>LR990107.1:2147228-12147228 GCA_905147225.2 Euproctis similis
TCCATCGATTTTCTATGAGTCGCCGACCTGCCCAAAGCCACTTCATTTTTTACTTCAATATATATTCTCCAGATAATCTTCATTAATTTAATGAATTTCCTTTACTCTTAAAATGCACTCTTCATACCTCGTTGACATGATCTAATTTCGTCAATTTTCAATTCGATTCGTAAACTAGGAGTTCATGACTCTTCTCTTAATTTCGATCAACATATCAATTTTCATTATCTCCTTTTGTCTCCAAAATTTAGTCCAAGTATTTGTTACTTTTCTCTCTATCTCATCTCATTTGTACCCTTTTTGAATGAAATTTGTTTACCTAAATAACTTTCTGTTTTTTTTATGTATTCGTCATAATCTTGGTTCTCCTTCGATTTATTTCCAAGCCTACCTTTAGACTTTAGCTTTTAGTAGAGATCATTTATCATCCACAGTTTACTAGTGACTATTATTACATCAAAAACAATAAGTTTATCAGGATTCATACCAATTAATGCAATACTTGAATAACGTGTTTTTTTAATCCCCTTTGATGTTGGAGTTTTATAACACTTAAATTCGAAATTTATTTCGATAAGTCATTAGTGTGAGCCAGGATTCGAACCCGCGACTTCCTGATTTACAAGCGGGGTGGAACTCCGTCCTTAGCTAACCGTTACATCGTGTGCCAAATTTCATGCCGTTCGGTCTAATAGTTCCTTAAAATTTCACGATGAGTTCGGTCACAAATGGGTGATAGATATTTTTTTTTTATGGGGTAGGAGGGCAAACGAGCAGACGTGTCACCTGATGGTAAGCAACCAACGCCGCCCATGGACACCAGCAAAACATATTGTGTTACTGTTGCGTTGCCGACCTTTAAGGGATAGGGGATAGGGAAGGATGGGGAAGGGAGGTGGGCCTCCGGGTACCTCTCTCACCGAACGAAACGCGTGAACAACTTTACGTCGATCTTCTGAGAGGTCGTGGTATTTCACCGGTCGAGCCGGCCCATTCACGCAGCAAACTGCTTGGCTCTACCGCTGCAAGTCAACTATCTATCACCCAAACTTCGTACCGGCTAACAAGTCGATTCTTAATTTTTTAATACTTTTACCACCAGAGTCATAAAATATGACAAGATATGATATGTACATATGTGCGATTTTCATAAATAATATTAATAATGACTATGTGCATACAATAGCACAAAGCAAAAGATCGTCAAGATAAACACAATTTCAGAAGTGTTTAACTTCACAACGAAGTTTCAAAGTTCTATGTTATTCATAATGAGTTTGGCTTTGTACTAGTTTCACTTCGTGTTATTATGCTGTCTATAGCTCGATATATTATTATATTATATATTATTATATTTTAGTCAGGGAGTCTGTGGAAGCTTTGCAAGCGTATAAAGATTACTCCCGTCCCAGAGCGTGCCCTTTATGCATGCAGCCACAAACACAATATAATATACATTTAATAACGTGCACCAACAAATCAGTCCAAGGCAATGAAGTGCTTAAAAATTGCTTAAATTCCGAAGTCGTAATCAGAGAGTTGACATTAGCTTAGCATAGCTCGTTTGTACAACAGGTAAAAGATAATAAATAACAAATATTGCCCATCGACCTCTAAGAACTAGGCTATACCTCTTTATATCACACAAAACTTTAAATAATTGAAACGATCTCGATTGACTCACAATCTAATTTAAATGGCAATAGAGGCAACTAATTGGGCTTAACGTAATCCAACATAACTTATATTTATTTTAATAAAATAATCCAGAAATAAATTGTAGCCGCCCTTAATACTTACTCAAAGTAAATAAAAGATGGTAAACCATAACAACGCGCGATTTATGGCTATAACTCACCAGCTTTAAGCGGTCGTGGCACACCCCCCACAAAGACGGTCTTCCTCGGATCCAGCGGCATGCTCGCATCCAGGACAAAGTCAGCGTCAGCGAGGCGCCAAGGTCTAATCTGCACCGGCTTGTCGCGTATAGTGGGTGAGGACACGCACAAGTACAGCTTGTCGTCGTCAGTTATACAAGCTTCCATCAGGGCGGCCACTGAACTCTCGTCCTGAAAACGGATGCAATTAACTCACAATGTCCGATCCATACATATGTGTACTGTCACTCCAATGGGCGCTCCCATCCCGGTGACATCTTATACAACATCGCACAGCCATCGCTAGATCAACGAGTTTTGTTACATTCTGAGGTTTTTATTTATTAAAATCAACATCGCATCAGCAGTGAGGGCGGTGTGTAAGGCTTGGAATCAAACATCAGTGTTAGACCTTAGCAAAGCTTACGCCTGTCAACTATAAAATATATCAAATCACCTGGAACAGCAGAAACGCATAGCCCTTCGGTGGAAAGTAGCTCTTGCTCTCGGCTTTGTGCGGCCAGTCCACTACCAAGGGTCCAAAACGACGGAACGAGGATGTAATCTCATCTGAAATTATATTAATTATTAAAGTTGACATTCAGGAAATGCCACGCCTTTGTAGGCGTTAACTTATATACAGTTGGGTAATTTCAATCAAAGAATCAATACTCATAAACATCTTAAATTTCCTTAACAAAGTAGAAAAGTAAAAGAATGTCTTTCTTTGACTTTTCTACTAAAGTAGAATATAGGAAGAAGTAGAATAAAGGAAAATAAATTTAGGAATGTTTAATAAGATATTTAAAGTGAGACAATAAAATTGTGGAAGTGTTCAAGGTTTTAATAAAAAATAGGCCGTGTAAAATTCCGCGTCATATTGATCTTTCTTATCTATAAATTTTCTTAATGTCTAGAAAAATCTGTGTTGAAATATGTAGTCTTTTATTTATAATTAATCATCCTAGACATAATTAGGTCATCACTTCGGATTCAGATTAAGTTTATGGCCACGATAACGTAGTGGGTTAGGATGTAGTATGTTGGTGATGTATGATTTTAGGATGTGTGTTATATAAGCAACGATTGAGCAGCCTGTGGCTCGATGTATGGACAATAGGCTCTGTGACGAGACTGGCTGATTCAAATGGCGCATTAATCTTTTGTCTATTGCTAGTGCCCGCCTCTTTATATACCACAGAGCGTGTAGGTAGCCAAAACAGACCAGTCTTATTCATCGAAGACTAAATTAGAATTAAATATAAATATATAAATAATTTATATAAATAATATTAATATTTATATAATTATATAATATATAAATAATTTAATAACAAAATCTAATATATAAAATTCTCGAGTCTAGATGTGCGTAATTGAACTCCTCCGAAACGGCTTGACCGATTCTCATGAAATTTTATGTGCGTGTCGGGTAGGTCTGAGAATAGGACAACATCTATTTTTCATCCGCCTAAATCACAAGGGTATCACAATATTTTTTTTTAATTTTTCAATATATTTCTGTTTCTTATTTTTTTTATAAAACGAGATCTAAAAATACACACAACCCTAAATTTTCAACCCCCTACAATCAACCCCTATTTGTTAAATTTTATTTTTCGGCAAGACAACGTTTAGTTTGCCGGGTCAGCTAGTATAAATATAAATGAAAAAGGCGCAAATTTATGTTAACGTCATGTCATGACGTAACATAAATTCGCGGCTTTTTCTACCCAAAGATGTAGGCTGTTACGCCTCGTCTCCCCGTTATGTTTACGTCCCTAATGGAATAGTTGGCGAACCTATTACCATACCGGTCACAAAGTTTTCGGTCATCGATATTAATCACATGTAACTTTCGAAAATAATTTCGAAAGAAACAAAATAACAAGATTATGTCACATCGTCGAAACTGCTTCACCACCGCCGACCACCGCATGGAGCGAGCACCATAACACCCAACAACAATTCACCACAATAAAACTCAACGAAAATACACAAACGTTATAACAACAAAGTGCCACTGCTGAGTATAATATTTAAATTTAAACCTACTTAGCTGTAGGTACACATATTTTAGGTTTATTTAAAACCTAAAATATGTGTACCTACAGCTACTGTAAGCATCAGCATCGACATCTCGGACGCTACCACGGCCCGACGCCGCGACGGTTCCGCGCTCGCACGAGATATTTAATAAGCGCCACCGGTTCGAGAACTACCCGCATTTTGCTGTATAAAATAAAGACAAGTAATTTTGTTTCTTGGTTACCCACACTTTTTTACAAAAGAATTGTTTTAATTACTATGTGGACCATACTTCGAGCTTAGATGAAATTTATTATTATTTATTCTTTAGAATGTTATTAAAATTAACAATATTTCGAGGAAAGCGGTATAAACTGAAATCTTTTTGTAAAGATGTCTGGAAGAAAGAAGAAAAATCTGTTATATTTTCCCGGGCATATTGTGTCAAGAGCAAGTTATTCACAACCTAGCTAATATTTTAATTACAGAATAAAATAAGACTATACTTAATCCCGTATCTATTAGATAAGAGTAATTGCGGGTTTAAATTTCCCCACGTATCAGAGAAGCGGGGGATCATATGGTTAAGGACACCCACTAATATCTCTCACGACTAACAATTTTATTAATATATAGTTAAAAGATGTAAAGCGGAGGAGCCGTAAATATTATCTCGATGGCTGGGTCGATAAAGTGGAGACTTATTAATTTTGTGTTCCGGTTCCATTTGGGTTACAAAAGTGGTGGGTTAAAAAATTATCTAGTCATGTGTCTTGTTACCGTCATCTTCACATAACTGGTCCACACATATTTAATTCGGCTAGGCGCGGCTTATAAATACATAAATGAAATAAAGGCTTTCGGCGTCGCAACTTGAATTGGGTCGTGCGACCCAATTTCCATGGTGGACTAAGAATTGATCAGACGTAACGTGAATATATTATGAGCCTGTAGGTGTCCCTCCGGCCTCGCAGTTTGGTTCACTTTGGTAATCTATTTGCTCTAACACTAGCTGTACAATAGCCACCAAAGATCAATACAGAGACCTAGTTTGTCGAGGTCAGGCCAATACACAACTGCTATCAACAACCTTGGACTCTGTAGGCTCATTTGGCCTAACAGCAATTGTTGGTGTAAGCCGTCACTTAGCAATATCACATTAAACATTCATGCAAAATGCTTGTAGTTTTAAAAAAATATAAGAGAATTATCCAAACGGCGAGGCACACTTGGGTTTAAGAGGAAGTACATCCTGCCGCCCAGGCTACATACGCCTTCCAAAACAAAATATACATACAGCAGAAATCATAGCCTTTCTTCCGTGTGATATAATTGGGTACAAAAATTCTAGAAAATAGATTCCAATACTGGATTTTTGGCGGCCAGATACAACGTATCGGGACATCTAGACGCCAGGTACATAATATACGTATAGTACGTCTGGTATATCAATATCAGCATGTAATGTAAAAAATACAACTAAATACCGACCGGTTGCTGTTGAATTAAATTAAGTGAATCACGAGATTTGACTGTCTCAATGTTGGATCTGAGACAATATTATGTAATGACATGTATAGTTTAAATTCAACACTTGAAGCAAATATGTAAAGAGTTCAATAAAGAAAAGACTTGTGGTAGAGTACTATGATACAGACACTAGAGGGTGCGCGAGTGGTTGTTCTCTCTCTCGGTCGATACCCACACCTACAGTCCTGTCACATCCCACTTCCCAGTCACCCATAGTCTGTTCAAACAAACAACGATATTATCTTATTGTCGATTTATCTCCGCACATTATCTAGGTTGACGGCCGGATTCCTTTTGTCAGAACTAGGTCGCGACAGATACCGTTCACGTCGGACAGTATTCAATACTCCGAGCTTGTAAACTGCCGGACTGCGGCACGGACCCGTCTATAATAGATAACGTTCAACACGAAAATGAGGAAATCCGTAGAGACAAGCGCTATTTCTTAATAACATAACATCACATCATCAATATGCCTCTCCCTCGGTTCGCCGTAGAAGCGCAGAAAGACTGCAAGACTATTTTTCTCAGTTTCCAATAATTGCGTATCCCGAAATGCAGGGGTTTCAATTTTATCCTCAAAAATAAGATTATATTGTGTTCATTCTTCTTATGTCTTTGAGATGTCATTGTAATTCTAATGTCATGTAAAGCTCTAGTTCTTTGAAGATTTACTGACCTGGTTGAGAGGCCAGCCGGTAATTACACGGGGTAACTTGCCTAATAGCAGTAACTCACGAGCTTCGAAGATATAGCTAGCGTTGTGAATGTACAGACTTACCCTCGTCAATGTCTGGCGGTAGACCCCCAACAAACACCTTGCGACTAAATCGTTCCCCATGCTCAGAGCCGGCAGATACGGGCGAAGACCGCGCAGGTGAGCCCAGCGCGCTCACGCACATCGAAAGACCTGAAATATCAAGTGCTTAGTGATACGTCGTCACATTAAACAATGAAGGTGACGAAAAAAGTATAACCAACATGTGTCATCCCATGTCACTTAAATATTAGTAATATTGGCAGCAGCATGTGTGAACTGTTTACGGAGACAAAATTAAAATAGTAGCTATTTTTCAAAAGTCATAGAAAAGCTACAATAGATAACATGTGATGAGCTAGCTCAATTTCAGTAGTAGCACAGCAAATATCGAATACATGTGACCGTAGTGATCTCGTGTTGGTAACCACATGGCAGGTGGTGGTGCCAGAGGACGGTCGTCGGCCAAAGATCCCTCGGCGTAGTCGATCTATTAGCAAATATTACCACTAATCGCCAGCCAATGTTAAATGTCAATTCGCTTGCACTAATGCTCTAGTGCTTGGCAGCTATGCATCTCATGGACTTACAATGAGCAGCGCGTAGTGAACACCATGAGAAGACATTGAAAATAAAGTAATTGATATAATGATAATAAAAGGATATCTACAACAGAAACGGTATCTCTGCTTACGAAATAGCTAATGATTTATTGTTATAGAAGAACCATGCAAATATGTCTATAACTAGTAGACTGAAATCATCGGGAACAGGAGACTAAGGAGATGAAAAGAAATTAATTATGGTTTGATATGTCATATAACATAAAAAACGAGTTTCGTACTGCCGCATTTCAGTTTGATAAAACGGCCATCTTATTGACGTGACAACGTCTTATAAATTGGTTTGCCGGGTGACACTTCAAGAAACTGCGTTACGCTCCGCTCACGTTATGCGCTCACAATGAGAGCGAGTGAGAGGCACGCGTCCCTTCCACTCGAGCACAGTTAGCCCGCCTAAGAGCGAGAGAGACAGAGCGACAAGTTATTGTATGTATATTTGTATATAAATACGTATGTATGTGTAAAGGTAAAAATAAAATTTTGTTAATATGAAATTCAGTGCGAGATTCTTTGTATAAATTAATGTTTTAAATATAATTCTTTGTATAAATAAATGTTTTAAATTGTTACTATTATTTCATCCTTCTTCCTACTATACGAATGAATATTCACATTAAAATTATTTTACCACTCAAAGTCGTTGTCACGTAAAACTTTCGCCCGTATACCGACTTTACAGGCAACCAATTTTTTTTTTCTTTTATCGTCTTTTTTCAAATACAAAAAAATGTTCGCACATGAGATGCCGTTCACCAAGTAGTATTTTTCATTCGATCACCGGCACCTCATATGTTCTAATGCGCTAAGTTTACATCGCATAGCTTAAACAATATGGCTTATGACTAAAGCTCGCTAAGCTGTATTCTGGCAACACAAGCCAAAACAGGGAAAATAAATTCACGTTCAACCTATTCGACATCTAGAACCGATAAAACCATTATGAATCGTCCTTTCTTGCATTACCGAGATAATTATCCGATTTATTTAAAAATGATTTTTAGTCCTCTTTAGCTCACACGTATTTACTGTCTCTTTCATGGCTTTTTACCCTGAAATATACACATATAAAATCCGGAGCTAGTCAAAATAGAAAAACATAGATCCTACCTTAATAGGTTTTTGTAAATGCTAAACTTCATATTGTTGCATATAAATGCATGATTGAGTTATTCTAGTAGTTGATATTGTCTTCTATGGCCCGTAAGATCAATCATAGTTAAAACTGTCGATTTTCTAAACTATAGTCAATTTTAATCTACAGTTTAAACCTGCCCCGTAAGATCAACAGCGAAATGGACATAGATTACGTAACCTAGGTTTAGTTTTCGACAGATGGCAACATTTGGTTATTTAATGTCTATATTTCGCTCAGCATTCACTCTTTTGTACATTGTTTGTGGCATATTTCGTGAAAAAAAATCTTCTTTCTACTTTTATGAAGTTTTATAGTGTGACCATAGATATAAGAATAATAGATCGGCAATAGTCACCTAAACAACGTGACCAAAAATGGGCTGTTAATGTGTGAGTGACTTACGGGCCTCGTGGCGCATTGGTAAAACTACCGGCTGCAGCACTGAGGTCGGGGGTTCTATTCCCACCCGAGCACAAATATTTGTGACAAACATGAATATTTGTGCGGCGTCTGGGTGTTTTTCTATGTATTATAAGTATGTATTTACAAAAGAAAAGTATATATGTATTAGTATCCGTTATCGAGTATCCATAGCACAAGCATTTAGTTGCTTAGTTTGGAACTGGAGGGCGCTGTGTGATTTATGTCCAAGATATTATTATTATTATTATTATCAATGTGGTTGTAAAAAGCGCTTCAATGCGTTAACTTTTACATAGTTAATGTTCATGTGTTGAAATGTAAATATCCCCAAAATCTAATATACGCGGTTGTGCTGTCAGTGATTCGATGCTATTAGTAAATTTTTCCTGACATGTGCCATCTATTGTAGTCTATGCTAAATCTATGTATGAACCCACGATCGTCGTGTCAGATGTCAGCTGATAAACGACCGCCATTTTTAAACTAGGCAGGACCACGGTTTAACTGGCAAAGTCTCCTGGTGTAAGGTAAACTATAGATTAAACTGTTATTGGAATAAACGACAGATGAGGCTTAAACTAGGTAAAATAGATTAAACTGTGATTGATCTTACGGGCCTATGTGCTCCCCAAGTAGGATATAATTTCTATGCATTTTCGAGAACGGTAGACAACTTCTATACACTATTCGTTTAAACGCGATCTTATCGATCCTGTAATAGTGCTCACAAAACAAACCATGCTACTGTTACTGGCCGATGCTAAAGATTCCATAACAAAGTTATAACAATCGCAATGCTATGTAGGCATGTATATATACCAGCGGCAGAGAGTCTGGAGACGACGTCCTGGGCCTGTTCAGGCGCGGATGGCGATCCGGCGCCGGCAGCGCCACCTGACACGTTAGCCTCCTCCACCCCGGGGAAGAACGGCGACTTGCCTGTGAACAATTAAGATACTTCAATTAGTCGTTCTATGTCAAGTGGCCAATTAAGACAATTTCAGCATATTATTTATTTTTTACTTATTATTTACTTTCTTATAATATCTAATATATTTCATTTACTGCTGCTGTTTAAAATATAAAATAACGTTTCACCTTAAACCAGTCGCCATATAGAAAACTGCTTTTTTCCTTAAAGAAAATCATTTCACCAGTAAAAATATCTTGATTAATAACGTTTAATGTGCCCCAAATATTTCGGTTTCGAATTGGCGTGACCCCGACAGGTCATTATAATAGTAAACGACACGCAAATCCAGTGGGTCTAGCTGTGTGCAGCGACCACGTAGAAATAATCAGAATATAATCAGATAATTACGATCCCATCACCCCACTCCGAGTTACTTACCACCATCTTATTGTAACAACAGCAAACAGAACTATGTAGGTAACATAGCAGACATTAGTTAGCATTACATTTCTTCTGTCAAAAAGAAATTTAACGTTGTTTCTACTTTAATATTAAAAAGTTTCTCTAACGTTATCAGACTAATCCTATAAAAAATAAACAGCATATAATTGTGTAGGTCAAACCTCGAAACCTGTACTTTATTGAAATAACTGTTTTGAACTTATTACAATTTCCCCCTCAAATCGATACATCCATAAGTACTCAGATAATTTAAAGTACCTGGGATGACCGACCGATAAAACACGATAAAATGTCATATTCTAAAAATGATTCCTATCTAGATCGATTTATCACCTCGGAAACCCCCTATATATTTATTTATTTTATTTATTTAAAAACTTCATAGGTACACAATTTTTGTATACAGGCGGACTTAATGCTAAAAGCATTCTCTACCAGTCAACCATGGGTAGTGCAGAGACTTAAGTGGTAGGCATATCGCGAAAAAATATAACAGGAGAAATATATAAGGAGAGAAGAAACACACTATACATAATATATCATACTAATATACATGAACATACACATATACACACCATGATACACAATAATATATACATACACACACCATACTACATATTAATATATACATACACAAATATAAATACACACAGGCGATGGTAGCTATATGTTGACGAATTTCAAAGTTGGTTTTGCTCTGCAATTTTTTGAAGCCGGTGCTCGCGGACCCTACGTTTAAAAGTAAACCGACTTTTCGCAATCCTGATTTCCTTGGGCAGGAAATATTAAAATTCATGAAAATCGCTGGAGCTGATTCCGAGATTCCAATTATATATACATATATACAAGAATTGCTCGTTTAAAGATATAAGATAAGATATAAAGGCTGTAAACATATCTTTCAAAAATAACAAATTACGCATTTTTTACATTTTAAAAATTTATAATGACGTGATAGCACATCTCCATTATTTTTAATTTGATTAACGTTTATTTTCTATGGTTTGCAAAGCATCCAATGGAAGCTTTCACGATATAATAGATTTCACAGATTGACGGTGAACTTGTTCACCTACAAGTGGTTTTTACTAATTTTTGCCCAGTGTAAGGCTTTACCACAAAATTTACTAAGCGAGACCATAGTTACTACTGCCTACAAGTTTGTACATCAAAAGAGTGACATTACTACATCTAAAAAGAGAAATAGTAATTTGGAAACAGTGACACGTCTAAGTTAAGATCGGTAGTAATTATGCAATTGTCGCCGGCTATTGAATAAATATTTATTTTTGTTAGTCCAATACTAAAATAATGCAGGGATTCGCGATATAACGAAATATTGCTAGACGACCTAAAATCCTGAGACAAAAGATTTCTTTTAGATTTATCGCTCGGAGACGTATTAAATTACATGTGAAAGCCCTCAAAGTCGTAAATCGCATCAGCAGAGGCTTGATATATTTATATAGACACACTGGAACCAAATATATATAGATAAATACAATTTAAACGCGAATCTGCGGTTTTCAAATAAAGGCTTTTTTATTAAAGAGAAGAGTCCAAACCAAATGAATCTTTTATGACACTCAGTCAGTGTCCAATATGCAATAATAAAATTTGATTACACCACGTATTGTTTTATTAAAATTATTTATTGAGCAACCCGCGGGTGGCACCACACCACACCACAGTAGTAGGATCGGCCGCACCCGACACCCATATATTTAATTAAGTGTGTTTCCCAAATATATTTGTATTATTCTTTACATCGCTTATTACCGAGTGCAGAAGTGAAGCGTGAGGAGTAGGCTGGACGTGATTAGCTAGTTTACGTACATACATCTCCTCGCTAAGAAATTAAGACGACACTATCTTGACAATAACTGGGAGTTTCTATAGTTTAGAAAAGTAATACACCAACATTTATTTTATTAGATCGTAATAATTCTCAAAATACATAAAATATTCCTTGTACAAAAAAGAAAGGTTTCAGAAGTTTTGTTTAAAACTTTATAAAAACTATTAGTAAGGACAAAGGCGGCAGTAGAATGGGTACTAGTTAGTGTTCAGCGTTCCGCGAGCGGCGTGCAACCAGTCTGTGTGTATGAAATCGCAGAAACATCTAATTAGTTACACGTGTTGTGTAGTGCCTAGGCGGCCAATGTCACAGTGTGATGCCAGTAAAAATGACAGGTACAAGTACAACACTCGTCTGGCAGACGACCGCGACGCGCTATTGCGCAATCACTATTTGCAGAGGAAGAATTTAATTAGTAGTATACAGAAGGACCGACACTATTGGAAAGGGGTAGTAGAGAGTGGTGGTGAGCTGACATATGTCCACCCCTCCGTCTATTCTTTTGTATCACAACAAAGCTTTCAACAACTTATGCAAGTTAATCTAACAAACGAAGACTCGTTTTCTTAATTTTGCTAACATAAGCATTCTTCCCGATCAATTAACTATCTATAACTAACCATACACACTGGACCGAATCTTCGCGAACGCAAAAAGAAAAATAAATCTCTTGCTTTCCCTCATCAACAGTTTTACAGTGGAGAGCCAGGGTGTAGGACGCCAGCTCGACCCAGTTAAACTATTACGGCCTCACAGAATATTGTAGAATACGTATTACTCGATTCCGTGGGACAGTGAGACGACGACGACGACTTGTGGCGCGCCCCGTAACGATATTATTACGTATGAAGAGTAGAGAGTTCAGTGAGTTTTAACCCCCTCCCCCTTTTCCTATCCTACTCACTTAAGCTTCTATTGACCCCCATACATGTCACTAAAATAAAATTGCATCCACTAAAATCTGTAACATTTCAATAGACTACAACATAATATCTGAGTTACCTGCCCACGCTGAATGTGACAAATTACACATCTGAGTCGGTTATTATCTCGAGACATTAACACCAAACTTGCACGGTAAAAGATTACCTTGTAGGTACTGTTTTACGATGACATCAAACAAGCTCACGTGCCCGTCTGATGGTAAGCAGTTTTATGTGCATACCACCAGCGTACACAAGGCAATATAAAAATACACTATCACGATATTGCCACATCTCCCCGAGGAGCGGAATTCAACAATGGTCTAACATTACATTTATAAGAATTCCACTCTCTGTACCGTGTCTACGTGCTTATATATTGAAACTTTACAAACCAACGACTAAAGCAAGATACATTAAATAAAGCTTTTGATAGTGAAAAACAATGGGTTCTATATTTTTCTCGTTCATTGTAGCTAATATAAATAGCCACAGGTATAAGATATAATCCCGTCAAACAGAGAAAATACAGATTTTTTTAGTGTTACTTTTTCCTATAACCACCCATAATGACTTAGACTTTACATGATCCAACTTTATAATAAGACTGATTGATTTAAAATTATGTATCAATCACCACTGAAGTCAATGACATCGCAAAAATCGCCACCATCTTGGAGCTGCGCCAACTATTAGCCATTTAGACTGAGATAAATAATAATTCGTTACATAGACCTCTTTCACAAACTTGCAGGTATATTGGCAAAAAGCACCGACAGCCACGCCATGTAACCTACAGCAAAAATGAAATAACCATGTGAAAGCGGGAAAATGCACAACTATTGAAATCTTTCACAGAGATCATTTTCACGAGTCAAAAACAAAACCCGTGAAAATGATCTCTGTAAAGAGTTCGAAAGCAAATAAAAATAAGTAATAAATAAACGCGATAAAATCCTAAAAAGTTGTTTTAATGTTATAAACCAAAATGATTGTGGAAAAGCTGATTGGGATCACTCTTAATGTTTCTACAGTCGTAATATATATGGGATTTGAAAACGTCCATTCTCTATCGGAATCAATCAACAAATTAAATTGAGAGAGCCTAAAGCGATCGTCTACAACCCAATCTATATATTAATGGAAATGTCACCGCGAAGGCGGCCGCACCACCACAAACATTGTCGTAGAAAATCCTATTAATATATAATGAAGTCATGAAATTTCTCCGTTCGAATTCATGCCCTTTAAAGCCAAACCTGTGGACAGCGTCAATTATGTCTTAGGACCAAATAAATTCTTTAGTCCCACGTAACAGGTGACGGAACGTCTACACCGGGGGAAACTTTGTCAGTCATCAATGTTTATCTGGACTGGATTTACTCGACATTCCGAATACCAATCTGAGTTGACGCATTTCTTCGATAGCAATGAATGAGACATTTTTCCTGCTCGCTTTTCCGATGCAATTTGAATTCGTTAAAATATTAGAAAGAAATAAATATGATGTCAATAGGTACACTGAAATTGAATATTAATAAAATTAAGTCATAACTAGGCAATGAACCCTAATGATCCTAGTAAAAGCCTATCTGGTATAGTACTTTATTCTCACAAAAAATATGAATATAAAAAGGGGCTCTTTCTCCTAGAAATCGCCATCTAGCTTCTCTTCTAGTCTTGCCCGCCTAATTACCAAGGGTTGCTAAGTGACCAACAAACACCGCATTGGGTGTCAATGACACGAATTTAAAATGAAACATTAAAATTCATCTATTTACTTAAATGAAATTTCAAAACTTCACAAATATTTCTTCATTACGTAATTAGAAAATAAATTGTACAAAATCTATATGAATAAAATTACTCACTCTTTCTGTACGGGAATCTTGGGCCTCTAATGAATGGTGTAACCAGTGGAATCGTGTATACCGACATAATATTACGAAGTAAACAAAAACCTGGTTTATTTTCCGAGAAAAATGTTTTCTGAAATAGATTTTTTAGTAAAAATGTGTATGCCCGGCTATGGCAAACTACGCGAATGGAGGAAAAAACAAAACAACTAACGTTCCAAATTTGAAATACTTTTTATTCATCTAGCAGGCCATGCTAATGGCATTCGGTTGATTGAACAGTATGGCATGTAAAAGAGGTAGGTACACAAGTAAGTCATTAATTAACTTGTTCAGCTTTAGTAACAATTTATGTCTGCAAATACTGTGTAATTAATTATAATGACCTCAAATACGTTACAGAATATTTTAAGAATATATAAATTTTTAATAATTGCGGTATTGTAACGTATTATGTAAGTGTACAATTGGGCTACTTATTTGATGTATATATACCGCGAAATCTTATTTCAGCCGTTTCGAATTGAGAGGACCTTCCAGTCCAAGTGATATCACATGATCAAAACATCATCAAATACTGTTTTATTAGCGGAATTACAAACATTTTATAGTAAATCAACTGTTCTTCTTTGCGTCCCAATACACAAAATATACTGTCTCTAATTCTCTATTAACTATCGGTCTGATAATAATTTTGACCATATGTATCAAATATTAAAATTGGTTCATTAGTTTCAGACTTTATAGATTAACTCACCTACTGACTATCTTTTCGTTAGTCGGAAATTCCAAGCGACTTCAAAAACACAACATGAAGTTAATGTGTACTCGCGTATAGTTTTATAATCCAACAAGAACACTCTTCTCCGAGCTACTTTACTACATACGCTACTAAGTTTCGATATTAAAACGGCGTTTTCTCAACAAAATTACAACAAACTTTATGAATTCTCATAAAACTTCAACATTTTGATTTAATGAATAGCTTACAACTCTCTCGTGAACAACAGAGTAAGCTGATTACCAGCTCAAAATAATATAATCAGTCATCGATATTTCTCATACCGACTTCCGAAACTAATTACAAAAAGTCATTAGTGTGAACCAGAATTCGAACCCTTGAGCTCAGATTCGAGGTGGAGAAGGAGTTTTGTATTCATTTTTTTCTCGAAAATAAAGTTATTTGTGAACTCTTTACCTATATTCTAAATCTAATAGCTAGCTACAAGAGTTATAATATATTCTGCTTAGTTATTGTATTCGCAGTATGAGCCCTGTCGGTCTCCATGTTGTAATATTAGACATTAGGCAGACCGAAACACTAGAACCCTCGACAGGAAGTTGCATGTTAATAAATTGCAAATTATGATCAAAAAATGTTAATTCAATGTCAAAAAGGATTAACTCGGTGAGGTGTTGCCAGATTCCACTTAAAATTGACGAGAGAAAATCGAACAAAAAATATGCCATGATAAAAATGCAAGCTCTGTGTCGGTTTCTCCATGTTATATTAGTACTTGTTCGGAAATACTGTAATGGGCAGTTCTACATACACGTACATACTTCAAGCCATATCCCTTGCGCGAACAGAACGCCATAAGGCACGATTCTTACACGCTTCACTCGCTTCGTTGACTGCACAGCACGCAGCAGTGCGCCACCCATCCCGTAGCACGGGAGTATGTCCCACAGATCCTTTCGTAGCACCCTGTCAAACGCTTTTTCCAGATCCACAACAGCGCGGAAAACCTTCTGGCTAACAGCCAGTTGCTTCTCCACGATGTTGCAGAAAGAAAAAATCGGATCCATTTACGCGGTTCCGCTTCTAAAACCACCGTTAGCCTCCCACAACACTCATCAGATATCACCCTCATTCTCATTTCAATAATCTTCTCATACACTTTCGCTGCTAAGCTAATCAAACTGATTGCCCTGTAACTGGCGCACAGCAGTAATCCCTTACCTATAAACAAGGGCAAGCCATCCTTGCCTAGTCTTTATATGCCCTATAATTATCTTCATAAATACATCATCGTTTGATAAAATTCCGCTATTTTAACTTCGATATGATCCATCAATTCCCGCATCCGAGCACTTTTGTCCACCATTCTTTCATCTCTTACTATTTTTAGTTATCCGGGAATAGTAGGTACGATATGAAAAATGGAGGCTGAGAGAAGAGCAGCGAGATGACTAGTTTTGTATTCTTTAACTTCACATAGTATATTCTTTTTATCGTATTTACTTGGTGCAAATTTGTAAGCAATTCTAATTTTTCTATGTATCTACTTGGCATAATCCCTACTTAGTCCGTTGGTGATAATTACCAACAGATCAGGAGATCCTCGTAGTTCGCTGCATGAATGGGCCGGCACGACCGTTGAAATACCACGGCCTCTGAGAATATCGGTATAAAGTGGCTCAAGGCCTAAATCCTTCCTCTCTCCCCTCCCTATCGCACTCCCGACCCATCGCTATCTTATTTTATGGGCCTACAATCCAACTGTTACTGCCCATGGGCGGAATCCGTTGCTTATCATCAAGTGACACGCCTGCTTGATTTCCCATATTAAAGAATAATAATATAGATGTGTCCTTCGCTAATTGGTTCTTGTCCATATATAATGAGGTAGCTGCGACAAAATGTTGCGCAATTTGTCGCGCGTGTTTGCAATCGTAAGACATTGGATCTCGTGCTCTGTTTAGCGAACATAATGTCAAGGTGCTGATACGTCTTGTACTTTACTAGATATTGCCCCTGACTCCGATCGCTAGGTAAATACAACACGACCCGACGGAGCGGTATCAACTAACCACTCACAGCCGCGTCCAATAACGTTGAATTCAATAAATAACATAACATAACTTCACGCCTTTTGTTACCCGAAGGTTCAGGCAGCGGCTGTTAAGACTCGTCTCCCCGTTATGTTTACGTCCCAAATGGAATAGGTGGCGAACCTATTGCCATACCGGGCACAAAGTTTTCATTCATCGATATTTATCACACATAACTTCCGAAAACAATAAATAATTCAATTAATTTTATCATGAAATAAAAGTAGGTACTAACTCGGGAATCCTACTGTAAACTCATTTTCATCATAATTCTACAAAGCCAGCTACATAGTTCATCTCGGGAAATGCTGATCCGATTAGAAAAAATATTTCTGAAGTATAAATAGTAATTAATTGCCTATCGGTATACGTTGTACAATTTCCACAACACACTAATTTTATACCTTAATTTGGAATACTAGATGGCGCTGTGGGTATTCGGTTCAAAATATTACTGTTAAATAAAAAAATATACTCTGTTAAATATAATTTTAAAGACTTTGCAGTCTCTACTTTTACATAATCTAAATACAAAAATACAATTAATGTTTTGGATTCTGTTTCTTCAACAAAAACGTATTAGTTTTTCCCCGATATCTACAATATAACAAACATTGTTATGTTACAATTTAAATATAAATATGATTTATAATATAAATTTAAATACAAATAAATATACAAAAACAAAAATCAGTAAAATTCGGATTGAAATGAAACACTATCTTTTGCTAGGCGCACACAAACAGCTGAGCGGCGGAAGTCAGACATTAGGTGCGACCTCCATATTGTAACGATTGTTCACTTTATACAATTTTATACTAGACTCATATATGTAGTAACTATAGCTAGATACATTGAGAGGGAAACACCTAGTTCTTACAACAATACCTAGATATATTATAGTAAAGAAAGTTCAACACTCTTGAGACATGGAGTTAGTCTAAATGGTTTATGTAGTATTTAATAGCTCCATTGCAGCACTCCAGTAACCCATTTACCCGTTTGAAGCATAAACACGTTAACAACTAGTACATATATATAAATAATATTACAAAGCCGACGCAACCTTTAATCCAGTTTGTTTGGAAGACAAGTATTCTTGGATATATATTTTTAATGTTTTGTTATGTTTTGCATGTCGAGCATCCCGACTTTGTTTCAAGACGTCGTGTGTTCGGTTCCAGGCTTGACGACTTTTCGGAATCATTTTTGTTAAGAGTGTTATAAATATCGACGACTGACAACACTGTGCCTGGTCTATGGCAATAGGTTTCGAAACCTATCCCATTATAGGACGTAAATATTGGCGATTCGAGGGTTAACAGCCGCTGCCGACATTTTCGGGTAGGAAAATGGTTCAGCCAGCGTTTGCAATTAAAGTGCTAAATCTCAAAAAATATTTTTATTTCCAACAGTATACATGAATTATACACACAAACCACCCCGTTGAGTCAACGGGGCATCTATCCATTAAAAAAACTCATCTAAATCCGTTGCGTAGTTTCAAAGATCTAAGCATATAAGGTGACAGACAGTGGAAAGCGACTTTGTTTTATACTATGTAATGATGATTTTGGAAGTAATGGAATGTGGTATTTGGAAGGTGGAACTGTCGAATTAACGGGTCATCCTCTGTATGGCTCTGATTTGGCACCCAACAATTTTGAAGAACAAATTACGTGGTCACCGATTCAATCCGAGAAGAAACCGTTGAAACATTAAAAAATCATGTTTCACTGTATGCAAAGTGTGTTAATCATCACGGAGAATATTGTGAAAAGCAATAAAATCATACTTAATAATCAATTAAAGTAATTTTATTCGCGTGGACTATTATATCAGTTTTATACGATTGGTATAAGGGACATTCGACGGGCCTCGTGGCGCATTGGTAAAACTACCGGCTGCAGCACTGAGGTCGGGGGTTCGATTCCCACCCCAGCACAAATATTTGTCTGGGTGTTTTTCTATGTATTATAAGTATGTATTTACAAAAAAAAAGTATATATGTATTAGTATCCGCTATCTAGTATCCATAGCACAAGCATTTAGTTTCTTAGTTTGGAACTGGAGGGCGCTGTGTGATTTGTGTCCAAGATATTATTATTATTATTGAAACAGAAACATTTCTCAATAAACTAATTATTATTGTGGGGTTGTTCCTCCGGATACCTGTCTCACCGAGCGAAACACGGCATGAGCCACTTTACGTGATTACTCTGAGAGGTCACGGTATTTCACCGGTCGAGCTGGCGCATTCATGCAGCGAACTGCATGGCTCCACCAAATGTAATGAAAGTAACCTATTATAATGTTAAGCTTATTATTACTAAGGGAGCAAAGAAGGTATTCAATAGAAACAAAAACTTATAAAAACTTGAATAAATAATACGATGAGTATATTAATATTAGTATAGAGTAAGCACTAACTAGGCAGAACAAAATATGAATGGAAATATATTTCAGAATTATTGTGAAAATGTTGTGCACTCCCACACACGGTATAACAATGAGACAGGGCAGCTAAACATTTACGCCCTCATGCACAATATATATAATGTGTTAGACAAAACTGATTAATTGAATAACAATAATATTGTCCAACTACTAATTTATTTAAGACAAATTTTTGTTGACAGCTCCGCTCGCTTTGTCTTTTTATTTTAGAACAAATATTAAATTTTAATGAATTTACCAAGTAGGGTTGACGTCAGGCAGGCGGCCAATCATAAAACAATGTTCTACATTATTAAACACCTGTAGAATGTCTACAAAAAAGTCCGCGTGGGCATATGTCTATTTCTTAGGGATAACCCACAATGATCATTTTTACTTTTTACGAGAAATAATGGCTTATTTGCGAAGCGATTTTAAACATTACAGCATTAATTTTCATCCAATTAAATATCTTAAATAGATTCTGCATGTAATATAGGTGATCCTGGCCCTTTACAGTATGCAATTTAAACGAATATTTTCGAAGATATTGCAGTATTAACATAGCGGGACAGCAGTTAAAGCCGATAAATAGCACAAATTGAACCTCACGATATCCAAAATTTACTCATTTATTACTTTTGATGCGGAACAAAGTTCGCCGGGTCAGCTAGTCATGTATAAAGACAGGCGATGATCAATAAATTAATATATACATACTTGAAAGTATTAAACTAAGTGAACCAGACCTCGTTTCGATTTTGCTCAATCTAATATAAAAGGAACGTTTAAGAATGGAAAATATGTAATGTTGAAAACAGATATAGTTTTCAAATATTTACTGGACCGACACAAGTATAACTATGGCAAATATATGCTAAGCCCGTCCTTTGGCTTATATCGACTGTTTGATGGATTTTAATAATAAGATGAAATAATCAAAAACTCTGCAATCCCATTATCTTTTTAAAATGTTCACAGAAATATCCAAGCACACTCGCTACGCAGATGAATTTCGAAGAATATTACTGGACTGGCTTTTATTGTAGTGTCTTTCATGACTGACAAGTCGGAGTGGAACCGTCAAATTGCTTGCTCAACGCGGATTTTGTAGTTTGTGTGTTGGAATTTGTTCACTTTTTTGGAGTGGAGGCGTTTCTTGCCCGATTCTTCTCATGATAGCTCCTACACTCGGAATCGGGGCGCTCGTGGTGATTGCATCCGTGTCTTTTTTTGTTCCACGGAGGCACTTCCACAAGCGCTCGTGTTTGTATTTAATTTTAAATAATATGTTATCTGTACTTGTTGACTATTTTTAAGTGTCTGTGAGTTTTGGCAGGACTGTGGAATAGACATGTCCGTTATTTGCATTGACTTAAAGGTCTTTGATACCAGGTCATAAAATTATAATAAAAAAATAAAAAAAAGTTATTTGCATTATTTTCTCAGATTTGTGTTTCAATGGATATTATTGAATAAAATTCGTGGCGTTTTGTTTAATAAGTGTTCGTATATGAGTGCATATGTGGGAAATGGTGTAAATATCGTGTTTAGTGTGCTCTTCTACATTGTCGTGAAAACTCCCTTGGAACATCATGCTTAAAGTGGCACGACTTTATGGATGATTAGGTTAGGTTAAGCTGTAGGCTTAGGCTAGGTTAGATTAAGATTAGTTTAGGTTAAGAATTAAGAAGTTAATTGTAATAAAAAGACTCGACATAAAGGTCCTAGCAACCAGGTTGTTAAATATTATATATAAAAAAAATTAAGTGTGTGAAGACCTGTAAAAATAAAGGTTAGCGTTCCGTTGTCAAGATGGACGCGCGTGACTGAAAATTTTCATTAGTTTTTTGAATGGTGTGATTCCAGATTTTTATATGATAAGGAATAAAATAACATAAGAAATGGCTGTATGGTCAACGACCTTTGCCTACTCACATTGAGTGAATTATTATTAACTTAACTGTAAAAATAAAGTTATTTTGACTTTGACTTTGTCTTGTCACAGATAAGTGATGCGATCCACAGAGCAGCTCTAGTGCGTGCGCACCCTGAACGAAAACATCGATCTTCAAAGAAATATATGTGTTGCTAGTTTTGTACTTGTAGATATATCCAACCATTAATAGGCAGATTTATTAAAGGGGTAATTATAACATGTTACAACCTGAAGCCGATAGTATTTAGAACCTATTAATTTGGGTTTGAATGAAGACCGTTAAAAAAAAAGTGAAACTGTCATAGATAATAAACACCGAAATCTTTTCGAAGAAGTGGAGAGACGACCACTGATCGTATGTGTGACTCCATGCCCATCTCACATTCGTGTCAGTTGACATAATTTATTGATATAATATACCGTCTTAGTTGTCTTAGTTTTTCTGACAGTAGATAGATACGTATGCTCCTTATCAAGGGCGGTTACTACAGCGACTGAATAAGATTCGTAACACTAGCAAGATTAGGTTGTATAGCCAAGAACTGGAAGCTATTAAATAGTAATCAACAATATAGATCAAAAAATATCTTTAGTTACCATTTACTTAATAATAATCTAAAATCCGCCATAGACGATACATTTACTAAAAAAATACAATTATTTTTTTATTCTGATTTTTTTTCGATTTATAAGTTAAGAATACACCACTAGGTTTCCGATAACATACTAAGTAATTTTAAATACTTACATGTACTAAGTCATGAAGAGAAGCTAAGTTGTAAGGGAAGTTCGAATAATTGGTTCAAAGCCAAAATGTAAGCGAATCGATAACGCTGACACAAACACAAATGGACGTCGCCCAAGCTATTTACTGACTTAGTAAGTATTTAAAAATGGTAAAAAATGCTGACTAGCTAATAATTTAAAAAACTTAAATAATTTGAGGGTAGTTTTTTTCTCGTTTTATTAAAAATAAAGACTACTAATACTAATATATTTTTTTAAAATAAATGAAATACATAGAAAGTTGTTATATACATTATATTTTGAAATTCATAATTTAATGCACCTATATTTTACGCATTTTCTTATTTTGTAGAAGTTTTATGCCGTGCTATATTATAGTTCGTGGCTATATTATTGCCATTATATTGACCAGCCTGACCGGGTCTTGCTGTTAAGATAACGTGAGTACTGTGCCAGAAATATTAAATATGATATTTGATCATAATAGTAGTTAAAGAAATAGATAAAGTAGGAGGTAGAACTGACAAGAAAAAAATCGACACGGCTTTGATGTATCTGTAGTGTAAGCGCGCATGCGCGGTAACCATGGCAACGGCAATATGGCGGCGTCGACATGGCCGCGCGTAATATAGGCCACCCTGTCCCGGGTTGACCTAAATAAGTTGGAGTTTATTGATGCGTTATATTTTGTTATTCCACCCTATAAAAGTGAAAATGGTATTTGAAAGCACGCATTGTCCACTTACACATGTTTTTAACCGACTAACGAAGGGGATTACGTTTTACAGTTATTTACAGTAAAATGGTAATTAGGTATAAACGTTTAAAATTACTGTAACCTAGAAATATTGAAATACCTAAAAGCAAAGCCGATTTTTACACACAAAACAGGCTGTATGAAATCTTACCGAGAGATTTTCAGTTGGTACCGAAACGTGTTGTATCCCAAAAATCTCACGAATCGGCTACACGATAAAAAAATCATTTAATGACCTACAACAGTCAACAAGTTAAATTAATAAAAAGATCGCATAATGTGGCTGCCCCAAGTGTGAATTAATTAAAAATTAACACAATAGGACCAATTAACACTCGGTGAATGCGCTATTTTCACAAAATCAATAACATTTATTTAACAGGGTGACATTTCTATTTTCCGCTCCATTCCCTTGCTTGCTTACTCAATAAAGTTAACAGGGTAGTAGTTAAACACGTCGATTTTTGCTTAAGAGGTCTACGATTCGAATCGCGGGTACGCACTTCTTGGAAGTTATGTGACAAATGTGAAGTGTCTATGGCAATGGCTTATTTTAATGGCCGAAAAGAGGAAAAACAAAAATAAGCATAACTAATTTGATGCCGCATGCTTCTTACAGTATTAAGCGTTAATAAAGCGTGAAGTTAGGTTCTAAAATATTATGAAAAAAAAGGCTTCATTTATGTGAGTACCTATTAATACCTATTAACCTTTTCCCCCTTTCAACAAAGTTCAACATCAAATATATTTTTTTAGATTCCGATGAATGGAACACATCTACAAATCATGAGCCATCACTGTCATCAGAAAGGAAAAACCATCACCAAACATATCACAGGTCAATAAATATTCTTAACACAATTGCTGTCTGTCAAATTTTAGCATTTATAAGATTATTATATAAAATTAAGTATGTCTTATTGTCGTATTACTTACCATAGTACGCCATATTGCTAATGAGATGGTCGTTGATCATCGCGCAAGTATGTTGACACTGGCCACTATTTAAAACAAAATTTGTGTTTGAAATGACACCTCACTAGTGGATATTAAAAAAATATTTATATGGCAAATGTAGATAGTGTGATGAGAAAAAAAGAAAAAAATATGCGTACTTAATTTTTCCCGCTTGAATTTACTTTTTTTACTACTACGCTCATTGTTTTGAAATCATATCACCTTATTATGGAAATTAAACATATATTGTAATAATAATTTAATTAATATTATACCCTATTCGTCAATACAGCTTAAATTTACTTTTAAAATAAAATATATACGCGCTATAATAAATGTAGGTAAGTACGTGTTTATGATTACCTTATAAATCACGTTTTTATCTCAACTAATACTATTGTTCATAAAAATACCTAGAAAATATTTTAATTATTGTAATCTATTCGCGGGAACCGTTCAAATGATTAACCATTATCTTTATTATTAATAGTATTTTTAATAAAGCAACATCAGCAATCGTTGATGTACCTAGTTAATAACATCCAACCATTAATACGTATT
This sequence comes from Euproctis similis, assembly GCA_905147225.2. NCBI lineage: Eukaryota > Metazoa > Arthropoda > Insecta > Lepidoptera > Erebidae > Euproctis > Euproctis similis. Next base: position 2,171,846 of record LR990107.1, read on the forward strand.
CTTACCACGCACATGGCCAGCAAAACTAATTTAATTATTTTCGAGTTCTTATACAGCAATTTGTTAATACAAATTTCAAAATTGATGGGGGTTTAGAACCGGTTGCCGTCACGGGGTCCAACTCGAAGTTGTCCAGCGTTATGTTGATTTAGGACAAATGCTCCAACTAAGAAAATACAACTTCGAGGTAAAGATCCAAAGAAGAATACAGCTGGGATGTGCGGCATTTGGAAAACTTCGCCGAGTTTTCTCATCGCCTATACTGAAGACAAAAGTCTTCAATCAGTGCGTCCGAACCTTTTTGACATACGGAGCCGATACATGGCCATGACATGTAACTTCATGTTGTGCTTGCTAGATGTAGTTTGCCTGTAGGTGAATTCCTCTTTCTCTTTTTTCTTTTCTTTTTTTAGAATAGAATGAGAAGAGTACGATACGCACACAACTTATCTATTATCGTGACTTATCCATCTATATTTAATATCTTATCTATTTAGATTCCGATTGGATTTCATTATTATGCTATTTTTTCTTTGATAATTAAAAGTCTGGAATATATAAGCCTCTTCTGAATTTCAGAATTTTTGATAATCTAGAGTGCCGTTATTGTCCTCATGGGGCTGATTTATAGTGTTATCCGCATTCTAAAGTAAGTCAAATGTATTATGGAAGTACGTAATTTACATAAATAATTTAATAAACAATGTGAATTGTAAGTGTTTATTATTATTTATTCTTTTGTGTGTTTAATGGCATTGGTTCAGTACTATTCATATGTTGACGACGTATTAACCTTGGCGAGGAGATCACTCGGTTTCGTGTAATTTGCTCCTCTCAAAGACTATACTTATAATTACTACTACTCATTAAATTTCTTAAATGTCTCCGCTTACGTAAGAGAAGACAAGAAAGTAGAAAGTAAAGTGGGAATTTGATTTGGTGCAATGGGGACTGAAAAAGCCTTTGGAATTGTTAGAGGCCTGTCTGTCCCTAAGTATGTTTGTACTCCCTTAATGTTGTAGGAACGCCCTTCAGCGACTTAAAAGGTAGACACCATTTTATCACATTATTATAATTGGGAAAATTGGGAATGGAATATGATTATAACAGGTTAAAACTGTGAATTAGCCGAAGCGAACAAATACAGTCCCCATCAAATTTCAATCTCGTACAAAGATTACTTGGTATATTCTATTCTACTGACGTAATGCAACTTGTCCGGAGGCTCTCTGTTCCCAAGATGAGATTACTATATTATTAAAGGTAACCATGAATACAATTCATCGCTCCCAGATAAATTTTCCTAAAAATTACGATTAATATCATTTACTAGCTGACCCAACAACCAAAAAAATAAAGGGGTTGATCGTTCATAGCTGACATGACAACCTTTTATTTGCCTCAGAAGCAATAAATGAGTAAAAAAAGTTATTTTCTAAAATAAAGTAGCCAAAGTCCAGCCACAGCCAGAGTGCCATCAAAATCGGTAAAAACGTTTCAGCGATTAGCCGGAACGGACGGACAAAAACTGTAAATAATGTTAATCTAGTGCACGTTTGCATTAGTAAACAGCTGTTATTTGAGTATTACAAACAGACACTCGAATTTTATATTAGTATATAGATGTAAGTCGAAGTAGGTATGTCAAACTGTCCGCGTCGTGTTCTGCGAATGTAAAATGGATGAAAAGAATTCCTAGACAATGCTTTGCTGTAAAATGCTTTTAGAAATCAAACCAATAGCTCGGGTACGTCAAGTTCTGCAACTGAAGTGCTAACGGATAACGTAAATAGAAACAATATGGACGACGGACATTGTCTGTGTTGCGAAAGATATTCGTATTAGTATACGTTAGGTGAGTTGTGACGTAAACATATATATAGTAAGAGCACATTTGTCTAGGGGATTTTCATTTATAGGAGGGTGTAAGTATATACGAGCACGACCTAGCAAACATTATACCTACTACGCCCACGAGTGCTGTTATCCGTGACTATAGTGTTTGGTTTGTACCTAAATGATTTTCTTTTTATTAGAATTTCTGAAGGAATATGTGTAAAGGTATGCGAATTTTTTTGATCCCGTAGGTCCTCTTGCCATAAATCGGGTACAATTTTGAATGTTTCCGAAAAATCAAGGTTCATTCGGACGTACATATACATATATACATACACCCAATACTTTCACACTCTTGGTAACGCGATCCCCAGATCATTACCCAAGTTATGCGTACGTTATGAAATTTAACTTTGAAAATCAAACGTAGATTATAAAGGTTTAAAAAGCAAGCCTAATCTGTCGGGAGTTTAATTACAGCGTACAGAGTAGCATCGACAGAGTAGCCAGTACGTTTAATATGTGACGTCACGTATCACAACATAAGCTAAGCATACCATTTTGCGCAATAGTGATGTGCAACCAGTGGTCGGCTCGGTCAACATAGACAGGTTGTCAAGGACAAGTTTAATAGCATTTCTCAAATCTAACATAATAGCAATTGTAATAGATTTGTCAAGTCACCTAATAAACTTCTTTGTTGATAAGTATTGAACAACTTAAGTGGTATCTTTGACTCATTTGAACTGGTTACCCAATGGATTGTATTCGTGGTTAATATCTGTTCAGTCGTCTTAAAAGCCCTAGTTTATTGTTTATGAATGATGAGTCTCTTTCCTCAATCTAGCCAGGGATATCTTTGACGGCAGAAGCCAACGCTGCCTACAACTTGTAGTATATCAACAACGTGAAGCTACAAAAATATACGCCATAATCCTGCATTTCCACTTGAAGTTCTATGAAAAAAATATAATACATTAAATTGATTGTTTTTTAATTCACCTCAACCTACAAACAGTTTTTATGCATTATATACAAAAAAAAATCGAACGCTACTAACAACGTGTCAAGGTTTCGACAATCTGTTACTCAACCGTATTGTCAAACCGATTTGCATCCACATTTTAATTTAAACAAATAAAATCGAAGTTCGCATGGAGTGTCACAATAATAGTTTTTTTTTTGCTAAATTTGGAAAGGAAATACGCCTTTATAGCCAAACGACGATAGTTAATACTGAGATAGATAATAAACACGATAGATAATAAATCGTAAGAATACTCTGGCTGTATTGTAGGTACAGTATAATTAAATAATTATATAACCAAAATAATAAATAGGCTGCTGGTTATCAAACAGGAACGTTACAAGTAATTTGGCTCGTCTAATGTCAAGTGGTACTTAGTGGACTTGAAGTGCCCCGGTGGAGCATATTGGCAAAGCCAACCCAATGCGGACACTCTGTAAACTTTAATGTATTTTGGTTAGATAGTTAGTCCAGCCAGACTGTGATACACCAAACCTAAAACACAAGATACTAAAATAAAAAAAAGCATTCAGAACAAGCGTCTTTCAGTTCCAATATATATTCGAAATTTAAAAATATTACTTCGATTCTTATTTTTATATATTGGTTTGGTTTCATTCAATATGACAGGCCTTTACCCATGCTATTCCATAACGTTTTGATGTGCACGGCATCTTTAGATACTTATAATAAAATTTTACGATAAATTAACTTTAATTCATAACAATTGAATATTCAAGGGAATTCATTGTTATTACCAACAATAAAACGTGAACATGTAAAATAATAATTCTGTATCTACTATAGATAAAGTCAACAGATATATCTCTTTCTTTCCCTTTTCCGATTTCATCTTTTCTCTCCCTGTGGAAGAACTTTTATTGCTAACCGTTTATGAACAAATAAATACATTTTTTATGGGATAGGAGAGCAAACGAACAGGTGTGTCGCCTGATGGTAAGTGACTAGCGCCGCTCATGCCTGTAACACCTATAGTGTTACAGTTGCGTTGCCGACCGCAAAAGAAAGGATAGGAAAGGATGGGGAAGGAGGGTGGGCCTCCGGGTAACTCTCTCACCGAACGAAACGCGCCATGAGCCACTTTACATCGATCTTCTGAGAGGTCGTGGCATTTCACCAGTTGAGCCGACCCATTCATTCAACGTATTGCTTGGCTCTACCACTATGTGTAATGTGTGTGATTCTTATCGACTTAATTATGATAAAAAACTTACTCTGCTGCTTATTTATGAAGTGAGAGACTTTTAGATTTCAAAAACACCTATTTTTTTAATAGGTACTCGAGCTTACTTTTTTTTAAATTTTGATATTTATAAAAACAAATTATTTATTTGATTTAATTCTCCATATACAATATGAATTGCTCGGTCAGATTTTAAAAGTATTTTGTGTAGACAGACCGAATGTACACGCGCATTCTACAATATGATGCCCGTTTTCAGTGAAAGCAAGGAAGCTCGACAAGTTACAGTCAGAGATTTTTATTAGAGTTATAGTTAATCTTATCTTATCTCTTATAAAAAAAAACTTGATTTCATTATTTATATTGACTAGCTCATTTTATTTACATAAAATCAGAAATTTATTCAGTGTGTTCAGGTATATACTTAAACCTAAGCAGGTAAATTAAGTACGAAGATAAAAAATACTTTTGTACAAATAATAAAATATGAATTTGTGATTTATTATCAAACCGATTTTTCACTAAATATTTACCAAAAATATATTTCAATATCCACAAAACTACGACAAAAAAATCACAATTTAAAGAGTTCACTGCACTCCAAACTGTCCGCGTAATATTTTTTTTTTATAAAAATAGACCGAACACGCACCGCACCGCCCACGATTCTAATTTCGTATTTTTAAAAAGTTAGACACATGCGCTTCGTTCGCGCGTGTTCACCTACTGGCAACCACAGATTACCGCTCAATTGTTTTCTATTATACGACTGTTTAAAAATACACGTCTATGTTCCAAATTTGTCGTATAGAAATACCAACTTAATTTTGTCTCTTAGCATCTTAGAAACTATCCGTCTGATTAAAGAAGTGTCTATTCTGTTTCACTGTTGAACTAATAGACGTATTCTTACTTTGTTTGGTTGTTGTGGAAATTCTAAGCGCGGATGTCACGAGGTAGATACGAGTTTTAGGAGCATAGTTTATTTTTAACTAGTTTTAGACTTCAGTAGCCAAATGTGAAAATGTCAGCCGGTCTGTTTAGTTATGTTGCATTGATACAGACAGTTTTCTATGTTGTATTTTAGCTTTTAGATCTCATTACGGAACAAACCGCAGTTATTTCTTGCCGCGCTTTCGAATTTTCATACTTAAAATAACTTCTTACAATTTAAACTATTACAATTTAACTAAAATATATTTTTCATAAAAGTAAATTATAAAACAAAGCAGTCCAAGTACACGCATATAAGTCATAATTAAAAAAAAATTGTTATGTATTTAAAATAGGCATTGAGCACTTCAAACTATCACGTGGAGAAGTACCCGCACGGACAAACATGATTATTAATTCTTTTAACATTTTAAATAACTTCGCTCACATCACCATGCCCCAGGTTGCTACCCATTCCGCTTTTCGATACCTACTTAAGATATTTTTTCTTAAATACAATGATGTTGATACTTATTTACGATAAATAATAAACAAGAGACATTTTTATAGGAACACTAATTAACCTACTACTAACTATTTCGTAATTTATTTAAACAGTATAAACTTTCCTCTTGAACCTCCATCACTATGTGAAAATTATTTTAAAATCTGTTGAATATTTCAAGAGATATAAGCGAACAGGGAGTGGCAACGAAAAGATAAAGATGTGTCAACAAATAGACACGATTCTTACACACCCCACTCATTTGTCATTCATAACTCTTCATGCACATTTTTAATGAGACTCTTGTAGTTAACTTCCAATAGAACAGAGTCAGTCAGATAATGGAAAGTGTGACATGGCCTTCCTCGAATCCTACACATCTCCGGTTTGGACTGTATATCTGTTTTTGCATCTTAATTCTTACTTCCTTTCCACGAAATTGCATCGGCCCTCCTTGCCTTTACACTTTATGTCTTATAATTTTGTTGCCAACTATTAAAGTAGTGAATACGCAACTTGTTATTTATTAAGACATAATAATATATCCTCAAAATGTCGTTGAAAATAAACATTAAAATTGTATCTAATTAGCTGAATATTAACAGTTCAGTACTTATAGTTGCATTCATGGACAGCTGTTGCCATTTACTACGCATAGTCGTACTTAATGCCAAACAATTTAAATATAGAAACCTTTATTGTGTTTTGGCTTTGGCTAATTATTACAACGCCATCTATCGATAGCGCAGAGTATTTTTTTTATTGAATTATCCTATTTGAATATTCGTATTTGTAACAACATGGCGGACATGTTTGCCACTGTACATCACTATAATGACATTGGAAGGCAACAGAAACTATAACAAAGTATACGTAACAGACGCGTTCAGTTAATTATATTATTGTTGAATGAGCCAAGGTCACAAAGAAGGTTGTTCAGCGTTGCACAATATTTTGTGTTCACTTTGCTGGATATGGTACAATAAGTTGGACAAACCGAGAGCGTAGTTTTTAATAGTGACGCGAGCGCAGCTATGCCGTGCACGAAAAGCCATTTTAGAATGAAAGAATATGTGATTTGATACAAATATAGTCAGACAGACAACATGCGGACATGTTGGGATATAACTATTCCGTCCGTAATGGATTTTAATTTAAAAATAATTTAATTGGCATTTAAATGCTTACATGAATTAGGAAAGCTAGATATAAGATAAAGGCTTTACTGATAGGGATTACTGAACATTTTCATCAAGAATAATATAATAATCAGAATCAGAATCCAGAACGGATGCAAGGATGATGATTGACGATGTAGTGCTGGAACAGATGAATGAAATTGTATATCTTGGATGCGCTTTTAGCAGGGATGGAAGGTACACCGCTGATGTAAAAAGAAGAGTACCGTTAGGAAATAAAGTAAATGGGGCGTTGAGCAGATTCCTGGGCGCAAAAGATATTAGCAGAAAACCCCAGCTAGCAATTTACAATGCAATACTGATCCCAACGCTAACTTATGGAAGCGAGAGCTGGGTATGGCAGAACGTGCATGAAAGTAGGATAAACGCGGTCGAAATGAGGGCATTGTGCAAAATATGCGAAGTGACCCTCGCTGACCGCGTGGAAAACAAGGTTATAAGGAAGGAAGTCGGATTGAAAGAGAGTGTCGGTGTAAAAGTAAGAAAGGGCATGCTCCGATGGTTCGGACATGTAGAAAGAATGGATGATGCAAGATTGACTAAGCAGATATACAATGAAAAGCGGATAGATGTAGGAGTCGAGTACGGCCTAGACACACATTCCATGACCAAATAGAACGTGATCTGGAGGAAAATTGACGCGCGTGCATGAAAAGAGCTATGAAAGTCAACGAAGCGAGTGAGGTGTGTAAGAATCGTGCCTTATAGGGCTTCGTTCTCTCTGCCTACCCCGCAAGGGATTTGGCGTGAAGTTATGTATGTAATAATATAATAAAATATATTTTTTTGTGGAATACGAATTCCAGAAAAAGAGATTAGGTGAACACGCGCTATCCGCTGTTCTGTCTGTCTATGTCCGGAATTCCCATAAAGGATTAAAAAAACTTCGCACCTATCATAGAGCTTCATCGACTTCATTGCAAAATTTTACAACTTTGCCAGCTTGAAGAATGATCCGTAATCCACCCAGGTATGGTACTTGTTGATATTTGATTCGAATTTGCGGAGATCAGGAAACATAAGTTTAGTAAAATGGTTTTATGTAATAAAAAATAGCAAAAACTATACAATATAAATTTTCCACGAAGTTTAGTTAGACGTATATATATATGAGTATTGTGATTACTTACTACTAGTATTTCACTAAAGAATTTTTGAAAAAATTGTTTACCTACTAAAAATAAAGACGGAGCTTATATACTTTCTTAAGTACATTATTAATTTTTAAAAATCATTTCCTTAAAAATGTCCTTTTAAAAATAATGCATATACAGTGGTGGACACATAATTAAAGACACTTAGAGGATAAGAATTTTTCAAAGGTTACATACCCTATATTTTATATTATAATGCAAGAGGAGCTTGCAATATTATTTCAATTATTCTAGCGGTTATCGTAAAGTATTGGAAAGGAAATAAAAACAACAAATATGTTGTATTTTGAAAGTTTATTAAGTTTAACACATTGCAAGCAGTATGGACTAATACAAAGACTTGGACAACTAATTAAAGACACAAATTAAACAACTATAAAAGGAAGAAAAATATAAATGAACTTTACTACAATTATTTTTAAATGTACAGCAGATACACAATATAACCATGGTATTAATATTTTGTCGCATGTCCTTTAGCAGCAATGACAGCCCGACACCGCCTAGGCATTGAAGCGATCAAATTATTGCAGGTTTCCATCGAAATCTGCTCCCATGTCTCTTTAAATGCCGTGTAAAGTTGATGCACATTACTTGTACGTTTTTTTGACACTATTTTCTTCACACGGGACCACAAATTTTCGATCGGATTAATGTCGGGACTGTACGGTGGCCAATCTAAAACTGTTACTAATTGGCTACTAAGAAATTCTTTGACCACTGCTGAAGTGTGCTTGGGATCGTTATCTTGTTGAAAAGTCCATATCACCGGCAAATTATCCTCGGCATAAGGTAACATGGTTTCTTCTAAAATATTCTTATATTGAAACCTATCCATGTTACCTTCTATTTTTCTAACAGGTCCCACGCCGTGACCAGAAAAACATCCCCAAACTTTTATATTGCCCCCTCCATGTTTTACTGTTTTCTTTGTGTACTTTGGGTCCATTTCTTTTTTTGGTGGACGCCTCACGTAAATTTTTCCATCAGAGTTAACCATATTAATCTTAGTTTCGTCGGAAAATAGCACATTTTTCCATTGTCGTTCTGTCCAGTGTTCATATTTTTTGGCAAATTGTAATCTTGCTTTGATATTTTCTTTCTTTAAAAGTGGGACCTTACGAGAAATCCTTCCGAACAAGCCTGCCTCACATAATCGCCTTCTAACTGTTCTTGCCGACACTCCTCTAGACTCCTCTGCACCAAATACTTCCAAACGAATAACTTCCGACCCTTTGAAAGGATCTTTTTTAGCCAATAATGCTATTCTTGAGTCTTCTCGGGGGGTAGTTTTTCTCTGTCTAGGTTTCCTAGGCACATTTTCTGTAGTATTAAACTTCTTAAAATGGTGGATAGCGTTCATAACCATGTCTTTAGAACATCGTAAGTGATCTGCAATTTTCCTGTACGTCCAACCTTTGTCATAAAAATTTAAAATTATCTTCCTTGTAGAAGGATCACAACTTTTGTTTCTTCCCATACTTGAATCAATTTTTTCACAATCAAACAGTTAAAACTGAACTAGTTTTCGCGTGTCACGAAAATTCGCGCCATAATGGAAAAAAGAACAGTGCTCTTTTTATTTTAATTTTAAATTTAGAACATAAAATCCGCGCTGTCTTTAATTAGATGGCCAGCGGCAAATGCATCGAAAAAGTATGTATAACATTTGAAAAAGAAATAAAGACTTAACTATTGTTATTATAACTAAAATGCTATTCTAATTTTAAAAATAAGACGTCTGTGTATGTTATAATAACAAGTGAAATGGAATTGATAGCTATCTTGGGTAACTAATATCATTTATTTTGTTGTCAGTGGTGGATATCAAGGTTGTCTTTAATTATGTGACCACCACTGTATGTATCACTCGACACCCTGACTGGGGGGCGTCCTCTACTTAACAAAAAAAGACACTCAACCAACATTTTTATGTTCCTGTGAATGTAGCTACGCTAAGCCCCCAAGGGGAGAAAGGATTTTATATTACTGGCCACTGCATAGTAGGTACCTACGTTTACAATGGTTATTACTGGGTTCGCGGACGCCGGTTGCAGTGGGCCGTATGCTCATGTGCATCAAAAGCGATAATATACGTTAGAAATGACGTGGCCGAGCATGTTGATACGATAACGGAGAGACTGTTCACGAGTTAAGAACAATACACTGAACAAGCCGTGATGTTTAGGCACCGATATTCTGAAGTAAAACCATTGTAATAAAAGCATGTGGTGGTAGACGTTCAAGGAATAATCCATTTTACTGACGTGAACACTAACTGCGACTACCTCTAATATTTGTGCATGCATGGTTAGTGCTATATTTTTTAAATTATGCTAGAAAAATTTATAATAATTGTCATTCTAAGCGGAGTTGCAATTAGGGTTGACATTTGGAATATGTGTGATATTATATCGATGAATGCTCAAATTCTACCCGATGTAGATAACAATTGAACCATTTTTTTGAGTGGCGTACACAAGAAATAAAAACTTTCGACTGTTTCATTTCAAAAAACCGAAATTAGTTATCCATTTTTGGAGCTGAAATTTCAGTAGTGTGTTATATTTTAGTAATTGGCAATTTGTTTTATATGAAACAGCAAAAGCTTACGCCAACTGAATATGGTTAACTACCTTTTTCCGTACTTAATACTTATCTGATGTTTGAAGGTAGACAGTATGAGCATGTTTTAATTGCCGCATTTTAAACACAAAGCCTAATATTATTTGACCGCCAGCACATAAAAGTTTATGTCGGTAGCTTTTATGAAACAATGTTGACAAATATAATTTTAAAGCATATAATTCGTATTCAGTGCCCAATTATATTTTATTTTAGTGTAATAGCATTACTCTCAAATTATATCTCGATATGTTTGAATTTAATATTATTCGATGTCACATTTAGTAGCTGTATATCTCTGAGCCCGCTATGCATTGACAATACATTTATACTACTTACTAAGTAACGTCAACGAATAAAACTATGTCAAGTTTGTTACATAACACGGGTATTTATTTATTTTTCTTGCTGTGCACTGCAAACGTGTCCTTTAAAATAAACTGTTCTATTTAAGAACTTTAAATCTTATTACTTGGCAACTCGGAAATTATGCGACTTACACTAAATGTACCTAATAAAAAAAAAAACAATCTACGCAGCTACATGAGTAACGAGAGTATTCAATATTAATCCTAAAATATATAATTAATTGAGTATAAGTGTGTGATAATGGTGTGAGTAGGTAATACACTAATGAGTGGAGGAAAAAATTGTAAATATTAAAGTGATTTGTTAGGAATGTATGCCAAATAATGTGCGCAATCATTACTGTTTATTTGATATACTAGTTATTGCGATAAGTTTATTCAAACACGAAATGTAAATATTTATCTCTAAGATTTTCACGAAATGTTAAGTTCGAAATAGCATATCTGTCTGTAGTAATGCGGTAAATTATTCTAAACAATGTTAATGCAGCAGTTTTTACACTAAGGTGGTGACAGACATACAGATAGATAGACAGGTAATCATTCTAAAAAGTATCTTTTATTTTAGAATATTTATTAGTTTTCTTCAATATACAGTAAGTCCGTAACTTGACGAACTTTACTGTTTAATTATTTTATTGTCTACAAATAACTATAGATTTAGATTTAAAATGAACTGGATATGGTCTGATATGATGATAATTAATTACTTGATTTAATTTCCCAAATTTAGTTACAAAATAATTTCAACATCCAGGCAATACAACTTAAAAATAGAAATTGTCGCCAAATCATAACCTTTAGGAGTTATTTGAATTGTATCGTTATATATTATCTCGATAACGGTCTTCTATGTAAGTGCCTAGTAGTACATACATGTTATAAAATAAGTTTGGTTGCGCAATATGCGCTGTCCGCTTTGTAGGTGCTACTTCATTGATGTTAAAAAGGAAGTCACGTCATATTATCACGCTTGCGCTCGTATTATGAGGTGAGTGGCCACTAGACCAGCGGTAAGCACTTCTTACAATAGAAGATCTCTTTTAAAAACTGTTTTAAATTCAGTCAAAAAATTTATATCCATATAGGTCTTATTATTTTGTCTAAAATCAAAGTCAATACCAAATTAAAAGTCAGTCAAAACCATAGAACCGTTTATTTTAAACAGAAAGTTTAAAGTGATTTAACTAGAAATTAATTTTCGTTATATTTACAGCCGCCGCCGTCTTCAAATTATATTGGATTTCAGCGAAATATGAAAAATATTAATACATACCTAATAAAGTCGTATATTTCGTATTATTTTGTCTGAAATTAAAGCCAGTATAAAAGTAAAATTCAACCAAAGCCATGGAAGCGTTTAATAAGAACGTTAAGATAATTTAACTAGAAACTATATTTTCATTATAATATGTACATCTTTGCCGCAGTCTTCAAATTATATTGAATTTGGTTTACAGCGAAATTTACCGCTTTAGGCTTAAATGTGTTATGGTGTTTGCGGACTTATATAAGCATGCAATATTGAATTCGCTCATTACAGAGCGGGACAATCTCGCTGCAGCAGTGGCTCACAATCAGACACGTGATTGTGACAGGGCGCGTCGGTGCAACTAAGAACCGGCGCGTATTTTCACAACTTTAGGAAAAAAGAATATCAATCAATTTAAATTCAGAATTTCATATAGTGTTTTTAGTACTGGCAACTTTAATATATATATTTTTTATTTATCTCACTTTAATATAAGTTCAATCACTCATGTTTTTTGTTTTATAAAATGGTGACAATACACGTTCGATATAGCACTTACATCAATTGCCGTAAAATAGAACTAAAAAAGAGTACGATAATAAAAGTATTCATCATCATTATAACTAAGACTTTTCATAGATACTTTTTTTACAGACTCCTTCTCAGGTTCATAAGGTTGTATTATATTTATTTATTGGAGGCTTAAAAATTCAATGGACATATATTAATTTTCAAGAAATCACGTAATTTGTAAGAAAAAACCTAATTGTTTTGTATAAAATTCTCTACTTCAATTCTCACTTTACAGCGATTCCAGAGCTTGTGTCAGGATAGGAGGGGCATATACGAACTGGTTTAACATCGAAAAGGGTGTTAGACAGGGATGTGTAGCTTCGCCAGGACTGTTTAACCTATATATTGATAATTGTTTAAAAGATTTGAAAGAGAGTGTGTATGGATTAAAAATGAACGATTTAATCATCAAATGCCTTCTTTACGCTGATGATCAGATCCTCCTGGCGTCATCTGAGGAAGAATTGCAGTTGATGGTTAATATATTACATGGGGCTGGAGTAAGCTTGGTGGATAAAATGAGAAACAGTGTAATTCGAGAAAGTTGTGGTATGAAAGAAGATGGTATGAGACAAGGATAGAGAAAGGAATGCTTAGATGGTTCGGACATGTAGAAATGATGGACGAAAGTAGACTGACTAAAAGAATTTATAAGACAAGTGTGAAAGGGCGAACCGGTAAAGGACGACCTAGGCGGACCTTCCAGCAACAAATCTACGATGTGTTTGTGAGGGTCCAGGTCAGGAGTGGCCACAACCGACGAGCATGTATGAACGCGATAATGAGAGTGGAGGAAGTAAGAAACGTATGTCAGGATCGTAGCAAGTGGAAAGAATTAGTCTCTGCCTACCCCCATGGGAAAAAGGCGTGATTGTATGTATGTATGTAAAATTCTCTATAAGGACTATGACATGTAGTCGCTTCCAGTGTTAATTTTCATGCAATTTCAATATGTACCTACATATTAAAAAAAATATAAACGAACAATCTTATTTATGAGAGCTACTGTAATTTATAAGCAGAAAGTATTTTTAATAGAAATGACGGATCATAATTTATAAAAAAAACAATCAGCCTTTCATTCCGAATTTATAATTCATTTGAATTGATTGATAATTATGTCCCAAGATATAAGAAAACTACAATATCAGCCAATATTATTTAAGTTTCATCAAGTTTATTAGGTCAGTATTTGTTATTTTTTTAAATAACGATGACCTAAATATTGTTATAATCCATCAGATGATACCTTTAGTCTATGGTATTCAATTTATTTTTAAACCACAAAGGTGGCAGGTGAACAAGTATACGGTCCGCTTCATATTAAGCGGTTACCTTATGCCATGGAGCATTTAACTCCAGTGGCATTACAAGCGCGTTATCGACCCTTTAAAAACTTATTCATCCCTGTAAAATGAATACGGTTCGGTACTAAGGTACAGCTCAAGGAACATACAATTTAGTAACTATTTATTTTCATTGTTTAATTATAGATTTCATTGTGATTTTTCATTTTAACAAAGATTTCAAACTTATTCATCCCTGTAGAATGAATACAGTTCGGTACTAAAGTACAGCTCATGGCACATAAGCTTTATTTATTATCTATTTATAACATAAGACAGACAAGACATATATCTATTATAACATAAGACCACGCCTTTTTTACCGGAAGGTGTAGGCAGCGGCTGTTAAGCGTTGTCTCGCCGTTATGTTTACGTCCGAAATGGAATAGGTGGCGATCACAGAAATAGATCAAGATAGAACGGCGAATAGGCGTGGCAAGCGTGCCAAAACCCTGCACTATATTGCATGCTTTTCGAAACTCGCTCTCATTACGCAACGAGCGTTCCTGCCATGCGTTCAGGACGTAAAAAAATAGATAAAACGTCACATATATGCCTTATTATGCTGTGAAAAATTGTAAAAACAAAAGTAGGGAATCAAATATGAAAAAAGGAAATATTTCGTATGATCAGTAAGTATAGAAAATCAGTAGAAAATATTTTTTTGAGATTATAAATTATTGTTTTACTTTTACTATGTTCAATAATTACGATCACACGTTGTATATTTTTTCGTTATGATAAGTATCCATTGCTGTCCGCATTCAACGCTCGTTTACAAAAACATTGCGCGTATAAATTATACGCGTAATGTACGTCGAATCGAACGAAATACACAATACACCTGCCAGTTGATCGCTGTGTCTGTTAATCGCTGTGATTCGAATGTTAGAGATGGGCACTCCATGTCGATTTATCCATTTATCGATAAGTCTTAGGACTTATCGATAAATTAATTCAATAATAATTTGAGTATCAGCTCATATCTTGCTTTGTCCCTACTTTATTCTAACACCACAAATTTCAACCAGTGTTTCGTAATTACATTGGCAGCAGTTTATTTGACAGTATAAGTTTTCACCAATTTGACCAATCGCCGATGGAAAATCATCTCGTTCTTCTCAAATGGGCAGTAACCGAGGTATATGTAGACGTTCGGCTTCGTTATTTAACCAGGACTGTGAGGCCAACCCTTACAAAAAGGCAAATATTTAATAAATATGTACAGTTTCAAGGACAGTAAAATATTTATAATTAAATTTTATATACTGTTGGAAAAATATGTTTTAGGTTTTAATATGTCGGATTGAAGTATTTAACATGTTTTACTTTCTATGATTATCGTTACAGAAAATCAATAAAGTTAGTAAAATATAAAAATAATAAAATTAACACACGTTGCCGATATTAACATCGATAATCTAATGTGAGTGTCTCCTAACTAGTCGCGCCGCTCACAATGAAAATGACGTCACGCTGAGGGCGTGGTTTTTCAAAAAAGTGACACGCTCGAAATGTATGGAAATATGCCATCGCGGCCGTTCTATCTTGATCTATTTCTGTGGTGGCGATCCTATTGTTATACCGGGCACAAAGTTTTCAGTCATCGATATTTATCACACTTAACATCCGAAAACAATTTCGAAAAGTCATTGGGGTGAGTCATCGTCAGGATTCGAACCCTGACCTCTGGATCAGAAGCCGTGTGCAGTACCACTGGACCACCGAGACTTTATATTCATTGTTGATTTATACATTTTATTGTGATTTTGCATTTTAACAAACATTGCCAAAGGACTGTAGATACTTAGGAAAAAATAGTTTTATAAATAAATAGTAAAAAATAACGTTTAGTTTAAAATGTACAGGTCAATGAGCAAATAGTGAAATGTTTAGATACCTGTATATTGCCTACCTTTCATGTGGTCAGAAGTATCAGCTCGCATGATGTCAGTTAAATAATGTTCCAGCGATCGCATATTGTCCAACCCACTCCTCTCCTGTAACAAAAATAACAACAGTTTATGAGAAAAAGTTACAAATTCAATAGGTGGTAGGTAATACCTATATTTCCATATTGTGTGACTCCTAGTTATTCGATCTTGTTTTAGGAAAATACTTTATTAATTTTACTGTGAGCACGTAAACATCATTTAGAGTGGTATAGAACAGGAAAAGTTCTGTTGTTGTCGGCATGGTCCCGACTTCGAATTCTGGTCTACGTGTGACATTTAGAAATGTGTGTCACAAATGTGCTCCAATGTTATCCATGTAATGTTTCAGGTAACCAAAATATGTCATTCAGCGGAAGAATTTAATACTGCCTACCTATATCTAAAACAAATTGCAACCCTATATTTACTGTAATATCTGTGAAATTCATATTTCTACAAACTTTTGATTGGGCATACACTATTTATAATGATCCAGAGAAATTTTCTATTTTTTTTACAATGTACTGAATATATTTATAAAACAATTTAGCTGCTCGCTTTTACAGCGTTTGCAAGTAAAGTGCTAAATAACGAAAATTATCAATTTTACCTTACTACCTTATATATGAATTATACATACAAACCACCCCGTTGACACCCTCTATCTATTCGTAAATATATTCGTTGTGTAGTTTCAAAGATCTAAGCATATAAAAGGCCAACAAACAGCGGAAAGCGATTTTATTTTGTACTATGTAATGTTAAGAGAATTAAAAAAAATAATATCTATGATAGAATATTGTGAATCAGGTCAATTTTCCGTGCAGCCAGCTCGGGGCAGTAAGTAGGTACTGTCTGACTGAGAAATGCCACTAAATCATTCATCATCAATTATATTATTGAGTTGCCGCGAGTGAATGACGGGGACAAGTCTTATGGCGAGAAATTATTATTCATGGGCAGACTTCTTGGTTATTACACCAGAAGTTTATATCATTTCAAATATCGGTAGGATATCAAATCTTACGCTTAGATAAATTAGTTAATGTTATGAGCATTTAAGGCATGAGGGCAGTGGGAAATAAGCCCCCACACTTTGGTTCCAATATTGGTGACAGGGTCTATAGGCATAATTTTGATAGTGATCCATTTTAATCATGGAACTAAAAAAGTATCCGGTGGGTCAAAGCATACTTTAGGAATTAAGGGCGTGCTGCTACTTTGTAAGATAATGTTTGAGAGTTGATAGATCAAGTTGATTATTTTAGATTAATATGACATAAGACTAAAACCTCAGCACAGACATAATACATTTCTTTGAGTCAAGATTCATCCGTTAAAGAACGGATTACTTCTTAATGGGACAGAGGTTTGACTTTTCATTCTTATCTTAGTTTTTTTAGCGTCGCAATACATTTACAGAGACTAGGAGTTATAATTTATAGCTTCGGTAAGAGAAAGAAAGAAAAATACGAAGCATACAATAGAGCGAATTTGCTGGCGACTCAGTTAAAAAAGATTAGAGAGAGAGATAGCAAAAAATATAAAAGATTTTTTTCTGTTTATGAAAACTTCTAGTAGGTATTTTTGGGAGCTTGGGCGCGCAAAATCCAATATGGCGTATTTTAAACAGCTGAACAAATATTTCTGTCATTTTACTGTTATTGAATTTATTATTGTTGTTGAATTGAATATATATATCTATGAATAATTAGTGCGTAAATTACCAACTCAGTTTATTAAAATCAAACAATCTGATAACTGATAACAGACTAGGTTGGAGTTCATGAACTATGACATAACGATGTGTTAGCTAAATAGAGCTCTAAATTATAATCGGACCTATAAAGTTAACGCTGTTCACCAAAAATAAAAAGAGGACTGCTACGTAATCAGTTGTAATTAGAACGAATGAATAGTAAAAGAACGAGTACTACTCGTTCTTTTCTTTTAATGCTACTTATTAAAATGTGCAATTTGTATGTGTGCAATTTGTATACATTTGCCTACATCCGAGCGACATCCAAAAATATTAGGTTATTAAGATTGACACTACAAAATGTGCTCCGTGTTATGGCAATGCGATTTAGTTACCATAAACGCCTTCGTTATTTATTAGCATTATGTTTTATTCTGTTGATTTCTGTTGTCATGGAAACGTCTGAAATGCGTTTTATTAATTTGCTTTCTCGTCATATTTTCGAAATAATTTCGTCGTATTTAGAATAAACGGGGTGCCCGTATAATTCGCTTACGAGTATTTAAAAAAGTCTAAAACATTATTTTCATCTAAAATGTAATTTATAGCGACTTCCATTATATTTTGTTTAGGGTAGAGGTTCCAATAATGGACTATAAACCAGCGATGAATATTTTTTATTTATTCAAAGAAAACATAGTTTTTCGATGGTTTTAAAGTTATAAACTGATTAAGGAATAGTTATATTGTTAAACTAGTTAAGTTTTAAATAAATTTAATAGAACGGGATTTCATTTATTCGTCTCCTAAATACTGTTTAAATTTGCCATAATTATGTATATGATACGACAAAAAACAATGTCAACGGCTGGTTAACTAATGCTGGGTAGTGTGTGTGTCATCAATGGGAATAGACAACTGGATCCTAAATGTCTATCAATTTTTAGATTTTCCTATACCTTCTCAAATTTCTAAGAATTTACTACAGATACTTCTACTACGCATTCTCGAAATACCACGGCTTCTCAGAATATCGAAGTAATGTGACTCATGCCGCATTTCGTTTGGTAAGATAGGTATACCCACACCCTTTCCCTCTCCCATACCATTCCACTCACTATCCTAACTGAAAGGCTTGTAACACGACTATAATACTATCTATGTGTATATGGGCCGCGTTTGTCACTTACCAGCAGGTTACCCTCTTGCGAGTTTACCCCCTTCAATATACAATTAATTTCCCAGAAAATTATTCAGGTATTCATAACAATATATTAATAATTACATACATAACTTCAAGTGTCTGTAATAAATTCTACTACGCATTCTTGAGAATATTGTTAAGATATTTTACTAATGACTCTTGGTCTGTGTTTTGTACTAATTGCTTGTATTGCTTTTACATTTGATGAACACTGTAGTACAAGTGTCCATTATTAGATCCTTCACCTGATTTTATTTCTGAAATGTCGCATTTGTTTACAATAACCGCCGATTAAACGAGGTCTTTGAGGTATAATAAGATAATCGGTCGATTACAGCACTTAATCAATGTTAAGTGCTTGGTGAACAGCAAAATATTGTTAAAGACCCGTTTACGGCCTAATCGCCTGAATAAGATTTAATCATATCGTCGTGAACACGGGGCTAAAAGAATGCCAATTGCCAAACCATTAAACTATATAATTGTGATTTTTATAAAAAGAAAAGTAATTAAACACTAGCAGAACCCGCGAACTTTGTACAGCCTTATAATCTTTTCAACGAAAAATTGCTAATATTTTACTCATATTATTAGTAAAATCATCATCATCGTCCGTCCAATGTGCGCCACAACATCCGATTCTCTGCCTTCCGCATCCAGTCTTTTCCAGCAGCCTTTCTGGGGTCGTCTGACCATCGGTCTGGTGGGAGTCCTACACTACGTTACTCCATCTACCGTCGGTCCTTCGGCAGATATGACCAGCCCATTGCCACTTCAGCGAGCTTATTCTACGAGTTATGTGGGTACCCCAGTTCTCCTCCTCGGTTACTCCAGTTCCTGAGTTTATCTTTCAGAGATAAGTCGAACATAGCACGCTCCATAGCTCGCCGAGCGACTTTAAATTTGTGTTGGATTTCCAACCACCCCACCCCAACGCCGGAGGAAGGCCGCCGCGAGGTTTTAGTGCCCTAGGATCGGATTGCAATTGATCAATTGTCAATCATCGGCGGTTTAAGCTGTGCATTGATCAGTCAGTCAAAAATCGTATTCTATGTATTTCTGCTTCAGCAGAAAATCTCAAGCGGCACAAATACAGAAACCTTGTAGGTGATTATGTGTTTGAGCCGTTTGAGATTGAGACTCTGGGGACGTGGAGTCCGAGTGCTCGTGCACTCTATAAAGATCTTTTTGAGGCCTCTCGTGACCAGACAGCTGGTCTATTCTCGCACAGAGGATTAGCATTGCCATTTAGCGTCGCAATGCGGCCAGTCTTCTGGGCACGCTGCCAGTAGACCGTGATGCGGAGAAATTTGATTTCAGCTAATTTTTTAATTGTATACATTGTAATTAATGTAATTATTTTATTTTTTCTTACTATTGTAAATAAATTACGCAATATACACATAGTTCTTCATAATTCGATTCTTAATAATTCTAATTAATTTCTTAATAATTAATTAATAATTCCATTAATTAATAATTTTATTTTTTCTTACTTATGTTATTAAATAACACAAATTACATAGTTAATTCTTAATATCGTAATGTGTATTTTTGTAATGTAATGTCCGATTTCAATAATTCAAAAAGTAATCATCGGATAATTAACCAGGTAGGCTTACGAAGTAATTTATTTTTCTAAAAATCAATACAAGGTACATTGATAGAGTGTTTTGATTTTGATTAGTACTTTAGGGATTTTTTAAATAATTTAGTAATAACTAATAAAGTGGGTGACTACAATAGTTCGCAATTTTTTTCGTAGATATTAATGTGTAAAGGTCTATAAATATTAAAGACATAAACATTTTTAAGTTCTAAGGCTAATTTCCTTGAGACTTATCGTCATACTTAGGACAATCCACACAATATCTTTATAAGTTATAGCCTGTGTTATTCTGATGTTTATACTATATTATGGCAAAGTTGCACCAAAATCCAATCAGTAATTTTTAGGTTAAACAGTAACCATCATGCATAGGTACATACATCCTTACCCACAAACGGTCGCGTTTATAATATTAGTGAGATTCAGACTGTAGTGTCGCAGCGTATAGAATGTAATTAAGGTTAAATCGTAAAGTTAATTATTTACTGGTTTCTAATAAGTTGGTGTTTGTATAAATTTGAATTTAGCACGATTAAAATAACACTGAAGCCATTTTTTCCATATTTTTTAAATTTTCTATTTAATTTTTTTAGACTGCTTGTTATAATAATATCAAGATATATAATAAAATTGTGCCCGAGATATGAGAATACCTTCTCTTATCCCATGTGGCCAGATAACGCAAGGGGCGTGTCGAGGCATTTTCGTCGCAGCCCCGGGTCGCCACTATCGAGCAACTGTATCTCAAATAAAGACTCCCCCACACTACTGTTTACTCTAAAATCCGCACTGTACAGATATGTCACAGTTATAGATTGTTACGTACCAGTTCTTCAATCTAATTCTGCAGATATACCTAATATAAAGAAGAAATATACTTCAGGTCAAGTCCCTTGCACGGTAGGCAGAGAAAACAGTGCGCCATAAGGTACGATTCTTACACCCCTCACTTGGTTTTTTGACTTTCATAACTCTGGTGATTAAAAATATAAATGGGTAATGAATTCAATAAAAATGATAGGTGTTGCATATATTCACCCATATTATACAAAATATCACAAATTTGTTAGCTTGTCAGTATCCTAGCTTCACATAACGTATATAATAAATCAAAATGGTTTATTTTAAGCACGTTCATATGCAGCACATACGTATTTTATAGTCCCCTATTTGAATTTAACGACTGTTCTGTGTATCCTCTTATCCCTTGTACAATGTAACTTGCGAATGTGAGAATATGCATTGTTTAATGCTTCATCCCTATTATGCGTTAACTTATTTTGCAACAATGTGTTGCATGAAGTAGGGCAAACCTATTAGGTAATCCATCTCTTCGTACACTTTGCATTACATATAAATAAATGTAACATCTTTCTCTAGTCCAGCCTGTACAAATCCTACCTAAGAACGTAAGCAGTACAAGGTCAATGAGAGAGATAATGGAAATAATTAAGCGTATATCAAAAGATATGTCCATATAAAGATTATTCGATCATATTGAACAGCTCATTTCTTCTTGTGAGTGGAACAGAATGCGTAAGGTAATCTATAAAGGGTATCAGCCTACCAATAGTCTCTTCATCAATTTCCAAGTCCATGTACGGATCATTTATTATTATAGAAACAGTACAAAAGCGAGCAAATCTCATTTGCCGTCGAATGCATTTAAAGACTGAAATGGAAAATTAGCTGCTCGACTTACAAAAGTTTAGCTTTAACTGAAAGCTTATGTCACAGACGATCACAGATTAGCTTTCGATTGAATATATTTTTCTAAAGCCCGCCATTTATTTAATTTGACTTATGACGAATTAATAATGCTTATAATTCCTTAACAACAGATTAGTAGATAGCTTTCCCATAATTTTAACATAATTCATAACTGGACAGTCTTTGCATTAAGTTATTATACCTTACAAGCTAGTACTTATATTATGCAGTTCTGAAATAAAAATAAAAAACTTTAGCAGTAGTTGGATAATTCTGTTTAAAACAAGCTTTAATATGTTGTCGCAGAATACATTTTCCTTCCCAGTAATAGCATTAAAGCCTCAACAGTTGCTGAAGTAATACCGACAGTGTTCTATTCTGCGGAAGATTCAATTTGGCTTGTTCAGATTGTTGCGCGTTATGGCGCAATGCCGTAGTGACGTCACACTGCGTAGCCGAGAAATGGGTCAGTAGGTTTACGGTATAGCCACCCGACCAGTCAAGTGTGAGCTGTCGGAGTGGAACACTCGCAACTTCAGAGTATCGCGATAAAAAGATCATGTTGAGATGGTGCATCCGAGAAGGTTTTCCGCGATTAATAAATTAATTGACCAGGATACGAACTTACTATAAATTGAGAAATTTTATAATCCAAGTATTCACAAAGTTTCAATTGTGAATATTTTGATTATTCACTATTTCAGGTAAATATTTAGTGGGCACACGTCACAAGTAACTCAGAAAGACTTTTAAGTTTTGAAATATATCTATAATATTTTTATACAATACAAGTAGTAGGGATACCTACAGTATTTATTGCTATACAAGTACTTGTATGTTTAAAGTAAATTCAGGAATTGTTCTTTTCTTTGCAAATCGTGTACACATCACAGTAACACAGCAATAACATCATATTTTGTTCTAGAAAGATTCTTGGTACCTGGATTGGTATTCTGGTAATGAAGTCCAGAAGTTTCGAATTCATAACCAGTATTAGCTTCGATTGTCAACATTCTCCTAAATATACGGTTTCTTTGTATAGCATAGACTATTGAAAGGTAATTTGAGAATAATAACTACAGTCTTAACAATTAAGTTGCAAAAAAACAATTGCTAGTTATTTTTATTTTCATTTAGTTTATGATTTAAGAAAAATTGAGGTCTCTATATCATTGCCTTTTTCAAATTCAATTAACTAAGTACTGCTAAGTTGTATTATCGTGTCAATACATCATTTGATCACACTTTACCTTCAGTATATAATAAACAAGTCTCCAACAAAATGTCATGTTATTAATAAGACGCCATATTGTTGTTGACAACCCACATATGCATTATTATAAATTCATGGTACTGAATCGCTTGCTCGTACTCGATTATGAATATGTAATTGGCTGTGGCTCCCTCTAGTGTTGTATTCTAGAATTATTAACTACCTGTGTACCTGAATAACCTTCTCTCAGTACATTTGTTTAAACCTTACGTACACTTTGGAAATTAGAATATTTTGTCGTTTTGAATGAAAAATCAAGTCTACAGACAATATTTTAAAATGTCTTTTAAATAGGTACCTATAGATTCGAAACTCGCGGCATCTATTCCAAATCAATAATAATCCGTCCGTGCAAATGGAATTAAGTAATATGTCGTTCCGTTTCCAATATTTGTATAACATAACTTACCTTGAGAGACATGAAATATTTGTACACAAGATGGCCACGCCAGTGAAGAGCATTAGATTTAAACTTTATGTCGACTGCAGCTCGCTTCAAGTCTGATGTTATTTAGAGTATTACTATAGATAACTTATTTAAGCGTAAGCCGCTGAAGCCGCAAATGTCATACGTCACTTTTGAATTCTGTAGAGAGACGTGCTCGGATATTAGCTGAAGAGTCAGCAACCTCTGGGAATCAAAAGCTACATTGCAGGCGGCGAGAGAACTGAAATTACACAAGCTAATTCCAGCAATCCTATTACATAACTGAATTATCCCTGAGGAAGACACGTTGAATAGGGAAATGCATTAGTAGACACTGTGTGTATTCACTAGATTATTACAGGTACGCGTCGAGAAAATAATAAAAAGTTTAAGAAAATCGAAGAATAACTAACTTCCAATTAAGTAAATATTGATGTATTGTGAGAAAATACTATTTAATTAGGAAGGGTGTTAGTGTGGAACAAATATTGATCCCCAAAATGGCGGCAATGGATTATGGCGATGATAATAATGAGTTTGTTATAATAACACATTAATTATACACAATCTACTAAATAAAACTATTTTATTATATTTTTTGTTAGCCTATTTGGCGACCATTTTTCCCTCATCATTCTGTAACAAAGCCAACATAATTCAGATCAGATATCAAAGATTATTCCGAGCGAACTTTAACCAACTTCGCGTGATCCCTCCAATATGCCATCGGATTTAGTCGACGCTTGGAGGGATACTTGATACTCTTACGGATTTATAAATTGCTTGACTGGATCCCTACCATTGCCTAGTAGCAGTTTACGAAACTGAATATTGAAAATGAAAAACCAAGGGAGGGGGGCATCATGTCCGTCTCCTGCCCACCCCACTGTCGCTTTAATAGACACTGCAATACAATTGTATCAGGATGCGGAAGCCGCATTTTGTTGTTCCGCAGTGACTGACAAAGGGGCCGTACATTCCCAGCAGTGCTCACAATTACGTACCCTACTCAATTTAGAGCGCTGCATTAGGGAAATGTACAACAAGCTTTTGATTATTTGATGAATTTGAAGTTTCAGACGTTATCTCCGGGTTGACTGCGGTGTCCTCGTGTGGAGGCATTAGAACACAGCCCATAGCTGCCGCTTCGTCGGCAGAGGGAGGATGGACATGGTGGACTTGTGCCTACGCGGTACTGTCGTCACAAATGAAGTCTGCATTTGAGAATCGAAATATTTTAGGAAGTTTTCCATCCACTAGGAAATTGATGTAAAGGTTGATTGTGGTTTGGAAACCATTGTCACAACCGACATATTATTTAGGTACCTATTTTTGTAGACATCAACGTTTCCAAACTTAAAATCAATTAATATATAATTAATATTACATAAGTAGTATTGAGAATGTAAATGTTGAAGGATTTTATATAATTTGAATCTATATGTAAAAACTAGTAGCCACTTAAAGATCAACAAGAATACGATATATACTCGTAGCATTACGATTAGCAAGCCCGGTGCCAACACTATCACAGTCGCATCACTGAAAAAGTTTCAGTTCCACGTTCAACATGTTCTGGAGACAATTAAAAGTTTAATATCTGTCAACATAATATTCTTCTAGAGGATAAAAAACTGTTCAAGTTATTTCAGTCGTGTCTCCTGAATCCAAAATTTTACACGCGCCTGCGCAGCGGTCACGTGGTTAGGGCGTGCGCATCTCCGGTTCCAATACTATAAAACTTCCCATATTTAAAATGAAATAGAAGCGCTAGAGCTACACAGTTTGCAGTATGAATGGACCGGTTTGACCGTAAAGTGGCTCATGCGGCGTTGCGCTCGATGAGAGACGTATCATGAGGATCAATCCCTTCCCCTCCTCTCTGCCTATCCCAATAACGACCTAGCCTATATTAAAAGCCGGCAACGCAACTGTAACACTATCTGTGTTGCAGGTGTCCTTGGGAGTTGGGGTCAATAGTTGCTTACCATCAGGTGACACACCTGCTCGTTTGCCACCTAATCCAATAAAAAGTAAGTCAGAATAAATTTTAATTTAAACATTTCAATATTTGACAATCGTCTTTCGGCTTCGATATTAGTAAAATATAATTCTCATTACATATGTATTATAAAACAAAATCACTTTCCGCTGTCTGTCCCCTTATATGCTTATATCTTTAAAACTACGCAACGGATTTTGATGCAGCTTTTTTTAATAGTTAGTTGGATAGTGTAGTAAAAAAAGCGATAATTTTCATCATTTAGAACTTTAATCGCAAACGCTGCCTGACCCCTAAGTGACAAATCAAAACAACGTACTAATATTTTCGAAGATATTGCAGTATTAACATAGCGGGACAGCAGTTATTACTTTTGATGCGGAACAAAGTTCGCCGGGTCAGCTAGTATTGTATAAATTTCAGAGCTAAATTAAAATTGTGTATTTTTTTGTATTTCAATTCGGGTGCTGCGATTGAATTGGCACTTAAACAGAATTTACTACTGAAGCATGCTGGCTTTAGTAATATACTAACTAACGTTTAATAACGTTTAAAGGTCTCGGTGGTGCTGTAGTCGAGCACCCCGCTTCTAAATCTAGATTTAGAAGCGGGGTGCTTTATTCTAAATCTAGATTTAGAAGCCGGTTTGAGGAATCGAACCCCCAACCTCTAGAGGTTGGGGGTTCGATTCCTCAAACCGGCTCACCAATGACTTTCCGAAGTTCTTTTCCGAAGATATGCGTGTAAAATATCGATGACTGAAAACTTTCTGCCGGTGTGGCAATAGGTTCGCCACCTATTCCATTTGGGACGTAAACATAATGACTTAACTGCCGCTGCCTATATCTTTGGGAAGAAAAAGGCGTGAAATTTGACTAATAGACAATGTTTTACCATTTCATTTGATTTCATGGATCGTCGTAATGTCCAACCAACAATTACGTCGGATGTTACAAATACGAAACACAGGCGCTATTATCGATAGCACTGTTCACAACAGACACACAGATAAGATCATATTTCCTATAGATAATAATGATTATTTTTCATATTACATCGTTTGAAATACACACGGTTAAAACTAGGCTATAGTACATTATTTTTGTCTATTATAAAGTTTCAAACACACAAGCCGAATTCTGTGAGGGGGGAACTTTTTTGGGGGTCTCAAATGGTCTGATGAAATAGGTGGCGGAGACTGTTGTCACATAACAGATTCTGTTTTACATCTTTCATCAATAAACACCGCGCATAACATTCTAAAAGATTTTCGGAAAGCCATTATTAATCAGATATAGTTGTACTATAGGCCGCCTAGGTATATTACTGTGGCCCAAATATTACTGTGATTGCTAAGAATTATTTGTCATTGTTGTTGCTGAATAAAAGAGAACTGACTCTTGACGCACAAGTACGACCTGATTCCGGAGACAAAGATTCATTGTAACAATAATTCATGTTTTATTTGTGTTAAACAATAGACTATTACTATTATCACTGCAGTGAAGTTAGGCAGCGGTATATTGTTTAGTTTGTGTTTTTAATAATACTCTAATATAGATTAACTCCGAATAATATTTATGTATAACTATAATTATTTATAAATCAAAGCTTTTATCAAAAAATTACCGCACACGATACAAATTATATACTCTGTATAGTATTATACTCTGTACTTCAATACTAGTAGAAGATTTACTAGTAGAATTTAACATAGCATAGCCAAGCAGGCGGGGCTGAAGATAAGAACTAGTGGGTACGTAAACGTAACTAGACTATGAAAAAAAAAACTAGAACAAAATATTGACTTTTGCCTACTGCCATTTGGCTCTGCACACCATGAAATTGAGCCTTTTGTACGGGCTTGTTACAGAGGCTTAACAAGCAACACAGCATACATCAAGTTTATTTTAACAATACGAGTTGTTAGATATTATACTAACAGTTCATTTGTGAAATACGTAGCATACCTCATTAGGTATGCTACGAAAATTTGAGAGGCAAAAATTTGAGATCAGTTTATTAACTGATCTCAAATTTTTGCCACATCTTTTAACTAACTCCTCGGATGTCGCTTTTCGCAAAAATATCTCACTCTCTACACTTTTTAAGGTCAATAGAAGTGTATAACAACTGACGCAATGCACCAGAGTTTCCAACTCTTTGAGAAGCTATTCACTCCCCTTGAAGTAAGGTTTTATGCAGGCCGCGATAACTTCAGAGCTAGAGATACATTAGTCCCCGAATGTATAAGAAGGCCTGAAACTTTTCTCATACAAACAATACGAACGAAGAAGTTACATAAGATATTAGAATAATAATAGATTTCTGGAACAGTGATAAGAATAAATTCAGCAATAGCAACTTTGCCAAAGGGCTATGTATCCTTATCAACAGGACCTACATTTGGCTGATTGGTTAATTTATAATATATCGACGCCACACCAAACACTATCCATATTTCACGATCTTATTTCGGAGTGAACTGATAACAACAAAATCTGTCACGAGCTGTCATGCTACAATAAGAAAATATTGATAAAAGATAAGGTTGTGACTAAGGCGACGCTCGACCGGTGCCCACCTGATTGATACTCTTAAAATATGAGCCCCACTACTCAATAGCAGGTACACGCAGTCCTCGTACTTACGCATGTCAGGTTCTCGAAACAACGACGGACATCGCATATGACATAAGTCGAGATATATTTACATGTGAAACTGAAGCGTTCGGTTATGAAATTGCTAGTTATTTTTAATATTTATGTGTTATTAATAATAGGCCACACAAATTTTGTTATTAACCTCACGACATCCGAATTCTCATATGCCGGGAATCGCAACACCTGACGTAGGTTGGAGGACTAGAGTCAAAACATGGTTCGGTGTAACTTGAAACGACGTAAAGTCGAGGACTGCCTGTATATCTTTTTTTATAAAATTTGATGTTTTCACAAATTTATTTTCATCGTTATAGTAATTGATATTTATCATCCTTTAAACTAAAAGTCGAAGAGCAGAATCACTAGTCATATAGGTACGTAGACAGATGGTTGGAATCAGTTGAAATACCGAAGTCGTCCCTATTGTCACGGGAAGAAATGGGGCAATCGGTAATATTCTCTAAAGCCAAAGCCCAATGGAAATTTTCGGACATAATGTCGTGTTTTATTATTAATGTATATTTTGTTTATTGTCTTGTTGTATTGTTTATCATTATGTTTATTGTCTGGTAATTAAAACGAAAATAATGACACATCTCCTCTCTGGATCGCGTTAAATAATAAAATATATACGAATATCTTCTCTACTTATTGTCATAACAATTTATTTCTGTTCGTAACAATTCATAACAATCCAAAAATACATAATCGATTTCTTTTCGAAGCCTTTTGGCACTAAGTCGATATAGTCCGAATTGAAAAAGAGAAACATTAAACAACGTACAGGCATTGTAGGTTATCGAGCAGTTAACCGATACCCATGCAAATTTACCGAGACACCATGTATATGACTTGCTCATTTTAAAGTATTTACTGGAACATATTGCACAGTTTTCATGAAACTTTTTGAACTGAACATTCATACATTATTATACCTGATTGTTGGTGTGGCGTTACAGATCGTGGCGACGCATCGCCACGCTATTTCTAGTACATGACTGTGTATACATACTGCAGTCTATAGGTATTAGTTAATAGCGTTTGAATAGTTTGGTAAAAATATTATTACGGAAGACGCCATCTAGCGACTTTACCAAAAACCAAATACGCCAATATTAGAACTAATTCTCCGAATATCCTAGTACTCTACAACATCAATAGAATACGATAAAGCTAAAGATGGTTGAAATTGAAGAGATGCCAATAAAAATGCCAAGTTGAAATAAGTAATAAAGCGTTATCATTTTGTGGAGAAAATTCGTAATATCGTTTGTTTTTATTATGACATATTTAGTTCCTTCATAACTCATAATCCGTACTACTGTTGTGCCTGTTAAAATTAATAATTTCGTTGTTTCAGATCTGCCAGGCGTCCTGGACGACTCACATTTTTTTTATGCACCATTCTTTGAGAGATCTTTGAGCCAAAATTAATATATAAAAATTATTAAAGGTCTGAACTAAAAATCTGAACTATTCTGAACTTACTGCACTTATATGAAATAATGACTGAAGTTATATGAAGTAATCAAGCAAATATTTGTTAACACAATTGAATATCAACTGTAGTTAATTGTACAATAGTTTAATGTTAGCAAGATTATTACAAATACAATAACCAATAGTAATTATGTGGTATCGTAATCAAAATTGAATAACTTTAAAATAATGAAACTAAGATCCGAGAACTAATCGAGCATACAAACTTATATATTTAACAGAAAGAGTATTTATCAACTGTCATAAGTTATTGTTTTCACATACGGAGTGAATTTTTTTTATCCACAGTTTACTTATAAACGACTATACAGTTATAAATAAACCTAATTCATAGGAAAATAAAAACAATGTAATATATGGACAAAAATAAATTTTTGCTCACATAATTTAACACAGGTAATTATTTTATAAGCCAGCTTCAAAAAACATTGTGAAATCTAGAACTTTCTTCAATGTGTTCGCTTAGCAATGTGTTGAACTGTACAAAAGTAGTACATAACTGGGTTATCATTATCTCCTACAACGAACAAACATAGTTATCTATTATTTTGATGATATATATATAGATACGATGCGTCAAAGAAACGCGGAAAAGAGGTAATATACGAGAGAGTGTAGACGGGACTTGATAAATATTATCTATTGTGGCATTTTTTTAACAGTCTCGGTGGAGCAGTGGGCGAGCGCACGGCCTCTGATCCAGAGGTCCGGGGTTCGATTCCAGACACTGGCTCACACCAATGACTTTTCGAAATTGTTTTCGGAAGTTATGTGTGATAAATATCGATGATTGACAAACTTTGTGCCCGGTATGGCAATAGGTTCGCCACCTATTCCATTTGGGACGTAAACATAACGGCGAGACGAGGCTTAACAGCCGCTGCCTACACCTTCGGGTAACAAAAGGCGTGAAGTTATGTTATGTTATTGTGGTATTAAAATGAGAGGGAACGGAATAAGAGGCGAAATCATAAGCAGTACAATTCTTACAGGCATCGATCCAGACAGACATCCATATTAATTTAGACAATAAATAAGAATAAAAAAAGGAATTGAACAATATTTATTAATTATTCAAATTTTTTAATGTCACAAGCTTTGAAGTTTTTTTAATTTTTTTTTGTAACTAACTTACTTTAGTTGGATATTCAATTTAAAAAAACACTTTTCACCCTCAGTATAAATATTTTTATGTTTGAGCTTTTCGACTACTTTGAAAGTTTCCTGATAATATGTTGAGTGATTTGATGCGAAAGCGTGAAAAACCAAATTTACATTCATACTTATATTATTAAGTTCACCGTTTTATATTCAATATCTAGAAACTTTCACAATATGATAGGTAGGTAGGGCTTAGGGCTGATGGCCATTTGAATAGAGTACGATAGCATTTTGATGTTATGTGCATAGTTGCATACGTATTTGTATGCGCATAATATGAAAACGGCTGCACCCACTTGATGCTAATAATTGGTTAGAGCATTTCAAAATTTAAATTTTCAAAATTTTCAATTTTCTGTATTTACTAAGTACTTCCTATTTCCTCCTATACTTCATAGAGGCCAAACACCGAAAATATAAAAAAATGTATTTCTTAGTCGTGTAAAGATTATATGTGATATAAAGGTGATATATTTTCATATATTTAAAATATTAATACTATTATTATTATTAATATATAATGCAATACATTATTAATAATTATATACCAAGGTATATACCTTGGTATAGTAAATGAATAGAAAATTTGTGTAAAACTGACCATTTGATGATAATAACAGTACCTACACAAAACGGACAAGTCTTAATTTCTGTTTTTTTTTGTGTTATAAATATCGATTACTAAAAACTTTGTGCCCTATTCCATTTGGGACGTAAACATAAACGGCGATACGAGCCTTAACAGCTGCTGCCTAAACCTTCGGGTAGAAAAAGGCGTGAAGTTATTGTTTATGTGTTTTTTGTTAATGTGACTCGTGTTTCTTTTTTAATTGTACGCGTATATTTATATTCAGAATATTCCAATCAATAGTACGAAACATAGGTCCGTACATAATTTTCTTGCCCATACATATATTTACTTTTATGTCTCAGTTATTATCAATTAATGTATTCATAAATTCACGCCGAGTCCCTTATAGGGTATGCAGAAAGAACTGGTATGTCGTCAGTATCGTGAGGAGTCATGTCACTACTTGGATGGTTTAATATCATAATTTCGGAAATTGCGCATTTAACTTAGTTGTAATATTTTCTAACATCGTGAATAGTTCATTAGATGAACTTTCTGATATTTGTATGTCACGAAACCTACTAAATATTCCGATAATTTGGTTTCATAATCTTTACGAAAGTTTCAATATCGTAGGATAAATTGATTTTCTGTCAAGTTGAATTATCCAGGTATGAGTACAGCGACGTGCTCTGCAACTAGGCTTATCATATACGGTTCACACCTCTGAATTCATTATCTGGTCGTTACACTTGATTATTTATAAAAAAATTCACGCCCTTATTATTGAAGCTGTGTAGGCAGCGGCATTTGGGAGGGTAAAAAGTTGGCACAATTTGTTGACAAAAACATTTTGTCAGTCAGCCTAATTTACAATAATTATTTTTCCACTTTAACGCCGCTGCTAACGTTACTAACTGGTCTAAGCTCAAAACATGTGACCAATATTAAAAAAACCACGTCGTACAGTGTTCTCGTTAGAGGCGAGCAATAATTTTTCAGTACCTATACCAGTAACGGGTGAAAAAGTATCGAGCCATGTACAATTTTCAGTTAACACATAAAAATGTGTCTGTCTCTCTCTAATGTTCGCTACCAGAGGGAACGAGAAATAATCCACGTGAGATGACGAAAGCAAGATGGCGGTTTGGCAGGTAACCTTGGATTGTAACTATGTCACTGATAACAAACGGAAAATGTTAGAGTTTACTTGTAAATGAAAGTGTTGGAAGCACGCCACCCATCATCGTCATATATTTCAATTGAATGTGCGCGATATGAAGAAATATTAACGCTAGTTTCATTGTTAAAAGTTGGGTAATTGCCTTGCCTACTAAGCGACGGCTGGGATAACGATAAATATTTACATATTTATCTATATGCTTATCATTAATCTATATAACATCAATTAAATATAATTTTCTTTATATGTAGATATACCGTTTGTTTGTTTGTATACATTTGCTGTAAGCTATATAGTATCGTGGGGCTACCCAAAGTGGTGAGGATAACCAAAAATAAACATCAATATAACATATACCTAATATATATTACCTGCAACATATATTATAAAGATAATAATACTATTTATACGAGTTATAAATATAGAAGTCTCGGTGATCCAGTAGTACTGCACACGGCTTCTGATCCAGAGGTCAGGGTTCGAATCCTGACGATGACTCACCCCAATGACTTTTCGAAATTGTTTTCGGAAGTTAAGTGTGATAAATATCGATGACTAAAAACTTTGTGCCCGGTGACAATAGGTTCGCCACCTATTCCATTTGGGACGTAAACATAACGGCGAGACGAGGCTTAACAGGCGCTGCTTTACACCTTCAGGTAGGAAAAGGCGTGAGGTTATGTTACAAATATAGAAATATAAAGAATGGGTTTTTCTTGCGTGCGATATTTCAGTACATTAACTGTAAATTAAAAAAAAAACAAACAAGTAATTTAAAATATAACGGGAGAGGATTACATACCTATTAAGTGTATAAACAAACAATATATTCATACTATAATATATGAATATAGTGAACCACACTAGGCCAAAGTTGCCACTGTCAACGATGGGTCACAGCGATACTGAGTACTTACTCAAACTGAACGCGTGCAGAGCCGTGTGAAAACACTAGTGAATACAGAACTCCGTACAAAAGTGACAGAGGCTCGTTTCGTTCCGAAATCAATACAGCCAACAATTAATCACCGCTATCACTATCAGTTAGTTGTAAAAAACGTGATTTCTTTTTTTCTATAACACTTCAGTAATAAATAATAATGATAAGACAATAATAAATGTTATGTTGTAATGAACTGTTCTTACTTCACCGCACAAAACGGTTATTATTTTTTTTAAATACTATTAATTTGAGTATAGTTAATTGAAAAACAAAATGCTATTGGTAAGCTACGAAATCTTAGTTTAATTTTCAAAGACATTCAACGTCGTTATAGAACATTTATAATTACTAAGATGCTCACTGCTCCGCCTCCACAATCCATAGCATGATTATATATGGAAGATATATAATCGCGGTGATTACATATCACATCGTTATGAGATGAGGATGAGAGAACAAAATAAATAATCTATAGTTACGTTATGTATATAAAAATATACATTTAAGTGATTAAGAATTTAAGCGAATATTAGTATAATCCGCTGTATATTCTTCTAAGGATTTTAATTTGCATAATATCCGAAAATATCAGAATATCTAGTAACAAACGAAGTCGTTAAGTAATTAATGCTGTTACAATTTATGCTGAGTAAGTGTTTTATATTAAAATGTTGGCGCAACACCCCCTCCCCGCACCGACCCAGAGTCGCCGCCCCCCCCCCCCCCACCCCACCCCACACCGCGCGCACCGCTATCAATCTTTTCTATCATACAAAATCACCAACATAAGTATATATATGGTTGCAAGTAACACCGACCCTGACAGTCATATAACTCACGTATTATTATCACACTCTAAC
Source organism: Euproctis similis (assembly GCA_905147225.2). Classification (NCBI taxonomy): domain Eukaryota; kingdom Metazoa; phylum Arthropoda; class Insecta; order Lepidoptera; family Erebidae; genus Euproctis; species Euproctis similis. The sequence goes on from LR990107.1 coordinate 2,206,607, forward strand.
CTCAAATACCTATAAAGTACAGATTAATCAATATCCCAAAGAAGATTGAACGTGAAATAGTAATCGGCAGTACCTAAGGGACTACGCAATTCGCCGGCCCGGGCCCGGCTCGACCGAGTATCTCCCGGAAAATCGAAGTAAAATGGCTCATGTCCCATTTCGTTCGTGGAGATAGCTATCCCGGCGACTCGTCCCCTTCCCCCCCACACCCGTGTCCCGTCCTCCTCGTATTGCGACCCTCTCAACGTTGCAGATGTCCACGGGTGGCGCTAGTAGCTCACCACCAGATGACCCGGTTTAACTTTACTTACAAAATAGGTAACTATTTCATTATTTCACATTGGCGGTCTGTTAAAAGCTTCGTTAATTGTTAATCTTATAACTTACATAGCGGTTAAGAATACTATTTTCAGTCAGACATATAGACATATATAATAGTTCGTATTTGCATTTTTTCTGGGCCTCTATTTGGATCTATCGATCGATTCTATTTCTATGGCGTGTCTACTTCAAAAGTTTATATTATTATAGACCTGACATTTATCTGCGACACTCAGGTAGCGGAGTGATATTATTAGAAATTGTGTTGTCATTATTAGAAATGGTGAAATATTCATGTGTGGTGTAATACCTATATAAGATCCGAAATAAATAAGTTTATCTCACTTGGGCACTAGATGGCGCTGTTTGAAAATTCTTCAAATCTGTTAAAACGTAAACCAATTTATAAATTAGTATCTGTTTCCTGCGATATCATATTACCGTTTTTAGGATTACCATTAAACTATGTATTTTTAGGGCGAAATCTAGTGCGAAGATCTAACCTTAGTACAGATAAGTTATTGCCAGCAACTGCGCCCGGATTGAATTGCACCCTCGATGATGATAAGTTTTGGACTATTACGAATCTTTAAGCAATTAGTTATTAGCAATCAGCTATAACGCTTTTTGTGACGCTAGCGCCAATTGCAACCAATTCCCTCAAGATGCGATCGCGTTGCTTTTGCTGTTATGTAATCAAGGTAATGCTTTGAATAAAACAAACCTTATTTATTTTGTTCAAAATCCCGATGATGCGTTTACATAGAAAACTTAGTTTATTTATTTAAACATCATTGTCTAGTCAATTTTATTATGAACAAGCTGACCCGGCAAACTTTACATATTCCGCATCTAAAGTATTTTTACAGCGTTTCCAATTAAAGTGCTAAATATCGAAAATTATCACATTTTTCTTTACTACATTATACAAAAAACCACCTGGTTGACACCCTCTATATGTGATAAAAACTTCATCAAAATCCGTTGCGAAGTTTCTAAAATCTAAGCATATGAGGGGACAGACAGCGGAAAGCGAGTTTGTTTTAAACTAAGTAATGATACAAATTTATAATTATTTATAGTGACCATGCCGAAGGGGCGTGCGTGTCGAACTGCCTTGAAAAATTTGAAAATGCTTTACAGTATTTTTAAATTAATCCATAATATAAGTAAGTAGTGGGATAATAATTTATTGTACTCTTAAATAGTATTACGGTTGAGATCTGTCATACATTATTCAATATTTTAAATTAAACTTGTACCTAACTATCGACCTATATAAATAAAAACAGGAAGACATACCACACAAATGGGCAATCGAATGGCCAACCCTCGTAAACAGCAGATAAGCCAGTTCAATGTATTTTCCTCAATTTGATTTAAAAAGTTGCTTTGTTTTTACGAAAAAAGTCATTATTTATTATTTAACAGCAAAAATATGTAATAATTAGAAAAATAAAATATTTTTTATAGCACCGTTCTTACGTTTTAATTTGTAAATAATCTAATCTTAGCTATACTACGAGACTGATTATTAAAAATCTCATGTCTACAGTCGAACTTTAAGTATAACAAAAAGATTCAAAAATTTACATTAATAGCCTCCCGTCGAGCACCCCACCGCCAGATAGGTACTCCATTTGGGTCGTGAAAATTCAGAGAGCTGAGGCGTAACACCCGCTGCCTACACCCTCGGCTAGAAAATGGCTTCCACTTAATATGTATATATAAGTATATAATGTATATATATATATAATATATTCAGCCATTCTCATGATTAAGAGGAATCTAGTGACACACCTCCACCATAAATCTATCAATCCAGACATATAGGTAGCCCAGTCGTGTTATTAAGAGACCTTCATATGAAAGCTAATACTGAACACCAAAATCTGTACTATAATTATCTAAACCCAGAAATAAACTTGTAACACGTCCTATATATCCAAGGCTCTTCAAGTGACCCACATTCTATCCGCAGTGCGGCGTCCTACATGGCCACATTGAAAAATTCATACCATTTATAACTTGGCAAGTTTTCGCTTAAGGTTTTCGGACGCCGCTGATTTATAGCTTAATGCAGCATTACCCGCATTCGGTTTTTTTTCTTCTTTTGATATTCCTGCCAGTAATTAACTACATATGACTTGTTCATAAGTAGGAGTTTTTGCGGGAAGGTAAAAGAGTCATATCTATTTATTTCTCAGACTTTCGCGAATGTCACTCATAGATTAAAACAACTTTTAGGTTTATATCGCGTTTATTCATTACCCATTTCCATTTATTTTCCGATGTTTTGTACAAACAAATTTTTTTACTTTAATGAATACATCTTATAAATTTTTTTTTTTTTTTTGTCTTTTGATTTTTATTTCCAAAAAGTGGGTGCTCTCTGTATCAATGAAAATAGCTTTTGAACGACTACTATCTTTTTGTCCATCACTCGTGAAAACGATCTCTGTAAAGAGTTCGAAACATCGGGAAATAAATGGGTAATGAATAAACGCGATATAATCCTAAAAGTTGTTTGAATCTAAGAGTCATATCTGTGTTTTTTATTGCATTATTTTCTAAAATTTGTGTTTCAATGCATATTATTGAATATAATTCATGGTGTTTTATTTCATATGTGTTCGTATATGTGTGCAAATGTAGAAAATGGAAAAGTCGTGGCACTTTATGCATAATTTTCTGAAGGAGTTCTGACGACAATGTAGAAGAGCACACTAAACACGATATTTACACCATTCCCCACACTTGCACTCATATACGAACACTTATTAAAGAAAATGCCACGAATTTTATTTAATATCCATTGAAACACAAATTTGAGAAAATAATGCAAATAACGGACATGTCTCTTCCACAGTCCCGCCAAAACTCACTTTATGGATGATTAGGTTAGGTTAGTTAGGGTTAGATTAATTCAGTGTAGGCTAGTTTAAGTTTGTTATATGACAGACAAGGCAGTATGCCTTCAAAGCGTTAGCCTGTACAAAACTGGACGAATGCAAAAAATGATAATAAGTATTTTATACCAAGGAGATTTTATTCGAGGTATAGAGACCTTTTTCTAGAAAGTTTTTATAGAAATAGCATCTTAGATTTTTCTAGAAATTTAATTAATGTATACGATTTATTACTTACTTCATAATAAGTATTAGGTTAAAATTTATTTTTTCTTAGATTAAAGTATTCCTCTCATAGTATCAAGAGTTTTCTTTTATAATACTGCTACAACAAAGATATGATCGTTAAATTGTAGGTTGTTGAGGATATATGAAGGAAGATAAACGACAATTTTATAGGTTCTGCAAGCGGGCGTCCTATTTGCGCTCCCGACTCACGGGCGACCTAGATTTGAACCTGGAGGCAGTATTTAGAGCTGACCTGAAATTAATGCGATTTATGAAAATGTAGTTAGGATACCGCGGTAATGTGATCTCATTTCACGAATACCTGTACTGTACTGTACTTATGTGGGTGTGGGTTTAGCATGAACAGACATTTTGAGTTGTCAATTATCGTATAATTGTGGTTTATTATATAAATTGCTCGTTTTGAACATCAAATTTGCCTCGCGCTATCATGATTTCTGTAATTGACGGAACAAAATCTATGACAGAAAAAGGAGATAAAATTCTAAAAACTGAAGGCCCAGTTTACATTTCTGAATTGAGAAAACAGATTTTCGAAAGGTATGTACTCTGCACTCGGAATTGAGTCGGAGGGCTAACCCGCTAAACTATCACTAAAAATAATTGCGTGAAATACGATTCCGTTTTTCTATGTTCATTTTAAAAATTATAAAATGCTTAATGCGTTAATTGGGGCCAGTCAAGTATTACATAAGCGGATTTATATTATTCACACTCCCCCCCCCCCCCCCCCTTGGCAGTCAAAGTAAGCAAAGCTCTAACCCCCTCCCCCATAATTACCTAAACATTTTTCAACCATTATCTAGGTATGTTGTTTTTTTTTAAACATTTTTATTGCCGTGTGTGTAAAAAAATTAAATACCTACAGATGACGTAATCATCATCATCTAATCTCCCCATCCCCCATGTCATCCAAAAAAAGCAAAAAAAGGACCCCTCCCCGCCCCCTACAGTGCTTACGTAATACTTGAACGGACCCTATCCGCTGAAAAGTAACTAAATTAGAAAACTAAAGACAACACCATTGATTATACTCGTTCCAAACATTTATTTTACTTTTGACAGGTCGAATTCTGATCAATTAGTGTTGTACTAATGTATTACGGATACAATGTTTTGTAATAATCGATTTTAGTCAGGAAGAATTTCTAATCGATTTAACACGGATATTTTAGTTTTTGCTTAAATACATATTTCATATTACTTAAAAACTTCACTTCTGTAAATATATTTGTTATTTGGGCACAATAATTTTTGCATACCCACTAACTAATTCAGTCCTCCCAAAATATTTTACTTTGAACTTTGCAAAATAAAAACTAACTACCTTATGAAGCATTTTTTCTATTAAGCGGGGTCCGCTGCTCCAAACTCCTACCCCTTTTTTTTTAATCTGAGTTGGCAACACTGAACGACGCGCTGGCGACGCCATTTTGTTGTGTTGTCTCTCACTCGCAACAAGACTCTCGTGCTAGTCACATTTCTGTTCGCTGAGTGCTTTTTCATATTTTTCATACGCTGTGTTGAGTATTTATATTCCACAGTATTGATTTCATTGTTCTTACTTTGGTTGAGTTGAACGTATCGTTCCTCCCAGTAAGATTTTTACTTCCAAAATGCCGAAAGGTATGGTGCTTAAAGGACAATCCAGAGAGTTAGTGCTGCGGCTTCGTGAATTTTTTGAAAAGGAAAGCCGCAATGGCGGATTCCTTATACCAGTAACGCAAGTTAGAGACCGTGTTGCAGCAGCATTAGGTATTAGTGCTCCAACGGTGGCGAAAATCACTAAAGAAGCCTATGGTAGTAGTGGTATTGAACAGAACAAGCTATCTACGCCTAAGAAAAAACGTCAGCCCCGTAAAGTGACAGCAATTGACAGTTTTGATACTGATGCTATTCGTCGTCATATATACAATTATTATACAAGAAAGGAGATTCCTACTTTGAAAAAATTAGTAGCGTCTCTACGAAATTGTGGCTTGTTTCGTGGTCAAAAATCTTCTTTGTCAAAGGTGCTGCACCAAATCGGGTTCTTGTATAAGAAATCCGACAAAAGAAAAATTTTAATGGAACGTCGTGATATAGCCTTGTCTCGCTGTGAATTTTTAAGGCAAGCGAAGAAAATAGAAGACTGGTCGAATATCGTTTTCACAGATGAAACTTGGCTCAATGCCAATCATTCCATATCAAAAGGTTGGACTGACGATACTGCTGCTTCTACTTCTGCAGTGCCAATGGGGAAAGGTGAACGCCTCATCATTTGCCATGCGGGAACTACAAAGGGATTTGTACCAGACGCTCTGTTAGCGTTCAAATCAAAAAAAACAGGAGACTATCATGAGGAGATGAATGCGGACGTGTATGAAAAGTGGTTCAGAGAAATGCTTACATCACTTGAAGAGCCATCAACAATATTTATTGATAATGCACCCTATCACTCTCGCCAAATTAATAAAATGCCAACAACGGCCAACAAAAAACACGAGATTATAAACTGGCTTCGTGATAATGGGGAAGATGTGGACGAATCCCTACTAAAAGTAGAGTTACTTAAAATTTTAAAAAGTAAAAAGCAGCCAAAACGATATGTCATCGACGAAATGGCAGCAGAATATGGGCATGTTGTAATCAGAATTCCTCCGTACCACTGTCAATATAATCCAATTGAAATGATCTGGGCACAAGTCAAAGGACACGCCGCAAGAAACAATACAACTCCTCCTTTCACAGCAAATAAAATGCTAGAACTTTTAAAAAACGCATGTGCTAATGTGACGCCTGAAAACTGGGCGAGTGTCGTCAACAAGACAAAAAATACAATATTCTCTGATTGGGATCGGGAAATTGAATTTGACAACATACCTATACAAGAGTTAATAATAAACACTGCAGATGATTCAAGCGACGATTCGAGTTCGTATGAAGAATCCGACGATTCGTTATAATAAAATAATATTAAAATACCTATTTTGGTTGTTTTATTTCATGTTATAGGTATGATATGAAGATTTCCATATCTTCCTGATACAATTTTAACGTGTTGTCTATAACAACAATTCAAAACTCAGTTGTCAGCTGACTTAACTGCAAATAAGTGTAATCGATTATTTGCGATTCATTAGTTTGCACCGAATACTTTTGATCCTGTCACTAGATGCGATAGAACGTAACTTTTTTTATAACGGAAATGAATATTCACATAAATTTTATAAATAGAGCTATTTACGGCATATTAATGTATTTAGTGGGTAATAATTAAGATTTATAAATATTATTGGGCAGTTTATATATTTCTCTGTTCACTCGTTTCAAAGTTAATAATTGCGTAAATGAAACAGTTACGTCCTAAAGCATGTGTCAAAAGTAAAATAAATGGTTGGAACGAGTATAAATATAATTATTTAAATACTCTCAAAACCCTATACACAGGAGTGGTCGCGATGTTTTCAAACGTTTGCAATACGTGACATATCTCTGGTTCACGACTATCCTCGTACCCTGAGGTGGACCGGCCAAGTAACAGTTTGCCACAGTCCTAGTTAAAACACAAAAGTACCCACAATAAGTACCTACCTATATGCAGTACAATTTACGTCAGCATTTATTAATTTCCCACGAATCTCACACAAATAAGTGTGTAGTAGGAACCTGCAGTATTTCTAGTAAGTGACTGGTCAGCAGGGAATTTCGCCACATCACCACATCACATAATGTATCAAGTTGATGGAATATCATGGGAACCGTAACATGATAGCAGTCCGTGCAAACTACTAGCATTTATTAATGTAAGACATGTATAAGTAAAGCCTTATCGTATTCTAGCAAAATAGTACAATTTATTTAAACATCTATCAGCAAATAGATTGCTATATGAGAAGCAGCTAATCCGTGAGAATTGCAAGCTGTCAGCGAGTGGCCTGTGAATGTTTTGAACAGTTGTTAACTTACTAATAAGGCTTTTTATCTTGACGCTTCTAATACGTTGACGTGTAGGCAGACCAGTCAACCTATTTGTGTACATCAATACTGCTACAATTTGTTCAGTCATAAAGTCAGTTTAATTCGATCATTTTAACGTAAATTCTTTTTTTTTTAATTTGGCTCAGTTTTTTGTTTTCACGTTGTCCACGTAGCCCTAAAATCAATTTATTATCAATAGGTTGTGATAGATAACATAGATATAAATAATTTGATAGTTTCAACGTTTCAAATTCTGAAAACGGTGAAAAGAAATTTTTCCTAGCTTAGCCTAGTGCACATAAAATAGGCGTTAATGGTTTTAGATAAATTCGATTACGTTTTTAAATACACACATAACTTCACGCCTTTTTCTACCCGAAGGTGTAGGCTCCAGCTGTTAAGCCTCGTCTCGCCGTTATGTTTACGTCCCAAATGGAATAGGTGGCGAGCCTATTGCCATACCGGCCACAAAGTTGTAAGTCATCGATATTTGTCACACGTAACCTCCGAAAATTTCGAAAAGTCTTGAAAACTTCTTGAATCAGGAGCGGGGTGCTAGCCACTGCGCCACCGAGACTGTGTTTTTAAATACGACCTATATTTTTGAATACTCTTTCAAATAGAAGCTATATTCTAAATTCCGCTGTAGATTTTTTGTTTTGTGCATGTTCTACAAAACTCAGTCAAATATTCGCTTAATATCCGCTTGAACATCTTACTGGCCATAATATCAACACGATAACATAGTTGCACACCCAGGGTTCTCCTGTGTATAAAGTTTATACACTGAGTTTTTTCCCTTTACATCAATACAAAACATTGCATTGTTCGTATGTTTGTTTCTGCATGTGAAACGGATGCTTGGTAACAACACAAAAACAAGTATACTTTTCTGCTATTGAAATGAATTTCTTTACCGTAGTTACATGAATTAATTAACGGAATGTTGACAAGCGAGGCATTCCCTTTTTTTTTTTTTTTTTTTTTTTTTTTTTTATGGGATAGGAGGGCAAACGAGCAGGCGTGTCACCTGATGGTAAGCAACTAACGCCGCCCATGGACACCAGCAACACATATAGTGTTACTGTTGCGTTGCCGACCTTTAAGGGAAGGGGATAGGAAAGGATGGGGAAGGGGGTGGGCCTCCGGGTACCTCTCTCACCGAACGAAACGTGGCATGGGCCACTTTACGTCGGTCTTCTGAGAGGTCGTGGTATTTCACCGGTCGAGCCGGCCCATTTATGCAGTAAACTTCCCTTTCGCGAAGTCGGTTTTAGTACATAATTTTTGTAAGACTTTGGTAAATTGCCACCCCCTATCTGGGGCACAAAGCCTGCCATTCCCATTTCGTTGACCTAAATCTTCCTCCTCTAGGAAATTAATATATTGGTGTCATGAAAAACAATCTCCTATCATTCGTTTTCTAAGTTCAGAACGCTTTTAGTAATCAGTTGGCAAAGAAAATTTGATTTGTACAAAGATTTTTCTCAAACCTAGTCCCACCCAAATGGAATTCCCTGTATTAACTGCAGAATTTAGAAAATGTTATCATACCAATCCATGTATACGAATCATCATCATCTTTTTACCCCGTTCTCATTATTTGGGATCGTCACAACAGGCGTTTTATGTTTGCATATTGAAATAAAGTTAATGAAATAAAGAATCGCTTTAATCTTTAAAATTGATTAAACACTAATATGGTTGGTCTATATTACAATAGCAGATTATAATTTTAATCTGTCTGTCTGTATGTTTAAAACTACGGCACCGTTTTTCAGGTCAGGCAAGTCAATAACTACTTCACGATAACAAAAATTAGAAACAGAGATCGAATTTTTAATCTGTTAAAGCATAGAGCAGTAAATAGTTAAAATATAAATTTATATTAAACCATAAATGTTTTGAAACATATAAATTTTACAAAAAAGATTTAGAGAAAAAAATCGTTAGAAAATAGGTTAATACGGAATCGATAATCATAATGCGCCAGTCCAACTCTTACTTCTTCTACTCTTGCTACCGTTAATAAGAAGAGAATAGTTTCCAGCCCATATCATTAAGAAATTTATAATTTCCGCAAAAAGAAAAAATCCGCGAAATCTCATTTAGTACAAAAATACATCGATTTATGTTGAAGAATTTGGCAATCGTTTTGTAGATAGATTTTCGCGGAGCATTAATAAATGAACACTATGGTATACAACCACACTCACATTTAATAAAATAATATGCCTTAACTTATATTAACAGAAAATTATCAAAATATGTACATTTATACCTACATATTGTAATTCGTTAAAACAAAAAGGCAGATCGTATCGAGAGTAGAACACATCCAAGAGCTGCATGCTGCTTGAGGCGTACAACGCTGATACGCCATTACGCTGTAATTATTAATATCGATTTATACCACGTATCAGTTAGAAAGAGAGGCATATACATTTGCCGTCTCGCTCACGGACAAGGCAAATACAAAAAATGGGCTAATGGGTTACTGAAAGGCCTTGAAGCTGAGAAATGGAGAAATTATTTAAAGCTATCGACCACACCTACTGCAATTTCACCGTAACATTACGTATGGACATGTGTGGGAGATTGAGTGGTTCTCTTTTTGCAACTGCACGAGCATAAACTGTCCTTTTTTTTTAATAAAAGTTCAGCATTCTGATTATATTAAACCTAGATATTTTGACACTTAAAATTACCTTAACGGGTTCAATGTTTTCAAAATTTTACTATACTATTCTAAAAAAAATTAGGTGAACAAAGTGCATGCATACATAACTTTACGCCAATTCCCTTGTGTGGTAGGCAGAGAGAACAATTAGATGCTTTTTTTACTTTCATACAAGCGCGACGATTTTTAAGGCTTCCGACATCACCTTCCTTCAGAACTCGCTGTATTTGGTCATGGAAGGTGTGTCGAGGCCGTCTACGAATTCTATATCCATCCGCTTTTTATTGTATATCTACTTAGTCAATCTTGCGTCCCCCATTCTTTCTACATGTCCGAACTATGGGAGCATGTCCTTTCTTACTTTTACACGGACACTCTTTTTCATTCCAAGCTTACAAGTTTGTTTTTAACGCGGCCAATGAGAGGAGAGTCTCTCCGCAAATTTTGCGCAGTGCTCTCCTATAAAGTAGTCTCGGATATTGCCCAATTTTCCATGGTTAAGATATTCGGATGATATAACATATATACCCTATATTGTCGGTCTCTAGTCATAGATACATGAAAATCGTACCAAAGACTCTTAGTATTTATATCTAGAGTATTTGTATATATCTTTAAATCGACATGACCCGAAGTGATTCAGAGAAATTGTACAGCGCCCTCCGCCAATGTGTGTACAAGGAAACGTGTAATTGAAGTCAATAGTTGGTTATAAATATCAAACAATGGTCCGTGGCGCGATCAATCACCTTCCTAGTAGGCAGCACCACTACGCATACTACGTCTTAGGTTCATGGAAGTATAGCTTTACCAAAATCAATAATACACCGCACAATATTAAAATTATTAGACAAATATCTCAAAGATAACAATTTTAAACATTATAGAAGTATTATATGATTTCTCAACTCGGTATTAGTTGCCTTTAAAAGTGGAGATCAATCTCTTTTTCTGCACATTCACGGCTGTAATACTCGATAATGGTGCGGTAACGCCTCGTCACGACGGTGTGCCTAATATCCAAATTTATCTATTAGCTGACCCGGTGAACTTTTTTACGCCTCAAATACGCATTAAATAAAAGATTTCTTCTAAAATAAAAGTAGCTGAAGTTACGCTTTAAAAACTTTTAATACTCAGCTACCTGCCAATAAAAGTCAGAAAGGTATCTGGAAGACCAACCCATTCCCCTCTTTCCTCCCCATTCCGGTTTTGCCCTTCCCTATCCCATTTTAAAGGCAGAAAACGCAACTATAACACAATCTCCATCCAGTCCATGGAGGGCGTTAGTTGCTTACTATCAAACGACACGCATGTTCGTTTGCCCTACTATCCCATAAAAATAAAAGACACCTATACTATATCGATGTCAACACCTACACAATTCCCCAAAACCCACACCATAAGAATTCACTACGCTTGGTAGTAAGTTGTAAGCAGTGGGTGGTTGTAGTAAGAGTAGTACAATTTGTGTACGATATTAGTGGAATGTGGGTCACGAATCGATCACCATCGCGTAGGGGATGTTGGTTAAGTAGGAGGTAACACAAGGACTTACTGTACGACAATATTATTTCGTATTTTATGTGTTATCACATAACGCCCAAATTGACATGTTTTATTGTAAAATAAACTATTAACTGCTTCTACAATATAATGTGTAGTACCTAGTGAAAATATTTAGTCTATCTACTTTCTTTCTTTGTAATCTTTTAAGTTTTTAACTTCATGCCAGCTCTCCTCCAGTTTTTATCGAGCCTCACAACTTTACTCAACCATGATGCGATGTCGCATCATGACATTCATCAACTAAGGATCTAACATTGGCCTAATCTTACAAAGTTTGAACCACAGGCAGACAAAAAGAACAATATGTAATTTTTGTGTTCCGTTTTTTTACGTAAAGTTTTATTGGCTTGTTATTTATATTTATTTTATTTTTTATCTGTGCATTTAGGTATGCACAATTAATGCAAGAACTGCCGAATAGATTTCAATGCGATTTTTGTTACATTTCAATTGGGAAAGTGTAACTCATATTAAGGCGAACCTTGTCAGTAGGAGGACCTTTAGAAGTCCCAATGGAATAAATATGACTTATGGCTGTGTAATCGTTAAGCAAAATACATTTTATTTATTGTCTCGACACAACCAGCCGGCAAATTAATTAAAACTAAAAGTGATACTACTCGTATGCATGCTTCCTTTTCGTAAACGTTGAGTTCTGCTACAGCTTCCGAGTCTCTGCGCCGCGTAATGGTGCCGCATTTAGTTTTTTTTTTTTATAGAAGCATTTTTTTCCTCGATTCATAAAGTTATATTCCAGTACCTTGCAAATTAGTTATAACAGATCAAATCGAATCAATCATTTGCAAATTAATAGAGATCTCGATAGCTCAACGGTTTAACGTGTAGAATTCTGTAATAGGGGTTCGAATCTTCGTACTCATGATTATCGATGATGAACAAATTCGTTTCCTACGGGGAAAGGACGACTGGCCCGCCACGTACTTATTCCATGGGGTCGTTTATTAAATTCAATAAAACATAGCGTTGCTGATCACGCTTTCGGAAAAATAGGAGGTATGACAAAAATAATGTTAATTTAATTTTTAAAATAGATTAATTCGAGACGGCGATTGGTTTGGTCTGCGACTCCTGCTATTATAAATGTTTATAATGTACGAAATACGCATCCACAATTGACTGTAACATTGTACTAGTAATTCACCACGCAAAGAAAATTACTCTTAATAAAATCATTATTTAATATTTTTTATTTCTGTTCAAAAAAATACTATCTCTTCTATATTAATTTACAGAATTAAAAGCCTGATTTTGAATATTAAATATGGCTACTTTCTTTTTCATTAATTAAGTACCTATTTAAGTTCTTTCTGCATTTAATAAACCTGTAATTATTTTAGTAAAATAGATACATAGAAATTGTTAAAAAGAAAGCAAATTTCACTGAAACAGCATAATGTGTAGATAAGAAGTAACTTGAAACGTAGACATCTCGAAATTTCGTCATAAATTGTGAAAAGTAATTCGCAGAATGATTCAACAAAATAAAAAAGCAATGCTGCATTAAAAAATAAAACAATTTAATGAAGTGTGTTTAAAAAAATTAAGTTTAAAAAAGATAAGTGTTAAACCAATTTGTGTGCAGCATTAAACAATTGTCAGCTGATGCGTCCGATATAACCGCATACAGTTCACACAATATGTAGGAATTGTTCACATAATTTTGAGTACGAGTACATACATATATTGTGACGTCAAAATGACAGCCAACAATTACATTTTATTACTTTTCCTGTAATAAGTAACCATAAAAGAAATAAATATATATGTATATATATATGTATACCGATACATTGTAATCGCTTCATGTGGTAAATAATAAAATGGCACCATAAAGAAAATTCAAATTTTAAAACTTGAAACCTGAAAATGTGAAAATAAATAAATGAAGGATCGTTTTCTTTAAATTTGGAAAGGGTTTCGGAACAGAATAATACATTTATTTTACATACTTGGTAGGTTTCATCAGGTTTGCCCGGGTAAGAGGCACTTCGTCGGTAGTCCGGAGGCCTAGGTGGTGCGGGTGCTCTACGCCACGGGGCGAAGGCCGACGGCTGCGGTGGCTGGGGAGCGGGCCACCTGTATTGTGGGGCTCTACGAAACGGAGCCCTGTATTGTCTTTCATCGTCCGCGACGCTCGGAGCCCCGGGGTATTGCAGCTCACCCATTTATAACATAGGTCCGACCGTTGGCGCGGTCGGACTCGTACTGGGGCGATAAGGTATCGGTCGATGCCGAGTGCGCGCGCAAGCCACGTTTAGTTTCTGACTTCTGACATCAGGACAAAAGTACTTTTTATTTTTTTACCACTACACTTATCGCTACAAAAAATATTAGAATTTTGTACAAAATTTTACATCATATACTTCAGATTTTAAGCTATTCCATAATTATATTTCCCGCGTTCAAGATCATCCTAAAACGCGATCTGAGGTTTGCCGTATAGCGAGTTCTACGCGAACTGTAGCAGGACCTTCGTCAGCGTTTTCTTCGCATGTAAGGTCCTTATTTTGACTCTAATTTGATTTATTCCCTTACTTATCGGGGCCACGTTCAATATTATTTTTAACTATAGTACTAAATGATCTGGTATGACAACAGACATTTAATTATCACGTTGCTACAATGGTAAGCGACACTCGCGTGATCAGCGCGCACCCTACATACAATAGTACATAAAGAGTGAGCTGATTTTATCTTTTTTAGTAATGATTTTAACATTTAACTGATCTGCAATAAGAACAGTACCTATATTTTCTCTTTGAATAGTTTTAATTATTATTTGTATTTTCGAGCACAAATTAATAATTCATACTAACGGACTAGTAAATTGTCAGAAATCTATTTTGTTTACGGTATAGGAGGGCAAATGAGCAAGCGTGTTCCCTGATGGTAAGCAACCTGCGCCACTCATTGACACTAGCAACACATACAGTATTACCGTTGCGTTGCCTACCTTTAAGGGAGTAGGATAGGAAAAAATGGGGAAGGATGAGCCAAGATTTCACCGGTCGAGCCGGCCCATTCATGCGGCGATCTGAAAAATGAAAAGAGGTTATAAACATTATTAGTAAAAAAATACTCAATAGTGCCAACGCCCTTTACGTCACGGATAGCTAATAAAGATACATTACTCACTGCCTGCCATATATTAGTTGAATCAAGACCTAGATATGGAATTATATTTTGGGGTAATTCAACAGGGTATGTTTCTATAAAAATTGACAGAATGTTGTGCCCCTAACTTCAGACAATATAAAAAGGTACTGACACTACCATTTCTTTACATATTTGAAGTAATGTGAAAATTAATTATAATTTATTCCCGCTGTTAGCGAATTTGACTGAACAAAGCAGAAGTGATAAGAGCACTCTTTGTATGCAAAGTCACATACTACCCTGGCAAAAGTGTTCCTTGTATGGCTCCCATCTTGTGAAAGAAATTGTACAAATTACCTAAAACCTAAAATACCCACACAAAATTACCTAAAACTTGGAAAGGAAAAAATCTTGCTAAAAACAGTAAAAATATTTTTAATTATTAGATCATAAGTATAGTGTGACAGATTACCTCTATGACATAGTTAATAAATAACTTGATTGTAATGTGACATGTTTTTGATATTTATTTGTTTTTTCATATGCTATCCTCTTTATATTGACAATTTGCATGCCGTTGTACAGCAAAATGTGTTTGCGACACTTGCGCATATAAATTTAGCACGAATATAGCTTTTTTATTTCATTTCATTGTATACAAAATAAATTTAATTCAAAAGAGGTTTACATCGAAATTATCTAAATGAAACAGTTTCACATATTTTCACCGGTCGAGCCGGCTCACTCATGCAGCGAACTTCCTTTTCTATATTAACGGTCTTAAGAACCCGCGTTAGGTAATAGAGTTAGAGGAAGATCGAGGTAACTACATTAATTATTTTGGCCTCATATAAAAGGAGCGGTCACTTAAGTCTCGGTGGTCCAGTGGTCGATCATCCGACTTATGAATCAAGACATCGTGTGTACGAATCCGGAGTTATGTGTGACAAATATCGACGACTGACAACTTTGTGCCTTGTGTATTGCTATAGGTTCGCCACCAATTCCATTTGGGACGTAAACATAATCTTCGGGTAGAAAAAGGTGTGAAGTTATGTTACGTTTAGTTATGAAATGAGTCGAAGCCAATTGCCGGCAATTACCTTAGTTTAGTCAGTCATAGTTATTATTATTAGAACATATGCATGATACATAATTTAGTTTCAAGTAAATTTGCTGATACATTACGGACCGACCGCTAAGCTCTTGTTTAAATCTAAACTAACTATGTAATCCTCCGCGAGCAGATCTCATCAAGGCCGTATGTACGAGTAGGTACTCTGTAGAATGTGAATATATTTAAATGAAAGATAGCTTTTGATATAATTTATTTACACGCTCAATTTTGTCCTAACAAGTATATAAAGTGTAGTGTTGTGTATGACAAAATATAATTAAAGAATGGAGTGGAGCAGTGATAGATGTTAGTGGAGTGGACGATTGATAGACACACACATAATTTTATTTTGTTGTCTTTATAGGAATAATGGGCCATTTATTAATTTTTCCAAGTTCTATGTTATTCATAATGAGTTTGGCTTTGTACTAGTTTCACTTCGTGTTATTATGCTGTCTATAGCTCGATATAGTATTATATTATATATTATTATATTTTAAATAGGCAGGGAGTCTGTGGAAGCTTTGCAAGCGTATAAAGATTACTCCCGTCCCAGAGCGTGCCCTTTATGCATGCAGCCACAAACACAATATAATATACATTTAATAACGTGCACCAACAATTCGGTCCAAGGCAATGAAGTGCTTAAAAAGTGAATATCGGTAGCAAACGAGTAAGCGGGTCACCTGATGATGGTAAGTGACTAACACCGCCCATGGACACCCGCAACACACATAGTGTAACAGTTGCAATGCAGGCTTTAAGCGAGTGGGATGAGAAGAGAGGGGAAAGGGAATGAACTAGGATACCTCTCTCTTCAAACGAAACTCGGCAAGAGCGACTTTACATCGATATTCTGAGTGGTCGTGCTATTTCATCGCTCGAGTCGGCCCATTCATGCAGCGAACCACTGATGCATATGATTATTTTTCGCAAGATTAAAGTTTTTAAGTGGTTAGTTATATATAGGTAAGTTTTGAGGCCAATATTGTTTATACCTGGAGGCGTCGTTAATAATGCCGCTATAATATTTAATATGATGAAATATATAATATCAACAATAAGCGTAACATCGCTCACGCAAACGCCCTTAAATACCTAAGTATTCACTCCACTCATCTATCCAAAGATTCCAAATTACTTATTCGTAGCAAATAATTATTTTACATAAATTAGTGTTGAACTACCCTCAGTTATCCAGGTACTGAACTATGCGTGTATATTAATACCAGCAGTAAGTTCCAAATAGTTCACAACTAAACTATCCCCATCGCGGAACTTCTGCTGGATCACACGAGACTCGCTGAATAGCTCGCTGGTGCGTGAATAGTCGTCGCGGACTTCCTTCGTTTCGACTCAGTTCTCTATGACACCGAAATATGCCAGAATCCTCATTCGTCCTCAAACCTGCCCATCTTTTAATGTGATGCTTATTAAGACTCTTCTTCGTCTCTATTTATTTATTTATATGAATTCTATTTTTTAGTTGGTCTGGCTCGACGGCGGACTTAGAGAAGACGTAGCGGGCGCTGCCCACACCTTCGGGTTGAAAAGGGTGTAAAGTCACAAAGAGAAATAATGTGTCGATTAATTACTTATCAAGTTTTGCGAAAACAGATTTTTTATATATGTAAACTGTAAAAATATGTAAGACTATATAAGAACTTTGATCTTATTTAGTTTTTTGCTGTATATTTTTTATTGTATATTTTTGCACTCCGCACAAGTTCTTCTTGCAAACTTAGCTTTACAATTTGGAGTGTAAAGCGAAGTTCTATCTTATCAGTAGGGAGGGTACTCCTCACAGTCACAGCCACAGTTCTCAACTCGTACAGTAGTTGATATCCCAAAACAGATGCAAAGTTTTCGATTCACGAATTAATATAATTATATGAATAGAAGGTACAATCAATAACATCATTTCATTACATAGTATAAAACAAAGTCACATTTCGCTGTCTGTCCCCTTATATGCGCATAGCTTTAAAACTACTCGACGGATTTTTATGCGGCTTTTTTTAATAGTTAGAGGGTGTCAACGGGGTGGTTTTGATCTATAATTCATATATAATGTTATAAAGAAAAAATAATACTTTTCGAGATTTAGCACTTTAATTGCAAACGCTGGCTGAACCCTAAGCGATAGATCAAAACAATGTTCAACATTATTCAACACCTTCAAAAGGTCTACAAAAAAGTCCGCGAGGGCATATGTCTGTCTCTTAGGGATAACCCACAATGACCATTTTTATTTTTTACTTTTTACGAGAAATAATGACTTATTTACGAAGCGATTTTAAACATTACACCATTAATTTTCACCCAATTAAGTGTCTTAAATAGATTGTGCATGTGTAATATAGATGATCCTTGCCGTTTATAGCATACAATTTAAACAAATATTTTCAATTGCAGTATTAACATAGCGGGAAAGTAGTTAAAGCCGATAAATAACACGAACTGATATCCTGATATCCAAAATTTACTCATTTATTATTTTTGATGCGGAACAAAGTTCGTCGAGTCAGCTAGTATCTACATAATATAATTTATATGATTAACAGGTATAAACTTTTCAACTTGTCGACAGGTCGGTTCGATCCCCGCCCGAGTACAAATATTTTTTGACAAGCATGAATGTTTTAATGGCGTCTGGGTGTTGGGCAGGAAGTGAATAAGAAACTTGGAAGAGAGTGTAGGTGTAAGTAGGAGATCCGATCTGATGTTCCAATGTTCCTTTGGTTCTGACATTTACAAAGAATAGATAATGTAACATTGGTTAAGCAGATATCCAATGCAAAAACTGATGGATGTAGGAGACGAGGACGGCTACGACACACCTTCCATTTGGTTAGAAAAAGAGTTACGAAAGTCAAATAAGCGCGTGAGGCGTAGGTATAAGAACTCTCTGCCTACCCCGTAAGCACAAGCATTTAATTGTTTGCCTTGGAACTAGAGAGCGCTGTACAGCGTGTGTAGGTACAGATACAAAAGTTCAAACCTAATCGTTTGTTCATTCACTAAACCCACATTTAAAAATACTATTAAATTTTCGTAAATCTTAGCGAGTGATGATAATTAGGAGTAGGAAACACATTCCACGTTGCAGCACGTCGCATCGATCCTTTCGGGAGATGTACTATATCGTTAGATGCCATAGCAGGCGACGAAGCATTGTCATCTGATGCTGGAGATAGTCCCATCTCCTGTATGACTAGTGCTGTAGTCTCGACGGCACACTCTATTTTAGAAGTCCGTACTTACCGGATCATAACTTTCCTACTGATACGAGATGAATACATAACATAACTTTTTTTTTATGTGATAGGAAGGCAAACGAGCAGACGTGTCACCTGATCAACCAACCAGCCACCAACGCCGCCCATGGACACCAGCAACACATATTGTGTTACTGTTGCGTTGCCGACCTTTAAGGGATAGGAGATAAGGAAGGATGGGGAAGGGGGTGGGCCTCCGGGTACCTCTCTCACCGAACGAAACGCGGCATGAGCCACTTCACGTCGATCTTCTGAGAGGTCTTGGTATTTCACCGGTCGAGTCGGCCCATTCACGCAGCAAACTGCTTGGCTCTACCACTGTCAAACTTCACGCCTTTGTTACCCGAAGGTGTAGGCAGCGGCTGTTAAGCCTCGTCTCGCCGTTATGTTTACGTCCCAAATGGAGTAGGTGGCGAACTTATTGCCATACCGGGCACAAAGTTTTTCAGTCATCGATATTTATCACACATAACTTCCAAAAATAATTTCGAAAAGTCATTGGTGTGAGCCAGTGTCAGGATTCGAACCCGGATCTTCGGATCAGAAGCCGTGTGCTCGACCACTGCGCACCGAGACTTATAATTACCTTATTAATATAAGGTAAATATAAGTCTCGTATACCTTATATTTTTTATTCATAAGATTAAACTATTGCATTGCTAATTAATTATTTTTTTCTATTAAGTATGAGATTGATACAAAAAGTATAAAAAACACACAACATAACTATACGTCATAAGTGGAATAGGTGGCGAACTTATTACCTACCATACACCGGCCACAAAATTGTCAGTCATCGACATTTAACACACATAAATTCCAAAAAGACTTACGAATGCTGAGTCAGAAGCGTAGTGCACGACCACTGGACCACCGAGATTTTTAGAAATTCATAAAGATAACTAAAAAGTTAGCCATAACATTTGTATCATAGCATAGCAAAGTCTAAAATAATACTATTTAACATTTTAGAAATGGATAAAAACGGATTTTCTTTGATTTTTAGCGAAATATATAGCTAATAATTACTATTTCAATTATTGACATTGGACATTCCGTTCCAAAAATATAAATTGCGATATTAAAAATTAACTAATGGTATACTTATAATGATTTGTTCTGAATGACTGACTATGTGATCAACGCACAACCTACACCGCTGATTGTAGACGAAACTTGGAACTTGTGTTCTTTATTTAATGTAGACATCGGATTAGAGAGGATTTTTCGAAGTTCGTTCTGAAAAGAAGGGTTAAAGGAGGGCAAAGTTTTTATGAGAAATAGTGATTATTAGGTGATTTTGAAATTTTGCGTAAACATTGTTTGAGAGATTTGATGGATAGATACATAGATTTCAAAATTTAATTAAATCCATACACGTACTTGGTTATAAATGGGTAAAACATTATGTTGGGGTGATTTGCTGTGAAGTCGTTACTAATAATTACTTTTATTCTAACACGATTGTTTAAAAACTCAATTACTTTCAAAATTGCAATGTACGGAAAGTCACCGCACTAATGTAGGACGGTATTTAAAGTTTACTAAGCTCTTTGGACAGGGAATAGAAGAACCACGTTTCCGTCTGCAGGATCAAGGTGTGCCTGCACATTGAGGTTGGACTCGCGGGGGTTGTGGTTGACCTGTAAGTAGATAATGTCCTATCCCGCGCGCAGCAAGAGGCTGTGAGACCGGTCGGACAGGGGCTCCGTGGTCTCCAGTCGCGGGTGCAGTGAGTGCGCCTGAAGTGTGAACCAACGGTTAGTATGTAGAAAGGGACCACATCTCCAGTCCTGTCCTAGATAGCAAGTAGCGCAGTTTCGCTAGTGATTTGCGCCAGTCGACTGTGCTGAGCTTCGGCTGATGAGTAGCTGCAATGTGAGATGAGCGTGCTTTACAGCTCCGGAACCAGCTGGATATTGGTAGCCGGCTAATCTGCACGTATTGAAGTGTCAGCTAGCTCAGTCAGTAGTTCACTATAAACAATTTACCGTTAGGATAGGGAACTATTTACCGTTAGGACAGGGAACTATGTCGCTCTCCAGAGTAATAGCTGCCATGCTGGTCGAAGGTGCGGCCTGGAGTAAGTTCTCCTCCTTCTACGAGGAGGTGATTACAGAGAATGAGGCGGCTGAGCGGCCGAGGGAAGACGATCCTCTCGCGGCGCCGCTCCGCAGGAGAAGGAGGAAGGAGGCGACATTTCGCTTGCCGACAACAACTCCTTCCCGGGGATGCCCTCACCCGCATTGCATTTACCGACACCGTCGCCAGACAGCGATGGCCGGCGATCCCCAGCCATTCCCGAGCCTCTCACCATCGCGAGGAGCGCGCGGATCCTGCCGTAAGGGTGGCAATTCGTCGGGGAGGACCGGCTGAAAGCGGTGTTCCATTCCTCTCTAACATGACGAAGCGGGAACGGCGCTGGGTTGTTTAGTGGGTACACTGAAATACCATCTCCCGGAAGCCCCACATAACCCTTCCACCTCCCGGTGGGAGGCGTATGCCCACAGCATTTTTTCCCAGCGTACCAAAAAAAGGACGGTAGAAGATCTTCTAACCGTTTTGCTAATAAACGCCCAAAGACGATGTTAAATGTCTGCCACTGCTTTCAGTAGATCTAAATTCAATCTTCTTGAGGTGATTTTCTGCTAATAATACAGCCTGATTGCTATAGAGAGACCGTTTATGGTCAGTCATTTTTTGCTTCCACTGCCACTGGCATAGGCCACTGGTATGTGCATGCTTCAGATAAGCGCAAAGATTAAGAAATACAAATGTCTAGATAGATATTCATTTCAAATTCGTTGTAAAGATATAATATCTATTAATTTGTTCCAACTTCCACATTTATCATTAATCCGTTGAAGCCCGTACACAGGCTACCGTACACTAGTAAGGATTATTTTCTTTGAGTTTTCAATTAATTAAAAACTCGAATTTTATATGTAGCCCTAGTAAAATCAATAACATAAAAAAATATTGATCAATTTTTAATTATTTTCGAATTATGCGAGAACAAAATGTAAATGGTTAAACGCGCTTATCTCAAGAATTCAATTGAAAAAACTTACTACGTATATAAGATTTTAACAGATTTTTAACATTATTTTATTTTAGAACCTATTTTTTAACAGAGTCTTTAAGCTATTTTATATGGTATGACCAATATCAGCTGATCACTGACCTTTTTTGTGGTAACCATGTATAAAATGGCGGTTTATTCGCTGGAAGAGCTAGTCTGTGATAAAAGGCTGATGAAGTTCCTCAATGGGTACTCCTAATAGCAGAACCCGCGAACTTCGTACCGCCTTCATATAAATTTTTACTAAGAAACAAGGCTAATGTTTTACTCGGACTTATAGTGATGATTTAAGTATAAACAGCTAAAGTTTTTTTTTTGTTTTTTTACTATGGGTACTCGACCTAGATAGGGAGGTACACCATCAAAATCACAATCTAGCTCATAGAGGCTAATAAGCAATATTAATTTAACTTAATCTACTAATTTGTTTAAAGTCACTAAGAATAATGCCCAATGAATTTTCTTAGCATGTGTTCTTTATTTAGGCCACTATCACTGTAACACTTTCACTAATAACCTTACACTAACTCAAAGGGTTTAGTCCTATTTAGTCTTCTCACTAGGTCGGTGACGTCGAGGAGTTGGATTGCCTCGACGTTCACGTGATGATGAAGTCTGCGTTCATGAGCTTCGGCATATTTGGATATAATCTTATGGACTAGCTCGACTTGAAGGTCCCGATGGAGATCGTCGTTTCTTATGTACCAGGGCGCATTCACTATATCCCTGAGAACTTTATTTTGGAACCGTTGAATTATTTGTACATTACTTTGTTTGGTACAGCCCCAGAGCTGTATACCGTAAGTCCATACTGGCATCAGGACTTGTTTGTACAATAGTAGTTTGTTGTGCACTGACAGCGAGGAGGGTTTTCTAAGTAGCCAGTACATCCTTTTGTATCTTATTCCTAATTCTTCACGTTTTTTCTTGACATGAGCTTTCCAACGTAGCTTCGTGTCAAGTGTCATACCAATATATTTGGCTGAGTTTGCGTAGGGTATTGGTTGGCCATTTATATATATTGGGTGATATATAGGCCTCTTATTTGTAAAATCAATATGAACTGATTTGGATTCATTGAGCTTAATTCGCCATGATTTTGTCCACTGATAAACACGGTCTACGCCTGTTTGGACCATTTCTACTGCTTCCTCGACACTGTTCCCTATTGCTAAAACAGCAGTATCGTCAGCGTAAGTTGCAATAGTAGTGTTTTCTATATCTGGAATGTCACAAGTGTATAATAAGTACAGAACCGGACCCAGAACACTCCTTGCGGAACTCCGGCTTTTATTTCTTTAAGCTCTGAGTAGGCGTCGTCTTGCCTAACTCTAAACATTCTGTTAGAAATGTATGAATTTAGTATGTCCACGAATTGTTTAGGAAGTAATGACTTTAGTTTGAATATCAGGCCTTCATGCCATACTTTTATCTAGTCAGGCTAGGAAAACAGTAGAGTAAACCTTTTTTCTTCGAGTGCTTTTTCTATTTTATTTACAATTCTATGAACTTGGTCGATTGTAGAACGACTTTCTCGAAAACCGAACTGGTGGTCAGGTAATAGTTAAAGCTAAAGTGCTTTGATTTTTTTATGGGATGGGTTGGCAAATGAGCAGCCATATCACCTGATGGCAAGACCTGCAACACAACTAGTGTTACAGTTGCGTTGCCGACCTTTAAGGGAGTAGGATATGAAAGGATGGAGAAGGGAGCTGGACCTCAGGGTAACTCTCTCACCGAACGAAACGCGGCGTGAGCCACTTTACGTCGATCTTCTGAGAGGTCGTGGTATTTCATCGGTCCAGCCATTGATATTTGTCTAGTTACACAGAAAATTTCTTACACTTTGGGGCCGTCCATTAATCGCGTGATGTTTTTCATAATTTTTTGACCCTAAAACGGCCCTACAACGCCCTAAAACGGCCCTATCTTCATATTTATGGAATGGAATGTGCAATGTCAATAATTAAAAATGTAATCATCAGATATTGAAACAGTTATGGTTAAGAATTAATTACATAACATAACTTCACGCCTTTATCTACTCCAAGGTGTAGGTAGTGGCTGTTAAGGCTCGATTCGCCGTTATGTTTACGTCCCAAATATAGCGAACCTATTGCCATACCAGGCACAAAGTTTTTAGTCAACGATATTTATCACACATGACTTTCGAAATCAATTTCGATAAGTCATTGGTGTGTGCCAGACAACCGAGACTATATGGTAAAAGTTCATCAAAATTCAAACACTAACATTTACATGTAAAGAATAACAAACATTCATAAATACATACTTACAAACTTGAAGATATTTTTATTAAACTAAAAGATTGAAAATCGATTCAGCTAACCGTGACATAATGAACGCTGCCTGCCTGTTCATTTATTAAAAGCGTGCACTTACAGTATTTCATCATTATCCATAGGTAATACATACAACATCTATCTATCTATATATTCAGTAATTGGATGGGTACATTTATCTATGGTTGGCGTACAATCAACGACAGAGATTGTGTATAGTAGGTAAAGCCCGCAATATGTCTACTGCATGCGGCATACGACACCGTATTCTGCTGACCCTGTTTCAGAACTATCTGCAGTATATAACTAATCGCTTATGCCAACGAATACTCAGGCGCGGGAATTTCACTCTATATATACCTACACAAATAAATAAACATTATCTTATAGTCTGTCCAGTCCTAGTAATTGTAAAAAGTTTATTTAGCGTTACCGTTAAAACATGGGTAAAACTTAATCAAAATATGAATACCGCTTAATAATCTGTCAAGCAGGTAATTATTTTTTTTATGACTTTCAGTTTTTAATTATAATCCTTTTAAATAATTAATGATTCATTAAATGAAGGTTTGACCAAAAACCGTACTAAAGAGGTATCTGTGTTTAGTCGTAGTATGGTAGCTTTTTACTACAATAGGTACATAGTTTACACGATAAAGTTCAAATCAGTGCCCACACAGTTAACACGTTCAATACTGAAATTAGCGCACTATTGTATTACAACGTTGCTCTTCAATTTGGGCATTATTATTTATAAATATAAGTATGTAATGTCTGTAAATATAATCTGCTTATGTCTTAGCTATTGCTAAAAAGGGTAATTTGGAGAGAAATTTCTTAGCTTTAATAACAAGTATCAAACATATATTCCGAATTATGAAAACGTAAAATTCGGGATCTTAAAACTCAATTAACAAATAATTAAAATATTTTCGCAAAGCGAATACTGCATTCCTCAAATTTATCCTCCTCAAATTAAAGTGTCTAAGATATTTGTTTTCTTTTATGGTATAGGAGGACAAACGAGCAAGTTGGTCATCTGATGGTAGGCAACTATTCACCGCCGATGAACACCGTAGTGTAGGGAGTAGAAGGGAAACGGAAGGGGAAAGGGTATCGGGCCTTCGGGTACCTCAAACGAAACGCGGCACAAGCCACTTCACGCCGATATTCCGAGAGGTCGAGATATTTCACCGGTCGAGCCGGCCCATTCATACAGCGTACTTACCACTCTCTCACAGTTGACTCTACCACAGTTGTGTACTCTTTTTACGCAAACCGTACTCTTTTCAAATCTTGTTCCTCCTCTCCCTCCTCTCCCTCCGAGAATTTTTTAAGGAAATTATGTATATTTCAACAGTTGTCTCCCAGTAATAAATGAGTAAATTTCGGATATCACGAGGTTCAATTTGTGCTATCTATCGGCTATAACTCATAATTTATCATCAGCCTTTTTGAGGTCCACTGCCGGACACAGGCCTCCCCCATAGAGCGCCACAACTGCCGGTCCGCTCAATCATGGGGGGTTTTTGCCATAATCGCCACGCTTGGCAGGCGGGTTGACGATCGCAGTAGGCTGTATTTTCTTGAGAGAGAATGCTGCTGCCCATTCTTCTAGCTTTTGCCTTAGTCGCCTTTTACGACACCCACGGGAAGAGATGGGGTGGCGGTATTCTAAGCCGGCGCCACACAGCTCATGAGATGCAGATGAGAAAACAGTCAAGACGTTTCGGAGCGACATGAGATTTTTATAATACTAGACTAGCTGACCTGGCGAACTTAGTTCCCCATCAAAAGTAATAAGTCAGTAAATTTTGGATATCATGAGATTCAATTTGTCCTATTTTGGCTATAACTGCTATCCCGCTATGTTATTGCAATATCTTCGAAAATATTCGTTTAAATTGCATGCTGTAAAGGGCCAGGATCATCTATATTACATGCACAATCTATTTAAGACACTTAATTAGATGAGAATTAATGCTGTAATGTTTAAAATCGCTTCGTAAATTAGCCATTATTTCTCATATAAAGTAAAAAAATAAAAATTGTCATTGTGGGTTATCCCTATGAGATAGACATATGCCATCGCGAACTTATTTGTAGATCTTTTGAAGGTGTATAACAATGTAGTACATTATTTTATTTTATCACTTAGGGTTCAGGCAGCGTTTGCGGTTAAAGATCTAAATCTTGAAAATTATCACTTTTTTTACTACACTATACATGAATTATAGTTCAAAACCACTGTGTTGACACCCTCTAAATATTTAAAAAACCGCATCAAAATCCGTTGCCTAGTTTTAAAGATATAAGCATATAAGGGGACAGACAGCGGAAACTGACTTTGTTTTATACTATGTAATGATGATATCTCATAAATGTCGTCTGGGTGGCCTGAAAATTGAGCAAGCCACTTCTGAATCAGAACTTTCCCATTCTATACTTGCTAATAACTGTTTCAGTTTTTTTCGGGGGTTATGGGTGGTAATCATCATTTGAGATTTGTATGATTTTGGATTATTTTAGATTTAAGACAGAAAAATTCAGGGAGTCAAGACATATATGTTTCTAGTTTAACTTTCCGCGTGCAGCCGCGTGCTTACTATAAAAAAAATAATATGCAATGAAAATAAATGACTTAACACCCTCTATGAAACTGTGAAGCAAAACAAAAATCATTGGGACGTTTGTTATACTCTCGTGCTCTCTGTGTTAGCTATTTCCGGTAGATGACGCTGTTTGAAGTAAAATTTAAATTTAGTTTTTTTATTATTAAGTTCACTTAGTACATGACTTTAGTCATAACAGGGTGAGCTATTTATGTCAAGACTATAACGATTAATTCCTCGACTTTTTTAATTGATTTCAGATGTGAATAATTATATAATGACTATATCTAATATATAAAATTCTCGAGTCTAGATGTGCGTAATTGAACTCCTCCGAAACGGCTTGACCGATTCTCATGAAATTTTATGTGCGTGTCGGGTAGGTCTGAGAATAGGACAACATCTATTTTTCATCCCCCTAAATCACAAGGGTAGCCCACCCCTCAATTTTTTTTTAATTTTTCAACATATTTCTGTTTCTTATTTTTTTTATAAAACGAGATACAAAAATACATGCAACCCTAAATTTTCAACCCCCTACGATCAACCCCTATTTTTTAAATTTTATTTTTCGGCAAGACAACGTTTGCCGGGTCAGCTAGTCTATATCTATACTAATATTATAAAGAGGAAAGATTTGTTTGTTTGTTTGTTTGTAATGAATAGGCTCCGAAACTACTGGACCGATTTCAAAAATTCTTTCATCTTTGGAAAGCTACATTATCCCTGAGTAACATAGGCTATATTATATTTAAAAAAAAATTAGGGATCCTTACTAAAACTCCAATAATGTAACATAAGGTGTAAAAAATGACCTGAAAAATTCCTTACGTCACGTGCGCTGCGAAAACTATTGATGATAGAACAAAATCATTTACTACGACTTTGCAGAACTCATCATTATCTACAAAAAGTGTCGCGACAGCATTTGTCTAAATATTATAGTTACAGTAAGCAGTTTTTTATTCTAAAATATTAATTTCTATATGCCGCCTCTTGAAAAGGCTCTTCATTTGTACCTTGATATTAATCCTCATCAAAATAAATTACTTTATATTCAAGACGGCTTTAATACCTTTTTATAACTTTTTGAATTATTCAATTCAGACATTTCATTCGGAAAAATATGCTTTTGACACTATAGTCAATAGCGTGAATAATAACAAAGAAAAAATATTTTTCTTGCTGCATGAATGGGCTGGCTCGACCGGTGAAATACCACGACCTCTCAGAAGACCGACGTAAAGTGGCTCATGCCGCGTTTCGTTCGGTGAGAGAGGTACCCGGAGGCCCACCCCCCTTCACCATCCTTTCCTATCCCCTATCCCTTAAAGGTCGGCAACGCAACAGTAACACTATATGTGTTGCTGGTGTCCATGGGCGGCTTTAGTTGCTTACCATCAGGTGACACGCATGCCCGTTTGCCTTCCTATGCCAAAAAAAAAAAAAATGCCAGGTGGCACTGGCAAGACTTTTCTTGCAAATTTGATACTAGCTAAGATAAGAGAATCAGGGAAGATAGCGATTGCAGTTGCTTCGTCAGAAATTGCCGAAACTCTCTTAAAGGATGGAAAAACGGCTCATTCTACTTTTAAACTTCCACTATCCGTAAATCTTGAGCAACAATCGTTATGTTCAATCCGTAAAAACGGCCCTCTTGGTAAATTATTACAAGACGCCTCATTAATTATGTAGGAGGAATGCACTATGAGTCACAGAGCGCATATAGAGGCCGTGGACAGAACATTAAAAGACCTTAGTAACTCCTCTGCCCTCATGGGCGGGATTACTTTTGTATTGCTGGAGATTTCTGACAGACTCTTCCTGTCATTAACAGAGGTACGCGAGCAGATATCATCAAATCATGCTTGATATCGTCTCCCTTATGGACTTCGATAGAAAATTTAAAATTACGGACGAATATGAGAGCTCATCTTCATGGAATCACAGATAGTAATTTCCCACAACAATTGCTAAAACTTGGAGAAGGAATTTTTCCCACTCCAAATTGAAGCAGTTGTGACATCCTGCTGGATGAGTCTGTAGGCTAAATAGTCCATAATTTAGAAAATTTAATAGATGCTGTATACCCTGACATTGAGAATTTGCACGAAAAGGACTTTCATTGGTTGTAATCAAGGGCAATAGTGTCACCCAGGAATGATACTGTCAACGAAATAAACAATCTCATTATTCAAAAAGTCTCCGGCCAAATAAAAAATTATAAATCGATAGATACCGTGACTAATATTGAAGACGCAGTCCATTATCCACAGGAATTTTTAAATTCACTAAGCCCTTCTGGACTGCCACCACATGAATTGACGTTAAAAATTGGAATTCCAATAATGCTTTTAAGAAATTTAAGCCCTCCGAGCATGTGTAATGGGACGAGACTGCTTATTAAGGAATTGAAGGACAATTTAACTGTAGCGACCATTATCACTGGCCCAGCAGCTGGTCAACTAGCTCATATACCGAGGATACCGATGCTCCCAACTGATCTGCCAATCCCTTTTAAACGACTTCAGTTTCCGGTGAAATCATCTTTCGCGTTAACTATTAACAAGTTCCAGGGCCAAACCTTCGAATTATTAGGGATCGACCTACGAAAAGAATGTTTCACTCATGGCCTGTATGTTGGCCTATCATGTGTCGGAGCTCCTGAAAATCAATTTATTTTGCTGCCACAAAATAAAACTACTTCAAATATCGTTTACAGGAAAGCTCTGACTCACTAAAACTAAAGGCTTTTGTTTTGTAAATAATATAATATATGTATAATATTTAAAAATAAAAAAATACAAAAAAACATTAATAAAAAATATGAATAAAAAAAATTCATAAAAAAGAAATTCAAACTTCCTTTATAATACTTTTTTTTTGAAACCCGATGCAAAAAAAGGGTGTATGTGTGTGTGTATGTACCCGTGCGAAGCCGGAGCGGGCCGCTAGTAATATAATATATGTATAATATTTAAAAATAAAAAAATACAAAAAAACATTAATAAAAAATATGAATAAAAAAAATTCATAAAAAAGAAATTCAAACTTCCTTTATAATACTTTTTTTTTGAAACCCGATGCAAAAAAAGGGTGTATGTGTGTGTGTATGTACCCGTGCGAAGCCGGAGCGGGCCGCTAGTTGTCAAATAAACTTGTTTTTTTTTGCAGTGAAATATAGTTCCAAATCATATTGTGTTTGTTTGAACGATAACACTTCCGAAAATTTTAAATCCCAATGGCTCCAGTAAAAGTAATTTACGTAGACAATCAAATATTTAAATTAAAGCAAAGCCTTCCTCTAATGATATATTAATTAAAGTAACTTCATACCTTTTTCTACCCAAAAGGCGTAGGTGACAGCTTTAAAATCCTCGGCTTACTGAATCGTTACGTTACGGCGCAAATGGAATTGGTAGCGAACTATATACGCCATACACGTGCATAAAGTTGTCAGTCAGTGATATCTACCACACATAACTTCTGAAAAGAATTCCGAGAAATTATTTGTGTGGCCCGGGAATCGAGTCCACGTTTTCTATATCAGAAGCGTGGAGCTCAACCACAGGACCACTAAGTTTACCACTAAGTTTATTACTACAAAGTTCCCATAATATCGAATTATTCACATCTTTTTTTTGCTATGGGTGCTCGACCTAGATAGAGAGGTACACCATCAAAATCACAATCTAGCTCATAGAGGCTAATATACAATATTAATTTAACTTAATCAACTAATTTGTTTAAAGTCACTAAGAATAATGTCCAATGAATTTTCTTAGCGTCTATTATGGTAAAGTACTTAGTTCATGTGTTCTTTATTTAGGCCACTATCACTGTAACACTTTCACTAATAACCTTACACTAACTCAAAGGGTTTAGTCCTTTTTAGTCTTCTCACTAGGTCGTTGACGTCGAGGAGTTGGATTGCCTCGACGTTCACGTGATGATGAAGTCTGCGTTCATGAGCTTCGGCATATTTGGATATAATCTTATGGACGAGCTCTACTTGAAGGTCCCGATGGAGATCGTCGTTTCTTATGTACCAGGGCGTATTCACTATATCCCTGAGAACTTTATTTTGGAACCGTTGAATTATTTGAACATTACTTTGTCTGGTACAGCCCCAGAGCTGTATACCGTGAGTCCATACTGGCATCAGGACTTGCTTGTACAATAGTAGTTTGTTGTGCACTGACAGCGAGGAGTGTTTTCGAAGTAGTCAGTACATCCTTTTGTATCTTATTCCTAATTCATTAGGACATTATACATGACATTACTTTCTAAAGTAGTGTCAAATAATATACCAAGATATTTGGCTGTGTTTGCGTAGGGTATTGGTTAGCCATTTATATATATCGGGTGATACATAGTACTACTTATTTGTAAAATCAATATGAACTGATTTGGATTCGTAGAGCTTAATTCGCCATGATTTTGTCCACTGATAAACACGGTCTATGGCTGTTTGGACCATTTCCATTGCTTCCTCGTGACTGTTCCCTGATGCTAAAACAGCAGTATCGACAGCGTAAGTTGCAATAGTAGTGTTTTCTATGTCTGGAATGTCACAAGTGTATAATAAGTACAGAACCGGACCCAGAACACTCCCTTACGGAACTCCGGCTTTTATTTCTTTATGCTCTGATTAGGCGTCGTCTTACCTAACTCTAAATATTCTGTTAGAAATGTATGAATTTAGTATGTTCATGAATTGATTTTCTCGAAAACCGAACTGGTGGTCAGGTGATAGCTTTTTACTTTCTAGTATGGGCTACAGCCGTTTTAAAAGAAGTTTTTCAAAAAACTTTGACATTATTGGTAACAAAGAAATCGGTCTGTACGAAGTCACGTCATGCGGCGGTTTGCCTGGTTTAGCTAGCCTGAGTTGTAGAAGATAGCTGAAGTCATTATGGACTTCAGCTAGCCCGCTCCGGCTTCGCACGGGTACATACACACACACATACACCCTTTTTTTGCATCGGGTTTCAAAAAAAAAGTATTATAAAGGAAGTTTGAATTTCTTTTTTATGAATTTTTTTTATTCATATTTTTTATTAATGTTTTTTTGTATTTTTTTATTTTTAAATATTATACATATATTATATTATTTACAAAACAAAAGCCTTTAGTTTTAGTGAGTCAGAGCTTTCCTGTAAACGATATTTGAAGTAGTTTTATTTTGTGGCAGCAAAATAAATTGATTTTCAGGAGCTCCGACACATGATAGGCCAACATACAGGCCATGAGTGAAACATTCTTTTCGTAGGTCGATCCCTAATAATTCGAAGGTTTGGCCCTGGAACTTGTTAATAGTTAACGCGAAAGATGATTTCACCGGAAACTGAAGTCGTTTAAAAGGGATTGGCAGATCAGTTGGGAGCATCGGTATCCTCGGTATATGAGCTAGTTGACCAGCTGCTGGGCCAGTGATAATGGTCGCTACAGTTAAATTGTCCTTCAATTCCTTAATAAGCAGTCTCGTCCCATTACACATGCTCGGAGGGCTTAAATTTCTTAAAAGCATTATTGGAATTCCAATTTTTAACGTCAATTCATGTGGTGGCAGTCCAGAAGGGCTTAGTGAATTTAAAAATTCCTGTGGATAATGGACTGCGTCTTCAATATTAGTCACGGTATCTATCGATTTATAATTTTTTATTTGGCCGGAGACTTTTTGAATAATGAGATTGTTTATTTCGTTGACAGTATCATTCCTGGGTGACACTATTGCCCTTGATTACAACCAATGAAAGTCCTTTTCGTGCAAATTCTCAATGTCAGGGTATACAGCATCTATTAAATTTTCTAAATTATGGACTATTTAGCCTACAGACTCATCCAGCAGGATGTCACAACTGCTTCAATTTGGAGTGGGAAAAATTCCTTCTCCAAGTTTTAGCAATTGTTGTGGGAAATTACTATCTGTGATTCCATGAAGATGAGCTCTCATATTCGTCCGTAATTTTAAATTTTCTATCGAAGTCCATAAGGGAGACGATATCAAGCATGATTTGATGATATCTGCTCGCGTACCTCTGTTAATGACAGGAAGAGTCTGTCAGAAATCTCCAGCAATACAAAAGTAATCCCGCCCATGAGGGCAGAGGAGTTACTAAGGTCTTTTAATGTTCTGTCCACGGCCTCTATATGCGCTCTGTGACTCATAGTGCATTCCTCCTACATAATTAATGAGGCGTCTTGTAATAATTTGCCGACCTTTAAGGGATAGGGGATAGGAAAGGATGGTGAAGGGGGGTGGGCCTCCGGGTACCTCTCTCACCGAACGAAACGCGGCATGAGCCACTTTACGTCGGTCTTCTGAGAGGTCGTGGTATTTCACCGGTCGAGCCAGCCCATTCATGCAGCAAGAAAAATATTTTTTCTTTGTTATTATTCACGCTATTGACTATAGTGTCAAAAGCATATTTTTCCGAATGAAATGTCTGAATTGAATAATTCAAAAAGTTATAAAAAGGTATTAAAGCCGTCTTGAATATAAAGTAATTTATTTTGATGAGGATTAATATCAAGGTACAAATGAAGAGCCTTTTCAAGAGGCGGCATATAGAAATTAATATTTTAGAATAAAAAACTGCTTACTGTAACTATAATATTTAGACAAATGCTGTCGCGACACTTTTTGTAGATAATGATGAGTTCTGCAAAGTCGTAGTAAATGATTTTGTTCTATCATCAATAGTTTTCGCAGCGCACGTGACGTAAGGAATTTTTCAGCTCATTTTTTACACCTTATGTTACATTATTGGAGTTTTAGTAAGAATCCCTAATTTTTTTTTAAATATAATATAGCCTATGTTACTCAGGGATAATGTAGCTTTCCAAAGATGAAAGAATTTTTGAAATCGGTCCAGTAGTTTCGGAGTCTATTCATTACAAACAAACAAACAAACAAATCTTTCCTCTTTATAATATTAGTATAGATTTGACAGTTGACAAAAACACAAACAGGCATCAAACAGGCTGAACTGTGCTGAACCTTATAAATATTTTTTTGAAAAGTATCGCGAAGTTAACCGTTGATTAATGGCCAAAAGTGACTAGTAGGGTCATAGTCGCCAATAACGAAAGAAGAAGAACATTATTAATTATTTATAATATTTATATTCTCATATTCTCTTTGACAGAGTACATTTGTATATACTGAGATAGCTCCCCTGAGTGATAGCTCCCCTACTGCAAGCCGCCCCCAGACGATAAGTTATGAAAACTCTCCACGATATATACACACACACACAGATATTTATACTTGAAAATACGTGTATACGTATTACGTATAGTCATACACATGTATGCCTACCTAAATAAAAATGCATTGAGGTTATTTCAAATATGACTAAAATAAAACGAAAAATATATATAAAAAGCAGTCTTGGTGGCGCAGTGGTTGACCACACGGCTTCTGATCCAGAGGTCCGGGTTCGATTCCAGACACTGGCTCACATCAATGACTTTTCGAAATTGTTTTCGGAAGTTATGTGTGATAAATATCGATGACTGAAAAACTTTGTGCCCGGTATGGCAATAGGTTCGCTACCTGGAATCCATTTGGGACGTAAACATAACGGCGAGATGAGGCTTAACAACCACTGCCTACACCTTCGGGTAACAAAAGGCGTGAAGTTATGTAGGTATGTTTATATAAAAAAATATTTATTTACATAATTTTTACAATATTCAAATAATAATTGTTGTATTTTATTAACAATATTAAAATCAATTCTCCGGCCACTCAACACATTTTAAGACTGACTCTTTATCTTGTCCTTGCCCCAATTGTAAAAAAATCATGCTATTGTTGTTCTATTGTATTGATCAGGTACAGTAGGTACATATTGTAATTTTGAAAACATTATATTTTCACAGATAGGTACACAACACATAATCATGTTTTTCTTAAATACTCGCGAATTCGTCATAACTCAAATGAACAGAAAATCGTATACAATAACTTTCCAGGTCAAGAGATTTTTTTAAAATCGAGTAAGTATTACATAAAAACTCTTTGAAATCTAAAATAAAGTTCGCAAAATAATAAAAAATTCATAACTGTCAACAGTCAAGAAGTCAAAAGTCAAATACATTTCCCGTCACGCCAACATCAACGACATTATCCGTCGTGCTCTTGCCACCGCCGGTGTACCAGCCGTTCTGGAACCGAACGGTTTGGTGCGCGATGATGGCAAGAGACCGGACGGGATGTCTCTTTTGCCTTGGAGGATGGGTAGGCCTTTGGTGTGGGACGCTACTTGCGTCGACACCCTTGCGCCATCGCATCTTCCAAGCACGGTAGAGGTGGCCGGTGCTGCTGCTGCTTCGGCAGAAAATCTCAAGCGGCACAAATACAGAAACCTTGTAGATGACTCTGTGTTTGAGCCGTTTGGGGTTGAGACTTTGGGAACATGGGGTCCGAGTGCTCGTGCACTTTACAAAAATCTTGCAAAGAGGCTGATCGAAGCCTCTCGCGACCAGAGGGCTGGTCTATTCTTCGATTAGCATTGCCATTTAGCGTCGCAATGCGGCCAGTCTTCTGGGCACGCTGCCAGTAGACCGAGATGCGTAGAAATTTGATTTCAGGTAGTTTTTTAATTGTATATAATGTAAATAATGTAAATCATTTATTTGTTCTTATTATTTTCGTGACATAAACAGAACAATAAACAAAGATCTATTTTATTACTAATTGATTATTAAATTAATTAATAAACGCGATAAATCACTCATCATGTTCTTTTTACATTAAAACAATGTTAATGCGTGTAATGAAATAAATGCCTAACAACTTGAGAATAGCGCCATCCTATCAATAAGTTATGGCAACTTTTATCACTATTATGCGACAAAATTAAATATTAGCTTAGTACTATGAAGTTTAATTGTAAATATTATCATCTCAACTTAGTCGTCAGTACGCCCTGCCAAAATGTTCTAAGCTTTACCAGCCTGTTCTCTTTGATGAAGAAGAAAAACTCCGCAGTCCGTTGAACCGAATTTGTATTTGTAGAAGGACAATGTTTGCAACGTTTCGTCCGACTACTAAAGATTTAAGAAAGTCGAATTCGTTGAGTAAGGAGTTCATGCCAATCCCAAGTTGGTTTGTTCACTACTTCTTATGACTACCAGAAGAAACTATTTTAGGTTACCTACTGTAGTTTAGTAAACTTCTGATATACATGACGGTGTTAAGTACGTTAGCTACAATCAAATGCAAACAACAAGTAGTGCGCGCAGTCCGTTATAATGTAAATGGTGAATATTGTTTAACCTGTGGTGCAGACAAAAAAATAAAATTATGGAATCCTCAACGACAACTTTTGTTAAAAACTTATGGAGGACACGCAAACGAAGTCTTAGATGCAGCGGGATCTTGTGACAGCAGTCAAATAATATCTGCTAGTGTGGATAAATCAGTTATTCTATGGGATGTTACTACAGGACAGCCTTTAAGACGCTATCGTGGCCATGCCGGTTCGGTGACCTGCGTCAAATTTAATGAAGAATCTACTATGGCGGTGTCAGGATCTGTAGACAATACTGTAGCTTTCTGGGATATTATGAGCCGTAGACAAGAACCTGTGCAAATTTTAAAAGATGCAAAGGACACAATCACTTCCATCCAAGTGACGGATCATGAAGTTCTAACAACTTCTGTAGATTGTCATGTCAGGTTATATGATATACGACTAGGGAAAATAGTTTCAGATTACATACATCATATAGTCACATATGGGAGCCTCACCAGAGATGGCCAATGTTATATTTTAAGTTGTGCTGATAGTACTATAAAACTTTTTGATAAAGATTCTGGGGAGATACTAAATACTTTTTCTGGTCATGAGAGTAAAGACTATCTATTAGAAAACACAGTTAATGAAAAAGATACTTATATAATAACTGGTTCTGCAACAGGAGAACTATTTTATTATGACTTAATTAGCTCTAGATGTACTCAGAAATTAGTACACTGTAATAACAAACCTGTAATCTCTTTAAGTCACCATCCTACAGATAATTATTTAATTTCTTCATGTGAAGATGAAATTAAGCTTTGGGGTGAAGAAGTCACTGGAGAATAATATTATATTACATATCCTGGATGACAAATGGAGTGTCATCAATTGCTACCATCATACCAGCGCCATTGTACTACACCGCTGCACCCAGAACTAATTGTTATTACTGATTTTGACTAAGACACTGCACAATAGTTTCATAATACCAACATTGTATTTACAAATGAGGAGAATCTTTACAAATTATAACACATAATAAAAACACCTGTTTATTGCTTGGTAACATTCAAGATGATAAAGCAAATAGAAATAATAAAACAAAAGTCTTTCGTTTGCAATTGAAGAATCAAGAAAACAAATT
Organism: Euproctis similis; assembly: GCA_905147225.2. Taxonomy (NCBI): domain Eukaryota; kingdom Metazoa; phylum Arthropoda; class Insecta; order Lepidoptera; family Erebidae; genus Euproctis; species Euproctis similis. The sequence goes on from LR990107.1 coordinate 2,244,202, forward strand.
TTAATAAAGGCTTAAAATAACCAATGTTGTATTTTGTGCTTTGACCCTATGTTGCCTTACCTATACTAATTATACCTAAGGAGAAACTCGAAACACTGAATGCTACTAAGCAATGCTAGTACTGCTAGTTAGTATTCGAGTGAGCCTCCCAGTCCTTGGTTATTTTATAAAGGCTGAAAGTTAGTCAAAATGGGTAAAAATATCCACTTTCGTCATATTCACTCAACTTTTACAATGTTGAGTTTTTGATTGTTTACCTGCAGAATATATTATAATATACCAAGTTTTTAATATAGTGGGCACATAACATTGTGGGAATCCCATGCCTTAGTAGTGCTTGTTTGTTTATCGAACGGACCCACTGTAGCACATTGCGTAGTCATTTTAGATGAACGAAAGTAGATTGTTAAAATATAAAGCTTCTTGGATATTACTTTCACAATATTATTAAATATTGTCGATGGTCACAAAATCTTGTAAATTAAGTTCGACCACATTCTAGTAGTTTGAAATTGTAGTTACTTGTCCTACTAGTAGTTATATACATACACATACATCACTTCACGCCAGATTCCTTGCGGGGTAGGCCGAGGGAACAGAGCGCCATAAGGCACGATTCTTACACGCCTCACTCGTTTCGTTGACTTTCATAACTCTTTTCATGCATGCGCGTCTATTTTTAAGGCTCCTAACATTACCTTCCACCAGAACACGCTCTATTTGGTCATGGAATGTGTGTCTGGGCTGTCCTCGACTCCTACATCGATCCGCTTTTACGTTATTATTATTATTACATATATATATTAAAAAGTAAATAATAAATAAAAAAAAAATATTTACGTAATAAATAAAAAGTAAGCCTTTAGTTACGAGAAACGACTCGTGAAAATGATCTCTGTAAAGAGTTCGAAACGTCGGGAAATAAATATAGATATGTGGTAAATAAACGCGATATAATCCTAAAAGTTGTTTTAATCAATGAGCTTTTTAATTTTAAATTTGACTTGATATTGTGTTTAATAAACTTTAAGTGATACATAAATGTTATTATACGCCACAATTGTTGCACAACGTTACCACTCTTAATTAAAAGATGTCGCGTCAGTTGTGCTTGACTACTATGATCACATAGAATTTCTTAGTGAACATGTAGGACGTTGATTTTAATTTGGTTGGATCTTAATTGTGATTGTCGAGTATTCTGGTTGCTACACCTTTTATTCACTAACCTACTGCTTTGTTTTCAGTAGTTACAATAATATTGTTATTTATTTCAAATGGTTTGAAAAGAGTATTTGGCACATGAGTTTCTTGCCCAATTCTTCTCATGATAGCCCCTACACTTGGAATCGGGCCGCTCGTGGCGATTGCGTCCATGTCCTTTTTTGTTCCACGTAGGCACTTTCCACAAGCGCTCGCGTTTGTATTTAATTTGAAATAATATGATAACTGTACTTGTTGACTATTTTTAAGTGTCTGTGAGGACATATAAACATAAATTTATTTTGACTTTGACTTTGAAATCATCAGAAAATAAAACAGCGAAATAGGCTCTCTAGTTAACTAGAGAGCCTATTTCACTGTTTTATTTCCTGAATTAATTTCAAAATGTAATTTGTAATAAACCGTTATTTTGCAGCCAGTGATTAATCACTGGCTATAATATGACTGTTTGTTACAGCTAATTCATATGATTTTGAAATTAATTCCTTGATGACCTCGGCTATGGTCTTATACCGCCAATCCAGAGTATACTGTTTTTTTATAGCAATGTTCTCTAAATTGCTATAAAAATTAATTACATTAAAGGAGTCTTATCTCAATTATTTCTAAGTTTTTCATATAAAATTAATTTAGCATAGATAGTACTTTTAAATAACAATTTTAGGTACCAATTACTACAAATAAACCGATTTTTCCTGGCAAACCTACCGAGTACCGATTTCGCTCTGTTGTATTTATATACTCTTTGCTGTTGCGTTCGAGACCACTGAACTGAATGGAGTTGATCCAACAGTGAATTTTAAATACCTACATTGTTTTGAGTGACGGAAGAAATATTAGAAACCACAAACGTAATCAAAAGATTTTAGTGATAATTAACGAAGTATTGTATAGCCAAATGAATCCATTAAGATGGAAATTGAATCATCTGTGAAAGCCCAAGTGCAACATAACCGTTTGACGTGCAACATTTGTGGTCTCAAATTTGGAAAGATCCAAGCGCTGAGCTCGCATTTAAAATTCAGGCATAAAATTAATAATAATACGGCCAGCCAATTAAAAGCGCGTGATAAATTTGAGCAGAAATTAGTGGAAACAAATACTTGTAATTCAAAAAACACCAAAAGGCCAGGTCGAAATATGTCCCCGCCTAAATTGAAAACGAACAGCGTTCGTACCGTAAACGAGGTTAGCCCCGAGAATAGGATCTTAACGGCTAAAAAAAAAACCGTGTTTAAATGTCCGAAATGCGAAAAAGTATTCGGCGTGTACTTCTCTGCTTATAAACATATTCAGAGATATCATTGTGTGGATGCAAATGACCAACCTGTGTAAGTAGTATTATAGTATCTTTTAATGGTTCTCATTGTCAATTATACTGTCGAAAGATTTGGCTGTGGCTTTATGAGTAGCCACTTCCTGAATACATTCCAAGAATGGTTGACATCAAACCCTTCTAGGGAATTTTTTCGATTGTCGAAAGGGGAGAGGGTTGGTCCTCATCAGATCTCTCTCACAGCGAAAGGTGGCATGAGCCACTTTATGCCAGTATTCTGGCAGGTCATGTTATTTCACCAATTGAGCTAAACTACTCATACAGCATACTGTGTGGCGCTACCACTGTAGATACTGTAAATAAATTAGCATTGTCTCAATAACCTAGCATGTGACATTTACATTCTCTTTAGAGATATTCGATTCAAGACATGCAATTACTAAATACTTTAGTACTCGGAAATATTTTGATCCATATTTTTTTGAGTTGTATAGTAGTCCTGTTAAAAATAAATACATATAATAAATACTGTGAGATCAAGAAAAGCATAAATTAATAGAAAGTACTGGATTCTTTCAGCTATAGTTGACAATAATTGTGTCACCTTATTAACATCTTTGTTATTAAAGACATTCGCCAAACATTCGCATTATTTTTACAAACATTCGCGAATGCGAATGTCCAAAAACATGCGTATATTCGCGTATGCGAATGCGAATATTCGTTACATCACTAATGAATACTAGATAACGGATATTAATACATATATACTTCTCTTTTGTACATACATACTTATAATACATAGAGAGTTGAGATCGATATTGGGTTAATCTTCGGTTGTATAAAACTTACGGTATTTTGACGCCTGCCACTTCTCAATACATCATCAACACTCTCTCTGTCATGTTTAAAAGAAGTTGACCACTCTTTCTCGGTAGAATACGGAGTTGCAGATTCCCCTAATATGCCAATGCCCAATCTCGTATCCGACCTATCCTAATGAAAACAAACACAATTTTAGAGACCAAGCTATTGAATGTTAATACATTTATTTTTATTAGGTTACCAAATCTAGGGTCAGGCCGAGAACTTTTTGATCAGACCTCATAAATATACAATACATTGTTCATAATATGTTCATTGTATATGTATCAACATTTCTATATTTGCTGTAGCTACCCATTTTTGGAAGGACTATTATTAATTCCTGTTAAATAATATTCTAACATTATTGTGTATTTAAATCTTCAGACAGCAAAATTCATCAATGCTTATCAAGCCAATTCGGTTAGAACCATGTAACACTTGCCACAAACCAGAAACCGAAATGCATATATGCCCAGCGGTGACAGATAATGCTTCAGGCCTTCCCATGTGCCTGGGATGTCAGAAAACATTTGATAATTTGGAAAAATTTGATGACCATGTGAAAAAAAATCATGCAAATAATATTGAAAGCTACTTCTTTCCACATCATTCAGGTATTTTATGCATAGTAATAACTAATCTGTGGTGGTGGTTCAGTATATCTCAAGATCTAAGCCTGGCTGGCCAAAGATAACTGTTTCTATTTTTGTCAGTTTCTATTAATATTTTTTTATTTGGATAGGGGCAACAAGCAAACCTTTCACTCTATGGTAATTTTTGTTACGTAGCCTGCCTTTACGTGAGTGGGAAGGGAGAAGGTTAGTAGGCTTCCGGATACCACTCTCACCGAACGAAACGCGGAATGACCCACTTCACATTGAACGAACTATGTAGCTCTACCACTTGAAATTCTTTGGATTCTATACAATTCAGTAGTAAATGGAATTGGAATGATATGAATGATATTATGAGAGTGACGCCCGAATACTGAACCGCCACTCAAATCTGACAATAAATAAAGTGCTACTTACTGCTGAAATTGACGCATTCTGTTTAATGTGATAGCTACTTAAACGCATAAAAAGCGCTTAAATATTTAAGTGGCGGTTCAGTATTCGGGCATGTAAGAAGTATCCGGACGCCCAACCTCTCCCTCTCTGAACTCCCTTGCGAACCTACCCTATCCCATGTTTCAGGTGTCCATGGGCGGCGTTAGTTGCTTAACATCAGGTGATAAAACTGCTTGCCCCCCAATCCCTTAAAATTAAAAAAAAAATAACAGTGTATATTTATTTTTCAGACTATATTTCTTGGAAATTGGCGCTAGAAACTTCAACAAATACAAAATTTGCTATGAGAACAACTGAAAGGAAACCAATACAAAAATATCACTGCACACATCAGCCATCCATTGAAAACAAAACACTTATTTGCCCATCATTTCTACGCTTGTCAGAATTTAAAAATGGTTATCAAGTTTTTTACTATAAAGAGCACTATGGACATACATGCTTTACACCTTTGCCACTAACCAAATACAAGAAATATTCCATATCACCTTATTTAAGTGACTTTGACATCAAACACTTAGACTCTGACAATAATGTATATCTACAGTTTAAGAGTATTATTAATTATATAAATATGAATGCTGCAAATGTTGATAACACTGTTATGAATGCATTGTTAGGTAAAGCATTAGAAATGACTACTCTGCTGAACAATGTGGTTCGTGATGATGAACAGTCAGTGAAAAAAAATATGTCGGATTATGAAATTACCGAAGTGCTGGCAGGTGTTAAAACATATCCAGGAAAGAGGAAGGTGGATTCAGTAGATAAAGATGACAAGTTAACAAATGTAAATAAATCTGGGTTGGACAATAATGAGGATTCGAAAAAGAATTCCTCAAAAATATCAGTATCAGAAGCTGAGTTATCACCAAAGACAACAAAACTCCGATCACTCATTCAATCACCTCAGTCCTTCAATGATACATACAAAGATTTTGTTGATCAGAATTTCAATAAACAACAACATGATAATATAATGTTGAAAAAAGGGTCAAACAAAAAGAAAGTTGTGATGAAAACGAAAATTGGTCAGTTTAAGCCTAACATGTCGCCAAAAGCATCAACAAAGGTGACATCACCCACAGCATCTCCTAAAAAAGAGCTTTCTTTGTCTCCTAAGACTCCAGTTATGATGAAAGGCCATAAACCAGCCATTTTATCCAAATTATCTGGAAAAACACGATTGTCTCCAGTCGCTTTGAAAAGACCACTGGCAGAGAAAGACACACCAGTGCCTCTCAAAAAGTCTAAAGAGGGTGAAATTGATTTCACAAGGTTTAATGTTAAACCAGAAATCAAATACGAAGTTAAAGAACAGGAAAATGATTGCAATATTTTGGTATTAAAAATTAACATTTAGATATATTTTTTATTTATCTAAATAATAATAGAATGATGGATCATAAAATCAGTCGGGACTATGATTCTTTGAGCATTTCAAAATTTGCAGGCGGTTATTTAAGAAAAATAAATTGTATTGTTTCTCTATCCATAATATGTTGGGCCGATGGTCTTAAACAATAAGACGTGACATCTTATTTAGTAATAATATATTTGCATGTATAAATGTGTTTCGCGATCTTAAACAGATATAATATTTACCCAATAAGTGTGGATTTATTCAGTGTGGTTCGTTCAGCTTACAATAATATGATAGTGGATGGAAGTTAACGCTAATGATTAAAGTTATACAAGAGGTATATCTGGGATTTCACATCAAGCAGACAACCAAAACAATGAGAGGTTGTCAATTTTGTCTAAGCTCTGAGCTATATTTGTATTAGATGTGGATGTGTACACATAATTTTTTTCGTGTAACACTTTATTGGTGATTATCAGCCTTTAATTTTTTTTTAGAATGAAGTTGTTAACTTTTGGATAATTTGGTAACAAATGTATGATGTGAAATGCATCTTGTATATCATACTTTTCAATATATTGATCCCAAATGTAATTCAGTATTCCCTTGTCCAAGGTAAGAACTCATCTAGTGCTTTCAGATAGCAACATATATATTAACTGAAAACTTAGGTTTAATAGAATTAGGTTTTGTACTCTAGTTGTAGTGGTATGTAATGTAAGAAAATTATATTAATATTATTTTTGTCACTTTTACTATTTTCAAATAACGTAAGTATTGTTTCCTTTCATTCGCTTTTAGATTTGATGATTAAACGCTATAAGAAATTTTAGAGGGTGTGATGTTTAGTACCTATGTAAATATTTATTGTGTGGAAGTTTTTTGTTTGTAATCAAGAAACTTGAATTATTGGACTGATTTCAATAACTATTTGATAATTATGAAGTTATATATTAGGTACTATAAAAATACTTATATTTAGACAATCGAATTATATTTCATTGTATGAACGCATCTTTTTACACGTGCGAAGCTGCGGGCTGAAGCTAGTAATTTTATTATATGTTATCTTAAATTGGCTTCCTAATTGCAAAAAATGTATTGTGCAAAAATTTACTTGTGGCATTTAATAGTTTAAATGATGAAATACATATATCATTGAACCTAGGGCATACATTATGATATTTAAAATGTATGATAAATTAAGTAATTAAACGTGATTTGTATTAATTTGTTTTTTATTTTACGCCATCTTAATATATTTAAAAATGTCCATTGAAAGGGAACCAATTACATGTAGAGCAGTGGAAGGGTTTTTAAAAGAGCGCCACCAATTATAAGAGTAGGGTACTAAATTAAAAACGGAAAGCAAAACTTCCGCTTCCGCTTGCAGCAAATTATTCAATATGCGTTTTGAAAAAATACAAAATTGTAATAGAAACCTTCTGTATCTTTATATAGTTCATAAACATGATACATATTGTTGAACGAAAAATAGATGGAGGTTGAGACATATCAATTCTTTCATTTTCAGTTAATTTAAGTATTAACCATGTACAACACTAGCGCTATTTCGAGGGTTCAAACCACAGATATATAACACTATTTTTCAATATATGGTTCGAAAGATAATTTGCTGTTTACAAGTGGACGCTTTCTAGACTAATCCCCCATACAAGGTGGTTTTCCTTACATCTACCGTCCATAGTTTTTCCACAATTTGGCATAAACATGTTTGTAACTAAAATTACAAAAACATTGCAAAACAGATTAGCTCTTTAATAATTAGACAAATTCCATACGAGAATACAGTCGTTGTGTGTGCCCAACATAATGTGGCACCGAAAGTAATTCATACAAGTAATATTCTTACATACACTCATACATGGTCTCTATTTAAATTACTGTACTATATTAATAAATGATTGCTCAGGTGATAATTGTTGATTAGCTACTGGTCTCTGGCACGCACTAGTGTCTAGTGGAGACATGAAGAGATAAATAAAACTCGTAAAATCAATAAAACGAATTTATTCTGGGATCACAATCGAATTTTAGAATTATGTGCACACATGTGGCTTGGCCGAATTTTATAATATAGATTATAGATATATATATATTTTGTTTTTGGCGAATCAAAAAATCGTGACAATATTTCTAGTACTCTAGTACTTACCTAACGATGCCTGGTGTTAGGCGTTACTCTAAATGCTAGAACATTCTCCTATGGAAATACTAGCTCCGTTTAAACAAACAAAACAAACTAAATAAAAACGCAGAGCCAGTCTAGTTGAGACTAGACGATTCTGAACTAGTATATCTCTTTTACTAAGACAAAAATTTACTTTTAATTAATTTAGCATCTGGCAAGATACCACTTACATAATTAATTTATTAAAAAATTGTCCTATCTATTACAATTTGACTTACTTTTGGTGTCTATAACATTGAGCTTATAGTTTATTATTATGTCAATTGAATAAATTGCGAAATCCAAAACACCGTTTTTCATATACCTACCACTTATTCATATCGACGTAAAATATACTTGTTAATGCTAGAAATCGTAACCCCAATGTGTTATTTATTTCCCCAATATGGTACTTTTTAATGAAACCTTTCGTGTCAGAGTTTTTATGCTGTTTCGGCATATTTTCAACTTATAATTTATGTCGTTAAAACCATCAATGTAGTAACTTAAGGCATTTAAAACGATCGCATGACTACCGCTATGCTTGAAAAATTATTTCATCTATTTTGTCATATTTATAAAAATATGACATATGTACCTAGTGTATCGTTGAGTACGTGGGCAACCCAATGATAATGACTTTTTCTTTCAAGTGAAAACATTCAGTGTTTGGGGTTGCTCCACTAATGCTCTCAGCGTGTCATTTGTAGCCGGCAAATATATTACAGCTGTGCAATATATTACATGGAGAAAGATAATTATTTAGGTAAAACCTAAGGTTATTCCTCTATTTGTTTAAAATCTCCTTATTACATGAAGGCTTTATTATGCGGTCACTTGTACACGTATATTCCGTATATCAACAAATATTGTTTAGTTGGTGTAATCAAATCTGGCTGAGATAACCGTATCTTACTAGTGTTATAGAAATATCGAATCTACCCGCAAATACTACAAGCGTTTGAATTCCTTAGATATTTAAAATGGCAGTTAACAGCATTAACACGAAATAACATATCGTGGTCCTCATCAATCAATTTGTAATAATGACAATCGGAATCGCATGATAGCTGATAGCAGTGTTAGAGATGCACCTTAACAAACTCAATGCAAGAGTGATTACGTCGACTACTCTTTACTGGCTAGAAGTTTATCAATAATGCATCATAATATATATATATTTTTATTCACATTGTCATTATTGATATCTGCATATCTGATATCAAAAACTGCAGCATCAGAAAATATTATAAACGGAAGTAGCTCAAAAGATTCGTGTTGCCACGACACGTGATCTCAAAAACTATGAACCGTTATCATAACTAAGCCCATACACTAACTTAATCAAAGTTAAAAAGTGATAAAATCCATGCCCTTAGCAATTAAAATACAGCTTACTTAATAAAATAGACTAGAGTTACATAAAATCATAGAAAAACTTATTATTATCATAATGAAAAGTTTTTATAATGATATTCCCATTAATTACTCTCACAGGACTAAAAACAATATTAGTTAATTATATTTATAAGAAAACTAGACACTCGATATCTTGCGGTGTACTTGCCCCATTGGTACCATCTCTAAATAACGGCTGGCCGGTTTTAATAAATTGTTGCATTTATCCCTGGCTCACAGATGATTTAGCTTCACAATTAGTAGGATAATATTATGTTGGTCAAGTGCGAGCATGAATCAACTAGATGATAAGTGTCGTTTTGATCTTAACACTGACAACACTGAAAGGCTAATTTTGTTTGTATATAACAAATAATAACACAGATGATATCGACATCACAGATATAGCGCCGTGCCATTTCAGTTATTCTCATTAATCTAAATAAATCTTAACATTAAAAATATTACATTTATTTTTAAAGACACTGTGAATAACGCCATAATATTATATATATATATATATATCCCTGCAAAAATATAAAGCTAATTTATAATAATAATAATTATATGATAAAATTTATTTTTAACTATATCCCAAAACTTGAAGCTAACAAAAGCAAAATAAAAACTATGTTATTTAAACTTAAAAAGTATGGCAACATCCATAAAATTGCACCAAAATTCCGATGACACACAATGGAGATCATTCTAGTCACATAATATTACAACAAATCAGATTTATATAAAATACTGCTACCATACACTATCAAATATGAATTTAAAAATATCATCAGAAGTGGGATGATGGCAAAACCTTTCTGATATTGCTACAGTAAGTCGCTGTAGTGGCAAACTTTTATATTTTAAATAAGCAATGTTTATTTGGGAAGATGAATTCATTCGTTCTTTGCCCAACATCTTATGCAACTTATCATGTGGAAATCAATGGCAGATTTGTTTGTTATTGCTAAAATTAAATGCCACTGACTTCTATACATATATATATATATTTGATTGTGGCTTCTTTAAGACATCAGTAGTTTGAGTTATTAACTTTCATATGGTGGCAGTATTTTATTAATCACAATTTTTTTTTAGTATGTACTATAGAAAAGTACCTATACATAAACTTAGCAACAATCGACTTTAAACGTTACAGTACGGGCATATATCTATGTTTTAAAATGGTTAAACATTATATTGACTTTTATATTTACTGAAGCACACGTACCTGATCTCTATATAGATATCTACCTAACTTGAGTATTTGACTTTATAATTTTAAATTACGATTTGACTTTTACGACAAAATTTGAATGAGACTATTCTTGTGAAGGCGTCAGAACTTGAGTTATATGGGGCATTAAATAATCCTTATTATTCTTAAATATAAAAGCGTTAATAACTCCAAGATTAATAAGGCTACCATAGTGTACACTTGACAATCAACAAGATTCCAAACGAAAATAATTGTGAGGGAAAATTTGGAAGCAACTCTTGCAAAAACTTATTTTAAAAAAGGTCACTCCCATTAAATTTTCATGATAAAAACCCTACGAGATCTATTTTTTGAGATCATATATTTAATTATAAATCATATATCCCCACAGGTAACTTACATGAAGTTTTAGACATCAAGTTGTATGTGACACTTGATAAAAAATCACCAATTAATATTTCAATAATATTACATGAATATATCAATATTATAACATTATGAAATAATATAACAAGCTCTGACGCACCTTTTAAAATTGTTTTTGTTCTGAGAAATGCAAGAGACGATCTTTCACGGTTATTGCTTTAAGACACTTAGGCCCGTAAGATCAATCATAGTTAAAACTGTCGATTTTCTAAACTATAGTCAATTTTAATCTAGAGTTTAAACCTGCCTCGTAAGATCAACAGCGAAATGGACATAGATTACGTAAACTAAGTTTAGTTTTCGACAGATGGCAACATTTGGTTATTTAAAGTCCATATTTCGCTCATCATTCACTCTTTTGTACATTGTCTGTGGCATATTTCGTGAAAAAAACTCTTTTTCTCTTTCTTTTATGAAGTTTTATAGTGTGACCATAGATTTAAGAAAAATAGATCGGCAATAGTCACCCAAACAACGTGACCAAAAATGGGTTGTTAATGTGTGAGTGACTTACGGGGCTCGTGGCGCATTGGTAAAACAACCGGCTGCAGCACTGAGGTCGGGGGTTCGATTTTCGCCCGAGTACAAATATTTATGACAAACATTAATATTTGTGCGGCGTCTGGGCGTTTTTCTATGTATTATAAGTATGTATTTACATATTTACAAAAGAAAAGTATATATGTATTAGTATCCGTTCTCTAGTAACTATAGCACAAACATTTAGTTGCTTAGTTTGGAACTGGCGCTGTGTGATTTGTGTCCAAGATATTATTATTATTATCAATGTGTTCTAAGGGAAAATGGAAAAGCTAGAAGAATGGGCAGCAGCATTCTTTCTCAAGACACTACAGCCTACTGCGATCGCCAACCCGCCTGCCAATCGTGGCGATTATGGCAAAAACCCCCCATGATTGCGCGGACCGGCAGTTGTGGCGCTTTATGAGGGAGGCCTATGTCCAGCAGTGGACGTCAAAAGGGCTTATGATATGATGTATTCGTAAAAAGCGCTTCAAAGCGTTAACTTTTACATAGTGTTGGGTGTAATGTTAATGGGTGGAAATATAAATATCCCCAAAATCTAATATACGCAGTTACGCTGTCAGTTATTCGATGCTATTAGTAAATTTTTCCTGACATGTGCCATCTATTGTAGTCTATGCTAAATCTATGTATGAACCCACAATCGTTGTGTCAGATGTCAGCTGATAAACGACCGCCATTTTTAAACTAGGCATGATTGATCTTACGGGCCTTAGGCCCGTAAGATCAATCACAGTTTAAACTATTTTATCTAGTTTAAACCTCATCTGTCGTTTATTTGGTAAGATCAATGCTAGATAAACCTCCAATAACAGTTTAAACTATAGTTTAGCTTATACCAGAAGATTTTGCCGTTTAAACTGTGGTCCTGCCTAGTTTAAAAATGGCGGTCGTTTATCAGCTGACATCTGACACAACGATTGTGGGTTCATACATAGATTTAGCATAGACTACAATAGATGGCACATGTCAGGAAAAATTTACTAATAGCATCGAATAACTGACAGCGTAACTGCGTATATTAGATTTTGGGGATATTTATATTTCCACCCATTAACATTACACCCAACACTATGTAAAAGTTAACGCTTTGAAGCGCTTTTTACGAACACATCATATCATAAGCCCTTTTGACGTCCACTGCTGGACATAGGCCTCCCTCATAAAGCGCCACAACTGCCGGTCCGCGCAATCATGGGGGGTTTTTGCCATAATCGCCACGCTTGGCAGGCGGGTTGGCGATCGCAGTAGGCTGTAGTGTCTTGAGAAAGAATGCTGCTGCCCATTCTTCTAGCTTTTCCATTTTCCCTTAGAACACATTGATAATAATAATAATATCTTGGACACAAATCACACAGCGCCAGTTCCAAACTAAGCAACTAAATGTTTGTGCTATAGTTACTAGAGAACGGATACTAATACATATATACTTTTCTTTTGTAAATATGTAAATACATACTTAAAATACATAGAAAAACGCCCAGACGCCGCACAAATATTAATGTTTGTCATAAATATTTGTACTCGGGCGAAAATCGAACCCCCGACCTCAGTGCTGCAGCCGGTTGTTTTACCAATGCGCCACGAGCCCCGTAAGTCACTCACACATTAACAACCCATTTTTGGTCACGTTGTTTGGGTGACTATTGCCGATCTATTTTTCTTAAATCTATGGTCACACTATAAAACTTCATAAAAGAAAGAGAAAAAGAGTTTTTTTCACGAAATATGCCACAGACAATGTACAAAAGAGTGAATGATGAGCGAAATATGGACTTTAAATAACCAAATGTTGCCATCTGTCGAAAACTAAACTTAGTTTACGTAATCTATGTCCATTTCGCTGTTGATCTTACGAGGCAGGTTTAAACTCTAGATTAAAATTGACTATAGTTTAGAAAATCGACAGTTTTAACTATGATTGATCTTACGGGCCTTAATCGAAAAGCCCGACATGATAGTATTTTAACGCGCACTATATTTACTGAATACCTCCTAGGTGTAGAGATATAGAGATGCAGTACACGCGCACGTTATAATAAAAATAACCGAATCCGTTTAAAAAATATTGTACTGCGACGTTTAAGTTCCAGCGAATACACTTATATATATAACAATGTTCTCCTGAAGCGATAATAATGTTATGCACCAAACATTTTTATTTATGTTATATGTTATATTAATTTTAGGAACAATCTGTGGCAAACTTTATTTCTGACTAGCTAGAAACCGACTTCAGTAAGGACAGTTCACATCCAACATACGCGCGAGCTATAAAAAGGTATCAAAGATTGCAAACATTAATTTACAATCTGATTGATGTCAATTAAAAATGTTATTGATGTCCGCCAGTGAGTCCCGCGTGATAAATAATTGACCTTCCCAAAAGTTTGTCACAATAAAGTTTACTTATCAATTCGCTTAGCTAACAGGTTAAATGCGGCATACAATAGGTTAATAATGTTTCAGAAAAACATCACTGTCCGGAATAATATTCCTTGTCAAATACGCCGGCTTTGGCTGGATGTGAACAGGCCATTAATCTACAATCCACAAGAATCAGCCATTTTAAGTGTAGATAACAAAACAAAAAATAAAAATCCTATCCACAGAAAAATAACAAATATTATATGGCAGAGTTTCTATTTTATAACTAAGTGTTTTTTCTTCTACCTAATGTACATATATATTTTATAAAATATTCCCATATAGACATTAAAAGTACACAAATCTTAGAATGCAGTTATATCTCGTCAGCTGACTATGCCCGAACCGAGCAAAAAGTTGGACTATGTGATAACTAATTTAATCACCTATATTTTTTCCTTAAATAATGTACATTCCAAGAGTTCTATACGAGTCTTAGAAGCGAGTTTTTCTTGCATATAACTCACTATGACTGATTCAGGTAGTAAAAATAAAATTTAAATAAAAATAGCACCGCCATTACAATAAAAAAAAAAAACAACATGCGCAGCAACACACTTAACACTACTTCAACTGGCAACAACTAGACTTAGCAATAAAAATGGTTAAATTTATAAATACTTAATCCTAGTATAGAAGAAGTTTAAGCAAGTGCTTGAAGTTTTATTTTTTTCTTTATTTATATTTATTATTTTTAATAGAAAAACGATGCTTTTTTAAGTTTTACTAAATAGTTAATTTTGTACTTGTAAATGCCGAACCATTCTTTCCATTCTATGAGGGGACGAGGGTTTATTTAAAAAATACATATTAGCTCTGGTAAAACTTAGTTTTTTTTTACCTTTAAATATGGCGCTCGGTATATCTGTAATATCATACAGTGTAAATTATATTGAATGCAAATTGTTAAAATCTTTTGCAATCTTTGCAAAATATGGCTTAATATCTAGATTGAAATAAGAAACATTGGTTGAAAAATATTATCACAAAATTCTCCGAAATGTTTTCAATAATACCGACACGCGCATATGTAGCACGTAAAAGTAAATGAAAAGAAACCCTCGTCACCTACCTCTAAGACTAATCTACAATCACATTTCACCATTCGATCACAGATATTTTCGACCCTGACAACACCACACCACTGCTGCTTCAGACAGACACCTTCAGACTGATATTAGTAAACATTAAGTGGTTAAAGTGACTCCTCATGGAGGCATTACTATTAAAATGATCCATATACTTAACGAACAGCAGTGGCGTCCAATCACTAAATTGGCCAAACTATGTGTTCCAAACAAAAACAGAACAATAAAGATAATTATTATCCTTAAAATATCATTCTTAGTTAGAACTTGAAACACACAGCTTCCATAAATTTACCAATACATAAAATATTCGAAATGGCAAGTAATTCGAGCAATTAATGTTTTCATGTCATTGGTCATATCATGGTGGCCTACCATAACCCAACATCGCCCGCCTATATCAAAACCTTATATAATTTCTCCATAAAAATATCAAAACTTTTGAAACTAGCAAATTTCATAGACTATTTAAAAAAAAAACATGTTTTCAATAATAATAACAACAGTCACCATAGAAATACCTTGCTCGCCTGCACCTCAATAGTCACTGTTCATACAACACCTCAATCGAACATTTATGGCGACTACATATTGCTTAAATTATAATAATTGTCCAAACGCATTAGATGCATTCTGAAAATTTCATAATGGTTACTTGACAAAATATTAAGAATTGTACATTTTTTTTTTCCATCACAAATAGAAAAGTACCAACACTTGGAATCTTTGACTAACTATAGGACATGATAAAAACAATAGACTGAATACATTATTTCTACTACCAAAATAATATATTTGAAAAAAAAAACGACCGGCAAAAAAGTCTTGAAATTAATAGCGGCGCCACTATACGACACTAACGGCTTTGATCCTTTGATTTAAATAAAATTTTTATTTAAAATTATGACACTATAACAACTTTTAGGATTATATCGCGTTTATTTATTACTAATTTTATTTATTTCCCGACGTTTCGAACTCTTTACAGAGATCATTTTCACGAGTGAATATGAATTTTAATGTCATGAACGTGATTCACGAAACTCTTAGAGATAAATATTTAAAATTATTTCACTGGCATTTGTTAAAATATTTGTTTGATTAAAATATTTAACAATAATAATGACACTATGGAACGATAGCAGCATAAACTAATAGTACTTATAAATAGTTATGTGAACTTCATAAAATCCAAAATTTATTGCTTCTGAGGCGAAAGCAAGTTCGCCAGGTTAGCAAGTATACAATAATATAAAGCATTAAATTAATTTTTAAAGATCCTTGACCGATTGAACGATCGCGCATTCTACGATGTGGCATAACACATACCAACTTGAAGCGAGTAACAAAAGGAATGTTACCAGTGATTATAATTTTTAGAACTGTTTCAAGACTTTTTTGCCAGACTTTACTCTTCTGCAGTTCCTTGAAAAAATTGTACAAATCTTTCAAAGTTATTGGTCTATAATTATCTGTAATTCTGAATGTTACAGAACATATATATATAAATAAATATTTTATCAGCAAAACCATATATTTATGAAATTTTGAGCACAAATCTATGCTAATATTTGACTCATGCTATTTACTACCGCCAATTCGATCTGAATTTATTGCTTAAGCTTGACGACTCTTTTCTTGACTTGATCATGTAGCATCTGAAATTTTAAAACATAATTTTACTTAAAACAATGTTTAACGTTTAATGACGCGTCATGTCGCGCGTTCGCCTCGGTGCATCGAGCAAAGCTGATTTGATTCCCATCCCAGTACAAACATTTGTGTGATTAACATAGATTTTTGTAAGGGTTCTAGACAATTTTATTACTTCCTTAGCACAAAGTAGCATGACTGAGGAAAAGTATGTTGTATCCAAAGCCAATATTATTTATAGAAAGTAGCATCCAAAATACGTATAATTTAATTTAGTTGCCACAATTAAATATCAAATGAATGTCAAGTACAAGAAATGAAGATTGCATTACCTGAGTCCTTGGCCACCTGTAAAAGTCTGTCCACATAATGTACAGCTTTGCTTTCCATATAAGTGCTACCCCTTGCCTCTTTAGCAAAAGATATGTTATTACATGCTTTTTCCTTCTCTTTTTTATTCATTGCAGAGCAATCAATCTTCTCTGTAACCTTGTCAGCTTGAATCTTTTGTTTTAAGTCTGTATGAAGTAAGGTGAAGAAACAGTAAGACTAAGCAGAGAATTAGTTAATATTAAACTACAACATAATGTTTTTTTAGTTGATTACTATATCTTGAAGGAATAGAGGTAACCCATGTAATCTGACAAACATATTCAAATATGGACCCATATGTAAGAGAAACTACAGACCTCTGGTGAATATGACAATATTTGGTACTCCCATGACATTATCATCATTGTCAACACTATTCGAATCCACTTCCACAATATGACTCAGGGGTACTGCCTCATCACTGGATCCCTCTGTGTCACTCTGTGCTCTAGGTGTCTGACGTTTTTTTACACGCTTTCTAAACCTGTGAGGCAAAATGCAATAATTTATTATCAAAGTCTTACTATTTTACGTCAATATCTACCCATATTTATGAGAAAATCTAAATAATTTTTATTATAAATTTGTTATTGTTTTTCGAAATTATTTTCGTAAGTTATGTGTGATAAATATTGATGAATAAAAAACTTTGTGATGTATTAAGTTATATTACTCTGACGAGATAGCGGAGGCGATGTACGAGGATATTGCGAAAGCAATACATTGTACCGCCAAGGCTCACTACAACGTTGTTATGGGGGACTTCAACGCCAAAGTGGGAGTACAAGAACGCGGCGAAACGAAAATCGGTCCATATGGCTTGGGGTGCCGGAATCACAGGGGCAAGATGCTGGTCAACTTCCTGGAGTCTGAAAGGCTTTTATTGATGAATTCATTCTTCAAGAAGAGTCTCCACAGGAGGTGAACTTGGCGAAGCCCCGATTCGGTGACAAGGAACGAGATAGATTTTATCATTACGGATAGTAAGCATATATTTAGAGATGTCTCTGTGATCAACAGGTTCAATACTGGAAGTGATCACCGACTTCTTCGAGGCTGTCTAAATATTAACTTAAAAGTTGAAAGGACCCGTAAGATAAGGTCTATTATCCGACCTACGCCACTCCAAATAGCCGAAACCGAAAAGTTCCAAATGGAACTTAAAAATCGATTCGACCTGCTGGAAACCACAGGCAACGTGGACGAAAAAGCTGACACTGTGGTCAACACGCTGAGGAAAGTG
Organism: Euproctis similis; assembly: GCA_905147225.2. NCBI lineage: Eukaryota > Metazoa > Arthropoda > Insecta > Lepidoptera > Erebidae > Euproctis > Euproctis similis. The sequence continues at coordinate 2,262,562 of LR990107.1, forward strand.
TCTCAAAGGCTGTTCCCGAGATCGCAGAAAAAGGAGTCCAAGCTCTCTGCTGAGACAAAGGGCAAAGGCGAGAAACTCCATCCGATCAGCTGTCTTCGTCAGAATGGAAAAGCCTAAACCAGCGCATTAGAAAGGTGATGCGGCGCGACCTTCGTCGATCGAATACGCGAGCAATCGAAAACGCGATTGACCGCAACAAAGGGTCGAAAGTGTTCGCTCAGCAGCTTGGAAGGTCCCATCTGACGAAGCTGAAAACTGCGGATGGACGTATCGTCACCTCTAGGCCCGAGATTCTCGCAGAGATCGAATCTTTTTATGGGCTCCTTTATTCCACACGGATGACCAAGCCAACTGGACACAGCGATGATGACCACAGAGCCCCGCTAACGCGTCACTATAGTGAAGACATTCCCGATGTCACTGAAAGCGAGATTAGTGCGGCTCTCGGGCAACTCCAGAACAACAAGGCACCAGGTGATGACGGAATTACTACAGAGCTTCTAAAAGCCGGTGGGAGTCCTATCCTAAAGGAATTAGCAAGCCTTTTTAATTCCGTCATACACCAGGGCATAACACCACAGGCTTGGAGCAGGAGTGCGGTGGTGTTGTTCTTCAAAAAAGGTGATAAAACCTTACTGAAGAATTACAGACCCATCTAACTCCTGAGCCATATCTACAAGTTGTTCTCGAGGGTCGTCACGAATCGTCTCGCTGCAAGACTCGACGAATTCCAGCCTCCGGGGCAGGCCGGGTTTCGAAAAGGCTTTAGTACCGTGGACCAAATCCATACTGTTCGGCAGATTGTACAGAAGACCGAAGAGTACAATCAGCCGCTGTGTATGGCATTTGTGGACTACGAAAAAGCCTTCGACTCCATCGAAACTTGGGCAGTTCTGGATTCACTGCAGCGATGTCGGATTGACTGGCGTTATATCGAGGTGCTGAGATGCTTGTATGACACCGCCACGATGGCTGTCCAGATACAGGACCAGGCGACGAACTCCATCGAGCTGAATCGAGGTGTAAGACAGGGAGATGTTATATCTCCCAAACTTTTCACCAATGCTCTGGAGGACGTTTTCAAGACACTGGATTGGACTGGACAGGGTATCAACGTGAATGGTGAGTACATCTCGCATCTTCGGTTTGCCGACGACATCGTTGTAATGGCAGAGTCGCTGGAACAGTTAAGCGGAATGCTGCGCAGCCTGGACGAGTCCTCCCGGCGTGTCGGTTTGGGCATGAACTTGGACAAGACCAAGGTCATGTTCAATGAACATGTCGTGCCCGGACCGATAAGCGTCGAAGGGTCAGTTCTCGAAGTCGTAAACAAATACGTCTACCTAGGCCAAATCATCCAGTTAGGTAGACGAAACTTCGAGAAGGAGGCCGAAAGGAGGATTCAGCTTGGTTGGGCTGCATTCGGCAAACTACGTCGAGTCTTCAGCTCGCCTATACCGCAATGTCTGAAGACCAAAGTCTTTGACCAGTGCGTCTTACCGGTGATGACCTACGGTGCCGAAACGTGGACACTCACGGTGGGGCTAGTCCACAAATTTAAAGTCGCTCAGCGAGCTATGGAGCGGGCTATGCTTGGGGTATCTCTGAAAGATAAACTCAGGAATGAGTATATCCGCCAGAGAACTGGAGTAACCGACATAGCTCGTAGAATAAGCTCGCTGAAGTGCAATGGGCTGGTCACATCTGCCGAAGGACCGACGGTAGATGGAGTAAGAAGGTCATACAGTGGAGACCGCGTCTTGGCAAACGTAGCGTGGGATGCCCACCAGCCCGATGGTCAGACGACCTCAGAAGGGCTGCTGGAAAAGACTGGATGCGGAAGGCAGAGAATCGGATGTTGTGGCGCACATTGGGAGAGGCCTATGTCCAGCAGTGGACTGCAATAGACTGATGATGATGATGAAGTTTTATGTAAATTATGTTATATTTTTTTATAAGTAGCTTGCTATGCTTTGTTCTATTGTTAAATGTTAAGTACAAATAACAGCTTTGTTCCTAATTACAGAACACAAGTGGTAAAAACAAATAAGTTTGTACCTTTTCCTAGGTCTTTTATACACTACTGTTTGTTTTTTTGCTTTAAGCTCCTCATTGTTATTAATATTGATGTATTTGGCGCTAGGTGTGACAGCTTTCTCCGCCTCTGTACTGCTTGATATGCTGTCAGACTTATCACAAGCAAAGAGATCAGTTTCATTGCTCAATTCATTGCTGTCTATTTGGTCACTGTGGGCACAAAACAAATATACCTTAATATCGTAAATATGTGTAAATGTATAGTAGTAAAGAGAAGTTAGTGTAAGGAGTCATGGTCAAAGTCAAAATGGTCTCAATTCAAAGTAAGAAATGTGTGAAATCAGAATCAACTAACATAATATCATATTTAGCTAAATTGTTGTTGTAATTGATTTAACTTAAATTGTCCTTTACATGATGTAACTTGTGTAAATATACAAAAATTTGTTCTATAATGTTTATGAATATGTTGAAATAAAATAATATAATAATAATATCTTGGACACAAATCACACAGCACCCTCCAGTTCCAAACTAAGCAACTAAATGCTTGTGCTATAGATACTAGATAACGGATACTAATACATATATACTTTTCTTTCGTAAATACATACTTATAATACATAGAAAAACACCCAAATGCCGCACAAATATTTATGTTTGTCACAAATATTTGTGCTCGGGTAGGAATCGAACCCCAACCTCAGTGCTGCAACCAGTAGTTTTAGTTCTACATGAACTTTTTGCATGCATTTTTAATGATTAAAACTTACACATACAATTATATATACCTACACATATATTTACCCACTTTTTTAATAAACATATTTCACTAGCTATTTTAATAAATTTATTGATAGCAATTTACTGATATTTAAAAGAGGTATATTTGCTTTTACATTATTTACAATTTAAACAATTAAAAGAGTAGCTGAAACTACATTTCTCCGCATTTCGCTCCTGGCAGTGTGCAGATTTACTGATCATGTTAGATTTACTCACCTATACACCGAGAGATAATTTTGGTCAGCAGATTCCAACTTCTTAATTTCAAAAGTGATATTAATCCTCTTATATATTTCCTCTGTTATGTTGCGACACTTCTCATACTTGTGGTCGAGACTTTGGTCACACATAGACCAAACCTCTTTATTATTACCAACAGTCGACATTTTGTCTTCAAGCCACGAGGAACACGAGTACTAACATTGAAAAACTACATTTTCTTGTTCCATATACATATATTGTTTTCTTTATTGAGCAACACAGCCATATTTGTGACGGCAAATTTATAAAATGTAATTACGACATGGGTCCATTACGATGTATTAAAAAAAAGAGTTGATTTGCTTTTGTTTCATTCGGATAAACTTGTAATAATTACGGAGAATAGCTTATCTCAACCATTTCACGCGTTTAACATATGTAAATTAAAATTAAAAATCTTTAAGGTATCTAAACAAAGGACATAAATTTATTAATATAATGACGTTATGTATCCGTCACAACGACAAATTTGCAAATAAATTACACAAAATAAACTGCAAGACTAGATATAACTATAGAAGCTACCATTAAAGTAGCATTAACACTAATTAAACAAAATAATAAAAACAAAACTACACTGATTGCCTTGCGGCTATTTTTTTTATTTTTATTTATGAAAATGACGTTTAGTGTTGCTGCTTCTGTGATTAATTGCATTTATAATAATGTATTTTTTAGCATAGACAAACTTATTAAAAATGAGATTCAATTAACATTCAATTTTTGGTAGATTCTCTTATTTTATAAGGGCAACATTGGTGTAGTGACGCAAACAAAACCCCTTTAGGATCAAAAAGACTCGGATCAGGAGCCGTAAAAACATTTATTTTAAAAGAGTAAGACAAACCGTAAAACATTTACAAAAAATCATTTGAAGTAGTGTATCTGACCATGTATAGTTTAATTATCACCTTAAAACCATCCGACCACGTCCCATATCCGATTCCCCAATCATCGAATACAGTCTAAATTAAAAACTTAACAATGTAATTATCTCAAGATGCCAAACTTTGCAAGAACTAAAAGAAGCTTTTTTAAAATTATAACAGTTCATCAATCATGCACAATTTATTTCGGAAATTTAGTGAATTGCAAAAAATGGTCTTACACACAAAACACACAAAAACTTAAAATCCGAAAAGGTCTAGAGTCCAGGTCTGTAAAACAGTATCCGAAGAAAAAATTTATACAGTCAAAAAAGAAACAAAGTTTTCCCGCCGATAATGCTACTAACACTGGTGTGTGACCGGATAGGTTTGTTGTGATAAACTGATATTGTCTTACATTTTGGTCTCCCTCGTGAGAAAGTTTATCTAATTCTGTTTAAACAATGTTTATGTAAAATCTTCAAAGGTATTATTAGTGGTTTAATAATCACAGAATATGGCTCCTTCGAAATTGTCGAACAAAAACTTAACTGCAAGATTAGTGACTGGTAATATCGCTCCCTGCGCTTTTTGTTATCGTGAAATTGATGATGAATTGTTATATGGTAAATTATACGCTATCGGTGATATCCAGTGTCATTATTATTGCGTAGTAAGTATACTTTTATTGTTTTTCTTCTATACTAGCTAGCGGCGATATCTTGAAATAAGTTTATGATACATTCGGTGCTTAAGTTTTCTTCCCAGAGTTTGCTTTATGCTTAATTTAACTATCACTACCTATGGAAAATGCTATATGTGATTTCTTTTTATCTGGTTTAATAAAGCGAAATATGCCTAAACTTAATCCTAACCATTCCAATTTATGTATGTTGTTTAATTAAGTATTATCATTAGCTGTTGCCTTAGTCTGAGTATATATAGTTATTTCAGGAACTTGTATCAAACAACTCTTTTAATTGTCCACATTTGTTTCAATTTTCTGATGTTGATATGTATTTTCTTCAGATTAATTGCAATGTTTATGTTATAAATATGATGTTCAGTGCAGATGTGTATATGTAGTATTTCTTTCAGTTGCTCTCTTCATGTTTAATTCAAAGAGGGAAAGATCGACAAGGCTTATTTGGGTTCCTTTATGAAGACATAATTGCTGAAATAGAAAGATGTAAAAAGCATGTGAGTAATGATCATTAAACAAAATCTTAAAGGATTGATGTAGGTGGTGAAATGATTCAATCTTTAATTAAAGAATTTCATCATTTGACTACCATTTTTATTAATTTAATATTCATCATTTTTCTTTTCTTCTATTATCTTTCTTGTTCATAACATAATCTGCATTATGTGCCAAATGTTTCATACATTTAAGCCAAACAACATGTAAGCCAGTTTGAAGATAAGACCAATAATTAACAATTAATTAGAGACGCCAACATAAAATAATAAAAAAAGTGTGTGGAGTCCCTCCGCGCGGTGGAAGTGTAACTTCATATTGTAGAAAAGAAAATAAAAAGAGCTAGAAGTTGATTTAGATATAGAGAAATATAATATTTACCATAGGGTACCTAATCGGGAGCCCAGAATCGATCCCACGAGTCCAGAATTGGAGAGCTCGACTACTGAACTGGACTAGTGAGACTATCGTTACTTATTACTAACTAGTTGACCCAGCGAACTTTGTTCCTCATCAAAAGTAATAAATAAGTAAATTTTGGGTTTATCACTTTTTCTTTACTGTATCATTAATTATAGATAAAAACCATCCTGTTGAAACCCTCTATACTTTAAAAAAACCTGCATGAACATCAAACAACAAAAGTGACTTTGTTTTATACTTTATAATGATATCAGCATAATATGTGGGGCAGTATAATATGTACCTGCATATGTGGGGTTTACTTCACCAATTTCATAAATTTTTTGGCATGTTAGCTGTATTTATTTATACATAGAAGAATAGCTGTGCATTTAAATTGTTATTTTAAGAAAGTTTTTCATGCAACTGTTTATTATAAAACACATGAGACAGTCGAAAACGTTTTTAAAAATACCGGGCCAAGTTGGTTGGCAGATTCCAACTTCTTAGTTTAAAATGTGATATTTATCAAGAAAATGAAAACCATTAAACATACATGTTACACGCATCTTTCTCTATGGGAAAATGTATGGATAACACAGGACACTTTAACACTCACATTTTGGTATTAACATAACTTCACGCCTTTTTCTACCTGAAGGTGTAGGCAGTGGCTGTTAAGTGTCGACTCGCCGTTATGTTTACGTCCCAAATGGAATAGGTGGCACAAATTTTTCAGCCGTCAATTATTATCACACGTAACTTTTGAAATTAGTTTCGAAAAGTCATTGGTGTAAGCCAGGATTCAAACCTCGCGGGGTTCTGGATTCAGAAGTGGGGTGCTCGCCCACTGGCCACCGAGACTGTTAAGAATTATGTGTTGAAGGGACTCGCGGTCAACATGTATGGAATTGATAATGTGAGTGGAAGAAGCAAGAAATGTGTGTTAGGATCGTAACAAACAGAAGAATTAATCTATGCTTCTAAAAGGAAATAAGCATGAATGGTCCAATAAACAAATGGCTTTACAGTCAGGAGACATCAGTGCATGTTTGTACACTTAGGATAAGACCACCCAATTTTGTAGAAATTAATTAATGTTTAATATTTTAGAAATGTTCATACTGCCACCAAATTGGTGCCAACATGGGGTGCTCCGTGTCACAATGTAGGAAGCAGTTTCATTTACCATGCGGCAAGGAAAAGAATTCTGTGTCCTTGTTTTTTGGCAATTACAAGTAAGTAATTATTTTATTTTGGGAGTAAAGAGTAAAGTAAAAAGTACTAAAAATTATTGAATGAAACCGTATCGTTGTGTCAAGTGTGCTGGACCGCATAAAACTTCAGAATGCACAAAGGTGGATCGAAATACACCTGCCTTATGTGCATTGTGTTTAGGCCCCCACCCAGCAAACTACAAAGGCTGTGAGGTATACAAGGAAATCCTATCAAGAAGGACCTCGCAGCACTTACCACGTAAACAGAAGCAATCTGAGTATAAACCTCAAAAAAATAAGGAAGAAACTGATAATAAAACACCTTCAAATCAGAACAAAGAGGAAAATGAGCCGCTGCAGGAGCAGAGAAAAACATATGTGCACAAATCGTATGCTGATACAGTCAGATCGAAGATACATAAAAATAATACACTCCATCAACCAGACTCTTATAAAGTCATAGAACAATTGTTTATAAAACAATCCGAAAAGATTGATACGGTGTTACAGCAAATGAGTACACTACTTGAACTCATTGCAGTACTAGTCTCTAAGTTGGCAAAATGACTGCACTAAAAATAGCTACATGGAACATCAACGGCTTGGCACCCAACATCTATGAAGTGGACATCTTGATCCGTCTGCATAGCCTAGATATTCTGTTAATTTCAGAGACACATATGACGACTAGCAGCTCGATAAGAATCAAAGGATATAAGGTCTATTCCACAAACCATCCTGATGGTACGGCTCACGGTGGGACGGCAGTGATAATTAAAGCCACTATAAAACACTATGTGTTATCGAACTACTGTACTGAACACATCCAGGCTACCACAGTAGCAGTAAGTGACAGGAATGGAGACTTTAATGTCTCATCAATTTATTGTCCCCCGAAACATAAAATAACTGAACTACAGTTTTCCGACTACTTTGTAACTTTGGGATACAGATTTATTGCTGGGGGTGACTGGAATGCGAAGCATTCGCATTGGGGCTCAAGATTAATAACTACACGTGGAAGGGAGCTGAAGAAAAGTATAGATAAATGTTTCTTGACTACTGTCTCAACTCCGGAACCAACACACTGGCCCACAGACCAGAACAGACTGCCAGACGTTCTAGACTTCTTTATTACAACAGGACTGTCTCGACTTTTCTTCCGTGTTGAGTCATGCCTCGATGGCTCATCTAACCATGTTCCTGTAATATTGACAGTGAGCACCACTGTTCTCAAAAGAGAAGTTAGACAAACATTGTACAACAAATACACTGACTGGGATAGCTTCCGAGAAATAGTTGATACAAAGCTATGCCTAAAAATAGCACTTAAAACGGAGAAGAAGAAGAAGAAGAAAGCCACAAAGCATTTCACCACAACAGTTCAAGCTGCCTGCTGGAGAACCACTCCAGAGGACCTGAATCTCAGACCTCGGCAAAATAAGATCTCATTTGAAGTTAAAGAACTTATCCTGAATAAAAGAAGACTGCGAAGAGTATGGCACACTAGCAGGCACTCTTTAGACAAAAGAGCTCTTAACAAAGCAGTCAAGGATCTTAAGCTTGCCATGAAAAATGCAAGGGACAAAACTATGGAATACTATCTAGATTCTTTAAGTGCAACAAGTGCTACCAACTACTCTCTGTGGCGAGCTTGTAGGAACTATAATAGGCCTATGGATCCCAAACCGCCGTTGCGGTTGCAGAATAACACTTGGGCAAGGACAAGACAAGAAAAAGCTGACGCCTTCGCTGATCACTTGGCAAACGTATTCACGCCCAATGAAGCTGACCCGGATACTGATGACTCCTTCATAGATTCAGTTCTTATCCAAGACTTCCAGCTCGATTTGCCGATTAGGCCTACAACTCCGAAAGAAGTCGTGGCAATAATATCAAAATTGGAAGACAAAAAGGCTCCTGGGTTTGACTTAATTGACAAAAAAGTGCTAAAAGAACTTCCCAAGAAAGCCATAGTTTTTCTAACCATCTTATTTAATGGCATAATAAGAACTGGACACTTTCCATCGCTGTGGAGAGTCTCACAAGTAATTATGATACCTAAAGTGGGGAAGCCAGTGAACGAACTCACCTCATACAGGCCGATTAGTCTATTAACCGTAACATCAAAACTTTTTGAGTCAGTCCTGCTGAACAGATTATTGGAGGAGATTCATCAAAGAGCCATAATCCCGGACCACCAGTTTGGTTTTCGCCAGCGGCATGGCACTGTGGAACAAGTCCATAGAATCTGCTCTGTGATAAGAAGGGCAATGGAAAGAAAAGAGTACTGCTCCTCTGCCTTCCTGGACGTGCAGCAGGCGTTTGATAGAGTATGGCACAAAGGTCTCTTGTATAAAGTAAAAACTCTTCTACCCTGTACATTCTTCCCCATCATAAAATCTTATTTAATAGAAAGAATATTCCAAATAAGAGAGGACGAGTGTACATCGGCATTCCGCTTAATCAAAGCTGGTGTACCGCAAGGGTCTGTCTTAGGCCCAGTCTTGTACACCCTTTACACGTATGACTTACCACAGAGCGAACACGTTACTCTAGCAACATTCGCAGACGATACCGCTGTACTGGCATGCAGTAAGAGCCCAATCGAAGCTTCAGCCTTTCTACAGACTGGGTTACAGGCAATTGATACCTGGCTTTCAAAGTGGAGAATAAAAACTAGTGCGACAAAATCTGTTCATGTAACCTTCACTCTTCGTGGAGGGGACTGTCCGCCAGTTACTCTGTGCAATCAACAGCTCCCGCAAGGAAACTGCGTAAAATACTTGGGAATGCACCTTGATAGGAGACTCGTATGGAAACAACACATACAGAAGAAGAGAGATGAAATCAACTTGAAATACAGAGGACTCTACTGGCTGCTTGGCAGAAATTCCAAGCTGTCAGTAGATAATAAGCTACTCATCTACCAAGCGCTCTTGAAACCAATTTGGACATACGGGATTCAGCTGTGGGGCTCGGCGTGTGATTCTAACATAACTATCATACAGAGAGTTCAAAATTACATCTTGAAACAAATATCCAACTGTCCGTGGTTTATAAAAACATCGGAGATTCACGAGCACCTCAGAATCAGGACCGTTAAAGAGGAGATCAAGACCTGGAGTATAAATTACAGAAAAAGGCTAGAAATGCATCCCAATAAGCTTGCCACGCAACTAACCACACCGGATCTAATAAATAGGCTTAAGAGGCGTCAAATCCTTAGTCTTGATGGACACAGTTGACAGAGTGGAGCAGTCTCGATGGAGATTTTGCTCTAACCGCCTAACAGCACTCACCACATCTGCTCATAGTCTGCATGACTGATTGCAAGATAAAGCTTAAATAAAAAAAAAAAAAAATAAAAAAAAAATTTTGGGAGTAAAGTAAGGAAGTAAGTAATTATTTTTGGGGATCATCATTGACCGAAACGAATATAGCCGTGCTGGCTGCTAGGGCGTGCCCCGACAGCGACGGGCACCGATTAGTCTCCGTCGGTGCGGCTGCACGTGCATGCGCAAGCGGTGAAGGGGGCCGCCACCCTTCACGCAGCGCCAAACCTGGCGGGAGGGGAGTGCCGAGTGATGATGTAATAAATGAGAGATGCCTGAATGCCTTATGTTTGACGGAAACAAAGCGGAAGGGGAATGAGACCGAGGACCTCTCAGGTGGCATGGTTGCCCTATGGTGCTGAGGCAGGGTGGTTTCAGAAGCGGAAGAGGGTGCATGGACCAGATTTTTTCTCTCCGCAACATCGTGGAGAAACAACTGGCTGTTAGCCGGAAGGTTTTCTGCGGTTTTGTGGATCTGGAAAAAGTATTTGATAGGGTGTTACGGTAGGATCTGTGGGACATACTCTCGGGCTACGGGGTGAGCGGCGCACTGCTGCGCGCCGTGCAGTCCGCTTATGAGGGCTGCACAGCGTGAGTGCGTGTTGACGGCGGCTTGTCCCCCTGGTTTGACGTCAATATCGGCGTCAGACAGGGTTGCGTGCTGTCCGCTCGGCTGTTCATCGTGTACCTGGACAGTTGTGTCCGGAGATGGAGATCGACGAGTGTAGGGATGCGAATGGGTGACCTAGTTGTGAGCTGCCTGCTTTACGCAGATGAAGCTGTGCTCTTAGCCGAATCGCCGTCTGATCTGCAAACACTAGTCACTATTATGAAAGATGATTGTTTGATGAAAGTCTTACAATTCAATGTGATGAAAACGAAAGTTATGGCGTTTGAAAGGGAGGAATCCAGAACGGATGCAAGGATAATGGTTGACGACGTAGTGCTGGAACAGGTGAATGAAATTGTATATCTTGGATGCGCTTTTAGCTGGGATAGAAGGTACACCGTGGATGTAGAAAGAAGAGTAGCGTTAGAAAATAAACTAAATGAGGCGTTGGGCAGATTCCTGGGCGCAAAAGATATTAGCAGGAAAGACCAGCTAGCAATTCACAATGCAATACTATCCCAACGCTAACTTATGGAAGCGAGAGCTGGGTATGGCAGAGCGTGCATGAAAGTAGGATAAACGCGGTCGAAATGAGGGCATTCCGCAAAATTGCGGAGTGACCCTCGCTGACCGCGTGGAAAACAAGGTTATAAGGAAGGAGGAAGTCGGATTGAAAGAGGGTGTCGGTGTAAAAGTAAGAAAGGACATGCTCCGATGGTTCGGACATGTAGAAAGGATGGATGATGCAAGATTGACTAAGCAGATATACAATGCAAAAGCGGACGGATGTAGGAGTCGAAGACGGCCTAGACACACATTCCATGACCAAATAGAACGTGTTCTGGACGAGGGTGATGTTAGGAGCCTCAAAAATCGACGCGCGTGCATGAAAAGAGTTATGAAAGTCAACGAAGCGAGTGAGGTGTGTAAGAATCGTGCCCTGTGGCGCTCCGTTCTCTCTGCCTACCCCGCAAGGGATTTGGCGTGAAGTTATGTATGTATGTAATTATTTTAATGAAGTCTTACATTAATTATAGAAATAGTATGCCAGAATCATAATTACATAGTCATAGTCACAGCTCACACTCTAGTGTCCTAAGAATTTGTAAATCATATTTTTTTTTCAGATCATATTGTCAATATCATGCACCCAGACAGCAGATACCTCAATCAATAATGGTCAAAGCTAAATTAAGAAAATCTCAAGCCAATAAACTTAAAAAATTAACTAACACCAACTTCAAAGATTTAAAGGAACTTTCCTTAAATGATAGCAATGGTAAGTACTAACCAGATCTATGCCTTAGTCTATAGATACCTTAAGTTACTATTACTGTTGATTTTTACATATACTTTATGTTAAGACTTGATTAAAATGCTTATTAAGTATTTCATCTGTACATTAGGAATAATTAGACCTATCCTAGATACTTAACCACACTGTGCTATATCAGCATTAGCTACATTTCTTTATCTATTATATATTACCAAATTATTAATTAACAATTAGAGATACAATCAAGTTAATAACCTGTTTCATGAAGGGAAAACGTGTAACTGTATCATTAGATAGTATAAAACAAAGTCGCAGATCTTTGAAACTATGCAACTGATTTTGATGTGTTTTTTTTTATTAGATAGAGGGTGTCAACGAGATGGTTTATATGTATAATTCCCGTATAATTTAGTAGAGAAAAATGTATAATTTTCGAGATTTAGCACTTTAATTGTAAATGCTGTAAAAATTACTTTTGATGCGTAACAAAGTTCGCCGGGTCAGCTAGTTTATAATGGAATTGTTACGGGTGTAATTAATGATATCTGGATTTTTATTAGTATAAACCGACAGTATAGCGAATATCATTTTCATGTGTTAATTTCAGAGCTGGAATCGGACTATCAATCTGTGTGTGTCATATGTTATGAGGATGTTGAAGGTTATCCCACTGTTAACACTTTCTGGCCTCCGTGCTGCGGAAGAGATGCTTGGTTTCACAGATCTTGTTTGGAAGTAAGTATCTAATTTAGGCTTGGTTCGGAGCTCACACCAATGCGTTTTTGAAATCTATTTTTGGAAATTATTTCTAATACATATCGAGAACTGACAAATTGTGCCTGGTATATGAGAAAAAGGTTCTGTCATCTATTCCATTTGGGACATAAATATTTTGTGAGTTGAGGCTCAAAAGGTGCTTACACTTTCGTGCAGAAAAAGCTTCAAATAAATATAAATAAAAATTAGAACTATAATTATTCTAGAGGTCCAAGATCAATCACAGACATGCTTTTTATGAAGAAGATTTCATTTAATTAAATAAAATAAAATAATTTTTGAATTATCTTTCAGCGTATGGCGTTAAGTGCCGGTATACATTATCTAAAATGTCCTCTGTGTAATGATAAAGAGAATTTCTATAAAGCAGTAGTCGGCCAAGGATACTACGTGCCCGATAGGTAAGATTTTTTCATTTATTAAATATTAAGATTTACACTTAAAAAGATTTCAATTGACAAGCATCTCACATTTTAAAGGACATTGCTGCGAACGAGGGCTTCTGATGTAGAAGAAGAAATATTTTGATATGAACATTTATTTGATTATTATAAATATGTTACAGAGACGCTGCTTGGGAACTGGACCAGAATGCGTTCGCTGAAATATACGAACGTACGCTATCATGTTCGTCTGCAGAGTGTAAATGTCCTATGGGACGGAGTCATGACGATGATACCGGGTAATTACCTTAAACACCAACCAATATACCATATTTTTCACTTTGGCAAATATTTCTTTTTAACATCCCCAATATGCACACAAAGATTTATCTCAATCTTTCGAGCCATTTGGTGTTAGTCATGCCAAAACGAATACTTTGACCAAGTTCCATAGTTAGAAAACGTGAAAAAACTTAACGTAACGCCCCCCGCGATACCCCTGGCAAAAAAACAAAATTACCTATTATATCTTTAAAATTGGATCAAACAAAATATAAATCTTATTCGTAATATTATCAATCTACTAGTTGACCCGGCGAACTTTGTTTCGCCTTGGAAACAATAAGTAAATGTTGGATTGTTTTAAAACAATTGGCGGCCGGTAGCTGCGCGGTCAACCGGTATGTCCCTACATTTTAAATCTTTAAATATCTTCGAAAATATTCATTTGAATTATATGCTGTGAAGGACTATAATGTTCCATATTATATGCGCCATCTATTTAATTTACTTTGGATGAAATAATAAATGAAATAATTGGATGAAAATTAATGCTCTAATGTTTAAAATCACTTCGTAAATAAGCCTTTATTTCTTGTACAAGTAAAGAAATAAAAATGATCATTGTGGGTAATCACTAAGAGATAGAGATACATCATTGGGAACTTTTTTGTAGATATTAACATGGTCTATAATTTTTTTTTTAATAATTCATATATTTTGCAGCATCCAGGATGAACATTTAATGACTAATTTTCTTGACCTTTGCGCCATATTTTGATCAATACACATAATATCTTAATAAATTGTAGCATGCGTTATTCCGATGTATGTATTATTGCAAAGTTTCAACAAAATCCGTTTGCTAGTTTTTACCTGAAAGAGTGACAAACATGCATTCTCACAACACGTGTTTGACTATCTGAACAGGCTAACCGCAAAAACTTGTGATTTCAATAGAAAAATCACAAAGTGGCTCATACCGCGTTTCGCTAGGTAACAGATCCCAAACCTTCTCTCCCCATCCCACGACTGACTCTTTCCCCATCCAATTTTAAAGGCCGACCACGTAACTGTAACTTTTTGTCTTGCCCTTGTCCATGAGCGGCGTTAGTTGATTATCACCTAAAAAAACTTTGCAATATTTCTTGTGTCAATGATTCTTTTGAATAATGAGATAATGGTAAAAAGATTAAATTAGTATTTGTATAATTAAATATTAATTTTTAGTACATGGAGTATATCAATATGTATGCTGTGCGGGAGTACTGGTCAGCACGTTGGGTGCCTCCCGGAAGTGACCACTGCTTACCTATATATATGCGTGGTGTGCAAGCCTGCAGCCCCAGAGGATCTCGAAAACTTGGCTAACAATATAGAAATAGGTGAGTGTTACATGTTATGATCATTACAACTGAACATTAGCACGTCTTAACTCCCGGTCTAGTACAGTGCCACTTGCATACGACTGCCTGCTGTTTATACCAGGTAGTCGGTCCATCTACTGGGAGGTTCTGCCCACCTCCTGTGTGCTAAGTTTATGTCAGTTATTCCTGTACGTCTACGGATCTCCGTGTTTCGGATTTCATCTCGTAGAGAAATACCGAGCATAGCTTTCTCCAGTGCGCGCGGAGCGACTTTGAGCACAACTGCACACCGCACCGAGTTCCTCAATCAAACTAAATGTATGATTGTTTACAGTGATATCACAGGAAGAGCAAACTTCGCACCGCGTTACACATCGCAGAGGTCCAATAATGCCTAGTCGCATGTCGCTGAGAAGTTCTAAAAACACAAACAGACAAATGTAAGTATTGCTGATGAGTATAGCTTTCTACTAATTGTAATTTATATGCTTTTGCGATGTTTCTAAGCACAATTGATCCTTTATGTGAACAACTAACTCTTATGCCGAAGCCGCAGCGATTTAATAATAAATATGCTTAATATTTTTCTTTACATTTGTAAATAGATTTGCCATTAGCGACATGTATGCATCTATCTACATAGATAATTTTGACAGTCTCGGTAGCCCAGTGGTCGAGCACACGGCTTCTGATCCAGAGGTCCGGGTTCGATTCCCGACACTGGCTCACACCAATGACTTTTCGAAATTGTTTTCGGAAGTTATGTGTGATAAATATCGAACACTGATAACTTTGTGCCCGGTATGGCAATAGGTTCGCCACCTATTCCATTTGGGACGTAAACATAACGGCGAGACGAGGCTTAACAGCCGCTGCCTACACCTTTGGGTAACAAAAGGCGTGAAGTTATGTTTATGTACATAGATAATTATAATATTCTTAAGGATCAGAAGTTTATTTAATTTTTTAAAAAGACAATATCAAAAGATCTATCAACTATTTAATTATTAATTAAATCAAGTAATAAATATGCTAAACAAAGTTAAAGTTGCTAAGACACGTCCGTCGCCTCTAAGCACCGAATCGAAAATGTGTCGTTCTAGTGAGCCGCTCCGCTGACGTCAGGTTGCCCCTTCTACTCGCTACGTCATAGCGTCGTCGCGATCGTACGATGTCCCCACTCCCTCGGCTGACAAATCCTCTAAGACGGCCGTTCCTGACAGCTGAACGTCCTCGTCAGCTTGATGACTTTGCTGCTCATTCGGATCCTCGCTCGCTGGGTCTCCCCCAGGTGAATTGCCATGCGCCTGGTCCTTATCGGTTGGATCATCGCCTGGAACAAAACTTAAGGAAATGTCCGCTAGCTACCCATTACAGCAGCATCACGAGCGTTTATCTCAAGTGATCAGATTAATTGTGTCACCAATGAAAGAGTTCTAAGTCTCAGCCATTACTGAAACAATAAACACACTTTTGGATTAAAAAGAATTCGACTCTGTGAAAAGCTGTCTGCCGTAATGTCGAGGCAGCGAGTACCACAATGTCGGGGTACGAGTGCCACAATGTCGGAGCACAAGATAGCCACGATGTCGAAGCCAGGAGTACCACAATGTCGGGGCACGGGATGGGATAGCCACAATGTCGGGGCCAGGAGTACCACAATGTCGGGGTACGAGTGCCACAATGTCGGGGCACGGGATGGGATAGCCACAATGTCGGGGCCAGGAGTACCACAATGTCGGGGTACGAGTGCCACAATGTCGGGGCACGGGATGGGATAGCCACAATGTCGGGGCCAGGAGTACCACAATGTCGGGGTACGAGTGCCACAATGTCGGGGCACGGGATGGGATAGCCACAATGTCGGGGCCAGGAGTACCATAATGTCGGGGTACGAGTGCCACAATGTCGGGGCACGGGATGGGATAGCCACAATGTCGGGGCCAGGAGTACCACAATGTCGGGGTACTAAAATGACTCACCACTATTGAAGAATGCTTCGCAAGTCTCCGGTGTCCACTCACCGCGCCACTGAACCATATGTTCTGCAGCGGTTTGGGTCTTCTTCCCATACGAACCGGCCAATAGCTCCAGTTCATATCGATCGTGGGGTAGCGCCCGCACAACCTTGTAGGGGCCGCGCATACCCGAGTCCAGTTTCCCAGTGCTTTGGGAACCCTTACTGACGAACACAAAACTGCCAAGAGAAAATGTACGCGGCTGTTGCCCTCGTTTGTTGACATAAGCGTCTTGTCGGTGTTGGTTTTCAGCGAGCAATTCAGAAGCTCTCTGTCTCCTCAACGTTAGTAAGGCTTCTCGATTGGAATGCGAGCTACTCAGGGCGACGTCACGTATCAGGGATCTTAAAGCTGGAGTTGCTCCCTCAATGCCTGTCAGGAGCTGCAAGGGTGACATGCGGGTTGTTGCTTGCCTTGTTATATTTAAGGTTAGCTGCACTTTCCATAAAACATCGGACCATTGTTCACCCCTTATTGTTAACCTCTATTCGCAACATATTGAGAACCCGCCGACAGTACCGCTCAACTTGTCCGTTTTCACGGTGCATTCCCGGCGTGATAAAGTGTATGTCACAGCCTAGTTCGGTAGCCCAGTCTTGAAATGACGTGCTTTCAAACATCCTGCCGCGGTCACAGACGAGAGTTGATGGGGTTCCAAACACACGACACAGCACGACACAGCATTAGAAAATACACGCTTCAATTCGGTAGTATCTTGTTTATACAAAGCATACAATAGACAGTACTTAGAGAACGAATCTACTAATATGAGTACATATCGGAAACCATTAGAGTCAGTTAGGGGACCAAGAACATCTGTATGAACTATTAAAAACGGTATTTCTGGCTTTGTCCAAGACTCCATGGGTTGACTAGGAGCTCGAGGTACTTTCTTGTGTGACAAGCATACAATACAATGGCCAACATATTTCTTAATAAAAGCTCTTAAACCCGGAAACCAAAAATGACGCAATACAAGTTCGGTTGTTTTCTCTATTCCAATATGATCGTGATCATCATGAAATACTCTTAGTAAGCTAAGTCTATGTCCCTTAGGAATAAAACAAAGAAGACAAAATTCTTCACCAGTTGGTGTATACTTATAGTACAACAAATCATTCTTAATAAAAAACCGAGTGGAATCTAATTGACCGTCTCTCAGCTTTTCCATTAAGCCTTGAGTTTCTAAATCAGCTGTTTGAGCAATCTTTGCCCAATTTCGTGGGTTTTGAATTTGAAGAACAGTAGCGGGTTGACGACTCAGAAAACCTGCATGTTGCATAAGGCAACCTTTTCTATATTCTAGCGTGAATTGAAAGTCCTGCATATAAATCCACCACCGTGCCACACGCGGCAACAAATCTCTTTTACGCTCCGTCAGTTTTAACGAATTGCAGTCTGTAACGATTTTGAATTTTATGCCAATCAGGTAGTGTCGAAAATGTTGTAACCCGCGAACAATTGCCAAAGTTTCCAGTTCATAGCTATGGTAACGTGACTCGGTACCCTGTGTGGCTTTACTAAAGTAGCCGACAACTCGCCTCCGTTTACCCTCATGTTCCTGCATTAAAATCCCACCATAACCGATCGCGCTAGCATCGGTATGGAGTTCAGTGGGTAGGCTAGGGTCAAAGATTGCTAAAACAGGTTCTTTGGTCACACTCTTAATAATGTAATTTTCGTGCGTCATCCTGTTCGACGCCCCACACGAAAGGCTCGCCTTTTCTGAGAAGCTTGGCAATACAAGCGGTTTTAGAGGCATATCCTGCTATGTACCTACGAAAATAGCCAGCCAACCCCAGAAATTGACGAACCTCTCTTACATTAGATGGTTTTGGAGATTTAATTAATGCATCAGTCTTACTTGGACTCGGCCTCACCTGACCATAACCAACAAGTCTGCCCAGGTATTCAAGTTCAGTATCCAAAAACGTACACTTTTTAAGGTTTACTGAAAATCCCGCGTCAGCTAACCGGAATTCGGCTTTAAAGCTTGTCCATGATCGGTCACTGGACACGCACTCGTTGAGCCATGTCTTAGCATCACCACGTAAGCAACCGCCAATGCGCCCCAAGCATTCCTGATCGTCCCAATGATTAAGATCGCGCGCCCGATCTACCTCTGCACACCACACGTCAAAGTCGTGCAAGCTGGGATCGAACATAGATATGTAGTAATATTTAGATCTTACTTGAATTAGCGAAGTAAGTGCACCCACAATCCTGCTCGCAGTATCAGCCTCACGTGAAGCCTCAGTAGACACAGCTTCATCCATGGCATGTGTTCCCTCGGGTGCTTCGGTAATTGCTGAAGCCGATGC
This sequence comes from Euproctis similis, assembly GCA_905147225.2. Taxonomy (NCBI): domain Eukaryota; kingdom Metazoa; phylum Arthropoda; class Insecta; order Lepidoptera; family Erebidae; genus Euproctis; species Euproctis similis. Next base: position 2,281,695 of record LR990107.1, read on the forward strand.
TGGCGTATGGTTTCCAGTGCCAGGATGCGACGGGAAAGGGGTAGAGGCAGGAGTAGCCCTTGGAGGTAGCCGTTCTTCCAGAGCATTTAACCGATCAAGTATTTTACTCAAAGGATCATGGCGAGGGCTGCCCCGACGCCTATATGAGCTATCACGACGCCTACGTGGACTTTCGAAACTATCAGATCTTTCGCGACGCTTGGATCTATTACGCTTACCATCGCGGCGGTTATAAGAATTATTACGATGGTCACGAGGTGTGCGCTCACGGCTCGACATATTTATAGAAAACGCGTTCTAATTTCCCAGGGAAAATTTAAACAAAAACAACACTGAACTATTCACAATTAAAAAAAAAAAGTAACGGTTGTAAACTTCAAAGCGCACACAAAAGCAAAAAAATTATTAACACGTAGTTGTTCACGACGCGAACAAAACTTTATTTGTAGGTAGAAGAATGGCGAACGATCAAAGTCACGTGTAGTTTTTCTATTTTTAGCGAATCCCACTTCTGATCTTAAGGATCAGAAGTTTATTTAATTTTTTAAAAAGAAAATATCAAAAGATCTATCAACTATTTAATTATTAATTAAATCAAGTAATAAATATGCTAAACAAAGTTAAAGTTGCTAAGACACGTCCGTCGCCTCTAAGCACCGAATCGAAAATGTGTCGTTCTAGTGAGCCGCTCCGCTGACGTCAGGTTGCCCCTTCTACTCGCTACGTCATAGCGTCGTCGCGATCGTACGATGTCCCCACTCCCTCGGCTGACAAATCCTCTAAGAATATATTATATCTTTATATATAATTTTTGTTATGTTGTGTATTTACAATGTTTTTCAAGTATTCCATAAAATAAGGAAAAACCCGCAATCCTCGTTTTCGGAGGAATTCCACCAAATAACCGTCTGGTGTTTAATATTAATCTAACCAGGTTAAAATGCAACATTTCTATTTTGATTGTGTAACAGTTTAGTTGCTGGCCTTTAACATGGGAGGGGATCCAAGTAGGACAAAGCGGGGAGACGAAAGTGTTGGGCCTCCACCGAACGAAACGCTACAAGAGCCACTTTGCACTACAATCTGATGCACTCATTTCTGAGTGGCCATGATGGAGCCGGTTCATTCATGTCCATGAGCACTGCTAAACGAAATGCTATGAAAATATATAGTTTTAAATGTTCTGCAGTATTTGCTGTTTTTTTTTTTTTTTTTTTTTTTTTTTTATGGAACAGGAGGGCAAACGAGCTGGCGTGTCACCTGATAGTAAGCAACCACGCCGCCCATGGACATCAGCAACACATTTTAGTGTTACTGTTGCGTTGCCGACCTTTAAGGGATAGGGGATAGGAAAGGATGGGGAAGGGGGGTGGGCCTCCGGGTACCTCTCTCACCGAACGAAACGCGGCATGAGCCACTTTACGTCGGTCTTCTGAGAGGTCGTGGTATTTCACCGGTCGAGCCGGCCCATTCATGCAGCGAATTGCTTGGCTCTACCACTGTGAAACTGTGTGTACTCTTGCCAAATTATTTCTCAACACTTTTTGTTAGATTTCACTCCTTAAACGCACACTATTTATTTGTTACAGACCATCTTGTTCGACACAACAGGGAATTGCTATCATGAGTTCACATTGTGGAGAAAGTAAGTTTTACATTTAGTCACTACATAATATAAAACATAGTCCGTTTCCGACTGCTGATTAATTGAATAATCTTTAGTCTCAGCTTCCATTTCAGTATTTACCACTCTCAAAATTTTGTTTGTGTGTTACTCGTTAAACGCTGAACTACGCCACCTTTTAGGCACGGCCTTTTAAGCTTGAATATATAAAACTTGTAATTTCCAGACCAGACCATTTGTTTAATAACTAGTTTGTTTCAGATGTATCAAAAAGCCGAGCGTTGTTAGATCTCAAGTCACCTAAGAAGCCGTCAAAATCGGAGACCACAGTTCAAATATCTCAAATGAAATTCAAATATGATTCTCCATCGAAATTACTTGAGGAGGCGTACAAAAATAAGTTTGGTACGAATGAAATGAACATTAATGAGAATTTGATCAATGAATTGAGGACAAAGTTCAAGAAGCCCAAACCGTTCAGTGTTAAAAAGAAGATTATAGAGTAAGTATTAACTTGACCACCCACTATAATATAAGCATTTACTCAAAATTTACACGAAACCTCAGGAACTAGAAGGCTGATTAACTTGAACTGTATAAAAGAAATTTTCTAGGTTAGCTATTATATTGACCGGTTTATATCATATTATGATAGATTACTTTTTTGGCCGCTTCAGAGCGTTAAAATCGTTAAACGATTGCAAGAGAGATTAGAAGTTCCACTTCAATAAAGACACGTCAAATCAAGTTTTTTTTCGAAAAATATAAGTTGCCTAATTTGCCCTATTGCTCATAATCGGTCACTAAAAGACCTAAAAGATACTTGAGCCACATTTAACGCTTCTGCCAATTGTTTTGGAGATGAAGACCCAATCTTCATCCCATAACTCCTGAAGTTTCGCATGTTCTAAGCTTTTTGTCTACCAGTACATTCTTTTGAATTTTCGACAGTTAAGTAATGTTCACCATAAGTTTCTAGCAGCAAATTATGACTTTCAGCGACTTTTTTCTTTCGGTTAAATAAGAGAGGTAAGCGTGCGGACCGTGTTACTTTTGCAAAATATAACAAATATGAAGTTTGGTGTCAGTAGAATAAAATGCACGTCATAGCATTGCTTACTTAAGCATAGCTACATCTGTTGACTTTCTGTACCATACTAGCAGTTACTGTTTGAGATTACTATCACGAAATGAAATAGATGATGAGAGAATAATATATATATATGACGGAGAGGGTGGGTGTGGGCGATTATCTTTATTCTTCCTTTTCACTACTGAAGGGATTTGAAATGATAAACGTTACTTTCAATCACTGTTTTTAATTAAATAATTCACAATAAAACGGGTAGTTGTGCACTTCTCGAGGGCCGACGAGCGAATCCCCTGTGCAATGCCTCGGGCTGCTTTTTATACACACGACGAAGCGTGATCGACGACGTTCTGCGACGATCGGAGCCACAGGTGTGCGCTATTCGAACACCTGCAGTGATTACGTAGCGTATCGGATGTTGTTTTACCCCGACACGTGCACTGCTCTAGCCTCGTTTTTGATGTTATTCCGAATACACCCAAGTCGATGTTGGCTTGATGTTCCTAGTCTCCGACATATATATATATGTATGTATATGTATATATGTGTATGTATATACGCAATGAGAGGATGAATATATAGAAAATAAGAAAGTGCAGCCAAAGAAATTCATGATGGATCCCCCAGCAAAAAGTGAAAGGTCTTGAAAACCAGCGACGAGTCAAATTATGAAAGTCAAAAATGAGATTAAGGTCTCATTACTGTTAATTCTTTCTGCCTACCCCACCTATTATTTTGTGTTTTTACCCCAAAAATTATTTATAATTACAGTAATCTACTGGACAATCTCTTTGAAAATGTTATGCAGGATGTAAAACAGAAGCAGCCAGTAAAAATGTGGTGTTCACCAAAGAAACTGAATGAGAGTGAGCAAAATGTTATGGAGGTGGGTGACTACGATTGATACATATTTATATTATATTTAAACTTACTTATTTATATTGTGAATACAATTGTTATAAAATGACGACAGATTAGGTGAGCGGCCTTCTATAAAACTGTCATTAACGTTTGATAAAAGTAATGGATACTATGCCCTGGTGTCTATGGTCGATGTGCTTAGAATCGGTTTTTGTTCAATAGTGATATCCTTTTGTTTTGTATGTATAAAATTGTTTTCAATATGGAGTAGGATGGGAGAGAGGTGGGGGTACCTCTCTCACCGAACGAAAAGCGGCAGGAGCCAGGAGCGGCCCATTGATGCAGCGAGCTGCTTGGCTCTACCACTGTTAAGCAATACTTGCAATATCCTAATATATTTCCTTTCCATTTCAGGCACCGCAACATTCTCCAATAACCAATCACACAACAGTCGGCGATCAAGGCGACCTCATTATCCAAGCAAAGTCTACAAATGACATACAAGGTGGCATCACTCCTGCACTGACTCCGAACAAGCTCAAAACTGTAGACATTGAAACAAACTCGAGTCTTGAAATCTCGGCGAAGGATGAAGTGGTCAATATAGATGTTATCAAAATTGAAAATAGTGTAAATAGCTTAGATACTTTGAATGTGCCTACAATTAATAATAAGTGTTCTCTTAAGTTTAGTGCAAGTAATAAAGAAATATTGGAAAAGGACAATGTCGATATAGATCTAGAAAAATTCAAAAATCAGTATTTATATGAAGTTGGCAGTAAAGAGTTGAAGACCACTAGTGGTACACCGCCAAGAAAGCGTAAACTTGATGAGGAGAAAGTTATGTTGAGTTGCAAGTTGGAGCAACAGGAACCCAAAAATCGCAGTATTTGTATTAAAAACAAGAATGTTAAAGTTAAAATCAAGTGGAAGAAGGAGAAATTGAAGTTGCACATAAACAACGTGGATGATGAACATAAAGGTACATCACACAATTTTATGCAGTATGTATTGAAATATTCGCCAAAGAAAACTTCTCGGAATGATGAAATGTGCAGTTCGATCGTGAAGCCCGAATATGATCGCACTCCTATGAAACGTAAATACGTTAAGAAACAAACAAACAGGTCGCCTGATCATCTGGTGCAGACATCTATTCACAATTTCTTTAAAGTTAAATCACCAAATAAAGAGTAACACCGTCCGTCCGTATTATCGTTTAAAATACACTAACCGTTCGATGCGACATCGTTCACTAGAACATATAATATTATTTATTAGTTAACGTACACTATAAAATTGTATATACCTTGTGTATAAAACAAACTAAAATTTATTTATTTAGTGTAATTAAAAATATTATAATTATGTACTCCCAGATGTTTGTTCCTTTAGATGAAAGTTTAATTCCTCTATGTATAAATTGATGCTTGTGGGATATCTCCCATCGCACACGTCCGTTTTCCTTCTTCGATTTTCGAATCCGTTTTCAGTATTCGAACTCCTGAACGCATAGAATCAGTACAAAATACATATGCACACGTTCGATTTGTTTTCGAACGGAGTAAATCCCGTTCGTACGTTCCCGTGTTCAAGCCGGCGCGTTCGGTGAAACCTGCTCAAAAAACCTAATGACGTCATGTGGAAGAGTGCTTGCATACATTTTGTATGTGCCGGCGTACACGTCCGGAAATTTGGATTTGCTTCGTGCAGGGTTGCCTACTTAGAGGTTTTTGCCCTAAATTTCGGGGGGGAAATTTATCATTTCTTCCTTGATCATTTATTACTTGTTAGCTGTTTTCAATGCGTTATTCATTGGCGTTTAAAATATTTAATCATTCTAGAGCAAGCCATATCTTTCGTGAATATTTTTCTAAGCGAAATACACTTTTTTATTACGCCGTAATGTTTTTAATATATATATAAAAGGATGTATTGAAAATTCCGATATCGTAATATTGATAACAGAGATGCAATTGCTAATCGTCGTCCTTCATCTTGCGTTCGCGACGCTATCACATCTGTAACTCGCTGCGCCAGTGTCACGGAATCCCAATTCATCATCATCATCAGCCTATTGTAGTCCACTGCTGGACACAGCCACGATGTGCGCCACAACATCCGATTCTCTGCCTTCCGCATCCAGTCTTTTCCAAGAGCCTTTCTGAGGTCGTCTGACCCTCGGGCTGGTGGGCGTCCTACGCTACGTTTACCAAGACGTGGTCTCCATTCTATGACCTTACTCCATCTACCGTCGGTCCTTCGGCAGATATGACCAGCCCATTGCCACTTCAGCAAGCTTATTCTACGAGCTATGTCGGTTACCCCAGTTCTCTGGCGGATATACTCATTCCTGAGTTTATCTTTCAGAGATACCCCGAGTATAGCCCGCTCCATAGCTCGCTGAGCGACTTTAAATTTGTGGACTAGCCTCACTGTGAGTGTCCACGTTTCGGCACCGTAGGTCATAACCGGTAAGACACACTGTTCAAAGACTTTAGTCTTCAGACATTGCGGTATAGGCGAGCTGAAGACTCGACGCAGTTTGCCGAATGCAGCCCAACCCAGCTGAATCCTCCTTCTCGAAGTTTCGTCTACCTAACTGGATAATTTGGCCTAGGTAAGCGTATTTGTTTACGACTTCGAGAACTGACCCTTCGACGCTTATCGGTCCGGGCACGACATGTTCATTGAACATGACCTTAGTCTTGTCCAAGTTCATGCCCATTTCATGAATCCCAACTCGACATAACGTATTCTGGAAACGAATTCGTACAACGTACGTGTGCGTACGGCCGGACTAATACAAGAAAAATTTTATGAGCAGTTTTTTTTTAGTATTTCGCATGTGATTTTTGGTAAATTTCTTATAGTTTTATATACAGTCTATGAACTTTTGTAATATGAATTACATTTATTTTGATTGATTTAGTATGAAATGAATATTTAATTTCATTTGTTAGATAGGATGTGAACATTGAAAGGAAAATTTGTAGAAGGTACAGATTAAGGATATAATATCAATGTACGTAAAAGGAGTTCTAGACTAAACAATTCATCGTTCATAAACAAGTGTTTGTTTTTTTTAACTACTTTTACTAGGTTTTTCTCAGAACTTGTAAGCCCGATCTTTCCAGTAAATTATGCATCGCAGTAAGTACTTCTTACAAGGTAGTAGTGAGTTTAGCATTTTTATATTTTAGTTGTAATAAATATTTAATGAGAGAAGAGTGTATTTATTTTAGCATAATAAAATTGAAACATTTTCAGGTACATTTACTATAAAAGTACAAATTCAAAGAAGCTTTATTTTCATAGGCCTTCACAGATACTTAAAATTAGTCAACAACAGATTTAACATCATTACTTAGTATAAAAAAAGTCGCTCTCCGCTGTCTGTCCCCTTATCTGATTAGATCTTAAAAACTACGCAACGGATTTTGATGTGTTTTTTTTGTAACAGATAGAGGGTGACAACGTTGTGGTTTTTATGTATAATTCGTATAAAATGTAATAAAGAAAAAGTGTTAATGTTCCAACATAAACACTTTTTCTCCAGATCTCTCCAAATCTCCAGATTTAACACTTTAATTGAAATCGCTGTAAAAATTACTTTTGAGGCGGAACAATGTGCGCTGGGTCAGCTAGTATTATTTAAAATGAAATACTAAACAGGAGCGCTTCAGGAAAGTGCCTCCGTGGAACAAAAAAAAACACTGACGCAATCGCTACGAGCGGCCCGATTCCGAGTGTAGAATGTAGGCTGTCATGAGAAGAGTCAGGCAAGACCGCTAAAAACTAAAAAGATATCCTTTGTCGTAGCTCCCTGTTTTGAGAGCCACTCCCTTATCCGCCTCAGCCGCTATCGGAATTCTTGGTGTCGGAGTTCTTCATCATCATTAGCCTATTGCAGTCCACTGCTGGACATAGGCCTCTCCCAATGTGCGCCACAACATCCGATTCTCTGCCTTCCGCATCCAGTCTTTTCCAGCAGCCCTTCTGAGGTCGTCTGACCATCGGGCTGGTGGGCGTCCTACGCTACGTTTACCAAGACGCGGTCTCCACTCAATGACCTTCTTACTCCATCTACCGTCGGTCCTTCGGCAGATATGACCAGCCCATTGCCACTTCAGCGAGCTTATTCTGCGAGCTATGTCGGTTACTCCAGTTCTCTGGCGGATATACTCATTCCTGAGTTTATCCTTTAGAGATACCCCGAGCATAGCCCGCTCCATAGCTCGCTGAGCGACTTTAAATTTGTGGACTAGCCCCACCGTGAGTGTCCACGTTTCGGCACCGTAGGTCATTACCGGTAGGACGCACTGGTCAAAGACTTTGGTCTTCAGACATTGCGGTATAGGCGAGCTGAAGACCCGACGCAGTTTGCCAAATGCAGCCCAACCCAGCTGAATCCTCCTTTCGGCCTCCTTCTCGAAGTTTCGTCTACCTAACTGGATAGTTTGGCCTAGGTAGACGTATTTGTTTACGACTTCGAGAACTGACCCTTCGACGCTTATCGGTCCGGGCACGACATGTTCATTGAACATGACCTTGGTCTTGTCCAAGTTCATACCCAAACCGACACGCCGGGAGGACTCGTCTAGGCTGCACAGCATTCCGCTTAACTGTTCCAGCGACTCTGCCATTACAACGATGTCGTCGGCAAACCGAAAATGTGAGATGTACTCACCATTCACGTTGATACCCTGTCCAGTCCAATCCAGGGTCTTGAAGACGTCCTCTAGAGCGTTGGTGAAGAGTTTGGGAGATATGACATCTCCCTGTCTTACACCTCGATTCAGCTCGATAGAGTTCGTCACCTGGTCCTGTATCTGGACAGCCATCGTGGCGGTGTCATACAAGCATCTCAACACCTCGATATAACGCCAGTCAATCCGACATCGCTGCAATGCATCCAGAACTGCCCAAGTTTCGATGGAGTCGAAGGCTTTTTCATAATCCACGAATGCCATACACAGCGGCTGATTGTACTCTTCGGTCTTCTGTACAATCTGCCGAACAGTATGGATGTGGTCCACCGTACTAAAGCCTTTTCGAAACCCGGCCTGCTCCGGAGGCTGGAATTCGTCGAGTCTTACAGCGAGACGATTCGTGACGACCCTCGTGAACAAATTGTAGATATGGCTCAGGAGTGAGATGGGTCTGTAATTCTTCAGTAAGGTTTTATCACCTTTTTTGAAGAACAGCACCACCGCACTCCTGCCCCAAGCCTGTGGTGTTATGCCCTGGTGTATGACGGAATTAAAAAGACTTGCTAATTCCTTTAGGATAGGAGTCCCGCCGGATTTTAGAAGTTCTGTAGTAATTCCGTCATCACCGGGTGCCTTGTTATTCTGAAGTTGCCCGAGAGCCGCCCCAATCTCGCTTTCTGAAAAGTCGGGGATGTCCTCACTGTAGTGACGCGTTAGCGGGGCTCTGTGGTCATCATCGCTGTGTCTCGTCGGCTTGGTCATCCGTGTGGAATAAAGGAGCCCATAAAAAGATTCTATCTCTGCGAGAATCTCAGGCTTAGAGGTGACGACACGTCCATCCGCAGTTTTCAACTTCGTCAGATGGGGCCTTCCAAGCTGCTGAGCGAACACTTTCGACCCTTTGTTGCGGTCGATCGCGTCCTCGATTGCTCGAGTATTCGATCGACGAAGGTCGCGCCGCATCAGCTTTCTAATACGCTGGTTTAGGCTTTTCCATTCTGACGAAGACAGCTGATCGGATGGAGTTTCTCGCCTTTGCCTAATCAGCTCGAGTGTCTCAGCAGAGAGCTTGGACTCCTTTTTCTGCGATCTCGGGAACAGCCTTTGAGACACTTTCCTTAGCGTGTTGACCACAGTGTCGACTTTTTCGTCCACGTTGCCTGTGGTTTCCAGCAGATCGAATCGATTTTTAAGTTCCGTTTGGAACTTTTCGGTTTCGGCTATTTGGAGTGGCGTAGGTCGGAGAATAGACCTTATCTTCCGGGTCCTTTCAGCTTTGAAGTTAATATTTAGAGAGCCTCGAAGAAGTCGGTGATCACTTCCAGTATTGAACCTGTTGATCACAGACACATCTCTAAATATATGCTTACTATCCGTAATGTTAAAATCTATCTCGTTCCTTGTCACAGAATCGGGGCTTCGCCAAGTCCACCTCCTGTGGAGACTCTTCTTGAAGAAAGAATTCATCAAGAAAAGCCCTTCAGACTCCAAGAAGTTGACCAGCATCTGCCCCCTGTGATTTCGGCACCCCAAGCCATATGGACCGATTTTCGTTTCGCCGCGTTCTTGTACTCTCACTTTGGCATTGAAGTCCCCCATAACAACGCTGTAGTGAGCCTTGGCGGTACCATGTATTGCTTTTGCAATATCTTCGTACATCGCCTCGGCTATCTCGTCAGAGTATGTCGAGGTCGGCGCATACACCTGTATTACCTTCAGGGTGTACCTGTTGGTAAGTTTCAGTACAAGGTACGCTACCCTGGTCCTGGTCCTGGTCCACTACTGATCTCCACAACGCTGCTAACGAGGTCCTTGTGAACGAGGAAACCGACATCTCCCTGGGAGAGCTGGTCACCTTCCCGAAAGTAGAGTAAGTTGCCTGACTGTAGGGTTATCGTGTCCTCCCCCTCTCGCCGGACTTCAGATAGCCCTAGAATATGCCAATTCAAGCAACCCAGCTCTACCTCGAGTTCGGTGAGGTGTTGGTCTAGCCGAAGACTGCGTCCATTATAAGTGGCCACGAGTAGTTGTTTTTGGCAGCCTGCCGTAACCCGGAGATTCTTAGCACCCCCTGTCCCACCGTTACCACGACCGCTGCCTTGGCCGGGAATAGTGGGACCACCGGGAACTGGGGGCCGTTGCATTGGTGCTATTTTCATTGGGAGGTTTATGCCCATAGTCCCCACGCTGGGCAAACGGGTTGGAGACCGCAGGGGTAAACCTTTTTTAGATAGGAACGCTGCTGCCCGCCCCTACCAAGAACATTTAGGGTGACCCATATTTTATGAATGGTTATACCGCCATTCTTCGGTGTAGTGCTGTGTAAGCTTGTCAGCCATGTTTTTCTTTCGCTCCCGGCTGACTGAGAGGAGTTCTTAGACTCGAGTTCAAATACTTTTACTGAATAACAATTGAACCGTCATGGAACGGAGTTAGTGAGACCTTTATGTGAGCCTTGATTATTAATGACATTCATTCATGCAAACAAAGCGTCACATTTATGTAAATTTGAAATTAACTTATTTTGTTCTCTTACTGTCAATTACCTTTCATCTCAAATTTATTTCCTATATCAAAATGAAATTGTAAATTTTAGTTCTATAAAAACATTCACATTAACAAGACACTTATGAAAGTCAAAGAAACGAGTGAGGCTTGTAAGAATTGTGTCTTATGGCGCTCTGTTCTCACTGCCTACCCTGCAAGGGACTTTACGGGAATGTTTTTATATAAGAACTAAAATTTACAATTTTATTTTATTATAGGAAATAATTTGAGATGAAAGGTAATTGACAGAAAGAGAACAAAAATAAGTTAATTTCAAATTTACATAAATGTGACGCTTTGTTTGCATGAATGAATGTCATTAATAATCAAGGCTCAAATAAAGTAAAAAAGTATATTATAACATTATGTATAATAAAAAATTAGGGGTTACAAAACTTCTTTGTATGCAATATTCTTAACTAATCTGTCATTAGGCGCTAAAACTATCAAGTTATCGGGTGAACTCCTGAGCAAGCAACATAAAACTGTCCATGAGAAAGCAATGTTCTCTCAAGTCTTATTATTTATTATTATCATATCATTTATAAGTTTATTTTTAGTTCAAATAGCATTGCTTTTTTATTTGTTATTAATTTACAGTGGTATTTCTTCACAGATAACCAATGCATTTGATTCTACTTATTAGCTTCCGATTTTAGAGTAACATCCCTATTATTTAAAAAGATAAAGGGATAAGGCGGCGCAAGATGGTAGAGACGTTCAGTTTGTTAAATCAGAAAGACTAACGATTAGAACTACTTAGCAGTGGTAGAGCTACGCAGTTCGCTGCATAATTGGACAGGCTCGACCGGTGAAATATCATGGCCTCTCAGAATATCGACGTGAAATGGCTCATGCCGTGATTCGTTCGGTTAGAGAGGTACTCGGAGGCCCACTCCCGTTCCGCCTTCCTTTCGCATCCTACTCCCATTAAGGCCGGTAGCACAACTGTAACACTATCTGTATTGCATATGTACGGGCGCCGGTAGTTAGACGTTAGTAGTTACCAACAGGTGACCGGCCTGCTCGTTTGCCTTTCTATTCCATAAAAAAAACTTTGTTAGGTTCAAACTAATACATTTACATCCTTCATCATCACCTATTTTATCGCCTTTATAAATGCAGTCTCAGCCCGATCGGTTTAAAATTGGCCAAAATTACATTCAAACTCATCCACTTGATGGTGGAATTGATCAAAATCCTTTCTTCTATCTAATTCGCCTTGATTCTACGTTATAGGTAATAGCCTAATGCAAGCAAAGTTTCAGCCTGATCTGCTTAAAATTAACAAAACTTTCATCCCTTATTTTATCCTCGTGGGGGTAATATATAAAAATTCTAATTTGTTAATAATTTACTGGTTTTCAGAATGTTGTTTATACTACACATACCCTTAATTAGTATTATATGTGAATTAAGTATACTATTTCAAGTCCTAAACATTAGCGCATGCCCTTCTTTACTTTTACACCGATATTCTCTTATAATTCAACTTACAAACTTGTTTTCGATGCCGTCAGCCAGCGTCAGTTCGTAAATTTTGGTATACAATACAATCCACCTGCTCCATTACATCATCAACCATTGTAATAAATTTATACGTTTCGTTCGTATTAAAAACAATTTGTTCTGTTATCTTCCCTTTTGAAATACCATGTATTTAGTTTTCAGTATCATTGTCAGAAAGGCCAATATTTGATTTTGGGGGTGGTAACAATACGACTGACTCATTAAGATAGTTTCCTTCTGCATTTTTTGTGATAATTTTCTTAGTATTTATACTTTCTCTGATGGATGGTTTTGCAATACAATGCATGATAGTGTTTACTTTTTAAATGGGTCGCTAAATTTGTTCCATTTCCACTTCTTTGATAACTTTTCGCGACAAAGTGCAAGAAACACTACTTGAATCTAATTTCTTAAAATACGTCCACTTAATAGATTTTTTTTGCCGCAGCTGCGTCCACCAAATAATAAAAAGTATCATCATCATCATCATTAGCCTGTTGCAGTCCACTGCTGGACATAGGCCTCTCCCAATGTGCGCTACAACATCCGATTCTCTGCCTTCCGCATCCAGTCTTTTCCAGCAGCCCTTCTGAGGTCGTCTGACCATCGGGCTGGTGGGCGTCCTACACCACGCTTACCAAGTCGCGGTCTCCACTCAATGACCTTCTTGCTCCATCTACCATCGGTCCTTCGACAGATGTGACCAGCCCATTGCCACTTCAGCGAGCTTATTTTACGAGCTATGTCGGTTACTCCGGTTCTCTGTCGGATATACTCATTCCTGAGTCTATCTTTCAGAGATACTCCGAGCATAGCTCGCTGAGCGACTTTAAATTTGTGGACTAGCCCCACCGTAAGTGTCCACGTTTCGGCACCGTAGGTCATTACTGGTAGGACGCACTGGTCAAAGACTTTGGTCTTCAGGCATTGCGGTATAGGCGAGCCGAAAACTCGACGCAGTTTGCCGAATGCGGTCCAACCCAGCTGAATCCTCCTGTCGGCTTCCTTCTCGAAGTTTCGTCTACCTAACTGGATAGTTTGGCCTAGGTAGACGTATTTGTTTACGACTTCGAGAACTGACCCATCGACATTTATCGGTCCGGGCACGACATGTTCGTTGAACATGACCTTGGTCTTGTCCAAGTTCATGCCCAGACCGACACGTCGAGAGGATTCGTCTAGGCTGCGCAGCATTCCGCTTAACTGTTCCAGCGATTCTGCCATTACAACTATGTCGTCGGCGAACCGAAGATGCGAGATGTACTCACCATTCACGTTGATACCCTGTCCAGTCCAATCCAGTGTCTTGAAGACGTCCTCCAGAGCGTTGGTGAAGAGTTTGGGAAATAGTAACGTAATTATATTGTTCGGATAGTTAATAGTGTGTTACATATTCATATTCATTTATTCATTGTCTGTTACAGGTTAATCAGGTCTTATTATAAATGTAGCAGGTACAACCGTAACATGCCTAATAGGCGCACAATATCGATTAAGTATAACACATCATGCAATATAATACTGATAATATAGGCATCTAAAAATTAAAGCAATGTCAAATAGAGTCCAACAAAATACTAAAATACAATATCAATGTCATATCAACAATTAATTACAGTCAGAGATTTTAGGTCAAAAACCCAGGAAAAGCAACAATACAATACGCTCAACTTTTACAAATACCTATAATTTGTCATTCAGACACTCTTCGACGCTGTAATAAGCCTTAGCAATTAGGTGTCTTTTCAACTGGCGTTTAAAATGTTTTGCTTCAAGAATTTCTAAAATGTCTCTCGGTAGGTTGTTATACATTTTTGGGCCCATACCAAATACGCTTTTATTAAAAAGTGCACTTTTATGTTGTGGGCAGCAAACTTTATAACAGTGTCGTTTACTTTTGTATGTTTCAAATAGATTTAAATTTTTACGTATGAACATACACACTTCAAATATATATAAACAAGGCATTGTAAGAAGACATAAGCTTTTAAAAAATGGCTTACAGCTATCTGTTTGGTGTAACTTACAGATTGATCTTATGCACCTTTTTTGAGCTATATATACATGATTACTATCCACACTATTACCCCAAAAAATAATGCCATACCTTAATAGGTTTTCAATATACCCGTGATAGGCCATGAGTACAATAGGTTGACTAGCTCTTTTTGTGAGCATATAGATGGCTTAAGATTGTTGACTGAGCTTTACACACAGTTTCTGTGTATGCACTTTCCAGCTCAAGTTACTGTCAATATCAAGACCTAAAAATTTTGTAGTATCAACTTCGCTAACTTTAGTACCCATATAGTCCACAACTATGTCACTGAGCCTAGATGTTTTACTTTTAAATCGCATTAAATTAGTTTTGTCTAAATTTATTAATAGATTATTAGACCTAAGCCATTCGATAACAGTACATAATGTTGCTTTCATGTCCGATTGTAAAGATGCGATGTCATTTCCATAAAAAATTATACTTGTGTCATCAGCTAATAATACTGTTGGATGCTTTGTAATTTTTGGAAGATCATTAATATATACATTAAACAATAGAGGTCCTAAAATACTTCCTTCTGGAACACCAAATTTAACCTCTCTAGAGTCTGAGCGGTATATTACTTCTTTTTTCAAAATAGGGCATAGTCTTGTTATTTGCGTGCTTTGTTTACGACCACTGAGATACGACTCAATTAAGTCCAAAACGTTACCTCTAATTCCATAAGACTGCAATTTGTTGAGAAGTGTATTGTGCTGAACACAATCAAACGCTTTTTTGAGGTCCATGTAAAGCGCATAGACTGGAATAGTTTTATCCATCTTTTCAATTATTATGCGAAGAAATTTGTAAATAGCTAGATTAATCGATCTACCCTTACGAAAACCAGTCTGTTCTGGTGCAAATATTTTTTTGTGTTCGAAGTATGTATAAAATCGGTTGTGTATTATATTTTCAGACTTTTGAAAACGTGGGGATTAAAGCAATTGGTCGGTAACAGTTCATTAAACGCCGGTCACCTTTCTTGAACATTGGTTTAATAATAGTTTCTTTTAATTTGTTAGGGAATACACCGTTGACTATACATACGTTTATAATATGACTCAGTACATGGGATATTTGAGAAGAAACCTTTTTTAAAATAACTGTCGACACACTGTCGTATCCGGTACTATTTGTATTTTTTAAGTTTCTAATTATATTCTTAACCTCTATAGGAGAAGTTGGATTCATAAAAAGAGTATTTAACGTACTTTCCGCATAGGTAGCACGAAGATCAGAGCTTAATGTCTTTATTTGGTCAATAAAAAGTTATTAAATGAATTTGCAATAAGGAGCGCGTCGCTGGTAATAAATTGGTCACTGATCTGAATGTCATGGATTTCAGTCCGGGGAATACTCTTCTGAGAATCATTAATTATCGCCCAGGTAGCTTTACACTTGTTATGTGCCGTTCTTATAAAATGGTCATTTTGAGCTTTTTTAGTCAATTTAATCATTTTATTTAATCTAGAAGACAGAGATTGAAAGTTTTGTTTATTAACTATGGTTTTATGTCTACGGTATACCCATAGCAGTTGGCGTTTTCGTTTTCAACACTTTTTAATGCCTGTTGTAATCCATTTCGGTCGTTTGTGGACAGTAACTCTCCTATGGACTTTTGGAAAGCACAAGTCGTAAAAAAGAGTGAAGGTGTCATAAAATTCATTAAATGCGATTACTGGTTCATCACTTTTGAATGATTCGTCAAAAGATAGTGAACTTATGCAAGAGGTGAATTTTTTTACATTTTCTTTGCTGTAGTCACGTTTTTCAACGTACCAATAATTGAAAGTGAAACTCTCTTTTACGGGACACTTGAGAACCTGCGCCACATGATCCGACAGGGCAAAATCCATCAATCTACCCTTGCAGCCGCGAACATTATAAAGGAAATTGTCGATACACGTACCGCTTACTAACTGCGTTGGCTCATTAAATGCATATTTAAGATTATGAAAAGCTAAGAGCTGCAGGAAAATAGCAGACTTTGCTCTTCACCAAAATATTTATGTTAAAGTCACCACATATTATTACATTGTGTTTTTTGCTGCAAAATTTAGTTAATAGAGAGCTAAATCTTTGAAAAAATAAATCGTTAATTTCCTGATTATTTCGACCCTATCCCAAATAAAAAAACAGTAGATGGGTTAAAAAAGGTAGACTTCGTACTTTCCTCGTATGTGCTAATTAAAACAATAACCAATGTTAATTGGTTATTGTTTTTATTAACCAATAGGGCAAACGAGAAGCGTGCCGGTAAGCAACTACCGTCACCCACTGATAGTGTCACAGTTGCGCTGCCATCCCTTAAAGGTAGTGGAATGGGAAAGGCAGGGGAAGGGGAAGAGGCGGGTGTGCCTCCGGATACCTCTCTCGAAATAAAACGCGGTGTGTGCCACTTTACGTCGATATTCGGCGAGGCCTTGCTATTTCACCGATCAAGCCGGCCTATTCATGCAGCGAACTGCGTGGCCACAGAAATAGATCAAGATAGAACGGCGAATAGGCGTGGCAAGCGTGCCAAAACCATGCACTATATTGCATGCTTTTCGAAACTCGCTCTCATTACGCATCGAGCGTCCCGATCCTGCGTTCAGGACGTAAAAAAATAGATAAAACTTCACTTAAATGCTTTGTTGTGCTGTGGCAAATTGTAAAAACAAAAGTAGTGAAGCAAATATGAAGAAAGGAAATATTTCGTATGATCAGTAAGTATAGAAAATCAGTAGAACGTATTTTTTTGAGATTCTAAATAATTGTTTTACTTTTACCATGTTCAATAATTACGATCATAAGTTGTATATTTTTTCGTTATAATGAATATCCATTGCTGTCCACATTCAACGCTCGTATATAAAAATATTACGCGCTTATTTATATTATACGCGTAATGTACGTCGAATCGAACGAAATACACAATACACCTGCCAGTTGATCGCTGTGATTGGTCTTTGAATGTTAGAGATGGACACTCCATGTATTGTTGAGTCTTAGGACTTATCGATAAATTAATTCAATATTAATTCGAGTATCAGCTCATGTCTTGCTTTGTTGCTACCTATATTCTAACACTACAAATTTCAACCAAAGTGCTTCGTTTATTGGCAGCAGTTTATTTGACAGTATAAGTTTTCACCAATTTGACCAATCGCCGATGGAAAATCATCTCGTCCTTCTCATACGGGCAGTAACCGAAGTACTTTTTTTATTTTCTATGATTATCATTACACAAAATCAATAAAGTTGGTACCATATAAAAATAATAAATTTAACACACGTTGCAGATATTAATATCGATAATCTAATGAGTGTGTCTCCTCACTAGTCGCCCCGCTCACAATGAAAATGACGTCACGCTGTGGCGTGGGCGTGGTTTTTCAAAAAATAATAGTTTAAAAAACTAAAAAACACGCTTTTTATAGAAAACCGAACTAAAAAATAGAAAATAAATTTTAATGAATTTAAATTAAGAAAATAGTGTTAAAAATTTCAATGAATATAAATTAATAATAGTGTGAATAAAAAAAAAAATTTTATTTTAAAAAAAGCGTGGGGTGCATGGTGTCAATAAATATTTTATTGACAGATATGAGTAGACTGATTATCGTTTCGATAATATCTTAAAAAGCACCCCACGCTTTTTTTAAAATAATTTTTTTTTTTTTTTATTCACACTATTATTAATTTATATTCATTGAAATTTTTAACACTATTTCCTTAATTTAAATTCATTAAAATTTATTTTCTATTTTTTAGTTCGGTTTTCTATAAAAAGCGTGTTTTTTAGTTTTTTTAAACTATTATTTATTTTATATTTTTTAGTTCGGTTTTCTATAACAAGCGCGTTTCTTAGTTTTTTAAACTATTGCTTAACTATTTTAAAGCGTGCTAACAACGGATATCAAAACCGAATTTGAGGAATAGCGCCATCTGTGACAAGGAACTCGTTTCAAGTTTATAACGTAGACTTTCCGGTGATTGCCACTAGATGGTGCGAGAAGTGAACTATGAACACTAAAAAATTAACAAAAATCATATTTTGCAAATTGAAAAATGGAATAATTTTATCAAATTAGTGTATTGTCATCGGTCCTCAATAAATCTACAAAGTTTGAACGAAATCTGGCCGTTTAAAGTGGGTCAAAATCGCGCCCAAAGAAGTCGGTTACAAACAAACATACAGGTGAAGCTAATAAAAAGTGACACGCTTGAAATGTATGGAAATATGACATCGCAGCCGTTCTATCTTGATATATTTCTGTGTGCGTGGCTCTACCGCGTTCTAGACTAAACGACGAGAGAGACAAAAGACGTTGTAATTTTATTCATTTTTAAATATAAAAGTAGGCCCACATATATTTGACAAATTCAAAGTTTCTAAGTTGTTATGACTCCCAGTTTCACCTTGTAGTTGTAACTACCACCCCCCGTGTATTAAAATATCTAGTGACGTAGCGTTTTGTTACATAGTAGAAGTTAAAGAAGAAGAAGAATAAAGTAAAAATTTGCATTGATGAAATAAGTGGCGCTTAATTGCAAAAAAAAACAGTAACTAATTTTTTGTACAAAATTTGTTAAATCCTGATTCCAACGCTAACTTATGGAAGCGAGAGCTGGGTATGAAAGTAGGATAAACGCGGTAGAAATGAGGACACTGCGCAAAATCTGCGGAGTGACTCGCTGACTGTGTCGAAAACAAGGTTGTAAGGAAGGAAGTTGGGTTGAAAGAGAGCGTCGATGTTAAAGTAAAAAAGGGCATGCTCCGATGGGTCGGACATGTTGAAAGAATACATGATGCAAGATTGACTATTAATAAATAAATAGTACAGTGTAAAAGCGGATGGATAAAGGAGCTTAGGACGGCCAAGACACACATTCCATGACCAAATAGAACGTGTTCTGGCGGAAGGTGATGTTAAAAATCGACTCGCGTGCATGAAAAGAGTAAGAATCGTGCCTTATGGCGCTCTGTTTTTTCTGCCTACTCCGCCAGGGATTTGGCGTGAAGTTATGTATGTGTATGTAACTGACTTTGGTGACACAAGATATATGAGACTGGTAGTACCAGTCATTAGGACATCAAAATATAATTCTATTAATACGGTTGGATAATTTAATTACGATTTATTATTAAAATAACTAAAATACGCAGCAATATATTTTACTTGTTTCTGGCTAATGGCAAGGAGGCTTTATACGGCTGGCTTAAAGAGGGGTGTCGGCTATGGCTATGGCTGTGGCTTTTGGCAAGGCTTGCCGAAAGGCTTGGTGGCTGGCATGGCATCCGTAACACTATACAAAATAACAGCGCTCAACCTCGAACACTTATTTTCCTAAGCTAAGAAGTATTTGAATTCACATTTGCAAATGCGAAAAATGTAACATTCGTTACAGCATTACTTCATACCGAACTGTTGAATATTCCAACTCCTTCCTCCAGCAGAGTGGCGCTCGATGCATCAGCACTACAAGTTGTGCACCATGCTTATTAAAGGAAATTACAAATTTATCAAAATGAAACTAAATCCATCACAATCAATGTTTTATTTTGTTAAGAATCAATCTTTCTTTTCAAATATCTGTGCATATAACTTACAAAAACTCACTGACACACATGTAAGAACAATATTGTTTTTTATATTTATTAAAATGCTTGTACTTGGTATAATTCACTACGACATTTAAACATTCATAATACAACGGTTACGGGACAGTAAAGCTCAGATTTGTTTAGACAAGTACATTAATATTGTTGTTCATTATTATTATTAACTAGTACATGGCAGTTGGAAAAAGATGTACTAAAATTGATAAAAAAAATCCAAATTGATATTAAACTGATGAAAAATACTTGGAGTTAAGGATTTTGTTAGCAACAGAAGAGTATGTATTGGACATCTCTTCTCAGCTTCAGTAAAATCGGTCCAGTAGTTGTTATAAATGATGACGAGGGTAACAAACTGTGTATTTGTGTGTATTTGTGTGTGTGTGTGTGAATGTCTGTTACCTAGTGGAGGATTAGGGCAGAGTTTTACAATTTGTTTTATTACAAGATATGTGTGCAATATTTATAAATAGATTGAGCTTAAATATCAATATTATAGTCACAATCACTATTGTTCTTGTTCAGCCTCCACATTATCTACATACCAATATTGAACATTATATATTGTATAGGTAGCGAGATCTTTTTTTTTTACTTTTTTACATTAATCTTCCTAAATACTCTCGAGTTAAAAAATAACTTAAAAACTAATTATACTAATTATAAAAACAAAACGAAAAAAAAAATGTTAATGCCAATCTTTTTAAAGTTTAAAACTCACAGAGTAAAATACTTTTTTTTTATTTTTTTTGTTTACAAAATATTTATATAATACTTGCACTTACAATCTTACAATAATATGAACTCAGGTTGATGTTGAAATTTAAAAATAATCGCGGTCGTAAGAGTGAAAACGATTTCTTAGGCTAAATTTCAAGTTCTCGTTTATTTTTATACAATTAATAGAACAAGACGTAGTCATAGATTCATCATAAACTTACAATTTTAATCCTTTATCACCGTAATATATAATTTCAATATCAACCTGCTTCGTTCCGCACTCGCACTTAAAAAAACAATTTCTTCGGTGGATATTTATTTTTATTTTTCTTTATTTTCTGCCTTAGCATAGTTTTAACTCGCCTTCGCGCTAAATAAAAAATAAAACGATTTAATCGATTTTGGATCGCAACATTAGAACTACCATTACGTTTTTAATATCAAGTAGCAAAATATTTGTAATTACTTGGCAAAAATAAACCAAACGTGGCCACAACAACACTCGCATTCTTACATTCTATTCACCTCACCTCCATACCAACTTAACAACTAAAAAAATATGGAATTTTATTTTTTTATATAAGAAATCACAGTAAGGGAAAGCTGTTTAAATACACAAAGTTTCTTTTAAATATTATTGTTGATAAGCATTAATATCTCCGGATCGGTCGTGGTATTTAACCGGCCGAGCCGGCGAATCATGCAGCGACCTGTGTGGCACTACCACTGTTAATATTATCATCCAAACTCAGCTTGTATACAATTGCTTGAAGATATCAACTTCAAAACTTAGAATACTCCACTTACTCCACATGTATTAGCATCATGGCAGAAGGCAGCCAGTATCTTAGTAATAAATGTGATCGCTGACGAACCACCATGGTCGTTAGAAAGCTTTGACACGATACAAGACATTGGACTAGACGGCTTCACCCGAAGGCTAAACGCGGGAGGACATAGATCTCACCAAGGATTTTAATAGCCTGATGGCACCCGAGGTGAACCTAACAAACATTTTGACGAACCTTCAATCCTACTACATGCTATCTTTCTACTTCAAACGTGAGGGCACTATTTGTGCAAATAGTAGCATCAGCCCCAAGCTTTACTGACGAGGCAATATCACTTGTCATTTTCTCCGCCACAGGGACAGTTGATCTCACCACATATAACCCTCCCAAAGATCTAGAGGAGAAAGTCAAACGGTTCTGTCAACATGTCCCAGCATCTAAGAAGAGGTGAGCTTGGTGAGATCTTGCCACCCCGAGAGAAGATCACCACCTGGTTGATAGGGGAAGGCCACCCGTCGACCACCGTTGAAGGATCTCAAAGGAAAAGCCAAGGACACAGAACCCTGACTATCACTGATTTGGCCACATTTCTGAATGCAGTTCACTCAGACCTAGGCTACCGGGGAAACGAAAACTTATGTCACTCGATTTCATGTCTCATGGTTGATGCTAGATCCACACCCATGGGGGGTACCGGTGGAGCCACGACAGCAAACTGGACTGTCAACATGAATCCTCAAAACAAGAGTCAAATCACACAGGCTGCAAAAATGATGTATCAAGAAGCGGCAGTGTTCTAATTGACTTAAATTGATCCTGGTCAGATAAACTACGGGAGGATCAACATCTCAGGATTGGCGTGGAACTACTAAATTGGAAGTGGATGATGACGATCACCATCTTGTAATCCCTCTTACAGGCAGATCTTACGAGCCTTACACCTTTCATTAAAGGCCCGACACAATGGTCAGGGTGATACAAAATAACTATAAAAGAATCTTTGTCCATCTCAATTCAATATATTATTAATAGTTAATGTATAAAAAAACAACGTTTCACATTGACCAAACTAAACAATTATTACTTATCATTATTAATGTTTTTTTTTTTGTAAATTTCGAATTGCACCATTTTTAAGTTTTTTTTTTGTTTTATCTATCTATCTTACCAAATTATATAAATTAACCTATCGGTCGATACATTCGAGCGCCGGGCGACCGTGTGGCAACAGTTGAGCGATTTTTCGGCAACTATTATTCACAATTCAAACTTTACTCACCAATAAATTATTAATTACAAGTGATTCAAGATCTTACCCACTACAAGTGTGGCACTTAACCATGGCTTTACAAGTTGATCCGAGTGAACACGCACAAATATTGCCGCAAAGTAACCGCACCAAATACACACATTACAGAGAGTTTGTACCGCCGCCGGCACACAAAAACTATATCATTAATTAATTGCTCGCGACAGTGAAGGGTCAGTGTGGACACGCCCTCTGTATGTAAATATTATAACAAACTTATAAGTTCACACACACATGCACACAAAACAAAAGAATGGATCACATACAATTTTGACTTTCTCAAAACTAGGATCGCTAACGACCTACAAATATTCAATCTGCTCTCAATTAGTCGACCACACATTTTTAAGGACTTAATTATACAATATTTAAAAAAATGTAAATCAATCAATACACAAATCAGTTTTCTGTGTTTTACTTTCAAGTTGAGAAAAATAACTGTTCCCATCTGTCAATTTAGTAGATAATCTGGGCTCTTTCATTTTTATTGCAAGTTGTAGTTAAATCAATAAAGGCACATAATGAAATACAATAGACCTACAATAACTAAAGATATGTTTTAGGCATATGGATATACCCTCCTTGGGCTAATTAAATATATTTCTAAAGCTATAGCGAAGTTAGAAAAGATTTATCCGCTAATATGTATGAAACACGCCATACAGCATAAATACTCGTAACAACCATGTCTACCCACGATAACCAGCACAAAGAGATTATTTACTAATTTGGACAGATGAAACCATAAGGATATTTTCAAGTGTACAACTTAAACAATAGGTATAACGCAACCTTTTCGTTATATTAACCGATTATAATATTAATTTAAAAATTGTATTTCATAACACCTTTTATAAACTCGCCTTTGACATAACCGCGAGAACCATAGATGTGAGGTAAAAAAGAGAATATGATAGAAAAAATACAGGAACCATTAACCTCCTAAAGGTTAACGTCGGCTAGTAAATCAATATGCAGACAGGTTTTAAAAAAAATAAGTATTACCATATTTGTTTCTTAAATAATATTAAAATGACCCTTAAATGAAATATTATGACCTTCAAATAAGTACATCATCTGACATCGGGGGCTGTCCTCTTTTCCGAATATCATACTCATTTACAAATTTTAAAGCTATATTTCATTTTTTAAAATAAAATACAATTCATTATTAGCTAATGATAAGAGTAATACATAAAAAATTCGAGCAAGTATAATGAGAGCTGGACATTCCAACTAAGAGTGGTATTAACAAAGTGTTATATCAAATAATGCAACAAAAAGAGCACCATACGTATGTATTATTATTTTTGAAAAATTCAATCTTCTAACTGAAACCGCACAAACAATAACAAATAAAACAACTTTGAACTATTTATAGCACTCTCTAGGTGTTAATATTTTTACCAGTATTAGAGATTTTCAAGTAAAACTCATGTGTCATATGTTAATAAAATAAAAAGAAATATCAATGATTAAAAACTTTCACATGTCATACTCGCTAAAAAGTATCATCATAACAAATAGTTGACTCACAGAAAATCAATAAGTAACCGCTTATTATTTGACTGTTCAATAGTCAGCATCGACTATGAATATTATTAGTTAATCAATATTATTTATTATTTTTGATTATTTGAATCTGAAGAATTAGCAGTGGTTTTTCTAGGTTGAGGAATTTTAAGTAAATATTTATTCTAGAATAACATACTGGGCCTATTGAATTGTAAAATATTCAAATTAGTGTGTTTTATAACACTTACGCCCGAATACTGAACGGCCACTCAAATCTCACAATCAATAAAGTGCTACTTACTGCTCAAATTTCACGTATACTGTCTAATGTGACAGCTACTTAAACGCTTAAGTAGCGCTTATATATTTGAGTGGCGGTTCAGTATTCGGGCTTTAATATTATAAACCGAACCACTTAAATCTGTTCAAAGTAGAGGGTAATAAAAATTACAATAGTACCTAATACACTACTACGACTATCAATACCATTCTCAATTGTAACGCAAAGGTAAATCTTATCATTAAAGTATTATCGATACATAAAACATGCAATTATATTTACTTGGTATATGGAATTATCGATACACTTAAAATGCGACACCAAAAATTCTTGAATCTACCATATTACAATAATTATAAAGACGACAATACAGCGAAAACACTAATTAGTAAATTATATAGCACCATCTCTTTCTCGCTACAAGGAAATGTATTAACCTAACAAGATTTGAATAGTACTGTAAATGTATTTAAATGCAAATAAAATACAGTTTTAGTGAGAGAGGGATGGCGATATTTCTTTATCATATATTTATACTGAACGGTTAAAGACTTGTATTTAGGCTTAAATTTTATTTGTTGGTTAAATATTGTTCGGACATGGACTTGAATTGTTACTGTTCATGAGCTTCCACTAAACTTTCGCAAAACAATCATCTTGGAAAAACAAGTAGTGTTAGCTACTTCTCTGCATATTAGCTGCCTACCAACTAAAGTCCGTCCAACCGGAATAATACAGGTGGTCATTAATTCTAAAACTTCCTTCTTCAGCTCAAACTGAGCTTTTCTTCGTTTTACAGTATTTTAAAAGTGGTAATCAAAAAGCAGTTTTAGAATTTAACGGACCACTTTCGGGAGGCTCATTCGAGTAAATATCATTTGATTTCATATCATGAGATGTTTAAGTACAGCTGAAAGCCACACAAATCGGCATACTTTCCGAGAGAGTTCCGCTTGTGATTCTTGGATGCACCCAAAGTATGTTCTCCACTTAATGATGAATTATTGATGACAAGTCAGTCTCGGAAATTGACAATCAATATGTTGGGTGTTGTCGATGTGAATACTGTTCGAATCGAATTTATTATCATGTCACGTTACGGCTGTGTCGATATTGATGAGTTTGTAAGGTCCTCGCGATATGTTAATTTATATGTGCTTACGTCTAATTGTCGCAGTACACCGGCAAGACGGGACTGCGCGGCCAATCGGATGTTTCTTCATTCTCACTGCTTTCACTGCCAGATCTATAAATGAAAAAGCTTTATAAATTAAGCAATATAATATAATAGATGCAATATAATAGTTGCATGAATGGGCCGACTTAACCGGTTAAAATACCACAACCTCTTAGATATTCTAAAAAGACGCTCTTGCCGCGTTTCGCTCGGTGAGAAAGGTATGCCGGAGGCCATTTGGGCATGACTCTGGTCAAACAGAAAAATCAGCATCGCCTTAACATTGCTCAGGAGATGTTTGACTAGATCCATGAACTGACATGATAGGACGCTATGCCACGATTGAGGAGATAAAGACGGCATAGACGAAGGAACTGAACGAGACCACAAAAATGTTCGAGGTGAAAGTACATCGAAGATTGAAAAAAAACGTTGACACAAATGTATTATTTGTGCGAACAGGATCATTTTGAAGGAGACAACATGAATATTCATAAACAAATAAATACTTATTGATAAAAGAACAACAGCATTAGGGACACTTTATGAAAGTCAAGTCAGTCGGGAGCGAAAGAAAAACATATGGCTGACAAGCTTACACAGCACAACACCGAAGAATGGCGGTATAACCATTTCGAAATATTGGTCTACCTAAATGTTCGTGGTAGGGGCGGGCAGCAGCGTTCCTATCCGAAAAAAGGTTTACCCCTGCGGTATCAAACTCGTTTGCCCAGCGTGGGGACCATGGCCAAAATCTCCCATGAGAAAAGCGCGATTAAAACGGCCCCCAGTTCCCGGTAGTCCCACTATTCCCGGCCAAGGCAGCGGTCGTGGTAACGGTGGGACAGGGGGTGCTAAGAATCTCCGGGTTACGGCAGGCTGCCAAAAACAACTACTCGTGGCCACTTATAATGGACGCAGTCTTCGGCTGGACCAACACCTCACCGAACTCGAGGTAGAGCTGGGTTGCTTGAACTGGCATGTTCTAGGGCTATCTGAAGTCCGGCGAGACGGGGAGGACACGATAACCCTACAGTCAGGCAGCTTACTCTACTTTCAGGAAGGTTAGAATGGAAAAGCCTAAACCAGCGTATTAGAAAGCTGATGCGGCGCGACTTTCGTCGATCGAATACTCGAGCAATCGAGAACGCGATCGACCGCAACAAAGGGTCGAAAGTGTTCGCTCAGCAGCTTGGAAGGTCCCATCTGACGAAGCTAAAAACTGCGGATGGACGTGTCGTCACCTCTAAGCCCGAGTTTCTCGCAGAGATCGAATCTTTTTATGGGCTCCTTTATTCCACACGGATGACCAAGCCGACGGGACACAGCGATGATGAACACATAGCCCCGCTAACGCGTCACTACAGTGAGGACATCCCCGACTTTTCAGAAAGCGAGATTGGGGCGGCTCTCGGGCAACTTCAGAACAAGAAGCCTGGTGATGACGGAATTACTACGCAGCTTCTAAAATCCGGCGGGATCCTCAAAGGAATTAGCAGGTCTTTTTAATTCTGTCATACATCAGGATATAACACCACAGGTTTGGAGCGGGAGTGCGGTGGTGCTGTTCATCAAAAAAGGTGATAAGACCTTACTGAAGAATTACAGACCCATCTCACTCCTGAGCCATATCTACAAGTTGTTCTCGAGAGTCGTCACGAATCTTCTCGCTGCAAGACTCGACGAATTCCAGCCTCCGGAGCAGGCCGGGTTTCGAAAAGGCTTTAGTACCGTGGACCACATCCATACTGTCAGGCAGATTGTACAGAAGATTGAAGAGTACAATCAGCCGCTGTGTATGGCTTTCGTGGACTAAGAAAAAGCCTTCGACTCCATCGAAACTTGGGCAGTTCTGGATGCACTGCAGCGTTGTCGGATTAACTGGCGTTATATCGAGATGTTGAGATGCTTGTACGACACCGCCACGATGGCTGTCCAGATACAGGACCAGGTGACGAACTCCATCGAGCTAAATCGAGGTGTAAGACAGGGAGATGTTATATCTCCCAAACTCTTCACCAATGCTCTAGAGGAAGTGTTCAAGACTCTGGATTGAACTGGACAGGGTGGGTTGCCGACGACCTCGTTGTTATGGCAGTCGCTGGAACAGTTAAGCGGAATGCTTTGCAGCCTAGACGAGTCCTCCCGGCGTGTCGGTTTGAGCATGAACTTGGACAAGACCAAGGTCATGTTCAATGAACGATCATAGGAGGATTCGGCTGGGTTGGGCTGCATTCGGCAAACTCAGCGAGCTATGGAGCGGGCTATGCTAGTAAGAAGGTCATAGAGTGGAGACCGCGTCTTGGTAAACGTAGCGTAGGACGCCCACCAGCCCGATGGTCAGACGACCTCAGAAAGGTTGCAGGAAAAGACTGGATGCGGAAGGCAGAGAATCGGATATTGTGGCGCACATTGGCCTATGTCCAGCAGTGGACTGCAATAGGCTGATGATTATGAAAGTGATGAATCCAGCTGCACACTTTTATATTGGAAACGTGTCACAGAAAGAGCCGTCTATAAATGTTTACCTGTTTCGGGTAGGCGTGACGTCCACCTGGTAGTGCTGCTCCTCAATGGTCGGCAGCATCGAAGTCAGACCATCTGTTGGTCGAAGTACCTGCCAACCGTACATATAATAATATTAATATCATACTATACTTCAGTAAAAATATAATTGTAAATTTCTCCAGTTGACATATGATGATGATGATGATTGGTCTACTGCATCGGAAGCATTCTGATGAAATTTGTATGTGTGCGTGTTTTTATGTAGTCAAAGTCAAAGTCAAAGTCAAAATAAGCTTTATTTTCATAGGTCTTCACAGACACTTAAAAATAGTCAACAAGTACAATTTTACTTTATTATTTTAATTAAACTACTTAACACGAGCGCTTGAGGAAAGTGCGTCCGTGGAACAAGAAAACACGGACGCAATCGCCACGAGCGGCCCGATTCCGAGTGTAGGGGCTATCATGAGAAGAATCGGGCAAGAAACTCATGTGCCAAATACTCTTTTCAAACTATTAGACATAAATAACAATAATATTAATATCGCTACTGAAAACAAAGCAGTAGACTCGTGCATAAAAGGTGTAGCAGCCAGAATACTCGACCATCACAGCAAATTAACATCAACGACCTAAAAAGAAAAACTAAGCAAATATATTAGTCGAGCGCAACTGACGCGACATCTTTTATTTAGAGTGGTAACGTTGTGCAATAAATGAAACTTATATGTACATATATTATAAACAATATCAAAGCAAATTATAAATTAAAAAGTGTATATACATAACTATCAGAAATTATTACGGAACGCCTCCACTCCAGAACATGTGAACAAATTTCAACACGCAAACTACAGAATCCGCGTTGAGCAAGCAACTTGACGGTCCCAAGATGACTTGTCCGTCATGAAGTCATTGATGGTGTAATAAGCACCAGCAATGAGACGATCCTTCACCGCCCGACTAAACCGATCGAATGACAGAGCCAGGATATGCGCAGGGATTCTATTATAAAATTGTACACCCATTCCCAGAAAAGACTTATGTACTTTGTGCAGGCGATGACACGGCAACACAAGTTTATGCTTGCCTCTGGTATTAAAATTATGAACATCACTATTTTTAGTATATTTATTCAAGTTTTTCCTAACAAACATTATATTGGCATATATAAATTGTGAAACAACTGTTAATATGCCAAATTCCTTAAAACGTTCTCTTAGAGAGACTTTGGCCCCCAAATTATAAATTGCCCGAATAGCTCGTTTCTGAATAACAAAAATCGACTGAATCTCAGCTGCTCTACCCCATAGCAAAATACCATAAGACATAACGCTATGAAAATAACTGAAGTAGACTAATCTGGCGGTTGCAACATCGGAAAGCTGTCGAACTTTTCGAACCGCGTAGGCAGCAGAGCTGAGTTTTCCCACTAAAGATTTTACTTGAGGACCCCATTGAAGCGTATTATCTAGAGTAATACCTAAGAATAAAGTTGACTTCACTGGGTCTAAAATTGTGTTATTCAGAGATATATTTATAGCCGGACCATTAACATTAGGCATAGTAAACCTTATTATTTTAGTTTTATTGGAATTCAGAACTAAATTGTTGGCCGTAAACCATTCATGGGCATGTGTAAGGGAGCTATTCACATCATGTAGTAGACCTTGATTATGTCTGACTTAAAGAACGTTTTTGAATGACTGAGTGGAATCATCCATTTTATCGGAACTGCATAACAGAAAAAAAAAGCTTCGTGACCTTTGGCTTATTCGATTATTACATTCTAGCTGACTGCTTTTAATTAAAATTATTGTTACACTCTATAAATATTTACCTTAAGTGTACGCTCAGACAGCTTCCACACTAGTCTTTGGCCCTGGTCTCGTCTAGAGTCGGACCGCTCGTATCTAGAGATCACGTGGAGCACTCGGGCGTAAGATAACTCGACAGAGGTGTCGCAAATCTGTCAAGACAGAAAAAAACATTAGACTTTCATAATCTGACGTACTTTACAGCAGAACGTGTGGGTACGATCGCAATTATATCCTGTATCGAAATTAGTTTCTTATCCATGTTAGCTATCGGTATTATTCGGACAAGAGCTTCGAAGGATTCGAACTGGAAACTGATTAGTCAATGATGACTACGTTAATGATGACGTATTTTTCAAAAACTAAGCTGCTGCAGATCCCGGTACTACTGCACAAATGCACCATGAGGTAGTCATAAGACTTTGTTTGTCATTGGTGTGTTGGATGGGCTGGGGAAATACCATGAACTCTCAGAATATCGTGCTGCGTTTCGTCCAGTGAGAGGTAATCCGGATCCTTCCTCCTCTTACAACACCCTACTGCCTTTTAAGCTTGCAACGCGTTCATGGGTGGCGTTAGTCAGTTACCCAGGTGACCAGCTAGCTCGTTTAATCCTATCCCATAAATAAACTTACTTGACAGTAATCAATCTGCAGTTGTTTTGCGAATTGGTACAAGAAGAGAGCGTGATCGCGCTCTACGCCGTGCAACGAGGACGGCTCCCTCAACAGCTCCTCTGTTAACAACATTCAAAAATATGTTAATATTTAAAAGTTGGAAAATATGTAATTTAGAAAACAGAGAGGAAAAATACAGTTATAAAGTTTCACAAGTAACTGAAGATCTGCTTGTTACAGAAATTTATTTTTGTTAAAGTAACATAAATTCACGCCTTTATTGCCCAAAGGTGTAGGCAGCGGCTGTTAAGCCTTGTCTCGCCGGTATGTTTACGTCCCAAAATGGAATAGGTGGCGAACCTATTGCCATATCGGCCACAAAGTTTTTAGTCATCGATATTTATCACGCATAACTCCCGAAAACAATTTCGAAAAGTCATTGGTGTGAGCCGTCAGGATTCTAACTCGTCGTTTTTTCTCCGTCTTTTATTGTTAATAATATTATAAAAATAAAATTAGTATTAGTATTCAGAAGGGTGTCTCTCTGCTATTCATACAAAACATTTTTGAGAGACTCGATCTCTCAAAATAAGGACGTAGAGTGGCCTCCATTTCCAGCTCTCTGCCTTAAAGGCCGGCAAACGCAACTGCATCTTAATCTGTGTTCACTTGTGTCCATTTTTAGCGCTATATGCTTACCTTCAGGTGAACCACTTGCTCGTTTAATCCCTATCCCATAAAAAGCAAACTGAGAGATAATAGATTGTTATAAAAATAATAACTCACCAAGTCTGTGATAGATCATCACCAGAGCCAGTTCACTGGTGCGTATGTTGACGCAAGCGGCATCACAAGATACTATCTCCAACACTTGGACCAGCTCTTGTTCCTGATAGATACATAAACAAGTGGGTTAATATATTGATAAGTTTTTAGCTTGCACAAATTTATTTTGAAATTGAAAAAGAACTTTATCACAAGTCGACATTAAAAGTTAAATGGAATATGAGATACACACTAAAATAAAAACCGCATATGTTGTGAAAATTTTTATTAAAATCGATTAAGTAATTTAGAAAGTCTATAGCAAACAAATAACGTGATACGTTATTGCAGAGTTGCAGAGTGATTATACACAGCCGTAATCGACCGCGAGACAAATCCAGGGAGAAAATAGTTCTGAGACTGAGTGTCAGAGGAAAGTAGCACCAATCACGAAACAAAATTAGAAGGCAGTTAGTGGCAGATTGACATTGGTATGGACATTGCTATGAGAAGGGAAGAAAGTCATAAGACCAGGAGAGTGATCAGAATGACTGCGGATGGAGTCATGAGTAGAGGAAGGCCAAAAAAGTGATAAATGGCTAAAAGCAAAAGAGGAGACGAGTGGTAGAAGCATGACAAGTTGCAGCGACCCCACTTACGAGTGGGATAAGGGTAGAAATATGATGATGATGATGATTTGGGTGTTAGAGGTATGAACTTATTGGAAATAATTCAACTAACCGTGCCGAGCACATCTGCTGAAATGCCGACCTCTTGAGCGTAAAGCAGTAAAATATTACGGAACAGGCGCAACCAGTCGAGGGATGTGACGTTGCAGCCGGCGGCGAGGCTGAGCTTATCCACGATCACCTTGGACATACGACGCACGTCACCAGTTGTACATTCGGTCTGCGACACATCCACTGGAACAACATATTTTGCATTAAAAATCGTTATTGATTAAAACTTCCTATGCTGTTTAAAGCGGCAGCAATAAAGAAAAGATTTTTTTCTAAAACAAAGTAGCTAAGTTACTCCTTAATACACTAGCTGTCTTGTCAATAAAAGTCCCCTCAAAATCACTGAAATGGCGGAACTAGGATTTTCAGAGATTACGCGGAACAAACAGACAGAAAAAAAATTAAAAAGTAAATAAATAAATGTTGGTGTAAGTACCGTATACGCCTATGAATGTAGTAGAACGCAGTTATTTCAATATTACAAACAGAGACTTCAATTTTATTCATGTGTATATAGTTATTTGTCGATGGTTTGACTCACATAGTTCCTTGACGAACAAAGTCCGCTTGATGTTCGTATCTTGGGCGTAGCGCTCCAAAGCAATGTTCATGCACGACATAGTGATGCAGGGAACATGGCTGGGACGCACTTTCATCTTTGTCAGGAATCTGTGAATAAAACAATTTTATGTTTGATGTTCAAATTGAACCAATAAATCCTACCAATTTCACTCTATTATAATCATCTTCCTGCATTATTTGGGGTTACAATCGGTTTTCATTTTCCCTATCATTTTCACACTTCCCTATCATTAGATTCTCCACAGCAACAACCTTGCTAATCATCCATATTTTCTTCTCTCTGTTGTCTTGTTTCCTTCTTCTTCTTGTTTCTACTTCGTCTTGTTTCTTATTCTTAGCTATTGGTGGCAACTTTCAAGCCTCCTCTTACATACTCATTCCGTATTTTATCCAATTTATTTTCTTTATTCCATTAGTATTTTACCAATCTCACTTGATATAGTTATTGGGAGCTGTAAAGTCATTATATCAAAAACATATTTCAGGTAGTTACCTGTCGAAGAAATTGATGGCGTTGATAAGCACTTCGGCGGGCAGATCGTACCACGCCTTCAGGTAGCGAAGAACATGTGCTGCACCATCCCTCGCGCCGGTCGTCACCTCGCCCGGCTGCAACACAAAATTAATCATATATATTGCATATCAAATCATGTATCGACTAGAACAAGAGAGTGCCTCCACTTTTTCTCCTCACAATGTCCTATTATCAATTATCTTTGTGTCGTATAAGTCATTCGTTTCGTGGAAGTACGTAGATGAAGAAAACCACTTGAAAATGAAAGGGAAAATTTAAATTACATTTAAAATCAATAGCTGAATGGTGAACGTGAATAAGGATTACTTATTCATTTATTTAGAAGAGTTATTTAGAAAATTTCGCAAAAAAAAAAAAATATTATCTCCAATCGCACAGCACATTTTTTTTTACTAAAGAATATACATTCACACATACATACTATTCATGTGTTCGTAATATATGCTAAATATATTTAAGATCAAAACATAAAAAGATCAAAAATGCAAAAAGTATCTGAAGTTTTGTCCACTAGAAAGTAGAAGGAGAGTCCCAGAAAGAGTTCTACTTCAGATATGTGACGCTCCATTACAAGATTGTTGTCGCGCAGCGGTATTGTCGTAAAATAATACACAAAACAGAAAAGATACACACCAAAATTCGCCATTCTATTAATACAAGCTTTTAGTTAGACATAAAGGTAGTTTGAAAGTAAACCCACAATCTAGCTCAGCTCTCACTGCACTTTATGACTGTACTGCATATTCACAGCTACAATTTTCATACCTCATACAAGAAGAGCAAGAAGGTGCAATTATCACTTTAAAATAATACTGTAATGCAATTTCTTGAAGTAATGTACCTAATAGGGTTAGTTTTAAAATCTTACATTCCTTTTATACTTATATATTTATAATCAGAGAGGAACAGAATATCCCACTTCACCATGAGGCTCGTCTATTGATTACTATTTCTTATTTCAGGTTTTTATCATAATAAGTACAGTCAGTCGACTGAACGCGAGCAATAACTGATGAAAATAGATTTAGATAATCCTCTCTAATCTACTTCAATCTTAAATTCTTGGTCTTAATTTGAGGTCAATTCAAGGAAAAATATTGATTTGTGGTCACCAAGCAATCTTACAACAAGTCGCAAAGACAGGGTCTATACTAGGTTTGATACGGAACCCCAACGTCATGCTGACTCAGGTTACTTTATTCCACATGTATGAAATATAATGCAATATTCGCACAGCTTGTTGCATGGGAACAGCTATCGCTTACTGAGATAGTCTTCAATACTTAGAGATATATCCGGCCTGAGTATACAAATTGCTGACACGCATTGGAAACGTTGTTCACTTAACATACAAGTACTAGGAACTCTGAGTATATCTTCGCACTTTTTATACCCGAAGGCGTAGGCAGCGGCAATTTGCCTCGGTAAGCCAACTTTTTGATTTGTCCCTAAATGTAACAATATTATAAGCCATCAAGAAGGCTCTATTCTATTTGTGAATATTGCGATACCCTAATAACGTTAAAATATTTAAATATTTTGGCATAATATACGATGTTTATATATCTTATGTACAGCTAATGCAAGGTTGCAATAGGCCAACCATCTTTATTTTTGTAATTTTAATAAACATTAAGCTATTGCGATACAAACTGTGTACGACAACAATGTTAAACACAAAATTATTCTAGAAACCATATGAAATAGTGTAATGTATAAATATAGCTTCTATATTTACCTTTCCCTCAGCGAGCAATCCTAATCTGGGCTGAAACTTGTTCTCCAACAAGAGATACTCGTTGAGTTTATTATGCAGATCTTGCGCTTGCTCCTCTGGGCTGCGCGTTGTGGTGGTGGATGTTGACGCTACCGGTGTAGCGGCCTCGTCAGCATCCGGGTGCCCCGCGCCCGATCTCAACATTATCGGGATTATTGGCGCGAGTCGAGGGTGAATCGGCACCTGCATATAACTAATCAATTAATGTCTGCCTGCTACAATGCTTAAAACTACTTATTTAACGGAACATCAGGGATACATTCAAGTTTAATTTATAAATACTATATGAACTGTTTTAAAAATGATTAATAGTGATTTTCTAGTGTTTGTTTATAACGCTTTTGAAGTTGAAATTACCATGTTAACTCAGATCAGATGAACAGAACAGTCGAAAAAATTTAATACTTTATTTATCGCCAACCTAAATTTTAAAATATGTATTTTAAATCAGGTTCCTTGTCAGAGCAACAAAAGCAAAAAACAAAAAAACAGTTTATAAATTCTTGTCATTCTGGTTTTCACCGGTGTACAAGTGACAGTTCTTATATTAATTATAGTCACCATTATACCGCAGGGACATAATTTACTTCAATGGGAAAATTAGAAAATCACCGAAACTGTTTTAGAGTTGCGATCAGGTTAGGCAACCGCCAGTTTACAATGATAACAAATAATGCATAGTTATTTCTCACCTAAGCTAGCGTGTTGCAGGAGCAATCAGCGGCTTCTTGTCGTTGTTTATGCCCGCACCGATCCCCCCGCGGCTCGTCCCGACGTACTGAGCGACCGGGCGCGGAGGCCCTAGTACCTGACAATAGAGAGATCGCGAATCAGCGCACAGCAGCCCAGGACAGGCCGCCGAACGGTGATTGTGGGGGATCAGGGAATATGTCGCTTTAAAATAATATAGGAACAAAATATGGTACGGTAGGATGGCTCTTGGATTGTATTATAACCAAGATTCAAGGTAGTAGTTTGAATGAAGGGATTTAGGAGAGTAGATAGGATATTAATCCAAGGTTACCAGGTGCAATGTTTTGTTGAAAAACAATTGCCCAGCCGCCTCCGCGTCTCTCAGAGCGTCAGATACAAGTACAACAATGGTTGAGCACTGTTGTAAGGGCGGTACACTATCCTCTAGCGAGGACAGAGACGCTAGTTTAAAACACAAAAATACCACGGTCTCTCCCTTGACCCTAGTATACACCGGGCACTTTGTTACCCTTTATACTATTTTTATGTGAACTTTGACAGTTCTGTCGCAGCGAGCGACTCGGGTCTCTTGACAGGGATAATTAGTAAAGCAAAAACAAATAATACCTGTAAAATAATTGCAATCAGTAATTCTGTTCTATAAACAACGGACAAATTACACGAACTTGTCAACCAGTGTGATTTGTTTAGTACAATATGCATTACAATTGACTATAACTTATTTGTTCTCTAAATCCGAGTTAATCCAATCCACAGAGTACAACGTCTATGACAGATTACCCAATGTGGCATACTTGTAATCGTATCGATAAGAATCTTAATAAAAATATTTATTTAAAATTTGAAAGCAGACAGACGCTTATCACGTGTCCAAAATAATAGTTTTCATTAAAAACGATAAACACTATCAGTATCGTAGAACAATAACGAGTATGGCGGTGTGATCACGCATTGGAAAGTAAACAATATATAAATACTTCTGATTCGCGATCGGTACTCTGACAATTATGTAATCAATTTTAAGTATTAAAAACGCACAAATTTTTATATCCTTGCCCGCTTCTTGTACTGTCTCTGTTACTGGTGAATATAATAGCAATTTAACGGTAGAAAATAATATTGACAACAGTTCATTACTTTCAGAGTTAATTTTCTATTACAGGCAAAACTATCTCCTCATTATAATATTAAGTAGGTATAGATAACTGAACATAACATAATTTCACGCCTTTTTCTACCCGAAAGTGTAGGCAGCGGCTGTTAAGCCTCGTTTCGCCGTTATGTTAACGCCCCAAATGGCGTTTATCACACATAACTTCCGAAAAGTAATTCTTGATTCAGAAGCGGGGTGCTCGACAACTGAACCACCGAGACTACAAGATAAATATACAAGATAAAATAACTTGAGACGTTTTGTTTGGCCACTTTGGTGTGGAAGGTGGTTGGCGCGAAGTCTTTTCAGGAAATTTGTGAAAAAGATTTCGTGAACTGTCCGGAGTCGCTCAACTAACCCTGGCGTTATCGCAGAAAAGAAGTTGGTACAATGACCTGGTGTCGGTATGAACATTTCGACATTCGACACATTCAAAGGCAGAATGTTAACTTGTGATGTACTTACAAGAAATAAAAACAGCGCTATGTACATATTTATCACAAAAACAATGAAAGTAGGTACATTAGGTAATCGGTGAATTATCGCTTACGTAAATATGCTAGTATCATTGCCAAGTCTTTTGCGAACGACACGCACACGTCCAATCAGCTCGACTACAATAGTCAATAATCATCATTACTTTTTAGTATTTTCAGATCAGACTGATTGTCTCTCTGATTCTGGCAGGATCAAATCCTCAAGATCAACTAGTTCACATGTACTTTTTTGTGCAATAGTAAAATGAGATTGGGTACGCAAAATTGATACTTAAAACAAAGAACGCGTACTTTTAACTGGAAAACTTGTCAGAGCATTGGTTGCTCTAAAGATAATAGAAACTAGAAACGTTTAAACGAAATTGCTCTACACATTTTGATACATACACATTATCCACATAGATTGGACTAGTGCCTAGTTTAAATGGTAATATAGTGTATCCTCTAAAAAGTTTATGAACAAAGCTTTTCAAACTACAAAGACTTGTATAGAATTGTATGAAAGGATCGCTATGGGCTTATGCTATACACTGTTTCGGGTCTATGACCCTTTGCCATCTTCATGCTAGCATCTAAATTACTTCTATGGAAAGGAGTTGTACAACTTGTTTCAATTAGCTCACACCAAAATTATTTACTCAGAGTCACTAACATTCGACAAGTTTGGGCAAAGATTAAAAATAATGACTGCATCACAGTAAACCGATATACACGGTATCAAAGTCAACAAAGGTGACTCTTGTAACGAAAACAAAGCATAATATTACGCGCAAAATAACGATAAAATATCACGACACAATTGTACAGATATCATTAAATAGGCATATAAAACATAACATCAACCCACAGAACAAGAATAAACTTCTGCGTAAATCGACAGATGGCGTTTGATTACATCGGTTATACAGAGTTGAAGCTACTTTCATGTATCTTCTGGGTCTGTTCCTGGGTTATTATTGGGACATAAGAAATATAATGGACACTACTGTTCGTCTTTTGTCACGAGAGTGAGCTATGGGGCATCTGATACTAGCACGGCATTGGACTGAAGGAAAACTAGTATTTTTATTATTGAGTCTTTTATTTGACCTACGAAAGAGGAATACTAAGTTGGCCACATCTGGTACATTACAGTGAATAGTGACCACGAGGATACAATAGCGTGATGCATACATTTTCAATATACATTTTCCCTTATCAGTACACGTTTGTTCAGAACAAGCTGATAATACACCGATAAGGAAGGAATATTAGTGATTTAATACAAAAATACATTTAGTCTCTATTGAATAGGTGACTGTGTGTTATTTTTATATTATACTATCTGACCTGGCAAACTTTATTTCGCGTCGGAAGCAATATATACTATATACCCAAGCAATATATACCCAAGCTACTCCTTATAAGACCAGCTCCCTGCCAATAAATGTTCCGCCAAAATCGATTCAGCCATTTCAGATATTATCCGAAACAAACACACGGGCAAGCAGACGGACAAAAAGCGTTATTAAGGAGTTATTTCAATATTAAAAATAGACACTTCAATATTATTTATATGTGTAGATAGATATATACGTGATTATTAATGCAAAATTTATTGAAGGGTCCTTGATGTTTGTGGGTCAACAGTTGATTTAAATGCAAATACTC
The DNA here is from genome assembly GCA_905147225.2 of Euproctis similis. Lineage (NCBI taxonomy): Eukaryota > Metazoa > Arthropoda > Insecta > Lepidoptera > Erebidae > Euproctis > Euproctis similis. The sequence goes on from LR990107.1 coordinate 2,320,831, forward strand.
AGCACCTAGATAGAACACATTTTTTTATTGATCGGATAGAAACGTTTAGACGGCTACTACGCCGATGTATTGAGTTATATTTACTTAAATATGAAGTAGTAATGTATTTTAAGTAAACCCGTTCAAAATAATATTGTATCTGTAACAACTAGTCGTTAAATCGTTAAAGATCGATGGCCAGAAAGCAGAGTTTTCACGAATAAACCGTTACAAATGGCTGAGAAGTATGTGATAACCTCGACAACGAACGACCTCTCAGAATGTTGTTTGCTTGTTTGAAAACATAAAAACAAGCTATTATAAGTCACACGACACTTTCATAGTGTATTACGTAAATATATGAAAAGAACGCATAATATTGGTTATATCAGATATTGACTATGGACATGGACAACGGGACATTATGTTAGACTTAACAAACTCCAGAGACTTCTGGAGTTACGATTTTTCCTCACTACTAGTGTTAGAGTTAGAGCCATTTGCTTTTTCTAGTTTAAGTGAACAAAATCTTGGCCCAAAGTTAGTTATTTAACGTAGTATTTATCTAAACATATACATAAAACCAACAAGCGTGTAGGAAAAGAGTTATGAAAGTTAAAGAAGCAAGTGAAGTGTGAAGAATCGTGCCTTATAGCGCTCTTTCCTCTCTGCCTACCGCGCAAGGTATTTGACCTGAAGTTATAGTTAGAAGAAGCCTGTTAGAAGGCCTGAAGTTGGTTAAGTATATATATGTATACATATTCATTACGCGCCACATTGTTTTTTTCCGCTATAGAGTCCTAACCTACAGAACCGAATGAATTAAACTTTACAATGTGTATATATGTAGAATAGAGTTAATATGTGAAATTAATTAGAATTATTAAATTTTTACTATTAATTTTTGACAGAAATAATTCAGTCGGGCTCCTAGAATCACATGTTATTATGATATATTTAAACTGCCGCTGCACATGCATGAAATCATCAAACCATTTGATTTCATCGGAAACCGTATGCAGTCTTACGATAATATAAATAGCGAAAGTAACAGCTACCTATTGGCATTAGGAATGCGTTAGAGAAACTTTAGTTTGTATACCAACGTTTCAATCATTTGTTACTAGTGAAATTTCTTTTGTCACGCAGATGGATATCGTTTCATTTATTCCTTAATTAAAACAAACGATGATATCTTGACATAATTGCTGCCAGGTCATTAGTTAATTATACAGAAGTTTCGCCTCACAAAACCGCAAACAATTACTGAACTGTACAAGGTAATCGTACGTCAATAGTCATCGACAGATTTTATAACTAAAGTGGCATAATTGCCGTTGCCTACCCCTTAGATTATTAAAGGAGTGCAATATTTAATATATATAACATAAACTTTTATTTAGTACTTATCTTTATAAATATCAAACAGCGACAGCCAATATCGAGTTTTTGAAACTATATCAATAGATTTATTATTACCAATTGATTGAGGACGACCATTTCTGATTGATAAGTATTTTGCAATAATAATAATAGCAATAGCAATATGCTCTGACGGCCATTAAATCAGATATTGAAATATTTCTGTCTTATTGGAGTCGGTAAGTAAAATATTAAAAAAATACAAGACAACAATATAATATAATATATTTTTATATGTGTAAAAAGTTTGGAAAGCAGCCTTATTCACCGACGCAAATGAGAGTGGTAGTTTCATTTTGTCCGTGTATTTATTTCTTTTTCCTAACAATGGTGCTATTATTTAACACGAGTTTGATGTGGACATAAAGAGGCAGTCACGCAACCAACAGGTCGCGGGCCGAGCGGATACATTTTCTAGTGTCGAGGTCTGATTGCAACTGCGCGCGCGCGTCGGATTGAAGACGCAACTGTTCGCGACTTGTCTCATTTAAATTTTCACAATGAACATGTTGGAGAGCGTGAGAATGTAAAAATACTATAACATAATATGTAATGATCATTTTATTATTCAAATCATTAACCTATTTTCACTCGACTAATGCAGAAGAGGGGTGCGCGTAATGTTTAAGCAGCAAAAAATACTACGGCCTACGCCATTATAAGGGTTCATTGCTCACATTAAATAAAGATAGCGTGATAATATTTAGCCAAAGTGTTGAGCAAATTTGGACATAAAGCATGCAGTACTTTTAGAGTTTATCCGTAACTCGGTATTCTAAAAAATCATATTATATCATATCATATAATATATCGATTTTAATAAATGTACTAATTTTGTCTTATTTTTTTGTGAAATTTATTTACCCGATATGGTAACTAATCTATATCTTTTCTTTTTTTTCACCAACATATTTATAATAGGTTGGTGAAAACGAAAATTTACTGAAGAATACTCTTTACAGTTGAAACAAATATCTTCAGAGATATTAAAATAAAAACGCGTGGCGCTCTAGACAGTGAACTATTACATTACTATCGCGGAACCAAGTCCCCGGGCACTGCTAGTTTATTATGTGAAATTAAATTAAAAATTGTTAAAGTATATATTAAATTTAAAAAAAATATGTCTGTCTCTTTTAATTTAAAAATAGTATGAGAAGCATTTTTTTAATTCCAGTCCGATAAGCAAACGAGAGAGAGGCATATTTGTGTGAGTAACATTTTAAGTTTAGCCTTCGGATCCAGCTTGATAACAAATTGTGAAACCACCTTACAAATACGGCGTTGCTCAGATCGTAAAAATAAATAACCTACTGCCCGACGACTATTCTAGAAAACGTATAAAGTTATGATATTTATTTAGAAACTGAGTGAAAGCGTTTAAATCATCATCGCAACGCTTAGAACAAACAGAAAACATTCATTAAAAATAACACGATTAATTTCTTTAAAATCTGCAAGACAATATTTATTCTTGAAAAATAAGTATTTATATAACTGAGTTTTGCATGTGATAGTTATTTAAAGTATCGCAATACTATACAACTCAAGTATTTTGCCCAGCCGCGAATTAACTGTAGTTATAATAAATAAGCGGGACCAAAATGTCGCGGCGCCGTCAAAAGCAATAAAATTACCGTTATATTAGTTTACGCCTCTCCTTTTTAACGTTTCCCATCTCTCTTTGCTATTTTATAAGTTAAAATAATATTACTAAAGGCAAATCAAATATTATTATGTATTACGATGTAGCGTTCCTATAAATCTACTACTTAATATAGTAAACTAGCTGACCCGGCGAACTTTGTTCCGCATCAAAAGTAATGAATGAAATTATCGCCTTTAACTGCTGTCCCGCTATGTTAATACTGCAATATCTTCGAAAATATTCGTTTAAATTGCATGCTGTAAAGGGCCAGAACCATCATTATTACATGCACATAAATAGATTATTTAAGACATTTAATTGAATGAAAATTAATGCTGTAATGTTTAAAATCGCTTCGTAAATAAGTCATTATTTCTCGTAAAAGTAAAAAATAAAAATGGTCATTGTGGATTATCCCTAAAAGATAGACATACAAGCCCTCCCGGACTTTTTTGTAGACCTTATGAAGGTGTTTAATAATGTAGAACATTTTTTTGATCTATCACTTAGGGTTCAGCACAGAAATAGATCAAGATAGAACGGCCGCGATGTCATATTTCCATACATTTCGAGCGTGTCACTTTTTTGAAAAACCACGCCCACAGCGTGACGTCATTTTCATTGTGAGCGGGGCGACTAGTTAGGAGACACACACGATGATGATTATCGATGTTAATATCGGCAACGTGTGTTAATTTTATTATTTTTATATTTTACCAACTTTATTGATTTTGTGTAACGATAATCATAGAAAGTAAAACATGTTAAATACTTTAATCCGACATATTAAAACCTAAAACATATTTTTCCAACAGTATATAAAATTTAGTTATAATTATTATACTGTCCTTGAAACTATACATATTTATTAAATATTTGCCTTTTTGTAAGGGTTGGCCTCACAGTCCTGGTTAAATAACGAAGCCGAACGTCTACATATACCTCGGTTACTGCCCGTTTGAGAAGAACGAAATGATTTTCCATCGGCGATTGGTCAAATTGGTGAAAACTTATACTGTCAAATAAACTGCTGCCAATGTAATTACGAAGCACTTTGGTTGAAATTTGTGGTGTTAGAATAAAGTAGGGACAAAGCAAGACATGAGCTGATACTCAAATTATTATTGAATTAATTTATCGATAAGTCCTAAGACTCAACGATATATGGAGTGCCCATCTCTAACATTCGAAGGCCAAACACAGCGATTAACAGACACAGCGATCAACTAGCAGGTGTATTGTGTATTTCGTTCGATTCGACGTACATTACGCGTATAATTTATACGCGCAATGTTTTTGTATACGAGCGTTGAATGCGGACAGCAATGGATATTTATCATAACGAAAAAATATACAACTTGTGATCGTAATTATTGAACATAGTAAAAGTAAAACAATAATTTATAATCTCAAAAAAATACTTTCTACTGATTTTCTGTACTTACTGATCATACGAAATATTTCCTTTTTTCATATTTGATTCACTACTTTTGTTTTTAGAATTTGCCACAGCATAATAAGGCATATTTGTGACGTTTTATCTATTTTTTTACGTCCTGAACGCATGGCAGGAACGCTCGTTGCGTAATGAGAGCGAGTTTCGAAAAGCATGCAATATAGTGCATGGTTTTGGCACGCTTGCCACGCCTATTCGCCGTTCTATCTTGATCTATTTCTGTGGGGTTCAGCCAGCGTTTGCAATTAAAGTGCTAAATCTCTAAAATTATCGTCTTTTCTTTAAAACTTTGAATTATAGATCAAAATCACCCTGTTGACACCCTCTAACTTTTAAAAAAAACCGCATCAATATCCGTTGCGTAGTTTTAAAGATATAAGCATATAAGGAGGCAGACAGCGGAAAGTGACTTTGTTTTATACTATGTAATGATATTTTTTTTTATGAGAGAAGGGGCAAACGAGCTTGCGAGTCACCTGATGGAAAGCAATCACCGCCGCCCATGGCGTCTGCAATACCAGGGGCATCACATCAGCGTTGCCGGCCTTTCAGATGAGAATAGACTAATAAATATAATATATAATGATAATATATAATATCTATAATGATAAAGTCTGTTGTTCTTTTGGAGACAAACCCAAAATCCAACGGACCGGTTTTCATGTTTTAATATGAGAGACGATTATTTGTATTATTCCTTAAAATACTACTCCGTTGTAAATATTGTATTTGATAGAAAACAAGTAAGGTCTTTCGCGGCCCCCAGACCTCGGACTACAACAAAATGGCCTTGACGTCACACCTACCGCAGACAAAAACTCGACATGATGAGATCATCGACAATAATAAAAAGTTTATTCAGGTATGTTTCATTTCTATATAAATGTATGTAAAAATATTACATTAGACACAAATTCACACAAAAAGTGTCAAAAATAATACACATAAAAGTAATGAAATTTATGATAATAATAATCCATTACAAAAGTATGGCGTGTCCATATGGCTTCCGATGGCAGATGGAAGGAAATTGTGTATGCAGCTGCACAGATTATTCGGTACCTACCTATAAAAACCTGCACATAATATACTGGATATAATATGTATTATTAAAGCAAACTGGTGGCGGGTATCACCTCATCGTTGTGTGCAGTTTTAAAGTTGTTTCACCTTGACTGTGTCACGAAAACTGGGCAGATCTTGAACGGTTGATCTTGAACTGAATCTCGTAATAATCACTTTTGTTTATTCACGTATAGTTAAGTATTACATAACAACGGCAGTCCACTGCTGGACACTTGCCAGTTGAAAAAAGAAATAGCTCAACTAAATACAGCGTCAGCAATTTTTTATGTAATGAATTTTATACATGACCGCTAGTTTTTGAGTATGTATAGATCTGGTACCATACCTACTCATTGGGCAGAATCTACATACAATATATGTTGAGGAATCTTTACAACAGTGATATACATCACGCAATTTTTCTCGCAAACGATGTCGCCGGAAAGGTTAGTTTCAAACACCTACACATGGCTATTTTCATATGTTTCAACGATAAAACGCTAAAGAAAGCTAAGATAAGGAGTGACACATATATTCAAGTCCTCAACAGCCGAAGATATAGAAAACGCCGATATGCCTCGACACATAAGTTTGTTTATCTAATCCTATAGAACAATTTTGTCAGTAATTCATTTTTTATCATGTACCAAGATGTGAACTCCAGAGCTATCCATTAGAGGTCAGTTAGCTAAGCCACTAGAGCATCGAGTCAGCGGGGCCGTAAACGTTACTAATACATATATAAAATTCAAGTTAATCTACTGGCGGCCTGTACCAAGGTCGTCCATAATGGAACGTGACTCGATCCAAGATGACGTCAGTCTGTCAACCTTCTGTTCCTTAAAGAGATTATAAAATGATGCATAGATTTTAAAAAGTTGATGAGTTCAGCGTAACGTGACCAAAAACTAATTTACTATATTTTCGTCTGACTGTATGATTCAACTTGTATCACGCAAAAAGAATTGCATAGAGTTTGATAGAAGTTTCATCCAATGTGTTACTTAGTAAGAGGTCCTGGATATATGGGCTCCAGATTACCCCATGAATTAATTACAGCGCGACGGAAAATGTTTGCTAAAAGGTATGGTCAACGAAGTTGAAAGAAGCTGAGTAACAATGACAACTCTTTTTTACTCAGCTACTTTTTCAAGTTACGGGTAGTATTAAAAAACGTAGTAGGTAATAATAAAATGTACGTAATTTGAAGAGAAATTGTCCATTATGAACAGCAAAATGATAAAATTTGGAATAGTATTCAATCAATCGCGAAATGTAAATTGGAATAACTCTTATGCGCAGTAGTTTTAATGTAATCAGAATCATTTGCGCAGCAGAGCGCGTTGCGTACGTGACGAACTGTGCATCGATACACACAAGTAGGTCGCGCTACTTTAACAACTTAGCCTTTTGCATAAATAAATTGATGACCAAAGTGAAATCTTAAAATCCAAATAATGTTATATAGATTAAGCAAGATATGTGTCCAAACGCGCTACTGTACCAAGTGAAAAGGGCCGCCAGTAGTTGCTACCTAAACAACAAGAAAAGGGGTAGAACCACTATACTACTAGCCCATTACACTAAGCTGCACAGTACACTTGGTGTGTGCTGGAACAGATGTCCTTCACAGTAACTAGGTCATCAGCACTTCAAAAGTCAAACTCCAACGGTCGCATTCACATAACTAAAACCGTTACGTTTTACCTGATTGTGGGGTTTGTCATGCGATTTTGGACTTTATTTTCTACTTAATATCATTAAACACAACGAAAATGATTTTACATTTTCCCGTGAAATTAACACCCACGGGATTATGATTAATAAATTTGATGATCGATAAGTTATACCTATATGTCTCTCTTTTTATATGTCTAATTTCACTTTTCTCCTCTATCTACCCATGAGAGACTTAGAGGAATCGTATCTTATGGCACTATGTTCTATCTAAGGGACTTGGCGCGTTCAGGTCATAAGGTTAGTCAGTTTTAAGATAAATCGATTGGTTATCTGCTAACCACGTAGTAATAAGTATACATAGTAATATTTAAACAAATGTTAGCACATATATTGCGTATTAAGTAAAATCTTGTTATTGTTACCTTGAACGTATCGCATCTCTATACATACAAAACAGCACCATTGTACATTTCAACAGAATAATTTGCGCAACTGAATAGTATTTTGAAATGACTGAAAAATTCAATACGATATGAGAGCTTCATTCAATTTGTGTCAAGCTTGAATATTTAAAGAACGCAACGAAACATCGTCACGCCCGCTTATCGCTTCACAATCTATATGCGTGTACATTGGTATCTATTTGGATATGAAATCATTTCATAAAGGCTTACTGTCTACACCTAAAATACAGTGGACGCAATATTAGATTGTGTGAGGCAAAAACACAAAAACTTCAAAGTATTTAAGTTTAAAGTCTTGCCATCTTTCATACATTCTCTTTAAGCACATTTACAAATATATTATACATACACATACATACATAACTTCACGCCAAATCCCTTGCGGGGTAGGCAGAGAGAACAGAGCGCCATAGGGCACGATGATTCTTACACACCTCACTGGCTTCGTTGACTTTCATAACTCTTTTATGCACGCGCGTCGGTTTTTGAGGCTCTTAACATCACCTTCCTCCAGAACACGTTCTATTTGGTCTTGGAATGTGTGTCTTGGCCGTCCTCGACTCCTACATCCGTCCGCTTTTGCATTGTATATCTGCTTAGTCAGTCTTGCGTCAACCATTCTTTCTACATGTCCGAACCATCGGAGCATGCCCTTTCTTACTTTTACACCGACACTCTCTTTCAAACCAACTTCCTTCCTTACAACCTTGTTTTCTACGCGGTCAGCGAGAGTCACTCCGCAGATTTTGCGTAGAGCCCTCATTTCTACCGCGTTTATTCTACTTTCATGCACACTCTGCCATACCCAGCTCTCGCTTCCATAAGTTAGTGTTGGGATCAGGACTGCATTGTGGATTGCTAACTGGGCCTTTCTGCTAATATTTTTTGCGCCCAGGAATCTGCCCAACACTCCGTTTACGCTATTTCCTATCGCCACTCGTCTTTCTACATCCGCGATGTACCTTCCATCTCTGCTAAAAGCGCATCCAAGATATACAATGTCATTCACCTGTTCCAGCACTACATCATCAACCATTATCCTTGCATTGTTCTGGATTCCTCCCTTTCAAACACCATGACTTTCGTTTTCGTCGCATTCAACTGCAAGCCTTTAATCATGCAATCATCTTTCATAGTAGTGACTAGTGTTTGCAGGTCCGACGGCGATTCGGCTAGAAGCACGGCGTCATCTGCGTAAAGCAGGCAGCTCACAACTAGGTCACCCATTCGCATCCCTACATCCATCGATCTCATTCTCTGGAGACAACTGTCCAGGTACAGGATGAACAGTCGAGCGGACAGCACGCAACCCTGTCTGACGCCGATATTGACGTCAAACCAGGGGGACAAGCCGCCGTCAACACGCACACACGCTGTGCAGCCCTCATAAGTGGACTGCACAGCGCGCAGCAGTGCTCCGCTCACCCCGTAGCCCGGGAGTATATCCCACAGATCCTTTCGTAACACTCTGTCAAACGCTTTTTCCAGATCCACAAAACCGCAGAAAACCTTCCGGTTAACAGCCAGTTGTTTCTCCACGATGTTGCGGAGAGAAAAAATCTGATCCATGCACCCTCGTCCGCTTCTAAAACCACCCTGAGCCTCCCACAACACTCCATCAGATATCACCCTCATTCTCCTTTCAATAATTTTCCCATACACTTTTGCTGCTAAACTGATCAAACTGATGGTCCTGTAACTGGCGCACTGCATACGTGATCCCTTACCTTTAGATACCTAAATATATTATATTGTTTCGCTTACTAGTTGGATCAACTTAGAAACTGAATTCATGGTTTTCATTGGATAACCTAACCTGAGGTTTTAAGGTTATAACAGCATAAAACTAAGCATATAGTCAAATTCTAATGGAACTTTATATTATGTATTAGCCGACCCAGCGAACATTGTTTCGCCAGAAGCAATAAATAAATAAAAGACTTTTGTAAAATAGAGTAGCCTAAGTTACTCCTAATTACACCAGCTACAGGCTAATTAAATTCCGTCAAAATCCCCCATCCCTGAATAAACAGCACGACTGACAGGCAAAAAATTTTAGCTTTTCAAGGTAGGTATTTGCTTAGATAATCTATACTATTCTATACTTGTAAATAGAAACACAAGTGTCTATTTGTATTATTGAATTAACTGCTTTCTACTAAATTCATATGAATATATACAAATATTTTAGATAGAGATTACCCTGAATAAACAGACAGACCGACAGGCACAAAAATTTAAAAATGTGTGTATGTAATTATATACCATATATGGTTACAACTTTGAAAAGCTTGAATCTTTTTGTTACTATATTTAGCAATACATTGTTATGATTTTCAATTAATGTGAAACATTGCTTTGCTTGTTTGCTTCGAGTGTATATACATTGTAGCATTTATGCCAATAATAATAGCAAATGTCTGATTGTGATGCCAATAAACTTCAATTGGCTGTGATCTCCAAATTGAGGCCTATCAGTTTCTGACAATATATGCAGCAACCTTCTTTTTATCATATTTTTATTGATATTTCTTTTAATATATGTAATATTTTTTTATTAACACCAAATCTGTAACTTACAAAATAAGACCAAGGTCTTAATAGTCATATTTTCTTTAAGGGTAATAGTACCCTTTAACATTTGTTACCTAGTACACTAGATAAGACAGATACATCAGCAAAATTAAATTTCATGTGGCTGGGTTTGCAGGGAAAAACTCATCCAAAACTTTACTCATTATAAGTAGATGTGCAATTGCCACACATACACACACTATTTATCTTTTATCTATGTCCTAAATTATTATCTATTTATTTAGTTGCATTGAATAGGAGGAGTCCAAAAGTTATTCTAATAGGAAATGTACATTCTATCAAAATGGTGACCATGAAATGATGTTTTCTTTATGGTTCCAAGATACTTTTCTTTATAGACAGTTATATATAGGTGGCCACAATTTCAGTTTCATATATTATTGATTTTAAATACAGTCAATTCTTAGCTGTTCCATATTTGGCATTGGAAATTTCATTCTACAGGAAAACATCATACAAAAGAGATGATTAGATTGAAATGTTGTGTTCGGAGATATTGAATTTTTACCATAGAAATAAATAGTCTTAATCAAAAAGTATGCTTATGGTTAGTACTAAAGCATTCAAAAGCAATACACTTATGATGTAAGATAATACCCTGATGGTAGTATGATTAAAAGTTGTGCAATATAAACATGTCTTGACATGTTTACTCAAGTATTTATTCAAAATATCCTTCTACTCCTTTCCAAATATTGTGTTTTGGACAAGGGATGCAATATATGACAAACCAAAAAGTGAAATTGGTTCATTTCAACGATTTTATGGTTAAAGGTTTTCCTAATATGTGGTAATTATGCAATCTTATTAATATTGCAAATGTGAAATTTTATATAGGTATTGTATTATGTTGGAGTAAAATTTGATATTTATTAACACAATTACTAAGAACATAATGTTATATTTAAAAACATACTATAACCATGATGGTAATATGGAATATTATGATAAAAATGAATAGGTTGAATCACTGCCCATAAAGGTTGAGGAATATCAGTAAATTTGTTTTTAATATTAATAATCTTATATCTTATTTTTACATTTTAAACTAAATCTTAAAATTTAAAATTTAGTTTAGCATATGAAACAAAGAATTACGAAATACGGCATACTGGTTGACCTATTAAGCAGCATAGTAACACAAATTAATGAAACAAAGAACTTTTTGATCATTTGTGAAATATATTATATTCGGTAAATAAAACTTATAATTAATCTTACCCGGATGCTCCCGTGGTGGATTCTTTTATTAGATCACCCTATTTCTCGATTTTTTTTACTTCACACCTTTACTAACTTATTCTAGAAAATCTGACAGAAGACTGATTGTACTAAAAAAAGATGGCGAATTCTCAACAATTACATCACTACGCGGGAATATTCAAATGACCGTTATTAAATTTTCTAAATAAAATTACATACATCTTTTTTTATAGTATGAAAAATAAATAAAATGTCACTTACCTCATAAAAAAGGGTTTAATGTGGTAAAATTAGATGTTTGATTGAGTTTCGCTAATACATTGGAAATTAATTCAGTCCGATTCTTCTCCCTGTTGCCAGATCGCTATTGCGTCAGAAAATGTATTAAGTTCAAAACCACACATTTCAATAAACTGGAGCATAACTCTATTGCTTTGGACACAAAATTTAGCACAGATTTAAAATAGGCTCAAATATAGCAATGAAAGTATAAAAAAGTCTAGAATAATATTTGTTGCAGAACGGCAACGTCGCGTTACTACAAAGAGAATAATTTGTTATTTTGTGTTTGAGGAGTTCAGATAAATTACTCAATGACGAAATAGATTTTTTAAGCTAATTACAATGGAGGGCAGTAAACACACAACATATGAGACAGTTTGTATAAAATTATGTAAATAAATTTAACCGACACAACTTTTAAATTTTCTTGAATACAAGTAAAACTAAAGTACTAACTTATTTTTTATTCGCTTTTGTTATACAACAACAGAGTACTTTGTCACATCAAGTTACATGTAAACTTTTTATTTTATTTAATGGCCTGGTAACAAAAACCTTTAAGTCATTTGCTTAAAGGGAATTTGGGATGACAAAGAGTAGTTTCAGGTTTGCTGATAAATTACGTACATACTCATTCATTGTCATTATGTTTTGCGATAAGTAAAGATAGATAAAATAAAATTAATAAAACATAAAAATTAAATTAATTTTCAATATTAATTTATTTAAATTTCTCTTATTTACGAACAAATTGATGATTTCACCTATATTTAGATTGAATAAAAATTTCAATCCTTTTTCCGATTAGACTTGGCGTGAGAGACTTCGCCTTGCCAATATTTTCAGACCACCCGTAAAGATAGGTACCTACCTAGTATCTTTAGACAATCAGCAACCTGCGAGCAGATTACTGATTAATCAGTTCAGTAAGGGACACAGAGATCAGTTATAAATCCTGATTGCTATCGCATTGCTCTGGTAAGCAATCGTATTAACCGCGCCAATTTATTAGACTTCGACTCTTTAAATTTTGGTAATTGCAAAGCGCCCAACTACTAACTATTTTAAATCGGTTACGCTAGTTCACCTAAATTTATTTTGTATAATAAAATGAAGACGAACATGAAATACTAAGTAGCTGATAAGAAAAACTCGGATTAGCGTTTGATCGGACATTAGAAAGTGGTCCAAGTAGAAGATGTTTTAACTACAAAGCTAATTACCATTGCACTGTATTACTATGAGATATGGAACATGCAGAGAAACGGTATTTATAAATCAGCTTTATTGTGAAGTTCAAGCTTGCTCACCAAGCTATGGATAGGGATTAGCATTTTTCTACGAAATAAAATACGAAATAGGGTTAATTGTAGACGTAAGGGAGAAACTGATTTAAGTAAGATTAGCACGCTGAAGTAGAGGTGGGCAGGCCACACCGCTTGAAGAACCCATGATTCCTGGGAAGAAAAGTCATTGAGTGACAACCAGTCTATAGACTGTATAACCTGGGTCGTTCCACGTACTTCAAAATCAAAAACAATTTTATTTTCACAGGTCTTTACAGACACTTGATAGTCAATTAATACGGATATTAGCAAAATTATAGTAAAAAGAATGAATAATACACGACCGCTTGAGGAAAGTGGCTTCGTAGAACATAAACACGCGGACGCAATCGCCACGAGCGACCCGATTCCAAGTGAAGGGGCTGTCATGAGAAGAATCTGGCAAGAAACTAATGAGCCATGTACTCTTTTAAAACAAACTCTTAATAACATAAATACAAAAGTAACTATTTAATGGTGAAGCAACTGGCTAAAGAAAGTCATATGTACATACTTACTTCACGCCAAATCCCTAGCGGGTTGGCAGAGAGAACGGAGCCCCTTAAGGCACGATTCTTACACACTTCACTCGCGTCGTTGACTTTCATAACTCTTTTCATGCATGCGCGTCGATTTTTGAGGCTTCTAACATCACCTTCCTCCAGACCCCGACTCAGTAATCGTAGTTTAGGACGCCCACCAGCACGTTGGTCAGACGACCTCAGAAAGGCTGCTGGAAAAGACTGGATGCGGAAGGCAGAGAATCGGATGTTGTGGCGCAAATTGGGAGAGGTCTATGTCCAGCAGTGGACTGCAACAGGCTAATGATGATGATGATATTAAATTTCTGCCTAAGGGAGACTCTGGGGCTTAGACTATAAATTGTACGAACAACTTTTTTTTGAAGTAAAGATTTTAAATAAAGATAAAAAATTTTGTTTAACTCGGCATATGAACTCCACAGAAGTATGCCAAAGGAGATAATACTATGGAAATAACTGAAATAGACCATTCTAGCCGTTTCAACATTCTAATCTTTTTATCTATCTGCATATGCCGTCGAGCTAAGTATGCCCGCCAGTTTTTCGATATGGGGGCCCCATTAAAGCTTGTCATGTATAGTGAGTGATGCCAAGGAACATCACAAGGTCTAATCCTACACTATTTACTTGCACATTGGTTTCAAGCTGTTCCACATTAGGTGTAGTAAATTTAATACACTTTAGTTTTCTTTGCATTTAAAACTAACTCTTCTCAAAACTGCATGCAATCGTTGGATATAAGCCCCACACGACCAAAAGTTTGGGCTTATCATGGGGTGGCCTAGATTCTGTAGTGGAATTAGATCTGGGTTGATGAATACTAGTTTAAAAACTTTTACATAACTGTTTTATGTTGTCTGTTCAAGCTTCCTAAGACCTTTTATTAACGTACTGTGTCCTACGTTTGACGTGAGAGACCTCATTTTGCTCTCTGTATTTTCTATTATTTTGTATTTTTAGTGCATAGTACTGTTAATTATGTAAAAAAAGACCCCGGAGTTTCTTGCCAATTCTTCTCAGCGCGAGAGTAATTGAATAGGCGGATTTTAATAAAAGTGACCTCATTTAGTGTCTGTACAAGACCTAAATTGAATAAATGGGTTTTGATTCTGATTTTGTTCAAATGAAATAAAACAAGTTTTCAAATTGTTTATTGTGCAAATTGATCATTTGTAGAGATCATAATTAATCGTTTGTCAGTTCACAAAGTCGATAAAAGATACATAACGTAATTTTGTTGAACATAATAAAATTGCGAACAGTAAAGTGAATCTTGTTTTTAAGTGTGACATTATGTAGGTTATGTTATATTTATTTATATTTAATTATGTGTTGGTCATTTTGCTGAAGATACTTGATGTTATATGTACATAATTTACTTGATGTAGCTTATCATTTTTATATTATACAGTTACGTGTACAGTTTATCTATCTGTGTGGCGTTTCGGGTATTATCTACCAACGGTGCTGGCTGAAAATCAGCGCTGGGGTGTATAACATACATCTCAGCATTATGCTGAGCTGGTGTCCAATTTGCAACCACAATGACACACACTATTGTGAACTTTTGTATTGTCCCATTTTTTGTAAAACATTTGTGTGTCTTGTGTTGTGTAAATAAATTTATTTTCTTTCTTTCTTTCTTTCTTTTACATTCTTACAGGGTATCATTGATTCTGCACAAAAAAAAAATTACAACAATTTAATATTGAGTTTCGACTAATATTTTATTTTTTTCACTAAAATATATAAAAACCAGATATTTAATTTAGTAAACAGCCAAAACTATCACATTTGTGAAAATATACAATAACATAAGGTTCTTCTTTCTGCGATATTGTGTGGATCATAAGAATTTACATGATATGTGAAATAAGAACAATATGTTACATGTTTTGGTGTCTGTACCTATGCCTCAAGTCTGAGGTTTATATATCAAAGAGCACCTTTAGATCTTTTTATAAGTAAACGTCGCCTGCACAAACAACATGTTAATTAGATCCTTTTGAAGACATCAGAATAATTACGAATCTTCAAAATAATAATTTTTATTTTATCCATAATAATTGACGACATATCACTCAGCATTCATCCCTAAAAAAAGTACCATATATCCTTTATTTCGCAGTTGTAAGAACTCCCCATGATGTTTGACAATAATTTTCGCAAATATAAAAAGATTCTTTAAGACTTTACAAGTCGATAAAATATTGGTTTCCTCAATAATGTCACGTTTTTATAAAACGCCATACTTACAATACATTGAATAATGAGCAAAACGTTATAAAATTCAAACATTAACAATAAACTTAAAACTAATAAATTGTCACTTAATTTATAAAAAAACATTGCATTTTTTTCCCTCTCTAATGACTGAATTTTCATTTGAGTAAAACAAAGGTGGTAAAAGAAGGATTTAAAAATAATAATATATTGTACACGATTACAGTTCGTGCTCCAATTAATATAATCAAAAATTATCAGTTATCACTAAATACTTATCCCAAGTTCCGATTAAAAACAACATTTATATTTTATGTTTAAACCTATAAATTATTATATATTTAAAAAAATTAAACTTCTTCTTATTTAATTAATATGAACCAAAAATGACACGGAATATGTTCTTTTTTTTTAATCTAGACTAAAATAAATATAAAAGTCATGGAGTTCGTTTTTTTTTAAAACTAATTTTTATATTAAATTAATATATATGTCCGCGTGTTATTTTATAGTAAAATTATGATGATTACAGTGATAGTACAATACAATATAATAAACAACGCCGTCTTCTGGCCATATAGAACATAGCATTGTAATGAGTTTTGTTGTTAAATATTTAAAGTATTACGTATTTTTTTGAACAGCGTGCTCATATGTATTTAACAACATTTATCAAAAGAAAATTTATAATATTAAAATAATATTAATTATTATTTATATTTATAAGACCTGCTCAATATAATTCTTGACGTGTACTTTTCTAGATAATGCAGAATCTGAACATTATTAGGTAATAAAAATAATAGATAGATTAGTAATTAATAATCCACCATCGCGTATCCAATCCATGTTCACATTTAATGAAAAATTCAAACATTTTAACTTGTTAATTTCGTTCGTTGTTTAAAATACATATGTAAATATTTTATTAATAAAGTATGAAGGTAAGACACATACTGCCTTCGTAGTAAAATCCTAGTAAATATATAAATTGTGTTAACCGTGGTTAACCAAGTTGTAACTCAATGGCAACTCACATCAACCAAAACCTATGCAAGTTGTACCAAAAACTAAGCAGATTAAATCTTATTGGGTACAATAAAAATTATAGGAAATAAATCATCCATGATAAAGTACTTGGTTGTTTTTGAGTCAATGAATTAATATCTCTATTAATTTGTTACATTTAAGAATACCACCACCGATTTTAGGACGAAATACACTTTCTATAAAAATAATGTCGGAATAGATGACTCCTTTAAAAAAGTATAAAAATTTGACTATGTTGAACATAGTATGACAAATATTTACAATTTTTTCTTAAAAATAGGCGATATATATATATCTTGGTAAAAAAATAATAATAAGCATATTAATAATATTCACGTCCACATAGTTCCTTTGCAAGCAAAAGTTGACAATTTGAAGAATAACTTAGTCAAGAATAATAAAAAAAAAACAATACAACTATAATAATAAAATGTGATACTTCATAAGACTTAAAAATATTTCATTAACAAATCATTGCTATTTAAAAAAAATCACGAATTTCACATTTACATTCTAGTTTAATCTTAATTGTTGGTGGAAAAAAAATAATTGAGTTCCAAATTTCATTATGAACTGACCTGATCATATAAAAAAAACATAATGAGCATCAGGCCTTTCAATGTATGTATGGATTATAAAAAAAAAAACATAGTACGGCATTCACATTCATCAACAGATTTATTTGAATTAGCGGCACTTCTTCAGAAATTCCAA
This sequence comes from Euproctis similis, assembly GCA_905147225.2. Classification (NCBI taxonomy): domain Eukaryota; kingdom Metazoa; phylum Arthropoda; class Insecta; order Lepidoptera; family Erebidae; genus Euproctis; species Euproctis similis. The sequence continues at coordinate 2,338,479 of LR990107.1, forward strand.
TATTTCTTTCGGATAGTTTTGTCGCGATGTCGATTTTGTTGCTGAGCGTGCTAGATCGATTGGCGTCTTGTTGCTGTGGAACATAAAAACGACACGACTGTTAATAAAAAAAAAATAGTGCTGGCACAAGTTTTTTAATTTTTAACACATTTTAAATTGCCTTAATTTATATTTTATTTATAGTGAATACTAATAAAGTCTCGGTGGTCCAGTGGTCGAGCACACGGCTACTGAATCCAGAGGTCGCAGGTTCGAATCCTAGCTCACACCAATGACTTTTCGAAATTAATGTCGAAAGTTATGTGTGATAGATATCGATGATTGAAAATTTTGTGCCCGGTATGGTAATAGGTTCGCCACCTATTCTATTTGAGACGTACATATAACGGCGAGTCGAGGCTGAACAGCCACTGCCGCCTACACCTTCGGGTAGAAACAGGCGTGAAATTATGCTATAGTGAATACTAACATTAAACACAAAATACGATCCAGGATTTAATGAAATTCTTTAGTCCACATGCCATCAGCACTGTGCTTGTGCGACGTGATGGATGTCGAATATAATTATCACACAGGATATTATGATGGATCATCACCATGCCTTCTGTAAAATTGGTAAGTGTACCAAACTCGGGACCTTCTCTACAGGGGTACCAGTGTTAAATCGCAAGGCAATTGAGAAAACTTGCCATATGAAGATGAAAAACAGCCAAATTTTACGAGAAAAAAATGTTTACAGTCGCGATGCGCACAAAAGCAGCCAAAATTAAATGAATTTTAAGTAATACATATGTAATTATTTTTGCCATCGTATAGAAAAATGTTTATGATGATATGTCGAATGCAAGAAAAAGTCACATATAAAAAGAGAATTATTAACTTAAAAAATAAATTAACATGATAGAAACACAGATTGTTAGTTACATAGCGTGAGAAATAGATTTTAACTTATCAGCACAAAATGATTTTTCATTCGCAAAGCATCATAGTACACGCTCAAATAATTCGCAAACATTATTAATCAAGAGACTAATTATTAATTGATTAATAAAAAAAACATATTAAAATGTATCACCTGAGATTGCGCCAGTGGGCAAGATTCTTCCACTCCTTCCTATCGGCGTGCTTGAACATGAGCAGGAGAAGTTGTAAATCGCAGTGGACGCTATTCACCGCTAGATGGAGCGCCGTGTCTCTACCCTTCAGATCCTGTAAGCGAATCGATAAATTTAATTCACAACTTAATTTGGATTTGATATAAAACTAAAATATCATATTTTATCAAGATTGAACTTGACAATAGGACTCAGCACCTATTTCCGTAAAATATTGGCGAGTCAAAAGTCGTAACACCTACATTTTCGAGTTGAAAAAGGAGTGCAATTACTAAATAGTAGGTATTTATGTGTGCATAACTATTGTTTTTAAATTGTAAGTCGTAATAAATTGCACACCCTTGGTGCAATTGATTCATGACACATAATAATCAAGATATAAACATAAAATCATTTCCGTCGGTGTTAAAGATAACCACTGATAACTGTCACAAGGTACTCGTACCGAGATAATATTGAAATGATGTAAATCACCATGTTTCATGTGACTAATATGATATCATATTATATATGAATGGATATTTTTTCGTTATAACAAGCATAGGTTTTATGAAGTAACCAAATATAACGAGTTTTGGAGGATGGTGAGGTTGGGAGCCTTAAAAATCGATGCGCATGCATAAACAGAGTTATAAATGTCTAAGAAGCTAGTGAGGCGTATTACAATAGTGCTTTATGGCACTCTTTTGCTATCTCTGTGCCTATCCCCCAACGGATTTAGCGTGAAGTTATGTATGTATGGGTGTAAGTGACCTTTTCGTAGGACAGTAAGTGACCTCCTCGAACTTTATATTAATAAATAGGGAGTACTTAATTCAGCAATTCCAATTACAAGCGATAACGTGAGACGAATCAAATTCGAAAATAGTTTTTTTTATATTCAGAAACACCGCCATCTAGTGCAGTTTTAAAGAATTAATATATACTCACGCCGTCAGTTAGAACAAAGCCGGCGTGTTCCAAAAGAACATGAACTGTAAACAGCTTGGAGGACTCCACACTATGCAGACTGCTTGCCACATGCAATGCTGTATATCCTGTAATATATATGCAATTGTTATTTACGAACGAGGAGTCAAGAGTAGTGAGTAGTTGTTTGAGTAGTGGAGACTGACAAAATATACAGCAGTAGACCATGAAGAAAACTTACACTACTCGAAATAAAATCAGACCAGGATGAATTTATTTATTGTTAGTTCTATATGGGTTTTATAATTTCAGTTAATTGTTAACATTGAAAGCACCAACTTAGAATAGAAGGGTATATAATATTTATGTAGAAATGTTTGTATGTTAGTACCATCACGGGCCCGTGGCGCATTGGGAAAAACTACCGGCTGCAGCAGAGGTCGGGGGTTCGATTCCCAACCGAGCACAAATATTTGTTGAACCATGAATTGTAAACATGAATGGTTTTTGTGGCGTCTGGGTGTTTTGCTATGTATTATAAGTATATATTTACAAAAGAAAAGTATATATGTATTAATATCCGTTATTTAGTATCCATAATACAAGCATTTAATTACTTAGCTTGGAACTAGAGGGCGCTGTGTGTATTGTGTCCAAGATATTATTATTATTACCATCAGCGTTGTAGTGGCGCATCTTGAACAGAGGCGGTTGCTCCGGATGCGAGCGCACTATCTCGCTCAGCACCTCGGCGCACTCGTCACCGGCGCGTGCGCAGGCGATCACTAAAGTATCGCCCAGAGAATCCACCTGGACAGACATACATTCAACAGGATTATTTCGGGCCGAACTGGTTTTAACCAGAACATCTCAGGAATATCGACTATCGAGGTCGGGAGGTAAAACATGGCTTGGAGAATGGGTATCTGGAGGCCCTCTCTCTTCCCCATCCTACTTCCGACCCCTTCCTTAGTAAATTTTAACGGACGGCAACGCAACTGTAACATTATCTGTGTTGTAGGTGTCTACGGGCGGCGTTAATTGCTTAACGTCAGGTGACACGCCTGCTCCACCATCAAATAGATGTTAAAATAAAAGTAGCTTCATTACTGCTCACAAAATGAGCAGTAAAAATCGATAGGAAGAAAGAGAAAATTGTTACTAAAAATTGCACAAATTGAATTAAAATCGGTTTAGTAGTTTCATTAGAATTGAATTGGTGAAGGATTGAAGTAATAATTAAGTGTGATGATACTCCAATGACCCCATTGAAGAGAAGTATTAACACAATTGGTTGTTGATTGTCTTGATGAATATGACTTTTATTTGTTAGTTGTAATCAATTAGATGATTTTTTACAGAGATTTGATCATAAGGCTCCAATGGTATCCGAAAAAAGTTAAAAGATTATTATTATCATTTATCATTAATTTATTATTATCATTTATCATAATTTATATTATCATTTATTATTAATTTATTATCATCATCTATTATTAATTATTATTATCATCTATTATTGTTTATTGTTCATATGTTGGATTTATATTATGATATTACCTCATGAAATACATAGTCTTTTTCCGCGGCGAGGCTCGCGTCCATCTTAATGGCAGTACGTACGCATTCTATTAAATATCTGGTCAGAAGTGTCTTGTGGGGAGAACGAAGCGCTGCCGCTTTCAGGAGATGCAGTCCGGCTGTCACAGAAACATTATGTTCTTAATAAATCTTACACATAATAATAGCTTGAGAATAGGTATTTTTGGAAATAATACAATAATAGTGATAATAAAAAAATGCGGTATTTAAACGATAACTGGTGAAGAAATTTAGAGATATTAAAAAGTAATATTAATAATGAGGCAATGTAACAATGATGACTCACTCTCTCCTGTGAAGATCTTGATGTCCTCACCAAGTATCCGCTCGCACAAAAGCCGGAACAGGTAATATTCAAGAGCCTCATTCTTAGATCCCTGGGATAGGCTCAAGATAATATGGAGTAATATTCTGTAATAAAAATAACACAAACATTGATTGACAAACAAATTTTGAATGACGTATTGAAAGATGATTGCATGATTAAAGGCTTGCAGTTGAATGCGACGAAAACGAAAGTTATGGTGTTTGAGAGGGAGGAATCCAGAACGGATGCAAGGATAATGGTTGATGATGTAGTGCTGGAACAGGTGAATGAAATTGTATATCTTGGATGCGCTTTTAGCAGGGATGGAAGGTACACCACAGATGTAGAAAGAGAGTGGCGTTAGCAAATAGCGTATATGGGCAGATTCCCGGGTGGAAAAATATTAGCAGAAAAGCTCAGCTAGCAATCCACAATGGAATACTGATACCAACGCTAACTTATGGAAGCGAGAGCTGGGTATGGCAGAGTGTGCATTAAAGTAGGATAAACGCGTTCGAAATGAGGGCATTGCGCAAAATCTGCGGAGTGACCCTCGCTGACCGCGTCGAAAACAAGGTTATAAGGAAAGAAGACGGTTTGGAAGAGAGTGTCGGTGTAAAAGTAAGAAACGGCATGTTCCGATGGTTCGGACATGTAGAGCGAATGGATGATGCAAGACTGACTAAGCAGATATACATTGCAAAAGCGGATGGATGTAGGAGTCGAGGACGACCAAGACACACATTCCATGACCAAATAGAACGTGTTCTGGAGGAAGGGGATGTTAGGAGCCTCAAAAACCGACGCGCGTGCATGAAAAGAGTTATGAAAGTCAACGAAGCGAGTGAGGTGTGTAAGAATCGTGCCTTATGGCGCACTGTTCTCTCTGCCTACCCCTCAAGGGACTTGGCGTGAAGTTATGTATGTATGTATTTTCAAATGAATTGTTTTGACTAAAATTTTTAAAAATAGCATTTTGTTATATTAATAACATTTTTAGAAAAATATCTGTAACCCAAATGCATCGACAGTTATGACTCAACAATCAGAATTAATTATCGCCTCCCCTGGAATAGGTGGAGGAACCTATTGTGTGCAACGCCCACAATTATGTCGTTGATTTATATTTATATTACTCTGCACAAAAAAGAGTGCCGGTGTAAAAGTAAGAATTAGGGCATATGTTCCGATGGATCGAACATGTAGAAATAACGGATGATATAAGATTGACTAAGCAGATATACAGTGCAAAAGCGCATGGATGTAGGATTATATATATATATAGCCACGACACATTTACCATGGGCAAACAAAACGAGTCTTTGAGGAAGGCGATATAAGGAGTCGTAAAAATCGACGAGCTTGTATGTTTAAGAGTTATGAAAGTTGAAGCAGCGAGTGGTGTGCGAGAATCGTGCCTTAAGGCGCTGTTCTCTCTACCAACCCAGCAAAGGACTTGGCGTGAAGTTACATATGTATGTATGCAGGAAAAAGAACCAAGAAAACTGTATTATAAAAATCTTGTTTCAAGACAAGTAGACACGACATTTAACAGTTTTATTTACTTTGATATGTCGGAAAATATCACAGTCTCCTGAACATTGCTCCAATAAAAAAAAGCGTGCACCAGGTGCTCTTTCAAGGACCGTTTGATAGTATGCGGTTTTACAGTCGCGTATAATAAAGCATTTTCAACGTGTTTACAAAGAGAATCCATACTTATATCCATTTTATAATTTTAATATGATTCAGATGGTTATTTTCCTACAACTATCTATAGTACTTGTGAGACATGACGCAAACCATAAGTCCTATGGAGGAAAACCTATTGAAAATAATAATTTACAATCATTTATGAAGAGAACGAATTAATAAATATTATTTTATGTTATTGTGTCGAAGGGTATTTGATGCCTTTCGATTTGTATTCGAAGAGAAACAATAGTGAAGGAAGTGGGAATTTACTCAAGCGCGGTGCGGTAAAGCAACCCACGCTAGGGTGACTCAAGTTAGCAGCTTACCGTCAGACCGACCCTGGGAATAATGTATATATATATATATATTCCTCCTTCCGTTAATCTACCGCGCTTGAGTTAATATTAATTTCTCTTACTGATCTCCGTCACATGACTAACTAGTAGGTGCTTGTACTTTCACCGTACCTACGTACTTTCTGCGTTAATATCGGTCGACGTTATTCCATCGAAGTCTCCTAGGTATAAAATATGTTTTATAAATACTATAAGGCAGATATTTAGCACCCGGGATTTCCCCATGCATCCTTTATTTAAAGATAACAAATGTACTATTATTATGCCTAGAATAGTCTATTGGGTTAGCTCTTAAACTTTTGTACGGGAGCTCCCGAGTTCGAATAAAGTCACCGTCTATACCATGCGCCTGATTTTTTAACTCATTAGTACGAGGTTACATTGCCAATTGCGATTATTTAAGAGGCGCGAAGATATAATAATGACATAACGTTATGTTATGTCATTATTATATCTTCGCGCCTTCACGCCCTTTTTTACCCGAAGGAGTAATGATAATAATAGTTAAGTTGAAACTGTCTTACCCGTATGCGGTCTTGACATCCATTTTGGCAACGTTCAAGCACAAATCCTTTCTTTCGGCCATGCTCAATTTCTTGGCGTGCTCTTCAAATAGCTCCTTACAAGTTGGCCTAGTTAGCTGGCAACACTCTCTTTTAGAAAAATTGTTTATGATCTCCTTTTGCATGTCCTTGTATTGTTTCAACGTCATCGAGCAAACGGAGGAGCGTTTCTCTATACTCTCCTTTTCTTCCTCGAAATGAGGAATGTTTTGGTACACCTCGTAGTCGCTGTTATAAATCGGTGATCTCTCCGGTGACAGTATATAGTCGGAGTTGGTTGGACAAAACGACGTGGCGGACATCGGACTCGGGACATTCTCTGATCTGGGCGGTGTGGGGTAGGCAGATAGCAATTGATCGTTTGGAAAGTTGTATTCGGTTGGCATATATTGGTATACATCATCTTTGACAACGTTCGGCACAACCTCGACGTGATCCATTGTTTGGAAATTCCGTAAAAACTGCAATATATCTTGTTCAATATTTGTGGAGTCGATTTGTTCAAAATTCAATTGTTGCTGGTTGGTTTGGTCGTAGGGCTCGCCGAGTGTCTCCTCGGCCACAACGGGACTCGAGTACGGGGCGACATTCTGCCCAGGCAGATTGTTCCCCGCCGTATCTTCGTTAATATATTCGAGTACAAAATTTAAATAGTCATCCGGCTCCTTCTGATGGAACTCTGATCGTTGCTGTACTTTCTCGCAAGCTATGTCTACTTCAGATATATTGTCCGGCTGTGATTGACCGCCGTTCACAATGACATTGCCTCCAGTTAGAGTGATTTTGTTCACTTGATTGATCTAAAAATAATTTATCGGCTATACAAACATATACTGTAACTAAAATACGTAAAAAAAATACAAACTAATGTACAAATGTATCAAGATAAGTTAAAAACGGTGCAAAAATTACATTTAGTGTGAATATAGAAAAAAGAAGAAACAATTTTACTGTTATCCAATCTGTCAATTAAAAACAAGTTAAAGTTATGTTTTGTAACTAGTGAAGCTGTATACATACGAGTAAGTACAAGTATGTATATTTAATTAATGTATCTCGTTTCGATTGTTTGAAAGTGTTACAAGTGTCCGTTATATTTCATAGGTTGGTCATGTAATGAGGATTTTATAATAAAGTACCAATCTTCACTTTCCAACTGTTCACTGTCTATGTACACTACGACTCTAAAGCCCGAATACTGAACCGCCGCTCAAATATATAAGCGCTACTTAAGCGTTTAAGTAGCTGTCACATTAGACAGAATACGTGAAATTTGTGCAGTAAGGGCCACTTTATTGATTGTCAGATTTGAGTGACGGTTCAGTATTCGGGCGTAAGGTAACCTATTTTAATAAAAAAATAGGAAGAAAAATTTGTATTATTTCAGGTAAGAACGGTACCTTTAAGATTTATTTTCAAATCGGTGTATAAATTTGCGATAAATAATGTACAGTGGTAGAACCACACAGGTCGCTGCATGAAAGGGCCGTATCGACCGGTCAAATACCACTGCCTCTCAGAATATCGACGCAAAGTGGCTCATGTCACGTTATGTTCGGTTGATGCAAATAGTACGAGGGGTAGGCGATCACCGATCCCCCCCTATCCCATCATACTCCCTTAAAGGTCGGCAACACAACTGTGATACTATCTGCGTAGCAGGTGTCCATGAGCATGCTTACTATCAGGTGACCAATTTGCTCGTTTGCCCTCCAATCTCATAAAAAAAATTACAACGCACTCTCCCTCTCGCATACAACCTGACTAATGCGTTATAAATAACTTGTGTAAACGCAGTGATAACAACGCCGAACATATTCGCTCATCAACGCCAATAACAACATGACGCCATTTTGTATTAAATCTGTTTATTATGTATGTGTGTTCGTGTAGAGCCGCATTGCCTTATCGACACCGACTAAATAATATATTTACCGACATCTCCCAATAGGGTGATGCGGTCACTGCACATAATTATATTAACATGTCGTTAGTATAATTATGTGCAATTGTAGTGGGACCTTAAGTGATCGCATCACCATATTGGGAGATGTCGGTAAATATTTTATTTGCTACTGAAATAAGTCTAATAATATACATTTATAATGTTAAAAATTTCAAAGATTACGAGCAACTGAGAATATGATGTCGTATAAAAGACTTAACGACCGGCATCCAGCCATGCAGATGTTAAATCTGCAAGCTAATATTATAACAAAAGAGAGCAACAAACTTCTTAGAACTTCATTAAAAGTACAAATAGATCACAATTCACATTTATTTGACCGCGAACTGTCGAGAGTCCGAGTCATAGACATTTATAATCTCAAAAATGGTAAAATATATTGGACAAAACACACAAAAAAATATACACAGTGCTCTCCAGTTTTTGAAAGCTAATCAACTAAATGCTTGTGTTATTGAAACTAGATGACAGATTTTAATACATATATATTTTTCTATTGTAAATAGATACTTATAATATTGTAGAAAAAACACCTAGACGCCATACAGGTATTCTTGCTTGTCATAAAGTATTTGTAGTCGGGTGGGGATCGGACCCGCCGACCTTGAATTCGTTTCAATGCATTGGTAAATAGAAAGAAAAGAACAAACTCATAGTCAGATTTTGTACATTTCAAAATAATTGACGAGAGTACGTACATCTTCCACAATCACACCCGGAAACAAGGTTTATTAAGCGGGACAAATTTTTTCAATTAAAGATTTGATTTGATTGGGGTAGACCCACGCAGTTCGGGGTATGAATGAACCGACTCGACCGGTGAAATGTCATGGCATCTCAAAATAAGGGCGGCGTTAATTGCTTATCATCAGGTGGCAACCAGTTTTATATTATTCGTGGTTGACGCTGACAGACTCGGAATTGAAAGAAGAATGAGATCGGAAGCCGCGGTAATACAATATTGGAGTACATGTTATAAGTTATAGAAACACCAGTAGGTTCCATATTAATAGAGCTGTTTATTCTATTTGCAAAAACAACACGGCAACGGTTTAAAATTCAATCAGCGATAAATGTCGTTTTTACCGAGCGCATTCTTGCACACGACACACGGAAAACGTACGCAAAATGGACGCGCGCTATTAAATATAAATTATATCAGATATACATGTATAAATAATAATAATTTTAAATAACATTACAGCACGTTATCCTGACACGTATCGTACAGTGATTTTTAGAGACCACCTGTCTGTAATTACATTATTAATACATAACCAAAATATGCAATAGATATAACGTTAATATTAACGCTTAGAATATAAAAGACATTAAAAGATAAACGCAAAGTATTAGGTCCCGCGGGAATTCCAGGAAACAATGTATTGACGTGTATACCAATGTATGACGTCATTCTCACTGTTAAGACGAGACCAACGAATGAAAGCATAAAGAAGAATAGGCGTATAGTTGCTAAGTTTTAAAAACTAGAGGTCGCTGTGTGTAAAAAACATACTATAAAATCATCAACTGTTAAAATATTCAAATACCCATCAAAGAAGATGGAATGCAATAATTTTCAAATCAATTTCAGATTATTGTTAATGATTAAGTACTTAAATATACTGTTACTTAATTCATGTACCTTATAGCCTGTCAATACTACTCGTGATAATTGATACAAAAATAAAACAGAACGGTTCAAATCGATTTGGGTCAGCAAATTTAAATAACTGTATCAACAATAGCAATTTGACCATGGGATTTGAAACAACTGTATAATGAATACATACTTTATTCGTCCATATAGTGACATGCAAAAAAACAAGGTTAAAATAAATACGGACACAGCCGTACGTACGTAGCTAATGAGGATTATTATTGTTATTATTAGTTAATATCCGTTTTAAAGAACTGGTTCATTTGAAAACACGAACGTCGACAACTTTCACGATTGTGTAAGTTCTGTGGTCGCCTATACTACTAGACCGACCCGAGCTGCGACCGCCTAGAATTATTCTTAAATACTTTATCATTACATAGTATAAAACAGAATCACTTTCCGCTGTCTGTCCCCTTATATGCGCATATCTTTAAAACTACGCAACGGATTTTGACGCGGTTTTTTTTAATAGTTAGAGGGTGTCAACGGGGTGGTTTTGATCTATAATTAATGTATAGTGTAGTAAAAAAGTAATAATTCTCAAGATTTAGAACTTTAATGGCAAACGCTGCACCCTAAGTGATAAATCAAAACAACGTACTACATTATTATACACCTTTAAAAACTCTACAAAAAAGTCCGCGGGGGCATATGTCTATCTCTTAGGGATAACCCACGACGTCCATTTTTATTTTTTTTTACTTTTTACGAGAAATAATGGCCTATATATGGCCGGATTTTAAACATTACAGCATTAATTTTCATCCAATTAAGTGTCTTAAATAGATTGTGCATGTAATATAGATGATCCTGGCCCTTTACAGCATGCAATTTAAACGAATATTTTCGAAGATATTGCAGTATTAACATAGCGGGACAGCAGTTATTACTTTTGATGCGGAACAAAGTTCGCCGGGTCAGCTAGTACATTTATATAATAATTTTGAGGAAACAGAAATAGATGCTATGTGCAGTAAATTATCGTAATATAATTTCGGAACCATCAAAAAGCCATCAAATCTTCTCTCTGATCAAATACTTTTACATGACCAAACTATGTTTCAGTTTACAGTGTCAAATTATAGTATTTTTTGGCAATAGAATTGTTCTTGTATGATTTCATGAGGATATTTATGAAAAATTGGATGCAACGTACCTGTCTGAATGGATCTATTTCACGTTTACCGTACGGGCAAGTCGTTGGAACATAATTTGACAATCGTGGCTTTATGGGACCTCTCTTAATGACCACAGTTTGTAATTTCGTTACTCTTTTCTTATCGGTTAACAAGCACGCATTGTCCAAGGCCTCTGCTAATTCAGAAACCTTATCGACATTCTCTGTTTTATCAGTATTCTCAGAGTTATCTGATTTCTCCGAGTAGCCGCTGTCCGATGATTGTGAATGTATCCTTTCGTTCCTATGATCTTCAATTATCTTAAAATTGAAATTATCCAATTCGTTTTCAGTTTCGTCATCGTTATCTTTTACAATTTCTCGCTCCTGTTTCTTTTCTGTCAAATCGAGTTTGTTAAAATTTTCGAGTATCGCGGCAACTGGATCGGGTTTCGGTTTGATTTCTTCTTTTACTTCAGTGTGGATTTGTTGCTTCGGTTTTTTTTGTTTCTCCTTCTTCTTGGGGAATAAGGATTTGATAAGTTCTTTTAATGACTTTTTATCTGTATTCTCCATTGGTACTGGTTTCGCATTCGACACAGTCGGACTACCCATATTTTTCGAAAATATGTTTGCGTTTTACTAACATGCAGCGTGGAGCATCTGAAACAAAGCAAACGAGCAAAATAAATTATTGTGTTTTAATATAATCTACTTAAATATAATTCCGATCATATAGGTTAATCTTTGAGAAGAGCACCTAGACTCTGTCTTATATTTTATCAACACTATCGCCTTTCTACCAACGGTACTCTTCTACGTAACGTATCAGTCTAATAATTTCTCACTGTCTAACCCCAATCCCAAATCATCTTAAGAAAGTTCATTTCTACCGCGGGTCAAAACAAAACAAGGTTTTAGCTACTGAAGACATAGCTCCCCATAAACATTATCTCTAAAAGTATAAATATTGTTATGCCACATTAGCCCGGTCCAGTCATTATAAAAAGCTACACATGAATTCAAAAACACTGTCAGTTATTTTCATGACCTGAGATGCAAAGTCCTTCAGTCGGAATAATAATTCTAACTGGACACTGCAAAATGATGCAAAAGTATTAAACTTAATCTAACTTAAAGTCACCTAACTTCATAAAGTCGTGGCACTTTATCCAAGGGAGTTTTGACGATAAAATAGAAGAGCACGCTATTTACACCATTTCTCATATTTCCACACATATACAAACACATTAAATAAAACGCCACGAATTTGGATAAATAATATCCTTTGAAAAACAATTTTAAAAAAATAATGCTAATAACAGACATGACTCTTTTACATTCCCGCCAAAACTCTCCTTGTTACTACATATGTACATTTACAACAGAGAATAGTCCAAGACGCCATTGTGTTTTGGCGGGAAGCCAGCCGGCCAAAACAAAACACAAGCTTCAATTTAATTTGATAAAGTTGTACGACTTCGAAGAAAAACGGCCGCGTCCGTCCACATGTTGTTATAGCATTGAATAGATCACACCCACATACCCCCCGACCAGACAAAATCTTATTTTATAGTGATACCAAATCGGTGGTATGATAATTTATGATGGAAATATTTATATATCTAATTGACTGGAATTAAAAAAACAATATTTGGGAAACCCGTGGTGTGTCTTTGAGTGCTGCGCAAAGATTCTTATTAAAATTTCCCGATTATATTGAACACGGTGAGCAGAGGTTTCTAGAAGCTAAGCTAAGTTTGGCTGCAGTCTGTGGTGTTCAGCACCTGTTGTACGGTGTAGACTAGCAGTGGTTAGGTTAGTTATATGCGCCTGTATAATAGTCCCTTGGTTTTGGTCATCGCGTATTTTTCATTTACTTCGAAAAAAGCGACAAAAGTTTTCAAAACGTGCCCACGCGAATAATCTAATCGATGAGCGCATGCGTATTATGTGACGTCATCTCTAATGTAACGGGCTTGTTGGCAAAAAATCTTTGGAATCTTTTTCAGACAATATTTAATAATGGTATGATGTCAAAGAATACGTCATCACAGTCATATTTACTTTTGCCCATTTTGGAAACAGATCAAAATATAAAAAAAAAAACATGTTTGTAGATATGTTAAATAAAAAAACAAGACTGGTCTCGGTGGGGTCCTGAGCTATAACGCCCCGCCTCTGTATCAAAAGACTCAGGTCTGCCTTCCAACTTACACTAGCGATATTGATCTTTTCGGAAATTATGTGAGACAAATATCGATGATAGATAATAGTATTGAGCCAGATGTATGGCAATGGGTCTTCCAGCCAATTACATTTGGAATTACAAAACATACACTTTCCCACACTACAGCCAATTAAATTTAACCTGTGTAAAAATGTAACTGAAATATACTATAATATATTATTAACTATATTATTATCCTTATCCTTGTTGTCGTGAGTGGGTGTTAACATTTTACAAGGAAATAATAAATATTTAATTGGACACCATAAATGGCCCCATTTATACGATCTTAATAGTGGTTAGAGTTGATCAGAATGTTATTGTCAATCCGCCCGAGGACAAACAGAAATACCGACAGAAAAAAGTTAGTTTTTGTTATTTTTGGGATTTAAAAGTTCAACCAATCGAGCCACAACTGCGACTGCCTACATATGCTTCTACAATAGATGGCATTGGCAGCGTAAGCCAAAATAATTCGCAAATGGCAGAGATAAATGTACAAGATCTTTATAAATCATGACGTATTTATAATTCTGGAAACAGGGGCCACTTCAGGGGCCCGCCGGGGAAATTCATTTTACGAATATTGACCAACTCACGCTTGACCGATTTATTGTAAAATTGACACCCAGTGGGTGCCCCAAAGGCCTTCAACTTAAGCGATAAATTTTGTTATTTAGCAAAAAAAATTGCCGTTTGGCTTACGTTCACAACCAAATGAGGAAACACGCTAACAAAATATGTCTACAGAAACATAAATATATATATATATATATATATATATTTATACATGCATATATTATATCCAAAGTATATATGTATATATCTAATATGTTCACGTACATCGTCGAACTAAAGTGAAAAACACACTAGTTGATTATGCTACTTGACCGTCTTAAACAAAATAAAGCAACAATGTATGCAGTTGTATCCATCTTCAAAGATAGGACAGTTCATATCTCGTATTTATTTAATTTTTACTAATAACCTTTGACAGAACAACTTCAACAGTGGTAGAGCCAAGCAGTTCGCTGTATGAATGGGTCGGCTCGACCGGTGAAATACGACGACCTCTCAGAAGATCGTCGTAAAGTGGCTCATGCCGCGTTTCGTTCGGTGAGAGAGGTACCCGGAGGCCCATCCCCCTTCCCCATCCTTCCCTATCCCCTATCCTTTAAAGGTCGGCAACGCAACAGTAACACTATATGTGATGCTGGTGTCCATGGGCGGCGTCGGTTGCTTACCATCAGTTGACACGCATGCTCGTTTGCCCTCCTATCCTATAAAAAAGAGAACGTAGTCCGTCCAAACAGCTAAAAACAGAATAATTTGTATGTGAAAAATATAGTTCAAACTTCATACAAGTCGCTGGGCGCAAAGCAAGTAAGCTGTCTAATAATAATGTTTTGGGTACAATATAATATAATATACACAAATCCAATTATTTTTCTTTATGGTACTACCGCTGATAACGTATATACTTTTTTTACGAATATATACCTAATATATGTAATAATACAGTATGTATATCAACACACCGAATGGTTATACAAGCATATCAGACAACGAAGCGATTCCCAAACGCATTACGAAGTCTATCAATCTTTTCGCGTCGCTCAGCAAACAAATAAAAGCGTGAGTTGATCGTGTAGAGGTGATTTTGGGTTGTATATATTTTTGAATGCTGTTACATAAAAAACCAATATATTAAAAAAACACGACCTACCCGGTATGCACACAAAATTTCATGAGAATTGGTCACGCCGTTTTGGAGGAGCACGGTAAAAATAACACTGTGACACGAGAATTTTATATCATCACTAGCTGACCCGTGCCCACTTCGTTGGGCATAATGTTAATAATCCTTTTTTAGTACAGTGTGTTATGTTTTAATGCATGCTAATACAAAATTAGAAAGTAACTGTGTCCAAACGAAAAAACATTTTCTGCGGGATTTGCTGTAAACGAATTCCATGAGGACCAAGTCGCGGGAAAAGTTAGTTTGGTTATGGTAACATTAAAACAACTCTTTATGGATTATATCGCGTTTATTTAGAACTTATTTTTATTTATTTCCCGACGTTTCGAACTCTTTACAGAGATCATTTTCACGAGTGATGAACAAAAAGATGGTAGTCGTTCAAAAGCTATTTTCATTGATACAGAGAGCAGTTAATTGTTCAAAATTTCTCTGTAAAATATATTGGATGTAATGTTATCATCATTTGGAAGCAAAATATATTGTCTATCAGGAGTTCCAACCAAGCCAATATATTACTGCCCATGGGAAAAACACGGCTTTCTCAGATCAATGCTCACCAGAGAGAATGTTTGACTTGTTAATAGTGAGGGCTAAAGAGATCTGTACTGGAAACTGTAGCCATTTAAACGGTATTGGTAAATCAGTTGGAATTATGGGTATCCGCGGAATATAAGCCAGTTGTCCCACTGCTGGCTCGATGAAAATGGCCCCCTTCTCCCGAAGCGAGCACGAACGCGTACAGAATTAAACCCGAAGCCATCGCGCGCCGTTCGCTGCTTTGGCCTTCACGCTTAAGACTTTATAGAAGAAGTTTACTTATTTTCATAAAGATTCATAATATTTGGTAATATGACAAATAAATATGACCTAGCGATTTAAAATATTTCATTAATAATAAAAATTAAATCATCTGTACTAATATTAAAAAAACTACTTTTTGAAACTTAAATATAAAATTTTGTATAAAATGTTGACTTTCTCGTAGGCATTTTCAAGCTCCATTGTCTCTAGAACTCAAGACTATATCTTTCATAGTTAAGGTAGCGTTCGTAAGAAAAGCTTTCATTCGACCGTTTTTTCTCCGATTCACTTTGCAAAACGGACTACCACGTAAAAGCCTTTTTATTTTTTCAGTTTTTGAAGTGGAACTTCTAATGTCTCGTGCAAAAGCGTTTAACGCTTTTAACGCCCCCTCGCGGGTATTATAGGTAATATAAAACACTAAAACATAAATCGGCTTATATAAACCAAGGAAGAGAATTTCCATAGCGTGATTAAAAACTGTACATAGACATCTAGTAGCTAGTAGCGGCACAGTTTTTATCGCACCGTTTCTCAAAAGTACTAACTGCATAAAAAATATTGTTTATAATTTTTAAATTTATATGCTACTTAAAAAAAAGAACAAAACAAAAAATTCAAATATTAGTAGGAATATACAAACAAGACATTTTTAATGCTATATAATAATAATAATAACAAATAATAATTAGTTTGACGTCGATATAACTGAAAAACCAACCTTGGGAACCTTAATAAAAAGTATCCATACAGACACAGGAGTAACACAACTAGTTCAGTATTAGAATTGTAAAACATTTAGTAATTAGTCAATAAATAATATAGTTATTAAAATGCAATAGGTCGCAGGTAAAATAATGGCTTTTTTACTTCTGTATTTATTACTGTATTTAATTTCATTATATAAACTAAATTTTAATTTGTCTTAATTATTTTTACCTTATTGCAACCATTAGTGTACATGTACAATTAGATTACAAATACGTTTAAGAAGTATGAAAAACAAAATGGGTAAAATAAATAATTTCTTTCTAATGTGCCGCCAAATAATCTATACATGTAATAAAATTGTAGGAAAGTTGTATATTTCATTGAGTTTCATTGAATATTTCATTTGCATAATTCTTGGGATATGATCTACAATCGATACCATACCTCAAAATATAGTTTTTAGAATTTTTGTCTGTTTGTCTGTATGTTTGTTACGGATAAACTGTAAAAGTACTGCATGCTTTTACGTCGAATTTTGCTTAAATATAGCCAAGAGGGTCGGGTCAACACAGGCTAAATATTATCACGCTATCACTAACTGGGGGTGAGCGATGAACCCGTATAATGGCACAGGCACAGTATTCTTCCTGCTTTTTTGGCGTCCACGCAGATGAAGTAGCGAGCAACAACTAGTATAGTTATTAAAATGCAATATGTAGCTAGTAAAATAAGGGCTTTTTAATTTCTTTGTATTTAATTTCATTACATAAACTAAATTTTGATTTGTCTTAATTATTTTTACATTATTGCAATTTCTTTCTAATTAATTATTTTTGTGCTATCTGTACTAGTATTTTTTTTGTAAATCTCTATTTTTTTTGTAACACAACAAGTAGGTACAAGTTTCGATGTCTGTCATGTTCGGTAGCGGCTACCGAACATGACAGACATCGAAACTTGAAAATGTGACGTCATTCAAAATCCAATGCTATAAGTATTTTAATGCATTTTACAATATGGGTGTCGAATGGGCTTGAGCTTGGGGGAATACCTAAATCAAAGAACAATGCGACGTCGAATATGGCACATCCTCCTAAATAAAATAGTCACCAAATTCTACCCAGACCTTAAGATGGGGATACTCGAGTGGGGATCGAACCCGCCAATCTCCATTCCACAGTCAGTAGTTTTACCGTGTATTGGTAAAACTACCGACTGTGGAATGTAAGTTGTGCTCTTTATAAATTAAGCGTGTTATAAATGTTCGTCTGTTAAAAGTTCCACTTCAGTAGCGCGTAGGGACTCCGCGTAATTTTTTTATATAACCTATAACTCTCAGCAATAATGTGGATTTCTATTGGTGAAAGAATTTTTTAAATCGGTTCAGTAAATCCCGAGATTACCCCTTACAATTTAACAAATATACAAACACACAAACTTTAATTCTTTATAATATTAGCATAGAAGTATAGATTACATAGTATAAAAAAACATACAGACGAATTGAGAATCTCCTCCTTTTTTGGAAGTCGGTTAAAAACCAAGTCACTTTCTGCTGTCTGCCCCCTTAAATGGGTATATCTTTAAAACTACGCAACGGATTTTGAACCGGTTTTTTTTTAATAATTAGAGGGTGGCAACGGGGTGGTTTCGATCTATATGATGTTGATAAAAAAAATGATAATTTTCAACATTTAGCACTTTAATTGCAAACGCTGGCTAAACCCTAAGTGATAGATCAAAACAATGTTCTACTTTATTAAACACCTTCAGAAGGTCTACAAAAAAGTCCACGAGGGCTTATGTCTATATCTTCGGGATAACCCACAATTACAATTTTTATTCTTTTACTTTTTACGAGAAAAAATGGCTTATTTACGAAGCGATTTTAAACATAAACACGATTTTACAGCATTAATTTTCATCCAATTAACTGTCTTAAATAGATTGTGCATGTAATATAGATGATCCTGGCCCTTTACAGCATGCAATTTAAACGAATATTTTCGAAGATATTGCAGTATTAACATAGCGGGACAGCAGCTAAAGCCGATAAATAGCACAAACTGAACCTCAAGATATCCTAAATTTACTCATTTATTACTTTTGATGCGGAACAAAGTTCGCTGGGTCAGCTAGTATTAAAAATAGACAAGTATCAATGCTGCGGGACAGGTATCTTATTATAATCCTTAATATATGTAAACAAATAAATAAAATTGGATGAGTGCCTGCTTGTAAAAATAATCTCCTTTAACAAAATTCAAAGGGTACAAATCCAATTATAATAGGTCAATACCAACAATACTCAATAAATGAGATTTTTTCTGTAGATTTGATTGTTGCGGCTACTGATGGCAACGGCTGGATCGATCTTCGCGGCACTTTCACTGGCAGATATATATAAAATAAATATAGAATATAATAATAACGTGCATTTTATTTTAGACATATTATTATTAACAATTCAATCTAGTCAAAGTCGCGGGCACAGCTTGTACACTATAAAATCAATTCGCTTCTGCTGGTCTATACGCTTCGCTTAGGTTTATTTAACTATACAAGGGATATTACTGCGATTTTCTTAAATAGATACAGTGATTCAATAGGAAAGATTCAATAATATATTGTATGCATGCAAAAGCCGAAAACAATCAAACATTTTATCATAAGCACGTGTGATCGTAGTAGGAAAATCACAGCTAATTCTTGTTCATAATTAATTTCGCAGTCCCAATTATTCAATTTACTTGAATTTGATTTAAATACGCACAGCAGACTTTTATAATACAATCAATATAAGTATATATATAAGTATTATACAGTCTACTCGACAATATATGATATGCAATTAGTGCGCCTCATTAGAATAAATATAAATAAATTAATATGTCGATACGCCAGTACATATGGTCGGTACCCAGACGTGAACACAAAGTTCGCGACACCAAAATTAAATGATGATATGAATGATATTTGAAACACAAAACACATATGTGACATTGATTTTAAAATGAGCCAGAAATCACATTTTTTTTTAATACACCTATACTAGAGGGTTGAATGTTTATGTATTGTGGCGTAATAGTGCACCCATTCCCGTGGATTCGATAAAGTGGAAAATCTCTCGTATTATAAGTGTTGATTGTTTAATGGTTCGGCGCTCCGTCTTTGTTTCCAGAGGTCCCGTATTCGGATTAAATCAATTTTAGGCATGCGCGATATTTAGCTATAGCTTCACGCACTTGAAATCCGAATTTAGGACCGCAATTATGCCTTGTCAAGCCGGATAATTTTCTAGTTCTAAATATTACAAGTGCCAATGATCAAGCATAACTTTCTGATCGTGGTGGTCCAGGATTCAAATTCGGGACTCGATATCCACTGCGCTATAAAGCTTTTAATATAAATAGCTAAGCTTTTAAATAGATATCTAGAACACCCAGACGTTTATAAATTTTAATCCGATGTTTACCCCAGCAGCCCTTACCAAGAAAACTATAGCGCATTTCATATTAAATTAATATCGATAAGATAATATATCTTAGCATACAACATGCGAAAATTATCTTGAAACCGCTGATACTGCCTGTGTATGTATAGTGTTGGTACATATATATTTAAGTGTAGTGTATTTATTATCTATATCTATGAGTCATGATAATCTCTCATATTATGTACACAAATAATAACAAGGGTATGATTCACTTTTTGTTCTTAATTTATTAAAACACTAGCGACGATGTAAATAGCATTTTAAAATAATATAGTACAGTAATACAATATGAGCATTTTATGTTTTTTTTTTTAGTTTCGAAATAAAGGTATTAGCACACTATATCTTTATTTATATATTTAATTCTTCTGTACGTTTGGTGAAAGTGAACACCTAAATGTCCAAACCCATTTATATGATCTTTTTGGTGTGTTCAACTCATTCAAATCGCAAAATACATATTTATCAATATTCATTGAAACAAAATTAAGTTACAATATAGAGGAAATTGTCATACTTATACTTCACATTTATTTTGATTATTAGCTAATACATTCCCTATTAAAAAGATGTTTTTCCTATTATTATAATTTATAAATATTTGTGGCATATCCACTGTAAATTTCGCTGCATGAAATAATTCTTCTGACAAATCCATTAATTCTGGTGGTAAGTGGTGTGGTACTGACCGAGTAACTGAGGTAGGCAGTTTCACAGTATAAAACATATTCTTGATAATTATATTTAATTTTAATCACTAATAATTTCTAGTTTTGAAACAGACCTTCCCTCTCTCTAAATACTATACAAATGAGTGTTTTTCTCTGTATCTGTTTTCTATTCGAACGGCCGTCGTTGTGCGCAAGTCTATTCTGTTTTTTTTTTTAATAGCGTTTTATTTACTAATTGAAGACGTAGACATAGATCTCCTTAGATTCTTCGATCTAATTATTAGTCGTCTTGTATAAAATTCTAAAATTGGGTTTTATGTTTACATGACAGAACGGTAATACTAATATTATGATCCCGTAAAATCTTTCACCAATAGAAAGACAACCACGCTCAATTTCGACATAGCAATTACCGGGTTTAATTTTATTTTACACAAATAAATAAAAAAAAAAACAAGCTACTCTTTTCATACTCAGTAAAACAAGCTATTTTTTTAAATTTATACTCAGGTATTAAAGGTGTGAACACTTGTATTATTGAGTATAAACTGACTGATGAGTAATGTGTAGGCAATGTTAGTTTCGACTCACCAATTTTTTCGTCCCAAATGGCGTAAGTTTGACAGTAATCGTTATTCATCGCAAAATAGCTGCCGAAAAGCGACTGGTACGTGCCAGTTTTCGAACTCGAGTCTCCCTAAACAGAAGATGGTTTAGTATCTAGGCTACCGAGACAATTATTAATTTATCCAATCGCCTTACATCAGCACCATCCCACATAATCGAGTCTCATTTACATGAGTATGTACGAGTGTGTTATAAATATAATATTTTGTATGATATAGTCGGCCACTGTTAGTTATCGCTACATACAATATTTCTTAATTGGTTATTAAAAACAACTGCGCGATAATAATATTAATTGCTCGGTCAATTAATGTACACATACGACTGGCGTGTGTGTGTTGTTATAGCTATAGTGCACACACATAGATATAGTGATATCTATAGTAATTACGAATATTATAAATATGTACAACTAGCCGACCTGCTGGCGTATTATGCTCTAACTCTTAATTCCAGCCAGCCTTGGAAATTCGTATTTTCAACGACTTATTTCGCAGTCCTGGGGGCATATTATGAGCTCTTAATTCCAGCCAGCTTGTTTGCTGGTTAGAGAATTCGTATTTTCAACGATAAATTTCAGCTAGTCAGTGACGAGTAGTCACTGTCAAATTAACTCTAAATTCGATTTATCAACGACTAATTCCATTTAGTCAGTCATGAGTAGTCTAGACTACCTGAAATTAGTCGTTAGGAATACGAATTCGCTAGGCAGCGAACAAGCTGGCTGGAATTAAGAGCTCATAATATGCCCCCAGGACTGCGAAATAATCGGCTCAGTAGTTTCAAAAAATTGTCCGCAGCTCTGCCCATGCTGCTTTTGTAATGACGACATCTCTTCCACATAATCGGATGTTAATTGATAAAGAGCCTAGATTATCTCAAGCCCAATCATTCTCCCACTCTAGGTTGAGTCGGCACATCATATCATCCTTCTCTATCACTCATCGTTTCTACTTCTGTGGCACTCATCTTCACTCTTACACAACATATGCTTCACTTTTTAGAGTTCCTCTAACATGACTACTCTCCCTCCTCATAATAATAGCTCGATGCCGCATATTTTTTTAACTTCATTTTTTTTCAGCGGTTGGTAAAGTTTCAAGCTGACTATGTCATACATCTCATATAAACAACAATGACAAAGCGCTGTCTAGTCAAACTTTGGGACAATGGGTCCAAAGTTTAACTAGACCCCACTTATGATGAACGCATCATAAGTGGGAGTGCCACTGGGTTATGTGTGTGACTATGATGAGATCAACATCACTACACAATGACTTTTTGTGAACAGACATCACTGCCTTGATCTGGACAGGAAAAGTTTCAAATTTTAAATAATATTATCCTTTTTTCGTTAAAAAAAAACCATGGTCGTCGTATTTTCCAGATTGTTTAGGAAGAATAACTGGTTTAAAGTTAATTTTTATGCGCTTAAGAATAACAAATTTACAGCATCATCTCATACAGAATACTAATATGAACTGTCGATAAATTAAGTTATAGATCTAACGGCCAAAACCAATAATCAATCTCCAATCTAAGATAGTTGTGTATCTGTCGATCGATTCCCCAAACAAAATCAATCCATGGATTGATTATTGGCACGCTTCTATGTAGAAATGGATTGAAATACTGATCTTAGATAGCAAAATTCGGATTGGTTTCGGTCGTAAGTCGCTACCCACAGAAAAGTAGAGTCTCATGTTTTTTGTCCCTTTAATGGAGTAATTCTAGATAATCTAGTCAGCTGTGAGAGCAATTAAACAAACTTTTGATTATATATGTAAAAGAAAAATTGATAATAAAATATTGCAGGATAAAATGTTATTTTAGATTGTCAAAGGAGGTATGTATTTATATGCAATTCAATGTTCAGACTATTAAATAGTTGCCAGACAACAGAATACATAACTTTATGTATTGATGCCCAGACATACGCGTTGTAAGTCTGTAACATCGGCCACTACGTTATATATCAGACTTGTGGTACAGTTATACATGCTTTTTATTAGCACGAAAGCATGCTAGTATAGAGCAACTGCTCGATACTAGCATGGTTGTACATTCATTGCTTATAATGAGCATGCTAATTTCAATCATGCTCAAAAATCGACAGCCGTGCGATTATTGAGCCTGCTTTCGGCAGCGCGTGTGATTAATGAGCATGCTAGTATCGACCATATTATATTCAGGAGCGTACTCGAAAATAGCTTGCTTGTTGGTAACAAATGTAAACAGTTCATAAGCATGCTCATAATGAACATGTGTAACAGTACCTTTACCGTTGTTAAAAGAAGCTTATAAATAATAGTTCCAAAAGTTTCCAGTTTCGTAGTTTACAAATGTACACTAACTTGGATAAAATTTAGTGATTGAGTTTCGCTCAAGTTAAGTACATTGACCCGAAACAACAATCATTTGGTTGAGTTGAGAATCACAGATAACTAACAGAAAGACTGAATGTTAAGAAAAAAAAGCAATCCATCTTCGCAAGCGTGGCGACCAGCTCTTACGGGACATTGTTGGGCAATGAGATTGAAAATTGTCGTGTTAAAATCAATACATATTATAAAACAAAGTCACTTTCCGCTGTCTGTCCCCATATATGCACATATCTGTAAAACTACGCAACGGATTTTTTTAATAGTTAGAGGGTGTCAACGGGGTGGTTTTGATCTATAACTCATGTATAGTGTAGTAAAAAAAAGTGATAATTTTCATGATTTAGAACTTTAATCGCAAACGCTGCCTAAACCCTAAGTGATAAATAAAAACAACGTACTACATTATTATACACCTTTAAAAGGTCTACAAAAAAGTCCGCGAGGGCATATGTCTATCTCTTAGGGATAACCCACAATGACCATTTTTATTTTCTTACTTTTTACGAGAAATAATGGGCTATTTACGAAGCGATTTTAAACATTACAGTATTAATTTTCATCCAATTAAGTGTCTTAAATAGATTGTGCATGATAGATGGTCCTGGCCTTTTACAGCATGCAATTTTAACAAATATTTTCGAAGATATTGCAGTATTATCATAGCGGGATAGCAGATAATACTTTAGATGCGGAACAACGTTCGCCGGGGCAGCTAGTAGTCTATAAAAATATTAAAAACCTTCCTAATATTTGTGACGACGATTTTAAATATATTTTTATGAATTAAAAACCTAGCTCAATTGTGATATTTATTCTTTTCAAATATTCGTATAGACCAAGATAATGACTATTCATTATCTAATCAGCATCGCTAATCTATATTAGAGATGTTAGTAAGGGATGTAATAAAATTAAAATGAGAAACTCATCTGGCTTCAGTAATAGTTCTGGCGATGTCCAGAAGCGTAAATAAATATATACTAACCAGATACGGCGAAAACAACTTTTTTTTGCATTAAAGCAGTTGCCATGACACACCAGTCCGTAGAGAACTGGTTAGAACTAGTTTCGGTCACGAAACGAACGCGTGTTGACGCCACAGAAATGTTGCTTTAGGGTTCCGTAGCCTAAAGGGCAAAGCGAATTAAAAGTTATTAAGGGATTATAGTTTTGTTGTCAGATGGACTGTTAACACTTTACAACGTATTTTCATAAAAATGTGAAAGGAAAACAGTAAAAACTAGAGGTGACTGTGGACTGACTAAAACTGAGATCTTTTATGAGGGCTGATTATGGTAGTTAAAAAATATTTTCGGCACTCCGCACAGATGACTCCACGAGACGAAATGGAGGAGGAGTGACGTTGATGACCTCCCCGGTGGCGGTGGCATGGTAGCCCTATGGTCCGGAGTGGACCGGGACGTCCGTGCCCCATGTTCGGGGTGTACGAGTCGTTCTCACCTCCCGCTTTGCTTCCGAAATGAGAAGCTTTGGGTTGGTAGGCCCAAGACATCTTCGGGTTTGCATAAAACTGGGGACCACACGAATTCACCTGGTCGCAGTTTATGCTTCACCGATCCCCGTGAGCTAGAAGCTATATTGTGTCTAATATATTATTCCGTCTATATCCACACGTATAATATGTGGAGACGGAATGATCACACTTTCCATGACGAAGTCAAAGAAGCGAGTCAAGTTCTCTGTGCCAACTCCTCAAGAGAGTTGGTGTGAAGTTACATAAATGTTTAGTTATATTTGTAAGTAATAATTTCAAAAGCATACACCCAATGCTTAAGGTGTGACAACTCGTTTTGAGAACCCTTGGTGTCGTAAGCATCCATAGGCTACAGTGACTGATGGGACTGTATGACAAAACAATTATAAAATTCAAGGAAGGAGTCAGGTGTGAAGGAATCGTCCTTCGTTAGTTTAAATTCCTTGAGAATTAAAGTAATGCTGTCATACAATAGTATTTTATTTGTTAGTAAATGCATCGGTATAGACACCATGCCACAGTTCCCACCGCTGTTACTGAAGATAAAACAATAGCCACTAATAGAGAGTGCTGTGCATCGACAGCGCTGTGGATTTTTTTATTACAACCATAGTGAATAGACTGAGCAATAGACTCACTCTTAAAAAAAAAAGTAAGTAAGTAAACTTATACTCATAAACACTATAATAGCCATAAAACAGAAATTAAACATACCAAAATATTCTATCAACGGCCTACTTTATTCCGGGTCCATTTGAAATCAAAGACAATTAATTTTCAACAACAATATTACACAGGAAGAACAATAATCTAGTAGCTGTCAGCGTGTTTTCATGTACATGGTCGGAAGACGGTAGTTACAAGTTGGTTTTGGCCGGATATTACAAATAATATGCCTCATGCTTATTGATCACTTCTTTGATATTCCACACATCATGCAATGCGAATTTATACATAGCCAAGTGTGAAACGGCTGTTAGTACTTATAAAAATAAAGAACATATATACGTGGTTAACTGAGAATTAAGTTACCATCAACATATATTATCATTACATAGTATAAAATAAATTTGCTTTCCGCTGTCTGTCCCCTTATATGCGCATAGCTTTAAAACAACGCAACAAATTTTGATCGTTTTTATTTAATAGATAGAGGATGTCAACGGCGTGGTTTGTATCTATAATGCATGTATGATATAGTAAAGAAAAAGTGATAATTCCAAATTTCCTAATTGCTTGATGCGGAACAAAGTTCGTCGGGTCAGCTAGTAAATGATATAAATAAATACACGCCTCCAAATCTTACTTATTTACTTTCTAATTTAAATCAATCTTTGTGTCATTGTGTTTGTTACCAAAATCATTCGAAACGATTTGACCGATTGTACTGAAAAATATTGTGCATTCGTATCGTTCTTTATGCATCCGTCTCTATTATAATGCGGTCTTAATAATATTTAAAAAAATGTAACGGTTGGAGAAATTCTTGGAGAAAAAATATCACGATGACTTATTACGGAAGCAGTGCATGTTTGTTTCTACTTGCATAAGCGGCCGTTCGAGTATTACGTAAGCACTGGGGGCGGTTTTTGCTTTGCTTATTTTGGATGACATGGGGCCCAGGGTGGACCAGATGATGATTACGTCATCATTAGTTATTTAATTTTCCAAAAAAGCCCTTGGCCCAATCTTGTAGATGGTATTTTGAGAATATTTTTTCGAAAAATCTTTATGTAATTATGGGGGAGGGGGTAAGAGCTTTGCTTACTTTTGCTGACGAGGGGGGTGGGGGATAAATAATTGTAAAAAATCCGAAACCGAAACCTGAGACATACATATCCTGAGATTTCCCTGGAATTGGAAACGTCACAAACTATTAAGCAGGCTTATAATAAACTTTATTTTATTAAATTACGATACTAGTGAAAAGGTTCATCATCATCATCATGATGAAAAGAAAAGGTTATCGTTATTTAATTAGTAGGTTAAACACGCGTGCGGAGCTGAGGAAAGAACTAGTATTAAAATAAACTTTAAACAATAATTTGATGTATTTGTAATGCGATGCCGTGTTGGTTTCTTGCAATAAAGTAGATATGTACATATTATTATGCGCTTGGGAGTAGATGGCGCTGCTGGAATTGGGTTTGATATTATTAGCACTGATTATGACAAACAACAAGTAACAGTAAATTTTTGAAGTCTACGTTTTCATAAATATTCAGGGGTTAAACAGCATATATTAAAAAAAACGTGATTAATATAAAATAAAGCCATTCCAAGCGCAAATGTTCTCGTGGCGCGCATGTCCAGATAACGCAGAATAAAGCCAGTAAAGCAAAAAAGAAAAAAAAACTATGATCGCCGCCATTTTCCAATCGAATTCAAATACATACGAAGGTTATTAAAAGGAAAACGCAAAGAGTTAACAAGTTTGTAAAGGATAAAGCTTGTTTAAATGTAGCCATTTAATATGGCTACATTTAATGTGCCGTCTCTTTCCAACAATGCGACGGCAATAGCGGAATCAAAATGATTATAATATATTATATTTAAATTTAAACTCTTAATTTTTTACAATAGTCACAAGTGTGTCTCACAGATATATATTTAAATCAAATTTCATTATATATACATACACCAAAATATTTTATTTTTTATTTTTGCCTGTCTGTCCGTTTGTTCCGGGCAATCTCCGAGATGGTTGGACCGATTTCGACGGAACTTTTATTGGCAGGTGTAATAAGGAGTAACTTGGCTACCCCCGAGGTGAAACAAAGTTCGCCGGGTCAGCAAGTCAATCATACAATTATAACAATTTACTCGACTTATTGCTTCCTTTTTTACCAAACCAATTCGGATGAAACTATTCGCATATATGTATGTATTTTTAAAGACAGGTTTAAAATTATATCTCGCTTCTGCGCACACGAGCTCCGGTTTTTAATAGAAAACCAAGTTATACACATAAACTATGTAACTCAAACTCAAAGCAAGGTGTGTCAGTGGTAGAGTCACGCAGTTCGCTACACGAATGGGCCGGCTCGACCGGTGAATTACCACGTCGTAAAGTGGCTGTTGCTGCGTTTCGCTAGGTCAGAGAGGTATCCGGAGGCCCAACCCCTTCCCATCCCAGTACCAACCCCGCCGATATCCTATTGTAAGGGCCGGCAACGCAACTGTAACACTATATGTGTTCAGGGGTCCATGGGCGGCGTTTGTTGCTCACTATCAGGTGACACGCCTGCTCATTTGCTACTATAACATAAAAAAGAGAGTACTGGTTTGGGACTATTTATGTACTCGAATGTACCAAATATAAGTTTTGCATGCAGTTCCGTACAATGCATCAGTATTTGTCTTGTTGCATACACTGGCTATATTCAACAAGACAAAAACTTGTGTAATTCTGAAACTGGCGAAATTAATTTAATTTAGATATCTGATATACATATGATATATATTATATATCTGATATACATACATGGTTTCATGATTTACGTAACCAACACTGTAGCAACAAAAACGCTTTCCGCTGTCTGTCCCCTTATTTGCTAAGATCTTTGAAACTACGCAACGGATTTAGATGCGTTTTCTAATAGATAGAAGGTGTCAACGGGGTGGTGTGTATGTATAATTCATATTTATTGCAGTAAAGAAAAATTGATAATTTTCGACATTTAGCACTTTAATTCTTAACGCTGTGAAAATTACTTTTCCGCCGAACTATGCTCCATAGTTCGGCGGATCAGCTAGTATCTATTAGATTTATTGACATGAGGTATTTTGTATAAATGTGTTTCCCAAGCGTAATAATTAAATAGATTATCATTGTAGGTTGAGCTGACCTTGAAGAGTGTACAGTTATTCTCACAAGTTACAGCGCCTCATCGCAAATGACTCAAAAGTAATTAATTGTACAGTGGTAGAGCCTTGCAGTTCGCTGCATGAATGGGCCAGCTCGATCGATGAAATGACACGACCTTTCAGAATATCGACGTAAAGTGGCTTATGCCGACTTTCGCTCGGTGAGAAAGGTATCCGGCCGGCCTTTTCATTCAGCGAAATGAGGGCCTCTACCACTGCAACAATTCGAAAATTATACATTACTAGTTGACCCGGCGAACTTTGTTCCCCATCAAAAGTAATAAGTAAGTAAATTAAGAATTTATCACTAGTTCTTTACTACATCATACATGAATTACATACAAACACCCCGGTGACATCCTACATCTATTTAAAAAAAACTCATCAAAATCCGTTGTGTAGTTTCAAAGATCTAAGCATTTATGGGGACAGACAGCGGAAAGCGACGTTGTTTTATACTATGTAATGATGATAAACACATAGGCTTTTACAGTGTAAAAGTTAAAGTGACTAATTATAAAGCAATCAGCTAGCAATAATCTATTTCTGCTCGATTTTTAAGAATGATGTCAATAAAGGGTCAGATTTAAATGATATAATTATTTAGTTAATGACAATTTAATATCAGTGAGATATAAAAAAAAATGATTGGTTGAAACTTTTAAAAAAATTGTTGATAATCTTCATAACTCATATTCCAAAGAATATACAATCATATATAGAATTCATAATAGTTTAATCCAAGCAAATACAATAATAACTTCATACTAAATTGTTTGCAAGGTAAGGAGAGAGAACAAAGCATCACAAGGCACAATTCTTACACGCATTACTCACTTCTTCAATATTTATAACTCTTGTCATATGGACTTGATGGTTTTTAATACTTACATTCTTTAGTCTAAATATATGTTTGTGGGAACTTATAGATTAATTTTTATGAGATTGATTGATGAGGTTGATTACAGAAGATCTTCTTTATTTCTCAAAGCATCATATAGTATCACATGTAGTTATATATATATATATGCTATGTATATATATACATACATACATAACTTCACGCCAAATCCCTTGCGGGGTAGGCAGAGAGAACAGAGCGCCATAAGGCACGATTCATGCACGCGCGTCGGTTTTTGAGGCTCCTAACATCACCTTCCTCCAGAACACGTTCTATTTGGTCATGGAATGTGTGTCTTGGCCGTCCTCGACTCCTACATCCATCCGCTTTTGCATTGTATATCTGCTTAGTCAGTCTTGCATCCACCATTCTTTCCGCCGTCCGAACCATCTATATATATATATTTATATATATATTTATACATATATCCCTTTATAATTTACTAGTATGTACAAGGCAGAGAGAAAAGAGCAGGCACAATTCTTACACGCCTCGCTGGCTTTCTTGACTTTCATAACTCTTTTCATATATATTTTTAAGGCTCCTAACATCACCTTCCTCCAGCTCTTGTCCTATTTGGTCATGGAAAGTGTGTTTGCGGCCGTCTTCGACCCCTGCATCCATCCGCTTTTGCATTGTTTATCTGCTTAGTCAAGATTGCGTCGCCCATATTTTCTACAAGTTAGAACTATTGTAGCATGCGCTTTCTTACTTTTATGTTTTTACACAATCAAATTTTGATAGACACTCAGCTACTCGCTCCAGTAAGTTAGCGTTGGGATCAGTATCGCATTGTGGATTGCTAGCTAATCTTTTCTGTTAACATTTGATGACATTTAATTGAGTAGATTTGTTTTCAGTTAATTGGTCTTTTATTGATTTTAAATAAACATAATAGTAACTAGCTGACCTGGCGAACTTTGTTCCGCATCAAAAGTAATAAATGAGTAAATTTTGGATATCACGAGGTTCAATTTGTGCTCTTTATCGGCTTTAACTGCTGTCCCACTGTGTTAATACTACAATATCTTCGAAAATATTCGTTTAAATTGTATGCACTAAAGGGCCAGGATCATCTATATGACATGCACAATCTATTTAAGACACATAATTGGATGAAAATTAATACTGTACTGTTTAAAATCGCTTCGTAAATAGGCCATTATTTCTCGTAAAAAGTAAAAAAATAAAAATGGTCATTGTGGGTTATCCCTAAGAGATAGACATATGCCCTCGCTGACTTTTTAAAGGTGTATAATAATGTAGTACATTGTTATGATTTATCACTTAGAGTTCAGGCAGTGCGATTAAAGTTCTAAATCTTGAAAATTATCACTTTTTTTCACTACACTATACATGATTTATAGATCAAAACCACCCCGTTGACACCCCCTAACTATAAAAAAAACTGCATCATAATCCGTTGCGTAGTTTTAAAGATATGCGCATATAAGGGGACAGACAGCGGAAAGTGACTTTGTTTTATACTATGTAATGGTAATATAATAGATAAAAGTTGTTCTGCTGTAATATAAAATTTATCGAACCCTGTGACTGCTCTCTCAGAGTGGTGAATTAGCTGATGGATGATCGGCAACACCAGGTCACTAACAATTATGCAAAGAAAACACATGTCTTGGATATGTGTTTTCATCATGGCATTCATGGCAAACAATCATATAGCATAGTTGTATATAGAGGAGTTCTTCACCTGGGCCCATAACCAAAAGAACTTAACATAATATTCTTTGCAGCCTAAAGCAATTGAAATGGAAAATGATAACAACCAATTATTATACAACATTTTAGTTATATTAAATATGAAGTGAAGAAAAACCTTACTAGGCACCCTTACTGGAACAGCATTGATTTAAAATTAACTTAAAGGTACATATATATTTTATACATTCAAACTTTATATCTTTAAACATTTATAGATAAAAAGTTTGTAATAATCCAAATGATACATTTGTGTGAGATAATAGTTTAACTTGTATGTGATCAACCTACATTATATGTATACATTTTAGATACCATACCATTTAGATACTCGTAACTATGGTGCGTATATGTATACATTAGTATACAGAGAATTTTTAGCTTTTTTTTTAGCTTTTAATATAGATCAATATGGCTCTTTACAGCATGTTATTTAAACGAATATTTTCGAAGATATTGCAGTATTAACATAGCGGGACATAGAATTTGCGTCGCGAATTAGGACCGGCCAAGACGCGTGCCGACAAATAGCACAAATTGAACTTTTTACTAAACATATTTTACTCATTTATTTTGATGCGGAACAAAATTTGCCAGGTCAGCTAGTAGTAGAGTCAATGTCAAATAAACCTTATTTTCTTTCCAGACAATTGAATATAGTCAACAAGTACAGAGATTCAACTTATTATTTAATTAAATTGTACTATATAAACAAAACACGGAAGTAATGACCATGAGCGGCCCGATTCTGAGTGTAGGGAGAAGAGTTATGAGAAGGGTCCTGTGAGAAGTATAAATTTTACAACATAACTTCACGCCTTTTGTTACCTGAAGGTGTAGGCAGCGGCTGTTAAAGCCTTGTCTCGCCATTATGTTTACATGCCAAATAGAATAGGTGGCGAACCTATTGCCATACCGGGCACAAAGTTTTCAGTCATCGATATTTATCACACATAACTTCCAAAAACAATTTCGAAAAGTCATTGGTGTGAGCCAGTATCAGGAATCGAACCCGGACCTCTGGATCAGAAATCGTGTGCTGGGCCACCGAGACTAAACTATGTCAAATTTCATGTTAATCATTAAATGAAATGGGCACAAGCCTTTACTTGTGCTGTAGAAAGCGAAAATAAATACCACAAATGTGGGTGCCACATGTTGCTGGTTTTAATTAATCATGGTCAGTAGCCAATTAACATAGTGGACAAAAGACACTCTAATTTTAATAAATAAACTGAAAGCTTATACTTAATAGGAATAGAGTAAAGCCAGTAATTTATAATAAACCTTAACTGAATAAATTTTAGTGGAATTTGACATTAGGGAAATGACATCCTAATATTCATTGTTCACTAAGGAAAAAAGAAGATTTGATATTATACTGTCAATTAATTATGTTATGTTTATGTATATTAACATTAATGTTCGAAGTGAAAGCCAAATTTTTACTATAGATACATAAAATTTTAATATTGTTTGCTGAACACCAAGTTAGACTTACCAGCAGTGTAAGTGTACATAAATAATCAAATGACGCACACACACATAGTGATAAAAACAAAATTCTGGGAAAATGAAATAATATAACATTCGAATAGTTTTTAATAGTTCGACAGACACCTTCAAGTGTAAAAACGTTGTAAAAGTTCTAAAAAGGCCACAATCTGCTAACGACACAATCTTAATACCCAATTAAATGAGCATAAAAAAGTGAAGGCAGAGTTTATGTGGGACACTCACCTCAGAAAGTGTGCATGTCAAATATATTGCAAAAATCCAGTTGATACTAAGATTCAGGCATAGTATGTATGGGTGTTGTCCTAAACAATTTCACAACACAAAATTCACTCAATCCAAATAAAACAACAATGACATACAGTTAATACGCGATTTAAACTTGTTATATATTTTGCTGTTGAAAAATTGTTTTCGCAGTGTTGGAATGCGCATGAGCATAAACAGCGCTCAGTTCGAGTCCGCAGTAAACACACACGACGTATAAACTGTATAGTTGCGATTGTCGAACGCGCGACTTTTTCGCAACTTGTCAATATAGACTTGCCACGTCTTATAGTATAAATTTCCCTAGAATTTACCAACCTAATCTTCGGTTGGTATTAATCTATTGTTTATTTTTATCCTATGTAGAACTGAAATGTGCATTAATACATTTCTTGCATTAATATAATTCTTTTCGGAAGTTATCACTACATAGTATAAAACAAAGTCGCTTTCTCTGTCCCTATGTCCCTTTGTATGCTTAAATCTTTGAAACTACGCAACGGATTTTGATGCTATTTTTTTTAATAGTTAGAGGGTGTCAACGGGGTGGTTTTGATCTATAATTCATGAATAGTGTAGTGAAAAAAAATGATTATTTTCAAGATTTAAAACTTTAATCGAAAACGCTGCCTGAACCTTAGGTGATAAATCAAAACAATGTACTACATTATTATACACCTTTACAAGGTCTATAAAAAAGTCCGCGAGGGCATATGTCTAGGGATAACCCACAATGACCATTATTTTTTTTTTACTTTTTAAGAGAAATAATGGCTTATTTACGAAGCAATTTTAAACATTACGGCATTAATTTTCATCCAATTAAGTGTCTTAAATAGATTGTGCTTTTAATATAGATTAATATAGCCATTTACAGCATGTTATTTAAACTAATATTTACGAAGATATTACAGTATTAACATAGCGGTACATAGCAGTTGCATTTGCGCGCCAAAACGCGTGCCGATAAATAGCACAAATTGAACTTTTTAAGATCCAAATATTACTAATTTATTTCTTTTGATGCGGAACGAAGTTCGCCGGGTCAACTAGTTTGTGATAAACATCGATTACTGACAACTTTGTGCCTCGTGTATGGCTATAAGTTCGCCACCTATTCAATTTTGGATGTAACATAACGATTCGGCGAGTCAAGGTTTAAGAGCCTACATCTTCGGGTAGAAAAAGGCACGAAGTTACCTATGTTTTTTAATTCCTTAGTTTTACAAATTAATAGCAATGGCTGAATATGGAATGTCTTCTTTTCAGTATTTCTTTTCGGTTTTTCTGTTCCATGGTTTGTAAATGATACGTTATATTTTCAATCTATATCGTAATTATGAGAGCATAATCTAGAGTATTCTAGAGCTTTTCTTACATAATAGAGAACAAACATTATTATGAACAAGCTGATAATTGTTTTGAATATATATAGACCTACTGCACTTACTGCAGATTTTGTTTGCGTTGCATTTTTTGCTAGCATTATTTGTTTTCATTTCAACATTAAATGCGAATTCGTTTAAAATCTTAAAGAACGCAGTTCCATCAGCCCAGTAAAGACGATACTTCTATCAGTATATAGTTTCCAGACTTATTTCCTTTATACACTTATTTACGTTCATACAACCATATATTTTTTGCCATTCTTCATTATTTATTTATTGATTATAAGGTACACTGTAAACATTATTATACATTCATTTTCCCACAAAACTCCTTAAACAATTTGTCTTTTTGCAATAAATTCATATCAAGATTGGTTGGATACCATGCCAACCTTCTACTCGTATTTCTTTCATGGTTGGTGCTACTTGCAGTCTTCCTTTTATTCATTTAACTAGTTGACCCGGCGAACTTTGTTCCGTGACAACTTAATAACTATGTAATTGTTGGATTTCTCACTTTTTCTTTACTACATCATACATGAACTATAGACAAAAACCACCCCGTTGTGACTCTCTACCTATTAAAAAAAACGCATCAAAATCCGACGCGTAGATTCAAAGACAGACAGCGGAAAGTGACTTTATTTTATACTATGTAATATATAAATTTCAATAATCATATTGAAATTAAAATAAAGAATACCAACAAATATTAAAGTGCTCCC
Source organism: Euproctis similis (assembly GCA_905147225.2). Taxonomy (NCBI): domain Eukaryota; kingdom Metazoa; phylum Arthropoda; class Insecta; order Lepidoptera; family Erebidae; genus Euproctis; species Euproctis similis. The sequence goes on from LR990107.1 coordinate 2,374,331, forward strand.
AAACTGGTCCCAAATTTGATCAATCTGGCAACATAGTGGTGAGTATTAAATTAGCTTGTAGTCACACACATAACCGTGCGTCTTCTGTTAGAAAAGGTAGGCAATACACTTGATTACCTTCGAAGAAAAGAGAGATCGGAATAAAATAAGCAAAGTAGTAGTTAGTCATTTACATGAATATTTAGCAAGTACATTTATATTTCTTTTACATTAGATTTGCACTTCGCCATACCTAGACCTAGAGATTAAATTAATAAAAAAATAAAATAACACAAGTGCGTGGAGTCCCTCCGCGCTAAAGAAGTAAAACTTTGTAACAGACACATTTTTAACAAATTATAGTCGTATTTTTAATTAGACAAAGCTAGCTGACAGCAGTTAATGTCACTTTGTAAAATTATGTTTCCACATGACATTAAAACAAACCGTTATCGGATTATATCGCGTTAACCGCGGATTATATCGCGTTTATTTATTAATTTCCCGACGTTTCGAACTCTTTACAGAGATCATTTTCACGAGTGATGAACAAAAAGATGGTATCTGTTCAAAAGCTATTTTCATTGATACAGAGAGCACCCACTTTTTGGAAATAAAAATCAAAAAGTTGATGTTAAAAATATGATTTTTACTATTGGTAACCCACATCAGACCATGAAACAAAAATTAAATAATTAACAAGATGCATTTACTAAAGAAAAAGTTTGGTTTGTACAGATCCTTTGTTGTATGATTTAATAGGTAACAGTTGTTATTTTTAATTATTAGCTAATTATCTTATTTCTTTTAAGTTAGTTGAGATCCGAGTATAACTATTATGAAATATTTATTGATTTTAAAATTTAAAGGTAAGTATTTGTTAAAAAAAAATCTACCACTGGGTCGCAAACGCGGCCAGTCCTGAGAAAGACCCAGCAAGAAAACTCAGCGGCTGTTCATCAAAACTGATTATTATTTCATTTTGGACGGGCTATAGATAGTACTATTATTTGTGAAATTGAGAAAAGAAGCTTGGTTACCAAGTTATTAAAAAATATTTTTATTGTATGCTTAGTGCTATAATGTCATGAACGTGATTCGCGAAAATCTTAGAGTTATATATGTTTTCACATTTAAAGTAATAGTGATGCATTCAGTTCTTACTCAATCATATGAATGAACAATGAGTGAAATAGTTAATCATCTCAAATTATACTAAACACTCTAAAACTTATACTACTCAATTTAATAAATAATTTGACTCACCAAAAACATTTTTAAATACTTTATAACAAAGTTTCGAAGACTTTATGTCACAAATAATCTTCATTATCAGAATTTTTAAAAACTGTATAAAAATTTAAGTCTTAAAAATGTCACGATAGTGAAAATTTTTCATCTGAAGATGAATATAACAAAAAATATTTAATAAACGCTGTTTTTTTAATTTTTATCACGTACCTATAATTGTTATATTTCATACATCTATAGTTTCAATTACGTGATGTTTTGAAAATGGGACAATCTTACAAGTTTCCGAACTACGATAGACTAAATATTCCCAAGCTAAATAATCGTGCCAATTTTATTCATTCGAGAGCTTTTTCATTCATTCGCTTTGCTACAACACTATTTTTTTTCATCATAAACTGACAACACCGTAAACGTCAGCGGTTGTTGTTTAATTAAAAATCCGACTATAAATATAAAAAGAACTCATCTTATTTATATATTACGACGACGGGCCTCGTGGTGCATTAGTAAAATAAACTGATGATATGGGTAGACGAAGCACGCGTGGAGTTCTAACTTTGGACTAACGCTAGCTTTGATTACCCGCGACTTTGATTACATAGACGGTGAAAATTTACCCTTATTTACATAAAATTACATGCATAACTTTACGCCAAATCCCTTGCGGGGTAGGTAGGGAGAACAGAACGCCATAAGGTACGATTCTTCCACGCTTAATTCTAATTTATATATCTAATTAGACACAGTGTTTCACAAATCTAACCAAAACAAGACTTATGGTAGCTTACCATCTTGACCGGGTTTATTCTACTTTCATGTGCTCTCTGGAATACGAAACTCTCGCTTCCTTAAGTTAGCGTTGATATCAGTAATCAATCAATACAATCACTAGTCACTAGACTACCCTAAATTAAATGACAATCGGTGATTCTTACCCCATACCAAACATAACCGAAATTTAAGACCAATTAGGTAAAAGTAAATATTTCAGCACGCTCGACCTTGCTTCCGGCTTTCATCAGATAAAAATGGCAGAAAACGAAGCTCCTTAAACTGCTTTCTCAGTCCCACAAGGCCATTTTGAGTTTACTCGGATGCCTTTTGGCCTGAAAAACGCTCCCGCTACTTTTCAAAGATTGATGAACTCTGCCTTATCTGGCTTCCAAGGGATACAATTTGACCTGGACGAGCATATTAAAATCCTTTCTAACGTCTTCAGTAAACTCCGCTCCTTTAACCTCAAACTGCAGCCAGATAAGTGTGAATTCCTACGTAAGGAAGTCTCTTATCTTGGTCACACAATTACAGACAAGGGAGTCAAGCTAAACCCAGACAAGATAAAGGCTGTCGCAGAATTCCCTATAACAAAATGTCCTAAAGACATCAAATCGTTCTCAGGATTAGTCTCCTATTACCGCCGATTCATACCAGATCTATCCAAGTAAGCAAAACCACTTACAAACCTCCTGAAAAAGAATATCCCTTTTGATTGGCAGAACGAACAGCAACTAGCCTTTGAAAGCTTAAAAAACGCCCTAATTACAGCTCCTATTCTAGCCTACCCAGACTATAATAAACCATTTGTTTTGACCTGCGATGCATCTAATTTTGCAATTTCCGCTATACTATCTCAAGGTGAAACAGGAAACCGAAAAGGAGTGTTTGGCAATTCTTTTCGGTACCCAAACCTTCAGACCATATGTATACGGGCGCCAATTCAAAATTGTAACGGATCATCGGCCTCTCAAATGGCTATTCAACTGTAAAGACCCTAGTTCCAAATTAGTGAGGTGGAGGCTAAGACTTGAAGAATTCGACTATGAAATAGAATACAAGAAAGGCAAAGTTAACAGTAACGCAGACGCATTATCCCGTTATCCCGTTAATCCGATCACTGAAAGCTAACCATCGATATCTAATACAAACAATGATGGTGATGCCAGCCCTGAATCTGAAATCCCTCAAAACGTCCTTGATGAATTTATTGATTTAGGCGACATCGCGTACGCTGCAAAAACTATTATAGAACATAACAATGTAATTTGCAGAATATATAATTTTCTACAAAAAAGTCGCGACACCTATTTCTAACTGTTCGCGCCTCATCCAGCGCGATGACGTGGCAGTACCGCGGCTCTACTCCCACGGCGCCCGCGCATCGTGCCGCACCCCCTCGAGAGGCATCACGTCTGCGCATCGTGCCGATTCGTGCCGATCGTGCCGAACGCCCCGAGCCAGTCGAAAACATCAAACGACGCAAAGCGCACCTCCTTTGTAAAATTATTAATTAGTAATTAATTAGTATTAATTAGTAGTAGTAAGTATTTAAAAATTGACTTGCTTTTCTTTTGTTTGCTGAAACAACGCAAACAAAATTGGCGACCGTGACAGGACCCATTTTATATCTGCAATCTCGACGAAGATAAGTACGTCGGACGATCAGCTACGAAGGGGCGACTACGCACTGAGTTCAATATACAAGAGGAGCAAACCTCATACAAATGCGTCAAAAAATGTGTGTCCACTTTTTAGATGCAATGACGTAGCTTTGAAACCACTAGACATTTAAAATTAAACATATATCTATCTCAGTCACACAAATCGCAAATACATTGCCGTCACTTTGATTAGACAAAGATGGCAATATAAATTTGCAATGGCGGTGTGGGGTGGCCAGCCCATGCGAAATTTTACCCAACTTTTTCAAGCCATGTACTCGTAAAAATATTAAATAAATATAAATTCAATATTTTACTATTACTTATTAATTTCTTATCAGATGTATTACAAGATAACTGAAATAATGAATGGATCAACGATACTCTGTGTACTCCGTACTAGATCGGCTGTTCCGAAAAAAATTGGATCACACTCATCTGTACCTAATTGTGTACACCTGCCTTAGAGCAGCGATTTAAAGCGCTGTAGGTAAGGTGTACACTATTAGGAACAGATACACAAAATAGTGAAAACGCTTGAGTAGTAAAATAATGTACTTACATTCATTATATTGAAAGGGAATTATTGTATTTAACGTGGACAGGGCCTAACAGCCGCACGGGTCGATCGATCATAAGGGAACATACCCATACTACGTGACCTATTTTTTAAGATTTTTCGACCCCTCCCTCCCATCGGTGACCACTCGTAGTATATGCCAAGACCCCCCCCCCCCTCTCCCTTTAGTTTTCACGTAGTAATTCATAATTATGATTTTTAATCATTTCACAGGCAAAAATCGAAAAAAAATAATAATTTGGCTCATACTCGTCTTTATTGGATAAGACTGCATGCATACTTAAATTACTAGTGAATTATGTATTATGAAAAAGAACAACTTTAATTGTGAAAACATATTGCTGTACAGTATGTAACTTACAGTAACTTAATTTCTTAATTTACGAACACAACAATTATTTTCTGTTTAATCACATTAATATTCATCTAAATTAAAAATTAAAATCTCCTTTTCCATAAATTAATAACTCTCCCACAAATGTGGGAAACTAAAACTAAGTTTTTAGTGGTATCACTGAAGCTAATTATAAAAATTCAACATTTTATCTATTTTACTGTATTTTAATATTAATGTAAACATTAATCTTACGTGTGGAAAGTAATTCCGGTTAATTTCTTATGGGTTTCCGATCTTGAATCGCACTCTTTTACTACGCATTTACCCATTTTGTACCTATTGTTATTCGGTTCGCGTCTGACAGATGACTGAATTGACATAAGCTTCGCTTAAGCCTGTAGGCTTATGGCCAGTGGTCACACTTTGAGAAGGTTACTACAAGTCTATATCATATAGGTCAATGCGACTACGATTCTGGAGGTCGATCAAAGTTAAGTGTCCTTCTTTCTTTTCCTTATTCTATTTCCGTTCCCTTTGCCTAATTTGTGGTGCTTTGGTGCTTTGGTGCTTTGGTGATTCCTCGAACTACTTATTGAAGTATCTAGCTAAATGCGTACTTCCTCTGCCTACTTATAGCTATTGCAATAAAGCGTGCCTGGGTAGGTACCTACTGATATTACGCCGAAATCTGCATTCGCTTAATAACTTACATTGCTTACTAGCTTCTAATCGACTCGTAACAATTGCAATTTGCATACGCTGTGATTGCAACAAATTATTTACAAAAGGCACGTCAAATTTATACAGCTCTAATTATATGCTTATCTCTTTACGTTTATTACATTTGCCTAAAAGTTATAACTATTTATTATATTGTAAATGAACTATTCAAATCATGCGAAAAACTCAATCATTCTCAAGCTTATAAACCGAAGCCTATTAATTTAGCAATGTCTCCCCACCCGCATTAAAAAAAAAATTGTCTTTGTGATTTCTAACGGCTTTTTTGCCGAATAATTCCAGCGAGTTTGGTGAAGAGTAAAAGAGGCTGTCATCACGCTTGCGGTACAGTTTCGAGGTGCTCAGAGAATTGGAGCGGCGGCGGCGGGTGGACTACCACGACGGTTGACGGGTTTGAATGCACATTTTAACTTAGCTTGACTCATTCTTTGGTTGATAAATTCATTCTTCAATATTTTACGATGCCGGACAGTGAACCTATTGTATTAAAAGATCTTTTAAAGAAACGTATTAATTTAAAAGGCCGATTAACCAAATTTAAAGATTATTTAAATATCACATTACACAAATTATTTATTTTATTTATTTTTTATTTAAAAACTTCATACATTTTTTGTATACAGGCGGACTTAATGCTAAAAGCATTCTCTACCAGTCAACCATGGGTAGTGCAGAGATTTAAGTGGTAGGCATATCGCAAAAAAATATATAACAGGAGAAATATATAAGGAGAGAAGAAACACACTATACTTAATATATCATACTAATATACATAAACATACACATATACACACCATGATACACAATAATATATACATACACACATACATATATACACCAAATTACATAATAATATAAACATACACAAATATAAATACACATAGGTGATGGTAGCTATATGTTGACGAATTTCAAAGTTGGTTTTGCTCTGCAATTTTTTGAAGCAGGTGCTCGCGGACCCTACGTTTAAATGTAAACCGACTTTTCGCAATCCTGATTTCCTTGGGCAGTGCGTTCCAAAGTTGAACAGAGCGTACCCGGAAGGAAGATGCTACACAATTAGATGTATGAGGGGGGCAAAGGAGGATCGGGTTATCAACAAAACGAAGATTTCGAGAGTAGTTCATATATAAAAACTTGAAGCACGAAGACAAGTATACTGGGGCTGACGATAGATGAAGGATAGAATAGAGTGTGGTGAGAGTACGCAAACTTCGGCGATGACGAATAGGCAACCATTTGAGTTGGGAACGATAAGCAGAGACGTGATCATACTTTCGAAGATTAAATATGAACCGAATGCAGTTATTTAGAAGTCGGTCGTATTTATCAAGGAGATCTGCATTCAGGTCCAAATAACACACATCACCATAGTCGACTATAGGAAAAACCAAAGTCTGCACAAGCATCGTCTTCGTTTTGGTTGGCAAGAATTTTTTGAGACGGTAAAGTGTCCGCAGTGTTCGCGTTATTCTGTTACTTACCTCCTTCACTTGAACATGCCAGTCTAGTTTATTGTCTAGATAGATACCGAGGTTTTTTACTGTATCGCTGTATGGTATTACGTTACCGTTATAAATGAGCGAAGGGAGAATGTTGCAATCAATTTTAGCTATGTTGTGGTGGCTGCCAATGATAATAGCCTGACACTTATGAGGGTTCACCTGTACACCGAATTTGTGTGACCATATTTTGATGACCTCTAGGTCCTTATTGATGTAATCTACTGCAGTGCACAGGTCTTCTACCCTAGCTTGAGCGTATAGCTGCAAGTCATCAGCGTAGAGATGATACGAACACTGAAGATGTGAGGTTAGGAAGTTGATAAAAATTGAGAACAGTAAAGGAGAGATAATGCCGCCTTGTGGCACACCAGAGTCGACAGAACACCAATTCGATGTATTTTCATTGATCGAAACTGACTGCTGGCGTCCACGAAGATAAGAGGAGAACCATTCCTGTGCTTCCGATGAGATCTTGATGTGGGAGAGGATAGCTAATAGGATTTCGTGACTGACGGTATTAAAGGCGTTGGAAAAGTCAACCAACACCAACACCGTGACTTTAGATACTTCAATTCCAGCCCTAATATCGCCAGTCACTTTAAGGAGGGCGGTGGTAGTGCTATGTCCAGGTCTAAATCCGGATTGATATGTGCTTAGTATATTATTCTTGTCAGTGAACGCGGATAGTTGTTTAAAGACACAGGATTCGAGCACTTTGGAGAGAAAGGGAAGTACGGAAATTGGGCGATAGTGACACGGAAGAGTTGGGTTAGGGATTTTATTAAGGGGACGCACGTAAGCTCTGGACCATTCCTTCGGAAAACTTGCCGTAGTAAGTGAAAAATTGATGATATGTCTTATTACAGGCAGAATGTGGTCCAGGACAGCTATGATCATCCGACGGCTGATATTATCAGGGCCTACGGCGTTGGATTTCATGGAAAGTCTTATTTTTTTGATCTCATCCAAAGCAACAGGAGAAAATTTGAAAGGAGTTATATCTGAGGTCGGCAAACTGTTGACGTAATCCACCGTCCGACGCCAGGTTGACGGATCCATGATTATAGTAGATGCGAAATGTTTATTGATCTCGTCAAGGCCAACCGTCACCCGCTGACCCACATCATGATGTTTACCTACACCCAAGGTTCCTAAGAACCGCCAAGTTTCAGAAGAAGAGTTAGAAAAAGATATGTTATTGAGAATGTGGCGGCGTTTAGCATTTCGTATCACCTGATTACACCGATTTCTTGCAGCCTTGTAAAGCGACCAGTTTTCTTCTGAACGATTCCTTTTGTGTTTCAGAAATGCCCGGTCTCTTCTTCTCATCGCCAATTTAATGTCATTAGACATCCACGGAGCTGGAGGACGTTTCAATTTTATAGGTCTAACTGGAGCGTGGGTGTCATACAGATTAGTAATAGTGGCATTGAGAACAGAAACTTTCTCGTCTATAGTTGTGGCGACTTTGACAGGGTTCCAATCCAGCGCAGAAGCGTCCGCTTGCAGGTTTTCTGACTTTATTTGTCCAAAACAACGCCTGCGCAGAACTATTGGTTTAGGTTTGGGTGGTTTAAGGTTATAGGAGATAAAGATGACATCGTGGTGGGAGAAACCTGGCGCAGGACGTTGACCGTGCGACTGGACTAAGGAAGGGTTAGAGATGAGCATTAGGTCCAACCAGGAATCATCGCCTCTGGGGTTATGATGAGTGGCTTGAAGGGGCAGGATGTGGAGGTTGGCTGCATGTATGATTTCGTGGAGTTTACGGGAGCGGGAAGATTGAGGCTCGAGGAGGTTGGTATTAAAGTCGCCCATGATGATATGATGTGTGTATTCGGAACCCAAGGGTTCCAGCATAGATTCGAGACTAAAGAAATAGTCTATGCTGGGAGGACAATAAACAACACCAATGATTAATTTAGTACCCTTGACACAAGCCTCAAGAAATAAATACTCTGCTGGTGCAGCCTCAGAGGAAGAAGCTACAATTTTAAAAGATAGATTACTACGGAGATAGATAGCAACCCCTCCTCCTCTTTTATCATTTCTGTCGTTTCGGATTAGGGTAAAGCCAGGCAGCGAGTAGGAAGTGGAATGATGATGAGGCTTGAGCCAACTCTCAGAAACCAGGATTGCATGAATCTCGGTATCACTAAATGCCTCTAATAAATCACTATGGTGACTGGGTAAGCTTTGAGCATTGTCTGACAAAACTGTGTTCGTATAAAGTCACCAAGCGTATCTTCAGTCACAGAGCAGAAACTGTCATTGATGCTGGAAGAAGATTCGTTTGCAGAAAAGTAAAATTCAACATCGGAAAACATAAACGATAAGTCTATTAAATATATTAATACAAAAATAATAATAATAACTATACTAAATATTATATAATAAATATATATTATTTAATAAACAGCAATAATAAGAGCACTAAAATTTTCGGCTCACGAGAGCGCGGTGCCGAATTTCTCTGCACCACCCGCCAGCCAACGCTATCTACATGACAGAAAAATAAACCACACAAGACAAGGCAAGCAAACAACAATACCCCAAATACACACAATATAGATTTAGGAAAAACACGAAAGCAGTTGTGAGGTCTGCCAACAGAAGTGTAAACTTTCATAATATACATTTAAGATATATACATTGTATATTGTATATATATATATGTATATATATACATTTAAGATAGACACGAACACAAATTAGATAACTTAACGTACCTTTCTGTATACATTACACAGATTACACAGATTCGATACATAGTATAAATACAAATACGGCGCCGATGTAGATACATATCTACTTATAGGAATTCGATGTGATTCTGGTTAATTAAGTGTAGGTACGATACGAAACCATGACAAAAAATAATATCACATGCTAATGAAAACGGGATAAAAAAGGTACAAGTCATCCTTATTTACTGCACGAGCGCATAACAAAACGTTGTAGGTATACCTACAACATTATGGAAACAAAAGGAAGAAGCTGTTTATTATATTTGTCGTAACGAAGTACCCACGCCGGTATATTTAGGTTGTAAAACAAAAATTAAATTGTGTTCTTCGTCTATAGTAACATTATGATTCACAATATTTATTTAACATTATTATACAATAAAAATAAAACATACAGTAAACAATTATATTATACTAGCTAACCCGGCAAGCGTTGTCTTGCCGAAAAATAAAATTAAAAAAAAACGGGGGTTGAAAATTTAGTGCTGTATGTATTTTGGCATCCCGTCTTATAAAAAAAAAAATTAAGAAACAGAAAAATATCGAAAAATTTTAAAAATTATATTGAGGGGTGGCTACCCTTGTGAATTAGGGGAATGCAAAATAGATGATGTCCGATTCTCAGACCTACCCGATATGCATACAAAATTTCATGAGAATCGGTCAAGCCGTTTCGGAGGAGTTTAACCACAGACTCCGCGCCACAAGAAATTAATTTAAAAGATAAAATCAGTGAAGTAAGTTAGGCACGCTTCTAAGTTCATCTGCTATGTGTTTAACCAATTCCTAAAATATAGCGAATTCGGTAAAATATATATAACTTGGTTATGTTACTAATAAAGAGAGATAGGTATATTCTATAAATAAATAAGTTCCTTATCGTAATTGAATACGAGAAAATATACATGATCTTATGAACCCGAGAAAATAAACATGATTTTAATATTAGCGGTAACATATTGTTTACTTGCGGTGGGCTGTCTTACTAGTGCCATCAACCGTCGGAAACTTGGTCTGCAATATGTCCAACTCCTCCTGGGAAATCACCTTGTGCCTGCTTCCATCAGGTGCTTTAACGATAATAACACCGTCTTGCGTCCAGCAAACCCGTAACCCAAAATGCTGCTTCGCCTTAGCAAACGTGTTTTGCCTTTGCTTGGTTAGAAATTCCCTAATCGATATTGACGAACCTTTAAGTGAAGTCTTGGCCCTCCAGATAGCAGATCTGTTTTCCAGGTCGATGAATTCTGCCAGGATTGGTCGTGGATGACCCTTACTGGGGGTGCCCAACCTATAACAGTTACTGATTGGGGGAGTCGAGTACTTTAGGCCCATTTTTTTTTCGATGATGTCCAAAACAGATTTGGTACAGTTTTCACCATCGCACTCAGCAACTCCCAACAGCAAAAGTGACTTGCGTCTGTGTCTGGTTTCTATTAAACCTCTTGAATTGACTGGTGCTCAAGTGAAAGAGATATCATTGAGATTAACAAAATTTCAGGAGTTGTTTGATGATTTGCAAATACAAATCGAATTGTTGAGCACTAATGAGGATAATCAACTAAAAGAAAGGGAATTTGTGGAAGATCAGTTTTATTCATCTATATCTAGTGCACAAGAAATAATCGAAACTGTTTCTTCGAGTAGAAATCGAATCGAGGATTCCGTTAATGCCAACGCATCAGGCAATTGTTCTCATATTCATAACACTGTTAAATTACCTACTATTAATCTACCCAACTTCGATGGAAACTACCTAAAGTGGTTGGAGTTCAGAGATACTTTCGATTCACTAGTTAATTCAAATGAGTTTATACCTACTGTTAATAAGTTTCATTATTTGAGGTCTGATTTAGAAGGCAGTGCTACCGTGGTCATAAAATCCATTGAATTTACCGCGACGAATTACAAGGTTGCGTGGGATTTATTATGCGAGAGATATAACAATAAAAATATACTTATAAATAACCATCTGAAGGCATTGTTCAATATCGAACCTATTGCGCGTGAATCATATAAGGCTTTGCGTTATCTTAAAGATCAGGTTTCTAAAAATTTAAGAGCTTTGGGTACCTTGGGGTTACCTACCGAACAATGGGACATGTTTGTTATATTTATGATGTCATCAAGGTTACATGTCACTACTAATAAAAAGTGGGAGGAATACAAAAGTAACGTTTCTGATTTGCCTACATTAATTGAATTTAACTCCTTTCTTCGTAACCATGCTGATGTTTTAGAAACCACTCAAAGTATGCGCTTTGACATTAGGGAGCACAAACCACCTTACAGTTCACAACCATCTGCTAGGTCGTTAGTAGCTGCTAATACTTGTAATGAAACTTCAAACCGGGTCGTATGTAGTGTTTGTAAAAAGGAACATCGCGTTTATTTATGTCATATATTTTTAGCTATGAAAGTGAAAGACAGACAAGCTAAAGTTAATAAATTAAAGCTATGTCAGAATTGTCTTCGCGAAGGTCATAACATAGGTGGATGCCGTTTAAAGGGTTGTTGTCGATTATGCAAAGGTATACATAACAGTCTGCTTCATAAATCTGAAACAGTGCTGACATCAGCACCTATCTCTTTAACCATGTCTAATACCAAACAAGTGTTGTTGTGTACAACTCTGGTAGATATAGTTAATCTAAATGACAATACCTGTTAAACTGCATGGGCATTGTTAGATACGGGTAGCCAGTCTTGTTTTATAACAAATAAGTTCAAAAATAAAATGGGTTTGCCTGTTCAACAGATGAAAGCTATAAACGTGTCAGGTATAAATGATATGGGATTTGATATTTCTGAGCGGTGCCATATTCAATTAAATTCATTAGTAAGTTCTTTCACTATAGACTTAACCTGCTTAGTAGTGCCAAAAACAAAAACAAAGGTTTTTAAGTTTCTGGGTTGTGTTTTCAACCAACTTAGTACAATAGTAGAATCTGTCCTTATTGTCTTACTGCGTATATTGCAAGGAAGAGACTCAATTACTTTGTCACACAATCTAGCCCCTAGTAGTGCACCACACAATTCTAGGCGTGGTATAGTTAACGTTTTCAAAGGCGCAACACGAGCCTTGGCGTATAACAGTTGCACATGTACCCGACCATTATTATGTACGTCTCGCAAATACACTGCACCACCGAATGCGTGCTGAGCTGCGTCCACAAAACAGTGTAAATCAATATCACAGTCTGTGTAATTTAATACATGCCTAGGAATTGTTATTGACGACAGCTGTGACAGACTTACAATAAACCCCGACCATTTACAAGTATCATTGCTGGGTATAGGCTCGTCCCTATGTCCCTTTGTATGCTTAAATTTTTTTGAAACTACGCAACGGATGTTGATGCGGTTTTTTTTAATAGATAGAGGGTGTCAACGGGGTGGTTTTGATCTATAATTCATGAATAGTGTAGTGAAAAAAAATGATTGCAATTTTAAACATTACAGCATTAATTTTCATTCAATTAAGTGTCTTAAATAGATTGTGCTTTTAATATAGATTAATATAGCCATTTACAGCATGTAATTTAAACTAATATTTACGAAGATATTACAGTATTAACATAGCGGTACATAGCAGTTGCGTTTGCGCGCCAAAACGCGTGCCGATAAATAGCAAAAATTGAACTTTTTAAGATCCAAATATTACTAATTTATTTCTTTTGATGCGGAACGAAGTTCGCCGGGTCAACTAGTATATATATATTTTAATGATGCCAAAGAAGTATAACTTCTCACGCACGTACATAAGTACACGCTGTCACGTTGAGTGACAATGTAAATTTTTATATCATAATAAATTTAGGCTTCAAAGACACGGTTTCCAGGTCATAAATAAAAATACAACTGTAGGTAGTATACGAAAGATAATTTTAATATTTATCATAAATAATGTCGGTAGTTAATTATTTAATATGAGAGACTGGCCAGACATTTTAGAATTAGACAGGATGTTCGGCCATTTCATTAGAAACTGTTATCAAGAAAGGAGCCAGAAAATTCAACAAAACTTTTGATCATAATGGTGAGTGTTTTAACCAATTCATTTCACCCTAATAGCTAAGATATTATTGCCTGCAGTGCCGTGAGCTTGATGTGCATAATTTATTAAAATTATTTCATCAAAGTTTTAAAGTTCAAGTTTCATCAAAATTATCAAAGTTTACTATTACATGTTAAGACTCTGTTAATAGCAGCATATTGTTTTTGTATATATTACAGTGGTTGCATATATAAATTATTCTGTACAATCTGGATAATTTTACAAATCAAGTAGGTAGTAGTAACCTACCTACACTATTAATTATGTTGCATAATAGATTGCTACAACTCTTTTCCAAATTAATATTATTGTTTTTAAGGTAGGGTTATATGCTTGATCCACCCTGGGCATTTTCCAAATTACTGGCATGTGACACCACTGTCTACCCATTCTGAGAAATGGGGGTCAGTGGTGGCACTGATTGTCGATGCCAGTGAATGGGGATGCTCAGGGGCTGTTACTGGTTGTCTTCCAGACTGGCTGCCCTCAATCTTCACCTTCAACTCAACCTTCTCAACTCTACCTTCACATCTCCATCTTTGCCTTCTCATCTCAACTTTTCCTGTCGGCCATCTGACAGTGCAAGGCAGCCCAACAACATCGGGGAGGAGACTTCTGTGGAGCACCAGGACACCCCTGCAGTGAGCCTTCGCGGGTCACTCGGCATCAGGTCGTACCTGCTCCCTTTCTAAGAATTTTGGTAGCCACAAATTGAGGAGCAACTCGTTAAAATAAAAAAAATTTAATTATTGAGTGAATCTTTATTTATCTACCCCGACCGCGTTACATTGGCTCTCCGGCATAGTGTTCCTCGATTTGTGGTTATTAGTAGGCAGTGGTGAAGGATTATTATAACTTAATATTGTAAGTTCAGGGTGGCTAGTCAATTTATTCACGTGGGAGGGTATAATTGCCCTAGGACAGAGAGTGGGCCCGACTGGTTCATGTTACCGCATGCAGGGTAACCAGAAGGTATATTTATATATACCGTCCCTGCATAACCAGCGAGTGAAAGGGACCGCGTGAGTGAGGGTCTGTCAATTTGTTTATTTAAATAACTTAAATTCTTTTTTAAATTCAAATAGTAATGGTATGTGACCACCCTAACTTCTTAACTTCAACTTGTAACTAAAAAATTAACCTTGTATAACAGTAATTTCCACAATTTTTTCTTTTTTTAATTCTTTTAGTATATCAAATTCTTAATTTAAATCTGTGTCAATAAATTGTGTACTGAGGCAGTGTGTTACTCACCATTTTATATTTATCTTTAACTGAGACTATATGTGCTCTGATAGTTAAATAAAGTAATTATTGTGTTTAGGAGTACCACACTTTGTCCTTGTTTTTATTTTTTCATACTGAGTATGTTATTTTGTAAATCCCTAAATATTAGGGTGTACTACATAAATTGCACAGTGATTAATTGATATCTGAAGAAAATATAATCAAACATTTGTTTTGTACATGTGGAATTACAGATAATAAAATATATTGAAGGTAATTGTAACTTAATGTTGTTTGGTAACTTTTCATGATACTTATGTATCATTTTAGTGTGCATCAGGTAAGTGGTACTGCAGCAATTTTATCTGGCTCCTAATTAAACAGTGAATTTCTACTTTTTCTAATAACAAAATTATACTTCTACTTTAGTTTGACTTATAATAGTTTTCATAATTTGTAAATATAATACTTCATTTAAATTAGTCTGGCCCAATTTAAAATCAAAACTTAATTTTCTTTTGTTTATTAACTTAATTTGATTTCATCAACAATATGAATAAGGATATTAAATATTTAGCTCTCAGAAAGGCAGAGTTAGCCTACGAGATAGCTCTCCGTGGTTTAGAACCATCAGATACAGTAGTAGGACTTAGACAGCAGTTGTCCACATTGAGGTTGGATGGAGTCTATGCTTCTGAAAATATTTTAGAATCACATTTAGAACCAAGCATAGACTTAAGTGAAGGGAATAAGACCGTTAATCAATGTATGGCAGAATTGAATGTCCTCAAGGAAGATTTTAGTCTAAATACATTACAATGTTTAGAAAATTACTCACTACATTTAAAGGCTAGACTTGAGCGTATACAACCCTCCACTGAGTTAGATAGAAAATGTCTGCATTTATTAAAGAAAAATCTTAAGGAACTTAATTCAGAACTTAGTACTTTGACACCTCCATCTATATCCACATTAAACACTTCACAGGATAGGGAACAGCCTGATAAGCCGGTACAAGATACCATGTCAGTAGCTGTCACTTGTGACAGAGGTATGTCCACAGACTTAGGCAAGTTACGCTATGATGGTAGGACTTGTGTACATACATTCATACAAAAGGTAGATGAATTTATTTTAGCTAGGAACATTAAGGATGCTCGTTTGCTAGCTTTTGGAACAGAAATTTTCACAGATAGTGCAGTTCATTGGTTCCGTAGTATTAGGGACTCTGTTAATTCATGGGTGGAACTTAAGCAACTTTTAATTAGAGATTTTAGTCCTTTTGATTATGAAAAGAAATTGTTAGATGAAATTAAGTCACGCTCACAGGGCGAAAATGAAAACATAACTATTTATTTAGCAATAATGCAAGGTATGTTTTCAAATTTAAGTAAAAAACTTTCGGAAGAAGAGCAACTGGGTATTTGGGTATATACATGGGTATTCTGGGTATATACATGGGTATTTTTAAGACCTACCGCAGGATGTTGCTCCGGTACTACTGGCCTGGTATGTACGCTGATGTGGTGAGGTTTGTCTCGTCCTGCCAGACCGGCCTCGCTTACAAGCGGCCTACACATGCCACCCTTGGTAATATGGGTCGTCCCAAGGAGTGTTCGCGTCCTTTTCAAACCATCTCGTGCGACTTAGTTGGCCCGTTGCCAATAAGTCGTAAGCGAAATGCTTATCTATTCGTAGTAGTTTGTTGCTTTTCTAAATATACCAAGCTGTTTCCCCTGAGGAGGGCAACAGCTGCTACAATTTGTAAGAGTCTGGAGGAGGGCGTGTTCTTGCAACATGGCATACCCCAGACAATTATAATGGACAATGGTCCACAGTTTATTAGCAAAGAACTAGATGCTCTATTAGCTAAATATAAGGTCCCAAATGTGAACTTTACGCCAAAATATACACCACAAGTCAACACCGTCGAGCGTTACAACAAAACGGTCATCACTGCGATCTCTACACTAATTAATAACGACCAGAGATCATGGGATGTCAACCTCCCCAAAGTGGAGTTCGCAATGAACTGCTCCGTGAATGAGGCCACGGGTTTCACACCAGCCTTCCTGGTACATGGCAGGGAATTGGTTACGTGCGGGTCTCACTATATAAATAGTGAAACCCCAAATGAGCTGATTTTCCTGCCAAGGGACCAGTATGCGGAAAATCTTGGCCACTTAGCAGTGATCTTTGACCAGGTTCAGTCCGCATTATATCACGGTCATCTTAAGAACACCCAACGATATGACCTGCGTAGAAAAGAGGCAGTGTTTAATGTCGGTGATATAGTGTGGAAGAAATGCTTCGTTCAAAGCGATAAGGATGCTTATTTCACTAAGAAATTAGCACCCAAGTTTGAAAAGTGTAGAATTAAAGCTAAACGTACTTCTTTGGTTTACATTTTAGAGGATATGTCAGGCAAGGATTTGGGTGCTTGGCATATCAAAGACCTAAAATTGTGTCAAAACAAATAGTTTTTTTTGTTTAATTTACATAACAGAATGTTATTCTGTTCATTTAACTTTCAAAATTTTAACTGCATAAAGTAGGGACTCGCACATAGTTTTTTTTGAATTAGTGGTTGATTCTCCATTTTATGGGGCAACCGTTTAGGGTTTGTTTGCCTCGCCGGGCATGTACGGCGTAGACTGCTAGTCAGTTTAGTAGTGAATTGTTTCCCGATTATACTGGGCAATCACTTAGGGGATTTTAGGGTTTTTTGATTCGAAGCTAGTTGTGACCTCTCTATTTTATG
Organism: Euproctis similis; assembly: GCA_905147225.2. Lineage (NCBI taxonomy): Eukaryota > Metazoa > Arthropoda > Insecta > Lepidoptera > Erebidae > Euproctis > Euproctis similis. The sequence goes on from LR990107.1 coordinate 2,391,957, forward strand.
TAGTGTCTTGTGTATAGGATGCCTTAGGATAATTTCCCCTTTGAGTGTTCCTGATCTTAGTTAAGGAAACACTCATAGTGTAAAAGATCAGTCATAGTCGTAAATTTTGAATATGATCTGTATATGCAAGATTTTTTTGAAAGAATGATGGATGAAAGTGTATGGAGTTATTGTCCGGGGCATGTTATTAATTTAGACAAAACTATATCTGGCCTTATTTTACTACTAAATTTTTCTTTTTCTTTCCCGGATTTTTCTTCCTTCCGGAGGAAAAATCCTCCCATTGGAGGGGGGTACTGTCACGTTGAGTGACAATGTAAATTTTTATATCATAATAAATTTAGGCTTCAAAGACACGGTTTCCAGGTCATAAATAAAAATACAACTGTAGGTAGTATACGAAAGTTAATTTTAATATTTATCATAAATAATGTCGGTAGTTAATTATTTAATATGAGAGACTGGCCAGACATTTTAGAATTAGACAGGATGTTCGGCCATTTCATTAGAAACTGTTATCAAGAAAGGAGCCAGAAAATTCAACAAAACTTTTGATCTTATTGGTGAGTGTTTTAACCAATTCATTTCACCCTAATAGCTAAGATATTATTGCCTGCAGTGCCGTGAGCTTGATGTGCATAATTTATTAAAATTATTTCATCAAAGTTTTAAAGTTCAAGTTTCATCAAAATTATCAAAGTTTACTATTACATGTTAAGACTCTGTTAATAGCAGCATATTGTTTTTGTATATATTACAGTGGTTGCTTATATAAATTATTCTGTACAATCTGGATAATTTTACAAATCAAGTAGGTAGTAGTAACCTACCTACACTATTAATTATGTTGCATAATAGATTGCTACAACTCTTTTCCAAATTAATATTATTGTTTTTAAGGTAGGGTTATATGCTTGATCCACCCTGGGCATTTTCCAAATTACTGGCATGTGACACCACTGTCTACCCATTCTGAGAAATGGGGGTCAGTGGTGGCACTGATTGTCGATGCCAGTGAATGGGGATGCTCAGGGGCTGTTACTGGTTGTCTTCCAGACTGGCTGCCCTCAATCTTCACCTTCAACTCAACCTTCTCAACTCTACCTTCACATCTCCATCTTTGCCTTCTCATCTCAACTTTTCCTGTCGGCCATCTGACAGTGCAAGGCAGCCCAACAACATCGGGGAGGAGACTTCTGTGGAGCACCAGGACACCCCTGCAGTGAGCCTTCGCGGGTCACTCGGCATCAGGTCGTACCTGCTCCCTTTCTAAGAATTTTGGTAGCCACAAATTGAGGAGCAACTCGTTGTTAAAATAAAAAAATTTTAATTATTGAGTGAATCTTTATTTATCTACCCCGACCGCGTTACAACGCACCCATTTTTTTGTATGTTTTGTAATTAATACAAGATATTGCACTGCCGGTATCACATTCCATACGAATATCTTTGTTATGTACCCTCAAAACTAAATAAATGGGTGGATATTTATCTAGGGATAAATTATTTATATTTGTGTATATTCACCACCTTTTTTTTCATATGATGAGTCTGTTACCATTGCCCTCTCCTCGAGCTGGTGATGGCCCGTTTGTAGTGGGCATACGCGCTGCAGGTGTCCCTGTTTATTGCACACACGGCATACATATCGTGCAAATTTACACGAAACTGTGCTATGTTTCGCGCCGCAAGCCTCACAGCGGCGGCCCTGCTGCTGCTACCCTGCTCTCGCCGCGCGCGACACACCCGTCTGCCGCGGCTCCCGCGCCGCTACCGGTTGTTTGTGCTGTACTCTCGCTCGTCTATCACCTCGCTCTGCTGCACCGCAGTTGCGACTGTGACCTGTCGATGCTATTGCCAAACAATCACCTACTGCCTGTTTACTTTTACCTACAACTATAGCTGCATTCTTCTCCGCCGCCTCCATACTCATAGCCATGTTGTAAGCTTTTACGTAGTCTAGGCTGTCCTCCACAAATAAACGCTGACGTATTATTTCACTTCGTATCCCACATACAAATTGATCCCGCAAGCTCTCCTCTAGCCAGGTACCAAACTCACAAAATTTTGAAAATTGTTTCAATACCGCCATGTATTCGGATATGCTTTCACCTTGCTCTTGCTTCCGTTGCCGAAACTTGAACCGCTCTGCTAAAATACTTGGTTTGGGTTGTAAATGTTTTTCCATAACGGTCACTAAAATTCAAATGTTTTTGTATTGGGTCTGTGCGGGGTGCACAAATTTACCAATCATATCATACTTACTTAATATTATAAATGCGAATGTAAGTTTGTTTGTTACGCTTTCACGCAAAAACTACTGAACCGATCATCATGAAACTTTGTAAATATACTCTTGAAGGTATTAGAAGTAACATAGGGTACTTTATATTAAAAAAATTTTTTTTTTACGTAAGGTAAAACAATTGTTTGTCAAAAAATCGTCAAATTTAGCTACTTCAGTAATGAAGTTTTACAGTATTCGTAAATTAGATAACATAACGTAACTTCACACCTTTTTCTATCCGAAGGTGTAGGCAGCGGCTGTTATGCCTCGCGAGGGACGGTATTACAGTATTCAGGGTTGATACTTATACTTATACTTAACTTTACTTATCCCTATCCCTATCCCTACCCTCCCTATCCCTACCCTACCCTACCCTACTTAATATATAAATGTGCATGTAAGTTTGTTTGTTACGCTTTCACGGGATAACTACTCAACAGATCATCATGAATCTTTGTACACATATTCTTGGGGGTATTAGAAGTAATATAGGATACTTTCTTTTTTCTTAATGCGAATGTAAGTTTGTTTGTTACGCTTTCACGCAAAAACTACTGAACCGATCATCATGAAACTTTGTACATATACTCTTGAAGGTATTAGAAGTAACATAGGGTACTTTATATTAAAAAAAAAATATTTTTTTACGAAAGATAAAACAATTGTTTGTCAAAAAATCGTCAAATTTAGCTACTTCAGTAATGAAGTTTTACAGTATTCGTAAATTAGATAACATAACGTAACTTCACACCTTTTTCTATCCGAAGGTGTAGGCAGCGGCTGTTATGCCTCGCGAGGGACGGTATTACAGTATTCAGGGTTGATACTTATACTTATATACTTAACTTTACTTATCCCTATCCCTACTTCCCTATCCCTATCCCTACCCTACCCTACCAATATATAAATGTGCATGTAAGTTTGTTTGTTACGCTTTCAAGGGATAACTACTCAACAGATCATCATGAATCTTTGTACACATATTCTTGGGGGTATTAGAAGTAATTTATGATACTTTCTTTTTTCTTATTTCTCTCTTTAATTAACATATATTTGCACCCTAAGGAGAAACTTATAATATAGTCTACAAAAATATCCTACATTAATACTCTGCATTTATATCATATAAAATTGTTAAAGTCCAAAATTATTTATTTTTGTTACAGAGAAATATATTTTACCGTTTGTTCGTATCCCAGCTAAGTAAGAAAATAGAGTTATTATATTGATTCAATTCTATGGTAATGATTTTGATACTTATTTATTGGCTTCAATGCGAGCGAAGCCGCGGGTAAAAGCTAGTAACTCATAACTTTCGGCACCCATCAACGTTATAAGTGTAGCAACTCGTAGCTCTTCTTTTATTTCGTTCACCACAAAATAATTTTCAAGGCGATCTACATATAGTTTCCAATCGTCCGTTTGTGGTTTAAATTCAAAAATGTTTCCGATCGCCATTTTTAATAATTTTATTAATTTAACTGTCTGTTACGCTTTTCTACTTAAACCTCTCAACCGTTTTTGATGAAATTTGGCACAGACAATCTTTAAACCCTGAGAAAGGACATAGGCTACCTTTTATTGCGAAAAAAGGGATAAAGAGGTTAAAATAGAGGTTGAAAGTTTGTATGGGATTTCTTAATTTTTAAAAGATAAAACCATGAAACTTTATATTTAAACACTTGATAAGAACTAATTAAACATTTATTCTAGCGTTTTTGAAATTTCGACCTTCTTCTTTGGGTGCCTCTCCATTACTGAAGGTTAGCAGTCATCTCCTTGAACTTGTTCCTGTCCTTAGCTAGAGCAAACAATTGTTCCACGGTTTTTATACCGGTCCACTCTCTGATGTTTCGTAGCTATGATAATTTTCTTCTGCCTGCCCTTCGTTTGCCTTCCACCTTTCCCATCATTATAGTACCGGTAGTATCGGTAGTTTTCATGTCTAAAGCGGTGACCCAAATATCCGACTTTTCTTTCGCTTTATCGTTCGAACAAGCTCCATATTCTTGGCCATTCGTTTTAAGACCTCCTCGTTCGTAATTTTGTCGGTCCATTTGATGCGGTGCATACGGCGGTAACACCACATTTCAGAAGCTTCGAGCCTTTTCCGAAGATCGGCTTTCATGGTCCAGACTTCACACCCATACAGGACAACTGGCCAAACGTAACACTGCAGGAGTCTAATGCGGAGTTTTAGAGAGAGTTGGCGGCAGCATTATATTTTTTTCATTGTTGTGAAAGATGATCGCGCAATCTCACTACGAGTACGTATTTCGGTGTCGCTTTCTCATGACTCAGTCAGCCACGATCCCAGATATTTATATTGTGGAACCCTCTCTAAGTTGTTACTTCCCGCTTTAAGTCGAACTTGTTCAGGTGGTGCGTTTGCGATAACCATGTGTTTGGTCTTCAAAGCATTCATATTCAGCCCCGCCCTTGCACGGCACTCGTACTCTTCGTTGATAATATTCTGAAGTCCTTCTTGAGTTGACGCAATAAGAACACTATCGTCAGCGTATCTCAGGTTGTTTATCATCTCACCGTTTATGACTACTCCATCCATTGCGTCTGCCAAGGCCTCCTGAATGATAGCTTCGGAGTACAGGTTAAAAAGCAGGGGAGACAGAACACATCCCTGTCTGACTTCTCGTTGTATTTCTATAGGGTCGGTTTCTTCTTCTCCAACCGTTATAGTCGCAATCTGATTCAGGTATAAATTTTGGATGATTTGTGTATCTTTGTATCCAGACCGATTTTCCCAAGATGGTCTAGGAGCAAGTTATGCTGTACACGGTCAAACGCTTTCTCGTAATCTATAAAACAAAGGAACACGTTCTGCTGCTTTTCTCTACATTTCTGGACCAACAAATTGTGCCTCTCTGGTACCCATACCTGTTCTGAAACCGAATTGGCTGTCTCCAAGCTGGTCATTACACTTCTCCTGATTCGGTCATGTATAATGAGCGGGAATATTTTTAAAATGTGGCTCATCAGGCTAATAGTCCTAAAGTCTTGGCACCTTTTTGCGTTTCTCTTTTTAGGAATAGGGATGAAGACAGACTTTAACCAGTCCTGAGGTATGTCTCCCGTGTCGTACACATAGTTGAATTCACATAGTTGAATAGTTGAGTCGACACATAGTTGAATTTCGACCTGTGAGGGGATAAAATAGGCATTGAAAGTTTGTATGAAGTTCGTCATTTTTGAAGATAAAAACATTACATTTTGTATTTAGGCACTAAATAAGAAACAAAAAATCGTTTGTTCTGGCATTTTGAAATTTTCGTCAGTGTGGGGGTGAAATAGGGGTTGAAAGTTTGTATGGGTGTTCGTCATTTTTGGCGCCCAATCGAACTACGAAAAAGATATCAGAAGCAACTAGAGTTCAATGGGTGGGATGGTAGTGCAGCTTGCTGGTGATTTTCGACAGACACTACCTGTCATTACCAGAGGCACTCCAGCAAATGAGATAAATGCATGTTTGAAAGCGTCTACATTATGGGTGCATGTAAAAAAAAATTGTCTCACTAAACACATGCGATATGATGACAGCAATAACTAAAGAGGAAGAAGTGTTGATTCCCGGCCTACCCATGATCCCTACAGATTTACCTTTTCAGTTTATAAGAATCCAGTTTCTACTCTATCCAGCCTTCGCAATGACCACTAACAAAGCGAAAGGGCAAACACTTAAAGTAGTAAGCGTCCATTTAGAAAAACACTGATTTTCGCATGGTCAAGCGTATGTAGCCTACTCCCCAGTGTCGAGTCCAAGCAATCTCCACATTTTAACAAACAATAACAAAACAGCAAACATTGTGTACAAAAATGTTTTAAATTAAGTAATTTTAAAATATTTTTGTACACAACGTGACGCTGGCCCCTATGGCTGTCTCTTGGACATAAGGGACCAATAAATTTTCCTAGGTACTTTCTGCCATTCAATGGAATACATAGGTAACTTTAACATTAACATTTTTGCTTTAACTGGTCGTTTTGGAAGAATTGGGATTGAATTGGATTTATATGCATTAGACACTTCGAATGAATAATCATTCAAAGTTTCTACTGAATATATGTAAGATGTCTCTCGCTATAAAATAAGACGACAACAATAGTTTTCAATATTATTATATTAAACTTAGAACAGCATTAACACATTTTTATTATCCATAAATACATTTCATAGAAGTTATCGTTGAGAACTTTAAATCAAGAGGCACTGATATGACGGCCAAAATATATTGGTATATCTCTGGGATCTTCGTAACAAAAACACATTTTTGCTTTAACTGGTCGTTTTGGAAGAATCGGAATTGGATTAATTGGTAGAACTTCTGTTTCACTATTATTCATAGCGAATGTGTTGGAGGCACTGGCACTGTTTATGTTTCTACTCGAAGCGCTACCTTCCGATGAGCCACTAGCACCTGCGGAAGATCCCCAACGTCCCGAGTTACTGTTCACCGATGAGCTCGCACCACTATTGGCGTTAGTATTTCCGCTTGATGCTGAGCCAGTGGAAGAGCCGCCAGCCCCGGTGCTTGAGCCCCATGGTCCTGATGCAGTTGAAGCCGAGTTGTCCGATCTACTTGCACTGCTTGTATTTCCACTCAAAGCGCTACCTTCCGAGGAGCCACTAGCACGTGCGGAAGATCCCCAACGTCTTGAGTTACTGTTCGCCGATGAGCTCACACCGCTATTGGCGTTAGTATTTCCACTTGATGCTGAGCCTGTGGAAGAGCCGCCAGCCCCGGCGCTTGAGCCCCTTGGTCCTGATACAGTTGAAGCTGAGTTATCTGATCCAGTTGTACTGCTGGTTTTACCGCTCGAGGCGCTACTTTCCGATGAGCCACTAGCTCCTGCGGACGATCCCCAAGGTCTTGAGTTACTGTTTACCGATGAGTTCGCATCACTATTGGCGTTAGTATTTCCGCTTGATGCTGAGCCTGTAGATGAGCTGCCAGCCGCGGCGCTTGAGCCCCACGGTCTTGATACAGTGGAAGCTGAGTTGTCCGATCTAGTTGCACTGCTTGTATTTCCACTTGAGGCGCTACCTTCCGAGGAGCCACTAGCTCCTGCGGAAGATCCCCCACGTCGTGAGTTACTGTTTGCCGACGAGCTCGCACTACTATTGGCGTTTGTATTTCCGCTTGATGCTGAGCCTGTAGAAGAGCCGCCAGACCCGGCGCTTGAGCCCCATGGTCCTGAAGCAGTAGAAGCCGAGTTGTCCGATCTAGATGCACTGCTTGTATTTCCACTCGAGGCGCTACCTTCCGAGGAGCCACTAGCTCCTGCGGAAGATCCCCAACGTCCTGAATTACTGTTTGCCGATGAGCTCGCACCACTATTGGCGTTAGAATTTCCGCTTGATGCTGAGCCTGTAGATGAGCCGCCAGCACCTGCGCTTGAGCCCCATGGTCCTGATACAGTGGAAGCCGAGTTGTCTGATCTAGTTGCACTGCGTGTATTTCCACTCGAGGCGCTACCTTCCGAGGAGCCACTAGCTCCTGCGGCAGATCCATGACGTCCTGAGTAACTGTTTGCCGATGAGCTCGCGCCACTATTGGCGTTAGTATTTCCGCTTGATGCTGAGCCAGTGGAAGAGCCGCCAGCCCCGGCGCTTGAGCCCCATGGTCCTGATACAGTGGAAGCCGAGTTGTCTGATCTAGTTGCACTGCGTGTATTTCCACTCGAGGCGCTACCTTCCGAGGAGCCACTAGCTCCTGCGGCAGATCCATAACGTCCTGAGTAACTGTTTGTTGATGAGTTCGCGCCACTATTGGCGTTAGTATTTCCGCTTGATGCTGAGCCAGTGGAAGAGCCGCCAGCCCCGGCGCTTGAGCCCCATGGTCCTAATGCAGTTGAAGCTGAGTTTTCCGATCTAGTTTCACTGCTTGTATTTCCACTCGAGGCGCCCCCTTCCGAGGAGCCACTAGTTCCTGCGGCAGATCCCCAATGTCCTAAGTTACTATTTGCCGATGTAGTCGATGAAGTTTGGCGGTTTAAAGTTTCACTGGAGGCTTTGGCTTCCGAGGTACCTTTAGCATTTGATTCGGCAAAAATCCATGGTCTATGTATTCTAGGTCCTGCAATCCAGGTTCGAGGACCGACTTGATCGAATTCCCACTCATCATTATCAATAGCTTGTATTATTGGGATTGGTGGTACATGTGGCGCCTCGCCTATAGGAATCGAATTATCTGGTTTAGAATCAGTTGACAGCGCACGCCAGGTAGCCGGAGCCCAAGGAGCTGTAAGCCATGGAATTTGAGCCCAAGGTACTGTATTCCAAGTATTCCCATACCAAGGTTCCTGTACGCTAAAGGCTGATTCATCTGGTGTAGTTCTACTGTTCGTATTTCCACTCGAGGCGCTACCTTCCGAGGAGCCACTAGCTCCTGTGGAAGATCCCGAACGTCCTGAGTTACTGTTTGCCGATGAGATCGAACCACTATTGGCGTTGGTATTTCCGCTTGATGCTGAGCCACTGGAAGAGCCACCAGCCCCGGCGCTTGAGCCCCATGGTCCTGATACAGTGGAAGCCGAGTTATCTGATCTAGTTGCACTGCGTGTATTTCCACTCGAGGCGCTACCTTCCGAGGAGCCTCTAGCTCCTGCGGCAGATCCATAACGTCCTGAGTTACTGTTTGCCGATGAGCTCGCACCACTATCGGCGTTAGTATTTCCGCTTGATGCTGAGCCAGTGGAAGAGCCGCCAGCCCCGGCGCTTGAGCCCCATGGTCCTGATACAGTGGAAGCCGAGTTGTCTGATCTAGTTGCACTGCGTGTATTTTCACTCGATGCGCTACCTTCCGAGGAGCCACTAGCTCCTGCGGCAGATCCATAACGTCCTGAGTTACTGTTTGCTGATGAGCTCGCACCACTATTGGCGTTGGTATTTCCGCTTGATGCTGAGCCAGTGGAATAGCCGTCAGCCCCGGCGCTTGAGCCCCATGGTCCTGATACAGTGGAAGCCGAGTTGTCTGATCTAGTTGCACTGCGTGTTTTTCCACTCGAGGCGCTACCTTCCGAGGAGCCACTAGCTCCTGCAGCAGATCCATAACGTCCTGAGTTACTGTTTGCCGATGAGCTCGCACCACTATTGGCGTTACTATTTCCGCTTGATGCTGAGCCAGTGGAAGAGCCGCCAGCCACGGCGCTTGAGCCCCATGGTCCTGATACAGTGGAAGCCGAGTTGTCTGATCTAGTTGCACTGCGTGTATTTCCACTCGAGGCACTACCTTCCGAGGAGCCACTAGCTCCTGCGGCAGATCCATAACGTCCTGAGTTACTGTTTGCCGACGAGCGCGCACCACTATTGGCGTTGGTATTTCCGCTTGATGCTGAGCCACTGGAAGAGCCACCAGCCCCGGCGCTTGAGCCCCATGGTCCTGATACAGTGGAAGCCGAGTTGTCTGATCTAGTTGCACTGCGTGTATTTCCACTCGACGCGCTACCTTCCGAGGAGCCACTAGCTCCTGCGGCAGATCCATAACGTCCTGAGTTACTGTTTGCCGATGAGCTCGCACCACTATCGGCGTTAGTATTTCCGCTTGATGCTGAGCCAGTGGAAGAGCCGCCAGCCCCGGCGCTTGAGCCCCATGGTCCTGATACAGTGGAAGCCGAGTTGTCTGATCTAGTTGCACTGCGTGTATTTTCACTCGATGCGCTACCTTCCGAGGAGCCACTAGCTCCTGCGGCAGATCCATAACGTCCTGAGTTACTGTTTGCTGATGAGCTCGCACCACTATTGGCGTTGGTATTTCCGCTTGATGCTGAGCCAGTGGAAGAGCCGTCAGCCCCAGCGCTTGAGCCCCATGGTCCTGATACAGTGGAAGCCGAGTTGTCTGATCTAGTTGCACTGCGTGTTTTTCCACTCGAGGCGCTACCTTCCGAGGAGCCACTAGCTCCTGCAGCAGATCCATAACGTCCTGAGTTACTGTTTGCCGATGAGCTCGCACCACTATTGGCGTTACTATTTCCGCTTGATGCTGAGCCAGTGGAAGAGCCGCCAGCCACGGCGCTTGAACCCCATGGTCCTGATACAGTGGAAGCCGAGTTGTCTGATCTAGTTGCACTGCGTGTATTTCCACTCGAGGCACTACCTTCCGAGGAGCCACTAGCTCCTGCGGCAGATCCATAACGTCCTGAGTTACTGTTTGTCGACGAGCGCGCACCACTATTGGCGTTGGTATTTCCGCTTGATGCTGAGCCACTGGAAGAGCCACCAGCCCCGGCGCTTGAGCCCCATGGTCCTGATACAGTGGAAGCCGAGTTGTCTGATCTAGTTGCACTGCGTGTATTTCCACTCGAGGCGCTACCTTCCGAGGAGCCACTAGCTCCTGCGGCAGATCCATAACGTCCTGAGTTACTGTTTGCCGATGAGCTCGCACCACTATCGGCGTTAGTATTTCCGCTTGATGCTGAGCCAGTGGAAGAGCCGCCAGCCCCGGCGCTTGAGCCCCATGGTCCTGATACAGTGGAAGCCGAGTTGTCTGATCTAGTTGCACTGCGTGTATTTTCACTCGATGCGCTACCTTCCGAGGAGCCACTAGCTCCTGCGGTAGATCCATAACGTCCTGAGTTACTGTTTGCTGATGAGCTCGCACCACTATTGGCGTTGGTATTTCCGCTTGATGCTGAGCCAGTGGAATAGCCGTCAGCCCCAGCGCTTGAGCCCCATGGTCCTGATACAGTGGAAGCCGAGTTGTCTGATCTAGTTGCACTGCGTGTTTTTCCACTCGAGGCGCTACCTTCCGAGGAGCCACTAGCTCCTGCAGCAGATCCATAACGTCCTGAGTTACTGTTTGCCGATGAGCTCGCACCACTATTGGCGTTACTATTTCCGCTTGATGCTGAGCCAGTGGAAGAGCCGCCAGCCACGGCGCTTGAACCCCATGGTCCTGATACAGTGGAAGCCGAGTTGTCTGATCTAGTTGCACTGCGTGTATTTCCACTCGAGGCACTACCTTCCGAGGAGCCACTAGCTCCTGCGGCAGATCCATAACGTCCTGAGTTACTGTTTGTCGACGAGCGCGCACCACTATTGGCGTTGGTATTTCCGCTTGATGCTGAGCCACTGGAAGAGCCACCAGCCCCGGCGCTTGAGCCCCATGGTCCTGATACAGTGGAAGCCGAGTTGTCTGATCTAGTTGCACTGCGTGTATTTCCACTCGAGGCGCTACCTTCCGAGGAGCCTCTAGCTCCTGCGGCAGATCCATAACGTCCTGAGTTACTGTTTGCCGATGAGCTCGCACCACTATCGGCGTTAGTATTTCCGCTTGATGCTGAGCCAGTGGAAGAGCCGCCAGCCCCGGCGCTTGAGCCCCATGGTCCTGATACAGTGGAAGCCGAGTTGTCTGATCTAGTTGCACTGCGTGTATTTTCACTCGATGCGCTACCTTCCGAGGAGCCACTAGCTCCTGCGGCAGATCCATAACGTCCTGAGTTACTGTTTGCTGATGAGCTCGCACCACTATTGGCGTTGGTATTTCCGCTTGATGCTGAGCCAGTGGAATAGCCGTCAGCCCCAGCGCTTGAGCCCCATGGTCCTGATACAGTGGAAGCCGAGTTGTCTGATCTAGTTGCACTGCGTGTTTTTCCACTCGAGGCGCTACCTTCCGAGGAGCCACTAGCTCCTGCAGCAGATCCATAACGTCCTGAGTTACTGTTTGCCGATGAGCTCGCACCACTATTGGCGTTACTATTTCCGCTTGATGCTGAGCCAGTGGAAGAGCCGCCAGCCACGGCGCTTGAACCCCATGGTCCTGATACAGTGGAAGCCGAGTTGTCTGATCTAGTTGCACTGCGTGTATTTCCACTCGAGGCACTACCTTCCGAGGAGCCACTAGCTCCTGCGGCAGATCCATAACGTCCTGAGTTACTGTTTGTCGACGAGCGCGCACCACTATTGGCGTTGGTATTTCCGCTTGATGCTGAGCCACTGGAAGAGCCACCAGCCCCGGCGCTTGAGCCCCATGGTCCTGATACAGTGGAAGCCGAGTTGTCTGATCTAGTTGCACTGCGTGTATTTCCACTCGAGGCGCTACCTTCCGAGGAGCCTCTAGCTCCTGCGGCAGATCCATAACGTCCTGAGTTACTGTTTGCCGATGAGCTCGCACCACTATCGGCGTTAGTATTTCCGCTTGATGCTGAGCCAGTGGAAGAGCCGCCAGCCCCGGCGCTTGAGCCCCATGGTCCTGATACAGTGGAAGCCGAGTTGTCTGATCTAGTTGCACTGCGTGTATTTTCACTCGATGCGCTACCTTCCGAGGAGCCACTAGCTCCTGCGGCAGATCCATAACGTCCTGAGTTACTGTTTGCTGATGAGCTCGCACCACTATTGGCGTTGGTATTTCCGCTTGATGCTGAGCCAGTGGAATAGCCGTCAGCCCCAGCGCTTGAGCCCCATGGTCCTGATACAGTGGAAGCCGAGTTGTCTGATCTAGTTGCACTGCGTGTTTTTCCACTCGAGGCGCTACCTTCCGAGGAGCCACTAGCTCCTGCAGCAGATCCATAACGTCCTGAGTTACTGTTTGCCGATGAGCTCGCACCACTATTGGCGTTACTATTTCCGCTTGATGCTGAGCCAGTGGAAGAGCCGCCAGCCACGGCGCTTGAACCCCATGGTCCTGATACAGTGGAAGCCGAGTTGTCTGATCTAGTTGCACTGCGTGTATTTCCACTCGAGGCACTACCTTCCGAGGAGCCACTAGCTCCTGCGGCAGATCCATAACGTCCTGAGTTACTGTTTGTCGACGAGCGCGCACCACTATTGGCGTTGGTATTTCCGCTTGATGCTGAGCCACTGGAAGAGCCACCAGCCCCGGCGCTTGAGCCCCATGGTCCTGATACAGTGGAAGCCGAGTTGTCTGATCTAGTTGCACTGCGTGTATTTCCACTCGAGGCGCTACCTTCCGAGGAGCCTCTAGCTCCTGCGGCAGATCCATAACGTCCTGAGTTACTGTTTGCCGATGAGCTCGCACCACTATCGGCGTTAGTATTTCCGCTTGATGCTGAGCCAGTGGAAGAGCCGCCAGCCCCGGCGCTTGAGCCCCATGGTCCTGATACAGTGGAAGCCGAGTTGTCTGATCTAGTTGCACTGCGTGTATTTTCACTCGATGCGCTACCTTCCGAGGAGCCACTAGCTCCTGCGGTAGATCCATAACGTCCTGAGTTACTGTTTGCTGATGAGCTCGCACCACTATTGGCGTTGGTATTTCCGCTTGATGCTGAGCCAGTGGAATAGCCGTCAGCCCCAGCGCTTGAGCCCCATGGTCCTGATACAGTGGAAGCCGAGTTGTCTGATCTAGTTGCACTGCGTGTTTTTCCACTCGAGGCGCTACCTTCCGAGGAGCCACTAGCTCCTGCAGCAGATCCATAACGTCCTGAGTTACTGTTTGCCGATGAGCTCGCACCACTATCGGCGTTAGTATTTCCGCTTGATGCTGAGCCACTGGAAGAGCCACCAGCCCCGGCGCTTGAGCCCCATGGTCCTGATACAGTGGAAGCCCAGTTGTCTGACCTAGTTGCACTGCGTGTATTTCCACTCGAGGCACTACCTTCCGAGGAGCCACTAGCTCCTGCGGCAGATCCATAACGTCCTGAGTTACTGTTTGCCGATGAGTTCGCACCACTATCGGCGTTAGTATTTCCGCTTGATGCTGAGCCACTGGAAGAGCCACCAGCCCCGGCGCTTGAGCCCCATGGTCCTGATACAGTGGAAGCCGAGTTGTCTGATCTAGTTGCACTGCGTGAATTTCCACTCGAGGCACTACCTTCCGAGGAGCCACTAGCTCCTGCGACAGATCCATAACGTCCTGAGTTACTGTTTGCCGATGAGCTCGCACCACTATCGGCGTTAGTATTTCCGCTTGATGCTGAGCCTGTGGAAGAGCCACCAGCCCCGGCGCTTGAGCCCCATGGTCCTGATACAGTGGAAGCCGAGTTGTCTGATCTAGTTGCACTGCGTGTATTTCCACTCGAGGCGCCACCTTCCGAGGAGCCACTAGCTCCTGCAGCAGAACCATAACGTCCTGAGTTACTGTTTGCTGATGAGCTCGCACCACTATGGGCGTTATTATTTCCGCTTGATGCTGAGCCAGTGGAAGAGCCGCCAGCCCCGGCGCTTGAGCCCCATGGTTCTGATACAGTGGAAGCCGAGTTGTCTGATCTAGTTGCACTGCGTGAATTTCCACTCGAGGCGCTACCTTCCGAGGAGCCACTAGCTCCTGCGGCAGATCCATAACGTCCTGAGTTACTGTTTGCCAATGAGCTCGCACCACTATCGGCGTTAGTATTTCCGCTTGATGCTGAGCCAGTGGAAGAGCCGCCAGCCCCGGCGCTTGAGCCCCATGGTCCTGATACAGTGGAAGCCGAGTTGTCTGATCTAGTTGCACTGCGTGTATTTCCACTCGAGGCGCTACCTTCCGAGGAGCCACTAGCTCCTGCGGCAGATCCATAACGTCCTGAGTTACTGTTTGCCAATGAGCTCGCACCACTATCGGCGTTAGTATTTCCGCTTGATGCTGAGCCAGTGGAGGACCCGCCAGCCCCGGCGCTTGAGCCCCACGGTCCTGATACAGTTGAAGCCGAGTTGTCTGATCTAGTTGCACTGCGTGAATTTCCACTCGAGGCGCTACCTTCCGAGGAGCCACTAGCTCCTGCGGCAGATCCATAACGTCCTGAGTTACTGTTTGCCGATGAGTTCGCACCACTATCGGCGTTAGTATTTCCGCTTGATGCTGAGCCACTGGAAGAGCCACCAGCCCCGGCGCTTGAGCCCCATGGTCCTGATACAGTGGAAGCCGAGTTGTCTGATCTAGTTGCACTGCGTGAATTTCCACTCGAGGCACTACCTTCCGAGGAGCCACTAGCTCCTGCGGCAGGTCCATAACGTCCTGAGTTACTGTTTGCCGATGAGCTCGCACCACTATCGGCGTTAGTATTTCCGCTTGATGCTGAGCCTATGGAAGAGCCACTAGCCCCGGCGCTTGAGCCCCATGGTCCTGATACAGTGGAAGCCGAGTTGTCTGATCTAGTTGCACTGCGTGTATTTCCACTCGAGGCGCCACTTTCCGAGGAGCCACTAGCTCCTGCAGCAGAACCATAACGTCCTGAGTTACTGTTTGCTGATGAGCTCGCACCACTATCGGCGTTAGTATTTCCGCTTGATGCTGAGCTAGTGGAAGAGCCGCCAGCCCCGGCGCTTGAGCCCCATGGTCCTGATACAGTGGAAGCCGAGTTGTCTGATCTAGTTGCACTGCGTGAATTTCTACTCGAGGCGCTACCTTCCGAGGAGCCACTAGCTCCTGCGGCAGATCCATAAGGTCCTGAGTTACTGTTTGCCGATGAGCTCGCACCACTATCGGTGTTAGTATTTCCGCTTGATGCTGAGCCACTGGAAGAGCCACCAGCCCCGGCGCTTGAGCCCCATGGTCCTGATACAGTGGAAGCCGAGTTGTCTGATCTAGTTGCACTGCGTGTATTTCCACTCGACGCGCTACCTTCCGAGGAGCCACTAGCTCCTACGGCAGATCCATAACGTCCTGAGTTACTGATTGTCGATGAGCGCGCACCACTATTGGCGTTGGTATACCCGCTTGATGCTGAGCCAGTGGAAGAGCCGCCAGCCCCGGCGCTTGAGCCCCATGGTCCTGATACAATGGAAGCCGAGTTGTCCGATCTAGTTGCACTGCGTGTATTTCCACTAGAGGCGCTACCTTCCGAGGAGCCACTAGCTCCTGCGGCAGATCCATAACGTCCTGAGTTACTGTTTGCCGATGAGCTCGCACCACTATCGGCGTTAGTATTTCCGCTTGATGCTGAGCCAGTGGAAGAGCCACCAGCCCCGGTGCTTGAGCCCCATGGTCCTGATACAGTGGAAGCCGAGTTGTCTGATCTAGTTGCACTGCGTGTATTTCCACTCGACGCGCTACCTTCCGAGGAGCCGCTAGCTCCTGCGACAGATCCATAACGTCCTGAGTTACTGTTTGCCGATGAAATCGCACCACTATTGGCGTTAGTATCTCCGCTTGATGCTGAGCCAGTGGAAGAGCCGCCAGCGCTACCGCTTGAGCCCCATGGTTCTGAAATTTGACAGGGTCTCTTTTATAATTTAGAAATTTTATTTCTGGGAAGTTTTAGTTATATATATTTGTAGTTTTAATTCATTGCAAGTTATCAAGTATTTTTATTAACGTGTAATTTGAACGCTGAAATTACTTTACAGTGATTCCAGAGCTATTGTCAGAATAGGCTGGGCTTAGACATATTTTTTAAGGGATTTGTATTGTCTTAAAATTTAACGATTTTATTATCAAACCATCTGCTGATGATCAGATTATCCTGGCGTCATTGGAAGAAGCGTTTATTAATATATACATGGATGGGCTTTGAAAGAAAAAGTAATGAAAGTGAATGTATAGAGAACCAAAGCAAATATGAATGCGATATTGAAAGAGGATCGAAAGAAGTTTTGGCTGGAAATCAAATGAATGGGGCCCGGAACAACTTTATGAATAGCTAGAAAATTTCCCTAAAGGCACGTTTGGCTGTACAGACTGTACACAGAGGAGTTTTGGTTTTCACGCTTATGTATAACCACACCCAACTGGGTATGACAGGAGAAGCACTGAAGTAAGATTAATGTTGTGGAAATGAGAAGTCTCAGAAGTACCTATAGCTGGAGTTATCCCGGTGGATGAAATGAGGAAAGGTATAACTCGAGAACGTTGTGGTGTGAAAGATGTAGTGACAAGGATAGAGAAAGGAATGCTTAGATAGTTCGGACATATAGAAAGGATGGACGAAAGAAGACTGACTAAACAAATTTACAAGGCAAGTGTGAATTGGCAAACTGGTAAAAGTTGACCTAGGCGAGCCTACCACCATAAAATCAATGGTGTGCTTTGGTAGTAGGCCAATCAAGGTTAGCCACAACCGACGAGCACGTTGAAAGTGATAATTAAAGTGGAGGAAGCAAGAAATTGTATATCAGAATCGTAGCAAATGGAAAGAATTAGTCTCTGTCTACTATTAGAAACAGGCGTGATTGTATGTATTCTTGTCACGTTTCTTTGTCTCTTACACTCTTACGACAGCAACGGGAAGAAATAAGGGGGCACTATTTTTTGTTAATCCGTGATCGCAGATTAAAATCTTACCTGGTGCAACATATTCAGGTCCTATTGATGCAGCAGCTGCTGGCCACGGTTCCATTTTTGGATAGACACGACCTTAACAACATTTTCAATATTTTTAGATTTTCGCGGAGATTATAAGCTTAATTTTAAGTGTTTATTTGTTATTGATATAATCTTTAAATATAAATGAGTTATATTTATTCCAGGAAAAAATTGTTTCAATCATATATTCAAGAGTTTGATATATATGACATATTGGACTCTACAAATATTTTTAAGTATTTCAAGATCGTCGATCGGATGTTGCATTATCGTAATTTAATATAATGATAATGCAACTTTCGATATTTAACTGAACGAATATTTTATTCGATGACACAATGCAAAACTGCCTACACCCTTAAATATTAAAAACGTGCCGATATAAAAATGCTTTAGACTGTACCGTGATGGGATTTAGCGTTTGAACTTGACTGAGAAGACTTGTGATGTGAGGTATGAGAGCTGTGCTTGTTTGATGAAGTTGTTGTCTTATGAGCTGGTTCACCTTGGTAGACATGAAAAAAACAAATGAAATAAGATATTTACTAAAAGTGTACAAGTTATTTGTAACAGATAACGATCATCAGAAATTGTTCTGTAATCATCTTTGAAGTAAAAGTCTCTTATTATAAATACAACCAGAAACGTATATACAATAACTTACCATGGTGCCCAGGTTCAATAATGCTGGTAGATTCAGCGGAGCCTGTGTCAACAGCCTCGTCCTTCTGTTCCGATTGGTTTTGGATAACACTACCATCAGGACCCACCACTTTTGTTTTATCAGAGAGATGGCTGTTGCTCACAGAATTTGATTTTGAGTAACTGCCTTCAGACGAACCATCCGCAGATTTATAAAAACCACTGTCAGATCCACCTGAATGTCCACTACCTTGTTCATTCTCATTAGAATATTCCCCTGAAGCTGATTTTAAATGAGTGCTTTTATTTTGTTGTGAGCTTGCGTTAGTAATTGAGGTAGATCTGCCTCGTGTACCAGCTGAATCTTTCGTAACTGAATTATTATCTTTCTGATTATTACTGGCTACACTTGTTCTAGAATAAGAATTATCTACAGACCCATCTGCACTTTTGTAGAAACGTCTTTCATCATCACGTGATTTTACGCTACCTTCCTGACTGGAATTGGAAAACTCTCCTTTTGCTGATTTCGAAGCAGTGTTACTAGTTTTCTTCACACTATCACTGGATTGTAAGCTGGATTGACCCCGTGAGCCTTTTGAATCGTAGGCAGCAGAATTTTTAGAATTGTGACTGCTACTTGCATCGTTCGAATTGGCATAACTGTTTTCAACAGAACCGTCTGCAGATTTGAAAGAACCATTGTCATTACTAGTGGAATGTGCGCTGCTATCCTTGGTGGAATTCGTATATGTCCCTTTGGCTGACTTTAAAACAGTGTTTGTAGCTATCTCTGAATTGGTATTTGATTTGTTGCTGGACCTGCTTCTTGTACCTGTCGAATCTTTCGCGACTGAATTGATAGAACTTTGAGTATTACTGGCATCATTCGTTTTGGAATAAGAATTATCTACAGATCCATCTGCACTTTTGTAAAATCGTTTGTCAGAATCACTGGTCTGTACGCTGCTTTCTAGATCTGAATTAGAGAATTCACCTTTCGGTGATTTTGAGGAACTGTTGTTAGTTTTCTTGACACTGGCACTAGTTTTTGAGCTAGATTGACCCCGTGAGCCCTCAGAATCAGTGGCACCGAAATTGTTTAAAATGTGACTATTGCTTGCTTCGTTTGTTTTAGCAAAACTGTTTTGCACAGAACCATCGGCAGATTTGAAAGAACCACTGTCATTACTACTAGAATGCGCGCTGCCATCCTGATTAGAGTTCGTATATGTACCTTTAGTTGATTTCAATACAGTGTTACTAGTTATCTCTGAATTGGTATTCGATTTGTTGCTGGACCTGCTTCTTGTACCTGTTGAATCTTTTGCGACTGAATTATTAGAACTTTGAGTATTACTGGCATCATTCGTTTTGGAATAAGAATTGTCTATAGATCCATCTGCACTTTTGTAAAATCGTTTGTCAACATCACTGGTCCGTACGCTGCCTTCTTGACCTGAATTAGAGAATTCACCTTTCGGTGATTTGAAGGAGTCGTTGTTAGTTTTCTTGACACTGGCACTAGTTTTCGAGCTAGATTGACCTCGTGAGCCCTGAGAATCAGTTGCACCAGATTTTTTTAAAATGTGACTGTTGCTTGCTTCGTTGGAATTGGCATAACTGTTTTCAACAGAACCGTCTGCAGATTTGAAAGAACCACTGTCATTACTAGTGGAATGTGCGCTGCTATCCTGGGCGGAATTCGAATATGTACCTTTGGCTGACCTCAAAACAGTGTTACTAGCTAGCTCTGAATTGGTATTTGATTTGCTGCTGGACCTGCTTCTGGTACCTTTCAAATCTTTAGCGACTGAATTAGTAGAACTTTGAGTATTACTGGCATCATTCGTTTTGGAATAAGAATTATCTATAGACCCATCTGCACTTTTATAGTATCGTTTATCATTATCGCTGGTATGTACACTGCCTTCTTGATTTGAATTGGAATATTCGCCTTCGGGTGATTTCGATGCTGTGTTGTTAGTTTTCTTTACACTTTCACTAGTTTTCGAACTGGATTGACCCCGTGAGCCCTCTGAATCAGTGGTAGCAGAAATGTCAGAAATACGACTATTACTTGCATCATTACTCTTAGAAAAACTGTTCTCTACAGAGCCATCTTTAGACTTAAAAGAGCCACTGTCGGCTTCGCCTGTATGGGCGCTGCCTTCTTGTTTTGAACTTGAATATTCGCCTTTAGCAGACTTGACAGAAATGCTGTCAGTTTTTTCCGAGCTTGCGCTAGATTTTGAGTTCGATAGACTTCGTGTTCCCGTTTTGTTGGTCACAACAGAGTTGCTCGAGCTGCTATCTGCATCGCTATCTTCTGTATTCGATCTTACGACTACTGGGCCAGCTGCTGAAAGTAATCTTGTATTACAATTATGTAATTTACTGTTATCTTCAACTATTTAGTAGATTTAGTTTTGTAATTTACTGTTATCTTCAACTATTTAGTAGATTTAGTTTTTAAGTTACTGGCATCACGTTTTTAACAAGTTTTATTCTTTTAAAACTTTATGATCAATTCCAGACTTTCAATAGAAAAACAATAAAATTAAACAAAATGGAAATATCACATTTCCATTTTGTTTTTTTCCAATATTTTCTTTTAAAATTTCGTAAAAACGTAAAAACTTTAAATAGTAAATGAATTAATAAAACTAATTTATTTATATAGTTTCAAATTAGAAAATGTTATTATATCAATAATTAAACTGGTAAGTTACATATATATGGAGGTAGAATATTACCTGACGGTGCCGCACTAATGCCCAAGGCCTGAAACACAAAAATGAATCAATTAATTACAAAAGTTCGCATAGCTATCCACAACAAAGTTGCATCTAGTTAAATCACTCACAAGTTGAATCAGTTAGATAAGAATTGCATTAATTTTATTTGAAAAGCTTCATGAGAACGAACACAGCCGAAATTTTATTTGAATTAAAAACTTAAACACACTAGGAAGGAAGAAAATAATTAATCTGTAGAAAAATTATAAAATCCGTTATTGAAAAACTTAGAATTCGAGTTAATGAGATTTTGTTTTCTATTTAACCATAGGTGTACGACAGCCAGTCTTTGAGAATGTGCTTCATTAGGAACAAGGAATTCGATGCGCATTGATCATAACACATTGTTTATCGATTTTAGGTTGTAAGTTATTAACTTATCCTGAACCCGCATAGGGCGCACAGGGCGCACAGTGAGCAAGTAGATTAAGCTCAGGTAATAATTGATAATATACACTTTGCGAATAGAGCTTAAAGTGTAGCTGACTGATTCAAAGAAACTTACACAGAGAGCGCAGACTAATAGGAGTCCCTTTATGAGGACCATGGTGGATCCAGTAACTGGATCTGACTGATGATGATCGCTTCTAATCACGCTTATTTATACCATAATAGATACTTTATTTACCTGTTCTATTACTATGGCACATCACCTGAACAAACAGCGTGCATAGAAAATGCAATAATTTATTAGCATTTAGACAGTTTTTATACAAACCTATTATATATAAACATATATTTAATAAAGCAACTGAGAATAATAAATATCTATAATTAAATTTCTTATGACTATAATTTTAAAATAAACTACTAAATAAACCACAGTAAGTTGTCATTGGGTGGGTGGGTACAAAACATTTACTACAAACACAACATGTGGTGATGGTGGTGATGACAGTAAACGTAGGAGAGACTTTATGTTGTTTCCAATTTTTTTTAAAATAATAATATTTTTTTATTATAATAGCTTTTTATGATAATAATAATAATTAGTCGATTTATACTAATGCTATAATATTTTGGACGAAATACATACAGATTCATCAATTTTTCCAAGCTAAGATTAAGTATACAAGGTACTAAATAATATGCACAAGTGGGTTATTATTTTAGCAATGCACTTCGGGGTCCGTAGAAATTCACTGAAATTTAAAAAACTACTCAATTGTATGAAAAAGTTTGACAATACACAGGACTCAGTTTCAGAACCCAGTTGATGGACTATGTCCGACCTGTCTGCTGCATTCGTTGGCAATCGTCTTAGGGCAAAAGGCATTATATTAAGTTGTAAAAATTATATTATTAAACTAGGTGTCCTGGTGAACTTTGTTTCGCCTCCGAAGCAAAAACTAAAAGATTGTTTCTAAAAAAAAGTCCCGTCAAAGTCATTTCATAGATTACACGGAAAAAACAGACAGACAATAATTGTACAAAAATTATTATAATAACTTGGTGTGTGTACCGTGTAAATGTAGTGTATAGCATTTACTTCAGTATTACAAGCAGACAATTTAATTAAATTTAAATGTATAAATAATATTTATTAAGTGCCACTGTTCCAGCTTTGGTATCGGCATGCGTAGATATAGATTAAATCGCAATCCAGACTCCAGGCACATTGAAAACACATAGATACAGACAGGCAGCAGACAGGCAGACAAACATGCAACCAGACATTTTACTCAAACTGTTTACAGTTTACGGCATGACTAATTATATTTGTGTAAAGTATTGTATTAATATAACTCATAATATATTATTTATATGTTGACACAAGTGATCGATACATTGTCAGTGTGATTTATATAATTGCACATTGCACTTTTTATTGTTTTAAATCATACGTCACATTGTTGTGTTGATTTATTCTCGAAGTGTATACTTCAGTCTGTGGTTTGAGTTCCGATGGAAGGTTGTCATTGAAGGTATCCACGCATAGGGACAAGCACTGCTGCAATATGGTTATACATATATTTAAGTATTTATTTATTATACAGAAGTATAGTATAGTGCAGTTAAAGCTATTGCATCAGCATATTTTAAGAATCTCAACGTATATATCTGCTATTATATGGAAACTTATGACATTACAGAAACAGAATTTAGCTCGTCTTGTTACAATTCCTCAATGCAACTCTTTTCACTGTGTTGACACAACTGTTGATTCAAGTCTCCAGCTTTGCGCGTTACCATTATGCTGATCTACTTATCATCCACTCCACATGCTCTGCACATCTTCTCTGTACCTAGCAAATGTTCATATTATACAGCTCAGCGAATGTTCATTGCACAGCCTGCATTTATTAATTGCATTGTTAAGTTTATTGAACTATCTGGGAATGCATTACACACCACTTCATCTTCCCGAGACACACGGAGATTTAGAGAAAAGAAGATTTCTTCTCTATAGCTCCGCGTATCTCAGGCCTCTGTACGATCGATATTCTACAAAATCAGGTTTCGGCACATTACCTATCATATAAAGCTTCACATTTTATTTGTGACTAGCTGTGTCTAGCTGACCCAGCGAACTTTGTTCGCATCAAAAGTAATAAATGAGTAAATTTTGGATATAATTAGGTTCAATTTGTGCTATTTATCGGCTTTAACTGCTGTCCCGCTATGTTAATACTGCAAGATCTTCGAAAATATTCGTTTAAATAACATGCTGTAAAGGGCCAGGATCATCTATACTATATGCATAATCTATTTAAGACACTTAATTGAATGAAAATTAATGATGTAATGTTTAAAATCGCTTCGTAAATAAGCCATCATTTCTCGTAAAAAGTAAAAAAATCAAAACGGTCATTGTGGGTTATTCCTAAGAGACTTATGGACACCTATTCCTTTTTTGTAGATCTTCTGAAGGTATTTAATAATGTAGAACATTGTTTTGATCTATCAATTACGGTTCAGTCAGCGTTTGCAATTAAAGATCTAAATCTCAACCTTTGAGTGGTTTTCCTTTCAAACAAAACTATAAAACGTAATGTAACGTAACTTCACGCCTTTTTCTATCCGAAGATGTAGGCAGCGGCCGTTAAAGCCTTGACTCGCCGAATCGTCTCGTAACGTCACAAATGGAATTGGTGGCGAACCTATTCCTACCGGGCGAGAAGTTATCAGACATCGATATTTATCACACATTATAACTTCCGAAAAAATATCCAAAAAATCATTGTTGTGCGTCCGGACCCACAACTTCTGAACCAGAAGCGGGGCGCTCGATCACTGATCGACCACCGAGATTCACAAATAAATACTATTGAAATGTCTATTTCTAATATTGAGTGAAATAACTGCTTTCTACTACATTACATAACATAACTCAGTGGCGTAGCTACCAAGGGGCTAGGCGGGGCAGTGCCCCGGGGCCCTCAAGCTCAGGGGGCCCTCGATCGAATCCTTACCAGAAATCTCAATCTAACTGAGCTTTCGGAAATTGCTCCCATTTTCAAAACAAATAAGACAGGTTGTAACCCCACTTTAATCATGACATATAACATAATTTCACGCCTTTTGTTACCCGAAGGTGTAGGCAGCGGCTGTTAAACCTCGTCTCGCCGTTATGTTTACGTCCCAAATGGAATAGGTGGCGAAGCTATTGCCATACCGGGCACAAAGTTTTCAGTCATCGATATTTATCACACATAACTTCCGAAAACAATTTCTGAAAGCCATTGGTGTGAGCCAGTATCAGGAATCGAACCCGGACCCCTGGATCAGAATCCGTGTACTCGACCACTGCGCCACCGAGACAATCATGACAACTCTGTTAAGAGAAATTCGAAAATTATAGGGAATTCCCACTTATCCATCGACGTAGTGCGTTATGTCAGGGGTCTGTCTCTGTCCATAATTGACGAAAATATCGGTGAACAGACATAAAAAAATATACATATAGACGAATTGAGGACCTCCTCCTGTTTTCGAAGCCGGTTAATAAGTTGAAACATTCAGATTCGTGAAAAAAGAAGCGCTTCATAGATTTCGCGCACAACCTGACCTGCAGGAGAAATGGGTAGAATACGTCTACCGAAACAGGATGGACACAAGGAAGGAAATCTTGTGCGGGGTTCCGCAGGGGTCTGTTCTAGGGACAACAGTTTTTTTTTTATAGTGAACGACCCTCCGACCTGTAAGTTCGTTCACATTGGCCACACCCTAACAGAAGTCAAGTGTGGAACTAAAGTGTAGGACTTGCCGCCACTAGGGTCTCTTGATAAGATGATTTCCGGTCTAGGGACTGTGCCGGTCTTCCGCACCAGTTTGTCCGCGACACTTAGTGCCAGCTACTACGCCGACAATGTACACGCATGTTTGCTAAATTGGGGGTGGCGATCGTCGCTAGGCGGATCCGCGGGGTAGGTCTGGAGTTAGCGCCTCACCAATGTGATGCGCCGTGGTTCTACCGCCTCCCTCAAGGCCGTGAACCACCAGCGTCGCGGATCATGGTGAGTGACATGACTGACCTAGTCGGCGTCTCCCTGGACTACTGCTAGAGCTTCCATTAGCATTTCGAAAGACTGGCCCCCGAGCATGACGGGTGGCGGGCGCACTACACCGCCTGCTGCCCAACGAAGGACTGGGAGAGGGAGCTCGCCGCCTCTACAGTGGTGGCGTGCTATCTGTGGCCTTTTGTAGGGTACCCGTTTGGTCTCGCTACCTCTCGAAGGCCTGACGACTGCTGAGGAGGCTGCAGCGGACATCGGCCATCAGGGTCCACTGTCCAGGGTCGGGCGAGGCTACCAGACGATCTCGTTCGAGGTGGCGATGGTGCTCGGCGAGCTTTTTTTTCAAAAAGCTTAGAATCTAATTTTCATATTTTTATTTGATAAACCTAATCAGTTTACATAGCAGTGGGGCCCCATTTTTTATTTGCCCCAGGGCTGCTCGTCGACGTTTTCCCGAGAAATACGCGGGTGGCCGGTATATAAGGCGTCCCCGGTACTGTCATCTGCATAGCAATGAAGATTGCTGCTAAGCAGCATGTCATTGATATGCAGAAGAAACAGCGTAGGGGATAGCACACAGCCCTGGGGGACTCCAGCATTCACAGGTTTTATGTGGGAGCATGACCCGTCGACAACAACTTTAAAAGCTGGAAACCCAGTCGTATAATTTCTCGGGAAGCCCATAAAATGGAAGCTTCAAAAGAAGTGCTTTGTGCCAAACCCGATCAAAGGCCTTCGCTACGTCCAAACTAACGGCCAGCGCCTCTCCTTTACTCTCAACCGCCTCCGCCCACCGATGGGTTAAGTACGCTAAAAGATCACCAGCTGAGCGACCTTGACGGAATCCACAAATCAAAAAGAAATCAACTAAAAACTTGTAAACAAAAATAACTTCTACTAAACAAAAAAATATAAGTGAGATAAAATGTTATTATCTCAAATTCACATATAATATTTATTGAGAAATAATAATATGAATAGTATTATAATAATTTCTCGAGTTCTCGACTTTTCTCGAGCCTGATATCCCGGGAACAAAGCCCAACGATTTCCCGGGAATGAACCCTAGTGGCGTGTAAGAATCGTGCCTTATGGCGCTTTGCCTACCGCGCAAGGGATTTGGCGTGAAGTTATGTATATATGTACTATGTCCTTTCCTCAGATGTCACGTGTCTACAGGCAAATAATTAAATAACATTGAATACTTTTCCAGAACTCTATAAATTGTTCTAACTTCAAAGAAAAACCTTAATTAAACTTGAAAGACTTAATTGTACGGGATCACGACAAAATTAGTTTTTTCGTCCGAACATAAGTTAATTAGTATAGATGAAGACGCAAATCTAATTCTTCTCTCATGGAAATTAATGATACTTTAAATTAATTCATTTTCATTGTATTCAATTAGTTATCTATATTAAAATACACGCTTGTTATCGAGTTATGTACATGAATCAATACGGAACCCTCATGTACTGGTATTTCTCCCCTGACCCCGTGTCTATTTAGACACATAGATTAGAATTTGATCTATTTAAGAGTATATAAACGGGAAATAACGCGACACGTTTACGTAAACAAATACTTACTTTTATTATTAGCTTTTCGTTTCGGCCTGGTTGCACTGGCTGTAGTCACAGGCAGACAGATAATTTGTTTACCTAAATGTGTCGCGTTATTTTCCGTTCATTATATGTATGTGTAAGGGATACGGTAGCGCTTCTGATGACGAACACCATCACCGAAGAACATCCGCCTCACGATGACATCAACCATAAGAACAGTCATCAGTAACAACCTACCGTTACATTGGTGACCCCGACGAACACGCAATGAAGAAACCCCGACGTGTGAACCCCGACGAACACGCAATCAAGAAACCCTGACGTGTGAACCCCGACGCTTCAAGAAAATCCGTCTTCCAAGAAATTGTTACACCGTGAGTGCACTATTTTTTTGTGAAAAATTAATCCACAAACTCCATGCTCCAGCACAATGCCGTCGCCTACGCAAGGTTCATCGAAGAAGGACTCGAAATCTGAAGCCTATAACGCGACAGCATTTCCTTCGATTCGCAATTTTCGAAATTTTTGACGGACCAGCCTCGCGTATGGATTACAAGGGCAGAAGAAGTCAGACGAAGTCAAAAGTACTCACTCCACAAAAGCACAGCGACGAGAGACCAAGTTCTAAGGAAAAGAACCGATACGATACAATAAGTAAGAAACTTTGAAGATGCGAGACGAGACGAGGAATCACAGAGGCGCCAAATACAGAAAAAATATTAAGGAAGCCGAGTTCCCGTAACGAAGACACGGAACGAGCGCAACGCGGCCGGTCGCAACAGAAGGTTTGGCTACCGCCGCTCACGTTCCAACTCTCGCAGCCACACGCGTACACTCCAGAACTCCAAAAGCCAAGATTAGGTATGTCAGTATATCGTAAGAAACATGCTTATAGATGTGTGCCACCCTGAGCCGGAAGAAGGCTGCAGGAAAACTAGGTGTGGCGGTATACATGTAGCAGAAGCGGATATCTCCGCGCGCCAAACGTTTACCGCCCGATCAATTTATTTGTGTTTAAACAAAATCCGCTGCTATCAAGGAATTAGGGATACGTAGGCCGTCAAGAAGTCTATGATAGATAGATCTACACGTTGTACCTAAAAATTGGGAAATACGTCATTGTAGAGAGTTGAGACAATAAAACGCGGCTACTATACCGGATTGTATAATTGTTAAAAACACGTAATCATAAGATATTGTGTATGTTATAGTGACTGTGACAATGTCACGCAATTTCCGCAAAGCATGTTGACGACTAATCGTTATTAAATCACGTCGTCACTATTTTGCAATGTAGGCATCATATTAACATTGACATTGAGAACTAGTTTTTCTAATTACCGATATATTGACAAATATTTATTGTAAAATCACGTTTTTGCCAATTAAGCATTATATGTTATTATTGTATTAATCTTGTTTATTAACATGAACATGTAAAGATATTATGTACTGTACTGTGTAACTATAGGAATTTTTTTTACTTTTGTGATCAATTTTAAGGATTTTTTTTTTCAACTAAGGGGGGAATGGTGTAAGGGATACTACACCTCGTGGCACGTACATGTACGTGCCATCAATAGTATATAACCACGATACGCACAGTATGCTGTAGTGGTCGGTGTGTAGCGACACACAGTTGTCGCTGACACGAATAAATGACAAGATCATAATTACGTCTTTCATTTATCGGCCACTCATTTACCATCTTGAAGAGTCACCACCATGGAAGAATCCCCGACGTCAGCATAGTCACCTGTACCTAACGTTACATATGTAATATGCAACGCGAATATTAAAATATTTAAAAATATTTTCATACTTAAGTAACCAAAGTCATGGGTCAAAGCTAGAGTTAGTTTACAGTTAGTTCTTCACTCAGATATTATAATATTATCTATAAATCTTTACAAATTGCAACTTCATATAATTGGACGAAGCGCAAGATATGCCTACGCACCGCGATCTTGGCGTCTTTTGCTAAAATATAAAGACTTTGCGGGTTTGTTACACGTCTGCATACCACATAGAGTTGCCCATCTTTAATTACATTTTTAATATCGTGATCTCTTTTAAAATTTAGTGAATTTATTTTGATAAGAGTAATACCAAGGTGCCAAATCTACATCATTTAAATTATAAAAAAAACACTCACTGTGAGTTAGCCATACTGGTAAGAACATGTGGTGACCAGGATTTTTTTAAATCGACGACAATGACCAATTAAAAAAAAGGTTCAAGTAGTATTAAAAAAAACTAAAGATTGACAAAAAACTTCTGACAAAGTTCCTGGTATTGTTATTGATTGAAGTTGATTTTTTTTATGGTATAGGAGGACAAAGGAGCAAGCGTGTGACCTGATGGTAAGCAACCTGTGCCGCCCATGGACACCGGCAATACTTATAGTGTTACCGTTGCGTTGCCGACCTTTAACGGAGAAGGATGGGGAAGGGAGGTGGACCTCCGGGTACCTCTGTCACCGAACGAAACGCGGCATGAGCCACTTTACGTCGATCTTCTGAGAGGTGGTGGTATTTCACCGGTTGAGCCGGCCCATTGATGCAGCTAACTACTTATTATTTTAACTGCTATTATTTTCATCATATCTTGGTTGTTAGTCGCTAATATCAACAGCTAAGCAAGTAAGGTGTGTAATAATCGTGCCTTATGGCGCTTTGTACTCTGTACCTACCCCGCAAGGGATCTGGCGTGAAGTGATGTATATATGAATCAGGAACTTAATTTGAAAAAAAATTGTATTAGATAGTCCATTTATGAGGAAAGCTTTGGGTTATTAATATGATCGCAGTAATAATATTTTTAGTGAAAAATGTATAAAATGTGGCGCTACGAAGTTCGCGCGGTCTGCTAGTAATCCATATGAATGTTGAAGGAAATAGGAGAGCACGAACTTTTAAAAAAACATAATGTGAAAACGACAATATGATTAAAAAGGGCGTTGATATGGATTGGTGGTAGATGCTATGATAATAATAAGGAGAGGAGACCATTTCTTCTGACACATAAAAAACGGAAAGACGATGATAAGCGAAAGTGAGGCTTAAAAATACGTAATATTGTTTCAACATTTCCATCCAAAACTATTCGACCGTTTATGTAATAAAATTATCATTCTCCTGCCGTTACTCCGCACTAGGTAGGGTCGTCACAATATGGAATCCTTTTCTATCCTCATTTCATATTTATGTTGATATATTCATCCTTCTACCAGTAATCCATCCACATTCATTCTCCGCTCTTCTAGCAACATTATTGTAGAAACATTACTTATAATAAAATTTGGTGTTTTATGATAATAAAATCGATACAAAATTGATTTGAGACGGTATCTTTTAGTAAATAAACGAACCCACTTCAAACAAACATCGTCGTGAGCGTAAACGTCCTTTTTATATGGTTAAAATGTGGATTTATCAATCCACATAACGACGATGTTTGTTTGAAGTGGGTTCGTTTATTTACTAAAAGATACCGTCTCAAATCAATTTTGTAATAATCGAAATATAAGTTGTTGAAGCGATAAAAACTAACGAGAACGAGAATTTATAGTTTGACATATATGAATGACGTGTCACAAGGTATGTTCGCCGTGGACTCCTAAACTTCTGAACAGATTTTAATAAAACCGAGTGCTGTTTAATCCATCATGAAAATGGGATAGTTAAAGTGTCATATTAATTTAATGTTACACTATTAACTTTTTATAAAATGTTGTGTGTTATGTTAAATATATAGTTTAATTCAAAATTGTATTCGCTACTGGCTGTTCCCTATATATAGAAATAAGAGGTCAAATTGACAGACGGCGCAAATTGGTATCTAATCGCACGTACGTTCTTAGATTTGTATCAATTTGCGCCTAATACCTTAATACCGAGAGGAGACTGGGGACATACGGGAACACACAAAGAGATTAAAGTAAATAGAGAATAAGTTTTTTTTTTTTCTTGAAAATTCTACACGACTTGTCGATTTGTCGTCTTGTAACTTTACGTTTGCAATCTCAAATCTACAGTTGATTTTAGAAATATGCCCAATTTGAAAACTGAGATGCTAATACTGTACTGTTATAACTAAACAGGTTGTGGCAACTACCAGCAGGGCTATTGCGTATCATCAAGTATATTATATATTCGCAAGCAGATTGCTGACCGATCGTTTTAAATAGATTATATGATTTCATTGATTGCTTCGCGATCGCAATATTACTCGCTCCTGGATTAGTAAATGTCTAAGTAATTAAAGACATTCCCTAGAGATGGAGTGTGAGCGCAAATATCTTAGTTAAATTCGAACGCTACGTTTCTGCTATACTAATTAACATATTCATTAGATAATTAAGAAATACATATCTAAATGTCTCCTGTTTTCATTTGTTGCCCATTGTATATTTGGTTACTTGAAAGGGACACAATCGATTATCGATGTCTCGTATGTATCCATAATTATTTCGAGATGAATATTCACACATTTCAGTTCATACACAGTTCAGCAGCGATATTTAGCAGAAACGGCTCAATCAATTTTAGTTTCAATGGAGACTCAGCTAATATTATAGAGGTTTACTTGTTACGTGATTGATTAAATTAAATACAGAGTTTGTGAATCTCCGCGTGGCCAGAGATCGGTGGCCGAAGTCAAAGGAACAAACTAAAATTAGTGTAGCAGTAATTTTAGTTCACTCTGGTTTTCATCGCCGCCCATTATGGGCAGTCCATCTTCGTCATCGTCTTACAGTGGTGATAGTTTTGTAATGTAAGTGGTATTCTATATACTCGTATCAGACTGAAATTTTAACAAAGTAAATGACTCCTGGCTTAGGATTACTTATTCAAAAGATAAAACTTCAAACGCACTAGGTAACCACTGGTTTCATCCATTATTTAGTTTTTTGCAGTTACCGAAACTACGCCCATTGTTTAGTGAAAGAAATGATAATTGATGATGACAAAATATACTGCATTTAATTCAGCAAACTGGATATTCTGGGCTTATTAATTTGAATCTTCTAAGCGCTGATTTTATGACTTTTTGGTTTTGCAAGTTATCTGCACTCCTTCCGTCTCACACATCTACTATATGGAGTAATTGACTTGGAAGATGTTTAAAATATCTCCAATAAAAATCTTTGTCTCCCAACACCTACGTATCACCCTGATTCACCCTCATTTACATATAATTTCCATTCACCCGCCACTATATAAACTGTCCAGAGTACGGTAGGTGCATCAGTTCGGGAACAACTACCAACATGTCAGGATTAGAGAGAGTCACTCTTGTACTCATAGTTGGTGCACTGAGCTGTGTCCTGGCATCAGGGAGTGATGTTAAAGTAAGTTCAGTTGTATTGTCGTAGTCACAGTTGTGGGTACGTAATATTAGGTTGTTGTTAGTATGGTTCCCTATTTCGTAGCTAGATTTTCATAGATAACTTTGTCAAGTTAGTAGTTTAACATGGTATAAAAATATGTTGTTGAATATTATAACTTAACGCAAAAGTCTTAAACACCCAAGATAGTAGGTAGCGATTGCTCTTGTCGTCATATTGAGTATTTTGTTCTAATGAAATAGGTAGCAAGTATTTCCATAAAGTCATAGCTTTGTGCCGCGTTTTAAACTATGAACAACTGATCAAACGCTACCGTATAATACTGATAATTTGTGGACACGCCTAAGATTTTAATGATATTTTGTTTGTTTGTTTTTGTTTAGGATTCCGGTCAAGACCAAGGCGCTCACAGTGACAGAAGAGGACAATTATGGTTTGGACCAAGACTGGGGAAAAGATCACTTCGATTATCGAATGAGGACAATAGGTAAGGAGCTAAAGTGGTATCCTTACTGTACCAAAAAGGATAGTTAGGTCATAGAACATGTATCTATATTGCATCTACATTTTAAATTGTACTAACTTACAAGACAGCTTCTTATACCCTTTATTGTAAACGGCTCTTCATCTTTTAATACTCATGTTGCACGAAGAAAGATATTATTAGTTTACATAACTAAAAACATATATTGTAATTTTTTGAGACGTGCTGGTGAATTAGTTATTTTCTAAGTATCAAAATTACCCAATGAGACTTCAGATTATGTTTTTATACAGAAGCGAGTATATGACGCCCTTTAAAATCTTGCATTATAGACTACCCTTTTTTAACGCTCATACAATGGGACTACGCCCGGCCTATTGAATTTAGCAAGTTTAAATTTAATATTTCATGTGACTGTTTTTAAAACTAATAAATTATTATTTTCTTATTTAATAAATAGACAAACGTTCTTCAAACTCCTGGAAGCCGCCGATGCTCTGAAATTTTATTACGATCAGATGCCCTATTATGAAAGCCGCCAAGCTGATGAGCCAGAAACTAAAGGTATACGAATACAAATATATTATATAAAAAATCGGTGTTTTAAAAATATATACTCGTATCAGGAGTAATAAAAATAAGTAATAAATAAACTCGTTATAATCCTAAAAAGTTGTTTTAATGTTAGGAGTAACTAAGTTTATCGGGAGATATAGTGTATCTAGTTTTATCTAGAATCACGGACATTTTACCCGAACCGATAATGTAAGCTTAATAATTTCAAATTAAATAATTTTGGTCCCAGTAATGACGGGGCCTGTGGCAAACTTTGATTTTGTGTTATCTATACTAATATTTTAAAGAGGAAAGATATCTAATTTTGTATGTGACGATTAAACTAAAAAACTACTGAACCGATTTCAAAAATTCCTTTGCCATTGGAACGCTACATTCATCCAGAGTAACGTAATCTATATTTAATTATTATCGTCATCGCCATTTTGTTTGTAAACGAGTAACATCGCGAGACAGCTTTAAATTCGGCTTGTCTTATCACAAGCCGGTGTGTTAAATCATTAAATGAATGTGACTGCCTTTCAGTTTATTTGCTCTTTTGATGGTAAATGACATTTTCTCCACAGTTACAAAGAAAGTTATATTCACACCGAAACTTGGCAGAAGTTTGTCTCCTTACGAAGAAAAAGTATACGATAATGTTGAATTTACTCCAAGACTGGGAAGACGATTAGCAGACGACATGCCTGCCACTCCACCCGACCAGGAAGTGTAAGAATTTTTTCTTAAATTAAAAAATATTGTAATTAACTCAATATTTTAATATGTTTGACGATTATACAGTTTTTTAGTCATACGGGGTAATTACAGAACATGATATTTCTTAAAAATATCTTGCTGGTCCAGTGGTCAAGCATCCCGCTTCTGAATCAAGATGTCGCGGGTTCGAATCCTGGCTCACACCAATGATTTCTCGAAAGAAATTAATTTCGAAAAATTAATGTGTGATAAATATCGATAACTAAAAACTTTGTGCTCGGTACGGAAATAAGTTCGCCACCTATTCCATTTGGGACGTAAACATAACGGCGAGTCGAGGCTTAACAATCACTGCGGGTAGAAAAAGGCGTGAAGTTGTTTTATATTTCTTTGTGGCAAATATTGGCAAAACATAAAACTGTTGGTCGTTCTTCATTTTTTTTATCAGCAAACAGAGACTAAATCTGACTTTTTGCAATTTTTTATATGAATTTCTGTTGACAGCTATCGTCCGGACCCGGAACAAATCGACAGCAGAACGAAGTATTTCTCCCCGAGGCTCGGCAGAACTATGAATTTTTCTCCCAGACTTGGACGAGAACTTCCTTACGGTGAGCCAATTAATCATACATTTCAATTTGGTATATTCAAGACATCATTACCGCCTTTGATTAATAACAGTCACTTCACAAGTAAAATTTTATTTTACTTTTTCAGAAATGTACCCGGAAAAGGTCCGAGTAGCGCGCAGTGCAAACAAAACGCAATCGACTTAATCCCGGAGTAACAACTAAACGTCTACATCCTGCGATCACAAGAATATTTTATATAAAACATATTTAAATACAATTTTGGACGAAATAACCATTTAACATAGATTTTTTAGTATCAATTAAATAAATGATTTGATCATTATATTGGAGTTTATGTTTTCAACACATAATCACAACTATATTATCCTCTACATGCTTTTTGGTCAAGTGTTGTTGTTACGGTCTTTAGAGTTAGAGTATTTAATGTTCTATAAATAAAGAAATGTCATGTATCGGGCAAGTGTATCTCACAGTGGTAGAGCCGGTGAAATATTACGACGTCTCAGAATATCGTGATCGGTGAAAGAGGTATCTAGAGGTACAACGCCTTCGCCTCTCCTCTTCCCATGCCACTTCCGACCCCTTCCCTATCCCAATTTAAGTACCGATAATGCAACTGTAACCTTATCTCCGTTCTAGTGTCCACGGGAGGCTTTATTGTTTTACCATCAGGTGATACGCCTTTAGCTAACTATCTCATAAAAATTCCTTGTTCTCTCCTTGTTTCATAGCCAAATTAACATCAATGGGAGTCTTTAATTTTAATTAGTAATATTTATTTAACCGTCTTCGGAACACTTGTTACGGGGTATAGGCGAAACTGCTGCGAAAATTCTTAATTATGGCGGTGGGCTTTACAGTTGCTCGTTTAGGATATACTTACCTACTTTCTTCGTTATGAGCTTCGTTACTAAACCTTGATGGAGCTCTATATGCTTTTTGGTCAAATGTAGTTGTAGCCAGAGTATATTAAGTCATATATCAGGGAAGAGTATCTCGCAGCCATAGGTCGCTGCATAAATGGATCGTATCGACCGGCAAAATACCACGACCTCTTAGAAGATGATAATGCCCCTTTTGGTTCGATGAGAGAGGAATCCGGAGGAACAACACCTTTCCCCTGGTACCCATCCCACTTTCGACCACATCTTAAAAAAGTGCAAGTCAACTGTAGCACTATCTGTGTTGCGGGTTTACATGAGCTACAATAATGGCTTACCATCAGGTGACCCGCTTGTCCACTTACTCCCTATCCCATAAAAAAATGCGAATCATCGATACAAAACTACTTTACTACGCATCATTTCCAAAAAGTCATTGATTAGTCGTTGATCATTGACTCAGATTCGAACCAGAGCGAATTGTGATTCAGAATAGATTACAAAACCACTAGGTCACTGAGAATGAATTCTTAATTTTTATTTAGTTTTTATTTTCACCTTACAGTTTCCGCCAATTTACCGCGAGTAGTAAAACAGCCATAAATCTCACGGTATTGTTTATGTAAAATGTATTTGATATTTTTCACACTATGTAAGTATGTACCTTTACACTTTTTTGTTAGCAACTGGAAAATATTATTACTTTTGATACATGAAATTACCACATATTTGATCTATTCATATGGGAAATAGTTTTCAAACTTACATAGATATCTTCAATGCTCGAAAGTGTAGGCAGATGCACCAATCGAATTAGATACTCATCCCATAGGTGGCAGTGTTTATTACCACATACAGGAAACTATTTTATCAGTCATCGATAGATTTTACTCATATTATTCCAAAAGACCCGTGAATATACTACTAAGAAATGGAGACGTCTCCCATAAAGGCTATCAAGGCGACAATCAAATTGAACTAAACATTTATGTTTGCAGGTTATTTGGTTTATATACCTTACAACACAGGTAGTGTAATTTTTGGTGCAAATTTTGATGATGTTCGAGCGTTGGTTGATAATGTTATTCCAAGAAATATTATCGATGATATACTGTTAGCTATAGCATCAAATCAAACACAGAAAGGAAGAAACTCTATTGGTTTCAATATTAAAAGGGAAGGCACTAAAGTGAAATCCGGAAAAAAAAGATCTGAAAAAAATAATGTAATCAAGAGAATACAAATTATTCATAAAAAAAAATCTAAGAATGATGCCCATTCATATAGAGACAAGAAACACCTAATTTCAGGTCCTAAGAGAGTTAGAAAAGTATCGATTCCTGATAAGAAGTATGTTGCTGAAATATTTATTGCACCTTCCCCTAAGTATTTACATACGACAAATGTTCCTAACAGTTTGCGGCCTAATACATCACCCGAGCAAAATAACCTTGACGAATTGTCCAATCAGAAAAGAAATAGAAAAAAAGTAGGTAAAACTTTCGGGTCTTTGCATAAAAAAGAAAAATATAAAATCGGTCAAAATAAACTCAAGCAGTCGGTATACATTAAAGAAGAAATTAATAACGTCAGAAACAAAAATCGCAAACCTACAACTAAATATAAAAATATTGCAACACATGAAATTAAAGACAACAATCAGGGTTTATATGAAGCAATCGATATGGGGAAGAGTAACGATAGTTATGAGGATTATGTATTACCAAAAAAAGATTCCAACTCCTATGAGGAACAACCTCATACACAGAATGTGTTGAAAAAATCTATAAAGTCCAGTTATGCCAACGACATGAATGATTCAATATTTATAACAAGCACAAGTAATTATAAAAAGAAGGTGAGACATATTGAAGGTGGAAATAGTGGAGACAGAACAAGTATTAATAAGTTCAGTAAAAAGAAACGTTTTGATGTGCACCGCGATACTAAGCGCACTGATAAAAACATAAAACGGATGGACAAAATCAAAGTTGAATATTCGGCTCCTATATCATCCGGCCCAACTGGATCCATAAAAGGTAACGATCGTCCAATTGGATCTTACGCGCAACAGATGCTTAAAAAATTCGTTGACAAAACTCAAGCAGCCGCCGAAGATGTATTTGCTGGATCAGGTGACATACAACGTATAGAAGAATTAAAACCCTCGAAGTCAAATGACATAACTGCTCATTTAATGGGAGCAAATAAAAAACTTGATCCAAAAAAACGTAGAGTGCCAAAAGGGGCTATTGTTGTACAGAAAAACAACTACGAATTTAGCAGTCCCAATTATTTGGCGAAGATTCCAGTGGTGGCTGAAAAATATAACTTCAATGAACCAATACCAGAACGAGATCAAGAGCCAGAAAATCTAAAGCCTATTGGACAGCCTTCCAATATCAATGGGAAAATACGTTTGACTGATACTTTAAGTAATCCGGACCCAAAAGAAAACAGGACCTAATCATTAGGACTCTACTCTCTATCTGTCATTAGACTGTATTTCATTAAAATATATTTCTAATTCTTATATACAACAAAATATGTATTAAATATTACGTTCATCTGAACATTTAAAATCATCACCGTAACATATTTTTGATTTTCCACCTTTCTTTTTGGTGTGTGCATAAATTGGTGCTCGTGATGTTTTTGTAGAACCTGAAAGAAAACAAATACTTATAGGTAATTATTACCACACGAGACAAAATTTTAAAATTATATTTTGATTAATTTAATTTATTTTCTTTTTATTTAAAATATTAAGTTTCGGTGGCCCAATGGTCGAGCACACGGCTTCTCATCCAGAGGTCCGGGTTCGAATCCTGACACTGGTGAGCCTGTGTTGGAGAGAAGTTGGAGGTAGCGGCGATTAGGGTTCAACACGCCGGATATATATTCCAGTGCACATATTAGTATGGTAATTAAGATTAAAATTCAGGGCCTTGGAATTAGAAGTCAGAGTATTAAGCTACTACGTCATCTGTCAGACTGATATCATATGAGAGATATCTGGTTAGGTGATTTCTTTACAACCTTCACTTAAGCTGTATTGATTGGAATGAAGTTATGAGTTTGTTTCAGCTAAATAAGTACCTACGATAACGAGGTTCCATTTTATTTTGGCAAAATTACAATGAGGACTTTATATTTATAACGATTGGCAACAAAGCTACTACTAGTACCCGATCACGCTCGGCCAGCCTTGTCTATCACAGATTCTGTTTAAACTGAAGGCAGCTCGCATTTCTATTGCAAGTATTGCAACTGATCAACTAACATTCGACTTATTTTGACTGTTTAACTTTTTGAAAACTATTTATAACTAAACTGATAGAGCGATTTTTTCTGGTAGTGTGTTATTTGAATAAAATCGGCACATAATAATTACCTGAGAATTCAGAAGTTTGAATGCACGGAGGCCGAAATATCCTAGCTTCGCGCAGTAGATGTGACGCGTTGCCCAAATCCAAGTGCCAGTTAAAAAATATTTTCTTTACGCCCGCTTTTAAAGTTCTAAAATTGTGATTTCTGGGATCTGTCACACGTGAGATAATAAAAATATTTAATTAATAGTAATTATAGTAATGTAGTCTCGGTGGTCGAGAACACGGTTTCTGATTCCGATTCCTGACACTGGCTCACCCAAATGACTTTTCGTAATTGTTTTCGGAAAGTTATGTGTGATAAGTATCGATGATTGAAAACTTTGTGCCCGGTATATCAATAGGTTCGGCATTGGCACGTATACATAACGGCGAGACGAGGCATAACAGCCGCTGCCTACCTTCGGGTATCAATGGCGTAAAGTTATGTAATAGTAGAATGGTTTATTATTTAGTAACATTTACCTGGTATGATCTGATTGAGAAGAACACCGAAAGCTTTCTCGTTCCATTGGAACAGTCGCAGGGGAAGCAGACTAATCTGTTTCAGAATGGAATATACTTCTTCCTGGTCTTCATCTGTGGTGTCCATGGACAATAGATGGACTAGTCTGAAAAGATTATCCCAATATAAAAAATGCCAGAAGGGATGAACACATTTTATTCGATTGACTTTCAAGATTATTTTCATTCACATACATCAGTTTTTAAGAGTCGTGACATGTAAGCATTTTAGCCGCGCAAGGAGAGGTCATCTGTCATCAGACAATTATCTATTAATAATCTGATTCATCCGACCTAAGATTTACATCATAGTAACAGTATTACTTATCATTTTCTTGAAACCATTGAACAACGAGGACAGGTAGATATTCACAAACTCGACTGTCAAGTCAAGAATGAACGTAAAAGATATCGATTCACATCGTCCACAATTTACCTTCTTACAATATCATCATGAGGTCCTACAGTTTTTAAAGATGCATTCTTCCCTTCGTCTCCGTTGGACAAATAGAGTGCAAGCAGACACATACAGTGGAGCTGTCGCACCGGATGATTCAGGGAAGAGTCGACTCCTGCCCATCTTCTGAAGTAAACATTTCTTCGATTGTTGATCACCTTCTTCCATTTTATCCTGTAAGAAAATAAGTATATCTACATTTTGTGACTATTCGGAATATGGAAGTAATACTATGGTATGATTTAATATTTTAAAGTTCAATATTTTCTTAGTTTGCTTCA
Organism: Euproctis similis; assembly: GCA_905147225.2. NCBI lineage: Eukaryota > Metazoa > Arthropoda > Insecta > Lepidoptera > Erebidae > Euproctis > Euproctis similis. The sequence continues at coordinate 2,432,111 of LR990107.1, forward strand.
AAAACTAGATCCGATTTGAAAAAGTTCCATCTCCCGTTTAATTAAAATTAGATGTCGCCTTTGTTGCACATACATAACTTCACGATAAGTCCCTTGCAGGGAAGGCAGAGAGGAAAGAGCGTCGCCATTCTTACACGCCTCACTCGTTTCTTTGGCTTTAATAAGTCTAAACTAAGTAATAAACGCTCGTCATACATGGATTAAGCTTATTTAAAACTAGTTGTCCCAGCGAACTATGTTTCGGAACCTCAGAAAAGAAATAAAAATAGTGTAGGTTAACCCTAAGATATAGACATAATGCCATATCATTTTTGTAGACATTGTACACATCTAGACATTTTTGTACATTATTTTAATCTATCACTTAGAGTTCAACCAGCGTTTGCAATTAAAGTGCAGAATCTCGATAATTATCACTTTTTATTAGCAACGGAATAAATGAATTATACATACAAACCACCTCTACCCTTGTTGACACCCTCTATCTATTAAAGAAAACCGCAACAATATCCGTTGCGTAGTTTCCAAGATATAAGAGGATAGACAGCGGAAAGCGACTTTGTACTACGTAATGATGTTAATGAATTAAGATCAGATCAATTTTAATTTAGCCACTGAAGCGGTAGGTACATCTAAGGCAACGTAATATTATCTACCACTCTATGATATTATTACTGAGTCCAAGGGGAACTCAATGGGGATGCGAAAGGGGCGTTTCAATTTACTGAACGATTACACTTTATCAATCCATACTAGGTCTTCGGCCCGTTCATGTACGCAGTCGCGGTCGGGGTGGGGGGGACGCGGACGCGCTGATCTCCCAAGGCTGCGCGCGTCAACGCGCCGTGGGAGCCGTCCTGCCCTCCTCGAGGCCTGGGTGTTCCGTAAATGGGGCACGGTCTCCTACAGGTTGACGTAGATACTCACCGGGTACAGGTGCTTCAGTGAGTATCTGAGTCGAATAAAACCAGAAGAGACGGCGAGATGCCACCATTGCGCATCCGACCTGGACTTGGCCCAGCACACGCTGGAGGTGTGCCCGGCATGAGCAGCCGAGCGTCGAGTCCTGATCAACGGGATCGGGCAAGACTTGTCCCCACCGGCATTGATCACGGCAATGCTGGCGGGCCAGGAGGAGTGGAGGGCTGTGGTCTCCTTCTGCGAAGCTGTGAGGCTCCAGAAGGAGGCCGCCGAGCGGGTTCGGGAGAGACCCGGGGAATGATGACCCCCGGAGCGGCCGGGGAGAGTCGTCGGGGGCGCCGCCGGCCGCGCGCCTTTTTACAGCGCGCTCTCGTAGCCGCCCCGCCCTGGGGAGCCTCACTTGAGACTCCCTAGGACGAGCCCCCCTCGTAAAAGGGGAGTGCAACGGCGGGGTGGACGAGAGGGGTTATCTGAATCCTGGACCACCCCAACGCCGAAGGAAGACCTCCGCGAGGTTTTAGTGGTTAGCCCTAGGATCGGATTGCAGCTCACTGCTTTGGGAGTCCCACACTATCCCCTGCCGTCCCTTGGTGTGCAATGTGTGAATAAAGCATTTCCTCGCGTAAACAAACTCAGTTTTAATTTAAAATTTGGAAAATACTTTTTAATTTTGAATATTGAAAAATCACCTTAAAGGGCTTATAGAAAACTCCAAATTATTCTTGTTAGCCACTGTGGCTTCTACAACCGCGAGTTCTTCTTTTTGTCCTCCTTTGTCAGAATCTGCGACAGGAGTGGTTTGTTGTTTTTTTAGATCCTTATTATCGTCGAGGGAAAAATCTCTTCTGTCAAGATTGTAGTCTGTTTGAGCATCGGCACCAACACTCTCTTGTTTATTCTTTGTAACGCCCGTGATATCTGTTTTAACGGATTTTATTTTTTCGTGGACATCTAGAGTCACTCCGGACTTATAATCCTGTGGTAGTACTTGTTTCTCACAGACTGTAATGAAAATGAGAAACAAACAAAATCTTAAGCTTTACATTAGAATAGATTACTAAAATTTAATGAATCATTATATTTATTACTGAAAAAATGTAACAATAAGTTAATAGTAAGAAGAAATAAATAAATTACATTATTTACAAAATATTCAATTAAAAAACTAGCTGAAATCAATTTTCTCCGTATCTTGGTATACGGGCAGCGTGCCCAGAAGACTGGCCGCATTGCCTCGCTGAATGACTATGCTAATCCTCTGTGCGAAGTATAGACCAGCCCTCTGGTTGCGAGAGGCCTCGATCAGTCTCTTGCAAGATTGCACAAGCACGCGGAACCCATGAATTATAATTGTTAAATGAAAATACATGCACTGTTAATTTATTTGGTGTACCTAATAATATTAAAAATGAGATTATTTGCCAGGTATCGAGAAGTTGTTGTCATTAATTTAAGGCAAGTTCTCCAACTTTTACCTAATTATAATAATTTTTCCAGTAGGTATCCATACGAAATCACTATTGCCAAAGCGAAATACGGAAGCGTCGCTCAATTATAACAATAAGAAATGAAAAATAAACTTACAAATAATTATCAGCAAAATCTCGATCAGCTGGAATATCATTTCTTTTTATTTCATTAAAACTATATGTGCTGACCTTAATTTATATTATGTGCACGTGTAAAACTTAAGTAAATAAGTTAATATTTATTGGCTATTTCTGCCATTGTTGTAATCAACGATATACACATAACACACATCTCTTGTGCTTATAAAATGTATCAATAAAACTCTTGGTTAATTAATTTTTTCAGAGCGTAAATCAACATTCTTGGAATAGCGCCAATTGTTGTTTGTACGTGTCGTCACAATACTGATTCCATTTTTGAAATCGACATTCGCTTTACAAATTTTCTGCTTGTTATATTTAGTAAAAAATAACAAAAAAATTGGCTAAATGTCTATGTATAATCATGTAGCGTTTGTTTCTTTCAGAAAGTTGATTTGAAAGCAAATACTCGCTAGATGTTACCAGTAGGTAAATATTGATATTGACGACTAAGCAAATTGTGTCAGATGTATGGGTTTCATGGGATCTATAGGTATGTATTTTGTGAAAATCAGGATCTCAGGACAAACAAGGACTTATGAATCAAAAAAATTTGTAGTTTATATTTATATGATAATTGCAGGTTTTATTTAATCAATCGATATTCCGTTTTTTATTGGCCACATAATGATGATTCCTCTGTTTGTTTGGTCCGGGCTAGCACCGAAACATACAACCCAAATAGGAAAATCTGGATGTTGTCACGCTGCTGATAGTTGAATATATACAGTGGATCATAGTGCAGTTTATAAACAGTTGAAAACTTGGCTATAATTACAATTTTTAATTTAACTATTAAATTTTTCTTGAAGTTGATTTTCGCATATTCGCATATTAACTTCCTCGTACTCTGAAAACAGTCATATTTTATATTTAACAAGGCAGATACAATAGATAAGATAACATAACATTACCCCTGTTTCTATCCGAAGGTGTAGGCAGTAGCTGTTAAGCCTCGACTCGCCGTTATGTTTACGTCCCAAATGGAATAGGTGTCGAACCTAATGCCATACCGGCCACAAATTTTTCAGTCATTGATATTCATCAGACATAACTTTCGAAAATAATTTTGGAAAGTCAGGATTGGGCCAGGATTCGAACCCGTGACTTCTTGGTTCAGAAGCGGGGTGCTAGACCTCTGCACCAAATAGATATTTTTGCAGAAATCCTTTGTCAGTGGGGAAAATAAAAAAAAAGACAAAAATATCCGTTTTTATTGTAAACTAGCTGACCCAACGAACTTTGTTTCGCAGCAAAAGTATTTTCACAGCGTTTGCAATTACAACTTAATCTTTACAACAATAAACAAACAAACCACCACGTTGAGTCTCTATCTATTAAAAAGAGACATAGTGGAAAGCGACTGTGTGTATTATATTACAGCATAAAATTAATACATAATATCTTCCTACCTTGGAAATAATTCTTTCTGCAGTTCATCCGATTCATGGAACATTCGTTGGCGAACAGAACTACCTGCCCTGCGGTGGAACTCATTGCGCACAAAGGTCCCAAAGCCGCATCGTCACAACTGCGCGGACAACTAGTGCGCAGAAACATCGTGTAAATACGACAATATTTTATGTCTACCGCATCGTATCCTGAAAAAATATCGGTAATAATGACTACTGCAGACGGCTTGACCACCACGCTGAACCAATTGTCTGCTGCCATTCAACAATATAACTTTAGAATTAGCTGCTCTACGTATGTCTGGTGCTGCACAGCAACAATGGTAGTTGTAACTTCATTCCTTAATATCCAAAGACTTAGGCAAACGCAATAATGTATTGTCAAGTAACTTGATTGTTTAGCTTGCCCCGAACCATTTTTTTTTTGTCAAGTAACAAATTCGTATCGAGCACGAATCTACAGCTTGAAATGAAAAAAATATGGCTACTGTATTTTATACAGGTTTGAAAAGAGTATTTCGCTCATAAAGGTATCTTAATTAGAGGAATATTTTTTTACCGGGAAGCTTGAGATTTGAGTAGAATACAATACTCACGAAGCGCACCGCGGTAATCAGCGCACTGATTATTCAATATAAGGTGACATAAGCTTTGAAAGTATCTAAACCGCATAGTCTTTCGATTCAGTCCACATGCCTGACGCCAGTAATCGTTGCAGTGGTAGGGATCGCAATAGTCCATCCATGCTGGGTTGAATTTTTGCGAATCTCTCGAACGACCTTTATCTTCTTCTGAGTCCGATACGTTTGTAAGGTCTATGAAAAAAAAAATGATTACTAATATTAATTAATAGAGCATGCCGACTTCGAAAAACTTTTAGGATATATTTTCAGAAGATAAGCATTTGTGATAAATTATCAATAGCAGTGGCATAAAACCAAATATATCTTCAACCTCTTTATCAACGTAAACCCGTCAATATAATCATTGCAATAAAGCTCACATTCGCATTTTTTTGTGGTAGAGCCACACAATCCGCTTCTGTTCTGCTGCGGCTCAACCGGTGCCTTATACATAATACCACGATATCTCAGAATAAAGACTTAACGTGGCTCACGTTTCGTGTCGTGTAAAGGTATCCCACACCCCTACCTTTCTCTTCCCATCCTACTCCCGCGAAAGTCACGATACGCAACTGTAATACTATGTGTGGCATGTGTTCATTTGCGGCGTTAATCACTTACCACCAGGTAACCCGCTTGCTCATTTGCTCCTTATCCCATACAAATACTTTCTAACTAACATATTTTTCTCTGCGTCGCCATTGACAAGATCGTATCATGATGAAACAAGAAGAAGAACTCCCTATCATTGCTATTTTTACTTACACACATTCATCAGGTTGTGAATAAAAGTTAACGCAAACAACAATTTTAACATAATGGAATGTTTTTGTTAAAAAATAGTTGAGAACTGCATTTTATCTAAATTACAAATCAGTGGGTAATTACATTAATGAAATAACGGTTGGATTTAATGGCATATTGTGTATCGATAAGTACGCGCAATTAAATTGTATCAGGACATATCAACAATTAAAAGTTTATTAGTTAAAATTTACAAGCAAGTGTAGTAGAAGTCCATAAATAAAATTAATAAACTTGTTTTCTAGTCATTTTTATTGTTGTAGCTACTTATCATTACACAGTATAAAATAAAGTCGCCTTCAGCTTAGATCCTTGAAAGTACGCAACGGATGTTGATTTTTTTTAATAGATTATGTGTGTCAACGGGGTGGTTTTGTATAATTTAAGTATAATATAGGAAAGAAAAAGTGATAAGTTTCGGAAATTTTGCCCTTTAATTGTAAACGCTGTATAAATTACTTTTGATGCGGAACAATGTTCGTCGGGTCAGCTAGTCAACCATAAAAATAACTAAAAATTACGGGTATCCCCTTCCTCCTTTAATCAGGTGATCTTGATTTAAACATCCCTTAGCCCCCCATCTGACTTGAGACCCACATACGTGTGACCCACTTCCTCGTTTGCCCCCCATACCATACAAAAATAAAATGGGCTGGCTAAACCGGTAAAATACTACGAGCTCTCAGAATATCATCGTCCTACAGGTTAACGAAAGAAATTTTAGGAACTACTTTAGTCCTACCTTTAAGAGGAGTGAAGTATCATCAGCAAATATATAGATATACCTTTAGATAATAGATAGATAAATAGCAATTATAACAAAATTTCTATACGTAAAAGGGCAAATCCTTAATATGGATAACAAACAATAAAGAACCGAGACTGGAACCCTGGGAAAAGCCCAAAGAAACCTATGATTGAGATGATCTCACTCCGTTTACATCAAAAAACTACCTGCTCCTTATGTATGATGCAACTAGCATAAGTACCTACAGTGTTTTTAATACCGTACTAATTAAGCTTACGCAAAAGTGTGTTATGTTCCACGCAGTCATAAGCTTAGGGGAGATCAGATAATAAGTATCCTTGCATCCTGTGAGTTCTCCCAAGCATCGAAAATATGTTTAATAAGAACAGCCCCACCATCTGTTGTATAACAACTTTTTGGAAAACCATACTGTTCTTTGTGAAAAAGGTTATTTAATATATTTATTTCTTAGATTTTCGCGAATCACATTCATAACATTGACTGACTGGCAACAACTGACTACCTACTTGTTACTCGGCAAAAGTGTAGGTAATAAAGTGTCCCTCGGCGCAACTCTAACACTAGTAAATTTAAACATTATACCCTTGTGTTTCGGGGGGAATGATGTCAAATAATCATGCTTATTCTTTTCAATTTCTAAAATTTGTGTTTCAATGGTTATTATTGAATAAAATTACAACGGAATATATATCATGTGTAGCGTGCTCTTCTACATTGCCGTCAAAACTCCTTTGGAACATCATCAAGTGCCATCAAGCCCCACGACTTTAAGGATGATTGGGTTAGGTTAGGTTAATCTTTAGATTTAGGTTATGTTAGTCTAGGTTAGTTTGGGTTAAGAATGATAATGAGAATTGTAAAAATAATGACTTGACTTAAAGGTCCTAGTAACCAAGTTGATAAATCACAAAAAAAAACATTATATTATACGTTGTTTGTCACTTGTCAGGCTTGTCTTGTCAGCTGTGAGCCGCTTATGTTTATATTTTATATAATTACAATAGTGATGAATTAAATATATGAATGAATTGGCTATAAAGCTTTTATGAAAAAAACACTTCCTTACTGCAAAAAACCGTTATTCTGACGAATTGGTATTATTGAACTGCTATTTAAGATGTGTTCCCACCTTAAAAGCGCGTTCAATGGTTATATTCCAGAAATACCATTTATTTCCGTTGATAACTTTGAAAACCAGCATCAGAGTGCATATTTTTTAAGCCATTATCATGCTGACCATGTTTGTGGGCTAAAAGCAAGTGATTTTTCTGCAAAATTAAAGAAAAATAATGCTTTTATTTACACCTCTCAGGTTACCACTGCCATAATTAATTTTGAATTGAGCAATTTGTCTCCATATGTGAAGAGTTTAAACTTAGGTATGTACAATTGTAATTCATAACTTAATAAATTAATTAAATAGAACATAGACAAAATAAATTACAGTCAAAAATCATTACTGTTTTTTTGACACTAAGCAAAGTTTAGATTTTTTTTAAGTGACTTAATGAATAAACCATGAATGTACATACATTTTTTAATATTTTCGAATAATTAACACGACAAATACTGTTCTGACTGTAAAAATATTCTGGTTAAGTTATGGCTGTGACTTTAGAAGGATTTCTAAACAAAAAATATTTTTTTTATAAATTATATTTATTCTTAACTAATTATATAAATATGTTTTAACTACGGTTTTAACTTTCAAAAGTTCAGCTAGTAATAAAAAAATACTTATCATCTTTTAATGTCACTAGTCCTAATGATTAGCTCTCCTATTAAACCATGATGATGATGATGATCAACTAAGAAGAATAGCTTGTGTTTGACTTGTGTTTCTTAAAAAATCTACATATCCAGCTGCATAAAACACTAGTTTATTTTACTTTCTAGGAAGAAACACTGTGACTATAAATGATGGTGAGGAAATATACCTGAATGTGACTACACTACCTGCAGGCCATTCTTTAGGTTCAGTAATGTTCTTATTTGAATACAAACAAACAATTCTATACACTGGAGATTTTAGAATAACACAAAATGGTGTTTTGAAATATACACATTTACATAAAAATGGAGAACCTATCAACATAGACACATTGTATATTGATACAACATTTCAAAATGTGCCATCGTTCCCGAGAAGGTCAGAGGTGGTAAGAAATGTGATAATCCACATTCAGAATTGGTTAAAAATAAATGAAAAACACAAAGTGGTTTTTGTCACATCTGCAGGATTTGGCTATGAAAGTATATGCAATGAAGTGTACAATGCAACAAAATTAAAAACTTATATACCAGGAAAATGGAGTATATTTAGGTATGATTTTTATGTTTTTAAAGATATAATGTTTCTGTTGGCATATAGGGCCTTTGCTTAATGTGGTTCTGATTATTAATGACTATTGCGCAATAACTGATTTTCACACTAAAATTGAAATTACTTTTACAGTCAATTCCCAAAAGAAATGTATGGAATAACTAATGACCACTCTTCAAGGCTACATTTAGTGAAGAAAAATAGTGAGTGCTATCTGAAAACTGCAGAAACATTATTTATATATTTCTCCGCATTAAAATGGAGGTTAGAAGTAAATGAAGAAAATTTCTTAAATGTCAAGGGGCCAAATCACATTGAAGTGTGTTTTTCAACACACTGTGGTCGTGATGAGCTGCTACATTTCATAAATTATTTCCAACCAAAGAGGATTGTTGGTTTCCCCAATCCTTTTAAATATAAACAAAGCTCATGCAATAAAGAAAAAATACCAGATCCTTTATTGGGCATTTCTCCTTCAAAAAGGATGCGGAAAGAATTAAAAAGTGATGAACTAGTTTTATCTAAAAAAGTTTCCAAAACTGTGATAAGGAACATGTTTGACTGGTGACAAAACTGAGATATGGTACAAAAGTATTGCAGTCAAGACAAACTGGTTAAAATACCAATACAGGGTTATGTGTTTACTGTTATAGCTAGATGTGCTAAAGTTGGAGGATGTAGTTCATGATGATGATAGAATCATATATTTATATTCAGTTCCTCCTAAAAAGCAAGGTGGTTAGGGTGTTAAATTGAACTCTAAACAAAGTTTAGATTTTTGTATGTGACTTAATGAAGAAACCATGAATGTACATACATTTTTTAATATTTTCGAATAATTAACAAGACAAATACTGTTCTGACTGTAAAAATATTCTGGTTAAGTTATGGCTGTGACTTTAGAAGGATTTCTAAACAAAAAAATATTTTTTTAATAAATTATATTTATTCTTAACTAATTATATAAATATGTTTTAACTACTACAAGTTCAGCTAGTAATAAAAAAATACTTATCTTTTAATGTCACTAGTCCTAATGATTAGCTCTCCTATTAAACCATGATGATGATGATCAACTAAGAAGAATAGCTTCCGTCTCCTTGTTTGTGTGGGTTTGTATTTAATTCCTACATACAGATTTGAAAAAGTTCTTGATGTACAGCAAGACTCACCTCCTCATTGGCTAGGGATTCCAGACCGGACAAAACTTCGATTGTCACTGACACTGACAGCCTTTGGGTATCCACTTCGATGTGCCGAATGAGATGTTCCTCTAGGATCTTCTCTAAAATCCTCGCTATCTGGTCCAGCAACCTGCAAGCAGTAAGAGTCTGTTGACTGACCCACCTTTGTCAGTAAGTCAATTGTCTATTATCCCTCTTGGAGAACTTTCCGGCCTATTCAAGTGTCCATAGTTCCCAGAACTACTCCTTGAGCACCTTCAGGGCGCCCATTCGGAAATCTGACCTTGTCGGGGCTGCTCGTCTGCTACGCAGCGCACCCCCAAGTAGGCCAGCGCCGCGCCCGTTCCGACTGGAGAGGAGAGATGTTGAAGACATCTGATATCAACTGATCTGACGTATCCGCGTCCATCACCACACTCCAGTAAATGATATCACGCGGCAGAGGCGGAGGAAAAATTCACGACGGATCCCCCGCTACTTTAATTTTGTAGGTTAGCTTGTGCGCCCTCCGATTACTCGTCGGATGAGACTTCCTTACCTGCGGCCTACTGCCGGGTACCGACTGCGCTAGCTACTTTTTTTGCAAGTCACTGTATCCCACGAGTTAATTCCGGCGGACACACGGCCCACAGCCGCCACAGTAACATCTCTGTACGCCCAGCCGCTAAAGTGACCGTACCGTAGCCGGTAGCGGTTTACGGTTTCGAGGCCGAATTCCATTACTCTTCTTTGTTGCTGGAGCCGGTGCACTGATGTACTGAGCGAATGGGAGGCGTAGGGTTGTTAGTGTTAAAATCCTGTTCAATCCCCGCCGAGGGGATGAAACGGGATGGCTAGGTCCAACCTAGGAGGTTCCCAACAATAACATTTGTATTACATATACCGGCTATACCGAGATGATAGCTGCGCCACTATTTATAGATACGATCTCAAACTACGAACAACAGAAACCCTATGTGGAAATAGATAATGCTGTATGGTGAATCCATACAGCATTATCTATTTCCACATATCCACATCAAAGTATTTCATAAAAAAGTTATGCCAAGAGTTTGTAGGGGAACAGCTTTATTTCCAATTTTCTTAGCGAATGTATTGTCAAATTTGGACTGTTTAATTCTCTGTATAATTATCATATGGGATATATTTATTATTAACTTTATGTTACGGTTTTGTGTAGTTTTTAAGCGCAGATGTCTTAATATTGCAAGGAAGTTAAGTAAGGGGGATGATGGGAGTTCAAAAAATGATGAAAAAAAATCACGTGATTAATGGACGGCCCCTAAGAATATTTTGCTGCTACGCTGCAAATGCTTATTTCTGCAAAACTGTGTCCTGGAAAATATATAAATTGTCTCCGTATGTGGTATTGGTGACCATCTAGTCAATTACAAAATATTTTGTAGAAAATATCAATTCTGTACCTTTTTTTGTAGATTACAACAAAGTTATGTATTTCAAATATTGTTGATGATTTGTACTAAATTTTGTATGACAATTTTCTTGGTTTATAATTAATCCTGTACCTAGTACTGATTGGTTGATACAAAATCCCAGGGTGGGTTTGCGCTGCTTTGATAGGACTTAATAAAAAATATCTTATGTCCTTGTACGAGACTATTTCTGTATTAAATTTCATGTAATCTGGTTCATCTGTTTGCTTTCCCATTTCTAATATTAACCGATTCTTGTGAATCGGAATCATCTGGACATTACGAAGAAGGCCTGTGAACAGGGAAAAGGTCATTTTTAGGTTTGCCATTAATTTCCAGTTCAAATAAATGCGGTATTTATTAAAATGTCTACGAGCATGAAACAAAATATCAAATGCAGAGTTGTTAGCGAGGAGAGACTTACGTCGAATACTTCATATGGGCAACTTCCATCTATACCTACTGCTTTTACTTATTTTTTAATTAAGAAAATTTTATTAAACATTTTATTTTATTTTATTTGGAAAACATACAGTGGTAAATACAGCTATGAATTAAAAAAAATACATTACAAAACAGCATTACACAGTTTTCGCATATAAGAAGCTTAATAAACACTTGTCACCTAAGAAAGCAACCACAAAGAATTTAAAATACCGAGTTCCAGCCAAAACAAACTAGCAATAAAAGTAAAATTAAAACTAACAGAAAACAAAATCTTATAAAATAAACAACTTCATCATAAGTCTATAACACATTTATCATTATAAAAATATAATCAGAAACTACAGGAACGATCTACCTATGCTAAGTGCCTCCACACATCCATCGCTCGCTTAGTAAGTATATTTCTTAAAGAATTAGGCGACCATGTAAACAGATCTAGATCGGGCAAGTCTGCAGTTAATAATTTTAGCGCCAAAGGACATCTCACAAAGTATGAATTTTGTCTATAGTTGGTTACGCATCGAGGAACATGAAAAACGTCAAATCTTCTTCTAGTAGACAATTTCGGCACTTTTATACCTATTTTATGCAGTAATTCAGGACAGTCAACTTTAGAATTTAGTAGCTTAGAGTAGAAAATTAAATCAGCAATTTGACGCCGAGTTTTTAGGGGAAGTATATGATGCCTTCGACATCTACTCTCGTAATCGTCATCATATGTTTTACATTTATATTGTAAATATCTTAAAAAGTTGGACTGTACTTTTTCCAGCCTATTGATATGAATTTCATATAGTGGGTTCCATACCTGCGAACAGTATTCAAGGTTACCTCGAACAAAGGAACAATATAATATTATAATTAGTTTAATACTAGTAAACTGCGAACATTGTATTTTTATAAAGCCTAAAGACTTCTTGGCTTTTTTTACAATATTGTCTATATGTTTTTCATAGGTAAGCTTACTATCATGAAGTACCCCAAGATCCCTTATCTCATCCACAATAGCTAGACTTGCACCTTTTAGTTGATAATTATATCTGGTTATGTTTAGCCTACGTGTAAAGGTTATGTAATAGCACTTCAGGACATTTAGATCTAATTTATTCAAATGACAATATGCCTCAAACCTTCCAAGATCTGCCTGAAGATGGTTACAATCTGATATACCTACTTTTGACATTACAAAATATTTTCATATCATCAGCGTATAGCAGAAACTTGGAAAATATGAAGCATGAACCTACATCATTAATAAATATATTGAACAATAAAGGCCCCAGTAAGGAACCCTGTGGAACTCCCGAGGGAGCAATTTGCCAAGTTGAGGAATAGCCCTTAACCACAACCATAAGAGATCTCTTTTCGATATAAGAGGAGAACCATCTAAACAAATTTCCATGTATTCGGCTAGAAGTTTTTTCAAAAGAATACAATGGTCTATACGATCAAATGCCTTGCTGAAATCAGTGAAAACAGCGTCCACTTGACCACCACCGTCAATGCATGCTGTGGTGTAGTCTATAAACGACAAAATATTTGATGTTGATGACCCGTTTTGAAGGAAACCATGCTGTTCTGAAATAAACATAGATTTAATGCAACCATGTAATTGTGTATAAACTATACGTTCAAGAATTTTCGCAAAAATGCACAATTTGGAAATCGGTCTATAATTTTTGATTTCATTTTTGTTTCCACTTTTAAAGACTGGGGTGATAAAAGCAGACTTCCAGATTTTAGGCGCTAAACCTTCTTGTAAGGATCTATTGTATAGTATAGATAAGGGTTCTGCTAAGTTATTAAAACACATCGAAATAAAATAAGGGTCAATACGATCAGGTCCAGGACCAATAGCTAGATTCACCGATTCCAGAAGGTTTGATATCATTTTGTGATTTATTTCTATTCGACTTATATAATTAGAAGGTGTACCAGCATTATAATCACAGTGTTGAGAAGATTGTTGAGGACTAGACACAGAAGTTAGGAAGTTAGTCTGGAAATACTCGGAAAATAAATTACATATGTCCTCATCACAATCAGCAGTTCGACCTTCATAAGTGAGAGAAAATGGCAAATTATTAGTCCCTTTTTTGTTGGACTTAACATATGTCCGAAATAATTTAGGATTAACAGTAATTGAATCCTCTATTGTTTTAACATAATTCAAATAGCATTCACCCTCGAGATGTTTCGCTCTTTTTCGCAATATTGAGAATGAATTATAATCTTCGATATTACCATATATATAATATTTATGTAAAAATTTAACTTTATCCCTAAGGATTTTTTTTAAAGGTGTTGAATACCAAGGTGGGAAGGATTTAGAATTGATATAGGTTGTAGGTATGTAAGTGTCCATCAATTCATATAAATGGTTATAAAAACATTCTACGGACTCTTCTAAATTAAGATGAAAGAGACAATTTGTCCAATTAATTGAGCTAAGTGAAGAGTTTATCTTAGAATAGTCTCCAGAACGGTATCGAAATTTGGTTCTCGGGCTTACTTTGAGTAACTCAGTTTCAACAGAACTTAGCATAATATTCAACTATCTGTGGTGGGCGTCCTCTGGTACTAAGGGTTCATTACATACAGTCACAGTTAGGTCAGTATTACGCAAAAATTGAATTGTTGTAATCCCGCTTCCAACAAACAGTCATAAAAATATATTTGGGCATCACCTCTAAAACCAAAAGGGTCCGGATGGTCACTACCATTTGCGGGCCAGTTAACATCCTTCATATTAAAATCGCCCGTAATTATAAAAATATCATCAGGATGCTTTATCTGATACGAATGATAATTTATCAGTAACATTCAATCCTCATTGTGTCTTCTAAATGGGTGAAAAGACGATTCCGGTATTTATTTATTTCTTTCTTTCTTGACTCTACACCATATAATATATATATATATAATTTACAATATTGTACATTTGCTTATTGGTTATACAATGGGCGGTCTTATCGCGCACGGCGATTTCCTCCAGACAACCATTTAAAGAAATGTACTGTTTGATATAAAGGGCAGTGTGGTGCACAAACGAATACACAATTATAAAGTAACCTAAAATATATATGTAGTAACAATATAAAATTTGTAATAATAATACAATATATACATCAATAATATAAAATATATAATAATATAAATATTCACAAAATAATTGCTGCAGCTAAAGAATTTATAAAGATAGATAATGTTCTTTTAAGCGAGTCTTGAAGATTTGCAACGTTTTGGATTGTCGAATGGAAAGAGGTAATGCATTCCACAGGAGAACGGCTTGCACGGTGAAGGATTTCTCCATGAACCGTGTTGAGTCCTCTGGGATTTTGAGTTTCAGGTTCCCCGAAGATCTGAAAATTCCGGAGTCTGCACTACGGAAGTACCTGAAGCGTTTCTTGAGATAGGGGGGAGTATGGGGATTAAACAAAGTGTTATAAAGAAGAGCAAGGATATGAGTATTCCGGTGAAGGCGAATGGGTAACCACTTGAGTTTAGTGCGATATTCTGAAATGTGATCATATTTTCGTAATCTAAATATGAATCTTATACAGACATTTTGTAACATTTCTCAAGCTTATTAAGTTCGTCTTCGGTGAGATCAGGATAGCTGACATCGGGGTAGTCTAGGATAGGAAGAAGAAGGGCTTGCGCTAGTTTGATTTTAGTAGTAAGAGGAAGGAAATTTCATAATCTACGCAAGGATCCCACTGAAGCAAACATTTTACGACTTAGTTCCCGTACCTGAGGTACCCATGACAAGCCTCCATCAATGAAAATACCTAAGTTTTTCATGTATTCGCTGTAGGGAACCACTTGGCCGTCGCAATAAATCGCAGGAATCTGAGACCAAGTTATTTTTGCAGTAGTTCTTGGGCTACCGATGATTATAGCTTGACTCTTACTTGGATTTATTTTGAGCCCAAACGATTTGCTCGAGTCGCAAATACGGGTTAAATCGTTGTTCATATTGGTTACTGCATTCTGTAGCGTATTATGCGAAGTCTGTGTGTAGATCTGTATATCATCAGCATAAAGATGGTAGGAAGAAAGTAATTGATTTGTGATAGAGTTAATAAAGACTGCGAAAAGCAAAGGAGATAAAACGCCACCCTGAGAAACGCCGGCAGATGTGCCCAAACAGGTAACTGCGAAACCAGTCAATAACGATTGGAGATATGTTGAGAGAGCGTAACAGAGCCAATAAAACCTCAAAATCTACACAGTTAAAGGCATTGCTGAAATCAAACAAGCCAAGAATAGTTGCCCTCTTCCATGCCCGACCTTATATCGTCCGTAATATGAACCAAGGCAGTTGTGGTACTATGTCCTGAGCGAAAACCAGACTGGAGAGGATTTAAGATGTTTGTTTTGGAGAGGAATGCACTAAGTTGAGTATGGATAAGATGTTCAAGGACTTTAGAGAGGAAAGGGAGAATAGATATAGGACGATATTCAGAAAAGGAAAAAGGATTGGATTTAGTTTTTAAGAAGGTAATTTTCGAAAATGAAGCTTCACAGAGATATGTTGAAGAAAATATGGTTAAAACAAATTGTGCGCAGTCTTGTAAAGATTTATACTTGCTGGGGACATTTTTCCAAAATTCTATGTTCTCCTGCTTTTCACGATGCTCAATGAAACTAGCTATTAGCTGTGTGTCGTGTTTTAATTCAATAATTTCATTCATTATCTGGGTTTTAGAAAATCCAAACTAGCTAAATAATTTCATATCTTCGTTTTCAACATGCCAAGGGTTTTCCACAAGTATAAAGCAGTTCTTAATTTTTCGCACATCGTCAAATCTATTTTGAATTTCCCTCAAACATTATTTCAAATAGGATATTAAATGTTTGTGGATAGTGCTGTCGCAAAGATAAATTGCAGAGCAGAAACAGTTGGAAAATTTGATAAATCTCCTGCTTCGCGTTCATTTATTTATAATTGCAGTTTGTCTTGAAATGCAAACACTTTATTTGTCATTTGCCCAATTATTTTGTTAGGTACTTGCATCTCTAAATTAAGACTATTGAATTTCATAGTGATGTCGGGCAAAAAAGCCGCAAGTATCCACCAGTCATTTTGCTGTAGTTGGGGGAATTCTTTGCCACTTAGTTGCAAAAAAAGTATTATTTCGTGTTTTAAATGAAAGAATCGTTCTAATACTTTTCCTTTGCATAACCATCTGACGGCTGTATGTAAGATGACATCACCATAGTTAGCATGCAATTCGTCAAGAAGGTGTTTGAATTTTCAATGATTAAGTTCACGTGCGCGAATAAAATTTATTTATTTATTTATTTCTGGTGAACCAACAGCTTAAGATACAATAGTTCACAAGTTATACTACACAGAGCCAATTAAAGGTTCATACGCATATAAACATAGTAAAAAATAAGAAAATGTGAGCTTAACAATAGCTGTAACACAAGTGACAGTGAAGTAAAACAAAATAAAAAGATTTTAGGGTTAAATAAAGAGACGATCAAAGTGTAGAAAGAGGAAAGTTAAGAATCGAAAAATGACGCCTGCATAAGTCATTTAAATTGTTGCCTGCTCGCCACAAAAAGCTGTTTTGCCGGTAGTAAGTGTTAGTTCGAGGAGTATAGATAGGTGGGTTAAATCATAAGCGATTCCCGGGAACATTTAGTCTTAATTTGCCAATAAGTTCAGGACTGATAATACTATTAGAGGCGATCTTAAGTAGGAACGAGATATCGGCTATTCCACGTCGAGAGGATAAAGGAAAGAAGTGAAATCGCTTACAGAGTAGAAGATAGTCATCCGATCTATACTGGACTCCTGATCGGTAGCACAAGTATTTAATGAACTTTTTTTGGATGTTCTCAATACGATCGATATATTTGCTGTAACGGGGGTTCCAAACTTGAGATGCATATTCTAAAATACTCCTTGCGTAAGAGCAATACAAGACTTTGAATGTTTTGGCTCTGTGGAAGCTCTTTGAATTACGCATAATAAAGCCTAATGCACGCGAAGCCTTACACACAATTGCTTTGCTATGTTCATCAAATAAAAGCTTTGAGTCATGTACGTAGCACCCCGAGGTCTCTTATCGTTTTTACTTTCGATAAGATTTGATTTATTTCTATATGTACTAATATTATTAAGAATAGAGGTTGTAGAGGATTTTTTCAAGTAAAAAAATATCAAAAATATTAGAAATAGTTTATCTTAACGTTGTTTTACTTTTTCTGTGGCCAGGAGCTAATTGCGAGAAGATTTGTACACGGCTGCCATCTTTCTTGTGTAGTAATCAATGGACGATTGTAATGTTTTAGACTTCAATATCTCGCCAATACTATCGAGTAAAGATTCTGAGTCAAGTTTTATAACAATCGATGAATTTGAACTGCTACCAGATACTCCGGAACCTATAACAATAACATATCTTATTTCCTCTCTTTCGTAGTGTAGACTAATTGTAGGTCTGCTCTAACTCATTTGTATTTCAGATTTCAAAATCTTGTTTAAGATTTTAGAAAATAGACTATGGACTACCTGGATTTGAAGTCGATGATCGTACTAAACCATACCAAGCTTTATGTCGGTAGGTGCTTAATATACTTAAATTACTTACTAATGTATTTGTTCCCCTCATGTGCTTTGAAAGTAGGACCAGAGAAATACTCGGCCATCTTCTTATACATAAGGTTTACCAGTTCCTTGGCTTTATCCACGGTTACCGCGTCCTGTGCCTCCGCAGACTCACCCTTCACTATTCTCACATGTTTGCTACTGTTAGATTTCGTTAGGCGTCGTCTACCCTCTATTTGCTTTTGGTTTGTGTTCCATAGAGCTATTTTTCTTTTTAATTCTTCAACTTTTTCATTTGGGATGGATTTATGAATTAGAGCATCGACTTTTGATACTTTGTCGTCCTGTGTCCTAACTTGAAGTAGAACGTAAGAAAGTACGTGCACCAAATACAATGAAACTGCAATTAAAAAAAATTATACAATATTTTTATATAGTAGAAGTGTGCAAATGAGCTTGCAGGTCATCTGATGGAAAGCGACTAACGCCACCCATGGATCTGTAACATTCATAACAGTCATTACATGCCAGATATGTATGTACTAGCAGACCGCGCGAACTTCGTACCGCCATATTTTAAACATTTTCCACTAAAAAGATTATTGCCGCGATCATATTAATACCTCAAAGCTTTCCTCATAAATGGACTATCTAACACAATTTTTTTTTCAATTCAAGTTCCTGATACATACATACGTAACTTCACGCCAGATCCCTTGCGGGGTAGGTAAAGGGTACAAAGCGTCATAAGGCACGATTATTACACACCTCACTTACTTAGCTTTTGTTATTAGCGACTAACAACCTAGATATGATGAAAATAATGGCAGTTAAAATATTAAGCAGTTGAATGAATGCATGAATGGGCTCAACCGGTGAAATACAACCACCTCCCAGAAGATCGACGTAAAGTGGCTCATGCCGCATTTCGTTCGGTGAGAAAGGTTCCCGGAGGTCCACCTCCCTTCCCCATCCTTCTCCCTTAAAGGTCGGCAACGCAACGGTAACACTATAAGTGATGCCGGTGTCCATGGGCAGCGCAGGTTCCTTACCTTCAGGTGACACGCTTGCTCCTTTGCCCTCATGCCTCCCATAAAAAAAAATATTATCAACTTCGATCAATAGCAATACCAGGGACTTTGTCAGAAGTTTTTTGTCAACCTTTAGTTTTTTTTAATACTCCTTGCACCTTTTTTTTTTAAATTTGTCATTGTCGTCGATTTAAAAAAAACCTGGTCACCACATGTTCTTACCAGTATGGCTAACTCACAGTGAGAGTTTTTTTTAATATTTTAAATGATGTCGATTTGGCACCTTCGTATTACTCTTATCAAAATAAATTCACTAAATTTTAAAAGAGATCACGATATTAAAAATGTAAATATATATACCTAGATGGGCAACTATGTGGTATGCAGATGTGTAACAAACTCGCTAAATCTTTATATTTTAGCAAAAGACGCCAAGTCGAGGTGCGTGGGTATATCTTGCGCTTCGTCCATTTATATGAAGTTGCAATATTGTAAAGAATTATAGATAATATTATAATATCTGCGTGAAGAACTAACTGTAAACTAACTCTAGCTTTGACCCATGACTTTGGTTACTTAAGTATGAAAATATTTTTAAATCTTTTAATATTCGGGTTTAATATTCCGTTCATTATATTTATGTAATATGGTTACATAAATATAATGAACGGAAAATAACGCGACACATTTAGGTAAACACATTATCTGTCTGCTTGTGACTACGGCCAGTGCAACCAGGCCGAAACGTCAAGCCATTAATAAAAGTAAGTATTTGTTTACCTACACTTGTCGTGTTATTTCCCGTTTATTATACTCTTAAATAGATCAAATTCTAATCTAATGTGTCTAAATAGACACGGGGTCACAGATGTTACAGGTTCACATCACCTATTAATTATTACAAAATAAATATACATATACCCTAAAAGACGATTAAATACTACAAACTCATTAGGATCAAAAGAAAAAAAAATTCTAAGAAAATTAAAAAAAATTACCTGCCAGCTATGAGCGGCGCTCATGACCGAGTCGAGCGGGTCTCCCGATCATATATATGTGCGCGGAATATTTGCCTAAGAAACGTATACTTACATTTTGTATTTTGCGATATCTTTTGAATTAAATGTCTGAATTGAATCATTCAAAAAGTTCTAGAAAGGTATTGAATCTATCTTTATATTGAAGTAATTTATTTTGAGTAGAGTTAATACCAAAGTACAACATAAAGAACTTTTAAAACGACGTCATTATAATTATTTTTAAAAATTCAAAAAGCACTTATTGTGCGATAACTACAATAATTAGACATATGGCGTCGCGGACTTTTCTGTCGACAATTATATGTTCTGTGAAAGTGTAGTACATTGTTTTGTTCTTTAATCAATAGTTTTTGCAGCGTTCGCGATTTAAGATTTTTTTTCGGGTCTTTTTCTTACACCTTGGGTTACATTATTGAACTTATAGTAAGGATCCCTAATTTATTTGAAAATATAATATAGCCTAAAGCCTTCCTCGATAAATGGACTATACACCAGTGAAAGAATTTTTGAAATCGGACCGGTGGTTTTTGAGATTAGCGCGTTCAAACAAACAAACAAACAAACAAACAAACTCTTCCGCTTTATAATATAAGTATAGATTATATTTACAGTGTTACAAATAACCTTGCAAAGCTAATTTAATTGCTCCTTATGATTACATGCTTCTCTTATGAAATAGCGGGATGATTTAGTTAGAGCGCTCTTGGATAAAAAGATTTAAATGATTCTTTAAATTCAAAACAGTATCTGTTCTTGATATTGGTAGGTTTAAACAAAAAATCTCAGCCGCCTTGAAACATTGACCTATATTAAATTTATAACTAGTCGACCCAGCAAACTTTATTTCGCCTCATAATCAATAACAAGAAATAAAAAAAGTCATTGTAATTTATCCCTAAGGTTTAGACTTAAACTATCACGGACTTTTTGTTTACCTTTTGAAGGTGTATCTGTGTAGATTGTTTTGATTTATCACTTATGATTCAGCCAGCGTGCAGTTATAGTGCTAAATCTCGAAAATCATCACTTTTTTACTCAATTATACATTAAAGGTAAATACAAACCACCCCGTTGACACCATAAGCTTATTACACACTTATTTCTTTCCGGAAGTGTTCTGTAGTAAATGCTCATAACTGATAAACTTGTGCACAGGTTATGGGATTAGGCTCTGTTGGGGCCTTAAGTGCTAATTTCCGAGTCCTTTGCGCCAGCTCGTGCAAGTACAAGAAAGAAAGTATATTTACCTATGAGAAGAAATGCCAAGCGTTTCATTGTAATTGGTTTCTATAACAAAATGATGGAAATTGTAAAATTAAATTAATCACCAATATTCCATTAAACAGGTTTTATTACTGAAATAAAATAATTATTTTATAGTCGCTAGTTACCTAACTAGCGACTATAAAATGATTATTTTAATATATGTATCGAAAAAATAAAAAAACTATTACCTAATAGTTTTTTTATTTTTTCGATACATATATTTGTTTCAATATCGTAGGTAAATTTAGAATCATTATATAGTTTATAACAAAGTCATTTTCCGCTGTCTGTCCCCTTATATGCTTATTTCTTTAAAACTACGCAACGTGACAATGGGGTGGTTCTGATCTCTAATTCATATATGATGTTGTAAAAAAAATTATAATTTTGAGATTTAGCACTTTAATTGCAAACGGTGGCTGAACCCTAAGTGAGAGATCAAAACAACTACATTATTAAGCACCTTAGGGAGGTCTACGAAAAGTCAAAAAACAATAACAAAATCTTTTTTCTTCTTTTTTAAAATTAATTAATCAATTATTATTCACGTACATATACATCTATCTGTACTAATCTAATTGTAATGAAGAAGGAAACCTATGGAACCTATGGATGGTGGCATATCAACAGAAAAATTGAAGTCGGGTGTGACGTCATGTGGCCGCATAAAATGGCGGTTTAGTGCTGTGCAGAAGATTTTTAGTTATCGATAAACGTTCTGGGCTAATGTTAATTTAATTAATGTTGAGTATTACTTATTTATAGAATTAATACTTAAATAGGAAGTAAGTATATTGTTAAGCTAAATATTCTGTTTTGGATATCAAAACAAGAGTACATGTTTTTCTTAGACTACTTACCTCTATTTTACAAGGTATTTTAATTAAGTTGCTGACTCTAAAGTAAGTAAAAGTCTACTTCAACATACCTCTAGATAGGTGCGCCCTTAGTAAATGAGAATGTATCAAATTTTAAACTTAAAAAGGGACCGCGTGATAAACAAAACGAAACTAAAGAAATCTTCAGAACATTTTTTTAGATACAAATGCATCTCTTATCACTTTCAGTCTAAGATCAGTCAATTATTACGCTAAATATAGCGAATTTACCATAGGTTTTTACTCGTTACGAAATAAAACTAATTTATTTAGATAAATCCGCAGAGAAATTTTGACGGTTAAATTTTCCTAACACTTTTTTACTGCTGAACGGCTGAACTGAAAAAAATCCGCCATGATTTGCGGATTTTCGGCGTCAGTGAGGTATTTAAATATAATCTTAATTCCGTATTCAATCACTTCATGTACGCACTGTTTAAGTGTGCGGCGTCGAAATGGCCAATATTTAAATAAACAATTGTACCTATAGGAGTATAGGACAATATGTCTCGTCCATATATACAAGTCAATGTACTAATATTATTAGGAGGAGGTTGTAGAGGATTTTTTCAAGTCATCTCCGCCACAAAAAAAATAACAAAAATGTTAGAAATAGTTTATCTTGACCTTGTTTTATTTTTGGCGCCGCCAAGAGCTAATTGCGAGAAGATTTGTACGCGGCTGCCATCTTTCTTGTATAGTAATCAATGGACGATTGTAATGTTTTAGATTTCAATATCTCGCCAATACTATCGAGTAAAGATTCTGAGTCAAGTTGTATAACAATCGATGAATTTGAACTGCTGCCTATAACAATAACATATCTTATTTCCTCTCTTTCGTAGTCTAGACTAATTGTAGGTCTGCTCTAACTCATTTGTATTTCAGATTTCAAAATCTTGTGTAATTCTGTTATTAGTACGTTACATATGTCACAACTAAAAAGATTTTGGAAAATAGTTTAATGTCTACCTGGATTTGAATTCGATGATCGTACTAAACCATACCAAGCTTAATGTCGGTAGGTACTTGTACTTAAATTACTTACTAATGTATTTGTTCCTTTCATGTGCTTTGAAAGTAGGACCAGAGAAATACTCGGTCACCTTATTATACATATCTTTGACCAGTTCCTTGGCTTGATCCGCGGTTACCGGGTCCTGTGCCTCCACAGACTCACCCTTCACTATTCTCACATTTTTGGTACCTACCGTTAGATTTCGTTAGACGTCGTCTACTCCTTAATTGCCTTTGGTCTGTGTTCCATAGACCTATTATTCTTTCTAATTCTTCAACTATTTCATTTGGGATAGTTTTATGAATTATAGCGTTGACTTTTGAGACTTTGTCGTCTAGTTTCCTAACTTGAAGTAGAACGTAAGAATGTACGTGTACCAAATGCAATGAAACTGCAATTCAAAATTTTATACAATAATGCTTTTATAGTAGAGGGGGCAAACGATGGAAAGCGACTACCGCCGCCTATGGGCACCTGCAACACGAGGGCCATTACATGCCGGGGTTTAAGGTACTAAGTACATTATTTTTATTTATCCACTAATATAGATTGTAGACAGTGCCTGATGAATTAGTACAAAACTTGATGTAAACGATGATATTTACAGTGTTTCAAATAACCTTGCAAACATAAAATTGCTACTTATTATTAGATTACATGCTTCTTCTCTTAAGAAATGGCGGTAAGATCTAGTTAGAGAGTTTTAAGTAATCTATTTAGCAAGAATTAAATGATTCTTTAAATTGAAATTCAGTATTTGTTACTAATATTTGAAGGTGTTAAAAAAAATCTCAGCCGTCCCAGCAAACTTTATTTCGCCTCGGAAGCTATAACAAGAAATGGTGATTGTGGTTTATCCCTAAGATATAGACTTACACCATCACGGACTTTTTTGTACATTGTTTTGATTATCACTTATGGTTCTGCCAGCGTGCAATTATAGTGCTAATCTTGAAAATCAATAGTTTTTTACTCAATTATACATTAAAGGTACATACGATCCACCCCGTTGACACCATAAGCATAGGTATATATGTGTGTATATATACAGACATCCCAAAAGCCACTTTGTTTTATACTGTGTAATGATATTTATTTGAGAACGTGAGTGATTTAAGCGCACGAAAGATTCTCAAGTCAATCCCGTGCACACTTATTTCTTTTCGGAAGAGTTGTGTAGTAATTGCTCGTAACTGATATGGGATCAGGCTTTGTCCCAACAAAGCACTTAAGGCCCCAGCCTTAAGTGCTAATTTCAGAGTCCTTTGCGCCAGCTCGTGCAAGTACAAGAGAGAAAATATATTTACCTATGAGAAGAAATGCCACGCGTTTCATTGTAATTGGTTTCTATAACAAAATGATGGAAATTGTAAAATTAAATTAATCACCAATATTCCATTAAACAGGTTTTATTACTGAAATAAAATAATCATTTTATAGTCGCTAGTAAGTAATTTCGTAGGTTAATTTATAATTACATAATAAATTTTGAAGTGGTTAACTAGAGTCATCTATAGGTACTATAATATTATTATAAGTATAAAGAGGAGAGTTCTGTATGTACCTAATGAAATAATTCAAATCACATTCAAATCACTCAGATCACTTTTTGATTCAGATTAATAATTGTATTAATTATCAGGGAGTAACATAGTTACTTATGCTATACATAACTTGAAGCATGTTAGCAATCTTTATGAATTCAGACAACTAGAAATCTTGTATGCCAATTTTCGACTCTTTTCGACTTTTCGACTTCGATGAAGCCGCGGCCTAAAACTAGTACAACCCATTATATTTACATTTATAGATAACTTAAAGACTTTAAGATCAAATCATAATCAGTATCTGTATTATCTCTATGTGAAATAACATACGAGTATTCCATGACACACATTCCATGACCAAATTGAACGTGTTCTGGAGGAAGGTGATGTTAGGAGCCTTAAAAATCGACGCGCGTGTGTGAAAAGAGTTATGAATGTCTACGAAGCGAGTGAGGTGTGTAAGAATCACAGAAATAGATCAAGATAGAACGGCGAATAGGCGTGGCAAGCGTGCCAAAACCCTGCACTATATTGCATGCTTTTCGAAACTCGCTCTCATTACGCAACGAGCGTTCCTGCCATGCGTTCAGGACGTAAAAAAATAGATAAAACGTCACATATATGCCTTATTATGCTGTGAAAAATTGTAAAAACAAAAGTAGTGAATCAAATATGAAAAAAGGAAATATTTCGTATGATCAGTAAGTACAGAAAATCAGTAGAAAGTATTTTTTTGAGATTATAAATTATTGTTTTACTTTTACTATGTTCAATAATTACGATCACAAGTTGTATATTTTTTCGTTAAGATAAATATCCATTGCTGTCCGCATTCAACGCTCGTATACAAAAACATTGCGCGTATAAATTATACGCGTAATGTACGTCGAATCGAACGAAATACACAATACACCTGCCAGTTGATCGCTGTGTCTGTTAATCGCTGTGATTCGAATGTTAGTGATGGGCACTCCATGTATCGTTGAGTCTTAGGACTTATCGATAAATTAATTTAATAATAATTTGAGTATCAGCTCATATCTTGCTTTGTCCCTACTTTATTCTAACACCACAAATTTCAACCAAAGTGTTTCGTAATTACATTGGCAGCAGTTTATTTGACAGTATAAGTTTTCACCAATTTGACCAATCGCTGATGGAAAATCATCTCGTTCTTCTCAAATGGGCAGTAACCGAGGTATATGTAGACGTTCGGCTTCGTTATTTAACCAGGACTGTATATGTATAGTATATAATATAATAAATATGTATAGTTTCAAGGACAGTAAAATATTTATAGTTAAATTTTATATACTGTTGGAAAAATATGTTTTAGGTTTTAATATGTCGAATTGAAGTATTTAACATGTTTTACTTTCTATGATTATCGTTACAGAAAATCAATAAAGTTAGTAAAATATAAAAATAATAAAATTAACACACGTTGCCGATATTAACATCGATAATCTAATGTGAGTGTCTCCTAACTAGTCGCCTCGCTCACAATGAAAATGACGTCACGCTGAGGGCGTGGTTTTTCAAAAAAGTGACACGCTCGAAATGTATGGAAATATGCCATCGCGGCCGTTCTATCTTGATCTATTTCTGTGGTAAGAATCGTGCCTTATGGCGCTCTGTTCTCTCTGCCTACCCTGAAGTTATGTATGTAAATAACATATTCCTATTATTAATGTTATGAATGTGAAAGTTTGTGAGAGAGAATGTATGTTTGTTACTTTTTCACGTAAAAACCACTGAATGGATTTTGTTAAAACTGTACAATAATGAGAGGTTTGATGGTTTGATGAGGACGCACTGGTCAAAGACCAAAATCTTTGACCAGTGCGTCTTACCGGTAATGACCGACGGTGCCGAAACGTGGACACTCACGATGGGGATAGTCCACAAATTTAAAGTCGCTCCGCGAGCTATGGAGCGAGTTATGCTCGGAGTATCTCTGAAGGATAAACTCAGAAATAAGTATATCCGACAGATAATTAGAGTAACCGACATAGCTTGTAGAACAAGCTCGCTGAAGTGGCAATGGGCTGGTCATATCTGCCGAAGGACCGATGGAAGATGGAGGAAAGTCATAGAGTGGAGACCGCGACTTGGTAAGCGTAGCGTAGCACACCCACCAGGTCGATGTTCAGGCGACCTCAGAAAGACGGCTGGAAAAGGCTGGATGTGAAAGGCAGAGAATCGGATGTTCTGGCGCAAATTGAGAGCGGCCTATGTCCAGCAGTGGACTGCAATAGGCAAATATCGATGTTGAAGTATTTATTTAAACGGCATGTTTTATTTCTACTGTAAGTAATCAAATCTCTATTAATACTTGTAGGTACTTAATGAAAATTGAAAACAATTAAATTTATAATTGTGATATTTGTCAAATATCCAATGTTGCATTAGACAATTTCAGTTGCGTACAGTTCAAATGTATCGACATATTGCAGCTGTTTTTGGTAAATAGCCTCTATTTAACTATTAATAAAATCTATAATATTAATAATTTGTTATATAGACATTACATTTATGTTTTTAAATACCTTCACACCAAGTCCCATTCCGTAAAAAAATGCCAACCGCCTTCAAATCTCATTATTCCAACAGTGGTAGAGCCAAGCAGTTCGCTGCATGAATGGGCCGGCTCGACCGGTGAAATACCACGACCTCTCAGAAGACCGACGTAAAGTGGCTCATGCCGCGTTTCGTTCGGTGAGAGAGGTACCCGGAGGCCCACCCCCCTTCCCCGTCCTTTCCTATCCCCTATCCCTTAAAGGTCGGCAACGCTACAGTAACACTATATGTGTTGCTGGTGTCCATGGCCGGCGTTGATTGCTTACCATCAGGTGACACGCCTGCTCGTTTGCCCTCCTATCCCATAAAAAAAAAATATTTCAAAACAGCTCGACTCGTTTCGATAAAATTTAAATGACACAGTCTGAGAATTTGTGTAAAAATAATGCCACATCAGTTCCTGTGTCTATTGTTACCTAATAAATACGTACCTATACATAAAACACCGATGTATTGAAGATGTCACCTTTAATTTACAGTCGCTTCCATTGCCGGTCGGTAATTATTTAGAAGCTATTATTAGATTATATACCAATCAATAAATAATGCATAAGCAAATAGCAAGTTTTACTTCCAGTTGTACCCACTTGTTGATTACTTACAGTTCTTTCATGTGTTCTCCAAAGCAACGCATACCCGGTGAAGGATAATTTTACAGAAACTGCTGAAGCAAAACACAATTCCTTAACAAATCTGACACGCAAGTCATTTAAGTACTCGAAGTCAGACGGCGATTTACCCGATAAGGAACTGTTGGAAAATATATTTCAGGTCATTTCTGATGGTCTTAAAAATATGTTTAGAAGAAATAACATGTCACCGGATTATGTTGACATTTATACGGAAAAAATCAAGAACTATTTTCAAACAAACTCTGGACCATTCATGAGGACCTACAGTGATTTATATTATAAGATTCTGGAGGCCACCAGTGAGTATTGCCTTTTAACGCAACATAACTTCACGACTTTTCTGCACGAAGGTGGAGGTCGCGAATGTTAAGTCTCGACTCGCTGTTGCGTCCCAAATGGAATAGGTGGCGAACTTATTGCCATACAACGGGCACAAAGTTGTCAGTCATCGATATTTATCACAAATAACTTACGGAAAGAATTGAGAGTAATCATTGATGTGAGCCCGCAATCGATCCCACGACTTTAGAATTAGAAGCTGGGAACTCGACCACCACTTGCGTTTTAGAGGAATACAATCCCAAAAGAACACATTACCAATAGCATACATAGCTATTTTAACCAAATTTATTTTGTTTCCAGACCCCAAAATTATCCAACACAAGAAGGGTAAAAAAGTCTTGCAGATGGAAATCGATTCGAAAAAGTTTATCAGAATGTTATCAGACTTGCTGACATCTGCCAAATTTACCCAAACGATTGAGGACATGGCCCAGCGGGCTGGTCAAATCTATCGCTCTACAAATGACGAATCTTAACTAATACCACAATCACAGATATTCATCGCCACAAATGAGAGTCGTATCTAAATATGCAATAAAAATATATTTAAAAAATCATCAGCCAATTGAATATTCTTTCTCTTCGTAGTGTTTTGTTATTAAAGTCTACAAGCCATAGGTTCGTGTTCCCACCACATAACTCATTCATTGACACAAGGAACAAACCGTTTGAACTTCAAAATCAAAAGAGGTGAAGATATAAGGAAGTTTCATTGCAACCCAAAAAAAAACAACACGTTGGTTGATCAAAATATTGTTTTTTGACATATAAATCTTATAACTAACAATATTATATAAATAATAAGTACATTAAATTAACAGTACCTACATATTACAAATTCCTTTGGGGTGATTACCTAACAGCAATGCAACATCGCGACAGCCAGTTGTGATCGTCTAAATTGATTTACGATTGACGACATTTAACTGACACAAAGCGATCGGTCAGACATCTGTTCGCTAATCTCTGGTTGCTTAAAAATACGTAAAGATACGCCGTGATGTAAATTTAAAAATAAACCAACAGGACACGAGTCTAAAGGATCTGTGCATGATATTGCATAAAGATCATTTTTATGTTTAATTATTTGACTATGAATACTTTTGCAAATAAGCGCGTTAATCGACATTCACAATCAATGAATAGATCAATGGATTAAATGTTGATTATCAAAAGTGTCAGAAAAATGACATACTTTCTTCAAATTAAGTAGAAATACAGTCTTGCTTGAATCCTTGAATATTTCAAATAAAGCAAAGGATTACAAGGAAATAACTGAATTTTTTAAACGCAGTGCGATTTGTTATCTAATTTCTGAGAACTATTCGCCTACATTCTACCATAGATGTTACAAACTAACATCGGTCTGTATAATAGAACCAAAGAGAATTATTATGGCGGACTTGAATTTACAATTAAATTAGATATAAATAAATAATACACTAAATTAATATAAGTTAAAGCACCAAATTTTTTAACTACGATGTTTATGAATATTGGTTGTTAAGCTTGAGGTACAAAGTCCATTCACCCGATGTCCGTTTCACAAGACTAATGGCATACACTATTCAATAATACATTGGTTGAATCTAATGCTTAGAATAATCTATCTTTAATTCGAATTCTTCATTAACATCAGAATATAATATACACTTACTTTGATTTGATCCCAGACATTGGTTGTATAAAACGAACATCGAGAAGTAACGTGAAATTGATTTTTGGAATCTGTAGTTAGACTATCTGGTCTGCCCGGCAAAGAAACAATAAGAGTAGGTAGGTATCTAATGGCATTTGACGTTATTATGTTCAGTGTATTTTTTTTTATTGGAACTCTATCATATATAACTCAATTAAAATAGAAATCACCTAACCTATAAACATTTTGGCGGGAATGTGTATACAGATTAAGTAATCGATATTTGACTTTCGATAATTGTCATTGAAAAAAACTTGTGGCTTTTATTAATGTGTTCGCATTTAAATGTGATCGTTGAAATGTTTTACTCAATTTGACACATCTATTTGACTATATTAGAATTAAGCCTTGAAAATACTTAATAGTTAAATACTTGATTGTAGCAAATGATGAAATCTGAAGAGATTTCTAAATGAAAAAAAAAAACACAATTATGTAGAAAAAATCTAAATTATCTACTTGCCATTATAAAGTATCAATGCAATATAAATTAATGCCTTTTACTGAAGAGGCTTTTGTATATCTAATATTTAAGTCTTACTGAGACACAAAATCGCGCTTCACAAATTACATTTTTAATAACTAGTTACTTATTATCTAGAATTTATATTTTATTAAATACAAAAGTTTAGATGAGAAAACTTATACAGCTATATTATAGCGATACCACCGTACGCGTAGAAAACATATAGATACCTAAACGTTTACTAATGGACACATAGATTATATTAATAAAGTACTTAAGTATCTTAATTCTTAAAACATTCATGCCACGTAATAAGAAATTAAATTCTGTTAAAATTTTAATTTTTTTTCTGCTAAATTGGCAACACTAAAAGCAAAGTGAAAAAATATAATTATTGTTTCAGGCGTTACATTATAATACCGAATTACAAAATTCCAATTAACTGTGTTTGTTGCGTTGTTCAGTGCAATTTATATATTGCATAAATTCTTTAATTAACATAATTCAAATAAATTAAGCATAACACAATAGAATCTTTTCTACTAATAGAAAAGTTTATAATAAATTAATAACCTTGTTCATTAAGATGATAAACTAATTAGGTAATAACAATTAATCAATGACTATATAAAAAAAATATAAACTATAAAAAATATAGTTTTTAATAATTTGTTTTACTAAAGTAGCCTTATGTATTTTCTAAAAAAGACTTGACTTATAGGTCCTAGTTACCAGGTCATTAAAATTAAAAAAAAAAAGCCTTATCGTATTCGAGCAACTAACAAATTTGATTCAACTTCTTATGAAAAAAAAAAACAATTTCGCCGGACTACAAATTTTCTTATGCATCAAAACAAAAAAGTTTGAGAGAAGTGCCAGCTCAGCTAACCTAATGTTACGTTGACGTAATCTATATTCAAGTAAACTGTGAAAACACCTATAGCACAGTTATGCATAAGAATTCACATCTAAAATGACATATTATTATGAAAAGACTGATTATATATTAACCACGTAAATTTCTATTCAGTACATATTGTATTATTAACTACACCATAATAAATTGCTAGCAATTAAATCTATTTTTTTTTTGTAATAAAAACTATAAATGTTCCAATTCTTCGTTAGACTCATTCTTTATCTTTCTGGACATCGCAGGAATACTGTAGCAAAGAGTTCTGTGCTCTATAGACTCTCCATATTTTCAAAAATGAGATGTTAACTCAGTTACCTTATTCCGTAAGAAAGACTTCACTTCTGATACCAAACTTGACTTATGTGTCAGATATTTACTAAATAAAATTAATTTATATCCGACCCATTTTTCTTTTAACGAGCACCTCATTCGTATTGTCTAAACAGCCACAAGTTATTCTAATTTTAAATATTAAATTCACCTTTGATTGGTACAATACGACTTAATTAATGTTAACGCACAAATAAAATCAACTTAAGTATACGTTATATTTTAACTAACGTAACCTATGCCAGCGGCTGATTGGACACTTCCATTAATGATTAATTATATAAGATTTTTTCTTGGCGATATTTTTTATTGTTTTTTTCACAAAATATCTTTCACCAATTTCAATTGTGAAGTAAGTTGTTGGTGTTTAATAGTATGATAACTATTGTAGTTAATATTAAGTGCCTGTGTGATTCCATATAAGATGTCGCTCCGCAGGTGAGGATGTCGTTAGGATATAAATTCGGAGGCAATGGCTCCTCACCACCTTTGCAGTACTCGTTCCGTGACTGCAAAAAATAAGTATAAGAAGTCTTATTTCTTTGTTAGGGTTCCGTATCCAAAACGGGACACAATTACTGAGACTTTGCTGTTCGCCCATCTGTCCGTTTGTCACCAAGCTGTATATGAAGAACGGTGATAGCTAGCCAGTTGAGATTTTCAAACAAATTCTAAAAATGAAATATAATGAATCCCATAAAACAAACTTTTTTTTTTAATTTACCTCTCTCAAATTAATAATTAATTAATCCTATTAACGGAGACAGGTAGCCGCTTTAACTATTTACAGAATATTTAGTTTTATGTTTTCTTTAAATATAATTAATTAAATTACTGTAACTATATAATAGTACGGAATCCTTCCTGCACGAATCCCACTTGCACTTGGCTGGTTTTATTCTTTTTTTACTTCTGTTTGATAAAGTTTATTAATGTGGTGAGTCTTACAGCAAATTCTTCGGCGCACAGTTCCCTGCAAGGGGGGCACATCACGCCCCCCTTGTGCAGCCAGCCCTTCTTTATGACGCGCACCTGCAGCACTTGGTTCGCATGGAAACACGTGTACGAATAGTTACCAACCTGGAATAAATATATAGCTAAATTCCGGTAACATACTAGGGTAAAGGAAAGTTTTTTTGGCTCTTCTAAATTAGTCTCGGTGGCGCAGTGGGCGAGCGCACGGTCTCTGATCCAGAGGTCCGGGGTTCGATTCCAGACACTGGCTCACACCAATGACTTTTCGAAATTGTTTTCGGAAGTTATGTGTGATAAATATTGATGACTGACAAACTTTGTGCCCGGTATGGCAATACGTTCGCCACCTATTCCATTTGGGACGTAAACATAACGGCGAAACGAGGCTTAACAGCCGCTGCCTACGTGTCTTCGGGTAACAAAAGGCGTGAAGTTATGTTATTATGTTATGTTATTCTAAATTAAATTCAGTACCTTGGATTCCGCTTAAGAGATAGCGAGATCAAATTCAGAGAACATAGTAACTTTAAAAAAAAATACATAACACCACGGCCTCTCAGAATATCGATGTAAAGTGGCTCATGCTGCGTTTGGTTCGGTGAGAGAGGGTGCCGGAGGCCCACCCCCCTTCCCCTCCCTTTCCCATTCTACTCTTTTAAGGGCCGGCAACAAAACTGTAACACTATTATAGTTGCTTAACATCAGATGACCCGCTTGCTCATTTACCCTCCCATTCCATAAAATAAATTATTACCTATTTCGTGCAAAAGGTATATTTAAATAACTTACCACGATATGCAATCGTCCACTTTGACATTTATATTTGTAGCAACCCGAGCCCCAGTGTTGCCACTCCCTTATCTGTAATACAAGTACGACAATGCAAGAAATTAACAAATTATTATTTACAAAGTACACTCATGCACTTAGTGAAATTATCAATCACCTGTCTACAAGACTTTTGTTCCCACACTTTGTCACTATGATCAAAGCACTTAGAATGGGCGCCATAGTTCTCCAACGCGAAGTTCACATCCGACTCTGGAACAATAAAAATCCATATTTGTTTTGTAAATGTCCTACATGATAGATTCAATGTCAAATTTAAAAGAACTTGCGCACAAATTTTATAGTGATATAGCTATATTGAAACTGATCGAGATGTAACGTATCACTCACTGGGCGTGTTCTCCTCGTATGAGCACCGACTGCCCCTGATGAGGACGCTCTTGTGCCTCCAGGTGAACTCTTGGAAGTACGGACAGTAGTCAGCCAGCGTCACGGAGCCGCCATAATGAGCTTCTTCTCCCGGCTCCAGGTTAGGAAGTATGTCGAAGTGCTGAAAACAGTATATATTTTATTAAATCAATAATTTACACTACGCAAGCAAACATTGTCGAAATTAGACGCTTTTTTATTTAGTCGAAAATAACTCCATCTAGCGCATACTTATCAGGTATAAAAGAAAAAATGACCAAATAGAACGACATATCAAATCTTCACCATTTAAGAAATACGATAAAGAATATTCTGTTCACTAGTTTTCAACTATTGTAAACAAAATGATATCTCCTTATTCTACGTAAAAGTATTAACATAAATAAATTACCTGATAAACTCGAGGCAAAATGGTTTCATGTCGCACTAGATTACAAAGTACCACGGCGTCCCTTCGCGAAGAACACTCAGTGCGCAAAGGATTCCCTTTGATCCGCTCACAGAACGGTGACGGACTCTTGCGTCTAGAAATTTATAAAAAATAACTCATGCGGTGCATGTCCAGACCAAGTTCGGAGTGTAGCAGAGGTCTGTCCTCGATACAATTTAGTTTTGACTTCTGGCCTTTGTAAGAAGGGTCTGTTACACTCCGATTGACCGAATTTTCATGTGACCGATTTAACCTCTTACCATACAGCTGACATATTCAAGTCAGCCATCGATACTTAACATATATAACTTCCAATGAGTCCAGAACCAAGATTCCAACTCGAAACCCCTTGATTCAGAAACGACCTCCAGACCACGTTAAACGTGACATTTTGTCAAAAATAATCACCGGATTTAACAGATTATCTCAGGTTGAGTTTTCAGAAAACTTTTTGGATGTTATTTGTGATAGTTACTATCATGTAAAAAAAATTGCGACGCTTGCCTTTAAAACAGATGTTTCATGGGCACAAAGATTATTTATACTCGGCCATATATTAAAGCACTGCGATATTTAGTAATAGATATATGATATCAAGTCCGATTTAATAAATTTACACAATTTTTTCTTATAAAATATTAACTTACTCCATAGTTGAGTTATCCGTGGTGTTGCTTGAAATTAAAACAAACATACAACAATCAGTATCTACTCATTAATCTATTTATCGTTGCTGTTGCGTACAGTAGAAATATGTTGGTACTGTTGGTAGTACCAGTTAAGCGACTTAGGACTCCGCCATACTCACTTCTGACACTATTCAACATCATCATTACATAGTTCAGTGTAAATGGGGGGTTGGGCAGATTCCAGCGCGCTACTTACGCTGCCCGCTTCGAAAACAAGGTTGTAAGGAAAGAAGTTCGATTGAAAGGGAGTATCTCCGATAGTTCAGATACGTAGAAAGAATGGATGATGCAAATCGACTAAGTAGATATACAACGAAAAAGCGGATAGATGTAGGAGTCGTAGACTGTCACGACACAGTTTCCATGACCACATAGAACGAGCCTTAAATCGACGGGTGTGTGGATGACAACAGTTATGAAAGTCTAAGAAGTGAGAGACGTGTAAGAATCGTGCCTTATGGCCCTCTGGTCTCTTTGCCTACCCTGCAAGTGACTTTTTTTATGGGATAGGAGGGCAAACGAGCAGGCGTGTCACCTGATGGTAAGCAACCAACGCCGCCCATGGACACCAGCAACACATATAATGTTACTGTTGCGTTGCCGACCTTTAAGGGATAGGGGAAAGGAAAGGATGGGGAAATGGGGGTGGGCCTCCGGGTACCTTTCTCACCGAACGAAACGCGGCATGAGCCACTTTACGTCGATCTTCTGAGAGGTCGTGGTATTTCACCGGTCGAGCCGGCCCATTCATGCAGCGAACTGCTTGGCTCTACCACGTGAAATTAGTAATAGTATAAAACAAAGTCGCATTTCGCTATCCATTCCCTTATATGCTTAGATCTTTACAACTATGCAACGGATTTTGATGTGTTTTTTTTTTAATAATAAGTGACAGATCAAAATAATGTACTACATTATTAAACACCTTCTAGAGGTCTACAGAGAAGTTCGTGATGGTGTATGCGTTAAACATAACAGCATTAATCCTTATCTAAATTAAGTGCGTCTAATATAGGTCAATATAGCCCAGTAAATCTGGTCCAAAATCCAAAATTTACCCAGTTATTGCTTCTGAGGCAAAAGTTCGTTAGATGATAAATTAAATAAATGAGGAGTAAAAAAAGATTCAGACAGTAAAATCGGCTAATTGATGACTCGGAAGTAGAATTCTTAAATCCTCCAGAAAAAGTTTTTAAGATTTCAAAGGTTTATTTGAAAGCCGTAAATGAAAAGATTTTTTTTTATAAACGGCTTGAAATGTCCAAAAAGTGTTTCGGGTCCGTTTAAAGAAACGTCACAAAGGTGGCACATAAATTTTCAGAACTGATCAATGACCATGTAAAACTATGAAGATGTTACCTCAGTCTTTGTGTGTTCAGCCACTGTTTGCAGGAGGCCATGGCGAACTTGCAGCCAAGTCCCTTGCCCCAGTGCAGTGGGGTCGCGAGGTCGTAGTCAGCTCGGTACCAGCCGGTGTCCTCCATCAACGCGAAAGTTATTCTACTGAACACTGAGTTTTGAGTGTGGGTGCCCGTCATCGCTTCGTTCTGTAATAGGTATGTATTATTATTTAATTTCTTAAATTGAAAAATGGTACTTTTGGAATTTTTTGGTAATTTGACTAAGACATCGCTGGTCTGTCTGAATTTCTTGCCCAAAATGGTTAAGAAAAACGACGGTGCCAAGAGAGTTGATTAGAAAATTGCGTTTAAAAGCACACTTAACGACCATATTATGTGCTGAGAGATTTAAAACTCTGCTTCAAAACGACCAGTTACAAAATGCTTACCTCAAACACACGCTTCTCCCAGTGTGTAAGAGCTGTGCCGTCACCACCTTGATCCTCTAACTCAGCACCCTCCAACTGACTGCAGTTGAAGTGATCTCTTACCTAAAAAACAATTGAAAAATGTAAAAAATATATTCATAATCATTAAAAACATTAACATAATTCTTTAGTAAAAGATGTCATAAATTCAATTATAAAAATAATATCAATACGACGTAGCTTTAAGACCTTTAATTAGGGTAGGGAGAAAGAATTTAATTACATATGACAATGCAACACATTTATTATTTTTATTTGCTCCAGCATATGATCTTCGCAGTTGATTGTTTGCCGCAAACGACATATTTGACTCTAATATGTTTAGCCCATTGTGTGAAATGTTACTATATAAGGGCCAAATTTGATTTCTTGGGAAGGATCAATAGAAATGATTTTAGAGTCTCGGTGGCGCAGTGGGCGAGCGCACGGCCTCTGATCCAGAGGTCCGGGGTTCGATTCCAGACACTGGTCACACCAATGACTTTTCGAAATTGTTTTCGGAAGTTATGTGTGATAAATACCGATGACTGACAAACTTTGTGCCCGGTATGGCAATAGGTTCGCCACCTATTCCATTTGGGACGTAAACAGCGGCGAGACGAGGCTTAACAGCCGCAGCCGCAGTCGGGTAACAAAAGGCGTGAAGTTATGTTATGTTATGATCAATAGAAAAATGATCCCCCCACACAGAGTCATGAGATCGTCTATGAACTATCTTACTTCTTTAACAACTCTTGGCGTGACGACCATGTTGAAAGTCCTCTCTATATAACCGCCTCTGATCATCCAGTCAGTTCTGGTGACGTTCCTCACCACGCGAGTAGACCACTTGTGGATCTGTAATCTGGCAATGATGGTGGATAATGTTATCATTGGATCAACGCTCAGCTT
Organism: Euproctis similis; assembly: GCA_905147225.2. Classification (NCBI taxonomy): domain Eukaryota; kingdom Metazoa; phylum Arthropoda; class Insecta; order Lepidoptera; family Erebidae; genus Euproctis; species Euproctis similis. The sequence continues at coordinate 2,469,978 of LR990107.1, forward strand.
GCAAAGGATTAAAATCATATTTAAACAAATATCACATTCACATAGGATTACATCTTCAACTCGCATTTTATTATAATAAATACATCGCAAAGCTTAAGCGCTTAATTATTAAAGATCATTGGCTATCTGGCTTGGCTTATAATTTAATGCTTGTTAAAAATACGCAGGCTCTTTTCACTTATCCTGGTCAGATATAAGTGGAAAGAAGATTTTAGAAGTCAGGTCACAACTTAAAAATTAAGATAACGTCCATTTATTACGTATTCGCTTCTAACTTACACCCCTCTCTGTCAGTGTTGCCAATATTAATCTTGGAATTCAGTTCCAAATAAAGGCTTCGCGTAATTAATGGATGTCCCCTTGATGAAAATAATTGTTGCCGCGGTAAATTCTTAAAGCAAATTAAGAAACATATTTTATTTATTTCTATAAATGATAATGTTGTAATTATATCCAAATTAGCATTACCATATTTTTAATTGATGATTACCGTCAAGAAGAGTCAAAAATGTAAGACATAATTGATTAGTACCAGTTCTGGCGGTATATTAAATTTATTTTAGTAGATACCATTATTCAATTATGTGTGTCATCTGAATTTTATAAACGATCCAGTTTAGGATTTCTTAAGAAAAATTAGTCGGAATTGTTTTTAAGACGTGCCTAATTATACCTTTTCGGCTAATGCTGTAGAATTGTGACAGCCCTAGAGACCGTTAGCACTAGGGTTATCACGTTTAATTAACAAATAAACGCAACGATTATAAATTCAAGTATTTTTCCCTATTCGCTATATGACTATTCAACTCATTAACCGTTGATTGTTATAAAATTATTAAGAACTATCAACTTGGAACTCGATCAGCACCATTCATTATTTTTTAATTAAGTTTGGTAAATGAGAACACATTTATTGGAAGATTCGCTTCGCTCTTTTGTGAATTAAGGTCATTGTTCATTGTTAACATTTAACTAATCAAGGTTATCAATAGAATGGTAATGTATACAAAATGCAAATTAACTAACTCTTCGTCCAGAGGCGGGTTTCCTGTATCAGGATGTCTCTCTGTCAATGGTTCACCATTTTCATCTCTGCAAGCAAAATGACAATTATTTGATGGATTGAATACCATAATACATATATAATACATTCACGCCAGTTTCGACCCGAAGGTCGCCGAATAGTTACGTCTCAAATAGAATAGGTGGCGAAACCTATTGCCTTACACCGGAAACTATTACTGGTGTGAGCCTGGAATCGATCCCACAACTTTTGACCCCAAGAAGCAGGGGACCGAAACTAAAGGCAAGGTGTGTTTAGTCTCGGTTGTCGAGTGTTCCAAGATAACTACTGTTAAATAACTTAATTACTTTCTATCTTAGTTACTAATATATTTTTACTTTTTAGGGTTCCATATTAAGTTACATCAATTTAAATTCAATTTCAATTTTCTCTTTACCTGTAAAACGCGAATAGTGAAACGCTGAAACCCAATGCATGTAACATTTCGTGTTTGACAGTTGACAGCACCGACGGTAAGTCTCTATCCTTGGTGGAGAGCTCGCCCGGGCAGAAGTTGGCGTGACCGGCTACCGGCCTGCAATCAACATCACCAATAGGGATAACAATATAGGAAGTCTGATTCTGAGTCATTCAGAATATTCATAGATGACAACAATTTAATTAAAACTCACAGCGAAAATATCGACTAATTAAAAATAATACTTTTTAATCTTTAAGGTAGTTTTCTTATTTTCTCTATTGTCTCATTGCTTTATTCGATACACTTTATTAGGAATTAAAAAGTAACTTCTTAGATCCTTTGTATCTCGGCCCATTACCTGTCGAGGGCCGCTTCTTGTTGGCAATGGGATGCGTATGCTACTGTAAGACCTCGCTTGCAACGTTCAGTTTCAACTGCACTAACATATAGAACGAAATCAGTGTCCTCTACGCCTACGTACATAGGCAGTTGCACTTCTGAAAAATTAAAAAAAACTATTTCATTTTCGTAGAAGGTAAAAATTATTTGAATTTTGCCCTCACCGTCTGCTAGAATTTTTTTTTATATAATTGCCACATGCTAATTCTCGTTTTATACCGGAGAAGGACAACAGATATAAAAAATGAGATCGATAAAGATATAGAATAAGATAGTAATAAGAAATAAATATAAGAAAGAAAGAAAGTAATAAGAAAAACTGCGATATTCATAAACTAAATTTATGAAATAAAAACAAACTCGCTGTGCCCACTACTGGGCTCCATAAAATCTCTAACTCGTTCCCAGGTCCATGTATACGCTTCTACAATAAACTTCCAATCGACGCGGTTGAATTATCCATGGGTAAATTTAAGAATTATATTAAAAGTAGATTATATCAAAGGGCTTACTATTGTGTCGCAGATAATATAAACGATAAAAAAGTTTGGAATCGAACTGCTCCTTTTGTGTTGTGTTGATTGCAATTATTATAATTTGTTAAACTGGAAATTGAAAAGAGTCGGCCTTGAGTTTTTTGCCAGTTCTTCTCAATAAGCCTTGACGCCAGAACTGGCACTTAGATTCGCTGTCACATTCAAGACAGTGTGATGAAAGGGAATCTAAGCTCCGCGTATTTTAGCTAGTAGTTTTGTATGACGATTCTAAGCACATGTAAAGTCGAAGGAATAAAGATATTTTTAGTTTTGAATTTTGATCAACTTTTTAGGCAGCTTTTCACTACAGCATTGCAGTTACGACATGCAGTCCTTCAAGACTTGTCAGCACTATTCCTCGTTTAGTTTACATCATTTTTCCTAAATCGCAAATAGCAATAATAGCACATCTTTAAAAAAACTAACCTGAAGCCTCTTCATCATCATCGTAAACACCGTTCCATTCCATTTTTGTGGAGAGTTCTTCACCGTGACGGAGATTCAAGATTCCGCAGTCGTGTCCAGCGCTATTGCAGACATAACAAGGCTGAAAAAAGACGAGTACGTTTTAGACCACTCGGCGGCGTGGAAATATGCACTCTATTTTTTATGGGATAGGAGGGCAAACTAGCAAGTGTGTCACCTGATGGTAAGCAACTACTTACCGCCCATGTGATTTGCCGTCCTTTAAGCGATTAGAAGGGGAGGAATACCTAGCTCCCTCACCGAACGAAACGCGGCACGAGCCACTTCACGCCGATATTCCGAGTGGTCGTGTTATTTCATCGGTCGAGCCGGCTCATTCATGCAGCGTTTGATGCTAGTTTGATGTAGATGATAAATTTTAAACTGTTTTCACGTTTGACAGGCTAAATTAATCTACAAAAATTCTATGCGCTTACTTATGCAGTTCTGACTGAGGGTAAAAATAAAATAAAAAGATATCTTTTAAGTATATATGTATTATATACTTATTATTATTATTCCTCGAATATATTTTTATACATATAGATAAGATAAGATAAGATAAGATAACTCTTTATTTACACCTAATAAATTACAAAAAAAGGAAAAACATACAAATAAGACAAGGATAAACACAATATTAAGGTATAAATGGCGGCCTTATCGCTAAAAGCAATTTCTTCCAGGCAACCTGTGGAAGTACAATAGTGCCTAAAGAAAACGGGTAATTTAGGTGTATATATATATATATAAGTAATGGTATAACAAAATTACAATTTAAATATATATATATATAATAAATACATATAAATAAGATAAATAATAATATAATATAAAATGAATATATTAAATAATAATTCAAAAGTAATACTAGTAATAGTGGTAATAGTAACTACAGATATACATATCAAATATATAAACAGAAATGCACTACTGTAACGTGTGATAGTGATGCGTTAGAAGTGCTTTGAATGTAGTTAATGACTTCGCTGTTCTAATTTCCACCGGTAGAGCATATAGATATTCATAATGTTATATAAGAATCATTGTGAAAATAATGCATCAAAATCTAATACCTAAACATTTATTTATTCAATTTCGATAAGAAAACCGTAAACAGACAAATTGAAAAAAAAAAATGACCAATAAAATAAAACCTTTGGTTTTAATAATATAATGATAAGAACTCACAATAATGGATATAGTTTCGTGTAGTAAAGATATTACAAAATGGCCGTGCACAAAATGATTCTTTGTAAGCGCTCAATTATTTATAAATAATTTCGTTTCATGCTTATTATTTCATGCAGCTCATTGCATAACTGGTGGTAAATTAAATACCTTGTCGTTCACTCTCCCCTCATGAATTAAGTAAATTTATAATAAAGATATATTATACTTCTGCATTTTACGAAATTTGTTTTTACTGTTAAAATTATACTAATTTATCAAAAATCTTATTGACTGATATTACAGAATAAATCCCCAAAGTCGTTGCACATTACTGATGTCATGTTACATTTTGTAGGTATCCAGCTACTAGTAATTCTTCATATATCGAGGGGATTCGTCCTCCTAACAGCCAACATTGATGATGTCAGAAAACTGGCAATGAGATTCGTTTCACCAGACATATCAAAAAAGATATCAGAACTCTTAACCCTAGCTGCAACACAAGTGAAAAATGATCACAATATTGCACTTGAAGAGAATTTATCTAAGGAAAACAAACAATACAATCACAAACATGAAAACAGACATGGTTATAGAAAAGACGCTGATATATTTGGTGATCTCGAAGGTACCAGTAGATATGCGCCCAGTTTAAACATTACAGCTAAAATACACAGCGGATTTAAAAACAGAGCGGATGATAAATCGAAGACGAGTTCAACTGAAAGCGACGATGAAATAAATAGTAGTAGACTGGATGAAAAAGAACAAACGGCTCAAGTCAAGGCTGTTGATGATTCAAGGGAAAAAGATGATCTCTCGGCCGAATTAAATAACACAATTTTGGTAATTGAAAGTGACAATGAACAAAACACAGAATTAAACACTATCCGTGATAAAGGTGTGTTGGCTGAAGGGAGAGCTGATGTCATGAATGAAAGTAAAAATGCCGATACTAGCAGCTCCAACGATGAAGAGGTGAATAAAAAGAAAACTACATCTTGAATTGTGTTTCATTTTAATAACTTTCTCATAGAAACTTCGTACATGAGAAATAAACTACAAGTAAGCGTAGAGAATGGTGTACTTACACTGAGATGTTCTTCGGGCACCCTCACTTCACCACACATTGTGTGGTCACTGCATTTGTTAATGCAGTGTGATCTGCCACCCCTCACAAATACTTGACGCGTTGGACATTTTCTAAAACAATAACGATATATGTCATTAGATTATATTCCTCTTACTATAAGTCTTTCCTAGGTCCTGACTTCTAATGTGGCCACATGGCTTTACTTAAGCTGACTAGGAATAGGTGGGGAACCTATTGCCATACTGGGCACAAAGTTTTTAGTCATCGATATTTATCCCACATAACTTCCGAAAACAATTTCTAGAAGTCAGTGGTGTGAGCCAGTGTCAGGAATCGGACCCGGACCTCTGGATCAGAAGCCGTGTGCTCTGAGCTGAGCTGAGCTACCGTGATAATTCCATAATTCAATGTTTGGTGGTCATAATTATATAATTCCTGTATTTAAGGGGTAAATATTTTTCATTGAAATTAAATTTTCTAATTTAATGTAGATACATAATAAGGCAATATGCCTAACGATTGATAGTTCGCATTATCTATTTTAAATAGTTTTTAAACCAAATTCTTCTTTTGTCACTCAGGGATACTGGCAGCTGGTGGTGGTCTGACTGTTCTACACTTGGCTAGTAGGTACTAATTCTCGGGTTCTATTCTGGCTAAAATCAATGACTTTTTAAAATTCTTTTCGCAAGTTAGGTGTGGTAAATATCGATGACGTACAACTTTGTGCCCAGTGTTTGATAATAGGTTCGCCACCTAAACTATTTGGGACGTAAATATAACAGCGAGTCGAGGCTTAACAGCCGATGCCTACACCATCGGGTAGAAAAAGGCGTGAAGTAAAGTTATTATGTTACTAATTCTCTTTAAAATGATTCAATACTCTTTCAGTATAAGTTACTATTACTTAGTACTAGTTAGAAATGACACATAAGTATTAAGGCCGAAAAGGTATCTATATTACTGTATCGGAAATGGACTGTTGACTTTGTGCATAGTTAGTTTTTTAGACAATCAACTCACAAACATAACATACAAACGTCAAACAAACATACATACATACATACATACATAAACAAGGATTTACCAAATACATTCGTACATTATTAAAGGCCAACGTATCAAGCTATTATTTAATCTTATCGCTTAGATAAAAGCGTTTCGATATCAGTCGTGCGTATATCAAATATGGAGACTACAGCAGTGATGTTAAAGAGAAAATAAATAATTAAAAATACATGCATATTTAAAAAAGAAATATATATATATATTTATTGTTGATGTGCAAAGTGTATACTTTAATAGCAATACAATTGATAAGGACAGGTAATGAATATAGTATTATTTATTTATATTTTTTATACGAAATATGGCGAATTCATTCTTTAAATAATCTAGGGCTTTCCGGATACAGATAATAATTTGTAGTAATTTCTACAATTTTACCAAAAAAAAAAACAACAAACTACTGAAATTCTTCTTTTAATAGATTGTATCGAGAAGATATATTCTGAAATAGCTTCTTATATATGTACAATGACAGTGTTATGGTGAAAATCTGTACAGCACTCTGCATTGCACGAATCTAACTGATAATTAAATAAAGAAAGCAGAATAAGAAAAGTCTAAACAGTCATCTTGACAAAACATTTTTCCCATTACAGAGTGTAATATAAAAGTATAAAAATTATGTTAATCATTTTGAACATTCATATTGATAATGTTTATTATTATTATTGTAGTAAGAGTATGTCTGTAATTATTTATTGATATAGCTTTATTGCCGGCGCTGTTTCGCTTTATTTTCTGCCACGCAAATATTTGCTTTTGACATAAGTTATTGGCGAAATGTGCTAATGTGTTGTTAAACAATCGATATACGATCTGCCAATGCAATATTGTGTACCACAATTATCAAGCACCAACAATATTCACATCATCTTTATACATATAATTCATGGGGTAACAAAAAGCTCCTCTTAAAGGTTTGGCCCGACTTTAATGAATTTTAATCTTTGTTCAAGTGGATTCGAGGATGGTTTAGATTTAAAAATAATCTCGGAAAATGGCGTTGCAGTCGGTATCTAGGTTGTTTATCTATACTGCAAGTAAACTATTGGGTTTATTGGTGAATCTAAACCATCCTCGAATCCATTTGAATATACGCCAAAAAATGATTAACATAACATAACTTCACGCCTTTTGTTACCCGAAGGTGTAGGCAGCGGTTGTTAAGCCTCGTCTCTCCGTTATGTGTACGTCCCAAATGGAATAGATTTTAATTATTATTTTTAATTAGTATAATATCTGGAAAAGTTATTTAAAAAAAACTGAGAAAGAAAACTGTAATAAAATTTAAGTAATCGTGCATTGGTTTGAGACTTAACAGCCACTGCCTACACCTTCGGGTAGAAAAAGGCGTGAAATTATGTTTTGTGATACTAATTACAAATAAATTTATATCTAAAATTCTATAACGACATGACTTTTTTACTTCATCATTACATAGTATAAAACAAAGTCACTTTCCGCTGTCTGTCCCCTTATATGCGCATATCTTTAAAACTACGCAACAGATTTTGATGTGGTTTTTTTAATAGTTAGAGGGGTGGTTTTGATTCATGTATAGTGTAGTTAAAAAAAAGTGATAATTTTCAAGATTTAGAACTTCAATGGCAAACGCTGCCTGAACCCTAAGTGATAAATCAAAACAACGTACTACATTATTATACACCTTTAAAAGGTCTACAAAAAAGTCCGCGAGGGCATATGTCTATCTCTTAGGTATAACCCACGATGACCATTTTTATTTTTTACGAGAAGTAATGGCCTATTTACGAAGCGACTTTAAACATTACAGCATTAATTTTCATTCAATTATGTGTCTTAAATAGATTGTGCATGTAATATAGATGATCCTGGCCCTTTACAGCATGCAATTTAAACTAATATTTTCGAAGATATTGCAGTATTAACATAGCGGGACAGCAGTTATTACTTTTGATGCGGAACAAAGTTCGCCGGGTCAGCTAGTATTTGTATAAATACGTACGTACACTTATAACAGTTTAATGTTTTTAAAGCTTAAGAAAAGGTGTATAAAATAAATTTGTTCGTAGATTATATGTAATAAAATGTATGATGGTAATTGTCATTGTATTGTAAATATTTTCAATTTAATGACAAGTCTATCCTAATCTATAAATAATCTACAATTAATATAAAAATTTCGCTTGAAATATAATTGTTTGGAAGCATTAATCTATCCGAAGATTTGATTGCAAAAATTATACATTATTCAGGGGCCGGTAATTAACGTATACCGTTTATTGAGAAAGGGTATACACATATACGCAAAGATTATTACGCTATAAATCTAGAAAGTACAGATAAATTGTTTTAATTAGAACTTCGTAGCGCTGCTAATTTATTAAAGTGACTGAGATAAAATTTTCTGTTCGAAAAAGTCAGAGAACATAATCTTAACACCTTCATTTTCTTAAGATGTTGGTTTTTGTGATATTTTTTATTAACAAAAATGTATTTTTTACTGTTATCAAACTTTGGTCCAAAATGACGAATAATAATCACTCTTTATTTTTAGTAAAATTACATAAACTCGTACTACGTAAAAATGTCGATACATCGCAGTTTTTGAAACCGTGCAATAGTTATGTGGGGGAACCATCTAAAATCCAGCTTCGGCCACAACTATGTCGGTCGACAAAGTGTATCACAAATAACTTATTAAATTGCTGAACTTTTTGAAAATGTCTGCTAAAAGTCCTAAAGAAATGTACTTTATTTACAAAATTTCCATCTCTTTATTCCATCCCCCACGCCCTGTTTATGATGAGAGATATTTTTAACTTACATAGATAGTTAGAGCTTTACGTAATTAATAGTGTCCCACCGAAGCTTCGCCTTCAGCTTAGGCCACTTTCAGCGATATCTTCGGCTTCGGCCGGATTCTGGGCCGAAGCCGAAGGTCCCGCCGAAAGTCCGAGAACAGTCGGAATTAAACGAAGTATTACGGAAGAGTGAGTGACTGATGGACCGGACTACACTTAGTTCAGTGCAGATACCTCTATCACCGAGAAAAAAGCGGCATGAGCTACTTTACGCCGATGTTCTTCATAAGCTGTGGATAACATTGAAGAAAATTATTAAATTACTAAGAGTTTATAAACCTTCGGCTTCTGCTACGACCGAAGGTTGTGGAGATTGCCGATTTATCGGCTTCGGCTTCGGCCAAAAATAGACCTTCGTTCGGACACTAGTAATTAATGCTGGCCCCTGAGGATATTTGAAATACCCTCGTGATAAATTTCAAATTAAAGAAAAATACTCTTAAACACGTAGTCAATAAAACGGCGTAGTCATAAAAATGTAATAATCGCACTAAGTGCGTCCATATAAACATTAATCTAATCAGTGTCAGCTCAGTTCATTACGTTCTAAACATTCCTTGAATGTTTAATTTTTTATGCGTCAGTTACATTTTGATGTTCCATAACATGCAATTACCATTTTTGTGTGAGATTTTCTCATTTACTAATGGCTACCTGAGCGCTGTCTCACTCTATGTACTTACTTAATAAGTGTGAAGTCGTTCACTAAAGAAATTCTCGCTGTTAGATAAGGCTTATCGCACAAGTTTATCGCGAATGTATTTTCTTAACAATATTGCTTCATGAGGGTGACAAGACATAATGTTTGAATATTTTTAATCGTCTTTAATAAATAACAAGATTGCATTATACCCGATCCTTTTCTTAGGATGTCTCTATATATTTATTTCTTAAATTCTCGCGAATCACATTCATATCGTTAAAACATTTTTTATAAAACGTATATCATCAAAACGTTTTTGACCCAGTGGTAGATTTATTTATTAACAAATACTTACCTTTAAATTTAAAATGTAGAGAAAATCTAGAGAAATTTTTTGTTGAAAAGTTGAAATCAGAGTATAACTGTTATTAAATCAATATGTAATAATAGTTATACATTTAATTTATTCATTCAAATGGCACACGGGTATCACGAAATCAAATAAACCTTATTGCATTTGGTAATTGTGTTATAATTATTGTAATAACACGAAATGTTTTTGCGTTTGAGCAGCAAGTCTTAGCAAAAATCACGTTATTAGAATTGCATACGTAAAGCCTGCAGTGAAATATTACCACTAAACTGAGACATCAGTGTCCCTCTGCAAAGAGCACAGACAACAATATGACACATTTACAAATGAAGTATGCTTATGCTGCCGGTATAACAACAACTGCCAAAGGATCAAATAAATATTAATCAACAAACGTGTCTTAATATCCAACGTGAATTTTTTGTCATTTTTTACGGACTACTTCGTGCGCAAATCTGACTCTCACTTGGCTGGTTTTTAATAGTTTTTATATGTATTTCATATTCCTATAAATTGCTTCGCTATCCATTCGTTTCATAAAATAAATAACTATAAATATATTGAAATACATTTATGTCCCATAACATATTTCGGTAGGGATTTTGGGATATCTTCAGCCAGAATTCGTTGAGCAGTGGGGATTGTAGTCTGAATTACTTGCTAAAGAAATATACATAGATACAAAGTTATGCTTGAGAACTATAATCCTCCTTCTGGCGCAGTCAGTTAATCATTATCACCGCCGGCGCCAAGACATAATGATTCCTATAGAAATACGTCGATTTTAATAAGCTATATACCAAAGTTGATATCAGCCATATTCATTGAAGATAACACACAGTTCTCAGTACATTGAGATAGAAACGATTATATTTAATCCGATAGCTTTTTATGTATTTAATAACATGCTAGTAAAACTATTTCTCCCGGCAAATTTCATATCGATAAAAAACCCGGTTCGCTTTGTAATAACTTGTTTGCAGAATTTATTTTAAGAACTGACTTTTTTTTAGTTTAAAACTGACTTCAAAAAAGGATTCTCTATTCGATGGTTGTTGTTTTTTGTGTCTGTGTTATTACTTTACAAGTTTAGACTGGGGGAAACTCCTTAAATGGTCTTTTTTAAAATTGAAAGTAGAATCAAGGCATGTTAAAACAAAAATACAGGATATATACCAGACATCCCTTGATAGGCAGATAGCTACTAGCTGATGCTGGTATTATCGAAACCAGCATACAATATGCCTGTTGTTTTAAATGCACTATGTAGTACATTTAAATTTCTAATATTTTATTAGTTATTAATTCAATTGAGTTATGAATAACCCGACTTTGATTTATGTTTTGTTAAATTAAAGTATTGATGAGAGTTTGCGAGTACATTCTCTTTTCAAATGCAGTTTTTTTTATGGGATAGGAGGGCAAACGAGTAGGCGTGTCACCTGATGGTAAGCAACCAACGCCGCCCATAGACACCAGCAACACATATAGTGTTACTGTTGCGTTGCCGACATTTAAGGGACAGGGGAAAGGAAAGGATGGGGAAAGGGGGGTGGGCCTCCGGGTACCTCTCTCACCGAACGAAACGCGGCATGAGCCACTTTACGTCGATCTTCTGAGAGGTCGTGGTATTTCACCGGTCTGCTTGGCTCTACCACTGTTGATGTGATTGAAATCATCAATCATTTAGTTTATGTGATTGAAATCCAGTGGTCGAGCTCCCCGTTTATGATTCAGAAGACGGGAATTTGATTCCAGACTCACTCTAATGATTTCTCGGGATTCTTTTCGGAAGTTAGATGTGATAAATATCAATGACATACAAGTTTATGCCCTGGATCATGGCAATAGATTCGCCACGTATTGGGACGTAACAATTCGGCGAGTCAACGCTTTAACATCCGCTACCTACACCTTTTGGTAGAAAAAGGCGTGAAGTTACTTAATTGAAATTTCATAACACAAGCACCAAACATGAATATTTAGATTAGGTGTTATTGAAAAGTGTCACCGGTTTTGCTGTCGGCGACACGCTCAGGGACCCAGAATATACTAAATATTGCTATTCAGGAGCCTTGCACAAAATGTGCACCCTTCATATCGACTCTGCTGCTATTACCGAAATGTCAAGGTCAAATATTTATATGAGGACATTTGATTGCAACATGTATCTGTGTGTTATATTTGCAATTGAATCTTATCTGCTAGCGTTGTTCTACACCTCGCGAATGTTATGCTTTGGAAAATAACAATGGCGGATTCGTTTATGTTTGGGTTAAGTTTCCCTCATTAATCATTCTAATTATTATGTTTTTTGTAAAAATTCCTGATAATATTCAATTTTAAATTAATATTCAAAGTTAATGCTGATGTTGTGCATACGAATTTAATTAAGGCTTATTTTAATACGTAGTATTGATAAAAAATGTAAGCGACACGGTGGGTTTACACTTTATATAGAGCCAGCCACACTGCATAGGGGGCTCTATACAAAGTGCAAAACCACCGTATCGCTTGTACTTATTAGCTCTATACATATTGTTAGACGAGAGACGTTGTTAATGACCCCTACAATCCCAAAATAAAGCGAACACAAATATTTACAATAGATTATTAATTAAAGTCATCCCCATAGAGTTTACTAAAAAGCTTTGAGAATTCTAATAATTTTCAAGAGGGTTATCATTCGTTATTATGTTTTCAGACAATGTCATACAGTAACCAGAGGTACCAGGGCTACCCCTACGTGAACCCCATTGTCACGGATGCTCCATCGTTAGATCCTGCAGCGGCTTCTAAATGGGCCAATCTTCCTCGAAAAGTTCTCAGCCCTTCAGTGAATCGACCCGGAGGAAGTGCAATTTCAAAGGTACCTCGACATATACAGCCTTTTATATTGAAATTGCAATATATTTTACTATAAACAATATAGCGCGTAGGTACAGGTTTATAGGACATATTAGTTTCAGTCACATAACTTCCGGGAACGATATCCGGGGTGATTTAATAATTCGAACTCATGGAAACTAGGGCAGAACACTTACGCCTCTCACAAGTACAACGCAAGCACGAAATATAAGGTCACTATTCTCTATAATGAATAGTTGTTGATAATGAAAATAATAAAATATCAACCATATCACAGAAAAATCAGCCCTCGAGCAGCTCGCAGCCAGCTGCGGATCCAGATGAGGACGAAAACCCAGTGGTATATATTGAACTGCCAGAGGAAAACGGAAGTGACGTCTGTAGAAGTATTGAGTCACCGAATGAAGTGGAACCAGAATATGTTCAAGTAATTACTATATACTACTGATTTTATATGTAAAAGTTCTTTACGACGTTAAGGCTATATGGCGAACAATACACACACATAATAACACAGCCTCCTCTAGGCGAGATTGATTTAAAAAAATCATAAGTCAAAAAAGATTTATTTTTATAGGTCTTCACAGACACTTAAAAATAGAAATTTATAACATAGCGTATTATTTTTGTGGGCTTATGTATAATTGCATTGCTGAGTTCTTGAAGACAAATTGATACAAGTAAATTGCTCTAATAAACGAATTACCACAACCCCCAAGGACACAATTCTCTACGATCCATTCGAGAATAGAAGAATTAACGAGCCGAAAGAGGACACCGTATCAGAGCAATCATCTGTCTCAGAGTCACATTCAGCAGCTGGACCGGTGCCAGGCAGCAGTCAACAGAGGCCTACCACATTAGACGTGGGACGTGGTGCTTCTGGTTAGTTTAATTTACGACATTCCCTCTTCCCTCAGATCATAGAACTGTACGCTAAACAACCTATGGTTATCATACTTGAAATAATTAAGTATCTGCCTTCAAGTTTTCTATCAATATTACAAATGGACGAGTAAAGCAGACCAGTAAATTAAAACCTTATATTTTTTCAGCGTTACAATCGCCAAGCACTGGGACGCCTGGTGTACCTTCATTCCTCCAGAAGGAATCGTATGTCTACGGCGGACATAGCTCTGACGGATTTCCTCTCTCCCCAATACCAGTATCCGAGTTTCCTGAACCACCGCCAGCTTATACAGAAGTGGATGTAATACCAAGTACTCCAGTTCCTCAAGAACCGCAGCGGCCACCAGAGCCGCCAAGAACGCAAGTTATTGTGCCCACACCAGGTAATGTTGATATAAAAGTATAGTTTTTTTTTTTTTTTTTTTTTTTTAAAAAAAAAAAAAATATTAGCAGAAAGGCCCAGTTAGCAATCCACAATGCAGTCCTGATCCCAACACTAACTTATGGAAGCGAGAGCTGGGTATGGCAGAGTGTGCATGAAAGTAGAATAAACGCGGTAGAAATGAGGGCTCTACGCAAAATCTGCGGAGTGACTCTCGCTGACCGCGTAGAAAACAAGGTTGTAAGGAAGGAAGTTGGTTTGAAAGAGAGTGTCGGTGTAAAAGTAAGAAAGGGCATGCTCCGATGGTTCGGACATGTAGAAAGAATGGTTGACGCAAGACTGACTAAGCAGATATACAATGCAAAAGCGGACGGATGTAGGAGTCGAGGACGGCCAAGACACACATTCCAAGACCAAATAGAACGTGTTCTGGAGGAAGGTGATGTTAAGAGCCTCAAAAACCGACGCGCGTGCATGAAAAGAGTTATGAAAGTCAACGAAGCGAGTGAGGTGTGTAAGAATCGTGCCCTATGGCGCTCTGTTCTCTCTGCCTACCCCGCAAGGGATTTGGCGTGAAGTTATGTATGTATGTATGTAAAGTATAGTATCCTACCACGGGCACTTATGGTTCGTACAGGGTTCAGCAAACCAATATTTGAAAATATCAAGAAGCCCAGATAGTGTTTCTTTTTGCGGTTGTAATCGTAAAAATCTAATAAATTTGAAAATTTTATTTTGCAATTTTTGCTTCATTTGTTAAATATCCGCCTAACCATCAGAAATTATTATTACCTATCCTATAGTATATTTTCACGTAAAAAAATAAATAAACTAAGTGTTCGAGTACAACAACTACAACACATTTACTTGCAGACCCAGTAAGTCCAATAGGGGTGATGAGTTACAACCGCAAGTACCTGACGTGCCACCATTGCGGGACCAGGGTCCACACGTTGGTGATCAAGGAGAACGGCTATATGACATTATTCATAGCTCTCGTAATATTTATATTTTTGTAAGTTATCTTCTTCATAATATTGTTAATTTAACATGTGTAATGTCATTGGTGTTAATAACTTTGAAAATAATTGACTTAGATCTTATAAATGCCAATAATGCAAAGTAAATAAAACTTTACGTGTTTTTATTTCCAGCATGCCCCTGCTCATAATCATGTACTTTACGGACTGCTTCCGACACAAGAACCATTACTGTCCAAACTGCAACAAACTCATTGGCTATGAACTGCCTTTATTTGGACAACAGGTTGGTAAATAATTTGGACCTTGCACTAATGTATTGTATTATTTTGAATAATTTATCAGCTTAGTTAAGTAACTTCACCCCTTTGATGTCCAGGGGCGGCTTAAACACATGATACGTTGAGCACAATTGATTAGTCCTCTATATTTATTACATATAGCTTTAGAAAAGCTTCATTCAATTTAATTCGGTACCATTGGACTAGAAGTCAGATTTTTAAACTAATAAGCTACCTCTAGCTTAACGACATTGGCGTCAGTTCAAATCCCTCAGTCGCCACTGCCTATACCCACAGAAAAAGATAGAATGACCGATTATTATCTAGACTTAAAATATTTATTTCTTAGATTTTCGCGAATCACATTCATAACATTGAAACAACTTTTTATGGATTATATCGCGTTTATTTAGAACTTATTTTTATTTATTTCCCGACGTTTCGAACTCTTTACAGAGATCATTTTCACGAGTGATGAACAAAAAGATTATTTTTGTTCATCACTCGTGACGCGCGCTCGATGTTATAGTAAACGTACTTATCTAAAATTAAAATTAAATACGAGTAGTAAATATATTGTATTTTAGTGCATTATGATTCTTTTGTTTATTTATTTTTTTATATTTATTCTCTAAAAACACCTTCCTCCTTATTACAGATGCATTTTGTGACAGAATAAATAAGTCTTGCAAGAGAGGAGACACTCGTTGTGTTGGAGAACAGGAACCGTAAAAGTAATATTTTTTAAAGTAAACAAAGAATATGTAAGAATTATGCCTAATAAATACATGTATAAATAAAATTAGTTAATAATATGTTAGGGCATCGAGGGGACTCCCTTACCAATGGCGATATACTTGAACTAGACCTAGACTTGACCTAGTATACAAAATTATATGGAGAAATAGGGTTTATACGGAGAAGTGGGCCAGTGAAGAATGATAAATTAATATAAGGACTAATCGACGCTGTCGCCATCTAGTATACATAATTATACAAACTTAATACAATTCGCGTGCGTAGTTAAGTATAATCTATATAATTGTGAACAATAAAATTAATATAGTTACTAACATATCTATCTTAAAATACGGTTTTTAAAAATGTGAAATAAATTGTAACTAAATAATAATATCGTAATATGTTAAATGAGATTAATTAAAAACATATTTCAGTGGCTGATATAATTATTATTGCTATTGTAAAAAATAGTATTTAATATGAAGCGTAATTAAATTGAAATTAATTAAATGTATCATTTTGTGACGCATCAGCTCTTTTTGGGGAAAAACGCAGTGTTGGATATTTTTTTTTGCAACTAATTTTAAAACTAAATTATGCTATTTTAGTATAGCATCCCATCACGGTATACGGCCATAGAGCCCAGAACATTGAGAGGTGACATTCCTCAAACAGCAATACTTTAACAATGTATCCAAAAAATAAAGTGGCTTTTCAAATCACCAAAAACAAGTCTTTTTTTTTTCTCTTTACATATTTACAATTTAAACCATAGAATAAATAAATCCGCACATCGGCTCACACCAATGACTTTTCGAAATGAATTTCGTAAGTATGTGTGATAAATATCGATGATTAAAAACTTTTTGCCCGGTATGGCAATAGGTTCGCCATCTATTCCATTTGAGACGTAAACATAACGGCGAGACGAGGCTTAACAGCCGCTGCCTACACCTTCGGATAGAAAAAGGCGTGAAGTTATGTTATGTTAAAACATAGAACTACAGCATGTTCTCCTGTAATAAACTTTTAGTATAACTGCAGCCTGTTGCAACACTTTGGATTCAACATGATCAAAAATCGATGTGTGTCAGGTTCACGAATTTTGGAGTACCGGCGTACTTTTATTCTGAGGTTCCTTGCTAATACTACCTTAAATTTAATTATACAAAACACAATTTTATATCGCTACGTATCAGTATTCAGTAGCAATAAACAATGAAATTCGTTCAACAAATAATATCGTTAAGAAGCGTGTATAGAGCCTTACCTGTTCAATTTGATTGGACCACCTGTTTTCCTGACTTTCAAAGCTTTCTCCCAGAACGAGACAGCTTCCGGCAGTATGGTGTTCTGGAACCAATATTATAGTTAGGGCGTACACTGTATTGAGTGAACATCACAAAGTTAGACGCTGCACTAATTGAACGCGCCCGTGTTGAAACTAATACATGGAACTATGTTTTAATTTATATTACTAAATCCAACATTGTTACTGAAACTTTGTATTTAGTTATGCTTTTAGCAAAAAGCAGGTTTTGTTAGCCGGCTGCAGCGCAGAGTTAAGCAAACCTTGAATAGCTTATTAATTGACAAATACCAGGGAATGTTGTTCACACCGTACGACACTAACGCCCGAATACTGAACCGCCACTCAAATCTGACAATCAATAAAGTGCTACTTACTGCTCAAATTTCACGTATTCTTTCTAATGTGACAGCTACTTAAATGTAAATATAACTAACTACATATTATATGTAAATAAAAATTCAAGTGTTTGTTTGTAATAAAGAAATAACTACATTCATATGAATATATATACAACAATTTTTGTCTATCAGTCTATGTATCTGTTTGTTCCGGGTAATCACTGAATGGGCGGGAGTCGGCGGGACCGACTTTGATGTGACATTAATTGGCAGATAGCTAGTGTAATAATGAAATAATGAGTAACTTGGGCTACTCTTTTTTAGAAGTAATCTTTTATTTATTGCTTCCGGGGCGAAACAAAGTTCGCGTTGTCAGCTAGTAAATAACAATAATGTACTCACGTTTATCATCACAAACTTCTCTTCCTCCAATCTGAAAAAAACATAAATCGAATTACTATATTTACAATATCATTGTTTTCTGATGGTAATATACTAAGCAATCTGGGCCAATACGTAGCAATACACCGAAGGTCTTGGGTTCTAATACCACGAATAGCTACTTCAGGATTTATAATTATCGATGACTGAAAAATGAACGGCCGATACACGCCCACGTAGTACTCTTACTTAAACGAAGTACCGCCTACCAAACATCAAAGATCAACAATCAATATTGCTCCTACGGCAATTCGATACTAAATGAAATTTTCCGCCTACTATATCATAGCAAATTGATAAAATTTATAAATATAATACTATTTGTAAAGCTTTCGGTGATCAAGTTGTCAGTTGTGTGGCAAATTAGCAAACCGAGTGCACCATAATACAGGAGGGAAAAAATCCATCACAGGGAATGTTGGTCGACAAGCTAAATTAAGCCGTTGACAAAGTTGGAGCAATCAAAGTGAATTTTGATGGTCAAAGTTGGTGCAGCCCGCGGGAGCTTTGATTGAGAAACTTGGTCGTGCGCTTGTGCCCAGGTCGGGTCTCCTGTTGCTTTGCGTTCTCCATCAGTCTGCGTAAACTCAAATTAAAAAAGTTCACTTACCTATATACAGAGTCGTCATAGTTGATGCTGATTCTAAGCGGTTGGTCGATGCTCCTCTTTTTCACAAGATGTGCCGGTTCTATGTGAACACCCCGTACAACCTGTAAGAAAAAAAAACATTTATGTATTATATGAATATATAATATTAATCATAGAAATTCTTTATTTACAATAATAAGAACAAATAAATAAATTACATTATTTACAATATATACAATTAAAAAACTACCTGAAATCAAATTTCAAAATATTAATCATCTAAATAATACAGACAATTTTGAATTTTTACATCCCAATGTTTTTTTTTATATTCGCACCTTTAATTTTCAAATGGATATACAGCATAGCAATGAAGAAATTAAGTTGAATTTTCGGTATCAAGTTTGGTGGTTGCCAAGGCTAGAACACGCTATCACTCAAACATAGTTCTCTCTTAAATCAATGAACAATTTAATATTCCAAAATAATTCTATGGGAGGTCTTTACAACTTACACTTATGATAACTTTACACCACGTCCCTTTTTGATCGGCGGTTAATCTATAAAATATACAAAATAATACCTATAAATAAAATTGAAGTGTCTGTGTGTAATATTGCAACAACTGCTCTGTTTGTAATACGGTACATACACCAAAATAACATTTTTTCCAATTTTTGTCTGTATGTACGTTTGTTCCGGGTAATATTTGCAATGGGTGGACCGATTTTAAGAATTTTTATTGGCAGGTAGCTTATGTAATAAGAAGTAACTACGCCTCCTTTTAATCTTTTTATTGCTTCCGAGGCGAAACAAAGTTCGCCAGGTCAGCTAGTAATTAATATATTTATTAAGTTCCAAAAGCGTTATTCACAAGTAATTGATTCGAACTTGAGACGTCTGCGTGCTGCTATACGGCATTATATTATCTGCTACGTTATCATGACTATTTAATTAGCAAAAAATCTTCATATACTCGTGAGGGTTGTGTGAAGGTCGAGCACCCCGCTTCTGAATCAACAAGTCGTGAGAACGAATCCATCCTCACACCAATGACTTTCCGGAACTTATATTATGTGGTAAATGAGGACTGAAGAGTTTGTTCCCGATGGCAAAAGGTTCCGTCACCATTTTGATTTATACAATTTTGTAGGACGACGGCCAGATTTAATTTTTGCAAGTCCAAATCTTATTTAAATATCTTTCTATCTATAGTAAGTAATCCATAATCTTAATGATATATTTTCAACACAGTGTTTTTTTTTCACACTTTGTTTGGATTGGACAGTTTTACTATCAGATATTACAAAATATTTGAGCTCTGACCGTGCCTGTCTATATCTGATTAGATATTTTTTTGGAAACCATCAATGTGTGGCTAATGTTTTAACAGTAGTTTTTAGTACAAGTTTTAAGTACAAAAATCTGAGGATTTTAAGAAGTTTTTCTATCGTATTAAATTATTATTATTATATATACTACTATTGTATATATACTATTATTATATATATACATACATAACTACACGCCAATTCCCTTGCGGAGTAGGCAGAGAGAACGGAGCGCCATATGCACAATGCTTACACACCTCACTCGCTTCGTTGACTTTCATAACTCTTTTCATGCACGCGCGTCGATTTTTGAGGCTCCTAACATCACCTTCCTCCAGAACACTTTTTATTTTTTCTATTTCCATTCTATTTCTACATGTATATTTATATATATATATATATATATATATATATATATATATATACATATGTATGTTTCACAACTAGGTATATTATTAATTAACACAAATATAGATATTGTGGTCTGCGGCTAATGAACAACACTCACATAATTTATAGCAATTAATTGTTGCTTTTAATTAGCGTATCAATATCATTCATCTCGTAACAAATACGATATGTATCGCATTATGGATACATGCAGGCAACACCACTCCGGGCAATTACCCTTTATTAATGTATTGATGTTGCAGTAATTGGCGTGGTGTACACTGAATATTGTTCAGTAACTCATGCTCACTGTTTATAAGATTAAATTTGTATTTATACGATTATTAGTCTCAGTGGTCCAGTGTTTGAGCTCACTGCTTCTGATGCAGAAGTTGTGAGATCAAATCCAGGCTCAATCCAATGATTTGTCAGAATTCTTTTTGGAAGTATTGTGTGAAAAATTTCGATGCCTGACATTTTCGCGCCCGTTGATGGTTCTCTCACCTCCATTTGAGACGTAACGATTCGACGAGTAAGGCCTCTAACAGCCGCTGCCTACAATCTCAAGTAGAAAAGGCGTGACGATATGTATGTTTTTATGTACAATTTGCTAACCCCTATGTTTTGTTAATAAGATCCATGTGTGAAAACTGACACTCGATATGACTTCCCTCAAACTCAAACAGAAATGGGTGCTTTTTTCGCGACCTACTTATTAATTTCGCGGGATAGACAGAAAGAATAGAGCGCCATAGGACACTCGCTTGTTTGACTTTCCTGACTCATGTTTTGCACATCGTTAATTGCGCAGGATCCTGACGTCACCTTCCGATAGGACACCAGTCAATTTGGTCATTGAAAGTGTATCGTGGCCTTCCTCGACGTCTATATCCTTCCGCTTATAAACTGTATATCAGATCTCAAATCTTATACAGATTATGTTTTATACGTGCATGTAACATCTGGGGAATAACATCGACGTCACCGAACGACTTTTAATAGGATTTACTGTGTATAGGAAAAAAACGACACTCAGTCCCTCTTTCTTAACACAAGTAATCCAGAAAAAAAAACCGAATAACCTTCGCAACAACCCAATAAAATATAGTCATCAATACAAAAAAACATCTTCAGCATACAGAAAGATCTGTTCGAGACCTCTATAGTGTTAAACATTAATTTTTAAGGTTAACAAGTCTTTGAAGTTGGCGCTCTGTTGCTTAACCAAAAATTAAAACTAACATATAAAAATATATTTTTTGCAAAGTTACTTCACAATATAATAAAATATTATTGTTATTATTTATATGTTCATGTACATTCGCAAACAAAATAGTTACCTACATTTATTTTTTCTTCAAGATACATATTAATCTATAAATTCTACCATACATTTTTTAAGTTGCCAGTAGTTCCATCTATTAATTAAGTTATCAAGTTAAAGGAATTCAAGAAATCAACTGGTGCGAATACTCAACAGATTGAATAAAAAAATAATATATTCATATATATTAAATTGAAGTGTCTGTTTGTAATATTGAAATAACTGATTTCCACTACATCCATATCAATAAATAAGTCTACGGTACATACACCAAAATAACATTTTTTTCAATTGTTGTCTGTCTGTGTCTCTTTCTGTCTGTTCTTATGTTCTGTTTGAGTCGAGTAATCTCTGAAATAGCACCGATTTTGACGAAACTGCTCTGGGCAGCTGTAAGTAAGAAAGGCAAGAGGCCTAACAAAGGCTCCTTGCTCCTTACTTTAGAAAAAAAATCTTATTTATTTCTTTCGAGACGAAACAAAGTTCGCCAGGTCAGCTAGTACTTAAATATATTACTACGATCATGGGAAGTTTTCGTGAACGAAGTTTCAATTTCTATAAACTCTCTCTAACAGGAAAATATAAAAGAACTTTAAAATGCATGCTTCACTTTTGTCGACAACGGTACTATCATTTCCATTACAGCCATGTTTGTGGGTTATCGTAGTGTTCAAATATTTGTACTGCTATGTAAGAAATGTATTCATTTTTATTATTATGAAACTTACAAAGGTTTTGCTTTGTTTAAAACAATTTAAATGTTAATATACTCAACATCAAATATCAGTCTGATCGTGAGAGATAGGTAATTTCCCAGGTGGAAAAAGCTCCCAAATATATTATCGCGATATCGCCGTGTGGAAGAGGATGTCTACAAAATTATAAATGTACAAACTAAAATGTGAACTTCCCAACTACTTTAGAACACGACAGTTGCAGCAATGAGACGCTGTCTCTTCTCAAACTTACTGGCTCCGACTACTTAGTTTAAGCACTTATTACTTCAAACAATTTTTCAATGGAGGGAAATACAGTAAATATATGATATAATTCTAATATTCAATATCTATATATCTAATTAATTAATATCTATATTACAGCAAATATACTCAGAAATGCAGTAGCTCTTAATAATAGACACTCTACTACTGGACATGTGATTCCAAGAAATAATAACCAATTAGATAATGTAAAATCGATTTATAATAGAGTACATCATGACGCAATTTACAAAATGTTAAAGGATTTCATTTTAAACAAAAGAAAAAATAATTTATTATTACATGATCACACCAATGTGAGTGACAATGAGCTTCGTGATGACTCTAAATATGATGATAATGTTAAAAATTCAAAGGAGATCAAAGATAAAAAACATGATAGCAATGATGATTTGCATAGTGATAGTGGAAATAATCATGACAGTAATGATAACTTGAATAATGATAGTGAAAATAACCAAGGCAGTAATAATAATTCGAATAACGATAATAAAAATAATCATGGCAGTAATGATGATTTGGATAATGGAAATAAAGTCAGCTTATATAATTATGATGAAATTGAAGATTTCATAGGGAGTAATATATGGTATGATTTTGACCTAGATAATCTAACTAGCGAAGAGACAAAAGAATTATCAAATATTATGAGACAACAGAAAGAAGTTTTACAAAATATTACGCAAATGGAGGAGCAAAATATACAATGGGAGAAGGAATTTGATGCTTTAATTGAGGGGGTAGTAAAGAAACAGGAGGCTGAAAAAAAAATGAAAAATTATACTGAGTTTACATTTGAAACAACAGTTAAAACGACTAAAACTACTACACCTGCACCATCATCTATTATTTCAATTATAAACGAAGCTGATGTTAAGGACGCTTTGAGAAAAGATCCGTATTTAAGAGTAATTTTACAAATGGCGAGGGAAAAGAGGAAGAGTTATCTGGAAGGCAATTAATTTATCATAAAATGATACTACATACTTAAACTCGCAAATCGTACGTCATAGGGTTATCAGAAAGGTTGGCGTTCCACAGTCATACATCTATTTATGCATTCGTAATATACAAAGTAATACAAACAGATACATAACTACACGCCTTTTTCTACCCGAAGGTGTAGGCAGCGGCTGTTAAGCCTCGTCTCGCCGTTATGTTTACGTCCCTAATGGAATAGGTGGCGAACCTATTGCCATACCGGGTACAAAGTTGTCAGTCATCGATATTTATCACACGTAACTTTCGAAAATTTCGAAAAGTCATTGGTATGTGCCAGGATTTGAACCCACTACTTCTTGAATCAGAAGCGGGGTGCTAGCCACTGCGCCACCGAGACTCTACAAACAGATAATTGTTGGCATTTGAAAAATTTGCAAGAGCAAACGTTATTATTTATGATGTTGGTAACATACAGTTCTACAAGGTTATTAATATTTAAAAAAGAATCTAAATTGAGTAATCACGACTGAAATAGTTTTATAACAATATACGAGTGTATTTAAATACATATTTGTGTGATGACCACGGATTTTGTCTTCATTACATATTATTAAATCAAAGAAGTTTTCCGCTGTCTCTCCCCTTATACGCTTTAGATCTTGGAAAAAATGGTGTGCTGGTTTGTATGTATAATTTATGTATAATGTAGTAACTAAAAAGTTATTATTTTCGCAATTTAGTACTTTAATAGTAAACGCTGTAAAAACTACTTCTGATGCGGAACAAAGTTTGCTGGATCAGCAAGTTCTTTATACATATAAAAACCATATCATCATCATCATCAGCCTAATGCAGTCCACTGCTGGACATAGGCCTCTCCCAATGTGCGCCACAACATCCGATTCTCTGCCTTCCACATCCAGTCTTTTCCAGCAGCCTTTCTGAGGTCGTCTGACCATCGGGCAGGTGGGCGTCCAAAATCCATATACCTCCTTGTAATATAGGTTCATTATCAGACATCATAAGATATGCCTGAGTCATGTAAAATAAGCTTAGAGAGGTTGAGGCATAAAACTACCCATCTGAAACAGAGGTCCTGAATTCGAATCTGAGTGCAGGCCAATGACTCAAATGTTAAAAATATCGATTGTAATAATGAGGTTGTGCACAATTGGGACTCAAAAAAATTGGTTTAAATAGGGTTGCCCATACCTTCAGACATAAAAGACGTGACAAAATCGCAGTTCTACTCGCTAAAAGTTCATATTTTGAAAAGTACATATGTGTTTGTAATTAAAACCATATAGCACTAACAATAATACTTGTGTCAGAACATCATCTGCAAGGTTCCAACATTATTTTTCGGTCTTTTTATTATTATAATGATTAATGTTACTTACATTTGTTTAACTGACTTGTTATTAATGTTATCGTGGGAGAAAAAGTCAAATGAATTTCGAATCACGATCAAGTAGACATTTTACTCTACAAATTTTGTGGCTGTGTTCCGGACGACTGGACCAAAGCAGTCATTGGGCCCCTGCACAAGGGGAAGGGGTCGCGGCAGGACTGCAAAAACGACCGAGGCATTAGTCTTCTCAGTGTTGCAGGTTTATTAGTAGGTAATTGTATGCGAAGATTCTTATTGAAAAAATGACGAATGTATCTGATGAGAAATTGTGGGATGTACAAGCGGGATTTAGGAGAGGAAGGGGGTGCATCGATCAGATCTTCTCTTTGCGGACCATCTGCGAAAAATATTTAGCTAAGTGAAAAAAGTATTTTGTGGATTTGTAGATCGTGTACCCAGGAATGAATTATGGTCAACGCTGTCGAATACATATGGGGTTGACGAGCTCATGGTGCGGGCTTTAAATTCTCTATATGAGAATTCTAGAGCCTGTATTAGGGTGAATGGGGCGCACTCAGACTGGTTTAATATCTATAAAGGTGTTCGACCAAGATGTGTTGCGTCACCATGGCTCTTCAATGTCTGTATGGATCTCTATATATTCAATCTATATCTGACAAAACTGAAAGAGACTGAATGTGGTTTAAGCATGGAAGAGGTGCGTGTCAAGTGCCTACTGTACGCCGATGACCAGGTATTACTTGCTCCATTGGCGTCAGAGTTACAAGACATGCCAATCTTGGTGAATGAAGGGTTTAGAGAAAGAGGTATGAAAATAAATATAAGCAAGACGAAAGTTATGGTTGTGGAGAGAGAGAAAGAGGTGTGTGATATGATATTGGATGGCGAGAAATTGGAGCAAGTGAATGAGTTTGTATATTTGGGAAGTATGTTTACAAGAGACGGAAAATTTGAGGAAGATATTGAAAGGACAGTGACTGCGGATAACAGAGTTAATGGTGCATTGCATGTCTTGATGCGTAGTCAGGCTGTGTCTGAAAAGGCACGCACAATCACAATGGTGTGTTAGTACCAACTCTAACATACGAGAGTGAGTGTTGGGTGTGGCAGGCGAAGCATGAAAGTAACCTTACTTTGAATGAAAGAAATGTGTGGAGTCACCTTGCGGATCGAATGAAATATAGGTTGATAAGGGAGAAATGCAAGTTGAAGGATGATGTGGTGACCAAAGTCGAGCAAAGTATGTTAAGATGGTTTGGTCATGTTGCAAGAAATATGAAAGCCGACTGACGTAAAGAGTTTACAAAGCGAATGTGAGTAGCAGGTACGAGATCGGGAGACCAAGACGGAGCTACCACGACCAAATAAATGATCTGTTTAAAAAAGGCAAAATGCGTAGCTCCCGAAACCGATGGAAATGCATAACGAGATGTATGGCTGTGGATGAGGCGAAAGATGTGTGTCAGGATCGTAGCTTGTGGAAAGCCAAAGTCTCTGCCTACCCCCATGGGATGCAGGCGTGAGCTTATGTATGTATGTAAATTTAGTGAGTAGATTGTTATTATACTGGTGAAAACACATGGTAACACACTTCACAACACTAGTTGTCTAACCGGCGGCCGGCGAAAAACGCGGATGTTTTGAAATCTATTACATTATGATATGATTATGAATACAAAATGCAAAAATACCAAATTTTTATTTGTGTATACAGGTTTATAAAATTAATTACTGTTGTCTCTATGTTACTTCCAGACAGCCTCAGGGTTAAGACGATCCTGTTGACAGTTCAACATTCGTTTACGCCAATGCCTTCAAATATTATAACCCTCTTTCTGGTGCTCTTCGGTTATGATATTTACAGACGTCATGAAGAAAAACATCACTATAAGGTAGACTGATCATTTTAAAACCTCTAAAACCTCACAAAAGGAGAAAAGTTATGTCGGGGTGACTGTGGCATCACAGAAAAGTATAAACCCATGTCTTGCATATCCATTTTAATTAAAAATTCTAATTGTAATTTTTGTATCAGTTTTAGTATATTTTCACTCATTACTTTTTGTATCTAACTGGCTGGCACAGGATACACAGCACTTCATAAAAAGCAGTCTAGCAGTTTAGACATGAAAGCGTTACAAACAGAGAGACATTCGCATTATAATAATATGCAAATAAATTCAAATAATATTTGTTAGCATGTAACGACTGGGGTGTCATCACACACACAGCTATCGTAACCATTACTAAACGCCAGTTAAATTTAACTACCGCCTTTCGTTTCGCTCGTAAATAATTAATCAATTTACACATCTTACTTAATAGCGTATATTATAACTACTGTATTTTATAGACACACCTCGTAAGGATGGTTAAGCTTATGATAACAAAAGCATTCAGCTATTGACAATGATATCAACACTGATGACGCAGTGAATAAATCATCAGTTTTGTGATCTAAAAATAATATAATATATTAATAGTATTTTGTTAAACAGTTAATATTCTACAAATATATAAAAAGATAATTGTGAAATATGAACCTAGCTATGGAGCTCAGATTTCCGCGACCTGGAGATGAATTTGTATAAGTGGATATTATAGATCGATATCGTTTATCATGGCAACAGAGAACGAGAGAGAGAGAGAGAGAGAGAGAGAGAAAGAGTATTTGCTATTAAAATTCAACAATTCAAATATCGCCAGACATCTCAAATAAATTTAATAGATCACGTTAAATAACTGAAGTACTCGGGCAGAAATAAGTAACTCATGAATAGTTCATGATATTATTCAACAATACCTACTTACTACATATATATACATTTACTTTATTATAATATGTTTACCTATTTAAATTTAATACGAACCATTCATCATGTTCATAAAAAAAGTAAATGTATTTGGTAACACGTCGTTATTAGTATAAAAATGTTAAGTTTGAGTTGGTCTCGCATAGCGGTGGTGCCTTACACTTTTTAATTTTTAACTATAATCTTACACCTATCTGACAGCTAAATACATCAGGGAATTTCAGCATTTCAAGAAGTTAAATAACAAGCTGTACCTAACGATGAGTTAACAGGAACAAGCGCTCGCAAATCACAAAGCCGCTTTTCGAATTAACCGTCTAGAGTAAGATTAACACAAGCATTGATTCTAAAGCTTTATATTTGCTAGGTTGTTAGTCAGACCGAGTACTCGTGTTCCACATATGTTACCATTAGTTATGGCCGGGCGTACATTTTATGTTGTCAAAATGTTATTATTTACTTCTTATGATTTAAAAAGACCGATATTGAAGTTAAGTAAATACTTATAGTTATATACAAAGGCTACTTTACATCTATACAAACACACAAATTTCCTTGTATTGCCAAAAGACCTCCGTTTTTAAAAACACCTAAGAAAAAGAGATGAAAGAGATATTAAATAGGCCGTTGGATATATTAAAAGTCATACCTATATATTTTTAGGTTAAAATAATAGATAATTATTAGACGGTTCACATGTGTCCGCTCGATTACAGTACCCAAATAAATAAACATGTATTTTGTAATATGTGAATGGTGAATTCGAAAAAAAAATAAAACCACACGAAACTTTCGATTTCAATTCGATTATTTCGTAATCGAATGACTTGTGAACTCGGGTTGTTCATAATATTGTTGTGGTGTCACATCGGTGGGAAAATGTTAAAGAGAACTTGTTTAGTTATTTAATATACAGTTGGCGTTTGTTTTCTATTGTTGACTCGCTCTTTCCTGATTTGTATTACATAATAAAATATTTTACTTTTTTAAATATCGCCATGCCCTTGTTACCGCAGGCAGGCGGCGGCTATTACGTCTCGATTCGTCTAATTAGAACATCCCAAATGTTGTGCCATCCCAAAAAAGGCGGCGGAACCTATTGCCGTGCACACGGCACAATTTATTCAGTCATCGATATTCGTCTATCTACGCATATAAATTAAATTGAAATGTCTGTTTGTAACATTAAAATAACTAACTATACGTACGGTACAAACACCAAAAATAACATTTTATACAAAATATGTCTGTCTGTCAGCTGCTGGTAATCTTTGAAATGACTGGACCGATTTTGACGGGAATTTTATCGGCAGATAGCTGGTGAAATGCGGAGTTAGGCTAACTATTTTTTAGAAAAAATATACATATTATTTAGTCCTTCCGATGCGAAACAAAGTTCGCCGTGTCAGCTAGTCATAAAGAAGTTCCGAAAAGTCGTTAGTCACCGAGATTATACGTATTATATAACGTCCCTATGGCCAAGTGGTTGAACACTCCGAGTTCCGATTGAGAGATTTCGAATTGTATAATCCTTATGGAATATGTATGGCGACAGGCTCCGGTACTTATTAAAATAATTAATTCTCCGAGACAGGCCACAATTGGCGCCGTCTACAACACCGTAGGGTGCAAAGGGCGTGAATATACATAACACAATATTACATGTTTCCACAATTACTTGAATGTTTTTAAAAAAAAAGTGTTGTTTCAGTATATTGTAAAAGGTGGGTCAAAGTCGCTTTTCACCGTCTATCCCCTTATTTGCTTAGATCTTTAAAACTTCGATAGATAGAGGGTGTCAACGGGGTGGTTTGTATGTATAATTCATGTATAAGGTAGTAAAAAAGTGATTCTTTTCGAGATTTAGGACTTTAATTGCAAACGCTAGCTGAAAATTAAGTGACAGATTAAAACAATGTTGTCATTATTAATTACATATTTATGCATCTTCAGAAGGTCTACAAAAAAGTTCGCGTTGGCAGATGTCTAGCCCACAGTGACCATTTTCACTTATTTTCTGAGGCGAAACAAAGTTTGCTGGGTCAACTAGTATAATATAAATGGAGTACAGTAACATAAATTTATTTAAACAAAACGTTAATAGAGTCCTTTTTGTAAGTTGTAAAAATAAATCGTAACAGTTCCTCCAGACATTATTAAAATTCATAACAAACTGTGTCTTCATTACAGCACTAGTTACGTGCTAGCAGACACACATAGATTAATGTCAGATTGTCTTGCTGTACATTAATAACATTATATATGCATATACATAACTCGGTCAAGTGCGCTTGTCATACATACATATATATAATTGCAAAAATAAAAACAATCTAAAATAATAATAAAACAGTTTGTTGTAAAATTCGACAGCAGGGCAATACAGAGTAATATGAACACGTAACTCTCGTTCAAGTGTCACGTGCGAAGAGCAGCTTGGCAACTTCTTCATTAGTAATTTAATTGTAACCTAGATTGCATACTACAATTGGATTGGCAAGAAAATATGTAAAAATAAAAGCAGATTCTACCCGCACTAAGTAAAACGTGATTATAAATAAAATCCAAAATAACCCAATAACTGGATAAGGACTAGTAAATGTAATAATCCGGGAAAGGGTCAACAGTTAACATATGTGATAAAGTAACAATTAATTACATAATATATTGGATAGATTAATGAATTTATCTATAGATATAGCTTATGTTATTTAGAGATAAATGTAAAAAGTGAAGGAATTTCCAAAAGCGGTTTAGTGAAATTTAGAGAGACAGGAATAGGTAGGAAACAGTTCATTAGCTATGCGTATAACTGACACGCGGACTGACACACCAACTTTATTTGAGGCCATTATTTTGGAGCCAGATCTAAAAATGTGGTTTATGTTTTCTGCTGTTAAATAATGCGGCTTTATAAATCAGTTCTCAACTTAAGATTGTATTGACCCTATGGGGGGGCCACATGTCCCAAAAATAAAATTTGGTCCTCTAAGAAATGCAAAGCTCATGTAACGTCTCAATTGAACGTGTAGTGTTTTATTTAAAGATCTTTTTTTATTTCGGTCTGACTATGGCTTAGAAGCATTTATGTAGATTTATTTAGAAAATATCATCGCTATTAATCACTATACTATATTGACATATTGTACCTGTGACAAAGGTCACACAAAGTTCAGCTTTTTCAAAATAAACCCACTTTCACCACCATGCAGGTCGCATATATTTAAAAGTAATTTAAATACTTACTTAGATTACGTAAAATCTATATTTGAATTGTAAATTACAGTCTCTAGCGAATACACTTAATTTCAGTCTCGTCTCTTTGTTCCTCTCCCAAGCGTATTCTATAAAAATATTATTTCTTTCCATTCTTTATAAAATCTCCAAACACCATTATTTTCCACGTCTGCGAATTGTGAATTATTCCAGTGGCTTATTATTTTAATATTAACGTTTTATCTGTTAAACAATAATATGTCTTTTTCTTGTTGTCGGTCTGTTGTTGAAATCTTATGGAGGCTTACATAAATGTAGCCGAAAAACTTAATTTTAACTAATAAACTAGAATAATCAGACGTCGATTCGATTATTCTCGATTATTCGATCGAGAAAATGTTATTAGCTAATAGGAAGACTTAATAATTAATAATCTAGTACAATCCTCATAAAGTATTTTAAAGCAAAAAGATAACGGTTACATGAGAAAACCCGTCGAACGTCATTAGTTATATAACAACGAAAGTGCACTGACGAGTTATAGACATTATGATTAACTTTTTTTCTACACGCAACCTAGAAATCGTGCTTTATGTTTCCGTATTGGCGTCGTCATAATAAATATATGGACGTTTAAATATTTACTACGTCCATGAGTATGTAGACAAAGACCAATGAAATGACAGCAATGACATTGTTGACATTTGTGGCAACTTCAGGGACGTAGTTAAACACTTCTAAAACTATGTGCTATGTGCATTGACCTATATGATATAGACTTGTAGTAACCTTCTCAAAGTGTGACCACTGGCCATAAGCCTACAGGCTTATGCGAAGCTTATGTCAATTCAGTCATCTGTCAGACGCGAACCGAATAACAATAGGTACAAAATGGGTAAATGCGTAGTAAAAGAGTGCGATTCAAGATCGGAAACCCATTAGAAATTAACCGGAATTACTTTCCACACGTAATATTAATGTTTACATTAATATTAAAATACAGTAAAATAGATAAATTGTTGAATTTTCATAATTAGTTTCAGTGATACCACTAAAAACTTAGTTTTAGTTTCCCACATTTGTGGGAGAGTTATTAATTTATGGAAAAGGAGATTTTAAATATTTTTTGTTATAATAATAACGCTGCAGGGTGCCTAAAGATGCAGCACGCCGTGACAAGTGGGTGAAAATTATCCGATTGCTGAGAAAAGAAACTGACTGGCTGCACCCGGGAGATCATTTATCGTCAATTCAAGTTGATCATTCGCTTTTATTAATAAATGCCATAATTAATAAATACTTAAAAATAAGATTGTATCGCGAAAGCAAATTATTCACTCAGACTTATAAAAAAGAGACTAAAAGGCAATTTTATATAAAACTTATGTTACACAGCGGTGTATGATCAATAATTCATCTGCCTAGCTTTTTCCCAATTATGTTGGGGTCGGCTTCCAGTCTAACCGGGTGCAGCCGAGTACTAGTGTTTTACATGGAGCGACTGCCTATCTGACCTCCACAACCCAGTTGCGTGGGCAACACAATCCCCCTTGGTAAGTCTGGTTGTTAGACCTTCTGGCTTCTGACTACCCGTAACGACTACCAAAGATGTTCAAATGACAGCCGGGACCCACCAATTTAACGTGCCTTCCGAAACACGGAGGAACTCGTCATGATAAGATGGTCACCCATCTACGGACCGACCGCGCCAAGCGTTGCTTAACTTTAGGGACCGTACCCATACTTCGTGACCCGTTTAGGGGGGGGGGGGGGGGGCGGAGTCTTTAAAATACTACGGTTAGTCACAGGAGCGGGGGGGTGGCTCAGGTTTTTATCACGTAGTTGATTTTAATGAGAGAAATCTCGTATTTTTTCGACCTAGATGAATATTAATGTGATTAAACAGGAAATAATTGTTGTGTTCGTAAATTAAGTTACTGTAAGTTACATACTGTACAGCAATATGTTTTCACAATTAAAGTTGTTCTTTTTCATAATGCATAATTCATTAGTAATTTAAGTATGCATGCAGTCTTATCCAATAAAGACGAGTATGAGCCAAATTATTTTTTTTTTCGAAATTTGCCTGTGAAATGATTAAAAATCATAATTATGAATTACTACGTGAAAACTAAAGGGGGAGGGGGGGGGTCTTGGCATATACTACGAGTGGTCACCGATGGGAGGGAGGGGTCGATATGGTATGGGTATGTTCCCTTATGATCGATCGACCCGTGCGGCTGTTAGGCCCTGTCCACGTTAAATACAATAATTCCCTTTCAATATAATGAATGTAAGTACATTATTTTACTACTCAAGCGTTTTCACTATTTTGTGTATCTGTACCTAATTGTGTACACCTTACCTACAGCGCTTTATATCGCTGCTCTAAGGCAGGTGTACACAATTAGGTACAGATGAGTGTGATCCATTTTTTTTCGGAACAGCCGATCTAGTACGGAGTACACAGAGATCGTTGATCCATTCATTATTTCAGTTATCTTGTAATACATCTGATAAGAAATTAATAAGTAATAGTAAAATATTGAATTTATATTTATTAAATATTTTTACGAGTACATGGCTTGAAAAAGTTGGGCAAAATTTCGCATGGGCTGGCCACCCCACACCGCCATTGCAAATTTATATTGCCATCTTTGTCTAATCAAACTGACGGCAATGTATTTGCGATTTGTGTGACTGAGATAGATATATGTTTAATTTTAAATGTCTAGTGGTTTCAAAGCTACGTCATTGCATCTAAAAAGTGGACACACATTTTTTGACGCATTTGTATGAGGTTTGCTCCTCTTGTATATTGAACTCATTGGCTATGTGCACTAGAACTTGAAATGCTTTTAAGTGAAACTTAGTATAGTTTTATCTCCCATAGAACCGTAGAAATATAAAATTACGCCACGTGATAGAAAATACTTCTGTATTTAAAGTCCGAGCATCAAACCCAGACTATAGGAGCTCGGAGTGGAACCACGCATTAATAATAATTTTATTTTTCATTCTATTGGAGAGGGAGTTGCTCAGAAGAGATGATGGGGACTATTGAATTCTTTTGTGGCGAGCGATGTGTAGAATGGAATTTTTATGATATTGTGTAGACGTTTCTATTGCATTAGCAGGAATGCAATATGAATGTGAGGAAATTATTTAAAAAAATAAAAACACCTTAGACAATTAGAGAAATATGTAGAAAATTATGATGGCTGCGATATTTTGGATGGCACTGTGAGTCTCACCTAAACTCTTTTGTCAATTTCAGTCATAGTAGTAGAGCTGTGGCTGGCACACGGTTCCTATCAGGAACTAATATCCGATGAAAACAAACACTCGCATGTGTTAATGACCTTAGTAATGTCAATTTGCAAAGCGTTATTAAAAGTGATATAAACATTCGCGAACTATACTACTAACTATAGTGATACCGTGACCTATGGACACGTGTAACACGTGTAGGGTTCATCAAGGATTCAAGGGTCAGTTCATCCCTTTAAAAAGATATTCACATTCACCCGTCCTTGAAAAAAAGGGCTTAAGATATTTTTAAAAATTCTTACGCACTATGAGTCATAAAGAACGCTGTGCACACCTTCCGGATGATTTTACCAACCAACTTTTTTTAGAAACCATTATTGTGTCGTATTTGCTGAGATCCCCAATATATCACCAACCCTCGAAATAAAAGTATTGTAAATGCTGTACGTAAAAAGTAAGCTTCGTTCATGTTCACACACTAGAGAAAACCTTTCCTGTGATATCATTATATGCGCTTGACAGTACTTTGTACGAGTATAAAGGTGAACCGGTCGCTACCTTCACAATGTATTTATAATATATATATACATATATATATAATATGTTTGTTTGATTATTTTTATACAGTACATTCACATCTCCACGGACCGGTTACATTACCAAAACAACTCGTACAATATCTCGGCTTTATTTAATGTCTCATCATCACTCTCCAACCCTTATCCCACGCTGACTGGGGTCAGCACAATATGCTGTTTCTATTCTACTCTATCATTATTCAAACACTTCATCCATATCGTTTTCAGCCCTATTGTGTCCATCCACATCCATACTCGTCCATCACCTGGTGGACTTCCCTCCCACCTCATAATATTACCATACCACGGTAGTCTACCACTTATATAGTTTCCCGCGATTAGTGTTACTTTTTATTTTATCACTAGTAGTCCCGGCGAACTTTACATACACATACATCATACATACATACATACATACACATACGCATCAAAGTAATAAATAAGTAAATTCTGGGTTTTTGACTTTTTATTTACTACATCATACATGAATTATAGATAAACCCTGACACCGTCTATCTATTAAAAAGAACCGCATCAAAATCCGTCGCGTAGTTTCAAAGGACATTTAAGGGGACAGACAGCGGGAAGCGCCTTTGTTTTATACTATACTAGCTGACCCGGCGAACTTTGTTCCGCATCATCAAAAGTAATACATGAGTAAAATTTGGATCTTAAAAAGTTCAATTTGTGCTATTTATCGGCACGCGTTTTGGCGCGCAACGCAACTGCTATGTCCCGCTATGTTAATACTGTACTATCTTCGTAAATATTCGTTTAAATTACATACTGTACAGGGCAATGTTGATCTATATTAAATGCACAATCTATTTAATACACTTGACTGGAAGAAAATTAATGCTGTAATGTTTAAAATCGCTTCGTAAATAAGCCCTTATTTCTCGTAAAAAGTAAAAAAATAAAAATGGTCATTGTGGGTTATCCCTAAGAGATAGACATATGCCATCGCGGACTTTTTTGTAGATCTTTTGAAGATGTATAACAATGTAGGACATTATTTTGTTTTATCACTTAGGGTTCAGGCAGCGTTTGCGATTAAAGATCTAAATCTTGAAAATTATCACTTTTTGTACTACACTATACATGAATTATAGATCAAAACCACCCCGTTGACACCTTCTAACTATTAAAAAAACCGCATCAAAATCCGTTGCGTAGTTTTAAAGATATACGCATATAAGGGGACAGACAGCGGAAAGTGACTTTGTTTTATACTATTATGTATTATTATACACCTTTAAAGGGTCTACAAAAAAGTCCGCGACGAGAAATAATGGCCTATTTACGAAGCGATTTTAAACATTACAGCATTAATTTTCATCCAATTAAGCATACTTAATAGATTGCGCATGTAATATAGGTGATCCTGGCCCTTTACAGCATGCAAATTAAACGAATATTTTCGAAGATATTGCAGTATTAACATAGCGGGACAGCAGTTAAAGCCGATAAATGGCACAAATTGAACCTCATAATATCCAAAATTTACTCATTTATTACTTTTGATGCGGAACTAAGTTCGCCGGGTCAGTTAGTTGATAATAAAGAGAACAGCAAACCAAGATTAAAGTTGTAACAAATGGAGAGCCAGATAGACACAGCAAGAGAGAAAGGGAGACTCTCTCGAGGTATAAACAGAGTTAATGGGGACTAGGTAAATAAACTATAATTTATTATGTACACGTGTTTCACAAAAATAAAAACAAGTCCAATTAATTAAATGGAGAGCCAATCAAATTGTTATTTAAATATCTCTCTCTCGTGAACGTTCAGTGACAGAGCACACTTTCCGTTCTACATTTAATTAGAGCAAAAAAAATCAATGTCACCTCACTTCTATAAACATTTGATTTATTAACGCCAATTTTGAATTTTAATGGTATATTAAAATATACGATTTCGTTTCTGCTCTGGGTTCCCTTTGCCAAAAAGGTAGGACGGAACCTTAAAGTTGAACTTTACGAACGAACGAAAAGAGTCGCTGTAATAGTAGTACAAATATTAAAAGCTCGGAAATTGAAAATAGAATCAAATTAACTATTAAAATTAATTAAACACCAAGTGCCTTTGAAACGGACACCTCGTTTTTTGAAGAATTCTCTAAAAACTGTTAATTTATAATAATAATATATATATATATAATAAATTAATTAGCTGATCCTGAACTTTGCTCCGCATCAGAAGTAATTTTTACAGCGTTTACAATGAAAGTGCTAAATCTCGAAAATCGTGCTATTTTCTTTACTAGATTATGCATGAATTATACATAGAAAGCACCCCGTTGACACCCTCTATTTATTAAAGAAAACAAGATAAGATACTTTGTAAGATACTTAAAGATACGGAACCTTACAATGGTCGCGGTCTTGATTAGTTTCTTATTCAAAGTAATTTATTTCTAAAACAAGATGCCTATAATAATTTTATTAATAGTTAATACTCTTTTTAACTTTTTTAAGCACACCCGTTTCAAATAATCGAAATGAAAATTATTTGAATATATAATTGATAGGTGGCGAACCTGTTACCGTACCGGGCACAAAGTTTTCAGTCATCGATATACTACCGATATACTACCGTGTAAAAAGTATCGGGAAGAGACCCGAAAAGAGACCCGCGTAAAAGAGGTCGTTCTAATTTTTTTACTGCATGTTGGTAGCACTGTACTGATTTAGCGCGCAAAATTTCAACGGGATCTGTCATTTAATTTGTTTTAAACTAAACTTTTTGTTGGTCATAGTTTTGAGTCCTCGGCGATTTTTACAATGGAAAATATTGTTGAACAAAGAGTGTGCCTTAAATTTTGTGTTTCGAATGATATTTCATGTGGTGAATCACTAAAAATGTTGCGAAATACCTACGGCGAATCATGTATATCGAAAACAAGGGCTTATGAATGGTATAAGGCTTTTAAAGAAGGCCGAGAAGTAGTAGTAGACTTGCCTCGTTCTGGTAGACCTTCAACCGCTACGACCAAAGAAAACATCGACAGAATCAAGAAGCTAGTGCTCGAAAATCGACGTATGAGTCTGAGAGAGTTGGCTAGTGAGGTGAACATATCTTTTAAGTCCGTCCACAATATTCTCATTGACATTTTAGGCATGAAACGCGTCGCCGCTCGACTAGTTCCAAAAGAGCTCAATTTTGTTCAAAAAGGGCAGCGAAAGCATGTCGCTGAAGACATGGTTTCCCGAGCTTCTACGGATCCGACCTTTATGAAACGTATAATAACTGGCGACGAGACATGGGTTTATGAGTATGACATGCAAACAAGCCAACAGTCTTCAGAATGGCGTCTCGAAAACGAGCCCAAACCCAAAAAACCGCGGCAAAGTCGCACCAAAATCAAGGTGATGCGGACAGTTTTTTTTGACTACCGTGGTGTGGTTCACTCCGAATTCCTTCCAGAGGGAGAAACAGTGAATAAAGAATATTATTTAGGCGTCATGAAGCGTTTGCGTGAGAGTATCCGCCGAAAACGTCCAGATTTGTGGCGACACAACTCATGGATGCTGCACCATGATAATGCACCATCACACACAGCCATTATAGTGAAAGAGTTTTTAGCGAAAAATTCAACAAACGTTCTCGACCAAGCACCCTATTCACCTGATATGGCTCCGTCTGACTTTTTTTTATTTCCCAAGTTAAAATTACCACTTCGAGGAAAACGTTTTGAGTCAATAGAAGCCATAAAAGAAAATTCGCTGAATGAGCTAAAGGCCATACCGCAAATAGCCTATGAAAAATGTATGGAAGACTGAGTGAAGCAGTGGAGATGTTGTATTGCAAGCGATGGGGCCTTTGAAGGCGATAAAATAAATTTAGATGAATAATTTGTATTTTTTGTTTTATTGACAAATTCCCGATACTTAGTACACAGAAGGTATATCACACATTACTTAGAAAAGTCATTGGTGTGAGCCCGGATTGAAACCCCCAACCTCTTGATTCAGAAGCAGGGTGCTCGACCACCGAGACCAATTAGCAGAGATAATAATGTGATTATATTTTTTATACATAAAGGGTGAGAACAGGGTAGTTTGGATGTATAATCCATTCATAATATTATGAATATATTATACATACAAACTACCCTCAAAATCCGTTGTTTTATATTATGTAACGACCTTAGAATAATAACGCATAGAAGGATAGTCTCATTACCTACAAAACGGCAAAAGTGAGGCACAAAATCAATTGGCGTGTGCGTGAACTATGTGTCGTTACACGCTACGACACACACAAATGCGTCAAAATAATGTTAGTAGTGAAGTCATATTACCCCAAAAATGGGGTAATTGGAACATACTTAACTCGGCCTCGTACCTTTTGGGTACATTACGTCTATATTCTTACAGAATGATGAATAGATATATCAATTAGTATACTCTTACGTTATATCAATTAGTATACTTTTATGTTATTGCGATAAAATAACATTATTATTTGACCAAATTTGACTGTCAAATTCATTATGCATTTTCAGTGACCCCCAAAAACTAACTTTTTGGAATGTATTTTAAATTTAATGTATTTTTGAATAAATATGAATGTACTTTGAACTTCAGTAATATATAAAACATTAATAATGAAACATTGGTAAATTACTTTCTACATCTGGCAATACTTTGTGGAGAATGCAAATGGATGGCATAATAATTTTCGATTTCAGTTTTAGAACAAAATACAAGTTAAAACGCAATATTTACACACGAAATATTTTATTAGAATCATTCTAAAGTCTTCCCGTTGTATTGTGACACCATTTTACAGCACAAACCGTCATTTTCAAATAAAATTTGGCAGAAATTATCGCCGCAACGTGACCATGCCTCACTTGCTGTGCGTGAACTCGGTTTCTATGCGTTATTATTCTATGGTAAAGGTGTACAGTGCATAATTTCATTTCATTACAGTAAATATTCGCAAAGAAGTATATTATATTTATAAATTAGTGAGGACTTAGAATTATAGATAGTATAATCTCATGATGGATGATCTGTTTTTAATACTAACGACATACTTGCCTCATTAATAATTGGAAAGGCGATTAGCGAATACATTTATCGACAATATGACACAATATATCAAATTTCTAAACAGAACCCAATCACAGTGGAACAGTTCAGTATTAAAAAAATAATGAAAATGACATTAATGGTTCCACGTCATATTATATGCGCATGGTTTTCTTTTTTATGGGATCGGGGGCCAAACGAGCAGGCGTGTCACCAGCTGGTAAGCAACTAACACCGCCCATGGACACTTGCAAAATATATAGTGTTACAGTTGCGTTGCCAGCCTTTAAAATTGGATAGGGAAGAAGAGTCGGAAGTGGGATGGGGGGGGGTGAGATTGAAATGTGTTGAGTCTAAAGAACTCAACACGAGCACGCACTTCACGCCGATATTCTGAGAGGCCGTGGTATTCCACCGGTCGAGCCAGCCCATTCATGGGGCGAGGTGTGTTGCTGTACCACTATTGAAAAATGCCACAGTTTGGGCACAATTTGCATAGTCACCTAATAATTTGTGTAACATAATGACTTCCGAAAAGTAATTATACGAACCAATGACTACCAGCCCGTGCAATGTACTGAACACAAACAAGCACAAGCATGTCAAGTCAAGTCAAAATAACTTCATTTTTATAGGTCTTCACAGACACTTAAAAATAGTCAACAAGTACAGATAACATATTATTTAAAATTAAATACAAACACAAGCGCTTGTGGAAAGTGCCTCCGTGGAACAAAAATACACGGACGCTATCGCTACGACCGGCCCGATTCCGAGTGTAGGGGCTATCATGAGAAGAATCGGACAAGAAACTCATGTGTTATATACTCTTTTCAAACCATTTGAAACAAATAACAATATTATCATCACTAATCGCAGAAAAAGGAGTCCAAACTCTCTGCTGAGACGCTCGAGCTGATGAGGCAAAGGCGAGAAACTCCATCCGATCAGCAGTCTTCGTCAGAATGGAAAAGTCTAAACCAGCTTATTAGAAAGCTGATGCGGCGCAACCTTCGTCGATCGAATACTCAAGAAATCGAGGACGCGATCGACCGCAACAAAGGGTCGAAAGTGTTCGCGCAGCAGCTTGGTAGGCCCCAACTGACGAAACTGAAAACTGCGGATGGAGTTGTCGTGACCTCTAAGCCTGAGATTCTCGCAGAGATCGAATCATTTTATGGCCTCCTTTATTCCACACGGATGACCAAGCCGACGGGAGACAGCGAGAATGACCACAGAGCACCGCTAACGCGTCGCTACAGTGAAGACATCCCCGACTTTGCAGAAAGCGAGATTAGTGCGGCTCTTGGGCAACTCCAGAACAACAAGGCACCCGGTGATGACGGAATCACAACAGAACTTCTAAAGGCCGGCGGGACACCTATCCTAAAGGAATTAGCAAGTCTTTTTAATTCCGTCATACACCAGGGTATAACACCACAGGTTTGGAGCAGGAGTGCGGTGGTGCTATTCTTCAAAAAAGGTGATAAGACCTTGCTGAAGAATTACAGACCTATCTCACTCCTGAGCCATATCTACAAGCTGTTCTCGAGGGTCGTCACGAATCGTCTCGCTGCAAAACTCGACGAATTCCAGCCTCCGGAGCAGGCCGGGTTTCGAAAAGGCTTTACTACCGTGGACCACATCCATACTGTTCGGCAGTTTGTACAGAAGACCGAAGAGTACAATCAGCCGCTGTGTATGGCATTCGTGGATTACGAAAAAGCAAGTTCTGGATGCATTACTGCGATGTCGGATTGACTGGCGTTATATCGAGGTATTGAGATGCTTGTATGACACCGCCACGATTGCTGTCCAGATCCAGGATCAAGTGACGAACTCCATCGAGCTGAATCCAGGTGTAAGACAGGGAGATGTCATATCTCCCAAACTCTTCACCAATGCTCTGGAGGACGTCTTTAAGACCTTGGACTGGACTGGACAGGGTATCAACGTGAATAGTGAGTACATCTCGCATCTTTGGTTCGCCGACGACAGAGAACCGACCGGAGTAACCGACATAGCTTGTAGAATAAGCTCGCTGAAGTGGCAATGGGCTGGCCACATCTGTCAAAGGATCGATGGTAGATGGAGGTCATAGAGTGGAGACCGCGACTTGGTAAGCGTAGTGTAGGACGCCCACCAGCCCGATGGTCAGACGACCTCAGAAGGGCTGCCGGAAAAGACTGGATGCGGAAGGCA
Source organism: Euproctis similis (assembly GCA_905147225.2). Classification (NCBI taxonomy): domain Eukaryota; kingdom Metazoa; phylum Arthropoda; class Insecta; order Lepidoptera; family Erebidae; genus Euproctis; species Euproctis similis. The sequence goes on from LR990107.1 coordinate 2,512,374, forward strand.
GAAAATCGGATGTTGTGGCGCACATTGGGAGAGGCCTATGTCCAGCAGTGGACTGCAACAGGCTAATGATGATGATGATGATTATTATCACTACTGAAAACAAAGCAGTAGGTTACCTAATAAATAAAAGGTGTAGCAACCAGAATACTCGACAATCACAATTAAGACCCAACCAAATTAAAATCAACGCCCTACAAGTTAACTAAGAAATTCTATGCGATCATAGTAGTCGAGCACAACTGACGCGACATCTTTTAACTAGAGTGGTAACGTTGTGCAACAATTGTGGCGAATAATAAAATTTAAATATCATATATTGAACACAATATCAAGGCAAATTTAAAAGCTATCAGAAATTATTACAGAACAAATTCCAACACACAAGCTCCAAAATCCGCGTTGAACAAGCAATTTGACGGTCCCACTCGGTCATGAAGTCGTTGATGGTGTAGTATGCACCACCAATGAGACGACCCTTCACAACCCGCTTAAAGCGATCATAAGACAAATCCAGAATATGCGCAGGTATCATATTATAAAACTGTACACCCATTCTCAAAAAAGCCTTGTGTACCTTGTGCAGGTGATGATACGGTAACTCAAGCTTATGCTTGCCTCTAGTTTTAAAATTGTGTACATCGCTATGTTTTGTATATTTATCTAAGTTTCTCCTCCCAAACATGATGTTATTATATATATAAACATATATGTATACATATGATGCATACAGACATGCTTAAGCACACGCACACATACGCAGACCTAAGCCTGTATGCCTGTGCGTGTATGCGTGTGTGTGTGTGTGTGCGTGTGTGTGATTTTGTGAAAATGGTGAAAATATGAACACGGTGAGTAATGTTTATGATAAATACTAAAGTAAGTAAATATGTTATAACTTCACTGACTCACATATTAATATTAAGTATATACTAACTGTGGCAGCCACTTTTACGTAGTGGATACCTACATAACGTCACGCAAAGCCACTTGCGGGGTAGGCAGAGAGAATGGAGCGCCATAAGGCACGATTCTTATACACCTCACTCACTTCGTTGACTTTCATAGCTCGTTTCATGCACGCGCGTCGATTTTTGAGGCTCCTAACATCACCTTCCTCCAGAACACTCTCTATTTAGTCATGGAATGTGTGTCTTGGCAATGTCCAATAATACGTAGAGGATAATAAAAGAAATACCCCTTTCGAGAAATAAAATTAGCCAATGCATTATCTGTTTTCCCAAATTGGTTCAGCCGTTACAGAGTACGACCGAACCAAACTAAAATTGGAAAAAAATACATGTTAATTCGGTTAAACACGGTAGTTGGAAGTGGTTATCTTTATATTACAATTTACGAACAGATACTCGATTTTTATTTACTTGAATATCTGTATAGTCCAAGATCCCGAGCCTCTGAAACCTCACTTATTTTCTGACGGTTAAATTGTGTCTAATAGAATGGTATTCTAGGGTACAGCGAATGTATAGATAGTAGATACCCGCTGGTTTGGACCCGGAAGATAAAAAATAATAGTGAGTGAGGTATTGTGTTTTCTTTTTTTTTTAAAGTAATCCTATGTCGAAAAGCGACGTGTAACCTTGACTGATGTTGTCGTGCAACGAATGAAATAAGATCAATATTGATCTCGAACAAAGCCTACCATGGGGTCAAGCTGCCTTGTCACATGGTAATCCGCTTGATAATGTTGGCTCTCATTATCAATAAGCCGCAGTACAATGACATTACAATCATGTTCAACATATGTCTATTTTTACACTAAGAAATTTAATTTGGCCAGAAAAACACAGCACAGAAGGATCACATCTCCAAGTGGGAGTAAGGGACAACACATGGTTAATGGAGCTACCCTTACGGTACATTTTCTTCATATGAAGCAACGACTAACAATGTCTCTTATCACGACCGACCGCAGCTTTAGGTTAAATTAAAACGTCAATCAGTCACTCATTATGTATGGATAATTTCACATTTGGACGCGCACTATTGCTGCACATGATCACAAACTAATATACAAATGGAGCGTAGCACTTGCAATGTAAATATCTTACACTCACTCGACCGTATTGTGTCGTGGTACCTACTGTTGACACCAGTACAGTTCCATAATACTATACTATGCGAATAATTAATTCTATGTACATTGAAAATATTGCAGAAAAACTAAAACAAGATCACAAAACAATGTCCCAAAGAACACATGTAACTATTTACCATCAACTAAAAAGCGTTGTATGTACGTATTACAGCTCATACACTAGATAAAATTTAAACAAAGGAGTCTGCCTGGTGATACCTAAAGGCTAGACCCAATCTATATTGATAACTGAATGTCAGTTTTCACTACGACGCTAACGCCAATTGCGATCGCTTAGCAATTAATGCAAACTGTTTTTTTTTTATCAACATAACTACGATGGCAGTACAGTTAGGCGAGAAAAATCCACTTCAGTCGTCTATGATTGGAATGAACTAAGTTAGCGTTGGGATCAGTATTGCATTGTGGATTGCTATCTGGGCTTTTCTGTTAATGTTTTTTGTGCCCAGAAATCTGCCCAACGCTCCATTTACGCTATTTCCGAACGCCATTCTTCTTTCTACATCCGCGGTGTACCTCTCAACCCCGCTGAAAGCGCATCCAAGATATACAATTTCATTCACCTGTTCCAGCACTACATCGTTAACCATTATCCTTGCATCCGTTCTGGATTCCTCCCATTCAAACACCATAACTTCAAACAGTCATCTTTCATAATACTATAATACTTTCCAATAAACTTCATTTTAAAATAACTCAACATGCTACGCAACAAAGGTATTATTGAATGAGAGATTAACTAAAAGCGAAAATAAATTTGACCTCTTTGAAAATTTTTCACCTCTTCGGAGCACTTCGTTCACAAAATTAATTCCGTCTGGCCTTTGTGTCTAGGCTATATTATTAACTCCTTTAAATCCTTTTGAAATTTAATTTAAATTGAATCACAGTCGAATAGTTAAGTCCCTGGAATTTTTACCATTTAATTGGAACTTTAATAACAATAAACAGTTCTTGGATACGAGGTTTTCTTCTTGTTTATTTCTTTTTTTTTTAAAGAAACTAAAGAACGAAATTAAAAAAGTACACAAAGTTAGGTTCCTCGGAATAGATGACGGACTTATTATGTCAGGCTTGTGGTAACTAACAGGTACATTTGGAGATCTGAATTTAAGCTCCGGTATTTGAAGACTCAAACATGTGTCTGTACGCCCCTACAGAAGGAGTTCAAATACTTAGGTCTCCATTACATTAGGCCTTCACAAAATAATCATTTTACATAAATAATTCTTCTGTGCGAGTGTTGACAGTGAACATAACTGAACAAAATTATTTTATTTGTCTTCGTTTTCTTACTTTGTTAAATAGCCTAATTCCTTGGTATATCATGCAGGACAATGTCTATTAGGTCCGCTGGGGATATATATAGCTCGATAATATCGCTCTAATATTTCAAGATACGTAAATACAACGCGCAATTTGTTGATAATGTGAAATATATGCAACATGGCGGCTGCCTGACGGCTGCCGGTTGGCGCGAAAGTTGACATAATGTCAATTCTAATTCCGAGGAATCTTTCTGAAATTGTCTATGATTATTCATGAGGCATTTAAGTGATACATTTAACAAATTCTCCTAATATTAATCACGTTACATAATATGATAATAGGCAATGTGTGGGCGGAACGGCCGCAAATCGACGTAATATGCCAAAAAAATATATAAACGAAAAAAAATGTACCTTTTGTGTATTTTTTTACTGTAATCTCTTGTGTTCAGCTATGTTATTATAGTTTATGATACTAACAGTAATTTGGTACCAAAAATAAAAGAGTCGACAAAGTTGAGTCTATGATGGCATTGGAGGATTTGACATTGGAGGCTATATCCTCTCAAACTACTTCACAATTAACAGCAGCGTGCCTGCAATGAAATTGCAAAATAATTAAAGAGAATGTTCGATAAGAATCAGAATACATATATATGCATACGAATAGATGTAAGCGACAACTGGGACTGACAAGTATTGAAACGCTGAATTGGAGATAGCAAGGACCCGTTCTACGAACTACCTGTTGAGGAAGTAATGTTTTCAAGTGATAAACTCGAAAAGGACAAACGTGGACTAGGTCATTAGGTTATATCCAGCCCGCAAGTGGTACCTAAGTGACTATCGCTCTCCGTGGACACCTGCAACACAATTAGTATTACAGCTGCGTTGCTGGTTTTTAGGGAGTAGGATGGGAAAGTAGAGGGCAGGGGAAATGAGCCTCCGGATACCTCGTTCACCGACCGAAACGGGGGATGACGATATTCTGAGAGGTATTTCACCGGTCGAGCCGGCCAATTCATTCGACGAACTGCGTAGCTCTACCACCGATAAAGGGAGTGTGCTGGAAGCAAGCGACACTGAACCTTGCCTCTCACTTCATGTACACCCAAGTAAATGGCAAGAGAGATATAGTTTGTGATTGCGTCTGGTATTTAAACGAATCATTACGGTTTGTTAATAGTTAAGGCACTCTTGTTATTTTCCAATTCATAGTTATTGATGTCCAAGATCTCGCACATCACTTATATATATAGGTTTTATTGTTCGATGTGACTCCAGGTCAACTTGTGTGACACGATGATAAATATTTAATTAACCTCCGAGACACATATTGATTGAACGTTCTTCGTTTCTGTGTCAGGAACCCACGGAAGGAGAATGTAGCAGGAAATAAATTGTCTCTGTAAACCCATTAGGGAAAGAAGAGTGACCATACGTAAAAGCTTAATAACCTGGTTATCAATCAATATAACTTGTGAAAAGTCATTCATTTCAGCCAAGATTCAAACTAGAAACCTGTTAGTACTGAGCCAGGCGCCCGTTAAAAGTTATGATACAACAACGTAAACTACAACAATGCGTACATGTTGTATCTGTACACGTGGCCAATTAATTTGTAATAATTTCTTGCTATTCTAAATTTAAATTAAAAAAAAACAAGTTAGGTAAAGCACATTCCGAAATATCGCAAGTGTCAAATGTCAGGCGAATTTCCCGCCATTCATGTGCAGTGTGAAAATCCGAAAAAAAACCTTATTAATCAACGTACACAATCATTAAGGCACTTCACACGAATTTTTCACGTCCAACCTTGTACAAAAAGGTAAATACCGATTTCGGAACAATTCGCGCGACGCCATTGTTGGCTGATACAGATTTTCTACGATGAAGTAACGTATAACCTTGCCTGTTAGTTCTTGAATGAATTGCATGTTGAAGTCTGTGTTTGTTTGTCACGTTTAATATATGAAATATCTTCATACATAGGTTTTACAAAGTTATGTGCGATTTCTCAAAGAAAATTGGCGGAAATGTACGAAACGGAATGATAACAAAATTAAATATATCCTTCGGCGAAACCAGGGAACGTTGCATGCCTATGTACAACCATCGTTTGGTAAGGCCGCGAGGTTATAAATTAAAAAGGCTAAGTTATAAATAAGTAAACAGTTTTCTTTTTACGATTAACGGAATATGTTTACTATTTGGTATCTAAACATAGCAAATTGACAAAAATCGGATCACAATGATTTACACGAAAAACGAAAAAAAAACCAGTAAATTGTTAGAATGTTAAATCATTTCTACAACAAGACGAAAATGACAGCTATAAGAGTTATAAGGTGCATGCAATGAACTTAGAAATGCAGAACGAGTGGCTAACCATTGGTGAGTTCTGCATCCCAATAGATCTTAAATAGCGCGCCTTGATACATGAATGTTCTCCTGCCTTACTAAAATTCTACCTTAATGCCTTACAAATGACCCTCCCAGATCAGAGTAATTTAGTAAAACGGATGAAAGCCTCTGAAAAATCTTGCTATACTTGTGGAGAGGCAATTGGTACTGCAAGGCACGTCTTGGTTGGGTGCAAGGTTCTGCTTGATAGAGGTCATTACTCACGTCGCCACGATAGAGTACTGCAAATTATACGTGAAGCTGTGAGCCTTTCAGTTGCTAGAGCGCAAAAAGGATTGAACACCAACAAAAGAAAAATTAACTTTATAAAATAAGGCTCCACCCTAAATCCCAAAAATAAGCCTTAGTCAATCCTAAACACTGCTCCTGACTGGACTATCTTAATGGACACGTATGAGAAGCACTATAAAATCCCAGAGGATCTGGTTGTAACGTCATCTAGACCAGATATTTTCCTATTCTCTAGACAATCAAGACACATTTTACTTGTAGAGCTCACTGTGCCGTGGGAAACAAGCATACCAAAAGACCATTCAATTAAAATTAATAAATATTACGAACTAACCGATTTGTTAATTAAAAATGGATGTGTGGTTAACTTATACGCGGTAGAAGTGGGGGCGAGAGGTATTCCAGCTAAATCTCTCTACAACCTCCTAAAAGAACTTGGCCTGCCTAGATCTGCAGTGGGTTCTATCCTAGAAAGCTGCTTTAGCAGGCACCTACCAAATTTGGCTGGGCAGGGAGAGAAACACGAGCAGTGAAGGTGAGTGTTACAATGCGAAAATGAAAACATGTAGGAGTCGAGGACGGCCATGACAATCTTTACATGAACAAATGTGTCCTTGCATAAGTTGATGTGATAACAAGAGCTTTAAAGATCGACGAGCGTGTATTACAAGAGTTCTAATAGACGAAGAAGCGAGTGAGGAGTGTAAGAATCGTGCCGAACTCAGTTCTCCTTGTTCTGTCCGCTGGGGACTTGGCGTGAAGTAAGCATGCAGTTATTTCTTCCAAAACAGATGGAAAAAATGCTAAAAGTTCATGTTTGACAATATCATTGTCAATATACGAGTTCTCTCTTGAAAATCATTACAACTGTGGCTAATGTCTTAGCAATAAACGACATTGCGCATGTTAATTTTCTCCAAGGTCGGTCTTAAGAAAACATATTTATGTATACATAAGATGTTTAATTTTTCTGTTTATTTAATTTATAACTTCACACCTTTTCCATCTCAAGGTGTAGGCAGCAGCGGTTAAGATTCGACTCGCCGAATTTTTTACGTCCCAAACGAAACCTATTGCTGTCAGTCATAGATAATTATCACATACAACTTGTGAAAATAATTCCGCGATGATATTGGTGTGAGCCTAGATTCGATCCCACGACTTCTTGATTCAGAAGCGAGGTGCATAATAAATATATAATCATTATCAATACATAGTATAAAATAAAGTGGCTTTCCGCTGTCTGTCCCCTTATATGCTTATAACTTTGAAACTACGCAACGGAATTTGCCGCGGTTTTTTTTAACAGATAGTGGGTGTCAACAGGGTTGTTTGTGTCTATAATTCATGTATGGTTTAGTAAAGAAAAAGTGATGAATCCAAAATCACTCATTGATTATTTTTGTTGCGAAACAACGTTCGCCGGGTCAACTAGTAATAATTATAAAATAGGAAGACTAAATAATTTGCAATATAAAATGTGCAGCAATATGTTTGAGTCCAAATTAAAGTTTCGTCATATATGTATTTTGTTATCTATACTATAATATTATAAAGAGGAAAGATTTGTATTTTTGTATGTAACGAATAAACTCAAAAAGTACTGGACCGATTTTAATAATTATTTTTTCTTTAGAAAGCTACATTATTACTGAGAAACATAGGCTATGTTTAATCATCGTCGTCATCGACATTTTGTTTGTACGCGAGTAACACCGTGAGGCGGGAAGCTACATACAATAGAGCGGTATGAAGATCGCGCGGACTCCTAGTTATTACATAAAACTCATACGAAGCATAGTGAGTCCGGGCTGACTATTCACTCACCGGCGAGCTATTCAGAGAGTTTCGTGTGATGCAGCAGAAGTTGATGCTTCGGCTACATTAGCGGGCTATGGCGAATATTCGTGTTATCGCGGTTAATGTGGCCGGGTTCATGGTGTCATCGCGTAGTATTCGGGCGAAGACGATGTAGTATCGGGGAGCTGTCGGCAAACTGGCAGAATCAAAGAGATTTGTCACGCGAATATTCGCTTAGGTGGCTACATCTACGGCAATTCACTGTCGTCCAGACTTTGAAGCGAGATACATGCATTTTTTTTTAAACTGAGAGTATTATATGGAATCCAAGTGACCCCGACCATAAAAAGTAACACTTGGTACATAATGCCTTAGCGAATTAAAAATATGCTCAGTTGGCCTACCACAGTAGAAGAAATGACGAAGAAACAAGATTCATTGATCGCATACTACAGAGCCCATATCAGCCCATAATGGTGAAATATCATTCACCTAAAGAGTTTTTTATGATTGAAGATTCTTTTTTTTTATTCTATTCTTGATTTTTAACATTGTATTTTACAATATTGGGTTTGGAACGATGAATCGCGTTAACTCGACACGAATCTTCGCCCGCCTTAATGTAGACAAGAACATCGCCTACAGGCGAACACGATGTTTTTGTCGCGCCAACACGATACGAATCTTCGCCCGCTAATGTAGCCTAGCACGCGCTAGTAGTCGCTATTAGAAATAGTTTAGTTGTGAACTATTTGAAACAAACAGCTGGGAGATAATATACACGCATAGTTGCACCTGGAGAACTGAGGGTAGTTTAACACCAATTCATGCAAACTAACTATTTGCTACGAACTACTAATTTGATTTTAGTCTATGGATAGATGAGTGGAGTGAATATTTATTTCAAGAGTTTTGCCGGGAATGTAAAAGAGTAAGTGTCTGTTATTTGCATTACTCTCTCAAATTTGTGTTTTAATGGATATTATTGAATAAAATTCGTGGCGTTTTATTTAATAAGTGTTCGTAGAAGTGTGGAAAATGTTGTAAATATCTTAAGTAGCGTGCTCTTCTATATTGTCGTCTAAAATCTAAAATTGCTTTTGAAGATCATGTATAAAGTGCTTACGACTTTATGGTTGATTAGGTTAGGTTAAGAACAGTGATTTGTAAAATACTAAAAAAGCCTGAACTTAAAGGTCCCTTACTAGGACCTTAGGGCGTCCATAATTTACGTGAGGTGATTTTTTTTTTCTGTCCTTCCCTCCCCCGTTGGGGAGATGCCGTGAGATTTTGTTTAACCCCCTCCTTCATCACCTAATCTCACGTGAGCTTTTTCAGAATGTGGGTTTCTTACGTAAACGCGTTGTGTTGTTAATAAATAGAAAGAAAAAAAAAACAATTTGTTTCGTGCTTTTATTTACGACTAGTTAAGACTAGTAATCAATATTGCTGAGAGTTATATAGTTCAGGGCGTCTGCATCACGTGTAGGTAAAGTTAAGTTAAGTTATGTTAAGTCATTTTATGTATAATGAATGTAGCGTATATTTTTTTGTTCTTCTGTTTAGTATTCAATATTTTTTACCTAAAGTAAACGACGTTCCCTGGTAATTTTAATTTATGTAATTTGGAAAAAACCGTCAAGTGCTAACATGCTTTGTGAATTTAAGGCAAGTAGGTAATTAAAATGATATGGTGCAAGACTTTACCTTCTTAGAGAATGTGGGATTTGAAAATTAATCTGATGTCTCGATACATATTTCTCACTGCCTATACGGCTTTCTTTTACTATGATTGAACGTGAAAAAGTTTATTAGTTTTCGTCATTTATAGTTATAAAAAAACTTGAGAGGTGTCAAGGGACACCCGGATGGAACGAAGTTCCTTTCGATTAATTTGTGAAGGAATTGTAATAAAATTTTAGAACTAAAAAAAACCATATAAAATATGAAAACATGGAAAATAAAACTTCAAAAAGAGTTTCGATACCTGGATTCGGACCCGAGCCCCCCTATATGAGAGCAAGGTATCCCAGCCACTAGACCATTTGGGTAGTTATACACCTTTCTAAATGAGCCGATACTTGAAAGTGCAGTTTGGCATGAAAAAAGTGTCGTGACAATTTTTTCCGTCTAGCCCCCTTTCACAACGCGCGATAAGGAACTTCGTTCCATTAACATTTTTATAAGTAATAAGTGACCCTTTATAAATTTAGCAAATTAGGCTTGGTTGAAATAGGGACAAAGGATGTCAGGAAAACATTTTCCTGGGGCTGCGCGCGTCAGCGCCCCGTCGGTGCCGTCCTGCCCCACCTCGAGGCCTGGGTGTTCCGTAAATGGGGCACTGTCACCTACAGGTTGAATCAGATACTCACCGGTGCTTCGGTGAGTGTGTGAGTCGAAAAAAAGAGAAGAGACGGCGAGATGCTACTATTGCGCATCCGGCCTTGACTCGGCCCAGCACACGCTGGAGGTCTGCCCGGCATGGGCGGCCGAGCGTCGAGTCCTAGTCGATGTGATCGGGCGAGATCTGCACCTGCCGGCGTTGATCGCAGCAATGCTGGTAGGCGAGGAGGAGTGGAGGGCTGTGGACTCCTTCTGCGAAGCTGTAATGCTCCAGAAGGAGGCCGCCGCGCGGGGTCGGGAGAGAGCCGATCCCACTCGAAGGCGGCGTGAGGTGAGCGGCGAGCTCAGCTATCGCCGCCGCCGACCGGTCGCGAGGGCGCACCGCCCGCAAATGCGCCCGGTCGCGGCCCGAGAAGGATAACCCCCCGGAGCGGCCGGGGAAAGTCATTGGGGGCGCCGCCTCGCCCTGGGGAGCCTCACGCCAAGACTCCCCGACGATAAGCTCCCCTCGTAACCGATGGGGGCGTCGGCAGGGTGGTCCAGAGGGGTTAACCGTATCCTGGACCACCCTAACGCCGGAGGTAGGCCGCCGCGAGGTTTTAGTGGGTAGCCCTAGGATCGGATTGCAGTGAACTGCTTTGGGATTCCCACACTACCCCCTGCCGTATCCAGGCGGCGGGTGCGCGAATAAAGAAAGATTTCCTCGCGTAAAAAAAGACCCACGTATTTCGCTGCATGAAGGGGCCGGTTTGACCGGTGAAATACCATGGCCTCTCATAATATAGATGTAAAGCATATTTACTTCTCTGTAAATTGTAAATGTATGTAAATTTATTTCGCTGTAAAGCAGCTCATGAGGCTTGCCTCATTTCGTTCGGTGACAGAGGTATCCGGAGGCCCACCCCCGTTCATCCTCCTTCCTCACCCTAGCCACTTCTAGACCCAGAAAGCAACTATAACACTATTTGTGTGGCAGGTGTCCACAGACGTTGGTAGGTGACCAGCTCGCTCGTTTGCTCTGTTATCCCAAAAAATATATATCAAATAAACTTATTAAAAACAAATATATCAAATATTGAGTATCCAATATTTCAAACAGAATAGTAACTTCGTCACGCTTCATATCCCATCAAATGTAAAATTTGTCGCACCACATTTTTACTTGTTCACAGATCAACACGCTTAGATATTGCTATAATCTTTACAACTGCTCTATGCATATTCAACGATGTTATGTCGCGCTAAAGAGTATTTAAACTATTCTTCACGGACATTTCTACACATATGTAATTTACTACGCTTTACATACATACACATACATAACTTTACGCCAAGTCCCTTGCGGGGTAGGCAAAGAGAACAGAGCGCCATAAGGCACGATTCTTACACTCCTCACTCGCTTCTTTGACTTTCATAACTCTTTTCATGCAAGCGCGTCGATTTTTGAGGCTCCAAACATGAACTTCCTCCAGGACACGTTCTATTAGGTCATGGAATGTGTGTCTTGGCCGTCATCGACTCCTACATCCATCCGCTTTTGCATTGTATATCTGCTTAGTCAATCTTGCATCATCCATTCTTTCTACATGTCCGAACCATCGGAGCCCTTTCTTACTTTTACACCGGCATTTTCTTTCAATCCAACTTCCTTCCTTACAATCTTGATTTCGACGGGGTCAGCTAGAATCACTCCGCAGATTTTGCGCAGTGCCCTCATTTCGACCGTGTTTATCGTACTTTCATGCACACTCTGCCAGCTCTCGCTTCCATAAGTTAGCGTTGGAATCAGGATCGCATTATGGATTGCTAGCTTGGCTTTTCTGCTAACAATTAATACGTTTTAATATTCCATTGAACATAATAGGTGGCTAAATATATTGACATTGCATTGCGGCGTACTATACTATTATTCTCTGCCTGCTCCGTTATGGGCACAGCTGTAAAACGTATGTGTAAATTATGTAGATATTATTTTGAAATTACCTCGAAGTTTCGGAAATTTTGCATCACCGATGGTCACGGGAGAACTGACCATGATAAAGTACCTACATATCATAGTCTCCTTGTAGCGTATCTGTACCGGATATAAAATGTAATTATATGTACTAACATTTTATAGTGTAGTTCCGTGTAAAGCTTAATTTTATAGCCAGAAGATCGGCTTACATCGTGGACGCACACGTAGCACCATCAAGCCAAGTACCCTTTAATACAAAATATACTGTTCTATAATATATATTACTTACTAGTTTATGGGCTGCCAACAATTATTAAAGTTTTATGTTTAAAATAAAGTGTTGTATAACTGTATCATATCTGTATAAGTTATATATTGTATAAGACGAGTTTGTTCAGAATTACTAACACAATTATCTAGACATATAATACAGGATTTGAAATATTTAAATGCATACTTTATGTTAGTTCTTAGTTTATGTTAGAAATGAACTTATTTTCTGAGTGTCAATAGGTTTAGTTATCATGATGGAAGGATAAAATAAAACCCCTCTTTGGGGAAGACCTCATCCAGTGATTCCCACTTTTGTCAGTCTTTGCCAATTGTTAGCCAGTCACTGCAAGTAATTTCGGTTATGTCGTCAGCCCATCTTTTTTTTGTCTCCTTTTACCAATTGGGCCTTTCCACTTCGTGGTATTGATAGTCCACCTATTAACCGTGTATCGCGATATACATGGTAATTCTTACTACTACTACTTTTTCGACATGTGAAGGGCAACATATAATTTGCCTATAAATGTTATCCCAATTTATATATTTTTTAAAACAGTTTAAAGATATACATGCATATGCATACATTGGTCTGTATTGTGGTGTTTTGAAAAATTCAATTCAATGGACAATGTTACATGGAACGTAACAAAGATTAAATTCGTCTTAGTCGAGGAAACACCACAACAATTTAAGTTATAAAACAACTTGAGTACATAAAATAAACATTACATCTGCGGAAACTACAAAGTTGAAGCAGTTAAAGATCGAGAGTGCTTTTTTATTACCTTTGAAATTGAAAACTAAAATACAACAACAACACTGTACAGCGGACAGAAAGAACTTAAGCCATAAGACATGATTCTTGCATACCTAACATAACTTCACGCCTTTTTTACGTCCCAAATGGAATAAGTGGCGAACCTATTGCCATACCGGGCACAAAATTTTTTGTCATCGATATTTATCACACACTAGCGGGCCCGGCGAACTTTGTTCCGCATCATAAATAAGTTAAATTTGGATATTAAAAAGTTCAATTTGTGCTATTTATCGGAACGCGTCGTGGGCGGTACTACTGCAGTTTACTGCACAATGCAACTGCTATGCGCCGCTATGTTAATAAAAATAAAATCTTCGTAAATATTCGCTTAAATTACATGCTGTAAAGGGCTATATACTTAGTCATGCCATAAATATTGTAACAAAGAAAAATTTTTTTTTAATTGCAAATAACATTTATTACTTTTACAGTGTGTTACTTTAATACATAAATATAAAACTATTTAAAATATAAAAAAGCTTATTCGAAGTGGTCTCCATCGGCTGCAATACAGGCCTTTAAACGTTGAGGCCAGTTATCAATAGAAACACGCACTCTTTCCATGGGAAAATTCTTCACTGCCAATCGTATGGATTGTTTTAGGGACTCTAAATTATTATGACGTTTAGAGCAAGCCGTACTCTCTAAAACTGACCACAAATCATAATCCAGTGGATTAAGATCGGGACTAGACGACGGCCAGTCTTCAGCTCTAATGAAGTCCGAAACGTTCGCTTCCAGCCAACATTGCGTGGACCGAGCTTTATGACCCGGTGCCGAGTCTTGCTGGAAGGACCATACTTCGTTATTGAACATGGTGTTGTTAAGGGGCTTGACTACCTTTTCAAGAATGGTATCTTGATACACTTGTGCCGATGTTTTGATACCTTTTTCACAAAAATATGGCTCAGTCACTCCTTCGTAGCTAACACCCCACCAAACCATCACTGAAATCGGATAATGGCCACGTTGCACTCTGTCAACTAATTGGGAAGCTTCCATAGAGCTTTGAGCATAAATACGGTCATTTTGTTTGTTAAAATGTTGCTCAATTGTAAAAACTTTTTCATCCGTAAACAATATTTTTCTGTGACCTCCCTTTGCGTACCGCTTCAGTAGTTGTTTAGATTTTAACACCCTATTCTTTTTTAAATTATCAGTTAACAAATGACCAGTGCGCCTCTTATAGGCTGCAAGTCCTAAGTCATCTTTTAAAAACGGGACATTGTTCTAGGTGCTATCTTCATCTCCCGAGATAAAATCCTTTGCTTGCGGACAGGATTTCTTCGAATTCTTTCCCTTACTGCTTTGACCACCTTACGAATACTACGTGGACGGCCAGGTCTTTTTCTGTCACAAACAGAGGAGGTCTCATTGTACCTATTAATAGCCCGGTACACAAACATTTGACTAATACCAAGTGTATGGAGAGTTTTAAAAATTGCATTTGGCTCCATACCTACTTTGTGTAATGCAATCACAGCGATTCGGTTCTCTTTATCTCCCCACTCCATTTTAATATCGCAAAATATTGTGCAATGTATGGGCGCCAAAACGAGAAAACACAATGAACAATCGTATAAAAATTCCAAATTCAAATGTAATATTTTTTTATTTTTAGTTGTAACAGTATTTATGGCCAGACTAAGTAGATATATATTAAAAGCACAATATATTTAAGATACTTTACTGGATGAAAATTAATGCTGTAATTTTTAAAATCGCTTCGTATATAAGCCATTATTTTACGTAAAAAAATAATACATACATACATACATAACTTCACGCCAAATCCCTTGCGGGGTAGGCAGAGAGAACAGAGCGCCATAAGGCACGATTCTTACACGCCTCACTCGCTTCGTTGACTTTCATAACTCTTTTCATGCACGCGCGTCGGTTTTTGAGGCTCTTAACATCACCTTCCTCCAGCACACGTTCTATTTGGTCATGGAATGTGTGTCTTGGCCGTCCTCGACTCCTACATCCATCCGCTTTTGCATTGTATATCTGCTTAGTCAATGTTGCATCATCCACGTCCGAACCATCGGAGCATGCCCTTTCTTACTTTTACACCGACACTCTCTTTCAAACCAACTTCCTGCCTTACAACCTTGTTTTCTACGCGGTCAGCGAGAGTCACTCCGCAGATTTTGCGTAGTGCCCTCATTTCTACCGCGTTTATTCTACTTTCATGCACACTCTGCCATACCCAGCTCTCGCTTCCATAAGTTAGCGTTGGGATCACGACTGCATTGTGGATTGCTAGCTGGGCTTTTCTGCTAATGTTTTTCGCGCCCAGGAATCTGCCCAACGCTCCATTTACGCTATTTCCTATCGCCACTCGTCTTTCTACATCCGCGGTGTACCTTCCATCTCTGCTAAAAGCGCATCCAAGATATACAATTTCATTCACTTGTTCCAGCACTACATCATCAATCATTATCCTTGCATCTGTTCTGGATTCCTCCCTTTCAAACGCCATAACTTTTGTTTTCGTCGCATTCAACTGCAAGCCTTTAATCATGCAATCATCTTTCATAGTAGTGACTAGTGTTTGCAGGTCCGACGGCGATTCGGCTAGAAGCACGGCGTCATCTGCGTAAAGCAGGCAGCTCACAACTAGGTCACCCATTCATATCCCTACATTCGTCGATCTCACTCTCTGGAGACAACTGTCCAGGTACAGGATGAACAGCTGAGCGGACAGCACACAGCCCTGTCTGACGCCAGGGCGACAAGCCGCCATTAACAGGCACACACGCTGTATAGCTACACCGGTTGTGGCTACATAAGTGGACTGCACAGCGCGCAGCAGTGCGCCGCTCACTCCGTAGCCCGGGAGTATGTCCCACAGATCCTTCCGTAACACTCTGTCAAACGCTTTTTCCAGATCCACAAAACCGCAGAAATCCTTCCGGCTAACAGCCAGTTGTTTCTCCACGATGTTGCGAAAAGAAAAAATCTGATCCATGCACCCTCTTCCGCTTCTGAAACCACCCTGAGCCTCCTAACACACTCCGTCAGATATCACCCTCATTCTTCTTTCAATAATCTTCCCATACACTTTCGCTGCTAAGCTGATCAAAGATGGCTCTGTAACTGGCGCATTGCATATGTGATCTCTTTATACAAGGGCACGATGACAGCACGCCTCCAGTCCATGGGAACCATATCCGACCTCCAGCATAGATTGCTTAAGGTCAGGAAAGCATCCCGGACACAGGTTCCACCGTGTTTGATCATTTCAGCAGACATCATATCAATACCAGCTGCCTTACCATTTTTCATACTTCGTATCGGCCATTCAATCTCTTTCATACAGTCAGTCGTAGACAGAGCTGCCTGCTTTACGCAGATGACGCCGTGCTCTTAGCCGAATCGCCGTCTGATCTGCAAACACTAGTCACTATTATGAAAGATGATTGTCTGATGAAAGGCTGAAAACGAAAGTTATGGTGTTTGAAAGGGAGGAATCCAAAACGGATGCAAGGATAATGCTTGACGATGTAGTGCTGGAACAGGTGAATGAAATTGCATATCTTGGATGCGCTTTTAGCAGGGATGGAAGGTACACCGCTGATGTAGAAAGAAGAGTAGCGTTAGGAAATAAAGTAAATGGGGCGTTGGGCAGATTCCTGGGAGCAAAAGATATTATCAGAAAGACCAGCTAGCAATTCACAATGCAATTACTGATCCCAACGCTAACTTATGGAAGCGAGAGCTGGGTATGGCAGAGCGTGCATGAAAGTAGGATAAACGCGGGCGAAATGAGGGCATTGCAAAAAAATGGACAAAATCTGCGGAGTGACCCTCGCTGACCGCGTGGAAAACAAGGTTATAAGGAAGGAAGTCGGATTGAAATAGAGTGTCGGTGTAAAAGTAAGAAAGGGCATGCTCCGATGGTTCGGACGTGGATGATGCAACATTGACTAAGCAGATATACAATGCAAAAGCGGATGGATGTAGGAGTCGATGACGGCCTAGACACACATTCTATGACCAAATAGAACGTGTTCTGGCGGAAAGTGATGTTAGGAGCCTCAAAAATCGACGCGCGTGCATGAAAAGAGTTATATGAAAGTCGACGAAGTGAGTGAGGTGTGTAAGAATCGTGCCCTATGGCGCTCCGTTCTCTCTGCCTACCTCGCAAGGGATTTGGCGTGAAGTTATGTTATATATAGATAACTTTCGAAATTAATTACGAAAAGTCATTGGCGTGTGCCAGGATTCGAACCCGCGACCTCTGGATACAGAACCTTGTGCTCGACCACTAGACCACCAAGACTATATGATTTAACTTTGATTACTGTTTAATAAAAATAGAATATTTTATAAGAATTTTTATTCAGATAGTAATAATACCTTTGAGAATCTGAACTAAGGTAAGATTTTTATTAAACATAATGCCGAGACGCGCGAGAGCTTTATATAATACTCTTGAGTCTTATAAGCTACAGAAGACATAAAAGCATTCACTGTAAGAAATGAAAAGTTCTTTTGGATACGAACGGGTACTCAGTATCAGTACTAACCGCACCCTATGACTAAGAAGAATTGAATTTCAATACATTACCAGCTGCTCTTAGTTCATTCGTGCCAATTTTAACTTCATTCGTCCAACATTCAATTTTGTCATTCGGCGCGGTATAATTTGTTGAGATAAATGCAGATGATTTTGTCAATTTGTCAACCCCCGTTGGTGTGACCCGGTTCGAATATGATACTTTAAATCTAAGATCGGAATTCTGAACCTTTAAGTCACCAAAAGTAAGAAACTTTGTTTGTGTGGGTTACAATAAAGTGTTTTCACCGTTCCAAACTATAAACTCACGCCTTTACCGTTCTACAAGGTGAACACGAGTATATTAGGTCGGGGAAAAAGTCTTTTCGCATAACGTAGGTATAAACTTATTATAAAATTTCTTTGACTGTACTATTTGTGTCTGGCTGGTTTTGGTAACATTAAAAAGGTTACATTATAAAGAAAAGAAAAAAAAAAAAAGTTGTTTCCCGCTATTTTTCATTTGTTTTTCTCTCCGTAAAAATGAGTGAATCTAATGAAGAAATTCGATACATTTTAAAATTTTATTATAAAAAAGGCAAAAATGCAACTCAAGCAGTGAAAAAAATTTGTGATATTTATGGACCTGATGCAGTGTCAGTAAGAGTAGCACAAATTTGGTTCAAACGTTTTCAGTCCGGAAATTTTGATGTTAAAGATGCACCTCGCTCTGGTCGCCCTGTTACGAATAAAATGGACGCCATTTTTGAAAGAGTGGAGCAAGATCGGCATATTAGTAGTTACGATGTAGCTGAAGAACTGGGAAGAAAGCTGAAGAATTGACCACAAAACAGTTTTGACCCATTTGAAGAAAGCTGGTTATACAAAAAAGCTCGATATTTGGGTGCCACACGAGCTCACTCAAAGAAACTTAATGAACCGTGTACTCATTTGCGATTCATTATTGAGACGTAATGAAACCGAGCCGTTTTTGAAGAGATTGATAACTGGCGATGAAAAGTGGATCACGTACGACAAGAACGTGCGAAAAAGGTCGTGGTCGAAAGTTGGCCAGGCTTCACAGACTGTGGCCAAACCTGGCCTAACACGAAATAAGGTGATGCTGTGTGTATGGTGGGATTGGAAGGGCATTGTTCATTATGAGCTTTTACCGTCCGGCAAAACCATCGATTCTGATCTTTACTGCCAGCAACTGATGAGATTAAAGGAAGCAGTCGAGAGAAAACGGCCGGAATTGATCAACAGGAAGGGTGTGGTCTTTCATCACGATAACGCTAGACCACACACATCTTTAGCCACTCAGCAAAAATTAAGAGAGTTCGACTGGGAGGTCCTAGTGCATCCACCATATAGCCCTGACCTTGCGCCTTCAGATTTTCACCTGTTTCGGTCTCTTCAGAATTCTTTAGGTTCTGTAAGGTTGACCTCAAGAGAGGACTGCCAAAACTATTTGTCCCGTTTTTTTGATCAGAAGTCCCAAAGTTTCTACAGTAACGGGATAATGTCTCTGCCCACAAAATGGCAGAAAGTTATTCAACAAAACGGTACATATATATTGTAAATAAATGTAAATAAACTTTGAAAAAAATGTCTTGACTTTTCATACAAAAATACGAAAATACTTTTTCCCCAACCTATTAAGTTGAATGCCTCAGTGAGATAAAAAAGAAAGAAAAGAAATAATGGATCAATAAAAATTGAGTATCCAACAATATCGTTGGTACAGTTTTAATGTTCGTTTTTTTTCTATTATTGTTATTATTTGTAACGTAATATAAATACAATGAGAATAGATGATAACTTTCACTCTCCATCCATAGATGTAATAATGTAACTGAACGTTACGTAATGTGAGCTACGATTCCCGCCATTATATACGTCACACTGAGCGAAAGTGATTCGCGAATTTTTGAAATACAATAAATTTATCGTTCTCGCTTCTCTAGCGGCACCGACAACAGTCCTTGAGCCGTATGACACATAGAAAATGATAGGAACACATAAAGACCGCATTTCAAAGGGCGGACAGCACGCATGTCATGCGGCCATGCCCCTTCTGTTACCGTTCGGACAGCTGCTACAGTGCTACAGTGCTTTACGCCATAGTATATAATCAAATTGTATGTAGAAAATATATTTTAAAAGTTTCAATACATTTTCAAGATTCTAGAAAACATTAACGCAATAAATACTAGTGAACCGGACAGACGTTGTCCTGAAATATATACCAAGCGATTAGGATATTAAACAAATTATGAAATAAAAGACAATTATAATCAATAATGTTTGTTTAATATTATGCTAAAATTAAACAAAGAGACACCGAAAATCTTTCCAGCCATTTAAAATGAGTGCACTGTCAAAATCACTCTTACAGTCAAAAGCGTACTGCTATATAAAACGTTTAGTCAATTGGGTTTCACAGCACTCCATCCAATAAGTATACATGTAGCCTAATACCTACAAATGTAACTCCTACAACCATAATCCTTTTTCAAGCACAGTACCTGTATGATAGTTGAGCGGGATATGAAGATAAAAAGTAACATCAGACAATTGGATGCATTTCTCCATAACTTAGATTTACGAACTTATTGTTACTACATACCTATGCATTCACGCTTTTAATATGTCTAGATATAGGCTATCCCTTCAGTCATCGATAAGGATGCCAGAGATGATTAGCATGAGATCACGAACCACCCTTGGCCGTCTCTACGACACCCACAGCAGGTGGAGGAGGCACTATTTTAGGCCGATTAAATCGAGCGCTACCTACTAAGGCTGTATTTCACCTGGCGAGCACCTTAAATTAAGTTTAAAGCGCTAGTAGTTCATCAATCACTACTAGGGTTCATTCCCGGGCGAAATCCTTGGGCTTTTATCCCCGGGAAATGGAGCTCGAGAAAAGTCGAGAACTAAATGATGATGCTGTGATTGTAAATCCCTATATTTTAATTAAGATATTAATGTTTTCTTTACATTAAAAGAAGTTGCAATTGTTTAATAGTTCTAAATAACTGACCAAAAATGGTTCTGACATTATAATAAAGAGGATGAATATTTTTAATTTCAATACTCGGAAGCTATATATTGAATTATTTCTTCCGAGTATAAAACAAAATAAAAACGTATTTTTCTAAAAAAAAGTAACCTTAGTTAGTCCTTATTACACCAGCTACCTGCCAATAATAGTCTCATCAAATACAGAGACAGATACAAAAGTTGTTGGAATTTTGGTGTAAGTACCGTATATATTGATATTGTAGTAGAACGCAGTTATTCAATATTACAAGCAGTCACTACAATTTTATTTAAATATTTAAAAAAAAAAAGGTAAGTTATTCATAAGATTAATGTTTTTGAGCGTAATTAATATCATACTTTTATTTGGGAGGAAAAATACTCAATTACGTTATTGGACACACTGACGTTAATGGAACCAAATTATATGCGAAATTCGTTTAATGTATATTTTTTGACAACCCGAGAAGACCCGAGAATTCGCGAGACCCGAGAAATTGAAACTGTAGAGAAATCAATTAACGGGGATCAAACTCTTCCCTTAAAACCGATGTAGTAGTACCTCAATGACTTCAAATATGACATTATAATCGTCGCCATTTTGTACAGATAAGTAATATGCAAGAAGTAATGTCTCCTAGACGGTTTTATCATGTCATGAACAGCATCCAGACAAACTATTGATAATTACTTTTATTAGTCGCATATTGCATTTATTTTCAAAAATACCAGAAAATATTTGCAAAGAGCTATTGAAACTTTCCCGGATTCGAAGTTGTACGTGGAACTGGAGACCTTCCGAACAGACGTGCCGTGGTAAGATACTAAAGCTATCAACACAATAGAATTCGGATTATGTAACACTCATAGACAACGCTGCATTTGAAGTCACGCGATTGACCCGCAGATTAAGTTTATGAATTAATTATACAGTTTCATCATTCTTTATTTATTTATTTATTTATTAAAACTTTTTGTACATAGTTTGCACATAGGCGGACTTAATGCTAATAGCATTCTCTGCCAGTCGACCTAGGGTGGTGCAGAGATGCATTGTAGGTGTACATAATTAGAGTATGTTTCGATTATCACTATCTCACTTTAATTTAAGTAGGTAAACACACGTATTCATGAATACATATATACATACATACATACATACATACATACATATATATACACATACATACATATACATACACACACATACATACATATTTATACATATAAAGACATATCATTGTAAATACATATACCTACACATACATATACACATATATACATACTCATATATAGATTGAATAAGCAAAAAGAGTTGAAATCATTCTGCAATAGTTTGAAGAACATGTTCGCGGACTTGACGTTTGAAAGTGTTTTGGCTTTTAGCTATTCTTATCTCAAGCGGAAGTGAGTTCCATAGCTGAACTGATTGGACAAGGAAAGAGGAATTTACACAAGAAGATGAATGAGAAGGATAGCGTAGAATAAGATTATGAGTAGAACGATGATCACGATTAGGATTATCGCGCAGATATTTATAGCAAGAAGATAGATAAACAGGAGTAAACGAGGAGGTAAGAATATTGAAGTGTTGTGAGAGTACGCATACTTCGGCGCTGACGAATTGTCAACCATTTCAACTGGGATCGGTATGTAGACACATGGTCATACTTGCGAAGATTAAATATGAAACGAATGCAGTTATTTAGAAGACGGTCAAATTTATCAAGAAGTTCTGCATTCAGGTCTAAATAGCACCTTTAAATTCTAGATATATTCGAATCCGAAAGTAGCTTGACTTTTGTAATTATGTACTATTTTTTAAATTTACTATAGATGGCCAGATGTACCAATATTAATAAAGCAGTTTATTATGTGGTAGAACCGCAAACGAGCTTGTGGGTCACCTGATGGAAAGCGACTACCACCGCCCAATGATATCACATCAGCGTTGCCCGCCTTTAAGATGGGAACAGGCTCGTTTCTTGAAGGTTCCTAGGTCGTAGGAAATACCGCGGCTGGTGACTGGTTCCACAAAGGAACAGTGCGATATAAATCAGAACAATTCCTCAGATTATTCCCCGTGGTATATGCTGTAGAAGTTCCATAGAGATGCAACCTCTCTCCGCAACGCCAAACGATCAATCCAATCGGAAAGACCTTGATTGTCAACAAGCCGATTACTTATATGTAAACATTATAAGTAGGTTAGTAGCTTTGCTTGTTACGATTACACACTTATGTAGTTAAAATTACTTCATGTTCGTCACAAATTTCAATGGGATATTAAAAATGTGAAGAGCCAATTGTTGTTTCTCTTAGTATCCTACAGATATTCAGATTTTAAGAATTTCCGTTACAAAGTAATATTCATTCCAGAACGTTGATCGGTAGACTTTTGTTCTATTTTTGAAGTAGACATCTACCTAAAAGATCAAAAGCAATTCCATATTCAAATATTCAATCAACGAACTGGCAGCCGTTAAACGCGTTCAGCCAGTGTTGCCAATAAATACTCGAAGAAATATTTGTAATCAGAAAAATGTTACATTATATTTTTCATACCTAACGTAAAAAATATTTTCTGTTTTATTTTTCAAATGTAACAAATTTCTTTTTAAAGGAAATAAGGTCTGCAATATCTTTTTATCTCTCTTGTATCCATGTAGTAACTGGCTTTTGCTATCCGTCCCTGTGACAAGGCAAGTGTGATTTATTTGATATGAAACCATATGAAATTTTCACTTTTGTAGCCCTTAAGAGAGGATGTAAATTACAAAAACGAACATATTCCTTTCCCGGGATTTCAACGCGAACAGGGTTTCTCAGCTTTATCAATACAGATAGAATCTAAAATTTTATCTGAATTGATAAAGCCTTTTCACGTAACCTATAGGTATGGTTTGCGTGTTTCTTTTTATGTCTAATATAATTCATTTTAGCGTCTTAACATATTAAAAAATATTTTTACAGCCATAAAATATTTCGAATTGAATTGAAGAAGCTACCTAATACTCGTATATGTCTAAGTACTTAGTGTGCTATTTAAAAAACTAAGTTGTCGTTGCCATTACTCGAGTACGACATTATCACATTACTGTTTAGTTAAGATAAAAATAAAATGTAACATACCCGTATTTCAATCAACGATCTTCATAATGTTGCGACACGACTTGCAGATATTAATTAAACACAAATGTTTATTGTATATAAATGTACAAAGTGAGGGTATACGAAGTACAAGAGTACAAAAGGTATGTTCAGACAGTCAGTCTTCATTATAAACAACGCAGTTTACATTGAAATGGTATTAAGTAGGCTTTGTTACAAAAATATCTGTTGAATTGTTCGATAGTTTCAACATTTCCCTTGGAAATTTTCCATGAGCATCACAACAATTTAATACTTCCTAGTTCTACCCACATTTTGTATTAGACAAATTTATATCTCAATAACAAGAAACATCTACGCTCAACCCACAAAATTATATAATACAGGTAATAATATTGCTCAAAGAAATTCATAAAAATAAAATGCTCAATAGAAATCAATTTTGTATGTAGGTAGGTATTAAGTATAACGACATTTTTATAAATCGAAATTATAAATGTAAAAGTAACAAATATTAGCTGTCCTATCAAAACATAGAAATAAAGCTGAAGTATCTCTTTGTTATAATCATCTGTTAATTAATAATATTCTATAATTTGATTTTTCTTAATAGTTGGATATCAGAGTACAAAACTTCAAATATTTGAGTTTCTAACAAGTCTGTCTAATAGTCTGTTTTTCAGTCTAGTTCATCTAGTCTAGCTCATCTCCGGTCGGGGTTTCATTCACAGGAAGTTAATATTTGAAAAAAAAACCCCTTTTAAAATCAGAATTTGAGATTATATAGAAAAAAGACATGAAGATGAAAAAAGACATTTGACATTTAATTTATAATTTGACATCAGATAACAATTATTAACATTTATTATTATAACGGTATATAAGTTCCTAAATAGGGTGTAAATATTCTTGACTGCTTGAAAAAGTTAATTGTTTTTATTTATTAGAATCATTTTAATTTACCTTGTTTGTGACATTTCTAAAGTATCTATATTTTATTGAAGATATCGTAATTTGCATGCCGTTGCACGGTAAAATGTATTTGTGACTTTCTGTTATTGACATAACTACACCTCTGTTACCTACATTTTAAGCAAATAAATATTTGATTTGATTTGAAAAGGACAAGGTTTTGGCGGGAATGTAAAAGAGTCATGTCTGATGTTTGCATTATTGTCTAAAATCTGTGTTTTAATGTTTAACTATACATGTAATAAAATCGTAGGAGGGTCAAAACTATACATTGAATATTATTTTTTTAGAATACTTGGGATACGATCAACGATCGATACCGAACCTAAAAATATGGTTTTTTAGAATTTTTCTCTGTTTGTCTGTATGTTTGTTACGCATAAACTCTACAAGTACTGCATGCTGTTATATATAAAATGTCAATGCATGAACATTGTCAAGTGGTCGGGTCAACCCATAGGCTAAATTTCATCACGCTATCTCTTATTGGGGGTCAGCAACGAACCCTTATAATGGCACAGGTATAGTATTTTTGCTAGTGTCCGACCGAAAGTTCTGTTTCGGTTTCGGCCAAAAATCAGGTTTCAGCGGAAGTTTTGGTCTCGACCAAATTTTGCCGAAACCGGAACTATTTTCGAACTAATTCGTCAGAAGGCGCGATTCTTACATGCCTCACTTCTTTGACTTTCAATCAACATTGTCGTCATTTTTTAAGACTCCTGCCATCACCCTTAAGGACACGTTTAATTTCTTCATGGAAAGTATGTGGTAGCCTCCTCGACTTCAACATCCTTCCGCATCTATACATATATATATATATTTAATCATTTATTATTAAATAAATATATATAATAATACGTATTATACACACGTACATTTATCATACATTAAAATACATATACAAAGGGTTTATACAGCTGTTAAATATCTAATATATAAAATTCTCGTGTCACGGGGTGCGTAATTGAACTCCTCCGAAACGGCTCGACCGATTCTCATGAAATTTTGTGTGCATATCGGGTAGGTCTGAGAATAGGACAACATCTATTTTTCATCCCCCTAAATCACAAGGGTAGCCCACCCCTCAATATTTTTTTTTAATTTTTCCATATATTTCTGTTTTTTATTTTTTTTTATAAAACGGGATACCAAAATACATACAACCCTAAATTTTCAACCTCCTACGATCAACCCCTATTTTATAAATTTTATTTTTCGGCAAGACAACGTTTGCCGGGTCAGCTAGTATATATATATATATATATATATATATATTTATAATTCTCGTACAAGGCTGCAACAGACAGCGTTGCGATGCCTCCCTATTCTCTTGGACCTCCACAATACACCCCGCTACACGCTTTACAGTTATATATACTGACCTCTTGTATTGTAACAATTCCTAACAAATACAATATACATATTTAAAAATAATGAGACCTCTTTTTAGGTAAACTTCTTAAGTATCTCTTTTAGGCTTTTAGCATAGTTATAATATGTAGCACAATACTGAGAATAATACCTTAGGTTATTGACTTGATAACTTATTATGGGAGAGTAAAGCATTTCGTTACGTTACGCGTTACGGCGCATCAGTCTGACATCCATCTCTCTCACACACACAAACAGTAGAGGTAGGTACTTATTTACCAAACGAACGGAGACGCGGGTATTAACCGTTATGTCGATAGTATCATAATTTCCTTTACAAATTAATAGTAGCCATGTGTTACGTACAACCGACGAATACTAATGTACATTACTATAACACAATTTGTCGTTCGTAACAACTCATTTGCTATGTACTACTCTGTGTAAAAAGTATCGGGAATATGTCATTATAGAGACCCGCGTAAAAAAGGTCGTTCTAATTTTTTTACTGCATGTTGGTAGCACTGTACTGATTTAGCGCGCAAAATTTGAACGGGATCTGTCATTTAATTTGTTTTAAACTAAACTTTTTGTTGGTCATAGTTTTGAGTCCTCGGCGATTTTTACAATGGAAAATATTGTTGAACAAAGAGTGTGCCTTAAATTTTGTGTTTCGAATGATATTTCATGTGGTGAATCACTAAAAATGTCGAAATACCTACGGCGAATCATGTATATCGAAAACAAGGGCTTATGAATGGTATAAGGCTTTTAAAGAAGGCCGAGAAGTAGTAGTAGACTTGCCTCGTTCTGGTAGACCTTCAACCGCTACGACCAAAGAAAACATCGACAGAATCAAGAAGCTAGTGCTCGAAAATCGACGTATGAGTCTGAGAGAGTTGGCTAGTGAGGTGAACATATCTTTTAAGTCCGTCCACAATATTCTCATTGACATTTTAGGCATGAAACGCGTCGCCGCACGACTAGTTCCAAAAGAGCTCAATTTTGTTCAAAAAGGGCAGCGAAAGCATGTCGCTGAAGACATGGTTTCCCGAGTTTCTACGGATCCGACCTTTATAAAACGTATAATAACTGGCGACGAGACATAGGTTTATGAGTATGACATGCAAACAAGCCAACAGTCTTCAGAATGGCGTCTCGAAAACGAGCCGAAACCCAAAAAACCGCGGCAAAGTCGTACCAAGGTGATGCTGACAGTTTTTTTTTACTACCGTGGTATGGTTCACTCCGAATTCCTTCCAGAGGGAGAAACAGTGAATAAAGAATATTATTTAGGCGTCATGAAGCGTTTGCGTGAGAGTATCCGCCGAAAACGTCCAGATTTGTGGCGACACAACTCATGGATGCTGCACCATGATAATGCACCATTACACACAGCCATTATAGTGAAAGAGTTTTTAGCGAAAAATTCAACAAACGTTCTCGACCAAGCACCCTATTCACCTGATATGGCTCCGTCTGACTTTTTTTTATTTCCACTTCGAGGAAAACGTTTTGAGTCAATAGAAGCCATAAAAGAAAATTCGCTGAATGAGCTAAAGGCCATACCGCAAATAGCCTATGAAAAATGTATGGAAGACTGGGTGAAGCGGTGGAGATGTTGTATTGCATGCGATGGGGCCTACTTTGAAGGCGATAAAATAAATTTAGATGAATAATTTGTATTTTTTGTTTTATTGACAAATTCCCGATACTTAGTACACAGAAGGTATATTAATTACATCAGCTATTCGACACTTATGAACACATTCATATAACTATGTGTGTGTATCAATATAAATAGTTAAATACGTCTTTAAAATATGATTATGTAATATTATTATGTCTTTTGTTTGTGTGTGTGTGTGTGTCTGTCTGTGTGTGATTGAAGTTGGAACCATTTTGATCGCATCTGCTAGGCCTGTAGGTCACTCATTCAGTATTCATACCTTTGAAATCCATTTGAATACTATATTTTAGATTGTATGACGAATCAGGATTTATTAATAAGATTTAATATATATGGAGAAAACATTCTGCTTTATATTTGCGATAGCGTGAAATGGCACCAGTTTCTGAACCTTTACAAAAATTCCAGTCACCGTAAATATATACATACAGCGTAAATACATACTTGAATCTTTTTTGTCTTGCCACTTCTTGAAAACTTTTTATGGCAATTACATTTATATTTACTGATTAATTGCCAAATATAATGGTTGGCTGAAAAAGGTAATGGGACGAAATTAATTAAATGTCTAAATTAATAACAAGCTCAAACGAAGCAGGTATGATTACATACACGATCTACATCCTTGGACGTTTGGATGTTGTTCCCTTTGCCGTCGCATTTTTAGTAAAATAAGTTCATTCAAATATGCCAACCGAAATCGCCTAATTAGATTGGTAACTAGAGCAATATTATAACGATTCCTCTACACCTTGCGATATAAAAAAAAACATGTATAGTGAGCAGGCTTGGTCAGGGTTCTATTCTAACTATGGAAAAGGCAATTAATACTACAGCAAAGAAAACAAGGTTTCTAGGTTTCAGCCTGTCCAAATGTTACTATATCAGTTTCCACGTCCACGGAGCTGTTGATGACAAATAAGGCAAATGTATAAATAATTAATTACGCAATACTGTTAATTAGAGACACGTATACAATACATATTCAATTAAATATTGAGCTACAACATATTCTTAATCTTCTGAACAATTAATAGTGTGGTTTGTGTCTCAGAGTAAACTAATTACATTTCAATTAAATTGAACGCCATTTGTAAATTAATTGAAGGTGTGTTTCCGTATCGCGTACGCTTTAATGATTTCTTTGTTGAAAAATTTCTTGAGTGAATTTTAAACAACTGGATGTAATTAAATCTATAAGATAACACTTTTTTTATACGATAGGAGGGCAAACTAGCAAGAGTGTCACGCCACTCAAATATATAAGCGATACTTACGCGTTTAAGTAGCTGTCACATTAAACAGAATACGTGAAATTTGAGCAGTACGTAGCACTTTATTGATTGTCAGATTTGAGTGGCGGTTCAGTATTCGGGCGATAGTGTTACTGTTGCGTTGCCGACCTTTAAGGAAGTATGATAGAAAAAGGGTGGGGAAGGGGCGTGAGCGTCGCGGTACCTCTCTCATCAAATGAAACGCGGCATGAGCCACTTTACGTCGATCTTCTATCGCCGGCCTATTCATGCATCGAACTGCTTGGCTAGAGCCGGATACAAGCAGCTGAATTAAAAGTTTTAACAGTGGTTAAAACTTACCACTGTTAAACTAACTGTAGAATCTAATCGGTACCGGTACTGTCATATCTACTTTTTAATCTGTAATCGCAACGCTAGCAAGGTTTAACATTTTCTTTTTTCTGCTTGTCCGTTTGTTCCCGATAATCTATTAAACAGAATTTTAAACTTTCATAAGGGGTAACTTTTTTCCAAGTATTTTATACAAAGTATAGTTATTCAGTAAGACTAAAGAAGAAAGTGATGGATTCGAGCCTCCTACCCTGCTTAACATACGGTGCCCAAACCTGGATCTTTAACAACAAAAATATGTCAAAAATACGCGCTTGTCAACGGGCTATGGATAGGAGCATCCTCGGTATAAAAATTTTAGATAAAGAAAATAGCGAAAAAATAAGACAAAAGACCCAAGTGATAGACGCACTGAAACATGCACTACGCCTAAAATGGAAATGGGCAGGACACATCGCCCGCTCCTCTGCAGACAGATGGGTCAAGCGAGCAACCATTTGGAAGGGCCCTGGAGGTCCTGGCGCAAAAAGAAAAAAGGGCAGACCAACAGCTCGCTGGGTCGACGACATACCAGAAGTAGCAGGAAGAAACTGGGTGAAAACTGCTACCGACAGGATAAAATGGAGGCAACTGGAGGAGGCCTATACCCGAAAGGGGCCATGACATATTATTAGCTTATAATATTTATACTTAAATGTACTTTTTTACGGTAACCGATGTTTTGGATTAATAAAGGCTTTATTATTATTATTATATAGTTATTCAAGTTGTTCAATATACACATACACAAGTGTAACCCATCGCAGCATTTTTCCGTAAATATTATGTTAGTTCATTAGTTTAATTGGATTAATGTTACATCTAATGTAAGGCTACTGGCTACTATTTCAGTAAACAATTATAATTTAGTAATTACTAAACGACGATCAAATCATTCGATCGAGAAATTCGATATAACTCGGTGCCATCAACTCAACATACCGAGACACGTATGACTGAACTGTGAACGAATTAAGTATATTTTATTTTTACTTCATTTAAATAAAGTATCTTGAATGCCACTCATTACATAGTATAAAACATAGCCGCTTGCCGCTGTCCATGCCCTTATATGCTTAGATTTTTAAAACTACGCAACGGATTTTGATGTGTTATTTTTAATAGATAGACGCACGATACTGAACCGGCACTCAAATCTGACAATCAATAAAGATCTATAGAATCTACTTACTGATCAAATTTTACGAATCAAGTAGTGCTTATATATTTGAGTGGCGGTTCAGTATTCGGGCTAGAGGGTGTCAACAAAGTGGTTTGTATATATAATGTAATAAGGTAAGAGATAATTTTCAAGATTTAGCACTGTTATTTGTTATCAACAAAAAACATAACTTCACGCCTTTTTCAATTTAGTTTTTTAGGTATCTGGAAAAGATCTTGGGACTTAAAACACTAGATTTGCCCGTGACTTCGTCTGTGTGGACGCCATAAACCAGTAAAAATACTATGCCTGTGCCATTAAGAGTATTCTAAAAACACAAGTTTTCTAAAAAAAACCATTCAATCTACAATTTAAACTTTTGGGTCTGGTTGCAAAATCGGTAATATGTTTATTTTGAATACTATAATAATTTGTTTGTATACATTCTAGGAATACAGCAAAAGTCATATTTGCGGGCACGTGTAAGGTGTACGATGTACCTACATTATAATATGTCTTACAGAAATGTAAGCGGACGAGTACCAAGTTTTATTTCTGTACCAAACGGTACAGCTAAGAATGTAATGTTATTTTAAATTGCGTAGGTATACAGGTACTTCGCGTCTTCTTGCAACTGTATTATAAATCTCCAGAAAAAAATAAACTATTGTATACCACATTAAATCCGATCACAATCTTTTTGTGGGTAAATGCGTAAAAAAAATATATCAAACAAATATCTATACAGAGAGACTTATTTAAATGTGTTTTAAGTCCATAATATTTGTTTGATCCTAATCTTTTATAGGCAAAACTACTGAAACTGGTCGATCTGTTTTCAATAATACACAGAAAATACGAACATTTTTTTCTTAACGCATCGACAACTTTCATGAGTATTGAGCCTTTTGATATTACGAACAGATAATATCTTGGACACAAATCACACAGCGCCCTCTGGTTCCAAATTAAGCAAGTAAATGCTTGTGCTGTGGATACTAGATAACGGATAATAATACATAATATACTTTTCTTTTGTCAATAAATATTTAAAATACATAGAAAAACACCCAGACGCGATACAAACATTAATGCTTGTCACAAATATTTGTACTCGGGTGGGAATCGAACCCGCCAACCTCGATTCTGCAGCCGGTAGCTTTACTAATGCACTAAGAGGCTCGTCGAAGATATATACTCCAACTTTCGTTTGCTTGTATACATCAGAAGTTGTATCGCTTCTGTTACTCAGATGAATACAATTCAATAGTGGTCTGAGCCAACAGCATTGACACATCTTGCTTCTCACTAACCGATCCACCATCTCATTCAATTCTTAATTAGTAGAGCGAGCCGGGGTTATGAGTTATGACCTCGGAAAATGGTTACTGTAAATGATTTTTTTTTTATTTCAGTAGAATTTTTTTAGGCTATAATTTGCAAAGTTTACGAAAAAAATATTTGTGCTTTTCATTTTTAACAACATATAAAACATATCATAACTTCACGCCTTTGTTACCCGAAGGTGTAGACAGCGGCTGTTAAGCCTCGTCTCGCCGTTATGTTTACGTTTTTTAATAACCGCTGCGAGTCTGCGTCACATCTAAATCTTTTTTTTTTATGGGATAGGAGGGCAAACAAGCAGGCGTGTCACCTGATGGTAAGCAACCAACGCCGCCCATGGACACCAGCAACACATAGTGTTACTGTTGCTTTGCCAACCTTTAAGGGATAGGGGATAGGGAAAGGATGGGGAAGGGGGGTAGGCCTCCGGATACCTCTCTCACCGAACGAAACGCGGCATGAGCCACTTTACGTCGGTCTTCTGAGAGGTCGTGGTATTTCACCGGTCGAGCCGGCCCATTCATGCAGCGAACTGCTTGGCTCTACCACTGTCAGAGGCAAAGGTTTTAATTACATATTTATAAAGGAATTTTATTGAATTATTTTTTCTTCTCATCACCTAAGTTTTGTACCTCAAAAGATCTCTATGACGTTCAAGTAAATCCCCTTTTGGCTCCCCTACCAAATCAGGCGACCCGTTTGCATATTTCATTTCATAAGAGAAAAAAAAGATATTGATCATTTGGACTTACAATAGTCCCTTCTTTGTCCCTTTCAATAGTCCACTCTTATTATAAAAGCTCTAATTTACGGTTTCTACGAATAGTTATTAGTGTGAATTCGTTTCGAGACCTCTGAATCATTAGTTCAGTTCAAAACGCAATCACACCAAAACCAAATAGCTTCCGGGAAAGTGTATTAAAAAACAAAAACTAGTGTACAACACAAATCTTGCTGATGCCCGTAAATCCACCTATCCACCTATCGATAACTTTCTTCCCAGATATCGTCAGATTTTAATAGATAAATGCTTCAGACCCTGTTTCAGGCTAAGCCATCAATATCTAAAACTTGGGTAGAAATCCATAAATCAAGTATACATAGACTTAGTTGCCGAGTTCAGACAAATTTAAACGTATTACATACATATAGGCAATACAACATATTCAATACTATTATTTTTACCTCGTACTCTCTCCTCTCTTTGACAATATAATTGCTTTATAATTTTTAATTAACGTTAATGTGGTCGTCACTAGGTTTAGTCGCCAACATCTGCCCATCAAAAAATCATTATTTTATTTTCCTGCCCTTACCCTTACTTATTTGGGGTCGGCACAACACGTCATCCGTTCGAACTATCCATATCGTCGAAAGTTTTAGCTGTGATTTTATGACCGGCCGCCTGCAGTCACCCGCGTGGGTATTTATAAAAAAAATACAGTTATATTAAATTATGCGTCCAATTTTCTAGCAGTTGACTCGATTACATATTGCATGTGACTCCTACCGTTCATTATGATATGACCCATATATTCAGCAACTCGGGCAAGTCCACTTTTATAACTTCATAATATCTAAGGTAATTGAATTGTTAAACCAACGCAATTCAGTTATATCAGAGTCAAGTTGAATTGATGAATGCAGATGTATTTTGTTCCTAATATAAGTTAACATAATAATCAGCAAAATTCGGCGGAAAAAATTGGGAACAATTTTTTTAGGCTGAATGTATTCATGCGGTATTATTTATCCGGTTACTGTACTAATAATTTGTTATTATTTATCCGGTTACTGTACTAATAATTTGTTATTATTTATCCGGTTACTGTACGAATAATTTGTAATTATTTATCCGGATACCGTACGAATAATTTTATTTTAGGCTGACTCTATTCATCCGGTTACTGTACGAATAATTTGTTATTATTTACCCGGTTACTGTACTAATAATTTGTAATTATTTATCCGGATACCGTACGAATAATTTTATTTTAAGCTGACTCTATTCATCCGGTTACTGTACGAATAATTTGTTATTATTTATCCGGATACCGTACGAATAATTTTATTTTAGGCTGACTCTATTCATCCGGTTACTGTACGAATAATTTGTTAATATTTATCCGGATACCGTACGAATAATTTTATTTTATTTATCAAGGTATTTTGAAATTTTATATGTATTCATAAATAATTTCTTTTATTTTAACATAAAACCTGTGCTGTTATTATTTTTATACAGTAAAAGCTGTTGGTCTAAAAATACAGTAGGAAATTATATTTTAATTTTTCTGTAAGTAATGCTCTTACAAATAGAAAAAATAACCAAAACCTAAACAAACTAAAAAAAAATACCGGATGACTAATGACAAATTATTCGTACAGTATCCGGATAAATAATAAAAAAATAATTCGTACAGTATCCGGACTAATAGTCAATTTGTTTTTTTTATTAGTACATAATTACATTTATAATTCGACTCAGCGAACTATGTTCCGCCTCAGAAAAGAATTACTCATAGGGGTAACCCACAATGGTAATTGTGGGTTACCCCTATGAGATAGACGTCGCGGACATTTTTGTAGACCTCTTGAAGGTGTATATTTGTATAATGATGTGGTACGTGGTACATTGTTTTGATTTATCACTTAAGGTTCAGCCAGCGTTTGCTTTTAAATAAAAGTGCTAAATTAAAGTGCTAAATCTCAAAAAATATCACTTTTCCTTTGCTACATCATACAGGAATTATAGATTAAAACCACCCCGTTGACACCTTCTATCCATTAAAACCAACCGCATCAAAATCCGTTGCGTAATTTCAAAGATATAAGAGGATAGACAGCGGAAAGCGACTTTGTTTTATACTATGACATGTAATGATGATAACAGTGGTAGAGCCAAGCAGTTCACTGCATGAATGGGCCGGCTCGACCGGTGAAATACCACGGCCTCTCAGAAGACCGACGTAAAGTGGCTCTTGCCGCGTTTCGTTCGGTGAGAGAGGTACCCGGAGGCCCACCCCCTTCCCCATCCTTTCCTATCCCCTATCCCCTAAAGGTCGGCAACGCAGCAGTAACACTGTATATGTTGCTGGTGTCCATGGGCGGCGTTGGTTGCTTACCATCAGGTGACACGCCTGCTCGTTTGCCCTCTTATACAATAAAAAAAAAGCATGCACAACATTTCACGCCTTTTTCTCCCCGAAGGTGTAGGCAGTGGCTGTTAAGCCTCGACTCGCCGTTAATTTTACATCCACAATGGTATAGGTGGCGAACCTATTACCATACACCGGCCACAAATTTTCGGTCATCGATATTTTCACACATACCTAACTTCCGGAAAGGATTTCTAAAAGTCATTGGTGTGAGCCAGGATTCAAACCCGCGACTTTTTAATTCAGAAGCGGGGTGCTCGAGTACTGGACCACCGAGAAATTTTAATATAATTTCAAATTATTTGTATACATAACATATTATACAATTAAAAAACTACCTGAAATCAAATATCAGGTAATATATCAGGTAGTTTTTAAATTGTATATATTGTAAATAATGTAATTAATTTATTCCTTCTTATTATTGTAAATAAAGGTTTTATCCATTTGTATAATTATAATTTAAAATAAGAAAAGGAATGTTCCGACGGTTCGGCCATGTAGAAAGAACGGATGATGCAAGAATGACTAAGCAGATATACAATGCAAAAGGTGCTGGTCTTTGAATCGCGGACCACGACCACGAAACACTTTCCACGATCAAATAGAACTTCCTCGAGGAAGGTGATGTCAGCAGGAACCTTAAAAATTTACGAGAGTGTATGACAAAAGTTATGAAAGTCACACACACTTCGTGTGTGGTGTGTAATAATAGTGCCTTATGTCGCTTTGTTCTCTGTACCTACCTCTCAAGGGACTTGGCTGGAACATATGTTTAATTATATTTAATCACAAAAAATAATCTTATAAGGAGGTCTAAGATAGATATGGAAAAAAAACTAAAGTAGGTAAGTGTTAAAGCATTACAAGACTCGAATTTGCAGAAGAAAAAAATTAAAATATATTACGAAAAACTATATATCTATAACTATACACTAAGGTACAAGTGTAATAATATTTTACCGATAACAAAATATCACATGTATACAGTTTTAGTGTACTGTGTGCTTAGTGCGAGTTTGCCAAAGTTAACGCGTTAACTTAACCATCGCGTCAATCGAGTAAACGTATACTTCAACGTATATGGATAAAACCCGAGTGCGAGTTGATACATTCGTTAACGTATGGCTTCGTGTTTACTCACTCGAATTAGCGTTTATGAAGTGTATCAACTTCAGATTAGTCCATATAATCCCAGAAAATTAAGAAGGTCATTTCTTTACTCTACTTTAATATGATTCGTTAGCGAGTAGTCGACCTTTGAAATTGTGCGGGCTATATTATTGTTTTGTAAGTATTTATATACTCTTTGGTAAGTACTTAACAGAAACTTTTTGGTTATAATATGTTAATAAGTTTTGTGTTTGCAAGATTTAATTTAAATTAGAAATTTGTAAGCTAATTTAAAAAATGGGAACGAGTGCTTTTCAATTCGCTAGAATAGTGACATTTATGGAAGAGTAAACAGAATATCAATTGTTACGTGTTCTTTGGATTGGGCTAATACGAAATATGTAAAAAAGACAAGATTGTTTTGTTTTTTCGGCATGGAGAGCTCGGAAAGTTGTCCAGCAATGCTAGAGATAGAATAAAAGGCTTGCAAAAGTGGGAAGTTTGTGAAAATCAACCCAAATATTACATTGTGATAGTGGCAAATCTAGAAGTACTGAGTAATGGGGAAATGTAACTTTTGTGACAAATTCATTGCTTCAGTACATAAATATGTTAAATTATAGTGTAATAGAATTGCCTTTGTTTTCAGAGTAAGTGAGGTACACTTATTGATTTGATATTGACACATTGGAGAAGTTTCAAACTACAACAGCAAGACATTGTCAACATAGTAGAGCAGAACAGAATTAGGGAGACCGAGGTGCAGGCTCAAAAAGGCTGGCAGGTGCAGGCACTGGAGTATTGGATAGTATAGTTTAGAAAAATGTAAATAAGTTGGATATGGAATTGTGTTAAATTTAAATATTGATAGTGACATTTAATTAAATATAGAATGGCCTTTGTTTTCAGAGTAGGTGGAGAAATTTCAAACGACAATGGCAGGACTATGTTAACCTAAGCGAGCAGAATAGAATTAGGGAGACAGAGGTGCAGGCTCAAAGTTACTGGCAGGTGCAGGCACTAGAGTATTGGATAGTATATTTTTAAAGAATGTAAATAAGTTTGATATGGAATTGTCTTAAATTTAAATAGTGATAGTGACATTTAATTTTATATAGAATTGCCTTTGTTTTCAGAGTATGTGGAGGAATTTCAAACAACAACAGCATGATGTCCGAGAGCAGAATAGAATTATGGAAACAGAGGTGCAGGCTCAAAACAGGTGTTAGGCACTAGAGCATTGGATATTTTAGAAAAAATGTAAATAAGTTTATTATAGAATAGTCTTAAGTTTAAAGATTGATAGTGACATTTCATTTAATATAATATAGAATTGCCTTTGTTTTCAGAGTAAGTGGAAAATTTTCAAACAACAACGGCAGGACTATGTCAACCTAAGAGAGTAAGATACTGGAAGGTGTTAGGCACTAGAGTATTGAATATTGTAGAAAACTAATGAAAATAAGTTAGATATGGAATAGTTTTAAGTTAAAAGATTGTGTAAATTAAATGTATTCTAAATGTAACATTCTTATTAAACAAGGTAATTGATACACTATGAGTTCATGTTCCTATTTATTAGTTTGTAAATGTAAAATAAAAGTTTCATGTTTAAAATTATTGTATAATTATAGTAACCAACAATAACATGACACTAAATTAAAAATATTAATCGCTCTAGTCTTTTAATTGCTCCTCCAGAATCTCCTCTTATTAATTTAGATGTTACACTTGATGACTACCTGTTCAGTAATGGTTGCCTTGGAGTCTTGTTCACATTTCATTCTAACCCTAAAACAATTTTTGCTATCAATATGTATTCTATTAATAGAATATTAAAGAGATAAGCAGAATACCAATTCAAGTAATAATGGGATTTGTTGCCATACCAGTAATAACTTCTTTAATTTGTCACAATGCCAAAGTTATTTATCAAACAGCAAACTTGTTTAATTCAGGCAGATTTTAACAACTCATTGTTAGAAGTGTGTCTTTGTTTAAGCACAACCATTCTTCAGCCTCCCAAATGTATTCCCAATTACAACTCTGACTGCAACATGCCTGTGATAGCATCTAGTGTGATACAGCAACCAAAATTGGAGTCATTAGGTCTTGGCAAATAACCAGAGCCTCCTAAAATCATAACCGCATTATTATATCAAATAATATTTCTTTATACATATGTTATCTTCTTAAAAGCTACACCATTTCCCCATTTTTGTATAACAGCTGCATAGGGTTATTGATCTTAATGTTTTTCCAAAACAAACCATCCATAATTTGTACCTCCAAATTTGTTTTTGACAGTTAAAATACTATAATGATCACCATATATCACAATATCTGTAAATCAGACTCAATAATAATTAAAAAATGTATATAAATACATATAATATCAGTTACAACACACCACAACAAAAATAGTATTACTCGAACAAGAAAAACAACAAATATAAATTCATAACAGGCATTAGTAAGTGTACTAACTATTAATAGATACCTACATACTAACCATTTTAACATTGATTGTGCAGTAGTGCTTATGACAGTAATACAGATGTTTTTCAGACCTAGGTGTCCCAGAAATTGTGAACTAGCTACTATCAATGCATCCACTCACTCTGTATCATATATTTAGTATAAAACCTAAAATAAAGTGAATATTGTTTGCATATTATCTCTGTTGCAAGCTATCTATATAATAACTTTGATATGTTCTTCCACTAATTGCTTGTCTGTCTTGCTGCACTCGGAGTATCAGGGAACATATGTATTTATTTATCATGTTTCTTTATGAGAGTCTTGGTAACCTCTTCATCTATTCATGCTCATATTTTGATACATACGATAGGCCGCTGATAGGAATCAGTTGAAGGCAGGAATATACCTACCTTCATAAGCTTCAAATTAGAAGTTTGATTGAAACAGTTATTATTATTCTGAACTCACAATTATATTGCTTTCTTTATCTTCTAAAGTTACGATGAGAAATCTTTAAATAAGATAGTTTTAGCTTTTTACTTCGTAAACTCGGGTGAATTCCACACTTGGTAGATTTAATATGTCGATATTGTATTTCAAACCTTTGCGCGACCACTAGACAACAAATTACGTTCATTTGGGGCTGTAGCGGTCGCAAACATGTTCCAAGCAAATTAATAACGTGATTCCATCGTTTTCGACAAAGTTACAATTAATAAAAAGTTTAAAATATCACGCTCTCACGAGAAAATTTTAGGTGAAAACAAATTTACACCGCGTTAGACTTAACCAACACGAAAGTGACGATTTTACGTTAACGAGCTGTCAAATCCATCAAAATGTTAACTCGCACTCGCGCTAATGTCACTTTTGATAGTAAATACCAACTTCGACGTGAGAAGTGTACGGTCTTCACTTCGTCGAAATCTCGCACTCGCAGTTTTTAGTTCTCACGTATGGCACGGGGTGGCGCTATTTCAATGCCATACAAATCTGCGTTAACTATAATGTGATGGTCAACGTGTAAAAACTCACACTAGGCACACTGTACATTTATATACATAATTCAAAAATCCTTAATGGTTATTTTATCAGCAAATAATAACGAAGAAAAAAAAAATTAGTGTTCAATCGTCGTGAAGATAGACGATGTTAGTTCGTTAATAGTGTGTGGTTCCGTTATACTGTTTCCGATAAAACGACACCCTGAAATGCATTTTCACTTTTTTTACAAGTATAACGATAAATGGCACGCACAGCCGTTGCTTAGCCAGTTTAAAATGTTTTAATTTACGAAATACGCCGTTTATATTCTCCTTATATTTTATTATGTAGGTTATTCATACAAATCTAATTATCCACCCTATGCCGAGTAAAGTTTTTTCTAACTATACACTATTATTAACCATGAAAATCTCTATAGAAACGTCATTTACTCATACACAAATATATTGTTTATAATGCGATAATTTGCGATAAAAAAAAACAACTATATCTAATATTTATAATATTTACTTCTAAGATTTTAGCGAATCACTCTCATGACATTATATGATTGAAAATAGCTTTTGAACAACTACCATGTTTTTGTTCATCACTCATGAAAATGGTCTCTATAAAGAGTTCGAAACGTCGGGAAATAAATAAAAATAAGTAATAAATGAACGCGCTATAATCCTAAAAGTTGTTTTAATGACATAATATTTATAATTTAACCATGTACACATTACTATTTAATTTCAGTGTTATTTATTTTTATAATATTAATTATTGCACTTTATAAAGTGAGTAATTTTTTTTTATATAACTCTTTCCAACACCTGTTTAAATTCCAGCTGTTAGGCAGTGACATGATATTAACGTTGAGCTTGGCTGAATAATAGTTGTTCCTTGTATGAAAATTCTGGTTACCAATAAAAATACCAATTCCCAATTTGACACACATCAGCTGTTGCGATTGTTACCATGGAGTTCAAATTTTGCTACTTATACAAAACAACGTAAACATTAAAATAAACAGCCCACAGAAACAATACAATTCAATAAATTGACGTTTATTTAATTAAAGAATCAATAAAAAGCTCCAGTTGGATTTGCTGTGTTAAGCCATAGGAATGTTGTTAGCACATAACCTCAAAATATTAGATTACTTAGTAATATATAGATACATTTCTCTAAAAATCACTTACTTCATCCGATTTCGGGTGTTCATGAGTGCAATGTACATGTTTATCCTCGCTGATTGAGTAAGTTAAAACACAATTTAAACACAGTAGGAATATGAAATTGAACACAACACAAACATTGGAATACATTTTGACTGTTCCGAAACAGTATTCCTCTCACAAAATGTAATAAAAGAATATTTGTTTACATTTTAGATGTTAAACGCTTCAATAACACAAGCGTCCTCCATGAAGTGCGCGTCGAAACTGTTGTAGTTAGTTGAGTTGAGTGTCTGTCTACTCGGTCTACTCATTTCAAATGAATGAATAGTTAGGTAGGTAGCCGAGTACGCAGAGTGAAGTGAGCCGCGTTACAAACAGCTGACTGAAGTCACTATCTTCATTTAATGAATTTTAAGAAACTCATTCTCCTATTGGAAGAGATTTATCAAGATAAAGGAAAATTATGATATTATAGTGTTATTTTATGTTTTTTTTAATATATAAATTCATTATTATTATTACATAGCATAAAATACAGTCGCTTTCCTCTGTCTGTCCCCTTACATGCTTAGATCTTTGAAACTACGCAACGGATTTTGATGCGGTTTTTTTATTTGATTGTAAATAGCTTGTAAATTGTAAATTCCTTGTCCCATAAATGGTCGGCGTCCCCCTCATTTTCCCCCGTGGTCGCTCATTTCCTTTGCAAGTTGTACATAGAAATAACAATGTTGTACCTAAATAATATGTGTTATTATTACTTGTTCAAATTAATCACTATTATCCTTTGATTTAAAATTCTAACTCAATAGATGCAGTCTTAATGTAGATTTGTCATCTCGGTGTATTGAGGTCGAGCAGTCAGCTTTATTAAGAAGTCCCGGATTCGTATCATTGGTATGATGAAATGAAATGAATGAAATGAAATTAAATGAAAGGACCTTAAAATCAGATGTTTGCTTACTCAACCACTAGACTAGGTGATCGATACAATTATAGTAAAAATACTTACTTATTAATTAAATAATCCACTTTTACTTGGTGGTGATGAGAAGTCTAATATATTAATATGCCAACTATATTTCATTGAAACTTCAAGCATTTAATACTGGGAGGTGTATGAAGCGGCAGTTTTAGGACTTTTTATTCTCAAATTTAATAAGTGGCACATCCTATTGAGATCAAATAACGAATATTGTCACTATTGACACACGTCGATATTTAGGACAACAAAAAAAATTTGAAAACAATCACAAAAAGTCGTTCGCGTGAACCAGCATCCCATACCATACCATAAAATAATAAATGACAGATCCCTTCGATACTATCCAGCGATATAATAACATTCATTTTAAAATATTTTCTATTGTTTTAAATGTTTATTTTTATAATAAAATAATAGAAGAATGTCAAACGTCCGTGAAACAACCTCGCCTCATCTTGGATCATTTCACATTCTTTAGACATACACACTTGGGCTTCGTACAGCACTATACCCAGTGCATATTAAAAAATATAATTGCACAAACAGTTCTATTATGAGTATTTGCGCTAGCGCACCGCTATTTCATATAAGTACTTTGCCACTAAAAAGGTTAGTGCTCCGCTCCTATTGGTCATAGCGTGATGATATATAGCCTAAAGCCTTCCCCAATAATTGGGCTATCCGATACAATAATATTTTTGCGATTAGCTCTTTAGATTTATAATATTAATTAATGGATGAATTACATTGCAATTGCGCATGTAGGTATACAAGAGCGTCACCAGCTGATTGATAAGAACTGAGAGAACGGGCCTTGGGTTGAACAACCATGGGAGAAGAAGAAGTGTAGGTCCAGTTAGGAAAATAAGAAGCTAAACCAGGAGTCGGCAACCTGTGGGTCTTTAATTCCATATGCAAATCTGAATCGATTAACGACGATTAGGCACCATATCCAACTCTCAGTAACTTGTACTTGAAATGATGATATGAATAAACATATTTTTTCTTATCAATAAAGAGATATTTTTTTTTAACCAAACATTTTCTTTATTTAACTACTACCTACTCGTTGTTGGGGAGTAAAAAATATGGCTAAAAAAAAACCATTGAAATTTATTAAATTGTAATATTTAAGACTTCCTACTCAAAATGTTGACGACCCCTGAACTAGACGGAAGGCAAGTGGGTCTTCTTGTGGCCCTGGCGATGCCCTCGTCAGCAGGAAACTATACAAATACTTATATAAAATTGTCACCTGCTTCACGCGGTTTTCCCTCATTTAACAACAAATACTTTAGTATTTATAACATTTTTTTTAATAATATATAAAATAAATATTAATTAATCCCCTTAATATTAATTTTATATAATATAAGAGATTTTTGTTGTTTATTAATGTTACGGAACCCTACGTGCGCGAGTTCCACTCGCGCTAGGCTAAGTTTATATTTATCTAAAGCCATTTCACGCCTTTTCTCGGGTCACGCTATTTTGTCAGTCAGAATGGAATTTAAAAATTTCCTTAAATAGCACAATTCGATTTATCGAATATTATGGCTATGAATATCACTGTGTTATTTACGGATTACCGGGTAGTAGACTCGTGTGAGTTAGTTGCGGAAACGAAAATACAAGTGCAACCGCTAACAACAGCTAGTTCGTTTATAAAACCTGATAATTATAAGAAAAAATCCGACGAATTGAGAAACTCCTCCTTGTTTTGAAGTCGGTCAAAAACTCACAAGTCTTAGTCAATTTACTTAGTCATTTTTTTAAAGAATATATTATTTAAATAAATAAATCAACACTTCAATAAGACCAATTAAGTATCTAATTTGAGTTTGTAGAAATTTCGAGTGGATTCGAGAAAGTTACCTCAGACCAAGATAGTTTATTGACTTTCAAATGACTTAAATAAATGGCAGTTAGACGTATCTAACGACATCTCTCGAATGGTTACTATTTTTGCACATTGCTTGCCTTATCCTCATAATACATAAATATACATAACTTCACGCCTAGTTCCATGCGGGGCAGGCAATGAGAATAGTGCCATAAGGCACGATTCTTACACGCTTCAATCGATTCTTTGACTTTCATAACTCGTGTCTTACACGCTCGTGGGTTTGTAAGGCTCCCGAAAGACACCTCTTAATCAACCTAACTGTGAGAGATTGAAACAATCCCTCAGATGGGATTAGAACCCAACAATCTTATTTACTGAGCTTACCAGGGGTCCCTGTTTTGGTGTCGAAATAGATCGTCAGTCTGTTTCTTTGATTCAATATTGTTTATTGGACTTATTTACAGGTAACTTACATCATATTTTAGTCCGGCATAAACTTCAAAAGAGATCTAAAATTATGTATTATCTAGTCACTTAACATAACTTTACGCCTTTTTCTACCCAATGGTGTAGGCAGCGGCTGTTAAGTTCATATTTGTTACGCATAACTTCTGAAAAGAATTCTTAAAATTCATTGGTGTGAGCCAGGATTTCAACCCATGACTTCTTGATTCAGAAGCGGGGTGCTCGCTCGATCTTTGGAACTCCTAATTTATTTATAACATACGACTACCGACACCTTCTGCAGGTGGTTTGTGATAGAATAATGAAAATAATTATGGTAATTTCAGTGGTGGAGCCTTGCAGTTCGTTGCATGAATAGGCCGTCTCGAACGGTGAAATACCACGATGTCTCAGAAAATCGGCGTGAAGTGGCTCATGCCGCGTTTGATTCGGTGAGAGAGGTATCCGGGGGCCCAATCTCCCGGCAACGCACCACGGTGTTCATGGGCGGTGAGAAGTTACTTACGATCAGGTGACCCACTTGCACGTTTGCTCTCTAATAAAAAAAGAACAAAAACAAACAAAAAAGGTTTCCGTAAACTTTTGTATCTATAACTTAGTCACACATGAAGACTATCTATGAAAGATCTATTAAATGCTGCCTAATATAATTTCTTTATGCGTGAAATCCACAGAATAAAATTAATCTGTTACATATATAATAAATTT
The DNA here is from genome assembly GCA_905147225.2 of Euproctis similis. Classification (NCBI taxonomy): domain Eukaryota; kingdom Metazoa; phylum Arthropoda; class Insecta; order Lepidoptera; family Erebidae; genus Euproctis; species Euproctis similis. The sequence goes on from LR990107.1 coordinate 2,557,351, forward strand.
AAATTAGAAATCTTAACATTTACAGCAAGCCGGAGGAAAATGCGCCGCTTCGCTGATTTATCGGCATGCGCTTGCTTCATCATAATGTACGAGTACGTGAAAACAATTAATTAGATCCCTACCACAAAATGTTAATCACAAATTAATCTAGTTTTACTTACAGTCATCTAAAAAAAACACAACAGGAAGTGAATGAAATTGCATGAATGAACTACTAAACTCATTCTTTATTTAAAAATGAAATCGAATTTATTGCCATGTCAAATATAACATGAAAAAAACAAGGTTGTTTCGTTGAGTGTTTAAAAAAATACTTTAAAAAAAAGTTAAACCGACTTCTAGAATCGTAAACCACAAAATCTTTAAGTATATGAAAACAGTACCTCTATAACTAAAAAGCTATATGTAACGTAATTTACTAATTTGTATTACAACAAAAAAAACGTAATACTTTAATAAAGTCATCTTTAACTATTGAAATATTTACAATTGTCACTCATTGTTGAAGTCGGTGTAACACAATAGAGAACGTTAGGCTGCCGTAATACTTTAATAAAGATGACTTTATTAAAGTATTACGTTTTGCTTATTGTAACAGGTATACAAATTAGTAAATTACGTTATTTATCGCTTTTTAGTTATAGAGGTACTGTTTTCATATACTTAAAGATTTTGTGGTTTACGATTCTAGAAGTCGGTTTAACTTTTTTTTTTAAAGTATTTTTTTCACGAGTTTTAGTGATATTATTGAGTTGTGAACTTTAATAGAAGTTAGTTCATTTACATGGCTTTCAGTTTATTAAATATGTTATCACTAATTACAAGTCCGTTTGTTAAATGGTTGATGTTTTTAGGGAGCTATAATTGTCATAAATTGGTACTTAGACAAAAGAGTATGATAATACTTGCTAAGTATTTATATTTTTGTAATTATCATGGGTAGACCCAATAACACTGCAGCCCGAATGAAGGCCAATCGTAGCCAGGAAACTAATGATGAATATTAAAAAAAAATATTTTTACAGAATTGTGTCCCAACTCCTAACTGTTTAAGAGTTCTGTAGCTTCATCATCAGCACAGCAGTATCAGACTATGATTCAATCGTAACTCCCAAGCAACACGTTAGTCCTATATACTACTAAACAGTTTCCATCGACTAACTACAGTACTGTCTCCCAACTCCTAACCGTTAAGGAGTTCTGTGGCTTCTTCATCAGCATAGCAGCATCAGGTGTATATTCAAGCATAATTCACAAGCAACACACTAGCCCTACATACTACCAAGTAGTTTCTATCGATCAATTGCAGTGCTGTCTTTAGACTCCTAACCGTTGAGGAGTTTTGTGGCTTCTTCATCAGCACAGCAGCATCAGATGTTGACACCATATAGGATATCCTTAAGACATCACTATTACGTAACAAAAACACCATACTCGCATACAAGTTTTGGTGGATGCCTTCGATTTCTCCTGGTTTCCATCATCAGATCCTGACCTGGTGAAAATAGGATCATCTCGGAGGTAAACACTATACAACGAAACAAAAAATTTTGAAATCTATCCATAATTGACGAAGTTATCGGTGAATAGACATAAAAAAAATAAAAAAATATATACATACAGACGAATTGAGAACCTCCTCCTTTTTTCGAAGGCGGTTAATTAAAAAACAAGAGTGAATTTTATCTTTAAACTTATTGTATAAACCGATTAGATGTTAGTGGACAGATATGTCTTACTTATCTATTGTATACCATACATAGAATTTAGAAGCTTGTCAAATGTTTATAATCACACATTTAGTACGCGTACCGACTGACCGCGTTATGTAATTATACGTGTCTCAACTAACAACATAAAAGAAAGTCATATTGTCAATACCTACAGTATTTACACAAATTGCGTAATACAACTAGCGTTTACATACGCCTTCAACCGTGTGTAGTGAGTATATAGTTAAAGGCCACCTAAATTGCTTATCTACTAAACCTGAATAGGTCTTTTTAGTTGTAATTGTAAAAGTTCAAAATATCATTGCTCACGATGATATTAAGTTCTTAATACAGAATATTTATGACTAATAGTTATAAAGCCCCTCCTTTTTTTACATTTATTGTAACTGAATCTTACTATGTCATCTATTCGCTGCGAAATTGAGAAAATAAAATAGCATAGGAACAACAAAAATACTTTATTTATTACAAAAACCAGACACCTGCATAAAATATATAAATTATTTAAAAAAAAAGTGCGCGGTTGTGCATGACGCGTGTAGTGAGTGAAACAATTTAATTATAAATTATCACATATTATTATATTATATAAACTTGTACTTCGGTATTTCGGTCATTGAACGGCTTTATGGCTTCTTATATTTAATTACTATAAAAAGAATATTAGTATGGCGTATAGATGTGTTAGGAGAGCAACGCGGAGTGTTAAACTCAGTTCAGCGCGTCATGATTAACACCCGCGACGCTTTCGTCAAATTGACAAGTGACAGTATAACATTGAAATATTTTACACGAAATAATGCATTACATTCATTTATTTCGTTACTTGAAATCATATTTCCGCAACCAGTCTCAGAGTTCCCAAAAACCACAAGAACGGTAACTTATAAAGGGCTTAAACATTAAAAATGCTTTGATAAACAAATAAATAACTTCACATATAATATCCCTGTGATTTCGTAACTCTGAGCTGGATTATTTGTGTAGACATAACATTGTGGTATAATATTTTGCTTCAAAGTCAATCACATACGTTCCTAACAAATGAATAACAGCATCAAAATCTTTACAGTAATATAAAACTTAATTGTCCTTGTTCAAACAAATTCTCAATGACGATACTCAAAGTATTATGAAAATATTCACATTCACAGTGAGATCCGGGTGAGACAATAATGATATGGGCTGCTATAATAAAAAATATTTGCACCGAAAAAAAAATCTAATTCAAATTACAAAACCTATCCACTGTCAAACTTGTGTTCGCTTGGCTATTTAATTTTACTATATTATAGCGACATTTCAAAGTACCGGAAGCCCTAGGCAAATTGTATTTACGACACTACTGTAGAATAGAATGAACGAATGATTGAATGAGATTGATATTTGGCTTTTTGTGAGCTTTGTGATATTTACTTTTATTGGCGTGTATGTAACATAAATATGTTCACCTTACACTTTCTGTTAAATTACCGACTCTCGAATAAATGATTATCATGAAATTTTTATATCTTTATATCATATATAATGTTTGTATACTCCAAATATATTTTGACTGAAATTATAGCAAAAAATAATATATAAATATAACCCACACGACCAAATAAAACATCATCAAATTCACCCAATGGAATATAAATAGATTTAAAATTATTATTTACTAACATTTTAAACATAGATTAAAACAACTTATAGGATTATATCGCGTTTATTTATTACTTATTTATATTTATTTCCCGACGTTTCGAACTCTTTACAGAGATCATTTTCACGAGTGATGAACAAAAATATGGTAGTTGTTCAAAAGCTATTTTCATTTTGATTTCAACCAACTTAGAAATTTAAGATAATTTTCTAATAATTAAATAATAACCACTTTTACTTATTAAATCATACAAACAAACAAAAATTTTCTCAGGTAAATACATCTCAAAAATAAGTATTTAACTTTTGTTTTCATGGTCTGATGTGGGTTACCAATAGTAAAAATCATATTTTAAACATCAACATTTTGATTTTTATTTCCAAAAAGTGGGTGCTCTCTGTATCAATGAAAATAGCTTTTGAACAACTACCATCTTTTTGTTCATCACTCGTGAAGAGTTCGAAACGTCGGGAAATAAATATAAATAAGTAATAAATAAACGCGATATAATCCTAAAAGTTGTTTTAATCTATGAGTGAGTTCGCGAAAGTCTTAGAAATAAATATGTAAACATTTTAAACATTTAAACATTTTTGTCTTTTTAACATCTCATATCTCCTTATAATTTTGGTGCACCATTTGTTTAGTTTTGTAGGGAATTGATTCGTCGGTTCCAATATTGCGTTCCGATTTCATTTTTAGATACCGATCATAATCGGTAAACTTCGATGTTAGGTTTGAATCAATCAAGCAATCAAGTAGGAACAAATCATAGAGTTAAGCACTAACCGCATCACAATATTTAAAAGAGTTTCCGAGTGACTGATCGGATAAGTATTTTATTGTATGTATTGTAAATATTGCAATATTCTCCCTTCAGTTTAATAAATTATAAAAAAAAATTCATTTAGTGCAATTCAAAATAAATGTAGAAACTAAATTTGTGTTGTGCCGACTTTCTCTATTTACAGACAGGACACACTTTCACAGTTTTATATATTAAATATTAGAGGGCTTGCTTGATTAGGATGACGCTGTTATTTTATCCTCACTCGAATCTTTGCTGCACAACTTCTTGAAGAATTCTTTGGACCAATGGCACCTCGGGTTGACACAGTGCGGACATCTGAAATACGAAATATCTATGCATATAATATGTAAACATTTAAAAGCCACTACGACCTTAAATCTAGTGGCTTTTGAACAACGTTTACATAGTAATTACAATATATACATATATATAACGTACCTGGTCAAAAACTGGTTAGAAATGTTTCTGCCGCTGGCCAAGTGTTTCGCCACGACGTCGGCCAGAGCTTTTATGAACGTCGGATGGTCGTTGGGCGCCTCGGCTCTTTCAATTTGTATGATACCCGCCTGATAATTAAAAATACAAATATATTATGAAAAATCTATCACATCAAAGGCATTAGCGAGGTAGACAGAGAGAATAGTTTCATTGACTTTGATATCTCTTATATCTGCGTGCTTTATTACCATACTTTTATACTGACCACCTGGCTTGCAGTTTCTATTCGAGGCAGTCCGCAAATATTCAAACTTAGTTGCTACTTTATGTACGGCTTCAGATTCAATAGCTGTCGGATTATGTGATGATGACCAAACTATTGAAACCCATGTATCCACCCATGTTCAAGTAGCACCTACCTCTTTAGCGACTTCCTGGCAGTATTCAATATCGAGCTCGTGCAGTGTCTCGATGTGCTCGTTGACGAAGGCTATCGGCACCAATATCAAATGCTTCCTGCCTTGTTTCGCGTAAGCCTGAAAACGATAATCACACATAATGACGTCGTTCAAGTATTACGTAAGCAGATTGTTTTTACAATTATTTACCCCCCAAGGGGTGGCCCTTGTCGTAAGTGTAAAGTAACAAAATCTTACTCCCTCCCATAATTATGTAAACTTTTTCGAAAATAAAAATTCTCAAGAGACCATCTACAAGATTGGTCCAAGGGCTTTTTAGGAAAATTAAATAACTACTGATGAAGTAATCATCATCTAGACCCCCTCCCCATATAAAACCTGTCAAGTCGAGCGATATGTGCAAAAATGGCGGCTTATGGCGCTCTGTTCTCTCTGCCTATTCCGCGAGAGATTTGACGTAAAAGTTATTCACCTATGTATCTCTCCAAATACAATCTGATCTAGGATCAATCTGAGTGATTTGATATGATGATGCGATATTAGTAAATAATACTTCAGTTCATGGAATTACGAACAATAATGAGGGTTTTGGTGATCCCGTTTCTAATTTGGTTCTGAAATGTAGGGAGTAACATTAAATAAATTCGTCAATACAAATATAAACGGGTATTTCTAAGGGTTTGGTTATATATATAGTCGAGTTTTTAATATTTAGAGCTAATCTAATATTCAATAATTGTTTTTTTTTTTCATTACATGTCAGAACAAGTGAAGCGTCAATGCGTTCAGTAAATGTAAACAGCTTGCAATAATCATTCACCTTAATCGCGTCGTCAGTATAAGGTTGTAACCATGGTAACGGTCCAACTTTACTCTGCCACACCAACCTGTACGGGTTGACTGTGCCTAACTGCTCCATTGTGGCCGAAACTGTGGCAGCCACCTCCTGGGGATATGTGTCGCCACGAGATACAGCCTACAAAACAAATAAATCATATCGCTTGAAACAAACTTTTTAATAACTAAGTGACACCAGGCCAAGATAGCCTCGGGAGAACCTCGTGAAAATTATTGATATGATTTTTTCTGAATCCTAATTGAGTAGAGCCACACAGTGAGCTGCATGAATAGGTTGGCTCGACCGGTCAAATACGACGACCTCTCAGAGATTCGACGTAATGTCCGTCGGTGATCCCTGACATTTTGTTCGGTGAATGGGGTATCTGGGAGCCTACCCTTTAGTGACTAGGCTAAACCTTCTGTTTCCCCTTTTTTCAACAAAAAGAGATTCTGAGATATTACAAGTACACGTAAGTTAAAAGTAAAAATAATCTTTGCTTTTTGTGAAATTTATCATTGAAATTACAAAATTGCAACACTGCTCAAAAGACTGACATTTGTGTTAAAAAAGGCAAACAGTAGTCTATGAAATCTCTTACCTTCAATGGCAGACTGTGCGCTGTGAACAATATTAATACATTGTCCCTAACTTCTGGGTCAAATTTTTCTAACTTTGCTTGTATCCGCTGAGCAAACACTTTACCTAGCAGAGGGTGTGTCGGCCATCTTTCTATCATACTAAATATCATGTTCTTAGGTATTGGTCTGGAATAATTCATTATTATAAACATTAGGTAGCTAATATATTTGATTTATAGCAAAAATGTAACTTATCATCATCTACAAGTAATGGTTATGTATTTATATTGATCTTACCTATTTTTATAGAAGTCAGCTATTGCATTTAGACTAGAACCGGTAGTGGCACAACTGTACTGAGGATATTGTGAGAATATAACTGTTCTTTCAACACCATCTCTATAATGAAATAAATAAAAAAAACCATATATATATACTCATTAAGAATAGTTACTCAGGAAAAAAAAAAGCAATCAGTAACACAACTCACTCTTCAATCTGCTGAAAAGTGTCTTCATTAAATGGCGGTACATATCTGAATGCGACGTAATGCTTGTGTGGGGATGTCTCCGGCAACATTTGATCTAGCGCCTCAGTAAGTAGATATCCTGTAACAAAATGTCACCATTATTCCACAATTCTATTCTAGTTCTGGATAAACAGACATCTGTAACCTAGACCAACCACTATTTTCCTATAGACTGAAAGTAGATAAGCCAGATTCTAAATTTTCGTTACTTAAATAATAATGTAAAGGAACATAAACAGACTTTTTTTGGTTGCATAAATTTCAAATCGTAACCAAATATTTTCCCTAGCAGGTTTTGTTTTTGCGTTACAGCCATCGACCGAATTTTCTCACTGGTTACTTCACAGATCAGAAATCAGCACACCAAAAGTAAAGTACACATTAGTCAGATATTTCATGCAACAAAAATATGTCCCCTTGTGTAATTGTCACCAAATACATGTTTTAGTATTAAACGTAGATTTATATGCAATAATAACCTAGAGCTCGGTAAATTGGTTGAGTACCCCGCTTCTGAATCAAGAAGTCGCGGGTCCAAATCCTGGCTCACATCAATGACTTTTCGAAATTAATTTAAAAAGTTATGTGTGATAAATATCGATGACTGAAAACTTTGTGCCCGGTATGGCAATAGGTTCGCCACCTTTTCCATTTGAGACATAAACATAACGGCGAGTCCAGGTTTAACAGCCACTGCCTACACCTTCCGGTAGAAAAAGGCGTGAAGTTATTTTATGTTATGCGTTAACCTAGAGCTTACGCTAATATTCTAGTAAAAATGCAGAAATAAATAAATTAGACTATATTAGTACCTTGTTTGTTAGTCCACTTTAATATGGGTGATCCCCCACCAATCTCTTGGTATTTTTTTTGCACCTCTGCAGTTCTTCTGGAGGCTATCCATGGACCTAATTTATTTTGCACAGGTAGCTGGATCATGTCACGATCAGTCATTATACGGTAAAGATATCCACCTACCTGTAAATATAGGGTTGATTCACGCAACTGTAAGGTTTAGCTTATTACACACACTTATGCATCACGATAATTTAACAAAAATATAAGACAAGACAATATTTTAATATAAAAATAAATTGTTTATTAAACAACTAGATTCTGCCTGCAGAATCACCCAGTGAAATTGTAAGGTTTGGTGGCTTGCTTGCTTTCTTACATTGAAATAAATAAATAAAATAAAGTAGCTATTCTATGGTGTGCAAATTTCAAACAGGAAGCCTGGGAAAGGGTTATTTGTATTTATCTATAATCATTTATAATAAAACTGTTATCTATACATTTAAATGAAATTGAAGTCATCATGATCATTTTCCTGCCCTGCTCCCATCATTTGGGGTTGGGACAACAGGTTTTTTAAATACAATTGAAATATCTGTTTGTAATCTATACTTATATTATAAAGCGGAAGAGTTTGTTTGTTTGAACGCGCTAATCTCAGAAACCACCGGTCCGATTTCAAAAATTCTTTCACTGGTGTGTAGTCCATTTATCGAGGAAGGCTTTAGGCTATATTATATTTTCAAATAAATTAGGGATCCTTACTATAATTCCAATAATGCAACACAAGGTGTAAGAAAAAGACCCGAAAAAAATTCTTACATCGCGAACGCTGCAAAAACTATTGATTATAGAACAAAACAAAATTTCACAGAACATATAACTGTCGACAAAAAAGTCCGCGACGCTATATATCTAACTATTGTAGTTATCGCACAATAAGTGTTTTTTGAATTATTAAAAATAATTATAATGAGGTCGTTTTAAAAGTTCTTTATTTTGTACCTTCGTATCGTACTCTCCTCAAAATAAATTACTTCAATATAAACATAGATTCAATTCCTTTCTAGAACTTTTTGAATGATTCAATTCGAACATTTAATTCAAAAGATATCGCAAAATACAAAATGTAAGTATTTGTTTCTTAGGCAAATATTCCGCGCACATATACGTGACCTCGGAGTCCCGCCCGACTAGGACTGTTGATAAAATATCGATATATCGAAATATCGATATTTTTCCTTAAAAATATCGATATTTATCGGCGATATTTTTTTTCACGATATATCGATAGTTCGATATTGAAATGTACATATCGACTTTCGATATTTTTATGAAAATATTTTTTTTTTGACACAATAACTTAAATTATATCGTCATCGCAAACTTAGGTTGTCTGGAAGAGATCGCAACATGCGATAAGACCGCCTTTTGTACTTGATCGACATTTACTATGTACTAATAACTTCAATGTAATGTATAAAAATTGCGTACAATAAAGCGTATTCTAGTCTAATCTTAATATACTGTATTTAAAAAACTAATAAACAATCGTCAAGTCATCCCATAAGCAATGACAAACAGCTCCCCTTTACGAGTTCAAGCTAATTCTTGGCAATGAAAAAATTTTGCATCAAATTATAACTGGTTAGTGTTTATAGGTATCGCGTATTGTTTTTTTTTTTTTGCTTAAAGACACTTTCACAGGGGCCCGCAGGGCTTATGGAAAACTCTTTGAACAACACCCTCTTTCTATTAATAGACGTAACATATGAATTTTCTGTACATGCATTTTTAGGAGTATGTATATACCTACATAATTGATTAGTATCTATAATTTTAACTTCCCTAAATTATCTTATGTTATGTCATAAATACATAGTGAAACAATTGTCAATGAATGTGTTAAGCCACTGTTAACTATCACAACGATATAATTTACGTTAATATTTACGTTTATATGTTTGCTGGACGCAGCTGCGGCAAAAAATAAAACTATAATATGCATGTATTTTAAGAAATTATATTCAAGTAGTGTTATTTGCACTTTGTCGTGAAAAGTTATCAAAGATGTGGAAATGCAACAAATTTAGCAACCCATTTGAAAAGGAAATCCATCATGCATTTGCAAAACTATCCATCAGAGGAAGTATAAGGAAACTATCATAATGAGTCAGTCGTATAGTTACTACCACCAAAATCAAATATTGTCCTTACTGACAACGATACCGAAAACTAAATACGAGTACATGGTGTATGAAAGAGAAGATATCTTAATAAATAGTTTTTTACGATCTTAATTTACTACCTTTCGTCCATAGATGTCACTACATCTGAAATGAAATCAATTCTACATCGGTAATCTTTAGAGTAGTTTTAGCTTATGGACATAGATGGCGATACGTTAGAATAAATGGTTAATATATTGACTGGTTAATTTACTGCCTCTATAACCAACGCCCATGGTATATTCGACTCGCTGGTCTTCACCGATCACAAAGTTAAGCTACGTTGGGCGTGGTAAACACTTGGATGAGTAACCGTTTTTATTTGGGTAAAATTGTTCACAAACAATATTTTAAAGCATTGTAGTAAATACGATTAATTTAAAACGGCAGCAAACGGGGCGTTTAACGTTTGCATGTCGTTTAAGAAGTTTCACTTCAAAATATCGATATATCGATTTTTTTTTTCGATATATCATACCCCGATATTGATATTTTTAAAAATATCGATATATCGAAAATCCGATATTTTTAAAAATATCAACAGTCCTACGCCCGACTCGGTCATGAGCGCCGCTCATAGCTGGCAGATAATTTTTTTTAAATTTTCTTAGACATTTTATTTGATTCTTTTGGTCCTAATGAGTTTGTAGTATTTAATCGTCTTTTGGGGTGTATATATTTTTATTTTGTAATAATTAATAGGTGATGTGAACATGTAACATCTGTGACCCCGTGTCTATTTAGACACATAGATTAGAATTTGATCTATTTAAGAGTATAATAAACGGAAAATAACGCGACACGTTTAGGTAATAAGGAACTTCGTTCCAAAAATACTTACTTTTATCATTAGCTTTTCGTTTCGGCGTGGTTGCACTGGTACAGACAGACAGACAGATAATTTGATTACCTAAATGTGTCGCGTTATTTTCCGTTCATTATACATATTTATGTAATATGCAACGCGAATATTAAAATATTTTCATACTTAAGTAACCAAAGTCATGGGTCAAAGCTAGAGTTAGTTTACAGTTAGTTCTTCACGCAGATATTATAATATTATCTATAATTCTTTACAATATTGCAACTTCATATAATTGGACGAAGCGCAAGATATGCCTACGCACCTCGATCTTGGCGTCTTTTGCTAAAATATAAAGACTTTGCGGGTTTGTTACATGTCAGCATACCACGTAAAGTTGCCCATCTTTAATTACATTTTTAATATCGTGATCTCTTTTAAAATTTAGTGAATTTATTTTGATAAGAGTAATAATACCAAGGTGCCAAATAGACATCATTTAAATTATAAAAAAAAACACTCACTGTGAGTTAGCCATACTGGTAAAAACATGTGGTGACCAGGTTTTTTTTAAATCGACGACAATGACCAAATAAAAAAAAAGGTTCAAGTAGTATTAAAAAAACTAAAGATTGACTAAAATAACTTCTGACAAAGTCCCTGGTATTGTTATTGATTGAAGTTGATATTTTTTTTATGGGATAGGAGGACAAAGTAGCAAGCCTGTGACCTGATGGTAAGCAACCTGTGCTGCCCCTGGACACCGGCAATACTTATAGTGTTACCGTTGCGTTGACGACCTTTAAGGGAGAAGGATGGGGAAGGGAGGTGGACCTTCGGGTACCTCTCTCACACCGAACGAAACGCGGCATGAGCCACTTTACGTCGATCTTCTGAGAGGTGGTGGTATTTCACCGGTTGAGCCGGCCCATTCATGCAGCTAACTACTTATTATTTTAACTGCTATTATTTTCATCATATCTTGGTTGTTCAAAATCAAAATCTCATTTATTCAGTTTAGGTCATTAAAGACACTTATGAACGTCAATAATTTCAATCCGCCAATTCGATTACTCACGTCCTGAGAAGAATTGGCAAGAAACTCAGGGGAGTCTTATTTTTTCTTTTTACTTAATTTTAAGTAAACTAAATTACAAATTATTAGAATAATTTATAGAGCAAGATGAGGTTCCTCACGTAAAACTTAGGACACAGTACGTTAATATTCTTTGGACGCTTGAACAGACCAGTCCCCACAAACAGCACCCGTTCACGAGCATGACCCATATCTCAGCCATCGCCTCCCTCGCCATATTTTAGGGAAGGTGGCGACCCGATCAACGACGCCGCCATAAGCACCGCTCACCTTTCAGTGAGCATGACTTATTCAAGATCCCAGACAAAAAAAAAATAAACTAGTAAGTTTGCCCGGCGAGAAACGTCATATTGCATACAATCTTACCAATAACAGTAAAGTTTGGTTAGCAGAATAACAATATTTTGCAGCAAATACAAACAATATAACACAAAAGAAGCAATTCAATTCCAAACGGTTTTAACATTGATATAATCTGCGATACAGTAATCTGTTAATCGCTAATATCAACAGCTAAGCAAGTAAGGTGTGTAATAATCGTGCCTTATAGCGCTTTGTACTCTCTACCTACCCCGCAAGGGATCTGGCGTGAAGTGACGTATGTATGGATCAGGAACTTGATTTGAAAAAAAAAATAGTGTTAGATAGTCCATTTATGAGGAAAGCTTTGGGGTATTAATATGATCGCAGTAATAATATTTTTAGTGGAAAATGTATAAAATATGGCGGTACGAAGTTCGCGCGGTCTGCTAGTATTGTAATAACTTCTTTCAGCTACATTCACATGTTCAGTACATAGACACACAAATATAACAATTTTCCAATTTTTGTCTGCCTATTTATTCCAGGTAATCACTGAAATGTACTAGACTGATTTTGATAGGCATTTTTATTGCCAGATAGCTGGTGTAACAAGGAGTAACTTAGGCTACTGTTTTTAGAAAAATAAATTAATTATTGATGCCAAAGCAAAACAAAGTTCGCCAGGTCATCTAATAGATAATATTAGTGTTAAGTAGCTGAACATCTTTTAGATTAGTTATATCACACAAAGTATATATTTCCCCCTTTTAATCAAAATGAAAAAGAAAATATAATAAATGGGAAATGAAATAACATAATAGGCAATGGCTGTAAATATATTAATAAGTATTGTTCCAATGTTTCGTAAGTTATGTGTGATAAATATTGATGACTGAAAACTTTGTGCCCGGTACGGCAATAGGTTCGCCACCTATTCCATTTTGGACGTATACATAACGGCGAGACAAGGCTTAAGAGCCGCTGCCTACACCTACATGTAACAAAGGCGTGAAGTTGTAGAAGAAGTATGTTAAGTATTGTTTCAAAGTCAAAGAAGCTTTATTTTTGTAGGTCTAACAGACACTTAAAAATAGTCAACAAATACAAAGACTAAGCTAAAAATATTTAAGCCTAGGCGCACGACACAATCGCCACGAGCGGCGGTATTTAGTGGGAACAAACATGAATCCTGTTAGAAAATAGTACAAATTAAAGTCATTTTCTTACACAGTTCTTAAAATAATGCTACTTCGGTTTGATTTATTTAAGCCTACACTTATAATAAATTATCTATCATTAACAAAAAAATCAGAACGGAGGCTAGGATAATGGTAGATGTACTGCTGGAACAGGTGAATGAAATTGTATGTCTTGGATGCGCTTTTAGCAGGGATGGAAGGTACACCACAGATGTAGAAAGAGAGTGGCGTTAGGAAATAAAATTGGCAATGGGCAGGGTGCAAAAAATATTAGCAGAAAAGCCCAGTTAGCAATCCACAATGCAATACTGATCCCAACGCTAGCATATGGAAGCGAGAGCTGGGTATGGCAGAGCGTGCATGAAAGTAGGATAAACGCGGTGGAAATGAGGGCATTGCGCAAAATCTGTGGAGTGACCCTCGCTGACCGCGTGGAAAACAAGGTTATAAGGAAGGGAGTCGGATTGAAAGAGTGTCAGAGTGAAAGTAAGAAAGGGCATGCTACGATGGTTCGGAAATGTAGAAAGGATGGATGAAGCAAGATTGACTAAGCAGATATACAATGCAAAAGCGGATGGGTGTAGGAGTCGAGGACGGCCTAGACACACATTCCATGACCAAATGGAATGTGTTCTGGAGGAAGGTGTTGTTAGGAGCCTCAAAATTGACGCGCGGTCATGAAAAGTTATGAAAGTCAACGAAGCGAGTGAGGTGTGTAAGAATCCGCTCCGTTCTCTCTGCCTACCCCGCAAGGGATTTGCCGTGAAGTTATGTATGTATGTAAAAAAAAAATTTTAAAAGAAATAATGCCACACATCAGCATCAGCTGGCGTATTATGAACTCTTAATTCCAGCCAGCTTATGCGCTGCCTTACAAATTCGTACTGTCAAATTCACTCCAAATTATATTTATCAATGACTAATTCCATTTATTCAGTCATGAGTAGCCTAGACTAGCTCAAATTAGTCGCTGGAAATACAAATTCGCTAGACAGCAAGCAAGCTGTCTGGAATTAAGAGCTCATAATAGGCCCCCAGAACCATGTTCACTACTTAGAAAATTGTGCTTAGCTTGATTATAATTCCTTAAGAAATCCTTATATAGATTCCTAAATTCTACCCATTCTCTCTATAGACTTGCTGCTGGATGAGTAGAAAATGAAAAATGTACCACATCCAGATTATCATTATGAAATTGAAAAGCATGCAGATTATGATTCTGGATGTTGCCCAGAGCCATATTGGTCCAGTTTTGTTTTACACCCCACCCCTTTAGACATCTAGTACTAGGTTGAGGAGAGTTCAATATCTCTAAAATTTATGAAAGGTAACACAAATATTACAAACTGACAGTCCCCACAAACTTTGTTCTGTCTCAGAGCAATAAATGAAATTTACTCATTATTTCTAAAATAAAGGTAGCCTAAATGTTACTCCTTATTGCATTAGCTACTTACCAATAAAAGTCCCATCAAAATCAGTCCAAACATTTCAGAGAAATCAGACACAACAAACAGACAAAAAAAGCAAAAAAAAATTTAAAACATGTTATGTTGGTATATATGCCGAATATTTATTCATATGCATGTAGCAAAAAGGGGTTATTTCAATATTAAATAGAGATATTTCAATTTTATTTATATGTCTATACATATAAAGGGCATGTATAGGTCTAACGAGAGGTAAGATGGAAGTAATGTTAAATATTTAAATAAATTTGCAAAAGCTTGAAAACCTGCCAAAGAACTTTCAGCAAATATAAAGATTGCTGCAACAAAAGAAAATATGTAAAGTAACATTGAAACAACCTTTTATCGATTACATCACATTAATTTAGAACTTATTTTCTATTTATTTCCTGATGTTTTGTAATCCATAAAAAGTAGTTTCAATGTTATGAATGTGATTCTCATATATAAAAGAAACGTATATTGTTATGCTGCCACAACAGAATAAAATATCACCAAATTGGGTTTAAGAATATTATACCTCATCTATAGTCTCTGGGCCACCCATGTTCAACATAACAATAGCAGTCTTCGGTTTGTGAAAGACCTTACTTGTACTGAATCCTGCCGACATTAGTGGCAGAATTTTGATGTTTCTTTGATCTAAAAAAATACATATTTTTTTCATTTACCATCTTTGATTAAGGGAAACTATTCACATGAAACACATTACTCTGCAATGTTTTTTTAACAAATGTAAATTTTTAATATCATTTCACTTTTAGTGTAGATCTATATTCTATACTGTAACTATCTACAGTAAAGAGAATTGAGCAATTCACTTGAAAAATCGTTTTCTCAAAATAATTCGTAATTAGGTTAGATTAGCAACTTGTTCCAAGGTAAAAATTAGAAATGGCTTCAAAAGATATTTTAAACATTAAATGCCGTGGTGAGCAAATATTGAAAAATTAAAATATTGAATTAATTTTAACTTACATAAACTTAACATCTTGAAGAAGGCTCAGGAATATTTGTAAATCTTGTAAATACGTTCAATAAAAGTCCTAAAGTTAATTATTCACATAAAATAACAAATAATATGCTTTTTTAATTTTTAGTAATGGTCTAATCAGAGACGGGTGGTATAATCACATATTATTTATCATTAGCGGCCATGAAATGAAACTGTGAAAATCTGCTTTAAATAATGTAGGCAGTTAGGAACTCAAAATTTTAATGTAATCAAAATGTCATTGCGATATTTGCGATAGCGATCACACAGCGGGCCGAATGATCAAAGAAGCAACGAGACGCGAGAAGTCGGACGGGCAAATCAATTACACATACTTTTACTTGTACCTACTAGACTGGCTGAAAATGAATACAAATGAAAGCTCATTTATTAAAGTGTAATTATTTTAAATCTTATCACTGCTTTAATTTGATAAAAACATATGTAAAATATTAAAATTATTTCAAAAATGCCATTAAATAAAATATTATTTTGTGATTTTTAACTTAAAAAATATTTCCCTAGATTTAATTTTGCTACTGTCTTTGACTTGCTCACATAATCTGACCCTCTCTAGGATTTGATCTAATGTTAATATCTGAAATATCGGCACAAATTAAACAATTTATATTTTATTATTTAGTTTTAGATAAATGATTAGACTGGCAATAATTCATAAGACGCTAGCCGATCCTGAATGGATAAAAGATACAAAACTGAAGACAATTAGGTTTGACGTCAAAATAAATTTATTACTTTTGTGCTTTCAAAGTGGTTTGAAAATTGATATAAAAAGTTAGATTTTATTATTATATAAATTTCATTTATAATGTCTTGTCGTAACGCTTCACACGCAGGCAGCTGGTACACTGAAAATGGTAAGTGTCTTGTCAAAAAGTAAGCTTTAAATATTATTGTTATGTTCTGGTAATAACTTTTTAAAAGTATTGCAACAATTGGATCTATGTGTAAAATATTTCTAACGTATAACTCTATTTACGTAAAGGACAAAGTTAATTTTGGATGTGTTAGAGGATATTGGAGAGTCAAAAGGTTATTGACCTTTGTCGTGTGTTTAATGTACACATTAACTCTTATACCTACTGCGTTCTCTTTCTTTATCGCTCCAATTTTTTACTAAAATACTATTAACATGCACAAAAGCAAGGGCAATTTCACAATGTTTTTCTCGTTTATTATATTATTATGTATCATTCAATGTTTGTTTTATTTATTCAAATATTGAGTACCTAATAATTTCATAAAAAAAATTCATTAAATAATTAATTTCCATTTCAAAATAGCTTAAATATATCAGATAATTTATTTATTTCTCAGATTTCCGCGAATCACATTCATAACATTATAACAACTTTTATTTTTTTTTGTATTTAGTAAATATATCTTTAAATATTTAATCTTTTGTTTCATGGTCTGATGTGGGTTACCAATAGTAAAAATCATATTTTTAACATCAACTTTTAGATTTTTATCTCCAAAAAGTGGGTGCTCTCTGTATCAATGAAAATAGCTTTTGAATGACTACCATCTTTTTGTTCATCACTCATGAAAATGGTCCCTGTAAAGAGTTCGAAAGGTTGGGAAATAAATATAAATAAGTAATAAATAAACGCAATATAATCCTAAAAAGTTGTTATATCAGATAATCCTGCAGATGCGATAGGTGTATATCAAAATTAAACTGTTAATAGCATATCAAGCGTTATTGGCAAGAATATAAATTTTATTTTAATATGTTAAATATTTTTTTTAGGCACTGAGCTAACACGTCAACTGGATCTATGGCTGTCCAAAGCAGACCTCAGCCATGGACCAGCAAGAGCTATCATTGCACCGTAAGATGATATTTTAATTATTTTTCACTGTTAAGTGCAACTGTTAAACCCATTTCTTGTAATCTTTCAAATTGTATAAATTTTCACCTAATATTACATGTTTCTTCAACTGCTGATTTTATTTAGGTACAATGTTGAAAATAAATTGATATACAATACATTTTATAGTTAAAAGCATGAGTCGAGGCTTAAGAGCCGCTGCCTACATCTTGGGGTAGAAAAAGACCTGAAGTTATGATTTATCTCTTAAGCTTTCATGTACAACACTCATAAAAATGACATGAAAGATAACTTTTTAATATATTTATTTTTTGTTTGATATCTCTTTTGTCTTCACTTAGATTATATTTTTTTCAGTCATGCAGGCTACTCATATTGTGGAGCTTGTGCAGCCTTTGCATACAGGCAAATCAGTCCTGTAGTAGTGTAAGTATTAATCACTTAAAATAGCATTATTTATAAATAGCATATTTTGTTCAGAGTTTCTTGATTACTTTGGATACTATTGGATATTACTTACATAGATACCTTACCTGAATTAATGCATGAAAGAGGTATCCGGAGGCCCACCCCCATCACCACTGTCCTTAACTTGCCTCCTCACATAGGGGACCCTCTAAAATCTTGGAGGTTTTTTATGGGATAGGAGGGCAATCGAGCAGGCGTGTCACATGATGGTAAGTAACTAGTGCCGCCCATGGACATCTGCAACACATAGTACGGTTAAAGATCGGCAACGGTGGGGATGGGGGCCTCCGGGTTCCTCTTTAATCTTTCACCGAAACGCGGCATGAGCCACTTTACGTCGATCTTCTGAGAAGTGGTGGTATTTCACCGGTCGAGCCGGCCCGTTCATGTAGCGAACTGCTTGGCTCTACCACTCCTAAAACGCAAAGGTAGACAAACGCAGCGTGATAAAGTCTCAACGCTTGATCGTTTGCCCTTGATGAAAACAAGGTTGCAAGGAAGGAAGTTGGCTTGAAAGAGAGTCGGTGTAAGTAGTAAAAAAGGGTTAATGCTCCGATGCCGTGGACATGTAGAAAGAATCTATGATGCAAGATTCCATCTGAGGGATTGTTTCAATCTTTTACAGTTAAGTTGATTATGAAGGGTCTTTCGGGAGCCTTATAAACCCAGGAGCGTGTAAAACAAGAGCTATGAAACTCAAAGATCCGATCAAGGCGTGTAAGAATCGTGCCTTATGCACTCTGTTCTCTTTGCTTAGGTACTTCACCAGGGACTGTATGTATGTATGTTTGTGTATGTGCACCTATAGAGCTGATGGTATTTTACATCGACATCTTTTCTGGAACTATGAAAAAAATTCAACAGTTTTGCAATAGTGTTGATGATCATGATTAAAATATTATTTTCAGAAAACGTATTTTTATATTGGGCCCATCGCATCACCTGCGACTGAGTGGATGTGCACTTTCGTCTTTGGACAAATATCAAACACCTCTGTACGATCTCACTATTGATAAGCAAAGTATGTATAGTTTATTTATGTTTTTTTTTTATAATTTAAGTTTACCGTTTCTCAGAGCTATCGAGTGTGCACAACAATTTATATAATAATTGGTTATGTAACAACCGACTTTACTAACTCGTAAATAAAATAACTTTTTGATCAGTCAGTGCACTGAGTTCAATATACAAGAGGAGCAAACCTTATACAAATGCGTCAAAAAATGTGTGTCCACTTTTTAGATGCAATGACGTAGCTTTGAAACCACTAGACATTTAAAATTAAACATATATCTATCTCAGTCACACAAATCGCAAATACATTGCCGTCACTTTGATTAGACAAAGATGGCAATATAAATTTGCAATGGCGGTGTGGGGTGGCCAGCCCATGCGAAATTTTACCCAACTTTTTCAAGCCATGTACTCGTAAAAATATTTAATAAATATAAATTCAATATTTTACTATTACATACTTATTAATTTCTTATCAGATGTATTACAAGATAACTGAAATAATGAATGGATCAACGATCTCTGTGTACTCCGTACTAGATCGGCTGTTCCGAAAAAAATTGGATCACACTCATCTGTACCTAATTGTGTTACAATTAGGTACAGATACACAAAATAGTGAAAACGCTTGAGTAGTAAAATAATGTACTTACATTCATTATATTGAAAGGGAATTATTGTATTTAACGTGGATATTATTTTTTAAGATTTTTCGACCCCTCCCTCCCATCGGTGACCACTCGTAGTATATGCCAAGACCCCCCCCCCCCCCTCCCCCTTTAGTTTTCACGTAGTAATTCATAATTATGATTTTTAATCATTTCACAGGCAAAAATCGAAAAAAAATAATAATTTGGCTCATACTCGTCTTTATTGGATAAGACTGCATGCATACTTAAATTACTAGTGAATTATGTATTATGAAAAAGAACAACTTTAATTGTGCAAACATATTGCTGTACAGTATGTAACTTACAGTAACTTAATTTACGAACACAACAATTATTTTCTGTTTAATCACATTAATATTCTTCTAGGTCGAAAAAATACGAGATTTCTCTCATTAAAATCGACTACGTGACAAAAACCTGAGCCACCCCCCCGCTCCTGTGACTAACCGTAGTATTTTAAAGACTCCGCTCCCCCCCCCCCCCCCCTAAACGGGTCACGTAGTATGGGTACGGTCCCTAAAGTTAAGCAACGCTTGGCGCGGTCGGTCCGTGGATGGGTGACCATCTTATCGTGACGAGTTCCTCCGTGTTTCGGAAGGCACGTTAAATTGGTGGGTCCCGGCTGTCATTTGAACATCTTTGGCAGTCGTTACGGGTAGTCAGAAGCCAGAAAGTCTAACAACCAGACTTACCAAGGGGGATTGTGTTGCCCACGCAACTGGGTTGTGGAGGTCAGATAGGCAGTCGCTCCATGTAAAACACTAGTACTCGGCTGCACCCGGTTAGACTAGAAGCCGACCCCAACATAATTGGGAAAAAGCTAGGCAGATGAATTATTGATCATACACCGCTGTGTAACATAAGTTTTGTATAAAATTGCCTTTTAGTCTCTTTTTTATAAGTCTGAGTGAATAATTTGCTTTCGTGATACAATCTTATTTTTAAGTATTTATTAATTATGGCATTTATTAATAAAAGCGAATGATCAAATTGAATTGACGATAAAGGATTTCCCGGGTGCAGGTAGCCAGTCAGTTTCTTTTCTCAGCAATCGGATAATTTTCACCTACTTGTCACGGCGTGCTGCATCTTTAGGCACCCTGCAGCGTTATTATTATAACAAAAAATATTTAAAATCTCCTTTTCCATAAATTAATAACTCTTCCACAAATGTGGGAAACTAAAACTAAGTTTTTAGTGGTATCACTGAAGCTAAGTATGAAAATTCAACATTTTATCTATTTTACTGTATTTTAATATTAATGTAAACATTAATCTTACGTGTGGAAAGTAATTCCGGTTAATTTCTTATGGGTTTCCGATCTTGAATCGCACTCTTTTACTACGCATTTACCCATTTTGTACCTATTGTTATTCGGTTCGCGTCTGACAGATAACTGAATTGACATAAGCTTCGCATAAGCCTGTAGGCTTATGGCCAGTGGTCACACTTTGAGAAGGAACTACAAGTCTATATCATATAGGTCAATGAGTCAGTGTATATAGGTACATAAATATATTATGCAATCTCTCCTCATAATGGTGATTCCTCTTATTAGATTTCCAGTTCCATATTGTTGTTCTGAAGTCAAAAACTGCTGTCATTATGGAGCTTTATAAATAGTTCCACCTTATTCCTACACTAGCCCCGGCGAACTTTGTTCCGCATCAAAAGTAAAAATATGCGTAAAATAAATAAATGAGTAAAATTTGGATATTAAAAAGTTCAATTTGTGCCATTTATCGGCACGCGTTTTGGCGCGCAACGCAACTACTATGTCCCGCTATGTTAATACTGTAATATCTTCGTAAATATTCGTTAAAATTACATACTGTAAAGGGCAATATTGATCTATATTAAATGCACAATCTATTTAATACACTTAACTGGATGAAAATTAATGCTGTAATGTTTAAAATCGCTTCGTAAATAGGCCCATAATTCTCGTAAAAAGTAAAAAAATAAAAAGGGTCATTTTAGGTTATCCTTAAGAGATAGACATATGCCCTCGCGGAATTTTTTGTAAACCTTTTAAAGGTGTATAATAATGTAGTACATTGTTTTGATTTATCACTTAGGGTTCAGGCAGCGTTTGCGATTAAACTTCTAAATCTTGAAAATTGGATACATGAATTATAGATCAAAACAACCCCGTGGACACCTAACTATTAAAAAAAACGCATCAAAATCCGTTGCGTATTTTTAAAGATATGCGCATATAAGGGGACAGACAGCGGAAAGTGACTTTGTTTTATACTATGTAATGATTTTCTTTTGTTTTTATCCAACTTCGCTATAATAAATATTTTTTTCGTAACGTTTTGCTTTATTGAAATTATGAAAAATGATATTTATTCAAACCTTCAATTTAATATTAACAAATTATACGCTTTATCATTATAAATGTTTGATATTATTTTTTCTAGTCTACGCAGAATTGGAGGCCACCCGTCAGTTCGGTTGGATGGACGTACAGACTGATGAGGACGAACATTCGATTGAAATGCACCTGCCTTACATCGCTAAAGTTATGGAGGAGTATGTGACATGTTGACATGCAAAATAATATATTTGATTAGTTCAAACATTTCTCATTTTAATTACTTAATACAGTGACGTCAGATAGGCGGCCGGTTATAAAACCATACCCAAATCTTCTGACCACGTGGAAATTTCGGACGCATGTTGTGTCGACTCCACTTAGAGTGGGATGATGGCAGGAAAATGATAATTTTACATTTTCAGATTCAAAACTGGTTTCACAATTATACCGATTCTTGTCGGTTCGCTTTCGCCGGAGAAAGAGGCCAAGTATGGTGCAATTTTGGCACCGTACTTGGCTGATCCACAGAACTTGTTCGTGATCTCATCTGATTTCTGCCATTGGGGCTCCAGGTGAGTGTTATATGTGCTTGGAGAGACAATCAGTAAAATATTTTATGGACTGCTAAATGCTAAACACGTTTCAATCTCTCAGGTTCAGATACACATGGAAGGACAACTCGAAAGGAGCCATATATCAGAGCATCGAGTGGCTGGACAAACAGGTCAGTGAACAGTCATTGTGTGTGAGTTATGACCAAAGAGTCGGTCGCAGCCCATTGCTGTACACGAGACTATAAAGGCGATATAAACCAATTATATTTAAATTAACTTAAGGGTATGGACATCATTGAGAACATGGACCCTCGCGCCTTCACCGAGTATCTTAACAAATATGGCAACACCATTTGTGGGAGACACCCCATAGGAGTCTTACTTCAGGTAATTATATTATTATCAATTATATTCACGTTATCAAGACTCAAATGTTGTTATATCCCTTAGTGAGAAGAACCTTAATTTTTCATTATTTTTGTTTTTTTTTTTCATCCAAAACATTCATTCGGCGGGCCTGCTAGTAAATGTTTGTTTTTTTTTCACAGGCGATATCAAAACTGCTCAACCAATCGAATTCACCTCGGATGTCCATGAAGTTTCTTAAATACGCTCAATCCTCTCAATGTATGAACATGAGAGATTCTTCCGTTTCCTACGCTAGCGCTTCCTTAGTGTTTGAGTAGATATACTCACCCATCCATCCTGATCCATCTTCCGACTACATCCATCCTTACTTTCTAGACTTACCATACTTGTCTGTACGAGTTAACGAGGAAACAAAACTTGATAATTAATAAGTGCACACACACAAAGACACACATTGATCAGTTGGCATTTCAACCGGTAAGCGCCTTCTTAATATTAGAGAACAAGAGTGAACCAAATATACCTATAGTTTTTTAATGTTGACACACAAATGTTTATTAACTTTTGAACTGACATTGGTACACGAAGATTATAAATAAAATATATTTAATATTCATATTTATGAGATATATAAGTTACATGTGTAGCTCGGTATACCTACTAGAACCAATATTGTTTGTCTGATAATTTAATTGATTGCAATAATGTCAATGTACAATTAGTGTTAAGTCAGATTGTGAAGTTGGAAACACGAAATGAAACCTTGGGACTTGACGGTTTTTACCTGTAGAGGGATCAGGCACATGGCCCGTGCCAATTCCCACAGGAAGATGGGCCTGGTGAGATGTTGTCATAGCTTTATTTACATACAAATAATTCAAGTTCTGGACTTAATAACCAGATCATAAACTCCAAGAAAAAATTGAAGTTTACATTCGCAAGATCTATTGAATGTCATATCGATGGACACTATACGATACTCATGAAGTTCCGTCTTCACCGTTTAATTTGTTTGTAGTATATTTCTTATAAATTATTCTTTTTGATGTACTGAATAATTGTTAAATGCGTACTATTATATAATTGCTAAGGAAATAGTGAGGCAGGACTAGAGCACGTCCATAGTATTCTGATGAAAGGGTGCAATAATAAACATATCTACCTAATATATATATAAATTATGATATGGCTAGTTGCTCCCCGCAACTTTGACCGCGTGAGGTTTTGTTCCAGAGAAAGATCCGTATTGTTTGATCTAGCCTAGTGCGCTTAACCCAACACGCATTGCTCTGTGGGAGGCAGCTTAGTGCCGCATAATGCCGAATTATGTTGAAGCCTAATTGGAACGTGATTTGGTGTTAAAATGCGCTAATTTCTGTGTTCCCATTAAATGTGAAATATAAAAAAGTGAATGCTTGTACCAACATCAATATTTTTATTAATTTTATTTAACACAGGTTGAATTAACTTTGACTATTTCCAAAAAACTGCAACGAAACGAAAGCTATATTTTTTTTCAACAAATATTAAAAATATTAAAGAAAATTTATTTAAAATATTTTGATCAATCCCAAAATAAAGGAAAAACACTTAATAATTTTCTGTCAGTGAGTTGGTAATGTTGGTATCCATGGCACGCATCACGCGAAAGCACTACTTTTGAGAGTGCCCTATTGTGCGTAGCGTTATGCATTAGACCGCATAATGCGGTATAATGCTCTAATTGGAAAACTAGGTAAATTTCACAGTACTTTTGTCAAATTCAAAATGATCTTGAAACCGTCATTTTATATTAAATGACAATAAAATTTGTAAGGAAACATATTATTTTACTTTAAGTAACATTTTAATACGGCAGTAATTTAGCGTGTATCTTTTGAGTTAGACCTGTAGCAATCAATAGGTTAAAATTATATATAAGACGGATGTAGTTGTATTTATCTGATGCGAGCACAAAACATACAGACATTAATATTCTAAAATTTAACCTAAAAATTGTAGTTTTTGATAGACGCATTTAGTATTTGAGTGCATTTGAGTTTTTTAAATATGTTTTGACCTGGATATGGGGTTTCTTCACTTCATTATTGAGGTCAAAATACCATTTCAATGATAGTAGTTTTTATATCGTAATGAATGAGTTTATTTATAGTAGATTTTCTTAGACAAAGGACTGAGATGTTCAAAATGTATTCTTAATACACTGTTACTGAGGTACTAATGTTTGCAGAACAAAATGCCGAAACGAAATCCTTGATTATGATGGCCCACATCAATGTATAATAATTGTTAATTATTTAGTAGAACATTGAATGGAGTCAATGTAAAGCAATTAAAGAATTAATAATTACAGCACTTGCGAAACTGCCACATGACGGAAATGAGGCCAGTTTGAAAGAAAAAGAGTCCAATAAAAAAGCTGAGTCTTCTTTTACTCAATTATTGGACAAAATAACATTAGTAGTACTCCGGATTAATATTTTTATACACATATAAACTAAATAATTATAGTATAATAAATTAAATAGATATAAATTAGTTATTGATGTGGGTTTTTTATATTAAATTAAAAAAGAAAAAGAAAACATTTCCATAATTAGATATAGCAATAACTTATACTTATAATACTCGTTTGGATTTTAAATAATAAATTCGTTGCGTAATTCAAAGCAATACTGTAATCTGTGATCCCGTAATTATTTCCCGGCGACATATTTAAATTGAAGCTATCGTTTCCGGATATCATGATTAAGGATGGTAGTGAATGAGATCTAGACCGAGGAATGTGAATGAAATCTAGACGAACGAACGACCAAATAACCGTTCGAGGTGTGTGTGTGTGTGTCAGATTATCGGCTTGGTCTAGACTCGAGATTATCGTCTTGGGAATTATGTGGTTCGTACACAAGCAAAATCTGTATCGCAATACTGTACGTGGTTGATATGATTTAACAATATTAAGTGATTGTAAGTAATGTAACTTAGCAATGAACTGTGGAAAAGTATCGTTGTTAGCCATATAAAGATAAATTTTAAAAGAAAATGAATCCATACATAATTTAAACTGTAATATTATAATAATCCGTTATATATCATTTTGAAGTATTCAATTGTTGTTCATAATTAAGGTACTTTATTTTATAGAAAGTGTAGTGTTTTCACTCTCTCCTTCTTCTGCCTCAGCGTAATCAGCTGCAGATTAATGACTTATTAGATTAATATAAATACATTATAATTGGAAATAAAGAAAGCATAATAATAACAAATACTATTTAAATAATTTAGTGCGATACCATTTTTAAATTCTCTGATAACTCCAAAGTGATAGTCTATACTTTTGCATGTTGTCAATATACAAAGCATAATACTTTAATTAGATTTAACATGATTAGATTTTTTTTTAATTTCTCCATGAACAAGCAACGGGAGAATAAACACAATTAACCTGGTTTACAAACTTTAATAAAATTGGAATTAGTTTTATTAACTACAATAAGACTTTTTTGTCCAGCTAGAATATACCTGTAATAAAATTATTTATAAGCTTTATATTGGAAATGTTCGACTGTTTCTACGAATCATACTTTATCTATGGTATTATCATTTTAAATCAGCCGGCGACGCCAACTTATTAATTAATCACAGAAATATAACATAAATAAATATAACTACAGACTGATGAGATGGAAAAGGTATATTAAAAACATCATTGCGTCAAATAAGAAAGAATAATAGGGTCATCATCCACAAGTTTATTTTTATTATTTGTAAGAAATAAACTAAATATTATTAGGACCTACATAAAGCCTAAAATCTCACGTTGCGAGAATTACGCGGTTTCATTTTTGTACCAACTCGAGATTTTTTTTTATTAAAGTAATTTTAGTTAAGTTTTTTTTTCTTGTCATGTTACATCAATATAATAATGAATAGTTAAAAATTAATACTAAACTAACAATTTTTTTTAGTTTCAATGGCGTTGTTAGTTGAAGGTGTTATTATATACATTTAAGGATATCTTTTGATGTTGTTTTTGTTTTTTTTTGCCAAAACACCCAGCAGCTCTTCCTATAGTAATAATAATAAACATTAGTTTCTTGGTCTTAATTGTCTCAAATATATATCTCTTTTGTATTTAGTCAATAAATATTATTTCTCTTTTGTTTTCGTTTTTTATTTCGGTGTATTCATGATATGTAATGCGTTGCACAGTGGCAATAATACCTTACACACACTCGCATGTACATCTATTTATAACTTTATGTCAAGTCACTTTCAAGGTGGGCAGACAGCACTGACCACTCCTCTAAGCGTTCGTCAGTTTTGAAGGCTAAAAATAAATTAAATTCATTTATTCCCTTTTTAATGATCGTGGGCAAGAATATGGTTCTTATTTTTATAGCGGTGGACACATATTAGAACTGTTTGTTATATTGTATACAAACTATTCGTAAAATGAGATTGTCGTTGATCGTCAACATGTTCTGTTAAATATGTATGTCAACACTTTAATAGGTACCTAAAACAAGTTAATCCTACATAACACAACAATATATGCAAGTATAAAACAATAAATGCGCCATGTAAAATAGTGTAAATTGAATTAAAGATACTCTTGCAACAGACGGAATATCATCTGCCACATATGGACGGGATTCATATTATCAAAGATAAAGTAGTAATATTCGATAAACACAAGTCTTGGTATAAGCTCGATGTGGACGGTGAATTTATTACTACACACAATGAGAAGTATGTACCTAAGAAAATAGTTCGATCGGAGAATATTAAGCTTAGTAAAAATATTGGATTCAATCCAAAGC
This sequence comes from Euproctis similis, assembly GCA_905147225.2. Taxonomy (NCBI): domain Eukaryota; kingdom Metazoa; phylum Arthropoda; class Insecta; order Lepidoptera; family Erebidae; genus Euproctis; species Euproctis similis. The sequence continues at coordinate 2,585,310 of LR990107.1, forward strand.
GCAGGAAAAGAAATAATAACTGGGAGTTGACGAAACCAAACACAACACAGGCTGGTGCAACATTATTTAATTTAAGTGTAAACATTTCAGTTTCTTTACTGATACTGTTGTCTGCATATTTTGGATTTTATTATATGAAATCAGCAAGATAGGTATATATGATTTGTTTATGGGAAACGGTATACATATTAAATGATGAGATAAACATGAACAGATCTCAAATGGGCTCCACTTTTATGTACATAACACATGTTATGTTTTATGTTTAGCTCTAAAATAGACCTAGGTACCTAATAAAGAAGTTTACAGCAGTTGCGTAAGAGGATTTTTCTTTGTTGTTTTTCATATGAACATCGCCATATGTACCCAATACTTAGTAATACCTACTTTTTTAAGGCATAGAAGTGCAAACGAGCTAGTGGGTCACCTGCCTACACCTTCGGGTAGAAAAGGCGTTATATTATGATTTCTTTTTATAATAAAAACACTGAATTAAATTCAAAGGTTGTTTCAAATTCCCTCCAAATTAAAAATGACGTTTATAAATTTGATACATGACTTGGTGACTTTATTCAAGGAATGGATAGTGAATATTTTGGCCGTAATAAAAAAGAGCCAACAATTAAACAAGAATAAGACGAATAATAAGAAAAATAATAAGACTTTCATAGTAAAATATAAATTTAATATCAGTATTACACGATAATTGTTAGTAATGATTTATAAATAATGACAATAACAATCGAATAACAACTTTTGATATTATACAATAATTATTCCCAATGTAATTTTATTATTTTCTTGCAATATTTTATTTGTGTTAGTAGTAGTATAAACCTATTTATATGTATTTCTATAGAGCACTTATGGAAATGGTTGTGAAGACAGAAGCCAAATTTATGATAGGCCATAATTATTTTATCTAGGGTTTTATAAGACATTACCAAGTTGGAGAAGACCTTGGTGTGGGTAACAATATTGAATAGGTCTGGTATAAAAATCATTAATTTAGTATATCAAACTAAAGAGCGAAAGGCTAAAAATATATGTAAAGGGGAAAATGCACCTGCTGTTTCGAATATACATAAAGCCTTACAAATAATCGATACCTCCCACGTAATATGTTGTATCCTACAAAAATGCGATTTAGTGTTTTTATTAAAAATGAGCTTTATTTGTAGTAATTGACCCATTCAAAGTAAAAAAAACTACGAAAATGCGATTTTTTTTAACCATTTTAAAGACGTAAAATGTTGTAACTTTTGAATGGGAACGGACTAAAAAGTTGTATCGGTCTATGCAATGGTTTACGCGGAGTGCGTGGCGCGGAGGACGGCGCGCCCGCAAGTTGTATCGGTTACATACAACAGACTACGCCGGACATTGAAACGGGACTCAAGCGCACCGGTCTTTTCTGGTCAAATAATTTAAGTAATTGAATTATTTCAAACGATTTAAGAATGAAACGGCCGAGTATTACAAAAAGAGGGAGAAGATTGTGTGATCTTGTCAATAATATGAGTACACAGTACGGCATTTCTCAGACACCTGTGGAAAATAACAATGTAACAGTAAATCAATTAGAACAAAACATTATTCCCGATCCAAGCCTTCGAAATATTACCACTAAGTATCTTTTTTTGTGGTGATAACAACCAAAAATGTTGTAAAGATTACTTACAATAGAATACGTTGTAAATTTAACATCCAAAAATATTGTATGTAATACATATAACATTATAGGTAGTTCAGCGTGTATCACAAAATGTATGTGTTACTACATTTTACGTTGTTGAGCGCGCATTATAAAATGTTATATATAATACATACTACAACTGAATTAATCTAGAATGCACAGTATAATGTTGTAAGTATGAGATACCACAGGTGGCACAGTCTGTATTCCAGTGTAAAATGTTGTAAGCGACAAATCTCAGAAAAAACAATGTTTTCATAATTATCTTTAAGCATAGTCTAGAATACCACAAATTGCATTCATATACCAAAATTTACAATGCTGCACTAATAAATGCAGTTTTGATGCCAATTTAAATCTTTAAAACGCTCTCCTGTAAAGTTGCAGTTTTAGAGATACAACAACTTACGTAGGAGGTAGGTATCGAAATATTAATTAGAACTCCCTCCTAAAAATTTTATGTTTTTTTTTTCACAATACAGACGTAATTTTTACTATTCCGTTACTTCGTAATCGATCTGTACCACAATAAATATAAAAATAATTTATCATATACATATTTCTAAAAATTAAGTTTATTTAAATTTTGCTTTATCACACATGGTTTTATATTTCCATAATGTCTGCCAAGTAAATTGGTATTTTAGTATCGTTTATTGAATTAAAATATCAGATACACAGTAGGTATTAAATAGCCTTCTGTAGTGGAGCACTCAAATGAAGATAAGTTACAAGAACAATATAATTCAAGTTCATTAATTTATTGTCTCTACATAGAATATTAGAGATGGAATACATAATATAGATAAATAGAATCATGATATATATATATTATATTCGCAAATAAAACAATGTGTAATATATAAACATAAACATAACTTCACGCCTTTTGTTACCCGAAGGTGTAGGCAGCGGCTTGTTAAGCCTCGTCTCGCCGTTATGTTTACGTCCCAAATGGAATAGGTGGCGAACCTATTGCCATACCGGGCACCATAAAGATATAATATATATTGGTAAAATACAAATAATTAATGCACAACTAATAATGTTAACTAAATAATAATTATAATTTCGATAAGTAATTAGGACTATAATTATTTAAATAAACACAACGCCGATTATGAGAACTGAAGAAATCAAGGCAGACAATAAAGTAAGGGTACGTCCATTAATCACGTAAGGCTGCAAAACCAACTCTTTTAGCTTGTTTATGATTTGTTTGCCAAACTTGGATCTATATCGAAAGAGTGTTTCAAATATTATTTTTACGTTTTTTTTATTATTTTATTTGCGTATTACCTTACGTTTCACTAACGCCAATATTGTGTTACTTAACAATTGAAAGTACCCCATAAACATGTTCTTCTAAGTACTAAAATAACTATTATTTTTCTTTTTTCTTTTATTATTACTCTCTCTTGTCTGCTTGATTTCATCAATCTTGAACTGTAAAACTATTTTTAATGTCTTATTAATTTTAATATAAATTACATTTAAAACTAAAGATTTGCAACAATATAATTTAAATATTTAATTTTTACTATTTTTTTTGCCTATAATTATTACTATTATCCTTACATGATACACTTGGGGTGGACAGAAGACGAAATTGCGATTGCAGAGTGATTTGGTCAGTCAGAGACAACGTAATAAGACTCTAGATATCTCAAAATAGTTTTTTACTAATAACTTTTACGCTTTCGGGTTGGATATTACACAAATATAATGAACAGGAATTAAACTCGACAAGTTTAGGTAAATAATACTTACTAATTTACTTAGATTTGCTTGACGTTTCGGCCAGTTCAACCTTTCGGCCGACACGTCAAGCAAACGTCAAAAAATCATCGGGTCGCGTTTAATTCCTGTTCATTATATTTGTGATACTGACTTTGTTTTTTAATGATACCATTTAAAAAAAACTGTTGTTAATAACAACTACAGTGTATACATGTCATACAATATTCGTTTATATAATAAATAGTTTAGGCACATTATCTATATATATATATATATATAGTTAAACACATACAGATATTATTATTAGATATCGTCTGTGTTAGGTGAATGGGCGCCGCGGCTAGTGGATGCGCCGTCTGTAAAAACAAAGGTTTTCATTAAAAAAAAAGATATGTTTGTAATGCGATTTTAGCAGTTATAGAGCCGCGCAGTTCGGTGCATGAATTGGTCTGGCTCTACCGGGGAAGTAATCACGACTTCGCAGAATATTGCGGCTCGTTTCGTTCCAGTGAGAGGTATCTGGAGGCCCACCTTCCCGTGTTAATCCCTTAAAGGCCCGTAACACCACTATAATACTGTCTGTGTTGCTGGTGTCCATGGGCCGCGCTAGTTGCTTACCACCAGTTGACCCGCTTGCTCGTTAGCCTTCTGTTATGATTATTATACATTTGTGGAACATTTTCGCGTTTCAGTTTTACGATATCGCGCACTCACCAATGCCCTTTTTTGCAGCTACACATTTGTACATTTATTCAACCACTTTAAATATCATAGCACGCCATATTTAATAGTCAATATTGTAAAAGAAATGTTTACCTGATGATGAAAAGGCGGCAGATTCCTGCGAAACAAAATTATTCATGTATTAGATTTACAAATCATGATTCTGGTATGGCGTTTTCATTATGGATGTAACGTACCTATCAGACTGAGTGAACACCTCAATGGTGAGACACAAAATCAGCACTGAATAAGCAGTTTGTATGAACCAGACCACTACGGTCCCGGGTAACGGATCACTTTCAGTAAAATTAATGTTTACCTGTGTCCTAGTGCGCTCTACAGTCAAGCTCTGTTGGGGCACAGTCGAATCAGGTTCAACACCGAGCGCCGAGTATATTTCTCGAAGCATCAACAGCATGGTGTCTTCCGACTCCCTGGAGATAAAAGGGCAAACTATACAGCAGCAATTTGCGAACGACTTCGTTGTCCGTGAGTATGGCGCACACCACTGAATTTTCGAAAACCTTTTTGCAAGTTGTGTATATAAATATAACAATAATAATTATTTCGGTGAAAAGTGCGGCCGATGTATGGTTACGTCACCAGCTGTGACATGGTTAAAGAAATATACGGTGTGTCGAGACATATCGCCGCTGTCTACAACTTCAGATATGAAAAGCGTGAATGTATAAAATCGGTAACACACAAATTCAATCATCTCAAAACCGCCTCACGTCAGGCCAGTTTAAAATTACAATGCCTACTAGTTTAAATATAAGTTTTTTTTTTCATATTCATAATACTATTTATATATATATATATATATATATATATAATAGGTTGGGGAAAAAGTATTTTCGTATTTTTGTATGAAAAGTCAAGACATTTTTTTCAAAGTTTATTTACATTTATTTACAATATATATGTACCGTTTTGTTGAATAACTTTCTGCCATTTTGTGGGCAGAGACATTATCCCGTTACTGTAGAAACTTTGGGACTTCTGATCAAAAAAACGGGACAAATAGTTTTGGCAGTCCTCTCTTGAGGTCAACCTTACAGAACCTAAAGAATTCTGAAGAGACCGAAACAGGTGAAAATCTGAAGGCGCAAGGTCAGGGCTATATGGTGGATGCACTAGGACCTCCCAGTCGAACTCTCTTAATTTTTGCTGAGTGGCTAAAGATGTGTGTGGTCTAGCGTTTTCGTGATGAAAGACCACACCCTTCCTGTTGATCAATTCCGGCCGTTTTCTCTCGACTGCTTCCTTTAATCTCATCAGTTGCTGGCAGTAAAGATCAGAATCGATGGTTTTGCCGGACGGTAAAAGCTCATAATGAACAATGCCCTTCCAATCCCACCATACACACAGCATCACCTTATTTCGTGTTAGGCCAGGTTTGGCCACAGTCTGTGAAGCCTGGCCAACTTTCGACCACGACCTTTTTCGCACGTTCTTGTCGTACGTGATCCACTTTTCATCGCCAGTTATCAATCTCTTCAAAAACGGCTCGGTTTCATTACGTCTCAATAATGAATCGCAAATGAGTACACGGTTCATTAAGTTTCTTTGAGTGAGCTCGTGTGGCACCCAAATATCGAGCTTTTTTGTATAACCAGCTTTCTTCAAATGGGTCAAAACTGTTTTGTGGTCAATTCCCAGTTCTTCAGCTACATCGTAACTACTAATATGTCGATCTTGCTCCACTCTTTCAAAAATGGCGTCCATTTTATTCGTAACAGGGCGACCAGAGCGAGGTGCATCTTTAACATCAAAATTTCCGGACTGAAAACGTTTGAACCAAATTTGTGCTACTCTTACTGACACTGCATCAAGTCCATAAACATCACAAATTTTTTTCACTGCTTGAGTTGCATTTTTGCCTTTTTTATAATAAAATTTTAAAATGTATCGAATTTCTTCATTAGATTCACTCATTTTTACGGAGAGAAAAACAAATGAAAAATAGCGGAAAACAACTTTTTTTTATTTTTTTCTTTTCTTTATAATGTAACCTTTTTAATGTTACCAAAACCAGCCAGACACAAATAGTACAGTCAAAGAAATTTTATAATAAGTTTATACCTACGTTATGCGAAAAGACTTTTTCCCCGACCTAATATATATAATGCAGAATGTGATGACAGGGGACTCAAAAACGGACGAGCGTTGATGAACGAAAGTCAAAGAAGCGAGTTACGCATGTAAGAATCGTGCCTTATATGGCGCTCAGCTCTCCGCCTACTCCGCAAAGGATTTGGATTTAAGTTATACATAACTTAAATCCAAATCCCTGTATATATTATATATGTACTCACCAATATCCAACATGGCTGCTCATTGCAAACAGATATTCATTGATCATCTCTAGGGGTGCCTCTTGCAGCACGTAGTCCACGCGACGTCCGCCGTTCAGCTGGCCTAACATTGCCGGTTTACACTGAGGAACATATCACTCTTTTTTATATATACTGTAACTTCAGCTATTTCAAGCGTGATTATACCAAAAATGAGCACCGCCTTACCAGTTCTCTCTCTTTGAGCAACTGCTCGTTGGTGGTGTCGCACAAAGTCTCCTTGGCAACATCTTCCTCGACAACCTGCAATATATATATTAACACAACATATAAACTTTAAAAACTTGTTCACCTATCCACACGTTACCATACTAACCCGCTGTTAATCCGTGGGGGTCAAGTTTTAGAACTATTAGTAAAAAATTATCTCAGAAGTCAAGATGTTGGGTTATTGCAATCGGGACTTAGTCATCCAGATAATTACTGATTAAATTAATTAATACAATGAGTAAATGCAATATTACCTTCTCAAGGGTCCCGTCGGTGGGCTGCGTCTTCCACTTGTTCCATGTACTCCGAAGTGAGTCGACCAATTTCTGTTTGAGATCAGCTCCCACGCGTGCCATCGTATCTTTTAACTCTGTAGTTACGAAATAAAATCAAATAGTAAGAACTGTTGGAGAGGAGGTTAAAAATCAGAAGTGGGATGTAAATTCACAGTTCTGTTTGAATTTTGTTAGCTCACCCAAATGCATTCTTTTCCTTCCTTTATGATGCGGTATCAGGTACGGCTTGAGATCTCGAAGCTCGGGATTTATTAAAGGTTCGATTCTGTAAAAGGGTTAAATCGATGGCTTTGTTGTTGCTATATATTCAGTTAAAGATTTTTTTTTAACTTTCTAGAAACTTTGTCCTTTGGAAGATGTGAACAATTGTTCATGTAATTGTGCTAGTTCATAATAATCAAAATGTCTAACAGCCTTATTTGAATTTTGATCTAAATGAATGTGAATCTAACTATCGTCGGTACCGGTACATTAATATTATAAAAAGCTGTACCTGTAAGCTATCGGATCGTAAGGATGAAATATATTGAAGAAATTCCTGCACGTCGGCAACGAGAAGTCACGACCCAGGGATTCGACGCCACGAATACACTCGAATATAGCTAAAATACAAATAAGTATCAAAAATCCAATTGTTTTAAAAAAAACTAAGACTAAGCATTATTATTGTTTTAATTTATATATATTGAATAGGGATAAAAATGTGTGAAAAATTTAAACAATCCCAGTTCTTTTTTAGGAATATTTCGGTAATCGGCAAATCGTAGGTACGTACCTATAGGACTTCCGAGCGCATATAAGGCTTCAGGTTCGAACTTAAGTTTTGGGTATTCCACATCATGTGGCTTTGTCCAACCGGGACCCGACACGTAGGTTTTCTTGTCTTTCATAGGGCTTTCATTCTAAAAATAATATTAATGTTCTTAAGAATACCCACGTTTACAATTGTACATTAATGTGATACAATTTTAATGTAATATAAAACTACTAGCTGATTCAGCTAACGTCTTGCTAAAAAAAATAAAGTTTATAAAAAAGTGGGGTGGATCGAAGTGAGATGAAAATTCAGAGTTTTAGTATGTAGTGTCATAGAAAAATTTATAAACAAAAATTTATCAGGGGATATACAGTAGCAGCACAAAAAAAATATGTAATGTTTAAGAAGTTCGCCGGGACAGCTATTTGGAAATAAAGTCTCCTAGTAATTATAAGATATTACATAACAGATAGGATGGACGTGCGTGAGGATTTGGTGGAGACACTTGAAGTAGTGGTTATTGAGTTGTTAGTGTGATGGCACAGTAAGTCATCATGGGTGCTGGCGAGGCTCTCAGCCTGGTCTGATATATGACAAATAATAATATAAACATATTTACCGCATGTGTCTGGTGACAGAGCAGGTCGTACAATATTACGCTGCCCAGGGAGTGGCCACCCAAAGACACGCCCCCAGTAAACCCAGGGTTCCGCTCGAGAAATAAATTGTAGATACGATTCAACTCTTTACAAACGGTGTTAGTTATTGCCTATTGAAAATAAAACAATGTAATATTAATTTTACACAATCATATGTCACCAGACATCATCTAAATGTCTCCCGCCTCACCTGGGAGTACACCGGGCTGGTATAGAACAGAACATCGAGCACTGTGTCGTTGGTGAAGTTCCGCAGTCGTGGAATGCTGTCAAGAGTGATCTGCGCCAGCCGACGATCCACACCCATCTCGCCGGAGTGTAAACTGGCATGCCAAGATATGGGCAATACCTGAGTAAAGATTAACAAGTTTTTTACAATTTAAATTATACGCCCGAAGACTTCATTTCATGTCGGCTTCAAATAAAAATTATTCCCAATTGATAGAGCTGGAAAGCTTTTTATTTATACCGCGTTTACACTCAGCTCGAGTGAGCAGGGAAGTGGGCAGGCGAGAGTGTAAACACGACACTGCCGCTGCCACTCGCGCTGCTACTCGCGCTGCCCAGCGCTCCCTCAATTGTCGGTTTTTCGTACGGAACTTTACGGAAGTCAGTCAAGGGATTGCAGCGCGAGTGGCAGTGTGTGTATACACACTGCCACTCGCGCTCAATTGCCGCCCGGGGATCGAGTGCGAAGGGCGCGGATGTTTTGTATTTTTTTTCGTGTAGTTTAATAAAATATAATCAGAATGTCTACTGCGTCGACTCCTGTAGAATGGAGTAATGAAAAATAATTGTTTTTTTTAAGATTTATAAAACGGAGGGCTTAATTTGGGATCCGATTGACAAAAATCATAAATTTAAACACAAAATGCATGATGCATTAAATCGTATTAGTATTCTAATCAATAACACTCAAATAGAGGAGTTAAAATCTAAGAAGAAATCACTACTGGCAACATTAGTTGCCATTAAGTTGTCTAAATTGTTTTAAATGAATAAGCGATGCGATTTTTCTTTTCAAAACATTTCAGTAATTAAAAAAAGAAAAAAATATATTAAGAATTACTAATTTATTTATTTTTACTTAGTAAAAATACAGCTCGCACTTTGCTACAAGTTGCTCTGTAAAGAAGTACGAGGGCCGAGTGTAAACACTCACACGCGTCAACGCTGCCGCAGAAGTACATATTTAGGGCAATATTTCCGACAGCGCGAGTAGCAGCGGCATGGGCTGAGTGTAAACCTGGTATTATGTGTCGGTAAATGTACCAACAAAAGAGTATGTTCGATAGGTAGGTGGACCGCGTAAAAAAATTACAAATACCGATCAAATATCATACTAATACTAGCTGACCCAGCAAACGTTGTCTTGCCAAAAAATAAAATTTAAAAAATAGTGGTTGATCGTAGGGGGTTGAAAATTTACGGTTGTATGTATTTTTATATCCCGTTTTATAAAAAAAATAAAAAACCGAAATATATGGAAAAATTAAAAAAAATATTGAGGGGTGGGCTACCCTTGTGATTTAGGGGGATGAAAAATAGATGTTGTCCTATTCTCAGACCTACCCGATATGCACACAAAATTTCATGAGAATCGGTCGAGCCGTTTCGGAGGAGTTCAATTACGCACCCCGTGACACGAGAATTTTATATATTAGAAGATAAAGATTTTATCTAAATATATTTAATGTCGTTGCGTATATTTACCTCGACTCTGCTTACGAGACCCCTATCTACCGATTGTCTGTAGTGCGACTGTACCAGCTGTAGACTTGTAGCTCTGAAGTCCTCCACTAACAAACAGAAATAATAGCAGCGGGTGAGGGCAGGGATTCGATTATCAGATATACTCGACACTATATATATATAAGGTTGTGTGTACATACCGACTTCCTCGACCGATCTGAAGCGCATGTCGCACGCGGAGCCTACGCCGTGACAGAGCAGCAGGAGATGGTCGATGCTGGAGGGCTCGGCGTCCTCTATCTCCGACTCGTCACACCCGCGGCGCACCACGCGCGGACGGATAGTCGACTGATGACACCCACAGACACATTTAGCATTTACCTTACATATCGTTTGGTTCAGGAACTGACTGTTGAATAACCTAATTGTACCGGTCAAGAATGGCGAGAGTATTTAGATTAAATTTAATATGGACAGTTTGTGTCTCGGAGACTTTTTAACATGGAACTACATGCCTTTTCAGAGATGTGAAAAAAAAAGGAGCGGGAAAACATTTGAAAGGAAAATGTATTATATGAATAGACCTATATGAATGAGTATTCTAAAATGTGTACCGGAGACTGAATGCTGTAGAGAAGCTTCGCTACTGGCGTGTTTCTAATGATGAAAGTAGATACGGTATACAATGAAAACAACGTATGCACACAATTCTTCTATTTTCAATACAAATAGCGATTAAGAGCCCCCGTATACCTGTTATGTGAATTAACAACACCAACAAAAACTAAATTAATTATTTATAATTTAATTAAGAACTACAACAGTTCGGATGCATGAATAGGCCCGGTTCGACCGTGAAATACCTCGACCTAGCAGAATAACGACGTAATGTAGCACATGCCGCGTTGCACTCGGTGAGTGAGGTAGAACCAACCGATTCCCCTCTCCCTTTTCCTATACTATTTTAAAAGCCGCCAACGCAACTGCATCACTGTCCATAGACGGCAATAGTTGCTTATCATCAGGTGACAAGCCTGCTCGTCTTTCTTTAGTGGAAACGAGCCTATTATTCCTGAAATCACCGAATTTCTATTGTCTCGCATGTAAATGTCGGAATCTATTGTCATACATTGGGTACAATTATGTAATCTGATCTGAATAAGCAAGAAATTTGGCCAGCCATATACAAGTCGCATTGTCGCCTCCGAGTTTGGGATTCCGCAGCCCTGATCTAATGTGTTCAATAAATATGAAACAAAGTTTCAATTCCCTTTATCTACATTTGAACTCAATCACTATTTTTTTATTGATGAATGCATTTTCGAATGATTTAAAACTAGCAGTTCCCATACACTACGAAGCTCAAACTCTTAAAAACACCATGTAGGGTAGATCCACTAACGAGTTTCTCTTTTTCTCTGCCAGCTTCCCCTGCACCGTGTACGAAGAATATAAGATGATCTATCTTCTCAGGAAGATCTTTAGTGACGGTGATCTTCGGTGGGTTGCGGTAGACTCGTTTACCGAAAGCAAATAACTGGGAAATCATATACCAGGAGCCTCATGAGGATGTGATTAGGATATAAGGAGAGCAAGGATTTTTTTTGGTTTTCTTGTTTGGGATAGACTCGTCAAGACACTTCTGGGCTCATTTGCAAAGCATAAGGTACTTTTACTACATTAAAGAGTCGGAACAAGCGTGTACCGGTAGTAGTATTATATAAAAAATACCCTAACAGACCCAATTTTTATTTAATGTGGATGTTAAGAGTTGACGGTTATGCAGTGATAATACTTCCTTTTTTATGGCATTTGGGGACCAAGACTGACAAAACTAGGGCTTTTTTTAAAATTAGCATTAGTATTTGTATTGTTAATTTGGCTAAAAAGTGCTAATCAGCGTGGATAAACTCCTTTAATGATTCGATTACATACATCCCTGTTAGAAATTTATACTATTAACTGCACTTTATCACTCTGCAAATTTGTTTGCCTGTTAAACACCTTAAACAAATAGAATAAGTAGTAGCAGGTAGACACATAGACAGACAATCATACCGGCGTCGATGTGGACGCGTCGCTGTGTAGGAAGTGCATCATCATGTTCGGTCCATGCATCACGACCACCTCCCCGTCGGGCAGCAACAGGCGCCTGTGCCACTGGCCCGTACTCACTCCGTGCTGATACTCATTCTGTTCAAATTTGACATAGATAGAGATAGACTGGAACGCTGCTTCTCAATAATGATAATATTTATTTTTGTAACTTCATCGTCTCTTATACGTTTTACGTATACCGTCTCGTATGACAAGTATGTATGTAGGTATATATTATTAGTAGCATATTGGTACCTCTAGCTTTTCGGCGACTTGTTCCGTGTAAGGCACGTATCTAGGGTCCGTTGTGCCCTTATAGAACCAACTGCACCTGAAAAGTCATAATACTAGTCACTCACTTGTCGTGTATCATTCGTGTCTTAAAGCGCTCTATTCTTTCTGCCTACTGATGTTCTAAGGTAAAACTTAAGATATTACTAGTTGTTCCTGCGATACAAGAGTTATAAACTTAAGTAATTAATGGGTTAGCACAAAATACGTACGACAGGCGGACTATGATAGCATTTTGTCAAATATAGATAGACCAAATAGTATGGTATGATATTGATGTAGTTAGATTTACCTCAAAACATTTGTTGGTTTCGCCGACCAGTAAATAGGTATTCTTAATCTGGCGAGGATGTTCACATCGTATCTGCCACCATCGGTGGCGACAACAGTGTTCTCATTTAGATCAGCTGCAAGTTGAATTAGGAGAATTCCATAAATTACGTGAGGTGTTTTTCAAAATTTTCTGATTTATTTTTATGGTTGCCGAGACCAACAGCTCACATAATTTATAAATCGAAGTCCATACATAAAATTGCGAGGCTGTATGTATTCGAAATTGAAATCATCTAAACAGAGAGATCAATGAGACATCAAAACTGGAAGATCTTTATTTTTCCCGTGAGTTTTCAGAAAATATGCAGTGCACAAAGTGTACTGAGAGTCAGTGTGATAAAAAAAGCAAATTGTTTTGATTAGTATTATTAAGAGACAAAATTTGCATCATGGGACAACTTTTGTGGTCTATTATATTAATAATAAAATAGCTATTGATTTTTATAAAATATAACTGCACAAAAAGTATATTATGTACTGAATGGCACTTACGACTCAGGAAGCCTGTCTCCAAAGCCTTTGAATCGACATAAGAGAAACCACGCCATATGGACTTGTCCTCAACATCGACACGGTAAAACCAGTGATACTTCACTGGGCCATATTCGCGACATTGCCGGTTCTGAAAATAACTTTATTTATTGAAATAATAATAATATTTAATTATAAACCAATATTAGAGTTGTATTTTTAATTAAATCGACACTAATTTTTAATTGGTACCAATCCAAATAATACACTTGGAATTAAATACGTAATAATAATTTAACAATATGATATACAATACTAATAAAATATATTTTTACTCCGATGTCTCCGAATAACGTGCGTGTCGCATATCATTATAAGTATAGGTTTTGAAATAAATAATACAAAAAAAAATATCATGCAATGCAGCGATAATTTTCAACGTTTTTTTTCTTTTATGCGTGAACGTAATGTTCAGTTTTGTAATGATTAGTAGATATTTTAAAGGATATTTTTTATTTATAACGAGTACCTGTTATGTGTGTGCTAATAGCAAAAACTGCAAATAATTAATAGTAATACGGTGGCGATTTGACCATGGATCGTTCGTGTACCGATTCTCACACAAGGCAAACGTGTGTCACTTGGTGCGAGCACACTATACTTGTTTGTACAGGATGGCCTAAATAACATTTCTGCAGGTAAGCTGTGCGTCCCTGGACACATCACTCTCGACAATATATTGCAATATTTATATCCGTAAAGAAAATATTTAAAATTATCCTTTTCTTTATTTTTCGCTAACACTGTTTATGCATGTTAGGATTTTATTTTGTAATAAAAGGTTTAGACTATTATAATCAAATTATACTCAAAAATCAGTACCTCAGTGAGTTCGGTGAGGCCATCGTCAGTATCTTCGCTCATGGTGGTGGTCTCATCAAAATTAACCGTAACTGATTGTTTATGTGTATCGCTTACATTATCCATTCTGGGCATGGTGTTACCAGTTTCTTTATTTTCATTAACAGCGGTTTTCACTTTAAATTTTTTATTGCATACAAGTTCAGTACAATATCTACAGTTTGAAAAGTAATCTACATTATCCGATTCCACTAATAGTGGTTCACTATCTCCTCTACTATTCCGTGTTATATTTTCGTATTCAACAGTAAAATAATTAACATGACGTACACGTTGGTCCGTATTTACAGCTAAATTTTGGACTGATGTTAAATCTTTAATAAGTTCGTTATATTTTTCACTGTTGATTTCGTGTCTGTAATGATTTTGACTCTGACTTAATTCAAAAAAAGGCTTCGCGTGTTCGGTTTTAGGCGGGGAACTGAAATAGCTGGCTAGTCTATTGAAACTTTCCGCGGGGGCAGCAGTAGTTTGAGTGAAGAAATTAATTGGATCTGGCAGATTACATTCGTTTAATTTTTTAGTAGCATTTTCTCCCAGCGAGACAGTTTCTGGTGTTCCAATAACATTTTGCGATGCAAAATGTTGGGATAGTGGCATTTTAGACTCCAAGGTGCTATACTCAGTACTAGCTTCTAGCATTTTAATTTCTCCAGGAACGAGGAAAGGTGAATTGTCAGGCTGTTGACCAGTAGAAGCAAACATAGTCGAGATTTTTGGTACTTCTGCTTCTCCTGAGCCAAGAAGATGCTGCGCTACTGACATTTTAGCTTTTCCACTAATAAAAAGATTTGATACTTCAGAGATCTTGGGTTCCCCAGAGGCAAACAAATTTGACGCTTTTAAAGTGTTTTCAGTACGTTTATCTTGTTCTCCTTCGGATGAATAAATTTGTGTTGCCTGAGATATTTGTAACTCACCGCTACTGAAAGTAGCAGAGGTTGTCGCTAATAAATTATCATAAAGCTTTCCTGGATCACAAATTAGGGATGACGATGGATCAATTTTGTCATCAATTATATTCGATACAATTTGTTCGGCATCAAAACCCACAGGCGTCAAATCAAATATTTCAGTATCCATACCTCCAGTGCTGAGTTTAAAAGAATCTACAAGTGCAGTTTGCACTGTGCTCGATTCAAGTTTCGTTGATTCCGTTATTGGATTCGATACAACCAGCTTATTTTTAAAGTCATCTTCGAAACCAGGAGGTATGCTCGTATGAAAGGGGGAAGATACTGTATTTTTATAATGCGTTTCAGCTGCATAGTTTCCCGTGTCAAAGTAAGATGCCATACTAATTGTCTGAGCTGGAATTTCGATAGTTTTCTGTATATGAGTTGAATGTCTAAAATCAGCGACTACTTCCATTTTCTTGAATTTTTCTACTCTATTTGTAAATGAATCTAATTCACTCTCGTCTGTTTTTTCTCGTCCTTTGCATTCGATTTTATCGTCATCTGTTTCAGACGGTTCTATAACAAATTCTTCGTAATGATCAAAATCTTGTTTTGCGTCTAGCTCTATTGACTGTACGTCTAAAATTCCAGCCACATCAGACTTAAAATCTTCGGCCGGTGGGGCAGATGGTATACTCATCTGCCTAGGTAGTAAGTCTTCCTGATATTTAAATTCAGCCTTCAATTCATCACTTGCGTTTGCAGGTACATTATCAACAAATAGCGAGCCCCCAAAGACACCAAAGCCACCATCATGTGTTGATTGAAGAGTACCATAATTTTCTTCAGTTTTCCAACCATAGTTCATAATTTTTATATCTTTATCTTCCAAGAGCTCTGCGGCAGACATGACATGTATAGTTTCAATGGTCTCTTCAGTAATATGAGATATTTCTTCGTACTGGCCAGCATCAAATTCTACTCTATCAATATTGCTGTCTTCAGTTAGTGGCACTTCAACAGCATTTGATAATTGTATTGGAGAAGTTATATTCTCTATTAACTGCGTAGTAAGATCATCTGATTCTGTGTCTTTTTCTTCCGGTTTGTTTACTTCCCTGCAAGTTTCACAAATATTCAATTCTGTAGTACTATCCCCGGTCTCTCGAATAATAGAATTATTTTCAATATTTTTTTTTTCTTTAGTAATTACATCTTTATTCAAATCAGAATCAGCTGTTTTACGCGCATCATCAATGGTATCATATAAGGCTGCCTTTTTGTCGAAAAACGTTTCTTGTTTCTCATAACCTGAAAAATATTCACATTTCGTATTATGAGCACCGAACGCGTCCATTTTGATATCATCTTTATTGAAGAACCCAGTAGATGGAATGTTGTCAATGCCACAGACATTGGCATCTTTTGCTACATCAGAGGCAAAGTTTTCAAAGAAACTTATGCCTACAGTTTTATCTGAACTATCTTGGTCAGTGATATTTTTTTGTGGAGTAAAATCTATTTTATTTCCAACATATTCTTTAGCTTTATCGGCAATAACAGTAGACAATCCAAACAGAGGTACAGCTGACACAGCTAATAATGGGACGTCTCCTTTTGTTATTGATTTTAATAAATGGTCACTCTCTGGTTTAATTTGTGTTGTTAAATCTTGTGATATTTTTGTCAGTATTTCAGTTGTTTTATGTTGAGTCTCTATATTACTATGTGAAATGTTTGGAAACCAGCTTATTTCTTCTGATCTATGTTCTGTCATATCATAGTGTTTACTTTTTTCAGAAGAATTACTTTTCCATGTTTCCGGTTTTATTTCAGTTGTATGTTGAGCAGGCATTTTACAAGTGTTTTCTTTAACAGATGAATCAGTATAAAAAACATCCGGATTCCCGATTAATTTTTCAGGAGTTAAAGTAGACAAGCAAGCCGTCGGTTTAAGATAATGACCAGCACCCAGTTTACAGGATTCATTTTCGTGAGCAGGTATTTCTCCAGTTATTATATTAATTGGTTCACTGACAACTTGTGTACCCATCAATGTATCGTTTTGAATTGAATGGTCTTGTAAAAAATTTAACGTATCTAGCTCAGTTACCTTTTCTTCAAGATGAACATCAGATAGTTGCGGTTTTTCTGTGGGGCCAGTATTAGATAACAATGTTTGTGTAAGTGGAATAATTACTTGAGTTTTACTGCTGGTTTGAATATCCATCAACTCGGTTTTTTCATATATTTGTGCAAATGATTTATCGATTGGTGCTGGAGTGCAGTCTTGGTTTTCTTGAGTGGGAAACGAATACATAATAGTATCACTAGAATTTTGTGTATTTGCGGCAGCGACATTCGTAGGAAGGGATTGGTATCCTATATTATGGACTTGTTCTTGAGAAAAGGGGTACGAATATGGTTGATATGCCTGTTCATAAGGCGGTTGATAAGTTTGACAATTATAATCATATGGGTGAGTCTCGATAGCATTAGGTACAAATATCTCAAAGTTACTTTGGCTTTCATATGGTAATGGATTAGAAGTCGTACTCTCATATGTAGTGTGTTCAGTGGGTTTTGTAGTATGGTTAAAAGATGGATCAAAAAATGTGGTCACACTATTTTGAATTTTATTTATATCTAAACTACTAAGTTTAGATTTCAAAGATCCAATGATGCCGAAACCTTTAGATTCTTTATTGGCATCTTTGTCTTCATGGGTACCTGTAGGCGGTCTACTAAAATCGAATGCTGTAGTATACTGCTGACTGTAATCATGAGATGATTGGATTGAGTTATAGCTTGGATTTGGCATTTGATTTGATTCTGTCATCCTTTCTGTTGCAGTTATATTAAAAGGTGTATTTGTAGTATTCGAAACCTCTTGATTATCATCACTTTTCACTGCATACGTCTGCTCAGGAGTAAATACAGCTCCTTGAAATATCGTAGATTCCAATGCGGGTATTTCAGGTTTTACACTATTGCTTATAGAACCAATTCCTTCAATTGGTCCCGAATAATATTGTGGTCTCTTCGATACCATTCTGAAATTTGACGACACTATAGATCGAGGTGGTTCAGTATTCTTAAATATAGTCGGTGGAGGATCGATTGTATTGCGCCGAGGAGACAATATTTCTGCAGGTGTTAGTACTGAGTCTGTGACCGGTACTGAAGGTGCGCATAAGTTGGAAGATGCTGGTTGGGATAAAGGTCCTGATTGTGGATTATTTGTGTTTTGATAGGGTGGTAAAGAAATATTATCAGCTGCCAAAGTAGGAATTCCGGAAGTAGAATGTATTCGAGCGATTGATTCTATCTGAGGTGCTGGTTTATCAGTAGGTAAGAAAATAATCGAATCACCCTGTGTTTGTGGATGAAAGTCTGGAGATATAGGATGGCTTGCGGCGGAAACGGTAGATATTTTTTCTTGATATAAGGGTGATTCCGTATCGTTTACATTGGGTGTCATACTTTCAGGATTGTATGTTTGTATTTGTGGGGTTAAATTACCAGTTTGAGGTGAAAAAATCTGTGGATTGGGCGTTGAGTCAAAATTCGGCACTAATATATTTCCGACAGTTTCACTCGGCGGCATAATCTGTTGTTTTATTATAGGATTATTAGTCCCTATTCGTCTTGCTATAGAGGGAGGCAACACAGACTTTCCCGTCTGACTTTGTCTACGCTGTGAAGAAAACATTGGTGGCGGAGGTAATACAGGCGGTTGGCTGTGCAAATGATTAGGAGTCTCTGTCTTTTGATTTGCTACTGATTTAGTATTTGTTGCTATATTGTCACTTGTATGAATTAACGGGTTAGAAATTTCATTATATTTTTGTTGTTTTTGCTCAACAACATGTTCTGGGATCAATATATCTCTTTCTTGGCTTTTCTCATGAGACTCTTCACTTGGAACGAAATAAGAAGGTACATTTTGTGTGATAGGGCTAAAAAAGAGCGATTGTGATTCTTTTGTGGCTAGACCTGGAATTTGAGCGTATTTCATCTTTGATGACAAACGAAAACTAGAGGTACCTGTAACAAGATAAAGGAAAGTTAAGGAATAGTTTTAACTTCATCAATTAATTTCATTTTACTTTTTAATTTCACATATACAGTTGTTACTGTAAAAGATTATAACAGATTAAAAAAAACATTTTGTGTCTTCTTTGAACCTTATGAAAATTTGTTAAGTAGTTTCGGAGATATGCGATTTCCTTTTAGAAGTAAATTATATTCCTGTGGTAAAAGAACATTTGGTTCTAGATTTTTAGCCGTACGTTGATGAAATCTATATTAGATAATACAAACAACATCAGATATAAATAGTTTTTCTAAACTAATTAATTACATTGGTTATATTGTATAAAAACAAATATAAGGATTTTTGATAAAATCTTAAAAATCCTTATATTTGTTTTTATGTATAAATAAAATAATTAACGTGTATTTATAATTTGTAGTAACCTGTACAAGCGGAATTTTCCAAGATCTACAAGAACTGGACCAGTTACAGTTATACAAAGAAAAAAAACAACGTATATATTATGCATTAGTTTATTTTATTTATTCGCTTGCCTTGTGGTTCAGCACACCGACTTCTAGATCAGAGTAGGAACTCTTTGGTGATCTAGTATACAATTTCAGGAGAGTTTGTAAGCTAGCTCAAAGCTGTTACTCTGCGAAGTTGTTGAAGTGCATGCAAATATCGATGACTGAAAAAATGGTACCCGCAGCATGGCAATAGGTTACGCCTCAGTAATAGCTAAGTAAATAACGCACTTTAAGAAATCCTTGCAAATTTCAATACATATAAAATTAATTTTATTGAGCGACGTTGACAGAGTTGCGAGTAACACTTACTACTTATTATTTATACAGATTATAATTGGTTCCTAGTTGTACCGGTCGCAAGTATTTATGCCAGCTTCCTACAATGTTGACATGTTGGCTGGACATTACTTTACACTTAAGTACTGCGAATTGTAATTGAAAAATGATGAATTTTGGGATTTTGATTAAATTGTGGACCTCTGCTTGAAAGTTCCAGCCCTGGATAGTAATTATAATATTCAAATATTTATATTATTTCTATTATCTTACAATCTTGTCTATATTCATAAAAATCATTTAAGTGATGTGTGTGTGGCTTCTAGCACATGAAATATAGAAATTCATGCAAATCAATTTAGTCATTTATTCTTTAAGTATTTTTCTGATCAACTCTAGTCAACTAGTGTTAATAAATTCTGGTATGTAATATGTATGTATTATGGAAAAATGGAGTAGTTTAGAAGATAATTTGAGTAGTTTCCATGTTCAATTAAATTTTTATACGTAAAACAAAATGATTCATCAACTCACCACAAACAGGAGGTTCTCTTGGTGGAGGACCCACCCTCTTCATAGCATCTCCTATATTCGCCCCGGGTACATTAGAAAAGTTAACATTTGGTTCTTGAAACTGTTTAGGCTCTAAATTCTGATCCCCTTGAAACTTTACTTCCGTATAACTATGGGGCTGATGGGTCTGGGTAACAGGCTGGTTGTTTTGTATACATATATTGTGATGCCCTTGATCCTTATCGTCTGGTGTTTGTTCCCTACTCTTCATACTCCACATGTTTGAGAAAGAGCTAAATACAGTGTTTGCTACGTGAGGTAAAACGTTCGGCAATTGAGATAAATTGTGAGCTATATCAGCGGTCAGGCTTTGTTGAACCTCCACAGTTTTGTCATCGTTCAAGTTTATTTCTTCTAAATTGTCTTCTGTCGGTAGCAAATTTGCATTCGGATCTGGGTGACTGTTTAATGGAGCGCTGACATATCGCGTGCCTTGCAGTCTCGCAAAGTATTCGTCCACATCAAAGTCGTCTTCTGACTTCACAGAAGCTTTAGAATCTGTTTGGAGAAATCTTTCGTGGCTTTTATCGTAATTATGGCCGATTTGCTTATCTAGACTGTGAGGTTGTGTTAGAAACGAGGAAGATTGGGGAGATAAAACGTTTTGATTAGTATTTAAATTCTGATCGACTCTAGGTGCATGTGTGAAATCGTTATCGGTGTTCGCTAAGGAACTCCTCTGGTTCCCGCAATAATCTGTAACAAAACAAAACAAGTGTTTATTATTTTAATCAATAACAAATAACAACGACGAAAAAATATAAACAACGAGTTAAGGGTTCTAGATTATTTCGAGTCGCGTAAAAAATACTACAAAAGAAATTATTTCACATCAATAATATACACTATAACTTATAAACCACAATGCTTTTAATACACTGAGGGTGTTACATAAATCCCTCAATATTTTTTCTATTCTCCAGTGTAGGAACAGGTGACGAAATAACAATTTTGTTCCGCACGGTCATTTGTGACAACCAGATTTCTGACTCAGGATCTACGATCTAGAAGTCGCAGGGGATGAATCACCAGGCCAGGTTCGTAATATGAGGCAGAGCCGAAATTTAGATTAAACCCGCTATAGTCGGATTTTTAAATAAACAACAACCATTGACGTTTACGGTGTTGTCAGTTTTTGATGAAAATAAAATAGTGTTGTAGCAAAGTGAATGAATGAACAAACTGTTGAGTGAATAAAATTGCAGCGATTGTTTAGCTTGGGAATACTTAGTCTATCGTAGTTCGGAAACTAGTAAGATTGTCCCGTTTTCAATACATCACGTAATTGAAACTATAGATGTATAAAATATAACAATTATAGGTAGGTAATGAAACTAAAAAAACATCGTTTATTAATTTTCGTTTATATTTATCTTCAGATGAAAAATTATCCCTATCACGACAATTTTATGACTTAAATTTTTATACAGTTTTTAAAAATTCCGAGGAAGAGAATTATTTGTTACATAAAGTATTCGAAAGTTTGTAAAAATATTGTTGCTGAGTAAAATTATTTATTAAATTGAGTAGTAAAGGTTTTAGAGGGTTTACTTTAAATTTGGCAACATTATTTTACAAAGCGACATTAACTACTGTCAGCTAAGTTTGTCTAATAAAAATACGACTATATACGAGATCGAATCCTTTAAAATAGATCAGGCGGTACTATATTCCCGTCTTCCACGGCTCTGCTAGAGGCTCTTATCGATAAACTTATAATAATCTAAAAGGTGGCCAACGCAAGAAGGACGAACAGATTTCTCAATACATAGTATTAAAATGCAAATATTTTGGTAGATCGCAATATAATTGGTGACCCATCTACGCATAATCTTCGGCCACCTTACCCAACGAGCGGTCAT
The DNA here is from genome assembly GCA_905147225.2 of Euproctis similis. Taxonomy (NCBI): domain Eukaryota; kingdom Metazoa; phylum Arthropoda; class Insecta; order Lepidoptera; family Erebidae; genus Euproctis; species Euproctis similis. The sequence goes on from LR990107.1 coordinate 2,607,729, forward strand.
AATGGTTGTTGAACATTGCAAGTGACATTTTTCGTGCCATTTCGTGATGTTACGCAAACCGGCTATACCGAATTTGGTAATGTTTGCGTTAACCAATGCCCGCCTATTTATGCGAGTTACACGCGCCATACGCCGCGCAGCCTCACACGACGCCTTCTTCGCAACCGATATATTTACGATCAATTATTTATTCATCGCCGTTGAATATAAAGTGTAGTGTGTACTTCACACAACTGACATGTCATATCTTACATATTATATTAGAGAACCTCATCTTTGGGTACGAAAATATTCCATACGCATTACGTATGTTTTCTTTCTGTTTTCTTCGAGACGATCTTATACACTTTTGATGTAATAATCTGTATAGATTATTATGTTGACTTGTACAGAATATCCAAAATTGTACTGACGCAATGTTTATAAGTTTTATAGTTTAGGTACTAGCTGATCCAGCAAACGTTGTCATGCCAAAAAATAATGGTTGACAAAATAGGGGTTGATTGTAGATAGGTGAAAATTTAGGGTTGTATGTATTTTTGCATGTTGTTTCATAAATAAATAAGCAAAAATTTATTGAATAATTTAAAAAATATATTTATGGATGGACTATCCTTAACACATAAGGGGACAAAATAAGATGTTGTACTATTCTCAGACCTACCCCATACGCACACAAAATTTCATGAGAATCGCTTCAGTTTTGAAGAAGTACGTTAACTAACATCGTGACCACAAGAATTTTTTATATTAGATTTAGCGTATATAATTAAAAAGGTATTTCAAGTTCTGGCTAAAGGGCCGTCCATTAATCACGAGAGGTTTGTAAGGGGAGGAGCGGTGTGACAAAAATCACAAACCTTCACAAGGCCCCTCCCCCTTGTGAAGGTTTGTGATTCAGATGTTTCAGAATCAAATAAGATTTTACTTGATTGTTACCAGTTGTCAGTCACCAATATTTATCACACGTAGCTTCCTAAAAGAATTTCGAAAAGAAAATCTATTGGTGATGATGATGATGATTGGTGTGAGCCCAGAATCTATCGCACGACTTTTTGATTCAGAAGCGGGCTGGTATAATACTGGACAAGCGATATTGATGATGAATTAAAGACAAAAAAATTGAGATTCTTTGCATGAATTAAAATGTTCATGCTGGATAAGGTGGAGGTTAGTTCTAAATCTCGCCACGTATCACCAAGGAACGGGAGGGGTGTCAAAAATGATTAAAAACATCACGTAATTAATGGACGGCCCCTAATCTATTAAGTAAGTACAGTACAGTACTTAGATATATTGGAACCATTTGCGGAGTGAGGTGCTAGTTAGTGCAGGATGTTAGCGCGGGCGTGGTTCTGATAATGCCGACCCCCGTGTTACTTTTGTGTCAACTTAACCTGAATCACCACTTCCACCGTACGGGTACCTACTGTAGAAGTCGTGGACGACGTTACTCTATAGATGTTGTTATTTCAGCTTATCAACACTATTGAACAACTGTTAAGACATAAAAAACAAGAACTGAATGAAAAATTGACTTGACTTGACTTGACGGCGTCAGAAACCACTCCGCAGTACGTTCAAGGCTCCAATGCTTTTTCACGAACGGGGTAGACAGTATTTCTTCGTGTTGCCAATAATAATTATTGGCAACACGAAGAAATATGTTTCACATCGTATGTTTCACATTGTTTTGAGAAACAATATTTTTACTTATCCGGTCCCGAAAAGCCTCCATGTGTATTCGTGTGTACCGATATTGACATCGGGTGCCTTTTCAATTACCTTGAATCTTTACTAAACACCTTAATTAAAGCTAAATCTAAACCAATTATATTGTTGGTATTTATTTATTTATTGTACACCATATAATATATATATAATTTACAATATTGTACAATTTACAATATGTACAATGTAGGTAATCAAACTACAAACAGTTACCCCACCAAAGTATTCACATACCCGAGTTATCTGTCTGTCCACTCCCTTAGTAGATAATTTGTAATAGGTGCGCGAGTATGTACTAATTGCGTGGACACTTAAATAACTACATAATGACACATATAATAGTTTATTGTCAATGTCTCATACTGGCGACTAGTTCTGAACGTTAGTAGTTAGTTCCTGTAATTGTATCATTGAGTATTTGTATCGGTGAGAGAGGTACCCGGAGGCCCACCTCCCTTCCCCATCCTTTCCTATCCTACTCCTTTAAAGGTTGGCAACGCAACTGTAACACTATATGTGTTGCAGGTGTCCATGGGCGGTGTTGGTCACTTAACATCAGGTGACACGCCTGCTCGTTTGCCCTCCAATCCAATAAAAAAATAATGAAATAACGTGACAATATATTTGGAAATAAGTTCACAACTTAATTACCCTTTGATTGAAGCTATGTTCGTATGGTGGCTGGCATCGTATCACAAAGAAGAAGATTAACGGATTCTTTACGTTTGTTTGTATGTATTAATGAAGTAACAAATATTCGCATTCGCAAGAAACTTAGCGAATGTTTGGCGAACGTTTCTAACAACAAAAAAATTGTATTTACTAGAATATATATTATACATTTGTACAAAAAGTATTATATTATTAATCCATCTTAAATTAGGTAACTACATTAAAATACATACATACATAAATAACAGCAGTCCAAGTCCCTTGCAGGATAGGCAGAGACAACAGATCGCCATAAGCCACGATTCATACCAGCCTCACTCGCTTCTTTGACTTTCATATTACTTGTGATGCGCACTCGTAGACTTATAATGCTCCTGAAATCATCTTCCTGCAGAAATCTTTTTCTCATAATCTATTCTTTCTATATGTCCGAATCATCGGATCATCATGGCCTTGCTTAGTTTTACACCGACACGCTCTTTCGATCCTTCCTTAAAACCGTTTTACAATGTTCTAAAATCTATTTATTATATGTAAAAAAAAGTCTAATGAAAATATTAACGAAAACACAACTAAAAAAATAAATAATAAGGATGTTCACAAACAAAATAAAAAGCACGACTGACTACTTAAGAGGACGAATCAAACTAAATAACCAATTCGGATAATTTTTGTTACAGATATTATCAAAAATTTGAACTTTCAGCAGAATATAAAATAACAAATATTTTTTAAATAAAGTTCGTAGCAGCAGTTTATAATTACATTTAAAAAAAAAAAGAGAAAAAAGGCGTAAAATTTAAGGTTATAAAAAAATAACCTTAATATAGGTACTTATGCCATAAATATTGTAACAAAGAAAAATTCTTTTTTTAAATTGTAAATAACATTTATTACTTTTACAGTGTGTTACTTTAATACATAAATACACTACTGGAAAAAATTAAGGGATCAAAAAAAATTCCAAATTTTTCGGTAGTTTTCAACAGGCCGTAACTTTGAGAGAAATGGTCGTACAGGAAATAAAAAAAAAGGAAATTGTAGCTCCAAGTGTCTAGTTTTTGGATTAGAACTTCAAAATTTTGTAGCCTCCGCGGTTTCTGAGTAATCGTAGAAAAACCAGCAGCATAAAAATTCTCAAAAATTTTTTAGTTTTTTTTTGGTCTACGGGCGTGGAAAAAATTTTTTAGCTTAACCACCATAAGGATCGGATACTTTGTTCAGTTAGCTTTAATTTCTTTTTTTAAACACCCTGATACGTCCACTCCTCGCTGAGATATCGGTCTTTAAATGGAAAAGGATCTTTTTGTCTTTGATTATCGATATCTCAGCAACCAATGATCGCACAGAAAGTTAGGGGTGGGTTTCAAGAACTTAAATGAATTTCCCTTAACAGCTGTCCATTGTTTTTTCGAAAAAGCACCACCTGAAACGATAATGCGGAAAAAGCTCGAAAAAAACAATTGTTTTTTCTCATTTTTAAAAATTATGAGCTTTTCAGAGCAAAAAACGTGATCCTTTAATTTTTTCAAAAATTCGATCAAGTGAAACAAAAAAACGGCTGGCTGGATTAATTTGATTCTTTATAGGGTTTTTGTGGACATATTGAACTGTAAAAGGCACACTTAACATTAGCGGTTTCCTCAATATTTTCGATCCAGCGCTTGATTTTCCAAAAAACCACCAAAAGCCCTTTTTTTGTTGCATTTTCAAATTCATGTCACAGAACGAAAAAATTTTTTTTTCGAAAAAACAATGGACAGCTGTTAAGGGAAATTCATTTGAGTTCTTGAAACCCACCTCTAACTTTCTGTGCAATTATTGGTTGCTGAGATATCGATAATTAAAGACAAAAAGATCCTTTTCCATTTGAAGACCGATATCTCAGCGAGGAGTGGACGTATCAGGGTGTTTAAAAAAAGAAATTAAAGCTAACTGAACAAAGTATCCGATCCTTATGGTGGTTAAGCTAAAAAAAATTTTTCCACGCCCGTAGACCAAAAAAAAACTAAAAAAATTTTGAGAATTTTTTTGCTGCTGGTTTTTCTACGATTACTCAGAAACCGCGGAGGCTACAAAATTTTGAAGTTCTAATCCAAAAACTAGACACTTGGAGCTACAATTTCCTTTTTTTTTATTTCCTGTACGACCATTTCTCTCAAAGTTACGGCCTGTTGAAAACTACCGAAAAATATGGAATTTTTTTTTGATCCCTTAATTTTTTCCAGTAGTATATAAAACGATATAAAATATAAAAAGCTTATTCGAAGTGGTCTCCATTGGCTGCAATACAGGCCTTTAAACGTTGAGGCCAGTTATCAATAGAAACACGCACTCTTTCCATGGGAAAATTCTTCACTGCCAATCGTATGGATTGTTTTAGGGACGCTAAATTATTATGACGTTTAGAGCAAGCCGTACTCTCTAAAACTGACCACAAATCATAATCCAGTGGATTAAGATCGGGACTAGACGACGGCCAGTCTTCAGCTCTAATGAAGTCCGAAACGTTCGCTTCCAAACAAGATTGCGTGGACCGAGCTTTATGACCCAGTGCCGAGTCTTGCTGGAAGGACCATACTTCGTTATTGAACATGGTGTTGTTAAGGGGCTTGACTACCTTTTCAAGAATGGTATCTTGATATACTTGTGCCGATGTTTTGATACCTTTTTCACAAAAATATGGCTTAGTCACTCCTTCGTAGCTAACACCCCACCAAACCATCACTGAAGTCGGATAATGCCCACGTTGCACTCTGTCAACTAATTGGGAAGCTTCCTTAGAGCTTTGAGCATAAATACGGTCATTTTGTTTGTTAAAATGTTGCCCAATTGTAAAAACTTTTTCATCCGTAAACAATATTTTTCTGTGACCTCCCTTTGCGTACCGCTTCAGTAGTTGTTTAGATTTTAAAACCCTATTCTTTTTTAAATTATCAGTTAATAAATGACCAGTGCGCCTCTTATAGGCTGAAAGTCCTAAGTCATCTTTTAAAATACGCGACATTGTTCTAGGTGCTATCTTCATCTCCCGAGATAAAATCTTTTGCTTGCGGACAGGATTTCTTCGAATTCTTTCCCTTACTGCTTTGACCACCTTTTTCGTACGAACACTACGTGGACGGCCAGGTCTTTTTCTGTCACAAACAGAGGAGGTCTCATTGTACCTATTAATAGCCCGGTACACAAACATTTGACTAATACCAAGTGTATGGAGAGTTTTAAAAATTGCATTTGGCTCCATACCTACTTTGTGTAATGCAATCACAGCGATTCGGTTCTCTTTATCACCCTACTCCATTTTAATATCGCAAAATATTGTACAATGTATTGGCGCCAAAACGAGAAAACACAATGAACAATCGTATAAAAATGACAGATTCCTAATTCAAATGTAATATTTTTTTATTTTTAGTTGTAACAGTATTTATGGCCAGACTAAGTATATAAAATACATGTCACGCACGATTTTGTTCGCGATGGACTCCCAAACTACTATTTCAATCAAATTCGCACACTGTATGCAGTTTGATCCAACTAAAAGATAGATCATAAAACTATTTTATAATCCTCCAAGGGTGATCGCTGGGGCGTTTCATTAAGAAAAAGACACGTTTTGTATATTGATTATAATATTAGTCAGTAACAAACTCCAAAATTGCTGGGTAAATTTTGACACAATTTTCTGAACATCTATTTTTCATACCCTAAATTTAGAGGGTAGTCCACGGCTTATTTATTTGTTTTTGACAAAACAACGTTTTGGGGCAGCTAGTAATATATTTAAGGCACATGTCACGTTGTTAGTCCGCGGTGGGCTCTCAAACTTCTAAGCCAATTTTAATCAAATTTGCACACCGTATGCAGTTTGATCCAATTTAACAGATATGATAGTTAATATTTTTTTAATAATCCCAACCGCCAGTTTGGACGCGAGAGCGTTACGTTATGAAAAATACTAGTTTATTAAGTTTTTTACTTTTCAAAATATTCTTCTTGGTATTAATATTAATGAAATTTTGTGTATATTGTAGCTCTGTGGAGCGTTTGAACTCGTTCGCGAAGGTTTAAAAGAAATATTCGCATTCGCGAATGTGCAAAATCTGACATTCGTTACATCACTAGTATGTATGTGCGTCAGAGGTAATTTTCTGAAATTTCAGTTAGTTACAGTTGCTTTAGAAAATTTCTCATTTTATGGATACAGAACATATGTATTAAGAGCTTTACCACTATATAGCTCATACGTCGGACACATCGTGATCTATAACGATATTATGTAAAACGTGACACAATGATATTATATACACAAACTAGCTGACCCGACGAACTTTGTTTCGCATCAAAAGTAATAACTACTGTCCCGCCATGTTCATACTGCAATATCTTTGAAAATATTTGTTTAAATTGCATGCTATAAAGGGCCAGGATCATCTATATTACATGCACAATCTATTTAAGACACTTAATTGGATGAAAGTTAATGCTGTATTGTTTAAAATCGCTTCGTAAATAGGCCGTTATTTTTCGTAAAGAGTAAAAAAATAAAAATGGTCATTGTGGGTTATCCCTAACAGATAGACATATGCCCTCGCGGACTTTTTTGTAGACCATTTAAAGTTTGAGATCAAAGTTCTAAATCTTGAAAATTATCACTTTCTTTACTACACTATACATGAATTATAGATCAAAACCACCCCGTTAACACCCTTTAACTATTAAAAAACGCATGAAAATCCGTTGCGTAGTTTTAAAGATTTGCGCATATAAGCGGACAGACAGCGGAAAGTGACTTTGTTTTATACTATGTATATAAATATAATATCCAATGTGATAATGAAGTAATACGTTCTACGTACGTACTACATATTATTACATTATTATAAAGTGTACGAATCGTACTACTAATAATTAGTTTAGAGCGAAATAAAAATTGTAACGTAATGATACATTACGAATATTATTATACATAACTTAATATACTTAAAGAACGACGGAGTTATGAAAGATGGTGTCAATACATACAATATATACACGTTTCTTTTTGATTACAATGAATCTTAACTTCAGCAAACTTATCTTCTCTAAAAAAACATAGAAAACAGTAAAACAGTTATGTAATATGCATATTTTTTTCTCTCAATTTAACATCGGATCGTGTCTGATAGTGGTTTTGTAATAAAAACCACCGATAACATTGACAGACGTGACAAGATATACCCTTTACGACAAGACCGTATGATATATTAATTAAATGCCACACGAGCATTAACAAATTGAATAAATAACCCAATCATATTCTTAATATAATATCTATTAACTAATATCACACCTTTATTTTTTAATAAGTTAAAGGATGTTCTCGGAATGTGTAGTTCTCAAAGCCTAGTACGTAGCGTCAAACGTTCTCCTTACTCACGTGTAAGTAAATGTCCATGTCTAGCCATATAAGGTATTAATTATGTATAGAGTTTTATTATGTCCCGACGGGGGCTTAAAGTTCACGACCCACGTGATGGTAAGCAGTTGTTTTACTATAAGGCATACCATATGCTATTCATATCCCTATTCAAACACCCTTATGTTGTAGAAAATTCCATGTCATATTAGCGTTAACAGATCCAGAGTAAATTCAAAAGAAATTTCTTAACCGACCTTCTAGCTTGGTCTATGAATTCTGTTGTCATTAATGCACATTTTCTTTTTATTACAATAATATTGATAAACATTTTTTACTAACCAATTCACAATAGCACATTCACTTACTATAAATATAGCGCACTTGATAATATAATAAAACCAAACGACTAATAATTATAACAGATGTTATAAAATATTCATTCAGTTTCTGAACAAGGTGATATTAAAAATATCATTACCATGGTTTAACATCATTATCTAGACATCAACAGGGTCCAGTACGTACATTAATGGAGATAAAAACATCCAGATAAGAATCAGTGCTCTTGATACGATTACACGCCAGATCACCCCAAAATACCCTAACGTTCCGAACTAAAAGGAACGCAAAAGGAGTCAGATGTAACTTGGGTAATAGTTTTACACGTGCACAATTTATGCCGTCCGATTTGCAAACCAACATTTGCATACAACTGACTGTCAGAAATAGCCTCCTATTTCTCAAGATGCAGAATGACACGGTATGAGTTTCACAGAGAATATAAGATTTTGAATACTATTTGAAATACTAGTACATAGTGATAGACGGTGGACAAGCATTTGGAAGATAGCGACTTCTAAAATTTGTACAAACCATCAAGAGAATTAGGTTGATGATAAAAGACATGGGAATAGGATGGACACTTATGCTGTGAGATATATGTAGGTAGACAAATCTTCCAGACTATTCTGTAATTGTAGAACTGAATGATTAGTACCCACCCTTGACGCGTGTGTTCACGCTAACTTGACCACACCTTGTCAAAACATCGCCTCATTATCTTCAAGAACTTCAATTACCTTATTAGTAACAAGTAAAGATGACTGTACTGACGATTGTTGGGTCATAGATAATGAACACTCCTGCACCAGGCCCTACCCTACATTTCACATCCTGTTCTGAAAATGACTAACTTTCACTCGCTTATCATATTGAGAAATCGTACTTAAATATTCTATAACAAGATATCGAATAGAAAAGTGAGTATGAAACGGGAACAAGGAATATAGACGGGATTATCTAATCCTATCTAGACAAGTCACAACCAACTACACAAGTCTGTACCATTACTATTCATTACTAATATCATTAGTAAGGCAATATAAATGAAAGTTTCTCCTCCTCACCTATGCCATTAATATTTCTGTGTTCCAAATTCGTGCAAATATTCCTAATTATTATAACTGTGAGGTTATACATAAAATATATTGAAATTAAATTGTACTAGGAGTCAATTCAATGTGTTATTCATTAGCTCATTGCATCATTCACGATAAAAACGCTTTGACAATTTAAACACAGCTTATCATAAGTAATCATTACTGCTTAAAGGGAAAACGGAACGGGGAAATACAAACAAAAGTAGCGAATTATCGCATAAAGCCATCCAAGAGTGATCATAAGCGAAACACCTGCGCTCACGCAGCCAGTCTGTCTCCGACACTTGTCATGGATTGACATACGCTGAGAGAAAGAAACATTAAAGAAAAAAGCTCAATTTAAATAATGATATAAAAAACTTTCAAGTGCTCGTTTGTTGTGAACTCCGTTATTATTCGTGTGTGTGCGATATTTGTTACAAGTGTGCAACTGTGAATATATATCACTAATAAATATTTTGAAGGAAAGCACCTCGATCCAAGTGTAAGTTGGTAATTTTCCTTAATGAACCCACTGCTGGAGCGTTGAAATTATAAGCTTTAAAAAAATATCTTTATATTTTCGGCATTTTATAATCATCTTCACTAAATTTAAGCTTACAAAAATAGAGACGCTGTCAGGTGCAATTTTCTTATGACACGTAAAAAAAAATATGGATTCGGAACTTCTAAAAAAATATTTGTTGAATATGAAAGCAGTGAAATGTTAGGCCACAAATAAGGTTAGTTTGAATAAAAAAGCACCTCTTTAACATTATTTTCTTTTTTGTAAAATACACATATGTATGTAGGTACAATGCAAGTGTAAATTTAAAACTATTTTTTAAAATAAATTCTTTATCTTAACTTAATAATACTTCTTGTTGTTACCTGCTTGAAAATAACAAAATACGTCTTCTTGGGCTACACTTGCCCAGGCCTTCAGGCATCAAATTCGTGAAGTTACATCATAGTTCATTACATATCATAATATAGTAGTACAGAATATTAACAAACCATAGTTTCGTCGCGAGATAAAGTTGTCTCTCCAAGCTAATATTGACATCACTCTTATTATTTCGTTGAATCAAACGAAAAAGTTGAATCAAACTTGTGAGTGATATCTGAATAACATAATCATAACTAATTTTTTAATCCACCTGCTATGACAGAAGGAACCTCTACACAATTGGTATAAATAAATAATGAGAAGGACACTGGATTATTTGGGAGGTCAAAATTAATATTACCACAAAATAATAAAGTTAATAAATATTTATTATATTAATTAATTAATTTTCACCCTGTTATAGAACCATACAAGATTCGACATCCGTCAGTAGAACACCATGAGCAATATGTTTTCAAACATTAAACTATTCCTCAGAGAAATAGTAATTAAATGATAGTGACTAAAGAAAACTTTAAATACCCTTTAATTAAAACTACACCTGCATATTTAATTTATACAAAGAAAAAGTTCCGAAAGGTAAATTTAAAAAATACTAAGGTCGTATTTTGAGCATGTCCGCTGTCCACTTCTACTGTGCTCCCAGCCCCTCTAACATCAAACGCGAGCCAGTGAACGGCGTGTTTCCCTCATCGATAACAAATTTAAATTAAAACATTTATTGCAAGGATTTATGAGCTAATGATATCGACGCTAGTTAAAAAAATAATAATATCGCTTTTAATTAAGTACATTTGCCGTCTTAAACAACAATGTAATTACAACTAAATATTTGTAATAAACCTTCACTTTATACTGTTTCCTCGCGACACGTGGATGCGCTACGTTGTTTTTTTTTACTAATTAATGGATTAATAAATTAATAAATAATGTTGTTTTTGCATACCCGGTTCGAATCCCGAAACTAGTAAACAATGAAACTAATAACAACTAGGCAACTATAACGCCTTGCGCGACTGATCTCGCCATGGCATCGTCTTAAGTCAGGCATCGATAATTATCACACATAAATTTATTTAAAAATTGTTTTTTTAAATTATTATAATCGTGAAAGATAGGAAAATCGATTTCAAATTAACTACTACTATAGAAAAAGGGTATAAAAAGTGGTAAAGTTGCGTTTTACTACAAATATATGTCAATATGTCTATATACAATATGTCTAGACGAATTTTATTTTCTCGCTTCTGAATCATATATCTCCGAATAGAATTTGGAGGCATATTTACTCTTTTTCAAAAATTACATGTTATACGGTATCAGATCATCTTTAGAATACTAACCGTTATAAATTATAAGCTAAAATAATACGTCGAGATAGCATTCGGCTGCATACAAAAAAGAAAGATAGCCTAATGAAGCTATAAATTTTAATTGAAGCAGTATTTATAACGAGCGATGTCCACTGTTGCCTACACCGTTACTAATAGAACCCAAGTAGTTAGCAGGTAACTAGCTAATCAAATTACACCGATCAATGACGAACACATAATAACATAATCGATGTTATTACAAAAAAATAATAATAAATAAACAAGTCGATCGCATCCGCTTGCCAAAAACACTTGCTCTTTTTATTACAAAATAGCGAGCGGCAAAAAGAACTTTGGAATTCACATTTACCTGATGTTACCAGTAAAATTTTTGTACAGCCCATAGTGTCTCAACATTATTATTTCGGGAGCACGAAAATGTCTCCCAAAGTCTCAGTCTCACAACTCTAAATGGGGGAGTTAAAATCAATGTGATTCACATTTATGTTAATAATAATAAATAATAATAATAATAATATCTTGGACACAATACACACAGCGCCCTCTAGTTCCAAGCTAAGCAACTAAATGCTTGTGTTATGGATACTAGATAACGGATATTAATACATATATACTTTTCTTTTGTAAATATATACTTATAATACATAGAAAAACACCCAGACACCACACAAATATTCATGTTTGTCACAAATATTTATGCTCGGGTGGGAATCGAACCCCCGACCTCATTGCTGCAACCGGTAGTATTACCAATGCGCCACGAGGCCCGTCGCTAATATAAGCAGTATGTTACAATTATTATGCTATAATAAAAAAAATTGAAGTAAATCTATCTAAAAACATAATAATATACATTAATAATATAATGATATCTTTTAAAATTTTGTGTTTAATTCAAAAATCTTTATTATTACTATTTGAATTATACCGTTGTGCCATAAATACGTAGAAATAAACCAGTTTAATTTACAAAGACATGTCGTAGGCTATATGTATTGTGAATTATCACTACTGTACGCGACGGAGTTCACGATTTAAATTTACAGGATTACAAACAAGTTAATAAAGAGTAAAAATAACTTTCAAGAAACCGTAGAATATACGGTATTGGCAGAAAACCTTCAAGATTATAGTGACCATTGTGCTCATAGCCATGGCAGATGTATAGTAAGAGAAACTTAGCGGGCTAGCTGAAGGCATTTTCACATGGGGGGTGAGTGTCAACATGAGTTTGAGAAACGCCAGTAAAGGTCGATGGCCAAAAAAATTCGTTTAATGTTTGCACGAAATGGTATTATTACACTGACTGAATAAATCCTGCATTATTAGCTGATCATTATATGTCTTGGTGCAGTCTGCAGAGGTGGTCCTAATGATGGTGTAGTCAATCACGTCGGATCACAAAAGACAGAATTATTCTGATCATCTCATTTTAGGTGGGTTCGAGTCGAGTTGAAAGAATTACTGATGAGATTCGATGCTATTTTAACTTCATCCTAGAGATTTGCGGATTAAACTTAACTCATTATTGTCTTATTTACATGAAATTGTATAAGTTAACGTAAATTAATTGCATGTAAATGATGAACTTAAAGTGCCGCCGATATTAATCGTGCATTTCATATATTCAAGGATGTCGCAGCATAGGCAGCACAAGGCTACAATGCTCGTTTCACATCATCATTATTATAAAAGATCTCCATTACACACAATATGCTCAGATCCATCATCATCATCACCAATAAAGTGCGCATAATCATCAAACCGCTTCAGGCATTTAATATGTTTAGCAAATTATCAGCATTCTCTCTAAATGGCCCAATGAAATAAATGGCAGGCCCATCGCTATGTACGAGGGCTCGAACAAATGACTTAGAAATATTTTTATCAAGTAATTTATACTCCAGTGGGCTTCAAACCCATATTATCTATATGTTGTACCTAATGTCATTTAAGCATTAATCACGTGAGGTTTACGTATTTCTATTTGACTTAGAAAACAAGTTTGAGCACCACGTGTCCGGCAGACTGTACACACGCAAACGTTAAACTCAAAACACACCTCTGTTTGCCGGTGGGCAAAAAGATATATAAATACATTTACAACGTGGCATTAAAAGCTTTATGCAACCAAATTATGCAGGAGCGTTAATACATAATACGTACTACTTCAAATAATTATATTAATTATATATGTATGTATATATCGATCATTTCCTGTACATTGGCGGTGTTGTTGGTGCGGCCATCGAAATCGATTTCAATAGGTAGTCTACAAAAAAAAATCAAATAACTTAATAACAATATTAGACAAATTATGATGTAACCGCGCTAGCCAAAATATATAAATGTATATAAAATCATGTCAAGGTATAATGAAGTACGTGAGCTAATTATAATAACATAATATGTATGTTTGTATGTATATATTTTAAATAAACGTTATGAAAAGGATACTATAATTATTAGTGTTGTGGTGCTTAATAATGTAAATGCAATCGAAAAGTGGCTCTGACGTAATTTATGTACACTATAGAGAAGAAAAAATAAAAGCGATTGCTTGAACTATTATAGAAAACGTTATGAGGAAACCAGCTCGCCGCTCCAGCTAGTAAGTATGTATTTATATACAGCGTGGTCGGTGTGAAACTTTTGTAGTGCTTGTATATATTCCACACACTGCTCCATACCGACCCGCTGTATGAACAGCCCGTGTTCTACAACGTGTTCTACAACACACCCTACTCGTGTTTATTAATAATGAATCAAAACTTATGTCATAATCCAAGCTAAACTAGCTTGTCTTGATCGCGACAAGATGGTAAAATAGAAACAGTTTCAGAGTTTAACGAGGACCTAAATATTATATGATTTAAAAAAAAAACGATGTCACTTTTGTATTACGCTATTCTTTACCGATTGTACACATGTTGTTTTTATAATCTTTTTCAATGTAAAGACACAAATTTGCAACTAATTCTCTACTAGTAGTCTCAGCGAACTTTGTTTTGCATCAAAAGCAAAAAATAAATAAATTTGGATTCTATAAGTTCAATCGGCGATGAAACCACAACGTCCCTACATTATAAATCTGTAATATCTTCGAAAATGTTTATTATTTAAATTACATCCAAGAAAGTCCCATATTGATCCATATTATAAGCGTTTAAAATACTTAATCAGGTAAGGATCAATGCTATAATGTGTACAGTGTGTCAAACCGTAAAAAGTGAACAGTAAAAAATATACATTAGCTCGGACAGTTTTGGAGACCGAAAATTATCGCTTTGCTGTACTTATACTATGAAATGGTTTTTCACACTCTCTTTAAACCTTATATCTATTTTTTTTTAAAAAACAATCCAAATTCGTTGTGTAGTTTCCAATATGTAAGCATATAACTGGGCAGACAGCGGAAAGCGACTTTGTTTTATACTGTGTAGTGATAATCTCAATGATAAGTTATCAATATCAATTTTGGGTATAACAAGAGATTCCTACACCCTTGGGACATAAAAATACGGGGAGCCGCGGCTTAACAGCCTACTTCTTCGGGTTAAGGGTTACAAAAATTATGAAATAATCTACAATTTAGAGCGCAAAATATGGTTAGGTAGCAACTAAGCCACCCCTCGACCATTCGTGAAAATCTAATCACCATCTTTAGCATGGTGACGAGCTAAAACATTTTCGTAAGACCCCCATTTATCCGAAACCAAGTCATATGAGTGTAATAATTGAAGCACGTATTTCCATATATCATGATAATTTAAAGAAATACTTTTTTTTTCAATAGTTTTCAATAGACCCTTGCCGTAGTTGTGCGCCGGCACCCCCTGAGAATACTTTCATCGTCACCATGATAATTTCAAACTTCACAAGTCCACTAGATGCCGCTTATCACAGTTACATTCCGAGCTGTCAAACAAGTCCACCTGTCTCATCAGGAACACGGAGCGTGCTCGGCTCGTATTTTTCAAATATAAAGTATCTATCTACAATTCAAATCGGTTTACATAAGTTACAACTATTACATGTAAACTAAAACACGTTGTAAAAGGAATGAGGATAAGTTTGTTCCCAGAGCGCACAGAACATAATATATAAGTATGTACATATAATAACATACAAAATGTACAAGACATTAGGTCCGTTTGTTTGTCCGTACGTAGAATAATAATGCGCCGTAGCGACATCAAGGACAGCACACTACATAATATGTATTCAAGCGTCTACCATTCCGGGAAGCGACGGTGCCTTTTGTTTTTGTTTTGACCCCTCACTCTTGTTAAAACAAGATCACATTTTATTCGGGGTTCCGTATCTTATACATAGTAACTGAACCATTGTATGACACGACATACTTCTAAATGTTATATAATATTGTAAAAAGGGCAAATCATCACTGTCCTGTCCTATTGAAGTGGAACGTCAAGTTTAGGATTGAAAAACTAATAATACATCAACGTGTTTCGTTAATTTTTCGGACCCGCAACATGTTTCTTTTAGTGTCACTGCACAAGGTATGCCACCAGGACTTACCATTTGAAATGATGAAGAAATACCAAATAATGGGCGACCGAAAACAAATTAAATTATAAGCAGCTGATCTCATTCGTATAGAATACAGAGCTAGCGCGCGGAACCGCGAGACGCGCGAGTGCTACTCAAACTGGAGTCCATAAGATGACAGAAGAACATCGAGAAAAACTATTCACAAAGGATGGAGGGAAGGTATAGAGTTCTGAAAGTTAAGCCAGCGTACATTATATACGCACAAGAATACGACATACTCTTTTTATACACGCGCATAGATTTATAAGGCTCCTTACCGTCGTTCCTTCCCACAGAACTCGTTTTATTTGGTGAAGGAAGGTGTGCGTGCCCGTCATCGAGACCTACATCCATCCGCTTTTGAATTGTCTTCTTAATCAATATAATCAAATCTGCTTAATCAATATTGCATCAGCAATCCTTTCTAGAATGGATGATCTAAGAATGGATTTTTTACACCGACACTCTCTTTAAATCCAATTTCTTTTCTTACCGAACATTTTCCGCAGTGCCCTCAATTTGACCGCGTTTATCCTACTTCCGGGCACACTCTGCCATACCCAACTCTCGCTTCCATAAGTTAGCGTTGGAAACACTCTTCTTTGGGCATCCGAGGTGTATCTACCATCCTTGCTAAAAGCACATCCAAGATATACATTTTTATTCACTTGCTCCAGTATTACATCATCAATTTCTTCCCTTTCAATTACCATTACTTCCGTTGTCATCATTGAATTGTAAGCCTTTCGTCGATATATTATAAGTTATATATAAGTATTCATGTTGATTCTAACTGTACACCGGAGCTTCTGAATCGCGATGGGAAGAGTTGAAGTCACAATCTAAGGAGATTTCCAATATCATGTGTAGAAAAGGGAAGTCAAATCTTTCAGCAAGTAAACATGACAACTTCGCTTGAGTGAACATCAACTTTAGACACTCGATGGATTTTATAAACTTTGGTTTTCAATCGACATTCGTTAACTACTATAAATTTAATTACAGTGCATCTTGGGAACAGCATTACGCGCAGATGGAGCCGTCTGCAACTATTATTATATAAACATCTGATGTCGTGCCCTTCGATTGTAACAAAATGTATGTCTCTAATATCGGTGGCGTCGTCGTTGATGAGGAACGTCGTGTTACTTGTTAGTAGTGGTGCGTCGAAAGTGACAGCGTCTGTTACGCAACACGCCACACAATTACCTCTATACCGTTTATTAATTACGTGATGAAGCTGTAGGCACCATTCCATGGGAGTGAGTCCCCTCGCGGAGAAAGCTGTGGCCGCCACATACGCTATGGTTTAGTTAGACAACTTCATCGTGCGCATGCGAAGCTTTCCTAATTGCTACGCCAGACCATTAGTGGTCATATATATTCGCATGTACTAATTAAATAAATGAAATGACTCTGTTTATCATGTCCAATTAAATTGTTCGCACCGGGAAATCTTAATCTAAACTTATAAAATTTTCAAAAACAATTGTTAATAAGTAGTTCTTCTGGTCTGTGTAGCTTAGCGTCATGTCGCGAGGGACATCTGTTAGCTTTATTATGGGCTAGTGTAATCTAAGTGTAAAGTTCATACTATGGAACGGGACAACTATACATATAATATAACGTATACATACGTATAAATATATACATAGAACATATTTAAAACTAAAATTGGTTTCTTGTTTTGTAAATAAAAACTTGCGAGTATATTTATATCAAACAAGAAAAAATACCTGATAGATGAGTAAGCTACTAGTCCTCTGGTATATTATGGTGTTTTGATCCCTTTTGAGCTTCCGGTTATTAAATTTCGATCCCTAAATTTTAGAAGACGAGAAAAAGGGATCGCCAAGTAAGGACAATTATCAGACTAAACCACCAATCTATCAGATGCATTTCAATACCCAAGATATTATTTATATACTACTAGCGGCCTTGCTAGTGACCCGGCAAACTTTGTTTTGCATCAAAGTAATTTTACAGCGTTTACAATCAAAGTTATAATCTCTACTACCCGATCTCTACTAATCTAAACTTTTACTTTACTAAAATATTCACATAAACCACCCCGTTGACACCCTCTATTTATTAAAATAACGGCATAAGAATAATTTCCATAAAAATAGGATCTAAGCATATAAGGGGACAACGAAAAGCGACTTTATTTTATACTATGGAATGAAGAAGCTCCCTCTTTCTACCCGAGGTAGGCAGTGGCTGTTGAGCCTCAACTCGCCGTTATGTTTGTTCCAAATGGAATCGGTGGGCAACCCATTGGCATACACCAGGCACAAAGTTGTCAGTCATAGATATTTATCTCACATAACTTCCTAAAATAATTTCGAAAAGTCCTAGGTGTGAGCCTGGATTCAAACCCACGATAACTTCTTGATTCAGCAGTGGGGTGCTCGACCACTGCACGCTATCATCGCTATCATCGTATAGAATCGTAATGTAATAATATATATATAATATTAGATCAACTATTAGAGATAGAATAATTATATGAATCTTATCAAAATCCAGTTTGATATATAAACAAATAATTAAAGTGTGCACAAAGAAAGAAACGTTTAAATAAAATACGAGTTTGGTACGAGACATAACGAGACATTTCTTTTTAAATACGAATTCGTCATAGTGTTGATGTTGGTAATTTTGCTGTTTTATAAATAACACGTAGTAACTGGACTAATCGTAATGTTATTTTGAATGTATATTCGGGATGTTGTTTAGATTTATACAAT
The DNA here is from genome assembly GCA_905147225.2 of Euproctis similis. NCBI lineage: Eukaryota > Metazoa > Arthropoda > Insecta > Lepidoptera > Erebidae > Euproctis > Euproctis similis. Next base: position 2,626,499 of record LR990107.1, read on the forward strand.
TGGTATGTCTATAGGTTAAAATAAACTTGTGTCGGGTACTTCTGAGGTTCTTACGTATCTTCGCGGCAAGACAAAGTCACTGGACTCGCTCCATGACGTTCCAACACGCTTTTAGATTTATGGCACAGCTTTATCTAAAGGTTCGTCATAGATAAAATATAGACTAATTTAAAAAACCTTTTAATAATAGACAATCAAAAATATATACATAATTATTAATAATTAATAGTACATTTTGATACTAGTTGTTGCGGCGAATTTTGTTTCGCCACAGAAGCAAAAAATGAGTAAATTTTTTTTATGGGTTGTGAGGGAACCCAAAGGCGTGTCAACTGATGGTAAGCAATCAACCCCGCCCATGGACACCAGCAACACATATAGTGTTACTGTTGCGTTGCCGACCTTTAAGGGATAGGGAATAGGAAAGGATGGGGAAGGGGGGTGGGCGTCCGGGTACCTCTCTCACCGAACGAAACGCGGCATGAGCTACTTTACGTCGGTCTTCTGAGAGGTCGTGGTATTTCACCGGTCGAGCCGACCCATTCATGCAGCGAACTGCTTGGCTCTACCACAATTAAATACACATACAATACACATCATAGACATGATGTAATAAATAGCGGTTATTTCAATATTACAAACAGACACTCCAATTGTTTATATATATATACTAGCTGACCCGGCGAACTTTGTACCGCATCAAAAGAAATAAATGAGTAAATTTTGGATCATGATATCCAAAATTTACTCATTTATTATTACTCATTAGGTTCAATTTGTGCTATTTATTGGCTTTAACTGCTGTCCCGCTATGTTAATACTGCAAAATCTTCGAAAATATTCGTTTAAATTGCATGCTGTAAAGGGCCAGGATCATCTATATTACATGCACAATCTATTTAAGACACTTAATTAGATGAAAATTAATGCTGTAATGTTTAAAATCGCTTGGTAATTATGCCATTATTTCTCGTAAAAAGTAAAATAAATAAAAATTGAGATTGTGGGTTATCCCTAAGAGATAGACATATGCCCTCGCGGGATTTTTTGTAGAACTTCTAAAGGTGTTTAATAATGTAGAACATTGTTTTGATCTATCACTTGGGGTTCGGCCAGCGTTTGCAATTAAAGTGCTAAATCTCGAAAATTATTATTTTTTCTTTACAACATCATATATGAATTATAGATCAAAACAACCCCGTTGACGCCCTCTTACTATTAAAAAAAACCGCATCAAAAGCCGTTGCGTTGTTTTAAAGATATACGCATATAAGGGGACAGACAGCGGACAGTGACTTTGTTTTATACTATGTAATGATGGGAAATGGACATGAAGTTCGAGGGATCAAATGCTGGTTATATGTATACATAATAAATGTATAATATATACTTAAATGTTAATAATATATGATAGTGTTGGGGGTCACATGATGATAACACGGAACTCAAACCAACAAACTCACAAATAGGAAGTTTGTAAGTAAGTACACAAAGTTAGAATAGACTCAATGTTCCCACATAATGTTAATTAATATTAGTTATTTATTAAACAACGTTTTGTACAAATAAACACTTGGTTAGTAAGTAATAACCCGTTCGATGAATGCCAAAAGTTTCATATTGCATAAACAATAAAATAATTAAAGCACACCGTGTAGACCCGCTTTACTTTCACCAAGCAGTTCGCTACGTGAATGGGCCGGCTCGACCGGTGAAATACCACGACCTCTCAGAAGATCGACGTAAAGTGGCTCATGCCGCGTTTCGATTGGTGAGAGAGGTATCCGTATTCGTATCCGGCCCAACTTCTTCCCCTCTCCCCTCCCTATCACCCTTCCGACCCCTTGGAACTGCAGCACTATCTGTGCTGCAAATGTCCATATGTGGTGATAGTGCTTAGCTCAGCTGTCACGCCTGGTGTATGCCCTATCGCATAAACCGCGGCGTCAATCGTTGCAGAGCTTCTATGGTTGTCCCAACAGCAAATACAAGGAGCTCCTGAACTGCTTAACACACGGGTCGTCAAATGGCGGACCGCGGAGTCATTGTGTGCGGACCGCGAAACTCAGCAACTTGCACAGCAGAGTACGTAATTTAATAAAAATATATCCCCCGGAACATTTTTGTTGACGCCAATTCAGAAAACCCCGGGCGAAGTAACGAATTGATAGTTATATGTCGTTTTCATTGATATGTAAAACAAACACCTTTGTTATTTCCGTAACCTTTGTTTAATAAATATTTTTTCTAGAAAAAGTGTGGACCGCGAAGGTCATTTCCCTTTTTTGTTAAATGGACCTCAAGCGAAATTAATTGGTGACCCCTGGCTTAACAGATTTACATGTGGTTTCCAAAGTTACTCATAATGAATTAATCATTGCATGAAACGATAAACAATAATGATTTGATCTATTACAATTGGAGCTCCGGAGGACTAGTTAAAAAATGCGTAAAAAAATTACTGGCATAATTTAATGAATATACAATACAGTAGTTTTGCACTAAACGTAGACTAATGATCTCTGAAGGATTACAGATTATCCATTCACTATCACAACTCATGCCTTATATAAGTAAAATAAATTATCCCACGGCAAACAATAGCGAAACATGTGCAAAAACTAGACCAATCGACATATCGATGACATTGTAGATTCGACCTTAGCGACACGAGACCGGTTCCGCGTTTAGGTAGGTACGTAGGTATATCATCTATTTACATCCTTCGGTATTCGTTTAACCAAAACAAAGATACGACTTTGCAATGAGCTATTACGCAGTTGTTGTAGCAAGTTTTATTTTCCGCATCTCTACGCAGTTAACACTGTAAGCTGTCAGGAGCGGTAATTTTACTTTGTTAGCTTTCAAAGGATTCAAGACGGTTGACAGCCCAGACGAACCTAAACATTGCAATTGTGCTCAATATTTTTTTCTAAAGATTATGAAAATTTTATAACGTCACCCATTTGTCTTTGCAGGCTTCCAAAACCGCAATTGGGGACTAGAACAGATAAAAAAAGATGCAGTGACTCTTCCACAATGGCAACAACCACGTGGAAGCTATTAATCCTCGCAAACATAATCGTCTCAGTGTACAGTGAAAATCAAATAACGACAGAAGATTTTAAAATAGTAGAAGGAAACGAGGAAGTGCATGAGGAAACCACCCTGCAGTACGAGGACGAGGACAGTTTTAAAACAACAACGTCATTAATACCAGACGAGTTCAGAAACAATGGAAATAATGAAGATGAGATAATTGAAAGAGATAATTTCCGTAGAGTCGACAACGAGTACAATAAAAAATATAATATCGACGACGACATGAACAGAGTCAGGAATATAAATATATTTGATAGAGATGACACTGTAGAGAATTCAACAGACGATGTATCTATAGAAGTGACACAGTCTAGTCAGAACAATGATGTTGACGCCAACCATACAAACTTTATTGATAATATTGATATAGACGTGAAGGTAAGCACGGTTGTGAGAAACGTTATTATATTAACTAGATGATTTTATGTAGGTCTGCGTTGAATTCAGAATTTTTAAATATATCTACGAAGACTAGCAACAAATGAACTTATTATCTAGATATTTATGCGCATTACAGACAGAACAGACACCGGCTCAGACCACAGTCAAGTCGATCGAGGAAGATACTATGCCAGACGATGTTGAAGCGCCCGGTTCGAGAATACCCAAGGCTGACAACGGTAACTATGTCATTTTGAACCTACAGTCCATAACCACACTTAGAATTCCAAATTATTTTCACAATAAGCGAATGTACACTATGCCGTGCCTGTGCTGTGCTTTTTATAATTTTAATAAATCTTCTACGCTGATAATTTGAAATCTAATTTTGTTAAAAAAATCGTTATAACTGCGTCTTCTGTCGTATCCTTTACTACTAACAATGTATATGTGACGTATTGTAATGTAGAGAACTCAACTAAAATATACGATTACGATACGAAATGATTCTAATCAATGATGCGGTCTACAATTTTTCTGGGTTAAAAGTCCAAGAATTTGTCGGTATCTCTAGCAGCGTCTGTACATAATTTCATAATCGTTGCTTGTATAGGACCGTTACGAACGACGTTACAATGGGGATTTTATGTCTATTTTAAAGATAATGCCCGGTTTTTGCTCGACTGTTGTGATAGTTTTATTGCGAGTCGCAAATTTGAACCGCATCGATAGTATAGTTCAAAATTACAATTAATTATACAGAATTGTGAAATTCTTGATGGCAATTCATAGCCATATCACATAAAAAACATGCACCACAAAAGAAAACTTAACGAATTGTTTATTAAGACTTAAGGCGTAAGCCTAATACTTAATGTATGTAGCCGACCGAAGATCGTACACTCAAGTTCAGATATTGAACGACCTTAAAACGATTACATTTTAATTACTGGAACATTACCTTGCTAGCTAATTGTGAACTTTCTATATATGTGTTTATAAAATGCTAATTATACACTGGCGTTCCTGTGCACCAATTATCTTGGCCACAGAGTGTGACGCAAAAAAAAAGAGGCGTAAAGCATTGGTTGGCCCAGAATACAAATGTCCCAGCAATTTGTAGGGACAGGAAATACAAATTTTAAATTGAATTATATAAAGATATTGTCCTTCAAAAATTAATCATTAGGTAAATACTGTTTTTTCCTCAGATACAGATACTATTTGTGACGCTTGCGTATCGTCTGCTATATGCATAGTATTCTTTAAAAGCTCAGCACGCAAATGGCGATTAATAGCTGATATATTACTTTAAAGCCTGTAATAGCTTTGCTCGGCGACTTGTTTGTTTCTCAAAGCTATTTTTTATGGCGATTTCTATTTTCACTAGAAGGTGACATTGTTTTCCCAAAACGATTGATTTATTGTTCAGACCAACACATTATCATCAGACATATTAATACGCGAAACTGATTAGAGAACAGCGAAGTAGTAAAGAACAGCGAGGTTTTTATAATTACGACCAAGCCTATAATAAAATTATATATAAGGTCGAATTTTCGGCCATGTAATTCGCCCACTCAATCTTAAGAAATCAGTGGATTGGAGAAATTATCACCACTTCTATTATGATCTATTTTAGTAACTAAGAAGAAGAGGGTATTAATTCAAATTGAGCTTTTGATGTAATCGTGAATTCTTTTTATGTTCCAACTACTAAAATGTCATACAAAGGATTTCTACAATACTGCTAAGTCTGTTTGAAAGATCACAAGTGTGCTTTAGGGAGCAGAACAGTAAAATGACTGTCATTTTCAGATCCAGAACGTAATTTCGCACAGGCGGAAATCAGCCTGCCACAATCCACTAGATCGATCGTCCGAGGTTGGCTAGAAGACAGCTGGATTAGGGCACCCATAGGTATCCTAGTACCCCTGAGGGCAATCGCACTGAGTAGGGCTCTGGCTGTATGGACCGACTTAAATGCGAGCACCTTGAATCTGTCACAAGTGTGTCTTATGGCGTATGACGAGAACGGTGAGTTATATATAGCCTCTCTTATAATTTCATCTACATTTTTCAAAAATTTTAGCTTTTAGCCACTTTATCACCTTATTGTGTTCATTAAATACATAACATAGTACATAACAACATAAGTTTGTATAACAAAAGTATACTCGATGGTCCAGTGGTCGAGCATCCCGTTTCTGAATCAAGAGGTCGCGGGTTCGAATCCTGGCTCACACCAATGACTTTTCGAAATAAATTTCGAAAGTTATGTGTGATACATATCGATGACTGAAATACTTTATGCCCGGTATGGCAATAGGTTCGCCATCTATTTATTCCATTTGGGACGTAAACATAACGGCGTTGCTTAACAGCCACTACCTACACCTTCGGGAAAAAACGGCGTGAAGTTGAAGTTCACGACCAAAAATGTTAGGATATTAATATTTTTCTGCGAAATATGATCCTTGTTATGGCAATGCGATTTATTCAAAGAAAAACTAATCTTTTGGATCCAAGATAAGCTGCAATGATATATCCATATATCGCCTTTAAAATTAGGTACATCAAATCGATCAGATTGTATGTTTTTGATAAAAATATTTTGATACACGAATTAGAAAAAGACGATACTAGTGTGAAATTTTCTGCTATTAACAAGTAAATATTGTACATAATATTTATTTGTTAATAGCAGAAAATGTCATGATGTAATTTCATGTCTTAATGTACACAAAATGTACGTGTGTTGTCTGTAAGTGTACTTATTGATGAGCGAGCGCTATCCACCACCACTGACCACACGTTCAGACAGTTCAGAGACTCATCCGCATATTCACATCATCATCAGTTTTTGTTTTTTGTTATGGGATAGGAGGGCAAACGAGCAGACGTGTTACCTGATGGTAAGCAACCAACGCCGCCCATGGTCACCAGCAACACATATTGTGTTACTGTTGCGTTGCCGACCTTTAAGGGATAGGGTAGGGTAAGGCGTCCGGGTACCTCTCTCACCGAACGAAACGCGGCATGAGCCACTTTACGTCGATCTTCTGAGAAGTCGTGGTATTTCACCGGTCGAGCCGGCCCATTCACGCAGCAAACTGCTTGGCTCTACCACTGTAAAAAGGGTTATACAACGGAAAAAGCTGGCGGTCGTCAATGAAAGCTCATAGACACATAAACCTAAAATTAACATCTGTCTGTATATTTATCGGAAAATAAATAAAATACCATTGGAAACCACATAGAACCGGATAAGATTATTTTGTTTTCAAAACCCTACACTGGTGTCCGACCGACGGTGCAGTTCTTACCAAAGCCGATTAATCAAAACCTTCGCGACAAGCTAGAAAATTTGGCTGGTGGTGCTTTTTGGCGGCCACCTTCGGCACAAACTACACAACAACTTCGTACACAAACGTCTACATACAGTTTTGCGCACATTTGAGGCATTTACCCGTTAATACGATATAGTCTTTTACAAAATGTGTGAAAATAAAAAAATACATGAGAATATATAAAAATGTATCCTAAAGTTTCCTATGGACAACATGGCGCCACTACACGTGCGGCACAAACGGCCGCGTTCACAACTATAGTTCAAGGCGCAAAGTTACTTAATGAAAGAACAGTTCTCTCATGCTCATATCAATATATCTTTTGTCCAGAACAAAATATCAGAGCAGTGATTACAGCCTATGTCTTCCGCGTAATAAATCACTACATTCGCACCACATAAAAGGTTCCAACTTATTATTAGGCATGCGCTTCCTGCTGTATTAAACATAATATCAAGAACGATCATCGTGTGTTCCGTTCTGTGATATTTTCCGGCTTCGAGAGTTTTTTTTTTATCTATCGCAAATATAAACATTGAAACAGATAGAAAAACTAAAGGCCTATTAATGTTTTTCCTAAACATCCTCAATGTACAGACCATTCAGATCCACCCAGTTACAATGTTACTAAAAAAACCTACAGATTAAAGTGTTAACAAAATGGCGATCAACTTAAAATGGCGGATGCGTAATATATAAAGACAGCTGTAGTTTAATGGTAAATGAGTCCAAATTTTTACATAGTATAAAATGAAGTCGCTTTCCGCTGTTTGTCCCCTTAGATCTTTGAAACTAAGCTACGGATTTTGATCCGGATTTTTTAATAGTTAGAGTATGTCAACGGGGTGGTTTTTAGGTTATCCTAAAAACCACCCCGTTGACATACTGCATGTATGATGGAGTAAAGAGTCGAAAATTTACTTACTTACTATAAAATTGTGATCGATTCTTAACATAAGGTGCTGTCATATTGTCTGCTAACAATTAAACCCAAACAGTAATTAATTTAAGACTTAGCAGACAATTCTGATGACAGAATCGAGTCCGAGTATGTCAACGAGTTAGAGTATGTCAACGGGGTGGTTTTTAGGATAATGCATGTATGATGGAGTAAAGAGTCGAAAATTTACTTACTTACTATAAAATTGTGATCGATTCTTAACATAAGGTGCTGTCATATTGTCTGCTAACAATTAAACCCAAACAGTAATTAATTTAAGACTTAGCAGACAATTCTGATGACAGAATCGAGTCCGGGGCTGTGTCACATGTCTCGATTATTTAATTATTTTTTTTGTAAATAAAGGTATGTGTATAAACAGTTTTACGCTATATAATTATGCATAAATTTACCATAAATCTCGGAGAATGAGAACAGACAATGCTTACCTGTAACAACAGTAAAAAATATTATTAATTAACATATATATATATATATATTATGTGCTTATTTTTTGAACGGCCTAATTTCCATAATGCTTGTGTCAACCCTATACATTTACGCTATTAACACGATGCCGTAAGCAGAAACTCGACACGGTGAAGCAATTAATTGGTCTTTTGGAAAAAAATACACAGACAATTTTCTCAGTCATCGATATTTATTACAAATGACTTCGGAAAAGTGTTTATCTGAATTATAATTCGTGACGTCTCAAACAAGAACTGAGCGATTTCACACTCGATGCAGAGAAATAAAAAATCAGTACTGACTGACACCCAAGTCGAGCGTTCAAAGACACGTAGTTCATTATATAAATCATTAATATATTACTCATATCAAGCGCAAACAATATTGTTATTATTTAAAAGACACTTGGAGTGATACAAGTAATTCGTGACGCTTCATTATTATTCAAATTTACAAACAGACGTACAACGAAACATATAATAAACGGCATGTCGTGTATACTTTTTTGAAGTCGGTCTTTATAAATATATGTCTATTTATGTATGTTTAATTTGTGTGTGACATTTGGACGTTTAAAATATTGTAACGCATAGATTTAGAACAATCACATGTTATGATGATAAGCTACTGAGGAACGAGGATCCTGGTGCCGCGTCTAATGAGCCGAGCGGAACGAACACACCATTACGAATAATAACATCATACGCTTTTACGAATAGTCACTTCTAATAAAATCTGATATTATATATATATATATATATTATTTAAATAAATAAGATAAAAAAATAATTCTGTATATTTAAAATGACTTATTCTGAACTTAGTTAAATATTTTATCGTATCGTAATAATAATAATATGTAATATCTTCATTTATTCACACCTCACAAGTTAAGTGTAACATATAAATATGACATTAACGCTATTGTTGCCTTGCGAGGGTCTGGAGTCTGTACTGCATCGAGACCTGTCCCGCAGAACTCCAGGTTCCCTCTACAAATGAGTGACAGAACTACTATGTAACATTAGTATGAGTGTATTACAATTATGTGGGAACATATATTTCAAAATTTTATAGGGATTATTTTATCATTTAACATATTTAAAAAACAACTTTATAGTCTCGGTGGTCTAATGCTCAAGCACATGGCTTCTGATCCAGAGGTTCAAGTTCGAATCCTGACACCGGCTCGCCAATGACTTTTCAAAATTGTTTACGGAAGTCAAGTGTGATAAATCGATATTTATGACTGAAAACTTTGTGTCCGGTTTGGCAATAAATTCGCTACCTATTCCATTTCGAACATAATGGTGAGACGAGGCTTAACAGCCTCGTGCCGAACAAAGGCGTGAAGTTATGTATGTATGTAAAAAAAAACAATATTTTGCATTGCACGCGTCTAGCAAGTCATTAAACTTATCGAAATAACAATAAAATGTATTATTACTTATTTTCTATGATATATTCTTATCTTGTAGCAGAGTGGACATAGCGTCACAAGTTTCTTATTTTTTAAATTTTTGCAACAGCTGTAAATATAAACATTAACATTCGTGACAGATGAGGTCAATGTCTTTTTGTTGAATACATTAAAATTATTATACTGGGTGTCCAAGGTCACAGACGCACTAGATTCGATGCACAATTTTCTATTAGAAACTTAACTCGAGACATATTTGCCATTGACACCCGCTACGACCATATTACGACAACTGTAACTGCACCAATCTATATTTAGGTATAATGCAACTGTTTGCAACGCTGGGGAATATCGATTAAAACCATTGTATTTAGAATTTCTGTCTATCTGTACGGTTTTTACTCGGATCACGTAAAAAATAATACGTTTTTAATATGTATGTGGTTTGTAGCCTAACATATTTAATTTAGTATCTTTTTACCGGAGGAATATCAGTCCTACACACGGGTTGCTTACTTAAAATAGGCTTTTATTTACAACAGGAAAATAATTACTCACGCAGGAAAATAAAAAATCTCTGCAGATACTGAACAGATTCTCACGAGGTCCAGATTACTCGTCACTGACTAGCTGGAGTTAGTCATAGTTAGTAAGCTGGCTGGAATTAAGAGTTCATAATACGCCAGCTGGAGTAGCGATATGAGACATGAAAGTCCTTATATAGTATCCGCAGTGACGTCACGTGTGGACGCCACGGTACTCGCACTCGTACACAAACCAATAATAAATACAGAGTGACCATTACGTTTCGTAATTGATGTTATCTATTACATACAGTTCGCGGACATAACACGCAATCTATGTCAAAATTAATATTAGCTCGCAATCGTTACATTCGGACCTGAAGCGATCCAAATATACATACGTGTCTATCTTTTTATTACCATCATTTTTTACATGGAATCTAATTAACGTCTTTCATCATCTCTCTCTAGGTCTGTGAGTCTCTCTCGTAGTACATATCCATACCCGAACTTTTCGCTAAAGATCTATAACTAGGTATAGTATTTATAAAAAAAAATGTTATAGTCTCATTGGTCCAGTGGTTGAGCACTGCGCATCTGATTCAAGAAGTTGTGTGTTCAAATCCTGGCTCACACCAATGACTTCTCGAAATTATTTTCGGAAGTTTTGTGTGATAAATATCGATGACTGAAAAATTTCGTGCCCGGTGAATGGCAATAGGTTAGCCGCCTATTCCATTTGACACGTAAACATACCAGCGAGTCAAGGCTTTACAGCCACTGCGTACATCTTAATAAAAACAAATTAATAAAAACATAAAATCATTGTGCCTTACGGCGCTCTGTTCTCTTTGCCTACCCCGCAAGGGATTTGGCGTGAAATTATGTTAACTGTACTTAATGTGTATTGAATTACTTAATATAAACCAATGTAATAATCTCGCAAGAGCACCATAACACAATATATAACAATATTATAATTATTTGTTGGATTCGAATGTTAGTCGCCATATTCGCCGTGCATCATTCAATAAGAATACGTTGCATCCGTTCTCACGCCTTCGCGTTATCAATACATCGACGATTATAAGCATATCATTAATCACAAAAAAAACCGGTGACCTCTTAATAAGCAGACTATCAATAGTTGATACATTTTTCCTTTAAATTTGTAACCACTCGGAATGTAAGCAATTATAAAGTCGAGGCCTTGAAACAACAAAGAGGCAATAGTTAAAGGATAAGTTAATAATATGGGAAAGATTAAAATACAATTTCAATAAAATGTAATACATGCATACATTCGCTATAGCACCTCTTTTCCCTAATAAACTTTCGCTAAGCAAACTTCTATAGGTATGAAAAATACTTGTTACTTTTTAACGATTTTCTTGCATTCGCTAAGCTTTAATGTTGGGTATTTTTACAATATATTATATTATAACAGGAACATGTAAAACTATATAAAAGATACAAATTATTTGATATTAAGATCAATGCTTACCTTACAACTCTTTATGTCACAGCACCAAATAGTATTGCATAATAAAAAAACTACGATTTAATTTAAAAGTTAAAGAAAAATTAAAAGTTCAAACATTCAAAAGTAAATCTAAATTCATCGTTGTTGCTCAGAAAAGATACACTTACAGCGATAGAGATAAACTATATTTACATAAAATGATACTAACGTTAAAAAAGTACCTCTCGAGACTAGACCAAAAGTACCTCTCGAGACTAGACCAAAAGGTAGAAATGTATATCTAGTGACTTGTAATAAGTCAAGTTTAATAATATTAATTTGCTGATTTTCCTGCATATTGAATAATAATAATATCTTGCACACAATACACACAGCGCCCTCTAGTTCCAAGCTAAGCAACTAAATGCTTGTGTTATGGATACCAGATAACGGATATTGATACATATATACCTTTCTTTTGTAAATATATACTTATAATACATAGAAAAACACCCAGAAGCCACACAAATATTCATGTTTGTCACCAATATTTGTGCTCGGGTGGAAATCGAACCCCCGACCTCATTGCTGCAGCCGGTAGTTTTACCAATGCGCCACAACAACAACAATTTAATTGAGAATTGTAAAACGTCGATTCTAAATATGATAAAGAATGTGCGAGTTATTCGAGCTTTCATACAAGTGATAACGTCCAAACATTCAAATCCACCGGTTGCAACCATATTATTTTTATTTATTCTTTTTTTACCTTCCAATCGTCTAGTTTTTTCTTGCACACCAAGTGGGGCGTGACGGTGTGGATTTACATAACCGAGGCAAGGTTACACCTTTCCAAAGTTAAAATAAATCGATACATTGCATTGCTTTGATTAACCGGAGACACTTTGTTTCTAATCCCTATTAATATTATATAAATGTGAATTTAAGTAGGTACCTTTGTTATGTTGTCATACATTTTGAAACTGTGTACATATATTATAGATTACATTACATTGGAAACATATACTTTCAATTAAAACATGTTATTATAGAGTTCAAATTATAATTTTAGCAGATACATAGATTCTAACGTTAAGTGATATTTATTCATGAGCTTCAAAGCCCTTAATAAAAACTAGTAGCCTAAAAATTCTATAAGGATTATTGTTATGTCATGGCATTCATACGGGAGAGACTACTACAAAATAATGAGCAATTTAATGACATACAGAAAAATCCAATAACATACCTTTTACTTCTTCACTAATAAAAATAACTCTATACTACTTTATATCTAATTGGAATTCTACAAGGAGCAATATTAGGTCCATTAATTGTCGTGACTCAAACCTAATTTCCCATTCGTCCAGTTATACGGAACCGAAACACTTTCTTTAATGCAATTGTCACAATTATGCAAACACGAGTCAGCTAAAGTGTCAAAATGAACGTAACACTGTACTCGTCGAGATCTTACAGACACTAAATGTGCCCAAACTTTTAACGAGAAAAAAATCTTTAATGACAAATTTCCTCAAGCTCTAGAGACTTTTAATATTAGCTAACAAATATGTCCCGCATTAATGCCTCATTTTTTAGAATTTGTAAGGTTAGCTGGAGTAGTCCATTACAGGTTAGATAATAAGAATAAGTTTATTAATGTTTGCAGGTGTGAGTAGGCGTTCGAAACACAACCTACAACCGGCGAGTTATCGGAACCATGAAAAAACTGTTACAGAGGCTTTGTCAAAGCTGTTACTGAAATACCAAGTATGTCCCCTAAAAATAGAGATTACTTTTATGTAAACATGTTACACTTTCAGGCCAAGTCCCTTGAGCAGGCATAAAGAACTTTATAGTTTTAACAATTTAGGTTACAATAAATTAGTACGCTTGAACCTAAAGATTTCATTGAAATAGCAGCGAATAAGACTGGAATCATTTAGACAATCACTGATTGTAATTTGATTAACTTTTTACAGGCTTTTACGGAAGCAGCAATATTATAGTAGGGGGTATTAGGGGTAAAATATTAGCATATAGATACAAATTAAATATTTATGTTTCTGACCCAGCAAACGTTGTCTTGCCAAGAGATTAAATTTTTAATAAACAAATAAAACATTGGGGTTGATCGTAGTATGCTGTTTCATAAAAAATAGGGGTGGACTAACATTAAACATTTAACGGGATGAAAAATAGACGTTGTCTGATTCAGAGACCTACCCGATAAGCCTACAAAATTTAATGAGAATCGGTCAAGTCATTTCCAACGCAGAATTTTATATGTGAAATTAATAGAAAAGTAACGAGTGCCAATTATCACCAGGGTGTGAACACAGCTCAAAGAACCGACGGGACAATGCGAGCCCTGACGGACGCTGCCAAGTTAGTGCCATATGACAGTGCCCTTTTCGTGTTCACCGATGAAGGAGCCGGAGATCCGCAAAGGCTACCCATGGCGGTCAGGGCAGTGGTTGAGAAAAGATTAAAGGTATTTTTTACGTTTATAGATATCTCTAATGGTTGTGACCCTGTTAATGTGACAGGTTCTTTAGATAGTAAAATTTCCCTTTTAAATGATATTGAGGCGCATCGAAGCCGTCCGTTGGATTTAACAACCTACTTGGTTTCAGGTGTTCACCTTATGGACAAATCAAAACTATCCCACAATAGAGAATGATGACGGGCTACAGGCTCTACAGAATATATCAAAGCACACAGAGGGAGAGTTCATACCCTATCCACTACAGGTTATTGTAAGTTCTTGCATCAATTTTCATGACGTTACAGAGAAGAAAGGAATTTTTGGATTTAAATTGAATTTGCATCATATTTGATCAATTGAAAAGCAATAGTTTTATGGAATACCGGCTTCACATTAATCCCATACAAAACTCAACTCGCTGAGATTATCGTATGTTTTATTATTAATCAGTACATAGTATAAAACAAAGTCGCTTTCCCCTGTCTGTCCCCTTATATGTTTGTATCTTTAAAACTACGCAACGGATTTTGATGAGGTTTTTATCTACACTTCACATAAATTATAGATAAAAACCACCCCACCGACACCCTCTATCTCGTTTCTTTTTCTTTACTACATCATACGAATGATGCAGTAAAGAAAAAGTTATAAACCCAAAATTTACTTCTTTATTACTTTTGATGCAGAACAAAGTTCGCCGGGTGAACTAGTATTAAATAAGAATGAGATTGTATCAAAACAACGTTAAAATTGATAAATTCTCTCTATCTACCTTTGCTAATCTACCTACCCTTTATTCTAGTAATGTGTTCAATACATCTATTGAAAACATTACTGGATTAAAAGGTAAGAGGCCACATATAAACAATATGCCAAGTTTCACCTAGTTCTGTTCAGCTATTGACCCGTATTGATTGACTAATAATATGCATCCAAACGTCTAAACATTTAAACACCTACAGAAACTTTCACATTTCTAATTTTTAAGCAGATTTTAATCATAAGTAGTGGAGAATAGATGACAAGATGTGCACAGCTATTACAACTATAGAGTAATAGCGCTCGTGATACCTTCATGCGAACTAATTTAAGGTATATTAAACATGTAGAGGTGTGAGTTAACACATTGGGTCAACCGATGTCAGTTGAACAACACCAAATCAGCAGCATGGTGAAATATTGCCTCACACACCATATCGTAATGTGGCCATCAGTCGCATGAGGTCAAAGAGACCACTGCCGGACCGAGACTTTCTCAATTAAAACAATGATAACGTACCTACACGGTTTTCGTTAGTCGGCAAATGCGAACGGTTGAAATGAACACTGAAGTGTAAAAAATAAAAATGCAAGTTCCCACAGTGTACGTCTCTCTCGCACGGTACATGATAATGACATCTTTCCAAGTTACAACGTTAACAATCAACGTGAACGGCTTTTAAAAATTATTAGAAAGCACAAACACAACCGGCGTCCATATAGATTTAGGAGGAAATCGTGAGATAGATATATAATAACAGAACGTTAAAGTTATTATTTTAATTGTGATAAAGAAAGTTTTGGAGGTTCATGTGGCAGTGTTGAGAAAGCGCTTCGCTTTTCAATGAATTTTTATGTTTTTTTTCATGTTAACATTAGAATTGTTTGGATGGCTTTGTTCCATAAATCCATAAATAAAGGAAAGACATACGGCAGTTTATGACAAGTATCTAAGTGGTCAGGGTGATAGTATGGCACTTCCTATTTCTGATTGAACGATTGCTAATAGTGTTTTGCTTTGAATCCAAATGACACATCAGGTTCTATGGAAGCTAACTAAGGCATATGTTGTGAAAGACGACAACTGCCATACCACATAAACACTTAAATTAAAACCTAATTATTATAAAACCATCCAGAGCCACAAAATCTTCATTCCACAGATGTTTGTATACAGACAGATTTAGAACCTGTCGACCTTAATTCGGCAACCGGTGCTTCCAGCAATGTAATACCGTCAAAGACAAAATTTTACCGATGCACAACATGCACGTTTTACAGGACATGGACGGCTCCAGTAACTTGGCGGGAGAAGCAGAGTTGGAACAGTGGTATCCTCTCGACTCTAAGCAAGTCAGGCGAGGGAAAGCTAACTCATTTGCAGAGCAAGAGAAATTCGATGTAAGCGCACCTACATATATTTTTTATATAATATTATCTTATTGGCAAGTTGTTTCACACCAATTATTGCTTCCATAACAGTAATCATAAATATATATGTATGACCGCGTTTTTTTTTTCAAAATTACTAATCCCATTTGTATTGCCGTAAATACTTATCTTTTGAGGAAAGTTTAAGTTTGTAATATGTTTCTGTCTGATTTTTATGTGAATGTTTATATAAAAAAAATCTCCACTCACGAACAGCGAGTGACTCACTCATCATGGACCTATGATTGTCTTTCCGTGATGATGACTGGTTGGTTTTATCCGGTAAACAGACTGTGTAGAACTGTAGACTGTGTAGTGTAGAAATCCGGAAACTTAACAGAATTTTTCAGATACTCCCAATACAATGATTAGATTAGACATTTTTAACAATGTTTATTATCAATGAGAGCTTATAATAAAAGCTTAATAAAATATACTTAGTCCAGTAAAGTCTAGACGAGTCCAGTTAACTGGATATATATACAAGAATATATCATCAAAGGATTAATATAGAATGTAGATTAGTATAGATATAACTAGTGAAATCTGCACAGTTACTGGTGGTGCGTCGTGGAGGAGCTCAGGCGATATCCTTAGGAGTTCCAGTTGAACACGGAGTGACAGCTTTGAGGATATTCATCGAGGGCGCCGTGGAGCATGCAGTTCTCTACCCGCCGAATGAAGGTAAGTGCTAATTTTAATTTAAGAAATCTATAAATATAAGACGATAATTTCCGGAACTACTAAAGAATATTTCTAAAGGATCTCTGAATACTTAGCCGCCTTCCTTCATCAGAAGGAAGGCGGCTAAGAATTCAGAGATGTTAGCAAAAAAGGATAAAACACATCGATTCTCACATGATGCGAAGTTTCTGGTTTAAAATACCAAAATAGTATGTTAATCCAGGAAGTGTGTAAATGTATACAGTCAGGACTTGAAAAAATCCTCCACTAATTTTTATCATCGTGGAGTATGGAAAATAAAATAACTCACTCTTACAATTTCGTTGCGTTTCCCGGTCAAAATGTACCTTAAACCTTGTATTCACAAAAGGGCATTAGCAGAACAATACAAATTGCTATAGAAAATTATGATACTCTGATAAAATTGCCGCGGCTGTTATTAAATACAAAATGACTGTATTCCGGCTGTCACAATTACAATACGTAGCCTAGCTCGCTTGTAATAGTTTATTTTATTATAGCCGTGAGATACATTTTTTTTGCTACGCATCGGATTATCACCATTATGTTCGTCAAATTTTGCTCTGTATCTGCTTAACGGAGTATTACAAATGACGTCATCGTCGTCGTTATTACATCGCCGTTTTGTTGCGCAATTACATATGGACCGTGATTTCCTTTGCATGAAATTCTGAGCTCCTGGTACCGTACCTACATTTTCCGCAATAATCCGCTAGCTTCTATGTCAAATTTCAACCAGGTTTGTTTAGCCGCTGAGTCTCAAGTGTTTGCACTGATCTCATCCCGCCTAGTATAAAACTCGAAAACATATAAGATATCGAACTTAATTAGTTATGAAGAGATTGATTACAACTGAGAAATAAATATAATAAAGTTTATTGTAGTTAACTATAGCTGCTATTATAGTTAACAATTGTTTTTCTTCTGCCTAGCCCCTCAAATTGACCTATACAACGTAACATCGGTGTCAGGCTTCTCTCCGTTGTCAAGAACCGAGAGCTTTTCACCGAGGGACGTTTACCTGGTGTTCCCTGGTAACAGACTGGATGTGGACACGTATGTATCCTCCATCTTTGACCCTGATATCACTTCCTTCACTCTCACTACACGATATCGAAATAAAATAATACAAAATCAGTAAGTAGTAAAATGAAGAATCAGTAAATTGTATTTAATAGTAATATAATATACATACAGAACTTCACGCCAAATCCCTTACGGGGTAAGCAGAGATAACAGAGCGCCATAAGGCACGATTCTTACGCGCTCGCTTCGTTGACTTTCATAATAATATAATATCTTGGTTGCTGTGTGGCGCCGGCTTAGAATACCGCCACCCCATTTTTTCCCGTGGGTGTCGTAAAAGGCGACTAAGGGAAAAGCTAGAAGAATGGGCAGCAGCATTCTCTCTCCAGAAAATACAGCCTACTGCGATCGCCAACCCGCCTGCCAAGCGTGGCGATTATGGCAAAACCCCCCAACGATTGAGCGGACCGCGGACAGCGCTCTATGGGGGAGGCCTATGTCCAGCAGTGGACCTCAAAACGCTAATGATGATGATGATAATATCTTGGACACAATGCTCACAGCGCCCTCTAGTTCCCAGCTAGGCGACTAGATGGATTATGGAAACTAGATAACGGATTTATACTTTTCTTTTTTATATACATAGAAAAACATCCAAACGCCATTTAAACATTCATACTTGTTATAAATATGTGTACTCGGGTAGAGAGCGAAGCAGCCGATCTCAATTCCGCAGTCAGTTGTTTTACCAGTGCACCACGAGATTCTCACACTTTTCTGTTCATCCAGACTATCAGTACTGCCGGCGACCCAAGCCAGAACAGAAGCAGCATCTGCCTTTGTGGGCATGTGGCATCTTAGTGTGAGGTGTGACACATGCGACTACCGGCTCTGCGTGTCTGCCAGAGCTCAAATCCACTTTGACGTGCAAATTGACCGAACAAGTAAGTACTAATGTAAAAGTCCAATTACATTCTAGAATTCTAAAAATCAAAACCTCTAGAAGCATGAGCAGATGTAAATTTTGTATCGATTGGCAAGATCTAAAGGTACTATTCTCAAGTAATACGGCTTTACGGGTGTCAAGACTCTGTTTATGATGAAGGGGTCTCTTACACACAATAGTTTGGGAATCCGTGACGTACGACATACCAACAAGAAGATGGGATCAAACAGTACAGTACACTGAACTCGTGATTCCTTTCCTTTTTTGTGGGCAAATAAAAAACTTACATGCATCACTTTCGGTTCGACAAAAAATATAACTCCGAGATAAATTTAATCCGTTTAACAGAGACGAATTAGAGAAGCAAAAAATTTACTATTATAACACAGTCAAGAGTGAGACGGACGAGCACAACGGCGGTACCGAAAATTTGTACATAGAAATTATAAAATCTCCTAAAACTAGAATTTAATGTTTTTATATTTTAACTAAATTTTAAATTATTATATTATTATTTAGTTTATTTTTGGTGTTTTAAAATAATTGAGACTACAGACAGTTAATCACAAACTGTTCATCATCAGTACACATTTTTGGTGATATTATATGTTTTACATACATACATACATAACGTCACGCCAAATCCCTTGCGGGGTAGGCAGAGAGAACAGAGCGCCATAAGGCACGATTCTTACACGCCTCACTCGCTTCGTTGACTTTCATAACTCTTTTCTTGCACGCGCGTCGGTTTTTGAGGCTCCTAACATCACCTTCCTCCAGAACACGTTCTATTTGGTGATGGAATGTGTGTCTTGGCCGTCCTCGACTCCTACATCCATCCGCTTTTGCATATACATAGAGAAATAAGTGCGCGACGTTCTATTGCCGGTCGCTCCATTATATGTTTTTTTAATAATATACATATAATTCATCAAGATGACGTAACAATGATGGTCCTACTAAACCGAATACTAAATTTGTTGATTGATTTGCGGACCTGCGACTATGATTGATAGTTTCATAATACATAGCATAACAATAGATCCGTCTCGATATTACAAGTACCTACTTACTTATAGACAGAGAATACAAGACATTGAGTATTAACTTCAAAAAAATAATAAAATAACATACGTTTATTATAGACATGACATTATAGAAAAAAAAAACAGTGACTCATTGGTTACAGAAGGCGGGTACACTTAAGTGCCAAAGAACACTTGATCCATGGTCAGCTAAGTAAATCAATCATTATTGAATAATAAAGTACATACATATTTATTTAACGTCACATTTAAGGATATCTTGTGGAAGGCCTTTTATAGCAGTCGGATTTATTTTGCCTACGGACTTATGTGTCTTATTATTAATATATGTATATTTAAAACTTGCGTCTCGACTCGGCAAATGACTTTTGGCTTATTATAGCGTTGATATCAAGATTAAATCACAAAATCTTAATATATCATCACATGTCAACATATTATATCATTAAAAAAAACTAATCGAAAATCAAATCAACCTTGCTGTTAAATTAAAATAGATTTAAACAACTAGAACAAACAAGAAAATTCTATTGAGAACGGCTAAAAAACAACAACAACATTTAAAACATTTTACAGACAGCTAGCATATTTCTTTGCATAAACCCTTACACGACCATGCAAAAAAAAAATATTTAAATAACCTCTAAATGTCAAGATGACAGCTCGATACGATGGCGTTGCACCTTTAGTGAGTCAAGGACACTTGCATATGGGACAAAACACCGAATTTTAAATGTCGTATTCTCCCAAACAAAGTTGTGTAGTTCTTTTATTTTTGTGTTCATTAATAATCACTAGTTATGTAATGTCTTGGAATCGATTATGATTCTGCCAAATATTATTTTTCGCAATAATTATATTTTAATTTTAGGTGAAATTGACCGGCAATAGAACGTCGCGCACTTATTTCTCTATGTTTAGGAACCACCATATTTTCTTTAATTTAAAATGAAAATTCGTATGTAATATATTATGTAATAATAGTATATCCGATCATCTATCTATACATTGACTTAAAAGAGTGGTTGGGAAATTCGAAAAAAAAAATGAATATAGCAGATATTATAATGCGGGTGACATAGGATTCGAGGAAGTTTGCGACGCTTTATATGCCATAGAATTATTTATTTTTTATAATTCCATGCTGTAAATAAAAAAATAGGATACGAATTATCACCTTCATACTCGTCGATGTGTTGAGAGTATCTTTGTTTCACTATAAGCGGGAAAAATTTTGAAGAATTTGAGAGCTACTACGGCTCATCACACGGATCGTGCGAAAAGTATATCTTCCCCGTTGTCACATAAGAAATAGAAAAAAAAAACGTTTTCGTGAACTATAAAGACAAGTTTCGCATAAAAGACGTTGTCCTTGCGATGGTAACTTTTTTCGTGAAAGGTTTCTGACCCCGACTGGGTAATGATTTGGATGTTCAAATTAAAAATTGTTATTAGCTAATTTTGTGGTCCTCATACATCGTGAGAACATCTTAAATAAATTATAAAAATATCGCGTGTGTTATAATATTTCCGTAATTAATTAATCAACTAATAACATAACACATTTATGCTAAAATACGACCGTTAAAAAGTCAAACTAGCGGTAAAATATAATTAATTAGGTATAACGGCGGAAAAGCGGTGAACTTGATTAGCATATTGACACTTGACAAACAAGAAAAATATTAAGAGAATTGGGTGAAAAAAAAAAACTTGAGTTAGAGATATTACAAGAGCATAATACAAGAGAAATAATTAGCCATTTCAGTTACCGGCCGTTAGGAGCAACTAATTTTAATAGGCGTCGTTTAATCTTATAAGGTATTAGAGTAAATTATTTCGTAAAAACTACATTTGTAACCATCTTTTTTTTAATATCTTGAAGGTGTATGTATGTATACGTATAAACCTTCAGTTATAAAAGGCGTAAAGGTACAAGAACAATCTGAAGCAATGCGTGTTGTATATAAATATATGTAATAAAATAATATGCAATATGGAGGTACGAAGTTCGCAAGGCTTTTAAGATAAAATGAGCCAATGAACGCGACAAGCTTTAAGGCTAGTCTCATTCAAATGTCATCTGATGCAGTTTTATCATTACGTAGCAAGCAATATCTGTTTGATACTCACCTTTTAATGTAGACTGCACATGTTCTGTTATATTTTATTAAGTTTAATATTCACAAAACAAAGACGAGTTTAAAAAAACTCCTATGACACTAAAATAGAGAATGAAGAAAAATATTTTCTAGAGCATTTGTTTATTTTTTTGTTTTTTAATATCACTCTATTGGTGGATGTGATTTTCTTTATTGGATATTTATATCACACTGCGACTAGAGCGACCTTACATGGTTAAAAAAATAGAATCTATACATATCATAAGCAGAAAAATATTTAATGGCGATCTTAATTTTTTGATTATTACCTCTAGCCAGCTACGAGTATATTTCTTAAATTAAAGAACTGAAATGTTTTAAAGTTAGAACTCGACAGCAAGTATGCATTAGTTTATGCATAATCGCAATTAATAGCATTTTTATTTTATATCCAGACGATTGTTAAATTATATTCGATACATCAAAACGATTTAATCGAATAATAGTGACGGTTAAGAGCAGTTTTATCGTGATAATTCGAAATTCAAATATTGAAGTCGCACATTAACTATAGATATTGTACTGTGCAGGTAGGTAGGTACTGAGCGGAATTAACATTCACTGTATATAGGTTTTGCGTCAATGTCGCGCTATAACATAGAATGACGCCTTTTTATAGAAAAGAAAAATACTGGCAGATTAGAAAATTAAGTATTTGAAAGAAAAAAGAAAGAATATCCACACACTAAAATGTAACATATACACACGCACCGCTTATCACACACGTCTAACAAAATAACGACATAAACAATAACTACAATCTTAGAGCTAAATAATAGCGATATATCACCGATAATGATATAAGGATGGCAGCTACTTACTTTGACTAACATCTTGTCCGACTTCAAAAAAAAAAAAACGAGCATGTTATCAATTCTGTTACGGTTTTATGATATTTAATTTATTTGTATTAGAATGATGCAGGATGTATTTGTAGCTATGTATTGTACTGAACAATAGTTAGATAAGCCAGGCAAAAACTTAAATTTTAATATTTTATACAAAATAATTAGTTCATTTATCCCGAGCGTTCGATGTTTTATAACCACCATACTTGCTGGGTGGTCGGTTATATTCTTGAACTTATAGCAGTCAAACCAGTCGTCCCACGATAAGATGAGATTTGAACGCACGTACCTCATTAGTCGTAGCCCTTGACTAATGCGTAATGATAAGATTAGATAATCCACAATCATTGTACAAATTCCATATATTTCCAGTTATATTTCATAAAACCAATTAAACAGATATAATAAAAATAATTAGAAATAAATAGCATTTACTAATTAAATGCTTAATTAATAAAAATTAAGAAATTGTGAATAGAACTTTGGAAAGCATCACAAGTATTGAATTTTAGAAAAAAAATCACATAGCCTACCAGTGGTCAAGTGGTTCACCAGAAGTCTCGAGTTCGAATCTAGATATATGAAAAATGTGGATATCGATAGCTGACATAGTTGTCGAGTAAGGTATATGTTTGAAACGATAAGCTCAATTGTTTATTTAATGGCAATTAATATAAGCGAGAAATCACCTGGCTTTCAAATTAAAGAAAAGTTTCAAGCCTAATTAATATACTTACATAATGAAAAATAAATGTGACAACCCTATTGTTTATCAAAAATACGGAAGAGCAATGTCGGGTGAAGGGTTATCAACAAGAAATCTTATTGCTGTCGCCTAACGTCATAGTTGAATAGGGGGAGAAGATAATATATGAAGTAATGTACAAGTTATTGGAGTTATTTGATTTAGAAAAGAGATCCAACCATTTATTGTACAGCAAAGACAGAACATATTATAGGATATCATAACTGGTGAGAACACTATTACTATAAGATAATTGTTCTGATTGGTGAGGTGCTTCGTTGGTGGCCCTTATAAATACAGATATACTTAATAATATAAGACATAATAAAAAATAAAGAAATAATAAATAAATAAAAAACATAATAATGAAAATATCCACAAGTTGACGTATTTTATCAATGATCAATGATCGAAGCCTCTCGCAACCAAAGACGGCTGTTTTTTTCTTCGCACAGAGGATTAGCATTTCCATTCCTCGTGGCAATGCGGCCAGTCTGTGGAAAATTTCATCTCTATTCACCCTTAGATCCCAAGTCAACCCATTGGACGTTACTCGTTTTAATTAAATAATGTATAAAAGTATGCAATATAGGCGCTCCAGTCAAATTATACAACAGTCAATATTACGAATGATGGTGATGAATTCGATGACATACTTCTATTGCAGACAATCTACAATTCCGAGTGACAGGACCAGTGGCGAGCGTTAGGGAATCTCAACTTGTGGACGAATATGGAACAGAGCTGGCCAAGCTGCCGTTCAGGTGAGTCAGCTCCCCATCATAAGCTCTCCAGCTTCTTCCCACAACTGTCACAAAATATTGCATAAAATCTTAACCCGTCCGCGTCTAACATATGCCATTTTTTTCGTATGAGTCCATCCATACAAGTCATCCGATTGTTATATTTTCCAGTTACCAACCAATATCTGGTGACGGCCTCAGCGTTGAAGTTGATCCGATGGTGGAACTAATCGATGATGTCGCCTCGCCACCGATCAAGGGATCCAAGATTTACGCGCAAATCGTTGGCAGAGACTTACGAGGTAATTATTATGAGTAATCAAGCTGCTTATCTTTGTCAACAAGAGAATAGCTAATAACAAATGATGTCAGGAAATGTTCAATATTCGATTTCATCATTAAACTACTTAAATCGAATGTAGGGATGGTAAATAGGGGATTAAAATGAGGATGAAATACGGCAAGTCTGGACGTGGAGAAGAGTGAGAATAAAAGGAGTTTGTTCTTTACTTTATAGGAGAACCGTTTGTTCGCCTTGCGGGCCCTCTTGTCCAGCCAGAGGTGAGATTGGGCCGAGCAGCGTCTATTGTTTTCCCCGATTCTTCTAACGATCTAGAGCAAGCTGAGGCTTTCAGCTCCATGGTTTTCAACCAACTACAGGCCAACAATACCGCTCAGCAATTCAGTAGAGTGTCACAGGTAAGAGTTTTAAGACTTTTTAAAAACGTCTAAGTTTATTAATAGCACAGTAAGGTCTCAGTGACCTAGAAATCTCAAGTTAGAATTCAAGTTGACACCAATCTAATTGTCTTAATTTGAAAAAAGTACTGATGTCTGATAAAACCGAGCACGTTACATGGCAATAAGCTCATCCGCTACACGCTGAAAGATCTGCTGTTTCGAAGCAAAATGACACCTGTCCACACCTAAGGGTAGCAAGGGAATAAATTAACGCATTTACAACTCTCACTCAGATATAAAAAATCACTATTTACCTTTAAAAGTAGTTTTCAAAAAGTTGTACGTATTGTATAATTATGAAAGAGTAGTATCTTTTTATTATTAAATAGTTTCATCTTGTTTTTATTATTATGAAATAAAGTAATAATCACTTATTTGATAAATGTTGGTAAAGGTTGATAAAACAAACAACACAATAAAAAATAACAAGAAATAGCAGTAAGCAAAACATTTAAAGAATTTGATGGCAGTTGCTAATATTTGATTGCAAAATACAATTTATTCTCAGGTAGTAAGCCAGCAAGGTTCGTTATTGACGTCCGTACAAATTGGACTCGCATCTAGGCTTTACGGATCTCCTGGAGACAGTCTACAGGTAATGCATTTTAAATTAATATAATTTTGAAGGAAATTGATGAGATCTGACATCGGCATAGGGAATGGAGAAAACTATAATTTCATTCAATTTTATTTATTTGTGTAGAAATGCTCCTGAGGTGTTCGGCCAGATTATTATTTTTTTAATTTCAGCTACATTTCGAAGTGACAAACTATAGGGAACAAGCTGTGAGATTCGCTTTTGGAGCCGTTGGAGAGTTGAAGTTCCTGACGGGCATCAACCCTGCATCGTGAGTTTCATTCAGAATTTTCATACCTTACTGGAGATCCGACAAGAGATTTCACGACTCCTTACATTTTCTGTTCTAGACTAGAAACTGAAAACAAACTACTAACTAGGTCTATAATCTCTTTACAGACAAAGCATAGCTTCAGGACAGACCGTCAACGTTGTTGTAAGGATCGTAATACCAACCTCAACGCAGCCTGGAGTTAGGGATCTGATAACATTCACTGCTTACGGTAAGTCACCATCGCAGTTTTCTGTTTAGTAACTTCACGACCATTTTACCAGAAACTGCAGGCCTCGGCAGTTATATATAAGCCGAAGCTTTAGGTCTTTAGCTTTAGTTCTTTGGCTTTAGTCTTTAGGACTTTAGTCCCGATTGTAATAGACGACGAAACTTAGGGCCAGAATTTTATAGTCATCTATATTTATCTTACAAAAAACTTTAAAATGTTATTGGTGTAAGCCGGGATCGGCACACGAGATCTCTGGATTCAGAAGTTGATTGTTCAAGAATGTTGGGATTTTTGTATATACCACTCTATATTCGGGGATATTTTTATTAACTGGTATCTTTCAGGAACTGAACAAGTATCAATGTCAGCGTACATATATGTATTAAATCCTGGAGATACCAATGACATATGGGCACCAGAAGTGAGACACAACTTCCAAGGAACATGTCTGGGTAGAACAGGAGACGACTGCTCTCAACACGCATGGTCAGTGACAATTATCGCCAGAGATGCACTCTCGGGTAAGTTATCAAAAAGAGTATTCCTTCAGTAGGATTCTAAGAAAAATGCACGATCACAAATCACTATATAATTATCAGATTTTTGTTCAAACTGAACTAAAGTCTTAAAAATAACCTCCCGAATCAGGTCTACTTCGGCTGTCTTCATCGCCTATAGGGCTAATGTACAGTAATGACTTCATCTCTGGAACAAGGCAAGAAGTGGTAGCGACTTATAGAGCAACATGCTGCGCCTCAAGACTTCTCCTCAACGCCGTGGACATCAACGGCAACGCAAATAGTTACGTCATTGATATCTCAAGTAAGTGTCTTAATCCGCTGAAAGGAGATTCACTTTTTTATTTTATTTGTTATAAGTTAACTTTAGTGCAAACTTGTATGTATCACCAATACCGTAAAACTAAACTGAGGATGAAATTTTGTGAAGTTTAAATAATATGAAATAATATTCTTTCTCAGGCTATTTAACCGAAGCAGCCATCGCGGCGATAGTTCTTGGAGTATTCCTGGTCATAGCTTTAATAATAATGCTGGTCTTATTAATATACTGGTGCGTAAAGAAAAGAAGAGAGTCCAGGGAGTTGCCCTCTTACAATACCAGGAGTTAAATATACGATACATTTTGGACTTTGGAAAAAAAATGATGCAAAGAGTTAATGGACGAATGGTTATATAGTAATTACATATCTAAGTTTTACAGTTTAGATATTTCCTTCAAGCTGCTTATAATATTTTTATATATTTATTTGTGGCCTAAAACATTTTGGAAGACGCTACACCACTAATTTCGTTCTTGCCGTTCATTTTATCGTATTATGAAATATTATAAAAGAGTAAGCTGATTATGAAAATATTACTGGATAGTAAGTAACACTTATCGTGATTATTTAGTAACGAAATTTGTTACAATTCTGGCTAATGCAATTACTGTATAATCCACCACCGTCCATGGCGATTTAGAGTTAAGACGTAACTTATGTGATTACAACATTTTAGAGATAAATAATAATATGTTAAATTTAAGTTACCTCTAAATAATTAATATAACATTTAAGTTCTATATAAAAAAAAAACCTTTTTCGCTAGAATTCTTCAGCAATATTTTTCGCTGTCCCGGACCCGACCTGAATATTGGGAATATCTATATGAAACTGGTTACCAGTATAGCAAGTGGTTCGCTGGCTGTTTTAGATTGTCCTAAATTTTAATTGATATACATAATTCCATATATTATATATTTAAAAATTGTTTATACGAAATAGAATTACGGCATTAAAGTTTTTAATTGTGTAAATGTACTTCCTATTCTTTTTAAATAAATCGCATGCTAATTTAAATAATGTTAATATCAACCACATATTTTGGATACAATCCGAAATAATTAAATTTCATCTACTACACAAATTAGAAAAGCATATAATGACACGTTAGTCTCGGTAAATACTACGATTGTCGTCTCAGTGAAAAAATTACTTGTGATAAATAAAATAAAAACCTAAGTATCTGCCGCTAATATTAGGGAGTCAAGGTATATTTTATGGATCAACTTTTTTTTTCATGTGAACTATAAAGATGCATTGCTGCTTCCTAAATCATAGCACACGGCTATAACGATATTTGTATATTACAATTTCTTACAATGTGTGTATATCAAAAGAAACGTCTATTTCGAATGTGTATGTATGTATATTAATTTATAAATTCAATCTTTTTTTCGCGATCTATTCCATTTTATGCTTCTAAACCGGTTCCATGTTCTCGTTTAATAATCATATTTTTTTTATGTAGTTTCATAACCAATCCAATAGCATTTAGCAACAACTAACATATAAACTTGTTACTACATAAAAAAAAAAACAACATAACACTTTCAAAAGAATGAATACACTTAGGTTCGAAAAAACACTGGCCTTAAATACAATATAAAAAATTGTTTTTAAATATTAAGAATATCCGCACATTACCTGAAATTATATGCATAATATATAAAAAAAAAATTAATTGAATGAGCGGACGCGTAAACACATGAACGCGACCTCTTCCAATTTGCCGCCACGAGTCGCACACAAAGTTAGCAAGTTAATAAATGTCAACTTTCAAGGTAAGCACGGTGAACACCAGTCGCGACTCGACATGCCGAGCTAAATTAGGTCAAGCAATTCTAGGTGTAGTACGAATCGAAATGAAAAATATATAATAAATTGTTATGAAAAATTTTGTACCCATTCACTAGGTCTGAGAACGGTGGTTAAGAATTTTTCATTACACTAAGTGAAAAACCTGAAATGATTTTGAAAAAAAAAACTTATACATTATTTAATACCATTCATACAATTGCGATGATCTATTTATTAATTACTCTTTTCTTTTTTTGGTTATATTTCGAACGATGTAACACTATATTATAACAAAAACCAATGGTTGTTTTGACCTTGTTGTTTCCTAAGATTAATAAATCAAGCTTATCTGCATTAATCTATGTTTGCACTATATTAGATACACTAACTTTGTAGTTTATCATGCAGTCTATTGCAAAAGGTTGTGTTATTGCAATGCATGTACTTGTATGTACTGAAGCGTAGGAAATTTGTAGGGAGTATTGATTACTGAGGCAAGCTACTTTTTTTTTTACGACTATGACCTAAACAAACATAAGTTACTGCTATAAAGATATTGAAAATAATTACAAGCCATTTTTAAGAATATTTAGCTTACCTGCAGTCTTTTGTACTTCGCAAGAATTTAAAAAATTATATTTTGTATTTTTTTATGTAAAACATACATACATAAAATCACGCCTGCATCCCATAGGGGTAGGCAGAGATAAGTCTCTGCATCCCGTAGGGGTGGGCAGAGATAAGTCTCTGCCTACCCCTACGGGATGCAGGCTTATACATCTCATAAGCCATTCACACCATTAAGTAAAACATGTGCATGAATCATGAAAATAAATTTATGTCGCAGTCCGGCCTGATTCCAAGGTGCATCATCAGAAAAATGTGGCAAGAAACTAAAATATAACTGAGAATCAATAATATTTAAACAATTTAATGACTACCGTGTAAATGACTACATGAAAAGTGCCACATAGACAAAATATTAATCATCATAATATGTGCTATCATTATCAAATCACAGAGTTAAATAGTTTTCCATAAGACAAATTAAATATTGAAATCAAAATGCAGTAAAATTAGATTATCCTAACTTATCAATTTTACAATGACTAACTCTTGTATTATCATTAATAATATGGCTAGTGATATGAAGCAATAATTGCAGAATTTGAAGCAACTAAATGGCATAATAATATGTATCTGAAGCAATTTTACAGGAATTGCTGCAATACTAATCGTTTCATTCAAGATCTTAATTTTGCAAAATTTTATTTTTTGGTATATTATAATTTGCCTAAACAACTGCTAACAGCACATTTATTTCTTAAGTTTTTGCAAACTACTAACTACACTTAAGGTTTTAAAACAGCATGCCATGTCATAACATGTCCTAAGTACAATGATTAAACCATAAGGGTAGACAACTGTTCAAAGATGTACTTGAAAAATAGTTATCTGTGTAAATATTATATATTTATACATATGTATGAGATCTCTACATATCCATGAGAACAAGCAAATACTACATCTGCATCATATGCTAGGCTGACACACTCCTCTAGCTTACATGATTCTTCTCTCTCTCTCTCTTATTATACTTTTCATGTTAGTTGAGAATAATCTGGCCCTGGTCATTCTCTAGCACATCATTCATTTAATTATGATTACAGTAGGTTAAAAGCGCCCAATTTACTGACTCCCATTGTGCTACCAAGTCAAG
The DNA here is from genome assembly GCA_905147225.2 of Euproctis similis. Lineage (NCBI taxonomy): Eukaryota > Metazoa > Arthropoda > Insecta > Lepidoptera > Erebidae > Euproctis > Euproctis similis. The sequence goes on from LR990107.1 coordinate 2,657,227, forward strand.
GATTCTTAATTGATTTCTTTAAAACATTTTGTGCCAACTCCACCCAGTGTTGGATAAGTGCACCAGAATGATTTTGATTTATTTTCATTTATATGTAAATTTAAAAGTAAGTAATTTTTATTTATACGGGTAATACAATACAAAATATATTATTATTATTATATATTATAAATTTTAGTCATGTAAACACAGAGCCATATTTTGTAATAAAATATCACAGGTTTTTATGAATAAAAATTGTATTGAAATTTACTGTTTATTCTTTCAAATTAACACAACTAGGAAAACCCACAATATCTGAAAATATCCAGAACTGTATACTAAGAAATAAACTGTGTGAGGCATCAAACCATACCTTCTAAATTTTAGTATTGGTTGATCACCCTGCTTATGAATCAAGAAGTTTATGGGTTCGAATCCAGGCTCACACCAATGTGTGAAATTCTTTTAAGAAGGTATGTGTTACAAATATTGATTACTGACGATTTATGGGCTTAACAGCCGCTGCCTGTACCTTGGGATAGAAAAGGCATGAATATTCATTTTATTTATATAAACAATATATCCGGTTATTTAAACACTTTGAGTATAACAATCAAAGCAGCCCTTTACAGTACTCAACTACTTTTGTAACATTAATTTAATCATGTTTCCTATTTAATTAGAATACTATGTAGGAAATCTTTGAATCTGAAAGTATTACACAGAAGAGATACTATAAATTATATAGCTGGGATCTCTTCAAGGTGCATTAGTGCTAAAGAATGTAATAATATTACAAGATATAATATTGTCTACTCACAAAATTACTATAGAATAAGTTCTCAACCTTCTTTAACACAAAGCCCAATGAAAAATTAAATACCGGGGTAAAACCAGTTTCAAATGGTGGGTTTTTAAAAGATTTATAAAGAAAAGAAGACATTGCACTCAACAACCACACTCAAATTTAAAGTTTCATTAACACTTTAAAACTGTTTAAAAACTGAACTGTAAGTTACAAGTACTGGTTGCAGTCTATTTATCTTAAAGAATTATATTTGTGGTGTTTTACTGCCAAAATGTTCCCTGAACAATGTGAAATTTGACATTGAAATCATTAAATATACGACTGATAATTGGTTTGCTAGGTCGTAGATAAGTACGTCATGAGATCCCGTGCTGAAAACTGCGTATGTTTATTTGATAGTTCCGACGTGTGGCGATAAAAATAAACATTAACACTCACCTGATTCAATGGTTTGGCCCTGGTTTGGAGCTACGGGAACTAATACAGCATTATGAGTCAAATCTTCAAACGTTAAACCCGTCACTGCTGTAGAGAGGAGTGGATTTTTCACAACATTCCTGTTGACGTTTTCACCGAAACTTTTATCTGACATTTTGTATATTATATTATTGACCGGCACATGGGAAATTCTTCAGATTTTCCTGCATTTGGAGATCATTATTGGTAAATTTATTTAAATAAAGTTACGTGTCACTTACATATCTTGTCAGTTTGACAGATGACATAGATGTAATCACGTTTGAAAATGTTACGAAGCCACTTCCAGGCTTTTAGATCAGCACGGTCTAATCATTTATACATAGGTATATTTTATGTATTTTATTATAGCATAAAATAACACAAATGTAGGCAGCGGCTGTTAAAACTCGACTCACCGTTATGTTTACGTGGATTAGATGACGAACCTATAGTCAAACACCGGACACAAAGTGGTCAGTCATCGATATTTATCACAAATCACACATAACATCCGAAAATAATTTAGAAAATTGTAATTTCATTTTTTTAATATTTTCAGACCTATACTATTCAATGAATTAGCAGAGCTTACCCCTATAGCTGAATGTCTAAAAATTTATAATAGTAGGTATACACTGATGTAACCTAATGCAAGAACAAAATTTTCTCACAATTACAAGAAAATTGAGGACAAATAAAAACATTAATTAATTTCTAGACTCCTACTAACTCCTACTAAAAATAATTAAAAATAAAAATCCCACCATTGTAAACTTATGCTAAATTCTTGAAGCTGTTTGTATTCTGAGCCAAATATGATATTGAAATGTATCATTGTTTCATTAGTATGTATAGACCTCTCATCAACGGGATATTCTTATTTATATACCTTGATTATAATAATTTTACTTGAATTCGAAAAGTACCTAGATAAGTCCTATTTATCTAGGTAGTTAATTTATAGCTATATATTCCATTTTTTTGACGTATAGAATCATTTTAATTAGTAATTTTAAAGAACCTATAATTTCTGTTATATTATAATGGCAGTTAACAAAATTTTGAAAAAAGAATAAAGACTTATTTGTCAATACGTTATTTACTAGAAAAACTACAAAAATACCTTTTACTATCGAACATTTAATAATTATAATTATCATAAACTTAATAGTTTTAAATAAAAATATGTGTTTTTTATTTGTTAATTTATAAATGTATTTTTTTTTGTTTAGTCCCCTGAGTCGTTAAGACATACAAGATGTGGGGCACTTTAACAAAATAAGTTGTGAAGTGCTTAAGTAGGTACTTTGGTAAAAATATTTAATCTAGGTCATTTATTAATTTAGATTCATTGAACTCTTTCTGATTTGCAATTATAATTTAATGAAACATTAGTAGGTATCACGTAGCTATGCAGACTTGCAATCAAAATGTGCATCTTGAGGTTTTCAAAAAACTTGAATAATGGATAATGATCCCAACCAAAACAGTTTAAACAAAAATGATTCTAAAGGTAAGAGGTTATTGAAAAAAGCAATACGTCGCATCAGTAAATCGAGCAAAAACAGCCAAAGCTCCTCTTTGGAGGGGATATCAAGATCGAGAAGTGTCGAAACCAAAGTTCAGTCTCCGTCAGAAGTCAATGATACCGCGCCACTGCCAAAGCCCGACGGGACCAAAGAAACTGCAATAGTCGCCGGAAATTCTAAAGATGTCGATAACACAGTCGATCAGAAATCGCATGCCTACGCCGGAGCAAGGAGTTTAAAAAGCGTGGATATTCAGGAAAATCGTAATGTAGTGTTCAGGTCACCATCTACGTCTAAGAAGACATCCAAATTATCAGCAACATCTGAAGCCGCAATAAAAGAGGAACATACTGGTGTAGTAGAAGGGCTGAAGAAGAATTTAAAACGGGTTCGTCTTACTCTTTAGAGATGAACATTCTTAACGTATCGTTATTATATATTTGGTCATAAAGTGTTCTCATTTTGAAAAGAATAGCTTTAGTCATCACCATTGAATTCTCACACCTGTGAAATTTCGCTTTCTGATTTTTATAAAGGTGTATTTAAGTCATTTATTTGAGAATTTTTCATGTTATGGGTATATGTAGATATGAGTTACCGTAACATGCAGCCTTTTTATATCACGTCAAAATATATAGAGTGCTATACGACCAGGGTTCCTCAGGGCCGCGTGAATAGGAGTGTCTAAAGAATTGGTCTTTACGTGAATCATTAATTTCAGAAATTAGAGGAAGAGAGTGGCGCACGCGCTAGTGGGCCTAGTACCGGCACATCAGACGGTGAAATTGACGATAAGGACCCCACAAAGGTTAAAAAGAAAAAAAACCGATGTGCCGTATGTGGCAAAAAGGTTGGATTGACAGGTAAATCCTAAAAACGTGTACCTAGGTAAGTTTCTTGATAAACAAATATTTTAGTTTTTGTATTTTGTATCTTACATTTAGATACATTTGCCTAGTATCTTAGTATTTTAAAGATACTGAGATACTTTTTTACTTTTATAAAAGAATTTTTGCTGTTTTTTTTAAAACGCAACTGAACGCGGCGCATCGTTTACAACTTTCTAAGATGCTCGTTTTGTAGGGTGTTTTAATAATAATACTTGACCGACCCCGCATGTGGTGTCTAAGTGCAACATGTGATATAACTCCATCGTCCCTTCTAAGTGCACTCCTCGTTCATCATGTATCATGACTATTGTCTCTCGCAAATTGGTCCAAGTGCATTAAATCAACTATTAGCAACAATCAGTTAAGAAACATATTGGGATTTTAAGTCTTCTACGGGACTCTATTGTCCCTCGTATGTGCGACCTCAGTTCAACATGTAATATGTCGTCCCTTGACTGCACCCGCGAGGAACCCCAAGAGTGCAATTAATGAATCAACATTCAGTGGAAGGAAATGTGGGAATTCAGGTACGCCGGACCGTATCCAACTGTTTCACCACTGGGACGAGCTTTGCACCCATCATTCTTTAACCAGCATCGATTAGGATAACACCATAGTACAGTTCACATAGAGTCTACCTTAGTCTAGTTATAATTATCAATCATTATTGAAGTCGGTGCAACACAATAAAGTGCGTTACCTAGGCTGGCACCGACTCCAAAAATAAGTGACAATTGTAAATATTTTAATAGATAAATATGGCGTTATTAAAGTATTACGTTTTATAGATTGTATTAAGTATACAAATAAGTTAGTTACGTTATTTATCGCTTTTTAGTTATGAAGGTACTGTTTTCATTTACTTATAGATTTTGTGGTTTTTGTTTCAAGAAGTCGGTTTAACTCTTTTTGTTAAAGTAATTTTATTTATCGATTTTCAGTGATATTAATGAGTTGTGAACTTTCGGTGGCGAGTTTGTGAGCTTTCACGGCTTTCAGTTTATTAAATATATTATTAGTAATTACAAGTCCGTTTGTTAAATGATTGATATTTTTGTGGAGCTGTAATTATTGATTGCTGCGATTATTGATGCTTTAAGTATTTATATTTTTGTTATTATCATGGGTAGACCTATGAACCGAATGAAGGCCAAACGTAGCCTGGAAAGTATTACAGAAAATTAAAACAATCATTCTTACAGAATTGTGTCCTAACCGTTTAAGAGTTTTGTAGCTTTATCATCAGCACAGCACTATCAGATGTTGATTTAAGCATAACTCCCAAGCAACACATTAGTCCTATATACTACTAAACAGTTTCCATCGACTAACTGCAGTACTGTCTCCCAACTCCTAACCGTTAAGGAGTTCTGTGGCTTCTTCATCTGCACAGCAGCATCAGACGTATATTCAAGCATACCTCACAAGCAACACGTTAGCCCTACAGACTACCAAGTAGTTTTTATCGCCCAATTGCAGTGCTGTCTTCAAACTCCTAACTTTTGAGGAGTTCTGTGGCTTCTTCATCAGTACAGCAGCACCAGAGGTTGACATAATACAGCATATCCCTAAGACAGCACTATTACGTAACAAAAACACCATACTAGCATACAATTTTGGGTTGATGCATTTGATTTCTCCTGGTTATCATCAGATAGTGACTTGGTGAAAATGGGACCATCTCAGAGGTAAACACTATCCAACAAAAAAAATTTGAAACCCTACTTAGGTACTACCTATTACCTAAATCTGAGGGGTGGATCGTATTGGAACTTTTCGCTTCTCTTTAGAAGCTACGATTCTGTGATACCAGCCACATAAACTAACTAGATTGTTAGATATGATAGCGTGTCGTCATCAGCCCAGATCTGTCCACTACTGAATGTAGGCCTCCCCCCATTAGCACGCTATAACGGTCCTGTGCTGCCGCCAAAACGTGTAGTATTGTTTTTTACAAGACTTTGTGCGCCATAATTTAACTACCATGATTAGGTTTTGAAACGGAAAACTTTTTGTTCGTGTTTTATCTAGTGGTCAAACATGACGGGCCTCGTGGCGCATTGGTAAAACTACCGGCTGCAGCAATGAGGTCGGGGGTTCGATTCCCACCCGAGCACAAATATTTGTGACAAACATGAATATTTTTGTGGTGTCTGGGTGTTTTTCTATGTATTATAAGTATGTATTTACAAAAGAAAAGTATATATGTATTAATATCCGTTATCTAGTATCCATAACACAAGCATTTAGTTGCTTAGCTTGGAACTAGAGGGCGCTGTGTGTATTGTGTCCAAGAAGATATTATTATTATTATTAGGGCTTGTGGCGCATAAGCAATTTATTTTATTCAGAACCATTAATCTTAAGTTGCAAGTGGAACAAATATAAAGTAAAGCTATTGGGTGATTACCTAACAGCAAAAGCAACTTGATCGCAATGAGGATTGATGACCGACCACTTTTCACTTTTAGTTTAATGGTCGACTGTTTACCCGGCGGTTTCCTTAAATGAGTGTGTTTTGACGTGCAGGGTTCCTGTGCCGTTGCGGTGGACTGTATTGCGCGATACACCGCTACAGTGACAAACACGACTGCACTTTCGATTACAAGGAGCTTGGTGCACAGGAGATACGCCGAAACAATCCAGTCGTGATCTCACAAAAGATTGACAAGATTTGAAACACATCATATTGATCACAAATTGATAAAAAAATACTTTAATAACTTAATTATACTTCGAGTTAGATTGAATTAGACTGTACTGAAAATGAAATTCAAGTCCTTATGGTGCATTATGTTTCACCATGTTGGTTCCCATGCATGACAATCAATAAAAGTAGTTCAGGTGTCAAGAGTCGCTGGACGATTCATTCAAGCTAAAACTGAACAGAAGGTTCTGAACTATCAATGGAATATTTCAAATAAACTACAACACTGCTGTTTCGTCTTTGGTACAGCTTTAGCAAATCCGCTGATCGCAGAATGATAATAATATTTCGTTCTTTCCACATTTTCGATTAAACAGAGAAAAAAGTGAAAAATCTTCAGCGTAAATAGAAAGACAAGAAGACTATTCTTATCGAACAAAAAAATTATACAAATACATGTGCGAATTTATTCTAATAAAGCCATTCAATTCAATTCATTAATCTTTATTGCACCAAAATGAAAATGAATAAGATTCGACTAAATCACAAACGACGGTTTTATCGTTATCGCCTGTTTTCCAGACAACCTTTAAAAAGCAAATGAATTTAGAAAATTCAGTAGTACTTAAACCAGAATAGACGACAAAAAGGAACAAAATTACAATTTCAGTACAGAAAATGAAAGTAAAACATGTACATGTATTTAACAAAATCTATTACAGAAGTGAGTTAATTATTAATAATAATAGTAGTAGGTAACTTGTTTCACAAGCGTACTGCTTGGCCGGCAAACGGCATACATAGTTACATAGCTTCACACCAAAACCCTTGTGAGGTACGCAGAGAACAGAGCGCCATTATAGTACGAGAGCTAGCAACGTCGGGAAAACAAGGAATTTAGGTCGGCCAGTTTTAAGACATGTTATTCCTCTTACTCTCCTGACCGTAACCCAGGCAGTCTGGCTAGTTGTAGTGGCTGCGTTCGTTTCTGCGCAGCCTATTTGTACACGTAAAATATCCATTTATTAAATCATTTTAAAAAGATTTTTGTTTGTTACATTATGTCTATTGAAGTTTTGCCAACATATATTAATTTTTCAAGACCGTTCTGATTTTGCTAAAGCTGTACCAAACGCAATTTTAGATGAACAAAATTTTGATTTTTCAAATCAATTTAGTATGGCTGAAATTTTTATATCATGTTATATGTGTATCCAAAAACCCAGATTAGTTTTGCCAGACCTGTATCTGGTTGCTAACCTTCTGCCAGAGGCATCCAAAAGTGAAACGTGATGTGGATCATTTTGCTTTGTCTAGCAACTGTTGTAGAATAAATTACGGAAAAAGGATTGAAAACAATGAAATAAATTTGTCAATTAGTACTGTATCAATGTAACACATTGTTGTAGAAAATTAAGATAATGATCAATCTCAACTATGAAAATCTTACTTAAAAAGGCCAAAGTTTGTAAGTATCGGTGTATGCATGTTTCTCAGTTGGTGATCTCAACTGAGATGGTGCGGCCATGTCTTGCGAATGGATCACAACAAGTTAAAAGGCTGTGTTCTATTCCGAGCTCTCGAATGGGAAAAGAACTCAAGGGGGGCAATACTTGCGCTACAAGGATGTACTCAGGCGCTATTTTGTTGCGTGTAATATTCCCACTGATTGTTGGGAGGAGCGAGCCCGTATTGGTCCCAAATGGCGCCACACCGTTCACAATAGAGTAAACCTATACGAGACCAAAGGTTTGGAAGAACTTGACTTAAAGCGCCACGAACGGAAGACTCGACCGAAGCTCTCCTACAATTACACATACAATTCGTCTCGACAACTCTTTTGTGTGCCGTGTGACCGAACTTTTAAATCGAAGTTTGGTTTTGCTGGCCATATTAGAGCCCATAACAGAAATAACCCGGGTTTAGGACTAGCAGCTTTCTAACTCTTTCTTGTAGAAACTTAACAATGAATTTAAATAAAACTTAATAAGACACAGCTTATACATCAGAACAACACATATGTAACAATTTATAACGATACAGTGTTTATTGTTGAAAATATGGCAATAATTCTATATCGTCGACGATACTGCAATAGCGCTGAACTACCATTTGCAATACCGCGGAATTGCAAAAAGTAGCGAAATTCAAATTTTCGCACCAAAGTGTCCTAGTCTCCCATTGCTTCGTGTTGTTGAACACACCACTTTGAATAATCCAATCAGAAGCTCTCTGGCGCTTTGATGCAACAGCGCGATGCGGGAGCCGCGTTTATAGTTGGAGGCGAATACCGCGTAATTGAACAAAACTTAAACAAATTGTAGTAATAACATTGCGCTGCGTGAAAATTATTGTTATAAAGTGATTATTTTTGCATAGAAAGTACCGGTAAGTGTTGTAATCTTTTAATTTATGTATAGTTTTGCTATATTTAACTATAAATTGTACATTTTCATTGTATTTTTATATTTAAAATAGATTTTAATGCAGAGCTGTAACTACGCGGTTTTGTTTCTAAGAAAAGTATAGCAATTTTATTACTTACGCGGTTTTGAATACATTTGAAATTAAACGGCTTTCATTTTTTACAGAATTTTTCAAGTAAAGATGACGTCTACTAACACAGAATCGATTGAGAACTTAGTCAAACGACGCAAGGAGTTGCTCAAAAAAAGGGAATTTTAACCAGACAAACCCAAGCAGGCACAAGTTTTAGCAATGACACAGAGATTTTTCCTAAACCTGCGACCTCGGGTACCAACGAGACTGTTGTAGTTGAATCTCCAGGTCGATTTGGGAAGGTACTATTGATAAAGATTTTAACGACTTTTTGTCTGACGATTCAGTAGCTGACCCTGATTTTGTGCTACCGATTGATGATTTTGTAGGTGAAATTCATTGCCCGACAATAGAGTCTCCTGTTGTAGAATCATCCCTTCTCCAGTTAGAAGATATTATCGAAAAATTCCCTGAAAGAAATATTGAAGAGGAGCGAACGTCGACAAGAAAAAGAAAAGCAATAGCAGACAAAGATTCATGGAAAAGAGAAGGTAATAAAAGACGGAGAATGATGGGGAAGGAATACTTAGGTTTTAGAAAGGTTGATGGAAAGTACGTACAAGACGTTGCCAAACCGGAAAGATTTCTTAAGATGCCATGTTCTTCTGAACGCTGTACTTCCAGTAAAATTTTCTATTGCAACCTTTTTACTGAAGAAATGCGGATGAAAATATTTGAGGAATTTTGGGCGATGACATGGAAAGAAAAAAAGCTTTACGTTTTGACCCTAATTGACACCCAAGACACACAGCGAAAGACTAAAGGTGCCGGTAGTAATAGTAGACGCAGTGGAAGCAAGATTTACCACATAAAAGCTGCCAATAGTAAAGTACGTGTGTGCCAAACTATGTTTTTGGGTACGCTCGGTATCAAGGAATGGACTTGCAGATACTGGTTAGGCGAGAGAGGAAGAAAAGGGAATTCTGAAGAAGTTTCAGCTCAGGCAGGTGGACAGGATGATCAATTAACAAAAAAACTCTCAGTCTCAACTTCCATCGCATTATTGCAGAAAATCGAGCCAAAAACTGTATTTAGAACCCATTATTCAATCAAAGGCCCATCTTTACCGTTTATATGCTAAGCGTGCTAATTGTCACTCCTCTCCTGTAGCAGGTCGAAAGTTTTTTGAAGATTTGCTATCACAACAAAATATTTCTCTTTTTAAACCAAAGAAGGATGAATGTGATACTTGTTGTGCTCATAAGGCCGGCAATCTAAGTGATAAGGAGCACAAAGTACATCTGGCTCTAAAAACAGCAGCTCGTCAAGAGAAAAATAAGGACAAAGAAGCAGCGATAAAAGGAGAAGTTCACGCAATAACTGCTGACTTGCAGGCCGTAATGTTGTGCCCATACCTAAATGCTAGTGCACTATACTTCAAAACAAAGCTTTGTGTACATAACTTTACAGTTTACAATTTGAGCAACCATCAAGCAACGTGCTACTGGTTTGACGAAACCGTCACAGATTTGAGAGCCACCACGTATGCTTCCTTCTTTGTTGCCTACATCTCGAATTTACTTGAAAATAATCCGAAAGAGGTGATCATTTACACAGATGGTTGTACAGCGCAGAATAGAAATAATGTGGTTTCAAATGCTCTCTTGCGATTGGCCGTCAAATATAATGTAACGATCACCCAGAAGTTTTTAGAAAAGGGTCACACGCAAATGGAAGTAGACTCGGTGCATTCAGTAATAGAAAGAAAATTGAAAAATCGCGAGATTCACCTGCCGAGCCAGTATGCTACGATCGCAAAAGAAGCCAGACTCAAACCTTTTCCCTATGACGTGGTGATGCCTGATTATACATTCTTTAAGGATTACAGCCGTAAAGACTATCTTGTTTATGAGTCTATAAGACCGGGACGAGTTGCTGGAGACAAATGTGTAACTGATATAAGGGTGTTAAGGTACAATACAAATAGCACTATTGATTATAAATTAATGTACTCAGATGAATACACGCGTTTACCTCGGCGTGCGAAACCAATAGAATCTCTCTTACCCGAACCACCACAGTTACATGATGGCCCACAAAAAATTACTAAAGTGAAATTTAATCATCTACAAGAACTGAAATCTGTTATACCGCCAGATTGCCACGAGTTTTATAATAATTTATTGTTTAATGATTAAAATGTTCGGTAATTCAGCAATTTATATGTTCCTGGTGATAATATGATTAAGGATAATTTTGTTACTGTTTCGAGTAATTAAGTTTTTTTTTTACTAAAGATTTTAGTTTTTTGTGATTATGATACGGGTATTATGAAGACTGATCAGTTTATAGGAGTGTTGTAGGTACCTAATAGGTTTTATTTTTTGTTAAAGTTTAAAAAAGTTTGTTTCCCATATTAATGTGATTAAAAAGTGCCATTAGTTAGTGTTTAAGATGAATAAATAATAGTTTTGTACTTTTTATGATTGTTGCAATTACGCGTATCTAATAATTTTGTTATATCTTGAAGCTGATATTGGCACTATAAAACCGCATAAGCGCCGCAACACCCGCATATATAAAAAAACCGCATTTTTTTACCACTGACTGATTGCTTAGTGCACTAAGAACCCAATATTTCAGTAAGATAGCTCTGTCATTCTAAATATTCAAGTTAGAAAGTTTTTTTTATTTCCTGAAAAGTAGTCAACCTTGTAGTTACGCACTATTGCAAATAGTAGATTAGCGCTTTTGCAGTATCGTCGACGATATATCTTATATATTTAAACGAGCAATTCTTGTATATATATATATATATACTAGCTGACCCGGCGAACTCTGTTTCGCATCAAAAGTAATAACTGCTGCCCCGCTATGTTAATACTGCAATATCTTCGACAAATTTGAAGTCGATAGCAGCTATAGGTTAAAAATGGGAATTTTCCATTGTTAACACCCCCGCAACCCCCCTTGTGGGTGGAATTTCGTAAAATCCGTTCTTAGCTGACCTCTACTCGGCGAAAGGAATAATCCTACCAAATTTCAAGTCGCTACACCTTATGGTTCCAGAGATATCGTGATGAGTCGATATATAGGTGGAAATCTCTTATATATATATATATACTTAGTCTGGCCATAAATACTGTTACAACTAAAAATAAAAAAATATTACATTTGAATTTGGAATCTGTCATTTTTATACGATTGTTCATTGTGTTTTCTCGTTTTGGCGCCAATACATTGTACAATATTTTGCGATATTAAAATGGAGTGGGGTGATAAAGCGAACCGAATCGCTGTGATTGCATTACACAAAGTAGGTATGGAGCCAAATGCAATTTTTAAAACTCTCCATACACTTGGTATTAGTCAAATGTTTGTGTACCGGGCCATTAATAGGTACAATGAGACCCCCTCTGTTTGTGACAGAAAAAGACCTGGCCGTCCACGTAGTGTTCGTACGAAAAAGGTGGTCAGAGCAGTAAGGGAAAGAATTCGAAGAAATCCTGTCCGCAAGCAAAAGATTTTATCTCGGGAGATAAAGATGGCACCTAGAACAATGTCGCGTATTTTAAAAGATGACTTAGGACTTGCAGCCTATAAGAGGCGCACTGGTCATTTATTAACTGATAATTTAAAAAAGAATAGGGTGTTAAAATCTAAACTACTACTGAAGCGGTACGCAAAGGGAGGTCACAGAAAAATATTGTTTACGGATGAAAAAGTTTTTACAATTGAGCAACACTTTAACAAACAAAATGACCGTATTTATGCTCAAAGCCCTAAGGAAGCTTCCCAATTAGTTGACTGAGCCATATTTTTGTGAAAAAGGTATCAAAACATCGGCACAAGTGTATCAAGATACCATTCTTGAAAAGGTAGTCAAGCCCCTTAACAACACCATGTTCAATAACAAAGTATGGTCCTTCCAGCAAGACTCGGCACCGGGTCATAAAGCTCGGTCCACGCAATCTTGGTTGGAAGCGAACGTTTCGGACTTCATTAGAGCTGAAGACTGGCCGTCGTCTAGTCCCGATCTTAATCCACTGGATTATGATTTGTGGTCAGTTTTAGAGAGTACGGCTTGCTCTAAACGTCATAATAATTTAGAGTCCCTAAAACAATCCATACGATTGGCAGTGAAGAATTTTCCCATGGAAAGAGTGCGTGTTTCTATTGATAACTGGCCTCAACGTTTAAAGGCCTGTATTGCGGCCAATGGAGAGCACTTCGAATAAGCTTTTTATATTTTATATCGTTTTATATTTATGTATTAAAGTAACACACTGTAAAAGTAATCAATGTTATTGGCAATTAAAAAAAGATTTTTTCTTTGTTACAATATTTATGGCATGACTAAGTATATATATATATATACTAGCTGACCCAGCAAACGTTGTCTTGCCGAAAAATAAAATTTAAAAAATAGGGGTTGATCGTAGGGGGTTGAAAATTTAGGGTTGCATGTATTTTTGTATCCCGTTTTATAAAAAAAATAAGAAACAGAAATATCTCGAAAAATTAAAAAAAAAATTGAGCGGTGGGCTACCCTTGTGATTTAGGGGGATGAAAAATAGATGTTGTCCTATTCTCAGACCTACCCGACACGCAATCTAGCTAGGTATAATTTTTAGAAAATGTTATCGTTAAAATTTTATCCTTTCGTATCGTACCGTGTTTTATAATTCATATTTTTTTTTATTATTCCGTCGGTAAGATCGAAAAATATGATTCATATTTCATCATTTTATTAGTATGTAATTTGTACTTAAATATAATTTCCAAAAAATGCAAAGTGCAGAAAAAAAAATACCGAGCAAAGCTCATCCAGGTACAGGATATATTAAAGACCATATTTATATCTGTAAAAAAGTTAGCGAGACTATACTACACATACATATAAGTACTTTTGCTCATTTTAAAATTTATACATTTATTACATTGATACAGTAAGTATTTATTGTTTTCAATCCTTTTTCTGTAATTTATTCAATAACGGTTGCTAGACAAAGCAACATGTTCCACATCACGTTTCACTTTTGGATGCCTCTGGCAGAAGGTTAGCAACCAGATACAGGTCTGGCAAAATTAATCTGGGTTGTCGGATACATATATAACATGATATCAAAATTTCAGCCATACTAAATTGATTTGAAAAATCAAAATTTTGTCCATCTAAAATTGCGTCTGGCACAGCTTTAGCACCATCAGAACGGTCTTGCAAAATTAATATATATTGCCAAAACTCCAATAGACATAACGTAACAAACAAAAATCTTCTTAAAATGATTTTTAAAAAATGGATATTTTACGTATACAAATAGGCTGCGTAGAAACGAACGCAACCACTACAGCTAGCCAGACTGCCTGTGTTACGGTCAGGGGAGTATGAGGAATAACATATCTTAAAACTGGCCGACCTAAATTCGTCGCACAAAAACGTTGCTAGCTCTTATATCACGAGGCACGATTCATACACGCCTCATTCGCTTCTTTGACATTCTTCTGTTTTTCATCGTCAAACGTCGATTTTTAAGGCTCCTGTCCATCACCTTCCTCCAGAATTCGTTCTATTTGGTCATGGAAGGTGTGTCCGCATTTGCGTTGTTTATGTGCTTAGTCAATCTTGCATTATGCATTATTTCTGTATGTCCGAACCATTGGACATGCCTTTTGTTAGTTTTACACCAACATTCTTTAACTTTCATCCTTACAACCCTCACTTTGACGGGGTTTATCCTACTTTTACTCTTAATTCCAGCCAGTAACTTTCATCAAGAATTATACTTTCGAGAAGGTGAATCACAAATGCTTTTTGACAAAACGTTCGAAAGGATAAATGACAACGAATAGGTCAGTAGGATGACTCTAGGCCACAACGAAAAAATAGGACAATCACCTGCGTCGGTGTTTCCCAGGAAAATATAACGTAGAGTGAATAGGTTCTCAACTGGAGAATCCCCTTTACCCCTACCCTTTGTCACTTAATCACGTGATGTTTTTTAATCATTGGATCTGACCAGGCCCCTGTGTCAGAGAATACTACTGGCAGCACTAAAAAGCATAGGCAACAAGCATTTCACCCTAGTCTTTTTATTACAAGACCCAGATCTTCATCACTTGGAAATCTTAACACGTCCAGCAATGTTATAGAAGGAAACTTACCAGTTGAGCCTTTGGCAGTAACCGATCACGGTTACTGCCAAAGAAGATGATAAAGACAATGGTTGCTCCCCCGAATGGCAAAGAATGCCCACACAACGAAACCCAAAAAGAAAAAAGGTTTCTTGTAGTCCACGGTACCATCTGCAAGATGGAAAAGATGGAATGATGAAAGATGGAATGGAAACAACTCAAAACTCAAGTTCAATTAACACCTTTAACAGATACACTGAACTTCCAGTAGACATATCTGACGAAACCGCCGATCCATTACAAACTCAGTCACTCTTTTAGTTAAAAGAAAGTCACCAAACCTCCACCATTATGGACATAGGTATATATCTAAACTGACAGAGCTACTGAACAATTCTATATCCGCTGATGAATATGCCTATAAAGTAGAAACGAAGGACCAGTTGAGAGTAATGGCAGTAAGACCAGTGAAGCATACAAGCTTGTTATTGACGTTATTCGAAAGAATGGACTCATAGGGCATACATACACAAAAAGATAAAAGGAGATAAAATGATGAAATTTGTACGCATAGCAGCATGGAATGTAAATGGCCTTTCCTCTATTAGGCATGAAATAGAACGGAACGCTAAAAATACATTCTGGGGTTCCAGATTGACCACTACCAAAGGAAAAAGGAAGAGAGCTGAAGAAAGTTAGACTCAAACTCTCTCAACGTACTGACAACAGGCGAACCAACACACTGGCCAACTGATGCCAATAGAACGCCTGATCTAATTGATTTCTTTGTCACTAAGGGTATTTCAGGGTTGTACACAAATATAGAATCATGTTTGGATGGTAGTTCTGATCATACACCTGTGATATGTACTGTGAGCACTACAATCATCATCAAAGAGCCTTGTGAAGCGTTGTACAATCGAAAAACAGATTGGGACACCTTCCGGGACTTCATAGAGGAAAATACTAACTTACTTATTCCCATCAAATCGGAAGGAGACATAGATATGGCCGCTTTACACACAACAAATTTAATCCAAATAGCTGCTTGGATGTCGTCTCCCGATATGGAGTACAGTGTTCAGATTCAGGACTACACTTAAAATACGGGAAATGATAGCAAAAAAACGAAGATTAAGACGTCAATGGCACACAAGTCAGAGCGCGCACGATAAAAGAACCCTTAACAGGGCCCAAAAAGAGTTGAAACAGATGCTCGAAGATCACGAAAATGACACCTTGCAGGAGAAGCTGAAAATATTAACACCCTATAAGGCGGACAACTACTCACTTTGGAAGATAACCAAATCGCTAAAACGACCACGAGAACACATACCACCCTTAAGACAATCAAATGGTACGTGGCCAGGAGATCTGCGGATAAAACTGAAGTCTTTGCAAAGTATTTAAGCCTAATGAACGCGATGACAGGAATGCAGAAAAAGAAACTGATCGGATAATTGGAAGTGATCAGCAAATGTCCCTTCCGTTGCGACCGTGTACACCAGCTGAAGTACACAAATTTATTAAAAACCTAAAAAGAAGAAAAGCCCCGGGATTTGACTTGATCACGGCAGAGGTCCTTTATCAGATGCCACGAAAGGGAGTCGTATTGCTGACTATTTTGTTCAATGCAGTGCTGAGACTACATTACTTCCCACTCATTTGGAAAATCTCAGTCATTAAAATGATAAGGAAGCCAGGAAAACCTCCCGCTAAAGTATCATCTTACAGACCAATAAGTCTACTTTCGTTATTATCCAAAATATTTGAAAAAATACTTCTGCAAAGATTGTTACCAATACTAGAAGAAAAAGGAACAAATCCGCAACACCACTTTGGCTTCCGAGCAAATCACGGAACAATAGAGCAAATACAGAGAGTGACTCATACAATTAGGCAATCCTTGGAAAGAAAAGAATACTGTTCCGCCGCCTTCCTTGATATACAACACGCATTTGACCGAGTTTGACACAAAGGTGTACTATGTAAACTTAAAATGTGCCTACCACACCCCGCATATATGATATTGAGATCATATTTAGAAAATAGGCTATTCCAAGTAAATTCTGGAGACTGCCTATCCTCATTCTATCCTATAGAAGCAGGAGTGCCGCAAGATTCTGTGCTTGGCCCTGTTCTATACACAGTGTACACTGCTGACCTACCCACCTCAAATTCAGTTATTACTGCAACTTATGCAGATAGGGATCCAATCGCTGCATCCACCAAACTTCAAAGTCACTTGGACGAGATTGGGATATGGTTAACAAAATAGTGAATCAAAGCCAGTGCTGCCAAGTCTATCCACATTACCTTCAGTCTCAGAAGAGGCGACTGTCCAACGGTGAAACTTGGAGATGACTTCTTACCACGGAAAAGTGTTGTGAGGTACCTAGGTATGCATATTGATAGAAGACTTACCTGGCGAGAACATATAAAAATAAAAAGAGACCAAGCGAACTTAAAATTTAAAGATATTTACTGGCTTATAGGTAGACAATCATCAGTTGGCTTGGAAAACCAACTTCTAATATATAAATCAATCCTTAAACCAATTTGGACATATGGGTTAGAGCTATGGGGATCAGGCAAGCCACTCCAATGTTGAAATATGGCACTGAAAATCATAGGTGGATCACGAGGAACACTGAGGTGCACGAGTACCTGCAAATGCCAACAGTCAAAGAGGTTATAGACGTGTCCTACAAGAAATATAAAAAAAAGACTCCAGCAACACAAAAACGAACAAGCTGCGTCACTCTTGGAGCCTTCAGAGTCTACATACAGACTTAAAAGAAAGCGAATTGCGCGAAATCAAGATAATTGATTGACCAATATGGAGATTGCATATCACGGGATGTGCAATCTCGAACTGTTATCCATTACATACAATCTGATTAAAGCTATTTGGCTGATTGCAGATATAGAGAAAAAAAAAACATTGAATTAGATTTTTGGTGTCGAGGTACATAACTATCACTTTCAACTTCACTTGATGGTAAGTGATGTGCTGGCTGATAAATTCTAATAAAAAAAAAAAAATATCTTTAGGACTCCTGAAGTAAACTTAAATGTGAACAGTGTGTCACACTGTTATGTGATTCTTATTAAACTCCTCCAAAACTGCTTGACCAATTCTAATCTCTAATTCCAAACTATATTTTTACTAATAAGCCTATGCTTGTAATGGTAAAATGTAATGGATTCTAAATCTGATTAAAATCGGTCCTATAGTTTTATTTTCTCAGTACACAAGAAAATACGGAGTTGTATTAGAGGTACAGTTTCCCATAAATAAAATTGTGAAAATCCATGAGGTGTTCAAGTGGCACCAATTCTTTTCTACAATTCTTTTCCTGATAAAAAGGATCAGCTTAGGAAAAAAATAAAAATATTTTTTGGATGAAAACAAACAACACATACGGTAGTTTTATTATTAATTTATTTACTTCAAATATAATATGTATATTATTTTAACTTACAGCCATAACAGCGTTTTGCAACGGGGTGAACGCTAAAATGCAAACCATTTCAAATGTTCTTGATAATAATACATACACCTTCGCGCCGCACCGATACAAAATCATTTTGTTTAATTATTTTATTACTTAATTTCGAAACTACCCTACCTACATTGACTAATTTCAAAACAAACTACTTTATTTTAATATACAAACAACCAATTGTTTATAGATTGAAGAAAAAAAATTAAATGACACCAAAATGGAACATTCACTGTCGTTTTACAATTAAAACACATCATCGTAGCTAACCAGGTCTCTAATATTGTATTAGCAGTAGGTAACCAATCTAACGTAATATCTTCCCCCGGGAACATATCGGCCGATACGTCGTACAATATCAAGTATCAGCCGATATATCCCACATCGACAGCAGCCTCTTTATTCCAGTTTGAAGACATGACTATAATTACCAAGCCAAAAGTATTAGCAAGATATTTTTTTTTACGTTTTCCGTTTATACATTAATTACTACGCTTTTACACACTTTGTCTTAACCACCTTTGGCGTACTTATATTACGAAAGAAGAATTGCAACAAATTAACTTAAAATAAAAAACAACTTAACAATATCCCGCCAAAGTTTTGACAGCCTCGTAAAGGTACGCGCGCAAGATGACAGTATTTTTTAACGACCTGAAATATGGACTAGATACAGATTCTTTTAAGCCCTCTACTTTCTACACATCTACACGCACCTCATATTGTACTGATTAATACGTGTTACACGAATGCAAAATTACTTCAAAAAGACAGAGGTTATATATACGTTTATATTTAGTCACTGACAATTCAAATTCATTTACAAACAGAAAACACTTAGTGTGTATTTTGGAATGATAACATTTTGTCAGTTTTTTGTTACTGTGACCATTCAGTAAACAAATATTTTGTATCTAAATTCTCTTTAAAATCTTTAAACAGAAAGTATATGCCGATTTCGATTTACTTTTGCCCTCTATGAAGCAACTTTGCTTTAGGCCCAATTAAAACAATATAATTTGATACAAGTTAGACACGTCACGTCGCATTTTCGTCGTACGTGTCCGCCTTGAGGTGCGTGCGTCTGTAGATTATAGGGTTGTTAATAAACATTATCTAAATATGGACGTTATTTTAATAAGTGCACGTGTAAATACGAGACTGCCGGCTCATGATCGCTTCAACACAATTATACCAAAGAGAAGGTGTTGCTTATGGGGCTGTTACATAAAACTTAACATATGATTTTTTAACACAGAAGACATTGGCATCATCGTTCGTCAAATTTCATCAAGTATATCAAAGTCACTTTCTCTGTTTATGTTATGTAATATTTAAGAAATAAGTTATTTGGAACCGGTGAAAATACCTAACAGAAACTTCAATAAATTTATCAGTACTACGATTGTAGCAGTAATAAACTTAATGATGTACTAACTATAGCGTACAGTTCATCATTAATTGTTAAATTCAATGATAAAAATACTCGACTATGAATATTCACAACATAACATTTATCGAATTTCGTGATACCAAAACGATCTGCACTAACACACATCATACATCCACAGGTTCTAACATACCATTGGTTTTATTCAAAGGTATTTGTTAACTTTTAGTATATTCCCTTAAAACATTATTCATAAATCACATAGGAACTATTTTATTAATGTTCGAAGCGATCTAAGCGTAGCTATTTAGCAATAACCTACCGTAGGTGTGTGTGTATATATATATATGTTTTTAGACGATACACATAACATATACTATTGTGGTGATTACGTATACATATGCAGCCTTTAAAAATAAGTATTTTATATTATCACGTAGTTCCTTTTAGTAATATAATGGAAATCAATGGCCTTTCAGTGGGAGTGATGCTAATAGATAAAAGTTCATATTGAAGTATGTCAATATGTATAAAATCATACGCTCACGTGTATATCTAAAAAATGCCAGCTTTGCGCTGATAACCTACAAAATGTCTTGACGCTGATCAGCGATATGGACAGGTACCAATAGTTTCACTACACATCAAAAATATTACTATATAAATTTATCGCTTACAACACCACATAAATTTAGTAGTGAGTTAGTGAGATGTTTTATTATAAATATTAAAATCTTAATCGACGTCAAGCTAGATAAAATGGCCGCCTATAATATATAATTGTGCTAAAAAGTGCCCACCTGCGTTCACTTTAATATGCAACGGGTGTAAGCAACAACAAATCAAATTTCTCTGGAAGACTATATCATTGTACTATGAGGCTAGGAGAGGCACTAGAAGAATGCCAAACTGAATTTACTCCAGTCTCTGGCATCAAATTGCACGATTCACTCGACAACAATACAACACTGCTACATTACAATCGACTATAAAAATCACTATACATACTATATTTGAAAATGAATTTAAAGCTTCTCAATAAGTTTCGATGTTCTCAAAACTTTACCAAAGCGCAATACACACAAATTTATAAAACATCTTTTTTTACTTGAACACTAGTGTAAGCTTAGTACTTAACGAGCTCAGTCGTTCAGAATTGTTATCATGTACAGGACAAGAAAATATTGATTCCACACAAAGGACTCGACTAACAGCTCTAGCAGTTTTTATAATCAGTAGGCACTTGGCATGTTATTTAAGGAATATGCGATTTAATATATTATTAGATCATAAAATTTGTAACTTTATTCATGATTTCCATAGTGACCTTGATTAAACATCAAAGAAAAAACTGTCATATTTAATTAAGATATTTATAACACGACGTAAACACCACAATAGTACATGGCAATGAAGAAAAAAAAGCAAAACTTACATACTAAAAAAAAAATTAACGATGCAATGTGCATACCCATCGTCAACACATAAAAAGCAATACATTTTGTAGACTAAACATTAGGTTATTACAATAAATTTATGTAGATTTTCATCGGAATTGGCACATCCAATTAGAAAGGAACTGGTCACTAAAAAATATCCTGCTCATTTTTTTTTTCCAATATTAATGGTTCTTTAACTGGTCCACAGTGGCGGACTATAGAGTGTCCATCGGGCGATATATATGTAATAAAAAACAATTCTTAAGAAGACACAATGTACTTTGTTATTTTTATGGAAGCGTCAGCTTTAAAAGCAACGAATCTGATGTTGCAAACAAAGCAGTCTTAGGGAGGTTATGTTAACTAAATTTCAAAGGACATGTAAAATTGTAGACTTAAAGCACTTTAACCAATAAATCCTTTGATTTTAAAATGGCAATCCACACTGTTCCCTTTGAAACATAAAACTAATTAAAAGCGATTCTGATGAGTGTATGTCAAATTTATATAAAGATAATCAAAGAAATTGATATCACAGAAGTTATTCAGGAGTTTAGTGAAATTGAGTGAAGAAAATATTTATATTAAATGATTAAATATAACAGATAAAATTTTGTTAACGCAACAGTGAAAATAGAAACTGCTTTAGATTCATTTATACAATATCGATTTGTTTTGGGAATTGATTTTTTATATAATACTAGCCAACCCAACAAGCGTTGTCTTGCCAAAAAGTAAAGATTTTGTTAAGCAAATAAAAATAGGGGTTGATTATAGAGGGCTTAAAATTGAGGCAGTTTTGTTTGCGATTTCATAAAGATAATAATAATACATAATAGTTTAGTGGACTACCTATAATATTTAAGGGGATGAAGAATAGATTATCCGACCTACTCAATATGTCTACAAAATTTCATGAGGATCGGACAAGCCGTTTCGGGGGAGTTCAATAACGCACATCGTGGCACGAGAATTTTATATATTAGATTTTAACCATGCAAATGATACGTATTTTTAATATGAGGTCCTCATTGTCTAGACAGACTTAGTCCGCCGCCGCTGATTCTCTTTTATTACTTAAAATATGCTACAAAACCTCCAAGTATCTCTTTCAATTGAGACTTGTATAAAAAACGATCAATTTTAAAAGTCTAAAATCTCAAACGCATTATATTCAAACTGACAATAATTCCGGATGAAAATCAACATTCACGTACTTACAATAAAAGAAAAAAATAAACCATAATTTTGAGCAAGTCGCTGCAACGCATCCACTACATCGAGATGTTTAACGAACATAAAAAAAAACGATTTTTAATAATTCCTATATACTACAATATATAAGTATATATCAACGTTTAATTGATAGTATATCTACACTTATAGAAAGCGAACTAGCAAGAGTTGTATCTTCAACAAATAAGATTCGGTGATGTTGATTGTGTTATATAAAAGAAATGTGTACAGAATTTATTGAAAATCGCCAATGAATATATATACATATCTATATTGTAATGTGAACAAAGACGGTAAAATGGATTCAAGCAAAGCATCACCACAGAGTAGGACGTCATCAATATTTAGCTGCAGAAGAGAAGATTGAAAAGCAATCCAGACATCAGTCAACTGAATAAGATGTGATCCAGCAAGAATTTGCAATAGCAACAAACTAAATTTCACTTCTGATCTCAATATTACACAGTCATCATTAATAAATGATCAAGATAAACAGTGGTTATAAATTCACATCTCACCGTCTCATCTACACATACAATAAACAATACCAAATACTTACATACGTATATCATATATAGGCTAATAAAAACCAATTGTAGCAGTCTTTTATCTAAGAACCGTTTCAATATTGAAACGGTTCTTAGATAAAAGAAAAACTTACAACAATAATTTCCAGATATTACTTGAATGTGTCAGCACAACACTAAAATGTTCTCCGTTTTTGATAATTTGTAAAAAAAAAAACAAACATTACAAAAAAGAAAAATGACGGATGTATAATTTTATTATGTGAAAACGATTTTAAGTTAAAATATAGAAAAATCATATCGTTGATACCAATTATCTACTTATAAAATATTCACATGCATTTATGTAATCAAGGCATAATTATAATGTGACAGCTTAAATGCAAGCGCCTCCATCACAAGACTTGGACGTGGTGTATGCATACTGCTCTATGTGATTTTGATAGACACCAAATTGTGTGCTCCTATTGTGGCAGTGAGAAACGTAAATTATGTATTTAATTAGTTAAAAATAAGCAATGTGAGTGTTGAAGATTGCGCGATTCTATGTTCCGAATCCATGACTAAGACAAAGCCGCCTTTTTGTTTATTTCTCATCTAAATTAAATTGAAACAAAAATATAATTCTCAAACTACCGTCAATATGTACAGACAGTATTTTTTACATTACAGAACTCTTGGGTGCTTTGCATCTGAATGAATTTTGAATGAGTACAAGTCCCAGACAGTTTAAACACATTTAATTTGTACGACGCTTGCTTGAAGTGAAAATAGACGTATA
Organism: Euproctis similis; assembly: GCA_905147225.2. Lineage (NCBI taxonomy): Eukaryota > Metazoa > Arthropoda > Insecta > Lepidoptera > Erebidae > Euproctis > Euproctis similis. The sequence goes on from LR990107.1 coordinate 2,681,055, forward strand.
TACCTCGACTTTAGTACATTGCTCGGTTGTATTAAGTAATCACACCCCACAATATGCCATCAGTGAGTTATTATTTTAAATTTTTAAACACCCATTTTATAATTCAAATCTATTCAATATAATAAAATACAGAATCGCGCATCTTGGGTCACACGTGGGACCGGCGCCCCGAACATTATAATACACTACACAATACAATAATAATATTAAGTAATAATTATACACACAGTATAAGCCCAGTACAGTAATACGTTTGAATAAAAATCACTAGTCACTTCACTAGTCTGCTGTAATATAACACAGTCTTTCGGACAAATGTATATTAATTTCCGACATATTTTATTTTATACATATCTCTTGAGTAAGTTCTAAAACAACTGTACAACGTTGTACAAAAATTAATTTCAGTTAAACACATCACACATGTCAGTATATTCAAGAAGGGATGGTTGTGCGAGTACACCCAAGAATCTGTTGAAAACACACAAAAAAACTGTATATGATTCTAGTGAAATCTACATCAGCTGTGCAATATGCAATATTATTAAACTGATATACTTATACTTTAATATTTGTAATATTACTAGACTATATTTCTATAACTTGTTAATCTACATTGACAGGTATCGCTTGATGCACCTCAAATACCGTTTGTAGCATGAAATATTCAAATTAAAATAATCAAACAAATTAAACATTCAAAGAAAATATTCACAATGCGATTTTATAACAAAAATCTTTTAGTGAAAAACATTAAAATATTTATTATAGTCGTCCGTTGAACGAATAGCAATCGTTGGCAAAATGATGGTGCGATTAGTTCATGGGCCAGTAGTTTAGTTGGCCAAGTGTCGCCATAAATTTTATTGAAAAATGTCAACTGATATATAAATAATTCATTCATTCACTCATTGTTTGTGTTTGCAAATGAGAGACAAGTCTACATTGCTTAATTTACAAGTTTGAATGATGTAATTGAGGGTAATGTGAAATATCACCTGTGAAATATTTATAATAATTAATAATAACTCTTGCTACAAATACTCAAGTACACCCGCCCATGCCCTTCATCAGCAGGTAAACGAAAAAAAAATGCGAGGACAATTTATATCGATGTTGCAGCACCACGGTTGCCACAGCTCAAAAACACTTAAAAACTATAGTACACTAATGACATATAACGACATTTTTTTTTTTATCTCATTTTCAATTTTATTACTGATTCATAAGGTAATGTCTATAATATAAGATGTTAATCTATACAATGTCAAAAAAATATAAACACATATTATACAGGGTTAACATTTTGTTATCTTATTAACTTCATTTATGCCGTTGTGTTTGTTTTTAAGAACAATCTTTTAAAATAACACTACCCCATTTGATTCTGTTCTAAACGTACCCATCACCAGCTGCAAATGGAACAGGCAGTATCACTGAAAGAGTATCGGTATCAGATACGAGATATTTGGTACTGATCACAATTTATTTTAATAGACACCATTACACTGAAAATTTACGGATTAAACGAATCATTGTCCATGGTATGGATGTCATAAGACGTTTTTAAATACACTGTATTACACCGTGATTCACCTGCCGTTACGATTGGCATGGATTACTTGGTCACAAAGAGACAGTACATAGAATCGACTCCTCGATGACCTGATGGTCAGCAGTGATACTATCTGTTACTTATTGGAGGTGTACATGACAAGAAATGGGGTTAGCTCACACTTCCCTTGGTGTTTTATCGCACTGTGCTTTATCAGCGGACTCGGTATATATATACATTTATATACCCTTAGATCCAGCTGCAGTAAGCGTTAGCGTAATATTTTCTATTTGATAATTCAACGCATCTAGTTCTCGAGTCCATAATTATACAAATACAATACAACCCCGTATAATTGTAATATACACCAATACATTCGTACACTATGTAGTCGTCAAACTATTTTGGGTGAAGTTCAGCACAGCTTTGCTTATTGTCGATGCATTGAAGCTGAAACAATAGAAAACAAATATTATAACTTAAGTTTCCACAGGAAATTCCTCAATTTTAATGAACGGCTTTACGAGATTTCTTCAATTTGAAGTATTTTCATTTATTATAATAACAAATAAATCTATTAAACATCAATCTGATATTTTTTAACAGTTATTAACTGCCAAATGTTATCAAAAGTCCTATTAATATTTATCGTGATCCTGTCCTTTGATATTTGACATTGTAATTGTATTTCACTTTAAAAGACTTTCGATTATTCTAATATAAAGTTAAATTCAAATATATTCTGAATTAAATGTAGTGTATACGATGCACCCGCTACATTTAAGTAACAAAACGTATCGGAACGCCACATAAACACTTTCATTTAGCACAAGTATCGCAGTGACTGTGTACTGTGTAGTACATTGTACACAGTGGACATTTTGTGCACATATTTAAAACTTAGAGAGAATTTCATACAAATTGCATCGTAATTCGTAATACTAGTTTTATATCATTTGAGTACTTATAGCCACGAATACAAGAAATGATTAGAGGTGACAAACACCGTTACTCTAAAATAACATTGACCACGTATGCGATGCAATTTGTAAAATATTTTAAAAATTAATAAATAAACTCAACTCACCCAGGCACCGTTCACAGAAGTCCTGTTTCGCCAAATCTGTTGTAAAACTAAACACTAGTAGTGTCCCATCACTTAATATATATATTTATATAATATGTGTATAACAAAATGCAATATTATACGTTAAGTTATTAAGCACTCACACACACACACACATACACACTCACACACTTAGAACACTTTGTCATTATAACGATATCTTCTAAACATTTATTTACAAAATGTATCACTGTTTGGCGTTCACGGACTTGGCTTCATCCTGCTTAGTTTTCGGCACCGCTGCGGAAGAATTGAAAAAAAAAAAACCTTTAATTAGTTGAATTAATTCCAATTCTAGACTATAATCATTACAGAACTTTTAATACATTCACATATTTTACACTGGTATTTATAGCACAGGTACTCCTATTTTAAGTACCAGCTGTACATTGTTATTTTGGTCACTTTGATCCTAAATATTGTATAGCATAAACTACTGTCTTGTATGGTATAAATAAATATTATTATTATTTACATTACATAACTTTTTATACTAATTAATTCTTAATTTTCATAAATGGTGATTCTTGTGAGACTTATCAATTGTCATAGATATAATCAACTAGTTGGTTAAACTTTTTTTTATGGGATAGGAGGGCAAACGAGCATGAGTGTCACATGATGGTAAGCAACCTGCGCCGCCCATGGACAACAGCAACACATATGGCGTTACTGTTGCGTTGCCGACCTTTAAGGGAGTAGGATAAGAAAGGATGGGAAAGGGGGGGATGGGCCTCCGGTTACCTTTACCACCAAACGAAAAGCGGCATGAGCCACTTTACGTCGATCTTCTGAGAGGTCGAGGTATTTCACCGGTCGAGCCGGCCCCATTCATGCAGCGAACTGCTTGGCTCTACCACTGTTAAAATATTTTATTTATATACATAGAGTGTACTCACGGCGCGGTCTGGCGTGTGCGACCACACTTTGGGCGCCACATGAACCAGCGCGACCACGATTGTTGTTGGTGTTTGCAGACGTATAAGCAGCACGGCTGTACAAACATATATACATATAAACAATTGTTAATATAAACCTTGAATAATTATTATTAAGTTTTATAATAATTGCAAATTTTATAATAAACACATCATAAAATCTGAAAATAATAATCTGATATGAATACTGCCATGACATGCGGTATTCATATCTTTTGGCCCCATTGCATACATAAGTCCCCGGGTGTACTATTAGGCACAACGGCCAGTTATAAATATTTTGAAATCTGAACTTCTGATAGCCACTCAACTGGTGTGTATTCAATTAAGATCTCGTGACTTCTTCTTCAATCAGTAATCGAAATACCAAACTGATTATTTAAAATACATAGCTATTATTACCGTTCACTAATAAACAACACAAACATATAAACCATCTTAAATTCATTGTTAAAACTAACACGAATGGTCATCACCAATTTGTGGTTATGGTACTGTCAATAATGATGTATCAAATTCTTGGTTATCCTCACTCCCGACTCCGAAAGACACATCTTACCCTGACTTTACAATTATTGTTATTGTTATTATAGCTAACTACTGTAGAACATGGATCATATTAAATTAATAGTTATTCTACTCGCTACTGTGCAATAATTCTTTAAATATTACCTTGAATTCATAAAAATATATTTTATATTTATAACGTCGTGTGTGAAGAAACACTGCTCAATATAACAGGAGCTATATTTCATTGAATGAAGTCGGGATTGTCAATTGGCCACGTTTGCAATTAAAGTGACCGAAAAAATAATATAATCATACAATGTAAATATATTACATGTGTTATCGGTCGTATTGGTACCAAGATACTGTAGATATATTGATGGAAAGAGTCGGCTGGTAGGACTATGTTCGCCGCCCTTCGCTACGAAATATTTGACGAAACTGAAGTAAACTGAACTAAGATCAATTTCGGGACATGTCTGCTTCATAGGTATTGCTGTGCAAATATTCTCTAACCAAAAACACTTCACACTGTAAGTGTGTGGGTGTGTTAGGGTGAAGGTGTGTTAGGGTGAAGGTGTGTGGGTGTGTTTGTGTTTGTAGGTGTTGTGAGTGTGTAGGTGTTGTGAGTGTGTAGGTGTGTGAGTGTGTAGGTGTGTGAGTGTGTAGGTGTGTGAGTGTGTAGGTGTGTGAGTGTGTAGGTGTGTGAGTGTGTAGGTCTGTGAGTGTGTAGGTGTGTGAGTGTGTAGGTGTGTGAGTGTGTAGGTGTGTGAGTGTGATTTCGTATACTCACGTATTATTCCTGTGATGATGAGTTTGTAGCGCGTTCGTATTCACAGTGCGATCCGATTCGGACACAGATCGTGTTCGTTCGTAAGGACGGGCGTGAGGGCCTCGCCCCGGGGCGGAGCCCCCGTGTGCAGCTAATAACTCGTTCAGCTGGGGCTACAATTGTTTATATCACATTTTATCATGCATACAGTAAAATTAAAATAGTATATCTTAAACAACAGTGGTTCAATTCTCAGACAAGGCGCAAACAGTTGTACAATGGACATGGTTGTTGTGTATTCTGTTTTTGTTTTGTTTGCTGGCGTGGGACACGAGATGTGATGACATGAAATTGTTCAGATTATTCTAAATACTATGTAATATGTAGCAATAATTGAACAGATCACCCAATTATGACCATTTTACATCATTAAAGCGTGTGGAAGAACTCAGGTACCACTGTTTGACCATGGTGATCGTTGAACCCTGCCAACAAGTTAGTACTACCACCAACCATACCCAGACGTCGAGATAATTTGGCCAAGAGAGAATCTAATCAAGTCTACATATACAAATGATAATAATAATCAAAACACCAGCCAACTTGAGAATCGTGCCGTAGACCTCACGATGGTAAATGTTAACAATAAAATTTTACCTCTAGCACTCTAAAATCTTCGATGCTTTTGAACTTGCTGAGATAACCTTGCAGTTTGGCATCCACTTGTAAGGCGCCTGCGTGCTTGTAGTACTTCAAAAAGGCCCAAAATTTCTCCAAGCCATATAGCTGACCTGTATACAACATATTTATTAACTACAGTAGGTAGGTAGAGCCAAGCAGTTCGCTGCATGAATGGGCCGGCTCGACCGGTGAAATACCACGACCTCTCAGAAGATCGACGTAAAGTGGCTCATGCCGCGTTTCGTTCGGTGAGAGAGGTATCCGGAGGCCCACCCCCTTTCCCCATCCTTTCCTTTCCCCTATCCCCTAAAGCTCGGCAACGCAACAGTAACACTATATGTGTCGCTGGTGTCCATGGGCGGCGTTGCTTGCTTACCATCAGGTGACACGCCTGCTCGTTTGCCCTCCTATCCATAAAAAAAAAAATCTTGAAAGTGTTACGTCCACAAGACATAATTTACTGTACTCCAAACTGCGCGATGAAACTGATTCAATTATATAAATAAATATATCTAAACGAAGTAATACGATCAACTTCAATAATAATAAATAACTCTTGAAAATTCCGCAAAAAATAATAATTAATATTAAGTATTACAACGTTTTTCTTCCAATTCGAATGTGGATTATTTGTCGTATTTGTATTTAATTGAACTTACCCTTCTCATAATCAGCCATAGTCTCAATTTGGAAATGCTGATACAGTTCCGGACGGAACTTTCGTTCAAGTCCATACGAGTAGAAACGGAACAGGCACTCTAATCCGTAACGGAATCCAGCTGATGCATCCTCATTGGCTAACGTCCTAAGCATAGAAAAAACTCAGGATTAATGTTAGATCAAAAAAGGGAAAATAAAACGTTATATTTTGAAATGAAATCAAAGTAGTTTTAAGTTCATGTATTTAATTTTAGATATCAATAAATAGCCTCCATAAAATTGGACACTGGTCTGACATTGGTCTTCTAACAGAACAAACGTAAAACGAAATGTAAATGGTGGTAAAAAATATACCTGAATTCACTGTACATGTTCCGGTTGAAGTTGTCTCTCAAGAAGAACGACCAGAATCTGAAAAGCGTGTTCATCTCTTGGGACTGTCCAATGCCGAGTTTCTTGCGTTCTATAAAAATATGATCATTTTTTATTCAAACAATCAAGATTCAAAAATCAATACGGATTACATCAAATGTCGCAAATTCAAATCGAAAAGAAATCTATCGCAGAAATACAATTATAAATAAATAAACATAAATGTGTATAATGAAATAAACATCTCTACATCTCGAAATAAAATTGCCTGTTTGTGTTATGGAAATAACTGCTTTCTACTAAATTCATGTGAATATATATATATATATATATATATGTTTTTACAATTTTTTACTGTTTGTTTCCGCTAATTTCTGAAATGGCTGGACCGCTTTTGGGCATTATTTATTGGCAGATAGCTGGTATAATAAGGAGTAACTTAAGGTACTCCACTAATTTCACACAGAATCACAAATATAAAAATCATAATTTCGCTGATTTTATAAACGCCAATTTACCCGGCAGCCAGGTTAAACATTTTGCACTTATTCATTTCGCCAAATATAAGTCAATATTCGCGGTACAATTTAACTGCTTTTGTAACGTCAAGCACATAAACTCAGGTATTTTTTTAATTACTGAGACTGGAGAGACTAAACTTTCATGTGATTGGTATGACTTTATTACCCATGGTGTGGCAGTATAGGTAGTAGACAATAGGTTATGGAATTGATCCAATGCCTTCGCATATAGTAGCACGACATTACATAAAAAGCATGGCTCTTAGCAATAGCAGTAAATATACTTGAGCATTGGGCATTAGCATTATGCAGAAAAAATCAAATTGCTTGATTCATAAACGGCGAATTATAAAAATAATTATAACAATAATTGAATACAATAAATACGTAAATATTAATACATAATAAAATAATTACAATACATAAATTAAAGTCTAGCATACATGCAAATACAACAAGGCACAATCAGTAAAATAACATTTCATTTCCCCGGTCCACTAATTCAATATTATTCTTAAATAAAACTGAAATTAATTTCTTCCTTCATTATTTGGACATTCATCATTCATTCATCCAGAATGATATTTTAAACAGTTGCTTTGCACTGTCTGTCACCTTATCTTTCTTATCCTTATATTCTTATCCTTATCTTTGAAATTGCAAGAATTTTGATACTGTTTTTTTAATAGAAAGAGGGTGTCAACATTTTCGAGATTAAGAGCTTTACCTAGCTCTGGCTGAACCTAAAGTGATAGATTAAATAATGTACTGTATTATTATACACCTTTAAAAAGTCTACAAAAAAAGTCCATCTATGTCTATCTCTTAGGGATAACCCACTATGACCATTTTTATTTCTTCTTTTTGCTTCTAAGGCGTAACAATGTTCGCTGGCTCAACTAGTATTTAATAAAATAGAATTATGTATTTCATAATATATTAGTTTTTAAGATGCTATTTTTTGCCCGCAGCTGTCCCGATGTTCTAACCCCATTTTAGTCTGTTTCCAATGTCTCCACACTGAGACAATATCATTACAAATTTGCTATCAGTTATTGGTACTAAAATATTTATGTAATAAATGAGATATGCAGACGTAGTAAGTGTGGACATATAGAGAACAAGTCAATCTTCAGTTTCGTCACAATCAGCAATGCAATCTTTTTATAAATAAAGAGATTATAGAAGTGTTACGCATTGTAAATATGAAAGAATTGAATTGTATAAAAGAAAATGTTTTTCTTACCTTTAAGACATCTCGAGTGATATTTATGATAGGCTTGTTGAGTGAAATGGTTCTCTCTCAGAAGACCATGGCTCGGGTGATGGAAAGTGGGTAGCGATTGGGGCATAGAACCACAGGATGAGCCTAGCGTAGGGGAGGTGCCCAGTGATGACCTGTGAAAAACCCATGACATATATTACTAGATTTCATATCAAATGCTAATAAGCAAATTATTAAGTGAATAATAAAAATGTAGACTTGTATATCAACATTTAGTTTATTTTCATTGCCATTGGCAGCTACTTCGTGGAAGTTTATAGATAAAGATCAGGGCATAATGACAAGTTTATAGAGCGAAGAATGTTGTTAATTGTAACTGATTTAAGTAACAACTTACCCAGTACTGTGAGTCCGAGGTCTATGCTCGCGTATATCCATTATCCATCCGATGTGATGCTCCACGGGCGGGTTCAGACTGTAACGTGTCTTGTGCTTGCGCGACACTCTATACATAACAGACAAAATAATCATAATATTAGTAAATTATGTATTACAGCTTCCCACCTAACCAGTATTCCAAAATTTCATATAGCTGCACTCTATAACCCCTACGTTTCGACTATTTTGTACTATTTATCTAAGTAGATAGACTAGGTAGTCACATAATGCTAATTTTAAACTCTGACTTTCACAGTTATAGCATAGTATTGATCAAGATGAAGTCTTTATAAAGTATAATAATCTCGACTTATTAGGCTTACATAACATCTGTGGCATGGGGATCCTTGCTGGCAGCATAGAAGCGTGCCGTGCGACGAGGACGCTTTGAAGGCTTGGTTGTCATATCGGTGTGGTGCTGCTCGACCTACATGATAAAATAGACGTTAGTATTGTACCGACATCAAGATATGCAATGCCCGAAGATGTGGTGTAAACACAAAAGCTTTCAGAATTAATTACAAACGCCTTGGTGTATCTTGTACTCACTTGAGTGGGTCTCGGCGGAGGCGGCGGCGGCTCTGCCGGGTTGGCGTGTCTTTCAGATGGTACAGCAGCTTCGAACTGTTCCCGTGTGATCACCGACACGGTCCTGTACTGTTGTTGGCTGCCAAATGACTGTACACAAAAGATTTACCGTCAGTAATTTTAAGTATACCTACGCCTATAAGTCTCTATTCCTTACGCAAAAAATCAATTGGTATGGTGGTGGCTCTCAAAATAGTAATTATGTTAATCAACCAAAAAACTCATTGATTTATTTTAATTGGCTATCTTATAACAGTCATACAACATGTACTTACCGATCTGCTGCTCGGCAAAACGTAATCGTTTTCGTTCCATAGATCCTCCTCGTAGCGTCTCAAGCCGTCAGTTATCACCTGCGCGTAAATTAAAATTTATAGATAATATTTAAATAACAGCATCTAGTCGTAAACAATGGTGGTGAATTTGTGTACTTGCAATGCACAATCTTCAATGTTTGTTTATCATACTGTACATTACCTGTTCCAAATCCTGCGTGATCTTGGTCCTAGTGGTCCAATCTCCTTGCCGGTCGTGACCATCGTGCTTAAGAGGTCTGGTAGTAGTCTGTGTGACGATCAGCAGTCTCCCCACGTCACGGTCGGTGAATTCCGCATCAGACTCTTCGTCGGACCTATCAACATAGAATTGAATATAGATTGAATCAAATTTCTGTATCTGATTCGAGAACTTATTATTATTTTGGAAAATTAATGTGTTGCTGTCACATTGTTGTTGTTGTGTGTCCACAACAGCATGTGGAACTGCTCTACAAGACTAACAGCCAAATGTTCATAGAGAGGCAAAATATGACTTGATACAACAATGCATTATTGATCTCGTGGTAAGGCTGATAACTGCTGCAAATTCTCTAAAGGTCTATGGAAAGGATATTAAATGTAGTGTATACGATGCACCCGCTACATTTATGTAACAAAACGTATCGGAACGCCACATAAACACTTTCATTTAGCACAAGTATCGCAGTGACTGTGTACTGTGTAGTACATTGTACACAGTGGACATTTTGTGCACATAAACTAGTATAATTATAATAATATAACTGGATACATAACATAACTGGATTGGAATTTTGCAACATTTTAAATCCAGATGATATTATGAGCTACCTACTTTACTGACATGTGGCTGCACTTATAATTTCTCCGATTTGTTAATTTTATAAAATAAATAAAATAAGCAAGTTATACATACTATCAAAATTAAAATAAAATTTTTGTATCTACCATGCGTCAGTGAAAGTATTTTGTCTGGGAGGTGGTAAGTCGAGCTCTTCGTCCAATTGAAAATGTAGTTCCTCGCGAGGCTCTTCTTCGTTATTACCATGCTCCGCTTCAGCACCACCTGATCTCTCACGAGAGCCAGCCTTGGTGCGACGCTTGACCTGGACATTAACAAAAATATTTCACTTAAAGCTACTCTCCACCCCATCTTGATCCATCAGCCATGGTTATGGTTGCCTACCAAAGAATGTGACCTGATGCGCTCCATCGCGTATATACAAACGTCCCGTCCATATATGTCTTGCAGAAATTTAAATTAAAAAGTGGAAGACACGTTTAAGAAACACAAGTATAAGTTTTTTTTATGAAAAACTTTCTTATTGTTACTGCTAAATCAAGAAACAAGGTTGTAGAGGAATCAAAACTATTCTGCTATTAATTTAAATAAATGTAGTGTAAATAATGCACCCGCTACATTTATGTAACAAAACGTATCGGAACGCCACATAAACACTTTCATTTAGCACAAGTATCGCAGTGACTGTGTACTGTGTAGTACATTGTACACAGTGGACATTTTGTGCACATAAAGTATTACTAGTATCAAACAGACGATGGCCCGTTCTATAGATCACAAATAAATGTGTCTTACCTCTGTCCAACTTTCAGAGTTGGGGCTGGTGTTGCCGGAGCCTTGTCTCTCATCAACGCCAGATTTGTCCTCGTTTTCTTCTGAATATTGTAAAATAATACATTAAATAAAATAATTATAAAATGCAACGAATATTAATAGTACATATAGTACTATTAAACTAATAAACAAACAGTACATTCAGCCAACTACCGCGAATAACCACCAATATAAGGCAAAAGTATTCAGCTGATGTGCTTCGTGCTCTTATTTAATGTTAGAACTAAATTTACTTAAATTTAACAAAATTATTGAAAAATAAAATTTTACATTAATTTCGTAAAGCTGAACATTGAAGCTTTTGTTATAGAACTCATCTATTGAGGAAGGATTTGTTATTTTGATCTTGAAATGAGGAGAAATAAAAAATAAACTAACATGTAAGTGACGACACTTAAAACAATTCTGAATGGTACTTTACCATTAATGCATGCCCAATTGGTAAGTGATGGTATACTGACCGTATCTCCTGGGTACGAATTCGGGAACGTCCGGGTTGAGATTGTCCTGGGATGAGTGTCTGGTGCGGAACATTCGTGGCAGCGGTGGGGGGGGTACTGCGCGCAACAGTGACGACACCGGCGCTACCAGAGGACCCCCCATGGTGGGCAATGGAAATATACCAACCATGTGTTTCTTCCTTCTAAAATAAAGTTCTTCCTGTACTTGTTGTCTAACAAAACAAGCTCTTTTATTAATAATATAATATTAGTAACTGTTAATATTACAAAACATATATTTTAATAAAATAAATTTAATACAATTAGTATTTTTAGTTTGTTAATACGGAAACTAATAAAATTAGAAAAATATATTTAAACAACGGGTATTTTTTGTCTCTTGATTGCAAATAAACATCTAGATTTGTTGTTCACCTTGTTTTAAATGTAACGACGAGCATGCTGATACTAAATTTGGATGTTGATAAAACATCTTGACGTTTTCTAATTTATTCTACACATGTGTAACACATATTTTTAAGGTAAGGTGCTTAACCACAATCTTACCGTTTCTCTCCAGGCTTTTCCTCATTGGTCTCAGATTGTAGAGGCGGATCATCTGCTACATCATTTTTGATGTTCACACTGGACTTTTCTGAAGCTCCCTCACTTTTCTCTGAGGGTACTTCGCTTTGTGGGTTCTCTAACTCTTTAGCTGGCTCTTGGGCTTGTTCCTGCATAATAAAAAATACATGCTTTGTAAAATCTGTACTTTTTAGCATGCATTTCCTTATCACACACAAAAGCACTACTGGAAAGTAGTATTATTTTTTGGCTACGAAATTTTCTAATGGCAGTAGGGATTCCTCCATTTCAAGCAAGATAAATTTTATTTAGCTTTCATTGATAAGTGTAAACAAGTATCAATATTAAGATTGTCAAATAAATATTATACGAACCTGTAAGTTCTCCTCGACTGGCTTGGCACCATCTTCAACGACTGTTCCTTCTACAATAACTTTCTCGCTATTGTCAGTTTTCTCATCATCCTCCACTTTTGCTTGCCCATCAGGCAATTTTTCGGACTTCTCCGTGTGTGTCACATCATCTGCGGTCGCTGACGGCTTTTCGTCGACACCTTTAGTTTTGTCTTTTTCGTCCTCGTTACTAGTGCCGGATGTTATGTCGAGTAACGGCCATTTTGTAGGTTCGAATGCGGTGCGGACCTAAATGAAAAGTATTATATGTAAGTAGGTTAGGTATTACTGTAAACACGTATTGATATACGATTGCTTTTACTTGTTTGAGTTGATTCATGCAATTTTTACCTCTCTGTATTTGTCAGGCAGGTCGAGGGTATATTTAATACGAAGGCAGATAGTTATTGGTTTTGTAGCGCGCAAAGTTGTACGTATTTTTTACCTTGAAACCGGCGATCAGCTGCAACTTGTCCGAGTCTCGTATCGCGTCCAATACAAGTTGCACGTCGGCTGTGAGCGCTCGCACGCGATGGAACGAGGCTATCAAAGTCACCGGTATTGTACCGTCGGCGGCCATCTTGCGACGCAGGAAGAAATCGCGCGCTAAGTTGTCAGGGCTGAAGTAGTACTCGCTGTGAACAGTTATACCGTATCAGTATCCTATCCTATCTATCCTACTAGGATCTAACATCCTACGTTATCTGTTTTATTTAGCTTTATTTTGTAATCGTTAAGAAAGTGTTTAGTTTCAAAGTCTATTTGGAGCATGATCAAGCAAAGACGCACATTTTATTTAGTTTTGATCATAAATATAAATTACTATGTGTGAATATTTATAGTTCATACTTTACTTTTAAACGATGCATGTGGAGGAGTAGCTTAACCTCTGGTTTTACTGAACCATGTATAACATATTTGTGTGAGTCGTAATTTCAAATACATATTCAATACAATGTAAACGAGATAAATTTCTCACTGAAGTTTAAGAAACACTTTATATATATTTATACTCACATTTGTTTCTTAATCAAATCCTTCAAAGTAGCGTGGTCCAGACCAATACCGTATGGAGCAGCGGTGGCAGCTGCAGCCCCGTAGTAGAACGCCTGCGCCAGTGGTGGCGCTAGAGGGGCCCCGATAGTGGCTAGGCCTCCGCCTACTCCAAACGGGACCACCACCTGTGCGACTCCGCCCGATGACACTCGTAACTGTATTTCATCGATGAAATGGTAATGAAAATGCCTGATATGACATTGGTTGGGTATCATTATATTCAAAGTTTTTAACAACGACTAGTTATGTGTAACACTGTAACTGGTGTATATTATGGTTTCATTTCTTTCTTCAAATTGATTAATTCAATCACAACCAGTGTTGCATATTACTTAAAGAGACACACACTGCATAAACGTCAAGTTTTAGCCGGGTATCGATCAATAGAATCAATTATCAGCAACTATTAATCTACTTACTTTTTGTAATTATTAGAAAGGATTTATAAAAAAAAAGCGGGTAGTTTTAAATATTAACCCACAAGTGCGTCTCCTGCACCGCTACGCGGGTGTCGGCCATATTTGTACGATATTCGTATTATTTATTTATGTATTAATTTTAATAATATGGTTTTAGTGTTTTTTGTTATATTCCTATTGGCTATTTCGACGTTTTCATAGGTCTAGTTGATATATCATTAGGGACAAGACGTGCCATGACATTATAACTGATCTATAGGAGATAAAAGAATTTCATATATTATTATTTATTAACAGCCAATAAGGCAATAGATTGACATCTACCGCCCTCTGTTTGTACTGATCAAGGTCGCAAATAACCATTATGCAAGTGTATATATGTGGTCTTGAAATTACAATCTTCAAATTCCACTTGACCGTCAAATATGCTGCTATAATACTGCAGATCAACAATTATTACACTACCTACATATACACCTTTTTATTAACTTAGTATGTATTCAAATATTAGATATCGAAACGTATTCAAAAATTGTGATAACACATAACATTTTTTTTTTAAATATATTTAAAGTATTAAATCCAACCACAATCATATTTGTTAGTTATGTTACATGAGTCTGAATGATGCCGTCTTAATATGTATATGAATTATTCAGCCTATTGCGGTGATTGTTTTGTTAGGAAGCCCGACCTAATTATTGGATAGCTGAATTTTTTAGTTGAATTTGGTGGTTTAACTCTTCGATCATATATATTTAAATTCAGAAACGAAAAGATGTTTGATGTATTTAAAAGATTTGATGAATTTCTTGTCAAAAGTAAAAAACCTTGTATAAATTAGTAAAAGATTTTGTATAGAAAGTGGTGTTTAGAACATCTATGGGAGTCGTTATATTCTTTCGTACTTTTGCGAAAGGATCATGTATGTGCATTATATTTTTAAGGCCTTCTAAACTTTAAGTCAGGTTAGAGTGATTTCAAGTCTAGTGCTACCCTCCTCCTCTTTTTTATTTGTGTTTTCAAGCGAGTAGAATTAACTATTCTTGCAAATCAACGTTCCAGTAATAATAACTCATCGCATATTGAACGCTTTATATTATTAAGTTGTGCGTATGTTTAAAATTATATTCTCGAACGAATCGATATGCGACAAATTCATGCATTTTGTATGAGATCTTCGTGCATATTAATTTTGATAAACATCAAGTGTTCGTATGCAAAGCCAGTCTCGACGTTTTGCATATTATTATATATTATAACATGAGATGATATACTGTTACTGCTAAACTTAGATTAAGAATTGCCAAATCATATTAACTGTATGTGTAGATTTTACTACATTTAAGGAAAAACCAATAGAATTTTAGGTACCGAAAACAATAGGCTAACAGGCTTTTAGATAGATGTTAGAATATCATTTTTAGATCGATTTATTCAACTCTTAGTTAAACGGACACAAGAATGACTGTTATAATTATATATATATACTTGTATATATGTCATTTAAGATATGATTGGAACCACAAAAACCACTCAATTATCAGCACAACTATATAGTCAATCATCTTCCCGAGAACGATGTCATTTCATTGTACAACTACATAGTAAAAATATGCATATCAAGTTAAAAAGCTGCTAAATAAGGGTTCTGCAATTCAACTAAACTACAACTATATATGACATTTAATATCCATTAGCATATGTTAAAAATATATAAAAAATTCATATATTCACCGTAGAAGAATTATATCATAAGAAGAATCAACCTTATTTCATTTTATATTACAGTTTATTAAAAAAAAAAAACAGGAGTGGGTGCCAATATTTAATTAGCTGGCGAGCAGTAATCTGTAAGTCTGTTAACTTCTCAGCAAATAATAAATTCAAAATATGTAATATGTTGAAAGTAAATGGAAAATGAAAATACAAGATGATTTGATGATGGTATTGATATGATGACGGTTACGGATCTGCACTCACCTGCGCTAAATCAGGATGATGAGAGAACTCATGTCCGTGATGGTACAGCGGGTGGTGTGGCGGCGTCGGCAGCGAGGGTATCGCAGTCGCCGGACGAGGAACAGCACGTCTGCCGCCCCGAGAACCGCCCCGAGAGCCGCCTCGGGATCTTGGGCCTCCGCGTGACCGTGAGTCTTCACCGTTCAGTGAGACTGTATCTATAGTTACAAATGGTGTTGAGAAACATAACGAGTCACCTAATTAAATATTGTAATTAGATTGGATTAGTGTATTAGATTGGGTTATGTAGTAGTACATTAGATTGGATTATGTCTCGTCCAATAACAGTGGACAAAATCTTTGAAAAACGCAGAATAAAACGCAAACTTCGTCAGACCGCGAGCTGAGTCCTGGCTCGGCCCAGAGACCGGGGATATGGCAAAATAATTCACGCACCGAGGATGGCATTCAATTTATACATATTTACACACATTTTAAATGAAAATGCTTTTATTTTCTACAGTCTGAATAGTTAATTAAAACTAAAACAAAAAACATATACATATTGTATGACGCCTCAACGTAAAAAAGTAGGACACGACGAGATTTATCGCTCTAATGGAGCAAGCCCGACCGGGAAAGTGCCACCTCGGGTTACCAAACAGAAGATAGAAAATTATGTCCGGGACAGTTATAGGATAACGGTGTCAGACAATATTCACCAATCTAGACGTTTAACCCTGAAGAGCTCTTTAAGAACATTATGACTCCTAAAACAAGAATTTGTAAGTGTTTCTTTTGAGCCCATTTTTGGGCTATTAAAAGAATAGATTTTAGAATAAAAACATGATTCATTGTATGAAAAATGATCTATATTGAAGATGTTGTTAGCTTGGTTGAATGGTCCTCTCCAAATGGCCCATTCATCGCCGAAGGTTATATAATCACGTTATGATCAACAGGATAGGAGCACTGACCTTTCTATTGGCAAAGTGCATAATATGGCGGTACGAGCCCGGTGGTCGGCTAGTGAAGGACATTTATATACAGGACGAGATGCAAAAGTTGACTATTTCAACATCAGGTGTATGTGTATCGTGTATAATAAGCGTACCATTTTCTGCCCTCGAGGCATGCTGTTGTCCATGTTTTCCAGGCCTGGCTGCCTTCACGTCGATGTCCAACGGGACCCATTTGTGTTTGCCGGATTTGTTGCCTCCCTTGCCAGCACCTGTTGATGGCACATTTTACGTTAAAACTAATTCTAAATATAAAACGTTGACGTTACTTATTAGCTTACAGACTAGCAAGCTGGACTAAGCTATAAAGGCAGATTTTTTAAATTTTGGATGCACTTCAGCGCCATCTAGTCCCAAGCAATTTCAATATATTTTTTGTTTCATTTGTTGTTCAATACGCCTAAATGAAAAAAAAAACCACTCACACGATATAGAAACGTGTTAGTTCATCGTAAAAATGTTTATGCTCGTGCAGGGATGGACATCAATGACATAAGAACACAAGTCTGTACTGCACCCGACCATGATTATTCTGAAGCATTTTGACGTATACAAGTACAAGCATAAGTCATAGTACAAGTTACTTAGGTGGTGGTTTACCGTATTTCAGCTACAATGAACTGACTTTTCAGAAGAGGACGCGAGTAATTCCATGTCAGTGAATGGTATGTAATTGTTTGTATGATGAAGTGTTGTGTACTGACCCGAATTCTTGGTCTTGTCGTTGTGTTTGTCGTGATGTCTGTCATTGTGCGAGTGATGATTATGCATTGGCTCCACTTTGTCAACCTTGGTTGGATGATGCTGAGGCTCCTCAGGCAGCTTGCAATCTTGCTCCTAGAAAATAAAACAATCTTAATTTACCTATTCCATAAGGCCTAAGCTGCTGTAAGGAGTTTTAAAATACTGTTCATACGTCCGAAAAGTTGGCGTGAGGCAGGATTGAAACCGGAGACTTCTCATTAAAATCTGGCTCTTACTTGAAAGTAATAATTGTTATTAACTTTATAAATTAAATCATGATCCCAATATATTTAAGCATCGACCGAACAAGTACCTTTCGCCACATTGTACACGTATTACGGACATAGAAACTATTATCAAATTCTACTAGTTTAGAGGTCTATTAACCGCACATATATTTAAAAGAATATATGTAATAATGGAAAACAGAAAAAAAACTAATATGATGCTATAAACGGACAAGGTTCGTTTAATTTAAAAAAAAAATCTTCCAGCGCTAGTTAGTGGTTTATTGCTGAAAATGTAAATATAAAAGATAGGTATATACATATTTAGGTGACGTTATATTCAGTTATATTTCAAAAATTGTATATCGTATGTATGACATAATGTGGAACAAGTGATAAGTTTCCAATTAGTCAGTACGATAAGATCACTATACCCCTATTGCGTAACCCAGCATCCCTTTGGGTGTAGAGACGTGAGGCCTAAATTAGGGGATCACAAATATAATATATACAAAGTATCATTTAAATAAAATACACAAATATATAGATAGTTATTACAAATGAAATTCGTCTTCACACTAGGTATATTTACATATTTAAGGTAGCAACAATTAACCAAATATGAAAAAAAAGTTTATTTTTTCACTAAGCGTTACAAAAACTAAGGAAATCGTTCAGCCTAAAACCACCAGTTTAAAATAATTATCATATTATAAAATAACATACAACGCCACACCTGCCCACGATATAGGTGCATCGAGACCTTCATAATATACATCATTACATAGTATATAACAAAATCGCTTTCCGCTGTCTGTCCCCTTATATGCTTATGTCTTTAAAACTAAGCAACGGATTTTGATGCGTTTTTTTTAATAGATAGAGGATGTCAACGGGGTGGTTTTCAGGTATGATGTAGTAAAGAAAAAAAGTTATAAATCCTAAATTTCTTTACGATGATGAGGAACAAAGTTCGCCGGGTCAACTAGTAATATATATAAATTCAATTCATATGTACGAGCACTTTTTCAGGAAATGATAAGCCTCCTCTAAAGTAAAAAATAAAATAAAAGAACTGTGTCTGTTCATTGAAAACGTTGAGAAAGAAAACTATGTATTATTATTAAAGGAGTATTTACAACTGTAAATATTTGTACGAACATCACGCCCAATTAAGCATTTTATCACCAATAGCGTCGAAGTACATATGATAAAAATATATTATTATATATATATAATATATAATAATATAACCATCAGTTCAGCAGTATGGTTCAGCCAACTATTTCATTAGGGATGTAAAAGATCGAGGTGAGGTCTAGTAGTCGCAGCCCAGCTTCGGGTAGAAATAGAGTGTGAAGTTATGAACCTGAATTAATGTCTTAAAGGACCCAAATGGCGGTTTTAATTAGCATAGTAACATAGCAGTAAACTTAGTAATTCTAACCTAACATTTGGCATGATGGGTACCTTCATAGTGAAGCATATTACATTTTCTAGGACGTATTTTCTAGAAGACACACCCCCAGCACGATTGATGAGTGTCGTTTGCACATCACGTGTTCACGGTTTATTAATTTATTTACTTTTTAAAAACAAATTAAGGTTTTCCCGCCAGTGTCATATTATATATATTACGTGATTATTTAAATGAATTATAAAAAGATAATATTCTTTTCTTTTTTTGTCCCGTTATAATTAAAACTGTTCACGCTCGGTTTATTTAAGTGGAGAGTCCACGATAGGTGATTATCATGCGCCAATACGTAAGCCAGCCTGCCTCTGCCGTACAACCTTGATCGTAATAAAATAGAGATATATAATGCATGAACTTTTTTATTAAGAATTATACTTACCTATAAAACAAACATTATTGGCGGCTCATGTAGTAATGTTTTTGAAATATTTATTAATTATTACAATTATAATGAAATATTCCCCGTTTTCTTTAATACTATGTGGTGACAAGAGGCACTATTCTAATGTGATCGAAATTCGAAATATATAAATGTAACGTAGTTTTTTTTTTACGATTTGTCGCAAACGAGCTCGTGTTTGTAAAACGTTTGAAACACCGTATAACCTTGCCAAGGTCGCATTTGAAATGTGTAAACATTATTACAGCTGTTTAATGGCTACGGTATGTGTGTTAGAATGTATGAAGGTAAATTAAAAAAAAAAACTACAAAGCATATTTTATAATTGGAGAATTCACTACGGGTCATTTTCCTTGTCAATTATTTACACAATTGCGGAAAACATCGTAAAAGACATAACAGTGTGAAACAATTCGGCTACATCAAACGGACTAAGTATTTATACAATTTATTATCACCATAGCTTTCTATCGAGAGGTTATTATAAATGGGGTGGAAATTGGTAGGCACCGACCACCGTTTAATGTTTCTTCATATTCAAATATAGAACAGTCATACATACATTCTATATCTGATGTGATTTCAGATTAGTAAATGCTGTAATTTTATATTTCCAGAAGCATCAATTATAGTCGCCAGCTCTTCTGTCCACACGCAATGGAATAAATATAAAACGCTAGCTCATAGCACCATAACTTCAAGCCAAGCCGTTTGGGGCCAAAGGGAATGGAGTGTCAGTAGAGTTGTTACATGCCTTTCTCAAATGATCAGATGATGCCTATATTATGGAGTATAACGTACCGCAGTTCCATTGTGGTGAGACGAGTCCGTGTCGTGCGGAGGCGGTGTTGAGTGACATCTCGCCCCGGAGACAGCGGCGCCGAGAGTCGGCCAGTCGCCTATATCAGTGAAGTCTGATGCCTGAGGACAAACATATGAATTACACTTACACTGTTATTAAAACAATACCCATGGATACTTTTGACAAGACTAAAAAATAATAAGTAAATAAATAAAAGCTTGGCACTCCTAAAGTAATTTCTGTTCAACGTACATTTAAACTGATGCATTAAGTCGGAAGCCCTTTAGTGATTCCCATGTACTAGCTATATAAGACTGACCGCCCTCATAATCGATATTAATAAAAATGTCTTAGCCGTGTATTTGCAGTGTAACAGGATCGTCAACCGAGTGTCGAACAAGGTTCAAGATAGGTCGCTGTTCCTGAATTACCTGTCCATCCTGCTCCACTTTGGCCCAGCTCTTCCTGGGCCTAGATTTACGCCTGGCTGCCACGCCAGCGGTCATGGTTGCCGTTGCTATAGCACTTATTGTATCATTACACTTTTAATAATCTTTGACCAACACTTTATATATACAACTGACCAAGTTTTTTGGTAATCGGTTCTAGTGACAAACAGGACATTAGCATATCAGACAGAAATTTTGCGAGATAGATAGAATGTAAACCGGACAAGACCGTATGTAGAGATTATTATGGCACTAGAATAGGGTAGGGTAGGGTGTAGCGTAAAAAATAATATCGTATATCCACTGACAAGAAGCAAAACAAAATAATTTAAAAACTCCTAGACAGTCTCCAGAGTAACATTATATGAAAACATGTAAAATTGAAAAACGTAATCCATCCATCCATTTGAAAGTGTAATTTAGAAAAAGACAATTATGTCGTCGTCACGTTTCAATTAAAAACGTTCGACGCGGAAATGGAACTACCGCACGCCGATGACATTTGCATAGGTGGTGACACGTGGATACGGGAATTCTGCGATCCAATCTATTGAGCACACATTGCGGAATTGAACGCTTTTATAGAACACGATCTATGTTTGATCAAGCGGGATAACGTATTGGATATACATCGTGTGACTAAAATCCAGCTGTGTCCGAGAATTACACAGCCCTAATATAGAGGTACCTACACCTATTACATACATGAATTTAATGTGTCTACACGTCCATAGTTTTAAAAGCTTTTAAATTAAGAACGGAATCCGGATCACAAATACTTTTATAGCGGCTAATTATTTATATCGACGACCGTCGTATAGAGCGTGACGAACTCACAGCGGAACTGGTCGTTACGTTAAAAGTTCTTGCTCATCATAATGAACATATTACTCGAGCCGGGATCGAGCCACTCAATACAACTGTCCATAATATTACCATGAGCTCTTTCGCCAAGAGGCTTGTTAGAACTTGACATGGACGTGTTTAGCTAGTAATAGAAAGAACAATACATCAGTAACCTAACTATTACTTTAAGAATTAGTATGCCGAAGAGAAAACAGGACTAAAGAAAAACTAATCATGTAGGTATTTGATACGCGAACAGTCATTTTACAACTTTTAATATCATCACCACTCCCACCGGCCTTCACCCCAAGTATTTTTAAGTGGATTGGGTGGGCACAACATGACATCCTTTACCGTTCACCCCTATCACGGGACACGTATTACGTTAACGGCGACAGATAAACCCACAAATTACTCCTGTCAACATTTGTAATTCTGCGACCATATTTTAAACAATTAAGACGGCTATTTAAATACCGCTGTGACATTTAAGAAATTAAGGAAATACATTAAACACACACAACCTGTCCCGTTTGACATTATAGTTATAAATATGTTGATTTTTTTCTGTATTAATCTGCAAAATTATCGCGCATTCATCTAGGGATATACTTGCCATTTAAATCTGTTTGTTGACTCAATTCGACTGATAAAAATAATTTGAAGTTTGAATTTCCAAAATTCTTTTTTTTTAAATCACTCGGGCAGTGACTTGAGGATTAGTTGGAGGGATTTTAATGTTAACTAGCTAAAAGTAAGACCTATAGATAAGCTACATTACAAAAAATACAGGTTAGATAGCGTACACTAAACAGAAGCTTTATATCATTATCAAGTTTTATCAGCAAGTCCTCCAGAGAAATTAGTTCGGATTGCTTTTTTAATATTTCTATTTCACTTTACCTAAACACGATTCAGCCATTATATAAACATCGATAAAACCCTATATGGTATTATTGTGTTAAGAACTGCCTACAGGGGTTTGCTAAGCGGTGGGCTATTACAGCAAACAAAGATTCAGAAATAAATACATGATAATAATAGTAATTCTTAAAAATAACTGACCAAGTACCAAACTATTCAAAATTTACTGGAAACTAGACAAAGGATGTATGTGTTCGCACTTAGATAATAAAATAATAAAAAGAAAAAAGACACCAAGGATAAAGGCATTTATTTGTATAGATTGAATAGAAAACCCCAGTTTTGGTGAAGTATGTATTGGGTCCTCCTCACCCACCGTAGGAACGGTGAGTCACAACGCCACGAGGTCTGTACGATATTATTTTTATCTTCTTTGAAAGCCCATTTTGGAGCACGTGGTGGACAATTTTGGCGCGTGTTATTTGTTGAGCTAAGGAAGGTTATGTTTTTGGTGTGTAGCCTGTAGGTGGCATTTATTTACGTACTCGGTGTAGTAACCTACTACTTTAGAAACCCAGATTTTTACTTGTTAGATGGTAATGTTAATTTGAAGTCAGATAGATCTGAAATATTTTGTAAATGTGCACAACAAACACACTCACAGAAACAATTAGACTACCCCAAGCATAAATTTGAAATTCGCGGTATGGAGTTGTTTTATAAATGCAGATCACTTTGCGCTATTTGGCATTCATTGAATATTAGGTGTATGGTTTATTAGTGTAGGTGCTTGGGTTTGTTCATATTACTTTATTTCAAATGCGTCAATACATAACTTAAATAGATTATTAACCTCTCTCTTCTCATCATGCATGCAGGAATGCCACTCACAATATTTCTACCATTGGCAGTAGTTCGCGAAACAAAGACCCGTCTGACTGACTTACTCGTTCCTAAAGCCATCCGTCCCCTTGCATCTGTGTCCCCAGCCCACAAGCACCACACACATACACGTTTTTAGTACACGCAGACGCCATTATTATTTACTTTTCTGCTAATACCAAAATAGTTACGAACTTGAACATAATACGTGCACGTATTTCGATACTTTATGAAATATCATTAGGCTAAGACTAAGTAATAGGTATCTTTAAATATAACATCACATGCCGTCACCAATTTGACAATCCGTTGCTGAGGACTAATTATTTCACGAGTTCTATTTATTAACTAATATTTATCTTTACGTTGAATATAAATTCACAAAAGAGAATTTAATAGGTCTTCAAATTCTACAATAAGTAAGTATAAAATAAGTATTAAAATAACCACGTGTTTCCGAACATAACCTAAAAATGTACGACCAATTGCATGGCACTATCGAGCTAACGTGTTGCTCCACGTTGCTCATACACCGGTATCGCTGTCTCGCTTCAACATATAACAGTATGTTTCTGTCTTTTTCACACTCGCACAGTACACTGAACACTCGACATGTTCCAAGGTTATCAACAATTTTAATGTAATTACTGTAGACCGTGAGCCAGTCAACATTTTAGGGTAGACAGACATTACGACTTGAGATCTTATGTAAATTATCTTTTTATATCTAAACCCGAAGCGCACGGGTAATGAGACTATTCATCCCACTGAAGGTAGGCGAAATTCGCCACGTGTTCGAGAATTTGTTTATGTAAAAAGTAATTTCAAGTTTAAAGTAATTTAGCTTGTCGTAGTAGCGGGCAGTATTGTATTGTCTGGTGGTAATTCTTTCTTTACATTGCTAGACAAAGGACACATTTATTGTTCGCAGTATATAGTACTCAAAGTACGTTGAAAGCTTCGTACTTTGAGTCTGTGTCATTTATATAAAGACCTTACAACACTTTTAACACAATATTATTATTATGTATTATATATTTGCTGCCGACGGCCGCGCTTGCGTTTACCTCGCTTTAGCAATGCTTGATAAGAAATTTTATACCGTAACCTAACATTATACAAGTGATTAACTACGTAAAGTCGCAAGAATGCAAAAATACGTCATGGGTTAGAAGTTACCGGTAATCATTCAATTTATACAATTTATATTCATTATCTGTATTTATATTCAGTCTCTCGGTAGCCCAGTGGTCGAGCACACGGCTTCTGATCCGGAGGTACGGGTTCGATTCCTGATACTGGCTCACACCAATGACTTTTCGAAATTGTTTTCGGAAGTTATGTGTGATAAATGATAACTTTGTGCCCGGGCACAAAGTTATCAGTCAGGCCATACCGGTATGGCAATAGGTTCGCCAGCTATTCCATTTGGGACGTAAACATAACGACGAGACGAGGCCTAACAGCTGCTGCCTACACCTTCGGGTAACAAAAGGCGTGAAGTTATGTTATGTATGTATATTCATTATAAATTCATACTACCTTACATTTTAGACGTATGCGCTTTTAGAAATTGCATGTTAAATTAAAATCTAATCACACACACACGCACACGTGTCTTCAGAAACAAATATGTAACACAATGCAATGTCCTGCTCCAATGCTCATTTTCCTCGAGAACAGATGGACACAATTTCATGCCATGCGAACTAGTCGCAATTTCATAACAAATTTTAGAAAGACTATTTTATTTTATAACAAACTAGCAGACCGCAGGAACTTCGTACCGCTCCATTGTTAACGTAGCTTCCCGCCTCACGGTGTTGCTCAAGTACAAACAAAATGTCGATGACGACGATGATTAAACATAGCCAATGTTACTCAGTGATAATGTAGCTTATAAAGAAAAAAGAATTTTTAAAATCCGTCCAGTACTTTTGAGTTTATTCGTTACATACAAAAATACAAATCTTTCCTCTTTATAATATTAGTGTAGATATCGACAACAATATTCATACGATTCCTTACAATAATGTTTCATGAATCTTAGCACACATTGTTTGCGTCTTTCTCTAACAGAAAGGTCTTAAGTAAGAAGAAAGAAAGGAACCTTAGTATACGTCATTCCCTTTTCGACCTACAAAAAAATGTCCGTATATTGACGGGAAAAATATGTTATTCTTAAATTTAAGTAGTCCAATTTGGAATTGGCTTTTTCAACTGTAACTATAAAGGTGCAACACGAGTCTGGCAGGTGTTTCTTCAGCAGGCCAAAAGCTTTACTTACCAAGCCCGTGCTCAACGGGCCGTTAATTATTACGTCAAATAAACTTTATATTATATTAATTAAAACGACTAGAACAACACTCGCATATACATATATGAATAAGGCGCTAGATTCTCTGATAATTAGCTAGCTGTTATATATCAGTGCCAACAAGTATCATATTCGTAATTACCTGTTATTTTTACTAATAGATCTGCTATTAGTCAAAATAACGGGTCAATATCCTTGTCATTGTTACCGATGTTAAACGAGTCATTGTCTAGCTATACTTTGAAAATATTTATCAAACAATATAATATTAGAGATTAAACATACATTTTTGGAGAATAATGCTACCCCATCTCTTCACGTGGGGTGCGCGGTCGCTGTCGGTCTCGGTGTCTTAGAGGTTATCCCGAGTTCGCATCCTGCATCACAACAAAGACTTTTCGAAAGCCTAACTGCGATTGACGTTGCAGTTAGTAGAACAAGATTTTTTGCCAAAGCGAAGTGCTCGACCACTAGACCACTATACTTTTTAAACTAGAGTAGTAGGTATTATTACACTTTTTTGCGTAGATCGGTGCTTGTTACGCAACACGTTATCTCCCAAGACGACCTTACATGACAATCGAACATAAAACACTATAAAAAGAAACATTATATTTTTAGATAAAACAAACGTATCTAAAATACTACATGCCTATTTCTACAAACAATTACATAATTACGTCAGTTCTTCTTGTGAACTAACCTCAAAAATATTAAACGTCTTATAGAAATTAACCAAACAAATTAAATGGTCCTTGTAAGTTTAAATTAATTTTACATTATGCCGTTATATTTCATTTAAAAATGATCATACCATGCCAGAAATGTTATTTTTTTAATAGCTCACATCGACAAGCATGACGATAAGATGCCTTTACCATGAAAAAGTCAAAATTGTTAGTTTGGCCCATGTACATAGGACCCAATCAAGAGATTTACTGCAGGGTGATTGATGAACAAGGCTGTAAGATACTTGTTTGACTGAGAGACGAGAGACACTGCGCACCTTTAGAATTGTAGGGACCTAATTAAAAAAATCATGATTTGAATGCTATATCAAAATCGATTAATTTATTTTCTCATAATACATGTAGACAACTAAGTTAAGAAACAAATTCAACTATTATTTGTATAAGATATGAAATTTCATTCTAATAACCTTCATTTAAAAAAAAACTTACGTGTCTAAAACTTTATTTAACGTTTCCCAAAAATTTTCATTTTCGGAATAGGTCACTATAATTCTAAGGGTGCGACTGGGTTGTCAATGGTGTTGAGATCAAAGAACCCAGACTTCTCTCTCACTCTGACTCTCAAAATATATTCTTTTGAATACCTTTAATATGGTTCCAGTAATATTACATAAGCACGCATCAATAATAATAATCTTAATCAATAATCTTTTTTAAGAATTTAAATAAGTTCGCGTATCTGGCTAGTAGTATCCTAGCTAGACACAACTGGTGGAGTTCGCGTACGAACCGGTTATATTATCGTATGGCACAGTAACACATTAGCATACATACAGATAATACAAACGTATTTACTTAAAAACTGCGAAATCATTTTTCTTTTATTTGACGCGCCAGTTTTTGTCGATGGTCTTTTACGATAACCTGCGTTTTGTAGTTACATATCTGATCGTGACACTCCCGAGTTCGAATCTGCATTCATGACGATGGGTTTTCCCAAAATTTTCTCAGTAGTCATAGCATATGATAAATATAGATGATATGTCTTTTGTGCTCGTGATGACTTATACCATGGAACGAATAATAATTGATTCGACCTGTCGAGACACTGATTATGTCTATGCCTAGGCATTGGTGATTTGAAAGCGTGAAGGTTCGAAGGGTTCGTCGGCTGGCTATAAACAACGACACTAATTATTTTAATATTATTACACGAAACCTTACATTTTATTTATTCAATATTCGAATTTAAAACACGTAACGTCAGATAGATATTTACCGGTGAGGAGACCGTCCAAAATGGGATCACTCTTGGAATTTCACCGTAACAAATAGACAGATTTAAAGTATTACATTACATATTATATACAATAATTCTCACGTGCATTTAGTATAAAACGTTGTTATTTTG
Organism: Euproctis similis; assembly: GCA_905147225.2. NCBI lineage: Eukaryota > Metazoa > Arthropoda > Insecta > Lepidoptera > Erebidae > Euproctis > Euproctis similis. The sequence continues at coordinate 2,709,354 of LR990107.1, forward strand.
AGATTAGAAACAGACATTAATTTAATCGTGTTAATTATTAGTTATCCGATAGCTGTCCATCAACCTTGGCCTTATGTCCATATCGTTCGCACTTGGTAACAGAGATAGCGCCTAATGAGGAGATGAAATGACACAGACGTAGAAATAAAACAAGTACATGACACAAATATTTCAGAAATTATAATAGATACTAGTTGACCCAGCGAACTTTGTTTCGCCTCTATTGGAATTAATAATAACAAACTTTCAACCCCTATTTCATCCCCTCACAGGTTGAAATTGCAAAAATGCTAGAACTACTGTTTAATTATTTCTTATCAAGTTTATAAATATAAAGTTTCATGGTTTTATCTTTTAAAATTAAGAAATCCCATACAAACTTACAACCTGTATTTCAACCTCCTTATTCCTTTTTTTCGCAATAAAAGGTAGCCTATGTCCTTTCTCAGGGTCTAGAGATTGTCTCTGCCAATTTTCAACTAAATCAGTTCAAAGGTTTAAGCGGGAAAGCGTAACAGACAGACAGACAGAGTTACTTTCGCATTTATAATATTAGTAGGGATTATAATTTCTAGATTTGCCCACTACCTGCTATGATATTACTTTCATAGTACGTAGGTATTAGTGACAAATACATAGTTATTTTTCGAAGCAATTAAACTAATTGAAATTTTAACACCGTCCTTGTAACAGATGGATTTAAAATTAACACACGGTTAATTCTGATCGCGATACAATTGTAATGTATTCAAGATGGCCGCCAGCACAAAATGGCGGAATGCATAATTTTACAGAACTCCCTCAACATGGTATCAGATGAAAGGGCCAGAACAATATAAAAAAGTGTATTATAGCAAATTTCAAAGATGACTAGTATGAAATGAAATAAATAAAAAAATTAGTAATCTACAGACCTAACTTGACGGGACCAGGTGTATTTATATATATATGTAAATAGCATACTAGTGATGATATCAGCGTTCGACTACTGATAAAAAATTCACGGTCAAGCTTTTTTATTTCATCAATATCAGTCCTAGACTGTTCAGGAGAGTGATAATCTGTTAGCTTATAGCTTACTAAATTTATTAAGAAAACTGTACAAGTTTTATTAAATTATTTTCCATACTTAATAAGATACTATCTGTACAAACCTAAAATGCAAGGTATATAGATATATAATGAACCAATATACTGGCCATTGTTTCGCATAAAACAATATCAAATATGATTTGTTACGAAGTCATTGTGTCAGTCGGTTTGTCATAATCTACGACTTCATCATGCTCGCGATAAGGTAATTTTTACTCTAAAATAACATTTTTTTTTATTTTCACTCTAAAATAACAACACTCTTGCTTTATATTCCGCCTTCTTGTCTGGCTACTTCCCCTTCAAAGATTTGCGCGAAGCGTATATGTGTCTACTACATACAATTTCCTCGAGGTCATTTCAATTATATGATGCTATTCGATAAAGTAATAATTATCCGATAATATTATTTCTTAATCAGCAATCTACATTATACCGTAAGATTATTTTTGACAAACTTCGACGTCAATTTTGAGTTTCATCATTTATATTAACAAAAAATACATATGATAAAGAAATTTCACAATCTAAACCTAAGTTCCCTTAAATAAATAAATAGCCCTGGAATATTTATGTTGTATTTATACTTATAGTATGTAAGAGTGTCATTTATTTGTTTCCACACTTATGACGCCAGATAGTGCTGGTGAAAACCCGCCACACAGTAGCGAGGGTACGTGGCAGTGACGTTTGTGCTGGCACAGTCCAGCGCCGCGCCCGTAATTCAATAATATTACTATCATTTTATCGGCCTCTTATCACGAGTTATCATATTTTAAGAAACTTTTAACAAAAATCCGACATATTTTATTTAAAAAAAAAAACTGCTGCTTAAAAATCGCGTAAGTATTTATTTATCACCGTGCGAATTGTGGACATTAATTAAATTTATTAATATGTACTTTTTTATGGGATTGGAGGGCAAACGAGCAGGCGTGTCACCTGATGGTAAGCAACCAACGCCGCCCATGGACACCAGCAACACATATAGTGTTACTGTTGCGTTGCCGACCTTTAAGGGATAGGGGATAGGAAAGGATAGGGACGGGGGGTGGGCCTCTGGGTACCTGCATATAGGAACTATGATATATAAAGTAAATGTGACAGGCTGTTTGTTTGTTTTTCAAACGAGTTAAAGACAAGACAAAAGATTAACTAACGTACAGTTTATCTGACGCGGAGACATTTACTGCAGCGAAAAAATAAAAAGAAATACTATACTATATGAATAAGGTGTGTGTTCAGGAGGTGTTCAAATTATTGGATTGTTTTTGTAGTTTTTCTTTTGGTATTGCTTATCATTATAAAAAAATATGCATAACAAAACGTAGTATGGTTTAGACAGGAACTTCGACTCTGCCAGAATCCAGGGTTCCATGAATAAAATTGATCTTTCTTATATACTGTGAGATTACAGCGCAAGGTATATGCGTCGATGAATATGGCAAAAGTCAAGTAATGTCAGTTACTATGCGTACTAAGTCGGTAACACGAGTTAGTTACGAGAACACATTCTGCCTTTGCGAGTGACTGCTCGCTTACCACTGGTTTCTGAACGACCTTCAATCATACAAATCCGGTGACATTTTTGTTCTTATCTTTATAACCAGAAAACCAGTTAAATACACGTGACTAGCAATATCTCGACATTAATTAGTAAATGATGTACCTTCCCACAATATGTGTGGTACAATGTACTGTAACTTCACGACCCTAGTATAAGAACGCGTAGGCAGAGGAACATATATTATTATCATTACACGTCACAAAATAATAATAGGTGGCTATTTTCGTGGGCTTTAAAATTTATAAAATATAATGTAAATACCAAATGTATTACAAAAAGTTGTTTTAGTGAAAAATATGTTGTCCGATTCTAAGACCTACCCAAAATGCACACAAAATTTAATGAGAATCGGTCAAACCTTTTCGGAGGAGTTCAATAACGCACATCGTGACACGTGGAATTTCAATTATAAATAAAATTAGTTTTATATAATTTATCATAAATTGATGATTAAGTGTTAATAAAAATACTAAAAAATATATATAGTAAGTATGCTCGGAAAATCGAAGTATAAAAAAGTACATAAACTCAATTCACGTGTTACACGTATGTACACGCGTACAGTTTTTTATCGAAATTAATAATCATGATAGTTTATTATTATTATCCTGCCGTTTCTCCGCACAAATTATAATATTCGAACAAAATCAAAAATGTGGCTAAACCACAATAATTATTTACGTTTACAATGTTTTTAACATTTTGTAGTTTTAATGTCAACAACTAAAATTAAATACAATATGCAAATATTTCTTTATAATTTTTTTTATGCAAAGGAAAACTAATATAGAGAATATTAAAATGTAACTTAGCAGATAGGCATTTATTTAACTTTCAGTAATTCCACGCGTATTTTAACCTCAATACGAGCCGAGGAACGTCCGGCGGATATAGATTCTAACATCGTAGACAGAAAATCTATTTTAAAATAGAACCCAATAGCCCAATTGCGCACCGATAAAAGCACTGCAGCAGTCGTATCGAGAAAGAAAGAAAAAATCTCAAAGCGTCAGGTGGAAGGAGCGCGGCAGTCACACAGATGACAATTCGCTTACGTAAAAAAACGCGAACGTGTGCGAATATTCAAGGTCGTTCAGAATGTTAAAACACATACATATATGTATATTATAATAATATGACATTTATCTATGTATATATATATATAATTATAATCGGTAGATTATATAGCGACGTGTACAAGTCAATTGGTTACATAACGCAAGCACAATGTTATGTTCGTTTCATTTACACGATTGAATGGATTTTAAGTTTTGCGAGTTTTGCAGCGCGCCGAGCGGCAAGCGCGACCGATACCGCGTAACTCTTCTGTAATGGTAAACTCAGTATATTTTACGCATTCTCCAACAAATATAGGAAAGAGAGGATGTGAAAATAATAAATATGGTAATAATGTGGAAAATAATGGTAGTTATTAAGAAAAGATTTTCATGAATATTTTATAAACCTATGTAAGCAAAATTTCTAAAAATATTTTTAAATACTACCGTCATCACCGTCACATTTTTTTTTGCTTATAGCGTGCCAATGTGTTAATATGTATCAACTGAAGAACCATATTGTCGCACACAAATAAAAGGTTATCGAATTAATTCGATCCAGTAATTTAGATGCAGGCCGGTCACAGACAGACAGACATGCAGGCACAGTATTAAATACATACTGGTGCAGGTAACCGAAGGCCTTGACATTACATGAGGCGGGCACATCGCGTGGATCAACTATTTAACAAAAAAAAAAATATTAGTACTGTTCAACATTCCGTCTGATAAGTTACCCATTGCAAAGTCTGATTCCCTCAGAACAATCACAGCTGAACGATATCAATTAATATAGCATATTATTTAATAACAAAATCCCGTATATAGGTTTCAACAGCTGTGCCTTATGATTGGCAACTTGTATCAATGAGCTATTGAAACTCGTCATAGCCGCTGTCTACCCCAACAGGTGTTCAGGAGGTGAATGTATAAAGATTGCGAAATATTTAATTACCTACATTAGATAATTATATATTTCGCAATACGTAATGTAAATACAACATACGAGTACACAATCTGGTGCTATCTTTACGATAAGCGTTACAGGGTGGGTAGAGAGAGCCGAGAAGATCACGGAAAGTGTTGTTCTATCGTAAAGACACACTGGAACTAGTTATTTTTGGGTCACAAGTTTCAATCAGAAGTAAGAGTATCAAGCTAGAAGGCCATCAAAAGAACATAACTACTGTTAAACTAAATAAATGTGTCAGTCTATACATGCATGCGTCAAACTTTGTCCAACAACATGTACCTTCAGCGATATTATGACGACAAAAACTTACTTTCAATGGCGCCATAATGTTTAGCGATTATTTAATAAGCATATTGATAAGTTTTCCATTCGTATTGAGATTATCTAAATTTATTGAGTGGCGCTAATCGATGTGTTATTCAATTATAGGTAATCGGGTATCATTTAACAATATATATTTATACTATACTAACTGACCCGGCGAACTTTGTTCCGCATCAAAAGTAATAAATGAGTATATTATTTTGGATATCATGAGGTTAATTTTGGGCTATTTATCGGCGTTAATTGCTGTCCCGCTATGTTAATACTGCAATATCTTCGAAAATATTCATTTAAATTGCATGATGTAAAGGGCCAGGATCATCTATATTACATGCACAATCTATTTAAGACACTTTATTGGATGAAAATTAATGCTGTAATGTTTAAATCCCTTCGTAAATAAGCCATTATTTCTCGAAAAATGTAAACAAATCAAAACGGTCATTGTGGGTTATCCCTAAGAGATATAGAGATATACACATGCCTTCGCGGACTTTTTTGTAGTCCTTTTGAAGGTGTTTAATAATTTAGAACATTGTTTTGATCTATCACTTAGGGTTCAGCCAGCGTTTGCAATTAAAGGGCTAAATTTCAAAAAAAATTTTTTTTTTTCTTTACAACATCACATATGAATTATAGATCAAAACCACCCCGCTGACAACCTTTAACTATTAAAAAAACCGCATCAAAATCCGTTGCGTAGTTTTAAAGACAGACGCATAAAAGGGGACAGACAGCGGAAAGTGACTTCGTTTTATACTATGTAATGATATATGAAAATTTATTTCTGTTCTAATAGTTACGGGATCGAAGCCTGACAACAAGGAACTGACTTTTAGACTTCCGATACCGTTACTGTGAGTTGTGTTGTGTGCAATTAAGGAAAACTAAATGTACCGAACCCAGGCCTCTAGCAATGCCTGGTATCACATCACTAAACACTTTATTTGTATATACATAAAGTTGACACAGCACCAATAAATCTTATTTATCAGTCAGCTTAAGGATGTTCGTTATCGACGGTCAATACCTTGGAACCTGAGCACATAGACACTGGTTATGTATCATTATAATTAACAATTATTGTCATCATATAAACAGTGGAAAACTAACATTACTTCCGAACTTTGTAAATTAGTGTAGTTTTCGAATCGGTACTAGAAATTAGTTTGCAACGATAACAACAGGAAAGGAGGAGTGTGCCAATTTATGGAGAAAAGGTGCCGCTTCAAGAAAAAGATTTCGTCACTGTCCAGTCGCCAGCGAGTACCTAAGAGGAGACTCCACGAGGAGGGCGGACCTAAGATTTTTTTAAGGTCAAAATTTGTTACAAGTCACAGATTGGAACAATTCGCATTGCAAATATGAGAGACAATGTAAGTAGTTGAGAACTTCACAAAAGAATGAAAAAGATACAAATCGCTCGAGCAAGCAAGCGCAAATATATATACTATATGTACGAAAATACTTGAGAAACAATATAAATCTCAGGGACAAAGACATCAATCGCGCGCCAGCACACACAATAAACACATAATATGTACTAAGATGACCACTACGACCTTCGTTCGCAGCCAACTATGATGGGTGGGTACTCGTGAGTCCTCCCTCGTGGACCGTCTCGTCGGACAGAAAGCTTGGGCGCACAGCTGTTATTTCTAACAGAGAAGGTTTGTCATGTTAAATGTGAGTTTTATTAAGAATTAATTCCTCTCCTTAAAGTAGATGATGATTTCGGCGGTGAAAATTATCGTTTGTTCTATTTCTAGACTATTACTGCTCCCTGTCCTTAAATAGTGGCGTGATCGCAGTGGGCCATGCACATCTAATGCACAAAGCATTGGTCAAATTGGATTAGTTGACCGTCACTGATTGATAACTGCGAGCCCAAAAATTTACTTTACCCCTTTTTATAACAACAGTGCAGATAGTAAGCGATAAACTGTTCAAGGGCATCGAAAGGGCTCGCCAACCGACTGAGGCATGGGTGAGAAATAACTTTTAAAAAGCAAGGCAACAATTAGTCATCAGATAGTACTTAAACCGGCTGTTCGAAAAACATTTCAAGTGAAGGTGGTGAAGTGTAGTGCGGTAATGTCAAGCAATTTACTTTAGAATTTGGATATAACAAAAAATATAATCGTTTTAAATATCGTTAGTCTCAGGCAATTTGATTGAGACATTTTGAGTGACGACGGTGTACTCGAATTATTTCATCAAAATTTCAATAACGAATTATCCGGCCGATCAATCGAGACCCTAACAGATAAAGGAGGTACATAAATATTAATTATATTTTTCAAATGTATGCACCTTAAGTCTGGCTTACACCAATTAAAAAGACGTTTCAAGAGACCAATATCCATATTCTACAACTATAAATAAATAAAATACATTGTCAGTTGACCGTGTCCAGCCTGTCGTTTCGTGTACCCGTAATACGGCTAGTTTATTTAATTACTACGTAATATACCGAGATCGTAGATAAAGCGGCGTATTTCAAAACAAACATTGCAAAAAAATGTCTACATTCATCTGCTGTCTATACGCATATTTAATAAAAAGAAAACTATTTCGATTAATAAAGACGTTATTTGTCTTTCTATTCTATATATAAAAAACGTTTGAATGTAGAACGCTATCACCGGTCAAACGTTCTAAATTTAAACAACAAACTCGTAATAAAAATATTTCAATATCGTGTATGTAGCATAAATAAATGGCGGAAAAGTAGGTACCTATAAAATAGGATATTACTGATACAGAAAATGTATCATAAAATCAATATAATAATATACACAGTAACTTGTAATCAGACTCTCAGATTAAATAACACTTGAGAAAAACTAAGGAAAGGACACAACACCGGCAATAAACAAAAAAAAAGTAATGTGTAGGTAAAAACATCAAAAACTCGTATGCATGTCACCAGAACTAATTACCAACAACGAAGTATTCGTACACTATGAGTCAGAATAATCAAATTAATTATGATTATTACAATGGGAACTTTCAACTGACACTCAAGTAATATTTTTAAAAAATAATCTCTAGCACAAAATGTTTTACGCGCGTTGGAGCACGGCGTGCGTGTTCCCTTTGCGAGGATTTTCGAACGACTAATAGTGAGGCGCCACGTTCACCGCGATGTACATAATACATACATCGATTATATGAAGCACTGTTTCATATATCGATACAGTGTCATGTGGTAAATCAATGTCATAAGTTTTTGAATATATTATTGTTCTACGATAGAAAAAACACCTTGTTAAATATTCTAAGGCGATTAAGTGACGAATATATTGGAGCACTGAATAGTACATATTAAAAATATTAGTTGCAACAAAATTCATGTTTTATGTTCGCGTGAACAATATCATCTAAATGCATGTTTCTCATTTTTATTACATTAAATAACCGCGGAAATCTAAATATATCCACTGCTACGGCGTGATAACGTTTAAATAACATTAAAATGTAAATAATGTAATGGCTTTGATTTTGAATCATTTGGTACAGTTTTTTATTGAGGTGAGGTTACTTAAATTGTACTAAGTCATCAGTTAATGTAAAAGCCTTTTCCAATGTATGAGGCGTTTCAAATGTCTGGCACTAGATATCGTAATACCGGTGCTATCTCTAGAATGCGCATTAAATTGTTAATGAATTGTTCAGACGTCAGTATGCAATTTTTTAAATTGATTAGCTACAGAAAAACAACATTTGTATGCTAATACTATTTTATTGTTACGTTTTTATCAACATTTATTAGTATTCGCCGCACCAAGTATTTGGGTAACGTTACGAAAAAATAAGTTTTATGGAAATATTTTAAAAGATTAAATGTTATGGTCACCATTTGTTTTTCCTTCAGTTTACACTTCAATTAGCGGTGTAATCTGTCGCGTCGCCTCCGCAGCGATGGACGAACCGCAGAAATGGAATAATCCCCATCGAGACAGTTTCATAAATATGTTAATTTATGCGACAATCAAAATATCGAGATCATCTATTCGATGCTGAATATTCATATTGTCTAGAACGAGTTGAAACACACGATTATTCAGATCTCGTCTCGCACATAGTTCGATGTGTCGCCCATAACGTCAAGGCGATAATTAGCATATGATTATAATGTTTCTATGAATATGTTGGCCCTCTAAACTAGAACTGTCCGTAAAATACATACATACTAAGGTTATTACGTAAGTTTATCAAATTTATTGCGTAACATAGTTGTTTACTTACACACTCACTTTGACATATGTATCTAATAACAGCTGAGTGAGAACAGTGTAAGCCGGGTTTAGGGCCATAAGAGCCGTAGTTTATGAGCTGTATTACTTCTAAAAGTCTCGGTCGTCCAGTGGTCGAGTACCCCACCCCGCTTCTGAATCAAGAAGTCACAGACTCGAATCCTGGCTCACACCAGTGTCATTTCGAATTGTTTTTTTCGGAAGTGAACTATCGCTGACTGATAACCTTGTGTCCGGGATGGCAATAGGTTCGCCATTCCATTTGGGATATAAATATAACGGTAAATCGCAGCCTACATCTTCGGGTAGAAAGAGGCGTGAAGTTATGTTATGCATTACTTCTGCCTTCGTCTCTTTCTCACAAAGCGGTCCACACATCTGAACTCAGCGTTATACGCAGAAAAATATTTTGTTTTTCTTAAAAGCAATTCCTCCAACTTAAGACTAATTGGACGTTTAATTGGACTCCATACAATTTATATGGGGTTGAGTCCTTTTTGCTGAACTGCGTCCAATTACAAATAAAAATTGGCCAAATTACTCTAGTTCGTGTCGCACTGACTACACATTTAGCGATCATTTCAATTTATATATTATACATTAATTATATGACAAACATTTAAATTTATCATTTGAATATTAATCAGTCGAAATACACATAATGGGAGCAATTTATTTCATAATACGGAAACTTGGAAAAAAAACAGGTAATTAAAATTTAAAACTTAGCTTCAAGTTGGTTAATATGTAAAAGTATATTGCTGTCCTAAAGTTTTTTTTTTGCCGTAAAAACGCCATTACAACAGTAAAAACAGGATTTAAATCTTCATTCGTGACCATGGAAGTAGTGAAAAAGTCAGTGCTTCTCCTAATTTATCTTTGAGTAAAAAAAAGGGTAAAGTGCATTATATTTTTACAGATGCATTACTTTGATAGGATAGGTCTGAACTTTGTAATATATTGTAGGTAGTTAATCTATCTAATAAGTCTATCCGTCCCGACGTCCTCTACCTTAACATGTGTGAAAAAAGACCGGCACAAGACGTCATGATAATGCAAAATAAGAATCGAATACCGTTCATTTCAGGGCGCTTTCTTTGACAAAAAATTTGCCTTGAAAAATAAGCATTATTAACTGCATATGTGTGTATTAGTTAATATCTCTAACTTTAATTTAATCTCATTAGGATCTGTTTAGAAAACCATATTCTATAATTAACTTCCGGAAAAAAAATTTGAATAATGCAACTGGTTGCAGGGGCAGACGACGCTCTCGAGCATTGTGTGTGGCTGCAGTGTAATTTTTATTAATAATATGTAATCCTATATGTGAGAGTATTTCAAAGTAACATTCGCATACATTATGTGTCAGCTATTATCACAGTGCATTTTCAAATCACACACATATTGGTAGATAATTCGTGAAATCACTAAACGGACAGAAAATTTTTTCTCGGCACTTAAAAAGTAGCTACAAGTAGGGTGACAGGCGATGCTAACCAAGCCCACAGACCATTCTAAAACTTTGTTAGAGAAGTCCACGTAAATATAAATTAATTGTTATATTTTTGTCCTCGAACTGCTACTATTCCATATATTAGGTAATAATGAAAGTTTGGTAGGATATAACGAGTGTTTCAAAAAAATATACATTTATAGAATTAAATTACGTGGCATTGCAACGCAGCTTAATAACAACAATAAAAAAAAGTAAAATAAACCAAAAAATAATAAATATAATTGGGCATAAATGTAATCTGCAGCTCAATTAATCACTGGAATCTTTCATAACTTATATAATTGCCCAACAACTTCTGTAAGAAGCCCCTCGCGTGTATCACCTTGGTCGTCGGCGCCGGTTGGCGAGCGCAACAGCGGCACACCGAGGTCGTATCCCGTCTCAATAGTAAAAGTATGCACTTTGCTTACCTTTTGGTTGACTTTCACGTGTTTCGGCGCTTTCACTATCGCCGGCTTCGAAGGGGCTGCCGGCGCCGGGACTACCGCTTCTGATTCACAAACGATTACACCTAGATTAGACAATTGATAGTTGTTGACACTCCTGATGATGTAGTGCTTATTACTACCAATATCTTGCCGCTAAGATTTTTTTTTTTATGGGATAGGAGGGCAAACGAGCAGGCGTGTCACCTGATGGTAAGCAACCAACGCCGCCCATGGATACCAGCAACACATATAGTGTTACTGTTGCGTTGCCAACCCTCAAAGGATAGGGGAAAGGGGGGGTGGGCCTCCGGGTACCTCTCTCACCGAACGAAACGCGGCATGAGCCACTTTACGTCGATCTTCTGAGAGGTCGTGGTATTTCACCGGTCGAGCCGGCCCATTCATGCAGCGAACTGCTTGGCTCTACCACTGATAAATCCACCTAGCAATTATCCATGAATTACTGGGGTCCTATTAATAAAGATATTGTTCATTAAGCACGGGACATTTAGTTCGGAAAGGCACTTGGGGAATTACGAATAACATGAGCCATTTCATTATAATGATGGCAAGTCATTAGAACTTTACAAATGGCTGTCCTAATGATTATTTGTAGATTGATAACAAATTATTATGTGTACCAGATCGTGCTCTGCCCTGCTGCTGAGGCTGCAGTGGTGATCTCTTCTCTTGTTCTACCATAGCAGGCGCCGGTGGAGGAGGTGCTCCTGTGCTGCCGCCGCGTACCTGACAAAGGTCATTGCATAAATTAGCAGAGAACATTACAATGACGTGCAATATAGAAAAAAATTGACGCGCAAATACAGTCATACTAAAATATAATACTATAAAAAGAGTTGAGAATATAGAGCTCCAGACAGTCAGGTTATCACAGGATCACATCTCAATAACATTTTGAACAGACAATCCTGTTTAGCATAACTCTGACGACATATGTGTATATTCTACCACATAGTCATTTAAAACCTCTTTGTAATAAAAAATAAAACGAAATTTAGAAGTTAATTCGGCTTTTGCCGATATCATGAGTAATTTTTAACTAAATGCCCATACGTTTAGCCGGTCCAAGTGTCGCACAGTTGCATTGGCTGTCGTACACCGGCCCGATAAGGCACATTAAGCTACAAAGCTAAACGTGGACAGGTAATCCCCTGTACACTAGCAGTTAACGCATTTTCCTCAATGCATTAGAGTGCATTCTGAATACACCGGATAATTAATTTTAATTATCGGTCATCAAGTTAGGGAGATCATAGCGCTTACACATGGCTCGTCTTGCGTGGGGGCCGGTAACATGCCCCCAAATAAAAGTCAATAATGTAATAGTGTGTATATATAATATTCTTTTGGCAAAATAGTGAAGGTCAGCAAATAATAAACATGTGTTGCTCTGTTAACAAAAGATTTTTATTATAACCTTTTTTACATAACTAAAACATACACAAATATCTAAGCACAAATAATAGGACTTACCTGTTAACAAAAGAAACGACAATTAAAGTTTATTTTTACTTAAACTTTCCTTCACCATAAAACACTAAACGACAAAACAATTTAGAATACTTTCGCGGTTCGCCATTTGCATATGTCACGAAAACATAGATCAAAATAGATCAATCATAGATAAAATATGACAATACTCAGATCGTACTTTATCGACTTCGCCTAGCGCGGCAATATTCAAAAGAAATACTATAGCAATTTCTTTACATCTCCCTCCCTCGAGGAAGAAAATGTATCTGTATTATTTTTCAAAACGATAAAAGAAATCTTCCTTTGACCCCATTAACTTTTTATGGCATTCTCTAGTATGGGTACAGGAATAAGTTTTACAATATGAAATAGATTTGACTCTGTTTTCTTGTGTCCAGTGTCGATTCTATAAATTGATTGAGAAACTTTTTCTTTAATCTGAAAAGGCCCAATTTTCAGCTCCTCTAATTTTTTCCTGTTTAACTTGTTGCCATTTTCCACGTATACCATGTCTCCAACATCAAATTCGTGGTATTTTCTATTCTTGTCAAATAACATTTTATTGTATCTGTGTGATTTTATTGTATTTTGTACAGCTATTTTCCTATCTCTTAACCAGTGATCTTGCTGTTTTTCTCGCTTCAGTTCTTCTGGTAAGATCGTAAAATCCGTCCCATATAAAAGATAACTTGGCGAAAATCCAGTTACTGAGTGAATAGTTTGATTATATTTATTCACACATTCATGCGCTGTTGTGGTCCAAGCTCTTGTATTGCCATCCTCGTTAATTTTACATCTTATTTTGTTCACTAATGTTTGGTTCAGTCGCTCGTTTAGACCATTCGAAAAAGGTGCATTTACTGCTGTGAATATCAGAAGAATCTGTCGTTCCTCTAAAAATCTCTTGAATTCTTTAGAATTTATCCCTGGATACTGGTCAGTGAGAAGCATTGCTATATTTTCTGTTTCTGATATGGTTTTAACCAGTTTAATAAAGTCGTATGCACTCTGAGTTTTTGATGTCAGGATAAATGCATGTCTAGTGAAATGATCTACTAACAGGTGTAGATACTTTTTAGTAGATCTTGAACCTCCAAATCCTCCTATAGTGTCTATAGAGACTATTTCAAAAGGCCGTGTGGCTGGACCTAGGTGTGACATAAATCCAATTTTCTCCTGGCCTCTTGACTTATTTTTTATACATATCTCACATTTTTTATTTATTTCTTTAATATTCTTTGTTAAGTTTCTAGCTATATATATTGAACTAAGTGTTTTTTGCATTTGTTGAATTCCAATATGACATAGGTTCTTATGTGTATTTTTTATAAGTTTTATACTAAATTCCTCTGTTAAAATAATTTTTTCTTTATTTCTGACTTTTTTATAGTATACATTTTGTCTTTTTATTAATTTATCTATGTTATTCTGTATTTCTTCATTATTATTCTGATCCTTTAAAATGTCTTCTAGACTAATAAAGTTTACAATCTTTAATTGCTCATCCTCATTTTGATTACATTCTAGTACAGGATTTCTGCTAAGACAATCTGCTTCTAAATTATTTTTTCCTGGGGCATATTTTATTTTAAAATCATATTGTGACAGGTAGTACATTAAGTCGCCTAGTTCTTCATCAGTTCTTGATTTCAAATTCATGTTTTCAAGTGGTTTGTGGTCAGAATAAACTGTGAACGATTTGCCAATTAACCAGTATTGCCAGTATTTCACTGCCTCTTTAATGGCTAAACATTCCAGGTATATGGCTTTTTTCTTTTTTTGAGCTATATTTAACTTCTTTGAAAAGTAAGCCACGGGTTTTACTTTTCCATTAGGCTGCACTTGTTTTAAAATAGCTCCAATCCCCTCTATAGAAGCATCAGTATAAATGATTATTGGTAAATTATTATCATAGATTTCTAAAACTGGTTTAGAGCATAGTATTTTTTTTATTTTTTCAAAAGCTTCTTGACATTTATCAGACCAACAAAATTTTTGATTTTTCCTGAGTAAGTTGTGTAGTGGATCTAGTATTATTGCGCTCTTTGGGATGTATTCATGGTAATAATTTATTTTTCCAAGAAATTGTCTAACGTTTTTCTGAGTTTTAGGGATAGGAAAACTTCGTATAGAAATAAGGTTATCCTTCAAAGGTTTTATAGAGTTATTCTGTATTATATGACCCAGATACTTAACAGAGTCTGATGCGAATGTGCACTTCTTAAATTTTAATTTGAAGCCTTCTGCTTTGAGAGCTTCTAACAGCCGTTTTAGGTGATAAATGTGTTGATCAAACGATTTTGAGAATATTAGGATGTCATCGATATAATTTACAGCAAAACCTGTAAGTTTGTACTTCGTGTTCGAGGGAGGGAGATGTAAAGAAATTGCTATAGTATTTCTTTTGAATATTGCCGCGCTAGGCGAAGTCGATAAAGTACGATCTGAGTATTGTCATATTTTATCTATGATTGATCTATTTTGATCTATGTTTTCGTGACATATGCAAATGGCGAACCGCGAAAGTATTCTAAATTGTTTTGTCGTTTAGTGTTTTATGGTGAAGGAAAGTTTAAGTAAAAATAAACTTTAATTGTCGTTTTATAATATTCTTTTGGCAAAATAGTGAAGGTCAGCAAATAATAAACATGTGTTGCTCTGTTAACAAAAGATTTTTATTATAACCTTTTTTACATAACTAAAACATACACAAATATCTAAGCACAAATAATAGGACTTACCTGTTAACAAAAGAAACGACAATTAAAGTTTATTTTTACTTAAACTTTCCTTCACCATAAAACACTAAACGACAAAACAATTTAGAATACTTTCGCGGTTCGCCATTTGCATATGTCACGAAAACATAGATCAAAATAGATCAATCATAGATAAAATATGACAATACTCAGATCGTACTTTATCGACTTCGCCTAGCGCGGCAATATTCAAAAGAAATACTATAGCAATTTCTTTACATATATATGTACGAAGACAGTTTAATTATATTGTTATTTTATGTTTTATTAGAAATTATTAAAATTATCTGTTTAACTATCTATAATTTTCTTTAGCTGCACCAATGTTGTACAAGTACAAACTCAACGTGGAATCTAAACGCCAACTCTGAAGCGCACAAGACTGAAATAATCCACTTCACGGATCAAGACACATCGCTGAATGCCGGCGAAGGAGAGAGACGGCACGATTTAAACATTGTACCAACGTGCACAATGGCCAGCAATATTTCGATAACGTTCGAAGTTTGAAATGAAGAAAAAAACAAACGATGCGCGGTACAGTTTTTGTCGTGCTCTGTTGCGGGGCCACTAAGTGAGAGTTTACACCTGCATTGACGACATGTCTAATGGGACGTTTAACGGTTCTTAAACTGACACATGAAAAAATGGCCGCCGTTTAAATTACAGAACGTAATTATAGTTATCATTATCTTAACGGTGGAAATACTTCGTTTTACAGATAGCTTTAAAATATCGTTGACTAAGTTTTTTTAAAATATCTAGGAAAGTCAAATCATGAAAATAATCGGTAAAAATAGTCTCGGTGGTCCAGAGGTAGAGCACACGGCTTCTGATCCAAAGGTCCGGGTTCGAATCCTGACACTGGCTCACACCAATGACTTTTCGGCTCACACCAAATTAAGTGTGGTAAATATCGATGACTGAAAACTTTGTGCCCGGTATGGCAATAGGCTCGCCACCTATTCCATTTGGGACGTTAACATAACGGCGAGACGAGGCTTAACGGCCCCTGCCTACACCTTCGGGTAACAAAAGGCGTGAAGCTCTATGATATTTAAGATGAAAATAATACAGATTCAATAGAAACTCTATACATCTTTATATGAATTCCTGTGGTGAATATTACGGACAGATGACTTGCTTTCTAGCTTACTATGACCTCGATCTTAAACTAATTAATTGATTCACAATTAACACACAGTAAGATCCTAAGTTAGTACCCATACTATGGACGTAGTACTTATGTGTTTTTTAATATTTGTGAGTGCGTTACATGACGTTAAACACGAAAATTAGTCGCATAAGCAGTTATTATACTTCAGTAACACATTTTAATCACAGGTGTCCTTCTGGTGTGGCCTAAAATTATTAAACTTACAAATTAGGAACAAGTGATGCGATGAGAGTAATCACTCAATTTTCCGAAAGCTTAAATCGATTATAATTAAAAACTAGGAAGTAGAACATATCGATACCCTAATTTGATAACTTACTAACTACACTTTTTTTTCGAAAATGGCATTTTGATACCGGAAGATACCGGATATTATCTAGATTCTATTGGTATCAGAATTATCATTTTGGAAAAAAAGTGGAGTTAGTAGGTTTGCAAATTAAGGTATCGATCGATATCGAGATTTATGTACTGGGACTAGGTGCTAATCCTAGCCTCACGGAGCTCTATTTTAGCACTATTTTTATCAGTAATGTTTTTTCCTTTTGTAAGGAATAAGGGATTCATGATGATTTACTATATTGACAACCAATGTCAATAAATTCAGAGTACCAGTGCCTATTTCGCTGTTAGCATAAAGAACCCCCTCAAAGTCTACGCACAACCCTTTTTATAAGTAGGTTGAATAGGACATGTGTAACGCGCATATTATGATATCGTTGGTGTTGTTGCATGCGCCAATTTGCCAACGATATGGCCACCGCCAACTACCAAACTTTAAACAAGTTTCACTTCGTCGTAGTTTAAAAAATATTCCTTACAAATGTTCCAGTTTTAATAATTTTATGATATTAATGATGAGTTACTGATGAATTGCCTTTCAACTTTACACGCTAATTTAAAGTAGCCTAGCATAATCTGTTTCTACAGATCTAAATACATATGCGGATTACAATATACAAGACTATTGAGAATATTGTATAGGAAAGTGTTTCACAAAAGTCAGAGAAACTTGAAGGAAGTAAGAAGTAGGAAAATAATTATACTTGTATTCGACGTCATAAATACAGAGCAAACACTTAGTTCGAGTCATAAGCACGCGCTAGCCCATAACACTAACGACGACTCGCTTGCCATAACACAAATCGAACTGTTATTCGAGTAATAATAATACTTGATTCAGTCTCGAGGGGTGCAAATAGGGATAGGAACCCTACAGTAAACACCCCTATAGAATCTGATTCGTTAGTAAATTCTGTTCAATAAAACATTTACTTGGGTAAGATGTGAAATTTTAGAGCAAACAGCTTGATTGTAATTGATTAATATCCTAATTTTATGAGTATTTTTCAGTTGATTTGATTAGCGTAAATAAATTGAATAATCATTTATTGATCCCGGCGACTTCTTTTCGCGATATTCTATACCAAGGCAAACACATATTCTATTACTCCTTTTGATTGTAATATTAATCTTTCATCGAAAAATCAAACGAAAAAAATAAACAGTAGGCACAAAGTAAAGTGCATTGGTCGAAGGCAGCAAGCGCGCAGCCAGGGATGATAGAACTTTGAAACATTTTTTAAGATCTACTCCACATATAGTACAGGATCCGTAGAATATTTTTTTAAGTGATTAATATCAAGCTGAATCTTCGTGAATAGCTTCATTTGTATGAGACCTCCAACAATATCATATGGGAAATTTTAGATGATGGTAGCTAACAGAGGTAGCCACGACCAGATATGTTTATTTGATGATTCTCAAAAATTCATTACTAACCGACTGTTCCTAGTGTGATATTCAAGATAATTATCTAAATGATTGGAAATTATATTTGTCCTATAAAATGCAAGGTTTGATTAAAGAGGTCCCCTTCTTTCAACTGGTATGGAAAACGCGGCCATGAAAAATTATTACTAACCAGCTGATTTTTTAAAATTAAATTATTTAATATTCATATAATATAACATAACATAACATAACTTAATACTTAATATGTAATTTTATTTTTAAAAATCAGCTGGTCGGTAATAATTTTTCATGGCCGCGTATTCCATACCAGTTGAAAGAAGGGGACCTCTTTAATCAAACCTTGCATTTTATAGGACAAATATAATTTCCAATCATTTAGATAATTATCTTGAATATCACACTAGGAACAGTCGGTTAGTCATGAGTTTTTGAGAATCACCAAATAAACATATCTGGTCGTGGCTACCTCTGTTAGCTACCATCATCTAAAATTTCCCATATGATATTGTTGGAGGTCTCATACAAATGAAGCTATTCACGAAGATTCAGCTTGATATTAATCACTTAAAAAAATGTTCTAGGGATCCTGTACTAATACATGCATCTTAGCGAGATAAAAAGGAAAACCAGAAAAACAAGATCGCCTATTTCGGAGCTTAGGAACAATACAAAAACCGAACGTGACGAATAAAAATTACAATTTTTTTGTTACATATTTTTATTCATATTTAACGTCTCGTCATTGTAATTACGTATTAGTATTGGTGAAAAAATGTACATCTGGCCGAGGTCGATAGAAGCTTAAAAGAAGTGTAACAACAACGACCGTGGAAGAGCAACGCAGTTAGCTACATGAATCATTGGCCGGCTCGACCGGTGAAATACTACGACCTCTCAGAATTTCGAAGTAATGTGTTTCGCTCGGAGGCGGCGTTAGCTGCTTATCATCAGGTTACACGACTGCTCGTTTGCCCCCTAACCATTAAAAACCCCCATGGCAAGTGGTGTATAGCCAGTCGATATTCTGCCAGTGTGCCACGTGACATGTTCAAAAACAGATCGGGCGCACTAATAAAATCACGTCTTGATCGATGACGGTCCGTCACACACATTATCAGCGCATTATCTCAAGGTCTCAACACAATCAGTTAGTTACGTGAAACAATTTATTACTAAATGTACATGGATGTTTTGACTTTTATTTAGTTCTACATAATTGCGTTAAATTGCCTGATATGACTTTCAGAACGTACCGATTGTGTTTTCAAATAGAAATTTTCGAAACCCTCTCTTCTGTCACCGAGAAACTCACAATTCAGCGGATATTATTGAAAACACTCGTGCTGTTTAAGTTAGTAAGTGGTCGTATATCGACAATCGCCAAAACACGATATTAACGTGCCGTGTAACGAACTATCCCGTGTTGTTACCGGGATACTAGGCGAAGTTTATTAAAGTGCTACGACATTATCAAACACTATTTTGGATCCTAACAATAACACAAATTAAGACATATTTAAGATGAGAACACCATCTTTGATCAAATAGATTCTTAACGCCCGAATACTGAACCGCTACTCAAATTTGACAATCAATAAAGTGCTACTTACTGCTCAAATTTCACGTATTCTGTCCAATGTGACAGTTACTTAAACGCATAAGTAGCGCTTATATATTTGAGTGGCGGTTCAGTATTCGGGGATAAGAGTGTGTTTATACTAATATGTTACGTAGATTTTCATAACATAACAAACATAACGTAACTTCACGCCTTTTGTTACACGAAGGTGTAGGCAGCGGCCGTAGCCTCGTCTCGTCGTTATGTTTACGTCCCAAATGGAATAGGTGGCGAACCTATTGCCATACCGGGCACAAAGTTTTTAGTCATCGATATTTATCACACATAACTTCCGAAATACAATTTCGAAAAGTCATTGGTGTGAGCCAGTGTCCGGAGTCGAACCCGGACCTCTGGATCAGAAGCCGTAGATTTATATAATGTATTTTATTTTTATTAATAATAAATTAGTGCAAGTTTTTGGTGTTCCTAATCATCCAAAATACCTTTTAAGTCCCATCTACATTTTTCCAACTTCAACAAAGGGGTAGTAATGTACTGGTATTGGAATTTTAAAACTAGACGCCGCTTTATAATCTGTGCCAAACTTAGAGTAAGCAAAAAGGCGAAACGCCAACGGGACTGACGCAAACGGCAAACGTACACAAAATAAACTCATTGGATACGGAACGTGCTCGTAAGCAATGTTTGTCAAACTTGTTGGATGAGGGCTGCACAGGTAGGTAACAAAGAACAAAATCATCCAGTACTCTAAATGTCTAAATCTTAATATTCCGTATAGTAAAGGCGAAATTTGTGTACGAGTGATGTTTGACGCCACGCTGTATAAACATTATAAACACCTTCTTTATACGATTTGGCAAACGAAAATGCGTTTCACCTAATGGCAAGCAAATACTGCAGCCTGTAGTGCGGGTATTCAGAAGGGTGATAGAACGGAGAACGTTGCCGGGTAAGATTTATAAACAGTCCGCCGTCCAATCTGTGACTTCATCATATTATTTAGTATGACCAGTTTTGTGACACACGAGCACTATTCTGGACGAACTTTGCGAGAAAAATGCGTTTAAAAACTAAATTATTACGTTAAAAAAAATGATTGATAAAAATAGCATGAGAATACGAAACTCAAAGGCAGCAAGCAGCAGAGTGTTTGATAAGACGACAAAGCTTACTGATTTCCGTTATCACTATCCCGCATTCACGTGACCAATAACCACTTCTTTTTACAAAGGTCTCACTCACTCAGGTTTGGGTTCTTTTTTGCGACTCTATTGAATATTTATTAATGTTCACGTCTCAATATACGAAGAAATAGAGTCCAATATATGGTTTATTCAGATAGATCACTAACTATCCTAGCTAGCCAACAAAACTCACGAATTCAATCTTAAGCCGAATGTTAATTACTCTAATCAAAATTAAGTTTAAAATCTGTACGATCTCTTCATCTCATTATAAACCATTTTTCATTAAGGTCGCTCCATGTGTTTACGTGCTACAAATTCGATTAGACATTCAGGCAGACAAAAATTAATTAAGATTCTAGGGGAATTGACTTCATTTCATTATGAAATTAATATTTATCTATACATATAAATAACAAAATACAGGGCTATGACTATAGATTTGTGAAAAACGAAGTCGTCTTTATGAGAGTCTTGCTTATAGTAATAGAAGTTAAACAACCCCTAACAGTTTAAACATATGCAAGCAGTAATTTTTAAAAAATCTTTTAAAACTATATTTACTACATACGATGCATTTATGTTCCTAATATTAACGAAATAGCTTAATCAGCTATAATTATAACTAACCGTATTATTGCGAAACATGACAAGATTGCTCCCACGGTTACAGAATAAGACCATGTAAACATCGCCGTCACGCACAGCCAAGGTCAAAAATCGAAACGCAGTTATATGTCAGGAATATAACCATTACTTGTTATGTGTATATTTAAAAAAAAAGTGATATCGAGCGGATTATATCGGCTCGATGCGAGTTGATCAAGTGATGTCCAGTCGCTATTTGTCCTGTGCACTACCGGCTGATAAAGATGACCCTTAGTGATGGCCGGTTACATGGTCACATTAAGGAACCGAGTGAACATTCATCTTTACCCCAAAATTAAAGTACACATCATTATCAGAAAACATATGTGGAATTAAAAGTATTTTAAGTATTTTTTACGCAAAATATCGTGAATACAATTTACATACAAACTTAATATAATTCTAAGTACCTACATTAACAGAGATTCTTTAAGGTAGACTAGATCTAAGAAGGAGACTAAACACATCAGTCTGAACCACATCGAATCAATACATTCTGACGCAATGACGTCGCCTTCATGATTCGGGGGACAGTCAAACTATCTTGGAACGAGTCCAACCCAACACAAACTCAAACTCAACTATTTAAGTAGCACCGAAAAAAAAATAGATGGCGTGGTGGGTTCAAGTAGAAGCTGTTTTATAGCTAGCAAACATTTGACTATGATTTGATACCAAATGATAAATGTTCTAAATACATACATACATAACTTCACGCCAAATCCCTTGCGGGGTAGGCAGAGAGAACAGAGCGCCATAGGGCACGATTCTTACACACCTCACTCGCTTCGTTGACTTTCATAACTCTTTTCATGCACGCGCATCGGTTTTTGAGGCTCTTAACATCCCCTTCCTCCTCCAGAACACGTTCTATTTGGTCTTGGAATGTGTGTCTTGGCCGTCCTCGACTCCTACATCCGTCCGCTTTTGCATTGTATATCTGCTTAGTCAGTCTTGCGTCGACCATTCTTTCTACATGTCCGAACCATCGGAGCATGCCCTTTCTTACTTTTACACCGACACTCTCTTTCAAACCAACTTCCTTCCTTACAACCTTGTTTTCTACGCGGTCAGCGAGAGTCACTCCGCAGATTTTGCGTAGAGCCCTCATTTCTACCGCGTTTATTCTACTTTCATGCACACTCTGCCATACCCAGCTCTCGCTTCCATAAGTTAGCGTTGGGATCAGGACTGCATTGTGGATTGGTAACTGGGCTTTTCTGCTAATATTTTTTGCGCCCAGGAATCTGCCCAACGCTCCGTTTACGCTATTTCCTATCGCCACTCGTCTTTCTACATCCGCGGTGTACCTTCCATCTCTATATATGTTCTAAATACTAGACGATAATCTACTTATAGGAGCGTCATAAGTACAAATGATTGATTCATATTCACTATACCAAGAGCGAATGAGCTCTGTTGAACCACCAACTTTTAAATTTAGGAGAAATGCTTGAATGTAGAAAAAAATGCTTTCCAAGCATCCGTAATCTTGTCTATACACTCAACCGCCGAAAGTAGATTACAGAACACAAAATAATGTATTGTATAACCTATTGTATATAAAATATGCAAATGCTGAGGTAACCATTCAACACAACATTCTCACTTTGAAATGCTACACCTACTATTAAATATCACTGTTCCAACAAAGCATCGTCATCACCGCCATACCCAGCAGTTTGATGCCACATTAGAATTGCGAATGGATGTGGTGTGGATAACATTCATCACCTAGCATGAATAGATTCTCTAAATGCATATTACATTAACATAATCCATTAAAAATAATAGCCACTAAAGCTTTCTCCTGGGTCAGTTATCAGACCTTGATGTTGGATCTCCTCATACGTAGTTTACAAAGAGCATTAAAATCTGTTGAGGTATTAAATATGCGTACGACGTGAGAGACTCAGTCAATTAACTATGTGTAAAGAAATACGCGAAAACATATGAAACAAAAACATTTTTACACAAACAAGTTCTCGTTGGCAACGTCACTGAAGGTCAGAGCTACTGAAACGCACGTGGGGGTATTACAGTGACGGGGCGAGTTTTACTTGTAACTAAAACGTTGAAATGCCATCTCAATCACATACAAATTTGGATGTAAGCCAGGTCAGATTATTTTATAAATTTAAATTTCTACCTTAAATTTATTTATACAATAATTTGGTCGTATTCTGAGTAAAACGTGCATATTATCAATTGATAATACTGACTGCAATTCATACCGTACAACTTCATTTGGACTAAATAAATGTTCATATGGGGGCAAGATCTATCAATGGACTGTGGAATTAGCAGAAATGTAATTTCACGTGAGAAGAGTCGTGGGTTTCAACTAGTACTTAATATCAGCCGTATGGCACTTGTGCTTATAATGATGGCATGATGGTGGTGGCACTTATCTATCCTTTACATTATCTATTGAAAAAAATTCCTTGTTCAATTTCTTACATCCCTAGTGAAGTAGAATGATAAACTCATTAAGAATTTTAATAAACATTCTAGTCCCAAGCTACCGCAGGTTTTAGCTAGCAAACATGGTAAAATGGTTTTGTAATAGGAGCCACCAATCAAGTTTTAGTTGCGTATGTAAACCATCTGAGAACATTCATCAAATTTGTTCCTACAATTTGGGAGGAGTTCCGTGGTAGGCATACGCACAAAAGACTTAAATATAGAAATATATTATATCCCCTAGTGTAATTGTTAATGATAGTCCAGACAGTACACAAGATATTTATTCATTGTTTTTTTTATTAATTTAGTATTATAAAAAAGTTCTTTTCTCTGTTGAACTTTTTCTGCCAATATATAATGACAACTAACAATGAACTAAAAATAGTTTAATTAAAAATATCAGTTTCAATGTCAGTTATAACACAAATTGCTGTGTGGCGCCGGCTTAGAATACCGCCACCCCATCTCTTCCCGTGGGTGTCGTAAGAGGCGACTAAGGGAAAAGCTAGAAGAATGGGCAGCAGCATTCTCTCTTAAGACAATACAGCCTACTGCGATCGCCAACCCGCCTGCCAAGCGTGGCGATTATGGCAAAATCCCCCCATGATTGAGCGGACCGGCAGTTGTGGCGCTCTATGGGGGAGGCCTATGTCCAGCAGTGGACCTCAAAAGGGCTGATGATGATGATGATGATATAACACAAAATTGTAAAATCACACATTTATTTCAATTTGCCTTCTCGTGTTTAATTCATATAAAAAAATATTACATTTGTTATGATATAATATTGAAACATCAGTCGATACCAAAATCCTATTAATCTGGAATAGCCTTGGGTTAAAGATTATAATTGGTCATCTATCAGCGATGACATGAAGTTCATAATAATTCCTGTATACCATCAAGGGTTATTTCCACCAGAGTGAGACACCCAGTGAAATTCAAAATCATTGGGTATCATAATTTTTCACATAAGTTTCGAAGACAGTATTGATTAGAGCTATGCTAGTTAGACATAACCTCCTTTATGTCCTCTAATTTCAAATGAATATGTGTGCTCAAAGTCTCTACTTACACAGTCACACCAAAAGTTTCATTGTCAGAACCTGTAAAATTTATTGATTTGTTTTCTGCTCTTTGATAAAAACCCTTAGCGTTATGTTTGAAAAATATCTTTAAGTTACAAGTTGTTTGTTGCAGCTGAACACAACAACAAATGAAATTGTAATAAAACAGATAAATAAGTTCTTGCTACCAACCCTTTCCTCCATCCCTTACAAATCATTTAAAAAGGGATTTGGTGCAACGGTATGTTGTCATTATTATATATCGTAAAATCTAGTAGCAAATTTAAGTAGGTGCTTCATTTAAATTATAGAAATTTTAATCAGTCTTAAGAACAGTTTTCTTAAATATATTTCAATACCTTATACAGTGCTACCACAAGTAACATTTTATAATTGGTTATTACTCAGTTAATTGCAGTTGTTTTTATTCTTAACCTAAAGGCAGTTGATGTGTGTTTTCAACTTTTTGTACCTTCATATCTTAATAAAGATTGAGAGGTAAAAGAGAAGATAATTCTGTCTCAAGAATAAAATAAATTCTGGGACCTTGAAAAGGAATGAAAATAAAGAACTTGATTCTTGTGATCCAGTTACCAATCAGCATGTTGAGTATCCTTGTGCCTCTAATTTTATTATACCCCAATTTCCTTAATCAATTTCAAAAATAGTTTGCTAATATATTAAGAGTCCACTTAGTCTCTAAAATCATCTCTCTGTTAAACACATTTAGAGATGTTAAAAAAAGAGTTTCAGTGTGAGATTAATTATCTAATTGTTACACTGGTTCAACATATAGTAAACCAAAATGAATGCAATGACAAAACAAAGGAGCATGTTAATTTACCAGGAACATAAAAAATCAATAATCTTCCTTAGCAAGAGTGAAAAAAGTTGTATCAGGTAATTGATACAGAATAATAATAACCTTGCTCTTAAGTTTAACAAAATATTCTATATTAGGCCCAACTGAAAGCTGTCAGATTTTATCAGAATCAGACGGCTAATTAAGTTAATTTCATAAATTTCCAGAACAGTAGGATTTAAGTTCATTTACAAAGTTTATCATCTCAACTTTCTAAGAAAGATGAGATTACAGTGGTTAAGAACTATATTAATACATAGTACTTGACTTTAAGAATATTTTAAGAGATACCTAAAAAAATATTAAAATTAACATGTGTACTTCGACATTGTTTTGTTTACATAATGTGACACTTACCTGCCAAGGGTTCACTTTAGGAATAGGTGCTTCAACGAACTTCTTTGGCTGGCTTTCAGCTCCCTGTTGCTGTTGTTCAGATGTCGGCTGGGGGTCTGTTTGCGTTTGTGGTGCCTTATGTGGCCTAGATGGTGCTCTTCGATCTCGGTCACGACGTCCTTTACCAGGACGCCGTCCATGTGATATTACTGGCACAAAACCTTCTTCCTCCTCTTCATTTTGTTTCGTGGGAGGCATGTCGACCACTTCACCTGGCGCGGCTTCAATGTTTTCTTTGTTACTCTCACCACCCCTAAAGTTCAGCACTGACGCGTAAGAGGGGCCTGCGGCCTCAGCGGACACGCGGGCGGCCATGCCGCCGCTGCCCTCGTTATGTAAGCCCGGGCGCGCGCTCCGCGCCGAGAGACGATCACGAGCGCGCCTCCATGCTCCTCAACACGACGGCATGTTGGGGTTAACCC
Source organism: Euproctis similis (assembly GCA_905147225.2). Lineage (NCBI taxonomy): Eukaryota > Metazoa > Arthropoda > Insecta > Lepidoptera > Erebidae > Euproctis > Euproctis similis. Next base: position 2,736,386 of record LR990107.1, read on the forward strand.
AAATCGCGAAAGAACTTCCCCAATGTACACAGCCCGATCTAACAGTGCGAAGGTCGAATTATTCACGAAATAATAACACGTGTCAGTGGCGCCCGCAAACGTTTGGTTGTTAAGAAATATGAGTGAACCTTTCACACCACACCGGACTGGCTCTGGTGAAACCGTATTTACATCCAAAAAGCACGTCCGATGACTTGTTCCAACGTTCCTGACACACTGAACGTGTCAGGTGCACTGTGTCTATCGATTTCGTGTACCGTTTATAATGAATGAAGGTTCTATTATCTTAGGATCATAACAGAACCGTATTTTGTTCACTTTCCACACATGTGGTCGGACGCCCAAAAAGGGATTTTTCCGCAACACTCACACACAGAGACTACAGAAAGCTGTGACATAATTTATCGAAAAAGTGTTGCCAGTGGAAGGGATAATACAAATGAATTTATTTTGAACGCATCCTTATTCCGCAACGGTATTTTCATTTGTTATTAAAATACAGATAAATTTCTGATCATGAAGTATTTACATCAAAATTAAATATTCATATACTCATTAATAACAGACGAAAATCATGAAATTATAAAAAACATAAGATTTGAACGTTGTAATCGATAGGCCTATTTAGAACGCATCCTAATAAAAAAATCACATTGAAGTCATAGACTATCACAAAACGTACCATGGAGATAACACAGCACAATGTTTCATAATCTAGCACACATTACTATGTTATATTACTGTGTGCTAGACTGTCGAGTCTTAATACTAAGAACTCGATTAATAAGAAATTTATGTAATGTGGTAATATGCGTGTTAATAGGAGGAATCAGTTATATTCGTAGGCCATATTTATATGCTCTGTGTCGTAGGCTTAAGCTGATTGTCGGCTTGGCGATTATGCGAAAATTATCGTAAAATAAATAAAATCATAACTAACATTTTTAAGCCATCATAAGACTCTGGCAGACGTGAATTTATTTATGATAGTTAGTTTGATATATATTTTGCATAAATATTTAATAATTATGATAGAAACGCTGAATATAAAATGAAACTTTTAAACTTTGAAAAACTAACCTCCGATTTAAACGAAGTTGATAAAAAATATAAACCAAGGGTTTATATTTTTAAGTTTTTTTAGTAATCTAATAATAATTTGAAATAAATTCGATAAACTATTATTTGTAAACCTTTAGATTTTTGTTTGGATATGTTTACTGTCTAAAATTATTATTCACATTAATAGGTGCAAATTTTAATGAACCTTGAATTGTAATACATAATTCAAACTACACAAAATTAATAATTCAATCCTAAAGAAATGTTAGGTAAATACAGATCGGCAAACAAAGTACAGAAATACAGTGTTTCGGTACTTCATGGATTGGCATTATACACATATTTTTGTATATTCCTTTGAAATTGCTTTTAAATAGAGTAGAATAGAATATACTTTATTGTACACCATATAAAGAACAAATTATAGTACTTAGGTGATACTACAAGGTAAATGTAAGGCGAGTACAATAGGCGGTCTTATCGCATGCTGCGATCTCTACCAGACAACCTTTAGATGGACATGCTTGCTAGGAAGGTAAATCTGCGGTGTACAGTTGTTTGTTCAAAATATACATGATAGATAGATAAATACATACATACACATATTACATAAATACATACATACAAATAATACATAAATACATACACATACACAACTACATATAAATACATAATATAATATAGATATATACGGATGATATTTATGCAAGTATAGAACATCAAGCTTAAGGAGTAATTTATAGTCATAAATAGTGCTCTATGAGATATTTTTTGAAAGTTGCCAATGTCTGTGCGTGACGAATATGTTGTGGCAAATCATTCCACAATCGGGCAGCCTGGACGGAGAAAGATTTATCGAGAAAATTTGTGTAATGCGCTGGTATTTCCAGGGTCAAACTCACCGATGATCTCAAGTATCTCGCATGTTTGTCATGGAGAAACGCGTAACGTTTTTTAAGATAGTAAGGAGTAGCAGGATATAATACTATATAGGAGACAGAATATGAGTATTCCTTCGAAGGCGAACGGGCAACCATTTGAGCGCATTACGATATTCGGTGATATGGTCATATTTGCGTAAACCAAATATAAACCTAATACAGAGATTCTGAAGACGCTCAAATTAGTCAAGTTAGTTTTCACTTTTTAGTGAGATCGAGATAGTATAGTATAGCTGGTATCTGCATAATCACGAATAGGAAGTAGAATAGATTGTGCAAGCGCAGTCTTGGCAGCCCCGGATCGGCAAAAACTGAAAAATGCCGCCCCCGCCCACTAACATTTATTTTAACGTTTGCCGCTCTACTCTACTACTACTCCGCGTATCCGGAAACCCAAAAGGGAAAGCCTTTTCTTCCCATCCCGCTTCCGATCCCTTCCTTATTCCAATTTAAAAGACAGCAACGCAAGTGCTGTGCTAGCTGTGTTCAGATGTCTATGGGTGGCGTTTGTTGCTTGCCACCGGGTGCTCACGCCTCCTTGTTTACCGTTAAAGAAAACATCTTCTAAGGCTTGAACTATTTCTAGCAAATTATTTAATCGAGTATTCACAGCAACATGTTTTGCCGACCATCTCGTATGACTACTCCGTCAGTTCTCATCCGCGCTCGGCCCATAGTCGATCCCGCCCAGCTGGGGATCATATCGGTGTCGTTCCGCCGGACCTAAGACACAGCCCAGGGCTCCACGCGGATCTTTATGCTTCCAAGTTGCGGGAAGCAATCGCGGTCGTGGCAAGCTTAGTGCGGCCGGTAAAACTGGCGGCGTTGGTGGTGATCAATCTAGACGATTCGGTCGCCAAGGAGGAAGTGGAAACGGCGATCGCGAACATCGGATGCTGCGAGGTCGCGGCGGTCAAGTGCCCAGGCCGTCCTGACGAAGGGACGGATACTGGTCGGATCTACCTCTGGACGGGGTGGTTTCGGTCCCTGTTTCCAACTTTACGCCGCCAGAAATGGACCCTCTACCCTCGGCGACTCCGCTGCCAGGGGAGGTCCAGTCGCTTGCGGATGAACAATTAGCTCTTGCCACCACCAAGATGGGGGGAAGGTTTCGGAGTCTCTTCAGTTCGTGCCTTGCAACTGGGAGGTTTCCGAAACCTTGGAAGGAAGGACGGTTGTGCCTCCTTCCTAAGAACACACACACCTTTAACTCCGTCCCCAATTCGACGATCTTAGAAACGCTCCACAATCACGGGGTGCCTCTCTACCTACGGCGGCTGGCCTTCGGGACTAAACTATCTGGAGGACTGGATCGTCCTTCTGGTGGACAAGACGTGCAGGCTACGGCGATACGGCACGGAGTCCGGTGTTCCGCAGGGGTCTATCTTGGGCCCTCTCTTGTGGAACATTGGCTTTGACTGGCTCCTGCGGGGCGCCCTCCTCCGTGAGACGAGTGCAATCTGTTATGCAGATGACACGGTCCTCGTTACCCGGGGAGGGACTACAGGGTGGCGAGCCTCGCTTCAGCGGGTGGAACCCTGGTGGCCGGGCGAGTCCACGAAACCATCTTCAGGTGGCACTGCATAAGACCGAAGCAGTCTTCTTCCCCTGTCCGCATCGGCGTCCTCCCGCTGACGCTCACATTACGGTGGAAGGCATAGTTATTGCGGTAAAGGCCATTATCTTCGCTCATTATCTACAACGGGTGGAATTTCGGCCAGCACTTCAGCATGGTTTCCTTTTCTTCCGAATAGCGAAGGTGCTGTCCAGGCACGGGTGCTTTGGATCGTACCTGAGCCGAATCGGCAGAGAGGAGACACCGTCGTGCCCGCACTGTGGCGCGGCGGAGGATGCGGCTGAACACACTGTTAATTAATCTGCACGTATTGAAGTGTCAGCTAGCTCAGTCAGCAGGCCTTAAACAGACCTTTTCTGGGCGGTGGGTCGTTCACTATAAACAATTTACCGTTTGGACAGGGAACTATTTACCGTTAGGACAGGGAACTATTTACCGTTAGGACAAGGAACTATGTCGCGTGGTAGCTGCCATGCTGGCCGAAGGTGCAGCCTGGAGTAAGTTCGCCTCCTTCTACGAGGAGGTGATTACAGAGAAGGAGGCGGCGCGATCCTGTCACGGCGCCGCTCCGCAGGAGAAGAACGGGAGGAAGGAGGCGACATTTCGATCACCGACAATAACTCCTTCCCGGGGTCGGGCGGTTGACTGGCGCGAGGGGGCTGTCACACGCATTGTATATACCCTCACTGTCACCGGACAGCGCTGGCCGGCGATCCGCGGCCGTTCCTGAGCCTCTCACCATCGCGAGGTGCGCGCGGAGATTGCCGTAAGGGCGGCAATTCGTCGGGGCATTTAAATCTCCTTTCCTTAGCCAATTAATAGTTTCATATATCAATCTTTTGGTCGTATTGAGCATTCAGTAACAATGTTAAAAAAATAAATTCTTTATTATGACACACACAAATTTTTATTTGTTATACACAACATTTATTTTTCTTAGGACGAAAAGTAACAAAAGTTTTTAATCTTCTGCCCATAATTATATCAGTTTTATGGTCAAAATGTAGGTAATATATTGTAATGTAATTTTACTTTTTACAATAAGTAAAATGTTATCTCATGATAATGGCATTGTCGGTATTCGTTGGACGATACATACCTAAATATTTTCTACAATTTGTACAATAATGATATACATTTTTGCATGATTTTAAGACATAAGGAAGGGGAGCACAAATCCAACAGCAAAAGAGACATAAAATAAATGCACACAAATGAGTGAAAATCGTAATTTTGCTGATCGTAACCGTCATGCCCGTGAATCCACATTCAGGACAAATGACTAGCATCGAAGTAAATCCAAAATTATGGACCCGTAGTGGTGGAGGTGGTGCAGGGTCAAAATAAATATCAAAAGCTGTTGCATATGTAGGTGGCGGAGTATGCTGAACGAAGGAAGGTGAAGAAATAAAAGTACCCATTAATCTGGGTCTTCTTCGAACAGACATTTGTCGTAATACGAATGAATATGAAGGAGGTGCACTTGTCAATGAACCTGGTGGTGTAATATCTTCAAATTGGCAGTCAACTAAATCGATTCTCCCTAAATTCGATTGTATGTAATTAATGACAGAAAAACTTCGTGAATTTTCACTTAATTTTAAACATGCTAGCAAAAATAAAGATTGCGGTTCATTTGCACTGATAATTGACACTGGTAAATTTAAATGGGATACATTATGCTCATCAGTATTTTTCTTTCCTTCTGCAGTAGTGTCAGAAGTCGAAGACCCAGCATTTTTTGATTGAGATATAACACAATCCAATAAATTCGTGTTCTGTAAAGGTGGCATTTGACGTTTTGATGAATATACGGATAATGTTATTGGTTCTGGATTTTCTTGAGAAACTATATCTGCATTGTGGCTACATTCTGGTATGTCTGAATCTTCCATGGTAAGTTATATTATTATTATTGGATATTCACTCATACATTGATAATGTTACTTTGATTGCTTTCTAAAACTTCTTTTCTATTTGATTCCAAAACTAGAAAACAGTAAATAATATGCATGCTCTGTAAGCTATATTGCCACATGAATAATGTCGTGATGAAAAACAACTCACGAAATGTGTCATCATTGTGCTATCTATGGTAATATTAATCGATTGTAAATATATTTCTCGCTTATTTTATACCGAGGAGCTTTGATTTAAAGTAGTTAAATTTATCATAGAATAAAAAACATGATTCGTGTTCATTCGAAAATAAATAATCAATAACCTTTATTGTATAAATTTAATCTGAATTTCTAAGCCAATGAAGCTTTACTACGTTGATCTTCACAGACACTCAAAAATAGTCAATAAATATTTCAATTATTGCTCATTTATGCGATATAATATAGTAAAACTTCCAATTTATCTCTCCCAATTTAGCCACGAGGCTAAATTTTAGACTGGGCTAAGTTTTAGATAAATGTAATAAAAACTTAATTTTAATTAAGCCAAGGGCAGTAAATTAAGATTTTTTTAGGCTGGTAACTATGCATGACATTTATGAAAGTTATTGTTTCCGGTAATGTTGTGCTATTCTGATTCATTCGATTCATGAGTCGATTTTTATCGAACTCGATTCGAGTAAAATTACCGAACACAATTTGAGTAAAGCAATAGGCTAGTTTACTTAATTTTAAAATAGGTTAATTCTATAGCTTAATGTTTATATTATTTCAAAACAACTATATTTTTGAAAGCGACTTACATTTACAGTATATATTTTGTATTTAAAAAACTATTTTCAGCTCAGAAGCACTCCAGACCGTCATGGTGTCTTAAATGGCATCTCGCCGTGGCAAACTTAAGTGCTTGTGTAAGATCGTTGTCAATATTTTTAGCAATATTTATCATGGTACGAATTTATTCAATTTCTTCTTACAAATATATTTCTGAATGCCATTCACTGTCACGTCATTCAGTACCTATTTTTTAAGATTTTCCCGTTTATAAATTGTGATAAATACAGTAAAATTTTACTGATTTCGATATACTCTTTCTTTAAATCTGTAAATCTTAATCAACATTTAGTAACTCTAATTGATTTAATTTATTTTTAGTCTGTCGACTAACGAGTCTGTTCTCTGAATATTCAGAAAACTACTGGAGAACTGTACTAAAAGAGTACAGAATTTTGCTAAAGTTTTTTATATTACAATCTTTCATTTGTCACGTTTTTGAACAAATTAAATATTTAATCGCATTAAACAATAATTATCTACATCAGATATATATATAGAAATATTTTTATTTCAATAATTATTAATATTTATCAATTAAACTTATTTAATTGCAGTAAAACTCATATTTGCTTTGATTTGGGTCTTGTCTATAACCGAGGCGTAACTTTTCAGTAATAAATAATATTCTTTATGTAGATTTTCTGTAATCGATTTGAATAAATTCCAACTCGATTGATGAGTATTTATCGAATGCTATTCAAGTTTATACATCATTAGCATCCGGTTGGTCTTTTCATTTCTCCGTGGCATGGCGGATGGTCTCTAAGGCCGCCAGTAATTGTGTGATTTTGGAGAAATAGCTTCGCTGGTATAGCGAAATGGTAAGTGGTTAATTTTAATGTATCATTACATCTGGTTCACCATTATCTGCGTCTAACTCGTTAAATGTATTCCGTATATTGCGTTTCTATCTAATATGGCTTTGTTGGAACACGTGTTTCTATTAGCTTACGTGAAAACAATCAAGCTGCAGTGGTATTGCTTAAAGTTCATTACCTAATACCACGCAGTTGTAATACCTGTGAAATAGTTTTCAGATATTGAACAGACAGTGAAATATAACATTAAATAAACATAATAACTTTGATAACCTAATCTTGCGGCACGCCTCGTAGGTCTGTCCGCCACCATAAATACATTAGGTTGTCCTATTGTAGGAAGTTTGTATATAATGATTTCTTTTCGAAAATGTGAGAATAGCTGTAATTAACTCTTACGAGTTGTTTATTTCGACAGTATTCGACCTCATGTACATTGAGATTGCCACTTTATAGCCTCATGTAAATAATTCCTAAACATGTGATTTAGTTTATCATTTTTGATTAAGTAACCCGTTGCTAAAATTTATTAGAATATAAAATGTTATGATTATAACGGGAGGTTATATTGTGGCCCAACTTTTGTTTATTGAGATATCTTATTTTGTCACTTCTAAATAAATTCACTTCTAAAATAAATAACTTCTATATTATTGTAATAGAACTAGAGACTTGAGGTCCTCAGTTTACCACTCTGCAATTATATGAAAATCGTAGATCTTGCAGAACCTTACTGCTCTTTAAATAGATAAATAAACAGTATCTTATTCAGCATTCTTATTCCCATATCTTTGATAGCCCGGAACTCTTCTTGGTTGACTTTGTAGTCATTCAAGTACATTGAAAGGGCAACAATAACAATTCCTTTAGGAAACATTTTTTTAACAAAGAAAAAAATGTGTCGACATATGGAATACAAGCACACATTTGTGTTCAAACTATCCAATAGTAAAAATCAAACATCTTGCCTTTTCAACCTCCAATCCAGTTCTTGACACCTTTCATTACAACATAAATGTAGCTTTTAAACTACAGTTGAATTCTTAAAACCATTTAATATAATATGTATCATATCTATATCAATTTCAATAATAATTATTGCAATTGAGGCATACAAATTGTAATAAGATTTTAGGAGCTAATTTGGGAACAATACAAGTCTTTGATTTTGTTTCTTATAAATAAATATCAATTTATTATTTAAAGTCAACGGGCATTCTTTGGTTATATTGTATCAATCTTAAATTTATTTCTAAATTTTTTCTCGAAATTTCATTATGAAAACCCATTGAAACCTTTTTGTTTTAGAGTTTATCAGTAGCAAGACCTTTGGTGTCTGTGTACACAGAGAAGAGTGAAGCTGTCGCTGGAGCAGCACTTCCTCTTCCATTCGTTTTCAAGGCCCCCATCAGACCTGACCTTGTTAATGATGTCCACATTAGCATGGCTAAGAATGCCAGGCAGCCATATTGTGTGAGCAAGGAGGCTGGTAAGTTGTATTTAATGCAGTTAATGAACTACTTATGACATAGAAGCTTGTAAGGAATTATTCTGGTTGTATAGTTTATTACATGCACTAAATGTCCACATTCAACAGACTGTGTGCTGTTGGGTGTTACTGCGGAATAGTGCAATATAAATGGAAATCCATGGCGTTCTAGACTCGTACACATTATGAGGCTGGGTGCACAGTCTTTCCTACATATTAAATCTTAAAATACATAAAAATAATATTAATATTCAAGTTTATGCTTCAAAACTTGCACAGTGCCATGAAATGGGTTATTAGTTACCAGTTACTATTACTATTTTCACTTCTTTTTATAATTGAGAATATTTGTAGAGCATTTACAAGCTATTGTTTAAAGATTTTATTCTGGTGATTTTATTTATAGTGGATAAGGTCTAGGACTATAGCATAAATATTTTCTGATGTTTTCAAATGTAACAGTAACCTCTGAAAATTCGTCAACTGCCATTAATCAATTAATTTTTTTAAGTACATTGTGATAACATGTATACTGTCTTACGTAATTGAGTTATTTTTGAATAGGTCATCAGACTAGTGCCGAGTCATGGGGTACTGGCCGTGCTGTGGCACGTATTCCACGTGTACGTGGTGGAGGTACCCACAGGTATGGAAACATTTGTTACTGTTATTTTACCAGTGTCTTAATGAGTTGTCTTATTTGTCTTGTATCCCTGCTTGTCGATCCTCATGTTCTAAATCTTACTACTCAATAGTTATGCTTTGACAATATTTGCTTAGCTGGCTACATCTACGGCAATTCAGTGTCTTCCAGATTTTGAAGCGAAACTGATGTGCATATAATTTTTTACACTATTGAATGGAGTAACGAAAAACGTGTTAGAATGCATTAAATTTTATGAAACTAGAGAGTATTATATGGAATCCTAATGCCCCTACCATAAAAAGATACAATTTGTACATGATGCGTGGATTCGAATTAAAGATAGCATATTTTTAATTCGAATCCACGCATCGTGGGCAACTGATTGCCGTACCACAGTACAAGAAATGAAAAAGAAAAAAGATTCATTGATGGCATACTACAAATCCCATCTCAATAAAATGAACAACCCAATCCGGCACGATATTCGCGTCAACTCGACACGAATATTCGCCCGCCTTAATGTAGACAAGAACATCGCCTATACCCGAACACGATACAAATTTTCGCCCGCTAATGTAGCCCAAGCATTACATATCTTACCATATCATGTATATTTAATACTAGCCAAATAGTGTAACACCACAACATAGAATAGTCTTTCCCAAAGTGGGCGATAATGCCCCCTTGTGGGCGTTGCAGTTCTAAAGGGGGCGGTAAGAGACCCAGAAAGAAAATGGGGGCGGTAAGAGACCCAGAAAGAAAATGGGGGCGTTGTGTTAAGGCCTGGGGGTGATTTGTATTATGGGTATACTAGTGGTTTTTATATAGGCGAAAAAAAGGGGGCACTAAAAAAATTTTTATGCTCAAAGTGGGCGGGTGGGTAGACAAAATAAGTTTGGGAACCACTGACATAGAACAACAATAGTTTTGAAATAAAAAGGTAACTTAAATTATACATGCATAAATGTAATAATATATTTTTCTTTTCCTACAATATATTGTTAAGCCCCCAAACAATCTAATAGGTTTGACTGACATGCTGTTCCAGCTTCACATTTTAATAAATTCATCAACATGTAATCTTAGATGACGAAAATGTAGATTGTTTGACAAAGACATGAAACAGCTTCACACATTAATTTGATTGCTCTGGCGAATTCTCTCATTACTTTTTAATTGCTCCCATTTCCCGTTTAAAACTATGACAGTATTATTGCTGTATATAGTACAATGGCGGGATATATGGATGCTTCTAATAGCGCGGACGTCTTTTTTATTTGAATTGACGCATCGATGTATTAGAATACATTCTATGTTGTACTTTGGTATTGTAATTAGTCCTAACTAACAGCATATCGTACTACTATCACTTCAACTGGGAGAGCTATATATAATATATCACTTACTGTCGAGCTGTCGTAATTTGACAAGGACCAATAGTGACCTATAGTGAATTTCACTATAAGTATTGGTCCTTGTTAATATTGTAACAATGCGAGAGTTACACAGTTCGCTGCTTGAATAGGCCGGCTCGGTCGGAAAAATAACACGGCTTCTCAAGAGATCGATATATAATTGCTCATACCGCGTTTCGTTTGGTGAGAGAGGTACCTGGAAGCCCACCCCTTTCCCCATCCTTTTATATCCTATTCCCTTAACACTATGTGTCGCAAGTCTCCATGGGCGCTGCTGGTCGCTTACCATTACCTGAGACGCCTGCCTGACTGACCTGATAGCAGTGACATAGTAATAATAGAAATATTGAATGTGTTTTGGTGATCGTAATTTGAAATCTGTGATTTGTTTAGATCTGGTCAGGGTGCTTTTGGCAACATGTGTCGTGGTGGGCGTATGTTTGCTCCTACTAAGCCCTGGCGCCGTTGGCATCGTCGCATCAATCTGCGTCAGCGACGCGCTGCCACTGCTGCTGCCATCGCCGCTTCCGGCGTACCCGCCCTAGTGCAAGCTAGAGGTATTGTCTGCGCTAAATTAATACATTTCAAAAACAATATCAGTGCAATCTTTAAAAAAGTGTGATATAACAAGGTACTTTTAAAACCAGTCACCAGAACCCTCTTGTGGCACAAGCAATTTTTAAATTGGTTATTAAATTGGCTTTGTAATATGTTGCTTAAAATATTATTATTTTTTATTCCTTGACATCTAAATAAGTATTAATAAGAAGTATAATTTATCAGGACACGTGATTGAGAAGGTACCGGAACTGCCCCTGGTGGTGTCTGACAAGGTACAAGAAATAAACAAGACCAAACAGGCTGTCATCTTCCTGAGACGTGTCAAGGCATGGTCTGACGTTCTCAAGGTAAGTCTTCCATAGATTTAATAGTCAACATAAATTTATTTATGATATTACAAGTTCCACTGCTGTTTGAGAAATTATAAAAATTCCTTTAATCTGCAATCTTGTTTTTTATGAGTTTTAAATACTTGTCAGTTAAGACTGACTACGGTGTGCCAGGTCTCCTTGATTTAAACAAACTGCAGAAGAAACACAATAAATCTGTATGTTAAGACTGGGAGTCCAAATTATTAAATCCATAGACAACAGTCAAGCTGAATTGGTTCAGTTTAGACATAGACTGTGGAAAACAATCTTTATTTCTGCATAAATGTTCAATAATGCCATAGAAATTTTGTTCTTAAACTTTTGCTGTTTATTAATATGGTTTTGTTTCTCTAGGTTTACAAGTCGCAGCGCCTCCGCGCCGGTAAAGGTAAGATGCGCAACCGACGTCGCATCCAGCGCAAGGGACCCCTCATAATCTACCACAAGGACCAGGTTAGATGTCCACATTGACAAATTGATATTTTTCTGGGTGTATGTAAATTTATTTCTGAAGCTCGGTGACAATTGATCTTAAAAACATTATCAATCAAGAGTAATGTTTTTTATAAAACACATATAGTCTAAGAGCTACTGTAGAGGTGAATGATAATAATATTAATATCATTGAAAAAAGTCCATAAGAGTATAATATAAGTAAAACAACACAAGTTTTTGTATGTCCGCTTAAATATATTAACATAGTAACAAGAGTAATTATTATATGGTATATTATTGACCCTTGTTGTGGCTGCTAGCATTTAGCGATTGTATACATATATATATATAAACTAGCGTGTATGTGTGCTTGTGGCAAGGGTAATATGAAAGCGACATAACCGAACTGCACACGTAAATTAATACGAGATGTGGATCATAAGTGCCGCTACATTCTTACACTTCAGCATCTGGCTTTCTTAGGAATTAGGACTTGTTAGGAATATTTGGAACCGATGTTGACATGGTGATGTTATTTTCAACCAAAATCTATTTGATACAGGGACTGACTCGTGCCTTCCGCAACATACCTGGTATAGAGATGTTAAATATTGAGAAACTAAACCTTTTGAAGTTGGCCCCTGGAGGTCATGTTGGACGCTTTGTCATCTGGACACAATCTGCTTTTGACAGGCTTGGTGAGTATTATCCTTTTTTACTGATGAGGCTATTTTCTGTATTTCTTTGAGAGAACTACTTATGAGTTTATTGACTACATAGATTTGTTTTATTCTATTACTATAATCTTCCTGCCATATTCCCATCATTTGGGGTCAGCACAACAGTACTGCCATATTCCCGTTATTTGGGGCAGCACAAAGGTTTTTTTCCACACTTCCTTATCATTTTCATCTTCCATGCTAACACCTTCCTTAATAATATTGTATTATACACACAATCCATGAATATTTTCATAGCTCTTCCTGTTCTCTTATTTCCTTTCACATTCTGGTTTAATATTTTTCTTGCACCATGTGTATCTTCATTTCTTAGTTTATGCCCACACCACCCAAAGCAATATTCTGTCATCTTACACACACTAGTATTTTATCCATTCTTTTGCTACTAATAGATAGAAACATATTTACTTATTTCCCCTATAAGCCTTACTCTGTACATTATATATGTACTGTAGTTACAAATTTAAGGGGTACACTGAATGCTCCCAAAAGGAAACATTGATTGTAAAGCTGCAAGTTAGTCAGTGTGTCGACATGAGGAGTACATTTCCTAATTGTTTAAAAGAGCTAATGTAAAATACGAATATCTTATAAAGTTATTAAATAAATGAGATTTGTTAACAAATGCATGCAAGTAACATATCAAATAGTTCGCAATTTAATCATGCTTGTTTATGTGTAGATGCATTATTTGGTTCATGGAAGACTCCATCTAAAGAAAAGAAGAACTTCAACTTGCCACAGCCCAAGATGGCCAACACTGACCTGAGCCGACTACTCAAGTCTGACGAAATTAGGAAGGTGCTCCGTGCTCCTAAGTATGTACATAAATTTATATGCATAAATTATAGCTAGTCGAATCTTGGGAAAATTTTTGCATGTCTCAAGTAAGAATTTTATATGTTTTAAAAGAGCATTATGGTATAATTGGTTGGTAACTTCTGTAGCTTAAGACTAGGCATATGTTGAGTTGGCTATTGATACTTTCAAGAACTTTAATCGGACATCAATTACTATTTTGTTTCTTTTGTTGAAAAAGTTATTAGAATAAGTAAAGTCAGGATGTTTGTAAGTACCAATACTATAAAAGAAGTGCAGAACATGTTTGTATATTTGGAGTGAGAGTTGGCCTCAAATGATGAAATCTCTTTTCAGAGCATTGGGTTATGAATTAACCGTGTTTACTTAACACGTTGACACATACTGACTTGTGTAACTGACTTACAGAACATGATAGTTAAATTCCTTGAAAGATATTTAAAAGGTTGTTCTAATTTCAGCAAGCGTGTTGTACGTGCTACCCGCAAACTTAATCCACTCACCAACACCAAGGCTATGCTGAGGCTGAATCCATTCTCTGCTGTTTTGAGAAGGAAGGCTGTTCTAGATCAGGACAGGAGAAACAATGATAAGGCTTTGGCTTTAGCTGAAAAGCGTGGAGTGAGTAGTGACATAGTTTAAACATCTAATTTACAGTATATGTATAAAATTTATATGTATATGATAAAAGCAAGTTACGAATACAATGACTAGAATATTGACACAAGTTCACAAAAACGAAAACATATCTTTAAATAAATGATGATATTCTCTATCAGAGCATTGGGTTATGATAACCATGATTACTTAACACGTTGACACATTCTGATATAAATGATTGGCCTAAGTCTAATCATATGTGTACCAACAAATTTTAATATCATATATATTTACAGATTAAGCTCCCAGAGAATGACCCAGCAGTGAAGGCTGAGAAGCTACGTCTGAAAAGAAGGAAAGCCATCAAAGCTGCGGTCGCTAAGAAACCCAAGAAGCCAGTGGCCAAGAAAACAGCTCCTCCTCCACCGAAGAAGAAGCAAGCCAAGCCTGCGGCGAAAGTAGCTGCTAAGTGAAGGAGGAAATAAATTGTTTTACTGAATACTGTGTTTAATTACACTATCCCTATATTTTGTACATGACAAACATGCATTTAGACTAATATTCCTGGTATATTCCATACATATAATTAAACAAAGTTAAGTTTTGTTTGACGAAATTAATCGGTAAGTTGACTTAATGAAGCGTAATACTTTGATGAAAGTAGAATTCATGAATGGGTGTCTGGCGAGGCTAACTATAAGTTTATGGCAATTAAAATCGTGATTTTTAATATTCTGAAGGTTATATCAAAAGCTCAACCTTTGTAAAATAACGAAAGTACTTTTTTACTTTTCCGTCTTGAGTAGGTACCGTCTACTTGCCAAAGTAACCATGATCACAGAGTACATTTGTATCAGAGTGATACTACTGCAAGGCCCCATGATCCAAACTTCAATGGGCTATTGTTCTTACCTGTGTTAGGACTCTTAGGACCATCAGCTGACAAACTACCATAGCGGGCAGTAGCCCGCCATCAAAGAAGGCCAAATTGCGTCCGTCAGCCGAAAAATTGATGGTGTCACTGTTATGGGACTACAAGGGAATTATATTTATTATTTACCTATTTTAAGACAAATTACAGGACCCTATTACGCTAATCTGCTCGATAACTTATTAGAAAACATTCAAGGAAAACGGTCAGAATCAACGAACACGGAAACAAGATTATACCTAAATACCTCACTGACGCCGAGAATCCGCAAAGTATGGCTGATGTTCTGTCAGTTCATCCGGTAAAAAAGTGTTGGGAAAATGTTTATCGACAAACTTTCTTTGCGGAATTATCTAAATAAATTAGTTTTATTTCGTAACGAGTAAAAACCTATTGTAAATTCTCTAAATATGTAATAATTAACTGATCTTAGACTGAAAGTCATAGGCGATGCATTTGTAACTAAAAAAATGTTCTGCAGATGTTTTGTTTTTTATATCACGCGGTCCTTTTATAAGTTTAAAATTTGAATCAGTCTCATTTACTGTGGGGCGCACCTATCTAGAGGTATTTTGGAGTAGTGTTTTACTTACTTTAGAGTCAGCAACTTAATTAAAATAGTTTGTAAAATAGAGATAACTAGTCTAAGAATAGCATGCAGTCTTATTTTCATATCCAAAACAGAATATTTAGCATAGCAATATACTTACTTCCTATTTATGTATTAATTCTATAAATAAATAATACTCAACATTAATTAAAATAAATTTAGCCTAGAACGTTTATCGAGAAATAAAATTTTTGTGCGCAGCACTAAACCGCCATTTTGTGCGGTCACACGACGTTACATCCGGCTTCAATTTTCTGTTGATATGCCACTTCCATAGGTTAGAGTGCGCTAAATTCAGTGTTCACTAGGACTGTTGATATTTTTAAAAATATCGGATTTTCGATATATCGATATTTTTAAAAATATCAATATCGGGGTATGATATATCGAAAAAAAATATCGATATTTCGATATATCGATATTTTGAATTGAAACTTCTTAAACGACATGCAAACGTTAAACGCCCCGTTTGCTGCCGTTTTAAATTAATCGTATTTACTACAATGCTTTAAAATATCGTTTGTGAACAATTTTACCCAAATAAAAACGGTTACTCATCTAAGTGTTTACCACGCCCAACGTAGTTTAACTTTGTGGTCAGTGAAGACCAGCGAGTCCAATATACTATGGGCGTTGGTTATAACCAACGCCCATAGAGTCTATAGAGGCAGTAAATTAACCAGTAAATATATTAACCATTTATTTTAACGTATCGCCATCTATGTCCATAAGCTAAAACTACTCTAAAGATTACCGATGTAGAATTGATTTCATTTCAGATGTAGTCACATCTATGGACGAAAGGTAGTAAATTAAGATCGTAAAAAACTATTTATTAAGTTAACTTCTCTTTCATATACCATGTATTTAGTTTTCGGTATCGTTGTCAGTAAGGTCAATATTTGATTTTGGTGGTAGTAACTATACGACTGACTCATTATGATAGTTTCCTTCTGCATTTTTCGTGATTATTTTCTTAGTATTTATACTTACTCTGATGGATAGTTTTGCAAATGCATGATGGATTTCCTTTTCAAACGGGTTGCTAAATTTGTTGCATTTCCACATCTTTGATAACTTTTCACGACAAAGTGCAAAAAACACTACTTGAATATAATTTCTTAAAATACATGCATATAATAGTTTTTTTTTTGCCGCAGCTGCGTCCAGCGAACATATAAACGTAAATATTAACGTAAATTATATCGTTGTGATAGTTAACAGTGGCATATCACATTCATGGACAATTGTTTCACTATGTATTTATGACATGACATAAGATAATTTAGGGAAATTAAAATTATAGATACTAATCAATTATGTAGGTACATATAAAAAAAGATACTCCTAAAAATGCATGTACAGAAAATTCATATGTTACGTCTATTAATAGAAAGAGGGTGTTGTTCAAAGAGTTTTCCATAAGCCCTGCGGGCCCCTGTGAAAGTGTCTTTAAGCAAAAAAAAAATACGCGATACCTATATACACTAATCAGTTATAATTTGATGCAAAATTTTTTCATTGCCAAGAATTAGCTTGAACTCGTAAAGGGGAGCTGTTTGTCATTGCTTATGGGATGACTTGACGATTGTTTATTAGTTTTTAAATACAGTATATTAAGATTAGACTAGAATACGCTTTATTGTACGCAATTTTTATACATTACATTGAAGTAATTAGTACATAGTAAATGTCGATCAAGTACAAAAGGCGGTCTTATCACATGTTGCGATCTCTTCCAGACAACCTTAAGTTTGCGATGACGATATAATTTAAGTTATTGTGTCCAAAAAAAATATTTTCATAAAAATATCGAAAGTCGATATGTACATTTCAATATCGAACTAGCGATATATCGTGAAAAAAAATATCGGCTAAAAATATCGATATTTTTAAGGAAAAATATCGATATTTCGATATATCGATATTTTATCAACAGTCCTAGTGTTCACAATAAAAATGTCACATGCCTACACCTTCAGGCGTTAATGGAATGGTGTTATCAAAATAAAATTAAAGAGACTATAGGTGTGAACAAAGAGATGGTATTTGAAAAGCAAAGTGAAATGTACGTATACCTACCTCGATCGATGCGATAAAGATGAAAGATATATTTTATTTTATGAAGTAACACGACCTATAGACTTATATCAGAAGCCATTTGAAATATTTTAATTAAAATTCGAATTCGAATATTTATAATTTAATAAGACTAACATCATTTATAAGGCTCAAATTAGAGACATAATATATTTTTGAATTAGTTTGTAGTTTTGCTGTTTATCAAAGAGTATATTATTAAGCTGTTTATTAATTTAAATAGCTAGGAGGGTAGGTATTTACTAGAGTTGGGCCGAATACTTGGTTGTAGGCGTGAGCGTTATTTATCGTAAGCGGTTTCAGTAACCTATTACACGGCTTATAACCGTATACGTAGTTTCGTAGACACGAATGTAACGCTTATTTTATATACGCGGTTTCACTCACACAGTACACACAACGGCCGGTGCACGCGTAAGCGCTTATTAAGTAACGCTTATTTTATATACGCAGTTCCATTCACACTGTACACACAACGGCTGGTGCACGAGTAAGCGCTTACTACTGTAACTACGTACTCTGTGGTAACTACAGTAACTTGTAAGCGTTTCGTGTAAGTGTTTCGTTCAACCAAGATTATTATTATACTATTATTAGTTATTCTTAGACGACTCGCGTAACGTTAAAGTGATAATTGTTATGTCTGTTTTAATTTATAATGCCCATGTAAATTTGTAAGCAAGGAAAGAGAATAATTTCAAAAAGGGTTAAGATGTTTTTTTTTTTATTTTATAAATATAAATAGAATTTAATACAATAAATTTAATATATATTCAAAGTGTAAATATTTTAACAAAACTGCATAAATATTTGTATTTTTTTTATGGGATAGGAGGGCAAACGAGCAGGCATGTGACCTGACGGTAAGCAACCAACGCCACCCATAGACACTAGCAACACATAATATGTATCCCCTGTATGGGAAGGGGGTGAGACTTCGGGTACCTCTCTCACCGAACAAAACGTGGCATGAGACACTTTACGTCGATCTTCTGAGATGTCGTAGTATTTCACCGGTCGAGCCGGCCCATTCATGCAGCGAACTGCTTAGCTCTACCACTGTCTAACAGAAATTGTATATAAAATCAAATGAACTTTTAAATACGCCTGCTTTCTGTCTTGTAGAAAAACATGCCTGGAAATAGGTACTCAAACAAAATAAAAATGAATACACATTGCAATATATTTAAACTATTGCATATTCGTAATCATAACTTAATACAAAGTAACACATAACCACATAACCTACTGGCAGTATACAAAAATAACTTGATACAAAAATAATCGGTTTTGAAACTAGTTATTCATATATACGAAACTGCGTATAACGATTACGCGCAAAAGACGTTACGACCCACGACTACTTGGTTGAGACTCGCTGCTTCCCGTGTTTAGCGGGTATTTTGTTACTGTTACACGGCCGAATAAATCGATTCGAATTCCGAGTACATATACAAAAGAAAAGAAATATATTTAGGCAGATATAATTCAACCAATCACTATTTAATAAAATAAAAATCGCGCTAATGAATGAGTACTAATGAGGCAAAATTAAGAGAAGACAACAGGAAGAGTACAGGAAGACAACGCTCTCTTCACGTTCTGGTAACAGCTTTTCTTCGGAGATGTTATCAGTCTCCAAAACCAATGACTCGCTTTACACGGTATTTTTAGGTTTACATAGAAACAATAGCAAAATGTGCCAGCTCTGAATACGTGGTTTGGTGCCTTGTGGTGGACAAGGCTCTCAAAATGATCGAAGTATTTTTGCCAACAAATGTTGTTAACGCACGTGAAACATAAATTAGATTGAACCGAGTTACTCGACCGAGTACAAAACTGTGTACTGATTACTAGTGATTACTCAGCAAATATGTTACTCGGCGCATCTCTAGTATTTACGTGTCTAAAAAAGATGCACTGTTTAGCTGTTGTCTATGGTATATCTTTTTTCATTCAAGTGGTGAAAATTTCAATCAAGAATTCATTAAAAAAAAATAAGATTTATTCTGTTCGAATATAGATTTGTCTTCCAGATATTTATAGTTGACTTCTAAAAGAAGGAGAAGGTTCGCACATTTATTAGCTGAATAGTTTAAAACATTTGTTGATACCATTAATAAATATGAATTTTATGCTAATAAAATAACGAATATAAACAACCTTGGAAGAAGTTGTCTTCCAATGTTGTCAATATTTTTGCCATCATACAATACAAAATCATTACAAAATATTCTATTATTTTAACATGATAACCGATCCCGATTTATTGGAGATCTACTGATTCTACTGATTAGATCTTGGATCATGATTTTACAATTGTAACTCTCAAACCTTTTTAAACTTTAGAAAAGTAATATGGCTGACAAATAGAGAGCAATCTTTTATAAAATTACTACTGTAAAAACTGTAATGAAACCATACCATTTTATAGTCTGCGTGTATATTTAACGATTTTAAATTTTACACTCTCGCAACACTGATTACATCACCATTAAATGGCACGCGTTTGACGCATTTGTTAAAATTTTCGACTTTTCGTGACAGCACGTCAATTTCGACATTTGATTGATAATTTTCTATAGATCCATCAAATTAGTTTGTTTGAAAGTTGGTTTAGGCGCTAAATGTTATTATTTTCTAGTTTTAACGTTTACAATATGATGTGAGTGCAAGGTGTCCATTTTTGGTTCCGCGTTACTAGTCCATCATGAGCCCACTAAAGTGTGTGGTGGAAGGCTGCGATTTGGAATACGACGTGGTCTGCACCTTTTCATTTTACAAGTGAGTTATTTATTATTGTATTTTAAACTCCTATTATTTAAAATATTCCACTATTCCCATAGCAATAGTGTCTATGGCCGCTGACTCCGAGCTATGACCTCGAAAATCTAGGATGAAATATCGTAAACATCAAATGCTTATCTTCTTCATTATTATGTATTCATTCAGGGTATATCCTTACGTTATTTTTAATTATTAAATTTCTCATTAAATCCATTCATTTTATTTTAGTTAATTTTTATCTTACTATTTTCTTTGATTTTGTTAATTTTGTATTTTTGAATATATATTGTCTTTATCACTAGGATGTTTATGCTATTTAAGTTCATATTGCTAAAAGTTTTGGATTATAATTATTCTTTTAATTGTGAAATTTGCAAATTCCATAATAAAAATAATTCAATTGGTCTTGTACCAGTTATTTTATTACTGGGTACCAGACCATTTGAAATTTTTACCCAACTATTAATATTTTTTTTTTATTATTTTGTTTATATGAACATCCCATATCCTCCTAGGCATGAGTTGTTAATTGAAATCAATCAATTTCAGGCTCATTTCCTGTGTGTTTTACCAACATAAGTAAATAAACAACATTTTGTTCTTGTCTTCTCTTGTGTATCTAATTTGACAATGTTTTACCCTCTAGTGCAAATATATCATCAGACAATGATAACAAACGTCAGGAGTGGATTGAGGGAGCTATGCAGGAGGAAAGTGAGTGTCTTTGGAGACATGTCAGTCTACAGCTGTGTGGGTAAGAATATATGTAAAATTCTTATTGGTTTCTTGTGGTAAACTGGGATTAGAAATCTTACCAACAAAATTTTTGATTGTCTGACAAACATATAAAAAATATACTATTTGAAATATTATATCCCAGAAATAATTTACTTAAAACTAACAGGTAAACTAACAGCAGTACCACTTGTCATGGTTTTATTGTGAATACATGCACATGGAACAGTTATAGTTAGCTTTTATGATTATTTAACTATTAAAATTTTTCAGATATCACTTTGAGATGGACAATCAGGGTCTCTGGATTGACTCTCCTATGCTGCCGGAACTGCTGATGAAGAAGGAGCCTGTACCAGCCATACAACAGACAGCCGCTGACAAGAAGAGTGAGTTTTTTAATTAGTATTACACATTAGGCATTAGAGGACAGCATTGCATATTTTAATCATTTATTAACACTGTGGACATTAAAACTTCAATAGTTTTAAGGTTTGTCACACACAGTGTTTGTCTCAAATTACTTATATAACCAAGGTATTAAACATCTGCAATGCATTGCGAGGAGCAGGATATTTATGTATACTTTCCATGTCCTTTGTATCATAGTCAGTGGCTATTTATTAAGCATGTTGAGAATTGCTGTGTGCATTTATTGCATTACTCTATTTTTTTTGTTGTGATTAATACTAAATAATCTAATTATTGAAATAATGCAACATAATGCGCATTGTAGAAATAAATTCTGAATTGTGTACCTCTAAAATAAGTTCTCATCTAAAATTGACTTTCACTTTTCCACTTACTAAATAAAATTTAAATTTTACTGGGTAAAGCAAGTTTAGTAATAATAAAAATTTACTATAAAAAAAAAATATTTGCCAAGCAATCAAATCCAAATGACGGACTTTGTCTGACTTTGAATTTTTATTCAATTTATATTAAATATATCATATTAAGTAGATGACAGGAGCTCATAAGTTGGTTTGCTGCTGTTGTTATATGTTATTTTTTGGGTGTGATATTTATCCACTTCTTTTTTTTTCCGTGAGGAAATGCTTTAAGCAAACAGGTTGCTTACCATCAGGTGACACGCTTGGTCGTTTGCCCTCCTAGCCCTTGAAAAAAAAAATTGTTAGGATAAATAAAGAAACCTCTCAATATTTGAAGTTCTTCAATTTACATTTCATTGATAGTTTAAAAAACTAATGTATTTTAAACTTGAATTATTTGACAGAAGACAAATTATTTCTAACTATTATAACATTTCAAGTTTGACTAATGGTTTAGAGATGATAATAGCCTTGAGCAAATATAAGTGCTAGTTTTCTTAATACGCTGAGCAAAAACTATTCATGGTATAAACTGTTTTAAAATTTAACATTTTTGTATGGAAAGCGCAGAAAGTTTATGCTGATATATTTTGGACAATGACACAGTACTCCATGGTTTTCAAGCTGTGCGACTTATTGACTTAAATAAAGTACCAATTCCATAATAAACATCTTTGTAAATAAAAATGTTTATTGTGGAATTTGTGAATTCAGTGTTAAAGAATATTAATATGGTTATTTGTTATTCAATTTATTTGCTGAGCTAAAACATTTAGTACTTATATAAGCATTGAAATTTCAGGAGCTCATGTTTGCTCTCATGTGTTTATGCTTTTGCCACGCCTCTGTTTTATATTCTGTTTATGATAATGCCGTTTTTATTTAGGCCACCAGTTGTCTATGGTTGTCACTAGTCAGATTCTGAAATAAATCATATAACACAACTCACATCATTTACGTCTCAAATGGAATAGGTGGCGAACTTATTCTAACCTAAGCTATATTTAGAAAAATATTTGTTCAGTTTATTAACAAATGAAAAAAAACCTAGAAAAGAAGAGAACATATTCTTTATCAGTAGGGGATTTTTTTGTTATGTTAATAAAAATACAAAGTTAAATCTAAAATTTTGATTGTTACCTTTTTTATTTGTCTGGACTATGTCTCAGTACCACTCTGTAGCCGGCTGCTTGCCAATTCAGATGACCTTATGCAATGTGTATACAAATAGTATACAGTGTTTATAATATAAATGACAGATATTTGTCAAAATGAAAAAGGGAGTAACATAACATAAAAAAAGAGTAAAACAAAAATATTAAAAAAAATGATGTAAAAAATTGTATGTACCAATTAGTAGTAGTAGATTTATTTTGCGTTAGGTTTAATGAAAAATACGAAATTAATAGGTGAAGAAAGGTGTAATGAAAGATCTCGCTTTGCAAGAGAGATGAGGAATGAGTGGCTCGTGAGGAGGGTCTTAAACTAGAAATGCGTCTCAGTCCCATAGTGAAATTAGTTAATGACGATTGTTCCTGTCTTGCAGGAGCTGGCAGTATACCTACCTATCAAGGTCTATTCGAAAAATTTATAGGAGGATCCCTTAAAGGTACCTTATGCGATTATTAAGACTGGATCATTTGTGTTAATCAAAAATTTTTACCTTCCTCTTGGAAGCATATAAAAACACATAAATGTAATAAATATGAAAATATGGAACATAGCAACACTTTCCTTTGATACGTTTAAATGAATACGAATAATTAAATTATATGAATGATAGTTAGTCGAAAACGTACATGTTTTTTTCAATGCGAAGCCGTGCAGTTTATTAGCTTAATGAAATATCATAGGGATAACCGTGTTCATTTCGACAGTTTCTGTGAGTGCTCCAAAAAAATCTTCAGTACTGACCGACTCGACTTTGACGGTCCAGCCGTTTTTCTAGTTTCAAACCAGCTTTCGTGGCTCCACAAAAACTTAAGAGTACTGCATCTGCCTCGGAGTGTCATCAATGACAGGAAAGAGACGAAAGCAATTTGAAAATCGTTTGTCGATGTTGTTGTGGTATGAGTATGAGGACGGAAGAAAGTCATGTTATTAGGAGAGTGATGATAGTGACATCCACAATCATCTTAAGCACGTAGTCTGTAAGAGGCAGAGGGTGAAAAAGAGATAAATGTATCATCTAAAAATGTATGTAACTGTGAGCGAGCAGTAACAGGAATCGATAAAAATGTATAACCCTATTAAAGCAAATGTTGGTAAATATTACTGTGGAATTTACTAGAGTTAAATTAGAAGTTAATTTTGTATCAACTGTGTCATTTGACATTTTTAGGTGTTTTGCAAGCTGTTTGTTAATGTCTGTGACACTCGACCTATGCGATTTGTAACTAATTAGCACATTTCTCTTACCAGTTGGCTCTAACGCCTATAATAATTTAATTTTTCTGTGGGTCTCATGTACTATTATGTTGTTGGCAGTGGCCGAAATAATTCGTACGGAGCACAACTACAGTATAGAGCCTGTCAAGGAGAAGCAAGAGAGTGTTTCGCGACTGAACGTGAGACAATTGGTTGATACCCTTGGCTATCTGTGAGTACTTGATCTTGGTTATTATCATTGCATCTACGCCCGTGAGTTTGGTAACTTTACAAATAAACCATCTAGCAGCATATCGACGAAGAGGTGGTGGGGAAAATACCGAACACCGGTGTTGTCTTATAGGATGGGTGGGCACACGAGCAAACCTGGTGGTAAGCGATTAGCCTCACTTATGGACATACAACACCTAAACGGTCCCGGTGGCATAGCGTCCTTTAGAATGGGATAGGGTACCTCTCTGATCTCTCAAGTTTATCAAAAACGAGAAAAAAATATTAAACATAAATACTCTGTGCACGGAGCAGTTGGGTCTTTGTTCAAAATTTCTCCATGGACCAAGACACTTAAGTATGTATAAGCACAATAGTGAAATAATCTTCAATGAAGACGGGTGTCAGTAGATAGCGTAATATATTAACGTTAGAAATATGTAACCCATCAGATCGTTGAAGAATCTTCAACGCAAACAGCTGTGGGTGGTGAAGGTCGAGACCGATAAGGCCGAGGCTTCCATTACCCAGTCGGAGCAGGTGATCACTAAGATGCCAGACCCCAGGCAGATTATCGAGGTGACCGCCTAACTTCTTTATGTTACTTTCATTCATATTTCAGTTATCAAAGTACTCCAGAGAAAAAAATATATAAACCGATTAAGTAACGCTAGACAAGCGAGTTGACAAACAACTACTCGGGGGTTTCAGGTTTAAACCTCGGCGCCAGTTAGAACCTACCGACTGATAAATCTATCATTGGTTTCAACAGCTTATTGTACAATGTACATACTAGTGATGTAACGAATATTAGCATGTTTTTGAATATTCTCAGTCGCAAGAATAGTCCAAATGTTAGGCGAATGTTTTTAATAACAAAAGCAAATAAATTGTGTTTTTTTTTACCCACATACATTTGTATGAAAAGTATTATATTATAGAGCAGCTTTAAATTGGGTATCAAATCTGCATTGGGCAGATTCCTGGGCGCAAAATATATTAGCAGAAAAGCCAACTAGCAATCCACAATGCAATACTGATCCCAAAGCTAATTTATGGAATTGAGAGCTGGGTATGGCAGAGTGTGCATGAAAGTAGGATAAACGCGATCGAAATGAGGGCATTGCGCAAAATCTTGGAGTGACACTCGCTGACCGCGTCAAAAACAAGGTTATAAGTATTAGGAACTGGGATTGAAAGAGAGTGTCGGTGTAAAGGTAAGAAAGGGCATGCTCCGATGGTTCGGACAAGTAGAAAGGATGGAAGATGCAAGATTGACCAAGCAGATATACAATGCAAAAGCGGATGGATGTAGGAGTCGAGGACGGCCAAGACATACATCCCATGACCAAATAGAACGTACGTAACGTAGAACTTTCATAATTCTTGTCGTACTCGCTCGTCGACTTTTAATGCTCCTGACATCACCTTCTGCCAGGACTCGTTATATTTGGTCATAGAAAGTGTGTGTGTTTTTTTTTATGTGATAGGAGGGCAAAAGAGCAGGCGTGTCACGTGATGGTAAGCAACCAACGCCGCCCATGGACACCAGCAACACATTGCGGGGCTATTACTGTTGCGTTGCCGACTTTTAAGGGATAGGGGAAAGGAAAGGATGGGGAAGGGGGGTGGGACACCGGGTACCTCTCTCACCGTACGAAACGCGGCATGAGCCACTTTACGTCGATATTCCGAGAGGTCGTAGTATTTCACCGGTCGAGCCGGCCCATTCATGCAGCGAACTGCTTGGCTCTACAGCTGTGGTGGCGATCTGCGACACCTACATTTGTCCACTTTTGCATTGTCTATCTGCTTAGTCAACCGTGCATCATTCATTCTTTCTATATGTCCGAATTATCCCTTTCTTACCTTTACATCGACACTCTCTTTCAATCCAACTTCCTTCGTTACAACTTTGTTTTCAACCACGTTTATCCTTCCGTGCAAACTTTGCATTAGTTAACTCTGCCCGAGCCTCCTGACGCCCCTCTTCTTTCGACATCCGCGGTCTACCTACTGTATTCCTGCTAAAAGCGCATTCAAGATACAATTTCATTCACCGGCTCCAGCTTATGCCGATCAAGGATAATTGTGGATGTAATCATCAACAATTATCCTTGCATCCTTTCAAACACCATAATTTTCGTTTAAATCATATTATTCAAGTGTAAGCCTTTAATCAAGCAATCATCTTTCATAATAGTGACTAGTGTTCCTAGGTCCGACGGCGATTAAGCTAAAAGCACGGCGTCATCTGCGTGAACACAACTAGAGTAACGCCAACAAGACGAAATAAAAAATACAAAGTTTCAGGGGTTCAAAACATCTATCATTTATCCATGATTAAAATCAAGAAATAATTAGTAACAATAGTAACAATAACAGCAAAAATTTACAACAACCAATAACGGATTAATAAGAAGAATAAAACAACCAAAAATTTGACGGGCCTCGTGGCGCATTGGTAAAACTACCAGCTGCAGCAATGAGGTCGGGGGTTCGATTCGCATCCGAGCACATATATTTGTGACAAACATGATTATTTGTGTGGCGTCTGGTTATTTAAATGTGTATTATAAGTATGTATTTACAAAAGAAAAGTATAAGTATATATGTATATATGCGACGAAAACAAAAGTTATAGTGTTTGAAAGAGAGGAATCCAGAACAGATGCAAGGATAATGATTGATGATGTAGTGCTGGAACAGGTGAATGAAATTGTATATCTTGGATGCGCTTTTAGCAGAGATGAAAGGTACACTGCGGATGTAGAAAGACGAGTGGCGATACGAAATAGCGTAAATGGAGCGTTGGGCAGATTCCTGGGCGCGAAAAACATTAGCAGAAAAGCCCAGCTAGCAATCCACAATGCAGTCCTGATCCCAACGCTAACTGGAAGCGAGAGCTGGGTATGGCAGACTGTGCATGAAGTAGAATAAACGCGGTAGAAATGAGGGCACTACGCAAAATCTGCGGAGTGACTCTCGCTGACCGCGTAGAAAACAAGGTTGTAAGGAAGGAAGTTGGTTTGAAAGAGAGTGTCGGTGTAAAAGTAAGAAAGGGCATGCTCCGATGGTTCGGACATGTAGAAAGAATGGTAGATGCAAGACTGACTAAGCAGATATACAACGCAAAAGCAGATGGATGTAGGAGTCGAGGACAGCCAAGATACATATTCCATGACCAAATAGAACGTGTTCTGGAGGAAGGTGATGTTAAGAGCCGCAAAAACCGACGCGCGTGCATGAAAAGAGTTATGAAAGTCAACGAAGCGAGTGAGGCGTGTAAGAATCGTGCCCTATGGCGCTCTGTTCTCTCTGCCTACCCCGCAAGGGATTTGGCGTGAAGTTATGTATGTATATATCCGTTATCTAGTATCCATAACACAAGCATTTAGTTGCTTAGATTGGAACTAGAGGGCGCTGTGTGCATTGTGTCCAAGATATTATTATATTAAATTATTAAAAACGGGATCCGAAAATACGAGTCACTTGAACGCTTTTCATACAGGGAGGAACTTGTTAATAGTTGTCAATAAAATTGTTGACCAACTGTTGATAACCACGGTATCAACTACTATAATGTACCACGAAGTGCGCAACGATAGCTGATTTCGACTAAGTGACGTATTTACTGCGTAGGAGTAACAAGGATAGAGATATTAATCGCTCGGATATTCGTGTCAATCGCTAACTGTCGCAAGATATATCGGTAAGGGTCCGTCTGTTTATAGTTTTTATCTCGTCTCGTTGGCGTTACTATAGGTCATCCATTCGCATCCTCACATTCGTCGATCTCATTCTCTGGAGAGAACTGTCCAGGTACAGAAAGAACAGCGGAGCGGACATCACGCAACCCTGTCGGACGCCGATATTTAATTCAGGGAGACAAGCCTGTACAGCCCTCATAAGCGGACTGTACAGCACACAGCAGTGTGCCACCCGGTAACCCCGGTAACCCGGGAGTATGTCCCTCAAATCCTTTCGTAACCCTGTCAAACGCTTTTTCAGATCCACAGAACCGCAGAAAACTTTTCAGCTCAGAGCTAGTTATTTCTCTACGATCTTGTGAACCCCTCAACGTCCCCTCAACCCTCAACCCTCAACGTCTCACAACACTCCGTCAAATATCACGCTCATTCATTTAATAATTTTCTCATACAGTGTCGCTGCTAAGCTGATCAAATTGATGGCCTTGTAATTGGCGCACTGCATATGTGATCCCTTAGCTTTATGCAAGGGCACGATGAGAGCACGCCTCCAATTCATGGAAACCTTACCTCCAGCATAGATTGCTCAAGATCAGGAAAGCGTCCCAGACCACAATTCAGTCCCAGGTTCTACCGTGTTTGATCATTGCAGCAGAGATCATATCTATTCCTGCTGCTTTACCATTTTTCATGTCCTCGTCAGAATGTAAAAATTTAACTAAAAACTGCACCGAAATGGCTTGACTGATTTAATGAAATTTTGTGTGTATTGTAGGTCTGAGAATAGATCGAACCGCCTTCGCCAGAAGGCTTATAAGAAATATTCGCATTCCTAAATCTTTTAAAGAAATGTTGACGTTCGTATACGCGAATGTCCAAAATCTAACATTCGTAACATCACTAGTACGTACTATTACTGAAATAGTTTAGGTCATAATATAGTTTAACAAATCATTATAAGTACCATTACTATCTGGTCAAATTTAATAACTTCTGTTGATTTTGTGTGCAACCAGTGAAGGGCATATTTAAAATTTCATATTCAACTCCCCAGATTATTCCTCAGGCTTCAACGCCAGAACACCAAAACTCGGAAGTGCTCCAAATCATGGACGACAGTGCAATATCAGATAATTTCATATACGAAATTGCTGAAGAACAAGAGATAACCATGGAAGAGGTGAAGGAAATCCCCGCTACGGACAATGCAGAGTGGACAGTCAACATACTACCAGATGACACTAAACCGAAGTATGCTTATATAAAGCATTGCTCCTCGGGCAAGAAGAAGAGACACTTCACATCAGAACTGAGTGAGATCTCACTCCAAGGAGGCTTCGATAATTATTATATCTTGCCAGACGTGGATCCGTCAGTGGGAGTGGAGATCACTACTAGTTACGAACCGGAGAATTATATAGTTGAAGAATATCAACATTTGGTACTTGACGAGAGGCCGAGAAAGAGAACGAAAGAGGAATCCGCAAAGAAGAAGAAGAAAAAAGTTCCATCAGCCACTGTCAAACAGGAAGGACAAGATTGGGTCATCGAAAACGACATTGTATTTGAGCAAGAAGAAGACTATGATGACCCTAAGAAGGCCAGGGTTCGGAGAAAAAATAAGAAATACTTAGGGTATGACTTTGTTACATAATTTATCTAAAAACAAGTTTCTTTATTAGGGTGCTGTTCTCACAAAAACGTGATTACGGAACACCAACTTAGCTTATTATACTTGTTTGTTGGTTTAGTAGTCTGTATCCACGTATAGTAGCAGATACAGAAGGTAGTTATAATATAACATGCGGATTCACTTAGATTATATTATTTTTAAATATAGCGTTAAAAGTTAATTCTGAAAATAAGTTTTATCACCATTACATGGTAACAATGATAACAAATCTCAAACTATTTCTGGTCATGGATCAAACCGTGAAGTGTAACTACAATTATAGGAAGTGGTCACGTGCGAGTTCATTGAAATCAATAAAGATTTTAAACATCTTCGTCATAGGTGTCCGCTCGTACTTGACCGAATTATTGAGTTTATCCACTACTGTACACACCTATTAGATTTCTTGGTAAACCTTGGACATTACATATGTTTGAGGCGGGGACCAAATTGATTCGAGGTACATATAATACCGTAAATTGGGTTATGTTGCAGACCTTCACGCGGGGATAGTGAGGGACTCCCTTAATGCACTGACCTGCAATCCCTTCCCAGGGCTACCAGCTAAAAACCCGCGGCGGCCTTCCTCCGGTGTACGGTGTCACTCGCTATTTAGACGATTGTGGCTATTTAGATATTGTGGAAGTAATTGAAAAGGAATATATATCACGCTGGACATGCGTGGTCCAGTAGTTATAGACACATCCTTACTGATCATCGCACTTGTCATAGTATTAATATCCGATGGTATTCGCCTAAATTAAAATTGCCAAATGGCATTTTGAATATTGTTGAAAACGAATCAATGATTTTTAGGAATTCTATTCGGATGTAAAAATGGAATTGTATTAGTATCGACCAATCAAAACATTTATTTATTAACATAAATTTGGGAACTTAACGCTTCGGGTTCTGCAAAATCTGCCGAAAGATCATGTTAATGTAAAAGAGCGATAAATTTAAAACATACTTGAACAATTCTATGCTTTTTCAAAAATAATTATATGCATTGTTTGCAGATAAAATAATAGCCTAATATGGTAAATTATCATTATATTGTTAGTAAACACGTCACAGATCACAGATCTTGATTATTCAAGATCTGTGATCTTTATATGTCTACTATATACCAATATATAAATTACGACAAATGTTGTGGCATTTGAATTTGACCCGCGCTTGACCACTCACAATTACCACTTGTACAGTAATAATGGTAACTCATCAGTATCCACAAATAGTATTTGATATTAGTGAACAGTTAGAGACGTGAGCGCGCGCAACACGATGTCGACTATCAACTCAATTGTATATCTTAGCCAATTACAATTATTTAGTTACGTCCTATATTAGACAGAAGCGTATATATTGCAATTTATGATCTACAGTACAAGTGTCTCTTGAACTGCGTTTATAAATTAATCACTGGTTTATGTAGTAACTAGTTGACCCGGCGAATTTCGTTCCGTAACAAAAGTAATGAATACATGAATTATAGATAAAAACCACTGCGTATACCGATACCTTCTATCTATTAAAAAAAAACGTATCAAAATCCGTTGTGTAGTTTTAAAGGGCATTTAAGGGGACAGACAGCGGAAAGCGACTTTGTTTTAGTCTATGTAATGATTCCTATCCTTAGGAATGTTGTGAATTAGTATTAGCACCCCCAAGTAGCAGGCCCACGTAGTCTAAGCTTGAAAAAAAAGTATTACACGACACTCGAAGAGTGCCAAGCGGCCGAGTGTGGTACATACTACGGTAGAAGCGTGTAGTGTAGCGATAGAGATAGGCTGCCATCACGACTCCAGTATTGTTGGGTTATAAGATGTAATTTAATGTTTAGGGCCCAACAAGAGTAAGCGTTGCGTGGCGGTGGCTAGAGCGGGCGGGCGCTGCGGCCGGAGTGCGTCCGGAGGCCGAGCTTGAAATGCGTCTCGCCGAGAGAACTGTACCGGGTGGGTTTGTAAGGCCGTACTTAGTGCTCGCACACTCGACCTTCAACGTCACATAAATACGACACTTTGAATCAATCAATCCCGTGATATAAAAGCGAGCACCAAATATGGCGCCATTCATGTCGGTAGAACGTTCGTACCTACACTATGTAAATCCACTGACGTCTATTATAGCCACTGGCTTGGCTGCCTCGTATATTAGGTGCACCGGTTACATCAATAGTATCTTGTTCGTTGACTGTTGTGGGGCTCAATCGCAGTTGAGGTATCAATAGTTTGTGATGTAAGTAAAGCACCGTAGTCGACATGCGCACATTATATAATCGTATTACCCTCAATTCTGACGACAATTCAACGCCACAATTTATTACGAGTGTAGAGAATTCGTTAATTAGTCGCCGAGCCAGTAGAACCCTGCAGGAGCCAGTCCAGTGTGTATAATAGAGGTCGGTTCCTACTGTTGACACATACAAATATTGTCTCTTGCTTCACATGACAGTTTACAAGCACAGAACGTTAAATCACTGGAATTGGTGATGATACCTGGTGGTACCACATATTTGCCAGCTTATAGTTTGTTCTGGTGATTTAATAATTCTCTTGCACTTATCGCAGACGTTTTCTCACTTTTTTTGTTTTTCAATTCGGCTGGATTTTTACAGAATTTGTTGACTCGTTTAAAATATGTTTGGGTCAAATGTCGCGAGAATTTCTATGTAGTTTAATACGTAATGAATTATTATAATCTCTACATGTTTCTAGTGAAGTAACAAATTTAAATTATATGTCTAATTAATTAATAAATGTAAAGGGCGACCATGATTACTTTTTATGGGAGCAAAATTGCTTAAGATGAAAATTTTTGGTCATATTTATTTTTACATATATTGAGGCTTTTCTAATTTGTAACAACAGCTTGTGTCAACAATCATGTTAGCATTGCACTTGAGTCATTGTGTTTTTAATACTGTTTACTGTATATTTGATGTCATTATTCGTAGCGAGGTAATATATAAATATATTGGTTTTTAATTTAATTAACTAATAATCTAAGTGTTCATAATGTAGAAATATTTGTCTAAGTCAATTCAGTACTGTTCTCGATGCAAGAAAATATTAAACCAGGAAAAAAATGTATTTTATCTATGTATATGAATTGAAGCATATTGTATGTATATATATGATCATTTCAGAAACACAACTGCTACAGTTTTATAATAGTAGTGATTAAGGCGTGAATATACACCAGTGCTACTTTGACTGGTTTTGGTGTTCTGTGTAGACTAAATTTAACACATTATTATGTTTCCCATTTAGAAATTCAACGACATTGAATGTGTTATATTATATAAATATTGATAAGTAATTTTACATACAGCGACTGATGTCTCATTTTTGTATATTAGGGGGGTGTTAGATAATCATCCATCAGAGACCGTTTTTGACACTCAGAGCATCATATTGTAGCGGTTGCATCCTCAAAAGAACATTATACATATTGCAGTGTTTCATTTCAGTCTTACAACAATTTAAATTAGATTAAAAACTTTCAATGGGTAATATTAATATATACAGTCTTTATTTATCAACATTATTGCTAGAGATAGAGTTACATATACACACAGAAAATACATAACCATGCATAATTTTATTTCAAGTGACGCTAGAGTTTTTGTACAAGTATAGAAATTAAAATTAATTTAAAAATTAATGCGAGTGTGCAGAATATCACTTCAAATAACACTAGATTGTCCATCTTATGACATGCAAGATATATATAATAAGTAATAATTTTAAGGCGGGCGTTAAACGAAAATAGTGAGCAACACATTTCGACCATATTTTACTTAACAACATACAGTTTTATCATAATGTATTTTAATCTCACATTTTTTTTTTTAAATATCTGTTACCTTTGTCATTATTCTAAAACGGGATATTTGGATATTTCTCAGGTTGAACATCTGCTGGTGACTGTCGAGACACTTTCATATAATATTTTTATTTAAATATTAATGACTTTACTGTGCTTTTGTTTTATTGCGATTCAATTATTTTGTTTTAGGTGTTTCATTACCAATTATTATTCTATTCAATAGTAATAGTATTTTGATTATCCTCTTTTGAGGTTTGGCTCTGTTTTATTACTGATCAGATACAGATTGATTTAT
This sequence comes from Euproctis similis, assembly GCA_905147225.2. Lineage (NCBI taxonomy): Eukaryota > Metazoa > Arthropoda > Insecta > Lepidoptera > Erebidae > Euproctis > Euproctis similis. The sequence goes on from LR990107.1 coordinate 2,770,702, forward strand.
TACATTGTTCTAAATAGATAGATAACAACAATTTATGAAAAATATCATAATATATTGAATTATTCATAATTATGTGAAACACCTAATCTGTATTGAATAGCTTATGTTATGGTTTTCTGCCCCGCCATTAATGGTAAAAGTTTAGAAGTTAAATCAGATTTCTATTTGTCTCTTGTAAATTTTGTTTTGTTTTTATCATATATACATAACGTTGGGATGAAAAAAAAATGCGTATAGATATATTAATTGAAGCCCTCGAATTGCGGTTTAATCAACCCGCGATGAAATTACGCGGTGAATCCAATCAGATATGGATATACGATTACGGATTCATATTACAATCATGGTTTTGTGCAAGTGTAATGTAATGATAAACTGAAGGCTACTTGGCAAAGTTAAATATTTGTTATGTTCATAACAGTGGATATATGATAATTATTTTCTCATTGACGCCAATTTTCTTTTTACCCCAATGTCGTGATCATTAGAACGTATCATGGTGAATATTATTGTATAAATTAAGTACCATGAAAACAGTGTTTAAAAATAAATAATTTTCTTTTAATTATTGTTTTATTTAGTAAGTTTTATTAAGTGATTATGCAGAAGTAAATAATGAATGGGTAATATTGGCTTGTAATAATCACTTTACAAAAAGTTCAACCGACTTCAGGTACACAAACGACAAAAAAAATAATAGTTTAAAAAAACTAAAAAACGCTTTTTATAGAAAACCGAACTAAAAAATAGAAAAATAAAAAAATAATATTTTATGTTAAAAAAAGCGTGGGGTGCTTTTTAAGACATTATCGAAATGATAATCACTCTACTCATATCTGTCAATAAAATATTTATAACTATTGACACCATGCACCCCACGCTTTTTTTTTAATCGGATTTCTAATTCGGATATTGATTCTGCAGTTAAAATCGACCTGATAATAAACACAGGAGTTTGTGTTCAATATGTTTCGCTTCAGCTGTTGCTCTTGGCATTTTCTTATCTATTTCTTCATACTGTGTGTCACTTCCTCAAGTTCTATACTACGAAGTTTCTTTGCTGGACTACTTTCTTCTCCTTCTATTCCTCTCTTTTTGTCATTTTCTTGAATAAGATTATCCAGTAATTGAAAAAACTTATCCCATTTATCTTTCCTCTTTGTAAATTCCTCTCTTGAACAACACCATGTTAAACGTTCTTTAAATTCCTCCCTAAATTTTACCATTTCATTTTTTGATGATATACATTCTCGAATGAAGAACTCAATAAATCCCCCCCTATCACCATAAATCAAATCTTGGCAAATATCTTGCCCCCTACTACAAAAAATAAGCCTTTCTTTCTCTTTGGGAGTTGCATCTTGAAAGATCAGTTTGATATTTTCCACATCTTCAACCTTAAATAAGTCTAGTAATAATAACCCACCTGATCCGCATTTATCTATTACATGTTTTGTGTGAGTACTAGGACCTTGCTGCCAAAATATTCCAAAGAGCTTTTGATAATTGTAATCTTTATTACCATCTATCATCTTATTAAAGATTACTCTCAATAAACAATCATAATCTTCTTCAGAAAGGAAAGCCCACATATGCTGCGCTGTTTCCATAAAAAAACTCTGCCATGGCCAATCCAAAAAGCACTTTAGCACTTCATAAGAGCGGCTCTTGAACACTGCCATTTGTTGTTCTCTATCCATTTCTGAAAGTAAAAAGCACAAAACATCAATATAATTCTCCCTGGAAAAATCTGTAAACTCACTAACACAGTCACAACGTCTTTTTGCCACATATTCTGCAGTTCTTACTAAGACCTTATCTTTTTCTTCAGGAGTTAACTTTTGTAGGAAATATCTGGTTGCTGCTTCATTGCCACTAACTGCTGAACGTCGAAATGCATACTCATAATGAGTAACACTATCATCTTCACAATATCTTCTTATTATATCGCCTAACTGAGCTGTTTCTTCTTCTATATGATGGGACCAGAACGATACTAGAGGTGATTCTTTTATTCTTATTTTCCTAAGATCTTTTCCATAGAGTTTCCTACCACTGATTTGTTTCCATAGGGTGAGAATGTTATCTTCTAAACAATAAGTGCATGCTAATCTATAGCGCTTAGCAATATCTAAATTTTCATCTTGCACTAATATCTTTGCTGTTTTCTCTTTATCAATAGTGCCTTGTGGTGTCCAACAAAGCTTGCTTAAGCTTGCTCTAGCATCTTTGCCACCTAAAAGATTTTTATGATATTGTTTCCATATGAGTATCTGCCAACCTATTGCTTCAACAAAACTTGATAGTTCCTTTTTTAACAATTCTGGCAGCGGAAGTTTTAGTACCTTTTTTATCACTTCATCCTCTACCTTTTGCCATTCTCTTTTTCTTTCACTGACATTTAGGATTGGTGATGAGAAGTAAAACTTTGACGCTAAATCCCAGGCATCATCTTGATTCCTTAGCGTAATAGCTATTTCCACAAGAGCTTTATGCTTAAGTGATGGCATTAGAGTGTAATTCATTACCTAACCCGAATAAAATACTCAATATACTATGATTTTCTATCGGTTCAAGATAAAACACAGCTAAAAAATTGTGTAAAGTTTAACGGCACAAAAAAATTCTATTAACCCCAACTATGGGTTAGAAAGAAGTGAAAAAAGGCTGGAAAGCACTGAGTTCACAAGAGGAGCAAACCTCATACAAATTTACAAATGCGTCAAAAAATGTGTGTCCACTTTTTAGATGCAATGACGTAGCTTTGAATCCACTAGACATTTAAAATAAAACATATACCTATCTCAGTCACACAAATCGCAAATACATTGCCGTCACTTTGATTAGACAAAGATGGCAATATAAATTTGCAAAGGCGGTGTGGGGTGGCCAGCCCATGCGAAATTTTACCCAATTTTTTCAAGCCATGTACTCGTAAAAATATTTAATAAATAATGTAAATCACGATATAATATTAATATATACGTGTTAAATTGTGGAGTAAGAACAAGAAGATATAATTCAATCTGCAAATTTTTATTAGAATAAAACTTATATAAACAAGAACACCTAGCAACCGAAAATAACACCAGCCAGTACTAATATACACATACATATAAAACCTTAGACTTGTTGATTATTTACATCACCCCCACTTAATCCAACAAGGCTAGTACACAACTGATGTTTCTGTCGAGGTACTCCCTTTGTCATCATATCTGCAGGCATAAGAGCAGTCTCACAATAATTAATACAAATCACATTTTGATTAGCCAAATCCCTAACAAAATGATACTTAATATTTATATGCTTCGAGCGTTTTCCTATAGCAGGAGTATACACCAATTTGCTAGCACTTTGACTATCACTAAAAATTGTAATGGTGTCTACCCGTTTTGTTAATTCAGCATATAAACCATTCACTGAAACTACCTCTTTGGCTGCCTCACAAATTGCAATATACTCCGCTTCAGCAGTGCTTAATGCAACACATTGCTGTTTCCTAGACTGCCAAGCTACAGCAGCACCACCAAAAACAAGGATATAACCAGAGAAAGATTTCCCATCAGGCCTATTTCCCCAATCAGCATCTGAATATGCAACTAAAGGATTATTACGCTTTCTGTAACATAGTGCCAATTTCACTGTTCCCTTCAGATACCTTAGCACACGTTTCAGTGCTGCCATATGAGTAGAATCATTGCAACTATTAAATTGACTTAGCATTGTTACTGCAAAAGATATATCTGGCCTTGTGCAGCACGCCAAATACATGAGTGAACCTATAATTTCTTGATATTGCGAGTTATCATTTTTCACTCCAGATACGAGATGAAGATTTGTTTCAACCGGTGTACTAACTGGCTTACAATCTTGCATCCCATACTTCTCTAAAATTTTCAAAATGTATGCCTCCTGTGAGACTCGGATTATTTGTCGAGCCACATCTCGCTCAATCCTCATCCCAAGACATTCTCTTGCCACTCCAAGATCTTTTATCTTGAAAGAACCACTTATCTGTTCTTTCACTTTAACTGCTTCAACTTCAATATTTGTAAAGATATAAAAATCATCTACATAAAGAGCAATAGCAACAAACAAATTATTAATAATCTTGGTATATACGCATTGATCATAGTTAGATCGCTTAAAACCCATTTTAAGTATATGGGCATGAATTTTTTCATTCCAACATCTCGCAGCCTGTTTCAAGCCATATAATGCTTTTTTCAGCTTGCAAACTTTGCGAGTTTCCCCCCTTTGAATGAAAAATTCAGGTTGCTCCATATAGATATCCTCCTGCAAATCTCCATTCAAGAACGCAGTTGTAACATCTATGTGATGGATACTTAAATTCTTTTCTACAGACAATGCTAAAAGAAGACGAATCGATGAAATCTTAACCACCGGCGCAAATGTTTCAAAATAATCTTCACCAGGTTTTTGAGAATAGCCTTTGGCAACCAGCCTTGCTTTGTAGCGCTGTATATTACCATCCATTCCACGCTTCAGTTTAAAAACCCATTTAGATTTTACAACATTTACATTCACCGGACGGTCAACTAATTCCCAGGTATTATTTACCTTCAGGGAATCATATTCATCTTTCATGGCTTGTAGCCATAATTCCTTGTCTGAGCGCTCCATCACATCATGAACTGACACAGGATCTGAAATATCGCCTACATGGAAATTATAGACCATGTCCTTTTCTCGATTTGGACGTCTATCTCGCATGGGGTAGCGCCTGTCAGTGGAATCCACCACACCATCTCTTAACAATTCAGATATATTATCATCTGAATTTTGCGGATCATTCGCCATAGTACTGCCCGAGGAGTCTACTGTGTCGAAAAATATGTCAGAATCTAAATCTCTAGAGTTAGAATCAACCTCACTTGGCTGACTACACTGAACCTTACGACTAAAACTCGTCGCCCCCACTATAACAGGTCCATCTATTAATGGTCCTTCCGGTCCAGTGGAAGAGCTTGCAGTACTTACTCCATCTTGTAGATATATATCTACATAGTCCTTTTTAGAAACCATATTTTGTTTCTTTTTGGACTACAGGTAAATCTTCAAAAAATGTTGCGTCTCGAGCAATAATGATTTTCTTTGATTCCATATTCAAGAATCTATATGCCTTCTGACTAGTGGAGTAGCCAGTCATTAACAATTCTACAGTCTTTGCGTCAAACTTTTTTCGACCAACCTTTATGAGAACCTGAGCCCTGGATCCGAACACTCTAAGGTTCGACAGATCGACTCGTTCTCCACTAAACACCTCTTCAGGAATTTGATCCGTCAGAGCCATAGTCGGAGACCTGTTCTTCAGATATACTGCACATCCAATGGCTTCTCCCCAAATTCTTTTATCTAGACAAGCCTCATGGATCATACACCTAGCCTTCTCGGTTATGGTACGAATTGTACGCTCAGCAACTCCATTTTGTTGCGGAGTATGCGGTACCGTTCTTTGATGCAGTATACCATGCTCCTTTAAAAAAGATTGAAACTCACCATTAGTAAACTCAGTTCCATTATCGCTACGCAATTTCTTAATTTTCTTACCTGTCTCATTCTCAACTAGTACTTTAAACTCCTTGAATTTAGCGAATACTTCCGTTTTTGACTTCAGCAGATATACAAATACTTTCCGGCTGAAATCATCAACAAATACCAAAAAATATTTATTGCCACCATAGGATTCAACTTCCATAGGTCCCGCTAAATCAGTATGTACTAATTCAAGCAACGATTTTGCTCGCTTACCTTTATTATTCCTCTTAGGAAATTTCTTGACGCACTCTTTACCTTTGCAACAACCTTCACAAGGTTCCACACTCACCGCTCCATATGACAGACCATCTGTCATACCCTTCAACTTTTCCATCAAAGGACCACTCAAGTGTCCTAATCGCCTATGCCATAAGACGAAATTATTGGAAACCCTCGAGTCAACTGGAGGAGACGTTAAAACCAATGCTGCTTCCCTATTTAAAACATATAAACCATGTTTCAGTGGTGCTGTTAATAATACCTTACCAGCTATAGTGACGTCATTACTTTTAAAAACCTTACAACAATTATTATCAAAAACAACAATGCAACCTTTACTACACATTTTACTCACAGATAATAAATTAGTCATCAAACCTGGTACCATGAGAACATCTTCAAACTTTACTGATCGTCCCATAGAAAATACATCTCCCTGTATTTTAGACAACATCTGGTCATTATTTGCTGTTGTTACCACTTTACAGTTGATGCTTTTTAAATTTTCTAATGTGCGTTTTTCTGATGTCATGTGCGACGTGGCTCCTGAGTCTATCACCCATTCGTCTTCAACCGCCGTCTATTAACGGTAGCAGACATAGCACATATCAACTCAACAGTTTCTTTATTTTTCTTATTATCATGAGTAGTAGTATCCTTTTTCTGTGAAGGATTTTTATATTTGCATTGCCATTTGTAATGTCCTTTCTTCTTACATAAATGACATATGACCATCTTTTTAGTCTTGTCACTCTTGGACATCAATGCAGAATCATCTTCTACATTGTTCTTCCTCATATTCTCTTTTAATAACGCTGCCATTACAGTTTCCGTAGAAATCTTTGCGTTCGAATGCTCCAACGTCATAGCCAATGAGTTGTAAGTATCACTCAAACCAGCCAGCATTATAATCGCAATAAATTCATCATCAAGACCAGCTTTAATACTTAATAATGCTTGACTCGTCATTTGTATATCGTTCAGATACTCCTCCATGGTGTTGAACGCTGTCAGTTTAACATTGAACAGCTTCCGCAGCAGATAGAGCCGCCGCAGTAATCCGCCATCAGCATAAGCTCGCTTCAGCGTCATCCAAGTGTCTCTTGCAGTTTGGACATGCATGATCATGGGATATATTTTTTCTGAACACATCAGACATATTTTACTTCGGGCTTTGGAATCCTTTGTACGAGCTTCTTTAGTTTCTGCCGTAAAATTTTCGTCAATACAATCCCAGAGATCCAAGTCCACTAAGACCATTTGCATGGTAAAAGCCCATGTAGCGTAATTAGATTGGCCATTGAGCTTTTCGAAATTTACAATAGATTGCATTTTTTAAAGATACTTTTATAATCAGAGAATCAATCTGGCCCCATAACCTAATGTAAATCACGATATAATATTAATATATACGTGTTAAATTGTGGAGTAAGAACAAGAAGATATAATTCAATCTGCAAATTTTTATTAGAATAAAACTTATATAAACAAGAACACCTAGCAACCGAAAATAACACCAGCCAGTACTAATATACACATACATATAAAACCTTAGACTTGTTGATTATTTACATCAATAAATATAAATTCAATATTTTACTATTACTTATTAATTTCTTATCAGATGTATTACAAGATAACTGAAATAATGAATGGATCAACGATCTCTGTGTACTCCGTACTAGATCGGCTGTTCCGAAAAAAAATGGATCACACTCATCTGTACCTAATTGTGTACACCTGCCTTAGAGCAGCGATTTAAAGCGCTGTTGGTAAGGTGTACACAATTAGGTACAGAATACAGATACACAAAATAGTGAAAACGCTTGAGTAGTTAATTATGCCGTACACAGATAACCATAAACAACATGGGTTTACTTCAGCCAATCCAAGCTATACGTAAATTCGAAAGAAAAAATTCTCTGTAGTCTGTGTAATCTGTGGCATAACCTAATATGGCTCTTATTTCTAATTTCTAAATTTTAATATATAATCAATAAAATAATATCATAATGAGCTTATTCATAAAAAATTACAAGCCTAGTAATCTAGCGACAGTGTATAACGGGAAGATATGGCGTTTCATGTCTTCAGGGGCACAAAGTCGGTTGAAAAAGGAAGATGAAGATGAATTCAGAGTTCTCGAATTTATTAAGAAACGTGATGTACAAGAGAAACGAATCGCCCGAAAATCCAATACTCAGCCTGATAGGGCTGAGAAGATGGCAGTTGATCAGGTTGTTAGCATAAGCTGATCTATTTGATTTGCAATAATTTCTGTGCACATTGCTATCTCTAGAGTGAAATGTCTTTGTTGATACTATTTAGTAACTTTTTACCGTGTCTTAAAATAGTTGGAAATAAAAAACCTTCTAAAGCATGTTAGATGGTCTTAAAAGTTATAGCCACAATATAAAGTTTTGTGATCTATTAATCATAATAAGACTAATCAACCTCACACAATCTTTGAGATTAATTCATATTATTATATGTAATGTTCTTGAACCGAATTTGGTGATTTTGTTATTGTCTTGATTAGATAGTGTTCCTTTCTCATAAATAAAAAATATTACTCTGGGTTGCCAATGTTTACATTACCATGGGCGGGGCTGTTGGTGCCACATAAAATTTCTTTAAATTAAAGCAATAACTAAAATATATTACAGCAAGTAGTAAAATTACACATAAAATGCTTATATGAAAGCTGTGCGATGCAAAACATGCTTGGCTAATGTAAATCATACAATTATATTATACTAAGATATAGTATTTATCTTGGCTCTTTTCAATATGTTATTTTATTAATTTCCCAATCATAGGCTATATTACCAAATAATAACTGTTATATTAAAGAAATTTATTTTCAACTATTTTTATGTTCTTTGAAAATAGTAGTACAAGACAGAAACATTTCTGGAATGAATTATTTTTTATTTTTGCAGTTAATTTTTCTTGTATACTTTCATTTGACTATATATAAAACATAACTTAACGCTTTTTTCTACCTGAAGGTTAAGTCAGCAGTTGTTACGTGACACCATTATGTTTACATCCCAAATGGAATAGGTGACAGAAACGTTTGCCATACACCGGGCACAAAGTTGTCAGTCATCCATATTTATCACAAATAACAAACAAAAAGAATTTCAAAAAGTCATTGGAGTGAGCCTTCTTAAATCAAAAGCAGGATGCTGAAAAAACCTTTAGTTATTTTTAAACATATTGTTAGAGCTGTATTAAACCATCTGGAATATTCATAAGTTAAACAGCAATAATTTTAAGAGCCTTTTTATTTGCAGAAATGGGGTAATGTCTGGCCTGGACCAAAAACTTTCCATCCTTCTTCAGTACCTCTACCACTTCGACAAGGTTATGTTCCCAAAGGTCAAGCTCCACCTGGCAAGAAAGCTAACGCAGAACTCATGAAAATACCGAACTTTCTTCATCTCACACCACCAGTTATAAAAAGTCAATGTGAAGCTATTAAACAATTTTGTACAGAATGGCCAACTTTGTTGAACTCTGAAGAGGCTATAGAAGAACATTATCCCGTAGAAGTTATCACATCAGATTATTGCCATGCTAGTCCGTCTATTAGGAACCCCTTGGCAAGAATTGTCACATTACGTGTTAAATTGTCAACTTTAAATTTAGATAAACATGCTAAAGATAAATTTATTAGATTAGTTGGTGATAGATATGATAGTAACACAGATCTAGTTACAATAACAGCAGACAGGTGTCCAGCCCGAGCTCAAAATTTAGAGTATGTAAATTATTTACTAACTGCCTGCTTCTATGAAGCCTGGAATGTAGAAGAGTGGGAAAAGGACAAGACAGAAGATGATATGGAGTACTATAATTGGGATAACAATGCCTCCAAAAAGAGTTTGGTAAAATGGCATTTGAGTATTAACAATGAGACTAAGGAACTTACTGACGAGGAATATAAAAATTACGATATTTCGTCTATTGTTCATGGGGAAGAATACAAGAACGCAGTTTCGAGTTTGTTTAATAATGGAGAAAGTGCAGAAACTCTAGAAGTATATGGTGATGCAGTTAGGAAGGTACTAGGTTTACCAGAGAAAAAGATAGTTTAAGATTCTTGTAATAAAGTAAATATTTAGAAAGTACCTTGTTTTTGTCTGGTGGGATTCATACATACATACAAACGCGCCTTTTTCCCATGGGGGTAGACAGAGACTAACTTTTTCTATTTGCTACGATTCTGACATATATTTTGCTTCCTCCACTCTCATTATCGCTTTCATACATGCTCGTCGGTTGTGGCCACTCTTGACCTGGCCTCTCACCAACACATCATTGATTTGATGGTGGTAGGTCCGCGTACGTCGACCTTTACCGATTGGCCCTTTCACACTTGTCTTATAAATTGGTTTAGTCAGTCTACTTTCGTCCATCCTTTCTACATGTCCGAACCATCTAAGCATTCCTTTCTCTATCCTTGTCACTATATCTTCTTTCACACCACAACGTTCTCGAATTACACTATTTCTCATTTTATCCACCAAGCTTACTCCAGCTATACCTATCAGACTCTTCAAAACAGCATCAATCTTACATCTGTGCTTCTCCTGCCATACCCAACATTCACTACCATACTTAAGCGTGGGAACCAAAAAAACTTGATCCATACAACCCATTCCTTTCCTAAATTCTGCTTATACATCCCATATTTTCTAATCAGTTTCATGCATCACCATAAAGCATAAAGTTTGCCGACGATGCTTAACAAGCTAATGCCTCAATAGTTCTTGCACTCTTGTTGCGACCCTTTACCCTTCTATAGCGGCACAATCACAGCGTTGCACAAGTCTGCAGGCACAATACCGCTCCCACAACATAACAACAACAACCATGATAAGGTTGCTTTCTTTTGAAATCAAAGGATGACTATCGATCTTACATTAGGGTGTTCATCTTACAATAGTCAGTAATAGTACTAGTATCAAAACTTAATATAAGACTGGCACAGCTTGTCATGTAAAATACATATATACTAAAACAATAACAAAGTTGAACGACTAAAAATGTCGTGCCCGGTTCGCACCTATTCCATTTGGGACATAAACAAAACGGCGACACGAGGCTTAACAGCGGCTGTCTACACCTTCGGGTACCAAATGCGTGAAGTTATGTTTAAAATAATCACAAGATATAAAATATTTTGATACTTTTAGATTTCCCGGCCAATTTATGCTGCAACTATTGATAAATCTTTAATTAAAGTTATTCTGTATGTGTAAATAAAATACAAGGTCATTTTAATGATTACATTATATTTATTCGTACAAATCTAATGTGCAAGGTACTGCAGATTCAATAATAAAATAATATCCCTCAATTGCCGTCGGTCAATCATGAAAGAAATATGTTATGGTAACTGCCTTAACTGTCTACAAATCCCACTGCATTTTATTTTTTCCAGTGTTTGAGTTACAAGTATATATTCTTTCAACAAGTTAGATTCGGTTGAGATTTATTACGATTCTTTAGATGAGCATGTTTGATACGAGTAATGAATTGTCAGAGGCAGCGAGTGAACTGATTTAGAACCTTGTGGGTATTAGTGTTATCTGTCTACCTCGGAAAGTAATTCACGACTAGTTATGTTTTTATGGCTATTCACGATTCATAAGCCCAGCATTATAAAGCTAAGATTGTGTTGTATTAAAACATTTCAATGCAGAAAATGCGATTAAACTATAAGAATTCACGCAGTCAACTACAATTTTGTTTAATATATCACTACACTCTTTCAAAACACAACGGTTCTCACGACTGCTCTCAGAAGTGTCTCGAAAATTTGGAGTCCATTTTCTCCTCCAAATGTCCGTGATAGAACTCTTTCTTATAATTTTACCTTCATCTTGGGATGTCTGGCTGTTCTGAGATAAATCATCTTTTTTCTTCATATATCGTTTTATTATTATATCTAGCATGTGAAATATGTAACATATATTTTCTATTTCGTCTATATTGTTTAGTTCTTCATAAGTTACATTCGGATTTGTAACTTGTTCGTGGAATTCATGCAATATATTCGTTATTAACTGTATGCAATGTTTTTGTATGTGCCCAGATTTATTTAATAGCAGTGCACGTTGAATCAATTCGTCTTTATACTGGAACTGAAACAAAAACAATAAATATGCCTAAAATAATACTAGTTGATCCGGCGAAGTTTGTTCCTCATCAAAAGTATCTCGAAAATTTTAATTTTTCTTTACTACATTATACATACAAACCATCCATCTAATAAAAAAACCGCATCGCGTTTCATATAAGGGGAGTTAAGGGGACAGACAGCGGTAATGATATACCTACTAGTGGTCACAGTAGTGACAAAGTTAAAACAATTAATATGAGGAGTTATTATTACAGCAACAGAAGGCAAAACAAACACTTAAAGCATTTTTGTCGCACGGTATGTTGTACCTCCGCGCATTGCTAAACTACTGCACCATTTTATGCATGATTATACTTACTTAAAAAAAATGAGCGCTATATCTTGCACTAATTTGAATAGGTGCAAAACAGATTCCCCAATGTTCAATTGGAAAATCTTCTTTCTCATGTACCTTATTTATGGGATAGAACGCAAACGAGCAAGTGGCTCACCTGATGGCAAGTAACACTTCACGGCCCATGAACACCGTGATGCGTTGCCGTCTTTTTAGGGAGTAGGAGGGAAAAGGAAGGGGAAAGGGGATACCTCTCTCACAGAACGAAACGCGGCACGAGCCATTTAAAGCCGATATTCTGAGAGTTCGTGGTATTTCACCGGACGAGCCGGCCTATTCATGCAGCGAACTGCAACACTCTAACACTGTTAACTAATTTAATATTTTATTTTTTGAGACAAGAAATAAGTATGTAGTGAGCAGAACATACTCAACCAAAATAAAGATAACCTCAAATTTGTATATCAATTATTAATATGCGCATATATTACATAAATATATCTATTATTTACCTGACAATGTTCGTCTGCCTGTCCCCTGTGTACTTGTCGTATCAACACATCTACAATATCCAGCAACTGCTCTAAAAAAGGCGGATATACCTCATCATCGTGGAGTCTGTCTATTAATTGACCAAAATTCTGAAAAACAATAATACATTCTAATTGTTTCTTCACGCCTGCAAAATACCTAGGAGTAGTTAATATTGGTCGTAAATCGTTGGGTATAGCAGAGAGCGCATAAAAGTAAAATAAATGCACTGCTCAAAATTTGCGGAGCGAAAACACGTTTATAAGGAAGGAGGATGGATTAAAAAAGAGATTCAGCGTAAGCAAAGAATGACATATTAATATGGTTCGAACATGTAGAAAGATTGGATTGACTAAGCAAATATACAATGCAAAAGCGGAAGGGTGTTGGAGTTGAGGACGGCCACCTTCCATGACCCTATTGAACGTTTCCTGGCGGTTATGATAGTCAATTTTGATCTTCACAATCGCTTCTTAACATAACATAACTTCACGTCATTTGTTACCCGAAGGTGTAGGCAGCGACTGTTAAGCCTCGTCTCGCCGTTATGTTTACGTCCCAAATGGAATAAATAGGTGGCGAACCTATTGCCATACCGGGCACAAAGTTTTCAGTCATCGATATTTATCACACATAACTTCCGAAAACAATTTTGAGAAGTCATTGGTGTGAGCCAGTGACAGGATTCGAACCCGAGTAATGTGTGTAAGAAGCGTGCCTTGTGGCGATCTTTTATCTCTGCCTACCCCGAAAGCGAACAGATGTAAATTATGAATCGTTTCCAGGCTTGTTAGTTATCGATATATCACATATGACTTTCGGAAAAAAGTTAAAACACTACAGCAGGTCGATTAATTGCGTACCTCATATATTTAGGGTTCATGTAATTACGTGACTTCTTTAATGTTTAAATACCCACTAAATACGTAAAACGTACTTAAAATACGTATTTTAAGTACGTTTAGTACGACTTAGAATTATATGTTAAATTAAATAATATATATTAAAATTTAATTTTAAATTAAATTTTAAGTCTTGGTGGTCCCGTGGTCGAGCACACGGCTTCTGAACCCAGAGGTTGTCGGTTCGAAACCAATGACTTTTCGAAATTAATTTCGAAGTGTGATAAATATCGATGACTAAAAACTTTGTCCCCGATATGGCAATAGGTTCGCCACCTATTCCATTTGGGACGTTACGGCGAGTCGAGGCTTAACAGCCATTGCCTACACGTTCCGGTAGAAAAAGGCGTGAAGTTATGTTATAAATCTTTTATCATCAGACAGTTGCTATCCAGCACAAAAAATAAAACCCTCTAAAAACATGTTTACAATAATAAAATTTATATGTTATTCTCATCTGTTATCTGTTATTTATATATTATCTTAATATAAAAAGCAAATAGCAAAATATCCAAGCAAATTTTAAATCAGAAAAGTAGTTAAATATGAAAAATTAATAAAGAACTCCTGGCTTCTTGAGCAAGTTATTTGACAGTCCCAAGACGACTTGTCCGTCATGAAGTCATTGATGTCATTGAAGTCATTGTAAGCACCAGCGACGAGATGAGTCTAATTTTATAATACCTATAAACATTAGCTTAGGCATAAGGTTTACCTGTGAGATAGCCGCGGTGATATCTCTTGTAGTCACCACTAGGGGGCAATGTAATAGGTAGTTCAATAAGCAGAAAGCTGACTGATTGATAGATGATGACTGAGACCCTGGAAACATTATACATGTATTTTATTTATTACTTCACGCCTTTTAGTACAGTGTGGTAAGGTCTCGGTGGTCCAGTGGTCGAGCACACGGCTTCTGATCCAGAGGTCCGGGTTCGAATCCTGACATTGGCTCACACCAATGACTTCTCGAAATTGTTTTCGGAAGTTATATGTGATAATAAATATCGATGAATGAAAACTTTGTGCCCGGTATGGCAATAGGTTTGCCACCTATTCCATTTGGGACGTAAACATAACGGCGAGACGAGGCTTAACAGCCACTGCTTAAACCTTCGGGTAACAAAGGCGTGAAGTTATGTTATGGTAAGGTGTAGTCAACGGCTGTCAAGCCTCATCTCGCCAAATTATTGCTTTATTAGACCTGACACAATGTTCTCAGTTAGGATATTTATCACACATAACTTCCGAGAACTATTCAATGCGAGCTTCGATTCGATTCTATGACTTTTTTTTTTTCATGGGATAGGAGGGCAAACGAGCAGGCGTGTCACCTGATGGTAAGCAACCAACGCCGCCCATGGACACCAGCAACACATATAGTGTTACAGTTGCGTTGCCGACCTTTAAGGGATAGGGGATAGGAAAGGACGGGGAAGGGGGGTGGGCCTCCGGGTACCTCTCTCACCGAACGAAACGCGGCATGAGCCACTTTACGTCGGTCTTCTGAGACGTCGTGGTGTTTCACCGGTCGAGCCGGCCCATTCATGCAGCGAATTGCTTGGCTCTACCACTGTCAACTGACTTCTTGATTCCGAAGAAGACTTCCAAACTAAGGATTATTTAAAGAAGCTACAAGTTTACCATTACTACGATTGGAAGTTCCAGCGTGGCAATCACTTCTGTATCCGGAATCAGTGGAACGTGCTTCGAAAGACGTGCCCCTTTCATTTCGTCTTAAATATTTCTTGATTTTATTTAATTCCTCTATAATTTTATAAGATATCAATTCAGATGTTTCGGTATCATCATCCACGTCTATTTTGTCATTGTTGTGTTCGTAGAATTCTGTATTTCGCTCACAATTATTAAACACAGCTGATCTGTTTAAATTGCTTTCAGTGTTATTTACATTGTTGTCATTGTTTAAACTACAGGTCGCGGCGTCAATGCTCATTAATTCAGAATTCACATTTGTTATTTCATCAATATTTGCAGAACAGTCTGTTGATTGTGAAAATGCTGATTGTGTATTTGTTGCAGTGATGTTAAAATTTCTACTGCTGTTTATTTGAACAATGTTATTGCTATCATTAGCTGTGTTTAGTTCATTCAAATAATCGTCAATATTTTGTGAGTTTCCTAAACGATAAATATTATCGCTGTTTTCTGCGTTAGTAACAGTATTTTGCGATTTCAGAATACCGCCAGAATTTTCAATAGAATTGTAGTTTTTACTGGAATAGACAATTACTCCAGGAGAATTATTCATGTTGGATACATTTTCTAACATTGTATCAATTTTCCCCTTTGATCCATTTGGTATATATTGAGCATTACACGTATCTTCATTACGAAAATCTATATTTGTTTTTTGTTCAGAAATTGTAGTTTCATTTAAATTCGGCACAGTAGTATCTTTATTTCTATTTTTTGCATATAAATATTTATTTGGCATGTACATTTCAGTTTGGCTTTGACTATAATGTGAACTATTTTGCGTGAATCCGTGAACTGTATACAATATTGTTTTTTGTGAGTCATAATTTGAATCACCTGATGGATTCATAACTTTTTCTTTATCTACGTTAGACTCTTCATTAAATACAGTTTTGTCGGCATCTGTGTATTGTGTTTGTATTGAATTAGTTTCGGCGGTAATACAGTCATTTGTGTCCATTTTATCACATTTCGACTGTTCATTCGGTGATTCTTCAATATTTGATGCATGTCTGCTTCCTTTAATAGTGATACCGTGATTTATCAACAAATCATCGGCCTTATGACAATGTGTATTATGATCATTCATGTTAAATGTCCTAGTGTTATCTTCTGCGGTTGGTTTATTGTTACTGTTTATTGTTACTGCTAAATTTAAAGGATGCTGAAAAAACAAATATTTAATTATATATCTATTACCATTAATTCTCAGGTTCTCTCACTAATAAAATTAGTCCTATTGTTAATATGCCGAAAACTCCGCGCAATTAAATTATTGCATATCTCAAATTATTTATACTAGCTGACACGTTTTTTTTGCAAGAATAGCCAGACATATAGACAAATAGAAAATGTTTAAAAAAATGAAATGTTTAATAAAAAAAAATTGTTGCTCTCAATAACGACGAATAATAATTAATTTTACTGTATTAAACGTAATTTAAGGTGAAAAGTGAAAAAATTGTTCAACATCTCTACTCACTTCTGTTTCTCCATTAGAAATTTCATTAAAGCCGTTTAATATATTAACACTTTCGTGATCATCATCGTCATCATCCATTATGAAATCGTCACTATGTACAGTGACATCGTTATCATCGGTCCTATCCACCATTTTAGACTTCAGTAGTTGTATGTATTGGTCCACAGATATGTCTGGTGGCTTTGTTTTTATGATTGCTAAAGCTATACATAAACGGTGCTTTTGATAGATATGATATGCTAAAAACAAGGTTTACATCATTGTTATTTCGATAAACTTCATAAATCCACGCACTCTTAACGCTTTTAGTATGTCTATTACCGGCGAACATGCCATACAAAGTTACGTAGTCCGAAACTGAGTCTGATAATCTGACCACTATTAGTTAAAACGCTGGCAAGATACAGTCTTACTACCAATTTTCTTATGCATAATGTTTTAATACTAACCGTAATTATCAATGCTCATTCTGTTGTTTAAATATCGGAGATTAAGTTGGTTTTTATCATTTTACTCTCCAAAATAAATATACAAAATATTTTCCATAAATTTAGATCTAAATAAATTTAGCACAAAGTTTCGCGCCACTAATTTTTAAAATTGGTTTGCTTCTTTTCATAGTCACTGGATTTTTACATTTGCCGCCTCGAACATTTACATTTTGGAGTCTTTATATATTCTGTTTAGTAAATACGGAGTCATTATGTTAAACAGAAAGTCAAGGGTCGGTCCAACTCCAGTCAAGAGACATGTTAGAGGTACTTTCCAAGGAAGTTTGCCAGCAATAGAAAAAGGTATATTACACGGCATTAGGTCTTTTTCTGATCGGCTACATATCTATATTTTATAGGCAAAAAATCCTATATTGAAAGAATGTTTAATATATTTTTACATACATAACATATTGAACATTTTTTCAATATAGTATTTTTATATATTTTTAGATTGATGGAAAGAGGAAATCTTTTCAGTTGTAGTTAAACACACCCAACAAGCGTGCCGATTGAATGGAAAAAAGATCAATGTCCAATGTCAAGCATAATATTGACAATTCAAATTTGTTTACATTTTATATTTTTTTATGCATCGGGAATGTTTACTAGTCGTCTAAAATAATTGAAATGAAAAATAGCAGTTTTTAGGGTAATATGTTTACTCACCACACATGGCCATTTATACAATTTTATTTGGTGTGAGTTTGTTTTTGATCGCTCTTCTAATAGCCGTTATTAAAAAGATGTTTTTTAACTGGAGGGAACAACATAAGATTGAAACTCAGAGAAGTCAGAGGCAAGTGGTCATAAACAGACCGGGTTTGTGTCTTAATTTAGCATTATTAATCTACAGATGATAAATTGAGAACAGACTTTATTGTCATTATTTGTTAAATGTTTGGTTTATTGAAATCTTGTCTGTGCAAAAAAATATGCGGAGCTGCGGGCCACGACTAGTTGCTGGTATACTATAAAAATAAATGCTTAATCGATAATCGACGAGTAGTTTTTATTAAAACGAAACAACCAGAAGGGTAGAAGAATTTTGTAGTAGGAATCAAGTTTCGTTTGAAATATATATCTTACTGTATAAATACATCTTTTATATTTCAGCTTGTTCTCTGATAATTTACACAGACAAGTGTTTGTTTAGAAAACGGACTTACAATGGTAAAATATCGGTATACGATGCGATTAGTAAGAGCGATATTATTGTTTAAACTTTTTCGGACGGCTACTAAGAACTATGTGGCTATTGGAAAAGATTTGTGTTTGACAGCGGTACCTAGCACATGGCCTACTTTGTCTACGATTACCAAAAGACTTTGTTACCAATTTCGTTTTTTTAAGATACTCGTTATTAAATAAGTTTGCATCTAATAATGTATAAGTTATTTTATTCACATAGTTTCGTAGCACCTTTTTTTTAAAACGACATTAATTATTCTTTCTACTGGTAACTGGGTCTATATAAGTTAGTGGTAGAGCCACACAGTTTGCTGCTTGAATAGGCTGGCTCGACCGGTTAAGTACCACGTCCTCACAGAATATCGACGTAAGGTGGCACAAGTCGATCGCGTTTCGTTCGGTGGTAGAGGTATCTGGTGCCCCCCTACCCCCCTTCACGCCTTCCAATCCCACTACCTTATAGAACGGGAACGCACCTGTAACACTATCTGTATTACAGGTATCCATAAGCTATGCTAGTTGCTCACCATTAGGTTACCGGCTAACTCGTTTGCCTCCATAAAAAAACCTCTAACAATTTTCGTCTGTCTGTATGTCTTGTCGGCTATTAACTGAAAAAAAAATGGAACAATTTCGACGGGACTTTCAAGTTGATGTATTACGGAGTAACTATGCAGCTATTGTTTTAGTAAATGTATTCACTTTAATTAAATTCAGCACAAATAAAGTATTTGTTTCTTTCTTCTTTATTTATTACTAGCTGACCCGGTGAACTTTGTTCCGCATTAAAATTATTTTTTTAAAATTACATAATAACCACCTCGCTGACACTTTCTACCTATTAAAAAAACTGCATCAAAATCCGTTGCGTAGTTTTAAAGATCTAAGAATATAAGGTGACAGACAGCGGAAAACGACTTTGTTTTATACTATGTAATGATTGTAACGGGTTTTTGCATATTGCAATCGATTAAAATTTACAGACAGCGTATTCTTTGGCATGATGATGATAGTTTAAATAATATAGAAGTAGTCGAAACGTAATGTTGGATGAACGGACTCCATTTAGAGGACAGAATATTGAACGGTAGACCGCGCTATTTTTCAAGAAGTGGGTACTTGTATAAATCATTATTGCTGTAGAGCTCTATTTAATACTAATCGCCATTTAATGTAATTTAGAAATTATCAACATACGAGTATCAATGCGTGATTACGTGTAATAATTATAATAGCATCGGTACGTCATAAATTCTAGTGCAGCCAGTGGCAAAAAAGAGAACTAACGTCTGGGTTGATTATTGTGTACATTATAATATACGCCATAAAACCTATACGGTTCGGACTCCTTGTACCTATACTTTGTAGTCTTAATGATAGAGTATAAAATCATAAAAAAATTGCAAAAATTTGCATAATAAATTTATTTAATCCTCTGCTCGTCGTCCATCTAAAAAGCAATCGATACCGTAAACGCTGTTTATTTTGATGATATCAATTTCTGAAAGTATCCTGTGATGCTGACCAAGACTGCGCATTATTACACCGGTCGGGTCCTGTCGAAATTAAAACATTATTAGTTAGCACTGTTATTTAGAAGATAATAGATTAGTGACAACAGGTTTTAACGGTGGTGGTCAAACGAGCATGCGTGTCACCTGATGGTAAGTGACCAGCGCCGCCCATGGACACCTACAACACATAAAGTGTGACAGTTACGTTGACGACCATTAAGGGTGTAGGATGGGGAAAGGAGGTGATTACGTGTAATAATTATAATAGCATCGGTACGTCATAAATTCTAGTGCAGCCAGTGGCAAAAAAGAGAACTAACGTCTGGGTTGATTATTGTGTACATTATAATATACGCCATAAAGCCTATACGGTTCGGACTCCTTGTACCTATACTTTGTAGTCTTAATGATCGGGTATAAAATAAAAAAAATGCATAATAAATTTATTTAATCCTCTGCTCGTCGTCCATCTAAGAAGCAATCGATACCGTTAACGCTGTTTATTTTGATGTACCAGGGTACCTCTCTCACCGAACGAAGCGCGGCATGAGCCACTTTACGTCGATCTTCTGAGAGGTCGTGGTATTTCACCGGTCGAGCCGGCCCATTCATGCAGTGAACTCTTGGCTCTACCAGTGTCCCGAGTTCGAATCGCTTTCAGATCAATATCTTTTCGGTGATGAATGACGATGATTGGTGCAATTGTGAAATGTTCTTTCTTAAACCTGTATCTACATCACTATAAATTAATTTTCATACTATGGACAAAAATATAGAATAGATCCATTACTAAAATATTTAAGTGACCTCCGATGAGAACACTTTAGAGTTTAATACATTATACGCACCAGTGATTTGAAAGTGGCTACAGTGGAAATGCCAGTTTTGCCAATTTTGCGCCAAAACTGCCAAGCGGGATGAGTTGCACTATTGTAGTCGTACGGCAAATCCAGGGTGGCATCGTCACGGAGCTTTTCAAAGTGATGTAACTTATCTGTGGGAAATAATTGCAATGTGTTCATACAAATATTAGTATGAACATTCTGATAAGAAAATGATTCATCTGTTTCTGTTTGGAATATTTTCTAAAACTGAATTTGTTTACTTTTTCGTAAAATACTTTATTATGCTTAAAATATCTACAATAAGTAATATTATAACATAACATTACGCCCCTTTTGTTACGTGTTTACGTCCCAAATGGAATAAGTGGCGAACCTATTGCCATACTTGGCACAAAGTTTTCAGTCATCGATATTTATCACACATAACTTCCGAAAACAATTCGAAAAGTCATTGGTGTGAGCCAGTGTCAGCATTCGAACCCGGACCTCTGGATCAGAAGCCGACTGAACCACCGAAACTAAAGTAAGTAATATTATAAGCTCTAAAATACGCTCTCTTAGTAGAATAACTACAGTTACTTGAAAAATTTTATCACTATTCATAGCCGATAGGTTAGATGAGCGCAGTGGGTAAAAGTAAGGCTCAAATTATGTACCTAGTACCTACTGTGATTCGAGTACCTAACTGACGTTCAATCCGCGGGCTGAAAGTTAATATTTAGTTTTTTATAATGTAAGTTAAAAGAGTTTTTAATTTTACGAATGAAAATTTGCATACCTGGTCTTACATGTCTCATGTGTACTCTGATATACTTGTCTCTATCGTTTCGTGCCACTTCGAAGTAGAATCCCAGCATGGCCATCACCATCATGGCCGCGTGTTGTCTGTGTTGGCCACCTCTGAACAATTCTACGCAACCGAAGTTCTGAAAAAAAGAACTTATGTAGGTACCCACATTACTTGGTTTACTCATGCGCTACCTATTTTGTATTTTAAATACCCATATAAGTGTCCGTAATCGGGATATTATTATTTTATCCGGAAAACTTGATTAATTTGCACTCAGTCTGAGCTGTATTACATATGCATGTACGTTAACAAACAGTTTATTTTTTTCAAATTGGGTAATATTTTCACAAAAATAAGGCAGAATGTTTTATCGCCCTTTATACCCGCTCCCATTAGATGTTAAGATTCAGTGTTCAAAGTAGCTATATGGACGATAAGTTTTAAACTATTGAAACTATTGCTCACGATCCAATTGTTTTTAAATGAAACACATCATTGAGTGCATTTGATATATTCTGTCAATTACAAAAAATAAAAAGCGTCAAAAACTGTATACAATGAACATAAACAAAGATTTGAAATAATAATTCATACCACTACTTAAGAAGAGATAACTTTCAATTATGTTGATGAACATTAGTCAACTTAAATATTAAAATAGAATTTGATTAATTAACAACTAATACCTATTACAGATAAATAATCGAAGTAATTATTCATGAACATTCTCAATCCTAGCAGTCTCGTATTGTTTCAATTCTTCACAAATCTCATCTCTTCTTCTCTTAGCTAAATGTCGCCATGGTTCTCCATAAATTTTTCTCAGAATCATCGACCACTTATTCATGTATTCTGTCAATTGTCTATCAAATTCTTCTCTCAAACAATCAGTATTCATTTCTAGCCATTGCAAACCATTTTCACATTCTATTTTCATGAATTCTCTATCTTCCTCCGTTAGTTTCTCCCCTTGTTCAGCAATAGTTCGTTTTACTTCATATACATAGCTCTCCAATTGATTCCTTGCCTCCATTCGTATTTTATTCTCCATATCATCTTGTCTATACTCTATTGCGCTGGCTATCATTTTACCAATCTGTTGTTGGTCCAACCTATGTTCATTTTGTATCGTAATACTTTTTACATTACCTGTACACCTATCCTTTGCTGAAACACTTAAGATTCCGTTTGCATCAACATCGAAAGTGATATCGATTTTTGCCACGCCTCTAGGAGCTGGTGGAATCCCATCCAACTCCATAACTCCCAACAAATAATTATCTTGAGTTAAGCTTCTTTCACCTTCAAAAATTTCAATAGCCATACTTGTTTGGTAATCTTCTAAGGTAGTTATTTCTTTAGTTATCTTGCAAGGAATTGGGGTGTTACGTTCAATGATTTTAAACATCATCCCTCGGCTTGTTTCAATCCCCAACGTCAAAGGAACTACATCGCATAATAAAATATCGTGTATTTTCTCATGGGTTTGACCATTCAAAATTGCTGCTTGGATTGCTGCACCACACGCTATAGCTTCATCTGGGTTCAAATTTGTTGTTAATTTTCGTCGTTCAAAAAATTCACAAAGCATTGCTTGTATTTTCGGAATCCTCGTGCTTCCACCAACCATAATGATATTATCTATATCTTTTTTATTCAATCTAGTATCAGATAAAACTTTCTCTATTGGACCTAAGGTATCATTAAATAAATCTGAACATAAATCTTCGAATAGTGCTCGTGAAATTTTTGCGCTATAATCCACACCATTACAGAGATTGTCAACGGCGACCGAAGATTCTGTATAAGAAGAAAGAAACCTTTTAGTCTTCTCAGCAGCTGCTTTTAATCTTCTTAATGCTTTGACGTTTCTTGTTATATCCATATGATATGTTTTTCTAAAATCTTCAGAAAAATATGCAACTAAACGATTATCAAAATCCTCTCCACCAAGGCGCGTATTCCCTGCTGTCGACTTTACCTCATAAACACTGTCATTGATGGACAAAATTGAAACGTCAAAAGTGCCACCACCTAAATCGTAAATCAGAATATTACGGTTTCCCTTTATGTCCAATCCATATGACAAAGCTGCTGCTGTAGGTTCATTTGTGATCCTCAAAACTTCCAAACCTGCAATAGCACCGGCAGTTCTGGTCGCTTGTCTCTGTGAGTCATTAAAATAAGCTGGAACAGTTATAACAGCCTTCTTGACATTAGCATCCAAATATCGCTCAGCAATTTCCTTCATTCTAAAAATTATCATAGAACTTATCTCCTCCGGCGTGAAACTCTTATCTTCTCCTCTATATTTCACTGAAATTACAGGCTTACCATTTTTATTCGTAACTTGAAACGGCCAATGACGTAGGTCCTTTTGTACTCCAATGTCGTCGTATCTTCGGCCCATCAAACGCTTCGCGCCAAAAACTGTGTTGCGTGGATTGTTTGTGACTTGGTTCCGAGCAGCTTCTCCTATTAGGCGATCTGTTCGCGTAAACGCGACATAAGATGGCGTTGTACGATTTCCGTGTTCATTTACGATTACCTCCGGTTTTCCTTGTCTCCAAACCGCGACACAAGAACATGTAGTGCCTAAATCGATTCCTATAGCAGTCATTATTACACGTCACTACAAATTTTAGCAAACAAATAAAATCACACTAACAGTTTGAAACAGAATCACACAAACACTTACTCACTAATAAGAATAAATTTTCAAAATAATGCGGTTGCCGCGCTTCCGGCGGTTTATATACCTTTCTCCAATGAGTGTCGAGAATTTTCGAATTCACTAGCCAATCACAGAACTGTGTTCAGAGAATGTTCTGGAATTGGGTGGCCAACAATGGGAACTTAGAGTGCATTATTTGAAAACATTTTATTGTGGGAATCTTTAAACTTCTTATACGTTAGATCTTTTGAAGTTTGTTCATAAATCATACATCCAGTTTATTAGCAATAACTGTAATAAATTAATGTGTATTTTCTGTTTTGTTAATTATTTTAATAAATCTTCTCTTTATCTTTTATGTTAGATTTTTGAAGTTGGAAATGTAAATTCTTAATAAATGAACTTTATTCGCAATGACCGTAATAAATTAATGTGTATGTCTTGACCAAATTATTTTCATAAACCAGGTTGGAAAAGTAATTGTACCCAATTTAATAAATTTTAATGTTTGTTTGGGATTAACAACATTTATCCAAAATTCCAGAAGTTACCATTAATTACAGGAATTTCTATTACCTGACCACCCGATTCTATCAATTGTGTCGTTGACGTAATATCCTTTACAATCATTTTCTCTTTCACACGCGTACTCTCAGAAGAGATGGCTACTATCTCTTTCTCTCTCTTTATAGTCCAAAAGTTTGTGATAAATGACAATGTTCTTTGTTAAAAATTATAACTTCATATTTGAGAAATAAGTTTATGTAGTATGTACCTAAATAAAATGGTAGAATAAGCTTGTTTCACACAATATATTGATTTTCTTGTTTTATGAACATTAGAATGACTTTCGAATATCGACCGTAGTAGTATCACAGATAAATTTATTTTCTTGATAAATTAGATATTTTCTTCTGATGTGTGCACGCGTCTAGTAAAAACAGATATTCTTCCGATAGTACATATATCAGAATGTCTGTTCTTAGTAGACGCGTGGATATATTCTGAGACGATGCTCGAGTTAATATATGTATGTATATACAATAATGAAATGAAAGCGGAAGAGTTCGCTTGTTTGTTTGAGCTCAGGAACTACTGTTTCCAGGTTTTCGTTCGCCCTATTCCGATAGGATAAAGCTTAGAAGCCATACTGCTTTTTCTGTAGTATTAGTGGTCTTAGAATATAATACTGTCTGACCAAGTCACCTTTGATACACATTTTATATCGCCAGGCGTCGCTGGGTCATTATACACGTAATATTCCTCCGGGGGGTGCGCTAGTCTCATGCGATTGAAGTGTAAATATGGATGTTTGTAGGTTTCTTGATATATTTTTATACGTATATAAAGTGCCTACCTGCTTTCCTCCAACTCTGCCGGTGATGTAATCAGGACTGGTATCCAACAGCAGGTAGTCTTCGTAGTCCATTGCCTCCTCTGCTGTAACTTCTTTTAGAGTGACACAAGTTCTCTTCTTCAATATATCAACTACCTCCTCCAACCTGCTTCGCATGTCCTCTAGATCGTCTGAAAAGTAACATCGGTGTGTCCTATAGGGTCCTCCGTTTTCCTATAAAAGATAGGTATGGCAGAGACCACATAGATATTTTATCTGTCGTTCCTAATACTAGCGTGTCCAACTTATCATACATAGTCCGGTTGTGCTTGACTTCTGTTGCCTACTTATCCATATCATAAAACAATAACTCGCCTATTAAAGTGGTACAGTAGCTACATATCTTTTATACAGGTAAATTTATTCCATTATACTTTTTTTGCATGACTCTGCCAATATAATTCTATTGTGATACTTACATCCTTCAAGAGGACTGATAACATATCTGACAATTCCCTCAGACCATCTTCTGTCAGTGTAGAACTCTTTGTTCTCCTTGCTCAGCTTCACTGTCTTGGGTAGTACAATTTGTGAGGACTCGTTTTCAGAGGGCGATTTTATTGACCTGAGGATGATAGGTAAAGCATATCTTTGATGGGTACCTACACTTCCGAAAGTTCTTCTCGTTGTTCGATTTTAATTGATGACAAAAACTCGACATTTGTCTGTATACCTTCTATATCTTAACTATAACTTTAACATAACTGAAGGTGAAAAATGGCACTTCTGTTTTGACACATCCTAGATTTTTTAGTACCACTTACTGACTTTCAAACAGTGATTTGTATGTAATATTTAACGTAACCGGAATTAGAACTCGGACCTTCCCATTAAAGAGGTGCTAAACCAAGAGGTGATCGAGCCGAGGAGATTACATAGGTTTAATAATTGATTATAATTATTTAATATATAATATATATTTATAAATATCTTTATACAATGAATGATAATGAAGTACTTACTTTTTCTTCTTGCGATTGTGTTTTTTTTCAATTGCATCAGCTGAATCTTCATCGTAGTGGCCCCTTTGCACACCGTTTAATGATTGCTTAAAACATGATGGCAGGCAATTAGGTTTTAATAATGCATTATAAATAATTAAATATCATCAGTTTACGATATTTTCATTACGCACACATTTTCAGGCTTCGAAGGCTCTTTAACGTTTACCCACTTACGCTAATTTGTTCTCAAGTAAAGCACTAATGAATGGCAGAAGATTTGGAATTAAAATTCAGAATGTAGCTATTAGACGACTGAACCTTAGCTTTAAGGACATAATATCTGGTTTAAATCTATATTATTTTCCCTTCTTAAGGGATAGTAATCTCTTAATTCAGAATGATCATTTATAACATACAATTGTTGAGCGAGTTGTGGAATTCACCTACCTCCAGACTCCTACTTTGGCGGTTACT
Source organism: Euproctis similis (assembly GCA_905147225.2). Taxonomy (NCBI): domain Eukaryota; kingdom Metazoa; phylum Arthropoda; class Insecta; order Lepidoptera; family Erebidae; genus Euproctis; species Euproctis similis. Next base: position 2,797,925 of record LR990107.1, read on the forward strand.
CTAGATGAAAAGTGACTAAGCTGAATTTTAAATTACTGTATCTATATACATTTCTTCTTTTCGAAGCAAGTTTTTTTTATGTTATAGGGAGGCAAACGAGCAGGCGTGTCACCTGACGAGCAACTAACGCCACCCCTGGACACCTGAACACATATAGTGTTATAGTTGCGTTGTCGGCCCATACAATGGGATACGGATGGGGTTGAAATCGGGATGGGGAGAGGAGGAGGAGGAAAGGGTTTGGTTTGTTTTTTTTAAATAAACCTCTTTGTTGTAAATAACCTTTTTGTAACTTTTCGAATTTTTATACCCAAAGTTTATATTCAAAACTTTAAAGGTGCGACATTGATGCATTGGTTCGGTGATTTTTTTCAGGCACAGAGTCCGAAGCTTCTGATTTAGAAGCGCACGACATACACCTTGTTCATCAATACAAAATACTTACTTTATCCGAATTCATGGTAACATAGCGCAAATCGTTCATGGTATCAGTTTGCGATGTTAAAATTTCCTCGGCGACCTCTGCAGATTCTTTATATTCTGCAACATCTTCTTCTAGGCCGACGGTTACTTCTGTTGACCTAAAAACGCCACAGCACCAATGTGTAGCGAGCTATTCTGTACGCCATACATTTATAATACGATATTATTGAACAACATTGTACTTTACTTACCATACTTTTTAAATATTAACGACTTTGAATGCATTATTATCTATACGTTATGTTTAGTAATAACAAAATAATATATTTGTTTAGGGTAGTTACCAAAGTGGCTGAACTGCTTCAACTATCAGTAGTTTTTACTCTTTTCTTTCAAGTATTTTAAATATATCTTTTAGTTATCGTTTAGTTCGTACTATTTCGTGAAGATATATATGTGTAGGTATATAATCTAATTGTGCATTGATAAGCTTCTGTTTTGTTTTTAAGATCATCAAGTTACCCATTTTGATTTTAAATTGTCAGCTAATTTAATAATATTGCAATTTGGTAAAACATCAGTTTGATTATCTTCAGTATATCAAAATAAGCAGCAATTTTTACTATTATTTAAAAAAAAAATACGAATATATCTTGTAATCGAGTAAATTAAATATCCTTAGCTGAATACGGTTAAAATGAAATTATTTGTGGCGTTTTACAGGGAAAATTTCATCTTTATTAACATAAATGTAAATACATGACTTCAACAAAATTTCTTACTTGTCTTGTTGATTTTCAATATATAATTGTCTTCTATTTTTTTTCACAACAGAACTATCTTTCTCGTGATCTGCAGCTGTGTTTGTATCATCAACAGATTCCGTATTTGTTATTTCAGGTATGTTGGTAGCATCAGTATCGTTTGCTGCCCTCCAAGACATCTTATCGTAAGAGTATTTGTGACCAAATCCATCGTGGTTAGTAGACTGATGTATCAACGGTCTATGGTTAGTAGAATAATGTACATTACCAGATTTAGTTGATCTATAACTAGTAATACAGTTTGAATCAAATCTCCAATCACAAAAATATCTCTGATAATGGACCGTCGAATCAGGGTTTTTGCAAAACGTTGACATATTTTTCATAGAATTTTCAATCATAGTATCCACGTAGTGCGTCATATGCGCTATCACGCTAAGCGTATCTGATCTATTTCTCATTTCAATTTCGTCAAAGTTGATAGATTTGTAAGTCTCGCCGCTGTTGCAATATTTATCTTTTGCGTTTTTAAGTGCCTTAGAATATAATTTGTAAATATTCTCCAAAACATTATGAGTTTCCTCTTCCACCCCTAGCATATTTAGATTTTTAGATATTTTAGATTCTAAATCGATATCTTTTCTATCTTCTTTTACATAATTATCGGGAGTTATATCAGGGTTGATCCTTAAGCTTCTTGCAGCCATTGGTAGTTCTGCGCCTCTTTTTTTCCTAGAGATTCCAGGATATGTATGGCACAATTCAATCTTTTCTTGTCGATCTCTTTGTAAGCATTCAGGACCGTAAATTATTTCAATTTTTTTTAAATCAGTTTCAGTTAACCCAACCCTATTTTGTGTAACCTTTTTTGCTTCACTCCCCTATAATAAATTTATTTAAATAGTAAATGTAAAGTAAAAGTAAAAGTAAATGTAAAGTACAACATTTGTTACTAAAATTAACTTAAAACATCAATAAAAATACAACATTTTTACATGGGTACAACTATGTATGTGTTGTCCGACATTAAAGCGCAAAATTATTATCAAAACCTGCAATTTCATTTCAAGCAAGAGAGCATGATGCGAATTCGGGAATTACTTTAAATGACTTTAAAAAATATTGATTCGCCAATTCGTAAATAGCCTTTTTTTATTATAAAACTTTCTGTTTTGGTAAAAAAAAAATATTAAGCTTGATCAAAGCGAAATATAAAATACTATAAGTACTCATCACAAACATACGCGACTCATTGACAATGGAAGAGTGAGAGAGTTATATTCAACACACACTGACACGCGCAGTCCCCTAAACATAATTCCATTCTCTATCTCTCTGCTAGATCTTACCAGAAATTCAATAGTTCGATGTCCGTTCTTGCTGTGATCTCTGACTCCGAAATGCATAACACTATTAACATCGTACGGTTGCGTTTGTAGTTCAGATGGCAAAGCAAATACATCTTTTGCGTACAGTTCAATAGCACCTGCGTATACAAAACAAGTTTTACAAATTATAATGGCCTTATTAATGTCTAATCTAGCCAGGATCTTTGATCAAAACAACTTTCAGGATTATATCGCGTTTATTTATTATTTATTTATATTTATTTCCCGACGTTTCGAACTCTTTACAGAGATCATTTTCACGAGTGATGAACAAAAAGAGTGGGGGATCAATGAGTGGGATTCGCGAAAATCTTAGAAATAAATATGTAGCCAGTATCTGCCTAATAATACACATTAATCTAACAAGAAAATAATTTAGAACTGTAAAATAGTACTTCATGGATTAGAAAGTGAAAGAGAGAAAGTATCAGCTTCGAAAGCATTCAGTTGTTAAAATTTTAATAATGTTAAAAAAAGTCTTTTATAGAATATTATTTATGACCGCGTCGAAAACAAGGTTGTACAAGGTACAATTCAAAAGCTGAAGGCTGTTTTTTAACTGTTAAGGGGGGAAAATGAGCAGAAGCGTCGCCTGATGGTGGGCCACAAACGCCGCCCATAGACACCTGAACACATACAGTGTCACAGTTGCACTGCCGGCCTTTACAATGGCATATCGAAGGGATAGGAAGGGGAGGAAAAAGGGGTTAAGCCTCCGGATACCTCTCTCACCGTGAGAAACGTGGCAAGAGCCAGTTGACGTCGATATTCTGAGAGTGGTATTTCACCGGTCGAGCCGGCTCATCCATGCACCGAACTGCGTGGCTCTTCCACTGTTAAGACTGTAGGACTCGAGGACGGCCGCGAGACACTTCCCAAATGAGTTTGACCAAATGAGCCCTTGAGGACGGTGATACCAGGAGCCTTAAAAATCGTCGAGCGGGTATGACAAAAGTCATGAAAGTCAATGAAGCGAGTGAAGTGTGGAAGAACTTATGTGTCTAATTTTTTAAACAAATATGATCTATAGGTTTTTACTAGTTATTAGCCAATTGAACTAGAAGAAATATTAAAAAAAAATCTGGCACGCCAGTACATTAACTTTGTGATAATAAGTATTAATGTCCAGTTTTACATATCAGTCATAGTTCAGGTCATATCAGATGTAATTCTAAAATTTTATTTGTCTCTAATAATCTATATAAATAGCTATATAAATATTGTTCCTGCATTAAAATTATATCAGGCTGCAGACATATTAGAGATATCGGAGAAAAATTAATATTCTATATTAAATAAAATATAATAATAATAAAACGCCTTTTTATTTCCTATTAATCAATATTTGGTAGTTATGATATATAGTAAACACATTTTAATTTGTCTTAGTAATTTATCTTAGATTATGGTTATATGTTTAATAATAATTAATTAATTAAAAAAAAATCTGTAACTCTAGGCCGGGAAAGGGCCTTTTTCGAAAGTGGGCAGAAAGCATATTTATAATAAAAATAATTTGGAATACTACAGTGTAGCTAAAAGCATTACATGATTTTTGTTCACCCGAAAAACTGCTTAATTCGCAGAAGTTTTCATATCAAAAATAGCAAATATCAAATGATATTTTATCAATCTCGCTAACTAGTAATTAGGATAAAAATGTTAATACTGCTATTTTTTTCTAATCAAATAGAGTTCGCAAATTATCCGGGACATAATCATAGTCCATTAATGACATTTATGCGGACTTCAATAACATTCAGTTGTTTGTAAATCGTTATTTAATCAAAGAATAAGATATATGTATTATCTGAAACTTATCACTCTCAATATATTTAAAAACATATCAATAAATTTCTTATCAAATTAATCACTAACGGGCTGTTAACACATTGTAAATTTACAAGAGAACCTTATGTAGGTGGCATAAAGACAAGATTGGAACAGCAGTTGGCTCCTGAGGCGGAGATCCGGCTGCCCCGGCGATATCCAAATGGGTGTACTTAATATTTTTATCTTCTAATCCCCCAACCTTGATCAAAAATCCTGCAGCTAGTTGATGATTACGACTTTTGGCTTCTGTATCTACTTGAAGTAAATCATCTCCTTTGCATTTACCGTTATTAACAGATAAATCCTCTGGCTTGATTACGGATACTTCGAAACCTTCTCCCATCATTGAGCCGGACAACTGAAGCTTATTTGCATGGTTCGTTCCTCTGGCACTGTGATTGTCCATAGCCGCAGTATAATTACCATAACACAACCTTGCATGTCCGGTTAAAGTAGCTATGGTGTATAGATGAGGGTTCAGTTCCTTCACAGCACGTTCTCCAGCTTTGAACAAAGCGTCGGCCATTGCAAATCTACCTTCTGCGTCAGTATTGGTCACTCGGACTCTCTTGCCACTTTTGGATAGCAAAAGTTCATCAGGAACGTAGGAATCGGCACCAATCGAATTCCTGCAAAGGCAGAGAATGCCCGAAACTTTTAAATGCGGTGGCTTAAGTAAAGAACAGGCTTTCAGAAAACCTGCGACCGCTGCAGCGCCACTTTTATCGCGAGACATGCCAGCCATTTTACCTGATATTTTCAAATCTGCCCCTCCTGTATCATAAGTTACACCTTTGCCAATTAACAATAAAGTTTCGGATATTCTAGCTGGTTCCGATGGCGTATATTCAATCTCAACCACTCTTGGCTTGTGTCTCTCGATCCAGCTCGAAGCTCTAGATACAGCTGCCAGTAGAGGATATTCTGCAGCAATGGTCGCCTGGTCATCTATAACTTTAATAAAAATATTGCTATGCCCTACAAATTCGCTTTTAATGTACTGCACTATTTTTTCAGGTGCCATTCTTTCGGGGTCGCCTCCGGCAATATCTCTAGCAAAAATTCTAGCTTTTTCCAATGCAATAGCATTACGCACAGTCCTTTCAAATCTTTCTTTTATCTTTTCATCTGAATAGAAACCAATTCTTAGAAAACTCTTGGTATTATCTACTTCTCTAATTTGAAGAGAAGTATATAATGCTTCGAGGGCTCCTAAAATACATACCAGTTGACCATCTGGAAAGTTTACAGTTTCTTGTACTATCAGCAACGGTTTCTTAGAGCCCGCTTCAAGAGCTCTTATCATACCTTTGTAAGCAGCTTCCTTGATGACTTTGGCATCGTGGTATGCTGTAATCTTTCCTGTAGGAGCCAAAATAATTCTGCCACCAGATACATAGTCACAGTTCCACACTGTGGCTATATTATGGACATGTTTATCCAACTTATGAACATTGTTAACGAAGCTGCCGATGTGCCTCGGTAAGGCTACATTCAGCTCCTCAGGATACAAGATGAGAATCACGGCATCGTATTCATTGGATTGAATATTTGTTTCAATAAATAAATTATCGTATAACTTGTATTCAAAAGACATGTTTCCACTTCGATGTGAAACGTATCTACTGATAATAATACAATTCAGTTCCAAGTTATGCAAATAAATTATCGGCTGCTATCATAATATTTAGTAATTTATAACGATATTGTTATCTCTAATAACACAACAGTTAATTATCTTATTACAGTCCTGATATTCTCTTTTATTTCCTTAAGTATTTCTTTGTTTTGATTGTCTTGTTTATAAATATATCGACAAATTAAATTGTTAAAGGTGGTAAAATGACAGAGGCAAGTGGGACTGGAATCCATGACAAACCCGGTCTTTCAAAGCGTTGAAGCTCTCGAGCTACATACTGAAATTCCGTCCAATTAATACGCGCTATTAGCTTCAGACGAATGTTTGCAATTTCGTAAAATAATGCCCCCTTCAAACGGTGGAAATTTGGCATACTCATGGGCGGCTCACAATTCAATATCAATAGGTATCATTTACAAAACTTCACCCCCTTAATAGGCAAAGTTGTTGGCAGAGGCAACACCTTTGCGCGGGTTTAACAACTTGCAGCCCAGAGAAACCCATTTATTGCCATACATCGCGCACGGTTCCTTCAGTCAGCAATGGTGTTCATAGATCAGTAGCTTTTCTTCTGATGGCAATGACTCCGATATCACAGTTTATATAAATACTAGTTGATCCAGCGAACTTCGTTTCGCCTAAATTAGAATTAATAATAAGAAACTTTCAACCCCTATTACATCCCCTCACCGGTCGAAATTGCAAAACGCTAGAACTAATGATTAATTATGTTCAATCGCTTTAATATGAACAGGGCCGCGCTATCACATACACTATAAGTAGTCTGTGGTACAACTTTGTTTACAAAAATTAATTGAAAGTGCGGGAACTTTTGTACCGGTCCCGCACCAGTCCGCGTGTGTTTCTTGGTGTCTTTCTTCCAGTTATTAAGCTCCAACTGCCTTTTAACACCAGAAAATCATGCATGAGTAAACAATAATTACTTATATACACAAATAAGGGAATATCGACCCGGTCATTTTACGGTGTTGCGTTCGATTCCTATTTTTCTGTCCTAGAAAGTTTATTAAAACTAAGCAATCCTTATGTTTTATAATATCATTATATATTGAACTTTAATGTAAAAATAACTAAATAGTAGTGGGTTAACCGAAAATACGAAAATTTCGACCATCAAAATACGTTAACAATCGGGCAATTGTTCTAATAAGTTCAAGAATAAGATTTTCTTGATTTACCTTCTAAACATGTGTCTTTTTTCATTTAAACGAATAGCTACACTAATGTAAATCATAAATAATGACTGAATATACTACTCATAAGCATACTTTTCGTAAAATCTTAATTCTAAGGATACCCTATTTTTTGTTTGATTTGTTTTGGTGCCAATTTTGAGAAATTTATATTCAAAATCGGTTAACTAAACCCAATAAATCAATAAATTAACTACATAGCCCACATGCTTAAGTTTTTATAAACAAAACACGACCCGGCTCCGATATAAAGATGTTTAGATAAACAATTTAATTTGAGCCGCGCGCGGCCGACATCTCAAGTAGCCGTTACCTTCTTATCGTAATGTAAACAAACATAAGTGGTATAAAAATAATGTTCCTGCGAGTGTGCTGTTTTGTTTTTATATTGTAATAGAACCATAAACAAATGATTCTAAATCTTGTAAGGGCTTAATTTTATTTATAATTAGAAAATAAGAGTCGTTTTTGGACATTTTTTTTGATGACTCATTTTAAAACGTAAATAAATATATGTCTATATATATTGTTCTAGTTGAATTTATTATATCGCAATAAGTTATTTAACTGGGAATATAATTCTACTAACAGTATTATATAATCCCTTTAGATTCTTTAAAATCTAAAATTTTTGTAAATCTATACTCAAACTCAGACCGAGGTGTCCAATGTCCGCACAGCGGACTAACATCGTGGAACAGTTAGCGTTTGACGCGCGTTGGAGGACGGGTTATTTCTTATCAAGCTTAAATATAAAGTTTCATGGTTTTATCTTTTAAAATTAAGAAATCCCATACAAACTTACAACCTCTATTTCAACTTCTTTACCCCTTTCTTCGCAATAAAAGGTAGCCTATGTCCTTTCTCAGGGTCTAAAGATTGTCTGTGCCAAATTTCAACAAAATCGGTTGAGAGGTTCAACGAGGAAAGCGTAACAGACAGCGTTACTTTCGCATTAACAATGTTAGTAGGGATAATATAATTCTCTCTCTTCATTATTTCAATATGTTTGCGGTTCATTGTGCGCATAAATTACGATAAGCGTTGAACTAACAATGATAATTTTAATTAGAACTGCAGACTATAAACACACAAATAATGGTTGTTATTTATTAACACCCAGTCATTGACCAGCTCATAAAACAGGTCTTTTGTTAAATCTTCTTCCCTGCTCTGTTCCAATAATTTGAGGTCGATGCAACTGGTGTTCTTTTTCCGCTTCTTCCTGTCACCCGCCTCTTTCATACCATCATCTTTTCTAAACTTCTTTTCTAAGCGTCTTTCACACATTCCACTCGTATTTTCTAATCTATGGAATAGTATATCTGCTAATAGTATAGATTTACAATTAGTTATCACGATACCGATTTTACCAGTATTTAAATACTTTATGAACGATGGCGCAACCATTCGTCATGGAATATAAATATTGATTGAGACCATGGTAGAGCCAAGCAGTTCGCTGCATGAATGGGCCGGCTCGACCGGTGAAATACCACGACATCTCAGAAGATCGACGTAAAGTGGCTCATGCCGCGTTTCGTTCGGTGAGAGAGGTACCCGGAGGCCCACCCCCTTTCCCCATCCTTTCCTTTCCCCTATCCCCTAAAGGTCGGCAACGCAACAGTAACACTATATGTGTTGCTGGCCGTCCATGGACGTCGTTGGTTGCTTACCATCAGGTGACACGCCTGCTCGTTTGCCCTCCTATCCCATAAAAAAAAATTGATTGAGACTACGAATGATTGTTCCTTTTGACTTCTGAAGTTGAGATAAGATTTCTCTATACCTACAAGATTTAGGTAAGTAGGTATTGAAACGGCATTGTTTCGGGATGACATCGATAAGGACAGTTAGTTATCGATATTTTATTAATAGTGAAAGTAAAAAGGTTGTAATTGTAGGTAGAAAACAAAAACATTACATTCGTAAATCGACTCGTGTACTAGAATATACATATATACTATACACATATATGCTATACATATAACATAGTACTAGCTGACCCGGCGAACTTTGTTCCGCATCGAAAGTAATAAATGAGTAAAATTTGGATTATAAAAAGTACAATTTGTGCTATGTATTATCGGCGCGCGTTTTGGCGCGTAACGCAACGGCTAGGTCCCGCTATGTTAATACTGTAATATCGTCGTAAATATTCTTTAAATTACATGCTCTAAAGGGCCAGGATCATCTATATTACATAAACAATCTATTTATGAAAGTTAATTGGATGAAAATTAATGCTATAATGTTTAAAATCGCTTCGTAAATAAGACATTAACTCTCGTAAAAATAAAAAATAAAAAATGGTCAGTGTGGGTTATCCCTAAAAGATCGACATAAGCCCTCGCGGACATTTTTGTAGACATTCTGAAGGTGTTTGAGAATGTGGAACATTATTTTGAACCATCACTTAGGGTTCAGCCAGCGTTTGCAATTAAAGTGCTAAATCTCGAAAATTATATTTTTTTCTTTAGAAAATCATATATGAATTATAAATCAAAACCACCCCGTTGACACCCTCTAACTACTAAAAAAAACCGCATCAAAATCCGTTGCGTAGTTTTAAAGATATGTATAAGCATATAAGTGGACATAGAGCGGAAAGTGACTTTGTTTAATACTATGTAATGATACTACAATAACTTGTGGTGCAGTGGCAACTGTATCTACTAACTACTAATCAGTAATGACCGATTCGATCTCCCGCCCAAGTAGGTACAAATTATAAGTACTAGCTGGCCCGGCGAACTTTGTTTCGCATCAAAAGTAATAAATGAGTAAAATTTGGATATAAACAAATCGATTTGGGATATTTATCGGCACGCGTCACAACTGCTATGTCCCGCTGTGTTAAAATAATACTGTAAAATATTCGTTTAAATTGCATGCTGTAAAGAGCCGGGATCATCTAGATTACATGCACAATCTATTTATGATACTTAATTGCATGAAAATTAATGCTGTAATGTTAAAAAAATAAAAATGGTCATTGTGGGTTATCCCTAAGAGAAAGACACATGCCCTCGCGGACTTTTGTAGATCTTTTGAAGGTTTCTAACAATGTAGTACATTGTTTTGATTTATCACTTAGGGTTCAGGCAGCGTTTGCGATTAAAGTTCCAAATCTTGAAAATTATCAGTTTTTTTACTACACTATACATGAAGTATAGATCCAAACCGCCCCGTTGACACCCTCTATGTGTTAAAAAAACCGCATCAAAATCCGTTGCGTAATTTCAAAGATATTAGCATATAAGAGGACAGACAGCGGGAAGTGACTTTATTTTATACTACGGGCTAATAAAAAATAAATAATTATACACAAATATGATCATAATTATTTATCGGATAAAAAGGCAGTTATTTATGATGCTTTGGTGTAGGGACACGAGTCAAATTTTATGGTTCCAGTATTTTTTATTATAATAAGAACTTACACTTAAGAATACATGTTAACAATATTAGTGTCTACACACTACAATTGAAAATCTAAGCGAAAACTCGGTTAGTCGCTCAATGTAAACCGGCTTTACAGTGACCAGCCCTTTTCGCAACAAATTAAAAGGATACGTATAAAGTGTTTTATATAATAGTCAAATAAATGGTTATAATAATGGTTAATTACGTTCATTTGGATTCACAAAAGAACCTTGTGTAAGTGACAAAGAGACAATATTGGGACAGCAACTGGCTCCTTAGGTGGAAACCCAGCTGACCCGGCTATGTCCAGGTGAGTATATTTAATATTTTTATCTTCCAATCCCCCGATTTTTATCAGAAATCCGGCTGCAAGTTGATGATGACGACTCTTGGCTTCTGAGTCAATTTGCACTAAGTCATCATTTTTACATTTACCGTTATTAACATAAAAATCCTCTGGTCTGATTACTGATACTTCGACACCTTCACCCATCATTGAGCCGGATATCTGAAGCTTGTTCGCATGATTCGTTCCTCTGGCACTGTGATTGTCCATTGCCGCGGTGTAGTCACCGTAAGATGATATTGCATGTAACGTTAAAGTAGCTATGGTGTATAGATGAGGGTTCAGTTCCTTCACAGCACGTTCTCCAGCTTTGAACAAAGCGTCGGCCATTGCAAATCTACCTTCTGCGTCAGTATTGGTCACTCGGACTCTCTTGCCACTTTTGGATAGCAAAAGTTCATCAGGAACGTAGGAATCGGCACCAATCGAATTCCTGCAAAGGCAGAGAATGCCCGAAACTTTTAAATGCGGTGGCTTAAGTAAAGAACAGGCTTTCAGGAAACCAGCGACCGCTGCAGCGCCACTTTTGTCTCGAGACATGCCAGCCATTTTACCTGATATTTTCAAATCGGCACCCCCAGTATCGCAAGTTACACCTTTGCCTACTAACATCAAAGTTTCGGATATTCTTGCTGGTTCCGATGGTGTATATTCAATCTCAACCACTCTTGGCTTGTGCCTCTCGATCCAGCTCGAAGCTCTAGATACAGCTGCCAGTAAAGGATATTCCGCAGCAATGGTCGCCTGGTCATCTATAACTTTTATAAAAATATTGCTATGCCCTTGAAACTCATTTTTAATGTACTGCACAATCTTTTCAGGTGTCATTCGTTCAGGGTCACCTCCAGCTATGTCTCTAGCGAGGAGTCTAGCATTTTCTATGGCAATGGCATTGCGTACAATTGTTTCGAATTTTTCGGTAATATTTTCATCTGAATAGAAACCAACTCTTATGAAGTTCTTGATGTTATCACCTTCTCTAATTTGCAAAGGAGTATATAATGCTTCGAGGGCTCCTAAAATACATACCAGTTGACCATCTGGAAAGTTTACAGTTTCTTGTACTATCAGCAACGGTTTCTTAGAGCCCGCTTCAAGAGCTCTTATCATACCTTTGTAAGCAGCTTCCTTGATGACTTTGGCATCGTGGTATGCAGTAATCTTTCCTGTAGGAGCCAAGATAATTCTGCCACCAGATACATAGTCACAGTTCCACACTGTGGCTATATTATGGACATGTTTATCCAAGTTATGAACATTGTTAACGAAGCTGCCGATGTGCCTCGGTAAGGCTACATTCAGCTCCTCAGGATACAAGATGAGAATCACGGCATCGTATTCATTGGATTGTATATTTTTTTCGATAAATAAATTATCGTTTAATTTGTATTCGAAAGACATGTTTCCACTTGAATGTGAAACGTATCTACTGATACATTTCAGATCCAAGTTAAATACAATTATGATGTTTTTATAAAACTATTTATATAATAATTTATCTTTTATAATACCACAATTAATTATCACAACAATGAGTAGAGATGTACAAAATGGTTTTAAAAAAGCATTTAAATACAAAATACAAAATATTTTTCAGATTTACTATTTCAAATGCAAAATAGGTATTTTCAAAATACTTTTTTCAAAATAAAATACTTTTGACGAAATCTTCAATGAGTCTCAGTGGTCCAGTGGTTAAGCGTTTGGGGTTGAGAATCTAGGAACATGGGGTCCGAGTGCTCGTGCACTCTATAAAGATCTTGCAAAGAAACTGATCGAGGGCTCTCTCGACCAGGAGGCTGGGCTATTCTACGCACAGGGGATTAGCATTGCCATTTGACGTGGCAATGCGGTCGGTCTTCTGGGCACTCTACCAGTAGATCGAGAAGCGGATTTGAAATCATGCGATTGGGTCTCCAGTTTTCTCGCGGCTTGGCGCATTAAGGTCGTTGTCGACGGGTCATGCTCCGACTTAAAATCCGTGAGTGCTGGAGTCCCCCAGGGCTGTGTGCTATCCCCTACGCTGTTTCTTCTGCATATCAATGACATGCTGCATTACAGCAATCTTCATTGTTATGTAAAATAAATACGGTACGGGGCTATGCGATACGGCAGATGCCATATATACCGGCCACCCGCGGATTTCTCGGGAAAACGTCGATTCGTACCGCTGAAAAGGCACCGTTTGTTGCCCCCCTTTTTTGAGGGCACTCGGTTACCCGCCTCAACCGATATCGGAATTCTTGGGGTCGAATTCTCCAGTTTCGCGGTTATCTGGAGGGCAAGGCCAAATTGGGTTAGAAAAAGAACGGTAGTTCACGTCAGGTAATCGCTTGCACCTATATAAAGGGCATTTCTGACCTCACGTTGAATACTGTTCTCATCTTTAGGCGGGGTGCCTCTGCCAAAAGATGAGTACCAGCTTACCCCATTTTAACGCATCCAACGACGCGCGGTTCGGCTTGCCGTCAACCAAACTCTCTCAGATCGGCTTAGCCCCTTGGCACTTCTCGCCACGCACTGTTCCGTTGTGGAACGAGTTGCCGGCAACGGTATTTCCGGACCGCTACGACCTAGGCACCTTCAAGAAACGAGCCTATTCCCACCTTAAAGGCCGGCAAAGCTTATGTGATAACACTGGTGTTGCAGATGTCCATGAGCGGCGGTAGTCGCTTTCCATCAAGTGACCCGCAAGCTCGTTTGCCTCCTTATATCATTAAAAAAAACAATTAAGATCAAATAAGCGAGTGAGGCGTGCAAGAGTCGTGCCTTATGTGCTCTGTTCTCTCTGCCTACTTCGCAATCGATTTGGCGTGAGGTTATGTATGTATGTATAACTTTCAAAAATCATTTCGAAAAGTCATTAGTGTGAGCCAGGATTTGAACCCACAACAACTTCTTGGTTCAAAAGCAGGGTGCTCGACCACTGGACCACCTATTAAATTTTACCTATAAAATTACACTAACCTATAAAAACTTTAAAATTTTAATACATACGATAAATAACAAACTATACTAAAATTGTACTTAGAAAAAGAAATGGCATCTTATGAATAAATTTGGCTAAAATTAATCACAAAGTATTTTGTATTTTGAAATGACTATTCAAAATACAAAATACCTCTCGAGAGGTATTTCAAATAAAATACAAAATGCTTTCAACAAAAAGGTATTTAAATACAAAATACAAAATAGGTATTTTGCATTTTGTATTTGTATTTTAAATAGAAGTATTTCAAATAAGTCACATCTCTGACAATGAGACTGCGTTCATGAAATTAAGACCCTCGTCCGCCCCTCTCGTATCTCTTGTATATAATAAATAAGTAGATATTTATATCTGTTTGTTCATGTTTTATGAGCTGATAGCATTAAAACTGGTGGTATGTTTATTGTTTGCATTTGCGCGACAGTGATACTCAGACACATTAATTGATAATAAAATAACATAACCTCACACCATTTCCTACCCGAAGGTGTAGGCAGTGGCTGTTAAGCCTCGACTCACCGTTATGTTTACGTCCCAAATGAAATAGCAGGCGAACCTATTGCCATACCGGACACAAAGTTTTCTGTCATCGATATTGTCACACATAATTTAAGAAATTAATTTCGAAAATTCATTGATGTGACACGTTCGAATACGCGCCCTATTGATTCAGAAGCCAGGTGTTCGACCACTAGACCACCGAGACTTGGCGATACAACATACCTATGTTGTCTCGTCAAATATTCCACGGAGACGGAGTAATACTTGTTACATCTTTTGGTATTGAAATCGTGAAAGAGTAATTATATAATCTAAATAGAATAAGAACGTTCTATATTATATTTATATTCTCTATCCTATTATATGTATATTAGCCGACTAACATTTGAATTTCGAACACAGAAATTTATAGAAACAATAGACAATTTGGAGCCTGTTTGTTGATATCAAACAATCGAATACTAAGAAAACTTGATTTTATTGGTTTACTTGGATTTAATTCTTGAAAGTGTGATTGACCTCTTTGGTTTTGCAACAAACGTTATTTATTCTTAACATTGGTGAGGTTCTATCAATAATCTATGGATACTTCGCCTGAAGTCGCCGCCCAAGCTCTTAGCCAGGCCGGACACAGCCAAAGAAATGTGAAAATGTGAGTCCTCAACTTAATTTAAGTCGATCCGAAATGTTTGTTGGAGGTACCTAGAGACTGGCGGCTTTGTTAGTCGCCAAGGAAGGCCACGATTTCGGTTCACAACTGAAAGGCAGGATCGATACATCGTGATGACCAGCTTGAGAAATCGTCACCTTACCTCCATTGAGATACTAAACCAACTTCGCGATTTCCCCAGTGTATCTGTGAGCTCTCGAAATATACGGAGAAGGTTAAAAGAACGTGATTTGGTACCACACAAGCCAGCTAATGACCCCAAACTAACGCGAGCCCACCGAACAGCGCGCCTTCATTTCGCGCCTTCAATTGGACTCGGCAGCATTGTAGCCGTGTACTCTTTTCAGATGAGTATAAAATTATGTTACAGGGCAAGGATGGAAGGAAGAAGGTCTACCGACGTAAGGGAGAGCGTTGCTGAGGGGAGGAGAGGGTTGCTTATGGCGGTGGCTCATGGAGTGTCTGGGGCGGTACATCCGCGAGCAGTAAAACTCAACTGGACGGTGTTGCGGGACCACGGCTGCAAACATTAAATGCTGAAAGGTACATTCGTGAGTACTTAGAACCTCACGTGCCATACGCAGACTATGTGGGCCCAAATATCCTTTTTATGTATGATAATGCAAGAGCCCATACGGCCGGCATCGTCAGGGAATATCTTCGGGATATGAATGTCACAGTTATGGACTGGCCAGCCAGAAGCCCGGACATGAACCCCATTGAGGACATGTAGGACGAGCAAAAAATACGTGACAGGGCTCATCAGCCAGTTGCCCAGACGATGCAGGAGTTGAAAACTGTCACAGAAAAGGAATGGGAGATGATCGCTCAAACTTTCATAGAGCGGTTGATAAACTCTATGCCCAATCGTAGAAGAGCTGTGGTAGATGCCCATGAAAGCAACACGCGTTATCAAATTAAACCTTATTTAATAATCCATGTTTTTTATTCAAAAATCATTGCCATTATCAAGGCACGTAACCGACTTGTTAGGCGTAGCTCCATATCGTGTTGTATTCTGAATTCAAATTTAAAACAATATGATCGAAAAAGATGGTAAAATGTACCTATCAGGTTTAACTGCATCAATAGTTTTTGCTCGACCTAATATAAAGTTTTAGCTAGGACCAAATGAAACTGAAAAAGCAAGGTGGGCCAATAGATGTGTCCAAAAGTGTGTATATATATATATATATATATATTTATATATATATTAATTTAATGAGCTAAAAGGTACTTACTTGGTTCAATATTTTCGACCAAAGGACGTATGTAGAGATCCCTGCTAAGTCTGTTGTGCTCGAAGGGGAAGCCCAAAGCTCTCATGATCATCATTTCGATTTGGGGTGATTTCAGACATTCGTATCCCAAATTTACAATCTATGAAAATAAATGAGAGAAGAGAAAATGAGCAAATTAAATTCATTACAAAGTAGACATATATACATAGCTTCACGCCAAATCTCTTGCGGGTAGACAGAGAGAATAGAGCGATAAGCACGATTCTTACACGCCTCACTCGCTTCTTTGACTTTTTTAACTCTTTTCATAAACGCTCGTCGATTTGTAAGGCCCCTAAAATCACCTTCTTTCAGAACTCAATTGGACTCGTGGCCGTCCTCGACTCCTACATCCATTCGCTTTTGCATTGCATAACTGTTTAGGGAATCTTGTATCATGCATTTTTCCTACATGTTCGAAACTTCGGAGCAATGTAGAAATTATGAAAATGTTAATTATTTATATAAAATTAGTTATTTATGTGTGTATAATTATGCATCAATTAATCTCGTGTTTTCCGAAAAACTCGTCTCCTTATTATAATTAATTATAAACAGCCATATCATTTTCAATGAAATAGTAGGTAAGAACATAAAATAACCTAACAGTAAGCAATAGAGTCTTAGGGATGAAAACAAAATTAATATAGGTATTTTTACAATGACACACTAGCGTAATAAATATTCAGTGTTAGTGTTTCTCTTTCTTTACATCCATGTATGAATACCATTATTTCCGGCTCGTATAGATGGTTAAAACCATAAAATAAAACGTAGTTCAACAGAATCGGTCCAAGGTTACTTTGACTGTCTCAACTTACATGTGGACTATATACTGAATGTCCAGTTGTGTCTATCTTGCATCGCTTTATACCGGTAGGATTGACTAAGACCATCACATGTTCGTTGTCCTTGGGCCTGTCCATGACGGGTGCAAACTTGAGACACGTCTTATATGCAAACATTGATAACGTTTTCATGATTACTAAAGATTGTTCGTGATCTACAAGTGAAATATAACATGTATAATAAAAAAATAATAAAAAGAGGGACACTTAGGTATCGGCAAATATCCGCCAGGGTAGAATTCGTACTCTGTACCCCCTGGCGCCCCACTAATGACGGAGAAGTGCGCCTCTAAGGTTTACTGGGTATTCTGAGCACAACCGTGCCGACATCCTTTGTTGATCTAATCGTTAAGGCAATCCTCTACGATAAAAAAGGTATCGACAAATGACATTCACTCTAAACTATCCAACGAGTTTTTGGATAAATATCCAACACAGATTGCTTGATAAATATCCAACACAGAAGATAATGTGGCCATTTGTGACTTATGTATGATCTATGCTTTAGGTATGATTCACCATCAATAACATAGGACAAAAAATAATCTGCGGTGTGTCGAGAAGTAATTGGCGATTCCAACACCTTTCTTTATTAAAAGTGTGAATTTATCATCATCATTACATAGTATAAAACAAAGTCACTTTCCGCTGTCTGTCCCCTTATATGCGCATATCTTAAAAACTATGCAACGGATTTTGATGCGGTTTTTTTAATAGTTAGAGGATGTCAACGGAGTGGTTTTGATCTATAATTCATGTATAGTGTAGTAAAAAAAAGTTTTAATTTTCAAGATTTAGAACTTTAATCACAAACGCTGCCTGGACCCTAAGTGAGAAATCAAAACAATGTACTACATTATTGTACACCTTTAAAAGGTCTACAAAAAAGTCCGCGAGGGCATATGTCTATCTCTTAGGGATAACCCACAATGACCATTTTTATTTTTTTCTTTTTACGAGAAATAATGGCCTATTTACGAAGCGATTTTAAACATTACAGTACTAATTTTCATTTAATTAAGTATCTTAAATAGATTGTGCATGTAATATAGATGATCCTGGCCCTTTACAGCATGCAATTTAAACAAATATTTTCGAAAATATTGCAGAATTAACATAGCGGGACAGCAGTTATTACTTTTGATGCGGAACAAAGTTCGCCGGGTCAGCTAGTAAAAAATATTTCCTAAAATCCTCAGTCAAGAAACGGTAAAGTCAGAGGTGTACTCACCAAAATGTTGTGGTTCTATGTAGAAGGGAATCGTGGCGTTGGGCCATAACATAAAATCTTCCACGGAAGCTACCGAAAAAGATTATTTAATTGAGTAATTGTTTTATTAGAGCAATAAAGTAGCCGAGCTTAACTGTAGATAGAGTAGATTAAGCTTGCTGAAGTGGAAATGGGCTGGCTGGCTGCCGGAGGACCGCAGATGGATGGAACAAGAAGTTCGTAGAATACAGACCGCGACTTAGTGAACCTAGTGTAGGACGACCAGCCCAATGCTCAGACGACATCAGAAATACGTACTGTTACATTACCAAACGCAATACAAATCTGTTTGGCTACATCAGGGTGATTACGGCTCACTATTTTCTTAGATTACAGTAGTAGTACAGTAGTAAAGTCACACAAAGTCTTTAGAATAGAAAATGTAGGAAATGGATTACGGTATTAAATGTAAGTAGGAAATGTAGCCAAGATAGAGAATTTTGAAGAGACACAGTTTCTGAAAAACTTAGGTATCTACAGTGACATCGGAGATATATTTACGGAAGATTTGTAAAGCAATTAAAACGGCGATAAAAGTTTGTATAATATCAATAATATAGAAACCAATACCTGCTTTTTTTGAATCGACATGGCAGCATATCTTAAGAACGTTATTGAGCAGTAGATAAATGTTTAACAAACGCAACATTTTTAGGTGCCAACAACACTGTTACGAAATGATATTTTATTTTTCAATTTCAATTTTATTACATTTTTTATCGTCCATGAATCGTCGTTATTGAAGTGTAACAAAATATGACTAGGTTTTTTCTGCGATTTCGTTTACGGGCTAAATATCTAAAATGATCCATACAAAATAGTGTCCTTGCCTATAGCCCGACACTACCATACAAGGGCATTTAAAGAAATAAATATCTAGTAGTAATTAGTAGCCTATCAAGTATCAACCTAATAGCTTACCAAGTCACTTAGATTGTTCAAGCTGAAATTATGTTAGAAAAGGATATACAGACAAACAGAGAATTGATAGGTTGATTATATTTGATTAATTTAGTTTATTTATTTCGGAAATAAAATTCTTCGCTTGCACTACGTATAACCATACAGACAAATATTTACTTTGACCCAGGCAACCCTTTTACCTACCTTAAGCCCGATTTTGCTGGTGGTTATGTTGGACTCCCCGTTCCCTATTAAAAGCAAATGAAGTATTAAGCGGGTCACTGATGGTAAGCAAATACCGCCCCCCCATAGACACCTGCAACATAGTGTTACACTGTTACAGTTGCGTTGCTGGCCTTTAAGAGAGGTAGGAAGTATGGGAAAGGATAGGATAGGGAGTAGGCCTCCGGATATTTCTATCATCGACTGAAACGCGGTATTTTGGTAGTATTCACCGGCCGAGCCGGCCCATTCATGCAACTAACTGTACTATTAGGAAGTTCCTTCTCAGTAAACAGTACATCACTATATCTGCTTAGTCAATTTTGTATCATCCATTCTTTCTATATTTCCGAAACTAGACAGTCTTTATAATTTTTATAGAAAATCGATTCTTTATAGCTAGTATTGGTTCTTTCTTTGGGTACCCAATTTAAACTTTAAACATACATAACTTCACGCCTTTTGTTACCCGAAGGTGTTGGCAGCGGTGTTAAGCCTCATCTCGCCGTTATGTTTACGTCCCAAATGGAATAGGTGGCGAGCCTATTGCCATACCGGGCACAAAGTTTTCAGTCATCGATATTTATCACACTTAACTTTCGAAAACAATTTCGAAAAGTCATTGGTGTGAGCCAGTGTCAGGATTCGAACCTAGACCTCTGGATCAGAAGCCGTGTGCTCGTACCACTGGACCACCGAGACTTTTAAACTTTAACTAAACTAAAATTTAACTTTAACTAAACTTGAATTCGCTTCAAAATTAATAATAATAATAATTTATTTCTTAAAAACAAAAGTACATTATTATGGACAAGTTTACAAAAATGATTTCGTTTATTGAAATGTATTTGACAGTTGATTGAGGTCCTGTGTAACCTAGCTAGGCTAAGTAGGTAACTAGCCTGTGTTTAGGTCACAGTCCCATTCGTCTATGATTGGTAATAACAAAATACCATTCGATTCCACCTGCAAGATAACAACAAATTTATATTTATTATACGAATTATGTATTTATACTAATTTATAGTTCTTATATGGTGTTCATTGTGAGGTAAGCTTTTATGAATTTTAAGTTAAGACAATGTTAACAAATACTGTTCGGTTTCTTCATATGATTTCGTGTACAGATAGTCATGTATCATTTACATCGGGTACGTGGTAAGTGATAAATACTTATAGGTTTCTTTAATATGTTTATTATAAGATATCTTGGACACTAATAATAATATCTTGGACATAATACACACAGCGCCCTCTAGTTCCAAGCTAAGCAACTAAATGCTTGTGTTATGGATACTAAATAACGGATATTAATACATATACACTTTTTCTTTAGTAAATACATAGAAAAACACCCAGACGCCACACAAATATTCATGTTTGTGTTCGTCACAAGTGAGATTCGTACCCCCGACCTCATTGCTGCAGCCGGTAGTTTTACCAATTGCGCCACGAGGCCCGTGTGGACCCAAGAAATAGAAAAATCGTTTACTAAAACTATAAGAGATTTTAGGAATGGTGCATATTAAATCTTTTCGTTGTTTAAAAGTCTCGCTGTGTGGTGTAATGGAGTGTTGGGTTAAAATTGTGTAGAATGAAAAGTTGTCGTACGTTAAGTAATTTACAATTGTTATAGAGGTCGCTAGTAGGGTATGTTAATGGCGAAAAGTGGCAATCTTAAAAATAAGCCTATGTGCTATCTCTAGAGTCTGAGTGTCATTTTATGAGTCCCCCCCAGCAAGAAATGCAGTAGGAGGTGATAGACTGGCAAAAGGCCTGATAGACTCGACGTATAGTGTTATAGTTTGCGACATGACGTAAGGTTTTAAATATGTAGATAAGTTTACGTACTCTAGAGGTTAATTGATTTACTTGTGCTTCGAAAATCAGGGTACTATCCAATACTACACCAAGATATCTAATGCTAGCAACTGAATTTATAACATGACACTGACAAGGTTCAACTTTAGTGGGACATGTGTGTGCAAGAAGGAGTGTTTGGCTGAAATTTAGACGAGGTTGAAAAAGTTATATATTTTGTTTTTGAAGTGTTCAATGTTAATATATGAGCAATCATTAATCCGATTAAAGCCCGATTGGGTATACTGAGATGGCTTTTTAAAAGAATTCGCAGTAAATATAACTGCAGTATCATCTGCATAAGACATAATTTTTGAGTTGGGAATTGCTAAATTACAAAATTACTCTTTTTATGGAAGTTGGAAAGGAAGATGTTTGGAAACAGAGATTAAATATAGTTCTTTTTAAAACTAAAGAGGGGATACCATCCCAGCCTGATGCAGCGTTCGTTCTACGAGAATTCATGACACGTTCAATCTCACCGGGGTCTGTGTCCTCTAGAGTAAAAGATTTTAGGGGGGTGTTAGTATTATTATTATTAATAATCCGATCTCCATCGATTTATGAGCTATTTATTTCACCTGCAAGGTCATTTCCAATACTAACGAAGAACTCATTAACGTTATTACATGATTCGATGGGTGAACTTGATAGGTTTAGCAGTTGCGTTGCGGTATATTGAGATGGGTTTGAGTTAGTATGTTCTGGATTATGTTTCAGAGAACTTTAGGATTTTTCTCTGCTTCGTGAAGCTGCTCTGCGTCGTATGTTCTTTTAACCCTTTTAAGAATCCAAGTACAAAACCCTCTATATCTTTTATATGTAAGACGAATTATCTGGTTTGCAAGCGAAAGTTGCACTTTTCTATGTAAAAACTCTCTATGTCTAATACTCCTCAAAAGACCTGGTGTTATCCAGGGCTTAATAATGTGGTTTTTAGCAGAAGGGGTAAAGGTAGAGGAATTAACAAGAATAGCTGAAGAGATGGATGTCATAAAGTATTCGATTGCGTTTAAAATTGCGTATTGCGTATTAAAATTAAATTAAAGGTCCTTGTAACCAGGTCATTAAAACACAAAAAATTTATGGCTCACTTCAGTTTATTCACATTCACATCGGGGCTGCTGACTCACTTCACACTATAGTTCCAGTCATTTCATTCAAATTTCAGTTTTCTTGGTCTGTGTTCTTGGTCTCGGCGCGGGAGCTAAAAAGTTTTTGATCAGTGTGTTCGTAATAAAAGAGCAGTTTCTGTTGTGAATAAAATAGGGAAATAAAAGTGCACAATTATCATTCACAATGGCTGTATGTATACTATAGTAAAGTTATATTTTAATTAAACAGAACGACTGGCTATAAACCGGTGTTGTTATACATAACCTCAATTTTATAGGTTGTAATGTTGTTTTTGGAAATTGCGTGTTGTTTTTAAAATTCAAGTTTCTGATTACAGTCGATAGCAGCAGCACAAGTGCAAGAAGTGCGTTCGATCACGCGGATTGAACGAATTGGTGCTCATTCTCATATCAGAGGTCTCGGTCTAGATGACTCCTTGGAACCAAGAGCCGTGTCTCAGGGTATGGTGGGCCAAAAGATGGCTAGAAAAGCTGCTGGAGTCATATTACAAATGATTCGAGAAGGTACTATTGATTTAATTATTTTATTGTTTTGGTTGCTATAACAACCATTTTCAATAAAATATAAACTTTGTAAATAGGGTCATAGTCGCCAATAACGAAAGAAGAAGAAACTCTGTAAAGTTACTGGTCTGCCTTCAGATTTGAACTAAGTATATCTCTAGCAAAAGTTCTTACCAACTAACAAATCGAGACATTAAAATTGACCACCATTTTCCTGTCCATAACCCACCCTAAGTAAGTGAGTTCAGCACAACTTTACATCCTTTCGAACTATACATGTTGTCAAAAGTTCTGGCTGTGGTTTTATGACCAGCCACCTGCCTGATGGCAACCCTCCATGAGAAAGTTTTTGTGGGTGGTTTATCTTTCACCAGGAGTTAAATGTAGCAATAGAAGATGTATGAATGTAATTATTTATTTAAAGGTGCTCTTACATTATCCTGTAGATCTTGGTTGCCATGTGCCAACACCAATATGTACCACTTACTTACTACCAAAGTCAGCGGCTGATAAGCTTCGAATCTCTGTGTTGAGGTCCCAAATAGAAATTATATTAAAATCTATGACTGTTCATCAAATGAACCTGAGATAATTTAGATAAGGGGATAAAATTAACATGGCTGTTTATAGTTATAGAAAAAAAATCCAAGCTCTAGCTTCTAGTTAGTTTCTAACATAACATAACTTCACGCTTTTTTCTACCTAAAGGTGTAGCAGTGGCTGATAAGCCTCAACTCGCCATTATGTTTGCATCCCAAATGGAATAGATGCCGAACCTATTGTCATACCAGGCACAAAGTTTTCTGTCATTGATTTATCACACATAAGTTTCATTGAAAACTCATTGGCGTGAGCCAGGATTCGAACTGGATGACAACTGGACCACCAAGACTTACCACTGGACCACTGAGACTTTTCAGACTAACAACACACAAATACAACAATTATATTATTCTTTCTATTTTCTTTTTTCATATCATTGTAATCTTTTTATAACTCTTCACACACTAATGTATATCATGTTTGACTTTTGATCATGGCATTCATCATGCTCCTCCAATTTCATTTTGATGTTTGTCACTCTCCTTTCATTGTTTCAATCACAGTTTTTTCTCAATATTAAACACACCCTATATTTCTATTAATAAGCCAATTCAGGGGCTGTCCACTAGCCTCTAGTTATATTAAATACCATGCCACTACTACTCCATGGCTATAACTTATACACCATGACTTACATTGATTTCATGACCTTCTCTAAAAGTCATATTCAGACAGTTTCAGACTTTGTAATACTCTATACATGCTTGTTGAATGATGTTTGAGGTATTGACTTGGCCCTTGTGTTAACTATGATAACAGCCCGAGCTTTGGTATCAATCACTCAAACAATTTAATCTATATCTGTCTCTATATAAAATGGTATGAGTATCCTAGGGTTCATTGTGTGTAGGTTGTTTTATAAAATTGATTGTTTTGTTATAGGCAAAATAGCAGGTAGAGCAGTTTTGCTGGCTGGCCAGCCAGGCACAGGTAAAACTGCTATTGCCATGGGCCTAGCGCAGGCATTGGGGCCAGACACACCTTTCACCAGCATGGCAGGTGGGAAATATTATTAGAATAAATTAAGCATATTTTTTCCTACACATAGCACTTTTGTTTATTAAATTTTGTTAAACTGTGTCTCTCATTCATACAGGTTCTGAAATATTTTCACTTGAGATGAGCAAGACAGAAGCGCTAACTCAATCTATAAGAAAATCAATTGGCATCAGAATCAAGTAAGATATCATTGTTCATGCACATCTAAAAATATCTCATACATTCATAGCACTCATTTGTCTTCCATTCTTAGGATAGGAACTATTTAGTCATCATTCTTACTAGCATACTGAATTGAGATAACACTCATAAATTGCTTTTCCACTCAAGTAAGTAGTGTACTTATTTTTCAAAGAGAGTTTGAAAAAGGAATCAATGAACTAAACAACTACTGAGATCTTGACTCCTTTGCCTAAATACATATTTTTCACAGAGAAGAGTCAGAAATAATTGAAGGTGAAGTGGTAGAAGTCATAGTGGAACGTGCGGCGGGCAGTGCTGGTGCCAGGGTTGGCCGACTTACACTCAAGACCACGGACATGGAGACCAACTACGACATGGGTGCTAAGATGATTGACTCATTGTTAAAGGAAAAAGTAATATTGCACTACTGTATACACTGGTCCCCATATATTAATATTTAAAACAAATAAATTAACAATCTTTGAATGAGACTTTTTATCCAAAAAGTCTGTTTTATCTAAATAGTTTTAACTTGACATTACATATTGTCAAAAATATACCTGGCTGAATAAATATTTCGTAATATTTTTTTTAATCAGACATTTCTCTTAATTGTAAGCTTGGTATTTGCAGGAATCCTTGCAATGAAGGTTAACTAGAAAATATCTTTAAATTCACTTTTTCTATATAGGTGCAAGCTGGTGATGTCATAACAATTGACAAAGCCACAGGCAAGATTAACAAGTTGGGTCGCAGTTTTGCTCGAGCCAGAGATTATGATGCCACTGGTATGTATCTGATTGTTGTGTTGTGTTGACTGCTGTTCTCATCCTCTTTTTATGTATCTTCTTTATATTATTACTAAAGCAAATAAAATATTTTTAAAAGATTTTCATACATTCATGATGATAGTGTATGGAAATAAATAAACACTGCAATTGCTAATTTGTTTACAGGACAACAAGCTCGCTTTGTACAGTGTCCAGAGGGAGAATTACAAAAACGCAAAGAAGTTGTACACACTGTCACTCTGCATGAGATTGATGTTATCAACTCAAGAACACATGGTTTCTTAGCATTATTCTCTGGTGAGACTATAGAATTATATAATCATTTTAGAATTTATACATGATTACATTTAATTTGTGTTTAATGGCAAAAAGAAAATATAGTTAGTACCTATCAATGATTTATACTCTTATACATATGATTTTTTTAATATCAAAATTTTCATATCAGGTGACACTGGTGAAATTAAGTCAGAGATTCGTGAACAAATAAACAGTAAAGTAGCTGAATGGCGTGAAGAAGGTAAAGCGGAGATGATACCTGGTGTATTATTCATTGATGAAGTAAGTGTTGAGGTCTCTTTATGAAAATAGACTAGTAATCTAATGATTTCCACTTTTGATGAGTATTTTCATTTCGTTTCAGGCGCACATGTTGGATATTGAGTGCTTCTCTTATTTAAATCGAGCATTGGAGTCTGAAACGGCACCAGTAGTAATAATGGCTACCAACCGCGGTATCACACGCATCAGAGGTACCAACTACAAGAGTCCTCATGGTATACCTCTCGATTTACTGGACAGAATGATTATTGTACCAACCTCTCCATACTCACATCAAGAACTCAAGGAAATATTGAATATAAGGTTACTTTACAGCTCCATCTTCATATATCTCTTATACATTTGGTGAGAGTGAGGATATAACTTTCTCTATTTTTATTTCTCTAATTTCAGGTGTGAAGAAGAGGACTGTCAAATGTCGTCAGACGCTTTGACAGTGCTGACTAGAGTGGCAACTGAGACCTCTCTTCGTTACGCTATACAACTAATAACGACTGCGTCACTCGTCGCCAAACGTAGAAAGGCCAATGAGGTATACCCGTAAACAACGTCAACATCAGCATTTTATAATTATATTTTACTTTATATTGGAACTGTTGGAACTTAAGTAAAAAGAACTAGAAACATTCATAATAAATATAGCAACAGTAAGGTCCAGACTTCATTTCCATCAAGAATTTGTGGACAAGAATTGGCGTGTAATGAATAATTAAGAAATTAAAACAAACTTTAATTACGAAATATTTAATGACAAAGAGATGAATGAATGAACGACTAATACAATTATTTGTTGCCTTTAATATCTAATAATAAGTTGATTGATTCATCATTTCAATGTTTATTGTTCAGGTGAGCATGGATGATGTCAAGAAAGTATACTCCTTATTCTTGGACGAGCACCGATCTGAACAATTTCTTAAGGAATACCAAGACGAGTTCTTGTTCCACGACGGCGCTGGTGGTAAGTGGTGTTATTTTACTACCCATTACTATTTATGTAAATTTAGTTACCTTTCTAGTCCCTTCTAATCAAATATTCGGGCCAGATATGGTAAAACCCGATTTTCAGATATTGCACGCAAGTACAACGTACACGCACATACAACATACACTATACCCTTGACCCTGCGAACTTAGTTCCGCATCAAAACTAATAAATACTAAAATTTTGGATTTACGACTTTTTCTTTACCGCATTATACATGAATTATGTGTATGAACCACCCAGTTGACACCCCTCTATCTATTAAAAAAGACCCCATCAAAATTTGTTGCGTACTTTGCGACAGCAGAAACCGATTTTGTTTTATTCTATGCAGTCATGCACGAATAGTGCCAGCGATTCAATACTGTAGCAACTATTGCTAAAGGAAATAATAGAATTTATGTAAAACGCGAAAATAATTTTCGTTAATCTACTTTATGTTCTATAATGTTGATGAAACACAATGGGCATGTTTGACGATGTGTATGTTTTGTTGCAGACTCACCACAATATATGGAAGTGTCACAATGATGGTGGCTTGAAAATGTTCCAGATTGCTTTAATTTCCCTTAGGATTTAATATTATGTTTAAAACGAGTCAAGTTTTAAATTTATGTTTATATTAATTGATTATTTTCTTAATAAAATAATTGCCTTATTTTTAAGTAATGGGTGTTTTTCTATTATTTTTTTTGATACTATGTTGGGTGTTAATAATTTGATTAAAAATCATTTGAAATTGTTAAGTCCAGCGCTACTAGCAATTAACCTTAGGATTAATCTATAACTATTAAAATAGTGTCGCGGTCGAAAAAGCTTAGTTCAGTTTGTTATTTTTAGTAACAGATCCTTAATTTACATCACATAACTTCAGACTAGGCAGTGGCTGTTAAGCCTCGACTCGCCGTTATGTTTACGTCCCAAATAGCGAACCTGTTACCAGACATGGCTCACAAATAAAACATAACATCCGAAAAGAATTTCGAAGTCATTGGTATGAGCCCGGATTCGAACCCACGACTTCTTTATTCAGAAGGAGAGATGGCAGAGTGTGCCCGAAAGTAGGAAAAAGATGGTCGAAATGAGGACACTGCGCAAAATAACATTTGTAGAGTGACTCTCCCTGACCTTGCGTAAACAAGGTTGTAGGGAAGGAAGTTGAATTTAACGAGAATGTCGGTGTAAAAGAACGATTGTTCGGACATGAATGGATGATGCAAGATTGATTAAGCAGATTTATAATGCAAAAGGGGATTGATGTAGACGCCGAGGAGCTCCACAACATACCTTCTATGACTAAATAGATCGAGCTCTGGATGAAGCTGATGTCAGGAGCCTCAAAATCGAAGAGCGCATATGACAAGAGATACGAAAGTCAAAGACGTGAGTGATGCGTGTAAGAATTATGCCTAATGGCACTTTATTCTCTCTGCCTACCCCGCAAGGGACTTAGCGTCAAGTTATGTATGTAATAATATATTTCTGGACACATCTATTGCCCCACCTTGCATTTTCAGTTTCATTTGGTCCTAGCTAAAAAAATTTTATTAGGTCGAGCAAAAAGTTTTTATGCAGTTTTAAACCTGATAAATTTTACCATCTTTTTCGATCGTATTATTTTTTATTTGTTTGGTTTAAACTTACTTGTGAAGTTATGTATGTAATGGAGTAGTAGAAGAAATATATCACTTGGTGTGTGTTACAATAAGGCAAATTTTAGTAGGTACTGATTAGAGATATTATTGACAATATTGTATACCAAAATATCCATTAAGTATGCTATTCAGAATTATTCAGAAAGGTAAGCCTAGATATGGAACCTAAAAAGAAAAAACACCTAACATTTACTACTGGAATTGAACTGAATTTTTGAAGTGAAACTTCTTATTTAAGGGTTCCAATTCTCGTTCTCGGCGTGAAGAGACCACTATTCTTCGGCACTTTATCCCCCAACCACGTGCATTATGCTCTGCCTACTCCAGAAGGGGCCAGGCATTGAGGTTATACAAGTGTATAAACAGTAATATTGGATCTCATTCCTTTTGTAATTTTTTATCAGAATTCCTAAGAATAAGACAACACGGAGCTCTTGACGGTACTTCTAAGTCTAGGTCTTGGAAATAGTACTTCTGGGTTCAATAAAAATCTGAAAATAAATTGGGCGCTATTTTGCCTACCTAATTGTAATAATGAACTTCAAAACCAGAAATTCCTTAAAAATCACTACTTTGGCAGGACAGGAAAGGGTATATTTAAATTATAAAGTATCCAAAATATTAAACAAAACAATGTTAGCCTGTGAAATTGGCTGAAATACGTACCTGTAGTTCTATTTTTACTTAAAATATTCGTTATTTTGCAACACTATAATCAAATAATTAAGTAATTATGAATTATATAATCATTACCATTATCATCATTACATAGTTTAAAACAAAGTCACTTTTCGCTGTCTGTCCCCTTATGCGCATATCTTTAAAACTACGCAACGGATTTTGATGCGGTTTTTTTAGTAGTTAGAGGGTGTCAACGGGGTGGTTTTGATCTATTATTCATGTATAGTGTAGTAAAAAAAGTGATAATTTTCAAGATTTAGAACTTTAATCGCAAACGCTGCCTGAACCCTATGTCGGACACTAGTATTTACATTTTATTGTAGACAAAGTATTTGGTCATTCTTGGGAATTCTAGTACAAAAGAAGTTTTTGATTCATCAAAAAATGATGAACCTGCCGGCTCAGATAAACCTCAAGATACCTGCACTTGATAAAATATATTATATTTACACAATTTGGTCAGATTTCATTAGACTACGTGTAAAAGTCCGTTTGATTATGACGAATTACCAAACAATTTCTCGCTAGAGATCATTTCAGCAGTAATTATTGAATCACTGGATCATTCAAACAGATATAACGGAGATATTTCCCTTGACCACATCACATGCATACGTTCTGTTAGCTTATGAAAAAAGGAAGGAAATAACGATGACGATTACTTTAGTGCGAAAGAGATTATCAGCTGCGATTGTAGATATCCTCTGAAGTGCAGAGAGAAAATATGTACAAACCAACTAAAAAGTCCATAGGCGGTGTTGGTTGCTTACCATCAAGTGACTTGCCTCACTCGCTTCGTTGATAGCTATATAAATATAATTAAGTAATAAATAAACGCGATATAATCCTAAAAGTTGTTTTGGTCAATGAGTGGGATTCGCGAAAGTCTTAGAAATAAATAGCTATATATGATTTATTAAATCAGTTTGCCGGAAGAAAGGCGTAAGTGTATATATTTTTTTTTTTTAATTTCGGTAATAGTGGCCCCCGAAAAATTTATTAAATACGGGGCCCCACCAAAGCACGTTACGCCCATGCCTATATACAATACCTTTATCAAAATCTTAGGAAAGTTGAAACTGTACATTGAATATTATTTTATAGAATATTTGGGATATGATCTACAATCGATTGCGAACCCAAAAATAATGATTTTAGAACGTTTGTCTGTCTGTCTGTATATTTGTTACGGATAAGCTCTAAAAATACCGCATGCTTTTATTTCAAATTTTGCGTGAATATTGCCAAGAGGTCGGGTCAACATATAGGTACTGTTACACATGCTAATAAAGAGCATGCTAAAAAAATATGCTCATTATGAGCATGCTTGTGAACTGTTTACACTTGGTACCAATAAGCATGCTAGTTTCAAACAAATTACTAGCATACTCATAAGGCAAACCTGTTCATACGCGCTAAAAGCACCCCCCTTCCACCCACGCCGCTGAAAGCATGCTCATTAATCTCACGGCTGTCGATTTTTGATCATGCTCTAGTATCGAGCACTTGCTTGATTCTAGCATGCTTTCCTGCTAATAAAGAGCATGTGTATAGGATAAATATTGTTACGCTATTGCTAATTGCGGGCGAGCAATAATATTAATAATCGCGCTGGAATAGTATTTTTGCTGCTTTATTCCATTTACGCAGACGAAGTCGCGGGCAACAGCTAGTATATAATAGTAGGATAAAGATGAGTCCAAATATTAACTAGGTAACTAAATTTCGCAAGCATGGTTCACCATGCAATTATTTTATAGTATTTACTGGGTATTCATTGATTAAAAGTATTGAATGCAAAATATCGAGTACAAAAGTATCGGGTATCAAAAGGTAAGAAACTCGGTCCCACAAGTATCGATACTTTATTCGTATCTACATTAACCTACCTACAGTACTAGTACCTGACAAGTAACAGTACCTACCTACCTACAATAATCAAATGAAAGTGCAAACATGCTGTGCTGCCTACCTACATGTTAATTTTATGATTATTTTTATTAATTTCAATTTGATATAAATGAGTGATAATATTGGATAACCTTGGTTCTACAATGTCTAGAAAAACACCACGAAAATCTAAATTGCTACCTCGTTCTGTTGACGAGAGTACGAAATTGCAGGTAGGACGTGCTTTATTTTCTATGATCTCCATCTTGTCAAAAATCTTTATGTCCGTATCTTTGTTTTTACAACTACCTTTTTACACATGTCATGCAGATAACGTAGGTTCAATATTTAATGTTAGTTTTCTCTGAAGGATTTGACAGCATAGTATTTACACTGTTGTTCATATCTTCAAATTTTTTTGCATGCGGGTAGCACAATTATTATTTTTACGATATATATATTAATTTTTTTTTTTAAAATAACGTAGTAGTGAAGTGGATACTGTACACCACTAAGCTTATTTATATTTGACTGCTAATACATTCAATCAATTTGTTAGTGAGCTAATATTTGCAGTGCTCAGTTACAGTATTTATTATTAAGCATATAAAATACTGGATTCAGTATAATATATTATTAAACATATCATAGTTCGATTTATGACCAATAGCAACATGTATTAAGAATAACACTCATTATAAAAGCTGTATGTATTCATGACAGGGATTGATCATAATTATGATTCAGATAAAATTTAGATTCCAGTTCACAAGTTGAATCATTGCAATCCTTTTTTGAAAATATATATATTTTATTATTTTAACCATTTTTTTTCAGTCAGAGGAGTTAGATTTTGAAGCTCTAATTGATAACTCTGCTAAGAATTCAAATACGGAAAGGCAATTTAATGTTACAGTCGCTGTAGAAAAAGTTCACGATAATGTTGATTTATACAAAAATCCATCAGTGGAACACACTCAAAACTCATCATATGTTGATATCAGTAAAAAAGAAAATGTGTGTCATGAAAAGTCTATAAAATCATCACAACATTATATTGTAGACAGAGAAAATATATTGGAGGCTGCCAATAAATTGGCACAAACAAATAATATTGCAGATAAACTGCTTGCCATTGAAGTATCAAACTGCTTAGGATTATTTCAAAAATATGTCCCTACATCATTTGAAAAAAAACTTCAAACAGTATTTGATCAATGGAATGATTGGCAGAAGTTGATCACCATGAAATTTCGAAGCTTTCCATTAATGTACAAATGTTACATTTGCCGCAAGGCATGGTGGCACTTCTTTGATTTTCGAGAGCATTTATATCAACATGACAGTTTCAGTTTGAAGCTAGAGGAGTATACTTCACACGAAGCAAATATTATTGCTTATTCAAATGTTGAAGAAATTGTTGATATAAATAAATTCTCTACAGATGGAGACTGTCCAAAATGTGGTAATGACTTTGTGATTCACCTAAATATAAATAGATCCAGAAAATGTTACTACAGCTGTAAAGTAGTAGATTGTACCAAAAAGTTTCCTACCTGTTTTCTGTTATACCAACATGAAAATACCAATCACACACTCATGGAGGGCACTACAAACACTTGTGAATTATGTGGTATTTGTTGTACAGAAAATGATTACAAAACTCATATGACAACTATGCATTCTGTGAGGTCTGATGTTGTAGTTCCTTATATGCATAAGAAGTGTAAATACTGTCAAGCACCCTATGAATATGAAAGACTACATATTTGCATGAAGAGTGCATATGTTGACAAGATTTGTGATTTTTGTTATCGAATTTCAAGTTCTACAGGAAAGCATTATAATACAAATATAGGTTGTATATGTAAAATCTGTAATATCGGTTTGCCGAGACAATGTATGGAAGCAGAACATCTGCTGAAACATACCACCAACTTTGTTATGGTAAAAAAATGCTTGTTATGTGATGAATTTAAAGTATTCCTGGATGATGCATCAGCCACTAGTCATCAAATCACCACACATATGACATGGGACTCTCAAACTAGCCGTTGTATTACAATGTACGCAGTAAGTAAACTTAAATATAATCCTATAATATCTATGAATCTGAACATTTTGTGGAGTTAGATTCTTGTGTTCAAATTAATTACTTCTGCATGTAAATTTAAAAAAGAAAAATTCAAAATACGAGAAGAGAAAATAGTACTGAGTAGTAGTAGAAAGAAAAGTGGCATTAGGAAACAGCGTAAATGGAGTGCTAGGCAGATTCCTGGGCGCAAAGAATGTTAGTAGAAAAGCCCAGCTAGCAAACCACACTACAGTACTGATCTCCACGTTAACTTATGGAAGTGAGAGCTGGGTATGGCAAAGTGTGCATGAAAGTCGGATAAACACGGTCGAAATGAGGGCACTGCGCAAAATCTGCGGAGTGATTCTCGCTGCCTGCGTCGAAAACAAGTTGGATTGAAAGAGTGTGTTGGTGTAAAAGTAAGAAAGGGCATGCTCTGATGGTTTGGACATGTAGAAAGAATTGATGATGCAAGATGTACAACGCTAAAGCAGATGGATGTAGGAGTCAAGGATGGCCAAGACACATTCTATTTCCAAATTTTATTATATAATTGTGATAATATTTCTAAAATAAAAGTAATCTAAGTTAGTCTTTTGTATGTCAGCTATCAGCCAGTGTAAGTCCTGTCAAAATCAGTCTAGCTGTTCCAGGCATTATTAAGAAAAAAAACAGAACAATGATTTTGACTAATGATTTTTCCATATGCTTATGGTTAGGGAAAAAGTTTATTCACATTTTATATAAAAGTTCAAAAGGTTTTTTTTATAAAGTTTATTTACATTTTATAGTCATAGTCATTTTACATATTATAGTCATATTAATATGTAGGTGCCATTTTGTTGACAGTAACAGCTTATGAGTAATGACCTTACTTTCCCTCAATACACACAGCATCCTTGTTACGTATTTCGCCACAGTCTGTGAAGTCAGATCAGCCTTTGAACACGATCTATTTCGCAAGTTCTGGTTGTAATGATCCACATTTCATCACCAGTTATCAGCTTCTTCAAAAATCATTCGGTTTCATTACGTCGTAATAAAGAATCACAAATGATACAAAAACCAGCCAGATACAAATGGTATAGCCAAATATTATAAGTTTGTGAAGACAAACTATATAAAAGACTTTATTCCCAACCTAATATGCATAGATAAGCATTGTACTAATGTACATGTATCTATTTGTTCAGTAGTATGGATAAGACTTTGAAGAAGTCAAGGATTGATGTTAATAAATAAAGTTGGGTGGATGACACAATTTGAATATTAGTCCTAAAACAATACATACTCTCTTTAGAACGACTTTTCTATACATTTTCAGATAATAATTCCAATATCGTGCTTAAAACCCGAAAACGTATCATCCCCTGTGAAGACACTTGCGGACACTGAAAACGTGATGCCAGCCATTGAAAATATCAAGCCCAATAGAGAGAAAACACCACCTGCTATTAAGAACACAACTTCAGGTGGTGAACAATCGTATGCATATGCACATGTTATTGTGAAATGTAAGTTGCATAATTAGGAAACAATCTTAGATTCCTAAGTAATTTTAAAATGTTATTGTAATAATTTTATTTCATTTACATTTATATTCATTTGCTATATTTTGTTTTATTCTTAATATTTTTGCAGTTGAATCCCAAGTTACCAGCTCCCAGATATCAGCACCAGTATTAGAAATTAAACAAGAAATTATGGATGATTTACAATCAAGCACAGATTATAATATGGATTCTATGAATATAAAAGAAGAAATTAATTATGAAGATGATTTCAGTGAAGAAAATAATTATAGTTTAGAAAATGAAAATAATAAAAATAATCTAGACAATGTATATGGAATTAACATTGAACATATGGTGAAGCAAGAACAAAACGAATTGGAACAATCTGATATTGAAGATGATATTATAAGATTAGATTTTAATTATCCCATACAAGATAACACAGAAATGAAATCCCAGGAAACATTAGAAGAAACTATTCAAAAGTGTTTGGAGACCACTGAACAAATGTATCCGGATAAAATACAGGAAGATGATGAAGAAAGTGTAGAAGAAATTGTTCAAAGTAAAACTAGAAAACAAGCTAAGCAATATAATTATTCTCTTGAATCAGACAAAGAGAAAAAAAAGCCCAAATTGTATTCATGCAAAAAATGTGGTATTCATGTTTGTTATAGACAATATGTGAGGCATAAAGACACAGTGTGTCCTAGGAAAGAACGGGTTGATCGTAACACACAGCCAGGTACTTATAAATGTACGAAGTGCAAGAAAAAGTTTTATTCGTTAAATGCATACGGTAAACATTTTACTGTGCACGATTATGAACCAAAAACATGCCCGGTGTGTTCTGAGGTGTTCCCACAAAATTCAAATTTGCAATGGCATTTATCTGGACATATCAAAAAGATGTTTAGGCATGTAAGAGTTTTGACTTCGGCATCTTCCTCCTTTTACAACAAATGTACAGTTTGTGAAGAGGAAGTGGAGAATAATAAGCTTTTCGAGCATTGGGAGAGCCATTTGCGTTTAGATATTCAATACACAGCAATCAAGAAAGAAAAAGAAGATGCAAATAATTCAGGTTCAGTGGCTCCAGGACCCATGGATGATAGTTGGTTACAAATATTTTTGAGTAAGTAAATCTAGTCTCAGTGATTTGGTGTATAATCTTTATTATATTTTTATGTTCTTTTTATATTTCATATAAACACAGTATATTAAATGTTATTAAGAACCTTTAGCAGTTGTAATAATATGTTTGCTTCAGTGGTGTATCAACAAGTAGTACTTATTTAAATAACTAGTAGTTATTTGTGTTAGTACAAGTTTACGATCTGTTTATTTAAATTTGTAATTCAATAATTTATTTGGCAGCTATTATTTATTATTTTATTATTTATATGAACGGTTTTCTTTTTACAGAGCGCCTGCAGTCTCCTGATCGTAATAAAACTAAGCGCTGTTGCATGATCTGTAACCGATATTTTTCTAGAAGAAACGATTGCAAGAGGCATATGATAGAACACTTATTAAACGATGCACTAGCAAAAACTGCTATATACAATGCCATTAAGTGTCAGATATGTGGCAAAGGTTTTAAACATCCACCTGTATACAAAAAGCATATGCGCGACCACGCCTATCTGCCAATATACAAGTGTGTCATATGCGACAAAACGTTCAGTGATTCCAGCAATTTCGCGAAACATAAAAAGCTTCACA
This sequence comes from Euproctis similis, assembly GCA_905147225.2. Taxonomy (NCBI): domain Eukaryota; kingdom Metazoa; phylum Arthropoda; class Insecta; order Lepidoptera; family Erebidae; genus Euproctis; species Euproctis similis. Next base: position 2,834,802 of record LR990107.1, read on the forward strand.
ATACGAACGCGTACGTTTGCGACACTTGCGGGAGGAAGTTCCAAGCAAAGGTGTCCATTGAGAGACACGTCAAGGTTTGTCAAACAATATTATTGTCACCTCTTTAATAATCGAGACAGTTTCTATAATATAGTATATTAATTACACACTTAATAAATAGTTATATTAATTACACACTTATTATGTAATGATTTTACTAACCGTGTCAAAGGACTGTGTGAAGGATTACGTTTTTCGAATGTGTCTTTCTTTGTCACGCATTTCGATTAAACTGGTTACTTGATAGAGTGTAGCTATGTTATTTTTCCGTGAAGCGAAATGATAATATTACCTGGAATTCTCATGTCAAATAAGACAATACCATTTTGGTGAATTTGATTTTAAAATTTTTGAAATATCTATATCACATATATTTATTTCAATTCCTAACTTTCAATGACTTCAGGTTTAAACCTCGCTCACATGATCGTACACATAGGAGCTTAAAAAATTTGAAGATATAAAGAGAACTTATTGCAATTATGTATTACAGATTCACGAGACATTAGAACCACTTGTTTGTGAACCTTGCAACAAGACCTTCTACTTTAGATCATCACTGAACAGGCACAACAAAAGTACTCATCACTCAAACATTAAGAGATTCCGTTGTACATTTTGCCATGAGCGGTTCCACACCCTAAAGGAGAAGTGGGACCACTTGTGGCATCTTCACAAAGAGAGGAAGAGCAGGGCCGACTGTAAATTTTGTGAAAAGTCATACAGGAAGTTTAGTGAATTGAAAGGGCATTTAAAAGAGGAACATGTTATAGTATGGCACAAAATGAATCAGGTACGTATTATTTTTATGTCTATTAATATACAATTTATGGTGAATTAGTTTGTAAGTGGTGATGTTCTGATAATTTTATCGATGACATGACGGTTCCTGCTAAAAAGTGAATTAAAGACTTAAATTGTAATCTTAATTATAGCTTGGTAATCATCGGCTCATATAATGTCCATACAAAACATTACTTCACGCCTGTGATACTCACCGGTGTGGGTAGCGACAGTCATGCGTCGACTTTGCGCCAAATTTGTAGGTCCCAAATGTACTATAGCAGTGGAACCATTTGCCGGATGGGTTAAAATATTATCAGTCCTCAATATTTATTACCCTATCGAAAAAAAATCCGAAAAGTGATTGGTGTTAACCAGGATTTTATCCTGATAGTAGAAGATCCGAACCTACATCGACCTTCACCGAGCTGATAATAGAATAAAATTTATTTTATAATAAATTTAGTATATTAAAAAATATATTAAAATAGGGTTGTCAAAAAAAATCCTGGACAGTATATTATTAAATTAAAATTAAAATTTTTAAAATTCGCAAACCCTTATTAGGACCAAATTTTTTGCAGACAACCCTATAACAACGTGTTCGTAATAAAACAGCGATTATACTGATATAATTTTTTTTTTTATTATCATAACAAGTGAAAGTAACTAGTATCGATATACCTGTTATATTAGCTTGTCCAGGTAAATTATAGACAACCCTACGTCTGCACATTCTATATGTTTAATACTTTAAGTCCAGCATAAAATTTTCTTATTATCTTGATGTTGCAACATTTAATGAAAAATCATTTTTTAAAAAATAATTAAAAATATACTGTCCAGGATTTTTTTTGACAACCCTATTTTAATATATTTTTTAATATACTAAATTTATTATAAAATAAATTTTATTCTATTATCAGCTCTGTGAAGGTCGATGTAGGTTCGGATCTCAGACCATGATACTTCTTAATCACAAGCGGAGTGTGGTGGGTGGTGAACCTTGGTGTTAACTCTCTCTAAATAGTACTATTGGCTAACTGTTGAATTTGTAGTAGTTTTGCTTCAAATTCAACTAAATAACAAGCGGTCGGAACAATCAAAGCCTCCGACAAATCAGTTTTATGTATCTTTCCACTATTTGATTCTAATGCTTCTGAATAATATGTTCTATTTGCAGATTAGTAAGCCAACAAGAAAAAATTATTTGAAGTTGTTAACCAGTGTGAAGAATTCGATAATACGCAGTCAATTACGAGGTGAATCACGGGAGACGCTTGTTGTAGTTGAGTGATGGATTTGAGGTAGGATGGTAATATCCAATCGTGAGTGTATTTAATATAAATTAACACATAACACAACTTAATACATAATTTTTAAATAATAATTAATTTTAATTTCATGTCATTTGTAATATTAATAAAAAAGAAAACATTTTAACATGTCCTAATGAAATTATGTATTTATTTATTTTGCAATAAATTGATATTTGTTTATATAAAAAATATTTGACCGTTTTTATAAATTATGTGGAATTAATTTTATTCAAAGTGTTAACTTACGTAAATAATATGTACTGTACATGTCCATAATTTATAAAAATATATACATCAACTATTTATTAATTTTATCCAAACAAACTACATAATAGCAAGGGTGCATGACAAGAGTTATAAAAGCTAATTTTGTGTATAGGATGCATGTACTTGATTCTTTCTTTCTGCCTATTCAAAGATGAATTTGCTCTTGAGTTATATTTCTCTCCAATCGGGAGCTATCATTTAGTTTTAAACTTTGTATGTATTTACAGATAGTTTCTCCCCCTAACTTTGCCCACATCCGACATCCAATAATGCCTGTCATTTAAAACCTGTTGTTGTAGAATTGGGTAGAACATACATAATATTGCTCTTGTTTTCTTGTCTTGTATTTCTGTTGTCTTGGATAAATGAGTGAATAGTAGTAATGTGCAGAATTGGCCTTGGTCTTATATTCAAAAAGCAAGACTATGAGTATCCAACTCAAGGCCTTGCTTTGCTTCCTCAGAGGTGTATATATAAAATAAATATATTAGAGTTTGTTCTATGAATGAAGCACAATGCAATTAAAATAATTATTTATTACCTTTGATTTGGTTTTTATGTATTGATATTGTTTTTTCATAAAGATAATGTCTTTGTTCTGTTTATGTATACATTCTTCATTATTTCAGACTTATTTAGCTGTTTCATGGTGAATTTGTTTGAGTTGATGTGTATTGGTGGATGGACTTTCTCTTTAAACAGAGATAAATAATATATTTTTTGTCTATTGCCATCTTGTGTGCAAAAATTAATAAAACAAGCGATAATGTATTTTTGATGAGAAGTATTGATAAATTTGGTACAGGTGAATTATAAGGCTTTTTATTGGGTAATATGTGTAATTATCCGAAAATATATATGAATTTTTGATTTTTTTTTGTTAATCTGTCGCATTAAATGAGATATAAATTATTATGAATTTTGCGTGTAAAGTGCCTTTAGAGAAAAAAAATGTATAAATACACACACGTGTAAATGGTTTGTCGTAGTTTATTTTATTATTATATATTTGACGCCACAGCTTATTACTGTTAAGACAGGTAGGATAGTGTTCATGAATAGACGCAACAGTAACCTAACTACCCTCACAGGGTAGTTAGGAATTCAGAATCGCGTCTTATGTCGCTTCGTTTCTTTTGTCGTTGCCTACCCGCACCATGCGGTGTGTGAAGTGAAGCAGGATTGAGCTACAAAGAAGGAATTTGTTTCTAGTTTCAATAATTCCTGGACGAATTTCTTTTCGAAAAAAAGTGGAGTTGTAGGTTTGCAAATTAAGGTATCGATCGATCGATTTGAATTTTAAGTTATGAAAATTCTCGCGTAATTTTAGGAAAACGTTCGAACAACAGCAGTATGACGTGATAGCATGGCGACTACTACTTCAAATCGTTTTAAAACTTGAAAATTTGTATACAATTTAAAAATCTAGCTTGTTATCAAACTAACATTTTTAGGTTTCCATTTGCCTAAACGATCTGAATAAATAAATACATAACTTCACGCCTTTTTTACGCGAAGGTGTAGACAGCGACTGATTACGTCCCAAATGGAATAGGTGGCGAACCTATTGCCATACACCGGGCACAATGTTGTTAGTCATCGATATATATCAAACATTTCGAAGTCATTGGTGTGAGCCCGGATTGGAATCTTGGAAGGACGTATTTTGTATTTTTGTTCTGATACATATAGTAAAATTACTACCCTATTGTGAAGTTCACTTTCAATCCGTTATTAACAACAAGGACATTATATGTATATTATACATATATTAATTGATATATTACAAATAATAAAATCTACTTTTAGTCTCCTAGGAAATCGGTCTCCTTGTCCCAATATTTAACATAGGAAGATAATGAAAATTAATTTGGACCAACATGGTCACAAGACCCTTGACATTGTTTTTTTTTTATATCTAGATAATTAGAATTATGTTTGTTATTTTTATATTATATTAATTTCGAATTACAGAAAAAAAAATTAATGATTTTTAGTGTTACCAATTATGGTAATTAGGTACTTTATTATCGATTACTTATTTGCGAGTAACTTTTATGTTAACTATATATGTTTACATTTGAATATGGTTAAATTTTAATTAACTGTTTTATTTATGGGAATTGCATAATTTTAACAAATATGGTTTTTTATATGTACAATGTAAATTATTTCGTAGGTAGGTACTTCCCTTTTTACGAAATAATTTCAATTCAATGTATTGCTAAATTAAAAATTGCATTCAGCACAGCCATTGCAGTTTTAAATTACATGAAATATGTTTTTTTTACATATTGATTTATTACTTTCTATACATAGGTATAGCGTAAGTCATATTATCTATATGTGGTGTAGTCATTGTTCGTAAAAGATACTGATAATTGTTTGAATTGTTGTAATAGAAATATCCTAAACAATATTATATTCGGAAGTAACTCCACATAAAGCCTAAACAGCTAAACCGATTTTGATCAAATTTTAATATTAATCCTGTAGTAAGAACAAATAAATTAATTACATTATTTACAATATATACAATTAAAAAACTACCTGAAATCAAATTTCTCCGCATCTCGGTCTACTGGCAGCGTGCCCAGAAGACTGGCCGCATTGCCACGCTGAATGGCAATGCTAATCCTCTGTGCGAAGAATAGACCAGCCCTCTGATCGCGAGAGGCTTCGATCAGCCTCTTTGCAAGATCTTTGTAAAGTGCACGAGCACTCGGACCCCATGTCCCCAAAGTCTGGACCCCAAAAGGCTCAAATACATAATCACCTACAAGGTTTCTGTATTTGTGCCGCTTGAGATATTCTGCCGAAGCAGCAGCAGCACCGGCCACCTCTACCGTGCCTGGAAGATGCGATGGCGCAAGGGTGTCGACGCAAGTAGCGTCCCACACCAAAGGCCTACCCATCCTCCAAGGCAAAAGAGACATCCCGTCGGGTCTCTTGCCATCATCGCGCACCAAACCGTTCGGTTCCAGAACGGCTGGTACACCGGTGGTGACAAGAGCGTGACGGGAAATGCGGCCGGCGCTCCTGGCGCATGAGAGGCCATGATGTCCCTTGCTGTCGACAACTTCTCCGCAGCGACATAAATGCGAAGAAACACAGGGAGCACCTAAACGAAGACAAGTTGCGATACGGAAAGTCGTATAAAATCGTAGTCGTCAATCCTGTCGTTGGTTAAAAATTTGGCAGTAATTTATATAGCTTATTCTGAATAAAACAATATATCTAGATATCTTTATTAAACATATAAATCTTCCTCTAGCATTTTGGAAGAAAAACTCCAGTAAAAGCAACGGAAGCTATTTCATTTTATGTATGTAAAGATACATTCTGATTTTCGTGTTATATTATTATTATTAGATTATTTTTTATTGTTTTCTATTCAGTATGTCTTTACAAGAGGATATTAAGATATTGTAATTCTCTTGCGAAGTATCAGTATATTTTGTATCACATGTTATATAATAACTCTAAAACGAGAAGACCTGTATTTCTTTAACCATCGAAATCTTAATCTATAGGTACTAATTAATATTACAAAGCTGAAGAGTATTTTTTTACTCGATGGTCTCAGGAACTTTCTAACCCGCCTAGCGAATTCGTATTTCCAACGACTAATTCCAGATAGTCAGTGACGAGTAGTCTAGACTAGCTGGAATTAGTCGTTGGAGTTGAGCTTCTAATAGGCCTGCCTGTCCCTGGGCTCAACGCGTTCAACTAATCAAACATAATCTTCAGTAAACACATGGCGGTAAGCTATTTTATCATAGCATAATTTTAAACTAATATTTATTGTAATATACCAGTGTATTATTAGTTTTTAAAATATGAATTTGATCATGATTTTAATTCTTGCGTTAATTTATTTTTAATTTATGATATTGTAATTTTAAAACCTGGAAATAATGATACCCAATTTTTTTAATTTGAATCGAGATTATCCATTGACGTTGATGTTATAAATTGTAGACAAAAAGATAAAAATAATTCGAAACAAAACGTTTGTTAATAGTCAGAAAATGATTGAGGTATAATTTTCTGGCTATCAGCTACAACGGAACTGTATTCTGACCGCCTGGATTTTAAGTCTATATACAAAATAAATGAAATGTGTTATGGATATATTAAAAAATATTGTTTTATTTTAAATCTCCCAGTTATTGCCAGTTTTAAATCTTTCATAAACTAAAATGGGCGGAACTATAAATAATTGTGTGTAATTTAAAGTCAATCAGTTCGCAATGTTTGCATTGCAAACATAGCAATGAAGTTGGAAACCTATGGAAATAACATGTCAAGATAAAATTAAAGCCACTGTGACGTAATGCGGGCGCATAAAATGCCGGTTTTAGTACTGGCCAGAAGATTTTTATGTATCGATAAAAGTTCTTGGCTAATTTTATTTCAAATATTATTGAGTATTAATTAGTTGTAGAATTGTTCTTTAATCGGAAGTAAGTAGGGTAAGACCACCTATTGCTGGCACCCCACCAATTTATTGGCACGTTGCAATTATTTATCAATATTAAGGTTACCAGTATCCGAACACAATATTTTTTCGCGTAATAAATAGTAGGTTTAACATTATATACTACTGGCAACACCGAAATTAGTGTTTTTTAAAAACGGCGTCGCAGTGAACACCTATTTGTTGTGCTCGGACATCAATAAAAAAACTGACAAAAAATTGTGTTTTTTCTAAGGAAAGAGGTCTACTAATATCAATAATTTTCTCAAGTCTTTTAAGTTTTGGTTACAGATACTGTTAAGTTCGATTACTTAGATATTTAGCTGATATTTCCTATCATTATTTTTAAACGATAATATCATTTTTTAATTTTTTGTGTGGTGCCAACATTTGGTACGCATAATAAGAGTCAAACCTTTTTATTGGCACATGTGCCAATATTAGCAGAGGGGATCAAGAAAAAAAAAGAAGGGAACGAAAAAAAATAGAAAATGAGAAACAAGCGGCGCCAAAGAAACAAACCAAAAACAAAAAGAAGCCTAAAGACGAAATAACGAAAATACTGTTTTCTGAGAAATTTTATACATTTGATATTGACGAAATTATCGAAAATAAAGAAAATGATCAGGGGTTAATTACTTTAAACAGAAAACAAGCAAATAGTCATAATAAAACATACACCACGGACGAAATAGAAAAAATGTTGACTGAATTAGATGATGATAGTGGTGATACCTCATAGATATTTAACGATCTCAAAATGTTGATTTATTTAGGTGATTACCTACTTAAAAAAAACTATTCGAGTTGATAATATTTTTTTAGATAGTAATAAAGTTAAAAAGTGTATATATATGTTTGATTGATGTTTTTTGAATATTTAATTAGAAAAAAGTTCCTAAACTACGTTCCTGATAAATTATAAAAATAAATATTATATTTTTCATTTATACTGTAGTATTTTTTGTTCCTAAGTATGCTAATTAAGTAAAATAGTAGAAGTGCCAGTAATGCGTTATGATCACTGCCAATAAAGGGATTTCCTGTGCCAAAGACCATATCATTTATTTAAAAAAAAATGTTTAATCATATTGCATGATCTAAAATAAAGTGTATTGGACAAGGATCTACAGTAATATTAAAATAATTTAAAGTACATTTCATTGTTTAAAATATGCTTATATCAGAAATACTCATAATTTTTATGGGATAGCCGCTTAAAGTGCCAATAATTGGGTGTCTTACCCTATATTGTTTTGCTAGCTATGCTGGTTTGGATATCAAAATAAGAGTACATGTTTTTCTTTGATTATCTACTTACACCTATTTTACAAGTAACACACTACTGCAACATGCCCCAAGATAACTGCGCTGCACAGTAAATGAGAATAATTCACGGAATAATTGACGGGCCTCGTGGCGCATTGGTAAAACTACCGGCTATAGCAATGAGGTCGGGGGTTCGATTCCCACCCGAGCACAAATATTTGTGACAAACATGAATATTTGTGTGGTGTCTGGGTGTTTTTCTATGTATTATAAGTATGTATTTACAAAAGAAAAGTATATGTGTATTTATATCCGTTATCTAGTATCCATAACACAAGCATTTAGTTGCTTAGCTTGGAACTAGAGGGCGCTGTGTGTATTGTGTCCAAGATATTATTATTAATTCAGACACCTGCATCATTTGTTTAATTAAAAAAGCATTTCTAATGACTTCCAGTCTAAGATCAGTTAATTATTACAAATTTAGTGAATTTCCCATAGTCTTTTACTTGTCACGGAATGAAACTATTTTATTTTTTTAATTCCGCAGATAAATGTTGTGGGTAAAATTATTCCCAACAATTTTTTACCGGCTAAACTGGCAGTGGGAGCGCAAAACATGGCCGATTTTCGGCTTTAATTGGTATTTGGTGTGGTGATCTGAATGGATCGGTCCAGGGCCGCGCCGACCGCCCATGGCGCCTGTGTGCGAAATCTATGAAGCGCTTCTTTTTTTAGGAATCTGAATGTTTTAACTTATTAACCCACTTCGAAAACAGGGGGAGGTTCTCAATTAGTCTTTATGTATATTTTTTAGTGTCCGAAAGAAGGTCTATTTTTGGCCGAAGCCGAAGGCGAAGCCGATTAATCGGCCATTTCCCCAACCTTCGGCCGAAGCCGAAGCCGAAGGTTTATACACTATTAGTAATTTAATAATTCTATTCAATATTATCTACAGCTAAAGAAGAATATCGGCGTAAAATGGCTCATGCCGCTTTTCTCTCGGTGATAGAGGTATCCGCACTGAACTAAGTGCATTCCGGTACCTTAGTCACTCACTCTTTCGTAACAGTTCCTTTAATTCCGACTGTTCTTGGACCTTCGGCTTCGGCCCAGAATCTGGCCGAAGCCGAAGATCTCGCCGAAGATAGATTTTTGGCCGAAGGTGGCCGAAGCCGAAGCTTCGGTCGGACACTAATATTTTTTTTATATCTGTTCACCGATATTTTCGAAAATTTTTGTTGTATAGTGTTCACCTCTGAGATGGTCACATTTTTACCATGTCAGGATCTGATTATGGAAACCAGGATAAATCGATGCAACTACCAAAAATTGTATACTAGTATAGTGTTTTGTCCAAGTTCATGCTCAAACCGACACGCCGGGAGGACTCGTCTAGGCTGCGCAGCATTCCGCTTAACTGTTCCAGCGACTCTGCCATTACAACGATGTCGTCGGCAAACCGAAGATGTGAGATCTACTCACCATTCACGTTGACACCCTGTCCAGTCCAATCCAGGGTCTTGAAGACGTCCTCTAGAGCGTTGGTTAAGAGTTTGGGAGATATGACATCTCCCTGTCTTACACCTCGATTCAGCTTGATAGTGTTCGTCACCTGGTCCTGTATCTGCCACGATGGCTGTCCCATCGTGGCGGTGTCATACAATCCGACATCGCTGCAATGCATTCAGAACTGCCCAAGTTTCGATGGAGTCGAAAGCTTTTTCATAATCCACGAATGCTATACACAACGGTTGATTGTACTCTTCGGTCTTCTGTACAATCTGCCGAAGAGTATGGATGTGGTCCACCGTACTGAAGAGTTTTCGAAACCCCGGCCTGCTCCGGAGGCTGGAATTCGTCGAGTCTTACAGCGGGACGATTCGTGACGACCCTCGAGAACAACTTGTAGATATTGCTCAGGAGTGAGATGGGTCTGTAATTCTTCAGTAAGGTTTTATCACCTTTTTTGAAGAACAGCACTACCGCACTCCTGCCCCAAGCCTGTGGTGTTATGCCCTGGTGTATGACGGAATTAAAAAGACTTGCTAATTCCTTTAGGATAGGAGTCCCGCCGGATTTTAGAAGTTCTGTAGTAATTCCGTCATCACTGCGTCGGGTCTTCAGCTCGCCTATACCGCAATATCTGAAGACCAAAGTCTTTGACCAGTGCGTCCTACCGGTAATGACCTACGGTGCCGAAACGTGGACACTCACGGTGGGGCTAGTCCACAAATTTAAGGTCGCTCAGCGAGCTATGGAGCGGGCTATGCTCGGGGTATATCTGAAGGATAAACTCAGGAATGAGTATATCCGCCAGAGAACTGGGGTAACCGACATAGCTCGCAGAATAAGCTCGCTGAAGTGGCAATGGGCTGGTCATATCTGCCGAAGGACAGACGGTAGATGGAGTAAGAAGGTCATTGAGTGGAGACCGCGTCTTGGTAAACGTAGCGTAGGACGCCCACCAGCCCGATGGTCAGACGACCTCAGAAAGGCTGCTGGAAAAGACTGGATGCGGAAGGCAGAGAATCGGATGTTGTGGCGCACATTGGGAGAAGCCTATGTCCAGCAGTAGACTGCAATAGGCTAATGATGAATGATGATGATAGTGTTTTAGTAAGTGATTTCTTAGGGATATGCTTTAGGGTGTGAACACCTGATTTTGCTGTGCTGATGAAGAAGCCACATAACTCCTAAACGGTTAGGAGTTAGAAGAAAGTACTACAATTGATCAAACTTATCTACTTGGTAGTATGTAGGGCTAGCGTGTTGCTTGTTAAGTATGCTAGAATCTACATTGATGTTGTTGTGCTGATTAAAAAGCTACAGAACAGAACTCTTACACGGTTAGGAGGACATAATACTAAAAAAAATCTACAATACTTTCCAGGCTACGATTGGCCTTTATTCGGGCTGCTGTGTTATTGGGTCTACCCATGATAATAAAAAATATATAAATTCATAATAGCTATATCATCCGGAATCGGAATTGAATCTACGCAGGGCCGCGCCGCAAGTGTGTTTAAGAGTTATATTTACTATGTGACCCGGCGAACTTTTTCGGCATCAAAAATATTTTTTACGTTTACAATTAAAGTCCTAAATCTCGAAAATAATCGCATTTTCCATACTAAATTAGACATAAAAACCACCCCGTTGACACCTTCTATCTATTATTAAAACCACATCAAAATCTGTTACGTAATTTCAAAGATCTAAGCATATAAGGGGACAGACAACGGAAAGCAACTTTATTTTATACTATGGAATGATATAGAAATTACTCACCACTACACAAAGCGCTTTTTGAATTTATTACAACACCTTCATGGCTGAAATGACATGGTTTCTCTAATGATTTTTTGGAAGTGGATGGCAGAGCCGTAAAATATTTACTTATTTTAGTTGTATTTTTATCACGTTTTTTTTTGTTTTCTTTTCGTTATTAAATTCTGGTAACCAGATAATTTCTTTTTTATATCTTGATTACTATTCGATATTGATTACTATTCGGCTCCGGCGCCCCTACTGGCCTGGCGCCTGTGTGCGCCGCACACTTCGCACACAGGGGCGGCTCGGCCCTGGATCGGTCGGAACCAAGCGAGGTGGCCTAGGAGCTGTCCTTGGTCCGAATGATGACAAGAGAGTGAATGACGCTGGTAACTGTGTCCTTGTCGTTGTGTCTAACACATTATTCCGTCATAAAGATATTCACACCTAGACGTGTAGTATGATTCTAGTAAATAGTCGTTTCCGAAATACCTACTCTCAAGGGATACCAGAGCCTACAGGGGCCCCACGCTTGATACGGACCACTACCTGGTGGTAAGCCAGTTCGTGGGCCTTTTCAAGAAGTGGAGGCAATGGCGAGTGCGTACCCATTTCGAAGAGCTTGAAAGGATAAAGTGTGAGAAATTAGAAGATAAAAGTGTAGGGAGTATTTATGTAGACCTGTCAGTAAAAGACTTAATGACATGACTCTTTCTGACTTAGATGTTGAAGAATGGTGGGAAAGAATGAAAGAAAGTATAGTGAATAGTGCAAAATAAGTATGTGGTTGTGCAAAGAGGCATAAGATTGTGAGAGGTGATGCCTGGTGGGACGCGGATGTAAAATCTAGCGTCGAAAGAAAGAAAAAAGCATGGTTGGATTTTGTCTCAAGTTTGAATCAGAATGATAGTATGAGAGAGAAAAAGTGTGAGATCTACCGTCGCTGCAGCCTTAGTGAAAGAGGAGCGTGAACGATTAGTTTTGAATGAGGAAGCGAGGTTGACGGAGAACTTCGAGGCGAATAACAAACTCTAGTAGAAAGTATGATAAACGCGGTCGAAATGAGGGCACTGCGCAAAATATGCGGAGTGACCCTCGCTGACCGCGTCGAAAACAAGGTTGTAAAGAAGGAAGTCGGATTGAAAGAGAGCGTCGGTGTAAGAGTAAGAAAGGGCATGCTCCGATGGTTCGGACATGTAGAAAGAATGGACGATGGAAGATTGACTAAGCAGATATACAATGCAAAAGCGGATGGATGTAGGAGTCGAGAACGGCCAAGACACATTTCATGACCAAATAGAACGTGTTCTGGAGGAAGGTGATGTTAGGAGCCTCAAAAATCGACGCGCGTGCATGAAAAGAGTTATGAATGTCAACGAAGCGAGTGAGGTGTGTAAGAATCGTGCCGAAGCGCTCCGTTCTCTCTGCCTACCCCGCAAGGGATTTGGCGTGAAGTTATGTATGTATATATCGACACCAGCTATTTATACTACGCTAACTCATAAAAGTGAACTTTACAGTAGAAGCTTATACATACTTCACTTGTAGAAATTGTACTAAAAGTCGACAGGTTAGATATAGCGTACTTTACATCGACCAGTACCACAAGTTAAAGTATCATTTAATTTTTGTATTGAGGGTTGATACATATTACATTTTATAAATTTGAGATTAAATTCAGGAGATAAAATATTTTTTTCATATATATAATTAAAACAAAAATGGCATATCTACTAATCAACGGTTTATTGAAATTTAAGGTGAAAATATATAAACAAAACTAAACAAAATCAAAATATAATAATAAAATAATAATAATATTTAATAAACAAATCAAACAAATACTATGATTAAAAATACATCTACTAGATTAAACAAATCGGAGCCTTATCCCGAAAAGGCTTGCAAGCAACTCTTTGTTAAAAATTAAAGACATACAATACTATCGTCAAAACCATTTTATAGCCCAAAATTATGTATTATGTTATTAAATTATGAAATTTATTAACAACTGAGCAAGAAGAGAAAAATTCAAGTAGTGATAAAGTTTGATTAGTATGAGAAATAAATATTTTTTTATAAATTGCATTTATAAATATAGTCAGTAAACTTGAAGATGAGTGCATAGTTAAAAAGAGAAAACGTTTGTGTAAGAAAGGTTTAGAGTAAACCATGTCAAAGGGGAAAACTAAAGCAGCAAGAAACATTAAAGCCAATTGTATCAATTGTCTTCCGCAATGTCATGATGAAATAAAAAAAAAAAAAAAGGGTGTTACATACATACATAACTTCATGCCAAATCCCTTGCGGGGTAGGCAGAGAGAACAGAGCGCCATAGGGCACGATTTTTACACGCCTAACTCGCTTCGTTGACTTTCATAACTCTTTTCATGCACGCGCGTCGTCGGAGGCTCCTAACATCACCTTCCTCCAGAACACGTTCTATTTGGTCATGGAATGTGTGTCTTGGCCGTCCTCGACTCGTATATCCATCCGCTTTTACATCTGCTTAGTCAATCTTGCGTCATCCATTCTTTCTACATGTCCGAACCATCGGAGCATGTCCCTTCTTACTTTTACACCGACAATCTCTATCAATCGAACTTCCTTCCTTACAACCACACCCAGCTCTCGCTTCCATAATTTAGCGTTGGGATCAGCACCACATTGTGGATTGCCAGCTGGACTTTTCTGCTAAAATTCTTTGTGCCCAGGAATCTGCCCAACGCTCCATTTATGCTGTTTCCTAACGCCACTCTTTTTTCTACATCCGCGGTGTACCAATTTTTCATCACATTCAATTGTAAGCCTTTCACCAAGCAATCTCATGATTAATAGTGGCTAGCGTTTGCAGGTTCGACGGTGATTTGACTAAAATCACCGCGTGGTCTGCGTGAAGCAGGCAGGCAGGCAGGACTGAACTAAATGATTGTAGTATGGATACTAGATATCAGTTATATTTTTTTTTGGAAATACAGACTTCTAATGCAAATAAAATAGAAAAATACCCACATCCAGAAAAATATTTCTAGTCGGGTAAGGATCGAACCCGTCATAGTAGATCGCACAGTCGGTATTTTTACCCGTCGTAATATAAGTCCATCGTGCTCTTAGTACATTTATTATCATTACATAGTTTAAAATAAAGTAGCTTTCGGCTGTCTGTCTTTGATGAGATCTTTGAAACTACGCAAGGAATTTTGAAGCCAGTGTTTATAATAGATGTAGGGTATCAACGGGGTTGGAGATAATTTTCGAGATTTAGCACTTTAATTGCAAAAGTTGGCTGACCCCTAAGTGATAGATCAAACCAATTGATGAAATGTATTAAACACCTTTAAAAGATCTACAAAAAAGTCCGTGATGGCATCTGTCTATCCCTTAGGGATAAACACACAATAACCATTTTTATTTCTTTTCTAATGCGAAACAAAGTTCGCTGGGTCAACCAGTTATGTTATAAATGTATGTATGTTACAAAGTTTCACTTCTTAAGCGTAGTGAGACTCCACACACTGTTCTTTGTAAAAATGGATGATGAAACTCATAGATATCCGAATGAAACTCGAAGAAACATCACACAACACAACACCCTGCGTAAGTACCTACTGAAGTCGTTTAATTATTTTGGTAAAAAAGTTTTTATTCTGACCGTTCAATTTGCACTTGACCATATTATTTTAGTTCCAAGTGAAGTGTGTTTTCAGTGTGGGAGCTCGAGTGCGTTGCAAGTGCAGCGAGGGGGACCGGGGCTGGCACCCTCGCCTAGCAACGTGCTCCTGTGCTCCAGATACCCGGTGCGGTACAATCATATTGTATTACTACTAAATGTTATTATCTCACCAAGTTATCACCGGACATCATTATTGTTCACTGCGATTTGTTCTTATCGACAGAGAATTATTTACCAAGTCGTAAGTATCGATATACTTGAGATATATTAGTAGACAAAACTTTTTCCAAAGATTTATTACTTTTAATTTAAACCTGGCTAGTGCATTTTTTTTTAATTTCTTTATTTTATCATAAAAGTTTAATTAGTTTTATGTCTTTTATGGCGCTCTGTTCTCTCTGCTTACCCCGCAAGGGATTTGCCGTGAAGTTTAATTTAAAGTTTAGTAAGGTACTACATTAAATAATTAATATAAGTATAGTAATCATTGTCTTTTTTGTAACTTCACGCCTTCTATAACCAAAGGCAACAGCAGTTGTGCCTTGAGCCACCGATTAATTTATAGTGGATTAAATTCACGAGCTTTATTTAACACTATAAAGTGTAGATAGCGGTAGCTATGCCTGCAAGTACCTTATTTTTTACCTTCTGTGCTTAGAATACATGACAAAACCTATCTAATTTCTATACATTAACGCAATTTTGTCAGTTATCAGGATTTATCACACATAAAATTGAGACTTCTGATTTCAAAGCTGAGTGTTGAAAGTTGGCTGTTAAAAATAAGGTATATTGAAAATATATTTTTGGAAATTCGAGAGCAAATAGTAGATATCTTAGGTAAACCCTATTACGAGAGGGATGAAATGCACACTAACGTAATAAGGACCACACGACACACACATGCAAAAATACTCTTTCTCTTTCGCTCTTACCGTTTGTATTGTATCCGCATTTCACTCTTACACAAGGCTCCGGCCCGTAATCGATTTTCCCTCCACTATTTTTCCGGACCTCGTGGGTTGGAAACGTGGTACAGAGACCTTTCTACTTTTGTTTGAGAATTAAAAAAAAAATATTTAAAAAGACTTATGAAGTGTTCTATTTTTAAAACGTGAAAAAGAAGACTACACTGTTTCTAGCGGTAAGTGGTGTAAGTACTATTTATTCCAGCTTGTATTTTTTTTTTGTTGTTTAGCAAAGCTGTTTATGATTCCTGTGTGGCTTTGATGGATAATGGTGTATTCGCAGTGTATTTATGAGATCGACATCGAAACGCGACTACGTGGCCTTTAATCCAATGTTCATGGTCATTACGAATAGGAATAAACCGTGATACTTGTATTAAAACTACATACTTTAACACTCAAGATTTATTTTCCTCTCATTTAACTGGTTTTCAGCAGCGGCGACGCGTAGTAAGTAGTTGTTTGGGCCACGTAGGTGCTTTAAGTAATAAATATTTTTGTTTTTATCGATTAATTTTTGGTATATTTCCATCTCGACAATGAGATTTTGTGGCCAAACCAATAATAAATGTAATTGTGAGCCATAATGCAGTACATTCTTATAAAAACAGGTGACAACACAATATGATGTAGCTAATTATATTTACATAGGTACCTACGCCCTTGTAGCAACATTAGATTTTTTTTATAACTTGTTGAACTGTATACAAATGAAAGTATTCTTAGAATCGGTTATGACGAGATCTCGCTCATTCTAAGCTAAATGGAACGCAGGTTAATGCTAAGGATTCGTGAAGTTTAAAATACTACTTCTACTTAATATATTACAGCATGATTTAAAATATAGAGAATTACAGATTAAAGAACCAGGATTCGTTAATTATTTTATTTTAATTCCTTCACGATAACGTTGGTTTTCATATTGCTTAGTGAAGTCTCCATACTACAGGAGGCTGTGATGATTCGGTCATCATATTCCAAAATTGCCATACTCTTTTTGATTTGGATAAATAATATACGTGTATATTGACATACTTATAAAAATTAATTAGCAGGTTTGCTAAATACATATAAATACATAAGTAAATTCAAGATCGAGAAGTTTGTTGGTTACTGAGGTTGTTGTATCATTTAATTACAATACTATGAGCGAACACGGGACACTCGAATTTACAAATTTTCCGAGTAACAAATTACCTTTAATATCCGCACGTCGAGACAGGATATTGGAAATTTCCGCGTGTTTCAAACACATATATAGATATTAAGTATATGTCAATATTGTAAAATGAAAATATTTCAGGATTTTTGAATCAACTATACGTAATTTGTCTAAGCTAGTATAAATCATTACGTAGTATAAAACAAAGTCGCTTTCCACTGTCTATACCCTTATATGCTTAGGTATATCCTTGAAACTACGCAATGGATTTTGATACCGTTTTTATAACAGATAGATTTATGTTATATTTTACACATAAGTTCTGAATATAAAATCCCTTGGATTACCCAAGGGGTGAGAAATACTATAGACTAGTGGCAACATTATTCAGAGCAACAATAAGATACCTACATATCCGAATTTTGCAAAAATTTCGTAACCAAGTAATAATTTTAATTTCCATGTTTATTTTTTAATATTAATGAGGTTTCTTTTTTAAATAAAGGCAAGTACGTCGCCATACATACATGGCTCACATAAATAAACGGGTAAATAATTTAAAATTCCCTGCGAAAACGCGCTTTAATTAAAAATATAAAGAGATGCTGTCGTATACTCATTCAATCTCCCCTCACCTACCTATATACCGAACACCACACCACTATTTTAAAAGAGAAAACCTCGTTCTTTTAGAAAACATACATACTTAGAGTAAGATTTATTTTGCTTTTAGATTTGTTTAATTCTTCTAGATTCTTCAATTACGCAATCTTTTTTTAAATCAGTTTATTTTTGTTTATCATAAAAATTATGCCACAATATTATTTCCGTTAAATTCACTTATATTGAAGTACAAAATTCACCTTATACTACCAATGCGGCCGGTATTTTCATCAAACTTCTAATGTGAATTTGTGAATGTTTCATAATCAGCCAATGTACAAGTACCAACATAAAACAATGATAGGTATATCATTGTTTTATGTGAGCAATAAACACACCAGATGTTATTTTTTCTAAAGGTACGGTTCTACACAAAACACATTGTCTCTACAAACATTGTTTCTTCTCATTTCCCCTGTAATTCAGACACTCTGCTTTACAGAGGGGAGGTAAGTAAATGCCGTAATAGACTGTTGACACTTTACAACTGAAAGCTGTCAAAAAACAACACTCAACAGTTTTTCTTTTCCCCGGGTAGGTATAAATGAAGTGTCAACTAAAAGAGCGCGAAAAATAGGGTTGCCAGTAACTACTCGATAAACACTTAATATGATTTGTTCGAATGAATAAAACTTTGTTGCATACCATTTACTGTCTGCCATTTAGGAGTCCATTAAATTTAATTAATACTCCAAGAATCCTTATACTCACAGCTGAATATTATTATGCTTTTAGTTACAACTGCAACTACCTCTGTGTACTCCCAATCGATCTACTACCCCGTCGTTCTCCTATATGAAGTTAATAACCACCAGGGAGTTTCATAATTATCTTTTTATCACAAACTGCAACACGCAGTTTTCCAATCATCCCTACATGATGCAGGCTGCCTCCTCAAAGTTCCCCATTCGCTGCCCGACGCCCTTTCCCCTTTGCTTTCTTATGTATGGAGTTTCATGATCAATAGTGAACAAGTTATCGGGTTTGTTAGAAAAATCAACTTATAAACGGTCAAAAAGTATTTACTTTACAAATTCGGATGTTCTTTTTTCAATACATAACTTATCTTCACGCCTTTGTTACCCGAAGGTGTATAGTACCCGAAGGGCTTAAAGTTTTTAGTCATCGATATTTATCACTATTAACTTCCGAAAACAATTTCGAAAAGTCATAGGTGTGAGCCAGCGTCAGAATTCGAACCCGGACCTCTGGATCAGAAGCCGTGTGCTCGACCACTGGACCACCGAGACTATTTCAATATATGTTCGCACATAATTTCGTTTATTTCAAAAATTAACATTTATAAACGTGTTTTACTTTCTTTTAAAAAGTTCTTGACAACCGATACGATTACGACGTTATAATGTAATTTGAGGGAGACATGTCGGACAGCGGTGAAGGTAATCTACTAAATTATTCATTGTCTACAGGTTACCTTCGTTATGTTGCAGTCGGTGTAAAATGGACGGTATTCAAATGGAGCCCATCGGCAAATACAAGGCCGATAGAAACGGGTCCGCTAAGGGTAATCAAATATATATATTATCTTCTGTAATAAAGTTCTTAATATTTTGATAGTCATGAGTGAAAATTCTGCACGTATACTGCAGATACACTGATCATACTTACCTTTCTGAGCATGTGTTTGGGTCAGTCAGACTACTTTTCTACGCAATGTATGACGTATATTTTTGCGAGTAGATTGCTTATGTATAAATCATCCAGTCATGAATATATTTCTATCATTGTCACAAACATTAATGTAATGTAATGTATTTAAAAATATTAATAAACTATTTTTAAAAGCTTTATATTATCTTACTGTTAATGGACGATCTAGAAATATTTAGGACTTACTGACAATACATCCAAATTAAATTGGAACTACTTATTTAGAATAAAACAACTTTTAGGGTTATATCGCGTTTATTTATTACTCGAACTCTTTATAGAGATCATTTTCACGAAAATGATCTCTGTAATGAGTTCGAAACGTCGGGAAATAAATATAAATAAGTAATAAATAAACGCGATATAATCCTAAAAGTTGTTTTAGTCTATGAGTGAGATTCGTGAAAGTCTTAGAAATAAATATACTTGTTTAGAAGCTACGATGTCACACACAGACAGTTCAAACCTACAATACACCTTTTTGTGGCCGAGGGAAAGAAAATTTAATTGAGGGAATGCCGATGTTAATGGCATGTTCTTTTGTAGCAAATACATAACTTCACGCCAAATCCCTTGCGGGGTAGGCAGAGAGAACGGAGAGCCATAGGGCACGATTCTTACACACCTCACTCGCTTCATTGACTTTCATAACTCTTTTCAAGCACGCGCGTCGATTTTTGAGGCTCCTAACATCACCTTCCTCCAGAACACGTTTTATTTGGTCATGGAATGTGTGTCTAGGCCGTCCTCGACTCCTACATCCATCCATTTTTGTATTGTATATCTGCTTAGTCAATCTTGCATCATCCACCCTTTCTACATGTCCGAACCATTGGAGCATGCCCTTTCTTACTTTTACACAGACACTCTCTTCCTTCTTCATCCGACTTCCTTCCTTATAACCTTATTTTCCACGCGGTCAGCGAGAGTCACTCCGCAGATTTTGCGCAATGCCCTCATTTCAACCGCGCAAATAAGTAAGATAAAAATAAGTCAATCCGTTTTTGTTAGCAGCGGCTTGGAGAAATATGGTGGACCAAGACTTGGACGATGTGGCTTTCTTAGCTGGTAAGTGTTATGTATTCAATATGTATGTGTCAAATATAATTCCATTACAATTTTGTTCCACTACTTATCATGATTACCTCTTGGTAAACACAATGTGTGCGATCTCAATGTCGTTAATAAAAGATAATACTTAGTTACTTACGAACAAAGTAGCTCGGTAATAGTGAAATAATTATTTCAATCGGTTTTTTATATTTTAAAAAACATCTTATTTTGCAGTTAGGTAAAAAAAATGAAAGCCTAACTGTGAGTTATCAGTTCTTTAATGATTTTATTACATTGTAACAGATACTGAGAAGGCGCGCGAGGCTCGCGAGCTACGCGACGCTCCCGTAGCGGTCTGCTCTCAACGGCGGGCGCTCTGCTTGGCGGCGTTGGTGTTCTCAGCGATGTTCGCCACCGCCCTCTTGGTGGTATATGCCACACCACAACCTGGTGAGATATTCCACCATTCTAAAACTAATAAACACAATATCTAGATATTGCAATTGTTCCAACACACAGGAACTTTTACACATAGTGCAACCTTTTGCGAATTATATGTAGAGCTGTGCTTGCTTGTGCGAGTTTATATCTTGTTTTCCATTTAATTCAGATATATTTTGTACACTAAAATGTATATATCTATAATGTTTTAATATATTGAATGTATGTGGCAGGTACTAGTTATTTGCTACGTTTTGCGAAATTGTACCTACTAGCTGACCTAGCAAACCATGTCTTTCCAAAAAAATCTTAAGTTTTTAATAAAATAAAATAGAGGTTGATCGTAGTATGTGTTTTATAATGCACTATAATAAAAAAAATAGACCCTTAACGTTTAGGGGCAAGAAAAATAGATGTTGTCAGATTCTCAAACCTACCCTACCCTACCTATCCTGCACAAAAGATTTGGTGAGAATCGTTTAAGCCGTTTCGGAGGAGTTTAACCACAAACACCGCAACACGAGAATTATATATTACTTGAATATATGTATTTATACGCATTTTCAGCTAATATGTATGAGATGTGTGTATGTTATGCTAAGTTGCTATATTGCTATATTGCTAAGTGCTATATTCGTCCATTATGTTCACAGATTGTCCATGCGCTAGTGAAGCTCTGTTGCTACCGGGACAGCCTCCTACTGATTCTGATGCAAACGTCGCTGCATCCAACAAGTATGTCACCAATTATATTAAATATTTCAAATATACTTTTCAAACTTTTCACATCAACATTTTGAAAATTTCCAACATAATTTATCCTTCCAGCAAACATACAAGCTTCCAACCCCTTCAGGTTAGGGAGCTATAAATCGATATTAGTACAAATAATCTATTGTACAGTATTGTACACATAACAGGGGGTATTAAATTGTTACAGAGAACGCATCGCTACTAACGGCGTGGTGTTCCCCTGGCGAGGTGTTCGCTTGCCGCTATTCGTGATACCGAAGCACTACAGCCTCTGGTTACATCCCAACTTGACGACTGGCGAACTCAAAGGTATAATTACTATTAATATTACTGTACACACTATTCACGCTGTGGGACCATTCTTCATCACTCTTGACAGTAGATTCAGATTGTAAGTGTCAGAAGAGAATGAGACATTTTGCCAGATTCGAACCTGGGGTCCGGCGTATTGGCGTCCCATGTGCGTATTGGAGGCTATGGAAATGAATTAGCGTCTATTATATCTCAGTGTCAGGAGACCACTTGCTATCATTGATGGCTGATGATAAGCTAACAACTACTGTCTCGCTGTTCATTGTGTGTGTGCTTGCGTGCGTGCGCGCGTGCTTGCGTGCGTGCCTGTGTGTGTGTGTGTGCCGAACATCAGCTATATAGCAGGTATTTCCAATGTATCTTTTTCACTATCCCAGGAGAAGTATCAATAGACTTCAAAGTGGATCGAGACACTTCGTTTGTGGTGCTGAACGTGAGAGATATGAATGTCACAGAACGAGCTCTGTTCAAGACCGGGGGGTCACTGGGACCCAAGCTTAATAAGGCACTCGACTATCCACAAGCGGATCAAACATACATTGAATTTAAGGTTAGTTTATCTAGCAAAGACCTATCAAATCTAAATCATATTGATCGCCGAGAATTGTAACGACGACACGTCGCAGTAGAATAAGAGTCAGTTGATAAAAGTTTTATTTAAAAGTTTTCACTAAGAACTAGACAATTTTCAATATAAGTCATGTCGAGGGCAATTTATGCAATTTTAAAGCATAATAATAATTTACAGGAGAAACTCCGTCGTAAATACAACTATACGTTAAGTCTTCGTTTCGTCACCAAACTGGAGCGCAGTGATAAACAACGTGGATTCTTTCTCACCGGAACACACAGACAGTGAGAAAAATAATATATATATTTGCTTATTGAATATTTTGTATTAAAGGGAAGTTATTTTAGAGTGCTATATAAATTTCTAGTCGTTGCGCAGTATCCAGGTTCTGGTTGACACATGCACGTTCCACATTCCCTTGCTTCGACGAACCTCACTTCCGAGCTACCTTCAAGATAACTATAGTTAGAGATAGGTACGTATTCGTTTGTACGGTAAGTATTTCTATTTATGGTTTATGATACAAGTCAAATTTTTGTACTTGTAAATTACGAGATTGTCAATAATTAATTATTTGGTTTAAATCGCGTCCATTTGGGTAGTCAAGATAAAAAAGTGTATTATGTAGAGCAATCTGCGAACTGACTTGTTTTGTGATCGACAAAGTTTTAAATTATATTTTCATTACTTTATCAGGAAACAGTTTTACACAATCGATATTGTATATTGTGTCGTTTGGCACATTACAACTCTACACTTGCGATTAATTTTAATGCAATAAGGCAACAAAGTATACATATTAAATAGCTGATCATATCACATAACTTGATGTTATATTTTACTAGCTGACCCAGCAAACGTTGTCTTGCCGAAAAATAAAATTTAAAAAATAGGGGTTGATCGTAGGGCGTTGAAAATTTAGGGTTGCATGTATTTTTGTATCTTGTTTTATAAAAAAAATAAGAAACAGAAATATGTCGAAAAATTAAAAAAAAAAATTGAGTGGTGGGTGATTTAGGGGGATGAAAAATAGATGTTGTCCTATTCTCAGACCTACCCGACACGCACATAAAATTTCATGCGAATCGGTCAAGCCGTTTCGGAGGAGTTCAATTACGCACATCTAGACTCGAGAATTTTATATATTAGAAGAAGAATATGCACTTTTAAATAATATTAGCTAGATAATTCTGTAGCTAAATGATTTGTTTTACATTTTTAGATTCCACGTATGTTTGACGAATATGCCGATAGTATCTACTGACGAGGCCGGTTTTTATCTAGGACACAGACTGGTAAACCTCTTTTATTTGCATATTTTTAAGACTCCTGTCATCACCTCAAATTCCTTAGACTTTACAAAACACTTAGAATCGTCATACAAAACTACCAGCTACAATTCGCGGAGCTTAGATTCCCTTTCATCATACTGTCTCGAATGTGAAAGCGAATGTAAGTGCCTCAAGGACTCGTTCAATTTGGTTATGGAAACTGTCCTGGCCATCTTTAACTCCTTCATCCATCTAATTTTGCTTTGTTTGCATACATAATATATATCTGCTTAGTCAATCTTACACCATCCATTCTCACTTTTACACCGCCACTGTCTCTCAATACAACTTCTTACCTTGTTTTCGACGCGGTTAGCGAGTGTCACTCCATAAATTTTCCGCGGTGCCATCGACCGTACCTTTCGACTGCGTTTAATCTACTTCCACGCACACTCTGCCATTAATTAAGGAGGAATTAATTAACTTATTAGTTAGTAGTTATTAGTTATTTGAGGCTGTTCTGTCTCAAGTATATAATTTTGAGGTTCCGTACATCAAGACGACAAAAACGGAAACCTTATGCCTATCACAGTTAATTTACTCTTAAATGACTAGATCTAAGGAACCGTGGTATTGGCTTATGTTCGTAGCTGGAAGATGGCTTCGCAGTAACTCCCCCGATGCCTGCACACATGCTGTCATTGGTGGTGTGTCGTCTCCAGCGTCGAGCCGCTCCAAAGTTGCACGTCGAAGCATTGCCCAACGATACTTACATTTCTCCAAACATTACCGAAGCTGTGACGGAATCACCCGAAGATGACGTCACTCTACCGCCGCCTGAAATCAGTCTGTACAGTGATCAACAAGTTATATTGGATGAATCCGGGTCAGTATACATTTACCAATATATTAAAACCATAGATATGATAAAATACATTTCTATGAAATGCTTGTAATTTTATACTTGTGCTATATATTATTCACAGACCACTCCTAGAATGGGTACAAAAAACGTTACAACATTTCTCGTTTGAGCTGAACACCTCATATCCTCTGCCTAAATTCGGTAAGTCTTGTTGATAATTTATATCTCGTTCATGCTTCGTTCACTATTATCTTTTAAAAAGTTCATCGCGAACTCATTTTTTAATTTAATTAAGCTTTCGATCCAAACGAAGTACGTAGGTACTTCATAATTAAACACGTTTGTTATTCTTATCATCTTGGATTCGATTCTCAGATTGTGAACCTTAGAATAGTTAGAAGGTATGTTTCAATTTATATGAATTATTTGTATGTATGGTAATTATATAGATATATTTTCTTACAGATATAGTAGTAGTCGAAGGTGGAAATCCATATTCGGAAGGATGGGGACTGATCACGCTCTCTCCATCTGCCCTCTCTGACAGCAAGATGTTGGCACGACTGTTGGCGCAACAGGTAATTTGTGAATAATAATTAATTCGTAACTGTTAAATCTCTACATAGGAGATTTTGGAGAAAAATGTCTTTATAAGAGCAGTTTCTGAAGGATCCGAATAAATTTGAATGTTTATTTTGCCAATACCTAATTTGTATTATTTGCCTATGTAGTGGTTCGGAGGTTTGGTGTCGCCGCGTTGGTGGTCCTCCCAGTGGCTGCTGGAAGCTCTGACGTCAGTGCTGGCAGAGAAAGCCCCCGCACCACCACACAGCGATTCGCAGAGACCGGCTGATGCGCTGCTCTTAGATCACGTGTTACCTGCTTTAAGGTCTCTATATCTGATAGTGTTTTTCTATTTCTTTTTAAGCTATTCTATATGTTACTTTCGTTTATCCTATAAACAGTGATATAGTCACGCAGTTCACTGCATGAATAGGCCAATGGAATAAAGTGGCTCATGCTGCATTTCATTCGGTTAGAAAGGTATCCGGAGCCCCAAACCGTCACCCCCACTCTCCCTCTTCTCTCCCATCCTTTTTTTCACTCGAGGAAATGCTTTATGCACTCCCCTCGCCTGGAGACGGCATAGTGGAGACGGGGTAGTGTGGGACTCCCAAAACAGTAAACTGCAATCCGATCCTAGGGCTACCCACTAAAACCTCGCAGCGGCCTTCCTCCGGCGTTGGGGTGGTCCAGGATTCGGATAACCCCTCTGGTCCACCCCGCCGTCGCCCCCTCTCTGTCACGAGGGGTGCTTATCCTCGGGGAGCCTCGGCGAGGCTCCACTCCTCCTCGCCCACCAGCATTGCCGCGATCAATGCCGGCGGGACAAGTCTCGCCCGATCCCGTCGACCAGGACTCGACGCTCGGCCGCCCAGGCCGGACAGACCTCCAGGGTGTGCTGAGCCAAGTCCAGGTCGGATGCGCAATGGTGGCTTTTCGCCGTCTCTTCTCGTTTTATTCGACTCAGATACTCACCCGGCGAACATTAGCGTACGCTCGGAGTCGGGCCCCGTGGCTTCTCTCCCATCCTACCCCCTTAAAGGCCGGCTACGCATCTGTAACACTATCTGTGTTGCAGGTGGGCGGCGGCAGTAGTTTACCAACAGGTGACCCGCTTGCTCGTTTTCCCGCTTTTCCAAAAATGTAATCAGCTATATAATGCGACGGGACAAAATACAAGCTCAAACTTCGACGAGCCTCGTGGCGCATTGGTAAAACTACCGGCTGCAGCACTGAGGTCGGGGGTTCGATTCCCACCCGAGCACAAATAAAAAAAAAAAAAGTTGCTTAGTTTGGAACTGGAGGGCGCTGTGTGATTTGTGTCCAAGATATTATGTTTCAGAATTGGAATGTGTACTTGATAATATACAATATGTGTTTTAGTTAGGAAAAGAGCAGACGACGAGTCACATAAATTATTTGTATGTATGTCTACAGATTGGATTCAAGCAACACAGTGAGAGCAGTCGCTTCTCCAAGACTTGAGAGAGCTGATATTGAAGCCACCGCAGATGAATTGTCTCTGCACAAGGTAATAACTACTTACTTACATTATATACCAATTCAGTTCGTTCTGTTGCCTGTATTTTGTCAGTAAAATAATCTTCCCGCGTTAATAGAACAGGAGCGGTAGATTCCACTTCACTAGCTCACTTGAACTTGCTAATATTGATTTCTATTTCTTAGATTTTCGCGAATCACATTCATAACATTGAAACAACTTTTTATGGATTATGTCGCGTTTTTTTTAACTTCAACTTTTTTGATTTTTTTTCTAAAATTGTTTATTTTCGGTACCAATGAAAATAACTTCTGAACGACTACCATCTTTTTGTTCGTTACTCGTGAAAATGACCTCTGTAAAGAGTTCCCAAACGTCGGGAAATAAATAGAAAATAAGTTACTAATATTGCTCACACCATTCAATCTTTACACTAAATGAACATTGTCTCTTGAAACTTTACGCTTCGATTATTTATCTCGGAGGTGTAGGCAGCAACCTTTATACGAATGGTATATACTTGTCAATTTTTAACGTCTGAGATTAATATGGATTAATAGGTCATATTGTCGTACATAGTTGCCAGCCAGTAGGTTTCGAAAAGTCATCAGTCTGAGGGAAGACTTCTTGATTCAGCGGGATGATCGACCTCCAGACTCCACTACCACTTTCATCATTCATAATGAATAAAACAATAATTATTACTTGTGTATTGTGACAGGGTGCTGCTATTGTGAGTATGGCGATAGAGGCTGCCGGCGAGGCGGCCGGACGCGCGGCACTCGCCCGACTGTTGCGGGACCATCGGTTCGCTAGCGCAGATGCCCGGTATATGACTAACTACTGCCTACTACTTACCGCCTTGATACTTATTTTACACTATGTTACAATCCAATTGTAGATGTAGGTTAATTCGCGACGTTAAAGCTCAACGACAATTTCACCTCTATGTGTATCTAAACCTAATTAACTGATAATATTTAGTAAGTAATCGAGATTGAAATTGATGGCGAAGTTATTGTACAAATTTTCAGAGATTTATGGCGCACACTGGAAAGAGATGGATCGGAAGATCACTCAAGTGGCACAAGCTCAGCTTGGGACGGATGGTGTGAGCGACCCGGATATCCTTTACTCAGTGCATCTATTCTGGGGACCGATGTATTACTTAAACAAGAAAGGTAAAATCTTGATTTGTTATTCACAGATACACATTTTCTTTGCGGTGAGTGTGTAGCCCAAGATTGAGGCAAATTAATAATAAGTTCGTTCTATCTAAGAAATGTGTATTATTCGTAGATTTGTGATGGCAGCAGAGCCTCCCGATCCAGAGCCACCTGTACTAAATCACCTTTTGACCATGGACCTAAGGGCTGATCTTGATGAATTGTTTTATGAACCAGGTGGGTAATAATAATGGTGGGTAGTAATAACTTGATAAAATATTAGTAGGTAAGTAGTACGTAGAAGTAGTCTAATTGTAGGCGCCAAATTAGCAAAACTCAAATAGATTAATTGATTGACATAAATGTTCTTTCAGAAAACTTTACCGAAGCTGTAGCGGAAGATCTAAACGTAACGACCACAGCCTCCCCTCCATCTACCACCCGACGTACTACCGTCAAGACCACGAAATCACCACCACATAAATGGATAATACCGGTTACATTCGTTGTGGGACCTTTGGAAGAGTACGATGAAAACCTTACCAAGACTTGGAAGAACATTACCGATCCAATCCATAATAATACCTGGTAAGTGTACCTACCCTCTACACCTCTTTTGATTATTATCTTTATAATTATGAATTTATGAGAGAGTAAGAGATCTTGTACTTCTTTGTCACTCCAGGTACGATGTCATAAATGAAACAAAGCACGTGTCCAGGTGGATAGAGAATACCACTAATCTAATCTGGATGAACGATACTGAAAGTGAGTAGACACACATTTTTTTTGAAATGTAACTTCTAATGTCTCGTGCAACCGTTTAACGCTTTTAACGCCCCCTTGCGGCCACAAAACATAATATATAATAATAAAAAGGACGAATTTGAACCAGTCTATATATAAATCCTGGAAGAGAATTGCTTAAGCGTGATTTTTATCTGTACATAGACATCTAGTAGCTAGGGTGGCACTATACCACTCATTTAATACTTATAAAGCATAATAGTTTGTTTCATTCAACGCGCTAATCTCAGAAACCGCTGGTTCTATTTTAAAAATTCTTTCAGTGGTGGATAGTCCATTTATAGAGGAAGGATTTAGGTTATATTATATTTTCTAAACAATTAGGGATCTTTACTAAAAGTCCGATAATGTAACCCAAGGTGTAAAAAAATCACCTAAAAAAATGTTTACATTGAGTACGCTGCAAAAAGTATTGATTGTAGAGCAAAAAAATGTACTACAACTTTGCAGAATATATAGTTGTCTACACAAAACGTCGCGAGACCATGTGTCTAACTATTGTAGTTATCTCACAATAAGTGTTAATTTAATTTTTTTAAATAATTTGAATGATGATGTTTTAAAAGCCCTTTATTTTGTACTGTGGTGTTGATTCTGATTAAAATAAATTATTTACAATTCAAGATAGATTCAATAGCTTCCTGGAACTTTTTGAATTATTTAATTCGGACATTTCATTCAAAAGATATCGCAATATCCACGATATAAGTATTCGATTTTTAGGCAAATAATAGGTTGGGGAAAAAGTATTTTCGTATTTTTGTATGAAAAGTCAAGACATTTTTTTCAAAGTTTATTTACATTTATTTACAATATATATGTACCGTTTTGTTGAATAACTTTCTGCCATTTTGTGGGCAGAGACATTATCCCGTTACTGTAGAAACTTTAGGACTTCTGATCAAAAAAACGGGACAAATAGTTTTGGCAGTCCTCTCTTGAGGTCAACCTTACAGAACCTAAAGAATTCTGAAGAGACCGAAACAGGTGAAAATCTGAAGGCGCAAGGTCAGGGCTATATGGTGGATGCACTAGGACCTCCCAGTCGAACTCTCTTAATTTTTGCTGAGTGGCTAAAGATGTGTGTGGTCTAGCGTTATCGTGATGAAAGACCACACCCTTCCTGTTGATCAATTCCGGCCGTTTTCTCTCGACTGCTTCCTTTAATCTCATCAGTTGCTGGCAGTAAAGATCAGAATCGATGGTTTTGCCGGACGGTAAAAGCTCATAATGAACAATGCCCTTCCAATCCCACCATACACACAGCATCACCTTATTTCGTGTTAGGCCAGGTTTGGCCACAGTCTGTGAAGCCTGGCCAACTTTCGACCACGACCTTTTTCGCACGTTCTTGTCGTACGTGATCCACTTTTCATCGCCAGTTATCAATCTCTTCAAAAACGGCTCGGTTTCATTACGTCTCAATAATGAATCGCAAATGAGTACACGGTTCATTAAGTTTCTTTGAGTGAGCTCGTGTGGCACCCAAATATCGAGCTTTTTTGTATAACCAGCTTTCTTCAAATGGGTCAAAACTGTTTTGTGGTCAATTCCCAGTTCTTCAGCTACATCGTAACTACTAATATGCCGATCTTGCTCCACTCTTTCAAAAATGGCGTCCATTTTATTCGTAACAGGGCGACCAGAGCGAGGTGCATCTTTAACATCAAAATTTCCGGACTGAAAACGTTTGAACCAAATTTGTGCTACTCTTACTGACACTGCATCAGGTCCATAAACATCACAAATTTTTTTCACTGCTTGAGTTGCATTTTTGCCTTTTTTATAATAAAATTTTAAAATGTATCGAATTTCTTCATTAGATTCACTCATTTTTACGGAGAGTAAGACAAATGAAAAATAGCGGGAAACAACTTTTTTTTATTTTTTTCTTTTCTTTATAATGTAACCTTTTTAATGTTACCAAAACCAGCCAGACACAAATAGTACAGTCAAAGAAATTTTATAATAAGTTTATACCTACGTTATGCGAAAAGACTTTTTCCCCAACCTAATATGTATTGCGCGCACATATAGTAACATAACTTCACGCCTTTTCTACCCGAAGGTCTAGGCAGTGGCTTTTAATTCTCCACTCGCCGTTATGTTTTCGTCCCAAATGGAATAGGTGGCCATACCGGGCAAACGAGGGCAAACGAGCAAGCGCGTCACCTGATGGTAAGTGACCAGCGCCGCCCATGGACACTTGCAACACATGTAGTGTTACAGTTGCATTGCCGGCCTTTAAGGAAATAGGAATAGGAAAGTATGGGAAAGGGGGATGCGCCTCTCTCCCCGAACGAAACGCGGCATGAGCCACTTTACGTTGATCTTCCGAGAGTTCGTGGTATTTCACCGGTAGAGCCGGCCCATTCATGCAGCAAACTGCTTGCCTCCACCACTACCATTCAATTTGTTAAGCTTGAATTTCATTACTACACAGACATCAGTTTAGGTTTAGGTATGTAATTGATTTTTAAAATCAATCATAGTACCCTCCTCCCGCCACTAGATGTATGGAGGTACTATAATTGACACTTGAAACGCGGCCTTTAGTGTCAACTACATTCCTTTAAAACTGTATTTGATAGAATGTTTTATTTTATTTCTAAAATCCATTGAAGAAATAAATACCTAACATTTATAATTAAGTGTTGTAGAACTGTTTTTTTTAATATTTTAGCTAAACCTGTAAATATGTTCTTAAATACTTATATAAACTCCATGGAGTGAAATCATAGCGCGATTTAAAATTGACGAATAGTGACCTCTATGGCCCAGTCGAATAAAACATTATAATATAAATTATAATAAACTTCAATCAAGACATGATACACATTTATAGTGATGGTTATACCTTATAAAAAATCTTTTATATAATAATCTGTTTATGATCCTCGGTTCAAATAATTTTCATCAGTATGTTGCATTCTTATACACACATTTAAATAAAATATTAGATAGAAACTTAGTTACCATTTCTCATAATCAGTCCCATTTTTAATAGTACCTATAATATATTAGTAATAATTATTAATAGTCTCGGTGATCCAGTTAAGTAGTCGAGCTCTCCGATTCTGGAGTCCTGGGATCGATTCCGGGCTCACATCAATGATTTCTCGGATTTTTTTGGTATCTTACTATAGTTAATTTTAGGTACCCTATGCTATTTTTTATGGGATAAAAGGCAAATCTAAGGGAGTAGGATATGAAAGGATGGGGAAGGAGGGTGGGCCTCCGGGTACCTCTCTCACCGAACGAAACGCGGCATGAGCCAGTTTACGTCGATCTTCTGAGAGGTCGTGGTATTTCACCTGTCGAGCCGGCCTATTCATGCAGTGATTATTTTTCTCTATTTCTGAATCAATTTCTAACCCTGTTTATTTTCCTTTCTACAACACGAAGTTACACTTCCAACGCGTGGCGAGACTCCACGCATATTTTTTTATGATAGAAGGGGCAAACGAGCCTGCGGGTCACCTGATGGAAAGTGATCACCGTCGCCCATGACGTCTGCAATACCAGGGGCATTACATCAGCGTTGCCGGCCTTTCAAATAAGAATAAGCTCGTTTCTTGAAGGTTCCTAGGTCGTAGTGGTCCGGAAATACCGTCGCCGCAACTGGTTCCATGAAGGAACAATGCGTGGCAAGAAGTGCCTGCTGAAACGCACTGTTGTCGATCGCCAATCGTTCAGCCAATGCGGGTGGTAGCGTTGGCGCGTCGAGCGATGGCGAAAATCAGCTGGCGGTATCAATCCGAACAATTCCTCAGAGCACTTCCCGTGGTATATGCGGTAGAGGATGCATAGAGATGCCACCTCTCTCCGCAACGCCAGAGGATCAAGCCGATCGGAAAGAGCTTGGTTGTCGACAAGTCGAACCACGCGTCGTTGGATGCGGTCAAATGGAGTGAGCTGGTACTGGGGTGCCCCCGCCTAAAGATGTGAACAGTATTCCACGTGAGGACGGACGTGCGCCTTGTATAGTTGCAAGCGATGACCTGACGTGAAATACTGTCCCGCTCTATTGAGCACACCAAGCTTTTTGGAGGCCAATTTGGTCTTGCCCTCCAGATGACCGCGGAACTGGACGTCACTCGACAAGTCGATACCAAGAATTCCGATAGCGGCTGAGGCGGGTAAGGGAGTGCTCTCAAAACAGGGAGCTACGACAAAGGGTGTCTTTTTATCGGTAAAAGCGCAGACCTGTGTCTTCTTAGGGTTGAATTGGACTTTTCACGGACCTGGAGGCAAGGTTGTACCTCTTCTTAAGAGAACCGGTGTCAGAGTCCTGGGACGCCACTGCTTTTGCCCAGGCTGGGGCCTGGGGCCTGGGGCCCATCAAACCAGGGCTGGGATCTGCCACCGATTGGCACCACTGAGCATGGAACGAAGAGCTCCATTCCCTGCAGCACCACATCAGCGACAGAGTCGGCAACGACGTCAGGATCATCCGGCGAGAAGCAAACTTGCTCCCATGGGTAGGATGCGAAGAAATTTCGCATCCCATCCCAATCTGCTGACCTATAGTGCCACACACGGCGGCGGCTCGCAATTTGCGGTCGAAGTGGGCACGTGAGTGGCACCGTACTCCTTATCAGACAGTGGTCCGAAGAACCCAAAGGGGCGTCTACAGGAACCACATTTCCTTCCGGATGGGAGGTCAGCAGTAGATCCAACAGGGAAGGTATATGATCATTAACATCTGGGATTCGCGTGGGTGCGGTAACCAGTTGTGTTAGATCATATGCTAGAGCAAAGTCATGAACAGATCTACCCGCGTGGTCGGTGGTGCATGATCCAAGCCAATCGACGTGGTGGGCATTGAAATCGCCGAGGATAACGATTTCCGCGGATGGGACCTGTTGAAGTACGGAATCTGCAGCCGCTTGAACGTGGTCCATGAGTCGGTCTGTTTCGGTATTACCTCTATGGGACCTATAAAGACATGCGTAGATGCGGGAGTGATCGTCACTATCTACACGCAGCCAGAGGGTCGATAGGTCCCTTCCTTCAAGACTGCCGAGGCGTCGAGCACAGATATCCTCCCTGACATACACACAAACTCCGGCCCGCGGTACGAAGAATGCTCCAGTTTGTATCCGGGGTATAGGAGATATGAGGTGTCTGCAGGAGAAGATATCTGCGTCTCTGTAAGGAATAGCAAAGCTGGCTTTGCCGTTTCAAGGTGGTGGTGAATGGCAAGCAGATTTGAGTGGATGCCCCTGATATTGCAGAAGTTCACGTTTAGCGTGGCAGGGGGTGTAGCGATGCTATTACGTTTGCCCCGGACAGTTTTTAATGCGGAGCGAGAATGTGCCCTCCCCAGACTACGAGGGGCAGCTTGAGCGTCCACGCCTTAGTGAATACCAAACCGTAGACGCTCAAGGGGGGATTCTCCAGTGCTGTGGCAGCTGGTACCGTGGGGTAAATGATCTTTACATTTAATGATTATTTATTGACAGACTCTTGTTCTGCTCAGTAATAATAAAAACAGATCAATAATTCTAGACAAATAAATACTCTCTGTTTTATTGAAAACATTTCTTTTTAACAGTACATAAAAAAATGATAATTTTCAGTGATAATACCTGACCTCGGTAAGCACAAATGGGTGAGATACAACGTCGGTGCTAGAGGTTTGTACAGAGTTGCCCCACAGGACAGGAATGATGGTGAAGTAAGTACCTACTACTTTTTGAAAACGATAACAATGTATAAAAACAATTTCAAGCTTCTTCTAAAAGCTTCTAAAAATTAAAAATTCTACTTGTGTATACGGGTTTTCTGAATGTACCATGATTTTGCAGTCAGCGGAATCGGCTGCAATGCGCGCCGCCGAGTTATACGCTAGTGGAGCAGCGGCTGAGAGGGCACTGCTATTAGACGATGCATTTGTTCTAAGCAGAGCTGGGAGGTTGCCTGCTAGCAGGGCAATTGCAGCTGTTCGTAAGTAGAAAATGATCAAAATATATCAGCATTGTGCTCTAACTATTTACAATATGTATGCTTCTAGAAGGATGTATAATAGTTTTATGGTGAAGAAGTATTTACAAAAAAGTAAATTTCTTGCAGCCCGTCTCAGTGTAGAAACTCATTGGGCTCCATGGCGAGTGGTACTCAATCACCTCTCATGGTGGAGAGAGTTGCTCCAGCTCTCCTCTTCAGGTCCATATCTCACCCAACTTTTGAGTACATTGCAACCGCCAGTGATCATCGTGTATTCAAACGAGCAGATCGAGAGCCACAGTCTTGGGGAAGATCTATTGTGAGTAGCGACGAGTAACGTGTTATTATTTAGGCTGTGATGTCGTTTATCTCTTGTTGTATGTTGGTATTTCGATATTTTTAATTACGAATGGACGTACAAATACGAGTGCCACGTGCCCGGGGTCATATTGCGTATGCCGAGGTAGTGCTGTCTAGATCTTCAGATGTTATCGGTGTGCAAATTTTAAATTGAAATCATGAACATCGTTAAATTTTGACAGATGGTTGAGTGGTGCCATCCTCACGGCCGGTGTCGAATGGGAGAATCCTATTGTCACCGACAAAGCTGTAAAACTGTTCGATTCTTGGCTTGAAAATAATGAAACCATTCCAGAGATTTATCAAAAGGTAAGCTATAAATAAAAGTATGTTTTCCGTATGAATTTGCGTCCTATTGTTTTACGCGTACCGTAAGAAAAAGAAACGGATTGTGCCGTATGCCGAACTTTCCGGCTGTCCACCGGCCTCCAATAGCAAAGTATCCCGTTTAAATAAAACTATACAGTTATTCTTATACACATCTGGAGGATCCCTCTCACAATTTGTGAGAAATCTTCCTGAGTGGCGACCACTGATCGGACTGTGCAGCGTAGGCCGTCCCCCTTCTAAATGTACACATGACCAAATAAAAGCAGCAGGCGGTCGTCGGATGCGAGTGGTACAGGGTAAGGGGGAGGCCTACCCGGGCTGATGGTCGGTAGATGTGATATCCTCGGTACGACTAACTGTGTGTGTGTGTGTGTGTGTGTGCGTGCGTGTGCGCGTGTGTGCGTGCAGGCGGCGTTCACGGCGGGCGTGCGCGTGCGGGGCGCGGCGGCGTGGCGCGCGTGCTGGCGCGCTCTGACGTCATCGTACGCGGCGCCGCGCCCGCTCTACTCGCACAAGGCGCTCCTCGCCGCACTCGCCTCGCCCAGCGACGACTGGCTCTTCTACAGGTATTGCCTAACATGTATTTTACTATTTATCAATTTTCATTATTTTAAGTTTTTAATCAACCCACAGAAATAGATCAAGATAGAACGGCGAATAGGCGTGGCAAGCGTGCCAAAACCCTGCACTATATTGCATGCTTTTCGAAACTCGCTCTCATTACGCAACGAGCGTTCCTGCCATGCGTTCAGGACGTAAAAAAATAGATAAAACTTCACATATATGCCTTATTATGCTGTGGCAAATTGTAAAAACAAAAGTAGTGAATCAAATATGAAAAAAGGAAATATTTCGTATGATCAGTAAGTACAGAAAATCAGTAGAAAGTATTTTTTTGAGATTATAAATTATTGTTTTACTTTTACTATGTTCAATAATTACGATCACAAGTTGTATATTTTTTCGTTATGATAAATATCCATTGCTGTCCGCATTCAACGCTCGTATACAAAAACATTGCGCGCATAAATTATACGCGTAATGTACGTCGAATCGAACGAAATACACAATACACTGCTAGTTGATCGCTGTGTCTGTTAATCGCTGTGTTTGGCCTTCGAATGTTAGAGATGGGCACGCCATGTATCGTTGAGTCTTAGGACTTATCGATAAATTAATTCAATAATAATTTGAGTATCAGCTCATGTCTTGCTTTGTCCCTACTTTATTCTAACACCACAAATTTCAACCAAAGTGCTTCGTAATTACATTGACAGCAGTTTATTTGACAGTATAAGTTTTCACCAATTGGACCAATCGCCGATGGAAAATCATTTCGTTCTTCTCAAACGGGCAGTAACCGAGGTATATGTAGACGTTCGGCTTCGTTATTTAACCAGGACTGTGAGGCCAACCCTTACAAAAAGGCAAATATTTAATAAATATGTATAGTTTCAAGGACAGTATAATAATTAGAACTAAATTTTATATACTATTGGAAAAATATGTTTTAGGTTTTAATATGTCGGATTAAAGTATTTAACATGTTTTACTTTCTATGATTATCGTTATACAAAATCAATAAAGTTGGTAAAATATAAAAATAATAAAATTAACACACGTTGCCGATATTAACATCGATAATCTAATGTGTGTGTCTCCTAACTAGTCGCCTCGCTAACAATGAAAATGACGTCACGCTGTGGGCGTGGTTTTTCAAAAAAGTGACACGCTCGAAATGTATGGAAATATGACATCGCGGCCGTTCTATCTTGATCTATTTCTGTGAATCAACCTCTAACTCCTGATTGCTTTGCAAATACTAACATATTGTGACTTGTACTGTTTGCATCAGATTCGCATTCGCGGCGTTATCTACAGAAGCACAGCGGAGTCGAGAATGGCGATTGTGGGTTACTACTCTATATTCGAGCACCTGCAGGTAGCACACGACCAGATTCATTTATAAAAGCCTTTTGAGCAAGTGCAGCGATAATGGTCTGTCTGTCAGATTGAATGCAAGGATAATTGTTGATGATGTAGCGCTGGCGTAGTTTGCTACTGCTACTGGTTGAAATTGTATTGCGCTTTTATAGGGAATGGTAGGTACAACGCGGATGTCAAAAGAAATGTGGCGTTAAGAAACAGTCTAAATGGAGCTATGGAAAAATTCCTAGGCGCAAAAATGACAGCTGAAAAGCTACGCTTCCTATACTGATATAGGAAGCACTGCGCACAATTTACGGGGTGACCCGCTGATCACGTTGAAAGCAAGGTAGTAAAAAAAGTCAAAGAAGCGAGTGAAGCGTGCAAGAATCGTGTCTTATAGCGCATTGTTCTCTTTCCCTACCCCGCAAAGGACTTGGCGTGAAATTCTGTATGTATGTATGTAATAATAAATTTATATTAACGACTAGCTGACCCGGCGAACTTTGTTCCGCGTCAAAAGAAATAAATAAGTAATTTTTGATATCATGTGGTTCAATTTGTGCTATATATCGGCTTTAACTGCCGTCCCGCTATGTTAATACTGTAATATCTTCGAAAATATTCGTTTAAATTGGATGCTGTAAAGGGCCCGAATCATCTATATTACATGCACAATCTATTTAAGACACTTAATTGGATGAACATTAATGCTGTAATGTTTAAAATCGCTTCGTAAATAAGCCATTATTTCTCGTAAAAAGTAAAAAAATCAAACTGGTCACTGTGGGTTAACCCTAAGAGATAGACATATGCCCTCGCGGACTTTTTTGTAGACCTGCTGAATGTGCTTAATAATGTAGAACATTGCTTTGATCTATCACTTAGGGCTCAGCTAGCGTTTGCAATTAAAGTGCTAAATCTCGAAAATGATCATTTTTTCTATACAACATCATATATGAATAATAGATCAAAACCACCCCGTTGATACCCTCTAACTATAAAAAAAAATTACGCGGAGTCCCTACGCGCTACTGAAGTGGAACTTTTGGCTCGACCGGTGAAATACCACGACCTCTCAGAAGACCGACGTAAAGTGGCTCATGCCGCGTTTCGTTCGGTGAGAGAGGTACCCGGAGGCCCACCCTCTTCCCCATCCTTTCCTATCCCCTTTCCTTAAAGGTCGGCAACGCAACAGTAACACTACATGTGCTGCTGGTGTCCATGGGCGGCGTTAGTTGTTTACCATCAGGTGACACGCCAGCTCGTTTGCCCTCCTATCCCTTAAAAAAAAAAATACAACTTTTAACAGACGAACATTTATAACACGCTTAATTTATAACATTTATAACTTACATTCCACAGTCACAGTCACATACCAATACACGGTAAAACTACTGACTGTGGAATGGAGATTGGCGGGTTCGATCCCCACTCGAGTATCCCCCTCTTAAGGTCTGGGTAGAATTTGGTGACTATTTTATTTAGGAGGATGTACCATATTCGACGTCGCATTGTTCTTTGATTTAGGTACTCCCCCAAGCTCAAGCCCATTCGATACCCATATTGTAAAATGCATTAAAATACTTATAGCATTGGATTTAGAATGACGTCACATTTTCAAGTTACTATCGAAAGGCCCTTTCATTTGATACCCATATTGTAAAAAAGCATTAAAACTATATTTGAATGAGTGGCGGTGGAGTTTCACCGGTCGAGCCAGCCCATTCATGCAGCGAACTGCTTGGCTCTACGACTGTTAATAATATTATCCAAACTTAGCGTGTATAAAAACTTTAAAATTGAGTTCTAAGATTCAATACATTATAAATATTTATTACATACTTATTATATACATACTTAGATACTTACATACATTGTAAAATAACAAATATCTATTTAATTATCCTTATAATAACAAATATACGTCTGGCATGTTCGGTAGCCGCTTCGTACCTACTTGTTGTGTTACAAAAAAAATAGAGATTTACAAAAAAAAATACTAGTACAGATAGCACAAAAATAATTAATTAGAAAGAAATTGCAATAAGGTAAAAATAATTAAGACAAATCAAAATTTAGTTTATGTAATGAAATTAAATACAAATAAATTAAAAAGCACATATTTTACTAGCTACATATTGCATTTTAATAACTATACTAGTTGTTGCTCGCTACTTCATTTGCGTGGACGCCAAAAAAGCAGGAAGAATACTGTGCCTGTGCCATTATACGGGTTCATCGCTCACCCCCAGTTAGTGATAGCGTGATAATATTTACCCTGTGTTGACCCGACCCTCTTGGCTATATTTAAGCAAAATTAGACGTAAAAGCATGGAGTACTTTTACAGTTTATCCGTAACAAACATACTACTATATTTTGAGGTTCGGTATCAATTGTAGATCATATCCCAAGAATTATGCAAATGAAATATTCAACTTTCCTACAATTTTATTACATGTATAGATTATTTGGCGGCACATTGGAAAGAAATTATTTATTTTACCCATTTTGTTTTTCATACTTCTTAAACGTATTTGTAATCTAATTGCACTTTTGTACATGTACACTAATGGTTCCAATAAGGTAAAAATAAATAAGACAAATTAAAATTTAGTTTATATAATGAAATTAAATACAGTAATAAATACAGAAGTAAAAAAGTCATTATTTTACCTGCGACCTATTGCATTTTAATAACTATATTATTTATTGACTAATTACTAAATGTTTTACAATTCTAATACTGAACTAATTGTGTTACTCCTGTGTCTGTATGGATACTTTTTATTACGGTTCCCAAGGTTGGTTTTTCAGTTATAGCGACGTCAAACTAATTATTATTTGTTATTATTATTATTATATAGCATTAAAAAATGCCTTGTTTGTTTATTCCTACTAATATTTGAATTTTTTGTTGTGTTCTTTTTTTTTAGTAGCACATAAATTTAAAAATTAAAAACAATATTTTTTATGCAGTTAGTACTTTTGAGACACGGTGCGATAAAAACAGTGCCGCTACTAGCTACTAGATGTCTATGTACAGTTTTTGATCACGCTATGGAAATTCTCTTCCTTGTTTTATATAAGACGATTTATGTTTTAGTGTTTTATATTATCTATAATACCCGCGAGGGGGCGTTAAAAGCGTTAAACGCTTTTGCACGAGACATTAGAAGTTCCACTTCAAAAAAACCGCATCAAAATCCGTTGCGTAGTTTTAAAGATAGAAGCATATAAGGGGACAGACAGCGGAAAGTGACTTTGTTTTATACTATGTAATGATACACGTATGTATCACAGATGGCGCGGCGCGGCCGGTATATGGCGAATATTACGCCCGAACCCGGTCCTTCCGCCGGCAACTCTTCAAGCTGCAGCTCGATGTTTGCATCAACCGTACGACTATTATCGAGTAAGTGTTTGTCACACTTATTCCTAGTAAGCTTTTTCGCATTTTTCCGATGCGCAATGCGTTCATTAAACCTTATTTACTTTGTAGAGACCCACCCACCCACAGAAACACCTAAATGGTTACTTGTGCACGCCATTGTTCATCTGTAGTTCGTCATATTATAAATATGTACACACAAATCAAGGTTCAGTGCGGGGGAGGTGTAAAGTATTAAACTAAACCAACAATCTATTTGATTCTTCCATAGTCCATACTCACCTCGTCTTTTTAACATACAAATGTGAAAAATGATACATATTCTAATGAATGGTACCTAACTGGCCTTGAATATGTTGTGCAGTTCAAAGAGTTGTTCGGTGAGTACCGCGGCGGTTCCGTGGCGTTAGACACGATAGCTCTGAACGCCGCGTGGGTGCAGCGCGCCGATACCGACCTCATGCGTTACTTCAACGCGCTCAGACAGAACTGAACTACTGTAGGGAACACTGGACATAGGACATATACAACCATGTAAATACGTGCAAACTCTGGCAAGTGAACATGTTTTGTAAAATTAATTTCAATGTCGCAAATAAAATGTATTGATAAATCACAAAAAAAAAATACGTAGACCTGATAAAAATGTGTGTGATTATGAAAAAAAAAATGTTCACAAAACCATCTGTAAACTGTGCAATGAATTCTCTAAATGTTCAACTGTCTAGATAAATTTACGTGTAATACATATAGTTTAAGTTGGATCTCTACTGTATCATTATCATCATCATCATTATCATCAGTTACATGGAGATCGCGTCGGTACAGAATTACCGAATACATGACGCAATTTTTGTTTTCAAATATCTCGCCTTATTATGAAATCTTACGTCCGCGCATTTTTAGTGTAATTATTCCTGTCAGAGCCAAAATAGAAACAGTATTGAAATGTTATATAAAGCCTGTTTCTCTTAGCTTGTCGTATTTATCTAACAATCGTGACTTCTCTTCATATTCGTGTAATCTCTACAAATTAAATATAATTCTCTAAACGATTCTTTTTTGTTTTTGTGGCAAATCTGTATGAACTTTATATAAATGACAATACACTTATATCAGCCAGTTATGAATTTAATCAGTAACATAAACTTACAATTTTCATCGCCAAATAATTTGATGATATTAATAAAAATCGTATCTGACTCATAATATATTTTTATTTAAATCTCGTTTAGATAAGATAACCGACTACATAGTCTATTGCTATTTACCAGTTATTTTAGCGGACGCTATTTTTCAATGTACCTGCTAATCAGTACAAAGATAAAATGTAGGATCTAAAAAAGATTTAACAAGTTTGTTAATTAAATAAGTAGCACCAAGATATTAAATATGACAAGTGAAGAAAAACGGTGCATATTCACAAAGTTATTTGCGCACAGAACTATTTATTTATGAAATTGCTGATTGAATGTAAACGTAACGCATATTATTAGATATAAATTTAATTAATGTAAGCGTATTATATTAAGAAAATATACAGATCTTGTCTGTTTAGATTCTATAGAGGAAAATAAGTCCAATTCTCCTAAAATAAATGAGACAATTAAGATCTAAGACACATTATGTACAATAAAAAAAAAAATTTGATTAAATATTAATAAAAACATTTAATTAATATGGGAGGCCCACCCCCTTTCCCCATCCTTTCCTATCCCCTATCCCTTAAGAGTCGGCAACGCAACAGTAACACTATATGTGTTGCTGGTGTCCATGGGCGGCGTTGGTTGCTTGCCATCAGGTGACACGCCTGCTCGTTTGCCCTCCTATCAAGTACAGATAATTGCCTATCATTTCAGAGTGGTGATCATTTTTATATTGGGAGGATTGGTCTAGATATATCTAAAATATAAAATTCTCGTGTCACAATGTTCGTTCCCATACTCCTCCGAAACGGCTTGACCGATTCTCATGAAATTTTGTGTGCATATCGGGAAGTCTGAGAATAGGACAACATCTATTTTTCATCCCCCTAAATCACAATCACAATCACCCCTCAATATTTTTTTTTAATTTTTCTATATATTTCTGTTTATTTTTTTTATAAAACGGGATACAAAAATACATACAACCCTAAATTTTCGACACCTATTTTATAAATTTTATTTTTTGGCAAGACTACGTTTGCCAGGTCAGCTAGTAAATATATATAATTATAATTGTGTGTGAATGTTCACCGTTAACTCTATATTATAAATCAATATGGCTGCCATTTACAAAATTTTTTTTTTTCGAAAAACAATCAATAAAAATCTCCTTTCAAATCAACAAGAAAAATACCAAATGCATTTTCATATATATGGCCAAAAGAAGAGTAG
The DNA here is from genome assembly GCA_905147225.2 of Euproctis similis. Classification (NCBI taxonomy): domain Eukaryota; kingdom Metazoa; phylum Arthropoda; class Insecta; order Lepidoptera; family Erebidae; genus Euproctis; species Euproctis similis. Next base: position 2,878,008 of record LR990107.1, read on the forward strand.
CTGAAAGTTCCGATTTCCGTTGCGCTGAAAACAATTTGGACGCAATACACACAACGCCGTTTGGTTCCCAAACTAAGCAATCAACTGATACTAATTTAATATACCAAGCATTTTTCAAGTAATTGCATACTTTTAAAACAAAAACTCCCATAATCCATACATTCTCTATTCATTAGACATTCATCATAAAATGTTTGTACTCGGGCAAGACCCAAAATATTTGTGTAATTAGATATAATGTATTGAAAAAAAAAATTGTCATTTATAGATGATGATAGATCATCATTCTATGACCAATATTAAAAAGAAAATAATTTACTATTTTTCTAGTGTTTGAACTTTTACAAAGGTTTTCTGGCTATGGAATATCCGACCATTAGGCAGTAGCTATAATATATCCGTGTTGCAAAATATTAAAAAAAAACTCTTTCGATGATTTGAAAATGTACCAATACGATTGTTTTTGTATACCTTTATCTACTTTTAGTACCTATAAATAATAGAATTTTTATTTGCAGCGAGTAAAGTGTTAGCGCTTTTGACATCATTTTAGCGTCAATATAAATGTGCAATTTAATATTTAGTTTAATGTAATGAATTTAATTAATTAGGTTAAAATAATGTCTTTAAAAATAATCTCAATGAATGTTTTCTTTCTCTTTAAAAATATACATATACAGATAAACTGGTTTTATGGTTTAATAAATTAAAAAAATAATAAATTCATATTTTGATTATGATGTTGTTTTAGAAGCTACCTTTCTTTAAATTAACTGACACCTGCATGTCCTGTGCTGGTGGTCAAGACGATCTGTTATTCAAACAAGGATTGTAGGAAGCATTTAACTAAATTATTCATAATCAGTATAATAATTTCTTGACATAGATTCTAATGATTATTTCATTTTATCTGTCTGTCATCCCCAGAACTCTATTCATGAAAAAACTGATACTAGTTAATAATTAGTGTAACGATTTTTAATTTAAACAATAGATTACCTTCCTAGCGATTATAATAATTTCATCCCTTCTCCTCATGTCTATTTGTGTCACTGCAATTCAATATTATTATAACCCAAAGCCATAAATCAATCTATACGTGCTATATTCTTAGTAGTATTTTTTTTATATATAATTTCAGCCAAAGTAATCAAAGTGTCTTAAGGAAGTTCGCGCTTTAGAAGTTTCTAGTAAAATTCAGACCTGTATTTTAGTTAATAGGTACTATACATTTAAATACGTACTATGTAAATTGTTGTTGGACACACTTGGACTTTATGTAAATCTTTTGTATTTGCTTTTGTAATAAACTTTCCAATTCTAAAATTATATTATTTTATTCTATTTGCCCCTTTTTATTACAGGGCCTTGGTGCCTAGAGAGATTGGTATTTAATGTCATTTTTTGCCTACGTATTTCTTAATTTAATTCCAGTGCATACAGAATTTGAAGATAAAGCAAGATAGCCAAGTCTTACAGTAAAATCTTAATGAACCTACCTAGGCTAAACACGTAGCTATTTTTGTGCTTTTTGGGAATACATATTTGTTTTTTTTTATTTGACACATCTGTACATTTATTATTGTGCAGTCATGTCCGACCGAAGTTCTATTTTTGGCCGAAGCCGAAGCCGATTAATCGGCAATCTCCACAACTTACGGCCGAAGTCGTAGCAGAAGCCGAAGGTTTATAAACTCTTAGTAATTTAATTATTTTCTTCAATGTTATCCACAGTTTATGAAGAATATCGGCGTAAAGTAGCTCATGCCGCTTTTTTTCTCGGTGATAGAGGTATCCGCACTGAACTAGTGCAGTCCGGTCCGTCAGTCACTCACTCTTTCGTAACAGTTCGTTTAATTCTGACTGTTCTCGGTCGTTCGGCGGGATCTCGTCGAAGACTGATTTTTGGCCGAAGGTGGCCGAAGCCGAAGCCGAAGCTTCGGTCGAACACTATTGTGCAGTTAATGCGATAATAGTTAATAACTAACCATAATTGTGTTTGACAAACTTTGAATAGTGGCATGGATATTTTTATTTGTTACTTTAATACACGCTTATGAAAATAATTATGAATATTTGATCGCCTATTTCATTATAAATTGATGCTGAATGTTAGAATTTTATAGAAAAATTACAAAACAGTAATTATATTATTTGTGATTACACAAACGATAGATATTTCATATTTATTTTACTTTCTCTTATCAAAGTAAGGGGACCATCGAGCAGTCATGATAATCAAAATAATGATTGCCTCGCTTAATTGATGATGAATGAACTAGATTCATTCATCATCAATTAAGTTGTAAAGAAGAAGAAATTGTCAGACAAATATCAAATACTTAGTCTGGCCATAAATACTGTTACAACTAAATATAAAAAAATATTACATTTGAATTTGGAATCTGTCATTTTTATACGATTGTTCATTGTGTTTTCTCGTTTTGGCGCCAATACATTGTACAATATTTTGCGATATTAAAATGGAGTGGGGTGATAAAGAGAACCGAATCGCTGTGATTGCATTACACAAAGTAGGTATGGAGCCAAATGCAATTTTTAAAACTCTCCATACACTTGGTATTAGTCAAATGTTTGTGTACCGGGCTATTAATAGGTACAATGAGACCTCCTCTGTTTGTGACAGAAAAAGACCTGGCCGTCCACGTAGTGTTCGTACGAAAAAGGTGGTCAAAGCAGTAAGGGAAAGAATTCCAAGAAATCCTGTCCGCAAGCAAAAGATTTTATCTCGGGAGATGAAGATAACACCTAGAACAATGTCGCGTATTTCAAAAGATGACTTAGGACTTGCAGCCTATAAGAGGCGCACTGGTCATTTATTAACTGATAATTTAAAAAAGAATAGGGTGTTACAATCTAAACAACTACTGAAGCGGTACGCAAAGGCAGGTCACAGAAAAATATTGTTTACGGATGAAAAAGTTTTTACAATTGAGCAACATTTTAACAAACAAAATGACCATATTTATGCTCAAAGCTCTAAGAAAGCTTCCCAATTAGTTGACAGAGTGCAACGTGGGCATTATCCGACTTCAGTGATGGTTTGGTGGGGTGTTAGCTACGAAGGAGTGACTGAGCCATATTTTTGTGAAAAAGGTATCAAAACATCGGCACAAGTGTATCAAGACACAATTCTTGAAAAGGTAGTCAAGCCCCTTAACAACACCATGTTCAATAACGAAGTATGATCCTTCCAGCAAGACTCGACACCGGGTCATAAAGCTCGGTCCACGCAATCTTGGTTGGAAGCGAACGTTTCGGACTTCATTAGAGCTGAAGACTGGTCGTCGTCTAGTCCCGATCTTAATCCACTGGATTATGATTTGTGGTCAGTTTTAGAGAGTACGGCTTGCTCTAAACGTCATAATAATTTAGAGTCCCTAAAACAATCCATACGATTGGCAGTGAAGAATTTTCCCATGGAAAGAGTGCGTGTTTCTATTGATAACTGGCCTCAACATTTAAAGGCCTGTATTGCAGCCAATGGAGACCACTTCGAAAAAGCTATTTATATTTTATATCGTTTTATATTTATGTATTAATGTAACACATAAATATAAAAGTAATAGATGTTATTTGCAATTAAAAATTTTTTTTTCTTTGTTACAATATTTATGGCATGACTAAGTTTAACATCACGTTCTTCACCTAGGAATATGCCTCGAAATAATTTAAATAATCTATTTAACCTATAGCACTATTATCGATAGTCAGTAAAACACAATTATGTTTAGTAATTAACAACTATCGCATGCAGAAATATTTAAAAGTTGCAAATAAACAACAATCATATATAAAAAGCATAAAAATTGCTACGAATTTAGCCAAGCTGCTGTTGCCTCTTCATAGTTCTCTCTATTTGTACCTGCAGTCCCTGGAGACCCAAGGACAAGTTTGTAATAGTTCTCCTTTTAAAATAAAACTTTATACTAATAGAAACGAAAGAAAATTCCGTTCATTTTTTTTTATAATTGAATACGGGCAAACATTTCTTTCAATATTTTTCTATATGCCTTTGGAATCACATTAGAAAAATATTGTATGAAGATTCATCGACTGGCCCTGTATTCCAAAGCTTTTGCAGTTTTTATGTCTAACGGCACTCCGCTAAATTGAGTGTATCGTAATAAATGAAACGCTATTAAAAATTCAATCAATATCACGTTAAATCCGACATAAATTTCAATCTTATAAGTCATTCTTGCGTTTACTCAATATTTAAAATGATTAAATTCAATTTCATGTTGAATACAAAATATTTATCTAGAAAGAAAGAAATATAAAAATGCGAAATTTCATATTATTTTTATATACATTGTTTATTGATACAGGAGCTTGTGAGTATAACCATTTATAAATATAAGGGTTTTGAAATTTATAATACAATACAATACCAGGCTCAGCCGTATGTATGACCCGCGCTGAATGATTATGGGTTGTGGCTTATGCAGTTTTGTAATTTATAGTAATGTTTATGACCTTGGTCCAGATTAGTGATGGCTAACTTCAACCATATTCTTGGTCCTCTGACTTCATCTCATGTCAAGGCTTTACCAGCACAACAGACATTTCATATGCTGACTTAAACACACCTTAAAGTTTCCAACATTAAATTTTCATTTCTTATCTTGTTACGCAAGACTTTTTCAAACCATCCAGTCATTTTCAATTTATTGGCGTGTATTCTCTGCCCATTAGTCATTCAGACCTTCAGCTCACAAATTCAATAACTTGTCCAACTGTTCCTGGTGTTTTTATGAGATTATCGACTGGTGAGCAGAGGTATGGGTATGATTCCCACCTGAGTGTTAATGATTAAGTGATGTCCATAAATGTTTGACGGTGACGATTTTTCATGTATGTTAAATACACAAACGCAATCTTGGTGCTTAGGTGATGCTATGCGAATGTATATTAAACATTTAGCAGATATGAAAATAGTTGCTTAATCTATTAAAAAATAACTATTGCTTAATGCAGCTGAATTATATAAGATCTATAATTTTGACATGGACGGGAATATCAATGATGTGGATCCAATACGTATAAACGAATGGCGCACGTCTGCTAACAACCCACAAAGACGAAAGGAGCAACCTCTAAACAGCATCTTAAACATGCTTCGCATCTATCACAATTTAGCCATTATTAATAAAATAAATAAATATGGATATGAACGAGCTAAAACTGACACAAAAGCGAATGGTTATCCAGGTACGGTTTCAGTGATAAATGATAATGGTGGATACATAACAAATTTAAATAATGTCAATTTGAAAGATCAGAATGATATTTCAATTGAAATAGAACAAGAAAATATAAGGTCAGATAAACCTCAAAGTCTTAGCAAGAACTTTATTCCGCGGAAAGCTGTTAGTTTGTGGAGTGACAGTGATGATACCACATGTTATAATTTAATTCAAATTATTAAAAATATTAATCTTTTTGGAGATTTCAACCCGATTAAAAATAGAAGAAGCAAAGTCTCGTCAGTTCGGAAAAGAAATCGAAAGAAACAGGGCAAAGAGTTCAATAAAAGATTTACAGTTATCTCTAGCAATAATAATAGTTATAAAGAAAAGAACAGAGATGACGAAGAGCATATTTCTGAAAAACGTTATATTATTAAATATCACGACAGTGGTAGACATGATAGCAAAGCAAAAATTAAAAACACCAAAGAGAAAAAGATAAATAAAAAAGACTCTTCATCTACTAGCGGAGAAAATTTTGACGAAGACATGTATTACTTACAAGGCAACATTTTATCGCGACCTACCAAAATGAAAGAAGACGAATAAATTCAATGCCACGAAGAAAAAAACACATGTTAATTAAATATTATGGCACTGAAATCTAATATGGGACAAAATTTTGAATACAAATTAAAATTATTATTTTTTCATCAAAACAAAGTTAAGTACAAAGTTATACCATTGTTATACAATAGCCAAATACACAGTTTGATTACACAAGGCACAGAATTGCTAGATTTTTTTGATGACCTCGGTATTCAACGGAATTACAGTTGAGTTAAATTCAAACATAGCTGTTAGTATATTTTGTATCAGTAACTATACCGATTCCAAGAGATAATGAATTAGAATCTGATAGTTACTTTAGAAGTTGTGTGAAGTGAATGTAGTTTAATAAAAACAAAACAATGTTTAAAATATTATATTCAAGATAATAACAACATAAAATAGTGGATGTAATATAATAATTTATATATAATTTTTCAAACAAAAATCTACCAAAAATTATATGTAATAAAAATGTTTGGAGTTTACAGCTGACGTTATTTTTTTCAATTGTTCGAATATTTAATCAACCTTTATTTGCATTAACTATATTTTCACAAATAACATTTCAGCTTGATCAGCAAAATTGAACTCTAGCCTCCAAAATTATATAAATATCTACATGATACATTAATAATACTTAAGAATGGCAACATCGTTTTTTAGTAGAACTGTCAATACTAAAGAGATTCTTTATAATTATAGAAAGCGGAAAAAATGATCGAATACCTGATTCTGACAACATTGTGATATTAAGAACCTGTTAGACATCAAGACTGCCATTAAGTAATTTAAAAAGAAAACCTGTTATTAAACTCTTCAACATCATCGATTTTTTATTGATTAATCATTACCTATTTATTGCCATGTAACGTTGTAATGTAAAATGAGGTTCTTTTTCTTGTAGTGGCCAAATATAAATAATAGCTTATTTTTCGCGTTTTAAAATTATCCAATTATATGCAGTATACATAAATATTGCCCTATATATTTTATTTACCTAGTGAACATATATGAATGCTTGCCAAATAACAAACAAAATATAGTTCTTAATTTAAAATTCCCACACTGGATATACGTTACATATTTCAAGATGTCGTTCAATAAATATATAAAATTGCTAATATTTATTTAATTGTTTCATAAATAAAAATAAGTGCATGATAAATCAATCTTACGTAAAATATGTAATATGGTACTAAAAAGTTAAAATCTTGATCATAACAATTAAAATAACTTTTTCAGATAATATTGAACGTATTTTATCTCGACGCCATGTTTCTGACTTTTTACAGCTTCTAGACTTACGGGCACATGTAATCCAAAAAAGTTGTTTAAATTATTATGAGTATTATTTAGGAAGATATAATATGGTAATATATAAAAATTGCTTATTTTATTTACACAATTTGCTGTCAGTCAGCTTATTAAAATTAAAAATTCCGCCTCACTTACATAAGAATGTGATTTAATGATATTATGCATTATTAAAGTGGTAACATTATTTAAGCTTTAGGTAATGTTGCCATTTTTTAAATCCCCGTAGGACTTTGGCTAGTACTTCAAAACGACAATGTAATTTTTGACAGGTTTGACATTGACGTTTATTTTTTTTATTAACTCACTAGACACATTTTAAAAAATCATGTCTCGCCAAATAAAATAATAGCACTAAGCGACATTCGACGACAAAAGTGTCTAAGGCTGGCCATGAAAACATTTCTAGCAAGCGTCTAACTTAATAGGAAGATTGAACCGGAATAAATTTATTGTAAGTAATATTCCTAAAAAATACACTTTTATACATAAACGCAATTTACAATTGTTCTAATTTTGATAGTTAACATTATTAAAACTAATGGAAAGATTAGGCATTGTTATTCATTAATTTATACTATCTAAAAAATCATTAACATTCTAGAAATAGCTGCTCAAGTGTTACCATTTACGGATTAAAGGATCTCTCTCTAACGCTTCGATATCGACATAATTAAGAAGTATTATTAGTAAAATTCAAAATAAGACTTAGAGTTATACGTTTTGCAGGAATATACCATGGGAAGTACATACGAAATATATGGAATGTTTAAAAAAGGCAAATAATAATTTTATCAACAGCTATCAATGCATGTTCAAACTATTCTCCTGGTTACGAGAAGGTTAAAATGGTGTAAATGTTACGAGAAGAATGCCACAGCATCTCTTACCTTGGGTCTCGTGAGAACACCCAGGGCTTTGCCCTGACGCGGACCATCTCTTGTATGCTTTGTAACGATGGCCTAGTGTTTCAGAGTTTTGATTTCTAGTTCAGAATTACTGAATTCGAAACATGGCTCACTCTAATGATTTTTCTGGGAATTATGTGTGTCAAATAGAGATGACCAATTTTGGGACTAGATAATTAATTTAGCGTGTCGAGATCAAATTTTTGCTGACAACGTCTTTGAATTAACAGGACGCGTAGTCACAATTGCAGTATATATGTTCTAAACCCTATGGTTTAGAATTTAGAATATCTGTACTGCAGCTATCTAGACTCTTTACGACGAATGGAATAGTTGGTCCCACTTTTTAGGCGGGGATTCCGTTGCACATTTTCTCCAGCTATTTATTGTATCAATTACAATAAATAACTTCTAGAAAGTTGCCATAATGCCATTGAAATGACCAGGTAAAAACTCAGCACGTCTAAAACAGTAGTGCTTGTTGTAAATGTCTAAGCTAGCAAGCTATTGCTAAACTATGTCTATACGACGGCAGTGATATAAATACATACTATATTTTATTTATATTGGACATTTATTTTTGGACATTTGCGTTTTAAAGTGTTTGAATTACTGGCGTGTTTGCTGAGCCATGTTTGTATTTAAACATACCCATGTGTGTTCATTCTGGAGGGCATAACACGAACATAATATTTTTATAATTAATCTTTATAACTAATTAGAAATAAATTCGCTACGATTCGTGCCCATTTTTTTAAATTATATTTGGACACACGGATAAAGACTATAGAAAGAGTCTTAATCTTAAGGTATATTATTTGATATACCAGGCTACTAAATATGTAGCCTGTTTAAAGTCATCATTCGTAAACATCATCGATATTTTTCTCAAGCGATAATCAATCAATAGGCAGATCAATAACAGAAAATGTTGATTAATCATTCAAATCCGTTGATCATTCATTAAAAACTTGAACAGTTACTTTTAGAACACGACACTTAATACAATAGAAATTCGTACATAATATACAGTAATTAAATGTTACATAATTATATATATTCAATGTCTTTACTACAACACCTATTAGTTCCAATTAGACTTGTTTGATGGCGGTAAGGTGCCAAGCGATTAATACATTCCATCAAAGTGTTGTCAGATTAATTAACTATGGCAAACTACGGTTGCCAAACATAAAAAAATAACTGTGATGCATTAAAATATTATTTTTTTACCGCCTTTAGCCAATTATTTTGTCATTTGTTTGCATTCCCTCTTAGTTTTTGACAACCCTCAGAATCGTATCACCAATTGGTGGTGGTAGACTATAACTATACGATGACTACAATAGTACGGAATAAACGGACAGTGTTCAATAATAATAGTTGGTCGATTTGAAATATTAAAAATACAAGCGAAACCTTATTCATATTAATTTGAATTTTATTTATCCGAGTTTTATTAATTTTTGCACATTCATTGTTTGCAATAATACACAGCCTATGCCGCAAAGGGCGAGGCGTGAAGATAACTTAATTTTATTATTTTATTATAAACAAATCGCGCACAAATGAATAGTATACAGTGTACAGCGGGACAGAACTGTAATTGTTTCGTTAATTTAATTCAATAGGTACAAGTAATTATAATATATTTAATTATAAATATAGACTCCTTACATATAATATCTTTAAGTAAAATTTTGATAATTGAAGAAATATCTGGAATATATATTATATATTTATGTGTATATAAAAAACACAATTCGCATGCATTAATTAATTAAAACCGTTCATATTGCTATGTGTCTGTACGCTAATTGGATATAACAAAAATGTCATCCTTGAACATCAAAACTTTACTTACATGGAAAAATACTCGAGTGAATTTCTTATTAATTTTCTATATATATAGATGTATATATAATTTTATTTTTGCAACTGGTAGCTCAGTCTTTCTTGTAGAATATCCAGTTTAGTAGCGCTTGCAACACCATGGCCAACACGAACCCACCGAAAAGGTCCCATGAATGTGTTGAAGCAGGAATTAGGCCAAAATTCTGGGGACGAAAGGCCGCTGCCCTTTGGCCTTCGCTAATAGTTTCCACTGTCTTTGTGAGCCGCTCCATTGCTGCCGTCTGCTCCCTTAGCGCGGCGTCTATGGCCAACAAGCTTTGTTTTATGTTGCGTCTGGAAATAAAACAGATTAACCTTAGGAAGATAGTCACTTTCAATACAATCAACACTTGATCTGACAGTTCTCGTGGTGCACTGATAAAGAAACCGAATACTGAGGCCAGGTCGATCACCACCTTAGTGCAAAGAGCGTCGAAGTTTGTATGGCGTCCGGTCTCTTTTCTATCTAGTTTATGTACGTATTCACAAAAAAAGTATACGCGTATTGTGTCTAGTTTCTTTAACACAAGTGTCTAGCTCTTTCGCTTCGAGAACACTGTGTGTTTGTACACAACAACGCTAACCAAAAATAACCGTGTAGGTAGTGATATATATTTGTTAACTAGCCGACCCGAAGAACTTTGTATAATATAATAAAGATTCTCATTTAGTGCTACTGCATTCAGTCTACTGTCATCGTTGATATACGGGCTGAGTAATACTATGTATTTTTTAAAATCTCCAGTCATTAATTAATTATAAATTTTAAAGTTGCGACAACAACTGAGAGCATAAGAGGAAATCGGGCTTGTTTGGTATGGACATGTAATGACGAGAGATGTTACATATATCGCGAGCAGAATGATGAACCTGAATGTGGAAATAAGAGAAGAGAAACGCATAAGAAACTTTGGAAGGATTGTGTGAGCGACGACATCATTAAGAAGGGTGTTAGTGTGGAAGATGCGAATGATATGGAAGTGTGGAAAACAAAAACCTGTTGTGCCGATCTCAGATAATGGGAACAGAGCGTGAAGATGTTGAGTTATTAAGACTATTGTATGAGAAATAACGTCTTCAAACAGAAGATTATTATTATAAGTAAAACAGGTAAAGAAACGCTATACTCACTTTAAGGCAAAGAAGTTGTTTTGATACGTAGATATTACATACACATTATCTACATTAGATCACCACCAGTGACCACTAGTTAAAAATTAAGTATTTACCCAAATACTAAGAAATAAATCTTTACCTTACCAACTAGTCACTAAAGTGAAGTAAAGTATTCAGTTAAAGATCCATAATATATGAGTTCTAAAGCCCGACATAGGATACCTAAATACTGTAATGCATTTAATTACACAATACAAGAATATGATGATGTCACAATTACAACTCACAGCGGAGCGATGTGGTCGCGAGATTCTCTACGGGCTCTAATATTTAGCGACGACACCTGGTCATCTATTTCTTCCCTGTGGATATGCTTGGGTTAGTCCTGTTGCAAGTCGGGACATTTCTTGGTATTGAGTGGTGCACCGAAACATAGATAACATACATGTCTACATCCATATGTATAACAAACTAGCCAACCCGACGAACTTTGTTCGCCTCATATGCAATAAATAAGTAAATTTTGGATACTAATTATTTTAACTATTTACTATTTATACTCCTACCGATATCCCATCGGCACAACGCAACCGCATGGTCTTACATTTTAAATCAGTAATATCTTGGAAAATATTCGTTTAAATCACTTGCTGTGAAGAACCATATTATTATTGATCTTTATTAAAAACACAATGGATTGATAAGGATGAAGGCTGCAATGTTTTAATTACATACTTACATAACTTCACGCCAAATCCTTTACGGGGTAGGCAGAGAGAACAGAGCGCACTAAGGTAACGTGCCTTAGTGCGCTCTGTTCTCTCTCTTACACGCCTCACTCGCTTTGTTGATTTCTAATCTTGTTTAATCTTGTCTAATCGTCGATTTTTAAGGCTCCTAAAATCACCTTCCTGTAGAACCCGTTCTATTTGGTCGTGGAATGTATGTCTCGTGTCTGTCCTCGCCTCCTGCATCCATCCGCTTTTGCATTGTATATCTGATTAGTCAATCCTGTGTCATCCATTCAGTGGAACCATGGGAGCATGTTCTTTCTTTCTTACTTTTACACCGACACTCTCTTTCAATCCAACTTCCTTCCTTACAACCTGGTTTTCGACGCGGTCAGCGCACGAGTATATTCCGTATGAGGGCTGATTCTCGAGTCAGCCCTCATACGGAATATACTCGTACTTTTCCTCAAAGTACAGACTCCACCGACCCAATACATCGTTTGGGTTTGCAAGAATGTCACCAGCCTTAGACATAATTTTGTCCATCCAATCTCACTTCCTCATTCGCAACTAATCTCTCACGCTTCTCTTTCACTAAGGCTTTAGTAACATTCTTGCAGCAGCGGTAGATCTCATACTTATTCTCTGTCATACTATCATTCTAATTCAAACTTGAGACTTAATCCAACCAGGCATTTACTTTCTTTCGACGCTAGATTTAACATCCGCGTCCCACCAGGCATCACCTCTCAGAATCTTATGCCTCTTTCTTCTTCTTCTTTGGGTGCCTCTCCATTACTGAAGGTTATCAGTCATCTCCTTGAACTTGTTCCTATCCTTAGCTAGAGCAAACAATTGTTCCACGGTTTTTATACCAGTCCACTCTCTGATGTTTCGTAGCCATGATAATTTTCTTCTGCCAGCCCTTCGTTTGCCTTCCACCTTTCCCATCATTATAGTACGCAGCAGTCGGTAGTTTTCATGTCTAAAGAAGTGACCCAAATATCCGACTTTTCTCTGCTTTATGCCTCTTTGCGCAACTACATACTTTGTTTGTACCATCCACTATACTTTCTTTCATTCTTTCTCAGCATTCTTCAGCTAGGTCAGAAAGACTCGTGTCATTGAGTCTTTTACTGACTAGGTCTACATACATACCCCGTACACTTTCATCTTCGAATTTCTTACAATTTACCCTCTCAAGCTCTCCAAAATAGGCACATAATCTCCAGTGCCTCAACTTCTTAAAAAGGCCCACGAACCGGCTTACTACCAGGTAGTGGGCCGTATCAAGAGTGGGCTTCTGTAGCCTCTTGTATCCCTTAGGCCCGTAAGATCAATCATAGTTAAAACTGTCGATTTTCTAAACTATAGTCAATTTTAATCTAGAGTTTAAACCTGCCTCGTAAGATCAACAGCGAAATGGACATAGATTACGTAAACTAAGTTTAGTTTTCGACAGATGGCAACATTTGGTTATTTAAAGTCCATATTTCGCTCATCATTCACTCTTTTGTACATTGTCTGTGGCATATTTCGTGAAAAAAACTCTTTTTCTCTTTCTTTTATGAAGTTTTATAGTGTGACCATAGATTTAAGAAAAATAGATCGGCAATAGTCACCCAAACAACGTGACCAAAAATGGGTTGTTAATGTGTGAGTGACTTACGGGGCTCGTGGCGCATTGGTAAAACAACCGGCTGCAGCACTGAGGTCGGGGGTTCGATTTTCGCCCGAGTACAAATATTTATGACAAACATTAATATTTGTGCGGCGTCTGGGCGTTTTTCTATGTATTATAAGTATGTATTTACATATTTAGAAAAGAAAAGTATATATGTATTTGTATCCGTTCTCTAGTAACTATAGCACAAACATTTAGTTGCTTAGTTTGGAACTGGCGCTGTGTGATTTGTGTCCAAGATATTATTATTATTATCAATGTGTTCTAAGGGAAAATGGAAAAGCTAGAAGAATGGGCAGCAGCATTCTTTCTCAAGACACTACAGCCTACTGCGATCGCCAACCCGCCTGCCAAGCGTGGCGATTATGGCAAAAACCCCCCATGATTGCGCGGACCGGCAGTTGTGGCGCTTTATGAGGGAGGCCTATGTCCAGCAGTGGACGTCAAAAGGGCTTATGATATGATGTGTTCGTAAAAAGCGCTTCAAAGCGTTAACTTTTACATAGTGTTGGGTGTAATGTTAATGGGTGGAAATATAAATATCCCCAAAATCTAATATACGCAGTTACGCTGTCAGTTATTCGATGCTATTAGTAAATTTTTCCTGACATGTGCCATCTATTATAGTCTATGCTAAATCTATGTATGAACCCACAATCGTTGTGTCAGATGTCAGCTGATAAACGACCGCCATTTTTAAACTAGGCAGGACCACAGTTTAAACGGCAAAATCTTCTGGTATAAGCTAAACTATAGTTTAAACTGTTATTGGAGGTTTATCTAGCATTGATCTTACCAAATAAACGACAGATGAGGTTTAAACTAGATAAAATAGTTTAAACTGTGATTGATCTTACGGGCCTTAGAGTATTTCGGAGACGATCATCTACCAGAATCAGATCATTTTCGTTCATTCCGTCTCTCCTTGAATATCCTTATGATGGAATAATGTGTTAGACACAAGAAGGTTCCGTTCTAAGCATACGTCCAAGATTGGCTTACCAGCATTACTCTCTTGCCACAATACGGACCAAGGACAGCCTCAAGGCAATCTTTCTTGGTTCTGACCCATGCGTTAAGATCACCACACAGAATTATCTTTTCATTTCCTTTGACGAAATCCAGAATAGACTTATTAGTCACAAGTTTTGGATAACTGTTACATTATTATGTAACAGTTATCCAAAACTTGTCAGGAACAGCAGAGCTGACGGGAGCATAAGCTGAGACCAGGAATACTCGTGTGATCCCCAGTTTTATACAAAACTAGAGGTATCTCTGGCCGACCAACTCATACTCTTTTATTTCAGAAGCAAAGCGAGAGGAAAGAACAACTCCTACACCCCCACTGGCATGGACGTCCAGGTCCACTCTGGACTACCATGCCACCGGGGAGGTCCTCGGCAACACTTCCCTTCCGCTTTGTCTCCGTGAAACATAAGGCATCCAGGAATCCCTCATTTATTACATTCATCATCTCATTCACCTTTCTTGTCATACTAGCATCACTCTACCTCTAACATTCCACGTCCCTATACGGCACTCCCCTCTTCTTATCCCACCAGGTTTTCGCTGCGTGAAGGGTAACGCCTTTTATACCTGAAGGTGAAGACAGCGGCGATATTGTATCGATTTTTTTCCGACCCATCCTAATAGTATAATAAGTTAAAGTACTTTAAATAGGTACTTGTAACATGAATTAACGTAAAACGTACTTGGTTGTCTTAGATCGCCTCGCCTGCTCATCGTGGCTGTCGGAGTCGGACACCCTGACAATTTCCCTGCGGGTATCTATTGTCCGCGGTCGTTCAGTCACAGGGCCATCTTTCAAGGTCTTCACAACGAAGGTGTCTTCATACTCAATTACATCTTCCAACTGCCACGGACTGTTCGAAAAAATAAATGGTTACTATACTGTGGACTTAAGCTTAACTTGCATAGGGTCGAAATCACATTAGATCACAATTAAAAATATCAGTGACTTATAGGGTTAAGAGACTAAAGAAAAACAGAAGTTGTACACAAGAGTGCGTAAATGCGAAAGATTATTAGAAAATTTCGCCCGCAGAGCTCGCAAAGGAATACAAAAATAAAGCAAAATTATTTTTAAAACATAACATAACATAACTTCACGCCTTTTATTACCCGAAGGTGTAGGCAGCGGCTGTTAAGCCTCGTCTCGCCGTTATGTTTACGTCCCAAATGGAATAGGTGGCGAACCTATTGCCATACCGGGCACAAAGTTTGTCAGTCATCGATATTTATCACACATAACTTCCGAAAATAATTTCGAAAAGTCATTGGTGTGAGCCAGTGTCTGGAATCGAACCCCGGACCTCTGGATCAGAGGCCGTGCGCTCGCCCACTGCGCCACCGAGACCTTTAAATCTTTTTTAAAAAAAACCATTAAAAGGCTCTTGTCAATGAATAATTTATTTTCATGCTTTTTGACTTTTATGAATATCAGGGAATAAAATTTTAGGTCCTGGTATATAGGTGACGAACATGTTATCGTCTATTGATAACGCCGAGACGTGTGTGTTTGCCGACGGGGATCGAACCCCTTGACCATTGAATAGCAAATCAATCAATAAACATAATAAAAAATATTTAATAACATCTATGCAATCGCGTATCTTTAGGCTGTAGCACAAGTTATCACTTACAGATAAGCACACAATCGCAGAAAAAAAAACGTATTACAGATAATGCATATCTTCACAGAGGTACAGCCACGCAGTTCGCTGCATGAATGGGCCGGCGTGACCGGTGAAATGTCAGGAAAACACGACCGCTTAAAATATCGACGTGAAGCCGCTCTTGCCGCGTTTCGTTCGGTGAGAAAGGTATCCGGAGGCAGACCCCCCTTCCCTCTTCTTTCCCATTCGACTGTCTTAAAGGCTGGCTATGCAACTGCCACCTTGTGTTGCAGGTGTCAATGGGCGGCGTTAGTCATTTACCATCAGGTGACTCGCTTACTCGTTTGACCCCTTAATCCATAAAAAAATCGCAACGCACTAACACCAATAATTAATTTAAAAATCCGGCGTATTTATATACATTATACAGCTATTTTGTCTTATTCAACTAGTGAGGGCAATGCCACGTGTGTGGAACTGAGCGCAGCAACTATACATAACATTATAGTACTGTTAGGTCTAAATGCACTAGATACGTAGATGTCACGAAGTGCGTGCATTGTGTGACCTCCCTCGCGTATACGTATACGTACGAGACGTAAGAAAAGAATGGCAAAGTAGATATTAAGATATAAAATTCAAAGAAAGATGCCTTAGAAATAGAGTAACTCGTATGGCTTAACCTCTACCTAGCCCAGCTTCTTTAATTTAATATGTAGTCTATTATATATAACGCTTGCCTATACGCAAAAATAAAAATAAGGAGCAAATTTAATATATCAGTCATAAAAAATCTGATTACAGATAATTAGTTAGTTTTATATGTAAAGAAAAAAAATAATCGCTACAATCGGCCACAAAAATATACAATAGCATTGAGGAAAACTATCAGATATTCACATGAAATTTAAAAAAATATTCATATTATTAAATTTGAAAAATAAAACAAATATGTTATTTCTTACCTTGTATTCAAGTGATTGTACTTCCAACCCTGGTCGACGATACCTGATAATAAAACTTTAAATGAACAGCTTTCTTATTTACAATATGTTTGCTTTATAAATAAATAAAAACCTAAATAGTAAAATAGTTCAGAGTCTATATTTTTCCATCACACTCATATTTTTGAGATAATATACAATTTGTATTATGCATTAAAAAAAAAACAAATTTCTGCACAAGAACGGACCCAACTATCGTGGCGTCTTGAATGATGTCTCTCCGTGGTAAACCTATTTGTTTGTCTAAGGACACTGTCAAAGTTTTTGGTGATTTTAGACCGGCTTGACCTCTTTCAAGAAATTTTCTTATTGCCGTTCACCGTTACGTGACTCATTGCCTAATTTTTACAATAGATAGAAACTCCTAATCCATCCGATTCATTCTTAGTGGAACAAGCCTATTCTATACTTCCTAATCGCAGAAAATGTTGATAATATCATCAAAACTCACAGTCCTGCTAGATTTATTATACTACATATATATTTATTTTAACTTATGTTACTTTAATACGAGTAAACCATTCATATTATTTTTTATGCAATATGCGTAATTGTAAAGGGAATTATTCGGTTAAATTTGAATTTTATTTATCGCTTACACATCTTAAAGAGGTCTATAAAAGAGTTTTGGATAGTAAATGTCTATCTTATAACCCACTAGTTGACCCAGCGCACTTTGTTTCGCCGCAGAATCAATAACAAGAAATAAACATTGTCATTGTGGGTTATCCCTAAGATATAGACATACACCATCGCGGACTTTTCCGTAGACCTTTAGAAGGTGTATCATAATGTAGTACATCGTTTTGATTTATCACATAGGGTTCAGCCAGCGTTTGAAATTAAATTTCTAAATCTCGAACATTATCACTTTTTTACTACATGAATCATTACATAGTATAAAACAAAATCCCTTTCCGCTGTCTGTCCCCTTATGTGCTTTTATTATTGAATGTACGCAACGGATTTTGATGCGTTTTTTTAAATAGATAAAGGGTGCCAGCGGGGTGGTTTTTATCTATAATTTATGTATGTACAGAGAAAGCGATAAATCCGAAATTTACTCATTTATTCCTTTTGATGCGGAACAAAATTCGTCGCGTCAGCTAGTTATGTATAAAAACCACCCCGTTGATAGCCTCTATTATTTAAATTTGCGCGCGTTTGCCGAGAGATGGCACTGTTTTGGACGAACCAACATCTTACAGTTATATAAGTTACAAATGAAACTCACCGTTAGGTAGTTGTACGGGGTGCATGTCTTTGTGGAAGAATCTGGGTATCCACGGAGACACCATGTTCCTGGCGCGCGCCCGCTGAGCCTCCTCAATGATAGTCTTCTCCTCCGTTGCAGCTATCTATAAAGAAAAATACATTCTATGATTCTGTACACTCCCTCAATTAGTCTTCTTACATTTTTTTTATTAATAATGTATTTTAAATGTAAAATGTCTTCATGTGCAGATTGCATATTAATATAAATCCATAATAACTTTTTAACAATACGAAGACGAAGCTGTTAATACATTAAATACACGCAGCTAGGTCTACATTACAACAGTTTAAATGAACAGTGGCAGAGCAACGCAGTTTGCTGCAGTAATGGGCCGGCTCGACCAGTGAAATATAACTCAGAATATCGACGTATCGCTTATGCCGCCTTTCGCTCGGTAAAAGAGGTATTCGGAGGACCAACTCCTTCCCCTTCCTATTCCATTTCCAAACCCTTCCATGTCCCATTGTAAGGGCTAGCAACGCAACTGCAACACTTTCTGTGTTCTGGCCTCCATGGGCGGCGATCGTTGCTTGCCCTCGGATGACACGCCTGCTCGTTTGTTCTTCCGCCCCATAAAAAAATAATAATAAATAACAAGTCTAATTATCTACGAACAGATCATACTGCCATGAAATGTTTTATCAAAGATATACACTGTTCACTGTTCTTTTTTTGTTTTTTTTTTTCTAATATCGATTCTGTACAAATCGATTTTAAATTGATGGTCCTGGCTGCTGACGAAAGGTCAAAAACTTCAATCCTAAATCCATGGCAAAATTTGTGTTTGTAATTATGAAAATTTATAAAACCACTACGGGACCGTGGAATGGTAACTTACTTGGTCGTCTTTTTGCTATAGCGTCGGACACTTTGCTCCATAACTTCTGCGATTCGTATTCGAGCTGGTGATCTACCTTCATAAGATACCTGGGCAGGCGATGTTCTTTTAGGAGAGTAACATCCAGAAGATTCGATTCTTCCTGGATAAATAATAAAGAGCTTGTTAACTCTTACTTTAGATTTATTACTATCCCTTTTTTTGGGATTTTGTAAAACTTTATAAGATGTAAAATCTACCAAGGTTTCTGTGTTGAATGTATTCACTCATGTATACGCGTGTGACTTAATTCTATGACTTAAATTATTATTAGTTTTTTTTAACACTTCGCCAATCTGCAACCTTTTTCTATGCAAAGGTTTAGGCAGCGGACGTTAAGCCATGATTCACTGAAATTTTGCGTCTCAAATGGAATAGGCGGCGAAAGCACTCGCATACACAGGGTACAACTTCCGAAAAGAATACTGAGAAATTATTGGAGTGAGCCCAGAATTGATTCAAAAGATTTTTAATGCTCGGCCTATTGACCACCGAGAACATTCCTTCATAAGAGCTGATCTTGACACAAAACACAACACGCTCACTTACCCCGGTCTTCTTGTCTTAATATCGATTTTTCCATCCCAATATCCGTCCACGCTGGCCACTGTATCCTTCCCTTTCTTAATTCTGCCGGTTATCGCGTTGGTCTGATCCGAACTGCTGAGAAACGACTGAAACATATTTTGACATTAGTCAATTACAAACTGACAGTTAACAGACAAACAATCTTGGATAGTGCACTTTATATGTATATATTACAATTCGCGCGCAGCACGCTATCGGCACGCACAGCTAGCATTAACTACGTCATTAGCAATTGCTATTATTATAAAGAAATTAATTACTCACACGCAGTTTGAACTCCACTTCAGCGCTGTAGCCGGTGTCTGGGCATATTATATGTATCTGAAAAAAAAACATGTCTTAGCTGTAATTACTTTGTATTTATTAGAGGATCATAACTATTTTGCCATTTATTTCTTAGATTTTCGCGAACCACATTCATAACATTATAACAATTTTTCAGGATTATATTTAGAACGCGTTTATTTAGAACTTATTTTTATTTATTTCACGACGTTTCGAACTCTTTACAGATATCATTTTCACGAGTGATGAACAAAAGATGGTAGTTGTTCAAAAGCTATTTGCATTGATACAGAGAGCACCCACTTTTTGGAAATAACAGTTGTGTTACCGGCCTTTAAAATGGGATAGCGAAGGGTGCGAAAGTGGGATGGGGAACGAGATCCGGCATGAGCTACTTTAGGCTCATATTTGGCGAGGTGGTGTAATTTCACTGGTCGTGCCGGCCCGTTCATGCAGCGAACTGCGTGGCTCTATTACGTGTCTTCGTATTAATAGTGAGAATCTCATTGACCTTACTTTAATACTTGGATATATTTGTTGATCTACTTGTTAATAAAAAGATTTATCTTACCTTCCCGCCCAGCTCCATGCTGAGAGTGCCAATCACAATGCCCTTACAGTGTGCGTAGGGCGCCGTAGTTATGTACCGCTCGCCCCAGTTCAACAGATGGATACGAGCGCACCCTTCCAGTATAGCTGAAGTGGAGTTACCTATAATAATATTATAAATAATAAACTTGCACACGATTTTATATTAGTGTTTTTTTAATATATAACTTATAAAAAATCATCATCTGGACAATATTTCACTCAATAACGCGTCCATTAGTCATCACCGGCAACAGTAAATTCATATCTTCAAGCAAACTCACCATAAAACTTGGAACGTGCTAGAAGACTCCCCTCAATAACGAATCCCTCTTTTCTGTTGGATATATAGAAAGCGGACACCGGGGGATGGTGGGAGACCTGACAAACAAATAATATGATATATAACAACAGCACCACAAAGATCATTGTCTAATGAGCAGAAAGAACTGAACGCCACAAGCCAAGATTCTTAGGGTACCCTATCGCATTCATTGATAACTCTCGTCATACACGCAAACAATAGGGTTCTTAAAATTATCTTTTGGTTCCCAATTCATATGCTTCAGTGTGAAGGAGGTTTTCAAGCATTCGGTTACACATTCACTGTTATCCGGATTCTTTACGGGATATTGAAAATGGAAATCGATTTAGGCCGCTCCTGGCGGTATATTATTAACAATCTACTTTTCTTTACCCAGGGAAGTACTGTTCTTAATTGCAAGTGTTTGATAGACAATATTTTAGCGAAATATCTGTTGCCTTTATTATATTGTATCCTGTAGGATTTTAATTATTTGCATACATTAAGTCGGGCATTAAAATAGGTACAAGCAAGTTGTAGCTCATGTCTTGACTATACGTAATCATTGTGTAAAACGTTATGTCCTGCATGTACCTGCTCGGCGATGTAGTATGTATAATCACTGGATTCCGGATGTTTCCAGCAGCAGCGGAAGCACTCCCCGAGCACAGGGTTGTACGGCTTCTTGAGACCTTTGGGTTTGCGGTACAAACCCGACAGGTACCAGCGAAGCACACACTTAAATCTTTGGTAAGGATCCTCTAGCAGAGACGCCCTGTGTCAATAAATTAATGTATAGACAATTTTGTAGATATACCTAATACAGTCACCTTTATTGAACGAGATAAGTGTTTAATAGAAATTCTACGTACAAAATATATTATATGATAGCGAAAAAATAATACTCACTGCGCCAATATATCAGCATGATAGTAGTTGTCAGATAATTTATCGAGAAAAGAGCGCGGCTCCAATATAAATGTAGGCAGCACTACTTTGCTGAGATCCATGCCAGGGCGGACCTGTTTCATTAGGAACCAGAGCAGAGACTTGTTCTCTTCTGCCACTTCCTCCACCAATTCTCCCGCCTGACAAGTATGACGTGTATGTTACATTTAACTATAGAGGTAAATTTATATCAGATATTATCTAATTGCAAGTTCGCCCTGGTGTACATAGATACACAACAAGATGTACGCACCTGACCGATATCAGTGTCCATATCCTCCACATAGTTCTCTTCGATCCTGGCGAGGATGTCAATTTTCTTATCGACTTGGGGCTCCAGCATTCCCGCGCGGGACCCCTCGCTGTCCGAGTCTGACGCGGCTCCTGCAAGCTCTGTGTGAAGGAAGAAAAGGGTGGGGCGTGAAATCTAGCTCGACTACATTATGATATAACAGTGTATGCACACACCACCGGCCACAATCCTTGCTAGCGATACCTGTGTTGCAAATAAATGACAGTGATTTTGTCATTTTTGTGCAGTGAGTACAAAATGTATACCTATGTGAAATGGGCAAAACATGAACTAGGATCATCAGTATCCAATGTAGTCCACATGAGTGTGTGTTACATGACAATTTCCTGTTACTTTTAGAATAATTATTTCCAAGGTGACAAAATCTGATGCAATTTAATATATCGAATTTACATAACAGTTATACAGAGCCAACGATACATTTTTTTTGTTATGGGAACAAGAAGATCGCAATCATTGTCCATCATCGGCAATCATCAGCATTATTCGTCCTAGATTTGATAGATACGTGTTCGTAATGAAATAAGAAGCTGTTATAATATATGCATCAATTGTCAGTAGTAAAAATTTATGTGTGAATAGATTTATTTTTCTTTCATGTGAACTTTAATCTCATTTTAACTTCAGTTCATTCCATATTTGTGAAAAATAGCATTATTTTATTATAGTCTCAAATAAACCAACCTTCGTTGGATACGAGGCTATGTGGATTGGCAAGTTTCTGAAGACACATTCTGTAACCTCCATCGTTCTCCACCTTGGTGAAATCGGACAATATCGCTGAATCAACGGAATATTTCCTGTTGATATTGAAGAAAGAACCGTTCGATGGCTCAGAGAACTGTCTCATCAATTTCTTCTTTCTCAGGATAGAGAAAATGCTTGAGCGCCTCCGTTCAGATTTTTCCTTCATTTTTTCCCTCAGCATGATGTCGGAATCGTGTTCCGACATCGTTTTCGTGTTATATTGTCAAAACTTGTGAAGATTGAATGAAGAATAAGCAGATAGTGGAATATGAAACACTCTCATCTTGTGTAGCGTTCATCATTCTTCATCATCATCATATAATACCTTTCCCAATATATTATATATCTATTATTAATTTATTAATTAATTTAAAAATTGTGCAAACCTAGAATGATTCCTCAATTTCTTGACCGTTTGGAAATAGCCTAATACAAGAACAAAATATTAACTAACTAGTTGCACGCCGCTCCGTACATGTCGCCTTTCTTATAATGACCATAATCATTTTCACAGGCATCAAATTTAAATCAATCAAAGTTAATTAATACCTAAAAATCTTAAACGAACTGAGAAAAAAATCTGTCAAGTAGTTTTCAAATTTCCAGATTTTCCGATGAGAAAAAAAGATATTCTTACAATTAAATGTTGCATAAATTTTAAGCTTATTACCACGTCAGTGAGAATCGAATTAAAGTGAAGATAAACATAACTTCACGCTTTTTTCTACCCGAAGGCAAGCATCGACCCGTTCATATTAGAGTAAATACATTTATTTATTTATTTAAAATCTTTTTGTACATAATTTGCACATAGGCGGACTTAATGCTAATAGCATTCTCTACCAGTCGACCTAGTGCAGAGAAGTATTGTAGGTGTACTTATTAAAGTTTCGATAATTACTACCATTTAAATTGAGGTAAACACATAAATATTTACATACATATATAGGCATATATACACACAGATACATATCCTTGTACATAAATATACTTACACATACAATTACACAGTAATACATACATAATATACACAATCATATATAGATAAATCATTGAAATCATTGCGTTGAAATCATTGTGCAATATTTTGAAAAATATGTTCGCGGACTTGACGTTTGAAAGTTTTGTGGCTTTTAGCGATTCTCATCTCAAGAGGAAGTGAATTCCATAGCTGAACAGATTGAACAAGGAAAGAGGAATTTACACAGAAAGATGAATGAGAAGGATAGCGTAGTGTAAGATTATAAGTAGAATGATGATCACGGATTATCGCGCAGATATTTGAAGCAAAAAGACAGATAAACAGGAGTGAACGAGGAGGTAAGAATATTGAAGAGTGTTGTGAGAGTACGCATACTTCGGCGCTGACGAATTGACAACCATTTCAGCTGGGATCGGTAAGTAAACACATGGTCATACTTTCGAAGATTAAATTTACTTAAACTTATTATTTTACAAAGGTGATTTCAGTGTAAATATTGGGACCAACAATAATTTATGCTATTAAATTTTGTTAAACAGCACGAAGTGTGTCCGGGCAGGTGATGTATTATAATCAGCTGGTCGAGACAAAATGCGAGTGGTTAAATGATGGATCGATCCAAAAGTGGTACATTGATGGAACACTCTAGATACTATTTATACTACTATTTTACCCGACGAACTTCGCCTCAATAAATGAGTTTTTTTTTTACTATTTACCCCGCTCTTGTCGGCCGATACTATTGCGCGATGCAACGACAAAAATATTCATATATGTTGTAAAACGCCATATTGATTTTGATTAAATGCACAACTCGTGTAAAGTGTACCTAATTGAATAAGGATTAATGCTGTAATGTTTTAATCGCATCATAAGCCATAATTTCTCGTTATATGTAAAGAAATAAAAATGATCAGTGTGGGATATCACTAAGAGATAGACATGTACCATCGCGGACTTTTTTGTAGCTTTTCATAAGGTGTATAATAATTGAGTACATTATTTTGAGCTATCCACTTAGCGTTCAGCCAGCATTTGCAATTAAAGCTCCAAACCTCGAACATTATCACCATTTCTCTATTATACCATGCAAGTAGTTTACATACAAACCACCCAGTTGAAACATTATATCTATTAAAAAACAGATCAAAATCTGTTCCGTAGTTTCAAAGTTGCAATCATATAAGGGGACAGGCATATATATATACAGACAAACGTATCACAAGTTTGTTGCATTCATTTGTGATGTTTTTAGAGGACGCTGCAGACTGCAGTACCTTTACTGCTGCACTTACTGCACTGGTACTTGCACATCACAACACACTCACCAATGTTACATGATAACACATTATCACTACTCACTTACCTTGAGCGACTACAAATATTTTGTTTGACTATTTGTCATAGCGCAATATTTATTATAGTGCCGGCACTACTTCCTTATCGCGGCGCACAGAAATTTGCTAAAAGTAGTGCCATCAAATCAAAAAAGTGTTGTTTTAATATTCACTAATAGTTAGTTTAAATCTTCCAATACCTTTTGAAAGGAAAAGATAATGGAGCTTAAAAGAAGCTATGCAGGACAAAAACTTGCATATATACTAACTTGCCTAAATAAAGTGTAAATTATTCACACCTGTGTACTACCTGTCCTTACATATGGCTGCCAATCATGGACTTTAAATCAAGAAACACTGCAAAAATAGCGACTTGTCAATACGCTATGGAAAGGAGCATGCTAAATGTCAAAAAGTCTGATAGATTGGAGAAACCTGGTCATCAGAAGGAAAACAAAAACTACTGATATAATAAGTAACATCAAAAGACTCAAATGCAGATGGGCTGGGCACGTTGTAAGTGGTAATGATAAATAGAGTAAGAAAATGACACGGTGGCACCCCAGAGAAGAAAAAAGAAAGAGAGGGAGACCGCAAAAAAGATGGGATGACGATATCAGAAAAGTGGCAGGAGTAATGTGGAACACAGTGGCTGAAGAAAGGAAAGAGTGGAAAAGGTTGGAAGAGGCCTTTGCCGACTGACATCAGATCTTGGCAAAATAAGGAAGGAACAGATTCTAGATTGAATTAGAATGTTAAGAAATATGTTAGTTATATTCAAAAATTTTGAGATCTTAATAAAAGGCTTTATTATTATAATTATTATTATTATAGTTTTAATCTTTATACATTTTTTAATTTATTACTGATTATATGTTGACTGTATCAGGTGTCTACCTATAAAGACATTTAAATTTATACATAAACATACATAACTTCACGCCTTTTTCTACCCGGTGTAGGCATCGGCTGTTAAGCTTCATCTCGCCGTTATTTATACGTCCAAAATGGAATAGGTGGCGATATTAGTAGCCTATTGCCATATACCTGGCACAAAGTTTTTAGTCATCGCTATTTATCACACATAACTTACGATTGAATCTGAATTTGTTTTAATTTTTATTTGAATATCAAACGCGTATTCTCTTTTTAACACAAGTATGAATCTAGAATCTTATACAAACCCTGTAATAGCATATAGACTGCAAGTATCTGATTCGCAACGAACAATTGCATTAATTACACAATTTTAAGAGACGTCAACTACTTTCATCACCTGCTGTTACACAAAGATAATCATCAGAATGATCAAATATCGAGTTCAAGTTCACACCGGTAGGAAGATTATACTCAAGTATCCTATTAACCGAATAAATGTGACTCACATCAAAAGAACAAAAAACCCGAAAGACAAATTATAATAATAGACTAGCCAATCAATAGAATGGGCCGGGGGCCATCCCCACAAGAGTTGCCCACACTTTAAAGATCTATTGACTTTTTAAGAATCCCCATATTGTAGACAAGCGAAGAAAGGGACAAGGAAGAAATTTCTTTGGTACGGCACCATGCTTGACCATATACTTAACATCCTTAACAACGAGTTCTTGTGGATGTCAGGAGCCTTAAAAATCGACGAAAGTTATGAAAAGGAAGGTCAAGGAAGCGAACGAGGCGTGTAAGAATCGCGCCTCTCAGTCTACCTCACAAGGGACTTGGCGTGAAGTTATATATGTAACATATGAAAAAGTTCAGTAGGTAACGCCTGTCTGTATCTGTAACTATCGTTGTCTGTCGTTTAAAATTGCAACACCAATGACGTAATAATTATAGTCGGCTGAGGTCGACGGCTACGTACTCATACAGAGTCAATATTGCCAGTACTTAAGGTTCAATGTTACGCTACATGTTATCTCTTACATTGTGTATAGTGTACACGCCTCCTGTAACCAAAACAGTACAACTGAATAAACATCGTGTTTTGTTTGGTTATCGTTTCAAATATGAGTTGGTCGTACATTACATATTGTTTTATCTAACTATTACTACTCAAAGAAAACTCAATTCCGTCAGTACTAATATACCCCTAAGATAAATTTAAAAATATCTTCGATGTGCTTGTCTCCTGAAACTATTTAGAGGAGAACTGAAATTATTTACAAAGAGAGGATTGGAATTTTATGTAGATATAATATTATTATTTTTATACAGTCATACAAACATTATGAAAATAATTGTTGCAAGGTGAAACTAGATCATAATAATTGATTTATTTAAACTATTTCAAATATTACTCCTATGGTTCAACTAGCAGTATACGTATACCATAGACAATGGCTCTTAAGTACTCTTAACAAAGATAAAACAGTTAATCCAGGGTATTAATATATGGCTAACAGATAAGGCCGCCATATTTGGCTATACAAAATTCCACTCTAGACTAAGTTCTGATCGGAAAGCTAGTAAGTAGGTTGATGTGTGTTTTATCTGCAAATGTTAAACTTGTTTCCTATAATAGAATAAGAGTCACGTAGTTCGGCTGTTGTTGTCCAAATTCATACACATTACTTGCTAAAAGTTTGAAAAGTACCTATATCTGACAAAGTTATGCCCGAAGGTGCTGCTGGCGTATTATGAACTCTTAATTCCAGCCAGCTTACGCGCTGCCTCGCTAATTACAAATATTAATATTTATATTATAAAACATACACTTATAACAATATGTTGTTTTGTATACAGTAGATAATTTATTTCTCATGGTCTTTAAAATATTGAACGTAGGCAGTCCGGGGTGGTGACTGTTTTCCGAGCCGGACAATGGTTTTCACATGCCATGGATAAGATAATGGTCGTATAATCAATGGCTGACATTTAGAATAATGGAAGGTTTGTGTTACATATTAACAGGCAGACACATGTACTATACGAATCATAAATATATTTAAATAACATAGTTACGCTATCTCGCACAAGAGAAATAACAAAATTCTTTGTATTTTCAATACAATAACGTCTCTTCTGCTGTCGGTGGGCCAAAGGGTGAAAGTTCTACAGTTGCTATCTTCTCATTCAGGCTTATTAGTTCACATCCATAACTTTACGCCAAGTCCCTCGAGGGGAATGCCGCGCGAACAGAGCGCCATAAGGCAAGATTCTTACACACCTCGCTCGCTTCTTTGACTTTCATAACTCGTGTCATACACGCACGTCAGTTTTTAAGACTCAGTCCTGACATCACATCATCTGACACAAGGACAAAAATCATAAATTTCCATATTTTTTTAAAATACATTGAACCTGTTTATGTAAGAATTTTAAGTAATAAAATGCGATGAGGTGATTCGACTGTCATTTATCGGCACGACTTTTTAAGTAATTAATATTTTCGGTAAATTTTCCGAAAACATTCATTGGGATTCGGATTCGAGCTCGAGACGTCTTAATTAGAAGCGGGACTGTCGCACCGCTAGGGCCTATTAGAGGGACTGGTAGTTCGTTGGCAAATAGCAATTAGCAGCAGTTTACTGTAAGACTTTAGAAGATCCCACTGCGCCCTAATGAACCCAATACACCCCAATCCTAAAAATTTAAAATATTTGTTAATATGTTATACTTTATCTACGCAACACATTACCAATAACACGTTTCATGAAGATAATCAACATTAATTATGATAAACTTAATATAATTATAAATTGACACGAAACAACACGTGCAAAACTCGCCCACTAGAGTTTCGGACAATTTTCTAAAATAAACACACACAACGAGGTTTTAATAAATATTAAATTTGCTGAATGTAAAGTTACACACAACGAGCGGTAGTTAATTAGTTAGTTGGTTAAATAAAAATAATATTTCAGTTCCAACAAACAGTCCCTTTTTGAATAAGAGATTACCGCCCGAATACTGAACCGCCACTTAAATCTGACAATCAATAAAGTGCTACTTACTGCTCAAATTTCATGTATTCTGTCTAATGTGACAGCTACTTAAACGAGTAGCGCTTATATATTTGAGTGGCGATTCAGTATTCGGGCTTTAGTCACAGTCGCGCCGGCCCACTTACACGCACGTCGGGACACTTCCAACAACACTTCATTTATCCTTTACTTTAATATATTATTATGCAATATCTGTTTATCCTGTTGTGACTTGAAACTTTTTAACTTGTCACTCATATACTTCTACTGAGTCATGGCGAGCCTGTACTCGGAAATTACAATTTTCATTCCATTCATTTTTGATATAACGAGATATCACTTAACATAACTTCGCGCCTTTTTCTACCCGAAGGTGTAGGCAGCGGCTGTCAAGCCTCGACTCGCCGTTATGTTTACGTCCCAAATGGAATAGGTGGCGAACTTGTTGCCATACCGGGCACAAAATTTTTAGTCATCGATATCTATAACTTTCGAAAATAATTTCGTAAAGTCATTGGTGTGAGCCAGGATTCGAACCCGCCACCTCTGGATTCAGACGCGAGGTGCTCGTCCACTGGACCACCGAGACTTTACGAGATAGAGATATGTACTTCCATTATCTAGTTTAACAAAATACCTATCCTAAAAACAAACTTTTTTTTCGACGAATTCGAAGACACGCCACACCTACATTATAATAAGAGGCGTGATAATTTTAAATATTTACTAGCTGACCCAGCAAACGTTGTCGTGCCGAAAAATAAATTTTAAAAAATAGGGGTTGATCGTAGGGGGTTGAAAATTTAGGGTTGCATGTATTTTTGTATCTAGTTTTATAAAAAAAATAAGAAACAGAAATATGTCGAAAAATTAAAAAAAAAATTGAGGGGTGGGCTACCCTTGTGATTTAGGGGGATGAAAAATAGATGTTGTCCTATTCTCAGACCTACCCGACACGCACATAAAATTTCATGAGAATCGGTCAAGCTTTTTCGGAGGAGTTCAATTACGCACATCTAGACTCGAGAATTTTATATATTAGAATATTATTTTATTTATGTTTATTTTTTTCGAGACATAAAAAAATAAATCCTACGTTAGCAACATTCATCAAATAAATCAAATTAAGCAATGGACAAAATGCAATATATAATCTCATCTCTTAGATATTTTGTTTAATTTTTTACATACAATAGGCAATAGGTTCGCCACCTATTCCATTTGGGTCATAAACATAACGGCGCGTCGAGGCTTAAGAGTCACTGCCTACACTTTCGGGTAGAAAAAGGCGTGAATTTATGTTATGTTTTCATACTCGCTTGTAGTCGTTTTTTAGGGCCCTTTTCATCACCTTCCTCAAGGACTCGTTCAATTTATTCATGGAAAGAGGGTTGTGGGCGACATAGTCTCCTACATCCTTCCGCTTTTACACTGTATATTTGTTTAGTTAATCTTGCATCATCCATTCTTTCTACATGGCCGAACCACTGGACATGTATATATAGTTTATTTTATATTTATAATAGCCTATGGACCCATAAAAGACCAGAAGTATCATACGTGGGCAGCCGTTTATTTGTCCTTTTCCCTCACCTTTTGAATAGTTAAATAATGTCGCGTGTATTACGTTAATATGTAAATAATCTTACGTACACGTATTTATGAGGAAATTTTTAGTTATAATATATAAAATATGTTCTAAACGTACGAAGCGAAGGTCATCATCAGTCGAGAGGCATGCACGTTCGGAGATGCATCGCGAGAGGCGTACATACAAGTCATAAAACAAAATATTACCACTCTATCTATGAAACATAGACCACACGCTCGTTTTTAGTCAAACACCTAATAATTGTAACAGATAATAAACCACAACTCTATAAAACTACCCCCAAACATAAAATAAGAAATAGGAATCATATTTCTAAAGCCAGTGCCAATTGGAGGAATAGGAAAAAAAAACATTGCTTTAAATCTAACCGTAAGAGGGAACGTTATCCCTTTTTTAAAAACAATACTGAACTGAACTATTTCGTTCGTATTTTCACGTGTTTAAGGGTTGGGCTAGATAGAGATAGACAAACTGGTATTCTCCGCTTATGTACGCACTGCGAAGTATCGCATTCGTTTGTTTGCTTACAGATTAATTTACTCCTCAACGGAGAGGGAAAAAATTAATAGACATTAAAACAATTAATATAAACACGCGCTTGTATACCACATAGGTACAGGAGGCGACAACCGTCCCGCGCGGTGGCTGATAAAATACTGAATGGTGATTAAATAAATACCTACATATTGTTACATACTCACTAAGTACTTGATAATGTACAATGTTTGAGCTTGAGGTATGTACGTCTAATATTTATATTGTATTGTATTAATTAATCGTCTCATGAACATATTGCACGCCTCTAGCGACAACACGAAAGATGTGTTCCCCTAACTCTTTACGATCTCGCCGCCGTCGGTGTGGATTTTTTTCGCAAATATTCGTATTATAAAAAAATAAACCGTAAGATTCTGTTAAAAGGTACCACTATCTATATATTTTATATCTTGACTTGGCCTAGTACACGTAATAAGGATTGCAATTTACACTAACATTGTGTGAAGATATTTAAAAATTGTAATAATAAATTTAATTTCATATTTTCTATCGTAATGTAACAAAGTTTATTTATTTATCGCTTCGAGAAAAAACTTAATCGGTTTTTGAAAACTGCTCTTACTGCTGCATAAAATTATTAAGCACTTTCAAAGATTAAATTTATAGAAATCTCTTTGACCGAACCTTTGTTGAAGATGGTGGCGTGAAAATTGGCGATTCTGATTCACAGGTGCCGAGTTAGAATCCATTCATAACACCTGAAGACTCAACACGCCGAATTAATTATTTTGGCTGTCACGGAATAGATATCGGGGATCCTGTCGGACAAGACTAAACTCGCAACTAGACAGAAAAACTCAAAAATTCCTAAATTTCTTCACCTAACACGTAACGTACCCACTTAAGAGTTCATCACCATTTGACGGATACAAAACTTCACACATAGTCACAGCAACTGCTAACTGCTGCTAATTTAATTAAGATAATTTTCCATACGAGATCTATAAATACAAGTTTCGTATTTAAATTGAAAATATGTATTTTCATGAGATATGAAGTTTTGTTCTTTTAGGCTAACAGTATCTGTCATGAAATATTTTAAAAATACTTTCTTACATTAACTGTATATGTTTTATTAACAACTTGCTGACCCGGCGAACTTTGATCCGCCTCGGAAGCATTAAATAACGACTTTTACTAAAAAAGAAACTAGCCCAAGTTACTCTTTATTGCATCTGCCAATAAAAGTCCCGTCAAAATCGGTCCAACCATTAAACTGTTATTTTGGTGTATGTAGCGTCATTATTATTACATAGTATAAAACAAAGTAGCTTTCCGCTGTCTGTACCCTTAAATGTATCTTTGAAACTACGGAACGGATTTTGGATGGAACGGGTCAACGAGGGTAAAAAAACGATAATTTTCGAGATTTAGCACTTTAATTGTAAACGCTGTAAAAAAATACTTTTGATATATCACCAACGTTTAAGGTGTTAAGTTACTATTTCACGTGTCGGTATAAAACGAATTTATAATGTATTTTGTTTTATTAATATTAAAATAACTTTTTCTGAACAATACGTGTGAGAGTCATGCGCTATATACTATTAATCATAAATGTGTGTGCTTACATTCGACCTAAATATGCCTGCTAAAACTGTTTTATATAATAGCAATTTGTCAGCCGCATGGTGAAAGATAAGGGCGATTCTTTATCGCGCGACATCGACAATATTTTTGGTATTGCAGATAAGATAACAATATTGTCAGGCACAATGTTTTAATGTGTATGTATGTATATATCATATAATGTAATACGGATTAACAATTTCACCGCGATCTTTTGTTATATCAACGTGACGTTTTGAACAACTCAAAGCAATCTAAATTAAAAGAAACCGATGTTACAACTTATTACATCAGCTGTGTAAAATGTAAAAATCAGTCCAGGGATTAAGAGAGTAGTCAAAACAAAGACAGACAAACAAATATATCGTGTATATATATAATTTATGTACAAAATGCCGTCATTAAAAAAAATTGTCAACCAACCAATTTCAATTATTTGATTCAATATCCCCGTCGACACGAGACACTTGATTTACACTATTTACATTTAGTACCATCATTTTCTGTCCTCATCCCCCTCAAAGTGGGGTCGATACAACAGTCGATACAACAGTTTAAATATTGTAATGTGCAGAGTTGTTTAAGTGATAACTATCAGAGGGTTTGCTCTCGAAAATATGCAAATTTGTGACCTCAATTTAAATAATACTGGCATAGAAGAATATCGTCAGATACCTAAGCTTTCGTCTTTGTATTTTAAAATTCTAGAATATGTAAATATTTTACCACATAAAAATGATATAAAAATGATTTGTCGATAAATATTGATAGGATCGCCATATAACACATATCTAACTCTATAAGAACAAAAATAAATATTAAATTAGGTATACAGTACTATATGATTATCATATTGGTAGGTACATTTAACCAAGTTAGGACCTTAATTTGGACCTTACTGCAAGGACCACGACCAATGACCTCTCTATATCTGTCTCTAGAAACTTCCAGTTGCTGTCGTCTATCATGCTGGGTCATCATTAAATATAATAACATAATTTATGCCAGTTGAGTGAAGCGTGCCAAGATTTTATCACGAACACGTATAACGGTTGTTGATTATGTAAGAGGAAGCTTGAAAGTTGCGTTTATAACTGAGAAGATAAGAGAAAATCGCCTAGCGTGGTAGGGGCATGTAATGAGGAGGGATGATGCACATGTTGTGAAAAGAATGATGAACCTGAATGTGGAAGGACACAAGAGAAGAGGGAGGCCGAAGAAAACATGGACAAATTGTGTGAAAGATGATATGACTAGGAAGGGTGTTATTGTGGAAGAAATAAATGATAGGGAAGCGTAAAAAAGAAAAACCTGTAGTGCCGACCCCAAATGATGGGAGAAGGGCAGGATGATGATGATGTATAAGGGTTGTATGTAATATGTATTGTATACATAATAATATGGAGGTAAGTCTGAATCGCCATGTTTGGTTTATAACAATAAAACCTCGAAACCATTATAGTTCTTTTTATATATTTTAGCGATAATCATTCATAACAATTTGTAAAATGAGCTATATCGCGTTAAATATACAAGAATTTCATAGTAGGAGTTTTTATTCTTTCAAAAGTAAAAAATAGTACACACTTGGCGTTCATGCTACGTACGCTATGTATTTTAAAACTAGCTAATTCAAATCACACATGATCTAGCTAAAATGATTTATGTACATTACTGAATGATAGTTCTTATTTAATAAATTTAACGACGTAATAACATAAATAGCAGGCAAGGTCATAAAGGAGGGAGAAAGATTGGCTGGGTGGATTACCTAACAGCAGAAGCAACATGATAACAATCATGATCACCGACCAATCGCATTGTGTCACTTATAATTACCATCGCCTAGCAATCAATGGAAACTGGCAGTGCTGATTGCTTAAAGTTACGTAATGGACAGGCGGGATTGATAAATTTTAAATTGCTACTGCTATAATCTCAAGCTCTTGCAGTAGTGTGGACAATTCTTATCGGAATACCGCTGAAGTCCTCGCTCGCCACCACGTTGCCGGCTAAATAGACACTGTGTGACGTCATTATATCGTCCTGCCGCGCGACTCTTCTCGCCTCCAAGCTAGCCGATGGAAGTTTGTTATAATCAATGAGAGAGAACTTCTCACGAATGTTACTCAGATGGGGGAAGGTGAGCGATCTCCTAGAATTCAATTGTAATAATAATATTTACATATGACGTGATATACGTTTTAACAGAAAACTTGTAATTGACTTAAAAGTAATAGTTAATTTGAGATATTTTCACAATTAATGCTGGTTAAAAAAATTTATAAATTACCCAAACTTCGTGTCGTCGCTAGACGAGGATGAGTAATCCCGAACTCTCTCGTTAGATGGCGCTGTTTTAATTATAACATTATCTGGCGTATCGCAAATTACTTGGGTGCCTTTAAACAGTTTGTTTTTAATGAAAGCATCATCGTTTTCAGAATCTGTCTTGATACCGGACTCTCTCAACTCAATAATGCGCTTCTGATTGATAGGCAGAGGTGTCGAACTCCTCCTTTTCGGGAAGGAAGACATGAATTTTATAAAATTTTCTTCTAATACATTCGTTGGAGATAATTTCTCTTTGGACTTTTTGGCTAATGCTTGTTTAGGCAAATCCAAACATTTCAATCCAGAAGATTTTTTCAAATCCGTCTTATACGGACTGGAAGCGAGACTTTTGCTGGTAAGCTTAACCTGTTCAGCTTCTTTAACGACTCTAACCGATGACGTAGATGGAGAATTTCGCAATATCGGCATGTCCTTCTTCCACAAGAAATCCAAGAATTTGCATTCTCTATCAGGGGTTGGCGGTTCACTTGAATCGTGATTTTTTGATAGGATCTCAATTGACTCTATGAACTGACTCCACTTGGTCTTGCGAGATTTGGACAATTTCGATACTTGGTGGCCGTTTCGGTTAACAGACGATGATCTTTTGGGTGAATAGTCGGATATGGACATTAGTGGGGAACTACAAGACGATGGTTCTGACAACTTTAGCGCTAGTTTTTGTAGCGTACGTGTGCGGGTACAGGCAGAAGAGAAGAGAAAATAATTACCTTACATTAATTGATGATTTCAATAAACTCGTTGGAAAGAAACACATAATTAATGTAATTTACACATATACAGTCATAAGACTGAATAAAATATTGGGTATGAAACGTCTTGAAAGAATTGGCTTTCATCTCTGGTGGAGCTAAAAATCAGTAGTAATAAAATAAGTAGGTACATTGTATGCAGCTTGCACCTTGTTCATATAAGTCATCGATGACTATCAGACAGAATCCCTGAAGTGTTTCTTGTACTCTGGCAAATTGCGAAAATATGTTCAGTGTTGGAGTTAATAGGTTCAACTATTGTTAGATTTGTGTATTAGAACACTGTCTACCCCTTCGTGAATGTAAAGCTATAAAAATGTACTTACCGTGCTCGTTAAAGTGCTTCTCCAAATCCTCGTGAGAGAGGCTCGTAGTTTGTGGCTCGTCTGCGGCGACTGTTTGTTCTGGACGCGACCTGGAACATCTGGAATATTATATAACTTATATATTACAATTTATTATTTTTTGCATTTTCAAACTATCATGAATATTTGAAGGTATAGGCGGAGTTATCTCAACACAAGGAAATAATATTTAAATCATTATTTTAACATAAAATCTATTCGTACATAAATGACCATATCCATTCTAATATTATGTAGCAACAAATTTATAGTTTGTCAGATTAGACCCGCTAATCTTAAGAAACGATTTGAATAAATATTTCAGGGTCAGGTCGCCCATTTGTGATCTGAAGCCCTCTAGAGCCCTTTAAGTATTATTGCGCCAAGAACAGACATTTTTAGATGTAAAGGTTGATAATATGACCAGCACGTTTGACGGATTACCTCAAAACTAACAGTAATAGACTCTCACCGTAACATAGCATTGCTGCATCTTAAGGCGAGCTCTAGCCCGTCCAGCCAGCAATGACCGGCCGCTTGAGAGGGCGCCCGGAATATCAGGTGTGCTGTCGGCAGCGGCTGTACTACTGCGCCTGGAACAATATTCATCATTAGATCCTTTCAGTGTTGGATATAACTATGTAAATATCGTTGGTCAGTATATCCTCTCAATTTATGGTTTAAACCACGGGTCGTTAAATGGCGGACCGCGGTTACCATCCAGACCGCCGAGTCATTATGTGTGGACCGCGAAAACTCAGCAACTTGCACTACAGAGTACTACTAATTTAATAAAAATATATCCCCCGCAACATTTTTGCTGACGCCAATTCAGAAAAGGTTGGGCGAAGTAACGAATTGACAGCCCCTGGTATTGCAGACGCCATGGGCGGCGGTGATTGCTTTCCATCAGGTGACCTGCAAGGTCGTTTGCACCCTTCTCTCATAAAAAAAACCTTTGTTATTTCCGTAATCTTTGTTTAGTAAATATTTTTTCTCTAAAAAGTGTGGACCGCGAAGGTCATTTCATTTTTTAAAATGGACCTCAAGCGAAATTAATTGGCGACCCCTGGTTTAAACTATAGCAAACTTTAGAACCAGTTTTTGTAAGTTAACGGCGATTGTTTTTGGTCTCATATGCAGCAATCTTTTTCTTCCTGCCACGTTTCCATGTTCCCATTATATTTGGCGTCGGCACAATAGGTTTGTCGTTTCCACACATCGTTATCATTTACATGTTCCACACTGACCCCCCCCTTAAACATGTCATCTTCCATAACACAATCCATCCATATTTTCTTAGGTATTACTTTTCTCTTATTTCCATTTCCATTGTAATTTTATCATTTTGTCGCAACATGTGTTATCACCCCTGCCCATACCACGCAAGACGATTTCCTCTAATTTAATACTCAGAGTTATTCAAGCAACATTCAAACATCCTCTTACAAACACGTTCCGTATTTAATCAATTTTCCTCACTCCTCAACATTCGCGTCTCCGTAGCTTGCGTCTTAGCTCTTGTAATCTTCTTACCATCCATACCTTTCATGGCCCAGTATTCTGATTCGTACGCGATGAAAAGTTTCATGGTGGTTTTGTATAATAGATTATAACCCTTCAACTTGAAAGGC
The DNA here is from genome assembly GCA_905147225.2 of Euproctis similis. Classification (NCBI taxonomy): domain Eukaryota; kingdom Metazoa; phylum Arthropoda; class Insecta; order Lepidoptera; family Erebidae; genus Euproctis; species Euproctis similis. The sequence continues at coordinate 2,916,114 of LR990107.1, forward strand.
ATTCGGGGGTCGCCAATAGTTACCGTTATCTATTATGTTAGCAATCACATACATAATATGTATATTGGAACCTAAGTTGTCCACAAGTTGTTCTTTACCTGATTTCGTTTTAGCTGGAAATAAATCTAAGCATATTTGATAACGACATAACATAACATAACTTCACGCTTTTTGTTACCCGAAGGTGTAGGCAGCGGCTGTTAGTCATCGTCTCGCTATCATGTTTTTGTCCCAAATGGTGTGGCTAACGTGGTGACGAACCTATTGCCATACCGGGCACAAAGTTTTCAGTCATCGATATTTACCACACATAACTTCCGAAAACAATTTCGAAAACTCATTGGTGTGAGCCAGTGTCAGGATTCGAACCCGGGCGTCTGGATCAGAAGCCGTCTGCTCTACCACTGGACCACGGAGACTTTGGATAACGACAACGGTGAAAATTTAAAAACATAATGTAAAGAATTTTCTACATTAAAATCTCACCGATGGTCTCGTTGTGAGGCCCCCTGGGCGCCCAGATATTCTGCTCGAGAGGATGATACAATTTGAAGCAGAACCCGTCCTTCTTGCTAGGCCTCTCAATCACCTGGCACGATGTCAGCAGCACTGTTCCCACCCAATGACTACTCTGTTAATATTAATACAGTTTTATTCATATTCTGATTTTATTTTTAAACCTTCACATCTATATTAATCAAAGGAGGTGTAGGCAACGGAAATTATACCACTTCACCGAGACACACCGAGACAGTATATACACACAAAATTTCAAAAAAATAGCCTCAATTGTTGTGACCAGAAAATTTTATAAATTCAAATTCGTGATACAGTACAATTTGTACGGAGTTGTACATTATCTAGACAAACAAAAAAAGTGTGTCAAATTGTTTATATAAAAAAATTACGTACACTGCTATGCTAATATTTCCTAAAGGCGACACTTTCGTTGACACAACTGACACTAGCAGATAAGTATGTTATGGACGTATGTTGAATGTGCTATTATTACATTTTTTTTTTAAATTACAATAGTATGAAGATTACATTAAATACAAAAAAGAGGTCAATGTAAAATAAAAGAGGTCCCTATGGTTACGTCGTGTGTAAAGAATGACTAAGCAGATAAACAGTGCAAAAGCTGAAGAGCATCGCAGAGGAAGGACACTTCCGCACCTACGAGCAAATTAGCCTTGTTTTATCGAAAGGTGCAGAGCGTAAGTACTACGAGACACGGATCACGTCTTAGGCCAAAGAGTTTCTTGTCCATCCTACAAGAGAATTGACGTGTATCTCTATTTAATATACTATAACATACCATAACTTCACACCTTTTTCTACCCGATGACACCATCGAGTAGAAAAAGGTGTGAAGTTAGGTAGGTAAGGTAGTGGCTGTTAAGACTCGACTCGCCGTAAAATTTACGTCCCAAAAGGAATAGGTAGCGAACCTATTGCCATTCCAGGCACATTTTTTTCAATCATCGATATTTATCACATAAGTATAATATACACATTAATTTCGAAAAGTCATTGGTGGGAACCCGGATTCGAACCCGCGACCTATGGTTTGAAAAGCGGGGTGCTCGTCCACTGAACTACCGAGACCAAATGTCTATGTATTAGAAAAATAGATGAAAAGTTAGGGAAATTAAATTCATAGTCTCACGAACAGCCATTATATTACAAGGAAATTCCACTTACCTTTACTTTAGGACTTTTATACAGCAGCAAAAGGCCAGGCTTTAACACACACCAAAGTTTAGTCCAAGACTTGAGTGATCCACGTACCTAGAACGTATCAAGACATTAAGTTAGTTAAGTCTTTTGTGTTTATGTATAAATATAATTTGAGAATGCTTTTTCTCTTCGACAATCCAGAATGGACAGGAAGAAATCCCTCTCTGGTACGTACCTTCAGCCAGTCAGCCAAGACCACTACTGCAGGATCCTCTATAGAATGCAATAGAGCTGAGGCGGCCCTCTTCTTCTCTTTTCTATAATGTTGTCTTTGGGCTTTATAACTCTCTTTGCGAGAGAGAGCCGTGCCCGTGGTACGGGATATACTGCCTACGGCTGTTTCAGAGGACTGCAATGAAAGAAATCATACGATTATAGCATCAAAAACAACTATTTATAACACAATTAACCAAAAATACTTTTCATCCAACAGGATTTCCAAAAAGATTAATGATATGCAGTTGGCATGTCTTATGAGTTGGAATACCAGAACAGACATGTTCCCAAACCGTTGAATAGGAATAGGTTATTCAAGTAATTTCATCATATAAACAGCTAAGGTCATTACAACAATAAGAAATTCTTATGGTTCTATGGAGGGGTGGAGCCCTACTACACGCGTATGTTTGCCGTGATCTAAACTCCAATATATATTGTTCAATTCAATCTTTGTAATTAAATCAGTCTGTACAGTGCCTTGTCTGAAGATGTGCCGTCTGGTGGATGCGCACGGGAGTCACCCGACGCTGGTGTTGCAGTGGCCGCGCCAGGGGAGCGGGGCGGCGGGGTCAGAGTAGCCTCCGCTTTAACAACAACAAAACGTAAACATATACATCAACATAACACATATAAATATAACCACAGACGGAGTTCGAACTCCCAGCTGCACATTTTGAGTATTACTAAATTAGTGACAACTATTCCCATGACCCACAACTCATGAGGGCCCGTACCTCAAAATGACGAAAATTGGACAATCATAAGATCACTGTGGTGTTCGTGGGTTCATCTGTCTCTGAATAAAATAAAAAAAAATAGAATATTAAGGTAAAATATTTGGTACGTCGACCTAAAACAGGAAGTGAACTCTTCAATTACCTAAAAAAGAGATTGTTAAAATGTAAGATACAATATCCAAAACCATGACGATTAATCAGCAAAATTATGGCACGCAACATAATGCGCTTTATTCTTATAAATGGTATCTCGGACAGGAATCGAATCCCTAAAACTCAGTTAGATAGCCTGTTAATTTAACAACTGTATTTACCGTAGGTAGGTGGTGTTGCAGGCGCTGACGCACTAGCTGGAAGTACCACGTTCAAGGGAGGATGATGTTGCTTCTGGAATTTAAGTACAATAACAAATGTTATATTTGTCATGGCTTTAAAAATATACTAGTGGTACTAAATTAATTAATCTAATATCTCCATATATATTCTTACTAAAATTATAATTTCTAAAGTTTGTGAATTACTTTGTTCAATAAACACCGGTAAACCGTTGAACAGAGCTGCCAGTTATGTTAAGATGAAAAAATATCTTATTAATTCGACCATTTCCTTTAAAAATAAAGTTTTTAAAACTTACGGAAGCGAAGGTTGGATAATAATGGCAGGGAGTAAATGGAAGTCGGTAATATAATACTATCGCAAAATGCACAATATTATTATAATATTCTAAAACGTATAAAAACCCGCTACGCTAACTTTGTACTTGTAGTAACTTGAGAACAAGTTAATTAAAGTTCGACTCTTGAAAATATTACTTTAAATCAATGAAAATAAAATAAACCTCTGCATAAATACTTTATATTTTCTAATGATCAAAAATTTGAGACTGCCTACCCAACACCAGGTACCTGCTGGTGTGAAGTTTAACATAACTTCACACCAGGAGGTACCTGGTGTTACATTATGTAAAAAAATCTTACATTTTAATACAAAAATAAAGGAGTCTGCGTCGGTGCGACACACCTTAATTTGGTAAATTCCGTCCACACATGACACAAGTTTCTTAAGCACGATTTGCCCGAATGTACAGAAAGAGAATATAAACTTTTTATTAAGTCGGTTAAAAAATATCGTATTTACTTTCACAATTTCCTTAAATACAAAGATTACTTACCCTTCCAGTGTAATACGGAGTGGACGTATGCAACTGGGCACTATCGCCCCTCAGTGCTGGGGAAGATGGTGTCGTGGACGGAGAAGGAGGTTCCACCGCTGGTGATGAAGACATTGTAGGGATAGATCAGAACATTGTGGAAAATGGAGGGCTGTCACTAGGTTAAGAGGGGACAAATGTGAATTACTTTTAAAAATTCCGATAATTAAAACTATTTTTTAAATTATCAATTACTTATTATAAATTTGGTTCAACTATATTTTTTTATAATAATAAAGTTTTAATATTAAAAATCTACACTTTGTAAAAGTAATATTAATTATATAAGGAAAAAAATCTCGGTAAATTTTACTAGTCAAGTTGTTTCAACTATTTTGAACATTTATTAATTTGGAATTTAATAAGTAACACTATTATTTTCATCAATATTACTATAAATATATTAAAATTACAATTATTCTACTATATAAATATATTCATTTATCAACAATTTATTATTTAAATTGGAATGAATAAAAGGAAATTATATTTACTTCGATGTAGTATGTATATATAGAAATACTATTAAAAAATAATTAATATATTTTGGAATGGTAAAGGGAAGTGTGCCAGAGGATAAAGGAATAATATTCTGTAACAAACAAATTCGGATATTAATAAGGATATTAATTTCCTACAAAACAACATTGAACTAATTAAACATATACACAATGATGCCAATTAGCGATCAGCGCCATGGAACAGCTACTGGTGCCAAGTGCCAAGCATATTAGAGTTAACTTGCGTTCCGTGCTGGACTTGTTACAGCTTGTTGTATTTTATTTTACATACATAAGCTCACGCCTGTATCCCATGGGGGTAAACAGAGACTTTGGCTTTCCAGACGCTACAATCCTGACACACAACTTTCGCCTCCTCCACAGTCATACATCTCGTCATGCATTCGCGTCGGTTTCGGGTGCTACGCATTTTGCCATTTTTATTTGGTCGTGGTAGCTCCGTCTTGGTCTTCCGATCCCGACCCTGCCACTCACATTCGCTTCGTATACTCTTTTAGTCAGTCGGCTTTCATCCATTCTCGCAACATGACCAAACCATCTTAACATACTTCTCTCCACTTTGGCCACCACATCATCCTTCAACTTGCATTTCTCCCTTATCACGCTATTTTTCAATCGATCCGCAAGGATATTTGATTTTAATTATCACTTAATTCAACCGTAACAGGGTCACGTTTACTCATTTGAAATATCGGAGCAAATTTAATTACGGTATAACTTTACAGAACCAGTGGAAGGCGAAACAACAGTTTTAAGAGATTTTGTCTGACTATAGGTATGTCTATAACCGCATCGTATAAACAACTTTATAGTCTTAAATGAGGTTTTCACTTATATATAGGCTACTAGGTCTGACTTCTACATAGGTAACATTTTTATCAGAATCATTGAATTAATTGAACACATTTTCACTGAGATTCGCATTCACATTCAAGACAGTGTGATGAAAGGGAATCTAAGCTCCGCGAATTTTAGCTAGTAGTTTTATGTGACGATTCTAAGTACTTTGTAAAGTCTAAGGAATAAAGATATTTTGAATTCATACGGGTTTCACCGTTTGTTTTGATAATTTAGTTGAATTGAAAAGTCTGTGAAAAAACTTAAACGTAATATCGAGAAACTATGAGTAAGACATTGAAGTAAACCAGTGACCGAAAACTTTATCCTAATCGAGGCAGGATTATGGTAATTGAGCATCAAGGCAGCCATATATTGGTCATAATTTAGGGCCTCTACTCTGTGCGAGGCTTCTACCGGGAGTCACTCAACTATATAAATAAATCAATAAATCATAATAGCGAAGCACTTCAAATGTAATGTTGGCCACAATTGACGGGTCGCGTTGGTGTCATGTCCAGAGACGATTAGTGCTGAGAATTCATACTAGCATTTCCAGTTCTGATTTTATATTTAAAAAGAAATGCATATTTAATCCTGTTAGTTCACTGGTTTCAATATACAAGTTGCTTAGCTTGAGACTGTAGACATATCAGATATAGACGGGCTGTAGTGTCCAGGCACGTTACATAATTGTCAATACATTACCAATACATTACAAGTACATTTTATTGGTTTGAATGTTTGATACGACGGGATGACGAGGACTTTGAGGACAACTTCATGTGTCTAGGTTTAGATAAAACAACACGGCGACAAGATGTAGACTTTCGATAATACTAACAAATAAAAAGCGAAAAATCTGGCAATCATTTATTTACCTGATGAAACAATTAAGATTTAACATTTACAACTCCTTGATCGGGTAAATATGACACATTTTTAGATTTAGACAGTTGATACGCAATATCTTCAGCTGCTTCAATCCTCCTGAGCTCAACTAGTCCTTCACCAGCACTTCCAAATGCCTTTGCTAGTAATATGGCCTGTTGTGAGTCGCCTTCTGCTGAAATAATTGCAGCCTTCTTTTTCTGTTCAGCCTTTTCAACCATAAATCTGGCTTTCTCTGCTTCTAATTGAGCTATTTGCTTCAATTCTACTGCCTGAAGGAATTCTCTACCAAAAGAGATATGAGTTATAGCAATATCATCTAGTATAACTCCAAACTGCTTGGCCCTTTCAGTAAGATGTTCGTTCACTTTAAAAGAAACCATTTCCCTATGAGTTATCAATTCACTAGCGTTGAACTGTGCGACGACAGCCTTCAACACTTCAGACGTGATCGATGGCAATACTCTTTGGTCATAATCTTCCCCTAAAACAGTGTAAATTCTTGGCAATTCCTCTGCAACAGGTCTGAACAGTATCCTAAGAGTAATGTCAACCATCTGCAAATCTTTACTGCCCGTCCTGGTGGATATCGAACTTGGATTCGATTTAACGTCGAATATTATTGGTTTTTGTATCCATGGAATTAAGAAGTGAGTTCCTTCACCTACCACCAGGTTCTTGATGCCAGCAAACCTGTCAAATATGACGGCTCGTTGTCCTCCATCAACGTTATATAAAGCGTTGTTGGCCACCCCGCCGACGAACGCGAGCCCAACACTCATTTGTGCTAAACGATTCATCATTGTAATAGTATACCTTCTGTCCAAATCTTAATTTTCTCAAGAAACGTGATGAACACTTTAAAAGTATGACAAAATAAAAATCACATCACATAGACAAAGTAGGCAGCGTGTTTACAATGAAAAATCTTCCATCACACTGTCACGGCGGTTGTTTCAAGGTGCAATAATAAATTAGCAAGCGTATGATATATAGCCGTATAGTCTAAGAGCTTATCTATCTGTATGGCTGATAAAAATGTATTAATACAACTAACTTTGCTATTTTCATTCTGTATAATTCTGAATAATTATCACCAAACACTTCGTGATCACACGACTTTTATAGACACTTACTGATCTCGGTTTTTATAAAAACGCCGGAACGTTTAATTTTCTTCAAATAGAAATTAAATTAAAATATCTAGGAATGAAACAAGAACAATAATACACTAATGAATAGTTAAGTTTTAGCTATTTGAAAAAAATCCGTCTGTTTTTTAATTTAAGCAAAACAATATCAAATTAGATATTTGAAACTGTAATGATAAACATATATATTGCTTGACATCATCATAGACAGATTTATGTGTAAATGATAGTTATGAGTTCTATATTGTTTTGTTTTTATTAAAAATAATTATTGTAACCTACATATTTTTGTATTTTTTTTTAGAAAAGTATAGAAGTATAAATCTGTATCTGTCGCGATCGAGGAATGACGCGTCCCTGTGGCTTTATGAACTGTTATTATTGTTGAGTTTTATACTAATCCGCTATTACTTTAATTCGTAGGCAGTGTTTAAAAAACTAATTAGGATATTTTAAACATGGGTAGAAAAGGCTATTTTACACACTTAAAAGGTTAAAGTGAAGGCCCTTGTGAATGCGAAACATTTACAAACCAAGAAATATCACGCAAATTCAATGTTTATGACATAAAATATAGATGATTGTGAAGTAAAAATAAAAAACAAATCAGTTTAAAATAACGGTACAATATCACTTGGTAATCTAAATCTTGCAGTGCGTCTAACAATATGGCAAGGGACGGAGTAAATAAAATTGAAGTCTGTTTGTATTATTGAAAAAACAGCATGTAAGATATATATCGTATGTAACATTTTTTTACAATATTGCTCTGTATGTCTGTTTGTTCAGGATAATCTCAGAATCGATTTTGACGGGAATTTTGTTGGAAGGTTGGCTGATACAATAAGGAGTAACTTATGCTACTTTTATCTTCGCAAAAGATCTTTTGTTTCTCATAAATTCACCGGGTCTGCTCAGCTAGTAACGTAATATAAACGTACACTAGCTCCCGACCTATTTTGGTTTACAACTTTGAGGTGCGTGACTTTCATGGTAATGGATTGAACGAACCCATGAATCCTCACCAACTATGATTTTAATAAGCTAAGAATTGTTTTCAGTCAAATTTTTCCGGGTAGTAAAGTACAGATAACAATAAATGTCCCCATCTTAAAAGCAACAGATTCTATTTGAATAACTTGTTAGTATTTTTTCTTAGACGCTATTATGATCTTAGTGACAACAAAAATATACCCATATATTTAAACAAAAATCAATTAACTTTATAAAGTATACGTTAATTTAAGAAATACTTTTAATGAAAAATGTTTTTAACTAGATCAGATACGTCTTCGAGTCATTCATTACCGACGAACAGTTTTATTTTTAAGAATATACCGGAGTGCAATGAAGAAGCCAAATTTTAATATCATTCCAATTAGATACACCTATATTTATTTTAAAAGCAGATTATATCTTCGATAAAACTTTTTAATTTTTAAAATTATTAATGTTAATTTATCATTATATTCTTGTTATATGAACAACTAACTTAATTTATTTTAATCAAGTATCATCAAATGATAAGATTATGTTGTAATTGAAACGCCGATATTTTTGTACCTGTTCTTAATGAATCATCGGCTATTATAACATTTTCCCCTTTCTGACACATTTCTCGAGAATGTCAAGACCTCGGGGACAGCGTCTCGTCATAAAAGAACCATAAAACTTTGAATCTATCCGATTTTTGTTATTTCAAATGCCATCTTAACACCTGGGTAATTATCAAGATAAGTTACCTATTACTAGGTAAGTATTTCTTAGAACAAACTAATTGTGTGTTAATATGAATCAAACGAATGAAACGTAGAAAAGACTAAATACTTGAATTCTGATGGCCTGGAATAATAAATAGTTTTCCTCCTATCTAAATGATGGTCTAAACCTGTTGACATGCTTCGGTCACTATAATATTATTAAATAATAATGATAATAATAATAATGATACATTGGCGTCTCGTGATCGGAACCTTTTTTTTTACCCTAGGAAATGCTTTATGCATACCCCCCGCCTAGGGACGGCAGGGGGTAGTGTGGGACTCCTAAAACAGTAAACTGCAATCCGGTCCTAGAGTTACCCACTAAAACCTCGCGGCGGCCTTCCTCCGGTGTTTGGGTGGTCCAGGACTGTTCTTCAGCCCTCTGGATCACCCTGCCGTCGCCCCCCCCCCTGTTACGAGGGGGGCTCGTCCTCGGGGAGCCTCGGTGAGAGGCTCCCCTGGGTGCGGCGACTCCGACCGCGCGCTGTAAAGAGGCGCGCGGCTGCGGTGTCCCCGACGACCCTCCCCGGCCGCAGCCTGCGCGGCCCGTCGGCGGCGGCGATCACTGAGCTCGCCGCCCCTCGACCATGCCTGGCAGACCTCCAGCGTGTGCTGGACCGAGTCCAGGTCGGATGCGCAATGGTGGCATCTCGCAGTCTCTTCTCGTTTTATTCGACTCAGATACTCACCGAAACACCCGTGCCCGGTGAGTATCTGAGTCAACCTGTAGGTGACAGTGCCCCATTTACGGAGCACCCAGGCCTCGAGGTGGGGCAGGACGGCACCAACGGCGCGCTGACGCGCACAGCCCTGAAGGACCAGCGCGTCGCGCCAGTCCCCCAGGACCCGCCGAAAGGCCTCCCGCCTCCGCACTTCGTGTGCCCGCGCGTCTGGGTCCCCACCTCCCCGGCCGAGATCGGGATGATGTAGGGGGGGAACGCGCGAGGACCGTCTCCGCCTCGTACAAAATGGTACGGTAGTCCCGTACGATCCGGATGGCCATGATCCGCTCCAGGCTCCTCAGCAGAGCCCTGGAGCGGGAGGCCCCCGCGAGGTCTCTCGACCAAACGGGTGCCCCGTACAAGGCCACAGACCTCACGACGCCACCGTAGAGGCGGCGAACTCCCTCTCCCGGTCCCCCGAGATTGGGCAGCAGGCGGTGCAATGCGCCTGCCACCCGTCGCGCTCGGGGAACCACCCTCACGAAGTGCTCCTCGAAGCTCCAGCGGCTGTCCAGGGTGAGGCCGAGGTACTTCATATACCGCCCCACCGGGGCGGCCGTGTCACCTACCTGGATCCGGGAGGCCGGGGGTTCCCTGCCACCGGTGAGGCGGTGGAACCACAGCGCCTCACTTTTGTGAGGCGCCACCTCCAGGCCCAATCCGCGGATCCGTCTGACGATGATCGCCACCGCTAGCTTCGTGATCGGAACCTATTAATCACAAGTAGGAGTGTTAAACCAGGAGGTCATAAAGACAACACATCTTTTGAGTCACGTGACAGATTGTTGGAACACATTTGGGTTGGTTGTTGGATTGGGGGACCACTGTTCTTGGATAGTTTACATAAAATGAAAATAAACATGGCAGCTGTTCATTTGAAATGATCGTTTATATACTACTAATCGCTATCACAAGACCGACGTTATTCTATATAGTTTAAATATTTTACATTTAAAAAAAACGTTCTCAAAAATATCTCCATTCTTAGACGTTCCTAAATAGTACGCTTATAATTTAGTGTTATAACATTTTTTCATCTGTAACATGTATAGAATATGAAGGCGGCAACTATGTGGGTTACGCCAATAGCGTTCCAGATAAGAAAAATTCTGATAAGACGCATATCAAAGATCTACAAAATGATTGATCGATTTACAAGATAAATCATGATCGGATGTGAATGGGACTTACATTTCAAGATATTTGTACAACTTCAACATATAACTAGCCTAGCCTACCTGGCAAACTTGTTACAGTACGAATCGAAATAAGAAAAACTACATTACTACTGTGCTCTCTTATGTAGCGGCATAATAAAATGCCTATAGCCTTCCTCAATAAAGTGTCTACAAGATGTAAATATATTTTTCAACTCAGATAACCAGGTCACGAGATCATCGCGTTTTAAACAAATGCTGCGACTGCTATTTATTGTTATAAAACATATATACGTGCTCAATATATTAATATAAGAAATACAAACTCATTATTAAATATTATTGTAATATCAATCGGGAAATAACCGACGCAATAACAGCCATAGGGCCCATACTAGTATTACGCCATAATAAATGTTTTTCTCGATTGGAATCGAATTTACAAACCGCGGGCTAAAGCTAGTTCCTTTATCCTATTAAATCTATGCTATGCTATTACGGAACTTGAACAAGGAACTGTTGGAGAAAAACTAATATGGAGCTCTTTATTAGAGTAGCAGATGACAAAACAACATAGATTTTAGTCTGTAGGTATGTCTGTCGGTTTTAACATGAATCTACCAAAAACTAAACAATCTAAATTCTAGTACAGTTTTCATCGATTTTTCTTAGCTAGAGGTTTCATTTTACCACAGCGGTGTAATTTATTCACACGTAACTCTCGTGGCTTTTGGGAAAACTGATAAACATTTTTTTTAGATATTATTTGAAAGGTACAAAAAGCAAATACACATACATTTTTAAAGTAAATTATTACGCGGGCCACAGCCGGCAAACAATTAAATATTATCGTAATTAATTATATGGAACATTCGTTCGAGGCCAACGTGTCCTTGAAAGCAGAAAACACGAAAACCATCGGCATAGGGGCGTGCTGGTGAGTGTTTAATTCGAGCAGGATGGTATTAATAACCACTGTGAATGTGCGAAGTAGAGGTGCCGTTTTTAATAAATACTAATAGGAAATAATATGTTATTGACGTTAAAGAAGCAAACCATAATAATATACTGCTAGAGTATTGACAAACAGCTGAGGGGAATGTGCGAGTCTCCAACGTTGCTGGTTTAATCAAATATACCAGATGCATACTTACGTCAGAATGAACAAGCTTGTATAGCGCCCGAGTAAAATCGTGCAATACCGCTCAATAAATTTATTATATATAAAAAAATAACATTTATACATACATAGGTAAAATAATAGCCTTGAAACACGCTAGATTTCCGTCTAGACCTTAAACTTGATTACTCAGTACCACTACTTACATAGATTTACGTTCTAGAGACTTTCTACAAGGCTGAATTACTCCGATTCACTCAATAAATTATTCCTCACTGTTACCATTCACCAATTGATCAAATAATTCATTACAATTGATATTCTTTATTTCAATACGGGGAAAAGTCATATCTGTCTATGCAGTCGAACTATATTTAAAAAAAAAAAGGATGAACAGATTTGGTTAATTGAGATAAAAAGGAGAAAGAGATTTTTTTTTTCTATTTAAGTTTCTGTACATGTTTTCCCGAGGCTCCCGAAACTATTGGATTTCTATCCGTATTTTAGACATTTTGTGATCACCTAAACTTATCAATTCATAGCTTTTTAACTTAAAGATCAATATCGATGGGAATTGAACCGGCTACCTAGCACATTATATATTTTTATTTTTCCGTATTATGTGACGAATGTATTCACGTTGCCCTCAACTAACAATAATGATAAATTTTGTTGACGCACAAATTTGTTGACTATCACTACATAGTAGAAAACAAAGTCACTTTCCGCTGTCTGTCCCCTTATGCATATCTTTAAAACTACGCAACGGATTTTAATGCGTTTTTTTAATAGTTAGAGGGTGTCAACGGGGTGGTTTTGATCTATAATTCATGTATAGTGTAGTAAAAAAAAGTGATAATTTAAACGCTGTCTGAACCCTAAGTGATAGATCAAAACAACGTACTACATCAGCTATACTCTAAGTGTGTTCCGCGGAACCCTAGGGTTCCGTGATGAGGTATCACGGAACCCTAGGGTTCGTCGGGGTTCCGCAAGAATTTAGAAATAAAAAAATCAAAACACCTCTCTCTGGTCGCTCCGCGGCTGTGCGGACTCCGCGGCCGCGCTATGAATGTTATTTAATTATTTATTTGTATTTGTATAAGCTTGTGTTACATTAGCTGGTACAATCTATACTTATATTATAAAGCGGAAAAGTTTGTTTGTTTGTTTGAACGAGGTAATCTCAGAAGCCACCAGTCCGATTTCAAAAATTCTTTTAATGGCGTATAGTCCATTTATCGAGGAAGGTTTTAGGCTATATTATATTTCCAAATAAATTAGGGATCCCTACTATAAAACCAATAATGTAACCCAAGGTGTAAGTACGTGACCCTTACATTGCGAACGCTGCGAAAACTATTGAGTACAGAACAAAACAATGTACTACACTTTTATAGAGCGTATAATTGTCTACGAAAAAGGTCGCGAGAGCATATATCTAACTATTATAGTTATCGCACAATAAGGGTTTTTTGATTTTTTTAAATTAATTAAAATGATGTCGTTTTTCAAATTATTTTTTTGTACCTTGGTATTAACTCTCCACAAAATAATTTGCTTCATTAAAAAGATAAATTTAAGGCCTTTCTAGAACTTTTTGAATGATCACATTTGGACATTTAATTCAAAAGATATTCACCGTGTACAAAATTTAAGTATTCAATTTCTAAGACAAATATGTTGCGCGGGGTCATGAGTGGATTTTTTTTACCTTTTTTAGGCGATACGAAGTTCGCGCGGTCTGCTAGTATCTCATAAGTTTGGTCTCAACAATTTTATACTTGTACAACGCGTTCGCTCTAAGTTTGCCGGTCTGTGGAATGCGCGTACCCTCCCCCACGTGACAACAAAACTTATAATGTGTCATAGTTTTACCCAAATATCTAACGTACACAATTTTTATTGTTACAATTAAATAAAAAATTTCGAACGTCATACACTCACACCTATCGCCAGCGGCAAACTTAAAACGAGCGGGTAGTATACTTGTAAGCGCTCAGTCTCTTTGATAAAAGCCACCTCTGAATTAGACGCTATAGTTATCAACAAGCGACTTTCGTCTCTAACTTCAAAGGATAAAGTCGATATTGTTTACAACGCTATTTTTAAATTTCTGTTTTTATTTTTGCTTTTTGTTTATGAAAGGTGCCGACTCGAGTATTTTCGAGAATATTTGAGATCGAGTCTAGGACTAAGTATAAAAGCGGCGATCGCGCGTTGGCGTCGTCAGTTGATGATTAGCGTTCGGAGCGATAAGTTACTACCTACTTACAAGCTCGCTAGCGAGAAACTAGTGTCCATTGTTTTACTGCCTGCTGTATTCTGTTGTCTCAGTTTTATACATTTCTTCCCTGTAGGTTCTAAATTTAGTCTCTTATACGCAGTAACGATTGTGCATTATTTAAACCCCACTATCCTGACTTGTAACATTATAAATAAAGAAGAATGGAACGTTGGCTTAAAGGTGTTAAACGTGTTCCAACAACATCTTCTAATGACGCTGAATGTTCAAAAGCAATGCGCGCGGAGAATTTAGCAATCACCGATCCAGAAGATGATGCCACGAGTGCCACGACGTCAAGCTCGACGGTTTCAAAGACGAAAAAAAGGAAGTATGATGAATCTTATATCAGTTTCGGATTTGTTGATTCCAACGGCTCACCTCTCTGCATGCTCTGTAGTAAACTGCTTCCTAATAGTTCCATGGCACCTGCCAAATTGCGTCGACATTTAGAAACCGTACACCCCGAGACTAAAGACAAGAATAAAGAATTTTTTGTTCGCAAAAAAGATCAGTTATTAGAAAGTCAAAAAAATATGATGCATGTAACACAAACTACCAACGAAAAGGCCACGGAGGCATCATATTTAGTTAGCTATCGCATTGCACAAGCAGGTGAAGCGCACACTATCGCTGAGAAATTAATAAAACCATGTATATTAGACATAACAAAATGTATGCTTGATGAAAAATCTGCAAAGCATCTTTCTACTGTTCCGCTATCAAACAATACTGTTTCACGACGAATCCATGATCTGGCAAGCTACGTCAAACAAGAACTAGTTACACGTCTACAAAATACACGATTCGCTTTGCAAATGGACGAGTCGACTGATGTCGCTGGTTTGGCTATCCTGCTGGTTATTGTGAGATATCCATATAAAAGTTCTTTTGAAGAAGACATGCTTATGTGTTCATCGCTGCTTACAAACACTACCGGGGAAGAAATTTTTAATAAAATAAATATATTTTTTGAAGAACATAATCTCAGTTGGAACAATTGCATTGACATTTGTACAGATGGGGCCAAGGCGATGACAGGTAAAACAGCAGGAGCAGTGTCACGAATGAAAAATAAAGCGCCTAATTGTAGTTCCAGTCATTGTATTCTGCATAGACAAGCACTTGCGATGAAGCAAATGCCGTCTAATCTAAAATTAGTTATGGATGAAGCGGTAAAAATAATTAATTTTATCAAATCACGATCACTACAATTCCGATTGTTCTCATTATTGTGTGAAGATTATGGCAGCAAACATAAAACACTGCTGCTCCATACAGAAGTGCGATGTAGAGTTGAGTAGGACACGACTTGAAAAAGAGTTTGTAAGAGTAGCCTCTTTTTTATCCTGAGCCAGTACAATGTCCCACTTCAAATGAGGCGAGGCGTACTGAATCATTTGAAGTTATTGTAGTACGAAATACGCGCGCCTCCTGGTGCCTCAAATGTAGTGTTGAGTAGGACACGACTTAAAAAAGAGTTTGTAAGATAGCCTGTTTTTGTCCTAAGACAGTACAATGTCCCACTTCAAATGAGGCGAGGCGTACTGAGCCATTTGAAGTTATTGTAGTACGAAATACGCGCGCCTCCTGGTGCCTCAAATGTCAGACGCGACGTGCTTTTGTCATGTTATTTGTTTGTTTATACAAATATTTTGTAATTAAAAATCTTACAAGTATAAAAAATAATTTTATGTGTTTGTTGTCTTTTAGGTATTCAAACCAAATGATTACGAATATAAAATTTCTCATCTAATGTACCTGTTAAAAATAAACGCGAAAGTTTGTGAGGATGGATGTGGGATGAATGTTTGTTACTTTTTCACTCAAAAACTACTGAATGGATTGTAATCAAACTTTACAAGAATATAACTTATAATTACATCAGAATAACAAATAGGCTATAATTTATAGTTGTGGTGTTAAATATCCAAAACATAACGATAAGCATCAAGTAATATAAAAAATCTTTGAATTTGCATGACTAGAGGGTGCTGTGCGATATGGTTTATCAGAAAAAAAAAACTAATTAAATGGCACTGACTCTTTAAACAACGTAAGATTATTAATTAAATTTTAAATACGCCTCTTCTGGCTGGAACCTCGCTTCGCATGGACGACAATATATTTCTCCCTCTCTCGAAATGTCAGACGCGACGATTGTGACTTGACGTACTTGCCGTTTGTCTGCCTCGGACGACCGCGACAAAAAAATTGAAGTAGTACAATTTTTAATTTCGAGGCACTCTTACATTTTGACGTCATGTCCGGGACAAATGAAGCGCCTCTTGTATGTCCTACTCAACACTAGTGCGATGGCTGTCTCGGGGAAAAACTTTAACAAGGCTATTTGAACTTAGAGCCGAGTTACAAATGTTTTTTTCAGCAGATACTTCTTTTAATTTGAAGGACCGTTTGTATGATAAAACTTGGTTGTTCCGATTGTCTTTTACGGCGGATATCTTTCAAAAACTTAACGAATTAAATTTATCGTTGCAAGGTAAACAGACAACAGTGTTTCAGGCCTATAATAAAATAACTGCTTTTAAAAGAAAATTAGATTTTTGGATCATTTGCATTGGTAACAAAGAAATAGAAAGTTTTACGTTACTCAGTGAGTTTGTTAGCGAAAACGACTCAGAAATGTTTGAAGATAATGTGTTTGAAGAATTGGTCCAATATCTCAGTTCGATGCGCGCATCTTTTGAAAAGTATTTTCCCGAAGAACACAATACAAAAATTAAAGTGAACTCCTGGATTCATAATCCTTTTTTACCCAACTTGGAAAAGCCTGAAAACATGTCAAATGAGATATATGAATCTCTTTTAGAAATGTCATCAGACACAAGTATGGAGTCATTGTTCAAAACGACGCCTCTTAATGATTTTTGGTGCAGAATCCAAGATGAATATGCAATGCTTGGCCAAATGGCTCTGGATATTCTTCTCCCGTTCCCAACTACATATTTGTGCGAAACAGGATTCTCTACCTACGCAGCCACGAAAACAAAATATCGCAATAGACTGGACGCCGAAGCTGATATGAGACTCCAACTTTCTTCCATCAAACCTGATATCAAGCAATTGATGAAAAATAAAAAACAGTTTCATACCTCCCACTAGTTAGATTTTTTCTTTTTTAATGTTTTCTATTATTGTCCTTACCAAGTGGTGAAGTAAACAATAATTAGTAACTGATACATTGTACTTTTATTATGCTGATTAATAAAGAATACACATAAAAAAATAATTGTTTTATTGTAGGGTTCCATCAAGTATTTTGCTTCCCAAAAGGGTTCCGTCATTTAAAAAGTTTGAGAACCACTGTACTACATTATTATACACCTTTAAAAGGTCTACAAAAAAGTCCGTGAGCGAATATGTCTATCTCTTAAGGATAACCCACAATAACCATTTTTATTATTTTACTTTTTACGAGAAATACTAGTCTATTTACGAAGCGATTTTAAATAATACAGTATTAATTTTCATCCAATTAAGTATCTTAAATAGATTGTGCATGTAATATAGATGATCCTGGCCCTTTACAGCATGAAATTTAAACGAATATTTTCGAAGATATTGCAGTATTAACATAGCGGGACAGCAGTTATTACTTTTGATGCGGAACAAAGTTCGCCGGGTCAGCTAGTACATAATAAATGTTTATATGAAATAGAATATTATTTAATACAAAAATAAATGATTCAAATGTGAAAAAACATCGATGTTCAGTTAAAATGGTTCAACAAAACAGAGTGTTTAAGTGTGCCGAGTTAATTAGAACATTTATCGGCGCATAGTAAGTTAGATAATTAGTTAAATAAGTTAGATATTTGACCTCTCCTTACAAATGTTATCAATTGATTGTGTAACTGTGCTCAAGTGTTTACTTACACTTCACGACTTTATCGAGAACACAAATCATGTGGGGTTTCTCAAAATTTCTGTGTGAATGAATGAGCAAACGTTTTCTAAGATATCTGCCTAAATATCCAAAATTTTCCGGCTGAAGTCAACCATTTAATAGTAGCTAATGGAAGTTCCATTGGCTACTATCTATCTAACTTTAAAAGAAAAGTCTAAATTTTAAAATGTAGGTAATAAATGAGCCAATGGCACACGACGAAATTTCAGCGAAGCGTTAAAATACTTCTAAATGTAGATGTTTTCGAATGGTGAGGGTTTCAGAATTCGCAAGGAGAATTCATAATAAACTCCTTTTTTACGTCAGTGAAATAATAGGATGGTACCCCTAAATCATCATTATTACACAGTATAAAATAAAGTCGCTTTCCGCTGTCTGTCCCCTTATACGCCTATAAGGGGACAGACGAATTATCGAATATTATCTTCGAAAGTCCGCCACGGATATTGATGCGGTTTTAAAAAGAAATAAAGGATGTCAAAGGGGTGGTTTGTATGTATGTATAATTCATATTTAATGTAGTAAAGAAAAAGTGATAATTTTCGAGATATAGAACTATAATTGTAAACGCTGTAAAATTACTTTCGTTGCGGAAATAGGTCTCCGGTTCAGCTAGTCAAATAATATGTTGACCATATTAGTTTCTAGGTATACTAACTATTATTAAAAATTCAATTATTGACTTATTATTTGATATGCTTCTACATATTAAATATTAAACCAATCATTATGGAACACTGTACACCATGGGGAGGGAGAAAAAAATTTTGTCTGATTCTTGGAAAAAAACACAAGTTAGATAATAAGATTATTATCTCCCATGAACATACACGACAAGGAATGTCAAGGAACGAAATTACAATCTGTAAGTTCAAAATTTTCAAGACCAGCGTAAAGTAAATTTTCAATAGTTTTCAAAGTATTAGCTGCTATCTTAGTTTACCTGCACATGGGCTGTCCACTACGACCATAAAAATTAGAAGTTTCAAGTTGATCTGATTATGGAACCAAGAAGACAGACAGACAAAAGACTTTGATAGTCTTTGTAGTTTATTTTTTTCAGGTTTAGCTATCTTTCATTTGTATTTCTTTCATATATATATACTTCTGGACACATCTGTTGACACACCTTGCATTTTCAGTTTCGTTGGGTCCTAGCTAAAATTTTCTATTAGGTCGAGCAAAAAGTTTTTATGCAGTTTTGAACCTGGAACCACATCCATAATTTCATTCAATAGTCTTTTGTCTTTTCGTATTAAGTATTGAACTATATTTTAAGCACTTTATAGATACCCTTAGCAGATCTAGGGCACTTTGAAATATTTTGCTACGGGTCCCGTGATGGCTTAATCCAGCACTGGATTTGTTACCACACAACCCAGATAATGGCCCCAAACTAACGCGAACCCACCGAACAGCGCGCCTCTTTTCTGATGAGTCTAAAATTGTGTTAAATGGCAATAATGGAAGGAAGAAGGTCTACCGACGTAAGGGGGAGCGTTTCGCACAATGCTGCTTTGAAGAGAGGGTTGCTTATGGCGGTGGCTCATGGACTGTCTGGGGCGGCAAAACTCAACTGGAGGTTGTTACGGGACCACGGCTGCAAACATTAAATGCTGAAAGGTACATTCGTGAGTGCTTAGAACCTCACGCGGCATACGCGGCCCAAATTTTCTTTCTATGCATGATGATGCAAGAGCCCATATGGCCGGCATCGTCAGGGAATATCTTCGGGATGAGAACATCACAGTTATGGACTGGCCAACCAGAAGCCCAGACATGAACCCCATTGGGACAAGCTAAAAAGACGTGTCAGGACTCGTCAGCCAGTTGCCCAGACAATGCAGGAGTTGAAAACTGCCATAGAAGAGGAATGGGAGATGATCCCCCAAAATTTCATAGAGTGGTTGTTAAACTCTATGCCTAATCGTATAAGAGCTGTGGTTGATAAACTCTATGCCTAATCGTATAAGAGCTGTGGTAGATGCCCATGGAGGCAACACGCATGGTTATTAAATTAAAAATTTATTTGATCAAACATGTTTTTTATACAAAAATCAATTGCCATTATCAAGGCGCGTAGCCGACTTGTTAGGCGTAGCTCCACATTGTGTGGTATTTTGAATTCAAATTTAAAACAATATGATCGAAAGAGATGGTCAAATGTATCAGGTTTAAAACTGCATCAATAGTTTTTGCTCGACCTAATATAAAATTTTAGCTAGGACCATATGAAACTGATAAAGCAAGGTGGGCCAATAGATGTGTCCAGAAGTGTATATACATTACAGTTATGTATGATTATAGACTATAAAAAATGTCTGTAAACATAATAAAAAGATGAAAGATTTGAATCTCACATTTTATTAACACTTTAAAATAGTAACAACAACACCCTTTGAAGTTTTTGTTTATAAAATCAATTGAGCTTCTTTATCCATGTCACCAGCCTGCAATGGCATATTAATTGTTAATTCTCTCCAATGTTATACATTGGAGAGAATTAACAAATTCTATTATATTGATGATGATGACACATTCTAACTCAATAAAAATGTTCTCAAGTACATTTGTGTAATTTAAAAGCTATTTAGTGAGATATATAGCATTTAAACAGCGTCCATTAATTGTGTTACTCCAAGCAGGTGGAACATTAAGCTAAATCTCTCGTAAAACTCATGTAGGGGAAGTTACCTCTTATTTATAATATAAATATAATGTAAATGGGCCGGCTCGACCGGTGAAATACCACGACCTGTCAGAAGACCGACGTAAAGTGGCTCATGCCGCGTTTCATTCGGTGAGAGAGGTACCCGGAGGCCCACCCCCTTCCCCATCCTTTCCTATCTCCTTCCCTTAAAGGTCGGGAACGCAACAGTAACACTATATGTGCTGCTGGTGTCCATGGGCGGCGTTAGTTGCTTACCATCAGGTGACACGCCTGCTCGTTTGCCCTCCTATCCCGTAAAAAAAAAAAAAAAAAAAATGTCATGTAAATTCACAAAAATGGGTGCAAAATTATTTCTTTTGTAAATTATTGCCAATTATGACAGAGTGTAAAAAGCCCAATTAAACTGTGTATCATATCAAAGACATAAATTTAAATTCTGAATACTGCCTACCTCACAAGGGGCATGAAGTTCCTTAAGTACATAAGTAATTACTAAACTTTTCAGGCCTTTTTTACTGTTTTCTAAGTCTGTTTAACAATTGCTTACAACATAAAATCACCTTGAAAATTAAAAATACACTCTTATATCAACAAGAATATGAATTAATTTGAAAATTAGTGGTGTGTTATTATAAACATTGTTCAGAGAGTAAAGATAGTTCTTGCAAAGAGTATACATTTATCTAGCTACTTTAATTTCGTTGTCATAACTTGATTTAGTTCTTAACTTAAGGGGTTAATAAGTCTTGGAAATCAATACATCTAAACCTCTCTCTCAATCTGAGAATAAAATAAAACTAAAGAGTTTTTTTCCTAAGTATGAATCATTGAATTATTTATGTGACCTAATATCTTAACCCACATAATTAAATTATAATTGCATAACATGAAGAGATACATTACTATTTCGGCACAGATAGGCAATTTTACTGAAAAGGAATAACGTAATATTACATACTCACACTGTTTTTCACTGATACACGAAAGTTCATACATTAAATCATTTTAGGCAAATATAAATTGTTTATGATTTTGTGAAACGATCTGAACTCTATTATTAGCAAGTCGTTAATCAACAATCTCACGATTCTCACGTCCGGCAATTGTCGCACGCACAATGTAGACGATATAAAAGGCTAATTAAAAAGTCGCACACTATTTCATAAAATGTAACAGTTCAAGACGAATATCCTCAGGCTGAGCAAATAACAAAAATAAATACAATGTTTACCGCACAACACTATTTTAGTCAGTCACAGTAAACAGTTACTAAATTACAATATTCGTATTCCCAAATAAATGATGTCGACACTAATTTAATTTTGTGGAAATATTTTGCTTCATTTGTCCTTTTTTACAATTTGACATGCTGTCACTGTCAGTAAAAACGTTTCCTATTTGACGTAATAATCAAAGACAAAGTCTTAAAAGTTTTAAATTATTTAACTTGGGTCGTAACACAAAAATTATCAAACTTTTTTTCTTGCTCGCCACTTTTGTCATTCTTTTCTTTTGAACACTTTCCAGGTAGTCCAATCATTATAGTAAGTTCACCTCGGAATTCGAGATACCCAGCTGTAAATCTGTAAATACTTGTATATTGACACCCTAAAAGTTGTCTGAAAACCTACATATGGTAGGGTGTAAGCAACTATTAAATTTCAAGGTCAAAAGTCACAAAAATCGTTTTTTTGCGCTTTTTTTGGAAACATCTCATTTCCTATGGGTTTTTTTTTGCTATTTGTATTTATTATCAATATTGAAGAATACAACATTTTCTACAATTTTTGTTGAAAATTTTTTTTTATACGGTGATCCGTTTTCGAGATAGAGGGCGGAGAGCGCGCGGTCACCGCATCACTTCAGGTCAACCGGTGCCTCCGGTCGAAAACGCGCCATATATAGTATAGTTGATGAACTATCAATAAATCAATGATTATAAATATTTGTTAATTTTTATTAACTATTATATTATATTTCATCATTTTCTTCATGCATTAAATCTATATCTATTCAATAATACTGATAACCGTTTACTAAATTTAAAAAATAATTAAGAGAAAAACTTTCTTTTTTCTTCTTTCATTATTGGAAGAGAAAAACTTAAATTAAAATATAATTATATTCCCATTTACACTAATGACATTTTAAATAGGAAATAATTTAGTGCCTCTTTAAAATCTACAGTCTACTACTTCAAAGTCTACAAAACTTAATAAATCTGTGCAGCTTTCAAATATTCCACCAACAAGTGCAGCTGCTCAAGTTGAAACTTGGTTAGGACATGATTTGGAACCCCAGGTATGGGGTTGGGCAATGCGAAATGATTTTCTGGAGCCTATCATGACAATTTTACCACCTGCTCCAGAAGATTTGCTAAATACAATTTTCTGCAACTGCAAAAGTGGTTGTGGTTCGCGATGCGGATGCAGGAAGGCGGGCTTGCAATACTCTTTAGCTTGTGGCCAATGTAATGGGCAAGCTTGTCTCAATGCTCTACCATATCAGAGCGACATTAATCTTTGATCCCGAAATCATTGAAGAACTTGAGACAAATGTCGTTGACCAGACCAAATTTACCAGAAATTTACCAGCAGCCAGAAGACGACGATGAAGAGGAAGAAGATGATTAAATTTATAAATTGTAGTTTTTGTACCCTTTATTCAATTTTTTTACTTTCAATAAAAAAAAAATTCAATGATATTTTTTAATAAAAAGATTAATCCATAATTTATTTGTTTTTTTTTCATCATGTAAGAAGTTATTAATATTAATTAGGTTAAAATTCAAATATAATTCTTATATTTTCATTAACAATTCTGCAATTACATGGGCAGGTAAGTGTTGTTAAATAAATTAATACTGAATAAAAAGTGGATAAGTTAGGAAAAAAATGATAAAATATAATATAATAGTTTATAAAAATTGACAAATATTTATAACGATTGATTTATTGATAGTTCATCAACTATATATGGCGCGTTTTCGACCGGAGGCACCGGTTGACCTGAAGAGATGCGCTGACCGCGCGCTCTCCGCCCTCGAAAACGGTTCACCGTATAAAATTTTTTTTTAAACAAAATTTGTAGAGAATTTTGTATTCTACAATATTGATAACAAATACAAATAGCAAAAAACCCATAGGAAATGAGATATTGCCAAAACAAGCGCAAAAAACCGATTTTCGTGACCTTTGACCTTGAAATTTAATAGTTGCTTACACCCTACCGTAGGTTTTGAGACAACTTTTAGGGTGTCAATATACAAGTATTTACAGACTTACAGCTGGGTATCTCGAATTCCGAGATTCTTATCTAATTTAAGCTTAAATGACTGGACTAAGGGAGCTTTGGCCGAGACAACGCAAATTAACTCATCTCTACAGAAATATTAAAGCTGTACCAAGCAGTAGTAGTGCCACGTCTATCAGGGACTTCAAATGTTACGAAGATATGAAAATGACTATTACGAATTTATTATCACCAAGCGCATGTAAACGAATAATTTAAAATTAGTAATTCTGTTATTATTTCTTTAAATATAAAAATGTTTTCAATCAAAAATGTTTTCGTTTTCTTGTCTCACCGAAACTAATTATGTATGTTGTTGTAATAAATATTTTAAGGTTAGCCCTTTGTAGAATTTGAAACTACCGTTAGAAGTGTGATGTGAGTAAATGAGAAGTGCGACATATTAAAAAGCAGATGGATGCAGGAGTCGAGGACGGCCAAGATACATCTTCCCTGACCAAATAAAACAACTCCTGGAGGAAGGTGACATCAGAAGATTTAAAAATCAACAAGCGTTTAACAAGTGAGTTATGAAAGTCAAAGATGCGAGTGAGCGAGCGCTCTGTTCTCTCTGCCTATTGACTTTGCGTGAAGTTATATTATTTAAGAACCACAATTTACAATTTCATTTTTTTGTGTGAAATAAATTGGAGATGAAAGATAATTGAAAGAAACAACAAAAATAAGTTTATTTCAATATAATTTCTTATTGTCATTCTACATAAAATATGACGCTTTGAATGAACGAACGTAGTATGAATGAACGAATGTAGTCATAAATAATCACGGCTCAAAGCAAGGTCTCAGTGTCTCACTAATTCCTTTCCATGTCGGTTTATATATGTATTTGAACTCGAGTTGGAGGTAATCAACTCGAGTTGTCCCGAGTCAGGCCCAACTCATGTTGACTCTGTTGGTATAAATAAAATTAGTACTACATATTCTCAGTTCAATTCCTTTATTACGAATATATTTTTCAGTAACTGACATCCACACGACATTAAAACAATTGCAGTTGTCATTATTTAAATAGTTCCAATACTCCTCCTCGATTAAATAATGTGAAACTGTTGGGAAACATTGCAAATCGTATAACATTAAAGAATTAAAAATATATATTACAAGGTTACATTTAATAAACGTCTAAAGTTTTCGAATTTGTCAATTGACAAAGCTTTAGTCAAAATGTCAGCAATGTTTTCTTCACTAGGAACATAAGACATTAAAATTCTCTTATCATTAATTAAATCTTTTAAATAATGATATCGAATATCAATATGTTTCGACCTTTTACTATTCTCGAAACTATTTGCAATACAGATTGCTCCTTTATTGTCCACTTTCATACTGGGTATTATTCTACATCCAAAATCATAAGACAGTCCACTTACATTTTGTAATTCACTTGCGCTTGAAGCTGCTGCTATATACTCCGCCTCTGCAGTTGAAAGCGCAACACAATTTTGTTTTCGGGAAAACCATGATATAGCATTTCCGTTGTAAAATACTACACATCCACTTACACTTCTTCTATCCAATCTATCGCCAGCCCAGTCTGCATCAGAAAAAGCTTCGATATTTAGACTTTTATTACAACTTTTTTTAAAATGTAGTCCATAGCATCTAGTTTGTTTTAAATAGCGTAACACTCTTTTTGCGTGCTTCCAACATTCTTCGTTATATTTATCAAGAAATTGACTTAAATATGAGACAGCAAAACTTATATCAGGTCGTGAAATTGTTGCTATATACATTAAACTTCCGATCAATTCACGGTAAGGAACATTTTCCTTTTTCTCTTGTAAATCTATCTGTACTCCTCTTTCCATTGGTGTTCTAGTACCTTTACATTCTACCATTTTAAATTTTTCTAATATTTTATCGATCTGTTTGGTTTGAGTTATTTTGATTCCTTCATTCTTCTTTTCAATCTCCATTCCTAAGAATAGATTCACTTCTCCTAAATCCTTTGTATGAAATTCTTGTTGTAACAAATCTTTCATATTACTAACTGCCTTTTCATCACCCATTATTAAAATGTCATCAACGAAAATCAGTAACCATAATACATTATTATAATATAAACAATAGTCATATTTGGAGCGTTGTAAGCCAGCTCTTATAAGAAATGTATTTATACAATCATTCCAACATTTCGGACTTTCTTTTAAACCATAAAGACTTCTGTTCAATTTCAAAACTTTGCCTTCTTCAATATTTTTTACGCCTTCTGGTACCTTGATATAGATTTCAGACTTCAACTTTCCGTTTAAAAATGCAGTAGGCACATCTAATTGATATACTCGTGCCTGTTTTTCAATTGATTGGGCTAGAAACATACGTACAGTGCTCATTCTGGCAACTGGTGAATAATTATTCGTTAAGAATTCTTCATTTTTTACTTGAAATCCTTTTGCTACTAAACGAGCCTTCTTTAATTGATTTTCCTTAGTACGAAATACCCATTTCGTGTCAATAGCTTTTTTACCTTTTGGTAAATTCGTAGGAGTCCATGTATTTAGACTGTTCAAGGAATTTATTTCTTTATCAATAGCTTTCTGCCAATCTTTATCTTTAATAGCCTCTTTGTATGATGTAGGATTTTCACCATAGTCACATAATAAACAATAGGCAATGTAAACATTGTAATCGTCTAAATGTTTAGGTTTTTTTATTGTTCGTCCTGACTTTGTTTTTTGATCAGAACTTTCGCCGCATTTATCTTCATCACAATCATTCCACATATCTTCTTCATCAGATGAATTAATCTTTTGTATATTTCTTTCATACAATTCACTTTCTTTTCCTTCATACATAGGTTTATTAATATCATTTTCTTTAGTAGTTCGTATATCTACATTCTCTTCTGTTACTACTATATATTCTTCTTTTTCATCTTTGTCTTTATGACTTTTCTCAAAATATGTTTTCTGTTCATCAAATATTACATCTGTTGAAATTACTATTTTGTTTGTTTCAGGATCCCATAGCCTGTACCCTGAACCACAATATCCTACCATAATCATAGGTTTTGCTCTAGGTTGTAGCTTATTTTGTTTTGGTAACGTTACACACCAAGCTCGTGAGCCAAAAACTTTCAATTTGTTTAAATCTCTTCTACCATACCATATTGTAGCTGGTGATTCGTTTTTTAAAGCTTTAGTCGGACATCTATTTATTTCATATGCCGAACAACATGCTGCTTCTCCCCATAACTCTTTGGGTAAATTTGTTTCTACAAATTTAGTTCTTACCTTGTCCAATATTGAGCGATTCATTCGTTCGCTTTTGCCGTTTTGTTGAGGACTATATGGTGCTGTATATTGTAATTCAATACCTTTAGAAGCACAAAATCTTTTAAAATATTTAGAAGTAAATTCTCCTCCGTTGTCTAATCTTATCTTTTTGGTTTTATTACCAAACTGTGTTTTTATGTAGAAAATAAAATCTTTAATATTATTTTCCGCTTCGTTTTTTGTTTTTAATAATTTGACAGCTAGCATATTCGAATAATCATCGATTATTACTTGGAAATATTTTTCTCCATTAAGACCTAATGGGTTTATTGGTCCACAGACATCTGAATGTATTAAATCTCCAATATTATAGCTTTTAGTTATCTCTTGGGTATGAAATGATCTTCTTGTACTCTTTCCTTGTATACAACTTTCACATTTTGCATTAGTTGTAGGTAATCCAAGAATTTTAAGACCTTTTCTATTTAGATGGCCTAGTCGACGATGCCATAGGTCGTCGTCTTTATTTGATGCTGTATATGCGTCGTAGTTCTTATTTTCCAAATTAATTATGTATAAACTATTATATTTTTGCCCTTTGATGTATCTTCCGTTCTTTTTAATAAACACATTTTCTTTCGTAAACTGTACATTATATCCTTTCTTCGTAATTTCATTAACCGAGAGTAAATTATGTGTTAGGTTTTTAACTATAATTGCTTCAATATTAATTGTATTATTATAACTTATTCCTGTGAATATTCCTTTTTTATCAGCTAATAACTTTTCTCCATTCGCAATATAAATTTCTATTGGTTTATCTAATTTCGTAACGTTTGTCATTCTATTTTCAAATTTCGATGACACCATGTGATAAGATGCACCCGAATCTAAAATAAATTGCGTGGAATTTTCAATTTCATTGTATGTTGCTTGTAATGCAATTAAATTACATGGCTTTTCTTCATTATTACGTCTTCTTCCTCTATAATAACGATTGAATCTTCTTCCTCTGTTTCCTCTATTGAATCGTTTATTGTTGCCGTTATTATAAAATCTTTCATTAGCTTTAAATGACATTTCTTCCTGTTGACTGCTAGATTCGTTTTTGTTTTTAATTTTTAATTCTTCGTCTAATAATCTGGATTTTACAAAATCTTGATTAATTTCTGTATTTAATGTTTCAATCGCTGTAATAACGTATTGATAATCGTCGTTCAATGATAATAATAAATGGCAAATTTTATCCTCTTCATTAATTTTGGAATCTATGTTTTCTAACTCTCTTATAATCTGATCAAATTTTTGTAGATGATCTTCTAGCTTTTGCTCGTTTCTTTGTTTTAGCGATAATAACTTTCTTCGTATACTTAATTTTGTAAAGACAGATTTTCTTTGAAAAATATTATCAAGCTTCTCGAACATTTCTTTAGCAGTTACGCAATCTTGTATATGATGTAAATGTTTGTCAGTAATACATTGTATAATTATTGATTTTGCAATTGCATTATTCTTCCTATTAGCTTCGTCCTTTTTTATAAATGCATGATCTAGTTCTACCACATCTAGCACTTGCTTTTCTTCAAGAATTGCTCTCACTCTATATTTCCATGATGCATAATTATCACCACGAAGTTGTGGTAAATGTAGCGTCGCAGTACTCATCTTTTTATTTTATTTACCGTAAAATATAGCCCATAACCACTGTTGGTATAAATAAAATTAGTACTACATATTCTCAGTTCAATTCCTTTATTACGAATATATTTTTCAGTAACTGACATCCACACGACATTAAAACAATTGCAGTTGTCATTATTTAAATAGTTCCAATAGACTCAAGTTAGTATCTCGAGTTGACCATCACTATTATAGGCCACAGAGTACATTTCTGTATACTGGTACATGCACAGGGTACATGCCAGTACATGGTACATTTTTGTATACTGGTATATGCCAATATATTAACTAATTATGTCAATTCTCACTATACAGTAACTTTTTATTGCACATATTTTTTTTTAATTATGAAAGATGTGAGAGTCTCATAAATAGCACGTAACATTATAGGAAAAGTGACCTATTTTTTCATATCCATTTATTTTATATGTATATATATTTTAAGAAATGTGCCTTGTTTGTTTACTAATAACTTTACCTTATTTCTAAATCTATACATTTTTTATCATTTTATTGTAAAAAATGTCTTCACTTCTATGTTTTATTTGCCATAATGTTGTTAACTCAGATACTAATGATGGAATCCGCGAGAAATATAGAGAAATTGTAGGCATGAATGTAAGTACCTAGGTGTTTATTCCTTAATATTGACACAATTCATAAAATATTTATTTTTGTGCTTGCCAAACGATGTAAGTTTTCTTGTTTCGTTGTTGGCATATTACAAAATAAAACGTTCAGCGACCTTCTTAACCCAAATGTAAATTCATGAAATGACCCCGCCTAGATTCTTTAAAAAAAATTCAATGGCTTATATGGTCTTCTCTTAGGATACACCCTAAAATGGTTTGGAAGTTTATTTACCTAAGCTATACAAAATTCTATTTTAGTTCTATATTTATAAGTATATCATTTCACTTAACAATTTATGATCTATATACAGTCAAAACACATAGCCCTTTGTTTACGTAGAAAAAAAAACACTGTATTTATCTGTAAATGGCTGTGGCCCCCATTTTTCATTACAAGATCTTCTCTATAGAATGCTTAGTGCTTTTGCATATCACAAACCCAAACCCAGATATATATTTTATGCATATTCTTTTAGACAAAAGAGATTTGTTATTTTTGTAAATACATTTCAGTGTGGTGGCGCTCCATGTTCCTTCCCATCTCTGCCATCCTAACTAATGCAAGCCTAACTTAATAAAGAAATGTGACACCATCAATTTGATTATATTACAGTTATGTCCTGATTCTCATCTCTGCTACATTTGTTGCCATTTGGTCAATAAATTATGGCTGTTTAAGTCTGTGTGCTTAAAGCGAAGTCTGGAGTACCCGGTGCTTTTTAGGTAAGAAGTTACTCTCATTCACTATCAGAATCCTGTATATTTGATACAAACTGATATTTGATCTTAATCATCTAACTTATTAATGGGATGTATCTCTTTTTTATGGTATAGGGGGCATACAAGCAAGTGTGTCACCTGATGTTGAGCAACAAACGCCCATGGACACCTGAACACATATTGTATTACAGTTGCGTTGGAAGAGGAGGGGGAAAGAGGTTGGGCATCCGGATACCTCTCTCACTGAGCGAAACGCGGCAAAACCCACTTTAAGTTGATATTCTGAGAGGTTGTGGTATTTCACCGGTGGAGCTAGTGCAGCATACGTAGCTCTACCCCTACAGAAAAAACCTAATATCTATCTTTTCCCTACAGTGATAAATGCACATTAAATCTACAGAGAAGGGATACTGATTACCTTGTGCTATGTTCTGAAGATAATTGCTTAACAAGTCATACAACGCATGTCTACCTGCATTTCAACAATGACACAGAAAACCAAAGTAATGATTATGTTGAGTTAAAAGAAGAACGGAATGATTTTGATGAATTTTTTAAAGAGAAAACCAAGAATTGCGTGTTTAGCGAAGGCTTTTACTCTGGAGGCGTTAATATAGATGCAATTTTAAATGAAACTATTAATGATGAGGCTATTTTAACAGGATTTGAAAATAATTTGGATAATGTTCATGATTGTTTGGCAAACAATGATTATTCTTATGCTGATGACATGAATTTTGATGTCAATAAAGTCGCCGAAAGTGATATTGGTATTAAAATTGAATCAGATATCATCGAATTAAAAGATAATGATGAACCCTTGAGTCATCTTGCTGTTGATGATGAAAAAAATAATGAATCAGGTGAGACCTAATTTATTAATTTAAAACTAGATGGACAAGAAATATAGATATCAGTTTTTTCTACTGACTATTAGACAAAGGCCATCATGAGTATTACTAGGTATTCTGTGTTAGTTTATCTGTTTCTCACAACCATCATTAATACTTATAGCGTATAATTTCTGAAAATCTTATAATAAAATCGATTCATGACGAAATCATCTAACATTGGTAGCCACGCAGTTTGTTTAATGAATGGGCCGGCACGACCTGTGAAATAGCACTGCCTCTCACAATATCGGCGTGACGTGGCTCATCCCGTTTTGCTCGGTAAGAGTGGTATCCAGAGGCCCTCTCCTTCCCATTTTGAAGGCTGGCAATGAAACTGTAATACTATCTGTATTTCAGGTGTCCATCTGCAGTGTTAGTTGGTATCCCATAAAAAAAAACTAGTAATTTATGAGAAAACAAAATAAAATCCTCCTACCAACATACCCACCATTCTTTACTCCAAAACATGTACAATGAAGTTTGTATGTTAAGATTATAAAGAAGTAACAAGTTAGTATGGTGGATATCCTAATATATTTGTATTTATCATCTGTAGCAACATCAAACAACAATCAGAAATTGGTAAATAAAGAGAAACGCACCTTCAGTAAGACTCTTCTAACTATAGAAGAGCAGAAAGCAGAATTAGAAGCACATAGAAGAAGCAAGAAGTACTTGGGTGCTGAATTTAAGTGCTACAATTGTGCTTTAGGATTTCTATTCAAAGATTCATACCAAGCACACATGATGAGACATGAAGAGGTGAGTAATTGTTAAATAGATCTTTATTTAATAGCCAATCTATTTTTTTTACCAAAGCGTTTGCGAATGTTGCATTGTGAATGAGTGGCAGAGTTATGAACCGACTGTCAGAAGTAGAAGGCTGTGCGTTAAGCTGAAATGCTATCAGAACCTCAAACTACTATTCATGATTATAAAAAACAAAATTTTTAAGAACAGATTTCGGTCTACTAAATCATTTTTTATGCATAAATTCATACAAATATAGTGATGTTACTTGTTTTTATCAGTCGAATGGTGAATTCGTATGCGAATTGTGCACGTTACGCTTTGCGAGCGCACGCGTTCTCCGCGCGCACTGCGCGTCGCACAGCGAGAGACATTCGTGCGGCCGTTGCGGCAGCGTTGTGCGCACACGGCAGCGTGACACGCACGCACGGATCTGCCACATGCGACCGTCTGGGGGCGCCGCCTGTCATCTATGCGGCAGCGTCTTCCAGTAAATATTTACCAATACTTTTAATCTATGATAGTAATAAATATTATTATACAAAACACGGTATTAGTTATTTCTAATCTGAGACATATGTGACATAAGTCATTTTGTGTCTTAAAAGCTAACAAATAGAATCATAAAATGGTGAAATACCCTAAGCAGTCACGTGGTTCCATGACCATGCTTCAACATACATACTGCCATCATTATAACTAACTGTATATAACTAACTAACTATGCAATAATCTAGCAGTTTTTATTGGAGTGAAGAGCGTTATGAAATAATGTGATGCCATTATTTCAGGGACTCCAAGGCTCTCCAGCAACATCTCAAAAGATTCCACTTGAGTAAAATAAGCAACAGGTCATATCCGTGTAATGTTTGCGGCAAGACATACCACAACCAGGCAGCTGTCCGTACTCATATGATGTGAGTATGAATATTATATCATTATGTATTAATTTGCTTACACCCTTGCAATTAAAGAGCGCTATGGTTGGTGCATATCTAAATGGTTATTGTTAGAGTTCGTGAGGTCTGCATTTATAATGATGTGGTAAACAGTTTATTATTTCTACATAACATATTAATATGAAAGGAGCTTGTTGTAATTTAAATTACTACATGCGATGGAATTGGTTAGAGGAAACGATTGCAATACATTTTAAAGACAATAATAAAGCAACTTTGTTTCTTTATATCAGGTCACAATACTGGGTCATCATCATGTAGGCCAACTGTTATCGCTCGAGGGTGACACATTACTGAACAAATAAACTGTTTTACATTACTTTTTATTCAATTCATCATTATATTTATGTACGCTCTTAAGTATTTGTGGCGTCACCTTTTGATAACACAGAGTCAATATGATCATGGGATTTTCTCGAGTTCTCTCTGTTACAATGCCAAATAATCTTTTTTTTTTCTGTATCTGCTTAGTATATCTGCTTATACGCTTAGTAACCAAGCGTAAGTGTTTATTCCACTTACTTTTACATATAATGAACTTTCGCTTCCACAAGTTACTATTGTTAATCTTCGTGCTTAAGTTCATAGCGCGCACAAATACCTGTGTCTGTACGCATTCGGGATGATCCCTAAGTGGTCATAGGAATCTGGTTGAAAAATATTTCTTACATTTGCAGTAAACACATACAACGGAAGTTCAGTTGCGACCAATGCCCCGCTAACTTCAGTAGCCCTTACACACTGAACCAACACAAAAAGAAGCACGCCGCTGGCTCCAACCAGAGGGAGCATGTGTGTGTTACCTGCGGCGTCGGATACACATCTAGGAAGTGTCTCCTAGCACACATGAGGAACTCATTGAGACATCAGGACCAGACGTGAGTGAAGCATACCACCAGATATTATAATTATAATAATTACGAAATGCATTTTAAGATGAATGATGTCACAATTCGAAATAGTGTTTGACGTGACAACGTCTTATAATTCGATCGAGCCGGCTGCATCCACGAAAAGACATGACTCATTCGGCGTTACCTCAATGCGGTGTTACCTCGCTCTGAGGCGATTCATTTAGGAACGCCAGTAATTTGATTAAAATTTTAATTTTTTTCAATTTTGAATTAAATCATTCTATCCATAGATATAAGAATAATAGATCGGCAATAGTCACCCAAACAACGAGACCAAAAATGGGTTGTTGATGTGTGAGTGACTTATCAATGTGTGCGTAAAAAGCGCATCAAAGTGTCAACTTTTACATAGTTAATGTTCATGTGTTGAAATGTAAATATCCTGAAAATCTAATATACGCGGTTGTGCTCTTAGTAGTGTCCGACCGAAGCTCGAAGGTCCCGCCGAAGGTCCGAAAACAGTCGGAATTAAACGAAATGTTACGAAAGAGTGAGTCACTGATGGACTGAACTGCACTTAGTTCAGTGCGGATACTTCTATCATCGAGAAAAAAGCGGCAAGAGCCACTTTACGCCGATATTCTTCTTTAGCTGTGGATAATATTGAAAAAAAATATTAAATTACTAATAGTTTATAACCTTCGGCTTCGGCCGAAGGTTGTGGACATTAGCGATTAATCGGCTTCGGCCAAAAATAGACCTTCGGACACTAGCTCTCAGTGATGAATATAGTAGAGAGAGAGATGAGTATAGTGCATTTTTCCTGACATGTGCCATCTATGCTAAATCTATGATTCCATCAGTATTTTCTTGTGACGCTGTCACGTCCAACTACCGTCATTAAACCGCCTTTTTTTTAACCAGATATGATTGTTCGATATGCAACCGTGTCTGCCCGAACTCCAGAGCTCTCTCTCTGCACATAACACGAGTCCACTCCACAAGCAAAGATTATGCTTGCAATCGCTGCAATAATAAATACACAAGCCGCCAGTCCCTAGTGAGGCACGTCAAGGAGCACACCACACCCAGGGCGAAAATAAAATTGGCTCAGTGCGACATTTGCGGAAAGGGTTTCAAGGTAATTTGGTATTTAATATATTTTTTCAGTTTCGGTGGACCAGGAGTCGAGCTCTCGGCTCCTAATACAGAAGTTAATGAAACGATTCCCGGCTCCGACCAATGATTACTCAGTATTCTTTTCGGAAGTTATGTGTGATAAATATCGATGAGTGACAAATTTGTGCTCGGTGTATGGCAATAGGTTCCTCTACTCTACTTAATCCATTTATGGATATAAGATTCAACGAGTCGAAGCTGAACAGCCGCCGCCTATACCTTTGGTAAGCGTGAAGTTATGTATTTACATATATTTTTTCTTTGCTGATTCAAAGAACAATACCGCTCCTATCCATTCCCGTGGGTGTCTTTAGAAACTGCTAAGGTATTTGATCCAATACCATATCTCATAATCCTCGATGGCTTGAATCAAATTCAAGTTTAAATATTGTTCACGCTAATAATTCTCTGATAGTTATATCTATCACTAATGTTGGCGATGCCTATAAAATGCTAAGGAATATTTTCAAATCGCCGTTAGCCCGAGATAACTACACGACGTACTTGTTCTGGTCAGATGTTAAAGCGGACTGAGTGTCGCGGCGCGCCACCTATAGTTCCCAGACAAGACGTCGGTGTAGATCTTGAACTAACTGCGATGTACATTTATTCATTAACAACTGTAACAGATATGAATACTAAGTGGGTAGATACCATTTTTATATACGTAACATGAAGGTAGACAAAGGTTCTGTTTTTATTATGTGTAATCATATTTACGTTTAAATATGTTACTGTCCTGTTCACTATCCGTTTTCCATCCGTTACAACTAATATATCCTTAGTATTTTTATACACACATCGCCCGTGTTCCAAACTAAGCAACTAAATAACATTAAAACAACTTTTAGGATTATATCGCGTTTATTTATTACTTATTTTTATTTATTTCCCGACGTTTCGAACTCTTTACAGAGATCATTTTCACGAGTGTGGAACAAAAAGATGCTAGCTGTTTAAAAGCTATTTTTCATTGATACTGAGAGCACCCACTTTTTGGAAATAAAAATTAAAAAGTTGATGTTAAAAATATGATTTTTACTATTTGATGATTTTTACATCAGACCATGAAACAAAAAATTAAATATTTATTTATAAGATATATTTTTTAAAAGAAAAAGATATATTTCTATAGATCCTTTGTTGTATGATTTAATAGGTAACAGTTGTTATTTTTAATTATTAGATAATTATCTTATTTTTCTAAGTTAGTTGAAATCAGAGTATAACTATTATTAAATATTGATTGATTTTAAATTTAAAGATAAAGGAATTTTAAAAAATCTTGGGTCACAAACGCGACCAGTCCTGAGAACAAATTTAACAAATACTTACCTTTAAATTTAAAATCAATCAATATTTAATAATAGTTATACCCGCCAACCTAGATTCTACAATCGGTAGTTTTACCAATGCACCACGAGGCAATTGAAGTTGGAACAGTGAGCAAATCAAGTAAGCATTACTTTTTACAGAGCAACAGTAAATTGAAAAGGCACATTAGGGAAGTATGCAAGAAGAACATGACAACAGAATCATCAGCGCCTCAAGAGCAAAAGAATACACTGCCATAAATCTTCATAACAATTATCAATTAAGACAAATGCTCTGAAGATGATATGAATATGATATTTTATCTGATTAGGGAGTCACAATTTCTGTTTAATAGTTGTTATAAGTACATATATCAAGCTTTGAGTCCTCGCATATAATATAATCAAATGATAAAACCAAATGTGGGAAACCCTCAAGTATAGTGCAATATTATTTTTTTGTAAATAGTAGTAACTTGTAGAGCGTTTTCATATTATCCAATCCGATATCGGTGTCGGGCGACGACAGCCTACTTCCGATACCATGTGCTAGTTTCACATATTTCCGATAAAATCGTTCCGATACGGCCATTTGCTCGATAGTTAATGCGGGCAGGTCATCATGGCAGACTATAATAGAAAACTTTATTTGCTGTATCTATTATATTTGAGACGCAAAAAAGATGTGTCCACAGATAGTATTGGATACATCCCATTGTGGAAGCTAGATTTTCAGAGGGAGCATTTTATACTCTTTTTAGCAAGCTACAAAACTCACCTAGAAAGTTTTTTAATTACTTTCGTATGAGTGAATCTACATTCAATTATTTGCTAATTCATCTCACAAACAGTATATATATATAGTAGACACACATTTTCGAATGGCTGAAATGCTGGCTGTGACATTAAGGTAAGTTTACTATTTTCATATTTGTTTTGTAATCACTGGTTTCTATCATTATCGTTTGGTGGCTGGTGGTCAACACTGTACATGTATAGTCCGCAGATCAAGCTGGACACAATAATTGTAAAATATTCCATAAGATGACGGGGCGCAGAGCGCTAGTGTGTCTAGCTTGATACACTGGCCACCATACATTATTATTTTGTTATAATTAAAGAAAGTTCGTTATAAAAAGTATTTTAATCAACAAACAGGTATTGTTATACATACAAAGTATTATAATCAAAATGGAAATGACATAGTATGTGACAAAGTAAAGTTACAATTCAGAATACTTATCGAAAAATTGCTGAAAGTTATTAGTATGGGATTCTGTAATCGATTCACAGGACTTGCTTGTAGTCGATGTATGTTGAATTCCAACTAGTTGTGGAGTCGGTACATCAATGTAGGAGTTGCTTGGAGTCGATGTTTGTTGAATTACAACTGATTGTGGACTTGGTACATCAATGTAGGAGTTGCTTGGAGTCGATGTTTGTTGAATTACAACTGATTGTGGACTTGGTACATCAATGTAGGAGTTGCTTGGAGTCGATGTTTGTTGAATTACAACTGATTGTGGACTTGGTACATCAATGTAGGAGTTGCTTGGAGTCGATGTTTGTTGAATTACAACTGATTGTGGACTTGGTACATCAATATAGGAGTTGCTTGGAGTCGATGTTTGTTGAATTACAACTGATTGTGGACTTGGTACATCAATATAGGAGTTGCTTGGAGTCGATGTTTGTTGAATTACAACTGATTGTGGACTTGGTACATCAATGTAGGAGTTGCTTGGAGTCGATGTTTGTTGAATTACAACTGATTGTGGACTTGGTACATCAATATAGGAGTTGCTTGGAGTCGATGTTTGTTGAATTACAACTGATTGTGGACTTGGTACATCAATGTAGGAGTTGCTTGGAGTCGATGTTTGTTGAATTACAACTGATTGTGGACTTGGTACATCAATGTAGGAGTTGCTTGGAGTCGATGTTTGTTGAATTACAACTGATTGTGGACTTGGTACATCAATATAGGAGTTGCTTGGAGTCGATGTTTGTTGAATTACAACTGATTGTGGACTTGGTACATCAATGTAGGAGTTGCTTGGAGTCGATGTTTGTTGAATTACAACTGATTGTGGACTTGGTACATCAATGTAGGAGTTGCTTGGAGTCGATGTTTGTTGAATTACAACTGATTGTGGACTTGGTACATCAATGTAGGAGTTGCTTTTTTTTTGTAAATTTCAGTAAAAATTTTAGGTTTTCATGAAACATGTTTTTTTTGCAGCTTGCCCTGACTTTACATTAACCCTTATTAAGGCTCGCGTCTGTGTTAGAGCTAGAAAGTAAGTTACAGTGGAAATAGAGTAAATAGATACTGCAGAATTGAAAAAAAGTATTTTGAAAAAGGGGGGATGGTTTTTTACCCCCTTTTTTGGGTGGGAAATATTATCCCTTTGCTCGATTATGTATGTGCACTGTGTCTCGAAGTGGGAAAATAATTATCCCTAGTTTTTTTATTATTCATATACTAGTATTTCACCTGGTTTCGCTTTTTACATTTTATTTATTTTTTTACAAAATGCGTTACGAACTTTTATTTTATTTACCTATGAATATTATTATGCATGCTAAATAAAAAGCGGTATTGCAATCGCATTTTTATTTTAATAATTAATATAGCTAATTACAAGTGAAGCTAAAAGCGTGTTAAAAATATAATTATTCTTGGGGTGAAGCCTCGTGGAATAATTTAAAACATTTCTTTGCACATAGTGCAACTTGGCACATGGACCATACTATTTTTGTTCTTCTCTCCTCTTTTTTTGTGCTACAAAATCGGCATCTTTTGTTAGTATTTCCTTCATCTGGAAGATGGACGCCGACATTGAGTAAACGCATCTGGAACTCCAAAGTCAGAGCCCTTTTTGTTTTTGAAAACAACCTGGCGTTTTACCTTGTTAGAGTAATTTGATATCAGCTCACGAGCCAATCGCAATCGAAAATTTCTATGAGAATGAGTACTTGCTACATGCACAGTATTGTAGGTTATATAGCTGTTTATGATTGCCGCATCAAACATAAAGAAAAACAATCTCATCCAAAATTTCCTGCATTTTCTATTGTCCGATCAATATATGATGATCTGAAATGATCAAAGTGATCGACGCCTCCCATGGTGAGCGTATACTGAGCGATAGCTGTGGGGATGAGAACTTTTTTTTAGTACCATCTTTCTGAGTTCTCATTACAAATACTGTGTCATTTGGATGGTGAGCTGTTGTAAGAATATTAACATCCCTTGTATCAAGGCACTTGATTGCTGTAATTGGTTTAGCAGTTACAGCTGCAAATTGGTTCCTTTCAAGTCATAAATGTTTTGGTTGAGCCTTTTTAAAAATTTTCGGAAGATCTTTTCTATTTACTCTAACTGTACCTACCAACAGCAAAAATTTGATTTTCGTACAAATCTAGGTACACTACATTAGGTTACAGCTAGTGAAAAGTTATCAAACGCTATCGGAGTGTTCTCAGGAAGGCCGGCTGACAGCTTTTTAACCACATTGTACCCCAGTCCCTCGTCTTCCATACTGTCTCCTTTCCCGGTATAAATTTCGAACTGGTACAGATAGCCGGTTGCAGAATCACAACGTGCCCAGATTTTGAAGCCACGCTTGATTGGCTTCTTTGGCATATACTGCTTTAAAGATGATCTTCCTTTAAACTTCACCATGCATTCATCTATTGATTGTTTACTTGAATTACCTGTTTCCTGCTGGAACAATTTATTAAGCTCTTGAATCATTGGTCTCAACTTGTACATTTTATCGTATTCCGGTGAGTTCCTCTTTGGTTCTTTTTCATTGTCATTTATGTGTAAATTTTCAGTTATTTTTTTAAATCTTTTGATAGGCATAATTTTTTAAAATTTCTGCATTATTGTAAAAAGGGTCATTAGACCAATATAGCTCCATATCAGGCAATGGGTTTAACCATCATTATTAATATTCCAAGGTAAGCTTTCATTTACTCTGATAATACTGGTGTAAAATTATTGCTTTTATTCTGAACCGCATATCTATTTGTTTGTTCCACTAGAACTTGTACTAAATATTCTGGGAAAAAGTTTTGAAAAAGAAAAACATCGATAGGCCGCGTTTTATGACTATATGTTGAATGTGGTTGAATTGAATTGGTAAATTCTGGAACATTGTGTATCTCTGTTTCAATTTTCCACTCCCTTGGTTGTCTTACTGTATTCATAGTTCTGCTTGATCTTGAGTGACGATCCGGTTGTGTTGCAAGTTATGAAATTTAAAATCTTCTAAAGTTCTACATTTCGGTTGCATTCATTCTATGGGCTATCTTTCATGTAAAATAAACACGTTTTCAAAATAGTCTTGGTGGGAAACTATATCCTTTTGCCTTATTAATGGTTAAGAGATCTAATGAAAGCGTCTCTTATATTATTCCACTTGTTTATAATGAGTTGTGCTGAAACAATAATTAGCTTTGAGTGCGCATTTGGAATTATGAGTAATAAATGGAGAATATTCCATCGACCCATCGATGTGTACCCAAAATTTGCCAAAAACATTGTGAAGGCTTGTATTATTTTACATAACATCGTGAGGAAGCGTGATGGATATCGAATAAACGATATAATTTTAAGTGAGAGATCATCTCTAGAACCTTTATCTATACCAAGACCGCGACCGCGGAAATTGCCGTTCCACTAACGAAAAAACGCCGCGGGCGTTGTGGTCGAATGTTATAAGTGGAACGCAAAACTTGAGCGCAGCGTGCAAGCAATATGGCGGCTCGGAAAAATCATCAAGTTCTGATGACATATGTCCTACATACGTTCATCATTATCACTGAGTAATATGCAACGTGAAAGCCTAAAAGTTTTTATTTGACATATGTCATTTTTTATTGAAAGCCCACCAAGACCTACCAATATTTTGCGGGCGAAGTGGGCGCGAAGCTGTCGCAAACAGTGACGTCATCTATGACGTCGAGCGATCGCTCGCAACGACCGCGGGCTTTATGTGGAGCGCTGCGGTCGCCGCGGTCGCTTAGTGGAACTTGCCCAAAATCACTGAGTTCAATATACAAGAGGAGCAAACCTCATACAAATGCGTCAAAAAATGTGTGTCCACTTTTTAGATGCAATGACGTAGCTTTGAAACCACTAGACATTTAAAATTAAACATATATCGATCTCACTCACACAAATCGCAAATACATTGCCGTCACTTTGATTAGACAAAGATGGCAATATAAATTTGCAATGGCGGTGTGGGGTGGTCAGCCCATGCGAAATTTTACCCAACTTTTTCAAGCCATGTACTCGTAAAAATATTTAATAAATATAAATTCAATATTTTACTATTAGTTATTAATTTCTTATCAGATGTATTACAAGATAACTGAAATAATGAATGGATCAACGATCTCTGTGTACTCCGTACTAGATCGGCTGTTCCGAAAACAATTGGATCACACTCATCTGTACCTAATTGTGTACACCTGCCTTAGAGCAGCGATTTAAAGCGCTGTAGGTAAGGTGTACACAATTAGGCACAGATACACAAAATAGTGAAAACGCTTGAGTAGTAAAATAATGTATTTATTGAAATAGTTTATTCATTATATTGAAAGGGAATTATTGTATTTAACGTGGACAGGGCCTAACAGCCGCACGGGTCGATCGATCATAAGGGAACATACCCATACTACGTGACCTATTTTTTTAAGATTTTTCGACCCCTCCCTCCCATCGGTGACCACTCGTAGTACATGCCAAGACCCCCCCTCCCCCTTTAGTTTTCACGTAGTAATTCATAATTATGATTTTTAATCATTTCACAGGCAAAAATCGAAAAAAATAATAATTTGGCTCATACTCGTCTTTATTGGATAAGACTGCATGCATGCATCCGATATCGGATCGGATAATGTGAAAACGCTCTTATACTGGTAAATGTGTATCCTAATTAGTTTTATGTTAGCTGTTATTATATTTAGTAGTTTAGGATACATAAACATAAGCTTAAAATTTCATTAAATTGATTTTTTTCATTA
Source organism: Euproctis similis (assembly GCA_905147225.2). Classification (NCBI taxonomy): domain Eukaryota; kingdom Metazoa; phylum Arthropoda; class Insecta; order Lepidoptera; family Erebidae; genus Euproctis; species Euproctis similis. The sequence goes on from LR990107.1 coordinate 2,958,614, forward strand.
ATTTTGTGAATTAATACACTGGCACTATGGAATTGAGATTTTAAAAAAGTCATGAATGAAAAAAAAATTAAGGGCTGTGATATTTTATATTATATTTAAATGTATTTGTTATTTTTTATCAATGCACCCTGCTCGACCGTACTGTACTACTTAAAAATTATGATTCACAAAAAGAACATGTACACAGCAGACATATTATTTGATCTATTGAAAGTGTGTAAAAAATGTACTACACTTATTTGTAATTGTAAATAAAAGTAATATATTACTTGTTACCCTGAAAACACTATATTACTGTACTACTTATAAAAAGTACTTGTACTCTATAAGTACTAAGATATTCAGTATACCGATAAAATGAAGAACCTAGTTTACAATAAGGATGATTATTATTGTTAGAAAGTGTTTATTAAATCCTTTACCCCGTAGATTTGTGTTTACAATATAAAATGTAATTATAGTAAGACTTTCAATATAATTATGTGTTCACAACACATATACGCAATAGAATATAAAAACAATTGTAGATGATTATAATGTAGTAGAACTGAATGTTCATGAAATATATACAAATACAATATAGAATAGATATACATGTTTACAATACGGTTAGTGTATTTGTAGTATTGTATATTTTGTTAATGATGCAACAAGACATAATGCAATCTCAGCATAATTCAATAACTCAATGTAATATTTTATGTCAATCATTGTTTAATTAAAATATGTGTGTAGTATAAATTTATATTCAGCCATAATGATTCCTCGATGTCTGTGTACTGTGTCACCTATTTGCAATATGTAATGGTAAATGATAGAGAGTAGTTTGGTCTGCTTTTGGATATATGTTGCTGATACAGGAATATAAATAATCATATATTAATTTGTGGGCGTTTCGACATGTCATAGGTATTATATTAAAATTTGTAGGCTTTATTTTGCCTATAAAAGTCTAGTAAAGTTATTAAGAATACACTTATGGAATGTCGACACCCAATTGATCAACAATTTTCTTATTGTGGCCTAAGTAATCAATTAAAATAAACATATTAATCAATGTTTCAAATAACTGTCATATGATATCAATATGAAATAAATATCGTGTATGAATGTGTATAATGTGTTTCTTTAAGATCCTAGTCGCTACTTTAATGTCAACATTACCCATTTCAATTATGAAGTTAGTACCTATTAATTCATTTCTTAAAGATTTGGTAAAAATCTGTAAAGCTAAAGAATTAGTTTTGTTGAACACGCTAAACTTAGCAATTACTGTAACGATTGAAAAAATCTTTCAGTATTTCAGAGCCTATTTATTGGAGAACACTATTGGCTACCTACATATCACCACGCTGTGCTTAGCGACCTCTAGTGTGTTATATTAATACTGTTAATATAATAGTCAGTCTCGGTGGCGCAGTGGGCGAGCGCACGGCCTCTGATCCAGTGGTCCGGGGTTCGATTCCAGACACTGGTTCACACCAATGACTTTTCGGAATTATTTTCGGAAGTTATGTGTGATAAATATCGATGACTGAAAAACTTTGTGCCCGGTATGGCAATAGGTTCGCCACCTATTCCATTTGGGACGTAAACATAACGGCGAGACGAGGCTTAACAGCCGCTGCCTACACCTTCGGGTAACAAAAGGCGTGAAGTTATGATAAGTTAATATAATTTGCCAGCGCCTCTATAGGACGAATAAGGAAACTTGGTATAATTTGCCTAAAAAAAATTCGAGTTGCACGTCTATGTTATATATTAATAAGTATTATCTATGGTATTTACAGACGCGTCTAAATAACCGATGCATGACAATTTTATTCGCACGTTCAGAAAGGAATTAGTAATTATATGACTCGGAGGTCCAGTGGTCGAGCACCCTGCTTCTGAATCAAGACGTTGCTGGTTCGAATCCTGGCTCACACTAATGACTTCGAAATTTTGTCCGGAAGTTGTGTGATAAATATCGATGACTGAAAACTTTGTGCCCGGTGTATGGCAATAGATTCGCCACCATTTTGGACGTAAACTTAACGGCGAGCTTAACATCCACTGCCTACACCTTCGGGTAGAAGAAGGGGTGAAGTTATCTTTGCTCTGCTTTTAATAAGTGCATCGTCTAAGGTACGACCACACCATTAAATGTGTTTAAAACTTGAGTGATTTTTAATTTAAAATATTTATTATATTGTCCTATTTACAATGCATCTTTTGCCATCGAATACCAAAGAATGATAATAGGAGCCCAGAATCCACTTCCGAAAAACAACGCGAAGCATAACGTCGCCATATATCTGCGAAAGAAAAAATGAAGAGGTCTATGAAGCTCATATTACATACTGTAACGCTAGTTTGTGGGAAAAGTACACAAGGCTCTTGTAAAATGCAACAATGGAGAAATCATAAATTTAACGCTTATTTTGTTTACAGTTGACTACAAAAATAAAGACTTTATTACTATTACCGGTTGGTTACTCTGAATGGCATATTATCAAACGGCAGCATTTCTTCGTCACCGTGGCCACTCATACCATGTTTTTGTATGCGTAAAGGTCCTTTTATTTTCCCAATCAATAATGGCTTGGTTCGTAACGTAGTTGCAATCAAAGTTCGCCAACCTAACATTATACTAAAACAAGTATATCCTAGTTATAATACACGCTTCTTTCAATTAATTGAATTGATAAAACAAACGAATGTAAGTAAATTAATATATTTTTAATCTTAAATGTCTACTACGGGTAATCTGTGAACGAAGGAGGTCTAAATTAATAAAATGCCTACAGCAAATTAGGATTAGTGAAGTAGGTAGTGTATATATTATCTACTTTACAAGTCGCTACCTGATGAAAGGCACTTATTCTCAGACCAAATCTCGTGCAAGGTGAGTTTAAAAGAGTGCTCAGGCGAGCGCCATAGTAATATACGGTTGATTTGCACACCTTCCTCTTTTAGTTAAATTTCATAACAGTAGGTAGGTACTCGTAATGCCTCTAGTCTAACCCGATTTAGTGAAATTAAATGTTTTTGAGGAATGTTTTCTATACGCCTACTTATTATTAGGGTTAGTAGCGTATAGAATTTTAAAGCATTGGCAAGATTAAAAGTAAATATTTTGGCAATCATTGTAGAAGATTATGTTGTTTCAGTTCATTGTTCTCATAATATCCATGGCAATAATGTAAATTTAGTTTTAAAACCTATCCATCTTAAAACTAAATTTAGGTACAAATTTACGGATCTGGATTTGGTTCCAGCCTGGAAATTCACTTTGTCATAAATTCATAGACAATAATCATAGAGCTATGCGAAATATTTATTGATCATTTCATTCATTACGTCCATTTCAGTTCAGTCCTGGTTCAGTCATTCACTGTCATTCGTTGGAAAAAAACGGTCAGGTCAATAAGGTTTTGTGTTAGTATTCTAAATAAATTTTCATTAAAATTAAAATGTTCGCCATTCGTAACCTGGTGAAGACCAACCCACAGGTCGTCAGAAATGTAATCCAACAGAGAAACATGAGTGTAGTTTGCACACCCGCCAGAAACAAGGTCCCCACGGCTGTAAGTACTTTGGGTGTAAAAATACTTTTTCCGGACAAAATCTTATAAATCTTTGTCACTTAGCCTGTATAATAATCTTAAAACTACTTTTCAACTGGGAATTTAGCCCATATATAATCGATAAGATTATGATTTTTGTTACGTAATTTCCGTAAAAGCTAGGTTATAGTCGCCCATTGTTATGGAAAATCTAGATAGTTAATTTCATACACCAGTTAAACACATTTTATATAAGTTGATAAGAAATATAAGGCGTAACCTTATATTTCTAAAAATAAAATGTTCTGTAATATCTTCTTACGGCCCATTTTAGAATGCATTTTTACATAATTCTTAAAAAATCAATACAGCAATTTTCTAGAAATGATACACGTTTATTTCCCCTTTTCATTCTACCTACTACTTTTTCTCCCTATGAGCTTGAACACTTGAATGGGATGAATCTGTTCTACTCACTTTTAATTGTCCATATAGATTTATCTTAAAAGGATCATATATTATATATTTGGATAGTATAAACATTGAAAGACTAAACTCTATAGTAACATATATATCAGAAGTTAATAATATTGGAGACTATGTAATATGTAATATTTTCTTTTCAGGAGAAAGTAGGTCTTGCCCTAATAATGGTACTCGGGTGGACTGCAATCCCTGCTTACGTGCTGGTCAACCTGAAGCATTACAGGTCACATGAATAAATAACATGTAGATATGTTGACAGTAGTTGCTGTTGTGTGAATAAACAGCAGTATGATAATATTTAAGTAAATCTTTTATTGGACCCAATAAAGTGTTTTTTTTAGTATTGAGTTGAGCTCAATACATACAACCTAAGATAATTAATACATACATACTTTGGCTGTACAGATTTTCAGAATTATAATTTCCGATTTATATTACTAGAATGATTATTATTAATATGCAGAAATACTTGACCTCTTGATTCATGACTTGTAAGTGCATTGGTAAAACAACCAACTGTAGAGTCGAGGTCCTTGTGTTCGATCCCCAGCGTACAAATGTTTATGACAAGCATGAAGTTTGTATGACGTCAGGGGTGTTTTTTTATGTATTATAAGTAACAATTTGCAAAAGAAAAGTTTATATTATTACCTATATAGTTTCATAACTTGGAATGAGGGGTGCTGTGTGTATTGTGTCAAAGATATTATTATTTAAAGTGCCATTGATTATTCTACTGTTTATTTTCTGGTAATTTCAAGCATGCTAGTTCTGTTTTAAATAATTTCTGTGTAGGTCTAGCTCACCCATTGCTAGTATAATCCCTCACTCAACCCACCAGCCAAAAATTACTGTACAAGCTTGCGATATTTTACACAATGTTTTATAGTAGATAGTTCTATGACTAATTTTCCATCTCAAATGCCATGTAGTTTAATGTGCACAAGTTTCTTGGCTAGGATAGGGAGTAAATGCTCAAGCAGATCATCTGTTGGTGGAAACCAGCTCCACTCAGGTACACTTACAATACAGATAGTGTTACAGTCAGACACCGGCATTTATGGAAGTAGGATAAGGATATTGAAGATTTTTGATTTTGAGGAATGGATGTGTTTGGTTGTTAATTGCTTACCACAGCGACTCCAGGGTTATTCCAATATTTAGTTAGTAGATAGTTTGAGACAATTATTTTTAACGTTTTGAATGGGAATTAGAAAATATTCGAATTTCTAATCATTTACAAGCTATTAAAAGTGAATTTGCATATTGGATTTTTATTTAATAATAAAATTAAAATTGGGTTAATTTTCCTAACCAAACAACAACAACACTAATTCCTGCCAACAATGGCGTTGATTTTATGAATATGGCGGCGCCTCGAGCGATCGGCGCGCATTCCTTCTCCAGCCATTCGTATTCAGCGGTAAAACCTCGTTCTTGAAGGATTGGTCCTAAAGTATTTAGCACTCTTGCGTGATAATCGTTGAGGAATTTAATCTGAAATATTAAAAATATCATTTTAAATATGTAATATATGCATGCTGGCCAAACCTTTCATAAACAAAAAGAGCATTTTGCTTAAAAAGACTAGGAAACCATATATCTACAAAAGATTCAAATCTATGAAATCTACGCAGCCTTAAAAAAAAAAAATTGATTTTCTACACAACATAAATTCAAGCCTTTTCTATCCGAAGGTCAGCGGCTATTAAGCCTCGTCTCCCCGTTTGTTTACGTCCCAAATGGAATAGGTGGCGAACCTATTGCCATACCGGGCACAAATTTTTCAGTCATCGATTTTTGTCATACTTAAACGTCCGAAAACAATTTCGGAAAGTCATTGGCGAGAGTCTTTACTTTACTGTCTCTACTTTTTAGATTTTTTATTTCCTATTTTTAAGATTATTTTAGACTAGAAACTGAGCACTTTCTTGTGCCTCTAGAATAAAAAATCAAAATAAATAAAGAAGTAATAAGTACCAGCTAATTGCCACTAATAGATCATTTCGGTAATTTGATCATCGACTGACACTAACGGCACTAAGATGCTAGATTGTCGGACGGACGGACAATCTAGGCTCTAATTTAAGCTCAAGCAATAACCGAGCTTCTTATCAGCACAGTAAGTTTGTAAATGTCTACTTTCAGTAGGATTATTACTCACCTCAAAATCATTCATTAGTTCAACATCCAGGCACGCAGTCTGGTGTGGCGCTAGTGATATCGTATAGAAGCCGACAGCCCCCCGATCTTCGAAATTACCAACTAAACCAGCAGCCTGAGTTTAAAATAGACATAGATATGTATGGTTTATTCAAATATCGGTACATATATATTTCAAAAGAAAAATATTGGAGAACTCTATAAGCATTAACATATGCATGGACACTGGCAATAACATGGGAAACACAAGAAAATTGTTCAACTTTTATTTGAAGACTCCTGTTCTGCTTAACAGGGAGTTCGAAAAAAAAAATGGTACTCACATGCGGATGGTCTGCGGCGTTGTTCATTTCTATAGTCTCCACGAGATCTTCGTGACGGATACCATATTCACCGACCTCATAATATCCTGGCTCTGTGAAAAGAACATGTACATCATTACTTCAAAATGATCAGCGCCGATTGAACTTAAATTATAGTACACTAGTTGACCCGGCGAACTTTGTTACGCCTCAGAAGCAAGAAATGAACCTACGTTTGACGCTATTTAGCGAAACCGTAGCGCGATGTAACCGCTATGTCCCTACATTTTAAATCTATATTATTTTCGAAAATATTAATTTAAATTACATGCTGCATATTAATGTATATTAAATGCACATGCCTTTTTACTAACATAAATATATCTACAAATTGGAAAGTATATCACTCTTACCATTACTGTAGATCATAGCCGGTACAATCCCAGGATCATTAGCAGTAGGTCCACTCAGTATCCACGCGGGACCCTCATGGACATTAAGAAAGTGTCCAACACCATGGCCCGTACCGTGACCATAGTTCAGGCCGACATCCCACAAGGATTTTCGTGCTAGTACTTCTATTACATTACCCTAACACAAAAAAATGTCACAGGAATAACACAATAGGTTTCGACCCGAAACCTTAACTTTCATAACCAAACCAAATTATAACAAAAAAAAATATTTTTAATGCTACGTTAAAATTAAAACTTTAAAGAAGCGAGTGAAGTTTATAAACGTCAGGTCTTATGGCGCTCTGTTCTCTCTGCCTACTCCGCAAGGGATTTGGCGTGATGTATGAATGTGGTTCGGACATATAGAAAAAAAAAAGTGATGTAAGTTTGACTAAGCAGATATATAGTGAGAAGGCCGAAGGATGTAGGAATCAGGAACCCACTTTTGAACATGAACAAATTAAATGAGTTCTTGAGGAAGGTTATATCAGGAGCCTAAAAAATCGACGAGCGTGTATGACAAGGGTTATGAAAGTGTAAAAAGCAAGTGAGTTGTGTAAGAATCGTGCCTTTTAGCGCTTTATGCACTGACTTTACTTAAGTATCTTTTTAATAGCCTTCTCTGCAACTTACCAGTGTACCGCTAGGCATCACTGTAGTGCCCAGGTTAATTTGTCCCTTGAGTACTCTGGTAAATGCATTCCGTTGTTCAGGAGTTGGGGAACCACTCATGTGTCTTGTTCGCGTTATATCTGTTGTACCTTCCCTAATAAATAAACAAACAAACTTACACCATCATTAATAACCAATTAAGTGTACATTGTGTTTTACAAAATACCTGCTCTCTCCAGGACCACAAATAAACTCATTGCGAGATACCATGCATATATCTGTTCCACAAGACACAATCTGATTATCTAATTCATATGATCGTAACCAAACCCAACTGTTATAATTCCCACAGTTATCCACGTCTTGTAATTTAATTGGCATCAAATTATGCAGCAAGACGTGTGGTAGGCTATGCTTCATGTTTATGATTTTAAAGAATGAAATAAGAAGAAATAAATAAATTAATTTTTTTTAAATATATAAAATTAAAAAACTAGCCGAAATCTAATTTCTCCGCATCTCTGTCTATTGGTAGCGTGTCCAGAAGACTGGCTGGATTGGCACGCTAAATAGTAATGCTAATCCTATATGCGAAGAATAGACCAGCCTAATAGGTCGCGAGAAGCCTCGATCAGTCTCTTGGCAAGATCTTTATAGAGTATAGCACTCGGACACCATGTCCCCAGCGCCTCAACCTCAATCCGCTCAAAAACATAATCACCTACAAGGTTTCTGTATTTGTTGTGCCGCTTGAGATTTTCTGCTGAAGCAGCAGCAGCACCGGCTACCTCTACAGTGCTTGAAAGGTGTGATGGCGCAAGGGTGTCAACGCAACTACCGTTCCACATCACAGGCCTACCAAAGGTCTTTCAAGGCAATCGAGACATCCCTTCCGGTCTATTGCCATCATCGCGCACGAAACCGTTCGGTCTAGAACGATTATCTTGATTTGATTTATTATTTAGATACAGTAGACTTTTGTTTAGAACTTGCATTAGATTAGGTATAGCTTTAATATATGACATAGTTACTTACAGATACTGGCCGCCGGAGTCTACTAGCAACATATCGTTAGGCTCTATAATCTTCTGCGGCCCCTCACTTTGGGGCTGGTAATGAATAATGGCGCCGTTCGCTCCAGCGCCGGCAATCGTAGCGAACGAAGGACCCATGAAATTCTCCTCCTCACTATTATCCGGTTATAACAAATAAGAGCAAACCTTAATAAAATAATTGAGAATAATACTCAAAATTAATGAAGTATTTTGAAGTTGGATTCATAGTTTGAATCAATACAAATTCTCCCTGTGCTCTAAAAATAAAGGATTATTTTTATATCACATCATTTACCTACAGTTTTATTCTACTGGGGTGTATGACGGCTGGCACGAAGGCTAAACTTATATGATAGATATAGGTAATATGTACATTTGGGTGCTCTGTCTGGTCCTACCTCTGCTGCGCTTATAATAACAAAAAAACTCGCTTGTTAAAGTAACATAAATATATCTCACCCTCTCAACTTCTCGAGTTCATCTGACAAGTCCATCTCCGTCACCTGCACTCCAGCGGCTACCTCCTGTTCTACCCAGTATAATGCTCTCACTAATGCTACGCCATCCTTCACGTGAGCTGTACGGAAACCCTGTGCAAGGTAAGTAAGTTTCAATCGCAATATTCTAAGAGCAAATTAACTAAAAATATACCAGAAACAGTGTGTAATAGTTTCACACCCATAACTAACAAAAATGTAAGCAGCGTTACAACATAATTCTGAAAGATATATTTTACTAGCTGACCCGGCGAACGAGTAAATTTAGTATAATAAGAGGTTCAATTTGTGCTGTCCCGCTATGTTAATACAGCGATATCTTCGAAAATATTCGTTTAAATTACATGCTGTAAAGGGCCAAGATCATCTATATTACATGCCCAATCTATTTAAGACTGTTAATTGGATGAAAATAAATGCTATAATGTTTAAAATCGCTTCTTAAATAAGCCAAAAAAAGAATTCTCGTAAAAAGAAAAAAATAAAAATGTTCATTGTGGGTTATCCCTAAGAGATAGACATATGCCCTCGCGGACTTTTTTTGTAGACGTTTTGAAAGTGTTAATAATGTAGAACATTGTTTTTATCTATCACTTAGGGTTCAGCCAGCGTTTGCAATTAAAGTACTAAATCTCGAAAATTATCATTTTTTCTTTACAACATCAAATATGAATTATATATCAAAATCACCCGTTAACTCTTAAAAAAAACCGCATCAAAATCCGTTGCGTAGTTTTAAAGATATAAGGGTAGATATATTAAGCATATAAGAGGACAGACAGCGAAAAGTGACTTTGTTTTATACTATGTAACGATGATGATAGTCGTGAGCTAAAATTCTTGCAATCATTAATTATTGAACCCGGGACTCCCGGGGCGGGAAAATTTTGTGCACAACTATTGTTGTGCTATGTTTAAGTAGATTCATAATTATTTCTATACGCACATCAAGTACTTATAACTAGAGATGAAACGGATATCCGGTAACTATCCGGTATCCGGTCTATCCGGCGGCCTTAATACTATCCGGCCGAATACCGGATAGTTACTATTTGGCCGGAAAGGTATCCGGCCAAATAGTAATATTTTAAAGTATTTATGTAATAAAGCATATTTAGTTAGCTTTAGTATAACATAAGAAACATAATTAGTAACACAATTGGTTTAAATTTTTAATGATACAATTGCAAAATGAATGTAATAGAAAAAAAATTAATTAATTAGTACTCATGCTAAGGGCAAATTATGGTGAATAAATACTAATTTCTCTGCATTGAGAGGTAGCAAGCGGAAAAAGTCTTTCGCTGTACACACTTTTTGGTAGAGCCAAGCAGTTTGCTGCATGAATGGGCCAGCTCGACTGGTGGTTTCGTTCGGTGAGAGAGGTACCCGGAGGCCCACACCCCTTCCCCATCCTTCCCTATCCCGTATCCCTTAAAGGTCGGCAACGCAACAGTAACACTATATGTGTTGCTGGTGTCCATGGGCGGCGTTGGTTGCTTACCATCAGGTGACACGCCTGCTCGTTTGCCCTCCTATCCCATAAAAAAAACACTGCTGCAAGGTGCTGAAAGTGGATCTTGGCAAACTTTGTTAAATTTGCTCATTGTTTGCCATTAGCTGCCCACCAAGCATAAGGGTCACGATTGCGATCAATTCGCACTGACTTGAGATAAAAATCCAGCTCACTGGTTATCGCGTTTCTTTCTTCACGAAGAGACCCGAATCTAACCGAGTCCACCCGATCGTTCGCGCGCCGCCTACACAAATGTGCAATGCACCAAACGGCTAAGTTCCGCTGAATATCCGGCGCCCGGATATCCAGCTATTCGGCCACATGGTTAGCCGAATATGCGGTATCCGGCCAAACTACTATCCGTCACATCTCTACTTATAACTAACCTGTAGTTCAACTTCGTTTTTGATAATTTTTGTGAGAGCTACCGGTGATTCTGGTGCGACTATGATGCGAGCTGGCCCTTGCTGAAAAAAATACATAAAATAAAAGCTTAAACAGCTTTATTAATCGTTTATCATAGTTCGATAATGCATAAAACCAACTTCATATTTCGACAATAAATATTTTTGGTCCCTAATAATGGCCTATCCAACAAAAACGTTTGTTTTAAAAAACTCAATATTAATTAAAATTTGACTCTTGAACTTAAGCAGAGATAGTACGTTTCTAGAGAGTGTTCAAGAGGTGTAAAATATGTTAACGTAGACAATACTCACCTCTATAGACAGGTACACAGCGTGACTTCCATCGTTCGAAATCCAAATGCCACCTTGGGAGCCAAGTTCAGTCTGAAAATATTTACCTTACATTGTTTATCTTCGTAATTCATTCATTCCAAACCAAGACACAGAAATTTACTTTATTAATACTTACAGAGAAGCTCCTTAAATAGTCGAATATCTGGCTGTAAGGTCTACATTCTACGACCACATTCTCTGAGGCGAGGTGTGTTACGATGTCAGCGGACAGCACCCCGTCATTCCAGAACAGTATCACGTTGTTAGTTGTTGTCTAAAACAAAACATGTTTATTAAAATAACTTATAATTACTAAAAATAATAAAATAAAAATAAGGGTTACTTCAGATAGGTGTATAATAATATGTAAATCAAAGAAGCGGGTGAGGCATGTAAAAATCGTGCCTTATAGCGTTCTGTTCTCTCTGGCTACATCGCAAGGGACTTGTTACATGTTTGTTACATGCATTCTATAGGTATATTCTTTCTTACCCTGTACACGACAAATAATTCAAGTAACAAAAATATATTAGAAACCAAATAAAAGTTAGATTTAAAAAATAGTTAAAATAAACTCACTAATTCCTGCAGCAGTAGGTAAATATATATATCTCGAAAAATAAACATATAAATAATTTACGAAGTAATCTAAGTAACAGATTATCACATCTCATTATCACTCGTGAAAGTCGGTCACAGTTTTTTAACTATGCCTGATGGATTTATAATAACCTAATATTTAAATGCAATATGAAACAAAAATTAGAGATGAAACGGATATCCGGTAACTATCCGGCATCCGGCCTATCCGGCGGCTTTAATACTATCCGCCCGAACACCGGATACTTACTATTTGGCCGGATAGGTATCTGGCCGAATGAAAAAAAAATTTTGTTAAATTTGGGTATTGTTTGCCATTAGCTGCCCACCAAGAATAAGGGTCACGATTCCGATCAATTCGCACTGACTTGAGAAAAAAATCCAGCTCAAAGGTTATCGTTTCTTTCTTCACGAAAAGACCCGAATCTAACCGAGTCCACCCGATCGTTCGCGCGCCCCCTACGCAAGTGTGCAATGCACCAAACGGCTAAGTTCCGTCGGATATGCGGCGGCCGGATATCCGGTTATTCAGCCACATGGCCGAATATCCGGTATCCGGCCAAACTACTCTCCGTTTCAGCTTTAAAAAAATACTTACATCAGCTCTGACGATTAGGTAAGCGAAGAATACGGGGTTGTAAGGAATGTCGGAGCCGCGAAGGTTTAGCGTATCTGCAAATTATTATATTTATGTATTGAAAATAATGCACCCAAAGACAGGTTGCCAGATAATGCTTTTTTATATTAAATAAGTAATAATAATTTTACTGTAATAATAATAAAATATGGTTGTAGTATGTTTTTTATGTTATTTATGCTCGTATACTAATGAATGCGGTGCCTTGATCATCTCATCTTATTTAAACTTCTGATTGTGAAGTCCCGATTTCGAATCCGAACATTTCTGAAGTAAGATACAACATTGAAGTGAATTTTGTGTCCATTAGACCAAAAAAGAAATACTTACATTTGGCGCGTCAAAGCATAATTGTCTCTGCCTACAATGTCAGGTATTATAGGCGTGAAGGAACGAAGGAAATTTTGATACCATCTCTAATTAGGTGAGAATTACTCATGGGCACTTACACGCGACATCATCAAGAGCGGTCAGCAGCAAGGCATTCGCCCCAACATCGTTGATTTGCTGTATGAGCCGGTTGATCTTGTCTGAAGAAGATCTACCTATATTTTAAAAATCCAAGTCATTAAAAATGTCACCAAAATTTTATGGAGGGATGGATTAAAATAACCTTTCAAAATAACGATGTGAATTGAAATGAACTGATTTAACTCTTCATGAAAGAAAGTAAAGGACTAGAAGGAGAGTTAATCTTCTAGTCCTGTAGTTTTATTTCTTTCTACTATTTTTATTAAACACCTCGTCAAACTTATGTGCAAGTTAATGAGTACCTACGTGTTGAATGAACTTACCGGTATATTGTATCGTGAGTGGCAACAGAGGGTGGTTCGGTCTGCTCGGTGGTCCGTCGTTGATTATTTTTCTCGCTTCATCAACTAAATTCTCGTACAAAGCAACAAGTCGCACATTCACAGCCGATAGCGCGGCCTGTGATAAAAAACCAAAAGATTTATGAACCCAGATTAGACTGTAAATACAATATACAAGTACTTATCTAAACTAACTGACATAACATAAACTTACTTTTATTTACGAGGTGTTTTTAAGACCAATATAACAACTCCTTGAGGAAGGTGATGTCGGGAGCCTTGAAAATTGACGAGCGTGTATGATGTATGAACGTGTACGTGTATGGTGTATGAACAGTTATGAATTTAAAAAAGTGAGCGAGTTGTGTAAGAATCGGGCCTTTTGGCGCTCTGTTCTCTCTGCCTGCCCCGCGAGGGGCTTGGCGTAAAGTTTTGTAAGGATGTATCTTTAACTTAACTATGTTATTTACTGCACTTCCTATTCTAATTCACTCACTTCCAAGGAGTTCCAGGCATTCCTGGTGTAAGTAGTGGGATCTATACCAACTCTGTGTCCTGCTTGCATATTCTGTACCAACCACTGTTGTATCGACAGATCTACACCTGTTACAAAAATGGTTCAAATTATTTATGAAAAGTGAAGTAATCTCAATACAACACAAAGAAAATCTCAAAAAGAGGCTTAATTATCGATTTTAAAGTTAAGTTATTTTTAACGAGGTTGTAATGGAAAGGAGAGGAAATAAATTATAGCTTATTACAAAGAAATTACTAAATATTCATACCTTGTCTCATTAGTTCCCATACATCGCCATCCACTTCCACATCAAACTGGGTCCAGTATCTAGCATCAGTCCAGACCAGCCCGCGAGCCCCTGCGGCTGTGACCACGGCCGTACCTGATGAGCCTCTTAGACCAGTCAGCCATTCACGACGAGCGTCCGCTGGAGCTATGTATTGGGACTTATCGGGACAAAAAACATCAAGGTGGATAAATTACCTTCACATCATCACTCATCAGATATCTCTTAGTTCAACCAATAGGCGAGGCTGGCAAACGAGCACGCTATCGATAATACAAAACTATTGTATATTTGAGCAATATTATAATTAATTATATCGATAGTATACTATCGAGTGATGTATAAGGCATGGTATTTGATTAAATCAATTGAAAAATGTCCCTCAATAAATTACATGATTTTCAAGATTTAGTAGATAGTACTGATGAAAAAATGGCTTCGGATCTGCTAAAGTTTGTAGGTAAGTTCAATAGCTGGACGATTATGATTGTCCAATAATTTTAATGATTGCTGTACTTAAAATCCTACATAGCTGACATACATTTAATCTAATATATATTTGTGTATATCTAAGTAAAACTCACGTTATGGGCATCGGCTGTTGGTATTATATATGCGTCTACACCCACTTCATTTAATATAGCCTGAACAGTGGCCAGTCTTTGAAGACTTGCTTCTTTTGTCAATCGAGGTGAGTTGAAATCACTTGCTGCAAAAAAATTAACAGTGGTAAGGCAAAGCAGTTCGCTGTATGAATGGGCCGGCTAGACCGGTGAAATACCACGACCTGACGACCTCTCAGCAGATCGACGTAAAGTGGCTTATGTCGCCTTTCGTTCGGTGAGAGAGGTACCGGGAGGCCCACCGCCCTTCCCCATCATCGGCAATGCAACTGTAATACTATATGTGTTGCAGGTTTTCATGGGCGAGCTGATCACTAACCATCAGGTGACACGCCTGCTCATTTGCCATGCTATCCTATAAAAAATACTATTTGATAATTTTGTATTACTGCGATGTACTTATTCCTATAGGTAATAGTGGATGGATGCGCTAAGATATTAGCAGTTTGTTTCCCACCCAAGTGTACGCATTTAGAATATTTTAACCATTGAATTTGCATCAACATAGTACATACAAAAATATAATCAATATTAACGATGATTCAGTTGAAATTATAAAGTCAAAATAAGCTTTATTTTCATAGGTCTTCACAGACACCCTAAAATAGTCAAAAAGTACAATTTAACTTATTAGTTCCAATGAACTACTTAACACGAGTGCTTGAGGAAAGTGCGTCCGTGGAACAAGAAAACACGGACGCAATCGCCACAAGCGGCCCAATTCCGAGTGTAGGGGCTATCATGAGAAGAATCGGGCAAGAATCATGTGCCAGATACTCTTTTACAACTATTAAACATAAATAACAATAATATTAATATCGCTACTGAAAACAAAGCAGTTGACTCGTGAATAAAAGGTGCAACAGCCAGAACACTCGACCATCACAGTCAAATCACTCAAGCAAATTAACATCAACAAACGAAAGCTAAGCCGAAACGAAAGCCTAAAACGAAGCTGAGCCGCACATTGCTTCGCTCGTAATAGGACATTGTTTCTAAACCGGAAGAACAAATCTTAATTGCTTTTATAGGCAGTGCATGCACTAGAGCACGTACACTGCACTACTAGATATACGCTTAGAAACTTCGCGTATCTTCATCACTTCACTTAACCTCATCTCAATTGTACGAACAGTATACCAACGTATACAATATACGCGAAAATTTATTTATAATTTTATATTAACTTACTGTATATAGGTTCGTCTGGTTCAGCTGATTTATAGGTATAGCTCATTGGTATGTGCGCGACAGTTATGCTTGTCTGCAACCTGTAAGCACAGTGACTTATAACTGCTGTTTCCTTTTGATTTATTTAGGAAGTTTACCATATAAAATACGTAACAACTTAATCCTATTATAAGGTCAGCCCCAGAAGCAAGTTTATTTTATTATTTTTTCCTAGGCTTTTTAGCTCTCTGATAATTTTAAATGTTAACTCTTTAGTCGGTTTGGTTTTGTTTTATAATGAGGTTGACCCCGGTCTTTTTAGTCTCATACTTTGTCCATTTTAGTATTGTACCCATTTCATCCTAATTCAAATTGTTGCATGCGATAGAAAATATTCCCGCTTTGAGACTAAAACTCTATGAACTGTATTACTACTGCTGCTTTTTTCTGCGATTTTGTCTCATTGCTAATAAAATATAATTAGAAAGCATCAACAAACTTACATTATACATATTGCTAATATCCAACAGTATTTCTTCGCCATCTTGGATCGACTAACTTCATTATTTGTGTCGCTTAATCTTTCTTATTGTTATCGAAATCAATTATTTTCGATAATGCAGAAGGATAAGATAAGAACAATAATCTAGTAATCCCACTCATTATCAAGTAATTACCTGATTAAGGGTTTAAGAACAATCTATGTACCTAATTTGTTCCGTGTATTTAAGAAATCATTATTTGTGAAGATTATTTGAATCATTTGAACATCTACTAACTTGTGATGAGTTTTCACTGAAGTTCTACCGAAATCCGACCAATAATTACGTACTAGCTCGGCTTTTAAGTGGGTTCACTACACGTGGACTATTTTCCTGATAATAATAGAACGAATTTCATTTTCTTTTTTTACGAAAACATGGTTAGTTCAATTAATTGGCTTGTGGTACCAAGTGTGGTAGAGATGAACAGTCATCTCTTCCCGTGGGTATCCTAAGATGCTGACCATAGTGATCATGTATTGTATCAAAATCTTTACTTTCTTGTACTAACTTCCAATCCATCATGGCATACATCAATTCTTTCTGACGATTGCGCCACCAGTTAATTTGGAACTAGAAATTTTATCCCATGATTGCCTCCGATTACACCTTTGTGTACTAAGGGTTTCAAGTAGGTGTCTATAGTAATATAGATAGCCAGACAAACAAACAATATTGCGAGTGTATAGTTATCTATAATATAGAGCAAGGCTTTGCGAATTCGTTAAGTAATGATAACGTAAGTATGTTTATAATTTTTTCCATTCTTCATCTCTAAAACTCTCTTCTCAAATATATAGTATCTCTATCTACTGTCTATATTAGGGTGACCAATAGTGTCCGACCGAAAGTTCAGTCTCGGCCGAGTTTCGGCCAAAAATCAAGTTTCGGCGAAACTATTGTAGTACTAATTCTGACTTGTGGTTCTCTTCTCTTCTTGTTCTTCTGTATCTTAATGTATATCTTTACATTAAGATACAGAAGAACATACATATCTTTACACCAAGTCTCTATGTGGTAGGCAGAGGAAAGATCGCCATAAGGCGCGATCCCTCACTTCTTGGGCTTTCAATAAACATTGTCATACATGCTCGGACAAGTTTAATTTGATTATGGAAAGTTTGTGGTCGCGCTTAGTCAATCTTGCATCTTTGCACTTCCTTAATTTTCCTCCTCCACCAATCCTCTTACATTTTTTTCTTTCTTATAACCATTTTTTTCGTTGCGTTCGGTGAACTTCATACTGCGCAAAATGTGCGCGCAGTGACCTCATTTCGACTGCTTTATTTTCATGCACCCTCTGCCTTGCCAACTCTCGCTTTCATAAGTTAGTGTTGGGATCAGTACCGCACTGTGAATAGGAAGGTTGATAGTGGTACAGCTAAGCAATTTGCTGCATGAATGGGCCGGCTCGACTGGTGAAATACCACGACCTCTCAGAAGGTAGACGTAAAGTGGCTCATGCCGCGTTTCGTTCGGTGAGAGAGGTACCGGAGGCCCACCCTCCACCCACCCTTCCAATCCTTCCCTATCCCTTAAAGGTCGGCAGCGCAACAGTAATACTATATGTGTTGCTGGTGTCCTTGTGCGGCGTTGGTTGCTTATCATCAGGTGACACGCCTGCCGTTCGCCCTCCTATCAGATAAAAAAAACTAGATTGTTCAGGCCCAGGCATCCGCCCAACACTCTATTTACACTATTTTCTACATTACTCTTCTTTCTACATTCCCGTTGTAAAAATAATTTTAGTAATTATTATTATATGATGAGATGATTGGTAGAGCCACGCAGTTCGCTGCATGAATGGGCTGGCTCGGCCGGTAAGATACAGTCGCGTTTTGCTTGGTGAGAGGCCTGGAGGCCCAACTCCTACCCCTCTCTCGTCCTCATTCGATTTCGATTCGAGTCGAATAAAAGAGAAGAGACGGCGAGATGCCACTATTGTGCATCCTACCTGGACTCCGCCCAGCATACTTTGGAGGTCTGCCCAGCTTGGGCGGCCGAGCGTAGAGTCCTGGTCGACGGGATCGGGTGAGACCTGTTCACGCCGGCTTTAATCGCGGCAATGCTGGCGGGCGAAAAGGAGTGGAGAATTGTGGTCTCCTTCTGCGAAGCTGCAATTCACTAGGAGGAGGCCGCCGACCGGGATCGGGAGAGAGCCGATGCCGCTCGAACGCGGGGGCGGTGAGCTTAGTGATCGCCGCCGCCGACGGACCGCTAGGGCGCACCGTCCGCAAGTGCACCCGGGAAGGATGACCTTCAGGAGCGGCCGAGGTGGCTCGTTGGGGGCGGCTTTGGCCAGGCGCCTGTTTACTTCTCGAGGATGAGCTCCCCTTGCAACAGAGGGGGGCGACGGCAGGGTGGTTCAGAGCGCTTAAGCACTGTCCTAGACCCCCTAACCGCGTGGTTTTAGTGGGAAGCCCTAGCATTGGATTGCAGTGTACTGCTTTGGGAGTTCCAGACTACCCCCTGCCGTACTCAGGTGGAGGGTGTGCATAAAGCATTAGCTCGCATAAAAAAGGTACCTCAAAAGAGATTAATGATTCTTCTGAGTACAAGTACAAAACAAAGTATTAAATAGTAATATAATCTCAAAATACTAATAAGTATTTAGTATATCATGGAACAAAAATAATTACCGATTTGAATGTTGGTTTTTTATCTTTTTCTTTTGAGATGTAACGATTCGGCGAATAGAGGCTTAACAACCTCTGCCTACACCTTAGCATAGAAAATGGCGTGAAGTTATGTTGTTGATTGGAACAAAATTAATACATGTACCCATTGTTTTTCATTTCATGTCCTAATTAGTGCAAAATAATGAGCAAAATGAATCAAATAGGAGTATTTTAAGGAATTTTTAACTTGAGCACGTGAGTTTCGGTTTCGGTTTCGGTTTCGGTTTTGGCCGAAACTGAAGTGCCGGTCGAACGTTCGGTTTTGGCCAGAAAACCAGTTTCGGTCGGACTCTAGTGACCAATAAGAGATAAAGAATTGTCAAATTAATTTATTAAAAATTACCAATATATGCATACAAATTCAGTATATAAAAAAATCCATTTAAAATAAAGTCATCATTTCAAATTTTCAATTATTTTTTAATAATAATAATAATATTAACTGCCGTTGCCTGCGAATCTGGATCTGCATTCGGATCTGTAAACCAAGACAAGATTTGATTAGTATTAAGGCAGAACACTAACAGTGGTTTGGTTAAAAATATCTTGAGAAACTAGGGTAATGCTATCATAGTATTTCATTATTAGCCGACTCCGTAAGGAGAGTTGTTTGTTTATGAGACTTATGAATATCTATATTTTTTATAACTTTATTATCGTAGTTATCACTCACGAATATTTTCATATACGTTCTTAATATACTATTTGTCAGCCGCAATTTCGTCCGCGTAGCCTTTTTTCTTTTTACGCGAGGAAATGCACACCCCCCGCCTAGGGACGGCAGGGGTTAGTGAGGGCCTCCCAAAACAGTAAACTGCAATCCGATCCTAGGGTTACCCACTAAAATGCTGCGGCGGTCTTCCTCCGGCGTTGGGGTGATCCAGGATACGGTTAACCCCTCTGGACCACCCCGCCGTCGCCCCTACCCCCTGTCACGTGGGGGTGCTCATCCTCGGGGAGCCTCGATAGGCTGCGGGGCGCCCCGGACGACCCTCCCCGGCCGCACCGGGGGGTCATCCTTCCCGGGCCGCGACCCGGGCGCACCCGCGGGGTGTGCGCCCTCGCGGCCCGTCGGCGGCGGCGATCACTGAGCTCGCCGCCGCCGCCTCGAGCGGGATCGGCTCTCTCCCGACCCCGCTCGGCGGCCTCCTTCTGGAGCATCACAGCTTCGCAGAAGGAGACCACAGTCCTTCACTAGGAGAACGGGCTGTGTTCTCCTAGTGTCCACTACGAAGCCTGACTACAACTCTCTTATGCTAAGGTCAACCAATCTCTAAAGAATATAAAATAATCCATAGAATGGTTCCAGGAATGGGCAAATGTAGTTTAAGAGAGGATAGAGAGAAATAGAAACGGACCGAAAAAGAAAAAACCTCGCTTATATATAGATATAATTAGTTGTTGGTACCTCAAATTCTGACCAGAGGCGCACACTCTCGCTGCAGCCACTCCAGCTCTGCATTCAAGCCCCGCTGCTGCATGATAGGACCAAGGGTGTCCAAAACCCGCTTGTGATAGGAGTTCAAATAATCTAGCTGCAATATTAATAAACTGATATAACTGTGTATGAACTAAATTCAAGCATTTAACACCAAGAAGTATAGCCAGAGACATATAACACGACATGTCGAAATATTTCAATGAAATTACAAAGCAATATCAAGATAAATAACAATTTTTTTATGTAATAGAAGGGCAAACGAGTCACCTAAAGAAAAGCAACTACCGCCGCCCATTGACCCCTGCAACTCTGATAATGTTAGGATTGCATTATCGGTCTTTTAGGGAGTAAGGTGGTGAAGGTTATTGACCTACCTGATGAACACGTACATACCTCAAAATCTGTGAGCATGTTCACGTTGATGCATTCTTTCTGGTGAGGCACCACGGTTAGAGTGTAGAAGCCTACCACTCCGCGCCCATCAAAATCTCCCACAAGATTAGCCGCCTGCAACCAATGATTTTTACTATTATATACATTTTTTTTGTTTACTATTGAAATATTATTTTAAATTTCATCGTAATCTATCTATCATATTTTTGTTCTATGAGATCAATTTAATATTCAAACCGTTTTGTCGCTATAAAGCCAGTAGTGAGCCAGCACTGACAAGTCTGGTGACTCACCTTAGGATGAACAGAATCTTTCGTAATGTTGACAGTCTCGACCAGATCTTCGTGTCTTATGCCAAATTCACCGACTTTGTAAAAACCAGGCTCTGAAAAAGACAAAGAAAAATATCCAAGTAAGCGTGGGAATTAGCATCAGCACAAAAACTCTCGTGTCATACTGCATACTAAGTAAAAGATCAAAGGTCTACTTTAATAATTAGTAATATTTAAAAATGTGATTCGAAAACTACTTGTAAACAAAAATAGTTAAATTTCGGAGTTCACCAAGCCCTACTGTTATCAATTAATGAGAAGTTGACCACCTACCATTGCTGAGTATCTGTCCAGGTTTTAGACCGGGATCATGAGGGTACGGCCTCCAAGATACACCGCTCGGCCCTTCGTGCACATTCAAGAAGTGGCCCACACCATGGCCGGTGCCATGGGCATAATCCAATCCCACTTCCCAGAGAGAATGGCGAGCGAAACTATCCAACACATTACCCTGGACATATTAATATAAAGAGATTCATAACATGAAAGTAGAAATTATAAGTAGTGATATAAAAATTAACGAGGCAAGGAGATTTCATACATAAAAAAATAAATGGTTTCAGACCAAGTACCTTGCTGGCTAAGTAGAGATAACAGAGCGCCAAAACTATTCTTACACACGTCACTTGCTTTTTTGACTTTCATAACTCTTTCATAACGCTCGTCGGTTTTTAAGGCCCCTGACATCACCTTCCTTAAGGACTCTATCGCTTTTACATTGTATATCTGCTTGGTCAACCTTGCATCATTCATTCTTTCTATCCGAATCATCGGAGCTTGTCCTTTCTTACTTTTACATCGACAACCTCTTTCAACCATACTGCCTTCCTTACAAACTCGTTTACAAAGCGGTCCTCTATTTCATCCGAGTTTAAGTGTGATTATTGAAGTATGCTGCATAAGAGTTAATGAGCACCGGTAGGTAGGTTAATCTATAAATTTACTTCTTCACTATTAAACACTGGCAAATATTACAAATATAAGACCCGAAAGAAGTAACACTGCAAGTTCAACTGACCTTGACTCCTTGTGGGAAGAGCGCTGTTCCCACCATTATTTGTCCTTTCAATACTCTAGTGAAGGCGTCCTTCTGTTCAGCAGTGGGGCAGCTGGACATGTGTCGCGTACGAGTTATGTCTGTAGTGCCATCCCTGGGGTACAATTAACAAACTGATTGAGTCTCCATGTGGAGGCGCAGTAGTAGAGCCACGCAGATAGCTATGTATGGGCCGACTTGATCGGTGAAAGACCACGACTCTCAGAATGTCTAGGTAAATTGACTCATACCGCGTTTCATTCTGTGAGCCTCTTTCCTTCACATCCCTCTCCCTAAAAGGCCGACAGCACAGCTGTAACACTATGCTTGCTGCAGGTGTCAATGGGCAGCTCTAGTTGCTTACCATCAGATGACCCGCTTACTCGTTTACCCGCTATCCCGTAAAATAACATAATAATATGCTCAAGTGTGAGAAGAGTTGTCATTTTAGTAAAGATATTAAATCTTGGTCTAAATGAGTGTGGTCGACATACTTATATTGACCGCCGGAGTCCAGGAGGAACATGTCGTGCCTCTCGATGACCTTCTGCGTATCCTCCCTGGAGGGGCTATAATGTATAATAGCTCCATTGGCGCCTGCGCCAGAGATAGTATCAAACGAGGGCCCCATGAATTCTGCCTCCTCCCTGCCAAATCGGAAATAAACGTACAGTATAAGACACCCTATTCTTGTTTCACCGTTTGTTTTTTTTATTTATAAATATACGATTGTATGACTTTGGGCACGTCACAAATTCCATATCAACAAATAAATTCAAAGAATGTTGTGTGAAGCGAGGCAAATTGTTGAAAAGAAAACGGCGTATATACTTGCGAAACTCCAATAGTTTGTCAGCCGTCTGTATCTCCGTAACATTGGCGCCAGCGTCGACCTGATCATGAAGCCACTTGAGGAGCCTGCTCACTGCCAACCCATCGCGAATGTGACATTCGCGGAAACCCTTAAAAAGAAGACAATAAGTGTTGGGCCATTTTGGAAAAACATATATTAAGGCTTAATAAAAAGCAATTTAAATCCTTACATACATATATAACTTCACGCCAAATCTCTTACGGGGTAGGCAGAGAGAACGGAGCGCCATAAGGCACGATTCTTACATGACTCACTCGCTTCGTTGACTTTCATAACTCTTTTCATACACGCGCGTCGGTTTTTAAGACTCCTAACATCACCTTCTTCCATAACCAGATCCTTGAACTTTTATATTCACATATACTAGGATAATCGGTCAAAATTAATTAAACAATAATTATTTATTACTTACTTTGAGCTCGACTTCATTTTTGATCAGTTTCATGAGCGACACAGGGGACAGTTCTGATATCAGCTTCAGCGGATTCTGAATCACGTCTACCTGTAATAACAATTTTGATTAATAAACATAACTTCACGCCTTTTTCTACCCGAAGGTGTAGGCTGCAGCTGTTAAGCCTCGTCTCGCCGCTATGTTTACGTCTCCAATGGAGTAGATGGGGAACCTTGTCATACCGGGCACAGAGTTTTCAGTCATCGGTATTTATCACACATAACTTTTGAAAATAATTACGAAAAGTCATTGGTGCGAGCCAGGATTCGAACCCACGACGGAAACGAGAGGATTCAGAAGCGGGGTGCTCGATCACTGGATTTGATTAATAAGTATACATAAATTTAGGTCGCATCAGCTCATCTGTCAGTGAAGTTTCTGTAAGAAGTAGTGCAGTTTCGGAGATAAGTCCGAATAAATAGATAAATGTTATAAAAAAAATGTAATAATAAGTGTAAGTAAAAATGTAAGTATTTATGTATTTTAGTGAAAGTTGGATACTCTAATTTTATAATGAAACAGCCACTTTATTTTTATATATTTGTATAGAATTATTTGATGACGATGTCACGCGCTTGTCAGTTTCTAAGATTTATATTTTAGAAACTGACAAGCGTGTGACAAGAGTTATGAAAGTCAAAGAAGCGAGTGAGGACGTTTTTTTATTTTTATGTGATAGAAGGGCGAACGAGCAGGCGTGTCACCTGATGGTAAGCAACCAACGCCGCCCATGGACACCCGCAACACATATAGTGTTACTGTTGCGTCGCCGACCTTTAGGGGATAGGGGAAAGGAAAGGATGGGGAAAGGGGGTGGGCCTCCGGGTACCTCTCTCACCGAACGAAACGCGGCATGGGCCACTTTACATCGATCTTCTGAGAGGTCGTGGTATTTCACCGGTCGAGCCGGCCCATTCATGCAGCGAACTGCTTGGCTCTACCACTGTTAAATGTGCCTTATGACTCTCTGTTTATTGGCTCTGTTAATGGTTGGTATAAATTTAGTTGTGTAAATAGCCGTTGATTTATGTGCTCGCGTTTTGCGGGGTGGGTGGGACAGTCGTAGGGGCTCTAGGTGTAGACTGTTTACCGCGAGCTCCTGACGCTCTAGCTAAGACGGAGTAATGTGCTGCAGAGGTTTATTGGGGTTTTCGACAGTGCAGATGAGTCCCACATAACCTTGCCGACGTCGGCGTTGTTGTTGTCGTCATTACATCCGCGTCGGCAGGGTATGTGTAAAAGCATTCTTCTGCGTTAACACACAAAATGCGTTTTCTGGCACAGTCTCATCGCCTGCAAGAACGTTGCCCTCTTACGAAGACCTCAGAGGGTCATGAGTCAGATGCACATCAGGGGTTACCGTACGGTGTCGTGGACGGCGGCCACTGTTCTTGTAGATGACCCACCCTGCGCGGAGGCGCGTGCTCGGGGTGGGCTGGCAGATCTCAGTAGCCCGGCTGCCTTCGGTCTCCAGTCCCACATTACCAATTTTTCCTTCTCCCACGACAAAAACAAGGTTCTTACCCCAGCGGCAGCCCTGTGTATCGCCTCGCTGGCATCGCTCGACAGCCAAATAGCACGGTGAGCGCTCTCGTCCGCAGACAAATTTAACTGTCAACAAACAACCCACCAGTTATAAAAATGTATAAAGACAAGTATCTTACGACATCCTGTCTGTTCTGTCCTCTCCAAAATTGAATATTCGCTTGGGATTATGTAAAACATTAATAATAACTATAAAGACTAAAAGTTTGTTTTTAATCGATTGACTCACGAAAATATGATATGAAAATATGTACTTCGTATGTTTTTTAAATGAAATGTTCAAATTACTTAATTCAGATAATCTATCACCCCTAAATAGGAATACTATTGAAATGGAACAGTTATACATTTTATTTATTGAAAAAAATAATCATATAACCTATATAATGAATAATTATTTTTCAATAAATATAATTAACTTTAATCCTCCGAATTCAACCAATGTGTTAAAAGATAGTATACATGACAAAAATATTATTGATACTGAAATAATACTCACAGCCAAGTTTTGTAAGAACGGCACGACCTGGTCGTAAGGCAACGCTTCAAGCTGTCCGACGGACTCCTGCCTCAGCTGCTGGTGGACATCTTCGTTCAGCACTCCGTTACAGAACAACTTGACCCACGTGGGTGTTATCACAAGGTAAGAGAAGAACACCGGATTGTATGGGATGTCGCTGCCGCGTAGGTTCAACGTGTCTAAAATTAAACTTCAACTTCACGCTTTTTCTACCCAAAGGTGTGGACAGTGGCAGTTAAGCCTCGACTCTTTGAATTGTATGTCCCAAATGGAATAGGTGGGAAAAACTATTGCCATAAACCGGACACAATCATGTCATTCAACGATATTTATCACACATAATTTCGGAAAATAATTTAGAAAAGACATTGGTGCCGGAATCGATCCAGCGGCTTCTTGATTCAGAAGCGCGAAGCGCAGATTATCGAGTAAGAGTCACGAGTGTTATATTATTATCAAGTTCAAAATCGGGTACACACCGAGTTACTTTTCAGAATTAGTTGTGTAATAAATATCGAGGACTAGCTACAGCACCTGATATAATGAACGGGTCAATTCTGCACTTCAAGGTATATTACACTGACTATACTGTCGGATGGCGTGAAGTTACGGAATATCGAATGGTAAGTGTTATTTAATGTGAAGGATAAATGTGAAGGAATTGTATTTTATAGCTCGAGTCTTTCTGACTACCCCGCAAACAAACAGCGTGAAGTAAGTCATTTGGCACACTTTAGTTTACAAAAAGATACATACAAGCAACTTCGTCCAGAGCTGTAATCACAAGGGCTGAAGCTTTCTTCTCTTGCATCTTCTGACGGAGTAATGTTATTTTCTCTCCAGCCGATTTTCCTGTAAAAATTAAGAAAAAAATGTTCATTACATTCTCAGTTGCCCAGTGGTCGAACTGCTCCTGATTCACTGTCAAGTCGTGGGTTCGATTCTGGGCACACACAAATGATTTATTAGAATTACTTTCGGAAGTTATTTGTGATAAATATCGATGACTGACAACATTGTACCTTATGTATGACATAAGTTCACCACCTATTCCATTTGGGACATTACATAACGGTCGAGGCTCTAACACAGTGGTTCCCAAACTTATTTTGTGTAATGCCCACTTTGAGAATAAATATTTTTTTAGCGCCCCCATTTTTTCACCTATTTAAAAACCACTAGTTTACCCATAGTACAAATCACCCCCCCCCCCCCCCACGCCTCTACACAACGTCACCATTTTCTTTCTGGGTCTCTTACCGCCCCCCTTGAGATCTGCAGCGCCCACAAGGTGGCATTATCGCCCACTTTGGGAAAGACTGCTCTAACTGCTGCTACACCTTCGTGTAGGAAAATGCGTGAAGTTACGTTTACGTTACATTCTAGTTTTTAATACATTTTATAAAACACTTTACTATCATCTTATAATTCATCATCATCATCGGCCTTTCGAGGTCCACTGCTAGACGTAGGCCTCCCCCATAGAGCGCCACAACTGCTGGTCCTGTGCAACCTGCATCCATCGGCCTCCCGCGGATTTCACCAGGTGGTCGGTCCACCTGATGGGGGGACGGCCTACTCCGCGTCGACCAGTACGTGGTCGCCACTCGAGAACCTTTCTACCCCAGCGGTAATAGGTTCGTCGAGCGATGTGGCCAGCCCATCTCCGCTTCAACGTGCCAGCCACAGAAATAGATCAAGATAGAACGGCGAATAGGCGTGGCAAGCGTGCCAAAACCATGCACTATATTGCATACTTTTCGAAACTCGCTCTCATTACGCAACGAGCGTTCCTGCCATGCGTTCAGGACGTAAAAAAATAGATAAAACGTCACATATATGCCTTATTATGCTGTAGCAAATTGTAAAAACAAAAGTAGTGAATCAAATATGAAAAAAGGAAATATTTCGTATGATCAGTAAGTACAGAAAATCAGTAGAAAGTATTTTTTTGAGATTATAAATTATTGTTTTACTTTTACTATGTTCAATAATTACGATCACAAGTTGTATATTTTTTCGTTATGATAAATATCCATTGCTGTCCGCATTCAACGCTCGTATACAAAAACCATTGCGCGTGTTAGTATTATAAAAGCTACCTGAATCTTTCTGTTAAGAAACAGTTTATTAAATTAATACATTTTACATGTGTGGGTATTTATCGATTGAGGCAAAGTAGCAGTTGATTATTTTACATTCGTGGGTATTTACCAACGGATTTGGTCTTAAAATACGTATAAATACACGGGCCGAGCAGGTTATCGGATATAACACTGCGAGCCGTGGAAGTGGAAGGACATAACAACTACTAAGTTACGTAAGCCATAACTATTTTATCTTTTCTCTCTATTTTATTATAATGTTTATTAATAAATGTTCTTGTAATATTGTATTTTAATAAATTCTTATTAAATAGAATATTTGCCTATCTTTAGACATATGTTTTGTATATTATATTTAAATTGCAATTATAATAAATGATGTAAAGATAATATTATCCATAGCTATTTTATTTCTCTACCCTCTCAATTTGAAATATTTATACCCCCAACCCTCGCCATAACTGACGAAATATTGCACAATTATGATGTTATTATGATCTTTTAAATTTCATATTGCTCTAATTCCATTACGCGCATTAATTATACGCGTAATGTACGTCGAATCGAACGAAATACACATTACACCTGCCAGTTGATCGCTGCGTCTGTTAATCGCTGTGATTCGAATGTTAGAGATGGGCACTCCATGTATCGTTGAGTCTTAGGACTTATCGATAAATTAATTCAATAATAATTTGAGTATCAGCTCATGTCTTGCTTTGTCCCTACTTTATTCTAACACCACAAATTTCAACCAAAGTGTTTCGTAATTACATTGGCAGCAGTTTATTTGACAGTATAAGTTTTCACCAATTTGACCAATCCCCGATGGAAAATCATCTCGTTGTTCTCAAACGGGCAGTAACTGAGGTATACTCGTATGTAGACGTTCGGCTTCGTTATTTAACCAGGACTGTGAGGCCAACACTTACAAAAAGGCAAATATTTAATAAATATGTATAGTTTCAAGGACAGTAAAATATTTATAATTAAATTTTATATACTGTTGGAAAAATATGTTTTAGGTTTTAATATGTCGGATTAAAGTATTTAACATGTTTTACTTTCTATGATTATCGTTACACAAAATCATTAAAGTTGGTAAAATATAAAAATAATAAAATTAACACACGTTGCCAATATTAACATCGATAATCTAATGTGTGTGTCTCCTAACTAGTCGCCCCGCTCACAATGAAAATGACGTCACGCTGTGGGCGTGGTTTTTCAAAAAAGTGACACGCTCGAAATGTATGGAAATATGACATCGCGGCCGTTCTATCTTGATCTATTTCTGTGATGCCAACCTTACGGGCTATGTCAGTCGCGCCCGATCTCTTGCGTATCTCCGTATTGCGGATTTTATCACGCAGAGAGATTACAAGCATAGCCCGTTCCATGGTACGCTGAGCCACCTTGAGCTTCGTCATGAGGCCAACATTCAGAGACCACGTCTCAGCTCCGTATGTCATCACTGGTAACACACATTGGTCAAAGACCTTAAACTTAAGGCACTGTGGGATTTTGGACGAGAAGATTTCCCTTAGTTTCCCGAACGCTGCCCAACCGAGTTGAATCCGTCGGTTTATCTTATAATTACTCATGTAAAAATGTTATACTTATGTATGTGTTTAAAAGGGAAAAAAACAAGAATAAAATAGTTACCAGTGTATTTAACAGGTAGCGGTATGATGACGTTATTCGGTCTTCTCGGTGCAGGGTCCCCAAAGTCATTTCTCACCTGGTCAACAAGATTCTTCGTCACGGGGACCAGCTGCATCTTCAATTTGTTCAGCCCAGTCTGTCGGATATATTGCACCAGTTAGCGATAGTACTAATAAAACTTTAAATAATTAAAATTTTTATGCAAACGAGTCTCGTGATGTATTGGTTATCGGCTCCTGAGCGGAGATCGACGGGTTCAATCTCCGCCCGAGTGCGAAAGCAGAAGGATGAAGGATTCGAGGACAGCCACGGCACACTTTCCATGACCAAATTGAACTATTTTTTTTATGGAATAAGAGGGCAAACGAGCAGACGTGTCGCCTGATGGTAAGCAACCAACGCCGCCCATGGACACCAGCAACACATATAGTGGTACTGTTGCGTTGCCGACTTTTAAGGGATAGGGGATAGGAAAGGATGGGGAAGGGGTGGGCCTCCGGGTACCTCTCTCACCGAACGAAACGCGGCATGCGCCACTTTACGTCGGTCTTCTGAGAGGTCGTGGTATTTCACCGGTCGAGCCGGCCCATTCATGCAGCGAACTGCTTGGCTCTACCACTGTTGAAACTAGCTCTTGAGGAAGGTGATGTCAGGAACCTTAAAACCGACGAGCGTGTATGACAAGAGTTATGAAAGTCAAAGAAGAGAGTGAAATGCGTGAGAATCGCGCCTTAGGCACGCTCGCTCTGTCCCATCTGTCTACCCCGGAAGGATTTCCGGAGAAATTATGTATGTGTGCATTTATTTGCTTATGTTGGAAATGCAGAGGGTACTACGTGTTGGTATGTTATGTACAAAACATTATTTGATAATTGTGTTGTATAAGAGAAAATGTATATGCTGTGAATAACTGTAACGACGCCCACCTGCAATGGTGTCCACTCATCTCTGGTGAAAGTGTGAGGATCCACACCCACAAGAGCGCCCTCTGTCAAGTTAAGACACAACCACTTCTCTATGCTGGGGGTGTCGGGCAAGGCTGAAAAAAATAACAAAAGTTCTTAAGCTGTATTTGATATGTTTTCATTTAAAATGACACTCAAATGATAACATTCGGTTTTGGAATTCACTCGATAGCGCTGTTCTTTTTATGCATCATGTACTAGGAAGTAGTTATTTAAGAATACACTAGTGTATTCTTTAATAACGAATTGCCGTTATTTCTTTTAGAATAAGAGGCAATATTTTTATCTATAAACAATTAAAAGTACGCACACACGGATTGTACATCTAATATACAAAATTCTTGTGTCACGGTGTCCATTATGAACTCCTTCGAAACGGCTTAATCTATTCTGATTAAATTTTGTGTGAACATATCGGGTAAGTCTGAGAATCGGACAACATCTGTATTTCATGATGATGGAGGATGAGGATGAAATGATGAGGATGAAAGCCGACTGATTAAAAGAGTATACGAAGCGAATGTGGCAGTGGCAGGGTCGGGATCGGAAGACCAAGACGGAGCAACCACACCAAATAAATGGTCTTTTTAAAAAAGGCAAAATGCGTAGCACCCGAAACCGACATGAATGCATGACGAGATGTATGACTGTGGATGAGGCGAAAGATGTGTGTCAGGATCGTAGCTTGTGGAAAGCCAAAGTCTCTGCCATGGGGATACAGATGTGAGCTCACACTGGCTCAGACCAATGACTTTTTGAAATTATTTTCGTAAGTTATGTGTGATAAATATCGATGACTAAAAACTTTATGCCCGGTATGGCAATAAGTTCGCTACCTATTCCATTTGGGATGTAAACACAACGGCGAGACGGGACATAACAGCCGCTTCCTACACCTTCAGGTAGGAAAAGGCGTGAAGTTATATTACAACGTTTGCTGGGTGTGACAAGTGTCGTGTATACTCACACTGCTTCATCAATGTCCACAGGGCGAGGTCCACCTCCTTGTCGAATTGCGTGTAGTACCTGCCGTCGGTCCATATGAGCGCCGCTGACGGCGTCACCACCGCCGTGCCCGCCGAGCCGGTGAACCCCGAGATCCACTCGCGACGCGCGTCCGCAGGCGCTATGTACTCTGACTGTGACGATTACACAACCATCAATATATACCACAAATGTTTTTTAGCGTGGCATTCCTTCATTTAACAAGATCTTTTCCACAAGCATCAAGTTTGACTAAGTGATCGGATTGCAAAAACCAGTGGTAGAGCTACGCAGTTCACTGTATGAATTAGCCGGTTAGCTCTCAGAATATTGACGTAAAGTGGCTCATGCCTCGTTTATCCGGAGGTTAGCCCCACTTGCCTTTCCCTTCCCATCTAATCCCATTAAACGGAACTGCATCATGATCAGCATGGCACGTATCCATGGGCGGCCCAAGTGCCCGGATGTTCCTTAAAGTATCTACTGAGGATTCATATCCGAAGACCGGATAACCGGAAGAACCAACCGGTTAGGTATCTAGGTAGGAACTGGTAAAGAAATCTAGTACTTATATCAATATAATATAGGTACTTACATTATGTGAGTCCGCTGTAGGAATGATGTAAGCTGCCAGAGCTGTGGACTGATTCGCCATTAAGGCTCGAAGAGCTGTAAGCCGTTGAAGCGACATCTTGGGAAAATCTGAAAAGATCATATTAACATAGTTTACATATGATTTACATATTAACAGAAGATAATAAAAGTTATTACCATTAAAGGTACTGTAACGTAGAGCTAGATAGGTGTTAAAATCAAAATGTAAGCCTTAATTAAGGTTTAGTAAGTACAACATAAACATTAACCTTTTGGTGCAAAAATATACTTATATATAACTGAAATACCTTTGGCAACTTATAATACCTATTAGGTGAAATGCCACCGCGCCGTTCCCTAATAATATTATATGTAGAGCAGTACCTTCCTTGGGACGGTCTGTCAGACAAAACCCCGTTACCTGTCAAGTTAACAATATAACAGTTACCTGCGTTTGCTGATTTTATGAATCGATCCCGTGACCTCGCATCGGCTCGGCTCGGCTGGGCTAATCTGTAAATAAATAATGCTTGTTTAAAAGAACTTCAATTGCGTTAGTAATCGTTATTCATCATAGATAAATTCCTAAAAGTCAATGGTTTGTTACCAAGATTCGAACCCGATACTACTGATTAACACTTTCACAGCGGAGCGTTTAGAGCGCCGCTTGATACGGTACGCGGGCGTATTTCTGCATAATTGTGAACATCATAGAAAAATAACGGATAGGGGTATATGGATAATTCTTTTTGTGTTTAAAAGATATACTTTTATATTTTATGGATAATAAATAAAAAAAAATTATAGTATATAAAATAATTTAATACGAGTAAAGTAAACATGGTCATTTTTTATAAAAAAAAAAAAGTCATACAGACTTCTTAGGTCTCTTTAACAATGGTAATTCTTTAATGTGTGGTACTTTGGCACCTCAACCTCACCATCATCCATCCTTTCTTGATTAGATATAAAGCAGGATATTCGCAGGTCCGACACGCAATCTACCAAAGAAACAACTTATGAAAGAATATTCAATACGAAAATAGTTTAGGTACCTACCTACATAGAAATATAAATATATAATAAACATTTACCTTCAATTTCATCACCCTGAGCCTCCTCAATGTCAGAATCATCATCATTTTGCAATATATCAACAATTTCGTGCGTAGAAACATTACGTAGCGAGGAAGCCATTTCGCGCCAAAAACAGTCACACTCGCTCCGTACTCTCGCCGGCGGTCGACTGAGTGGGCGCGGGCGATCGCGAACTGTAGCTATCGCGTTCTTACTACATACAAACATTGTATATGTGTGTGTAGCTTATGAACTAAGCTACAAACGTGTACAAGGCGGATCACGACAAGACGTCGTGATTTTCTAATAAACAGTATGAAAGGCGGTCACGAGTGCTACTCGTGATTCGCGCGTTAGAGAAAAATATGAATGCCGAGCTGAGGTCGTGATCCGCTGTGAAAGTGTTAAGAAGGACGGTGCTACATCTCCAGACCACCGTGTCAATAAAATGACTATCATCATCGCCGTTTGTTCGATTGACACAAATATACAGAGAAATTCTTTTTTATACAGTCAATTACAAAGAGATGTAGTATCCGTGTTAGTTTTACAAAATGAAGGAACTTTTAGTATGTAAAAATTATTTACCCTTACTTCGTGACATTTTCAGTATCCACCAAATCTTACACTACATTCGATTCGTTTTAAATACTTTATTATGTATTTAACCAAAGTTCCTATGAATGTATTCCTGTGTATTCCTGCATCTTTCATTTATTATCTATCTATATTTTATTACATATATCATGTTATTTCAATATTCCATATAAATGTATCCATTTTGAATAGTTTGCGACACGCCGACAAAGAGGAATTATTTCTCGAATAACCTGAGACATTGACTTGTTTAAATGAATAGGTTCTCTTCTTCATTGCCTGAGACAGATGTAAGCAATGACAAGTCTACACTGCTTTCAGTGTCAGTCAGAATAGCATACGAATCAAATATTATTTTAATAGATTACCTAGGAACATAGACCAAAGAAATACTAGACTAAGAGGCTAAGAGCGGGGTACGGAAAAAGGCATGTATCAGTAAATCCGGGTGTTTTGGTAGCTGTTCAGCAATGGGTGGGAACCTAGCTTGGACTATAAGTTTGCAATTTAACTTGCAAAAAATGTAATTCAGAGAACTACGTAACTGAAGGGATATTTCTTGGCTAAATAAATTGCAAACTTATTTTTAGCTAGCTCTCACACCGACTGCTGAACATACCGCCAGGCTTAAACTATTTAGATTGCATACTTTTTTCGTGGCTAGTTTTCACGATTAATTAATTTAATATCGTTTTATAATTTATAAGGTTATTCTTAAATGACAAAATGGAAACGCAACGAAAATTTGCAAGAAGAGGTAGATATTTATTTATGTGTATCAACATAGTTTTTTTGAACAATCAAATCAATAAAAAATTAAATCGTTAAATTAACAAAGAATATACTTAAAATAATGTATTCTTAACTCCGATTGCCTACGTGTCTTTTTTTGTTCCACGGTGGCACTTTCCACAAGCGCTCGTGTTTATATTTAATTTTAAATAATATGTTATCTGTACTTGTTGACTATTTTTAAGTGTCTGTGAAGACCTATAAGAATAAAGTTATTTTGACTTTGACTTCGATTGCAAAACTCAAAATCTAGTATAATTACCGCCAGCATCAATCACAGACTGCAGTCGACCACTTCATTAGATGGAGGTCGTCCTGTTCTTCAACCCAAGTTTGGTCAATACGTGAATTGTGCACTGACGAATTATCCTGTATCAAAGTTTCGTATTCGTATTCGTCTCCGAATACATTTTTAGCGGTGGGCATCAACACGTCTTCTAAAATATCTTTAGAATTTCTTGCATTCATGCGAGTAGGTATTTCAATTAGTTCTCCCGGTCCAGATGATGACATCCAACCCCAAAACCTTAATACGTAATCCCCCGTAATTCCCTATCAGATATGTTGAATTGATATCGTTTTTAAATTTGAAAATATTTAGTTTGTTGGATTCTTTTCTGAATTTAAAGATATTGGTTGGCGCATATTGGGAGAGGCCTACGTCCAGCAGTGGACTGATACAGGCTGATGATGATGATGGTTACATTTCTTTGTAACAGTAAAAGTTTAACTCAATTTGTCAATACACATGGATGGATAAATAAAAGAAGCTTGTAAGTGTAGATTAAGAAGAAAAGTAGTGGGATACGTCATTGTTGCATATTAAGCGAGTCGATGATAATATAAAGTTTGATAGCTACTTCATTTTGTAAGCCTAACATGGATACATCTCTTTGTAGTTGACATCTAAATAAATACTAACTCAATAAATATATATAAACATTAAAATATAGCCTCGGTGGTCCAATGGACGAACACCCCGCTTTTTAATCCAGAGGTCACGGGTGCGAATCCTGCCTCGCTGCAATGACTTTTCGAAATTAATTTCGCAAGTGATGTGCGATGAATATTGACGACTAAAAACTTTGTGCCCGTTATAGCAACGGGTTCGCCACCTATACCATTTGGGACGTAAACATAACGGCGAGTCGAGGCTTAATATCCACTGCCTACAACTTCGGATAAAAAAAGGGGTGAAGTTATGTTGTTATTATACATGCGATATCAACGCCGTAGAAGTTATGAATAGGTATGTACACAATGTACACACGACGATTAATGAGGCGTGCAAGTAAGAGGATCATCATTATGACTGTATGAGTGAATAAAATATCTTACGTACTTACGGTACGTAAGTAAATTCCTAGTTGCGAAGTGGCTCCTTGTCGCTTTCGACCAAAAAGCTAAATTGTCTGTAGGCGTTATACGCCCTTTTGGCGAATTAGCGTTGGCGGAGTGGAAAAGGTCAAGCCCGCCGGGACATCAGAAACAACATTTATATTTAATTCAGATTCCCGAGTATTGTAAGAAGAGAGAATAACGTTTTGTATTATGAGTTATATGTCCCCCGGGACCTACTCGATTCACTAAGAAAATCTAATATAAAAAATTGTCGTGTCAAGGTGTTTGCAACTCTAATCCTCCGAAACGGCATGACCGATTCTCATGAAATTTTGTGTGCATATCGGGTAGGTTTGAGTATAGGACATCATCTATTTTTCATGTCCCTGAATGTTAAAGGTAGCCCACTCCTAATGTCTTTTTAATTTTTAAATACATTTTTGTTTTTAATTTTGTCATATTCGCGTATTCGAATGTAAACGCTCAAACAAAGAAGAAAAAGGTTTAATTGATTATATTAAAGATTATGTTTTTCTATAAGTTAATTTTGTTTCACCCGAAGATTTCTCCTCGCCGAAAATATAGCTCCGGGCATGCCAGTGTTGGTAAGACCCCGGTTTTACCAAGGCACTGAAGCGAGTTTGGCAGATTCGATTTCCACCTGAGCAAAAATATTTCGTAAGCAAGGTTTTTTGTAAGACCTCTGAGTTTGTATTACTTATTACATATCATTACATAGTATAAAACAAAGTCACTTTCCGCTGTCGGACAGACAGCGGAAAGTGACTTGCTTATAACTTTAGTGACATGCTTATAACTTTAAAACTACGCGACGGATTTTGATGCGGTTTCTTTTAATAGTTAGAGGGTGTCAACGGGGTAGTTTTGATCTATAATATACTAGCTGACCCGGCGAACTTTGTTCCGCATCATAAATAAGTCAAATTTGGATATTAAAAAGTTCAATTTGTGCTATTTATCGGAACGAATCTTGGCCGGTACTACTGCACGACGCAACTGCTATGCGCCGCTATGTTAATACTCTAAAATCTTCGTAAATATTCGCATAAATAACATACTACAA
This sequence comes from Euproctis similis, assembly GCA_905147225.2. Taxonomy (NCBI): domain Eukaryota; kingdom Metazoa; phylum Arthropoda; class Insecta; order Lepidoptera; family Erebidae; genus Euproctis; species Euproctis similis. The sequence continues at coordinate 2,995,652 of LR990107.1, forward strand.
AGGCCATATTGATCTATATTAAAAGCATAATCTATTTAAGATACTTTACTGGATGAAAGTTAATGCTGTAATTTTTAAAATCGCTTCGTATATAAGCCATTTTACGTAAAAAAATAAGAAATAAAAATTATAATTTATATTTGTAGGTAATCCCGAGATGATAGACGTGACAGACATATGCCATCGCGGACTTTTTGTAGACCTTTCGAAGGTGTTTAATAATGTAGTACATTGTTTCGATCTATAACTTAGGGTTCAGTCAGCGTTTGCAATGTGTTTGCAAAAGTGCTAACTCTCGAAAATTAATTATCATTTTTTCTTTAATACATTTTACATGAATTATATAAGTAGATAAAAACCACCCCGTTGAAACTAAACGATCCATTAAAAAAACCCGCATCGAAATCCGTTGTATGTAACTACTATGTTGTTTGTAACTACGACAAAGTTATAGGCATGTAAGGGGACAGACAGCGGAAAGTGACTTTGTTTTATACTATGATGTCCTAATGATTAAGATCTGATCTAGTTAAAACCCATTTCAACAAACAAATATCTGAATATGCAGACTTCACACCTGCTAACAGTGGATTAGTTATTTTTTTAATACTTTTTGTGATATTCGCGACGCTGGGTCAGACCATAAGTGACAAAAAAATAAAATTACAAAACACCTAAAATTCTTCTAATAGTCAATATAAAAATCACACTTCATATATTTTTATTCAATAATTTTTTATTGATTCGCAGAAAAATACCTAGCACAAAATAGCTTCTTTCTCTCGACTCGCTGAATTATTGTCACAAATGAAATGTATAGATATCACAAATACTATCAAAAATAATTCCAAACACATACATAAATGTGAGCCCGGAATCGATCCTATGCCTAGTTGATGCAAAAGTGCGGGCCACCGCCAGTGACATAAGGATTAACAAAATTTGTGTTCTAAATAAATGAAAAAATTCACGCGATAATTATGTCACTCAATTGTTTTACCTTCCCGGAATCTCTCCACTAACAAATGAACTTAATGCCATGGAAATAAAGTTAAAATTGACTTTTAAGTATTATTAGGAATCTTTTAAACGGGAGTATAGAAAAGTGTTGTTTTAAGACTTATCCAGGATTTTTATAAATTTTTGTCTGTAAATTCTCCATCTCGTACTTCAGGGAATATCATAAAAAAAGAATTAGCGAAATCGGTCTAGCCGCACACGCGTGATGCGATGACTAAGGGAAATGTGGATTCACTTTTATATATCTAGATGATGCTGTTAAGAACATAACATAACATAACTTCACGCCTTTTGTTACCCGAAGGTGTAGGCAGCGGCTGTTAAGCCTCGTCTCGCCGTTATATTTACGTCCCAAATGGAATAGGTGGCGAACCTATTGCCATACCGGGCACAAAGTTTTTCAGTCATCGATATTTATCACACATAACTTCCGAAAACAATTTCGAAAAGTCATCGGTGTGAGCCAGTGTCTGGAATCGAACCCGGACCTCTGGATCAGAACCCGTGTGCTCGACCACTGCGCCACCGAGACTGAAAATGAAAATTTTCGAGATTTAGCACTTTAATTGCAAACGCTAGCTGAACCCTGAGTGATAGATCAAAACAATGTTCTACATTAGTAAACACCTTCAGAAGGTCTACAAAAAAGTCCGCGAGGCATATGTCTATCTCTTAGGATTAACCCACAACGACCATTTTTATTTTTTTACTTTTTACGAGAAATAATGGCTTATATATAGATTGTGCGTGTAATATAGATGATCCTGGCCCTTTACAGCATGCAATTTAAACAAATATTTTCGAAGATATTGCAGTATTAACATAGCGGGACAGCAGTTATTACTTTTGATGCGGTACAAAGTTCGCCGGGTCAGCTAGTGTTGTATATCTAATTACTCTAATTATATTAGTCTAACGTGAAAAACTAGATATATAATACTACAAAAAGATTACTCTGGACAGTTGCAATTGATTCAGTCAGTTCAGTCAGAACACATCTGAATAAACACTCTGAATAAATGTAGTAGTGTTAGACCGCTGGGTAAATCTATCAAAACGAGAGTTGTTGAGGACGCTGGGGCATGGGCTACTATTGGTGATTGTAATGTAGAACAGAATAATATTAGTGAAATGAAAGATAGAGAATCACCATTAAAACCTTCGTCGGAATTGAACAATGTCAACTAGCTGCCATTAAAAAGTTATTTAAGTCGTTAAGATGATCATCACGTTAATGTATTTATCTTACAAGATTTCACAATTAATTGATTACCTACTTACCTTTAACAGTTCTCGTGAACACACACGATAGCAAACAAACTGACGTCGAACTAAACTAACTACAAGTTGCTCTGTTAGGCAATAGATAAAATGTTTGTAGAGATAAAAATATAAATCATAGTTTACACTCAAGATCACCTCGATATATTGTGCTAGAGTAGAATTTATGCTTTTGCCCGTCACTTGGTCGCGAGCGAACAGAGGGACATTTAAATAAATAATGCCCCAGCCGTATATCCGTAGGGTTGGTACACGTAGAGCAATCCTAAAGCGCCCACTAACAATCGAAGAAACATAACATAACTTCACGCTTTTTTCTACCGGAAGGTGTAGGCAGCGGCTGTTAACAATCGAAGAGATGTCTACAATTACATATATTTTATACCGATAAATTAAACAGTATTTTTCCACCTCAACAATTTTCAAAAATTACATTACGCAATATTTGACTCGCTACTGACGCACCGACAGCACATTATTTCAACCCTATCAGTACAACAATTGGTTTCTATTATTGTATCACGATTAGTGAGACACATTCTAAGTGCCCCAGTCACGCTTTGCTTAGGTTCATCCTCCTAAGAAACGATTACATACATACATACATACACAACTTCACGCCAAATCCCTTGCGGGGTAGGCAGAGAGAACAGAGCGCCATAGGGCACGATTCTTACACACCTCACTCGCTTCGTTGACTTTCATAACTCTTTTCATGCACGCGCGTCGGTTTATTAATATTATTTATTTTTTATACGATTCACAAAACCTAATAAATAAATTAATATATAATATAACGTGTTCTGAAGGAAGTAGAAGGAAGGAATGTATGTTAGGAGCCTTAAAAATCGACACGCATGCATGTAAAGGCTTATGAAAGTCAACGAAGCGAGTGAGGCGGGTAAGAATCGTGCCTTGTGGCGCTCTTTTCTCTCTGTCTACCCCGCAAGGGATTTCGCGTGAAGTTATGTGTGTGTGTATGTATGTATGTATGTATAATATCTAATTAGAAGATTTAGTAGGTAATAAGCTAACTTTATAAAACTTTTTTCAAAAATCAGTAAATTAGTCTTAAATTTACACAAAAGTCATTTATTACTAGGGATATGAATTTGGGTTGGGAATTGTAAGGTATTTAAGCATAGCCATTTTTGTAGCTCCTATTTTAAGCAGTATTTTTGTTTAAATACAATGTTTAGGGAATTGTTATAGGGAATTGTTATATGTTTAGGGAGTGGTTAATGTTACTTCCAAAGGTCAGCTGTGATCTCTTCTTAACGCCTACAAACCGATCCATTGGTCAGCCGTACCCTACATAATCTGGTAGACAATTTATTATAACATATATATTATCACAGAACTACCCACGCGATCTCGAAACTCACATACTTAATTACCCTTATCAACCTGAAAAGCCAAGATGAGCGAGTACAATAACACCCAAACACAATATTTCAAGAGGACGCTTTGGAAACCCACTCGCCACCCACACACAGTTAAGGGATGATTCCGTATTTCCTTTACTTAAATTGTTACGGGGAACAATATTCAATTGTTTCCAAACCATATTATTAAGCGACTTGTAAACCAGATAATAATTCGGCAATAACTCATTGTGAATTTATGATTACGAGGAAAATAAATTTAAGTTTTGATATTTATTTCTGAGACTTTCCCAGGATGATACGCGAGGCTATTGAAATCAAAAACAACCAAAAAATTTCAATAGAGAAGATGTCTGGAAACTATCATTCATTAATCTTCTACTTCTTTATAAAACATTTAATGAATTGATAATGAAATTGAAATGTGTTTATAATTTGTTTAATCAATAAATAATGTCTTTAAAATCAAATAACGATCCCACAGACAAATTGTTTGTGCTCATGTATTGTCAACCTCATGTATACAAAGTATCTTGTAACTAATAAAATAAATAATCAGTTTCTCAATTAAAAATATGCTATCTTTAATTCGAATCCACGCATCGTGTACAAGTGTATCTTTTTATGGTCGGGGTCACTAGGATTCCATATAATACTGCTAGTTTCATAAAATTTAATGCATTCTAACAACGTTTTTCGTTACTCCATTCCATAGTGTAAAAAAATATAAGCACGTCCTTCTCGCTTCAAAGTCTGGACGACACTGAATTGCCGCAGATGTAGCCACCTAAGCGAATATTAGCGCGATAAATCCCTTTGATGCGTGCAAGTTTACCGACAGCTCCCCGATAATACATCGTCTTCGCCCGAATACTATACGATAACACGATAAACCCGGCCACATCTATCGCGCTAACACGAATATTCGCCGCAGCCCGCTAATGTAGCCAAAGCATAATAAATACGTGTCGTGGCGTGTTGGTCGTCGATATTTATTACATAAAAGAGAAGAGTTCTAGTACTATAGTACTAGAACTCCGTTAGCCCCACTAGGCTTAAAATACGAAAGATAACCAGCATCAGGACTCATCCCTAAATAGCCGCTCACAACACTCACGGGAACAGATTAAGTGATAATATGATGTCAAATAAATCCAAAAATTACATAGTTCTTAAGTTTAGTTATCAGAGCGGTAGAGCCACAGTACGCTGTATGAATGGACCGGCCGGACGGATGAAATACCACAACCTCTAAGAATATCGACTTAAAAAGTATACCTATTCTTCCGGTGGGAGAGGTATCCACTCAAAGGCCGGCAACGCAACTGTCACTAGCACTACTTCGCTAGGGAATAGTGCCACACTATAAAGTTACACATGAACTCAAAAAAGCTTGAGTCAAATATAAAAGTAGAGCGGTAGAACCAAGCAGTTCGCTGCATTAATGGGCCGACTCGACCGGTGAAATACCACGACCTCTCAGAAGATCGACGTAAAGTGGCTCATGCCGCGTTTCGTTCGGTGAGAGAGGTACCCGGAGGCCCACCCCCCTTCCCCATTCTTTCCTATCCTACTCCCTTAAAGGTTGGCAACGCAACGGTAACACTATATGTGTTGCTGGTGTGCATGGGCGGCGCAGGTTGCTTACCATCAGGTGACACGCTTGCTCGTTTGCCCTATTATCCCATAAAAAAATTAAACAAGTACTCACATAAGCAGGTAAGCGTAGACTATAACGGCAAGAACCGACGGAGACTGCATCCCGGTAGGCATGAGACTGTTCGCAGATACACAGAAGATAAAGGCACTAGCTACAATAGCCGAACTCAGGATACGAATACTTTGCTTTACGATGATAAGCAATACTTTGCTAATTTTAATTAGGTATTGCTATTAGTTATACGTTATGCACATGGCGGGCGAGTAATATCTCAATACATTACAAAGAAAAAATAAACGTAAATCGTAAATGTTATCTATTCATGTATTGTTTGTATACTCTCAGTGCTGTTCTGATAGTGTTCAATTTTAATTGAGGTAACTATTTATACGTAGAATTTAGAGTTTACACAACACAGAAACTGGTTACACAATTTCAACTAAAACTTTATGAAGGCGGAAATATAACTGACAGCTGCGACCGAGACCGTTATAAATAGCATTTTAAAATCGTTTAATAAAAACTTAATTTTATATTTATTGTGATTTCTCGTCGGGACTGTTTATATCAGTGAATATTGTGTCGCAGACTGAGTCGTGTCAGGAGCGCCTGTGTATTTAAATGACTTTTATGAACTAGTCTAAACTGATATCTTTAGGGTTGACACTGTGCCTAAATATTCTAATGTTTACTAATAAAGTTTATAGAAATATTGTTACCTTATTAAAAAAATCATAAATGGATGCAATGTTTTTCTTACGGGAGGTGACGCAAACTAATAGTTAACTAATAATTCAATGGTAATTATTGGTTTATGATAATATGGAGCCGCTTGCATTCAAAATGGCGCAGTTTGTGTACTGCGGTGACCATAGTTTATACGATTTTGTGTTGAATGTTAATGTTGATTTTGTAATTACTAGATACAACGATCATGCAATTGCTTTACTGATAAAGTGTTCCACGGGACACCTGTGGGCGAATGTGGATCTGACCTTTAAATCGTTGAGTGTTAGCGAACAAAAAGACTAAAGGGATATTCGAATTTCATCAGTCCAAATTGATTGTCTTTGACTAGACGCTAGAAGATTTGTCCTGTCACTTCACGGCATGCCTAGATTGAGTTACGGTACGTTTTGCCGATTTTCAAGATACATGTTTCATTTTATATAAAAAAAAACCGAGTTTATTCTATTTGTTTTATCTATTTAAGAGTAACTAAGTAAATTGATTGAATCTGAGACGAAACAAAGTTCGCCAAATCAGCTAGTAGTTTATATCTCCAGTGGGGCTAGTCCACAAATTTAAAGTCGCTCAGGGAGCTATGGAGTGAGTTATGCTTGGGGTATCTCAGAAATGAGTATATCCGACAGAGAACTGGAGTATCCGACATAGCTCGTAGAATAAGCTCGCTGAAGTGGCAATCACATCTGCCGAAGGACCGATGGTAGATAGAGCAAGAAGGTCATTGAGTGGAGACCGCGACTTGGTAAGCGTAGTGTAGGACGCCCACCAGCCCGATGGTCAGACGACCTCAGAAAGGCTGCTGGAAAAGACTGGATGCGGAAGGCAGAGAATTGGATGTTGTGGCGCAAATTGGGAGAGGCCTATGTCCAGCAGTGGACTGCAATAGGCTAATGATGAACAAATGCTGTAGTCATGTATCTAAATAAATATTAATAAATATTTTTTCTTCATCTGTAAATTAGTACAACCCTAAAAAATACAAAAAAAATTGTTATTGAACTGGATCTACATATAGCCAGAATTAATAAGGTGAACGCTCTTTTTATTGTAAAGTCAAACTCAAAAAAGCTTTTTTATGGGTCTTCACAGACACTTAAAAATAGTTATTATTAGTGTCCGACCGAAAGTTCGGTTTCGGTTTCGGCCAAAAAACAAGTTTCGGCGGAAGTTTCGGTTTCGGCCAAATTTGGCCGAAACTTTTGCCGAAACCGAAACTATTGAAGTGCTAATTCTGACTTGTGGTTCTCTTCTCTTCTTGTTCTTCTGTATCTTATTGTGCTGTATCTTCTGTATATTTATCTCTTGTGTATCTTTGTTGAGAGTGTAATAGTACATACATACAAATCTTTACATAAAGTCTCTGCGTGGTAGGCAAAGAAAACAGATCGCCATAAGGCACGATCCCTCACTTCTTTGACTTTCAATCAACATTGTCATACATGCTCGCATTAAGACTCCTGGCATAACCTTTCTTAAGGACAAGTTTGATTTGATCATGGAAAGTTTGTAGTCGCCCTCATCGATTCTAACATCCTTCCGCTTCTATACTGTACATCTGCTTAGTCAATCTTGCATCAATCATTCTTTCTACGTGTCCAAACCATCGGAATATGCACTTCCGTAATTTTTACACTGACACTACCAATCGTCTTATAAATTTTCCTTCCTAAAAACTTTTTTTCGTTACGATCGGTGAACCTCATACTGAAAAATTTGCGCCGTGACTTCATTTCGACTGCTTTATCATTATCATGCACCCTCTGCCTTGCCAACTCTTGCTGCCATAAGTTAGTTGGGATCAGTACCACACTGTGAATAGCAAGGTTTTGATGCTCAGATTGTTTAGGCCTAGGCCATCCGACCAACGCTCTATTTACACTGTTTTCTACATTACTCTTCTTTCTATATTCCCGTTGTAAAAATAATTATTATGAGATGAGATGAGTGGTAGAGCCACGCAGTTCGCTGCATGAATGGGCTGGCTCGACCGGTTAGATGCAGTCGCGTTTCGCTCGGTGAGAGGCCTAGAGGCCCAACTCCTACCCCTCTCCCCTCCTCATTCGATTTCTAACTGCTTTTCTATCCCACTAATAAAAATATTCTCAAGGAAGGAGGGTTGACGTCAGTCGGCTGGTCACATTACTTCAACCAAATCATTTGACTACATGGATAGTTCGAAAGGATGACATATTGTGCCGACCCCATTTAAAGTGGGTAAAGAGACCTTGGGAGACCGGGAGAGGGAGTTCGCCGCCTCTATAGTGGTGTCGTGCGATCCGTGGCCTTGTATGGGGCCCCCGTCTGGTCGCGTGCCCTTGCATGGGCCTCCCACTCCAGGGCTCTGCTGAGGATCCTGGAGCTCTAGGGCTGCGTGCGTTAGCGCGCCAACGCCGCCGTCCCGCCTCGAGGCCTGGGTGCTGCGAAAAGGAGTGGAGGGTTGTGGTCTCCTTCTGTGAAACTGTAATATTCTAGGAGGAGGCCGCCGACCGGGATCGGGAGAGCACCGATCCCGCTCGAAGGTGGGGGCGGTGAGCTTAGTGATCGCCCCCGCCAACGGGCCTTAGGGCGCACCGCCCGCAAGTGCACCCGGGAAGGATGACACCCCGGAGCGGCCGGGGTGGGTCGTCGAGGGCGCCTTCGGCCACGCACCTCTTTACAGCACGCGTTCGGTCCGCTCAGCCCTAAGGAGCCCCACACCGAGCCTTTCCGAGGATGAGCTCCCCTCGCAACAGAGGGGGGGCGACGGCAGGGTGGTCCAGAGCGTTTAAGCAAAAAAAAAAGTCCTAGACCACCCTAACGCCGGAGGAAGGACGCCGCGAGGTTTTAGTGGGAAGCTCTAGCATTGGATTGCAGTGTACTGCTTTGGGAGTCCCACACTACCCCCTGCCGTACCCAGGTCGGAGGTGTGCATAAAGCATTTCCTCGCGTAAAAAAAAGGTACCGCAAAAGAGATTAATGATTCTTCTGAGTACATGTACAATGTACAAAGTATTAAATAGTAATACAATCTCAAAATATCAATAAGTACTTTGTATATCATGAAACAACAATAATTACCGATTTGAATGTTGGTTTTTTACCTTTTTCTTTTGGGATGTAACGATTCGGCGAGTAGAGGCTTAACAACCTCTGTCTACACCTTAGCATAGAAAAAGGCGTGAAGTTATGTTGTTGATTGGAACAAAATTAATACATATACCCATTGTTTTTCATTTCATGTCCTAATTAGTGCAAAATAATGGGTAACAAGAATCAAATTTGAGTATTTTAAGGAATTTTGAACTTGAGCACGTGAGTTTCGGTTTCGGTTTCGGCCGAAACTGAAGTGCCGGCCGAACATTCGGTTTCGGTTTCGGTTTCGGCCGGAAAACCAGTTTCGGTCGGACTCTAGTTATTATTGAACTGGATCTACATATAGCCAGCATTAATAAGGTGAACGCTCTTTCTATTGTAAAGTCAAAGTCAAAGAAGCTTTATTTTTATAGGTCTTCACAGACACAAATAGTAGTAATAAGCACATATTTAAGATATTATTTAAAATTAAAAACTAAACACGATTCCGAGTGTAGGGGCTATCATGAGAAGAATCGGGCAAGAAACTCATGTGCCAAATGCCATTCGAAATAAATAACAATATTATAATAACTACTGAAAACAAAGCAGTAGGTTAGCGCATAAAAGGTGTAGCAGCCAGAATATTCGACCATCACAATTGAGACCAACCAAATTAAAATCAATGTCCTACATGTTAACTAAGAAATTCTAAGTGACTATTGTAGTCGAGCACAACTGACGCGATCAGATTCTAGACTTAGCCATAAAAGCGGTAAAACGATATAATAAGCTTATTAATATATTATGGTAGTGGCGGCCGGTTCTGAACACACTCCACAAACGACAGCGAAAAAATATTGAGGAAAATTTAAAAAAAAACCCCAAGTTCTGAATTCAAACAAAAACAATTAATCCATACTAATATTATAAATGCGAAAGTAACTCTGTCTGTCTGTCTGTTACTCTTTCACGCCTAAACGGCTGAACGGATTTTGATGAAATTTGGTATGGTGATAGATGATTACCTAGAAATGGTCATAGGCTATAAATAATCACGCCATCGTTCTTAGAGGGTAGGCAATAGGCAGATAACTAAATTGAGTTAGTGATTTTTAGTCGTTTTTGTTGGGAGTTTTGCTCTTTCATACGATAGTGGGACATTGTTGCAGGGGGACTTACAGCCGGGAGAAAACTAAAAAACTTATGCGGACGAAGTCGCGGGTAAAAGCTAGTTCCATATAAAAATAAAAACTGAAAATCGATGTAATTTTACTGGCGTCTCCGTGGTCCAGTGGACGAACAAAAAGCTTCAGTTTTAGAAGTCGTCGGTTCGATTCCGGGCTCTTCTCGAAATTGATTTTCGGAAGTTATCTGTGATAAATGTCGATGACTGCCCGGTGGTGTGAAGCTACGTTATTTAGCTGGCAACGCTTTTGAATTGAAAAACCATACGCGTATAATGATAATGTTCCAATACTCTTATCATCCATCCATGAGGCATGTTATGGCCGTATCATTTTACGTCCATCCTCACCACTGATAATCTAAATACATACACGTTAAGTTACATAATTAGGTTCTGTAATGTGATGTCACGGATGCCATTTTGTCGAGTATTCATGAAGTTAGACAAAACTTCGGCATGTATATTTTTATACCTATACATAATAGCTGTTGCCCGTAACTTCGTGTGCGTGGACGCCATAAAAATATAATAAAAATTCTTAATTCGTTTTGTCAATTACAAGTTACAAGATCTTAGAAATGATGGCTGAACCAGAGCTATTTGGAATATATATCTCACAGAAATAAATCAATAAATCTTGATCTATTTCTGTGATATATCTCTACAGACACCATTATGATAATGTTGACCATTCTATTTTATGTCTGTTAATCACAATCTATTTGAAGTGCCATGCCTTTTATAATTTACATTTCAACACATTATACATTTTCAAAGTTCAAAGTGATTATTAGATTTACTTGTGATGTAACAATACCATCAGGTTACACCAACTCAAAGTCAAAACTTCAAGTGACTCAGATCAGTCTGTTGTATTCTTAAACACAAAGTTAAATTAAAATACTAGTTAGGAATTTAGTTATCATTTGAACTTAGTTATCATTCCCATTTTTAATACTACCTATAATATTTTAATATTAATAGTCTCGGTGGTCGCAGGATCGATTCCGGGCCGATGATTTCTCTGAATTACTTCTAATCTCTGAATTAATTAGGTAGGTCACCCCATGGTAAAAAATTGAGCGTGATTGAACAGCCTATGTGTTGACCGGACCTCTTCGCTATATTCATGCAAAATTAGACGTTAAAGTATGCAGTACTTTTAGCGTTTATCCATAACCAACATACAGACAAAAATTCTAAAAACCATTTTTTTGGGTTCGGTATTGATTGTAGATGTCCCAAGTATTCTAAAAAAATATATTCAATGTACTGTTTCAATTTTCCCACAATTTTATTATATGCATAGATGTCTACAGTTAATTATATAAAAAGAAGTTAGGCAACTACCTAACATTCAACAGGTTGACCTGTTGATATTAAGAGTCCAACGACACCGAGATCCTGTTTTATTATTATATCAATAAATTTGTGAAATTGTTGATGGTACAATATTTTTACTGTTCCAGCGACTCTGCTATTACAACGATGTCGTCGGCTAACCGAAGATGCGAGATTTACTCACCATTTATGTTGATACCCTGTCCAAGGTACACAAATACGTCTACCTGGGCCAAACTATCCAGCTAGGTAGACGAAACTTCGAGAAGGAAGCCGACAGGAAGATTCAGCTGGGTTGGGCCGCATTTGGCATACTGCGTCGAGTTTTCGACTCGCCTATACCGCAATGCCTGAAAACCAAAGTCTTCAACCAGTGCGTCTTAGCAGTTATGACCTACGGTGCCGAAACGTGGATACTTACGGTGGGGCTTGGGATATCTCTGAAGGATAAACTCATAAATGAGTATATCCGACAGAGAACTGGAGTAACCGACATAGCTCGTAGAATAAGCTCACTGAAGTGGAAATGGGCTGGTCACATCTGCCGAAGGACCGATGGTAGATGGAGCAAGAAGGCCATTGAGTGGAGACCGCGACTTGGTAAGCGTAGTGTAGGACGCCCACGAGCCCGATGGTCAGACGACCTCAGAAAGGCAGCTGGAAAAGACTGGATGCGGAAGGCAGTGAATCGGATGTTGTGGCGGAAATTGGGAGAGACCTATGTCCAGCAGTGGACTGCAATAGGCTAATGATGATGATGACATTGAAAACATGAAAAAGATGCTCCAGTGCAACCTGCATAAAGGTTTATAACCAACCACCTAGAATCAGATCTGCTTCTAATCCCTCTCTTAAAACAACCACAGAAGTAAGGAGTGCCAATTTTCTGATTGATTTTCAATAACATACAAACAATATATATTCCTCAGCATCTTCTAGCAACTTTACTCACATAAAAATATATTTTCGCCAATTAGTACAAATGTGAGAGTAACGAACATTGATATAGATATTTAGTAAAAAGAAGATAAAGCATTTCCTTAACAGTTTTTAAAGGTAGAGAGAAACTCGAAGACATGTGGAAAGAACTGTATTGGGTTATGTAATATTTAAAAAAGCAACAATAAAATCACATAATTTGTGAGAATTTCAACTAATTAGTTATCATTGTAAACCAATAGGCTGAAAGATGTGTAGGTGATGTGTCAGTAATAAACCTCACAATATACATTCGGATTAGAAATCGTAAAAATGAGAAGAAATGAGCAATTTAAAAACCAATAAAAAATACGCTGTCGGGAAAATAATAATTCATGAATAGAAATTACATACAATTTATTACTTTACAAAGGAGCTTAATTACAAAGTACAAACTATATTTAAATTTAATCACGATTATATTAAATGTTATTTTACTATTATGGAATAAAACCTGTAAGTGTTGTGCACATAGATTTTCTAAGTGCTAATTTTCTATTTATCAATAACAATGTACTACATTTTTCATACAGAAACTAATTTATGTAAGATCATATATTTAAACAGTAGACCGCTGGACAATAATATAACTGTGAAGAGAGAATCATATTGGAAAAAATAAAGAAAATTAATCAATCTTTGAATTTAAATAATTTCATTAAGCACACTTAAATGCTTGTTGGAATTATTTTAATTCAAAGTAATACCAAGGGGCCGTCCATTTTTTTCATTCCATTTCATCATTTTTTGACCCCTCCCCCCCCCCATTGGTGACATTTAAAGTAACCCCCCCCCCCCTATCCAACATCAATTTTTAGTACATACAAAGAATCTTAAAGTTTGTAAAGTATTATTCACTCACTCCAATCTATTTTTTTCTAATAATAAGGTGGAAAAAATAAATACATGTGATACCTTACTACGCACCCCGCCCCCCTCCTGATATTTCGTGATTTTTGTTTGCCCCCCCCCCCCCTTTCTAACCTCACGTGATTAATGGACAGCCCCTAACAAGGTGGACTAGATTTAGATAGTGTTTAACCTTTATGTGTAGTATATGTTAAACAGATTGTGTTAGCTAGCTACTATTACTTAGTCTAAATACTAGTTGTTATTCTAATCAGACCTGAGTTTATATGATTTAATGTAATACAATCAGCTTGGCTTTTTAACTATCACATAAATTAGTTGCTATTTTTTTCATTTTACCAGTAATAAAAACACACACAAACAAAGAGCATGTTGCAAATTTCAACCAAGTCTAAGGGTTTATCTAAATACTAAATATAGTCAGAGCATCTTCCCCATTTCAATTTCCATAAACATAAACAACTTGGAATCTATTACAAATGTCAATTTTAAATTGATGTTATTACCAATACACCAATGTGTAGATGTAGGTATATCTTGGACAAGCTTTACGCATAATAGTAAAAAATATTAGCAACTATAAACAATATATCAGTTCTTTATCAAATGTTATCACTATACACTGGCCTGAGAGTTTATTCTATAACTTATCATTTTAATAAATTTTTAAACTTACAACATATTTCAAAAATGGTTCAAAATTTAGTTATTTGATAGTTATAATAATTTATTAAAATGATTTGTTATATACTTCCTGACAGTTAAATCCTTAAATCACTTCATGTTTCCAATCTCAGGGCTTCCAATAGTATAGCTAGTGAAGGTTTATCTGAAAAAACAAATAACTTTGAACTTCACTGCATTTATAACTCATTAGCTAATAATATATCTTATGACCTAATATCATTAAGTGCTATATTTATATACATCAATCAGTATCCCCAAATAACAGAATGCCTGATCTAATTAGAATATTGTCATCCCATTATGCCAAATTGGTTTTTTTAATACTGTATAAATAAATATGTACAAGACAACTACCTACTTAAAAAGCTAGGTAGCTAGTTGCTGTGATCGGCATGCTACAATGAACTCCTTCATTATAAATAGTAGAACAGATTGAACAAATTCATTTAAGGTTTTTAAAATTATTATTTCATTATTAGTTCAAATCATTTCAAATTTTACAATCCTAATAATAAGTAGGCAGTGTCAGACATTGGTTTCAATTAGAAACTGACATTTGAAATACAAATCAGAGAAAATTAACAAGACTATTGAGACATTTGAAATTGGGACAATAATTTGGGAGTCAGAACAACCCTGTTTTAAAATACTCACAAGTAAACTTAGCAAAAACAAAGCAATCATAAAATTATAATTAATAGCTTACTTCAGCATTCCATAGGAGCAATTGAATTTGAGTTGTCTCCATATCCACTGAGGCTTCCTTGGAACTCCATACCACTAATTTGGCTGTCAGCATTAAAAGATGCGCCATAGGAATCATTGCTAGGAGCATGTGTCGCCTCTATATTACCGTCACCAGAATCCGCTGCAGCAGCCGCGTCAGGCTCAGCCCAATTGATTTTAAATCTTGTGACGCGAGGTTCAGATGCGAGTATATTTCTCACAACTTTGTCAAACTGAGGCTTCGCTGGTGGGTTTTCACGTAACTCCGGCTCAGACTCGGAGTACTCATTATTTATAAAATAACCTACACGGACGAACTCTTGTCCTCGATAAGAACACGTTAGAAGTACGACTGTTACTCCTAAAGCGTCATTTTCAGGAATTCGCGTGACGTCAGGCGAGGGTGCTTGGAAAACAAACATGTGTCTACCTTCAGGAATCGGTCCAACATATATTGTATCCAAAACTTGGTCATGTTCTTCAGTTTCAGCGGAACCAACATATATCATTTTCCATTCTAAGTCTTCTTTTAACTCTTCAATACATTCGAAGGTTAGTTCAAATTGGAATGGATTGAGAAAAGGGCTCGGATTATCCAATACAACCACATTGGTTATGTGAACTTTAGCCATTATAAAAATGTAATCTTTATATTTCTTTGCTCTATTTCAAACCAGAGCACTCTTAATCGTTTAAATATTTTAAGCACTTTGATAAAATACGTATAACAAAGCCGTTTTTTCCAGGAACGTCACTGAAAATACGGAAACTGCAGTACGGCAAAAAATATGACAACTATTTTGGCGGTTGAAATGATCACGTGATCAAAATAAGTATCGACAGTGGCGCCACAGTATACATGACACGTACTAAATTAAATTTGACAGATACGGATACGATGACAAACCCGAATAGGTATTTATCTCTCAATTATTTTATTACATAAAATATTACAATTAGTTACACGAACAATGAACATCAAAAAGTCCAAAAATTATCCAAGCAGTAAATAGAAAACTTATTAAACAACTTACGTGATAGTCTTCTTGCTTAGAGCACTAAAACATCAAAAACTTTTAATCATGATCGTCAACCATATTTACCATAAAGTACAAACTAATCATAGAGTGAAATTATCTTTTTTGTTTTTTTTTTACGGCTCTAGTGAGTTCTTTTGAGCGAGTGTTATGATGTAATTATGCCAATTTAAAAATAAAAACAGTTCTTTTAAAAAAGAACTTTGATAATTAGCAGAAATAAAAACACGACAAATATTCTGAAAAAAGAGAGTTATGTGTGATACACATCTATGACCGAAAACTGTGTGCCCGGTATGGCAATAGGTTCGCCACGTATTCCATTTGTGACGTAAACATAACAGCGAGTCGTGGCTTAATTGCCCCTGCCTACGCCTTCGGGTAGAAAAAGGAGTAAAGTTATGTTAAGTTATAAATATATAGTTTTGAACGTATTACTAAATAACGTTATTTATGAATTGGCATTGGAGATATTGCCTAGGAGTGAGCTTGTTTTATTATCATGAAATGTCCGGTAAAATAGAATCATAGAAAACTTACATGGATTGAGCTGTCGATACAACTATGTACATAAACAATTTAGTATTCGTTATACTGGTTACTTAAAAATTTGATTTTTTGATCAACATGAACCTAGGACAAAATATAAAAAAAACAAAGCGTTAATGATTATATATTATTGAAATTTAGACTAGTAATAAACAAAGAATTTTGCAAAGTATACAACAATTAAATCTCTGACTGTACACTGTATTCACCACGATTCTTACATATCTCACTTGCTTCTTTGACTTTCATATATGTTCGTTGATTTTCAAGGCTCCTAACATCACCTTCCTCCAGAACACGTTCTATTTTGTCATGGAATGTATATCTTGGCACTCTTGGCCGTCTCGACTCCTACATCCATCCGTTTTTGGATTGTATATCTGCTTAATCAATCTTGCATCATCCATTCTTTCTACATATCTGAACCATCGGAGCATGCCCTTTCTTACTTTTACACCGACACTCTCTTTCAATCCGACTTCCTTCCTTACAACCTTGCTTTTGACGCGGTCAGCGAGTCACTGCATAAATTTTGCGCAGTGCCCTCATTTCTACCGCGTTTATCCTAATTTCATGCACACTCTGCCGTACCCAGCTCTCGCTTCCATAAGTTAACGTTGGGATCAGGACTGCATTGTGGATTGCTAGCTGGTCTTTACTGCTAATGTTTTTTGCGCTCATAAATCTGCGCAACACCTCGAGAGTGGCAATAGGAAATAGCGTAAAAGGAGCCATTTACGCTTTTTTCTATCTATATCCTTCTATATTCTTTCTATATCCGCGGTGTACCTTCCATCCTTGCTAAAAGCGCATCCAAGATATACAATTTCATTCACCTGTTCCATCACTATATCATCGACCATTCTCCTTGCATCCGTTCTGGATCCCTTTCAAACACCATACCTTTCCTTTTTGTCACATTAAAATAAAAATTGTTTAAATTTATCAAAAAAATAATTGATGTTGTCATGTTGGTAATGTCTGAATGTTCAATTAGAGTGAGTCTAATTTCAAAATAAAAAAAAAATAATAAAAAATATGGCGTTGGGAGTCTTGTCCATTTGTTCTTGTTTGTTTCTAGTAAAGTTTTTTGTGATATATGGCTGTTAATATTTTCATTTGTTTAGGTACCAAATTAATCGCTTATTTGAGTATTATCAATTAAACAACAACAGAAATTTTATAGGTAAGAATTTTTATACAACATTTAACAAGACGTTTTACAGCCAGAACAATAAACAAGGAAAACCGAAGAGAAAGGGAACACATATTCGTTTGGGGAAAAAGAATATTAATATTCAGGTACATATACATAATCATCGGAACAAATAATTATACTTTTGCGATATCGTTACGTACGCAACACAATCATAACTTCAGTTTATTGACAATTGTGTAAAATTAAATGATTGACGGTATGTCTAGCTCTGGTAATAATTTCAGTATAATAAAGCATTATATCGCATATCTTCGTATTGAGTCATCGTCTCTAGCGCCCTCAATGTCCTCGGTAATTAATTCAAGTGCCACTAGTTATTGTGAAATGTAATATTGAATGTAACAATCTATATTGCATATAAATATATTATGAGAACTTGAAATTGTTGAATGTTTCTTTATAAAGTTTGACAATCTGGGAATGAGGATATATCAAAATAATGCTTGTGTCTTATAGATTTGTCCACATGCAACTCAAATCCTTTATCAGCCCTTCATTTTTAATTAATAACTTTACAAGGTTTAAAAATATCTGCATTATATTTCTAAGGTAACAATGATCCTTTTTGATATTCCCAATAAGACCATAGGTGTTTCACCAAGCATACCTTTAATTTTTGGGGTAGCACTAGCCAGTTATTGCTAAATTACCATATTTTATCAATCACTAAATAAAGCTAGTCTATAAGCACACACTCAAGATCTGGTCACCTTTTGACATTAATATTGTCACATGTCCGATGCACCAGATTGGTAAAACTATGGACTGCAAAAATGAGGTTGGAGGGTTCCATCCCCACCTGAGTGCAAATATTTATGACAAGCTTGAATGTTTGTATGATGTCTGGGTGTTTTTTATGTATTATAAGTATGCATTTACGAAAACAAATATGGGTATTAATATCTGTTATCTAGTTTTCATAACACAACCTTAGTTAGTTACTTGCTACAACCTTGCTTAGTTTGGAACTAAAGGTGCTGTGTGTGTATATATATATTGGGTCCAAGACAATATTATATTATACAGATAAGTTTAGTCTCATCATTTTATCACAGATGAAGTCTTAGGCGGGAACATATTTTTCTATAAAATTAAATCAATATGTATTATGTACAAATTAGTTTGTTTATGTTACACCATTTATCTTTTAATTTAATTAGCTATTAGCCAATTGTGAAGTCAATTATGCTACTTATTCACTTGCATATTTAATTTCTTTGTTTGCAGTTCTTCTGAATGAAACCTATAGTAAAATGTTATCGAGCAGAGAGGAAGGTCCTGTTTACTACAGGGAAATACAAAAGAATGCATATCTGAAAAGGATACCCAATGATGTTAGTGGTAGTAAACTTAGGCCATTGGGAGGCAAGGTTTGTATTTTTATTTATATTGATAATTAGCTGTATGTATGTAATAAAAGTAAAACTATGTCTTTCTTTATTACATCTTCCACCTCCTTGTGCAAAACCTATTGAAAATGGTGAAGCCATTTCATGCCCGATATATAGGTAGATAGACAACAATGCAAAGTTCAGAAATCCAGTTAGATTTATATATATGTATGTGTATATTTATAAATAATAACTACTACTACTAATATAAATAAAACGTGATTTCTGTTGTGCTCAAATGCTTAAGACTGTGTGTTTCCCTTGATTGCAAATGTGTCTCTGTTAACAGCTCTTGCAATGATACTTTTACTAGATATATGTCATTACATTACTCTTTTATTTGATATATAATATTCAATATGTATTAGCTTAAGTGCTATGCGATTGAAATAAAATTTTATTTTATAAGATAACACAGTTGTGTTAGTAGAGCATGTATAATTAAATGACTATGTATATGCTTTAATGTTTTCGTCATTGGCAATAACTATATATAATATTTATGCATAGTGCGATAATAAATTAATCTGTACTAGTTACAATGTCTGGTATGAGTATAAAAGAAGTAAGTGTGGAGAATACAGTGATAAATGTTAATATTTGCAAATATTACATTAAAGCCTATTGCTTGCACAAATGCGAAAATGTATACTAGAGCTGCATTGCAATTCATTTAAAATAGACAAGTGTTTGAAGAAAGCAATGTGCATCTCAGATAATTGAGTGTAGTTTGAAAGCTAATTCTTGCTTATGTTAAAAAAAATTACTAATATTACTTCATAACAATTCTCAAATTATTTATTACCTAATTAAAATCCTTCATATTGTAAAAGATTACAAAAGTAAAAAAAAGTCATAATAACTTTATTTTTATAGGTCTTCACAGACACTTAAAAATAGTCAACAAGTACAGATAACATATTATTTAAAATTAAATACAAACACGAGCGCTCGTGGAAAGTGCCTCCGTGGAACAAAAAGACACGGACGCAATCGCCACGAGCGGCCCGATTCCGAGTGTAGGGGCTATCATGAGAAGAATCGGCAAGAAACTCATGTGTACAATGTGTACAAGTTGTACAATTTAATATGTGCAAAATATTAAAGTATAAATTGAAAATAATTAACATTAACTGTCTTTCCATACAGAGAGTCTCTCTTAAAGCTATGTGGACACAGCTGTGTGTCCATAATGGACGGACTCCATACTTAGAACAGTATCCAGATGCAGAGTCTCCAGCTACTCTAAGTCACAAACCAGTTTGGAGAGTGTGTCTTCTCACTGCAAGGCATGTGACGGCCAGTGTTAAGCCTCATACAAGTGATCAATATGACTTCTTAGTGGATACTGATGAAGGTGCAGTCAGAATGCTCGCACCTGATTGGTAATTTGTTTTTTTTTATAGATATATTGTGTGTGTGTTCATAGATATATTGTGAAAGTAAGAAAGGACATGCTCCGATGGTCTAGACATGTAGAAAGAATGGATGATGCAAGATTGACCAAGCAGATATACAATAAGTAAACAGATTGATTTAAGAGTCAAGCATGGCCATGACACACCTTCTATAACCAAATAAACCTGGAGGAAGGTGATGTCAGGAGCCTTAAAAATTGATGAGCTTGTTTGATAAGAGTTATGAAAGCATAGAGTCAAAGGAGTGAGTGAGGACTGTAAGAATCATGCCTTATGACGACACAGTACTCAATCTGCCTACCCTGCAAGGGTACTTGGACTGAAGTTATGTATGTATGTAAAGTATTTTTTATAGATTGATCAATGTGAGTTTTGATTGTTATTTATATTATTTATTAATTTGCTAAGTTTTTCGATACTATTATAAAAAGCAAACAACAAACAAACTTACAACATATATCTGGTAAATTTGATTTGTGTTATTTATGTTTGTAGCCCAATTGACCGAAAAATTTAAGATAATCACTTTTGATTTTGTATTAATATGCAGGTTAGCTTGAATATTATAAGTGCAAATACAATTAATATATAATAGATATCATAGTAAACGATCGGAATTATCTTGATCGCTATTTAATTTTCGTGAAAAACCACCAACAATAGTCATGGACTACTTAGATTATCGTCCAATTATATCCTATTAAGTCCCATTTCATTTTAACAGGGACTCGATGTTGGATTGGGTGTCCACACTGCGTCGCACATTGCACGAGCTGAAGGTATTATGTATCGGTGAGAATGTGTACTGCGCACCCCCCGTGGCCCCCGTCGTAGTTCCCAGAGCCCCCGCAAGAGACCCGACATCACCACTGCCGCTGCCACCGCATCCACCTCCTGATAGGTCTCACTCTCTTGTTATTATTATTCATTATATACTTTTACTAGTGGTTTCGCTCGCGTGTGTATATGAATCAAAATCAATTAAAAGAACTTATGTGAAATTTTTCCAGGCGAATTAATTGCCTGGATTATAGCATGTATAATAAGTAATAACCGACTAATAAACTTCGAATTAAGATTGTAACAACGTAAATTATTAATACAGCAGCAATAATGAATTAGACCTAACAAATAAGTTTTTTTTAACTCTTTTATAAAAATTAAATTCATAAGTGATATTTTTTGTAACACAATAAGCCATTGAGTCATATAGCCGGCAAATCTTGAATCGTTCCGGCTATGAATAAAGTAGGTTAAGTTTTGCATGACTCCATGACTCATCTTCTTTTTTGCCTAATTATGCCATGAGATTTTTATCCCACTTATGTGTTAAATATTTGCGTAGGGTGCCCGGCATAGAACTGACCCCCAACACACGTGCAATACCCGAAGTCGCAAGACCGGAAGGCGTAACGAATAGCCCAACTAATATTGAAACTCAACCGACAACTTCTGAAATGGTAGCTGACATTGATATATCTAATTGGGAATCTTCAAATTCATCTCCATGTTTGCCTAGTACGAGCAGACTGGACTCTGAAATTAGGATAGAACCTCAAGCCGAAGGTAGAAGAATCCATGAGAATAAAGAGGCTAAAAGAAGTGTAGAGGCTCAGTCTGAATGTCGTAGAAAATTTGAGGCACAGCTTGAATGTAGGAGGAATGATGCTCCAAATGAGGGAAGAAGAATTATGGATGCCAGAAAAGGCGTTACTAAAATTTGTGGTCAAAACATATGTTTGGACGATTCCATATTTAAAAGAACTAATACTGAAAGTGATGAAGAATTCTTTGCTGAAATCGATCGAATGTCTGACGATGACGATGAAGAAGATTTCAAACAGAGAGTAGTTATCACTGATGGTGATAAAGATTTAAATGGAGGGAATCACAGGTGAGTTTTTTTATTTTTGTTCACTATTTGAGTCCCAAGACTTAATTCACTCTCTGTGATCTAAAATATTAGTAGTAAAAGATAGGATATTGGGAAAAATAAATAACAAATTTTGTTCTAAGACTAAGAAATAAGTGAAAAGTATTAGGTCGGGGAAAAAGTCTTTTCGCATAACGTAGGTATAAACTTATTATAAAATTTCTTTGACTGTACTATTTGTGTCTGGCTGGTTTTGGTAACATTAAAAAGGTTACATTATAAAGAAAAGAAAAAAATAAAAAAAAGTTGTTTCCCGCTATTTTTCATTTGTTTTTCTCTCCGTAAAAATGAGTGAATCTAATGAAGAAATTCGATACATTTTAAAATTTTATTATAAAAAAGGCTAAAATGCAACTCAAGCAGTGAAAAAAATTTGTGATGTTTATGGACCTGATGCAGTGTCAGTAAGAGTAGCACAAATTTGGTTCAAACGTTTTCAGTCCGGAAATTTTGATGTTAAAGATGCACCTCGCTCTGGTCGCCCTGTTACGAATAAAATGGACGCCATTTTTGAAAGAGTGGAGCAAGATCGGCATATTAGTAGTTACGATGTAGCTGAAGAACTGGGAATTGACCACAAAACAGTTTTGACCCATTTGAAGAAAGCTGGTTATACAAAAAAGCTCGATATTTGGGTGCCACACGAGCTCACTCAAAGAAACTTAATGAACCGTGTACTCATTTGCGATTCATTATTGAGACGTAATGAAACCGAGCCGTTTTTGAAGAGATTGATAACTGGCGATGAAAAGTGGATCACGTACGACAAGAACGTGCGAAAAAGGTCGTGGTCGAAAGTTGACCAGGCTTCACAGACTGTGGCCAAACCTGGCCTAACACGAAATAAGGTGATGCTGTGTGTATGGTGGGATTGGAAGGGCATTGTTCATTATGAGCTTTTACCGTCCGGCAAAACCATCGATTCTGATCTTTACTGCCAGCAACTGATGAGATTAAAGGAAGCAGTCGAGAGAAAACGGCCGGAATTGATCAACAGGAAGGGTGTGGTCTTTCATCACGATAACGCTAGACCACACACATCTTTAGCCACTCAGCAAAAATTAAGAGTGTTCGACTGGGAGGTCCTAGTGCATCCACCATATAGCCCTGACCTTGCGCCTTCAGATTTTCACCTGTTTCGGTCTCTTCAGAATTCTTTAGGTTCTGTAAGGTTGACCTCAAGAGAGGACTGCCAAAACTATTTGTCCCGTTTTTTTGATCAGAAGTCCCAAAGTTTCTACAGTAACGGGATAATGTCTCTGCCCACAAAATGGCAGAAAGTTATTCAACAAAACGGTACATATATATTGTAAATAAATGTAAATAAACTTTGAAAAAAATGTCTTGACTTTTCATACAAAAATACTTTTTCCCCAACCTATTATTATTTCGTCAAGTTTGTATTTATGGTGAAACAGATATTGTTGTTTTCATCAAACGTCGCAAAACGCAATGCAAATACTGATCATGATCATGATTTTTTGAATTATGAAGTTTGCTCTATTAATGTTCGGAGTCCTGTAAATACGAGCATTTTAAAAATAAACTTGTTTATAGCTTTGAGTCAACTTTTCAGATTTAATTTATAAACCAATCGACAAAATACTCATGAAAAATATTTTATTACAGCAACCCACAAACAAGCAATATAACAGTGATACAAGTATCGAACAAGGAGCCACCGCACACGGCTATACCGGTTTTGGGGCCGGAAACTAATATATTTGATTTTGAATTCAAACAAAAAGTCACCGTAAACGATCCATCCAAAGGTAATTTCGTGAATATTGTGAACACAGAACAGAATGTGTATGGCAGTACCTTTGACAGTGGTACGAAAGTTGAGGGCGATTATGGCCACTTGAGTCTGACCACAACTGTTAGTCTATCTGGTGCGAACGAACCAAACTCTGCAAATCAGTCTACTTCGAATCACAGTCAAACAAATGTTATAGCTTCGATACTAGATCAAGCTCATCAAACAGCTTCAAATGAAACCGAAGAGGTCTATGAGAGACTCTGCATGGCGTCTACTTCTAATACGAGACCCTCTCCGTTGCCGGTGAGGAAATTAAAAAAGTCTGAGAAGAATCGCAAGGCGTCACTGCCAAATTTAGAAGTGGGTGATTCCACTTATGAGTATTTATTTTTAAGCAATAATAACACAAATTCTGTAAATGTGAACCCTGAGGTTAATTGTAATGGTGAATCGAGAGTGAATATAAAGTTGCCCTCGAATAGCGATCCTATCAACAGAGTGAGGTCTGTGGAAAGGTCAAGGAGTCAAAACGCTTATGATTCTACTCCAAGAATAAGAGAGAACATCACAAGGAGGAAGGAGAACAACAGTCCAAAAAGAGAAAATAAAGGTAAGTAATAAAAGTACTTTAAGTGCAACTCCATCTTCCATATCATAGGCCTTATCTAGGTCTAGTTCTGGCTCACACCAATGACTTTCCGAAAGTTAGGACTGAAAACAATAATATTAACAATTCTTTTCGTAAGTTACGTGTGATAAACATCGATGACTGATATAACATTCTTCCCGGTGTATTGCTATAGGTTCCGCCACCGATTCCATTTGGGTCGTAACGATTCGCCGAGTCGTGGCTTAACACCTTCGGGTAAAAAATGTCGTAGTGTTATATTATGTTAATAACAAAATTGTGAACATTAATATGTTGAGTCGAGACATGGTGGCGGCTGTTTCCGGTATTCAAGCGTAAAGTCGGAATATTAGTAGGTGACAAAACAAATTTATATTTCCAGAGAGCAGTGAACCAGCTCAGCCACATAAACCTATATGGAAACGTGGCTTGACTGAGTTGTCTTTGCTCACCAAACTGAGATCTATAGGACTGAGTAAGAAACAGGAGAGCCCTTCCCGACAGGATGATAACAATGAGAGGTAAAATTTATTGCTTGATAATAGAAATATATGGCATTATACTTATTATACCTGCTGGTGTAAAAGTAAGACATGCTCCGATTGTTCGGACATGTAGAAAGAATGAACAAGGAAAGATTGACTAAACAGATATATAATGCAAAAGCGGATGATTGTAGGAGTTGAGGACGGCCACGACACACTTTCCATAACCAAATAGAATAAGTTCTGGAGGAAGGTAATGTCTGAAGCCTTACAAATCAGCGCGTCTTTCGTAACTCCTGTTGAGTTACGAAAGTCAAAGAAGGGAGTGAGACGTAAGAATCGTGCATTATGGCGCTCTGTTCTGTCTGCCTAACCCACAAGGGATTTGGCGTGAAATTATGTATGTATGTTTAATGTAATAATCTAACAAGGGTTAGTGCCTCTGTTGATAAGTTTTTGAGTGCTTTATCATTCGTTTTTATTAAACTCCTTGTGGACATACTCACAACACAGCTGGTAAGTAATAATAATAAATTTCTTTTTGTGTAGAAACCCATCAGTAGCATCTCCAGTAGTGCACAGGTCAAGACCAGATGTTAGAGTAGACAGCGCCCGCAGGAGAAGCAGCTCTTTAAGCAATGGTAAGTTGATATTCTTATATTCTAGAAGACGTAGGTACCCATGAGATTTGGCAAATTCTTAACTGCAAGAAACATGTATACAGTGATGGACGGCTAATTAGAAACACTACCAACCCGGGGCGTAGCGTGCCTTGGTGGGGCTAATTTATAGCTCATGATGACTTTAATTTTTCTAAAGTTTCTGCCTCTATGGACAGTGGTAACAAGTTTGACATATGTCCGTGCCCCATCGGTCGAAGCTGTCAAGTATTTTTTTATCAGTTTTAATTTTGGGGTCTCGGTTTGCGCAGTGGTCGAGCACACGGCTTCTGATCCAGAGGTCCGTGTTTAATTCCTGACACTGACTCACACCAATGACTTTTCGAAATTGTTTTCGGAAGTTATGTGTGATAAATATCGATGACTGAAAACTTTGTGCCCGGTATGGCAATAGGTTGGCCACCTATTCCATTTGGGACGTAAATATAACGGCGAGACGAGGCTTAACAGCCGCTGCCTACACCTTCGGGTAACAAAAGGCGTGAAGATATGATATGATATATATGTTATGTAATTTTGGAAGCCTTTTAATTTTTGGAAAACGGGATTCCCTCGTAGAAGTAAATGACTTTAACAGGGGAATGCCGTAGCCCTCGCCAAACAATACAGGGTTCGAACGCAAGATACACGCAAAAAAAAAAAAAAATATTTTTTATTTTGTTATTCCTGAATTTAAAAAAAATTGGAAGTTATTAATTTTTGCTTTCGCACGTCGGGGGTCCCCGTCCCCCGGGAGCCCCGTATAATTGATACGGCAATACGGCGGTAGCTACGCCCTTCTACCAACGGTCCTTGAACTTGTGTAAGCAACTTCAATAAATAGGATACGAATATGTTCAACGATTTAAGGTTTATTAGAAAAACAATATAAATCCCACTAAATAAATGTAGTTTTAATAATAAAACAATCACATATACTCAAAATATTCTGGATAGCAATATAATTCAGCATGGCTTACTTGATACGATACTTAACATTTAATTACGGTCGAAATAATAGGTTGGGGAAAAAGTATTTTCGTATTTTTGTATGAAAAGTCAAGACATTTTTTTCAAAGTTTATTTACATTTATTTACAATATATATGTACCGTTTTGTTGAATAACTTTCTGCCATTTTGTGGGCAGAGACATTATCCCGTTACTGTAGAAACTTTGGGACTTCTGATCAAAAAAACGGGACAAATAGTTTTGGCAGTCCTCTCTTGAGGTCAACCTTACAGAACCTAAAGAATTCTGAAGAGACCGAAACAGGTGAAAATCTGAAGGCGCAAGGTCAGGGCTATATGGTGGATGCACTTGGACCTCCCAGTCGAACTCTCTTAATTTTTACTGAGTGGCTAAAGATGTGTGTGGTCTAGCGTTATCGTGATGAAAGACCACACCCTTCCTGTTGATCAATTCCGGCCGTTTTCTCTCGACTGCTTCCTTTAATCTCATCAGTTGCTGGCAGTAAAGATCAGAATCGATGGTTTTGCCGGACGGTAAAAGCTCATAATGAACAATGCCCTTCCAATCCCACCATACACACAGCATCACCTTATTTCGTGTTAGGCCAGGTTTGGCCACAGTCTGTGAAGCCTGGCCACTTTCGACCACGACCTTTTTCGCACGTTCTTGTCGTACGTGATCCACTTTTCATCGCCAGTTATCAATCTCTTCAAAAACGGCTCGGTTTCATTACGTCTCAATAATGAATCGCAAATGAGTACACGGTTCATTAAGTTTCTTTGAGTGAGCTCGTGTGGCACCCAAATATCGAGCTTTTTTGTATAACCAGCTTTCTTCAAATGGGTCAAAACTGTTTTGTGGTCAATTCCCAGTTCTTCAGCTACATCGTAACTACTAATATGCCGATCTTGCTCCACTCTTTCAAAAATGGCGTCCATTTTATTCGTAACAGGGCGACCAGAGCGAGGTGCATCTTTAACATCAAAATTTCCGGACTGAAAACGTTTGAACCAAATTTGTGCTACTCTTACTGACACTGCATCAGGTCCATAAACATCACAAATTTTTTTCACTGCTTGAGTTGCATTTTTGCCTTTTTTATAATAAAATTTTAAAATGTATCGAATTTCTTCATTAGATTCACTCATTTTTACGGAGAGAAAAACAAATGAAAAATAGCGGGAAACAACTTTTATTTTTTTTTGTCTTTTCTTTATAATGTAACCTTTTTAATGTTACCAAAACCAGCCAGACACAAATAGTACAGTCAAATAAATTTTATAATAAGTTTATACCTACGTTGTGCGAAAAGACTTTTTCCCCGACCTAATATTTTATTAATTTTGTTTCAACGCCAGTTTCAAATTGTACAGGCCAATCTCCGGCGACTAGTGCAGCACCTCAGCTGATAACGTTGCGCGCTCGACAGGCGGCATCTTTGCGCACCGAACAACGCCGCGGCGCAGCACTAGTCGCCTCCATATCTATTCGGGATGCGCCTATCTTCGCTGACTACGATAATCAAGTGTGGTATGTTGACTATATCATCATCATTTTCCTGCCCTTATCCCACTGTAACTGGGGTCGGCACAACATGTCATCCATTCGAACTATCCATGTTGTCAAAAGATTTGGCTATGGTTTTATGACCGGCCGCCTGCCTGACGTCAACACTGCTAAGGAATGTTTGTTCACCGAGCGAAACGCGACGTGGGCCACTGTACTCAGACATCTTGAGAGACCGGAGTATTTCATCGGTCGAACCGGCTCATTCATGTAGCAATATATATATAGTCTATAGTGACATGATAACATAATAAATAAGCTTTAATGAATCCTTAGGTTTGTGTTATTGCTTTATACAACATAACATATGTGATAGTCTAAGAACTGAGGGCCACCAGTCCTTCGCCTATAGAATATATAAAGAAAAAAGTTTTTAAGGTAAAACACAC
The DNA here is from genome assembly GCA_905147225.2 of Euproctis similis. Lineage (NCBI taxonomy): Eukaryota > Metazoa > Arthropoda > Insecta > Lepidoptera > Erebidae > Euproctis > Euproctis similis. The sequence goes on from LR990107.1 coordinate 3,024,591, forward strand.
ATTATTGCTGTAAAAGTTTGGTGGCTTTGAATCGAGGCTTTACCGCCGCTGCCTACACCTTTGGGTAGAAATTGGCGTGAAGTTATTTTATGTAGTTTGGTTGCCCTTATTCAATGTTTGATGCTCCTGTGATCATAGTATCAGTGTGTGTTATGTATTTTCAAGGATGGCGTGGTGGGGTGGAGCTGGTGTTAGGGCCAGCGGGCGCAGTGGAGACCGCGTGGCGGCGCTGAGGGGCAGAGCCCCCGCTAATGCCGTGCACGCACACGCATTGTTGCAGGCACACAATAGAACTGTATGTTTATATTATATAAATAATTTAATTCTGTTGAGATGCAAACTAGATTTTCTATTTCAGTGCAATATTAGTATTGATAATTGACGGATGATTATTGAAGAATAACGGTGAGCTCTCTTGTTTTTTCAGGTAGACATGTTATTTCACCGGGTGCCGCTCGGTAAAATCTATGTGTTGAACAAGAGAGATCAAGAGACTATAGGTATGTCTTGTTATTTTGCAACTATCTATATTATCGATGAACATCAAAGAAATATCAGTATGTTTAGTTTAAATATTAGTTTTAATATTATTATAGTTAGTTTAAATATTAAGTAAACAAAATAATCAAATGTGTCTTGAGTTTGAAACCTTGGTAAATAAATTAAGATCATTGCAATAGGGTCGGATATTACTCCGGTGTGTCCAGGTTATAACCGACGCGCTTAACTTATTTATTTTGATTTTATTTTCTCTTATTCAAAACCGATACAAATTATAGTTGAAACCAAAGACAACTATGAAAATTTTTGTGGATTATTTATGTGCAGGTATAAAACTAGACGCTGAATGCAATATAGTTCGAGTGGACGCCCACAGTGCCGCAGCCAGGGCTGGCGTGCCTCCGACTGGACACTGGGCAGTCACCGAGATCAATAATAGGCCTATCAATTTGCTCAAGGTATCATAAGTATAAAAACCTATTTTTAATGCCTATAAAAACGTATACTTAAGTCTCGGTGGTCCAGTGGTTGAGCACCCTGGTTCTGAATCCAGAGGTCACGGGTGACCAATGACTTTTCGAAATTAATTTCATAAGTTATGGGTGATATATAGACTAAAAACGTTGTGCCCGGTATGGCAATAGGTTCGCGACCTATTCCATTTGGACGAGGCTTAACAGCCGCTGCCTTCATCTTCTGGTAGAAAAGGCGTAAAGTTTTGTTATTTTATTTTTAATGCAAAAATATACTTATACTCAAGCAATGTCATTTAGAGTCTTCTTCAGTCAATTTCCTTTCATAATTAGGGTGACGTAAGGAGCCAGACATACCTTAAATATGTGACTGACTGTTACCTGACTGTGTATATAGCTATCGTGTCTTATGTCTCTCTATTTCTCCTTCTTACCCCGTAGGGTACTTGGCGTGACGTTGTGGCTGTGTATTTGTTTCTTTTTTGAGACCCTATGCCGTATCAACTGTTTGATGTATTTTGGCTTGACTAGTTTTAAGCTAGCGTAACTAGCTGTGCAACACCCGACTAATCATATTTTTTAAATATACAGATATAACATAACTCCATGCCTTTCAAGTCAGTGGTGTTAGCCTGAATTAGAACCCACGACTTCTTGATTCAGAAGCGGGGTGCTCGGCCACTGGACCACCCAGACATTTATCATTTTCATTGTACTTATTCATTTACTGCATGCAGGGTGGCGAAGATGATATGAATCGTCTGAGCAAACACGGCACAGAAGTATCTGTGCTGATACAACCGTCGCCTTTGGTCAAGAAACTTCGTGCCGCACTCAAAGGGAACAAGAGCTTACTGGGATTGAGATAAGAACTGATTTACATCTTGATAACCATTATACTATGTAGTACATTTCTGATGACGTTTTTGTAAATACTTTAATTTAATGTCCTATACCAGTGTTGTAAAATTTATATTATAATATTAACAATTTACACTAACATTAGCACTAATTTAGTTTAAACTACCTGTGACACACTGTACTTGATGATCTTGTAAATGCCACAAGAGGCGGTAAATACTTAGCACTTACTACTAGACTGATCTGACTTTGGGAGATTAAAAAAAAAAATATTTGTGGTTAGTACTACTCGTAACTAGAAATAATAAGCAAAAATAGCAATAATCCAGTCTCCGAATAAGGCAATCTAAAAATTCTATGAATATATAGTTTTGAATCACAACCGTACCTAATAATGGGTTCCTCGTCTCCTATAACAGCCCACGCTTACGTGTGGTGACAATTGGTAGGAAAAAGATCTATCATTATTGATTAACGGTATTTTCTTTCACGAGAGACACCTACTATTAACATACTACTATTTATTGCGCCATTTAGATCGCAATACCATAGCTCTCTTCGAATGGCGCAATAAATAGATCAATCTTAAATTGAAAGTTATAACTTTGTATTTAAGATTCGTAGTTATACCTGCTGCATCAGAATACTGAATCAAGAGTTTCTTCAACCATACTTTTAAAGTACGCTTTCTAACGTAGCTATGTTCGTGCAGCTAATTTCTAAAGAGTTAATATTATTTTGTGTTGTCGTTTCGCCTCTTAAAACATGATTTAAATTTATTTCCGATTACATCAGAAACTTTCCTAGAATATTATTTTTGTATTAAAAATTAGAAAATGCACAGTCTGCATTATTTTTTGTTTAATTTATTTAAAGTTTATCTATAGAAATGAGTAATGAGAACGAAAATAACAAGAGTCTAGGCGAAGAGATCTTATAACCACTTTTATTATAGGACAATTAAATAAATATATTCATTGAAGCTCGTGTTTTCAGGCAAAAAAAAAATACATTGGTCAGTCAAGCCGGATGCCGTCCAATATAAATAATACAAACTAGAAATCAGTTATTTTTTGTTTTTTCTTAGAAGTATATAATTTCATATTTAATTTACTTTAAAACTAGCCAGAGCTATATTGAGACTAAGATTGGTTTAAAAGGAAAAAGTGCTTCGCACCTGCTTTACTTATAGCAAATAGTAATAGCTTACAGCTTCTTATTCATACAAATGAAATTGTTTCACATATCAATACTAAACTGATAAGATAGAAAATTTATGTTGAGGCCTTATTTTTTCTATTTATACGACTTTATAAATAACTTTAACTTTGTGAAAAAACAATGTGTTTAGCGAATATTAAAATAAAATATATAACTAGAGACCTAAGGGAACAATTTTCTGATAAATGAATACTCTGTCTCCTTTTTTGGTGTGTAATATTAATACATGTCATTAATAAGCAATGATTACTAAAAAAAATATATTTATTATTAGTATTCCAGCTAATTAATCACTATAACTTTTAAAAATGTGTCTGTATGTGTGTGTGTGTGTGATTATGATTGATGAATGATTTGGTAAATTTAAAACCCAAAAAAACAAGTCCATGTTAAATAAGCTTAAGATATAAACTTTTCATATACATATATTATATGACTATATTTGTTTACTCTGCTATTACTCTTTTTTATGGCAATGGATGCCATGCCTAAACCTGCTGAAATATGTCACTACGATTGTAGTGCTTTTTTATAACCAAGTAGACATGTCACTGGCAGCCCATGTATATCGTAAGTGTAAACTTCAGCTGCTCTTAGTTATAAGTTTGACTTAACAATCACATTAATTATAATATCTAACACTATTTCTAGCTCACTAATATTGTGATATTGACAAGCCAATCTTGATATTGATTCGAGAATAACTTTATAGGTATAATGTAAGTTTGTTTATTGTATGTATTGTACATCTCTTTCGACATCGAATTGAACTGAATTTTTGTGTTCAGAACAGAACATGTTTGAATGTCTCAGTTAAATAGTAAAAATAACTGAGCATTATTTAATAATATTTATGTCGAATTATCGCAATATTTATTTATGTTTAGTTGTTTAAAGCACAAACGCAATCTAACAATGTGATATAATAATAAAGGTAACTTGTACAATTTTTATTATATATTTTTTAGTTTTTCTTAGAATTTTAATGTTGGGTTCCATTCAAATGGACCGAAGTTAAGTGCATAATGCAACGCACGTGTTTCAATCGAAAGAAGCAATTTATGTATAAAGTATATATTCTGACTATTAAGTACAATCTTTAAGGTCTCACTATGTCTCTTTCTCTCTGCTTTAGACCCATTTGAAGTTGTGCCTAGTGGATCTTTCTAAGTTGCTGTTGTGAGTCTGGAAGCCAATAAATATTGTACAACTAAAACCATAAATTATTCCATACTTTTTTAATATTTGGCTATATCAATAATTGGAACGAAGTTCCTTATCGCGCGTTGTGAAAGGGGGCTAGACGGAAAAAAATGTCACGACACTTTTTCCACGCCAAACTGCACTTTCAAGTATCGGCTTATTTAGAAAAATGTATAACTAAAAAAATAAAAATACAACTTTATATAAAACTTTACTTTGGAGATGTACTGTGAGGACTGCAGATTTATCTCCACCCTCAATGGTCTAGTGGCAGGGACACCTTGCTCTCGTATAGGGGGCTCGGGTTCGAATCCCGGTATCGGAACTCTTTTTGAAGTTTTATTTTCCATGTTTTCATATTTTATATATGTTTTTTCTAGTTCTAAAATTTTATTACAATTCCTTCACTAAATAATCGAAAGGAACTTCGTTCCATCCGGGTGTCCCTTGACACCTTTCAAGTTTTTTACTTATTGATTTATTACATTCCATAATAATAGGTTTGTTTGTTTTTATTGCTAACTGAATTTTGTTTAAACGTTTTTTTTTTGGAATTTGCGCTTTCAATATTACATCTGTCTGATTGCTAGTACTGATAATAAATTCCTAGTACATCTAAGTTGGATAACGCGGTTTGCGTATTAGACTATTATTTATATTTTGGTTGGGGAAAGATGTTTGCTATTAAAATTTATAAAACAAATTGTTTATGGCTGTGATGTTGGTGTGTATATCAGCATCTTTTTCAGGTACAAATCAAAACGCTGTTGCCATTTGTCAGCAGCTGTGCTAGCAAATTATTTATAATTCTCTTTAATCGGAATTGTTTCTATGTGTGTAACAAACAATGTTATAGTATTATTTCAAGTACATACACTATATTAATCAATTTGACAGAAATATTTTGAGTTGAGTTTATTTTTTGTTGGTCAAAGGTAATTAGTGTTTTATTTATGATGAATAAGGTCATTTGATTATAAAATTCATCTGAGTATATGTGCTATTCATGATTGATTCAATAATCATATATTGCAGTTACTTTGTTTTGTGGTCTCTGAATGAAAGTGTTCTTTAAATAACAAAACATTACATAATATCAGATTTTCATATAAATAAGTCTAAAATTTAGTTTCATTGCACTCATATCTTTGCAAACTGGTTATTATGTTCAAAATATTGTGCACTGCATAATATAAACTTTATATAAAAATTTTAGGTCATATTCTCACTTATTAGACTATATCTCGGTGTTAATGTTTTGTGATTCCTTTAAATATAACAATATCTGTTAATTGTGGCTTTATATTTGAACTGTTGCCTTTTTACAATGCATAAAACACATAGTCTATGGTATAGATTTTTGTAATCATCTACAGCGAGGATGCTGCGCACATTTAAGGGTTAACCATGCCGTGTTTACCATGCCCACAAAAAATATCTAGACTGCTGACATTGTGTTCCATTGCCTAAAAATACAAATTTATATAAAACTTTACTTTGGAGATGTACTGTGAGGACTGCAGATTTATCTCCACCTTCAATTCAAACATATCTAAATTGTGATTGAAAATTTCATTTATATGGAATACAATTTCTACTAAATACATTCTTGTTTTATTTTTAATTAATCATGCCCACACAATATACGGTGTATAAGCTGCGCGCTTTGATATTGCGATCGGTTTCGCCACCATCTTGGTGATGATGTCTCATAAACATACAAATCACAGATACAAATGTCACTTATTTTTGGAGTCGGTGCAAGCCCAGGTAACGTACTCTATTGTGTTGCACCGACTTCAATAATGAGTGACAATAGTAAATATTTTAATAGTTAAAGATTAATTTATAAAATTATTACTTTTTGTATATTGTATTAAGTATACAAATTAGAAAGTTTCGTTATTTATCGCTTTTTAGTTATGAAGATTTTGCTGTTTACGTTTCTAGAAGTCGGTTTAACTTTTTTTAAAGTCAATTTTAGCGATGGAGGCGCGTATGAATCGTCCTTTATGGCGCTCTGTTCTCTCTGCCTAGCCTGCACGTCAAGTCCCTTACTTGACGTGCAATTATTTATGTACGTACCTATGTATTTCTTAACTAGTTACCTAACATAAATTAGGCGGATCCATAATTATTTACTTTTTTATACAAATGTAGGTGGATGAACTACTAAACAAAATATAAATCTTAGTTTTCGTATTATCATTCTATCATCTAATTTCTGGTTTTTGTTGTTAAAAACATTCGCCAAAAATTCGCATTATTTTGCCAAACATTCGCGAATGGAAATGCGATTTAGAGTCCGACCGAAACTAGTTATCTGTCCGAAACCGAAACCGAATATTCGGCCGTCACTTCAGTTTCGGCCGAAACCGAAATCGAAATTTCGGTCTCTTGCGCACACTAATGCGAATGCGAATAAACACGAATGCGAATATTCGTTACATCACTAAAAAATACCTCTACTGCTTGGACTCCTGTGTATCTATTATACACAGGAGTCCAAACAGTAGAGGCTTTTCCACAGTATCAATGTGAGCAATTAAAAACTGAATATTATTTATCTTTTCTGCTACTGGCTACGGTAGAATTTCAGACGCACAGATGATTTCGTAAGTACCTTAAATACTCTTTCGTAAGTACATCGCGTTTAATACTAGCTCGGCTGCACACGTCCGTTTTCCGTCTTCGGACTCCTGAACGCATAGAAAATACGCAGCCCCAGACGTTTTCGAACAGAATAAATTCCGTATGTACCTACTCGAAAAACCTAATGACGGCATGCGGAACGCAGCGTTTGCAAACATTTTGTATGTGCCAGACTGCCAGCCATGAAGCTATAGGTAAAACTGGAGACCAAACTCAGTACTTTGAGTTGAAGCTCAGTAGTATGGAGAGTAGAAATAAGGAGAACCATCTTGAATGGGGGATTAGTCCAAAAAGCGTCCACTTGTACACAGCATAATAACGTTCGAACCACAGAAATAGATCAAGATAGAACGGCGAATAGGCGTGGCAAGCGTGCCAAAACCATGCACTATATTGCATGCTTTTCGAAACTCGCTCTCATTACGCATCGAGCGTCCCGATCCTACGTTCAGGACGTAAAAAAAATAGATAAACCTTCACATATATGCCTTATTGTGCTGTGGCAAATTGTAAAAACAAAAGTAGTGAAGCAAATATGAAGAAAGGAAATATTTCGTATGATCAGTAAGTATTTTGTTGAGATTCTAAATAATTGTTTTACTTTTACCATGTTCAATAATGACAATCATAAGTTGTATACTTTTTCGTTATGATGAATATCCATTGCTGTCCACATTCAACGCTCGTATACAAAAACATTGCGCGCTTAATTATATTATACGCGTAATGTACGTCGAATCGAACGAAATACACAATATACCTGCCAGTTGATCGCTGTGTCTGTTAATCGCTGTAATTGGTTTTCGAATGTTAGAGATGGACACTCCATGTATCGTTGAGTCTTAGGACTTATCGATAAATTAATTCAATATTAATTCGAGTATCAGCTCATGTCTTGCTTTGTCCCTACCTTTATTCGAACACCACAAATTTCAACCAAAGTGCTTCGTAATTTTATTGGGAGCAGTTTATTTGACAGTATAAGTTTTCACCAATTTGACCAATTGCCGACGGAAAATTATCTTGTACTTCTCATACGGCAGTGACCGAAGTATAATGTCGACGTTCGGCTTCGTTATTTAACCAGGACTGTGAGGCCAACTCTTACAAAAAAGCAAATATTTAATAAATATGTATAGTTTCAAGGACAATAAAATATTTATAAATAAAGTTTATATACTATTGGGAAAATATGTTATGGGATTAAAGTATTTAACTTTTTTTTTATTTTCTATGATTACCGTTCGTTACACAAAATCAATAAATTTGGTACCACATAAAAATAATAAATTTAACACACGTTGCAGATATTATCATTAATAATCTAATGAGTGTGTCTCCTCACTAGTCGCCCCGCTCACAATGAAAATGACGTCACGCTGTGGGCGTGGTTTTTAAAAAAAGTGACACGCTTGAAATGTATGGAAATATGACATCGCGGCCGTTCTATATTGATATATTTCTGTGGTTCGAACACTCACCTCCACTTTTCTAATTCAGAAGATGATTGATGATGTACCTGTGATAAGTACCAATTACTACATAAATGATTATAACAGAGATCAATATTTTAATATATATACATAATCAATCGATTTTAATTTTTCATGTTATATATATATATTTGACATGACTATGACGAAATATATTATTGAAGTATTCAGTATTCGGCCGAATAATATGTAGATATTAGGTATTCAGGGGAATTTAATAAAAGCGGCCGAATACGCCGAATAGTAACTGAATATTCGTTGCTAGACTAACTAAATAAGTAGCAGCTGCTACTTTTATTTCACTTTCCTTTAGACAAGCTTAGGTTAAGTAGACTTTTTCTTGTTCGCTCGTGGCGTTAACGCTTCGTAACAGTAAAGTATATTAGGTATGTATAGATCAGCGTTACCAACTCGAAATTCGTCAAGGTGGGAGATAGGGTTCTACAAGTTGGTAGTTTCCAACAAACCCTACTATGAAAAGTTGGTAGATCTACCACCCATACTTTTCAAGTCTTTTAGAGACCCTCCAATAAGAATCTGGCATCCTTAATTTACTTTTCGATTGGATGAGACATATTTGAACTATTTTTATTAGAAATCTAATGATAAAACAGAATTACAGACCAATTACAATCAGTAATCAAAAATTACAATCAGTTATTTATTGATTGAATCGCGTTAGATATAGAGTGTAAGCACAGATACGTAGAAAGAGTTTTAAGATCTAAGTTAGATCTTAAAACTCTCTAAAAAACAAAACAAACATCATGGCGGCGTTAGATCATCTAACGCCGCCATGATGTTTGTTTTGTTTTTTTTTTTTATTAAGCCGCCATGATATGACCTGTACATCAACCTGTAACGCCCTCTATTTTCGAGTAAATTCGATGGATCCATCAAAGGGTAAAAAAGCAAGAGAAAGATTACGAAAAATGAAAAAAAAATTATAGTTTCAATATTATTTTCATGGAGGTTTGATTTGGGATTTTTGAAAACTTTAAAAGTTGGTAGATTTTTGGTACAAGGTGGTAGGTTTGACTACGACACTAAAAGTTGGTAGATCTACCGAAAAGTTGGTAGAGTTGGCAGCACTGGTATAGATACACACATAGTGTATCTATACTTCGTGCATCTTATTGATATTGTCCTACTTGCCATATAAAAATAGCTATAAATCCAATATCTATTTATTAAAACTGCGTTATAATCGTTTTTTTTTTGTTTTTGACGGAGATTTGGATAGGCTTTAAGCATTTTCAGAATATTTAATATTTTGAGAACAATGATTAATATGATATGAATGAATATTGCCATAATTTAAATATCCATAGCATCCCCTCCCTAGACTCTAATCCGCAAATAAAAAAACAAACGTCCATCTATTCTCTTTTGGTTGCTCATTTTTCTATTTATGTGACCAGTTTAATAAATGAAGTTATCTATAGTAAATTTCTATGTTATTGGTAAGTAACAGTTTGAATATGAATTTTACTGCTAGCGAAGAAATTCCACCAGTTTTTTAGTGATACATTTAATAACATGGTATCGGGGTATCGACGCCATAGTGCTAAATTTTTCTTTCTTTTTTTTAGAAAGTAATTTTTGACAATTATTCCCGCTTTTTATTCCGTATTTTGAAAGAAATAGTTTTATTTTACAGAAATACAATTTTGTCATTGAACTTACTTTCCTTATTACATTTTTGATAATATTTCCAAAGCCACCAAATTAGAATAACCTATAAAGCGTTATCTCTGTATCGATTTCCGCAAAAGACTTTCGGAAGAATAACATGAGACGAAATACACGATTTTTTTCTCATTATTAAGGTAAATCTGCATAATTACTTAGAAATAATAAACACATCGCTCGCAAAGTTATATTATGACACTATGATATTAAAGCAATCCTTAAAAAAAACTGCTCCTTACTAATGTTATTAACAACGTTATATTTAGTTAATCCAGTATTAAACACAAACAATCGAAATAAAAACCTAAATCGAATAGATATAGATTCACAATTGCAGTTTAGGTTTCTGTAGTGCAAATTTTTTTGAATAGTTATATCAAATACAGTATTTTTTACAGTTTCTACAAAATTGCTACAGCGGGAAACGAAGACCATTTCAAACTCTCTTGCTTTGCTTGAAATATAATGTCTGAGCATTCAAGATATGTAAGTGTGGTACCAAGTACCCGATTAAAGGTAAGAATATGTTTTTTAAAAATTTGTTGATATTATTTAGATATCTCAGCGTATAATGTAGCCAGCTTATAGTACTTTATGACTTTTGAACTCAAATTTAATTTTTGGGTTTTGAAAGTATTTGAGCTTTATTTTCTTTTTATTCTGGATAACTAGTACTCAAAATCTCACTTTTTCTGTCGAACTTAAAAGCCACATGGCTTAAGTTGTGATTTTCTTTGTATTTCCTATAAATTCAGTAGTTCATGTTTTGCTATTACTATGGCACTATTACATTGCTTTTTTCTATTTTACCGGTTACAAAATTTACCGGTGTTTTTTCTGTCGGCAAACTGCTACTGCTTTCTATTTGCTGATTCATTGGAGTAACACAAATATAATTTGTATGTATCCTGGTTTCCTCTTGGCGATAAATTTACTTATATCTATTAGAATTTGCCTCACAAATTTAAGTATGCTCAAACTTTTTAGCTCAGCTCAGGTAGTTGGCAAAAGGCTTTGTGATCACTTTTTATTGGTGCTCTCAAATCATTTGATATTCTAGCAATATAATGTGAAAAAGGAGTGACTGTTACAACAATAAGGTTGGAAGATTTTTTTTAATAATATTACATCATTACTGTAATTTTTTATTTAATCTATTCATGAAATAAAATTGTAGGAAAGTTGAAATGAATATTGATTTTTTTATTTAGAATACTTGGGATATGATCTGCAATTGATACCGAACTTAAAAATACGATTTTTAAAATTTTTGTCTGTTTATTTTTGTTAGTTATGGGTAAACTCAAAAAGTACTGCATGTTTTTATGTCCAATTTTGCTAAGAGATCGGGTCAACATATACGATTAAATATTATCACGCTTTCACTGCATGAGGGTGAGCAATGACCCACTAGTTATTTAACGAATATTCGCATATTTTGGGTATTCACATTCACAAGAATCATTGCACATGTTTTTAACAACAAAAAAAGCAAATTATAATAGAATGACAATACAACCAATTATATTTTGTTTATTGTTTTACCTATCTACATTATGCTGCGTCCAAACGGCTAGGAAAGTTGTACAGAGTTGGGCGAACATGAGTATGTGGGAAGGCACTTCGCCCTACCTCGTCCAACTTTGCCTCGCCTCGGACTACTTTCTGAAGTTGATCCGACCGTCCACACGGCTAGGAAAAGTTGTACGGAGTTGAAGTACTTGTCATCATGTGGGAACGCACTTCGCCCTACCTCGTCCAACTTTGCCTCGCCTTGCACAACTTCCATTTGTTGTCGGTTTTTTAGCCCGAGTCAAAGGGACCGAGCATAGATACCTATTACCTACATAGTTTTTTGTATATTTATATATAGTTATTGCACATGTGCGGTCACGAAATGAATGATACACTTCAGTAGTAAATCAGACGTCGTCTGGGCATGTTGTGTTATGCAGATCTGTAAAATTTCTTCAATCGAATAAATCATTCGAAGAAATTTAACAGATATTTGTATAAGTTGACGTGTGGTATGAATGTATAGTTATTGTCTTCTAATTGTAGGTACATAATAGTAGGTATATATAAGGCAATTTTTGCACTTGATTACTATCAAGTTATTATCATCACAATGTAAATCTAAACGAATCGTGCCTTATGGCGCTCTGTTCTCTCTGCCTACCCCGCAAAGGATTTGGCGTGAAGTTATGTATGTATGTAAATCTAAACATATAAATAAAATTAAAGTGTGTGTTTGTAATATTGAAATAACTGCATTCTACTACATTCATATGTATCACAATTTATGTATATATCATATGTTTTCATATGAATTGTCTATTTCAATTTTGTCCGTCTGCCTGTTTGTTCCGGTTAATCTCTGAAATGAGTGGATCTATCTTGACGAAACTTTTATTTGCTGGTGTAATAAGGAGTAACTTAGGCGAATTATTATTATTATTTCCCCGGGTCAGCTAGTATCTAGTAAAAGCAGTAATAATTTTTTGAGAATTATCAATTTAATTATTCAATCAATATTTTATTCCTGCTACCCATATTACCTACGACTATAGATAGTTTTCGCAAAGGAAATTTTTGGGCGTCTCATCAAAAGAAGCTAATCATGAAAATTCTGCTTATTAATTTTATATCTCTAGGTACTACTTCTGTCGAGCATAATGTACCGCTTGATTTGATAATATGAAAGTTAAGTTATAATAATACTAAAAAGACATAACTTCACGCCTTTTTCTATCAGAAGGTGTAGGCAGTGGCTGTTAAAGCCTCGACTCGCTGGACACAAAGTTGTCAGTCCTCGATATTAATAATTTCCGAAAAATGATTGGTATGAGTCTGGAATCGAACCCACGACTTTTGTATCAGAAGATTATATAAATACTAATCAATTAAAAAAAGAGCAAAATTAATTCGATAAATGTTGGAAAAAGGGGACTCTTTGAACAGACCATTTAATTTGTAGGAGAAATATTTATTCAAATAATTTAGATATTTATCTTAACTTTAAGATATTTACTAGAGATCAGTGATTATCAAATTTTTAATTAGAAGATCAAATTAATCACATCTTAGTGTGATATATATTCACGTAATTAAAATACGCGAGCTACGGCAGCTGCTACTTGAACGTCCATTACATGCGTGCGCAAGCGATGGGCACTGCAGAGCGAATGAGAACTTTCGGAAGTTGTACGAGAATGTGGAGAGCCACTTCGAACTTTGTCGAAGTCGCACGAGGAACCTCGCCGAGCACTCCGCTATAATTTGGACGCAGCATTAGAATGAATAAGTATTACATTAATGAATCAGCATTAAATTAGGTAACTAAATTAAAAATACACACATAAATTATTAACAACATCACCATTAAACAAAAAATAAATAAATAAAGACTATCACATATAAAATAAAAAAGTACACAAGAAGTCTAATAAAGTTAATAAATATCCAATTCAGATAACTTTTTACAGTTACAGTTCAAAGATGACTTCTCGCGCCTTTTTCGACCCGAAGGTGTAGGTAGCGGGTGTTAAAGCCTCGACTCGCCAAATCGAGTCGAGGACCATAGAGCGGGCACAATGTTACAATTATGTTATCTAAAATTTGAACTTTCAGCAGAATAAAAAATAACTAATATTTGTTAAATAAAGTTGGTCGCAGTTGATTACAACATTTTTTTTTAAAGAAAAGAAAAATATGGTTGTAAAAAAATATAAATGTAAAAAAAAAACAGTCTAATACATATTTAAAAATCTTGTACCACAGTGTTTGTTACCAAACTCGTTCGTAACGGTTTGTCCTATTCTCATGAAATTGTGTGTGCATATTGGGTGGGTCTAAGAATCAGACATCTATTTCTCATTCATCTAAATGTAAAATTAGTTTTTTTTTTATGAAACAGCCTACAAAAATAGATAAAATCTGTAATTTCACTTGTAAAATTTTATTTTTGATGGTTTGCTGGGTTAGCTCATATTTAAGTACTAGTTGATGCGGCGAACTTTGTTCTGCAACAAAAGTAATAAATAAGTAAATTATTGATCTATCACTTTTTCTTTACTACATCATACATGCATTATAGATAAAAACTAGTCATGTTGTTTGCCTGGGATGACTCCCAAACTTTTAAACCGATTTCAATCAAAGTTGCATACCATTTGCAGTTTGATCCAATTAAAAGATAGGATAGTACATATTTTTTATTAAAAACTAGAAAAAGACCGTTTTTAAGTACCTATGATATTATTGACTAACAAACATTTCATTTTTGAAAAAAAATGCTTTAGTCCACCTAGTGCTTAATCCTCACACTGGCTCACACTAATGACTTTTCGAAGTTTTTTTTCGGAAGTTATGTGTGAAAAATATCGATGACTGAAAACTTCGTGCCTGGTATGGCAATAGGTTCGCCACCTATTCCATTTAGGACGTAAACATTATGGTTCTATCTTCGGGTAGAAAAAGGCGTGAAGTTATGTTAGTCAAATGATCTTTACAGAAAAGTGAAATCCCACCAATAGCGAGTGATGTTACCCATTGTCTACTGTGTCCAAAAGGATTTGCAAGTGATATAGCGCTCAGGAATCATGCGCGGGTAGAACACATTAACGCTTATGCTACTGGAAACCCAGCAGCGTGGACTTCAGTTAAGCAAGAAACAGTAAGTAATGCTATAAACAAATATAAGAAATGTTAGGAAGATAAACACATTTTAAAATGTTTGAAATTGAGTAAATTTATTTTTTTTATTTTGTAAATCCTAATGAACTATATTGGAATTATTATTTTATCATCAGTCTTATTGGTCAAAAAAATCCGTGACGTAAATTTGTATATTTGATGTATGTATCGACCACTGCAATTACAGCTATAAATGAATACTTTATGCTTTCAGATAACAATCAAACAAGAACCAGATTATAATACAACCGAACAGATAACATTTGAGGTGGAACCGGCGAACATAACAATGCTTGCATCCCAAGATGTCAGTTATATAATCATCAAAAATGAAGACGACAGCGGTGATTATAAGAGGAAGCGAACAAATGCCAAGGGTGTGAAACTGAATACAGAAAAAGTTGTCCCAAAGAAAAAAAAGGAGGCTCTTCCTATTACGTAAGAAATTTTCTATATTGTCTTTGAATGAATTAAGTTGTTTGATTTCCTACATTTCTTCAGTCCTGCTTGAACCTGAATGAGAGAGTGACAGAAAGTAAGCAGTTTTTGGGTATTTTTCAATTCATTTGTACATTTTGATTTCCAGTGGTCCATTTGAATGCCTTCAACCGTCCACCTTAGTGGCTGATGGGATATGTCATCAGATATTCTTCTCATGCTGTGATTACTCATTACATCACAGAGATGAACATTCTAAACGGAGAAAGGCTTTTAGATGCCAAGTATGTGAGAAGCCATTAGCATGTTCTGGGGATGCAGCAGCTTCACCATTTGCTTGTGAGGTAAGGGTTGTTTTATTTCCACTCTGACAATGTTATTTGTAAAAATATGTTTCTAGACATTTCTGTTTAAACAAAGAGAATGGAATGGAATTATGATGGAATTTTCATTGCTTTATTTCTCGAAATTACTACTATAATACAACAAAATTTTAGCTATATATTATCTATAATATCAATAAAAAAATAAGTAATTACATAAACTAATACAGCCCCGAGCAAACACGCACAATTATGACACGCCCAAATAACTTCTTGAAAATATTTAGTCAAAACATCCTTTCAATAAACTGTAACTTCCTAAACTTACAAACCTTTTTGCATCGTATTCCTTTTGATTGTGACCTGGTGATTTTGACCGAGTGCTGGTTACCATGCTCTGCCAACACTTTTGTCCCTCTTCTTCAAACTACACTACGTATAAAACCACAAACCATATCAACCAAAGTGACGGAGTTGTGGTATATATTAAGTCAGATCTCATAGTAACATGTGAAGAGTTGGATCTGAGTCAATAAGCTTCTGGAATCTTAACTAAATTTAACTCTGAACTAGCCGTAATTTCTTTATACCGTTCTCCCTCCAACCATAATATCAACAACGTCATCTTAGCTCTCAATAACTTACTATCTAGCCTTACCTATTTTAAATCCGTTATCATAGTAGGTGATCTGAATATTGATATCAAAACTGACAACCTAGAACAGCGTTCGCAAGAGTATTTGAACTGTCTAGCTTTCAATGGCTTTCTCCCTGCACATAACCTCCCAACTAGAGGCTCTAACTGCTTAGACCACACGATTGTTAGAACAAAATTACCCAGCCACTCTTTTATCTACGAATCTACTATTACCGACCATTATTCAACCCTTTTCTGTATAAGCCATAAGAAAGAACAATGCTCAACTCTATCCACTGTAGCAAAGATTGATTTTGAGGCACTGGACAAAACCATGTCGGAGCTAGACTTTGGCTGTCTTTTTAACATTCCCGACCCAAATATAGTTACTGATAAACTCATAGAACTTCTGAATTTTGCTATTAATAAACATACGTCATTTAAAATAATTCCATCGAAAAAAAGAATAGGTTTGCTGCGATGCATAAAACATAGGGATGCACTGCACAAAAAAGTAAAACAATACCCAACCAACGAAATATGGCAAACCACCTACAAACGATATCGAAACTTTTGTAACACTATTCTAAAAAAAACAAAAAGACAGTACGATGCACTCCAAATAACAAAAGCCACTCACAATCCAAAGCTACTGTGGGACACTATAAAGCTTGTCACTAACACTATTACACCTAAAAAATCTGTCATCTACACACGGCCAGGCATGCAATGACGTAAATTCCTATTTCGTCAGCATCGGGAAAATACTTGCAGACAAAATTGTTAAAAATCAACCATCACACCAAATTTCTACGTTGCACCCAATACCCAAATCGATTCCCTGTTCATCATTTGTTCTAACACACACCGATCCTAGTGAAATAGATCTCATAATAAATAAACTAAGAACAAACGCCTCCACTGGATGGGATGGCATTTCTCCATCCTTTTTAAAGAGATATCGTACTTACCTATCATCCATACTAAGCCATTTATTTAATCTTTGTTTCGAAACTGCAACATTTCCCAATGCTTTTAAAAAGGCTATAATCCATCCTATTTTTAAAGGAGGTGACGGGACCGTTCCTAATAACTATCGCCCCATTGCAGTTTTAAGTTCTTTATCTAAGATACTTGAACGACTAATTAATAAACGGCTAGTAAACTATTTAGACAGTAATTATTTACTATCAAAGCAGCAATTCGGTTTCCGTTAGCAGAAATCGACATGCGATGCTATTCACGAGTTAACAAACTATGTTGTCAACAATATTAATGAAAACAAAAAAGTCTTGACGATACTTTTAGACCTGGCAAAGGCATTCGTTACTGTCCCTGTGAATATACTGCTGCACAAACTCGAAGAAACTGGAGTTAGAGGCACCCAACTTGAATTATTCAAGAGTTATCTCACCAATCGAACACAAGTAGTAAAAATTGATGGCCAAACTGGTGACGAACTACCAATCCAGTATGGGGTACCCCAAGGTAGCATTTTGGGCCCCACGCTGTTCTTAATATTTATAAACGATCTCTGCAATCTAAAAATTCCAGACGCTAAAATTGTTTATTATGCGGATGACACCTGTATAACGTTTGTTGCTGACAATTGGTCAGATTTGGAGTTTGCAGTACAGCGTGGTCTCAATTTAACAACAGCTTGGCTCTCCTCTCATGCCCTAACTCTCAATATAACTAAAACCTCATACATTACCTTTTCAATCAGTCCTAAATACCAACCTACTTCCACAATTACCCTTACACCCCACTTTTGCAATAAATCATTGCAGCCTCCTTGTAATTGCGCGCCACTAACACATGTTGACTATATAAAATATCTAAGTGTAACTCTTGACAAATGTTTTGAACTTTTACTTACACATTAACTCCCTTGTCGCTAGGGTTCGAAAATTAATGTATATGTTTAAAACACTACGAAGTGTTGCTTCCTACGTTATCATTTTAAAGGTGTACCACGCTTTATGTCTTTCTATTATCTCATACTGCATTTCTTGCTGGGGAGGTGCAGCAAAAACCTCATTAAAACCGTTGGAAATAGCCCACAGGGGTATCCTAAAAGTAGCCACGTTTAGGCCTATTACGTTCCCCACGACGCTACTATATAATGAATGGGATGTCCTCAATGTGCGACAACTATTTATATATCATATAGTTCTTTTACAACACAGATGCGACCCATACACAAATATATCTAAATGCAGGAAAGACAAAATAGGTCTCATTCCGAAACCAAATTCAACTTTTACAAAAAGATTCTTCTACTACTTGGTTCCTATCTTTACAATAAAATAAGTTTCAGTTGTTTGTTACTCGGTCTATCATCTTATACATTTAAAAAAATAATTTGTTCTCTATTAAAAAGTAAAACATATGAAGAAACCGAAGAATTTGTGACATCCCTTTCATAAACGCTATATGCCACAAGATTGTAAACATAAAATAAAATAACCATCACCACACTCACTCGTAACACACTTGCATAGACACACGGAACGCAGAAAAGGAGCGACACGCAATTAATATAACTTAGGCCCGTAAGATCAATCACAGTTTAAACTATTTTATCTAGTTTAAACCTCATCTGTCGTTTATTTGGTAAGATCAATGCTAGATAAACCTCCAATAACAGTTTAAACTATAGTTTAGCTTATACCAGAAGATTTTGCCGTTTAAACTGTGGTCCTGCCTAGTTTAAAAATGGCGGTCGTTTATCAGCTGACATCTGACACAACGATTGTGGGTTCATACATAGATTTAGCATAGACTACAATAGATGGCACATGTCAGGAAAAATTTACTAATAGCATCGAATAACTGACAGCGTAACCGCGTATATTAGATTTTGGGGATATTTATATTTCCACCCATTAACATTACACCCAACACTATGTAAAAGTTAACGCTTTGAAGCGCTTTTTACGAACACATCATATCATAAGCCCTTTTGACGTCCACTGCTGGACATAGGCCTCCCTCATAAAGCGCCACAACTGCCGGTCCGCGCAATCATGAGGGGTTTTTGCCATAATCGCCACGCTTTGCAGGCGGGTTGGCGATCGCAGTAGGCTGTAGTGTCTTGAGAAAGAATGCTGCTGCCCATTCTTCTAGCTTTTCCATTTTCCCTTAGAACACATTGATAATAATAATAATATCTTGGACACAAATCACACAGCGCCCTCCACTTCTAAACTAAGCAACTAAATGCTTGTGCTATGGATACTACATAACGGATATTAATACATATATACTTTTCATTTGTAAATACATACTTCTAATACATAGAAAAACACCCAGACGCCGCACAAATATTCATGTTTGTCACAAATATTTGTGCTCAGGTGGGAATCGAACCCCCGACCTCCGTGCTGCAGCCGGTAGTTTTACCAATGCGCCACGAGGCCCGTAAGTCACTCACACATTAACAACCCATTTTTGGTCACGGTGTTTGGGTGACTATTGCCAATCTATTATTCTTAAATCTATGGTCACACTATAAAACTTCATAAAAGAAAGAGAAAAAGATATTTTTTTCACGAAATATGCCACAGACAATGTACAAAAGAGTGAATGATGAGCGAAATATGGTCATTAAATAACCAAATGTTGCCATCTGCCGAAAACTAAACTTAGTTTACGTAATCTATCTCCATTTCGCTGTTGATCTTACGGGGCAGGTTTAAACTCTAGATTAGAATTGACTATAGTTTAGAAAATCGACAGTTTTAACTATGATTGATCTTACGGGCCTTAGTGAAAGAAAAATATACCTACATTTAAACCTTATATATTTAAATATATATAATATATTCTTATATATATTAATTATTTTATAATATATATATATTTATTCATATACATATCATAGATCTATAAATTTCCTCATTATTATTTCTTCTATATACTTTGTAATAAATCATGTTTTGTAATATTTAATGTACCACTACCAAGGGATAAGGACTATTACACCTTACCACAGGTTACTAAGTAACCTCTTTAGGGTAATCTCTATTACCCTCTTCCACTAATATTGTATATAACATCTGTCTACAAAACAACAACATGCAATGTAATTTTTGTTCATGTACTGCAATATTTTATTATTTAAATAAATGTTATTATAAAAAGTTATTAAACTAAAATATACTGGTCACTTGTGTTTCCCAGATTTGTGGTGAAGGTTTTGATACAAGTGAAAACTTGACTGCACATACAGCGATTTCGCATGTCAAAGTTAAGCCATTTGAATGCAACATCTGTCACAAAAGATTTACACAGCAAGTGAGTATTACTCATTTTAAGTATACTGGGGCATCTTCATGAACACTGTTCAAAATGGTCTCAATTAAAAAAATTCACAAGATTTTTAACCGTTCAACAGTGGTTCTATGTTTTTTTGGCAAATAGTAAATTACTGTCATTTGTGGCTGCACACTACGTATTTCGAGTGCAGGCAAATTTAATAAGATCTTGGACAGAGAACACTCCAGTATCAAGGCGAGCAACTTAATGTTTGTGTTATGGAAACTAGAAAATGGTTAATAAGACATGAACTTTTCTTTAAATTGATATTATGTTAACAGGGCGGCGTGTTGCAACATATGAGAATGCACACAGGTGATAGACCCTATCCCTGTTTATTTTGCCCCAAGTCTTTCACACAAAAGTCTGGTCTCGACCAGCATTTACGTACACATACAAAGGTAAGGTTCCTAATATGATTATGAGATTGATCAATAAGATTTAAATAAAGTAGTTTATATTTATCAAGCAGATTTAAACACTATGATATAGGAACATATTTACCGCTTATTTAGGCACTGATTTTAATATATCTTACTGCTCTCATATTGTAAAGACTTACGAAAATTTATTCAAAAACTTTTTTTTACCAGGTGAAACCCTACCAATGCATTATTTGCAAAAAAAGTTTTTGCCAATCAGTACATCTCCGTCAACACATGAGGACCCATACTAATGTGGCACCGTTCCAGTGTGGTATATGTGAGAAACGATTTAAACAAAGCAATCATCTAAATTGTCATTTAAGAACCCACAACCCAGCCACAATGTCCGAGGAACAGAGAGATAAATACAGACAGTTAATGGGTGAGATGAATATGGCTCCCATAGTGGATAGTCAGCCAAGCAGTCATTATGTAGAAACAGAAATCCAAGTTCAGACAATTGAGCATGCTGATGAGTATGAGCCGGCTGTTTTAGAATTGTGGGCGGAGGAAACACCTCAGAACGTTATTGAAGAAGCACAATCTTAATAGATTAGTTATTGAATATAAGCTGAATAGTTAAGTCAGCTCTAAATGAAGTCTAATTTGAGGACCATTCTAATTATGCGTTACTCCCGTACGTTGATATTACGATGGAACCTTGTCATAATTACTGCTGCGTGACGTCATTTACCTGAAAAAAATACAGATAGCAGAAAAAGTTAGTAACTCGCTTAATGCATTAGTCAATGCTAAATATAATTTTCCGGATAAGTATATAAAAGTATATGTTTATCATTGTAAATAAACACTAGTCGTGCTCGCCCGATTCTTCGATGCTAATAATATTTGAATATGAACTATTTTCAGTTGTAAGTTATTGTGTCAATCAATTATGTACAATACTTAACCATATAAGAGGACAACAAACCAAAATTATAAACAATTCAAAAGTAACAATTATAACTCAATAGAAAGGTGTACGCGCAACGTTGCGAACGGTGTTTACTGTTTAACTACGTCAGCATCACAAGGATCGCGGTCAAGGAAATCGTAATATGAACGTGCGAGGGTAATAGATATAAACACGCAATATCGTTGCGCGATTATTTAATATTGGATAGCTTCCATATATTAAGTGTGTGAAATGATTTGTATAATCTTAATTCATATTTGTTACAAATATAATGTATGTTATTTTGGTTAAAGATTATACAAAATGGAATAATCTTACTTTGTAAACATTATTCTATGTGTAGATTTGATTTTGACATAGGCATTATTAATTATTTCTTACTGAATTTAAATGAAATCAACACTTGATTCTAGACTCTTTAATATATGTACATAATATACTGTAAAAACTGTCGTTTTATTTGTTATTATATTAAAGTGATTGATAAACAACTAAAGAATAGGGGTTTGTCGTAGAGGGGTGAAAATTTAGAGTTGTATGTATTTTTGTATGCTGTTTACATACATACATACTTCACACCAAATCCCCTGCGGGGTAGGCAGAGAGAACAGCGCCATAAGGTACGATTCTTACACGCCTCGCTTCGTTGACTTTCATAACTCTTTTAATGCACGCGCGTCGATTTTTAAGGTTCCTAACATCACCTTCCTCTTATCGCGTCACTCCAACCTGACCAACATTGTGAAGACGTATTCTGTGTTCCTTCTTACCACAAGTGATTATAGAAGCAGTTTCACCTACTCTTTCAAACCAAGCTTAAGCTGGCGCGCAGTGCACTGGATAGACTTAAATAAACGTCTTCTGGTCACAGTCCACAAAACGTTTAATTCTGGTTTAGTTAAATTCAGTTTTTCCCAGTTATTCAGTAATCAGAAGCACGTACTTAGACTTTTCCGTCTCTTCATTCTGGTACATGGTTGCGGCGTCAAAGGTCTTAGTGCCTATTTTGATACGAATTAAGGTCACAAAGGATACTAAATAGATGATGCTGTTTTGACATTTTATATTTGATCCAGTGGGTAGTATGTATCTACCTAAGCTTCTTCCGGTTCTTCTCATGATAGCCTCTACACTCGGAATCAGGCCGCTCGTAGCGATTACATCAGTGATTTTGTATTTTAATATGTAATTTAACTTAAAATTGCCATATTTATTCATCATAGTTTTATTTATTGAATATACGTCTTTGAAGACCGAAGACTAAAAGGCTAAACTAATGATTTGATTTGATTATCGGTAAAAAAAAACTTGTCATTTGTCATTTTCGTGAGTTGTCACTTGTCATTAAAATTAGTCATAGTACGTCTGTTTTTATTTTTGGTTTATTTTAATTTTTAGTTTATTTAGTTTTTCATTTATGTTATAATGAAAACCACAAAAACAAAATCAAGTGAAATCGAGAAAAAACAGTGTCAGTTTTGTAACAAAACTATCATTGGAAATTCATACAAATTTAAATCACATCTGTATCAACACAATGCCGTCAAACCGCGATTTAAATGTTCTTATTGTTCAAAAGAATATTTCAGACGTGACGCTTTCGACAAACATATTGCAATTCATACAGGAAAGAGTAATAAACAACCTTGTAAACATATGTGTGACTATTGCGGCCGAGGTTTCGTTGATAAAAGAAATTTGATCAGTCATCTTAGGGTTCACGATGATTATTTTAACCCACCAGAAAGACAATTCAAATGCATGGCATGCGGTTCATGTTATTGCGAAGAAAGGCTTCTCAAATATCACATAAGAAAACAACATTTTAATTTGCATGCTAAAGAAACCACTCATGAAAAAAAGAAACCAAATGAAACTTGGGTAGAACGCGTCATGCAGTCTGAGATTTGTGTAGAAATTACTAAAATTGATAACAACACAATAATAATTAAAAAGTCACCAACAGTTAAAGAGCCTGTTCCCAAAAATGAGGAAGAAAAGTCAATATTTGAAGAGTATATGACATCTGTTTTTGCCAGCACAGATAATTCTCATTATTCAAAAGCTATATGTGATTATTGTAATAAGGAAATGTTGAAGAAAAGTCTGATCTCACACATAAGAGAAAGACATTTGAAACTAAAGAGGTTTAATTGTGATATATGCAAGAAATCTTTTTATCGTCATTATCAGATGGTGACTCACAAATGTGGCAGAGTTAGTAAGAGAAATAAAAGGTCAGTGGCCTCAGAAACAACAATGTAGAAAAGGGTAAACTATCCTGTGACAACCGCTGAAGGTTTGCTATGTTACCTGTGATCATTTTAATCTGCTCTTAATACTGCTACACAATTAGCTATTCACTATTATTTTGTGTGTAGAAATTGGATATATTTTACTAATCCATTACATTTAGTTAACAAACATAATTTCCTTGTGATCTGGTATTGAGTGAAGGTAAATATATTTTCATTAAAATCAAGATAAATTTAATAATTTTTACTAATATCATAGAGAGATAGGCAGACTTTTATTTGTTTGTTTGCACAACTGTATCAAAAAGTTAGCCATTTTAGCCTAGATCATATTTTCTGTTGCATGGC
This sequence comes from Euproctis similis, assembly GCA_905147225.2. Taxonomy (NCBI): domain Eukaryota; kingdom Metazoa; phylum Arthropoda; class Insecta; order Lepidoptera; family Erebidae; genus Euproctis; species Euproctis similis. The sequence continues at coordinate 3,049,044 of LR990107.1, forward strand.
TAATGATGTTATAAGGAAGGAAGGAAGGAAGTTGGTTTGAAAGAGAGTGTCGGTGTAAAAGTAAGAAAGGGCATGCTCCGATGGTTCGGACATGTAGAAAGAATGGTTGACGCAAGACTGACTAAGCAGATATACAATGCAAAAGCGGACGGATGTAGGAGTCGAGGACGGCCAAGACACACATTCCAAGACCAAATAAAACGTGTTCTGGAGGAAGGTGATGTTAAGAGCCTCAAAAACCGACGCGCGTGCATGAAAAGAGTTATGAAAGTCAACGAAGCGAGTGAGGTGTGTAAGAATCGTGCCCTATGGCGCTCTGTTCTCTCTGCCTACCCCGCAAGGGATTTGGCGTGAAGTTATGTATGTATGTATGGCTAATGATTTTCACATTTTAGACATTTACATCTTTCAACAGCATAGTGATATTAACATAATTCCAATTAAATATTTTGGTTAGTTTTTATGTTAAATCTATTTTTTTGCCATGTAATTAAAATTATTATCTTAAAATAGTATATTGAAGACTTGAATACAATTAAATTTGTTATAAACAGGAGCGGAGTTAGAATAGTTAAATAAAGTATTGAATGTTGTACTTGCTAGTATGACTCTTATAGCATGCTAACTTTAATAATAATAATAATATCTTGGACACAATACACACAGCGCCCTCTAGTTCCAAGCTAAGCAACTAAATGCTTGTGTTATGGATACTAGATAACGGATATTAATACATATAAACTTTTCTTTTGTAAATACATACTTATAATACGTAGAAAAACACCCAGACGCCACACAAATATTCACGTTTGTCACAAATATTTGTGCTTGGGTGGGAATCGAACCCCCGACCTCATTGCTGCAGCCGGTCGTTTTACCAATTCGCCACGAGGCCCATCAAAATACAATATATTAATAATAATTAACTTATTGTGTCATAACAAAACATCCTTTAACTTTAATTTGCACAAACTAAACGTCTTCCAATTATGTATTAAATTTGCTAAATATTTATATTTTTTAAGCTAAATGATGTGATATTATATCAACTGTTTATTACTACACTGAATACTATCAGTAGGAATATTGTGATATGAAATATTAATTAATGCAGAACAGTTTGTTAAATTAAATCCTCAAAACTGGGCCCATTTAAATAAAAGTAGTAGTTTATTGATGAGCTTTTAGATTTATATAGATTAGCACTAAGACAATCCTAATTATAATATTTAGATTTTAAGTGGTATATATTGTATTTGGTTTCCTTTTTCAAATTTCACAGAGATTGACAATCATCTAAAAACATTTTCAAAGATGAGTAGTACTCAATAAAATTATATTAATTATATATTTCAAATGCCAGCATGTAATAAGTTAGTATTAGGAGAAAAAATAATTATAATCTGAAACACACATTATGGAAATATTTGGGTAAATATTATATTGGGTTTAAAATATTATATGTACTTATCTATTGCAACATACAAATTTTAAGGTTATCAAGGTTCTTTGTTTGTTTATGGAGAGTTCTACAAGAGTTTTTGCATGTAGTTTAAATCAATTAAAAGTAAGAAAGTATGAGAAAATATTCACTGAAATATATATCTACTGTACTTATGTACTAATACATATATGTACTGTATACTAATAATTCAAAGTTCATATTGACTTATATAAAGTTTTGTTAAATATTTATTTAGTTTATTTATGATATTTACTAAGTATAAAAAAGTGCCTTCAATTGTGACAAGTGTATATCACTATTGTTGAATCAAATTTGAAAAAAGCAAGAAAATAATTGTAATATTTAATTACATTTCTTTAGTTTTAAGTGTTCAATAAAGTTAGATATTATAATATTCTGAGTAATTTAATCACATATAAAAAAAAACCCGCCAATTGCGAGGGCCACTCGCGCAACAATATTACGTGCAATTCCATGCACGTATTGAACGTACCAACCTTTACGCCGGAGCGCACCCTCAGAGGTGTAGGCAGCGCCAATAAATTGCATATATATATTACGGATACGTACGGATATGTGAAGTATTCCATATGGAAAACTGTGTCCTGGAGGCTTATTATGAGCCAGCCGTTTAAAATATGAGTCGTATAAAATACGAATTTGCAAGGCAGTGCGTAAGCTGACTGGAATTAAGAGTTCACAATACTGCTGCTTTTGTGTTCTTGGTATATATGATAAGGATATGAAGGCAAACGAGCAGGCGTGTTACCCGATGGAAAGCAACAAACGCTGCCTATGGACACCTGAACACAGATAGTGATACAACTGCCGACCCTTAAAATAGATATGAAAGGGGTCAGAAGTGGAATGGGAAGGGAAGGGGATTGGGCCTCCGGATACCTCTCTCACCGATCGAAACGCGGCATGATCCACTTTACGTCGACACTTTCTGAGAGGTCATGATATTTCGCCTCACCGTTGTTGAGCTGGCCCATTGTGTGGCTACAACTGTAAACAATGATTTGTTTTTTTTTCTGTCTATGCAAATTAGCCAGCTTTCCGCACTTTCCACGTCTGTGACCTGGGGACGGTTAATACGAAACCATAAATCATTCATTTGAATTTCCAACAGGTTCGTGCATTCAAGGATATTCATATATTTTGTACTGACTGTTGTTTCTAGATGTTTCTTTTACACTTTCAATTGTCCATTTTGGATAATGTACTTAGTTCATAAAACCTCCGAGATTAATTATTTGCTCCAATACCATCATAAAAATCAGCCAATTAAAATTTTAATTAAGCTATTTGGTTACTGTCGCGTTTTATATGGCGAACTTTTTGAAGAGGGCTTGGTTTCACAGCACCGTCAGTTTGTGATATTTTCTTAGTTACAGGATCATATTGGCCACAGTTATTCGCGCAGATATATGACAAATTATTTGCTTTCATTATTTTTGAATAAATAACTGTGTTGTTGGCATCAATCATTTGGAATACAACAGTGAGAGGAGTTATCTGGAAATTCAGAATTTACGTCAGATGTAGCTTCACATACTTTTGCACAAACACTTTTGGAAGTTAGATTGAAAGACAGTGTCGGTGTAAAAGTAAGAAAGGGAATGCTCGGATATCTAGAGACATGTCCGAACCATGCAAAAGCGGATGGATGTAGGAGTCGTGGACCGCCAAGACTCACATCCCATGACCAAATAGAACGTGTTCTGGAGGAAGGTGATGTTGGGAGCCTAAAAACCGACGCGCGTGCATGAAAAGAGTTATAAAAGTCAACGAAGCGAGTGAGGTCTGTAAGAATTGTGCCTTACGGCGCTCTGTTCTTTCTGCCTACGCCGCAAGGGATTTAGCGCGAAGTTATGTAGATATGATATAGATTAGAGTGAAATGGATGGAGCTTCGAAACGACGAAGCTACGGAAAAAAATAGAATTCATTATTTAGATATTAGTTTTATTACTTATACAATTATTATCCAGCATGTACGTTTTATGGGCAGAATTTTGTTTATTAAAAACAAGAAACGTACTTTACAGGCTTTGATTATCTAGGCATTGGAAACCAAGGAGTACAACAGACACTACTAGCAAATGTCAAGTAACTACATTAAAAATCTGCTGGTGGAGCTACTATTACCATATTTGTAGTTACAATTTGGCGGAAAAAAACTGGATGCCCGCTTTTTAATCAATTACCCAACATTAACTTTATAATTAAATTAAACATTATACTTCTTACCAAATACGTTGTTAGAAGTTCACAATAATGTTTCCCATTGCATATGGCGTTATAATTTCTTCTTTTCGAACTGAAATCCGTTAAGAAGCGCCAATATGTCTCCACAGGGTTATCGCATGAAGGCGACAAATCGGTAAAATTAATAATGTACGGACAATCGCTTTTGTGGGTGTATCGTTTTAAGTAGTGGTGACCACACATTCGGTCTTTGTCTATTACAGAATAAAACTCGTAAGGGCACGGCACCTTCTCTTCTACGGTCTACTGAAATATTTTTAAAGGTGTTTTCATTGTTGTATGTTAGTCTTTCCTAATAAATTCTAAGTCATAAGAACATCCCTAAAGTCCCATAATATATAGATTAATGATTAAAAGGTATTTGTAATAGGAAAGGTACTTAAAAGCTTTTGTTGAACTATCAGAATTTGTTGGTTCTCCTTTTTTATGGGACAGGGGAATAAACGAGCTAGCGAGTCACCTGGTGGTAAGTGTCTAGCGCCACCCATGAACAGCTGCAACGCAAAAAGTGTTGTACCTACTAGGTACATCTTTAATCATCTAAACCCAAGTTAACCCACGCATAAAATCTATTTGAAATAATGTTTTTTATTTAAACGTCCTGATAGTCGATGACTGTTTGCAATATCCTATTCGAAACCACGAAATTTATATAAAAGTGTTAATCGAATTTTCGGAATAAATATATATATGTTTAAGTAGGTATACGTACCTACGTATTGTACTCACCCAAAATCCGTAAATATTACGATCTTTTGAATTATTTACATGTTTCTGATTACATTTATAATTAAGCATTTTTACTCGACCCTTTTTATCTTTTACTTGACGCCACGTCCTCCAGTGTGTATCGCGCTTGTAGACATATTTCACACCTTTCATGACGATTAAATTTCGAAAATCTTGTTCTATATCTGATGTATTTTTGGTCTTGGTATTAATTCTTCTGTGGTGCCCTATTCCATATAAATATTCTATGTCTCTATAGTCAACATCTTTGGTTTTATTTAAATATGTTTTTACTTTTAAATCAATTCCATGTAAAAATGCGACTTTTATTAATACTGTTGTTAGTAAAAGTACGAATCGCATTTTTTTTAAATATTGATATGAACGCCAAGATTGTACAATCAATTTTAATGACTGCAGTGAGCCAAACGCGTGAAATAGGAAGAAAAACAATTATAAATATTTTGAAAATACCATTGTTTACCCGTTCGTAAAATCATTCTTTTTTCCATTTATCTTAGATAAAAGAAATCCATCCATTTGCTCTTTGCAGTTAACACATAACATATTACGTTACATATTTTTTAAATCTAATTATTACACACCCATCATAAGTAAGCTTTAAATCGTAGTAAAGTAAGCTAAAAATTATATTAATTGGAGATTTCAACATATTCGAATAATTATTAATGATATAAAAATGTACTGTGTACCTATGTATATTATGTAGTCTATATACTAGCTGAACCGGTATAGCTACCATATAGGCAAACAAAATTTCATCAAAATTGGGCTAGATATTTCTGAGGAGCTTGTTAGTGCCACCTACATAATGTGAAAGGAGCCTAATCCCATCCTAAAGGCCGTCAACGCTGATGTGATGTCCCAGGTGTTGCAGATGTCCAGAGGCGGCGGTAGTCACTTTCCATCACACGTGACACGCAAGCTAGAGGGCAACCACTGCTAGTAAAAAAACTGCCATCCCCTTATAATCCTTTCTTAGCTGACCTTAACATTGATAAGGAAACTTCTACTAAATTTGCAGTCAATCGGCTTTATAGTTCTGGAGATTACGTGATGATTCTAGCGAGTTAACAAATGGGATTTCCGTTTGCAAAGTTTCATTTATTTATTTTAAAACTTTATGCACAAAATCGTACAATGGCGGACTTAATGCCTCAAGGCATTATCTACCAGTCAACCTTTGGATGGTGTAGGAAATGCAGAAAGGTAGGTGCGCATATTTATAAGAGCAACAGAAAAAAAAACAGAAGATTCAGAGTAAATAGATATTGAATGAATAGATGTATACATAAATATATAAAGATATTTATGTTAATGCATTTGCATACACAAACGATCCAATACATACACTATACACATGTATAGATAAATACATACATATACAAAATAAATAAATACACACTAGGTACATATATAAATAAACACAAATATATATGTATACATATATACATCTGCTAGGGATAAATATACTATTAAGTGATAGGCAATATATCCGGACATTATAAAACTACGACTTGTTCGAAAAATAAGCGATGAACTTCTTACGCGATTTAGACTTCCTGATCTCGAGAGGGAGAGCATTCCAAAGATGTATGACAAGTAGGTATATGGAAAGAAGAGTGATCATAACTAGAAGAGTGTTGTGGAAATTTTAGAAGAAGATTGTTTGAAGAACGAAGATTAGAGTTGTGACTGGAACAAAGATATCTGAAGTCTGAAGAGAGATAGTCGGGAGTGTTTTTAGAGTTAAGCAGCGATTATAGCAGTGACAGCGCGTGTAAGTTTCGACGCTGGCGGATGGGGAGCCATTTCAGTTCGCGACGGAAAGCAGAGACATGATCGTATTTGCGGAGAAACGAATCGAATGCAATTATTGAGAAGTCGGTCTAGTTTGTTGAGTAGATAGTTGATAGATCTTTGAATTAGCATGACCTTAATTTGTATGGCAAGATTTTTTTTAGGCGATAAAGCGAGCGGAGTGTCCCGGTAACTTTCTTGCTCACATGAGCTATTTGGCTACGCCAATCTAAATCGGTGTCAATGTCTTTGACACCGGTGTCGTACTTTATGATACTTATCAAATCAATATTATCAAATACCACTGCGGGCACTGAGTTCAATATACAAGAGGAGCAAACCTCATACAAATGCGTCAAAAAATGTGTGTCCACTTTTTAGATGCAATGACGTAGCTTTGAAACCACTAGACATTTAAAATTAAACATATATCTATCTCAGTCACACAAATCGCAAATACATTGCCGTCACTTTGATTAGACAAAGATGGCAATATAAATTTGCAATGGCGGTGTGGGGTGGCCAGCCCATGCGAAATTTTACCCAACTTTTTCAAGCCATGTACTCGTAAAAATATTTAATAAATATAAATTCAATATTTTACTATTACATACTTATTAATTTCTTATCAGATGTATTACAAGATAACTGAAATAATGAATGGATCAACGATCTCTGTGTACTCTGTACTAGATCGGCTGTTCCGAAAAAAATTGGATCACACTCATCTGTACCTAATTGTGTACACCTGCCTTAGAGCAGCGATTTAAAGCGCTGTAGGTAAGGTGTACACAATTAGGTGCAGATACGCAAAATAGTGAAAACGTTTGAGTAGTAAAATAATGTATTTACATTCATTATATTGAAAGGGAATTATTTTATTTAACGTGGACAGGGCCTAACAGCCGCACGGGTCGATCGATCATAAGGGAACATACTCATACTACGTGACCTATTTTTTAAGATTTTTCGACCCCTCCCTCCCATCGGTGACCACTCGTAGTATATGCCAAGACCCCCCCCCCCCCCCCCTTTAGTTTCACGTAGTAATTCATAATTATGATTTTTAATCATTTCACAGGCAAAAATCGAAAAAAAAAATAATTTGGCTCATACTCGTCTTTATTGGATAAGACTGCATGCATACTTAAATTACTAGTGAATTATGTATTATGAAAAAGAACAACTTTAATTGTGAAAACATATTGCTGTACAGCATGTAACTTACAGTAACTTAATTTACGAACACAACAATTATTTTCTGTTTAATCACATCAATATTCATCTAGGTCGAAAAAATACGAGATTTCTCTCATTAAAATCGACTACGTGACAAAAACCTGAGCCACCCCCCCGCTCCTGTGACTAACCGTAGTATTTTAAAGACTCCGCTCCCCCCCCCCCCCCCTAAACGGGTCACGAGTATGGGTACGGTCCCTAAAGTTAAGCAACGCTTGGCGCGGTCGGTCCGTGGATGGGTGACCATCTTATCATGACGAGTTCCTCCGTGTTTCGGAAGGCACGTTAAATTGGTGGGTCCCGGCTGTCATTTGAACATCTTTAGTAGTCGTTACGGGTAGTCAGAAGCCAGAAAGTCTAACAACCAGACTTACCAAGGGAGATTGTGTTGCCCACGCAACTGGGTTGTGGAGGTCAGATGGGCAGTCGCTCCATGTAAAACACTAGTACTCAGCTGCACCCGGTTAGACTGGAAGCCGATGAGCCGACCACAACATAATTGGGAAAAAGCTAGGCAGATGAATTATTGATCATACACCGCTGTGTAACATAAGTTTTGTATAAAATTGCCTTTTAGTCTATTTATTATAAGTCTGAGTTAATAATTTGCTTTCGTGATACAATCTTATTTTTAAGTATTTATTAATTATGGCATTTATTAATAAAAGCGAATGATCAAATTGAATTGACGATAAATGATCTCCCGGGTGCAGGTAGCCAGTCAGTTTCTTTTCTCAGCAATCGGATAATTTTCACCCACTTGTCACGGCGTGCTGCATCTTTAGGCACCCTGCAGCGTTATTATTATAAGAAAAAATATTTAAAATCTCCTTTTCCATAAATTAATAACTCTCCCACAAATGTGGGAAACTAAAACTAAGTTTTTAGTGGTATCACTGAAGCTAATTATGAAAATTCAACATTTTATCTATTTTATATATATGTATATATATATATATATATATTAATGTAAACATTAATCTTACGTGTGGAAAGTAATTCCGGTTAATTTCTTATGGGTTTCCGATCTTGAATCCCACTCTTTTGCTACGCATTTACCCATTTTGTACCTATTGTTATTCGGTTCGCGTCTGACAGATGACTGAATTGACATAAGCTTCGCATAAGCCTGTAGGCTTATGGCCAGTGGTCACACTTTGAGAAGGTTACTACAAGTCTATATCTTATAGGTCAATGACTGCGGGAATGTTGGTCCTATTAACTTTCCCCATCAAGCGCGGACTGCCAATCAAAATGGCCTGGCACTTGTCAGGGTTAATTGACAGTCCAAATTTTTCGCACCATTGCTTGAGCAACAGCAGGTCACGGTTCACGGCCTCAACCGCGGCCGAAAGATTACTTAAATCAGCTTGTGCCTAGAGCTGCAGGTCATCGGCGTAAAGATGACAAGAACACTGAAGATTATGAGTGATCTGATTAATAAATAGAGAAAACAGAAGAGGAGAGAGTATGCCGCCCTGAGGGACACCAGAGTCAAGATCACACCAGTCTGATAAAGTATTATCTATGCATACTGACTGCTGGTGGCCTCGAAGATAAGAGGAGAACCAGCGTTTTACCTCGGCCGAGATCGAAAGAGAAGAAAGTATGGAGAGAAGGATATCATGATTAACGTTGTTAAAGGCGTTTGAAAAGTCGACCAGTACCAGCAGAGTTGCCCTGGTATTCTCCATAACCTTTCTGATATCAGCAGTCGCCCTCAACAAGGCGGTAATTGTGCTATGTCCAGGCCGAAAACCAGATTGTAGAGGACAGAGGAGTTTATTTTCATCTACAAATCTTGACAGTTGTCTGTAGACACATTTCTCGAGAACTTTAGAAAGGAAAGGAAGAATAGAAATAGGTCTATAGTGGTTTGGGAGAGAAGGATTGGAAACTTTAGGTAGTGGCTGGACCAACGCCTTAAGCCATAGTGAAGGAAACTGGCCAGAGGATAAAGAGAAGTTTATTATGTGAGAAATAGGCAACAGAAGTTCGTCCAAGGCAGAGATAATCATATGTCGCCTGACATAGTCTCCTCCTACTGCCGAGGATTTAATGGAAATGATAGTTTTTTTGATATTCCTCGAGGCAAGCGGAGAGAAGCAGATAGAACTGTAGTTAGGCTGAGGAAAGGATGAAAGATAGTCAATCGTTTCACGTTTGATGTCAGGATCCATTGTGGAGGCCCTAGAAAAGTGGTTGTTAATTTCATCAAGACTAATAGTAGGTACATTCAAGCGAAACGATCTGCCAATACCTAAACCACCAAGGAACTTCCAGAGATCGGTGGCGCTAGCCGAAGACTGAACCTTTTGGAAGATATGTCGGCGTTTCGCATTACGTATCATCTGATTACACCGATTCCTGATTCTTTTGTATTATTCCCACTTACTGTCGCAACGGAGACACTTTCCACAAGCGCTCGTGTTTGTATTTTTATTTAATTTTAAATAATATGTTATCTGTATTTGTTGACTATTTTGTGTCTGTGAAGACCTATAAAAATAAAGTTATTTTGACTTTGACTTTGCTTAAAATTACTAAAGGCCCAGTCCCTTCGTCTCATCTGCAATTAAATCTGACGGAGGAGATTAGGCCGCCGGAGGGTGCCTCAATTTCACTTTATGGATGGGCGCATAATCATCATACAATTTGGTAACCGATTTTCACTGTAAACTAACTGAATAGGTAATTGGACTAAGTAGATATGACGCGATTTGAAGTTGTATTTCTACAAACTTTTCTAATGTATATCTGGGGTGGCCAATAGGTCTATCACGACTTTTAGTCCAGTCGATCGTGGCAAGACATATACCTATATTACGTCCAACAAGACGAGATAAAAAATGTAAACAAGGTTTTAGGGGTTGAAAACATTTACCATCTTTCCATGATTAAAATCAACAACTAATTAAACAAACGACAACAGCACAATTAACAAGAGAACTAAAACAGTAACGGATTAATAACAAGAAAAAAAACAACCGAATACGGGAAACGAAAATACGAGTCACTTCGAACGCTTTTCATACAGGAATGCAAAGAGTATATAAATATGCAGGGATGAACTTGTTAACAGTGGTAGAGCCAAGCAGTTCGCTGCATGAATGGGCGGGCTCGACCGGTGAAATACCACGACCTCTCAGAAGACCGACGTAAAGTGGCTCATGCCGCGTTTCGTTCGGTGAGAGAGGTACCCGGAGGCCCACCCCACATCCCCGTCCTTTCCTATCCCCGCCCTTTCCTATCCCCGATCCCTTAAAGGTCGGCAACGCAACAGTAACACTATATGTGTTGCTGGTGTCCATGGGCGGCGTTGGTTGCTTACCATCAGGTGACACACCTGCTCGTTTGCCCTCCTATCCCATAAAAAAAAATTAAAAGAAAAACAAAATTGCGGACCAACTGCCGATGACCAGGGTATCATCTGCTATCATGTACCACGAAGTGCGCAATGACAGCTGTTTTCGACTTAGTAACGTGTTTACTACATAGGAGTAAGAAGGACAGAGATATCAATTTTAATCGCTCGGATATTCGTGTCAATCGCTAACTGTCGCAAGATAACTCGGTAAAGGTCCGTTTGTTTATAGTTTTTATCTCGTCTCGTTGGCCTTACTATAGACATAATAACCATCGTATCTAAATGGTAGATTCGATAGCTCAGGGTTTCGTTAAGGGTCGTCCGGGGCCATTCAAGTATTACGTAAGCAGATTTATTACAATGATTAGCCCCACCCCCAACCCCCTTGTTCACGCGGATATTCCCGTTATTCCTTCTTGCAAGTGAGGGGAAGGCGGAAGGATGAGGAACGCTGACCCACGTGTCCGCCAGGAAGAAAGGACTTCACTTCGCCGACCGACTTCGTACAGCGCATTGTGCACATATATATTTAAACTATAATAAAAGTTTCATTAAATAGTACATAAGTGTACAAAGTTTGTTTGATTTCCAAACACCCCTTGTCAGCAAAAGTAATCAAAGCTCTTACCCCCTCCCCTATACTTATTTTTACATTTTTCAAGGTATCTTATTTGTTTATTGCAACCTTTTTATATAATTAATAATAATTTATCTTATACCTATGATAATCATTAAATCTTAAACGAGATAATATGATTAATTTGAAGTAACAGTCCAAACCAGTGTTCTAAATCATTTGGAGAACTAGTGAACTAGAGTCGAAGAATGACAGTAAGTCCTAAAGGACACGGGGCAGTGCAATGATAAAACGTGAAGAAATAAATCTCGTTCAATTTATAAATTTCATTCCTCGCAAAATAATGGGGAAAGATGGGTGTTTGTCGTACTGTACGTGAATAATTTCCATTTTATCTATAATCTGCGATATTAATTTGTGACAAAATTAAAATAGATTGCGTGTATGCCAGTCTTTTTGTGTGATTTACGAACTTTTTGACTGCGTTTTTTCACGTTAGCCGCTGCTCAATTTAATTGGTACGTATTTTATTTGTTCTGATATGTCTTTGTTAGCGCCACGGTACTATTCTTTAAAATGGATTGATACGGTATTTTGGTAAATATTCAATAGGATGCAAATTTCTTTATGACCATAGAAATATGCAGTTAATACTTACTTTTAAATCTATGCCATCAAGAGACAAATACCCACCTGTTTAAATTTAGTGAATTAGTTATTTGTATTTTCCCTGAGCAGGTATTAAGGGTCATAAAAGTTAATACATTTTAAAATTTTAAACATAGGTATTTGTTTCATTAATGTATGGGTACTAAGTACCTACTAAATTATCAATTGCTGCCTTGTCTGCTATGATTATGAGTTGTATAGTTTACTAACCGTCTGTCTTTTTGTCTTTAGTTCAATAATTTTGGATATGTATGGTAATATTGGTGACCGGACTAAATTGAGCCTGATGTATGTTAAAAGGCTTTTCATATAAAAATTATAAAAATTAAAATATGCTAAATACCTGTAGTTGAGTGTTTTCAATCAGCTTCTTATGGCATTTAAGTCTTAAACATAATGCTTTATATTTTATATGAATGATTATGAATTGTTGCACAAAAGAATCTACTCAATTTAGCATGTGCTACTTTTACCTTCAATACTCCATTAGTTTTCTGAATGAAACATTGGGTCTTTAGAATAAGTGTAGGTCTTTTGCTGCATGCCAAATCCTCTATTTGGTCTACAGGATTAAACAGGTCTGGTTATTAAACAGTTCACCTGGCATGTATGTATTTATAAACATTAAAGGCTGACTGTAGCTTTCCTTTTTAATATGCTTTAAAACACCCCATATATAAATGGGGTGTTTTAAAGCATATTAAATATCAATATCCAATTAAACTAGTTTATAAAGTTATATTATTTATGTCCCTAAATATCTAAAATGTAAGAACATTTTAATTTTTAATTTTAATTTAATTATTAAGAGAAGCATGATAACTAAACATACATACATTCATTGATTGTCTCTGTACTCAGCAAGAATGAAGTATGACCCAGTATATTGACCTCTGAATGAACTATATATAATAAATTGGCATATTTCCATTACTTGGTAATTAGTAATTCGTGAAAATGGTTTATCAAAGCTCTTTTTTGTTCAAAATAATGTCAAATTTGATCAATGACCCGGACCATTTTTTCTTATTATATTTCATATGTGTTTAACAATGGTATTATTTTAGAAAGTAATAATAAAGAAATAAAGAGAGACAGTGCATGTCACAGAATCATAAAAATCACACTGCATTTACAGGGATTTATAAGAATACAGATGATGAATGAATTTCTAAACCTTTTGAAACTATTATCCTTTTACCAATTACAAATTGTTTAAAGAAGGAGACTACATGATCGCAAAGCTGTGTTGTCACTTAAAACTTAGCTTCTAACTTTTCATGTGGGTGCTCAGCGATTGTAATATTAATTTAGTTTGCTTCAGTCGTGAGTTATATATTACACTAACGGCACAATTAAGTGTCCTTTGCAAATAGCTTCTAATAGCACTAACTGCGAAATGCGATTGCTTTTTTGTTGTATAGTTGTGAGCTTGCTATATCATTACATAGTATAAAACAAAGTCACTTTCCACTGTCTGTCCTCTTATATGCACAAATCTTCAAAAGTACGCAACGGATTTTGATATTGTTTTTTTAATATTTAGAGGATGTTACTGGGGTGGTTTTGTTCTATAATTCATGTATAGTGTAGTAAAAAAGAGTAATAATTTTTAAGATTTAGAACTTTTAATCGCAAACGCTGCCTGAACCCTACGTGATAAATCAAAATAATGTACTTACATTATTATACACCTTTAAAAGGTCTACAAAAAAGTCCGCGAGGGCATAAGTCTATCTCTTAGGGATAACCCACAATGACCATTTTTATTTTTTTACTATTTACGAGAAATAATGGCCTATTTACGAAGCGATTTTAAACATTACAGCATTAATTTTCATCCAATTAAATGTCTTAAATAGATTGTGCATGTAATATAGATGATCCTGGCCCTTTACAGCATGCAATTTAAACAAATATTTTCAAAGATATTGCAGTATTAACATAGCGGGACGGCAGTTATTACTTTTGATGCGGAACAAAGTTCGCCGGGTTAGCTAGTTTTGTATAAATATTTTTGAAGATCGTACAGATTACGAAACGAAAACAATAGTTAAAAAAGTGTACCGAAACTCGCCACTCTAGAGAATAGCGCCAGTCCATCTCTTCTCATGGGTGCTGCAGAGCGCTAGACTGGCAAAATTATGCGTAAGTGCACCCTGTATCGGATCAGTGGTTATAAAAAATACTGCGGGTGCAGGCACATTTACTGCTGCCTACATCTTTACCCGGTCCTTATAGAGTTATTATTTCTATTTTGTATTAATCGTAGACGATCGTGAGTTTTTTTTGAGAGCTTTGGCTAAAATGCAATGTATCGCGATTCATTTGCGATTAATCTGCTGCATTATTATTCTTAATTTTCCAAACACCTTTATAAATAATGCTAATATCTTTTTAAACATAAACTATATTCTCGTGAGATAGAGAATGAAGATTTTCATATTTATTTCTAAGACTTTCGCGAATCTCACTCATTGACCAAAACAACTCTTAGGATTATATCGCGTTTATTTATTATTTATTTATATTTATTTCCCGACGTTTCGAACTCTTTACAGAGATCATTTTTTTTCGTGAAAATGATCTCTGCGCTGATATGCGCTGATATGCGATGATAAACGCGATATAATCCTAAGAGTTGTTTTGGTCAATGAATGAAGATTTTGTTAAAATTGACTTCCTAATGCTAGATTGTCAATCTCACATAATTACGCATAAATTATTTACATTTATAATTTATGGCAAATAAATTCACATTTACCGATTTTTACACAGTTTTCTTAACATAGGCCAGAATATAGAAAGTATCCCTAGAAATTTTATGGTTTTCCATCATTACACTAAAAACACTATACAAAAAAAATTTTAATATTATCATGTAGGTAGAATGCTTCCAAGAAATAGGTGCGCCCTTTGGACGTAATCTGAGATTCAATGTATCTTATTACTACTGTGTTGAAACTGTCTTGTCGCCATGTGCAAATAAATATTTATCTACTAATGCTATTATATCTACTAATTATCTAATAATTTAACAGTGGTAGAGCCAAGCAGTTCGCTGCATAAATGGGCCGGCTCGACCGGTGAAATACCACGACCTCTCAGAAGACCGACGTAAAGTGCGCATGCCGCGTTTCGTTCGGTGAGAGAGGTACCCGGAGGCCCACCCCTTTCCCATTCTTTCCTATCCCCTATCCCTTAAAGGTTGGCAACGCAACAGTAACACTATATGTGTTGCTGGTGTACATGGGCGGCGTTGGTTGCTTACCATCAGGTGACACGTCTGCTCGTTTGCCCTCCTATTCCATAAAAAAAAAAAAAAAAATAAAAAAAAAAATATGTTCCAAATACCTACTAAATATATCCTTACACATTATTGAACTAAATTTTAGTGTAAAAAGTTTTTCAAATAATAGTTATATTTTTGAAATAATTTTCCGTACGATCATAGATGGTACATAATCCATTCAAGCTAGTGCAGCATTGTAGACCTAGCCCGAAGTCTAATGTTGACCGAGTCGAATTTGTGGACATGGACCCTGTAAAGACTGCCTATTCACCATGTTTTGCCTTGTATCATCAGTTTGGTCTATATCAGTATCCTTTCTCTATGTCCATATAAGCATTCCCCCCTTTAAAGGCCATATGTCTCCCGAATCGATTTATTCCTTACTTTGTCCATCAGACTTGCACCTGACTATCATTCTCAATCTACTGATCTCCATGCGATACTTTTAAATTGTTACGCTTCTTCTCGTCTGCAAACTGTGTCGTATCTTTTGTAATACTGTGTCAGGATAATTACATAATATTTTTGAGACTGTCGGTGTAAAGGTAAGAAAGGGCACGCTCCGGCAAGATTGACTAAGCAGATATACAATGCAAAAACGGGAAGAATGGATGTGGGAGTCGAGGACGGCCAAGACACACATTCCATGACCAAATAGAACGTGAGGCTCCTAACATCACCTACCTTCATAACAGGTGATGTTAGGAGCCTCAAAAATCGACGAGCGTTCATGAAAAGAGTTATGGAAGTCAACGAAGCGAGTGAGGTGTGTAAGAATCGTGCCCTATGACGCTCTGTTCTCTTTGCCTACACCGCAAGGGATTTGGCGTGAAGTTATGTATGTATATAATATGTATTTTTTGCGTCAAGGAACTTCGTAAATCCTAAGTTAAATACTTGCCAGAAATGTCTGATAATAGTTAAAGAATTTGTTTTACCAATGAAAGATTCATATTGAGTCAATGTGCGTATGGCTGTAGGATCTCTGTAAGGGGTTTAGCATGAATTGACGTATAAAACATTTTCTATAATTGATTATTTGACAATACGCCATATATTTCATTGAGTACACCATGAAATGCAGCTTACACCTAACAGGCGTTATGCGAAAAGTACAAGAGTCCCATTCCAAATTGAAACATTTGAAAAGAGTAGTTATCTAAATAATGGGAATTTGGTGCGAGGTGCGATATAAGTATGTAGTACATATTTATTTTAAATGCAAATCAGACAGTAAGTTCTGCTTAGTCGGGACAGTCTCGAGTTACTTTCTTGTTCTTGGATTTAATATCTGTGAGAACTGCAACAGATTTCACTTACTCAGCTCGCATATCTGAGGGACGATGTGATGTGAACAAGACGGTTCAGTAGAAGTGCCCATATTGGATTCTTTCTTGCTTATTTGTTTCTAAGGTTTTCGCGAATCTCACTCATTAAAACAACTTTTTAGGATTGTATCGCGTTTATTTCTTATTTATTTATATTTATTTCCCGACGTTTCGAACTCTTTACAGAGATCATTTTCACGAGTCGTTTCTTTCTTGCTGTTTATTTTAGAAAATAAATACATAGTATAAAATCAAAGACCTATCGAAATGTTAAACATTTGATTAAATATAATAATATCTGTTTATTGTTTGTGTACGACATTTGTTTATAAATTCTTTATAATTGAATGTACTCACGGCTTCTGATTCAGATGTCGTGAGTTCGATTCCGGACTCACTTACAGGTCATTTCTTTTGTGTTGAGTCGACCCCTTGGCTATATTTATGCAAAATTTGACGTAAAAACAGGCAGTACTTTTTTATCCGAGTTTATCCGTAACAAACGTAAAGAAAAATAGACAAAAACTCTAAAAACCATATTTTTGAGTTCGGTATCGATTGTAGATCATGACCAAGGTATTCTAAAAAAAAATTATTCAATGTACAGTTTTTACTTCTACAATGTACAATTTTATTATATGTATAGATATCTCGATTTATGTCGCCATTCTATTATGCAAAGGGGCGGAGAAGTATTGGTAAATGTCACCTGACCTGGCAAAATGTCCATTTAAATAGAGAATGTTGGAAGGATTAAATGTCGTGTAATATGTGGGTCGTGGCTAACATAATCTATATATATATAAGAGATTTCCACCTATATATTGACTCATCACGATATCTCTGGAACCATAAGGCGTAGCGACTTGAAATTTGGTAGGATTATTCCTTTCGCCGAGTAGAGGTCAGCTAAGTACTGATTTTACGAAATTCCACCCACAAGGGGGGATGCGGGGGTGTTAACAATGGAAAATTCCCATTTTTAACCTATAGCTGCTATCGACTTCAAATTTGTCGAAGATATTGCAGTATTAACATAGCGGGGCAGCAGTTATTACTTTTGATGCGAAACAGAGTTCGCCGGGTCAGCTAGTTATAATATAAAACAGTACCCATTTGTGACAGAAAATATTTTTAAATCATTCTTTGTTGCGACCAATATCCCGAACGGTTGATGTTTATTGTTACAAATACTTTTATAAGTTCATTGGCCGATTGCATCGTTGATGTTACAAGCAAGGAATAACTTGGACTAAGACAAGTTTATCTATACATCTACTAGACATATTTATAAATAAAATTGAAGTGTCTGTTTGTAATATGAAAATAACTGCTTTCTACTATATTCATATGAATATATATACGCTACATACACCAAAATAACATTTTTTACATTTTTGTCTGTATGTCTGTCTGTCTGTTTGTCCGGTTAATCTCAGAAATGGCTGGACCGATTTTGACGTGATTTTTATTGGCAGCTAGCGTAATAAGAAGTAACTTGTGCTTTTTAGACTTTTTTCATTTATTTCTTCCGACGCGAAACAAAGCTCGCTGAGTCGGTCGCTAGTTTTGAATAATATAATTTTAAATAAATAAAGAAAAAGTCAGGGTCAATTTTGAATTATAAAAAAATGATGCACTTGACTAATAAAAAACCAGTCTACACTCATGCAGTGAAAATAGTTTGAAAGCTACTTTTTTCCACTACTACTACATTATCTACATATTTAGTTGCTGGAATTGTGATTCGGCATTTCGCGGACAGCTCAAATTGTTCTAACCGTGTATGTAAGGATCTACGTTGTATGTACATGGATTTATATGTGTATGTATATTATGTACAGCGTTTTGCAATAATATGCTTTTAGTATGTATGGTATCACATGATTGTCTTATTGAGTCGTGGCCACGCACTCAGTAGCGCAACATTCGCCAGTAGCCAGTACTAAACACTCATTGGCTTTTTTCAATAAGTGGGGCCACATTAATAAATGACGTCACCCGTTCTCTCTTGGATGATGGGAATTTATAGGGTTGACGAAAACTCAGTCTTTTTTTTTGTAACAGTACTTTTGTTTTTTTTATGGAATAGGGGGGCAAACGAGCAAGTGGGTCACCTGACGGTAAGCAACAACTCACCGCCTATGAACACGGTGGTGCGTTGCGGTCCTTTAAGGGAGCAGGAAGGAAAAGGAAGGGGTAAGAGGATCGGACCTCCGGATACCTCTCTCACCGAACGAAACATGGCACTAGCCACTTCAGGCCGATATTCCGAGAGGTCGTGGGTATTTCAGGTCCAGCCGGGGCACATTCATGCAGCAAACTGCAAGACCTCTCTACCACTCATGAGAGTTATTATAAAATAGTATTATATTTTTTTGTGAAAATTCTCGCATTTTGTACTACAGTATTGAGAGTTATCCTCATACCTTCTCTCTTCTGCGTGTTTAAATTTAAATAAATACAAAATAAGTTTATACGTTAAAATGTATTTTTGCCACCTTTAAAGTGAATCCATATTTTAAAGGTGGTAATAATGCATTATATTCAGCAGACTATTCGAGTTTTGTCCTTGAGACTTGTCGATGTTATGTGCATAATAAATTGTCTACATTATAGCTGAAGAAAGGTATCTTTTAATAACTACATAATTCATGTTTTAGACGATGAACACTTACAAAAAAAATCGTACCGCTGAGAATTTCGATAAGCCGTGGGTCACGGCACTCGCGGCTCTCAAGAGTTATATCATCTCGTTGCGCACAAGTAATAATGTTGATAACACGTGTGACAACCCTAAGTTTTAATAGTTAATAAGTGATCACAATGGAACTGTTTGTCACGCTAGAATGGGTGTGCGTCTTGTGGACGATACGGCCACTAACATTTTGATATGGACTTGTACATGCAATTACTCTATCAATTCTATCAACGCTTGACTCTAAAAAAAATTTAATTACCCGACTACGTCACAAAGAGAGTGTTGCCCTAAAGTAGTGGTTATTTTTTTTGCTTGTTACGTTTATAATTATTATATATATATTATAAGGATACTTTATCCTTGTAATGCGGCCACACCCGCTGTGCGTTATGTAAACCCGCATAATTATACATACATATTATACATACAACTTCACGCCAAATCCCTTGCGGGGTAGGCAGAGAGAACAGAGCGCCATAGGGCACGATTCTTACACGCCTCACTCGCTTCGTTGACTTTCATAACTCTTTTCATGCACGCGCGTCGGTTTTTGAGGCTCTTAACATCACCTTCCTCCAGAACACGTTCTATTTGGTCATGGAATGTGTGTCTTGGCCGTCCTCGACTCCTACATCCATCCGCTTTTGCATTGTATATCTGCTTAGTCAGTCTTGCATCAACCAACGTCCGAACCATCGGAGCATGCCCTTTCTTACTTTTACACCGACACTCTCTTATAAAGTTGATTGATAATATAATAATATATTAAGATAAATAGTTAAATATAACTATTTATCTTAAGAACTTAGGTTACTTAAATATTTTTTTAAATGGTTTCATCGAATTCCTTTGCGAGAGAGGTAGATACAATCCAACATAATTAAGTCGATGTAGATATTATTGTTAATAATTTAACCCATCTGTCGGCCCCGAAAACCTGTCACGCCACTGGCTCAAACTTTTGAGTAATTTTTTTGCGGGTTCCTATTCATAATACTTTTTATTAAAGTTGGCAAATCGCGTGCGGTTTATTTGTTTTGTTAATTTCTACAAAAATGTGATGTGGTAACTTTTATTAAGGGCCACGTGCCGCGTGCCATGAAATCAAGAAATAATTACATATTATCAAGTTCAATCCGGTCGTCTGTACGTTTTTACTATAGATGTCCCGACTAGTCGGCGACTAGTCGGCAAAGCCGATTATCCGGCCACTATTGTAGTCGTCGATTAGTCGGCGACTAATCGGCAAAGAGCGCCGACTATCCGGCTTCTTACGTTGTATGTATTTCTCAATAATATGCATGCGGGGGAACTACATGAAATAGAAACTTTGATTATATATATAATATATATATATTTTTTTTATTTTATAATCAGTCTTATACATTAAAAAATGTAAATCAATCCTGCCTTTGGTAATCAGTTTTTAAAATTACTTACTACATAATCTAATCAAATCAAAGTCACAATTGTGACAACCAAAAATATCATATTCTCCATTTTTTTTTTATAACTTACATATATTTTTTAATTAATGGTAAATTATGATGTAAGAAGACTAAAGCTTCTGCCCTTTCTGGTAGCAATCGATTTCTTTTTGTTTCATGTATTTCATTCTTTTTGTTAGCTCCTACCACGAGAAATTATCACTTGGCATTGGTTACACTTAACTTTACGGGAATCATTGTCCAATTGTCCAAAAAACATCCATACACGTGATTTTCTTTTTGACATGATAAAATTTTAATTCTACTTGTTCACTTCAATGAATAATAACAGTATTATCTTTAATTATGCCCATAAAAAAAAATGTTTACACTAAAACACCGCTCTCGACCATTACACAAGCAAAAACGAAGGAGCCAAGCAGTTCGCTGCATGAATGGGCCGGCTCGACCGGTGAAATACCACGACCTCTCAGAAGATCGACGTAAAGTGGCTCATGCCGCGTTTCGTTCGGTGAGAGAGGTACCCGGAGGCCTACCCCCCTTCCCCATCCTTCCCTATTGCCTATCCCTCAAAGGGTGGCAACGCAATAGTAACACTATATGTGTTGTTGGTGTCCATGGACGGCGTTGGTTGCTTACCATCAGGTGACCCGCCTGCTCGTTGCCTTCCTATCACATAAAAAAAGAACAATGCGAAGTAAACAAAACATGTTCCGGCACGCTTGCAGGCGGCGTATGTGATTGCGCGCGAATCAGCCGTAAACGATGCGTTACGGAAATCCCCGCAACCGTAATCGGCTTAGCCGACTAGTCGGTCTTATTACAACCGACTAATCGGCTAGTCGGCGAAAGTCATAATCGGCACATCTCTAGTTTTTACTCATCGCATTAGTTAATTTATGTAAATGAGTAAATATACATTATTTAAAACTGGTCCGACTTTATTTAATTTACTCACAGACTTATAAGGATGCGCAAGGGATTTGGCGTGTAGTTATATATGTATAGACTTATAAATATCTGTATTATTATACATATAATAGGTAATTAAATTAAGTTTGGATCTCCAGTTCTTAACTATATTTTTACCAGGTGTCTCCGATTCCATTATTTCCCTGAGCTTCGGAATGTATCAACATAATACACGTCCACTTACAAAGTAGGAGGTACGTTGTTGTACGTGTTGACGTTTACAGAAATATGTAACACTAGCTGATGCCCGCTACTTCGTTTACATGAAACTCGATCCCTCAATAATAATCACACGTTTTCTCGCGATAAAAATACAATAATTCCTTTAGCTGTATATACCTACTTCCTTTTCATAACGGGTTATTGTGTTACAAACAACAAAACTTTCCTCACATTTATATTATTAGTGATATGAAATCGATTTGTTTTATTTCCTTCATTACAATAGACTCCACAATATTACTGTTTTTGAGAAACTTTTCTGCGTGGTCGTATTATATTATTTATATTATACATGTTGCGCCCTCAGGCCTTGCCCGGTAATGTCATGACCTCATTCTGTTATGATTGGAGGTACCTTAACATTGACACTGCACGTCAGAGCATGTCGGCCTCATCAACGTCTACGATCGTAGATGTAATAATAGAGGTGTGTCTTGTGTACAATTACGTACACAGATAAAAAAAAAAAATTGGGAAAGAATAGTGAGGATATCAGATGCTGTCAATAGGAGACCAGATTGCCCGTTTGCCGTCTGTCCCCTTGAAAAGCATTTTTAGAAATACCTAGCACATATTTTCTACCATCATAATAAACTTAATAAACAAACTTGAAGACCTTCGGCACACTTCAACACGTTGAGTTCACTTTAAACATCTAGGCTGATCTGATCTGAACATATGATCTAGGCTGCGGAGGTAATTAATTAAATGCTCTTAAATATATTAAATAAAATAAGGAAAATAAGAATAATAGATTAGATAATATAATAATAGATAACATAAAGAGAATAATAAAATAAAAAAAATAAGAAATAACAATACAAATAAGAAAGCACATTGCGATTGAGGTGGAATGAGTCATGCGAGTTCAGCGTCTTAACCTAAATACGTGCAGTGGAAACCACTGGAGTGACTGTTTGTTAATGAATATTATATGAAGTAGATTAAAACAACTTTTAGGATTATAACGCGTTTATTTATTACTTATTTTTATTTATTTCCCGACGTTTCGAACTCTTTACAGAGATCATTTTCACGAGTGATGAACAAAAAGATGGTACCTAGTTGTTCAAAATCTATTTTCATTGATACAGAGAGCACCCACTTTTTGGGAATAACAATCAAAAATTTGATGTTATAAATATGATTTTTACTATTGCTAAGCCACATCAGACCATGAAACAAAAAATTAAATATTTATCTATAAGATGTATTCACTAAAGAAAATACTCTAAAGTAATAAAATCTTCACTAAAGTAAAGATCCTTTGTTGTATGATTTAATAGGTAACAGTTATTATTTTTTAATTATTAGATAATTATCTTAACGTCGGGAAATAAATAAAAATAAGTAATAAATAAACGCGATATAATCCTAAAAGTTGTTTTAATCTATGAGTGAGATTCGCGAAAGTCTGAGAAATAAATATTATATGAAGTCCATGATGGCTATAATAATATGTACACAAATAGTACCTAATTGTTATTGTTCAGTGGATACACGTTTCCTTGTTAGGGAAGGTTTTACAAAAAAACTATTATTGTCACGAATTACAAAACTACTCGAAATTAATTTTCTTTTTTCATCATTCTCATTCTCCCGTCCCATCTAAGTGGGGTCGGCACACCATGTCATCCTTTCGAACTATCCATGTTGTCAATAGTTTTGGCTGTGGTTTCATTGTGGTGTTCATGACCGTCCGTATGCCTGACTTCAACCCTACTTGTGTATGTTTTTATTGGTGGTTTATCCTTCACCAGGAGTTTTGGTATTATTTATTTGGTATTTGTTTAGGAATCATTGACGAAACTAACAATGTCACTACATAATAATATTAAAAATTCAAAGTTGTTATTATATTAACAGTTATAAAGACATCGATCCCCTGTTATCAACAATGGAGAAAAAAATGTCAGCAAAACACTTGGAAACGGTTTCGCAAACTGCACTTACTTATCACATTCAATATAATATGCAATATGCAGGATAACGTGGCACTTGTAACATTTATTTTATATAAAACCCCATATTGATGAGGTTCGCTGTAATTTATTTTTATTACTTTATATATCCGACTCGTGTTAAATTCTGATGTTACATTAAAAAAAAAGTATTCATTTGATGTTTTCCATACACGTGGAAAATGCTCGTCGCATGTATGCAATACATATATCAATATTCTCAGAAATTTATCAATAACGATAAAAGATGATAATATTTCCATGCGATCATCGCCCGACCCTCGCTGTAGTAAAACAAGTTGACCCATTGAACTTTGTTTCGCGTAAAAAGTAAATAAATAAATAAATAAATTGTGGCTTATTCCTAAGAGATAGACATACCCTATCGCGGACTTTTTTGTAAACTTTCTTCAGTAGTATGTAGTACATTATTTTGAACTATTAAAGTTCTTAAGTCCATTATACTTGAATTATAGATACAAACCACTCTGTTGATACCATCTATCTATTTAAAAAACCTCATCAAAATCCGTTGCGTAGTTTCAAAGATATAATAAGCATATAAGGGGACAGACTATGTAATAATGATACAACTTGGAGTATTCGAAAGAAAGTCAGAAGTAGAATCTTTTTATCTTTAAAAATAAGAAATAGTTGTTCTGTTTTCGTCGTGAAACGTTATTTAATATGTATATCAAACTCATTTATATCGATCAGTTACTAATTCAAGGTCGAACTGACCAACGAACAGTTGCTGAGCGAAAATTGTATAAATCTCGGTTGAGGATAACTTGTTTGAACAATACTCGGCTTCAATGCCAATGAGCGAAAAAAAAAATCTACTTAGTTTTTTAATTTATGCTCGTCATGTAGTGTTCGTAACTGAAGCGGCGATACTTACAAGGTAATTTTAGTTGAACGACTTATAAAAATATGACATTATAATTTTACTGAACATTGGTTACATTTTTATTTTTGTATATCTACATTTTCATTTGGCATGCTCTGTATCCTAAACTGGTCGATAAACTTAAGCTTGAATGATGTCGTTATATATGTTTCACACAAATTGTATTTCTATTTCGCCGTTTTGCACTATTTCCAGGTAATGCCGCGGGAGAAATGTATAATTGCAGGGAATATAATTTTTAATATTATTTTTTGTATCTTTTTGGCTCCTAAAAGATACTATAGATATTTCATTTCGTTCAGTAAGGACACTTGCATTGGTGAGTCGAACGAATGCAAGATCTGTCGCAACTACATCGTAAGGTGCATATCAATAGCGTTAGAGTATGTAAAAATCTGCTATTTATCACTGATTCCTTTGACGTACTTTGTTAATTGTAGGGCAAACCCTAGAAAATAGGTAATAATCTGTAAATCCTTAGAAAAAAAAAATATGGACACATTTTTGCATTTCAAATACCGCTGAGATCAGATGTCTCGTCAGAAACTAATATCATCATAATTTCTGTCAAGGATGAGCTGTTAGTTATATCTAAGAGTAAATAATATGTTTTATCTCTATACATTAATGTGTTATCTGTCTTCAAAATGCTATTATGTGCTTATATTACGAGACTGCGACTTGTAGGTGAGATATTTATCTATGGTTTTATCTCTCTGTTAACCGACACCGCTACAAAGAGATGTTATTTTATTATTCTGCAATCGTTATTATTATTTGATTGGTGTCCATCAGGAATTTATCCTCAAATTTAGTTGTGGTAGAGCCAAGCAGTTCGCTGCATGAATGGGCCGGCTCAAACGGTGAAATACCACGACCTCTCAGAAGACCGTCGTAAAGTGGCTCATGCCGCGTTTCGTTCGGTGAGAGAGGTACCCGGAGGCCCACCCCCCTTCCCCGTCCTTTCCTATCCCTTAAAGGTCGGCAACGCAACAGTAACACTATATGTGTTGCTGGTGTCCATGGGTGGCGTTGGTTGCTTACCATCAGGTGACACGCCTGCTCGTTTGCCCTCCTATCCCATAAAAAAAAATTAAAGATATTTTTCCTTCTTTGCTTTATTAGTTTAATAAAAAAATATCGTTTCTATTCTATGACGAATAAGGAAAAAAACATTTAAGAAATCAGTCTATTCGATCTTATACCTAAAGTATTCTTGCTGATTTTGAAGTCGGGCTTTCAAACAAGGTTATGTGTAATATTAGATACTGTTATAAATATTATATAATTGGAGACATAGACGCGACTCCATTCATATCTAAAACTAAAAGTATTTAAACAATTTAAGCAGAATTTAGTAACAATTTAGTAACCGAATTTACTTGTATTACGATAAATTGTTTGTTTAGACATGTCGCTGACCGACGATATACCTTCCTCTGGGGTGGGCTTCATATTTTGTGATGATGATACACAAAATCTTACAATAAGTACCGCTGTGGCCCCCATGGGCATAGCTCGGTTAATTGAGCCCATTAACTGAAGCTTATGCCCTGGATGGGATGCGGGGAGACGAGATCATTATCTATCTTACTCTTAAGTATATTCTGGTACTAGTTAAGACTATTAGATTTGACCCCGCTCAAAACTTCAGCTGCGACTTTTCAAAAGTACATTTCTAATATAAAACCATCCTCTTATTGAAGTTGTTTAAATAAATACATGTTTCACTATCCTGAGATGTAAAAAACTCCACGTATCATATTTATTTTTAATTATTTCGTTATAATATTAAAGGATTATCGATAATAAAGTACGCATACGCAGGTAATCTAATCGCGTTTGAATGTTTCGCGAAATCGGTTCTACGATAATGTTATTAATTTTTATCTAATTGTCATTGTAAATGGAGCGATGAACCAATGGTTTAAAGTTAAAATAACTTGTGATCGTCACATAACGCTGTTTGGATCTTTTAATATGAATGATAGTATATTATTTGGAAATGCAATAAATAAAGTGTTGAATGTTGATTATTGTGAATTGTCCCGACTGAAAATTTGAGAGTTTTGTGGGCCTGTATGGACGGGGGGACAGCGCAATGAGGGCAGAGAGATGCATAGTTCAACCAGACTAAAATCGATTGGCACTAATTGTTTGCCGGAGGGAGAGAGAGAGTTAGCGAGTGCGGTGCAGAGAGGAGTGAGTGTATACGTATATTGAGTCAGACTAGGCAGCAACGTTAGTGGCAATTCTATTACGATAGTTTCCGGCACCCCCGGACAAATTGTGTTGTTCTAACTTAATTTTATGTAACTCTACGCCTTTAGTAACGTAAGGGGTGGGCATTGGCTATTATGTTTATACATGTCGAGTAGTCCTGATCTCATGGTAACGAATGGCGGGTTTTTTCAGCCGTCGATATGTATCTCACTCATAACTTTGGAAAATATTTTCAATCGGTAGGTATTTAATGTAAAACGCTGTGATTAAACAGTAGCAACCGAAGCTTGCTGTTATATTAAGAAATGATTATGATTGATATTTTAATGATTTTTATTTTATGTAGTAGGAAATAACCCAAAAGTAATCCATATCTTGTATATTTAATAATGAGTCTAACAAGCCAACTACAAAGAGGGTTTTCGTTTCTTTGTTAGTGTACTGCCTGACTCGGAGATGTTTGTATTTATTTTTAAATCAAGAAAATTGAATGGCTACTGATCTACACCCTACTTAGTATTACTATGATATATGGTCTATATCTTCCTTAACAAATGCGCGTAAAACTTTGCTTTTAAATACTAATAATCATAGTATCCTAATAGATTGGCGGAGTCCAACTAGCGCACAAAACATTCCAGTACAGCGATAATGTTTGTGTCAAGTACTAATGATTTATGTCAATAACAAAATGATGAATTTAATATACCTATCTTTTGGTGATGTCCCACACACGAGTAACGCAGATGCCCACGCTTTAGTTTCCACGCATGGAGATATAGTATCTCTCTTATCTCCCTCGTGAATCCAGAGATGAATAAATATTAACTACAATTTACATACATATACACACACACACACACACACACACACACACACACACACACACACACACACACACACACACACACACACACACACACACACACACACACACACACACACACACACACACATACATACGCAACATATACATATTTCAATGAAATAAATGCCTATCAAACAAAAATGTAACATATATTATCATTATACAAATATTAATATTAAATCAAGGTTGCGACTAATTAAGACAAAGACTTTCTAGTGGAGAATAGCGACAGATAGACATGACAGGTGATTTCAAACGACAAACTGGAGAAACCAAGGTCCAGTATTTTACGAATAATCCTTGCGCATTTCCAATAAGTAGTGAGTTGGAGATGTGGCTGTGGAATATTTGCAGAGGTTTTTTCCTGTCCTCTTCCTCTCCCTCTCATGATATCCATCCATACGCAATTTGAAGGGAGTCGATCAGTTACAAATAATGACGTTGATCGATTAATCGAAGACTCGGAATTTCATCCTCATTCGAGTATTTCAATTATTTAACAAGTTTTTGGTAAATCAACCTCTAATGTTTGATTGTTTGATATGACGCCGAGACGGAGAAAAATACAAATGCAAATATACATAACACAGTTTGAGCGAAGGTTTCCTACTTTAGCTTTTGACAAGTCGATTGTTTAAATTACAGATTCTCATCGATTCTGGGAGACTAAATATTTACTTTATAACAAAAAACATAACATGACATAACTTTACGCCTTGTGTTACCCAAAGGTGTAGGAAGCGGCTGTTAAGCCTCGTCTCCCCGTTTGTTGTCTTGTTGTTCTTTTTAATTTATAAATCCCATATAATAATATTTGCGTTTTATGCTATCAAATGAATGGTCATAAAATGTCAATAGGGTTCAATTTTTATAGTACACGTCCACCCCTGGGAAATCCATAACGATTGGAAAACCCTGGGTTAGATAACAATCTATTGCCTGAACCACCGGCTAAGCAATTATATCCATGGTATGCATATCTGTCATTGTGCAGATTATGGGCTACACTAGCTTTAGGGTACAAAATAACACAAGTCTGTACATCTGTTTAAATAAAAGCGAAGCGTGAAGAAGTTGGCTATACCTTCTACTATTAAAGACGTTTATGTACATTAATAATGTCGTCTGCTATCTATAGCGCATATTCAAAGCTTTGTAAGGGATCAGACAGAGATACATGTTATTTTATATGTGGAAAACTTCGTGAATCACTCTTAAGAGTTGTTTGTACAGCGTTTTATTGTTTCATATAACCTAATTTTGTTGAACAAAACGTATTGTCTCTTTGTGATATCTCTTGTTTGTTTGTAGTTTGTTCATCTTCTTTATACACATATTTACATACAGTTTAGTAGCAATAAAATATATAAATATACGTATTTAAGTTACAGTCAATGTTGCTAATGCCGAGTGTTCCACGAAGCCGATACATCACTACATCGAGGGTTTTAAGGTTGTAATAGGTTAGTCTATGGCTTCTACCACCGAAACTACCAACGAAAATATTCCCAAGGAGGGTTGACGTCATGCACACAGCCGGTCATAAAACAATAGCCAAAACTGTTGACAACATGGAAAGTTCTAATGCATAACATGTTGTGCCGACCCCACTTAGAGTGGGCTAAGGGCAGGATAATTATAAATGATGAATACATTCTTATTGTTTTCGTTTTATTCCTGGTTCGAATCCGCAACAATAACTTCTCGGAACTAATATCAAATCAAATTAAAAAAATAACAATATTGGTATTTTTAGACTGGTTTTGTACTTAACAAAATGATTTGATTGTTACGTCAATGCACATTTTATTTAGCACTCGCTGTAGCCCAAAGGGCTGAATAGAATAATGGCTAGTAACATGTATTGTCTAAAGTTATAATCGCGGTAGCATGGATTATGGTTTTCTTTTTTTTGCGTAGTCGGGTATATATATTTTTTTTTGTTATCATCTACATCGATTAATATCCCATCGTACGACTGCCCTTGCAGAAAGCTTTTTTTTCCATAATCGGCGGAAGATCGCATCGTGTGATATTGCACCTGGACCTTGTCACATATGAATCGGTTATAGATGTGACACAAATTGTCAGTGTTGTTCGTTACATCGACCGACATATCTATGGATTTATCGACGATGTACCCGTGGATGTACCGGCTCGCGTGATGTCACCGCGACAATATTGTGAAGAGATTGTTACAAACTGGAACATAAAAAATAATGATTTGTTGTATGTGATTTTAACGTTTGCATATTATCTATAACGAGCTTGTACCGTTACTTACAAATGGATGATAATATCGCTGTGATTCTTGCTAGCTGCCTGCCTACTGCATTTTATATAATTTAGACTTTTATATTGTTCTTGGTTTTTAGACAAGACAATCTTCAATAGGAACCGATTTTTTCACTGTAAATATAGGTTGTGCTTCATCCAGACGGTATCTTTTAATTTAAATGTCTACTTGATGGATTATTTGTTGTATATATTTAATTACATACAAAAATACATACTTACATAACTTCACGCCAAATCCCTTGCGGAGTAGGCAGAGAGAACAGAGTTTTTGTTGTAGTTTATGTTATGAGTTATGAGTATTTGTTGTATATATTTAATTACATACAAAAATACATACTTACATAACTTCACGCCAAATCCCTTGCGGAGTAGGCAGAGAGAACAGAGCGCCAAAAATATTAATTATTAATATTTTAAATATTGCATTTATAATTTAATTTAAGTCTCGGTGGCGCAGTGGTCGAGCACACGGCTTCTAATCCAGAGGTCCGGGTTCGATTCCAGACACTGGCTCACACCAATGACTTTTCGAAATTTTTTTCGGAAGTTATGTGTGATAAATAACGATGACTGAAAAACTTTGTGCCCGGTATGGCAATAGGTTCGCCACCTATTCCATTTGGGACGTAAACATAACGGCGAGACGAGGCTTAACAGCCGCTGCCTACACCTTCGGGTAATAAAAGGCGTGAAGTTATGTTATGTTTATGTTAATTTAATTTAATAGTAGATTTAAATATTAGTACATTAATGGCATTTTTCCGTGGTCCAGTGGTCGATGACCCCGTTTTCAATTCAAGAAGTCGGGGGGGCGAATCCTGTCCCACATAAATTGTTATGAATATGTTATGTTAATTGCATAAAAAAAACTTTTAAAAATTATGTCGGCCGTAAATATTCGTCCACAAGTCCGTCCAATGTTTCCATGTTTTGTTTCAGAATAAAGCCAGCCAACAAACAAGACTGAAATCTACATAATATTATGTAGTAGTTAAATTTATATACAAACAAACGTTGTTATACATTCCTCGACACGCACCCCGACACTTTGACAAATGACAAGATAGTAGAGCGCCATTTTAGTACTGACGAGGTCCGACATCTTGTGACGCGCTGCTCAAAATGGCGACACCTGTGAAGATCGGCCTGGACAACGAAGGGGATGGGGTGAAAGAGAAATTGCTGGACAGAAATCGCGTTGAGATTTTACAGCGCAAGGACGACGAGCTAGTTTCCGCAAAGTCTTCGAAAAAAGGTAAGTTTACTTTTTTCTAGCAACATTGTCCAGTGGTTTCTACCACTGACGCATGAATTTCTATACCCAAAAACGAACCCTCGCGGCTGATAACGGCCGAAATGTAGTATTCTTCTTGACTACATAGTCTAAGATGAAGTCGCTTCTGCTGCCTGTTTAAATCGCTGCTTAGATCTTCGAAACTACTTGTATTCCATTTATCGTGATTTCGGATAAAGAGTTATATTTAATATGTTTATATACATAACTAGCTGACCCGGCAAACGTTGTCTTGCCGAAAAATAAAATTTAAAAAATAGGGGTTGATCGTAGAGGGTTGAATATTTAGGGTTGCATGTATTTTTGTATCCCGTTTTATAAAAAAAATAAGAAATAGAAATATGTCGAAAAATTAAAAAAAAAAATTGAGGGGTGGGCTACCCTTGTGATTTAGGGGGATGAAAAATAGATGTTGTCCTATTCTCAGACCTACCCGACACGCACATAAAATTTCATGAGAATCGGTCAAGCCGTTTCGGAGGAGTTCAATTACGCACATCTAGACTCGAGAATTAGATAAATGTAACCGGCCAACTAGTACACGATTACATAATTAACTACTGAACTATATTAGCCTTACAAAGCGAAATCGGAGCGCTTAAATTTCACCATTCGCTGTTTTCGTGTTGGTTCAAAAGTCGGGAGTATAAAAATGCTGACGTGACTGTAGCGCATACTATCGCGCGTCTCATCATGCATTCACGTCGGTATCGTGTGCTACGCATTTTACCTTTTTGGTCGTGGTGGCTTCGTCCTGGTGGCTTCCGATTCAGACTCTGCCGCTCACATTCGCTTCACACAGTTTTTTTGAGTCATGGTAGAGCCAAGCAGTTCGCTGCATGAATGGGCCGGCTCGACCGTTGGAATGCCACGACCTCTCAGAAGATCGACGTAAAGTGGCTCATGCCGCGTTTCGCTTGGTGAGAGGTCCACCCGCCTTCCCCATCCTTCCTTATCCCCTATCCCATAAAGGTCGGCAACGCAACAGTAACACTATATGTGTTGCTGGTGTCCATGGGCGGCGTTGGTTGCTTACCATCTGGTGACGCCTGCTCGTTTGCCCTCCTATCACATACAACATAAAAAAAGAAATAAAACATTCCATATACCTCATCCGAATTATATGGTAAATTTAAGAAAAAATAGTGTTTTTTTTATTTGAAAAATATAAAATTATAAACGATCTCCAGAAAATAACAAAAGCGTCATTATTATTGTCCTCCCCTATATTTCCAGCTCCCCCATTGAGATTGGTTAATCTTGCCTTGAAGGTAAAATCGGCTTTGTTTCATAAAATCTAATCGGTGAAAAAAGTTGTCGTTTTTTGAGAAGCTGCCGGCGGAACTGCGGGCAAATGCTACTTTATAATATTCATCACACAAAAAATGTGACAATATAATCATTGGAATCATTCCAAAAACGTTTTATGAATATATGAAAATCCATACTCTAACTAGTGGGGCAAAATAATTGATCTAAATATAATATATATTCACCTTCACGTTCAAAGACAATAAGTGTTCACGCACACTGCGGTTCCCATGGACACACCTTGAGGAATGAGCTTCTACGTTCTGTATAGCTTTTAAATAATTTAGCACAATAAAATAGGCGGAATCTTATAAATTAATTAAACTTTTTAATCAAAAATTTTATCCGGTCCAGAAAAATGTCGGACGGTCTTCAATAGTAATTGAGGGTAGTTTTTTTAATAACTTTTTTGTATGTCATCATGTCACCAATCATGTGTTTATAGTATAATAAGTTTGTGTTTTATTTTGATTTATATTTAATAGTGTTTTCTTGTGATAATTTGTGCAGCATTAAGTATAGTTTTTGAAATGAAAAAATATAGATATCAGAGACTAAGAGGTAAGGTGTTAAATTTGATTTGAAAGAATCTATACTTAAGCGAGAAATGTAGTATTATAGTGTTGTTATAAATCTACACGAATTTGATATTAATTGGTAAAAATGCGTAGAAAATGATTATGTGCAATGGGTGTGTTACAGAAGACGTTAACTGTACGTTACCCAGTGTAGAATAAAAGAGACATTTTAATAATTACATTAATACATAATTAATTATGTACATATTCGAGATTTAAAATGGATTAGAATTGCTTTTGTATACTACTATTAATTTATTCAACCTTATAATCAAATCTTTTTCTTATTAACGATTGTAAAGAAAGAAAATAAAAATTCCGAGAAATTATGCTTTATCCTTTTCACAAGTCTGTTAAAACGGCAAGTTCAATATTCACGAAATTATTATAACTAATATGTATGATTATTTTTCGTCGTAGTGTTAAATAGTGTGAATAATATATTAAAGATTTATGTAAACACAGTGGAGTGTGGGTTCGATTAGTGCGTGTTCACACACAATTAGCGAGTGACTTCTAAACAAGTGTGTTATGTGTTAGCTATGTGACCTGATCATAGTGTTTCCTTACAAATTATTTTGTGTCTGATATTTACCTTCTGTGTACTAAGTATCGGGAATTTGTCAATAAAACAAAAAATACAAATTATTCATCTAAATTTATTTTATCGCCTTCAAAGTAGGCCCCATCGCTTGCAATACAACATCTCCACCGCTTCACTCAGTCTTCCATACATTTTTCATAGGCTATTTGCGGTATGGCCTTTAGCTCATTCAGTGAATTTTCTTTTATGGCTTCTATTGACTCAAAACGTTTTCCTCGAAGTGGTAATTTTAACTTGGGAAATAAAAAAAAAGTCAGCCGGAGCCATATCAGGTGAATAGGGTGCTTGGTCGAGAACGTTTGTTGAATTTTTCGCTAAAAACTCTTTCACTATAATGGCTGTGTGTGATGGTGCATTATCATGGTGCAGCATCCATGAGTTGTGTCGCCACAAATCTGGATGTTTTCGGCGGATACTCTCACGCAAACGCTTCATGACGCCTAAATAATATTCTTTATTCACTGTTTCTCCCTCTGGAAGGAATTCGGAGTGAACCACACCGCGGTAGTCAAAAAAAACTGTCAGCATCACCTTGATTTTGGTGCGACTTTGCCGCGGTTTTTTGGGTTTCGGCTCGTTTTCGAGACGCCATTCTGAAGACTGTTGGCTTGTTTGCATGTCATACTCATAAACCCATGTCTCGTCGCCAGTTATTATACGTTTCATAAAGGTCGGATCCGTAGAAGCTCGGGAAACCATGTCTTCAGCGACATGCTTTCGCTGCCCTTTTTGAACAAAATTGAGCTCTTTTGGAACTAGTCGAGCGGCGACGCGTTTCATGCCTAAAATGTAAATGAGAATATTGTGGACGGACTTAAAAGATATGTTCACCTCACTAGCCAACTCTCTCAGACTCATACGTCGATTTTCGAGCACTAGCTTCTTGATTCTGTCGATGTTTTCTTTGGTCGTAGCGGTTGAAAGTCTACCAGAACGAGGCAAGTCTACTACTACTTCTCGGCCTTCTTTAAAAGCCTTATACCATTCATAAGCCCTTGTTTTCGATATACATGATTCGCCGTAGGTATTTCGCAACATTTTTAGTGATTCACCACATGAAATATCATTCGAAACATAAAATTTAAGGCACACTCTTTGTTCAACAATATTTTCCATTGTAAAAATTGCCGAGGACTCAAAACTATGACCAACAAAAAGTTTAGTTTAAAACAAATTAAATGACAGATCCCGTTCAAATTTTGCGCGCTAAATCAGTACAGTGCTACCAACATGCAGTAAAAAAATTAGAACGACCACTTTTTTTTTTATATATATTTTTTTTTTTATATCAATGAAAATAGCTTTTGAACAATTACCATCTTTTTGTTCATCACTCGTGAAAATGATCTCTGTAAAGAGTTCGAAACGTCGGGAAATAAATAAATAAACGCGATATAATCCTAAAAGTTGTTTTAATCAATAGAACGACCTCTTTTACGCGGGTCTCTTTATTGACATATCCCCGATACTTTTTACACAGAGTAGTATATATATAATATTTTTAACGTATTTGTAATCTCATATATGTATTGGAGTTATGTTTTGGCTTTGTAGAAGGTCGGCAACAAAACGGCCCCAGCGTCAACGTAGTGAATTCTCATTCAGCCCTGGAATCCTAATTCACTCACAGGAACAAAACCTAATTAAATCCCACTTAAGTAAGTGGGCTGCAGTTTTCTCTAAGTAACGCTCGTAGTCACTTTATACGTTCCCTACGATCTCCCTTTTATGTAAAATTGTATGCATTTTCAACATAATCATCTTACTCTATAATGATTAATTTTTTACTTCTTGTCGGACTTTGTACATGGAATAAATTCACTGTAGCTGTAAAGTTCATATTAAAAACGATGAATAATTTGTAGCAGATC
Organism: Euproctis similis; assembly: GCA_905147225.2. NCBI lineage: Eukaryota > Metazoa > Arthropoda > Insecta > Lepidoptera > Erebidae > Euproctis > Euproctis similis. Next base: position 3,085,062 of record LR990107.1, read on the forward strand.
ATAGCCAACCATGCTGTAAAATGCTTAGTTAATTAATGCGTCCGTTCGTTTTATAACTCATTTCGCTAGCAGAAAGAAAACATATCAAACTAATTAAATACAATTCAAGGCATAATGAATGTTAGGTACTATGTACCTGCTACCAGGCTGGTCATCCAGCTTAACAAAGTGTCGACGGGTGGCGAGTGTAAGTGAAAAATCAATAGTTGTTCGTATTTAATGCCCCCTCATACCGTTGGTAGTACCTATTATGAGAAAACTTTCTCAATTTAGTTATCGAGTTGGACGAACTGTCTAGACGAATCCGGCGCGCGGCGGGATGCGGGACGCGTCCGGGACGGGAGCGGCGCGGTGCTGTATTGATGTATTTGATTATAATTTCATATTCATTCTGTCAATATACAGCACATTTGAATTGTTAATTTATACCTATCGATTACAAGCTCTTCTAATTACATGATTCATATTTCATTGGAAGGTCTGGTATCCGGGTTTGATGCCGTGCGCACACTAATGATTATCCGAAATTGTGCAGGAACTGGGAATGGGACCTAGGATTCATCCTAGGTCCACCTATTTCATAATCGACGAAGATGTCAACAAGTTAGGGTTTTATAACATGCGCTAGATTCGGTAAAATAAGTTATACCTATTTTATTGTACTTGATTAAGTTCCGATAAGGTCCGTGATTATCATAGAAATATGAGTAGTATATGCACAATGTGTATAACATTGTATTAGATGAGAGTAACGGAACACAAAGGAGGTTATTTTATTTCCAAACTAAACTCTGAAACTATTTTATGAAAATGTAACCCGTCTTGGGCGATTCATTGAACTTAGCTTGCTGCGTAACCTAGAGATACTGTCCACTAAAACGTTATCGTCATTGAAATGAGTGCGCGGGTGAAGTTGGGGGCAACAACAGCCAAAAATAAGTTTATAGCAGAGAGCAGTCCCCGTAATATTCTTTTTTTTACGTGATAGGAAGGCAAAAGAGCTGGTGCGTCACCTGATGGTAAGTGACCAGCGCCGCCCATAGACACCTGCAACACATATAATGTCACTGTTGCGTTGCCGACCTTTAAGGGAGTAGGATAGGACGGGATGGGGAAGGGGAGTGGGCGTCCGAGTACCTCTCTCACCGAACGAAACGCGTCGTGAGCCACATTACGTGGATCTTCTGAGAGGTCGTGGTATTTCACCAGACGAGCCGGCCCATTCATGTAGTGATCTGCTTGGCTCTACCACTGGTATAGTTTTTTATTAATAAACTATTGGTATTTGAATAAAATCTGAATAAAGATGTATTTTATGATTACGTAGCTGCACAGTCGGGTGGGCAGGTTGGTAATCAGGTAATCAACACTTGTCGGGTCCTACGTGTTTAAAAATTATACATACTGTTTATATGAAACCTTGTTCTACTTACGTATCCGACTGCGCTAGATGGGCGGTTATGTTTATCGAGGGTGCTGGGTTTAAATATCTGTGTATTTATTGGACACGCTCGCGTACACTTGGTATTTGATAGACTTTAACTTGAGATGAGACGACGAATAATTGCCAAGTTGTAAATTGTATTTGGTTATAGCAATGTCGCTTTCACTGAAAAACGGGAATATTTGGCAGCGTTTCTTTATATAAGTTGGATGTTATCGAGGAGTATTGCGAATCGAAGAGGCAAAGGTATATCGTTAACAAAAAGTACATAAAAATCATTCAATTTCCCAAATATTCATTTTAAATCTCCAGTTCCATCAGAATTGGCTCGTATCCAGGGCGAAGCACAGGTTACGCATCTAAAAATAATGCTTTTCATCTTGGTATCATTGACTTGCTATTCACTAATTATGGAAGTGGCGCTGACCTCCTCCAAACTGTACTATGAGAGTATGGAATGGAGCGACCACTAGTGTCCTCTATGGGCTGTTACCATTCCAAATAAGACTATCTATATATTATTATCTTGAAATAGTAAGGAGTTTGGGTAGTACATTAGGTACCTACATTTTGGAATTTTCTGTAGGTATATATCTCAGGCAAAAAAATGAGGTCTATGTATTTTGTTTGTACGATACTCAGTTGATGGGGCGAACTTCGTACTACCTTGTTACATATTTGGAATTAATTTATAATGACATGTCGATTAAAATGATATCATTCATAAGAGGTGTCGCCCTTAGAGGGCCATCAAACCTTTACCTCGCGTACGGCCGATACGCTCGTAGTATTAAGAGTACGACGAATTGCTTCATTAATGCTAGCATGACCGTGTACGCGGCCAGCTCTGACGCGATCATTAACATTGTGTACAAAAAAATAATTAACGGCAGCGGAAACGACGAGTACAAGTTCTTCTAGCTATTTACACGACGGTGGAAGTTAGAGTAACTGTTATGAGTAACTGTTATACAAAAAAATACCTTTAATTTAAATTGTTTTTGTTCAAGATCGAGTCTCCTTGAACTTTTACATGAAAATGAAAACATACAAGTGGAGGCTTTTGTTAATTAAAAAGTATTGACAACAACATGGTTGATTGACAATAACATGGTGTCGTATATTTCGCAGTTAAATTGCCAGAGGACAATGCAGTTGGCGGCGGTCGCTTCACAATCGGGCCAGCGCCGGCCCGCGACTGGGAAATGGTCCCGCCCGACGGCAGGTGGGGCTGGTGTGTGCTCGTAGGTAATCTATCAACATTGTCACTACATCACTCACCGTCACCAACATGCTAATATTTAATCTTGACGTTCACATATTGCATGTGAAGTGACCCCCGACTAAATGTACAAAATTTATTCAGTAAAAAAAATAGGAAAAAATAGAGGCCAACATAATCTACTGCGACATATTACTTTAAGTGAAGTGTAAACAATCAACAAAAACATTCCCAAAGTTGATGGACAGGCAGGCGGCCGGTCATAAAACCACAGCCAACACTTTTGACAACAAGGATAGTTCGAAAGTATGACGTGTTGTGCCGTCCCCACTGAGAGTAATTCCAGTTCTAATCAGTTCACCTTGCCAAATTCTATTCTATATAAATCAAAACTATTTCTTTTATTTTCCTATCCTATATTTTATATTATCACGCCCTGAATTGTCGAGAGTGTAAGCAGCAGCAATTGCTTCTCGATACGCTGAACACGTTTTTTGGTCCCGCGACGAAACCAAGCAACGGTCATAATATTGTGCCTTTGTACCTTCGATATGCGTACACATTGGCTACTTTACAAATTACTGATGGCACAGATAACAGTGATGGATGTTTTTTACGTGGGTTCAGGGCGACGCCCCACGCTGCCCGGCGGCACGGGGGCGTTGCCTTGACAATGACTTCACGAAATGATAATAATTGTGATAAGCTACATTTACTGTTCTGTAACACTTCGGACTATCTGTACGTGATACATCGTTCCGTGTTCACTTATTACATCACGACTTCTTTTCCCCACAGGTATAGGCACGAAGACTATTCCGAGACACGATCATTGTTATTGGTCCCTATTTATGATAGAGACGTAGCCCCTGGAATTATTACCGAGAAGTCATTGTTGATTACCCGGTTTTGAACTCGAATCTCTAGAATCAGAAGACGAGTATTTATTTAATGTCACCGAGATCATTTTTTTTAAAACCGTGCAGTTCGTGCTTGGGGGCTGTCAGAGTTTCATCATACTAAGCCCGATGGCTTAGTTTGACACTGTCTTTACTGTATAACCAAAAACTTTTGTCCACGAATTCGTTCCCGTAGTGTAGCCATATGCTACGAAATTGACATCGTCTGAAGGCAGGTACCGCCTCTCATGAAGGTCACCGTCGGTTGCTTATTATAGTAAACCGAGGAAAGGAGGCGTGTGTCTTCAGATGCGATGAAACACTGTGATTATATCAAATGTGGGACCGACCAGATGATACCAAGCCACACGATACATGTACTAATTGCATAATAATTATATAATCCAGTAGGATAAGAAAACCAATAGCTGACGATAAGGTCAGCTATTGGTCTTCGGTTCGCTGAAAGTAATAAAACGTCAAGAAATATGTCGCCATTCTCCGTTCTAAGCCGACCTCGAGAAACGATTTGAGTGATCCAATGTTCTCGGGATCGAATGCGAATATTTCCATTGGATTTTAGCAAAAGTTGGGAAGTTTAGGTTAGGTTTAGGTTTTGGTTTAGGGAAAGTTTACTAAATGCATTTTCATATTGTAATAGATACAAATACATACATAACTTCACGCCAAGTCCCTTGCAGAATAGGCAGATAGAACAAAGATGATAATAAAGGCAAATTTACTAGAAAATGTGTCTTTTGTTGTAATATCCGATATAACTTTGTTTCAATCTAATGTCCTCTGACATAGTTTGTTTTTCTTTATTTAACCAACAAGTGTTCAACTCACTGAACAACCTTGTGTTCTGGTCTCCAGGAGCGACCTTGGTGAACATCCTCATACCGGGCACTATTAAGTCTTTCGGAGTACTTATGGTAGAATTCAACGACGTGTTTGAGTCAAGTCCGTCCGTGTCTTCCGGCATTGTTGCGCTATGCTATTTCCTGTACAGCAGCCTGGGTGAGTACACCAAAACGGTATACTTTGATTTTTAAGTACATTGTACACTATGTAAACTTCTTGCATATTAGTAAAGTGTAGTAAGTGGTATATAATAATAATTACTACAGTATTTTAATTAGTTTATGTGTATTTAAAATTAATCCTCCTTGATGGCTGCAGTCGGGTGAGCGGTACAAAGTCGCTATATTTCTATTCCAGGGCCGCTGTCGTCCATCCTGTCGGTGAAGTGGTCTTACCGCACGGTCACCTTGATAGGAGGCAGTTTTGCTGCCTTCGGAATGATATTCAGCACTTGGGCGTTCTCTATCAGCTATTTATACTTCAGGTGAGTCCTGAACATGATCGTTGCAGGAGACACCAACTGATCATCGAATATGTGATCATCATCCTATGTATCCATGAGGTGCTGTGATGAAAATCATAATAGTGGGTATTTTTGTATCACGATACACTGTTCTGCTGTTTGATTTCATAAGACAAGCTTCAGTTGCTCAGCTTGCAACCAGATGGGATTCAGTTGATTGCGTTCAAAAACATTATTATAGAATTAGGTCAGCACTTTTATATAATTCGGAACGACTTAATAAAACATCAGCTGGCATATACGAGACTATTACATTTTAATTACCTATGTAGATTTATGAGTACATTTGGAACTATTGTCACAATATAATACATTTATCTCTACTAATAAAATACTCATTAGTACATTGCTTAAAACAAAGTCGCTTTCCACTGTCTGCCCCCTTAAATGCTAAGATCTTTGAAACCACGCAACGGTTTTTGATCCGGTTTTTTTAATAGACAGAAGTTGTCAGCGGGGTGGTTTTTATTTATAGTTCATGTATAATGTAGTAAATAAAAAGTGATAATTTTCGAGATTTAGCACTTTAATTGTAAACGATGTAAAAAATAATTTTGATGCCGAACAATGTTCGCCGGGTCAGCTAGTAATATATAATGTTTTCTCACTCTCCGCAGGTTGTGATATTTTTTGTAACTTTTTTTAAATTATTTTTCCTCAAGTTTTGGTGCAATGGTTGGCGCTGGTGCCGGCCTGGCCTTCCCGCCGACCGTGTACATTGTGACGTCATACTTTGTCCGGCTCAGGGGCCTCGCCAACGGTATATGCATGTCGGGCAGCGCGTTCGGCAGCATCATACTGCCGCCCGTCATGAGATACCTGCTCGAATCATACGGATACAAGTGAGTGCTCACAATGAATGACGGCCTCTGTCAAATGTGTCAAATCGAATCCTGTAAAGAACATGAATGTGATAATTGTTCCTCCTATCTGATCCACTCGACAAAAATATTTTAGTGGGCAAATTCTCCACATCTCCTGAAGAAAATCTCAGCAAGCCTCAGGATTATCGTCCAATATTAGCTCTTATAAAACTCCTAAAACCTTATACTAAAATATAATTTTTCTTACATATCTGATACAAATGCGCTTTATAATATTTTGCCAAGTTTGTTCTAATCTGAGACCGGATACCGCTAAGTGTAAACCTTGATTTAAAGTATAATAATATCTTGTTTGTTTGTAGGGGAGCCGTGCTGATATTGGGAGGTGCCATGCTCAATGTGTGGGCAGCTGCCTTACTCTTCCAACCCGTAGAGGAACACATGGTTAGGAAATATAAGGAGCCAGAAGAAGAGGAGGACAACCCACAGGTGAGGAGTTAATCTATTTATGAGTATTAATCTCGTATTATATAAACCGGTTAAATATTATAACGGTTACTCGCAAGGTCCAATTAGATAATCTATAACAGATTGAAATAACAGCATAGATAATAGTTAGTTTTTAAGCGCAGCACTCCCCACAGTGAAATTCCTTTTGGACACAACATTCATGGGTTCGACCTTGTCTAGTTTGTCTAGTAGAACTTGATATATCTTAGCAAGAAATTATTAATTCCCCATAAATATTACGGTTTCCTTCTACAGTAATCAATCTGTCTTAACACCTAATTAGATATAAATCCGTTCAGCTATTTATGTGTAAAAAACAACAAAGGTCATACGTCATATGAACTCTTCGAATAGCGGAAAAATATATGGAAATTCTAAAATTAATTCTTGGTACTCAGTTCTAGTCTATCAGTCTTTGTCTAAGTACCGCTCCTCCCCCCGTGGGAGACTGTAGAATGATGGAGAACATTTATATAATGTCTATTAATACGATCCACTTTATTTATTAATTTAGTTAAATTAAGTAATTTAAGGTAGTTTTTTTTTTATTTAACTGGTATTAGTGTTAGAATGGTGTATATCATTAACATTATTTATTTATTCGTCCATTGATGAGTTGTGTGTCGAGTTTTCGTCTTTGTGTATCTGATTTGGGTTTTTTTTTCACATATTTATCGGGTACATTCATCAAATGCTTTTTATTATGTTATTACAAATAGTTATAACGGGCTATAATCAAAACGGGTGCTTTTTGTTTAAAAAAAAATGTTTGGAAGTGTTTTTGAAAATGAAACTGGCTCTAGTTATGAGCGTGACGCTGACATCATACACATTAAACAGTAAGCAAAATCATTATTACTATATATGTTACATGTACATATATATTATAAAGTATGTATTTATATGTTATAGTTACGGCCATAGTTTCCCAAAGAGTTAGTTAAATAAGGGGTCAAAAACAACTCACATAGCAGTTGACTACGAATCCTTTCAGTACACTCTGACCTTGTTAAAACATTAAATGTTTATAAAATCTAATGGTGGTCTTGTATATTAATAAAAAATAATTATTTCCTTTATGCTCGACAAAACTGAATCCCCTGTTTTTAGAGTTGTTTTTAATATCAATACGGTGAAAAAAGACGCATTAATAAAAGAAAAAAAAACTTTTACTTTCTGTCAAGAACTGAAAAAAAGGAATTTCCATTTTGATATATCTTTTTTTAATTACATTTGCCCGAGTGTCTCTAGGTACGTTACAAATAAACTGGTGTCATAACACTTGATCAATTTACTCTTCGGAATTAATCTTTCTTAAAATTCATAGTTATATTGAAGTGTGAGGGTGAAGGGTAAACATTGGCACACTTTGGGACACGATGGCCTATCTTGTTGTACTGTTTGTATTCTCGTCTGTATGTTCGTTGTATGTATAGTGGCTTGTTATATGTTAGACATACTAGTTGTAGTGCTATATAATATACTAACATTAATATAATACATTTCGAATATTTTTATTAAATAGAGAAGTAATATTTTTATACATGTCTTTCCATTATCATTACTTACTATTCTTATCATCCCCTCCTGTAAAAAATGACAAAAACTATTGGACAGTTTTACATACGGTGTACACTGTTTGATAAGTCAGTTCTTGTTCCTAGTTTGCAATAAACTGTTGCCATACTATTTAGAAACTCGATAAATTTTGATTATTCAATGTGTGATTTCTGTAACTTTCTAGAAAATTTTATATACGCAGTTTAATAAATTTTATTTTTTTTTATCCAAATTACACACAAACTTAAACGCAAACTGAGTTTTTTTTATTATATTTGCGGTTAGACTATTTAGGATATGTGCGTATACAGGGTGTAACAGAATTTGCAACTAAACTTATAACTACTGCTTTTATTAACTTGCGTTTGACAAACGCAAACGGAATTACAGGAATTAGTGTGATTTCGTTTACTTTTGTATTTCGTAGCTTTTGGCTCTGCACAGTGCACATGCTGTCCATATACTGAAGCAAAATATTACGATAAGGTTTTTTAACTCCTATATGTATCTAACTAACACTTTCTTAAAATGATAAATAATATTGTAAAATTATATTTTTAAAGGTTTTATTTTTGTATTTGTATTTAAATCCCTTTCATAATAAACTAATTTTTATCTAGCCCAGAATATTAATTTATATGGAAAAAAAAAGTTTTATGTCATTAATACAGTTGAAGTTGGTAAACTCGTAATTCATTTATTTTTCTCTTAAATTTCTATGCAATAATTTTTTGGATTCGTTAACCCTCGATTCACTGTCTATCAGTAAAATAACTTGGACGTAGTGCGTCCAAGTTATTCTACAAATAAATTTGATTTCACCTTCCTTCTTTAAATAACTTTGCGATCAGCTCTGATAAAATAGTGTGATCACGCTCATACATCAGGTATTATATTAAATTCATAAATTTAGCCATCTATAGCTTAGCTATAAGGTCTTGTGTAATTTTGAAAAAAAAACTTGCCACTTGCGTTGTGTCATTTCGTTAAATTCGCGTATTAGTTCAAGTTACACTTAAAAAATCGCTATAAGAAATACAAATAGTTGGACAATGTTTTATGTTTAGGTATTATTTAGTACGATTTATTATTATCATATTGTTGCGACATCCCACTGCAAAGTATACATTTTCAGTTTATATACCTTTCTCTTGATATTTTGCTTCAATATCAAATATTCACTTTCTGTACCACACTCTCGTAGACTTATTTGTTTCATTTTCAAAAATATCTCCCAAATTTAAATTGTGCTTTTAATGTATTTGTATTTATATATACGATGAATTTGATGTTGTGTTGCCGCTTTAACCATTTTGTATTTAATTTAGATAAAACAGCTCTTTTGCTTATAGCAGTGTTGTTTCAGTATTAATATCTGTGTTTAGGGTTAATTTGGTTGTATGCTATGTACCCACAGTGGGATAAAGGAAATGAAAAAACTAATATATACTATCACGGTCTCATGTTCTTAAGCAAATTTGCTTAAATCACAGTTCTGTAAAGAAAATTTAGTAATTTTGTTATAAAAATTTGGTGTTTTTTTTTGTTTGTTATAAAAGTATATATTTTTTTCTTGCAATAGGGTGATGTAACTATTGAGTATTGAGCTATAATTCCCCATGTATATGCCGCTCTTTAGATAAAAGTAAATATGTACTGAAAATATGAGATATGTATTTACTAGTGTAATATGTTTTCGTTCAAAAGCAATTGAAAAATTATTTTCGAATAAATGTTGGAGTGTTTTCTTATTACAAATTTGTATCAAATATAAAGTTAAAAATTGATAATAGCTCAAAAAATAAACCCGGTTAATGCTCACACAATTTTTAAATCATGCTGTATAATAAATTATTAAAATTACATAATCTAAACTAAATTCGATTTTGAGCGAATAATGATAATGTTTCAATAAGAAATATTTTGTAAGTGATGAATGAACCAAGAGAATTTTTTAGAAGTTAATTAAACGCTGTTATCATTCATTAGGCGCGCGTAATAAAAAAGATGACTCCGCTCCGTCCAGAACTAGTTCAGGATATCGATAAATATTAACCGTAAATATGTTAAGTTGGTTAATGTTAAGTCTCGGTGGCGCAGTGGCGCGGTGGCACACGGCTTCTGATCCAGAGGTCCGGGTTAGATTCCTGACACTGGCTCACATCAATGACTTTTCGAAATTATTTTCGTAAGTTATGTGTGATAAATATCGATGAGTGAAAACTTTGTGCCCGGTATGGCAATAGGTTCGCCACCTATTCCATTTGGGACGTAAACATAACGGCGAGACGAGGCTTAACAGCCGCTGCCTACACCTTCGGATAGCAAAAGGGGTGTTGTTATATGAAAATGTGTTCTGTTGTGCCTGAACCACATTACGTTTAGTTACGTTTAGTGTTATGATAATACTGGCATTGTCGTGGATTTATAAGCTTTTAGGGTAAAAAACTGAAAAGCAAAAAAAGAAGTTATTTGTGATAAATATCGATGACTGACAGCTTCGTGCCCGGTGTACGGCAGTAGCTTCCGGTTCCGGTACGGTTCAGTAATTTTGTTTTTTTCCAAGGGATACAGAGATAAGCAATTCACGGGTTATCTTGATAGGTATGCGACAAAGCCTATATTATTCAGCTAGATTGACGATAGAGCTGTGTCATTGTTTAAAATACCTGTTTACAGTAAATTATAATTATTGCATGTAACAATTATATTTTCTCTTAAAGTTTAATATGTGATTGAATGATTATCAATACATTAAAAAGTGCAAGCTTTACATTTGAAAGTTTCGGGTTAGTACTAAATATTTAGAAGTCTGCTGGCTATGCGGTTTCGTTCGCCATCCGAGTAAAAACATTTGTAATGAAATGCATGGATGAATGAAATGTAAGGTGTCGGTGTTGTTTTCCCAGTTTTATAATGTATATACCTAATGTATTTAAAAGAAAAAAGTATATATTATGTATTAATATGCATTTTAATCGTTGTCTAGCTCTATTACATAATACAAGTATTAATTGCTTAGCTTTAGAAACTAGAGGGCGCTTTGTGAACTGCGCCAAAAATAGTTTGCAATTCGTACGCCCTTTATCCAAACTTATAGGTAACACACGGATAAATTTTATTAATAAACGAATAAATTATTTTGTAGATTTAATATTGAATATATGTACTTTATAGAAAAAATAATAAAATTATAATAATATATTTGACGAGTGAATAGATTTTACGTACGATTTTTTTTATGTACGAAATATATATAAATATGATTCTGACAACTAACTTTTAAAATTAGACTTATACCCTTAACATCAGCACTACCGTGGTACGCTTCAACCAATTAACAATATGGCCTTAGGATACCTAACGTATCTAACTATAGTTCCGTAGATAATGCGACACAAACAAACAATTTAATTTTAAAGGGTGTGGCTTCTTACACGTTTGAACACCACTTATCATTTGTCAAATATATGTTAGAATGTTAGTTGAAATTTAAGACTAGTACTTATCATTTGACATATTATAATATTCTGTATTTCAGGATGATATATTGTTTGAAGAAGAAGAGCCATTAGAGATTTATCCGTTGTCGCCGGTTACCTCCCCAGAGGTGGCAGAGAATGGAAATACGCCGGATAAAAAAATGTCATCTACAAACATTCAATCTATAGCGTCTTCCCAACAATTGCGTCACAACCCATCGAAAAGGAAGCTGTCTTACACCAGACCTATAACAAAAAGCGCATACAGTTCCTCGTCGATAAATGACGGAACATTGAAAAAGCTGGGCTCGCAGGATGGATTCGGTCGTAAATTAAGTACAGCTGGACCCAAAAGAAACTTCTCGACGTCGAGCTTCGCACATTACTCCACACCGTTTCATGGCTCCACACTGTCGTGCGTTCAGCCAAACGAGTTGGCATCGCAGCTTTCATTGAAGTCCGTCACTGACAGCGTCGCGGAAATAGCGTACTGCTGCTTCTGCTGCAAGAAGAAAGTTCACAAAGAGAAAGATAATAAAAACAAATTCTTAGATCTGTCCCTTTTAAAAGATCCCACATATTTGGTAATATTGATAAGCAGCAGTACTGTGGCTATATCTTGTACTAACTTTATTATCTTACTACCCTCGCACGCGGAAAATATCGGCTTCGACAAGTCTAGAGGCGCTTACTTGCTCAGTACGGTATCGGCGCTCGACTTGGTTGGACGCATTAGCGGTTCGGCGTTATGCGATTTGAATTTAATACCAAAAACGTTTTACTTCGTCGGTGGCTTATTCTTTTCTGGAGTCACATTAGCTATTATACCGTTTTTGAAATCCTATGTGACCATTAGCGTATTTTGCGCGTTTTTTGGTTTAGCTTCCGGTGTGAACAACAGTGTGACAACCCTGGTCATGGCTGAGATTTTGGGCGTTGACAGAATTATGTCCTCGTACGGCATCAGCTTGTTTGTGAACGGAATATTGCAACTGATAGGGCCGATCATTTGCGGTTTGTGGTTTGAGAGAGAAAAGAATTATGTGAAGATGTTCTTGACATTCGGCATGATCTTCATATGCGGATCGGCTCTTTGGCTTTTTATGCCTTTTATTAACAAAAGAAAGAGAAAGCTCGAGGAGAAAGAGAAGGCGTCTAGCCAGAAGGTTTAGATTTTTCGAATTTATATTTTAGGCTTACTTAATGCGCGGCTGCACAAAAATTAAGTGTTTAAAGTATCGTTTTTTTTTATTATTTTATATTTCAAATCTTGACTATTTTCTAGGGTTATGAATGCATTACTACACATGTCCGATATTGATATTAAGGTTCATATCAAATAATGATCGTGACTGATTTTAAATGGTTGTTTCGCTTGCCTACAGAACTTTTGTTTCGTTCGAATGCGAAAAGATTTTTTTTACGAAAGTTTATTTTCGAACATTTTGGGTTTTGGTCACAAAATATTTTTGCCAATTGCTCCCTAGATAGACATGTTAAGCAACGAAAAGCGTTGAAACTTAAAACCGGATGTTATTAGTTTCAATATTATATTAACTGGAGCATAAATTAAGTTTCTGAGCGTTCGAAGAATCTTTACAACAAAATCGTACACACGTACCTATATGTTTTGATATCTTTTAAAAGTGATATTAATTTGACTTATTCTGATTGTTTTATGAATCATGATATTATTGTTATAAATTTAATTGTCATAATTTTTCATTTACGATGAATTATTTTGATGGGAAATCTATAGAAGCTTGTTCGACTGTAATGGTCAGTAACTTTCTTAGTAAATTTTATCGTATGTTACGATAAAATGAGTTTTAATATTTATGAGAAGTTTGCTCAGCATGATGATCCCGTTACCTTCGTGGAATTTGGAGGCATTGTTTTGCTTCACGAAAACTGTTTTGTTTTGTCTCTCTGTTCTGAACGGGTACTGGCCTGCTTTAAATAATCTTGCCAAAAAATCTTGAAACACGCACAAATATTATTTGTATAACATGTTTTCTTATAGTGAATTCATTATATAAGGGATTTTCTATTTAAGAATGTTTTTATTCACCTTTGCATATACTTATCTTTATGTTTTCGATCCCCACCCTCACCTCACGAATTTAATTATCCCAAATATATCGTTATTTTTAAAACACCCCTTGCACTGAATTAAAATTTGTTTGCGTCTTTTTAGTTAAACCCTCTTTTTTATATCAAATGATATATGCAATTTTAATTTAGTATTAGATAGTGTCTCGTAATTTCTGTGCTGACCACTTTCATGGAATATTTTTATGATCAATCGATTACCCAAAGATGATCAATAGAGCTCTTTAGTAATGAACTTTTAGCGACACCTTATATAATTTTTCCTTACATATTTTTTTAATTATGTAATTTTTTCATTGTTTTTAGTTTAAGTTTCTATAAGACTTGGAGGCGATTAGAATTAAAGATTCCAGTTTATATTATTAATTTTATAGTATAATTAGTATTATTATAGAACGATGGAAAAAAGCCCGCACCTCACTTCTGAATCAGAAGTGTCGGGTTCGAATCCTGGCTGACGTGCAATGACTATTACATGGGACCAAAAAAATTGTTTGTGGCGTTTAAGCGTACCTAAATACTGCTGCGTACATCTTTGTGATATTAAGGTCGTGAAACTGTAAATAAAATAAACTGACGATATTATCTTGAATTTCAGTGATTTTCCTTTTAAATTCGTCGATCGTGTTGCAATCAATTACATATTATGTTTAAAATGTAGGTTTATATATATTCCAACCAAATAGTATAGTCGGTGAGGCGCCATTTTATACAAAACTAGTTGACCCGACAGACGTCTTAACTATTAATTTTGATTTAAGAAAAAATACCAAGATATTGCAAAAACATTATATACATAACACTTAGGCGATGTCATCTATCTCAGCCAGTATTGCCTTCGTCCAATGAACATGTCGTACTTAGAATATGATTTACTTAACTTTATAATTAGTAAACGCTCAAGATTTCGTTTGTCCGAATGAAAGCGCCAATGTGAACGGAACGAAAAAAACTAAAAGTTCCGTGTTAGATAGTTATTTTATCAATAGCAAGCAATATCTTTCATATCTCTGACTTTTTTACTTGTATAGGTATATAATACGGCGGTATGAAGTTCGCCGGGTCAGCAGGTCACATACATGACTAGGCTAAGGCTGTGTTCAAAGCGTTCGCAAGCTTTAACGAAAACATACAAGGAATATATAAATATCTAATCTTGTTTTAGTAAACATTTAAACTAGATAAAAACAAATCAATGTTCCATTCCATAATTCATTCCCCCGATTCGAGAATCATATTAATGACTAATTATTGTTGAAATATGTACGTATTCATTTTTCTTTATGATTATACTTTATTATTTTTGTATTAAGTAGCAAATATTAGCTATTAAGTGTCATAATGTATTTTTGAAGCAATAAAAATATATATTTCTATGTACATTTTATTTATTATTTTTCCTTGGTTGGTCCGAAAGAGAGAATTGATGTAAAAATTGGGATGTTCTGAATGGCTGTCAGTACGACTTTGCAGGCGTACAGAATAACTGCGACAAAATTGATGCAGGAGTCGAGAAAACCCTTAACACGCCTTCCATCATGAAATGGACGGTCTGGTCTCTTTTCAGCAAGTGGCCAGTTGTGGCACAAGCTTTAAAAGTCTTAAATTAATTAAATTAAACTCAGAGAAGTGGGCAGTTGAGATCCTAGGGACCATTTGAGGAGTTAACGTAAGTATAATCATTTAGTTGGCATTCGTCGAGCCAGATATTTTAAATATGTGATGTAGATACATTTATTGTTTTATCGTAATTCAGCCTACTTAAACACATAGATTTTTAACCGATTTTGAAATGGGGACATTGTCAGATAGGACAATTATGTACGCGTCGTGGTCAGCGATGATGGTGGGGCACATGCCTAATTGAATATTTCGTTAATCACCCAAATGTATAGATGTAATTTAGTGGACAGCGAGAACCGACGTAATTGTGACAACTATAGTTATTTCGTCTAGAGGTAAGACGGAATCCAACTAAAAGATGTTGTTCTGAACTCACTGCTAGGCCTTCTTACATCCCGCCCACATAACACTAAATTTCATAACAATCTGCCCAGCTATTTAAGAGTTCATTTCAACCTATGCATCGCACAGAAGGCTTTTCTATTAAGGAACGGGGGGCGGAGAGGAGTAACGAACGGGCGCCTATCAAAATGCCACGTAGGTGCGAGACTGCAGTATTTAGTTATCTCTCTATTTTCTATAACTGCATAAGATATTAATTTAAAGTAAATTGTCAGGGACAAATAGGTTTTAGTTCAAACACACAAGGTAACCTTACTTAATTTATAAACTAAAATTAATATTTAAAAAACCACTAGGTATTGCATAACCTATTTGATAGAGTTTACTACCTAGGAGCCATTCACTATGTCTGACTACAATAATATTGTGTATTTTAAACATTAAATAGCGACTTAATTGACCTGTAAAACTAGATATTTTTTTATCGTTCTAGTTGGAAACATTTGCTGAGGAAGATCCGGAACTTTTTGAAACATCTCATCCTCGACTGGAATTCACCGCTGAAGAATCTTCCCAGCACGAAAATCACACCAACGGTTCACCGCCTATGTGTAAAATCAAATCTAACATAAACATTGAGGAAAATTCTACCATCCCACGTGATTTCGCTAGATCGGCCAGTGCCGCCCTAGTGGCGGCGAAAGACATCGAACCATATCGAAAACCTCCATCAGCAAATTCTCGACACGGTCTGCAGAACATCTCTAGTAAAAATCATTTACCAAGCAATCCATCCTTATTGGAATCTGTACCGGAAGGTCGCAACAGTCGTATGAGTTCGCAGGAGATATTTGGTAAAAAACTGAATGTGCCCAAGGCACCTAAACGTAGCCCATCCACTTCCAGCTTCCAATATATGTCGACACCGTTCCATGGTTCGACATTGTCAGCATTTGAAAAACCGAGTGAATTTGCATCACAGTTCAGTCTGAAATCTGTCACAGATAGTTTGGCACCGATCACTTACTGCTGCCGCTGTAAGAAACGTCCAAAGGAAGACTCCTCTAAAAAGGACTCGAGCAAATATTTCGACATACAGCTACTCAAAGATCCGATATATTTAGTCATCTTGATATCAAACTGTACTTGTGCCATCTCTTATACCAACTTTATCATTCTGGTGCCGTCTTACGCTAAAGAATGTGGATTTGATTTATCTCTCGGCGCCTATCTGATCTCGATAATATCCGCTCTCGATTTGGTCGGCAGAATCGGTGGGTCAGCACTATCTGATTTGGTAACAACCCCCAAGCGATACTTTTTCATATTCGGTCTGCTTCTGTCCGGCATGAGTTTGGCGCTGGTGCCCCTGGTCTCGTCCTACTCCACTGTAAGTATATTCTGTTCGATATTCGGCATAGCTTCCGGTATCAACGTGGGCGTCACTGCGCTGGTCATGACCGAAATGCTCGGAACCGAGAGGCTCATGTCGTCGTACGGCATCAGTCTATTTGTGAACGGTATACTCCAACTGATCGGCCCTCCCATATGCGGCTTCTGGTTCGAATATACTAAATCCTACAAACCACTCTTTGTCACGTTGGGCTTCATTTTGATATTTGGCGCTGCACTATGGGGCTTTGTACCACTGATACATAGACGAAGAAGAAAAATGGAGGAGCAGAATAAAAATGAAGCGCAGAAAGCGTAAATAACCTGTATTTAATCACACGATTTCTTTTTTTATTAGTTTATATAAATAATCATGTATTAATGGATCTGTTACTAAAAATCTTGTAGGAAGTTAATAATAATATTAAATGAATTTAATAAGAATTCTTCACGTTTATTTCTTTATTTGTACACAGTGGTTATTGAATTTTTTCTGTAAGAAATTTTTCATTACATTGCCAAAATTTTAAAAATGTAATATGTATGGTGTAAAACACCTGAGTTGAGCCTTTTGAAAAGTATATATATATATATATTTTATATTTACGATATAAAACATCTTAATTATACTTATATATACTTCCAGTGAAAAATAATACTTTTGTTAAGTTGTTTATTCAATATTTCTAAATGTTAAATATGTACGAATTTAATTATAAGTATAGTGATTTTTTAAAAATAGGGTCCATAGTATAATAATAAATGTCTCGGGTAATCTCTGTGTTTGCAAAGTTGATATCGACACAAATATCTTGTGTATGTAAGTCTGGGTTTTATTAACAACTGTATGTATGGTCTTATAAACTTTTCGAGACAATAACTTATTAACATATCGAGCCATTAATGAGCATACTAAATAATAAGGTGAATATTTTTAATTACAGAGATCATGAAAATTTGACTAAGAAAAAAATATAAAAAATATTGACTTTGCAAACGCATCGTCACTTAATATCAATATATTAACAACTTGTATTGTTCAATTTTTAAATATACTTATCACATTTAAAACAATAATCTCATTATAAGTCATTCCTATTCATTGCGATCAATATTTCATAATCAATTCAGTATTTGTATTAAATGTTAGAAATGCACAATATCGCTGTTTCTGGTCACTAACTACAACCAAAAAGTCCCTATTTTAAAGAGAATTTCTCAGAGTATCAAAATACAAAATATCTACGTACCCAATTTTAATTTACCAACATAACTATTTTATTTACTATTGCGAAGGGCGTGCCTTTTTGCCTTTCCATCAATAGCCGCCAAATAATCAGGTCGCCATTCTCTTTTTTTTTTCTTTAAATCATGTGGTATTTATAATATGCCGATTTACATGATAGAGGCCGATTGCTAAAACAATACTAAACAGTGTAGTAATATTTTAATATATTACAAATATATATACTATTATTATTATAGTGAACATCCTGCAGCACTAAAGAACTTCACTATACAGACATGAAAAAAAAACTATAATTTGATAAAATCAATCTGAAATGAATTTCTAAGAGGAAGTTCGACCTGTATGTGGTTATTAGCACATTATTGTTGTTATTTTTTGTGTTATATGTTTTTTATGTAACTTTCATATGACAAACTTTATTCCTCACTTCATGGTGTAAGTTAGTGTGTAAATTATCTGTGTTATTGTTATTATAATAATCTAATAAAAAAAATTATAATAAATAAAAAAGTAGGTGACTACTATTTTCTGCATAGGTTCTGCTGGTTCTACTTTCAATCATTATTTGAACAATCGCATTATATTATTCAAAAATAAGTTTACAGTGTATTAGGAGCTTTTTATAAAACATCGATTATGGATACTTCGAAAATTAATAATGTTCCTTGAACAACAAGAACTGATCTTAGCATGATTAAAAATCGGTGAAATAAAGCTTAGGTATAAATGTGGCGCTTCTATTGTAAATGTCACCATCCTTTATATTTTCTATGACATATTAATAGGTATATGATATATTTCTTGTAATCTATATCAGCTGCTTTTAATGTTAGTGCATTATTATGATGATAAGTTTTTCTTTTTAAGAATTTGAATCATGCTTGGTGTCTACATAACGTAATTACTAGACCTATATAAGTGTAGTAGACGATGTTTAGTAGTAACAAGGTATATTAATGGGACACATTTAGTTTGTATTTATATAAAAATACTGTAATTAGAATTGTAGTTAATAATAATTCTATAAAGTCAAATTTATTCAATATAATCATTGGTATCCAGTTTACGTATCTCTATGTGTGATTATTGTAATGACATGTAATTCAATGTTGCCAGTAGTAATAATTATATTATTAAGTTCCATCTATCATAACGCCGCTCTTTTTATCGAACTAAAAGTATACTTTATACTGTATATATTTAAGTTTAGTTTATTTATGTTCACAAGATGAGATAAAGAAGAGTATGAACGAGTATCCAATCTGTGTGGCTAATATTATTTAAAAAAAAAAATTTTGTACTTATTTAACGTTTTTGGTATGTTTTATTTCTGAACTAACAGTACATAAAATTAACTAACTGATAGACTGCGAATATTTTGTTTTAAGTAGGTAAGTATATAATTTTGAACTGTTCAATAATTGCCATACACTTTTAAGTAAATATTATATTTTTACTAGTTATTAAAATACTAGTTCTTCCATATCTTCCGGTGTTCACGAGATATTGTTCAAGATCATGTATATAATTTTATTTGTTTATATTTTCTATAAGTGCGATTTTTTGTATATTGTGCGGTTTTTAGTGTAATAATATATTTAAAGCCAAGCTTTTGTGACATTTTTTATTTTTGTTGGTTTCATTTAGCCAGTCAAAGAATACTAATTATTATGGATTAATTACTGCAAAAGTATATATTATTTAAAAATACACTATTAGTAAATAAACTAATAAAAACGGCAAGTATATTTGCAGTCTTTATCCTCATTTTTTAAATTTCACTTCGTAGTTTATTGAGCACATATCTTCAGAACACCAACTCCCACCCACAGGGTAAATTTTTATACTGTCGACATCTTGTCTCCAATATTACTATACATGTACAAGTGCGACCTTGACGTGTTAAAGTCTATTGCACAAGTTAAAAAAAAGGAACTGCACACGTTTTCATACAAATGATGTATTTAATATTGTTTGTGATTAAGTATAATGTATCTATTTTTCATTTACCCAGATAATTCTGATATAACTGTTAGCTATATTTAGCTAACTCCAAAATAGTCTACGTATAAAATATCATTGGAATATAACAACAAATGTCACCTATTATTATACAATAACATAACTTCACGCCTTTATATATCTACCCGAAGGTGGAGGCAGCGGCTGCTAACCCTCGATCGAACCACTGAATCGTTAAGTTACGTCCCAAATGGAATAGGCGGCGATTGTGGCGAACCTATTGTCTTACACCGGGCACAAAGTTGACAGTCATCGATATTCATCACACATAACTTCCAAAAAGAATTGCTAAGCCCGGAATCGATCGCACGGCTTCTGAATCAGAAGCGGGGAGCTCTACCAATTAACCACCGAGACTACTATAAATTTGAAAATCAAGCCCGTGTGGCGCATGGCCCGTTCTTAGCATGTGATAACACAGGAGCCCTCTGTGAAGCAATATTAATAATAATATTTTGGACAAAAAAATAAATTTTATAAAATTTATCTAATGGTATTGCTATAATTATAGCAATACCATTTGCTCCTTAGGTTTTACGTCCAGGAAGCTACTACTACTTCGAGATGCCGTCATGATGTGCCGTGGTCGTTCAATACGTTAAATACCCTGTACGTAATATTTTGTTTAAAATAGATACATTATTACAGAATCACATACAGATAATAATTTGAATCAGAAGGCATGGTAAATAAATACAAAAAGGGTAAATTTAAGGAATAACATGAGTAGGGTTTTGATATTTTTTTCGGAAATCAAATCCTCAGAAGACCTAGCTCTTAATATACGTACCTGTACTCTGCACATATCTATATATACTGTAATGTATGGAAGTGACAGTTGGGTATATGGCAAACTGAGCATGAAAGTAGTTAGTTAACGACGCCGCGACGTGTAGCGACAGCTTAGGAGTTATAAAGCTTGCAAACCGCGGTCAAAACAACGGTTTAAGGAAGGAAGAGTTCCTCTGAAAGAGAATGTCAATGCCAATAGGAACAAGCATGCCCCGGCAAGAACTAAGCAGATGTGGTTCATCTACCACGACCAAAAAGATCCCCGTGATTATCTTACCCGATAGTCTTCTGCGGGGTGATTACCTAAAATTAGCGAGCAGATTGCTGACTGATCGCTATCTATCATACTTTACTAAGCTTAATATAACAATTGCGATCGCGTATAATGATAATTAGTTGCCAGAAACTGTTATTATTTTCCTTTGATCGTCGAAAACTAGCAATGTCCTCAGTAATCGCTTAAGATTACGATATAGAAATTCTGGTGAGGTGTGTGGGTATTCAATGATATAGTCTGGAACTCGGCTCTTTCTGCCAACCCCGTCCGCATGGTACTTGAAAAGATGTGAGAAACTGTTATTTTTGTATGCTAATGCTTTACTTCAATTTTTAGATCTTGTTGGAAATTAAATGTGACTTTGGTAATTAGGTATCTATTTACTAGTTAGTTAGCCACTTACGTTTCGGATCACTGATTAATTATCTAAGACGCTAATACAGTTATATGTCAATTTATGACAGTGCCATTTTTTGAAACACTATAACTATGCCTTACGTATACTTATCATAGTTATTTCGTAAATAAAACATTCTTTATAATAATTAGTTTTATTTCAATCTTCCCCATAAATAAATAATCCACCCAAAAATTAATAAAGTCGGCGCCTCGACTCGAGCGGAATTACACAAGTGGTAAGTTGGCTTGAAACCCAAATAATACTCGGATCAGTATTGGTATGCCCATACGTTATTTATTAAATAAAAATTTCTGATTCAATTGTCCACTGGACATCTCAATCACTAATAACTCTGTCAAATCGTTGTGACGACGCATTTGCAACAAAATCTGCAAACGTAGATAAACTCGTAGTCCCTAGTGAGTTTAAGTGCTAGAACCAAGCAGCTAGCTGCATGAATGGGCCAGCTCGACCAGTGAAACACCACGACCTCTCAGAAGATGGCTTAAAGTGGCTCATGCCGCTCAGGCCCTTCCCCATGCTTTCCCATCCTACTCCCTTAAAGGTCGGCAGTGCAACTGTAACACAACATGTATTGCAAGTTTCCGTGGGCGGCACTGGTCACTTACCATCGGGTGACACGCATGCTCGTTTGCTCTCCAATCCCATAAAAAAATCAAATATCATTGAATTGGGTAATTGCAATCTAAATAAAATAAGTTATACCTACGTTCTGTCGCATATATTTTGTTAAAAGTTACATTAATAGGTACTTCTATTTCAAATTAAATTGACCCAAAGTAAAGCGCAGTCGCTTTCGTTTAGTTAGCAGGGTCTTGTTTAATTTTATAGTGGATATCGTTGCACTCTCTAAGTTTCTGCGCGGCTTGTTCTGGAGTTAAATCTCTTTGTGCCTGGGCTAGCATTTCGTAGCCAACCATGAACTTCTTCACAGTTGCGGAGCGAAGTAGGGGTGGTAGATATATACCATGGAACAGCCAGTGTGGGGAGTCTCCTACAGTTTTTAATGGGCCAGTTGGAGCACCTGTGAATGACATAAACATAAAATTACTTTTAAAAAAAGTTGAACCGACTTATAGAAACACTAACGAAAAAATCTTTAATTAGACGAAAACAGTACTTCTATAACTAAAAAGCGATAAAATAACACAATTAAGTATTTGCCTACTTAATATACAAAACGCAATACTTTAATAAAGTCATTTTCCATTAAAATATTTATCTATAATTGTCACTTATTTTTGGACTAGCCGCGACTTCGTCTGCGTGGACGCCACACACAAAGCAGCAAAAATACTGTGCCTGTGCCACAAAAAGGGTTCATTGCTCACACCAAATAAACATAATGTAATAAAATTTAGGCTATCTTGGCTATATTTATGCAAATATACAGTTATACCAAAAACAAAGAAAAACCAAAGACAAAAATTCTAAAAACCATATTTTTGGGTTCGGTATCGATTGTAGTAGATCATATCTAATGTGTTCTAAAAAAAAAATAGGTATTCAATGTAGTTTCAACTTTGCTACGATTTTATTAAATGTATAGATTTGATGCCAATAGGTAGTCTATTTTGTTGCATGACGCGCACAGTGTAACTTTTTACCGGCGCCGACTACAACAACTCCTCTTTTGTCAAAAATATTAAAAATGTTGCTAAAGCAGCCTGCAATAGTAGCTTAGTTATTCATGGGTGTTTTTATATAACGGAAGCTTAGAACTAGCTAGCTTGGTTAGAGCTATCCAGCTGTAACTACATTCTAGCAACAGTTAGGTCACTCACCATGCCAACCCATGCTGTAGGGGAAATTACATATAAATAAATTATCATATTTTGTAGTCAGTAATTTCATTATTTCAGCCAGCGCCATCTTTTGTTCGTCTGTCAAATCTGTTATCCGCTGTGGTCGTCCATTTATTGGGAGTAAGATGGTTTCGTAAGGCCAAACGGCCCAGTATGGCACCAATGCAACCCATTCAGAGTTTTTCACAACAATGCGCTCCTGGAAATATTAGGTATTATAACGAACATATAAATAGCTCAAAACATAGACACCATTTTAGCGCAAATGTATCTATTTCGTACAAAACGACTTAATGAGATTTGCATGTGGTTACACTTCGATTAGTGACACACACACACACACTATTTAATTACAATGAAATGTTAGAAAAATAAGCTATGGC
Organism: Euproctis similis; assembly: GCA_905147225.2. Taxonomy (NCBI): domain Eukaryota; kingdom Metazoa; phylum Arthropoda; class Insecta; order Lepidoptera; family Erebidae; genus Euproctis; species Euproctis similis. The sequence goes on from LR990107.1 coordinate 3,108,808, forward strand.
CAATCCAAATTCCACATTAAGAATGCGCTAGAAAAACTAACATTTAAATAAACTCCTTTCCTTGCACTTGTGTCAATTGTGGTTAGTAAGCTTTTGGACCATATCTATTGCTTGGAATTTTATTCATTTCATTCATACTTAGAATCGCATGTAATAGTTACGGAACAACTTAAAAAGTTGTTAAAAGAAAAGGTTTAGAAATACTAATGAATTTCAAGCAAGTTACACTTAATTTATTATGCCAATAAGTCTTACTTTCTTCTCTAACTCTTGCTGCAAATAATCCACAAGTAGAGGTCGCTTGTGTTGTATATAATATTCATGCTGAGTTCTGGAAAACGTGTAAACGTGTAGGTTAAGCACTTAGGTTTGGGATTGATGCTCCTCAATTTTTAAATTGGTCCTTTGTAAAAATTGTTGTTTAAATTGAGATATTGGATTAAGTTGGGTGTTTCAATATGATTGCTTGGATATCTTAACATTCAAAAGTGTTGTAAAATGGTTGCTAATTAATTTTAAAGACAGAAATATTACAGTTACCTGTCTTTGACCCGAGGCTCGTTAGGTAGGAAACTGGACGCCCAGATCTGACAATGCGGATGTGGATTGGAACAACCCATAACAGCACCTTTGTTCTCAAAGATCTGCACCCAAGTGTAGCGACGACCTAACTCGATTACTTGGTTGACCCATCTGAAAGTTAAATAAAGAAAGTTTTTGACTCGACACACACAGCACCCTCTAGTTATACAAGCTAAGCAACTAAATTTTATGAAAACTAGACATTAGACTTATTCAGTATTAGTATTGTAAAACATGTTTCATCATCATCATCATCATGAGCCTGTTGCAGACCACAGCTGGCATAGGCTTCTCCCAATGTGCGCCACAACATCCGATTCTCTGCCTTACGCATCCAGTCTTTTCCAGCAGCCTTTCTGAGGTCGTCTGACCACCAGTTTGGTGGGCGTCTTACGCTACCTTTACCAAGACGTGGTCTCAACTCTATGACCTTACTCCATCTACCGTCGGTCCGGACTAGCTCATTGCCACTTCAGCGAGCTTATTCTACGAGTTATGTCGGTTACCCCAGTTCTCTGGTGGATATACTCATTCCTGAGTTTATCTTTTAGAGATACCCCGAGCATTGCTCGCTCCATAGCTCGTTGAGCGACTTTAAATTTGTGGACTAGCCCCACCGTGAGAGTCCACGTTTTGGCACCGTAGGTCATCACCGGTAAGACGCACTGGTCAAAAACTTTTGGTCTTCAGACATTGCTGTATAGGCGAGCTGAAGACTCGACGCAGTTTGCCGAATGCAGCCCAACCCAGCTGAATCCTGCTTTCTGCCTCCTTCTCGAAGTTTCGTCTACCTTACTGGATAATTTGGCCTAGGTAGACGTATTTGTTTACGACTTCGAGAACTGACCCTTCGACGCTTATAGTTCTTGGCAGGACATGTTCATTGAACATGACCTTGGTCTTGTCCAAGTTCATGCCTAAACCGACACGCCGGGAGGACTCGTCTAGACTGCGCAGCATTCCGCTTGACTGTTCCAGCGACTCTGCCATTACAACGATGTCGTCGGCAAACCGAAGATGTGAGATGTACTCACCATTCACGTTGATACCCTGTCCAGTCCAATCCAGGGTCTTGGAGACGTCCTACAGAGTGTTGGTGAAGAGTTTGGGCGATATGACATCTCCCTGTCTTACACCTCGATTTAGCTCGATAGAGTTCGTCACCTGGTCCTGTATCTGGACAGCCATCGTGGTGGTGTCACGAGCATCTCAACACCTCGATATAACGCCAGTAAATCCGACATCGCTGCAATGCATCCAGAACTGCCCAAATTTCGATGGAGTCGAAGGCTTTTTCGTAATCCACGAATGCCATACACAGCGGCTGATTGTACTCTTCGGTCTTCTGTACAATCTGCCGGACAGTGTGGATGTGATCCACGGTAGTAAAGCCTTTTCGAAACCGGCCTGCTCCGGAAGCTGGAATTCGTCGAGTCTTGTAGCCAGACGATTCGTGACGACCCTTGAGAACAACTTGTAGATATGGCTCAGGGGTGAGATGAGTCTGTAATTCTTCAGCAAGGTCTTATCACCTTTTTTGAAGAACAGCACCACCGCACTCCTGCTCCAAGCCTGTGGTATTATGCCCTGGTGTATGACGGCATTAAAAAGACTTTCTATTAAGAATATGTTTAGTAAAACACATTTAGTATGCTATCTGTACTAATAAAATCTATGTTTTTATAAATCTGTTGGCCATTCAGTCACTACAAAGCGACTGCCGTGCCTGATCCATATTCATAATTGATATTACAAAGATAATAAACTCGTTATTTTGATTTTGCAAAGTATGTATGTCGGTATTTATATAATGTAGTTCTTGAATCTCAGAACTCAATTTTAAAGTATAGAGTATTTATTCAACCGATTAAGCTGAATTTCTTTATACACCCTAAGTTTGAATGAATAGGCCGGCTCGACTGGTGAAATACCACTACCTCTCATACAGAGATACTTTTAATGCTCTTTTACAATATGGGTATCAAAAGATAGGGCTTTTCGATAGTAACTTGAAAATTAATGTGACGTCATTCTAAATCCAATTTTGCGGAATAAGTATTTTCAGTGCATTTTTACGATATGGGTATCAAAATTAAAGGGCTTTCTGGGAGTAAATCGTAGAATAATACGAGGTCGAATACTTATAGCAGATCCTCCAAAATAGAGGAGTAGTTATTTTACCTAATTTTACCCAGACCCAAATTAAGATTTATACTCGTGTGGGCATCGAACCCGCCAATCTCAATTCCACAGGTGGTATTTTTACCAATGCACCACGAGGCTTGTCGTTATGTAAATAAGATGTGCTCTTTTTGTGTTACAAAGTTTCACTTGTTTAGCCCGGAGGGACTCTACCCTCTATTTTTTTTTTTACAATTTTTGTTGTCTGTCTGTTTCTTCCGCGTAATCTCTGAAATGGCTAGACCTATTTTGACGGGACTTTTATTGGCAGGTATCGAACCCACCGCCTTCTTTTCAACAGTCTTTTGTTTTAGTAATGGACGACTAATCCCATTGTTCCATAATTCAATGTTTTATTGCACGACATACGAGGTATTAGAATAATAATCACGATAAATAAATACAATTAAACAATTGGACTTTATTTTAAAAACATAAATACTCACTGTTCAATGACAGCTAGAATCTCTTGAACAGTCATCAGAGGTATAGTCATGCTAGAGTCAGGATGAAAACACATCACCCTGGAAAGTTACAATCTATTAAATGGTGATCAGTTTTTTATTTATCGTCGAGTGTACTAAGAAAGTGTTCGCCCATTATATCAATCAATACCTGATCGTTTTTTCCATATATAGTCGATCTTAAATTCTTATAATCATAGGTATGTAACATTCTTCAGAAAATATTCACTTACATTTACTACAGAAGTATCAGCAAATACTCTTACAAAAGCTAGTCGTTAATAAGAAAATAGCCACTGAGACTTTATACTTATCATGCCACTCTTCCTTATCGGCGACATGGCTCACTAAGGTGAGGTTATCTTACCAAGGTAACTCGCATATAATAAATACGGAGGGGCTTATTGGAAACGGATGAATGAAATATGTGTTACTAAAGTACCTGCAATGTCCTTTTGCTGCCGCTGATCGGAACAATGAGTCCTCGCTTGGTGGGGGCTCGGGCACTCGCTCCAATAACGCCGGGAAATCATTCGGGAACACGTAAGTCGACTTGTAGTTCGGGTTTTTCTGCAATATAACGGATTATGGGTTTCAAGGAATCCAAGATGTACAACATAAGTTCACGCAACTTCATGCCTTATTCTACCCGATGGTGTTGACAGTAGCTATTAAACCTCGTCTTGCCGAATTTTACGTCCCAAATGGGTTACGTTTCTAATATTTATCGCTCTAAAGTCTTAAATTAACTTTTAAGAAGCTCATTTACTAAAGGTCAAATCTATCAAAAAAATTACTCATTTGCAAAACGCGATAATATTATTCATTCTCGAAGAATTATATATATCTAATAGTGATTCACCAAATGAGTCGTTGCAAGTCCAAGTTTGAGTAAAAGAATACATTACATAATTATGATAATTGCTCTTGTGTTCTTGACATGGCTAATAATAATGGCTCTTGGATAACGGCATGCATTGCATGGATAATCTCCTACCAGAACACAAGGTTCTTGTGTTCTGGTAGGAGAGGAAGCGGCCGAGGTAGAACATAGGCTGAAAAGATGGCAGGAGAAGCTAGAGAGAGTCGGTTTTAAGATCACCCGTGATAAAACTTAGCACCTATTTTGTGACTTTGGTGGCTCCTCTGGCTTTTCCTCAATATCTTTGGACGAAAATGCCTCAAAGTTACGTCGAACTTTAAATACCTTGGTTCGCTTATTCAAAGCGACGGCAATATTGACCGCGATGTGAATAACAGAATGAATGCGGGATGGATGAAATGGCGACAGATCTCAGGAACAGGATACGACCCACGGATGCCCCTCAAATTAAAGGGGAAAATATACAAATCGATTGTCAGACCTGTCGTATTGTATGGATCTGAATGCTGGTCAATGAAAGAAGTGGCTGAAAGGAGAGTACATGCAACAGAAATGCGTATGTTAAGATGGATGTGTGGTGTGACAAAATTGGATAGAATAAGAAATGAGTATGTAAGAGGAAGCGTGAAAGTAGCACCAATTACAAAAAAATTAGAAGTGGTAGATTGGCGTGGTATGGACACATTATGAGAAGGGACGAAAGTCATATCACAAGGAGAGCGATGGGAATGACTGTGGATGGACACATTAGTAGAGGAAGGCCGAAAAAGAGATGGATGGACTGTGTAAAAGTTGATATGAGTATAAAGGGAGTAAGTGTGAACACGACGAGTGATAGAAGAGAATGGAAAAGGATAACATGCTATGCTGACCCCACTTAGAGTGGGACAAGGGCAGGAAAAAATGATGATGCTCTTGTGTTCTTGACGATTCTTACCTAATCACTTTCACTTATGTACCCCCACAGTAGGGAGAAAAAAGATCGTTCTCTAAAATGTTTACCTGTCCATTAGATCTCACAGCATTAGGTAGAAGTGGGTTTTCCAGGTCATGTGATTGGTCTTCCTGTTCACTTTCAGTCTGACCACTCCAAGGTCTTTGACAACGATGTGGAGAGACTAGAACCCACTCATCCTTAAGCGGGTTATAACGCATGTGCTGGTGTTCTGTCAAGCAATATATGTTCAATTTATATTATTTATTTTTTGAGGAACATCATGCGATATTGATATATAAACATTTAATTAATTTCCATTGTTAAAAAGATAGCGCGAATGAACAATAATAAGAGATATTAAAAAGTTTTATAAATAAATGTAGGTGATGATTGGTTTTATGCGAGGTCCACTGTTTCGCTATTCGCGCTTTATAGTCTCATGAAGTGCTGTGGTATTTATAGAAATTAGAAATTAATTAACTGAATATAATAATAATAATATCTTGGACACAATACACACAGCGCCCCTTAGTTCTAAGCTAAGCAACTAAATGCTTGTGTTATGGGTACTAGATAACGGATATTAATACATATATACTTTTATTTTGTAAATACATACTTATAATACATAGAAAAACACCCAGACACCACACAAATATTCATGTATGTCACAAATATTTGTGCTCGGGTGGGAATCGAACCCCCGACCTCATTGCTGCAGCCGGTAGTTTTACCAGTGCGCCACGAGGCCCGTTCTTACATTATACTGATCGTTTGAGAGTGACTGGTGAAGTCTGATCCGGTCTACGAAGATAATATGTGATAATTTTATTTGTGATAATTCAATAATAAAATAAACATAACTTCACGCCTTTACTACCCGAAGGTGTAGGCAGCGGCTGTTAAGCCTCATCTCGCCGTTAAGTTTACTTCCCAGATGGAATAGGTGGCGAACCTATTGCCATACCGGGCACATAGTTTTCTGCCATCCAAATTTTTCACACACAACTTCCGAAAACAATTTCCAAAAATCATTGGTCAAAGTCAGGATCCAATCCCCCGACTTCTTGATTTTGTAGCGGGGTGTTCAAACACTGGACCACCAAGACTAATCATTATTAATATACTACCTACTACATATGAAAATTGAAATTTATTTGCAATAGGTAACTTATCAAAGGTTTATCATTATCTAATACCTGCAATAAATATTTTATGATACACCTGTTTATTACAGATATAACTTCCCACTTGACTCCGTGATCCCAAACGTAATTATACCAGTTGGAAGAAACTATTGCCTTACAACGATTTTTTATTTTATTTACAGTTCTGTGACATCATATTCAGAAGTGCGCTGTTAAACCTCCAGACTAAGGCAAGGTTATGAAATGGGTAGAGATATGAATAAAAATATTTAACTTTGTTAACTGCTGTGGTCAGGGATCAAATTTAAGTTAGGTATAGAGACTCGGGGTAAAATCATTACAATTTATGTAGCTTACATAATCGTCAATACATTTTTCAGCTTTCCAGAGTAACGCGATCAAACAAACAAACAATATGTTCAATACCTATCTATAGTATTTATATAACTACCGTTCTAAGTTCGCCGGGTCAGCAAACGTGTGATAACCAGCAAGAGCCTAAAGCAATAGCAATCAATGAAATATTCAATTCTTTTTGCTTCTTTTTTTATTTTATTATAATCGCTATTTCTGTTGGGTAATCCCCGGGCGGGTCAGGTATGATAAGGTTATAAAAAGCAAAATATATTCCCGGATGTCCAAAATGCCTGAAAAATACTGAAAATGCATATCATAAACATAATCTATCAACCACACATTGTATTTTTATTATTATACTAGCTGACCCGGCGAATTTTGTTCCACATCAAAAGTAATAAATGAGTAAAATTTGGATCTTAAAAAGTTCAATTTGTGCTATTTATCAGCACGCGCTTAGGCGCGCAACGCAACTGTTATGTCCCGTTATGTTAATATTGTAATATCTTCGCAAATATTCGTTTAAATTATATACTGTACAGGGCCATATTGATCTATATTAAAAGCACAATCTATTTATGACACTTAATTGGATGAAAATTGAAAAGTAATGATGTAATGTTTAAAATCACTTCGTAAATAAGCCATTATTTATCGTAAAAAGTAAGAAAATAAAAATAGCAATTGTGGGTTATCCCTAAGAGATAGACATATGATCTCGCGGACTTTTTTGTAGACCTTTAGAAGGTGTTTAATAATGTAGAACATTGTTTTGATCTATAACTTAGGGTTCAGGCAGCGTTTGCAATTAAAGTGCTAAATCTCGAAAATTATCATTTTTTCTTTACAACATGATATATGAATTATAGATCAAAACCACCCCGTTGACACCCTCTATCTATTAAAAAAAAACCGCATCAAAATCCGTTGCGTAGTTTTAAAGATATAAGCATATAAAGGGACAGACAGCAGAAAGTGACTTTGTTTTGTACTATGTAATGATGATGATGATTAAATACAACTCTACGATCAGACGGCAATTACACTTAATTCTGACTTATTTGTAAATGTTTCGAAATAACTGTTAGAATATTTTAATAAATTTAATCAACCTTACCGCTTGGCTTAAATTCCGTCATATCTGATGAAGTCTTTGTCAGTATACAGTTTTAGAGGCCGTCACTTATCGTGCCACTCACGACCGCGTCAAGGCCACAACTGAAGTTTGTTTGTTCATTCGTAAAAATATACAATGTATAGGTAGAAGTTAGTCCACTGATAAGCATTTACGTTTGTAAAACAGCTAATAAATAACATACATTAAATAAATAGGTACTAATATTTATTAAAAAAAAATATTTTTATTAAATCGTAGTTTCGATTCTTGAAAAAAAAAAAATAACACAAACGGTCCTGGAATCCGCAACAATTACATTACTGGAGGAGCGCACTAACCACTGAGCTATTAAGGAACAACATTTCATAACCAATAACATAATTTCTCGAATTGATTTAATACAGAAGATATGAATATCCACGTTATTTCTTTAAATAATTTAATTCTTAAAGTCGCAACCCAGATTCGTGTTTTTACACTTTTTACTATTTGGCAAAACTATTGGCTTTTCTATTTTGAATTGCATTTCCTAAGAATATTTACTATAGTAACATTCTTTTTTAGCCATCGGAAAGTAGAGATTTCAACAAACAGAAAACATACTAACTTTTTGAAAAAAGATTTAAACTTTTTGAAGATTGAAGGGTGAATTTTAGATTTAAAATTAGGGTGATTTTTCGATATTAATTCAAAATAAGGCGAAAAAGTAAATATACAGTGAAACTTGGTTAAGTGGGACCTGGATATGTGAGAAACCTCCATAACTGGAACTCATGCTGAGGTCCCAACACTTTGGCACTGAATTACCTCTGTTAGTGGGACGAGGTAAACCTCTATATCTGGGATTTGTTCTTTCGATTTATCATCATAGATAACATTGTTTGTTTACTCATTCTTATTCTACCCACAAATTCCACACGTAATTCCAAGTAACGTAAGTCACGTAAGTACAAATTTTGAGCTTCAATTACCTTCAGTTTTAGTTTCGCTTTACTATCATACAGATGTTTATTAGAAAAATGTCAAAACGAAAGCTACAATCGTTATCATTACGTGAAAAACTGAAGTTAATATCCGTTTATGAAAGTGGGAAGACACACGAAGAAGTTTGTGCCGAATTTAATGTGCCAAAATCTACTCTTTGTAGAATAATTCAGAGTAAAAATAAAATTGAATCACAATGTTCTGAAGGACAAGGAAAACTAAAACGTGTACGTTTATCAGAATATCCTGAACTTGAACAGTGTACAAATGAGACCTGATGAACCTGTATAAATGAGACAGATATTTATTTATACCTGTTTATCTGAGACACTGGGTAAGTGGAATACCTCTATAAGTGAAACGACATTGCCGGTCCCTTGATGTCTCACTTAACCAGGTTTCACTGTATTTTAAACAAATAAATTACAGCGTATTTGAGACATAAAAAGGTAACTTTACACGAAATTTCGTGAAAAAAAATTAGCTTTGGTAAAAGATGATAAAAAACCAAAAACATGTTTTTTTTAATTTTTATATAAATTTTGAGGTTATATGAAAAAAGTGAAAATGCTTAAGTTTTAGATCTTTTTATTGCCTACAACTTTGCCAGTTGACTTTTTTCCATAGGCCTTTTAGTTTTACCGGAAATCGAGAAAAGCCGTGTTTTACCCTTAAAAACTTACCCCCACCCCCTTCCCGACTACAGATCGCCCGTAAATTATTTTCCATTTCGTTTTTGTAATATTCTCCTCCTTTTCTAATGGGTTTCATCCTACTATTATTTTTTTTTGGTTTTAAAAATTATCTACCTTGGTCTATCTATACTAGTGTCCGACCGAAGGTCTATTTTTGGCCGAAACCGAAGCCGAAGCTGATTAATCGGCAATCTCCACAACCTTCGGCCGAAGCCGACGCCGAAGGTTTATAAACTATACGTAATTTAATCATTTTGTTCAATATTATACACAGATAAAAAAGAATATAGGCGTAAGTGGCATAAACCGCTTCTCTCGGTGATAGAGGTATCCACACTGAACTAAGTGCAGTCCGGTCCGTCAGTCACTCACTCTTTCGTAACAGTTCGTTTAATTCCGACTGTTTTCTGACTTTCGGCGAGATCTTCGGCTTCGGCCGGATTCTGGGCCGAAGCCGAAGATCTCGCCGAAGATGGTTTTTTGGCCGAAGGTGGTGGAAGCCGAAGCTGAAGCTTCGGTCGGACACTAATTTATACATAACTAGCTGACCCGGCGAACTTTGTTCCGCACCAAAAGTAATAACTGCTGTCCCGCTATGTTAATACTGCAATATCTTCGAAAATATTCGTTTAAATTGCATACTGTAAAAGGACAGGATCATCTATATTAGGTACATGCACAATCTATTTAAGACACTTAATTGGATGAAAATTAATACTGTAATGTTTAAAATCGCTTCGTAAATAGGACATTATTTCTCGTAAATAGTAAAAAAAATAAAAATGGTCATTGTGGGTTATCCCTAATAGATAGGCATACGCTTTTGCGGACTTTTTGGTAGACCTTCTGAAGGTGTTTAATAATGTAGAACATTGTTTTGATCTATCACTTAGGGTTCAGACAGCGTTTGTGTTTAAAGTTCCAAATCTTGAAAATTATCATTTTTTTTACTACACTATACATGAATTATAGATCAAAACCACTCCGTTGACATCCTCTAACTATTAAAAAAAACCGATTCAAAATCCGTTGCGTAGTTTTAAAGATATGCGCATTTAAGCGGACAGACAGCGGAAAGTGACTTTGTTTTAAACTATGTAATGATATTGATGTTCCAAACTTAGAATTTGTTGCGTTATTATTCTATGGTTCCAAATAAATTTTTGGTGACAATAATACTGGGTTTACACTCAGCACAAGCCGCTGCTCCTTGCGCTATCGGAAATATACTTGTTATGTAAATACTTCTGCGGCACAGTCGACGCGAGTGAGCGTTTACACTCAGCCCTCGTACTTCTTTACAGAGCAACTTGCAGCAAAGTGCGAGCTGTATTTTTACTAAGTGTCACTGGCCCTCCAAACGGCTAGGAAAGCACGAGCATGTCGGCACGCACCTCGCCCTACCTCGTCCAACTTCCCAACTTGCATTTGTTGTCGGTTTCTTAGCCCGAGTCAAAGGGCCCGAGCATAGATACCTATTACCTACATAGTTTTTTGTAAATTTATTTAAAGTTATTGCACATATTATTATGCGTTCACGAACTGAATGACTACACTTCACAGACTTCACTTCACTTCATTAATTCAGTAGTAAATCAGACGTTGTGTTAAGCAGATCTGTAAAATTTCTTCAATCGACTATATCATTTGAAGAAATTTGACAGATATTTGTATAAGTTGACGTGTGGTATGAATGTTAATGTCTTCTAATAAAATAAGAATAATTTAAACAACTTTATTTTATTTAGAATATTTCTATTAGTATGTATCTATAGTATCTATTATATAGTATTTATATTAGTATATTTCATTTAGAATGAACAACTTAATGGCAACTAATGCTGCCAGTAGAGATTTCTTTTTTGATTCTAAGTCCTCTATTGGAGTATTACCACTTTATGTTAAAATTTGTGATTTTTGTCACTCAGATCCCAAATTATGCGCACCGTTTCGTAAATATCTAAAAAAATATTATTTTTTCATTACTCCGTTCTACAGGTGGCGGAGTAGACATCCTGATTTTATTTTTATCAAAATAAGCAAAAAAACAAACAAAACATCAGATCATTCGCACTCGATCGCCGGGCGACAAATGAGCGAGAGAGCGGAGTGTAAACACACACTGCCACTCGCGCTGCAATCCTTTGACTTCGGCACGATAAACCGACAATTGAGGGAGCGCTGCGCACTGCGAATGTCAGCGCGAGTGGCAGCGGCAGTGTCGTCGTGTTTACACTCTCGCCTGCCCACTTTCCTGCTCACTCGGGCTGAGCCTAAACACGGTATAAAGGGTATAGAATAGATCAATATAGGTCCCGACACTTGTTGCGATTCGAGAGAAAACCCCGTATGTTATATTGTTAGAGACAGTTAAAGGTTACAGTCTACCTTTATATTAAATAAACAATGAATAACAATAATCAATATAGCGTCGTTAGTCTCTCTGAAGTCTAAAAAGATTTTTTTATTACTTAATTTGTGATTATATATAAATATAACAATATAAATATGAAATCTGCATTTTTACTTAGCCTACCTACTGTTTTCTACTGATTTTTAACATAACAACTGTTTTCTCACAGAAAATTGTATGTTTTAAAATATTTTCTTACAGAAAACTGTTGTTTTCTGGCGTGGTTGGCAGCACTGCTTAGTAGTTTTCGGCTGAAAGACTTTGCATCCATGGTCAGGTAATAAATTAAAAAAAATGTTGTTTGTACCTACAGTCACTGTTGCCAACCCTACTGTTTTAACAGTAGATCTACTGCTTTTTAATTGATGTCCCTGTTTTTTGTTTTATCCATGAATTTTACTGTTTTTTCAATAAGTGTAGAGAGACACCTGTTACCTCAAGAAAATATTTTACTTTATTATTTCTGTGTTATAAAACGTATGTAACTGGATAGTTTAATAGACCATAGCCCATATGCTAGTGACAACTACAGTTGAAACTTTAAATTTCTCTAATACATGAGATACCTTTATAATAATAAAAAAATACTACATACTCTTGTTTCTCTTATAGTTTATTCTAGAGTAGTTTTTTTATTACTTCATGTTGTGAATAAATATAATAATGTGAATGTGGCTTATTAACTGAAATAATTGAGTATTTTTATTGACATTATTGTTTTTTTTATTTGTGTGATAGGAGGGCAAACGAGCAGATGTGTCGCCTGAGGGTAAGCAACCAACACCGTGCATAGACACCAGCAACACATATCGTGTTACTGTTGCGTTGCCAACCTTTAAGGGATAGCGGATAGGGAAGGTTGGGGAAAGGGGGTGGGCCTCCAGTTACCTCTCTCACCGAGCGAAATGCGGCATGAGCCACTTTACGTCGATTTCTGCGAGGTCGTGGTATTTCACCGGTTTAGCCGGCCATTTCATGCAGCGAACTGCTTGGTCTACACTGTTTAAATTATAATATATGAGAAAATTATGAAACCTACCCTTTTGAACCCATCTACTGTTTTTTAATGAGAGAACTGTTGTTTTTTATTTGTTGGGGTTGGCAACACTGCCTAGAGTACCCACCTAGCTATACCCATTTAGTATTTTTTGGTTTTGTTTTATTTGTTAGTTTGTAGTTTGTATTGTTTGGTGTTGTCGACATTTTAGATAGGTTTAAAATTAGGAATTTGATTTGTGTCGCAGCTAATTTCAAAGCAGTTGTAGTGGAAATTATTAAAACATAATATGTTGTATGCATGGGATAAGTAAAGCTGCTGAGAATTGACGTCAGGCAAGTGAGTATTCGAGATTATTTTTTACCAAAGGGGCTGAAGGTTGTCATATGTTATTCTCTATCTAATACATTTTCCTAATCATACGTAACATATGTATTTACACTTTGTTTTGTAATGCTGCCAATCAGCTTACCAATATCGTTTAAATAAATGCGCAATAAAGTATGTAATTAAATATATATCAACACCTTATCGTATCATATCATTAAGTATATTAATTTAATTGGATTCTGTTACACTGTTGACCATTTAGGATGTCAATTTTTAACATGAAAAAAAAGATTTAACATGTTGTGAGGTTTTTGAGTACATATATAGTGATTTTATGACTGATTTAGTATACCAATGTTACATGCTGTGTTTATCAAGGTTTGATCATAATAGGGCCCTATTATTTCGATCAAACCCTGGTTAGAATGTGATATTGGTACTGCAAACAAGTCAAAAAAATATCATTTTGATAAATCTCTTAGAATTACTGAATGGGTTCCTATCCTGAAAGTAGAGGTTATTTGCAGGATTGAAATATCTATGATCTCATCTTTTGCTGTCTTAACTAAATATTTTAGTATTGTAATGTCTAAATATTTTAGTATTCATAAAGATCAATTATGTGAGTAAAAAAATATAATTTATTTTATACACTTATTGGATCAGTAGAAAATTAATATCTGTATAATTTAAAAGTTACATTTTTAAATAAATGTTACATAAACTGGAAATATTATATTATGATAGAGAAAATAATAAATGTTACTTTCATAAGAACTCTATTTGGTATGAAATTTATGCGGTACCATTTAAATTCAAAATAAACATTAAATTAATTCAAACAGCCCAATTATTCTGTTGTAATGTATATTGTACTCATCACAGTATAATTACGAGGTCACTTTCAGTAGAAAGTTTACTTACTTTATTGTTTGTTTTGACGAATGGAAGAAAGCCAATTTTGTGGGTTTTTTTGTAACAAACATAACGTAACTTCACACCTTTCTCTACACGAAGGTGTAGGCAGTGCCCGATAAGCCTCGACTCACAGTTATTTTGATGTCCCAAACCGGAATAGGTAGTGTATCTATTGCCGTACACTGGAGACAAAGTTTTCAGTCATTGATCACACATAACTTCCTAAAAGTCATTGGGATTCCAACCCACGATTTCTTGATACAGAAGAGGGGTTCTCAACCACTGAACCACCGAGACTATTTTTTAGTTACAATAATTCAAGCACAATTTGCTAATTTCATCATGGGTCACGCTTAAATATAATTTAAATTATAATCAATTGCTTTAACTTTCACAGAATGTTAAAAGAAACACCATTTGGTAATCTGAACTTCACATTATAGTAAAATGAATAAAATTTAGGGCACTTTTTATTCAAATATTCTTAAAACAAAACATTAAAAAAGTGGAACGCACCAATGTGGATAAAGAAAATTAAGACATTTAAGTAATGTTTTTCTAATGAATAGAATTTTTATAGTTTCTACATATTATGTTGTTTTGTGGGTTCAGTTTTTTTATAAATAATTCAAGCCTTTTAGTCTTTAAATAATATATATAATCCTTTTCCATCGACTTTTTCAATGTTTTCTGTTGACTTGTAGCAATAGATCTCGGAGAATGATATTTATTTGAGAGATAACAAGAGTCTGGCCATATACTTTTACAATTACAATCTAAGGAGAATGTTAAAAAAAAAAAATTTGAAAATAAAAGTAAAATAGTACAATCTTAATTTTATGATAAATTAATTAATGATTAATATCACGCGTAGAAGAATATATTTATTACTCAGATTTTTGTGAATCACATTCAATCACATCACATTTAGGATAATATCGCGTTTATTTAAAATTTATTTTTATTTATTTCCCGACGTTTCGAACTCTTCACTCGTGAAAATGATCTCTGTAAAGAGTTCAAAAACGTCGGGAAATAAATAAAATTAAGTAATAAATAAACGCGATATAAACCTAAAAAGTTGTTTTAATGATATGCGTAGAAGACTATTTTGAAAAAAGTTTCATACTTAATAAAACGTGACTTTTCCTGATGTAACGCTCTCGTGTTTAAACTTGCGGTTGGAGTTATAAAAAAAAATAACTGTAACTTTTAACTTGGATAAAACTGCATACGGTATGAGAATTTGATTAAATTCGATTTGAGTTGGGTACGGCAGGATTTGCACGAAAAGATAAACGCGGTCGAAATGTGGGTACTGCGCAAAATCTGCGGAGTGACCCTCGCTGACCGCGTGAAAATAAGGTTGTGAGTAAGGAAGAAGTATTGAAAGAGAGTGTCGATATTAAAGTAAGAAAGAGCATACTCCGAGGATTCGGAAATATAGAATGAATGGATGATGCCAGATTGACCCAGCAGATAAACCAGATGTAGGATACGCAGACCGCCACAACACACAAATATAACGAGTCCTGAACGTGCAAAAAATAGTTATGAAACTCAAAGAAACGAGTGAGGTGTGTATGAATCGTACCTTATGGCGCTCTGTTCTCTCTGCCTACCCCGCAAGGAAGTCCCTTGCAGTCATATGCAGTTATTTATATGCCTAATGGCTGACTCATAATATAATACTTTTTATAATAATCTAGGAGGGTAAAATATTAAACAAAATATACAGTAAATTTTTCGTATCATCTTCCTACATACAATTTCTTTATTAAAAACATTCGCCAAATATTGCGAATACCCAAAAACATGCGAATATTCGCGAATGCTAATGCGAATATTCGTTACATCACTAATACATACATAATATCTACCAAAAATTTATATTGATTGTTAGAGCAGAGCAAAGATACAGAAAACAGATAATAATTTGGGGATCTTATTGTTGTAATTTTGAAGACAAAGTGTTTTATTCAAATCGACGTTCCCGGGCAATTAACCAGTAATCGCGAAACTCTGTTTTGTGGTTTTACGCTATATCTTCAGTGAGTTATTATTATGCCATGTTATATGTATCAAATGAAAGTTTACAGTATTACTACAATACCCATTACAGTCATTAAATTTATAAAGTAACAATGTTAAATTTAATTTTGCGTAGTATATACATGCAATAAAAGGTTCTGGCTTATAAAACTGTCATTGGTCATATTTTTGTAATTAACCATAGTAAAAATTCAAAAATAATACATAATATGAGTCCTAGCCCACAGATGTCAAATTTGAAATCCAGTAAAGTGCTATTACTGGGTTATTGCTTGAGCGCGTCGAAATGTGATTTCTTTTAAAATTATTTTCGCCTAGATTAAATAGAATAAATAGTTTCGGTAGTCCAGTGGACGAGTGTGCCGCTTCTGGTTCAGAAGTGGGTTCGATTCTGGGTACACACAAATGACTTCTAGGATTTCTTATCGGAAGATAAGTGTATTTGTGATTATTGATAACTGATAACTTTGTGACCGGTGTATGGCAATATGTTCGCCACATATTCTATTTGGGACTTACTAACATAACGATTTGGCAAGTCGAGGCTTGTCGCTGCCTACACCTTCGGGTAAAATAAATCGCGATGTTACTTTATTATTTTCGCCGTTACAAAAGCGAGGCGTGCGTAGGTGCAAGAACGCAACTAGTATTAGATAAATGGTTATATTGCCGACATCCGACAGGTACTTGAGTCACTGCTCCATATTAGTGTCCCCTACATATAAAATTACCAATGCCACAGCCTGATAGAGTCTGCTCCCAAAAAAAATGTAATATTGCTCTGCACATTGAAGATATTTACAAATATACTTAAACTATTAATTTTATTTGACGCACGAGGCTATGAATCGCTGAAAATATTTAAGAAATTCTCTTGCAGCTTTCACGAGTCTTTCTTCCAAAAATCTGATGTATGATGCTGAAACTTGTCGTGATTCGAAATGCGATACGTGCATAGCTGCGGGCAACAGCTAGTTTATAATCTTATATCTTTAAACGAGCAATTCTTGTATATATATATATATGTATATATGTATATGTATAATTGGAATCTCGGAATCGGCCCCAACGATTTTCATGAAATTTAGTATATAGGGGGTTTCGGGGGCGATAAATCGATCTAGCTAGGAATCATTTTTAGAAAATTTCATTTTATCGTGTTTTATCGATAATCAACTTAAACATCAACTTACTTTTTGGAATTCCTGACATCTATTGGCGAATGCTATAATTATTTTAAATTGTGAGCAACTAACTTGCTTTAACGACAACAACACTAAAGCTATTCCAGCAGATGGCGTTGTTTATAAAAAAAAAGAAAATACCGAGCAAAGCTCGGTCATCCAGATATTATTCTTTAAATTGAATAACATGTACGAGCGTTATATAAAATGTCATGTTTTTCTCGTTTTTAAGTGTCTTACTAAATTATTTTTATTATTATATTGTAATCCATGCTATATGAAATTGTTTGTCAATAGATTTCAAAAAATATTTGGTGTAAGATAACAATCTTTATGAATATTGTATTTTTATTTTACTAAGTTTTATTCGGAGATTTGTTCGCGAGAATGTAGGAGCGCAGTTTAATATATTTTAATTTGTTATACACGAGTCCGGATCCTGTTTTGTGACAATTATGTGAATTGTAGTTTTTATTTCAGAAACGAAAGTACAAAAATGGACATAGTACAAAGCTCCAAGAACAATCGGGACGGGTTGAACAACGAGGTGTCCTCATCGAGCGATGAGAATCACGAGCCGCAAAAACGTTACGCCAAATATAAAAAACATTACGCCGAGACAGCGTTCTCTGACAACGAATTCGAGCCAAGATCGAGAATGCAACAGAGAAATCATTTCAAGAGCATGGGCAATTTGAACGAAGGTTACAGAGACTTCAAAACTGTACAGAACAGTATTAGCAATATAGATCTAAGTCTGCACGCTGATGATATTAAAAAATACGAAGCCCTACAAATACCTATTGTCGGTTACGAAATAATGGAAGAAAGGGCACGTTTCACAATATACAAATTAAAAGTAGAAGACGATAATAGTGATCAATCTTGGCTGGTATTTCGAAGGTACACAGATTTCGTCAGATTATACTCAAGGATAAAAACGGAACATCCCAATATAAATTTGCCATTGCCCGGCAAGAGGTGGTTCAGGGATAATTTTGAAGCCGCTTTCCTCGAAGAACGTGTACGCGGTCTTCAGATATTCGTCAATGCAATTCTAAGTAAGTTGCCAAATCATCCTCTTGTTAGGGACTTTTTTTGTCTTGACGAACCACCGCAGGTGTTCAGTTATCAACCTGAAGTGCAGGCCGTGTATGGAGCTCTAGAAGATTCTATAACTACTCTCAAAATGCAGCTGAAACAGAAAGATGCAACAATAATGCATCTACAGAAGAGATTGGCTCAACTCGAGATTCAATTAAAAAGTTGCACTAATTGCAGTACAAATATGAATGTGTCGTAATATATTTTATTGGATACAAATTTTGTTTAGTTATTAGGTTGTGTTTCATAGTTATTGTGATATAAGTGGTTGCGAGCTTACAGTAGCAACATGCGATGTGTAATATCTCATATGTTACTCTGGCGATTGTGTTATTTGTTGATATTTATTGAGTGAGAGATATATATGGTATCTACCCCACACTGAATGGGTTGGAGTCATCCTCTCACATCCATCTTTACACCACCACTTCGAGAGCATTAGTTGGTAAAATTATCTTCCATCCATCGTCGCCAAATAGCCCCCAGTAAGTGAACAGTTACAAGGAAGAAGTTACAAACCAATAAACAGAATAAAAATGAAAACGATCTTCATCACTATCAAAGTTACTTGGCAAGTGATATATTGAATCTGATATTCTGAAACACATTATTACCGTGTTTCCAGTTATAAAGCTCAAGGAAGAGATATGACATGATTTCCAAGTATTTATCTGAACAAGTAAATATTATTATACATATGGAATTTTCTGTGCCGACAAATAATAATTTTCAAAGTAAATGTTTAATTTGAAATGTATTTAAAACTAATGAATTCTTTATAGGCATGTATAGTATATAATAATATATGTGTGTGTATATAATATATGCAGGGTTAAAACTAAATTTTAATATATAATAATTATAATAAATGTACAATGTTTTAATGTATTATTAAAATTTTCATTGTAAAACTTATATTTAAATTGTACAAAATGTAAACGCAAATACTGTTACGATAAATAAAACCATATATATAATATATGTATGTATATATGTTCTGATTTTTAAGATTCTGAATTAGATGATTCAATAAGAGTATATTTAGTACAAAGAACTTGCAATACTTAAAATTGAAAAAATTAAACAATTTCAAGTAAATGCGAGTTAAATATAATCTCACAGACTGAGGTGTGACATCTCACAACAGTCATTAAGTCCCAATACATATAAATGTACTTGGTATTATAAACATAACATTTCATCATCAATATATAATGTTTATAAATAAATGTATTACTCCCACTTGCCTAAATTCAGTTCGTAATTTATAGCGAATTTGGGAAGTATCTACCAACTAAGTTTCAAGGCGAAATTTCGTAATTTTAATAGTCTTTACATTAATTTGCAATTTAAAATAACTCCAATAATATATTTATCCATTTTTTTTTATAATTATATTGTTTTTGAAAGCAAAACTTGGCTGGCGTGTTCGCAACTAAATTGTAAAGGTCACATTTATTTTTCTTATAAATTCTAAACAGCTAAGTGCCGGAAAATAGAAGATGAATTAATTTATCTTTTTAATAAAACACAATTAATATATATTATTTTCTTTTACCAAAGAAATTTAACTTTTGCTTGTTGACAACCTAACACACTGTCTTTCTTTACTGTGGTACATAAGTACCACAGTTAGTAATATCACTGCATTTAAATAAATTCATCAAGATAGGTACAAATATAGTGTTAATAAATTAATAGAATAAGGTTATTAAATGTAATAGATTCTATATGATAGCAATCAAAAGATCACTTTTATGTTCAGTGGTGTTCCAATAAAATATCCAATCATTGCCGATACAGCAATTTTTTAATTTTTTTTCCTGTAAAACTAACGTCACAAGCAGATACATTACGCTTGCGTAAGCGTGAATTGTGAACGGAATTCAGTAATGCTTATTCATGGCATAGCATTGGTATTTTCACTGTAGAAAGATTGTGTTTAAAGTTTTGGGGGAACCTATTTATTATTATGAGCCCAGAATACTAAAGTATCGTAAGGTATACTTTATTATTCTTGTTGTTTTTCTATGTATTATAAGTATGTATTTACAAAAGAAAAGTATATATGTATTAATATCCGTTATCTAGTACCCATAACACAAGCATTTAGTTGCTTAGCTTGGAACTAGAGAGCGCTGTGTGTATTGTGTCCAAGATATTATTATTATTATTCTGATACATGCTCACTGGCTTCAGAGAGTCGTCTAGCAAATTAAATTAGCATCGTCTGACGTGTTGTTTTAGTGTTAAACTAAATTTATATTAATTACCTTTAAGAGTTTACTATAGATTTCTGTGATAGAAGTATGAAATTTATTATGACGTCGTAAGCAATAATTGTCATTTAACAAGCATTTATATAAAAAAAACTCTATGTATTGCATATTTGATTATTGTTTTTTAATCTTAGTAAGTACCTACTGTTAGTATAGAAAGAGACATAAAAGTAAACGCTAACGCAAAGCGCGTGTATTATTGGTTATTGTTAAAAATATTTGTATGATAATTAACAATAAATAATAATATTTAAGTGCCTTATTGTTATATGGACCACTTTTATGTATGTATATATTAAAGAGTTTTTTACATTGAATATTACGATGAATCTGGAAATAGTGTACGTCGTATATTATTTTCCGATACATGACCATATGTTTTCCCAAAAATTAATATCTACAAATTTTGTAGTTGAACTGGCTTAATACATCTATCAATCAACAGGAGAAAGTGACCTTTATTAGACAATTATTATAGTCGCAACGAGTTGTACTCTTAGAGTATTTCATTATATATTTCACTTCAATAAATAATACAACAAGTGACATATATATTACTATTTAAGGGGAATGTTTTGTTTAATATTTATATTAAGTATATCCATTTTGAAACCAGAGTGCATGCTACAACTAATACAAATTATAATAAAACATACTCTTATACATTTTGCTTTTTTATTTCGTATCGTCAAGATATGGTCTTCATTTTGAAACAAAATCGAATAACTACCTGTAGGTACTACCTGCAGCCTAGTGCCCCGAGACGACGAGAAGGTCCAGATTCGATTTATGGTGCTAATGATTGCCGAAGTCATGTGATGTAATTATATTATTATTGACTTTTCCACCACCTAATCCGTGAGATTATAATATGTAAAACGCCAACACACGAGTAATATATGCAGTAGTGCTATGCCTCTACAGCTAAATTGGATTAACATGGCCTGGTGTCATAGTTGGCAATATCTATTATGTACAATGTTGTAAGTAAATAACATGAATCGCGACTCTTTATGAAACATCTCGGGTACCAAACCTAGGCTATTGCACTAAAACTCGGCTATATAAAGTATAATTTAATAATTACGTCAAGTGACATGATTCTCGACGGCAGTTAAATGTTGCAGCAAGGTGTTACAACAAAATAAAACAAAAAATGTAAATGCTTAATAATATATAATTATGTAAATAAAATATGTAGGTATAATTAATACATTCAAATACATTGTCATAAGTTGCACTTCTTTCATTGCGGACCCAAACTCGGTGAAATTTATTGTACTTCAATATGTATACTATATTACACATACACATACCGAGCTAGGGTACGCAATTATAATAAAATCATCTAATCACTATATTCAAAATAATAATAAAAAATCTTATATTCATTAATTGTAATGTGATAGACATAATACATTTTGTTAAAATTGTGTTAACGACAGCCACAAATGGTCATTTTAAACACAAACTCGCCAGTAAGCATTTCCAGTTTTCAGTTTGTTCTATGAAGAATGCTCCTTTTTGTTTTTCTGAATAATTAATTAATTTTCACAGGGGCACGTATATTAATTTGATTTTAATAAAATTAATTTATTGCCCATTAGGATCTTTAAAAATTAAAAGTATTTCATTTCAAATGTTAATAGATAAAATGCTATGACAATAAAATCTTTTGGAAAGCTTGGAATATTTTGTGTACATTTCTTATTTTTATGACCACCACGACACAATGAAAATTACAAAAATTGTCTTAAAACAAACATTACCCATTCTAATGATTCAGAAGGGTGAACATAAAGTAGGCACTCGAATTTTACTCACTTCTAACAAATCCATCAGCTGAACAAACTGCAAGTTGTCTCCCCTTTAACTTAGGCCGTGGCTATTCATGGGTATATCATGGGTCTATTTTTATATATTGTCATTGCAGATAGCTATAGTTCTGATAGAAGAGAGACTAATAAATACTCTCTATACAAGTGACATTAACTTTAGTTTCATCAACAAAGTTTAAAAGACACTATGTGGGTTTCACGCGTTAATTTATAGCAAAAGCTTTGCTAGACTAGATGGCGCTATTTGTATATTGTCCGCGAGTTCTATATATATTGTAAATAGTTTGTGAAATACGTAGTTTTTTTTTTGTTTCAGAAAATGTAAGTACATAATATACATTTTCAATAATGTTAGTTGTGTTATGGTTTTGCATCCATATATTCGACTAATCGCTTGCTAGGGAATACTTTGTGTACTCTTTTCTTGTGTGTGTATAAGGATGCCTTTTGTTTAAACGTCTGCTGGCATATCTCACAGGTCAAAGGACGCTCCCCAGAATGGATAACTTCATGCTGAGTTAGTGCCTTTTTATCCTTAAAAAAAGAAAGAAACTTTTACAATATTTAAATATAGCAAGTTATTTCAACAATTGGTTTCACCTTCAAGAAAAATGAACGTTAAAATGAACACAACAACCAGTGCGGTACAACACGCTGATCAAGATTTAAAAATAAGAATTTTCATCACTATGAAAAATCCTCGACTTCCGATTTGTCGTCTCATTATTCTATTAGCACTACCTATATGCTCAAAACTTTTGTAATACTCACCGTGAATGCCTTCCCACACAGTTGGCAGACATGGTTTCGAGGTTTCTCCTTCTTCTCACCGTGTACCCGCATCATGTGCTTCTCCACATTCGCCCGGGACGCTATTGGCTGGAACATGAATGATCAAATTGAATTAAACTGTTGGCAAATTCATCATAAAGTATAACTGATATAATAGTACCCAAGATTGGGAAATAACTTTTCCATTGACGCAAAAACAGCCTTCGTTCTGTTCTGTTCTGTTTTTGCGTCACTTCACAACTTTTTCCAATCGAAGGTGTAGTTCGATTGGAAAAAGTGGTGAAATTATAAAAAAATTAGGTATATAATAAATAATATGACAGTTATAATTCTTACCTTATCACAAATTGGACACTTGTGTGAAGTCTTCGCGAGATGTTGATAGTTAAAATGGTCCTGCATCGCCTCCTTACTTGGATAACCCTTGTTGCACATTGGACATGGAAATCTGTAATATTGAGATATTATATAACACGTACCACTCTAGAAATATGTAAAAACTGTGTGTGCATTCAATCTCTTTGTAAAATATTTGCGATAGTTAATTTTACTATGTTGAATAGTGATGTGAAAATCTATAATAATTTGATTCGCATTCTTGGCAATCATAATAAGGTAAAAACTTATAGACAACCGGATCTAGATCAGGAAAGATGTATAAAACTTACTTGAAAACCTGGTCTGAAGCGTGAGCCCTGGAGTACTTCAAGTGAGCCTGATAAGTGGCCAGATGGGAGAATATCTTGTTGCAATCTACACATTCTATTCGATGTTTGTTCTCGTGGCGCTGTATGTGGTACTTTAATTGGATTACACGCACCATTTTGTGACAGATCGGACATTCTTTCCTTGGTAATGGGCCTTCGTGTAGTCTACAATAAAATATCCGATTTGATTCCAAGTAACGTAATGACAATTTTAAATTGTGAACAAGCTGTGCTGCAAGATGTGTATAGACCGTTTAAGATATCTCTAGTCTAGAGGTCCAGTATCTTCCTTCTGAGTCAAGTCACCAATGAAGCTAGGTTTCGAACCCTTTTCGTAATTTGTTTACGGCAACTCTGTGATAGATTGAATGGCTGTAATAGTAACAGGTGCCGCCATTTGCGACGCAAAAATTTGGCAAGCCGACAAGGGCGTGAACTAACAAAAAATTGTAGTTACTCACCGTAAATGTGTGGTAAGTGTTGTTCTGTTAACAAATCTCTTTTTGCAGTGATCACATTGTAAACCCTCTCTGTGATATCTGTCCACGTGGTTCTTGCGTGCGCGCGAATTTCTAAAATACAATAATAATATTAAACTTATAAAAGTTTTACAGCGAGTTAACCTAACTCATGAAAACGCAAACACTCACTTAAAGAACATATCACATTCTAAACACTGATATCCCTCAATTGTTGTTTTTGATAGAAGCTTCCTAAGATCTCCAGGCTTTGCTGAGCTTGTTGCTGATTCTTTATCTTTTTTCTTTTTACTCTGCAAACCAGAGACACATATAGGCACCTGCATATATCGGCACATGTGGATAGTCCAGGAATTATTCAATCATTACAAATATTTTCTTTAACTAAACATATAAGGTAACCCACCTTGCCACCAGAACTGTTACAAACAACATCACCAAATTTGATGACAGCATTGGGTAACGGTTTATCCATGTGTCTCTTGGCGTGCTGCAGTATCAGCTTCTGACTGTACTCCACGTGAGCGCACATCTTGCATGAATACCGCAAATAGTGGTCGTCTGTATGCTGTGGTAGTTTACTTTCAGGTATGTAGCTATAACACACTTTGCATGGCACTTGACCAGGTTTCTGTAAGAATATTACTTTTTAGAACAATATACAGAAATGCTGAAAACAGTGGTGCATACTAGGACACAAAGATAGAACTATTAACGCACTAGTAGAAACCTTTGCTTAGCATGTTATATCAAAGATGAGAAATATTAGTCACCTATTCCATGACATTATTATTAATTTGAAATATGAAGCCACTACCTGCACTTTTAGGTATTACAGGATTACGCAGATACATAGCCAATTTACAATCAGATATTTTGTCTCAATGGGTGATTGTAATAATTGATTATAACTATTGTAACTACTCACCGCTCTGTGTGCAGACACAAAGTGATCTTCGACTTGTTGCTGTGTGTAGAAACCAATTATGCACAGTTCACATTTATATGCAGATCCAGCATATTGAACTTTGTTCTTAGCTTCTTCCCTAAAACAAGTTTACAGTAATATTTATATTTTTAAGTTAATTAACCTATTGGTAGATCTCTTTGCATGTGGAAAACATTTGCATGCATGATAGCTGATGATAATAAAGTATATTTTTAATATTTCACCAATGCATAGGAAATTTTCAAAGAAAAACAGATTTACCTAACAGCCAACATATCCTCATCACTCATATATTCTATAATATAACTGGATTTTGAATTGTCTTTATCATTCCCATTTTTTTGGCAAATTATCACTGTTTCCAACTTAGGAGTTTGTAGAGGTCTGCAACAAACCAAAAATTAAAAGTACACCGTAAATAAAGATGTTGCCTTTATTTGTAATGAATGATTTATCAGAGCCAACAAAAATGTAGGACTAACTACAGTTAAAATATTTAATTGTAAATGAAAACATACTCAATAGTGAGATGTGGCATTTCTCCATTAATAGATTGTGTTATCTCATCTGCTGCTGTGACCAGTGAGTCCGCCCCTACAACAATATGTGACATCACTCCAGTCACAGGATTCTCTAATACTATTTCTGGCACTGAAACAATTCCACACAGTATTAAAACTAACAAATTGTGTGTAACACGTTTGAAAATAAGCTTGTAAGGAAGGACTTGGCTTGAAGTTATGTATCAATGTAAACATCCTGTTTGTAGTGTTTCCTCCTACAAAATTTCTTCACTTGTACTTCTACAATGTATAACAATAGAGGCTAATGCTAACACTATTGCTGAAGCAAGAGACTGCTTATCATAAGTATCAACTCCTGGACACATTAAAATCTTTCTGAATGTTGTGTGATAAATACTTTGAAAAACAATGTTGGGCCTGATGTAAGTCTTTAACACCTTGATGTTTAGGACTACAAAATTGAGTTTTCAGGCATAATTACTTTGAATATTAAAGTATGAATTTACAGTTGATATAAAATTATATTAATATAAGTAGCTAATTACATTAAATTATTACTACCTTCTAATATGTGACTATTGATGTCCAAATTGATAGTGTCCCTGACAGCCTGTGCCACATCATAGTGCTCATTTTTAACACACTGAGCTGTACTTATAGATATATACTGCTGTTGTTCCGGAACAGGTGAAAAATCAAGGAATATTTTGTCGTAATCTAACTTTGATGATACCTCTAGACAGGAGAGAGACTGCGACATATATGTATGATCCAAACTCTGAAATTGTATAAATAATAACATCATTTAATATATAATCATACTAAACTTGCTGTATACAAAATTTGTAGAATCTTCTTTAAATTTTTTATGACTCAATTAAATAAAACCCTTGCTCTGCAAGTGGGCTACCCTATATATTTATAAACCATACCTCATGATTCCTGCTGAGGGAGAGCATTCTCAAATTCTCTTGTGCATTGTGAACTTGCCACTTGAACCTCAAGAATCGTTTCATTAAAGCCAAGCATTCCCAACACACTACTGTTGTCTCTAACTCCTGTGTATCACCAAACTAAACAAAAACATACATTGGGAAGAGTGAATAATAGTTTTACAACAATTCATAATTCCTTGAAAAAATTTATAGGAGATTTATCTTCTCTTTACATTCACTTTGTTACTATCTGCCACAATAAACGGGCAAAAATGTGTTAGCTACATAATTTATATGCAATGTCTTTCACACTTAATGTAAATTTGTCGTATTTTACTGGTAATATATTTAAATGTTCTCAAATGACCTTATCCTTTATTTACGTAATTCACTTAGTTTCTCTTGTCTATAATAAAGAATTTAACCAGTAAATTACAAAAATATTCAACTCACTCTATCGCCGGCGAAATCGTACATCAATAATTTGAATATGTGATTAACTTGGGGCATATTATTTAAAATAAATGTATCTCTATCTGTGCTCAAACAAGTGTTACACACTGTGCTATAGCTTGTATCTACGTCTTGTTCCATAATTTGTTAAACTAATATAAATTTATTAAAAAGCAACTCAAGAAAGAAATAAACTTCGAATCACAACAAAAAGTAACACTCCCATTTAAGGTGGACGAAAATAAAGAAGAACGTTTCTCTGCACTGCGACACCACAAAATGGCTTCTTTACCTAGTGTTGCCAAAGCTAAATATGTATAAATAAACACATAGTAATAATGTGTGGTTATTATATGTAGAGCCTTAAACAATATTGGTCACCAGTCACCAAGTAAATAGTGGAATTCAATTCGTGCCAATGAAAGGATTTAGTAATTATTACTAGACGCTAGTCATTAGAAAATTAAATATTTGTAATGATTTATCTTTAGCAAAGAGAGATTGTCTAGGCTTGTTTTGGTATCTCTAAAAAAGGAGCGCTAGTTAAATCATATTTTCTCTACTCTGTGGTTTGATTTGTTTTGGTAAAAATCAAATGCATCAATTTTAGTTAGCTAAAGGATTTAAATTTAATATGTTTAAGAAAATGAATATAATAAATACATCCTCATTCTTTTAACACGAAGTTTAAAATCATTCTACATTACATTAATTCGTCGAAGTTTGGTGGTGAAATCATGAATTGGAATCTTTTCAAATGAATTAAATAAAATGGATATAAAAGATGAAGAATTAAACATAAAACAGCTCTGTCACACTTGTTTGTGTATGGGCAGGGACACTTATGAAGTCACAAACGAACATTTATTAAATTATTACAACGATGTCCTCGACGAAGTTCCTGTGAGTTATTTTTTACTTAACACATTATACAACATTCCCAATTGTATAAACATTGCGTTTCGTTGAGAGATACTTCCCGCACACCGCCAGGTTGGAAATACATACATACATAACTTTAGGCCATTTCCCTTGCGGGGTAGGACAGAGAGCCATTAGGGCTTTTTACATGTATCGCTTATTTATATTTTCTTAACTCCAAATTGGGATACCTAATCCCAATTTGGAGTCCTAATATTTTCGAAAAACGAAAGAACCTAATGATGACTTCAAAACCTTTAATTTTTAATGTATTCTAGCTAAACAAACCTAAGTCTTTTGACAATCCTATGGTTTGTTGGGAATGTAAGGCCATTCTGATGAAATGCTGGAGATTCAGAGAGCAAATAAAAGATTCTTACAGAATATTGCAGTCGTATACTGAAGAGGTAAGAAGTAAATTACATAATTGTGATATTGACTTATTAATCAATTAATGTTTAATATGTTTCAAATTGTTACTAATACTTTGGTAGCTAATTTTAGATGACACTCTATTTTTTCATAGCCATTGATACAAATTATTACCTCTCATCATAGAAATAAATATTGTAAATGATGAAACATTGTAAATACGAAACAATTTTATAATGATTTTATAATATCCTGTAATTGTTGAGTTTTATATAGCCTTGATAAGTGGCTAGCTGATAGGCTCAGCCCAAATTACATTCCAAATTTCTTAATTACTTAAATCTTAAATTCATACATTTGGGTATAAACCTTGACCATTTAGAAATTTTACAATTCTATAGTCGTTGTGAAGCAGGATTAGGATTTGTGAAGTTACTTTAAAATCACTTTAAATTTTAACATTGAAAACTTTAAGAGTGTGTTCCAACAATACCTGTACAAAAAAACACAGCAAAACAGTTTTATTTTTAGTTAAAAGGATACTAAATAAATAGAAATAAAAATGATTGTGACAGTCAAGTAACTATATAACAAAATTTAACCTTCATCATCTATTTTAGTAATGTACAAATTTATTTCATTACAAATAAGAGAAACTACATGATTTAACTATATCTTAATATCTTTAGGATCTTCATGAACATTTATGTAGTAGTGTAGCAGTACCGCCTCGACTGAAGACCCACTTTTTAGAACCTATTTATGTCAATGCCGATTATGATGATCATTTGGAAACACCAATTGCACATGTTAAGATTGAGAGTGATAACTTGGAATCTATCAAAGGTGAGGTTTTCTTAAAAAAAAAAATATTTAAACAATATATATATATATCTCCAAGATAATTCAGGATTGTTTTGTGATGTTTATGACATCTGAGCAAAATTGTAAATCAGTTTAATAATAAAATATGGACAATAACTTATATACAGCAACACATAATAATATAGTGTTACTGTTGCGTTGCCAACCTTTAAGGTATAGGGGATAGGAAAGGATGGGGAAGGTGGTGGGTCTGCAGGTACCTCTTTCACCGAATGAAACGCGGCATGAGCCACTTTACGTCGGTCTTCTGAGAGGTCGTGGTATTTGACCGGTCGAGCCGGCCCATTCATGCAGCGAACTGCTTGGCTATACCACATATTCTCTACCACACTCTACTCTCTACCACATAGGCTCTATACATTAACATGCATCGGGCGCAATTTGTTCACAGAACTTTTAAAAGTAATTGATTTGTGTCAGAATTGTAACCCGGGACCTCAGTAAAGGTTTTGTGCTTTAATACTTGTTTATAGATTACTAATAAGATGTTCTATTTCCGTCTGATTCCTAAATGACAGTTTTTGCAGTTGAAAACACCGATGATGCCGTGAGTTTGGAAAAATTCGACAGTGAGACCTCAGACGAAAATGACGGTAAACAAACTGATATGGATGTTGACAGCAAAATATCTTGCATCCCGGAAGGTGAAAAGAAGAAACGTAATACTAAGAATAGAGCAGTAATTGGCGCTAGAAAAAGTAAAAATTTGAAGAAGAAAAATGTAAGGCACATTTTATTTATAATAATAAATATCTTGGACACAAATCACACAGCGCCCTCTAGTTCCAAGCTAAGCAACTAAATGCTTGTGTTATGGATACTAGACAACGGATAATAATACATATATACTTTTCTTTTGTAAATACATACTTATAATACATAGAAAAACACCCAGACTCCACATATTCATATACATATTCATGTTTGTCACAAATATTTGTGCTCGGGTGGGAATCGAACCCCCGACCTCGTTGCTGCAGCCGGTAGTTTTTTACCAATGCCCCACGAGGCCCGTCAATTATAAACGTATTATAAATGTATTATAAACGTAGTCTCGGTGGCGCAGTGGTCGAGCATACGGCTATTGATCCAGAGGTCCGGGTTCGATTCCTGACACTGGCTCACACCAATGACTTTTCGAAATTGTTTTCGGAAGTTATGTGTGATAAATATCGACTGCATTTGGGACGTAAACATAACGGCGAGACGAGGCTTAACAACCGCTGCCTACACCTTCGGGTAACAAAAGGCGTGAAGTTATGTTATGTTATTATAAACGTCATATTGTGTATCTTTTTGTTGTATTCTGGGTACCTCTGTTATGGGGCGGATATACACCAGGCAGCGGATAGAATACAAGCATATTTTAAATAAATTCGCGATATATACATACTGAGTGACTTTACATTTTACTTCCAGATAAAATTAGAAAGAGAAAAGAAAAAAGTATTGACAGTGGAGCTAACTTACGAAGAAATGTTGTTGGAGAGGGAAGCAGAATCGAAGAGAGATTCGTTCTTGAAGGCCAAGTACAAATGTGTCTCCTGTCTCTTGGGCTTCACACAAAAGAAATCTTATGAAACACATTTGAACGCAAAACATTCACCGGTCAGTCGTCTTATGTGATATACCTTTGTATTATATGGTACAGATATTATTGTTATATTATAAAGGTAATGTTCCTATGTTTCGGGTCACATAGAAATATTGGATAATCCAAGTATGACTAAGCAGATATACCTACAGTGCAAAAGTGGATGGATATTCGAGTCTAGGGCGGCTACGAAACATTTTCCATGACGCCAAAAGCCTTAAAAACCGACGAGCTCATGACAAGAGTTATGAAAGTCAAAGAAACTAGCGAGGAGTGTAAGAATCGTGTATTATGGCGCTCGTTTCTCTCTGTCCACCTCACAAGGGCAATGTAGCAAGCAACATATTTAATAGAGTGCGTAAAATTTTCAGGATTTAGGTGAATACAGATGTCCAATATGTGAGACGGTAATATCGTCTGTAGACTCTTTCACTGCACATTACAAGCGGCACACGAGGAGGTAAATTTGATCAATGCTTACACAAATTCTACTCAATATTAAAGTTCGTTTGTTTGTTATCTTTTAACGCAAAAAATATTCAACCGATCTTCATGAAAATACACATACTCTTGGAGGTATGAAATGTTGCATAGGATACTTTATATATAATTAAAACAAATCATCATTACATAGTATAAAACAAAGTCACTTTCCGCTGTCTGTCCCCTTTTAAGCTAATCTTTAAAACTACGCAACGGATTTTGATGCGGTTTTTTTTAATAGTTAGAGGGTTCATATATGATTTTGAAAAGAAAAAAATATAATTATCGAGATTTAGCACTTTAATTGCAAAAGCTGGCTGAACTCAATAGATAGTGATAGATCAAAACAATGTTCTACATTATTAAACACCTTCAGAAGGTCTACGAAAAAGTCCGCGAGGGCATATGTCTATCTCTTGGGGATAACTCACAATGACCATTTTTATTTTTTTTACTTTTTACGTGAAATAATTATTTATTTACGAAGCGATTTTAAACATTACAGAATTAATTTTCTTCTAATTAAATGTCTTAAATAGATTGTGCATGTGATGTGATGATCCTGGCCCTTTACAGCATGCAATTTGAACAAATATTTTCAAGATATGGCAGTATTAACATAGCGGGACAGCAGTTAAATCCGATAAATAGCACAAATTGAACCTCACGATATCCAAAATGTACTCATTTATTACTTTTGATGCGGAACAAAGTTCGCGGAGTCAGCTAGTACAATAATAAACATTATCCATTATTTTGTTATCACTGGTATAACAAATGGCATTCTGCATATTCATTAACTGCTGGGCGGAGGAAAGTTCACCGCCTCAGTACTATAAAGACATAGAAGCAGTTTGATGGTGCGATTGAACGCGCTTACCTCGGAAACTGTTATGCCAATTTGGACTCTCTTTTGCATATATCAACTTGACCCTAACTTAAGAGCGATGCAGTTACCATGAACGTTAGCGATACTCCGTACTTCGCTTTACCCACTACTGTGCCATTTCAGATATGAATGCAGCATATGCCACAAACGCACAACCGATCGTAAAGTAATGCACCAACATTACTATTCGACGCACGAGATATCACTCAAACAATACAAGTGCGATATATGCGGCAAAATATCTAAGTGAGTATTTAAAAAGTTAATTTAAAAGAAAGTTTCTTCTGTCTGTATGCTTCTTCATAAGTATCTCCTAAATTGTTGAACAGAATATAGTAGCAGCAATAAATAAATTTCTATTTTGTGGGATAAAGGGGCAAACGAACAAGTGTGTCACCTGGTGATAGGTGATTAAACCATGGACACATGCAACACATAATATCACAGTTGTGATGTTGGCCTTTAAGGGTGTGAGTTGAGCTTCCGCTGCCTCCATAGATATTCTGGGAGGTCGTGGTATTTCTCCGTTCGTTTTGTTCCGGCCCATTCATAAAGCGAGCTGCTACGTGTCTCTACCACTGTGAAGACCTATAATAATATGTAATATACCTCAAGTACAGAATATGTACAAACCTCTCTTTCAATGATCAGAGTGATTCAAATAGGTTAAATATAACTCCAGTAAGATGATATTATGAAACATTTGTTATTTTATGATAATATCCGTCAAACAAGCAGCTAGTAAGTGATAATAAGACAAACTGATCTAGCCTCAAGTAACAGTAAAGTTATAATTATTCTTTGTTGCCTTAGTTCCATAGACACGCATCGGTACCATAAAGACAGTCACAAGGCAAGAGTCGAGTGTCCCGACTGTGACAAGACATTCAGGCATAGAGCTGGACTTATGAACCATAGACTGTGAGTTTTTTTTATTATTATGAATTAATAGATTTTGTATTACTCATGCGGGAAAAGTAGTATCTTGCGGTTGCAGTTGAAAAAGAGCCGTTTGCCCATTTTAAAATTACGTGTGAGTTTTTTCATAAATAAAATTGTAATTAAATTACAATAGTTTAAAAACTCTACCCCTGGACCCCGACTTTGTACCCACAAAAATGGCCACATTTGTAATACAAAATAGTATGTGCAACTCGTGCGACGTTGTCGATCACCCACTCGAGCGATATTACTATTTTAAAATTTTGATACCGAATTTACTATCTTAACTCTTCCAAAAGCTATGTATAAATACTAAAAATAGCGATAAATACTAATAATAGCTCACTCTGCCTATTATATATTCCGTTTGTTTATAATTAAAGGAAATTATATAGAGAGTAATATTCTACAGTTATGATTCTGTCAAGAAAATTTTAATTGTCTTGACGCAAAATTACAAATACTTGGTGTATAACAGTTATTGGTGAGTATTTTGTATTTTTTCCAGTGCAGTACACGAATTGCAAAACGCCTTTCCTTGCAATGTTTGCGATAAAGTATTCAGATGGAAGAATAGCTTGAAAAGACATTTGGAAAAACACGAACCTAAGGTACAGTGGCTGTTGCAGGTTTATTATTCTGAATATAGAAGATACTATTAGAAGAACCTGGCAATAAAATAATGAGAAAAACAAACACTGTTCATAATATTAAACATCACCATGAATTTTCAGGAGAAGATTACTCCAGCATCAGCGTACTGCACACTGTGCAGGATACACTTTGCAACAATATGTTCTTATCAGAGGCACATGAAGAATAGTCTGAAGCATGTAACACAAGATCAACTCAGGTACTTACCCGGTACCTACCAGCTACTTACATACATATATAGATTATTATGCGTAACAAACGAAACTTGTAAACTACTCAACAGAGAGAATTTTTCAATCTATGCAGTTCTAACCAAGTAAATAGATGAAATTATTTAAGAATATGTCATATCTATAAACGAAGTCCATCCATCCACTAATAATTATATACTAGCTGACCCGGCGAACTTTGTTTCGCCTCAGAGTTAATAAATAAAATATTTTTTCCAAAAGTAAATTAGCTAAGTTAAAATAAGGAGTACCTTATTACACCAGCTACCTGCCAATCAAAATAGGTCCAGTAATTACAAAGATTACTCGGAATAATTTACAAACGGACTATGTATGTATGTATGTACAATATTCATATGAATGTAGTAGAAAGTATTTATTTCAATATTGTAAACAGACACTTCAATTTTATTTATAAGTAGGTATATAGATAAATCAATAAAATCACATAATTCATTATTCAACATAATTTCTAATTCCAAAACTTCCCGAGCGATTGTTGATATATAATAGTTTGGGGAAAAAGTATTTTCGTATTTTTGTATGAAAAGTCAAGACATTTTTTTCAAAGTTTATTTACATTTATTTACATTTATTTACAATATATATGTACCGTTTTGTTGAATAACTTTCTGCCATTTTGTGGGCAGAGACATTATCCCGTTACTGTATAAACTTTGGGACTTCTGATCAAAAAAACGGGACAAATAGTTTTGGCAGTCCTCTCTTGAGGTCAACCTTACAGAACCTAAAGAATTCTGAAGAGACCGAAACAGGTGAAAATCTGAAGGCGCAAGGTCAGGGCTATATGGTGGATGCACTAGGACCTCCCAGTCGAACTCTCTTAATTTTTGCTGAGTGGCTAAAGATGTGTGTGGTCTAGCGTTATCGTGATGAAAGACCACACCCTTCCTGTTGATCAATTCCGGCCGTTTTCTCTCGACTGCTTCCTTTAATCTCATCAGTTGCTGGCAGTAAAGATCAGAATCGATGGTTTTGCCGGACGGTAAAAGCTCATAATGAACAATGCCCTTCCAATCCCACCATACACACAGCATCACCTTATTTCGTGTTAGGCCAGGTTTGGCCACAGTCTGTGAAGCCTGGCCAACTTTCGACCACGACCTTTTTCGCACGTTCTTGTCGTACGTGATCCACTTTTCATCGCCAGTTATCAATCTCTTCAAAAACGGCTCGGTTTCATTACGTCTCAATAATGAATCGCAAATGAGTACACGGTTCATTAAGTTTCTTTGAGTGAGCTCGTGTGGCACCCAAATATCGAGCTTTTTTGTATAACCAGCTTTCTTCAAATGGGTCAAAACTGTTTTGTGGTCAATTCCCAGTTCTTCAGCTACATCGTAACTACTAATATGCCGATCTTGCTCCACTCTTTCAAAAATGGCGTCCATTTTATTCGTAACAGGGCGACCAGAGCGAGGTGCATCTTTAACATCAAAATTTCCGGACTGAAAACGTTTGAACCAAATTTGTGCTACTCTTACTGACACTGCATCAGGTCCATAAACATCACAAATTTTTTTCACTGCTTGAGTTGCATTTTTGCCTTTTTTATAATAAAATTTTAAAATGTATCGAATTTCTTCATTAGATTCACTCATTTTTACGGAGAGAAAAACAAATGAAAAATAGCGGGAAACAACTTTTTTTTATTTTTTTCTTTTCTTTATAATGTAACCTTTTTAATGTTACCAAAACCAGCCAGACACAAATAGTACAGTCAAAGAAATTTTATAATAAGTTTATACCTACGTTATGCGAAAAGACTTTTTCCCCGACCTAATATAATGATTTGACAACTAATTTATTGATAATATGTAAATGAATATCTGAAGTGAGGCGTGTAAGAATCGTGCCTTATGGCGCTCTGTTCTCACTGCCTACCCCGCAAGGGATTTGGCGTGAAGTTATGTATGTAATATCTGAAATATTAAAAACGATTACTGCTACTACGCGACTCAACAAAAAAGTGGGTAGCTTTGGTTCAGTTGGGAATTGAAAAAAAAACATAACCTTGCTTCTTTCGCAGTCGTACAAATGTACTACCCGTGCGCGATAAGTGGAGATTCGCCTGGAATGCAACTCTCCGCCCGCTACCTCTGCTTCAACTTCCCATTCAGTTCCCGTGTTTTACTGCAATACCATTTTAGTTACATCTTACTGGCTTACGAAGAAAATATTTTAATATCTTTGGACTTTAAAATATTTATGACTCGGTTCGCACGCTCTTAATAGCTCAATAAGTTTAATAAACATAAGGTTGCGTTGCTCTGAGTACAACAATTGCTACAGAAATAATATAGCAGGAACGTCTGTGACGTCACAGCCCCCAGGTCTCAACTTCTTGCGCACGGGTAATACAATCAATAAACTGCCCTAGTATTCCTAGTAGATAATGATATATGTTTTTCATATGACTCAGGTACATTTGTGATCATTGCAATCGTCGGTTTTCTGACAAAACTAAGCTCCGTGATCACATTGAAGAGAAACATCTGCATGCAACTTACAACTGTCATATTTGTGCAAAGGTAGACAATAATTTGATTTATTGCAAGCTGTATTTATTGAATACTTTTAGGACCTGTATGAAGTAAGAAATAAAATGAATATTTTGTGTAGTCGTGTTTAAGTGGTCGATGTGTTATATAATAATATTGTTACAGCCGTACAAAAACCGCGTCAGTCTGGATCAGCACATTCGTAACGTTCACAAGGGAAGGCCCAAGAACAAAATGTGTCACCACTGTGGTCGTGGGTTCCCTGTAAGTTTATTTCTTATCGTACAATAATACTCTGGGTAGAAAACTGTATACCAAAGATCCAATACTATTTTCGGACAAAATACGCCCTCTAGTTGTCCAAGCTAAGCAACTAAATGCTTGTGTTAGGGAGACTACATAACCGATATTAATACGTAGGTATACCTTTCTTCTGTAAATATGTACAAAGAAAAAAACTACACATGTACATGTACAAACATATACATACATAGAAAAAAACCGACGCCATACAAGCATTCATCCTTATCAGAAATATTTGTATTCGGGTGGAGATCGAACCCACCGACTCAGGCCGGATTCTGCAGTCGATTGTTTTACCAACGTACTACCAATGTGTATGTGTTCTTGTATTTGACAGACAAAGGTGCAGTTAGAGTCACACATAAGAACACACACGGGCGAGAGGCCGTACATCTGTGAGTTTTGTCCGACCACATTCTCTCAGCAGAGCAACTTGAACAAACACTATAGACAGGTGACCATTTATTTATATTAGTATTAAATTTATTTCTTAGATTTTCGCAACAAATTTTTATGGATTTTATATTGCATTCATATCGCGATCAATTCGCCATTCATATCGCGTTTATTTAAGGCTTATTTTCTATTTATTTCCCGACATTTCGAACTCTTTACAGAGATCATTTTTACGAGTGTGAAAATTCATACGTCGTGAAATAAATATAAAATAAGCTCTAAATAAACGCGATGAAATCCATAAAAAGTTGTTTTAATGTTATATATTAGATTTTTTTTAAATTCAGTTATAGTCTCGGTGGTCCAGCGGTCGAGCACACACGTTTCTGAATCCAGAGGTTCGAATCCGGGCACACACCAATGACTTTTCGTAACTAATTTCGAAAGTTATGTTTGATAAATATCGGTGAATAAAAACTTTGTGCCCGGTACGGCAATAGGTTCGCCACCTATTCCATTTGGGACTTAAATATAACGGCGAGACGAGATAGAAAAAGGCGTGTAGTTATGTTATGTTAACATTTTATTAATTAAGTTACGCAGTTAACATAACATGAAGAAAAATAAGAAGAGAAAGTTAGGACAGCGGCAGCACTCCCTCTCATTAAAAGTGCACCTTGCAAACATCAGAGGTCTGCACTCAAATCTCGATGCAGTCCATCACCACCTGGAGACGGATAAGCCGCACCTCCTCTTCTTGACGGAGACGCAGATTCGAAACCCTGCGGATACGGCGTACCTCAACTACCCCGGATTCTTACTTGAACACAATTTTCAACAGCGAGCAGGAGTCTGTGTGTATGTACGCAATGATATCTGCTGTCAGCGTCTCCGTCATTTTGAAGACGAACGATCACTCCGTGTTGTAGTCGACGGCTGTACATCAGAGCCTTTGTCGACCAACGCTGGTGTTCCTCAGGGGTCAGTACTATCTGCAACTCTCTTTTTAATACATATCAACGACCTGCTTAAGTCCGGTATTTATGGATATGCGGACGATACCACCATCGTTGATATGTACGAGTTGGGAGCTCGGGCCAGTCAGGAGCAGGTACGGATTGAGCGCGAGGCCTTGGTAGAGCGAATGAATCTCACACTCAAGGCAGTCTCCGATTGGGGCAATGCCAATCTTGTGAGAGCTTCAATGCTTCCAAAACTCAAATGTGTCTTATCACTGCCAAAAGGAGCCCTTTCACCTTGGCTCCTACTTTCCGGGGTGTGGCATTGGAATACTCCGACCGCCTACAGTTATTGGGTGTTGAAGTATCTCAGAACCTTAACTTCGGGCGGTTCATCGAGTCCAAAGCAGGTATAGCAGCAAGGAAGCTTGGAATTCTTGCGAAGGTGAAGCAGCATTTCACGCCAGGACAGCTTCTAATACTGTACAAAGCTCAAGTCCGGTCTTGCGTGGAATAC
Source organism: Euproctis similis (assembly GCA_905147225.2). Taxonomy (NCBI): domain Eukaryota; kingdom Metazoa; phylum Arthropoda; class Insecta; order Lepidoptera; family Erebidae; genus Euproctis; species Euproctis similis. Next base: position 3,147,777 of record LR990107.1, read on the forward strand.
TGTAGTCACATTTGGGCTGGTGCTGCCAAATGTCACCTATCGTTGCTGGATTCGATGGAGAGGCGGGCTAAAAGATTAATTGGCGATCCTGTGATGGTCGACAATGATCTGCAAAGCCTCGAGCACAGGCGGAAGGTGGCCAGCCTCTCGGTGTTCTATAGGCTACACTCTGGTGAGTGTGCGCAAGAGTTACACGACTTGATACCTCCATCCCCATTCTATCGGCGAACCACCCGACGTACTTACCGTCTACACCCGTACGTTGTTGAAATTCTGTACCTGTACGAACTAAGCGCTTTGGGTCTTCTTTCATCATCCGCACGGCTGGTGAATGGAACAAACTACCTGCTTCGGTGTTCCCCGTTAACTATGACATAGGTCTCTTCAAAAGGAGAGTGAATAGGCTACTAACTGGACAGTGCGCTTCACCATCATCGGCCTCGTCGTCACTTACCATCAGGTGAAACGAGGTCAAGCGCTGCCCAGTAAAACATAAAAAAAAAAAAAAAAAAAGTTAATTGAGTGAATGGGCCGGTTCGACCGGAAAAAGACCACGACCTCTCACAATATCGACGTAAATTGGCTCATGCCGTTTCGGTTGAGAGTCCCACCCCCCTTTCCCCACTCCCTCAAAGGTTGGCAACGCAACTGTGACAGTCACTTACCCCCAAGTTACTCGCTTGCTCGATCACCGCGTCACCATAGTGTTATTCCAGCAGGTTGTTGTTGTTTCCAGGTACATTTAAATATAAAGTCCAAACGCTATCCAATGGGTGGAGTTAAGAGACGTAAAGAGGACACCGAGGATATCTGCAAAGTGCCCACAATACCACCTGTGGACACCGCATACCGTCCAGTTGTGTTGCAGTACTCGCCGGACAGAGCCGCGGAATATATTTAATATAGAAATATTGTCACATAAATATTTGACAGTTGATGAGCAATTGGTATATAATATAGATTTATTTTAACGTATCTCAAAAACTACTATGTTTTGGAGAAAATGTTCGAAAATGATTGCCTACCCTGTAAGTTTTTAATTTGATATGAGTTTATAATTTTTGTGTTCATAACCTAATACCTTCATAAATATTTTACATTAATTTTAATAAAGAAAACATCATAAAATTATGTACGAGGCTTCCAAGAGCAAGATCTGACAGGCTGACTATAACTTGTGACAAGATCTTTAAATAAATCAAGTGTCACGACTGCTTAATATTAGTATTGTGTCTGGGATTTGATAGAGAACTGAACTCTTAACTATATTCATAACTTTAAAATATAAAGAGATTTATAATTATTAAGTGTACTTATGAATTAATCAGGCAACTGAATGGTTGTTTAAAAATATTCCACCAAGTAGATTAATTTTTAAGAAATTCTAATATGTAAGTAGTAGTAGCTTTATTGAATCGGTTGTTTTTTTTAAGTCAGATCTCTCGCGCTTACTCTTACATATTTATATGTATTTAGTTTATATGTACATTATTATGCAGTCAGTTAAGCATAGTCACGTCAGTCCCAAATGATGTAATGTACCCTAAAGGCATGTCCTTCTCAAAAGTTGCGCAAGTATCATGACAATGGTCAAAGTATTCTAGCAATTTCACTCAAGTACATGATCTGAATAAAATAGTTTTAAGTTTAATCTTGTATAATAAAAACAAAATATTTATTTATAAACGTATTTAATGGAATTCGTATTTGTCTTACATAAATAATCACACACACACACAATCTAGTTTTATTTTTATATAGCAATTTCCTTTAAGTACATAATCATAATACTCGATCAGGTAACACAAAGCAAAGCGAAATCTGTACGTACATAATACCTGTATTGATAACGCTAAATAGTGTCACAAGTTGACGAATGCTGATCTCAGAAATATCAACTGTCCTTCCAAGGTCCTCCCTTGTGACGTGGAAGAGGAATAATTAACGGTATATGGCACAACGTTTGACTTAATATATAGTAATTGTGTACATTTTAGTTTCATTGGCGGCTAGATATAGAACTTAAAAAAAATTGGAATCGAACTGCTCCTTTTGTGTTATGTTATGTGTAATTATCACCATTGGTTAAACTGGAAATTGAAAAGAGTCGGCCTTTAGTTTCTTGCCAGTTCTTCTCAGGAAGCCTTGACGCCGGAACTGGCAATTAGATTCGCTTTCACATTCAAGACAGCGTGATGAAAGGGCGTCTAAGCTCCGCGAAATTGAGCTAGTAGTTTTGTATGACGATTTTAAGTACTTTGTAAAGTCATAGGAATAAAAATACTTTGAATTTGGATTTATTGTGGGAGAAATATATCTAGGTGAGCGACGAGTTTCCGGAGAGGAAAGTGAGTACGTTTAGTTTTACAATAGTAGGCACAGATGACGCTGTTTTATGTTTTTGTTGCTAGCATTATTTAGCGGGTTTGTTGCGGTTCGCATGCACCTTCCTCGCGTGCCGGGACAAGCACGAATGCCAACTGAAGCCGGCGCCGCACGTGGCGCACTTGTAGGCCGACTCGCCGCTGTGCAGAGCCGTTATATGCGAGCGCAGCTTCGCGTGGCTCTGGCAAACATTGTGAATATTACATTTGAAGAACCTAACAATCACTTCACCGACGCACTGATAACTTATAAATACACACTCGGGTTAGCGGATATATACATACCGGAAACGGTTTCCCACAATGGTCGCACAGATGTTCCGCGCTGTCTTTCCTGTGGACCACTTGCTTGTGTAGATACAGCGACGTGTGACTCTTGAACACCTGAAATCAGAGATTACAAACTGTCAAATAATTGTTAAAGTGGCAAATGAAAGGTTGTTTTTTGACCTTGAGTTTCTCGCTAGTTCTGCTCAAGAAGACCTGACACTTTCACATTTGCTTTCACATTCAAGACTGGATGATAGGGACGGGAGGTGATGATAGGGAATCTAAGCTCCGTGGAGTTTAAATAGCAGATATATGTATAGAAAGGACTACTTTTAGTTTTGTAAGATAATTGTAAGTGCTTTGAAATCAAAAGAATAAAGATATTTTGATTTGATTTGACATCATGTCGGGCAGATACTGTATTCAACGCACAATTATAAATAGAATAATATATTAACCTTCTGGCAGACGGAGCACTTGTGCACGTAGTTCTTAAGATGCTCCCAATCGACGTGATCCTTTAATCGCGTCTTATTCGCGAACCGTTTGCCGCAATCGCTGCACATATATCTGTGAATATAAAAATAATTTACGTAAGCATCACCCTACCTTTTCATGTACCTACTGCTAATATTAGACCGACGCTATCCTACAATCATAAAGTAAGCTAGAGTACTCACTCAAAATCATTTTCGCTGACATGCTTCTTGCTAATTTTCATATGTTGATTGTACGTCGCTATTGATGAGAATGTTCTGTTGCACGGTTCGCACACCAGCTCTCCGTTTGCTCTGGAAATAGTACAAATAGTACAAAAAATCTACAGGCTGCGCTTGTAGAGCTACGCAGTTCGCCGCATGAATAGACCGGCTCGACCTCTCTGAATGTTGAATGGCTCATGCTGCGTTTCGTTCGGTGCGAGATATCCGCAGGCCCCCTTTAGTTCACGCAATCCTAATCTTAATAACAAGCAGCTGATGTACCTAGCCACGTGACTGTTGACATGTCTGAGCAGGTTCCCTCGCCACTGGAACTTCTTGTCGCACTGTGGACACGGATATTTCTGACGCGAGTTGTTAACAGCACTCCTTATCTGCTCCAGATCAACTTGAAGCTTCGCAGAGTTACTGGAGTCTTCTGGCAAGGTTTCCGTTAGTTTTCTAAACAAGACACACATATTGAACGTTGTATCTTCTCAAGTACCCAGGCGGCAATTATGACAATTATCATAATTAATATGATAAATAATTTAGTGTAATAAGTTGCACCAACTGTAATCTTCAACCGCATGGATTTTAATGTAAATAATTGCAACTTAATTAATGCAAAGATAGGTAGTAAAGGTTAATTTTACAAGTTCAACTCGTCCTCGAATGCAATGTCCAAGTTACGGCCTAGGCAGAATTCAAAGAGCCAAATGCCAATAACCTGTAGAATAGGTATTAGTTTTGTGTCGGTGTTTTTAATTGGAGCGGAGACACTGGCAGTGGTTGGTGAAAATATATCAAAATAAATAAATGAACTCACCTTAACTTTAGCTGTATTTGATGTTTCGAACTGGTTTTCACGTGTTTCTGTAAATTCGACGTGGTCGTGAACGATAACCTGCAGGAAATTTACATTAAATACTAAGTGAAGAATGATTATTACTTATTTTTTTTTTATCCTATTATCTGCGAGCAGCCAAGCCATAAGCAGATGAGTAAATATTTACAGGTTTTGTGTGCCCCCCATTAGGAGCACTACAATAGATTTACAATTTGTGTCACACTTTGGATATTATGTCTTTCCTTTTCAGCCTTCTAGTGTACGGGAGCGTGAGCAATCCAGTTGCTAGAGCATTTGGATACACCAGTAGCTTCCCTCTGTATTTCTGCAGACAAGTTTGAATCTCCTCCACAACTGTGGTCATTCCTGCATGTTCATGTATTTCAGAGTTTCGAACGTACCATGGTACATTGCATATTGTGCGCAGTATTGAATTTTGCATTCTCTGAAGGATGTTTACATGGAATTGCATGCACTACCCCATAGTTGGATTCCGTACGTCCAGACTAACTTTCATATTGTCGTGTATATGAGCAATTTATTGTCCACTGACAGGGCACTATTCCTTCCAAGGATCCAGTATAAATTCCTATATCGGAATTTGAGCTCTTCTCTCTTAGTTCTTATGTCCTGGTTCCAACTAAGACGGCGATCCAAGTGTAATCCCAAGTATCGAACACAGTCCCCATGGGGCAGTGTGTCACCATCCAAATGTACTGGAGGACAATTACCCTGGCAGAGTGTAAAAGTAACTTGGACCGATTTAGAAGTACTGGCCTTTATCTTCCACTTTCGGAGCCAGTCAGATATTTTATCTAATCCTTTTTGTAATTTTTTTGTGGCTATTTCTGGATTCTTGCTGCTGGCGAGTATTGCTGTATAATCCGTGAAAGTAGCTGTAGTTAAGCCTGCCACTATTGGCAGGTCAGCTGTAACTATACTGTACGGGGTAGGCCCCAATACTGACCCCTGCGGTACTCCAGCCTTGATGTCATAAAATTTTGAAACCGTTTCTTGGCATGTAACTTGGTACAGTCTATCAGACAATTACGATCTAAATAACAGGTAGTAACTATGTGGAAGACAGGTTTTTATTTTACAGAATGAATGAATGATTATTAAGCAGATAATTATCATAGATTGTGTTGCAAAAGTTAAGTTGATAATACGGAGGTTGTGTGGACGTGTGTGTCGCAGCCTATGCCCACGTGACAGAATACGGCAACTTCAAGTAGCTGAAAGCGTAAAATTACTTGAAAATTAATTGCAACACGGCACAGGCCGTGGCCGCGGGCCTCGTGGCGCATTGGTAAAACTACCGGCTGCAGTAATGAGGTCGGGGTTCGATTCCCACCCGAGCACAAATATTTGTGAGAAACATGAATATTTGTGTGGTGTCTGGGTGTTTTTCTATGTATTATAAGTATGTATTTACAAAAGAAAAGTATATATGTATTAATATCCGTTATCTAGTATCCATAATACAAGCATTTAGTTGCTTAGCTTGGTACTAGAGGGCGCTGTGTGTATTGTGTCCACGATATTATTATATTATTATAATTATAACTATGTCAGTGCGGTCACCTGCATGGTTCGCAGTAAGGTTTTCTTTTCTGTCCAGTTTCTATTCTGTGAGTTTCCACGTGTTTTCTTAACGATGTCTTCCATCGGAATACTTTGTCACAAAATTCACACGGATAAGACGCACTCGATATATTGACAGCACTGAAAAATATGTTGATTAATAAAATTAATATACATATATTAATACATTTAATAAAATTGTAGGAAAGTTGAAACTGTATATTTAATATATTTGTATTACAATACTTGAGACGTGATCTTCAATCGATACCGAACCCAAAAATATGGTTTTTAGAATTTTTGTCGTTGTTGTGTGTAATAATCGTGCCTTATGGCGCTCCGTTCTCTCAGCCTATCACCCCGCAAGGGATTTGGCGTGAAGTTATGTATGTAAAAATATTTATATTACCAGTCAGTTCCTCTATCTTCTACTTCTTTCATTTTGGTTCCATTTGATAATTCATTAATCTTAGTACTAAATTCTATTGCGGGCCTGCAAAAGAAATAATGTGGAAATTGAAATTTTTAAAATTGTATATGTATTTTTAAATCTACAATAAAAATTTCAATTTCAGTTACATTATTATATATATTTTTACACCAGGATTTTTAACAATTAGTATGTACAAATGTGGCGTTGTTACATACAACTTACCCATGACAATGTATCTCTTCAAAATGTTTGGCGGCACCTCTCTTGTTATTAAATCTTTCACTACACACAACACATTGATATCGTCTTGAGTGTTTGTTTATGTGATAGTTGTAGGACACTTCGCTGCTGAATGAACATTCACATACGTCACATTTGAAGTGAGACACATTCTGTAAAAATAATTATATAATAACAGTGGTAGAGCCACACAGTACGCTGCATGAATACGCGGCTCGACTGGTGAATAACCACGACCTCGCAGAATATCGACATAAAGTGGCTCGTGCCGCTTTTCGTTATGCTCAAGTCACATAGTATGAAAATGTGAGAGAAAGTGATTGAGACAGGAAAGTAAGACCAGATCGGATTTATGCCGGGACGAGGAACAACAGATGCGATCTTCAATGTTCGTCAACTATCCGAGAAATACCTACATGCCCATAAGACCTTGCAGATGGTTTTTATTGACATAGAAAGGGCATATATGACATATATATATATATAATAAGTCATGCCATAAATATTGTAACAAAGAAAAAAAAAATTTTAATTGCAAATAACATTTATTACTTTTACAGAAGTGGCAATGGGCTGGTCACACCTGTCGAAGGACCGATGGTAGATGGAGCAAGAAGGTCATTGAGTGGAGACCGCGACTTGGTAAGCGTAGTGTAGGATGCCCACCAGCCCGATGGTCAGACGACCTCAGAAGGGCTGCTGGAAAAGACTGGATGCGGAAGGCAGAGAATCGGATGTTGTGGCGCACATTGGGAGAGGCCTATGTCCAGCAGTTTACCAAGACGCGGTCTCCAGTCTATGACCTTCTTACTCCATCTACCGTCGGTCCTTCGGCAGATATGAATAGCCCATTGCCACTTCAGTAAGCTTATTCTACGAGCTATGTCGGTTACTCCAGGTCTCTGGCGGATATACTCATTCCTGAGTTTATCTTTCAGCGCCACTCCGAGCATAGACCGCTCCATAGCTCGCTGAGCGACTTTAAATTTGTGGACTAGCCCCACCGTGAGTGTCCACGTTTCGGCACCGTAGGTCATCACCGGTAGGACGCACTGGTCAAAGACTTTGGTCTTCAGACATTGCGGTATAGGCGAGCTGAAGACCCGACGCAGTTTGCCGAATGCAGCCCAACCCAGCTGAATCCTCCTTTCGGCCTCCATCTCGAAGTTTCGTCAACCTAACTGGATAGTTTGGCCTAGGTATTTGTTTACGACTTTGGGAACTGACCCTTCGACGCTTATGGGTCTAACATGTTCATTGAACATGACCTTGGTGTTTTCCAAGTTCATGCCCAAACCGACACGCCGGGAGGACTCGTCTAGGCTGCGCAGCATTCCGCTTAACTGTTCCAGCGACTCTGCCTTACAACGATGTCATCGGCAAACCGAAGATGTGAGATGTACTCACCATTCACGTTGATACCCTGTCCAGTCCAATTCAGGGTCTTGAAGTCGTCCTCCAGAGCGTTGGTGAAGAGTTTGGGAGATATGACATCTCCCTCTCTTACACCTCGATTCAGCTCGATAGAGTTCGTCACCTGGTCCTGTATCTGGACTGCCATCGTGGCGGTGTCATACAAGCATCTCAACACCTCGTTTCAACGCCAGTCAATCCTACATCGCTACAATGCATCCAGAACTGCCCAAGTTTCGATGGAGTCGAAGGCTTTTTCGTAATCCACGAATGCCATACACAGCGGCTGATTGTACTCCTCGGTCTTCTGTACAATCTGCCGAACAGTATGGATCTCAGTATGGTCCACGGTACTAAAGCCTTTTCGAAACCCGGCCTGCTCCGGAGGCTGGAATTCGTCTAGTCTTGCTGCGAGACGATTCGTGACGATCCTCGAGAACAACTTGTAGATATGGATGGAGTGAGATAGGCTTGTAGTTCTTCAGCAAGGTCTTATCACCTTTTTTAAAGAACAGCACCACCGCACTCCTGCTCCAAGCCCGTGGTGTTATGTCCTGGTGTATGACGGAATTAAAAAAAAATTCTAATGGTGAGCTATAAAAGAAAAAGGAGTGCCTGGGAAGTATGTTAGGCTTGTGCAGGCGATGTATGCAGGAGAGCGTATACTAGAGTCCGGTTCGCAGCTGGTGTCACCGACCAGTTCAGTGTGGATTTGGGCTTACACCAGGGATCGTCTTTAAGCCCTTACTTGTTCCACCTGATAATCAATTCTCTTACATCGGACATTTAGGAGGACGCACCCTGGTGGATGCTATTTGCTGACGACATTGTTCTGGTAGGAGAGGAAGCGGCCGAGGTAGAATATAGGCTGTAAACATGGCAGGACAGTCTACGTTAAGATCAGCCGCGATAAAACTGAGCATCCTTTTTGGAACTTTGGTCGCTCATATGGCTTTTCCACGATAACTATGGACAGGAAAAGCCTCAGAGTTATGTCAAACTTCAAGTGGTACGCTTATTCAATGCGATGGCAATATTAGATATATGAAGGGTATTATATGAATATGAAGGATGAAAGAGTGACAGAAGAGAATGGAAAAGGATGACATATTCTGCCGACCCCACTTAGCATGGGAAAAGGGTAGGAAAATTATGACTATGATAACATGAACCTAAGACAATGACATATATCGTCAAATTGAGAATAATATTTTTATCATCATCACAAAACTCATTGACAACTTCAAGTATCCGTAAAAATGTTTAGGTCTCCCTAAGGCCAAACGCATGCTCAATCTGAGCTATGATATAAAATCAGCCCATTAATTCAGATATGATAGGTTACTCACCAATTCATGTTTTATACTGATATGATCTTTTAAATCTTCTGCATTTGGAAAGGAAATAATGCATCTCTCACACCTAAACATTGCATTGACATAATCTTCTATCAGCATAGCCAATCTTCTCTCTTCCTGTAAATCTTCTTTACTCATTTTAATCTCTTGATAGATAGCTAATTCCTTTCTTTTCCTTTTTTTCTTCTTCACTTTAGTTTTCTTTTCTGAATTCTGTATAAGTATCTCATCATCAGAATTTGTGTCCAAAAAACAATTTCCATACTCTTCCTTTATTGAAGGTGATGTGTGTTCATTGTTTTCTGACTTGATTTCCTTAATTAAAGCTTCTGTTGATGAGTGTACATTATTTTCTGATTTGATTTCCCTTGTCAATGTTTCTGATGATGTGTGTACATTGTTTTCTGATTTGATAACATCTTTGCATGTGTCAGAATTGTTGGAATTAGGAACACTGATATTAAATAAGCTATGAGAGCTGAGTTTTGATTTTGACTGAAGATTTTGTCTGGATTTTTCCTGAAAGTAATTAACATGGCAACTATTAGTAACTTCATCTGAAATTACTGTTAAGACTTACATTACTCAAATTTTTATAATTTATACCCTACTAAAAGATGTTTAATGAAGGTATATAATTTATTTTTATTTAAATATTGTATATATTGTATATTACTTCAAATACCTTGGTTCGCTTATTCAATGCGATGGCAATATTGACCGGGATGTGAATAACAGAATGAATGCGGGATGGATGAAATGGCGACAGGTCTCAGGAACAGGATGCGACCCACAGATGCCCCTTAAATTAAAGGGGAAAATATACAAATCGGTTGTCAGGCCTGTCGTATTGTATGGGTCTGAATGTTGGCCTATGAAAGAAGTGGATGAAAGGAGAGTACATGCAACAGAAATGCGAATGTTAAGATGGATGTGTGGTGTGACAAAAAGGGATAGAATAAGAAATGAGTATATAAGAGGAAGCATGAAAGTAGCACCAATCACGGAAAAAATTAGAAGTGGTAGATTGGCGTGGTATGGCCACATTATGAGAAGGGACGAAAGCCATGTCACAAGGAGAACGATGAGAATGACTGTGGATGGACACATTAGTAGAGGAAGGCCGAAAAAGAGATGGATGGACTGTATAAAAGTTGATATGAATATGAAGGGAGTAAGTGTGAAAACGACGAGTGACAGGAGAGAATGGAAAAGAATGACATGTTGTGCCGACCCCACATAGAGTCAGACAAGGGCAGGAAAATGATGATATATTTCTTTAGGACATTCTGCAGCTTTAATATTTTCCTGGATTTTAACTTGAGACATGTCATTGGTTCTCATCATAACCACAAAAGTGATGTATACTTCCTTTTCCTCAATTTTACATACATACATTCACTAACCTAACACTAAATAAACGCATTACTCCAATTATTATAGTATAACTAAGATATAACCTGCTTGATGTAATCTTTGAATAAATTGTATGATAGTTTGATTTGCTCAGTGAATCTTGTAAAACGATGAACTTGTGCATTACACTCCCAGCATAGTGATATTTCCTCTTCCAATTCCTAAAACAGAAGTCATTGCATTGATGATTATTAAATAATAACAGATGTTATGTCAGATATAATAACATATATCATATCTATTTTCATAATATTACTTAGAGGTACGTCACGAGGACTACAACACATTTTGCATGATCAAATAAAAGTTCAGAAGAATGATGAGACGAATAAGCAGAGACAACAGAGTGCCTTATGGCAACATAAGGCACTCTGTTGTCTCTGCTTACTCCTTAAGGGATTTGGTGTGAAGTTATGATGTTTAGGTGATATTTCTTATAACATTATTTTATATGTATAAAGGTGTTGTAGGTACTTTGCATCTTGCACATATCTAATAGTCTAACATATTATCTAATAGGAACTGGCACTTAGATTCGCTTTCACATTCAAGATAGTGAATGAATAGTGATGATAGTGATGAAAGGGAATCTAAGCTCCGGGTATTTTAGCTTGTAGTTTTGTATGACGATTCTAAGCACTTTTTAAAAGTCTAAGGAATAAAGATATTTAGAATTTTTTTTTAATTAATGTTCGACAAACACGCTTGGTTTTATGCAATACTATTTGTACCATCATTTTGTATAAGACTGACCCTATCGACTATTGTTAGATTAATTACGAGTTGTGACAGTCGCTTTCATAACCTTCCAATCACCCAAAACATATGAGAAAGTGCGGTAAATGTTTACTTAGAGAAATTATAGATAAGTGGTGGTTAATATTTATGAAACAGAATGAGTTTTATGTAGTAACTTACAGAAAAATCACATAGTTGCAAAAACCTTTGCTTTAGTCGCTGTTCATCTATATGTATCATTCTTCGCCCAGAACACAAACAACCACAGCATAACGTTTCGCTTTCAGCAGTCATAATAAAACATAAAATTTATAATAAAAAGTTTATTTAGGCAGAGTTTACACAAGAAAACTTAAAAAATAACAAATATATTTTTTTTGTTTTGTTTATAGTTTAACTATTTTAATTTCTGAGAACCTGGTAGCTGAGGCTTTTATGTGACGTCTTGTAAAGTCTTGGAAGAGGTCTGTTGAAGTTTCTTTGACAATCTCTTTATCTGACCCGCGAACTTTGTTTCCAATTTTATGCAATAAATTAATAATAGGTTGGGGAAAAAGTATTTTCGTATTTTTGTATGAAAAGTCAAAACATTTTTTTCAAAGTTTATTTACATTTATTTACAATATATATGTACCGTTTTGTTGAATAACTTTCTGCCATTTTGTGGGCAGAGACATTATCCCGTTACTGTAGAAACTTTGGGACTTCTGATAAAAAAAACGGGACAAATAGTTTTGGCAGTCCTCTCTTGAGGTCAACCTTACAGAACCTAAAGAATTCTGAAGAGACCGAAACAGGTGAAAATCTGAAGGCGCAAGGTCAGGGATAGCCCTGACCTTGCGCCTTCAGATTTTCACCTGTTTCGGCTGGCATATATGGTGGATGCACTAGGACCTCCCAGTCGAACTCTCTTAATTTTTGCTGAGTGGCTAAAGATGTGTGTGGTCTAGCGTTATCGTGATGAAAGACCACACCCTTCCTGTTGATCAATTCCGGCCGTTTTTTCTCTACTGCTTCCTTTAATCTCATCACTTGCTGGCAGTAAAGATCAGAATCGATGGTTTTGCCGGACGGTAAAAGCTCATAATGAACAATGCCCTTCCAATCCCACCATACACACAGCATCACCTTATTTCGTGTTAGGCCAGCTTTGGCCACAGTCTGTGAAGCCTGGCCAACTTTCGACCACGACCTTTTTCGCACGTTCTTGTCGTACGTGATCCACTTTTCATCGCCAGTTATCAATCTCTTCAAAAACGGCTCGGTTTCATTACGTCTCAATAATGAATCGCAAATGAGTACACGGTTCATTAAGTTTCTTTGAGTGAGCTCGTGTAGCACCAAAATATCGAGCTTTTTTGTATAACCAGCTTTCTTCAAATGGGTCAAAACTGTTTTGTGGTCAATTCCCAGTTCTTCGGCTACATCGTAACTACTAATATGCCGATCTTGCTCCACTCTTTCAAAAATGGCGTCCATTTTATTCGTAACAGGGCGACCATAGCGAGGTGCATCTTTAACATCAAAATGTCCGGACTGAAAACGTTTGAACCAAATTTGTGCTACTCTTACTGACACTGCATCAGGTCCATAAACATCACAAATTTTTTTCACTGCTTGAGTTGCATTTTTGCCTTTTTTATAATAAAATTTTAAAATGTATCGAATTTCTTCATTAGATTCACTCATTTTTACGGAGAGAAAAACAAATGAAAAATAGCGGGAAACAACTTTTTTTTATTTTTTTCTTTTCTTTATAATGTAACCTTTTTAATGTTACCAAAACCAGCCAGACACAAATAGTACAGTCAAAGAAATTTTATAATAAGTTTATACCTACGTTATGCGAAAAGACTTTTTCCCCGACCTATTATATAAAATATTTTTTTAAAATAAAAGTAGCCTAAGTAATTCCATAGTACATTCGCTGTGTGTCGTTCCTTTTATTCAATTACTTTTTGTTGAGATATTTACCGAAATTTCCAAAAACAAACATAAACATAACTTCAAGCCTTTTTATACCCGAAGGTGTAGGCAGTGGCTGTCAAGCCTCGGTACTACTGTACCTACACGTGTAGGTACAGTAGACTAAAAAAAAGTCTCTGTGGTCCAGCGGTCGCGCACACGGCTTCTGATCCAGAGGTCCGGGTTCGATTCCTGACACTGGCTCACACCAATGACTTTTCGAAATTGTTTTCGGAAGTTAAGTCTGATAAATATCGATGACTGAAAACTTTGTGCCCGGTATGGCAATAGGTTAGCCACCTACTCCATTAGGGACGTAAACATAACGGCGAGACGAGGCTTAACAGCCGCTGCCTACACCTTCGGGTAACAAAAGGCGTGAAGTATGTATGAAAGAAACCGAAGAGGCCCCATTGTGAACCCTGGGGGAATCACTGGGTATTTGCTTAATATAATTATGTATTTACAAAAAACATGTATGCCGTTTGATATCCGTTATCTAGTACCCGTAACACAAGCATTTAGCTGCTTAACTTGGAATTTAAGTGTGCGTTTTGTATAATGTGACCAAAAAATATTATATTAATACTATTGTATCACCATTGGGATGAAAGATCAGACAAGACATACATAACTTCACGCCAAATCCCTTGCGGGGTAGGCAGTGAGAACAGAGCGCCATAAGGCACGATTCTTACACACCTCACTCGCTTCGTTGACTTTCATACTTTTTGGATGCACGCGCGCCGATATTTGAGGCTCCTAGCATCACCTTCCCCCAGAACACGTTGTATTTGGTCATAGAATGTGTGTCTTGGCCCTCGGCCCTCCTCAACTTCTACATACATCCGCTTTTGCATTGTATATAGGTATGCTTAGTCAATATTGAATTATTCATTCTTTCTACCTGTCCCAACCATCGCAGGCCCTTTCTTACTTTTACATCGACACTCTTTCAATCAGGGCCGCGCCGACCCCCCATAGCGCCTGTGTGCGAAATCCATGAAGCGCTTTTTTTTTCACGAATCTCAATTTTTTAACTTATTAACCGACTTCGAAAACAGGAGGTTCTCAATTCGTCTTTATGCATAATTTTATATTATGATTATGGATAGATTTCAAATTTTTTTTGTTGGATAGTGTTTACCTCCGAGATGGTTCCAAGATGGTCCTTTTTAGCAGGTCAGGATCTGATGATGGAAACCAGGAGAAATCGATGCAACTACCGGAAATTGTATGCTAGTGTGGTGTTTTAGTTACGTAATAGTGATTTCTTAGGGATATGCTTTAGGGTGTCAACATCTGATTCTGCTGTGCTGATGAAGAAGCCATATAACTCCTTAAAGGTTAGGAGTTGGAAGAAAGTACTACAATTGATCAATCTTAATACTTAGTCTTATGTAGGGCTAGCGTGTTGCTTGTTAGGTATGCTAGAATCTACATCTGATGCTGTTGTGCTGATTAAGGAGCCATAGAACTCCTTAACGGTTAGGGGTTGGGATACAGTACTGCAGTTGATTGAAGGAAATTGTTTATTGGTATATAGGACTAATGAGTTGCTTGGGAGGTATGCTTGAATTAGCATCTGATACTGCCGTGCTGATGACGAAGCTACAGAACTGTTAAACGGTTAAGAGTTAAGACATAATTCTGAAAAAAAAAATCTACAATACTTTCCAGGCTACGATTGGCCTTCATTCGGGCTGCAATGTTATTGGGTCTAACCATAATAATAAAAAAAAAAATAATTTTAAGTATATCATCCGGAACCGGAATCGAATCCACGCAGGGCCTCGCCGCAAGTGTGTATAAGAGTTATATTTACTATCTTACCCGGCGAACTTTGTTTCGCGTCGAGAATAATTTTTACGGCGTTTAGAATTAAACCTCGAAAATAATCGCATTTTCTATAGTAATAGATAGATAATCAATAATAGATAATAACTGCATCAAAATCCGTTGCGTAGTTTCAAAGATCTAAGCATATAAGGGGACAGACAACGGAAAACAACTTTATTTTATACTATGGATTATGGAATGATAAAGAAATTACTCACCACTACACAAAGCGCTTTTTGAATTTATATCAACACCTTCGTGGCTGAAATGACTGGTTCGGTCTCTAATGATATTTGGAAGTGGATGGTAGAGCCGATGGTAGGGAATATTTACTAATTTTAGTTGTATTAAAAATACAACTAAAATACGTTTTTCTTCTTATTTTCTTTTCGTTATTAAATTCCGGTGACCAGATAATTACTATATTTATTTCTTAGATTTTCGCGAATCATATTCATAAGATTAAAACATTACAGATAATTTCTTTTTTATATCTTGATTACTATCACTCATTGTGAAAACTCGTTAAAACAATCAGTAAAACAAACTATTTATTGATTTTAGTGCTAGAACGTCTTATTATAAAAAAATATCGCGCACCTTGCCCACACCTTTGATTGAACGACTGTTCATTATTTTAATAAATTGTTTTGGCTCTCTTATAAACTCTTATTACTTATAGTCGAGCATAGCATCGGTCGGGTTGTGTTTATAAAATATATAAACAAACTCATGGCGGCTCTTTTAACGCTGAACTATTAGAAATGAAGAGGGTAAAATTAAATCATAAACAAGAATATTTATCTTGGGAGACTTGTACAATAAGCGCAATATTATGTTTTGTTGTTAACCAGACATTTGTTGAGCCTAATAAGTAATAGAAAGAAATATGCTGTTGTATAAGTCTAGTAAAAATAATTTCGATAGCCACGCCGGCGCCCTTACTGACCTGGCGCCTGTGTGCGCCGCACACATCGCACACAGGGGCGGCTCGGCCCTGCTTTCAATCAAATGTTAGCGGCGCGATCAACGAGAGTCACTCCGCAGATTTTGCGCAGTGCCCTCATTTCGACTGCGTTTAATCTACCCAACGCTCCATGGCTGTTTCCTAAAGCCACTTTTCTTTCAACATCCGCGGTGTACCTGTCATTCCAGCTAAAAGCGCATCCCACACAACCCTGTCTGCCGCCGATAATAACGACAAACCAGGGCGACAAGCCGCTGTTAGCAGCCCTCATAAATAAATATCTATATAAAATGAGTTTTGTCTTCTTGTCATTACCATCAGTGACAATAATTTACCTAAGACCTAATTATATTAAACGTAATTTATTCACATTGGGTCAAGTTCTATCCTCTACAACGCCATAGAAGAAGACAGGTATAAAAAATCAAGAGCATAGAAAATAACATTATTTATTACTTAAATGGAGAATACATTCTAATAACTGAAGAAACATTGATTTAAGTGTTTACTTGACGCCGCCATGTTTTAGTTTTATGTGAGTGTATAGCGCGCCATTATGGGCAAACGTGGCTTGACAATGTTGACATTGCAGAGGTCTTTCACCAGTGTGTGTACGAAGGTGGAACTTCAAAATATTCTGAGTCTGAAAAAAAACATAAGTAGTTAGGTATATTTCTTGCAGAAACAGGACATGATGGATTTGGTTATCGGCTTATGGCAATTGCGCACTTGTGGGAATATTTTATTAAATCAAGTTGTAACATTTGTTGATATGATATTTTTACGGCGAAAACAAGTAAAACCTCTGCTACATCGTCCCACTTCAAAAAAAAATATATATTGAACAATGAAAGATTGGGGCAGGTTGGTAACTAATCGCCGTCTGTCACTTACAGCAGTTCCACACAATGCTGACGACGCTAGCCCCAACAGAGTCGACTCCGAATATTTTGTGACAAGGATATTAAAATGAATCATATCAATTATGAATACGTCTACGATTTTTATACTTACAGTAAAGCCTCGGCCACAATAGTGGCATATTTTGTTTCTAGGCGGACGATATTTTTTGTGCACATAGTCAACATGTCTGCGGAGAGTATTCGCATATTTGAACACCTGCACAAAAGATGTCGGAAAATGTACAACACAACTTTAGAAAAAAAAAATATCATTAAACTATCAGCACAAAATAATTGATTGTTTTGAAAAGAAAGCACATTTTCAATAGCCCTTAGAATAACTTAATGCAAGTGTTTTTGCAAGATTAAGATTTTTGCAAGTGTTTTTGGAAGATCAAAAAAGATATGGATAATTTCAGATTGGGAACTCTTGAAGTGGACTTTAAATTTGTATTATGTTGCTCACTTTGTCACATATATCACATTTGTTATTGTTCAGTTTGAGATGTTCCCAGTTGATATGTAATTGAAGTATGCTTTTCTTCAAGAATTTCGCACCGCATTCGTCACATATAAACCTGTAAGGAAATAATTACATATATCCATGTATAGATTCTTAGATACAAATAAAACAATACACATATTAGACATCATACGAGATTGGGCACAATAACGAAGAACATGATGGTTCCATCTATTTCACTTTTTAACATCCGCGGGTACTTTTGATCAACCCAGGTACTCTTAAGTCTTTGATAAAAACGTTTAAAATTCATCTGCGCCGACTGTAAAATGCGCGTGAAAAATTTCGTTAAACTTTCGGACATTCAAGACTACTGTAGGTCTGTGGAGCGGACTTGCAAATGGTTATGGATGATTAGATTAGTTTAGGTTAGGCTAAGTTTAGGTTAAAAATGAAGATTTATAACTAAAAAAGATCTGACTTAAAGGTTCTAGAAACCAAGTCATTAAATAAAAAAAAAGTGATTATTAACGAATACTTTTTTAAAAATTGAACACAATATGATTACCTCTTATCATTGTCGTTGACATGTTTGGAGTGTGTAGTGAGGTGTGTCCTCAGTGCTTGCGCGGTCGGGTAGTGGGTGCGGCAGGTGTCACAATAGGACTTGGGCGCGACCGTGTGCGCGACACGTTTGTGCGCAATCAGACCGGACCTGGTCGTGTAGGTCTTGTCGCACGGCTCACACCGGTACGTGCGGCTCGACTGCTTGTGGACTGTACTAAGAAAATAAAAGTTGTTGTTTAGCTATACTACTATCGTAGGACAAGACCTATAGATCCATACTAATTTTATTAATAGCAAAAATTTATTTCTTTTATTGTAATAGATTAAAGCTCTGAAAGTATTGGAATTGAAGATATTTGAAATTGCATCCATTTGTTGCCGATATTATTATTTACACTCGAATATTTGATATCCAAGTTTATGATTGGAAATAATACCAAGGCCATAAATTTGTCAACTGGTCCGAGCAGAGGTGGACGATCACCGTGCTCTAGTGCTCTAGCTTCCAAATAATCTGAAACTATCAGCAGAACTATTTTTGTAAAGCAATTATCACGACACCGCTAGTAACCGTCGCGTCTCAACGGCATTACGCCAAATACATCCAAGGAGAGGCACCTCACCCAATTGGGTAGCTCCATTAACCTCTCCGCAGACACTAGATGTGAGTCTCAACACAACTGTGAATCCTCATCTAATAATCGTGGGCCAACTGACTAGTAGTAGTTCGGTAACGTTAAATAAAATAACTTACAACATATGCATTCTGAGGCCACTATCGTTAACGAATGTGTTGGTGCAGAGCTCACACTGTCTCTTCTCCTTGTGTTTGTCCTTGTGGTAGCGATACGCGCGGTGTATACTACGAGCAACAAACGTTAATGTACAAAACGATAAATTAACATCATTACATAGTATAAAATAAATTCGCTTTCCGCTGTCTACCCCCTTATATGCCTACATACATACATACATAACCTCACGCCAAATCCCTTACGGGGTAGGAAGAGAGAACGGAGCGCCATAAGGCACGATTCTTACATGGCTCACTCGCTTCGTAGACTGTCATAACTCTTTTCATGCACGCGCGTCGCACATCACGTTACTCCAGAACACGTTCTATTTGGTAATTGAATGTGTGTCTTGGCCGTCCTCGACTCCTACATCCATCCGCTTTTGCATTGTATATGCTTAGTCAATCTCGCATCGTGCATTCTTCCTACATGCCCGAACCATCGGAGCTTGCTCCTGCTTATTTTTACACAGACACTTCATCGGTCTTTAAACAACCAGTTTCGGTGTCGATGATATTCCATGTTGCTCTAATCTTGCTTTTGGATGCTCCTCAAATACAATGACCAGTTGGATTCAGCACTAAGCAGAGATACGTATAGAAATGAGTACATAATATGTATAAACGTTCTTAGGAGGTATACTTACGTGGTGGTGAACCCGCACTCGCCACAGGTATATCCACGCTGCAGCGATGAACCGGTTGGTAAATGATTCTCATCATAGTGCTGCATTGCACCCTGTTCTGTTGAATAACGCTTGCCACATTCCACACATTCCAATCTATAAATAAGAATATTTATTTCTCAGTTTTTCGCGAATCACACTCATAACATTTAACAACTTTTTAGAATTATATCGCGATCATCTCTGTACAGAGTTCGAAACGTCGGGAAATAAATAAAAATAAGTAATAAATAAATGCGATATAATCCTAAAAATTTGTTTTAATGTTATAAATAAGAATGTTTTTTTTTATATATACAGACATATTTTTTTAGAAGTTGGTGATTTTTTTTTTACAAAGCTAGTGCTGTTTCTCAGCCAAACATATACATATATAACTTCGCGGATCTCTTACAGGGTAGGCAGAGAGATTTGTGACTAGCTTTTCGCATCGCGGTGTTACTCGCATAAAAACAGAATGGCGATGACGATGGTGTTTGAATATAGTCTATGTTACTCTGGGTAAATGCAGCTTTCCAATGGTGAAAGAATTTTTGAAATTGGTCCAGTAGTTTTTGAGTTTACTTGTTACATACAAACATACAAATCTTTCCTAATGTTCTGATTTTGTGATATATATATATTTATTTAAATTGAGTATTTAAATACTATTCACCTTCTCATATGCCGCTTCATATGTCCATTGTAGGATATCTTTGAGCTGACCACAGATTTGCAGATGTCACATTGAAAATTATTTTCTGTCTGCAAGGTAACAGTCACATTATCAATAAGACCAAAATGTGTTTGCATAGCCCTCATTGCATTTTGACTAGTGATATTGGCAGTAAAGGTTCATAGGCCAAATCCAGGAGTAATATGCCTACATACATACATAACTTCACGACAAATCCCTTGCGGGGTAGGCAGAGAGAACAGAGAGCCATAAGGCACGATTTTTACACGACTCACTCGCTTCGTTGACTTTGATAACTCTTTTCTTACACGCGCGTCGATTTTTACCTTTTTTTTTAATTTTCTTTTTTTATATCTATATGCCGGTACCAGGAGTAATATTTTATCATAGTATAACTGGATATGTGTGATTTCGGGTCCCCCATAACCCATGGTATGCTGGAATGGTGCATAGTGTAAGCGCATCAGATTTAGATTAAATATTTTCTTTTGTAATAAGACTGTAAGCAACAAACTAGTAAGCAAAAATAAAATATAATGTTACCTTTGTATGGTGTTTCTCCATATGAGTTCTCCACGTAATCTCGTGATCAAATGCAGTAATACAAAATTCACATCTATATGGCAATCTCAGATACTTATCTTGCTTTGCTGCCCTCTCTCTTTCTTCCATCAACTCTTCTAGCGTCAATGTCATTTCTTTAATTTTACCCACATATTTATCAAACCGCTTTCCTCTTTTCTTTCTTATTTCTTGGTAAACTGCCTCAAAATCAGATGAATCTTCCTCGGTTTTAATATCATTATCTATATTGAGTTTCTTTGAATCTTCAATAACAAATTCAGACTTCATTTTAATATCACTCTCTGTGTCTGTAACACTTATTATTTGCAGATGAGTGTTTCTTAAATTGTGTATTTTTTTTATGTTGTTATGTTGTACCTGGAACTGACTATTTAGTTTTATTTTTCTAATAATACATGCAGTTTATATTTTTTATAAGAAATAATAGAGATAGAATAATAAATAAGTAGTTTAAACAAAGAAATCAGATATTAGTTTTGCGTAAATGACAAAATCAAAGGATGAGCAGTGGCTTAATACGAGCGCTGAAATCACTTTACAACGATTCCAGAGCATGATTGTGTCAGGATAGGCATGGGGCATAGGCAGGATGGGCATATACGGACTAGTTTAACATCGAAAAGGGTGTAAGACAGGGATGAGTAGCTTCGCCAGGACTGTTTAACCCATATATTGATAATTGTTTAAAGGATTTGAAAGAACCGATTTAATCATCACATGCCTCCTTTACGCTGATGATCCAATCATCCTGGCGTCATCGGAGGAAGAGTTGCAGTAGATTATTAATATATTACATGGGGCTTTGAGAGAGAAAGGGATGAAAGTATGCAAGACTAAAGCAATGGTTTTTGAAAGAGATGAAGTTATGTCTAAATGCGAGATTGTGATTGATAGAGAAAAAGTGGAACAGGGGAAGAGTTTATGTATTTAGGCACAAATTTTATGAGAGATGGAAAGTATGAACGGGGTCTTGAAAATCTTTATGAATAGCCAGAAAGTTGCCAAAAAGGCACGACTGCTTGTACACAGAGGTGCTTTCGTTCCTAGGAGAAGCACAGAAGTAAGATCAATGCTGGGAAATGAGGAGTCTGAGTATAGCTGGAGTAAACTTGGTGGATAAAATGAGAAATAATGTTGCGGTCACTCGCGGTCTGCATAACAGGTTTTTTTCCACACTTCACCATTATTCGCATTCACACACTAACACCCCTCATAATCATGTCGCATTTCACACAATCCATCCATATTGTATTAGTATTAGGTTTCTCATTATTCTCGCAACATTTGTAACAGATGATCCCTCTGCACTACGTGCTCACACCACGCAAGGCCATTTCCTTATCGTCTCGCAACTTTCAAACTTCCACTCAAGTCAATGTCAAAATAAGTTTTATTTTCATAGGTCTTCACAGACACTTAAAAATAGTCAACAAGTACAATTTAACTTATTATTTCAATTGAATTACATACATAACACGAGCGCTCGAGGAAAGTGCCTCCGTGGAACAAGAAAACACGGACGCAATCGGCACGAGCGGCCCGATTCCGAGTATAGCCCCTACATCCCTTTCATGGGAAAGGAATGGTAGAAAGAAGAATATATGACAAGAAATGAACTGAACCATAAAAAGAAAAGACAAAGTGGCAGCAGCGCACTGTCCAGCGCTATGGAAGCAGAACTGAAGAAAGCACTAAATCGCAAAATAAGTATTTTGATGTGGTGCTGCTGATTAATAAGCCAACACTCTCTTGTCTGTGCTTCCATTTCACCAGTCTTCTGTGATTCTGTCCATCTTCACCAATAATCAGGGTGTGATCTGTGAAGAATGTGCACCAGAGTGCTTCTTTCTGTATATCTGACGTCAAAGCATCCATAATTAACAGGAGAGGTATGGGCTTAAAGGACCCTTGATGCAAACCAGCAGCGACACCGAACTCGTCAGTAGAATATTGCACAAATTAGTGTCATATACATTTCAGGCCCATCACAAATGCTTTCGAGGCACAGCCTTTTCGAGGTTGATGAACACCATATGCAGGTCTTTCTGCACTCGCCTAAATCACATATCTGCATATTTTTCGCACAGCTATTGTAATGTGAAAATGGTATCCATAGTTCCTTACCCAGCATCTGTCACTCTGCTTGCTCTCTTCTTTCTAGTGCTTTCTCCTATACTTTTAATGTATGTCACATGAGCTTTATTCCACTGTACCTGTTACAATCTTGTGCATCACCATTGTGTTTATAAATGGGCACCGGGTAACTTCTACATCATTCAGTAGGGATCATTTCCTCATGGAACAACTTACCAAAGAACAAAGTCATCCCCCACACTTCTGCAGGTATACCATTAGGTCCATTAGGCTTTCTTCATACTATTGACAGGCTTTGTACCTCTTGCTTTCTAAACTATATTCACATCCTCGGATGGAATTTCTAACATTCCAAGCCACTTAGCTGTAGCAACATATAACTTCAGGAAAAAATCCAAATGCTCATTAGCATTAGGCTTAGCACCTCAGACTTAGTGATTTAAAAGCATGTTGCTAAGCCTTCAGGCCAACTTAACTTCATAACATATAACAGAACATAACTTCACGCCTTTTGTTACCCGAAGGTGTAGCGGCTGTTAATCCTCGTCTCGCCGTTATGTTTACATTCCAAATGGAATAAGTGGCCAACCTATTGCCACACCGGGCACAAAGTTTTCAGTCATCGATATTAATCACACATAACTTCCGAAAACAATTTCGAAAAGTCATCGGTATGAGCCAGTGTCAGGAATCGAACCCAGACCTCTGGATTAGAACCCGTGTGCTCGACCACTGGGCCACCGAGACTCAACTTAACTATATTATAATATTTTAATAAATAGTTCCATTGGATCAGGGAACATTTATCAACTGTATTATTAATAACTTAATATTAAACTAAATGACTAGTGTCCGACCGAAGCTTCGGCTTCGGCCACCTTCGGCCAAAAATCCATCTTCGGCGAGAACTTCGGCTTCAGCCAAATTCTGGGCCGAAGGTCCCGCCGAAGGTCCGAAAACAGTCGGAATTAAACGAACTGTTATGAAAGAATGAGTGACTGACGGACCGGACTGCCCTCAGTTCAGTGCGGATACCTCTATCACCGAGAAAAAAGCGGCAAGAGACACTTTACGCCGATATTCTACTTTAGCTGTAGATAATATTGAAGAAAATTATTGAATTACTAATAGATTATAACCATCGGCTTCGGCCGAAGGTTGTGGAGATTGCCGATTAATCGGCTTCGGCCAAAAATAGACCTTCGGTCGGACACTATAAATGACCAAGTACCTGATCACTTGAGGTCAGCAGTTCCATGGAGGCCTGAATTTGATTTTTGAAGTCATCAATCTTCTTCAGCATATTATGGCACATAACACACACATAAGCATCAACAAGATCCAACTGTAATATAAAATAAATATGGATAATATCTGTCTTGATTGAAACTAATAAATCAAGAGCTTACAGCATATTTATACTGTCCTATAATATTAATCTAATGCTTGACCGATTCTCATGAAATTTTATGTGCGTGTCGGGTAGGTCTGAGAATAGGACAACATCTATTTTTCATCCCCCTAAATCACAAGGGTAGCCCACCCCTCAATTTTTATTTTTTATTTTTCGACATATTTGTTTCTTATTTTTTTTATAAAACGGGATACAAAAATACATGCAACCCTAAATTTTCAACCCCCTACGATCAACCCCTATTTTTTAAATTTTATTTTTCGGCAAGACAACGTTTGCTGGGTCAGCTAGTATATCTATATTATTTTTGTAATTCTCTTTGGCTGTTTCCTGCTTGACTTTGAAGGAAGCATATTACCTGTTTAGGATAATCATAAAATAAAGCAGTAAATATAGCGTATGTATTTTTTATATTATGAGTTTTCCTTTTAGAATATTCATAGAAAAAAATTGTTTTCAATTTCTTTCATTGCATGAATTTACCAATTTTAATAATATGAAGGGAGTTTTAATGACCACAGTTATTGTTAGGTTGAAAAGTGTCTTTTCACATGAGCATAATGCTCATGTGAAAAGACACTTTTACGTTACATTATTAATTGAATGAAATATTATTTCTTTCAATTAGCGACGCCATTTCATACGATGTCATTTCTCCAAACTGCCCAGTTAAATTCTGATTTACAAATTAAAAAAAAAATTACCTTAGAATCAAGAGACTCCCGAAGAAATGTTGTATGTTTACAAGTGTTCATATTTATTAAATGTATACTTTGAGCTAAACAACACACGCAATATATCTTTTCCATTTTACACTTTATCCTATTAGGATCATAATCTTGTTTTGTAATATCTAAGAAAAAATAATGTGAAGTCATTTTGTATTACATGATACTTCAATACGTCATGAGAACTAGGTAGATTTGTGAAACAATTTCTTTGTAAGTTTGTACATTATAAATCAAATCGCAAATGTTTATCCAGTTTATCTAAATAGAGTCACAGACACAGAACCAAAGAGAATATAATTAAGCACAGCAGAACAGTCAGTAGTCAGTACTCCTATCGGAGAAGAATGTCAACTCTATACAAAAGTAGTCTACTAGCGTCATCTCATTGCAGCCTCCAGTAAACTTTACGAAGAGCGGGAAGTTTGAACGTAAGTACTCAGGTACTCCTAATTAATGAAATATTAATTTCAGATGTATGTTACTTGAAAGAAAACTTAATACATTCAATTCAATGATGAAAATCCAAATATTAGTATAGAGAGTTGATGACATTATTTATTGAATGTATTGAGTTTCCTAACAAGCAAAAATAGTTATAAAACAATTGTCTATATATTGAGTTTTATTATGAAATATATATAGTTTTAATTTAAATAGGTTTCTAAAACATTTAGGCTTATGCGGACTATCATTCATTGTAACAGTATCTTTGCCTTCATATGAAATCTTGTACTTAACTTTGTACTTAACATTGTACTGCAGTAGAAAATGCTATTATTTTTATTTAGTTTATTATAGTTATTTAGTATTATTTATCAGACTTTTAAAAATTAATTGTGACATTAAGTGAACCTACTTTTTATAAATGTAATCTACCTCCACTTGAAGTAGTGGGCTGTGGCTATGGACTACTTTATATTTTTTCTTATAACTGCAATCATAAAAAGCCATAGCCATTGACTTGGTTTGTTCTGCTCTGAATACCCTGGTCTTCAAACCCTTCAATCTGGTCATTCTTTTTGTGTTGTACTCAAGGTGTTTCATTCAATTGATGATCAATGGGAGCCTGATTTGATATACCTTCTGTGTACTAAGTATCGGGAATTTGTCAATAAAACAAAAAATACAAATTATTCATCTAAATTTATTTTATCGCCTTCAAAGTAGGCCCATCGCTGGCAATACAACACCTCCACCGCTTCACCCAGTCTTCCATACATTTTTCATAGGCTATTTGCGGTATGGCCTTTAGCTCATTCAGCGAATTTCCTTTTATGGCTTCTATAGGGATCGTGCGTGAAACATAGAGGCAGCACTACTGTCAGACTTAGCGCTCTCTGGTGTTTTATTCGTGAACTTAGTGGGATCAAAACAAATATTTAATAACATTAAAAAAAGTTATAACAATGGCAAAAATCATAAATTACGGATTTCAACCTGTAGTCAATAATATAATACATGGCCGGAATGATGAGAAAGGTAAATGGTTAAGTCATAACTATAAAATAAATGTCACAAATATTTGAAATTTCATCAATTAAATGATCAATTATTACATACGTCGTATTTTAAATGTTATAATTTTACTGAATGGTGCATTTCGATTTTATAAATTTTAATTAATATTGTACTTACACGTAATTTTTCACTGCATTTATCCACTGTTTACGTTTTAATATTTTCCATGAGGCTCCTAACACGCTCTCTGTAAATTTATAAAATTTCACTTCCACACCAAATCCACGTTCTCGACGTGATGTATTATTACATCCTAGAATACAACATATTTTTCTCGAAGCAGGCATTGTTTAAAAAAATGTTTTATTTTTTATTTATAATTATTTAAAAGTTAATCACATAAGTTTACGTTGAATACATGATCCCAAGTGTTTCGGATGCTTGCCACTAGTTGGCGTAAAAGTCTAGACGCACGATCCCTATTGACTCAAAACGTTTTCCTCGAAGTGGTAATTTTAACTTGGGAAATGAAAAAAAGTCAGACGGAGCCATATCCGGTGAATAGGGTGCTTGGTCTAAAACGTTTGTTGAATTTTTCGTTAAAAACTCTTTCACTATAATGGCTGTGTGTGATGGTGCATTATCATGGTGCAGCATCCATGAGTTGTGTCGCCACAAATCTGGACATTTTCGGCGGATACTCTCACGCAAACGCTTCATGACGCCTAAATAATATTCTTTATTACAGAGATATTACAGAGATCATTTTCACTCGTTTATATTTTCTGAGAGCTGTAATTTTTTCCTCTATTGTCTATAGTTTACCTGAGAAATTTACAGATTGCGGATATTTACAGCACATTTAATATGAAATGTTTTCTCTATTAAAATATTGTTTTACTGTTGTTGCATGAGATACTAGCCTCTACTTTTACTACAACATTAGTTATGTTCTTCAACATATTTCTATGTTTGTCTGTGATAGAAGTGGGCATCACAATATGTTGAAGGCGAAGTGAAGGGCGTGAAGTTTTGTTCTATGTATATAACATAGCACAAAACTTCTTCTTCTTCACGCCTTTTGCTAACTGAAGGTGTAGGCAGTGGCTGTTAAGCCTCGACTCGCCATTAAGTTTACGTCCCAAATGGAATAGGTGGCGAATCTATTGCCATACCGGGCACAAAGTTTTTAGTTATTGAAAAATATAATAGAAAAAAAAGAGATAACACATTATCACCACAAATTTAAAAGAAATGTAGATTTCTATGGGTCTAGATGACAATCAGAGTCTCTTAACAAAGATATATAGGAAAACAGGGAAGTGTATATAAAAATTTTATACTTAATCAGAAGGCACATTCATGCAGATTTGAAATTATCTTATTCTTGTTCTATATGTGTCAATTATCTTTCATCTTCAATTTATTTCCAACAACAAAATGTAATTGTAAATTTTAGATCTTATATAACTTCACGCAAAGTCCCTTGCAGGGTAGGCGGAGAGAACAGAGCGCCACGTATCACGATTTTTACACGCCTCACTTAATTATTTGACTTTCATAACTCTCTTGTATAACACGCTTATCGAATTATAAATCTTCTGCCCTTCCTCCAGGATTCATTCCATTTGATCAGGAAATGTGTATCGTGGCCGTCTTTAACTCCTGCATCCATCCTATTATCTATTATTATTTATAGATGACTAGCTGACCCGGTGAAAAGTTCCGCATGAAAAGTAATGAATGAGTAAATTTTGGATATCATGAGGTTCAATTTGTGCAATATCGGCTTTAACTGCTGTCCCGGTATGTTAATACTGCAATATCTTCGAAAATATTCGTTTAAATTGCATGCTGTAAAGGGCCAGGATCATCTATATTACATGCACAATCTATTTAAGACACTTAATTGGATGAAAATTAATGCTGTTATGTTTAAAATAGCTTCGTAAATAAGCCATTATTTCTCGTAAAAAGTAAATAAATAAAAATGGTCATTGTGGGTTATGCCTAAGTGATAGATATATGTCATCGCGGACTTTTTTGTAGACTTTCTGAAAGTGTATAATAATGTACAACATTGTTTCTATCTACCACTTCGGGTTAAGCAAATTGCAATTAATGTGCTTAATCTCGAAAATTATCACTTTTTATTTGCTACATTATTCACGAATTATACATAAAAACCACCCCGTTTACAACAGCTATCTAATAAAAAAGCATCAAAATCCGTTCAATTCAATCCGTTGCGTGATTTCGAAAATCTACGGATATAAGGGGACAGACAGCGGAAAGCGAATTTGCTTTATACTATGTAATTATTGTAGATATTTTTTTTAAGTATAACATAGATAAGACAATTAATGCTTGATACAACAACTTTTAAGGTTTAGAATATTCAAAATCAGCGGACGAAAGAAATATTTTTAAATAAACGTTAATATTACCCTAACTTGAGTTGCAACTCCAGCTACGTGGATTTTAACTCGAGTCAACTTATGTTAGGATCACAGAGCATATAAATAATTAGGATTATTAATAGTTAGGATTTATTCAATTCTTCTTCTTCTTTCATTATTGGCAACTATGACCCTACTAGTCACTTTTGGCCATTATTTATTCAATTTGGCACATCACAAAGCCTAAGTGACAAGTGTTGGCATTTATAAGTAAGATAGCTACTACAGATATATGTTTTACATTGACTAAACATTACACCGCATCTTTTGATCGATTATAATATCTAAGAAAACAAATTTGAACAAAATATAGATTATAATAAACAAAACAAATTGAAATAAAATTTAAAATTGTAAATAATTTGCAAATTATATCTACTAAAGGAGTATGCTTACATTTTGTTAAACTAGGCGGCAACAGAGATCTGATACCCTGTAGGTATAAATCATTTTGTATGAAAATTGCACGGCCCTGGCTGGGCCCTGGTCACAGATTATAATTTTAAAGACTCGACTTAGAGGTCCTAGCAACCAGGTCGTTAAATTGTTATATATATATATATATATAATTTAAGGACCTGGTTTCTAAGACCTTTAAGTCGAGTCTTTTTATTTTAGTTAACATCTTCATTCTTAACCTAAACTAATCTTAACCTAACCTAGCCTAAACTATCTTAAACTAACCTAACTTAATCATCCTTTTCCTATTCCATCCATTTCCATCCTATTTTAAGTAAGTTTAAGTTTATTCAAGTTAAATTAAGTTTGATTAATTGACCTATTAAATTTTTGATGCAGTCTGAAGGACTTGGCATCATTTGTCATGAAATAAACTTAACATCAAAAAACACTGTCCCACGTCAAGCAAGGATAGTTTTTAGTTTTTTACTCTGTGCGTCAAGATATGAAACTACATACATTGCAAATAAAATAAATAAAAATAATGGATATAAAAATGGAATTTAAACCAATTCTTACAATATGTTACGGTTGTTTATGCGATGAACGTAACGTGAAACAGATTTCCGGGGAATTAAATGGTTTATTCCTAAAACTTCTTAATGATGATGGTGTTCATTTGCAAGGTGTAAGTTTTTATTATGGTTTATTTAGTAACGAATTACTATTAATCATTGTTTTTCGATTCCAAGAGACTTCAATATAGTTCGACAACGCGTTAGTTTTAATTTGATGATTTTTAGTACACAGTTCATGCTCTGCAACTGCGGTTTAATATGTGATGTCAAATTATCTTTACAGAAACAGGTGCAATTGTGTTGGGAATGTACTGCATTCCTGAAAAAATTGAAATTATTTCAAGCAAAAATAAACACAGCACAGCTTTTATTCTTAAATTATTTACAATCATACTGTGATAAGGTAAATCACATTTAATTTGTTAATCTTGATGTACAATAGATGACTGAATATTATGAAATTATTGGTTTTCTGAATTTTCGTCATAAATTTATTTATATTAATAAAGTTAATAAATCCTTAAAGTAATAATGGAAATTGTTGAAGTTGTTCTTGATAATATAAAATTATACTGGTTTAATTTCTTGAAGAGAATCTTTCTTTCTAATTCTTATGTATCAGAAAGAAACTGGCCTTTTGTTGTGTGTCATAGTAGTCTAAAAGAATTAAATAATCGGATTTCAGAATAGGAAAGAAAGTATTGAAACTGTATGTCTATCCTCACTTAAAATAATACATAATGATACATTCAACAAGATCTATTATGAAGATGCAAACAATATAAAAGAACAAGATAGTAATGTTAAATGTTCTGTGGTAAAGCATAATTTGATTGAATCTAACGATGTAGGAAAAAATGAACAAGAAAATAAGGAACCATTACTAGAAGTTGAATTAGATATAGGAGTTAAAGAGGAGCTGAGTGATAATATTGAAGATTATAATTCAAATAATGGCAATAATTCAGATTATTATGAAACAGATATTAAAATTGAAAATGACTGCAGTTTAAATGAATCTTTGCTAAGAATGAAAAGAAATATATGTAAGGGTGTAAACAAAAGAAGAAAATATGCAACATTTGCAGTGATTACACGCAATAGTGAAATCACTAAAAAGAAATATATGCAATATGCTGAAAAAGTAAATTTAAATCAAAAAGATTTTGAAGATATTACCAAGAGGGATAAAAAACGACGTGGTTATGCGAGACTGCAATACAAATGTAATGAATGCAAAGATGCATATTTAAAAAAAACTGATTTGATTAGACATGTTAGTTTCTCTCATAACAATAAGGTAAGTAATATTTTTGGACTTAATGCACACTGCACACCATAGTTCTTGAGTGCTCTTGAGTTTATAATTGAGTGTTTTTTAATGGAAACTAGTCAATAAAAATAATATTTTACAAAAATAAAAATCACACCGCGGATGTAGAAAGACGAGTGGCGATAGGAAATAGCGTAAACGGAGCGTTGGGCAGATTCCTAGGCGCAAAAAATATTAGCAGAAAAGCCCAGTTAGCAATCCACAATGCAGTCCTGATCCCGACGCTAACTTATGGAAGCGAGAGCTGGGTATGGCAGAGTGTGCATGAAAGTAGAATAAACGCGGTAGAAATGAGGGCTCTACGCAAAATCTGCGGAGTGACTCTCGCTGACCGCGTAGAAAACAAGGTTGTAAGGAAGGAAGTTGGTTTGAAAGAGAGTGTCGGTGTAAAAGTAAGAAAGGGCATGCTCCGATGGTTCGGACATGTAGAAAGAATGGTTGACGCAAGACTGACTAAGCAGATATACAATGCAAAAGCGGACGGATGTAGGAGTCGAGGACGGCCAACACACATTCCAGGACCAAATAGAACGTGTTCTGGAGGAAGGTGATGTTAAGAGCCTCAAAAACCGACGCGCGTGCATGAAAAGAGTTATGAAAGTCAACGAAGCGAGTGAGGTGTGTAAGAATCGTGCCCTATGGCGCTCTGTTCTCTCTGCCTACCCCGCAAGGGATTTGGCGTGAAGTTATGTATGTATGTATGTAATTTTACTTTTGATGCGGAACAAAGTTCGCCGGGTCAGCTAGTAGTCAGCTATACTATAAACATAAAATTTAGGTAAACTTACGCATTAAGAAAACAGCATGTCCCTTACACTATAAAAATATTGATTAGTTTTCCCTTGTTATAAAGGTATAAAGGACAATTTTAATAGAAAACTACAATAAAAATTTACTGTAAAGGACATAAAAAATTATGAATTGGACGAAATATGATGCATGAGAGAACAAGTATCATGTAATTTTGGACCTTATGTTTTTTCTTTAAGTTCATAAGTGAAAGGTATATTTACACTTATCGTTATGACCTGTTTCGACAATTTTCGGGGAATTCTCCGTCGATGGGGCCGAAAATGAAAAAGAAGTTAATGTTATTATTGACTGTAAGGGACATGCTGACATGTTCTTAACACGTACATTTACGTAAATCTTATGTTTATAGTTATAAAGAAGAGAAAAATCTAAGAAACTTTGTCTTAGACACCTTGGAGATCAGTCTAAATGACAAAAAGTTACACACGAATTAGTAAACAAAATAGTTCTTAGACTCTACTGATAAGTCGCGTTTTGTCCTTTACGTTAATTGATAATTCTGGTATCGACATAGGCCCCATAGGAGGCCCCTTGCCGGGAGCAAAAAAATCGACTCACCTCAAACATTCGCACTCAAAGTGTTCTAATTTTAAAATTATGACCTAAATATTAATTTAGGTCTTAATTTCTCTAAGTTCTAGATGATAGCTTTAAAAAAAAATAACAATTACTAGTGTTAACTTTTAGACATTGTCACAATATTCGAGGAACAGTAACTCTATGATTTCGTTCTCGTTCACTCAGTTTGCATTAGGTGCCCTTAGGGCGTAAAAAAGGTGACGTACCCCTTTCACCCTTATCAGTTGGCCGTATAACGTCAACAGGTACACATCCCCTCAATCTCCAAGGAAGAATATTTCCCGGAAATGGATACCACAGCAAAAACAGCGGCTCAAGCCGTTATCCTATTGCAACAGGGCCTGAGTCAACATCAAGTGGCTCGTACTATGCAGATGAGCCAGTCAGCGGTATCAAGAATATACCGAAGGCACCAGGAGACTGGTGGTTATCACCGACGAAGAGGTTCCGGTAGAAATCGGTCCACTTCGGAGGCAGACGATCGCTTTATCGTCCGTACTTCGCTGAGGAATCGTTCTCTCACCGGGGTCCAAGTTCAACGGGAGCTCCTTGAAACACGTGGGGTAGCTGTAAGTTCTTGGACAGTGAGAAGAAGACTCAAAGCAGCAACTCTCACTCCAAGAAGACCAGCAACGGGTCCCAAATTTACTGCAGGTCATCGAGCAGCCAGGCTACGTTTTGCAAGAGAACACGTCGATTGGACTGAGGATCAATGACGCTCTGTTCTCTTCTCGGATGAAAGCAGAGTATGCCTACATGGTAGCGACAGAAGGAGAAGGGTGTACACTAGTGTACAGAAGGCCGGGGGAGCGATACGCACAATGCTGCATAGCAGAAACTGTTGCGTACGAAGGAGGTTCCTGTATGGTGTGGGCTGGCATATCAATGGAAGCAAAAACTGAACTGGTTTTCATTGAAACTGGCCACCATGTGGGAGGGTTGACCTCAC
Organism: Euproctis similis; assembly: GCA_905147225.2. Classification (NCBI taxonomy): domain Eukaryota; kingdom Metazoa; phylum Arthropoda; class Insecta; order Lepidoptera; family Erebidae; genus Euproctis; species Euproctis similis. Next base: position 3,181,411 of record LR990107.1, read on the forward strand.
ATCGGTATATTGAAGATATTTTAGAAGACCACGTCATCCCGTACGCTGGTTTTATTGGAGAAAACTTCATCCTGATGCAGGATAACGCCCGTCCACACAGCGCAAATGTCGTGCGGCAGTACCTCCGAAAAGTGGGTATCGCTGTTATGGACTGGCCAGCTCGTAGTCCGGACTTGAATCATAATGAGCATTTATGGGATGACCTAAAGAAAAGAATCCGGGCTAGAGATCCTGCACCAGGTACAAGAGCTGACCTGCAAGCGGCTCTGACCGAGGAATGAGCGGGTATACCACAAGACAGAGTGGAGCACCTCATCGGGTCAATGAGGAACCGTTTAAAGGCTGTCATCAGAGCAAAAGGGGGTAACATTCGTTATTAAAGTGGTCATCATTATCTAATAAAGTTTATTTAAAAAATGTGTTTTGATGTCTTTTGTTTAAAAAATTTTACCCTTAATTTTTCAAATTTTAGTACTCGCAAAGTTTAAAAACAATTATTGTTCAAGAAAATTAGTAAAAATTAAGAGTATTTGTACTCATTTTAAAGCTAAAATCTAGAACTTAAATAATTTAAGGCTTAAGTAACGATTTAGGTCTTAATTTTAAAACTAGACCACTTTGAGTGCGAAAGTATGAAGTGAGTCGATTTTTTTGCTCGCCAGTGTATAAGTGTGTCTCAAAGTAAAGGACATGTCGTGAGAATTCTAGTACGAAAGCTTAACGTAAGGGAGTGAATTGTATTTCAGAAGTATTTACGTTATTTTTCACAAGCGCAAACAATATATCTGTTCGTTAAATCTTTTTTTTTTATAAAAAAAATGGTCTAGAGCTTCAAAAACATGTACTGTAAGGAACAATTCTTAACGATAGATAAATTTCAAATTACTAATCGATAGAGCGCTAAATTCTGAATTGGATGATAAATATAAAACATTTCGGCCAAAGCGTTCCTTTCGTTTTGAAGAGCTCATAATATGCCCTGGTGTCGATATTACAAAAAATATGGTATAGAGCAAATGGGTAGTGTGTAATTTATTTCACATATTTCCGTGCGATATTAGGAATTACATACGTTTCCTAGGAATTGTATACAAGGACGGATTACATACATTTTCTTTAACATATTTTATATATGTATACATAATATTTTTTTACTATTATATCATTAGTTTTCTATGATTTTTTTTATTTTTTATTTTAGATATTCCCTCAAAAATGTGCAGCATGTCAAGAGACAATATCATTGATAGAGAACTTGGAACAACATTGGATAGATAATCATAACGCCATGTGGAAATGTCAGCTCTGTTCCGAGACGTGTCGTACAGTTGCTGATATAAAGAAACACATAAGGGATACTCATTCCAAATTGTATGGATGTAAGCAATGTGATAAAATTATTGGGTAGGTATACATTATGGGTCCTGGGTCGCTTACATTTTGTAAACCCAACGATTTTTGGTGAAATCTTATTGATTGTAAGTAAAAAGCTAGTTCTATAGTTATTTTAATGTCATGATGCATATATGATGATACCACAGTCTTAAACAATACTCTACTTTTTGAAATGCCGAATTATAAGCTATATCAGATCAGAGTCACGGTGGCCTGGTGCTCGAGCACACGGCTACTGATCCAGGGGCCCGGGTTCGAATCCTGACACTGGCTCACACCAATGACTTTTCGAAATTGTTTTCGGAAGTTAAGTGTGATAAATATCGATGACTGAAAACTTTGTGCCCGGTATGGCAATAGGTTTGCCACCTATTACATTTGGGACGTAAACATAACGGCGAGACGAGGTTTAACAGCCGCTGCCTACACCTTCGGGTAACAAAGGCGTGAAGTTATGTTATAATAATATAATAAAGCGGCTAATTTTTTAAAGGACAGTATGTGTCAGGTCTACTGTAAGTAGTGCTCTATAGATCTACTAATCAAAGTAATGATTTGTATTTCAGTACTTTCAGCGATTTTGTGAAACATTACAAATTTCATGAAATGTGTTTCTGTGACCTTTGTGGAGAGCGTTTTCTAAAAAAGGAAACATTGATCCGCCATATAAAGTAAGTGCGATATTTAATTCATCCAAATATATTATTGTTTGGATGAGATCGCAGCACGCGATAAGACGTCTATTGTACTTGCCAAACATTTACCACGTACTACTTCTGCTATGTGTTATTTAAATGGTGTACAATAAAGTGCATTCTATTTTATATTGTCTTGCTCTAATTGCAACATAAATTTAAAATTTGAACAGTATTGCACAAAATAGTATCCACAAATTGCATTCAATAATATTATCTTTAACCAGATTTAAGCACACGCCAGCCTTCTGCAAGTTATGCAATCGTCCGTTCTTGAATAATAAAACATTGAAATATCATAACCTTATGAGCCATCCTGAGCTGGCCAGTGTTGAGACAAGGAAGGAGTTGTCATACTGCGTGGAATGTGACATACAATACCCGAGCGTCCTCAAGTATCGGCTCCACCTGCAATCATCAGCCAAACACAATAAACCGAAAAAGATCAGGTCAGACCAGTCATATAATACCATTCACACTCGTAAATTAAATAACATAACTTCACGCTTTTTGTTATCCGAAGCTGTAGGCAGCGGCTGTTAAGCCTCGTCTCGCCGTTATGGTTACGTCCCAAATGGAATCTAAAATGGTTCCTTGGTGGCGGACCTGTTGCCATACCGGGCACAGAGTTTTCAGTCATCGATATTTATCCCACATAACTTCCGAAAACAATTTCGAAAGTCATTGGTGTGAGCTAGTGTCAGGAATCGAATCCGGACCTCTGAATCAGAAGCCGTGTGCTCGACCACTGGACCAACGACACACGAATAATGAATCGCCACTCAAATCTGACAATCAATAAAGCGCTACTTACTGCTTAAATTTCAAGCATTCTGTCTAATGCTACAGGTACTTAAACGCTTAAGTGGCGCTTATATATTTGAGTGGCGGTTCAGTATTCGGGCTCGAGACTCATAAATTCTATGTAATATAATTACATTATCAGTTTATGAACTTCGAATACTGATTTTATTAGTTTAAAAGTAATGGTTTGACTACTCGTAGCGTCATCTAGTTGCTAAGTTACATGTTTGTTTTAGGGTGCCGTGTCCGGAATGCGGTAAAATCTTTACCAGAACAAATTTCATGAGGAACCATTTTAGATTTGCTCATTTGAAGAAAACCAAACATTACTGTGAAAAATGTGATAAGGTGCTTTATAACTTCATTTATATGTTTAGCCTTTCACAGCGGCAGCTTACACACGTATCAACAAGCCTACAAGGAGGCCTAGTCGAACAATGAACAACTATGAAAATCTGTTCAGTAGCCTCGGAGATCTCCCGATTTCCAATGAAAGGGGAGGTATTCCTGCATAAATGAACTGCCTATTTTTATATTAAGAGACACGAAGGAAATGCTGCATAAGGCACTTTACATCGATTTACATAGAGGTCGAGGTCGTGGCCGAGCCGGTCCAGCCATGCAGTGATTTGCGTGGCTCTGCCCAAGACCTGTAACACAGATATTGTTACAGATGTGTTGTCGGCCTTTAAAGGGAAGGGGGTGGTACTCCGGATACGAACGAAACGCGGCATGAGTAACTTTACGTCGATATTTTGGAACGCTATAGTATTTCACCGGCAGTTGCTATGTGTTTTTATAAATATATGCATTAAACGTATATAATAATGATTGTCAGTACTATACGACGGGCTACGGTCTCCGGCAGCACATTGCACGAGTTCACAACAAGATTGTTGCACCAAAGACTAAAGTATGCGACCTGTGCGGACGTGCGTTTGGCGTGAGTATACTGTTGGTAACATTTAGAGCTTGTTGTGAATTGCTCGATTAGAATGAGATTTCATAATTCATGATAATATTTGCATGCAACACAGATTCCAATGTTAGGGTGCTTGTGTAGTGTGATAAAAATGGATAAGTTAAGAAATGAGTAAGAGGAAGCATGAAGGCAGCATAAATCACGGACAAAATACAAGTGGACATTTGGATTGGTATGTATATTTTACGAGAAGGAAAGAAAGCCATGTTACAAGGAGAGTGGTGAGGTCATCCTCACTGGATGTGAAAGACTGTGGATGGACTTATTGATGGGATGGCCGAAAAACGCGTGAATGGAATGTATAAGAGTTGATATGCGTAAGGGAAAAAAAGTAAGTGTGCGTGTTTATTCGACTGTTCAAGAAGGAACTTTTATCGACTTTTTATGTATGTAAATTGCCTGTAGCCGATGAATTCTAGGTAGTGTTAACTAATTCCTTTGTGTTATTGAAAACGGAAGTGAAAGTTTTGCATGTGAATTTGCATATGTATAAAACCATTTCAAACCATATTGTAATAATTACAGACAAACAAAATACTAACAAATCATCGCAGAACTCACACCGGCGAGAGACCATACAAGTGTGTGTACTGTCCAGCCGCATTTGCACAACAGACGGCTATGAAGACGCACCAGAAAACGCAACACAAAAATGAGACTTTAAATATCTCATTGAATATATTTAATTAATAAAACAAATCAAATGCTGTTTAACAAAGGTCATGTGACTTTTCCAAATATTTAGCACCAAATTTGAACAGTAGATTGTGATTATATTTAGGGATTAGTAGACAACATTTGTCACGTTATAAATTATTAATTGTAACATGTAAATAATTAATGATGAATTATAATTGATTGATAGATTGATACAACAATATATACTGATTCATATAAAATGTTAATGTTTTTAGTTCTTTGAATTGATTGCTTCAATTTACTTCCTGTTGTCTATAAGTTGTATGGCAGTAATTTGTTTATTACAGAATGTTATCAAATTTTTCAATGTTTTTTTTATTCGTCTCGGTCTCGGTAGCGCAGTGGTCGAGCATCTGATCCGGAGGTCCGGGTTCGAATCTTGACACTGGCTCATACCAATGACTTTTCGAAATTGTTGTAAATATCGATGACTGAAAAACTTTGTGCCCGGTATGGCAATAGGTTCGCCACCTATTCCATTTGGGACGTAAACATAACGGCGAGACGAGGCTTAACAGCCGCTGCCCACACCTTCGGGTAACAAAGGCGTGATAACTTCACGCCTTTGTTATGTATGTATTTTTATTCATCTAACACCTTTATTTTGCTCGTCCTAGGGGCTGTCCTGTAATCACGTGATGTTCATTTTATTACCCCCTCTCCCCCAAGGTGATACGTGGTGTGACATTTAAAACTACCCCCCCCCCCCCCCACCTCGGTCGAGTACTCGAGCGGCCTGCTTCTGAATCAGAAAGTCGTGGGATCGGTTCTGGGCTCACACTTATCTATTTTATTCTAATAATAAGGTGGAAAAAATAAATACACGTGATATCTTACTCCACCCCCCTCCCCCTCGTTATATTTGTTAGACCCCTCCCCTCTATATAACCTCGCGTGATTAATGGACGGCCCCTTAGCTGAAGATACCAACAAGGACCAAGGAAATTTTAAACAAGCGATAATAAACTTTAGTCATCCGCCACCTTTTTTGGCCACCCACCGTCTATTTAACAAACTCTTGTACTTAGTAAAAGTGCGGCAGCGAAAAGCTGCTTTCAATATTGTAGGTACATACCATATTATGACAGTCAGATTTTATTGCTTTTATTTGTACAAAAAAATGGAGTCAGATGATTCTTTAAAATAATATCTCTCTCTCTCTCTCTTTTTAATATTTTGCGAATGTTGTAATCGTTCTATTATTCATCAGGTTGTTGATTTCTAAATATATGTTGGGAGTAAAAATTATCTCCCATAACTTTAAGCCTGACAAATTGTTACCGATTGTTAGGTAGGATGTGACCGATTCAGGGTTCATCCATTTGTTATATGCACCCCGCATTTATCAAATGTGAGAATTATATAGGTAAATAAAACATTGAAAACAACTTAAATAATAAGTTTTATTGAATAAAAATACATGTGTATCAGCCTTATATTATTTATATAAATCGTCAGTTACATAAATCATTGATATAATGAAGGGATTCTTTTGCACTTGTTAAACACCCATTATTGCTATCTGTCCAGATTATGGATAAAGAAATAAAATTTTTATTTGTTTCTGAGCAATAACAGTTCAGTTTTAAACTGCATATGGATCCTATAGAGCTTTTATAAGACATAGTGATTGGCTAAATTTACTAAGACATTTCGTTATTTAGATCATCTTGATTGGGCAGTTTTAGTATGTTAGGGGCTATTCAAGTTTTTTTTTTATGGCTATACCATGGGCAAACGAGCTGGCGCGTCGACTGATGGTGAGCAACAAACGCCGCCCATGGACACCTGAACATCTATAGTGTTACAGTTGTGTTGCCAGCACTTACTATAGGACATGGAAGGAGTTGGGAGCGGGATGGGAAGGGGCGATCAAAAGAGGTCGGGAGTGGGATGGGAAGGAGAGTGGCAAACGGATCGGGGTTTGGATACCTCGCTCACCGAGCGAAACACGGCAAAAGCCACTTTACCGGCCCATTCGTGCAATGAACTGCGTGACTCTACTGCTGTAAACATTTTTCTAAGAAAATGTAGCCTAAATTACACCAGATACATGCCAATAAGTGTTACATGAAAGTCGGTCCAGCCATATAAGACACACAGAGAAAAATTACATACTCCACTATTGGCATGCATCTGGTGTGCTAAGGAGTAATTTAGGCTACATTTCCTTAGAAAGTGATTTTATTTATTAAGTAGAATTACTTAACAAATAAACACAGATGTGCTATCTGTGTTTACAGGGGAGGTGCTTTGCTAACTTTTGCTGAGAAGGGGGATGTACATATGTGTATATTCATATGAATGTGGTAGAAAGCAGTTATTTCAATATTACAAACAGACACTTCAATTTTATTCATATGCATAGATAATTTTATAATCTTATTTGTATATTACCCTACATTATAACAGTAAGTAGTAACACAAATTATAGTCACATTAAAATGTTCAATAATAATTCAAGCATTTTTATTATAAAAAATATTAATATATAATAATACTAATGACCAAACTTATAATAATGTTTAACTTAAAAATAAATAAATTCTATTATTTACAATATTTATTTTATATTTCATAGTAAAAACCAACTCTTGTATATCTGCTGTCTGTGCATATTATTTCGTTTTAGAGTTTATTAGTGTCCATTGATTGTAATTTGTCATGTGGAAGATTTGTGATTACACAGTACATCAGCTAGAAGTAAACACATTAAAAATTGCAAAAGATTCGGAAGTGAGTCGCTGAACAACAAGGCTGAAATACTGAAAAGCTTTATGTTTCATATTGCCTTTAGTGAGTAGATACTTTAGTGTAGATACTTTAGTGAGTCGAGGCTTAACAGCCACTGCCTACAAAAGATGTGAAGTTATGTTTTATGTTGTTATAACATGATTAAAATATTTATCAGGTCATAGATGTAATTTGTCATATATTAATTATTTTATGGTGATGACTTGAAATTTGTTAATGTACTCAATCTATAAACAAATTAAAGCCTTATGGACAACATACATAACATATGGGTGCTACCACCATAGGCAGGCATTATTATTGTTATTTACCTCATAACTTAATGTTAACAACTGAATCATACTTGAAAAATCACATAATACCAAGAAATGACACCAGTGCATCTTATACATCATACAGGATCAAATTTCTGTACCCACATATATTTTAGAGTGTGGCAAATAAAAACTGAGCTGTATATTAACATATATGTCATAAGACTAAGATTTTACTACCGGGTTCTCTGATGTTATGTGATGTTGTTATTTCAGATGTTAAGCCTATTACTTTAATTTTTTACTACTTAAATAAAACCTTATAGAGCAGAAGACAAAATCAATAAGATTTCAGACTTAAGACCAATGCAATCTACCCAAATTATTAATGGATAGGTAAGATTATCTAGAATGCATTTAATGTACTAACATCATATATTAGCAGCACACTTTCCTTGTAATTCCACAGTACTAAATTGTAGCTGTGGTACAAAATTTGTATTAATACATCATCAGAAGAATATTTAATATCAATATGACACCGGTGGTATATGTGGCATCATATTGGTGTACACACACTGATTATTATCTATTACAGGTTTCATTTGCTGCATTTGTGGATGTTGCATTATTGGAGGGGCCATTGGTGGCTGTGGAGGTAGAGGTGGCTGCTCTGGCGACTTTTTATTCTTTTTCTCACACTTCTTAAATTTAATACCGAGCTTATTTAACAATATAAGTCTTAATGATTCTTTACCTCCACGATAATTTAGTTCGTGTTTTGCTGCTGTTAAGATTTTTCCTAATGTTGGAACCTCTTTTCTTGTCGAATAACTGTTCACAATACCTCTTAAAGCACACAATTGGAAATAGTCGAGTTGGATTTTTGGTTTTCTAACTCTTTTCTTTTTAGGTCCAGTCATTTTTGTTTGCGTAGCTTCAGCGCGTAAACCATCTCTTTTAATACGCTTAATTGTACTTTCAGACAAGCCTGTAGCAGCACAAGCTCGTTTGACTACATTTTCAACTGGAAATGCATAGCCTCTATTTTGCTTTTCGCTTTCAAAAAATTTAATAACTTTAAATATAATCTCTCTCGCTTGACCGTCCATTGCCTCCTTTTTCTTTTTTTCAATTTTAGGTTTTTGTTCGTCTGGTGGTGGAGGTGGCGGCTCAGGAGGATTCACTGGCTGCGGGACCTGATTTTGAGGTTCAGGATGTTGGGGCTGATGCATAATAACAGCACTTACTAAAGGAACTTCATAAACGTTCACATTTATATTCATGTTTGATTCGTACAATTAAAATTCCGGCAGTTTAGAAGCTATTTAATTGCTAATTACAGACCTCCAGATATTGATACAATATACAATAAATAGTAAGATTATTGAAACTAATATCAAAACAACAAAACAGACAACCGTAAGCCATTATTTTTTACTAAAGACAATATAGACTATTCCATAGATTTATTTTGAGAGCTCTGTTACACATAATACACATGCTCATTATTAGCATGAGAGCATGCTCTCGATACTAGCATGTGTGTACAGATCTTGAGCATGCTAGTTTCGAGCCTGCTCGAAAATCGACAGCCATGCTAATATCGACCATATATTCAGTAACATGGTAGAAAATAGAATACTTATTGATAGCAAATGACTTATGCATGCTCAAAATGAGCATGCTCTTTATTAGCATGTGTAACAGTCCTTAAGAATAATGTAGTTTACAGTCTATGCTAAATCTATGGACTATTCACTATAGTTTAATTGCCATCTTGCGTAGAAAGAAACAGTAATAAATATTTTCATTTAACACTACAGAAAAAATGGTACTAAATTTAATAAAATTTACAAAACACGGTGATGAATAAGAAATACCCTTAGCTTACCACCATTATGGGCTTAGGCGTTTAGTTTTTGTTTTTTTTTAATGTTATTCTATTTTTATATGTATGTATTCTAGAAACAATTCTCAGGTGACTTCAAGTAGTAAAACTCATCACAACTCTAAATGAAGTTTGCTTCTCATTATCTAATTCTTCTGAATTGGAGATATGAGAATTTAACACAACACTATTTCTTAACATGCCCAATAAACAAACAATGCGCGCGTATGAAGTAAAAAAAAAACTTTTTTTATTGAATGCACGTGAAAGCAAGTCATTTGATGGTAAGCAACTACCGCCACCCATTGCGACCTGATTCCCAGAAAGTGTCACAGTCGCGTTGCAGGCCTTTATGGAAGTAGGAAGGAAAGGGAGGGGAAAATGCGTGGGCCTCCGGACCTCTGTCACTGAATGATCCGCGTTATGAGGCACTTTACGACGATATTCTGAGTAATCACAATTCTACAACTGCTAAAAACTCTTCTTACTTTAAGTAGATGGGTTGATAAATCTATGAGCTAGAGGTCTGGGGCGGTGTTTTGACTCATGGTTGAACTGTGCGCAAAAAAAAAATCGTAATCAATTTCTACCCGCGGCTAAGACACAGGATATTTTTTAACTTTAATAGCAATGGGGTTGGTAACTGTCAAAGTGACCATAGACTTAAAATAGACTATTAGGCCCCATAACAAACGCATTTTTGTATGGGAAAAATCATACATTAATTTTTATCAAGATTAATGCCGCGCTGTATTGTGAACAAATGCACCGAACATGGAACGCATCGAATACCGAATGAAGAAAAAATTAGAAAACTTTGGTTAAAAGTCATCCGACGTCCAAAATTTATTCCTACAAAATATTCGAGGTTATGTGGTAAACACTTTGAAGAAAGTGATTATGAACAAATAAATAAATTCACAGGTACGCTGCTTAAAATATATCTTTATTATTGTACTATTATTTTTTATGTCATTCTTACACTTTGTATTCGTTCGCATCTATTTAATTTGCAATATTTATTATTATAATCATTGATCATAAAATGTTCTAGGAATCAGATACCAACGTAAGATTTTGAAGAAAGATGCTATTCCCTCTATATTTCCATGGAGTGTAAGACGAACTTCTGAGAACTCGGAGGCCAGAGAGGAGAGATTGATAAAGCGCAATCTTAAAAGACAACTTTTTGAGATGTCTTCTAGTACACCTTCTGGTGAGGACATATTACCATTCGAAACTGATAATAGTGTGTCTCAAGAAAAAAAAAAAAAAAACTGAATAAAACTTAATATAAGATACTAATGCTGTTTTATTTTCTTTAAAAATTCTCTTTGTAGTTATAATAAATGTATTTTTCAAATAAAGCTTTGGAAAGAATTAATCTAATTTCTTCAACATTGCACTTATGAAATAATTATCTTTGCAATAAAAATTAATTTCAAATCCTTAAAAGTATACATAACAAGATTGCAGTTGAAATTGATAGTAAAACTTAACATAGATACTAATGCTGTTTTTTTATTCTTTAAAAACTCTCTTTGTAGTTATAATAAATGTACTTTTCAAATAAAGCTTCTTTAAATATAGGAAAGAATGAATCTAATTTCTTCAACATTGCATTTATAAAATAATTATCTTTTTCAATAAAAATTACTTTCAAATCTTTAAAAGTATATAGTAGCAAGACGGCAACATGTTTGCATATGGCATTTGTGCCACTTCCAGCTGGGCATTCACAGTTCGATTCTTCAGGGTTTCCATTTTCATTTAATTTTATGTTGACTTCATATTGCAGATTTTTCATGGTTTTGGCACAATAACCTTTCAAAAAAGTATTAGAGCCAATAACAGCAGATCTAGCTATCAGCAGGTGGTGAGTTTCGTAGAGCTGAGTAGCCCTTGCCATCTTTTTCTCGGTACTACAAAACAAACAATCATGTGGTTAAATAAAAGTATAAGAAGTTATTTATACTATGATAAAACATTAAAATTTTAATGAACTTACCAGCCTAAATAATGCCTTATCATTGTTTTGTCCAGAGGTGGGAGAATTGTGTCACTATTGACATCTCGATAAGTATCGGTTGGTGGTAATTGCATTCTGGGTTCGTTGATATCTACGCATTCAGGTAGCCCGAAATTAAAATTTTGATCATACAACTCTAACCTGAAAACAACACGAAATCTTTACATTTACAAACTAATTATACTCAAAAATTATACTGACCATAGCGTTCGTCATTCTTTTACAACTACAATCTACTCAAAAGGTTTAATTGTACGATAAAAACTAAAATTAAATACCTTTCAATAAGGTCTGCTTTCTTTCCTTGTAAGGAAGCAGAGCGTTTTTTCAGCTCATCTTTGAGCTCCTTGACTCGCCAAGTTGAATACATTATAAATAAACAGGTTTACTATTTATTGTAATCGTCAGACAACCGCCTATAAGTTTTAAAGTAATTAATTTACTCGTAACACTATAGTCAACAGAAATCGGAAAACCGTAAACAACAATAACATGGGGGCCTGTCTACTAGCGACATCTGCTTTAGTTTTCTCCGATCAACCCCATTATTACTTGGAACAACGCCACCTATTATGAATGTATAAATTTATCAAGCAATTACGAGCGCTCAAACTGAGTCACAAATATTTTCAAAATATTTTTTTCCTAAGCTAGTATGTTGGTCCAAAAATGGTATTGCAGTCCAACACCTATGTTGAACTGCAATACCATTTTCTTGAGAGGAAGTTACATAGGCAGCGGGAGGAGGGTTGCATTCCAGACGTAGTTCAATGGCTTTTTTATTAGGCTGCTTTATTTAGGCTGGCTGCTGGCATACTGCTCTGTGCCCTGTGTGTGTTACTTGTGTGACACGAGTTTTGGCGGGACTGTGGAAGAGACATGTCCGTTAATTGCATTATTTTCTCAAATTTGTGTTTCAATGGATATTATTGGATAAAATTCGTGGCGTTTTATTTAATAAGTGTTCATATATGAGTGCAAATGTGGGAGATGGTGTAAATATCGTGTTTAGTGTGCTCTTCTACATTGTCTTCAAAACTCCCTCGGAAAATCATGCATAAAGTGCCACGACTTTATGGATGATTAGGTTAGGTTAGGTTAAGCTGTAGGCTTAGGCTAGGTTAGATTAAGATTAGTTTAGGCTAAGAATGAAGATGTTATTTATAACAAAAAGACTCGACCTAAAGGTCTTAGCAACCAGGTCGTTAAATCTTTAAAAGAAAAACTTGTGTGACATGAATAGATGAACAGACAAGTGCTGTGAGACAAGTGTGAAGGCCTTAACTGCAAAAGAAGAAGAAGAAGACAAGTGTGAATTGTAAAAATAATCTAAAGGATATTTGTTAATCACACACTATATTTCATAATAATGTTATGTTATTAAATCAAGCGTAAATCAATGAAGCAATGTTTGAGTATACATTGATACCTATAATTAGAAGAAATGGCCGATTGCTCCAAAATTGCTCTAAAAGAAATATGTTGTACTTGTTTGAGCAAAGATCGCATGTTATATCAGTTATGCAGATTAAATGATGGAGTTAACAATTTGTATTCGTTGCTATCTTACGATTTGAAAGCTTTCACTGTAAGTAACAGCAGAATTGTGATAATTATTGAACAATTAGGAACTCCTTGGATTGTTCATTAATACATCTCTTTAATTTTTCAGGATGGTTTTTTTACTGACATAGCTAATTTACATATTTGCTTCGAATGTAGAGCTATAATGTTTAAGATCTCCAAGTTCCGACGCCAAGCTTGTGATGCGCAAAGGCTGTTGACCAGTTTAGTTAAAGGGCAACGTGATGTCAGTATACATTTTGAGGAATAAAGAATACAATATATGAGTATTGCATGTATATTGTATTTTTAATTATAGAGTCAATCATAGAAGACGATTGTAAGAGTAATAACGTAAATCAAGTGATATCTGTATGTGGTGTAATTCAACTTTCTTCTAACTTTAATGCAACATTAATACATCGTGAATCCCATCATTGAGACATGTAAATTTTTTTGCAGATAAAGTATCAAAATTGTTTATCACAGTTATCTGTCAGTCACACAATCGTCTGCAATACTTTTGTATTTGAATCAATTGATCATTCACATAACTTTGTGGACTGTGGGCCAAGTGTTGACATTAAAAGTGAACCGGAAGAGGACATCCCTTTATCTGAATTACACTGCAATTCCTTATCAGACAGTGAAAATATAACAGAAGTTAAACAAAAAAAAAGAAAATCCTCGAAAACACAAAAACCGTATGTTCCTTTTGTGCCAGTTGATGACAAAGGAGTAGAATATAAATGTCACAGTTGTGTAAAACACTTTAAAAATGAAGATGAACTGCAGCTACATCATTCAACAATACATAATAAGGTGATGAGTTATATGCTTTATGACCACAAAATAACTTGCTTATGCAGTCTAGCCACTGCAGTTGTTAAATATAAAAGACCCGGCGAACAACTTTGTTCCGCATCAAAGGTAATAATTACTGTCCCGCTATGTTAATACTGCAATATCTTCGAAAATCTTATATCTTTAAACAAGCAATTCTTGTATATATATATATATATATATATATATATATATAATTGGAATCTCGGAATCGGCTCCAACAATTTTCATGAAATTTAGTATATAGGGGTTTCGGGGGCGATAAATCGATCTAGCTAGGAATTATTTTTAGAAAATGTCATTTTACCGTGTTCTATCGATAATCAACATAAAAGTAAAATAAAATATATATATCTTTTCTGTCAGTACGATCGAAAAATATAATTCCTATTTCATCATTTTATTAGTAGGTATGTAATTCGTACTTAAATATAATTTCAAAAAACACAATTTATAAAAAAAAACATACCGAGCAAAGCTCGGTCATCCAGGTACTATTTGTTTAAATTGCATGCTGTAAAGGGCCAGGATCATCTTTATTACATGTACAATCTATTTAAGACACATAATTGGATGAAAATTAATACTGTAATGTTTATAATCGCAACGTAAATAGGCCATTATTTCTCGTAAAAAGTAAAATAATAAAAATGGTCATTTTAAAGGTGTATAATAATGTAGTACGTTGTTTTGATTCATCACTTAGGGTTCAGGCAGCGTTTGCGATTAAAGTTCTAAATCTGGAAAATTAATACACTATACTACACTATACATGAATTATAGATCAAAACCACCCCATTGACACCCTCTAACTATTAAAAAAAAACGCATCAAAATCGGTTGCGCAGTTTTAAAGATATGCGCATATAAGGGGACAGACAGTTAGAAGTGACTTTATTTTATACTATGTAATGATAAAAATTTTGTTTCTGTGATGCTCAGAATGTTATGAAATTTCAAAATACATATAAAGATAATACATTTTTGCAAGTATTTACTGTTACTTTAGCAATGTATGTTTTTTATTTGAACTAAATCAATTTACATTTGAATTGATTAGTATGTACAAAAATTATTGTGAGTTCCTATCATTAATTTATCATTATTTGGCATATATTTTCCTTATAATAGTGTGATGATATGTTCAGGAAGGTCAGGAGCCAGCACAGAAGAATAGGTCAGAGGCTCATGACGCTCCTACAGATAAGAAAACATCACATTTCTGTACAGAATGCAACTTATATTTCCAGTGAGTTACTCTTTTGATTCTCAGTTCTCTTTTGATATAATTACTACACTACCACAGCTATCACTTAATTTCGTTCCACTTTCTGAGTAATGTACATACATATGTCATTATAATTACTGTTAAATATTTGATCAAATTTCATATGAAAAGTGATGCAAAGAAAGTGTTAAAGAAAAAGTTAATATTTTTGGTGCAGTAAAGAGTAAGCAGTAAGTGCATGTGAAGTGTGACTCAGATTTGTTGTTCAAGAGTAGTTTTTATTATTGCAGCCATAAGAATGAAAGGTGGAAACACATACAGCGCCACCATAAGGAAGGACACAAGTGCCCCACATGCGGGAAAAGGTTTGCTTTCAGGCACAACCTTTTAAAACATGAAATGTAAGTGAAAATAATTATATTTGGACAATACATGCTTGAATTAACGTAAACCTCTATTTTTAAAAAATGGAAGGGTGTGTGAGTCCAGGATGTTCACAACACACACTTTCCATGATCTAAATAAAAATATAGTAGGTAGGGACATTGGTTTAACAGCAAAAGTGTATGGGAAAATAATAAATATAAAGAGACAGAGAGTGATATCTGAGAGGCGTGTTATGGGAGGCTCAGGGTGGTTTCAGAAGCGGGAAGGGGTGCATGAACCAGATTTTTGGAAAAATGGAAAAAGCTATTGTTGTGTTACGCAAGGATCTCTGCGTCATACTCCCAGAGTACGGGGTGAGTAGCACACTGCTGCGTGCGTCAGACAGGGTTGGGTGCTGTCCGCTGGGCTATTCATCCTGTAGTCCTGGACAGTTTTTTCCAGAGAGTGAGATCGACGAATATAGGGATGAGAATGGGTGACCTAGTTGTGAGCTCCCTGCTTTACGCAGATGACGCCGTGCTTTAATTCGGCTAAAATTCGTGATTTTTCGCCGTCTGACCTACAAACACTATTTACTATCACGAAAGATGATTTCTTGATGAAGTGCTTATAATTGAATGTGATGGAAACGAAAGTTACGGTGTTTGACAGGAAATAAACTAGAAGTGATGCAAGAATAACGGTTCGTGTAGTGCTAGAGCTGGGGGATGAAATTGT
Source organism: Euproctis similis (assembly GCA_905147225.2). Classification (NCBI taxonomy): domain Eukaryota; kingdom Metazoa; phylum Arthropoda; class Insecta; order Lepidoptera; family Erebidae; genus Euproctis; species Euproctis similis. Next base: position 3,197,652 of record LR990107.1, read on the forward strand.
ATATCTTGGATGCGCTTTTAGCATTGATGTTAGGTACTGTAACGAGCTCGGACTATCGAGTCTCACATGTATATATAGGGTTCATCTCTCAGCTCCTCAATTTATTGAATACAAGGAATGCTGCATTGAGATCCTCCTCTTAAATGATAATGTAACTTGTCAGGTTAATCTGTTATAGGGGTATTATAAGCTCAGTGCATGTGTGTGATAAAATAAGAACACTAGTAGATCTCAATATTTCATATTATTCAGAGTAATACTATAATATAAATAATACATGCCCTTTATAATAAATTTGTAGTGTTGCTCCGCATCAACTCCTTCGTTGCGCTGCCCTCGGCACCACGTCCAGCTTCTTATATATTTTAATTTATTTAATTAAGCGCATAATAATTTCACTTGAACTCTTTTGATATTTACGCGACGACGCGACGCTATTTTAGTTACTCCCTTGGAGTCAAATCGTTCACTCCCCTTTCTTATTTATTGACATACTAATATTTTATTAATCAAAATGTTTTCTTAAAAATTCAAAAATACAAATTTAGAAACATGTAAAAGAGTTTATATTTAAAAATACCAAAGAGTTCACATCATCCTCACATTATCCCCCCCTTATTAAAGCCTGGATTATAGCTGTTAAGCGTTTAATCATGGCCAACAAAATATAATTACCAATGAGGATGATGCCCCTACAGACTTAACGATGCCCTACCTATTGTGGGGGTTGTCCTATGCCAGCCACTTAAGATGTGGAATTTACTCAAGCAGTATATCAACTTCCTTGAATAAATTTTGCCAAGCAAAACCCCACTAAAAACTTGGCACTGGGAAAACTCCTACCAATACAATGTTTGGGTCCTGACCCCTACACAAACAATATTACATATTTTTTATTTACCTCATCTAACTCTACCTACCCGACCTAACATTTGACGAATCCATTGTCTCTGAAACATATTAATCAAGCTACATAAACTGTTCAAGAAATACACAATATATCCTGAAAAATCACACAAAATATTACACAAAATATTATACAAGTTATCTTTGAGAAACTAAAAAAATCACAAAATATTAACTATAATAAATCATGGGATATACACTTTAAAAGAAATTAAATTAATCAAATAACAATATATGATAATCGAATATCATAGTAAGATCAAATCATTAACTCACTTTTCTTGTACACTTAACTTTTCATCCAACTTGAATTGAAAAGATGCTAAACTGTCACAACTGTCATACGGATCCTCCCGCAAAATTTTTGTTGCACACAGGTTATAAACTTCCTTTGGGACATTTTTCAATTTGATAGATTGGGACTCATTCCAATACCTAACTAACCTATTATTAATTACAATACTCCTATTATTAAAATCAATCTGTACACCTAAATCTGAAAGACAGTTAACACCAAGAATTATCGTCTCTACCGAATCACATACGACAAAATCACCCATATACTCTTCCTCCGCAATCTTGATCTTGATTTTTTTTAAATGTCCTTGTATTTCTCTTCCATCGACTGCTCTCATGATAGTAGCCGATTTAAATTCATCCATCTTCCCTCTTCGCTGCTTGAAAATGTGACCAGGGAATACAGATAACTCCGCTCCTGTGTCTATTAAAGCTGTATAAGATTCGTTGTCTATTTCTATTTGTAACGTGGGACAACCTATATTCCCGGTACCGTTGAACTGATACTCCTTTCTAGGGTGTAAGTCATAACCACTACCTGCACCTCTAGTTTCCACATTCTGTGGTATGTTTTGTCTTCTCATCATAGACATTTCACCACTATTATTATATCTATTGTCAATTTGTGTTCTTCTCCGCTAATTAAATTGATTATCTTGAACATATTTTCTTTCTTCATTTATTTCTTTGTTCATTTGTTGATGTTGAAAATATTTTCTTTCTTCATTTTTTTCTTTATTCATTTGTTGATTTTGACATTTTCTTTTTTCATCCAGGTTTTTATTCATATGTTTTACCAAAATAGATATATCCTCAATACTTTTATATACGCAGCACTCCAGCTTGTTTTTCCATACATATGTCAAACTTTCCTCAAATTTTCTGATTATTATCATATCATCTACTATATTCGCTTTTCTGGCCAATACTAGTAATCTTAACCAGAATTCTTCTGGACCTTCTTCCTCTCTCATCCTTAATGCGAAGAATTTTTCCAGATCGGTTTTACTTTCACATTTGCTAATGATAAATTTCTTTATCTCTTCATAGTTTCTTTCATTCCCAACAAACTCTAGGAAAAATATATTTTGCAGCTTTTCTGGTAATAAGTGTTTTAGAATGGTACACTTATTTTTAGGGCATGTATTATTTATATTATAGTATTACTCTGAATAATATGAAATATTGAGATCTACTAGTGTTCTTATTTTATCACACACATGCACTGAGCTTATAATACCCCTATAACAGATTAACCTGACAAGTTACATTATCATTTAAGAGGAGGATCTCAATGCAGCATTCCTTGTATTCAATAAATTTGTAGTGTTGCTCCGCATCAACTCCTTCGTTGCGCTGCCCTCGGCACCACGTCCAGCTTCTTATATATTTTAATTTATTTAATTAAGTGCATAATAATTTCACTTGAACTCTTTTGATATTTACGCGACGACGCGACGCTATTTTAGTTACTCCCTTGGAGTCAAATCGTTCACTCCCCTTTCTTATTTATTGACATACTAATATTTTATTAATCAAAATGTTTTCTTAAAAATTCAAAAATACAAATTTAGAAACATGTAAAAGAGTTTATATTTAAAAATACCAAATAGTTCACATCATCCTCACAGTACACAATGGATTTCAAAAGTAGAGTGGCATTAGGAAACAGCGTGAATGGGTCGTTGGGCAGATTGCTGGGCGCAAAGAATGTTAGCAGAGTAGCCCAGCTAGCCATTCACATTGCGATACTGATCCCAACGTTAACTTATAGAATTTTTCACTGCCCCAGGCTCCACGGGGACCCACAACCGCGCACCGAGTGTCCTATATGCCACAAGCAGGTTCGGGTGGACCTGATGAAGATCCATTCGCGGATCCACACAGAGAGGGAACAGTTCACATGTGTTGAGTGCAGCAAGAGGTTTATCAGCAGAGCCTCCTATGAACAACACCTTAAGTATACTCAAGTGCACGCGGCTGATGACATACGCAAGTAAGATAAAAATGTAGTTTAGAAATATACTAACTAAATATACTAGCTGACACGGTGAACTTTGTTCCGTATCAAAATTAATTTTTACAGCGATTGCAATTAGAGTGTTAAATCTCGAAAACTATCACTTTTTCTTCAATACATTATACATGACTTATACATACAAACCAACCTGCTGACACGCTCTATCTATTGAAAAAAAAACCGAATCAACACCCGTTGCGTAGTTAAGATCTAAGCATTTTAGGGGACAGAAAGCGGCAAGGGACTTGTTTTATACTAGTAATGATAATCATACTAAAATAAATAGACTTTAAAATTGAGGAGCGAGTCTATATAAATAAAATTATCTGTAATATTTAAATAAGCTTTGCATTTCAGATATAAATGTGCAGATTGCGACAAGGGGTACAGATCTAAAGGGGAGCTAGAAGACCACATTAACTATCAGCACATGAGCAAAACACAACATAAGTGTCCTGTCTGCGGCAAGGTATTGCAGCATTTCTGTTCTAGTATATAACGGTAATCTTGGGTTCGGATCCCGATACACATCAAAGAGGTATTGGAAGCTATTTGTCGTAGATAGTCTCTGAACTAGTGTCCTACCAAAAGTTTGGTTTCGGTTTCGGCCAAAAATCAGGTGTCGGCGTGTCAGGTTTCTGGCGAAACCGAAACTATTGTCCTACTAATTCCGACTTGTTATCTTTCTTGGTTGGTGTTGGTTATCTTTGTTGAAAGTGTAGCAAGCAGTTCGCTGCATGAATGGGCCGGCTCGACCGGTGAAATACCACGACCTCTCAGAAGACCGACGTAAAGTGGCTCATGCCGTGTTTCGTTCGGTGAGAGAGGTACCCGGAGGCCCAACCCCCTTCCCCATCCCTTCCTATCTCCTATCCCTTAAAGGTCGGCAACGCAACAGTAACACTATATGTGTTGCTGGTGTCCATGGGCGGCGTTGGTTGCTTGCCATCAGGTGACACGCCTGCTCGTTTGCCCTCCTATCCCATAAAAAAAATATATAGTAGTACATACATATATGTATATCTTTACACCGAGGCTCTGTGGGGTATGCAGAGGTAACAGAGCGCCATAAGGCACGATTCTTACATCCCTCACTTCTTTGACTTTCAATCAACATTGTCGTCGGGTTTTAAGACTCCGGGCATCACCTGTCTTAAGGACACGTTTAATTTGTTAATGAAAAGTGTGTGGTCGCCTCCTCCACTCTAACATCCTTCCGCTTCTATACTTTTCATCTGCCTAGTCAATCTTGCATCTTCCTTAATTTTTACACTGACACCCTCTTCCAATCTTCTTTTAAACCTTTCTTCCTTATAACCTTTTTTTCAACGTGATCGGTGAACCTCATACCGCAAACCTCATTGCGCAGTGACCTCATTTCGTTATCATTATTTTCATGCACTCTCTGCCATGCCCAACTCTCGCTTTCATATATTAGTGTTGGAATCAGTACCGCACTGTGAATAGCGAGCTGGGTTTTCTTGCTCAGATTGTTTGGGCCCAAGTATCCATCCGCCCAACTCTCTATTTACACTGTTTTATAACTTTACTCTTCTTTCTACATTCTTAGTATTACAGTAATTTACGTAATTACTCGTATGAGATGAAATAAGTGTTAGAGCCACGCAGTTCGTTGCATGAATGGACCAGCTCGACCGGTTAGATACAATCGTGTTTTGCTAGGTGAGAGAGGTACCTGGAGGCCCAAGTCCCCTCTTCCCTTCTCATTCCATTTCCAACTCCGTTCTTATCCGAATAACGAAAATATGCCCAAGGAAGAAGGGTTGACGTCAGGCGGCCCGTCTCAAAATCCCAACCAAATCCAACATGGATAGTTCGAAAGGATGACATGTTGCGCCGACCCATTTAAAGTGGGAAAAGGGCAGGAAAGTGATGATCATTTTTAGTTAAGTGGTACCTTAGAAGTGATTAATGATTCTTCTGAGTACAAATACAAAACAAAGCATTAAATTGTAATATCTCAAGATACCAAAAGGTACTTAGTATTTCACAAAACAAAAAAAAAATACCGATTTGAATATTGGTTTTTCACCTATTCCATTTTTACCTATTTCTTTTGGGATTTACCGATTCAGCGAGTAGAGGCTTAACAGCCTCTGCCTACACCTTAACATAGAAAAAGGCGTGAAGTTGGTAGTCCAGTAACAGTGGTAGATTCACGCAGTTCGCTGCACGAATGGGCTGGTTCGACCGATAAATACCACGACCTCTCAGAATATCGATGTGAAGTGGCTGTTGCCGCGTTTCGTTCGGTGAGTGAGGTATCCGCAGGCCCATTCCCTTAACCCCTGCCCTTTCTATCCTACTCCCAACTCCGTCCATATCCTATTGTAACCGGCTGGCAACGCAACTGTAACACTATATGTGTTCAGGTGTGTATGGGCGGCGTTTGTTGCTCACCATATACCATAAAAAAGTTATGTTGTTGATTGGAACAAAACTTATACATAGGTATACGCATTGTTTTTCATTTCATGCCCCCCCCCCTAACCTCCCTTGTCAGCAAAAGTAACTACCTCCTCCCGCCATAATTACGTAATCATTTAAAAAAAAAAAATGTTCAAGAGACCATCTACACAATTGGTTGGACCCCCCTACCCTCCGTGTCATCAAAAATAAGCAAAGCAAAGACCCCCCCACCCCCCTATAGTGCTTACGTAATACTTGAACGGCCCCATACTTTGAAACTTAAGAATTATCTACGAGGGAAAAGATGAAATAAGTATGTCGACTGTATTGGAGTAATATAGTTAAATTCATCAACCGTTTGTCCGTCAGGGTCTAGCCACCCGGCGTTGTATAACACGCCACGTCCGTCGAGCACACGACGGTGTCAAAGAAAGCCCTAAAGACAAGATTTGTCCACAGTGTGGAAAGGCCTTTAGAGTAAGTGTCGCTCTACACTCTAACGGGGCTGTCCATTAATCACGTGATCTTTTTGAAACATACAAGGCGTTTTTTTTTTGTTCACTCCATATAACGATAACTCTCTATAACGACAAAAAATGCTCAGTCCCTCGAGTTTCGTTATAAAGAGTTTACACTGTATTTTACCCCTCCACACTCTCCCTTGGTGATACGTGGTGAGATTTAAAACTCCCCGTGATTCATGGACCAGCCCAATATAGATGTAATTTATTTTCTGGTGTGAATATTTCTAGCCGATTGCGATATTTGATTGGTTTAGGAGCTCCTGATGTCGTTAAACGGCATGATGACTTTCATTTTCGACTGTGTCGTTAGTTTCATTTTAATTTCGACAGCGACATAAATTGATTGTTTATTATATGAATAAGAATTACGAGTAAAATTTCGAATTGTTTTTTTTATAATTAATAGCAATTGTTACCATTTTCAACGAAAACTGTTTTTAAATTTAATATTTGTTTCATGTTTTTTACGGAATTACAAATGTAATCTTAGGCAAATAATCATGTTAAGTAAGAAAATGTAATTAATATACACGTATTTGTACATATCAATAGTGATTCATTTTTGATCAAATAAAACCATAGCAACCGATTTAGAGCAAAGTAGAGAGTTTGTTTGGTTCCATTTAATATTGAAAAAATATATTGCGTCTTTGAAGACCAAGAATTGTACTGACCAAAGTATAAAGTATAATGATGGAGGTAGTATTGTGTTATTCAGGATAAGAAAGGTCTTCGCGAACACGAGCTGATACACACTGGCGAGCGCCCTCTGTCGTGCGAGATTTGCGGCTGTACGTTTAGGCAGCGCTCCTCGCTGTACACGCACAGGAAGCGTGTTCACAAGATATTTGCTACACGGAAAACGTTACAACTTGTTGCATAAAAAAGCGTATATGTATATATTGTTTTGTATTATTCAATAGTGTCTTAGGTATGAGGAGTTATGATGTTAGTGTGTTTACAGAGATATGCGTATTACAAAATAATGATTCATAGATAAATACTAAGCAATTCTTGATTAGTGTATACATGCAAATGTATTCACGAATAATATTTCAAGGCATGGTCTGCAACACCTGTGGTGTGTGTCTCAAATTTATAATCGTTTGGGCTGAAATGAACTAAGATGCAGATATGGTTATGTTATGAATTGTATCATTAAGCATTTTATTGCTCATTGTTTGTTTAAGTATTATGTAAATATAATACTAACCCAGCAGCAGTATTAGATCTCTACTATAGAATGTTAAGCTTCATAGGAAATGTACAAGGACATACAAATATCCTTGTACAATTCCTATGGGCTTTACATCATCTAAACATTTTTTTACATACACTTTAGAGAATTAAGGCCGTAATGTTAAATTGTATGATTTGTGAAGTCAAAAGTCAAAATAACTTTATTTTTATAGGTCTTCACAGACACTTAAAAATAGTCAACAAGTACAGTTATCATATTATTTAAAATTAAATACAAACACGAGCCTGGAAAGTGCCTACGTGGAACAAAAATGGACACGGACGCAATCGCCACGAGCGGCCCGATTCCGAGTGTAGGGGCTATCATGATAAGAATCGGGCAAGAAACTGATGTGCCAAATACTCTTTTCAAACGATTTGAAATAAATAACAATATTATTGTAACTACTGAAAACAAAGCAGTAGGTTAGTGAATAAAAAGGTGTAGCGAACAGAATACTCGACAATCACAATTAAGATCCAACCAAATTAAAATCAACGTCCTACATGTTAACTAAGAAATTCTATGCGATCATAATAGTCGAGCACAATTGACGCGACATCTTTTAATTAGAGTGGTAACGTTGTGCAACAATTGTGGCGAATAATAAAATTTAAGTATCACAAATTGAACACAATATCAAGGCAAATTTATAATTAAAAAGCTATCAGAAACTATTACAGAACGCCTCCACTCCAAAAAAGTGAACAAATTCCAATACACAAACTACAAAATCCGCGTTGAGCAAGCAATTTGACGGTCCCACCACTCCGACTTGTCCGTCATGAAGTCGTTGATGGTGTACTATGCACCACTAATGAGACGACACTTCACAGCCCGCCTAAAGCGATCATAAGACAAATTCATATTATAAAACTGTACACCCATTCCCAAAAAAGACTTGTGTACCTTGTGCAGGCGATGATACGGTAACTCAAGCTTATGCTTGCCTCTAGTATTAAAATTGTGTACATCGCTATGTTTTGTATATTTATCTAAGTTTCTCCTCACAAACATGATGTTATCATAAATAAACTGGGAGATAACTGTTAAAATGCCAATTTTCTTAAAACGTTCTCTGAGGGAGACCTTAGCACCAAAATTATAAATTGCTCGTATTGCTCGTTTCTGAATAACGAATATGGACTGAATCTCAGCTGCTCTACCCCATAGCAATATACCACATGACATAACGCTATTAAAATAACTAAAATAAACTATTCTGGCGGTTACAATATCGGTGAGCTGTCGAACTTTTCGAACCGGGTAAACAGCAGAGCTAAGTTTTCCCGCTAAAGACTTTATTTGTGGGCCCCACTGTAGCGTATTAAATCTAAGGTAATTCCCAAGAATACAGTAGACTTCACTGGGTCAAGAATTTTATTATTCAGAGCTATACTTATATCGGGACCTTTAACACTAGGCATAGTGAACTTTATTATTTTAGTTTTAGTCGCATTTAGAACTAAATTATTAGCCGTGAATTCATGAACTTGTGTGAGAGAACGATTCATATCATCAAATATACTCTTTTTACGGTCTACCTTGAAGAGAAGTGATGTGTCATCAGCAAATAGTACAACGTTACAAAACTTCTGTACGCAAAAGGGCAAGTCATTAATATGGATATTAAATAATAAGGGGCCGAGTATCGAACCCTGGGGAATGCCCATAGTCACCGATGATCCAGATGATCACACACCACTTATATCAACAAACTCCAACCTGTCACTTAAGTAGGATGCAATTAGCCTAAGTGCCGCGTTATTAATGCCATAATGACTAAGCTTACGTAAAAGTGTGTTATGCTCCACGTAATCAAAAGCTTTGGAGAGATCACAGAATACGCCAATTGCATCCTGCGAGTTCTCCCAAGCATCGAAAATATGTTTTATAAGAGCAGCCCCAGCATCAGTCGTAGAACGACCTTTAGTGAAACCGTATTGCTCTTTGTGGAAAAAATTACTTAATATGAAATGGTCTAGTAATTGTCGCGAAATATTTTTTTCAAAAATTTTGCTAAATGCAGGTAGAATTGAAATAGGACGAAAGTTGGTTGGATCATTTTTACATTTATTTCTAAATAAGGGTATCAATTTGCTGTGTTTCATTAAGTTAGGAAATACCCGCATCTACACATTTATTAAAAAGCACAGCCAGGCTTGGAGCTATGACGGCAATAATAGAATCTATCAATTTAACGGAAATGCCCTATAGATCAGCAGTTTTTTTAGAATTTAATAGTTTGAACACTTTTATAATTTCGTAAGAGTCGACATGATCAAATTTAAATGAAACGTTGCACTCGCGCACACTATCCCTAAGCAGAGTTTCAGCTTGAAGGGGACATCAATTTAACGCAGAAGTTGTAGTACTCGGAATTTTGGCAAAAAAACTCATTAAGTGTATCGGCAACGGCACACTTCTCTTTAATAATTTTATTATTCATAATAAGCTGAATATTATCGTCATGGCTCTTTGTACGACCTGTTTCATTGTTAATGATATTCCAAATTGCTTTGATTTTGTTCCGAGATTGTTGGATCTGCCTACTTAAATAATTTGATTTAGCAGCAAAGCAAACCTTAAATATTTTTTCGAATAGTTCTTATCATATATTAAAAAATCAGGATCAAAATTCCATTTCTTTAAACTATACAAATCATACAATTTATTTCTACTTTTATAGATGCCGTTGGTAGCCCAATCGCAAAACGTTAAATTTATATTTTTTCTGAAAGTTTTAACTTTAAAAATAGTTTTATGTTGTGTACAAAATTACAATTACAAAAAATACTGTCCAAGCAGGTAGCAGAGTGAGATGTAATTCTTGTGGGTTCTGAGAACAGGTATTGTAGTCCAAATGAGTTAAATAAACTAACAAGCCTAGTATTGTTACTTAAATCTTGTAACAGATTAATATTAAAATCACCACATACAATTACATTCCTACCACTTTCAATAAGTTTTTGCAAAACATCATCCATAGTGGATTCAAATTTATTTAAATCACCCAATGGCGGCCTATAAACAGACAACAATAAATTGCTCAAGCTCAACACAGGACAGTTCAACAGTGCGTTCAATGGAGAGATTTGTAATGTCTCTCCTATTTTTAAATTTAATATTATTTGACACAAAGATAATGGCACCACCATGATTGGCTTTTTTTCTAAACACTACCAACAGAGTAGCAAGCATTATTGGAAGCAACTTCACAAGTTTTAAGCCAATGTTCAGTCAAACCTAATACTTGAACATTGTGCTTTTCACAAAAAAGGTCAAGCTCAAGTTCTTTGCCAGATAAACCTTGCATATTTTGATGTACAATTGTGAGCAATGATTTAGGTTTATCCTTTGTCTCTTCTATTAATTTAAAGAAATAGAAGTGTCATAATCCTTACAACTAATTATTTGAGATACTTTACAAGTACTCCAGTCACTTTGTATATTAAATGCTAGTAATCTAGCAATTTTTTTCTTGGCAGTATGTGACAGATGCATAGTGTCCTTTGTCAACCTAAAGCAGGTCTCAAAACTATTAACATCAAAAAGTGATATTTTGTTTTTCAAATAATATGTACTATTATACAGTATTTGTATTTAATAAAACTATCGTTATAGAATAACTAATCTATATTTTGTATGCAATACTTATTATTACTTGCACCGACTAAGTATATAAAATATTTTTCTTTATATTACTCTAATAAACACACACATGTTTCAAGTAAAATACTTCATCTATGATTAAAAAAAGGAATAAAAAATATAGAGATTCTTATATAACTTGTCTCCGTGAAATAAAAACAGAAAATTATTATCTATACTAATATTGTAAACAGTCTGAATGCGTCATTGTAACTGTTCATATTATTAGAAAAGAAATGCAAAATTATCTTTATAACACATTAGGACTAAAGTGGCTTCAAATGGCAAAGAATATCTCGCTGTCGATATTTTTTTTATTAAGCTGAGGAGAGAATCTGTAAAATTAATTATTAATAAATCTAAACTTAAGTACACACACTGTTATAATATAACTATATAAGTAGGTACTACCCGTGCGCAGTAAGTTGAGACCTAGAGGGACGCTACAGACGAGACAGACATATTGTTGCAGTATGCACAACAAATATCACAATAATTTGCAACGCTTCGTCTGGGGTATTTATTAAATGTATCGTATGTATTATTATTTTATTATACAAATTTATTTAGCTATTACGAGCGTGCGAACTGAGACATTATATTGTCAAGCTTTCTGGTTATCAACATATATTTTAAGCCAGTACGAACAAAGCTAAACAGCTAGCCTTTTCTACAGTACAACATGGGAGCTTGAGGGGAAGCGGTAGGACGGCGGTACAGGAACAGTGGGCAGAGGGTTGCAATCCAGGCGAGTCTCAACTTATCGCGCACGAGTAGAATGTTTCAACAGGTTCTTCTTGTGAAACGAAATCTGTATTATATTATATACGTTGTCTGTATATGGCTGTGATTTCTTCAATGGTTTTATTCTTGGTCTCAGGCACTTTATAATAAATGAAAAACATGAATATCAATTGGAGAACAGCGAATATGATGAACGCCTTCTCTGCTAATAACGTCTGTGGAAAAAAATATAGAATAAATAGTGTATGTATAAATATTCAATGCAGATTTCATTAATTTAGTGCATAATGATAATATTTTAATTTTAATTTCTAGTTAATTAGTTCTTAGGGCTAAAAAAGTACTTAAAATCTTACAAATAGTGGCAAAAAGCTAAGTCCCACGATGAAATTGGCGGTCCAATTGACTGTCACGGCCACAGAGGTCGCTGCCGGTCGCGACTGCTGGTTGAACAGTTCTGAACAAGATATATAATTACATGTGTATATGTTGTAATTGTATAGAAATATATACATATTTATGAATACTTCGTATTCACTTCATTTACCCTGTACAACTGATTCTGTGAACAATCTACCAATGTATGTTTTTCTGTTGTCTACAACTTGCTGAATTATGATTTTGTGAACAATTTTATTGTGTTTATTTGAAATTTTGTTTTGTTATGTTATCTATTTTTGTTTTGTTTGAAATAAGTTATCTGACAGTTTTATTTCTTATTGGGTGACTGTAAATTAATTCGGAACTTGATTCCGATTTAAAATGGAGTTATATTATTATGGCTGAATATTCAATTGTGTATGATGGCAATATGAATGATCTCAAATTTCTTATTTTCTTCCCAAGTTTCGAATAAAAATTAGAATGAAGAAGATACATTATCCTTGAATATGCTATCAATGAATATGTATGTGAAGAGAAACTCACCAGTGACAAGAAACCATGGTATGGAGCCAGGTCCTACTGCGAACATGACAACGAACAGAATCACCAGAAGTATACATACGTATGACACCCAGGAGACGTGCGACTGAAACAATAACACAATCTCAGTAAACATTTTATTATCAAAAGAATCACCATTTCTCAAACTTCTCCAGTGTTTTTTGTGAAAAGAAGGCAAACGAGCAAGCGTGTCACCTGATGGTAAGTGAATAGCGCCGCTCATTGTCATCTCATCTCATGTAACATTGTATCTCTTAAGATGGGATAGGGAAGGGAAGCGGGTCGTCCTCCAGACACCTCTCCAACCAAATGAAACGCGACATGTCGTGGTATTTTACCGGTCGAGTCGGCCTTATCATGAAGCGAACTGCGTGGCTCTTCCTCTATGCATTAATCCAATGGCTGTTGTTTTTATTGCTTCAGTATTAAAATTTAAATAGTATTAAATAATTACATATGCTGAGGCGATGCATAGCGCGGTGGTGCACACAAACATGCCAGCGAACCCTGACAGCAGCAGGATCTTCCTGCCTGCTGCCTCCACTAGGAACAGACTCACCACTGTCATTATGACATTCATTGCGCCCATACCTGTTCACAATTATACCTACTATAGAATAACACAGTATTTGCATAATATTTACACTATTTTTTTTAATTTAAATATTCATGTATGTCATTGCTGCTTAGCGAATATCTCTAAATACAGCGACTTTCTACTAGATGAATATAATGATTGTCTAGAGTTTTAGGAGTATGTTTTTAAAAAATATATTTACATCTCGATTAACTTCGTTGCTTTGCGATAATTTCTAGAATATCAAATATAAGATAATCTTTCAGTGAGCGTTATGCCAACCTATTACTAAAAGTTGCTAGCGAGACAAACTACTTGATATACGCCCGAATACTGAACCGCCACTCAAATCTGACAATCAATAAAGTGCTACTTACTGCTCAAATTTCACGTATCCTGCTGTGTGACAGCTACTTAAACGCTTAAATAGCGCTTATATATTTGAGTGGCGGTTCAGTATTCGGGCTTTAGTAACATTAATCTTGCTTATTTATTAAGTATTGTTGCTGAGAATTATTGATTTTGGAATGCTATTTGCGCTGCTCACTGTATAAATAACATAACATAACTTCATGCCTTTGTTACCCGAAGGTGTAGGCAGCGGCTGTTAAGCCTCGTCTCGCCGTTATTGTTTACGTCCCAAATGGAATAGGTGGAGAACCTATTGCCACACCGGGCACAAAGTTTTCAGTCATCGATATTTATCACACTTAACTTCAGAAAACAATTTCGAAAAGTCATTGGTGTGAGCCAGTGTCAGGATTCGAACCCGGATCTCTGGATCAGAAGCCGTGTTCTCGACCACTGGGCCACCGAGACTGTTTATAATACGTATTTAAAATGAAATTAGCTCTAATTCAATAGGACTTGAAATTTAATTGATAATGTTCGATAATTATTTCTATGGCAATTCTTATTTTATGAATAGCACACTGCAATTGAGCAACGCCAAATTTGATTTCAATGAACGCTGTTAATATATTTGATCACGTTAAGAGGAAAGTTGTAGAATATAAATTTTGCTTTGTGAAATTTGAAGTGCTGAGCGATCTAAAATAAAACTTACGACTAGGGTATATCCGTTCCTTCTATCATAAAACAGTTCCTCTGGATAGTTCATATTTTACTTTGAAACAACTCAACTCACCAGTATATGCCAGAATGTGGGCTTTTCTCATTTCTGAATCCAGCCAGCGAGCCAGCATGCAATATATGCGAATGAGTAACGTTTTCTTGAATATCCAAAATAGATTTGTCGTCGTATTGAACTCTAATATTATGATAGCTATATATTACAAAGCTGACGATTTCGTTTCTATGTTTGGTTGAAACATCAATAGAATTACTGCATCGATTTAAAAAATGCTTTCAGTATTAGATGGACTAATTATTACTACAGTCTTTGATCATTGACCGTTTTAGAGGTAAACGCATTTAATATGGTTATTTAAAGTTCGCCAAATCAGTTAGTATATAGTATACGTACGTAGTGTGGCATATTGCGTTAAAATATTTCATAATTTCTTTACAGATATATGCTTCAAATCGATTTATAAAATTGCTAAGCAACAGAATGATTAAATAAAGTGTTTTGAACAGTTCTCATAAGCAAATACTCTTATACCAATTGCATTGCGACTTAATAATACTTAACTTTCTGGCTTAAAATTGTACTTAAATATATGAAGTGGAGAATTAAGTTTTATTTAAATATTAAATGATTGCTGAGCAATGCGAGCGACCACGGGATCACTGGTCATTCACACAGTTATTATGTAGATAACTTAGAGATTCTATTTTTTAAGACATAGGGTACAATCGAGAAAGCGAGTCGCCTGATGGTAAGCAACTAGCGCCACCCACGTACACCTCTAACACAGACTATGTTGCAGGTGTATATTTAAAGGACTGTAATATGAAGGAAAGGGCGATGGACGTGAAAATCTGGAGATCTCTTACCAAACGAAACGCGGCATGAGCCACTTTAAGTAAATATTCTGAGAGGTTTAATTGGTCAAGCTGGCTTATTCGTGCAGCGAACTGCTCGGCGGCTACGTACTGATGCCGTATTGCTATTGAGCAATTGTCGCTTTCAGTTATTTTTCTTTCGTTTAAGCGACGGTTATATTTAATTCTTATTGTTAAATATCTACTTTTTTATTATTAACAAATGACCGGCAGGTGACCATATTGCTGCTTAGTGCGTTTAATTTCTGCCTGTTAGTAACTATTTATTAATTACCTATATGATGGCATAATCTATATATTTATAATATCAATATATACCTATATATTTAATGTGGCCTGGGTATTTTATGCGACTTCACGATGTTGATTTTTGTTGAATTTTATAAATTCATCATGATTAGTCATTTATGTTTGTTGACGACCTCGCGCTGAAATCATTTAAAAGGAGTAGTAATTTTATAATATACCAGCTGACCCCGCGAGCTTTGTTCCGCATTAAAAGTAATAAATGAGTAAATTTTGGATATCATGAGGTTTTTGTGCTATTTATCGGCTTTAACTGCTGTCCCGCTATGTTAATACTGCAATATCTTCGAAAATATTTGTTTAAATTGCATGCTGTATGGGGCCACGATCATCTATATTACATGCGCAATCTATTTAAGACACTAAATTGCATAAAAATTAATGCTGTAATGTTTAAAATCGCTTCGTAAATAAGCCATTGTTTCTCGTAAAAAGTAAAAACATAAAAATGGTCATTAGTGGGTGATCCCTAAGAGATAGACATATACCCTGTTTACTAATGTGGAACATTGTTTTGCTCTATCACTTAGGCTTCAGCCAGCGTTTGCAATTAAAGTACTAAATCTCGAAAATTATCATTTTCTCTTTACAACATCATATATGAAATATAGATCAAAACCACCCCGTTGACACCCTTTAGCTATTAAAAAAACCGCATCAAAATTCCTTGCGTAGTTTTTTATTATAAGCATATAAGGAGGCAGACAGCGGAAAGTGACTTTGTTTTATACTATGTAATGATTCCGAATAAGCTATATTTAGATTATACTCTTAAGCCTCGACTCGCTGAATAGTTACGTCCTAAATAGAATAGGTGGCGGAACCTATCGCCATACACAGGGAGCAGTGTTGTCAGTCATTGATATTTATCATATATAACCTTCGAAAAGTTTCCGATAACCCAATGTTAGCCCGGAATCGATCCCACGATTCTCAGATTCAGAATTTGGCAGCTTAACCATTGGATCGCTGGGATATCTGTTTTAATAGGGCTTATCACCTATTCAATGGACCGATTATTTCAGACCAACTTGCTAGTTAATTTATTATAGAGCCAATTGCGACTGAATAAAACTTCCTGATCTTTTTTATATAATGTATACAACTATATGAACTTATCAGCGAATGTTGCCCGCACTAAAGATATTACTATAACGCAACACAATACATACTTGCAATTAACTGGGATTATTATACGAGGCCTTTTAAGTTTTGTCGTTTGAAGAAAACAAAAGATAAAACGATGCCCAAAAAACTTAACAGTTTTGCAGCATTAACAGTTAATGCATCATTCGCCTGATTACGCCAGTCACTAACACTAGTATGTCCACGCTGAAATTCTAAATACCAGTGATCGACAGTCCACAGATATGGAGATTCATCATTTCATAGAGATGTTAGGTTTACAAAACACAGCACAGCACAAAGCAGCCGTAACAGGCCTCTTCTAAAGTTATAGAAGAAAATTATTGCACTAACATTTTCCTTATAAAGATTCATTTTCTCACTTGAAATATTCCAATCGACGCTGTGACTAACCAATAGCGTTAATCCTAATACTTTCAACTATTTCGAGATTCCAAATTTAAACATATTCGAATATAAAATAGTTCTAAAGTGGCTAATACGCAAACCGCGTTCGCCCTAATTAAAAAAAAAAACGGTTCCACATTCAAAATTGCCGGGAAATATTGTAACCGCAGAATTTAAAATGCAGTGTATACATATTACCTAGTACTTTAAATAACCTAGCGGGCCTGGTGTATGGGATAACATTATGCACAGCGAGACGTGGCGAACTCGCCACGCCAGCTTTGAATAGTGTTATAATTAATAATTTTGATTAGGTTACCTACTGATACCTACCTCTGAATCTACTGAACCGAATTTGAAATTAATTTTACCAATAGGAAGCACCTTTATTTTAATTGTGAACGTGACAAGCACTATCATTGTTCAAACTTGGCCGTTTTATTTTGGTCAAGTACGCAAACAAGCAAGCTGATGGTAAGCAATTCTACAAAGAATACTCACCTAATGTGCCGTATTGTGCCTGAGCCTCGCTGAGTTGCACTTTCTTGAATATCTGAGTGGAGAAGTATATGACTATGTTGATCCCGGACAGTTGCTGGGCGATCATTACTACGATGGCAATGATGAGGGGCTGTCTCAACTGTCTGTTGGCGAACAGCTCCCTCAGGGTTACCTTCTTGCTCACTTTGTTTATTTCTGCTTCCTAAACAGATTATTGGGCATACTCATCATTATACATATTAAGATTATAATTTTAAAAAAATGTACTACAGAAAAAAGTACCAAGTACTAGCATCAAAGCTTGACAATGTATCTCCTTATTCTCTAAACATAATTGCGCTGTAGCTATTGCTGCCATTAACGGCGCTTACAGGAGGATTATGTCTTTAAGTATTCATATAAAACTAAGCTTACCTGATGCATCGCCTCCATTTCACTATGGACAACGGCGTCGCGTCTCAGCCAATTGAGTGCTGAAAATATGAATAGAAAATAAAATGGTTTCATACTAATTGTTAGCTGCAGTTTCTAGTAACGGTAACAGACACCAGATCATAACTAAACAAAGCCCCATGGACTCACAAGGTAAGATCAGCTAATCTGTAAAGGACGAGGTTTAGACTCTGGACTGTAAAATTGTTGCTGGAATTGCGGAGTTCTGGGAGGACATGGAGATGACAAAATATCTAAAAAATATACCTTAATCTGTTACTCGTAAGTTTATTTAAAGTAACCGCTCACTAGCTCGTTTTATAATTTTAAATTCTACTAGCGCCATCTATCCAAATGTTTTGTCAACATTTACGGGTCGATAAAGTAAGTTTCATTTTACTTTTATAACGAATTCCATGCGTCTGAATCAGTTGAAGATCGTCCGTAACTTAGACACTGCCATTTGAATTTTTACATGTGTGTTTGTTTGTTATATGTTAGTGAACCCAGGCTGATAAAGCTTTACAACGCCTCTTTGTGTGATTAGTACTGAACTATCTTATAGAGAATATCCTTCTCTTTGCTTAAAACATATTCAAACTTCGATAGTCCCTATGTCATAAATATACAAAGTAATTGTGTCTAGCTTTGTTATCTCTTCATTTTAACTGCTACACTGATTTAGATAAAATTTTGGATGAAGTTTGAGTTATAATATAACAAAAACATCGCTTGTTGATCTTAGAAAGTTTACTCCGTCGGAACTGATCTACTTTGATGATATTGTGCAGTCCGGAGTGACTGACCATAAGTATTGTATATAACTTAATATATCTTTTTCTCTTATTCGAATTACGAATAACTGCTAGTATAACAAAAATGGCAACATATCTATAAAGAATACCTTTGAACCTAAAACGAACCTCTCTGTGCCTTTAACTCCTGTCCCTTATTCAGCAGCAAGTACTTTGGTGATTCAGGACACCAGGGAAGTGTGAGTAACTGTACTACTGACGGCAGTGCAGTGATTGCGAACAGCCAGGGCCAACTTTTAGGAGTTCCCAGAACAGATTGCAGACCTAAGGCTTGTGAGAGTAGAATTGTCATTGTAATAACTAGCTGGTATACCGTTCCGATCTGGAAAGTAATACAAATTACGTCGAATCATGTGGCTATTAAGGTGGTTGGGCCTGCTGTAAGTGATAATGTAACATATTTAGATTTTAATATTCCGCGTTCATTTTTTCAGATTCTAATGTTGACACAATCAGGTACTTACAGATCCTCTCAGGGAGACAGGTGATATTTCAGACAAATACATAGGCGCCAGTCCCGCGTTCAATCCGTTGTTAACTCCAATAACCAATCTGTAACAAGTCCATGTTATCTGAGACAAATAATTATAGAACAGGAGAGCGAAAATTATAAAACAGACAGAGAGAAATGTTGTAGTCTGGTTGGAAGGACCAAAAATGATGTAATTTTATAATTATAATCCATTTTGTACCTATTCACGCTAAATTTGCGTATTAGTATGGCCATCACATTGTAACTTTTTTATAGAGGGCAAGAGAGCAAGCGGGTCATCTGGTGGTAAGTGATTAGCGCCGCCCCACCTACAAAACCTATCTCACCGGATGAAACGCGGTGAGAGCGGTTACGTTGATATTCTGGAAGGTTATACGATATTTTAAGAGTGGTAGTCTTGCAGTTCGCTACATGAATACAATTTTTGAAGAGTGCAGTGGGGATTCTTCACCTTTAGATATTCTTGCTTATCCCTCGGTCGCCACACAATTTTTATGCTCAGACTAATAAACGAACAACTTACCTGCCAATTATCAGGAGTTCAACCGAGCTGGCCCATTTGGATATACCTTGCAAGATTGCAGCCACAAACGCAAGGGCGTTGTTCAATAACAGACCACCTTTTCTACCAAACCTGAGAATAAGATCAGATCAGTTTTTGTACACATGATTAAATTAAGCCAACTGAATACCAAAACCGCATGACAACCTTCCATATTAGCAAGCCAAGTTAAATAACCAGTTTCACCATAGATAACGTTACAATACGACTTTATCTTTTTAACTTTCAATTTGTTCGCTTATGTGTATAGGCAATTATTGGTAAAAGTATTTTTTATAAAGTTGAAAATTCTATCAATAGTCTCGTTTCTATACATTGACGATATCTTTACTGATGATACGAAACTGATTCCATAGTGTTTAGGATTTTTCTCTGTTAATAGTGTCAACTAAAAATTACTCCATTGCCTTTATCACGGTTTTCACCGATCAATTTAAAGTGTAGTCACCATTTAGACTGAAGAATAACGACGGTCCTAAGTTGGGAAGACTGAGGGAATTGATGCGATGACTATCTCGTATTGTAAGTCTTCACGATCCAGTAGTTCCACACTCCGACTTTTCGTGAAAATTTAAGTATAGATTTCGTCAAAATTAATCCGACGGCCTACACATTTAGGGGGAAAATGTAGAATGATGAGAAGTGCTATGTACCTGTCAGCTATGACACCCGTGATCATTCCACCGATCATACCTCCGACGCAATATATGGACACCGCCACAGATATCACAGTGGTCACTTTACCATCGTTTGTATCGACAGTCGTGTTGGATCCTTTCTGGGTTTCATACTTGACCCAGTCTTTTATAACCTACATGAAAGAAAAGCTTTTGAATATTTTATTATGCACTTAGTATTGATCCTGATCAAAAATTAAGCAAATTTACTGTGGTCAGTCATTATAAACACAGCCCGATCTTTTAACAGGATAGATATTTCGACTAGATAACATGTTGTGCCGACCCCACTTAGAGTGGGGTAAGGGCAACAAAATGATGACTGTGGTACTGGCAGTCATCATTTATATTATAGACTTCTATCAGGTGTAGATTAAGGATTACAATTCTAATACCAGCTGAACTTTTCATACCTTTAATATCGAATGGCGTAGGCAACGGCAATTACGCTACGATATAACAAATGAATTATTTGATCCCATGTAGGTACTAGTTCGATATTTGACCAATGACGATATTTATCGCACTGAGTGCCGTAAGCTCGTAACCAATGAATTTGAACATAGCACTAGGACTACTATGCACCTAGTTAACTAAAAGTTCTAAGTATTTCGTGCTGTAGAAAGATGCTTTTTAGGGCTTTATTAAAATTCTGGTTAAAAAGTAATACTTACATCCAAAGGTAGGTTCATAACTCCGGTGTTATATCCATGCTGGAAGGCTGACCAACATGCCGAGGATACAATTGCAAACGCAAGACATAAGTTCATACCCTGTGCAATATAATTTAATGTTCAATATATATATATATTCTATTTCGTAGTGACAGCATTTATGGTACTTATTGGTGACATTATTTTTATTATGAAACCGACAAAACGGGTTATCCTGTTTGAAACATTGTTTCGCTCTACTTCCGATAAATTATCTAGGTCCTATGGAATATTTCAGAGATATTTAATGACACATCGAAAGCCGACGATGTGTACTAGGATTTGTACTCAAGATTGAAGTATTACGATACACGGCCACTTTTTATAATGCATTTTTTTAATCTACGGGTCCCTTTTTTCGGGTTATATAAATAAAATGAAAATGTTATCGACACGAGAAAATACTATTTATTTTATCAAGATTTAGAAACGCTGGATTTTTTTTATGATTTCAAATGCTCTCCTGTGAAGGAGGTACCCCGTATGGTTTGAATAACAAAGTTTACCTACAAAAGAAATTAAATAATATATTACTACTTAGCCTTCGATCTTATTTTGACCCCATTTTTTTTTATTTTTAACATTCTATACTTCGTAGAAACTACGGACTTTCTCATAGTTCTCAGTGGGTGTAGTTATTCTACATACATATACATAAAATATTATTATTTGCAGTCTCGGTGGCGCAGTGGCTAGCACCCCTCTTCTGATTCAAGAAGTAGCGGGTTCAAATCCTGGCACACACCAATGACTTTTCAAAACTTTCGGAAGTTACGTGTGATAAATATCGATGACTGACAACTTTGTGCCCGGTATGGCAATAGGTTCGCCACCTATTCCATTTGGGATGTAAACATAACGGCGAGACGAGGCTTAACAGCCGCTGCACAGCCTACACCTTCGGGTAGAAAAAGGCGTGAAGTTATGTTATGTTATTTTCTTAATTTAGGATTAACATATTGTGTATATAATATTGCGAGCTTCCCTGTTATGCTATCTACTAACGAAGCATATACGCACATAGGTACCTTTTTTTATACACATACCTACCTACGTATAACTTCAAGCCAAATCCCATGCGCATAATGTCGAACCATTGGAGCATGTCCCTTCCTACTTTTACACCAACACTCTTTCGATCCAACTTCCTTCCTTACAAGCGAGAAGCACACAAAGGATATTAATTTACCTACCTATATGCCTATGTTTTCGTAAATTAAACACTACACACATTTAGAAGAAATGCACTCAGAGGCCACTTTTCTAATCTAAATGATTAGGGTGGGGTACGAACCCGGCGACCTCTATTCAACAATCGTTACTTTTACCAATGCACCACGAGGCCATGTTATGCGAATTGTATTCATGCATTTATTTATTGGCATTGGTTTTGTGTAAATTTGTCAAAATTTGTCGCAAGTCGTGAGATGTTTTACATATTACAAAGTAAGAAAGTTAATGCTTGTTTTGTCTTGCTTGCGTAATTCAGATCCTGCGGGAATATACCTCAGGGATAAAATGTAGCATGTTATTAGAGTTTTTAGGAACAAGAATCTTAGATTCTTACTTAGTTTCACGTTACGCCAAGTGCACCAGAGTAGTGCGTGGAGTCATAAGTCATAAATATATTAGGTCGGGGAAAAAGTCTTTTCGCATAACGTAGGTATAAACTTATTATAAAATTTCTTTGACTGTACTATTTGTGTCTGGCTGGTTTTGGTAACATTAAAAAGGTTACATTATAAAGAAAAGAAAAAAATTAAAAAAAGTTGTTTCCCGCTATTTTTCATTTGTTTTTCTCTCCGTAAAAATGAGTGAATCTAATGAAGAAATTCGATACATTTTAAAATTTTATTATAAAAAAGGCAAAAATGCAACTCAAGCAGTGAAAAAAATTTGTCATGTTTATGGACCTGATGCAGTGTCAGTAAGAGTAGCACAAATTTGGTTCAAACGTTTTCAGTCCGGAAATTTTGATGTTAAAGATGCACCTCGCTCTGGTCGCCCTGTTACGAATAAAATGGACGCCATTTTTGAAAGAGTGGAGCAAGATCGGCATATTAGTAGTTACGATGTAGCTGAAGAACTGGGAATTGACCACAAAACAGTTTTGACCCATTTGAAGAAAGCTGGTTATACAAAAAAGCTCGATATTTGGGTGCCACACGAGCTCACTCAAAGAAACTTAATGAACCGTGTACTCATTTGCGATTCATTATTGAGACGTAATGAAACCGAGCCGTTTTTGAAGAGATTGATAACTGGCGATGAAAAGTGGATCACGTACGACAAGAACGTGCGAAAAAGGTCGTGGTCGAAAGTTGGCCAGGCTTCACAGACTGTGGCCAAACCTGGCCTAACACGAAATAAGGTGATGCTGTGTGTATGGTGGGATTGGAAGGGCATTGTTCATTATGAGCTTTTACCGTCCGGCAAAACCATCGATTCTGATCTTTACTGCCAGCAACTGATGAGATTAAAGGAAGCAGTCGAGAGAAAACGGCCGGAATTGATCAACAGGAAGGGTGTGGTCTTTCATCACGATAACGCTAGACCACACACATCTTTAGCCACTCAGCAAAAATTAAGAGAGTTCGACTGGGAGGTCCTAGTGCATCCACCATATAGCCCTGACCTTGCGCCTTCAGATTTTCACCTGTTTCGGTCTCTTCAGAATTCTTTAGGTTCTGTAAGGTTGACCTCAAGAGAGGACTGCCAAAACTATTTGTCCCGTTTTTTTGATCAGAAGTCCCAAAGTTTCTACAGTAACGGGATAATGTCTCTGCCCACAAAATGGCAGAAAGATTATTCAACAAAACGGTACATATATATTGTAAATAAATGTAAATAAACTTTGAAAAAAATGTCTTGACTTTTCATACAAAAATACGAAAATACTTTTTCCCCAACCTATTAAGTAAAATGACACGTAATTGCATGGTGTTCACTCATGTAGTTTAACCGCTCAGTAACAAACAAGCAAAGTCGCACTCGTATTAATTTAAAGAATCGGTAGCTAGTTCGTTCAATTCACCACATCTCCTGACATTGAATGCATCAGAGACGAGAAAAATGACCGTAGGTTCAGTTCTGTTAATGATACAAAATTCCTTAAAAACTGTAATGGAAATTGTCTAGATAATTTGACTCTAGAATCGTGAATTACCTACGTGTAAACAGCAACAAAAATTATTCAGACTGACAACTAGAACATTCGGTAGTTATTCATTTTATACCAGACATTTTACAGCGATAAGCATAACAAGTTTAATATTATACGATTGTATAAAAAGGTCGTTTTGAATGAGAATGCACTGACAAATATCTACTTGGAATAATAGTGTTACAGAGCGTTGTCTGTAGCCTGGATATATTGGAGATAAAATATGGAAGATTTTATCAGTCGAACTGAAGTCAAAACAAACTAGAAATGTATTGAAATGTCTGGCTGGTTGTCTGTATCACAAAAAAATAATGGAAATACGTCTAACATCATTACATTCACAACAAAGTCGCTTTCCGCTGTCTGTCCCCTTGTATGATTAGATCTTTGAAACTACGCAAAGGATTTTGATACGGTTGTTTTCAACAGATGGAGGATGTCAACGGGGTAGATTTGTGTATAATTCATGTATAATGTAGTAAAGAAAAAGCAATAATTTTCGTGCAATTTAGCACTTTAATTGTAAACGCTGTAAAAACCGGAACAAAGTTCGCCGGGTCAGCTAGTAAAATGTCAGCACCAATTTACCATAGGAACATTATATACCCTATTTCTTTTTTCGATTTCGCTTCAGTATCGGTAAATAAACATAGTTTCAATAGAATTGGATGTTGTAAGGATGAAAAAGAATTCTTTTACATTGGACAAGTACGAAATCGCAACCAAAAACTAGTGTAATATAAAAATATGGCATACATAATTCTGGATGATGTAAGCATCCCAAGTATACCTCACAATAATGTAAATGTATTCAGCCATTACAAAGATATGGTTGGTATCAAGATATTCACATATGTACATAACAATAAACACGAAATATAACACTGTTTTTGTCATTCGTCTGAAAATTATTTTATACCTACGTAGGTAGTTTAAATTTACAATTTCTATAGAATGGGTTATTGAAGTCATAAGTTAATTCAGTCTCAACTCTCTACAAACAGCATTTAAACAAATAATTACTATCAGAACTACAGTAATTAAGGATGTACGCGGCGGCATTAGGTGTCTCGAAACGGCGGCTTGTCTTATCTGGTGTTTTATTAGGAGCTAGGACTGCTAGACAATTAATCTAGACTACTCCTCACTATATAGCTAGAATTAGTCGTTGATAAATCGAATTTGCATTTAATTTGACAATGATTATTCATCGTGATTAGCTGCAATTAGCCGTTGGAAATACGAATTTGCAAGGCAGTGCGTAAGCTGGCTGGAATTAAGAGTTCATAATACGCCCGCTGGTAATAGGTAATAGGTAGAGTAGTCATCATTTATAGACGATACTCGTTATTTGTCACATATATCATTCAAGAAGTTTGCTGAAAAGTTGAAGTTGAAAAGAAAATTGTGTATTCGAATTCTAGAGTTGTCCATCAGAATTTGGAGTAATACTCCACTAGACCATTGTGACGAATATTCATAATTAAATAATAAATAAAACTACGTGGAAATACCTACGTTTAATTATTTTTCCCTTGGGAACTCTGAGAAATAATATCGCATAATTTACACTGGTAAATTATGCGATATTATTTCTCAGAGTTCCCATACTTACTGAAGTATGAGAAGGTATTTCGGTAGTTAAAAACGAATTTGATACGTCCAGATTGTTCAGCGCGCTAAAGAAATATCACATGTGTATGCAGTCAACTTTAGTAATTATTATTTACAAAGAATTATTGTTTACTAAAAAGTAGTCCATTTTTTCAGACCATGATTGTCCAATGAATGAATCAAATTTCTCTGCATTTCGGTCTACTGGCAACGTGCCCAGAAGACTGGCTGCATTGCCACGCTGAATGGCAATGCTAATCCTCTGTGCGAAGAATAGACCAGCCCTCTGGTCGCAAGAGGCTTCGATCAGCCTCTTTGCAAGATCTTTATCAAGTGCACGAGCAGTCGGACCATCACCCAAAGTCTCAACCCCAAACGGTTCAAATACATAATAATCTAGTAATCAGTTAAGTAATAGTAATTAGTGTCGGCTTTTAGCACGTAGAATGCGTTTCCATTACTAAAGAGTAAAAGTACAGAAGTTCGGACTTCATATTATTGAATGTTGGAGGTCAAGATTTTAATTTGTCTATTGCATATTACCCAGGATACCTATTCATATCGTTTCATTCTCTATATTTCAACAAAGAGCATAAAACAATCGTGATATTTAAAATGGCTACTTTAAACTGTATAACTTTTGGCAGAGTCAGTCATAGCCAAGAAGAAAAGAAGATATCATTGTTTGTGCTTTGTAAGCTACTACAGCGACATCTATTGCACTGTATTTATAATACAGACAGACTTACGTGCAAGTTTAAGCGTATCCGCGCAAGGCAAAGTTATGTACCTACCTACCTATATTTCCTTATTACCTTGTAACTAACCACAATAACCTGCGCCAGGTCAAACTTACTAACAGATAAATTATCCTCATCTCTATATCATCAATTTAGATCATACGTCACCAATGAGATCGAAGAGAAGAGTCATTTATAGAACTATCCTTTTGATAAAAGACTGTGAGTATGACATACTATATAACATATTACGTAGCTAATGGCCACACCCTCAATTTTTTTCTCTGGAATTAACTAGGACTTCCTTGTTTGTTACGCTTATGGTATGCACATCATGTTTTTATCCTCTTTGGAAAACCGACCGTTAAAAATAGGTCATTTATGGATGAGGCCATGTTATTGAGCGAACCGGGTGGAGAAAATATTGAGCAATGATTGTGCAAAAACCTTGTACAACTTTAAGGTGATAAGGATCACAGTAGTCGATTTTAAATGTAAAAACCTTGACCCATTTTTCAACATAAATGTGTAGCTAATCGAGTTTTAACGTGGAACTTCATATGCGACGCGAATAGTTGAAGGCATTGAACGCCCCCTAACAGTAGAATATAAACCAAATAAGAAAATTTGCATGGCGTGATTTATAAACTATACATGACAGCTAGAAGCGATATCGCTTTTATATTCACTTTTTTGTCTTGAAAAAAAAAAGTATTTGATGATCAAATTAAAGTAAGAGGTTGCTCGTAGAGGGTGAAAATTTAGAGTTGGTATGTATTTTTATTACAAAAATAATCTAAAATTAAAATACGGTTGGATTGCTCTTAACATTTAGGGGAATGAAAAATAGATGTTGTCCCATTCTCGTCCCATCCCAAAATTTAATGAAAATCGTTCCAGTCGTTTCGGAGGAGTTCCGTAACAAACACTATGACACGAGAATTTTATATATAAGATTTACTGTACGTATTAAATGAGATTGGATTCCTTTGTTGGTATGAGCGATATTTGCCGAACTAATGATACTGCAATGCATGTATACGTATTGTCCGCTATGTAACGAGAGCGGTCGCTCTAAACCGCTGTCGCGCCCCCTGTCTATGTGTAGTGCCCTCTCAAAGTCCCGTTATCGAAATATCCCAACGTGTAAGTTTACTGCCATTGTAATTTAGCCGTATTACATCACTTCCTGCGAACTACACATCTGAAATATTTATTCACGTGAAGATCCCACACCATTAAAATTATAACAGGAATAAATATTTACATATTTCAAGAATATCGATTTGACTATCGAGTATTCAGTATCCCCTTTTAAATAATACGTTATCTAAATAAAAATAACAAACAATATATCTTAGATAGTTGTACTTGTTTTTTAATGCATAAAAGCCAATTAAGTATTAGTTATTTTGAAACTAAAAACAGATAATATAGCACATGATGCGGCGATAGCTTAGTTAGGTACAAGTCAAATTCAAAAAAAGATATTTTGAATTTGACTTGTACCTAACTAAACTTACACTTATAGAGATAAGACTTATAACGTAAAGCAATTGAATTTTATCGGGGTTATTTAAAAATACTCTTAACAAAATTACAAAAGAGTGATAACATCCAATAAAATTTTCGTAGTAAACTAGACGATGAATAAAATAAATACATAGCATGTATCTACTGTATTTAATAGAGACTTGTGTACATAGAAACATTCTGAAACAACCAAGATATAAGCCTGACTGAAATGTATACGTACTGCAAAAAAAAATTCGAAATTCAACTTTTTTACTCATTACTCAAAAGGATACACAGACGCGCTTGTACCTAAATGACTAATTCAAATTTAGAATTAATGTTCAATATTTGAACGTTAATTTTTTTCCGTTATTATTCTAATAATAATTATATTCCATGGGGAAATGTTACACCATTGGGATAGTATAAACTTGCATAGTAATTAACCATGGTGACCTCAATGGTACTCTAGTGGAACGTTAGAAATTCGTACCAAGACCCCATGGGCTACCTATGTACTATATATATACCTATACGTATATTCTTGAACATTATTCGTTGAGTAGATGTCGCTGATTTGTTGCAAGTTATAAGCATAACTATAGATTTGATTTAGATAGATTTTGGATTTCACCACATTTATTGTCATGAACTTTTACCTAATGTGTGGATGACGATGTCTTGCTGAAGGATATGTATTACTGATAATGTTTTTGTAGAGCAATAATTACGCGTTTAAATGTTTCATTTCTTATGTTAACGATAAACATAGAAAGTATTTTGTAGTTTTATTAGTTTATTAAATAATAAGGCTTTATTTGTGCCAAAGACCATATAATTTTGTAGTGAAATTGTAAAACAAATTCTAACTACTTAAAAAAATTGTTCGGTGCAAATTAATATATTTTTTATCAAAAATGTTCCCTCAAAGTTTCCAACCGTCCGCAATAATAAAAAATGGTCGGTTTTTGAGCGAATACGCACGTTTATTTTTAAATTTAAATTTCGAACTATACACAAACAACTACTTACTATAAAAACATATATTTAAATAAATGGTTATTAAAGAATCGAAACGGTATATCTAAGAATAGCGGTATTTGTTGGATTATTGTGAATATGATATCTTGAGGCGAAAGTCCTCCGGTGATAGGCACTAACGGGCGTTAAATAGAGCGGTACCATTGATTTCAACTACAGAAATAATTGCGAATTACATTTATTTTAATTGTATGTTAATAAAAAATAATACTTCTGTAGCAATAAATAATTATTATATCTATTGACATTTTTATTTTTATTTATATCTAAAACAGAAAAATATGGACCCGTTTTATTTCTCTCTTAGTGTAATACGTGTGTATTTACGTTATACGGCAACATTGGAATAATGAAATTGCTAACTGTATGAGTAAAACCGTATATTAGTCTATTTATCTTAGAAAATTAAAAACAAACCCTTACCGCCATACTCCGTAAATATATCCGAAACTGGTCACAGACAGATCTCAGCAACTACACAAAATAGCAAAATAATAAAATTAAAATACTTCATAAATTAATTTATAACACTTGTATAAACAAATAAAATGTTATAATAAAAATATTGGCGGTAAAATAATATGCATCACGCATGAACAGCTAGCTCCGTTCCAATTTCAAAATGATGTGACGATCTCGCTCGGCGCAGCTCGAGACGATGGGAAATGCTTTAGTATGCGTGAACGTCACAGAACCGGTTAAAATGTTCATTTGCAGCGCTTAAAGCACGATAAACATTAAATGTTGGTTACAGCTTCATTTAAAGACATGTCCTGGGATAAACATTGTGATCTTTAGACTTGAGAACGCAACAACATTTAGATACCTACATCAATTCACGCTAAACTGTAGTAAGGTAGGCCTATAGAAAGGCCATACGAATTCAGACATTAAACATCTCACAACACTCGTTTTTTATTATTTTTATTAATCGCCATTCTTCTCAACGTTTGTTAGTTTTTAATTGGTAAATACTCTTATAATGAGCTCAACTTTTATAATGCACTAGAACATCGAGGAAGACTGTAACGCATCTTCCAAGAGTAAATTTATTGTAGTTGCCCCCATAGAAATTTTTCTCCCTCTAACATTGGACAAACAAAATTGTAAACATAAAAAAAAACCACTATACAGTAATTTGGAATCCACGTTTTACTGGAATACTTACTTATTATGTTTTGGCAACCAAGGCAGCCGTCAAGTAGGTATATAAAAAAAGTATCAAACATTTTTACAAAGCACAAGATTTTGTCATATATAAAGCGCTAAAGCGGCCCTCGTGGTATATGTAGTTAAAGAGGTTGTGTGGGGGCTTGGCTCTCGTAATGACGTCACTGTTTGTATGTGTGCGATTGCGAGTAACAAACAGGTTCTACGGAAAGTTCAAACTTTTCAATACAATTTTTTCTTTACTTGTACAACTCTACGTCTGGATTCCAGGATCGACTCGGCCCATTGCCGAAAAAATATTCAATAACTTTAGTAACCACTCACGATAGCCAAGTCAAGCAGTCTTTAGTAGTATTCCAATCCATAGCAAGTCATAGTGACTGGTAAAAATCATTTAAATGATTAAATGTGTTAAAAAAAAATAGCACTCCTTATTACATTACGTGCACAAACGAATATAGCTTTATATTTGCCTTAGGTGTAGAATGGTCGTATAAAAAGACAGGCTTAATTTTGACTCTGGCGTGTGGTCTTTTAGTAGATAAACACATCTACAAACCTCACCTAAATTTACTACATAAATAAACCCTAGGTTTAGGGAATACGAGGCGCTAATCATTGTTCAATATTGTGTGATAGTTGTATATCCTTATTTAGCATTAACAATAAACATAAATCGAGGGAACCGTCTAACTATTTTCGGTATTTAATAACCATGGGCCCAGGCGAGGGCCACCGCGGCTATGGCCCCGGGACTTCCAGTTCTACTTCCCCAAGGCAAGGCTGCTTGTAATAACACTACATATTTTAATCAACATTTTAATTTTAAACTGTTAGTCATTGATAAATAATACTTTGGTAATGGGTGTGTCACCACTTTCCTTTCCATTGCTATGGATTATTTTTGAAAAGACTCGGGAATTTAGGTATCACAAATTGTGGAAGTGTTTTTAGAAGTAGTAGAGCCACGTAGTTCTACGCCTAAATGGGCCTACTCGACCGGTAAAATATCCCGACCTATCAAGAATATCGACATACCTGATGCCGGATTTCGGTCAGTGACGGAGGTGTCCGGAGGCCCAACCCTTCCTATCTCACTTTCGAGCCCGTCCCTATCCTATTTTAAAAGCCACCAACGCAACTGTAACACTGTGTTGCAGGTATTCATGGGCGGCGTTAGTTGCTTACCATCCGGTGACACTCCTGCTCGTTTGCCTCAATATTCCATAAAAAACGCGTGCCATTTATATAACAAATGGAAATATGGCTGTAAGATGGTGACGAATGTTCTCATGAAGCATAGCATATCGGCGCGAGTTTCAAACTTTCAACGAGAACGTTTTAACTTAAACTGACCGCAATATCACAATGTTATCATAATATTATCACAATATGTTCACTTTACTACATTACAAAGGCTTCCACTGGCGGATGGATGCGAGAGGGGCGGGGGCGTGCGGGGAGAGGGGTGGTTTCTAATTAAAGTACAATCTGGCGTAAGAAAATAGAAAACAAACCGTTTACTGGAATAATGACATTTTATTATTATAGTCTCCTGGCCACAATCTACGGTTGGTAAAAAAGGGCCAATTAACTATAATTCACACGACGACAGTGGCATTTATAATTGTATATAAAGTAACATCATCACGTGTTTCCTTCTGGATGCTGCAATCGCATGTGTTTTCTTAAATTGGATTTGTTTGAAATTGTCTGAAAGAAAAAAATATATTTATTATGTATTTGCCTATAGTTTCAGTATAATTGGAATACATGTGATGGAATCTACCTAATAATGGAATAAACACCTTTAATGAATTTTATTACTCAATCAAGAAATTAATCTAGAACATGACCTATCTGACTTCTCATAGTAGAGTAAAATCATAAACCGACGAGCTTGTATGACAAGAGTTATAAAAGTCAAAGAAGCGAGTGGAAGTGTTTAAGATCGTGCCTTAAGGCGCTCTGTTCTCTCTGCCTATCCCACATGACTGTATGTATGTAGTGCAATAATAATTATCCGTCACCTTTACATTTGAACAAATGGTTGAATAATGATCACTAACCTTATTACAATATTCACATAGAACATGCTTCTCCTTGCTGTGACGTGTTAGGTGATGTTGCAACTGGCTGTTTGTACAGAACTTCTTGGGACACTCTTTACAGCTGAAACTAAAAATATTAATATATTTCTTAACTCTACCTTACTTTTCCTCACTTGCCTAACAGTTGTATCTTCCACCCCAACACATTTCTTAATCATGCCGTCTTTCACACGTTCCATCGATATTTTCTTAGGTCTTCCTGTTGTCTTATTTCCTTCCACATTCAGGTTTATCATCCTTCTCGAAACATGTATATCATTCCTCCTCATAATACGCCCACGCAAGGAGATTCCTTTATTTTCATTCCTCGTTCCATTTGCATTTGCTTAAGAATTTTGTAAAAATATGCTATGTTGTTCGGCTGATTGATTTTTTGACGATTAATTACGATATTTTGCGTATTTCGTTTATTTTTTGTCGTCGATATAATATCAATCGGTTTTATAATAGCATAGTCTGGTGCCGCTTTGTTTACCTTTCATTCCTCTCACGCGTGTGTCGGGACGACTCGTTCAAATGGCGTTTTAATCCTCTGGCCGTCGAATAATATGTGTCACACTCAACACAGTAATGGCAGGAACCTTTCGAATGCACCTCTTGGTGTACTTTCAGATTTGAATGTGTTGAAAATGATCTAGGACAGTGCTCACAAGCGAATGGCTTCTCTCCACTGTGGATCCTGAACAAAAATTGTAAATTGTTTAGGAAACAAAGCATCTAGTTATCCAAACTATGTAACTAAACGCAACCAAGATAGCTGATATCAATAGAGATTTTACTTTTTTGTAATTACATAATTAAAATACGTAGAAATTCATCCTACTCACCATAAATGTTTGTAGGGATCGAACCCGCTATTTTGACTCCTGCAGAACCTGCCACGAGACCACAATGCCACACTGAGTGGTAAAATGATCAATAACCTAGCTATATTTATTTTATTATTTTTTCCTTATTAAATAGGATACCCTTATCAGAATAATTGAAATAAAAAAATATAATAATTGAAAATAGAGAAAATTTGAAAATAATGTTATGAGCAAAATTGTTTTTGGAAGTAAAGAATAAAATACACATTCAAATAACTCTTTTACTAACTCGTGAAGCTACTTCCTAGTCATATATAAGCACATAATGTTAAGACTCTGAAACAACAAAAATACATACATACACATACCTACCTAACTTCACACCAAATCCCTTGCGGGGTAGGCAGAGAGAACGGAGCGCAATAAGACACGATTCTTACACATATCATTCGCTTCGTTGACTTTCATAACTCTTTTCATGCATGCGTGGATTTTTGAGACTCCTCACATCACCTTCATCCAGAACACGTTGTATTTTGTCATGGAAAGTGTGTCTTGGGCGTCCTCGACAGCTACATCCATCCGCTTTTGCATTGTATATCTGCTTAGTCAATCTTAAATCATCCATCCTTTACACATGTTCGAACCATCGGAGCATGTCCTTTCTTACTTTTACACCGACACTCTCTTTCAATCCGACTGCTTTCCTTACAACCTTGCTTTCGACTAAAATAATCGTTAGAAAATCTTATTTAAAGAGACAATACCTATTCAGTGGTCAAATTTTATCTTCTATGTAAATATATGAGAATGTTTTTAGTGCTTAGTATAATTGCACATGACTTTACGTCGAACTTCTGAGAGGTCTTGGTATTTCACCGGTCGAGCCATTCATGCAACGAACTGCCTTGCTCTGCCACTGTTAAGTTTATGTGTCTTGTACCACTTTGCACATAAATAAAGGCAATGATAAATAATAGCTTTTGTAAAGTTGCCGCGAACTGTTGTTAAAAAGCGCTAGGTTTTGAACAGACCGTGTGTCGAAAGGGGACTCTAAAACAGGTAGAAATTTTAATTTTTCCATTAGGTGATTCCGAGAAAATTTGAATTATGGCCAGGTTTTTGGTAGTTTTATCACTCTATCTGTACGCCGGTCCAATATAATCAACGCAATATACAAATATATCTCACCTTTTGTGTACAATCAATCTTTGTTTGGTTTTAAATTTCTTTTTGCAATGATCGCATGAGTATTTTTCATCTAACTTATGCAATTTCATGTGTATTTTTAGTGAATACTCATCACTGTAACAAAAAATAGTTGATTTTAAACAACTATAAAATCCATACCGAAATGAAAACTGAACTGTTCCAAAATAATATCTTTCTACTAAATGTACATGGATGGAGGAATTTTTTTTATCAACTGATTAAGTATTTCTAAGGGCTCGTCCACCAATCAACCTGGAGATACGTGGTAAGGTTTAAAAAATATTTTAAACTATACATATTTTGTGATTTTTGTCAAACCCCCATTTCCAAGCCTCACGTGGTTAACGGACCACCCCTAAGCAAATAAACAGTGCAATACTAGAAATATGTATTATCAAATTCACCATTCATGACTAATAATATATACATACGTAATTAAGTACTCCAAAACTGATTACAAAAACAATATCCAACAGTGACACTTACCTGAACGGTTTTGAACAAACATCACATCGGCAGTACATGACGGAAACGCCACATTTATATCTATGTACCGAACAGTTGGACCATTTACTAAATGTGACCCCACATAGGAGGCATACAAACTGTCTCCTATGTAGCAACACATGCTGAGAGAAGACTCTCTGTGTCTTGAAGTGAAGTTTACACAAACTGCATTTGTAGGAGCCAGCAGACTGAAATAACATATACAAATCCTTGCTGTACATTTTGTAAGATAAAATAAGATAATTTTAATGAATAATCGAATATATGGGATAGAGGGCAAACGAGCAGGCGTGCCACTCAAGGGCAACAAACGCCGCCCATAGACATATGAACACAGAAAGTGTTAAAGTTGTGTTGCCGGCCCTTACAATGGGATATGGAAGAAGTCGGGAAGAGGAAAGGGGGGTTCATTATGGCGCTCTGTCTCTGCGTACCCCGCCAGGGATTTGGCGTTAAGTTATGTGTATGTGTGTAAACCCGCAACAACACACCGTCTAATGCTATTGAAGCAGCACTGAAGAGACCACCATAATTGCTGAACAAGTATTCTGATCTGGTTCTGCTGATTAATAAGGCAACACTCTCCAGTTTCTGTATGTACCTACATCCTGCACACACACATACTGTTGACAGCCTTTTTTTATGGGACAGGAGGGCAAACGAGCATGCGTGTCACCTGATGGTAAGTGACCAGCGCCCCCCATGGACACCTGCAACAAATATAGTGTTACAGTTGCGTTGTCGACCTTTAAGGATAGGGAAGGATGGGGAAGGGAGGTGGGCCTCCGGGTACCCCTCTCACCGAACGTAACGTGACAAGAGCCACTTTACGTCGATCTTCTGAGAGGTTTCACCGGTCGAGCCGGCCCAGTCAAGCGCATCCAAGATGTACAATTTCATTCACCTGCTACATCATCAACCATTGCATACATTCTGAATTCCTACCTTTCCGGGTTTGCTCTAACTTTAAATATCTTGGATTCAAAGTGCAAAAGGATAGTGACATCAACCGTGACATATCGCTTAGAATGAATGCTGGATGGATGAGGTAGTAACAGGTAACAGGGAATACCCGGTTTCCCATTACCTGTTGCCTCTGAAGATTAAGGATAAAATATACAAAACCAATATGAGACCTGTCATCACGTATACATCATAACATTTGGCCATGAAAGGGATGGATGAGAGGAGGAAACATGTTACGGACATGCGAAAGTTGTGATGGATTTGTGGAGTGACGAAAATCAATAAAATACTGAATGAGTAATAGGAAGTTTGAAAGTTGCGCCAATAACTGAGAGGATTAGAGAAAATCACTTTGAAATGCTGTGGTAAGGAAAGCTCAAATAATGGTAATAGGGCAGGAAGAAGATGGCAGTAGTCTTCATCATTTATTACAATTGGGACGGTAAAATTTGATGAGTTGAGTTACCTACACCTTTTGATATAAAAATGAGCATGTACCTACCTCTGTGTGTCTGACATTGTGTTCTGGGATGTAGTCATTTGTCATAAACCCTTTGCCACATATATCACATTGAAATCTCATATTCTTGTTTTTTATTCTTTTAGTTTCCATTTCTCTCTGTTGCTGTTCCAAATCCAAATATCTGACTTCAAATTGTAACTCTTCCAGTTTTAATTCAATATTTGTTCGTTTTAAGATCACTTTTTGCTTCTTTCTTATTTTTTCCACACAGTTTTTGAGCTGCACATTTTCATCTTTGTCAATACATTTTTGGTTATGAATTTCATTTTCTTCTGAAGCTGACTGAGTCATTGGCAATTGTGGTCCACTTATGTTGTCATCATCAAACTCTATTTCACAAGAATCTAACTCATTATAATCCTTGTCTAATTTTGTCTCAACTATACTATTGTCATTATCAGATCCAATATCTGTATTGGCTTCAATTGTATTACAAATATTATGTAAGCTATCCTTTCCTTTTATTTGATTTTTATATTCCTGAAAATCTATCAATATATCTGTATGCGAAATTGTACTTATTGATGGAATGTGGGGTCTTCCTTGATTGACATTAACTGGTATGTATTGCTGGAATTAATTTCAGAAAGTTGTTAATATTTAACTGTGAATAGCTTCTAGCTACTTTATTAAAAAATTTGGAGTACTTGAAAGTTTCTTGCTGCTAGCTAATCACATTCAACACTGAATGGATGGCCCTTCAGTAGTAAAGATTTCAAATTGATATTAAGAAGAATTTACAAGGTTTAAAGAACTATTGTATTTCATACAGTTGCAGTTTCCAGCTCTTTATGACAGACAATATCTTCTTGGCAAGAGTTTATGAACATTTTAGCCTAATATTTAAAAGGTTACTAAATTAATGATTCATATCTAAATATAATCTAAAAATGACCATAGGGTGAGAACTTAATTTTAAACAACAAGCTTCCTCACCTGGTTGGTTAATATTTTCTCTGAAGCTAGGGCCAGTGTCCTCAGTGTCAAAAACTTTTTTAACACACTTTTGCACCACATACAAAGAAAAATTTTATTATTGGAGAGCTGTAAAATTATTTAACATTTTAATTTTTAATTGAAATTAATTCCATAAATATACATTTGAATATTATTAATCTGAATATAATAATTTCGTGACAGCCATAAAAGATTGTTGAGATTTGCAGGAAAACAAAAACAAAATATCAGCAAAAGAAATACTTCATATTGGTTTTATATTCTGTCATGCTATTTGAAACTTGATTATTATTTTTTACAGCAGAGATATCAGTGGATACAAAAATCATGAAATATTACTTACAGCATCTTCTACCAGAGTATTTTTTTTCAACAGTTGATTGTAAGTATCAACATAATGTGTCGATTCAGTAATATTATCATCTTTGCTTGTTGTTAAACAAATCCAACACAGCAGTTTATTACTTTCTTTAAATGTGTCTTTAGTGTGTTGCTGTATCAAAATCTCTGACTCCATTGTAAATCAAAAGTGCCCAGAACACCCACTCTATTCACTAGTCCAAATAGAGGCGGGCCAATAGATCCTCAACTGCTACCATTTATTGTTGAAAACATTGAGATCTATACTTAACATGTGGAGCAACTCTGTAGAGGAAAATATATTATTTATAAAAATAAAAAATGTTGGTATTATCTAAGTCTGTCTTGTATAGATCAAGTATAGATTTAGTGACAATTAGTGAGTAGATTTGTTCCATTATTTTGAAAGCAAACTTGAATTTATTACTTTTTGTCTGTATCTTTATCCTTTTAGAGATTTATTATATTATAACTTGTGTGTATGTTTATACAAACTATTTCAGTTTTCAAACTAGGCTGCAAACCTAGATTTTTAATAAATCTTTTCATTTTACAAAAAAACACATTATTATTAAATAAATAGTAATCAAAGAGAATATAAATTACCACTGTCGCCGGTCGCGCCGCTGCCGCGCTGTCGCAGGCTACTGTTGCCATATCTCAAATTTGTTTCTCCATAAAATCTCAAACCAAGTTTAAGGATAAAAGATTTTATTTTTAATTAATTTTGACAGTGGTAGAGCCAACAGTTTGCTGCAATAGTGAGCCAGCTCGACCGGTGAAATAGCACGACCTCTCAGAAGATTGATTGATTGCCTCATGCCGCGTTTCATTCGGTGAGAGAGGTCCCAGGAGGCCAAATTTACTCAGCAACAATCTTTTTAATTTCCCAATATAATATATCGTAATCTTTATGTGAAAAATCATTTTCTTCAGCTTAATTTTCAAAAAAGTAGTAAATATTTAAAGCTTATTGATGTAAATAATCAACAAGTCTAAGGTTTTATATGTATGTGTATATTAGTACTGGCTGGTGTTATTTTCGGTTGCTAGGTGTTTTTGTTTATATAAGTTTTATCCTAATAAAAATTTGCAGATTGAATTATATCTTCTTGTTCTTACTCCACAATTTAACACGTATATATTAATATTATATCGTGATTTACATTAGGTTATGGGGCCAGATTGATTCTCTGATTATAAAAGTATCTTTAAAAAATGCAATCTATTGTAAATTTCGAAAAGCTCAATGGCCAATCTAATTACGCTACATGGGCTTTTACCATGCAAATGGTCTTAGTGGACTTGGATCTCTGGGATTGTATTGACGAAAATTTTACGGCAGAAACTAAAGAAGCTCGTACAAAGGATTCCAAAGCCCGAAGTAAAATATGTCTGATGTGTTCAGAAAAAATATATCCCATGATCATGCATGTCCAAACTGCAAGAGACACTTGGATGACGCTGAAGCGAGCTTATGCTGATGGCGGATTACTGCGGCGGCTCTATCTGCTGCGGAAGCTGTTCAATGTTAAACTGACAGCGTTCAACACCATGGAGGAGTATCTGAACGATATACAAATGACGAGTCAAGCATTATTAAGTATTAAAGCTGGTCTTGATGATGAATTTATTGCGATTATAATGCTGGCTGGTTTGAGTGATACTTACAACTCATTGGCTATGACGTTGGAGCATTCGAACGCAAAGATTTCTACGGAAACTGTAATGGCAGCGTTATTAAAAGAGAATATGAGGAAGAACAATGTAGAAGATGATTCTGCATTGATGTCCAAGAGTGACAAGACTAAAAAGATGGTCATATGTCATTTATGTAAGAAGAAAGGACATTACAAATGGCAATGCAAATATAAAAATCCTTCACAGAAAAAGGATACTACTACTCATGATAATAAGAAAAATAAAGAAACTGTTGAGTTGATATGTGCTATGTCTGCTACCGTTAATAAAGACGAATGGGTGATAGACTCAGGAGCCACGTCGCACATGACATCAGAAAAACGCACATTAAAAAATTTAAAAAGCATCAACTGTAAAGTGGTAACAACAGCAAATAATGACCAGATGTTGTCTAAAATACAGGGAGATGTATTTTCTATGGGACGATCAGTAAAGTTTGAAGATGTTCTCATGGTACCAGGTTTGATGACTAATTTATTATCTGTGAGTAAAATGTGTAGTAAAGGTTGCATTGTTGTTTTTGATAATAATTGTTGTAAGGTTTTTAAAAGTAATGACGTCACTATAGCTGGTAAGGTATTATTAACAGCACCACTGAAACATGGTTTATATGTTTTAAATAGGGAAGCAGCATTGGTTTTAACGTCTCCTCCAGTTGACTCGAGGGTTTCCAATAATTTCGTCTTATGGCATAGGCGATTAGGACACTTGAGTGGTCCTTTGATGGAAAAGTTGAAGGGTATGACAGATGGTCTGTCATATGGAGCGGTGAGTGTGGAACCTTGTGAAGGTTGTTGCAAAGGTAAAGAGTGCGTCAAGAAATTTCCTAAGAGGAATAATAAAGGTAAGCGAGCAAAATCGTTGCTTGAATTAGTACATACTGATTTAGCGGGACCTATGGAAGTTGAATCCTATGGTGGCAATAAATATTTTTTGGTATTTGTTGATGATTTCAGCCGGAAAGTATTTGTATATCTGCTGAAGTCAAAAACGGAAGTATTCGCTAAATTCAAGGAGTTTAAAGTACTAGTTGAGAATGAGACAGGTAAGAAAATTAAGAAATTGCGTAGCGATAATGGAACTGAGTTTACTAATGGTGAGTTTCAATCTTTTTTAAAGGAGCATGGTATACTGCATCAAAGAACGGTACCGCATACTCCGCAACAAAATGGAGTTGCTGAGCGTACAATTCGTACCATAACCGAGAAGGCTAGGTGTATGATCCATGAGGCTTGTCTAGATAAAAGAATTTGGGGAGAAGCCATTGGATGTGCAGTATATCTGAAGAACAGGTCTCCGACTATGGCTCTGACGGATCAAATTCCTGAAGAGGTGTTTAGTGGAGAACGAGTCGATCTGTCGAACCTTAGAGTGTTCGGATCCAGGGCTCAGGTTCTCATAAAGGTTGGTCGAAAAAAGTTTGACGCAAAGACTGTAGAATTGTTAATGACTGGCTACTCCACTAGTCAGAAGGCATATAGATTCTTGAATATGGAATCAAAGAAAATCATTATTGCTCGAGACGCAACATTTTTTGAAGATTTACCTGTAGTCCAAAAGAAACAAAATATGGTTTCTAAAAAGGACTATGTAGATATATATCTACAAGATGGAGTAAGTACTGCAAGCTCTTCCACTGGACCGGAAGGACCATTAATAGATGGACCTGTTATAGTGGGGGCGACGAGTTTTAGTCGTAAGGTTCAGTGTAGTCAGCCAAGTGAGGTTGATTCTAACTCTAGAGATTTAGATTCTGACATATTTTTCGACACAGTAGACTCCTCGGGCAGTACTATGGCGAATGATCCGCAAAATTCAGATGATAATATATCTGAATTGTTAAGAGATGGTGTGGTGGATTCCACTGACAGGCGCTACCCCATGCGAGATAGACGTCCAAATCGAGAAAAGGACATGGTCTATAATTTCCATGTAGGAGATATTTCAGATCCTGTGTCAGTTCATGATGTGATGGAGCGCTCAGACAAGGAATTATGGCTACAAGCCATGAAAGATGAATATGATTCCCTGAAGGTAAATAATACCTGGGAATTAGTTGACCGTCCGGTGAATGTAAATGTTGTAAAATCTAAATGGGTTTTTAAACTGAAGCGTGGAATGGATGGTAATATACAGCGCTACAAAGCAAGGCTGGTTGCCAAAGGCTATTCTCAAAAACCTGGTGAAGATTATTTTGAAACATTTGCGCCGGTGGTTAAGATTTCATCGATTCGTCTTCTTTTAGCATTGTCTGTAGAAAAGAATTTAAGTATCCATCACATAGATGTTACAACTGCGTTCTTGAATGGAGATTTGCAGGAGGATATCTATATGGAGCAACCTGAATTTTTCATTCAAAGGGGGGAAACTCGCAAAGTTTGCAAGCTGAAAAAAGCATTATATGGCTTGAAACAGGCTGCGAGATGTTGGAATGAAAAAATTCATGCCCATATACTTAAAATGGGTTTTAAGCGATCTAACTATGATCAATGCGTATATACCAAGATTATTAATAATTTGTTTGTTGCTATTGCTCTTTATGTAGATGATTTTTATATCTTTACAAATATTGAAGTTGAAGCAGTTAAAGTGAAAGAACAGATAAGTGGTTCTTTCAAGATAAAAGATCTTGGAGTGGCAAGAGAATGTCTTGGGATGAGGATTGAGCGAGATGTGGCTCGACAAATAATCCGAGTCTCACAGGAGGCATACATTTTGAAAATTTTAGAGAAGTATGGGATGCAAGATTGTAAGCCAGTTAGTACACCGGTTGAAACAAATCTTCATCTCGTACCTGGAGTGAAAAATGATAACTCGCAATATCAAGAAATTATAGGTTCACTCATGTATTTGGCGTGCTGCACAAGGCCAGATATATCTTTTGCAGTAACAATGCTAAGTCAATTTAATAGTTGCAATGATTCTACTCATATGGCAGCACTGAAACGTGTGCTAAGGTATCTGAAGGGAACAGTGAAATTGGCACTATGTTACAGAAAGCGTAATAATCCTTTAGTTGCATATTCAGATGCTGATTGGGGAAATAGGCCTGATGGGAAATCTTTCTCTGGTTATATCCTTGTTTTTGGTGGTGCTGCTGTAGCTTGGCAGTCTAGGAAACAGCAATGTGTTGCATTAAGCACTGCTGAAGCGGAGTATATTGCAATTTGTGAGGCAGCCAAAGAGGTAGTTTCAGTGAATGGTTTATATGCTGAATTAACAAAACGGGTAGACACCATTACAATTTTTAGTGATAGTCAAAGTGCTAGCAAATTGGTGTATACTCCTGCTATAGGAAAACGCTCGAAGCATATAAATATTAAGTATCATTTTGTTAGGGATTTGGCTAATCAAAATGTGATTTGTATTAATTATTGTGAGACTGCTCTTATGCCTGCAGATATGATGACAAAGGGAGTACCTCGACAGAAACATCAGTTGTGTACTAGCCTTGTTGGATTAAGTGGGGGTGATGTAAATAATCAACAAGTCTAAGGTTTTATATGTATGTGTATATTAGTACTGGCTGGTGTTATTTTCGGTTGCTAGGTGTTTTTGTTTATATAAGTTTTATCCTAATAAAAATTTGCAGATTGAATTATATCTTCTTGTTCTTACTCCACAATTTAACACGTATATATTAATATTATATCGTGATTTACATTACTTATAAACCCGCAGAAATATAAAACCCCATGTCACTTTTCCCCCCGTAAATTGGTGGGGAAAACCCCTAAGTTGGCAGCCCAGCTGTGCGG
The DNA here is from genome assembly GCA_905147225.2 of Euproctis similis. Lineage (NCBI taxonomy): Eukaryota > Metazoa > Arthropoda > Insecta > Lepidoptera > Erebidae > Euproctis > Euproctis similis. The sequence goes on from LR990107.1 coordinate 3,241,133, forward strand.
ACTGATTGGTCTGATTGTTTTTATTTTTTGTAGGTACATATCAATAGCGAATATTAGCAATTCCAAGCAATTCTTTCATTTATTCGATAAATATTGGTTTTATTTTATATGTAAATTAATGATAGAAGATTAAAAAGCGTAGTCTATGTTACGTACGGAACAGATAATGTTAAACTTGATTGATAGCACTTACGCCTGATCAATCCTTGACTTATTCATATTTTACATAAGAATTTTATTTTTATATTTATTTAATATGGAGAGAAATTTATGCGTCACCTGCCTTAGTAGCGATAGACGTCTAGTGTCATTGAAAAGCATCAGACACTTCTTGAAAGAAATTAAATTCTTGAAGGTAAGTTTTCATTTATTTATTTAACATAACTTATCTTCACGCCCTTTGTTACCCGAAGGCGTAGGCAGCGGCTGTTAAGCCTCGTCTCGCCGTTATGTTTACGTCCCAAATGGAATAGGTGGCGAACCTATTGCCATACCGGGCACAACGTTTTCAATCATCGATATTTTTCACACATAACTTCCGAAAACGATTTCAAGAAGTCATTCTGTCTGGCTCACAGCCAGTGTCAGGATTCGAACCCAGACCTCTGAATCAGAAGCCATGTGCTGTCTCACTGGACCACCGAGACTGTATTTATTTATACATATTACATATTCTCAACAAAGTCATTACATGCCAAAATAATCGGAGTATTTTTACCACCATCTTATATGTTATTTAACTATTACATAAATAATTCAACTTATAAAATTTAATTTAAATGATTTGTCAAGAGTGATTGCTCAACATAAATAAAGTACTCAATCGGCGATAATATCTTAGTAATGATTATAACATAACACACTAGAGGCCAAAAAATACTTGAATAAAATAGTTTTTATAATAATTACATTATTATATTTTTTACATTTCCACCTGAAGACATACAATGGCGACATCTGTTGAGAATGTGGAAGTTGTATATTAAAATGTTATAATTTTAAAATGAAAGCTTCAAGAGCACAGGAGGTCCTTTAGTCTGATATAACGGTAAGCGTATTTAAAGAATAAAATAAAGTTAAAGTTATTATAAAAAGTTATAAAACTATTGTGATTTTATTGTGACTATGAACCGATAATAAATAATAAATCTGTTGACAACACTTATCTGAAACTCTTAACAAATTACAATATGTATAATATTTGATTTTATATAAGCATTCTGTTCATACATACATAACTTCATGCCTTTTACTACCCGATGGTGTAGGCATCAGCTGTTAAGATATTGACATGTCTAATCATACAGTAACATTACCATGGCCCACTGATCTTTTTGTTATTATACATATCCAATCCTTTAATCTTGATTGTCTACATTTCAGATTGAAAATCTAAAATGTCTGAAAAATTTAGAAACTAAACTAAATGTTAGTTATGATCATCAGTTTAATTTTGATGATGATCCGTTAATTAATTGTGAAGCTAAAATAGAAGAAAACACTGTAAAGGCAGAAATCTATATAAAAATAGATAAACAAGATGAAACAATTGAAGTAAATGAAAAGCAAACAATTGTAACACATGATGTAGAACCAGACTGCACACTTACAATTTGTGATCAGACATTGAAGTAGTAAAAAAGAGAGAACGCATATCCATGGAAATATTTAATAACAAAATTAAAGAAATCACAAAGAAGAATACAGAGCAACAAGAGATTGAGTCAAAGTTTTCAAAAATTGTGTTTAGTGAAGAAGAAATGAAAAAAAATAGAGAAAACAAAAGGAATCATTATAATTTTAAGAAACTACTCTACCAGTGTGATTCATGTGTTCTTGGCTTTACAAAGAAATCTACATATAAAATACATTTAGAGAAAAAACATGATGAGGTAAATAATGAAAGTAATAAAAAGTTAAATATTTGATAAAATAATTATGTAGCAAAGTAACTATCTGACCCTCGAACTGTTAGAGATAACATTAAAAATATAGTATTGGACTACTTTTAACATTTAGGACTTGCACTGACAATATGATCTATTGTCAGTGCGTGTGTGTCAGTCATTATAATTCCCCTTAAATGTTAAAAGTAGTCCACCCTAGATTTTTATTTATTCAATTTAAATAATATTTTTTTTATTTGCTTATCATTTTATTTTTTTGGCAAGACATCTGCTGGGTCAGTTAGTAATATATAGAATAATTGTACTAATGCATAGATATTTATTCTAAATTTTTTTAAAATACTCTTTTTAATGTAAACAAACGAAATATGAATACATTGTCTATTACAATTGAGTACAACATTTGTAGGAAAGGTGACTGATGTATGCCTATTACTTTCAGTTCATGGGACATTTATTTTGTGATGTATGTAAAGTTCGCTTCCAAACAGAGTTGGCTTTGTCCTGTCATAGAATAAAGCATTACGTCTGTTACAAGTGCAGATTATGTAATTATACCACAACAGAACAATTGGCTGCGTTAAATCATTGCAAAATGAAACACAAGCTGGATCAGTTGAACAGCATGAAATGTAAACAATGCATTATTATTGTTAAGTAAGTATTTTTAATACAATAATTGAAAAATATAAAAGCTGTTAGTTTTGTTATGTTGGATTATAATTTGTTGTCAGTATAGATAAATAAATATTATTAACAATTTCTGATTGGATATATAATGATATATAATGCTTCAATTGACGTCGTTGATTTAAGTGCTGCCATCTAGAGTACGTCTAATCCCTGTACCGATTATCATATTTACTTTGCGATCCGTGATGGAACTTTATTGGTAAATAATTTATATAGTGCTAATATTTCTATTTATGTGATAGCACATGCAATACAGGTAGTATTACTGTTGCATTGCCTATCTTTCAAATGGCATAGGGACAAGATCGGATGTGTGAGAGGTGGAAGAAATTGACATGCAGGATACCTCTCTCACCGAGTGAAATGTGGCACGAACCATTTTACGTCGTCACTCTTAGAGGTCGGTGGTATTTTACCAGTAGAGTCGGCCCATTCATACAGTGAACTGCTTGGCTCTACCTCTTAAGAAATTATTTTCATTATTTACAGATCACCTGGTGACCTAGAAGAACGCAGATATGTCACAGTCTGCACTGTGATGACTGTGGCGTCAGATTTAAAGGAAAGGACACCCTCAGACAGCACAGAGTGTACGTAATCATTTACATCTTTAATATTTTTGTATTGCTCTACTTTTTTTCTATGTTATTCACAAGCCTGGTTGTATTACTGTATAATAACAGTGGTAGAGCCACGCAGTTCTTTGCATGTATGGGCTGGCTCGACCACGTCCTCTCAGAATATCGGCGTAAAGTGTCTCATGACGTGTTTCGTTCGGTGAAAGGGGTGTCCGGAGGCCCACCCTATTTCCCCTCCCTTCCCATCCCTCTCCGTTGTAAAGGTTGGCTACGCAAATGTAATACAATCTGTGTTACAGGTGTCATAGGTGTATGATTGAATTACTTAAAATTTGGAATATGAGTTTTATTTGTTCACATTGAATTGTGTTTTGTTAATTCATTTTATATAAAGTTTCCAAATATTAACAATTTCATAAATTGAAAAATCAAAATGTTTAAGTTTTAAGAGTGTGTTTTTGATTTGAAAGTACATAATCCCATTAGGCACATTTGCTATTCAAGAATAGACACCTCTGGTTGCTTACCAACAGGTGACCCTCTTGCTCCTTTGCCTGCTTGTCCTATAAAAAAGTTGTGTTAAAGTAAGCGAGTGTGACATGGTAATTTTTAAAATATGTGTAACGGATGACGTTACTGGTGATTATTCCACTGGATGATGGTATATCGTGGGTGGTGCTTCTTCCATGATGGTGGTTGAGCGGCCGGTAAATGAAAGACGCAATTAGAATCCTGTCATGTTTATTTGTGTCAGCGACAACTGCCTGTCGCTGCACACCGACCACTACTGTATACTGTGCGTACAGTAGTTATATACTATTGATGGCACGTACATGTACGTGCCACGAGGTGTAGTATCCCTTACACCATTCCCCCCTTAGTTGAAAAAAAAATCCTTAAAACTGATCATAAATAATATATATATATATATAACTTCACGCCAAATCCCTTGCGGGGTAGGCAGAGAAAACGGAGCGCCATAACTCCCGGCTTATTACGTTGCATAAACCATAGAGACGCACTTCATAAAAAATGTAAAAAATCACCAACGAATGAAGTACTTCTGCATACATACAGACGGTACAGGTCCTTTTGTAATAATATTTTGAAGAAGGCTAAGAGACTTTATGATGAGCAAGAAATCAATAAATCTAGTCATAACCCAATAAAGAGAGTAACTAACACTACCGCGCAGAAACAATCTAATGCTTGCTTGACACATCAACCACATACACTCAATCATGTAATATTGTGAACACCTTCTTTGTAAATATTGGTAAAAATCTTGCAGATAATATCACTAACCAACAGCCGGTGAACCTAAATTTGCCAGCAGCTATGTCACACAGAACATTTGTCTTGGACCGTACCGACCCTAACGAAATAAAGGTTATCATCAACTCTCTCCGTAGTAATGCTTCTACTGGTTGGGACTCCATTTCCCCTACCTTTCTTAAAAGATACTCTAATATACTGTCACCTATCCTAAGCCACATTTTTAATCTTTGTTTTGATACATCTGTCTTCCCTAATGCATTTAAAAAAGCAATCGTTCACCCTATTTTCAAGGGTAGCGATGAGTCCCAGCCTAATAATTACCGCCCCATTGCAGTTTTAAGTACCTTATCCAAAATCCTAGAACGGTTGATGAACAAACGACTGTGCATTATCGCGACCATTATAAATTATTGTCGCCACAACAGTTTGGTTTCCGACAAAATAGATCAACCAGTGACGCCATACATAACATAACATAACATAACTTCACGCCTTTTGTTACCCCAAGGTGTAAGCAGCGGCTGTTAAGCCTCGTCGCGCCGTTATGTTTACGTCCCAAATGGAATAGGTGGCGAACCTATTGCCATACCGGGCACAAAGTTTGTCAGTCATTGGTGTGAGCCAGTGTCTGGAATCGAACCCCGGACCTCTGGATCAGAGGCCGTGCGCTCGCCCACTGCGCCACCGAGACATACATGAACTAACAAATTTTATTGTTCAAAATATTAATAAAGGCAGAAAGGTTTTAACTATATTTCTTGACCTTGCGAAGGCATTTGATACAATTCCAGTGCCCATACTTTTAAACAAACTTGAGCGGATGGGAGTCAGAGGGGCGCAACTTAATCTGTTCCAAAGTTACCTCGCCAATCGCTCACAAATAGTTAAAATTGCTAATCACACTAGTGATGAGCTATTCGTTGAACAATATGGCGTCCCGCAAGGTTGTTTCTTGTGTTCATAAATGACCTTTGCAATTTGAAACTACCAAATTCCAAGACTGTGTGTTACGCAGATGACACGGCCCTAACATTTGTCGCGGATACGTGGTTGGATTTGGAATGTACAGCTCAACTTGGTTTCAACTCAGCGTTGTCTTGGCTTTATTCTCACTCTCTAACTCTTAATTCAAACAAAACCAAATATGTGACCTTTTCAGTTAGTTCGAACTCGCAACCTAAGAGTCCTGTAACTCTTAAAGCACATTCTTGTAATGTACCAACACTAATTACATGCAGCTGCCCTCATCTGACACCTGTTGATCATATTAAATATCTAGGCGTGTATCTAGATAGAACGTTAAACTTCAAAACACACATTAATGCCCTCGTGGGTCGTGTCCGGAAATTGATATATATATTTAAAACTTTACGTAATATCGCAAATCAGTCTGTCGTTCGTATGGTGTACAGTGCTTTGTGTTTATCTATTATTACGTATTGTATATCCTGCTGGGGTGGTGCCGCAAAAACCACTATGAAACCACTTGAAATAGCACATAGAACGATACTAAAAGTTTCAACTTGTAGACCCATAATGTTTCCGACAACATTCATCATCATCATCATCATCAGCCTATTGCAGTCCACTGCTGGACATAGGCCTCTCCCAATGTGCGCCACAAAATCCGATTCTCTGCCTTCCGCATCCAGTCTTTTCCAGCAGCCTTTCTGAGGTCGTCTGACCATCGGGCTGGTGGGCGTCCTACACTACGTTTACCAGGAAGCGGCCTCCACTCTATGACCTTCTTACTCCATCTACCGTCGGTCCTTCGGCAGATGTGACCAGCCCATTGCCACTTCTACGAGCTTGCTTATTCTACGAGCTATGTCGGTTACCCTAGTTCTCTGGCGGATATACTCATTCCTGAGTTTATCCTTCAGAGATACCCCGAGCATAGTCCGCTCCATAGCTCGCTGAGCAACTTTAAATTTGTGGACTAGCCCCACCGTGAGTGTCCACGTTTCGGCACCGTAGGTCATCACCGGTAGGACGCACTGGTCAAAGACCTTGGTCTTCAGACATTGCGGTATAGGCGAGCTGAAGACCCGACGCAGTTTGCGAAATGCAGCCCAACCCAGCTGAATCCTCCTTTCGGCCTCCTTCTCGAAGTTTCGTCTACCTAACTGGATAGTTTGGCCTAGGTAGACGTATTTGTTTACGACTTCGAGAACTGACCCTTCGACGCTTATCGGTCCGGGCACGACATGTTCATTGAACATGACCTTGGTCTTGTCCAAGTTCATGCCCAAACCGACACGCCGGGAGGACTCGTCTAGGCTGCGCAGCATTCCGCTTAACTGTTCCAGCGACTCTGCCATCACAACGATGTCGTCGGCAAACCGAAGATGTGACATGTACTCACCATTCACGTTAATACCCTGTCCAGTCCAATCCAGTGTCTTGAAGACGTCCTCCAGAGCGTTGGTGAAGAGTTTAGGAGATATGACATCTCCCTGTCTTACACCTCGATTCAGCTCGATGGAGTTCGTCACCTGGTCCTGTATCTGAACAGTCATCGTGGCGGTGTCATACAAACATCTCAACACCTCGATATAGCGCCAGTCGATCCGACATCGCTGCAGTGCATCCAGAACTGCCCAAGTTTCGATGGAGTCGAAGGCTTTCTCGTAATCCACGAATGCCATGCACAGCGGCTGATTGTACTCTTCGGTCTTCTGTACAATCTGCCGAACAGTATGGATGTGGTCCACGGTGCTAAAGCCTTTTCGAAACCCGGCCTGCTCCGGAGGCTGGAACTCGTCGAGTCTTGCAGCGAGACGATTCGTGACGACCCTCGAGAACAACTTGTAGATATGGCTCAGAAGTGAGATGGGTCTGTAGTTCTTCAGTAAGGTCTTATCACCTTTTTTGAAGAACAGCACCACCGCACTCCCGCTCCAAACCTGAGGGGTTATACCTTGGTGTATGACGGAATTAAAAAGACTTGCTAATTCCTTTAGGATAGGGGTCCCGCCGGATTTTAGAAGTTCTGTAGTAATTCCGTCATCACCGGGTGCCTTGTTGTTCTGGAGTTGCCCGAGAGCCGCCCTAATCTCGCTTGCTGTGATATCGGGAATGTCTTCACTATAGTGACGCGTTAGCGGGGCTCTGTGGTCATCATCGCTGTGTCCCGTAGGCTTGGTCATCCGTTTTGAATAAAGGAGCCCATAAAAAGATTCGATCTCTGCGAGAATCTCAGGCGTGACGACACGTCCATCCGCAGTTTTCAGCTTCGTCAGATGGGGCCTTCCAAGCTGCTGAGCGAACACTTTCGACCCTTTATTGCGGTCGATCGCGTCCTCGATTGCTCGGGTATTCGATCGACGAAGGTCGCGCCGCATCAGCTTCCTAATACGCTGGTTTAGGCTTCTCCATTCTGACGAAGACAGCTGATCGGATGGAGTTTCTCGTCTTTGCCTCATCAGCTCGAGCGTCTCGGCAGAGAGTTTGGACTCCTTTTTCTGCGATCTCGGGAACAACCTTTGAGACACTTTCCTCAGCGTGTTGACCACAGTGTCGGTCCTTTCGTCCACATCACCGGTGGTTTCCAGCAGGTCGAATCGATTTTTAAGTTCCATTTGGAACGTTTCGGTTTCGGCTATTTGGAGTGGCGTAGGTCGGAAAATAGACCTCATCTTCCGGGTCCTTTCAGCTTTCAAGTTAATATTTAGGGAGCCCCGAAGAAGTCGGTGATCACTTCCAGTATTGAACCTGTTGATCACAGAGACATCTCTAAATATGTGCTTACTATCCGTTATGATAAAATCTATCTCGTTCCTTGTCACAAAGTCGGGGCTTCGCTAAGTCCACCTCCTGTGGAGACTCTTTTTGAAGAATGAGTTCATCAAGAAGAACCCTTCAGACTCCAGGAAGTTGACCAGCATCTGGCCCCTGTGATTTCGACACCCCAAGCCATATGGACCGATTTTCGTTTCGCCGCGTTCTTGTACTCCCACTTTGGCATTGAAGTCCCCCATAACAACGTTGTAGTGAGCCTTGGCGGTACAATGTATTGCTTTCGCAATATCCTCGTACATCGCCTCCGCTATCTCGTCAGAGTATGTCGAGGTCGGCGCATATACCTGTATCACCTTCAGGGTGTACCTGTTGGAAAGTTTCAGTACAAGGTATGCTACCCTGGTCGACACACTGCTGACCTCCACAACGCTGCCAACGAGGTCCTTGTGAACCAGGAAACCGACACCCCCCTGGGAGAGCTGGTCACCTTCTCGAAAATAGAGCAAGTTGCCCGACTGTAGGGTTATCGTGTCCTCCCCCTCTCGCCGGACTTCAGATAACCCTAGAATATGCCAGTTTAAGCAACCCAGTTCTACCTCGAGTTCGGTGAGGTGTTGGTCCAGCCGAAGACTGCGTCCGTTGTATGTTGCCACGCGTAGTTGTTTTTGACAGCCTGTCGTAACCCGGAGATTCTTAGCACCCCCTGTCCCACCGTTACTACGACCGCTGCCTTGGCCAGGAATAGTGGGACCACCGGGAACTGGGGGCCGTTGGTTCTGCGCTCTTTTCATTTTGGGAGGTTTTTGCCCATAGTCCCCACGCTGGGCAGACGTGTTGGAGACCGCAGGGGTTCACCTGTTATTGATAGGAACGCTGCTGCCCGTCCCTACCGAGAATTTTTGGGTTAACCCTTGTTTCGGAATGGTTATCCCGCCATTCTTCGGTGTTAAGCTATGTAAGCTTGTCAGCCATACGTTTTTCTTTTTCTCCCGGCTGACTGAGAGAACAACATTATTGTATAATAAATGTCAGGTTCTCAATGTACGGCAACTCTTTATTTTAAACTCTGTTCTTTTACAACACAGAAACACTCCATACAAAGAATCAACTGAACGTCGAAAACACAAAGCCTGCGTAATTCCAATACCACATAACACCTTTACTAAGAGATTCTTTTACTATTTGGGTCCGTATTTGTATAACAAAATTAACCTGATTTGTTCAATACACGGGTCATCGCCTTTCTTACTTAAAAAAGTTGTTCGATCATACCTAATAAACATAAACTATGATGACACTGAGGAAATAATGCTGTAATGTTCTACCACTAGAGTGAATGTAACGTTCGCAACTATGTGTAGTGCATGTATGTGTAATATATCAATAACAATATTTCATGAGTACCTTATATGTATATGTATCTATCTATTGTACGTATATGTTCGTGTGTTTGTATGTATCTATATTATAGTATGTGTATGTATGCATATCGTGTGCATGTGTATCGATATGTATTATGTCTTATTGTCTTTATCGTACCTAACTGTATATAATTAGTATATGTACTTCCTAATTATACTCGCATATGTAGACTCCGGTGGGAGAAGGACTGTTATTCCTTCCTACAGGTCTTTGACCTATTAAGGGTAACAGAGCTTCATCCTTCAAAACAATTTGGCTGAACTCAACCTGTTTACAAACTCCACGCTACAGTTGCAACAACAGTATAAATGAATATTTTTAATATATTATGATTGCTTTTAATGTGAAATATTGTATATTATGTTTATAAAGTATATTGATATTTGTATAATTATTTATTATTATTAAATTGAAAGGAATAAATTTAAACTGTTGTAATGACTGACATAACTAATTGAATAAATAATTATAACTATGGATGAATGTCAATGTTAAATATTTATTACCATTTTCTTTTTTGTTGAACTGTTATTATTTGTTTTTATTTTAACCGACTGAATATTTTTAATATATTATAATTGCTATTGAGAAATTTATAAATATGTTTTTAATGAGAAATGTTGTATACTATATTTATGTATAGTATATTGATATTTGTATAATTACTTATTATTATTAATTTGAAAAAATAAATTTAAATTGCTGTAATGACTGACATAACAAATTGAATAAATGATTAAATGGATGAATATCAATGTCAAATATTTATTACCTTTTTTTTTTCTTTTTGTTGAACTGTTATTTGTTTTTATTTTAACCGACTAATATTATTATTACTGAAATGCCTGTCTTATAATATAGCTGTTTGAAACAATAATTGTTATAGTTAAGGCTAGAGTTCATTTTGTATTATTTGTTTGTTGAGTTATTTGTTAAATTGTTACCTTTGGAATGAAATAAATATTATTATTATTATATAAGGCACGATTCTTGCACATCACTCGCTTCGTTGACTTTCATAACTCTTTTCATGCACGCGCGTCCATTCTTGAGGCTCCTAACATCACCTTCCTCCAGAACACGTTCTATTTGGTCATGGAATGTGTGTCTAGGCCGTCCTCGACTCCTACATCCATCCGCTTTTTCATTGTATATCTGCTTAGTCAATCTTGCATCATCTATCCTTTCTACATGTCCGAACCATCGGAGCATGCCCTTTCTCACTTTTACACCGACACTCTCTTTCAATCCGACTTCCTTCCTTATAACCTTGTTTTCCACGCGGTCAGCGAGGGTCACTCCGCAGATTTTGCGCAATGCCCTCATTTCGACCGCGTTTATAATACATTCATGCACGCTCTGCCATACCCAGCTCTCGCTTCCATAAATTAGCGTTGGGATCAGTATTGCATTGTGAATTGCTAGCTGGGCTTTTCTGCTAATATCTTTGCGGCCAGGAATCTCTCCAACGCCCCATTTACTTTATTTCCTAATGCTACTCTTCTTTCTACATCAGCGGTGTACCTTCCATCCCTGCTAAAAGCGCATCCAAGATATACAATTTCATTCACCTGTTCCAGCACTACATCGTCAACCATTATCCTTGCATCCGTTCTGGATTCCTTCCTTTCAAACACCATCTTTCGTTTTCATCACATTCAATTGTAAGCCTTTCATCAAACAATCATCTTTCATAATAGTGACTAGTGTTTGCAGATCAGACGGCGATTCAGCTAAGAGCACGGCGTCATCTGCGTAAAGCAGGCAGCTCACAATTAGGTCACCCATTCGCATCCCTACATTCGTCGATCTCACTCTCTGGAGACAACTGTCCAGGTACAGGATGAACAGCCGAGCGGACAGCATGCAGCCCTGTCTGACGCCGACATTGACGTCAAACCAGGGCGACAAGCCGCCGTCAACGCGCACACACGCTCTGCAGCACGATGTGCCTCATAAGTGGACTGCACAGCGCGCAGCAGTATCCCGGGAATATGTCCCACAGATCCTTCCGTAACAGCCTGACAAACGCTTTTTCCACATCCACAAAACCGCAGAATACTTTCCGGCTAACAGCCAGTTGTTTCTCCATGATGTTGCGCAGAGAAAAAATCATGTAAATAATAAATATTTAAAATTTCAGCCATATTCATGGAACAAAAAGGAAATTTATATGTGACATATGTTCTAAGTCATTTGTTATGTGTGCAAGGTGCAATATAAAAACATCTATGTATACAGAAGCCATCTCAAGAATAACGCCAATCACTCCGATGAAACGTAAGTGACAAATGGTTTTTTTCATAAATATACTGGACAGGTAGAAAGACTGGATGACGCAAGTTTAACTAAACACGCCTGCCTGCTTAGTTATCTACAAAGCAAAAGCCGATGGATGTAGGAGTCGAGGACGGCCACGACACGCTTTTCATGACTAAATAGAACGAGTTGATGAAGTTGATGTCAGGAGCCTTAAAAACCTATCTGCCTACACCTCAAGGGATATGGCTTGAAACTATGTATGTATGATTACCCGACCTTGGCTATGTTTCAAATAACAATGACATTCACAGAAATAGATCAAGATAGAACGGCCGCGATGTCATATTTCCATACATTTCGAGCGTGTCACTTTTTTTAAAAACCACGCCCACAGCGTGACGTCATTTTCATTGGGAGCGGAGTGACTAGTTAGGAGACACACACATTAGATTATCGATGTTAATATCGGCAACGTGTGTTAATTTTATTATTTTTATATTTTACCAACTTTATTGATTTTGTGTAACGATAATCATAGAAAGTAAAACATGTTAAATACTTTAATCCGACATATTAAAACCTAAAACATATTTTTCCAACAGTATATAAAATTTAATTATAAATATTTTACTGTCCTTGAAACTATACATATTTATTAAATATTTGCCTTTTGGTAAGGGTTGGCCTCACAGTCCTGGTTAAATAACGAAGCCGAACGTCTACATATACCTCGGTTACTGCCCGTTTGAGAACAACGAGATGATTTTCCATCGGCGATTGGTCAAATTGGTGAAAACTTATACTGTCAAATAAACTGCTGCCAATGTAATTACGAATCACTTTGGTTGAAATTTGTGGTGTTAGAATAAAGTAGGGACAAAGCAAGACATGAGCTGATACTCAAATTATTATTGAATTAATTTATCGATAAGTCCTAAGACTCAACGATACATGGAGTGCCCATCTCTAACATTCGAATCACAGCGATTAACAGACGCAGCGATCAACTGGCAGGTGTATTGTGTATTTCGTTCGATTTGACGTACATTACGCGTATAATTAATGCGCGCAATGGTTTTTGTATACGAGCGTTGAACGCGGACAGCAATGGATATTTATCATAACGAAAAAATATACAACTTGTGATCGTAATTATTGAACATAGTAAAAGTAAAACAATAATTTATAATCTTAAAAAAATACTTTCTACTGATTTTCTGTACTTACTGATCATACGAAATATTTCCTTTTTTCATATTTGATTCACTACTTTTGTTTTTACAATTTGCCACAGCATAATAAGGCATATATGTGACGTTTTATCTATTTTTTTACGTCCTGAACGCATGGCAGGAACGCTCGTTGCGTAATGAGAGCGAGTTTCGAAAAGCATGCAATATAGTGCATGGTTTTGGCACGCTTGCCACGCCTATTCGCCGTTATATCTTGATCTATTTCTGTGATGACATTAGTTATTTTTGCAATAGAAACATCATTGACTATCATTATCACTACTTAAAAATAAATTCACTTAAAGATTATGCTTATTTTTATTTGCCTTAATTTAAGAGTATACATAGTATACGAGTATACATAGTATGGAAGGTACACCGCGGATGTAGAAAGACGAGTGGCGATAGGAAATAGCGTAAACGGAGTGTTGGGCAGATTCCTGGGCGCAAAAAATATTAGCAGAAAGGCCCAGTTAGCAATCCACAATGCAGTCCTGATCCCAACACTAACTTATGGAAGCGAGAGCTGGGTATGGCAGAGTGTGCATGAAAGTAGAATAAACGCGGTAGAAATGAGGGCTCTACGCAAAATCTGCGGAGTGACTCTCGCTGACCGCGTAGAAAACAAGGTTGTAAGGAAGGAAGTTGGCTTGAAAGAGAGTGTCGGTGTAAAAGTAAGAAAGGGCATGCTCCGATGGTTCGGACATGTAGAAAGAATGGTTGACGCAAGACTGACTAAGCAGATATACAATGCAAAAGCGGACGGATGTAGGAGTCGAGGACGGCCAAGACACACATTCCAAGACCAAATAGAACGTGTTCTGGAGGAAGGTGATGTTAAGAGCCTCAAAAACCGACGCGCGTGCATGAAAAGAGTTATGAAAGTCAACGAAGCGAGTGAGGTGTGTAAGAATCGTGCCCTATGGCGCTCTGTTCTCTCTGCCTACCCCGCAAGGGATTTGGCGTGAAGTTATGTATGTATGTATACATAGTATAAAATAAAGTCGCTTTTCACTGTCTTTCAAAGGATTTTGAAGCGGTCTTTTCATTAGGTGGCAACGTGGTGGTTTTTAGCATATGTATGGTGAAGTAAAGAATACAAAATTTTCTTATTTATTATTTTTGATTCCAAACAAAGTTCGCCGGGTCAGCTAGTAATATAATAAATTTCAAATAATTATTCATCCTTGTGGCACCGGCCGACAGAATAGTGTCACCCCGCCTTGGCCGCTCTCGGGTGTCGTAATAGGGTGAATAAGGATTACTTACAATATTGTTGTAGTTATTAAATATTTTAGATATTATGTTGTTTTAGATATCCGTGTCCGGAGTGCGGCAAGAACTGCGTCTCGAAGGTGTACTGGAGCCAACATTATAAATTTTATCATTTGCGTAATTCTAAATTTAAATGTGAAGTATGCGACAAGGTGAGTGGTTCAAGGGAAATGCCTAACGTCATTCTCATTGCTTTAGTCTGCAGTTGAAGAATTTTTTAACGACACTTTTCTAAAACCCTCTGATAAAAGACTTCAATGAATTGATAGGAGGGGGACGAGCTAGTGCGGGAAACACAGATAGTATTACAGTTGCACTGCCTATCCCTAGAATGGGATATGCAAGGTCGGAAGTAGGATGGGAAGGGGAAGAGGTTGGGCCTCCAGATACAGAGGTAGCACACCGAGCGTAACGCGGCATGAGCCACTTTACCACGATATTCTGAGAGGACGTGGTATTTCACTAATCGAGCCGGCCCATTCATGTAGGGAGCTGCGTGGCACTACCATGGTTAAATAGATCAATTTTCAGATATTTATATCTGACTGGCGTCTAAAGAACCACAAACAAATACACCATGGTTTGACCAGATCCAGGGACCACCATTGTAACGTCTGTGGGAAAACTTCTTTGTAAGTTCTTTGAAGTTATACTTTTTTTACTAGTTTAGTTATAATTCCATAGTCGCCGAGCCGTACCGCGTCCAAGCCCGCGACGACTGGGCGGGCGCCGACGACGGTTCGGTGGCTATCGTCGCCTGGCAGCGCGGCGCTTCGTTGTGCCTCCCCTTCCGTAGGGTGCGGAGGGGGCGCGGATGCGTCCTCGTGCTGCTGGGGAGTCCCTTCAATTTATTGTAGGTGTAGGGAGTGACAGTAGCAATGGGATGATGACACTTGCTACTAATTCATGTAAAGTTACGCATATTAAATTCTACTGAATTTATTTGTCTCTCTGGTCCAGTGGGCGAGGCCCAGCTTATGATTCAAAAGTCAGAAGTCGTTCGATCCCGGACTCACACCAATGATTTCTCGAAATTGTTTTCGTGTCGTTTATGTCTGTTAAATATCGATTACTGACAACTTTGCCCGGCCTAATGGCAATAGGTTCGCCGCCTATTCCATTTGGGACGTAATGTAACGATTCGGCAAGTCGACGCTTTAACAGCCGTGTAGTTTTATATACGTTGCTAATAATGAGCATGCTAGTTTCGAGCATGCTAATAAATCGATAGCCGTGCGATGAATGAGCATGCTTTCTGTGGGATGGAAGGGGGGTGATTTTAGCGCGTGTCAACAGGTTTGCCTAATTAGTATGCTAGTACAATTATAGCGGGTGTGTGAGTTCGCCGGATATAGTTGGCAAACGCAGTAAAAGATTGTGAAGTATAAAATAATTGGGCACACTTTGTAGATGAAGTTGTAAGTTTGTTTATTGAAATAATAAAATTAAGTTATGAAAATTGATTATATAAAAATTACATTATTTTAGATTGTATACATATATATATTATATAGATTAAGTTATATTTAAATAATAAATAAATATTTAATAATACTAATAAATAGATAGCACCGCTACACAATATTTGAAACTAGCATGCTTATTGGTTGCAAGTGTAAACAGTTCATGAGCATGTTTTTTTAGCATGCTCTTTATTAGCATGTGTAACAGTAGGTACCTTAATATTTACCTAAACGTGTCGCGCTTAATTCCCGTTCACTATATTTGTGCGATAAATTAGTGTAAAAACAGTTTACTTTTGATTGCTACGCGATCGCATATCACTCTTATGCATAGCTCAGGAAGAGTCACATTGTTTAACAATAGTTAGTCAACAATATCTTATGTAGATAATATTTTGGTTTTGCTGGAAATGTACGAGAAATGCGTGATCATTTCACGCTAATCGCTCTTGAATAATATTATGTAACCATATGCCTTGCTTAATGTCTGACTTACATTTACAAGAGTAATATATTGTACTTTTTAGTGTTCACGATGAACGTGCTATTTGTTACCAAAAACAATAAATATAGAAAGTACAAAGTTAAACAAAGAAGTAGGTACAAAGTTATTGCTTCACGTAGTTAAACAGATAACGTAACTTCAAACCAAGTTCCGGGGTTGTCAGTAAGAACTCAATGTAATGAGGTACTATATAAATATTTATAAACACAAGTTTTTCTTCCACAGACTATGGCAAGTCTACGTAATCACAAACTAACACACTCCGATCAGCGACCTTCAAGCAGCGACCAGCATTGTACACTCACTCTAAACTAGTTCATGGACTGCGACAAAAGCCATAGCCCCGTCATTAGTTGGACTAATAATACTACATCTTGCGTTACTGCATCTTAAAAGTCGCGTGGAATTATTTGGTGAAATTAGACTATCGTATTGTATATTCGAGCATAAAATAAAATGATTGATTTGTAAAATTGTCGTGATTATTTTTTTAATTGTAGCGATCAGAAAGTAGGCTCACTGTCCAAACAATGAACAAAATAAAACAACTACACCTACTACTCGTCGAATCGCGTTTATCGTCTATTACGCGAAGGTCGTTACACGGATCAGATGACATTCTGAGAAAACCACAAAGCTAGCCACAGACAGCAGCTAGGATAACAGAGCTAGAACGTATTTTGTTTAGCAAGATTGTAATATGCTAAAATGTACCTACTCTGTGGAGTGCCGGTATTAGTCGGTCGGTGTACTCTGTGGTCATTGGCTGAAACGACGGTTAGAGTCAGGTGCATTTTTAAAAATTTTGTTTGTTTACTTTGCGGATAATAAACACGCTGTCAGACAGACGCCAGTGGTCTTAGCATAGTTCATTTAATCTTTGTACACTACTTCTAACTTTGCTATCCGTAGCTATTCTAATATTTTTCCAGAGTTTCGTTCCTCAACTAGTTTTAGTTTAACCCCAGACAGTGAGATGTATCGTTCAACAAATCAAGATATACAATACATTTTGCCTCTAGACTGTTTAGATAGGGTTTTAATTCATGAATGCTTACGTAAACGCGATGAAAGACAACAATTGCTATGGTCTACTTCAAATATGGATGGAGAGACAACATATTACCAAGTGGAATTAAAATGTAACAATGATGAAGATTCATACTGCAGTGAGTATATAAACAACTATAGTTAAGATTGGATGTGCGTTAAATTTCTTAATTCTTAAATAGTCCTTGGTTAAGATCAAATTTCTCAGTGTCCTTATTTTCTCTTGTGAACATTTAAACATGAATAATGATAAATAGCATGTTATTACATTAAAATCGTATTGAGAATGTGTGGTAAAAAATACGTCTAAATTTATAAAATTCTCTCGTTGCGGTGTTTGTGTATAAACTCCTCCGAAACGGCTTGATCGATTCTCATGAAATTTATTTGCATATTGGGTGGGTCTGAGAATTGGATGACATCTATTTTTCATCCCTCTAAATGTTAAGGTTGCTTTTTTTTATAATACAGCATTAAAAAATACATGGGTACAACCCTGAATTATCAACCCCTAATTTTTATTTATTTGTGACTATATTTTTGGTCTGGACATCATTGGCTAGTTCAGCTTGTAATTAAAAAAATAATTTGATAATTTATTTACAGAACCAATGGAAACTGTTAAGTGTCATACATGTAACATGGAAGTACCGCAAATGTATATTGAAGAACACAATAAAAGCGAAAAACATCAGAATTTTAAAAGACTGACTCTAAAAGTACTTGAGAATATTTCAAAGCAAATCAAGGTATTTGTTGACGATACTGAAAATTGTACAGATGATGAACTGTACTATTGTGAATCTTGTTGTAGAGCTGTATTAAAGACACAAGAAAGAGAACATAAGTTATCTGGCTATCATATGAATTCTGTAGAAAATGATGATATCACCAATAAGTTTCTTAATTTTTACATTCAAGATCAGGATGTTAAAATTATAAGTCAGACAAATCTTCCAAGTAATTATGAAGTGGAGTCCAATTCTGATGAAATCTCACTTTCTGATTCGTCTGAATCTGATAGTGGTTATAATAATTCAACATTTATTACCAATGATAATATCATACAGCAAAGTGGTAACGAAGAAGAGACAGAACCTAAAATAGTGCATGTAAATATATTTGATATTAAACATACACAGAAGTGCAGTAAAGCTTTTACAGAAAATGTACAATTAATGAACAATGACTCAACAAATACTGAAGAGAATGTTGCTGAACCTGAAGACAGCAATGTTATGGCAGACGAAAATGCAAACCGTGATAAAAATGAAACAGAAATGATTAATCACATGCAAGTGGACATAGAACATGTGAAAAATCAATTATTATGCACCGAAATTGATGTAAAGGAATTAAAACTACATGTATACAATGAAAGTTCCGACTTAGTATTGAGAGAAGCTTATAGTATTATATACAAACAATTGTTGAATGAAAATAACATTAAAAGATTACACAACTCATATTTTTGCTGTCAGATATGTAATATGTGGGTTAAAGAATATTATGAAATTGAACATATGTTTAGTGACATCCATAAAGATCGTAAAGAATGTTATTGGCCAAAAGAAGAGTAATCATTTGAGAAAAGAAGTCTAAAGTCACAGGATCAAGACACTGTGAATCATCCTCTAGAATAATAAAAACATGTACTTACTAGCATGAAAGCAACAAGTAGTTGTTCCACTAAGGCTGAGTGGATATAATTCTGGCAAAATAAAATAATTGAATTGGGAAACAGAGATATGTGCTGACATTTTCTGTTCTACCCTGTGCTCAGTAATGAATACTAGTTTTATTTTAAACATTATTGTAATTAGCAATGAAGTTTATTTCATCATCATTACAAATTTTATTATTGCTTAATATGCTCTAAGCATGTACACTTATATGCTTAGGCCTTTGAAACTAAGCATTGGATTTTGATGCGGTTTTTTAAATTAAGCAGTGTCTTTAGATTATATACCAGACACTACAGTGATACTTTCATGTTTCTCTTAAATGGATATTTTTTTAATGAATAATTAAATATAAGATAGCAATGTATACTTTTTAAATAATGCTTTATCTAGCTTTTTCATCTAGCCTAGTGTATTAAACTTTTATAAAAAAAAACTTATTTTGCACCTAAAAATAACATAACATCACGCCTTTTGTTACCCGAAGGTGTAGGCAGCGGCTGTTAAGCCTCGTCTCGCCGTTATGTTTACGTCCCAAATGGAATAGGTGGAGAACCTATTGCCATACCGGGCAAAAAGTTTTCAGTCATCGATATTTATGACACATAACTTCCGAAAACAATTTCGAAAAGTCATTGGTGTGAGCCAGGATTGGAAGTTGGAACCCGCGACCTTTTGTTTCAGAAGCGGGTTTCTCGACCACTGGACCACCGAGACATGTATTCAAATCATTATACTTGGCACTAGCTAGCACTACTTCGTCTGCGTGGACGCCACAAAGCAGCAAAAATAGTGTGCCTGTGCCATTATAAGGGTTCATTTCTACCCCCAATTAGTGACTTAATGTCCTATGTCCCCTAGGTGGGGGAGATGGCAACGTACTGTGGACGCCCTCTGCCCCAGCAGACGTTGCCATCTCGAACGGTCTAGAGCGCCGCATTTTAGCGACCACCCCTAATTGGTGATAGCGTAAAATATTTATTTATTTTTATTGGCTATATACATATATGCAAAATTGGACGTAAAAGTATACAGTACTTTTAGAGTTTATCCGTAGCAGACAAAAATTCTAAAAACAATATTTTTGGGTTCGGTATCAATTGTAGATCATGTGCCAAGTATTGTAATAAAAATATATTCAATGTGCAGTTTTAACTTTCCTACAATTTCATGCAGTCCACTTATGAGGGCTGCACAGCGTGTGTGCGTGTTGACGGCGGCTTGTCCCCCTGGTTTGACGTCAATATCGGCGTCAGACAGGGTTGCGTGCTGTCCGCTCGACTGTTCATCCTGTACCTGGACAGTTGTCTCCAGAGAATGAGATCGATGGATGTAGGGATGCGAATGGGTGACTTAGTTGTGAGCTGCCTGCTTTACGCAGATGACGCCGTGCTTCTAGCCGAATCGCCGTCGGACCTGCAAACACTAGTCACTACTATGAAAGATGATTGCATGATTAAAGGCTTGCAGTTGAATGCGACGAAAACGAAAGTAATGGTGTTTGAAAGGGAGGAATCCAGAACAGATGCAAGGATAATGGTTGATGATGTAGTGCTGGAACAGGTGAATGAAATTGTATATCTTGGATGCGCTTTTAGCAGAGATGGAAGGTACACCGCGGATGTAGAAAGACGAGTGGCGATAGGAAATAGCGTAAACGGAGTGTTGGGCAGATTCCTGGGCGCAAAAAATATTAGCAGAAAGGCCCAGTTAGCAATCCACAATGCAGTCCTGATCCCAACACTAACTTATGGAAGCGAGAGCTGGGTATGGCAGAGTGTGCATGAAAGTAGAATAAACGCGGTAGAAATGAGGGCTCTACGCAAAATCTGCGGAGTGACTCTCGCTGACCGCGTAGAAAACAAGGTTGTAAGGAAGGAAGTTGGTTTGAAAGAGAGTGTCGGTGTAAAAGTAAGAAAGGGCATGCTCCGATGGTTCGAACATGTAGAAAGAATGGTTGACGCAAGACTGACTAAGCAGATATACAATGCAAAAGCGGACGGATGTAGGAGTCGAGGACGGCCAAGACACACATTCCAAGACCAAATAGAACGTGTTCTGGAGGAAGGTGATGTTAAGAGCCTCAAAAACCGACGCGCGTGCATGAAAAGAGTTATGAAAGTCAACGAAGCGAGTGAGGTGTGTAAGAATCGTGCCCTATGGCGCTCTGTTCTCTCTGCCTACCCCGCAAGGGATTTGGCGTGAAGTTATGTATGTATGTATGTATGTATGTACAATTTCATTATATGTACTTATGTTTAGATAACCAATAAAGTACTTGCACCAACACTTTAGCGCCAACCTTTGCACCGGGAGGACCAGTCACTGGCCTACGACTCAAAAGAAAGCCAACCTTCTTGGCTCTCTTTTATTGCGTCCAACTGGTCTTTAAACGATAGGGGTAACGCGCCTATCATACAACGATGCGATCACATCTTGTCGGAGATTCGTTTTCCGCAAAGTACTGTGCGCCACATACTTTTATCCCTGGGTGTCCACAAGTCGAGGGGGCCTGACGGAATCCCAGCAATAATGTTGAAGACGTGTGACGTTGTGATGTTGAGTGACGTCCAGTTTCGCGGTCATCTGGTGGGCAAGTCCAAATTGGCCTCAAAATAAGCTACATAGCGGGACGGTATTTCACGTCAGGTCACCGCTTGCAACTATACAAGACGCAAGTCTGAAGTCGCGTGGAATACCAACTTCTTTCATTTGACCGCATCCAACGACGCGCGATTCGACTTGTTGACAACTAAGCTCTTTCCGATTGGCGTTGTGGAGAAATGTTGCATCTCTATGCATCTTCTACCGCATTTACCACGTGCTCTGAGAAATTGTTCGGATTAGTAGGTACCGACAGCTGATTTTCGCCATTGGTCGATGCGCTAATGCTACCATCTGCATTGGCTGAATGGTTGGCGATCGACCTCTCAGAAGACCGACGTAAAGTGGCTCATGCCGCGTTTCGTTCGGTGAGAGAGGTACCCGGAGGCCCACCTCCCTTCCCTATCCTTTCCTATCCCTATCCCTTAAAGGTCGGCAACGCAACAGTAACACTATATGTGTTGCTGGTGTCCATGGGCGGCGTTGTTTGCGTACCATCAGGTGACACGCCTGCTCGTTTGCCCTCCAATCCCATAAAAAAAATACAGAAATTGTATGGTTAGTAACATTAAATTATTGTTTCCAGTCGTGTGTATTAGTAACAATTATTAGATTTTCCACATTCGCGAATGTAAGTATTTCTTTAAAGCCAAAATAAGTTTGGTTAAAACATAACTTCACGCGTTTTTCTACCCGAAGGTGTAAGCAGCGGCTGTTAAGCCTCGCCTCGCCGTTACGTTTACGTCCCAAATGGATTAGGTGGCGGACCTATTGCCATACCGGGCACAAAGTTATTTAGTCATCGATATTTGTCATATACCAGGTGTACCGGTATGAAATAAGTAAGCAGTAAGTAAGCGTTAAGATACAAATGTGTTGTTAGGGGTTATTTTTTGTCAATAAGCCTTAATTTTTTTTCTGTTTGGTTGCCATGACAACTGTCAAACATTCAATTAACTTAACAGTTAGTCAACAAACAACATATTTTTTTATTGTGTTAAAAATGACAAATTTTGTGCCGGAAAGTGATGATTTGCGGAAACCATTAATTTTTTGTTTCCATTTGAAAAAAAATGCTGCAGAATCACATCGAATGCTTGTCAAAACATATGGTGATCATGCTCTATCAGAAGCAACATGCAAGAGATGGTTTTAACGATTCAAATGTAATGATTTTGATGTGAGAAATGAAGAACGTGGAAGACCACCAAAAAAATTCGAAGACGCAAACTTCAAGCCATATTGGATGAAGATGATACTTTGAGTAAGAAGCAAATGGCAGCTATGTTAACAAAGTGTCTAGTCGTCCAGTAATCGGATGAATAAAATTAATCATTCGTACGATTATCGGACGAATAAAATAAATTAATCGTCCGGTAAACGGTTGACTAAATAATCCTATGTATTAAATTTTTCCAAAAAAAAGTTAGGTTAGTTAGGTTTTTTTTTTTAATTATTGACGACATCTCAGCTATAAATAAAAACGATCATACAAAAACTAACAACAGTAACGACTGGAAGTACACCAAGAACGAAAAAATTGAAAATATTGCATTGACTTGTATAGGTTTCTTAATTCATCGAGATATTGTCCAACATTGTCGTTCAACCTGCGATTAAAAGAAAAGGGAGACCTAAAGGTACCAATAACACCGATTTCGGTGTTAGTATCGGTAGGAGAATAAATAATAATAATGAAAAAATAATAATTTGATTTTCTTCGGACGATTAAATTATTTTATTCATCCGATAATCGGACGATTTAGTTATTTTGTTCATCCGATTAGCGGACGACTAGCAACAGCCAACAAAGTGTCTAGTCGTCCAGTAATCGGATGAATAAAATTAATCAGTCGTACGAATATCGGACGAATAAAATAAATTAATCGTCCGGTAAACGGTTGACTAAGTAATCCTATGTATTAATTTTTTCCAAAAAAAAGTTAGGTTAGCTAGGTTTTTTTTTTTAATTTTTGACGACATCTCAGCTATAAATAAAAACGATCATACAAAAACTAACAACAGTAACGACTGGAAGTACAAAAAAAGAACGAAAAAATCAAAAATATTGCATTGACTTGTATAGGTTTCTTAATTCATCGAGATATTGTCCAACATTGTCATTCAACCTGCGATTAAAAGAAAAAGGAGACCTAAAGGTACCAATAACACCGATTTCGGTGTTTGTATCAGTAGGAGAATAAATAATAATAATGAAAAAATAATAATTTAATTTTGTCGGACGATTAAATTATTTTATTCATCCGACAATCGGACGAATAATTAAATTTATTCATTCGGTTAGGTGGACGACTAGCAACAGCCCTATGTTAAATGTTGCACAACAAACAATTTCAAACCGTTCGAAAGCTATGGGAAAAATTCAAAAGTGTGGAAAATGGGTGCAACATGAATTGAATGAAAGACAAATGGAAAACCGGAAAAACACTTGTGAAATTTTGCTTCAAAGACACGAAACAAAATCAGTTTTGCATCGAATTGTCACTGGCGATAAAAATGGATTTATTTTAAGAATCCTAAACGGAGAAAATCATGGGTTAATCCGGGACAACCATCAGCATCAATTGCAAAACCAAATCGTTTCGGCAAGAAGGCAATGCTCTGTGTTTGGTAGGATCAGAAGGGTGTGGTGTAATATGAACTCCTAAAACCTGGTGAAACTGTTAATACTAGTCGCTACAAACATTAAATGATCGATTTGTACAACGCATTGATCGAAAAACGACCAGAATGGGCCAGAAGACACGGCAAAGTAATTTTGTTACACGACAATGCACCTGCACACAAAGCAAAATCGGTTGAGGATACAATCAAAGTATTTGGCTGGGAGTTGCTACCCCACCCGCCGTATTCACCAGACTTGGCTCCTTTCGATTACCATTTATTTTCATCGATGGGACACGCATTGTCTGAGCAGTGGTTCGATTCCTACGCGGAAGTGGAAAATTGGGTGTCTGATTGGTTTACTTCAAAAGAAAAACATTTCTATTGGCATGGTATCCACAAATTACCAAAAAGGTGGACAAAATATGTAGAAAGTGATGGACAATATTTTGAATAAATTTATTTTTTTTACCTAATCAAAATTAATATTTTATTTTCACAAAAATACGCTCATTTCATACTGGTACACCTATGTATAATCTACGAAATTAATTTAGAAAAGTCCTTGGTGTGAGTCAATGTGAGGATTCGAACCCGCGACCTCTGGCTTCAAAAGCGACCACTGGACCACCGAGACTCTATAATTTACAACATAGACGACAATAAGTCGTCATCCCATTAATTATATGTGTGGGGTAAAATAATATTGTACAGGTAAAATCTTATTAACTTACTAGTTGACGCGGCGAACTTTCTGCCGCATCAAAAGTAATAAAAAATTACATTTTTGATTTATCACTTTTTCTTTTCTATCATGCATGAATTAAGGATATATAAATAATTTAGATACTCAATATTTATTTTTTTAAGAATCTCGTGTTTTGTTTTTTTATTTTTTACCCGACTGCGACGAAGTCAAAATAGGATTATTTTGTCTTTGAATTGACTTCACTAGGTATATATACCTACCTATGTTCGTATCTCAATAGTGCGGTGGATTTTTATAAATGCCATTAAATTTATTTTCACGACGCCAATATCTCTGTAAAACGAGTAAGTAATAAACAAGTAATGTACACATTTCATGGCTCAAGTAAATTAATGAACAATGTAGCGGTGTCGATAACTGTCCGTCCGTGTTGAAAATAGGATTTTTAATAGTTGCCAGACGGGTACAACGCTTTTAAACTTTAACAAAGTGCCAATAAAGTGTCCAATAACCTTGGTACAATACATAAATAACGTGATACTAAAATGGACACCTTGTAAAGTCAGGGAAATAAAAAAAAAACTATTTTGTAAGACACGTCACATTGTATGGAAGTCGACCAACCTGTACTATAAATTCAAAACTATGGGCGTAAAAATACAGTTTATTAGCTGACTCAGCAAACGTTATCTCTCAAAGTATTGTAATAAAGTTATTGATGTGACAACGTCTTATAATTCGATGGAGCCGACTGCACCCACGAAAAAACATGATACACGCGGCGTTACCTCAAAATCAAATTTTATCTAAAAATTAAAATATATCGTTTAGGGGTTGACGACCCTTAACATTTAGGGGGAAGAAAAATGGATGTTGTCTGATTCTCAGACCTACCCGATATGCACACAAAATTTCCTGAGAATAGCTCAAGCCGTTTAGGAGAGGACGGTAACTCATACTGGAACACTAGAAGTTTTTTAATTTGATTTAGTAATTAACTTAGGTACTAGGTACTATAGAATAGAATAGAATAGAATAAACTTTATTGTACACCACAAACAGAAAGGAAATACACAAGAATATACACACAGTTAACAACAGGCAGGTACAAAGGGCGGTCTTATCACTTACAGCGATCTCTTACAGACAACCTTTGGATGGACTTTTCAGTTAGGAAAATGGGAGCTTAGGTGTACTATTTTTAGAAAAAAATTATATTATCACGAGTAAATGAGATTAGTAAAACATATTCGTGCATATGATTTACACACATACACGTACACACACACACACACACACACACACACACGCACACGCACACACACGCACACGCACACACACGCACGGAAATAAATTACATAATTTAATTTAATACATAAATAGCATACAATATATATTTATAAATAGAATAGCAGACCAGAATTATTAAGTTGACAGACAAGACAGACAAGAAAAAGTAGGTTCGATAGCTAATTTGATCAGAATAAGATAGAAATTTAGAATTAGTTTATCAGCTTATAGAATTTAAATAATGTTCCTTAACCAGCGATTTGAATAGAGTGAGAGTTTGAGCATGTCTTATATATAAAGGTAGTGCATTCCACAAAATAGTGGCCTGGACCGTAAATGATTTTGCATAGAACCTAGAAGTATGCTCTGGTATTTTTATTATTAGTCTCTTAGATGATCTCGGGAACTCAACTTGAGGATCGTATAGGAACTGAAATCGCTCCTTGAGATAGGACGGAGTTGAAGGGTTGTACAATATACTGTACAGCAACGAGAGGTAATGAGTATTCCGGCGAAGGCGAATAGGTAACCACTTGAGTTTTTTTCGAAATTCGGAGACATGATCATACTTGCGAAGACCAAATATGAATCTTATGCAAACATTCTGAAGTCGCTCAAGTTTATCGAGTTGATTTTCGGTAAGATCTGGATAACTGGCATCGGCATAATCGAGGATAGAAAGTAGTAAGGATTGCGCTAGTTCAGTTTTAGTTTCTATAGGTAGAAAGTTACGAAGTCGTCTAAGGGATCCAATAGATGCAAAGATTTTGCGACTTACCTGTTGCAGCTGAACGTCCCAGGTTAATTGTGTATCGATTATAATCCCAAGATTTTTCACCGTTTTACTGAATGGTATTACACTGTTTTCGAATAATACCTTTGGGAGTTGTGGCCATACGATTTTATTCAATTTTTTGGAACTGCCTGCAATTAAAACTTGAGACTTCCCAGGATTAATCGTAAGTCCGTGACTACGGCTCCAGTCGCTAATCAGCATGAGATCTCCATTTATTAACTCGATGCCGTCTGATAGCGTTTCTAGTGGTGTTTGATAGTATATTTGAAGATCATCTGCATAAAGATGGTAGGATGAAAGGAGTTGACTTGAGATGGAATTTATAAAAATTGTGAAAAGTAACGGGGATAGCACGCCACCCTGGGGCACGCCTACCGTGGTAGCACACCAGGAAGAATGTATATCTTCGATGCGCACACACTGCCGGCGGCCTTCCAGGTAACTACGAAACCAATCAATTGCGATAGGAGATATATTAAGAGAGCGTAGTATGCCCAGTAGTATGTCAAAATCTACAGTGTTAAAGGCGTTTGAGAAATCTAGAAGTGCAAGTATAGTTAGATTACCATTGTCCATGCCTTCTCTTATATCATCAGATATTTTGGCCAAAGCCGTAACGGTGCTATGGCCGGGACGAAAGCCAGATTGATAGGGATTAAGGAGATTGTTTTGGGTAAGGAATGTGGTAAGTTGATTGTGGACCAGACGTTCGAGGACTTTTGAAAGGAATGGTAGTATAGATATGGGTCGGTAGTCAGAGTAAGAGAGGGGCTTGGATTTCTTAGGAAGAGGGATTATTTCCGCATTTTTCCACGTAGAGGGAAAAATGCCACATGATACGGAGTAGTTCAATATATGACAGATTATAGGTAAAATTTGGTCAAGGATAGGAAGAATCATTTTACGGCTTAGGCAATCTGAACCAATGGCGTTCGAAGCAATGGACATAACGCTCGTCTTAACATCACAGGCCGCAAATTGATTAAAAGTAAATGAGGAGTGAGTAGGAGTTGGCAATGATGACAGACGCATTATTGTATTTTCTTTAGTCAATTTATCTAAATTTGACGACACGGAGAAATGTTTATTAAGAAGATCAATATTTAATGTTTTAGGAATGTTATTATGACAAGTTTTACCAACCCCTAAAGTTTTCAGAAATTTCCAGACTGAACCTGGATCACCATTTTGTACTGAGTTGTGAATATGTTGGCGTTGTGCGTCCCTACACACCTTATTGCAGTGATTTCTTACTAATCTGTACCTCTCAAAGTTCTCGGAGCAAGGTTTTATCTTCAATTTAAATTTTGCTGCAGCTTTTTTTGCTATTAAGCATTTTATTTCACTAGTTAGCCAAGGGGATGGGAGATGCTTTATTTTGACTGGTCGACAGGGTGCATGCTTATTGTATAACTGAATTAGTGAATCAGTGAATAGGCCCACTTTTGCATCAACATTGTCTGATGAATACATTGAACTCCAGTCAATATCACCCGCATCCTCTTGTAAAAGTGCAGTGTTCATGCCGCTAAAATTGCGTAGCATAAGAGTTTTAAATTTGGCCTTAGGAGGACGGATTTTATAGGAAAGGAAAAGTAAATCGTGGTAAGAAAAAGCATCGGCGGCACATTGCCCATGTTTTGCAACGCGATCCTGAGATGAAACCAAAATTAAATCTAAGAGTGAAGGATTAGAGTTAGGAAAGTGATGGGTTGCGCTAAGAGGAAGGGTAAATAGATTGCAGGATTTAACGACGCCGGAAAAATTTCAATATAATATTATTAATATTATATAATAATTTCAATTCAAGTAAATTATTATTACTACACTAGTTGTCCTCCTGAAGATAAATTTAGCTGATCTAATATGACTCTTCATTCTACTTCAAAATAGGTACTGAACGCACGTTTAATAGGTACATAATTACGTGTTTGCACAAGTTAATGCCTCCTCCATGGCAAATCATTATTTGCCTCCATACATTTTATTAAACATTTAAGCATTTATTTATAAAACCAAGTTTTCGAAAGTAATGTGTGATAAATATCGATGACTAAAAAACTTTGTGCGCGGTATAGCAATAGGTTCGCCATCTATTCCACTTGGGACTGCCACTGCCTACACCTTCGGGTAGAAAAAGGCGTGAAGTTATGTAAGAATTTATTAATTTTAGTTTACGAAGGCTGCTACATATGTGTCCGGAATAAAATAAAATAACTGTCATTGACTATTGAATAATAATATAGTTTAATTGCTTGTGATGATTATTGAACTTTTGCATTGGGCGAAATCAGTTTTAGAAGCATTATTTCCGTTCCGAAGTCGGTATCATGATGATGATTTTTGAATGCCTCAAAGGCTCGGGTTGAAAATAATGTCTCGGGTTGAAAATAATGTCTCGGGTTGAAAATCGGTGACCACGTAATTTTTTCTTCACAATTGGACGTGAAAAGAAGTCGTTGGGTGCCAAATCAGGGCTCAGAGCTTGGCTATTTAGAGGTTGACCCGATAATCTAACCGCTTCACTTTCCAAATAACAAGTTGTTTCAGCCGAAGTGTGACAGCTGGCATTGTCATGGTGAAGAATGATCCTGGGTCGTCGGTACTTCTTCCTGATTTGTTCAAAGACATCTGGCAACCAAATAGTCATGTATCAATCGAAATTTACAGCAGCAGCCCTTGTATAAAGAAGTAAAATTAAACTGAAACTTGTTAATCATCTGAGTACGGACGTTGGAAGATTAAGGTATAAGGTAATTTTAAACGTCGCTACTACTAAATTTAAACCAGTTCAACAACTTAAACTAGTAATGAGTTTATCATCTATTGAAAAAATTAAAATGTATTTATATAACTAATACATATTAAAACCATAGGACTAATATGATTTACACAACAGTGGTAGAACCACACAGTTCGCTGCATAAATAGGCCTTCTCGACTGGTGAAATACCACGACCTCTCAGAATATCGACCTAAAGTGGCACCTGCTGCGTCGGTCGGTGCAGTGAGTCCGCAGGTCAAACCCTTTCCCATCCCTCCCGCAGGGTAGGTAGGTGACCTTATACCTTTTCAAAGGCCGGCAACGCAACCGTAACACTATCTATGATGCAGGTGGTGACACGCAGGGCCGCGGCATTACCCCTTTAGCGCCTGTGTGCGAAACTTATGAAGCGCTTCTTTTTTTCAACTGAATGTTTCAACTTATTTTTATTTATACTTACATACAGAACTTCACGCCAAATCCCTTGCGGGGGAGGCTGAGGGAACGGAGCGCCATAAGGCACGATTCTTACACACCTCACTCGCTTCGTTGACTTTCATAACTCTTTTTATGCACTCGCGTCGATTTTTGTTTATAGTTTGTTAATTTTGAACAAAATAAAAGTTCTCTACTTTTAAATAGGTTAAAGTAGGACGTTTCCGCCGCTTGCCAGTAACTGCTAAAACAAATTGCGAATTATTTTTTTACTAATTAAATTATCCACGTGCGTTCATATTTCGATCGGTTTCACCGCCATCTTGGTGGTGACTACGTCATCACCACCAAGATGGCGGTGAAACCGCCAAAACAGTAAGGGTCCGTTCAAGTGTTACCGGTGTTACGTAAGCACTATAGGGGGGCGAGGGGGGGTCTAAATGATGATTACGTCATCAGTAATTATTTACTTTTTTTAAACACATGGCAATAAAAATATTTCAATAAAGAAACACTCACACATCAACAACTCATTTTTGATTTAGTTGTTTGTGTGACTATTGCCGATCTATTATTCTTAAATATATGATTGATAAATTTATTTATATAATTTATTTTTCCTGGCTCTTGGTTCAGCGAAAGAAATTTTTTATTAATTTTAATTTAGAAATTGACTTTTCCGCGCTTGCTACGGCTACTGTCAAGTACTGTCATAGTTCGCAACATTCGTAATGCTATTGTGATGTAAGGGCATAGGTACAGCTGACAAATCATTTTATTATATAAATACGAGCATGTTCACAACATCATTATTAAAAAAAAGACTGACGTGATATCTTCGGCGTTAATATCCAAAGAATCACTTTACACGTTCGAAATGGAATAGGTGGCGAACCTATTTCCATACACCGGGCACAAAGTTACACATAACTTCCAGAAAGAATTCCGAGAACTTGGTGTGAGCCCGGAATCGAATCCACACAGGACCGCGTCGCATGTGTATCTAAGTGTTTTAAGTATCTTGAAATCACAAACAGGCTAAGGTTATATTTATTTACTAGCTGAACCGGCGAACTTTGTTCCGCACCGTATTTTTTGCAGCATATTCAATTAAAGTGCTAAATCTAGAAAATTATCGCTTTCCTTATACTAAATTAGAGATAAAAACAACCACACCCTATATCTATTAAAAAAACGCATCAAAATCCGTTGCGTAGTTTCAAAGTTGCGTATATGTGGACAGACAGTGGAGAGCGACTTTTTTTTAATAATACGATTTTTTTTTGATGACTTTGACTTTTAATGTAATGATATCATTGCATTAAAAGTCAAAGTCATTAAAAAAAAATCATTACTCACCACTACACAAAGCGCTTTTTGAATTTGCTATAACAACTACATTCGGATTGAAGGAGTGTCGGTGCAAAAGCAAGAAAGGGCATGCTCCGATGGTTCGGACATGTAGAAGCGATGGATGATGCAAGATAGATTAAGCAGATATACAATGCAAAAGCGGATGGATGTAGGAGTCAAGGACGGCTTAGACACACATTCCATAACCAAATAGAAAGTGTTCTGGAGGAACGTGATGTTACGAGCCTCAAAAAAGGACACGCGTGCATGAAAAGAAAATTATGAAAGTCAACGAAGCGAGTGAGGTGTGTAAAAATCGTGCCTTATGGCGCTCCGTTCTCTCTGCCTACCCCGCAAGGGATATGGCGTGAAGTTATGTATGTATATGTATGTATTAGTGATGTAACGAATATTCGCATTAGCATTCCCGAATATTGGCATGATTTTGGGTATTCGCATTCGCAAGAAATATTGCGAATGTTTCGCGAATGTTTTTAATAACAAAAAATAAAGAAATTATGTATAAATTATTAAGTAATATAAATAATAATAATTATTATTATTCTTTGATGATACGAAAAATGAGCTTTATATTTTGTTAAATATTTTACCCTCCTAGATTAGTATAAAGCAGTGGTTCTCAAACTTTTTAAATGACGGAACCCTTTTGGGAAGCAAAATACTTGATGGAACCCTACAATAAAACAATTATTTTTATAAGTGTATTCTTTATTAATCAGCATAATAAAAGTACAATGTATCAGTTACTAATTATTGTTTACTTCACCACTTGGTAAGGACAATAATAGAAAACATTAAAAAAGAAAAAATCTAACTAGTGGGAGGTATGAAACTGTTTTTTATTTTTCATCAATTGCTTGATATCAGGTTTGATGGAGGAAAGTTGGAGTCTCATATCAGCTTCGGCGTCCAGTCTATTGCGATATTTTGTTTTCGTGGCTGCGTAGGTAGAGAATCCTGTTTCGCACAAATATGTAGTTGGGAACGGGAGAAGAATATCCAGAGCCATTTGGCCAAGCATTGCATATTCATCTTGGATTCTGCACCAAAAATCATTAAGAGGCGTCGTTTTGAACAATGACTCCATACT
This sequence comes from Euproctis similis, assembly GCA_905147225.2. NCBI lineage: Eukaryota > Metazoa > Arthropoda > Insecta > Lepidoptera > Erebidae > Euproctis > Euproctis similis. The sequence goes on from LR990107.1 coordinate 3,273,908, forward strand.
TGTGTCTGATGACATTTCTAAAAGAGATTCATATATCTCATTTGACATGTTTTCAGGCTTTTCCAAGTTGGGTAAAAAAGGATTATGAATCCAGGAGTTCACTTTAATTTTTGTATTGTGTTCTTCGGGAAAATACTTTTCAAAAGATGCGCGCATCGAACTGAGATATTGGACCAATTCTTCAAACACATTATCTTCAAACATTTCTGAGTCGTTTTCGCTAACAAACTCACTGAGTAACGTAAAACTTTCTATTTCTTTCTTACCAATGCAAATGATCCAAAAATCTAATTTTCTTTTAAAAGCAGTTATTTTATTATAGGCCTGAAACACTGTTGTCTGTTTACCTTGCAACGATAAATTTAATTCGTTAAGTTTTTGAAAGATATCCGCCATAAAAGACAATCGGAACAACCAAGTTTTATCATACAAACGGTCCTTCAAATTAAAAGAAGTATCTGCTGAAAAAAAAACATTTGTAACTCGGCTCTAAGTTCAAATAGCCTTGTTAAAGTTTTTCCCCGAGACAGCCATCGCACTTCTGTATGGAGCAGCAGTGTTTTATGTTTGCTGCCATAATCTTCACACAATAATGAGAACAATCGGGATTGTAGTGGTCGTGATTTGATAAAATTAATTATTTTTACCGCTTCATCCATAACTAATTTTAGATTAGACGGCATTTGCTTCATCGCAAGTGCTTGTCTATGCAGAATACAATGACTGGAACTACAATTAGGCGCTTTATTTTTCATTCGTGACACTGCTCCTGCTGTTTTACCTGTCATCGCCTTGGCCCCATCTGTACAAATGTCAATGCAATTGTTCCAACTGAGATTATGTTCTTAAAAAAATATATTTATTTTATTAAAAATTTCTTCCCCGGTAGTGTTTGTAAGCAGCGATGAACACATAAGCATGTCTTCTTCAAAAGAACTTTTATATGGATATCTCACAATAACCAGCAGGATAGCCAAACTAGCGACATCAGTCGACTCGTCCATTTGCAAAGCGAATCGTGTATTTTGTAGACGTGTAACTAGTTCTTGTTTGACGTAGCTTGCCAGATCATGGATTCGTCGTGAAACAGTATCGTTTGATAGCGGAACAGTAGAAAGATGCTTTGCAGATTTTTCATCAAGCATACATTTTGTTATGTCTAATACACATGGTTTTATTAATTTCTCAGCGATAGTGTGCGCTTCACCTGCTTGTGCAATGCGATAGCTAACTAAATATGATGCCTCCGTGGCCTTTTCGTTGGTATTTTTTTGACTTTCTAATAACTGATCTTTTTTGCGAACAAAAAATTCTTTATTCTTGTCTTTAGTCTCGGGGTGTACGGTTTCTAAATGTCGACGCAATTTGGCAGGTGCCATGGAACTATTAGGAAGCAGTTTACTACAGAGCATGCAGAGAGGTGAGCCGTTGGAATCAACAAATCCGAAACTGATATAAGATTCATCATACTTCCTTTTTTTCGTCTTTGAAACCGTCGAGCTTGACGTCGTGGCACTCGTGGCATCATCTTCTGGATCGGTGATTGCTAAATTCTCCGCGCGCATTGCTTTTGAACATTCAGCGTCATTAGAAGATGTTGTTGGAACACGTTTAACACCTTTAAGCCAACGTTCCATTCTTCTTTATTTATAATGTTACAAGTCAGGATAGTGGGGTTTAAATAATGCACAATCGTTACTGCGTATAAGAGACTAAATTTAGAACCTACAGGGAAGAAATGTATAAAACTGAGACAACAGAATACAGCAGGCAGTAAAACAATGGACACTAGTTTCTCGCTAGCGAGCTTGTAAGTAGGTAGTAACTTATCGCTCCGAACGCTAATCATCAACTGACGACGCCAACGCGCGATCGCCGCTTTTATACTTAGTCCTAGACTCGATCTCAAATATTCTCGAAAATACTCGAGTCGGCACCTTTCATAAACAAAAAGCAAAAATGAAAACAGAAATTTAAAAATATATCGACTTTATCCTTTGAAGTTAGAGACGAAAGTCGCTTGTTGACAACTATAGCGTCTAATTCAGAGGCGGCTTTTATCAAAGAGACTGAGCGCTTACAAGTATACTACCCGCTCGTTTTAAGTTTGCCGCTGGCGATAGGTATGAGTGTATGACGTTCGAAATTTTTTATTGAATTGTAACAATAAAAATTGTGTACGTTAGATATTTGGGTAAAACTATGACACATTATAAGTTTTGTTGTCACGTGGGGGAGGGTACGCGCATTCCACAGACCGGCAAACTTAGATCGAACGCGTTGTACAAGTATAAAATTGTTGAGACCAAACTTATGAGATACTAGCAGACCGTGCGAACTTCGTATCGCCTAAAAAAGGTAAAAAAAATCCACTCATGACCCCGCGCAACATATTTGTCTTAGAAATTGAATACTTAAATTTTGTACACGGTGAATATCTTTTGAATTAAATGTCCAAATGTGATCATTCAAAAAGTTCTAGAAAGGCCTTAAATTTATCTTTTTAATGAAGCAAATTATTTTGTGGAGAGTTAATACCAAGGTACAAAAAAAGAATTTGAAAAACGACATCATTTTAATTAATTTTAAAAAATCAAAAAACCCTTATTGTGCGATAACTATAATAGTTAGATATATGCTCTCGCGACTTTTTTCGTAGACAATTATACGCTCTATAAAAGTGTAGTACATTGTTTTGTTCTGTACTCAATAGTTTTCGCAGCGTTCGCAATGTAAGGGTCACGTACTTACACCTTGGGTTACATTATTGGTTTTATAGTAGGGATCCCTAATTTATTTGAAAATATAATATAGCCTAAAACCTTCCTCGATAAATGGACTATACGCCATTAAAAGAATTTTTGAAATCGGACTGGTGGCTTCTGAGATTACCTCGTTCAAACAAACAAACAAACAAACAAACTTTTCCGCTTTATAATATAAGTATAGATTGTACCAGCTAATGTAACACAAGCTTATACAAATACAAATAAATAATTAAATAACATTCATAGCGTTTTGTCTCCGCGCGGCCGCGGAGTCCGCACAGCCGCGTAGCGACCAGAGAGAGGTGTTTTGATTTTTTTATTTCTAAATTCTTGCGGAACCCCGACAGAGGTATCACGGAACCCTAGGGTTCCGCGGAACACACTTAGAGTATAGCTGGTATAAAGTATGGATCAGCCATTAGTTATATAAATAACTGCACGTCAAGTCCCTTGCGGGGTAGGCAGAGAGAACAGAGCGCCATAAGGGACGATTCATACACGCCTCACTCGTTTCTTTGAGTTTCATAAATCTTGTCATACACGGTCGTCGATCTTTAAGGCGCCTGACATCACCTTCCTCCAGGACTCGTTCTATTTGTATGTCGTGGCAGTCTGGGTATCCTACATTCAATCTCAATGGGTCAGTCTGGCATCATCCTTTCGTTCTATATCTCCGAATCATCGGAGTTTGCCCTTTCTTTCTTTTTTTATAGGATAGGAGGGCAAATGAGCAAGCGTGACACTCTCTTTCAATACTTCTTTCGACGCGGTCAGCGAGAGTCACTCCGCAGATTTTGCGCAGTACCCTCATTTCGACTGCGTTTATCCTTTCGTGCAAACCCTGCCATACCCGACTCGAATTGGTTTTAATTAAATTTTCATACCGTATGCAGTTTGATCCAACTTAAATGTTCCAGTTCATTTTTTTTTATATAAAACTCCAACCATGTTTTAACAAAAACTTGTTAAAACATGATAGATATCTACTAGTTGATGTTCACGAGTTGTTGCTGAGAGTCGAGAGCTCATGCAGTCGTTGTCTAAGAGGCCTCCTAGCTAAATAAAATTACAAATAACCCCGCAGGCCTCTACACAACGCCACCATTTTCTTTCTGGGTCTCTTACCGCCCCCCTCGAGACCTGCGGCGCCCACAAGGGGGCGTTATGCGTAATACAGTCTTTCCCACTTTGGGAAAGACTGTACTACATTGTAACTAAACACTACACTCATTCAAAAGTCCGCGATGGCATAATAATATTATGTCTATCTCTTAGAAATAAACCACAATGACCATTTTTATTTCTTACATTTTTACGTAAAATAATGGCCTATTTACGAAGCGATTTTTAACATTACAGCATTAATTTTCATCCAATTAAGTGGTTTTAATAGATTGTGCATGTAATATAGATGATCCTGGCCCTTTACAGAATGCAACTTAAACAAATATTTTCAAAGATATTGCAGTATTAACATAGCGGGACAGCAGTTATTACTTTTGATGCGGAACAAAGTTCGCCGGGTGAGCTAGTATTATTATATTTGACCCGGCGAACTTCGTTCCGCATCAAAAGAAATAAATTAGTAATATTTGGATCTTAAAAAGTTCAATTTGTGCTATTTATCGGCACGCGTTTTGGCGCGCAAACGCAACTGCTATGTACCGCTATGTTAATACTGTAATATCTTCGTAAATATTAGTTTAAATTACATGCTGTAAATGGCTGTATTGATCTATATTAAAAGCACAATCTATTTAAGACACTTAATTGGATGAAAATTAATGCTGTAATGTTTAAAATTGCTTCGTAAATAAGCCATTATTTCTCGTAAAAAGTTAAAAAATAATAATGGTCATTGTGGGTTATCCCTAAGACATAGACATATGCCCTCGCGGACTTTTTTATAGACCTTTTAAAGGTGTATAATAATTTAGTACATTGTTTTGATTTATCACTTAGGGTTCAGGCAGCGTTTTCGATTAAAGTTTTAAATCTTGAAAATAGTCATTTTTTTTCAATACACTATTCATGAATTATAGATCAAAACCACCCCGTTGACACACTCTAACTATTAAAAAAAAACGCATCAAAATCCGTTGCGTAGTTTCAAAGATTTAAGCATACAAAGGGACATAGGGAAAGAGAAAGCGACTTTGTTTTATACTATGTAGTGATTATTTAAGTTCGACTTGCAATTTGCCAATAGTTGCAAATAGTTAAAGTTACAGCATGTCAGGTAACGTGCAGACCGTAGAGAGAGGCTTCGGATTAGACAAAAGATGGATTATCTGTGGTCCAATGTATACATAGAGTAATCAGGCATCAAAACAGAGTAATCCATAGATTTAGCATAGACTATATTATAAATTATTATTCTTATAAATCTATGGAGTAATCAATCAAAACTTCATGGCAATTACATGTCAATCAATGCATTGTTATATAAAACATGGATGACTCACAACATAGTCGGAATGTTGTATAAATCACAAACTAATATTTTTTCCTCAACTTGTACAATAATAATAATATTGCTGTATAGAAAAGAAAAATATTAGGGTTCCGTAAATCATAGTTAAATTTTAAACATCTGTGTGTGTATTTATTATTGATTTATAAAAAAATATTTATAAATAAGTAGGTCACCTTTTTATGTCGTGATTTGTAACTAGTAAATGGATATTGGTTAGACATTTTATTTAAATTTATTGCAATTATGTAGATACTAGTACATAGTTATATCAATCGCGAATTCTTGGCCTTTTCTAAGCAGTTTAGTCACAATTGTGTTTAAATAATAATTTTTAACATATAATATTGTTACTCAATGTTTCGTGTTGTTTTATCTTATCTTGCCGATATTAAAAGTTGTGGAAAATTTTGTATTTCTATCTTCCTGCTGAGATATCTTCAATTTTTGATCTGTATCACTTTTGGACTGATTTCTAATTGATAGTGCAGTCTTAAAGTTATAGGGAATACTGTATATATATGTATTAGGTTCAGAAGAGTAGGCATCTATTCGGTCCAAGCTAGTCGATGTGTCTGGTGGCCCTGGGATCCAGCACTAGTTATTTGTGGCGCCGATAACGACAATGGAAACCCTTTATAATAATAATAATAATTTTATTGATCATCAACCACATGTCAACATAACCCAGCAAGCAAATAAAAAGAACAAGGCTCACTCTACCCTTACAAAGCAGATATCTTCTAGTCTGCCAGAAAATGTAATAAAACCTGGCATATTAAACTACCTGACAAATAATAAAAAAACAAAGAAAGAACACAACAAAACATAGAAAAAAGCACTTCAACCTCCCTCGAGAAACCACAATGACAAGTACAATGAGAATAACACATAAAGAATATCTTCCAAGCCGGCTGGTCACCGTGAAAGAGTAGGACCAAAACCCTCCAGTAGAACCACAACAACTTAAGACACAAAACAGAACTAAGAATATAAAACTATATAAAAATAGGAACATATAATTTAAGGTCCCTAGCATCTACAGAACGATATGAGTGACTAAATGTAGCAAATGATAGGGAACAAACTGGAAACTGGAAACAACTGGAGGAGGCCTTCACCCGAGGAGGGGCTCATAACCGGGAAAAGCACTAATTGTATATTAATATTAGAAACTAGACTAATTTAACAATATATGTGAGTGTGTGTGATGGCGTGTGTATGTTGTATATATGTAAATGTATGCATGTGCATACACTTACATGTGTGTATAATGGGTATATGTATATAAGTACAAGGTAATTAAGAACTTTATAAATACTAAATTAACATATTAATTATATAACCTTTATACAAATAGTTAAACTAAAACTGTTATGGGTTATGACAAATAAAAGGCTTTTTGATTTTGATCTCCAGGGCTTAATCTGGGTATGTCGGACTCAGGGCATCTAACCCCACTACCGACTAGAAAACCTCCTCTGCCGTCAAACCTCTTCTTCCCCCACGGAACCGCCGTTAGGCATTACTTCATGGGGGGAGGTACTAGCTATTGCTCTTCCTTCATTCTGTTCGTCATCGTCACGGGTTTTGTTTTTCCGACCGTTGTCTTTCTAAAATCGACGGAGTTCCCGAAGCACCTCCGTCGCAAAAGTACTCGTCGCCTGCCATGCTACCTCTGATGTGAGCATACTTTCTATTAAGGACTCGGGCTGAATTTTCTTCGCAGTAGCTTCTGCCCAGGCATTGCGTAAGTGTTCAAAGCGAGGACACGTGCTCTGCGTCTTCACTGATTCCCGGGCAGGACGGGCACATTGGAGAAACTTCGTATTTGTATTTATAAAGGTATGCTCAATTACTATCTAACACAGATGATCTCAGTACATGGGTACTGAGATCATCTGTGTTAGATAGTAATTGATGTCACCATGTTTGCGGTTCAACCAGTTATCAATTCGTGGTATAAGACGGTAAGTCCATCGGCCTTTTGTACTGATATTCCACCTTGATTGCCATCGCTGTATGCTGTTCAGCCGCTCTTTTTTGTCAAGTTCTTCAGGGCTCAATGTAGTAGTTATTTTACGGTGGAAGGGTTTTCCGCTCTTCTGACAATATTTCAATGTGCAACATCCCTGCAATTACGTACACAGCGTCGTCAGATACTGTACGAAAGGCACTGGCAATTCTTTAACCACTCAGGCGATACACTGGTGTTATTTTTCTTCGTGCTTCCTGTATTTTGAGAGCATCAGCATAGATAGAGATTCCGAAGGTTAGCACGGATATAATTACTGACGTCAGTAACACCCTCCTACTCTGTTTTGGGCCTCCAACGTTGGGCATCAGCCTTGATATACTTGCTCTGACCACTGACGCTTTGGCACCCACGTGTTGTGCCTGTTGCTTGAAGCTTAGTCGAGAATCAATCACAACGCCCAAATACCGCAGTGATTGCTGGGTTGTGATTTCATGGGCTCCGACTTGCAGTGTGATGGTTTCCAACCGCTTTCTGCTGCTAATGAGCACTGCCTCCGTCTTATGAATTGCCAACCGTAATCCTACTGTGTTCGTCCAGTGATTAATCTTTCCGATGGCCGTGTCAAAGGTGAAAGTAATTTCTTCGAGGTACTTTGCTACGACTACTACGGCCAGGTCATCTGCATACGCCACGAGCTTGACTTCCTTTGGGAGTTCCAGTTTAAGCAATCCATCATACAGGATATTCCACAAGAGTGGGCTGTGGTATTCGGCGACCCTGCCATCCTGGCAGGGTCGCCATGTGGTGTGCGGCGTCGGGAGAGTGGCTCAATAATCAAATAGCACGTGTGTTTATGTCAATGGTTTATTATGTACTGTCTGTCATACAAGTTGATACTTAAGACAAATGCTCCCACACTACACCTCCGGGGGCAAATTAAAAAAAAAAATAAACTTAACCTAGTTTACATTTTTTTTTTAAATACTAAATTTCTATAACTATATTTTTTTTTTGTTTAAACTTTAAGCTCATAACATTACAATTTCGTTTTATTTTTATCTCTATCATTCTTTTGCAGTCACTACCTATAGTTTGATGATGGTAAGCAGTTGAATGCAATTTTGTTATATGTAATAATTTACATACCTCCTCCATTGTTGATGAAGTAAACTCCGTTCCCCGATCCTTAGGTATTCCATATCGGAGTATAAAATTATTAACTAAAGCCTTAGCTACACTTACCGTATCCTTTCGGTGTAACGGGTAATCCTCAATGTACTTCGTCAGCTCACATTGTACTGTGAGGATGTAGTTATACCCTTCGATGTCTCTATCAACAGGACCTACGATATCGAGGAAAATTTTCTCCAAGGCTGTATCTGCAGTTGTCGTAATTACCATTGGCTCTTTAATATTTTTAGAGTATTTAAATTTTTGACACTTACTGCATTTTTTAACATATTCTCTTACGCTATTCTCTATTCCTGCCCAATAATATTTCCTTTTTATATTATTTATCATACGTCGGACACCCGCGTGTCCACTAGTTGGCAATAAATGATAGTCATTTAGGATTATAGTTTTCTCATTCGCGTCACTAATTCTTTTAACATTTTTCAAAATATTTATTGTTGGAACGGTCCATGTTTCTCTACATTTTATTTCATTTAATAAGTCTTTTATAAATGACGCATTTTCGTTCGTCTTAATTATACATATTCCGTCGACTTTTATCTCTCTACTAAAATCCCTTAACATATTGGCAAATTCGTCTCGCGATATCTGCTGTATATAGTTAAGGTTTATGTATATAATATTACTATCTTTTACATATGCAAAACATTTCTTTTCCTTCGTTATTTGTTTATTTATGCGTAATTTATTTAATTCTTTTCCTTCGATAAATCTCATTTCGGTGAAATCATTTGGAATCTTAAGTATTTCCCCAATCCTCGGTTGATCAGGCCTTGGAATTTGAGAAGAAATATTTGGGATATCTGTGTTTTCACCAGAAATGCTTGACCTCCTACTACTATTACCTATCTCTTTTTGTAATTTTAATTTCGCTTTCTGAGCCCTTGTTTGTATTAAAATTGATTCACCCATAGATTTAAAATCATCGGATGTTATGGTCACCCTACTCAATGCATCTGCGGCGCTGTTATCTTTTCCACGAATGTAAACAACTTTGTAATCATATTCTTCTAACTGTAGTCTAAACTTTATCAAACGACTAGATGGATCCTTCATACTAAATAGATATATTATTGGTTTGTGATCCGACATAATAGTAAACCTTGTACCAAATAAATATGTAGTACCTAATTTATAGCCTTCTAAGTAAAATATATCGGAGTACTTCGCACATATACATTATATTTGTTTACGAATATCTGAACTCAAGTGACTTAACTTTAAACTATTTAATAATTTTTTCGTTCTCTCTACCGAACTATCTGGTTTAACAAAGTTCAATATTTTATAGTTTGACATAGACATTCTAAATATAGGTATAGGATTAAATATAGGTATTTTAATGTCATTATCATTTACATTGAGTATTCGTACGGGAATCTTCCCATTACTAGGTTTAACTAAAATATTTGCCAAATAAATATTTTCTCCTAACTCTTCCTGCTGAACTACATACTCACTCTCTTGATTTAAAATAGAATTTATGTTTAAATAATGTATCGACTCACTCCTGGCCGGCAATGTTAAATAAATATTACTCTTAGTACTCATATGTAATTTAATAATACTACTTTGTTCATTACTTTGCAAGATAAGATGTCGCAAGTTGAAATTTATAATTGCATTATAACTTCTCAGAAAATCTGACCCGAGTATACCGTCAGCATGGCACGGTATCTCGTCCAGTACGTGGAATTTATGTTGAAACAAAACACCATCGTGTGACTCTAAACTTATTGCACTTGTATATTCAGAATTAATGCAACCCGAAATGCCTCTTATTGTCGTGTTATTAGGTTTGAATGTACTGTCGTTTGGCACTTTATTTCTTTGAATTACCGATAAGCTTGCACCTGTGTCTAACAATAATGTGCATATTTGACCGTTGATGAATAATTGTAAAGTTATTAATCCGTCACAAGTTAATATTATATGGACGAAAAAATTCTGTCGAATTCTGTATACTAGTGTTTTCTATTGGATTCGAACGCGTCATATTTTCCTTCGGAAACATAGTGCATTATGATATTTTCGCGGTGGGCCTTGCGCACCACGAGAGCCACTAAAATAGCTCCTACGTCCACGTTTTCGTTGAACATTCGGTTGCTGACCACGATAATTATTAAAATTATTATCATAGCTATTAAAATTCCTGTAATTTCCCTGATTCTGACCATGATAATTTCGCGAGCCATGACCTCCACGACCACGCGAGAAATGCTGAAAATTCTTACCTCTGCCGCTAATGTTGAGGAGTGTTCCCGACGACTCCTGCTCCGGTTGCTCCTCGTCCAGTGCTGCTTGTATCGCATCCTTCAGCGTTCCATAATTCCTTGCTGAAATAATGGTACTTAACCTACAATTTCCTTTCGTCCTTGTCTGTCCTATCTTTACCAAATAAGTTTTTACTTTGTTTAACTTGTTAAATAATTCTAACAAATAATCCATCATTTACCAATACATATGAAATATAAAAAAAAATACATGTAATTAGAACAATACATTACACATAAGCACACATTCATTTTTATTACTTTAATAGTATCTTCGCAAGTCCATAAATTGTCCACGTAAATAATTTTAGTTTATATTCATATTTAAATTGTATTTATTACACTTTTTTTTTTCACTTTACTTTTCTTTCACACTTTTTGGCACCTTTTCACTTCACTTTTTACACACTAATTTCTTCAGTCGCATTCTCCTTGTTCCTTTTCCAGAAGGATCTTCTTAGGACTAACTTGTCCACCTCGTTTTGAATCATTTGTAGTTTGTTTTTGAATCATTTGTAGTATTGTTTTGTATCATTTGGAAAATATATTGAAATATGTTATAATATTTTCCATATTTTCAATGTTACTTCCTGTCGCGGCATTTTGCACTATTTAATTTTCTTCTTTTATTTGGGACGAGCCCATGATTTTTATTTATTTATTATTACACTTTTTTATTTATTTTTAACCCCTTGAATAAAAGCCGATTCGATTTTTGGCTAGGGTCGCCATGCGGTATTCGGCGACCCTGATATCCTGGCCTGGGTCGCCATGTGGTATTCGGCGACCCTGCCATCCTGGCAGGGTCGCCATGTGGTGTGCGGCGTCGGGAGAGTGGCTCAATAATCAAATAGCACGTGTGTTTATGTCAATGGTTTATTATGTACTGTCTGTCATACAAGTTGATACTTAAGACAAATGCTCCCACACTACACTGTACTGAGCCCTGGGAGACTCCTCCAGTAACTCTGTATATTTTTGGGCCAGTCTTTGGGACGTATTGTAGCTTGAAACCATCTTTCGTAAGTATCCTGGTACCTGCATTTCGTAAAGCGCTTTTATAATGCAATCCCATCTGGCGGAATTAAAGGCATTTCTTATGTCTAAAGTCGCTACCATGCAGTACTTCTTTGTGCCTCCTTTCCATCTGGTTCTGGCGATTGCGTCCTTAGTTGTTTGGCAACAACGCTAATGGCATTCAAGGTAGAGCGCCCTCTGCGAAAGCCGTATTAGTTACTGGCATGAAACGGTTCGACTGTGGCTTCGATCCTCTTGTGTACGTTCAAGTATTTTGCCAGCTGTATCCAACATACACATACACGATGGGTCTTCCGGGGGTTTCTTTCCTTTGGGAAGGAGAGCTAGCTCTTCTGGTTCGCATTGCCCTATTTGATGCTGTAGTAGCATTTGCCAAGGAAACAGCGTGGCCACGATATTGTCCAGGGGTTTAGGACAAGTGGGCGACGGCATTGGTTGGCTCTTCAGATGATTAATGACTACTTTATACGGTCTGCCCCACGGGTCATTATCTACCTCAAGAATCAGCTCATTCTAGCATCGTCTTTAACTTTCTTTGATGGCTTTATTTAATCTTTGGCGAGTATTTTTATATATTGCGATCAGTTCCTCGTTGTTCGGTGTTTTCCTACATCGTCGACTTAAGGCATTTCTTTCGAAGGTTACTAACTTTGGCTGGGCATCTGCTGCTAAAAGCGCTATGGGCACAGTTTTTCGTGTTGCCTTTTTCGATACACATGGCATACCGAGCCTCCTTTTTACAGGGGGCAGCTTTGTGTCCCTCTTCTCCACAGCTAGTGCAGGGACTGTCCACGTTACTTTTGCACTTAGCGGCAAGGTGTCCATAATGCCAGCATCTAAAACATTTGGTTGGCCTTTCCACGATTCTTATTCGGCAGTTGACCCAGCCAATTTTGATTTTGCCGTGCCCCCCCAAGACCTTCTTCACAGTTGACGGTGCAAGTGTAACTGATGCAGTCTGCGTAACGCCACAGGCCTTGCGCAAGGATCTGATTGAATCCAGAGTAAGCTCATCATCTTCTTCGGCTATTTTCTGTAATGCTTCGAGAACTTCCTGTTTGGTCGTAGTGTCGTCGAGGTCTCGGATTTCTATTTCCTCCTGTGGCCCTTTGTTTATAACTTGGGCTTCGTCCCCAAGGAGCTTGGCAATGGTTTTTTGAAGTTCCTGGCCTTTGTCTCTGCTTTCTTTTGTAAGAATGATCAACAGGTCACCAGTTGCTGTCCTGCGGATTTTATCTACCGTTGTGTGAACTTGCTCGTCGAGAACATCTTTCTTGACTCGTCTTAGTATTTCCGCGTAGTTTTGTCTTTCTTTGTGCCTAATAATCAGTGTATTGGACCTGTCTACTGGCTGTCTTAGTTTCTTCTTATGTAACTGCTTCTTCTCTTTTTTGGTTTTCACTTTCTGCCGCCTTTCTGGCATCTCCTTTTCGGGTGTTTCTGTAAAAGTTACAGCAGGTAGGGTAGGGTCTATTCCTTTTATTTACTTTGCGTTCTCACTTCTTACTTCTAGTGACGTCCGCTCTTTCCGTTTAGCCTTGCGAACCTCACGCTTTTCTAGAATGGCGGGTTCAACATCAGTCTCGAACTCACTGTCTATCATCGTGACATTCCCCACACAAGGGATTGGTGTTGTACACGAGACTATTGTCGTCGATTTTGTACTGGATTGGCCAGTATTTCGGGCATCTTCTAGTGTTTTCAGTCTTCTAAAGGCACTGCCGACAGCAATTCACTGATAGAGTATAAGTCATTTGTTGGAAATCTTCTTTTTTTGAAGTACATCACTTTCAGCAATGCCCGTTGGGCACATTCTACTTCTAGCATTTTGGTTTTAGTTGCTCCTCCCTAGACAGGAATACTGTAGGTGATGACAGACTGCGCCAGTGATATGTATATTTCATTTAAAATGTTTCTACAGCTATTTTGTGAAGTCGTCATACGTTGCACGTCGCAAAGTTTTGAAGAGCCATATAAGTTTCCTTACTCTAGTTGCAACCAAATCAATTTGTGAATGTGGCATTCACAAATTGATTTGGTTGCTGTTGGTACACAATAACACCCAAGTATTTGGTTTCTTCCAATTTTCCGATTTTAGGACAATCCCAACTGGCCATAAGTTGCTGCATGCATGAATGGATTGTGAGTTTTAATTCTGCACTTGGTTGCGAAATCTTTTGTATGCTATACCATATGAAATAAGTTTTAGCAGTATTAAGCGTCAATAAATTGTCATTAAGCCATTTAGCAACCAACCTTCTCTGCGTGTTTTTTCACACTATGCCAGCAATGACCAGTGAACAATAATGGCGTATCATCTGCATAGGAGAATATATGGGCGTTATTAATGTTCATCTTACAGAGATCGTTAGTATATATTAGGAACAAGGTTGGTCCCAGCACACTACCCTGCGGTACTTCGTATGACATTTCCACATCACCACTAGTAACACCATCAACTCTTACGCTTTGTGTCCTTTATGATAGGTAACTTTTAAACATTAAGAGAGCAGTGTCCCTGATGCCAATTCTCTCAACTTTATCTAAAAGAATAGGAATAGAGACAGTATCGAAAGCTTTTTTCAGGTCCAGGAACACCGAAAGGCATTTTTGTCCACGGTCCACCCGCTCCGTTATCATTTCAGTCAGTGCCAGAACTACGTCTTCAGTTGATTTTCCACGTCTAAGCCAAATTGTGAGGGAGAAAGAAGTTGATACCGATTCAGATAAGCCATTAACCTTACGTTAAGAAGCTTCTCCAGTATTTTTGAAATAGCAGGAAGTACAGCTATAGGTCTGTAGTTACCGACATCATCTCTAGATCCACTCTTAAATACCGGGGTAATTATTGATTTTTTTAGTTGGAATGGGAATACACCTTGTTGAAAACAAAGATTAACAAGGTGCGTTAAGATGGGAACTAGCTCATTCTTCGCGTATTTTAGGAAGCCAATAGGTACTTTATCCCAGCCAGGGGCACTTTCTGATTTTAAACTCATTAAAGTGGATTCCACTTCACCTGGGTCCGTTTCCAGTAGAACAAACGAGATTAGTTGGGGCGGTTCTAGATTATTGTTAAACTTTGGGATAGCCCCTGGGCTGGCTTGTATATTATGAGCTAGCGCAAAAAACCGCATCAAAATCCGTTGCGTAGATATAAGGTTATAAGCATATAAGGGGACAGCCAGCGGAAAGTGACTTTGTTTTAAATACCGTGTAATGAAAATACACAACGGACTTATTAAACACCTTCAAAATGCCTAAAAAAACGTGCGCGAGGGCATATGTCTATCTCTTAAGGATAACGCACCATGAGCATTTTTATCTTTTTACTTTTATCTGAAGTAATGGCTTATTTACGAAGCAATTTTAAACATTACAGCATTAATTTTCGTCCAGTTAAGTATCTTATATAGATTGTGCTTTTAATATAGATCAATATGGCTCTTTACAGTATATAATTTATACGAATATTTACGAAGATATTACAGTATTATCATAGCGGGACATAGCAGTTGCGTTGCGCGCCAAAACGCGTACCAATAAAATAGCACAAATTTAACTTTTTAAGATCCAAATTTTACTCATTTATTACTTTTGATGCGGATCAAAGTTCGCCGGGTCAGCTAGTCTCTACATATAACCATCCTCAATATAATAATGTCTGTTTGTAATACTGAAATAACTACTTTCTACTAAATTCATGTGTATTTAATATGTACAGTACGGTGCATACACCAAAATAACATTTTTAACAATTTTAGCCTGTGTGTCAGCCTGTTTGTTCCTCGTAACCTCTGAAATAGCCGGTGTAATAAGGAGTAAATTAAGATACTTTAAAAAAATAATCGTTTATTTATTGCATCCGAGGCAAAACACAGTTCGCCGGGTCAGCTAGTTTATTTATAATATTAATTTTATGGAATATTGCGTCACAGTAATTTATGTAAAAGCAAACAGATCTTTTTGCAAAGATCACCAAAAATTCTTAAAAATAAAGATAAAGTGCGTTATCATTATATTATCATTCTATTATAAAACACGTATTATATTCAGCTATGACGACATATGGAATGATACGAGTTTATACATTACTCAGTTCATTGACAACTGCCTTAGCGTTCGTTCGTTGCTGTGCGTATAACCCTACTAATTCTAATATCTATTGCCCCGTGCTCCAGTGGACTGTATACGACACCTACCTAATTTCGTTGTGTAATATCATAGACATTGTTTACTTTTTGAAAATAGAAAAACTTTTTCAAATTTCACTCTCGTGCCACATTTTGTGTTGTTTTTCTTTTTGGATTGTCTACTTTTTAACAACTACGTAAGTGTTTTATAAAATTAAATGGTTTTTTTACAGACTTATACTAAATATGAAATTTATTATTTAGAAGTTTTCCTTATAGTGTTTATAATTGAAAGGCATGTTTGTAAATACCTATGGTCAATACGAAAAATGCGCAATAGACCTGTTTTTGCTTTTGATTCGTGAATTACGTCTGTCTATTAAAGCTTTTATCTCTTTCTGACATGTTTATTTTCCGAATCTCTATAGCCTTGTCTTGTTTTGACAGCAAAAGTGATCATTGTTTGCTAAATCAATTGACATTTACTTACTTAATTAGAGATTACTGAATATAGGAATGTACATGTATTATAATGTAAAGGTGAAAATATCCTGTTTGAGCAACTATTATAATAATTACGTAACGATTATGTTTTTACTTACCTATAGTTTGCAAAAAAATTTAACTGTTATCGGCACACAAATTCGCCAAAAGTTTTATGACATTTAAAAAGCTTTAATCAAAGACACAATTTATTCAATCATCCCTAATAAAGTAGGTAGCAATTGTTCTGTAGTTATTAAGATCCGGAACCCTGAACTTCTAAACAGAACCCAGTCCAAAGTGGTCACCATGCTGTACGGAGGTATACCATAAACGGCTGCATTTTCAAACTTTTTCTTGGATATTAAATGTGCCTAGTATTTTTAGTGGTAATTTGAATGTCACATGTGTTTTAATGAATATTAATTGTAACGGCGATGTATCACATTTTTCATTGAAAGTCTTCTGATCTTACTACATACTATATTAATTGTGTCGTGACCATTATAATAGTATTAACGAGAAATCACAAAATGTAATCTAAAGTTGTGCCATGAGGTTTTTTGTTGTATATTGCTGGCGTTCATATCCATTGGAACCAAAGTTATATTAGTTTGCAAAGTATCCGCTAGAGGCGCTGCTTATTTTTTTTTGCTCAAATATTAATTACGTAACTAGTTGCTAGCGACTATATTGTGATTATGTAGGTGTCTGTCTGCGCATCGGTGATGAAACTTCTTAGTCTGAGGACGTGTATGTCAAGTTAATATGTATAAATAAGGAGGATTGGCCACATATTTTGTCGTTTATGAAATGCTTTCAGAGTTCTACTCAATTTCAATTCAATTAATGCTTTTCCTTCGTTTTCACTCAAAATACTAAATGTTACGGTGTTATTACAAAAGTTTGTTTAATCAGACATACCTATTGTTTTAACACTTTGTCTTTTTTTTTGTACTACTCGGGTTAGATAATCAAAAAAAAAATTTTTATGCTTATTTATATTACATAGAGGGCACTATTTACTATAGGCACCTTCCTATGTCTTAATTACCAATGTGCGATTAATCGGTTGCGAAGAAGCCGACTAATCGGCGGAGAAGTCGGCACATCTCTATTCATAATAAATATAATAGAGAGGCCTATGTCCAGCAGTGGACTGCAACAGGCTAATGATGATGATGATTAGATATTTTTCAAACTAAACAGATGGATGATGGATGTCTAAAAAGACAAGAATATATAAATAAGTAGTTAGAACAGTATAAACGTGTGGTTAGTATTGGTAATTGGTGTAATGTACCCGCTACTAGCTCAGGCTGGCGTTTAATTCATAGGTACGTTCGATTTACTCTGACTATTTATAAAATGCACGGCAAAAGTTCTATAATTGTATAGCTAGCCCGGCAAAAGTTGCTTTGCAAATATATAAATTAATTAATTAACATTTATGGTCTGTAAAATAAATGACCTATGCGCAAATACACACACGCATACAAAATTTCATGAAAATCGGTCGAGCGACTTCGGTGGAGTTTTGGAGAAACATTTTAAAGTTGTCCGAAAGCAGATGTTTTTTAGTTTTTGCGTGAAAAGTTCACGTGAAACTAACTTTCTCATTGAAATTAACTAGCTAAAGAAGCTAGAACTTTGTTTCGCCTTAGAAAAGAAATAAAAATGGTCACTGTGGGATATCCCTAAGAGATAGACAATTGCCATCGCGGAATTTTTTGTGGACTGACCTATGCAAGGTTTATAATAATGTAAAACATTGTCTTGATATATCAATTAGGGTTCAGCCAGCGTTGGCAATTAAAGTGCTAAATCTCGAAAATTAACACTTTTTATTTACTACATTATACATAAATTATACAAAGAAACCCCCCGTTGAACTTTCTACCTTTTAAAAAAGACCGCATCAAAATCCGTTGCATAATTTCCAACATACTCGTATAAGGGGACAGACAGCGGAAAACGACTCTATGTTCTACTATGTAATGATAAGTATTCGGTAAATAGAATAATAATATAGATATTGTTAAATCAACACTTGAAATCGTATTTCAAATTGTAATTGCATTTTATTATTCCGACCACAGAAATAGATCAAGATAGAACGGCCGCGATGGCATATTTCCATACATTTCGAGCGTGTCACTTTTTTGAAAAACCACGCCCTCAGCGTGACGTCATTTTCATTGTGAGCGGAGCGACTAGTTAGGAGACACTCACATTAGATTATCGATGTTAATATCGGCAACGTGTGTTAATTTTATTATTTTTTGATTTTCTGTAACGATAATCATAGAAAGTAAAACATGTTAAATACTTCAATCCGACATATTAAAACCTAAAACATATTTTTCCAACAGTATATAAAATTTAATTATAAATATTTTACTGTCCTTGAAACTATACATATTTATTAAATATTTGCCTTTTTGTAAGGGTTGGCCTCACAGTCCTGGTTAAATAACGAAGCCGAACGTCTACATATACCTCGGTTACTGCCCATTTGAGAAGAACGAGATGATTTTCCATCGGCGATTGGTCAAATTGGTGAAAACTTATACTGTCAAATAAACTGCTGCCAATGTAATTACGAAACACTTTGGTTGAAATTTGTGGTGTTAGAATAAAGTAGGGACAAAGCAAGATATGAGCTGATACTCAAATTATTATTGAATTAATTTATCGATAAGTCCTAAGACTCAACGATACATGGAGTGCCCATCTCTAACATTCGAATCACAGCGATTAACAGACACAGCGATCAACTGGCAGGTGTATTGTGTATTTCGTTCGATTCGACGTACATTACGCGTATAATTTATACGCGCAATGTTTTTGTATACGAGCGTTGAATGCGGATAGCAATGGATATTTATCATAACGAAAAAATATACAACTTGTGATCGTAATTATTGAACATAGTAAAAGTAAAACAATAATTTATAATCTCAAAAAAATACTTTCTACTGATTTTCTGTACTTACCGATCATACGAAATATTTCCTTTTTTCATATTTGATTCACTACTTTTGTTTTTACAATTTTTCACAGCATAATAAGGCATATATGTGTCGATTTATCTATTTTTTTACGTCCTGAACGCAGGACAGGAACGCTCGATGCGTACTGAGAGCGAGTTTCGAAAAGCATGCAATATAGTGCAGGGTTTTGGCACGCTTGCCACGCCTATTCGCCGTTCTATCTTGATCTATTTCTGTGATTCCGACCTTTAAAATGTCTCCTAGCTAATGTTGCCGCCAGTCTAGTGTCTACTAGGTATGGGAGTTAAATTAAAGTTGTTAACGACATTCCCTGCATAATAGGTAAACCAACACATATTTGGTATGTCAATTAATTATTCAGGTCCAGATCCTTGGTATCCCGATAACCACGTTTTCAATTTACCTGACCACTTGGTTATGGGATCACCAAGAAAAGTTACGCAAGAAAAGTCGGAGAAAATTGATACCAACGCGGAAGTACTCGAGTATAATATATGCTTAGATATCTTGTTTTATCAGTGTTTTTAAAATGAACCGATGATAATTTTTGTTGGTATCAACCAATCTTATCTGCAGTGTTTTAATCTATGTAAACAAATTTGAATACAGAGCCATCTGTTATTTCCTATTAATATTTGCATAACAAACACGTGGTTCGAAGTTGCAATGATATCAGCTACGTGAGTATTGGTTTCCAAGTGAATTTCTATCGCGAGTTCTTTCGTAATTTAATTTATATTCTCTTTTTTTTCCTCTATTTTTCTTACATTGAAATGAAACTATATTGATGCTTTTCTGAAAGCGTAATCGTCTTGACAAAGTCGACATGAAAATCTCATAAGGGTAACAACTGGGTACAGTTTATCTTGCCATCTCTAAAATTTGGACAAGACGCGTGAAAACCCCGGATTTTAGAGTCCGAAAGCCGGAAATGTCAACAAGATCTCATCTCAAACATACTCAATGTAATAAAAAACAGTTGAAAATGACGAGAGGGGTGGGGGAACGGTGAATATACGAGTACATGGTTCGTAGGTTGATCGTGGTGTGGTGCGAGCATAGTGCCTGTGTCGCGGGCGCTTAATTTTTATTTATTTTTAATTTTTTGAAAACCCTGTCACAAACAAATAAAACCTTCCCCGGACGCTCCCCGGATGCCCTCTAAACTAGAACAAATCCGGGGAAACCCGGATGGATGGCAACTCTAGGTACAGTTGACACAGTTTGGCGTTTATATGCGAATCGTTTCTCGCGGGTAAATTATGCATTATATTTATATATTGTAGTAGCTGCCCCGGGGAACTTTGTTTTACCTCAAAAGCATTATATGAGTAAATAAAAGATTTTTTCTAAAAACCTAACATAGCATAAACATAACTTCACGCCTTTTGTTACCCGAAGGTGTAGGCAGCGGCTGTTAAGCCTCGTCTCGCCGTTATGTTTACGCCCTTAATGGAATAGGTGGCTAACCTATTGCCATACCGGGCACAAAGTTTTCAGTCATCGATATTTTTGACACATAACTTCCGAAAAAAGTTTTTCTAAAAAAGTCCCGTCAAAATCGATCCAGCCATTAGTCAGAACAATCAGACAGACAAAAATTCTAAAAAAATTTATTTTGATGTATGTACCGTATATACATATTATACATGCATTTCGTAAAAAGCGGTTATTTCAATTTGACAAACAGACATTCCGATTTTATATATTAGTATAGATATAGATTGGCCAAGAAATACTTAGTATTTTACATTTTACTTTTAACAGTGGTACAGCCAAGCAGTTCACTCTATGAATGGGCCGGCTCGATCGGTGAAATACCACGACCTCGGATCTCGATCACGATCTCGGAAGATCGACGTAAAGTGGCTCATGCCGCGTTTCGTTACTATATGTGTTACTGGTGTCCATGGGCGGCGTTGGTTGCTTACTATGACGTGACACGCCTGCTCGTTCGTCTCATAAATAAAGGATCATTTCAATTCCAGAAATTGTGTGTGTGTGTGTTTCAACGCCTAACAATAACATACATAATTTCACGGCTTTTCTACCCGAAGGTGTATGCAGTGGCTGTTAAGCCTCGTCTTGTCGTTATGTCTACGTTCCAAATGGAGTAGGAGGAGAACCTTTTATGCACAGTAGTGTGGGACTCCCAAAACAGTAAACTGCAATCCGATCCTAGGGTTACCCACTAAAACCTCGCGGCGGCCTTCCTCCGGCGTTGGGGTGGCCCAGGACAGTGCATCAGCCCTCTGGTCCACCCCGCAGGAGGCGAACCTATCGCCATATCGGGCAAAAAGTTTGCAGTCATCGATATTTATCACACATAACTTCCGAAAACAACTTCGGAAAGTCATTGGTGTGAGCCAGGATTCGATCCCTTCTAGATTCAGAAGCCGGGCTCGACCAGTTGTGTTTGCCGTGCCAGACATGGTTAAATTAAAATTATACTAACACAGTAACTAACAGTAAGTAAAACACAATTCGGACATAGCAATAGCTGGCTTCTCTTGATCAATCTTTTCTAGTCGTCAGTGCGGTTAGCACTTACGACTACATTACATTGTCTGCAACTACTATCGCCTTGTCCTCTGCATCATAATATCTAATTAATTAAAGTGAGAAAAGGTCACGTAGCAATAAAATACCACACTAACCCAAAAGATCAACAAAAATAAATCATATACCGCATATTTTCACAATTTGTAATTGTAGTTATTGACTAATGTCAACATCGATAATTTTTTTATTTTCCCATACAAATTCATCATTTTCCTGCTCTTATCCCACTCTTAGTAGGGTCAGCACGACATGTCATCCTTTCCAACTATCCATGTTGTCAAAAGTTTCGGCTCCTTCTAATTGTCTTAATTTGTCCTAATAGGGTGGTCTTTCCTTCCAGTGTCATTCCAGTAACCTGTCGATGCAGGTCGCCAGGTTATGTTGCGAAATATATACTTGTAATTTATTGATCCGCTCTGGAGTTTCACGATGAGGAAGTTGGTCTGATCAGTGAGAGATGACTCACCACATGCTTTTCTCAATAGTGGATGCCATCTGAACTAATAAATTGTCACCTTCAACAACTTTGACAAAAATGGCATCCCGTTGCTGGACATTGACCTATATGATATAGACTTGTAGTAACCTTCTCAAAGTGTGACCACTGGCCATAAGCCTACAGGCTTATGCGAAGCTTATGTCAATTCAGTCATCTGTCAGACGCGAACCAAATAACAATAGGTACAAAATGGGTAAATGCGTAGTAAAAGAGTGCGATTCAAGATCGGAAACCCATAAGAAATTAACCGGAATTACTTTCCACACGTAAGATTAATGTTTACATTAATATTAAAATACAATAAAATAGATAAAATGTTGAATTTTCTTAATTAGCTTCAGTGATACCACTAAAAACTTAGTTTTAGTTTCCCACATTTGTGGGAGAGTTATTAATTTATGGAAAAGGAGATTTTAAATATTTTTTGTTATAATAATAACGCTGCAGGGTGCCTAAAGATGCAGCACGCCGTGACAAGTGGGTGAAAATTATCCGATTGCTGAGAAAAGAAACAGACTGGCTACCTGCACCCGGGAGATCATTTATCGTCAATTCAAGTTGATCATTCGCTTTTATTAATAAATGCCATAATTAATAAATACTTAAAAATAAGATTGTATCACGAAAGCAAATTATTCACTCAGACTTATAAAAAAGAGACTAAAAGGCAATTTTATACAAAACTTATGTTACACAGCGGTGTATGATCAATAATTCATCTGCCTAGCTTTTTCCCAATTATGTTGGGGTCGGCTTCCAGTCTAACCGGGTGCAGCCGAGTACTAGTGTTTTACATGGAGCGACTGCCTATCTGACCTCCACAACCCAGTTGCGTGGGCAACACAATCCCCCTTGGTAAGTCTGGTTGTTAGACTTTCTGGCTTCTGACTACCCGTAACGACTACCAAAGATGTTCAAATGACAGCCGGGACCCACCAATTTAACGTGCCTTCCGAAACACGGAGGAACTCGTCATGATAAGATGGTCACCCATCCACGGACCGACCGCGCCAAGCGTTGCTTAACTTTAGGGATCGTACCCATACTACGTGACCCGTTTAGGAGGGGGGAGCGGAGTCTTTAAAATACTACGGTTAGTCACAGGAGCGGGGGGGTGGCTCAGGTTTTTGTCACGTAGTCGATTTTAATGAGAGAAATCTCGTATTTTTTCGACCTAGATGAATATTAATGTGATTAAACAGAAAATAATTGTTGTGTTCGTAAATTAAGTTACTGTAAGTTACATACTGTACAGCAATATGTTTTCACAATTAAAGTTGTTCTTTTTCATAATACATAATTCACTAGTAATTGCAAATGCATGCAGTCTTATCCAATAAAGACGAGTATGAGCCAAATTATTATTTTTTTCGATTTTTGCCTGTGAAATGATTAAAAATCATAATTATCAATTACTACGTGAAAACTAAAGGGGGGGGGGGGGGGGGGGGTCTTGGCATATACTACGACTGGTCACCGATGGGAGGGAGGGGTCGAAAAATCTTAAAAAATAGGTCACGTAGTATGGGTATGTTCCCTTATGATCGATCGACCCGTGCGGCTGTTAGGCCCTGTTCACGTTCAATACAATAATTCCCTTTCAATATAATGAATGTAAGTACATTATTGTACTACTCAAGCGTTTTCACTATTTTGTGTATCTGTACCTAATTGTGTACACCTTACCTACAGCGCTTTAAATCGCTGCTCTAAGGCAGGTGTACACAATTAGGTACAGATGAGTGTGATCCAATTTTTTTCGGAACAGCCGATCTAGTACGGAGTACACAGAGATCGTTGATCCATTCATTATTTCAGTTATCTTGTAATACATCTGATAAGAAATTAATAAGTAATAGTAAAATATTGAATTTATATTTATTAAATATTTTTACGAGTACATGGCTTGAAAAAGTTGGGTAAAATTTCGCATGGGCTGGCCACCCCACACCGCCATTGCAAATTTATATTGCCATCTTTGTCTAATCAAAGTGACGGCAATGTATTTGCGATTTGTGTGACTGAGATAGATATATGTTTAATTTTAAATGTCTAGTGGTTTCAAAGCTACGTCATTGCATCTAAAAAGTGGACACACATTTTTTGACGCATTTGTATGAGGTTTGCTCCTCTTGTATATTGAACTCAGTGTTGCTGGATAGGTAATGTTACTGCCTCGGCGATGCTTGCTCCAAACTAACGCATGATTTATTTAAATTTTAAAACAGTTTTTTAGTTTAAAAATAACTTATATAACCAATATTTATATAAAATAATTGTAAATTGCAATACTTCAAATATATTACAGTGACATGACACAGCAAATTTTGACGTTTGATTTAAAATTTTAAATGAAATTTTTAATTTGATATTTTTTAATAAATAATTCATACGAAACTGACCAACGATGTACCTTTCCACTAACAATGAACTTTATGTTACGTTCTTAAAGGTCAAATTTCCTTGTGTGTCAAAACGTGGTTACGAATCGTTTGTATGGGAAAATTAAATTGTATTTTACTCGCAATTTATCCATATTTTCCTATCCTATGTGCGATTCCTGCCTCTAAGCTACCTCTCCACCAATTTTCAGCCAAATCTGTATGGCCGTTTTTGAGTTATAAGTGTTGTAACAAACACGACTTTCTTTTTTATTAGCTTTTTATTAGCGTCACCTGTATGCTTGTATATTTGTAGGTTTGTAGGTTTGTTTGTAACCGACTTCTTTTTTAGTGTTCATAGTTCACAAATCGCACCATCTAGTGGCAATCTGCGGAAAGTTTACGTTATCAACTTGAAACGAGTTCCTTGTATAAGTCACAGATGGCGCTATTCCTCCAAAAACTAAGAAACGCGCTTGTTATAGAAAACCGAACTAAAAAATATAAAATAAATAATAGTTTAAAAAAAACTAAAAAACACGCTTTTTATAGGAAACCGAACTAAAAAATAGAAAATAAATTTTAATGAATTTAAATTAAGAAAATAGTGTTAAAAATTTCAATGAATATAAATTAAAAAAAGCCTGGGGTGCTTTTTAAGATATTATCGAAATGATAATCACTCTACTCATATCTGTCAATAAAATATTTATAACTATTGACACCATGCACCCCACGCTTTTTTTGATTTATATTCATTGAAATTTTTAACACTATTTTCTTAATTTAAATACACATGTACATTAAAATTTATTTTCTATTTTTTAGTTCGGTTTTCTATAAAAAGCGTGTTTTTTAGTTTTTTTAAACTATTATTTATATATACTTAGTCTGGCCATAAATACTGTTACAACTAAAAATAAAAATCTAAGGAATCTGTGGTTATTATACGATTGTTCATTGTGTTTTCTCGTTTTGGCGCCAATACATTGTACAATATTTTGCGATATTAAAATTGAGTGGGGTGATAAAGAGAACCGAATCGCTGTGATTGCATTACACAAAGTAGGTATGGAGCCAAATGCAATTTTTAAAACTCTCCATACACTTGGTATTAGTCAAATGTTTGTGTACCGGGCTATTAATAGCTACAATGAGACCTCCTCTGTTTGTGACAGAAAAAGACCTGGCCGTCCACGTAGTGCTCGTACGAAAAAGGTGGTCAAAGCAGTAAGGGAAAGAATTCGAAGAAATCCTGTCCGCAAGCAAAAGATTTTATCTCGGAAGATGAAGATAGCACCTAGAACAATGTCGCATATTTTAAAAGATGACTTAGGACCTGCAGCCTATAAGAGGCGCACTGGTCATTTATTAACTGATAATTTAAAAAAGAATGGGGTGTTAAAATCTAAACAACTACTGAAGCGGTACGCAAAGGGAGGTCACAGAAAAATATTGTTTAATGATGAAAAAGTTTTTACAATTGAGCAACATTTTAACAAACAAAATGACCGTATTTATGCTCAAAGCTCTAAGGAAGCTTCCCAATTAGTTGACAGACTGCAACGTGGGCATTATCCGACTTCAGTGATGGTTTGGTGGGGTGTTAGCTACGAAGGAGTGACTGAGCCATATTTTTGTGAAAAAGGTACCAAAACATCGGCACAAGTGTATCAAGATACCATTCTTGAAAAGGTAGTCAAGCCCCTTAACAACACCATGTTCAATAACGAAGTATGGTCCTTCCAGCAAGACTCGGCACCGGGTCATAAAGCCCGGTCCACGCAATCTTGGTTGGAAGCGAACGTTTCGGACTTCATTAGAGCTGAAGACTGGCCGTCGTCTAGTCCCGATTTTAATCCACTGGATTATGATTTGTGGTCAGTTTTAGAGAGTACGGCTTGCTCTAAACGTCATAATAATTTAGAGTCCCTAAAACAATCCATACGATTGGCAGTGAAGAATTATCCCATGGAAAGAGTGCGTCTTTCTATTGATAACTGGCCTCAACGTTTAAAGGCCTGTATTGCAGCCAATGGAGACCACTTCGAATAAGCTTTTTATATTTTATATCGTTTTATATTTATGTATTAAAGTAACACACTGTAAAAGTAATAAATGTTATTTGCAATTAAAAAAAAATTTTTTTTCCTTGTTACAATATTTATGGCATGACTAAGTATATAAATTTAAAAACACCTAAATTACCCGGTTTCTTAAGGCACTACTGTACTTCCAAAGGTTGCCTGGAAGAAATTGCTTTTAGCGATAAGGCCGCCATTTATACCTTAATATTGTATTTATCCTTGTCTTATTTGTATGTTTTTCCTTTTTTTTTTGTAATTTATAAGGTGTAAATAAAGAAGTATCTTATCTTATCTTATGATATATGTAGGTATAGGCATTTGCATTGCTATAACTACATATGCGAAAACGTAAGAAAGTTACATAAGAACAAGCATTAACCAAATGCTTTAGTAAATTAGGTTGTTTAAATCTTATTGCATAACATTAATAGTTATTTTTTAGAGTTCCTCGCCTAACGAAACATGGAACCATTACATCATATATGAAGTCATTCCTATGAGCTGTCATACTAAAACATTCTCTGTAACCGGTCTTGTCTAGTTGGCACGCCATTCTATATGAATGAAATCAATCGCAGTTTACAGCAGATCTTTTGGTGTAATTTAGCAATGATATGAAAATGTATTATTGTTTAATGCCAGTCATAACATAACTAAAAGTTCGAAGCTTACAGTTGGCAAGTAAGATAACGTGATGTTTGTATTCCCAAATTAACGTAACAACACAAATCCTTATCACATCAGTCAGTGAGTGAAAGTTCGGAAAAAGTAGGTCTAACCGTTTCAGAGATACAAGCAGACAGAGGGTCAGAGAAAACATTGTATAAAAGGCTATCTTGGCACACTCAATGAAAAACAACCTCCTTGGTTTCGATACGTTTAAAAATAAAAAAGTCAAGTTTAACATTTTGAAATTCGAATGTGCAAATGAGCTTCAACGTGTACTTCACACGTGTACTTATATTACGTTTGCGTACTGCCTTATGCGAGACATTTAGATATAGCAGATAGTAAGCAAAAAAAAATATTATGCAATACTTACATCATCCATAGATATAGCCGAATGTCGGTAAAAACGAATCAAGGCCACGCTCCGTTGTGGCTTTACAAAATTAATACACCTGATATCTCATTGCATGTACATAACTTCTCAACCCTCCGCCCGCCCCTCCGCTCCCGTCCAGCCTCGGGTAATTATCGGACGATACAGTGTACAAGTTAAGTATTGTTGCAAAAACCAACCTGATATCAAGGTATTATTTATCTACAAAATTTGTCACTCACACATCAACCGACATAATATCTGAATAAATGACTACAACCTTGGACCGCGTTAAAAATATATGTATAGCTAAATCAATAACCGCTAGGTACAAAAGTACTCTTTTGCGGAGACCTTGTGCGATACAGTTGAGTCTTTCCGACTTTTTTTAACAATCAGACACGATTTAGGCCCATGACATAGTTTAATGTATCACTAATTCGCTTCAGTGTTAATTCAACCGAATAATAGCTAATCTTTTTAGCTAAGTAGTTACTGTATATTGGCAGGTGCGTCGGCTCTTTCGTTCCCTCTGCCTTCCTATTCTATCCATTAAAGGCCGGCAACGCAATTGTGTTGCAGGTGTCCATGGGCGGCGGTTGTTGCCTCTGCCTTGCCATCAGGCGACCCGCTTGCTCGTATCCTTTTCTATAAAAAAAGCGTGAAGTATGGTATTTAATATGTTATATTATTGTTCATCACATACTATCATTCTTATGTGAAACAGCAACGTGACCAGAAAGCCACGGAAGTATCGAAATACATAAGAATCTAATTTAATTCCTGAATATATATATCATATGGGTTTTGCAACATAAATGATACTTTACGAGAACCGTATACCCTCTCAATTGATAACCAATAATGACCACTAGGGTACAATACAAGAACCATAATCTATTTATTGCTGTGCCATCCTGCACGTCGGATCCTACTATTTTCGCCTTCCATTGCACCTTATAAATATAATATTTCGGCATGTCGTAACATTTAAAATACTTCAATAATTAAAATACTTCGATATATGTAACTCTTTTATAAATATGTCTGAATAAATTATTATTATGTTTGTCGAGAAGAAGAAAAAAGCAATCTCACGTTCTTCAGATTATTTTTACTGTTTAGGCTATCAGCGACGAATAGTGTGAACAATTGAACATGTTAATCTGTTCCAACCCAGAGGTCAAGTAATATAAATGTTATTAAATATATTGTACGACGTACTGACGGCCAGATAACATATCAATAATATCTAGTTGTACAGTTTTTTGTCACCCATCGATTTCATATTAAAACAGTATTCATGGAGATGGAAGACGGAGCACAGTATGTTTTCTCGTTTTTAAAGTTTGCCCCACTCCCAAATTCCAAAGATTGTGGGGAGATAAAAACTTGGACGCAAGAAACACTGTAATTGGAAAAAAACTTCATTTGATAAAAGATGGCGCTATATTCAGTTTATGCGATTTCATTATAATAGATTCATTCAGTATTTTAGTTTACATTGATAGTTATAACATATAATTACGTAAGATAATTTATTTTAATTTAACTAACATTCAAAAAGGTCTTTAGCAGTGACTCGACATTAATAATTAATATAATGATTTGGTAGCAAATCACTTCCTTACAGCGCAGTATAAGGCATGTTAATATTTATTTATACCAATCTGTTTTACACATTTATTTCGCGTATCTCGGAAACGACTCTAACGAATTACTTAAATGTTGTAGATAACTAGAGTTTGCTTTTTATTTAAACTTATTAATTTTTGTTTGTGTGTCTTCTAAGTAAACAAGTAATTTTGAACATATTATCGTACATTATATGTATATCGTACATCGTACTTACTAATTACAACATTTCATTTATATTTTATTCAAGTTTTAATTTAATTTTTCTCTTTTTTAAAATTTAATTTGAAGTGTTTAACATTATTTCCATTTGATTGTTAGGAACGTACATATTCTATATGATATATTTCTGAATATCTATATCTATACATATAATAAAATCGTAGGAAAGTTGAAACTGTACATTGAATATATATTTTTAGATTACTTGGGATATGATCTCGAATCGATGCCGAACCCATTAATATGATTTTTATAATTTTTGTCTCTGTCTGTACATTTGTTACGTATAAACTCTAAAAGTACTGCAAGCTTATATGTCCAATTTTGCATAAATATAGCCAAGAGGTCGGGTCAACACGTATGCTAAATACTATCAGGCTATCACTAATAGGGGATGAGTAATAAACCCTTATAATGACACAGGCATAGTATTTTTGCTCTCCACGCAGACGAAGTTGCAGGTTATTTTTATATATATATATATAGAAATAGACAACTATATAACTTTTTTATAATAACTATTGGGTAAAAGAGCTCGCGTATCACCTGGTGGTAAGTGACTTGTGCGGCTTATACACCAGAACACAGATGGTTACAGTTGGGTCGCTGGCCTATAAGATAGGATGGGGATGATTTTACATAATGAGATAGGTACAGCGAGGTGGGTCGGCAGTGAGATTGTTAGAGCAACAAGTAGTTTCACTGGTGGAACTGTTTCTCTCCTTTCATTTCCGCCCAATTCCCAGGCCCATGTTAAAGGCCGGCAACGCAACTGTAACACTATGTATCTACACACTGTTTTACATGTGTCCAGGGGCGGCGTTATTGGCTTACCATCAGGTGAAACGCCGTCCTTAAACAAAAGTCTGCAAGTCACCATTCCTAGTTCCTAGACCATCACGCTTCCTTACCTTTAATAAATAACTGTTGTTATAAACTTTCGTTATTTTATTGATTCCTTTCTGGATTAATTTCTGATAATAATTGATGGATTTCAAGCTAAACATCTAACTTTTATGTTGAGGAAATAGATAGCAAATTCTATAAATAGTTTATTTTTTTGTAAAAAGAAATTTCACGCCTTTTTAGGACTTCACGGCATGTAGGTCATCTATAATTTCATGAATGTTAAGGCTCTCTGGCAAGGGGTTGCCACCATGCTAACTGTCCGGCAATTAAAATCGTGGTTTTTAATATTATTCTGAAGATAATATCAAAAGCTCAACCTTTATAAAATAACGAAAGTAGAATAATTTATTTCAATGTTTGGTACCCCGTACCTGCCAAAGTAACTATGGTCCAAACATAATAATTGGCCATCGTTCTTACATGTGCTGGGACTACGAGCTGACAAACTTTCAGGCTTTATAAAATAACGAAAGTCTGGCGGTCGCTGGCTCTTACTCTATAAGCCTCGTCTCACCGTTATGTTTACGTTCCAAATGGAATAGCTGGTGAACCCTTTGCCATACATACGGGCACAAAGGTTTTAGTCATCGATATTTTTCACTCTTATCTTTTTTTTTTGTAAATACAGAAATACAGCCAGACATTTCGTAATGGGCTCCTTACCTAAGTTTTTTGTGCCTAGAAATTTACTTAGTCCTCTATTCGTGCTGTCCATGAACATCACTGTCATCTCTAGTTAGTGGGTACACTGGGTACATCGGGAAAAAACAAAATCAAACTCGTTATAGTATAAAAAAAGCAAATAACTTTATAAGCTCATTTACTTGCCACTAGTCATGAAAATTCCTGTATTTTATTTTATTAAATCTACTATAATGAACTTACTATTTCCTTATGTCTACCGTTTCTTATGAGCCTATGACGGAAGGATTCATATCCTTATAACCATCAAATGATTTTTTTGGTTGTATTATCTTAATAATACAATATGGGGCATAATGTGTTCAATTATCGATTAATGGCTAATTGATAAAGTGTGTGTGGCCCAGAATTGAACCCCCGTACCTTCTACATGCCCCCATGCCTCTGGAACGTCGCCCCCGAGCACGACGGAATTGAAAAGCTTCTGAAGGGCTATTAGGATTGGGTCACCGCCTGCCTTCAGTAGCTCGGCAGTAATTCCGTCATCACCCGGTGCCTTTCCGTTCTTTAGCTGTTTAAGATCCATTCGTATCTCGTGCAGACTGATGTCCGGGAAATCCTAATACTACTAATACTCTTCGAAAATATTCGTTACATTACATGCACAATCTATTTATGACACTTAATTGGATGAAAATTAATACAATAACGCTTAAAATTCCTTTGTAAATAAGCCATTATTTCTCGTAAAAAGTAAAAAAATAAAAATCATCATTTTGCGTTATCCCTGAGAGATAGACATATGCCCTCGCGGACTTTCTTGTAGACCTTCTGAAGGTGTTTAATAATGTAGTACATTGTTTTGATCTATCACTTAGGGTTCAGCCAGTGCAGCGTTTGCAATTAAAATGCTAAGTCTAAAAAATTATCACTTCTTCACAATATCATTTATGAAACAATCTGCCTGAAAACACATGCAAACACTTGTCACTACTATGAAAGATGATTGCATGATTAAAGGCTTGCAGTTGAATGCGACGAAAACGAAAGTTATGGTGTTTGAAAGGGAGGAATCCAGAACAGATGCAAGGATAATGATTGATGATGTAGTGCTGGAACAGGTGAATGAAATTGTATATCTTGGATGCGCTTTTAGCAGAGATGGAAGGTACACCGCGGATGTGGAAAGACGAGTGGCGATAGGAAATAGCGTAAATGGAGCGTTGGGCAGATTCCTGGGCGCAAAAAACATTAGCAGAAAAGCCCAGCTAGCAATCCACAATGCAGTCCTGATCCCAACGCTAACTTATGGAAGCGAGAGCTTGGTATGGCAGAGTGTGCATGAAAGTAGAATAAACGCCTTAGAAATTAGGGCACTACGCAAAATCTGCGGAGTGACTCTCGCTGACCGCGTAGAAAACAAGGTTGTAAGGAAGTTGGTTTGAAAGAGAGTGTCGGTGTAAAAGTAAGGAAGGGCATGCTCCGATGGTTCGGACATGTAGAACGAATGGTTGATGCAAGACTGACTAAGCAGATATACAATGCAAAAGCGGATGGATGTAGGAGTCGAGGACGGCCAAGACACACATTCCATGACCAAATAGAACGTGTTCTGGGGGAAGGTGATGTTAAGAGCCTCAAAAACCGACGCGCGTGCACGAAAAGAGTTATGAAAGTCAACGAAGCGAGTGAGGCGTGTAAGAATCGTGCCCTATGGTGCTCTGTTCTCTCTGCCTACCCCGCAAGGGATCCATTCGTATCTCGTGCAGACTGATGTCCGGGAAATCCTAATACTACTAATACTCTTCGAAAATATTCGTTACATTACATGCACAATCTATTTATGACACTTAATTGGATGAAAATTAATACAATAACGCTTAAAATTCCTTTGTAAATAAGCCATTATTTCTCGTAAAAAGTAAAAAAATAAAAATCATCATTTTGCGTTATCCCTGAGAGATAGACATATGCCCTCGCGGACTTTCTTGTAGACCTTCTGAAGGTGTTTAATAATGTAGTACATTGTTTTGATCTATCACTTAGGGTTCAGCCAGTGCAGCGTTTGCAATTAAAATGCTAAGTCTAAAAAATTATCACTTCTTCACAATATCATTTATGAAACAATCTGCCTGAAAACACATGCAAACACTTGTCACTACTATGAAAGATGATTGCATGATTAAAGGCTTGCAGTTGAATGCGACGAAAACGAAAGTTATGGTGTTTGAAAGGGAGGAATCCAGAACAGATGCAAGGATAATGATTGATGATGTAGTGCTGGAACAGGTGAATGAAATTGTATATCTTGGATGCGCTTTTAGCAGAGATGGAAGGTACACCGCGGATGTGGAAAGACGAGTGGCGATAGGAAATAGCGTAAATGGAGCGTTGGGCAGATTCCTGGGCGCAAAAAACATTAGCAGAAAAGCCCAGCTAGCAATCCACAATGCAGTCCTGATCCCAACGCTAACTTATGGAAGCGAGAGCTTGGTATGGCAGAGTGTGCATGAAAGTAGAATAAACGCCTTAGAAATTAGGGCACTACGCAAAATCTGCGGAGTGACTCTCGCTGACCGCGTAGAAAACAAGGTTGTAAGGAAGTTGGTTTGAAAGAGAGTGTCGGTGTAAAAGTAAGGAAGGGCATGCTCCGATGGTTCGGACATGTAGAACGAATGGTTGATGCAAGACTGACTAAGCAGATATACAATGCAAAAGCGGATGGATGTAGGAGTCGAGGACGGCCAAGACACACATTCCATGACCAAATAGAACGTGTTCTGGGGGAAGGTGATGTTAAGAGCCTCAAAAACCGACGCGCGTGCACGAAAAGAGTTATGAAAGTCAACGAAGCGAGTGAGGCGTGTAAGAATCGTGCCCTATGGTGCTCTGTTCTCTCTGCCTACCCCGCAAGGGATTTGGCGTGAAGTTATGTAAAAAATATTAAGCGGAGGGCTACCCTTAACATTCAGAGGGATGAAAAATAGATGTTGTCCTATTCTCAGACCTATCCGGTGTGCAAACAAAACTTCATGAGAATCGGTCGAGCCGTTTCGAAGGAGTTTAACCACAAACACTTTTCACGAGAATTTTATATATTTGATATTACGATATATTGGACATGATTTTGTCAGTCATAACATCGGAAAAAAAACAATCAGAAAAGTTATTGCATGATTTAAAATCAAGTCGGAGTATGTCAACATAAAAGCATGAAAAATATATTTGAAATATTCACAAATCTTATTGAGTTTAATGCGCCTTCAGAATTTTTTATGCAATATCTAATACATCAATATTATAAAAAGAAGCAAAAATAAAATATATATACTCGAGTGAGAGTATAGAGTGTCTGTGAGACATAACCACGGGTTATACACATAAGAATGATTTACGAGTTATAGGCCGTCGTGAACTTGAACTTTTTATATAAGATTGATCTTAATAAAAAGTTCTGTAAAAAAGTAAAAGTCTTTTTTTGTCACATAACAACTTCACGCCTTTTTCAACCCGAAACTGGCCTGTCCTAACTCAATATAGGAACATTATTAGATAATACGAGTTTCCGTAATGCAACTTGTCTTCGTTTAGGTGCTCCCTGTGTTTCCTCGCTTTTATGTCGCTGCGGAGATGTTGTCGACAGCAAGGGACATCATGGCCTCTCATGCGGCAGGAGCGCCGGCCGCATTTCTCGTCACGCCAATATCTGTCGTTGATATTGGCGTGACGAGAAATGCGGCGAGCTCTTGTCACCGCCGGTGTACCAGCCGTTCTGGAACCGAACGGTTTGGTGCGCGATGATGGCAGGAGACCGGACGGGATGTCTCTTTTGCCTTGGAGGATGGGTAGGCCTTTGGTGTGGGACGCTACTTGCGTCGACACCCTTGCGCCATCGCATCTTCCAGGCACAGTGGCCGGTGCTGCTGCTGCTTGGGCAGAAAATCTCAAGCGGTACAAATACAGAAACCTTGTAGGTGATTATGTATTTGAGCCGTTTGGGGTTGAGACTTTGGGGACATGGGGATCTTGCAAACTGGCTGGTCTATTCTTCGCACAGAGGATTAGCATTACCATTCAGTGTGGCAATGCGGCCAGTCTTCTGGGCACCCTGCCAGTAGACCGAGATGCGGAGAAATTTGATTTCAGGTAGTTTTTTAACTGTATATAATGTAAATAAATAATGTAATTTATTTATTTCTTCTTATTACTATAAAAATTAAATATGGACCTTAATAAAGTATGGACCTTTGTATGAAGTCTGAGTGCTTTTCCTATAAATCATTATCATTACATAGTATAAAACGAAGTCACTTCCGCTGTCTGTCCCCTTGTATGCGTATATCTTTAAAACTACGCAACGGATTTGATGCGGTTTTTTCAATAGTTAGAGGGTGTCAACGGGGTGGTTTTGATCTATAATTCATATATGATATTGTAAGGAAAAAATGATAATTTTCCAGATTTAGAAATTTAATTGCAAATGCTGGCTGAACCCTAAGTGATAGATGAAAACAATGTTCTAAATTATTATACACCTTCTGAAGGTCTACAAAAAAGTCCGCGAGGACGTTTTGTCTATCTATTTATATGTTATTTATTAATATTATATATTTTGTCTATATTATGGACAACCCACAATGACCATTTTTATTTTTTACTTTTTACGAGAAATAATGGCTTATTTATGAAGCGATTTTAAACATTACAGCATTAATTTTCATCCAATTAAGTGTCTTAAATAGATTGTGCATGTAATATAGATGATCCTGGCCCTTTACAGCATGCAATTTAAACGAATATTTAGAAGATATTGCAGTACCTATTAAGAGAGCGGGACAGCGGTTAAAGCCGATAAATAGTACAAATTAAACCTCATGATATCCAAAATTTACTCATTTATTACTTTTGATGCGGAACAAAGTTCGCCGGGTCAGCTATACAAATATATATATATTGTATAGTATATATATATAGTATCAATATACAAATATCTCACATGTAACCTGATTCTTTTTTGAAGTCCCTGAATAAATATCTATACAATATTAAAAAAATCCTAGGAAAGTTACAGTAAGAGTAGGGTACAAGTAGGAAATACTTATGGAAGCGAGAGCTGGGTATGGCAGAGTGTGCATGAAAGTAGAATAAACGCGGTAGAAATGAGGGCTCTACGCAAAATCTGCGGAGTGACTCTCGCTGACCGCGTAGAAAACAAGGTTGTAAGGAAGGAAGTTGGTTTGAAAGAGAGTGTCGGTGTAAAAGTAAGAAAGGGCATGCTCCGATGGTTCGGACATGTAGAAAGAATGGTTGACGCAAGACTGACTAAGCAGATATACAATGCAAAAGCGGACGGATGTAGGAGTCGAGGACGGCCAAGACACACATTCCAAGACCAAATAGAACGTGTTCTGGAGGAAGGTGATGTTAAGAGCCTCAAAAACCGACGCGCGTGCATGAAAAGAGTTATGAAAGTCAACGAAGCGAGTGAGGTGTGTAAGAATCGTGCCCTATGGCGCTCTGTTCTCTCTGCCTACCCCGCAAGGGATTTGGCGTGAAGTTATGTATGTATGTATGTATCAATATACAAATATCTCACATGTAACTTGATTCTTTTTTGAAGTTCCTGAATAAATATCTATACAATAATAAAATCGTAGGAAAGTTACAGTAAGAGTAGGGTACAAGTAGGAAACTGTACATTGAATATTTTTTTTTAGAATACTTGGGACATGATCTAAAATTTTTGTCTGTTTGTCTGTACGTTTGTTACGGATAAACTTTAAAAGTACTGCATGCCTTAGTGTCCAACTTTGCATAAATATAGCCAAGAGGTCGCGTCAACATATTGGCAAAATATTAGCACGCTATCACTAATTGAGGGTGAGCAATGAACCCTTTAATGGCACAGGCATAGTATTTTTGCTTTCCACGCCGTCGAAGTTGCAGCCAGTCTATAATAAAGTCTGTTTTAGTTCTACAAGACAAGCCTTATTTCCTTTGCTCAAAGCTAGATGACGTTGTGTATGAATTAGTTCTGAGGCATTTAGATTACTATTTAATTTGCCAATTAATTTATCTCATAAATGAACTTGGTGTTTGTAATCTTTATATAACTACGTAATAACTAATTTTATCAAACATTTATCTCCTTAAAATGTTATCAAATGTTATCTCTACAAATACATTTAACACTTAAGTACTTATTTTAACTAAAAAAAAAGATTAAGTACTGAATTATTATTACTGTATTATTAGTCATATTATAATAATATAATTACTATATATTTATTATTATTATATATTTATTATTATTATTATATATTTGTTATTTATTTATTTTTATTATTACTTAATAGCTGACCAGGCTAACTTTATTTCGCCTCGGACATAAAAAATAAAATAATTTTCCTACAAAATGTAGTCCAAGTTACTCCTGACTTTTATTGGTAGGTAGCTGATGTAGCTAAAATTAGCTACCTACCAAATATTATTTGAACTCAAATGAATTTAGTAGACAGCAGATAATTCAATATTACAAACAGATACTTCAATTCTATTTATATGTATAGATAATATTTTACTCCCCCAATAGGATCATTCTGGAAAGTTTCGGATTCAGTAACAGGATTCGGAACAGAACTGAAATTAATCAATCTCCTGATCATGTCTGCTGCCCTTTGAATCACGCGCTAGCAAAAGCTCAAAAATTTCAAAACCCTGAATCTATACCAATTATATCTAGGTATAAATTCAGAAATAACACAATGACTATTAAAAACTTTAAAAAATACTAACAAATTAAAAAAAATATTTTTTCTTAAACACAACTCAAACAACGCACATTCTATAGTGGTAGAGCCGAGCAGTTCGCTGCATGAATGGGCCGGCTCGACCGGTGAAATACCACGGCCTCTCAGAAGACCGACGTAAAGTGGCTCATGCCGCGTTTCGTTCGGTGAGAGAGGTACCCGGAGCCCCACCCCCTTCCCCATCCTTTCCTATCCCTTGCCCCTTAAAGGTTGGCAACGCAACAGTAACACTATATGTGTTGCTGGTGTCCATGGGCGGCGTTGCTTGCTTACCACCAGGTGACCCGCCTGCTCGTTTGCCCTCCTATACCATAAAAAAATATATATATTCCACAAATAGATTGAAAATAATAGACAACTAGCTTTCAGTTGCGGCTTCGCTCGCATTAAATAAAATGTGTTTATTACTTCTGATACATCCAAAAGTGTGTGTACAAAGTTTTATGGTGATCGGTTGAGTAATTTTTGCGTGAACAGGAAAAAAACGGTTTTGCGAATTTACAACATTTAGTCTGATATAATTATGAAAAAATATTTAGTTCCGACTCAGTTCATTACATATTATTGTATTCAATAAAAATATATTATAACGTAGGATATAATTTAATCTTTTTCTTCTATAGGTGTGGTCTCCGAAGACAAAATGCTGCTGGACGATGTGATGCCCACCATGCGGAGCCTGAGTCCAGGCCTTGAAGACATGTCCGCCATCCCCAAGAAGATCAACAACTTGGTAAGTACTGTTATGAGACTTAACTGTAACGCCAACGGTTTCTCCACAAATAAGGAAAATTGCAGTATTCGCTGCTCGGCCACGTTTGCAGCTGTGATACATAATATAAAGTGCTAGTGTATTGACAATATGAAGATAGAAAAGAATTATCGCTAAGTATTTTTAGCCCTACCAATCTCAGAATAAACTGATCAATGAAAACGCATATACGCATTTTTTGTAAAAAATATATAATATGTATTATATTTTTTTCATGAATATATATTTATGTTATTTTTATCGAGAAGGTTTTCATTATAATTATTATAAGTACTCAGTACAAAATCAGTTACGTCTGTATACCAAACAGACGAAGTAATATTCGCAATTGCCCCATGAACCCTATTAAATAATAATGTTTTATAAGCAAGCGATAAGGAAACATTAGTTATTTCAATGTATATTTCAGTTAAGGTCATATTAAATTAATCAATACTTTGTTACCATTTAGGTAGCAAATTATTGATTTATAGTGACGAATTATCTAATTGTCATAACGATAAATTCACTGCAACATTAATGATGTTAGAAGTCGCTTTTCGATACAAGATGGCACTGATCTATATTTTTGGCAGTCGTCCTTATCACACTACATAAAATATATATTATAATTTCCAAGCAACCAATAGCAATAGCTTGACGATAATTATGTAGCTAACGAATGTTTTTATCAGCTTCAGTTTATGTTTTCGACACGAAAATTTATTTTTGTTAATATAACTATACTAGTGTTTTGTGGCGTCGTCACCCGCGGAAAATTTAAAATTATTTATTGTTGGTGTGCCCTAATTAGAAAAAACCAACAAATTAAGTTATGTTACAATAGCATAAAGTAGCTTTCTAAGAATAAAATTACAAATAAGATGGGAAGACAACTGGCAAACTATTGTGGTAGGTATAAGGTATAAATTCACTGATAAGTGTTATATTTATTTATTATCGTACTATTTTGCCCGACTGTTTGACCGACCTATGATTTCGTGTCTCCATATCAAATTCAAGCAAAATGGGTTGGCACCCTAATATAGATAACGCCATCTTTCCAACATCATTGGCTCATTGATTTGAATCAAATAGCGTACGTTTCCGCGTATTAGTACTCATTTATTAATAGTTTTTACAGCTAACTTTCGCTGAGTAACACAGTGGTAGTGCCTTCCGGTTTGTTGCATGAATGGGTTGGTTCTATTAGTGCAATACCTCCCAGAAAAATCGACCTAAGTAGCTCATTCTTCATTTCGTTGCAACAATACGTAAATAGACAGAAAAAAATGACAAATGCTATTTCGGCTTCCACTATTCCTACAAATACCACATACATTATGATTACTCCGAAATTTGTAAACCTTTAACAACTTTAATTAAAAACTGTGACACATACACTTATTTAAATTGAAATTGATAATTTTAATATAAATAAGTTATGTGTATATTTATAGACAACCATGGAAATGCAATCAAATAAAATCAATCAATAAATCAAATGAATTAGTAACCATTAATATAAATAAGCAGTTGATATAAATGAAGCTCACGAAATTTTAGTAACATGGTAATGAGTTCTTTAGGTACGTTAACATAATATTAGTACCTATTTATTTTAAGATTACATTTACAAATAAAGTTACAGAAATAATTTCTGTTATTTTAAGTAATATAAACTTTATTGAATATCGTCGTGAGATATAGAGAAAGATAGATGAGAATATGTTTACGATGTTATTATCTAATATAATCACAAATTATACAATTATCTGTTTTTTTTTAAATCCCGTATCAATAAAAACTTATTGATGACTTGCTCAGATAGTAATGACAGTAGGTTTTATGTAAAGTTTTTATAGACAGTCAAAAATTTCTTAGTAAAAAAATATTATTCATTACATTTCAATTGTTATTTTTATTAAATTAAAAGGTATGGTTGTAATTTTTGAAATTTGTATTTTTTTTTTGTTTTTCATAAATAATTGTGTGTAAGAATAATAGGTAATAATTTTGAAATTGAAGTAAAATAGTTCCGAATGTAATGAAACGGATTTTATAATTGAATTTTTTTTTTTATACTGTAACTAGCGACATCTATTTTGTATATTGCTATACTGCCCCATAATTCAGCTATTTTACAACAGATGGCGCTTAAACCAGTTATGATCATCGTGATTTTGCATTCTTAAATCTAATATACATACAGGCTATCAAGCCTATGTTTATGGTAAGAAAAAATGAGGTGCAAAGTTTAATTAACTTTGTGTATATTTTAGTTATTTAATTGCATATTATAATAAGAACTTTGTAAGTATCGCCATCCTTATCATGTCTGTTGCTTTGTCTCTTTCTAGATAAGTACATGACGTGTGTTTTACATCCGTTCGATTGTAATGAAGTCAGCTCAAGTCAGCTGTCAGTTGCCAAATCATTCTGATGTATCATGTGTGTTCTTGTTAGTTGATTGATATTATTTCCGTCAAATAAAATGAAATTAAATTGTTAATGTGTTTTAAATACTTGTTGTGAACTACTTTGTGATTTCATTGTGAACTTTGCTCGGAGTTTAGTGTAGTAAGTGTTTTAAACTGTGATAAAAGTTGGTTTACAAAAACGGTAATGCTTGCTGTTTTTTTCTAGTATTTTTACCTGTTTTCGTGTAATA
This sequence comes from Euproctis similis, assembly GCA_905147225.2. Lineage (NCBI taxonomy): Eukaryota > Metazoa > Arthropoda > Insecta > Lepidoptera > Erebidae > Euproctis > Euproctis similis. The sequence goes on from LR990107.1 coordinate 3,315,472, forward strand.
GTCGAACGGAGCTGACGAAGCCCGTTAAACCTTTGATGCAGCAGTCAATTTTGAGAGATATTAGAATATGTTTATCCGAAGAATATTTTTTTAGGTTATAACCTATTTCATAGTAGAAAACAAAAAACTTCAAGTGGTTATTAAGTACTCGCGCATTTCACTACGTGTTGGTAGCAAATTCTGGTTGAATTAATATTAATTATATTATTATGTGCTTTGCCCTGAAATGAGACGAAACGTACAAAGTTTTCTCATTAATTTAATGTTAAGTTTTCAAATTAGTTTTCAAATTTACGTCTGAGATGGTTGGAAATGTATACACAATGCAACTGAGTAAGAAGCGTTAAGAATCTTCAGAAATTTTGATCATTTTAGATTGTTATGTTTTAAGTGAACAAATTTTACCCCATCATGCTAAGAATGTAAAGACACTGTTTATACCTAAAGGTACAAAAAGAATAATTGGATTTCTCATTGGAGTCAAGTTTTTATTGTTGAATTTTGTAAACTCTTATGGGTTACTAGCTTCATACCAATGCTTTTAAATTACATCATTTTCTTTATTGAAAAGAATTCTTTGTTAAATATCAATTTTCCAAATTTTTTATGGTTCCATATATTTTATTAACTAGAAAGTTTTGTTTAGGTACTTCTAGTTAGTTATTCACCAAAACAAATTTAATTTATATGTTGAGTACATTAGTTTAAAACCACCTTTATATGTGAGCATAGTCAGGTTTTATATTTAGTATTTTTATAATTCACCCGAAATTTCCAGTGAGGATCCTATTGGAAATTGAAGCCGTTGTGTGAATTATTGTAATAAATAGCATGGTTTTTATTGAACAAGTTTATAGAGACATAAATTAACTATGGAAACTCAAGATATTATCTATATATTGCCTTCTCTCTTATATTGTGTTCTTTCTATGCTTGGGAGCATTTGTCACTAATTGTACAGGTAGAGACAAATTTAACCTGAGTTCCTTACTGAAATTCATAGATGCGCACCTTGATTTGAATAGAGAGTTCTGATTTAGAAGCGGTATGCCCAACTACTGGTCCACCAAAACTGCTAGCTAACAAACAAAGTTATTATTAGTAAGGAACACTTAAATAATAATCTTTCAGTTATGGGCTGAATTATGAGACAACCTTTATTTTAATAATAATTTAATTTGTACAAATACAGAAAAGTATCCTTATTAGAAAGTTTTTGTTGTAATAATTCATTTTGCTGTGTTATTACAATAAAAATAAAATTAAATAAGAGATTTTCACACGAAACAAAAACTACTCTGGGTGCGCTCTTTTCAACAAAATTATGTAAACTCAGACTAAAGTAATTAACATAATGAGAGAAATTGAAATTTGTAATACTTTTAAAAAGGAAAAAGTTATCATTTAAGTTAATTTGTTATAGTGAATCTTTCCAAAATTCTGTAATATACCTGTATATAGATTCTAACATAACTTCACGCCTTTGTTACCCGAAGGTGTAGGTAGCGGCTGTTAAGCCTTGTCTCTTATGTTTATGTCCCAAATGGAATAGGTGGCGAACCTATTGCCATACTGGGCACAAAGTTTTCAGTCATCGATATTTATCACACTTAACTTCCGATAACAAATTCGAAAAGTCATTGGTGTGAGCCAGTGTCAGGATTCGAACCCGGACCTCTAGATCAAAAGCCGTGTGCTCTACCACTGGACAACCAAGACTATTATATAGATTCTTGTTCTTGAATAATCTGTACTAACAATGACATAAAGGAAATCCTCGCTTTCGCAAATTGTAGGAGTTTGTATTGCAACAGTTCTAATTCTGTGCAGGCCTATACGTTGGAGTTATTCTAGAGAAACTAATATGAGGGTTCCGTATATTAGAAGGTGTATCACGTAAAACTGTCGCGTCTTTTTTTTTACGATCGATACTTTTACGACTGCAGTAATAGTTTTTTTTGATACAACTCATTAGTGATACATATATCGATTTTATATGTACTTTCTAGACATTATGACGGGACATAATCGTTCTATCCCCACCCTAGTACAAAAATGTATGATTTATATGTGGTAACTGGGCGTTTTTCTATGTATGGAAAGTATGTATTAGCTAAAAATCGTATATCTACTGATATCTATTTTCTCGTATACTGGTTTAGTTAATTAGTTTGGAAAAAAACTGTGTCCAAAACATCTTCATTCTGTTTGTAAATATATGTACAAGCAAAATTTAGTCTATTTCATTGTTGCACTACTTCCGTATGTACGTCAGTACGTTTTGCAGTGCTGAAACTCGACAATTATGTGTACGTTTATCATTGGACATACATACAATGTATATATTTAATTATATTCTCGCAGAGAGAACGCGCGAAGACTTTCATTGCAGCGAGAGTGTTGCGCTCTGGATAATTTATATTTGTTAATTATAATAATATTGTCTCGCACTATTAATTAACCCACAAACGCAATATATTTATCGCCATCTTTATAGAAACACCTACAATGAACACATTATATTATTAAACTCAGTGACAATTTGTGTAAAAGTGCACAAATTTGTTTCAATAATATATTTATTTGTTGAAAGTAATATTATGAGTGTCGATTGTTCCCGCTTCTGAATCCGGAAATCGCGGGTTAGAATACTGACACTGGCTCACACCAATGACTTTTCGAAAGTTATGTGTGATAAATATAGATGACTGAACAACTTTGTGCCCGGTATAGCAATAGGTTCACCACCCATTCCATTTGGGACGTAAACACAACGGCAACACGAGGCTTAACAGCGGCTGCCTACATCTTCGGGTAACAAAGGCGTGAAGTTATGTTATGTTATTGTTTATAATTGAGCTGCCCTTTACATCAAGATTTTGACATTTTATGTAGGTATATATTTTATAAGTCATCTGATAGCAACGCTAATTATTATTATGAAAGTGCACATTTGGTATGACAGAGTGAGTTTAAAATTAAAATATGCTGCTGAATATAAGGATGTTGTTTACCACGCGAAACCAATTACGGACGCAATCAAATGTATTCGAATGACTCGAATCACATAATCTTAGTCGAGTCACATTATTAAGTGTATGCATGATCTTTGGGGTTCCCGGCAAAAATATACCCATTAATTTTAAAATAGAATTAAATGGTCGTCCACTACAAAAGGTGGAGAAATTCAAATACCTGGGTCATTATTTAACCGAGGACCTTAAGGATCACGTCGATATTGAACGTGAGCGTAGGGCTCTGGCTGTTAGGAGTATGTAATATGTTGGTACACAGGTTTGCTCGCTGCAGTAGGGACGTGAAGATAAAGTTATTTAAAGCCTGTTGCCAAACACTTTATACGAGTAGCCTGTGGGCTGGCTATTCCCTGAAAGCTCTAGACACTTTGCGCATTCAATACAACAATAGTTTCAGGATGCTGTTGGGCTTACCGCGCTTCTGTAGTGCATCTAACATGTTCGCACAGAATTTCACAAATGACTTTTATTGTATTATTAGAAACAGGACCGCGTCACTGCTAGAAAGATTGCGCTCAAGTACCAATAGCATCCTGAAGACGTTTGTGGAGAGATATGACTCACCAATGTTTGCACATTTTATGAAAGTTTTAGTAAGATCGTAGCGACGTTATTACGAATTTGTGTTATTTTGAGATTTATATCTTATTTACTAACATAGTTTATAAGCAAATGTATACTAACAAGTGGACCTTTTTGTAGTCTGAAAATAAACGTTTATTATTATTATTATCGAGTTGATTCAGTTACCGTGACGGTTATTGTCAAATTGTAGAAATCTGTTCTAGCTAGTAGAGCGATAAATACTCGATAACCTAGACTGAAGATCATGTTATAAATATATATATATATGATACGTTACATAGAATACGTATTTTAGTATTTTTGTAGTTTTCTCAGTTTTTAATAGAACGTCCTTGCGCGCGATGTACGGTCACTCGCGGTCGTCCACCTCGTGTTTTGGTTGTTTGATGTAACATCTAAATCTTATTAGCTCGTAAAAATCATAATGATACCTACATATTGTGCCGCGGGAGATATATTGCACGTCTCACTCGCGCCTCGCCACGATGTGGTTTAGTTTTGTCACCCGTTTTTGTGATTGACACTATGATTTAAATTAAATAATTCAATTGTGACTGTGTAATATCAATACGCAAATATATTGAAAAATTGCGAAAATTTTTAAAAAGCGTAACGTTTATTTTTAAATAGCTGTTGCTCGCAGCTCCAATCACTTGCTATTTTTTTTTTCTATTTGCAGTGTCTGTATAAATACGCAGATCCAATACGCTTTTCTACTTTTATTGTACCCAGAATCCTAATTATTTAGATTAAAAACAAATCAGCCGCACTGCATTTTAATGTACCTATGCAGCTACCATCAAAATCCGTTCATCGGTTTCGAGTATTATAGAACAAATTCATATACATATGTGTATATATATATATATATATATATATATATACAAAATATAATTACTTGTCATGCACTACGCAAGATACTATAGCGTATGCATATTTATGTCATGAATTTAATATAGAGCTCGTTCGAAATTGCGTATAGATAGACAGACACCACAATTTTATTTATATGTATTTATAGCGCAGTTGTTAATGACATTGATCGAAATTCGACCTTGAGTTTCTCTTTATTTAAATTGTATGCATGCTGCTATCCATTCAAATATTCCAGCACGAATTCTGACCTTCAAGGTGGTTTGGGATATTCTTACATACGATGTTCGCGAGGTGACATGTTTCTTTGTTTAATTGTAACTTAGTAGCTGATTTCATGCGCGATCATATTATACATCTCTCGTGGTCTCACTACGAAGTGTTTATTTATGTGTTAAAAGATAAACTGATAAAAACAGATTAACGACTCTTTGTAATACTAGCCATGAACCAATGCGAAATCGTCCAGCTATTTTGGAGATTGCTCGAAACAAAACATTGATACATTTCTGTGAGACGACTGGGCGGATTTTTTCGGGACATTTAGTGACAAACAGCTAACAGTAATGTGAAATATGCTTCTATTTATTTCAAAGGTCTAAAATAATAATTTACTTTTCATATGATATTAATTATAGATTATTAATTGACCCAGCGAACTTTGTTTCACCTCAGAAGAAATAAAAAATGGTCATGGTGGGTTATCTCCAAGAGATGAAGGTGTATAAAAATGTACTACTTTGTTTCCATCACACATCTATCACTAAGGGTTCAGCCAGCGCTTGCAATAACACTGTTAAATCTAGAGTATTATCACTTTTTTGAGCTAGATAGCTGGTGATTCGATTGGGTTGTAGGATTCATGTTTTCCCGGACTTTTTGAAAAACGTTTGAACGTCAAGGAAGTGAATGTAGCATGTAAGAACCGTATCTTGTGGCATTCATTTCTTTATGCACATACCCCACCAGGACACTGGATCTTTGATAGGAATACACTTTTTTATAATTATGTTCTAGAAATGGGTAGTTTAAGATATTTTCAAGCAACTAACCACTTACAAAATTATATCTAATCTGTATAATCTGTCTCCCTCTCTCTATACATACATAATATTTTAATCATAGCGCGTTGATATTAGGATTGGAATAGCCGCCCTCTTGGCGGTGATGACGTACTGCAAGAGTCAGTGTCAGTACCGTTTGCAACGTTTTGAAGCGCATACTATTGAGTTTAAATTGTTATTGTTGAATTTATAACTATATATAATAAATATACATAACTATTGTGATTTATTTATTGTTAAACATCATACTTACTCGTTAAAATAAGTAAGAAAGTGATTAAAAGTCGTGCGTTTTTTGAAGCGAGTGACGTCACGCAGCTATTATTGTGACAAGGTTCCATCACAATATGAACGCGCTATAGTAGTGTGTATTGTAAAGGCATTAATTAATGCTAGACACTTTAAGGAATATACTATCTTTAGAAGAAAAGAAGCATTTATTTTTTTCAACTATACTAGCACAGCTAGTTTATGTGAACTCAGTGTCTTAGATAATTATATTATGTAACAAAATTCCTATTTTCAACATATTTTATATTAATATTTAAGTTTCTTCTTATATTGTCGTAAGCACTAAAAGAAGATACCGCCCAAAACTAAAATCACTAATAGTAGACATACTATTTAATTATTCCAGTTCGGGTTTCGAAGGTGTTTTTTCAAATTTTTTCATCTTGAAAATTCTTTGCCTATTGGAAACCCTTTCTTCTTTCCACACTGTTTTAGTCCATTTTACAAGCATAGCATCAATATCTGCCGAGATGTAGCATGTCCTGTCTATTTTTCGTTTCAATGCTCTTTCCTTTTAATTTATTTAACAGAGTTACCCTAGGTACACCAAAGTTTTTGGCCGCAGTTGCAGTCGGTACACCTGTTGGTTGGGAATAATGATCGAAAGTGTACTAAATCAAGCTTATTTATGAGTTCAACATCTTGTAACAATAATGGATGACACCCCTGTCTTCTATTAGGTTTTCATTATTTTTTGGAACTAAAGGTAGACATATGTTAACTTTCGTAAAAATATTCGCAAACACAAGAAATATACGCTTCTTACTATTCTTACATGATATTTACATCTCTCCAAATGAAAGAAACAGCAATTTTTTAATATTTTTTTATTTAAAACTTACCTTCAATGTTCAACCGTCCTTATCCTGTAAACTAAGGAATCGCGAAACGCGTGCTCACTTTTTGACATGTTTTGCAATGGCTGATGCCATTTTGAAATTTCTTTCAGAAACTGCTCCGAGTGTTTCAGAATGATTCATAGACAGTACTAGGTGTTCTATGATATTGAAATAAAAATCATTTTACTAAATTTGCCCATAAAATAAAAACATTTATTCGTAGGTGTCTACGATTAGGTAAATGTCTACCATTAGTGCATTTACCTTATATTACAATAATATTAATTATAATTCGACGTTATGTGAAATTTTATCCACCAGTGATTTAATTGTTTTTAAAGTATCTTCGTATTATATACGCGCTATAAGGTTGTATTTTCTGCTTATTCGTAGCCGAACTACGACTAACTTTTACATCATTTATACATATTAATTAAAACACCACAGAAACGTTAGGTTATCGCCATTTTACGTGCGAGTGATTCACGTCAAAATGGCGTCGATGTGAACGAACTTTACGCAGTTATGTCACGCTGAATAAATACATTGTGGGTATACATTTTTTTTAATTCAATTTATTTCATAATTAAATAACCGAGAAGACTTAGTTTATTATTTGATTATTTATAATAACCAGTACACTAACCCAAAGATTTATAATATTTCATGTAAAAATATCATTTAATAATTACGAAAAACCTTTACATACACTTGCCCCCACAACTGACCCCAACAATCCGTATAATAGTTTACCCTTTATAATAATATGTACAACAAGTATTAATTTATATTACCAGAATTTACATTAACATGAATTAACTTTTTATTCTTTTATTGTAAGCATAACTTACAATTAATCGTTGCATGGGCGTTTTTTTTTTAGTTTGCGGGTATTTTTACTTTGTTGTAGGTAGTTAGTCTTGTTAGTTCAAAGCCTAGACAATAATGAATTGTCGGAATTCTTACCTAAGTTATGTGTGAGTTGTGATAAACGTTAATAATTACCGATAAAATTGCAATTTACGGCAATGAGTATCCTTTCTGCCAATTCGGCATCCAAGATGATAAAAACAGTGGTCGATATCAGGACATATTTATTTCTTAGATTTTCGCGAATCACACTCATAACATTATAACAACTTTTCAGGATTGTATCGCGTTTATATAGAACTTATTTTGATTTATTTCCCGACGTTTAAATAGCTTTTGAACGACTACCATCTTTTTGTTCAAGACTCGTGAAAATGATCTCTGTAAAGATTTCGAAACGTCGGGAAATACATAAAAATAAGTTCTAAATAAACGTTACGAAATGTTACGATATCAGGACGATATGTCGTCGTAACTTGGTTGCAAAAATTGGTTCTTTTCATTGTTAACCAGTGTTAGTTACGAATTTTATTAAATTTACAAGTCCATCTATTAACGTGGCCCGTGTCATTGCCTCCAGTGTGGGAGGGACACAAACAACACCACGGTACTACGCCGAATTTCTGAGTATTTTTTTTTTTCATTTGTCCATATTGGATAGGCTTAATGCTTATAACTATAGCCTTTTCCGTAATTATGTTAGCAACTGTATATTTTAACGTTTATTATTTTGTTTTATTTTAACAGTCATGATACTTTTTTCTATGTTATTGTAAAAAAAGTGAGTGTAGTGCTTAGCGGTATTTTAATTGTTTTTAGTTTTTTTTGCCGAGTGAAATAATAATAATTGCAACTCTGCCCTTATGTACACATATAGCTTCAATGCAGTCACACTAACCGTTTTGGGGGACTAGTCATATATAAAGACGTGGATATGACAACTTGCAACCATTTATACATACCTAATTGAAGATCAGGCATAATTACTGTCACTGACACAGTCAGCCCAAGGTCGTACCCTGGCACTGATGTCTTCCGAGACAATGCGAAATTAGCTCAAATTTACAGGAAACTGTAGGTCATCTGGAAATAACTGGAACGACCTCAAATAGCAGGCGTCTGTTTATTTCAACTTTGTTTATAATGCACCAACTCGGTCACCACAGTATTATATTTAATACGTCTCTGCCTCCTTGTTATTCGTACATGGTATTCCTTCGTCCAGTGGCCTCTCTTCGCGACAACCTTGTAATTAGACAAGGGCACTTCTGTCCAGAAGGGACCGGGTTCGTACCCTAGCGTACCCTATTTACTTAACGCAAGTTACCGTGTGATTAGTATCGATCTTTGAATCAGACTGTGCCCGGCCTGCATAACAATATGCCCGCCACCTGTTTCCATTTGATTAAATGTTTTATTATTTGAGACCAATTATAGACTAAATTCGAGATAATGAGAGAATAACGGCGTACACGGAAATGCAGTAAAAATAGCCTGTTGAGTTCCCGGGGTATAAATTATGCCGCGAACGTAACCGAAGTCTACAACTAGTTACGACTCGCTTACCCACTGTAATTACTAAAACCGTCGCCAAAAATTTATATTATTATAATGTATATAAACGCAATTGTTTCATTTCAAAGTAAATTATTGTGTGTCGGAGAAATGGGACGCTGCCTTGAGTTTTAACCTTGAATCAATGTAAATATGTTCAAAGGACGAGTTGACATTGGAGTGTTTATTTTCTGTTTGTTTATATTGTGTGCTTCTGATGTTAAAACTAATTATCGGAGTAACAAAAAAAAATTGTGAAACAATCGGCAAATGCTGCCTCTGGGTCTTTGGAAGTTGGTGCGGTATAAAGCTGTCCCTTGCGTTATTTGTCTCAGTACCTATTGGGAAGAGATCGGGAGTTCCGCATTTTTTTGCGTCCGGACATAATAAATAACCGTCTGTGTAGCGGAATATGCTATTTGTTTTTGGCCCTTATGTTAGTTAGATTAGTCCGAAGTGATCCTATTTAAATTGAACATGGTCTAATGATGAGTTTTGATTATAGATAACGAAATTCCACAAAAGGTATACTAATATAAACACCTTTATCACTCAAATATGCACTTTACTTTCATTTTGTATCATGTAAACACTAGTTTAGTAGACGTAATATGTTGCAGATACTTAATCTGCAGAACTGCTATAGCTTGTGAACGTTGTCGCGATGCATTCATTTCATATAGAAACTGCACAAATAACATTGAAGTTACCCAAGAAGGGCTCGTATACGCGGTCGTCCTCAACCCTGGCTGACTATGATAGACATTCAGAACAAGGTTACCATTGCCTATCTACGTACATCTATACATTTAAATTTGTGCATACAACGTAGATATCTATAGTATACTTGAAGTATTTACGATTAGCTAGTTAATTTTAATAAAAGCCAACCAGAACTACTTGTCACATTGTTTTTATCTGAACTATAAAAGTTCAATTGGTACATTCATGTATTTTTTTCTTTTTGGAATAGAATAATTAAATACTAATTAAAAGTTACTTGAGCATAATATGAATGTGTCGCTAGGTGTGGTGTCAAAGTGCAAACAACTTGAATAGAAAAATAAAACCATTTGCCTTTCAAATTATTTATAAAATCAGGTTTTTCACATAACACACAATATAGTAGTTCAATTGTAATGGAAACTAGAATAATTCCTTGTGCCCACAATTACGTCAAATTTGTTTAGATGTCAAAGGTGTGTTAAATATGGTACAATAAATATATTTATATATATTTTCACCCCTTAAATATTCTAAGGTGTAGACAACATTTTTCTCTCGTATGTATTGAATGAAATGTGCAAATATTGGTTAAACTATTGCCTCAATATTGTATGGCTGAAAAAGTCGGTCTCAGTATTTCTTTCGCCGTTTACGAGGATACGGTAACAATATTGGCCTACGTCTTCTGGTTCTCCTTCTAACTTCTGGGTAAGGAGATCTGTATACACATATATATATATATAAATATATGTATATATAAATAGGTGATGCGGCAAGCAACATATTAATTCTTTGTTCATAACAGTATGAACTTGAAAATATCTCGGAGAGCATTTTATAAAACATAGTATTACGTCCGTTTTATAGTAACCTGTAATATCTTTCTCGTGTGAGAATTGGGGAGATCTCGTTATGGTGGTTGTGTGAGCGGCACTTGGATGTACGCCATGGCGGGGAAATGGCCTTTATGTCATATCAATGACGTTGGAAAAACAAACGGGACGAAACAGTTTGGTGGTGTGGATGCGTTTCTCGTCTATTTTTAGCTTTTATGCTTTTCAATTGTTTTTAGTTTTTTATAGAACAGCTTTTCGACCCGGCGACCCTGTCCATAACATATGTCAGTGACTCTTAGTGCAAAAAAGCCAGCCGATTTTTTTTATTTTTTAAATACCAGTTGACCGTTTTGCAGATTTTGAAAATATTATTAATATAAAGTCTCGGTGGTCCAGTGATCGAGCACACGGATTCTGAGCGAGATGTCCGGGTTCGAATCCTGACACTGGCTCACACCAATGACTTTTCGAAATTGTTTTCGCAAGTTAAGTGTGATAAATATCGATGACTGAAAACTTTGTGCCCGGTATGGCTATAAGTTGGCCACCTATTTCATTTCGGTCGTAAACTTAACGGCGAGACGAGGCTTAGCAGCTGCCTACACCTTCGGGTAACAAAGGCGTGAAGTTATGTTATGTTATTATTAATATATTTTTGATTAATGCTGTGATTTTGTCTATAAGAGTAGCATTCCTATTCAAAAAAGAATAAGACCGCATATAGATACATATTATCACGCTATTATTTCAAATTGACTAAGTTAATATTGAATATGAGGAAAACGTCTAGTCCTAGACCTCGTATCATCACAGCTTATAAATTTATGAAATTAATAACATCATTAATTCATCAAATTGAAAGTATATTCGTTATATTTGTAAGCACATTGAAATTTGTGATTTTCAATAACATTTGAACGCGACAATAAATAACTGCGTTGATTCCATTTGTAACAATCTCAAAATGGCGACGGACCTTAGTCGCTTGACTCACGATGTCGTCGTGGCCATGTTGGGCTGAAATCCAATTATATCTCCTTGATCGTCAGACCTTTGTGTATTTGGTTTGTATGGTCTAACTATTACTGTGTTCAGATATTTGAATAACATTATATTTCGGTTGAGATAGTCGTCAAATGTCCAAATTTAATACCTGTCTTTCCAATATGGATATTTTGATGCGAGTGAATCTTGACACCAATTTATTTATTTAACTAGGGATTCCATTTATTTTCAACTGAGTAAATAATTTTACGAAGAATATATAATACATAACAAAATTAGATTTTTTTTAAAAATTTCGTCATAATGATGCTCTTTGTTTGATTGCTAGATTACCTCTCTGTTTCGTTTATAAGGTAATTTAATCTAATCATAATAATACATTACATTAAGATATTCTTGATAACAAATAAACGTAAAATCACGATAAAAATGAACTTATTTCTAGACGTTTTTATAATCTCACGCCGGTTGTATAGTACTATCTAAAACGTGAATATTATTATGTATTTATTTTTTACGAAATAGAAGAGTAAACGAGCAAGCGGGTCACCTGATGGTAAGCAACTGCCTTGGACCTATGCAAAACTTATAGTGTTACAGTTGCGTTGCCACTGGCCAACCTTTAAAAGGATAGGAGCGGGTAACAGTGTGGTCCTCTGTATAGGTACGTCTCTTACCGAACGAGACGATTAACTTTAAGTTGATATTCTGAGAGGCCGTGGTATTTCACCGGTCGAGCCGGCCCATTCATGCAGTGAACTGCGTGGATTTACCACTTTAGAAACTGTTTTAGAGATAGATTGTTTTAGATTTAGAAACTAAATTACTTAACCACTAAACAGGTCAGTGCATTGGTCGTAGTGTAATGATGACTTTCATAGCTTGCCATAGATAAATTGGTTATTTGACACTGAAAGATTTTTTTAAATCGGATAAACTCTTCAGCACTACCTAAATATAATATTGGTACATATATTAATCGATTCTACTGATTCTTGTTCAGTTGCATTTATAATTTTTCTTAATCTCCTTGAATCTTAAAGGATTATAGGATATAATTCAATAGAAGAAGAATTTTTTGGCTCCTTCATGTACGTATAAAGTTAAAGTCATAGTCGTCACCACCTGTGTGAACAGTGAAATTCATGCGTTACATAAAAGCAGATTATTTGTAAAATCTTATTACAATTATGAAATTTTTGCCACATGTGTGGGGAAAGATCATGTTGATGTTTTGGAGTTTTACAAAGAGAAATCTTGTAAGATTGCAGACGATTAAATCAAAGCGAAGTTAGTTAAAATTTAACATAGTGGATATGTACCGCTGCTTTACGATCGTACAGTTTAGTAACGCCGACGAACTAGTGCTAGGGTTGTCATAAAATGAACTGTTTAAAATATTAGTAGAGCACAAAATTACTTATGCAAGTGGAACTGCCGTTTATTTACTTTACATTGAATATGATAATATATCGAATTAGACAAGACAGTGATAGTATAATTGAACGGGGCTTAATTTTAACTAAACGGTTCAATCCTACGAAATTAGAATCAGGTTTATATAAACGCCTTTATAGAAGTTATATGTGTGTCTCTCGATTTTTTTGTTCTTGACGTAGGTAGGGTCTCACATGGCAGAAGGAGGCATTGCCCATTGTATCATCATTACACATTATAAAATAAAGTGGATTTCCGCTGTCTATCCTCTGATATCCTTAGATCTTTGAAACGCAATGGATCTTGATGCGGTTTTTTATTAGATAGAGGGTGTCAACGTGGTAGTTTCTATGTATAATTTATTCATAATGTATCTTTTACATTATGAATAAATTATACAATACAATACAAATACGATTTAGCAATTTTATTGAAAAGGCTGTGCGGAACGGAATTCGCCGCGTCAGCAAGTAAAAAATTATGTCAAGTATACCAATTTCTCAAGTGACAACCCTATCTAACTAGCATACATTTTAATTGTCTATTTTTAGTTTCGAATATGAATATTTTGGTATGTGTTAAAATAGTAGTTTTGCTGAAATTCTAGTTGCCTATTGATGTACTTATCACGATATACATAAAAATAAATTAGGCAAATGAAATATTTATACGGCCTCACATCAATTTCACTCCATATATTATTAACTCGCATTGATCTGTTGCTAGAAACTGTTGTCATTATACAGAAGTGCCGTGTTTTTGAATTGAGGAAGCCATCTTGTTTTATTTTCGACGTAGGTCAAACTACTGATAAAAGTAGATCAATAATATTATCTGTTGACTTATCGCCATATATAGCTCCATGTTGATCACCATAACTCTATTATAATGTATTTATTTATTTATTAATTGATAACTCTGATTGTATTTGACTACCTGCAATAATAATACAAACTATTTTCATAGTCTTGAACTGTTCGTGGTCTAGGAAACAGGAAACACTGGTTTTTATTATCGTGACTGGGAACACATAGCCCACTTCTTTCGAAATAATAATTATTGTCCAAACATTTCACAGAAAGCCTTAAAATTTCCCTCTCCTGGTATAAACTTTCACGTAAGAACCTTGTTTTACATTTTTGGGTTCGGAAAAAGTGGATATTAGGGATATAGGCTAGCGGAAAGTAATTTCACTTGAAAATTGGGAACGTCGTCATTGATTGCTAATTGCGTTAGTTGTGTTCAAAATGATCGAGATGTTTTAGTAAATATTCAGAAAGCTACTCCATATTGTTATAATTTCGTGCGAAAATTCAGGGAAAAATAAAGATGAGCGTGATTCATTGGTCATTGTACGTGTGCAACCGAATTGGCAGTACAGTCGCAACTCTAGCCGAGAGAGCGCGCGTTTCCGAACTGAAATATCGTAAACAAAGGACTTTGTGTTTATCTGCTGTTTGTGATAGCGTATATAATTTTTCTTTTTTTTATCTGTAGTGTAAAGAAATGGCGCAAATAGTGTATTCCAAATTCAAATACCAAATTTTTTTTTTTCTGCGTACATTTTTTAATCTATTGACGTAGATAGTGTGGAGTTTGTTTGTTTCCATGGTTTATTATGTGAATTTATTTATTTTTTTCTTCTATTTTGTGTTGGTAATGCGTTTGTTATTCCCGTTGAAATTATGTAGTTAGTACTTTTTACTGAGATCTTATAGCATATTTGACGTATTTAAGGAGAGTAACGGACGCTGAGAATTCCGTTGTTTGGTAAAAATATAATTTAAGGAATAAATTCAAAGTGTTGCGCGTGTATTTTATCATTATACATAGCTCACCAATTCAATGAGTTAATAATCACTGAGATAGCTAAATAGATATAATAATTATTAATATAGTTTTAGAGGTCACATTGCCGACTTATAATTTTCACTTTCGAACAAAAATAACAATACTTACCAACATTATTATTACTATAAAAAGAGAGATATTATATATATTATTTTTCTACGCTTTCTACTCAAGATTATTTGACGGACCTCGAAAGAGGTCAATTAACTATTCCTAAATCACTGCTCCGACGCTTTTCAGTGAATTTTGTAACGAAATGACTTTGATACTTATGTTCGGTGGTTAAAATACCATTTTGCACATAAGTCGAAATTAAAGGTTAGGCTAATGAAATTCACCACAAGCGTTCTGACGCGTCGGTATATTGTATTATTGTAAGTTTTATACATTCAATATGTTATGTTTAGTTGGCATGTAATTTGTTAACATATAAATAAGGAGTTTATATTTAAAAATATATATATTGACTTGTGATCTAAATTTGATCACAATTAGTGTTTATAACGATTTAATTTAAAATTATGCTTAAATTAAACATGTATAGTTATGTTCCCCGGTTTCGTTTACATCTATAATTTATTATCGTTTTCATATGGAAGGTAATAAATTAGTAGCTGCTTTGAGCTCGACATTTAGCTACTTTACCACCATTAAATACTCTTTATAATTGTATCTTTTATAATGTTTATAATTTTTATATGGCGATGATGCTTTAAATGATAAAAGAGCTTCCCACGCCCACAACGTTCTATACTTTAGAACGTTCACGACTTTAATTCTTGAAGGTGTACGCAGCGGCTTGAAATAGACATGAGGGATCTCATGAAATAGACATCGGTCGCAGTTTATTCAGTATTCATTGATTAACAGAGCTGCAGATAGCACCTGGAAAGTTATTATATGTTCGGATTCCCACTTATTACCTCCCTAACGGTACATTCCAATTTCCTACTGGGCTGTATGTATTATAATGCCGATATTTTAGCTAATCAGTACTGAACTAACGATTTGATTAATTTCATTTAACAAAAAGAAATTTTATTTCAATTTCTTAGTTCAATTTAACTTTTCCTGACACTGGCTCACACCAATGACTTTTAGAAATTGTTTTCGGAAGTTATGTGTGATTAATATCGATGACTGATAACTTTGTGCCCGGTATTGCAATAGGTTCGCCACCTATTCCATGTGGGACGTAAACATAACGGCGAGACGAGGCTTAACAGCCGCTGCCTACACCTTCGGGTAACAAAAGGCGTGAACTTATGTTATGAAGTTCAATTTAATTCAATACATTAGATAATATTTATGATTATATTTATAAGTTTTACACAACTTGAAGAAAGAAAATTGAGGGTACCAGTACTTTTCTTAACTACAGTAGCAACTACAGCTGACGCCCGATAAACCTTCTGACATATTGCAAACCAGTGTCGTACTATCGAATTTGTCGGATTATAGAGTACGGCCTGAGACCATTTGTAATAGGGTTTTGATTATAACGTGTTGATTATATGTAAACGGAGGAATAAAATTAAAACTAAACGCGTCGTAATGATACTATTTTTAATATAGATAGATACCTTACGTTCCAACCATCTCGAGCAACCACCGGCATTTTTTCGGAAAATATGTATAGGTAAACGTAGAGCAATTATTTTTCCTTTCCCGAAATGCTAAACGATTTTTTTTTCTATTCTTAGATTTATAAAAAAAAAAACTACGAGCGAAGCTCTGTCTTTTTTTAAAAAGAGAACTTCACGCTGCCAGTATCATTATAACAAATTCAGATGTGCCAGCTCTCTGGCTACCGTCGACAAAATAAAGCTAATAAAATGTTGCCTATTTATAGTATTTGTATCTACCTGCAAGTTTTTCTAGTATGTTCACCAACTAGTTGACAGCCAACTTGGAATACGTTTAGAATGTACCTAAAATATTGCTTTATAAATATGAAACTATCAATTTGGTTATTTTAAAATGTCGGACAATCGGATGTCATGTCTCGATTCTGTATCGAATAGATATTGTTTGTAGGAGCGTTTTATTCCCAGATCTATGTTTTCAGTGAATGACACGTGACGCTGAAACGTGACACCCGCTGAAATGATAGCTCGTCAATCTCATACTGAAAAATTGATTCTTTTTCTATTTATTATTCATTTAGTCATTCACTCGGTCTTCTATCTCGTACACTTACAGACCTTTTCTGCTATTTGATTAAAAATACAATGGTTTTTTTTTGTATGCAAACTATTTCAAAAACATACCATTTTCTACCCGGCTGTTAAGACTTCATTCGCTGAATCGTTACGACCCAAATGGAATAAGTAGCGTATATAACATTTCCATGCCGAGAATTAATTGTAAAAGACGATTTTTTTAGACGAATTAAAGACGATAAAGAAAATTGCGAAATAACCCGATGTTGCCGTTGTTGCCCCATACGCGATTGATTACCTCTTATCTACTAGGCAAAAGGTGTGAACGCTAGTACTGCTAGTGTTACGTAGCTTCATTAATAAATTAATAGTTAGGCTGAGGACACAATCAAAAGGAATGAGCGTGACATCAAATATTGTAGTCCACGACTTGTTTCTCCAGATGGAATTACGGGCTTTCTAGACCTGTGCATTGCTCAGCATTAGGAGAGTCTTTTAACAAGTCTGCCAATATAACAATGACGTTCGTTCCATAAACTGGCATTTATTGTTTTTTTTTTAAACACGTTTAAATGAAAATCTCTACAATACGATGATGCAAAGATTATCTGTTGAATTGCATTACTGCGTAATTCAGCTATATCAGCTACTTTGAGACAATATAAATAAAATTTCCATATATGTTGCATTGGAATTGTAAAATCTTTGATACTTTCGACACTGTATGACGTCAAATATTGTAAATCGGCTTACATTATTTATATTGCCTGATTATGTTCTGGTGAAGAGTACTAAAAGTAACTAACAATAGTTTTATTAATGTTAAGAAATATCCAATCCATTAGCTACAAACGCACTACCAATTGCCGATAGATAAAATTCATTATTTTTACTATGAACTGGGCAAAAAATAATTTCGAGGTCAAAAACTTTCTATATAATAAACTTTATTTTAGTAGCCGTACTAAAGAAAGAGGCTCTCTTGACATCAGAATTAAGTTATTAACCGTAATTATTCTACTCATTGTTTTCTACTACAGCTATTTTTCTATCAGTGTTAAAAATTAAATTGAAAGACTGCTGTATCGAAGGGTGACTATTGCAGAGACTGAGAACGTTGCTGAAAAACAAATAGTTTCGTGGCCCCTCTCCAACTGTTTCACTGAATTAGTTGTGAACAATTGTAGTGAAAATGTGTGAACACGTTAAATTAACATTCGTAAACACAGTGCAAAAGTGACGTCGTTTCAAAATGTCGGACAAAAAACGAAAGAAGACAACAAGTTTTCTCAAGATACCGAGGACTATATAGCTTGTAAGGATATATTAAGAATTTGATCTCAAAGTGCTCAATTTTATTTAAAAAACCATGATTTCATTGAAGAAGTTGTACGGGGACGAGCTGTTGCGTCTCGCATTGGTACTCAGCCTCTTAAAACTGGATCCAAACGATTATCTAGAGAGGGAGACCCAACAGATGATAGCCGGCCTCCACATTTCAAACGGCTCGGATTGGTCCCCTGAGCAAGAAGCTCGAACTCTCATCAGACCAAGGTTCATCCATCCAAAATCTGTGGACAACATCTTGATTAATTATGAACGCGATTTATTCGAAGAGCTGAACTCCCTCGGCCGTTATGGTAATTCTTATTTGGAATATAATGACCGGATGTGGTATAGCCGAGGACCTGTACTTCATACATATTTAGTAAACAACGTAGCGACTGATACAGTTGCGCCAGTGCTGGCGACCCCAACGGTCGTCGAAAATGCTGACGATTCGGTTTCAGCTGACGACAATGTAGCTCAGGAGGTTAAAGTCGAAGAAGAAGAAGCAGAGGAAGAGAATCATGAAACTGAAAACCCACCAGACGCTGTTGTCACTCTATCTACAGATTTTCTTAGCAATCATACAGAATCGGATATATTCGCTGAAATAGCAAGTCGATCTTTTGACGTAAATGAATTACTGGTTCAACCATCCGAAATGCAAATCAAAAAGGAAGATGAGGCATCTAACTATGATGTTCGTGTTAAGACTGAGAAAGACAACGAGGAGCTGTACAGCGACAATGCCATCGATTTTATGCCTTACTTTAGCACCAAAAGTGAGTTCAATATTGGAGAATCAAATTCTGTTTTCCAACAAAACTTGGCTGATCTTCAGGAATACAGTGATGATAGTAAACAAGTGGAGGAGGAATTTGAATATTTGGATGTAAAACAACAACAAGAGAACTTGGAACAATACCTGATGGAGAATACACCATTAGACTCTGAGGTGTATGAGCTAGCACCTATGTTTGAAGAGGAATTAGTGTTGAACGTAAAAAGAGAAAGAGCCAGCACTAGTTTCACGGCGAGTTCCAGTGGAGTTAGTGATATGGATGTTTCAAGTGACAGTCCTGATGTGAAGGCGGAGCCTGATGAAGGCAATCACTCCGGTGATGAGCTGACACAAGAGGTGAGACATGATTTTAGTTTTAAAAATTGTTTGCGACTGTTCTATTTTAATTTTAATCTTGAAAATCTGTGTCTAAATCTTGTTGATAATTTTATTGCCTTCTGTGCTGAAACTGTGGGTTCGATTCTCATCTATAAAAACAATATGTATTTTTGTCGTGATTCCATAAGAATTTAGTATTCCGTTGTTGGTTCTAAAAGTTAAATATTGAAATTAAATGATTTTCTTTGGCTTGTAATGTCATGCGAGTTATATGCAAATCTAAAATACAAAAACACTACTCGGTGGCCTGATTCAATTTGAAATTTTAATCAGTTGAATTGTATTTAATAAAAGGCTGGAATATAGTAAAGTAAATACATTTACTGGGTATACAAACTAGCGGTTGCCCGCAACATTGTCCGCGTGGATAGCAAAAATACAATGCCTCTGCCGTTATAAGGGTTCATTGCTCACTCCCAGTTAGTAATAGCGTGATAATATTTAGCCTATATGTTGACCCGACCTCTTGGCTATATATATTGCAAAATTGGACATAAAAGCATCCAGTACTTTTAGAGTATATTCGTAACAAAACAAACCGACAAGAACTCTAATAACCATATTTTTGGGTTCGATATCGATTGTAGATCATATCCCAAGTATTCTAAAAAAATATATTCATTGTACAGTTTCAACTTTCCTACGATTTTATTATATGTATAGATTGTATTTTGTATTGTGTTTGAAAGCGATTCGAATAACTTGTCCATAAATTCCTAGTCAATCGCTGTCAAAGATCATGTAGATTAATTGTGTACATATTTTAAAATATTTATCAATTAATATGGTATATTATAGAACGTATTTGTGTACACTAACGTCATGTTGACTTCTTCATACAAATCTGCGAACCTTTCACTGTGTTTACAGTAGAAGTATCTTTCTGTAAGTATCTTCTGACATCGGCCTCTTATAAAACTCACCGATTTGGTCATGACCTTCCCTGACTTTCTACCTACCACTACGAGAGCAGCTCTGTCATATATATATATATATATACATATATATATCATTGTTTCCAAGCATCATTCTTATCTGCGTATTAATATTATTAGTTATTGTTAACTAAAACTTAAACAAAAGACACAAATTATTATTGTTTATTTTTACGTGTATTTTTTAAAAGGTTTTTTTTAAATAATTTATGTTTACGATGATATGCAACTGATTTTGGTTAAGTCGGCGCTGTTTTAGGCAATCGCCATTTTTAGATTGGTTTCGCCAAGCTGCTGGTCAAAATGAGCCCTGCTAATAATTTAAAGTCTGGTGACTGTAAATTGTATTTTTGAACAAGTCTTCTCGCGAAACTTCTCGCGCAGCGGTATGAATCATTTGCGCGATCTAAGATTTCGGGTTCCGGACCGGAATCTGAGGCCTTTGCGTGGTATTGATTTTTTTCCCGCTAAGCTATTGGTACAACAGTTTAATAATCGTATTACCATATAATTTATTCGCAAAAGATAAATACTTACTGACATTGTCACTATCGTGTGAGGTCAACGCACTTTCTTTAAATTATCTCGAGGCACTTCGCAATCTATCAGGCGAAGACAATTGTGTGGCGACACTATCTAGAATACATTTTTTACTACTTTTTCATACATAACAATACACACCCAGTTTTAAAGTAGGTACCCTAGTCTTTAGTGTAACTGATGATAACGTCTAACGTCTAACTTTCGTAAGTTTACACTCGATATCTAGTATGTAATGATCAAGTCCTATTCGATGTAGATTTTTTCGTCTATGTGAAATGTAAAGGCGACCTAGGCGGACCTACCACCATCAAATCAACGATGTGTTAGTGAGAGGCCAGGTGAGGAGTGGCCACAACCGCCGAGCATGTATGAAAGCGATAATGAGAGTGGAGGAAGCAAGAAACGTATGTCAGGATCGTAGCAAGTGGAAAGAATTAGTCTCTGGAATTCAGAATTAGTCTCACCCCCATTGGAAAAAGGCGTGATTGTATGTATGCATGTGAAATGTGAAAACACATATAATATAGACAACTTCGCAGTCAAAAGTTACTGACAAAATAGAAATAGTAAAAACAAAACAGACTACTAGGACATACATCAATGAAAAATTAAAAAGACACTTGTATATGATGAATATTAAGAACCAAAAAGTTTCCTACAAGCACAACAAACCGGCTCATTGTACAGTATCCCCCAGACATAGGTCTGATTGGTGAACAACAAGGTACAGACAGAAATTGTGAGATCTTGTTTATCAAGAGCCCAGTTTGACATCTGTGCTGTGACCTAGATAGATAGATGTCTCAACTAAGTTTATACGTATTCAATTATATCTTTTTTACTTTTAATTGGTTTTAAATATTTGATGATGGTTATTAAATAAACGTGAAGTTTCTGTTGATAATATTGAAATAACTGCTATCTACTGCGTTCGTATCAATACTCGGTACATACGCCAAAATTACATTTTTAATCGATTTTTACGTTTTTCCCCCTTTTTATCTGTCAAAGTCAGTTTGTTGCGGGTAATCTCTGAAATGGTTAGAGACCTATTTTGACCGGGACTTTTATTGGCAGGTAGCTGGTGAATTAAGGAATAAATAAAATACTAATACCCAATTTAATAAATCACCTTGAAAGCTGTACTCATATGATGTCCAATTTCAAAATGCGTTTCGCTTAAATATATTTTACACAACAGGTCATCATAATCCTCACTTTGAAGATTTATTTATTATCCAGATCTACCCACAAATCTCTTTGAAACGACCCTCACTACGCTCCAGACGTGAACTCGACGACTCGTCTTTGTTTCCTAAGGTCCTGAGCTCTCAACGTTTCAGGACGAAGCTCCTAAGGTCGATGTACCTGCCCAGATGAGGCTGATTTAATGTCACCACAAAAATGTATTATATGCTGAATCTCGAGGTTATATTAAACTTCAACAATAATATGTAGTAGGTAGTTTGAATATTTATTTCTAAGATTTTCGCGAATCTCACTCATTGATTAAAACAACTTTTAGGATTATATCGCGTTTATTTATTATTTATTTATATTTATTTCCCGACGTTTCGAACTCTTTACAGAGATCATTTTGTAAAGAAACTCTGTAAAGAGTTCGAAACGTCGGGAAATAAATATAAATAAATAATTAATAAACGCGATATAATCCTAAAAGTTGTTTTAATCAATCAGGTAGTTTGAAGTTTATAATTTAACTAGCTGACCCGGCGAACTTTGTTCCGCATCAAAAGTAATAACTGCCGTCCCGCTATGTTAATACTGCAATATCTTCGAAAATATTCGTTTAAATTGCATGCTGTAAAGGGCCAGGAGCATCTATATTACATGCACAATTATAACAATTATAAATATAAACATTCTATTTAAGACACTTAATTAGATGAAAATTAATATTCTAATGTTTAAAATCGCTTCGTAAATAGGCCATTATTTCTCGTAAAAAGTAAAAAATAAAAATGGTCATTGTGGGTTATCCCTAAGAGATAGACATATCCCCTCGCGGACTTTTTTGTAGACCTTTTAAAGGTGTATAATAATGTAGTACGTTGTTTTGATTAATCAGTTAGGGTTCAGGCAGGGTTTGATATTAAAGTTCTAAATCTTGAAAATTATCACTTTTTTACTACATTATAAATGAATTATAGATCAAAACCACCCCATTGACACCCTCTAACCTCTCTTTATTAAAAAAACCGCATCTAAATCCGTTGCGTAGTTTTAAAGATATGCGCATATAAGGGGACAGACAGCGGAAAGTGACTTTGTTTTATACTATGTAATGATATATTTCCATGCAAACTCATACAATCACGCCTTTATTATTTTAATGTGCTGATACAAATATTTGTCCTATAGAATAGGTGACGAGTTCATTGCACCATATAAGCGTAGGTGTCGAGGATTGTAAATAAAAACTTAATTTAAAAATAATCAATTTTGAAGTGAAGTTTGTTAAGTTTTGTATCGGATTTATATCAATATGTATAAGAAGTAAATAGATGAAATGTGTTATTGACACCGACCGAACAAACAATCCGCTTATTTGTTTATTTTTCTAATTTGTTTTAATTGGTCTCGATTTTAACAAAGCTTACGGTTTTTGTACGTGTTAAAAATATATAGAAGACTTGCTGACCCCGCTCACTTCGTACTGCCTTATTTATATAATACGAGTATGTATGTATGTATAGCATAACAACAAGAGCGACTGGTGTTCTGTTGATATTAGCAGTAGCGTGAAAAAAATACGTTTGTTCGTTTAAACTTTCCCCTGTTTATTGCTTTCTTTTAGGGACAATTACGGAAAATTCCTTCTTATATAGTATTTCTACAGCCTACAAAGAACACGCCTTCAAAGTTTCATGTGTCAACAATCAGCGTATTATGCTGTGCGTTGATTAGTCAGTGAATTATTCCGAATAAAGAGACTGGAATGTCCAAAGATCTTAAGAGGATTTTAAGCTATATTATTATAACTATCAAATCATCAAAATCCATTCTGTAGCTTTCATGTGAAAGAGTAACAAACATACATACTTTTTATCACAAACTTTCGCGTTTACAATAGTAGTTAGATGAATCCCTACTACCCAATATTATGATCTCTGTGTGCACTGGACGAGCTAGTGATCTGTTCGAATATGGCGTTCAAATATGAATTTATTGTTCCGGACAGTTATTTATTTATTTGATTTGTGGTCCTGTTTTTATGTACATTAAAATGGGAATGAAAATTGAAATAGCAACACTCAATACATGTGTCGATATTGTTTAGAGTTTCCAGCGCCGAGTTACTTCTAAATTGAGATTATAATTTTGTGTTCTCGGAACCAGATGCTGCAACTAGCCCACAGCAGCACACTATACACTGTACAGGTATACTCGGAAATGTGCTACATTAATATGCGAATGAAATATGATCACAGAAATATCTGTGTTGGTATTTGCTGGGAATATACCGTACCCCGTAGTAGATAACTTTCGGTCTAACTATTTGTTGTTGATGCATTAAGGATATTTATAAGTGCTTAGATTGGCACTAGATGGCGTTGTGCGTATTGTGTCCGTGTAGATTATAAAGTAATATTAATAATAGTTGGTCACTAAGCAACGCGTGCACCGGCTACACTGTAGGTATCCCCTGGCGGCGGTCCCGAGATAAACAAATTTGTTTACAATGTTAAAGGATTGTTTACAATAATTTTGATCTATTAATAAGTACGACACGTGGAGCCGTTTATATTTATGGCGTGATAAAATTTATTGATTAGACAGTACGCCCGGGATAATGCACCGTTTTATATTATTTTAAGATTATTACATTCCTACGTGTAACACTTTGTAAGTGAGATACCGTGGTGCAACAACTATTCCACTGTCAGAAGTGTAACTGTAAATATTCATATCGACCACTCATTTTCGTCACCATACTTCCAATTGATTCGACCACACATCTACTAGTAATTCACAAATTTTAACGACACGATAAATCCCTTGAAAAATGTCCGAAAGAACTGATTACCACAAAAGTTAGTGACGAGATTCTGTTCCTCATTTAATTCTCAAGTTTCCGCAGCCCTTGCCATGCTCAATCGTCTATACTTAATGTTTCAAAAGTGTGAAGTGACCTTCTTCTGTTAGCCATTTGCCATGTTGCGGTTACTTTCCATGCTCTTGCATACACTAAGACTGTTTCTTAGCTTTAAATTTATGTCTCCGAACTCTAATTATTATTTGAAAGATGCAAACTGGAGTCGTTATAATTACTGTCGCGCAGAAGGAACTGTCGATTGGAATATAAGCCGTAAATCCAGCACAGATAAAGTTGGGGAGGCCCTTAGTTACAGCGGCACAGTGAAGATAGCGCTCAATTCTACAATCCCAGATCTTACAGGAGTCGTTAGGGTCATTAGTGACTCGAATCCTGGTGAAGTATGAGGGCATCCTCGCTTGTATAATGACGTCACCCGCTGTCAATACCGCGCTGCCTGTACCCACACTCCACGACACAAAACTTACACAACCTCATTACCTACGTAGTGTATTATTATATTTATTATCAAACATGAGTCAAGAGTATCGGACCGGTATGCGATTGCAAAATATCACGTCATACGGTGCCAATATTAACTCACACTCATAATAACTATTAAGTGTATTAAAACTTACTAAGTATTACTCAGCTAAAATGGACAACATATTATTTTTCAATATTTATTTATAGTTAGGCTTAAAACTTTTTAAAAGTAGCTAACCCGGCGAACTTTGTTTCGCTTCGGAAGCAATAAATAAAAGTTTAATTGGAAGACGGCGTTTTAATTAACGGCGAGACGAGGCTTAACAGCCGCTGCCTACACCTTCGGGTAACAAAAGGCGTGAAGTTATGTTATGTTTATTGGAAGAAAGGTAGCCTACGTTACTCATTACCCCAGCTAATCAGCTAACGAAAGTACCGTCAAAATCGTTCCAGCAATTTCAGAGACTACCCGGAACAAAAATTGAAAAATAATGTTATATTGGTGCATGTACCGAATATATAATATACATATATATATATTCATGAAGTTATGGATGTATGAGAAAGCAGTTATTTCCATGTTACAAACAGACATCTCAAATTTATTTTTATGTATAGATTGTTATTTATAATATTATAAACAAGTATGTGAAGCTAGCTTGAACACAATAAATGATGAGTTTGCACTGACCCGGCTTCGAACAGAAAACATTCTGTACGATCAAATTTCATGAAGTTCAGTTCATCATTTGTATTAATATACTTAGTTATATTCAAAACATGTTATACTCATGTTATAATATGATTAAAATATTGTTGAAAAATTAACAACATTATTAATCATTTAAGTAATAATTATTGGCGGGCCTCGGGTTCCCAACTAGTTGCCTAGTTGGGAACTAGAGGTCGCTGTGGGTATTGTGGCGTTGTGGGTTGCACAGGACCGGCAGTTGTGGCGCTCTATAGGGGGGCCTACGTCCAGCAGTGACTTCAAAAGGTTGATGATGATAATGATGACGCAACTTCACGCCACTAGTCCTTTGCGGGATAGACTGAAAGTACTGTTCGAGTAGCACTAGCTTAAACAAGACTTACGCACGCTCCAACGGTTATATTACGTGCTTGGTTTGGTTAGAAATCACTAGATTCATGCATTTTTCTAACTAGAACAAAGAGTATAAGTTTTGTGAGATAATTCTGACTATGCTGAGTAAATCTGTTGATGTCAGGCATCAGTCCTATAGAAGCATACATATATATATATATACATTTTACCTATAAAAGAAAACTACGTATTTTTCGGTGCGTGGGTTGGACTATTTCGTCGTATACCTGACCTTGCCTCGCCTTGACCGTAGTTGACCTTGCTGCGCGAAAAAATATGATTCTCCTTGAGATTTCGTTCTCTACATTTACACGAGTTGTTATCGCCATCTGTTGATGGTTACATATTATAAATAAGAATGCTGTATGCCTGGCTAAACTGTAAACAGTATTTTCTTCTTATTCACCAATATTTAAAACAGGTTATTATCATAAAAATAAATACAAAAACCATTAGCTACTTTTATTGTAATGTAAAACTGGTTTTGGCCTCAAGATCAAAAAGAGATGTTATTTTGATGTTCACAAAATGGCAAAAAAAATGTATCTCGGCAGTTATTCTCGAACATACAATCGGCTGAATAAATAATATTATTTATCAATAACCAATTTAGTATTTTTTATGAGATTAAGCTTAAAAACAACTTTTCATCCACATTTCTTACGTCAATCTAGCGCCATCTGTAGTTCTGTTTTTATAATAGTATTTTGGCTATCGCCATCTACCGGCAAGTAGCTTCCTAATGTAACAGCGAAATTGTTTGTTCGCTTAAAGGCTGTCTGCATAATGTTAGAATGATCCGGTAGAGGGCACTGTTTATCAAAAGCAACCTACTCAATGTTTACCACATAATTATGTAGTAGGTAACGATTTGCTCATACCTTTTTTTAGAACTAGGTGGCGTCATAAGTGTGATTTTGCGTTCTAAGCTTTTGCTAATCAATTTTATATGATCATATTGTGTATTATATATATCTGAATCCACTGAACTTATCTTAAATTTGTTTATGGCTTAAATGGCATATATATTTTATTTCATCAGATGTTCTTTTTAGGTATAATTGAAGTAAACTTTCATAATTTAGTAAAATTTTTCCTCACTGCTTTATTTTTTCTTTTGTACAAATGTTCAAGTTTTAATGTCACTTTTATATTTTAGTGTATATAAGTATGTATTATGTGTATTTTTCCTCTTGGTTATTCGCGGTCACTATCTCAACAGACCACTTCAGTATTATAAATTGCTCCGTTGGAGACTATAAAGACATATCCGTATACACATTTCAAAAGAATAGATGCTTTATGGCATTGGAATAAAACCGAGTTTTGTACAGTTTACATTATTATTTGTAATTTTGTATTTTAGTAGTTATGTACTCTCTGTTATTATTAGTTTTTTTATGTAACCAACAATTAAAGATGGCGCTTTTTACATTGGTTTTGAATTTTCTTTCAACACGCTTATATAAATCACGAATGAAGAGGTGGTTCGAAGAAAGAAGAATTTATTACCCAATCACCAGTTGGTCTCGGATCTAAACTGGCAATTGGCTTGGCCGAAATTTACTGACAGAACAGTAACTACTAATTTCCTTTAGAATTACATACGATCTTATCTTTATAATCCCTGTTATAAAACATATCAAGTAGGGTACAATATATATATATATTGGTCGTTAGAGGCGTAACAATTAGTAAGATTCCTAAGAAAATATTGGTTAATAATATTAGTGGCTCTGGAGAATAGAGCCTGTCTTCTCGTTGGTTCGTAGCTCATACGACGTTACTCTCGGTTGTGACCTGATGGCCGATTTCTAGTTCAAAGTTCAAATATTGGGTCACACCAGTGATCTTCATATGTCATAATTAATGTCATGTGCCAATTCAGTTTTCATCATGGGATTTGGGGTTATTAATTTTTTTTATGGGATGGAAGAGCAAACGAACAAAGTGTTACCCCATGGTAAGTAACCAGCGCCGCCCATGGACATCTGCAACACATAAAGTGTTACAGTCGCGTTGCCGACCTTTAAGGGACTAGGATAGGAAAGGATGGGAAAGGGGGTGAGCCTCCGGGTACCTCTCTCTCCGAACGAAACGTGGCATGAGCCACTTTACGACGATCTTCTGAGAGTCGTGGTATTTTACCGGTCGAGCCGATCATACATGCAGAGAAATGCTTGGCTCTACCACTGTTAAATTAGAACATATAACAAGGTTCGTGAAATTACAGTTACGGTAATTTTACGAAACTCTTGAATATTATTCGTATAATATTAAACCTTCTTTAAATTATCTTCTTCAGATCTCTTTAGACTGACCGCAAAATACCAGGTAATAGCGACCTTTGTCTTTAATTGCGAAAAAAAAATCAACGATCTTTCATTATCTGTGCTTGTCATCTCATCGCCAAAATGGCGTCCATAAAAACATCGACTATCGACATATCGATCTGTGTTTCTTGAATCGATACACATCGTGTCATAAATTTTTTTTTTTGCGTTTTGTAGGTCATATTGGCTCCCAGGGCTCCCCACCCTCAGAATGTTTTTAGCTGCCTATGTACTTTTGTAAATATTTGCAATATGTATATTTATTTCTCAAATCTATTTTGTAGCGTTATCTCAAAAACTATTTACTCTATTTCACGTACATATGTAAAGTGTACAGCGACTCCTTTCTCAAATATAACCAATTAAATGTCCATTCACCTTATTACATGTATCGTTCATATTCTTTCAGCAACCAAAGTGGTTCAACCTCTGAACCACCATATTCTCTTTGAGCTAGAGAAGTAAAAAACAACGTAACTTCACACCTTTTCTACCCGAAGTTGTAAGCAATGGATGTCAAGCCTCGTCTCGCCGTTATGTCTACGTGTGGAGTAATGGAATAGGTGGCGATGAACCTATTGCTATACCGGGCACAAAAGTCTCAGTCATCGATATTTATCACACCTAACTTTCGAAACGTTATTGGTGTGAGCCAGGATTAAAAACCCGCGTCTTGTTGATCCAGTAGCGGGGTGCTCGACATTTGGACCACCAAGATAAAATTAAAAATCTTATACACATATAAGTAAATTTTTTAGTTATACTTAACTGAATACTCAATTCTAAATGAGCTCTTCTCTTTCTCCGCAGGACATGGACCTCATTGAGGTGTTGTGGAAGCAGGATGTTGATATGGGATTCTCTCTGGAGGATCCTGTGCAACCGGTAAGTACAATCCTTCATTATTTGTTGGTTAACCAAATTGTTCTAAACATGCGCTTGGCAAAATAATTAAATCGATGGAAATAAAAAAAACATGAATAGATGTCACTGACAACTCATTACCAGGATTCAGAATAGTTCACTATCGGCTGTAGGTACATTATGGGATGTTAGTTTATTACACAATTGAAATGCCTGAGTTTATGTTGAAACTATTTTATCCATTTTTGTGACGGAAATCTGAAATCTTAATATAGTTTTCCAATCACATGGCACTCTGCATTATTATAAACTATCAGTACTAAAAGATCATGTTTGTATTTTAATTGTTTTAATCCAAATTTAGATGTTGTTATAGGTTTCTCTAGATCAAAAAGTAATGTATGTTTTCTATTAGGAGGGTCCGTCGGCTACCAAGGTTCTCGGTGATGAAATCGAAAAGGAGTTGAAGTTGGCCGAAGAGGAGATCGTCAAGAAGAAGGAGGAGAATGCCGAAATTGAGAAGGTGAAGGCGTCGCTGCTCGACACCGAGATTAAAGAGGTTGGATAATAGATTACTGTATTTCATAATCATTCTTAACGTCATGTTATCAGAATCCTAGACCTAGACCTGATAATACTAGGATTAGCCAAGAATTGTTGTTATGTCTCGGTGGTGCAGTGGTCGAGCTCCCGTTTCTGAATTAAGAAGTCGTGTTCTAATCCTGGCTCACACCATTGACTTTTCGAAATTATTATCGCAAGTTTTGTGTGATAAATATCGATGACTGAAAACTTTGCGCCCAGTATGGCAATAGGCTCGTCACCTATTCCATTTGGGACGTAAACATAACGGCGAGTCGAGGCTTAACAGCCGCTGACTTTGGGTAGAAAATGGGGTGAAGTTATGTTATAAATAGTACTACCCACCTACTTTTATTTTTCTATAGGTCAGATCGTCTGTAAGTAATTAACAGCCATTGCTTATGTTTACGATACTAATCTTCTTTTGATTTATCTTTGCCATTTTAATTTTGGCAAAATATAGTCGTCCTATTTTAAAAAAATATTAAAATCTTTATGGGTTACTGATTCCCGTATAACACCAATGTGATTTCATTGTTCGTGTGTTTCTCACATTAACTGCAATAGTTATTATTTTAAGTAAAGTCTTGGGCAAAATCTAGTTTTTGTATATTTAGCTGAAAATTAAGTCCAGTTAGATTTTAATACATGATGTTGTTTCTCCCGTTCAGGATGACCCATGGGCTGGACTCTCCTACACTGTCGATACCGAAACAGGTAAGCGAATTTATTAGACAAATTAAGTATACCTATAGATATATGCAATAGCCGTGTGTGCTTAAGTGCTTATGAAGAAATCTTCTTCTTCTTCGTCCTAGAATCCTAGTAGCTCAGCAACTCGACTACTGGTTGAACGGTCGCCAGTTCTAATCCGTGTAAACACCATGTATTTACGGAAATCTATATTGAAATTATACGATATATTGTTTCTTTGCCTTTCCACGGGAAACCAAATTATTTCGCGTGACGGCTTTGTGATGAAATCTCGGTTTTGGTCTGCGGTATCCGTTCTTTTTTTTATTCGAAAAAGGGGCAAACGAGCGTGCGGGTCACCTGATGGAAAGTGACCACCGCCGACCATAGACATCTGCAACACCAGGGGCGTCGCATCAGCGTTGCCGGCCTTTTAGGTGGGAGTAGGCTCGTTTCTTGAAAGTCCGGTCCGGGAATACCTCTGCCGGCAACTGGTTCCATAAAAGAGCCGTGCGCGGCAAAAAATGTTCGTTCCATATGTTCATGATTACGACTGAATGTCACAACATAAACATTTCAGTATATATAGGTATGTTCATACTATAGCAAATAATTTATATTCTAACCAGCTTAATGGAAGCACTTTACTTTGTAGTATGGTATTTTTTTATTGTAGACTACATGTTTGTATTTATTATTGTGAAAGTATTAAGTACATACATTAAAGTGTAGAAGTACGCAGGTATGTACATATCGCAATGTGTCGCGATCGAGGAAACAACGTGTCCCTGTGACTATACGGACTGATTTTTACTACTCGGTTGTTACTTTAATTTGGCTGTGTTTATAAAAAAAAACTAGTTGGGATATTTTAATCATGGGTAGAAAATTGCACGCCTCATTAGCGGAGCGTGAGGTAGTGCTCTACACTCGACATGCCAAAAAATCCGGTCTTTCGAAACTCAAATGACTGTTCTTTCACTAATATAACACTTACAGGATAATATGAGTGCACTAATATCAAGTTAAATAATCTGTCTAGCACATATGATATATTTTATAAACAATTATTTTGTTTAACTTAGTAAATAATAACATTAAAATCAATCATTCTTGGACGTCCGTTAGTCTGTGGTTATGGATCCATGTATGTGGCAGAGAAATTGGTCGAAAAATTCATCATACCGGAATACTTTTTTTTTTATTATATGAAGTTATACCCCGGGCTGATTCCTAGTTAATATTAGCGTTCTAAGTACTGTCGTTTAATTATAATTTGTAAAAAACTAAAATACGACTGTGTATTTGTATATCTATATATACATTTTTTTTGTTTAGTATTAGATTTTTTTTTTTAAATGTGAATGACCGCTATGAGGCGTGCACTTTTGGATTTTCCAAATTTTCTTTATTCTATCCTTCACCCCTTAAAAAAGCTGAAGTGAAGCCCTTTGCAATTGCGAACACATTTACAAATAGAGAAATATCATGAGAATTTAATGATTAACACATAACAATAATAATAATTTCATTTAATAAGATTAAGATTTAAAAAAAAGCAAATCAATTTAAAATTATAAAACGGTGCAATATCATTTGGTAATTATTATATAGCATGAATTCTTGTAGCGCGTCTAATAATATAAGGAACCGCACCTATAGCTATATTTAATAAAAGCACATTACGCACCAAATTTTTTAGTTAATTTTTTCCATTACTTGTTTTTGTATTTATTTCAATAACTCGAGAATTGCTTAACCGGTCTTGATAAAATTCGTTATGCAAACAGATCAATGTAATACTGCTATTTCTATATTAGTATAAGTGTCCTCTATGTATCGATTTTGTCATTAATATATTGTTATTTTATACTTAGGCCTATCACAAATGCAAACATTGAAACCGACCCCTATTTACAGCGGCACCCTCCGAGTGGGGGCGCACTATTCACCCTTATGTATTTAACTAGTAGTAAATAAGGGTGTGTACGATAGGGTCAATTTTGTTCTGTAGGGCTGAATAGTTTTCTCTGACATGAGACTGTTAATTTTCTGGGGAAGTTATGTACCTACATTTAAGCTATCGCCAAAGCCAAGCTTAATAGAAATGTCCTGTTTCTATTTAGCTATTAAAAATTACTTTTATGAATAATAATTGAATCTTCGAGGTCATAAAAATGGCTTTCGAATTTCAATTATTTTTTCTTCCTGTTATTCATATAATAATAATATCTTGGACACAATACACACAGCGCCCTCTAGTTCCAAACTAAGCAACCAAATGCTTGTGCTATGGATACTAGATAACAAATATCTTTTAATACTTATATACTTTTTTGTAAAAACACACATTAAATACATAGTAAATAACCTAGACGCCATACAAACATTCATGTTTGTCATAAATATTTGTACTCGATATGGGGATTGAACCAACAACCTCCAACCTCGGTTCTACAATCGGTAGTTTACCAATGCACCACGAGGCTCATAGAATGCAATTTATTTTTATATAACTTAACTCCTTTCTCGTAGTTAATATTTATATGTTTTCTTCTCTAAAAACTGACTCTTTTTGTTATCCAAATATCTATCCAGATATCCAAAACTAAGCTTAATTTTTAAACTTACATGTTGAGAAATTCAACATTAAAGTAATTTCGCGGGGCAAGTAAAAAAAGTCCCATTTCTATAATACGAAACAACTAAACCGATTTCGGTAAGTATAAAAGCAAAAAATAGCTGAGTCATATGAGTAATGATGTAACATCAAGCTGGCTAGGAGCAGGGGGGCTGGTAATACCTTCGGGGATTGAAACAATACCAGAAAAATAGGGTGGGCGAAATGGAAAAAATATGAAGAAAAAATGTTCCTACCTACCTACGTTTGGCCATAGGAATTCACGGTGATCCTCTTGCGACCCACATGTCCAGAATTAACTTGTATGATTTAGTAATAACCTATTTAATTTAATAATATATATATATCTGTCGGCTATCTATTGGTGGGTTCGATTCCCACCCGAGTACAAATATTTGTGACAAGCATGAATGTTTGTATCGCGTCTGGGTGTTTTTCTATATATTATAAGTATGTATTTAGAAAAGAAAAGTATATTAAGTATTAGTACCCGTTATCTATTATCCATAGCACAAGCATTTAGTTGCTTAGTTTGGAACTAGAGGGCGCTGTGTGATTTATGTCCAAGATATTATATATTATATAATATAACTTCATCCTTTGATAAAAGAAGCTGAAAAGCGTTCTGATTGTCGCTAAGTTGCTATTATACAGGCAGAGATACGATGGATTGCATAATTTTGGTCTTGCTTAAATATCCAGTAGGTAGTTAAATATGATGATAAACGTGTATTAAAAATATTATTGTTACATGTTTTCGAAGCTTTTTAAAAAATAATAAATTGACTTACGAGACAGTTTGTTGCTAAATATTATTCAAAAAATGTTCACAACATATTGAAAAACACAGAGTTAAATCTGTTCTGTTTGTGCATATATAAGTGAGATTAAAGTGCGTTGATCCAATTTATATTAAATTGTGATCTTTTTTCACCCAATCACACGGGAGGCGGGTTATGTTATTTAACATGCGAGTGTCGTGTATGTGCCTATATACTTGTTTTCACGGCTATATACCGTATACTTCATTATTGATATAAGAGTTGTTTTAATTTTACTAAAAGCAATTACCACACAAACAATTTTTTTCCGTAGTCAATTACTTTTTTACTGTTCCGTATAACGTATAGCAGCAAAGAAAAAGACACAAAATTGCTGTTGTAATAATAAATGATAAAAATTTTTAATTATGTCGATAATAATCTAGAAAATGTCATAGTAAAAATATACATAATTGGTACGTGAACTGTCGTAAGTTGAAGATGAAATATTACTTTTAATATTTTAATAGGGAAACTTTGTGGGTAGGTGCCTGTCTGCCTACCGGACTGGTACATAGTACCTAACATAATTATATTATTCATGAGATGAGATATCCGACATTTTGTGATTCTATAGAAAAAAGTTTTCTACTTAAATATAATAATGAAAAAATACATTTTCGATCGAGCCTTCAAAAGTTCGAAAAGGACACGTCTCTCTCCTGTTGTGCCATCTTCACGTCAGGGTTGTCACCTTTACGATACGAGAATTGGAAAACTGACGTGAGTTTACAGACAATATGCCATTTTCGATAAATTATGCCGTAATATTGTGTTCACGACGTCCTCTGACCTTATCTTTTTAACTATCTATTAAAATATTTTTATTTCATAATGATTAAAACCTTTTTAAAACTCACATTGTTCTACTACTTATTTAAAACATGTTATTGCTGGCTGGTGTTTTTCTTAGTTCAAAATATGTATTGGATTTAGAATTAAGTAAGAGCAGATACTTGAAAAGACAATTTTAGAGGGACTTCTTTTTGAGTTCCTATCCATTACTGAAGGTTAGTAGTTAGCTCCTTGAATTTACTGCTGTCCTGCTTGACCATACAGTTGTTTCACGGTTTTAATACCGGTCGACTCCCTTTCGACGTTTCGTATCCCTTATGGGTTTCTTCTGTCTTCGCTTGTCTTCCACCTTTAGAAGGACTAAAATCTCTTTAATTTGATTTCTATGAAAAAAATGTTCACTACAAAAACCATTTTTTTTTAATTTAGACAACCCTGGCATTCGTAATAATGAGCCTAAATCCTAGCCATTGTATTAGGAGCCTCCGTAAGCCTCAGTTACGAACTAAGTATGAAACCACATTGAACAAAATGAGTTATACGAACAGGTCAAGATGAAATGGTTGAGTAGATAGTGACAGCCTCACGTTTTGATGTCCGAGTATTGATGGATTTAGGGTTCCGTATTCGATTGGATCTTATTATAAAACTGTATCGTACACAACGTCTGTCGTTCGCCGTCTAAACTTTCCTCGTTTCTCAGACGGGAAGTAATAACTTTAAATCCAAGTCGACTCAGTAACATTAAGTTTTTTAGTTACCGCTATGGTTAATTATTTACTTTTTACAGTACTTTATGTGTCTACCTCGCAATAGTGTCGTCACAGTTCTTCTGTTTAGGATAATCGTACTTTTTACTTTAGTATTTTTTTACGCGCCAACATTTATTCAATATTCTTGTAATAATCACATAGTTGTGTTTGGTGTTACAATTATTTTTGCAATATACATTTTGTGAATGGACGTATAGTCACTTTAAATGTTTATTTCGTACGGAACCTGCGCTACTTCATTTCGATTCGCGCTCAACCAACTACGTACCGAATTCTAAATTTTCACCAGTCATGTTGGCGGCGTTGTTCTCTGATTAATACTCCTTTTTTCGTCTTTTTTTATCGTCTCTCTTCTTTTTATTCCGTCGATTTCTTGCATTATGTGAATATTTTTGTATTGTTAAGTCAAAAATCGTATTGTGATACGTTTAAATGGACGACAACGATATGTTTTAATCAAATGTTGCACTCTTGTAGTAAAAATGTGTAATGCAGTCGAGCTCGGTCCATTTCGGGATGAAACTTGGAATTTATTAGATCGGAAACGCTTGGCTTTGGCTCAGTATAATAAATAATTACAATTCATAGCGCACTTATTTCATTGTGACTACGGCGTGCCTACAAATATACTTACGCTTAAACTTCTATTTGGCAAAGTCGGGTAAAATCTGGGTAACCCTATCCCTATTTAAAAAATGAAATCTGAATTCTACTCCAATCATCAGTCAGTGTGTTCCTAGTGACGAACAATGGTAGCGTTATTCGGAACTATTATGTTTGTATTAGGTTCAGGTGTTACTAAAATATAGATATCACCGCGCACCAACACAACTCACGTACGGGCACATAATACATACACACAATACACAAAATGCATACACTCTTTGTATTGTGGAGTTATGATTAACGATACGTAATGGACATCTCTATCCCCTTGAGGGTACAACCATTAATTGTTATTGTAGCTTATTGTACATATCGTACAGCCGCTAGGGTTGGGACACCGACACTAGTGTCGCCGGGATCCACTCGAGTGAGTTGATTGTTGAATTAAAAAAAAAACTAAAAATCTTTGTATTTTGCTAGTTCGGCTTCTTTGTCTCTTAACTTCCTAGACGCGAGTATTAATCAAATAAACTAGACTGAGCGATACACACATAAATATACTACACAATACACACACAATCACTGCCTACACCTACGAAAATAAGTAGGCATCATCATTAGCCCTTCGGAATCCACTATTGGACGTAGGCCCCTATTGAGCCCCACAACTGTGTCCTGTGTCACTTGTCCACCATTAGTTTCCAGCGCTCTTTATCAGGTCGTCGCCCGGTGACATAAGACATTAGGTCATAAAATCGAAATTTGGCATATTTCGAGATTTAAAAATAAAATAACTAATAAAATCGATAAAAACCGCTAGTTATAGAAATTCATAACATGGTTATGAGACTTGCAGATTCTTTCACAGTTTATATAACCTTCTTTCCCTCCGAAATCTGAACATACAATGGTTGAATTTAAGATCAAGGATATATGAGGGTGCTGCATCTCCATATCCACTTAAAAAAAATGCACTTGTGATGAAAAATTATAAATTCTTGCTTGACTGTTAAAATCCTAAGAAATTCAATGTCTTTAGTAGAAGTTCTTAGAAGTCTTTAGCAAT
This sequence comes from Euproctis similis, assembly GCA_905147225.2. Taxonomy (NCBI): domain Eukaryota; kingdom Metazoa; phylum Arthropoda; class Insecta; order Lepidoptera; family Erebidae; genus Euproctis; species Euproctis similis. The sequence continues at coordinate 3,353,406 of LR990107.1, forward strand.
ATTTAAAAATGGACACGGGATTTTGCATACCCCGTAAGTGATTTGGCGTGAAGTTATGTATGTGTGTAGGTAGGTATGTGTATATTTATATAAAATTATTACTCAGACCTTACGGTGTCCACGCTAATAAAGTTTAAAGCTACTGTTTGTTTATTAAAACCTCAAACAAAATCTTTCCGTCTCCGTTTTGTTAATAAATAAGTATATATTTTTATATAGCTTGCTCTTATATATAGTGGCTACTTATTTCTGTCTGCCCCATGATATTTGTATCATTAATTATATTATTGTACACAATTGCGTGTGTTAAAGTCACTCGACGATATAGTTATGGGACACGAATTCACACGAACCCACTCGAGTGAATAATTTATATTTTTTGGTAAGTATGGTAAGACTTTACCTATATGACGTATTGCCAGGATAAACACAAACAAAATCAATCCAATAGGCACATTTGATACATACACACCTTCACGCCAAATCGGCACGCACGGCTTATTCTTGCCTCTTCCAATAGGCACATTTGATCTGACTAGAATAATAAGACAAATGTAATAGTTCCGTACCTAATTTTAGCACAAATTTATATGTCTGCAGATAATTAACATTTTAAACTAGTAGAGAATTCGTCGAGTTTTTCAGCAGTTGTCTAAAAAATAAATGATAACCCACTTTATCTACCTATCTATATGTCGAAGATTATTTCTGACAAACTATCGGATGGTTGTTTTCTGGACTCCTAGAGATTAAATGACCCGCAACATGAAAGGTTACCTAGGATTATTAGTGATATTAAAATCACCACTAAGGATAAAACATTTCTATAACTGTCACGTTTCCCTTAAATTTATAAAGGTCGTCTAGCTGAACTAAACTGTTCAGAGTTCGATCGTTTTAATGTGGATTTTTGATTCTGTAAAAAATTAATAAGTATAATAGTACAGGATCCCTAGAACATTTTAAATGAGTGATCACTATCAAGCTGAATCTTCGTGAATAGCTTCGTTTCGATGAGATGCCCAACAATATCATATGGGAAATTTTAGATTATGCTAGCTAACTTTGTTGGTTAACTTTGGTCGTGACTACCTCTGTTAGCTACCACAATCTAATAATTTCCCATATTATTATGATATTGTTGGGCGTATCATCGAAACGAAGCTATTCACGAAGATTCAGCTTGATAGTAATCATTAAAAAAAATGTTCTAGGGCTCCTGTACCACAGCACTCAATTATTACGTGACTGTTTATTTGTAAAATGTTTATCAAATTAGTTTCAGTGTATCCTGAGATTATCATTTACAAAGCCAACGTTTTTATAAATTAGATGTCACGTTGTTCAGCCGCCATGGACTGCTAAGCTGCTGAACCGATTTGAATAAAAGTTTGCACACTGCGTTGCAAAGACTAGTGAAATGTAGGTAATTGTTTATATAATGAAGAAAAAAAATTAAAAAATAAACTAATTTATCTATTATATCATATATTCTTGATACCTTAGGTACCTACTGATATATAGTGAAGAAAGAGATTCGAAATTTAAATCCAAAAATCAATAGCATCACCACAAAAGCATGATGGCGGTGCCTAAGGTTTCATTAAAATAAAACGCACACCATTAATAAAAGCAAGAAAAAGATTAATGTCGGCCCCAACAAAGACTAATAAATTAGATGTGTAATATGCCGTAAGGGAGACCTACCCTTGCCGCCATTTTGTGGAACGGAGCCACGTCATTGGTCGCCGCGTCGCTAATCAATAATATTGCCACGGGAAATGTAAAGGTCGTATGCCTCCACTTTGATCTGTGATGCAGTTTCAACTTTATTGCACGGTGTTTGGGTTCAATTTACACACTACACTAGTTTAGGTAAAACAAAGGAGGTTCTATGAACGAGGCCTGTTGTTATTATTATTATTATTATTTTATTATTTCTTTTTGGATTGATTCCGAAACCGAATCTCGGAAGTTCCTAGAGTCGTAGGCTATGGCTCACCAAATATAACTTCGCGCCTTTTTCTACCCAAAGGTGTAGGCAGCGGCTGTTAAGCCTGGTCTCGCCGTTATGTTTGCGTCCTAAATGGAATAGGTGGCGAACCTATTGCCATACCGGGCACAAAGTTTTTAAGTCATCATATTTATCACACATAACTTACGAAATTAATTTCGAAAGTCATTGTTGTGCGCCAATGTGAGGATTCGAACCCGGGCCGCGACCTCTGGATTCAGAAGTGAGGTGTGCGACCACTGGACCACCGAGACCTTAATTGGCTCACCAAATTATACCAAATTTTAACTAGGTATTATCTGATATTTTTTGTATCTTATTGCCTTCAGCACCCTCACCTCTTCAGACCCTCATAGATCTTATTTTTAAAAGTATATGGATAATGCGAATACTACAATGAATACGAATGTTAACTAGGGAAGGTATTCGAATAGTCACCTCTACTTCAAACTACTCACCTATATCCTACATACTTAATGCGGTCGTTCAATTACAAGATCAAAACAGGTAGGTAACCAATTATTGAACATGGCACTGGCAACTTTCAGAAACCATCAACTCGCCATAGGAAAAAAAAATATCGTGCCTGTCCCGTAGAACGAATTTTACTGCAGTAGGCAATCGAAAACCACAAAATGTGCTACCACAAGGACAAATAAGAGATACTATTAACACTTTAACTTGACAAAAGTCATAGAGAGAAAAAAAGGGGTCCCGTTTTTGTGTTCCACTAATTATAATCTGTGTAGTGCCGAGAGAGAGAGAAAAAAACATGTCGTCAGACCTTTTAAGATAAGTGATTGTCAAGGAATTGTCAAATTTTACTTGAAAAAAAAAAGTAAGTATATTGGATTTAGATTGCAACATAATTGAGGAACAAATGTTATTTTAAGTTTGAATAGGTATATCATCTGTTATTATAATTGCAATAGTAAGATTTTTTTATCAAATATTTTTTTCTAGATTTTATATTAATATCCTAAAAGTATTTTAATATTTGCTACAAATATCTGTATCTATTTGAATTTATTTTGTCTAGTGTTTCTTTTATATCTTTATGCTGTTTAATATTTATTTATTTTTTGTATCGATGCTGTTTTATTTATTCAATGTATCGATATGAAATGTTGTCGATTTTCCCATTTCCCTAATGGTTATTTATTGGCTATAAAATGGAAAAACTATACCAACGCGTACTCTTTACAATATACGTCCATATTCATACACAGAGAAAGAAGATAAAAAAAAAAAGCAGGTATAACAATCTTCTGCAACCTAAAATTTTGCCTTTTATTGCTGTAATGAAGACTTTCTTTTTAAAATATTTTGTAATCATAAATAATACCCATTTTATAATTCTTTCTTTACAATCTTTTGTAAGCTCCAAGCTTTTGCATGCACCGCTTTTAAGGACTAAAAATATTATATTTTTGTTGTGTTATGTGATATTATATGATTATACTTAATGCTACTTCTTTTTTTTATTTGGTAAAAGACAATTAACTTCTCCACTATGTCCATGTTTTGTTGGTCGTGTCGTCGTGTATAAAAATGCAGACATGATGAATGTTTTTGCAATAGGAATTGTCATGAAAATTGTTAATTAAAAGTGTTTATTATAAAGAAATTCGAGTAAAAAATTGTGGAAATGTCAATGTTTGATTGCTTGTTATACGCCTAAACAAACAAACATTGTCAGAGGTAATCTGACAAGAAAGAGAATTAAAATCTGCAGTTTCTTAAGCACCACTTCATTCCGAAAGTACCTAATTGAGAGATCATACTTCCAAAAAAATACGAATCTTGTCAACTTACTTGCACTAATTTTATGTTAAAATATAAATAAATAAATAATAAAGGTGCCTCAAATTCAACCGGAAGTTGTGAGCAAGTCACCGTGACGTATGCACCATGGCAGCCAGTCATTACATATCAGCTGTTTTGCTCTGACTACTCTCTTCATACCCTTCCAATATTTGAACGTGCTAGACACTTTCCCGTAGGAGAAACTTTGGACCCTATCAATTGCGGAACATCATTTGACCAAAATACTGACCAGGTCTTTACCTACAGATACCATATAGTGTAGTGCTGAAATTCAGCTTTACGTAGTTTTATACATACATGCATACTTACACGCCGTGTCCCGTTCAGGGTACGCAGAGAGAACAGAGCGATCTTATGTAGGCACGATTCTTACATGCCTCACTCGATTCTTAAGCGACTTTCATAATTCTTTATTCTAAAGTCATGGAAAGTGTGTCGTGGCCGTCCTCGACTGTTACATCCATCCGCATTTGCATTGTTTTTTTTTATGGGATAGGAGGGCAAACGAGCAGGCGTGTCACCTGATGGTAAGCAACCAACACCGCCTATGAAAACCAGCAACACATATAGTGTTACTGTTGCGTTGCCGAGCTTTAAGGGATAGGGGATAGGAAAGGACGGGGAAGGGGGATGGGCCTCCGGGTACCTCTCTCACCGAACGAAACGCGGCATGAGCCACTTTACGTCGGTCTTCTGAGAGGTCGTGGTATTTCACCGGTCGAGCCGGCCCATTCATGCAGCGAACTGCTTGGCTCTACCACTGTTATATAGTTTAATCCAACTTCTGGCCCTCCGTCCGCCCCAGATGTCGTGAGATTTTGTACAAAATACTTAAATCGTAACTACTGTGATTAAAAACTAATTCAGTCCATGGAGAACCCTGTGCGGCTTCAAGATATACTTTTGGAACCAACCTGCCCATAAGATTTTCAGTAAAATCATATGCTCCTTCAACTGCTCTGATCTGGCTACTCTAAGCCGATGGCGATTGCGGACAGTAACTCAAAATAGTATACCTATTTTTTATTTTTCAATCAGAAATATTTTTGTTATTTGCTGAGACCCCCCTCTCCAACGTAAGATTAGAAGAAATTTGACCCGTAAGAGATATCACGGAATTTGTAGATGCCCCCTAAGTCAAGTAAGTCCCCTTATGCCATGCCTGGGCCAAGTTGTTCCCACCTGTGAACCATGTTCTTCTTATTTGCCAAGGCATTGTTTTTGGAGGCAAAAGTAAACGTACAAATCTAGAGTATAAAGTGTCCGATTTAAATGGAAAAGATATCGATATGAAAATTATTATTTTTTCTCCAAGTAGTTATATTATTTGCATACATTTCCTGTATGTATTTATATTTTCTATGTGATTACTACTCATTAACATATGAGATGCAAGATATTAGTCCTGCCTTACAGTATCTAACAATGGCTGGACTGATCAGATCTATAGCATTAGACGAACATTCATAAAAATAGTTGTGTATCTCGTAGTGGCCATTGTGCCTCGATATCGATACGATATAAAATCTCTTTCTGATTTATTATTTTCTATTTGCAAATATCAGGATTCGAACCGAAAATTTCTGATTTAGAAGCGGGGTGTGAAGCCAAGCTACCCAAGGGCTACATCTAAAGCAGTTATTTTCGCAATTGTAATGCAGTACCTACCTACAATAAAAAATAATTAAGTACCTATGTTATGCCTAGGTTTGATTTTCCGACATAAGGTGAGGTGCAAAACACAAGTTGTGAACAATCGCTGCCAAATGTCACAAGTACGTACTTATTTAATGTTGAAAATGTTGTTGACGGTGGTCCGACAGAGATCGCGGGTTCGAATCCTGGCTCACACCAATGACTTTTCGAAATTAATTTCGAAAGTTATGTGTGATAACTATCGATGGCTAAAATCTTTTAGTCACGGTATGGCAATAGATTCGCCATTTGGGATGTAAACATAACCGCGAGTCGAGGCTTAACAGCCACTGCCTACACCTTCGGATAGAAAAGGCGTGAAGTTATGTTAAGTTATTTACGCGGAAGTAGGTATAGGTAGGTACGTACTAATCCGGTCGCCACTCATTAGAGACTTGGTTATATTTCTTTCCCCGCTTAGATAGTTGAATCTATATTTGTTGTTACGAATATTGAAAAATAGATTTCTTTTGCCAATGTATAATAAGTACACACACAAAAAAGACGAACAGTAGTATCTAACATGATCCGTTGTAAAGCGTTGACAAAACAAACACTTTCACAGTAACGCGTCTAACACTAGTCACGGTGACTGTACAAGATGGCCGCCAATCATCGTGCTTCAGCATTTTACAACATGTCCGCCGCGCCACGCCACGCTACAACACCATATGGCTAGCTCATAGTAAAAGTGCACTTGAAGCTGTACTTACTTTTAGCTTAATGTCTAGGCTAGACTGGGATTCTTTTGTAAATTCCGCTGTTGGTTCTGTTGATGTCGCCTGGTGGGTGGTCTTCCCTCGAGGAGGTTTTGCTTGAGATGAAATATTTCTCCCATATCGTTCCTACTAGCCGAGTTTGTATTTTTTTTAGCAATAAGTTCTTTGTTCTTAATATGGATATGTTGTGTGTCATGTTAGGATTCATGGAACTTCTACCAGGACAACTTCATCTGTGGTGTAGTTATTTTTTGTGTATGCTCTTCATCAGTCTTTGATAGTGTTTTCTTTCTGGTCCTGGATTATTTATTATAATAATTTTCTTTCCTTTGCCTCTGTTACATTGATCGGCACCTACATACCTAATAACTTAAGTTATCGCTTTGAATAAATACCAAAATACTTAAATCAGAGTTGGTCATGCATATCCACTATGGCAGAGTCCTCTGTGACTTCATCAGTATGTCAATCCATCCATCCATCCATCCATCAATCATTAGCAAAGTATTTTCATATCTTGTGACATAATGCTGTTATTTTTATTAATTCGTAATTAATAATAACAAAGCCTAAAATATTTAATTTATTTAGTTTTTAATGATTCCAATACTGTGACGAGTTAGGTTAGCTCACGAAAGCACTTAGCAATGTGACTACAGTTGTCACAAATAGATCTTTATAATTGGGTTGGTAAATATGTATTTGCCACAGAGTATCTACCTACATCCGTTAATTCGTTTCAGTTCCGGTTCAGAGTTATGTGTGCATAGCTGTGAATGTGATGTGCGATCGTTAACTTGCGTCTTGGGAGTTTTTAGATGTTTTCTAGTACATAATGTTAAACTAATAATTATATACTACCTAGATAGGTTCTTGTAAGTCGACAGGTAGGTACCCCAGCAAGATTTCTGCGTCAGTCGGTAGGCACTTATTTAGACAATTGATACCTAATGGGTAGCCTGATTAGTGTGCCCTGAGGAATAAAGGCAATTAATTCAAACCTACGCTTCGCTTTCTATTTGGGGTAGTACTTATTGAATAGGTATCTGTAAATATTGTGTTCCCATATCCACATCTTATATTTAATAAAATACATTGAAAGACAACTTTGAAAATAAGAGAACCAAAAGATATATACATAATATAATACTAAATCCTACTTGAAATAAATATCCTGACAAAAAAAGTGAGCGAAATCGACAATCCGACATTAAATAAAAAGCTAGTGATCACGCTCACTCGCCCGCTGCACAGATATGTTGGAAAGAGACAACCCACCGTTTGTTAGTCACGCGCGTAGCTCCGCCTACAGGCGCAATAGGCAGACCGGTTGGTCGAGACAATGTGAAAAAAAGCTAGTTCGAGGCAAGGGACAAAAAGGCTATACTGCCCCATTATATCACAGAGGCTGTAAGGAATGGTATCCTTTGCCTTCCAAATTTAAAAAGTGAATATCATAGTGCATTTATAAACTGCTAGGTCATGGATAATTGCGTTTTTTTTTTCTGTGCAGTGCCCTAAAGTATATACAGTGTTTGTGTAAAAAAAAATATACCGGGATTATTATTGTGAGGTAGGTTCCTAATTTTAATTTAGGTATTGTGGTTCAATAATTAATTTTAGTAGACATTAGTGTGGCGTAAGGAGATTCTACTAAAAAAAGACATTTAAATTTGGAGTAAGTAGACCTATTTTAGGGAATTAAAAAAATATAAGCGAAGCGAATGTGAGTGGCAGGGTCGGGATCGGGAGACCAAGACGTAGCTACCACGACCAAATAAATGGTCTGTTTAAAACAGGCAAAATGTGTAGCACCCGAAACCGACGCATGCATGACGAGATGTATGACTGTGGATGAGGCGAAAGATGTGTATCAGGATCGTAGCCAAAGTCAAAGTCTCTGCCTACCCCTATGGGATACAGGTGTGAGCTTATGTATGTATGTAAAAAAATATATAATATTAAGTGCTGTTTTTATTATTATTGAATACCTAAGAGTAATTCTTGACTTGACTGCTTTATCAGGAAATAAGTTGTAACTACTTACCTATCTTTTATTTTACACCAATCGAGCATGAAATGATAACGTCAATATATACGTGACAATGAAAACAATTACACAATCTGTATATATTTATTTCGACTGAATTTAAGTAAAGCTACTAGGTAGTACCTAAGTATTAACTTTAATGTTATTTATATGTTATTAAAATATATAATAATTTAGATGTGGTTGTAACAATGTTGGATATAACTTTTTATTATTAAATTAACAAAATAAATGTTTTAATTATACTAAATAAAAAGCTTGTGATATTGTGTTATTTCTTCGTTTGCAAACGGTGATATCACGACTTAATTATTTGTTAACACTTGTATATCTACGATGTTTTTTTAATCAATACTAATATAATTAGGTACCTATACCTACTGGAATTTCCCTAATGTGGCCCAGTTTTGAATTATTATAGGTAAAGTTTACGTCCATTTGGGACGTAAACATAACGGCGAGACGAGGCTTAACAGCCGCTGCCTACACCTTCGGGTAACAAAAGGCGTGAAGTTATGTTATTTTATTATGTTAAGTTTACGTTTGCTACAAAGTGTTCACATTTCGTTTCATTTATTTTGCCAATCTCCAATATTAAATTATATGGTGACACCCCAAAACACAATGAAATTTTACTGCTAAAAGAATAATCAAAATTATTAAAATATTATTTCAATGGCACTGCAGACTTTTTTGTTTTTAAATTATTTAGGTACATACCTAGTCTTTAGGTATGTTTATTGTTTTAGCAGAAATGTAAAGGAATTTTAACCCTTAAAAATATATTAGCTGCGTGACGTATTCTTTGGCGACCAGCCTTGATCGAAGATTGATAGTAATCAAAGATGTTCACGACTATTATAATTATTAGGTTGTTATCATATAAATTAATAAATTAATTTATACGATAACGGATTGGATTGCACTGCTTTGGGAGTCCCACACTACCCCCTGCCGTTCTCAGGCGGGGGGTGTGCATAAAGCATTTCCTCGAGTAAAAAAAAAATAGGTTGTTATCGTATGTACTTGAATAATGACTCTTATACCAAATAAGAGTAAGTACTACCTATAATATGTAAACCACGTATGTACCATCTATTTGCTTCATTAATTAATTTCCAGAATTAATTTATTACAGGTACAGGTTAATTTAGTACTAGGTATTTATCGATGTAGACAATATTATTTTTATCATTACATAGTTTAAAACAAAGTCGCTTTCCGCTGTCTGTCCCTTTATATGCTTAGATCTTTGAAAATACGCAACGGAATTTGATGTGTCTATTTTTTAATAGACAGGTAGAGCATCGTCAAGAGGGTGGTTTTGTTTCTTGTATGTTTAATCCATGCTTATTATGTATAGAGAAAAATAATATTTTTAGAGGTTTGGAGCTTTAATTGCTAACGCTGGGTGAACCCTTAAGTGATAGTTCAAAATATGTAGCTCATGAATATGTATCTTATGAAGGTCTACGAAAAGTCCGCGTTGGTGTATGTCTATCTGTAAGGAATAACCCACAATGACTATTTATTTTTATTTATTTTTTACGTAGCTACTTCAAACAATACACCATCAATCCTTATTTACCTAATCATGTACCTTAAATGCATTGGGCATTCTTTATAGGTACCTAGATTAATATGGCCTTTTACAGCACATAAGATAAATATTTTCGATGATGGGTATTATAGATTTAAATGTTTTAAAACCATTCCGTCTCGCAGCGGTATCGGCCGACGCGTGCTGATAAATAGCGTCAAATGAACGTAATACAAACAAACCAAAATTTTCACATTTATTGCTTTTGAGGCGAGACAGAACTCGCCGGGTCAACTACTTGTTCTTATAAATTTAAGTAATTGCAATATGTTTACCCACCTAGTTGATTCGGAACTGAGAAATCAATTCGACGTGTAAAATGTTGTGTTCTACGTGTGATATGTTATTTAGATCTATTTTCAGATTTCAACTAAAAAACATTGTTGAATTATGCCCAAACAAAACTGAAGAATTATTGACTATTTTATTGAATTACCTACATTAGTTTATTGGCTTTGACATGCTTGGTTAAAATTTGACACTCTCTTGGTCGTTGTTTTAGGTGTTTGGGTAGGTACTTTTGTAGTTCGGCAGATAACTTAAACTCTTGTATTTTTGCCGGTTAAATAATATCAACGTTTATACAACAAGTTATTCCAGGCAACAACAACTTGTTATAGTAAATACTTGGGATATAAATAAAATAGACTATTCGCACAGTGCTATCTAGACTGATCGACGAGTTCAAGCCTCGTTAGAATAATGTATCGAAAATAAGTTTGTAATTTTTTTAAAAATATGCGTTATGCAAATGTTTGTGGAATTGTCCGCCATGTTGCATTGTCACATCGCTTCGCGCCATCTTAGCTTCGGTAACATTAATTCTAGACGGATCGATCAAATTTCGACGTGTGCGCTGTCAAAATATTTTTATTTGATTTATTTTCTTTTATTGTCCTCGAAATGTATTGCTCTCGTGGGATGGGCATTGCCGTCGGTGTATCAAATTGGTCGCAACTTCTGTGAGCATAAAATCCATTTACAGAATCTAAGTTATTCAGAAACATTCGACACATCAATATTCATATATTCTCTTTTAATTATTTCACTGATAGTATGATGTGTCTAGAATAGAATAAAATTGTACAATTGGCGGTCCTATCCCACAAGGCAATTTCTTCCTGACAACCTGCTATAGGTAGGTTACATACCTACCTATTGAATAAATCTTAATTAACAGTACGCAATTAAGGTGCGAAATTTTCAAATGTTAATTACCGCTAGCATATTAGGTATAGACACAGAATACACAACACAGGATACCATTTTTTTCATGGCCGACATTTGCAATTTGCGGATTGCCAGCAATAAATAACGGCTACCTGTTTCCAGGCCTCTAGAAATATTAAATACCTATATTAGTATATAGGTACTCTTATTAAGTGCACCATATTCGACACCATCGACCCAGGCACAAAAAAATAAAATAATAACGAACACGACTTTTGAAACGAGAACGTCCCACACTCATCTGGAATTGAAAAGGTCCGAGGGCTTTAAAAAAAGAAATATTCAATTTCAATTCTAAAACCAGTTTAGAATTGAAAATGTTAAAGTGTTTTAAGTAGAGGTTAGTTTTGTTGCGGTTTCTTAAATACAGTCTATTTAAGAATAGGTAGGTTACCTACTGGATGTTTTTTATGTTGAATAGTATCGCGAAAATAATTAAATCTGCTTATATTAGTATTTTGCCTATGGGTAAAATTAAATGGCATAGAGTAAAAAAATAACGAAAATGTAACATCTTAAATCAGACCTTCCAAAAAATTAAGGTGATTGCCGATTATACTCCACATTACCTACTATTTGTATCTTACAATACTTAAAGTTGTGTAAAGCTTGTATGTAATTAGTGATGTCTATAATTAGAAAACGGTGTCTTGCATAAAATATCACCAAAAAAGTTAATCTAAATGTAGCGACCCCAGCCAGTGTCGATAACTCGGCCCAGTTGGAGACCAGACATTGAATGGACATTAAAAATCGTGACCCCCGCTGAGGGCCAATGTTCACACCCTTCGGGCTCGTACTTTTACATGGGTACCTACGGACCCTTTTTATTTATTATATAGGTAGATAAGACGTCAAATAGGTATATGATTATATACTTACGTTATTCATTATGTGGTGAAAAATGGTGAAAAGTTTACCTCGTATGTTTATTTGAAATCCACTTGTGGAATTAGCTTGGTAAGTACCTATACCTTATACAGCGTAACGTGGTGCTGGTTGCTTGCGCCAACTACAGGCGTCGCCGGAAATGTACTCAAACACTTACGTAGTTACCTATTCTAGTTTCATATCAAGATGAAACTCGGAACATTCCCAGGCCCTACGAAAACAATAGAACAATCTTTGTTCTGATCTTCAAGTTTGGTCCCTAGCGCAGTAACTGGGGTCTATTTCTATGTTACTTTCTAGGTATTTTTTGTTTCAGTGCCCATATCTCTGTCTTTCCAGTTCTCACTGCAACTGAAATTAATACAATGCCTATTTCTAATTAACGATAATTTTCCATAATTATTTGTTAAACTCAATCACTATTTTTGTTGTGTAAAAATCGTAGATATTATTATAATTAGGATTTCTCTCCCTGGTGCTGTGATAGTCTCTGTAAAATTCAATAGGTATACCTAAATATAATAATACAGTTAAATGACTTTGTGACTCTGGTTAGAATTGTTATCCAAAAACACTTTCTGAAGGCAATAACCACTGTCAGACCACACTGCCACTTAATTCATCTAGGTATATCCTCGTAGCTTAGCTCTAGTTGTACCCATAATAGCGGATACCAATATTTTTTAAGTTAGTGATTTTTTTACAAAGCTGTTGATATATATTGAATTGTTGAAAATGACTTATTTGTTATAGGAAAAAGTAAAGAAATGATTAGCTTATTAATGTTTCATGTAATTATTTACTGTCGTTTGTCAACGAAGTCTTCTAATCAGGCATCGCGAAATATTTAACTACTTAGTACCTATAACACATTTTTATCAATGATTTACAGTAGTTTTAATGTTTCGAGTTTCAATGTTAGGAGCCTCAAAAATCGACGCGCGTGCATGAAAAGAGTTATGAAAGTCAACGAAGCGATTTAGGTGTGCAAGAATCGTGCCTTATGGCGCTCCGTTCTCTCTGCCTACCCCGCAAGGGATTTGGCGTGAAGTTATGTGTGTATTTACATAAATAAATACACCCAACCTACAGAGTACCTACCTGTCCATACATTTTGTAACATACGTACCTCTACCCAAGACACTGACATCACCTCGCAGCGAGATATTTAATTTACAATACATAAGGAAAAATCTCATAAAGAAATTATAAGTATGTCGAATCGAACTGCCGTACTTGGAACCCTATTATTTATTGAGACGCTATCTCGCTCTAGCGCGTTGGAAACACTTCCAATTTTATTAATTCTAAATTAAAACAAAATGTTGTGTGCGAGAGAAGGACGGTCGTATTTCTGTTGTTTCGGCTGTAAAGGAATGTGAAACCGGTTTAAGGACGGGACTCGGGCATTCGAAATTGGAATTGTAATTTTGTTTCAGAGCTGTGTAGAGGAAAGTTAGTTTTGTGATGACTCGGATACATTGTACCGACGATTTTCAAACGATTTATTTATATTTATCGAACATTAAATATTCTAAGAAAGGAACTTCCATTTCTAGAATATTCTAATTTCAATGCTCTCGGGTCAATGGACAATACGTACCTATATGGAGCTGACAGTAGATAGGTGACTGTTCGCCTGCCAATAGTGAATGAGTATCTACTCGAATCATAATTGAGAACAATTGTTTCCAATCTGGACTTGTTAAGGGCGGCCATCTTGGTAACAAGGAAACAATTTAGAAGCTTACATAATTGGATTATGTTGAGATGTGCATTCATCACATCCTTCCTTAATGATTATTGAAATAACTTAAGTTTTGGATAAGTTAGACTGGTGGGTAATGTACTTAGTCATGCCATAAATATTGTAACAAAGAAATACATATTTTTTTAATTGCAAATAACATTGATTACTTTTACAGTGTGTTACTTTAATACATAAATATAAAACGATATAAAAAGCTTATTCGAAGTGGTCTCCATTGGCTGCAATACAGGCCTTTAAACGTTGAGGCCAGTTATCAATAGAAACACGCACTCTTTCCATGGGAAAATTCTTCACTGCCAATTGTATGGATTGTTTTAGGGACTAAATTATTATGACGTTTAGAGCAAGCCGTACTCTCTAAAACTGACCATAAATCATAATCCAGTGGATTAAGATCGGGACTAGACGACGGCCAGTCTTCAGCTCTAATGAAGGCCGAAACATTCGCTTCCAACCAAGATTGCGTGGACCGAGCTTTATGACCCGGTGCCGAGCCTTGCTGGAAGGACCATACCTCGTTATTGAACATGGTGTTGTTAAGGGGCTTGACTACCTTTTCAAGAATGGTATCTTGATACACTTGTGCCGATGTTTTGATACCTTTTTCTCAAAAATATGGCTCAGTCACTCCTTCGTAGCTAACACCCCACCAAACCATTACTGAAGTCGGATAATGCCCACGTTGCACTCTGTCAACTAACTGGGAAGCTTCCTTAGAGCTTTGAGCATAAATACGGTCATTTTGTTTGTTAAAATGTTGCTCAATTGTAAAAACTTTTTCATCCGTAAACAATATTTTTCTGTGACCTCCCTTTGCGTACCGCTTCAGTAGTTGTTTAGATTTTAACACCCTATTCTTTTTTAAATTATCAGTTAATAAATGACCAGTGCACCTCTTATAGGCTGCAAGTCCTAAGTCATCTTTTAAAATACGCGACATTGTTCTAGGTGCTATCTTCATCTCCCGAGATAAAATCTTTTGCTTGCGGACAGGATTTCTTCGAATTCTTTCCCTTACTGCTTTGACCACCTTTTTCGTACGAACACTACGTGGACGGCCAGGTCTTTTTCTGTCACAAACAGAGGAGGTCTCATTGTAGCTATTAATAGCCCGGTACACAAACATTTGACTAATACCAAGTGTATGGAGAGTTTTAAAAATTGCATTTGGCTCCATACCTACTTTGTGTAATGCAATCACTGCGATTCGGTTCTCTTTATCACCCCACTCCATTTTAATATCGCAAAATATTGTACAATGCATTGGCGCCAAAACGAGAAAACACAATGAACAATCGTATAAAAATGACAGATTCCAAATTCAAATGTAATATTTTTTTATTTTTAGTTGTAACAGTATTTATGGCCAGACTAAGTATTTATATATGTCTCTAAAAATCAAAATAGTTTCTGGAGAAAAAAAGATTAATTACAGTTTAATCTAAAATTCAAATGACTGTATTATATGGACCATAGTAATCTTATGCGCCTAAAAACTATATCGTTTAGTTCCTTTAAATTCATAAAGAATTCGTTGTGCATCCTAATTACTGTTATGTTTTGCCATATTCCGCTATGGAAAGCAAATCACGAGTTTTAATAAATATGGTTTAAAGTAAAGGTAAAGAGCCACGGGAATGCTGCAAGGCACCACACTGGGTAAATTACTAATCGCGGTTCCTTCCATTGTTTGCTAACTCGTCTGCAATGATAATTCTGCCGATATTAAAATGTCTCTTTCTAATTTTTTTGTTCTTTATTTGAAAAAGCAATGATGAAATTAATAGTTTATTCCAAACATTCAGTTAAAGAAATTTTAACTTTGTCTTCGAACCAGTACGTTATTTACTATGTAGGTATTTATAGGTGACAATGAAAATAACTTACGACGTGCTTTTGCTTTATAGTAGAAAAAAAAATGGAGCAACTATCTAATCAATGAACTCAATCGATACAAATCTATTTTTCCTCACAACTCAGTTTTAAAATAGCTATTACATAATGTTTTGTTAAAAAAAAAAGACAACAGTTTGTAACCTTGGCAATGACTGTCGTTTGAGCCGAAAGTGAATTGATCGATCATAGATCTGTAGATCATTGGCGTGTCGGTCGCGCGCATTGTCGATTACACCGCGGCCGCGCGAATTTCGATTGAATCTATGGAGAGCGATTTTATTGTGACAGAAATAAAACATCCTACGTTTCGATTGTTCCAAATTTAAAATAAATTTATATCCGTGGTAGTCCATATATTAATAAGTGTATGTAAAAAAAGATCGTTCAGCGATTAAATAATTAGTAGTAATAATTAATGAAACACACACGCTTCTAAAGCACGTTATCTTGAACTCAGAAACAATAGATAAGAGATTCAGAATCACCTGCGCCCTTATCTGCTAATTCCTCACTCCTTAATCCTTCTTTTGTTAATTTTCTGTTGAACATTCGTGATCAAGCAGATCAATTAAATGAAGCTGAAAATTAATATCTACCTACTTGTATTTCAGAATAACGTCATGTTTCCCTGTAGGAAAATACTGTAAATGACAAGTAGGTACGCGAATGTATAAACCAATTCAAATATAATATATAATAATACATATGTACATAATTATAAAACTACCATGTCGAATTGTTCTAAAAAGGCATCGTTTTAATTGCCCGCGCGCCTTCGACCTGGACGCCATGTTGTTTCCTCGACTGTCGACCAATCAGGGGGCCGTATTTAATTTTCGAATGTTATTAGTAGTCAGTTAGGTATGGTTGTTAACGAGACGGGTGTGCGTGGGTATCGAACGTACAATGTTTTGGTGTTTTAACTTTATTTTTAAGTATAATATTGTTTTACTACAAAAATAAAATCAGTAAAAACATATTTTATATCTATAAGTTACTTTATCATATACCTTTATACCTACTTCGCAAATTTATATTATCTCATATTTATAAGTAAATCATGAGAACCCATAGACAAATAATTCATGGTTTCTGGCAGTAGACATACCACTCCTAACCGTCATCAATGTTTAGAGACAATGAGGGCGCATAAAAATTCGCACATTTGTGACAGTTGTCAAGTGACATAACGGAACATTGGGCAGCTCGCTGGCGGCGCACAATACAAGTGCCCAGTTCTAACTAATCCCCCCATTGTGATGCTCCTTAAGAACGCAGAAGTCAGTGGCTCCATAGTAGTTTTTGTGCACGTCGTGCGCCCACTGTCTAACAGACACCACCATAGTAGGATTAAAAGGGATTAAACACTGATGTCTCGGTAGAGTTATTGGTCCAATTATAAATGCCACCACTGGTCTTGTATAAGACGGATAAGCGGACTTAATTTGTCCTTACTTACTGCCACCGCGGCTATTAATAAACATGATTTTGTTTCAAATCGCCATTCGATTGGATTCAGTGTCACGGTGGATTGACGAATATTTATGTGATGTTTGAGACTCGATCGATTGTGTACTCGCCATTCGATTACTTCTTGCACTCGCATCCAATTAAAAATCTTTAAAAATATGCCTTTTTCATGCTACGAGTAATACCTAACTGCACATTTTTTTTTTAATTTGTACCTTACTCATCAAAATCTGCGTAGCAGTTGTAGTATAATCACGGCATCGGGAAAAGAAAGACGTGATAAAATAATTGTGGTATTGTTATGAGCATAGCTTGTCATCTTTAGAAATACTTTAAAAATTATAATAAGTTGT
Source organism: Euproctis similis (assembly GCA_905147225.2). Classification (NCBI taxonomy): domain Eukaryota; kingdom Metazoa; phylum Arthropoda; class Insecta; order Lepidoptera; family Erebidae; genus Euproctis; species Euproctis similis. Next base: position 3,370,922 of record LR990107.1, read on the forward strand.
TTAGAAGAAAGTGATGGCGCATTCATCAACAACAACAAACAAAACAAAGTTGTAACAAACCAAAGTTGGTTTACAATTTGTAAAAAAACAATTCAATAATATAATAATACCTATTGTGGAATGGACGTTGCAAATGTATGCATACCTATTCATAATTTACAAGATCGGCAGCAGTCGGTCTTTAAAAGTAGATAAGAAGTATTCCCTAGTGGCCGAGATTTTAAGCGAAATGTAGACAATTCAAAGGGTTGTTGTTTGTTCTGGGAGAATCGCAATCAATAAATCATCGTGCGGTTTCTGCTGCTGGGCCAACGACAAATACTTTTTTTTTGTAACCTTCTGGAATCCATGCCGCCAATGAACTTTTTAACCGTGAACATTTTGCAAACCTCGTGTGTCTATGACAATCGGTAGCGGAAAGGGTTGCAAGTTGTAAATCATAATTGTTGTAAGTCAATTGTAATTCTCGGAATGTGACGCCGATAATTGTTTGTTTGTTTCTCGACACGTATTTGACTTTATTAGGTATAGAGATTTAAAAAAACTTTTAACTAAACTTAGAATTACCAATAACATATTAATACTCAGTGATAATGATGAACGGGAATTAACGCGACACTTTTTTAGGTAAACAAATATTTACCTTGATTAGCTTGACGTTTCGGCCAGGTTGCACTGGCCGTAGTCACAAGCAGACTTAATAAGGTGCGTCTGTAATATTGTTCGACGCGATGGAATTTTAGTAATAAAAATTCAATATTTAGAGAGATTTCAATGATGTTCAGATAATAAGAAATGTTGAAATTACATATTAAGTGCTTTCAGTTAATGATTTTTTTATATAATTTCTTTGTAAAAAACCGTTGTATAGGCATAGGATATTGATTCTCCAGCAACTTTCATAGGGAAAGCGAACTTTTTGTATCTCTCAACACAAAACTAATTAATCCATGTCTTTTTCAGGCGAGTACGTGATCCAAGGTGACTTGCCCGGCGATCTGGTGAACAGCGAGGAGTCGCGTTTCGATCTTCTCGAGGAGGCTCTCCAGCTGGTCGAGCTTGGAGACGAGGCCGACACCAAGAATGAACCGCTTGAGGTAAGCACTTCTTTACAATATCTGTTCGTTCGATGCTAGCGTGTGGCGGGCATGGTGTCATGAACAGAAAACTTAATGAAATCAATCTGTGCGAATGCAACATCACGACCACCATCATACCGGGACTGGCAGTTCGGCCATTGAGCCAACTGGCTGTCAAAGAATGGGGAACATGTATCTTGTATCAAAAGGATTGTATTACTCGGATTTTTAGTGTCAGTAATTTGAAAATCAATGTCTAAATTTGAGTATCCTAGAATAATATAGTGGAGGAGTCTTGATTTAAATAATTTGGAAACCGGTGGTGTAATAATGGTGTTTCAAAATATTTACTTAAACCGTTTTGAATCCTTGGATGGTTTCTTTATCAAATCGTGTATACGGGTGGGATATTAAAAGAGCTGTGCGTCAAGGAAGTTCGTGTAATGTGTGTTGCAGCCGATAGAGGGCAGCAGTAGTGGCAGTAGCAGCGGCGAGATGCTGCACCCGGCCATGCGGCATGTGCCGCACCATCCACTCGCGCATTACCACAACCAGGTCAGTCACCGCCTTACTCTCTTTCTACCACATATTACCTACTAGCTAACTGCGAGAACTTCGAACCGATATATTACATACTGTGGAGACTAGATACAAAAGGACAGGACTCCTCTCCCGTTGTTTGCCAATATTTAGACTTCGTCGATAAATGGGCTATCTGGCACTAAAATTTGATCAGTGTTTCCTGAGGTTTTGCGCGTTCAAACTAACAAATTCTTCAGCTAATTATATTATTAGTGTAGACTGTAGATTATTAAAAATATAGTCTTAAATTCATACAGCGTCGTGATCAGTTTGTATATACCATTGAAGGGAGCGGCGGATATGGCGACGTCTGTCCGTGCTAATATTACCTTACCACTATTTAATAATACAAGAAGCTCATTGAATTGACCAATTTAAAGTTTAATATCAAGTTAATAAAATTAAGGTTATTTTTTCCAAGCATCTCACACTTGATTTCTAAATGTCTTCAATATGCAGACATATATTTGAATTAGTATTTTATTTAACTTAATAAATGCGGCGTTATAAATTCCTTAATAGCAATTCCCACCCTGTAGCTGCCCCTCCGTTGTGGGCTGTAGTTTACTAGTTCCATAACACCAAAACAAGAAATCTTCAACTATTAACACTGGGTCTTCCCATTGATAATAAATGAACAGATGTCACCTGACCACTGTACCACACACATTGTCGGGCCGGTGCAATTTATAAGACTTAACATAAAGAGGTAAACATTCAACATTATGTTCTAATAATATAAATACACAATATAAAATCTAGCTACATAAGTACCCCCTTTTAACAATTATTTCATTTATGACAGTTGTTATGTATTTATATCGAGCTATCAATGTTAATCTTTTTAATATCACAGTCGGAGATAACCACTTATTTGACGGACTAAATAGTCTAAATTTTGTTATAACATCTGTCCACTTGCCTATATGATATAGAAATACTAAAATACTCAATTGTTATTATTATACATCTGTATTCTGAGCATTAGTTAACTTTGTAAAACTATCACAGTTCAGTTACTTTGTTAGTGTACAGAATTTTTTGATTTTATTCAACCATTTTCTTTCAAATCGTCGTTACACTTGTGACTTGCGCCACACACTTGTCAAAGTTAACCCGAAAGATCCCACTTTGAATGTTCATCAATCATGGAATGACAAAAAGTAGGTGCAGGCCATAGACAAATTTGTTAAACAATCTGGTATTTAATTGTCTATGGGCACGCTACCGTTCTCAGATATTTATAATGTATTTAAAGAATTACATATTTCTAACCGCTATTTTTAACGCTTGCTTTTTGTTTGGTTACATCAACTTGCTGTTGTTAATTTAGATTTAAAGATAATAATTTTAGGTATCTAGCTAGACGAACTTAATTGCTATCTGCTTGGAAGTCTTTGCATTGAGTGTTAAAAGGTAAACAACAGTTTTTGTTATCACTAAAATCTACAAATACAAATAATAATTGCATTCTGTCTACTACTGTCTACGGTTTCGACTGCAAATGAGTAAAACAAAATCCCATGCCGTCCCTTACCGGAACGTGAGTAGAAAAATCTAGTTTAAAAAAAGTCTAATTGTCAAGTCAATCATGTAGAGCATAATTAATGTTAAATTGAATATGATCAATTATCATGTACTTAGTCATTGGCGCAAAAGTCTCACACTTGAGCCGTTTAACGATTAAAAATATATACTTATTTAAATTTGGAACGATTTTGTCATAAGTAATATTCCTGCGGAATATCATAGTGTACCACGTACCTAAGTCTTAAACTTTAGCCATGTAAAAATAGAAAAGGTTAGTTTTTAAATTTCGAACGAAAAATATTTAAAATATTCCATCCGGGATTCCATAATGCTGATGATATCTGTCGGTATTCGATACTGATACACGGTCGATAGATGTTTGATAACAATCGATTATTCTTTAAACTATCAACGTTAACCGTGAGCGGCGCGGCGGTCGTGACTTGACTCTCCTCATGCACTTATTGTTGTCTAGATACAGTATGAACTTTGGTTGGTGGGTCAATGAGTTTGTTTGCTTTTTATAGAGAAATTATAATTTTAAAAATCTATATCTTACTCAATAGCGACAGTTGTTTAGTTAAATACCTATTAAATTTCAATATATCTTAACTTTAACGTACTACTAAAGTTTTCGATTTTTTTTCTCGATTTTATATGTACTGAACTACTTTTGTAGGTGCCTGTCAAAGTTATTTGCTTAAGCGTGGAATTTTAAATAAATGTCAATATCTGAGTGTTGTGTGATCTCGAATACAGTAGCCGGATTTTGGGGATATTTGGTTCATTTGAATAGTGTTGTGCTCTTTAAGAGTTCTTATCGATACTTATAGTATTTTATCGATATATTTATGATTAGGTATACTTAATAGTATTATATCTATCAAGACTGTTATTATAATTGGAAAGAGCCTCGTAGGGAATCGCTAGAAGTACGTATTGCTGAAAATAGTTCGGTGGGTTTGATGAAGTTAACCTGGATGTAAAACCCCACCTGAATGAAAAAATGTTGAGAGTACCCTTGAGCATATTTCCACGCATTTCCGAAAAAAAGCTATAGGTATTAGTTTTTCACCTTGGAATGGCAGATAGCGTAGTCTGTTATCTTGTATTTTTTTTTAATTCATTATGTAAATCATAAACATGTCGTGATACTTAGACTGGACTTACTAAACAACCGACACCAGCATCCTTCTGCAAGATATGTGTCCGTAATAATTTTACATCGTAATATTAATATTAAATAAATGTCAGTACATCACTAAATCCAAACTTGTTTCGAGGAATAGAGCCCTCGTTAAGATCCGCCATGTTTATTTAGGTTGTGCACTTGAGATGTATTGTGAGTTTTTATTAAAAAATCTGTATGCGAAGGCAACGAGGTATGCAGCCTGGATGACGTCACACCGGCGACATGTGGATGGGGGGGGGGGGGGGGGGCTTACCTGCATTCATACATATTACAATATTGAATTGTTTCTGAACAAGCCACTGGACTGCTATAATCTGAAGTCTGTTTGAGGCAACAGTAAATACCAACTAATCAGATATACGTACTTACAATTCTAAAACAGTATTAGCATTCGAGGAGGGATACGATTTCTGTGCTAGAAGAACTTCGTCAGATCCAAGTCTTGATAGTGTTTGATTTTTTTAACTTCTCGTGAGCCTCCATAGTATGGCGAGTAAGGCGAATGAAGCGCGAGCACCTTTTTCTCCGTGATATTTCCGCATCAATCTCTCTCTTTCTCTTATCCTTATGGCGTCACTATGTGAACTATCTGCTTCGCTATTGCTCAACCTCTAGGACTTATCGATGAAATTGTTTAGGTTTAATTGTAATTGTTATGTTTGGGTAAACTTTTCTCAATACAAATTTATTGCGTAATATATCGTAAGTTTTGGTTTTATGAAATATATTCCGAATAAAATCGGATTTTACAATTTCCATGTCAATCAGCGAGTTTATAGGTACGCACAGAAGGTACGTATCGAAGGCACTGAGCGACCAATATATTTTATTTAGTTCCCATAATATTTCTTGATGAGTTTTAATAACATCGAATATAAAGTCAGTCAGTCAGCCTGTTTTATTTAAAGTACATATAACATGAAATATCTGATAAAAATCTCGCTTCACTATACAACTGTATAAAATTATACAATTATACATTGGTCATTTAATTTTGCACCAGGACGCCATTGCACTCGATGTATCGATTAACTCAAACACAATCGATGATGATACAGCACTATGTTGTGTTATTAAAGGGCTCTTCGGCCGCGTCGAGATCTGTCTGCCTGTCTGAGTGTCTGTCCCATCAGTTACCTTGCAATATTCCCGGACTCGTCATTTTGTAAAGGATATTTTAATATGCATTGAAAGTTTGATCAGTTTGCAAGAGTTGATTAGTATCTTTTGCGTTATCCAATACCCTAATGGGTATACAGCATTTAAAAGCTGGTGTTTTGTACCACCTCGGAGTGCATTCTGACACGTGGGCTGTAATGTAGAATAGAATAGAATACACTTTATTGTACACCATTTAAAGAATATATGACCTTAAGTAGTACATGTTAATTATTAGGCTAGTACAAAGGCGGTCTTATCGCATGCTGCGATCTCTTCCAGACAACCTTAGGATGGACATGTTGAACTAGAGAGAGTAATACGCGGTGTACTTGTTTAAAATCTATATTATATGGAACCATGGAATAGATTGATGTACTTATTAAAGTCTCATTAGATAGTTAAAAGATGTGATGTCGTGGGACACCAGGTAGGAACGAAGTTCCTTCGGCTAATGTAGAATCGACAGTCGGAGAAAGAGAAAGGTATTATACACTACTCGCTTGTGTATATGACTGTCCGCCTGCGCACGTCTCATTTAACGGTTTTATTCCACAGACTTTTTCTTACGGTTCTACTATCACATTTTTTTCAGTTCGGTCGCGCAGCAAAATCCCCTTCTCCTCCAAGCCTGCCGTAAGGAACTTCGTTCTAATAATTTCTTACATCATAGCCCGTCAGAATTAGATTAGATTTAGAAGTTCCGAAACATACATGTGCTTTCTATAGCAATAATTAAATAGTGATTATAATTTTTAAAACACGCTTCAATCAATGTAACGGTAATTAATGATATTAAATCTCTAGATCTAACCGAAAAGTTTCATTAAAATTTTCTCACAAGTGCCAACCCTATCGTGTCGGTTCTATCTCTGTACAATGCGTTTCATCTTGCCGACAAATCGTTACTATGCTAGGTGACAGGCAGAGCAGAACACAGACGGAACGTTTGTATATCAAGAACATATAAGTAATCATTGAGAACAAATATAGCAATATATATATATGCATCTATTTGTATGTTAAATATATTGTACGGTAAAAATATTTGTTTTATGCGTTTAGCTTTTTCATTGGTTGGTGTTTGGATTTTACCCGGATACTTATTCCACACCTGACTAACTTGATAGTGAGTAAAAAATATATTTTATTTACTTCCAAAATGACACTTGTGTCGATGAGGAGACAACCCTGCTCCAATTAGCTTATATACAATACGCTTTCTGATCAAAAACACAACTCTCTCGAAGATAAATTGTAAAAAGATGGACACAATCACTTTCACACTGGTGACCTTTCCTCTCAAAAGATAACCAGCTCTTACATGTTAGGCATTCAGTATTGATAGGAATCGTAATCGAGATGTCACATCAAATTTTATATTATCTATTTGATAATTTTAAAGTATAACAAAACTTTATTTCTCGAATTTTATTTATATGTGATTTTATTTATAGATTAGCAGAATTTTATAGATTTTGAGCTTAAATTTATGAATCTTAATTTATTTAGTGCGTGTGTGTGAAATGTTCCTTAGAATGTTGCTTGAAATATCGTCGAATTCTATTTGAAAATTTAATGTCTCGGAAATTCTTAACAGATCCTCATATGGTTTCCACAGTTGCACGCTTACAACATTTTTCTGAAAAGATATAATAATATATAATTTGTTTCGATACGATTAAAATTCCGACGCCTGTGAAAAATGTTACTGTCATTAAAAAGCATTAGCGTAGGCTAACGTAACTTCCCATTACTACTTAAATGGGTATACGTACTTCAAAATACACAAAACACTCCAACATGTTTGCAAGAATTTTATTAAATTCGACCACATTATTTTCTAGTATTGTTTTCTCAGTATACTTCAGGGGTGCATTCATTTTTTATAAAGTAACTAGCTGACCCGGCGAACTTTGTTCCGCATCAAAAGTAATAACTGCTGTCCCGCTATGTTAATACTGCAATATCTTCGAAAATATTCGTTTAAATTGCATGCTGTAAAGGATCATCTATATTACATGCACAATCTATTTAAGACACTTAATTGGACGAAAATTAATTCTGTAATGTTTTAAATCGCTTCGTAAATAGGCCATTATTTCTCGTAAAAAGTAAAAAAATAAAAATGGTCATTGTGGGTTATCCCTAAGAGATAGACATATGCCCTCGCGGACTTTTTTGTAGACCTTTTAAAGGTGCATAATAATGTAGTACGATGTTTTGATTTATCACTTAGGGTTCAGGCAGCGTTTGCCATTAAAGTTTTTTTTACTACACGATACATGAATTATACATCAAAACTACCCCGTTGACACCCTCTAACTATTAAAAAAACCGCATCAAAATCCGTTGCGTAGTTTTAAAGATATGCGCATATAAGGGGACAGACAGCGGAAAGTGAATTTGTTTTATACTATGTAATGATTTAATAAATTATAAATAGTTTAAAATGTGAGATAACCTAAGACATATTATTTGGTATAATATTGTACCAAGATGACATTTATTTATTTAGTACCTATGTAATAAAATATATTTCTATAATCTTTTTAATTATTGTTTATCTGTCTGATTGTTCCGGCTAATCTCTGAAAGGAATGGACCGATTTTGACGGGACTTTTATTGGCAGGTGTAATAAGAAGCAAGTTAGGCTACTTTTTCTTTTTAGAAAAATCTTTTATTTATTTACTGCTTTCGCGGCCAAATAAAGTTCCGTGTCAGCTAGTCTGGACAACATAATCTGTTCACTAACTTTTCCGTTTGTTGCGCTTGGGTATTCAGGGTGTTGCTCATTCGTTTCAAAAGTAGTACAAACAATTGTTTTTTTTTCTTATTTACATGTTAATAAATATACTGTAGGTACTTCGTTAATTTGGCGATATTAAAAACTTATTATACTGATCTTTTTTTGTCAGTCTTATCTTCATTTTCAAATTACTTCCTACTTAAAAAAGTGGTTAGTTTTTTTGACTCTGCATTCGTACTTAGCAACTAGAGTCGGACTTTAATACCAATTATGTTTGAATTATCTATATACAAACACGTCGTTATTTGTTTAGACATTTTTTTTATATGTGTACCAGTTAGTAATTCTGTATATTGCCCTTCAACCGCTCATTTAGTTAAAATGAGGCGATACAATGCGAAAATGTACACACAAGATCTGTTTAAATAATGCCATCTAGTTCCAAACTAAGCCTAAAAGTTATATTTATCAGACCCCAAGGTGTATACAACGGTTGTTACATCTCGACTCGCTGCATATTTTCATCCCTAATGTACTGGGTGGCTTTATGGATACTTATACACATTACTTTCGAAAAGTATTCCAAAAATTTATTTATGTAAGCCAGAATCGAACTTGAAACTTTTTGATTCAGAAATTGTGTGATCGAGACCACCGAGACGAGACGAATAAAACCATTATACGTTACGAATACACAAAAAAAAATGAAGTTAAACTAAAACGTACACACAGACCCTCATTACACTTGGAAAGCATCGTTTTGAGAAAATTATATATAAAAAAAAAATACTTTTAACCCTCTTAAAAACTACCGAAACCTATTAGCGGTTTTACCACAGAGGAAAATACAATACAAACTCGACCTGCGACGATAGGTATTGGCAAAAAAACGTATACCTGTACATCACTGCTGTCATCGGACCATTTGTCAAAACTGTCAATTGTGTCATTTTGACTGGCAAAGGAACGCGCAATGTTTACTGGGGATCCCATTTTGTTTTGAAGATTGCGGGTATGAGGTAAATTTCTATTGTAATAATGACGGTATCACAAAATAAATTTTGAAACGACTTTTAATCTTATGTATTTGCAACATTTGTTGTTTTATTAAAAAGTGTTAGAATTTGGGATAGAAAAACGATATTTTGACGGAAAAGGCGAAATTATAGTGTATAAGTTGGCTAGAATAATTACAAGAAATACAAATACGAAAAGGAATAAAGATGTACGTGCCTCTGGTAACCTATGTAGTACTCGGACCACAAATAACTTGGTACCCGATCACAGAAATGGTAAGTACAATATTAGAAGTTACTCGAAAATATTTTCGATAAATACGTAACCGATTTCGAAGAGAACGTATTTTCGGAAGTTAATAAAAGTCGATGACTAAAAAACTTTGTGCCCGGTATGGCAATAGGTTCGCCACCTATTCCATTTGGGACCTAAACATAACGGCGAGACGAGGCTTAACAGCCGCTGCCTATAACTTCGTGTAACAAAAGGCGTGAAGTTATTATGTTATTTTCGATAAATACGTCTCCCCATAATAATTGACTAAGCAGATATACAATGCAAAAGCGTATGGATACACGCGTCGAGGACGGTCACGTCCCACTTTCCGTCACCAAATAGGTCAAGTACATAAGGAAGGTGATGACAGGAGCTGTGTGACCTTAAAAACAAACCAACGTGTATGACAAGAGTTATGAGAAGTCATTGAAGAGAGTGCCGTATGAAAGAATCGTGCTAGTCTGTTCTCCCTGCCTGGTTATATTTTTTAGTGATAGAAAATAAATAGAGGGGGTTATTTACATTCTGTAAATAACCCCCTCTATTTATTTTTTGACTAAACATGCCCGAGTAACAATTTTTTTTTACATTAATTCATAAACATGTATTCACAAAAAAAATGTATTGATATACGTTATCCATTTTTCCCAAACACAAAAGTTCAGCTGCTTAGCTTGGGAAACTAGAGGGCGCTATGTATAATTCATTTATTTTATTTATTCTTGGTATACAAAAATTGGTAGGTATATAAGGTAGACTTAATGCCTTAAGGCTTAATAATCTTATTTACGTGTCCCAGTCTTCATTAAATCAAGTCGTAATAGCGGGAAACCAATTGATGATGAATGTATTTTTACATACATTTACAACATAAAAGCCATCAAAATAACTTAAACTTACAGAAATAAGTTTAAAGGATATTAAATATTAAACTTATTTCTGTGAGTTTAAGTTATTTTGATGGCTTTTATGATGTAAAACATTGATGAGCAGTGTGTAGACTAGTGACGGACAAAAGTCGGGCTTTCAAAGACTCTGTGATAGATAATATTTGGACACAAAACGACAGGTGACCGCGGCCCACCGGCGCGCACCAACTGACAAACATGACAAATTGTTTTATATGTTTTTTCAAGTGGATACGATTCCCGCCTAAGGTAATTTATTACTATTCGATTTTGACGTCAAGTCACATTATAGAGTTGAGCTCGATCCATACTAGGATTTCCATGTTATGTCTGATATCAAATAATACCTACTGCTTAAGAATCATTAAAAGTATGTAATTGAAATAAATTTTCGAACTGTCCGCGTGTATTTATTTTTTTCCTTTGTCTGGTCGGAGCAGTTCTTTGTCAATGTTCGTTCACCCATCTACATATTGAAAACGCGAAAGTTGCTTAACGTAATTACGAGTAAAATGAAATGCTCATTACGCTACTAACAACACCAAAATCATATTCGCGCGCCTTTCTACTTTCATAGTGGCGCGTCTATCCTTATTATCGATCAATGATCTATGGATCGGATCTATAGATCCGCGGGGTCATCCGCAGCAATTACGGTCCTATTCAGAGTCGGACGCGAGGGCATTATGTGTGATTATGTCGCGGTCAAACATATAACAATGACAAACTTTAAAATACCTAGCGATAATTGTTTTGCGGTTTGGAATTTCTGCTGGTTTCGAATTCCAATTCCATAAAAAAAATAAAAAGCCTTCTGTGATTTGCAATCTAAAATTGTGTATATACATTGACCTCTGTATAATTTCGTTGTTCACTGCAATTATATGAGTCATTTTTAAGTGTTCAGAATGTTTTTAGATATTTAGTAAAATAATCGGTAGAAGAAAACTTATATTGATTTCATTGTTTCTTTTTTATAATCTCTAACTTTTGTTTACCTATCGTCACGTAAAGTACCTAATAAAGAAATAGTGCTATTAAGTATGGTATGCATATTGAATATACCGAATACTGTAATGTTCATTAATGTCCAATTCGTCTCACTAGATGTAACATGAAAATCTTATTCGTGTGTTAGTTACAATCGGACGGCACTTTCTTCTTCTCCACGTCCGCGTCCACCGTGTTCGGTAAATAATTGCGTTTGATTGATTTTTTATTATTATACTAAATATGTACATATATATATATATATATGTTTGTTGCATTGTCAGTTTGTGTGCATAACAGTTATATTACATGCATGTTCAAATAAAATTTCTTAGAGGCCGAGTTGTTTGAGTAAATCAGCGATTTTACAATTTTGTGTCTGATGTTCCAGTCGAGCAAGTCTAATTGAAAAATAGAGATCTCAAGACATGTTTTTTTATAACTTCACGCTATGAATACCCCGAGTTAGGCAGCTAAGCTCTGCCTGCGAAAATCTGCCTGTCAATGCATAATTATGCATTGATAGGCAGATAGTTTTTTCTGTACCAAATACCTTATAGGTGGTGGAACCTATTGCAATATAACTGTAAAATACCTTGTACTAGTTGATAGGCGTAAAACCTCTCGATCTTATTCCTGACTTTTTTTGTATTATATTATATTTTTGTGTCAACAAGCTTGGTATATTTGATTGATGTAGGATTTCGTTGATAATAATCTAAATAATTCAAACGATTTGACTGACAAAAGTAAGAAGGTATCGTATTTTAATGACAACACGACATCTAAGAAGTGTTCATACATTACTACTTCACGCCAATCTTACGAGGTAGGCATAGAGAACACAGCGCCATAAGACGCAATGTGACGTTCGTGTTCAATTAATTTTCGTCCTTGACGCTGGCATACTTGACTGAGTGACAATTGAAGGCCAATTGTGAACATCCTCCTTAAAAAGAAAAAAAACCAACAAGAAGCACATCGATTAACCAGCTCGATTCGTGTTCCCATTGTGTTTCTTTGTACAAAAACTATAATTAGTTATTACGTGTGCCACTAGGAATTGAACTGGGCAAAATTAGTTTTACAATTGATTGGCTATTTCAAGCTCATCATTTACCTATTAACAAAACGAGATGTACTAAAATAGGGGGTGAGTAGTTAGTTAGACATCCTAGCCGAGTATTAGATTTAAACGCTTGCATTAATAAATGCCATGGTCTATAGATGAGTAGTAATAATAATCTTGGATAGATGGCGCTGTATGTTTGTAATAGCGGTACAGTTTCGTAATTTACCCAGTGCACCAATGATGAAGAGGCCTCAAAGCTCTGCTACTACTGCCTAGTTTATGATTTTATAAGTCCAATTTGGTAAAATAATTGCGAAGATTAATGGGGGACATTTTTGTTAATCTTAATATTAGAAATTGAAATTACCGTTGTTTGTCCGCCATCGACTAGCAAATACTGAATTGATTTTGCCCAAATTTTGCAGTGTAATTCTATTTTAAAGAGATTTTAATTATCACTTGTATATATTTGTAAGTAATATTTCATTGTATGGTAAACACGAAGTATAGATACGAAGAGGCAGAACGGTCGCCATTTAGGAGACAGAGTTTTTAATGGTGTAAAGCGCGCCATTTTTCAAGAAGTACTCGTATAATTTCCTTACACGGGAAGTTTTATTGCTTTTGACAGCTCCGTTTAATACTAAATGCGAGATAATAATGTAAATTAGATATTGTTCGCGATTTTTCAACGCGTGTTTATTGCATCGGCACGTCCTAAATTCAAGCGCAGCCAGTGGCAGTTAAGAGAATCTGATCTGATCTGGTTTTATCATTGTGTACATTAAGACTATGGAAAAGCCGTTCGAACTCCTTGTATCTATACTCCGTGGTATGCTATATTGGAATATAAGGTTAGAAATGGGAGTTGATCTTCTATCTGGGCTCTTCTTCTTGTTTTTTTTACTGGCCCGGCAATCAACACGACGAGTGAGTCGCCTTTCATATGTAAATCGTACTATATATTTTAATTTCACCAAATTATTACAATTTCTATACGAGCGATCACTAATTGCCGGCGCACCGTACCACTATACAAAGATAGTAATTTTGTTTGCTTTGAATAAAATTACAATAAATTATATCATAAGTGTTTATTACGTGTTCATCAGTATGAGAAACTTTAAAAAACTGACCGTCCGTCTGTCTGTTTTGGGAATGTCTGATTTATATTTTATGAAATTAACCTCAATGAATTGATAGACAAATACACATTCTAATATCTTAATACTGTTACTAAAGGATAAAACCGATTTAGTGAAATAACGCGTCGATCGTTTGAAATTGGAATTTGATTAGGGTTTTTTTTTGTAAAAGTGGGGTAGTTTTACAGTTATTTATTAATAAATAATACATAATACAAAAAGGAATAAATTATAATTTCCAATGTATAGAACATCATACTTAACTTATGTCTCTGATGACATACTTCCTGATAATTTTCCATTTTTGGACAGATCTACTTGAATTCTTGAATGTCCACCAAATTATTTGCCACTATCAATTATTTGTTACCATATTCCTGTTAATTGTGTATATTTGTATAGAAATAATTTGAGATATTCTATTTGACCGAGTCAAGTGCACGCGCTCCAGGTTACAATGTGCACGGTGACTTCGTACTTTATATTTTTATTTCTATGTTTTATTATATCCTATAATGTTTTACTGCGATATAGACTATTAAAAGAGGGAAAGTCTGCAATATCTAACTGTCTAACAAGATGGTTCTCAAAGTTGCTAAATAATTGTACTGGGGGAGGGCGTCTCTATGAAGGTTACAGATGAACATTTTTCTTTTTCTGGATACTTCAACTACTCAATTGTAATTAAATATACAATGTCACTATTAGTTTTAAAGGGAGAAAATAAACGTTATTTTTATTTATTTATTTATTTTTATATCCTTCATATCTAATATGCATATAATATCTATAATATACATATAATATATGTATATTGAAAATTTACATAGTTTTCTTTGGTAATCTTATCGCATTAAGTTCGAACTAGTTTATTTATTTTAGGCAATAATATTTCGCGTGAGTTAAAATCACCATTGTGTCTTTACTTCTTGTGAACATAGTAAAATCTCTCGTAATAAACAATATGGGATAGATATTTCTGCACAACAGCAGATAAATATTACTGTTAAACTAAATCATTAAAAAGGTTTTAGTGTGTTGGTGTGGTGGCTCGCGCCACAACTTTCAGTAACTGTGTCTTAGCGCAATAAAGTTTACTCTAACGCGTTTAGTTGACATAGTTACTGTAGATATAGAGTCAAGTCCGCACCGCACACCTCGCGCCGGCGGCTAGCGGAATATTATAGTGGTCTAGTACCACACCATGTACCAGTACACTATTGAATATGGTCAAATATGATCTAGATCAAGTTTATAGATACTGAACATTGTAGTAATGTTAAGTTAAAACTTAAATGATACTAGATGGCGCTAATTATACCCGAATTCAGTACTAGATACGTATGATAATAGAGAACTGACAGACGCTTGGATTTACGATAATTAATTAATTAACGATTAACTTTTAAAACTGAGCTCACAGGCACAATTGCCTCTGAGGTGTCTTTTTTATATTCCCTACTAGCTGACCCGGCGAACTTTGTTCCGCATCAAAAGTAATAACTGTTGTCCTGCTATGTTAATACTGCAATAACTTCGAAAATATTCGTTTAAATTGCATGCTGTAAAGGGCCAGGATCATCTATATTACATGCACTTAATTGGATGAAAATTAATGCTGTAATGTTTAAAATCGCTTCGTAAATAGGCCATTATTTCTCGTAAAAAGTAAAAAAATAAAAATGGTCATTGTGGGTTATCCCTAAGAGATAGACATATAGCCCTCGCGGACTTTTTTGTAGACCTTTTAAATGTGTATAATAATGTAGTATGTACTATGTAATGATGATAAATTAATGAACAGTGCTGGGCAGTACTTATTATATTATTTTAAAATTTAAATTTGTTAAATATCTGATTTTGAGTTATCTAACGCGAACATCAACTAGTAATTTATTGCTAGAGTCGAATTGAAACTTTCAATATAAAACAGTAAAAAATAATTAAATGGCTATCAAGTGTCACGCTGGAAATTTCGTGGAGACGGCAAATATATATGATGGCGATACAACCTTTCACCTCGTGAGAAAGACAGAGAGAGTGAGAGAAAAAAAACTAAACAATAAATATCAGAAATCACCACCGTCAATAAAAATTATAAAGTGATTAAAATCGTTAATTACAGAATAACTGTGTACGTACATCTGTGAGCGTATACGTGCGCGGGCGCGTCATCAATCATGCAATGCGCGCACGTCACTTGCCCGTAATTCGGGTGTCTCCCGCACAATGCGGAGAATGTTGTTATTTACAACAAAAAATAATAATAATTAATTACTTTGAATTTTTTTTATTTGTACTGTAACTTGTCTTTAACTGTAACTCGTCGTACTGAACCAAATGTGCGTATTTGATATCTTGAACTTTGGACAATTAAGGTTTCGAACCGAAGTTTCCTCAGATATGTTATTATCGGGCATAAAACGGGAAAATGTAGACAGTCCCTCTCGTGCTCATCCAGCCCGCCCTTGCTGCGCTAGACCGTGCGTGCACGTGGGCTAGTTACAGGCATGCGTGCTGAGATGACGGGGAAAGCGAGTTCGAGAAACGGCTTAACCGATCTGGATGAAACTGAGCATTTAAATCGATGCGAGCAGTACACTGGAAACTTGTTATCAAAGAAAAAGAACTGACCGAACCCGTATGATACAATTGTCTTCGAAGTTCAAAATATTAACGAGTGAACTCAAATGTTCCACACAAGTGCTGTAGAAGCAGAAGTATGGAATGATTAGAAATTGGTTAGAGATCTGGTAGTTTAGTTATAGTTGTCATAAACATTGTACCTACGTGTTTATAACAAGTGTAAGTAAGTATCAAATCTCGGGTACATGAAAGTATGTCTTAAAAGCTCCAGCGTCACCGTTAGAAAATGACCAGACGGACGATTTCACACTCGCCTATTAGATGCTTTAGGGTACCGCAGGGGAATCGTTTCCGAATCCCTGCTGAATTGATACCAGTCAACCTGCTATATAGGATGAAAAGATTTTTAAATTATCTCATCACTTAATGATTGAAGCCGAATACATAGGTCAATCTTAGATTTATTAACTTGTAATTCTCTCTGACATCCGTGTAAAATAACCGTAGCTTGGAATTTTGTTGCTCAGATTTTAAAAGAACTTGGCACACTATCAGAAAATATCATTTTAACACGTAGGTACGGAACCTGGTGGTCAGATCAGCTAACGCTCGCCTCTCCAACGGCACATACAGTAAAGTACAAGCAGTAACTCCCGCGCACTGACGCGCACCGCGCGTACGCGCCTCCGCCATGTTGGAACATACGTCAAACTGACATTAGCTCTCGCGAACACCAAGGAACAAACATGTGATGCCTAATCGTACCTGATTTTTAATCTGTGCAATATTACCACAACAGTGGACAGTCTGAAATTGTGTGCAATATTTATATAAATAATTTTAATAAAACTTAGCAAATTTTAGTGTTCTTATATGTAGCATATACTTAAAATGTTTTTTGTTTATTAATTTTGATGACTAATGTTATTATAATGGATGTTTACGAGTATCAGGTAAGTGTGTTTCAGTTTTTTGTATACAAATTATAAGCGATGTCGGGAAAAACAGTTAGGTTTATGATAGATTTCTAGAGACCAAGTCTTCAGTTATATATTCATCCTAGCTGCGTATATGATTTGAGTGTGATCTCGTTGATAAATCAATGTAACACCGCTCTTTTTGTTCATTTCAAATTATATTATAAAGTAACGGAAATATTATGGAAGTATAGGAAGGCAGCGGCTGTTCAATCCCGACCGAATTACATTTCAAACCTTATTCTATTTGGGACCTAAAGTACCGAATAGTCCCGGTGGCGGAACATTTGCTTACATCGGGTATAATATTGTCAGTCCGAAAGAAAAGTCTTTGGTGAGAGCTCTGATTCGATCCCACGATATCTTGATTCAAAATCGGGGTGCTCTACCTCCAGACTACCGAGACGGCGAAACATCGAAACTAATCACCTAAAATAAATATAACCCAACTAATTAATGACTAAATGTATGAACAGTAATCAATCTATACAAACCTTTTTTTAATCGAGTAGATACGTCCGTAGTATCGCAGGCACGAGCTGCGGTTACCGCTTACGGACGTAGGTACGTTTGGCGCGGTTCTTGTTGAAAACTACAATTTAAAAGAACCTAATATTTTTGAAAAAGTAGTCCTCGAATATTCTCCTACCAATCAATGTTACCTACATTGATTGGTTTGAGTTTCAAATGTCAAATTGTTCACACACTCACAAATTAATAACAATAAATAACATTGGCTATGACAGTTTTTCTTAACATTTGAAAGACCTTTTTTTAATTCTGTTTACGAGTGTTTTTCTGCAAACTCTTTTAATTGTTCTTTACTTTTCCCTATATAGTCATGGAATCTAAGGGGCTCTGCGGACAGTTTCCACACGTGCCTTAATTTTCGACCTGACTCTTCCAGTCTCCCGTAATCCATGTGTCCGGCTTTTTAAATACCCTGATATTGAAATGATCGGCTTCCGTTGAGACTTCTAAAGCCCGCCATGAGTCCGTGTTAAGCTGGTGCAATATTTATTTTATATATTATATTATCAAAAAAACTGGAGGTAGGGCGGATACGATCTCCACCCAAGTATTAATATTTATGATAAGCATACGAGTAAATGGTTGTATTTCTTCTGAGTGATGAGCGCCTATGAATTGTGGGCATGTATATTAAAAAAAATAACTTTATTTTTAGAAATCGGCTATGTAACAGTGGTAGAGCCAAGCAGTTCGCTGCATGAATGGGTCGGCTCGACTGGTGAAATACCACGACCTCTCAGAAGACCGACGTAAAGTGGCTCCTGCCGCGTTTCGTTCGGTGAGAGAGGTACCTGAAGGCCCACCCCCCTTCTCCATCCTTCCCTATCCCCTATCCCTTAAAGGTCGGCAACGCAACAGTAACACTATATGTGTTGCTGGTGTCCATGGGCGGCGTTGGTTGCTTACCATCAGGTGACACGCCTGCTCGTTTGCCCTCCTATCCCATAAAAAAGTAGTTTACGTAACACAAGCATTTAGTTGTTCCACTTAAAACTAGAGGGCGCTGTCTGTGTGGTGTCCTCTAATATCATATATTAAGTCCCAATCCCGTTTGGGATTGGGACTTGGGGAGTATTTTGGGTGTAGGTAGGTGTATACAGACCTAGTAACTATGGTGAGTGAAAACATATCACCCACAATAGTTACTAGGTCTGTATACACCTGCTGTTCAGCTACCTTATGATTAAGTAGTTGCCCTGTCAGCGTATTTTTTCGCTGACGCCGCACTCATAGTTTAGTTACCCCGTGTCCTATTTCGTTTTGTGGGTAGTTACATCAATTTATGTATACACCACTGTCGCAACTTGCAATTGGATATGTTTTTGTTTAAAAAAGCAATATAATTAACGCCAAAGTTGTTTAAAAATTTGAGTGAAATTTAAATAAGTAATAACTTTTACAAAAAAAAAGGTGTTTATGGTGTTCATCTTCATTACATAGTATAAAATAATGTCACTTTCCGCTGTCTGTCCCCTTATATGCTTAGATCTTTGAAACTACGCAACGGATTTTGATGCGGTTTCTTTTAATGCATAGAGGGTAGGGTAGGGTCAACTCCTATTGACCCTACATGAATATAGATTAAAACCATCCTTGGTTTTAATCTATATTCATGTATGATAAAGTAAAGAAGTGTCTCGGTGGTCCAGTGGTAGAGCACACAGCTTCTGAGCCAGAGGTCCGGGTTCGAATCCTGACACTGGCTCACACCAATTACTTTTCGAAATTGTTTTCGCAAGTTAAGTGTGATAAATATCGATGACTGAAAACTTTGTGCCCGGTATGGCAATAGGTTCGCCACCTATTCCATTTGGGACGTAAACATAGCGACGAGAGGAGGCTTAACAGCCGCTGCCTACACCTTTGGGTAACAAAAGGCGTGAAGTTATGTTATGTTATGATATAGTAAAGAAAAAGTGATAAATCCAATATTTACTTATATATATTACTTTTGATGCGGAACAAAGTTTGCCGGGTCAACTAGTTTCCAATAAGTTGTGAGGTTTCTTCAGTTGAAGCTCTAGTTCTCATTAGTTTTTTTAGAATACGACGGCTCAATTCCCGTATTTTTGCGCACAGTAATACTTATTTAATTCGACATGCGCACTGTTTTATATAATTTTAAGTAATGTGGCGGGAAAACAGTCAACAGCTTCTTTTATTGGGTCTGTCGTCTTTAGCATTTGCCACAAACAAGTGTTAATAAAGGTCCGATCAACTTCACTCGCACAATAAACCTGTTTCAAATTGAAAGCTAGGAAATAAAAAAGAACAACTTTTTTGAATTGTAACATTATTTACGGCAAGAGTACTTGTATCTACCTAAATATACGTACACTCAGGCAGTGATGAAAACAAAAACTACTTATGTTATTGGTAATGAATGGCCGGCGATACGGACAGATCGAGGCTTTACACTTTTTGTGATATATTTTGTTCATTTTTTTCCCCCGCGTCAAACAGGAAAAATCTGTAAATAAATGCTGTATTTGTACTCCTTGGAAGTATGCGTGTAGTAGTATATGAAGCTTTGAATTTGCTTTGATTTCTTCTTGGCAAAGAGTCTTAATGCCTTGAATTTTGCCTACTGTATATTGCCGTTCAAAACCGAACAACCAATAGAACACTTTGATTATTCAAATTAAAAAACTACGTACCTATAGTAGCGGGCCGTTAGATTTTGACCTCTGTATCCCGGGCCAGTATATGAATACTCATACAAATTTTTGAAATGTGATTCTAACAGCATGTATAGCAAAGTGTTAAAAAATTGCTCAAAATTCAATTCTAGAAACAAAATTCATTTATTTTTGTTAGTTGAAAGTTATATAGTAGGTCTTAACGGACTGTAGGTACAAAGGTGAGGTGTGATAATATCGCATGAACTGCACTGGCCTGCACAATAATTGTAAACATACATAAGTTTCAAAAAAACTCAGAACCTGTAACCCGTAAATTGTACCTGCAATCCCTTAACCCCCAAGGACTAACTTCGATAGGTAGTTTTGCATTGCATAGTTTCTTCTTTTCACTACGGACAAAGGATCGGTCCGATTTCGAGCTATATTGGTTTTCTGTTTTTCTATGTATTATAAGTATATATTTACAGAAGAAAAGTATATATGTATTAATTCCGTTATCTAGTATCCATAACACAAGTATATAGTTGCTTAGTTTGGAACTAGAGGGCGCTGTGTGTATTGTGTCCCAAGACATCATTATTATTAAATTTGATACTTAGATCAAACTTGGCGTATGCCACGTTCTGCTATCGGGACCCACTGTGGATGTAGACTGATGTCAATAATTCTCTAAAAGCATAAATAATGAGAATGGACAAAAAAAGAATTGTCAGTTTTGTAAACAGAATCAACAATTATCAAGGCGGCGTACATTATCATTTGACAAAATTATATGCCTAGTGTCCGTGCCGGGGATCGAACTAGTAACCTTGGCATGGCCGTCATATGAACACATACCTGCCCATTTAATGTTCCGTTTCAGAGTTCTATACGTTTATATGATAAATGTTCATGTGGGATAGCGCGGTAGGATTTACTGTGTGTTCTGGCTGCTAATTTATTTGTTAAGACTCGACGCGCCGAAACGTTACCTTCCAAATGGAATAGGTGGTGGAACCTATTCCCATACACCGGGACCAATATCATAGATATTTATCACTTAAAACTTCCGAAAATAAATCCGAGAAATCATTGGCCGGTAATGAGCCCGGAATCGATCCCAATACTTCTGAATCAGAAGCGGGATGCCCAACCACGGGACAGCAGAGACTATTTACAGAAAATCACAGTTTATTAATAACAGTTACTTTCTGATAAGTACGCTAGGGGTATATCTGCTCGGTTCCCATGTTGGCGGAATCGTAATTCAAAAAAGGTGGCTAATAATACGTATCCCTATCAGATAAGGGATAGGAGGAGACTTTCAAGTCTATTTGGTGACCTTAGTATCCCAAGAGACTGGCTGGCACATAGAACAACTAGTAAGTTTTAAAGCAACAATATTTTACCAATTCTTATTAAATATGTTTTAGTTGAAGTGCTATAATTAGTTATCTAAGTACAAAACTTGTTTGAGGATGATTATT
This sequence comes from Euproctis similis, assembly GCA_905147225.2. NCBI lineage: Eukaryota > Metazoa > Arthropoda > Insecta > Lepidoptera > Erebidae > Euproctis > Euproctis similis. The sequence continues at coordinate 3,392,823 of LR990107.1, forward strand.
TTCCATATTATACACCATTACATATTTAACATAAGCTAAAGGCAATAAAAACTAGCGAAAAAAATAACTATTCATCATTTAAAATATACAATAAACCCTTTTTATTAAATATAAATATGAGTATTTTAGTCTCGCTGGCGCAGTGGTCGAGCACACGGCTTCTGATCCAGAGGTCCGGGTTCGATTCCAGACACTGGCTCACACCAATGACTTTTCAAAATTGTTCTCGGAAGTTATGTGTGATAAATATCGATGACTGAAAACTTTGTGCCCGGTATGGCAATTATTTGGGACGTAAACATAACAGCGAGACGAGGCTTAACAGCCGCTGCCTACACCTTCGGGTAACAAAAGGCGTGGAGTTATGTGTACGTAAACATAACAGCGAGACGATGCTTAACAGCCGCTGCCTACTCCCTCGGGTAACAAAGGCGTGAAGTTATGTTATGCATGTATGTGGCGTAGTAATAGTATTCTAGAATATTATTACCAAGTGTTAATACTCAATAAAAAAAATAACCGAACACACTTGAAAGCTTTTAATCCATTTTCAATTTGACTTACACATTACAGTTTTTTTAACTGACAGTGCAAAAACTGAATGTAGATTCGAAACAAATTTCTCCGCGAGCATTTTCATGAACTCGTTACGTCAGCAATAAAAAAAAATCGATCGCAAAAAGTGGTTATTATTATTCAAAAACTCCTTTCTATACTCGACTGACAGTTATGTATGTTCTGATTTGATTCCTAAAGAAGATTAGTATTTTTTTGTTGCTGTTCAAATTAGAACTTTCCGATTACGTGATGAAGTAGCTTTTATTTTGAAATTAAGCGCGCTTTTAAACGCTATTTTTACTGAGATATCTTTTTTTAAAAGCTCTAATAAAGGAATTGTCCTAAAGGTTACATTGTGGGGACTACTTATTATGTACTAGCTGACCCGGCGAACTTTGTTCCGCATCAAAAGTAATAAATAAGTAAATTTTGGATGTATAAATTTTTCTTTACATGCATTATAGCTCAAAACCACCCCGTTGAAACCCTCTTTTAAAATAAACCGCATCAAAATCCGTTGTGTAGTTTCAAAGATCTAAGCAAACCTTTCGGGTTATGTAGAAAGTGTAAACAAAAAACGCGACTTCCTGTAGAAATGTTTTGTGGCCTTGCTATAGTCCGTGGCCTCTGGAAGTTTATATGATGACGCTGGTCAGCTGGTCACACTCGCAGTGTAGAAGAGTATCTTTCAGTTTTGGCCTTCACTGTGTATTATAGCTCATGCAAAATGGACTGCGATAAAACATTGACCTTTCTTAGTCCAACCAGAGATGGTGAACATCTTTAATTCAATGTTTTTTCAAATATCATGTTTTTTTTTCCAATTAAACAACGGTATCTCTATTTGCTATGATTTAGAACTATAGAGAGAAAAGTTATAATATTAGCTCGAACGAAACCATATCGTGATTTTCTATTTTCCCAAATCTTACTTGATGCTGTAAGTTCTCAAAAATAATTATAATTCGAGGAGTATTATTACGGCGGCTGCTATATTTACTTAACTAAATATATAATGACCCTAAAATTACTTATAATAGTTTATTAGTAGAGTCCGTGTCGTACGATATCATATGGAATATTTATATTTTTATTGCATGCGAGCACTTGACTTGTTCAGTAAATATATAATAGCGTGTAATTATGTGTAATGTGCCTACAATTATATGATTACATGTTGTTTTGTTCGTATAACGTACGTACGGACAAAATTTGACAATTGTCGGTATATTTTAACCTGCACCTTCATATTTTTCCCATCACATCAGCCATGAATTAAATTATAATTTTTTTTATCTGTATAGTCAATCAGTTGTTACAATTCAATATAACTTGAGTTCATCTCTGACGGATCATAATCGTGCGAATCGCAAGGAGCTTTCAAAAACTGAAGAACTGCAATTAGTTTTGTTGTTCCGCAACATATTCAAAAAGTAACTGGCTGATGGTTAAAATGTTTCCTGCTGTTTTCTGGATCCTTAAAAGCTTTTGTGAAGGCTGTTTGAGATATATGGCTATTATTTGGTTGATTTTATCAATCTTCACTAGACAGAGGGCTATGTGAATGTCTATATGTAATGTACATACTTATATTTGGAGCTTGCTCCCTATTACATCGTGCGTGCCAAAGAAGAGAGAACGAGATTTTTCGACTCGTTTTAATCCTGAGTGATATTCGGCTTTTAATCCCGCGAGATATTCGTCTAAAAAGAATCTCTCCTGCAACCTTTTACGTAGGCTTCTATACTATCTATAATACATAGACAATTGATACACTGAAAAAGTACACACGTTTGCGTCACACTGAGGTAATCTTGCCTCGTAAGTAATGACCTTGAGCTGTCTCAAGGTGCCACAAAATTACTGGATACGTACCATATACTGCGATGTGTAATTTGCGACACGTGACTCTACCCCACCTCTCTAATTGCACGCACGTGGCGTACTACTACACTTTAAATTAACTTAAGTACACTCAAAACAAATATGTCCCTAGACATTAACTGTTGTTAACTTATCTACTGCTACATAGTTGGTATTGCTGCAGCAGGCCCTGCTTAGTGAGAAGCACGACCACGACTTTCTTCTTACTCATATGGAGCTGATCAGATCCCCTGCCGGTTACACGCTGAACTAAACGTATTTAAGTTTTAATTATATAATATATACTTTATATTAAGATTCTTCTACTACTTGGGTCCCTATCTTTACAACAAAATAAGTTTCAGTTGTCCTGTACTCGGTCTATCATCTTACACATGTAAAAAAATAATTTATTCTCTATTAAAAAGTAAAACATATGAAGAAACCGAAGAATTTGTGACATCCCTTTCATAAATGCTATAGATGGCACAAGATTGTAAACATAAAATAACCATCCCCACCACAGAAATAGATCAAGATAGAACGGTGAATAGGCGTGGCAAGCGTGCCAAAACCCTGCACTATATTGCATGCTTTTCGAAACTCGCTCTCATTACGCAACGAGCGTTCCTGCCATGCGTTCAGGACGTAAAAAAATAGATAAAACGTCACATATATGCCTTATTATGCTGTGGCAAATTGTAAAAACAAAAGTAGTGAATCAAATATGAAAAAAGGAAATATTTCGTATGATCAGTAAGTACAGAAAATCAGTAGAAAGTATTTTTTTGAGATTATAAATTATTGTTTTACTTTTACTATGTTCAATAATTACGATCACAAGTTGTATATTTTTTCGTTATGATAAATATCCATTGCTGTTCGCATTCAACGCTCGTATACAAAAACATTGCGCGTATAAATTATACGCGTAATGTACGTCGAATCGAACGAAATACACAATACACCTGCCATTTGATCGCTGTGTCTGTTAATCGCTGTGATTCGAATGTTAGAGATGGGCACTCCATGTATCGTTGAGTCTTAGGACTTATCGATAAATTAATTCAATAATAATTTGAGTATCAGCTCATATCTTGCTTTGTCCCTACTTTATTCTAACACCACAAATTTCAACCAAAGTGTTTCGTAATTACATTGGCAGCAGTTTATTTGACAGTATAAGTTTTCACCAATTTGACCAATCGCCGATGGAAAATCATCTCGTTCTTCTCAAATGGGCAGTAACCGAGGTATATGTAGATGTTCGGCTTCGTTATTTAACCAGGACTGTGAGGCCAACCCTTACAAAAAGGCAAATATTTAATAAATATGTATAGTTTCAAGGACAGTAAAATATTTATAATTAAATTTTATATACTGTTGGAAAAATATGTTTTAGGTTTTAATATGTCGGATTAAAGTATATAACATGTTTTACTTTCTATGATTATCGTTACAGAAAATCAATAAAGTTAGTAAAATATAAAAATAATAAAATTAACACACGTTGCCGATATTAACATCGATAATCTAATGTGTGTGTCTCCTAACTAGTCGCCTCGCTCACAATGAAAATGACGTCACGCTGAGGGCGTGGTTTTTCAAAAAAGTGACACGCTCGAAATGTATGGAAATATGCCATCGCGGCCGTTCTATCTTGATTTATTTCTGTGATCCCCACACTCACTCGTAACACACTTTCATAGACAAACGCAACGCAAAAAGAAAAATATACCTACATATATACCTTATATATACTTATATACTTATATATACTATTAGAGATTCTTATATATATTAATTAGTTTATCATATATACATTTATTCATATACATATCATATTATAAATTTCCTCATTATTATTTCTTCTATCATCATTTTCCTGCCCTTGTCCCACTCTAAGTGGGGTCGGCACAACATGTCATTCTTTTCCATTCTCTCCTGTCACTCGTCGCATTCACACTTACTCCCTTCATATTCATATCAACATTTACACAGTCCATCCATCTCTTTTTCGGCCTTCCTCTGCTAATGTGTCCATCCACAGTCATTCTCATCGTTCTCCTTGTGACATGGCTTTCGTCCCTTCTCATAATGTGGCCATACCACGCCAATCTACCACTTCTAATTTTTTCCGTTATTGGTGCTACTTTCATGCTTCCTCTTATATACTCATTTCTTATTCTATCCCTTTTTGTCACACCACACATCCATCTTAACATTCGCATTTCTGTTGCATGTACTCTCCTTTCATCCACTTCTTTCATAGGCCAACATTCAGACCCATACAATACGACAGGCCTGACAACCGATTTGTATATTTTCCCCTTTAATTTAAGGGGCATCCGTGGGTCGCATCCTGTTCCTGAGACCTGTCGCCATTTCATCCATCCCGCATTCATTCTGTTATTCACATCCCGGTCAATATTGCCATCGCATTGAATAAGCGAACCAAGGTATTTAAAGTTTGACGTAACTTTGAGACTTTTTCCGTCCAAAGATATTGGGGAAAAGCCAGAGGAGCCACCAAAGTCACAGAAAAGGTGCTCAGTTTTATCGCGGCTGATCTTAAAACCGACTCTCTCTAGCTTATTCTGCCATCTTTTCAGCCTACTTTCTACCTCGGCCGCTTCCTCTCCTACCAGAACAATGTCGTCAGCAAAGAGCATGCACCAGGGTGCGTCCTCCTGAATGTCCGATGTAAGAGCATCGATTATCAGGAGGAACAAATAAGGGCTTAAAGCCGATCCCTGGTGTAAGCCCACATCCACACTGAACTGGTCGGTGACGCCGGCTACGGACCGGACACTAGTATACGCTCCTGCATACATCGCTTGCACCAGCCTAACATACTTGTCGGGCACTCTTTTTTCTTTTAAAGCCCACCACAGAACTTTACGAGGAACTCTGTCATATGCCTTTTCTAGGTCAATAAAAACCATATGCAAGTTCTTGTGTGCATGTCGGTATTTTTCGGACAGTTGCCGAAGAGCGAAAACTGCATCTGTTGTTCCTCGTCCCGGCATAAATCCGAACTGGTTCTGGGTGATCTCACTTTCCTCTCTCATTCTTCTCGCTATCACTTTCTCCCATATCTTCATACTATGTGACATGAGCTTTATTCCTCTATAGCTGTTACATTCTTGGACATCACCCTTGTTTTTATAAATGGGCACCAGCGAACTGTTGCGCCACTCATCTGGGATCGTCTCTTCATGAAACAGCATATTGAAGAACAAAGTCAGCCACTTACATCCATTATCTTCCAAAATCTTCCATGCTTCTGCAGGTATACTGTCTGGTCCAGTTGCTCTATTGCTTTTCATACTTCGTACTGACATTTGCACTTCTTTCACGGTAATTTCATTCACCATATCTACATTTGTATAATTTTCTTCTAATATACCACTCCAAGCATTCTCTTCATTCATTAACTTACTAAAATATTCTTTCCATCGCTTTTTTATTTCTTCATTATCCATAAGCACTCTTCCATTATCATCTTTTATACATTTTACATGCATAATATCTCTCTCATTCATCTCTCTTTGCTTAGCTAGTCGATATAGATTTTTTTCGCCTTGGGGACTTTCAAGACTTTGATATATCTTATCATGTACTTTGCCCCTTGCCATAGCTACCTTTTTCTTGGCAATTTTCTTAAGCGTACAGTACTGCTTCCTTTTACTCTCTTTCATGATCACCTCATCCTCATTCACACTCTTCCATTCTTTAAAAGCAAACTTTTTATCTTTCAACACCTTTTGTAGTTCTTCGTTCCACCACCAGGTTTCTCTCTTAATTGTTCCTTTCCCTTTAGTCATACCTAAAATATCTTCAGCAATTTTTCTCACTCCTGATGCCACTTCATTCCAACATTCATTCACTTTCATTCCTACCATACGGTCATTCATTTCTAACATTTTATCAACCACTTTTTCTCGAAAACCTTTCGCACAATCTTCTTTTTCTAGCATATCCCACTTAATTTTTGGCGGGGGTTTGGGTTTATTATTGGTTAATTTTATCACTAGTTTCATTTCCATTAGCAGTAACCTGTGTTGTGTTACTACTGCTTCTCCAGGTATCACTTTGCAATTAACGACTGTCTTGATATGATTTCTTCTTGTTAAAATGTAATCTATTTGTGTATTAAAGTTTCTGCTATTGTATGTAATTAGGTGTTGATTCCGTTTTTGAAAAAAAGTGTTTGCGATTGCCAAATCGAAAGCGGAAGCAGTTCTCAATAATGCTTCGCCTTCCCGGTTTCGAGTCCCAAAGCCCCAGCCACCATGTACTCTTTCAAATCCTTCATTCATCCGTCCTACATGCCCATTAAAGTCTCCTCCAATGAGCAACTTCGCATTTTGGGGTATACCCATCACTACCTCATCAAATTTTTCCCAGAACTTATCTTTCATAACCTCGTTGCATCCTACTTGGGGCGCATACACACTCATTACATTAAAAATCACATTGTCTAACATAAATTTGACTAACATAATTCGATCATTCACTCTATTCACCTCTGTCACACACTTTTTCAGGTTCTTATCAAGGACCACTCCCACTCCATTCTTTCTACCATCATCTCCACAGTAATATAATTTATACCCCGCCCCAATTTCTCTTGCTTTCGTTCCTTTCCATTTAGTTTCTTGAAAACACGCTACATTTATACGTCTCCTTTCTAAAACATCCGCAAGCTCTCTTCCCCTTCCAGTCATAGTTCCCACATTCCAGCTTACTATCCTCATTCTTACTTCTCGGACTAGCTTCTTACGTCGCAGCCGTCCCTGCTGCGACAACCCTAGTCCATTTCTCACAGGAACCGGGTGCTGCCCCTGCGCGTCGCCTACGGGGTACGCCCTAGTCCTATCGCACTTATCATTCACACTATCCATATTGTAAGAGTTTTGGCTGTGATTTTACGACCGGCCGCCTGCCTGACGTCAACCCTCCTTGGGAATGTATTCGTTGGTGGTTTATCCCCCACCAGGAGGAGAGGCAACAATAGATGGTGTCGGCCTAAATCTTTCTTAGCCGACTCTTACGGCACCCACAAAACCGAAAGGGGCTGCCTATTCTAAGCCGGAGCAGCACGGCAAAGATATTATTATTTCTTCTATACTTTGTAATAAATCATGTTTTGTATATTTAATGTACCACTACCAAGGGATAAGGACTATTACACCTTACCACAGGTTACTAAGTAACCTCTTTAGGGTAATAGAGCCTCTTCCACTAATATTGTATATAATCTGTCTACAAAACAACAACAACATACAATGTAATTTTTGTTCATGTACTGCAATATTTTGTTATTTAAATAAATTATTATTATTATTATTATTATATTAGAGAGATTCCTAGGCGAAAACAATGCTAGCAGAAAAACCCAGCTAGCTATTCACGATCCCACTGATCCCAACGCTAACATATGGAAGCGAGAGTTGGGTATGGCAGTCTGCATGAAAATAGGATAAACCCGCTCGACATTAGGGCACTGCCTAAAATTTGCGAAGTGACACTAGCTTACCGCGTCGAAAACAAGGTTGTAAGGAAGGAAGTTTGATTGAAAGAGTGGGAAAGTAAGGAAGGACATGCGCCGATGTATCGGACATGTAGAAAAAATAGATGATGCAAGATTAACTCAGCAGATTTACAGTGCAAAAGCAGATGCTTGTCAGAGTCGAGGACGACCACAACACACTTTCAATGACCAAATAGACCGAGTCCATGAGGAAAGCGACGCCATGAGCCTTCAAAATCAACGAGTGTGTTGACAAGAGCCATAAAAGTCAGAGTAATAAACAAGTCGAGGTGTATAACAGTCGTACCTCATCTGTTCTCTCTGCCTACCCCGCAAGGTATTTGGCGTGAAGTTAACTATGTATGTATGTACAATTTCATATTAAATATTTGAAACCAGAGTTTCACAGGAATTGCGAGTTGAAAATGTGGATCAAATAACTAAATCACGGGTCAATAAAAAAAACTAGTGAACTGCAATTTAAATTCGAATATAGAACAATATTTAATCAAGCTACCGGTACGCGTGCCATCAAGCAAACATTACTAGCAGAATGGCTTGAATGTTTGCCAAGCTCAAGTGCTCAATAAATATTGATGGTGAGTTTCCACCGAAGTTGGAGTGCGGGAAACGGTTGTTTCTTTTTTTTCTCCCTTGTTAATCTAGTTATTTTCAAGAAATGTAACTTTTTGGAGATTTTTTTTTCTAGAGCATTATGTACACCGTTTTACCGTACTCAAGTGTATATGCTCGGTGGTCTAGTGGGTTTTACAGATCCAATAGACGCATGTAGAAGTATACTTAACGGGACCGCGTTGATGGTTCTGCATTTCATGTGACATTAGAATGTAATTTTATTACATTGCCTAAAGTTTTGAGCTATTATGTTAGCAATATATAACTATCTCTTATACATACATCACATGCTCGGGACTTCGTTCGTGTGGTGAATGCCTTTGTGGGTGATATCTTTTTCCTCATTACGATGAACAGATCAAATGATCACACATAAATATTGTTCGGATAGGCAAAAAATAAATATATCATTTCGTGACACGATGTAATTATTATACGATTTAACTATTTTTTATTGTGTAAAACGGCTTTTTACTGCCTATTTTGTGGAACCGGACCCATATGGTTAGCGTTGGAACCGAAGGACTGGCTATAAGCTGATTTGGCCACTGTGATGTTTGTCCTTGTGCTCCTGTTTTGTTGTCTGGCCACAGTTACTTGGGTAACTGTGGCCAGACAATTTGCATAAAATAACTTCATATAACAATTTTTTAAATCATAAGATAAATTGTAATAAAAATATTGATTACCTGATTTTTATATTAACTTGTATCTTACATATAAATTAATTACCTGCTCATATTTTTTACAGTGTTTTAAATTAATTATCTGTACATATTTGTGCAAAAAGTTAATTACAATTTTTGACGATTTAGAAAAAACTGCGTTTGATTGATAGCCTTCAGTTGGCCTAATATTTTTGCGATGGTCTTTATAAAAAAGGTGTTTGGAAAAGGTTACTTCCTGCTGACTACGATATTATTAATTGTAAATGTGAGACAAATCTTGACTTAGTTTTTGCAATACGGGAAGATGTGCTCAGAGCCTTTTTTCATTAATCGATAATTATTCCCCTTAATTTCGAAAATTATTCAATTACACTTTGTAAACAGAAGTCTCATGCGATATAAATAAGCTATCGGACACAAGGCTGTCGGCTGTCTGTGAATAAATATAATTCAAATCACCGTTTGTAAACGCTCCGAAATACAAAATCGAAATTCATATAAAAAAGGAAATCACAGATTAAAGTAAACTCAAATAGATAGTTTGGCGCGAAATTTCTGAACCAACATGGCGTAGTTTGGATGTCAATATTGTTTTTAACAAAACACAAAGTTGTTGAATAACGGATATGTGTGTGCGTGCGTGGAAAAACTTGTGTTTTAACGGAATCGTGAGATTTCTTTAGAACATGCTCGATTGTGGTGGTCCAGGTTTGATATACAGATAGATATACCTAAGTTTCACAAACCGACAATTTACAAACGCTACGGAACTCTAAAAAAATTGATAAAAACGCTTATCTCAGGAAGTGCTGACGTTATTTGAAAAAAAAAAAATCAGTTTTCAGTAGACGAATCTTTTATGGTCGTAAGCTGTTAATAGTGATGTTAGAAGCAATACGAGAGGACCGTCGTCATGTTTACCTATAATTGTTAGATTACGAAGTTCGCCGAGTCAGCTAGTTGATTAAAAGCTGAGACAATTTGCGACCGTTCACATGGCTAATATTGTTTACTAAGGACTCTTTACAGACACTTGATGCAGTGACTGTTCAGTATTTTTATATCATTGCTAATTGTCTCAACTTACCCATCCACAGTAGATTTTGTCTAGTTCGCTTGATTTCCCATCTAGTCAGGTGAAACTCATTCACGGCACAGGTCATTTCTGTCTCAGTTCAAACCCAGATCCCATATCATTCGGTGCAATGGATGCAGAGGTAAAAAAAAAATAGAGAATATATAACTTTAGTATTTTTATCGACCAAAATATATATGCGTTTTTTGAAAAAGTTTAGGATTAGGATTTTCATAGTTTAGTCATTTATTTGAACGTGGCTCTGTGTTTTTGTTTTCAGTCGTTGATGCGCTCTATGTCGGTGGAGCAACGCTGGCAGGACTTGGCGTCGCTGCTGACCATCCCCCCGCCCCCACCACCGGACCAGTACCAGCACTACCACCACCATCATCATCACCAGCACCCCCACAATATTACGTGAGTGTTGCGCACATCTATTTAAATCGATCACTTCTCCGATATTATTTTTCATGAAAAAATAAAAAACATCCATAAAACTTTTTATAAGTCGCTTTAAATGACGTTTGTAAGAAATGACTTTTTTGTATGGCGACTTTTTTTTATGAAAAGAAAGAGGAACATATTGACGCGGACTCGACCACGAGTGGCTTTTGGTTTGGAAAGCGCGAAAACGATTTTTTTATTAAACATAACATAACTTCACACCTTTTTCTACCCGAAGGTGTAGGCAGTGGCTGTTAAGCGTCGACTCGCCGTTATGCTTACGTCTCAAATGGAATAATAGGTGGCGAACCTATTGCCATACCGGGCACAAAGTTTTTAGTCATCGATATTTATCACACATAACTTTCGAAATATTTTATTTCGAAATATCATTGATGTCTCCCAGGATTAGAAAACGCAACTTCTGTATTCAGAAACCGTGTGCTCGACCACTAGACCACCGATAGTTTTATGAAATACGGGTGCAAATGGGCAGGCGTGTCAAGTCAAAATGACATTTTCTAACAATCAAAGCTAGTGTGTCCCAAGTAGGTTGTAAGCTTGTGCCTTTCATGAAGCACAATGATCTCGCGTACATGACGTACATGAAAACTGCTTCGATTCACATTATAAAAGTTTTATGGTTCCGTTGTGCGTGCGATGTTCCTTATATAGTCTCGGTGGTCCAGTGGCCGCTTCTGATTCTCAAGTCGTGGGATCTTTTCCGTGCTCACACCAATGATTTCTCCTAAGTTATCTGTAATAAATATCTATTACTGACAACATCCCGCCCGGTATATGGCAATAGTTTCCGCCAACTATTCCATTTAGGATTAAATAATTCTTAAATACGAGGCTTAACAGCCGCTGCCTATACCTTCGGATAGAAAAAGGCGTAAAGTTATGTTAATATTGACATTTGGAATCATGTGCAGTGCCCATGGTGCTGCCGGTGGGTATGCTCCGAACTATCACGCCGCCATACCAGCACCAATACCCGAGAAGCACCCTGATGCCTATGGTGAGTGTTTTATTAATTTGCTACACCTAAAATATGGAATGCGATTCGTGAAGCTTATGGCACGGGAGTCCAAATATAAAAATGCTTGAACGCACTTCTGGTACTGCTAAACCGATTTGAATTTTTTTTTACAATTCGCTATCCTATACCTACACTTGTAAAATTTAGTAAATATTACGCTAGTCTAGGTTTACTTGATCATGAGGGGTGTGAAAATGACCGAATATCTTTGAGGGTTGAGGGCGTCAAGGTATAAAACACGTATACCAATTTGAAATCAAAGTCACAATAAATGTATAAAGCCTGTGACATGAGAGTCTTTTCTCTATATTATTTTTTTTCCATTTTCCTATAATTTATTTTGATATTGCGAGCAGGCGCCGCCGCTCCTCTCGAAGGTGCCTACAAGGTGGAGTCAGCTCAGCACCCGCAGCATCATGATCCTCTCTACTATCAGGTAAGTACTCGCGTACTAAGAACGATGGCGCTTGTAACATTGTCTACAATTTTGCCAGTTTCTATATAGACATGGTACAGTGCCGTCTGGTCGCCAATTAGACCATGATTTTTAAAGAGAACTTAATTATTTTCACATATGTAGTGTACATTAGTAGAGAACTACTACATATGTTAAATTGTATTTTTTTTCTAAATACCAAATTTATTTCTGACTGCAAAGCGCGTGCGCTGGCGACTTAGTCTTCAAGTAATATTTACTAATCAAAGTACAAGTGTCAAACCAATCTTACTTATGTTTTTTTTTAATTTAATTAGAATTCAACATCGGACATGTCGGCGGGGCCGACCAACCAGGACGGGTTCCTCCAATCCATATTGAACGACGAAGATCTGCAGCTCATGGACATGGCTATGAACGAAGGTACGTTTACAAGTATTTTTTTTATAATAACCTCATTTCCCATTACTTTACAATAAAACTGACTAAATAATTGTTAAATAAATATCTTTTAAAGTTCTTGCTATTGGCGAAATTGTGTAAAGTCAATGTTTTGGACACCAACAGTGCCACATGGTCTGTTGATGTTACAAATATCGATTTTGCTCGACTAATAATAAGTAAGATTTTATTGTTTTTATTGCAATGCGATATAAACTATTAGAAATTTTAAATATTTGTCTACGTCCTATGCGAATGATAAATGTCGGCTGAGCGAAATGATGTGATCACATCAATCTGTTTTTTTTGACCTTTTTTGTTGGTTTAGAAGAAGTTGGTTTTACTTAGATTAAATATTTATAGCTAAGCGAACCATACATCAAATGATCGTTTACTTTTAAAGGTGCATTTTATGAACACATACCCACAAACACACAACATCATATTAAATTCTTTATAGGGTAGGCAGTTCCTGGGTTTTTTTGACATTACTCTTGTCTCTAACTCGGGTTTTTAAGGGTCCTCACTTCACCGTCTGATTGGACATAGTCAGTTTGATTAGCAATAGGATCTGGTGGCGTTCCTGCACTGTATATTTACTTAGTCGATCTTGCAAAGGTCAATCTACTTCTTATTTAAAACAATTGTGTATCAAGATGTTACAGCGCCATCTATCAACAAACTATGCTATTCAATAATTTTATTCTATAAAGAACAGCATTTTTTTGTATTGTCTTAATACATAAATGTGGTTTTTGATAATCAGTTACTCACTTATTTAAAATTTAAAATTTTTAAAACTTGAAAGTGTAATTTCGAATTTTATTTTCGAACACACTTCTTTTGTCAGCACCATAAATATAGGTATATCATTAAAGTTTCACGAACAGTGTTCCCGATATCTGCGACCACGCAATACCACAGTGTAGGAGAACCCTGAAAGGTAAGTGACTACTGACAAATACAAAATTAATTATGAAAACTAGCTTAGAAAGCTAGGAACACAGATTCAGACGAAGTTGAGAGCATAAACTAGTTAATAATAAGACCACGGATCTTATTATTAACTAGTTTTAGTTAATAATAAGACAGTCTCTATCGATGGTCTATATACACTAGCCGTTGCCCGCTATTTCGTCTGCGTGGACGCTATACAGCAGCATAAATACTATGCTATGCTATTTAGCTTATGTGTTGGCCCGACCTCTTGGTAATATTCATGCAAAATTGGAAATAAAAGCATGCAGTACTTTTAGAGTTTATTCGTTATTAACATACAGACAAACAGACAAAAATTCTAAAAACCATATTCTTAGGTTCGGTATTCGATTGTAGACCATGTCCTAAGTATCCTAAAAAATAAATATTCTATGTACTAAGTACTATCTATTTACATTTATTTACAACTATGATTCAAATTTTGTAAGGTCGTCATTATTTTTTTATCATTCTCACCGTGATATTGTTTGAGCGTAGTTAAATAAGTGTGAAAACGTAATTGATACATTATATAAATAAATGGTATCTTATCACCGCAATTTTTCTGTACATGTATGACAAATACGAATTCGTAAACTTTCTACAGACGCCGAGTGCGTGGGGCTCCACTGCAGGTATACACTGGGATGCGCACTTTTATATCAAGTTAGATCGAAGTTAGGATTGTCAACATTTAAACTATTTTTTCATTAATATCTAGAGCACAATTTGAATTCCATTTATTTCTTAAAGGTAATATTACGCCGGTCTTCTAGCTTCCCAGAAAGATGCATCCTCAACACCCGGCATCCAAAGTCGTCACCTTAAGTGAGGTTCTAGAACATCTTTCTCCCGACCAATACTAAAGTTGTGGAACGAGCTCCATACCGGGGTTTCTCCAGAGGGTCTGGCGTATTGTAGGCATTCGTAGGCTGCGGTAAAACTCGCTGCTTAGCCTCTCTGTAGGAAAAAATTTTTTATATATAACCTGTATTATAATAAAACTAGTTGACCCGGCGAATTTTGTCTCGCCTCAGAAGCAATAAAAGAGTTTATTTTGGATTTATTCGCGTCATTCGGTATTGCTGCGCGACGCAACCGCTATGCCCTTTACGTTTTAAATCTGTAATATCTTTGAAAATAATTGTTTAAATTACATTCCGTAAATAACCATATTGATTTATACTAAATTTACAATGCCATATTCAATTGAATAAAGATTAATTATGTAACATTTAAAATCACAAATAAGCCATAACAAGCCAAATAATGTAAAAAGTAAAAAAAACAAAAATGGTCATTGTGAGTTACTCCTAAGAGATCGAGATCGTGGACTTTTTGTAGACCTTGTAGTACATAATCTATCACTTAGATTTCAGCCAGCGTTTGCAATTAAAGTGCTAAATTATAACGTGTTCTTTAATACGTTTTGCATGAATTATACATACAAACCACCCCGTTGCCACCCCCCACCACTGTATCTATAACCGCATCATATTCCATAGCGTAGTGTCAAAGTTCTAAGCATATAAATACAAATTACAGGCAGCGGAAACGGACTGATAAGTAATGATACATTATATTTATCACTATGATTATTAATTATTTATTAATTATATTAATTGTACAGGCACAATTTGTATTCAGATTTATCAAATGTGTAAACAGAACATTCGCACGAAAGTACATATATGTTGTGCACGAAAATTTAAATGTATGTTCCTAAACTGGCATACATTATGTATTCAGTCAACGGACTTCACTTTTAAATTATGATAAAAATAAAGTTGCAACTATCCGCTAAATAATTTGGTGATAACGTTTTTATTTCAATTAGTTAAACCGCATTTGGTAATTTCGATCTTGTTGACGGTTGATGTCTGGTAGCTTTGAATCTTCCCTTTGAATACAGGAGCCCTATTACAGTACAAGGGGCAAGTGCCCCCTAGTTTGTCAACACAATTGTCATATTACACATTTCCTTCTGTAAATATGATAACAACATTTGCACAGCGCATCTATATTAACCGGCGTATGAGGCAACCTGTCGCATTTCATTTCTCTCGTAACAGATAGAAGAAAGTGTTCATTAACATTGTTTTTTAAATACGTCAAAACCCATCTCTTTGTGTATCAAGTTTTCGAGAAAATTGTTACATTTCGTCAATCGATAGTAATAATAGTTGACGAAATTACTTAAATCTATGTAACTCATTAAAATATAATGTTCTGTGGTTTTGGTTTATAATTTAATTAATTATTTAAACATGGGAATCTACTCATACGTGTACAGACTATTTGTGATGTCAACATACAATGTCAAGTGAAATTTTAAAATAGAAACAATTAAACGTCAGTTGAAGACTGTTTTAATACTTTTTCGCGCCAATTGTGACTTTTAAAAGTACGACCGTTGTGGTCTTCTGAAAACCTTGCATAGAAAAGGAATACTCATGCCATTCTTCCAAAGGACTGTAGCAAGTCGTAAGGTGCATAGTGAATGCAGTCTCTGTATGTGCCGTTTCTGTATGGCTCTTAGAAGACAAAGAACGAATTGTGAATCTTTGATAAGAGTGTCAACTTCAGTGCTTAAAAGATATAACTTTTGTTTGTGCTCATTTAAATATAGACTGTTTTTCGATCCTTGAAATTGTTCAAATATTTGGCTAAGATAAAATAATGGCGCTATTTACCTTAAGATCATGATGGATTCGCTATTTGCATGTGTCTTACACGCAATGGATTTTCCGAATTAAAATTGCGGAGTGGCCCCTATGATTGACTTTTTGTACTCATTTTTTATTATCGGTATCGGTAAAATATTAGCCGAGATATAGTGAAGAGTTTGCAGGGGTACATAAATCGTATCGATACGGAAAGAAATAAATAAGATTGTAAAGATATAGGACGATTCAATATGGATTTGACAGTTGCGAGGTATTGCACACCGCCATTTTATACTATGGCGACTTACTTGAACCCAATTATATATCCGGATCCGGTGGAATATTTGAGCAACTATTACACTTATTGCGATGGTAAGGATTTTAAACATGGGTTTTATGGACATGATCACTTACATAGTACTAACATTTTTTGGTCATAATATGGCCAATTCCTATTCGCTACTTATCATATGTAAATTGTGGAAATATTTGAGAAAAGTCGTGATATTGTAAACTTATAATTCAAAACCAGAGCATAGAAAAGGAGAAAAAAAAACAGTATTTTATTGTACTTTAGCAACTTTTTTAATTCTCTTGTAGGACAGTAGAGTAGGACTAGTCCATGACCAACTCGTGGAGCGCGCGATACAACTACTTACTGTCAATCATTACGTAATAAATAACGAACTTGATTTTAATATTTGTTGAATCGATTCTCGCCTCTACATTTTAAATATTTCATCGATTTGAGATCCACATCGATGACGTTTAATTTTATAGAATAAAATTGCTTGATTATTTGGTGTTACTAAATCTCGATTTGATTCAGTTAGATCACACGCACGATTCGACTCGCCCTTTAGCGTCATGACATGTTATTGTCAATAAAATCGTTGGCTGATCGAGAACGAATTCTGACTCACCATAATAAAATTAAAAAGTATTACATTTTTAATTGATAACAATATTATTAAGCTATTGGCAAGAATTACGCGTAGGTAGCACCCACGCGCTACCAACTGAAGTACGAATGTGGATCATGCAATTAAAGCGTGTGGCTCGCTGCCTTCCCTCATGTGATAAAGGCGTGAGTTTATAAAAGCTATATAAAATGTGTATGTGTCTACATACTATTTATTTATAACATCTATATACACTAGATTAAATGAGCTAAGGACACAACTTTTTCTGTTTTGCATCACGCGTGTGTATTTATCATCAATGTTATCAGCGCTACATAATTATTCGTTTAGTTTTCCTTTAGTTTCCTACGTTGCACAAAAGTTATCATTCAAGATAATCGTACAAAAAACCGCAGCCAAATTAAATAACTGTTTGATAATATTTTGGTCTTGATAGTGGGTAGCCCCTAGCCAAAGCTCCATAAGATTTAGCTATATTTGTAACCAGGAACCATTGTCCTTTCTAACTAATGATAAAATATTATGTCTTTTCGACTATTATTATTCGCCAGACTAAAAGTCTCGTTGATGTTGTAGCTGTAGTATTCCCTTCTTGTTCGCAATGACTTTTCAAAGTTACATGTGATAAGTGTCGATGACTGACTTAATTCTCCTGATTCGTGGCAAGAGATTAGCCATTTATTACATTTGGAGTATTAGTAATTCAAAATTCAAATTTAGAACATCCAACGCGTCTTTTTTTTAAATTTTTATTATTGCGTTTGGTATTCCGTTTCTAAATTTGAATTTATAAATTCTCTTACGCCCGAATACTGAACCACCACTCAAATCTGACAATCAATAAAGTGGTACTTACTGCTCAAATTTCACGTATTCTGTCTAATGTGACAGCTACTTAAACATTTAAGTAGCGCTTATATATTTGAGTGGCGGTTCAGTATTCGGGCGTTAGAGACGCAATGACTCATTACCTATGATCGATATGTGAATCAAATCTCATAACATTGCATCAATCATCCAATCGAGAATCAATCTTTATAATCAATAAGGAATATTCGGCGTTCAAGATATTGGCGGTGTCATTCCGAGCATTATTCGTTTGTAATTTAGCTATCAGTGTTGCTAATCTGGTCACGTCATTACGTAGATGTTAAATGAAACAACAAAATGTTGATAAAAAAAAATAAAAATAATGTAATAGTCACGGTGACAAAGAGATTGTATATCTTTAGATTAACGGTTATCAGTATTAATGTACGTAGTCATTGTCACATTCTCAATTTATTATAACACTTGACAACAATTTGTAAACAATTAGTTTGTAATTTTTTTTTGCCACACAGGTGATCGAGCATTTTTTTTCTATTCCACATTGAAGCCAGTGTTGCCATATGTCAACAACCCAACTGTCATCGATATTTGTCACACGATTTCTACTAAGTAGTTTAATTACTGTAACAAAAAAGTCCTGAATCAGAAACGGCCACTTATTTTTTAATTAGTAGCTACGTGCTCCATGTTGTATTGTGTTTGATTCCACTGTCAGGAAATTGCTATACATTCAAAATTCAGTTCTTACATACGCTTCAACTTACAAAATTAATTTGATTTAATCTTTCAATAGTTGTATTATGTCCTATATTCTTCGATGTGACTTTAAAATTAAATATTACGTACATCATGGTTGTTTATTTATAATGATCCAATTGGTACATCACAATTTAACTGTAAATAATATATTTTTTATACATATTCTTGCTGTGAGCGAATTTCTTTTATTTTTATTAATATCTGTATTTATTTGTGCAGTCTCGTGATGCCTATAATTCAAACCTCAGGGTGCCCCTCCGTCTAACTAAACCACTCACGACCATATCATGTCGAACTCGCAATCGTGAATTACAATAGATATAGGTACATATATATATAAAAATCTACATTCTCATAACGACTTGACAAATAAATTATTACACTGAAATTTCAGTGTTAGATAAAACGTTTATGATAAGATTAT
Organism: Euproctis similis; assembly: GCA_905147225.2. Taxonomy (NCBI): domain Eukaryota; kingdom Metazoa; phylum Arthropoda; class Insecta; order Lepidoptera; family Erebidae; genus Euproctis; species Euproctis similis. The sequence continues at coordinate 3,412,103 of LR990107.1, forward strand.
TTACAATTTCTTCGTCCTCCCCTCTCCGCCTCAACACACACGCACACACAAGGCCCGTTTGCAAATTCCTTTTTACACAAATCATCGTGACATTAACATATTGACACAGTTCGTTATTATTTGTTTTATTTTAAAATATCATTATTAAATTTCATCTTGTAACGGTTCGAACCGCGCCCACACACATGTGCGAGACAAATCTCATACGACTGTGTCATGATTACCTTTTCAAAAGTAAGTTGCATTCATTGTTTATATACTTATATAAGAATTGCATATGCCTATATGTGTTTGCTCCGCGATTATGGGGTGTCGGCGTCTGTACCCGGGTCGGGCAACATGTTGTTTTACATAGTACGAAAGTTATATATAAGGGTGGCGCTTAGCAAATTGTTTCGCATTGATCACATTGAAATTATGATAGTTTTTTTGTGTGGTGATAAGTCACAGTCTTATGTTGCGGTGACATAACACCTGTGATTCACCTTTCTTTCGATGCACGTCTAGGAGGTGATTTGCTACCGGCTCACAATTTCGCTGCTGTTTTTTTTTTGCTATTATCACTAAATGGAAATAATCAATTATTTAATTTAACTTTATAATACAATCCTTAATACATAGGACAATTTGTCACTTTTGAAGTTGTAAGAAATAGATATATTTTTAATTATTGTGTATGTACTTCATTATGGCTAGTTAATTTCAACATATAATTTAGGAAAATTGTGAAAAGCTCTCAGCAATAGAGCAGTTACGAGGCGCTAGCAAAGCACTTCCGCAACGGTCTCCACTCATTATATTTGATACAACATTAAGATCTGGTCGAATTGCAAACATTTTGCTAAACTGTCACCGTTATGAAGAAATAATTTAATTGTTCATTTGTTTACATGGAGTACAATAATACACATGTGTCAACTGTTTACTGATTTAATCAAGGGTGGTTACAGCGTAATGTGTTGTGTCAGCGAGGCCTTGCCCACTTGTGGACATGGAGGCCGTATAACAATGCGACACCCTCACCCCCCCACTACTTCTCGATGCATATGCTAAGTTGCACCGTTGCGAAGAGTCGTCACCATATTTCCTCCTTTAGGGATGGCATATTTTTTACAGAATAATTTGGGACCACTGTAGCGTTATACTGCTCTCGCTTCTACATCATCCGTATTCGTCTTCGCGGCCTCCTCGATGACACTCGAGCTCTAGATGTAAGTGTTGCTCGCAACTGAATCATACGCCACTAGGCAGCTGCTGTGCACCCCTGAAGAACCCGCCCCTATGTATCTGCTCTTGATTAACTTTCTGAGCGTAGCAATGCTCTCGATTTCTTTTCTCCTTGTGCTCGTTGCTACGCTCGGCAAGTTCCATTTTGTTTGTCCTATTTCAGACTTTGCGCATTTCATATTAGAACCGGCGCAGGATTGTATTATCGACGTGGATTTGCACCCCATTAATACCTACGTATAGTACTTTCTGACGGCTCCTTCCCCACGCCAGCTGTCGTAGATATATCTGACAGGTGATAACGGCCTAACATATTTTTCCGAGACGCGAATCTCATGAACTCATTTACATTCAATCTCATTAGTAATGTCGCTCGAGGGTATGGGCCAGTCTTCTCCCTGTTTTCCTCCAACACTAACAATATAATAACATCACCCAGTATCGTAGGTCCAGACTGCAGGCGTCTAACACAACTGTATCATGAACCAGCCGTTTCTGTTTTGTTCCAGGGATGTATACGATGAGGATGTTGGACGGCGCCGGAGTCCACCCGGCCCCACATCACAACCACTCGCACATGATGCTGGCTGGTGAGCACTATCACTTTACTTCATCTTATATCTTCAATAACAACAATTACGGAGGTGTCACTGACAGCGCGTTTTACGGTTTCTTTGGAGTATATTAGGAACATTTACGTAAGAGTGAGTAGTTTCATACAACCCGCGGTCATAGTACATCCATCCATCCTGTACGATATAATGCGTCCGGTAAATTTAATAACAAATTAGATCAACATATCACCCTTTAATGCCATTATCACAATGTTAATACGCGAAATTCGAAAATGTACTTACTATATACGACGATAAATAAAGATATCAAATGTATAGATTACACGAGTAGAAGGCTCGATGCGCTTGTCATACTCGCTCAGAGACTGATGACATGCCAAGTATGGTGTGCGGTGTATTGGGCAGACCGATCTAAAGAGATGTTGTATTTGACAGAACGTGATTCGGCGTCAGACAGCGCGGTCTCCTCCATGGGATCGGAAAGGGTGCCATCTTTATCTGATGGTGAATGGTGTGATGGTAGCGACTCTGCGCAGGAATTTCATAGGTAAGACAATTGTTGGTGACCGTTGGGGTTGGTGCTCAGCTGATGGCAACTCGGCCACTTAGCTCGACGACTCGTCGATTTCCACGTGGAAGGAAGACAGTAGTCGGTGATGTTATCTGCTGTCATTTCGGCTTGCTGGACAATTACTACATTTGCTATCAATCTCACACTTTTTGGTGTTGTTATAATGACATGCAATTTGTTCGTGAACAGTTCCAAGTTTCGTCCTTACGACGCTGCTTATGGCCGCGACCGCGCCACATCCCACCAGCCACAGAAGAAACACCATATGTTCGGGAAACGATGCTTCCAGGTATGTATGCCTTCCACCGGAGACGGCAGTTTTGTCCAAAACTAATGTAGTGGTTGACCGTGGTCACATCATTGATAAGTTTGAATTGCCTTTGAACTGAAAAAGAAAAATTGGTTCATTCCAAATAGATAGCTACTTACTGCACCGTAGTTAAATCAGAGTACCTGTTGATAGTATCCAACGGTGGACAAGTCTCCCTTGGCTCTTATGAATACATTGTATTCCTGATGGAGTGCCTAATGTAGCCAATATGCCAATATGTAAATTTTATTAGATACAGATGGAACCTTTTTATGGCCATATATCGAAATAACTGCTGATTTATAGGAGCCACCAGCAGCGCCCCCTATGGAGCCTGTACCGCGTCCAGGAATTGTGAAGTACGAATGTCCAGAACAAACTTACCATCATGAAAATATGCACATGCACAATGGTAAGTATCATTTGAAATTAATGTTATATGAAAGTAAACTTTTTTAAATCGATGCGTGATTTTAACCAGTTCCAACAACAATCGATCGAAATAATTAATCAATTTGAATTTATATGAACTGCGAGAATAACACAAGCCGATATGTTCTGGAGTTTCCACAGAGTCAAACATTATGCATTTATTAACGTTGTCGAGTTTCAGTTTTTCAATGTGTACCTACTAATTGTTTCGAACGTGTCGCAGTCGAGTTTGGCGGTCGTCACCACGTGCCACCACACATGACCAGCCTACAACCATCATTGGATCTGAACACACCACACTCAAGCCACGCGCTACTGCAGGTAAATCATTACTGGCATATATATACTCTCCATTTTATATTACCTATTTAGAATTTGGTGAAAGGGGGCTATTCAAGTATTACATACGCAGATTTATTAAAATTATTTACCCTCCACCCCACTCCCTTTGTCAGCAAAAGTAAGCAAAGCTCTTACCCCCTCCTGCCATAATTACGTAATCATTTTTCAGAAGAATAATTTTCAGGAGACTACACGATTGGTCGTAGGTTTTTTATGTAAAATTGATTAGCTATTGATGGCGTAATCATCATCTGGACCCCCCTACCCCCCATGTCATCAAAAATAAGCAAAGCAAAGACCCCCCACCCCCCCTATAGTGCTTACGTAATATTTGAACGGCTCCAAAGATGGTATTTTTGTGAGTTATTAGTTATAATTTGAGTCAATGTATGTAATGGTCGGTTATATTGCAGGGCAACTTGCCGGCGACTCCCCCCCGCTTCTCGTACGCCACCCCCGAGCGTGTCCGTCACAACCACACGTACAGCGCGCCGCTGGCGGCCGCCGACCCGAGACCGGCCGCGGTCAGAGACAAGAGAGGTATGTACTCTCATACCATAGACACACAATATAACACAACAGAAACAGACCGAATATGACCGAGAGCAAATATTTTTTCGCAAGATTTCTATAATGATAAAGTTTTCGACAATAATACACAACATGTGATCGACTTTGAGAACTAAGTTACTAAAGTTTGTGTTTTGAAACTAGACAACGTACAAGGATCATGATATACTTTTTTGTATTAAATACACAATTGTAATCCCTATGCATTATCACATTTTTTTTACACTACATAGGTATCTTCAATAATAAAATAGGTTTAAATGTTTGTACAGTTCGTCGTCTGACAGATGGGTCGATGTCTGATGGAGGCTCCTCCGCCACCAGCAGTGGACAGCACCTCACCAGAGACGAGAAGAGAGCAAAGGCGTTAGGTGTGTGTTAGTGAATTTTACTATATTTATTTATAACTAAATAACTCCACACACACACACGTCTGTATATTTGTATACTTAAAGCAACAATTATTATTATTACTTATATTTCCAATGATGCTCCGAAATAATTTGCGGTCAGCAGTATGATTTTCATTTCACCTGACTAGTCTCCTGCCTCCTACTCACAATTGTGGAGACGCCCAGGTCATTTCCATTAAACTATTCACTGGAAAAGGTAAAAAGAAGAACTTACAGCGCGCTGAATTGATCCTAATGCAACAATATTGTGTACAGGTATACCCATGGACGTGCACGACATTATAAACCTTCCCATGGACGAGTTCAACGAGCGTCTGTCCAAGCACGACCTGAGCGAGGCGCAACTGTCCCTCATCAGGGATATCAGGAGGAGAGGAAAGAACAAGGTACGTGTCTACTTCCTTACTGTAACATACAAAACGCATTGAGGTTTTAAGTTTTGTGACGCATTTTAGAGGTGAAGGAATGTCAAGTGAGCTGTCATATTGCTTACAGCTTTTACCGTAGGGTACTTGGCGTTGTAAAGCAATGTTATTATGTGTTATGATGCATAGGAAGACCATACAGCTTGATTTCAATCACCTGCAGGTCGCCGCACAGAACTGTCGTAAGCGCAAGTTAGATCAGATAACGTCGTTGGCTGACGAGGTCCGCACAGTGAGGGACAGGAAGCAACGCACTCAGAGGGAGCACTCTTCACTCCTCGCCGAGAGACAGAGGGTGAAGGAACGATTCGCAGCACTCTACAGACATGTTTTCCAGGTGAGTCACAACAAATTCCATTACACCAACTAGCTTCAACTGTTAAAAACTCGGCAGCGGAATAAATATCTTTTTTTTTTAATTTATCAATATCTGGTAATTTTAATTAATGTTGTATTATCAGAACTTACGCGACCCGGAAGGTAGACCGGTCTCCTCTCAGCACTACTCACTGCAGCAGGCGGCTGATGGCAACGTGGTTCTTGTACCCAAGATGCCTCAACACCAAGGTACTTACTTGCCTTTATATTTATACGTAGAGGTACATCATTATTCACAAGTTTCTGTGGCCTAGGCCCTAGAGGTGTCTCAGTCTGACTTCTAGTTCAGAGGTGCCCAGTTTGAATTCTAACCGTCTATGATATAAACGGTACTAACGCAAGTATGATAAATATCTGTTTTGCACAGTCTTTTTGCCATCTATTACATTTTGGGTTGGGAAAGTTAAGCCATCGTATAGAGACTATAGCTCAATGATGACACTATAATAAATTATATAATTATTTAAAATCTTTGTAATATTTATTTTCTTTCGGCCAGCCTGTAATAATTATTTTACTGTTCCAGATCACCCAATGAATCGTACATCTGACGAGGACATGGACAGGAAGGCGAAACATTATGAACAATAAGATGTACACATTGTACACTACGAGCACGACACTTCCCCCATACGATATGATACCGTACATACAAACAAACTAACAAGACTACAAACGCAATAATATTTGTAGACATTTTTACTTATACATTTCAACTGCGTGTGATATTGTGAAAACGCCATTTTGTGTAAATGTCAAAAGTTTAGTTTTCACCAATAGGTATAAAACCAGCGATTCCCGCCCATTATTTTCAAATGTCAAAGTTTACAAGAACACTGTCCATATGACAATTTTTTTAAAATGGCGTTTACACAGTACAAGTTGAATAACATAGAGAAATAAAAAATCATTTTGATAGTTTAGGCTTGGCTATTGGACGATAAAAATTAAATTGACGCATTATTATTCTGTGAATATTGACATGATTAAAATAATTATAATTGTCGTTGAAGATTCCATATATTTTCAATATTGGCTGTATGTTCTGTTTATTTTTAATTTGTCAAACAAAAGTGTGACTTGTTACTGGCGATTTAATTTAAATACTTATTCTAATGACATATTGTTGCATATTGTTGGCATTATGGTTTTGGTTTAGGCGTCGTTTATTTTATTGTAATGTAGCTTTCGTATTTTTAGTTTCTAGCATATTATTGTGCTAAATATTCGTAGTTAATAATGTTAAGAGGTTATATACCAAGAAGTACATTTCAGGCGAGTATTCCTTTCAGTAACACGGTAATATGACGCCACGTGAACAAGCCCAATTCATACATTTTACTGGTCAAAGGTCACACATGAAATATTGAAATTGTACCGACGCTTTCTTATATGGCTGCAAAACGTTCTTTAGAGCACTTAATAAGATGAATATTTTTCAAATAAAATTAAAGAACGCTTTTCATATAAAAACACAGGCGTGCAACTAGAGATGTGAACTGTTGGAAGTCACAAAGAGTGTGTTGCCTGTTCATACTAGACACGTGTACAGCAATAAACACGCTGTTAAAAAAAAAATGTAAAAATTAAAAAATATATATATATTGTTTGTGATACAAAAATATAATTCCATTTTGAGTTAGATTATGATTAGTGATTCTAAAATTGTGTGTTTCAGTGTATTTTGTTTTTTTAAGATTTATTTTTTATTTCTTACACACTATCCATATTCATAGTTTATTTTTTGTAGCAGATTTCTGTAGAAATTATTTACTGCATTAATAAATAATCCGTTTTTGAAGAACAAACAAAATTTCTATCAAAAATCCCGTAAACGACTGATATCATGAAAAACCGCAGACTAAAAAAACACTTGATGTCTATGACGTCGTATTGTTGCAATAAGTAAATAAATAAGTTTTTGTAAAGTATTTTTTTTTCTCTTAAGCATTAAGTTTGTCTTTTTGTATGTATCTAATAATTCGTAGTTTAATTCGTAATATTTTTGTAAATAGTACAATTAATTCATCAATAAATTATTAAAATATGATAAAATACGATTTCGTTTTCTTAACAATCCTAATATCACTTACATTTTTGTTTTTAAAATCTTGTTTAAGTTATTGTTTTAAATGCGTAAAAAGTTAAATAACTTTTATGAAAATATTGATGAATTGATTATACTAGGGATGTACCTACTAGCGACTTTTGAGTCTTCACATTTAGGATAAATATATATATATTTACAGCTCCCGAGCACTTCGCCTAAGTTATATTGTCGAAGTAAGTTTTTGCCGATTGATTCGTGATTATATAAACTATAATATTTGTTTGTATGCGAAATATTGATTGATAGTAATAACTAAATAGATTTTCGTCTACACGTTAAAATGTTGTTGCATGTGATGATTTTGCGTTTTTATTAAATAGATGTACAATCGCGATTCAATAACTGCTTTTCTTTTATATTATAGTGTTTTTTTGTTACCATAGATTAAATTGAGTATGCAAAGGTGTAATTAAAAACGCATTAAATATAATTAAAAAAAAAAAAAAACAAATATTATAGATTTATCATCCTTTAAAGTACATAGATTTAAGGACTAATTTAAATAACGCAACAGCTGACAGTAGTATCTATCTACTGTATAGAGTGTAATTTAATCGCTACATTTCAATATTAGTTATTATGATTTAAATATATGTAATTAAATGAATTACTCGACCACCTTGTCTGACCTTGGCTCGCTGTGCTATAGATACGACGCTCAAGGTTAAGGCAGTACGACCGTGACATTGCCCTACACTTCGTTCCTTATGACGCGTCACATACAGCTAAAACAAAACCTATTTCAATAATTTAATAACCTATATTAATTATATAAACAATTGGGTTGTATTAAGTTTTTCGCTATTCCAGAAATGACATTATATTTTGATAAAAAAATACGTTTATAGTTATGGATGATGTTCAGACGCCATCTTGACAAAATAAAAATATTTTAAAAAACTGTTGTATCAATAAAAACTAGTTACTTATAATTTATTAAATTGCGCACACTAAACCTATTCTCTATCTATTTAAATGCGATTTATAACACAACAAATGTTTTAATCAAAAAGGGTTAATTCAAAACAATAAATGGCGGTCACAATTCTATTATTGATAGCACATTTTCATTACATTTAAGTTAATCGGGTAAGTTAATAGTTTTGTAGTTTTATGTGAATTAATAAACGACATGTTTTTTAAAGACAACAACATTTTTTAAAGAGTTTTTCTGCTTTTCTTATTACGAATGTAATATTTTTGTACTATTCATTCTCGATAGATAATTGTAAATGGTAGTGGCATAATGGTAATTCACGATTATCGCGATTCAGATTATCAGATTTACGATATCTGTATGAAACATAAATACGAAATACCTTTAATAATTGTTGTCTTTAAAAATCTTTTAATCTAACTATGGTGCATATTTTTTCAAAAATAATGTACCGCCTCTGCGTATATTTTATGATCAAAAAAAATATTTATTCGTAATTCGTGTAAGGTTAATGGTTCCGCGTTTCGGCTTCGAATGCAAATCTTGCTCCACACTTTTACTTCGCGCTTTCAAATATTTGTGATGAAATTAAACAAGTACCGATAAATAACAAAATGACGCCACATATTTTATTCATAATGTGTTATTTGATGTATCTGCTGACGACTTACGTGTCTGTTAGAACCTAAACACGATGTGATTTGATTTGGGACTAAAATTAATAAGGCGATTAGATATACAACTTCTATTTATTTGACTTAATTTTGACTTCGATTCTATTTGATTGGTTGCAAAGGTGTAACTAATAAATATTAAATATGTAAGAATAGGAACATTGACATTAATAACTAATCATATAAAATATATTTGAGCACTCCAAACTTCCAACAGTATCCAATGAAATGCTATACGTAGGTGTGTAAAGGTTATCAAAATTGGAATTAAAAAGTGTGAAATTTTGCGCGGGAAAATCAGCTTATGTCAAATCACATCAAAATCTTTCTAAAAACAATTTATTTAGGTAGAGATCTACACGAACATTATACTTTACGACATTTAGCTTTCACAACAAGGACCGGTGCTTTCTTTGCCGTAGAACATTTAATACTTTTTCTTGTACCGTATCAGTTGACTTACAACTTTCTAACAATATTATTTTTAAATTAATCAAAGGATTCTGCATTTAATTTAGTAGTTTTGTACCGAGCTATACGATTTAATGGCTGTGGGATGTTTTTTATTGCAGGCGACAAATTATTTACCTTTAGGTCTGTAACGTATAGCTGTTTTATTCTACTATTACAAAGTAAAAAAAAAATTCAATAGGAATATTTATGTAAATTGAAAGATAATGGATGATGACATTTCAGATATTCCTACAAATACTTCGAACATTAGAGTTTTCTATATAAATTCCTAACAGTAACGCAATAAAATCGAATTTAACATACTAATATTTGTCCGTAATGACAATGATTTAGTGAGATAATAATATTAATATTATCTATTCAAAATCTACATTACCAATTTTTTTACTTCGGTCCATGTGAGTTTACATTGTGAGATAAAAAAAATCAATGCTACATCAGTAGCTATGTTCTAAATTTGAATACATAATGTATTTTTTTTAAATACGTTATTATTTTAAACATGGAACATACTTATTTTGAATACTGATCTTATTTATTTTGACTGAATACAAAAAGTTCTCATTTGAATAGTGATTGTTGATGTTTTAAATTTATACATTATTCTGTGAATTTCGCCTTCAATAACTTAAGTAATTTACGTACTTAAGTATTAAGTAATGCTTTTACAATGTTCATATTTTGTTTTAAAAATTAACGTTTTCAGTCTATTCAAAGTAGAGACAAAGTTATTTCAGAGTCCATTATTTTATAATCAGTATCGAGGACATATAAGAACAAGTTAGTTTTTTCCGGTTTTTTTAAGGTTTATACATGTTTTATTTTTACATTAGTTTCTCTAGCAAGAGTATGCGAGAATTTAACAAGTCTCGTCTAAGAAGGGACTTTTCTATTCTTGAACATTTTTATTCTATATTATGGAAACTGTATATGTATCCAACATTTTGTTTACGCCAGAAAATCTGTTGTATAATTATTAGGTTAGTAATATTTTTTTTCTAACGTTAAGTTACAATCTAAGTGCGTAAGATAACATAATATGTGTTTAAGAAATAATATAAAACTGTCAAAATATTAATCATTTTTTATTTTTCCTTTCCCTGTTTCCTCTAAAATCCTAACCTATCCTATCTAAAATTAGTCTCGGTGGACCAGTGGTCGAGCACCCGCTTCTAAATCTCGAGGTCGCAGGTTCGAATCCACACTGGCTCACACCAATGACTTTTCGAAGTTCTTTTCGTAAGTTATGTGTGAAAAATATCGATGACGAAAAACTTTATACTTAAAACCGTTATGTTCCATTTGGGATGTAAAGATAACGGGACGAGGCTTAACAGCCGCTGCCTACACCTTCGGGTGGAAAAGGGCGTGAAGTTATGTTACATAAATAATTATACTTACTATTTTTTGCAGCTAGAAATTATCAGTTTTTAAGAACTTAAAACCAATTCTCTTATAGATCCCGTTCATAGAGACTCGAGCTTGGCGCGTCGCGTTACTTACTAATTTAACGTAATCAAAGTTTTAGTTTCCGATTTTACGATCCCGGCTCCTGGCAGGCTAAACTGAACAATATTATAAAATCTGTTGTTTCATTTCTAAACGCTTTTGTCAAACTGGTCTCTCCTAATTTGAACTTATTTATCCCGATAATAGAGGTATTTCAACTGTTCAATAGAGGCTGTCCACCAAATCAATGGTAAATCTAAATTAGGGATAAAAAAGATAGTGGTTTGATCGGATATCGAATTTTCATCAAGCTGCGAAACTGATGTAGCGCCGGATATTCGGTCCTTTAGGAAGTTTTCTTAAACAACGAATGAAACTGCATTTGATTTTACAAACTTTTTAGACTGGTTTAATGAGATGGCCTAGTGTAATATTAATGACTAGCGGACCCGGGGATCTTTGTTTCGCCTAAGTTTTGACGGGACTTTTACTGGCAGGTAGCTGGTGTCCTAAGGAGTATGAGACCAGCTACCTGCCAGTAAAAGTCCCGTCAAAATCGGTACAGCCATTTAATAGATTGTCGCTATAAAGAAAACCATAATACAATTTGCTAGCCAAATTGACTTTTTCTTAAACACATCCAGGATCGGTGGCCCAGTGGTCGAGCACACGGCTTCAGATCCAGAGGCCCGGTTTCGATTCTTGACACTAGCTCACACCAATGACTTTTTAGAAATTGTTTTCGGAAGTTATGTGTGATAAATATCGATGACTGAAAACTTTGTGCCCGGTATGGCAATAGGTTCGCCACCTATTCCATCTAGGGACGTAAATATAACGGCGAGACGAGGCTTAACAGCCGCTGCCTACACCTTTAGGTAACAAAAGGCGTGAAGTTATGTTACATCCAGGGTCAATCGCAATAATGAACCCATGCAATTAATGGTCAGTTAATTTAATTAAATCTGTACCCGCAGTTGTGAAAGTTTCCTTCCAGTACCTGGCAGTAGCGTTAGTAACGCTATTCTCAGAAGCGGGTCTGGTATACTAAGCCAAGTAGAGTATCCCTCTAACCAAGAGATGCAGAAAACTTGCTACAATTTGCCACTTGTCAACTTTGAGTAACTTAAGCCTCATCTCGCCGTTATGTTAACGTCCCGAATGGTATTCCATTCCTTTGTACCATCAGGTACAAAGTGGTCAGTCATCAGATCATTCTATGATTTTCAATTCATCCAAAAAATCATTACATAGTATAAAACAAAGTCGCTTTCCACTGTCTGTCCCCTTATAAGCTTATATCTTTAAAATAACGGATATTGATGCCGGTATTTTTATAGATAAAGGGTGTCAACGGGTGTATCTATAATTCATGTATGATGTATTAAAGAAAAAATGATTAACCCAAAATTTACTATTTTATAACTTTTGATAAGGAACAAAGTTCGCTGAAGTAATAAATAATTAAAAACCTGTGTCCATTTTATATAGTTTATTAAAGCATTGTCATAATTAAATAATATGACAGTAATTGTACATAAAACCTAAATTAACAAATTAAATTTTATATAATAAGCTTATCTATATTCCATAAATATAATTTAAAATATGATTAATATTAATATCTGCAATCGTGTGCAGCAAATTATGGATACATATAAATTGCAAGGATTTATATACTGAGTGTTTATTCATATACTTGTTCAACTTATTTGAAATATTATTTTAAAAACTAAAATAACCAAAATATTCGATAATACATAAAAATAAGAAACGCACACTTAACTGTAAATTCTAAACGTGACTATACTAATTAATAGCATTTTAAACATCTAAATACAATTAGGAAGGAATGTGATCCAACCAGTCAAAATGTTCTCAGATATTATAATATGTTACCCTACCGGCCATAATATATATCAACTTATGCCTCTAATGAATTATAATTTTCAAATTATTATCATAAGTCATAATTATTGTATTAAATAATTGTAAGAATTCTTAAAACAATCAATATTCGTATATCGTGGATATAATTAAAAATTTGTAATTTTTTTGTTAATGTTTTTGTAACTTTTTGGTGACATCTCAAGGAATGGATGGATGTGTTTTGCATGTTTTCCGAAAAGTCTTTGGTGTATTAGAACAGCAGTCCTAAATCGTTCTGTTCTAATGACAGTGTTAACCAAGACAATTTTGGCAATGAAAGGTAATTAATTATTTCTAAGCATATAGAATACCTACTAATAATTATTGCATTACATTATTATTGTTGTTGTATTTTATTATCGGTGTCAGTATTATTATTACGATGATTATTTAAACAAAAATATATATGGTATAAATATATACGATCTATTTTAATAAAATACAAAATTAATGAAATATTAAATAACACACCTATTGTGGTTAATATCAGATTATCATTATTATTTTTTTACGTTTTTACGAGAGATACTCGCAATGGCTATTTTATATATTTAAAACATCAATAAATCATTCCGGAGCGTCGGGATGAATAAGTAAATTAAATAAACGGGATAAAAATTATTTTACTCGTCGTCAACGTACTATAATATAACATTATCATAATCATTCTAATTATCAAAAATAATAATAAGGTAATATTACTATTAAATTAGGTGTTATTGTGTATTGGCTTAACCATTACTCGTCATAACTAACTAGTTTTATACCGACAATCTCCTTTCCAATACACATACACATCTGGATGTAATGAGATGTCCAGGGGTTTAGTGTATGATGTGTTGGGGGGCGTTCGGTGGGGGGAAGCACCTCACGTGCTCAACTCCGGCCCTCTCGTCCTCGGCGGCGAGGTGGCGCGCCAACACGTAGAATATCTGACAGTTCAGCACTTGGAAACGACGAATGCGATCGACCATTTTCTTCAGAGGCTGAAAATAAATGTTAAAATGGAACTCTTACGTGAAGCAGGAAGTTTACATAGCCTCCTTCTAGAGTAAGTAGTGAAATACTCACGATTCCTTTAACAACCTCATCCTTGCCATCCACTCTCTGCACTCTCAGGATGTGGTAGCAGAAATCTAAGGCTTCGAAGCGTCGCTGTTGTCCCAACAACGCTATGATGGTACACCCGGCCCAATGCAGGCCCTCACCGAACAGCTCCTCCACAGTGAACTGAGTATCACCTACTGGGATGCAGTACAGAAACTGGAGCGCTGACCATAATCTAAGAACATCAATGGGATATTAGAGGGAGTCACATAAAATATAATCAAATATCGGAAACTTCACACGCTTAATACACTAACGATGTAGGCAACAGAATTTTATTTCGAAACGCTGAATTAATTTTACTGTCCCATTGTATATAACGTCAATACGAAGGTACGGCGAACCTATTGCCACACACCGGGCATCAAGTTGTCAGTCAACGATATTCATATAATATTTCTTTGGGCATTACACCACATAATAGGTTGGGGAAAAAGTATTTTCGTATTTTTGTATGAAAAGTCAAGACATTTTTTTCAAAGTTTATTTACATTTATTTACAATATATATGTACCGTTTTGTTGAATAACTTTCTGCCATTTTGTGGGCAGAGACATTATCCCGTTACTGTAGAAACTTTGGGACTTCTGATCAAAAAAACGGGACAAATAGTTTTGGCAGTCCTCTCTTGAGGTCAACCTTACAGAACCTAAAGAATTCTGAAGAGACCGAAACAGGTGAAAATCTGAAGGCGCAAGGTCAGGGCTATATGGTGGATGCACTAGGACCTCCCAGTCGAACTCTCTTAATTTTTGCTGAGTGGCTAAAGATGTGTGTGGTCTAGCGTTATCGTGATGAAAGACCACACCCTTCCTGTTGATCAATTCCGGCCGTTTTCTCTCGACTGCTTCCTTTAATCTCATCAGTTGCTGGCAGTAAAGATCAGAATCGATGGTTTTGCCGGACGGTAAAAGCTCATAATGAACAATGCCCTTCCAATCCCACCATACACACAGCATCACCTTATTTCGTGTTAGGCCAGGTTTGGCCACAGTCTGTGAAGCCTGGCCAACTTTCGACCACGACCTTTTTCGCACGTTCTTGTCGTACGTGATCCACTTTTCATCGCCAGTTATCAATCTCTTCAAAAACGGCTCGGTTTCATTACGTCTCAATAATGAATCGCAAATGAGTACACGGTTCATTAAGTTTCTTTGAGTGAGCTCGTGTGGCACCCAAATATCGAGCTTTTTTGTATAACCAGCTTTCTTCAAATGGGTCAAAACTGTTTTGTGGTCAATTCCCAGTTCTTCAGCTACATCGTAACTACTAATATGCCGATCTTGCTCCACTCTTTCAAAAATGGCGTCCATTTTATTCGTAACAGGGCGACCAGAGCGAGGTGCATCTTTAACATCAAAATTTCCGGACTGAAAACGTTTGAACCAAATTTGTGCTACTCTTACTGACACTGCATCAGGTCCATAAACATCACAAATTTTTTTCACTGCTTGAGTTGCATTTTTGCCTTTTTTATAATAAAATTTTAAAATGTATCGAATTTCTTCATTAGATTCACTCATTTTTACGGAGAGAAAAACAAATGAAAAATAGCGGGAAACAACTTTTTTTATTTTTTTCTTTTCTTTATAATGTAACCTTTTTAATGTTACCAAAACCAGCCAGACACAAATAGTACAGTCAAAGAAATTTTATAATAAGTTTATACCTACGTTATGCGAAAAGACTTTTTCCCCGACCTAATATATATTTTTATTTTTTCCACTAAAAACAAAACCATCATATGGGGTTAAAATCATCAGTCTCCATTCAGGGGAAAGTACACTCGCCAGTAGACCCCTCTACTGGCGAGTGTACTTTCCCCTGAATGGAGACCATTCGTTAAACATTACGCTCGAACTCCTGACCATCCTTCTAGAAGCAGGAAAATCGAAAAACCTAGTACAAACCATGTAAAATCACTTAACATCTTCCAGCTCAACTTAAAAGGGCGTGACGTACGTGGGGATAAACTGCAAGTGAGGAAGGTTCTCCCAGCTATCTTGTGACGAGGGCTAGGTAGAATTTGG
Organism: Euproctis similis; assembly: GCA_905147225.2. Lineage (NCBI taxonomy): Eukaryota > Metazoa > Arthropoda > Insecta > Lepidoptera > Erebidae > Euproctis > Euproctis similis. The sequence goes on from LR990107.1 coordinate 3,428,056, forward strand.
CCGAATTTGGATACATCTAAAGAGCGTTTGTACCCGGTCTTGACTTATCAACACATGTTTACGTTTAATAATAATCGTACTTACGCAATCATCGGTGCGTCCGAAATTCTAGCGCAGCCAGTGGCAGAAAAGAGAACTAAGATCTCAGTTTATTATTGTGTTCACTAACACTATGGAACAGGCTATTCCGTTTCGACTCCTGTGTATTTATACTTCGTGGTTGGATTGTTTAAATGTCATAAATCACCTGTGGAATTCGTGTGTGTCGTCTGTGTGTAGCGGTGCGTGGTGATGTGGGGCTGGTGGGGCCGGCCACTGCGGCGCCACGAGGCACGCTCGCAGACGTCTCAGCACCACCGAGAACAAGGACAGGCCGCAACAGAGGCGCTCGCGAGTCAACAGGTCACCCTCGCGAGACAACTGACCTTGCTGGATGTCACAACACATTTAGCACATGTTAGCAATGGCGTAATGAACTTCAGATTGTTAAAATATATCCTCTCAAACGTTTTCTTTAAAAGTTAATCATTTTTTTTTGTATCAACATTTTCAAAAAGCGATTAATTAAAGATAATGGTTGACGATGTAATGCTGGAATTGTATATCTTGGATACGCTTTTAGCAGGGATGGAAGGTACACCGCGGGTGTAGAAAGAAGAATAGCGTTAGGAAATATAGTAAATGGGGCCTTGGGCAGATTCCTGAGCGCAAAAGATATTAGCAGAAAAGCCAGCTAGGAATCCACAATGCAATACTGATCCCAACGCTAATTTATGAAAGCGAGAGCTGGGTATGGCAAACCGTGCATGAAAGTAGGATAAACGCAATCAAAATGAGGGCATTGCTCAAAATCTGCGGAGTGACCCTCACTGACCGCGTGGAAAACAAGTTTATAAGGAAGGAAGCCGGATTGAAAGAGAGTGTCGGTGTAAAAGTAAGAAAGGGCATGCTCCGATAGCTCGGGCATGTAGAAAGGATGGATGAAGCAAGATTGACTAAGCAGATACACAATGCAAAAGCGGATGGATGTAGGAGTCGAGGACAGCCTAAACACACATTCCATGACCTGATAGAACGTGTCCTGGAGGAAGGTGATGTTAGGAGCCTCGAAAATCGACGCGCGTGCATGAAAAGAGTTATCAAAGTCAACGAAGCGAGTAAGGTGTGTAAGAATCGTGCCTTATGGCGCTCCGTACTCTCTACCTACCCCGTAAGGGATTTGGCGTGAAGTTTATGTATGTATATAGTAGTGTCCGACAAAAGCTTCGGCTTCGGCCACCTTCAGTCAAAAATCCATCTTCGGCGAGATTTTCGGCTTCGGCCGGATTCTTGGCCGAAGCTGAAGGTCCCGCCGAAGGTCCAATAACAGTCGGAATTAAACGAACTGTTACGAAATAGTGAGTGACTGAAGGACCGGACTGCACTTAGTTCAGTGCGGATACCTCTGTCACCGAGAGAAAAGTGGTATGAGCTACTTAACGCCGATATTCTTCATTAGCTGTGGATAATATTGAAGAAAATTATTAAATTACTAAGAGTTTATAAAACTTCGGCTTCGGCCCAAGGTTGTGGAGATTGCCGATTAATCGGCTTCGGCTTCGGCCAAAAATAGACCTTCGGTCGGACACTAGTATATAGCCAGGTTATAAGATTTTTTTGACATTTTTATATTTTTCCTAAATAATTTTAAATTGCTTCTGACGATATGTGAATAAAGTTTCACAATGATGCGTGAAAAGGCAACAAACAAACTTACGAGTACATACGCATTAACTATAGTAAAGATAATCTTTCACTCACTTTGGCTGTTCCATACTTGTCGACGTTCTGGACGATCTGTAGGGCGGCGTACTTCGCTTCAAGTCGCTTCTGTTTAGTTTCCGGCTTCTCACCCTCTGTCGAACAATTCCATTTATTTATACGAAGTAAGCAATCGAAGAAGTTTCCAATGTCCCATAACACATACGAGTGTTGCTCGCTTCTACGAAATTCATAACGCTTGTACTCCAAAATAATGAAAGTCGAGGGAGCGAGGAATGTATGTAATAATTATACAATTATTATATTTATTATATAACTATACTATTACATAAATATAATTATATAACGCTCAGGTCTTTTCGCCTACTCAGTAAGTGAATTAGCGTGAAGGTTTTGAATAACTCACCGGCTGCAAAGGGTCTAGGCAGCATGTTCTGGAACGGTGCTGCGTGCAGAAGGTCTGTTACTTCCTCCTGACTGAGGGCCTACAGATAGACCAATTAATTTATTATTATATATTGTACCAGCCTAAAAGAAAGTGTTTTTCTCGGCGCATTTTTTCAATGCTATATTATTAATGTATTATAAATACGAACAACTCCGTTGAAAACTTATGTTTATTAAATACTAATAAATAAGTAAATTTTGGATTTATCACATTTTCTTTACTAAATCATCCATGAATAATAGATATAAACCACCCTGTTGACACCCTCTATCTATTGAAAAAAAAAACCGCATCAAAATTCGTTGCGTAGTTTCAAAGAGTATTTGGATATAAGGGGACAGACAGCGAAAAGCGACTTGTATACTTTGTAGTGAGGGTCGTGTCCGTTACCTGTTCAATAAGCATACAGAACAGTATGATGTTGCCAAGTTCCCTGAACGCGTGGAACAGCTCCGTCCTGGCATCTGGATACTGCACTATGTCGGTCAGCTGTGCGTGGTAATAACCAAGCACACCTACCATAACAACACTTACATTAATAAAAAGTTTAAGTGTTTATTATATGTATTACTAAAATGTCAAAAATAGAACAAAAAATATGTGTACGATTCAATTATTTCGTAGTTGAAATGTGAAAGACTAGATTTATTTACTCAACAAACGATTTGTCAATTTTCATTCAGAGTAATCTGTTTTTATTTTACACTTTTCAAAGTTTAGCATGATATGGGACGCCGAATGTCATCTATAGTAAGGCCAACGAGATGAGATAATAAATAAAAACATTGTTTCAGGGGTTCAAAACATTGGCGACAAAACACATTTATTTTTCATTCTCAAGATACATATAATTCATCCATGCACAATAATTATGTGAAAGTTGACACTTGGAGGCACTTTTTGCGTTGATAAGTCACTCACACATGAACAACCCGATTGCCGATATATTATTATTATATCTATGTTGTCAACCACGGTATCAACTGCTATCATGTACCACGAAATGCGCAACGATAGCTGTTTTCGACTAATTGACGTCTTTACAGCATAGGAGTAACAAGGACGGAGATATCGATCGCTCGGATATTCGCGTCAATCGCTAATTGTCCCAAGATAACTCGGTAAGGGTCCGTTTGTTTATAGTTTTTATCGCATCTCGTTGGCCTTACTATACATATAAATCTATTATTATTAGATATTTATATTTCTTTAAACTTAAAAATGTACCGTTTGAACCGTAATCGTATCGGGGCAGTTTGCAGTGTCTCGGCATGGCGGCGGCGAGGGCCCGGGTGAACTGCGCTATGGTACCGTGAAGGAGCCCCCTCGCCACGTCCAGCAGCTCAGAGACAACCACAGCCACGCCCTGGTAGCCCAACAACCGAACCAGAGCGTGCAAATGCTGTGCACCCACGAAACCTATAGAACAAGGTCAATATCACATTACAATCAGGCTTCAGTGTTCACGAGAATCGTATCAAAGTTATAAATCAGCGTCTCTGAAACATTATTAGGGCCAAATACGCTAGCGAACGCAAAATGACGATAAAAAAAACTTTACATTAAATTAGGTGAGAACTGTTCTTGTGTACTAAGTTACTGACTGACAATGAAGTAGGAAACCTATGGAAATGACATGTCAAGATAAAATTAAAGCCGCTGTGACGTCATGCGGGCGCCTAAAATTGTGGTTTTAATGCTGCTCAGGAGATTTTTATTTCTCGATAAACGTCCAAATAAAGATAATATTAAAATAAAACTTATTGTTTTATTTTAAATATTATTTTGTCGGCAAAATTTTTCCCACCATTTTTTTACAAATAGAGCGTCAAATATGGCGGATTTTCGGCTTCAGTAGGTATTTAGGTGTATTCATGTTTCTATATTCGTCCACTTTATGTACGTACTGAAATACTGTTTCTATCCGAGTGACAGTGCTGAGTAAGAACGAGTCGGAGATATGTATACCTGTGCGCCGACAAAATGGACAATGTTTATTTAAGCATTTGTACGTATAGAACAATATGTCTCGTATATATATACAAGTCAATGGTTACTGACCATTGTACTGCGCGTATTGCGCGGAATACGCAAGTGACAACTGCTTGGAGCCCCACAGCAGAGCGTGGCCGTACTGCTGAGGTTTCTCGCGGGTCACGCCGGCTGCGAACTGAATGTCGCGACACTTCACGAACCTGTCGACCGTCAACATACACGTTTAACTACCGTTTGCGTGAATCAATGACAATTGCACCTGTAAATGTATATTGTTGCTGGTCACCTGTCTGTGGCGGCGTTGTAGCAGTAACTGGGCAAAAAGTCGAAGTTCAGCTCCCAGAACACGTGCAGTGTGATCCTGCCGTACGGTGCCAACACACCGTGATCGCTTTCACGAAGTATCGCTTCGAAATCGTCCAGAGTCAGGTATCTGCTCAGTAGTTTGTGGCAGAGACGGTTCACTGATATCAAGCCTTCCAATTCCTGCGATTTCATATAATAAGGAATAATGTCGTCATTAAATATATTGGGATTGGTTAATCATTTTAAATAAAATAATAACTAAGCCGGAGCGCTAAGACGTAAGAGTCGAGATAAGTCCCGGCATACAGATCAAGGCTTTTATGAAAATGAGTCGAGAACTTCTACACACACTTTAGAAATTTCAGGTAGTTACTCTCTGTAAAGTAAAAGTGTAAAATAATGCAATATTGTCCTAATATTGGATATAGTCGAAAAATATCATTTTTTAGCAGGTAAGTGTTATATATTTATACTCACAACCACGCCGGTAATGTCACCGGCTTCGAACTTAGCGACAGCCGCGTCTAAGGCCCTGTGCATGTCTGCGTTAATTCGCTGAGCCACCTGACAAATAACAACATTAAAATATAGAATTTTTTTTTCGAGAAGATTATAAATTATATGCATTAATATTTTGCAATGTGCTACGTTACCAGTGCGCAAAGGTCAACGTGTCTTCCGAGCAGGGCGACGTGTCTTTGACGCAAGAGGGACGCATACCTCCCCGCCCCGCCCCCCGTGCTGGCACCCCGCGCCGCACACTCCGCTCGGTAACGTTTGTCCAACAACATGCTGATGTACACATACACAAGATTTAGAAAAATATGTAGATGTTTAGATAGTATCGGACAAAACGGAAAGGCTAGGCTAACTAGAACTAAAACATTTAAAACTTGCTACTAAATTTAAAAACAACTACTGTTTGGGATAAAGACTAAAAATCCAAAAACATATAAATCTATATGACAGTAATACAGCTACTAGACATTGTTCCCGTACGCACCTGGAGGCGAGTTGTTTGTAATGTGCGTACACCTGCTCGGACAACTTGTACACGAACTGGTCGAAGCACAGGTTCACTTCGGCTTCGACTTCGTCGTAAAGAAACTGTTTCTTGAACACGGTGAGCGCATACTGAGCAGAGTCGTTGTACAGATCCAGTGGATACAACACGTATCTAGACGGAAAGATTACACTTAACCAATAACCAGAAACCATTTGCTATATACATAGAATTCTAAATGGGTTGAAAATATTGTATGTTAGCGTTTAAAAGACGTTAGTTCTCCATTAACAATGTAGCACAACCTCGCGGGGTTCAAACTTTGGTTCTCACTCAGGAACAGTGCCAAACAATAGTGTTATTTCATTACGTTTTTACAAAACATAGGTGTAACTACCAGAATCCCTCAGAATGTGCCTCCCAAAGGTCGGGTGAAGCCCCCTTGTGAGCGCTGCAGATCTAAGGGGTGGCAATAAAAGATCACAACCAAACTGACGTTATAGTGGTTTTAAATAGACGAAAGTGGGATAAATATAGTTAATTCTGAAAATGGGCAGTAGATAAAATAACTTTGGGAACCACTGCCTTGGACACTATTTAAATTAGACAGTGGTCACTCACTCCATCATGGCGGGCTCCTTAGTGCGCAGTATGTGATCAGTCAATATCCACGGCATGGACATCTCTATGGGGAACTGTATGCGCTTTTCCATTGTCACCAGATCGTTGCACTCCTCATTGTGCTGGTGGCGCACCATGCATTTCTAAAAGTAAGATGTCGTACGTAGTGAGATGTCGCGACATACTCAACATTGGAAAATCAATCATAAATGGATATGTTTGTAAGAAATCCATAATTTGCCTTCAGCTTACAGTTTTACACAGTTTGTTCATAATCTGCTTAGTACAGAAAACTTTGTATTTATGTAATTGCACTTACATTAACTTTTCTGCCCATCGTCATCTCAAGATAGAACTCTCTGTACCACAACTGTGAGAGATCACAGCATTTCTGTAATGAGTCTGCAAAGAAAATAGTTGTTAATATAACATAACTTCACGCCTTTTGTTACCCGAAGGTGTAGGCAGCGGCTTTTAAGCCTCGTCTCGCTGTTATGTTTACGTCCCAAATGGAATAGGGAATAGGTGGCGAACCTATTGCCACAAAGTTTTCAGTCATCAATATTTATCATACACTAGCTGACCCGGCGAACTCTGTTTCGCATCAAAAGTAATAACTGCTGCCCCGCTATGTTAATACTGCAATATCTTCGACAAATTTGAAGTCGATAGCAGCTATAGGTTAAAAATGGGAATTTTCCATTGTTAATACCCCCGCAACCCCCCTTGTGGGTGGAAATTCGTAAAATCCGTTCTTAGCTGACCTCTACTCGGCGAAAGGAATAATCCTACCAAATTTCAAGTCGCTACGCCTTATGGTTCCAGAGATATCGTGATGAGTCAATATATAGGTGGAAATCTCTTATATATATATATATAGATAACGTCCGAAAACAATTTCGAAAAGTCATTGGTGTGAGCCAGTGTCAGGAATCGAACCCGTACCTCTGGATCAGAGCTCGACCACTGAGCCACCGAGACTATATACACCGTTGTTAATCTGTTACTTATTAACTATAAATGACAAACCAACTCTGCTTGTGGAAGCAATGGCCAAGAAAAGTCTACGTAGTAAAGTAATTACCTGACAAGTTGAGCAAGTAACTCCAATAGAAACTGAGCCGGTGGAACGCTTCGATCTGCTGCAGCGTGGTGGCGTCCAGATCCTTCCTGAGGGTCCTTCTGCCGCCGGACTTATCAGATATCAACGCCTCCAATTGTGTACGGACCATGTACAACTGCGTTGATGATGGACCTTCACAATAGATATCAATGATGGAAATTTAAATATGCTCCGTGCATACATTTACGTTATAGGCCGTGAGAAAAAAGTAAATCCTATTTTCACGCCTTTTTCTACCCGAAGATGGAGGCAGCGTCTGTTAACTCAGTGAGTCGTTACATTGCGTCCCAAATAAAATAAGTGGCGAACCTATTGCCCACGCCGGTCACAAAGTTGTCGGTTGTCGATATTTATCACACATAAATTACGAAAAGAATTTCAAGAAATCATTAGTATGACCCCTTAATCGAACCCCCGACTTCTGATTTAGAAGCGGGAAGCTTGACCACTAGACCACCGAAAAAGAAGCAATTGAACCTTTTTTTTAAGTATTTAAACATTTTTCACTAGATAGAGTAGAAATTATCTTTTTCTTGAATTAAAAACAGCTTGTACAAGGTTAGTTGTTATATCCAAGGTACTTAATACTCACCGACATTACGCCTGGGCACGTTGATGGGGAAGCTTGCCTCTCCATCTTTCTTTCCCCGCAGAGCTGGATCCTGCTGGGGTTCGCAGCCTCGTGCCCAGTCACCGCACGTATCGCGGACCGATACTATTATACTGAAATAAAATCACAATTAGTAACACAGGAAATTGAGACACACTGATAGCATCAACAAACTCTTCTCTTTACCTTCTAATAAGATCTTTTTTGTTCTTTATAGCCTTCCGAAGTGGCTCTCTGAGGGTCAACTGGACGAAATCCTGGAGCTCCGCGTATATGGACCTCCTGGCGGCGTCAGCGAACACCGTCTCCATACGGGCCATCAGCACCTGGAGACCTTTGATCATGGCTATGACCTCGATCATAGCGAACTTTTCTTCGGACGTGTAGTTGTAACGGGTCGCCTGTTAGTTAGTCACAATTAACTTTTTATTAGAGATACACTTTGAGCAAAGTCTGCACGAGTCTGTATTATAACAATGCTAGTTGATTCGGTGAACTTTGTTTGGCATCAAAAGTGTCTGTTCTCTCTGCCTACCCTTTAATACTATGTAGTGACATGTTTTTAAGTTATGTTGGAATATAAATGTTGCTTGAAAATAGTGATTACACTTCATTAACTCTCGGTAATTCGGGATATAAATATTCAGTGACACGAGATGTTGCTGCTGCTGACACCGTCGAATATAAAAAGATTACAAAACACACTCCACACGATAGATAGATAGAACACTCACACGTTCATACTCCTCAGCATTAGGTGGACAGTAGGGATTGCTTGCGTGATCGGTAGGATGCAGAAGCTTCCACGAGCATAGTTCTGTGAGCACCGAACACCATGATGAGAGCAATTGAAGGCCCCGAAGACATAATTCCGTGACCGTCTTATTCTCAGCATCAGACCCAGCCAGATCTTTGAATGTGGTTGTAACCTGCATCAAAAGATAACATTCAAACCCAAGATTCTCTGTGCAAAAATCTATTTAGTAAATCGTAAATAACCTACCTCGTTGCTATATCTGGCCAACTCCGAAATATAGTTCTGATGTTCTTCTCGAATCTGAGGCAAGTGGACCATCAGGTCAGCCTGTGGAGACGGCGGACTTGGACTCGACGACAATGGCCATCTGTTCAGTTACATATTATACTATTAGTAAATCGTCAACTGTTTTTAACTGTAACATTTAATTTTCTAGGACTAGGACCTATTTCTGATCAATATGAAAGAGGTCAATATATTATCTAAATATAATTAAATAATTCTGTTACTGTGTGTTTTAAAACTATATAAAATAACGTACTTGCTGGGATCATAGTGTTTGGATCGCTTGATGTAGTTGAATGGTGCTATCTGCATATCTCCAAATAGAGGCACCACTTCTAAATTCTAAAAGAAATATTAACAAACTCAGTTATACAGTGAGCGGCTCGTCCATTAATTATCGAATGTATTTACCATAACAGTATTAAAAAAACCTTCTTTTATAAAATTACAAACTCACCTTGAATATACGATCAATTCTGTCAAGTCTTATCTTTTTCTTCTGATCTAAACGGTTGATATTGCACACTTCGGAATCCATCAAGAATAATCCAAAGCCCATAACCTGAAAATATTTTTTCCAATATTTATCCTGTATATGAACCGGCTGTCTGTGATGGCAACTGTTTGGTGCTGGATATTTCAGATCAATTAACTCTGGTTTGTTCTTATAGATCTCCGGCCTTCAGGAACCCTAGCGACTACCTAACATCTATTGATAGTATACTCGGAAATATAAAAAATAAACAAATTGTCTTTACAGGAGACATTAATTTAGATATCCTTTCACTTAATAATAAAAATATAAATGACTATTTAAACCTAATTTATTCACATGGTCTTATTACTGGCGTTAATAGGCCCACGAGAAATGAATCCTGCTTGGATCACTTTATGGTGAGGCTTAGTGTCAAGTGGCAAACTGTTGTGTTCGAACATTTGACAGACCATTCACCAATATTACTCCACATTAACAACTGGTCTTCTAAAAGTTCTCATATAAACTCTAGTATCAAAAATATTGTTAATATAAAGGCCATTACCAAGTCTATTCAAGAAGTCAATTGGGAGGAATATTATCATATCAAGGATACAAACAAGGCTGCTGTATATTTAACTGATAAATTACGAAATATAATCGCCAATAATACACATCTCATTAATTTGCCCAAAAAAACAGAACCACTTAAGCCATGGATTACGCCAGGAGTAGTTCGATGTATACGAAAACGCAATAAATTACATAAAGCAAGTACACTTGATCCTTATAACTATGATATACTAAGAAAATATACAAAATACAGAAACATATGTAACAGGGTCATAAAATATTTAAAGAGAGCATACTACAGAGAAGAAATCAGTAAACACCAAAATAACTCCAAAAGAAAATGGAAAACTATTAAAGATATATGTAACATCAGCACTAAAAAGTCGACCTGCGAGGAGCTACTTGAAATTGCCTCCAGTCCCTCTCAAGCTATAGACAAAGTCAATGAGTATTTCGTGACTATTGGGGACAACTTGGCTACTGACATTCTTAGTGTTTCACAACAAACTGAGATGCAACTGGCCCAAAAAGCAAGATCACTAAATTCTTCCCCTAGTTTTTCGTTTTCACTACCTTTCACGGACAATATTGAAGTAAATGACATTATATCCCGTTTAAAAGTAAACAGCGCACCTGGTCATGATAACATCTCCTCATACTTTGTTAAGTCCTGCAAAGTTGTACTGTCTCATCTAATTGCTCACTTATGTAATTTGAGTTTTGAAACTGGTGTATTTCCAGATATATTCAAATCGGCAATAGTTATTCCAGTATTTAAAGCAGGCGAGAAGGGTCAACTTAATAATTATAGACCAATATCTTTGTTACCAACAATATCCAAAATTATCGAGAAGATTGTTAATAAGCGCCTATATTCATACTTGGAAAATAACAACTTTCTTTCCCAATGTCAGTACGGCTTCAGAAAACGCAAAAGTACGGAAGACGTTGTATTACAATTAACATCTTTAATTAATCGTTACGTTGATGGGGGTGATAAATGTGTAGGAGTTTTCCTCGATCTTCGGAAAGCCTTCGATACTGTATCTGTGCCTATACTTCTATCTCGTTTAGAAAATATTGGTATAAGAGGGGTTTCCTTTAACTGGTTTAGATCTTATCTAACTGCAAGAAATCAGAGCGTCAGAATTGGTGGATATTCAAGTAAATTCGCCAAAATTCCTTACGGGATTCCACAGGGAAGTACGCTAGGTCCCACCTTATTTTCAGTATATATTAACGCACTGAGTGATTTGAACATCGTGAGCTCTGATATTTTGATGTTCGCAGACGATACGGTTGTGCTGTTTCACGGTAATTCTTGGTCAAATGTACAAAAAAAGGCGGAACTGGGTCTTGGCACTTTAACGGCATGGCTCGAAGACAGTCTCCTCTCTATTAATGTGAGCAAAACGAAATATCTATGTTTTAGCAAAACTAATCTGAACAACCCCGTTCAATTTAAGATCACTGCTCATACTTACCCCTGTAACCGAACAACTAAAAATTTCAGCACGTGCAGGTGTTCCTCACTTTCACGCTCTTCAACTATAAAATATCTCGGCGTATTAATCGACGACAAAATGAAATGGGATATTCAAGCACAGAATATTGCCTCACGTGTTCGTAAGTTACTTCCAATTTTCAAAAACCTACGATCGACAGTAGATGTTAATCTTATTGAACAAATATATAAGTCCCTCTGTGAATGTATTGTTACTTATTGTATATGTGCATGGGGAAGCGCGGCCAAAACACATCTAATGGTAGCCGAGCGTGCACAAAGAGCCTTGCTCAAGGTATCGAGATCTCTCCCTTTTCGTTTTCCTACTACTGAACTTTACGATGTATGTCAGGTTTTGTCTATTAGAAAATTATTTATATATCAGTCTCTTCTTAAATATCACAGCAAAATAGTTCCCCAATTGCCAGCCTCTAAAAAGCGAATTGACAGATGTGCTATACCTAGGTTTTTAAGTGCATATGGGCAAAGACATTATGATTTCTTTGCGCCAAAAATTTATAACATCATAAATAAGGAGTTAAATTTTAAATATTCTAACACCGGCTCGATTAAAAAAGTTTTAAAAGAGTGGCTGCAAATAAGATCTTACAATGAAATAGAAGTACTGTTTAATGTTATGGTTTAATTGTGACGCACACACACACTCACAGATGCACACACACACGCACGCACGCATTCATACACAACACACACACACACACACACAGAGACACACACACACACACAGAGACACACACACACACAGACACACACACAGACACACACACAGACACACACACACACAGACACACACACACACACACATATCCACGCTTGGGTGATATATTTCATATTTATGTAGGTATATGTATATATATATTTTTTAAACGATATCTGGTGTGTATATTTATAGATTTTTGTATCATGCTTACATATGTGTATATATGCTGTATATGTGTTATGTATGTGTATGTATGTATGTATATATATATATATGTGTATATATGTATGTGTATGTATATATATATATATGTATATTTTTATGTGTTTAAACTTGATTATGTGTTTTGATGTGATGTCTGCTGTATAAATTTCTGGGATAAATGTATCACATAGGAAGACATCTGGCCTCTGTAACACAGTTTCTTAACTAGCACAGAGGTCAGTATACCAATGTAAAAATTTGTACACTGATTTGAAAAATAAAGTTATTAAAAAAAAAAATAAAGTTATATGCGTCTACTCATAATAAAATCAAAATGAAAAAAAAAACAATCAGAAATTTATCTCTTACTAGTTGACCCGGCGAACTTCGTTCCGCATCAAAAGAAATAAATTAGTAATATTTGGATCTTAAAAAGTTCAATTTGTGCTATTTATCGGCACGCGTTTTGGCGCGCAAACGCAACTGCTATGTACCGCTATGTTAATACTGTAATATCTTCGTAAATATTCGTTTAAATTACATGCTGTAAATAGCTATATTGATCTATATTAAAAGCACAATCTATTTAAGACACTTATTGGATGAAAATTAATGCTGTAATGTTTAAAATTGCTTCGAAATTAGGCCATTATTTCTCGTAAAAAGTTAAAAAATAATAATGGTCATTGTGGGTTATCCCTAAGACATAGACATATGCCCTCGCGGACTTTTTTATAGACCTTTTAAAGGTGTATAATAATGTAGTACATTGTTTTGATTTATCACTTAGGGTTCAGGCAGCGTTTTCGATTAAAGTTTTAAATCTTGAAAATTATCATTTTTTTTCACTACACTATTCATGAATTATAGATCAAAACCACCCCGTTGACACCCTCTAACTATTAAAAAAAACCGCATCAAAATCCGTTGCGTACTTTCAAAGATTTAAGCATACAAAGGGACATAGGGAAAGAGAAAGCGACTTTGTTTTATACTATGTAGTGAAGTGCACAATTCCAAATTCCACATGTCTAAAGTAGCTGTCAAAAACTAGTCAATAATATATAATCCTGCAAAAATTAAAGCTGCCATTATTACCTTAACAAGCATGTGCTTCTCTGAAGGTGTAAGATACATCTTGGTCTCGAACATATGCACACATATGTTCACCACATCTGCTAGCAACTCCTCATACCCTGAAAAATATTTATCATGGATTAAAGATAAGATGATCTATAAATACAATGCTCAAATACATAGCTATATACTATATAATTTTTCAGATAGGATGAGTGAATAGAACCAATCAAGCTCTTTAGCTTTAAATAGTAAAATATTTACCATTAATTTTCTCAAGCGCGTCTTTCACTGTGTCTCTGATTTTATTTTGAGTCGCCAGAAACATTGAAAGGTTCTGAGATTCTTGCAGACTCTGACTGTCAGACATCACCTTAAGAAATTGAGCAGCCCTGTTCACCAAAAGATTTTACACATTACGCAATTATAATTGACAGAATAGGTTAAAAAAATTATAACTTTGGAGTAAACAGGTTAGTAGGTGGGCTCGCTAGCTGCAACAGTATATGTTTTAAGAATTATACACAATTATATCGATGGGTGAAAGGCTATTTGCTTTAAGCGACATTTTGGGCGATATTGAGTTATATACATATTTGGAATCAGCTAATTTTTCTGCGTCGACTGATACAAGTTTCATTTAAACCGGAGCACTTTTTTGGCGCTTTAAACATCCCTTTTTTGGAAGTTTCCATAGTAGCAGTGTTTTAAGCGACATTGATTTTGCATTTATTTTTAAATTAGTTACTTGAGCCATACACTCATATTAAAAACTGAGACATAAGACAATTAGCTTTTCCCAGGTAAATAAGTCAATAAGGCTTAAGTCATTTTTCCTGTTTCTAAAATTTACTAAGTTATTTGAATCATTTGCACTTCCACCATTTATACCGTGTAATGTCGCTGTGTGGCGCCGGCTTAGAATACCGCCACCCCATCTCTTCCCGTGGGTGTCGTAATAGGCGACTAAGGGAAAAGCTAGAACAATGGGCAGCAGCATTCTCTCTTAACACAATACAGCCTACTGCGATCGCCAACCCGCCTGCCAAGCGTGGCGATTATGGCAAAATCCCCCCATGATTGAGCGGACCGGCAGTTGTGGCGCTCTATGGGGGAGGCCTATGTCCAGCAGTGGACCTCAAAAGGGCTAATGATGATGTCGCTTAAACCATTTAGCCTTCACCCAAATAAGACATGGAACGTCGCTTAAGTTCTTTCAGCTGCACCTATTTACCAATGTATTTTGAAGGACAGAAGCCAGAGGATTGCAAAGAATTGAAAGAACATTTAGATGAAAAGAAGGCATAAGTATGATAAAATTCTAATTGATACTGTTCTGAGTTATAATTATTATACTAAACAAACCCTTTAACTGATGTTGCGTTAGTTATTTATTATTTTAATAAAAGAACCTGAGATTTTCAGCGATTGCACTAAATCCAGGTTGTTTTAACAGTCATTTATAGCCTTATATGTTAATAAATGAACACCAAACGTTATATTTTCAATTTTATATGTTACATTAATAAATTAGCCTCCTACTCATTTTAGTCTAAAGTGGTAGTTGACATAAATAGCTTGCTACTATTAATTCCGGGTCGTGTCATTTCATTCTTATAGTCTTACTCTGAAAACATAATGCATTGTCGCTTATTTGTTTTTTCCTGATGCTAATTGTAGTTTTAAAGTCACTTATATCATTTTTCCATTCCCTGAAAAATAAGGGCTTAGGGCATTTTGAATTAAGTGACACATATTTTTGTGATTACAGGTCGGTTTTATTTAATATTAATATCAGCATTTAGATATTTTTAATTGAATTTTAACAAAGCTTACCCTATTCAAATAGCTCAAGAAGTTATGATTAAGTATAAGTTATGATTTTTTTTTCAAAATTTCAACCTTTAAATGGCTCTCCTGTAAAGTTGCAAAAATGTCACTTAAAACAAATAGCCTTTCACCCCTCGAATAAAATACATACCTTCTATATGTAGAATAATCATTTTTTACTGAACTCTTCATATTTTTAAGTTCATCCAATACAGCAAACATATTGACAAACTTGCCGAGTGTCAACAGGTATGCTTCAGATACGAAATCTCTCCGTTTTTCAGCGTGACATAATCTCCTAACCTCCCCACAGAATCGTTCAATGGCTTTACGCTATAAGACATCAAAGTGACAATAAACAACAGGATTATTATGGCACATATTCCATATAAAATCACATTGAAAACTTTACTAATTTGTATATCTACATGATTAAAAAATCATCAATACATTTTACATCTTTCATAGACAATTTTGATGATGGTAGATGGTATATATTGTATAGTACTTGTGCTACTTTTTGATTTTGTATACCTGAAAGTACATAAACTGGAGAAGCTTGTCAACTTCCGGTGCTAATACTTGGACAGTTCTTTCATAGATATGAACTCGATCAGGCTGTTCGTTGGACCTCGGCTGGGGAATAGCCCGGCTACAGCATCTCCATGTATACAACATTACAGCATGTGCATTACCTTCTTCTAGCAGTTCATTCTAAGGCAAAAAAGAATCAAATTTAAAACCATACAAATTGCATATAATAGAGCATGGTACAACATAACATAACTTCACGCCTTTTGTTACCCGAAGGTGTAGGCAGCCGCTGTTAAGCCTTGTCTTGCCGTTATGTTTACGTCCCAAATGGAATAGGTGGCGAACCTATTGTCATAATAAATTTGAGCCTTAAAATCTTACTACATGCATATAGTAATTTGACAGTGGGATCTTATATTAATAGTTCCTGAAAGGTCTACTACAAGCGTTTCACTCACCAAATTAGCATGAACAGTAGCTTCTTCAATATACTTTGCAATGCCTGTGACAAATCCATTGCGATCTTCAAAGTTAGTATCAAAATTCGCCTGATAGAGTATGGAGCATGGTGCGGCTTCTATACACGGTTGTTGATCTAATTAGAATAAAACGTAGCAGTTGATTATAGGTAGTTTGCATCATATCATTGAAATATTTTATAGATGTTTTATTAAAAATTTCAACTTAAAAGTTCACTAGTGTTCTAGTCCCTATCACAACAAGAGCTATGTGTGTGCTTAGTTTGTACTAGTTAAGTGAATAAATAATGAAATTGTGACTAAACATAATAATTACTAAATACTGTACTGACATTTTTGCAAAGGTAAAATTTGATAAAACAGTTGAGCTTAAATGCTGGTATTAATTAGTAGGCTACATAATTGTGCACACATTTCAAACAAACCAACAATTAAGTAGACCCTTTATGTGATTGATGACCTGTTAGTAATTTTGAAGTTTCACTGTTAAATAATTATCGGTACTAACGGATGTAATGCGGATGTAGTTAGTACGTCAATAGCATGAGCCATATTGTGGCCCCACCTTATAAAATCACATCAATGATCAACCCGAAAAAATCATAACAAAACAAACTGACCTGGTAATGTAAGCTCGTCCAGCACATCCACATTACTTAAGGCGTCTGATAAGGACACTTTTTCACTTACAGACATGATTATTTTCTAATAAATAAACTACGTGAGAAATGGAAGCCGCGTAGGAGAAAATATTCTCTAATACCTCTCACAATATTATGCCATAAACTGTTTTGAATATATTTGATTTAAGTTCTCAATGGCACAACAAAAAATAATTACAGCAGTAATTTAAAGTAGGCATAACGATAACTCAAATCGCAATATTTACCCCACACCCAAACCAATCAAAACTAACATCAAGTCAAGTGTGATATGACATCTGATCGGACATGCATGAACCACAGACACCACAGTGTATTTTTTTGTTATTGTAATCACTGATTTTAAAATATAACATATTAACAATAAAATTATTTATCTTGAAACATACCAATATAGAAATATCTTATATTGTCTTTACGGTCTGTTTAAAAAGGCAAAATGCGTAACATCCGAAACCGCCGTGAATGCATGACGTGATGTATGACTGTGGATGAGGCGAAAGATATGTGTCACGATCGTAGCTTGTGGAAAGCCAAAGTCTCTGCCTACCCCCATGGGATACAGGCCTGAGCTTATGTATGTCTTCACTCTTAATCTTTACAGTTCTGAATAGTAATCACGAAATTTTGACAGTGTAATATCTTAACAGTGGAGAAAAAATATTGTGAGCTCTTTAACCGTTTGAACGTCCCGGGTACTATAGTCTTCAAACGTGCAGGCACCAACTATCTCCTGGGTACTATGTTGGTTTTCCAATTACAGAGCATTCTGCGACTCTGTGCCGCACAATGCCGAATTCTGCTGAAACCTAATTGGAGCGTGAATAGGTTTTTAAATGCACCAGTAGAGTGCGCTAAGTTTAGTGGTGACATTCTAAGTGGAATATAAAAATGCCAATGTCTGTACCCTCATCCATAATTATATTACTTTTTTTTAACACAGGTTGAATTCACATTGATTATTTCTAAAAACCTACAACGAAACGAAAGCTGTAATTTTTTTCAAACAATTAGAATTATTACAAATATTTACAAAAGTTAAATTAAATAAAAAATTTTGATCAGTGCCAATTTAAAGAAAACACTTGATAATTTTCTGTCAATGAATCGGTTATGTTGGTATCCACTGCACGCGTCAACGGCGTCAAGCGAAAGCACTACTCAGCACTTTATATACTCTTTGCTCAGCACTACTTTTGACTCTTTTGAGAGTGCCCGATGCGAGGCCCGACCGATGTGGCTGTGTTGTTGTTGAAACATCAACGATAGGCAATATGCCGCTTAATGCGCTACTTTTTTTTTATGGGTTACGAGAGCAAACGAGCAGGCGTGTCACCTGATGGTAAGCAACCGACGCCGCCCATGGACACCAGCAACACACATAGTGTTACTGTTTCTGATCAGAGGTATTCTAGGTATAAATACTGTCTGTCCTTTGGTCTTTCCAGAAATAAGTTCAGCTTCAATGATATTATTCGATAGCTGTTTTACGATCATTCTAGTTCCATTACATAATTTTGGGGAGTTGAGATTTCTGAGTAGTATGATTGGAGTTCCAATTTTCAGACGAAGGCAGTGTAATGGCATTCCTGGTACTTGTAAAGAGTTTAGAAATTCAGTGGGGAAGTTGACACTTTCTTCAATGGATACCATCGTGTCGATCGATTTATATATTTTCTCTTCACCAGGTATTTTCTTTAGAATATTAAAATTGATATCGTCAACAATATTATTTTTAGTGGCCAAAATTGCTCTTTGAAATAACCACTCTGCATTAGTATAGTTCTGAATAATATTTGGATAAATTTTGTCGATTAGTTCGTCTTCAGTAGCGGCTATATTACAGAAATCACTATTAAGTTCAATGAGGCCGGTCGTTTGGTCAGTAGGATATGTACCTTCGCCGATTTGTAAAAGTATTTTAGCAAATTGTGCTGTTGTTTCATCTCTTGATAATTCAACTCTCATGTTTTTTGTTAATTGCAGTATTTGTACTTGTGGCCAGAGATGTGATTTTTTCAAGCATGCATTGATCTCGTCTGCTGATGTTGACTTGGGAATAACTGGAAGTGTTTGTCGAAAATCTCCTGAGAGTATGAGTAGAGCTCCTCCCATTATTTCAGAGTTTTTTCGCAATTCTTGTAATGTTCTGTCCATGGCTTCTATAATTTTTTTATGGGCCATGGTGCATTCATCCCAGATGATAATTTTAGCTTGTTTTAAAATTTGACCACGTCCAGATTTTCCTGAAATTTTACATACCGGGAATTGTTTTTCGGCTATATTCAATGGTAGTTGTAAGGCAGAATGGGCAGTTCGTCCTCCTTCCATAAGTGTGGCTGCAATGCCAGATGATGCTAGTGCCAGTGCGATGAGTTTTTTAGCACGTATATCCGCCAGTATTAGATTTATGAGAAACGTTTTACCAGTGCCTCGTGGTGCGTCCAAGTAAATAATTCCACCAATATTGTTATTTATCCGGCTCATTATAACGTCGTAAACTTTTTTTGATTGTCATTGAGAAGTGGTTTGTTGTGAGCAATGTATTCAAGTAGTTCATTGATGTTGTAACTTTTTTCCTTCATAATTTCGTAGTTTAGCACACTAAAAGCATTTCTTTGTGGTGCTGGCATTCCAAGTTCTACTAAGGCCTGATTATTTATTGCTAAACATTTATCTTCTAAGCGAATGAGTGTTTCATTGAAGATCTCGTCATTGAATTCTATAGTCAGTTCAGGATTAGCTTGTCGGACTTGGTACAGTATATCATCACTCATACTCCTTTTGAAAGAGTCCCATAGCTGTTTTGGGTTTGATGGGTTACATGTTGTTAATATTATAGCGAATAACTCTCGAATTTGTTCAGCTGAAGCTGTGAGTGTGGCTTCTTATAGTGTTAATTCCCAGTGGTTGTCGTTTTCCAATAATCCTAAGCGTTGACATGCTTCTCTGTAAGTCTGGCATAGGTAGCCATTAACGGTCCTGAGATCTGTAAAACTTGTTGGTCCCCGTATTTCGTGTAACAACATCCGGAGATAAAAACATTCGGCATTGTTTGGATCTACAGTGAATACTCGACCTATTGCGTTAGTTTTTATGATTTCTGGATGACCCTCCTCTGGCATTCCTTGTTTCCGACGTTGAAAAATTTTCCTTGTTTTGTCCCACGTATAATAAATAGGGACGTCGACATACAATAACTTTCTGGCGAATGGATCTGTTTGACACAGTTGGAAGAAAGCTGTTAATGTTGTGTTCTGAGGTGGTTCGCTTGCAATTTTTCTAGCCGAGTCTTTTGTGAAGTAAACTCTCTGTCCATTCTCCAAATGTACTGCTAGATGTTACACAGCTGGTTCGCGTTCATGTATGGGAAAACTAAAAATCCTCCACGCTGCTTCGTTACTGTTGATGTATCTTCCCATTTGGTACATGAGGATCTCATCATTTCTGTTATTTTGTTCGCTATTTTGGACTATTTGAAATACTGCCATATCACTACCTTTGTTTACGTACTTACATATATATTTAATAGATTTTACTGAATTGCAGTATTCAACGTTTATATGTGCTTGGAACATTTTGGAAAGTAGTGGATTATACGGTACTACCCATTGATTATCTATTTCCAGTTCGTCCCTGCCTTGTATTCGTATTTTTGCTGTGAAGCCACCGTTTTTCGGTGATCGTCTTCTATATTTGGGATAGCCGTCATCTTCAGTTTTGGTATCGTCCAAGTACGGTTTTGGATATTTTTTCGTACATTTTCCATCACTCATGCATGGCGCATTGAAATTTAATGATCCACATGGTCCGTGAATCATGTTTTTCACTACTATGTTGTAAAGCTCCGCATCTTTTTGTGGATCAGGAAATTCAGCTCGGATGATTTTGTCGATATCCGTGGGATAAATTTTATCGTGTAGCCATATGAGATTGTGTGAGTGAGGTAATCCTCGTTTTTGCCACTCAATTGTATACATCCAGGAAATAACAGTTCCAAAGATGTGATATTTTGTGATGACTTCAATAAATCGTATTTGTTTTTGTCGAAAAACTCGGGCTATTATATCGTGTCGATCTATGGAGGTTTGTCCGTATTTTAGTTCTTTGATCTCTGGCCATGATGAATTGCATGTAAATGTTATAAAGAGATCAGGTCGTCCATATTTTCTTACGTAGGTCATGGCATCTTGTGTATATTCGTGCAAATGTCTTGGACTTCCTATGTATGATGAGGGTAAGATTACCATTGTTCCAATATCGTCAATATTGCCGTCATTCATGATCGCGTCTCGAAGGTGGATGTATTCTTCTGTGCGTAGTTTTTTCTGATTCAATCTTATGTAAAGCATCCGTTCTGCTTCTATTTTTGCGTACATATCTACCAGAAATTATTGGAATAAACGGCGAGGGTTGAGTATGTGATTATATGTTTCATTGTCTCTGATCATTAAGCGGTAAGCATAGAACTCCTTAGAAGTGACTTTTTTGTTTGTTTCTATGCCTGTTTCGGGATGAATTTGTTTTATATTGAAATGATATCCGTCCTCTCCGTGCAGAAATATTAACGGATATTGAAGAGCATCATATGAACGGTGTGTCTCTGCAATGCGTTGTAGTCCTTTTCTTCTTCGATGTACAATTATGTCACGGCTTGTATTTTCATTATCCACAACTACAATGGCGACTTCATCTACCTGAGGTGCATTAAATCTGCGTTCGTGTTCTCCACGTGGTCTTTTATCGGCTCGAATTACAATTTTATAGTCATCAGAAATTATGCGGTCTAATGTTGTTTTGAATATTTAAATCAGTTGATTATACTTGTGTAAGATCCTCTGTACATCTTGGATTATTTCGCGTCTCAGTCCATTAAAATTTGTGCATCGTTGATCAATTTCTTGTTCTTCATTTCCGATGAAATATACTTGTAGAAATTGGTCTTCGTTAGGCATTGGCAGTAACGATCCTATTTTGTGATAAATTTGCCCTTGAATTGAAAATACATATTCAAATTCATTTCTATTAGTGTTAGTCGAAGTAGCACCGAAAGAAGTCATTTGAAAGCAGGAGTTATATGATCTTATATTTTGAAGAAAGTGTTTTGATTCTAGTGTTTCCCCGAGCATGTAATGCAGAAATTCCTGCGGAGGTGCTTCAATTGGTGGTAATCGAATTTTTCCATTCATGCAACAGAGACCTGGTGTTTCTTTACTGAATTTTTTTGCGTGGCAAAACTGGCAAACGTTATTCATTTTTCCAATAACAACGTATTTATGATTGTAATATTTTTTCGTCGGTTCGTAGTGGAATGCTTCCTTTGTTAGATTATCTTTTAAAATTCTCGACTCTTCAGTACTTTTATTTGCTGTTCTTTCTTCGCTTCTTCTGCTTCTCAGGTTACTCATTCTGGTCCGTTGATTCTGTAAACGTGCTTCGTGCTCTTCTTCCGTTTCATTTCTTCGAGATTCTTTTTGTTTCCGCTGTTTCGCTGCAGAACTGGCCAAATCTCCTCCTCTCTTACGTCTGGGCATTGTATTCTATAAAATATAAATTAAATAAACATTTTATAGATAATTATTTTGTAACGGAAACGTGGGGTATGTTGAGACAAAAAAAATATATTTAACCTTCAAGCGGTCGAGCGATATTTTGTTTACGGCCAAAAGTATATAGAAGGCATCAATTCAACGCCGCGCGACTTTTTGAAGGTTAAGAAAATTACAATTTAAAGAAAAAAAACCATTAGAATTAATTAAACACTATTAAAAATACTCACATTTGAAATTTCACGATAAAAACCCACAAATAACTTTTTTCTATTTCGTTTCAAAATCGAGAGTTAATTAAACACACTATTAAAAATACTCACACGTGATACTTCTAAATAAAGGCTCACAGATAACTTCTCTTCTTTTCGTTTTGAAATCGCTCGTTTCGCTGTTCAAATTAAACTAACTCTGGTGAGCGACACCGGGCTCTTATATATTCAGAGAGCTAGGCTCTAGAATATTCGAGAAAATTTGAAAATATTTTCTCTCTCACACCTTCTAGAGTATTCTGGTCATTATCGTCCGCCATAATAAAAGGTTCTATAGCGGTAGCGCTTGTAGTAAAAGCGCGAAATTTAAAAACCTAAATTTTTTAATGTTTTGAGAATTAATTTGGATAACTAAAATTATGTCGCTTTAACTCCAAAATATAAGTTAGCTAATGACGTATAAATACACAAAATTTAATAACTTTATTATGGCAACAAATTAAATTTAAGACTTTATTGAAATTGGAATTTTAAATTTCGCGCCACTACTACACATGCTACAATTGCTCGCAACGCATTTGGAAATGCAACCCAAACAATCGTTGTCCTGAATGAAGTTCAAATATTCTATAACAGATGGCGCCACTATACTTAATTTCCAAGTTGTAGGGTTGGAAAGTTCCTTATATCTTTAGAAACACGCCCTTTAGATTAAAACGGGAACTTTCTAGCTTCTGTAGCGGTAGCGTATGTAGTAAAGGCGCGAAATTTAAAAACCTAAATTTTTAAATATTTTGAGAACTAATTTGGATAACTAAAATTATGTCGCTTTAACTCCAAAATATACGTTAAATAAAGACGTATAAATACACAAAATTTAACAACTTTATTATAGTAACAAATGAAATTTAAGATTTTATTGAAATTGGAATTTTAAATTTCGCGCCACTACTACACATGCTGCAATGGCTCACAACTATGGAGACTTATACACTATGACTATTGGAATGTATAGTCTCCATAGTTGTCTTGAACGAAGTTCAAATATTCGATAACAGATGGCGCCACTGGACTTAATTTCCAAGTTGAAGGGTCGGAAAGTCCCTTATATCTTTAAAAACATGCCCTTTAGATTAAAACGGGAACTTTCTTGTTCGAGGAGGGATAAAGGGCTATCACACCACATAAGTCCCTTTATCGTGTCGGGACTCCTTTTTAAGTTTTATCGGCACGCACATTTTATCGACTTAGTTTTATTATATATATATAGATATTGTGGTTAATGCCAACATAAAGAAAAAAACACTAGATATTTTTCTGTCAATGAGTTGGTAATGTTGGTATCCATGGTACGCTCTGTGGTACGCATCTTCATGTGTTGAAACGTAATTATCATGAACATTATATATAAGCGGGTGCGCTGTCAGTGATGAATATTAGTACATTTTTCCTGACATGTGCCATCTATTATAGCCAATGATTTATGCTAAATCAATGATTATGCCGCTTTATGCGCTCTAATGCTGTAATTGGAAAACTAGGCAGACAATGCAGTCAATGTTACCAACAAAGGGAGGTTTCACTCCAATTTAGGGGGTAAAAGTGAGATGAGTGTTTTTTAGGCATAGATTTAGACTTATAATAAAGATGTTTTTTAAACTGTACATACCACATGACAGTAAAAATGTGCTACACTCAATGTACTTATCACTGAAGCGCGACCATGAGTTAGCGATTCTCTCTCCTGTAGCCGGTACGAAGCTTGCTGTGTCAGCTGTTAAATGTGTGTGTATTTATATTTATGTATTTTTCGTCTGATGCACACCCACAGAAATAAATCAAGATAGAACGGCCGCGATGGCATATTTCCATACATTTCGAGCGTGTCACTTTTTTGAAAAACCACGCCCTCAGCGTGACGTCATTTTCATTGTGAGCGCGGCGACTAGTTAGGAGACACTCACATTAGATTATCGATGTTAATATCGGCAACGTGTGATAATTTTATTATTTTTATATTTTACTAACTTTATTGATTTTCTGTAACGATAATCATAGAAAGTAAAACATGTAAAACTCATACTTCAATCCGACATATTAAAACCTAAAACATATTTTTCCAACAGTATATAAAATTTAATTATAAATATTTTACTGTCCTTGAAACTATACATATTTATTAAATATTTGCCTTTTTGTAAGGGTTGGCCTCACAGTCCTGGTTAAATAACGAAGCCGAACGTCTACATATACCTCGGTTACTGCCCATTTGAGAAGAACGAGATGATTTTCCATCGGCGATTGGTCAAATTGGTGAAAACTTATACTGTCAAATAAACTGCTGCCAATGTAATTACGAAACACTTTGGTTGAAATTTGTGGTGTTAGAATAAAGTAGGACAAAGCAAGATATGAGCTGATACTCAAATTATTATTGAATTAATTTATCGATAAGTCCTAAGACTCAACGATACATGGAGTGCCCATCTCTAACATTCGAATCACAGCGATTAACAGACACAGCGATCAACTGGCAGGTGTATTGTGTATTTCGTTCGATTCGACGTACATTACGCGTATAATTTAAACGCGCAATGTTTTTGTATACGAGCGTTGAATGCGGACAGCAATGGATATTTATCATAACGAAAAAATATACAACTTGTGATCGTAATTATTGAACATAGTAAAAGTAAAACAATAATTTATAATCTCAAAAAAATACTTTCTACTGATTTTCTGTACTTACTGATCATACGAAATATTTCCTTTTTTCATATTTGATTCACTACTTTTGTTTTTACAATTTTTCACAGCATACTAAGGCATATATGTGACGTTTTATCTATTTTTTTACGTCCTGAACGCATGGCAGGAACGCTCGTTGCGTAATGAGAGCGAGTTTCGAAAAGCATGCAATATAGTGCAGGGTTTTGGCACGCTTCCCACGCCTATTCGCCGTTCTATCTTGATCTATTTCTGTGTGCACACCTCTCACCGCGCAAGTGGAGCTGACCCCTCCCCAGGGGGGTCTCGGCGAGACTCCCCGAGGGTGAACCATCGATTTGTCAGGGGGTGACGACAGGCTGGTCTCAAAAGCTCACAACAAACACAACCCCGGGGGAGTTTATAAAGCATTTATTTGCGTTAAAAAAGATATAATTTTATATTTCTACGTACGAGGATGATGATCTACAATCGATACCGAAACCAAAAATATGGTTTTTAGATTTTTTTTCTCTGCGTCTGTACATTTGTTACGGATAAACTCTAAAAGTACTGCATGCTTTTATGTCCAAGTTTGCATAACTATAGCCAAGACGTCGGGTCAACACATGGGTAAATATCATCACGCAATCACAAATTGGGGGTGAGCAATGAACCCTTATAGTACGGCATAGTATTTTAGCTTCCCACGCAGACGCAGCTAGTTTAAAATAAAGTTGTTTAAGTGGTTTATTATAACAGTTATTTATTAAGTGCACTTAGTTTGGCCATAAATACTGTTACAAATAAAAATATATTACATTTGAAATTGGAATCTGTCATTTTTAAACGATTGTTCATTGTGTTTTCTCGTTTTGGCGCCAATACATTGTACAATATTTTGCGATATTAAAATGGAGTGGGGTGATAAAGAGAACCGAATCGCTGTGATTGCATTACACAAAGTAGGTATGGAGCCAAATGCAATTTTTAAAACTCTCCATACACTTGGTATTAGTCAAATGTTTGTGTACCGGGCTACTAATAGGTACAATGAGACCTCCTCTGTTTGTGACAGAAAAAGACCTGGCCGTCCACCTAGTGTTCGTACGAAAAAGGTGGACTTGCAGCCTATAAGAGGCGCGCACTGGTAATTTATTAACAGATAATTTAAAAAAAGAATAGGATGTTAAAATCTAAACAACTACTGAAGCAGTACACAAAGGGAGGTCACAGAAAAATATTGTTTACGGGCGTTATACGTTTAAGGGCGTGCCCCACAGAAATAGATTAAGATAGAACGGCGAATAGGCGTGGCAAGCGTGCCAAAACCATGCACTATATTGCATGCTTTTCGAAACTCGCTCTCATTACGCAACGAGCGTTCCTGCCATGCGTTCAGGACGTAAAAAAATGGATAAAACGTCACATATATGCCTTATTATGCTGTGGCAAATTCTAAAAACAAAAGTAGTGAATCAAATATGAAAAAAGGAAATATTTCGTATGATCAGTAAGTACAGAAAATCAGTAGAAAGTATTTTTTTGAGATTATAAATTATTGTTTTACTTTTACTATGTTCAATAATTACGATCACAAGTTGTAGATTTTTTCGTTATGATAAATATCCATTGCTGTCCGCATTCAACGCTCTTATACAAAAACATTGCGCGTATAAATTATACGCGTAATGTACGTCGAATCCAACGAAATACACAATACACCTGCTAGTTGATCGTTGTGTCTGTTAATCGCTGTGTTTGGCCTTCGAATGTTAGAGATGGGCACTCCATGTATCGTTGAGTCTTAGGACTTATCGATAAATTAATTCAATGATAATTTGAGTATCAGCTCATGTCTTGCTTTGTCCCTACTTTATTCTAACACCACAAATTTCAACCAAAGTGCTTCGTAATTACATTGGCAGCAGTTTATTTGTCAGTATAAGTTTTCACCAATTTGACCAATCGCCGATGGAAAATCATTTCGTTCTTCTCAAACGGGCAGTAACCGAGGTATATGTAGACGTTCGGCTTCGTTATTTAACCAGAACTGTGAGGCCAACCCTTACAAAAAGGCAAATATTTAATAAATATGTATAGTTTCAAGGACAGTATAATAATTATAACTAAATTTTATATACTGTTGGAAAAATATGTTTTAGGTTTTAATATGTCGGATTAAAGTATTTAACATGTTTTACTTTATAATATAATAAAATTAACACACGTTGCCGATATTAACATCGATAATCATCATCGTGTGTGTCTCCTAACTAGTCGCCCCGCTCACAATGAAAATGACGTCACGCTGTGGGCGTGGTTTTTCAAAAAAGTGACACGCTCGAAATGTATGGAAATATGACATCGCGGCCGTTCTATCTTGATCTATTTCTGTGGCGTGCCCCGACAGCGACGGGCACCGATTAGCCCTCGTCAGTGCGGCTGCACGTGCATACGCATGCGGCGAAGGGGGCTGCCACCCATCACGCAGCGCCAAACTTGGCGGGACGAGGAGAGGGGAGTGCCGTATAGGCACGTGGAATGTTAGAGGTAGTATGACAAGAAAGATGAATGAGATGATGGATGTAATAAATGAGAGATACCTGGATGCCTTATGTTTGACGGAAACAAAGCGGAAGAGAACTGAGTCCGAGGACCTCCCAGGTGGCATGGTTGCCCTATGGTCCGGAGTGGACCGGGACGTCCGTGCCAGTGGAGGTCGTTTTCTCCTTCCGCTTTGCTTCTGGAGTGAAAGACTATGAGTTGGTAGGCCCAAGACATCTTTGGGTTCGTATAAAACTGGGGATCACACGGGTCTTCCTGGTAGCAGCTTATGCTCCCGTCAGCTCCCCATGAGCTCGAGGAGTTTTGGGAAACTGTTAGGGATATTCTAGAATTGTATGATGGAAATGAAAGGATAATTCTGTGTGGGGATCTTAATGTATGGGTCGGAACCAAGAAAGATGGCCTGGAGGCTGTCCTTGATCCGAATGGTGACAAGAGAGTGAATGATGCTGGTAAGCCGATCTTGGAACGGAAACTCTTTGTGTCTATCTATATGATGTCTGCTGATTGCTGAGGTGATCAAATACGGTGTACCTGTGTCCGGGATGATTTCTTGACCTTGAGCAATCTATGCTGGAGGTCGGGTAAGGTTCCCATGGACTGGAGGCGTGCTGTCATCGTGCCCTTGTATAAAAGCAAGGGATCACGTATGCAGTGCGCCAGTTACAGAGCCATCAGTTTGATCAGCTAAGCAGCGAAAGTGTATGAGAAGATTATTGAAAGGAGAATGAGGGTGATATCTGACGGAGTGTCGGAGAGGCTCAGAGTGGTTTCAGAAGCGGAAGATGGTGCATGGATCAGATTTTTTCTCTCCGCAGCATCATGGAGAAACAACTGGCTGCTAGCCGGAAGGTTTTCTGCGGTTTTGTGGATCTGGAAAAAGCGTTTGACAGGGGGTTACGGAAGGATCTGTGTGACATACTCCGGGGCTACGGGGTGAGCGGCGCACTGCTGTGCGCCGTGCAGTCCACTTATGAGGGCTGCAAAGCGTGTTTGCATGTTGACGGCGACTTGTTGCCCTGGTTTGACGTCAATATCAGTGTCAGACAGGGTTATGTGCTGTCCGCTCGGCTGTTCATTCTGTACCTGGACAGTTGTCTCCAGAGAGTGAGATCGACGAATGTAGGGATGCGAATGGGTGACCTAGTTGTGGGCTGCCTGCTTTACGCAGATGACGCCGTGCTCTTAGTCGAAACGCCGTCTGATCTGCAAACACTAGTCACTATTATGAAAGACGATTGTTTGATGAAAGGCTTACAATTGAATGTGATGAAAACGAAAGTTATGGTGTTTGAAAGGGAGGGATCCAGAACGGCTGCAAGGATAATGGTTGACGATGTAGTGTTGGAACAGGTGAAAGAAATTGTATATCTTGGATGCGCTTTTAGCAGGGATGGAAGGTACACCGCTGATGTAGAAAGAAGAGTGGCGTTAGGAAATAAAGTAAATGGGGCGTTAGGCAAATTCCTGGGCGCAAAAGGTATTAGCAAAAAAAGCCCAGCTAGCAATTCACAATGCAATACTGATCCCAACGCTAACTTATGGAAGCGAGAGCTGGGTATGGCAGAACGTGCATGAAAGTAGGATAAACACGGTCGAGATGAGGGCATTGCGCAAACTCTGCAGAGTGACCCTCGCTGACCGCGTGGAAATCAAGGTTATAAGGAAGGAAGTCGGATTGAAAGAGAATGCCAGTGTAAAAGTAAGAAAGGGCATGCTCCGATGGTTCGGACATGTAGAAAGGATGGATGATGCAAGATTGACTAAGCAGATATATAATGCAAAAGCGGATGGATGTAGGAGTCGAGGATGGCCTAGACACACATTCCATGACCAAATAGAACGTGTTCTGGAGGAAGGTGATTTTAGGAGCCTCAAAAATCGACGCGCGTGCATGAAAAGAGTTATGAATGTCAACGAAGCGAGTAAGGTGTGTAAAAATCGTGCCCTATGGCGCTCCGTTCTCTCTGCCTACCCCGCAAGGGATTTGGCGTGAAGTTATGTATGTATGTAAAAACTCATTAGTAGCATAACACTAACTTCACGCCTTTTCTACCTGAAGGTGGAGGCAGCGGCTGTAAAGCCTCGACTCGCCGTTAAGTTTACGTCCCAAATGGAATAGGTGGCGAATCTATTGCCATGCACCGGGCACAAAGCTGTCAGTAATCAATATTTATCACACATAACTTCCGAAAAGAAATTGGTGTGAGCCCGGATTCTCTAATGTAAATGTAATTATCTAGTTTCTATTTCAACTATTTACGTAATTAACTGTAATTTAATAAATACCTAATAAATTCTTCAGTGAAAAGTTGTCCAAGTTGACGAAAATTTAAAGGTAAAGGAATTGCTACCTTTTTTCGACCATACATACATTTTCAACAGTATGTATGTACATATAGTAAATTTTTATTAACTATTTGTTTAAACAGAAGTCAACTATATCAATTTGGTATTTTTTTTCAGAAAAAATATCGAAAAAAGAATCAAAATACATATTGAAAAATTGCTGTAACCATAGATATATGAATAGAATGTGAATAACAGTCCACAGAGCATATAAATGTAAAAATAAATACAGTTTATGATAAATCTATGGCTGAACCAAAGCGGAAGTTTAATTTAGTATTCTACTTTAATAATGTGTGGCGCTCTTTTTAAAATTCTGCCACATGCTACTTTTGTTATTTAATTTGAAGTCAAAGTTAGAAGAGCTTTATTTTCGTAGGTCTTCTCAGACACTTCTAAATTTTATAAAAGAAAGTCATTAGAAAGAAGGCAGTAGAAATTTGTTACCTTTCAATGGAAACTTTATAGGTACTGAGATAGTCCTCCTTACTTCTACCCTCAATACTATAATATTTAAAACAATACTTAAGTCATGTATTTAAATTTAAAATGCGAGTGCTTTCCGGTTGCTGGGCGCAGCAGTTCCTGTCGACGTGTGCCTATAAATAGCGCTAGTTGAACTTGATAAAATCCAAAATAAACTCATTTACAAATGAAATTCATTTACAATTACAACTCATTTAAAACAAAAAATACAAATTATTAATCTAAATTTATTTTATCGCCTTCAAAGTAGGCCCCATCGCTTGCAATACAACATCTCCATCGCTTCACCCAGTCTTCCATACATTTATCATAGGCTATTTGCGGTATGGCCTTTAGCTCATTCAGCGAATTTTCTTTTATGGCTTCTATTGACTCAAAACGTTTTCCTCGAAGTGGTAATTTTAACTTGGGAAATAAAAAAAAGTCAGACGGAGCCATATCAGGTGAATAGGGTGCTTGGTCGAGAACGTTTGTTGAATTTTTCGCTAAAAACTCTTTCACTATAATGGCTGTGTGTGATGGTGCATTATCATCGTGCAGCATCCATGAGTTGTGTCGCCACAAATCTGGACGTTTTCGGCGGATACTCTCACGCAAACGCTTCATGACGCCTAAATAATATTCTTTATTCACTGTTTCTCCCTCTGGAAGGAATTCGGAGTGAACTACACCACGGTAGTCAAAAAAAACTGTCAGCATCACCTTGATTTTGGTGCGACTTTGCCGCGGTTTTTTGGGTTTCGGCTCGTTTTCGAGACGCCATTCTGAAGACTGTTGGCTTGTTTGCATGTCATACTCATAAACCCATGTCTCGAGGCCAGTTATTATACGTTTCATAAAGGTCGGATCCGTAGAAGCTCGGGAAACCATGTCTTCAGCGACATGCTTTCGCTGCCCTTTTTGAACAAAATTAAGCTCTTTTGGAACTAGTCGAGCAGCGACGCGTTTCATGCCTAAAATGTCAATGAGAATATTGTGGACGGACA
Source organism: Euproctis similis (assembly GCA_905147225.2). Taxonomy (NCBI): domain Eukaryota; kingdom Metazoa; phylum Arthropoda; class Insecta; order Lepidoptera; family Erebidae; genus Euproctis; species Euproctis similis. Next base: position 3,459,880 of record LR990107.1, read on the forward strand.
TAAAAGATATGTTCACCTCACTAGCCAACTATCTCAGACTCATACGTCGATTTTCGAGCACTAGCTTCTTGATTCTGTCGATTTTTTCTTTGGTCGTAGCGGTTGAAGTTCTACCAGAACGAGGCAAGTCTACTACTACTTCTCGGCCTTCTTTAAAAGCCTTATACCATTCATAAGCCCTTGTTTTCGATATACATGATTCGCCGTAGGTATTTCGCAACATTTTTAGTGATTCACCACATGAAATATCATTCGAAACACAAAATTTAAGGCACACTCTTTGTTCAACAATATTTTCCATTGTAAAAATCGCCGAGGACTCAAAACTATGACCAACAAAAAGTTTAGTTTAAAACAAATTAAATGACAGATCCCGTTCAAATTTTGCGCGCTAAATCAGTACAGTGCTACCAACATGCAGTAAAAAAATTAGAACGACCTCTTTTACGCGGGTCTCTTTATTGACATATGCCCGATACTTTTTACACAGAGTAGTATACCTAATAATGTGAAACCAAGCCAAGTCGCCAGGTCATCTAGTACTGGATACATAAGGGTATAAGACAAACCAAAATAAAAGAGGTGTTGCTTAATCAAAAGCTTTATTTTGAGCTATTATAGACTTTCTTATATAATCACAAAAATTATTGAAAAATGTAATAATATATAAAGTATGTATGTACCTCCTTGTGTTCCACTGTGAGGTCGATTAAGGATAAATTAAATGGTAGAAATTAAAGACGGCCAACTACCCGAGGAGGGGAAAAAAAGTTCCATCTACAATATTTCAATTTATACTAACACTAAAGCTGCTGCATTTAAAACGTTATTAGTCACCAGCCGGGTGATTATATTTGATTGCTACGCAATCGCAATACTTGCTAGGGTCGCCACTATGAGCTAAATTCGCATATAGTTACTTAATAGCCCTACAAATTGATTTTAGACTAAATACTCTTACATAGGTATTATGATTGCATAATGAACTACAACCAAACTAAACCTATAATATGTATATCATTATGTAAAATTAATCAAAATCAACCAATTGTATATGTTTATCAAAAGTATATATATTTAAGCAACAAAAATAATACTATATATAGTGCTTAAAGCAACTGAAATTATAATTCTAATTTCTGCACATATTATAAAGGATAACACAAGTGATTTAGACATAATAGAAAATAATATGTCCGGATAGACATCACCATCTTACAATATATTTATGGATATGTTAGTTAATTTGTTCTACAGATCTTTCTAAATTAGACACCAAATTAATAATAACAGCTATATTTTTTTGTCATTTTTATTTATTAAATATGCAATTATTAATGGTTTATAATTATTAATTGCAGAAAATGTTTACTTTTCAGTATAATTATATCTAGGCAATCACAACTTGATGTTGAATCATTATTACATAATTATAAAGAATGAGAAAATAATCATTACAATAAACAGGAATCATTTAAGAAAAATATAAAATTATAAGTAATTTTCAGTTCAGTACTTGTATTTGTACTTGTAAATTTCAGAAACAATAGTAACCTAAGATTGGACTAAAGACAGCGTCAGGCTGTTTAAAATATCTGTACTTCTATAGGCGAAAATTATCATTTTTCTTTAATACAATTTTGAGATATAAAAAATATTGTTCTCAAACGTATATTAGAAATAAATAAATAGTTGATGATATCGCAACAGTCGCCAATAGCTTTCACAGCAACTAACGTTCGCCTAAATTATATATAAATATATTTTTATAATATACTTTCGCAATATATTATAATAGATAAATGAAACATTTTTCCTTAGACTATTGCACAATATTACACCAACTTACTTACTATGTACTGTCCTGTTTAATACATATAATAATTACATAATGCTCCTTATAAGGGCCAATGATCACCTACTATAAATCATTAATCTTCATCATATATCAATCAAACATATATATCTTAACCTTTATAGAAAAAAGTTTAATAAATCAGTTGTTAAATATAATGGAGCTAGAGACAATTCGATACAAATTCTCTTTTAAAAAAAAATCAAGCGATTTAAATCGCTAATAATGTGTAAAAGCTATTTAAATCGCTTATGAGAAGATCATAGAAATAGAAAAGGCGAGTTTTATTGAATCCAAACGAGTATTAAAACAATTTGAAGATCTTTGTCTAGTTCTCTCATCGGCCTCCTTGATAATTGTAATTGGATGTAAGTCATTAGAAACGTAACAATGGAAACTAAAAAAAAAATAACGCAAAGAAACCCTCAAGTTATATCATAGCGTACTCAAGACACAAGAGATTCCTAGATCACTGTAATACAGTTACTCAATGCAAGGACGGACGGGTAATGTTTGAGATACTACAAGAATTGCAAGGATTAGTCATGAACCCAGAGAAACTGAGTTATGAGAAATGAAGATGAAGAATGAACCAGTCAATCATTACAAATAATCTCTACATCTTATTGATGTAATTACAAAAGACAGAAACAAGTAGATAATTATACGTTCTCAGCCCAAAGAATACATTGGTATGGCAATTCCCAATGAACAAGAATACAACCACAACAATATCTATAATCTGAGCTTTCATGGACTTGAAAAATTAGCGAAGAAATACCACTCTACAAGAGTATAGGAAAAAACTAGACTAAAACTAAATTTCATTAATATTTCAAAAATGATGAAGAGAAACGGATTAATAAATAGACCAAGACAATAAAGAAAACTATGCAGAAATCGTATCGTAGAAACGTAGTGAGAAGAAATTCGGGGAAAGACCACTGTCAAAAGGAAGTACTACTGCATGTAGTATGAACACATTACGTTTAACTGTGAACAAGCTGATGATCGTTGAAATTATTAATGCCGCAAATTTACATGTTTGCATTGTTATGCTAATGATTGCATAGATTTTTGACTATCTTTTGTCTCTGACATTCTTTGAAGAAAAGTGTTTCTTATATATTCAGTAAATACCTATTTAATATATACACATAAAGTATGTTGGTGTATAAATAAAATGTGTAATAATTTTCACAAAGCCACTAATTTAGTCCAAAGAGATAAACTATGATGTCGCATCAAAATTCGATAGGTACCTCCTCTTGAGTAATGATTTTATAACCTAAATTACTTAACTGTGCAAATCTGTCTTCATTGTTTAGAATAACGTCCTGCCCCTCTGTTGGATTCACAACTGTCACAGGTATTTCAAATGGCATCACGTTCACATAGTTCTCATTTTCAGATAATTGAAGGTAGTTGAAACCATTTCGATCATTGTCTTGCAGGTTATCAAAATACACTTCTGGCCTACAGTCTTGAAAGGGCATTTCAGGTAGACTAAGACGTATGCACTTGTGAGATTCCAATAGTGATTGCCAAGCAAATGTTTCCTCGCATGTTTTGCAAGTTGGCAAGTTTCTATCCTTACCATGCTGGGTTTCAATGTGGCGTCTCAAACCATACCTTGTTGAGTAATATTTGCAGCAGAACTGTGGAATATCAAAGTTCATCAAAAGATTATAGTTAAACAGACACATATATAACGTACTTGAAAAAAACACAAAAAATTGTTAAATATAAATACAACCCATTTGTATACTCAACAAGCAAATAGTGCATGCTCAGGAATTAATTTTGTTGCCATACAATGAGTACCTTAATCCACCAATCATTACTGTAACCTAGCTTTAAACATGAGGTTCGTGGGTAAGAAGCAAATATTACACATCTGAGAGTGGTTATTTGGCATCCCAATCCACAGGGTTTGGTGAAATCAAAAAATGAGTTTGAAGACTGTTGTTAAGATTTCAAGAGAATCAAACATTAGATTTAATATCTGGATGACCGAGCTTTGCTCGGTATTTTCTTTTTTTTTTATAAATTTCGATCTTACCGACAGAATAATAAATATATACTAATAAATACTATGTACTAACATATTATATTAGAAACAAATAGTAATTAGTTAACAACGCCATCTGCTGGAATTAGTTAACAACGCCATCTGCTGGAATAGCTTTAGTGTTGTTGTCGTTAAAGCAAGTTAGTTGCTCACAAATAATAGTATTCGCCAATAGATGTCAGGAATTCCAATAAAAAAGTAAGTTGATGTTTAAGTTGATTATCGATAAAACACGATAAAATGAAATTTTCTAAAAATGATTCCTAGCTAGATCGATTTATCGCCCCCGAAACCCCCTATATACTAAATTTCATGAACATTGTTGGAGCCGATTCCGAGATTCCAATTATATATATATATATATATATATATACAAGAATTGCTCGTTTAAAGATATAAGATAAGATACATGTTACCAACATGCATTAAATAATAATATGTAAAAAAAATAATCTGCCAAATATATTTGGCAGATTCTTTTTTTTAATACTATAGGCATACATTTATCATTACATAGTATAAAACAAAGTCACTTTCCGCTGTCTGTCCCCTTATATGCGCATATCTTTAAAACTACGCAACGGGTTTAGATGCGGTTTTTTTAAATAGTTTATTGGGGTTTTAACGGGTGCTAACGGTTTTGATCTATAATTCATGTACAGTGTAGTAAAAAAGTGATAGTTTTCAAGATTTAGAACTTTAATCGCAACCGCTGCCTGAACCCTAAGTGATAAATCAAAACAACATTCTACAGTATTATACACCTTTAAAAGGTCTACAAAAACGTCCGCGAGGGCATGTCTATCTCTTAGGGATAACCTACAATAACGATTTTTATTTTTTTTACTTTTTACTAGAAATGGCCTATTTACGAAGCGATTTTAAACATTACGGCATTAATTTTCATCCAATTAAGTGTCCCAAATAGATTGTGCATGTAATATAGATGATCCTGGCCCTTTACAGCATGCAATTTAAACAAATATTTTAGAAGATATTGCAGTATTAACATAGCGAGACAGCAGTTATTACTTTTGATGTGGAACAAAGTTCGCCGGGTCGGCTAGTTAAATATATTTAATAAATGTATGCTTATAGTTTTTACATTACATAGTATGGAACAAAGTCACTTTCCGCTGTCTGTCCCGTTATATGGTAAGATCTTTGAAAATATGCAACGGATATTGATGCATATTTTTTAATAACTAGATGGTGTCACTTTTTCTATACTGCAAGTGCAAATAAAACTAAAATAATTATTTGGTTTGTAATGTTAAATTTTTCTGTATTATATATTTATATGATCTACATCTTTCATTTCAAGCTAGATAGATCTAAATTTTCCAAAAACCAACCCAACATGCAAATAAACATAACATAAACATAACTTCACGCCTTTTGTTACCCGAAGGTGTAGGCAGCGGCTGTTAAGCCTCGTCTCGCCGTTATGTTTACGTCCCAAATGGAATAGGTGGCGAACCTATTGCCATACCGGGCACAAAGTTTGTCAGTCATCGATATTTATCACACATAACTTCCGAAAACAATTTCGAAAAGTCATTGGTGTGAGCCAGTGTCTGGAATCGAACCCCGGACCTCTGGATCAGAGGCCGTGCGCTCGCCCACTGCGCCACCGAGACTGTAAACCGAGACTGTAAACATGCAAATAATAGTAAATAATAATATGTGATAAATCTAAAATGCACTTTATGATAAACAATGTAACTGAAGCTTAACTTATGGAATCAGATTGGCAGAGAGATTATATATATTACACGAATAGATACTTTAATAAGATAATACTTTAATAAATAAGATTATGATAAGACCCAGACACAAACACACATATCCAACTTCACCACAAACATTTTACTTGGGTGGAGATCAAATGTACCATCTCAGACTGGCTAACTACTGCACCATATTGCCTGTCTATATACAGAATACAGTTTTAAACATTTTACATGGCCATTCTGAGTAACTGTCTTGGACACATTTAAATCTTGCATTTGTCTACTGATGGTAGCTACGCATTCCACGAATATGCTGGTTGCACTGTAAAGGAATAAGTGATTGTAGACTAGTTTGAAAACAAGGCAATGTGAAACTTGTTGAGTTTATGCTGAAAGAAAATGCAAATACAATACTACCGCCATGAGAAAAAACGACACATCTATCATTTTGCAAATCTGGAGAAAATCAATAATTATATTTCTATGTTATTGCCAAAATAAAGGCAGTATTTTGTTTAAAAATGTATAAACGGAAATACCTAATAGTATTTACATCATCTTAGTTTTAAGTAATTACGAGCTTTCACTCTATTAGCATTTTAATAAAAAAAACCGCATTTACTGTTTCAACATAACAGAAAAAAAAACGTGCGTAGAGTCCCGCCGCGCTAGAGAAGTGAAACTTTGTCACAAACATACATGTAGGTATAACACCACACGTTCTAGCAGTGGTAGAGCCAAACAGTACGCTGCATGAATGGGCCTGCTCGACCGGTGAAATACCACGACCTCTCAGAAGATCGACGTAAAGTGGTTCATGCCGCGTTTCGTTCGGTGAGAAAGGTACCCGGAGGCCCACCTCCCTTCCCTATCCTTTCCCATCCTTAAAGGTCGGCAACGCAACTGTAACACTAAACGTGTTGCAGTTGTCCATGGGTGGCGCTGGTTACTTCCCATCAGGTGACACGCATGCTCGTTTACTCTCCTATCCAATAAAAAAAGAATGCTTAATTTAAAAAGAGCACATCTTACATTAGGACGGGCCTCGTGGTGCATTAGTAAAACTACCGACTGTGGAATGGAGATTGGCATTGGTGCATTGGGTACATTAGAAAGAAATTATTTATTTTACCCATTTTGTTTTTTATACCTACCATATATGTATTTGTAATCTAATTAAACTTTTGTATATGTACACTAATAGCAACCGTTTGTGTACATAAGGTAAAAATAATTAAGACAAATCAAAATTTAGTTTTTATAATACAATGAAATACAGTAATAAAAATAGAATTAAAAAAGCCGTTATTTGACCTGCTACTTATTGCACTTTAATAACTATATTATTTATTTACGAATCATTAAATGTTCACTAAGCATGTGACCATTGATTTTTTTTAGATGAATACTGTATATATGAATTTTTTGACAAACATTTTTTGTAATTACATTGTTTAGTTTATTGACATATATATATATAGAATTTTTTTATTTGCAGACAATTTTCTAATCGCTATGACATTGTTTCATTATTATTATTTATTATTATTATTGACATGTTACATGTAATAATTTTATTATTTATTGTATATTGATAACTGCACGTACATTTCACACGCCTTACTAGGCAAATTTTAGAGATGCATACTTACGTCATGTCACCATACTGCAAATACCCAGAATTATGTGAATAAATGATTGATTGATAGATTGGTTAATACTGAATTAGTTATTATTCCTGTGCTTATATGTATACTTCTATTATGCAAAATTCCCAAAGTTGGCTTTTCGGTTATAGCGACGTCAAACTAATTATTATTTGTTATTATTATAATATAACATTCAAAAATGGTCAAACAAATGTCTTGTTTGTATATTCCTAATAATATTTAAATTATTTGGTTTATTTTATTTTTTAGTTGCATATAAATTTAAAAATTAAAAACAATATTTTTTATGCAGTTAGTACTTTAGGGGCATGGTGCGATAAAAACAGTGCCGCTACTAGCTACTAGATGTCTATGTGCTGTTTTTAATCACGCTATGCAAATTCTCTTCCTTGGTTTTTATAAACCGGTTTATGTTCTAGTCTTATATATTATCTATAATATCCGCGAGGGGGCGTTAAATGCTTTCGCAAGGGACATTAGAAGTTCCACTTCAAAAATAGAGTATGTTTAATTTTAATAAGCATAAATATTACATATGAAGGGCATAACCAACCAAATGAGACTGATTTTATTTTGAGTAACAATCGACATGATCTAGGTCGATGTGGAGTGTTATATTCAAAATAAAATTAATAATAATCAAATTGCATTTAATTGTTATACTATGTCCTATATAAAGAATTCAGGGTTGGTAGATTCCAGACATGTAAGACAAATTTCAGAAAAATCGTTAATCGTGCCTTTTATTCTTTATGTATCATGGCAGAATAAAAAAATACAGATTATATTTTTTTTCACAAGCCCCTTCAATTAGTTATTAGATTAAATATGAGTGCTAGTAGAAAATGGAGCAATAATAATAGATTTTAATCAAATCTCAGATGGCCAACATTGTCACATGCTAGATTTGTTTTTCATTTTAATCTATAATAAAATAAATATAAGGTATTTAAAATCTGTACAAGTTTTATTAATTAATTACATAAATAAAATTTAAAAAACCAGGAGCTAGACCTCGCTTATAAATCTGTGCGGCTTTACCACTCTGCTGTGCAATGAACTGGTATATTTAGGTTTTCTTAGTGCAATACAATATGAGGTGCTTTTAAAAACATGTAGTAACCTGTTTGGAATGCTCTGGAGTTCACAGGAGTCATACATACACAAACTCACGCCTGTATCCCACAGTTCTAGGCAGAGACTTGGACCTTTCACAAGCTACGATCACGAAATACTTCTTTCGCCTCATCTATAGTCATACATCTCATCATGCAGTCACGTCAGTTTGCGCATCGTCATGACGCATTTTGCTTTTTTATATGGTCGTGGTCGCTCCGTCTTTGTCTCCCGATCGCGCCTATGCAACTCACATACACTTCGTCTATTCTTTTAGTCAGTCTTGGCTTTCATTCATTCTTGCAACATGACCAAACCCTCTGAACACTCTCTTTACCAAATATATGAACTCATTCACTTTCACTGATTTCTGGACATCCAAACCCATCTCACACACAGTGAACATTTTCTTCAAGATCATAATGTTTTTCTCTAAGCCCTGCAATCTCCAAGTTTAGCATATCTTGTAACTCCAACGCCGACGGAGTAAGTAACACCTGGTCATCGGCGTACAATAGTCACTTGACACGCAACTCATCAGTGCTTGACCACATTCAGTCTCTTTCAGATTTGTCAAAGAACTATCCATGGAAAGATTGAAAAAAGTGATTTGAAGTGTCTAACCACATCAGAAAAAATCATTTATAATTTAAATATACACTAACCTGGCATTGATGCTCAGATATTGTAGTTTTTCGAAGTTTCTTTTCTGAAATGTGTCCTTTTTCTTTGCCAGCCTTTCTAGACTCAGCATCACCAGCTTCAGCAGTCTTATGTTGAATTTTAATATGTTCTGCAGAGTTTGGTCCCATAACAATCCGTGCAGCAGTGCTTGTAGGATGTTTTTCATCCAAATTATTTTTTTTCTTGCCATTTCTGGGAGATTTCTCTATGCTAACACTTCTTTTCACATCATCTTTACAATTAGTTTCCTCCATGATAGACTCTTCATTATTATCTATGGCTATTCTAGATTCATTTTTTTCATTGTTGATGTTATGAAAGGAATCTTTTGAAATACTTTCAATTGTGAATTGTTTAGCAGCATCTGCAAGGATATATATCTAGGTTTTGATGTCTGATGATGACAGCTCCACTCAATAACTTTGATTAAAATATACTTTACTAACATTTTAGTAGATTGTTTTTCTTTTATCTTTAATTGGCTGTTTTTGTAAATAGTGACTACTTTTGTTGCATTTTACATATTCTATCAATTTTTTTCATAGATTGATTGCAGCCACATAATTTCTTTTTTTTTAAATTGGTTGGGAATAATCGTAAAGTTTGATTTAGTCTTGTACATTGGAACTGTCATCACAGATGATGCATATGTAACATTTAACACCATATTACACATTTTATATACCACCTGTCCTACCATTTGAATGAAACCAAGAACAAAGAATTTGTTTCGAAATCAACCTTACATACATAATAAACAGAAAAGTAGATTTTTTATGTCCAAAATTAAAAATCACACATTACATGTTTAACTTGACATTTTAGCGTAACGAAACAAATATTCGACGATTAGTAAAATAAATCTCATTCCGGTAAATATTTCCACACACATCACAATGCAATTTAATATGCACTTTGAAGAGTGTACGATTAGCATATTTTTTATTGCAATAGTGGCATATGTAGAACTTACGATTCCTGTGAAACAGTTTTGCATGCTTTTTCAAAAGTTTATAATCTGCAAAGATTTCAGAACATTTAGAACACTTGAAAAATTCTTCAAGGTGATGGACTGTCACATATTCTGAAAATGAGACTTGCTTCAGTGACTTATGATTAGGTGTGTATAAAGGGGTATGGTATTTCTTGTTATGTCCATTTGGTTGTTCTTCCATAACAGATTTATCTTTATTAATACTATTATCACTCCCAGGAGATATGGACATATTTCCATGACTCAAATTTGTTTTCAACCTCCACAGATCTTGCCTTTGTATGTTTACTTCACATTTTTGTACTAGGCGCTTTACGTGTAATGATCCAGCATTTTGAGTCATGTACGTCTGTAAACATTTCTCTGTTACTTTATCGTAGTACGCCTTTTTTAACTGGGGTGTTATATCTATACGCGAAAGCTGAACGCGCGGAAATTTGTCGAACCCGCGAAAATTTGCCCACTGAGGATCCCAAGGAGATTCTAACCATCTTTTTTCAGTTGGCGTTACAGGCACTTCTTTCCTGATTTTCGCTTTTTTACCACTTCTATTTCTGGTAAACATTATAATGATTTAATATACAACACTAAAATAATGAAAGAATCCGTAGTTGTGCTATCTGATACACGACACAATCAAAGAGTATATAAATATGGACACAATCACACACACAACCCAAGCAATTGCAAACCCGAACCGAACGCAACAGCGCGGAATCGGTAGGTTTGCCAGCAAAAATCGGTATACATATTTGTGATACCAAGAAAAGGGGTGACTAGGGATCCAAGGATGAATAGAGATGAAACTTTTCCACCAATGTTTTGGTCTTATCTAAAAAGTATAAAAAAGAGGTTTTATGTCGTTTTAGAACTGACTTTCGGAACTTGAAAAATAGTTATTCTTACGGAAGACATCAATGTAAAGGTCGCGGTCGTGAGTAGTGGTGGTTACCAATCGTAGGTTCCCAATTACAGAGCATTAACGGCAATTACGGTGTTAAAATGCGCCAGTAGAGTGCGCTAAGTTATCGAGATTAGGTTAATATTGATATTATTTTTTTAACACAGGTTGAATTAACTTTGATTATTTCCAAAAACTACTACCTAACGAAAGCTATAATTTTTTTAACAATTATGATTGTTACTAAAGAAAATTTATTTAAAACTAGCTGACAATCATAATTAGAGCTAAAGAAAATTTATTTAAAACTAGCTGACCCCGCGAACTTTGTTCCGCATGAAAAGTAATAAATGAGTAAATTTTGGATATAATATTTGGATATAAAAAAAATACTTTATTTTAAAAAAAGCGCGGGGTGCATGGTGTCAATATGTAGTTATAAATATTTTATTGACAGATATGAGTAGAGTGATTATCATTTCGATATTATCTTAAAAAGCACCCCACGCTTTTTTTTTAAATAAAGTTTTTTTTTTTATTTTTCTATTTTTTAAATCGGTTTTCAATAAAAAGCGTGTTTTTTAGTTTTTTTAAACTATTAGTTATTCGAGTGTTCGATTGTGCGTAGCGATGCTGTAGTTGGAAGATCAACGATAAGCATTATGCCGCATAATGCGCTATAATTAGTGTCCGACCGAAAGTACGGTTTCGGCCGAGTTTCGGCCAAAAATTAAGTTTCGGCGGAAGTTTCGGTTTTGGTCAAATTTGGGCGAAACTTTTGCCGAAACCGAAACTATTGTAGTACTAAATCTGACTTGTGGTTCTCTTCTCTTCTCTTCTTGTTCTTCTGTTTTTTATTGTACTGTATCTTATGTATATTTATCTCTTGTGTATATTTGTTGAGAGTGTAATAGTACATGCATATAAGTCTTGGCACCAAGTCTCTGTGTGGTAGGCAGAGAAAACAGATCACCATAAGGGACGATCCCCCACTTCTTCGACTTTCAATCAACATTGTCATACATGCTCGCCGCATTAAGACTCCTGGAATAACCTTTCTTAAGTACAAGTTTAATTTGATGATGGAAAGTTTGTGGTCGCCCTCATCGAGTCTAACATCCTTCCGCTTCTATACTGTACATCTGCTTAGTCAATCTTGCATCAATCATTCTTTCTACGTGTCCAAACCATCGGAGTATGCACTTCCTTAATGTTTACACTGACACTACCAATCCTCTTATAAATTTTCCTTCCTTAAAACCATTTTTTTCGTTGCGATCGGTGAACCTCATACTGCAAATTTTGCACACGGATTCTCTACAGTAGTGTCGTGCGATCCGTGCCCCCATCTGGTCGCGTGACTTTGCAGGGCCTCCCGGTCCAGGACTCTGCTGAGGTGCCTGGAGCTCTAGGGCTGCGCGCGTTACCGCGGCATCGGCGCCGTCCTTACCTTACCTCGAGGCTTGGGTGCTCCGTAAATGGAGCACTGTCACCTACAAGTTCACTCAGATACTCACCGGGCACGGGTGCTTCGATGAGTATCTGAGTCGAATAAAAGAGAAGAGATGGCGAGATGCCACTATTGCGCATCCTACATGGACTCCGCCGAGCACACGCTGGAGCGTAGAGCCCTGGTCAATAGGATCATCACCCTATCCCGCTCGAAGGTGGGGCGGTGAGCTTAGTGATCGCCACCGCCGACGGGCCGCTAGGGCGCACCGCCCTCAATAGTGCACACGGATCGCGGCCCAGAAAGGATGACCCCCGGAGCGGCCGGGGTAGGTCGTCGGGGGCGCCTCTGGCGACGCACCTCTTTACAGCGCGCGTACGTTCCGCTCAGCCCTGGGAAGCCTCACGCCGAGACTTCCCGAGGATGAGCTCCCCTCACAACAGAGGAGGGCAACGGCAGGGTGGTCCGGAGCGCTTAAACACTGTCCTAGACCAGCCTAAAGCCGGAGGAAGGCCGCCGCGAGGTTTTAGTGGGAAGCACTACCATTGGATTGCAGTGTACTGCTTTGAAAGTCCCACACTACCCCCTGCCATACCCAGGTTGGGCGTGCGCATAAAGCATTTCCTCGCGTTAAAAAGATACCACAAAAGAGATTAATGATTCCTCTAAGTACAAGTACAAAACAAAGTAAACAGTAACAGCCTCTGCCTACACCTTAGCATAGAAAAAGGCGTGAAGGTATGTTGTTGATTGGAACAAAATTAATACATACTACCTATACCCAATGTTTTTAATTTCATGTTCTAATTAGTGCAAAATAATGAGCAAAATGAATCAAATTTGAGTATTTTGAGGAATTTTTAACTTGAGCACGTGAGTTTCGGTTTCGGTTTCGCCCGAAACTGAAGTGCCGGCTGAACGTTCGGTTTCGGTTTCGGCCGGAAAACCAGTTTCGGTCGGACTCTAGCTATAATGCTGTAATTGAAAAACTAGGTATATCATCATACTAATATTTTAAATTACTAAGGCTTCAATAATTCCAGGGGATATCGAGGTAACAATTCAGATAATAATCATGTAGCTGAAAATTGTATCTTTCAATGTGTAGTCTTTACTGCTGTTTCCGTATTAAGAACTCTTAATTCCAGCCTGCTTACGCGCTGCCTTGCAAAGTCTTATTTTCCAACGACTAATTTCAGCTAGTCGGTGACGAGTAGTAACTGTCAAAATCACTCTAAATTCTATTTATCAACGACTAATTCCATTTAGTCAGTCATGAGTAGTCTAGGGTTATGAGGAAGCAACAAACGTAACAGATTATGGCATACATACAAAATATAATATACAGTACCTATTTAATCTCAAATATAGTAAAGAGACATTTAATTAGTAGAATGCATGGAATTAATACAGTACAATATACGATATCAATATATTCATGTATTTAGATAGATGTAGGAAAAACTAATAAATACATGGAACGAATACAAAAATATACAATATGTCACATGATTTCCATCGAGAAGGGACGCAAAAAACCACCGAGAATTATTTCAAATTGAATATCGAATTTTCGTACTAAAATAAAATCTCTCGTCGACAACAGAATTCACATGACAGCAATGCAACTATATTCGCACTAATAACAATTAAAAAGTCATTGGAAATGGGAGACGCCATAGGATTCGACTTTGAAAAGACGCAACAAGTCTTCAGCGATTTAAATATCTATATCTATATATATAATAAAACTAAGTCGATAAAATGTGCGTGCCGATAAAACTTAAAAAGGAGTCCCGACACGATAAAGGGACTTATGTGGTGTGATAGCCCTTTATCCCTCCTCGAACAAGAAAGTTCCCGTTTTAATCTAAGGGGCATGTTTTTAAAGATATAAGGGACTTTCCGACCCTTCAACTTGGAAATTAAGTCCAGTGGCGCCATCTGTTATCGAATATTTGAACTTCGTTCAAGACAACTATGGAGACTATACACTCCAATAGTCATAGTGTATAGTCTCCATATTTGTGAGCCATTGCAGCATGTGTAGTAGTGACGCGAAATTTAAAATTCCAATTTCAATAAAATCTTAAATTTCATTTGTTACTATAATAAAGTTGTTAAATTTTGTATATTTATACGTCATTATTTAACGTATATTTTGGATTTAAAGCGACATAATTTTAGTTATCCAAATTAGTTCTCAAAATATGTAAAAATTTAGGTTTTTAAATTTCGCGCCTTTACTACATACGCTACCGCTACAGAAGCTAGAAAGTTCCCGTTTTAATCTAAAGGGCGTGTTTCTAAAGATATAAGGAACTTTCCAACACTACAACTTGGAAATTAAGTATAGTGGCGCCATCTGTTATCGAATATTTGAACTTCATTCAGGACAACGATTGTTCGGGTTGCATTTCCAAAAGCGTTGCGAGCAATTGTAGCATGTGTAGTAGTGGCGCGAAATTTAAAATTTCAATTTCAATAAACTCTTAAATTTAATTTGTTGCTATAATAAAGTTATTAAATTTTGTGTATTTATACGTCATTAGCTAACTTATATTTTGGAGTTAAAGCGACATAATTTTAGTTATCCAAATTAGTTCTCAAAACATTAAAAAATTTAGGTTTTTAAATTTCGCGCTTTTACTACAAATGCTACCGCTATAGAACCTTTTATTATGGCGGACGATAATGACCAGAATACTCTAGAAGGTGTGAGAGAGAAAATATTTTCAAATTTTCTCGAACATTCTAGAGCCTAGCTCTCTGAATATATAAGAGCCCGGTGTCGCTCACCAGAGTTAGTTTAATTTGAACAGCGAAACGAGCGATTTCAAAACGAAAAGAAGAGAAGTTATCTGTGAGCCTTTATTTAGAAGTATCACGTGTGAGTATTTTTAATAGTGTGTTTAATTAACTCTCGATTTTGAAACGAAATAGAAAAAAGTTATTTGTGGGTTTTTATCGTGAAATTTCAAATGTGAGTATTTTTAATAGTGTCTAATTAATTCTAATGGTTTTTTTTCTTTAAATTGTAATTTTCTTAACCTTCAAAAAGTCGCGCGGCGTCGAATTGATGCCTTCTATATACTTTTGGCCGTAAACAAAATATCGCTCGACCGCTTGAAGGTTAAATATATTTTTTTTGTCTCAACATACCCCACGTTTCCGTTACAAAATAATTATCTATAAAATGTTTATTTAATTTATATTTTATAGAATACAATGCCCAGACGTAAGAGAGGAGGAGATTTGGCCAGTTCTGCAGCGAAACGGCGGAAACAAAAAGAATCTCGAAGAAATGAAACGGAAGAAGAGCACGAAGCACGTTTACAGAATCAACGGACCAGAATGAGTAACCTGAGAAGCAGAAGAAGCGAAGAAAGAACAGCAAATAAAAGTACTGAAGAGTCGAGAATTTTAAAAGATAATCTAACAAAGGAAGCATTCCACTACGAACCGACGAAAAAATATTACAATCATAAATACGTTGTTATTGGAAAAATGAATAACGTTATGATCGTAAAACAGCTATCGAATAATATCATTGAAGCTGAACTTATTTCTGGAAAGACCAAAGGACAGACAGTATTTATACCTAGAATACCTCTGATCTCTTCGGAATTGCCATTTCAATTTAAAAGACTGCAGTTTCCAATAAAATTAGCCTTTAGTTTTACAATTAACAAAGCGCAAGGACAAACTTTAAAATATTGTGGCATTAACCTCAAAGAATCCTGCTTCTCTCACGGTCAGCTATATGTAGCTTGCTCAAGGGTAGGAAATCCAAAAAAATTATGTATATATACTCCGGACAATAAAATGAAAAATGTTGTTTATAAACAAGTATTGTAAATAATGAGAAAAACGTTTTCAATAAACTTTTTTTTTACTTTTTACGTCATAGTTTATTTTTTTATTTCGACTCTACCACGTCATCTCATATCAACTCCCGGGCGAAGCCGGGTTTTTTAGCTAGTTATATAATAAAACTAAGTCGATAAAATGTGCGTGCCGATAAAACTTAAAAAGGAGTCCCGACACGATAAAGGGACTTATGTGGTGTGATAGCCCTTTATCCCTCCTCGAACAAGAAAGTTCCCGTTTTAATCTAAGGGGCATGTTTTTAAAGATATAAGGGACTTTCCGACCCTTCAACTTGGAAATTAAGTCCAGTGGCGCCATCTGTTATCGAATATTTGAACTTCGTTCAAGACAACTATGGAGACTATACACTCCAATGGTCATAGTGTATAGTCTCCATATTTGTGAGCCATTGCAGCATGTGTAGTAGTGACGCGAAATTTAAAATTCCAATTTCAATAAAATCTTAAATTTCATTTGTTACTATAATAAAGTTGTTAAATTTTGTGTATTTATACGTCATTATTTAACGTATATTTTGGATTTAAAGCGACATAATTTTAGTTATCCAAATTAGTTCTCAAAATATTTAAAAATTTAGGTTTTTAAATATCGCGCCTTTACTACATACGCTACCGCTACAGAAGCTAGAAAGTTCCCGTTTCAATCTAAAGGGCGTGTTTCTAAAGATATAAGGAACTTTCCAACCCTACAACTTGGAAATTAAGTATAGTGGCGCCTAAGGTCTAGTGTCCACCAGAGAGTACGTAAATTAGAGACGGCACTCCAAGTACTTTGGTGAGCTCACTCACACCGCATCTTTCACCAACATAATAATCATTCATTGTTCCTCTGTACCTAATGTTGGCATAGTTGCCGTCACTGCCAAACGTCAGTGTCACTGTCAAATGTCAGTGTCACTGTCAAATGTCAGTGTCACTGTCAAATGTCAGTGTCACTGTCAAATGTCAGTGTCACTGTCAAATGTCAGTGTCACTGTCAAATGTCAGTGTCACTATCAAACATCCTCATCCATATTATTAGTCGTAGGAAAAAATAAAACATTTTATTTTGATGTAATTGATATATTTCGTAATATATAAAATGATTTTACATTCAGTCAGGGTAAATAGACAAATTATAATGCATATTTCATTCACACATCTAAGTATTGAGAAGAAAATTAGAAGCGATATTAATTCAAACTCAACTTTGTTTTAAAAGTCTTTAGTTAACCTAAGCAAAGAAAAGCAGGTTATTTGCAATATTTTCAGCGATGTTACTATTAGTAACGCCCCGTTTCCCCACCACCTTTGAGGTAGAAGCCTTGGCGCGTTTTTTTTTACGTGGTATCCCCATGCCTAATCCACGATTTGATCACATGCATTTGATCAGTTACAAATTGAGCATTGAGAATAAAGACAAAACAATACAGGACAATGAGATGCGATGACTAAAATCAGATCAAGTAGATTTTGAGTAAAGCTCGAACATGCAAACTTACAGGTCTAACAGGGGTTTTGTAGCTAGTTAAAAACATCGGATGACATTGAACTGGAAACAAAGTAGTAATTGATTAGTAAAATTACAGTTGCTGTAGCTGAAGTAAATACTATGCATATATGTAATATGTGGGTGGCTTGAAACTAAATTGTGAATCGAGCCCTAAATTTTATTTGCTCACAGTGGTAGAGCAGTTCGCTGCATGAATGGGCCGTTTCGACCGGTGAAATACCACGACCTCTCAGAAGACCGACGTAAAGTGGCTCATGCCGCATTTCATTCGGTGAGAGAGGTACCCGGAGGCCCACCGCCCTTCCCCATCCTTTTCTATCCCCTATCCCTCAAAGGTTGGCAATGCAACAGTAACACTATATGTGTTGCTGGTGTCCATAGGCGGTGTTGGTAGCTTACCATCAGGTGACACGCCTGCTCGTTTGCCCTCCAATCCCATAAAAAAAATATAATTCTAAGATTGATTGGTGACTAAAGAAGGAAGAGATTACTACTCTTTTATAACGTCTGATTTTCCAGAGACGCAAACTTTTCAATTTACAATATTTTCTTATAAATAAAATACTGATTCTTTTCAACAGTGCATCTTTCAAGTCTAAATGCTTAGAACATGTAAGCCAACTAAATCGCAGCAAACAAGAAATTCTAAAACACATGACATACCTACATTTGTTTTGTGATGACTCTCAAAATGTTCAAAAATATTTTTAGCCCTATTTACGGTTTCACACAAACCTATGCTGGGATACGTGAGAGACGTCTCGTCTTCCCACCATTCCCACAAACTAATATAATTATACAATTCATCAGTGGGGTTCTCATTTACTAAAGATTTTTGACAATCGAGACAATTTGTTTCTCGTAATATTTTGGAAGCTAAATAACCACTGATATACACTACAGGCTGATTTTCAAAAGAACATAAATTGTCGAGTTGGGAGTTTTCTACCTCATCAGACAATGACAGCACCGGTGCATCTGCTATAATTGATTGAGTAGTACTAGTACAACTAGTCGAGGTTTGCGATTGCTCATTAAAATTAATACTACTATAATAAAAAAAAAAATTTATTAGAATCTGGTTCGCAGTTTGAACCTCGGCTATGCGGAGCCGTTAATCCTGACAGTAATGCTGTTTTTAATGCAGCAACAAAATGGGTACAGGTTGGGTTTTTATTGGTAACACTATGTTGTCGGATTAAGCCGAATAAATTCTCTAAAGAATCTTGGTTTAACTAGCGCAAATTTAAATATTCGAACCCATGCCTTTGCAGGATATCCCAAATATCTAACAGTAACTTTAATGATATTTTAAACCCTTTTAAACAACGTACATTCTTAAGTTGCAATATAGAATCAGATTTTATGAACTTTATACTCTCTATTTTGTTAAAAAAATATCTCCACAACTCGACATGATTTGAATGAATACTAACATTCTCTCTAATACCCCTTTTCACATCTTTAGGAGATGATGGGCCATTGCAAACGTCAAATAATTTATCTAACTCTTTGATAATGTCAGCTGTTTCTTTTATTTCATTTGCAGCATTGACATATTTCCATGCCAGCATATACAAAATTGCAGACATGGTATTACTTAACGCGTGCGCAGCATATTTAACGCGCATTTTCGCTTTATATCTCGGATGAACAACATTCTTATTTAATTTTGGAAAATTTAAAAAAATTCTATTATTTTCTTCAGCCAGAACTAAATATTTCCATCTACCCGTTTTTTGTCCCCATACGATTTCTCCCGCATTATAAAAATTATTCCTAATTGATTTAAATAAATGAGGTACGTCATACAATATGAAAACTTTTTTGTTATCATTAAAAACAAAATAATTCTCTTCTAAAGACTGCCCACCGAATTTTTTTAATAAATTTAATGCACCAGTATTTGTAGGACCTTGATCGCACACTGTTGTTAAGATTTTAAATCCAAATTGCTCGAGTGAAATTATAAGTGATTTAATTAATGTGGAAAGTTTGGCAGAAGAAACTGATCCATGAACAAAAAAATACGCTACAGGTAATTTGAATTTCTTTTTCAGCCCTTGAACCATGAAAACAAGATCATGGTCGGCTTTAGAATCGCGTTCGTCACCGTAATCTACGAAGCCTTCTATTTTATTATTAGCTTCGTTGTATATTAATCTCTTTTTTAGAGCTAATTCATCAAATAATAATGCACAAAGCTTATCCTGATCTGAAAAACCTGATAACATTTCTGAATATTTAAAAAATAATTTTTTTATCAATACCCGGTTCTAATTGTACTTTATGAAGTAAGTGTTGAAGAGTTTTTGCACTAGGTACAGATATAGCCCCCTCGAGATATTGGTAGGCTTTAGGTGAACGTTTGAAAATTGCCAAAGCCCACAATTTTGTCTTCATAGTCCAACGCTTGTCTGCTGGCTTCTTTTTATAATTTTTAGCTACATCACCGACTAGATCCCTCAATATAGTGCTGTCCAGTTTGTCCAGATCCAATGAAGTTTCTGACAATTTTTTTATTGTCAATTTTTAAGCCTTTAATCTCGCCAACAATTGTTCTTCTTCTAAGTTAAACCTAGAAAATATAAAGGCTAGATATCAACCATGAAACAAAAATAAATAGAAACAATAACATTTCATCTTAAAGACATACAGACACTAGCTGTTGCCCGCGCCTTTGTATGAATTCTGTGTAAAATATTTTTCCAGTTCCCAGGACTTTTATAATGTAGTCTATGGCCGTGAATAAAATTACAAATTCCAACAATTTGTAAAAAATTCAACTGTAGCTATTGCGGTTCTTGAGATACAGTCTGGCAACAGATAGAAAGACACACAGCGGAGTTTTACTAAAAGAGTCCCGATTTTACCCTTTGGGCACAAAACCCTATTAAATAATTTCGTGTTCTTTGTTTTACACTCATGATTAAACTTTATAAAGCATACAACAGTTTGTACAATTATTGTTATTGCGGAATTGTGATATCAACATGATGGGGGGCTCAGCAGTTAAAACTGAAAGCAGATGGCGCCAGTAGCCAGGACAATTAATAACTATGTTATTATTGTTGTGTACATTTTTCTAGTTTGTGTTGATTATATTGTAACGCGTAAATTTTTAATTTAGTGATTTAAAGCATCTGTGAGACGATAAAACTGTATTTGTTACAACATACCTTTGGTTTCAACATTTGGCCTTTTCCTTTGATAATTTTGCACATTCACCATGTGTGAAGGTCCCGGTGCTTGTGGTGAATCTGAAATATGCAAAAAAACATGTTTAGATTAAAAAAATACCTGGTAATAATGGCTGTTGTAATAAGACCGCCGCGCCGTCCATTGAAAATATTTATGTTATGGTCTAGTTAGCCGTAGGTAGAACATCGACCTTTACCCAGCAAATCAATATTTCATATTATTTATCAAAGTCAAAGTGGTTTTATTTTCATAAGTCTTCACAGACACTAAAAAATAGTCAAAGTACAAAAATGTTTAAAATTAAAATAATATTTTAAATGCTTAAACACGAGTGCTTGAAGTAAATGCCTGCATGGAACAATAAAACCAATCATCATGAGCGACCCGATTCGGCGTGAAGAGGCATTCATGAAAAGAATCGGGCAAAAAAACTCATGGAATCATTTGTAATACAGTAGGTATTTCACTAATACAATATGTAACGATTGTATGTTGATTCAAACTTGTAATTAATAAATCTGTATGTAAGTCTTAGTAGCTAAACAACCGTTACATGTTGTATTAGTGACCAGAATGGCAATAAAAATACCACAAATTCTAGGCGTAAGATACTTCCTGTTTATTAATAAGGCAGTTAATGTTTACTTACGGAAACTGACAGGATTCCGTTCCAGAAGTGATATAGTAGTATTCTCTACTGAATTTAGATTTTCTTTTTCTTTGATTGATTCTCTACTGATTTATTTAAAATTAGATTTATCTTGTAAAGGCCCTGAAAGAGAGTGTTTAGTAAAAATTGTAAGTCATTGGCAAAGGAGCTATGAAACATGGAATTTTGACTTTTCGATTGGTACTTTAACACAACATATGTTTAATACTTATTAGTAATTAATAAAAAAATATTATACCAATGGAATTTTTTATGTAGTCTTTGAAAATGTTTATGTAAAAATATAGGTAGGTACTAGAGTTCTAATATTTGATTAAATTTATACACAACATATGAAGTAGTGAATGGGACTAATCATGTGACAGAATCTGAGATGAATTAAATATTATTAAATTTAAATAACTGAATAGTGTAAAAGTCCATGCAAAAGACAGAAAAAAACTTTTGTTTTACATACAACATATTGTCACTAAGAATAGTTATGCCAAACTAATAACCAGTACACATTGCAAATCATTTTAGGTTTGAAGAGATGATTGATGATTACTTACTTGTCGGATGTTGGCCAAAATACACAGGGAAATTAACAAATAGTTCATCTTCTAAAGGTGTGGGTAAATTAATAGTTGGTACGGCATGTCTTAAGAGTCTTGTTCTTTGTTTATTAATATGTTCTTCACTAAAATGTTCGAAACATACAAACTTCAGTTCATGCAGTTTCTCTATAGGTAATAGGACCAGATCTTCCTGACCGATGGCTTTCACCCACTGGCGACATCTATAAATTACATCAGATTTCAGTAGACTGTAGACAAATATTCTGCAGTAATATGATGTATGATTATTATTATTTTTTTTTTATAATGAATAGGTATATCTGAAAGCATAATCTGTTATTTTGAGCTTAATATATATTTGTTCTTTGAATTTGGTTAAAAATATAGTATAAAGTGATGCAGAAATGTAAAATTATTAATATATAAGTATAAGAAATAAATATAATATTATCCTACTATTATTATAAATGGGAAAGTTTGTGAGGATGTATGGATTTTTGTCACTCTTTCATACATCAACCATTGAACAGATTTTGATGAAAATTGCCATATAGCCACACTTCCTGGATTAACTTAAAGGATACTTTTATCCCAGTTATACCTACATTCCCTCAGGATTTTTTTACTTTTTACGCAGGCGGAACTGCGGGCAGAAGCTAGTTAACATATAAATAAAAAACCTAATGCATGATAGTATAAGGTCGTAAGACCTGAATAATAATATTTTTGCATAATAAATACTTTAAAGATGAAGCAAAATTGTTTGTCTTTATGTTTGTTGTCTTCATTATTCTTCAAAACCATGGCAGATCATATATCGGGCTAACAACACAAGATGACCGTTTTAACTCATGATATTTTGAAAACAGATATTTTAGCCAATATTGTTTCCGTGGATGGATATGCTATGACCTAGTTACAATAATTTGGAGTTTATATTTGAATACTTTTGGACAAATGAAAATACATAATTATAAAAAAGCTAGTTATTACTATAATAATATATAGTAAGAATCATCATCGATCATCAAGTTACCTACCTTCAAATATACCTATAAGAAATTCATAACCAGAAGCAAAATTGAGTTGCTTGCCGCAGTTCAAAACAAATCCATTATCAAGTATAAATATAAATAAATTGAAGATCTCGATGTCAATTATTTTGGATAAGTAACTTGAAGAATTAATAAGATGTCCATATGAATTTCATACCTGTCAGGGTCCAGCGGTAATTAAGCCAAACGCACATCAAAGCCCGGGACACGTCTTTAATTGCAACTGATGCAATTTTTGTAGTTTCTTGATACGTTCTTGAACTTTCTTGATTTCTCCATATTGAAAATAAGAAATTAGAAAAATCTTTTATCGGACGTCAAACTAATGCATAATACGAATAAAACGAGGAACTAGAGTACAACTCTAGCTATTCTCAGTACAATGCGGATTAATATGGAAGAAAATTTATGTAATTTCCTGCGACTAAACTTTGCTAAAATTTATTTCGCAAAGAATATAACAGAAAATGGCGCTTGATGAAATTATTTGTCTTATTTTCACATCAACGATCCTATTGGTTAATCACGGTTTTTTCGACGATCCTATTGGTTAATAACGGCAGAATTCAACGATCCTATTGGTTAACACGCACGAATTCGACGATCCTATTGGTAAATTGATCGGCATTCGGTGTGAATTCGAAGATCTTATTGGTTTATATTAACGGTTGGAAACAGATCACCCAAATTTCTACCAAGTGTATACCAGCTGGTGTCCACTTCCCCACTGAATTTCTAAACTCTTTACAAGTACCAGGAATGCCATTACACTGCCTTCGTCTGAAAATTGGAACTCCAATCATACTACTCAGAAATCTCAACTCCCCAAAATTATGTAATGGAACTAGAATGATCGTAAAACAGCTATCGAATAATATCATTGAAGCTGAACTTATTTCTGGAATGACCAAAGGACAGACAGTATTTATACCTAGAATACCTCTGATCTCTTCGGAATTGCCATTTCAATTTAAAAGACTGCAGTTTCCATTAAAATTAGCCTTTAGTTTTACAATTAACAAAGCGCAAGGACAAACTTTAAATTATTGTGGCATTAACCTCAAAGAATCCTGCTTCTCTCACGGTCAGCTATATGTAGCTTGCTCAAGAGTAGGAAATCCAAAAAATTTATGTATATATATACTCCGGACAATAAAATGAAAAATGTTGTTTATAAACAAGTATTGTAAATAATGAGAAAAACGTTTTCAATAAACTTTTTTTTTACTTTTTACGTCATAGTTTATTTTTTTATTTCGACTCTACCACGTCATCTCATATCAACTCCCGGGCGAAGCCGGGTTTTTTAGCTAGTATATATATATATTTTATATTTTTTATATACATGAGATCATGATCAGTATAAAACAAAAATCAAATTTATTGATTGAAAAACATTGAAATATTAGTTTATAATTATTAAAACAGGATTAAATAATATTTACACTTACCACAGTCTCGGTGGCGCAGTGGTCGAGCACTAGGCTTCTGATCCAGAGGTCCGGGTTCGATTCCTGACACTAGCTCACACCAATGACTTTTCGAAATTGTTTTTCTGAAGTTAAGTGTGATAAATTCGATGACTGAAAACTTTGTGCCCGGTATGGCAATAGGTTCGCCAGCTATTCCATTTGGGACGTAAACATAACGGCGACACGAGGCTAAACAGCTGCTGCTTACACCTTCGGCGTAATTTGGTGTTCACGCCTATGGTGTGTAATTACACCATAGGCGTGAAGTTATATATGCATGTATGTACTATGTACACTTACCATTTATTATGTCAGTCACATTAACATTTATATTTGAACATCTATTTTGATTGTTCAATAATTGTTTTTACGTGCACGAAACTCGCAACTACGTTCTGTTGAACTTTTTCCTGGTTTTTTTTTCATCTTAATTTAATTTTCATTTTTTTGCGTCGATATTGACGACACATATCGGCATTAGTTTTCGGCATCTTATGAAATTAATTATTTAGCACAACAAGATATAAAAGTACTCACAAACACGCAGTTAAATAATAACACATATACAATGTTACGATAAAATTTGATTAATTGAAAAATTATTAATAATTTTACAAAATTATTAATAATAACCACATGTTTTGGTAAATGTGAATAAACGATCGAAATTTATTACTTTTAGTAGTAATTATTAATAATTCACGACACATATTGGTAAAAGTTATAAAATAAATAAAAACCCAATGTTTTTTGACCAGCAGGTATTTATTTATAATATTAAACACAGTCTTACAATTATATTAATTAGAGATCACACAAACAAGGTTAAAACTAACCTAACCACTTATTTCACTTTCTTTGTTTCACTCACCTCATCGTCACATATCCAAACATAAATGCGCGAGTAAATTACTATACTTATTACTTAAACCGAAAACGAATTATTATCACAAACATAAGATAACAGTAAATCAAACTAAAATTTTGCAAAACCGAATTAGTTAGAACTGGGGAACAATTTTTAAAATCACTCAAATTCAAATAATATCAAAATTAATCCAAAAAGGGAGAAAGCATAGAGGGCAGGAGACAGGTTTAGCCGGTAAGAGTCCGGCACTACCCAAACTACCCCATACGTGACGTAGTTTGGGTGTCCATGAGGATTCCCACTCCAGACTAGAAAAAAAAAAACCTAACCTAACCTAAAGCTAAATTAAACAACTAACTAACCCTATTAAGCAACAAAAAATAACGTGCACGTGCTTTTAAAACAATAACACCGAGCCAACTAAGCCGAGCCACTTATTACATTTATCACTACTAGGGTTAAACTATTAATAATAACCGACAAATGTGATTAATTTATCACTTTTACCTCGACTTTCGGTAATTATTAATAATAATAGATAATTATTAATAATCTTCAATTAATCACTCTACCGTAACATATACATAAACATACTCTTTTGATGGGAACACTAGTTTATTTTATGTATGTTTTAAAAAGAACAATATTTTAAATTTGGAATGTCACGTTTCATTTATTTATATTGATGTGTAATTTTTCTCTGTACTAATTGCATTTATATCTCCAATACAAGCATTTTTTGTATTATTCACATAAAACGAACTAAAATAATATTGGCTTATGGCTGACACAAATATTTAAAAACAACTCGTTCAATCGTTATCACTATTAATAATTATTAATTTAGTTCATAGATGTCGCTAAACCTTAAATAAAGTTGAGGAAGTCGTTCAAATCTACATCGGTAATCTGTGTAGTAAGTAGTATTACCTGATGGACATAGATGGCAATACAATAAATGAAATCGCATTTGAAATTTTCGTAGTTATATAATAATTGACAGTCTTGTCACCATAATATCATCTGTAGCTTAGTGGGTACTCCGCTTCGAACAACTACTAAATTGCGTGACATCGAGGCTGAGTTTAGCCTGTGGATGTTTTTGTGATTTTAAAAATTATTTACAATATTAAGAACAAATAAATTAATTACATTAGGTATTTACAATTTATACAATTAAAAAACTACCTGAAATCAAATTTCTCCGCATCTCGGTCTACTGACAGCGTGCCCAGAAAACTGGCCGCATTGCCACGCTGAATGGCAATGCCCCGCAATGCTAATCCTCTGTGCGAAGAATAGACCAGCCCTCTGGTGATTTTATAAATTGTTTATACTAATGTAGAATCTGAAATTCCAAAAAACAAAGAGGAGAGACCGATAATATAAAATATCTGTCTCATTCTTTCCTGGCTTCATCCTACACTTTTTTGTATTTGTGTCTCTACCTGCCGTATTTCCATTGCATCCGGTTTGAAATCACAACGATTCTAAAGAAGTTTCACTTCAAAAAAATTACAATGCGATATATAAGATTTATATTTTCTTTATTTATTTACCTACCTTCATTTGTTTAAAAATGTATTATATTACGATCAGCCGACAGCCTTAAACTTTCTTCCGACCGGCCGGTAATATAAACTGAATGGAGTTGCTGACAGATTCAATAGAACGAATATGGATCGTCTAGATGTCTACTATCTACTATCTGATGCTAAATTCAGCATTTTCCTGCCCTTGTCCTACTCTAAGTGTGGTCGGCACAACATGTTATCCTTTTTCATTCTCTTCTATCACTCGTCGTGTTCACACTTACTCCCTTCATACTCATATCAACTTTTACACAGTGCATCCATCTCTTTTTCGGCCTTCCTCTACTAATGTGTCCATCCACAGTCATTGCCATCGCTCTCCTTGTGACATGACTTTCGTCCCTTCTCTTATTGTGTCCATACCACGCCAATCTACCACTTCTATTTTTTTCTGTAATTGGTGCTACTTTCACGCTTCCTCTTACATACAAATTTCTTATTCTATCCAATTTTGTCACACCACACATCCATTTTAACATACCCATTTCTGTTGCATGTACTCACCTTTCATCCACTTCTTTCATTGGCCAGCATTCAGATCCATACAATACTGGCCAATCAAAGAAGTGGATGAAAGGAGAGTACACTACTATCTGATGTTAAATTAAATAAGAAATAATTACCAGAATATGAAGCTGTTTATCTT
Source organism: Euproctis similis (assembly GCA_905147225.2). NCBI lineage: Eukaryota > Metazoa > Arthropoda > Insecta > Lepidoptera > Erebidae > Euproctis > Euproctis similis. The sequence continues at coordinate 3,487,797 of LR990107.1, forward strand.
GGCAATAGGATTATAGCTATTACAAAAGAAAAGAAATCTCCATTTGAAATATTTCTTGGAAAGAAACCAGATAATAAGAATTTAACATTGTATGGCTTGGAGGTGTTAATGGATCCGCCGTGAAACCCTGACCTTGCACCCTCAGATTTTCACTTTTTTTCCGTCGCTGCAGAATTTCTTAGGCAGTTTCAGGTTATCATCACGAGAGGATTGCTAAAACTACTTGTCACAAGTTTTTGATCAGAAGCCACAAAATTTACTACAAGATGGCAAATGTTATCCAATACAAGCCTTAAAATTTTAGTCAAATGTAAATTTAACTTTTTAATAAAGCCTTCTGAATTTTAGTATAAAATGTGAAGAAACTTTTTCTCTACAGACTTTATTAAATCTCTTTCACTCATTTAATTAATTGTCGAAACTAACGGAGCTTTTAAATTTACACCAATGGAGCCTAACCAACAGTTCCATATAGTCAGCGTGTTTAAATAATAAATTTGACAAGAAATTATTGGTATTTTTAGGCACAATTACAGTCTAGGTGATCCAGTGATGGATCTTCCCACTTTTAATTCAGAAGTCGTGGGATCAATTACGGTCACCAATGATTTGTCGAAATTATTTTCAGAAGTTATGTGTGATAAATAATGATAACTTATACCACTCATAGTTTCCAGCTTATTCCATTTGGGACGTAACTATTCGACGTGTCGAGGCGTACCAACCGCTTCCTGCTTCGAATAGAAAAGGACGTGAAGTTTATGTTAATGTTTGTGCTACAAACATATTATGAAGAATGTTTCATTATAATTATATCAAAATTAAAGATAAAATCATGGTCATTACAATATTAATTTTCAGACGAAATTCGAACAATGGTGTCCAGCTTTAAACGTTTTGGTTTTAATTGACTCCTATATTATTTTATGACCAATAGGTCATAAAATCATATCATCTTTTTTGTGTTAGTTACATCTTTGTGGAATACCACAAAGATGTAACTAACACAAAAAAGTATCAATACTACGTTCGATCCATAAATTATTAAAGTAATATTTATTTAATAACCCAATAATCAATTCTTATTCGTAAAAATCTTGATCAATAGGGAATTTTACGAATTTTTGAAAAGTGTTGCAATAAGTTCCTATAGTGCTACTAAGCCACTAAAAAAATTGGTTTTTTTTTTCAATCAATAAGTACCTTTAAAATGCATTTAAATATTACGTTTTTAAAATTCGCGCGTAATTTTACGAAAACAGACGAAACGAGGTGCCGACGTCACTAGGCTATATATAGCAACTCGGAAAAATCGCAACTCGAGTTGACTCGAGTTAAATTACAGGTATGTGAAAATTATCCACTGGTTAACGAAAAAAAAAATACACTACAATATACAACTTGATATTCGGTGAATATTTACAGTTTCTATGTTTACATTATTATTCTATTTTATTCTTTTATAGCATCGGAGGACCGGTAATTACTTACTTTATTTCAACTAATTATATTTAAGGAGAACATAAAACTAAATATTCTCTGAATATTGTATAGGACCGAGGACCTCCCCGGTGACATGGTAGTGGACCCGGACGTCCGTGCCAGTGGGGGTGTTGGAGTCGTTCTCTCCTCCCGCTTTGCTTATGAGATTTGCTTTGCGAAAGATTATGAGTTGGTAGGTCCGAGACATCTTTGGGTTCGAATAAAACTAGGCATCACGCGAGTTTTCCTAGTCGCAGCTTATGCTCCCGTCAGCTCCGAGGATCCCCGCGAACTCGAGGAGTTTTGGGAAACTGTTAGGGATATTCTGGATCTGGTTGAGGGAAACGAAAGGATAATTCTGTGTGGTGATCTTAATGAATGGGTCGGAACCAAGAGAGATGACCTAGAGGCTATCCTTGGTCCGAATGGAGACAAGAGAGTGAATGATGCTGGTAAGCCGATATTGGACGTGTGCCTGGAACGGAACCGCTGCGCCAACATCTGACGAGGACATTACTATGGAAGAGATTGAATAGTCGATACGAAGTATGAAAAATGGTAAGGCAGCTGAATTGATATGATGTCTGCTGAAATGATCAAACACGGTGGAACCTGTGTTCGGGACGCTTTCCTGACCTTGAGCAATCTGTTCTGGAGGTCGGGTAAGGTTCCCATGGACTGGAGGCGCGCTGACATTGTGCCATTGTATAAAGGTAAGGGATCACGTATGCAGTGTTCCAGTTACAGGGCCATCAGTTTGATCAGTTTAGCAGCAAAAGTGTATGGGAAAATTATTGAAAGGAGAATGAGGGTGATATCTGATGGAGTATTGAGGGAGGTTCATGGTGAATATAATATTATTAATCTATGGTTTCCCGCTACAGGGCAAAGACCTACAACTCTCATTCCTCTTCATCCTGCTCAGACTTAAGCTTAAAAAAATAGAATTTCCACTATAATATAATTTCTGCAGCACCTTTATACCTTGTTGCTTGTGTGGCAGCAAGCATTCAGCCTTGGTACACTGCTTACCTTCTAATGCTTATTACTTATGTAGTTCTTTATATTACTATTTCATTATTTTACACTTCTAGATTCTCAGACTTATTGAATGTGAATGTGATATGGAAAATAAATGTGAAAAAGCTGTGGAAACTATCCAAGCACAGGAACCTTAAGAAACACAAATATTTATAACCCAGAAAGATTTAAGTATTCAGGCTCATTGAAAAGCACAACACAAAAGTAAATAGGTTCCAACTAGTATAAAATATAAAGATGAAATCAGTTCACTGATAAAATTCATAGTGTTCAGTGCTACATCTTATTTTAAAATTTCTAGATAAAGAGACACTAAACCATTTAAGTTTAAATGTACTGCTGCTGGAATGAAACTATCTAAAACAGAGGTGTAACAGACAAAGCAAATAGCCAGTCTGAGAATACGCGTAGGGAGGGTGATTAGAAGATTACGAGAATTTAAAATGTTAAAAATGCATTCAGTTGTAATATAACTTTAATTGGAATGTTAGATTTATGCGTAAGAACAGCATGTGCATTAATAAATTTACAAGATTATTTGATTAAATGAATTATAATCACTATTAATTTAATTTTGTTTTATTAATTTGTTAGGTACCTATATTGATACTAGCTAGTCCTTGTGATGTCATTTGACTAGTGATTTAAAGTATACTTACTATACCTTCCACACCCTCAAGGTTACTTTAGCACTAAACTATTAAATATATGGACTATTCATTGAGAGCAATTTTATTATACTGAAAACTTTACCAACCAATGTAACCTCGAATTAAAACAAGAATATCATTGTGGTTTTGGAATTGGCATACTTGTAGTTCATGATGATAAGACATCAAGTTATAAGTACATAGGTACTAACTCATTAATGTTTTCTAAAAATAAATAAATGAATATATATTTCACGTGGCATGAAAACCTGGAATAACTGTAACAGTAGATCTTAAACCATTTTTTTTATTTTTGTACAACACATACGACATGCCATAGCCTATCGATGGACGTAATAAAAGAGGCATAACATAACTTCACGCCTTTTTCGACCCGAAGGTGTAGGCAACGGCTGTTAAAGCCTCGTCTCGCCGTTATGTTTACGAGCCAAATGGAATAGGTGGCGAACCTATTGCTATACCGCACACAAAATTGTCAGTCATCGATATGTCACACATAACTTCCGAAAATAATTTCGAAATGTCATTGGTGTGAGCCAGGATGTGAACCCGTGGCCTCTGGATTCCAAAGCGAAGTGCTCGACCGCTTGACAACTGAGACAAAAATTAAGACAATGTATTTAAAGGTTAACTTTAATAATAAACGTCAATCAAATAATATCACTTTATAATAAAGAATGGAACAATTTAAGTAACAAATCGTTTTCTTGAGTTAAATTTGCTAAAATATAAATAAATATTGAAGTCATAAAAACCCCTAAAAAACCCATCTCAATTTCTTTTACCAATAAATTTGGGGGTGGAAACTTCTAACTTATTCTCAGGTACTTAGCAGTTCTTATTTATATCCTCTTTGGTACTTAGATTGACACTGACACTTGTCACTGAGGTATTGACATTTGATTTGTTTCATACTTCATTTGATATAGCCTTATGACGTAATAACATGGTGGCTTACCGTTTTGACACATTAAAAAACCTACAACTTTTGTATTCAAATTAAAAATTTAGCTTGATATTAGAGGGCATAAAACAAACGTTTTCTGGTAGCCCTTTGCCTAAACTATCATATATAAATATCTTGTATTTTTTCTCTACTACAGTAAAATACCCTATTGATCTTTATTTTTGAGAGGTTGTTTGATCTTAATGACAACACCTCAGCTGCCATGGTAAGGACAAGGACAGAAATAGACGACGAAATACACTGTCATTTATAAACTTCAAAATAGAGATAAAATCGCTCGTTTGCGTTATCGTTTTATTTATACACCCACTGTCTGCTAATTGTATCAAAATGTTTCCACCGACTCGTCTGCGCAGCTGTCTGCCAGTTATTAATCCAATGTTCAAGCAAAAGTTACGACCTCACAGGCCTTTCCGCCAAACTTCCTCTATTCATAACTCAAATCAAACAAAGACTTCCCAGTTACAAAAAAATAAATGGATTAATTTTAGATCAATAATTACTAGATGGGTGCCTCTTGGAAGTGCTATTTATGTTAGTTGGTGCTATATACGTGCAAGTATAAATTATGAAGTGTCAAAAGTGGAGATATTGGTTTACGAAATGTTCCCATTTCGAGTTACCAGCCGTATTTGGGGAAGACTAGCAGCCTGTGAGTTACCCACATCTATCAGGACATTTGTGTATGGCACCTACGTACGAATGTTTAATGTAAACTTAGATGAAGCTGCAGTACCAGATTTAAAATGTTACAAGAGTCTGTCATCCTTCTTTACAAGAGCTTTAAAGGATGGCGCCAGGTATATATCTCCTTCTCCATTTGTTTCTCCGTGTGATGGTGTCGTTTTAAACTGTGGAATAGCAGATACAGATAAAATAGAACAAGTAAAAGGTGTGACATACAATTTAGAAGAATTTCTGGGTGAAAATAAATGGTCAAAATCAAAACACAGCAATTATTATGAATCTCTATTAAAAGACAAGTCTAATGTACTGCATCAGTGCATTATTTACCTAGCACCAGGTGACTATCACAGATTTCATTCTCCATGTGATTGGACTGCATCATTCAGAAGACATTTTTCTGGTAAGTTATTATCAGTGAATCCATGGTTGGCAAAATTAATACCTGGACTCTTTACTATCAATGAACGAGCTGTGTATGTTGGCGAGTGGAAATATGGTTTCTTCAGCATGACTGCGGTTGGAGCCACAAATGTAGGGTCAATTGAAATTTATAGCGATCCAGAATTACGTACAAACACCAAAGGTAAAAGAAATAGGGTAAATGAAATTGAACTTGACAATCTTGCTTTGAAAAAAGGGGAGCTATTTGGCCAATTTAATATGGGCAGCACAATAATTTTGTTGTTTGAAGCCCCAAAAGACTTCAGATTTGACATGAAATGCGGTGATAGAGTCCTAACCGGCCAGTCATTGACATTAGCAAGTCAGAAACAGACAAGATGACCTGGTTTTAATGATTTTATTAAAATTGCCCAGTTTGGATTACTGGTATATGTGTTGTCAGTTTTGCTGTGATTTTTTTGCAGCAGCTTTTATCTCCTTTTGTTATTGATGTTTAAATACTAAAAAATATTGTTGTCATGGTCCACATAAATTTTATTTTTCATGATTTTGGACTAGGGCTGTTCTATGACTGTTAACTGAATGTATGATCATGATATATTGGGATAAGAGAGCATTTATATCAGTAACATAGGTTATTAAAAAGACAAACCAAGTAAACAGAAAAAAATGTAATATAAATTAGCAGAACACCTGGTCATTTATGTACATATATGTATGAATTATCCTAGATTTAAAATAGCAATAATCATTGAAGCCTTAAATAGTCATAAATATAACTTAGTAGTTATTATTTCTCCAGAATACCAGATTCTTGTGTGTTGTGGGCCTCACCTCTAGCTATAGTTCAACAGTTATGTCACTTAAAGTATTTTATTCATATTTTGCTATACTTTAAAAAAACAGTAATGTTACTGTATAAATTTGCCTCTGCTGTGCATCAATTTGTAATATCAAATTATAACAGAATATATACAACAATTAAGTTAAAATTTGCTATTCAGTTTATTTTTAATATTGTGCTGATATTTTTATTAGGGTCTTCCCAGTGCGCTTTGATTTTCGAATTATTTAACAAGTGTCTTGTGATTTAATTATATGTTTGTGGAATTTATCACAGCTATTATTATATCAGCTCCGTAGTCATTCCTTTTTTAGAAAAAACATGGAGAAGTGGTGTAATATTATAAAGGCTGTAGGCAGAATGTTCATAATTTTGGAGGTCCATGCCCTGTTGTTACTTAAACAAACCAACTAATATGCAAACATTTTACACTTCACTTTAAAACAATATCACTGACTAATCAACATAATTGTGTTACATAATGTAAAGTGAGACTTAAACAACCTATGAATCAGAGCAAGTGGGCTTGTTGCAAAGTTTTGTGGGTAAAATTGTTTAAGATTTTGGAGACGATTTACTTTGTGGAACTAAGTTCTAGTTTTTTTTTTAAATACCACATATGTGAGGTCCATTAGCTATTTTATATAATTATATAAGAGCTGAAAAAACTTTATTACATATCTGTTTCATATATTGGTAGTTCCTATCAAAACAAATGTTCAAAGATATGGAAACTTGAGTACGTGTTCATTATTGAAGTTAAATGGAATGTGCAAAAGAAATGCTCATCTTTATTGATAAAATATTGTATGACTACCATATTAAGCTATAATAATATGAAAAGATCATGAAAATATAGAAGTAATATGTAATAATTAAAAGGACTGCACTTATAGCATTTCTAAAATTGACAAATTAACATCCTGTTCCTGTTCGAATAATTACTAAGTCAAGAATTTGGTAAAGTTTGATTTGTTTGCTATTTTAACTACTGGTAATAAGATTTTGTTTATACATATTTAGTAGTATTTACTAACAAACAGTGCGATGTGAAATTTTTGTTAACATGATAAAAACGATAACATGAAATATTTATGATGATGTTAATTATGAATTAATTATTATGTAAATGTATGCGTAAATTTAAGTACTATCACAAATTGTGTACAATTAATATTATACCTTGAGCGATTGTATTAGAGTTTGTAAAGAATTGATTATATATTAGCAAGGCCACATTGTGAATGACCCATAAGGTTTTATAGACATTTTCGTATGTTTCTTTCAAACATACAATATATGTACATAGTTCTAAAAGCCGTAGTAAGTATTTGGGTTAAAAGAATATGCTTAAGAATTTAAATTACATCACACGATATAAATACATTTGTAAATTTTAACTTAGCATTACGAAAAAAGTGCACGGTAAATTTAAATTAAGAAAAGAAAATCATTGTTAATGAGACACAAACATTTGGAAAGTTGTTACACTAATTTTGTGGTAACAGGTTCCGCCACCTGTTACATGGTGACCGAATACCATTCTACACCATCGCGTATGAACAGTGTGAAGATAGGACTCTTCCAGTTTCATGTATTACTTTGTTTTTATTCTATACATATATTTATCTATTAGCTGGCCTATCCTGTTTATTATTTAGACATTTGACTATAAACTGCGTAATTCAACAGAGGTAAACAGTTGTGCAGCACCATTATTTCTGGTGAGAACATTTGAAAATATTCAAAACTATAATTATATATTCATCACTTAATCATAACATAGAGAATGGCTACTATTTAGATAATTAATGTAGAACAAGTGCAGTGACTAAACTACCTCATAAAAATGCCTATAACACTTGCGGAGACCCACCCGACCATAAAGTTTTAAATTGATTTTAGCCTTTGTTTTTAATAAACATGAGCTAAATTTGAATAATTTACAATGCGAATTTATATTATGTTACGTACGATGGTCAAAGGAATCTTTAACTAAATTCTCTATAGCTAAAATGTAATTTTAATCTATACATATAAATAAAAGTGTAGTGTTTGTTTGTAATATTGAACCGCTTTCTACTACATGTACGTACTCCAAATTATGTTTTTACTTTTTACAATTTTTGTAAGTCTGTCTGTTTGCTGTCTTTGACGGGATTTTAATGGCAGCTAGCTGATGTAATAAGCAGTAACGAGGGTTACTTTGCTCATTTATTGCTTCTGAGGCGAAACAAATTTCGCCGTGTCAGCCAATTTGAAATAAAAATAATCGAATAGTTGGGTGGGAAAGCTGTATATCTCAAATAGTGAATCGACTGTGATGCGAAAAGTGGTTAATAATAACGAACGAACAAACTTGATTACTGAAGGTTCTATGAAAGTTAGCAAGTACCGTGGGATTTTCTATAGAATAAAAAGTAATTATGAATTTAAGAAGAGTATATTGGTTCAAATAAAAGCTATAATAATTAATCACTCGCGGGGAAGTCATCGTGACGTAGGTCAATTTAATCTGAATAGTGTAGGTATAAATAAATCACCGTTTGCATTTTTAGCCGCAAACCATAATATATTATGTGTATATTGTTCTGAGCGAATTTATAAATAGCTTGGTCATCAATTCTCGTTGATACCATCAATTTCTCAATGCCGACCTATCTGTTGCAATCAACTTATTGTTTCTGAAACAGCCGTTGCGAAATATCTATCATACGAAATTGGTAATATATATTTCTTGTTTTTGTTTTTTATGTTTACAATTTTTATAGTTTTAACACTAAATTTAATATGATTTTGTAATGAAAAAGCGAGTCGTTTACAAATACCAGTGAATGTAAAGTTAATTTTTATTATTTCTCTGTAAGATTTATCCCATTTTTAGTGTGTAAGTTTGCACATGCATTGCAGTTTGCAGCATAGACCTAGTTGACTATAATGTAATTATCAGTGCGACGTATTGGAAATTGTAATATGAACAACTGAATTGTTCAATTAAATTGACAAACAAATGGGCTTGAAGCTGTGTTCTATATGATTAAACCTACACGTTGTGAACTGTTTAGTATTTTTAGTATTAACACTGTGTTGTCCAAATAAATGAGAGAATATAAAAATATATTCGTGTTTTATTTAATAACCTTTTGGTGATCCGATCCCAATATCTACTTCGTGTAATGGCCTCTCTCACCGCACAAAAGTCATGAGCCCACTTTAGTTAGATTTTCAGAGAGGTCATGGTATTCTAAATCTCATTTATTAATTGGTAGAGCCGAACCATTCATGCAGTGAACCGTGTGTCTCTACTAGTTATCGAATGAGATGCGTGCAGATCGTCACGTGCTATCGCTAGATTTGACTAGTTACTGATAATAAATTACATATTATTCGCAACTAATATTCATATCAGGTATATTCATAGGTACTAAGATCAGTATGCATAAAATCTAAAATAGCAGTTATACATCTAATATATAAAATTCTCGAGTCTAGATGTGCGTAATTGAACTCCTCCGAAACGGCTTGACCGATTCTCATGAAATTTTATGTGCGTGTCGGGTAGGTCTGAGAATAGGACAACATCTATTTTTCATCCCCCTAAATCACAAGGGTAAGCCCACCCCTCAATTTTTTTTTTTAATTTTTCGACATATTTCTGTTTCTTATTTTTTTTATAAAACGGGATACAAAAATACATGCAACCCTAAATTTTCAACCCCTATTTTTTAAATTTTATTTTTCGGCAAGACAACGTTTGCTGGGTCAGCTAGTCTAATATATAAAATTCTCGAGTCTAGATGTGCGTAATTGAACTCCTCCGAAACGGCTTGACCGATTCTCATGAAATTTTATGTGCGTGTCGGGTAGATCTGAAAATAGGACAACATCTATTTTTCAACCCCCTAAATCACAAGGGTAGCCCACCCCTCAATTTTTTTTTTTAATTTTTCGACATATTTCTGTTTCTTATTTTTTTTATAAAACGGGATACAAAAATACATGCAACCCTAAATTTTCAACCCCCTACGATCAACCCCTACTTTTTAAATTTTATTTTTCGGCAAGACAACGTTTGCTGGGTCAGCTAGTTGTCTATAAAAATAAGGAAACTCGACTTTAAGTAATTAATAAGTTCTGTGCGTTGATTTATGCATTTTTCGTTTTAACTTTTTAATTTAATAGAATCTCTATTTCATTTCGACGGGCCTCGTGGCGCATTGGTAAAACTACCGGCTGCAGCAATGAGGTCGGGGGTTCGATTCCCACCCGATCACAAATATTTGTGACAAACATGAATATTTGTGTGGCGTCTGGGTGTTTTTCTATGTATTATAAGTATGTATTTACAAAAGAAAAGTATATATGTATTAATATCCGTTATCTAGTATCCATAACACAAGCATATAGTTGCTTAGCTTGGAACTAGAGGGCACTGTGTAAAAAAAAAAAATATAAATATATACCCAAGTACCTATTTGTGAAATTTTCACTAGCTCATTAATTATTTATTCTAAAGTTATTTAAGCTATGCGAGATTAGCGCAAAATTGTATAAACTGTACCAATATTATACATATAGTTGAAGAGTTTGTTTGTTAATATTAGGAAAGGTTATAAATTTCACACATATTTTAGTTTCGTCAAGGGTTAGGTATAAAGGTTTAAGCCATATAAGATTACACAGCAACTAATAGTAGCGGAGCACTGACTATTTTGGAAGTCAAAGTATATACGAGTATAGGTAGCACCCGCGCGGTCAGCTATTTTGAAATAAAGATGGCCTAAGGATCTGTAGGTATAAAGGCTCATTGGATGTTTATCTACCAGCTATATCTGTAATACTTTGGTAATAGATTCGAAAAAAATAGGCACTGAAATCAGTCATGAAATCTGTCTTTTATTTCAGGACAGGGAAATAGTATTGTCGACCGGCTGATAACACAATATATCTACTATGTTGCCTCATAACAACATCACTCGGCTCGGTAGTGGGTGCCTCATTACAATTTTCAGCCCACGTAAAGTATAAATACTGTCTAACCTACCGTGTAGTAACACGCATAGGTATAATGTTAATAGGTCCCAGCCGATATTGTTGATGTTTAGATGATTGATTAATACAAACAAAGGACGACTTCAACATTATTTTCTGCGTTCATATTAGCAACAATCGATAAAGACCTTATCGAAATACGTAGTTATATATTGTGTATGTCAGAGGGTGCACAAATTACCATTTTTATCCCATCAGACAACTCATAAAGGTAAGTGGTCAGAATCTAGAAACAATGTGAAAGGCACCTACAACATAAATATGCAATATTATTATTTTACTAACAAAGTTAGTAGCTGGCATACGAGACAGTGTAGCACTGTTGGTTTCAGCGATGCCTATGTGTAATTGCAGATATGTACCTACATCTACAAAATATATATGTTATGTAAAATAACTAGGACATTAGACATACAGACGTTTTGTTTTTTTGCTATTTAATTGTGTACATTACTTGAGAAAGCAATAAGAATTGATTTTCTAGCAAGTGATAAATATAATAATAGTAAGAAGAATAAATTACCTAATTAGATTATTTACAAGATATACAATTATAAGACTAGCTGAAAACACATTTCTCTGCATCTCGATCTACTGGCAACGTGCTCAGAAGACTGGCCGCATTGCCACGCTGACTGGCAATGCATAACTTCTGCGCGAAGAATAGACCAGCCCTCTGGTCGCGAGGTCTGAGAATCCGACAACATCTATTTATCATTCCCCCAAATGTTAAAGGTTTTTTAAAAGAGTAGAAATTTAAAAAATAAGGTAAGATCTTATTTTTTTATTTATTTATTACATACAACCCTAATTTTTTTAGCCCTCTACTATCAATCTCTAAATTTTATTAGTTTATCAAAATCTTTATTTTTTGGCAAGACGTTTGCTGAGTCAGCTAGTTAATATATAGGTAAGTCAATTGATTGCTAGCTGGCCAATTTCTTTACCAGAAGCTAAGCTTACAAAATTACTAGTCGTCATAATGATTGCGAATTTGTCGTCATGACACCTCATTGTCTTGCCGCGTGATTTATATTAGGTATTCAATAAATTAACTCGGTATCACTATCTACTGTACACTATCTACTATATTGTCGATGTTCTGACGTTATACTGGTCATATCATACGTTTAATCGTAGACTGGCCGATTAGGATTTTGGAACCCAAGTGAGATTATCGTACAGATAAATCATTGCAAAGCTTTCAATCTGATGTTACAAGAATTTTTGCTATTTTGAAGAGTTATTGCTATTTTAATCTCCAACATTTGGTCGGACTGTAATAAGTAAATATTTTTTTGCGATTGATTAATTTAGTTTTATTCGTTTGATATATTATTATGAAAGTTGTAGTCACAATTATTTTAAATATGTTCTGGTCAAAGAAATGTTCTTGTCCATTTATTTGTGTGCAGGTATAGGTACGTAGAACTTATTATATCATTTACTTCCTAACATTTGAGAAGCAAAGCCGAAATGTCCTTCTGCTACAAGATGTCTGCTTTTGATTTGATTTAATGACGAATATTTAAGCAAAAAATTCTCGCCTAGAGCCAAGAAAAGACTATAGGCGAGAAATTTTTATAATTTATAAAAAATAATCAATAATGTTTGTGTAGCCTACCTACCGCAATATTGTACTGTATTTACAAAAATCTTTAGGCATGCTTTTATCACATATCAGATAGTTTATTTAATTTTTGCGTACATTTTATATTTTTTTATATATTTTTATATAACATCTACGGCTGGTTTATCGTTATATTTTTGGGTAGGTATTAGACCGTGAGTAGATGACATTTGACTTATTGCATCATTACCAAATACATAAGTAGGTAGGTACCTAAGTATCTAATAAATATATAGTATCTAATAAATATATGTGGTTATTTAATTTCTACCTAAATGACAGTTATTTGCAATGGACAACCACCGCAAGAACTAAAATACTACTACTACTACGCTTTGGCCCAGTTTAATAAGATATCGTTATGATTATGCTGGCCAATGATTCTTTGATTATGTAGAATTATAATTGAACGAATTGATAACTAATATTGTACAGAATGTTCCCGTTATATCGCAAACTCACTAAGTACCTTACTTACCATATAACCTTTTCCCGAAGTTTAAATTTAATATCTCTTCAAAATATTTTCGCCTATTTCACATATAAACACACATAAATCATTAAGGAAATATTATTTTATTAAATATCTAAATATTTTGGACACAATAAGCGCACACAGCGCTCTTTAGTTTTCGCAGCTAGCAATCCAAATGGTTAGGTATGTTATGGAAACCAGAATATGATTAAATAATATATATTATAATTTTTTGTAAACCCATAGTAAAACGCCCATGTGTCATACAAACATCCAGGTTAATCAATACTCATTAAACTAGTATTATGAATGCGAAAGTAAGTGTGTTTCATTTGTTTGTTACCTTTTCAAGTAAAAATTACTCAGCCGGGATCATGAAATTTTGTACAGATACCATACAGGTATCAGAAGTATTGACATGCCTTTTATTACGATTGTCACTTGTGGGGTTCCATCGGCTAATAATGAAGAGACAAAAAAAGTTTGTCAAAGAATCCCATAATCTGGCTACTTTAACGCCATTAAATGATATAATTTTTAAAAATTATTATAAACATCATCTAGCTTAGCTTTTTATCAGTAGTATAACAAAGCGCATTCTGCTCATTCATTGACTGTTCTGCGGAACGAACTTCGCCCGGTCAGTTAATAATAAATGTAAAGTTCGAACCCATGGACCTCTACTCAACAGTCGGTTTATTTTATCAATATACATATTCCAATAGTTCGTCGGTATGTTCCAAGTACATTAATTTACTCTTAACAATATATCTTGTATCAACATAAAATTAATGCGCATTATTTCTTGGAATATCTACCAGTGTATTTTTTTTTAATTTTTATCATTTAAGGAATTAGGTAACAAAGAGCTAATGACAATGATAATCATATCATATTATTACTTTTCAACAAAAACATTTACATATTTTGTTTAGACTTTAGGTCACGAACATAGGGTCAATGCTACAGGAGATCGAGGTAGATTGTGAAAAATTTCACGTTATCTAAACATATGTCATACGATATTAGTCACGTTTTTATTAAGTGAGAAAGCTAATCTAATATGAATAGAATATAATAAATATTCTTTATTTACAATAATAAGAAGAAATAAATTAATTACATTATTTCCCGCATCTCGGTCTACTGGCAGCGTGCCCAGAAGACTGGCCGCATTGCCACGCTAAATGAGAATGCTAATCCTCTGTGCGAAGAATAGACCAGCCCTCTGGTCGCGAGAGGCTGATCGCTCTTTGCAAGATCTTTCTAAAGTGCACGAGCACTCGGACCCCATGTCCCCAAAGTCTCAACCCCAAACGGCTCAAATAAATAATCACCTACAAGGTTTCTGTATTTGTGCCGCTTGAGATTTTCTACCGAAGCAGCAGCAGCACCGGCCACCTCTACCGTGCTTGAAAGATGCGATGGTGCAAGGGTGTCGACCACAGAAATAGATCAATTTCTGATCAATTTCTGTGGTGTCGACGCAAGTAGCGTTCCACACCAAAGTCCTACCCATCCTCCAAGGCAAAAGAGACATCCCGTCCGGTCTCCTGCCATCATCGTGCACCAAACCGTTCGGTTCCAGAACGGCTGGTACACCGGCGGTGACAAGAGCACGACGGATAATGTCGTTGATGTTGGCGTGACGGGAAAAGTAAATATATTAATTATATTATTTACAATATATACAATTAAAAGACTAGCTGATAAAATCGGCCACCCCTACACCGGTTGGTACAAGTACAAACTGCGCTTTCTTATTCACCATTAATTCGGTTTATTCGAAAAATAAGTAAAGCGTCTGGAATTTTCAATGAAAAAGTTACTACTTATTAGTTTTTTTTAATTTTACAGTTACCAGCCAGCGCTAGACAATAGTTTTTTTTGTATACAGCACCCATATATTGAACTCAGTGACAGCACCTCTGTAAAATTACATTATTATTTAGATATATCAGGTTTATTCACTTGTATTAAATTTAGGCACGTGTAAGAGACACGTTGACGGTTCCCTTTTGCGTTTCTCATTTTTTTTTTATACTATAACTTACTAACAATACTGATATGTAAAAATGAAAGTGAAGATATGGAATAAATGGCTTTATTATTATTATTATTATTATTAAGAGACACGTTTTAGTCGATGACAACGATGGCGAGACAATCTTCGATGTGACGCACAGCTACTCTGAAATATTTTTTTTTAAACTTCACGGTAGGTAGGAACCCAGTACATATTATGAATATCTATACCTTTCAATTTCAGCTGTATTCATCAATGGATTTGCTGTTTTAAATGTTGTCTATTTATATTTAACAACCATAGTTTTTTGTTATTCTGTTCTCGTTGATTCAGATGAAACCGGATCATTAATCATCATTGTTTTGCTTCATTTTTTCTCTTTTAATGATTTTTTTTTTATTTTATTTAATTTTTTGACCTTTCTTAAAATAAAGGATCTAAAAATATAACTGTTAGATATATATGACTATTTACAATTTATTTACAGATATAGATAATCAAAAAGGCATCGAAAAATTCTTCCGCATCGTTGTCAACGGGTAACGTGCCCAGAAGACTGGCAGCATTGCCACGTTGAATGGCAATACTTATTCTCTGTACAAAGAACAAGCCAGCTTCCTGGTCACGTGTAACCTCTACCAGCCGCTTAGCGAGATCTTTATACAATTTGTGTGCACTTGGCCCCCATGGACCAAGTATTTCGACTCCAAATGCCTCAAACACATAATCACCCACAAGATTATTATATTTTTGACGCTTGAGGGTCTCTGCGTATCCAGCAGCAGCGCCGGCAGCATTGATAGTCCGAGGAAGATGTGTAGGCGCCAGTGTGTCGACACAGGTAGCGTCCCACACCAAAGACCTACCCATCCTCCACCAAGGCATCGAGGACATACCATCTGGCCTCTTTCCATCGTCACGCACCAACCCACTAGGTTCAAGTACAGCTGTTACGCCGGCGGTGGAAAGAGCCCGACGAATGATGTCATTTATATGATCATGCCTAGGTATACGCCCCGCGCTTCTGCTGCATGAAAGGCCATGATGTCCAAAAGAGTTGACGGCTTCCCCACATTGACAAAGATGCGGTGAAAAACAAGCAGCACCAATACGTAAGCAAGTGGCAATGCGGAAAGTTGTGTTATCTAATAGAGTCCCTACACTGGATACGGGCAGTGCTTAAAGCCAAGCGCCTGACTCCCACTCTCCTACAGCCAGTAAACGAGCACGCTCTGTATCACTGGAAGCAGTTTCAAGCAAAAACTCCTTTGTTTTCCTACAGAGCGGCTCGTCCCACTGTCGCTGAGAGCAGGGATTCGTTGGCAAGTCATTATATTTGGACAAGCAGTTTTCCACGCTATCAAAGCCTCAGATTTACACAGTACTTCTGAATTAACAAGTGTGGAAGCTAGGATTTTCCTTGTTAATTCTTCTGTGCTATGTATCGAGGATAGAAAAGCTGGTAAGCTGACACTGGAAATTTTTCTGATGCCCAGGCCACCAAAACGAATCGGAAGTGATGTTTGAAGCCACATACGATCGCTAAAAGTAATATTTAAAACTTGACCGAGTGTTTTTTTAATGATTAAGTCAATTTTTTCCAATAGTTGTGGATATTTCCAAAGTTGTGATGACCTTAGGGCATGGGTAAATTTAGGAACAAAAAGACAATACCGAACAATGGTGTAGGCTGAATGTATATTAATTTTGAGTAACCGATCAGAAACTGCATTAAATTTACTGACATTTTCTTCGACGAAGTCATCATATGCTTCTTCAAAGATGGGTGACCCAAGGAGGCGGAATGTTTTTTTTTTAATAACTTTGATGTTTGGAGTAATTGAATTAAATTTTGAAAGCATCAGTGATTTGTCCAAATTATCCTTTAAAAAAATTTCACATTTACTGGAGTTTAAATATAAGCCAATGGATTGAAATTCATTTTTTAAAATTATTAAATCCTGTAAAACCGTATCTGCGTTGCCTCCTAGTGTCTCATCATCTAGATACCAAATATTCAATTTCGAATTTAGTTGTTTAATAATAGGGTGAATTGCGAGACTAAAAATTGTTGGACCAAGGGGATCACCTTGTTGACACCCAACAGCTGAATCTATTAACTTATCTTTATACAATAATTTTGATGGGTATCTATAACATTGCCAAAGGAAATTAAAAATTTTTGGGGTTTCTATTTTAGCTTGCGTCAATAAAGTGTCCCTATTCAAAGAATTAAAAGCGTTCTTTATATCAACCTTCAAGATGACCTCTCCTTCACCGCTACCAAGATAAGTTGAGAGAGCGTGTGTGATTTTTATTAAATATTTATGTAAATAGACACAAATATTTATGTAAATATTATTGTTGTCAATTGACAGAAGAAAAATCCCTGTTAAGTTCATCTCTAACAAACAGATATTTCTTAAGTGTTTGTTACCGGGCACTAGGTTTATCGCGAAAAATCCGTCTCAGCCAAACAAACATTCAAAATTTAAACAGTATTATATAAACTTAATTCTGAAAAATAATTAAGTAGATAGTAAGTCAATCAGTTACACGCGCTCCAGACGTTTGTTTAAATAGAGATTATGATATAAATAATAATAATAATATCTTGGATACAATACACACAGCGCCCTCTAGTTCCAAGCTAAGCAACTAAATGCTTGTGTTATGGATACTAG
Source organism: Euproctis similis (assembly GCA_905147225.2). Lineage (NCBI taxonomy): Eukaryota > Metazoa > Arthropoda > Insecta > Lepidoptera > Erebidae > Euproctis > Euproctis similis. Next base: position 3,505,758 of record LR990107.1, read on the forward strand.
ATAACGGATATTAATACACATATACTTTTCTTTTGTAAATACATACTTATAATACATAGAAAAACACCCAGACGCCACACAAATATTCATGTTTGTCACAAATATTTGTGCTCGTAATAATAATAATACTAACTTATATATGTTATCATTCTCTGTAAGGTTTTTGACTGATAAGTGGGATAGGTAGGTACGTGATGCTGTTATCATCGCAAAATATACAAACTTTTTTTACACACGATATCTAATACATTACCTATTTGGCCATTTACCTAAATATTTTGTGATTTGAACTTTTGAAGGTAGGTTTAGGTACCTAACATTAATTGAAACAGGTCTTGACATGTGGGAGATGTCGGAGAAAAAACTATTACGATGCCTATTTTCTTTTTACTATTTAGAGACAGGTGAAAAGACGGAACAACAGCTTTCAGAGTTTTTTCTGTCAGTATGTATGTTTGTAATAGTATCACGTAAAAACTACTACAACTATATTAATAATAATATGGTTTTTACTGATATTTAGCTAGCTTAATATAAAGGCCGGGCCCGGTCCTATATTATTCTTGTAAATCCTGCGTACCGTAAATATTTTTTTTTACGCGAGGAAATGCTTTATGCACAGCCCCGCCTGGGGACGGCAGGGGGTAGTGTGGGACTACAAAAGCAGTAGGTACACTGCAAACCGATCCTAGGGCTACCCACTAAAACCTCGCGGCGGCCTTCCTTTGGCGTTAGGATGGTCCAGGATACGGTTAACCCCTCTGCCGTCATCCCCCTCTGTTACGAGGGGAGCTCATCCTCGGAGAGTTTCTCGGCGTGAGGCTCCCCAGGGCGGGGCGGCTCCGACCGCGCGCTGTAAAGAGGCGCGCGACCGGCGGCGCCCCCGACGACCCTCCCCAGTCCCATCGGGACATCGGTCATCCTTCCCGGACCGCAGCCCGGCAGCCTGAGCCAACTTGCGGGTGGTGCGCCCTCGCGGCCCGTCGGCGACGGCGATCTCTAAGCTCGCGAGCGGGTTCGGCTCTCTCCCGATCACGCTGTGTGTGTGTGTCACGTGGGCTCGGCCGAGTCCAGGTCCAGGTCCAGGTCGGATGGTCAGGTGGCATCTCGCCGTCTCTTCTCTTCTTATTCGACTCAGTTAATCTCCGAAGCATCTGTGCCCGGTGAGTATCTGAGTCAACCTGTAAGTGACAGTGCCCCAGTGGAGGCCCAGCCCATCGCGCGGGGGCCCCGTACAAGGCCACGGATCGCACTACGCCTCCGTAGAGGCGGCGAACTCCCTCTCCCGGTCCCCCAAGGTTGGGCAGCAGGCGGTGTAACGCGCCTGCTACCAGTCGCGCTGGGAGGACCATCCTCACGAAGTGCTCCTCGTAGCTCCAGCGGCTGTCCATGGTGAGGCCGAGGTACTTCAAGTAACTGCCCACCGGGACAGCCGTGTCACCCACCTGGATCCGACTACTTACTACCTATGTTTAAAGTTTTCGATTAGTGATAAATACTCATTGCATAGTATAAAACAAACTCGCTTTCCGCTGTCTGTCCCCTTACATGCTAGATCTTTGAAACTATGCAACGGAAATTAGATGCCGTTCTTATAATAGATAAAGGGTGTCAACGGGCGGTTTTTATGTATAATTTACGAAACCTACTAGGAACCATATTTCAGGCGAACGGAGTTGCGGGCAATAGCAAGTATTAACGAAATAAAGATGAGAATTTATCAAATCACACCTGATTCTGTAGTAAAAACAAAGAGATTCTTACTCCGCACATAGATATCCAAATACTGTTACCTACCACATAACAAAATACCTATACGTTTAAACGTATAATATATAAAATTGAATAGTCTGTTGGTAATGTCATAACAATTGGTTTTTATTTAATGTTTGTAATGGTTTAGACATATGCAATCAATATATGATGAAAGTAATGACTGAGAAGTTGCGATCGCGTCCCATGGTGGAAGGTCCGTACTAATCAATTCTCGAGTTTTGACAAGATATTTGTAGCGTGTCCCACCCAGTCCCAGTTGGTTGCCAGCCTATAATGACTCTCTATTACGTCGTCATATTAAATATCATAAGCCAGGCCATTCATGCAACGAATTTTGTGTACGGCTGATTGTAAATGTAGTAGGATTTTGTTAAAATATTATGATGGTTATAAAAAAATGAAGTTTATAAATAAAAAATTATTTACGGAAATAATACCTAGTTATATTTGGTTATAGTTCGCAAAATATCGCGCGGATAGCCTTGTTGTTTACATTAGCATTGCACGGAAATATAGGCAGAGAAATTTGCGCCCAGACTTTTGAGGAGCCATGTAATAGGTTGCAGTGCCGTACGTTACCTACAGGTCCTACCTACTCCATTTTGGAATTTAGTTTGGGGAAATCAATCATATATTTATATATCTAATATAATAAATTTTGTGAAGGTGAGATGTCGTGAGATTTTATTCAGCCTCCTCCCCATCCCCGAATCTCAAATGAGATTTCACAGTATTAACAATAGTAACAAGAATGTCAACTCTAAGTCATTTCAAGCTATTGGAACCACCTTGTCGATTACAAAAAAATGGCATGATCTTTGCCGAGACCCTTTCCCTTCCTTTCCAACGTAAGATTAAATGAGATTTCATCCGAAACTACTAAAACATCTCACCTTTTTATGGGATAGGAGGGCAAACGAGCATGCGTGTCACACGATGGTAAGTGACCAGTGCCCCCCATGGACATCTTTAATATCTACATATAGTTGCGTTACACTTGCGTTGCGACCTTGATGAAGGATGAGGAAGGGAGGTGAGCCTCCGGGTACCTCTCTCACCGAGTGAAACGCGGCATGAGCCACTTTTTATCGAACCCTTGAGAAGTCTTGGTATTTCACCGGTCGAGTCGGCGCATTCTGTGCCTAATTTATGGACGCCCCCTTTGTGATTTTATTAAAATATTTAGGTACATACTTTAAATAGACACCATATTAATTTTTCACATACATAAAAGTAAGATTATTGTTACTAAAGCTAGCGTTTTTTTTTAATTTAATTATTAATCATCATAAATATTTTTTACATTAAGTAAAAACGATCGCGACTGACATTCATTTGACCTTCAGATAGTGTCGCACGCGTCACACCACAACTATATTTTATCACATCTCTTTGTTCGACTTGAATCATTTGCACAGCTATTGCGGAAGTTGTAAGTAGGTACTCTAGTATCGGATTGCAGTCCCTAGGATCGGATTGCAGTTCACTGTTTTGGGAGTCCCAGTGGGGGGGGGGGGGGGGGGTGCAGTTCTCCGCATCTCGGTCTACTGGTATATAATAGCTGTTGCCCGTGTTGACCCGACCTCTTGGCAATATTTATGCAAAATTTGACATAAAAGCATTCGGTACTTTTAGAGTTTAACCGTAACAAACATACAGACAAAAATTCTAAAAACCATATTTTTGGGTTCGGTATAATTCAGGTATAGTGTAGTAAAAAATTGAGATAATTTTCAAGATTTAGAACTTTAATCGCAAACGCTGCCTGAACCCTAAGTGATAAATCAACAATCAACGTACTACATTATTATACTCCTTAAAAACGTCTACAAAAAAGTCCGCGATATGGCGCTTAGGGATAACCCACAATGACCATTTTTATTTTTTTACTTTTTACGAGAAATAGTAGCCTATTTTAAAAATTATAGTATTAATTGTCATCCAATTAAGTGTCGCAAATAGATTGTGTATGTAATATAGATGATCGTGGCCCTTTACAGCATGCAATTTAAACTAATATTTTCGAAGATATTGCAGTATTAACATAGCGGGACAGCAGTTGTTACTTTTGATGCGGAACAAAGTTCGCCGGGTCAGCTAGTAGATTATATGTATAGATTTATGTAACTTCAGGCCTTTTTTACTCAAAGTTATAAATACCTACCTACACCTTGACTCGCTAAATTTTCATGTCCCAAAGGGATTATGTGGCAGAACCTATTACTAGTACTAAACATAAATTTATATATCGTCGGGATAGTGCAAATCCGCGGAACTAGTGTTGGATAATTCCGCGTATGTGACAATTGTAGCCAATTAAAATTTCGCTGGCAAATCTCGCAAAATCTTGATAGGCTGCCACCGCCTTGACACGAGTTCATTTCGACCAATCTGAAGCCAATCAAAATGAGCTTGATCATTGAACTAATAAAGTTATAACCTTTTTCTGTAAAACTGGACGATTGCAGATACTCGGTGTTTTTGTATGGTAGATTCGCGAATTTGCACTATCCCCGACGATATGTAATCTTATTGTAGTTCTCTAACTGTAGGTAACTGCCTCAAAGGGCATTTAGGCACAGAGTTATTCGGTTCACAAACCTTCACAGATTATATATTTCGAAAAAAAAAGACCGCCAGTACTCTCGCTCATATCGGTAGAAGCGTAATGCTATAATATGGATCTCACTAGATTTGGTCAAATAGGTTATCTAATACTAAAAGTAATTTTCAAATTGGATCAGTGTTTGAAAGGGAGGAATGTAGAACGGATTTTTTTTATGGGATAGGATGGCAAACGAGCAGGCATGTCACCTGATGTTAAGTGACCAGCGCCGCACATGGACACCTGCAACACATAAAGTGTTACAGTTGCGTTGCCGACATTTAAGCGAGTAGGATAATGAGGGATGGGGAAGGGGGTGAGCCTCCAGGTACCTCTCTACGCGAAATGAGCCACTTTACGTCGATCTTCTGAGAGGTGGTGGTATTTCACCGGTCGAGCCGGTCCATTCATGCAACGAACTGCTTGGTTCTACCACTCCTAAAAGAGGATGCAAGGATAATGGTTGACGATGTACCTAGTGCCTGAACAGGTGAATGAAATTGTATATCTTGGATGCCCTTTTAGCGGGGATGGAAGGTACACCGCGGATATAGAAAGAAGAGTGGCGTTAGGAAATAGCGTAAATGGAGCGTTGGGCAGATTCTTGGGCGCGAAACACATTAGCAGAAAAGCCCAGCTAACAATCCACAATGCAATACTGATCCCAACGCTAGCTTATGGAAGCGAGAGCTGGGTATGGCAGAGTGCGCATGAAAGTAGGATAAACTCGGTAGAAATGAGGGCACTGCGCAAAATCTCCGGAGTGACTCTCGCTGACCGCGTCGAAAACAAGGTTGTAAGGAAGGAAGTTGGTTTGAAAGAAAGTGGCGATGGTTCAGACATGTAGAAAGAATGGATGATGCAAGATTGACTAAGCAGATATACAATGCGAAAGCGGGTGGATGTAGTAGTCGAGGTCGGCCAAGACACACATTCCATGACCAAATAGAACATGTTCTGGAGGAAGGTGATTTTAGGAGCCTCAAAAATCGACGCGCGTGTATGGAGTAATTGAAGCGAGTGAGTTGTGTAAGATTCGTGCCTCGTGGCGCACTGTTTGATGAATTAAATGTTTATTAAAAACTATACTTTGACAGGCTATGTTAGGAGCCTTAAAAACCGACCAGCGTGTTGTGAAACGAACAAGAGTTATGAAAGTAGAAGGAGCGAAAGTGGTACTGTGAGGATGATGCGAGCGAACTCTTTGGTATTGTTAAATATAAACTCTTTTGCACATTTCTAAATTTATATTTTTGAATTTTTAAGAAAACATTTTTGATTAATGTAATATTAATATGTCAGAAAATTAGAAAAGGCAGTTTATAATTGCAACTCGAATGAAGTGGCAAAATTAGCATCGCGACGCCGCGCATATACTGATTGAGTTCGAGTATTAAAATATTAATCGTTTAATCAAAAGAAAAATATTAAATGTACGCTTGCTTGCTGGACGTGGTGCCGAGGGCAGCGTGACGAAGGAAATTGATGCGGAGCTGCACTTCAAATTTTATGGGCATGTATTCTTTTAATTAAATTAGTGCTCTGAATAATTTAATAACATGAATAATATAACTATGATTTACTTTATCTGACTATTTATTTAACACACATGCACTGAGCTTGTAATACCCCTATATCAGATTAACCTGATAAGTTACATTAACATTTAAGAGGAGGATCTCAATGCAGCATACCTTATATTCAATAAATTGAGGAGCTGAGAGATGAACCCTATATATATATAAGAGACTCGATAGTCCGAGTTCGTTACATTGGTGGAGGCGCCCTTATGATCTGAATGCATGTGTTGAATGTATAATTTATGTATATATTTTGTGTCCTATTGAATATTAATAATGGAGAGCATCTGTAATATAACTAGACTAGACTGGAACTATCCAGAGAAAGCAGTAGAACAATTAGATTTGTATTTTATTTTAAATGCAGTTGAGGATAAAAATAAGTGTGCCATTCTAAAACACTTATTACCAGAAAAGCTGCAAAATATATTCTTCCTAGAGTTTGTCGGGAATGAAAGAAACTATGAAGAAGTAAAGAAATTTATCATTAGCAAATGTGATAGTAAAACCGATCTGGAAAAATTCTTCGCATTAAGGATGAGAGAGGAAGAAGGTCCAGAAGAATTCTGGCTAAGATTGCTAGTATTGGCCAAAACAGCGAGTATTGTAGATGAAAAGGTGATAATTCGAAAATTTGAGGAGAGTTTGACATACACATGGAAAAACAAATTAGAGAAATGCGTATATAAAAGCATTGAGGATATATCCATTTTGGTAAAACATATGAATAAAAACCTGGACGAAAAAAGGAAATGTCAAAATCACCAACAAATGAATAAAGAAAAAAATGAAGAACGAAAATATTTTCAACATCAACAAATGAATAAAGAAAATAACGAAGAAAGAAAATTTGTTCACGACAATCAATTTCATTGGCGGAGAAGAGCACAAATAGACAACAGGAATAACAATAGTGGTGAAATGTCTATGACGCGAAGACAAAACATACCACAGAATGTGGAAACTAGAGGTGCAGGTAATGGATATAATTTGCGCCCTAGGAATCAATGACAATTAAACGGTACCGGGAATATAGGTTGTCCAACATTGCAAATAGAAATAGACAACGAATCTTATACAGCTTTAATAGACACAGGAGCGGAATTATCTGTATTCCCCGGTCACATTTTCAAGCAACGAAGAGGGAAGATGGATGGATTTAAATCGGCTACTGTCATGAGAGCAGTCGATGGAAGAGAAATACATGGACATTTAAAAAAAATCAAGATCAAGATTGCGGAGGAAGAGTATATGGGTGATTTTGTCGTATGTGATTCGGTAGAGACGATAATTCTTGGTGTTAACTGTCTTTCAGATTTAGGTGTACAGATTAATTTTCGTAATAGGAGTGTTGTAATTAATAATAGGTTAGTTAGATATTGGAATGAGTCCCAATCTATCAAATTGAAAAATGTCCCAAAGGACGTTTATAACCTGTTTGCAACAAAAATTTTGCGGGAGGATCCGTATGACAGTTGTGACAGTTTAGCATCTTTTCAATTTAAATTGGATGAAAAGTTATGTGTACAAGAGAAGAGTAAGTTAAATAGGATTTTAATGGGATATGAAAAGTGTTTCGCATTTCAGAAAAATCAGTTGGGCAGATGTAGTATTGTTCCAATTAGTGTAGATTTGACAGATGATGTTCCAGTTTTTCAACAGCCGTATAGAGTGTCAGCTGCACAAGCGAGTATAATTGATGAACAGATTGATGATATGTTAAGTATGGGTGTAATTAGTGAGTCGTTTAGTAGTTATGCTAATCCTGTTGTGTTAGTGAAAAAGGAAGATAATACGTGGAGATTTTGTGTTGATTATAGGAAGTTGAATAAGAAGACGAAGGAGGTGAGATATCCAATACCTAGGGTGGATGATATTTTACAGAAGTTGAAGGGAGCAGAGTATTTTTGTGAGTTAGATTTAAATTCTGGCTATTTTCAATTAGGTGTTCAGGAGAGTGAGAGGCACAAGACTGCGTTTATTTGTCATAGAGGTGTTTATCAATGGAATGTTTTGCCATTCGGTTTGCGAAATAGCCAATCTTTTTTTCAAAAGACAATGGATGTAGTATTTAGAGATTTAGTAGGTAAAGGAGTTCTTATTTATGTAGATAATTTAGTGTTGTATCATAAAACTTTCAATGGTTTATGTGAAGTGTTGACTAAGGTATTAGATAGGTTACAGGAGGTTAATTTGACATTGAAACCGTCAAAGTGTTCATTTGGATTTCAGGAGTTGAATATATTAGGACATGTTATTTCAAAACAAGGAATTTTACCTGATAAGACTAAGGTCAGTAAGATAGAATCAGTGAATAAACCAAAAGACATGAAGAGTCTGAGATCTATATTAGGATTTCTATCTTATTATAGGAAATTTATTCCAAACTTTGCAAAGATTGCCTTGCCATTGACAGATTTGCTAAGAAAAGGAAGAAGATTTAAATGGACGGACAGACAAGAAGAAGCTTTATCTGTGCTGTTAGAGAAGATCAAGAATCCACCTATTTTAAAATATTTTTCAGATGAGGAAGATTTAATAACTAGAATTTACACAGATGCAAGTTCAACTTGTTTAGGAGCAACTCTCATGCAAGGTAAAACCGATAAGGAGTTGTTACCAGTGATGTTTGCCTCAAGGAAATTATCGGCAGCAGAGATTAATTATGCAGCTACAGAGAGAGAGTGTCTTGGTTTAATATGGTCTTTAAATTATTTCAAGCATTTCATATGGGGAAAGAAGATTCAAGTAGCAACAGATCATAAAGCTCTATGTTGGTTATCTACTAATAGGAATCAAAATGGAAAACTAGCTAGATGGGCCATTGCGTTACAGGAGTTTGATTTTGAAATTGCACACTGTAAAGGTAAAGAGAACGTGGTAGCAGATTTTTTATCAAGAAATCCACTATGTGAGAAGGAGGAAAAAGATTTTGAAGATAATTTGGTATTATATGCTTTGACTTTAGATAGATTATTATTAGAACAGGAGCATGATGAATTTTGTTGCAGAATATTTGATAGACTAAGAAATAGACAAGTAAATAGATTTAAAGGTTTTTCTATTCAAGATGGTAAACTTATTCATAAAAGGAGATACATGGAGATGGAGATAGACAGGTTAGTTCTACCTAAATCTCTCTTATATGAAGTCTTGGAAGAATTGCATGATAAGAAGGAAACAGGTGGTCATTTAGGATTGTATAAGTGTCTAGGAAAATTTCAGGAAAGATTTTACTATCCAGATGCCAGAAAGAAGATTGATGAGTACATTAAAAGTTGTGATATATGCCAGAGGAGGAAGGAGAATACAAGTAAGGAGTTATTAGAATCAATTCAGCCAAAAGAATTAGGACTTCGGTATCATATTGATGTTTTAGGACCATTGAGAAGAACAAGTAGGAATAATAGATATGTGGTGGTTGCTGTGGAATCATTTTCAAGATTTATTATTGCCAAGGCGATTAGGTCTTGTACTTCAGCTAATATTATGAATTTTATTTTAGAGAAAATTATTAGAACATATGGAGGTTTAGAAGAAATTGTGACAGATCGAGCATCAGTTTTTCGTTCTAGGAGTTTCAATACAAGATTGAACGAGTTGGGAATTAGACATACATTCAGTAGTCTAAGTCATCCCATGTCTAATGGTTTATCTGAGGTTGCTATTAAAAGTTTGACGAATATGTTAGCAAAGTATGATTCTGAAGAGCAAGAGAACTGGGATAGGATTGTGAGTGAAGTTTGTCATGCATACAATATTTCAAGGCAACATTCCACAAGAGTTAGTCCATTTGAAATTTTTTTAGCAAGGAGTCCAAAAATCCCATTGGATAATTCTTTACATCTGACAGGACATGTACCAGTAAGGAACCAGATGGAACGGATGGATTATATGAGGCGTTTGAAAAATATAGTAAGAAGGAATATGGCGAGAGCTCAAGGAAAACAGAAGAATCAGTTTGACAAGAAGGCTTCTCCAAAAGTAATCAACGTTGGAGATCAAGTATTATTACACTCATATAAAAGGAGGAGTGGTTATTCAGATAAGTTAAGGAAGGTGTATGTTGGACCATATGCTGTTATCCAGACTTTACCACACAATAATTTGGTATTAAGGAAGATAGGATCGAATAGGATAACGCGTCCCATTCATAGGAATAGGGTTAAAATTTATAAAACTAGGATGCCACTTAGTTAGTAGATATAGTAGTTAGTAGTTGTTAGTTAGTTAATGGTAGTATTAGAAGATTGGAGTAGAATTTTATTTTGTTTATTATTTTTTTATATAGATATGTTGAAAAAGCATATTTAACATAAAATGATTTATCTTATAGGATGGAGTGTGTAGCAAGTGGTATGGTTATGGTATGTAATATGGTTATGAATAGTTAATGATGGTATTTGGTATGATATTGGTTTGACATATGGTTTGGGGGAGTTATGAATCCATAGTAGATTCAATCCTCGTATCAATGATACATGAATGGTGGTGTGAAGTTATGTTGGTATATAGGAGGAATAGGCTGGTATAATGAAACATATGTTCATTATATTAATTGATGTGATAGGAATGGTATAATTATCTTTGAAGGTGCTACACTGTACTAATTTAACTTAAATGAATTAATTTAATATATTGAAATAAAATTTATTGATAATAATATTTTAAATTGATTAATTGATATATTGGGATTTGATGTTACTATGATATTCGATTATCATATATTGTTATTTGATTAATTTAATTTCTTTTAAAGTATATATCCCATGATTTATTATAGTTAATATTTTGTGTGATTTTTTTTTTTTCAGTTTCTCAAAGATAATTTATATAATATTTTGTGTGATTTTTCAGGACATATTGTGTATTTCTTGAATAGTTTGTGCAGTTTGTCTTGTATGTTTCAGTGACAATGGATTCGTCAAATGCTAGGTCGGGTAGGTAGAGTTAGATGAGGTAATAAAAAAAATATGTAATATTGTTTGTATAGGGGTCAGGACCCAAACATTGTATTGGTAGGAGTTTTCCCAGTGTCAAGCTTTTCGTGGGTTTTGCTTGGCAAAATTTATTCAAGGAGGTTGATATACTGCTTGAGTAAATTCCACATCTTGAGTGGCTGGCATAGGACAACCCCCACAATAGGTAGGGCATCGTTAAGTCTGTAGGGACATCATCCTCATTGATAATTGTATTTTGTTGGCCATGATTAAACGCTTAACAGCTATAATCTAGGCTTTAATAAGGGGGGGATAATGTGAGGATGATGCGAGCGAACTCTTTGGTATTGTTAAATATAAACTCTTTTGCACATTTCTAAATTTATATTTTTGAATTTTTAAGAAAACATTTTTGATTAATGTAATATTAATATGTCAGAAAATTAGAAAAGGCAGTTTATAATTGCAACTCGAATGAAGTGGCAAAATTAGCATCGCGACGCCGCGCATATACTGATTGAGTTCGAGTATTAAAATATTAATCGTTTAATCAAAAGAAAAATATTAAATGTACGCTTGCTTGCTGGACGTGGTGCCGAGGGCAGCGTGACGAAGGAAATTGATGCGGAGCTGCACTTCAAATTTTATGGGCATGTATTCTTTTAATTAAATTAGTGCTCTGAATAATTTAATAACATGAATAATATAACTATGATTTAATTTATCTGACTATTTATTTAACACACATGCACTGAGCTTGTAATACCCCTATATCAGATTAACCTGATAAGTTACATTAACATTTAAGAGGAGGATCTCAATGCAGCATACCTTATATTCAATAAATTGAGGAGCTGAGAGATGAACCCTATATATATATAAGAGACTCGATAGTCCGAGCTCGTTACAGTACCTATGGAAGAATCGTGGCTTACAGCGCCCTGTTTTCTGTGCCTACTCCGCAAGGGTTTTGGCGTGATTTTAAGAATGTCTATAGCTATAATCATATGAAAAGAGGTGAGTAAAACAACCATAGAACATTAGGTGAACATTTATTATTCTACCAGCGTACTCGGGTTCTATATTCAGCGCTCACAGCAACTCTTTTAATCGTCTCGTAGCCTAATATTATAGAGAAAGAGAAGCAGGCCGACTGCACAAGCCTGGCGGAGAGACCCTTCAGATAGAGGCCAACCAGGCCCTCCTCGATCCACAGTGACTTGAATACCTGACGCATTGTTCCGACACCTTCAACCTGAGAAATTTTATAATATTAAATTTGATTTAATGTTATATATTATAATGAGATAAAGAAAGTAAGGCTCTTAAGCCTTTATAGTATACTAGCTGACCCGGCGAACTCTGTTTCGCATCAAAAGTAATAACTGCTGCCCCGCTATGTTAATACTGCAATATCTTCGACAAATTTGAAGTCGATAGCAGCTATAGGTTAAAAATGGGAATTTTCCATTGTTAACACCCCCGCAACCCCCCTTGTGGGTGGAATTTCGTAAAATCCGTTCTTAGCTGACCTCTACTCGGCGAAAGGAATAATCCTACCAAATTTCAAGTCGCTACGCCTTATGGTTCCAGAGATATCGTGATGAGTCAATATATAGGTGGAAATCTCTTATATATATATAGATAGAGCAGATTGCTTCGCAATCGCAAATTTGCACTAGCGTTATGAAGCAGAAAGTGATAAAAGAAAGCCAGTGGAATATAAGGAAATTGCTGATCGCTTTCAGATACCTAATACCCCAACGGGTAGTATTAACTCTTAAGTAAAAACAATACACACACGTTAACTTAGAAAACAAGAAAGTGGCATAAGTACTTCAAACTAACAGCCGCACGAAGCCCCAAATGTTTGTGTGTATGAAAAATTAATTTGGCTAGTGGACATAACAGTAAACTATGCACTAGAAATACTATGGCGATTGCCTTCTGTCACAAATTAATACCAGGGGGTGATGATCACATAAAGATATTATTTTTAAGTAAATAGTTGTAACGACATATTAATACCTGCAGCCTGGCCCGTACTATGTCCAGTGGGTTCGTGAGGAAAGTGGTGGTGAACCCTCCGAGTGTTCCCGCGACACACTGGATGAACAAGTGCGACACCCAAGATGGTGTTATTTTCAATAGTTCATCTGTAATATGTACACATTGCGTTATTTAAAGTGTATTTAAAGTTATGAGGCAAATGTAAATGAGGGAAACGAAAACCTCTGTCAAGCTACCACAGGCACCACAGCTCGTTAACTTGCTCGTGACTACCAAATTAACGATATGAATGATATGATTCAAAAAGAGAAAATGCGTAGCAACATAAGTTTTCGAGGATTGTAGCCTAAGTCTCTGCTTACACCTATGGCATATCGCTGTGAACGGCTACAGTTATCATTACACAGTGCAAAACACAGATGCTTTTCGCTGTCTGTTCCCTTACAGGCTTCTCATCTTTGTTACTACACCACGGATTTTAGTGGTCTTTTCAAAAGATATAGGGTGTTAACGCGGTGATTTTTATGTATAATTCATGTGTAATGTACCAAAAAAGAGAGTGATAATTTTCGAGATTTAGCACTTTAATTGTAACCCTAAGTAATAGATGTAAACAATGTACATTATTGTCAGGAGCCTCAAAAATCGACGCACGTGCTTGAAAAGTGTTATGAAAGTCAACGAAGTGAGTGGAATCGTGCCTTATGGCGGTCTGTTTTCTCAACCTACCCCGCAAAGGATTTGGCGTGATGATTTGGAGTTATGTATGTAGTACATTATTATATACCTTTAGAAGGTCTACAAAAAGTCCGCGATCGCAATCTCTTAAGAATAACTCGAATAACCCACAAAGACTATTTTTATTTCTTCTTATTGCTTCTGAGGCGAAACAAAGTTCGTCCAACAAACTTAAAAACTACTTATATAAAATACTTGTAAACGAACAAAGAAACGACGAGATGAGGGAATGGAAAAGTAACCTATATCATCACATTCTGTAAAGCGGTGGAGTCAAGAGAGTAAGTATGAGTACTACTGAACCTTGATATGTGGTGTACAGTGCCCACCAGAGCGCCGAGTTGGGGACGTATGCCGCGAGGCTGGCAGTGTAGCCGCGGTAGTAGCCGAGTGGGCCGTGCAGCTTGTACACCCTCACTGCCACCTCCCTGGCCAGGGCCGCCTTCGACATGCGCTTGTCCAGATCCAGGCCGAGGGGATTCATTTGCTGCACATAATATTGTTGTTTGTAAACTGATCCTTACCTACCATATACATACATTATAAAATGGAATAATGGTCCCACTCTCTGTATCATCCATTTATCGATTTGTATTAACATGCAATCTGATTTAATATTTGACAAATTTCAAAAAGAAATGTTTTTTTTTGTTTATCTTATTCAATGAATTACCGATTTTTTTACGTTTTAAACTTTAATTTCAGCAACATAAATCGTGATATTTCTCGATTTGTGTTCTCGCAATCAGAAGGATCTTCACATCAGCTTTTTAAGTGGTGAAAGATCACATTTTCCGTAATTAAAATAGTTCAATTTGTTTTTTTTTTAAACACTGCCTACAAAATAAAGAAATAACGGAGTAGTATAAAACTCTTGAACAATAATCCATAAAACCACAGAAACGCGTCGATTCTTCTGAGTGTAAGTGTATCACTTTAAAAAATTTAAATTCAAATATGTAGTCTACATTACTTTAACTAATAAATAATAAACATTACAATAGTAAAACAAAGTCACTTTTCGCTGTCTGTCCCCTTATATACTTACGATTTTTGAAAGTACGCAACGGATTTTGATGAGGCTTTTTTTATAGATAGAGGGTGTCAACGGGGTGGTTTGTATGTATCATTCATGTATAATGTAGTAAAGAAAAAGTGATAAATCCAAAATTACAAATTACTTTTACGGAACAAAGTTCGCCGGGTCAACTATAGTCCGGTCAATTAGACCAAAAAATAAGAGTAAAGTTACCTAAATTGACCGGACTACTAGTATTTTATGAAAACAATACAAAAACTCTTTAGGAACATAAACACGAAACTACCAAAAAGTAAAGTGACTCTGTTGGGTCTAATAATCGGCCAGGGACTGTAATACCTAGTGTGGAACCACTGCTGATACAAAGCTGAAAACTACATTAAAAACGATGCCGTAGTTTTTTATCATGAGCATACAAATATACAGACAGAAAGACGAGACAGTCGAAATTTATTGTTGTTATTATTTCTATTTCTCTGTTTCAATAACTACTATAAATAATTACTAGTATAAATAATTCACTAAATAATTTTAAAGTAGGTAAGTAAAACACTGTTTTTTTTATTAACTTAGCACCTCAAATATTTTATTGAACTGGTACTTACAGAATTTTTGACTCCTGTTCTGCCTTTGACAAGCCCAAGCACCATCAGGTGCTGACTCAGCACGTCGAAAGGAACAATAATTGTCTGGCCCACCATCGAAGCGCACCCGCCGCCAATGAACGACTGACGAACGTAATACGAAACGAAATTCAAATTATTTAGTTTTGAAAGTCAAAATAAGCTTTAGTTTTCATAGACAATTAAAAATATACACAAGTACAATTTAACTTATTATTTAAGAGAAATTCTCTGCAAATATATTAGTTGAGCGCAACTGACGCGACTTTATTTACGCCCGAATACTGAACCGCCACTCAAATCATTAAAGTGCTACTTACTGCTCAAATTTCACGTATTCTGTCTAATGTGACAGCTACTTAAATGCTTAAGTAGTGCTTATATATTTGAGTGGCGGTTCAGTATTCGGGCTTTAGAGTGGTAACGTTGTGTAATAAATAAAACTTATATGTACTTTTAAACTTATATGTCTAGACATATAAGTTTAAAGGTACATACGTTAAAAATACACGACTTCATACGGTCATGTATATTACTGTCAATACATACAGCGTCATCAAGTTATCAAGCCAAGCAACCAGCACCTGGGTTGTGGAACTAAACAACGGCAATTATTACAGACTTATTTTGTAAAAATTATGATTTAAGCTGACATAGATAAACTGCCAGACAACCTACAGACACCCATGTATTTGAGTTACTCGATAAAAATGTGTCGACTGGAGTGGGGATCGAACCACCGACTTCTACCATAATATTTTTTATGGTATAGGGAGTAGGATAGGAAAGGATGGTGAAGGGGGGAGTGGACTTCCGGGCCTACCTCTCTCACCGAACGAAACGCGACATGAGCCACTTTACGTCCCTCTTCTGAGAGGTCGTGGTATTTTACCGGTCCAGCCGGCCCATTCATGCAGCGAACTGCTTGGCTCTTTTTATCTATCTCTTTTTTTAACATTGTCTCGACAAACTATAGTCTTCGAGTCTAAGTAAGTACGCACTAGAAACCTCAACTTTCTTGTTCTCGATTCTGTTCGTTTGTGTTTCATAGACAATTTGACAAGTAGTGCTCACCTTCATTTTAGGACTCACGTCGTACTTGCCCAGCTGATCTCTGACACCCTCATATGTCGTGATGTAAAATATACCGGAGATTATTTGAAACTGCAACATACAACATACCATATTTTAATACTCTATACTTCGCACAGAGGATTAGCATTGCCATTCAGCGTGGCAATGCGGCCAGTCTTCTGGGCACGCTGCCAGTAGACCGAGATGCGGAGAAATTTGATTTCAGTTAGTTTTTTCATTGTACCTATGTATGGTAAATAATGTAATTATTTTATTTCTTCTTATTACAAATGTAAAATATCAAAATAAGTTTAGTTTTAGGTACTGTTTGTTTGAAAGTATCGAACGTCTCTTGACTAAGGAAATTTGAAACGTTATCACAATTAGGTATGTTTGTGCATTCCGGTCCAACAATATTCTCTGTGACAGTTGCACTGGCTGAACTCTATTATAAAACTCGTTGTTAAGTTGGTATCCACTTGGCGTATCAGGCATCACCTTTCGTGATGTGTTTTAATACTTTTAGCATATTTATAGACATAAAAAATAACTAAGTTATTTCAAATTTAAGTTTTTGCACGCCTCATTAGCGGAGCGTGAGTAGTGCTCTACACTCGACATGCCAAAAAATCCGGTCTTTCGAAACTCAAATGACTGTTCTTTCACTAATATAATACTTACAGGATAATATGAGTGCACTAATATCAAGTTAAATAATCTGTCTAGCACATATGATATATTTTATAAACAATTATTTTGTTTAACATAGTAAATAATAACATTAAAATAAATCATTCTTGGACGTCCGTTAGTCTGTGGTTATGGATCCATGTATGTGGCAGAGAAATTGGTCGAAAAATTCATCATACCGGAATACTTTTTTTTTTATTATATGAAGTTATACCCCGGGCTGATTCCTAGTTAATATTAGCGTTGTAAGTACTGTCGTTTAATTATAATTTGTAAAAAACTAAAATACGACTGTGTATTTGTATATCTATATATACATTTTTTTTGTTTAGTATTAGATTTTTTTTTTTAAATGTGAATGACCGCTATGAGGCGTGACTTTTGGATTTTCCAAATTTTTAAACAATAATCGCATTATTTTAGAATTATATTATTATTTATTTCATATTTATTACTTAGATATTCGCGAATCATTCTTAGCATTCAAACAACTTTTTATGGATAGTAAAGAGTTCGAAACGTCGGGAAATAAATAAAAAGTAGGTTCTAAATAAACGCGATAATTGTATCGCGTTTATTTAGAACTATACTTACTATTATTATACTATTAACTTTACTTACTATTGCCATAAAAAGTTGTTTTAATGTTATTAAATTATATAATATAATTAATTTTGTTGTTTCTTTTCAATTTTCGATTCATTGCAACTAACTTTAATAAACACAGAATTAAAATGTTAGCGGGAAATCCTGTGATCTTTCTCTTTTATGTGCTGCAAAGGCGACAAGCAAGAACAAGGTCTGCCTAAGCTTTTACGAGATTGTACGAGCCATTTGAGCCACTACACCTCTTGAAGGATTCTAGGAAGGATCCCTGGGAAAGCCTCGGCGTGGAGCTAATTGCAATTTTTTTAAACTTAGGACCCATAAATAAACAGATAATGACCACTACAGTAAAGCATTTTATTTAATACAGGTGAGGATAATAATACTTACACTGGACAACCAGAAACCTCTGTAGAGGCCTGACACCCCCTCGTTCGCGTAGATTTTAGTTATAGCATCTGTGACACCTTTATATGCTTCTTTTTTTCGTTGAACCTGAATCTGGGTCTTCACCAATGTCAACGGGTATAGCGCACATCTTACTGTAACCCCAATTTTAAAAATAAAGTTATTTATCTTCGCTATGTACACGTTATTTACATTTGCTTTATCGATACCTTAATTTGCAAACCTACTAACTCCACTTTTTTTCGAAAATGAAAATGTTGATACCAATAGAAACTAGACAATATCTAGTATCTGCCGGTATCAAAATTTTCGAAAAAAAGTAGAGTTAGTAGGTTTGCAAATTAGGATATCGATATGCATTTTTTACTCGCCTTGTTCACGAAACAACCATGTTTCAAACATTAACTAGCGGTCCCAGACTATATATAATTCAACATTCACACCATTCCATATATCATCATATTTAATTATAAACTGTTAGGGGGTCATGTCAAGAGCGTGCGCGTCGCGATCCCTGCCGTCCCAGTGGGACGCAATCTTGACCAAAGCAAACTCAGCCGGACGGGCTGCTAGGGCGTGCCCCGCAAGCGACGGGCACCGATTAGCCCCCGTCGGTGCGGCTGCATGCGCATGCGGCGAAGGGGGCCGCCACCCTTCACGCAGCGCCAATCCTGGCGGGACGAGGAGAGGGGAGTGCCGTATAGGCACGTGGAATGTTAGAGGTAGCATGGCAAGAAAGATGAATGAGATGATGGATGTATTAAATGAGAGATGCCTGGATGCCTTATGTTTGACGGAGACAAAGCGGAGGGGGAGGGAGACCGAGGACCTCCCCGGTGGCATGGTAGCCCTATGGTCCGGAGTGGACCCGGACGTCCGTGCCAGTGGGGGTGTTGGAGTCGTTCTCTCCTCCCGCTTTGCTTCCGGAGTGAAAGATCATGAGTTGGTAGGCCCAAGACATCTTTGGGTTCGAATAAAACTGGGGATCACGCGAGTTTTCCTGGTCGCAGCTTATGCTCCCGTTAGCTCCGCGGATCCCCGCGAACTCGAGGAGTTTTGGGAAACTGTTAGGGATATTCTGGATCTAGCTGAGGAAAATGAAAGGATAATTCTGTGTGGTGATCTTAATGGGTGGGTCGGAACCAAGCGAGACGGCCTGGAGGCTGTCCTTGGTCCGAATGGTGACAAGAGAGTGAATGATGCTGGTAAGCCGATATTGGACGTATGCCTGGAACGGAACCTCCTTGTGTCTAACACATTATTCCGTCATAAAGATATTCACACGTATACGTGGAGACGGAATGAGCAAAAGAGTATGATAGATTTGATTTTGATAGATAGTCGTCTCCGAAATACTCTAAAGGATACAAGAGCCTACAGAGGCCCCACTCTTGATACGGACCACTACCTGGTGGTAAGCCGATTCGTGGGCCTTTTCAAGAAGTGGAGACACTGGCGAGTGCGTACCCATTTCGGAGAGCTTGAAAGGATAAAATGTGAGAAATTAGAAGATGAAAGTGTACGGAGTATGTATGTAGGCCTAGTCAGTAAAGGACTCAATGAGACGAGTCTTTCTGACCTAGGTGTTGAAGAATGCTGGGAAAGAATGAAAGAAAGTATAGTGAATAGTGCAAAAGAAGTATGTGGTAGTGCAAAGAGGCATAAGATTCTGAGAGGTGACGCCTGGTGGGACGCGGATGTGAAATCCAGCGTCGAAAGAAAAAAAAGCATGGTTGGATTATGTCTCAAGTTTGAACCAGAATGATAGTATGACAGAGAAAAAGTATGAGAGCTACCGCCGCTGCAGGAATGTTACCAAAGCCTTAGTGAAAGAGAAGCGTGAAAGACTTGTTGCAAATGAGGAAGTGAGGTTGACGGAGAACTTCGAGGCGAATAACAAACTCTTCTGGAGGGAAGTTAGAAAGTCTCGGGGTTCTTCGTCAACATCCAGAATGGACAAAATTATGTCTAAGTTTGGTGACATTCTTGCAAACCCAAGCGATGTATTGGGCAGGTGGAGTGAGTATTTTGGGGAAATGTACGAGTATGTTCCGGATGTGGGCGCCGCGAGTGAGCCTACGGCTGACACCGCTGCGCCAACATCTGATGAGGACATTACTATGGAAGAGATTGAATGGTCGATACGAAGTATGAAAAATGGTAAGGCAGCTGGAATTGATATGATGTCTGCTGAAATGATCAAACACGGTGGATCCTGTGTCCGGGACGCTTTCCTGACCTTGAGCAATCTGTGCTGGAGGTCGGGTAAGGTTCCCATGGACTGGAGGCGCGCTGTCATCGTGCCCTTGTATAAAGGTAAGGGATCACGTATGCAGTGCGCCAGTTACAGGGCCATCAGTTTGATCAGTTTAGCAGCAAAAGTGTATGGGAAAATTATTGAAAGGAGAATGAGGGTGATATCTGATGGAGTGTTGTGGGAGGCTCAGGGTGGTTTCAGAAGCGGACGAGGGTGCATGGATCAGATTTTTTCTCTCCGCAACATCGTGGAGAAACAACTGGCTGTTAACCGGAAGGTTTTCTGCGGTTTTGTGGATCTGGAAAAAGCATTTGACAGAGTGTTACGAAAGGATCTGTGGGATATACTCCCGGGCTACGGGGTGAGCGGAGCACTGCTGCGCGCTGTGCAGTCCACTTATGAGGGCTGCACAGCGTGTGTGCGTGTTGACGGCGGCTTGTCCCCCTGGTTTGACGTCAATATCGGCGTCAGACAGGGTTGCGTGCTGTCCGCTCGACTGTTCATCCTGTACCTGGACAGTTGTCTCCAGAGAATGAGATCGATGGATGTAGGGATGCGAATGGGTGACCTAGTTGTGAGCTGCCTGCTTTACGCAGATGACGCCGTGCTTCTAGCCGAATCGCCGTCGGACCTGCAAACACTAGTCACTACTATGAAAGATGATTGCATGATTAAAGGCTTGCAGTTGAATGCGACGAAAACGAAAGTAATGGTGTTTGAAAGGGAGGAATCCAGAACAGATGCAAGGATAATGGTTGATGATGTAGTGCTGGAACAGGTGAATGAAATTGTATATCTTGGATGCGCTTTTAGCAGAGATGGAAGGTACACCGCGGATGTAGAAAGACGAGTGGCGATAGGAAATAGCGTAAACGGAGTGTTGGGCAGATTCCTGGGCGCAAAAAATATTAGCAGAAAGGCCCAGTTAGCAATCCACAATGCAGTCCTGATCCCAACACTAACTTATGGAAGCGAGAGCTGGGTATGGCAGAGTGTGCATGAAAGTAGAATAAACGCGGTAGAAATGAGGGCTCTACGCAAAATCTGCGGAGTGACTCTCGCTGACCGCGTAGAAAACAAGGTTGTAAGGAAGCAAGTTGGTTTGAAAGAGAGTGTCGGTGTAAAAGTAAGAAAGGGCATGCTCCGATGGTTCGGACATGTAGAAAGAATGGTTGACGCAAGACTGACTAAGCAGATATACAATGCAAAAGCGGACGGATGTAGGAGTCGAGGACGGCCAAGACACACATTCCAAGACCAAATAGAACGTGTTCTAGAGGAAGGTGATGTTAAGAGCCTCAAAAACCGACGCGCGTGCATGAAAAGAGTTATGAAAGTCAACGAAGCGAGTGAGGTGTGTAAGAATCGTGCCCTATGGCGCTCTGTTCTCTCTGCCTACCCCGCAAGGGATTTGGCGTGAAGTTATGTATGTATGTATGTGTATGTAATTATAAACTGCTACAAGTGAACAGTAAAAATAAACTATTTTATCTTTAAAATTGGATAAAAATCACGCAGTAACAACGCGAAATTTTATTAAAATTATATTTATTCGAAAGTCATTTTAACCACTGCAGAGATATTTATGTATGTTGCATAACTGTTAGTGAATTGGAACACCACTCACTGGGAGTTAAGTAGGACTAATTAAGGAAGAATAGCCAATTTAATTAGACCAAAGACCTCCTGTCTACTAACAAAACCCTGTGCTTTCTACCAATTACATACATTGCGTAGTGAAATCAACGTATTTATATTTTTTGCCTTTCCATTATCTGATGACGACTATACTAAAAGCCCCTCCACTGCAGAATGACAATGGCTGAGGGGGTCTTCATTGAGCTACCTAAAGGTAAAGCGATCATCTAGTATTTCGCTATTTATCAAATTTAATCTACCTATATCTTTATTGTTAGACGCGAAACGATAACGTGTTGAAGGGCAGATGACTCGTTAATAAATATCTATGTACACTAGATAAAAACCAGATAATACTTATCTGCACAAAGGCGTAATTGTTATAGTGTCGTATTTTACACTAAAAAGAATTTTATTTTCATATTCCTACTTTTCCATTCAATATGCCTCAAAATTGTATTGAACAATTCTATCAATGAAAAGTCTACTGCTGAAATACTCTAAATGGTGTTATAGTTAGCATAGCTACCAAGAAACACTTCCTCAACAATAAAGTATTAACCTATAATATGATGCATAAGATATAACATAAAAATTTTAGAAAGAAATATACACAAGTACGTGTGTTATATGAGGAAGAAATTCCGAAAACCATAAGAAAAAAAAAAGGTATTTTATAAAGAAGATGGATGGACCTCCACTGACAAGGATCAATTTATTTATGACTAGCTGACTTAGAGAACTTTTTCGCCTCCGAAGAGATAAATTGATATTTATAATATATTTTTCTAAGAAATAAATAGCCTAAATTACACCTTATTACATCAGCTAAAAGTCCCGTCAAAATCGGTCCAGCCATTTCAGAGATAGGCAGACATCAATTTAAAAAAAATATATTTTGGTGAATCTTATATTAATTTTTAAAATTTATGTTAATTTGGTGAATAACATATTATATTCATATGCGTGTAGTAAATAGCGATTCAATATTACAAACAGACACTTCAATTTTATTTAAATGTGTTAGTTAAGGGGCGTCGATAAATTACGTAAGATGATTTAGGGGGGAGAGGGTCGAGTCAAATCTCATAATATATAATCTCACGTTAGGGAGAGGGAGGGTCTCGACAAATATCACGCACTTTTTGTTCAGATTGAAACAAAAAAAAATACTATTTTGGTCCATTCAATCAAAATTGTATGTATTACGATGACTTAATTTTGAGCGTCATCGTAATACGATTAAGATTATTCACTAACCACCTCCATACCCTATCACTCAGGTTGATGGACATTTGACAATTCCGGACTTTAAAGAGCATGACGGAAAATCATTTGCTCCATTTCTAATACGAAACTGCCTACCGATTTAACCGCTGAATGCCTACATCAGCACGCCTTATGATCTTTATTGCCCAAGTGTACATGATGATTTAGAAAAAAGATGCTGCAGTACATGCGGTATTTACTTTGCATCTATCACAAAGGCTGCAGAGCACAGGCGACCCAGCTAAACGAGCGCGTATGCTAGACAAAATGCGACCACTACTACTATTACATAACTCTCTGCAATATTAATTACTAGTCGTAAATAAAAGCACGAAGAAAATTATTTTTTTTTTCCTACAATTACAATCCAAGGTTTACGTAAGAAACTCACATTCTGAAAAATCTCATGTGAGATTGGGGGAAGGGGGGAGGGAGTTGAACAAAATCTCACTACATCTCACCGACGGGGGAGGGAGGGACAGAATTTTTTTTAAAAAATCACCTCACGTTTATGGACGCCCCCTTATATGTTTTAACATAAACATAAAGAAAGAAATATAAAATAAAAACATAGTTACCTGAGAAGCTACTGAGTGTGTAAAGTGGGAAAAATTTGCTTTTGTCCATCATTCCCCACTCAATGGTGGTGATCAATTGCGGGGGCGGAGTCTCCACCATGGTAGCAGCCATTTCTTTTTTGTTATCCAATTTTTTACGTTTTACACCCTCCACTATGTCCCATATGTTCAATAACATCTATTTTTCACTCCTAAACTATTTATATATTTATATACTCTTTGGTAATCATTTAACAGATAAAAAAATAATGTGTTTAAAACTTCTTTTGTATTTAGAATACAAATTTAAAAATGGAATTTATACGACTACAATAATATTAATATATTTAACAAAAAATAAATAATTTTCTCAATGATCAATATTATCAACTTATTATATATATGATTAATTTCACTGTTAATTATTAATCTATAGAGGATATAACCTCTAGAATCAGCTATTATTAATATTTTAAATGAGGTTTTTAGTTTTCGCTTTTTTTTAAGTATACAGTCAATAGTGTGACTAAGTTACTTTGTATGTATCAGAATAATTGTTTTTTGTTTTGTATATAGGTTCTTCCATGATTCTTATGTTAATTATTCTCAGTTGCGCAACACATACTGATCCTGTGAAAAAAAATGGAAGTTTTGTACCAAAAGTACAGTAGAGAGCCTGATTTCAATTCATACCAATTAGATTTTAAAGACAGAGGGCACATTTTATCTCTAAATTGGAGACACACGGTATTATAACACAAGTTCACACACACTTTTTTTTATCTAAAGGTGTAGGCAGAGGCTGTTAAAACCTCTACTTGTCAAATCATTATGTTAAATCCCAATCTCCCAGTGGTTGAGCTCCCCGCTTCTGAATCCAGAGGTCGCGGGATCGAATCCTGGCTCTCACCAATCACTTTTCGAAAGCTATGTGTGATAAATATCGATGACTAAAAAATTTGTGCCCAGTATGACAATAGGTTTGGCACCTATTCCATTTGGGACGCAAACATAACGGCGAGTCGAAGCTTAACAGCCACTACCTACACTTTCAGGTAGAAAAAGGTGTGAAGTTATGTTGAATCCCAAATGGAATATGTGGCAACCTATTGCCATACACCAGGCATAATGTTTTCACACATAACTTCCGAAAATAATTCTGGAAAATAACTAGTGTGAATCCTGAATCTATCCCGTGAAACAGGGAGGTCAACCTGCTTCTAAGTCATGAAAATTGTGGAACGGAATATAGTCTCACACAAATGTTTCAGCCAGAATTTGCAATTCCTAAATCTCAAAAATTATCACCTTTTTTAGTACATTAGATGTAATTATATATATATATATATATGAATTTTAGACACAACACACCCTGTTGACACCCTCCAACTATTAAAAAAAAACACATAAAAATCTGTTGCATATAAGTTGACAGACAGCAGAAAGCGATTTTGTTTTACACTATGTATGTATGTAATGATAAAACAAAACGAGGTGGAATTACTTTTAAGTAGTTAATTTAGAAAAAACTATGGAGCCAAAAATATACATGAAGTACAGTCCGTGAGTATTTAATAACAGTGGGAATTCATTCATGAAAGTATTATCTATATAAATTCACACTGTCAATACCCAAAGGTGTAAGCAATGGCAGCTATGGCTTGCCAACACACACAATGAATTATGGCAGTTTTAATCACTAAATATGTAATAGGATATAATTTTTAGCAGATATAAAAGTCCTTAAAAAAAAGCCTACGTTCTGAATCATATTCTCATAAACATTGTATGACTTTTAAAAGAGATTAATGCTGACAGTTTTCTACTCATTTACTTTAATTAAAGATAAAAAATAAAAAACAAAAAAACAATTGTATTGTATTGCACACAAATTGTATAAAGATCTCGCTTAGCGGTTGGTAGAGGTTACACGTGACCAGAAGGCTGGCTTGTTCTTTGTACAGAGAATAAGTATTGCCATTCAATGTGGCAAATGCTGCCAGTCTTCTGGGCACATTACCCGTTGGCAACGATGCGGAAGAATTTTTCTATGCCTTTTAATAATTCTTTTGTTTTTATCATTTTTTATAATCTATAACTCCATAAATAAATTGTAAATATATTGGTCTATTACTTAATATATAAAGATAAATACAATGGAAACACAGAATGGAAGCAATTTATTCAGTATAGTCATTTTATTTAAATAGTTAAAGCTACTATTTTCTGTAATTACTTTATTATTTTATTTCATTTCGTTGTATATTTTCAAGTATGTTTTCCGAAAACGAAAATAATAAGAGTAAAATTATGCGGGAATAATTATAACAAATTACACAATACCTATGATGGTTTCCCATAAGAAAACATAGTAGTACTCTATACGATGACAAGGTCATGACAAATCAATAAATTGTACAATGCGTATATAAAATCCTAACCAAATATAAAAAGGGTCACCACGTAATATTCCCTAAAAATTTTTTTACGATATCAATATTATGTGCAAAGTAAGAATAAGAGTTTAAAAAGATCTTTATGCTTTAATATTACCAATAAAATACTCACGTTATTTAGTTTTTTATGTCCATAGCAGATCCAGGTCAATAAATCAATTTAAAAACTTAGTTGTGCACAACAAACTTTGTGGGAATATGTTTTATGTAATAATTTGCTCATTAATTTAATCATCACGCCACGGAAAATATTTTTTCATAAATGTAACAAATGTCAGATGTCACCCTAATAGTACAGATAAGTAGGAAGGAAGGTAGGTTCTTGTTTTTATGACTGCGTTGTACGGAACTCGGAAAATCAATTGTGGTAGATTGGCTAATCAGGAGTTTTAGGGGGAATGTGAATGAGACCATTGTAATAATTTCGAAAACTTGGATTTCTACTGCTATCATTGATTGAAATTCGTAGAATTTTTTAGATAACAGTATTCAATTTTTTTTACAATTGTGGTTAAAGGCGTAAATGTTCAGTAACATATTTCTACAATAAACTGTTGTTTGAATTCTTTTTGAAAAACACGTAACGAATAACTTTTTGAAGGTTGAAATTAAAAAAGAGTATACATTGATTGGTAATTACTCAAAACTATCTGGACTCAAAAATATTAAAAATACATACATACATACAAACCTCTGGATTGGGAACCTCTCATTTTATAGGGTTAAATTATCACAACCTATTTTACCTCGTGTCCTTTACTACAAACATAGAGGTATTTTTTTAATTACCTTCAGTACAGGATTGACAACTATCCTAATTATTTTACAAAAGAATAACTTGTGTATACCATTGACTGCACGTTAGTAATCTTTACATGATTTTTTTAATTTAGCATAAGTGAATGTTGACGTTGCGAGAGATTGTTTTTACTCTGTGCCCTGTACTCTGTAGACATTGTCTGAGTATCTCTGGTTTCCCTTCATAACGACATTGTCTGACATTCTGATTTTGACACAAAGTGAAATCAACATTTCTTGTCGTTTAGATTTTGGAAATTTATTTTTGCAAGCAGGAAAAGAAAAATGGTACAAACTAATGGTTATTTCAATAACTTCCTAGTCAAATTCTGTTATCACTATTCATTAATAACAAATACTTCTTTTACAGGCGCGTTATTTCAAAGAACAAGACATCGATGGTGAGTTTCGTATCAAAATAATCTTTTATCAGTGTATGATGTGATTAATGACTTACTTAGATTAATAAAATTATTATTTTCATGACATTTATCCATAATCTATTTGTACTATCAATATTTCGACTTTTCGAATACATTAAACATAAGTAGGACAAGTAACAGTACTGTGCTATAAATAACTTCATAAAATGATATTTATTCTGAATCTGTATAAACCTGGATCTGCGAGCAACTATTAATATGGTAACAGAACCAGCAGCGATAAATCATTGGCCTCTAGAATATAAACATATACACCGTGAATTTAAGGTCGTTTTGGAAACGAAAAATTTGAATTATATATCAATAAGAGAAGCTATATATAACGTTAATTTCATAAAATAAAAATACTTTATTTTATCAACATCGAGATTCATATCTCTTATAGTGAAAAAGTGAGAAACGGTAGTAACGCTACTCAATCTCACGTAAATCAAATACTATGTATTTTACTATCGATGTCATTCACAATTTTTCACACAAAATCAAATTCACCATTAAAGACACCGACACCACCGCTATGTCGGCGCCGCCAGCCAATCACGCACCTACCACCACTCTTGCGCATGCCGCATCCCCGCACTTCCGCACAACAGGCGTCCTTTCTTCCTTCTCTTTAGTACTGTGTGACAATCCCGTGTTGACACGCTTGTATTGTTTACGTTCCGCGCGAAAATGAGTCGTCAGTACGAATACTCAAATGTGGAGTACTTGGCAATGGTACAGCTGTATGCTATTGCCAACTACTATCTAGAAGAGGCCCGGCGTTTGTATTCCCAGCCAGAGCACTTGGATGCGCTACGGCTGCGAGGAATTGAAAGTCCTCAAGTTCCCTCTACGCCCACCATCTTAGCTGTAACCCAGCGCCTTCTCGACCATGGACAATTCCGTGCGCCGACTCATGCGCAAGGCCGAGGAAATAACAGTAAGTAAAAGGACTCCATTTCGAGCAGTTGCTTCGATACAGAGAAGTGTAAACAAACTGTTAGAGGTATTTAAAAGTTGAGTGAAACCGTGGGTGTGTAATACACCTCTACCTACTCTTTCAGGAATACAGGCGTGATGCTATGTTTTTTTTTCCTATTTTAAAAGTTGATTATTCTGTGCTGAGGGACTAGTGTATTGAATTAATTCCTTTTTTAAATATTTCTATCATACATCACATTTAAATATTTCTACTTAAAACTTGAACCTACTTTATGTATTTTATTTTAAATAATAACTTTGAAATACGATAGGTAAGTACTCGCTCGCTCGTTCTGTCGCGCCGCCGTAGGTAGGTAGGTAGGTATCAGCTGAGCTGCGGTGCGTTGCCCTTTCTTATGGCGTGCTTCATTCACAATGTGTTTGAATAAAATGGCGATGCGTTACTATTTCCTAACTCGAACGAGTGAAAATATTTATTAAAATTAAAACTTTTTAATATTAAGTATTACAATTAATTTATCCATTCTTAATAGTTCTATGAGTTATTCCAAATTCACCTGTTTCGTTTCCAAAACGACTATAAATTCACGGTGTATACTTATTATTTGTTATCATCACTTATCTAATATTTTTGTGTCTAATTTCCAGAGTTCCGTGAATGCTTCTATTTGTTCGCTCGTTCTGGTCAGATAACATCTCTAGATGAGCTGACAGTTGTGATGAGATCACTTGGAATGAGCCCCACAATACAAGAGTTAGCTGGTAAATAGTTTCCTTCAACTATTTTTAAAACATCAATGTCTGCCATAGCTATATTGTTTTCAGTTATGTTTGTGTACATTTAGTAAATATTGAAATAGCTTGTATACCATAATTACATACATAGATAACTTCACGCCAAATCCCTTGCGGGGTAGGCAGAGAGAACAGAGCGCCATAGGGCACGATTCTTACATGCCTCACTCGCTTCGTTGACATTCATGACTCTTTTCATGCACGCGCGTCAGTTTTTGAGGCTCTTAACATCACCTTCCTCCAGAACACGTTCTATTAATAATTTATATTTTCTATTAATTACCCAGTAATAATGCATATTAAAGATTTATTTAGCATTTATTTAACATAACAAGATTATAATTATACATCATTGTCCAAATGAAGTCAATTTGAGTATGTATGACTTCCATGTAATTGAACCTTCACAAACAGCACTTCATGCCCACTGTCAAAAAAAAAATGGAATAATAGGTGGCGAACCTATTGCTACTTGGTATGAAGTTTTCAGTCATCGATATTTATCACACATAACTTCCAAAAAGAAATTGGTCTGAGTTACTGGACCACAGAGACTATTAAAAATTTAAACTTAGTTATTATTCCATAATAATCATCATTAGCCTATTGCAGTCCACTGCTGGACATAGGCCTCTCCCAATGTGCGCCACAACATCCGATTCTCTGCCTTCCGCATCCAGTCTTTTCCAGCAGCCTTTCTGAGGTCGTCTGACCATCGGGCTGGTGGGCGTCCTACGCTACGTTTACCAAGACGCGGTCTCCACTCAATGACCTTCTTGCTCCATCTACCGTCGGTCCTTCGGCAGATATGACCAGCCCATTGCCACTTCAGCGAGCTTATTCTACGAGCTATGTCGGTTACCCCAGTTCTCTAGCGGATATACTCATTCCTGAGTTTATCCTTCAGAGATACCCCGAGCATAGCCCGCTCCATAGCTCGCTGAGCGACTTTAAATTTGTGGACTAGCCCCACCGTGAGTGGCCACGTTTCGGCACCGTAGGTCATTACCGGTAGGACGCACTGGTCAAAGACTTTGGTCTTCAGACATTGCGGTATAGGCGAGCTGAAGACCCGACGCAGTTTGCCAAATGCAGCCCAACCCAGCTGAATCCTCCTTTCGTTCGGCCTCCTTCTCGAAGTTTCGTCTACCTACCTGGATAGTTTGGCCTAGGTAGACGTATTTGTTTACGACTTCGAGAACTGACCCTTCGACGC
The DNA here is from genome assembly GCA_905147225.2 of Euproctis similis. Taxonomy (NCBI): domain Eukaryota; kingdom Metazoa; phylum Arthropoda; class Insecta; order Lepidoptera; family Erebidae; genus Euproctis; species Euproctis similis. The sequence continues at coordinate 3,536,200 of LR990107.1, forward strand.
TTATCGGTCGGGGCACGACATGTTCATTGAACATGACTTTGGTCTTGTCCAAGTTCATGCCCAAACCGACACGCCGGGAGGACTCGTCCAGGCTGCGCAGCATTCCGCTTAACTGTTCCAGCGACTCTGCCACTACAACGATATCGTCGGCAAACCGAAGATGTGAGATGTACTCACCATTCACGTTGATACCCTGTCCAGTCCAATCCAGGGTCTTGAAGACGTCCTCTAGAGCGTTGGTGAAGAGTTTGGGAGATATGACATCTCCCTGTCTTACACCTCGATTCAGCTCGATAGAGTTCGTCACCTGGTCCTGTATCTGGACAGCCATCGTGGCGGTGTCATACAAGCATCTCAACACCTCGATATAACGCCAGTCAATCCGACATCGCTGCAATGCATCCAGAACTGCCCAAGTTTCGATGGAGTCGAAGGCTTTTTCATAATCCACGAAAGCCATACACAGCGGCTGATTGTACTCTTCGGTCTTCTGTACAATCTGCCGAACAGTATGGATGTGGTCCACCGTACTAAAGCCTTTTCGAAACCCGGCCTGCTCCGGAGGCTGGAATTCGTCGAGTCTTACAGCGAGACGATTCGTGACGACCCTCGAGAACAACTTGTAGATATGGCTCAGGAGTGAGATGGGTCTGTAATTCTTCAGTAAGGTTTTATCACCTTTTTTGAAGAACAGCACCACCGCACTCCTGCCCCAAGCCTGTGGTGTTATGCCCTGGTGTATGACGGAATTAAAAAGACTTGCTAATTCCTTTAGAATAGGAGTCCCGCCGGCTTTTAGAAGCTCTGTAGTAATTCCGTCATCACCGGGTGCCTTGTTGTTCTGGAGTTGCCCGAGAGCCGCACTAATCTCGCTTTCAGTGACATCGGGAATGTCCTCACTATAGTGACGCGTTAACGGGGCTCTGTGGTCATCATCGCTGTGTCTCGTCGGCTTGGTCATCCGTGTGGAATAAAGGAGCCCATAAAAAGATTCTATCTCTGCGAGAATCTCAGGCTTAGAGGTGACGACACGTCCATCCGCAGTTTTCAGCTTCGTCAGATGGGGCCTTCCAAGCTGCTGAGCGAACACTTTCGACCCTTTGTTGCGGTCGATCGCGTCCTCGATTGCTCGAGTATTCGATCGACGAAGGTCGCGCCGCATCAGCTTTCTAATACGCTGGTTTAGGCTTTTCCATTCTGACGAAGACAGCTGATCGGATGGAGTTTCTCGCCTTTGCCTCATCAGCTCGAGTGTCTCAGCAGAGAGCTTGGACTCCTTTTTCTGCGATCTCGGGAACAGCCTTTGAGACACTTTCCTCAGCGTGCTGACCACAGTGTCGACTTTTTCGTCCACGTTGCCTGTGGTTTCCAGCAGATCGAATCGATTTTTAAGTTCCGTTTGGAACTTTTCGGTTTCGGCTATTTGGAGTGGCGTAGGTCGGAGTATAGACCTTATCTTCCGGGTCCTTTCAGCTTTGAAGTTAATGTTTAGAGAGCCTCGAAGAAGTCGGTGATCACTTCCAGTATTGAACCTGTGGATCACAGAGACATCTCTAAATATATGCTTACTATCCGTAATGATAAAATCTATCTCGTTCCTTGTCACAGAATCGGGGCTTCGCCAAGTCCACCTCCTGTGGAGACTCTTCTTGAAGAAAGAATTCATCAAGAAAAGCCCTTCAGACTCCAGGAAGTTGACCAGCATCTGCCCCCTGTGATTTCGGCACGCCAAGCCATATGGACCGATTTTCGTTTCGCCGCGTTCTTGTACTCCCACTTTGGCATTGAAATCCCCCATAACAACGGTGTAGTGAGCCTTGGCGGTACCATGTATTGCTTTTGCAATATCTTCGTACATCGCCTCGGCTATCTCGTCAGAGTATGTCGAGGTCGGCGCATACACCTGTATTACCTTCAGGGTGTACCTGTTGGTAAGTTTCAGTACAAGGTACGCTACCCTGGTCGACACACTACTGATCTCCACAACGCTGCTAACGAGGTCCTTGTGAACGAGGAAACCGACACCCCCCTGGGAGAGCTGGTCACCTTCCCGAAAGTAGAGTAAGTTGCCTGACTGTAGGGTTATCGTGTCCTCCCCCTCTCGCCGGACTTCAGATAGCCCTAGAATATGCCAGTTCAAGCAACCCAGCTCTACCTCGAGTTCGGTGAGGTGTTGGTCCAGCCGAAGACTGCGTCCATTATAAGTGGCCACGAGTAGTTGTTTTTGGCAGCCTGCCGTAACCCGGAGATTCTTAGCACCCCCTGTCCCACCGTTACCACGACCGCTGCCTTGGCCGGGAATAGTGGGACCACCGGGAACTGGGGGCCGTTGCATTGGTGCTATTTTCATTTGGGAGGTTTATGCCCATAGTCCCCACGCTGGGCAAACGGGTTGGAGACCGCAGGGGTAAACCTTTTTTAGATAGGGACGCTGCTGCCCGCCCCTACCAAGAACATTTAGGGTGACCCATATTTTATGAATGGTTATACCGCCATTGTTCGGTGTAGTGCTGTGTAAGCTTGTCAGCCATATGTTTTTCTTTCGCTCCCGGCTGACTGAGAGCTATATTCCATAATAATAATACAGTAAAACCTGCTTAAGACGATTTCCAAGTGACTCTATCAAAACCGTAACATAAGCGTAAAAGAGTATTATGCGGGATAGTAAATATAAAACGCATATGTGATGATTTTTTATACATCTTTATTTTTTTATAAAATAATACATTTTTCAATAGCATTACATACATAGTGTATTATGTTATTTTCAAATAAACATTTATTTTTGTTTGACATAAATATTTTGATACATTAGTATATATAACTACAAGATTGTCAATATGATTTAACTGTTGTAGTGCATAATGAGTAGAGCTCATTCATCTAAGCTCAAGATTGTGCATCATAGGTAACAGCGAATGATTACATTACATTTTTGAAAAAACGCACATTTTTTGCTTGCCCAATCACTAGCAAACGTATCTTTTCTGACCTATCAGAGTTAGCACAGGCGAGAACAGTAAGTCTATCTGATTTATCTGGAAGCTGAGTTTGTTTTTTTTTATAGAAAACTTTCATTATTACACTTTTTTTCTGGAAGTGACATAGTCATATTGTAACTAACAGATAATGCACTATTACAAAAGAATTAGAGAGCGAGTGCATGACATGTGCGACACATGTGACGATGGCCTCTCGGCACAGGCTTCGGGATGACGAATCGACGTTAAGCGTTATGAAATGTATGAAAGTTGCAGGGACTAGCGTAAAGTGGCGTATTACACGGGAAATCATATTTAGCGTGATCGTCTTAAACGGGTTCTACTGTATATGCAACACTTTCTATTATAGTAAGGGGCATTTGAAGTATAACATAAGCAGATTTATTACAATCATTTAACCCTCCCCCCATCCACCTTGTCAGCAAAAATAAGCAAAGCCCCACACCCCAATAATTACGTAAACATTTTTCACCTATGTAATCATTGAGTTATATTACTAAAGTAACTTTGTATGTAATCATTGAGTTATATTACTAAAGTAACTTTAGTAATATAACTCGATGATTACATAGGTGAAAAATGTTTTAGGTACGTAATTATTGGGGTGTGGGGCTTTGCTTATTTTTGCTATATTACTAAAGTATACTTTAGTAATATAATTCAATGTAAATTAGATTTTAGATAATTAGATTAGAAATTAGATTTCCCTGATTCAACATAGAGTAAGCTTAGTATAGAAATATTTTAATATCAAGAACATAACAATAACAACTAAATATTTCTATTCAAACGAAACAATGTCATAAGACATTTAGACAAGTGAAAAGCGCGCGGTAGTTTCCCTCCGACAGTCGTATACATACTCGCAAAACATCTAATAGATTGCAGATACAAAAAACAAATCCCTCCTCGGTTCTAAGTGAGTAAACCTATGAATTCGCTGCGGGAATCCCCGAAAATGCGTTTAGTTTTTTACGACAAACGTTTATTTAAAGAATTATGAAAGTCAAAGAAGCAAGTGTAGCGCGTGAGAATCGCGCTTTATGGCGCTCTGTTCTCACTGCCTTTCCCACAAGGGACTTGGCGTGAAATTATGTGTCCAGTGTGTGTTTGTGCGCAAACTTGCACAGACAATGTGACTATTGTAATGTGTAAAAAAGTATATGAATACCGATGACGTAATCATCATCTAGATCACCCTAACCCCCCATGTCATCCAAAATAAGCAAAGCAAAGGAAAGCGGCGGGGGAGGGTCCCCGCCGCTTGTATTGCTTATGTAATACTTGAACTTCCCCATAATCCAAGTAAGGATGATAAAGATGCCAATTACTAATATGGAAATCAAACTCAAGAATGAAATCTGTATTACCAGTGCACCATAAAAGCCATATTATTTATTTTAGGTTACTTGAAGGGAAAAGGTGGTAAAATGTCATTTGCAGACTTTTTAGAGGTGATGCATATACATTCCCGTGCTGAAAACCTGCCAAGTGAGGTAAGATGAGAGTACCATGTAATGTTTCTGTATAATCTAATATAATATGCAAGGTTATAAATTACCGTCTATCTACAGGAGTGAAATTAACAGTAGGTATATTTAATTTTAACACATCATATTTTTGTCTTAACCATCATATTATGATTTTTATTATATTTGTTCTAAAGTAAAGTTCCATGACCAAATAGAGCATGTCCTGGCGGAAGGTGATTTTAGGACCCTTAAAAATCGACGCGCATGCATGAAGAGTTATGAAAGGCAAAGAAGCGACTGAAGCGTGTAAGAGTCGTGTCTTATAGCGCTGTTCTCTCTGCATTCCCCGCAAGGGATTTGGCGTGAAGTTATGTATTTATGTATGTTCTTAAGTTTAAAAGTGAGAATGAGACATTTGTGTGGTAATATCAATTCGAAAAAATCTTATCCTCACGTGTTATGGTAATTATGTAAAAATATGTTGTTTCGTGAAAAAGAAGTTATAACAGTGGTAGAGCCAAGCAATTCGCTGCATGAATGGGTCGGCTGACCGGTGAAATACCACGACCTCTCAGATGATCGACGTAAAGTGGCTCATGCCGCGTTTCGTTCGGTGAGAGAGGTACCCGGAGGCCCACCCCCCTTATCTATCGCTTAAAGGTCGGCAACGCAATAGTAACACCGGCAACACTATATGTGTTGCCGGAGTACATGGGCGGCGTTGGGTGCTTACCATAAGGTGACACGCCTGCTCGTTTGCCCACCTATCCCTTAAAAAAAAGGCCTATTTATTATTGTTAAAAAAAATGACGACTTTTAATAGTTTGTGCAATTAAAATACATAGTACCATTGTTACGCATCCAGCATGTGTTTACTACTCTGTGTAAAAAGTATCGGGAATATGTCAATAAAGAGACCCGCGTAAAAGAGGTCGTTCTATTTTTTTTACTGCATGTTGGTAGCACTGTACTGATTTAGCGCGCAAAATTTGAACGGGATCTGTCATTTAATTTGTTTTAAAGTAAACTTTTTGTTGGGCATAGTTTTGAGTCCTCGGCGATTTTTACAATGGAAAATATTGTTGAACAAAGAGTGTGCCTTAAATTTTGTGTTTCGAATGATATTTCATGTGGTGAATCACTAAAAATGTTGCTAAATACCTACGGCGAACCATGTATATCGAAAACAAGGGCTTATGAATGGTATAAGGCTTTTAAAGAAGGCCGAGAAGTAGTAGTAGACTTGCCTCGTTCTGGTAGACCTTCAACCGCTACGACCAAAGAAAACATCGACAGAATCAAGAAGCTAGTGCTCGAAAATCGACGTATGAGTCTGAGAGAGTTGGCTAGTGAGGTGAACATATCTTTTAAGTCCGTCCACAATATTCTCATTGACATTTTAGGCATGAAACGCGTCGCCGCTCGACTAGTTCCAAAAGAGCTCAATTTTGTTCAAAAAGGGCAGCGAAAGCATGTCGCTGAAGACATGGTTTCCCGAGCTTCTACGGATCGGTATAATAACTGGCGACAAGACATGGGTTTATGAGTATGACATGCAAACAAGCCAACAGTCTTCAGAATGGCGTCTCGAAAACGAGCCGAAACCCAAAAAACCGCGGCAAAGTCGCACCAAAATCAAGGTGATGCTGACAGTTTTTTTTGACTACCGTGGTGTGGTTCACTCCGAAATCCGAATTCCTTCCAGAGGGAGAAACAGTGAATAAAGAATATTATTTAGGCGTCATGAAGCGTTTGCGTGAGAGTATCCGCCGAAAACGTCCAGATTTGTGGCGACATAACTCATGGATGCTGCACCATGATAATGCACCATCACACACAGCCGTTATAGTGAAAGAGTTTTTAGCGAAAAATTCAACAAACGTTCTCGGCCAAGCACCCTATTCACCTGATATGGCTCCGTCTGACTTTTTTTATTTCCCAAGTTAAAATTACCACTTCGAGGAAAACGTTTTGAGTCAATAGAAGCCATAAAAGAAAATTCGCTGAATGAGCTAAAGGCCATACCGCAAATAGCCTATGAAAAATGTATGGAAGACTGGGTGAAGCGGTGGAGATGTTGTATTGCAAGCGATGGGGCCTACTTTGAAGGCGATAAAATAAATTTAGATGATTAATTTGTATTTTTTGTTTTATTGACAAATTCCCGATACTTAGTACACAGAAGGTATTGTAAGTATTATTTACATTTTGATTATTGCAGGTAGTGAATGCGTTTAAGGCTGGTGATGCTGATAAAAACGGTGTGATACCAGCGAGACAATTGAGAAACTTGCTCCAAAAATGGGGTGAAGGGCTGTCGGCCAGAGAGGTTATTATTAATATACCTAACTTGTATCGCGGAGCATTTCTATGTGCTGTTTATATAGTATTAACATAATATTTTACCAACAGGTGGACAACATATTCAGAGAGGCGAATGTTAGCAACAATTCGTCAGTACGTTACGAGGATTTTGTCAAGATCGCGTGCGCACCAGTCCCCGATTATTATTGAGTAGTCGTAAAATTAAGTACAATATTATATATAAGAAGAGACTTAAAAACAAACATTCCATAAGGTATCCCCTTTTTTCTTCGACTAAGATTATGTAAAGACAGTGGATAGTGTAAAATTACATTTTTAGCAATAGTTTTGACTATTTAATTACTTATGTTGGTAGGTATCGTAATGTTAAGGCTGAGGACCCATATATTAATTTTGTTTGGTACTACATATTTGCCTAGATCTACTATATATTTAGTATAATAATATATAGGTACTTGTAACTCTGATCGCAGGGCGACCAAGTTCCACAACTTTCGAGCCGTAAATAAGCGTTTCTCTTATGGTTAAATGTTTGCTTCTTACTTATCAAATTTTGTGTGTGCCTTGTCTATTTATCGCTATACGGATTTTTTATTTTATACATTCGCATATTAAGTATATTTATTACTTTGGAATTAAATAAATATTTATGTTATAAAAATCTCTTACTTTAAAACGCCTTTATATAAAAAAATATTACCTTTTGAATTATTTATAGAAGGTGGTATAGTGGTTATGGATAACTGAACAAATTGTGTGCAATGTATGGCAATTGCCAAACGAATTATTCCATCCAAAAAAATATGCCTGTTCTTATACCACAGTTTCACCACATTGCACAACTTTATATTAAGAGCATTACAGACACTTATTTTATTTGTTACTATCATTTTCGGAGTCGGGGACGTCTGCTATAAATTTTCCATGACCAAATTGAACGTGTCCTTGAGGAAGGTGACGACAGGAACCTTAAAAACCGACGAGTGTGTATTACTAGAGTTATGAAGACCGAGGTCTACAATAGCGCTTTATGGCGCTTTGACCTCTGCCCACCGCGCAATGCGTGGCGTGAAGTATGTGTATGTATTTTTTTTACACATGACATTTTGTTCACCTGGGGATCATAAAATAAAACAATTGTTTTTTTTTTCATCTTTATAATGTGTGTCAAATAGTGATAACAATTTCTAACTGATATGGCACTCGTGATTGTGGTCCTTCTAATAATTTAATTATTACCTACATATTACTGTGGAAATATAACAATATGTGATTAAAAGTTAATATAACAACATACAACACATTTAAAATGCAAAGGTGTGAAGGTTTGAATAGCTAAATATAAATAGCACTGAGCTGTTAGGACTCGGTAATATATTACAATTATTAAACACTGGTAATATGTTACATAAATAATTTCATTATTACATCACTCAACTTAAAGTCTACTGATACATATCAATATACATATATATATATATTTAAATAACAGCAATTTCCAATAACATAATTAAGATTAAAAAAACAACGATAACAAACCAAACAGTAATCAATGTTATACATCCTTAATAGGGATGTGAACAACACATTCGGTGAGTAAGCAATAATATTAGATACTATTAAAAATAATAATATTGTTTTAAGTATCATCACAACATAGTAGATGTTGGCAATATCTCGGCCATTTCTCCAGTACCGTGTGTGCGCTCACAGGTCAAATCAGATAGCGCGCGCACTTTTTTTGTAACACTGCTTTACCTTTTCACAAAATAACTAGGAACCGACGAGGGCTTGCATTACGTATCCCTGTTTACGAATATCTTTAATATAAACATTGCATTAAGTTATTTTTCCACAGTAATAATTACTTATGAATAATATACCGACTAATAAATTATTACTTCATCTACAGAAAGCACGTCGTTGAGCTTATCAATAATTTTAAAGCAGAGGAGAATATTGAAAGTCTTATAAGCAAATGGTGCAGAGGAAGATCAGCGATATCAAGCAATCGATATTGCACTTTCATTAATATTAATTAGGGTAAATGCGCCAATTGTTGGCACGTATTATGAAGAAAATTCAGAAAATGTCGTGTGGTATACACGAGGTATATTTAGATAACAAACTATCAATGGTAATTAGTGAGTAATATAATAACATTATAAGCCTTTTTAAGCACTGAAAGTGATTACACGAATAAGAGTTAAAATAACAAATGCGTGCTTTGATAGTATTAATACATATTATGGTTCACACAACGTCATCTAGTTCCTAACTAAGGAAACTTTTACTACATACATAATATAATTTGTATATACTTATTTAGTATATAGAAAATCGCGTAGAAGTGGTATAAAAGTTTGTACTAGGGCAGGGTTCGAATTGGCTAACCACTATGTAGCAGTCGCCACCGGTAGTCGCTACGTCAATACGACACATTAAAATATTTTTATCACACAAGGAAACAAAAAACGACCTCTTAAAACAAAGTTATTAATTTATAAATATAAAAGTCCAGTGACACCAATGGAGTTGCTTACTACTCTTAGTATTTGAATGCACTTATATATTTAGTCAGCTAACAGCCTGGTGATTAAACAAGCCGATTTCCGCTTGGAAGGACTGTTTGGAAGAAACAGACAAAATATATAAGCCTATGAAGAACATCACTTATTGTCATTGGAGCAAAATAATTTATTTATGTGTCTATATCATTATTTCTTAAAATACATAGTATACTTATATTAATGAGTTACTGACTCATCACTGATCAGGCTGATAGTCATAACGAGAGTAATACTTAATAGAGGAACCAGATGAATGGCCAAGAGTATAAAATAAACTAAAAATTTAATTTTAAAATTTAAATTCAGACTTTTTAAATGCACTACTTATTTCACAATTTGACTGTTAACATAATGGTTCAAATCAAAGTTGCTCTTCATATACCTTGCTTGGCCCAGCACTTTGTCCATGTGCATCATCATTTGAGCCATGTGCTTATCATCATAATGTAGAAACATTGATTCAAGGGCAACAGAAAAATACACTAGAAACATAAAAAAAGAAACATGTATTTGTTAAATAAGAATTTATGTTCCGAGTTATTTTCATTGTGTCTATGACATTAAGTGACTAAAACAAAATGACTCCTAAAAGACTCACTTACGCCGAGGGCACAATACAACACAGCCGCCTTATATTCCAGTTACATACAGCAACACTATCATCAGACATGTTTGTTTTTGACAGTGCCGCCAGGTTTACGACGCCGAAAGTTTCCCATTGTTCTTAATATTTGCGAGTTCTCGTCGTCAACTTCACGGTCCATACCAGACGTGCCAGGGACTTGGCCAAATAATTTTAATTTAGTCGGTAAATATATTAATCCAAGGAGTGTTATTACTAAAAAAAACAAATCATTAATTAAAACATGTAAACATAAAACCACAATTGAAAAAAAAAAGTATATTTGCCTAGGAACAGGTGAATAAGATTTACTTATTCTAAAATGTATCCTAGTTTACACAACTGTGTGTTACAAATCTAATTCTAAAATCCAATACACTGTCAGATTAGGGCAAAGAAATCCCCTAAAAAACAACACCTCAGTAATGAAAAAGAAAAGAATACTTAAATATATCAGTCTCAGAGGTCGAGTATCCCACTTCTGAATCATGCAATTTTGAATTTTTTTGCAGGAATTTATAAGAATATTTATTTATTTTTTTATTTATATATAAATTTAATTAATACAATTTATTAAAAAAGTAGATCAATAAAATAATAAAATCAGCTAATTATAATACTTACTGTTCAAAACACAGGGAAACACTACATAGAAATTGAGATCAGTAGAGTGAAAGTAAAATGCTTCAGTGAAGTACAAAATTATGGTGAGTGTCAAAGACCAATATCCCATGGATACCACACTGAAAATTATTATTAGTTATTACTATGGAATAAATACAATCTTTGGAATTTCCATATCACTTAGGGTTTCTTACCCCAAAGGCCAATAGCCTGTAACCTGTGATTGTGATGTAATATAATACAAAGCAGAGATATTTCAAATCTTTTTCTAAATCCCATAAACTTAGTTTAAAATATTAATACACCAATTATCTGAACTATTTTTTAAGTCGGTCAAGCAACGGTCATATTTAATAATTATTGTGTCAAGTAGTATGATGATGATATTGTTATTAATAAATTTCTGATACATCCATATATTATGTAATGTTTATTTATTTATTTGGCTATAATCTTGGGTGAGGATTTCTTGTCGAGTTATCCCAGTAAGTTTCTTTTTTGATATACAGAATACTTACGGTCTATAGTGTATGTATAGAGTGCAATGTATTAATGCCAGTGCCTTCAACACTGAGTACATGCCAAGTAATCGTGATATTGTGAAGTCCCCTGCAATGATAAAAATTCTTAATTAAAAAAGTTATTTCAAAAGTCTTGGTGAATATTAAACTTTTATAAAGCTATATATTGTAATCAATAAATATTTGAATGAGTATTTAAAAAAAATATGATTCTTAATTCTTAAAAAAAACAAACTATATTGATTATGAAGTTCAAATTATTAAATTGGCTTATTTTTTTATATAACTGTTAATATAACATAACTTGAAGATGATAATGAATACCTGATGAAATCCTAAATGATAAGTATTTATTAGTATTAAATATTTCTGATATTTAGAGCATTTACCATCTAAATGTTCACTGTCTCCATTAGTATTTAGGAAAGACCTTCTTTCGATGTACGATCGTCCGGCTGTCCCCAGGTCCATAAATGCAACAAATGCTATCCAACCACGGAAAGCATATAACACTTTATTTTGCACAGCCATATTTACATTGAGTAAGTATCACAGAACATCTGAAAGTCACAATTCGAGCTTAATTGCGTTTTGAAGATTTTAGATTTTGGAGTCAGTATCTAATTTTAATGAACAGATAAATAATGCCATGCTTTGATTCGTATAAGAAAACTTGCGCTATTAAGTTTATGCATCGCAATGCGGCATTTTACCTGCATTGTGGTTTCCTACAGACAATTTATAAATAGATTAATAATATAAAATTAAAAATCCAGACATTCCTGATACCGCACGCGCAATATATCTCCTATAGATTAGTGACAAGTATACGACGGGTATGATACCTATATTACCAAATACTCTGTGGATTGGAGATTGGAGCCCACATATAGTCCAAGATCCCAGAGCCATCAGACCTTAACTTTTTTCCCTCAAAGATAAAGTATGTACAATACGTGTGCACAACATACGAGGCAGTTTAATGCAATTGTTAAGAAACATTTAATAATTTTCTAATTTTCGTATTTTGCAGAGAAAACCATAGCAAAATACTAAATATATCTATTTTAATACCTCTATATCTTTATATTCTAATATCTTTTTCAATACCTCTTTTTTTATTTTATCACGAGCACATCAAGAGTGGCGAACCTATTTAATCTTTAATCCTATGAAGTAGCTCGCGGAGGTTATAGCATACGTTGTCTTCAATTTTGTTAGTCATGGATGTTACTTATCATACATAATTACCAACTGAGATTTTTTTATGTGTATCTAAATTTGAACTCATAACATCTCAATGAAAAGTCGAAGTGCTGACCTAAGTGGCCATCGTCGCCATTAGGACTGTACAAAACCACATGCATGAAAACTAGTGTCCAACCGAAGCTTCGGCTTCGGCCACTTTTGGCCAAAAATCCATCTTCGGCGAGATCTTCAGCTTCGGCCGGATTCTGGGCCGAAGCCGAAGGTATGAGAACAGTCGGAATTGAACGAACTGTCACCAAAGTTAGAGTGACTGACGGACCGTGCTGCACTTAGTTCAGTGCGGATACCTCTATCACCGAGAGAAAAGTGGTATGAGCCACTTTACGCCGATATTCTTCTTTAGCTGTGTATAATATTGAAGAAAATTATTAAATTACTAATAGTTTATGAACTTTCGGCTTCGGCTTCGGCCGAAGGTTGTGGAGATTGCCGATTAATCGGCTTCGGCTTCGGCCAAAAATTGCCCTTCGATCGGACACTAATGAAAACATGTGCTTCGAAAGATAATGAACAAATTTAATAACGAGACGATAGTTATTTAGCAGTATCTAAGAACAATTTTTTTACAAATACAAATCCGACCGCCTACAGTTATTGGGTGTTGAAATATCTCAGAACCTTAACTTCGGGCGGTTCATCGAGTCCAAAGCAGGGATAGCAGCAAGGAAGCTTGGAATTCTTGCGAAGGTGAAGCAGCATTTCACGCCAGGGCAGCTTCTAACACTGTACAAAGCTCAAGTCCGGTCTTGCGTGGAATACTGTAGTCACATTTGGGCTGGTGCTGCCAAATGTCACCTCTCGTTGCTGGATTCGATGGAAAGGCGGGCTAAAAGATTAATTGGCGATCCTGTGATGGTCGACAATGATCTGCAAAGCCTCGAGCTCAGGCGGAAGGTGACCAGCCTCTCGGTGTTCTATAGGCTACACTCTGGTGAGTGTGCGCAAGAGTTACACAACTTGATACCTCCATCCCCATTCTATCGGCGAACCACCCGATGTACTTACCGTCTACACCCGTACGTTGTTGAAATTCCACCTGTACGAACTAAGCGCTTTGGGTCTTCTTTCATCATCCGCACGGCTGGTGAATGGAACAAACTACCTGCTTCGGTGTTCCCCGTTAACTATGACATAGGTCTCTTCAAAAGGAGAGTGAATAGGCTACTAACTGGACAGTGCGCTTCACCATCATCGGCCTCGTCGTCACTTACCATCAGGTAAAACGAGGTCAAGCGCTGTCCAGTAAAACATAAAAAAAAAAATGTGTCATAATTTTAATTTAATACTTACATATTAAATGCAATGAGAATTACTCGATTTTGAATATTAGACACAGGCAGAGGCTTGCAGGTTTTATAGATAAATAAGCCCTTACAAATTTACATTGCGTAACAATAACGAACCATCGCTAATAATGCCAATATCATACGCCCTGAAAAGTTAAGGTTCTAGGTACCGACTTAATCACCCCTGATTCAATGCTGCCAGAGAAAATAATGTTACGTTATCCGCTCGAGACTGGTCACAAAATACCTAAAAATATCGTCGCCATATTGGTATTGTCAAAATCTTCGGGATTTATCGGAGCCGAGGAAAAAATGGTTTCAAGTCTTTTATTTAGCGAATTTGTAGACTTTGAGTGAACTAAAAGGACTAACGCTGACCTTAGATGTTACGTTCGTCGTATGAGTTGTGTTATTCGGTTCTTATATGATGTTTTCCATGGAGAAATGTTTAGGTCGTAGTGGTAATGGAACAGCGGAGGGCGCCGATATTTTCACCGGTGCAGGCGAAGGGTTGGGCAAAGAGGAAGTGGCCTCAGATGAAGTCGCTACAGCTGTGGCAGCAGTCTCTGACGAGATCGGAGACATCTTGAAAGACGAGCTTGGGGACGCGGATCAGGCCGACAGAATCGGCGCGGAACTTGCAGATCTTAGCGCCGAGCTAGGCCTCCTGGCAGGTCTCCCGGATGGAGAGCCCCAGCAAGACTTTCCGTCACTCTTCGAAATAGCTGTGAGTACCAATATGGCTGACTTTTCTATCTCTCTCACATATATATCATAACTTGCTATAGTCGTCTCTTCTGCAAGTCTGTAGGGTGACTCCCAAATGTCAATGAACCTGATATACCCAAATGAAGTATATATTGATATACATGAAGGATGTTTAAGATGAATATGAAGCATGAAATGTCTGAAATGTATTGATAGGTTATCATTGAAAAAGGTGTTCTCTAATCATTTCAAACTTCAAGTGCATATTGGTGTCTATATTTTTTATATTTAATGAAATTGTTACAGGTTATATATAACAATCTAGTCTTATGCTTTTAACTTCTCTGTGGGTAGTATTTTTGATATTCATAGCATATACAATAATAATGGTTTTTAATTTGCCTTTAGTTTTAGATTAGCACTTTTATTAAAATCTTACCTGAGTCTTGTTTTGTAAGATACAAGATGTTATTGTCTTCCTAATAAATAAATTAAATATGTATGTTATCGTTCACTTAATCTGTGTTTAAGATATAAATAATATTGTTTGGTGATTTTCTAGCAATTATAGGCTTAATTGTCGAAAGTCAAATGTTTAGATGTATGTTATATGAATTCACGGCTTTGTGGGTGGTGGCAATATAAAACTCATCATCAAATTATTTAATGTAGTTTTCATTATTCATAAATTTGTTTTCCTAATTATTTAGAGTGTTTTACAGACTCCAGAGTTTTAAAATATTTTTTAGAGTCAATGATTTTACTAATAGCTTTCAACTAGCAAGTAAAGGAAGGAGGAATTAAAAAGGAACAATAGAACTGGATATAAAGAACAACAGAACTTAAGTTATTTTCATCACACATTGAAACAATAATATTGTCAGATATCTATATTTTTTATATTAAAGAGCTTATTACTCAACTGATAAAACACACTCTTGACATTCATAATTAAGACAATATTGTTTACCCTGTTTATTAATACTTATTATAAATACCATATTTAATATTGATTAAATGTGTATTGGGAAAAAAAGTGTCAATGCCCTGTCATTTTTTGACATTGACCAGAGCCAATCCTTAAATATTAATTCTACTAAATATGGAAGAATCAATAGACTTTAGACATATTAAATTTTAAAGAAACATTTTGGTTTCTTGTTTGCTAGTTTATACAAATAGTAATTTATATCTTAATATAAAAAAAAACAATTAATATCTTAAACAAAGATTTGTTTGTTTTAATTAATTAACAAGTGAAATGTAGGTCTGAAATAAGTTTAGGTCTTGATGATCTAAAATTATATAGATAATGTTTTGGACACAGTACACTGCATACTCGCTAGTTTTTCAAAGTAAGGCACTGATTGCTTTGTTATGAAAAGTGGACAACAGACATTGATCAATATATTTCACCAATACCTCAAGGCTTTTTAATTTATATATAACATGTTATGAAATACAAATAAATTTCAATGTAGGAAGTGAGATTTTATATTTCAGTTCTTTCTTCTTTACATTATAATGTGAGTAAAACAATATATGTACTACTTTTTTTTTCTACTTTAGTTGTATTTTTTTTTGTGATTAGAATGCTGAATTTGTCTTTTATCATCATTATCAAAATGGATTGATTATAGTAATGAAACTATGATCTACTTATTCTATCTAGTTCAATCTATTAATAATCTAGTTCTATTTAGTTCAATTCATCATCACACATTTTGTTGCTTAGTGACTATATCCTTTATAAACACATTTATTAACAGATGGGTCATCGTGGCTCTGGGAGCGGATCCTCATCATCATCATGGTCTGGAGGGCGTGGTGGTCGTACCAGACGACACTCAAGGCCACAACGAGCGCCCCGTAGAAGACCAATTGCTAAAGGGAAAGAGGTAAGTAAACTCTATTAGTATCAAATCACTATTGTAAATTGTTTGACATCATCCATTGAAATTACCCAAACAAAAATATCTATCATTTTTGTTTACAAACTTATCAAGACATTCATGAATCATCTCCAGTCATTTTTTATTCATAGCCCACCATACTGAAAGTGACCCAGACATTTAAATTTTAATGATATTATAGTGGTATTGTTAATTTCTCTTAATACTTTTGTATCAAAATTTTATCCTCAATAGCATTTCTCTCGACATGAGTTAATTATACAATATTGATTCCATATTTTAACTAATATTGACAATATCACATTGTATTATTACTGGAATGCCTGTCTAAGTCTTATAATATTATTATAGCTGTTTGAAATAATAATTGTTGTAGTTATGGATAGGGTTCATTCTTGAGTTATTTGTTTGTTGATTTATTTGTTAAATTGTTACTTTTAGAAATAAATGATTATTATTATATATGATCCGTCTGAAAGTGTGCATCAGTTGACTGCAAGAAGTTAAACCAAATTTTGTGTGTGCCAGTATAACATGTGTATATGTGTCAGATATCACGGCGTCGTAGTGCTGCAGCTCGCCGCGCGGTCTGCATGCGTGTACGTCGTGTTAGTGTCGTCTCCGATGCGTCCGACGTCGGCGCCGACTCCGACACTGATGACCAGTGGACCGAGCTGGACGATGCATGTAAGTATTCATACACCCATGGCTTGCTTGCGCTGTCACATACTATGATGTCCACGCAGAAAATAGCTGCTTTCAACTACTTGTGTGCTTAAAAAAAGCTATATTAATGTGCTATAAGCTATTATTAGGCATATTGGGTTTTCGGAATATTCATATTTAAACCAATGTTATGAGATATTAATTGTAGAATTTATAGATATTCTCACATATTTATTGAACCCAAGTTAATATCCGATAACTTAAGTTGATGGTAATATAATTTAACTGGTAACATGCTTTATTACAATATAAATTAAATAATAAACAAAATCAGTTTTTAGTTTCAATAACTATTGATTATAAATTATTATAAGCATTAGAATTATTGCCTCATTAATTAATAATGGATACAATTCATTAGTTGTAGTTCCAGTATTTATATATTATTGTGACATTAAATTATGTAATTACCCAGAACATGTTTCATAACAATGTGTGTAAGATTTACTTGTTTAGTTTTGATGATTCAGATACTCTAAAACTGTCCACGATCATGGGAAGGGACTGAAGTTCTTTATTGAAAATTACTTAATACTTCTTTGGTATAGGTATTGGTATCCATACCACATAATCTAAAGAATTAGTGTCATTGGATTACATGGTGAATCTACTGTCATCTTAGGAAGTGGATTGCAGAAATTAAATCCATTGAAGGAACACAACTTTCTCTTATATTGGAGTGTACCAGGTTCCAGTCATCTTTTATATTGTAAAGCCATATGGACCGCCAAATTTCTCCGAAATGGACATCATTTTGCATCCTTTTTTTGTCATCGTGGACAAGTCTTTGGACGATCGCGAGGTTAATTTTTCAGGCCGAAATTCCCAGAACAGAAGTGAGCAAACCAAGAACAGGTGGTGCGTTGGTTTGTAGTATTAGCTCCGTAAACGTCGTTGATGTTGCGCGCAGCGCGTTGCCACCACGGTACTCATACTCCATAATTACTCAAATTTTTAACGTATCCATGTTATGAAAAAAGATTGAAATGCAATGAAAATGTAATAAAAATCTGATCAATAAATAAAAGACTAGTTTGGGAAAAATAATTCCATGTTTTTAAAATACAATTATTTAGAATTCTCAGCTAAACCGTACTGAAGAACGGCAATTTCATAGGAAAAGACCTATTGAATATTCAGTAAGTATGTAGTCCTCATCAGCGACGACCTTGCTATTGCTGGCGATTATTTGTTGTGAAGTTAGGAGGCTGGAGTGATATTAAAAAAAAATTGTAAAATCACTCCTCATATCGAATATTTATATCTCACCTGCATTTTTATATTCATTGGCTGGCGAATGTACCCTTGAAAGTATTTACAACATTGTACCACAATCTACTTTAATTGTATACTTAATTTACCAAGTAAAATATCATTGAATACAAAGCTCCAAATGTTTTAATTTAGCACCGGCATTAGTGTCCATTTGTTCTTAAGTTCCTATGACTGCCTACTAACTTCATATTCAGAACTTATCAGATTTTTCCAGTACTAACAAACATTACCCCAAACACGTAATAACGCTTTCTTAACAGCCCATCATTCCATATTAACTCCATAGTAAGTTCATCCTACTAACATTATTCTGAAGATTAATTAATTGCTTTTTGTATTCCGATTGGAACTCTGGCCTCGACAGTCGAGGGAGTGAGGGGTATAAATCACTAGACCATAGAGACAAATAATGATACAAATATAAATACACGACTACGCAAAAAGGCGTATTTTCCTGGTAGAATTGCGAGAAATAATAAAGCGAATGTCAAGAGTTCAAACTAGCAACACCTCTCATGCTAAAATTTATCCTGCTGTTCAGATCCTTCAGGGTGTGCCAATAAGGAGAAGAAAACGAAGCAATAGTAATGTTTATAAATGGTGTTTTGGATGTCATCCACTGCCGCTGTCTATTTCAGAGCATAACCTCTGTCATTGAATTTGTGTTCATCTCACCAATATTTGTGATCGAATGATTAAGAGGCTTCTGTTTTTTTTTTAATCTCAGAATAATCTGTGAACGTGAAATTGACAAATAAAGTACATAGATTACTTCGTATATAAGGTTATTAGTATAGTTTTTAACTATTAAATTGGCGTGGACACAAATTTACTAACTTTAGCAATATAGAGTAATTTTATTATACGGTGTGGCGTTAGTTTCGCTGCAGGTTGCCGGGGTGGGAGGCACTCGAGCACCGTCTTATCGATTGTATTGATCTCTTCAACCTGGTTCTAGACCGCGTGCTGTTCCTATTATTTGCTACAGAAGTGAATACTAATTAATTATTATAACATTACCACGCTTCGCTTTCGCTCTAAAACTAAACTTATTTCACATTGCCTGCCAGTGCGGGTGAAGTTTTCTAATAGACTTTTATTAAAATGGTATTTTATTTATGTAAAATTATCATAAATATCAAAAATGCAAACATCACTAATAACTTTTTCACACTTTTTTTTTAGCACGACGCTCTTAGTACATTCTAGTGAATAGCCTCCTAACCTATCAAATTGTTAATTTTCAAGTAGCTTTTTGGAAAAAAAAATAAAACTCTTTTCGCGAATCTATTAGAAATGTATGTCTCTAGGGTTCACATAAGCCTTGTCGGATAACCCTGATCTGTTTGTCTTTTGACTTTTTCCGTAGACCACATATAGAGTGAGGTATCATGATGAAATTAATGTTATCTTTCCATGGATATAGTAATGTGGTACCACAAACAAAAATCGCAGTCAAGCGCGCCCAAGTCAACGTACTAAAGTGTATGTCGTTATTTAATTGCTAAAATTTTGGATAACAGTAATAGGGTAGGATTATCCTATCCTTGCTTCGAATGTTCCTAGTCTATACCTCTAAACTGCATAATAAAATTCCTATACTACCCGACAAGCGATATCGTTATTATTAATATGGGGAAATAAGTCTCGCCTTATAACTGTAGGATAACACTGTTCATTATGACTAAAAAAAAAAAACCAGTGAAGTTGACGAACGACAAAAACGTCTCATTGCCAAAAAGGTTGTTCGTCGAACCTACGAAACTAACCGATGCGTATAAGGGCTGCATAATTTAGTTTATTTTTCCAAGTGGATTGCATAATTTAATCTGAAATAATATTATTTAGTGACACTTAGTCGTTGAAAATCAGTGTTGTTAAATTGAGGGTAGATTAAACTATATTTGCACACTGGTATGTGATACAATCTCATTAGACATGACATAACATTACTTTGTAAAGACACATGTGTCTTGTGTTTGTATTTAATTGATGAATTACAAGTGTTCAATCAAAACTTTTTATATATTAACGTATCTATAAAAAGGGATAACAGATTCTGATTTCTCGAAATCAATACTCTGTAAGGATTATTCTTATATAAGTCGATTTGTGTTAGCGTGGTATTGTTTATCTATTTGAGTAATGCTATTCTGTTAGTCTATACTTATCATATTTATTTTTAAAATTACTTATGAGTGTGTTTGAATATTTTCTTTTTTTTTCCATGTCATTCAGCCGGTTCGTCCGACAGTTCATCAATGAAAGAGGCCGGTGCATTGGAGGATTTGGACTGCAATGGCTATCAGCACAAGGGATCGGTATGTTGACATATTTAATTACAATGTAAATGAAACTCGTTCTGTTTTGGTCTGGGGTCTGTTGGTGCTAAAGGTCCTAATGTTTAAATACATGGATGGAAGTAGATTGATAATTGATTGAATTGAAAATTGATGATACATTTTACATGACGCAATATTTAAAAAGCAAATGGTCGTCGTACCGATACTCGATTAATATGTGTAAAAAGACCATAATAAATAAATCGTGTTTCATGAAGACAATAAAATTGATTTGTTTGTTGATGTTTACACTTTATTTTTTTTTATTATAAGTACATATATATAAATATAATTTTCCACCGTAGAATTTTTTTATATACAAACTAGCTGACCCAGCAAACGTTGTCTTGCCGAAAAATAAAATTTAAAAAATAGGGGTTGATCGTAGGGGGTTGAAAATTTAGGGTTGCATGTATTTTTGTATCCCGTTTTATAAAAAAAATAAGAAACAGAAATATGTCGAAAAATTAAAAAAAAAAATTGAGGGTTGGGCTACCCTTGTGATTTAGGGGGATGAAAAATAGATGTTGTCCTATTCTCAGACCTACCCGACATGCACATAAAATTTTATGAGAATCGGTCAAGCCGTTTCGGAGGAGTTCAATTACGCACATCTAGATTCGAGAATTTTATATATTAGATGTTCATAGAATAAAAAAAACATCAACGCCGTGCCGTAGGGAGGTAGCGGTTGACAGGTTATAAGACTTGGTGTATTATTTAAATAGACTCAAGATATGAATATAATAGATATCACTCAAGCCATAAGAAGCACTGGTACTGCTGCTTACACAAATACTTTATTTATTATTAAGATTTAATGTATTTCGACACGCAAGTACAATTATAATTTCAGGAGAAAAATATAATCGTTTATCGTTCCTAAAATACTAATATAATCGATATTATGTTTCAGCGGGAAATGGGTATAATTGCAAACATAAGTTTCATCATTACATAGTTTAAAACAAAGTCACTTTCCGCTGTCTGTCCCCTTATATGCTTATATCTTTAAAACTACGCAACGGATTGTGATACGGTTTTCTTTAATAGTTAGGTGTCAACGGGGTGGTTTTGATCTATAATTCATTATGATGTTCTAAAGAAAAAATGTTAAAATTCGACATTTAGCACTTTATTGCAAACGCCAGCTGAACCCTAAGTGATAGATCAAAACAATATTTTACTTTATTAAACACCTTCAGAAAGTCTACAAAAAAGTCCGCGAGGGCATATGTCTATCTCTAAGGGATAACCCACAATGACCATTTTTATTTTTTACGAGAAATAATGGCTTATTTACGAAGTGGTGTTAAACATTACAGCGTTAACTTTCATCCAATTAAGTGTCTTAAATAGATTGTGCATGTAATATAGATGATCCTGGCCCTTTACAGAATACAATTTAAACGAATATTTTCGAAAATATTGCAGTATTAACATAGCGGGACAGCAGTTAAAGCCGATAAATAACACAAATTGAACCTCACGATATCCAAAGTTACTCATTTATTACTTTTGATGCGGAACAAAGTTCGCCGGGTCAGTTAGTTTAAAATATAACATGATTACACGCCTTTTTTTACCAGAAGGTGTAGGCAACGGCTGTTAAGATTCGAATCGTTGGTTGCCGTCCCAAATGGAATAGGTAGCGGAGCATATTGCCATATACTGGGCATAAAGTTGTCAGTCATCGGTATTTGCCATACATAACTTTAAGGTTATTTATTCAGAGTAAAAGTTACTTTTTCTAGATGTTTTTTTTTCTTTTTTTATGTTTTGACTGCACCAATTGTTAAGGGAACAACTTATTATAGGATCCTTCGTGTGTCCTTCCCTCTGGTTACTTAGTTCCGAAATTATAGATTTTTTTACGGGATCGGGCAAGCGGGTCACTTGGTGGTAAGCAACTAGCGCCGGCACACGCAGATAGTGTCACAGTTGCGATGCGAAAGGATGGGTAGGATGGGGGAAAGCAGATGGATTTCCGGATACCTCTTTCACCGAATGAAACGCCATATGTGGCAGTTTACGACAATATTCTGAGAGGTCGTGGTATTTCGTCAGTCGAGCCGGCCCATTCTTGTAGCGAAATGCGTAGCTCTACCAATGTTACGATTACGGTAAAATTACCGGAAAGCTTATGAGAAGTATTTGACAAATTCTCAATATTTTATACAAATAGCAAGAACTTCTTTGGCATTGGTGATGTCTATATATATATCTCTTCGAACTTTTTTGACTTATCTGTAAATTGTTAGGTGGAAGTGCCAGCTATGGGACAGTTTCTATTGCCGTTGCTGAGTGCTGAGACGCCTGCACCTGATGAGAACTTTTACATCAGGCACGAGGACATCTTGCAGGTTTGCATAATATAATTTATTTATTTTTAACTTATCTTTTTGTGAACCCCGTCGCGAAGACAGTTAAGTAAACTTTAATCTAAAGAGTTTCAAATTTCTAAACTTCATGCATTTAATGTTTGTACCGTAACTATTTATATTTACAACACTTGTATGATGATCAAGATGTTTGTATGGCTCTTATTGTTTGTTGCAGTTGCTGGGATCAACCGAGGAGGTCCACGATGACATACCCTTCGACGACGACTTGCCGTTGGACCATGCCGATATGTAAGTTGGATCTGTATTCTCTCATCTAATTCTAGCACGTTGGTCACATGTTGTCTTTACATGTGTATGATGAATGGAGTTGGTAGCATAATGTATTAAATGTTTGCAGCTTATCAAACAGTGATCTGATTGATTACGACGACGGCCCTGTGTCGCCGGAGGAGGAAGCCGCCCTACTGCACTATGTCTGCGGTAATAACACAACGCTCAGTATTATTTGTGCATCTACAAGGTATGCTTCTGGCTAACATCCTTAAAAGGTTGGCTTAAAGAACAGACTGCCATAAAATGCTGTTCATCCACATCTTCCACATCTTGTAAACAAAACACTTGCATATTTTTTTACTAAAATATTAAAGTCAAAAATGTAATCTAATTATGTAATTATTGACGTTATTAACAAAAAATATGCAATTTTTCAGCTAATTCCGTACCATGGTTGTTTGGGTGACAGACGTCCAAAGTTGCACGGTTTTTTAATTAGTATTTAATGAAGTGCATGTAACACAACAGAAGCGGAGCGTTTGGCGTGCGAAGGTGAGCCGGCCCAGTTCAGCCCGGTGCAGGAGTGGCTGCTCGGCGTGTTCCACTCGTGGTGCGAGATCAGCGCGCTCATGTTTACACTCATCGGCACCAACATGTCAGTATACACAGCATAATTATATAAGTATACTAGCTGAGCAGGCGAACCTTGTCCCGCATCAAAAGTAATAAATGAGTAAATTTTGGATATCGTGAGCTTCAATGTGTGCTATTTATCGGCCTTAAACTGCTGTCCTGCCATGATAATACTGCAATATCTTCGAAAATATTCGTTTAAATTGCATGCTGTAGAAAGCCAGGATGATCTACAGTACATGCACAATATATTTAACACACTTTATTGGATGAAAATTAATGCTGTAATGTTTAAAATCACTTCGTAAATAAGACAGTATTTTTCGTAAAAAGCAATGAAAAAAAAGGTCATTGTGGGTTATCTCTAAGTGGTAGACATATGCCCTCGCGGACTTTTTTATAGACCTTCTGAAGTTGTTTAATAACGTAGAACATTATTTTGATCTATCACTTGGGGTTCAGCCAGCATTTGCAATTGAAAGTGCTAAATCTCGAAAATTATCATTTTTCTTTACAATATCATATATGAATTATAGATCAAAACCACCCCATTGACACCCTCTAACTATTAAAAAAAAACGCATCAAAATCTGTTGCGTACTTTTAAAGATTTATGGGGACAGACAGCCGAAAATGACTTTGTTTTGTACTATGTAATACATATTTACTACATTGAAGACTGCCGCTGTGTAACTAACAAAATATATTAGGTTTGTTTAGTATTAGTGTCTTATTCCATGTGTTTGTGTACAGGAGCGTGGAGATGGTCACCGAGGAGTGGGTATATCGCGCCAGGTTCGGATGCCATTGTCGCACGTGCCTCTGCATCGCGAACGGTGCTGAAGCTCTCGCAGCCTTCCTCAGGGAGGTCGTTTGGGCCCTCGCACACTGTAAGTGACACATATATATTTCTTTTCGTTTATCAATAACCTTAACGTCATACTTTTCTACATGTCCATTATTAAGTGTACAGTAGTTTATGAGTTTTTATATTACTCTGATTTGCCTTGAGAAGTATTTACGTAATATCTATTGATACAGGCACGCAGACAGTGGGCGTGGCGGCGCGCGTGGTGCGGGCCCTGGGAGGCGCGTCCCACGAACAAGTGCAGCCGACGCACTGGGACGTGCCCGGCCTGTGTCGAGCGCTCAGATCATCTCAACAACAAGGTACATTATATAGTCGCAGTACTCAGCCCATTCATAATAAATATTACAACAGTGTTACCTTATTTTCAAAACGAAAGGAAATGCTTGTACACAATTTCAAATTTAATCAAAAGAAGAAATTGTGTAATTATATTGTTTTTTTTATATCCATACTATTTGCTTCATACACAGGAAACTGGAGCGCTCAATATATGATTGTTTCTTTCTCACCCAGTTTCAATTTTGTTACGAGATTTTTGTTAAGTTTCAAATAAATGAGTTTTATTGTTGTTTATTGGCAGGCGCAGTAATAATACATGAACAGCTGTGTAAGTTGGCCCAACAGAACGAGACTGCAGAGCAAATAGTCACCAAGATATGCCTATGTAGGGAGTTTGATAAGCCTATGGAGCCGGAGTAAGTTTCTATACGATTTATTATCAATTTGACAGTAAAAAGTATTAATAAACATAGATACAAATAACAAAAGGTACAAATAAACTCTTATATATTGATATGTGCGCAAATAATAATATTCTTATTTGTTTTGTAGGTTTGCAGTGGAAAGGTTTTGCAAAATATTGGAAAACTTCAAAACTGCCTCTACTATCACATTTAAGGTTTGTAAATTTTTATTCATATGTAATAGGCTCTAGTCCGAATACTGAACCGCCACTCAAATATATAAGCGCTACTTGAGCGTTTAAGAGGCTGTCACATTAGACAGAATATGTGAATCTTGAGCAGTAAGTAGCACTTTATTGATTGTTAGATTTGAGTGGCGTTTCAGTATTCGGGCGAATGTGTTACAATGCTAAATGTAAGATAGAAGTGTGAATTGAAATTCTTTTTTCCTTATGAAGATAAGGAAGTGTGTCACAACTGGCCCAAAGATGACCGCTGTGTTTTAGTATAATTTTTAAATAATTTAAATCTATCAACAGAACTATTATTGCAAAGAATGTCAGTATGGATTATCACGGTATCGGTTACAATACTGTTGTTGTGTCTTCATGACAATACGTTATGAACGTTTAAAGAGACGAATTCTGGTCCTCTTGGGTGGTCATTCCGTCCGCCTTGCAGTAGTCGCTAAAAGTACGTCGGGGCGCAACCTTATATTCTCCTCACAAAATGGTCGGCTAACTGCATCATACTGGTTTAGAAAGGTTCTGTTCACGTGATCGTCATTTCTGAATATCAATCACCAATCTATTACTATCGTTAAATGAGTTATGAAATCAAAAGTAGTTAGCGAATAGGAAGGTAAAAGTAAGGAGGACCATTTCAGTATATTAAAAAGTATCCACTGAAAGGGAACAAATCAAGGTGGCGTTGTAATAGCAGGAAGAATTTTAAAAGGAGCACCACAAATTATTAGAGTAGTATACTTAGAAACGGTATAGTATATTGTGCAACTAGTGCGAAAAGTTGTCAATTGTCCATGAGAGCGAAGTTGCGCTCATTCGCTCGAGTGGGCAATCGACAACTTCGCACGAGTTGCACATACTATTTTTTATTATGAATGCGGCGGAAAGTTGAAGATAAATATGGGGTCCAGGGGCGAAGCCCCGGCGGGGCACAAAAAAGACAAGTAAATTTCTCGCACTCAAATCGACATTAAATTTATTCAAAAGTCGTGTGGTAATTGCGAAGTGGGCAATTAGCGTCTTTTCGAACCCAAAAGAGCGCGAAAGTACTTTTCCCGCATGAGTAATAAAAAGAAAACTTACGCTTTGTTACAGCACTAATTTGTCAATATGCGTTTTGAATAATATTTTTTTCGAAAATGATTTCTGTCAATTATTATAACATAACTTCACGCTTTTTGTTACCCGAAGCTGTAGGCAGCGGCTGCTAAGCCTCGTCTCGCTGTTATATTTACGTCCCAAATGGAATAGGTGGTGAACCTATTGCCATACCGGGCACAAAGTTTTCAGTCATCGATATTAATCACACATAACTTCCGAAAATGATTTCGAAAAGTTATTGGTGTGAGCCAGTGTCAGGAATCGAACCCGCACCTCTGGATCAGAAGCCCTGTGCTCGACCGCTGGGCCACCGAGACTAAATGATTATAAAAGATGCTTAATTGTTATAGTTACCTTCTGTATTTTTAAATAGTCAATAAAAAAATCTGGTTGCCTGTAAAGTCGGTTTTACGGGCGAAGATTTTACGTGACAACGTCTTTTTCTCGGTAGAATATTTATTGATATGAATATAATTAAATTGCACAATAGGAACAAGGAATTGAATGAAAATAAGAATTGCACAAATTACAAACACAGTTTAAATCAAGTTTTCTTATATCTGCCACTTTTTCTTAATATTTGTAATTTTAAAGAATCAATTCGAAAATCAAAACATTTATTCAGATCGAAGGTTCAAATTTTTGCTAAATAAATTTGAAATTAATGAAAATTTGTAAAATAATAATTAATTAATTTTAAACTAATAATTTACTTAACACTATCAACATTTATCAATAGTATGACATAACCTATAAACTCAGTTTCTCAACTTTTGTGTCAATCTAACAATTAATCAATCAATCATAGTTTACGATAATGAAATATCAGTGTACAATTATTTACCTTTATTGTTGTAGTTGTTGTAAATGACGAATCTAAGCATTTTCACTACAGACACAGCTGACGATACTTTAACCACACGTGTGAACTTGTATTATGACGCTTTCTTGTTTTTCCAACGCCAAGAAAGTTCGAGAAAGACAAAGACAGAGACACAAGCATGCGCCGATTCAATGCGCCTAATTCTCTAGTGCTGCGCGCGCGGCAGACCGATCATAGTTGAGTGGGAGAGAGACGCAAGGCATTCGGCGGGCCTCTCTCTCGTTCGGTGACTCATCGTAACGTTACCGAGCGTTACACTTTTTCATAAGTGACTCCCAGCCGCAACCTAATTTAAGACGTTGTCACGTCAAAAATTGATTATACATACAGTTGGTAGAAAAGAAGATCGAGGCTGAGACGTATCAATTTCTTTACTTAACAATTTTCGTCTACTTGGACAAATGTTCTTGGAATAAATTATTATTTACTAAATTATAGTTGACTTCGTAAATAGTTAAGATATTAATATTATTTTTTTCAACCCAGTACACCTCGCTTGAATTATAACTGCTACATTCATATAATAGAATGTGACCAAATAGAACGTGTTCTGGCGGAAGGTGATATTAGTAGCCTCAAAAATTGACGCGCGTGTATGAAAAGAGTTATGAAAGTCAAAGAAGCGAGTGAAGCGTGTAAGAATCGTGCCTTATGGCGCTCTGTTCTCTTTGCCTACCCCGGAAGGGATTTGGCGTGAAGTTATGTATGTATGTATGTACATTCATGTAATTTCCTCTTTCTACAGTAACTAGCACTATTTCGGTGAGTGTTCGATCGTCCCTCCCATATCCTTAATTGTACCGTGTATGCGTGCAGGTGGAGATGATCCCGGTGTGCGCCAGCGGCCAGAGCGAGTGGGTGAGCGCGGCGCGCGCCCGGCTCGCGCGCTACCTGCGCCCGCACCAGCGCGCCAGCACCGCGCACCGCCTGCGCGACATGGCGCAGAGGACGGCGCCGCACGACCGTCAGTACACGCACGCACACGCACACACGTCCCCCCTCCCACCACCACCACCACCACCACCTCAACATCATGTGGTGTATTTTTAGCATCTACCCACAAACAACAATAGAGGATTATCTGTAAATACAGTTGTAAAGAATAACCTTATTTTATTACGAAATTAATTATTTAATTCTGAAATTCTGCGTTTGACTTAATCATAGCTATGATTATTCCCATATGTGTTATAATTTTTTTAACATTTCTGTGTGTAAAATTCACAAGTAGACGACTGTCGCGAATTTCATTGTCACTTTGACTTTCATCATACACTGTCTTCAAATGTTCTCTGTAAAAGCTATTTAGCAAAATATACTGAATCTTTTCATAAATACTAAATTCGAATCAAGTATTCAAAATCATTAGTACTGATTAGATAAAAAATTCATTAGTACTGATTAGATAAAAAAAGTCACTTTAGATATTTATTTCTAAGATTTTCGCGAATCTCACTCATTGATCAAAACAACTTTTAGGATTATATCGCGTTCATTTATTATTTATTTACATACATACATATGTATGTATATATAATCCAAATACATATGTATGTACATATACTCGTGAAAATGATCTCTGTAAAGAGTTCGAAACGTCGGGAAATAAATGTAAATAAATAATAAATGAACGCGATATAATCCTAAAAGTTGTTTTGATCAATAAGTCACTTTAGATCAAAATCCGCATCAAAAGTATTTTTTACAGTGTTATATAAAAACCACCCCCCTCTAACTATTAAAAAAACCGCATCAAAATCTGTTGCGTATTTTCAAAGATGTTAGCATATAAAGGCACAGACAGCGGAAAGCGACTTTGTTTTATACTATGTAATGATTTCATTCATTCAGACAATCAATTGTGTTTTATATTTTCAATACCATCTCTAGCACAAATCTTACCAAGAAACGAAGTGTACTATTCTTACTTTGTCGGGTATTTATATGATTTATAATATAATTTTTGTTCATCGTAATTTAACTGTGCCCTTTTTAAATATAAAAATCTGAGTTTAATTTTCAAGGTGGTATCTGAGCGCTGATCGCCAGGCGGCAGTTATTTTTTATGTGTATTTTGTGTTCAGTGGGCGCCTGGTCGGGTTACAAGCACAGGTGCGATTGTCTCACACCGCGAACCCTGTGTGCCCAGCAGAGGAAACAGCTAGTCAGGTAAGTATCAGTGTCTGGCGAAATTTTATGTAAACCTCGAAACTACTTGTAAAACAAATCAATTCACAAAGGTGAAGCATGATACTCTTGAAAAATCTGCCCAACTCAGGCATTTTCTGTCTGTTTTTTTCGGATAATCTCCGAAAAGACTGCACTGATTGTGATAGGTCTTTCAATGATACATAGATAATTCGATTGTTTAGGTTCACATGTATTTTAGGAAATTAATTAATTGTTGTGTAATTCGCGGATACAGAATAGAATACACTTTATTGTACACCATTTATGGAATACATTACTGCTATAGTACAGGGTAAATGTTAGGCAACTACAATAGACAGTCTTATCGCATGCTGCCATCTCTTCCAGGCAACAGGTAGTAGTATAGTCAAAGAAGCTTTATTATCATAGGTCATCATAGACACTAGAAAATAGTCAACAAGTACAGATTTAACATATTATTTAAAATGAAATACTAAACACGAGCGCTTGAGGAAAGCGCCTTTGTGGAACAGTTGTTGTTTAAAATTAGGAAACTATCAGAAATTATTACAGAAGCCCACAGAGCCCACTCCATATAATGAAAATTGATAATATTTCATATTTTTGACATGATTTATTATCATTAATGACATTTTCTTCAGAGAACACATGTTTTATATAATTTAATTAATTGTTTTATGATATGTATATCTTTATTACTAAGAAAAAAATATGGCAGGAATATGGTACTAAAACATAATAATTATGTCAACTTACAAAAATATATCATCTTTCAGGATCTCTTTCTTCGGAATGATGCAGGCCGTGAACGAGTTCAATGATGCCAAGCAAGGGGCCGCGGCCCACGGCGACAAGGTGATTGACTGATCTTGAAAAACGTTCAATCTTGATGAATATGTATCTGAATTTAATAACTTGAACAGAAAACTTGTGTGCTAATTTGATTTATGATTACTAAACCTACTATACATATTAGACTCCTAAACTACTATGTTTGTTTTTTCGTACCTGTATATATAATAGTATAAATCACAATAATATAATAATAATAATATCTTGGACACAATACACACAGCGCCCTCTAGTTCCAAGCTAAGCAACTAAATGCTTGTGTTATGGATACTAGATAACGGATATAAATACATATATACTTTTCTTTTGTAAATACATACTTATAATACATAGAAAAACACCCAGACGCCACACAAATATTCATGTTTGTCACAAATATTTATGCTCGGGCGGGAATCGAACCCCCGATCTCATATTTTAAACCAATGCGCCACGAGGCCCGTCATTACACACACCGTCACTACACTATGTGCTGTATCATGCAACTTGACAGATTGGATAGTTTAGATAAGCCTTATTAACATTTTACTATTAATTTTGAACTATACCAAATATGTGACCAACTATGATGATAGCAAAAATATATAATAATAAACTTATTAATATGTTTGCCAGCCTCCGAACGAGATGGAACCCGAAACCAGCAGGGAATTACAGCAAGGGGATGGCACTGGAGCTAAGTAAGTTTTCGTTATTCTGAATTCACTACACACATCGCCGACTACAGCAACTACAGTTTACTATAACACAGTATACTACAACAGATTTAATTCATATCAATGTACTTTTTAATAAATGCATATTCTTAAATAATGGAAACAAAATGTGTGCCTCTATTTAGCTGTGAAGGTTTATTGTTACAGTAGCTAACAATATGTTCTTAATTTATTCAATGTATTTGATTGATATACCAATTATTTGAAATTCAACTTTACACAATATGTTACATTAAGCTCTTAATTTTGTTGTGAAAATGTTTCACACATATCCTTATCTGATCCAGACCTCCGGAGGATGAGCAGGAGAGTGCGGACAGTGGCGAGAGTGGTAGTAGTGCCGAGAGTGGTGAGAGCGGTGGGGGCGCCGCCATGTGCCTCGCACTCGCCAGTAATAACCATCAGGATATTGACGAGAGTGAGTACTTATAGCTGCTGCTCAGTATTCCACAGCCCGATACAGCTCTTGCTGGCTACCACACCAAAAGTTTTTGAGAATATAATACATTCTTCATATCCCGACTCGTTAGACAAGTCATTTTTGTCAATAGATTCTCAAAAAATAAATAAAATATTTGTCTTAAGTAATTTTTATATTTTGCTGTTTACATGATATGTTAATAATTATCACAATAGCTGTGTGTTGTGTTGTAGTGACCGATTCTGATGCGGCATCGGGCACAGCGTCTCTGGGGCTGTCTACCTCATCGTCTATGGACTCGACTTCAGAGCTACTGCTGGCGGCTGCCGCTGGTGCTGCTTCAGGGGGATCGGAGTCAGGCGGCTCCGGCTCGGCCGGCTCCGCACCTGGTGAGCTGTGTCGCACAGTACGACATCTGATGCGGTCCATAGCCTCCATCGAACGGCTGATGGATCGTGTTCTGAAACATTGTGATGATTGGCCAGCACCACCCACTAGAAACGACCAAGAAGTGAGGTAAATATCTAACTGTACAAGGAATTGTAAAAAAAACACGCTCGTCTTATTTCGAGTGTACACAAGATATCAATCCTCGTAAATTATCATGATTACAAACTGTGTTCGATGTGTGGCAATAAGAAGATCTGAAACGCAATTATTACCATAGAGAAAATACTAATGAAGCAAACATAATCGAAAATTTATTGATATGTCATTTATCCTCTGCTTGGTATTTAAATATCTCGTGCTGATCACTTTTTCCATCCCCCCAATTGATAGCATTTGTTACATTTTGCGCTTGATGCACAGGAAACGCGTGGACTTAGGCCTGTCAGAGGTGGATCGTAAGCTGATGGAGATGTACACACGTCTGCCTGAAGTGCACCGGCGGCAGTTGCAAGTTTACAGGAAGCAGAAGAAATTATCTACGGTAAGAGCGAGTAGACGTTATCTCCTGTTTAGGTATGAATTAGAACACAGTAGCGGAAGCATTAGTATAACACTAATTTCAAATATCTCCTCCTCTCTTAAAACGAAAATTTTGACTAATACTACAATAAAATGTAGCTTTTTAATAATTTAGTCATTTTACTATCTAGTTTCATTTCAAATTCAGTCGCAAGAGAATTAATTATAAAGTGATTATTATTGGTCAACATACATAACTATATGTAAATACACAGTGTAACAAACTTCTTTGAAGTTGTTAGAAATACCTAGAAATACACTAGCTCTCAATTCAATTAACAATATGTATATGTGAAATCTTGCTCAACATTTAAAAAGAACTATGTACTTATATTTCAATAAGGACTGGCCTATCTATCATTTGCGCAAAAGATTTTCAGTGTTTGTTGGCTCCAGAGTCCAGGAGCTTTACCATTCCCTAATTTGCTAATCTAATAACTGCACTTTTTCACGAACTAGATTGGACCAATAAGAACTAGATTATGTCTAGTTTCTACTGGTATCAAAATATCATTTTCGTGAAAAATCTGAGTTATTAGATTTGCAAATTAGGGTATCGATTTGTCGGAAAGATCAATGTCTCTTCTGCTCGATGTCATATGTTATTGTGTGAATAATAGGGAATGTCAGATAGTGGAGTGTATGTATGTAAGTGTGTAACGGGGTTGTATATTTGTGTGGTATAATCAGTATGTGTGTGTGGGTTCAGGTGTGCATGCAGCTGGTGGGGGGTCGAGCGCCGGCGCCCCCTCCGCCCGGCTCACCTCCCCCCGCAGCGCCACCACAACCATGCCGCGCTCTCTGCCCCGAGTATCATCTGCAGAGATTCAAGGAGGTACGTGTCCACCTTGTCTGAACTGTCTACTATCGATGTTTACACAAATGCCATCCAAGAAATCTATAGAGTTTTAGCTTTACTTAATGAATTCTGGTATCCTTCCTAGGCCTATTTGATGATGATGATGGAATATGTATGATACGTAACGCCTGGCTTGTTTTATACGATTTAGCGCTTCCACTCACGATATACAATACTGTGGAGGCAGGTTTTTATGATTAAGATTATTAAGCTCTCTTTGGAAAGTAGTTTTATATTTAATTTATAGTTTGGACATCATTTTGTATGCCGTGGAAAACAGATTTTGAATGTCTTACAGAAGTAACAGTCAACAAAACTGAAATATGTATTTTATGTTGATTTGTGTTCTATAGGTGCGACGAAAAGTGATGCACATGAGAGACCAACAACTGTATTATCATAGACTGCGGATGTGGTTGGAAGATCAGCTGCGACAGGAGAGGGAGAGGTAATAATATTTGTGAAATTTATATTATTGGCAGTTAATAATTCAAAACGGGTATAATAAGTACTGTATTGTATTCTTCATTAAATACCGAATGTAGTCGCTAGTTCTAAAGTATTTTAAAAAATGTTTATATTCCCTTCACAGTTTACCAGAGAACAACGTAACGTTAGTAGAAGATCTTCCACGACGTAAAAATAGAACGACCAGCCCTAAGGTGCCACGTTTAACCACTGCGTCGAAACGTAAACTGAAACCTTCCTCGCCATCGATAAGTAAACCACAGAAAATTCTGCAAATGCTCAAACACAGGGCTCCAGAGCAAACCACTCAACTTTTGACAGGTGACATTAAAAACAAAGATGATTTAGTTAAACCCGAAGCCGAACCGCCCGAAGCGTTCCCCATAGAAAGAGAAGATAATATAAGTGATGCTGAAACCATTGTTGGTGAGAAAGAGACTGATCTATGTAAAGAAATGAAGGAGTGTTTAGCCAAGTTCTCTAATTTCGCTCTAAGCAGTGATGGGCCTGAGGGCGACATGAAGTACTCAGAGTCTGTTAGTCCACCCCTGCAAGAAATATCTCCAACCACCCCTGAACCCTCGCCAGTATTCACTTCTAAACCTAATCAGAGGTTGCTTACAGTCACAAAATTTTTAAATGAAGACAACGACTTTACCAATGCCCGTGAAGTATTAAATATACCACTGAATGCTCGTCGGACGCCATTATTAGCTAAAGAAGAAAAACCAGAAGCTGAAGATAATGATGCAAATATATATAAATACGTATCATTTGGATTAGAGATAAAGAAAGCAATGGAGGAGTGTCAAAATATAATTAATTCATACAACAGTATTAAGGAGAATAAGAAAGACGATGGTCAACTGTCACTAGAACATATTTGTGAAGTTATGATGACTTTAGACAAGAATTCAGCCGAGTTTCTGGACAAGATTGACACTGAAGAAAATCTGGACATGAACATGGCCAATTCTAAATTGGCTGAGTTAGTTGAGAACATGCCACAGATTCTGGCAAACATGCCCGAGATAGCCAGTCAACTATCAGAATTTGCCAACGCTAGTTTTGAACTGCCTGAATTCGCGTCTATAATGAACAGTTTGCCGGATGTTAATAATGAAGCGCAATTGACCCCTGAGACACTTAAGCAAATAAGGGATTTGAAACTGAACAAAACACGGGACAGTGTTAAAGTTACTAAGAATACAACGAAAAGAAAATCTCAACGCAAAATTAAGAACAATATCGAACCAAACGATTTCATCGGATCGATGACTTTTGAATTGGACAACAAAGACATTGTGGAACTGCTCAGAGATGAGAAGGAACTACAAATGTTTGTCAAAAATAAGGAGGACTTTAAAGATTTACTTTTCTCTATCAGCGCTCAAGTTGTGATCAACAAAATATTTGAATATCTAAAACAAAATAAATCACCTGAATTTGCCAAATGCTTAGAGGATGACAAGAAGTTGTTCTCTCTACCGTGTCTCAACACTGAAATGTGCACTAAAGCTTCAACACTTTTCGATAATTCTGTGAAGGACGCCCTAAGTATGGAAGATTTACGTGACCTGGTCAAATCAAGATTCGATTCTTGGAAATATTACGTAGCTACTAAATTCAACTGCCTCCCATTGGAATTATTAGAAAATGAAATAGTGCCCCTATTGTTAGATAAGTTCTATAGCTACATCCAAGACTTGGCCGGCAAAGATGGCGCCCAAGAGACTGATAGGATTATTCAAAAGGCTGACGATCTGAGCAAGAATAATGACCCACATAAAGATAGCGATTCTGAGTCGAAAGATTCTGTGAAACAAATTTTATTGACCAGTTCTGTCGGACATACGTTAGATATACTTATAATAAAGTACTCAAAACTCTCTCAAGAGAAAAAACTCTTAGCAAAAAGTCTGCAATTTAATTATACTAATGTGTTAGCGCGCTGTGTCGATTCTCAACCTCTGGCTAACTGGGTAATTGCAAACCCTGAACTGGCTATCAACACTATACAAGACATGATGAGTTTCCAAATAAAGAAACCGGATAACGTTCCAGAATTTTCTACCATGAGTCTTGACAGGAAACGCGATTACTTTTTGGAACGATTGAAGACTCTCAACAAACAATACATGGAAACTTTACCTAAAAAAGCACTATCTGGTGATGAATGGCTAGTGATGTTGTATAAACTGGAGCAGTACGAAGTAAAACTGAAGGAAGTTTTTAATAAACTAATTCAACCAATTAAAACTACACAAAACGCTAGCGAAGCAGAAATACTTGCTGCCAAAGGCTTAAGCAAAATAATTGGTAAGGCGAGTATTAGGGTTGTGAAGAAGACCGAACCGCCCAAAACGAACAACGAATCACCAAAAGAAGTTAAGGAAGACGATAAGAAATGTAAAAACGATGCACTCTTGTCGAAATGCGAGGCGATACTGACGTCTAAAGGCGAGAAATCGCTCTTGGATAGTTTTTATACGATTAAATCTTTCATAACGCAAGGGTTGCCTGTTCCTGAAACTTACAAGAAGCATGTTATATCAATATGCTCTAGTATCGATGCCAAGTTGTTAGATGAGGATTTAGAGGATACTCTGAGATCTGACAAGGATGACAGTCCTAGTACTCCAGACAGCGGGAAGGAGAAATCACTGTTGTCTCAGAACCACGAGGACTTGGCGAAATATTCGGCCCAAGCTTTAAAGAACGCCAAGCAAACTTTGAATGCTGTTGCTTTCAAGAACATTAGTAGAAACGGTCAGTCGAAGTCTGAAAGTGACATATGTGATACGCCAAAAACTGATTGCAAGTGGACCAGCGATTGTTCCTGCACATCGTGCAAAGATAGTGACATAACAGCTTTGTGTCTGAGCACCAACATATCTAACATAGTGCAGAAATGTATTGAGTTTGATAAGAAAGACCGGAAAGATAAGCGCGAAGGCAAGAAGCCTCTGGGCAAGCCGAAACAGGCGACTAAAACTTGCGAGAACGGCACACATCAGCAACATGTTTGTAAAGGTATGTACTCTGCATCTAATAAACGTTTTGTCATGCTATCCAATATTACATACTTGATACTTTTGGAATTCAGTTCGCGAAACTTTCAAAGCATTTTATCAAAAATAGTTTTTATCCTTTAATATCAATGTAATGACTGTTCATAATGTCTCTGAGCTCGTACATTATTAAGTCTCTTTCCAATAGAATTATTGTGTGAAGTACCAGTGAATTCCAATTTGTTAACGGTTGTTTTCTATGGTATCTTAATATTAATAACGAATTGACCTAATAATCTAAATTACATTAAGTTCCAATAAATCTTAAATCATAATTATCACTACCGTACAGCTGTTTCTTTTTTTAATATGTAACATTTGCTTGGGTCAGTAATTAGAAAACTATTTTTGTTAAAACTTTTATTACAATATGATATGATAGAGCTTCAGGGAACCCGATTCCAGCACCATCATCCATAGAATCCATATATTGCTTAACAGCACACGCTTGCTTTACCTGTGACTGGTTTCACTACTTATTATTACTTGACAGCAGGCCATGGCGTGAACGCGTGCGCCAGCGAGGGTGCCGACCAGCCTTGTACCTGCTGCTACTGTACTGTCTTTGGACACGCTGTGAGTTATTTGTCTATCATAAATATATGGTTCATTGACCAAGCTTAAGGGTTGGTAACTGGCATGGATTATTGCTGAACCGATGACTCTGTACAGCTAGGCCAAAACGTGCTTGGCTTTGGCTGCGGAATGTACAGGATACTCTCTAAATAACAAAAGTGATAAAATAATGTGTCGGTATCCTACGAATCATTTTCCCAGATGGAAATATAAAAAGTGGTAAACTGGTGGTACTTATTCTCCAGTTGTATGATAATTGTTGTTCCAGCCGCCGCTGACGACCCCCGTCCCGCCCAAATACAATGAGACCAGGGAGCGACTTCGCTCCATACTGAACAAGAAGAAGCAACAGTGCAAGCCTGCCAATGTAAGTACTGATTGATTACTTGTGTATGGTTCACCAAGTCGAGTTCCATCCACACATCCATATTCATTTACATCCATTTCGTATGAAGTTTTGAATTGCTGTCATTACTATACATAACTTATTCTACACAGACGGAGCCAGAATCTCAGATGACGAAGCACGTGGCCTCCCAGACCCATGCGGTGGAAACACCATCTCCATCGCCCAAGACGCAATCTAAACCTGCTAATGTGGTCACAAAACCGCCGGTGAGTAAATAACTCTACTAGAATGGATTTTATTATTATTTTATGGGTCACCTGGTGGGACTACCGCTGCCCATGGACACCTACCACACGGATAGTGTTACAGTTGCATTGTTCTATGAAACTCTACCACAGTTGAGCTCGCAAGTTGTCACTGAGCCATTTACTAGTGGTGCAGGTGCCTTTGAGACATGTTTTGACAAGATTATTTATCTACTTGTTACCTGAAATAAAGAAATGTAAAATACATTCGTCATTTTGGTTTGGAGAGAGAGCACCCAATTTCGGAATCTAAATTCTGCAGTTCAAATCCCGACCCACACCAATGACTTTTCGGAAGGTGTAATAAATATGCTGTGGTGTACACCATAGTTGTATTCCTTCTGGTATAAAAAGGCGTTTTATAGAGACACCAGTCAGGCGCATGGCCTATAGTCAAATATTTGTTTATAGGCTCTACCAAAATCTCAACCACCGACTCTCACTTCGTCTCAAGCGCAACAAAAGCGTCACTCCATAGATAATCAACAGAAGCAGCTCACCGACAAGATGGCCAAGATGTCTGTCTCCGAGAAACCAGCTGAGCTCAAGCCCAAGGTAATGATCACTTCATTTATTACCGACTGTTTTAAGGGAGGTACTGAACCTTTCTTGTAGTCACGTCCCCGGTAGCTATTGCCATTCGCTATGTCTGTTCGTTTAAAGTTTAAAGGCTTCTATATTTTTTTTCGTAAATTGGTGTCTGTTTCAAAAAACTCGGTGTCTGTTTCTAAAACTTATGTATTTTTTTTAAATCTATCTAAAATATTTAAATCGATTTAAATAGGGAGGTTAAAATAAAAACATAACGTTGCAAGGACGCGCATATTTAAACGCAACGAATTCTTCAATAAAAACTAAATCTTTAAATTAATATCAGAAAAATATTATTTATTTATTTTTCATTTTGTTTTTCATAACTTTATTAAATTCAGTGAAATAGAGGTGGTCATATAATTAAGAACGGCTATTAAATGAGGTCTGATGGGAAACGATATGTTAGGGCGTCAACATATCGATTCCCATACAATGCTTTCCCAATACAAATCATGGTGATGGAAATGTGTAAATTTAGCAGTGCTTCTCTGGTCCCGGTGTTGGACCTGTTAGGTCGATACAAAGAAACATGAATCAATACCAATACAAAAATATACTGCAAAAAAAACAATGGTACACCTTGTGCTCAAGACGTGCTTCCAGTTATTTG
This sequence comes from Euproctis similis, assembly GCA_905147225.2. Taxonomy (NCBI): domain Eukaryota; kingdom Metazoa; phylum Arthropoda; class Insecta; order Lepidoptera; family Erebidae; genus Euproctis; species Euproctis similis. Next base: position 3,575,851 of record LR990107.1, read on the forward strand.
GACATGACAACACGACATTGAATCCAATCAACCTGCACGCACGGTTAAAGAATTCCTCACATCTCAATCAGTTTCTGTGGTACAATGTCCAGCAAACATTCCGGATTTAAATCCCTTGGAGCATCTTCGGTGCGAAGTTAAGAAAACGGTTTCAAATCGATGGTGTGGTAACCCAAGTAAGTTACACAAGGTTTTTTTAGAAGAATGACAAAAATTGACATAGTCAATACCACGACGGTGTACGGCAGTCATCAAAAGCCGTGGACACGCTACAAACTGTTAACTTGGAATAAAATGTATTAAATTGGTCAAGCACACGGCTTCTGATGAATGACTTTCGAAATTGTTTTTCCGAAGTTATGTGTGATAAATATCGATGGCTGAAAACTTTGTCCCCGGTATGGCAATAGGTTCGCCACCTATTCCATTTGGGACGTAAACATAACGGCGAGACGAGGCTTAACAGCCGCTGCCTACACCTTCGGGTAACAAAAGGCGTGAAGTTATGTTATGTTTATGTTATGTTATTGTCTTAATTAATGAGATTTTAAAAATCTAAGCATCTATTGAAACAACTTGCGAGCAGATTTTTTAGGCTCGTTTTTAATTATTTGTTCCGCTTTATTACTGTTTGAAATTGCAACTATCGATAATAAATAAATTTGTGAAGTAAATAAATAGTAAGTGATTTTAATATGTTTTCATAATTCAGTTTTCTCTATCCATGTAGCTATTTCCTAACATAATTTATTACTTTTGAGAAGAAATAGAAAAAGATATATTATGACATTGATTTTTTTTTTATAAAATGTCTGATACAACAATTCATGATTAATTATATGACCACCGCTGTATGACTGAGAGGGATGACGATTTTGTTTTATTTATAAAATTTTATATGTGCGATTGAACATAAATAGTGAATTTCTAGCCGCAGACCTCGCAGCAATTCACTATTCGCTTATTATGCACTCGACGCGATCCCAATAGAATAACAATATCTCAATCTCTAGACGCAGGTCAAGATAAAATCATTAGGCATATGTCAGTGTTTATAAACATATTCTTAGAAGATACGAATGCGTGAGGTACTGCTTCTACATATATAACGTTACTACATATAAAACCGGGAACATCCAGTCTCATAATACGAGAAGCCTTCTAGAGAGAAGACTGACTAAACGAATATATAACTCACATAGACAAATGTGAGGAGGCAAGCCGTTAAAGGTCAAACTTGGCGAATCTCTCACTATCAAATCAGTGATGTTTGGTGAGACCAGGTCGAGTGGCAATGAGCGACGAGCATGTATGACAGCTATAATTAGAGTGGAGGAAGAATGGAAAGAATTAGTCTCTGCCTACACACATGGGAACGTATGTATTTGATAATGTTTAAGTTAGCCAAATCCCATAGCTATATAGTGTCGTATACCTGATAGTTTAGAAGCCATGCATTATCAATACAAAGTTTTTGCTGAGCACAACAACAACACCCAAGGTGTGCAAGTGACTTAATATTATTTACATTCTGCGCCCACATTGGTAATGGTATACTCTGTACAGGTGTTACTTTAATTCGTTGTGCTCTCTTGCGAACGATACACGTACGAGTAGATCAATGTATCTGCGTTATTATTCTTCTATTGCTATAGCTAAAAGTAAGGTTTATCTGTATTTTTTTTGTGGAACTTTATCAAACGTAAACGGCAATTATGCCTCGACAACGCTATATTAATTTTCTGGAATCATATTATATCGGACACAATTCTCGGGCAGTGGTCATTTATAACATAACTTCTCAAATGTCGTTGGCGTGCACCCTCAATCGAACTCGGCACCTCTGAATCGGAAGCAGTACTGAAGCTGAAACTACTATTAAGTAATAGAATTATATTTGTTATTTGTTTGTTGTAGGCCGTACAACGTACTGTACCTGTACAAGTGAACATGCCGACAGCACTCAAAGCCGAGGGTAAAGTCAACCCCAACGCCATGGAACAGATTAGATTGCAGGTAACATATTGAAGTTGTAGTTTGTAGAAGATTGGACCATCTACAGCTTTTATTTTATTGTTTGAAACGACTCTGGAATATGAAACTATTAGATGATTATTTCTTTTTTATCATTTAGAGATTGATAATCATCAACTTGAGGCTGAGTTTGGCATTTTTATCACCAATTTCTATTATAAACTTTATAGTCATTAGACAAATGCAGCTGTCGGCAACAATTTCAGGTTGTGTAATGAGATATAAAGTGTTTGGTAGACCCATAAGAGACTCTTGGATAGTATTGTTAGATATTTACACGGAAAACAAATCTTCCATTGGAGTAAATAGCGCATTTCGGTTGCAGCAACTGAAGCAAGCTCAGCATGTGCAATATCAGCAGCAGTTGCAGCAGCAGCAGCAGCAGCAGCAGACTCAGCAACAACAGAAGAAGCCCGAGCCCATATACGACCTGCCGATCCACAACAAGCCCACGCTCACCACGCAGCAACAACAACAGATAAGACAGCAACAGCAGCAGGTCAGTTGGGAACATAAAATCGGTTATATTACAAAGTGCTTGGTTGACCACTTAACGTTCGCTAAACTTTACTTGTCTTGTTTATTTTATCAGTTGCTTCAGCAAAAGCTGAAACAGCAGCAACAGCAGCTTAGTCAACAGCAAGCCCAGCAACAAGCAGCTCTGCAGGCACACCAACAGGTGCTCGCCCAGCAACAGCTTGTCCAACAACAGCTTGCGCAAAAGCAACTCGTTTACCAGCAAGAGTGTCACCAACAGCAGAGGCAGAGTCGCTCTCAGCAACATCGCGCCACCGTATCCCTCTCCAGTAGGGACACGAGCGTCTTTTCTACCTCGTCTGGTTGTTCCGGGTGAGAAATATTGCCTCTGTCTTAAAATTGACTTAATTTTAGTGCATTAAGATTTTAGGAACACTAAAGCATAATTGGGTGCAAATGATTAATCTTTCTGTTTTGCTGCAGTGGGTCTTGTTGGCGCGACCGGCCTGAAGATACTAGGGATCTGGATGCTCTGCTGCAGTACATCGAGGGTCCCTCTAGACATGTCGACAGGGGCAAGAAACGGGCCAAGAAACAACGACAAAAAGCTAAGAAGGTAAATATCCTGAGTGATTTATGTCACAACGTTACTGTTATATTTTATATCAGATTGGGGCCAAAAGTCGTTTGGTGGTTGGTTGCTAACGTTTCAGATTGGAAAGTGTAGGGTCGAGAGTGAGATGTATGTGTGGAATGTGTCTGTGAGCCGGGCTTCCGTATAATTCTATTACCAAACAAAACGCGACATGAGTCACTTGACGTCGATCTTGTGACAGGTCGTAGTATTGCAAAGGTTCAGCCGGCCCATTCATGCAGCAAACTGCGTGGCTTTATCAGTGTAAACTAATTGTTGTTGATACTTGACTTACCGAACTTGAAACACCAATGATATGTAAAGATGGAGATGCGTCTGATGGTGGAGCACGAGCGAGTCTCCCGCGAGCTGACCCGCGCCCAAGTCGAGATGGGCTACATGGAAGGCGCCTATGTCGGCATCGAGGTGCGCGTCAAGCAAACACGCAAACTGCTCGAGGCGCACAACAAGGGCAAGAAGAAGGGTGAATATTACATCACACATTCACTTTCCCCCTGACTTTCTACTTCTTTCACTGATCCCACAATTTTCACAGGAATCTACAATATTACTACACCATTGGCCAGTTTTGGTCTGTAGTGAGATAATTATTCAAATACAAGGTCCTCTATCTATCAATATAAGAATGTTTATCATACCTCATGGCAAAAGTTAATTTGAAAATTTCAATTTGACGTGTTGAATCACGGGGCAACCATTTTAAATAAAGGCCCAGTGATGTGTATACCTTTGAAATAATATTTCACCTTTGATGTTATTTTAACAGAACTTTCCATTGCAACTCTAAAGTTGTCTGTCTGTCTTGCTTTCACGTCGAAACTACTGAACTGAATATTATTAAAATTGTCATAAATGTAGTAGAAAGTCATAGGCTAATGGTAAAAAAGAGCTATAAGGGGTTAAAAATGTGGGATGAAAAGTTATACGGAAATAGAATTATATTCACCTAAATTTGGTTGGAGTATTCCTTACGCGTTGTAAAGGGTAGCTATGAACGGATTTTATAACTGCAAGCGGGACCGCGGGGTCGTTTTATGAACAATATTAACGTTTTGTTAAGTATTGCGTTTTTAAGTTTCATAGACATTATACTTGAGTCAAAATATTCTTTTTGGCTAGACATAAACACTAACGAACTCCACCAAAACGGTTCGATCTATTTTATGTAATTTTATGTGCATATTGAATAGGTCTGAGAATCGGTAAACATATATTTTTCATTCCCTAAATGTTAAGGGTGGTCAACCGTGGTTCTTTAATGTAATGATAATATAATTTCTTTATTGTTTTACAGGTAAAAATCAGAAAACAAACGCTGATCATCAGGTCAAAGTACAACTGGCCGAACAACTCCGCGAACTCACCTCATTCATGACCCAAACAGCCAAGGTAATAATACTTTTTAATTTCTTCAAGTTTTGGACTCGATTTCAGTATTTACCCGTGCCACATTTTCATGTCTTGAATTATACATATTGAATACATGAATTTTATGTTGCAAAAAAGACTGTAGAATTTTTCCAGACTAAATTTAGTTCTTTGGAAGTGCTTCCAAGAATCAAATGTAATGTTATAAATTAAATCAATGTTGAATGTGAAATTCCTTGTGTCAGGGGAAGCTAGCCGCTCAGAAGCTAGTAATGGAATTGACAAGACGCCTGCAGCAGTGTGAACGGCAGCTTGAAGAAGTGAGGGCACTCCAAGGCAATTCAGATGGACATGGACAGGTACAATTCTATTGATTTTAATGTGTCACATCAGAACAACCCAAGGAAGAGGCGTAAGCAGGATGATTGAAAATAAATATACGGAAATTTCGGATTTGTAGATTTTTGAATGACTCTTGTGCTTTTTATAGACGCATGAACTGGTAACATGTTTACAGAAGGAAATATTAATCACTTGATATATGCTAATCTCTCGCGGAATAGGCAATAAGAAATCTGTCGTAATTTCACGATTGAGAGTTATAGAGTTACATTGTTGTACTTGTATGTTGACAGATGGAGCGACAGCAAGACGTGGTCCAACAGGAATACTCCCGTCAAAATCAGGTCGAGGAGCGTTACCAACCAGAGCCGATGGCGCAGCAGCGTATAGACAAGAGATCTGACAACGACAAGATATCTGTCTTACAGTTGGAGAAGAGCAACACTCACCTTGAACCAAAGAAACCAACTGCTACCATCATCAGTGAGTACTTGTATATGAATTTACTTACATTGTTCGAGAGGCCATTGCGAATATTTATATGCGACGTAGCGATTCGGTTTTTATACGCCATAGCAGTACTATATTTACTGCACATATATAGTGTGTGTTTTTATTTATTTATAGCTATCTATGTGTCAGTAAGCAGATATTATATTTTTTTTATAAGCGAGCAATCTTTTCTTATAATCTGCAGCGATTTTGTTTTTATATTTTGCAAGTTACAGCTAATTTGCAAGGTGTGGCTAGTTTTTTTTTAAGTTTACTGAGACATTTTGTTAATAATGCATTGCATTTTTTTTTTGCTAGTGCTCCACTGCTACAGCCAATTGTTTTGTCTAGGGAATTCTGCAAGTAAACTGTGTTGTTCTGCAAGTAAATTATCGTTTCTCAGGGTGACAGGTTCGAATCCCGCACTGTATTGATGATTGTTGGATCAGTTTTGTGTGTATTATAAAATATTGCCATACTTTTATTAATTTTTGCAAAGAGCGAAGTTCATTTATTTATGCTACTGTGTGCACTTGCAAATTTCTGTAAATAAGCTGTTCATGAACAGATATTGCTGTCGAATTATTGTAATTACGCATTCAATCAAGCTTAAAATTCGATGAGTTTTTTCAAACCATGCTGTTAGGCTATAGAGAATTATGCGATGATGATGACTTCCGAGTATATAGCAGTTTAGCCTATTGCCATCTATCGGACGCCATTTGTTCACACGTGTATCAATTACATGTTACTGCCGAAAGTCAGTTGCATAATACACAGGTAGAGTACACGGCTTCTGATCCAGAGGTCCGGGTTCGAATCCTGACACTGGCTCACACCAATGACTTTTCGAAATTGTTTTCGGAAGTTATGTGTGAAAAATATCGATGACTGAAAAACTTTGTGCCTGGTATGGCAATAGGTTCGCCACCTATTCCATTTGGGACGTAAACATAACGGCGAGACGAGGCTTAACAGCCACTGCTTACACCTTCGGGTAACAAAGGCGTGAAGTTATGTTATGTTTGTGTATGATAATTATCATTGACTGAGCACTGGACATATTATTATTATGAATGGCAAAATGTCAATAACATTTCTTTTGATTTCTTTTGTATTTGGATTTTCTTTTGTATATTATGTGTAGCAGATCCCGGGTTCAAATCCTGGTTTTTGGAAAGTTGTGTACAATAAGGTGATGTTAAGAGCCTCAAAAACCGACGCGCGTGCATGAAAAGAGTTATGAAAGTCAACGAAGCGAGTGAGGTGTGTAAGAATCGTGCCCTATGGCGCTCTGTTCTCTCTGCCTACCCCGCAAGGGATTTGGCGTGAAGTTATGTATGTATGTATGTATCTGTACAATAATATCAATGATTGGCACTGGACACATTGTGACATTATTATTATGAAAAGCAAAAGGCCCATTATGCATTATTTTTATTCGCCTGCTTTTTTACCATTATTTTTATTTTCATTCAATGCAAATATTTATATGTTATTAATATCAAAATATTTCCAAACTTTTCGTGCATCTGTAGTATGTGTTAAACAGCACAACACTCATTTAAACACTCTTAATCGCAGGATGCCAGAAATTGCTTGAAGCCGGTTATGAGTAATATTAATGAATTTTTAAGAGTCTACGTTTGTAAACACTTACTCTATCATAAAACTAGTTGTTTCCTGCAGCTTTGCTCGTGTGGCCAATTTTAATGATGATAACTTCTTGCAAGTAAGACCTCTAATATTATTACATCATGGACATACTAATCTTATGCAGTAATTTTCTTTCGTGCCCATGCAAACTATTAACTTATAGACAGACTGGCGAACATTCCTAAAAAGTAGATATTATTCGCGATTGTATTGGTTTTTATGTATACATGAAAAGAAAATCATACAGATAATATTGATAGAGTTGGAGGTTAATCAGCTGTTTAGATTTAAATAACTAATTATTAGGGAAAAAAATATTTTATTTTATGCTCATAAAAATAACAACTTCACATAGCAACAGATCTAGAGTAACAAAATACATCATATAAAACCCATTTAAACAGCCAGTAAACGTTTGCAAACCTCTTTTAAAAATAAGCTGTTTAATTATTGTAAAAATAGTTTTAAGCTATTGCGACAGTTTTTGTGAGCTCACGGAATCGCCCCTGGAATTTTTTATTTGTCATTGATTATATTATATTTTTTTCTGATACCTATTTTGTGCACATCGCGATATGCTAGAAGCGCTAGAGACTAAAAATAAAATTTATGCGCAATTTTGGAACACTAAATATTGCATCGGTAGTACGGGCACTAAATATTGCACGGGTTCGAATACTGGCTCACACCAATGACTTTTCGAAATTGTTTTCGGAAGTTATGAGTAATAAATATCGATGACTGAAAACTTGTGCCTGGTATGGCAATAGGTGCGCCACCTGTACCATTTGGGACGTAAACATAACGGTGAGACGAGGCTTAACAGCCGCTGCGTACACCTTCGTGAAGAAAAGGCGTGAAGTTATGTTATGTTGTTAACCGATTTTGCGCACTCAGCTTTTTTAAATCAACTACGATTATAAAAACACGAGTTTTTTGCGTACTCATCCCGTCATAATATATTTTTTAATATCACTGCGATTTTGCATTAACTGTGCGTCACATGTGTTTTTTTTATTATCATTATTTTATTGCTGGGTGAGTTGTAAGCCTTTTTTTCTGGTGTAAAATTTGGCAATAGTACAAGTGCAACCTGTTTGGTATTGTACAGAGGCGGCTCGCACCGGCAACATTGTGTGTGTGCGCCGCTCGCCGGGAGATGGCGCTGTTACACTGTCAATACAGGGCAACGAGGACGAGACAATCACCGAGCTGCTCAAGTATAAGACCCATCTGACCACTATACCAGCAGGTACTTCACAGTCACCACTCAAATACAATACAAGCAGGTGTCCATGTCCAATTTATCGTCAATTATAGCGAGATCGACTTGATTATATATGTGCTACACAAACCTTTTTTAGAACATCAATATAAAATAAGAAACAAAAAATAGGTTAGGTTAGCAATAAGTTCCGCCACCTATTTCATTTGGGACGTAACGATTAGCGGAATCAAAGCTTAACAGCTGTCTACACATTCGAACGTCAGTAACGTCAGCTGTATAATATTATAGTTATACGCCGGGTCAACTGTAGTTATATAATTATAATACTATAGTGGACCCGGCGAACTCTGTTCCGCATCAAAAGTAATAAATAAGTAAATTTTGGATGTATCACATTTTCTTTTTTACGTATTACATGAATTATAGATAAAAACCACCTCGTTGACAGCCTCTATCTATTAAAAGAAACCGCATCAAAATCCGTTGCGTAGTTTCAAAGATCTGAATTTGTTTCGGCTTTGTTATATACTGTGTAATGATTTAATTGAACAAATGAGTTTCGCGATATTTACTGTAGATTATTTTGTAGCCAAAAGTGTAGTTGAAGAACCAGTTATGAACAACGTCCCAAAACCACTGATGGAGGGACGAAAACAAACCTGGGAACAAGCGGTGGCGCATATCAATCAGCTCGCCAAAGGACCTAGCAAGGAAAAGGTGAGAATACATACATATCACCACGACAACTCCCTCGCATTGTAGGCAATAAGAAGCGAGTGCCACGTGACGGTGTCCTGTAACGCCCATAGATTATTTTTTCATATTTCAAACTTCGTTTCTGGACAACGTTGTGATTATCAATATATTTCTTTTTCTCGTTTTTCTCTTTCTCATTTTTCTTTCTGAGTTATTCAAAATCATTAGAGAGGGACTAACACATATTTATGCTAACCAGCCTTCCAGACAATTTTATACATATAATATAACGAATACTAGCGAATAGCAGACACATTACTGCCAAATATAATAAAAAAAATGAACGTTGGGACGTTCATTTTTTTTTACGTGGCGTGGGCGCCACCAGTATACGTGTATTCGATATATTAATGTAAATATTTCTTGCAGAAAAAGCCTAAAGAAATCCAAAAGGATGTTCCGCCTAAGACTGATCCAGTGGCGAAGGAGCCGCAGCGGTCCAACTCGTTGCCCGAAACACCTTCACTGTCTAAGAAGCAAAGGAAACTGCTCGCTAAACAACAGGTATACATTTTTTAGTATGTTCACGCCTTCAATGCCTTAGGTATAGCTGTATGCTTTCCGTAAAGAAATATTTGGTCCTTTAGAAAAGGTGACAAGGTGCATCTGTTGTTGGTCAATCTGTTGCTCCTCCTTGCATCGTTTACCCTCAATTCTGAAGGTTGTAGCTTGCGTGGTAAATATTGTCACGGACTAGACTTCGTCACATCTCACTATCTTCGGCAGCGTGGATGGCATCGTAGACCCAGATATTTAAGGCAGCTCGGATCTGATCTGACTAGGGAGTGGGGAACATGCTAGGAGATGCTTCTCTATTTTGTCACTTGTTATTCTTGCGATAGCTTTACGAGCTTCGAAATCTTTGGCCATATCGACAATAAATTAAAACTATGTATATCTCTTTTGATTTTAGTTCACCTGCTTCAGCACTCACTCATATTCTTGCATCCGTTCAGGATTCTTCCCTTTCAAACACCATAACTTTTGTTTTCATCACATTCAATTGTAAGCCTTTCATCAAGCAATCATCTTTCATAATAGTGACTAGTGTTTGCAGGTCCGACGGCGATTCGGCTAAAAGCACGGTAGTTTTATCTAAGAGGACTCTGAGACAAAACTTGAGACATAATCCAACCAGGCTTTTTTCTTTATTTCGACGCTGGGCTTAACATCCGCGTCCCACCAGGCGTCACTACTTCTTTAGCACTATCCACTATACTTTCTTTCATTCTTTCCCAGCATTTTCGCCAGAAAGACTCGTGTGAGTGTTTTACTGACTAAGTCAACTAGGCTGTAGTATGTATATACTCCATACACTTTCATCTTCTAATATCTCACACTTTATCCTCTCAAGCTCTCCGATGGGTACGCCTTCACTCGCCGGTGCCTTCACGAACCGGCTTACAACCTGGTAGTAGTCCGTATCAAGAGTGGGGCCAGTAGGCCTGGCTGTAGGCTCTTGTACCCCTTTAACTATTTCTGAGCCGACTATCTACATGAATCAGATCAATCATATTCATTTGTTCATTCCGTCTCCACATATACGTGTGAATATCTTTATGATAAATTGATTGAGGCATACGTCCAAGATCGGCTTACCAGTATCATTCTCTCTCTTGTCACCATACGGACCGAGGACAGCCTTCAGAACATCTTTCCGACCCATCCATTATGATCACTAAAAATATAAAATTTGATCTATCATTCTAATCTTTCTGCAAATATACATATAAAAGGTTTTTCAATAAGGGTTACTAGATAACATTAAAACAATTTTTTAGGATTATATCGCGTTTATTTATTACTTATTTTTATTTATTTCCCGACGTTTCGAACTCTTTACTGAGATCATTTTCACGAGTGATGAACAAAAAGATCGTCAGGAAATAAATAAAAATAAGTAATAAATAAATGCGATATAATTCTAAAAAGTTGTTTTAATTTTATGAATTTTATTCGCGAAAATCTGAGAAATAAATAGGGTTACTAATGGTATAAAACAAGAGTCAAATTGGGGTCAAGTGGCAAGGTCTTGGCGGCTAATTCACCTATTAAACTAAACTCTTAAACTTACCTTCAAATCGTTCTTCCAGAATGTCTATCGTAGCATCCGCTGTGCGGCACGTAAACTGCTGGAACCACATGTTTTGAATTTTGGCCGTAGGATATCTATAAACATTGTTATGTTGCACTCGCCGTTAGATGGTCTCACCAACGTCTTATCCAAAAAATTGACGCCATTGAAGATATTCTTCGCTGATCTGGCGTCCCTTTAATGTACGGGTGTTGGCTGATTGTTCATCGAACCGGTCGTCTCAAATTCGTCAACCAAATGTCGGAGATTCGACTGTGAAGGACCACCATGTCAGCCTTAAAATGAATGGTCGTAATATTCGCAATGTTTACTCTAATGAAGACTAATTTTAATGATAGAGTTTTATCGTTTGGTCGCGCAACCGTGTGACGTGGCGTGGTGATTTGGCATTAGGGAATAGTAAATCAACAGATTAGACAGACGCCGCCCTAACACGGAGATCGCTACCGCTAATCCGCTCGACTTGAATAAGCCGTTATTATAATTAAGCATTAATTGTTTTGTGTAGGCTGAGGAAGAAGAAAAGAAAAAACAACAACAATTGGAGGCAAAGATTAAAAAATCTGAAGCTAAAAAAGCGACGGAACAGAAGCAAGATAATAAAGCAAAGAATGAGAAGAAACCAGATCAGACCAAGAATAAGGAACCAGCTAAGAAGAAGGACGAAAAGAAAGAGAAGGTGGCAGAGAAAAAAGAAGACAAAAAGGATAAAGTTGCAGATAAAAAGAATGACAAGAAGGGCAAGGAGAATAAACAGGAAAAAACTGGTAAGTTTGAAATAGTGTGATCTTCTTAATTTATTATGTGACGATGTGGCAAACCTTTTGCTTTCCAAATTATTGATCTTGAGTAGATGTAGAGGCATTTTATTTATGTATCTAAAAATAGATCAGGATCAATTCTTACAGTCAAAGAAACTTAAAATAAAGACTTGTAGAAGATTAAATAATAATTCGCTGATATATTTTTTTTAAGTAGAATATTTAAAAGTTTTTAAAAGCAAGTTTTTATAAACAGAATTTGTTTGTTTGTACACTCTGAACTCGGTTTTGATTCGAAATTCTCTTTGCAGCGGCCAGTCAGCAAACAAAACAAACAAAGCAGCCCGCTCAGCAATCGCCAAATCAGACGCAGAACAAGAAGGATACCAAAAAACAACAGAAATCTCAAATAATCAACATCACTCCTGACACGACGATAGAAGTTGTTAGCAAGAATGTATGTTTAAAACTCCAATAAGTGAATTTAGTACTTGGTTAAGACAAACAATATTATAATAGATTTCTTTGTTTCAGAATCCTTGTACTGCTGATACTGACAAACCAGCGTCTTGCAGCATCATGGAGCAACTCAGCTGTGGTGTGCAGGTATAGTGTCTCCTTATTGTGCAATGCATGCAAGCTCCTCCCTCTTTACATACTCATGTATTTATTTAAATGTATACTTAGTCATGCCATAAATATTGTAAAAAAGATTTTTTTTTTTTAATTGCAAATAACATTTATTACTTTTACAGTGTGTTACTTTAATACATAAATATAAAACGATATAAAATATAAAAAGCTTATTCGAAGTGGTCTCCATTGGCTGCAATACAGGCCTTTAAAGGTTGAGGCCAGTTATCAATAAAAACACGCACTCTTTCCATGGGAAAATTCTTCACTGCCAATCGTATGGATTGTTTTAGGGACTCTAAATTATTATGACGTTTAGAGCAAGCCGTACTCTCTAAAACTGACCACAAATCATAATCCAGTGGATTAAGATCGGGACTAGACGACGGCCAGTCTTCAGCTCTAATGAAGTCCGAAACGTTCGCTTCCAACCAAGATTGCGTGGACCGAGCTTTATGACCCGGTGCCGAGTCTTGCTGGAAGGACCATACTTCGTTATTGAACATGGTGTTGTTAAGGGGCTTGACTACCTTTTCAAGAATGGTATCTTGATACACTTGTGCCGATGTTTTGATACCTTTTTCACAAAAATATGGCTCAGTCATTCCTTCGTAGCTAACACCCAAACCATCACTGAAGTCGGATAATGCCCACGTTGCACTCTGTCAACTAATTGGGAAACTTCCTTAGAGCTTTGAGCATAAACACGGTAATTTTGTTTGTTAAAATGTTGCTCAATTGTAAAAACTTTTTCATCCGTAAACAATATTTTTCTGTGACCTCCCTTTGCGTACCGCTTCAGTAGTTGTTTAGATTTTCACACCCTATTCTATTTAAATGATCAGTTAATAAATGACCAGTGCGCCTCTTATAAGCTGCAAGTCCTAAGTCATCTTTTAAAATACGCGACATTGTTCTAGGTGCTATCTTCATCTCCCGAGATAAAATCTTTTGCTTGCGGACAGGATTTCTTCGAATTCTTTCCCTTACTGCTTTGACCACCTTTTTCGTACGAACACTACGTGGACGGCCAGGTCTTTTTCTGTCACAAACAGAGGAGGTCTCATTGTACCTATTAATAGCCCGGTACACAAACATTTAAGTAATACCAAGTGTATGGAGAGTTTTAAAAATTGCATTTGGCTCCATACCTACTTTGTGTAATGCAATCACAGCGATTCGGTTCTCTTTATCACCCCACTCCATTTTAATATCGCAAAATATTGTACAATGTATTGGCGCCAAAACGAGAAAACACAATGAACAATCGTATAAAAATGACAGATTCCAAATTCAAATGTAATATTTTTTTTTAGTTGTAGCAGTATTTATGTATTCATGGCCAGACTAAGTATATAAAAACATATAAACGTAGCTACTTCACTTTCGAGTTATGAAAGTCAACGAAGCGAGTGAGGCGTGTAAGATTCGTGCCTTATGGCGCTCTGTTCTCTCTGCCTACCCCGCAAGGGATTTGGCGTGAAGTTATGTATGTATTGTCTGAAACAATTTTTCGTAGGTATGTATTACAGTTCAATATGGACAAAGTATTGAGTAAACTCGAGTGTAATAACTGCCGTGTTGCCTCTGTATGCCTATTGTAAATAAACGATTGTTCTATCTGTCATTCTATTCTATCAGGTGGCTGATTTGAAACTACCCCCTGGTATAACATTGACGCGAGTACAGCAACCGAATGAGAAAAAATCACCCATCAAGTCCGTGGTAAGTGTTGAGATTATGTTAAATAGATGCAAAACCCATTTCTTTTGTACACGCACCCTTTTAGTGGCCAAAGGTGTAGGCACCGTCATTAACGTGCTATCAAGTTAGATAATTCTGTTGTATAGGTGACAACCCTGTTGCCTACATTGGACATATTTTGTTCAGACATCTATTACCATAATTTATCAAAGTAATTTTTAAAACGATACGATACATTTTGCAGAATGATAATCGATTAAATATATCTTTTTTTTTACATGCTTTTACTAGACGAAGGTATGAAACATTAGCCCCGTGGTTTGCACCTTCCCTTGCCAAATTATTAGACGAAATGTAAATTCATTTATTTGCAATGGAAAATATTAATAACCAAGTGATATTGTACGTTTTATTATTTTAATTTGTAATTATTTTTATCTTATTCAATCATTTTTTTTAATATTATTTCTTAATTAAAGTATTAATGGAGTAGTATAAAACTCTTAAACAGTAATCGCAGACCTTAAAACCACAGAAACACGTCGATTCCTCGATTGCGACTGATACATATTTATACTAAACTTCTTCATAAATTTATCACTTTAATAAAAATAAATACAATTATGTAGTCTACAACCACACTTTTAATTAAAAATCAATAATATTATGGTTTAAATATACCATTATTGCATAAAGGCTTTTAAGAAAAAACATAAAACTACGAAAAAGAAAACTAGTACAATGCGTCTAATAATTTGGCCAGGGGCTGTAAGTACTTATGTAAAATATTTTCGTATTAAGCAAAATTATGTCCACAGCCACTGTGGAAGTGCAACCAACTGCCAGCGACGCCGACTCCAGTGGCGCGTCCAGCTCCAGTGATCAACGCCGATCCATCCATGATGATGTTCAGCGCTGCCCAGCCAGGTATGGTGCTTTGATCATTAAGCATACAAATCTTTTAGACAATGTTTTCAAGTCCCTTACTAAACTTAAATTTTTGATTTTACAATGGATACTGATAAAGGGTCATAATTTGTAGTTTTCAGTAAATAATTTTGATTTAATGAAAACTACAATTATGTCAAATGTTTACAATAAAATTATGGTTATATTCATTACTTTTAAATAAATGTGTTTATTTGTTACCAGAATCACCACCGAAGCAAGCGCCTATAGTGGAACCACCACCTGCGCCTACTGGAAAATCAAAGAAGGCTAAGAAAAAGGCCAAAAAAGCTGCTGCAGCTGTCGAAGTTCCCGAAGCCAAGCCCGAAGGCACTAAGATGGTCACACTTCGGAACCCCATGTTCCATCCGAATCTGCCCCCTGTACAAATATCAACTCAACCACCTGTACAGAAAAAACAGGAACAGATTCGAATCCCAGATCCCATACCGATGCCGCCTAATGCTTGTCAAGCCACTATAACACCGACTTCCAATGGAATGTACACTATTAGAAACCCATTGATGACCATGATGCATCAGCAAACTCTCATGGGTATCAGGAATCAAAGTCCACAGCTTAACCCCATGTATGGATCTCAATACAATTATGTGAATCCAAACTTGTACAATCCTGTACCAACACCCAATCAATATGTTGTGGAGCAGTCGAGGACTTCACCGAAGCAGGACGACATACAGGCCCGGATAATGAACTTAGCATCGTTCACGCAAAAGAACGACGAGGGCTATTCATTGTTTAAGACGTCCGATGATAATCAGCAACGTAACTTTTTAACACCTGAATACTTTGAGAATCAAAGTCCCAAGCCTGTCGTGTCACCAAATCCAATAGGAACAAGGCCGAATGATGGCAGATTTGATCCGAAGGACTCCTCATTGTTTGCTAATCCTATACAACGTCCGGAACCCATCGGAACACCCCTCAAGAAGGATGATGAGAGGAGTGATTACACTGGATTATACACACCATTCGGTCACGAAGATAGGAATGTGTTCAGGAATGCACTGTTCAGTGATAAAAGTGATTGTCAAAGTGTTAGATCTGATGATGTGGGAATCAATCCCACATGTAACGGTGATTCGTTGCCATATTTTCAGAGGCTGAGGGTTGGATCTATGTTGAATAACGAAGTGACAATTCACCATGTGACTGAGAGCAAGTTTTACAAAACACAGGTGAGTCATGTCAACATACTTTCATGAGCGGACTAAACTATTCCTCCTAAACGCTTATTAAATAGATGTGAAAAGTAAGAAATTCTAAAGATTTATTTATAACAATAACGATACAAAGTTTACAATGATTAACTAGTTAAGACATTAATAAAGATATTAACAGTAAAAAAATCGCTACATTGCTTTCACTAAAATAATCCCATATGTTCTGAAAATTCCTTTAAAGCTGATGTCAGATTCAAACTCGATCTACCAGAACCCTCAGGCATCCTACTAATTTTGAATGTTGATCATGATTAAATAAGTAATGGTACAAAGTAGACAATATTCGCATTAATGTACTTTGTGATGATGGATGTTGGCGTTGTTCAAACAGGATCCATCGAACACGGCGGAGTTCGCTGGCGATGAGTTCTTATACAACAGACAGACTCTACAAGGATGGCCGGAACAATTGTACAATCCAGCGGCTATAAATAATAAAACCGGTGAGTTTACTTTTTATTATAGGCCCCGAGCGGTATTCACTAGATTAGGAAAGTTTCGGGCATATAACATCAAATATATTGACATGTTTTCTTTTTAAAAGATTTGATAATGGCACAGTCTTAAATCGTGGCACTGACAGTAACAATTTCCATAATTATGAAATTAAATATTTACTTCCTACTTGTTGTTAATACATTGAGGTCTTCAATAGAACCTTGTCTTGATATGCCACATCTTGTACAACCGGTACAATTAGATGACTTAATGGTTTGCATATAAAACCAAAGTAAGAACAAATTAATTTAAGAGTGCATGTAAAGTAATATAACTGATGGCAGACATGTGCTCAGGTGTACAATCGGGACGCAACACCCCTGTTGAAGGGGCCAAATTGATAAGGACAAGCGTGAACGCCACCCCGGCGGCGCCCCAGCCCCTGGAGGAGAGACGTTTCGGACCGGTGGGGGCGCGCGCACCGCAGCCCCCGCAGCCCCGCGCGGCAACCGGTACGATCTAATGCAAGTTAACTGTACGTCCCTTTGAATTTTATAAGAACTTAACATTTGACACAATTATGTAGATGAAGTATATTGAATTTGATTGATTCCTGACAAATGTATGAACACAAAAGTTGCATACAACAGCATACACCATCCACACTTTACAAACATTTGACGACGTTTCTTTAAGATTAAACTAAAGCCGAAGACAAACGACAGATAAAAATATAATAAGTATTAGGTATATCTGTTTCTTTTTGTAAACACATATGTAAAAGAAATAACAATAACATTTTTGTTTATCACACAAATATTTGTACTCGGCTCCTTCTGATGTTAATTATTCAAAGGCATTATTATTTCCCAGAATCGAGTGTTTTCCTACCGGACTCGAGCGTCACTAACCTTTCATCGCTCGATGTGTCCGAACGCGAGATTGAATCGTTCAAGCGATTCGATTTTTACTTCGAACCGCCTCAACACAAGCCGAAAGTGCAACTCGATGTTCGCGACATCGCCAACGCTCTCAAACAAAATCAAAAATAATAATACACTCCTCTATACATATTTTATTATATGCACAAATATTTGGGACCGTAATGGCAGCTACAATCTTGTTTCTAAACAAAAGATGTGTTATTTTTATTTCTCATTGTTATCATTTAAGATATGACAACTTTTGTTTTATATATAATTTAGTATATGTATTACAGTTATACATTAAGTCGTATGTTATATTAAGACAATGAAAGTTTCTTTAAACAATGCGTTGCTGATTCTGACGTGTTGTACTTTTTTTTGTTATGTTGTAGACCAATTTTTTTTCTGAATGTTCATTTCCAACGATGATTATTGACATGACTACACAGTGTATAGGTTATCAAAAATATTTCATCACTGATATTCATATTGCAATGCATTATTAGACGCTGTTCGTGTGTTAAAGCATTGTGCCATTATGTTCCCATTACAATAATCCACATATTCGTATATTAAGAGCTCAAGCAATTACGATATTATTTAGACGCCATTTTGAATTGTGACGTATGTTTTTTTTTTAATTTGGTGTTTGGAATGTGTCACTATATATATAGAATATCCATATACAAATTCTATATTTATTCTATATATATAGTGACACCAAATGGTGGTTGTAACATTTGAGCCATATCTATGTAAGTAATATGAACATGGACATGTTTGTATCTAAGAGCCACCCCGGCTCGCCTGTATCCGACATTATAATATTAGGTCATGTAATCTGTATACATTTATAAATATATATAGAATAATATTTGCGTAAACTGCCACACAACGGATGTGAACACACTTACCACCGATATACTAATCGTTTCGGTATAATAATAATACAGACTTCAAATTTGTGATAGAAATTAATATATTACGAAACATGTTCGTTTATTTATAAGACTTATCGTGTACGCGAAGAAACGATGTGTATCTATAGACAGACTCGGTGTATGAAGTATTCTCTATCTCTTACTATATCCCTCACCAGCCATACGCATTGTGTGCTGCATAGGTGAGTAAACAGTAGAAGTACTTTACAATAAATGTAGTGCATTTTTATTTTTCTTCACGTTTAATTAAACTCAATACGGCTTATTTAGTGGACAAGAATTATCATCAAAATAATAAAAATATATAGATATAAACATATATATTAAAATAGATTGCATTTTTTTATTTATAAATATTGGTTCTGCGACCGAGTTGACAAAAAGAAAAAAAAAACAACAATTTTTCCTATTCTGTACTGCCACTAAACTGTAACAGGGAACTGTAAATCTACAATGTAATAAGATTTTATGTTTATAAGAAATATCAGTGTGTGTATGTATGACAGCATGTATGTAATGGCAAATAATTCACAGTGGAACGCCGTAATAGTTTTGACCAATACAATCCCCCAAGTTATTATTGAAGTTTTACGTGTGGGTGCCATATGACACCTAGACAAAATAAATAAATTGCAGGAAATTGTGGTTTTTATATGAGTTCGACATTCACGCTATCAGTAGTTGCATTTAGTTAAAATTACCCCAATCATTTATGACATTATTATTTTATAGTTTTCAGTACTTCGCGCCTAAAAAAGGGTGTTGCGAACTATTCTTCTGCAAACAACAGAAACAACTCTTCAACAGAGTCCTCCTATTTCATGTTTGTTTTCAGTTTTAATTTCAAACTTTATGGTCCAATTAATTCAAATTATTATACTGTTTTTTCTTTTGTATAAGCTTTCTGATCATTTCCCGAAACTATAATGTCTATATAGATTCACGGATAGGTTTTGCAAACATCTACTTACACTCGACGAGTTGAAAACTTATAATAACTGATAACTTATCATTAGATATTATTTTCATGTTTTTTCTATTTTTTAAGTTTGCAAAGAAATAATAATTACTTTTTTATTCCTTCAACTTTGACTCCCAGTTTCGCCCACGGAAAACCCGAGCCGGGTATAAATATTTTTTTTTTGTTCAGTTTTACGTTTCAAATTTCGAAACATCTATAAAATTATTCATATGACTCTAAAAAACAGCTAATTCTTTTCGTTTTTTAGTTACTTTTTTATGTTTTAATATTGATTTTGACCGTGATAACTTTATTGATTAAAATTTATTCGTTGTTTGATTCGCTCATATCGCACGAAAGATACGGCGAGCACTATAATAGGCTTTCTTTTTATTCCTAGTTTTCTTTAGATCTGTTTGGTTTTTCCTAATTCATACTTATAGGTATAGCTGTTATATACATAATATATATACATAAGTGTATGTAGCACGCGAAGCGATCGAAAACTGATTCTTTAATTTTTTTTTTACTTGTCTCATTTGGGAAACAGCAAAGATAAGTCACTAAAAACATACCTATAATCATGTTTGTATAGAATGAACTTTTTGTTAGTAAAATTTATAAACTTTTCTAGTCTGTTGTTTACAAATTTTGTACACAAAGATTTTGATAGTTATTTTATTTTTACATTTATTCGATGAAATATTATAAATACTTACTATACATAGTTGTATACCAAATAAGACAGGTAAAGAATAATCGGACGTCGGTTTATTACAGTTATTTGTCGCGAATTATGTTAATATCTTTTTTTTTGTAAAGATATGCTCAAAATTATTTTCAATGAACTCTTGAAATTGACTATAAAGATTTAAGGACACACGAATAACTAAATGTATATTTACCAGTTTAGTAAATATACATTTAGTAATTGGTAGTGTGAAAGGTCTGTATCAGTCGGGAAAACATATTTACTTATTAGTTAAAATGATAAAACGGCACTGTGGACATTTAAAACTCTTAATTTTAATGGAGTTCTGTGCCCTGACAGGATGATGAAATTGTAACTGAAATTTTATGATGATGATGATGATTCTTAGTTGTAAGTGGTGAACTGTATCACTGTATAACGTTAAATATTAATGTTATATGCAGAAGTTATGTACCATTTAAGTAAAATACATTATCGTAGAAATGAGATGGTTTTGTATTTATTTTTGATTTGTTTCTCCACACCCGCATTAACGTTTAGCAGTGGTAGAGCCACGCAGCTCGCAGCAAGAATGGGCCGGTTCGTTCGATAAATTACCCCCACCTCTTAGAATATTGATGTAAAGTAATTGGCTTATGCCGCGTTTCCTTCGGCGAGACAGTTTTCTGGAGTTATCGTTACTTTCCCCATACCACTTCCCTCTGTATCTAATCTTAAAGGCCGCCAACGCAACTAGAACACTATCACAGCTATGTTGCTAGAAAGCTACCTTTCCTGTTAGGTCGGTTTCCTGATCGGCGTAAAGTGTCCAATGCCGCTTTTCGCTTGGTGAGAGAAGTATTCGCAGGCGCAACTTCTTCCCTCTCCCCATCCCACCTCCGACAAGGGGTCGGAGGTGGTATCAGGAGTGGGAGGAATGCTGGCAATGCAACTGTGAATGGCTACGGCTATCATCAGGTAACATGCCTGCTCGTTGGCGCCAAGGAGGTGGGATCGGGAGTGGGAAGAATGCCGGCAATGCAACTGTAAATGGTTACGGTTATCATCAGGTAATTTGCCTGCTCGTTGGCCCCAAGGAGGTGGGATCGGGAGTGGGAAGAATGCCGGCAATGCAACTGTAAATGGTTATGGCTATCACCAGGTAACATGCCTGCTCGTTGGCCCCAAGGAGGTGAGATTGGGAGTGGGAAGAATACCGGCAATGCAACTGTGAATGGCTACGGCTATCATCAGGTAATTTGCCTTTTTGTTGGCCCCAAGGAGGTGAGATCGGAAGTGGGAAGAATGCCGGCAATGCAACTGTAAATGGTTACGGCTATCACCAGGTAACATGCCTGCTCGTTGGCCCCAAGGAGGTGAGATTGGGAGTGGGAAGAATACCGGCAATGCAACTGTGAATGGCTACGGCTATCATCAGGTAATTTGCCTTCTCGTTGGCCCCAAGGAGGTGGGATCGGGAGTGGGAAGAATGCCGGCAATGCAACTGTAAATGGTTACGACTATCACCAGGTAACATGCCTGCTCGTTGGCCCCAAGGAGGTGGGATCGAGAGTGGCAAGAATGCCGGCAATGCTACTGATTGGTTACGGCTATCACCAGGAAACTTGCCTGCTCTTTGTTTGTTTTTTTCATTTTTATTACCTACCTATAATTGTTATATTTTATACATCTAGAGTTTCGATTACGTGATGTATTAAAAATGGGACCATCTTACAAGTTTCTGAACTATGATAGACTAATTATTACCAAGCTAGACAATAGTGCCAATTTTATTCATCCAAGCGTTTTTTCTTCAAAAACTGTTTTATTTTTTTTTTCTTCAAAAACTGACAATGTAAACGTCAGTGGTTGTTGTTTAGATAAAAATCCTACTATAGTTCATTGAGTTATATTACTAAAGTAATATAACTACCTTAGTAATGTAACTCAATGCTACAGTTGAAATATCAAACTTAAGCATTAAAAAGCATAATGCGCTATATTGCTGTAATTGGAAAACTAGGATTGTCACATCAGTACAGACAGTAGTGCCAACATAACATATTAAATGACCCAATAGTTAAACCGCTACCATACACTCGACGAATAGCGAGGGAAAGAGGCAGGGACGTAGTGTGGACACGTTATTCGTCATGTCGCGAATCATTCCGGTAATGGGAACGCGAGTGGCTGACCACATTACTCGCGCGATCGCAGCGCAGTCGGCTAGGGCTGTTTAAAATATCGGATTTTCGACATATCGATATTTTTAACTATTGCTATAGATAATATCTTACTTACACTACGACGGTGCATTGGTAAAACTACCAACTGTGGAATCGAGATTGGCGGGTACGATCACCACTCGAGTATAAATATTTGTCCTGGTCTGGGTAGAATTTAGTAGAATAACTGCAACCCTATTTTGGATAATATACCCTATTTGATTTCTAATGACGTAATATTATTTTTAAGTAACTTACTCTCAACTAGCCCTATAATTTGATCCCCATACTGTAGAAATGTTTTAAAAATATCTGCTCCGACATATTACATAAAAAGTGATGTCATATTATTTTACGAGTTATAGTTAAGCCTTTCATTTAAACCCATATTGCATTGGAAATATCTCCGGATGACAGGTAGTGGTACTTCACTGGTCGAGCCAGCTCATTCATCCCAAACTCACCGTGTATACAATATTTCAGCTTCTATATCTTTTGAAGATATCTACTTCAAAATTAAGTTCTAAGATTCCAGAACATACACACTTACGGACATACAATGCAAAATAAAAATCACTGAGTTTATTAACTTTGTAATCAATTATGAGTAGTATAGTACCACCACCACCACCACCACATGTTGCTAGATTTTTATGTACTTTTTCGATACATCAAAGCCCGAAACTGATATAATAGGTTGGGGAAAAAGTATTTTCGTATTTTTGTATGAAAAGTCAAGACATTTTTTTCAAAGTTTATTTACATTTATTTACAATATATATGTACCGTTTTGTTGAATAACTTTCTCCCATTTTGTGGGCAGAGACATTATCCCGTTACTGTAGAAACTTTGGGACTTCTGATAAAAAAAACGGGACAAGTAGTTTTGGCAGTCCTCTCTTGAGATCAACCTTACAGAACCTAAAGAATTCTGAAGAGACCGAAACAGGTGAAAATCTGAAGGCGCAAGGTCAGGGCTATATGGTGGATGCACTAGGACCTCCCAGTCGAACTCTCTTAATTTTTGCTGAGTGGCTAAAGATGTGTGTGGTCTAGCGTTTTCGTGATGAAAGACCACACCCTTCCTGTTGATCAATTCCGGCCGTTTTCTCTCGACTGCTTCCTTTAATCTCATCAGTTGCTGGCAGTAAAGATCAGAATCGATGGTTTTGCCGGACGGTAAAAGCTCATAATGAACAATGCCCTTCCAATCCCACCATACACACAGCATCACCTTATTTCGTGTTAGGCCAGGTTTGGCCACAGTCTGTGAAGCCTGGCCAACTTTCGACCACGACCTTTTTCGCACGTTCTTGTCGTACGTGATCCACTTTTCATCGCCAGTTATCAATCTCTTCAAAAACGGCTCGGTTTCATTACGTCTCATTAATGAATCGCAAATGAGTACACGGTTCATTAAGTTTTTTTGAGTGAGCTCGTGTGGCACCCAAATATCGAGCTTTTTTGTATAACCAGCTTTCTTCAAATGGGTCAAAACTGTTTTGTGGTCAATTCCCAGTTCTTCAGCTACATTGTAACTACTAATATGCCGATCTTGCTCCACTCTTTCAAAAATGGCGTCCATTTTATTCGTAACAGGGCGACCAGAGCGAGGTGCATCTTTAACATCAAAATTTCCGGACTGAAAACGTTTGAACCAAATTTGTGCTACTCTTACTGACACTGCATCAGGTCCATAAACATCACAAATTTTTTTCACTGCTTGAGTTGCATTTTTGCCTTTTTTATAATAAAATTTTAAAATGTATCGAATTTCTTCATTAGATTCACTCATTTTTACGGAGAGAAAAACAAATGAAAAATAGCGGGAAACAACTTTTTTTTATTTTTTTCTTTTCTTTATAATGTAACCTTTTTAATGTTACCAAAACCAGCCAGACACAAATAGTACAGTCAAAGAAATTTTATAATAAGTTTATACCTACGTTATGCGAAAAGACTTTTTCCCCGACCTAATATTTAAAAATATCGATGTGTCGACAACTGATATTTTGAAAAATATCGACAGCCCTAATATCCAAGTTTCGCGCGAGTAGAGCTGTGTGTGGAGTGTGTGGACAGAGATGACAACATCGCGGCAACGCGAACGCGAACGGCGAATAGCTGTGTGTGGTAGCGCCCGGTGCTAAATAACCCCGATTCAGCTGTCAAAAGTCACAGATGTTGGACATCTGGATCGTCTTTGATGTTGGATGTAGAAATAGTTAAATTATTTATTTGATCAAAAATGGATGAGTATCTTATGGCTGTTTTAGCAAAATTGGTAATGTTGTCTCTTCTTTGAACATATTTATGAGTTATATTGTAAATAAGAAATGTAACTTATTATGTGACTTTATTTGGGTTCTATAAAAAATATATTTGATCTATACTCATGTTGCTGATGTTTATTTCTGCTTGCAGATTGTTTAAAATAGGTACTTATTTTAAACATAATATATGCAATATCCAAAATCTTTGAATTTTAATGTGTAGGTACTGGTACAATAAATAGTAAAATTATTTAATAAAAACTATGTGAACTCACTTCCAAGGAGTATCAGAATACAAAAAAAAGAGATTTTAAATATTTCTGCCTTTCAGAGATTGATGAATATAGGCTTGGATAATGACACAAGCTTGGTTTAATAACAATCTGGTTCATACACTATAAAAGAAATAATATTTAATTACAATAACTATATAATGTATATATAACAATACATCAGCATGTATTGTATTTTTATTGATTATCTTAATGCTTAATCAATGACTTTGTAAAAATGGACCAATATGTCTGTTAAACTTTGTACCTTGTTATAATTTGTCAAAATACACCTAATAATGGCTTTAAATCAAACCTAAGAAATATTTATTTAGATAGGAACCCTTGCTCTAAACAACAAAATAATGACATTCACATATTACTTCAGTATTTACACACTACTGGTGTAGTAAATAGTTTTAACTGATTATTTAACTTTGTTTCATGTTGTTTTTGATGAGTAGGTAGTGTAAGAACCTATATAACATAACATAACTTCACACCTTTTGTTACCTGAAGGTGTAGGCAGCGGCTGTTAAGCCTCATCTCCCCGTTATGTTTATGTCCCAAATGGAAGAGGTGGCGAAGCTATTGCCATACCGGGCAAATCATAACCATATCTTAAATTATGGCATGCACACAATGCCATAATTTGAATTTGGAAAGGACTGGGCATGAAGTTCATCCATGATTTTATTTTCAGAAAACCAATGATTATAAAGGTTTGACTATAGTGCTGGGCAATGAGAGTTGTGACCTGGACTCGGCTGTCAGCTCTGTTGTTTATGCACTGTTTCTAAACTGGCAATACAATCAGATTAGGTGTAAGGTTTGCACAAGAGAGAATAGACCAGACACAGTGAAAGATGATATTTTTGTGCCAATATTGAATGTGTCTAGACTTGATTATCCATTGAAAACTGAAGTTGTTTTCCTTTTTAAAATGTATGGAATATTTGAAAACCATTTAGTTTTCAGGTGAGTCCATTTTGCTTCTATGAATTAAACAATAATATAATTCACTGATCAACATTTAGTCACTGGTTAAAGTTCTATGCCTTGTAAAAACGTAGGTGTATCGCAAAACACATACATAATATTTTTGGTAACTTTTATGCAGGTATACTTCCTGACTGCTGTTATAAATGCGAATGTGTTGTTGTTTAAGACTTAAACTCCTTAATCAACTGTCAGTATTTAACATACACTTATTCTGATGATGAGTAATGATTAAAAACATGAAAACTTACACACATACTGTGCGTGTGGGTGCGCGCCGTGATTAGCGTTGCTATCTAAATCTAACTGAAAAGTGAATATGGCTGAACCGTTTTGGAGCAAACTCTACATAGGTATAGACAGCTTACCTATAATTTAAATAATTTGTAATCATATATATAGACATAATTTTGGCGTGAGCGGAGTTGTAGCGACTAACTAGTAATTAATTTTTAAAAATTATAAAGAAATGTTAAATGAATTGAAATAAAATGAATTGTTGCAGGGATAAATATCGATGACTGAAAAAGTTTGTGCCCGGTATGGCAATAGGTTCGCCACCGATTCCATTTAGGACGTAAACATAACGGCGGGACGAGGCTTAACAGAGGCTGCCTACACCTTCGGGTAACAAAAGGCGTGAAGTTTGTTTTATGTTGCAGGGATGATTACGACATAAAGGATTTAATATCAAAATCTGAAAGTAAAGTTGTTTTAGTTGATCACCACACTCTGTCGAAGAACGATAAGTTCTTGTCAACTCTGGTCACGGAGATAATTGATCACAGGTAAGCTTTAGTAGGCGCTAAGGACATCATAACCAATCATATCACATGATCTAGATCAGTGATTCCCAAAGTGGTCCAGGTGGACCCCCAGGGGTCCACGGGAGACTCGCTAGGGGTCTGTCTACGTAGGCGTGAACAAAAATCGGGGTCCATAAGATGCTAATGGGGGTCCACGAAAATTTATCTGCTTTTGATACTAAAGAGCAAGCATAGTTTTTAAAGGGCCTACCTACATTATTTTAAGTACCTAACTAAGCAGATAATATTTTAATAAGGCAAGCGACTGTTACTTGGCTAAACTTGCGTATGATATTACGTACAATTGCGTGTACAGACTTGCAAAGCGCTACCCGCCCGACAATGCATAATGCTTGTTCAGACATGAACTTGATCACCACTATAAATACTTGATGCCAAAGGCAAACTCATTCATTTGTTTCCGGAATTTCGAAAAAAAGGTGTGAGAAAATTTATATCAGTGTTTGCTAGTGCCGAAGAAAAGTAAGTACTTACCTTTTTTTTATAGTAATTAAGTATTTTGTTTACGTGTACTAGTCGGTTGATCACAACTGCTTGTATAGATAGGTGAATTAGTAACATGGATATTTTAATTGTCCTCTTTCGATTTGAAGACAAACACAGCACGTTTTATTCAATTGTTTTTTCACGAGAGAAGCACTGTGTTATATGGCAATGGCAACACTTTTGTTTTTAGGAACTAATATTTATTTCTAATACTAAAATTACAATTTAGAAATGAAATAGAAATATAATAATACAATTTAACTTCGAAGATACTGTGGTTATGAATTGACTTACTAGACTAACTGTGAAATGGCACAACATCATCTTAAATATGCTATTGGTTTTGGAGAGGGGAACACATTAAGGGATACAAGTGCGTGGGGATAGGGTAAGTGGTTACAAGGTCTGTGTGCCTGTTTATATTTATTAATGTTTAACAATATTATCTAATGTATATAATTAGGAAGTTGACTTTATATTTATTAATGTTTAACAATATTATCTACTGTATATAATTAGGAAGTTGAATACTATTACATAGTGTAAATATATGGTTAAGTTATAATCTAACAATTACATAGAGTTATATAATCTAACACCTCCCCCCTTAGAACAAAGATTGGGCTATTTTGCCCGATTTTTGAGGACTCGAAGTTCTGGCTGTGTAGTCTTCGTCTTCGGTTTCGGATGGGCGCGCTGTTACAGCAGTATTGTTGAAGTCCGTCATCGGTATAGGTAAATGGACTTGCTGTCGCCTTTGAGATCGGTCAAAACAATTGTTGAATATCTGGATACAGTTGGCGTCGCTACGATGTGCGGCTCTTTTGCGGAATAATTTAAATATATTTATGTTGCAGCATTTAAGGCAGATGAAAAATAACAATATGAAGCCAATTGCGAGACTTATAAATGAGGAGCTCGATGAGTTTTTGTCGATGAAATTTTCTTTTTCATTAAGTTGCTGTGTATGAATTTTTAATTCTTCTTTTATCGTATTTAACGAATCTAGCGGAATGTTATTTATTTTGATTGGCATTAATTCTGGTATTTTTTCTATGTTGAAATCATTTTCTAAGCACAAAGTTTCTAGGTCTACTGTAATTATGGGATGACTGATGTTGGAGGATGTACTGCTTTCTGTTAATAAGGTTGTTAGTGCTGTATATAATTTACAGCCTTCTTCTAAGGAGATGATTCCTGTTCCGAATATTTCTCCGTGGCTTGTTTTATCTTCACATTCTAGTGCATATGGAGTTCTGTAGCGTAAAATGAAGATCCATTTGTTCGATTTTAATTTTTGAAACGTGTTGATATTGGCGGAGAAAGTCGTAGTTTCGCAGATTTCTGGAACGCTTCTTGAAGTGGTCGACAGAATTGCTAGTTCACAGATAGGTCTTGAGTTGACGTTGTATATTGTGAATTTGCAGACTGCGGTGTTTGGTGCGATTGTCTTGCAGCTATCTAATGAGTTTGTAGTCACGTACTGTTGTCTAGTAGTGCTGGTGGCAATGTATGTTTGCTCGGGAAGTATGGTGGAATATAAGGAAGAGTCGGGATGGAGAATAGGAATAGAGTAAACGTGATATAAGGTGAATTTGTCATTTTTTACTAAAGGGAAGTCTAATATGTATACGAGTTTGTTCATGTAAATGTAAGAAGTAATGGAAGCTGATTCGAGAATTTGGTGAATATTGCTTAAAGTTATTGGTGCTACGAGATTCTGATTGGATCTGGCTGGACTGGTTGATAATAACTCTTTGTATATGCGAAAAGTAGAAATAATGGAAGGGTGAATAGCGCCCGATTTGATAAACAATATACTACTAATTATATCATCTATATCTTGTTCTAGTGAATTTATTGCTTCGAGAATTTGTATAGATATAGAAGAGACTTTTTCGGAAATAGTAATATTAAATAAAATTTGGTTAGTGGAGTTAAAATAAGAACTGATCTTAACTAGATTTTCGTTAATTCGGTTTTCGTCATAATTAAGTCTTAAAATAGTTTCGTTGAAATTTGTAATAGTTGAAGAAATTATATGCAAATGTTGTTTAAGTATATCGTTCGCAGAAATTTGTTGCTTTTCAAGAAGTCGGATACATTCGTCGTAATGTTTAGCATCTTTAGCATCTAGTGTGCCGATGAGCCATTTTAATATTGTACTAAAGCCGTCTAAAAGTTCACGCTTTGTTCTTTTATTACTAGTATATAAGTTCAGTTCGTCGAGTCTAGTATCTATTTTATCTAAATTAACTTTAATAAAGGAACTAGTGGTTATTACGCTTGGTAAGCTAGGGTTACGTGATATAAGACTTTGGAAGTTATGAACGAGACGTTTGAGTGAGTCGCGAGATATAAATAAAGGATTTAGATCACGATAGATAACAAATTTCCAAGAACCATCTGTAATTAGAATATCACGGATATTTTCGAAATATAATCCCGAGTTAGAAGGGATAGGAAGGATTTCGGTATTACCAGTAACGAGAGTTGTGGAGTACCTGAAATAATTAGTTAATTCGATTACTACCTAATTTATAAGTTGTGTAAAGATTTTCAATATAAATGTAAAGTTTGTATAAAATAATGTAAAATATTAATTAAATTAAGGAACAGATTATAAACTAAAATAGGGATTATTCACTAACGAGATGAAATAATTATAATTTATAATTATATTTATAATTGATTTTTGATTGAATTGATTGAATGGATATTACTATTTTCGGGTATTGGAATAGGATTAGCCATGGATGTAATTACCCTGAACTTAAATTAATACTATATATATACTATTACTTATTTTTAAAGGATAAGAGACATTATTAATTTAGTCTAATCGCATAACGGTCGTAAACGATTAGCATGCACTAATTGAGTTTTACCGGATTTTCGTATAATATAGTTTTCATTAAATCCTAATCTAACTATATCGTAAGGTCCGTCCCATTTATTATCTAAGTTATTGGGGTTAGGTACCTTGAGCATTACCTTATCGCCTATATTGAATTTTGCTATGTTTTTTATATTGCTGTCATAGCGTTCTTTAGCTTTCTCTTTCATTTGATCTAAATTACGTTTAGCTACGTCGCGTGAGATTTTTAGTTTTTCGGTTAAATCGTTTAAATAATCGTGTGTAGTATAGTCGTTATTTTCTTTGAGTGAAGATAAAGTTCGAGGTTTAAATCCGAAGAGAAGTTCATGAGGTGTAAATCCTGTAGATCGGTTCACAGATGTGTTATGACACATGACGGCGAATGGCACTATTTGATCCCAGTTTGAATTATTTCGTTTGTGATACATTCTTATGTGATCACGAAGAGTTGCGTGGAAACGTTCTAGGGAGCCATTCGTTTGAGGATGATACGCAGTGCTAACTGTATGAGTGGAGCCAAGAATTTTCATTAATTGTTTGATAATTGTGTTAACAAATTCTGTACCTTGATCGGAATGGAATCTTTTAGGTATACCATAATGTTGGCAGAAGCTTAGTAGCGTTTTTGCTATAGTCGTAGCTTGTTTATCAGGTATAGGGTAAGCTTGAACAAATCGGGTTAAGTCGTCTTGTAATGTTAAGATGTATTTATTATGTTCGTTGGTGATGTCAGAGTATGAGACTAAGTCAATAGTTACGCGTTCGAAGGGTTCAGTGGAAGAAGAAGTAATTACCATTGGTGCTTTATAAGTTCGTCTTTGAATTTTATTACGTTGACAGATTTGACAATTGTCTATGTATTCTTTGATAGCGTCAGTCATACCTTTCCAGAAATATTCGTCCCTAATTTTACGTGTCGTTTCTATCACGCCTCGATGGCCTGATAGAGGATCGTCATGAAACGTCTTTAAGATGTTAGGAATTTCTTCTGGTTCTGGTGTCTTGACTTTATTTTCACATATAGTAATTTTACAATTATATGTGTCAGCAAGATAAGCAGTGATATGTAACTGTTCATTGCCTTTGAGTTTACAAGTCTTGTCTGTTTTAAGATCAGGAATATAAAGTGTTTCAAGAGTGTTGTTGTGTAAGCAATTTAAAAGTGTTTTAAAATAACTTTCAGCGTCCCACGGGTCGTAATAAGTGGGCCTTGAGCACCCAAATATAATGTTTTGGTTTTTGTTGGAAATCAATAAATCAGTATCGTAAAGTGTGCGTTTTTTGTTGATGTATGGGTCCACTTGAGAGCATTTAGAGATTGCGTTGTTAAAAATGTCATGTTTATCTGAGAGTTCACATGAAATTGGAATTAAAATGTTTTTGTGTCGATCGTCTAAGAGGTTATCCGGAGAGATTTGGAGATTTGGAGTGTCGAAGTTGTAGTGAGAATTTTCTGAGAAGTACTCATAATTTATTTGTAAGTAATCTTCAGATGTGTTGGTTGGATTTTGAATTGTGTTATCGGGTATGTCTATGTTTGTGTTTAAAATTGAAGGTCGCGAAAGGGCATCAGCGTTCGTGTTGTTCTTCCCTGCTTTATAAATAACTTCGTATTCGTATTCCTCGAGTTTAAGGCGCCATCTTACTAAACGACTGCCTGGATCTTTGATCGAGAATAACCACGTAAGAGGTTTGTGGTCGGTAACTATTTTAAACTTTCTTCCGAATAAATAAGGTCGAAAGTGTTTAACAGCCCAAACTATAGCTAGCAATTCGCGTTCTATTGTTGAATAATTTGATTCGGCTTTATTAAGAGTTCGGGATGCATATGCGATGGGTAGATCTTTATTTATTTCACCTTGAGATAGAACTGCACCAATAGCGTGTATCGAAGCGTCAGTAGTCACAATAAATTCTTTAGTGAAGTCGGGATATTGTAGAATAGGAGGACTAGTAAGTAGATTCTTACATTCGTCGAATGAATTTTGTTGAGATTCACCCCAAACAAAAGGGACATCTTTTTTTAGTAAGCTAGTGAGAGGTTTTGTGATTTTACTGAAATTAGAAATGAAGCGACGATAATAGCCAGTTAGGCCAAGGAAAGCTTTTATGTCTTTGCACGATTTAGGAATAGGGAATTCTTTTACAGCTTTTATTTTGTCGGGATTTGGTTTGACACCTTCATTTGAGATAATGTGTCCTAGGTAAGCTACTTCGCGTCTAAGAAATTCGCACTTATCGGGCTGGACCTTAAGATGGTATTGCCTGAGCCGTGAGAATACTTCGCGAAGCTTCTGTTCGTTGTCCTCTAAATTAGACGCAAAGATAACGATGTCATCAAGGTAAACAAAACACCTTTCACCTTGAAGACCAGTCAAAACAGAGTCCATAACGCGTTGGAAAGTAGCCGGTGCATTTTTTAATCCAAAAGGCATTCGTTTATATTCATAATGCCCGTAGGGTGTGCTGAAGGCAGTTTTAGGTATATCCTTAGGGTCTAATTCGAGTTGATGAAATGAAGAGGCCAAATCGATCGTCGTGTAGTACTGAGAGTGACCTAATTTGTCAAGTATGTCTGTGATATTTGGAAGAGGATAACTATCGCCTATGGTTACATCGTTCAGTCGACGATAGTCGATAACTAGACGCCACTTTCGTTTACCTGAGGCGTCGAGTTTTTTAGGGACAACCCAAATCGGGCTACTCCATGGAGAAGAGCTCGGTCTAATGATATCTTGCTCTAATAATTTATGAACTTGACTCTTGACTTCGCTCTCATGGATTTGTGGGAACCGATAAGTTTTTGTGTGTATAGGAGTGTCAGTTGTGGTCGTTATCTTATGCTTTGTGTGGTTACTAAAAGTTAAATTATCACCCTCGAGAAAAAATATGTCTGAGTATTCGGCTACGATTTTATTTATAGATAGAGATTCTTCGGCGTTTAAGTGTTCTCTTCGTATTGAAGAAAGGACCTTGTTCTGTCTATCAGTTTCGGATATTATATTAAAATTATTTATTGGATGTTCAGCGTTGTCAATTATTTGTTCGTTAATATTAAAGGGCATAAGTTCGAGAGTGGGAATGGTAATAATTTCATCGGTTTTATTTGTGTTTACACATGTGATTAGGAATGAGTTGTTTAAGACATTAACTAGTGCGTTGGGAATGACAATACCATTACCTAATGATTGTTTTTCGACTAATGCAGTTCCGGAGTTAAAGTTGTTTGATTTACACATAATTACGGTTTCAGAGCGTCCATTTAGTACTTGCTTATCTGGAGAGTTACTTAAGTTGGGAATTTCATTAATAAAATGAAGTTTATATGATTTGTCACGTAATCTCATAGTTCTAGACTGTACATAGAGATGGCAGTTAAATCTAGACATAAAATCGTTACCTAGAATACCATCTGCTTTAATATTTAGGTCAGCAACGTGAAACTTAAATTTTGGTAAATCATCTAAAGATATTTCAGCAGTACCTGAAGTGAAAATTGAGGATTGAGTGCTAGATATGCCTACAATAGATACGATATTAGATTTGTTTAAATAAGAAGATCCTATTTTGCTATTTTTAATAACTGAAATTCCTGCTCCAGTGTCGATTAGTAGAGTGACTGGTTTTCCTTCAATGTGAAAAATACAGTGTAGTAAATTTTCCGATGGAACGTCGTTTAAAGATGAAATAGCAAATGATTCGATGTTAGGTTTTGATTTAGGTTTCGGTTTGGGTTTAGGTTTTGATTTAGGTTTTGATTTGTTAGTAGATTTTGAGTTTAAGTAATTAGAATTTGTGTTTGAGCTAGTAGAATTAGAATTGGAGTTAGTAGGATATGAATTAGTAGAATTAGAATAAGAATTTATACTATTTAAATGAGTAGATGTAGTAGGAATTGAATCAGTGGAAGAGCCATGAGTTTGGGGCTGGTTACCCTGTCCGTTTGGCTGAGTTATAATTGATTTAGTAGGTGTAGAAATGGGACTAGAAATAGTTTGAACAGACGCGTCTCTAAATTGTTTTTCATGAGTACTAACATTTTGTATCGGCGCGCTGTGAGATTTAACACGTTCTCTTAGAGTTAGAGGTCGTTCAAGCTCTGTGCTAATGTTTGATTTGACGTGGGTGAGCAAGTTAGTGGGGCGATTTCCGACGAATTGCTCATTTCGTCGGTCGCCTTGCAGTTTAAATTATTTACTTGTGCAGAAGGCGCGGGAAGAGCGCGCTGAGGCTGGCTATGACGTAAATTATTATTATAGGCTCGTTTGCGACACTCAGTTATTACGTGACCCGAATTCTTACAATAATTACATATTTTTTGTATTGATGTACTAGGATTATTCATATTTTGACGAGGTTGGTTTAGTGGTAGAGGTATTCGATTATTAGGTGTATAATTACTACGGAGTGGTGTTGATCTGTTTGTATTAGGGTTCATCGGTCGAAGGGATGTTATACGAAATAGGGATTGACGTGCGTAATTCATTGCGCGAATTTTATCTTCCTGAATCGCGAAATGGCCAGCTTCGTTTAGCGTACTAACGTCTTTCGTTCTGAGCATTATGCCTATGTCAGAACTGAGACCGTTTACGAAAACGTTTAAGGCGGTTTCTTCTGTAGTTGCTAAACGTCCCGGTAATGTGCTATCAGATATATCGGCATTTAATTTTTCCACTATTTTACTTCGGCATAAATCTACTCTGTTAAAATATTCTGTAATACTTTCGTTTGGTTTTTGAAAGAGAGATTGTAGTTCTAAGCTGAGATGTGCAATAGTTTTAACGTTAGAGAATTTGTTTATCAAAAACGAACGCAATTCGTTCCATGTGTTATATCGTTTACAATGTATATCTGGTGCACCTGCACCAGTGATATTATTTAACGCGTAAACTAAGAGTACTTGTTTTTTTTCTTCAGTGGCTAGATTAAAAGCGGAATCACATGAACGAATGAATCTATATACTTGGTCATTGATATTTGTGTCGAAATATGGTATTAGTTTTAATAATGTTGCGATATCGAGTGACATTTTATGTATATTTGATTGAGCGAAAGAATTTGCAAAGAAAGTAGATAAATTACTATATAGTTGGTCAGTTGATTCGTCTTTAATTTGATTTATCATTGAATTAGTTAATAGAATTGGAAAATAAAATAATTAAAATAGAATTAGGATTAATTTGAGGTCTTAGGAAATATAAAAATAGAGTTAGGAATTAGGAGAGCAAAACAAATTATGCCACTTACCACATTAACAGTAATAACTGGACTCGCATGGTTCGGCGAAGTTCTTTAAAAGCCTACGGCTACCGCTACGTCGTTGTTTCCTGTCTGCTAGGCGATGCTGTCCTGATGACGGAGACTTGACGCGCGTTTCCTTCGTCTTACTGTTTGCGAAGATCCTACCGACTGCGCCAAATTGTTATATGGCAATGGCAACACTTTTGTTTTTAGGAACTAATATTTATTTCTAATACTAAAATTACAATTTAGAAATGAAATAGAAATATAATAATACAATTTAACTTAGAAGATACTGTGGTTATGAATTGACTTACTAGACTAACTGTGAAATGGCACAACATCATCTTAAATATGCTATTGGTTTTGGAGAGGGGAACACATTAAGGGATACAAGTGCGTGGGGATAGGGTAAGTGGTTACAAGGTCTGTGTGCCTGTTTATATTTATTAATGTTTAACAATATTATCTAATGTATATAATTAGGAAGTTGACTTTATATTTATTAATGTTTAACAATATTATCTACTGTATATAATTAGGAAGTTGAATACTATTACATAGTGTAAATATATGGTTAAGTTATAATCTAACAATTACATAGAGTTATATAATCTAACAACTGCCTCTCTAAATAGGCCGAATAAGCAATATTGCAGAGCAATTAATTTTGTAGATAATTTTTCTTGCAAATAACTACTAACTTTGTAAGTAACTATTTTATCAAAACTATTCCTTTTCGGAAAGAGCGAGCGGTGCGCGGGCGACGGGGAAAGGTCAGGGCTTGAGCTTCGATGCCAGTTTGTCACGTTTTAACAATGAAGCCGCAGACGCAACGCAAATACAAGGAGCGCGTGAACTCATTGATTTGATGTTAGTTATCGTTTTTATGGACAATTTTGGGATTTCGACTTTTATTTTTTCCTACACAAATTTGATCAGCATTCGATACTGAGTATTTTTTATTTGTACTATTAAAAATTTGTGGTAAATTAGGTACTTTAAAATTGATACCGTTTCGTGAAAACGTCTGTTTTTGTCTTAGCGGTTTATTAGTTGGTCCCTTCACAAGCCGTAATTCTATTTCCGCGTGCTGAGAAAGGGTGCCGTGTGATACTATATTCAGAAAAAAACTTGGTTACTGAAACATTTTTTTTACAGGTAAGTTAACTGACACGAAACATGGCTACAGCAAAGAAAAAATGTCGACAATATAGTGTCGATTATTTGAAATACGGTTTTGTTCCATCAGAGGCAGACAAACAATTGCCCATGTGTCTATTATGCAACAAAGTTTTGAGCAATGACTCTATGAAACCATCAATGCTCGAAGATCATCTAAAAAGGTGTCATACTGATAAAATAGGTAAAGATTTAAAATATTTCAAACATTGAAGGAAAAATATGAAAAGAGACCCACCATGCACAGTATGTTCGCTTCAACATCTCAAAGTAACGATGATGGCTTGCGGGCATCTTACAATATCTCATTACTTATAGCAAAATGTGGAAAACCGCACACTATCGGAGAGCAATTAATTTTACCCGCTGTTGAAGAAGTTTTAAAAACTGTTTTGCACCAATCTCCATTTGACGTACTAAAAAGAATTCCATTAAGTAACAATACTGCACAAAGACGCATTGATGAAATGAGCTCTGATATCGAAAGTTCTTTGTGCAATCATCTGCAAAAAACTCATTTTTCTATACATCTGGACGAGTCAACGTTACCCAGTAATGAAGCATTATTATTGGCATATGTCCGATTTATTATGGAGGAAGAAATTCACGAAGAATTGCTATTTGCCAGAACTTTGGAGACTGACACTAAAGGCGAATCAATATTTAATATCCTGAGTAATTTTTTTACGGAAAAATCGATTCCATTTACAAACATTATTTCAGTGGCAACAGACGGAGCTCCTGCAATGGTCGGGCGATATCGTGGGGTCATCTCAAAAGAATTATACCAGGGCTTACAGCTATTTATTGCGTAATCCACCGCCAACATCTTGTGGCAAAACACTTAAGTGACAGGTTGAACCAATCTCTTCATTTTGTAATAAAAGCTGTCAACAAAATCAGAAGCAATGCATTGAATACGCGTTTATTTGCTCAATTGTGCGACGAAAATGATGAAGACTTCCAATGACTGCTCTTACATACTGAAGTACGCTGGTTGTCGAAAGGCGCATGCTTAACGAGATTTTACTCTGTTTTGGATTCCGTTTTAGAGTTCCTATAAAGCAGAGATCCAGATTTCAAAGAAAACTTGATCAAATTCAAAGCAGACATTGCGTATTTGACAGATTTGTTTAAAAAATTTAATGATATTAACTTGCAGTTACAAGGGGACAGCCTGAATTTAATAAAAACAAAGGGGATAATTTCGGCTTTTCTTGGGAAATTGAAATTAATGAAGCAAAACATTAGTCGGTGCGAATTCTCTCAATTTCCAAACTTGTCGCAGGTAGAATGTATTGATGAGGATATCCATACCTACAGTCAACATTTAAGTGCCCTGCATGATGACTTCAAAACCAGGTTTGAAGATATGCTGACAATGGATATACCACCATGGATCATAAATCCATTTGATGAAACGGAAGTGGCCAATGTTGTATTACAAGAGGAGCTTCTCGAGCTAAGCACCAATGAGGAGCTGAAGGTGAAATTTAGAAAAGGCTACCAAACATTTTGGCTGCAAGCAGAAATACCCGAAAAATATCCTGGACTGTGGGAAATCGCAAGGAAGTTTTTAATAGCTTTTCCCTCGTCATACCTTGTAGAAAGGAGTTTTAGTGCCGTTACAAATCTCTTAACAAAAAAAGGAGCAAATTAAACATCACAGAGCGGGGGGATTTGCGGTTATTGCTCACAAAAATAAAGCCAAACATTGATCGTTTGCTGACACTCCACTAAATACATCCTTCCCATTAATTAAAATTATGACTTACCTTATTAATTTTTTCTTGTAATTCTATTCTTTTAATAAATAAAGTGTTATAAAATGTACCATTTTTCGTTTTTATTTTACCTTTCGGAATATAGGGACAGAACTCAGAAGCGACACATTTTTATTTTTTGGCGACTTTAAGAATGTGGTAGAAATGTAGCAGCAGGGGGTCCATCGAAACTAGTAACATTTTGAAAGTGGTCCACGAGAAAAATAAGTTTGGGAACTACTGATCTAGATAGACATATGAAAGCAGCAGCACCCTTAGCTCGTTCTGCTAATTAAAATTATTGTCATTATTTTTTATTAAAAAATATATATTGAATTCAATGGTTGGCTCATTGCCCGGTTCTTCTCATGATCGTTCTGCTCTCGTAATCGGCCTGGTTTGTTCAATGTCTCCCTGTTTTATTTCTCAACTGTACATTTTTAATTTAATTATTATTTTTATTTAATGTAATTGTTGGGAATGATAAAAACTCAGCAAATAAGATACTTTGATTGGGTTTAACGGAACTTTTAACCAGGTAACGTACAATTTTATAGGCCAATAGACAAATCACAGTGGACTTTCAAAGAGGACACTCGCACAACGATACAGACAGTCGGCTCTTGTTGCACACTCGTCGCTCAGAGAATCAAAGACTTGAGCCACTTACTAACTAGAGAGGCTGAGTTCTTTCGGTCTTATCCAGTATGCTGCAACTTAATACATGGTAAGTTTTAGCATCATTATTGGGAGGAAGATCCTCAGTATAATTTTGGAAAAGTGATTGTTATGCCACATGCGGCCTCGAACCTTAAATTTCTAAATCAGAAACGTGGTTCTGAACTTGTAAGCTACAGAGACGAAGTAATTTCTTTAAAAAGTTATCTGTCGTTAGGAAGGCCATAAGGGTGGAGCTGTGGGTAACAACTAGATTCTATAATTCATTTTTTCTCACGCAGCAACTATAATCCTGGACACGGTGAATTTCTCTAAAGAAGTAAATAAAGCCACCCCTCACGATGAGGAAATTGTTTTATTTCTGGAGAATCTGATGACTGTCGATAACCACGAAAGTGAACGGTGAGAATCTTTACCTAGAACTGGTCGTTGTGAATGTGTATATGTAATACAATAAATAGCTGACTCAGCAAACGTTGTTTTGCAAGTAGTATATTATTAAGCGGTTGACTACCCTCAACAATTAGTAATAAATGTTGACTAATTCTCAGACCTACAAAGAATCAAAATCGGTCGAGCCAGATCGGTGTAGTTTGTTAATTGTTAGTGATCATGACAAAAAGAATAGTTTGGCCAATATTCATACTTAAAAAACGTATCCCCGTAATACCGTTGCTGTCCTTGCGGTCGGAGTATTATAGACTATCCTATATTTTAATTTGGATCGATATGTATACTGTGTGCAAAATTATTTAAAATCGGTTATGTAGTTTGGGGAGTCCATAGCGAACAAACAATATGAAATCAGGGCGGCCATTTCAGAGATTAGCCGGAGCACACAGACAGACAGGCACAAAAATAATATTGTTTTGTTGTATAAGCCCAATGAAGTAAAAAGCATTTATTTCAATATTACAAACAAACTCCCCAATTTTAATTAAAAACCTCTCCATAACGAACCTCATGAAAATATTAATAAAAAAGTAATTCCCTTGCTTGGTAGGCCCGAGACATCTTTGGGTTCGAATAAAACTGGGGATCACGCGAGTTTTCCTGGTCGCAGCTTATGCTCCCGTCAGCTCCGCGGATCCCCGCGAACTCGAGGAGTTTTGGGAAACTGTTAGGGATATTCTGGATCTGGTTGAGGGAAATGAAAGGATAATTCTGTGTGGTGATCTTAATGGATGGGTCGGAACCAAGAGAGATGGCCTGGAGGCTGTCCTTGGTCCGAATGGTGACAAGAGAGTGAATGATGCTGGTAAGCCGATATTGGACGTATGCCTGGAACGGAACCTCCTTGTGTCTAACATATTATTCCGTCATAAAGATATTCACACGTATACGTGGAGACGGAATAAACAAAAGAGTGTGATTGATTTGATTTTGGTAGATAGTCGTCTCCGAAATACTCTAAGGGATACAAGAGCCTACCTCTGTAGGCTCTTGTATCCCTTAGGGTCCGTATCAAG
Source organism: Euproctis similis (assembly GCA_905147225.2). NCBI lineage: Eukaryota > Metazoa > Arthropoda > Insecta > Lepidoptera > Erebidae > Euproctis > Euproctis similis. The sequence continues at coordinate 3,616,494 of LR990107.1, forward strand.
AGTGGGGCCTCTGCCCCACTCTTGATACGGACCACTACCTGGTGGTAAGCCGTTTCGTGGGCCTTTCGTACCCATTTCGGAGAGCTTGAAAGGATAAAATGAGAGAAATTAGAAGATGGAAGTGTACGGAGTATGTATGTAGACCTAGTCAGTAAAAGACTCAGTGAGACGAGTCTTTCTGACCTAGGTGTTGAAGAATGCTGGGAAAGAATGAAAGATAGTATAGTGAATAGTGCAAAAGAAGTATGTGGTAGTGCAAAGAGGCATAAGATTCTGAGAGGTGACGCCTGGTGGGACGCGGATGTGAAATCCAGCGTCGAAAGAAAGAAAAAAGCATGGTTGGATTATGTCTCAAGTTTGAATCAGAATGATAGTATGACAGAGAAAAAGTATGAGAGCTACCGCCGCTGCAGGAATGTTACCAAAGCCTTAGTGAAAGAGAAGCGTGAAAGACTAGTTGCGAATGAGGAAGTGAGGTTGACGGAGAACTTCGAGGCGAATAACAAACTCTTCTGGAGGGAAGTTAGAAAGTCTCGGGGTTCTTCGTCAACATCCAGAATGGACAAAATTATGTCTAAGACTGGTGACATTCTTGCAAACCCAAGCAATGTATTGGGCAGGTGAAGTGAGTATTTTGGGGAAATGTACGAGTATGTTCCGGATATGGGCGCCGCGAGTGAGCCTACGGCTGACACCGCTGCGCCAACATCTGACGAGGACATTACTATGGAAGAGATTGAATATGAAGTATGAAAAATGGTAAGGCAGCTGGAATTGATATGATGTCTGCTGAAATGATCAAACACGGTGGAACCTGTGTCCGGGACGCTTTCCTGACCTTGAGCAATCTGTGCTGGAGGTCGGGTAAGTTTCCCATGGACTGGAGGCGCGCTGTCATTGTGCCCTTGTATAAAGGTAAGGGATCACGTATGCAGTGTTCCAGTTACAGGGCCATCAGTTTGATCAGTTTAGCAGCAAAAGAGTATGGGAAAATTATTGAAAGGAGAATGAGGGTGATATCTGATGGAGTGTTGTGGGAGGCTCAGGGTGGTTTTAGAAGCGGACGAGGGTGCATGGATCAGATTTTTTCTCTCCGCAACGTCGTAGAGAAATAACTGGCTGTTAACCGGAAGGTTTTCTGCGGTTTTGTGGATCTGGAAAAAGCGTTTGACAGAGTGTTACGAAAGGATCTGTGGGGCATACTCCCGGGCTACGGGGTGAGCGGAGCACTGCTGCGCGCTGTGCAGTCCACTTATGAGGGCTGCACAGCGTGTATGCGTGTTGACGGCGGCTTGTCCCCCTGGTTTGACGTCAATATCGGCGTCAGACAGGGTTGCGTGCTGTCCGCTCGACTGTTCATCCTGTACCTGTACAGTTGTCTCCAGAGAGTTAGATCGATGGATGTAGGGATGCGAATGGGTGACCTAGTTGTGAGCTGCCTGCTTTACGCAGATGACGCCATGCTTCTAGCCGAATCGCCGTCGGACCTGCAAACACTAGTCACTACTATGAAAGATGATTGCATGATTAAAGGCTTGCAGTTGAATGCGACGAAAACGAAAGTTATGGTGTTTGAGAGGGAGGAATCCAGAACAGATGCAAGGATAATGGTTGATGATGTAGTGCTGGAACAGGTGAATGAAATTGTATATCTTGGATGCGCTTTTAGCAGAGATGGAAGGTACACCGCGGATGTATAGTAGAAAGACGAGTGGCGATAGGAAATAGCGTAAATGGAGCGTTGGGCAGATTCCTGGGCGCAAAAAACATTAGCAGAAAAGCCCAGCTAACAATCCACAATGCAGTCCTGATCCCAACGCTAACTTATGGAAGCGAGAGCTGGGTATGGCAGAGTGTGCATGAAAGTAGAATAAACGCGGTGGAAATGAGGGCACTACGCAAAATTGCGGAGTGACTCTCGCTGACCGCAACAGGTTGTAAGGAAGGAAGTTGGTTTGAAAGAGAGTGTCGGTGTAAAAGTAAGAAAGGGCATGCTCCGATGGTTCGGACATGTAGAAAGAATAGTTGATGCAAGACTGACTAAGCAGATATACAATGCAAAAGCGGATGGATGTAGGAGTCGAGGACGGCCAAGACACACATTCCATGACCAAATAGAACGTGTTCTGGAGGAAGGTGATGTTAAGAGCCTCAAAAACCGACGCGCGTGCATGAAAAGAGTTATGAAAGTCAACGAAGCGAGTGAGGCATGTAAGAATCGTGCCCTATAGCGCTCTGTTCTCTCTGCCTACCCCGCAAGGGATTTGGCGTGAAGTTATGTATGTATGTGTATGTAATTCCCTTGCTTCATCACGACAAGTACAGATATATTATATATTTTCTGTTTCTCTTCAAATCTAAGTGCTTGCTTATTTATGGTTGAAAGGATAATGTTACGACTAGTATAATATCATATTACAGTAGGCGTATCTTGGATTACTTATTGTCTGCAAGGAGTGATGTTTCCACACTAAACGCTGCCCAGTTACTCAAGAAAGATGTTAAGATTGTCGGTAATGTTCTAGTACCGAGTTTTCCTATACTGGTCAAGGTAAGTAAGTGCCGTGTTGCTGCTACATTTTACGTACTCACGAACTTCTTCTGTGTGATGTTTAAAAGACTACAATTTTACAAATCGTAATCCACATCGTAAGTTGCTGACGTCAACGACATCACTAATAAATGTTATCCATGATTACCCATGATCAGATTAATTACCCATGATCAGAAAAATCATCCCGCTTTGAGCCAATATTCATGTCTCACGATCCCAGCCTATAAGCAATATAAAATAAATAGTGGAGCAGGTATATGTAGTAAGAATAACAATCGACACGAGGGAAGGTTTCGCGATAACCCTCTAAGCGCACGAAACGCAGCATGAGCCATTTAACGTCGATTATGTGTGAGGTCGTGTAATTTTATCCATATACCTAACATAAATTAATAATAAATCTTCTACATCTTTGTCAGGATTTTCTCAAAAAGCCTGAAGCGCAATCGGCTGTTGACGAAGCCCTATGTAATCTTGGATGCTCCACTGCACTTTTACTGGGCATGGAATTGTCTCACGGACTTAAAAGAGATGCTGCTGTCTATTCGTCTAGAAACCAAGAAACTGCGGATGTGGTGAGGCAATAAAGGCTTACTATAGATTAATCATCCTCGAACCTTCTCTGTTATCCTCTTAGTTCTTATTGTATTTTCAGTTGTCTAAGCACTTAGAAGAGTGGACTCAGCCGCAACTGGGACTGGCTCCAGAAAAATTGCCATATGCCACAGGGTTCAGTTATTTTTGGCAAAGCAATTTGACAGCGTCCCGAAAACAATACATACCAGCAGTTAGTGCATTCAACCATTCATGTAAAAGTTAATGTTTAAATAAAAAAATAATTCGAATACTTGTTTTTCTGCTCTGATACGATTTGTTGTGGACATAATACATGTGTTAATGAAACTTGTCAACGGAAAGATATGAGATATACAGTGACGCGTGATACGAACGGGTCCTACTCCACATCCAGAAACACACTCCCGAACTTGTTACCGCCACTCCACTTTGCTTGACTTCACTCCATGCGTTTTTATAACTGAAGACATCGTTATTACCACAAAATCTATTAGAAATATGATAAAACTCGATAGAGAGCGCTATGTTAGATACATTTTGCTCCGGTGTCTGTCCCCTTATATGCTTAGAAAGTCTAAGCATATAAGGGGACAGACACCGGAGTGTCACCTGATGGTTAGCAACTAACGCCGCCCATGGACACCAGCAACACATATATACCTAGTGTTACTGTTGCGTTGCCGACCTTTAAGGGATACGGGATAGGGAAGAATGGGGAAGGGGGGTGGGCCTCCGGGACCGAACGAAACGCGGCATGAGCCACTCTACGTCGATCTTCTGAGAGGTCGTGGTATTTCACCAGTCGAGCTGGCCCATTCATGCAGCGAACTGCTTGGCTCTACCCCTTATATGCCTATAACTTTGAAACTACGCAACGGATTTTGATGCGGGTTTTTTTAATGGACTGTTTGTTTTTAATGGGTGGTTTTTAAAGTTTTTAAAGTTTCATGTAGAATGTATTATCGAAAAATGATAATTTTCGAGATTTAGCACTTTAATCGCCAACGACAGACGATAGATCGAAACATTGTACTACATTATCAAACACCTTCGAAAGGTCTACAAAAAGTCCGCGATGGCATATGTCTATCACGTCAATCATCTAGGGATAACCTACAATTATAAATTATAATTTTTATTTCTTATTTGTTTACGTAAAATAATGCCTTGGCGAAGCGATTTTAAAAATTACTGCATTAATTTTCATCCATTGAAGTATGTTAAGTAGATGATGCTTTTAATATACATCAATATGGCCATTTACAGCATGTAATTTACACACCAATGACTTTTCGAAACTCTTGTCGGAAGTTATGTGTGATAAATATCGATGACTGAAAACTTCGGGCCCGGTATATGGCAATAGGTTCACCACCTATTCCATTTGGTTCATAAAGATAACGGCGTGGCGAGGCTTATCAACCGCTGCCTACACTTTAGGGTAGAAAAAGGCGTGAAATTGAAGTCTGTTACTGAAAGTGAATTGTCTTGAATTGGAGTGTCTGAATATTGAAATAACTGCTTTAAATTCTTTTACGTATGTATGGTGCAGGAAAGCAAAAAAAGCACAGCATTTCTTCTATATACTAAAAATTGTGATGTTCATAATTTTAATACCAGAGGCAAGCATAAACTTGTGTTGCCGTGTCATCGCCTGCACAAAGTACATAAGTCTTTTCTGGGAATGGGTGTACAATTTTATAATAGAGTCCCTGCGCATATCCTGGCTCTGTCATTCGATCGGTTTAGTCGGGCGGTGAAGGATCGTCTCATTGCTGGTGCTTATTACACCATCAATGACTTCATGACGGACAAGTCATCTTGGGACCGTCAAGTTGCTTGCTCAACGCGGATTCTGTAGTTTGCGTGTTGAAATTTGTTCACATGTTCTGGAGTGGAGGCGTTCCGTAATAATTTCTGATAGTTATGTATATACATTTTTTAATTTATAATTTGCTTTGATATTGTTTATAATATATGTACATATAAGTTTCATTTATTGCACAACGTTACCACTCTAAATAAAAGATGTCGCGTCAGTTGCGCTCGACTAATATATTTGCTTAGTTTTTCTTTTTAGGACGTTGATGTTAATTTGCTGTGATGGTCGAGTATTCTGGCTGCTACACCTTTTATGCACGAGTCTACTGCTTTGTTTTCAGTAGCGATATTAATATTATTGTTATTTATGTCTAATAGTTTGAAAAGAGTATTTGGCACATGAGTTTCTTGCCCGATTCTTCTCATGATAGCCCCTACACTCGGAATCGGGCCGCTCGTGGCGATTGCGTCCGTGTTTTCTTGTTCCACGGACGCACTTTCCTCAAGCGCTCGTGTTAAGTAGTTTAATTAAAATAATAAAGTAAAATTGTACTTGTTGACTATTTTTAAGTGTCTGTGAAGACCTATGAAAATAAAGCTTATTTTGACTTTGACTTTGAATTAAAATTATGTACACATAATTACATACACCAAAATATAACTTTTTATTTTTAAAGTTTTGTCTGTCTGTTGGTTCCGGATACTCTCTGAAATGGCTGGACCGATTTGGCGGGACTTTTATTAACACTTTTATTAGCTGGTGTATTAATAAGGAGTAACTTAATGTCCTTTCATTTATTGTTTCTGTAGTGAGATAAAGTTCGCCGGGTCAGCTAGTGCTAATTATATGACTGCGAAATAAAGAGTTGCCATTTTTGAAAATTTACTGTTTATTTCTACGAGAGATAGAAGTTGAACAAACAATTTAGCTAAGATAAATGCACTTTATTTATCGCAACTAGCTGGTTTTTCGAATATAATTGGCATTCATTTATCTTTAGGGTGACACTCGTTGATGATGCTACACACGGTCTTTTACTGAACATATTGTAATGGCATTGTTATTGAAACCTACCGAACTTTCGTCGTTTAATTCAGATTTTGGCGAAGAGTTGTTGTGTTTGTTTCCAGTTTTCACACGTTCTCGAATGAGTTTTGGATTTTCGTAATCGTACCCGTAAACTAGTATTGAATGCGTCGATTCCACTTCTCTTACAGTTGATATTTTCTTAAAATTGTGTGGTAATCCGTCATTTGAGTGTATTACTACAGATCTATGGCCAAGAGGTTCAGCTTGGCTTAGTCTCTTTCTCAATTTTGGTCTGGCCGATAGTACTCTGCGTCTTTTGAAAATACATTTGCCGTCATCGTCTTCATTTTTATTTGGATCATTAAAGCTTAAAGTTTTTTGAGAACATCTTTTTTGTCTAGCTAACACCTTTAGAGCTTGGTATAAGTTTACTGGTTCCTCGTAAATTGTGTCATTCATTTCCAATTCTTTTTTTAGTACATTTAAAAAGTTTCTCTTGTATTCTTTTCTAATAGGTTTTTTGGTTTTAGATGCGGATTGTCGGAAAATTAAATTATTAGTAAAAGGGATAGGTACTTTCTTCTTATATAAGAATGAATCTGATTTTAATCTACGTTTAGTTTTCTTCATATTGATTGGTGTATGTGAATCTTTGTAATTGAAGGCATTACGTTTGTATTTTTCTAAATCATAATTATTAATTTCATAGTCGTTGGGTGTACAGCTAAATCTATTACAATCATAATTGAAATCATTAATATTCTCATTACTTGCCGTTTCCTTCATCTCCAATTTCTGAGCTAGAAATTCATCCATTTCAAAAACAGTGTTAGATAATTTCGCGTTTGTTTCATTAATATCTTTGAAATTATGTACATTTGACGGCGTCTGTTCGTTAGATTCATTTAACGCAGTCTGTAGCACATCAACAAAAAACTTGTACAGTTTTTTATCGTCTTTTTTCGCTTCACTACTAACTAATGTGAGTGGTTCTCTATTGTCTACTAAAGTTACTCTTCGCTGTCGTGCAGAATCCTTGTCTTTACTAGAACCCATATTTGTTACGCTACTATCATTCCTACGCACTAATGGTGGTAAAAAATCGGACCATTTCACAGTTTCAGGGTCTCGACTCCTTTCAGAGTAAATAGACGGAGTATCACTGACGTTTCTCATAGATTGTATCACGAAAAGATCGCCCTCAAAATTTTTATTGTCATTTAATATTTTCGATTTGTATTTGGGTTTCCTCTTTGTATTAACTTTGACGTTTGTATTGCTATCATAATTTTTACTTTTACCACTTTTAATTTTAGTTTGAAGTGAGTGAGTAGTGTCTTCTGAATCAGGATATTGCGTACCGGCTGTAGATTTAGACAGAATATTTAGGACCGAGTCCAAAAAGCGCTTCTTGCCAGGTCGTGCAGGATGCTTCGAAGTTTTAGATTCGGCATTCACTGTTAAATAAAACGATAGATAGTTTTTAATTAACTATAATTATTTCTCTAGAACAACGCGTATATCTAACTCGGTCGTTCTAAAGTAGATCACAACAAACTAAAAAAAAACAAACTGATAAAAAGGTAATGCACTTCCATTACTTTTTTTTATTAGGTAGACCCACGCAGTTAGCGGTACGAATGGGCCAGTGAAATAACACGACCTCTCAGAATATCCACGTAAAGTAGCTAATGCTGCGTTTCGTTCGATGAGAGAGGTACCCGGAGGCCCACTCCCCTTCTCTATCCTACTCCCTTGAAGATCGGCAACGCGGTCGTCGGTTTTTTAATTCATAAGAAAACTGATGTATAACTATCTTTTAAATTTTCAGCTACAAAGAACTGATAGGCCCGTCCATTAATGATGTGAGGCGTGAAAGGGGTGTGAATATCACAAGGGGAGAGGAGGTGTAGTAAGATATCACGTGTATTTATCTTTTCCTTAATTTTATAATATATATATATAAGAGATTTCCACCTATATATTGACTCATCACGATATCTCTGGAACCATAAGGCGTAGCGACTTGAAATTTGGTAGGATTATTCCTTTCGCCGAGTAGAGGTCAGCTAAGAACGGATTTTACGAAATTCCACCCACAAGGGGGGTTGCGGGGGTGTTAACAATGGAAAAATCCCATTTTTAACCTATAGCTGATATCGACTTCAAATTTGTCGAAGTATTAACATAGCGGGGCAGCAGTTATTACTTTTGATGCGAAACAGAGTTCGCCGGGTCAGCTAGTTTTATAATAAAATATTATTAGGTATATTTTAGACATTTTGTCAGTCATCGATATTTATCACACGTAGCTTCCAAAAATAATTTCGTTAATGTTAGTTAGTTAGTTAATGGTGTTAGCCCAGAATCGATATCACGACTTTCTGATACAGAGGTGGGCCGCTCGAGTTCTGGACCAGCGTAACAATTGTTGAATTAAAGTTAATACTCTAAACATTTTAACATTATTTGTAGGTACTGAAAAGAGATGTGGTGTTGGAGGGGGTGGGAGGGTTAAGTTTTAAATCTCACCAAGGGAGTCACGATTAATGGGCGGCCCGTAAAATTAAATAAAATATATAAGTTGATACAAAATTAAATTAGCTTACCATTCGCCATGACTGATAATTCAGTTGATTTCTTTTCAACGTAAACTCCCCTTTTCTTAACTACGGCCTTGATTTGGGTGTGGATTTTAGAGTCCTTATCATAACCCCGGGAATCTCGTTTATTGCTAATGCACCCAAATGATGACCTCGATTTCTCAAACTGATTGTTTAACTTATTCATGTTTACGGAAAACAGAAAAAATGTTTAGGTAATACTGTATTACATTTTATTTTATAATTTGTGTATTTTAGTGTAAAGATTTTAATTTATTGCCATTATTTATGTATGTTCATGTGATTACTGTGATCTTTTTTAGCCTTAGAAAGTCTAACGCATAGATATAAGAATAATTATAGTCTATGCTACTAAATCTATGGTCTAACGTACTATTCATATTCTATTATAGTCAGAATTCAACCTTTTCGTAGTCATATCATTACATAGTATAAAACAAAGTCACTTTCCGCTGTCTGTCCCCTTGTATGCGTATATCTTTGAAACTACGCAACTGATTTTAATGCGGTTTTTTTAATAGTTAGAGGGTGTCAACGGGGTGGTTTTGATCTATAATTCATGTATAGTGTAGTAAAAAAAGTGATAATTTTCAAGATTTAGAACTTTAAACGCAAACGCTGCCTGAACCCTAAGTGATAAATCAAAAATGTAATGTAAAAAAAATGCAATGTACTACATTATTATACACCTTTAAAAGGTCTACAAAAAAGTCCGCGAGTCTATCTCTTAGGGATAACCCACAATGACCATTTTTATTTTTTTACTTTTTACGAGAAATAATGGCCTATTTACGAAGCGATTTTAAACATTACAGCATTAATTTTCATACAATTAAGTGTCTTAAATAGATTGTGCATGTAATATAGATGATTACAGCATGCAATTTAAACGAATATTTTCAAAGATATTGCAGTATTAAGCGGGACAGCAGTTATTACTTCTGATGCGGAACAAAGTTCGCCGGGTCAGCTATTCTGTAATAAAAAAAAAGAATCGCCGTTCCCTTATTTCCTGTAAAAGTAAAACCATTATTTTTATATATTCCCGTGGATAACCACTGAGAACTGTCTGCGGTAGCAATTTGTAAATTTAAAAACCTTAGGCCTTAAGTTAACTAGTGTCCGACCGAAGCTTCGGCTTCGGCCACTTTCGGCCAAAAATCCGTCTTCGGCGAGATCTTCGGCATCGGCCGAACTGTTACGAAATAGTGAGTGACTGACGGACCAGACTGCACTTAGTTCAGTGCGGATACCTCTATCACCGAGAGAAAGCGGCATGAGCCACTTTACGCGGATATTCTTCTATAGCTGTGATAATATTGAAGAAAATTATTAAATTACTAATAGTTTATAAACCTTCGGCTTTGGCTTCGGCCGAAGGTTGTGGAGATTGCCGATTAATCGGCTTCGGCTTCGGCCAAAAAAAAAGCCGGACACTACCTAAAGTTAACCGAGTTTAGGCCTCGTAAAAAGCGCATTACCTATTTAGGTATATCCAGGGGTCGCGGTCTCGAATCCTCACATTGGCTCACACCAATGACTTTTCGAAATTATGTGTGATAAATATCGATGACTAGAAACTTTATGCCCGGTATGGCAATAGATTCGCCACCTATTCCATATGGGATGTAAACATAACGGCGAGACGAGGCTTGCAGCCGCTGCCTACACCTTCGGGTAGAAGAAGGCGTGAAGTTATGTTATGTTATTATAATATTTTCTTGCTACTCAGTCAGGTAATTAGTATCCACCCAGTGCAATAGAATCATGATGTTCATGATCATGTTTCAGCCTTTCCCTCCCCATCATTGGTGTCGGCGAAAGAGGTTTTCTCGGTACGTAGGTTAGAGTTATGGTGTTATCATTTGCTTCGTACAGTAACGTTTTTATTTAAATGGTCTTTCACACAATTTTTTTTAATTTTTCTTAGGTCTTCTATTTATCCTATTTTCGTTCACATTCATATTGATTAGGACACTTTTCGCGCCATAGGTATCATCCCTCCTCATTGCTAAGTAGGTCTTTTCAGTTACTGGCCATAAATTAACTTGAAAACTTTTTGTGTCAAACTTGTCAGTACGATTTTTATAAAAATCTATTTGGTATCGAAAACGTCTAATATTGTTGTTGAATTGTATCAAATTTTAGTATAAATTTTGATTCTTTTTAAAATTATTCGTGAAATATATTACTTGCATCTACTGTAATGGAGAAAGCATACCGGCGAAACGAGATCGTCCAGAAAAAAAATGAAGGTAAGACCAGAAATCAGCCAATGGTGAAACCTGCCGATGTAAACAGCCGTATCAAAGAGCACGAAACAGTTAAGGTACGCATTAATCCGGATGGTGACACGCGGAAAATTTCTGGCGCTGAAAGGTATTATATTGTCTAACTAAAAATCGTTTAATTGTTACTGACACGCAGAATATTTAAATTGATTTCAACTTTTTTGTTTTTAAATAGGACGTACGTCAGAAATCAGAGAGCGAATAAACCAAGCATATATGCAACGGTGAGGCGACCAGTTAACATGGAGGCACAACAGTATTCGGAGGGCTTGAAAGAACTTTTGAACAAACGCCACCTGATAAGGAACGTTATCGCAAAGCCCAGTGTTGAGTTGAAACGTATTCGTGAGAAGTACACCGCTAAGTTGGGATATACAACTAGAACTACGAGTCCTGCGAACAGAGGCCACACACAAATAGACAACGTGAGGAACGGACTGAAACATGTGTTCAAAGAACCACTCCAAACGAAGGGTAAGTCCAAGTCAAAGATTCATTCATTTTTATAGGTCTTCACAGACACTTAAAAATAGTCAACAAATACCTACAATGATTAAGCTTATAATTTTAAATGGAATATTTAAACATGAGCACTTGAGGAAAGTGGAACAAGAAACAACAAGGGGCGGTAAGGTATCATGAGAAGAACCGGACAAGAAATTCGTGAGCCAAATGCTCTTTTTCTAATCATTATAATTTATAATAATAATATCAGTATTAAAGCATAGCAGTAGGCTCATGCATTAAAGGCGTGGCAGCCAGGATCCACTACCATTAAAGTTAAGACCCCCAACCAAATTAAAATTAACATCCTACAATCTAATAAATCTTGCTTGACAACTCTGTTAATACAAAAAGAAGTTGCATGTTGCATTTATACAGGAGGACGAAACTCGAGATTAATCTAGATGTACTTAGGTACATACTTTACACGTTGTTGTGTTAAAAATTGTCCAACCAAAATGAAAGGAAGCAAAATATTTATTCAAATAACCTCGTAATATTACAAACTGATTAACAATATTTTTTACAGCATTTAACGAAAACGTCAAAAATGGAAATAAAGAACCACCACATGTAAAAGAGAAGGCTCCTGACATGGTCCAAAAGACATGCACGTTAGCTAACGCCGCTTGCAAGACCACAGAAAAGGCATCTCAACTGTTGAAAAAGCCGGTTATACGAACGATTACGACAAAAAACGGTTCTACCAAGATTTATAAAGCTGTAGCCTTCAAAGAGCAAAAGGAGATAAGGCCGCCTTTACAGATCAATATTCCAATAGAGTTTAAAGCGTCTGTACGACCAGACGATTCATTCAAACTATCAAATTCCACGAAATCTACCGATTTTAACTCTTCAAAAAGTAAACCGACAATCAGTATTGACAATAAATCGGTATTGGCAAGAAAATGTTCTAGAAGACGCGTCAAGAGGCACAAGAGGCCACTCCTGTCGAAGGAGAGTTCTGCTCAAGATATAAAAAAATGCAGGTTTTGTATTGTTATTTATTATTACAAGTTTTTCTTCCTCTTCTTCTTCTTCAGTATCGGTAGCCCAGTGGTCAAGTACGGCTTCTGATCTAGAGGTCCGGGTTCGAATCCTGACACTGGCTCACACCAATGACTTTCGAAATTGTTTTCGGAAAGTTAAGTGTGATAAATATCGATGACTGAAAACTCTGTTCCCGGTAGCTTTCCCACCTATTCCATTTGGGACGTAAACATATCTAGGCTTAACAGCCGCTGCCTACACCTTCGGGTAACAAATGCGTAAAGTTATGTTATGTTATAAAGTATGTATTACAAGTTTTAATTAATTTATGCACTAACTAAATCTCAGTCTTATCAGAATTCAGTGTAAGTGAGTATTACTAGGATTCTAAATTCTTGTTTACAGATCCCCTTCCACGGAGGTTGCTAAGTGGGCGCCGGCCTCAGTGACCAGCCACACGAAGCCATATTACGAAGCTTGGGTGGACACTACATTGACGGCAGTTTCTAAACACGAAAAAATGAAACTAGAGAAAAATGTGAACGATGAACGCTTAAAAAACACCCTAAATCCAACGGACACTCCTGAACTCTTCTATACTAAATATGCCGATGAGCGATTTAGGGGTAAAATAAAAATAACACAGAGATAAAGATCTCTAATAATATAAAGTTGTTAATATGAGAATTTATGAGTGTGGTCTTTATTAGTAACCGATACCTATATGGTTCTGAAACTGGTTCCTACATTAGTGACAAGTTATGAACTGATACAAAATAATCCATGTTGTCTTACATAATAATCTTTAAGACAATTTTTGTATGTTTATTTAATAAGGTGATTTTTATCTACTTATATGTTATATATTTTCGTATTAGCCAAAATAAACATGAAGAATAAAACAATTTGCTGCTTTTTAATATTTATTATTATATATTGTTTTGCAATATTCCCAGTTTCCGTTTTGCACGATCAGAAATATGCCTTGCTGTTGCGTTTTTAAGTCGCCGAGGCATATACTCTTAACGTTTTATCCAACAAATGTGCCTTATGTGACGAGTAGATGATTTCTAAGAATTATAGGTACCAACACTATTAAAACTGGTATTTCATCAGTCTAGAGCCTCGCGGTCCGCTGCATAAATGGTCTCTGACTGACACCTGCCTATCCGTGTTGCAGGTGCCTGGGCGGCGTTAGTCGCGTACGTAGATGACGAGTGTATGGTGAGCCTTTAGCCCATTCCATAAAAGATATAGGTAACAATCATATTAATGAAATTCTTGATACTTCTTAAAATAAAAAACATTTTAAATTGTAATCAAATTTATTATTTAGTATTACAATTTTAGGCACTTCAGAAGTATTTAACTCGCCAAAAAAAGAAAACATGAGAGAATACATTTACATAATACGAGTACATTTCGTTATATCGTAAAGACGAACAGGGAAAAAACCGAAAGAAAACTAATCTTTCCTAAGTACCCATTTGAAAGTACTAGGTATATATGTACCTAGTACTTTCAATAACAACTTAATGTTGACGTCCGTCCATAATGTGTTTATATCTATATTTACATAAAGTAAATGAAAATTAGAATTGGAAACAACCGCCTAACTCGGTACCACCTTGGTAATCCACCCAATGCTCATTGGTGTTCCAATTGTGGCTGGCAGTGCGATATTTTGCCCTCACACAGCAACTTAACATAACTAACCAATAATAAGTTTCTAATAATCACTTCAGTTTGCATGCAGCATTTGTAATAAGACGGTACTTACTTACGACTTAGATACTATTATAGCACAGTTTTAACCAAGTAGGAATGTGAAATAAGAAATTTTATTGGAATTGAATTGAAAAAAACAACAACAGCCTCAGTGTCTTGTTCACTACAAGACTTTACTGATCAATCATAATGATTGCAAAAGAAGAAGAAAAAAAAACAAACTTTAGTACGAATCAAAAATCCAGTGTTCTTGTTGGATCATTTATCAAATATTTAATATAAAGATCTCTCTATAAATTGTTAGTCACGTAATGTGAATTCAAAGTACAAAAGTATTTTTTTACATTTTCTCAATATTATATAACAAATAGTAATAACATTGTTCCACTAACAAGCCATAACTTCAATAGAAAAGTCAAAATAGTGTATTAAAACAATATTTAATGGGGCGCAAACGCTTGTCCCAAAAGAAATAGAATATGGTCAGTATCAAAACTCAAACGTCTTCAATAGTTGGGCATATTCTTCTAAATAAGACATTACCAACAAATAAATCATGTTGATCATGTCAACAAATTGTATGCAGCTATTGAAGGGGGAAAACTTTTGTAACGTTATACATGTAACAATAGATGTTTCTAGCAGCAATAAGGTAGCCGTTACAGTTTCAAGCATCTGTACCAAATTGCTAGCACATCTTGTTTACAGTGTATTTAATACAAAATTGTGAAATAAATACGAAACAGGAAATTATATTTAGTAATGATTATTAAATGAAGATATTGACAATATCATCACAATACGCATTTTAAATTGAATTATATCCACTCAAAAGCCTTTATTTTTATAAAGTACCGAAAGGCAGATATGGAATTTCTATAATGCTCAATATTGGGAAAATGAAAAAAAAAATTACTTTTGTAAAAATAAGGGAGACTAATTCACAGACCTTATGGAAACACAAACTAAATTACAATTACTTGAATGCTCATTGTGTAAAGCAAAACATGTACACATACAACAAATATTATCAATGAAAACTTCCTAATAGGAAAAAACTTTAGCTAGAAATGCCCGTAAAGCGCCTATGTAGCGCTTAAAAACATTATTATTATGAGAATACAAGGTGGGCATTCTTTCAAGTTGCTGTCTAAGAAATTTAATACTGCAAGATACTCAAACGGCAATGGAACTGTTATGCCATTTTCTTCATTTCCAATGAACAAGAAGTGTTATGTTTAACATTTAAACTTCGTGAGAGGCATTGTTGTGAAACAACAACTAACAAAATAATAATATTGAAGTATTTAAGAATACTGAATAATGTCAAATTTAACTAGATATATTATTATATCTACAGCATGAAAAAGGCAATGGATGTTTGTCCAAAAAAAAATGTTAACATTTTAATATGTAAGTAAATCAATAGCAACTGGAAATAGTTATCAAATTTCGGTTAGATAACTAGTTAAGTTGTATTCATAACTATCTCATATACTTTTTAACACTATCATATAACCTAAAATTATAATTTGATTATTCTATATGTCAAAAGAAAACTTAACACTAGAAAAAATAACATTTTTGAAAACTTATTGTCTAACCAAACTTAATGTCTACATAACAAAGTTTAACATTTGTTGTATCTTATATTAAGGTGGATATGCATTCTCTCGTCGTGGGCATATCTTTGTTTGATTTCAATCAACAGTTAATATTCAGCAAACAAAAAGATTTAGCCAAGGAAATTATAGAGAGAGATGTCTCAGAAAATGGTGATCGCCGATTAAGTTAAAATTCACTAATTTTAATAAATTTAATGTTACTTACACTTAACGTTTATGATGATTATTAAAATGATCAACTTAGCACACTTCAAGGCTGCTATAGAAAAAACAACATAAGTCATATGTTGCTATTTTTTAAGTGTCTGTGAAGACCTATGAAAATAAAGCTTCTTTGACTTTCTTTGTTACTGAATAATAACAAAAGTTCTATTTGTAAAAATTTATTAAAAGAATCATTTAAAAGAGTGGATTTGAGTTAGTTTCCAAACTTTTTAACAGTGCACTAGCTGGAAGATGGATTTGTGACAAGAAGAAAATCTACCAGGATGGCTTATCCCAATAAAATTAGGACTGCAGTCCGGACCAAGAAGAAAACAATATTTGGTACATGTTATATGCCATACTAGCAATCTGCTACTTGAAACAAAAAAAAAAACAATAAATGAAAATCGATCCAGCCATTTTGATGATTAACTTGTCATGTTGTTGAATCATTAATATTATAATTAATTAATTATCGAGGGTTATTGCGATAAATAATGTCACTAGTAGGCGGCACTTCTCCTGAAATACGGGATATCAAAACGTTTTGCACAGTTCCATCAATTTTTCTTTTTTTTGTATTATTAAAACCTACCTAATGTCATTTAAAAATAGTTAATTCAAAAACATAATAATAATAAAGTCACTATACTGTCGAAATTTTAGATAATTAAATTTGAAACAGACCTAACGTAACAGTGCTGCCACCTAGGCGCTCTTATTTTAGAAAACTCTCATTAGATGTAAACCGTAGCATTCATAGTGCCACTGACTGATGCCATCATATCAAGTGTTTTAATTTTAATCAATATATTCGGCATTTTTTTATGGTTATTGTTTTTGGTTTTATTAGATATCGTTGCAAAATGAACCTAATGTATAATTTGCAAGTATGAATGATAAGCAACAATAAATTTTGGATATATATTTATTACAAATGTAAAGTTAATTGAACAATGTTATTATGTTTATTGCATTGTACACAAAGAAATAGGAAAAAAACTTTGGACATAGAATTAAACACAGTTAATGAAGTTGAAGTTATGATAAATTACCAATAAGATGTGTAAAGGAGGAAAAAATACATATTTTCAAAATATGTTTACATTTTAAGAAATTACATGTATTTCCAAGTATCAAAAATACTTAAAGCAATCAATAGCTAGTAAATTTTTCAGTGGTAAAGTAAGTTGATAGCACTATATAACAAAATACTAGTATAACAAAATAAGTGGTTACTCTAGTTTAAAATTTTTACAGTTTAAATCTTAATATTTATATTGATTAGAGCAATAAACTTACTTATCCAACATAGATTTAATAAGTGCAGGTACTTCAATGACAAATAATCCTACATCCTGTTTGATGCATCGACTCACAGTGAGCTCACCACGTCCTTCGTCGTTCAAATTCATGTGTTGAACTGCACGCGCGAGCATTTCTGGAGACGGATCTTTGGGGAAATCTAAAAAGGGGAATGTTTTGTTGCATCATATACAGACATCGATAAAATATAAATATTATAACTCTGAAAGGAATTTCAGGAGCCTAAAAAAACTGATATCTAGAAATCCTCATTCTCATGAAGAACCTCATGGCAATTTTATACTTATTCCCTATCTCACTAGGACTTTCGGTAAAGCTTTCTGATGTTCACTTAAATTTTGATCATAATCATATTTTTTTATATAGAGTTGAAACTAAAGAGTATGATGAAAGTTAATAATAAGTTTGTAGCAAATTGCTATTACATTTTTTTTTCTACTCACTGGCTACATTTAATTCCAGTGTAGAGAGTATACAGCAAATAGTATAAATTTATATTTACCTTTAATGTCCATGTGTGTGGCGAGTGCGGGAATTCCATTCACAAACTCGGGTAATATCTTGCGGAGGAGATTAACTGGCACCACCTCCACATTTCCGTAATCCACATAGCAAACACGCACGTTCGCACCACCAGCACCTCCTATGTGCTCCAGCAGCACTGCGCGGAACCACTGAGGATCTGATAGATAATATTTTTTTTATAAATCTATAAAGTCTATAAAAGAAATAATGTGACCATATATTATTATTTACTTACAAGGAGGACACTGAGCAATACACAACTCTTCAGCTTTGGGCAAATAAGGCTCCTTTCCCAACTCACTGTTGCAATATTCGTCCATCTGTAAAATATTTAGTTAAATTATTTAATATTCACTATAATTA
The DNA here is from genome assembly GCA_905147225.2 of Euproctis similis. Classification (NCBI taxonomy): domain Eukaryota; kingdom Metazoa; phylum Arthropoda; class Insecta; order Lepidoptera; family Erebidae; genus Euproctis; species Euproctis similis. The sequence continues at coordinate 3,634,655 of LR990107.1, forward strand.
AAATGTATTTTCAGTTCATCAAACTGCGGAGGCAAAATGTATCTCAAACATAAACATCATACCTTATTCGTTAGCTTCTTGAACACAAAGTCCATGTTCTTATTTCCTTTAGTACAACCGGAGATGACACCAGTACTCAATGAGCTGACGTCCAGAACGTCGAGCACAACGGGCCCCGCGGGTAAATCTTCATAGACTAGTTCACTATACATCAGGGGTTCCATCTCTGTTCACAAAATAAATTATTATTACAACATGCAATTCAATAACTTGTTGATCTTTGTCTTCACAATATTTTTTGTGATATCTATACTAGAAGATGGGCAGCCGCAATCGTAATTTTCTTTGGTCCCAATAGGTAGCGCAGCCTGACGCAATACATTAGCAAAAATATCCTCAGTTATCATGATTAGTAACTCAACTCAGTAACATCTGATTTAACAAACTGAACGTCGTCACTATGTTGCGTCGTCTAATCACCAACTTTTTTAACAGTAGGGAAGTTACTCTAAAATTCAAAAGCTTATGAGTAGAATCAAATGTATTGATTACTTGTGAAGAAATACCACTGTAAATTAATAACCATGTTGTGGTCAGTGTGGGCAATAATTAATTAATCACTCCTAATCCGTACAAAATGAAAGAAAACATAATAATGTGACAGGGATCCGCCCAAAGATTTTTTAAAATTTTCATGTCTATATTCGATTCATTCATTTTTATCGATGTTTTTGTGCAGATCATCTCACTAAAAAAATAAAATTGACAGTCGTCAAATGTTGCCTATTAAATTGACCCGAATATAATATAAAATATTTTAAGCAAAAAAACTTTTGTAGAGAATGAGAAGTTGAGTATTTAGTCACATGCCCCTGAGAATAATACTACATATTTTTAAAAAATACTGGACTAACAACTTACGGACAACATCACCGCCATTATCTTGGAACTTCTTCCAATCTGGTGTGCACAAAGATATTATCTTCTTGTTGATTTGCTCGTTGTTCTTGTCAAGTTTTAGCAAGGCCTCAGAACCACTCTCTGCCGTTTTTATCTCGTTCGGTAAGGTCTATTAAAATATACAGGTGTGTTTTAAATATACATGTTGATGTTTTATTTATATGATATTAACCCAGCAAACTTTGTTTTGCAAAATAAAAATATAATAAAAAATAAATATGCGGTTGACCATCCGTAAAATTTCTATGAAACAAGATGTTGACAGATTCTCAGATTATATACTACCACTAGCTGACCCGGCGAACTCTGTTTCGCATCAAAAGTAATAACTGCTGCCCCGCTATGTTAATACTGCAATATCTTCGACAAATTTGAAGTCGATAGCAGCTATAGGTTAAAAATGGGAATTTTCCATTGTTAACACCCCCGCAACCCCCCTTGTGGGTGGAATTTCGTAAAATCCGTTCTTAGCTGACCTCTACTCGGCGAAAGGAATAATCCTACCAAATTTCAAGTCGCTACGCCTTATGGTTCCAGAGATATCGTGATGATATATAGGTGGAAATCTCTTATATATATATATATATATATATATATATATATATATATATAGATTATGCACCATTAATCGAAATCGGTAGTCATTTCGGGGAAGCTTGTTTCTGATTAAGATCATGCCGAGAAGAATATTTTGACCAAGTTTCATACTTAAAAAACGTGTCTTAATAACGCCCCTGCGATCCCCCCTGCGGCTGGAGTTTACTTGCGAGTTAAGTAGTTTGGGAATCCATCCGAACAAACAACGTAACACTTACTTTATATAAATGAGGGTGTTAATGCCACATGTATCGTCATGTGAAACATGAACTTACCAATATTATCTCATCGTTACTGTCCTTTAGTTTATCGACATAATCAAGTGCTTTTGGTGTTAATTCACCATCCTCGGCTGCTAGTTTGATCATGGACACTTGTGTTGGAATGGCGGATATATCCAAGTTGGCAGGACACGGGAACATGTTCTCAAGATTGCGACATATCTCTATGTTGCCTGTACAAGATACATAGAAAATTATTGCACATAATAGATATATAAATTTTATATTTGTTATAATAAGTTCTATTTGATAGATGGAACTCACCGAAATCTATGTATTCCAGTAGATACTTGTTCTGCGCCACGTTAATACGTTTGCACAAAGCCCGGTAGTGCAGGCCGTCAACATACTTGGCGATCACTGTCTGACCTTTGGACGGTGGTTCCGTGAGGGGGCTCGCTGGTGATAAGAATGAGAGCAGTTATTATATATTTAATTCATTATTTATATATGTTTAATTCCATTTTCAAATAATGATAGCTTTATTTAAAATAGCAATTCATATTACTAATTAGCAATTACTCAAAGGCCCGTAAGATCAATCATAGTTAAAACTGTCGATTTTCTAAACTATAGTCAATTTTAATCTAGAGTTTAAACCTGCCTCGTAAGATCAACAGCGAAATGGACATAGATTACGTAAACTAAGTTTAGTTTTCGACAGATGGCAACATTTGGTTATTTAATGTCCATATATCGCTCATCATTCACTCTTTTGTACATTGTCTGTGGCATATTGCGTGAAAAAAAACTCTTTTTCTCTTTCTTTTATGAAGTTTTATAGTGTGACCATAGATTTAAGAAAAATAGATCGGCAATAGTCACCCAAACAACGTGACCAAAAATGGGTTGTTAACGTGTGAGTGACTTACGGGGCTCGTGGCGCATTGGTAAAACAACCGGCTGCAGCACTGAGGTCGGGGTTTCGATTTTCGCCCGAGTACAAATATTTATGACAAACATTAATATTTGTGCGGCGTCTGGGTGTTTTTCTATGTATTATAAGTATGTATTTACAAAAGAAAAGTATATATGTATTAGTATCCGTTCTCTAGTAACCATAGCACAAGCATTTAGTTGCTTAGTTTGGAAGTGGAGGGCGCTGTGTGATTTGTGTCCAAGATATTATTATTATTATCAATGTGTTCGTAAAAAGCGCTTCAAAACGTTAACTTTTACAAAGTTAATGTTCATGTGTGGAAATGTAAATAAAATATACGCGGTTCCCAAAATAATATAAGCATAATATAAGCGGTTGCGCTGTCACTGATTCGATGCTATTAGTAAATTTTTCCTGACATGTGCCATCTATTGTAGTCTATGCTAAATCTATGTATGAACCCACAATCGTTGTGTCAGATGTCAGCTGATAAACGACCGCCATTTTTAAACTAGGCAGGACCATAGTTTAAACGGCAAAATCTTCTGGTGTAAGCTAAACTATAGTTTAAACTGTTATTGGAGGTTTATCTAGCATTGATCTTACAAAATAAACGACAGATGAGGTTTAAACTAGGCAAAATAGTTTAAACTGTGATTGATCTTACGGGCCAAAATATGATAAAAAAACATCACATGATTAATGGACGGTCCCTTAGTTACCTTTTCTTCCTTGCAACAGAACATTCTGCAGTACGTTGTCGTACTCTCTCTGGTTGTTCAAGCCCGCTGGACGCACAAAGGCGCGCCCCAGCGACGTGGCGTCAACAAACACCACCCGCGAGTTGTTTGTCAGTGCAGGACGCGGTACTTCGGCGATCACTAAAACAACATAAAAACATGTAAAAGGTTATTTATAAATCTGCAATAAAGAAAATAAATACTGCTTATAAAGAGCAAAAAGAAAAATGCATCATTTATTATTTATTGTATTTGAACAAAACTTTAACGTAGCTTATTCTAAAGCAGTATTTACCTGGCTTAGCGGCTGGATATTCAATCGCTGGCTGCCACCTTGAAAGAATGCCTTCACCGAATGCACTTCCACTTTCAACACTCTCTATGGACACTTTGTAACCGGCGCCTGTCTTGCTTATGATAGAGCATTTTAAGTTGGCACCAATCTGCAAGTAATAACAAAATATTTACAAAATGTGCAACACGACAAAAACCGTAATATGAAAACATTTTGGAAATTGTGCACCTACCGTGAATTTAAGGTCGTTTTGGAAACGAAAAATTTGAATTATATATCAATAAGAGAAGCTATATATAACGTTAATTTCATAAAATAAAAATACTTTATTTTATCAACATCGAGATTCATATCTCTTATAGTGAAAAAGTGAGAAACGGTAGTAACGCTACTCAATCTCACGTAAATCAAATACTATGTATTTTACTATCGATGTCATTCGCAATTTTTCACACAAAATCAAATTCACCATTAAAGACACCGACACCGCTATGTCGGCGCCGCCAGCCAATCACGCAGCTACCACCACTCTTGCGCATCCCCGCACTTCCGCACAACAGGCGTCCTTTCTTCCTTCTCTTTAGTACTGTGTGACAATCCCGTGTTGACACGCTTGTATTGTTTACGTCCCGCGCGAAAATGAGTCGTCAGTACGAATACTCAAATGTGGAGTACTTGGCAATGGTACAGCTGTATGCTATTGCCAACTACAATCTAGAAGAGGCCCGGCGTTTGTATTCCCAGCCAGAGCACTTGGATGCGCTACGGCTGCGAGGAATTGAAAGTCCTCAAGTTCCCTCTACGCCCACCATCTTAGCTGTAACCCAGCGCCTTCTCGACCATGGACAATTCCGTGCGCCGACTCATGCGCAAGGCCGAGGAAGTTTAAATTATTCGCCGGAGATTGAAGAAGATATTCTGGAGTACTTCGAGCGCGATCCGCGGCGAAGCACGAGAATGGCGGCACGAGAATTTGATGTTAGCCAATATTTTGTATGGAAAATATTAAATACTCACGGACTACACCCGTACCATTTCCGTAAGGCTCACGTAATTAACAACAGTGATGCACCAGCAAGAATCGCCTTTTGTCAGTGGTTTTTAAATAATACAAACGCCAACATACTGTGGACGGATGAATCACTGTTTACTCGAGTGGGACTGTACAATGTGCATAATGAACATTACTGGGCTCTTATTAACCCCCTTTTGATCCGAGAAGACCACCATCAGGTTCGTTTCAGTGTAAATGTTTGGGCCGGTATTATTAACGACCAATTAATAGGGCCTATTTTTATCGAAGGTCATCTAACCGGCAACTCGTACTTAGAGATGTTACAAACAGTCATATCTGAGTTACTAGAGGATGTGCCGTTAGCGTACACAAGAGGTATGTACTACCAACACGACGGCTGTCCGGCTCATTACGCAAGTGCAGTGCGTACATACTTAAATAATCAGTTTAGTGATCGGTGGATAGGCCGGGGCGGGCCTGTGACTTGGCCACCGAGAAGCCCGGACTTAACACCCCTGGATTTTTTCTTGTGGTCGGAAATAAAGAGACTCGTTTACACACGTGAACACGAAAGCCGTGATGAGTTACGCAGAGCGATAGTGGACGCATTTGATAAAGTTAAAAGCAATAGAAATACATTGAGAAAACTAAAAGACAACAGTGTAAAACGTGCACGTTTGTGTATTGAACGCGGGGGACTCCATTTCGAGCAGTTGCTTCGATACAGAGAAATGTAAACAAACTGTTAGAGGTATGTAAAAGTTGATTGAAACCGTGGGTGTGTAATACACCTCTACCTACTCTTTCAGGAATACAGGCGTGATGCTATGTTTTTTTTTCCTATTTTAAAAGTTGATTATTCTGTGCTGAGGGACTAGTGTATTGAATTAATTCCTTTTTTAAATATTTCTATCATACATCACATTTAAATATTTCTACTTAAAACTTGAACCTACTTTATGTATTTTATTTTAAATAATAACTTTGAAATACGATAGGTAAGTACTCGCTCGCTCGTTGTGTCGCGCCGCCGTAGGTAGGTAGGTAGGTATCAGCTGAGCTGCGGCGCGTTGTCCTTTCTTATGGCGTGCTTCATTCACAATGTGTTTGAATAAAATGGCGATGCGTTACTATTTCCTAACTCGAACGAGTGAAAATATTTATTAAAATTAAAACTTTTTAATATTAAGTATTACAATTAATTTATCCATTCTTAATAGTTCTATGAGTTATTCCAAATTCACCTGTTTCGTTTCCAAAACGACTATAAATTCACGGTGTATAAAAAAGATATATTATGAAAAATCTATTTCACATTTATTATATTTTGTCCACAGTAGAGTCCTCCTAAATTACTGAACCGTTTTGAGTAAACTTTTGCGCAGTGCATGCAGGTTTATACAACGTGACAAATGGGATGGTTCTTAATTAAATTCATTTAATTTCGACTTTACCTTGTCTGGACAGCCTTTGGGCATTGGGCATGGCAATATTATATTATGATGGCATACCTCGACATTGTTACACTCCAGGACACAACTGAACTCTGGCACTTGTTCGTACTCCGAGGGCAGTTTACGTATCTTGTCTGTCGGCTTCACCGTGGTCAGTTTGCTGCTGTCGAACAGCGCCAATGTTGTTGGATTCAGACATCTGGCGCGGTACCAGCCACAGTCTTCTGGGTCGAAATACGAGCACACTTCTCCAGGACACATTCTGAAAATAATATGGGAATGGTAATAACTACATACTTACACCCCAACTACATAATTGTCGCAGCGATATTTCTAAAAGTCATGCTAGGTAACATAACTTCACGCCTTTTTCTACCAGCCTTTTTCTAGCAGTGGCTGTTAAGCCTCGTCTCGCCGTATTGTTTAAGTCCTAAATAGAATACGTGGTGAACCTATTGCCATACCGGGCACAAAGTTTTCCGTCATCGATATTTTTCACACATAACTTCCGAAATGAACTTCGAAAAGTCATTGTTGTAAGGCAGTGTGAGGTTTTGAACCCGCGACCTCTAGATTCAGAAGCGGGGTCCTCGACCACTGGAGCAAAATAGATAGATATGCCTGTTAGGTAAATGCTATCTATAATAAGAGTATAAACATAAGCTCGTATCGGGCACTTACTGGAACTGGTTGTTGTCAGCATCGCAGACCAGCACGTAATCTTCACAGAGACGCTGGTAATCAGTCTCGTACTTCTCGTGCATACTGAGACACACATAGTCACCGTGTGTGGACTTGCATTCGGAGGCTTTAGCGTCCACGGACAACAGGACCGTGTCGCCGCTGGACAGAAGCTCTATAAGGTAACTGGGAACAAACAGGAAATATATATAGTGTTTAATATAAAAATAGTGTTTTAATATAAAATCTTCACAGTTGTGATTCTGAATCAGAAGATTACGGTACGGTAATGGGTACAGCCACTTTTTTTCATCTGAGACCAAAGAAAAATTCTACCTGAAGGTGTAGGCAGTGGCTATTAAGCCTCGTCTTGCCGTTAATAATTACGATAATTTTCTGGAATATTATTGAATCTAATTAATCTATAGGTCTATGGCGTATTACATTTACAATGATAGCTCAGCAAACATCCTGGCAATTATATTAACTTGAATTATATCATAACAACCATTGGATATTTAGGTAAAAACAATTTTAAGTAAAGACACTTAAGATGAGCGTGTATGAAAGTCAAAGTAGCGAGTGAGGTGTGTAGGAATCGTGCTTTATGGCGCTCTGTTTCCTCTGCCTACCCCACAAGGGTGTATGTACTTGGTGTGTTGGCTATGTACTTACTTCTTTGGTATAATTTTATTAGAAACTACACGGGCGCTGGCCGGTTTCATATCTGTCTCTTTCTTAACGGCATCGTTCCCTTGAACTCTGTTCACAAGAAAATAAAAGTTAACTACTGACAACTCTCTCTTCACAAGATACAATTTCTATATTGTAAACAATCTTCAATGACACTCACTTTTCTGGTTCAACCTTTTTAGAGGGCGTCACGTCCTTTAGGCTGGCCGGTCTGCTGACAGTCTGATTGTCAACGGCTCCATTGGCTCGAGAACTGTTACAGGAAAATCTACTTATAATAAAACACTAATAAATTACATAGTATAAAACAAAGTCACTTTCCGCTGTCTGTCCCCTTTTAAGCTTATATCTTTAAAACTACGCAACGGATTTTGATGCGGTTTTTTGTAATAGTTAGATGGTGTTTTTGTTGGTGGTTTTGATCTATAATTCATATTAATGATGTTGTAAAGAAAAAATATAATTTTCGAGATTTAGCACTTTAGAACCCTAAGTGATAGATCAAAACAATGTTCTACATTGTTAAATACCTTCAGAAGTAAGAAACAAAAAAGTCCGCGAGGACATATAGATACATATATCGCTATAGATAACCCACGATGACTATTTTTATTTTTTTACTTTTTACAAGAAATAATGGCTTATTTACGAAGCGATTTTAAACATTACAGCATTAATTATCATCCAATTATATATCTTAAATAGATTGTGCTTGTAAGATAGATGATCCTGGCCCTTTACGGCATGCAATTTAAACAAATATTTTCGAAGATATTGCAGTATTAACATAGCGGGACAGCAGTTAAAGCCGATAAATAGCACAAATTGAACCTCATGATATCCAAAATTTACTCATTTATTACTTTTAATGCGGAACAAAGTTCGCCGGGTCAGCTAGTAAATATATTTAAAAAAATCAGTTTGTTTACTTGGACGCACTTCTCTAAAGTATTTGCTTAGTAACTAGTATACTATAATTCAAAAATCCTTTGAGTAAGATAATATATTGTCAACGAATGCTTTAAGCTACATATATCAAGGTATACAATATGGCGGTATGTAGTTCGGCGCCTCAGCACGTTTTTAAGCTTCACATAACCACGTGTTTCCTATTCACAGCGTACAAAATTACTGAAAACTAAAAAAATCCACTAATACTCACTTCACTGTTTCATTTTGTTTAGACGGTGTCGCGTGATCTACTTTGGCCAGTTTGATATCGGCCTGGCGTTTAACAAGTCCGTTCACTTGATCGCTGTTAGTGAGAAAATGTAATGTAAAGTTTAACCTCCACACATCAAAACCGTAGTGAATTTGATAATATGTGTGTTATACCGCCATATATTTGTTACAAAGTGGTTACATTTGAAATACTCGCTTTAATAATAAACAACATTACATCAATGTTGATCTGCTAAAACCGGATTAAAAATGAATGATGAAATTGATGATAGAACACCTAATGTAAAAATTACACATATACCTATAAAAACAGACATATATAAATTTCGGGCATTAAAGAAATTGGAAGTGATAAATAGGTTATGAGAATGAAAGAAAGTTATGTTACCAAGAGAGTGATAAGAATGACTAGACCGAGATATCGGATGAGGACAGCCGAAAAAGAGATGGATTAAACTGTACAAAAGTTGATATGAGTTTGAAGGGATGGGAAGACGACGAGTGATAGAAGGGATTGTCTGTTGTATCGACCCCACTTGGAGTGGAATAGGGGTAGAAAAATTGTATAGCTTAGAGTACTTTAGAGAATCGATACTCACGTCTTAACTACAGACTTCTCAGCTGAAACAGGCTTGACCTCTTGTTTGGGCTCCGGCTGCTTTACGAGCTGCGCCTTATTATCATCGAGTGTGTCCGAACGTTTCGGTTTTGACGAACGTTGTTGATAATTGCTAGAGCGCGCGTTATGCTGCTTTGGAGACTGCTGCCCGTTACCTAGAAGAATATAAGGAGGTATGAAGTTAATTCACCTGTTTGTGAATTAAAATTATTTTCTAGATACTCCGACGTCAAAAACGATCACTGCTAATGTGTTCATTTGGAAAAAGGAAATTAATTATGTGTGGCGAGGCATAATTGACCTACACCTTCGCGTGCAAAGGGATTGCAGTTACATTTAAAGGTAGATATACAAAGAACGTACTGCTTCTGCCGGAATTGTCCTTGTATGACCGACCAATGTCGGGTTGGTTATGTTGTATACTCCTGTTCGATAGATGACGAGACCGCTCGCTCCTGGCACCGTCATTTCCCTACAAACATTGAAACGAAGAAAATTAATTATTTTAATACAAACATACAAATCAATACGCAATGTTGTGCACACACAGTGTCTTCATTAATTATCTCACATTCATTACAACATTCTCGAGATACGAAAGTATATAAATGTGAAAATAAAAAAAATCGTTTTGACTCCTCCCGTCTTGATTCTGGCTGGAATATCTCAAATACATACAATTACGCCTTTTTCTCACGGGGGTAGGCTGGAGCTACTTCTATTCTTCTATCTTTAAAATATCACTATATTAATACGTGACATAACTCTACATACCATAGTGCTGTTCTCATCGTCGCGGTGCAACAACCGCTCCTTCGGCTCAACAATCCCGTGTGGACGACGCAGTGGTGCCGGGTTTTGTATTCTGTCAACATCGTACGGTTTATGTTACATCATATCTGCGTATACTGACAATCAAATAGCTCTACCTTGCTTTGCACTTTTAGTCATGCTATCACAATAAATTACCCAAAAGCTAGACCAGTACGTATAAAAAAGATATAATAAGTAAACAGCACCATACAAAACGTCACCATCATTACATAGTATAAAATAAAGTCGCTTCCCGCTGTCTGTCCCCTTACATGCTTATATCTTTGAAAATACGCAACGGATTTTCATGCACTTTTTTGTAATACATAGAGGGTGTCGAGTGTCCACGGGATGGTTTTGATCTATAAGACCTTCAAAAGATCTACAAAAAACTGCGCGATGGCATATGTCTATCAGTTGGGGATAAACCACAATGACCATTTTTATTTCTTACCTTATTAAGAAAAATAATGACTCATATACAAAGCGATTTTAAACATAAAAGCATTAATTTTTGTTCAGTTAGGTTTTATATAGATTGTACTTTTAATATAGATCAATATGGCCCATTAGAGCATGTAATTTAAACGAATATTTACGAAGATTTAAGAGTGGTAGAGCCAAGCAGTTCACTGCATGAATGGGCTGGCTCGACCGGTGAAATACCACCACCTCTCCGGAAATCGACGTGAAGTGGCTCATGCCGCGTTTCGTTCGGTGAGAGAGGTACCCGGAGGCCCATACCCCTTCCGCATCCCTTCCTATCCTACTCCTTTAAAGGTTGGCAACGCAACTGTAACACTATATGTGTTGCAGGTGTCCATGGGCGGCGTTGGTCACTTAACATCAGGTGACACGCCTGCCCGTTTGCCCCCCTATCCCATAAAAAAAAAAAAAAAAAAAACGAAGATAATATAGTAATAACATAGCGGGACATAGCAGTTGCGTTGCGCGCCAAGATGCGTGCCGATAAATAGCACAAATTGAACTTTTTAAGATCCAAATTTTACTCATTTATTACTTTTGATGCGAAACAAAGTTCGCCGGGTCAGCTAGTTATATATGGTTGTTAAAATGTAGAGTTCGTATCATCCTTGGTGGTGCAATACGTCGACAGCTGTAAGAGATGAATCTTTGTATGGGAATCGACTCACCTGCGGTGCAGTTCGGCGACCGGTGTGACACCGTCCTCATCGTAGGCGAGCCTTTAAAGTGTAATAATATCTATAGTTATACATTTATAATATTATAATAATATTAATAATACACATGTTTTTATCATTCGAAGGTGAAGGCAGCGGCTGAAACCTAGACTCGCCGTTAAGTTTACGTCCCAAACGTAATAGGTGGCGAACCTATTGCCGCGCACCGGGCACAAAGTTATCAGTCATCGATATTTATCACACATAACTTCCGAAAAGATTTTCGAAAAGTCATTGGTGTGTGCTCGGATTTACAAAAAAGTAAACAAAAAACTAGTTAACAGTGTAAGAATGTGTGAACATGTATGTATAGTTACCGCGCTAGATTGTGGCACACGGCGCGGTGTCTCTTGTTCCAGTCCATGGTCTGACACTTGACCGAGCAGTAGGGCGTCAGTTCGCAACGAGCGCAGTACATCTCGGCTGGCACGCTACAATACACGCAGACGCGCGATGGCGCCAACTGCAGCCGCGGCATCGACTGTCATATTCTCATTGTATTGTGCTCATTGACAATTATAGGTCTGTCCCAATGGCTCGACATATACCCTTCTCATTAATTGGGGAAAAATATTTATTTCGGAGGCAAAAAGTAGAAGAAATGGCCATAACTGTAGTGCGAATTAAATGGTGTATTTAAAAAAATATAATTGGTGGTTCGAAACACGGACTTTTAAAACAGAAATAGGTATACATGTTAAGCCAATGGTCTATCAAGATAACAAATGAATGTAGACATCTTTACGAATATTGTTGTGTACCATTAAAAATACTCTATTTTAGTTACTCCATTATAATATTTTATCATGAAAGGCTACAGTCTCCTTGAAAAAGTTGCTCGGTGTGTTTATAACACTGCGTGTTTATTAATATTTTATATTTATAACACACGTTAAAGCATGCATTCAAAATAGTGGAAATATATAAAACAAATATTATGTATGTGGATTGATATGTTGTCCGGTACCTATAGTACACGCTTAAAACAAACAATCAAATAAAACACAAGATGAAATAAATAATTATTATATTAATTAAGACCAAAGCTAAATTAACTATCAATAGGTTCAATTAAAATTAAACATACTAAAAACTAAATAAATAATTTATTAAACACTCGTTATCATAATAAATTAAAAAAAAACTAATTAACTATTAAAACGGGCTCAGCTTGTTAAATTAATTAATAATAATTGTACCTACCCTCAAAAAACAAGTAAGTATTAAAAAACGTTTAAATAGTTGAGTTTTGTGTGTATTTCTATATTATTCTAAAGTGCCATTTTCTATCGTTATATAGCTAGGATATTTGACATTTTAGGAAAATTAATATAGACACAGTTATTAGAAAAACAGATTGATAAAAATCAAAAGTGTTAGAAAGTGAAGTCAACCCGTGTTAACGTTACATGAAAGAATAAAAAAAGATGGTCGGTTAAGGAGTTAAGGTTAATCTAAAATTGCAATACGTAACAACGGCTAATAAATATAGAGAAAATGTTTAGTGTCCCACAAATTATACGACCATCCTAATGTAAATTTTTAAATTATAGTATGATAATAATTAGGTACATATCATTGGAACTGTATGTGTACACACTACCCCTGATACTATCCTTTTCCAGGTCTCCATTTAGGTTGCCTGGAAGAGATCGCTTGTAAGCGATAAGGCCGCCAATAGTACATTTAATAATTTGTGAATAGTGTATTGTAATGTTTCATGTGTACAATAAAGCTTATTTGTATTGTATTGTATTGTATTGTATATGCTTAAAAATAAACAAAACTATTTCAAGACCTCATTAGGTCCCTGGCAAACATCAAAATCGTTTTCAGTATCGTTAAATTTTAAATGCCACTTTTATTCAGGAGAAATGTGCCAATATCAAGCCATATTTTTAAATGCTATGGATAAAATACGATATGCTGTTACTAATCATCCCGAAATCCATTCATATAATTTAAAAATAAAATTTAAGCTCCTCGCCTCCAATGCAAGGATCGAAATTTTTGCCTTGCATCACCGTGAGAGATTGTTTATCAACATAAATCGTAAATTTTCCATTATTAGGATACTCTGATTCAGCGAAAATCTCCCACAATTCGGTGTTAAGGCCCGGGTTTTTGTCTTCTAACAAATCAAATAATAAATTCAAATTATATTTGTTGTCCGGTAAAATGTTGGATGGGATCTTAAGTATAATTTTATGGAAGTAATGCTGATCTTCTGGCATTTCAATACTTCTCGGTGAATCATACTCCACTATCACTGGGTCTGAATCTGTTTCCGCTTGATTTTTAGGGTATAATAATACTTTATCACCCATTTGCAATTCCTCTTCAAGTGTAGTAATATCAGTAGCTACTGGATGTGTTTCCAGGTCACAGACATTGTGATCAGACTGTCTGCGTTTTGTAATGATGGTCTCGGGTTCCAACTCAGAGTTATCCTTCAACTCAGATTTTAAATCTTCTAAACTTTTTTTAGGTGGGTCGTGTATGGCTGTTTTATGTTTGTTTATACAACATTTTCCGACTAACTTTTTCTTCGTACGCTTTAATGCCATTTTACTGAGTGCTTCTAAAGTCAACATAGGTTTAATTAAAGACTGCAAATGTCCTAATTTAAACTCCACAGCACTTGTACCGATAAACTTATTGAAATTCTGACTTGTGATCACTTCGGCTGATAGTTTATCAATTTGTAGTACCACATCAAGTTTCGATTTGGTGTGAACAGTGCTTATTTTCCTCCAATATTTTGTTCTTAATCTAGGATTTTGTTCTTGCAGAATGGCGATTACCTCATCAGCATCTTTCTCCGTTTTGACTGTCATACTTATGATGCCAACTGCGCCTCTAAATTCAGTAGCCTTTAAATTCGAATGTAGACTAGTATTGACTGCCGTCAGAGCTTTTTCCAACCATTTTCTAGACTTTAAATTAGCACAAATTATGAATATAACACCGTCAAATAGATACATGTCGTGAAATTTAGGCATCCACTCTTCTGTCAATTCGGCTGTTTGCAAGAACTCTAGGATAACATTTTCTAGAGTTCTTTTAATGACGTGGAATTGAGCTTCATCTATCCGTAATTCTGGATAATTGGAAGGTCCTACATATAATTTCAAGTCATCAGCGAGCAAATCAGAATAATGATTTGTTCTAATTCTAGTCAGTGTCGTAGTAATTATTTCTGGATCTATAGGAATATAAACGTTCTTCAAAGCTAGATCTCTTTGTCTCTTTGCATCTATATCCTCGATGTCTCGCTTCGGTCCTTCGAAACTAAGATCTCGTTTTTGTCTATCAATAATCCTAAATATAAGTTTTTCGCCTTCATACGTAGGATCAAAGTCTGGACTTTTAATTATTTCCAAAGAATCAGGGTCGACACCAAATTGTCGTTTCTGCTTGCCAGCTACGTCAGAATAATACTTCCAACAGTCAGGTTTTAAGCCAGGGTACCTTCTTTGTAATTTCATTAAAATTTCTAGCGATTCCACATGAGCATGCTCTTTCGGTATCCTCAAAACTATTCTTGTGTACCTTACTAAACTTTTTATATCTCTGAACGTTAATTTTAGGCCGGTAGAACTAATGAATTTAGGCAAAACTTCCGTCAAATAATCCTTAGTCTCTAAACTATCACAAATATAAATAACGGCTCCATTAGACAGATAGATATCTTGGAATTTAGGTATGATCAAATTAGCAAAACGTTGAATTTTCATATCCTTGTGTAGGTACTCTTTAAACAAATGTTTTAATCTTCTAATATGGGTGCCTTCCAGTTTATTCTGTGGATAACCTTCTAGAGTAATGGCAACTTTCAACTCTTGTTCAACTTGTAAGTAATTAGTACGCCTGTGATACGCAATACCTCTGTTACTATCAATATTCAAGTTGCTACTTCTGGACATTAAGTTATCGTTACTCTCTATAAATGATTCAGTTTTATCCGACATAGTAACACGTGATGGAATAATTACTTCATCATCAGTCACGTACATTTGTTCTTTATTATATTTAGTTGTATCTAATTCTGAACAGTTATTGTTCATTTCATCAGACCAAACTAATACCTCCTCTTTAGTACTGATATACTTCACATCTTTTAATTTGTTTAATACCTCTTTGGAAAGACCAGATTCTAACTCCTTTTTAAAGTTAACATCGTCGCTAACTTTTTCTTGAACAATCTTAACTTCTTCCTTTATCTCATCATTGCCAGCTTTTAGGGGATCATCGTTTTTAGTAAAATTAACTGATTTAACACTGACACTAGATTCATTTCTTGGAGTAGTCGCTGTAGATTTTAATTCGTCCAATAATTTATCTCTTGAGACAACACTGCGGAAATCTTCTGCTATCCCTGACAAAAGGCATTCATAATAAATTTCCGTATAACCAGTCAGCTCAAATTCCATTTGGCTGTAATCAATCACATTCTTGAAAGAAGGGCCTCGTATTATTTCTCCAGAGACTCTATCTATAAGAAATGACGTATATTCGATGTCACCTACTATTTTTTGGGCGTATATCTTCCAGCTGTTTGTTTTTAACATAGGATTAAAATATTGTAACAATTTGAAAGTATCATGAGCAGTCGCCGGCCAACTCATATTAGGAATTTTTAGGATAGCAAGACACAACCTCTTAACTTTAGCCTTTAAAAGAACTAGGTTATTATGCATTTTCTCTTGTAATCCTGGAGAAATTCTAACCATCCAATCTTTCGTTTCCCTATCTTTACAAACACACACTAAAGCTCCCCGGTTTAAATAGTAGTCTATAAATGAGGGCACTCCTTTAAGAACGCCGGCTTTTAGCTGCATATCAATAACATCAGACAGGCTGCGTTGGAAATGCTCCATTTGACGAAGCTTCATTTTTGATTTAGGGTAACCTGCCAAAGCTATCACTAACTTTAAGTCCTCCTCTACAATGTCCTTATAGTCTGTGTTCCGTAATTGTATAAGTCTATTAGTTTCATCTTCATCGTCATTGTCTGTATAAAAGTCGCTGTATTTTATATGAAACGCGTCTTCTCTTCTACATTTTACGCACCGCTGTCTCTGTTTCCCACTTGTAGCATCTGATTTCTTACTTATCGTGCTGGCGACCTTACTAATGGAACTAGTAACTTTACTACATTCTGATTTTTTATTAGTTTTACTAAGACTAGTCTGTTTGCTATCCTTTACTTTATTAAAATAATTAGACCTTGCGTCATTACTTTGGGACAACTTGTCTCGAGTTTTGTCATCGCTCGGATCTTCAGAACATAATACACAAGTAAATGCAGAAGAGCTAGGTGCTGTCTGTGGTTCCCAGGAACTTTTGGGCTTGCAGGAGAAACAGACCGTCGTTTCGTTCTGTACAGAAATTGGCGAGATCGATATCTGTTTTGCATAACTAGACTACGTTAGTGTTGCCAGACTTCTAATCTCGCATGATTCGTGCAACATCATAACTTTTCTTTCAATAAAAATAATTGTGTGCTGATAATTATTGCTTCTGGCAACACTTGGAATTTCTTTATAATGAATGGTATGTTGGATTTGAAGCTGTTCTTAAAGCTGTAACTACACTAAAGCAATTCTAAATAAAGGAGATGTGTCGCAATTCGCAAGGATACTCTGCAAGAGTCCTAAATACACAGAATAACACTAATGAAAAATACGAAAAATACGGAAGTTGGATGGGAAGGGGTGGGCGGAAGGGGTTGGATACCGGATACCTCTCTCACTGAGCGAAACCCGGCAGGAGCTAATTTATGTCGATATTCTGAGAGGTCGTGGTATTTCACCGGTCGAGCCGGCCCATTCATGCAGCGAACTACGTGGACCACTGTAGAGATAATATGGTATCCATCCATACGTAGAGAATTAAAAGAATATATAAAGATCTTCGATCCATTCCAGATACATTCGGTTCTGTGCGTGCAAGTTGACCGCGCTTAGAAATTAGTCATTCATTATATGTATCTGTATGTGGCGCTTACATAAACGCTGTATAAATGTTGCGTACATTTATATACGGAAATAACGGTTTATGTAACTTATATGATACAACAAACTATTTTTAATTTTGGTGTTGTAATGGAATATATGAAGAGTTTGAAATAACAAGCAGGTAGGTACTTACCGAATCACCGGCAGCCGCACACTGGCTGTAGTCAAGATCTGTGGCCCTGCAAAAACAATGTTTTTATTATTTAAAAACCTGTAACGATGAATATAGGAGCTTGGTGTGCTCACGGTAGCTTAGGGTCCGTTCAGCACAAGCACTATAGTAGGGTAAGGGGTCTTTACTTTGCCTAATTTAGATGACATGGTGGGTCGGTTAGTAGATGATGATTATTGGCAATAATCATCATCCAAGACATCCAAAATAAGCAAAGCAAAGACCCCCCCGCCCCCCTACAGTGCTTGCGTAATACTCGAATACTACTACTACAATAAGTTTTACCAACGTAGTTATTGTTAGAGGTGTGACTGTAAAAATACTCCAGGGCAGTTCACCAAAGAAATTGTATGAGTAAATCTTTTGGAAATATCAAGGATTTATGAAAACTTTTTAATGTTGTTGTCGATTGAGCTCAGCTCGAAATGATGAATACATTTTAGTCGTGACATAAACAAGTAGGTAAAATGCTGACATTACATTTAGGTGTAAGTAGTTGAACAAGACAATGTTGATAATATTACCGAGAAACTTGATATGTAATATGTCACATACTGTTTCTAATATGGCAACGTGTACATTATAAATTAATAACGAAATCAACTTTGTACGCATAACAATAATTAGTTATTAGTTACAAGTATTTACTTACCAGCCATTATAATATCTTTTACCCCTATATTGCTGGCTAAGTGAAAAAGAAAACGGATGTTTAAATGCAACTATCAATCCGATAACATGAAATAGGTATTTATTATTGATTCACACCTTTTATGATAAGAGGGTGTGGATAGCGATTCCGTGACAATGAAGGTTTTGTTTCTATGGTATAAGTTGGTGGTATAGGTTGGAGCCTATATAGTGTTGTAAATTGGACACTATTAAAAATAATATTTATTATCATACATACATAACTTAAGTGTGAGATTTTAGGGATAATTTAAAGCAGATTACGCACTGATACTCTGTCTGGATGATTTCCTGAATGTATCTGAAACGACTAGACCACTTTTATCTGACAGATAGTTTTTTATTCTAGATGTTTTTTTATTCAAATTTTTAGAGAAGTCACGGACACGGCTAGAATTAAATAAAACTAAAACAGGAGCTAATAATTGTGAACAATACTCCTGAATCTTATTCAGGTACTTTTCTTGTAGTAGGCACTCGGCATCTACTAACAACAACCGTCATCTTCGCTCGCGTGAATTCTACACCCGCAATTCAACATGCATAATTTGACGAAGCTATATATTACGCACGATATAATGAGCCTTACAGTCTTTAAAACAAAATTTATTCACGCTACAGGAAAAAAGAACTATGAATATATCATAAGCCAATTTTAAGTGAGACCTCCAGCTTTTGAAATTTACTTTAAAGGCGATACAATAGCTTTGGTTTAGTCCTTTGCCTTGGCTGCTGATGCTTTTATATACAAGTACAAACACCGTGTAAATTTTCTCAAAAATCTCCCCAAGTATGATAGTAATAGTCTCAGTGGTCCCGTGGTCGAGCGCCCGGGTTCTGAATTAAGAAGTAGTGGTCTTTATTATCGAAATTCTTTGTGTGATAAATTTCAATAACTGACTATATTGTGCCCGGTGTATGGCAATAGGTTCGCCACCAAGTACATTTGGGACGTAAACACAACGTCGAGTCGAGGCTAAAAGGCTGTTATCTCCCAAAGTATGGACATTATTACAATTTTATTAAAAGTACCTACAGATTCAGCAAATTTCTAGCTTAATATAAAGTTTCCACTAATGAAGTGTAATATAAAGCCGTGTAATGTATCGTTACAAATACAAGTTATTTGCGCACTCCGTTTGAGCTGAATTGTGCTGAATTCTTTCACACGGGAAACTTAAATTGTACTCGTACTGCTGTTCAGTTACAGAAGACATATTCGCTATCTACTAATATATTGTTGTATATATCGTTTGTTTACTAGTTTACTGCCAAGCAACTTTAATAACCAAAGGTGTGCGCAGCGGCTATTACGCTTAGGCACGCTACAGTATTTTTTTCTCTCAAACAATGGTTGGTTGAAACTATTGCCTTAAGTTGAGTACAATTTTGTCGAGTATTTAGCTCATATGTATTCCACTAAGTCAATGGAAGCGAAGTTATAATTCAGAATCGAGTGCTGAACCACTATGTCACCACCACTAAGTGACTACCAAAATAATTTATGTCTTATATTTTTACGTCCTAGTTACTGCAATACCATTGATAACATTAACACAAATTTCATTCAAATTATCATTTTATTTGGTTGGATGAACAAAGAAAGGATGGAGATGAACAAAGAAAGGACGGATGAACAAAGAAAGGCTATCCTTTCTTTGTTCATCCATCCTGATTTGTTTGTTCATCTATATGAACAAACAAATCTTAACTCACCTATTGTTTTGTTGCACAACAATCTTCCCATCTGGTAGGACACATCTGTTGCTCATTGTGTTTTGTACGGGCTGGAAATAAGTAAAGTGAAATAGATAAGACAGTAGACAATAGTTAATAAAACATCAATATGTTATATGTACTTAGTCATGTCATAAATAATGTAACAAAGAAATTTTATTTTTTTAATTGCAAATAACCTTTATTATTTTTACAGTTTGTTACTTTAATACATAAATATAAAACGATATAAAATATAAAAAGCTTATTCGAAGTGGTCTCCTTTGGCTGCAATACAGGCCTTTAAAGGCCAGTTATCAATAGAAACACGCACTCTTTCAATGGGAAAACTCTTCACTGCCAATCGTATGGATTATTTTAAGGACTCTAAATTATTATGACGTTTAGAGCAAGCCGTACTCTCTAAAAGTGACCACAAATCATAATCCAGCAGATTAAGATCGGGACTAGCTAGGACTCTTCAGCTTAATGAAGTCCAAAACGTTCGCTTCCAACCAAGATTGCGTGGACCGAGCTTTATGACCCCGTGCCGAGTCTTGCTGGAAGGACCATACTTCGTTATTGAACATGGTGTTGTTAAGGGGCTTGACTACCTTTTCAAGAATGGTATCTTAATACACTTGTGCCGATGTTTTGATACCTTTTCACAAAAATATGGCTCAGTCACTCCTTCGTAGCTAACACCTCACCAAACCATCACTGAAGTCGGATAATGCCCACGTTGCACTCTGTCAACTAATTGGGAAGCTTCCTTAGAGCTTTGAGCATTAATACGGTCATTTTGTTTGTTAAAATGTTGCTCAATTGTAAAAACTTTTTCATCCGTAAACAATATTTTTCTGTGACCTCCCTTTGCGTACCGCTTCAGTAGTTGTTTAGATTTTAACACCCTATTCTTTTTTAAATTATCAGTTAATAAATGACCAGTGCGCCTCTTATAGGCTGCAAGTCCTAAGTCATCTTTTAAAATACGCGACATTGTTCTAGGTGCTATCTTCATCTCTCGAGATAAAATCTTTTGCTTGCGGACAGGATTTCTTCGGATTCTTTCCCTTACTCCTTTGACCACCTTTTTCGTACGAACACTACGTGGACGGCCAGGTCTTTTTCTGTCACAAACAGAGGAGGTCTCATTGTACCTATTAATAGCCCGGTACACAAACATTTGACTAATACCAAGTGTATGGAGAGTTTTAAAAATTGCATTTGGCTCCATACTTACTTCGTGTTATGCAATCACAGCGATTCGGTTCTCTTTATCACCCCACTCCATTTTAATATCGCAAAATATTGTCAATGTAATGGCGCCAAAACGAGAAAACACAATGAACAATCGTATAAACATGACAGATTCCAAATTCAAATGTAATATTTTTTTATTTTTAGTTGTAACAGTATTTATGGCCAGACTAAGTATCTTTAGGCCATAAATTTGAAAATTGTGTTTAATTTTTATAAAAAACATTTTATAGTAATTTATAATTTTGTCTCTCTGTCTAAAAAAGTCTCGGTGGCGCAGTGGTCGAGCACACGGCTTCTGATCCAGAGGTCCGGATTCGATTCCAGACACTGGCTCACACCAATGACTTTTCGAAATTGTTTTCGGAAGTTATATGTGATAAATATGGATGACTGAAAACCTTTATGCCCGGTACGGCAATAGGCTCGCCACCTATTCCATTTGGGACGTAAACATAACGGCGAGACGAGGCTTAACAGCCGCTGCCTACACCTTCGGGTAATAAAAGTCCGGCCGAAAGTTCGGTTTCGGTTTCGGCCGAGTTTCGGCCAAAAATCAAGTTTCGGTTTCGGCCAAATTTGGCCGAAACTTTTGCCGAAACCGAAACTATTATCTTACTAATTCTGACCTGTGGTTATCTTTGTTGAGAGTGTAATAATACATACTTATCTTTATACTAAGTCTCTGTGGGGCAGACAGAGAAAACAGAGGCCCTCTGTTTCTTACATCCTTCAGCCACACCTTTCCAGCACGATTCTTACATCCCTCACTTCTTTGACTTTCAATCAACATTGTCACACAAGTCACGGTTTTTAAGCTTGCTTGAGGACACGTTTAATTTGATCATGGAAAGTGGTTGCCTCATCGACTCTAATATCTGCTTAGTCAATATTGCCTCAATCATTCTTTCTACGTGTCCAAACCGTCGGAGTATGCACTTCCTTCGTTTTTACACTTACACTCTCTTCCAATCCTATTTTAAACCTTCCTTCCTTACAAGTTTATTTTCGACGCGAATGGTGAACCTCATACCGCAAATTTTGGCAGCTACCTCATTTCAACTGCTTTATCATTATTTTCATGCACCCTCTGCCATGCCCAACTCTCGCTTTCATAAGTTAGTTTTAGGATCAGTACTGCACAGTGAAAAGCGAGGTTACGAGGTATCCTAACTTAACCTAACCTAACCTAACGCTTTATTTACAGTTTTCTATATAACTTTACTCTTTTTTCTACATTCCCGGAGTACCAGTAATTCAAGTAATTATTATTATGAGATGAGTGTTAGGGCCACGCAGTTTGTTAGAAGTATGGGCCGGCTCGACCAGTTAGACCTTCGGCAGATATGACCAGCCCATTGCCATTTCAGCGAGCTTATTTTACGAGCTATGTTGGTTACCCCAGTCCTCTGGCGGATATACTCATTCCTGAGTTTATCTTTCAGAGATACCCCGAGCATAGCTTGCTCCATTGCTCGCTGAGCGATTTGAAATTTGTGGACTTGCCCTACCGTAAATGTCCACGTTTCCGTACCGCAGGTCATTACCGGCAAGACGCACTGGTCAAAGACATTGTTCTTCAGGAATTGCGGCTTAGGCAAGTTGAAAACTCGACGCATTTTGCTGAATGCGACCCAACTAAGCTGAATCCTCCTGTCGTCCTCTTTCTTGAAGTTTCGTCTACCTAACGGAATAATTTGGCCTAGATAGACCTGCTAATTCCTTGAGGATAGGAGTCCCGGCGGGTTTTGTTGGTCTCTGTGGTCATCATCGCTGTACACCGCCGGCTTGGTCATCCGTGTGGATTAAAGGACCCCACAAAAAGATTCAATCTCTGAGATAGTTTTGGGCTTAGAGGTGACGACACGTCCATCCGCAGTTTTCAGCTTCGTCAGATGGGGCCTTCCAAGCTGCTGAGCAAACATTTTCGACCCCTTGTTGCGGTCGTTCGGGTCGGATTGCTTGGGTATTCGATGGACGAAGGTCATGCCGCATCTGCTTTCTAATACGCTGGTTTAGGCTTTTCCATTCTGACGAAGACAGCGATCGGATGGAGTTTCTCCCCTTTGCCTCATCAGTACGACCGTCTCAGCAGAGAGTTTGGACTCCTTTTTCTGCGATCTCGGGAACCGCCTTTGAGACACTTTCCTCAGCGTGTTGACCACAGTGTCGGTATTTTCGTCCACATGGCCTATGGTTTCCAGCAGGTCAAATCTTTTGACAACATGGATAGTTCAAAAGGATGACATGTTGTGCCGACCCTATTTAAAGTGGGAAAAGGGCAGGAAAGTGATGATACTTTTTAGTTAAGTACCTCACAAGAGATTAATGATTCTTTCGAGTACAAATACAAAACAAATTATTTAATATTAAATTTCAAAATACCAATGGGTACTTAGTATTTTATGAAACAAAAACAATTACCGATTTGAATATTGGTTTTTATCTATTCCATTTTTTACCTATTTCTTTAGGGATCTAACTATTCGGCGAGGAGATGCTTAACAGCCTCTGCCTACACCTTAGTATAGAAAAAGGCGTGAAGGTATGTTGTTGATTGGAAAAAATAATAATACATATAGCCATTGTTTTTTATTTCTTGTTCTAATTAATGCAAAATAATGGGGAAAATGCATCAAATTTTAGTATTTTATGGAATTTTAAACTTAAACCCGTGAGTATCGGTTTCCGTTTCGGCCGAAACTGAAGTGACGGCCGAACATTCGGATTCGGTTTCGGCCGGAAAACCAGTTTCGGTCGGACCTTAGTTATGTTATAATTTTGCCAAATTTCTCTAAATGTACATATATCATTACATAGTATAAAACAAATTCACTTTCCGCTGTCTGTCCCCTTGTATGCTTATATCTTTAAAACTACGCAACGGATTTTGATGCGGTTTTTTTAATAGTTAGAGGGTGTCAACAGGGTTGTTTTGATCTATGATTCATTTATGATGTTGTAAAAAAAAAATGATAATTTTCGAGAATTAGCACTTTAATTACAAACGCTTGCTGAACCCTAAGTGATAGATCAAAACAATGTCCTACATTATTAAACCCCTTCAAAAGGTCTACGAAAAAGCCCGCGAGGGCATATGTCTATCTCTTAAGGATAACCCACAATGCCCATTTATATTTTTTTACTTTTTACGGAAAATAATGGCTTATTTACGAAGCGATTTTAAACATTACAGTATTAATTTCCATCCAATTAAGTGTCTTAATTAGATTGTGTAATATAGATGATCCCGGCCCTTAACAGCATGCAATTTAAACGAATATTTTCGAAGATATTGCAGTATTAACATAACGGGACAGCCGTTAAAGCCGATAAATAGCACAAATTGAACCTCGCCATATCTAAAATTTACTCACTTGTTACTTTTGAAGCGGAACAAAGTTCGCCGGGTCAGCTAGTACTAAATAAAGAAATAAACTCACCGGTCTTCTATCATGTTGTCTAAGAATTAACATTCTATGCTTGCATTGCAATTGCTCTTCTTTCAGTTTCAGCTGTTCCAGCTTGAGATTCTCCAACTCTAGAGTGAGACGGGGATCCAATATATCAGAGAAACCCTGCAAAAAAAGTTAAACTAATCAAAAACAATCATAATTCCTAAATATTTTTTACTGCAACTCAATAATTTTGTTCTCCCTGTTTCAAAATAGAAATAGTGCCAATAGTAGATATATTATTGGTATTACGTACCGGTTTTCAATAATTCCTTCAGGGCTGGAATCTTTATAAACCCTTGGGTGCACTTTCTATTTAAAACAAGGACAACAGCAGACATTACGTATGAACAGGAAACCACATGGTTAATATAATCCCAATGTGTGAATTCCTCATGAACTCCAAATTTTGGTGAAAGCAGAACTTCAATGTTATACTTACACGGTCATCGCCAAGTATTGTGTCCACATTTTCTCCATTGATAGTATCATAAATTGTATCTGGAGTCCTGTTAAAAAAAGGAGTATGAATAAACCAAGAGTTTTTATTGTCAAAGTACAAGTGGGATGAATAGCCATAATAAATAAATTCTCTGAAAACCTATTATAGGTGAGATTTAATGGGATGGGATTAAGGATATTGTAACACTTTCAGGTTTTAAAGGTAGACGAAGGGTCAGTAGAGACAAATTCTTAACTAGATGTATCAAAGAATATATTTCACCAGAAACTGTCGGAATATTGATTATTAACATTTTTATATGCACACTAGCTGACCCGGCAAACTTTGTTTCACATCAAAAGTAATAAAAAAGTAAATTTTGTGTTTATTGCTTTTTCTTTACTACATCATATATACAGTGTAGATAAAAAAAACCCAAGAGACTTTATTTTATAGATATTTTGAGACACTGGTTGGTATTACATAGAAAAACCATATTGTAATTATTTAGTTACTAGTATTAATCAATAATCCCTATAGTCAGCAAAGCATTTAAAGCAATTAAAAAAATGACGCAAATTAAATGACTTTGTACTTAAAGTTATCAAAATCATACCTTAAAAATTATTTCCAAGTACCTACATATTGAAATTATAAGTTTTTATTATTACAACGACTATTTCTGTACATCGTTATACATGTTTAATTCGAAAACTAGTAGGATTCGAGAGTCACTCTCCTGTTAATACTAAAGATTTAAACATATAAATATTTATAGTATATAACTTAACTTTGCTCCATCGACGCGAAATATTTATTTAACAGCATGGTGTTTTTAATGAATCTACTCATTAGTAAACTCCACCACTACAATAAGGCTATTACACTATACTCTTTTCAATACACTTTAAAATCAGCAATAAAATAGTTTTTCAAATATTCAACAAAGTTTTGCTGCATAACAAAATAGGATACGATTGTAGGTATAAATAGTCAAACACTACCGCGCTACCTGCACAAACGAATTCTAAGGAATGAATGAACTTGAATGAAGTAACGTCAAAATGAAAATGACAGAAAAGAAAGAACTGCTGACGGCGCACAGGCATTGCGCACAGGGCACAAGACCGAAATAGCGAGTGCTTAAGACCATTGACTTGTATAACTAATAAAATTTATAGGTTTCCTACTTCATTGGTTATGACGTTGTATTTTTAAATGTCATGGGAAGAACCCACCATAAATATTTATGGAACAGGCGACTCAACCATAAATAAATGGACCACAAAGTTTAGAAACAATACACAATGTTATTAACGTGTTTCTAAACTTCGTGGAATGGACTGTCATAAAACGAATGCATATTTTTGAATAAACTAATCTCTCCTAATAATAAAATAACTATATCAGCCATAAAGTTCTCGGCTGTGACGATTTGTTCTCTCAAGGAAGTATGAAACAGTTTTTGTTGGTTTTACAATAATTTTGAAATTAATGTTGGAAACAAAAATCCTAAACGTTTACTTTTGCACAGTATGCACACAGTTACTGAAATGGATGTGTTATGGAAACTAGTTAATGGATCTTATAAATTTTAATCTAATATATAAAATTCTCGAGTCTAGATGTGCGTAATTGAACTCCTCCGAAACGGCTTGACCGATTCTCATGAAATTTTATGTGCGTGTTGGGTAGGTCTGAGAATAGGACAACATCTATTTTTCATCCCCTTAAATCACAAGGGTAGCCCACCCCTCAATTTTTTTTTTAATTTTTCGACATATTTCTGTTTATTTTTTTTATAAAACGGGATACAAAAATACATGCAACCCTAAATTTTCAGCCCCCTACGATCAACCCCTATTTTTTAAATTTTATTTTTCGGCAAGACAACGTTTGCTGGGTCAGCTAGTATTAATATATATTTTCTGTAAACATCTACAAACTTAATCACAAACAGTGTTACCAACCCTATTGTTTTAACAGTAGATTTACTGTTTTCAAAGTCAAAGAGCTTTATTTTATAGGTCTTCACAGACACATAAAAATAGTCAACAAGTACAGACAACATAATATTTAAAATGAAATTCTAAACACGAGCGCTTGAGGTAAGAGCCTCTGTGGAACGAGCAAACACGGATGCAATCGCCACTAGCGGCTCGACGCCGAGTGCTATGATGAGAATTGAGAAGAAACAGGCAAGAACATCATGTGCCAAATACTCTTTTCAAAACATTCAAAATTAATAACAATAACATAAATATCACTACTGTAAATATAGCAGCAGGCATAAAAGGTATAGCAGGTAGAATACTCAACCATCACAGTTATGACCCAAACCAATTTATAATCGTATAGGGAAAAGTCTAATAACAACGCTTTTCTCCAATCCAAAATATTCGTTTGATACTACCTAAAAGTCATTTTGAACTTTATTTCCATTACATTAACTTCAAATGTTAATGGAGAGGTTCCGGAAAGACGAAAACATTGACTTACATCGGTATTGTTGTTGAAATTTATTTAAAAAATAATTTGAAAAATTGTATTTCTGATTTTAATAAAAACAATGAAATTGTGGTTTGTAGTGATTTTTATTTTATGTCTTGATATAGTGTGTTATTAGTGTAGTAGTGTAATTTTTTCTTACTTGCTGACTCAGCATCTTGCATAGCAGAAAAAGTATTGAAAAATAAAGAATTGACTGTTAGTCCTTATGGAGTTGGCAGGTTCAACTATTTGTTTACAATAATGTGTAAACTAAATCTGATTCTACTAATATTATAAACAGGATAGTTGGTAAGTATGGGTCCCTGTATAGATGTTTATTACTCTTTCACAAAAAACTATGTAATAGATCTTGATGAAACTACGATAATATAACTTATACATCAGAATAACACAGTCTGCAAGAGCAAATGTTCCACTATTGTAGATTACTAAGTACTTTTTTAAATTTGGTAAAAGTGTTGATCAAAATCAAACTAAATAAATCAAAATCTGTTTATTTATATATTTACGTGCGACTGATCCACCAATTTAAAGTCGCTCAGCAAGCCATGGAAAGGGCTATGTTAGGAGTTTCTCTGAAGGATAGAATTAGGAATGAAGACATCCGACAGAGAACGAAAGTCATCGACATAGCCCAAAGAATAAGTAAGCTGAAGTGGCGGTGGGCAGGTCACATTTGTCGCACTTCTGATTCCCGATGGGGGAAACGTGTCGTGGAGTGGAGACCGCGTCTCGGCAAACATAGTGTAGGACGCCCTCAGGCTAGGTGGAGCGACGATATACGCAAAGTGGCTGGCAGTGGTTGGAAAAGAAT
Source organism: Euproctis similis (assembly GCA_905147225.2). NCBI lineage: Eukaryota > Metazoa > Arthropoda > Insecta > Lepidoptera > Erebidae > Euproctis > Euproctis similis. The sequence goes on from LR990107.1 coordinate 3,663,147, forward strand.
GGCTGAAGATCGAGCTCAGTGGTGTGCCAAAGGAGAGACCTATATCCAGCAGTGGACGAAAATAGGTTGATTATGATGATATATTTATTTTTAGGAAAGTAAATTACTATATGAGCATAACTGTTTCAATAAATACCTAATGAATACTCTTTGAATGAAATTGGACATTCCATTGCAAAGATATTTAAAAAATTAACTATGCATGTTCATACAATGCTTTGTTTTGAATAATTGAGTTGTCTGATACACACAAAGTCTACACCCTCGATTGTTTACACTTAAAATTTCATTATGTGTTCTTTGTCTAACGCAAGAAGAAACAATTTTGCCAAATCTTACCTCTGAGAGTGTAAAAAGGGTCCAATTGTCTTCATTTCTTTCAAATAAAATAAGCTATTTTAAATATCATCACCCTACTACTAATATGAGCAGAACACTTGCCTTTTGGTAATGGAGATATATAGGTAATATATATAGGTGAGTGGTAACTTTGTGCCACCTTATTACCAGTAAATATCTTACCAAAAATATTGTGTATTGGGTAAACAAAATAAATAAAAATAATAAGTCAATAATAATGGAATGGGGTTCATGCACCTACCTCATCAGTCCAGTTGGCCTGCTTTTGCTGACAACACTAACACTGTCATCTCTGTAGTTCTGTCTCGACTCACATTTGTCCCGACAGGTGTTGTTTGACCTGTCGTGGTGCACCACATGCCGTGTTTTGTCATCTTTCTTGTTGTTAGTCTAGTAAAATAATCAACAAATTTATTAGTTGTCTGCATAGTAAGCTCTTTTTTATTACATAACATATTATTTGGTCATTTTCGCCCATCATCTTAACACACTGTAATGTTTTTTTAAAATTATTTATAACTAGCAAAGCCATAGATGTTACTTTACCTAAAACAGTGTCATGTACCATTCCCAGCCTAAACAAGGCAGCTTTCCTCAACAAAAAACTATTGACAAATGAAATTCATACCAAAACCTGTGCCGGGCATGATGGCGACTTGGTTTTATAATTCTTAGTACCAGCTTTATGCAAGCCAAACATCAAAAGCTTGTAATAAATATATAAGTCAAAATACCTTGTGGGCAATGTTGATATTTAATTTCAAGGGTTCCGTTCTGTTCATCTGCATCATGGCCAATTTTGCTGATCTGTGGAAAAATTTATACTTATATTATTACTATTTACTATACTATAAAATTCAATCACCTGTATCTAATATCTTCAAGATGACTGAAAAAGTTTTGACAAGTCTGACAAAGTTTTATATAGAGAGATATTGGCATTTTAGAAAAATAATCAAATCTTCTATTAAAAAATAAAAATCTGGAAGAATAATTTTGTCAAAATGCATGGACAAAATAGCACTCAATTATAATAATTTCATGTCAAATTAACATTATAATACTTACTCTTGTGTATCAAATTTGACAAGACCATATTTCTTCAATGGATCCTTACTCAAGTACAGCTCCACTAGGGTACCAAATTTAGAGAACGCTGCCCTTAATCCTTCCTCATTCAAGCCTCTGGGTATGTTCTTGATATAAAGCCGACAATGATCCAAGTTTACTCCACCACTGAATAAAAAAATATTAACATGTAGGAGTTGCCTAACCTAGCTGTTAAAATGTGTAGTGCAAAGTAAAAGAATTGATAATAGCATTAAAATAAATTTCACAGGGCTAGAAATACTTTTCACCTGGTACAAGATTGTGATCAAAAGCTTATATTTTCTTTAAAATATTCTAAATTATTATGCACATTATAGTCTAACTTAAAGGTAGCTTTTACAATGAATGGATTATTTTGATGATGGATAATTTAATAGATGCCCTAAAGCTTAAACTAACTAACTAAGAGACTTAATATCAATATACAAATAACAAAAATAAAATGACTTACCTAACACTTTCATCAAGATATTGAGGATCAAATACAGAGTCATTATAATCATCATGAGAGTCCCACTCGCTAGGTTGCATGCAACTGCGACCTTTTCCTGCCATTGTGCTGAGGATAAACAAACAATTGAATAATTATCCAAGAGTAGAATGATAAACATCAATACATAATATGTATATCTATCAAGACAATATTATTGTCTTGATAGATATAAATTTTTATATTAAAGATGGTCTGAGTGTCTTTATTTTTGTGATTACTAATTTTCATAAAAAATAAATTTTATTAAAAGTGACCTCAGGCTCTGACAAATATTAAATGCTATTTTCGATTATTATAAAGCATCATATTTTAAACATATCCCTCAAGTGATATTAAATGAGAAAACAAAGAATATTTCATCAGTGACTTACTTTTTTACAAGAAAATACCACGATATCTAACAAAGTTTCAGGTCTTGGGCAAATAACTAATAATGTCTTAAATAAAACCGGTTCTCTCATAAAATGAAATCCTAGAAATATACAAATCGCATGTAAAATAAACAGATCGATAGATTCTTGATAATATAATTTTAATATTCATTTGGGGATTGTGGTTGCAAAAAAACACACGAGGCCGAAACTGTTTTAAAAAAACGAATGAAATGTTTATCGTCAATCGAAAAGTAAAAACTCTTTTGAATATATTTTCGTTTAACGTTGATTAAATAAAAATAGGAAATTAAGCGTAAGAATTTAAACTTTTAAGTGATGGAATTAAGTCATAACTTACTTACATGCTAAAATATAAAAATACACAACCAAAACACCACACCACGGCTGCAAACAATGAATTACAAATAGAATTAAAGTGTGATTGACAGTCTCTGAATGCAGAAAAATAAAAAAAGCTTTTTCGTTTTTCACTCGCAGGATTTGCCTATTTGCCACGTTTGATGTAAAGTTGTTTTGTCTATTTTATTTATTATAGAAGTTGCTCACCTATATTGGTTTATTTATTAAAATATCTATATTAAAATTATAGAGATAAAAATTCTTTTAAACGGGAAATTGTAAGTTTGAAGAGATTTTAATAAATCTTTAAAAGTTAGCATGCGACTTTAATTAAATGTAATGACGATATCTGCTTCTTTTATACGCTGCTGTTTTGAAGCTGCGACAACCAAATTATTGTTTTATGGTCTATAGTAGTAGTTTTCACAATCTCTATCATCATATATAGGTACTTATGTAATAAAATTGTAGGAAAGTTGAAACTGTACATTAAATATTTTTTTTAGAATTCTTGGGTGAACGATCTACAATCGATACCAAACCCAAAAAATATGGATTTTAGAATGTTTGTCTGCTTAACTGTATATTTGTTACGGATAAACTCTAAAAGTTCTGCATGCTTTTACGTCAAATTTTGCATGAACATTTCCAAGAGGTCGGGTCAACACATAGGCAAAATATTATCACGCTATCACTAATTGGGGGTAAGCAATGAACCATATAATGAACCATGCATAGGCACAGTATTTTTGCTGCTTTATGGCGTCCACGAAGACGAAATAGCGGACAACAGCTAGTGGAGAATAATATGAGTTACATACAATATTTTTTATGGAATAGGAGGGCAAACGAGCAAGTGGGTCACCTGCTAAGTAACTTCTCACTGTCATGAACACCGTGATATGCTGCCGTCCTCTAAGGGAGTAGGAGGGGAAAGGAAGAGGAAAGGGGATCGGACCTCCGGATACCTCTCTCACCGAACTTCACGACGATATTTCGAGAAGTCGTGATATTTCACCGCTCGAGCCAGCCCATTCATACAGTGAACTGCAAGACTCTACCACCGTTTTACCTTAAAAGTATTCATGTATGAATAAAGTCACATATGTATGTAAGTATGGAAAATAACATTCCATGTAGTGTGACTTTGTTGCACTTTATTGTAGAAAGAAACTTTATTTATTTATATGTTTTATTCTTTTTTCTAATACACAACACTGAAGCATAAATATAAACAATGCAAAAGCGGATGGATTTAGGAGTCCAGGACGGCCAAGACACACATTCCATGACCAAATAGAACGTGTTCTAGAGGAAGGTGATGATAAAACACGTAAAAATAAACATAAAAAGAAAACGTGGGATCACAATTTTTTCTCTTGCCTCTGCAGTAATACACTTACGGTAGAAAACTCTTTCTTCCACTCTCACTGTCGTCATAAATATATACGATCTCCCTCTCAGCTTCTATTACACTCGCCTGATCACACTTTTCGTAACGGAATCACCCGCCCATTCCCCCAGTCAAACAAGCGAAAAGAAGTTTTATTAATGAAAATATGTAAGTGGTATACCATATACCTTCTGTGTACTAAGTATCGGGAATTTGTCAATAAAACAAAAAATACAAATTATTCATCTAAATTTATTTTATCGCCTTCAAAGTAGGCCCCATCGCTTGCAATACAACATCTCCACCGCTTCACCCAGTCTTCCATACATTTTTCATAGGCTATTTGCGGTATGGCCTTTAGCTCATTCAGCGAATTTTCTTTTATGGCTTCTATTGACTCAAAACGTTTTCCTCGAGGTGGTAATTTTAAATTGGGAAATTAAAAAAAAGTCAGACGGAGCCATATCAGGTGAATAGGGTGCTTGGTCGAGAACGTTTGTTGAATTTTTCGCTAAAAAGCCTTTCACTATAATGGCTGTGTGTGATGGTGCAGCATCCATGAGTTGTGTCGCCACAAATCTGGACGTTTTCGGCGGATACTCTCACGCAAACGCTTCATGACGCCTAAATAATATTCTTTATTCACTGTTTCTCCCTCTGGAAGGAATTCGGAGTGAACCACACCACGGTAGTCAAAAAAAACTGTCAGCATCACCTTGATTTTGGTGCGACTTTGCCGCGGTTTTTTGGGTTTCGGCTCGTTTTCGAGACGCCATTCTGAAGACTGTTGGCTTGTTTGCATGTCATACTCATAAACCCATGTCTCGTCGCCAGTTATTATACGTTTCATAAAGGTCGGATCCGTAGAAGCTCGGGAAACCATGTCTTCAGCGACATGCTTTCGCTGCCCTTTTTGAACAAAATTGAGCTCTTTTGGAACTAGTCGAGCGGCGACGCGTTTCATGCCTAAAATGTCAATGAGAATATTGTGGACGGACTTAAAAGATATGTTCACCTCACTAACCAACACCAACTCTCTCAGACTCATACGTCGATTTTCGAGCACTAGCTTCTTGATTCTGTCGATGTTTTCTTTGGTCGTAGCGGTTGAAGGTCTACCAGAACGAGGCAAGTCTACTACTACTTCTCGGCCTTCTTTAAAAGCCTTATACCATTCATAAGCCCTTGTTTTCGATATACATGATTCGCCGTAGGTATTTCGCAACATTTTTAGTGATTCACCACATGAAATATCATTCGAAACACAAAATTTAAGGTACACTCTTTGTTCAACAATATTTTCCATTGTAAAAATCGCTGAGGACTCAAAACTATGACCAACAAAAAGTTTAGTTTAAAACAAAATAAATGACAGATCCCGTTCAAATTTTGCGCGCTAAATCAGTACAGTGCTACCAACATGCAGTAAAAAAATTAGAAAGACCTCTTTTACGCGGGTCTCTATAATGACATATGCCCGATACTTTTTACACAGAGTAGTACGTATACCACTCACATATTTTCAATAATAAAACTACTTTTTATTTTGATCACGTGATCAAAAAGTTCAAAACACTATTACAAATTAATGGCTTTTCAGTAGATGACTGTGGTAGATGAGTCCGCCTATACACAATATAAACAGTGACAGTACCTAATAGGCTCGGTGGTCCAGTAGTTGCGCACCCCGATTCTGAATCAAAACTCGCGGGTTCGATCCGGGCTGACACCAATGACTTTCCAAAATTGTTTTCGAAAGTTATTTATGATTAATATATGCCCGGTATGACAGTAGGTTCGACATCTATTCCATTTGGGACGTAAACATAACAGCGAGACGAGGTTGCTTACACCTTCGGGAAGAAAAGGCGTGAAATTATGTTGTGAGAGTTACCTAATCTCCTTTTACGGATTCCACTGAAAATAAGAAGTCTTATTAATTTAGTTTTTTAATTTATTCATTGCATTTTAAATATTTAAGTAGATATTATTGATTTTATTGATAGCTCAGCAGGAATACCAACAGTTAAATTGTCGACGATTGTCGAAAAAACAAAGTCGCTTTCTTCTGTCAGTACACCGAGTATATGAGACAGTTCCTTTCCACTTAGAATTATGTCTTTTATTATATTATTGTTACGCTAACAAATATGAGGTTTAACACGTCTGATTGTGGACTTAATAACTAAAATCACAGAATTTATAACAATAACAAAACTTTAATTTTTGACAAGAAATTAAAAGTATTATATAGAAGTAGGTATACTCAATTATAACAACAATAAATGAATTTTGGCATGCTTCAATGCACTAACAATATAAAATGTCCAAATTACCCTTTTCCTCCTAATCTAGCATTATTGCAAATGTTTTCAAGTAATTGAAAGGCTCTATCGAACTTTTGTTATTATAAGTAATTTCTTGACAAACCTTAGATCCAAATTTTATGTTAGGAAAAATGCTGGCAAAGACTAGTGTATAACCACAGAAATAGATCAAGATCTTGATCTATTTCTGTGTGTATAACATAACATAACTTCACGCTTTTTTCTACCCGAAGGTATAGGCAGCGGCTGTTAAGCCTCGTCTCGCCGTTATGTTTACGTCCCAAATGGAATAGGTGGCGAACCTATTGCCATACCGGGCACAAAGTTGTCAGTCGAATAATAATAATAACTAGCGTATAATTAACAAATTTTACATAATCTACATCAGGGCTGCCCAAACTAGACTCAGGGCCAAAGACTAAATACTTAAGGGTCGCAAAATAGCCGAGATGCTTGTTTGTGGCGTGATTCAATGCATACAAAAAAAATATATATGAATTTCGTCGTGAGAGTGATAATTAGCTCATTAATCATATTTAAACAAATAGAATATTATACAGATTTTGCGGTCTGCAACCATTCAAACCGCGGGTAATGGTTTGGTCAGCCCTGATCTACATAATCGTATCTGTTCGGTTACTTATGTATCTGTCTCAATATTTCTATTAAAAAAAATATCAGCAGTGGTGGTTTGTCGGCTCAGCTGAAAAACATTTAGGTAAGTAAATGTTTATATTTATAAAAATAATAATAAGAAATAAATTAATTACATTATTTACAATATATACAATTAAAAAACTAGCTGAAATCAAAATACAAAAAAATATTTTTTAATTTTTTTTTCATTACTTTTATAGATGGCATATGCAAAAAATCTAATAGTATACTATCAAACACAAAAGTGTGTGGTTTTTTTTTAATTTTCTCTTAATATTATTTATTATGTGTTCGACTGTGAACATTCAATTTGCTCTTTACTGTGAAACTTTTGTTACATATACTACATTTAAAAGGTTTTTCAGTGCTATGAACACGCTTTATGTGAGTTCTTAAATGATTTCTTTCATAGAAACGTGTGTCACAAACTTCACATTTGTGTGGTTTTATAGCTGTGTGTATTCGTACATGTGAATTTAAATGGGTCTTTTGGCGGAAACACTGGCCACAAGTCTCACATGTAAACGGCTTCTCACCAGTATGTATACGCATGTGATCTTTTAATACATTCTTGTAAGTAAAACTTTTCTCACATACATCACATTTGTAGGATTTCTCACCAGTGTGTATACGATAATGACTAGACAAATTGATCTTTTGAGTGAAGCCCTTTTTACATATGGTACATTGAAACGGCTTCTCACCAGTGTGCATACGGAAATGAGCACTTAAATTGCCTTTCCAACAAAATGTCTTGTCACACAAATCACACTTATATGGTCTTTTATCCGAGCTCATACATATATGATTGTCTAATTTAATTTTATGAATGAAAATTTTATTGCATTTACCACATTTGTTTGGTTTTTCACCAGTATGTCTGAGATTGTGAATCTTTAAATTGCCCTTCTGACGGAAACTTTTTGGACACAAATCACACTTGTAAGGTTTCTGTCCGTTATGTAAACTAACATGAATTGTTAAATTAGTCTTTTTGTGGAAACTTTTGTCACATACATTACATTTATATGGTTTGTCTCGAGGCGGTAGACATCTGTGGCGATCTAAAACGGCCTGTCCAGCAAATGCTTTTTTACATATATTACATTTATATAATTTCTTTATATATTGGCTATGTACGTTTTTATGGAGATTTAAATGATTCAGTTGAGCGAAACATTTGCCGCATATGTCGCATGTATACTGTTTAGCGTCGGTGTGCAAGCGCATATGCCTAGCTAAATATCCTTGGTGACTAAAATATTTCTCACATACATTACATTTATAGGGTTTTCCAGTATTCACATCTAATCCTCTCAAATTGTGCAAAGTTTTCTTTGTCATAGGTTCTTCAATTTTTATAAAACTATTGTCATTATTTTCGTTTTCTTCATAACTTATCTTAGTGCCACGTGTCGATGTGTTACAACTTCTGGACCGGTCATACAGTACAGCTAGTTTCCGCATGCCAGGAACGCCAGTACCTAAATTACAAACACAATATGTTATAAATATAATCAAATATAAATATATAACCTACTGTACATTAAACGGAGCGAATAACAACAAAATGTTATTCTAATTTCATTCCTAAGAACTAAATTAATTTGTCCTTTCAATTTCTTTTTCTTGACAGAGACAGTAAAAAACCATGTAATTAGCCACATTCCTGTGTTCATTTTTCTTTAAAGATTTACGTCAAATCCAATTTAGTCATTAGCTACAATATATGAAGCAATAATAGCAATTGAATTTCAATAGAATAAAATTGTAGTTGTATTATATTATAAATAAATAGCTTACTTATGCTGTCCATTTGCTCTGTGGCATACATGCCATATTCTAACTGAGCACCATCTTGAACCTTGAGCTCGGCAGATTTGGAAGCCAACAAATATTTTCCTGCAGCAGTATGGCTGTAATCCACCTCATCAACACCTTCTTCACTGGATTCATCAGTTTTAAACGTTTGATTTGTGGATGTTAACTCACAATTATGTTCTATGTTAGTTAAAACACTTTCTGAATCTGGAAAGATGATTATAATATAAAGCTAAAAGTGTTAGTTTAATCGAACGGGCCAAACTCTGGAATTATTAAACCAATTACACACCAATTTATTATACCTATTCTTACGAAAATTAAATGAACACATCAAGTTTTCATAATTTTAATGACCAAGTTTAACAGTGGCAGAGACACGCAGCATGAATGGGCCGGTTTAACCGGTGAAATACCACGACCTCTCAGAATATCGCCGTAAAATGTCTCATGCCGCGTTTTGCTTAGTGAGTGAGGTATCCAGAGTGCAAACCCCTTCCTCTATTCATGCCACCTCTTACCCCATTTTAAGATTGGCAACGTAACTGTAACACTATCTATCTTGTAGGTGTCCATGGGCGGCGATAGTTGCTTACCATGAGAATAAAAATCTAAAACATACCTGCATTGGACTCCTGCTTTACTTGCACTTCCTCCAACATATCTAATGGGTCCATCTTGACATCACCCATTTCAGATTCATTGTCAGAATTACTTGTTGACATTGGCTCATTGGTTAATTCTTCATTTGAGTGCACCATTTGTATTGTGTAAAACTGTAATCAAACATGTTTGATATCAAATAAAACATTTTAAAATAGAAACTTTTCCAGTAACGAAAAACGCTTTTATTAACTTTAATTGTTTCTAAAAAGTGTAGCACTAAATTATGATTGTCCAAGAAGCGAAGTGCTAAATCACGATTTTAGTGCTGCCTGCGCACATGGCAATTTTAATGACGATGACTATTTTAGTGCTGCCTGCGCACATGGCAATTTTAATGACGATGACTATTTTCACAGGCAACAGAATTTCATGAAACATCCCCTTCCAGATCTAAATGAACAGAAGTAATCTATTCAGTAGTTTTCAAGATTTCTGGTTATCCCAGGAAAATAGAGTTACATTGGCGTTGCCAGCTTTTAAGGGAGTAGGATGGGAAAGGTTAGGTAATGGGGAGTGGGCCTCTGGATACCTCTCTCAATGGACATAGATATTCTGAAAGGCTGTGGTATATCAACTCAGCCCATTTATACAGCAAACTGCATGGCTCTACCACTTCAAATTATTATTTAAAATCATAATTATTAGTTAAAGATATCCCTAAATTACTAACAATTAGACTTATGGTTTTAGCTGCTGAAGGGTGTTAAGATTATTTATAATATTAAAAAAAAACTTAATATTCAAATAGAGTAGGAGCCTGTGAATCCATGTATTATTGAAAATCATGATATTAATTGCCAGACAGTTAACAGAGTGGCAACCACTTGCCAGGCACCCTTAATTTTCATGAAATTATAATTGGTTCTTTTTTATGCACCCTTAGTACCCCATAGCTGTCAAAGCCACTATAATAACCCAAAATTCATAATTGGAAATTGTTTTTACCTTTGTGCGGACCTACAGCTGATAAACTGCCAGCTTTTAGTAACAAAGTTTTATATAACATCACAGGCCCTTGAACAAAACTTGAGGCACCATTGATTTGAAATTTCTTTTATCTTAATACAAGAATACCTCTTTATTCTCCAACATTTGTGAGAAGAACTCTTCACTCTGATAACATGTGACCTGTAGCTGATAGCTATTTTGAAGTCTTCTACAGCACATGCAGCATACTTGTAGTGGCCGGTGATCTTTTGTCTCAAACTGTCATTAAGAAACATATTATTTCAGGCTGCATTCAAGTGACTTTTAAATCTATATGCCAATCTGATAATTGTGAGAAATGGTAAGTTAGAGGTAATTATATAATTATAACAGAGAGAAGGCAGAGAAAGTCCAGCAGTGGACTGCAATAGGCAAATGATGATGATATAATTATAACATCAACTCAATCATTGAAGTGATTTGAGTTAGTGAAACTGCATCAAGGACTATGTACTACTGCAATGTACAGCCATGCAAAATTTTATCAGTCTGGTAAGATACAGTTAAGGGTAAGTAAGTTATATCAAGGCTAGATAGGTTGTCCATTTTATTTAGTGGTATTATTCTATACTATCCTAGGAAAGTAATTATAGGAATTGCATAATCAATCAATGTAGATAAATAACATTCATTGTATTCATGTATTTCTAATAAGAAATCTAACACTGATTCACCACCAATGTGTGGATGATTGTAGAATAAATGATTTCTAGCTGACCAAGGAAATGTTGTCTTGCCAAAAAAGTAGCGGTTGATTCTTTATTATACATTAATAGATACATTGATACATAAAATAAAGATATACATAGTACAGAGGCGACCTTAACTCATTTTGAGTTTTCTTCCAGCGAACCCTAAATAGTGGTGAGAAGCCGATAGTACAACAATACAAGAGAAAAGAGATAGGATATAAATGGAATACTTAAATATATACATATACTTAGTCTGGCCATAAATACTGTTACAACTAAAAATAAAAAAATATTATTTTTGAATTTGGAATCTGTCATTTTTATACGATTGTTCATTGTGTTTTCTCGTTTTGGCGCCAGTACATTGTACAATATTTTGCGATATTAAAATGGAGTGGGGTGATAAAGAGAACCGAATCGCTGTGATTGCATTACACAAAGTAGGTATGGAGCCAAATGCAATTTTTAAAACTCTCCATACACTTGGTATTAGTCAAATGTTTGTGTACCGGGCTATTAATAGGTACAATGAGACCTCCTCTGTTTGTAAAAGAAAAAGACCTGGCCGTCCACGTAGTGTTCGTACGAAAAAGGTGGTCAAAGCAGTAAGGGAAAGAATTCGAAGAAATCCTGTCCGAAAGCAAAAGATTTTATCTCGGGAGATGAAGATAGCACCTAGAACAATGTCGCGTATTTTAAAAGATGACTTAGGACTTGTAGCCATTAAGAGGCGCACTGGTCATTTATTAACTGATAATTTAAAAAAGAATAGGGTGTTAAAGTCTAAACAACTACTGAAGCGGTACGCAAAGGGAGGTCACAGAAAAATATTGTTTACGGATGAAAAAGTTTTTACAATTGAGCAACATTTTAACAAACAAAATGACCGTATTTATGCTCAAAGCTCTAAGGAAGCTTCCCAATTAGTTGACAGAGTGCAACGTGGGCATTATCCGACTTCAGTGATGGTTTGGTGGGGTGTTAGCTACGAAGGAGTGACTGAGCCATATTTTTGTGACAAAGGTATCAAAACATCGGCACAAGTGTATCAAAATACCATTCTTAAAAAAGTAGTCAAGCCCCTTAACAACACCATGTTCAATAACGAAGTATGGTCCTTCCAGCAAGACTCGGCACCGGGTCATAAAGCTCGGTCCACGCAATCTTGGTTGGAAGCGAACGTTTCGGACTTCATTAGAGCTGAAGACTGGCCGTCATCTAGTCCCGATCTTAATCCACTGGATTATGATTTGTGGTCAGTTTCAGAGAGTACAGCTTGTTCTAAATGTCATAATAATTTAGAGTCCCTAAAACAATCCATACAATTGGCAGTGAAGAATTTTCCCATGGAAAGAGTGTGTGTTTCTATTGATAACTGGCCTCAACATTTAAAGGCCTGTATTGCAGCCAATGGAGACCACTTTGAATAAGCTTTTCTTATTTTATATCGTTTTATATTTATGTATTAAAGTAACACATTGTAAAAGTAATAAATGTTATTTGCAATTAAAAAAAATTTTTTTTCTTTGTTACAATATTTATGGCATGACTAAGTATATGATTAAACAAATCAATACAATACGTACATACATAATAATATAATATAACTAGCTGACCCAGCAAACGTTGTCTTGCCGAAAAATAAAATTTAAAAAATAGGGGTTGATCGTAGGGGGTTAAAAATTTAGGGTTGCATGTATTTTTGTATCCCGTTTTATAAAAAAAATAAGAAACAGAAATATGTCGAAACTTGTGATTTAGGGGGATGAAAAATAGATGTTGTCCTATTCTCAGACCTACTCGACACGCACATAAAATTTCATGAGAATCGGTCAAGCCGTTTCGGAGGAGTTCAATTACGCACATCTAGACTCGAGAATTTTATATATTAGATAATATACATAAATACATACAATTATACATCTATAATACATACAAATTGTTTTACACATTTATCTAATTTTAAAATACATGAAAATATTATTAAATTTTTGATCATGGAGAAGTGAAAATTGGGGGCTGTGTATTTCTGTATGTTGTTGCATAAAAAAAAAAAACAAAAAAATATATCAATTCTATTGTTGTGATGTTGACCTATTCTCAGACCTACCCTACCCTACAAAATTTCACGAGTATCGGTCAAGCCGTTTCGGAGGAGTGGAATTACAAACACCAAGACACAAGAATTTTATATATTTCTTTCGACTTATGCACCAACTAGTAAAATAAAATATTCGTGTTTTATCAGTAATATTAGTTACCAGTGAAATGATCCCAAATCTTACTATTATTGTTTTCAGTCACATAAATGAAGCACCCCAAGTGCTCTTACCGGTAACGCAGTTAGTCTTTCATACGTTTCCTGTAGATTCGTATTGACTATACAGTTCATGGGTACGTCTTTAATTAGACAAATTCTACACATCGATAATTTATCCATGGTAATTTAATGTAAATGAAAGGACAAGGAAATAGTGTAAAAGAAATTAAGAATTGTAGTTAGCTATATAATTACACACAGAACAAATCACATGCATAAAATCGTGATAAAACATTTAGAATCAGACAATATAAATAAAAAGACTGGTACACAATATTTGTCAAATTGACAGGATAACTTCACATTCTTCACAACAAAGAGTGCGTTCCACATATAGCAGACACTTATAGCCCACAAAGACCGCGACCGCGACCGCGGAAATAGCCGTTCCACTAACGTAAAAACGCCGCGGGCGTTGTGGGCGAATTTTATACAAAGTGTCTAGTCGTCCAGTAATCAGATGAATAAAATCAATCACTCGTACGACTATCGGTCGAATAAAATAAATTAATCGTCCAGTAAACGGTTGACTAAATAATCCTATGTATTAAATTTTTCCAAAAAAAGTTAGGTTAGTTAGGTTTTTGTTTTTTAATTTTTGACGACATCTCAGCGATAAATAAAAACGATCATACAAAAACTAACAACAGTGACGACTGGAAGTACACCAAGAACGAAAAAATTGAAAATATTGCATTGACTTGTATAGGTTTCATAATTCATCGAGATATTGTCAATTTTGTCCAACATTATCGTTCAACCTGCGATTAAAAGAAAAGGGAGACCTAAAGGTACCAATAACACCGATTTCGGTGTTAGTATCGGTAGGAGAATAAATAATAATAATGAAAAAATAATAATTTGATTTTGTCGGACGATTAAATTATTTTATTCATCCGACAATCGGACGAATAATCAAATTCATTCATCCGGTTAGTCAAAGTCAAAGTCAAAATAACTTTATTTTTACAGGTCTTCACAGACACTTAAAAATAGTCAACAAGTACAGATAACATATTAATCAAAATTAAATACAAACACGAGCGCTCGTGGAAAGTGCCTCCGTGGAACAAAAAAAGACACGGACGCAATTGCCACGAGCGGCCCAATTACCAGTGTAGGGGCTATCATGAGAAGAATCGGGCAAGAAACTCATGTGCCAAAAAGAAACATCCATTTGTGTTTGATACATCCATAAACATGTGGTTGAAACTTATTAATTTATCTTTAATTCTGTTTAATGGTTGACTAGTCAATAGGTTAACAAACACATCACAAACTTTAACATTCATAATTTTTGTAAGCTTTAAGATCAGAGCTGCATAAAAGAAGAGTTATGAAATGGACATAATATATTCACATAGACATAATGTGGGTAATTAGGAGGAGTAAGCATAGTTTGTATCTGTGACAGTTTCTTTTTTAAAGATTTTTTTTCTTTCATCAAAGGTTAGTAATTTAATATATTTAAAATCATAAATTACTTTAGTCAGAAAATATCATATTATCTTAAGCTAACATCCTTGTTAAATGGATAATTCCAGAATACCACAAATAATAGGTTGGACATATACTATAATATTAAGACTTTTAGTCATCATTTTCTTCATAGACGTGTTAGCTGGACGACTAGCAACAGCCAATGTTATAAGTGGAACGCAACTTGAGCGCTGTGTGCTAGCAATGTGGCGGCTCGGAAAATTCATCAAGTTGTGATGACATATGTCATTTTTTATTGAAAGCCCACCAAGACCTTTTTTTTTTTTACCAATATTTTGCGGGCGAAGTGGGCGCGATGCGGTCGCGAACAGTGACGTCATCTATGACGTCGAGCGACCGCTCGCAACGACCGCGGGCTTTATGTGGAGCGCTACTGTGGGCGTTACGGTCGTTGTGAGCTTTATGTGGAACGCGGCCAAAAACTAGGTACAGTCCCACCAACTTATCTGTGAAATGGAAAAAATAGGAACTACGGCCGCCATGTTGAAATGTCATTCGATTGTCAGTATCTACTACATTCGGGTACTCTGTGATTTCTGTTGCTAAATTGCTATATTTACAACGTTAATTATGCCGAAAGCGATTAAAAGTGATGCTCGAAGCATTATTCTAAAGGTTAAATCCTTTTTTGAAGAAGAAGCTCGGGCGGAGGCTCCGATTATACCATTTAATCAAATATACAAACGAATTTCGGCAGCTATAGGTTAGTGTTCCCACTTTCTTTTTGTAAATTTCCCAATATTTATGAATTTGTTGGATGTAAGAGTCAACTAACCCGCAACAAGAAATAGGTACATATCTACTGATATTTACTTTTGATATTGCCACTATTCATTCGTACTTACATATAGCAAACATTGTGTGTGTGACGTTAAGGGGTTGATGATGATAATGTGTTATTTATTTCAGGTGTGAGTCAAGGACTCATATCTAAAATAGTAAAAGAAGGGCATGTGGCAGAAGAGACTGGTACAAAAATTCGGACCCCAGGCAAGGAGAGGCAGCGTAAAACGGGATTTATACATGTTGATGATTTTGACATGGGAGTTATTCGAAGAAAAGTACATGAGTTTTATTCCATTAAAGTAAATATTGACCATAAAAATGCTGAGATTCCCCGCCTGGTTCAAGAAGCCTTTGAAACCATTACGGTTAATGAGTGGGCACAGCATTGCAAACATGTTCACAAGTTAGAAGAAGAATATTTGAAACAAGATTCGTATTTGGATAAGCCTTTTATAATAGAAGTAAGAAGTGACACAGAAACAGAAAGTGATAGTGATGATGATGATGGTTGCATGGAAATAGGAGGTATATTTCCTCACAGCCTGACTGAAGTTGGGCGTGCAGGTTGTTCCAAAGACCATAATTATTGTAAACCTGGTTTCAATAAATGAATTATTCTAAAACTCATGTTTTATTATATCCAATTGCTAGGTCAGCTCTTGTATCTATCCTGTAGATATGAAACTAGCCGACCGCCAGTGACCTAGTCTACTGACAACTCTGCCCTATCCCGTCGCTCTTATTGGTCGCAGCGTGATGTTATATAGCCTAAAACCTTACTCTAAAAAGGGACTGTCCAACAGCAGCTAACATGAATTTTAGGTTACAGTTACAGGTTATCTACCCCTAATCAATTCATCTTTGCCAAGGGTTTTCGAATATTTTTTACACACTTAATGAATGAATTAATGTATAGACATAAATAATATAATAAGTACTAATTATATAGATTACCTTAATAACGTATCTAATTTATTACTACGCTATGTACTAGGCAAACATGCCAAATTCTGGGAAATCTATAATAACTTGCAACACTATGTCGACGGTGTCGCCGCCACTCAGTTCACAGATAAGTTGGTCGAGCTGTACTAGTACATTTTTATCTCTTTTTTTAAAATATAATTTAACGACCTGGTTGCTAGGACCTTTAAGTCGAGTCTTATTTTAAAATTAACATCATCATTCTTAACCTAAACTAATCTAAACCTAACCTAGCCTAACCCTAAAGCTTAACCTAACCTGACCTAATCATCCATAAAGTCTTGGCACTTTATGCATGATGTTCCGAAAGACTCCCTCGGAGGGAGTCCTGACGACAATGTAGTAGAGCACACTAAACACGATACTTACACCATTTCCCATATTTGCACTCATATACGAACACTTATTAAACAAAACGCCACGAATTTTATTCAATAATATCCATTGAAACACAAATCTGAGAAAATAATGCAAATAGCGGACATGTCTCTTCCACAGTCCCGCCAAAACTCCATTTTTATCTCTCATTTTGCCATATTTAAAAAAGGCACGAAGATATGCTATTTAAGAAAAAATAATAAGCAGTTATAAAAAACTACTAAGCTTTTTCTGCTTTTGCGTAGCTTAAATATTATGTATTTTTATTTAACAGGAGCATCTAAAGAAGAAAGGAGTAATGGGGTATTTGTAGGTAATTAAATACTGAGGTAAGATTTAGGAATGAATCAAGATGATTGTTTCACCTACAAAAGCTTATGTACTTGAGAACTTAGGTATACTTATAGATGTAAATAAGTGTCATGAGACTGCATATTTTACGCAATCCTAGACATTCTATGTTAAAAATTTTAATATAGTTAATTATTTCATAATTTAATTGCGTTCTTTTTCAATTAATTAATCAGTTTAATCGAGATAATGACTACTATAACTGAAAAAAAAAACAATGAAATCAAATTGTGCAGTCCTAACAAAGTGAAAAAATATATTATTTCATGCCCGCCATTACAAGTTTACACCGCTACCACACCATAATATACTCGAGAATAGTTCGATGAATAGCGAAGGAAAGAGGCTGGGACGTAGTGTGGCCACGTTACTCGTCATGCCGCGAATCATTTCGGCAATGTGAACGCGAGTGGCTGACATTATTCACGCGATTGTAGCGCAGTCGGCTAGGGCTGTTTAAAATATCGGATTTTCGACATATCAATAAATTTAATGTATAAAAATTTAATGTATAAATAATATCTTACTTACATTACGACGTACCTGGTGGTGCATTGGTAAAACTACCAACTGTAGAATTGAGATTAGCGGGTTCGATCACCACTTGAGTATAAATATTTATCCTGGTCTGGGTAGAATCTGGTATAATAACTACAACCCTATTTTGGATGATAATAATATACCCTAACTGATTTCTAATGACGTAATATTATTTTTCAAGTTACTGTCAACAAGCCCTTTAATTTGATACCTTTAATGTAGAAATGCTTTAAATGTCTGTTCCGCCATATTATATTTAAAGTGATGTCATATTATTTTTCGAGTTACAATAAGCCCTTTCATTCAAACCCATAGTGCATTGAAAATATCTTTGGATGACAGGTAGTGGTACTTCACTGGTCGAGCCAGCCTATTCATCCGTCGAAATGCGTGTCTCTACCACTGATAATATTATCATTCAAACTTAGCGTGTATACAATATTTCAGCTCAATCGGTTGAAGATATCTACTTCAAAATTAAATTCTAAGATTCCAGAATATATACACTTGCGTACATATAATGCAAAATAGAATCACTGAGTTTATTCACTTTTTAGTATCAATTATGTAGTGAGTAGTAGAGTAGTATAGTACCACCACCTGCTCCTAGATTTCTATGTACAGTTCTAAACGGTTTTTAATATTATGCTTTACATATTTCCTTGGTTGGTCATTATATTTACCGGTTTGTATTCAACTGTTATATAATACTTATTTCATGGGCGAAGAGGTGTTGAATGCGACAAGCGATATATCAAAGCCCGATATTAATATATTGAAAAATATAGATATGTCAAAAATCCGATGTTTTTAAAAATATCAACAGCCTTATTATCCAAGTACGGAGCGTCGCGATGAATTGCGCGAATAATTGCGCGAGTAGAGCAGTGTGTGGCCAGAGATGACAACATCGCGGCAACGCGAACGCCGAATAGCTGTGTGTGGCACAGAGCATATAAATATAATATTTGGGAGCGGTATTACGTTGTTGAATTTTGATGAACTGTCAAATGTTGGGTTGACCCGACTTTACTTCAGGAACTCACCGATCGGGATAAAACGAATGAAGTAAACATGATGTTGAATGAATGATGATGAACGCTGTGATGTGATGAATGATGATAGCTGACCGATGTTGCCTGTGTCAGCAGAACATGATGGAATTGATGGATGTGATATTGAATTCGCAGCACGTATAATTTATTTCTACTAATTTTAGTCCTCAACCCATCAGTTTTTGTCTTTCTACACCAAACAACTCAAAGCAGGAGTGCGTAATAATTTAATCGATTGATTTACTAAAATTTACTTTAAAGGGTACCGGGTCTTAATCTGATCAGTACATGAGTGAAATAGCATATTTATACTCATTTAGTTGGATTATACTCATTTAGTTGGTTTATATAGGATAAAATTTAACTTATTTTTTCTTACCAAAGTCAAATTTCCTCTTTTTACTAATTCAGTTCCTAAATACGTTATCTTTTCCCCTTTAAACTATACTAGGTTAGTACCTAGATTAATTATTGAAATCTTGGTCTAAAATTAAAAAGTGACGTTTGACAGTTTTCGTAATCCTAACCTGTCTAAGTAGGTACTACTAGGTACAGCAAATCGTACTTATTTCATTCGTAGGTACTCAAATAAATAACTAAAACAAACTAATAAATATGAAGAATGGAAGATAATGCGAAAAATATATCCTCATACCAACTAGATCAAGAAATATTGGACGGTATGTCGTTGATAAAAATTGCAATATGTAGATAGTAATAGTTATATCAACAGGTAGATGTCTTAAAGTGTTATGACAATATGACGCAGAAATATTTTAACTTGCCTAAACCGAACAGAATTTAACTTATATACTTTTTGTTAGTTCTTTTTGCTAGAAATAAAATCACACGTCATTATAGTTCACGTATTTCAGGAAATAAATCTACCCAAATACACCAAATTTTCTTTTTCCAAATATTGTTAGGAAAATATTTTGCTACAGCTTACGTATATTTAAAGACAAAATACAAAAGCCAATTGAAATAATATAGCTCAATAACATTTAACAATTCAGATGCAGACTTTGCTCTGTAATACCTATTGCACAGTATGATTCACTATATTAAAATGAAGTTGTTATGACATCAATATTACAGCTGTTAGTTTATTAGCACTAAATACATTTCATTAAATCACTCTGTTATAATATGTAGAATAGAGTGAACTAAGTTATACTATTATAATTTATATTATTAAAAAGAGTGTAAGGATTTTAAACTGCTTGTGAATTGAAATAATTATGTACTATTAAGTAGGTATATAGAATAAACAGCTTTTGTAATTATTCACATTCAGTTTATAAACTTTATCAACGTCAATAACATTTGTAAAATGAGTTTTGTGACTGAAAAGTGTTATGTAATATTGACTTTTGTACGTGTATATTATTAACTCGTAAAATATATTAAAAAAACTTATAGGAAAATCTCATTGAAAGAAAAACAGTTAATAAAGGTTAAATCTTTTTAATAATCTTATCTCATTTGCTCAGAATTAGTGTTGAAATTAAATTGAACTCTTTACACTTCAATCAAATAAATGATTTGTACCCAAAATTTCTCAACAGTAAAGAAAACAAAACTTTGACATGGCTCAGTAATGGCTACTATGCAACTAATAGAAAATGCCATAAGCCAAAGTAGAATTGAAACATTACTTTTAAATATTAATTTATCTGTACGCTTAAACATTTGTACTCATACATCAAAGTTCGTTATTGATGTATCTACCCACTCTCAGAATTGAGAACTGGTGTCATATCAGAAAGGTAAAACACAAAATCATATCTGAAGAAATTATATAGTTTATATTTAAAGAGGGTTACTGTAGAGTATCAAATTTTAAAATGTATTACTAAAATTTGTGTACAGCTCGTGGTATCAAACTGACTGTGGAAGAAGTGGCTGGACTCTCCACTTGCAAGTATTCAGAGAGAGTGCAGTCTCTTAAATTGAGTGATGGCGATCTGGCATTCTTGAAAGGACTGCGTAGGAGAATTAAGAACAGAGTAAGATTTTTTTTGTTTTCCTTTCTTTATTCTGTAGGCTAAGCGAAGAGTTTTGAAATATTTTATTATTGCATTCCTCATTTATATCTGCATTTGCTCATTGCTAAATGTAATTACGTACAGGCCTTGATTAATTATTACTTAATCTATTTTATTTTTTGATATAATTAAAAAATAGAATAGATTAAGTATATATGGATACCACTTAGAGTGGAAGGGCAGGGATTAATCAATCTGAGAAGTATTCTTAATGTCTATCTGGAAACTATTGACCACCGAGCCACCCAGCCGATTGAGAATTTTCAGTCGCTATATTGTTAACTAATAGTTATGAGTCAATTTTTGCATCGCATCACAAGCTAGCAAGAATTAAGATTATGTGGCAATCTTAAGTTATCGGAATCTGAAGCTAAGCAATCTATTCGTAAATTGCTGATTGCTTAAAGTTATGTTATATAGATATTAAGCCCTTTGTAATAGTGTTTTTGTAAGAGAAAGTCATAGAATTTTTGTATAATTTATTTTTTTCTATTCCTTCCTTGACAGTTGACTCATGTAAACTGCAATAGTGTTCAAACACTTTACAAATGTACGTTAAAATATGTCAGTTATCAGTTATATAATGTGAGTTGCACAAGTATAAAAATGTGATGTGTGTTGTGTGTTGGAAAATGGTATTCCACTTATTCAAATTTATGTCCAGCTTTACAAAGTTACTTTGGACGATATCACAAATATATTCAATTATTCATAAGCAAATCATGTGTAGAATACTGGCAAACGGCATTCAATTTCAATTCAAAAGATTTGACGAGAAAATGTAATCCAAGCTGAGCGCGTATCATGTTACTGCATTCTCAGGAGTCGCCGCCGTCGAGTCACCGCCAAATAACCTACCTCACTACTACAACATAATAGAAAATATCTACTTACAGCTCATGTAATATAGGATACATAGTACATACACTTCTAATGAATTAAATAAATTGCCAATGAATGGTAACTTGACATACCATTATCAATATGATTATCAGTATGGGTGGTCATCTCTGATGATGATCTATATGAAATTAAACGTGCTGAAGCGTTCTGGTCTATTTATACTTAATAAAAATACTACTGTATTCTCAGTGGAGTTTGGGTTAGATTCCCTACCATTATCAATATGTATTGGGATATATTTTTTTGATAGTGTTTATTTTCTTAAATAGTGTAGTAAAGAGAGATTACCAGGATTCCGACTCCAATGGTTCGGACATGTAGAAAGGATGGATGACGCAAGATTGACTAAGCAGATATACATTGCAAAAGCGGATGAATATAGGAGTCGGGGACGGCCTAGATACACATTCCATGACCAAGTAGAACGTGTTCTGGAGGAAGGTGATGTTAGGAGCCTCAAAAATCGACGCGCATGCATGAAAAGAGTTATGAAAGTCAACGAAGCGAGTGAGGTGTGTAAGAATCGTGCCTTATGACGCTCCGTTCTCTCTGCCTACCCCGCAAGGGATTTGGCGTGGAGTTATGTGTGTATGTGTGTGTGACTATGATTAAGCTATGATCTTTTTAAGATAACCGTCATCGGGCATATTCGGAAAATATTAAATCTATAAAATTTAATATCCTAAGTAGGTACGCACACAATAATCTTGTCAAGAAAGTAAATATGAACAAATAATATTGTGAGTGCGTTCGAGATTATTGGCATTATTATATTTGTATATGTTATATGTATATCTTCAATCTTGTTGCAAACAGCTGGCTTCACAGAATAGTCGGCGTCGCAGTGTGGAGCATTTAAGACGGCTCGCTCGTGAACTACGAGCAGTCAGGGCGTACAGAGACGATGCATTAGCTGAACGAAAATCGTTGCTCACACAGAGGGATTCTTTGAGGGACACGTGTAAGCGACTAAGAAGATATGTAATGCAGGTGAGCAGAAATAAATCCTCATTCATCATTTACCTGCCCTTATCCCACTTTAAGTAGTGTCAATAAAACTTACCGTTTTCCAAAAACCCAAAAAACCTAAAATTTTGACATTGGTCCCCGAATAAGTCCCTTAGCACACATGGGACTGATGGGGACTTTTGACACTTTATTCCTTGTGGTAAACCTAAGGTCTCTACAACAATTTGGCTCTGTCGGAATTTTCTTTATTTAATCACTTTTTTATGTCTAAATTGACCGGACTAAATAGTTACTTATAATAAAATTATAATAGGCCATATATATTTCGGATCCTCCTAATAATTCAGTCTATTAGAGTTAGTTGTATGTACGCAAATTACACGAAAACTCCTGCATAACATAACATAACTTCACGCCTTTTTCTACCCGAAGGTGTAGGCAGCGGCTGTTAAACCTCGTCTCGCCGTTTACGTCCCAAATGGAATAGGTGGCGACCCTATTGCCATACCGGGCACAAAGTTTCCAGTCATCGATATTCATCCCACATAACTTCCGAAAATAATTTCGAAACGTCATTGGTGTGAGCCAATGTGAGGATTCGAGCTCGTGACCTCTGGATTCAGAAGCGGGATGCTCGAACACTGGACCACCGAGACTAAAACTCCTGCATTGTCTCTAATACTGTTATATAGCTAGTATTCTGATATATAGCTAGACTAGCACAGGTCTTTATATTTCACTGCTTCTATTGACATTGAAATATTTGAATTAAATTTCAGATACTCCAAGAACGCTGTGACAGTTCAGAAATCCCATCCATAGACGTTCAAATTACTCAAATAGAATCTCAAAAACCTGCAAAAAAAATAATTACAGTAACCGAAACCACTACACCTCTATTGTCAGAATGTTTTAACATGACTAACAAAATAGCAGAAAATTCAGAAATATCATCATCATCGGAGTATTCGAACAAAACATTTGAAGACTCAAAGCAAACAGTGTTTCAAAAATCGAACAAAGCAATATTTCAAGGTTCGGACACCACAATATTTGAACAACAGGACATGTTACAAAATTCGAATGTATTTGAAAGTACCGAGAAAAGCTTACAAGAACACACGAGCAAAAGTCTATTTGAATGTCGAATTGACAAGCTGGTTCAGCAAAGTGTGAATCACATTTTTAGAAATGAATTGGAGAAGAAAAAAGTTTTTGCCAAGACTGTTTTTATTTCAAACGAGAAGTTGTCTTCGGATATTAAGTCTATGGTTCTGTGTGAGAGTGAAATGAAAATGGTGGACAGTGATAATGGAGTTTTGAATTTGTCATTAAAAGAGGGTAGGAGAAAAAGTCATGGTCGGAAGCAGTTGGCACCTAGAAGAATTGCATATGCCTACAGTGATAGTAATGGTCAGTATCACTACATAGTACAAAACAAAGCCCCCTTCTCTGTCCCTATATCCCTAAAATAAAACTTAAATTTTTAAAACTACGCAACCGATTTTAATGCGAGCTTTTTTTAATAGATAGAACATACCAACACGGTTGTTTTATGTATAAATCATGCGGAAAGTCATAATATAGTCGAAAAATGCAGGCAAGCCTTGCTGATAGATCAAAATAATGTTCTACATTAATATACATTTTAATAAGGTCTCTAAGTCCGCGATGGTGTATGTCTAATGTCTATCCCTTAGGGATATATAATGGATATCTATATTATTTTTTTTACGCGAGGAAATGCTTTATGCACACCCCCCGCCTGGGCACGGCAGGGGGTAGTGTGGGACTCCCAAAACAGTAACTGCAATCCGATCCTAGGGTTACCCACTAAAACCTCGCGACGGCCTTCCTCCGGCGTAGGGGTGGCCCAGGACAGTGCATCAGCACTCTGGTCCACCCCGCCGTCGCCCCCCCTCTGTCACGAGGGGGTGCTCATCCTCGGGGAGGATGCGGTGCGGCCGCGCGCTGTAAAGAGGCGCGCGGCCGGCGGCGCCCCCGACGACCCTCCCCGGCCGCACCGGGGGTCATCCTTTCCGGGTCGCGACCGCGACCGGGGTGTGCGCCCTCGCGGCCCGTCGCCCCCATCGAGCGGGATCGGCTCTCTCCCGACCCCGCTCGGCGGCCTCCTTCTGGAGCATCACTGCTTCGCAGAAGGAGACCACGACCCTCCACTCCTCCTCTCTCGCCAGCATTGCCGCGATCAACGCCGGCGGGGACAAGTCTCGCCCGATCCCGTCGCCCAGGACTCGGCGCTCGGCCGCCCAGGCCGGACAGACCTCCAGCGTGTGCTGGGCCGAGTCCAGGTCGGATGCGCAATGGTGGCATCTCGCCGTCTCTTCACGTTTTATTCGACTCAGATACTCACCGAAGCACCCGTGCCCGGTGAGTATCCGAGTCAACCTGTAGGTGACTGTGCCCCATTTACGGAGCACCCAGGCGTCGAGCTGGGGCAGGACGGCCCCGACGTAATAATTAATATTTGTGTACAGGGCCATCTATTATATTTACATCTTTCTTGTTTACAGATGGCGTGCTCGATTTAAAGTTAAAAAAGGAGTCACAGTGAATCACATATATATTATATACATTACAACTTAGATTAAGTTTATATACAAATTATATACATACCAAAAAATATAGTTTTATATAATGGAAACATTTTATTATTAGCATAGACTAGGATGAATAAAGGTAAATTTTAATTATAGGGCTAAATCTATTATTATTATTATATACGTATGTATGTAGTTAGCTGAGAATTTCTTCTATTTCTTTCTTTTTAGAATCGGATAATATGAATACTACTTTAATATTATTTATTTATTTATGTCAGAGTAGGCAGGGATATCAAGGGATATCCCTTGCCTACCCCGCAAGGGATTTGACGTGAATTTATGTATATATGTATGTCAGAGTCACCTGCATAATACACTTTAAATTAAGTAATAGCAAATCGCCATGGATTCAACATCCACAAAATTCTAATTTTCACTTCTATATGTTATTTTAATCAATAACTAAAATTAAAAAAAAAACCTAATGTCAAAAATTTATCCAGAACTAATTGTTCTTTAGGAGTGCTAGTAGAAATTGTTTTTTTATCACATATTTTTTCACTAAGCAATATGTGCATAAATAGGTAAGAAATTGGACATTGCTTATTTTTCGGTTTCTTTTTTGGCACATTAGCTATTTTTAATAATAGTACATACTCTATGTATGCATTGTTTTGTATTTATGCTGTCGAGGATCTAATCAGAATTTGAAAACAGTTTTTTTTTTTATTGACACATATATTTATGAATAGGATCTAATTATTGGTGTTGATCTACACACAAAACAAGTCGATTGTGTGGATATTACCGATTTAGTTTTAAAAAATTTTTAGTTGTACATATTTGATACTGATGTATGTTTTTTATTATTATTTTAAGCGTAACATTTAAAATGTGTATATTTTTACTGTTGAATTGTTTTTTTTTTTAATTTGTTAAATATTTAAGATGGTGTTTATCAGAAATACGAATTCTAAATGTGTACGGAAACATTGTTAAACTGGTTTATACATAGTAAGAAAACACTATTGATATCTGATGTATATATATTAAAAGGAAAATTGAAAGGTTTTATAATTATTTAGTATAGAAAGTAATCAATGTTATTATTTACGCAGTGTTATTGAAAAAAGAATTCCATAATTAAATCCCGGTGACAATTTAAAAAAAATCTGATGCTGCTGACAGTTACGAATTTTCTTATAAAGAATAAGTATTACGTTATGCGCCCGTTTGATTCGAGTTATTTTTTTTTTAAAGGTACCTATTATCTCCAGATATAACAAAAACCTCTGTAATAAAATTAGACAGTCTTAAATATCTACACTATCTTGGAGCCGAAGGTGTAGAAAGCAGTACCCATGTCGTCAAATATTATACTGAATGAAATAAAAGTTACTTCAGTGTTTACTTAGCTTTGGTATTGCTAAATTCACTGAAGCTATTTAGTGTGCTGCAGATAGGTCGCAGTCGCAACTTGCATGGCCACACACTTTTGAATTGTCATTTGATGTAAATTTCAAAGAATTTTGTAGTTTGAGTTTATTTCTAATTCACCTAATATTTCCTTTTCACAGTCGTCTCAAAGTCGTGAAGGAATATAAACTTTTAAAATTTTCTACAGAGGATTTTGTTATGTATGCGTCATTGTATTTGTTGTCACAATATAATGTTAGAGTGCACATCCAACACTTTGTACGTTTTGAGGAGTGTAAAAATAATTAAATACGCAAAGATTTTATTCTAATTGTTAAATAAACAACAGGTAGATAATGATAATAATTTAAAAATAAAAAATTGTATTTCCGTCCTCGTTATTGGACCAAAATTAATATTTATATTATACAATTAAACATTATAATAAAAATATATTTACGGATTATATCGAGTTTATTTTTTTCTTTATTTCGTGATATTTCTACAGAAACATATGAATGATTGTTATAATATAATCTGATGAAGCTGTTTGTATATAATTATGTATTCTTAGTAAATAATTGGGGAAATTATTACAAAAATGATAATGAAATGTTTTGAATGCTGTGCAGAGCATATTACAGCAATTATTTACCTTAAACTAGGTAGTACTGTTTTTAATATATTTATATTGGCTATATTTAAGTTACATAATTGTGAATCTGCCTTAAGCGGCAAGGGAGTCGGTTCTTTGTGTGTGGATTGTATTAAAGATAATAATGTTTTTTAGTATTTGATTCAGCTTCCTTCGACCCGCAGTTACATTTGGCCATTTAGAAGAATTTTTACTACTATACTCGTTCCAACCATTTATTTTACTTTTGACAGGTCGAATTCTGATCAATTAGTGTTGTACTAATGTATTACGGATACAATGTTTTGTAATAATCGATTTTAGTCAGGAAGAATTTCTAATCGATTAACACGGATATTTTAGTTTTTGCTTAAATACATATTTCATATTACTTAAAAACTTCACTTCTGTAAATATATTTGTTATTTGGGCACAATAATTTTTGCATACCCACTAACTAATTCAGTCCTCCCAAAATATTTTACTTTGAACTTTGCAAAATAAAAACTAACTACCTTATGAAGCATTTTTTCTATTAAGCGGGGTCCGCTGCTCCAAACTCCTACCCCTTTTTTTTTAATCTGAGTTGGCAACACTGAACGACGCGCTGGCGATGCCATTTTGTTGTGTTGTCTCTCACTCGCAACAAGACTCTCGTGCTAGTCACATTTCTGTTCGCTGAGTGCTTTTTCATATTTTTCATACGCTGTGTTGAGTATTTATATTCCACCGTATTGATTTCATTGTTCTTGCTTTGGTTGAGTTGAACGTATCGTTCCTCCCAGTAAGATTTTTACTTGCAAAATGCCGAAAGGTATGGTGCTTAAAGGACAATCCAGAGAGTTAGTGCTGCGGCTTCGTGAATTTTTTGAAAAGGAAAGCCGCAATGGCGGATTCCTTATACCAGTAACGCAAGTTAGAGACCGTGTTGCAGCAGCATTAGGTATTAGTGCTCCAACGGTGGCGAAAATCACTAAAGAAGCCTATGGTAGTAGTGGTATTGAACAGAACAAGCTATCTACGCCTAAGAAAAAACGTCAGCCCCGTAAAGTGACAGCAATTGACAGTTTTGATACTGATGCTATTCGTCGTCATATATACAATTATTATACAAGAAAGGAGATTCCTACTTTGAAAAAATTAGTAGCGTCTCTACGAAATTGTGGCTTGTTTCGTGGTCAAAAATCTTCTTTGTCAAAGGTGCTGCACCAAATCGGGTTCTTGTATAAGAAATCCGACAAAAGAAAAATTTTAATGGAACGTCGTGATATAGCCTTGTCTCGCTGTGAATTTTTAAGGCAAGCGAAGAAAATAGAAGACTGGTCGAATATCGTTTTCACAGATGAAACTTGGCTCAATGCCAATCATTCCATATCAAAAGGTTGGACTGACGATACTGCTGCTTCTACTTCTGCAGTGCCAATGGGGAAAGGTGAACGCCTCATCATTTGCCATGCGGGAACTACAAAGGGATTTGTACCAGACGCTCTGTTAGCGTTCAAATAAAAAAAAACAGGAGACTATCATGAGGAGATGAATGCGGACGTGTATGAAAAGTGGTTCAGAGAAATGCTTACATCACTTGAAGAGCCATCAACAATATTTATTGATAATGCACCCTATCACTCTCGCCAAATTAATAAAATGTCAACAACGGCCAACAAAAAACACGAGATTATAAACTGGCTTCGTGATAATGGGGAAGATGTGGACGAATCCCTACTAAAAGTAGAGTTACTTAAAATTTTAAAAAGTAAAAAGCAGCCAAAACGATATGTCATCGACGAAATGGCAGCAGAATATGGGCATGTTGTAATCAGAATTCCTCCGTACCACTGTCAATATAATCCAATTGAAATGATCTGGGCACAAGTCAAAGGACACGCCGCAAGAAACAATACAACTCCTCCTTTCACAGCAAATAAAATGCTAGAACTTTTAAAAAACGCATGTGCTAATGTGACGCCTGAAAACTGGGCGAGTGTCGTCAACAAGACAAAAAATACAATATTCTCTGATTGGGATCGGGAAATTGAATTTGACAACATACCTATACAAGAGTTAATAATAAACACTGCAGATGATTCAAGCGACGATTCGAGTTCGTATGAAGAATCCGACGATTCGTTATAATAAAATAATATTAAAATACCTATTTTGGTTGTTTTATTTCATGTTATAGGTATGATATGAAGATTTCCATATCTTCCTGATACAATTTTAACGTGTTGTCTATTACAACAATTCAAAACTCAGTTGTCAGCTGACTTAACTGCAAATAAGTGTAATCGATTATTTGCGATTCATTAGTTTGCACCGAATACTTTTGATCCTGTCACTAGATGCGATAGAACGTAACTTTTTTTATAACGGAAATGAATATTCACATAAATTTTATAAATAGAGCTATTTACGGCATATTAATGTATTTAGTGGGTAATAATTAAGATTTATAAATATTATTGGGCAGTTTATATATTTCTCTGTTCACTCGTTTCAAAGTTAATAATTGCGTAAATGAAACAGTTACGTCCTAAAGCATGTGTCAAAAGTAAAATAAATGGTTGGAACGAGTATACATACATGCATACATAACTTCACACCAAGTCCCTTGCAGGGTGGGCGGGGAGAACAGAGCGTCAAAAGGCACGATTCTTACAAATGGCACTCGCTTCTTTGACTTTGACTTCTTTGACGAGCATTTAAGACAAGAGTTATGAATAACTCTTGTCTTAAATGCTCGTCGATTTTAAGGCTCTTGGTAACACCATAAGAACTATTGTTCTATTTGATTTTGGGAGGTGTCATGGCTTGCCTCGTCACCTCAGAATACAAATTTGACTAATACAAATGTCCTATAAATAATAGGTTTCTATTTTTTGTATAATATATACCGGATATCACTATAGGATAAAAAATATATTATTAGTTCAAAATCTGTTTGGGTTGGGTTTACATTTATGTCTCGAAATTGAATCTGAGAATGCCTTGAGATATAGCAGAAGTATCTAAATTATCAACCTTTTCACCTATACATATTTTTTAAATGTTGATGCAGATCATGATTTGGAGTGATTTTTATAGTCAGCCAATATTAAACAGGTGTGCAGGTAATTGTTACATTATTTTAATAGCATTATTGATTTACCCTTCCCATAACTATAGAGAAAAGAGTAGGTAAAATTACCCGAAGACGTTAAGAATTTTCGTATGATAAATTAAATTAAGTAAAATAAATTCTCTATCTTTTTATCAAGCGCATATTTTCCGAATGTTTTTTTCAGAATTATTCAAGAACTTTGTTACATCACGAAATAATTTGCGCACAGAAGAAAGAATATTCTTCTGTACGTAAGTTATTTCATGAAGTCTCGAATTGTCTAGAGTGTATTTTCGGAAATTCTTTTCAGATGCAGGCTTAATCACACCAATGGTGGAAAAATTCTGTGGCATTTATCTATGGCTGAGCGATTTGTGCATAACGCATGGATAAAGACTCTACTCGTATTCCATGAGGATTATATAAGTGAGAAGTGAAAAAGGTGTAATTTGGACTATTCCATTAAATGCCTGTGGGAAATTTGTAAAGTTATGTAACCGATGGACCAATCTAACCTATCAATCTAATTGCACGCTAAAATTCTTGCGAACCAAGGGTTTTGAAATGTAGGTACATCATACATGCTTAATTTCATCCTTTCAGGCGTTTCTAGACTATTGACAGTTTATTAGTTGTACTAATAGATGGAGGAAGGATATTCGTACCAAACAGTTGATAGCCCATGTACCTACCTACCTATGCAGGCCTGTGCTGGTGATCTGGTGATGGAGTTCGTAAGTAGATGTTGAAATAGCTGCAATTCAAACCTCAACTAACGTTGGTTTCTCCTAATGATATTAGGTTGTTGCAAAATATCTGTCGTATTTCGTTCGGTAAAATTCGAAATAGCTTAATTTTTTTTTGCGACACTTTTAGAGCCATGTGGTTATTCCTGTCGCCTAGTGTATTTACTTGCGTCTCTAAAACCGCGTGTTATTAAAATTGTGTCTAGTAATTTATAAAATTTGAGTCCTTAAAATGGAGGTTGATAAAACTCATCTTCGACACTGTATACTCTATGAGTATCAAAAAGGCAGTAATGCAACTGAAGGATCCAAAAATTTGTGCAACACCTTCGGGGAGAACGTGGTAGATGTTAGAACGGTTCAAAGGTGGTTTTCAAAATTTCGAACTGGAAATTTTAACCTTCAAGACGCACCTCATACCGGCCGACCCTCTTCTTTTAATGAAGATGAATTAAAGGCCATTATAATGGAAGACCCATTTATAACTAGCAGAGAGATAGAGGGAAGAATGGGTTTTGATCATACAACAATATGTCGACATATTAAAAAATTAAACTTTTATTTTCCTTTTAAAATACGACATCATTTATGCAACGACCTATTATGTAGGTAGTTAGGTACTCCACGCCAGAAACGTTAGTGAAACTTGGAATGCCTATGAGGACCTAAGCCCGTCGTGTACCTTCTTTTGTTTTTTACGCGAGGAAATGCTTTATGCACACCCCCCGCCTGGGAACGGCAGGGGGTAGTGTGGGACTCCCAAAACAGTAAACTGCGATCCGATCCTAGGGTTACCCACTAAAACCTCGCGGCGGCCTTCCTCCGGCGTTGGGGTAACCCAGGACAGTGCTTCAGCCCTCTGGTCCACCCCGCCGTCTCTCCCCCTCTGTCACGAGGGGGTGCTCATCCTCGGGGAGCCTCGGTGAAGCTCCCCGGGCGGGGCGGCTCCGACCGCACGCTGTAAAGAGGCGCGCGGCCGGCGGCGCCCCGGACGACCCTCCCCGGTCGCACCGGGGGGTCATCCTTCCCAAGAGATTTATAAAGTCAAAGAAGTGAGTTTTGTTAGAATCCTGCCTTATGATGCTCTGTTTTCTCTCTTTCTCTTTCTCAATTTACCATTAGGTACGCAAATTTATTTTTCCATTTATTAAACCTCAGCACTAATAAATAAATTTATTCTTGTGATTATCAGCTTTAGCGTTTCTGTATACATATTGTTTGTATATGATATACAAATAATTCAACCTGTTTGGGCACACATGCAGCTGCACATGACCGAGGATATTATACAAGTTTATCAATTAATTAAAAGTAGGTAGTTTGTATTTTACTGACAATCATAAAATTTGTATTTGTTTGAACTTGAATTAGTGTGACATTTTCTCATTTAAAAAATCCCTATTTTTTCAGACTGCATGGTATGTATTTATTTTAGAGCTGTATATAACAATAATTATGTGCATTAAGCCGCAGAATGGAGTAACTCACTATCCTCTGTCTGTGCGTAATGGAACATAATATTAAACACTCGTACCTAGTGATAAATTGCGAAATGACCTATATACTTAGGACCACTAGGTATAATTATAAATGGCAACATTGAGAGGTATGCCCTCTCGTGAATCGTTATTGAAGCTTTCTTTTTGTCTCGTTCAATCCAATATGGCGGTAAATGGAGTATGAAGGGTGCGGAATGTTTTGATTTGTGAAACTAATAATAAAAATTGTAATAGAAAGAACTGCAACGAAACGACACAAAGATGCACATTGCCCGGTGAATAGGTGCTTCTCGTGTCATTAATGTTCAATCATTGATCTCGCTACGTGTTGTGCTGTGAAAGTGTTTACGAACTTTTAAGTTTCATGTGTTGAACTGCTAATGTGGTCTTTCGTAGTAATATGTAATAAATTCTTCGCTAGACATGTCTGTCGAGCCTGGTAACTGCGCGGGAAGCTCGGTCGAGTGCGATAAAATTCCAATTGAGTACGAAGACTGTCCTGAAACCCATGAAAATGATACAAAAAAAGAGACGAAGAAGATCCGGAGATCAGTTCGCTTCCCTGATGAAGATCAATTAGTGACGCAGTATTTCGAGCCTGCTAATCCTTGGCAAGATGGTGAGTTTGTATATTATTTTATTAGTTTTATTTATACCCCTGATACTTTTGATGAAACTACCCATTATAATAGTCAGTCGTCATTGACATCCAATTCTATGACAATTTATTAACTTCCAAAACTTGTGATTGGCACAAATCTTACTTTTTTTTCTTAATATGTGGGTATTTAATATATTAAATAATGAGAGTCCTAAAGGTTTCAAGTTTTTTTTGTGGATTATTTATTTGCAGACATAATTTTTACAAACATTTAGGGAATTTAAATTTAAAATGCTTACTGATGATTTAGATTACCTATTCATTATGATTTGATATGAAAAAATGGCTCAAATTAAAAGAAATCTCATAAACAATCCAAACAAAAGTGGATTGCTAGTGCAAGTATATAAATTGTATTTTTTAATTACTTATGAACACTCATTTAATAAAATAATCATGATTCAGGTGCCACACAAATCCACATGTCCATCACACAAATATTTGATCTGTGGATTTTAGTTATATGAGCCTATTTTGTGCTACTGTTTAATTATACATGTTTGCTTTAGCAAAATGGTTTATTTTTCTGTTATGTTGCATTTTGAATAAGTTAAATTCCAACATGATGCCAATAAGACAAGGAATACAATTGGACAAAATGATAATTAATGTAGTTGTTAGCCAAAAACTTTTAAATATTAATGATATTTATGATGTTATCAAAATATTTTAAGTTCTCGGTGATCCAGTGGTCAAACACCCCGCTTCTTAATTAAGGAGTCGCTCGTTTGAATCCTGGATCACACCAATGACTCGTGTGATCATAATCTATGACTGAAAACTTTGTGCCCGGTATGGCAATAGGTTTGCTACTTATTCCATTTGGGATGTAAATATAATGGCGAGACAAGGCTTAACAGCCGTTGCCTACAACTTCAGGGATGAAAAGGGTGTGAAGTTATGTATCAAAATATTTATGGTATTAGTAACAATTATGTATTATTTAGGTAAATTCAGCCTATATCACTTCAATGTTTCTAATGATAACTTTCAAGCTAATAATTATATTCATACAAAGAAATATGAACATAGATACAATCTAAAGGCAATCCTCCAGACATATTCAGGTAAGTAATTTGGAGCAATTGTTGCAGCTTAATAGAAAATAAATGTTGAGGGTAGGGATGTATTTTATACTCAAATTATCAAATTATAGTATATACATATTACATTGTTTTACTTAGCCATATATAATACTAGCTTTTACCCGCGGCTTCGCTCGCATTGAAGCCAATAAATAAGTATCAAAATCATTACCATAGAATTGAATCAATATAATAACTCTATTTTCTTACTTAGCTGGGATTATCAATTTTCAAAATTACAACATTAGGTATGACGTTTAAAAATCTCACAATATGCTTTATTAAAATGCAACAACAAACGGTAAAATATATTTCTCTGTAACAAAAATAAATAATTTTGGACTTTAACAATTTTATATGATATAAATGCAGAGTATTAATGTAGGATATTTTTGTAGACTATATTATAAGTTTCTCCTTAGGGTGCAAATATATGTTAATTAAAGAGAGAAATAAGAAAAAAGAAAGTATCCTATATTACTTCTAATACCCCCAAGAATATGTGTACAAAGATTCATGATGATCTGTTGAGTAGTTATCCCGTGAAAGCGTAACAAACAAACTTACATGCACATTTATATATTAGTAGGGATAGGGATAGGGAAGGGTAGGGATAAGGATAGGGATAAGTAAAGTTAAGTATAAGTATCAACCCTGAATACTGTAATACTGTCCCTCGCGAGGCATAACAGCCGCTGCCTACACCTTCGGATAGAAAAAGGTGTGACGTTACGTTATGTTATCTAATTTATGAATACTGTAAAACTTCATTACTGAAGTAGCTAAATTTGACGATTTTTTGACAAACAATTGTTTTATCTTTCGTAAAAAAAATTTTTTTTTTTAATATAAAGTATCCTATGTTACTTCTAATACCTTCAAGAGTATATGTACAAAGTTTCATGATGATCGGTTCAGTAGTTTTTGCGTGAAAGCGTAACAAACAAACTTACATTCGCATTTATAATATTATATAGAAGTATAGATATGTCTAGATTATTCAAACATGATATAATGGAACTACAGTAAAAGTTACGAAATGTATGCTGCAAGCATTATCAAGTTTATTAAAATTATTGATGTCCAGCCGATATGAAATGTTAGCAAAATAGTTTTCTATTAAGTATTAACTACCTATTCAACAATATTCTTGGATTTTTTTTTTTAACCTACTTTTAAGTACATTATGTACTTATATTTATGTATGTATTTTTGCTTGCCTATTTTGTTTTTATTTTTATATGTGCAAGTTTAACTCTTGCTTATACTTTTTGTAATATTTGTTATAGTTATGTACAATTGTAAAAAATCAAAACTTTATTTCTTGCTACAAGAAACACATACGCCCGAATACTGAACCGCCACTCAAATCTGACAATCAATAAAGTGCTACTTACTGCTCAAATTTGACGTATTCTGTCTAATGTGAGAGCTACTTAAACGCTTAAGTAGCGCTTATAGATTTGAGGTACAGTTCAGTAGTCGCGTAATAGTTTGTAAAATTATGTGTTTGTAATTTATGCTACAGTTTGTGTAAACAGGTAAGAAACAATCTAAATATTTTTGTTTTGTTGTATTGCAAATTATACATATTCCTTACAAGAACATAACACACACAATATTAGTTTTTCTCCAATATCTCCATTATACAGACATCACCTGGTTACAATTCCAGTATTACAATATAATTTTAATTCCAAATAAAATCTTTATATAGGACATAAAGTAATATTAGGTCGGGGAGAAAGTCTTTTCGCATAACGTAGGTATAAACTTATTATAAAATTTCTTTGACTGTACTATTTGTGTCTGGCTGGTTTTGGTAACATTAAAAAGGTTACATTATAAAGAAAAGAAAAAAATAAAAAAAAGTTGTTTCCCGCTATTTTTCATTTGTTTTTCTCTCCGTAAAAATGAGTGAATCTAATGAAGAAATTCGATACATTTTAAAATTTTATTATAAAAAAGGCAAAAATGCAACTCAAGCAGTGAAAAAAATTTGTGATGTTTATGGACCTGATGCAGTGTCAGTAAGAGTAGCACAAATTTGGTTCAAACGTTTTCAGTCCGGAAATTTTGATGTTAAAGATGCACCTCGCTCTGGTCGCCCTGTTACGAATAAAATGGACGCCATTTTTGAAAGAGTGGAGCAAGATCGGCATATTAGTAGTTACGATGTACCTGAAGAACTGGGAATTGACCACAAAACAGTTTTGACCCATTTGAAGAAAGCTGGTTATACAAAAAAGCTCGATATTTGGGTGCCACACGAGCTCACTCAAAGAAACTTAATGAACCGTGTACTCATTTGCGATTCATTATTGAGACGTAATGAAACCGAGCCGTTTTTGAAGAGATTGATAACTGGCGATGAAAAGTGGATCACGTACGACAAGAACGTGCGAAAAAGGTCGTGGTCGAAAGTTAGCCAGGCTTCACAGACTGTGGCCAAACCTGGCCTAACACGAAATAAGGTGATGCTGTGTGTATGGTGGGATTGGAAGGGCATTGTTCATTATGAGCTTTTACCGTCCGGCAAAACCATCGATTCTGATCTTTACTGCCAGCAACTGATGAGATTAAAGGAAGCAGTCGAGAGAAAACGGCCGGAATTGATCAACAGGAAGGGTGTGGTCTTTCATCACGATAACGCTAGACCACACACATCTTTAGCCACTCAGCAAAAATTAAGAGAGTTCGACTGGGAGGTCCTAGTGCATCCACCATATAGCCCTGACCTTGCGCCTTCAGATTTTCACCTGTTTCGGTCTCTTCAGAATTCTTTAGGTTCTGTAAGGTTGACCTCAAGAGAGGACTGCCAAAACTATTTGTCCCGTTTTTTTGATCAGAAGTCCCAAAGTTTCTACAGTAACGGGATAATGTCTCTGCCCACAAAATGGCAGAAAGTTATTCAACAAAACGGTACATATATATTGTAAATAAATGTAAATAAACTTTGAGAAAAATGTCTTGACTTTTCATACAAAAATACGAAAATACTTTTTCCCCAACCTATTATTAAAACAATTTAATATGGTCCTAATTTATATAGTGTAGAGTATTCTTTAAGAAAATAATTGACCACAATTTCTCTCATTAGATGTTAATTAAATGTTCACACAGCTTCTTATCCAGAGGTCCGGGTTCGAATCCTGATATACTTATCGAAATTGTTCGCGGAAGTTAAGTGTGATAATTATCGATGACTGAAAACTTTGTGCCTGGTATGGCAATAGGTACGCCACCTATTCTATTTGGGACATAACCATAATGGCGAGATGACGCTTATCAGCCGCTGCCTATACCTTCGGGTAATAAAGGCGTGAAGTTATGTTATGTTATGTTAATTTCTCTCATATCTCTATATATAGGTACTAAAATTTTGTCAACTTTGAGAATTACTAATGAATACCTGTGAGTTAAAGTTTTAAGAATTTCATTCAAATTATAGATGGAAAAATCAGCCAATTGTTTGAATCGTTCAACACCAACGATTTATTTTACTAGAATTATTACTGCAAAGGTTTATAAAGAGGTTTATTACTAATTTGTGGAGGAGTACACCGTTTCTGATTCCAGAGGTCGCGGGTTCGAATACTGGGTTCGGTACGGAATATACCAATGACTTTTAAAAATTACTTTCTAAAGTTATGAGTGATACATTTTGATGGCTGAAGACATTGTGCCCGGTATGGCAATAGGTTCGCCACCCATTCCTTTTGGGACGTAAACATAACGGCGAGTAGAGGCTTAAAAGCCCCCGTCTACATAAAAAGTCTATTATTACGATCTAACAGTGGCAGAGCTACATAATTCGCTACATGAATGGTCCGTCTCGACCATGAACACGACCTTCCAGAAAAACGATGTTAAGTGGCTCATGCCACGTGTCGTTCCCTCCTGTTCGTATTAATTGTGTCGGTTACTGTTCCGTGATATACCGACCAATAGGTATGGCCTAGATATCTGGTCTAAGTATAAGATTTCCTTTTTTCCATTTTACCTACGAAATCTTAAAATAGTTATTCCATAGCAACTGTGTTTGAATAATCAGAAGTGCCTACGCCTAATCCTCTTAGGCGAAAATATAATAAATTTGGAATATAAAAATATATTATAATAATATTTGAATACTTTGAAGTTCGTAACATCAAAAAGGGAATTAAGTATTTCATTCATGTAATTTTTCTTTCAGCAATTTCACCTTTGCACCCACAGTATTGAATTATGATATTACTTTAGTTCTTTATGTGGAATTCTGTGGAATCAAATTGCTTGTTACAAGTGTTTGCCGCCATGTCAAAAGATTTGAAACATTTATATTTGTAATATCGATCGAGCGAATTAGCGAGCCCGGCACATAAATATCTTTTGCTTGTGATAGATGTTTATAAGAAATTTGTTTATGTCCAATATAGGCGGAGAATAACTGTGGACGGACACATTAGTAGAGGAAATCCAAAAAAGAGATGGATGGATGGACTGTGTAAAATTGATACGAATATGAAGGGAGTAAGTTTGATCATGACGAGTGATAGAAGTGAATGGAAAAGGATGACATGTTGTGCCCGACCGGCTTTTCCATCCACTTAAAGTGGGACAAGGGCAGGAAAATGATGAGTAAAGAACCATGAAATAAATATAAATAAATAATAACGTTTCGAACGACGTTTCGAACTCTGTAAAGAGTTTCGAACTCTGTAAAGAGTTCGAAACGTCGGGAAATAAATATAAATAAATAATAAATAAACGCGATATAATCCTAAAAGTTGTTTTGATCAATGAGGCTCCTCAAGTCATTCACTCGTGTTTTGTCTTCGGGGGGTGTAATATAAATACATTCGGGGGGTGTAATATAAATACATATGCGTATAAATATATGACATTTACGCACACCATGCATGACTCTGTTCATACGTAACGTAGGGTACGGGAACGGAATTTACGCGAGCAAGCGACGCCGGGTCGATAGCTAATAATCAGTCAAGATAATCCGATTACTAATATGTTTAGTTACAAATTATTAGTAAGTAATACGAATACGACCACCCAATTAGTTTCTACATCGTTACTAAGCCAATTGTTGGGCAGACAGAGCGCGCTTCTTACCAAAACAAGTTCTCTATTACAACGTAGATTTTGAGTGCGACAAAATATGTAAAACAAAATACTGTTGCAATATAGGATAGCAACACATCTAGCGTTTATGGTCACAGCTTTTTACAATTGGCTAGTCCACTTGATATTCAATACTGTTTCTTATGCAGACAGCTAAACTAGGGCACATCCAAGATGATATATGTAAGCCAAAGAATGATCCTGTTTTAAATAACGAATAGAAATTTTTAGAAAGCAAACTGTAATATTATTGTGTATCAAAATTTTCTTGGCTCCATTATACACACCATCGTAACCCTGTATCATTTTGGATTTTAGCTAAATAGATAACATAGTATAACTTCTCGCCAAATCCCTTGCGGGGTAAGTAGAGAGGACAAATAAACTCCGGAAACCTCTCTCATTGAATGAAACGCGGCATAGGCTAATTTACGGCCATATTCTGAGAGGTCGTGGTGTTTCACCAGCTGAGCTGGCCCATTTATGCAGTGAACGGCGTGGCTCCACCATTGCTATTTAATCCGAAGCGAAACAAAGTTCACCGGGACAGCTAGTAATACATACAAACATACGACCTCAGAAAGGCTGCTGGAAAAGACTGGACGCGGAAGGCATAGAATCGGATGTTGTGGCGCAAATTGGGAGAGGCCTATGTCCAGCAGTGGACTGCAACAGGCTAATGATGATACAAAAATACAAAACTTCACGCCAAGTCCCTTGCTGGGTAGGCAGTGAGAACACAACGCCATAACGCACGATCTGACTTCCATAACTCTGGTCATACAAACACGTCGAGCACGTTGGTTTTTAAGTCCTGACATCAATTTCCTCAAGGACTACAAGTACATACATACTATTTTCGAAAAGACATTTTTCCCGAATCTATCATGTTTTTTAGAATAGTCATGGCATAAGCATAAAATTATCGGTGACGGTGTTATCCTTCTTTTAAAATAAATGTACTTTCATAATTATTTCCGTGCAGTACATTTATTGATCTTTGGAAATAAACAGTGGTACTTCACATCATGTACCAATGGTAACTTACTGGGTTAGATGCCTCTGTGTATGGAGTAAG
Organism: Euproctis similis; assembly: GCA_905147225.2. Classification (NCBI taxonomy): domain Eukaryota; kingdom Metazoa; phylum Arthropoda; class Insecta; order Lepidoptera; family Erebidae; genus Euproctis; species Euproctis similis. Next base: position 3,704,119 of record LR990107.1, read on the forward strand.
TTTAAAATACGGTTTTAAACTGTACAAAAATTTTAGGGCAGTAGGTACTGACTATTCTGCATATTTGAGTAGGCTTTTATGAACTAAAACTTCTAAGAAAACCGTCAAAATGATATCATACCTGTCTAGTTTAGTGATTCATTAAAGTTAAATAAGTGCTGAATTAATATTGCATATTAGGTCATATCTCGCAGAGTAGTGACGTCATAACTATCGTGTTATTGAAACATTTTTTAACCGACTTCGAAAAAATGAGGAGGTTCTCAATTTGTCTTTATGTATAATTTTTTTTTAAAATATCGTCCAACCTATACTCTGTACAAACAACGAGAGTTACTTGAATTTTATAATAATTGACCCGGCGAACTTTTTGTCGCCCCAGAAGCATACACATGGTCATTGAAGATATAATTAAGCTATGACTTATAACTTATATCTATAACTTCAGACCTTTGCACCAAATTAATTATAATGATCGATGACTGAATAAATGTGCTCAATTTATTCTCTTGTCTCATCCGCTCCACGGGACAAGTGCTTGGGTGATAAGCGTTGCCATAACATGATATATTACTAATTTTGTTGCACAATAATAACACATTTCGCTGTCTGTTATTACAGAAACAACCTGATATTTTCCCACTCGTTCTGCTTACAAGTCTACAATCTGTATTTTTAGTATAATTACACATTAGTGTTTGTTACTTTGTCAAAAGTCAATTAAGCGGTTTTGAGCGAGACGGTTAATAAAGGCATAATAGGTACCTATTTGCGTGAAGTTATGTATGTATGTATGCAATAGGCACCTATAACAGTAACATAATGTAATTTTAAAGTGTATCAGTTTGATTATTGAGAAGAAATTTCTTACAAAACAAGTGCAACTGCTAAGGACAGTTAGTGCCGGTTTGTATAATCCTACAAACATCTACAAGAAACATCCGATCATCTTCAGCAAGAGCTAAAGATGGGCATATGTTTGTTACTCTATCACGCATTATCGACTGAATGAATGTTGAGGAATGAAAATTATCAAGATAATGCGCTAAAATTCAAAATTTTACAGAGGTTTTTTGAAGTGGTTACAATATTTTCCAGATTTCCCACTGGAACCTTCGGCTCCAATGGTGTCAGATTTATTTGATTGTTGGTCACTTTTGTCTTTAAAACATACATATAAACATACAACAACATAATAACGTAACATCACCAAAGTCACTAGTGAAGCTCATGCGAACACTGGTGTTTCCAATCTTCCTGTACGCGGCAGAGACATGGACAGTACGCGTGTTGGAAAAAGGGAAGATAGATGCTCTGGAGATATGGTGCTGGAGGAGGATGCTTGGCATATCATGGACGGAATTCCGTACTAATGTATCTATCCTTCAGGAATTCGGCATTACTAGGCACAGTACAGATGCGCACACTGCAGTAGTTTGGACATGTTTCTAGACGCGATAACAACTCCATCGAACGGCTGGTCGTGCAAGGAAAAGTCGAGGGAACCAGATCACGCGGTAGATCACCTATGCGCTGGACTGACCAGGTCAAATCCGCTGTGGGAAATCGCGTTTCAGACTACGCCAGAGAGTCTGCAAATCGAGAGACATGGCGCGAGATCGTGTCAAAAGCTGTGTCCGCCTCTGACGTCAACGTGGGCGCCTCAACATGACCACGACCGCTCTGCCAAGAGCGATACGACAGAGAAGAAGATATACATACATAATAATAATAATAAATAAGCCTTTATTAACAATCAATACATATAACAATAGGTAGTTATGTAAGTTTCTATAAGACACCAGTAACATTTGATTGTCTTGCATTCGCACAGGCCTCCCCAAATACTCTCCACAGCTGTCTGTCCTTAGCAATTCTCATCCAACACGGTCCTACCACCTCTTTGATGTCATCCTCCCACCTACGGTGCTGCCTACCTTTTCTTCTATTTTTATATCTAGGGCACCACTCCGTCACTTTATTCGTCCACTTATCTGTCTTACTTCTTAATAGGTGTCCTGCCCATTTCCATTTTAGTTGTTTAATTTGATATTTTATGTCTATAATCTTGGTTTGTTTTCTTATTTTTTTTAAACTTTATTTTGTCTTTTAATTTTATGTTGAGTATCCTTCTTTCCATACGGTGCTGGCAAGTTTCTAGTGTTTTGACATTTTTTTTGTGCAACACCACGTCTGGCATCCGTAAGTCATGCTTGGTAGGATGCATGTATTAAAAACCTTCTTCTTCCCTTCTAATGGTATATCAGTGTTTTTCATTACGTCTTTAAGAGCCCAGTATCTCTTCCCCCTAGATTTATTCTATTTTGAATATTATATATTATACAGTAAAACAAAGTTGATGACTAACTAATACAAAACTCCAATAAAACCAGAAATAAAAAAGAAAAAAAAATTTCTGCTGAATCAGAATATGTAAGCGAAGATACGTACTTAGGCCAAATAATATCTCCAATAGACATGACAAATATGGAAATTCAAAAATACATACATAACTTCACGCCAAATCCCATGCGGGGTAGGCAGAGAGATCGGAGCGCATTAGGTACTAAACAGTGGTAGAGCCAAGCACTTCGCTTCATGAATGGGCCGGCTCGACCGGTGAAATACCACGACCTCTCAGAAGATCGACGTAAAGTGGCTCATGCCGCGTTTCGTTCAGTGAGAGAGGTACCCGGAGGCCCACCCCCTTTCCCCATCCTTTCCTTTCCCCTATCCCTTAAAGGTCGGCAACGCAACAGTAACACTAAATGTGTTGCTGGTGTCCATGGGCGGCGTTGGTTGCTTACCATCAGGTGACACGCCAGCTCGTTTGCCCTCCTGTTCCATAAAAAAATTAAAAATAAAATAAAAAATAAAACTTTTAAGTTGCATCAAACTGCATACGGTATGAAAGGTACCTCTCTCACCGAACGAAACGCGGCATGAGCCACTTTACGTCGGTCTTCTGAGAGGTCGTGGTATTTCACCGGTCGAGCCGGCCCATTCGTGCAGCGAACTGCTTGGCTCTACCACTGTAAGTTCTTACTTACAGTAAGTTCTTACTTTTACACCGAAACTCTCTTTCGATCCGACTTCCTTCTTTACAACCTTGTTTTCGACGCGGTCCGCGAGACTTTCAAACATATGTAAATAGGTGTATATCATCTTGTGGCTATGATTAATGTATTCACCATAAATATTGCATTTATAAGATAAAATTAAATTAGCAGTCGCGTTTTTTTTGCAGTTAAAGCTTTGTCGATAGTTTTGTCGATATTTTCAAGCATGGTGGGCCAGCCAGTTTGACGGTAGAGATGCACATGTTTACAAATTGTGCGTTTATTTTATTGTGATAAAATATAAATCATATCTGTTTATTTTTTACTTACAATAAACAATTTTAGCACGTAAAATGCGTAAAGTTTCTAACTTTTATGCTTTTTTAAAACTTTTTATACATTTTCCACCAACAGTGTTTGTGCAGATAGTGCAATTTTCACGTGTTTTTTTTTACTATTTTAATTGACTTGAAATTTTGCGCCTGTTATTGTACCTTGGACATAGTTCACTTGTGTCATAATCAGAGAATCAATTAAATTTTATCTAGCCCAAAAATAGTTCAATATGAAAAGTTATAAATTATGAAAGAAACATACTTTATAAAATATTTAAGAATGAAATACCCTTGTCGTCAAATTGACCGCCTTGGTTTTTTTCAAACAGCATACCCGCATAGATTCTTTGTTTTGAGTTTTGAGTTGTGACACCATCTCCTTTGCTATGATTTACATCTTACCAGATCAATTAATAAAATATAATATACATACTGCAAATATACAAGCGGCGTAAAATACATGATAAATATCGCCGGTTGGCGCCACACATTCCGAGATACGCCATCAATGTCATGTTAAGCAACAGTTAGTAGCCATTGACGTGATTAATTTATGCATTGAAGCGTGTGAGACAGCGCGGCGCCCCCAGCCCCCTGCCGCCCGCCGCCCGCCGCCCGCCGCCCTCACCACGCTCATTATATTATCTATCTATAGTACGGACAACTACCTACATTACATTATACATATATGTGTACTTCATAATTTTCCTTATCGCGATGTCCGCGCGATGATGATCTTATCTGTACGATGACGTCATGCACTTTTTATAAAGAGCTGACGGTGAGAAATGCGAATGGGAAATATATATTTGATGGCACACACAAACATACTAACTCGTTTTTGCTACAAAAAATAATCCGCACATGGTGTTTCAAACTCCGCCACCTGTTGATGTTTATGCCTTTGGACAGTAAACATTTGCCTCGTGTGTTCGGCCGATCGATCCGATTCGCGACAAACGATAGATTGGATATTATTGCATTTTTATGTTCATCTTTCACTTGTTAAATAGTTGCCCAAAGATGTAATATCTCAGTTATGTAAGTTATTAAGAAAAAATGAATTGATTTTTGTTCTTATAGCGTCCGAGCGTTCCAGTAAGGTTGGCGATAATATGGAATAATCAGACATTTGTTTTAAACATAACATAACTTCATGCCCTTTCCTACCCCAAGGTGTAGGCAGTGGCTGTTAAGCCTCGACTCGCCGTTATGTTTACGTCCCAAATGGAATAGGTGGCGAACGGCGATACTATTGCCATACCGGGTACTTTCGAAACGAATTTTGAAAAATCATTAGTGTGAGCCAGGATTCGAACCCGCGACCTCTTGATCGAGAAGCGGGGTGCTCGACCGCTAGACCAGACTAGAGATCAAAGATCATTTCAAAGTATGTCATTTTTTTATAATGAATATCAGTTTAAATCATACACTCATATATATATATATATATATATAAATATCCGTTCTATGTAAAGGTTGATCCAGTAAGACGTTAAAAGAAATGTTGATCCACCTTTTTGCAGTGTATAACTAGCTCTTTAAAAATATAACTGATATACTTTGATCCAAATTTGAAATGGAAGGGTTGTTTGTGGATCTGCATCGGTCGCTTTGCAACATACTTGCCATCAAAATATACAATAGCAACATGTTTTTTTTGATCCGTAACGGTCGCAAAAATTATACCGACGAGTCAAATGTGCATCCGTTTTATATTCATATTCCTGCCAAATCTTACTAACTAACGTTGATCCGAGGCCATTTGACCTTGAACCTATCGACGCCCGCGCGGTGGGTCCGCTATATTTCTTTATTTAAACGAAATCAGCAGTAGTGTTTATTACAAAATATTGCATAAAATTAATTTTCGAGTCAGAAAAGTAGGTGCCTACTTGATCCCTTTTATTATGTACTCTGTTAATATAATAAATGTTATTTGCATTATTTTCATGTTTTTGACATAGAGATATATAACTAAAGTACGATCACCCAGCTTCTGATTCCGGAAGTCGCGGGTTCAATTCCTGACACTGGCTCACACCAATGACTTTTCGAAATTGTTTTCGGAAGTTATGTGTGATAAATATCGATGACTGACAAACTTTGTGCCCGGTATAGCAATAGGTTCTCCACCTATTCCATTTGGGACGTAAACATAACGACGAGACGAGGCTTAACAGCCACTGCCTACACCTTCGGGTAACAAGAGCTTGAAGTAAAGGAATAAAATTAGTCAAAAAATATTATTGATCTGGAAAAAAGTTCGCCGGGTCAGCTAGTAAATATAACTCTTTAACACTCTTCCGGCGCGGTCCTGCATGGATTTGATTCCGGGCTCACACCAATAATTTTTCGGAATCTTTTCGGAAGTTATGTGTGATAAATATAATTTTAATATATTTATAATAATCTTGTCCGCGGTGTATGGAAATAGGCAACCTATTCCATTTCGGACGTGCAAAGTGATTCTTTGGTCATTAGCCCCGATGATTTTTTTGAAGTAACTATATAATTCTAGTCTTTTTTTAATCGACTCCAAAAAAGGAGGAGGTTCTCAATTCGTCGGGATCTTTTTTTATGTATGTTCAGCGATTACTCAAAGACGTCTGGACCGATTTGCAAAATTCTTTTTTTATTCGAAAGGGTATGCTTCCCAGATGCTCCCATTGTCACCAAGTCAATTTCTGATAATGGGATCCAGGAAAAATCGAAGGCGACCACCAAAAAATTTAGGCTTGTGTAGTGTGTTTGTTGCGTCATGTGTTGGGTATTTACTTTAAGGTATCAAAATCGGATGCTACTGAGCTGATGATGATGCTCACAGAACTCCTTAATGGCTAGGAGCTTAGAAACAGAATTGCTATTGGTCTATAAAAACTACTTAAGGTATGTAGGGTTAACTTGTTGCTTGGGACGTATGCTTGAATCAACACCTGACGCTGCTGTGCTGATGATAGGAGTATAGGAGGAGATGATAGGTGACGAGTTGGTTACGATTACGAGTTGGGAGACAGTAATACAATTAGTCGATGAAAACTACTTAGCAGTTTAGCAGTAAATAAACACGAACATCTAATTAAGTTCACAACTCATAAACACAACTAATAATTTAGAAATAAAATTACTTAAAAAAAAGTCAAACCGACTTCAAGAACACAAACGACAAAAAAGTACCTACTTACGTAACTAAAAAGCGTTAAATAACGCAAATAATTTATCTACTTAATACAATATACAAAACGTAATTAACTAAGTCAACTACTTTAACTGTCTGCCAGCAGTGGTAGGGCCAAGCAGTTCGCTGCATGAATGGGTCGGCTCGACCGATGAAATACCACGACCTCTCTAAAGACTAACGTAAAGTGGCTCATGCCGCGTTTCGTTCGGCAAGAGAGGTACCCGGAGGCCCATCCCTATCCCCATCTTTTCCTATCCCCTATCCCTTAAAGGTTGGCAACGCAACAGTAATACTATATGTGTGTTGCTGGTGTCCATGGGCGGCGTTGGTTGCTTACCATCAGGTGACACGCCTGCTCGTTTGTCCTCCTATCCCATAAAAAAGTCATCTTTAACTATAAAAATATTTACAATCATCATCTATTATTATTGAAGTCGGAGTTGGTTAAAAGTTACCCCGTATTCTATTTCGTCGTGTGACTTTGACGGCCGCGCATATCATACAACACAATAGACTACGTTCCCTAGGCTGGCACCGACTCCAATAATAACTGACAATTGTAAATATATTTAACAGTCTCGGTGGTCCAGTGGTAGAGCACACGGCTTCTGAGTTCTGATTCAGAGGTCCGGGTTCGAATCCTGACACTGACTCACACCAATGATTTTTCGAAATTATTTTCGGAAGATAAGTGTGATAAATATCGATGACTGAAAACTTTGTGCTCGGTATAGCAATAGGTTCGCAACCTATTCCATTTGGGACGTAAGACGGTAAACATAACGGCGAGACGAGGCTTAACAGCCGCTGCCTACACCTTCGGGTAACAAAAGGCGTGAAGTTATGTTATGTTTGTTATGTAAATATATTTATAGTTAAAGATGACTTAGTTATAGTATTACGTTTTGTATATTGTATTAAGTAGTTAAACTGTTTGCGTTATTTATCGCTTTTTAATTACGTTAGTAGGTACTTTTTTGTCGTCTGTTTGTCTTAATTAAGTTAGCTGACTTTTTTTAAAAGTATTCTAAATAACGATGCTTGAATTGAACTTGCTTGAAGGTATATAATAATAGTTTCATATCTGTATGCATTAACATCACAATAAGCGCGGAGAGGTAATTTTCTAAATTAAAATTAATAAAAAAAGTACTTGTGCTAATTAATAAATGTGTCAATAATATGCATAGAGTCTAATGGATAATATTAATAGATTTATATTTAGCATGAAGCTTAACTTAATATAACATAACTTCACGCCTTTGTTACCCGAGGGTGTAGGCAGCGGCTGTTAACCTTCATCTCGCCTTTATGTTTACGTCCCAAATAGAATAGGTGGCGAACCTATTGCCATACCAGTCATCGATATTTATCACACTTAACTTCCGAAAATAACTTCTAAAAGACATTGGTGTGAACCAGTGACAGGATTCGAACCCGGACCTCTGGGTCAGAAGCCGTGAGCTCGACTACTGCGCCACCGAGACTTTAGCATTTATATTTATAACTTCTATAGCCATTCATCAAATTAAAGATTTCGTAAATAGAAAATCATGCTGTGGGGCGCCGGCTTAGAATACCGCCACCCCATCTCTTCTCGTGGGTGTCGTAAAAGGCGACAAAGGGAAAAGGCTGGAAGAATGGGCAGCAGCATTCTCTCTCAACAAGGTCGCTTTGCAACATACTTGCCATCAAAATGTACAAAAACAACATTTTTTTGTTGATCCGTAACGGTCGCAAAAATTATAATTTTTACCGTATACCGACGAGTCAAATGTGCATCCGTTTTATATTCATATTCCTGCCAAATCTTATTAACTCGACGAGCCTCGTGGCGCCTTGGTAAAACTACCGGCTGCAGCAACGAGGTCGGGGGTTCGATTCCCACACGAGCACAAATATTTATGACAAACATGAATATTTGTGTGGCGTCTGGGTGTTTTTCTATGTATTTTAAGTATGTATTTACAAAAGAAAAGTATATATGTATTAATATCCGTTATCTAGTATCCATAACACAAGCATTTAGTTGCTTAGCTTGGAACTAGAGGAAGCTGTGTGATTTATGTCCAAGATATTATTATTATTATAACTAACGTTGATCCGAGGCCATTTGACCTTGAACCCATCGACGCCCGCGCCGTCGGTCCGCTATATTTCTTTATTTAAACGAAATTAGCAGTAGTGTTTATTACAAAATATTACATAAAATTAATTTTCGAGTCAGAAAAGTAGGTGCCTACTTGATCCCTTTTATTATGTACTTTGTTACCATGTATTTTTCGTTTATGACAAAGTCGAAGCGGCCTTGACAGGACGAACAGCTGAGAAGAGTTTATTCCAGTTCATACATTTATAGGGAGTGTTCAATTACATGAAAATGAAAACTGTCGTTATTGACCTAATTACTGTACCGATCGTCTTAATATTTTGTACAACGTTTACTGAAATTATGATCTACATCTGGTATCAATTACTACATATGACTGGATTCCAGCCTGTATAGGCGTCCATCAAATGAAAGATTTCGTACAGAAAATCTAGAATAGTGGAAATAGGTAATATAGTTTAATAAAACTTATTATGAATTTTTATATTTATTATAATCATGAGTAGACCCAATAACACTGCAGCCCGTATGAAGGGCAATCCTAGCCTGGAAAGTATTGCAGATTTTTTTTTCAGAATTCATAAGTATGTCTTAACTCCTAACCGTTTAAGAGTTCTGTAGGTTCATCATCAGCACAGTAGTATCAGATGTTGATTCAATCATACCTCCCAAGCAACACATTAGTCCTGTATACTACTAAACAGTTTCCTACAATCGACTGCCGTACTGTCCAACTCCTAACCGTTTAGGACTTCTATGGCTTCTTAATCAGCACAGCAGCATCAGCTGTAGATTCTAGCATACCTAATAAGCAGCAAGCTAGCCCTACATAGTATCAAGTAGATAATATTTACCAATTGTAGTACTTTCTTCGAACTCCTTACCTTTTAAGAGTTATGTGTCTTCTTCATCAGCACAGCAGAATCAGATGTTGACAGCTTAAAGCATATCCTTAAGACCTATTACGTAACAAAAACACCATACTCGTACACGATTTTCAGTAGTTGCATCGATTTCTCGTGGTTTCCATCATCAGATCCTGACCTGGTGAAAATGGGACCATCTTGGAGGTGAACACTATCCAAAAAAAAAATGGAAATCTGTTCATAATTGACGAAAATGTCGGTGAACAGACATAAAAAAATACTAAACATAAAGACGGAATGAGAACCTCCTCCTGTTTTCGAAGTCGGTTAATAAGTTAAAACATTAAGATTCGTAAAAAAAATATGCGCTTTATAGATTTCGCACACATGCGCATAGCGCATGTGTGCAAAATCCGTATACATGTCCAGCAGGACAGTAGGAGGACTTGCCTTCTGATTGGCCCATTTGAATCGGATCAACAACTATCGAAGTGGATTCGTATATCGGATCAACATTTCGGTTGGGTTTCCTAAGCTTCAACGGAGTAAATTGTTGATCCGTCCGGAACCACATTTGTATGAAAAATATTATATTGGATCAACAAAAACCACCCGGATCAACATAGGTTTTCGGATCAACAAAATGCTCGCCATACAGCACGCATGATCAACAAATGACGGATTGAGATAACTATATATATATATATACATACACAATCATACACACATTTACATTTTGATAATACATATTAGACTTGTAATTTTTACTTTTTATTTATGCCGTTTTATTAATATGTCACTTAAATTTCGTTTAACTAAAAACTCATTCGTTAAGTCTAAGATTCTTACCTGGAACCATCTACAGAGCCGCCTTTTCACAAACTTCTAGGCTTTTGGTTCATGTGTTTTTGCACACATTTTCTTATGAAGTTATTCTCAGGCCAAAATAAATGCATCATTCCTACCAATTTTAAAGGGACTAGGTAGATAATAGATAGACCGCGATGTAATATACTGTAACATTAGTTTTATGTTTGTATGTTCGTCTGTATTACATATTGTTGTTATTTAGTTCAATTTATTTCAATTAATGTTCACAATTATAATGTTTGTGAACTTTGCACGTAAGTACATACGTATATACATGTATATATACATACATACATATACATAAATATATTCTACTAGCTTTTGCTCGCGGCTTCGCTCGCGTTATGAAGTATAGTTTTTTGCAGCTTTACTTCTGTTGAGCGTGTTAGTAATATTTATTTGTAAAAATATCGTAATAAATATGCAGGTGTTAAATTGTTAAACAGTATTGATATTTTACCATATATATATATATATGAAATCTTTTCCTAGCGGAGCTTTATGCATGCAGTCTCAGCCCGAGTGGTTTAAAATTGACAAAGTTTCATACAAAGTTTCATCCCCTATTTTATACTCTTGAGGGTAGAATTGATCAAAACATTTACTTATCGGATGCCTAAGTCATAGTAGCTTTATGCACGCAATATGGCAGCGCGATCCCCTTAAGGATGACCAAATTTCATACAACATATATGTACACATATTTTATCCGCTTGGGGGTAGAATTAATCAAAATTCTTGTTTTGCCTAGGTCGTAGCTAATATGTATGCAAAGTCTCAACCCGATCGGTTTAAAATTGACAAAATTGAGGATGGAATTTATCAAAATTCTTTTTTTATCTAATTCGATCTGATTCTACGTTATAATAGCTTTATGCAAAGTTTCAGCCCGATCGGCTTAAAATTGACAAAGTTTCATAAAAACTTTCATCGCTTATTTTATCCCCTTTGGGGTAAAATTGTTGAAAATCCTTTCTTAGCGGTTGCCTACATCTAAACATCTACCTGCATGCCAAATTTCATGGTTCTATGGTTTGGGCTGTGCGTTGATATGTCACTATGTCAGTCACCTTTGAGTTTTATATACATATATATAGATGTATGGTGACTGACTTCAAATACTTTATATCTTAAACTGTGATTCACGGCAGTCCTTGAATGTTTCATATTAATGTTACGTCCTGTCCCGTTTTGACAATGTGTTAATCAAATTTCATGATGCAATACTCATTATTCAGTATTTTAGGCTCAAAAGCGGTACAAATAAACGTCTAAAATTCTATTAAGTTACAATTTTCACTTATGTTTCGTTCTGGAACAATGCCATCTGTACGAAATAACTTGATCATTGGTTTTGTAGTTTAGATATGTAACCATAACAAACACCTCCCGGTAGAGCGTAATTTTTTTGGATTATAATCATTACATAGTATAAAACAAAGTCACTTTCCGCTGTCTGTCCCCTTATATGCTTATATCTTTAAAACTACGCAACGGATTTTGATGCGGTTTTTTTTAATAGTTAGAGGGTGTCAACGGGGTGGTTTTGATCTATATTTCATATATGATGTTGTAAAGAAAAAATGATAATTTTCGATATTTAGCACTTTAATTGCAAACGCTGGCTGAACCCTAAGTGATAGATCAAAACAATGTTCTACATTATTAAACACCTTCAGATGGTCTAAAAAAAAAGTCCGCGAGGGCTTATGTCTATCTATTATATGTCTATCTCTTAGGGATAACCCACAATGACCATTTTTATTTGTTTACTTTTTACGAGAAATAATGGCATATTTACGAAGCGATTTTAAACTTTACAGCATTATTTTTTATCCAATTAAGTCTTACATACATTGTGTATGTGATATAGATGATCCTGGCCCTTTACGGCATGCAATTTAAACGAATATTTTCGAAGATATTGCAGTATTAACATAGCGGGACAGCAGTTTAAGCCAATAAATAGCATAAATCGATCCTCACGATATCCAAAATTTACTCATTTATTACTTTTGATGCGGAACAAAGTTCGCCTGGTCAGCTAGTCTATAATAAAAAAAATGGATAAATTTTTAAGAAGACTTTTTTCTAATTCTGTATTATTTTATCTGAATGTCTAGAGCAGTGTCTGTGTGACGCCAATGTTGTTTGAGATTTAGTCATTTGAAGATAACAAAGTAACTAGTTCCATTATTAGTTATTAGTTAGTAATACTCTGAAGACATGTTATATTATAGCAAGTTATTGGTCGGACCGCTGTCTGGACGGTTGCCACGCCTGGTTGCCAGACGCACTGGCGTGTCGCCCCGTCCATTGAAGCCGACACATAATATAACTAGATACTGGTCATGTGTACGAGGATGGATGAGGAGGTAATTGATCACGTTACTATCAAGCCCGTTATTGTTGGATACATTAATGGGCTGGAGAACGGTTTAATGAACTCCGCGCCCTCGCCAAAAGCCTATTTTTTTAAATTTTACTCTTCTAAGTTCATAATCATCCTAGCAGCATATATATATTAATCATGTAGGTTCCGTAAAGAAATATGCTAACAGAGAAGTCCTAATAAAATACTCATCAGACCAGACAGACTCGATCCTAGTCCAGTCTGGATGCTTGAATGATTAACGTTTTCTCATTTTTACTACATCTTTACGCTTTTTCCATCAGTAAAAGTATTGGCGACTCGCCTATTTTTTTCTTTGGGTTCATGCGTGTCTTAGCCGTCCGCTACTCCTACATCCATCCACTTTTGCATTGTATATCTGCTTAGTCAATCTATTCTTTCTACATGTCGCAACCATCGGAGCATTTCATACTTTTACACCGACACTCTCTTTCAATCCAACTTCCTTCTCTACAACCAAATGCCAAAAATAAATTGTTACATATAGGACCAATTATCACTTTCGTATATTTGTATGTGTATGTTTTAAGTAACAATGATCATTTGTTTCCCGATGCATTCAATGAAGCCAAACTAGGAAAATCGAATCAACAATAATGATTCGATAGAGAATATTTTCTTGCATCCAATTCACAGAGCAAAAGGATTGAACTCGCTGCAACTGGGCACGGGGTCAATTGATATTGCACCAGCGATACGAGGGTCACTCTGATACCGAATACCGCATGATCTTGTCAATATGTAATACAATTGTAATTTAAATTTTGTTTGGCTGTTAATTGCAGCTCGAACGTGGATCAAAGGATCGATCTTTGCATTGCAAGTGCAGTGCTTGCTTTAATTACTAACATATCATGGCTCCTACCGTCCCTTATTCCCAGTTCTTCATAAATGATGAAACAGTAACCATACCAAATGCAAATTAAGCGTCGAAGTAATACTTTCGGAGACTTTTTAAATTTGACTATTCTGTTTAATACCTTCAGTTAGTGCTGTTGTGGTCTAAATTTAGAAAAGGTTCTCAATTGAGAAGCATCGATGTCGTTTGCTCTCTAATACGTCGTTGTGTCGTTTGTGTACAATATTCCAGTCTATTTATGTGTAAATAATTAATAGTGGATTGAACAATGATATAAACAAAAAACGTGCCTTTAAATGCATATTGTTCAAAGGCATAGGCAGGGGCAACGAGGGCCTATTGTTACAAGTAGGGCACTACTCTGTCAATGATCGATTTTAACTCACTTAAATTTCCTCGGCAAAAAAATAATCGAAAAGTAGCTCTATCAAAAGTAGTGTGTTGAACTAATAAGCCACTGAGATCGTTTGGATATAGGCAACTTAGGAACAGGCATCTTCGTGGAGTACTGAACGCTGCGCGACACAACCAGGAAATAGTATTATTTGGGAAGTATACTACAGGGACAAGTTAATTCACTTTGAACGAGATAGATCTCGCACAAGCTCCGCAATTCCCCAACTTGAATGTGACGAGTATAAAGACCAGTTTAATAGTGTCAAGTGTACTTTAGACTTAACAGTCAATTGAAAGGAATAGTGACACTATCATCGTAATCGTAGAGTGTGTGAAGCTCCTTGTGTTGTGTTCAACTTGGCTTGATATGCGACAATGTACCGGTCGGCGTGTTGTAAAGTATTACATTGTAAATAAAATAATGGAGCTTCTAATAAACGCCACCCCATAGTAGCTAGTTGGTGACCCTGACACTGGCCCCGAGTTCATCGTGATGAACTTGCACCACGCTATCCCCTCGCTGTTCTGATAATGTTGTTGCTGTGACCGACCTTGCGGCGGACAGTACAGTGGGTGCCGTTACTTCTGCACGATACGTACTTAACCTGCCTATGTGCGGATAATCATTTATTTACATTGTACGTAATGTGTTTTTGTATACACGACACATAGGAGAACTACTAACATGGTTGGGGGCCTTTATTGGACCAACAGAAGTTTTGTTTGTATTTATGTGCGTTTGTCGGTCTTTCCGTACGTTTTTGTATATGCATCATATGAAAATAACTACGCCTCGCTTATACTCTCTGGAAAATTGTGAGTCTCCGTCAGTACTTTGCAGTTTTTCCATATAAAAAACTTTAACTAAACTATATAGCAATTTTATCACGGAGAGGACTTTGTATTCTACCAGCGCCATCTTTCTTACTGCAGTCGCATATCTACTTTTCAGCTCTAAAAAGTTCTTTGCAAAACTAGTCGCAATTCATTTTAAAAAATCCATTATAAATGATTCGTGCACTGATATTACGTCAGTAGTCGTGGGTTCGATTCCTGGCTAACACCAATGATTTCTCGTAATTCGGAAGTTATGTGTGATAAATATTGATGACAGACAACTTTGTGCCCGGTGTATGGCAATCGGCTCGCCAACTATCCACTTGCGACGTAACCTAACGATGGGTAGAAAAAGGCGTGAAGTTACGTATACGTACGTATTATGTAGATTATTTAATATACCCGCAATGGGGAAATTGCAAGTTCGAATATACCTAGGAATAGTTAGTAAGAGAGGCAACCTGTGAACCCGGATCTCGGGCACGGTCGCGGGTCAACCATAACTCTTTATGGTCAAGGTGTACAAGAATAAATAATAGTTTAAAAAAACTAAAAAAGACGCTTTTTATAGAAAACCGAACTAAAAAATAGAAAAATAAAAAAATATATATTTTATTTTAAATAAAGCGTGGGGTGCTTTTTAAGATATTATCGAAATGATAATCACTCTACTCATATCTGTCAATAAAATATTTATAACTATTGACACCATGCACCCCACGCTTTTTTTAAAATAAAATATATATTTGTTTATTTTTCTATTTTTTAGTTCGGTTTTCTATAAAAAGCGTCTTTTTTAGTTTTTTTTAAACTATTATTTATTTTATATTTTTTAGTTCGGTTTTTTATAACAAGCGCGTTAATAGCGCCATCTGTGACTTTTACAAGGAACTCGTTTCAAGTTGATAACGTAAACTTTCCGCTGATTGCCACTAGATGGTGGTGCGAGAAGTGAACTATGAACACTTAAAATCATATTTTGCCAATTGAAAAATGGAATAATTTTATCAAATTAGTGTATTGTCATCGGTCCTCAATAAATCTACAAAGTTTGAACGAAATCTGGCCGTTTAAAGTGGGTCAAAATCGCGCCCAAAGAAGTCGGTTACAAACAAACATACAAACAAACATACAGGTGAAGCTAATAAAAAGCTAATAAAAATGAACTGTTATGTAGCTAATGGACATTCGCTTATTTACTCTCTTGAACGGTACATAGGTAGGTAGGGGAGGGACGGGCACTTTTTTTACTATTTATTGCATAAAAAAATAGATTTTATGGATAATCAACTTTTATTGTCAATTTTATTTCACCACACATTTGGCTAGATATAATTAAAGAGCTTTCTTAAAAATTACAATCAGTTTCTAAGACTTTCGCGAATCTCACTCATAGATTAAAACAACTTTTAGGATTATATCGCGTTTATTTATATTTATTTCCCGACGTTTCGAACTCTTTACAGAGATCATAATGATCTCTGTAAAGAGTTCATAATGATCTCTGTAAAGAGTTCGAAACGTCGGGAAATAAACGCGATATAATCCTAAAAGTTGTTTTAATCAATTACAATCAGTCTCAACATTATGCAATATTTTATAACCTAAGTCAAAAGTGCCCAATGCTCCCTATGGGAGGGAGGCTTGGGCATACCCGGAGAGAGGCTTGGGCACGGCCTATAAATCAGTTTATATCCATAATTGAATTCAAAAATTAGTTAACAAATAGACTATTATTAAACTATATCAATAACAAAAACCAAAAATAAGATTTAAGAAATAAAAAAAACATCTTAAACGGTATCTAAAATTATCGGAGATTGGGTATAAGTGTATAATATTTAAGGACTCGGTAGCGCAGTGGCGAGAATCCCGCTTCTGATTCAAGAAATAGTGGGTTCAAATCATGCCTCACAACAAAGGCTTTTCGTAATTTTTGGAAATTAAGTTTTTTTTTATGGGATAGGACGGCAAACGACCAGGCGTGTTGTCATCTGATGTTAAGTGACCAACGCCGCCCATAGACACCTGCAACACATATAGTGTTACAGTTGCGTTGCCAACCTTTAAAGGAGTAGGATAGGAACGGATGGTTAAAGGGGATGGGCCTCCGGGTACCTCTCTCACCGAACGAAACGCGGCATGAGCCACTTTACGTCGATCTTCTGAGAGGTGGTGGTATTTCACCGGTCGAGCCGGCCCATTCATGCAGCGAACTGCTTGGTTCTACCACTCTTGAAAGTGTGATAAATATCTATGACTGACAATTTTGTGCCCGGTATGACAATAGGTTCGCCACCTATTCCATTTGGAACGTGAACATAACGGAGAGACGAGGCTTAACAGCCGCTGCCTACTCCATCGGGTAAAACTGGCGTGAAGTTATGTTATGTTAGTTAAAAATAAACCAATTGTTAACAATCCTCCTATAATGAACACGTAAGACGGAGCATTGGGCATGCCCAAACCTCCCCATCATTCAAATGCCCATTGCTCCCTCTGTATACATTTTCAACTTAGGTTGCCGGTATTTTATTGAATCTTCGTATTTAGGCTTGACTTTCAATTTAATACATAGATTATTAATTATACAATAGATAAATAATAAAAAATACACATACCTTTTATTAGTTTTATCTTTATTACAATCCGAAACCACAACAAAATATTTACTTTTACTAGCCCAAAATCTTTAAACGTGTTTGTCTTTGACAACTTACAGAAATTACGTATACCCCTTGGGATTACCAGTGTTTCCAGTTAGTAAAGAAAACTAACAAATCAAGAAAAAAATAAAATCTATGATCAAATCAGAATAAAAGGGAGGTGCCCATCTCTCCCAACTGCCCATCCCTCCTCTACCTCCCATATGTTTTCTTTTCAGATTTCTGTATCTCTCTGTTTGCTTCGTCTAATGAAATGGCTGGAGCTATTTGAACGGGACTACTATCTAGTCATAAATAAAATTGGTCTGTTTTTAATATTGCCATTACTGTTTTTTTACTACATGCATGTATAAATATGTAAATATCTGCCTGTCTGTTTGTTCATGTTTCTTAGTCTCTGAAATGGTTGGACCGATTTTGATGGAACTTCTATTCCAGGTAGCTGATGTAATAAGGGGTAACTTAGGATACTTTTTTTTACAAAAATAAGTAAATTTCGTTTAAGCTCTGAGGCGAAACAAAGATCGTCGGGTCAGCTAATATATAAAGAGTGACTTGGATGAAATCGCGGGCACGACTGGTTGTCTCCTGTGCCGACCAGGCGGACCGTGGTGCTTCTCGTCAAGCGCGAATTAAAGTAGATTTCTATGATGAGATATATTTACATTTCAAGATATATGAGTCGATCAATTCCAAAGTTTCTTTTAAATTCATTCGGTAGTTTTATTTTTTTTGCGTCAAATACGTATTATACAGCTATTCACCCATTCTGGCAAATTTTCACGTTATTCCCTGTCGAAACTAATTAGCGTGAGTTCGTTTTACGTGGCAGAGAGAGAACTGCTTGTCCCTCTCTTGACAGCACTATACCCCAGTGGTGATAGTGCACTCTACCGGAAAATAGTGCTAATTTTATCTTCATTTTTTAAAAAGCTATATTTTAGTAATATTATCAAAAAGATATTTGAACAGTTTAATTATATCTATGTTATTATTTGTCACATATGAATATATTTATTCTTGGCGATGAGTCAAACAAAGATCACGGTTCGTAATTTCATTCAGAAGAGGCGACGTCCATTGTCTCCGAAGGTGAGGGCATACGGTGACGTAACTGCGCTGGTGTTGCCAGCTATATGTTTCGGAGTTGGAACATATGTTAATATATTTGTGGAATTCTTCACCTGTAAACTTAGGTTTGATAAAATTATAGCTTTCTGGACGTTTTAGGTTTTTTCATTTGTCAGCGCCTACTTATGATGCTGCCATTCGATGTAACGAATTTTACTATTTATTTCTTATTTGTATATAAAAAAGTTTTGTCTTTCTGTTAGAGATAAAGACACTAAAATACACTTCTATCGCACGTCAATGGCTCACTAGAGGCTATTATTAATACCAATAATATTTTGAATACAGTACACACAGAGCCCTCTAGTTAGAATTTAAGTAACTAAATGCTTGTTTTATAGATACTAGATGACGGATATTAATATAATTATACTTTTCTCTTCTAAATACATACTTATACAAACATTAACTCACGCCTGTAGCCCATATGTAGGCAGAGACTTTCGCTCTCCATAAATTGCGATTCGGACACACTTCTTTCGCCTCATCCACAGTCATACATCTCATCAATACATCAATCTTTTCATACCTTCACAGTCTTGGTCTCTCCACCCCGACTCTGCCGCTCACATTCGCTTCGTATACTGTTATAGTCAGTCGGCTTTCATTCATCTAAATTGTTAGTTGTTGCGAATCATTCTAACATACATACATAAAATACATAGAAAAACATCCAGACGCCATGTAAACGTTCATGTTTATCATAAATATTTGTATTCCGACCTCGATTCCGCAGTAGGATTTTTAATGAATTTAGGGGGCAAATGTAATTTTTCATGAGTTTTCTTCTAACAAGTTAATGGCGAAACCATGAAAATCGATCAAACCGCACTGGAGTTGATCGAACAAACTAATGTTCTTAGGCAACTTTACGTACGCTGCTGTTGCTATAAGATATATTCTATGCGTTGTTTACAGCCTTAGTAACTATTCGAAAATTTCTTTTGCCTACACCATCATATATTGAGAGCGTGAATGCATAAAAAGGAAATTATAATAGTTTAACATTTTATTCGAATATTGTTTTGGAAACAAATTTTGTTTTGTAATGCCCCAGTTACATTATAATTGTATTAGTTGAAATATTGTATTTCTACAATGACAAAATGCTGATTGTTTATTTGGAATATAATACATACGCGATCGATTGGAATTTTGTGATGCAACCGGCCAATATCGTATGTTGTCGAGTATCAAATAATTGTGAATTTAGGCTAAAGCGATGCAATACATTAAATAAATAACTATATACCTACTATTACCTACATATACTAGCTTTTGCCAGCGACTTAGTACGCGCGATAATCTATAAAAGTTTTTCTAGTTGGTTCTTTTATACTATAACCGATCGAACTGCGATATGATGCTGATAATGCAATATGATGATCCGATGATGAAGTTATCACCCATTGCGACGGACATGATGGAATTATACAGACTAAATGTGATTGAAGTTGAATTGATGATATTACTTGGATACTTGTTATATATGTTAAAACAGATTATTCCTTCCTCTCTCCCTTATTCCCCCAAGGGGGCTTAGTATCAACAAGCCCCGTTGGAGGGAGGAGGAATTATTGATACACGCCCACACCATCTATTGAGCATTTCGAATATTTTAGGAAGGCACTCGATCAATGGTAGACAAATGTGTGTCGAAAAATGCTCGCTCCCTGGGACCAATTATTGAGTATCGACCGAGCGAAGATGTAAAAGAATAGGTATCGAATCAAAATCAATATAACTTAATGTTGCAATCGTTATTTGATTTCGCAACAAAATTTATCCATTTGTGAGTAGTAAGCATTATGCGATACTTTATAATGTCTGGAATTCATAGTGTAGTAGCTAGTCGTCAGCTAACGAAACAAACTGGTCAAATTTCGCTGAGCCGATAGTAAGTGTCAACTGCATGCCCCGCGACAATGTTATGTCTGTCTCGCACCATTCTCAGTATTTTTTTTGCTGATTATTGCTAACGACCCGTCTACATGTAACCTATATAACAATGCTGACATAGAGTAGGCAGGTAGACCCGGCAACTAATCGAGAACTTGAATACGATGAGCATGCATATTTACGTGTACGTGCACCTACGGCTCCCGCGCCGCATCAAGATGTTGTGTCTGAATGCACGTTAATGTAATTTGTTCATGGACATAAGTATTGTCCATTGCGTGATGTCGAGTACCAACTGTGATACGATAATTAATTCTGAACACTAACACAGCGCCATCTAGCTTAAAAGTTTAGCAATTAATACTGCTTGGAACAACTGATTATAAATAATACACTTTTTGTTTTATAGATAGGTATTACTTGTGAAACGTAGAAAATAAATGTCGTCGTAAATGTTTTATTACTTTTAATTTATTTTGTGACAGATAAACAAAAATTTATAATTATTAGTAAAAGTAGTAAAATTAATTAACATTAGTAATTTTTAAAGTTTTTTTTCTGAATACCAAATGGTTCATTTTTCGACTCTTATCTACGCGTCAAAAGTTCCCCATCATCTGAGATCTTTTTATGTTGTGAAAATGAATCATTCTGATTCCAAATCGCTAAGAAATCCGTGTTTTGTAACAAAACGCCAAACACCTCCTCCACGATATCTCGGCAACTATGCGTCCTACAAGAAATTCGCAAAGACACAATTTGTAGCAAATCGTTTGGCCACGTAACTTGACTCTAAACTTCAAATTAAAGAAGTTATGAGCAAAAAAGTCATATACAATATAGTAAAGGCTCTAATGCTAAACACTTTAAGAAAAGCACTATATTTAGAAGAAAATAAACATTTATTTATCACACCTACACTAGCACACCTTTTTTTATATGAAATCGGTGTATCTTAGATAATTATATTCTGTAATAAAATTTCGTATTTTCAACATATTTTATATTTATATTATAGTTTTTTTTCTATATTATCGTAAGCACAGTCAATTGCACTAATTGTAGACATACTATTTAATTATTCTAGTTCGGGTTTGGAAGGTATCAGTAAGCTTAATATACTTAAATAACAAACATAATAATTACTTCACCAGCAACCTATAATGCACTATCAAATTTTTACTTAATTCTGTCACTAACTACGATAATTTTTGATATATCAAGCAGTTTAATTATTTGAGGTTCTGTTACAGCAGTGATATCCCTTTCATTTTCTTTGCATAAAACACTATTTTTTCAAAATTGTAACTTCTTTGCCTATTGGAAACCCACTGTTTTAGTCCATTTTACCAGCATAGCTTCAATATCTGCCGAGATGCAGCATGTCCTGAACATTTTTCGTTTTATTGATTGCTCTTGCCTTTTACTTTATTTAACAGAGTTACCCTAGGTACACCAAAGTTTTTGGCCGCAGTTGCAGTCGGTAGGTACACCGTGTCTACCGTTAGTTATAGTCGTCCAAAATTGTTGATATCTCTTTTGTATTCTATTGGTTGGGAATAAGGAAACGAATAAGGAATTTTTTAATGGAAATAATTAATCTCTGCCTACCCCATGGGAAAAAAGCGTGGTTGTATGTATGTATAACTGTTTTTATACATTTTCCAAAAAATACCTTAGAGCTATCTTGTAGATGATCATTTTGCATCCCTATTTTCAAGATGGCGGCCGGGGGACAAATGGCGACACCCAAATACATGTTCCAAAGACAAAATGTAAAATTCCGACCGACTCCTATGTCGTTTCTTGCTTATTTGGTAGGTCATAGAATCGGTTGGAAACTATTTTTAAAATCTTTAAGTCATAAAGGTCACTCCCACTTTTAACTCAGACATATTGCCTGCCCTGATCTTGCCAGTTCTTCTCAAGAAGCCTTGACGCCGGAACTGGCACTTAGATTCGCTTTCACATTCAAGACAGTGTGATGAAAGGGAATCTAAGCTCCGTGTTTTTTTTTATGTGACGATTCTAAGTACTTTGTAAAGTCTATGGAATAAAGATATTTTGAATTTGAATTTGAATTTCTGATGCCCCTGCCAAAGATCATGGTTTATTTTACTATAATTTGGTATTGAAAAATACATATGACTTTTTTAACTTGTGATACGAATGTGTCGGGCTATAATGTTCTTCTTGGGCGGTAGTACATCAGCTATATAACATAAAAAAGCCATTAAACTTAGACTTAGTACGTAGACAGAACTCTGTCTACGTACTAAGTCTGAGTTGAGCTCGGTCCTCAAGGAATCTCAAGATTCCTTTAGGACCGAGCAAAGTGGAGAAGAACGGCTCCTCAGTATCTAGATAAAGCACCTTAAATCGTCATTAAAAATTCAGCTATTAGTGAGAGTACTTGTACGAGACTTGTATCCCCAAATTAGATTTATTATTTTACAGAATAAAATAATAAATGTAATTTGGGGATACAAGTTGTTAGTGACAGCTTGTGTAGCTAGCAATATATAGTAAAATTATAATATGTAATTCAAGTCTTAATATACGAATTATGAGCTATACTTTAAAAAAAGAAAATCCGGGCAAATTTGCCTTGTGGTTAATTAGCGACAAGCAACAGTCGTAAGAGCAAAAGCGGCTGCCAAAACTTAGGTGATTACCAACAGGCAGGTATATTTTCTTTTATGTAAAAGTCAGGTCGACCGCCGAATGACACCTACACTATACTTGTTTAAGATCATAAATACAATGAATATAGGAAAACTATATTTACAATTATTTGAAGATAAAGTATACCAAAAAGTTATAAACCACACGTGAATATTGTTATATTTTAATTACAGTGTAATCTTACCTATAATGTTATTTAAAATGGCCGTCAAGAGCACTCAAATTTAGTGCTTCTAGTAATACTGACGAAAGTAAGTCTTACGAAAATTATGGCAAATTATCGGAGTAGGGCGGCAGTCAATTATTAATAATATTAAATAGCCGTTTAATAATTTAATTTATTATGATTAAAATTATTTTTAACAAATATGAAAGCTTTATAAATTATCAAAGGAAAAATGCACTTGGCAACATAATGGCGTACTCTAGTGCACTAAAGATACTTTCTTTTCCGAAGCCACTTTTTTGCATCATGCTTTTAATATTCCTTTGTGGTAAAATGTTCTTGTCCGATGTTTATATTCTTTTGTTAAAGACTAAATATTTTATAGATGGTTTTTTGCTATGACAAATTTAAAATAAAGAAAAAAAAATTAATAAAAAATTTACTAACATAACATAACTTCACGCCTTTTGTTACCCGAAGGTGTAGGCAGCGGCTGTTAAGCCTCGTCTCGCCGTTTGTTTACGTCCCAAATGGTAGGCGGCAAACCTATTGCCATACCGGGCACAAAGTTTTCAGTCATCAATATTTATCACACATAACTATTTGATTTACTAACGATTTGAAAAGAAAGACATTTTAAAATATTTTCGTCTTTCTCTGTACCTATGTGTCACGAAGGTTTTATTGACTTTAGCTCGGAGTATAATATTTTATCTTAGATAGACTTGCAACAGAAATGTTATAAACGTACCGTATTCGGATAGAGTGACGTTTACAGACTTACAATAAGTATGTCGCGGCATCAGGATTAATTTATGTTCTAGTATTGATCCTGCAAAACTGGGGCAGCAGCATCTCGGGACACCGAGATAGCTTTTAGCGAGTTACCTATATTGCTATATATGCATGCAAATACTGTCAAAGAGTACAAAGAAATGAGAAAGAGCTTTTGCTTTACTCTCAATATGTAAATCATATATCGCGCATAGGTAATCGCCACCTGCCGTCGGTGGGACGACATATCAACAGGTCAGATGGGGTCTTACATAGTCGATGTTGATAGAGAAACTAATAACTTTTTGATAATTTTAGTTTGATTAAAATTACAAATAAGTGTGGCTAATGTTTAGGTTTGAAATGTTACTCCTTTTTAGCCTTAACTAAACAACGTTTGACTCACAGAAATAGATCAAGATAGAACGGCGAATAGGCGTGGCAAGCGTGCCAAAACCATGCACTATATTGCATGCTTTTCGAAACTCGCTTTCATTACGCAACGAGCGTCCCGATCCTGCGTTCAGGACGTAAAAAAATAGATAAAATTTCACATATATGCCTTATTGTGCTGTGGCAAATTGTAAAAACAAAAGTAGTGAAGCAAATATGAAGAAAGGAAATATTTCGTATGATCAGTAAGTATAGAAAATCAGTAGAAAGTATTTTTTTGAGATTCTAAGGCCCGTAAGATCAATCACAGTTTAAACTATTTTATCTAGTTTAAACCTCATCTGTCGTTTATTTTGTAAGATCAATGCTAGATAAACCTCCAATAACTGTTTAAACTATAGTTTAGCTTACACCAGGAGATTTTGCCGTTTAAACCGTGGTCCTGCCTAGTTTAAAAATGGCGGTCGTTTATCAGCTGACATCTGACACAACGATAGTGGATTCATACATAGATTTAGCATAGACTACAATAGATGGCACATGTCAGGAAAAATTTACTAATAGCATCGAATCAGTGACAGCGCAACCGCTTATATTAGATTTTGGGAACCGCGTATATTTTATTTACATTTCCACACATGAACATTAAAGATGTAAAAGTTAACGTTTTGAAGCGCTTTTTACGAACACATTGATAATAATAATAATATCTTGGACACAAATCACACAGGGCCCTCCAGTTCCAAACTAAGCAACTAAATGCTTGTGCTGTGGATACTAGATAACGGATACTAATACATATATATATACTTATATATCTATATATATACTTTTCTTTTGTAAATACATACTTATAATACACAGAAAAACACCCAGACGCTGCACAAATATTAATGTTTGTCATAAATATTTGTGCTCGGCTGAAAATCAAACCCCCGACCTCAGTGCTGCAGCCGGTTGTTTTACCAATGCGCCACGAGCCCCGTAAGTCACTCACACATTAACAACCCATTTTTGGTCACGTTGTTTGGGTGACTATTGCCGATCTATTTTTCTTAAATCTATGGTAACACTATAAAACTTCATAAAAGAAAGAGAAAAAGAGTTTTTTTCACGAAATATGCCACAGACAATGTACAAAAGAGTGAATGATGAGCGAAATATGGACATTAAATAACCAAATGTTGCCATCTGTCGAAAACTAAACTTAGTTTACGTAATCTATGTCCATTTCGCTGTTGATCTTACGAGGCAGGTTTAAACTCTAGATTAAAATTGACTATAGTTTAGAAAATCGACAGTTTTAACTATGATTGATCTTACGGGCCTAAATAATTGTTTTACTTTTACCGTGTTCAATAATTACGATCATAAGTTGTATATTTTTTCGTTATGATGAATATCCATTGCTGTCCACATTCAACGCTAGTATACAAAAACATTGCGCGCATAATTTTATTATACGTGTAATGTACGTCGAATCGAACGAAATACACAATACACCTGCCAGTTGATAGCTGTGTCTGTTAATCGCTGTGATTGGTCGTCGAATGTTAGAGATGGACACTCCATGTATCGTTGAGTCTTAGGACTTATCGATAAATTAATTCAATATTAATTCGAGTATCAGCTCATGTCTTGCTTTGTTCCTACCTTTATTCTAACACTACAAATTTCAACAAAAGTGCTTCGTAATTTTATTGGCAGCAGTTTATTTGACAGTATAAGTTTTCACCAATTTGACCAATCGCCGATGGAAAATCATCTCGTCCTTCTGATACGGGCAGTAACTGAAGTATAATGTCGACGTTCGGCTTCGTTATTTAACCAGGACTGTGAGGCCAACTCTTACAAAAAAGCAAATATTTAATAAATATGTGTAGTTTCAAGGACAATAAAATATTTATAAATAAAGTTTATATACTATTGCGAAAACATGTTATATTAATATGTCGGATTAAAGTATTTAACATTTTTTTTATTTTCTATGATTATCGTTACACAAAATCAATAAAGTTGGTACCAGATAAAAATAATAAATTTAACACACGTTGCAGATATTAATATCGATAATCTAATGAGTGTGTCTCCTCACTAGTCGCCCCGCTCACAATGAAAATGACGTCACGCTGTAGGCGTGGTTTTCCAAAAAAGTGACACGCTTGAAATGTACGGAAATATGACATCGCAGCCGTTCTATCTTGATCTATTTCTGTGGTTTGACCCATATATAGACTCTTATGAGGTCTGCAAATGAAAGTATAATTAACTATAATTTTATTCAGTTTACTTTAGACTGATAAACTAAACTGAATCGAGTATATAATTGCATATTAAACTAGAAGTAGGTCAAAATTAAAGATTTAAATAAATGGTAATATTATAATGTTATTAAGAATGTTTTATATGGCGTCTGGGTGTTTTTCTATGTATTATAAGTATGTATTTCCAAAAAAGAAGTATATATGTATTATTTAACCGTTATCTAGTATCCATAGCACAAGCATTTAGTTGCTTATTTTGTAACTAGATGGCGCTGTGTGTATTGCGTCCAATATATTATATGGTGCGAAGATGGCCGGGTCAGCTAGTTATATATAGTGTGTTAACATAATGGAGTACACCACAGAGAAACCACCCCAAGGATGTCCGTCTGGAGCGGACCTCAGTATCGGGTATTATCGCCTTATTTATCTCCTTTGAATAGCTGTACCAATTGTGGTACTTTATTGTGTGAATATAATGCAAATATTATAATATTCGCGTTGTGTCGTTCACACGGAGATCGGGTTCGTCGGCTCGAGATGTTCTTTTGATGCGTGGACACTTCAAAGACCTTTGTGTTCTCTGTAATCGGCTATAAAGAAAAGGAGATTATCCATTCAACGCGTATGAATATAGGGTGGCTGTACCGGTCTCAAACCACTTAATGGACATTTTTAATTTTAAAGTATGACTCTTTAGCCTAATAACCATACACATTGCTAGTTTATATTTCATATTATAAGTTATCTAATAATACGTTGTATTTTGACACAAAGATGTTCTATTTCTTTTTGATTATTTTTTTAATCAACATTATAACTATAAAACTGGGCTGTACCCTACTTTGACCAGCAAGCTCCAGTAATTGTCAAGATTTGTACCAGAGGTTGACCATTCATAAATAAACTGAAATAAAAAATAAATTAACAAATGCAAACGTATTTTATAATAAACTTTATTATGGTTTGTTCTTAGGAATAGTTGAGATCAACAAGAAAACTAAATTAAGTCCAGTCTTAACAATCACGGTCATAATACTTAAATGTAAATGGCACATATTGTAATCATCAAAAATAAGTTGTAAAACTTGACTTAAACTTGCAAGTTCTTAAGAAACTTCAGTTATTTGATAATTCTTTGTTAAAATTAAACTGAAATCAAATTTCAAACTACTGTACGAATGATTAAAAATTAAAAATTGCCGGTAAAAGGGATCAGATCCAAAAAAGATA
This sequence comes from Euproctis similis, assembly GCA_905147225.2. NCBI lineage: Eukaryota > Metazoa > Arthropoda > Insecta > Lepidoptera > Erebidae > Euproctis > Euproctis similis. The sequence goes on from LR990107.1 coordinate 3,732,256, forward strand.
CTTGGCCATTTCTGGTACTTTAAACGAACCTCTGCTATAAATTGACGTAGGAGCGTTTATTTTCTCCACTATGCTGTCATTGGCATACCAAATTTTATCTTCATTATCAGGCCATTTAAAAGTGTTTAGGGTTGATAGCACCATCGTAATAACTTCTTTACTATTTTCGTCAATATCCTTGATAATCCCGAGAAAATACTCTCCCTCGTAATTTACGATCACATATGATCCTATTTCCTCGCCTGATCTGCCTTTATTACTGTAATTCATCAAAGGTAAATTATCGTCTTCTGAATCAGAATCTATTCTATTTTGTATTCTATTTATTACTCGTTTGCTGTAGGTTTCTGAACTTTCTTCAACTCTTGTGATTTCTTTTTTTCTTCTCTTGCTAATCTCCTATTATCTTTTTTGGTGGCATATTGTATCTAAAGCATAATAATAATACAAAAACTCATATCAATAAACATTGGTCAATCAAAGGAACTTATATTTTGTATGCAGTACCAATGTCAAACCACTGGTCAACTAAAGGAAACAAAAGCAATTTAGTCCATTTAAATTGATTATTGACTTACAACTCATATTCTGGGCAAGAAACCGTCAAAAAGGAGTAAAAAAATGCTACTACTTCAGGGTACTAGTCGTTGACCAATTGGTCAACCACAGAAGCACCCCATCAAATTGTGTACCTTTTGTTAACCAGTGAAATAACTTATAAAATATATCGTCTACAATTGCAATTCCATGAAAATCCTAAAAATAAATATTAAATGATCATATAAAACAATGATCAGAGCAAATTTATTCTAAAATAATGCCAAATAAATTTCAGATGTTCTTACCTTTTTAAGCTCTGTTCTTACTACAATGGCGGCTGAAAGGCAATTGTCAGCGACAAGTCAAAATAAAACGATTTTGTACGGTTTATTGGTTGTCTTTTTCTAGTCGCAATGTGATTGGTTGATTTGTATTAGTACCGACAACAAGTAGCCAACATAAAATGAAACGATTACAGGCGGGAAAGCTTAATATTAATACATATAGCCGCAAGTGGTCAACAACGGGTGCGTGGTCAACTATAGGGTCAACCATCCTAGTTTCCATTCATTCAAATATATAAAGGTCTATGAGATTTTCCCAAAAGAAAATACAAAGTTTCATAGATGTGTTTGATGTATGTTTACTTTGCACATTCTTTTTCTCAGGAGTATTTACGCAAATCAATTTACCTCAACCAAGGGAACAGTGCTTGTTTCCATTAGATATGGAATTATATTTTTTTAGAGTCTGGCATGTTAGTACGAGTAAGATATTAATGAGCTATATGTCTAATGAACAAACAGTGGTAGAGCCGCGGAGTGCGCTACAAAAATAGGTTGCCTCAATCGGAGGAATACCGCAACCTCTCAGGATTTTGCGGAATTTTGAAAGCGGCTTGTACTGCGTTTCGCTCGGTGAGAGAGTCATTCCGAGGCAAAAACCCTTCTCCTCTCGTCTTCCATTTCCTTCCATGTTTCCTCCTCCGTCCATATCTAATTGTATGCCGGCAACGCAACTGTAACACTATCCGTGTTCAGGTATCCCTGGGCGGCTGGTATCTTATAGGTGTATTCAATATTTTTGTGTATGTTCGTCTAAGCATTACTCCGAAATTGATGTCGAAATTATACAATAGCCACTGCTGGCGTCTCCGTTCACGATGTTACTACCTATAGGTATAGTCCCACAGATGTAGGTCGGACTTTTTTAAATAATTAATTGCAGGACTTAATTATTCCTTACTGAAACAAAAGAGCTTGCACTTGTTTAAAAATTAAATATAATAATATACGTTATGTTTTGTTCCAGTACCGCCGACTACGCCTGACCAGCTCGCTGAGGAGTACGCCGCGTCCTGTAGGAGACACAATACCGTGTGCATCGACACTGTTGTGCAACAAATACGAGTAAGATATATATATTATCTTAAGCTAACCGATTAATATTATAATTGCGAAAGTTTTTGTGTGAAAATGTATGTTTGTTACTCTTTCACGTAAAAAAAAAACTACTGAATCGATTTTGTTGAAACTTTACAATAATTATACATCAGAATAACACATATGCTACAATTTATATAGATACTAGCAGACCGCGCGAGCTTCGTACCGCCATATTTTAGACATTTTCCACTAAAAAGATTATTGCCGCGATCATATTAATACCTCAAAGCTTTCCTCATAAATGGACTATCTAACACTAATTTTTTTTCTATTCAAGTTCCTGATACATACATACATAACTTCACGCCAGATCCCTTGCGGGGTAGGTAAAGGGTACAAAGCGTCATAAGGCACGATTATTACACACCTTACTTGCTTAGCTTTTGATATTAGCGACTAACAACCTAGATATGATGAAAATAATGGCAGTTAAAATATTAAGCAGTTGAATGAATGCATTCACTAAAATTAGTAAAACAATTAAAAAACTTGAGGCAACTATTAAAAGGTCAGTTAAAACTAAAAAACTGCATCAGTTAAATTGTAATTTTCAATCAGAGTTGCTGATAGCTCAAGAGGAGCTCATATCAAGTAGGGTTCAGTATGATCAGCATACTAGCGAATTAAAAAGGCAAATTGTTACTCTAGAAACTTTTTTAACTACCTTAAGCCAGAAATATGAGCAAGATACTTTAGAATATATAAAAAAATATGAGGACGTGGCTAGGATAGGTAATGAGCAGTTGGCTAGGGTGCTGTCACATTGTAATGATGATAACTATAATAATTACACAAACTGTTCGATTAAAACATTGACACAGTCTGAGACCAATTGTACTTTAGGCACAGATCGGCCTCTGCACACTGCCAGCTTCACTGGCACTAGCCCAACAACAATGCCTTCCATAGATAAGTCTTCAGAGGTCTTAATGTTTTCTGATGAGTTGGGAAAAGGCTTTGGTAGTCTAATTAGTGATAATTTGAAGCAGCCTATTTTTAACCATTGCTCAACTGGTATAAAGTTAGAAAATATTATAAGTCACATAAAATCCACAAAGTTAACTGCACAATGTACTGTGCTTGTGTTTTATGGCAATAGCACTGCTGTTACAAAAAACGATTTAAATAATTTAATAAAAGCTTTAGAAGTCCTTCACAACAATATAGGTTGTAGATTCATTGTCTCTGCGTTGCCGTATTCATTTGCTCTAACCGCAAGACAAAATAGACACATTTATAATTTAAACCTACTATTATATAATTGTACATATTATTTAAAAGACAAAATATCCATTTTTGATATTAATAGTTTAAAAACCAATTTTAGATTGACAAAAGATACTGTGTATCTACCAATTACTGATAAGAAAGAGATTGCTAGACTTCTAGCATTATATATACAAACTGACTGGGCTACTTGTAAAGTACCCAATTCAATTAGTTGTAAGGGTCCTGACACTTCTATTTGTTTAAATTAATAGAAGAGACAAAGGATAAACCCAAATCATTGCTCACAATTGTACATCAAAATATGCAAGGTTTATCTGGCAAAGAACTTGAGCTTGACCTATTTTGTAAAAAGCACAATGTTCATGTATTATGTTTGACTGAACATTGGCTTAAAACTAGTGAACTTACTTTCAATAATGCTTCCTACTCTGTTGGCAGTGTATTTTGTAGAAAAAAAGCCAATCATGGTGGTGCCATGATCTTTGTGTCGAATAATATTAAATTTAAAAACAGGAGAGACATAACAAATCTCTCCATTGAACGCACTGTCGAACTGTCCTGTGTTGAGCTTGAGCAATTTATTGTATTATGTGTTTATAGGCCCCCTTTGGGTGATTTTAATATATTTGAATCCACTATGGATGATATTATGCAAAAACTTACTGGCAGCGGTAGGAGTGTAATCGTGTGTGGTGATTTTAATGTTAATCTGTTACAAGACTCAACTAACAATACTAGGCTCGTTAGTTTATTTACCTCGTTTGGACTACATCATCTGTTCTTAGAACCCACAAGAATTACATCTCACTCTGCTACCTGCTTGGACAATATTTTTTGTAACTGTAATTCTGTACAGAAAGAAATTTTATGTCACTTGCCATCAGATCATTGTGGTCAAAAGGCAGTTTTTGTGATGAATAGGCCTAAATTAGTTCGTAAAGTCACTTGTAGACCCATAACCCAGAAAGGCACCAAACAATTCCGTAACGCTATAGCGGCAAGGGTTAGTTCGCCGGACATGTCGAGTGATCCAGATGACCATTACAACTCACTCTTAAAAACCATAGACTCTGAACACAAATCTATATTTAAAATCAAAACCATGTGTAAAAATGTCAATTTAACCTTTTGTGATTGGGCCACCAACGGTATTTACAAAAGTAGAAATAAATTGTATGATTTGTACAGTTTAAAGAAGTGGAATCTTGATCCCGTTTTCAATACATATGTTAGAAATTACTCGAAAATATTTAAAAAAGTTTGCTTTACTGCTAAATCAATTTATTTAAGTAGGCGGATACAAGAATCTCAGAACAAGATTAAAGCAACTTGGAATATCATCAACAATGAGACTGGTCGTACTAGGAATCGTGATGATGATATTAAACTCTCAGTTGATAATAAAATTATTCATGATAGTTATGCTGTTGTGGAAACATTTAATGACTTTTTTGCCAAAATTCCCATTTCTACTACAAATATGTTAAATTCGTGCCCCGTCAAAGCTGAAGCCCTGCTCAAGGATGGTGTGGACGAGTGCAACGTTTCTTTTAAATTTGAACATGTCGACCCTTACGACATTATAAAAGTGTTCAAACAATTAAATTCCAAAAAAACGGCTGATTTGTGGGGCATTTCCGTTAAACTATTAGATTCAATCATTGCCCTCATAGCTCCAAACCTGGCTGTGCTTTTTAATAAATGTGTAGATGCAGGTGTATTTCCTAATTTAATGAAGCACAGCAAATTGATACCACTATTTAAAAATGGTTGTAAGAATGATCCAACCAACTATCGTCCTATTTCTATTTTACCTGCACTCAGCAAAATTTTTGAAAAAATTATTTCAAATCAAATACTTAACCATTTCAATTTAAATGATCTTTTTCACAAAGAGCAGTACGGTTTTACAAAAGGTCGTTCTACTACTGATGCTGGCGCTACTCTTATTAAACATATTTTCGATGCTTGGGAGAACTCACAGGATGCAATCGGCGTATTCTGTGATCTCTCTAAAGCTTTTGACTGCGTGGAACACAACACACTTTTGCGTAAACTAAGTCATTACGGTATTAAAAACACTGCACTTAGTCTTGTTGCATCATACTTGAGTAACAGGTTTCAGTTTGTAGATGTAAACGGAGTGAGATCGTCTGGATCACCAGTGTCTATGGGCGTTCCCCAGGGTTCCATTCTCGGTCCACTATTGTTTATTATCCATATTAATGATTTGCCCTTTTTCGTACAGAAATTTTGCGACATAGTACTGTTTGCCGATGACACTTCACTCCTCTTTAAGGTAGACCGTAAAAAAAACAGTTTTGATGATGTAAATTGCTCTCTTACACAAGTCCATGATTGGTTTACAGCTAATAATTTAGTCCTAAATTCGAATAAAACCAAAATAATAAAGTTTACTATGCCCAATGTTAAAGGTCAGGTTATAAATTTATCTTTAAATAACAGAATTCTAGACCCAGTAAATACAACTGTATTTTTAGGTATTACTTTAGATAATAAGCTCCAATGGGGACCTCAAGTAAAATGTTTAGCTGGAAAACTTAGCTCTGCTGCCTACGCGGTTCGAAAAGTTCGACAGCTTACTGATGTTGCAACCGCCAGACTAGTTTATTTCAGTTATTTTCATAGTGTCATGTCTTATGGCATTTTGCTGTGGGGTAGAGCAGCTGAAATTCAGTCTATTTTTGTGCTTCAAAAACGAGCTATTCGGGCAATTTATAATCTGGGGACCAAAGTCTCCCTTAGAGAACGGTTTAAGGAAATTGGAATATTAACAGTTGCTTCTCAATTTATATATGACAATATAATGTTTGTTAGAAAAAACATAAATAGATATACTAAACATAGTGATGTACATAATTTTAATACCAGAGGCAAGCATAAACTTGTGTTGAAGTGTCATCGCCTGCACAAAGTACATAAGTCGTTTTTGGGAATGGGTGTACAGTTCTATAATAGGATCCCTGCGCATATTCTGGCTCTCTCTTTCGATCGGTTTAGGCGGGCTGTGAAGGATCGTCTCGTTGCCGGTGCTTATTACACCATCAATGACTTCATGACGGACAAGTCGTCTTGGGACCGTCAAATTGCTTGCTCAACGCGGATTGTGTAGTTTGCGTGTTGGAATTTGTTCACTTATTTTGGAGTGGAGACGTGCTGCAAATATTTCTAATAGTAATCAACATTTCTTATTATGAGTTTGAATTGATGTTGTTTTGATAAAAGCTTTATATATAATTTTTATTATTGCACTTACTTGTTGCACAGCGTTACCATTCTAAATAGAAGATGTCGCGTCAGTTGTGCTCGACTAATATCATATAATTTCTCTCATTACTTGTACTACGATGATTTTAAGTTGGTTGGATCATAACTGTGATTGTCGAGTAGTCTGGCTGCTGCACCTTTTATGTGATATTTTTTCAGTAGCGTTGATAATACTATTCTGTAAATTTTCAATGGTTTTGAAAAGAGTATTGGCACATGAGTTTCTTGCCCGATTCTTCTCATGAAAGCCCCTACACTCGGAATCGGGCCGCTCGTGGCGATTGCTTCCGTGTTTTTTTGTTCCACGGAGGCACTTGCTTCAAGCGCTCGTGGCTTAGCTTTTTAAATATTAATTTAATTTTAAACATTTTTGTACATTGACTATTTTTAAGTGTCTGTGAGGACCTATGAAAATAAAACCACTTTGACTTTGACTTTGACTTTGCATGAATGGGCTCAACCGGTGAAATACCACCACCTCCCAGAAGATCGACGTAAAGTGGCTCATGCCGCGTTTCGTTCGGTGAGAGAGGTACCCGGAGGCCCACCCCCTTTCCCCATCCTTTCCTTTCCCCTATCCCCTAAAGGTCGGCATTTTACCCATGACTTTCGTTACTTAAGTATGAAAATATTTTTAAATCTTTTAATATTCGCGTTCCATATTACATAAATATAATGAACGGAAAATAACGCGACACATTTAGGTAAACAAATTATCTGTCTGCTTGTGACTACGGCCGGGCCAGTGCAACCAGGCCGAAACGTCAAGCCAATAATAAAAGTAAGTATTTGTTTACCAACACTTGTCGTGTTATTTCCCGTTTATTATACTCTTAAATAGATCAAATTCTAATCTAATGTGTCTAAATAGACACGGGGTCACAGATGTTACAGGTTCACATCACCTATTAATACCCCAATATACCCCAAAAGACGATTAAATACTACAAACTCATTAGGACAAAAAGAAAAAAAAAGTCTAAGAAAATTAAAAATAATTACCTGCCAGCTATGAGCGGCGCTCATGACCGAGTCGGGCGGGTCTCCCGATCACATATATGTGCGCGGAATATTTGCCTAAGATACGTATACTTACATTTTGTATTTTGCGATATCTTTTGAATTATATGTTCCAATTGAATCATTCAAAAAGTTCTAGAAAGGTATTGAATCTATCTTTATATTGAAGTAATTTATTTTGAGTAGAGTTAATACCAAAGTACAAAATAAAGAACTTTTAAAACGACCTCATTATAATTATTTTTAAAAATTCAAAAAACACTTATTGTGCGATAACTACAATAGTTAGACATATGGCGTCGCGGACTTTTCTGTCGACAATTATATGTTCTGTGAAAGTGTAGTACATTGTTTTGTTCTATAATCAATAATTTTTGCAGCGTTAACGATTTAAGAATTTTTTTCGGGTCTTTTTCTTACACCTTGGGTTACATTATTGAACTTATAGTAAGGATCCCTAATTTATTTGAAAATATAATATAGCCTAAAGCCTTCCTCGATAAATGGACTATACACAAGTGAAAGAATTTTTGAAATCGGACCGGTGGTTTCTGAGATTAGCGCGTTCAAACAAACAAACAAACAAACTCTTCCGCTTTATAATATAAGTATAGATGTATATTAATCTAAATTTGGCGATAAGTGTCAAGAAAATTAGCCATAAAATGTTTTTCATAGCGGACGCTGCGGAGTATATAAATAAGCAGAAAGAAGGGATGATGTAAGATTGACTAAGTATATACACAATGCAAAGCGGATGTATGTGACAGTTGAGGATGGCCACGACACCTTCCTTGACCAAATAGAACGAGTTCTGGAGGACGCTATAACTCACACACATACAAAAGCTAATAAAAGCGTATTAGAAATGATAAATCCCACAGCCATGTTGTTATATTTTGCGTTTTTTAACTATCGAGAGACTGTACGTCTTGCAACATGTTTTCATTGTCAAGATACATAATAAGGCGGTACGAAGTTCGCGGGAGCTGTTAGTATCAGTATATGTATATTTATGTTTGCTAAAACTGAATTGGGGTTGGGTATTTACCGATTGCCTAGCTGGCATTTGCTCCACTTGTGAAGGACGGTGCCGTTATTCGAGTGCGTGGTGTACGTAAACGCACCTTGAGCACGGTGTACTCTTTGACAACTGAAAAAACAATTATTTCTGCGAATTTTTCCATACTCGTAATTATCGCACTCTTAACTTAAACTTTACGTTCTCAATAAACTTTTAGGCTTAGATAGTTCTTTAGAATAGAGCGGACAGTTAGTTTAACTCTTCCTTCGATATAATTAGTTTTTTTAAAACGTATTATTGAGTGACACACTTTTTTCGTAGGAATTTCCTCAGTCTTCCATAGGAGGCAGTACGAGGGCGCCACTGCTCACGCTGTCAGAATGCGTGCTCTTAGGCCCGGCACCAGCGGATGCGCTCGAAGCTGTCTTGAAGAAAGTGCAGTTCCGAAGGATAGAGTTGGACCACGCGCTTATCGATGATGAGGGAGCGGTAAGTAATTATAAGCTCGACCAAGACCTCCAAAGAATTTTTGTTATAGTCTATAATTTTACTTTAGAAGTTTAGTAATGTAGTGTTAATATTCGTAACAAACGCGAAATAGAAAGATGTTGTTATTAAGATGAAACGTCTGTCTGCACCACCATCAGAATGGGAAAAATCTGGGCAACACGTGAAAATTAACTCTTTGTAAACTTTAACCAAGAAAAAACTTAAACTAACATAACGCAGTTTTGTGTATGCTACTTAGCGATATGTTGATATTACTTATGTTTTAACTTAATGGTGATAACAGTCTCGGTGGCGTAGTGGTCGAGCACACGGCTTCTGATCTAGAGGTCCGGGCTCGATTCCAGACACTGGCTCACACCAATGACTATTCGAAATTGTTTTCGGAAGTTATGTGTGATAAATATCGATGACTGAAAAACTTTGTGCCCGGTATGGCAATAGGTTCGCCACCTACTCCATTTGGGTCGTAAACATAACAGCGAGACGAGGCCACCTACTCCATTTGGGTCGTAAACATAACAGCCGCTGCCTACACCTTCGGGTAACAAAAGGCGTGAAGTTATGTTATGTTAATGGTGCCTGAATACTGAACCGCCTCTCAAATCTGACAATCAATAAAGTGCTACTTACTGCTAAAATTTCACGTATTCTGTCTAATGTGACAGCTACTTCAACGCCTAAGTAGCGCTTATATATTTGAGTGGCGATTCAGTATTCGTGCGTAAGGCAGTTGTGTTTCAAGTAACTTCCGACGCATGTCGAGTTAGTACATCTTAACTGGTATTAAAAATGTCATGTAAAAGTAACAATAAGAATAAAGTGTTTAATAAGTTGTCTACTCGAATTTTAAAATTATTTCCCATCAGTATGATGCCTTAACCAAATCTAATATAGCTACGGTGTTACGCAGGAAGCGTTATTTGACATGGCAGAATATTACGAGAGCGCCACCGTGGTGTCCATCAACGGGCCCAGACAGTACGGCATCAGAGGGTGGCAAGCGACTTCTAGACTGATCAAGAAGGTAAAATTCCATCTGCAAACATATTGAAATTTTTGCAACGCCTTGTTTTTATACTGAATAAAACATATTGGCAATTTATTCAAATATAATCTGTCGTTCATCTTCGTCGTAGTCCAACACTAGATCTATCTATAAATAAATGGATGAAATACTTATAACTGCTCATACGGTCGATTTATACATTCAAAAAAACTTTGTGGTACCATGACTGGTCTGGACTATTCTCCGACAGGGGCAGATAACTCCTGGAACGTGAGCCGCGGCGGATGTTATTGGTACCTACTTAATATTCCTGTTGTTTCCAGAGTGCTGAACTATCAGAATTGGAAGTGACAGATAGTCCAATTGAAGCCTCCCACTCGCCAGTACTGGCTCGCTCCCTACTTCCGTACTCGTGCCGGCTGAGGGCATTATGTCTGCAGCGAGTAGAATTGAGCGGCGAGCCGCTGTTATGTCTAGGTAAATATATCTCGTATATAAATACGTATATGGTTCTTCAAATACACAAATCATCCTAAAAAAACATGGGTAAAAATAAATACTCCAGTTCAATCCAGTTTGGTGTTAAGTAAATATTTGGTTTGACAAAAGAAAGAATATCTATTTACGCGAAATCCATTTTTATTTATTCAACATAACGCTCCATGATTATGACGATTTAAAAATGAGGCTTCCAAATTACAAATTAAATGCTAATATTTCACGTTCAAGATCCAAGTTGGATATTATTAATGTTTTACTAAAAATTGTCACATATCTATCTCCGTTGAACAGTGATAGCCCTCAAGTCGAACAGCTCAGTGCGAGAACTGAGGCTTGGTGACAACCACCTCACAGTGTCTGATGCTGTGCAAATATCCTCGCTGCTGAGGTACAACAATAAAATACAACTGTTGGATCTTTCGAATAATCAAATACAGGTGAGAAAATGTTTCTCAGCAAACTAACTTCTTTTAGATCTCAACATCGTCTCTCAAAACATCAGAAATTTAAAGAGTACATTTTTTGTACAAACCAACAAAAGCCCTAATACGAAAATTTAATAAACCTTTAGTGAGGAGTTTCTTTTAAATGCCTTTGGTTATAAGAGTTATGGATTTTGTCGCATCGTTACATCCACGGTCTCTCGGCTCAAGTAATAATTAATAGAGTTTTTCCATGTTTTGAAAACCAGGACGCCGGTGTGTCGCATTTGGCCGACGCGTTGGGTGAGCAGGCGTCCCATTCTCCATCGTCGGCGGCCGCATCGCCCATATCGCCACACAAGTGTCTTAGTATGTCCAATAATTTTCTTTCTTGTTTTCGTGTTTGCTATACAACATATGGATCAAAAAATATGCGTTTAGAATCCGCAATACTTACCCCATTGAAATTAAGTACTTAAGTATTATTATTTTATATTTATTGTTAATAATAATAATGTCAGTGTGCCATAGGTTGTGCAATAGGTTCGCCACCTATTCCATTTGGGACGTAAACATAACGGCGAGACGAGGCTTAACAGCCGCTGCCTACACCCTAGAGTAACAAAAGGCGTGAAGTTATGTTATGTTTAATAATGTTATGAGACTTATTGTGTAGACACATTCCCACCACTTACTATGTCTGCCAACGCATAACGTACCATTTATTTGCAGTTGGTGGACACGAGAGTCGCGGAATGACATTCCTTGTATTGTGGAACAATCAGCTAACCAGGAACTGTGCACCATACATTGGCAAAGCTTTGGTAATTAAAAGCAAATATATTTGAACACTGTGGCTTCATGCCGCCCTATACCGAATGGCATAGGCATAGTTTTCCATTTATCTATTTTATAAAGATAAATAGGAGTATCACCTAATGATTAGTACGACTTACTAGTTGAACCAGCGAACTTTGTTTTGCTTCAGAAATTAAATCAAAATGGTCATTGTGGTAATCCCTATGAGATATATATAAGCTATTGTGGAATTTTTTATAGACCTTTTGAAGGTGTACAATAATGTACGAGTTTTGATCTAAAGTAAAGATCTTTAAATTGTTAAAACTTGGACTTTTTATTTGCTTCATTAAAAATAAATTCTACAATGACATACAAATCACCTCGTTGACACTTTTTATTTATTTAATGAAACCCACATCAAAATCCGGTACGTAGTTTCATAGATCTAAGCATATTAGGGGACGGACAGCGGAAAGCGACTTTGTTTTGAATTATGTTTTTCTATCGTATAGGAGGGCAAACGAGCAGGCGTGTCACCTGATGGTAAGTGACCAGCGCCGTTCATGGACACCTGCAACACATTTAGTGTTACAGTTGTGTTGCCGACCTTTAAGGGAATATGATGGGAAAGGATGGGTAAGGGAGGTGGGCATCCGGGTACCTCTCTTACCGAACGAAACGCGGCATGAGCTACTTTACGTCGATCTTCTGAGAGTTGGTGGTGTTTCACCAGTCGAGCTGGTCCATTCACGCAGCGAACTGCTCTACTACTGTTGTAATAATATAACCGTGTAGTGATGATATTGATAAATGATGTGTAGCGGTCGTGCTCGTCGCTGCGCGTGCTGAACATCGGGCGCAACGCGGTCGGCAACGAGGCGGTGCGCGCCGCGTGCGCCGGCTGGCTGGTGTCGCTCGGGCTGCAGGCGGCGCGCCTCACCGCCGACGCCGCCGCGCCGCTCGCCGACCTCATCAAGCACTGCACACTCCTGCAGGTCAGTCGCACACACACACTAGGTACTGCCTGATAGATCTGTGGCTTAGAGGGGCGAACCGCATCCTGGACCACCCTAACGCAGGAGGAAGGCCGCCGCGGGGTTTCAATCGGTAGCCCTAGGATTGGATTGCGGCGTCCCGCTTTGGAAGTCCCACACTAGCCTGCCGTACCCAGGCGGGGAGTGTGCATAAAGCATTTTCTCGCGTTAGAAAAACAAAAAGGTACTAGGATGCTTGCTCTCTGTGCACACTGCGATGTTTTATTTATTAATATAAATTCCAGCCCTTGACCCCTGAATTCGTTACCGTTACGTTACATGACGTTATCTAGTGACAGCAAAGGAAATATTTGCTTGTATAAAACTAGTAGCGAGCACATTCCCGCACGTCAAAGATTATATATGCAACCATCTATTTGGTATCATATATTATTATTATCATATACTTCAGTTATTGAGTTCTGTAAAGGTTTCGAAATATTTGATGTAACCTATGTCGCTAATCAAATATCTGATCTCATGCGTGGTCCTCATTAGGCAATTACATATTTATCTGCTAAGCTTTCGCGAACAACACCGATGACAATGAAAGACCCACTTATAAATTTTAACGTGTTATATCAATTCGTATAGTTATTCATCTAGAACTGTAAAAATAACTGTCATAAAAAGACCTATAAAATGCGAAAAATCCATGGAATTTGTGATCAAATTGCTGTTATCATTTTGCGATTTGCGATGGGTCATTTGGTATCTATGCAGACGGAAGCAAATGCGACTACATATTTAAATAGTATTTAAATTTATATTATATTTATTAAAAAAATTGATAAACGTAAAATGTTTCTTTTTATGAATTATTTAAGTATGTTTTGTAGTGAAATAAGAGAATCCGCTTTGTAGACTGCTGCCTGCTGTTGCGAATTTTATTTCATGTTTATCGATTTTTTATTTAGTTAGTGCCTATAACACACCGGGCACAAGTTGTCAGTCATCGCTATTTTATCACGCGTAACTTCAAAAACAATTCATTTAGGATTCCATTTCGCGACCCCTTCATTCAAAAGCTCGCTCTCGAAACCCCAGTGGCGAATCATTTAAAGGTTTTTTATTTCTAATTCACACAGCGCCATCTAGAAGTTGTACAAAAAAAGCGTCAGTAAGCAATAATTTATCCATATCGTGTTGCTTTTGCTCTTAGATAATCGCTTAGCTAAACGCCAATGTTTTATTTTCTTTATGAGATAGAAGGCAAACGAATCTGCGGTTCACCTGGTGGTAAGTAACTACCGCCCTCCATGGACACCTGTTACACTGATAGTGTCACAATTGCTTTGTCGCTCTATAATATACGATATATAGGGCGAGGGGTCGGGAGGTGGAGGGGAAGGACGTGGGCCTCCGGATACCTCTTTCACCGAACGAAACGCAACATGAACCACTTTACGTCGATATTCTGAGAGATCATGGTATTTCACAGGTCACACATTTTATTCATGCCGGTGATTTATTCCGGTGATCACGGTGGGTCTAGTCCACAAATTTAAAGTCGCTCAGCGAGCTATGCAGCGGGCTATGCTCGGGGTATCTTTGAAGGATGAACTAAGGAATGAGTATATTTTTAACAGTGGTAGAGCCAAGCAGTTCCCTGTATGAATGGGCCGGCTCGACCGGTGAAATACCACGACCTCTCAGAAGACCGACGTAAAGTGGCTCATGCCGCGTTTCGTTCGGTGAGAGAGGTACCCGGAGGCCCACCTCCCTTCCCCATCCTTTCCTATCCCCTATCCCTTAAAGGTAGGCAACGCAACAGTAACACTATATGTGTAGCTGGTGTCCATGGGCGGCGTTGGTTGCTTACCATCAGGTGACACGTCTGCTCGTTTGCCCTCCTATCCCATAAAAAAAAAATATCCACCAGAGAACTGGGGTAACCGACATAGCTCGTAGAATAAGCTCGCTGAAGTGGCAATGGGCTGGTCATATCTGCCGAAGGACCTACGGTAGATGGAGTAAGAAGGTCATAGAGTGGAGTCCGCGTCTCGGTAAACGTAGTGTAGGACGCCCAACCAGCCCGGTGGTCAGACGACCTCAGAAAGGCTGTTGGAAAAGACTGGATGCGGAAGGCAGAGAATCGGATGGTGTGGCGCACATTGGGAGAAGCCTATGTCCAGCAGTGGACTGCAAGAGGCTGATGATGATGATGACCATTATATTCATGCGTGGCTCTACCACATAAAAATGTTGTCAATTGAAGTACTTATCGAATTTTATTTGCTTTGCTATATGCTTCTCATGAAGCCGATGCAAATTATTAATCGCCTTGTAATATTTTTTTGCGGGCAGAAGCAAATAATATGTAAAGATTTTGTCTAGAATATTGTTGGATTTTACACTATATTATTTGAGTGAATATTTAAAGAAACATGCTGAATAATAAACTTGCGATAATCATTTCATACTCTTTTGTTCATTGCCATAATGAAAACGTACATAGACATTGTCAAAAGTTAACGGACAGATGATCTCCATAGATAATAATAATATAGAATTGGAGAACGTAGTTTTGGTAAAAATGAGTTCTCAATAAATAAATAATCTTTTGTTGATGTGAGTATTAAAGAGGGTTCATGGACAGGTAATCTTACTTTGAAGTTGAAAGAGAAATCTAATATTTATTATTTATGTGAATATACAATGGCGCCATGGATAACAAAAGGTGTAGGCTGCGTTACCTCATGTTGCTGAATGAGGTACTTTATAACATTAAAATTGAAGACAAGCCAATTTGCTCACACATCGAGCACTATTAATATATATATATATATCGGAGAGTCTTTTATTCGATTCCTTACTGGAGATATTAGTTGTGGACAAATCAGGATATAATCCGAGCACAAACAATTCATAACTGTTAACGAACACATTTATTCTTGGTTATACAATATCATAATCAGTAGACAATTATTTAATGAATAATTTGGATTGAGCAGCGAGTTCAAGGCTCCTATCTCTAAAATCAGTCACAAAGTAAACTCCAGGATCCAACTCGATCCGTCTGTGTTGTACAAGACAAGAAGACCTCGTCACAACTGTCGAATTCCTTATAAAAGATGGCGCCTCGACCCCATTCAAGTAAATGCTCTGCTCTGATTGGTTATTACTTAAATTACAATTATAATGTTATCTCGTCTAAAGAAAAACGTAATTATTAAAGTAAAACAAAATTAAAAGTTAGAAGCTAGAAGCTTTTACAATTTCAATAAACATTAAATAATGCACACTATGCGTTAAACAGTAATTAATTGGACAAGCGCTAGTTATTAACTTCCTACTGTATATCTTTCTTTTAATCACAAATTTGTTTTCAGAAATATTTTATGGGCTTTATAATAATGTAAAATCGTATAAAATTTAATTAGGATTAACAACAACAACAACAATGTTATGCGTTATCGTACAACCAACAAGCAACTAGTTCAATGGCTTCCTCCGACATATATTTATGACATCACTTTTATACTCGAAGGTGTATGCAGCAGTTATAAAGCTACGACTCGACGGATTGTTACGTCTCGAATGCAATAGGTGACAGAACCTATTGCCGTACAACGGGCACAAACTTGTCAGTCATCGATATTTATTACACATAACTTCTGAAAATAATTCCGAGCAGTTATTATAGGTCGATCAATCCCACTTCTTCTTGATGTAGAAGCTGACCGCTTCTCTCGACCCACAGATAAGCAAATTTTAACGTGGGCTGTGCTTTACAGAAGTGTATGCGATAAACTGCTATGCTGTTTGCTATTTGAATGTGCAATCTATTATATTTTATACGAGTGTTTTTTTGTCAATTCTCTCCTTTTGTAGAAGAAAGTGTAGGTAACTAGGGCTCTATTTTGTCAGTCATTTGAATTTATCACACAATCTCCGTAAAGGAGATATTGTCAGTTTAGCATAAGTGACAAGTACAATTAAAATAACATATAAAAAATAGGGGTTGATAGGAGATATTGAGTAGGTTATATGTATTTAGAATAATAATAAAAAAGGATATAAACTAAAAAATGAATATTGGTGGACTACCAACCATAGCTTAACGTTTTAGCGGATTTGTACACAAAGTTTAATTACAAATACCCCGACACGAGTATATTATAGGTCCATTAGATAGCTGTGACGATTGCGCTCATTAAATTATACCCTATATTGATTATTTTAATTTAACAAAACAGTATGTTGAGCTAGCATATTCATAAGTATGAAATGTGAATCTGTTTGTGGTGAATTTTTCTTGCCATGCCAATTAAAATGTTATTGATGCTTACGAATGCGAATTTTATAAGTAAAGGTAGGTACTTTTTGAATTGTGAAATGTTTTATTTATGTCTAGGTTGCATATGCAATGCCTAATATAATGTTTGACGCTTTAGGTATTACCGACTAAGTCATAATAGGGCTAGGCACATATATATATATATTTAGTGTGGGCATTTTTTTACCTTATAAATATGTTAAATTCTGCGAAAAAATATATCCAATGTTTTTCAAAATTTAACGATTGAATTGAATTTAGTATGCTCGTTTTTAATTGGAGAAAAAAAAGCATATATCTATGACACAAATCAACAAACACCAAGTTCCAATTTGTATATTTTTTACCGACTTCCAAAAGGGGAAGTTATCAATTCGGATATTTAGGTACATAATTTTTATGTAACGTGCTTTAACAATATGAATGTGTATTATGCATTTTAAAATTTCTATTTTGTCTGAAATTGTGTTTTTTGTGTTTATTGCTTAAAGTATAATAACGAAATTTGCTCCCTAAATGAGACTTTCCAGTTTAAATGCAGTAATGTGAGCACATTTGGATTTACCGAGTGCGTCGTTATCTTTTTTCCAGAGGCTTGATCTTCGCGAGAATCGTCTGGGCAGCGCCGGTCTTCAAGCGATACTGGACGCAATGAAGGAGAACAGCACACTCACCCAAATCGACCTGGACGAGCCGCCGGTAAGTGTAAGAACAAAGTACAATATTGTATCAGCTAGCGGTATAACCAATCAAATGTATAGAAGTCAACAAGTCTCAGCAACAAGCACTGTAGCTTCTGTACTACAGACACTTGGGACTCCACAGATAAGCTGGGATTGTGTACAATCTTGGGCACTATAATGTGTCCCTAGAATGTGCATACAGGTGAATATGGATTTGGGAAGATAACGCTTTATATGACTACATTAACTCGCTAAAACAACTTTTGTGAAGTAAGTAAGTAGTAAATAACAAAATAAGAAATGACACAGATGTCATATTTATAATGGCGACGTGCTCCTCGGCGCACTTGCTAAACAACCTGTAATTCCTGTGTAGACATCGGCGGGTTCGATTCCCACCTAATAGTAAATATTTTTTATGTATGGCGTATGTTCGTTGTTCTATATATGTATTTAACAACAGTACACATTTATTGATATCATTTGTCTAATTTTCAGTTGTCTAGTGTCCGACCGAAGGTCTATTTTTGGTCGAAACCGAAGCCAATTAATCGGCAATCTCCACAACCTTCGGCCGAAGCCGAAGCCGAAGGTTTATAAACTATTAGTAATTTAATAATTTTCTTCATTATTATCTACAGGTAAATAAGAATATCGGCGTAAAGTGGCTCGTGCCGCTTTTCTCTCTCTCGGTGATAGAGGTATACGCACTGAAAAAAGTGTATTTCGGTCCGTCACTCACTCACTCGTAACATTTCGTTCAATTGCGACTATTCTCGGACCTTCGGCGGGACCTTCGGCTTCGGCCAAAAATCTCGCCGAAGATGGATTTTTGGCCGAAGGTGGCCGAAGCCGAAGCCGAAGCTTCGGTCGGACACTACTAGTTTCCTAATTTTAAACTTGCCTTGTTATTGTGTTCAATATATGATAGGTATTTATAAAAATTATTATCCTCCACATTTATTGCACGACGTTACCGCTCTCATTAAAATATGTCGCGTTTCTTCTCATGATAGCCCCTACACTTGAAATCAGGCTGCCCGTCGCGATTGTGTCCGTGTTTATTTTTATTTGGAAAACTAGAGGACGTGTTTTATTGTGACCACAAACTGTTATTCGTGTAATATATTTGACAGGAGTCGCCGAATCTATTAGCGGAGGACAGCGAGGCAGCCCAAGTGAGACAAATAACTCGTGAGATCCGTGCGTTGTGTCGTAAGAACGAACCGCCCGCGTTACACGTGGACAACCAAGCTGTACACAGGAAGATCAGCCTCACTTGTCACACAACGTGTTTCATCAAAGTGAGTTTTTTTACCAGTATTTATAGAGAAATTTTAATTAACCCGGCGAACGTAACATTGGGTGTAGTACACCCAGACTTTTAAAGTTCTCATCACTCATTTTATTTAATTAGTTGTTTTGCTTTATTTTAAAAACTAAAGTGAGAACCAAAACAGATTATTGCGCATTTTCAAAGAAGCTAAGAAAGTCAGACGGATCAGGAGTGAGATGACGCCACGAAAAGTTTGATGACAAAAAAGTAGCCAAAACTAAGTGGAGTTAAGTATGTCCAACAAAATAAGACCGCTAAATAAGTTTGTGAGCAATACAACCTTTATCTTTGTATGGAATTGACGCCATTTTCTTTTGTGAAAAACTGCACAAGATTTGAAGATAAATAAATATTTTTTATATGTTGTATATTCCAGTATTTATAAGTAGTATTTTGTTTTCATGTTTAGTCTTTTGGAAAAATAAGTAGTGAATGTAGTTTTATATTTTCATATTTATTACAAAGAGCAATAAACAACAACAACCTTTATTAGGTAAGTATGAGCCTTACCTAATAAAGGTTAGTTGAAGATGTTAATTAATTCATAAATAAGAGAATTCATATTCAATCAAGAGAATTCATAAATAAATAACAAAAATGAATTTAAAAATTGATAATAATCACATTTGAATCTTACGCTCGCCGGGTTAAAACTATTAACATAACTTCACGTCTTTTTCTACCCGAAGGTGTAGGCAGTGGCTGTTAAGCCTCGTCTCGCCGCTATGTTGACGTCCCACATGGAATAGGTGGCGAACCTATTGCCATATCGGGCACAAAGTTTTAGTCATCACCCGCGACCCCTGGATTCAGAAGCCGTGTGCTCGCCCACTGGACCACCGAGACTATTAAAACTTAAAAGTAGATAAATGTACATACCTCGTCGTCGTCATATCGACGATAGTTAAAGGTAATTGTTTACCATCAAACACGCTCGCTTGACCCTATTCTCATAAAATAAACGGAAGAACATTGAAGGATGTGTTTGTGTTGCTTCCATATTGCTGTTGTTAACTCTAGTCTCTTTCAAAGTGAAACGAAAGTACACGTTTCATAACGAGATCATTTTGTCGCTGGCCGTCCATAAGATGTGCACTCGTTATAATCTGAGCACGTTTGCCAACAGGGCATGGGTGGTGAAGAGGAGCGCCGCGGAGGGAGGCTTCGTTCACCAGCGCCTTCTCCGGGACTTTCGCCAGCTCCCTCACCGGCAGGAAGTCCCGTGCCAACTCCTCATGCTAATTCACGCTTCTCGGTGAGATTTTTTAACAAACGTCCTTAAAAAATACTGGCATAGTAACTAATAGTTATTTTTATTCCTTTCAATAATATAATTGTTTGATCAGGTGACAAGGGTGACTCCAGACCGTGACCCTTCATCTGAAGGCCGTCCCTCCACACATGCGAGACCCACTTACAGTCACGCACCATCCAGGTTCAAGGTTGTGCAGGTAGGAATTGTTGATTATCATTTGGTCCCCTGATAAGCTCATAGAAAATTCGAACGGTTGAGCTGAGGAATGCAATGTGGTTATTTTTTTACAGGTGATGGAACCGCCAAAAATCCAAGTACACCCAGCGGTATCAACACGAAAAGCAACCTCTCGTTTCTCAGTAACACGAAATTATGATTCTATATATAATCCGTCACCATCTGCTCGAGTGAATCCTGTTCACAGCACTTCCATGAATATCAATACGATAAAATCCACTACTACAACGAAACCTGAAACAAGTCCAATGACCGATGATAGTAAGAGTAGCTGTAAAACTTTGGAAAACATTCAAACTATAACTGAAAATAAACCAATATCAAAGGATGATAATTCCAAGGGTCAGAATTTGCCAAATAAAGAAGATGACATGAATAAAACCGCGTCTTCGTGTGAGATCAAAACTGACGATAATAAAATAATGCTATCAGAAAAAACTGACAAACAAATTGACAATTTGATGACAACTAATAAACTTGCAGATACATTGGACAGTGATATCTTTGTCTGTAAAGTAGAAACAAATATCGATAAGAGTAATGTCGATGACACAGTTGTCGCCAGTAAACATAAAAATAATATTGACAGTTCAGTAGGACCAGGTGACGCAAGTAAAATTGAAGAAGTGATAGTACCGCTGACATTGGATAGTAACAATCACAAGGCTAGCTCATCACATGAAATTGAGTCTAGTTCTGGTGAAACGTTACTGCTACCAAGAAAAACAGTTGATAAAACAACACTTCAATATGTATCTGACAAAACAGACATAGAAATTGTGAATACAACTGTTGAAGAAGTTATCCCTAATGTTGCAACTTCAGAATTGAAAAGTGATGAAAAGGGAACTAACGATACGTTTATAGAATTAACAACAACAATTAAAAGTATTTCAGAAGAATCTGCTAAACCAATGGAGATTTCTGGCCTATGTATGTCTGACGATCTTAAAGAATCTGCTATAGGAGAATATGATACAAAACCAATGACTTCGACATCCGATTTGGAAATTGAGACAGTATGTATGGGCAGTGTCGACATGGAATTATCTAGTGACCTTACTGAACTCAAATCTCGCGTCACAAAGCCTAGTTTTGATCCCCAACTCAAACCCGAAGCCACAGTTTTGATTACACACGAAAATATACCAAAAACTAGATGTATTGCTCAAATCCAAGAAAATATATTAACACAGAGCGCGGTTAAATCTCTTGATATTTCACAAACTGAAACGGATCCCGGTATGGTTAAAACTGACCCTGAAATCAGAATCGAATCTCAAAGTTCACTAAAAGATTCCAAACCTATGGTTATTGGAGCTATACCTATTAAACCACATTCTAGTGTAGATTCACCTGTACCTGAAATAAAAATAGAATCTGTTATTCCAGAATATAGTTTATCTAAAATGAATACAGAATCAAAAAACACAGGAATTGCCATCGACCCAAACGTTGGTGTCATTCTAAAAGACGCGTCTCATAGTAATGTTTTAGAAAAAACAGATTTAAAAGCTCAACATAAGACTGAAAGTGAATGTGGGCAACTGGAAAATAAATTAGTTGAGGAAAAAAAATTTGTAAGCGACTCGAGTAAAGTCAAAGATAGAGTTAAAGTTGTGACACGTGATCTTAAGTACAGTGAAGTTGTTAAAAAATCCAAGCTTGACGAAAATAATACTATGAAGCAAATTGTTGCTATGACTGAAGATTTAGGTAATATTATAAAAGAAATGAAAATATTGGTCAAAGATAATTCTGATTTACCTAAAAAGGATTTAATATTAAAGAAAAATAAGAGCGAATCTAGTCTAGATAGCCCGGATTTAGAAGTTTCTAGACTAACAGAGAAAATGTCTAGCGTTTTTGACAGTAATTCGTCCTTAGAAATTTCTGGAAGCTCTATGGAGAGTTTAAACGAGCACAATAAAACTGTACAAGAATTAGACAGACGGAAATCCGGAGTGATTTTGTCTGGTAGTAGTCTGGAGTCGGATGTCACGCCTGTTAATAGTAATCTACTTAATTTATCCGTGAGTTCAAACGATAGCGTGTCGCCTATTTTCGGAAAAACTAAACAAATCCATGACTCCTTATCTAGCTTAGAGGTGAGTGTCAGTTCCTTGGACTCTACTAAACAAGAAAAGCTTATGGTCACGTCAGCAGATTCTGGAATAGAATATTCTATACAAAATCGACCTGAAAGCAAAGAAGACAATTCCTCTAACGAAGGAACATTGACTAATTATTCCAGTTTGAAAGAGACCATCAAGAAACCAGAAATATTTTTAGAGAATTTGACTGAGTCTCCAAAAAGAGCTTCTAGTTTATTAGATGTACCAATAATGAAGAATAAAAGTTTAGATAGAATGCGGAAGATTTCCTGGGTATCACCGTCATCTTCTTTCCCCATACCAAAGCCAGAAGAAAAAGAAAAACCATCTCATTTAGAGAAGCTTCTTAGCTTATTCCAGCATCCTAGCAGTATATTTTCAAGACATCCCGCATCTGATGATGAAAAGAAAGCAACATCTAGTTCAACACCACCTAGAAAGGATTCTTCTCTTACTAGCTCTTTCTGGGCTTGGGGTTCAGCAACAGAAAAAGATAAAGAAGAAGATAACTCTGAAGCGACTGACTCTACATTATCTGAAAGAGTTCAAGTTTCTTACGTGGACGAGTCATTTTCAAGAAAGTTAGACAGCAAAACTCCATCAACAGATACGGACAATACCCTTAGTGAATTCCAGAGTTTCCCACATGAGAGTGAAAGTGAAAAAGTTACCGTAACCACCGAAGATAAAATAGTACAAAAACTAGATTTAAGTGTAAATAGTAAATCAATAGATATAGCCAAAGATGGCGCAACAGATCTCGTTAGAGAAAAGGAGAACGTTAGTTTAGAGGAAAAAGAAGACTTAGCAGTAACAAAACCTAGGTCGTTTGCTGCTGTGCTGAAATCGTCCGGGTCAGAAAATTCGATTGGTAAACAAAGTAGCCCAGATGGTGGCCAAGCAGTCGACAAACTACCTAGCAAGGTAATTAGAGGTATAAAGGAAAATATTAGTCCAGAAAATACCTTAACATCAAGCATGACTAATACTAAAACTTTGGTAGAAGAGTTAGATAAAATTAAGACTTGCTTAAGAACTTTGCCAGAGGTATCCTCTATAAGAGAAGCTAACGTAGAAGATACCAAATTTCCGATGCAGTTGGCTCCAATCGCTACCATTGAAGAGACTGACGATCTACCGCAGCTGGCATATATCGATGACATCAAAGTCGACGATATTTCCACAGAAGGTCCCGAAAGAAAAGATAAACATATTGATTTAGGTAAAGATGCATTGTCTTATTTGATGTTTGAAAATAAACACGTAGACATTGTGTCTGAGCAACTAATAAAAACAACACCTGCACTGGATTCTTTAGCACAGGAACTGAAAGATGCCGAACACAAGGAAATAATAGATTTGTCGCCGGAATTGGTTTTGGATGAAGGCTTACCGCAGTCGGCGTTCACTTCAAAGGAAATTATAGGACTTAGAACTTCACCTATCATTCCCGAAAGAGCCAAATTAAAAAAATCAAACTCGTTAGAAGACTTATCATTGGTAGAAACTGAAAAGAGTAGTCCTAAAGCTAAGACAATAGCATTTAAAATTCCCGAAAGTACTTCGCCTAGGGCCATACCCGAAAGACGAACAAAATTGCGTACTAGGAGCGGTTCAAGCCCTAAATCGTTACCTGATAGTTTGAACAAACCGTGCCCACTGTCGAAAATTGATTCAGTTCTGACGAAGAAGAAAAAAAGAGTGTCGTCTTTAGGCAAAATGGCTAAGGATTCTCTTCTTGCTTTGAACATGAGTGAAGATGAAATCGCTGAGTTTCGACGTTCGTATAAGCTTACCTCAGTCGAGAGTTTAAAATCTTTGGAATCTGTTTCCGAGGATGCTAACTCTCAAAGTGGCAATTCGATCGATTCAAGATGTAGAGCATGCCTGAGAACATCGCAGGAGAGCTTGATGTCTTTAGATTCGATCACGGAAGATTGTAAGTGCTCTGAAGACTGTGCTAAGCCCGGTCGATCGGCAAGATAGGATATTGAAAAGTGTGATGAGTGTTTTACTTTATTTTTGTAGATTAATCAAAGGAACTTGCCGCATATAGTTAATAGACTAGTTTTATTTTAATAATAATGGTTATGAGGTCTGAATATATAAACCACCTCCCGATACGGACTTATTTCTTCCTCAGGGACTAATCTTGTAATATTGAGTGTTAAGTGAGGTTATAATATGTTAATGAAAACCTCTTTCGGATTATAAAAATTTCATACAATAATCACCCACATTTTCAAATTATACTATTACACTAAAAATAAGCATACTGTCACGAGCTATAACATTGCATTTTCCGTTATACAAAACTCTACAACTACAACTAATAATTTTAATAGTAACGCCTGTCCCTTTCTTTTTGAAAAAAAAAAACCTCGACACCATTAGTCGCATTTCGACATTTTTTTTAAATTTGTTGATAAAAGCTCATCTGTATAGACATTAATCTGGCAGTAATCCCTAAGTATATTGCTGCTAAATAAAATAAAAATCATAATAAATGTTTCCCATCTCTAGCTTCCTTATATTAATATAGTATAGCAGTGACACGATATTGTTTATTTTCAGTATCTGCTTTAGGCTAGACGTTTAGGGTACATTATAAATTCACTTCAATGTATACAATCGCATTGATCTTGATTTAACATTATGTTAACTAAATTGAAGTTAGGGGCCGTCCATTAATCACGTGATGTATTTTTCATCATTTTTAACACCCCCCCCCCATTATGACACGCGGTGACAATTAAACTAACCAACATCCCCCCAGTGTAGTACATACCATACCAGAATCTTAAAATCTTTTTTTAGAGTATTATTTTTAATTCATCATCAATCTCGCTGGTCGAGTACTTGAGCGGCCTGCTTCTGAATCAGAAACTCACACCAATCTATTTTATTGTAGTAATAAGATGGAGAAAAACATACACGTGATATTTTATTACACCCCCCCTCCCCCTCGTTATATTTCGTGATTTTTGTTAGACCCCTCCCCCCCTTTCTAACCTCACGTAATTAATGGACGGCCCCTTAGCGATGTGTCGTGATAATGTGAACTGGTTAATCGTTCGCTGTTGGAATGTCGCTTTTGATCACCAGTAAGTTTTAGTGTTGTATATTTATTAATCGTAGACCCTTTTTCGAATGAATTGCCAAATTCTAAATTAATTTGAAATTAAACGTTGTAGGTATTATTGAGGTTACGGTGTTTTTTCAAAATAAGACAAAAAGTTAAATAATTAATAATGATAAATGTGAAATTTGTTGTCAAGAAGATGATCACCTAACGATTGTGTAATAAGATCCGTAACGGAACTAGGTCTTATAAATTAGTCTATTGTATAAGAGAACTGTTTATAGATTTTCTAAAATTTACATGTAGTATTTTTTTTTGTCATTGAATCTATGGACTTAGTTACTGTAATATTTGAACTCGGATACATAGATTTTTATTAATGCAATATATCTTTAACTTCTTTTTTATTATTGAATACAGTTTTTAATTTTTGTTACAATGCAATAAAAAGCTGTAGTCTATGGTTGTGTGTGCCAGGGATCGCATGAAGTGCTCTCTTAATCTCGTCTGTCAGTGTCAATGGGCTTGGCTATTCGCATGCATTCGAGTTGTCAGCTTGCAAAATACATTTTTTAAAATTATTATTAGGGAATATAATTATGTGTTCAATAATATCTTGCGGTGTATTTAATATGTTTTTATAATTTCGATTACTCAAAGCGTCTCCGAGTCCGTATAATAATTTTTTTTTGACTATTTTACCTACAACATATATAACCTATAAGAATTTGCATGCCATTCATACAAATTTTTGAAATTTGTCATATCTGTGTAAATAATGTGTACATAAAGATTTGATTGACGCGTTCGAAATGTATCGAATTCGATGCTCAAGGCAATTCGTATCGTTATGAATTGTATGAGGTTTTGTGTAATGAGTTTACTTATTTTTTCTTTTGAAATTTTATCGCTGATTCGTAATCAAACCTTTTTATCCCGGTCCTCGTCCTTGTACAACTGTTTGCTAATAAATTTTGACTGTTATATAATTATCTTGTTAAAAACATAATATTGTATTATAATTATTTAGGCGGTATTTTTATAATACTTAGGAAAATCATCAGAAACTGTACTACTACTGATAAGAAAGACACCATTTTTATGAGTGTTTGTCTTAATTTTTATATTTAGCCCTGAAATGCCAGTACGTTTTCGATGTAAAAGTAAATTGACCCAAACGAGCTGAGACCAAAATTGTGTAACATTTAATAATAATTGTAAATAAATGAGAAATTATGATTTGTATTGTTCTCTCCAAAAGATTTTTGAAATCGTGTAAAATTTACTATAGAAGCGAATTTTTGTTTCAAATTGAATTGCAGCGTTGGTTCTGTAATTAAATTATTATATTTGGTTGTGTCAAAATATATAACGTTTAATTTTTCTGATTTACTTACACTTATGATTACTGCCTTGCGCCCTGAGGTGGTAGCCTGATGATATATTATTATCTTATGTCAAAATATTTCTCCGGACCACAACAATTTGTCAGTATCTGACATTACCACATTCGAATATACTATTCATGCTTCTTGTATTTCATTGCGATCAGTTGATGACATTTACCAAGTTTCGCTATTGCAATGAAAATTCAAGTGTGGTTTCGTGAGAGCATAATTTTATATTCATATTACTATAATATAATTATGTTTTTATAGGAAAGTAAAATTTAATTTTTGTATGGAATAAACCCGGGCGATATTACGACATCGGTATTTTTTTTAAGTACTGTTTGAAATTATTTATTTGGAATTCGGTTTTTACTCGCGGTTAGCGATGATAAACCCGTTGTTTTGTAAAATCTTCATATTTTATAGAAGCTTATTCGTAGACTATATGGAAGTATAAATAACAAGTGTATATAGAATAATAAATAAATAAATTATATCCAACAAATTCGCTATGGACTTGGTTTGAAGTTATATTGTTGGTTTTTTTTAAATTTGTTGCATATTAATATAAAGTCATAGTTGGAGTGCTTCTCACGAAACGATTCGTGAAATATCAGGTGACATGTATTATATTAGACAGTGGTTGATCGCATATTAAACAATTTTATTATGACGATATAACATTTATAAAAACTATTTGTGATCACATAGCGTCGTATCCAACGAGCGTAAGGTCTGAAAGAATTCTTTCGTGAGAAGCATTCTCAGTCTGATCTCTGATGTAAATTCATAACTGCAGTTGTCTGCTAATGAAGTAGACACCATAAAAAAAAAGAAACGACTCATTCTCGCGTTAATATATTAATTTTTAATTATGCGTATGAGACAACAAAACTTTTTCCTGGTATTTAATTTGCAATAGGTGTTGGTATGGATGATGTAAATTTATGTGGAATAATATGTACGTTTATGCATTTGTAGTCAAGTGATTACTACCTCCGATCATGATTGACGTTACATAATGGTCACGTAAGTTTTAAGTATCGCTTATTCAATTTTTTTTTGTCAATTTTGTTTCTGACTGTTATTTAAATTGCGTATGGCAATTGTATTATAACCGTGATCAAGTAATATAATTCGCGTGCAAATGTTATCTAATAACTCGTAAGCAAGTGTTATATGATTCGCGAGTAAATGTATTATAACTCGCGAGCAAATTTGTATAACTCGCGAGCAAATTTTGTATAACTCGCGAGCAAATTTTGTATAACTCGCGAGCAACTTTTGTATAAGTCGCGAGCTACTGTTGTATAACTCGCGAGCAACTTTTGTATAAGTCGCGAGCAACTGTTGTGTAACTCACGAGTAAATGTGGTATAACTCGCGAGCTGCTTACAATAACTCGCTAGCAAGTGTTACACGACTCGCGAATAAGTGTTATATGAGTCGCGAGCAAGTTTAATATAACTTGCGAGTTATTTATTGTATAATATGGGAGCAAGTGTTATGCTGCTTGGAACATTTGTATTGTACGGTACAAGTGTAATATCATTTATTATTGTAATACATTCGAATATTTATGTGACCCAACAATAACTATTATCTTAATTGACCCATATTCACTATCATCACCAAGGACAACGTGCACAACGATAATTTATACTTCAGACAATAATAAAATATAGTAACATTTTTTAATAATTTTTTTAAATAAATTAAATTTTAAAAAATCATGCTATTCAAGATTTGTCTGGAACTTGAAAATATTACAAACAATGTCGATTGACTCACATTCTAACTAGAAACAAGTGGATTTTAGAAAATTGATTGTACTGTTCTGATGAACAGTACAATCAATTTTTTCGCCTTGCCCTACTACCTTGCTAATACCTAGTTAATTTTTCATCCTGATATTAGTTTAAAGAATCTCGAAAACCCAGTGAATGTTTACAATGTTGTATTTTATGCATGTTTAAATCAATGTTTTTTGCATGTATTTATTGTAACACAAGTTTTCCCGAGTTCTTTGTATAGTTTTATACCTTCTGTACATTAACCGCAGACAAATATTAAAAATCAGTCATTGAGTCTTAAAATTTCGTAACATTGTATAAAAAATATTCAATCACGTACTTTGATCAGTAAGTAGTCTTGGTGGTCCAGTGGTCGAGCACCCCGCGTTTGAATCCACAAGTTTCGGGTTCGAATCCTCACATTGGCTCGCACCAATGACTTTTCGAAATTAATTTCGTAAGTTATGTGTGATAAATATCGACACTGAAAACTTTGTGCACGGTATGGCAATAGGTTCGCCACCTATTCGATTTGGGACGTATACATAGCGGCGAGACGAGGCTTAACAGCCGCTGCCTACACCGCGTAAAGATAAGGCGTGAAGTTATGTTTATGTTTACTATAGTCACGTTACTATAATTACTTTTTCACATTTAAAAATTTCTTAAAAGTGACAATCAGAATCAAATATATTTAATGTTATTAATTTACTATTTACAGATACTCTATTTTGTATTTTTATAGGAATTAACCCTATATTAAAATTATTGTGACGCTAATAAGGAAAATTAAAGGAATATTTTTAAATAACAATTTAAAAAAATATAAATGTCTATTTTAAATTAAATTATTTAAATTGATTTGATTTTTAAAACAGAAAAAAATCTGTTTTAAAAATGTGAAATAGTGCGCTCGCTTAGAGACGAGAGAGCGAGAGTCTTGACCGGTCTTATGCAGAGTGAACAATTTAAATAAAATCGGTGTGTCTGTTTGTAATATTAAAATAATTTAACGCTTTTTTTATAATTTTTGTCTGTCGAATTTTTAAAGGACTTTCGGAGAGCGAAGTATATGCATCTGATTCTGTATATATGTTACGGTAAATCTGATTAACTGAAATATTATTAATATTTTTACAAAATTATTAATAATAACCACATGTTTTGGTAAATGTGAATAAACGATCGAAATTTATTACTTTTAGTAGTAATTATTAATAATTCACGACACATATTGGTAAAAGTTATAAAATAAATAAAAACCCAATGTTTTTTGACCAGCAGGTAATTATTTATAATATTAAACACAGTCTTACAATTATATTAATTAGAGATCACACAAACAAGGTTAAAACTAACCTAACCTAACCACTTATTTCACTTTCTTTGTTTCACTCACCTCATCGTCACATATCCAAACATAAATGCGCGAGTAAATTACTATACTTATTACTTAAACCGAAAACGAATTATTATCACAAACATAAGATAACAGTAAATCAAACTAAAATTTTGCAATACCGAATTAGTTAGAACTGGGGAGCAATTTTTAAAATCACTCAAATTCAAATAATATCAAAATTAATCCAAAAAGGGCATGGACCTTCAGTCAATGGAGAAAGCATAGAGGGCAGGAGACAGGTTTAGCCGGTAAGAGTCCGGCACTACCCAAACTACCTCATACGTGACGTAGTTTGTGTGTCCATGAGGATTCCGACTCCTGACTAGAAAAAAAAAAACCTAAAACCTAACCTAACCTAAACCTAAACTAAACAACTAACTAACCCTAGTAAGCAACAACAAATAACGCGCACGTGCTTTTAAAACAATAACACTGAGCCAACTAAGCCGAGCCACTTATTAAATTTATCACCACTAGGGTTAAACTATTAATAATAACCGACAAATGTGATTAATTTATCACTTTAACCTCGACTTTCGGTAATTATTAATAATAATAGATAATTATTAATAATCTTCAATTATTCACTCTTACCGTGACATATACACGTCAAATTACACGGTTTCCTTGGTTTTTGATTATGAATATGGCGGAATGTGTTCATTTGTGTTGGTTAAATTAAGTACCTACATATCTAATGTCCAAATATTAATGGAAATTCTCTTTTAAAAAGAAAACTAGTAACATGTTATTGTTATATTATTATTGATCGGGTTATGTTATACTATTATTGTGTTGGTTGATATTTTATAATATCGATATTAGTCGTAATTTATATTGTGTACGAGTAACATGTGAGGTTTACGTTATTAACAATTATTGATAAAATACTTATGGTGAAAAAGAAATATCTCTTTTTAAAGGGATTTTTTTTCATGTTTTTCTTTAAACATTGAATTAATTAATATCAGTGTATCTATAAGTTGTAGGACACGGGTCGTCAAATGGCGGACCGCGGTCCGCATCCGGACCGCCGAGTCATTATGTGCAGACCACGAAAACTCAGCAACTTGCACTGCAGAGTACATTTAATTGTTTAACACACGTAATTTAATAAAAAATATATCCTCCGCAACATTTTTGTTGACGCCAATTCGGAAAAGGCCAGGCGAAGTAACTAATTGATATATATGTATATATCAATTAGTCGTTCTTATTGATATGTAAAACAAACACCTTTGTTTTATCCGTAATCTTTGTTTAATAAATATTTTTTCTATAAAAAGTGCGGACCGCGAAGGTCCTTTCATTTTTTAAAATGGACTCCAAGCAAAATTAATTGGCGACCCCTGTTGTAGGATATTCATAATATCTATATGCCAACCGATCACTACGACTATGTTATATTATAAGTATTATATAACCACCAGTCACAAGGATGATTGTCTTTTCTTTGTTGGTCACAAATGTGTTTTGATATGTTTCTTAAAATCAGTTTATTAGCATGGTTATACATTTCTTTTAAGTATATCGTAAATATAAATTTGTTTAGTTAAGCATTACATATGTAGTCCAGCCAGCAAATGTTGATTTTTGGTTGAAACCCGGTGAACTTTTAGAAGATCAGTACTTACATAGGTTTTCGTTGTTAAATCAGAATTTGCCGAGTCCAAGTTTCATAATTAAGACATATATAAAACAATTATTATTCCGTAATTACCACACTTTAAAATTATAAATATCCTTTTTTTTAGTTTTCACTTGGTTCTTTAGTTCTGTCCCTAAAATTATAAGAAACAGAATGCAATTGGACTTTAATAAAAAAAGGTTTACTTTTTTAAATTTCTTTATTGTTGACGAAAGCATGTTAGGATGTTCAAAGAAACAAGATAGTTGATCGTCTACGAGGCTGAGCGACAAAATATAAAATTCTCCGCTTATGACAAATGTCTGTTTATTTTGATTAATGTTAGTACATATAAACAATAAACAGTACAACAAACTTTTTAATCGACTTCAAAAGGGAGGTGATATATATTTTATATACGGATTTGCACATCCCTTGATAGTTCCCAAGGAGGTTTCTTCTGAAATAGTCCTACTTAAAGGTGTGAAAGGGGTTTTCGTTATCTTTAAAAGTAAACTTATTTACAAACACTTTTTTTTATTTGCATAAATATGCGATCTTTCCATATAAATCTCATTACTATCACTGACATATTAACATTTATTGATCTAGTGTTAATTTATTTTGTCCACAAAATAGTCTAACGACGAAATAAACATTTTTTTTTATAATTTTCGTGGCCAGGCTACAATGTTGTAATGTTACCTCATCGAAACAATAGAAACTCTTTACGATTTATAGAGTTTCGATTTAGAGAAAAGCAATGCCCTTATATTTATAATTCACTTTTGCTGGTCAGATTATATTCGATAACATGTGGATGCAGTATATAAATGTGTTGCCTTTGTAATTATTGTTATAAATGAGGTGAAAATGTCGGTTGTACACCTAATATTAATCTATATATTTTTTTAAATATATACTTTAATTCTCTTCCTCAGTGACCTAGAGTTTGTTAATAGATTTAGATAATGTTTTCTATTTTTTAATATAGGTTTTGATTCACCGTATGTAATTCTCTGATGTGTTTTTTTGTATGCATTAGTATTGCAACCATAGGTTATTTAGTATCACTAATGATGTATCCAAAAGTTCTGTCTGACTCCAAGATCTCTGTTATATATGAGAAAAATAAAAAATTGCTTTATCATTTTGTGTGATATAAGTATAGGTAATTTCAAATAAATGTACATTACTTATTATTATGTGAAGTTTTATTTTTAGCGAATAATGAACCATTTTCGAGTGTGATTGATGTTTTGTTAATTTAATTAAAAATATATCTATGTCCTAAATTCATTTAATCAATTTTATAATTGTTAAAACCACGCAGCGTTAGGCACTATTTAGCGTACAATTTAAATCTGCTTACATCTTTTAAAATAGATAACAATTTATTGCTGTACTACACACAAAGTTATAGTAACGAGTATTCGTGAGCTGCCTAAAATACAATAATATAATGGACGGAGTGTAGATTATTTCAACATTAAATTGCAATGAAAATTGTTGGAGATCTATTGGGAATGAGAATAAAGTATGTAAGTGTTAGGTGCACGTTAGGCTTATAATAATAAAACTTATACAAAATATCAAAGTAACGAATTTTCAATTAAACAAAAATATAACGAAATTTTCCAGCGACCTCAGCAATTCAAGATCCAAAAATGTGGGAGTTCTGACCATTCGGAGAACAAGCTGTGCCTGGAATCAGGTCGCGAACTTTGGCCCTGAAAAAATAATAAATCAAATTTATATAGGTATTACATCTTTACAACTATCCTTAACCGGCAACGAAAAAAGGAGGAGGTTGTCAATTCGTCTGTATGTATAACATATTTTTTTATGTCTGTTCACCGATATTTTCGTCAATTATGGACGGATTTCAATTTTTTTATTGGATAGTGTTCACTTCCGAAATTGGCCCATTTTCACCAGGTTAGGTCAGGATCTGATAATGGAAACCAGGAGAAATCGAATGCAACCACCGAAAATTGTATGCTGGTATAGTGTTTTTGTAACGTAATAGGTATCTTAGGTATTTGCTTTAGGGTGTCAACATCTGATGCTGCTGTGCTGATGAAGAAGCTACAGAACTTCTTAACGGCTAGGAGTCGGTAGCCAGCACTGCACTTGTTCGATAGAATCTACTTGTTACTATGTAGGGCGAGCATGTTGCTGGTGAGGTATGCCTGAATCTACATCTGACGCTGCTGTGTGTGATGAATAAGCCACAGAACTCCTTAACGTGTTGCTTGGGAGGTATGCTTGTTTCAACATTAGTTCTGATACGGCTGTGTGATGATAAAGGTTAAACTTAAACGGTAAGGAGTTAAGACAATTGAGAAAGAAAGTTTTTTCATTTTCTGCAATACTTTCCAGGCCATTCATTTGGTCTTTAGTGTTATTGGGTCTGCCCATAATAATAAAAAATTACAAATACATAATAAGCATTATAAATTTCTTTTAACTAAGTATCTATATGTAAAAATTACTTAAATATAGCGTCTTATAAATATAAAGCATTTGACAATCAGATTGTATTTAGTGATAATCATTGACTTGTATATCTGGACGAGACATTTTATTCTATACGTACATTTGCTTGTATATTAGGCATTTCGACGGCGCACATCGTTCTTACTCAGCACTGTCACTCGCATGAAAACAGTATAACAATATTTCAGCGCGTTCATAAAGTGAATGAATACGGAAATAAGTTTACACCTAAATTCCCCACTGACGCTGAAATTCCGCAAAGTATGGCGGATTTTATATTAGTTCAGCCGATGAAAAAAGGTTGGGAAGAATTTTACGACAAAATTTCTTTGCGGAATTATCTAAATAAATTAGTTTTATTTCGTAACGAGTAAAACCCTATTGTAAATTCGCTAAATATGTAATAATTGACTGATCTCAGACTGGAAGTCATAAGAGATGCATTTGTTACTAAAAAAATGTTTCGAAGAAAGATGTTTCGATTTTTTATCACGCGATCCCTTTATAAGTTTAAAATTTGAATCATTCTCATTTACTGTAGGGCGCACCTATCGAGAGGTATATTGCAGTAGTGTATTACTTACTTTATAGTCAGAAACTTAATTAAAAAATAGTTTGTAAAATAGAGGTAAGTAGTCTAAGAAAAACATGTACTCTTATTTTGATATCCAAAATTTAGCATAACAATATACTTACTACTACTACTATTTAAGTATTGATTCTACAAATAATTAATACTCAACATTAATTAAAATAACATTAACCGAGAACGTTTATCGTTAAATAAAAATCTTTTGCGCACCACTAAACCGCCATTTTATGCGGCCATATGACGTACCATACCCGGCTTCAATTAGGTTTAAGAAATTTATTTATTTAAAAGAATATACACATTACATTCACTTATAAGAGAATAACATTATTTCATTTACATAAAACTAGCGAGCGCAGCTACAAATATAGGTAAATAATGTGGGTACATCTATTATAATTATCTGTTGAGATGCCACTTCCATAGGTTTCCTTCTTCATTGAGTGATAATACACGTATAAGATTGAAAGCCATGTGAATGAACTAACGTCTATTTAAGTTCACTACTCACTCGCACCATTAAAAATCTAGAAATAAAATCAATTTAAAAAAAATGTTAAACCGACTTCTAGAAACAAACCACCAAATCTGTAGATGTAGATGAAAAAAAAATAGACTACGTCACCTAGGCTGGCACCGACTCAAAAAATACGTTATAATTGTATTGTATTGATAGTTAAAGATGACTTTATTAAAGTACTACGTTATTTATATTGTATAAAGTAGATAAATTAGTTACGGAATTTATTGATTTTTAGTTATGGAGGTACTGTTTTCATATACGTAAAGATTTTGTGGTTTGTGTTCATAGAAGATGGTTTAACTTTTCCTTTAAAGAAATCTTATTACATGACTGAACCGAAGAATATTTTAGCTATTTTTAAAAGGAGATGTGATTGCTTCTCGGGGAAATTTTCCCCAATTAATACGTGTACTAAATAATGGAGTTTAATTTTATACTCACCTGTATACAAAGAAATTGTATTGTTCGGTATCCAGTGTGGAGTAAATGAATCGCGGCAGCTTGTTCGCAATCACCCACACTTCATCACCGGTGATGTGCAGATCTGGGGCATATTATGTGCTCTTAATTCCAGACAGCTTGTTCGCTGCCTAGCGAATTCCTATTTTCAACGACTAATTGAAATTAGTTGTTGAAAATAGTGCAAATAGTGAAAAATAGGCACCCTGGAATAACAGTATTGCTATTCACATAGACTTACGAACTTTGAACGATGCAAGTCACGCGTTTTTCAGAGTAGGTATTTTAGATTTATAACAATTTTTAAATCAAGTAGGTAACTAATTTGACCCAAGAACGTCTACGTTCTTCAAATAATTTCTAATAAAATAAACTACACTTAGTTAAGATCTTATATAGATGTCTGGGCTGCGAATCCTGGCTCACACTAATAATCAAATCTTAGAACTTGTGTGTGAAAAATTTAGGTGCCTGAAGAAAATGTGCCCGATATATGGCAATACGTTTTGTTCACTATATTTGAGACTTAAAAATTCGGCAAGTCTCCACAAAATGCGGTGTTTCCTGCGTTTGCGCTTTTTACCAAAACTTTTATAGACTTTACCTGAAGGATAACTGATTTTATCCTCATCCTGGGCCAACACCTCTACATTAAGTTTGTTCAGTGGCTTATCCACATTCCAACAAGAAATGGCATCTCTGCCAATGTCAGCAAAAAATATGACATTCGTTGGTTCATGAAGACCGTGCATCGTTGATTGGCAGTTATCACCGCGCTCTCCTAGCAGCTGGAGGAAATAAATCGGAATTGACTTTGAATAGCATGAATTCTTTATTACTCATGAGTCAAAAAATTACCTGTCATACGATTTTGAAAAAAATACTTACTCGGAAAAGGCTTTCATTTGCCGATCTCTTCTGTAGCTCACACGAAGGCACCATAAATTCCTGATAGCTGACCATGGGGTGGAAGTATGCTGGACGGCAACCATCATTACCTCTCATTCCTAATGTCAAGCTGAATATCCCATCGTTCCATTGGAAGTTTTGACCTGAAATGTTATTCCTATCGGTGTATTCCCTTATAAATACGCTAGTTTATAATAATTTTAGTTTTTTACCCAAAAACAACAGTGTGCCCAATAGATAAATCAACAGTTTCGATTTGTATATCATGTTTAAAACTCTTAAATAAGTCTTGGATTTTTTAATTCAAGATCTGAAGATAAGGATCAGGGGTCAGATATAAATAAGTAAATAGATGCGCCAAATATTACAAGTTCATACGACACTTAATTCTGCCACTTTATATTTATTTAGTAGGTACCTATGTAAGTACCTTGAATATGCACTTACCAGACACATGAAGATTACCGGCAGTGGGTGTGAAACTGAAGTAATTATGTGAATGTCTCCAACTATCGTTTTCTTTCAATGAATAGACGATGAGACCATAACTGACGACGTCTGGTATATAGACAAAGGCATCTGAACAGTCACCATTACGCAGTTCCACGGTAATCGACGCCAAACCTGGAAGGCGTACATTTGTAAGTCAATTTATCATCATTATCACTTTCAAAAAGTCAAAATTTTCTAAATGATCACACTGGCCTATTTTTCACTTTATCCACTCCAATACGCTGTTTACTTTAATCGTGCCATCCCCTTTGTATTCTGATATGGGAAAGGTTTAAAGTCAATATTGATGGATTTTTATTAGAGTCAATGTCACAGAAGCTTTATTTTCGTAGGTCTTAAACAGTTAAAAATAGTCAATGTACAAAAATTTAAATATTATTTGAAATTAAATTCGCGTGAATTATTTAAAATAAATTCTTAAGCACGAGCGCTTAAGGAAAGTGCCTCCGTAGAACAAGAAAACACGGACGCAATCGCCACGAGCGGTCCGATTCCGAGTGTAGAGGCTATCATGAGAAGAATCGGGCAAGAAACTCATGTGTAAAATACTCTCTTCAATTATTACAAAAAACCTGTGTATTATAGTATAATATAGCACTCCTTAGCTTTTAAATAATCTTATTGAATTGACCAAGTTCACGCCAAGCTTTTTACGGCGTAGGCAATAGGAATGGTCTGCCATAACAAACCGCTCAAACTAGAAGTTTGCGCGGCACATGCAAATAAATCCTCCCTAAAAATACTTTTATTTTAAAACTTGTTATGAATGAAATCAGCCAAGAGGCATTTTTTTTTAGGAATCTTTCAGCTAAAGTAACGTTTGTTTCCGCAAGCAAAGCAAGTTAAGGTTTAAACGGATCTTGACATTGTATTCTTTATGGATACGTAGTATCAGTGTAAGTATCAGTGTAAGTGCCAAATTCTTCAACAAATCAACTCACCCGTTGCCGTGTTAGCTGCTGGTAGGTCCGAGGACTTAAGTTGATATCTCAAAATTAATCTATCTGTGTTTAGATCATACACTACGATAGCTGGCGGCTGCAGGTACGTGATGTTGTCTACAAATACAACATTATATTATGTTTATTGTGTTATTAAGGCAAGTAATGCAATTCCATATGTAATTACGTGTCGGAATTAAATTAAAAGAAATAAAAATCAATAATATTATGTATATATATATATTATTTATATAATTATCCACAAATTACGGCAATAAATATTTTATGTCGACATAAAACTTTCCTCTTATCGCTAAAAGCAGTTTTTGCAGACATTCAAGGATATGATAACAGCAGAGTCGTATGAAAGAGTGGAAATAAACAAAATGTAAGCTGGACGTCGAGATATATTAATTAAATATGTTATAAACTAGCTGACCTGGCGAATTTTGTTTTGCCTCGAACGCAATAAATAAATAAAAGTTATTTTTTATCAAAAATTTGCCTAAGTTACTTTTACTACACCTGCCAATAAAAGTCCCGTCAAAATCGATTTAGTCATTTCAGATAATACCCGGAGCAAACAGACAGACACATAAATTGTAAAAAAAGATATTATTTTGGTGTATGTACCGTAAGTATATAAGTATATAAATGTAGTAGAAAGCAGTTATTTTAATAATAAAATGCCAATAGCCGTAATGTTATTCGTTGTTAACGTAGCTTTCGAATGGCGAGAGATTTTTTAAAATTGGTCAAGTAGTTTTTGAGCCTATTCATTACAAACAAACAAACAAAGTTTTTCTCTTTATAATATTAGTGTAGATAAATTAAATAATTTAATCCTTGAGATATGAAACTAGCCAACGGAAATACTTTTTTTTTGTAAATACATACATAAGACACATATAAAAAGATAAAGACGCAAAAGTGTTTCATTGCTACTCACTTGGTATCTCGACGGCCCCTGTGTCAACTGCCCAGAGTCTGCCACACTCATCAGCCCTGGTCCTGTATACAGAGATCAGGGCGCGAGAGTCTCTCATGTTGGGATACGGTGACAGATGTGGGGAGCGGGAGTGATCAGATAGATTTATATAACTTAACGTTGCTGGTATTCCTGGAAAGACCATTAGGATTATTTTTATGTCTGGTCAGTCAGGTCAGATATTTTAGTGGCGTAGTTAAAAGTTCCATTAATCTCTACCTCCGCGGAACCCTATAGCTACTCTACTACTACTTTAGATCCTACTAACATAGATTACAATGATTATTATAAAACAAATACCATATCTTCTTCTTGGTACAGTGACGAACAGTCTGTTGCCAACTCTTTCCGCGCCCATGGGTACATTGTTGTATTGGATAAAGAAACGACCAATTTCATCTGGAAATTAAATAAATATGTGACCTTTTCTGGATTAAATTGTGATATTTTATTATTGTAAGGATGTTTTACACAAAGTTCATGTGCCTAACGATCACGGGTTCAAATCACTAAAGTTTTTAATTATTACAAGCCGGCCTTAAGATACTTGTATTACCGTGATACAGGTTCAAATAGTGGTGCTATAAAGATACTACGGAAAACCTAGATAAATGCTTCACAAATTATTTTTTTAATACACGTAAATAAAAAAACTAAAACCTATTCCAATTGGGACGTAAACATAACTAATAGTCGATGCTTACCCTCCGCTGCCTACACATAACTTCACGCCTTTTTCTAACCGGCAGTGGCTGTCAAGCCTCGGCTCGCCGAATCGGTACCTCCAAAATGGAATAGTTGGCGAATCTATAGCCATTAAGCCGGGCACAAAATTGTCCGTCATTAATATTTATCACATATAACTTCCGAATCGTTGGTATGAAGCCGGACTTTTTTTATAATAGTGTAAATATTAACCATATCTAATAGGGAGGGAGGGATTTGTTTTAATACAGTTGTTTCTTAGGTGGTAGCGTTAATAGGTATGTACATCGAATATTGCTTTTTATACGAAAGGCTCAGATCTCTTTCTTACCAATTGGATTAATCTTAGCCGGTGATTTGATTGGTTCGATTGGATTCGCGTTCCACGGTCCTGAAAACGGTAACATCAATATAATGTGAATATATATTTAAGATATATTCCATTTTAATGCTATGTAGGTATCTGTATTGAATATATAAAAAAAAACTATTGTATATATACAATGATACACAAATAGTAGTGTCCGACCGAAGGTCTATTTTTGGCCGAAGCCGAAGCCGATTATTCGGCAATCTCCACAACCTTCGGCCGATGCGAAAGCCGAAGCCGAAGGTTTATAAACTATTAGTAATTTAATAATTTTTACAATATTATCCACAGCTAAAGAGGAAATCGGCGTAAAGTGGCTCCTGCCGTTTTTCTCTCGGTGACAGAGGTATCCGCACTGAACTAAGTGCTGTCCGGTCCGTCAGTCACTCACTCTTTCGTAACAGTTCGTTAATTTCGACTGTTCTGGAATCTTCGGCGGAACCGAAGATCCGAAGGACCGAAGATCTCGCCGAATATGGATTTTTGGCCGAAGCCGAAGCATCGGTCGGACACTAACAAATAGTAATGATTGTCTTCAAGAAGGGAAGTCGGTGTCAGGTTCTTTCTTGATTGGTGATTTTCCTTAATAAATAGATCTTATTATAGAAAATCCTTACCTAATAGCATTCTATCCTATATCTTAGGGCTCAAATTATATTAATATCAAAATTCTAGCGTTAAGAGGTGATTGAAAATCATACAAAGAATCTTACTGCCTGTCCTGTCTTAAAATATTGGTTAGTTGATAAGTTTTTGTTTGTAGGAAGGACTAGGCACTTGGCACTTTACTGCTAATCACACTTTTAGTACTAATTGCACTCGAATTACGTCGAATCAGTTTACGTCGTTTCAAGTTACATCGAACAATGTTTTGGTACTACTCCTTAAAGATAAGTCAATTGTTTCGATTTTCAGCATATGCATTCACTTGTCGCGAGGTGAATAATAAAATTGATGAAGCCTATTACTGTTTTATCATAATTATTAAAATTAATAAGTGAAACAAACATGCCGAACATCCGAGGACTGCCTGTACTTAAGTATTGTTTAACTTACTTTTATTCCAATCCTTACTACCTCCATCGTCATCGTTAAAATACAAATTGCTATTAGCGGTATATCTTCTGCCTCTTCCACCCACTGTTAAGTCTTCTGAGAAACGGTCTTCTAGAACTGCAACAGACATAAACTTTGCATACACCCGTACAGATATACATTACACTGCTCATTAAAAATTATCTTACTGCGTTGTGACCTCTGGTGGTGATTAGTTAGAATTTTCAAAAACTGTTGGTTGATAGAGAACCTGAACCCCATGGTACAGGTGAAACGAAGTTCACCAGGTCAGTCAGTAGTAATATTTTTGGTAGAATGAAGCTAGAGTGAAATCAGTTAATAGCTGAACGATAATTTTGTGTACAGATAGCTAAGTTCTGCGCATATACTACCAGTATCCTTCCTTCTAGCGGACCCAGCGAACTTCGTTTCGCCTGAGAAGCAACAAATGAGTATATAAAAAAAATGTGTAAAATAAGTGTAGCCTAAGATGCTCCTTACTTCATCAGCTACCTGCCAATAAAATTCCCGTCGAAATCGGTCCAGTCATTTCAGAACTTAGCAAGAACAAACAGACAGACAGGTGAAAATGTAAAAAAAAATATTTTGATGTATGTATATTGTAACTATGTGTACAGTTAAAAGCGCCTTTTCAAATATTACAAAAAGATACTTCTTTTTATACATATGTATGTGTAAGGGTGTATGTCTGTTTGTAATATTTCGATTTTTTTTTAATCAATTTAAAAATAATATGCGTATCCAATTACGGCTTACAAATATAACACGCTCATATTTTACCAGAATTTTCTTAATGCAGATAGGTAAATATAACATTACATGAATATACAGCCTTCGCGATGTTCAACAGAAAGATGATGTCACAATGACAGACGATGTTCTCCGTCCATATTATACTGATGAACGTAAAAACACTGTTTGTACATAGTTTTATCATATATTTCCTTGTATTTCGAACTAACGTTATACCTCGACATTGCTTGTTGTATTTAGTTCACTTCCGTTTAATAGCTAAGACAAATATACGGGTTGCCAAAGTAGCCTGCCCCATGATAGGCAGGCGGTCAACATCCGTGTTATTCATCATCCTTCTGCCCTTTTCCCACACTAGGTGGGTTCCGCACAATATGTCATCCCTTTTCATTCTCTTCTACCAGTCATCGTTTCCACGCTTACCTACACCCTTCGTACTCATATTCTTTCCTACACAATCCATCCATTTCTTTTTCGGCCACCCTCTCCCGATATATTCATTCTCACTCTGCTAGTAAAATGATATAACTGTTTGAATTTTCTGATTCGTTGTTGTCCAGTTGGTATCCACTAAGGACTTGATGTCAAGCTTCCCCGAAGTTGTGTGATAAATATTGGTGGTAGACAAAATTGTGACCGATTTGGGCCAACCGGTATGCCTCCTATTACATGAGAAATTCGTCTATTAGGTACAAGAATCCCCACAGAAGCTGAGTAACAAAGTGTAGATACTTGTAGGACTTGTTTAGTCTGCGAATGATGTTACGATATGTGTATTTATGTATGTAACGTTCTTATGGCATCATGTGAACATTATTATTTAGTCATCATTACACATAATTATTGGACATTCACAAACAATCCACATCGCTGTGTACACATCGCAACATGCAAATAATTAAATAAGAAAAATAAATAAGAATGGGTCTATAGGTACTTCTGAACTAAAAAATTATAAATTATGTATGTATAACCTCAATGCCTTTTCAGAAATTCCCGATAGTATGTGTCATTACTATGACTGACAATATTGTGCCCATGTATGGCCAGCTTTAAGAACCGCCACTCTTATCCCTATGGGACGAAAAATCAGCGATCCGAGAAGCTACCTATATCCTATTTTTATGGGATAGGAGGGCAAACGAGCATGCGTATCACCTGATAGTAACTGACCAGCGCCGCCCATGGACACCGCCAAAACATATAGTGTTACAGTTGCGTTGCCGACCTGTTGCCGGGAGTAGGATGGGGAAGGGAGGTGGGCCTCCGGGTACCTTTCTCACCGAACGAAACGCGGCCTGTCGCTTACTGGCGATGACTGTCACTTTACTTCGATCTTCTGAGAGGTCGTAGTATTTCACCGGTCGAGCCGGCCCATTCATGCAGCAAACTGCTTAGTTCTACCATTGACAAGTTCGGCAAGTTTCCCACTTTTTACCCACGGATTTACCAACAGTTTTTATGCCCTATGTCTTACGCTACATAAAAAACTACATCTACTTAACTGAAAACTACGCTCAAGATGATCCGCCATTTTTAAATGATCAAGTAGGTACAACGCGGACAACATTCTAAGAACTGGCGTTTTGGCTTCTGTTTCTCTATTAATGACTAGTTTTTCTTGCTTACCTCCAACAAGGCTTTGTTAGAATATTATTTTAATATTCGATATTTCCGCGAAAACCAGGCAAGTGAGTTGAACGGAAAAAATAGTACCTAACTACTCAATGATTGTGCTTCAATACCTAACGAATGAATTATTTTATTACTGAACTATCAGGCCCAGCAAAAAGAAAAAGAGCCAGAATTCAAAACCGCGACTTCTTGATTTAGAAGCGGGGGGTTCGACCATTGGACCACCGAGACATAATTATGCTTGCATTCAATTCTACTTTGGTGAAACCAGTCTAAAGGAGGTATATAATTCGACACAAACCTACGTTTCAACTTTCTAATACAAGTCCTTAGTTAAAGTTTTTAAACGAGTTATTTAAAACAACCTTTTAAAAATAAAACATAGAGAATCGAAACTTCGAGAAATTTGGGCAATAATATGTTAGTCAAATAAGGATAGCTGATTAAAAAGGTATTTACTTTACTTATTTAACATAACATAACTTCACGCCTTTGTTACCCGAAGGTGTAGGCAGCGGTTGTTAAGCCTCGTCGTTA
Organism: Euproctis similis; assembly: GCA_905147225.2. Lineage (NCBI taxonomy): Eukaryota > Metazoa > Arthropoda > Insecta > Lepidoptera > Erebidae > Euproctis > Euproctis similis. The sequence continues at coordinate 3,776,777 of LR990107.1, forward strand.
TATTTACGTCCCAAATGGAATAGGAGACGAACCGCCATACCGGGCACAAAGTGTTCAGTCATCGATATTTATCACACATAACTTCCGAAAACAATTTCGAAAAGTCATTGGTGTGAGCCAGTGTCAGGATTCGAGTCCGCGACTTCCGGACTCAGAAGCAAAAGCTCGACCACTTGATTACCGAGACTTTTACATTTAATTGTTTTTATTCACTATGACCAATATGCTATTTAAAGAACGTGATTTTATAAATTTCGTAGCGATATTATATAGGTATATGTGTAGCAGATGCACTTACCCATGGTGCCGTCTATGTTGTAAGATATTTGTTTCCATGCGAACACCTCCTCGAATTTGCCAAGCCCACGCCTGGGCAAGTTCTGCGACACTGATATTGTTATTATGGAAAGTAGACATATTTGAGATAACACTGACATCTTTTCTATATCTTAATTTTCACTGCAATAAATTTAAAATGCTATTATTTTTAAATAAAAGCGTAATAGTAGCAAACATACATACAAACTGCAGGTTCTCGTAGCGAATAAACTAAATATATAAATAATGCCGTTTCTTTGAAAAGGATATCAGTGTGGCTTTTTTGCTAATCTTGTTTAAAATGGCGAATCCTCATGAATCCTTGAAAACAATGATGGCTTCGTGGCCAGTACAAAATATCGTAAGGCAACTTCTTAACTATTATGTATACCTACACTAATTTATAAATTAATGTTTACGAATATGTTTGAAAAAACTGCGCACTCTGCAAAAACCGTTGGCTGTATTGTGCTCAATGAAATTGGCTGCGAAAACATCTTATTTATCTTTATTATTCTCTTACTGACCTGCCTACACTATATGGCGTATAACGGCCTTGATAATACTATTAAAGACTTGTGGAACTTCGATATTGTTACCAATTTATACAAATTAGTAACTAAAGGAGGTAGAATAATAAAAATATAATAACTAAAAATCCATAGGACGATCAAAGTTTTGTTGTTAATAGTATTTTATCTATAAATCCTTGATAAATCTAGTTAATTTTCATGTTGCACTTACAATAGTTGGGGAAAACTAATGCTATATATGGGTAACAATTATGTTAATCGTACGACGTTAATGTCACAAAATATTCGGAAGATTTCTGCGTACGTCCAGATTTGAATCCGAGAGTCTTGCATTTGAAGTGGGCCTGCTCAACCACCGGGCCATACGATTAGATATTTTTCTTAATAAGAATGTAAGTACTTACGAGAAAATATTGTTTCGAGTTTTTAAATTTTATCTAATCGCTCATAACTTTAAATAAAACTAGGAAGATTTTTCTTTATCCACGGATTAATTATTTTCTTAAAAAATATTTTCGAACGTTAAATTATAAATGTAAAAAAAGGATAAAATTAATTTGAATTTAGGTTGAAACAAAAATGTTCATTTTATTTTTTAATACAATCTCTCAGTTTGCTTCTGAGTTAATAACTGATGTTTTCCGTCTCTCCTTGACTAGATGACCGTATATTTACCTAAACTAGTGATGCGCAACTGTCGATAATATTATTCGATCAAACACATATTATTTATACGTATTTCAAAAAATCTCTCACAAATTTTTCCTTGCCTTTCACTATCTATGAGGAGTAAGTATAATGTTTTTTTAGGAGCTACTGAGTCTACTAAATTTAACATTATGGCAATATTAAACTAATACATATATCTAATTAAAAACGTTTCATTCCTGTAGTTATTTATGAAAGCAGATTAAGTGCAAGAGTAAGATATACAGCTATAGATTAGGAACTTTCTTAACTCATAGTCCCAGCACAGGTAAGAACGATGGTCCATTATGATATTTGGGTTATAATGGTTTTAGCAGCTACAGGGTACGGAAGGTGGGTAAAATATTAATCAATTCTTTCACCGCTCTATAAAGCTTCATTTTTTTGATATTACCTTCAGAATATTATTGAAGATCAGGATATTCATTGCCAGACACGGCAGACACTTAGGCGTCGTGGCAACCTCTTATCAGACACTCTTAATGTTCATGAAATTAAAGGTAACTTTTTTTGATATTTACTTCAGATTATTATTAAAACATAATAATATGTTATAAATTGCGATATACTTAGCGTCGCGGCAACCGTTTGCCAACCACCCTTAATGTTCACTGTCAGGAAGTTCATCTGCCCTTGGACCAATATTATTTTATCGATAAAATAAATATTTACAATAAATATTTACGATAAATAATCATCATTATTCGCCTCGCGGTATGAGCAATACGAATGAGGTTAGCGGTTAGATTCTAATATTTTAGATATCTTTATATATGTAGGTATATAAGTATGTAGGTATTTATCTAGAATTCTAGCTTCATAATGTATCGTAAAATTTTATTTCCAACATTTGTTAATGACAGCTTGACTCAGCTTAATATTTGCTTAAAAATAATTAGAATATATGTAGTTAATGTCTATAATTATATATTGTTTTAATAATATCAGGTCATAAATGACATTGTGGCGTTTAAGCTTTTTTATTTTTGCATTTATAATACTAATATGATTCAGTCAATAGGAATAAAATGAGATGAAAGCTGATTAGTTTAGAGTAGTTTATTCTCTGGTTGGTCGATACTGAGGCATATCAGGCAGTCATTAGAATGAGAATGCAAATTGTTTAGCTCTAGTCTGCGGGTATCTTAGTGAATGTTAGTTATGCCGGCCTGTTTTATATTAATTCGCGTAATAAAAGTATATGAAAATGTTCTGTACCTAACATATATAAATAATAGTTTAAAAAAACTAAAAAACACGCTTTTTATAGAAAACCGAACTAAAAAATAGAAAAATAAAAAAAAATATTTTATTTTAAAAAAAGCGTGGGGTGCTTTTTAGATATTAACGAAATGATAATCACTCTACTCATATCTGTCAATAAAATATTTATAACTATTCACACCATGCACCCCACGCTTTTTTTAAAATAAAATATTTTTTTTTATTTTTCTATTTTTTAGTTCGGTTTTCTATAAAAAGCGTGTTTTTTAGTTTTTTTAAACTATTATTTATTTTCTATTTTTTAGTTCGGTTTTCTAGTCTAGAACTTTCATAGTTCACAAATCGCACCATCTAGTGGCAATCACCGGAAACTAAAAAAGAAGTCGGTTACAAACAAACATACAAACATACAAACCTACAAACAAACATACAGGTGAAGCTAATAAAAAGCTAATAAAAACAGCAGAAGTCCTAGTTTAATATTTGGTATTTTATATGGGAATGATTTTTGTACAATTTAAAGTAGGTACAGTTTTCCAAGGCCACCTTATAATAGTACTTTACTTACTTTATTATCATCCCATCAGAAAGTAAAATAAATATATCTCTATGACAAAATCGATTTAATTTCATTCATAAATAACGCTTCTAAGCATCTGAAGAAATCTTCGATTTTTTTACATAGTAAAATAAAATATTAGTATCAATATTAAAGAGATAATAAAAGACAGTTTTTCTTTTTATTATTCAGTCACTTTATTTTTAAGCATAATATTAAACGCTTGTATTTCTGTCACAGACTGTGTCCTCGATAAGTTCGGTGAGATTTCCCCTGAAAAAAAAAAGTTCTTATATATATATATATGTACCCACACATTTCGATAAAAATGTAGGCAGCGTATTGTGTTTGTTTTATATTTTTGCCGGCAATTTGAATATTAAAGGCCGGACTCTGAACAAAGTAGATTTATTTATAGATAAAGTAATGTACTTTGCTTAGAGTAATGAGATTTACAAAGCCGTGGATGACATAAAATACATCAAAAAAAAATTGTAGGCTTTGTAAATCTTATATATTTTTTATGCAATCATGATAAAGGACGAGGTTGTAAATAAAAAATAATAATATAAAAATCAATCATTAAAAGGCATCGAAAAATCTTCCGCATCGTTGTCAACGGATAATGTGCCCAGAAGACTGGCAGAATTGCCACGTTGAATGACAATGCTTATTCTCTGTTCAAAGAACAAACCAGACCTCTGGTCATGTGTAACCTCGTTATGACCTTGACCCCCATTGACCAAGTGTTTCGACCCCAAACGGCTCAAACACATAATTACCCACAAGATTATTGTATTTATGCCGCTTGAGGGTCTCTGCGTATGTAACAGCAGCGCCGGGAGCATTGATAGTCCAAGGAAGATGTGTAGGCTCCAGAGTGTCAGCACAAGTAGCTTTCGACACCAAAGACCTACCCATCCTTCCAGGCATCAAGGGCATACCATCTGGTCTCTTGTCATGGTCACGCACCAACCCACTATAGTTGTTACGCCGATGTTAGAAAGAGGCGACAAAGAATGTCATTTAGATTTGCATGCCTATGAGTACGGCCCGAGCTCCTGCTGCATGAAAGGCCATGATACTCCAAACAGTCGACGGCTACCCCATATTGGCAAAGATGCGATATATGTTTATACTTATACTTTTATGTATGTATCTACATTGGTTCTTTTGTTAGTCTTACTAACAATATATACAGGAAATTTTGTAAGTGTGGGAGAATGAATGTTTGTTACTGTTTCAAATAAAAACTTCTAAAAGGATTTTGTTCAAAATATGTGTAGAAAATAAGCCATAAAATATCTTTCAACGCGTACGCTGCAAAAAACATAGATGATAGAAAAAAGAAGTCACGTTACCATAAGTAGGTACTATTTCACATTTTTAAATTCAGCCAATCAAAATGAGACCACTATTTCTATATCCCTGCATTAAATTTTAGAAAAATAAATTATTGTAAGCGTAACTATAACTACCTGTTGGTTAGTATTTTAATTATTAAAATTTAAACAAAGTACGATATTAAAAATAAACTACATACATAAAATGCTATGTTCTGAACATTTGATTTACTGATCAACATACGGCCTATAGTTTAATGTAGATATTTAATTGCAAAGGATTTTCCGATGTCGATTTTCCGTCAAATGTTGTTCGTCATGTTTAATTTCTGCAAAAGGCAAAGTTTATATGAGAAAAACTGATTTTTTTTTATGATAGAAGGGGGCAAACGAGCTTGCGGGTCACCTGATGGAAAGCAATCACCGCCGCCCATGGCGTCTGCAATACTAGGCGCATCACATCAGGGTTGCCGGCCATTCAGATGAGAATAGGCTCGTTTCTTGAAGGTTCCTAGGTCGTAGCGGTCCGGAAATACCGTCGCCGGCAACTGGTTCCATGAAGGAACAGTACGTGGCAAGAAGTGCCTGTTGAAACGCACTGTTGTCGATCGCCAACCATTCAGCCAATGCGGGTGGTAGCGCTGGCGCGTCGAGCGGTGGCGGAAATCAGCCGGCGGTATTAATCCAAACAGCGGTATTACTTGGCCTAATCGTCTTCAATTTTTTACACAAGACCAAAACTACACCTTACAACACTACTTACAAACTACGCCTTAAGCTATTTTATATATCTTCACGCTAGTATTAATATGAGTAAAACATTATTAACATTAACATACAACTTTTTTCGATGTAAAGATATACATATAGGCGTGTATATGATGTCTATCTATCTGTGTGTTGGTTATATAAAATTTACATAGAAAATGTTACGTTGATTTGCCCGGTAGAAATACTTACCAAAACAAGCTGAAATTATATTCACCGGGGTCTAATCTTGAATATATAAAGTTTGGCATGCTGTTGACAAGCATCCAGACATTTTCATTGTTCATCTTCAGATCTGTCAATAAAAAGAAGTTTTATCAAGGACCCGGATGCATTTAACTCTGGGCTGCATTCTGCATCTCAGGTTGGGAAAGAAATATAATATAATATCTTGGACACAATTATACACTGACACATCGGATACATTATCTAGTCACCTTATTAGGTAAGAAATCCCATTTCGTGGATGTCCCGTTGATGGTGTCCATTTTCACCACCACCTCATTTGCTCCCTTGAATGATGCCTAGTTAAAATTGAAAAAACAAACTTGGTGCACGGACAAGACACACGCTTAGCGTTTATGATCAATAAATATAGCAATTCTACCTGAAATATAATACAACCAACGGTGATCTTGTATGAATAAAGTTGTATTCTTAGGAGTAAGCGGTTTATCAATATTCCAGCAGATTAGACCATCTTGAGCGACGTTTGCGAAGATCAATGTCCTAGTAGAGCTGTCGTAGACGTGAGTGCCGCTCTGGGACCATGCCCCTCGAACACCCTCCAGCTGAAAGTAAAAAAACAAGTAGGTATAGCAATGCCATCTATTGGGAGGTAGCCACAACTATTATATACTAGCTGACCCGGCGATCACTGTTTCGCCTCAAACGCGATAAATAATAGGCTTTTTCTAAAAAAAGTAGCCTAAGTTACTACTTTCGAAATTAATTTCGAAAGTTATGTGTGATAAATATAGATGACTGCAAACTTTGTGCCCGGTATGGCAATACGTTCGCCACCTATTCCATTTGAGACGTAAACATAACGGTGAGTCGAGGCTTAACAGCCACTGTCTGCACCTTCGGGTAGAAAAAGGCGTGAAGAAATGTATGTTATTTTAAACACGAAAGCTACCTTGAAGTTCTTCTCAAAGTTTCCATTTCTGTTCTTTAAGACATCTGTAGTGATGGAGAACTCCTGCGTAGCGACAAAAGGATGATAGTATGCTGTTCTCACTCCTTTTTTGTTCGGCTCGGATAGAGCTATACTAAATATACCGTCCTTCCAGTTAATTACATGTTCTGAAATACAAAAATATCTAAGAATTAAGGTTATTTAAATATTTATATAAGTACAATGCCTTTTGATTATGAGCTCTCCGGAATAAAAGAAAATATAACAAATAATTGATAACAATATCTTTCTTAATGCCCACTAACCATGCTGACATTTTCGTGCCCTTTATACCAAAGGTATAGACAAAGATAGCCCGTGTGGCTGAATAAAATAGTCTAGCGCCAAAAGTGCATCCCAGAAGAGTCCATTGACATTGAAATTAATTAACGTAGCTATTTGGGTGATATGGAATGGTGTGTTTGAAGACCAAAGAGCAATACATACCGCCTACTTTGAAATTGCTCGCTCCAGGGTCGTAACCAAAAGTGGGATGATTGAAACGCCAACTGTCCCTCTGTTTTAGAGAGTACACTATGAGGCCGTTCGTCGCCAAATCATTGATGTACGCGAACGCGTCCGCACATGTCGACGGTGTTACATCTACCGTTATTGATGTCAGACCTGTAGAAAAAAATATATTACATTAACTTTGTAAGTGTACAGGCAAAGGAATCTTCCATGGTGTATTCAATATTTTTAAACGTCAGACACAACATTTTAAATACCTGATGTAGTTCCATTTACTATTACACCGGGATTCAATTGCTGCCTCATGATTTCTGTATTATTCGTCAAATCGAATATAATAATCTCCGGTGGTTTCATCTGTTCGCGATGATCTGCGATTTAAAAAGTTGCTTTTAGTGTCATCTAGCGGTGAGTAGCAAAAAAACAGTAACAGGTAAATTTAATTTCAACAATGTTACTTGTAGTTTTAGTATTTTCAATTGTCACCTGGTACTTCTAAAAGACCGGTATCAACCACCCATAATCTGTTACATTCGTCGACGCGCGGACGGTATACTGAGACCAGGGATGAGATGAAATCCACGTGAGGATACGGCTTCAGGGCAGGTGAGTCTTCGTTGTTGTCCAGGTCTATATAGTTCAGGGTTGAAGGTATTCCTGGAAACCAAAGCGATATAATGGAGATAAAACAGAAATTCAGGTAATTTAACTTTGACTCTTCTGAACGGTGACAATATTAATTTTCTCGGGAGACTTTTCAAAAATTCTATTTTTTATATAGGTAGAGGGGTTAGGTATGTATTCATAGCAAATAAAAAGTGATAATTTTCGAGATTTAGCAAAATGGCAAACGCTAGCTGAACCCTAAGTGATAGATTTAAACAATGTACCTACTGCATTATTAATTATTATATACCTTTACAAGGTCTATGAAAAGCCCGCGATCTCAATCTCTTAGGAATAACTCGAATAACCCACAATGACCATTTGTTCGTTGGACTTTATAAATGAGATTCTCAACCACTAGGACTACCTCTGCATAATGTATGTTACATAACATAACTTCACGCCTTTTCTACCGGCTATTAAGCCTCGTCTCGCCGTTATGTTTACGTCGCAAATGGAATAGGTTGCGAACCTATTCAGTCATCGATATTTGTCACACATAACTTTCGAAACTAATTTCGAAAAGTTATTGGTGTGAGCCAGGACTCGAACTCGCGACCTCTCGACCACCGAGATTAAATGTATGTTATTTTATAATTATTACTTGGAACTTTGTTCCAGATCAAAAGTAATAATGGAGTAAAATTTGGATATTAAAAAGTCCAATTTGTGCTATTTACTGGCACGCGTTTTGGCGCGCAACGCAACTGATATGTCCCGCTATGTTAATACAGTAATTTCTTCGTAAATATTCGTTTAAATTACATACTTTAAAGGGCCATATTGATCTATATTAAAAGCACAATTTATTTAAGACACTTGAACTGCTTAAAAATGCTTAGTAAATACGCCATTGTTTCTCGTAAAAAGTAAAAAAATAAAAAGACATATACATATGAAATAGAAAGAAATAGACATATGCATATAAGAAATAGACATATGCATATAAGAAATAGACATATGCCCTCGCAGACTTTTTTGTGGACCTTCTGAAGGTGAAGGTGAAGTAATGTAGAACATTGTTTTGATCTATCACTTAGGGTTCAGCCAGCGTTTGCTATTAAAGTGCTAAATCTCGAAAATTATCATTTTTTCTTTACAACAACATATATGAATTATAGATCAAAACCACCCCGTCGACACCTTCTAAATATTAAAAAAAACCGCATCAAAATCCGTTGTGTAGTTTTAAAGATATACGCATACAAGGGGACAGACAGCGGAAAGTTTGACTTTGTTTTATACTAAGTAATGATTAGTTATTATTACCGTATCTTCTTCGCGGCACTGTTATGAACACTTTATTCTGAAATATATCAAAACCTATGGGTATGTTGTTGTACTTCTTGTAAAAAGTCTCCTTTTCCTCTATTTCTTCTTTAAAGTAGATACCTTCAGGAGTCCATCTCTTGCTCGTGTCGTTTGTATCTATAATTATTATTAATTATCAATTTATTTTACCTTTGCTTTCTCTATATTATTTTTTTAACTTTACAACCTTGGTAAAATTAATATTTTAGTTAAAATTTAAACATTTTAACTAAAATATTAATTTTGCCGAGGAACAATCAGAATAGACTATCTGATTTATGAATTTCTCAGACAAACTTTATGTATTACTAGCTGACGCGGCGAACTATGTTTCGCCTCGGATGTAATAAATTATAATTATAATATTTTTTATAGCCTAAGTTCACACCTGCCTAGCCGGTCGGTCCAGCCATTTCAGAGATAACCCGTAACAAACAGACAGTCAAAAAATTAAAAAAATGTATAAGCCGTATATGTATTTATATTATTAGTACTAAAAGTAGATAGTCTAGTATACTCTGTAATTATTAAAAAAAATAAGGAAGTAGACAGAGCTCCTTAATTACAGATAATTATCCTGTTTTGTTACTTGCCCACCTTGAGTACACCCGCATTCAGGAAATTTTCGTCACAACAATATTTAAACAATATTCTCATAGTTACTCTATGCTATTCTAATTATTTAACTTTGGTATAAAATATAAGGTACATTATCTATATTTTATACTCAATTTATTGGTAATTAAGGTCATTGTACATGTGAAGACTAAGAAAATATTTTCCCATTTGTTTTTTCCTGTTGGAATGAGTGTACTCATATAATTTAGTTTTGCATATAAAAAAATAACTAAACCGGTTGGTTATACTATTAAAACACTTTTGACTTTGAAATATTTAATACATTACTTCAATTTTTTTTTACCTATATTAAAGCGTGTGAATATATTCTTATTTATTATCAGAAGTTGGTTACAAAATATTTAAAGATATTATCAAATATAATATGATAATGCATTCAGAAAACATAAAAAAATCTTAAGTTAAGTGTTATGGATTAAAATTTTAAAAAATTGTAATCAAAATACTTACATTTCACACCATCGAAGTCATATTCCAGTTGTTTCCATGTAAAGGCATAATTTATTTTACTGTAACGGTTTATGTTGGAAAAGAATTGGCTTTGACAATTATTAAAGTGTAATATTGATAAAAAATAACAAAATATAATTATATGTTTGTACATCTTTCACGGTTAACACATGTTCCACGCGTAACACATTCAACACGACTATTTTTATTTGTCGTTGTTTAACTACAAAAGTCAAAAGTTAATGTCTGAAGTTCGTACGAGACGATATGATGCTTGAATTGGCCAACAAACCATTCTTATTAGTTTATATTAAATCTACTTATTATAAAAATATATTAAATGTGTGTATACGTTTAAGAATTAAGTAGATCTGTTTTCCACTTTACATGTAAGTACTCTTTACATACGGTTCCGTGTAGAGAGAATGGTAACTGAAGGTTTTAAGTTTAAGTTAAAAGCTATACGGTTTTAAGTTCAATCTAAGAGCATGGTAAACTATCTGAATATTTAAAGACAAGGACACATTTAGGCTTAATCGTTTGTTCCTTTGTCCTTAGCTAATCGGAATGTAACAACATCGGTTTTATTATACTTTCACATTCTACTAATTATTACGAAACTTTTTAAACAAATTAGGCCCATTTCAGGAAGGACATAGTATTAAACTATAAACACGCTGAGATTTTTATCTAGCAACTGATATTTATTTAGAGTTTGCATGCAAGAAAATCAGTGATAGAGTCTTACAGTTCACTGCATAAATGGGCCGGCTCGACCGGTGAAATACCACGACCTCTTGGATTATCGGCGTGAAGTGGCTCGTGCCGCGTTTCGTTGTATGAGTGAGGTATCGGGAGGCCCGATTCCCTTTCCCCTTCCTTCCTACTACTACCCCTTAAAGGACGGCAACGTACCACGGTGTTCATGGGCGGTGAGTAGTTGCTTACCATCAGGTCACCTACTTCCTCGTTTGCCCTCCTAAACCATAAAAAAAAACTCTTTAATATTGGAATTTACTGATATTTAAACAAAAATACTAACTTATCTCATTCAAGTTCTCCAGACAACATTATTTGTGCATAGATATTGGCGAATGCGAGCGAGCGCGTTATCAATTTATTACATGAACTACGCTTTACAGACATTTCTTTATCGAGTTATTAGTCGTTAATTATATTTAATTGTATTGTTTTGAGTTCCAGTCTTAAGGAAAATATGTATTTAATATTATTTTATTATGATAATAGTGACGAGCCTCGTGGGGCACTGGTAAAGCTACCGACTGCGGAATCCTGGTTGGTGGGTTTGATCCTCACCCGAGTACAAGTATTTATGACAAGCCAAACTTAAAGTAGCTTTATTCTCTTAGGTCTTCACACTTAAAAATAGTCAATAAATACACAGATTTAAGTTATTAATATTATTTAAAACCTAAATACAAGCGTTTGAGGGAAGTTAGACACTTCCCAACGTGGAACCGGAAAACACTTCGGGTAGAAAAAGGCGTGAAGTAATTAGTGTTATATTAATAGTGTTATATTAATATTGATACTGAAAACAGCAGTAGGCTCGTGCATAAAAGGTGTAGCAGCCAGAATACTCGATAATCACAGTTATGGCCCAACCAAATTAAAATCAACGTCGTACAGATTAACGAGAGAATTTGTATGCAACTACATTAGTACTTAAATGTTAACATGACGCTATACAAGCATGAATGTCTGTATTGCGTCTGGGTGTTTACAAAAAAAATAAATAATAGTTTAAAAAAACTAAAAAACACGCTTTTTATTGAAAACCGAACTAAAAAATAGAAAAATAAAAAAAAATACTTTATTTTAAAAAAAGCGTGGGGTGCATGGCGTCAATAGTTATAAATATTTTATTGACAGATATGAGTAGAGTGATTATCATTTCGATAATATCTTAACAAGCACCCCACGCTTTTTTTAAAATAAAGTATTTTTTTTTATTTTTCTATTTTTTAGTTCGGTTTTCAATAAAAAGCGTGTTTTTTAGTTTTTTTAAACTATTATTTATTTTAAATTTTTTAGTTCGGTTTTGTATGACAGCGCGTTTCTTAGTTTCGAATTTGAGGAATAGCGCCATCTGTGACTTATATAAGGAACTCGTTTCAAGTTGATAACGTAAACTTTCCGCTGATTGCCACTAGATCTATCGTTCAAAAAAGCGTGGGGTGCATGTTGTCAATAGTTATAAATATTTTATTGACAGATATGAGTAGAGTGATTATCATTTCGATAATATCTTAAAAAGCACCCCACGCTTTTTTTAATTTATATTCATTGAAATTTTTAACACTATTTTCTTAATTTAAATTCATTAAAATTTATTTTCTATTTTTTAGTTCGGTTTTCTAGTCTAGAACTTTCATAGTTCACAAATCGCACCATCTAGTGGCAATCAGCGGAAACTAAAAAAGAAGTCGGTTACAAACAAACCTACAAACCTACAAACCTACAAACCTACAAACCTACAAACATACAAACATACAAACATACATACAGGTGAAGCTAATAAAAAGCTAATAATTAAATAACGCGAGCATTTAGTTAGTTGCTTAGCTTGGCACTAGAGCGCGTTGTGTATATTGTGTATTCAAATCTGATATTATTATATATATGCCGATTCAAATTAAATTAATTACTTTATTTACAATGTATATCTACAATTAAAAAAACTAGCTGAATCAAAATTTTTTACATATTAGAAATCAACTAAGCAATCTTTCACAACTGGACATTGGATACTAACAAACAACTATCTAATAAAGACACCCCAAAAAGTGATTATTAGCTTTGAACCTAGGACTCCAAACAATAAATTCCAAACGACGCCAGTTAAGACCCGAAAAGTTTGCTTTATTATAAATAGGCTTTACACAACATGTACACACCGTAATTGAGGTTATATTTCATTATCAAAAGTTCAGAAATAAAACATTTTTTTTTGATGAATGATTATTTTATTTAATAACCTATACGATTGAATACACGATACACGATTGAACAAATTTATGTAGTAGTAGTTTCTAATACGGTTACATAGTTAGTTATTATTATATGTATGGTTGCTTCGCCTACTTCGTTACACTTTGAAGCAGCTGTAACAAAAAAACATTTTTGAAGTATTAAAAGTAATTTTAACGAAATGCAAAGTATGTAAGTTCTAGCCCGTCCGAGTATTTATTTACACAAATCTTACAGAAACCCTTTTCAAAATATCCTTTTTTTGTTTACAAAGGTGACACGAGTGTAATCCTAGTACTACATGCGTCCATAGTAATCACACAAGGTTTATAAACATTTTTCGGACTAGCCATAATTATCATTAAATGATAAAAATATGTTTTTTTATTGTGTACAAGCTGAGCCGGCGAACTTGGTCCGCATCAAAAGTATTTTTTAAGCATTTACAATGAAGGGGTTATAATATTGATAAATAACACTTTTTATTTACTAAATTATTTGTACAAACCACCCCGTTGACACCTTCTATCTATTAAAAGAGACCGCATCAAAATCCGTTGCGCAGTGTCAAAGATATAAGGGGACAGACAGTGGAAACCTAGTTTATTTTATACTAGTTAATGTTATATAATCTTACACACTTTAGATAATGCTTCTGCCCGTCATTGTAGAGTCCTTCCACATCGCGAAGTATAGCTTGAATGCAACTGGCTCCGCACCCTGAGAGACGCGAATGATTTTAATCTAAAACAATATATTGTTTTATAAATATTCCCTCCAAAATGTATAAAGTAGTAAAGAATCATTTCATTGTTATACAAATAGGAAAATATAAAAAAAAATGGCCTCACCCATGGTTTACGTTTGGGGTAGTACAATGATTGCGCTTTTGTATAGGCTTCAGTTTTCTCCTGTAAAATTAAAATTAAATATAATTGATACAAGTAAGAGATAATAATCACATAATTACATCAAATAACTATATATTCAAACGGAGGTTGGTAGATTCGATTCCCATTCTTGTTCAAACATGAAAATGGCAGTTGCAAAGATATTTTAAACTATATTTTCTTACTCTTTCATTCGTGTTTTTCCCGTACCATATGTAAATATGGCCGCCAGCCGTGTCGAGGACGTAAGTCTCCTGTCAACAGATATTTTTTGGTAAATTTTCATAATGAAAGAGAATGATAGATACTTACTACTTACTAATATTCAATGTACGTTGTTGGGTAAAATTTATTGACTTCCAAAATACCTATATTTAAATGTGAAGAATAAAGTTCCCTTACATGATCCAGGAGGCTTTCCCGTGTGTAAGGTTTGTTCACAGGAGACACATTCATCAGTCCCCTGCTGTCCGAAATTTTGTACAGTATCACATACTGTTCGTCATTCCTTTCAAATAACTGCAAACATGTTATAAAAAATCTCAAGAGCTTTTTTTTAACTCAATAGACTATTCGACACTAGATGGGATTAATATTTCTAAAAAGTAAAAATAATTTGACTACTGTTTATAATATACATTATACAAGAAAAGTAGGCCATGGGTATTGGTGTTCACATTTCATTTTATTATCGTAATGTAATTATAAATAAAAATACACCTGAATTACCTTATCATCAACCATGTCGCTCTCATTAGGGACAAGATCTGGGGTGCCAGGTCCTATTGCCCTGAAGAACACTTTAATCTCGACCTCGGTAGAGTTTTTGTCTGCATAGTAACATTAACATACATATTACGTACATATGTAGCTTCACGCCAACTTCCTTGCGGGGTAGACAGAGAGAACAAACAGAGCGCCTTATATACGATTCTTCCACACCTCACGCACTTGGTTGACTTGCACAGATGTTGTCATATGTGTGAAGTAATGCGACTTATGATCTATTTCAGAAAAGGTGATTAATAGCTTTGTTTTATTTATTTATTGATGAACAATGAGAAGTTCTCATACCGACAATTTCTACCCGTCCTCTGCCACCGTGTTCCTCGGCTCTAATCTGGTTCGCCACGGAGATAGCCTTCAGTCTCTCAGCGTACTCTGAACTCTCCCCGACATATACGTAGATTGTGTGACCTGTATCTAATACGGAACAGTCACCAGTGTTCAATGAATAGATTATGGGATTCACCTGCAAAGAAAAAATGGTGGGGTGACAACCGCATAATAAACTTGGTACAATGTAAATTCGAATGATACAGATGAATCCGATATTTTCTTAGGAATCTTCACAGTCGGACGGGTTGTTAAAGAATTCGTTTATCACAGACCTGCCTCACTCGAATATTCCTCTTGCCCTTGACTAAGAACATGCGTTTTTCTACACCGTTGGTTTTCACGTGGTAAAAAGCAGATTCATAACCCCCATTCAGGTATTCGAGAGCTGAACAAAAATCATTTCATATTAAACTTAAAATTTAAAAAAAAATCAGAGAGTAGGTAAATGTGAATATCAAAGAGAGAGAATAATAATAATTACAAAATTAAACGTTATTTTATACATTGGAAGTGACTGTGAAAAATGAAAAAAACAATAGATAGTAGTTTGTCGGTCTCGGTGGCGCAGTGGTCGAGCACACAGCTTCTGATCCAGAGGTCCGCGTTCGATTCCAGACACTGGCTCACACCAATGACTTTTCGAAATTGTTTTCGGAAGTTATTACTATCATTACAGAATACCTAATGCAATAGCGTATGCCAATATTACAGATGGGTACAGTAACAGGATCTTCTGAATTCGTTCAGTGTACAATTAAATATGTCAGTACGTTCCGACATTACATTGAGCGTCCGCAGCGCACGCGTCAGGGGCGCGCGCTGTAGGAGGTTAGTGCGCGCGCGTGGTATCGCCAGCAGCGCCGGCCTCCACATAACGGCGAGACGAGGTTTAACAGCCGCTGCCTATACCTTCGGGTAACAAAAGGCGTGAAGTTATGTTATTTAGTAGGATAACAGATGGCGTTACTTACCGGAAGGAAAAATTTGTTTAAATTCCGGACTTTCACTTCCTAACACTTCTTTGCGTACGACAGCGTTCCCCTTGAATCTGTCATCAAGGCCAAGGGCTAAAATAGCTGCCGCTCCAGACTCGTCGAGACTTGACTCGCTGCCGATCCAGTAGAAAATGTCCCATGTCGTTCTGTTCCGTTCGTCGACTTTGGTCTGCAGTAACAATTACAATACAAATTTTGTGCTCTGAATTTTTTAAAGCAGTTAAAATAAAAGCGTTTAAACAATAAAAAGTAAGAATTAAGGTTATCGAATAATTAAATAAACGAATAAACAAATGAATCTCGGTAAACTTCCAGACTGATTTAGCTCTTAACGCCTTCGAGTGTCGAGTTACCAAAAACAATATTTGTGAAACTCGAAAGCAGTTTTTAGAATTAGTTTTTTGTTTATTACGATAAGAGTTAGTGGCGCCAGTAGAACTTTTGGATTGTAAAACTTTTTGTTAGCTTGGATATATTTTTAGTGCAATCAAATGTTAGAAACTATAGAATAATTATAATTAACAAAGAATGAATTAAGAACCATTACATTACTACGGAGAGGTGGGAACATTTTAGAATTAGAAAAAAAAAATTCTGAGTAAAACAATCTGGGCATTTGGATACAAATATACTCTTTTATTGTGGTGCTGGTGGTCTCGGTAGTCTAGTGGTCGAGCTTCTGATCCAGAGGTTCGAGTTTTAATCCTGAGACTGGCTCAAACCAATGACTTTTCGAAATTGTTTTCGGAAGTTAAGTGTGATAAATATCGATGACTGACAACTTTGTGCCCGGTACGGAAATAGGTTCGCCACCTATTCCATTTGGGACGTAAACTAAAGACGAGACGAGGCTTAACAGCCGTGAAGTTATGTTATGTGTTATGTTATAATGTGCTACTTAAATGTTTATTTATTAATAATGTTTATTTACCTTTAGCACGATGTAAGTGTCACCTTTGTAGAATTTACCTATTTCTGTGTCTTCCAAAGGAATAGGATCGAAGTTCTAATTAAATGATATGTAAAAAAAAAGAATGTTTAGATTATTAGTTTTATTTCATTAACTTGTAGTAAGTAGTTGAATAACATATTACTGACACCACTTCATTAATTCTCCTCGGAATCCTAGAGCCAGTCAGATGATGGGAAGGAACAGAAGGAGATGTATGTATTATAAAAAACATATACTTCCAATTTCAACATCAAAGTACAAAAGTTTCATCTAGTTTTAACCGGATGTCACGCTACGAAGGTAAATTAATTTATTTTAAATGGATTAATATCATAACGTTCCTTTGTAGAAGTAGAGCATTTTATATAGTAGCACATATATCAGTGAAATGATTTGTATAAACTACTAAAGAATTGGTTTATTTAAACGTTGGTTATTTGACAAAAATCAAACAGAATTTACAAACAGAATTGTCTTGACTACTCGCTAATAGATGTCGCTCACCTTTATTCTCCAAGCTTCTAACCCGTCTTCTGTTCCAGCGCCTTCGAATGCAGGATGAGTTTTGGCCTTAGTCCGCGCTTTCTGTAAAAGT
Source organism: Euproctis similis (assembly GCA_905147225.2). Classification (NCBI taxonomy): domain Eukaryota; kingdom Metazoa; phylum Arthropoda; class Insecta; order Lepidoptera; family Erebidae; genus Euproctis; species Euproctis similis. The sequence continues at coordinate 3,794,486 of LR990107.1, forward strand.
GATTGCAAAAATTTCATCACCCACTGCCATCTAGTGAAAAGTAGTTGGAAGTTATCCGATATATACTACATATTATATACATTCGTCCATTAATAGGGATGAGATTTGTAAAAACCTTCACATATATATTTTTATAAACTTAGAAAATACAACAACTACTACTAATATTAACACTAAAGTAATCACTGTAGGGTAAAGCATACACATCAACTTGTCTGGATAGAGCTATAAAACATAAAATATATTAAAATTATAAGTATTATAGTCGCGTTGATAATCTCTCGATTCAGCAGATAATAGACACAAACAGAGTAAATCAGATACACGCTAACTTAATTATTAATGTGTCCATATGCAATGTATTAGAAATTTGGCTACACTCAGCCAACCTTTGGCCCTAATATTTTCGAAATAATGTCACAACTCTGCTTCCCCATTCGAACATTAACAGTATTCATGAAATTAATATGATTACGTAAACGTAACTTTAAGGCCTTTTCTACCCGAAGATGTAGGCAGTGGCTGTTAAAGCCTCTACTCGCCGGATCGTAAACATCACGTCCCAAATTGATATAGGTGGTGAATCTATTGCCATACACCGGGCACAAAGTTCTCAGTCATCAATACTTATCACACATAATTTCTGAAAAGAATTGCTATAAATCATTGGTGTGAGTCGTGAAGAGACGACATCTTCTGCATCAGAAGCGAGTAGCTCGACCACTGGACCACCGAGATATTACTACAGTAATTAAACAATGCTTTTTTTCATTAACAATTCTATATGTGTCAGCTGATATTTAGTTCAGGGGACATATTATGAGCTCTTAATTCCAGCCAGTTTGTTCGCTGCCTAGCGAATTCGTATTTCCAACAACTAATTTCAGCTAGTCTAGACTATTCATGACTAACTAAATGGAATTAGTCGTTGATAAATCGAATTGATAGTGAATTTGACAGTGACTACTCGTCACCGGCTAGCTGAAATTAGTCGTTGAAAATACAAATTTGCAACAGCGCGTTGGCTGGCTGGAATTCAGAGTTCATAATACGCCAGCAGGTCGCCAATAAGACATAGACTGTGTATACAGGCCCATTACTACAATTGGATCAATAATCATGGCGTCCTTGTGACCTTTACGAGGGCGCGGAGCGGCATGGCTCCCAGTGGTGACGTCATTATACACACCACACTCCTACTTTGTTTATCTCTACTGGCCCACCTCTATTATTCAGCAGGGACGCTTTATTAGTTTACGTATTTCTGTAAGGTATCACCCATTAATTATGCGATGGTTTTTATTGTGTAACTTCGTGATTTTCACCTTTGCTAGTAAAGCTCAATCAACTTGTGAAAAAGTTACAGGTAAAGATACACCTCAAAATTGAGGACTTTTCGAAAGCGAATTGCATTGGCAATCGTCATTAGCCAAATATTAGTTTTCCTTCTAAACAATTAACTTGAAGATAATTGTTGATTTCTAATTAACACCAATATCTTATATCTATTAATGTTTGAATATTTTGTGACATTAACAATTTGTTTTAATTAAGAAAGACTAGCTGACCCGGCAAACTTTGTTTCGCCTCAAAAGCATTTTATGAGTTAATAATATTTCCATAATAAAAGTTAATAATAATAGTTACTTCTTATTACATTAGCTACCCACTAAAAAGACCCGTCAAAATCGGTCTAGCCATTACAGAGATTAGCCGGAGCAAACAAACAGACAATATATATATATATATATATATATATATATATATATATATATATATATATATTTTGGCGTATATTATAATAATATACGCCATTATATTATATGAATATATACAGTAAATACATGCACTTTTTTTGACACACAAATTAAGCGGTTATGTCAATATTACAAACCGACACACCGATTTTATTTTAAGTATAGATATAGATATTGATTGGCCAAGAAACACTTTGAATTATTTTCAATCTCAGAAACTAAAGAGGGTAAAGGATCGGCTCCTTCTAATTGTCCTAATAGTTGGTGGTCTATGCGGTGCTATATGTTTAGTCGCCAGGTTGCTATGATAAAAAGAACACTTCTAAAGGAGTACCGTTCCTTCTATTGAAGAATAGTGACGGTATCGGTACAAATTGGTAAATTTGTGTGAAATGTGTGTACTCGTAATTTGTTGATCCGTTCTTAGGTTTCGCGATGAGAAAGTTGGACTGATCAGAGAGAGCCAACTCATCACATCTTTTTCATCTATAGTGGACACCATCTGAACTGATAAATCGTCGTCACCTTGTTCGTGGTAACCTTCAACAACTTAGGCCCGTAAGATCAATCATAGTTAAAACTGTCGATTTTCTAAACTATAGTCAATTTTAATCTAGAGTTTAAACCTGCCTCGTAAGATCAACAGCGAAATGGACATAGATTACGTAAACTAAGTTTAGTTTTCGACAGATGGCAACATTTGGTTATTTGATGTCCATATTTCGCTCATCATTCACTCTTTTGTACATTGTCTGTGGCATATTTCGTTAAAAAAACTCTCTATCTCTTTCTGTTATGAAGTTTTATAATGTGAACATAGATTTAAGAAAAATAGATCGGCAATAGTCACCCAAACAACGTGACCAAAAATGGGTTGTTAATGTGTGAGTGACTTACGGGGCTCGTGGCGCATTGCTAAAACAACCGGCTGCAGCACTGAGGTCGGGGGTTCGATTTTCGCCCGAGTACAAATATTTATGACAAACATTAATATTTATGCGGCGTCTGGGTGTTTTTCTATGTATTAAAAGTATACATGTACATATACAAAAGAAAAGTATATATGTATTAGTATCCGTTCTCTAGTAACCATAGCACAAGCATTTAGTTGCTTAGTTTGGAACTGGCGCTGTGTGATTTGTGTCCAAGATATTATTATTATTATCAATGTGTTCTAAGGGAAAATGGAAAAGCTAGAAGAATGGGCAGCAGCATTCTTTCTCAAGACACTACAGCCTACTGCGATTGCCAACCCGCCTGCCAAGCGTGGCGATTATGGCAAAAACCCCTCATGATTGCGCGGACCGGCAGTTGTGGCGCTTTATGAGGGAGGCCTATGTCCAGCAGTGGACGTCAAAAGGGCTTATGATATGATGTGTTCGTAAAAAGCGCTTCAAAGCGTTAACTTTTACATAGTTAATGTTCATGTGTGGAAATGTAAATATCCCCAAAATCTAATATACGCGGTAGCGCTGTCAGTGATTCGATGCTATTAGTAAATTTTTCCTGACATGTACCATCTATTGTAGTCTATGCTAAATCTATGTATGAACCCACAATCGTTGTGTCAGATGTCAGCTGATAAACGACCGCCATTTTTAAACTAGGCGGACCACAGTTTAAACGGCAAAATCTCCTGGTGTAAGCTAAACTATAGTTTAAACTGTTATTGGAGTTTTATCTAGCATTGATCTTACGAAATAAACGACAGATGAAGTTTAAACTAGGTAAAATAGTTTAAACTGTGATTGATCTTACGGGCCTTAGACAAAAATGGCATTCTGTTGTTTGATAATGTTACCGCCACTGCGATGCTCCCTCCAAACCAATGCATTATTTAAATTTTATTACAGTTTTATTACTTCAAAAATAACTTTTCCAAATATTTACATGACCTATATTAATTAAAAATTGATGACTTGTTTGTTTTATATATATAGATTTATTTATTTATTTAGGTTATGAAATATAACTTAATATTTTTTTCATGATACACTTGAAATCGGACCATATTTTCTTAACCAGAGAAACGCTTTTCCTAAGCGCATTAAGTTATATTTATTAACATACCTTGATGTTTTTTTTCTTAAGCATTTTAAGGTTAGCAAATTGTTTGGTTTCATCTAAATCGGGCAATAAATACATACATACGTACACAACAAGTCCCTTGTGGGGTAGGAAAAAAAAATAACAAAGAAAAAAAAATTAATATTAATACACATTACAGTATTAAAAGCCTAAAGGTCGACTAGTTTTGTATTTTTTAAGGAGCAGTATGTGACTGCTAACTGGTACAAAATATTTATTTAATAATAAAACTAACTAAACTGCTGATAAAATCTATTCTCTTTGATCTTAAATATAGTTGCCGCGAGATAGAGGTACCTACCTACCTACATAAATACATCTTTAGGATTTATTTTTGTACGTGTGTTGGCGACATGGCGGACAGCTCCTACGAACACGTGGAAAAGATTTTATTTTCATGAAAATTATAAAAATAGTTGACGTGTATGCTTATACATATATCTATGCCAGATATATCACTCGTCTCACAAACGTTTATTTTATTTATTTACATACCACTTAACATTCTTAGAACTAAGCATTAGCATTCAATGACAACAGTGTAGTTAAAACATAAATTTAAGCGTTATTTGCCTTTTTTCTCTTTCTTATTTTGATTTAAATTACCGTTTAACTTAGAATTATTTTTTATAGAAAGTATTACAAAAAACAACGTGGTGACTTTAAAAAAAGATTGTAATTATGAAAATCGACGTTCATTTCTTGATCAATGTAAGAACAAAAAACCAAGTATCCTATGATTTATGCCTACCCCGAAAGGGACTCTGTGTGAAGTTGTTTATGATTAAAATTATCTAAACATTTTAAATACTAGATATTTAAAGTATAAAAACTACGTTACGAATCCATCATAATTTTGTATTGAAGTGCTACAGCAAACCGACACGTGTTCAATATATCAAGTCATAAACAAAAATGGAAAAAAAAACTGTTTATAATCAAGCTAATATTATGCCTTCATTATAGATTAAATATTTGTTTTGATAGCTCCGTAAGCGAAGCCGATGTATATTATGAATGTGAATTGGTTTGTTTGGTACCATTTCACGCTGTAACTACTGCTATTTATTAATCGGTATGAAATTTTCGATAGGATAGATTCGATATAAAATATTTAGTAAATTGTAATATGTAGAAAAGTGGCTTATGTGCTGCGTTTCGCTCGGTGAGAGAGGCATCCGAATGCCTATCTCGCCGTTTCCGAATCTTTTCTTATCCCATTTTAATAGCCGACAAAGCAACTGTACTAACACTATCTGTGTTGCAGGTTTCGATGGACGGCGTTAGTTGCTTACCATCAGTTGAAACGCTTGCTTAATGTCCCCCGCTACCGCATAAAATATACCATAATTGTTACCTAAATAATAAACGGGGAAATATCTTTTACAAGTGGCGAAACAAAATGGCCGTGCCGCCACATTCGACCTTTTCGCTTTTTAGTTTTTATGCATATTGTGATGGTTCAGTTGGGAGGGTGCAGAGAGAAATCGCCGCGTCAATAATGGCACAGACCACCCTGGATATAGCAATACTTACAATTATTTTTGAAACTATTTCATTATGCTATATTTTTTAATAGAGCTGCTATTAACGTACGTTATGTTATTAATTATTTGCTATCGCACATAACACAAGCAAAGCAAAATAAAATATATTATTATCCAGAATATTAGTAAATTCGAAAAAAGTCTCGGTGGTCTAGTGGTCAAGCACACGGCTACTGAATCCAGAGGTCGCGGGTTCGTATCCTGGCACGGGCATGGCACCAATGACGAAATTAATTTCTAAAGTTATGTGTGATAAATATCGATGATTAAAAACTTTGTGCCCGGTATGGCAATAGGTTCGCCACCTATTCCATTTGGGACTTAAACATAAAGGCGTGAAGTTATGTTATGGTAGTGAATTTCCAAATTCTCACCTCATCAAGTAAGGAATGAATCCCTACGTAGGGGGTTGTCGGTTTGGGGGTGGTGGCGACGCGAGCTGACACACACATCACTAACGCCACCAGGACCAGAGCGTGGAGGACCACCATTCTGGAAGAAAATATATTTCGTCAAAATAAAACATATTTACTTGTTTATACTTACTATATTTATTGCTTAGAAGAAGAATATACAAAGACATCTGTCCAAATAAGGATAAACCCATTTAGCTTTGTTATGTAGTTTTCTCGTTGATTGCAAAAGGACGTACACATTTGTTAGAGGAATCATAACAATGAATAACACTGACTCATTCGATCTAGAGTTAAGTGAACTTCAAAAGTGAAGCTAGGGGTGTCACTCGCTGGTGAAATATATGAATTTATTTCATACTAGCAGACCGCGCGAACTTCGTACCGCTATACTATATGTAGCTTCCCGCCTCACGGTTTTACTCGCGTACAAACAAAATGTCGATGACGACGATGATCACATATATCCTATGTTACTCAGTGATAATGTAGGTTTCTAAAGAAAAAATAATTATTAAAAATGGTCCAGTACTTTTTGAGTTTATTTATTCGTTACATACAAAAATATAAAAATACAAATTTTTCCTCTTTATAATATTACTATAGATAAAAACGGTAACTTGAAGTCGGTAGTTATGAAAACTATTATTGCATTTATTTATTATTGATTACGGTATTATGTATTTTTAGTGTATTATTATTAGTTCAGCGGCAACTGAACCGCACATCTACGGAGGCGATAGGCTGAAGCTTATTTAAAACCGTAAATGGTCTCATTTTGCTTTATCAGCATAAACCAAAGCAAAAAATCATAAAAAGTTAAAGTATATTTTTTTTATTACAAGCGACCCTAAGCGCTTGTTGTTTCATTCATAACATTAAAACTTACTATTTCATTGCCTTAATTCAATTTGATTATCCAATTTATAAAATTGTCGTGTAACAATGTTAGTTTGTTTCGTTGAAATGGCTTGTATGTATATGGGATAGGTCTGAGAAGCGGACAATAATATCCATTTTCCACCACAATCTTTTCTAAGTCTTGGTTATTTTTTTTTCGTTTTTTTTTATGAAACTTCGTACTAAAATACATACCACCCTAAATTTTCACACATCTACAATAAACCCCTATTTTTTATTTGTCGATCAAAATCTTCATTTTTTTTAGCAAGACAACGTTTGCTGGGTCATATAGTCAGATAAAATTATTGCAATTAATTAGTGTTATTTAAAAACATGGCAATTTTTATACGCCATATAAACTTTAAATACATTTAGTTGACAACCCTAGCTAAGATTTAAATACACCAATATGAATACAGGTAGGTAATTAGTATATTTCACACGCTTTTCAGAGCTAAAGCGTTATGATTTCATTGAAATAATATTCATAATCATTGTCAATGTCAAACAGTTCGAAGCAAAATTGCTTTTTTAATCTGAAACACATATAAACAACACACAATTCAAACATTTGTTTAAGTCAAATCACAGCCGGGAATCCAACGGGCCATCCTCAGCGCAGCAGCCACTACTTATTACTTTAAAGGTAATTTTAAGTTAGTCAATGTTAATAAATGAAACCAGTTTTAATTTTTCCTATTAAGTATTAGGGTTCCGTCATTTACAAGAATCATTATATAAACTACTGCGCCAGCTTAAATTGAAAGAAAGCAACTACAATTTTAAAAAACCTTTAAAATCCACGTCCCTCAACTCTGGAATGAATTTACGTATTAATTTTAATGTGTCACAAAACTTCACCGAAACTGGTCTATCCGTTTAGGATAAAAGTGGGTACTTCTCATATAGAAAGGTTCTTAGCCATCATTCATAGAAATACAATAATATGCCAAGCGCGCAATAGCTGAAACTTAATCATTTGCAATTAGCAAAATATAGAAAAATAAAATTTCGTTACAAAAATAAATTATAGATTTAAGTGTATTGTCAATTTATTTTTTGATCAATACTGCTTGCAATAAAGATTATACTTGTTACAAAAAAGTATGTATGTTTAATAAATATATTAAACAAAAATATATTAAATATGAAAGTACTAAATCAATGTATTGTTTCACTTACATATTATGCGATGTTTTTATGACTTTTTGATGGAGCCACGCGCACGCGCAGGACTGAGGTCCAAATGGGACTGCCTGTGAGTGATATTACTTACTCCAGTTACATAACAGATGTCCCGGTGTGATGGTAAACCTGTTTTATAGTAATCTAATAGCTAGTATGATCCCGCGGGATTTATTGCATTGTTACACCGACCCGTGCCTGTGAATATTGAGGTAGTCCGCTCAACACCTTCAAAAACTTGTTCTTTGTTTCGTCTTGGACGCATAAAGTATGCGTATAGTTTTATTTATTTAGCATAGTATACAGGTTTGACCCTCAACCGAGTACAAACATTTATGATGAGCAATTTATATTTGTATTAATATTTGGGCATTTACAGGGGCAAGAGTATTTACAGGTCTTTACAAAAAAACCTATTTAATTTGTAATAGTAGTATGTTAAAAGTATATGTACCTAAATGATATTTAATAAATATAACAATATGAGAAATAAAATAACAAAGACTACAAAAAAGTCACTAATATTTTAATATTAAAACAAGCTTAAGTCTATAATTTTCTGTGGTCCAGTGGTCAAGCACCCCGGTTCTGAATCAAGAAGGCGCTGGTTCGAATCCGGGCCCACACCAATGATAATTCTTTTCGAAAGTTATGTGTGATAAATATCGATGACTAAAAACTTTGTGCTCGGTAGATTTGCCACCTGTTCATTAGAGACGTAAACATAACTGGGAGTGAAGGTTTAACAGCCACTGCCTACACCTTCGGGTTGAAAAAAAAGGCGTGAAGTTATGTTTTTCTAAAATAAAACTTGATAAAAAACACAACTTCACGCATTTGTTAAAACAAGCTTTTACTTATGCGCTGTAAAAAGAAAAAAAAAATTCTACCAACTCTTATCCTCATTAAATTAAGTTAATAAAAGTTTGTCGCGCAATTTATAAATATATTAGTACAAATTTTATTTTAATTAAATTGTTTTGGTAAGTTTTTATATTTTCATATTTAATTAAAATACTGATTGGTAATTACGTATTAAACTAGTAATAAGGTACCTAAACCTCGCGACAAGCATAAATGTGCTCATCATGTGTGCAATTTCATCCAAACTAAACGTGTATACAAAATATCAGCAAAATAGCACCCGAAGTAAATATCTTGAAAAAAATAAATTGTATTCTCATCAGAAAAAAACATACATAATTTATTTATTCTTGAAACAAGGTAGTAATGTGCTAGAGAAAAATGAAAGCAAACTTCTTTTTTTATTGTCAACATTGTTTTTGAAGTTTCAGCGGCGCTGAAACCCATACAGGTAAAGACTTTAAAAAATATACCTATATAAAAAAATTCAGCTTAATCGGTTGAAGATATCTACTTCAAAAGTCAGTTCAAAGATTCCATACGAACATAGTGCAAGTTAAATAAGAAGTAAAGTGCAAGTCAAAAAAAAGCTTTTGAAAAAAAAAATATTTTTACTAATATTATTTGTATATATTTTAAAACAATCAAGAATATATTTTAACTCTTTATTTACTCTCTAAGAAATGTTATGAACATACCTACTTATTATTTTAGCTCTAAGAATCGGATAACATTTATTCAAAGAAGAAGTGTAAGAATTGTGCCTTTTGGCGCTCTGTTCTCTCTGCCTACCCTGCAAGGGATTTGGCGTGAAGTTATGTATGTATGTATGTTACCTCCCCCTAAATATTATGGGAAATTAAAAAAAATAGTATTTACTTTATTTTTTTATGAACAACTAACAAAAATATGTACACCCAACCACTCTACGATCAAACCCTATTTTATATTCTTTACATATCAAGATTTTTTTTGAGCAATATTACAATATTTTAGTAGTAATAATTCAATGTAGTATTAATTTATATATCGGTCAGTATAATAGAAAAGTGAAATAGTTTACATATTATCTTACTTCTTATTTACACATAGGATAAATAAGAAAAATGTGGGGAATTCAAGAGATAAAAGTAAGAAAAAAAAACAGAACTATATCAAACATTTTGTTGTGTCTTCATGCACTTCATTTTATCCTCACGGGACTTTCAACAGACGGATTCCATCCTGTCTTTATATAATTTATAGCTGACAGCTAGATGCGTAGTGTCAAATTAAATCTCAAACATTGTATATAACACTTGTAACGACTGTGCAATTGAGAAGTGCAATATTGCAACAGGAACATATGGTAGAAATGTTCCCTGCAATCATTTAATCCCAAAGACCGGCACATTCAATTCAGCTCAATTCACTCAATTACGGCCTATAACGCAACATTGTAAGCATTTTACAATGCAGATTGAACTATTTTTAGATTGAATGATAATTACCGAATTAATGTACTTATGTAGTTAATAAAGTTAATCAATCAAGTGTAATCCTGGTTGGTGAAAAAATAAAGTTAGTATTCGCCCGTCGGTATTGTGAATGACATTTGTGTCCTGATTATAAAAGCAAAATGCTTGAACCTATAACTGTTTTTAGTAAAAAAGAGTTGGTCAGTTAAGTGTTATCTTTACATCTATTTATAACGATAACTAATACGGTTAAATATGTTATACAAATTTATAAAGAGGAAGGAGGGAAAAGGGTTTTTGATAATATTCAATACTACTACAGTATTGAATATTTTCAAGAAGCCTTTTTCCCGCGTTTTTAACGCATGTCACTTTTGTGAGAGACCAATGTATTGCGATTGCGTTTGACTGATATTACGTTGATGATAACATAACATAACTTTACGCCTTTTTTACCCGAAGGTATACGCAGCCTCTGTTAAGCCTCGACTCGCCTAATCGTTATGTTATGTTCCAAATGGACATAGGTGTCAATCATCGATATTTATCACACATAACTTCCAAAAAGAATTCCAAGTAAACTCTAGCCAAGATGTATTTCTGTTCCTGAGCGCAAACATCAATACGCTCGGACTAGTTGCCATAACACGGGGTTTCGTTTTGATGGTCTAAAATCAAATGAATGTCAACTTAACTTATTTATAAACTCCGCCTTGTAAGTAGAATATGAGACACGTTACTATATTCTACTTCTAAACGCCAATAATCTATGATCTTGACGTTTATCAATAAGGGTTTTATTTCTCGATTTTTTTATTTCACGCCTTTATTTACCCGAAGGAGTAACGGCTATTAAGCCTCGACTCGCTAAATTCTACATCCCAAATAGAATAGGTAGTGGAACCTATTGCCATACCCCGGGCACAATGTTGACGGTCATCGATATTTATCACACATAACTTTCGGAAAGAATTCCGAGAAATCCGGGAAGATGTGGGCCCGGAATCGACTACAGGACTACTATTTCTACTATTTGAAGTAAAAATAGTTTCCAGGTAGAAAGTAGGTTTCAATCTGGGCAAGGCAATCTGCTAAGAACCCCTGATATTATTGCAATTGTGTGATAGTTTCAATACGAAGTGTGAGATGTTATCACGCCTGTTATTTCTGTAATAGTACATTGTTGTATTTAACGGTAGTGTGTCGCGAACTAAAATTAAATTAAATATATTATCTCCGAGTCTCTCAGTTCGTTCAATACCGTGACAATGTCTTTCTATAGTCTTCTGTAAGATCAAAGAACTTACTAAATCAACCAATTGATTCATAATTGAAACATATCTTAAAACTTTTTCTGAAACTAAACATTGCCAGCTACGTTACATAATTATAATCTTTGTATAAAAAAGAAAAAATAAAGAACCTAAAATATTTGGAATCATTCGCAAAGTGCTATTATTGAATACATACTGCATGAATGGCTCGTCATATTGACGAAAAGTGGCAAAATCTCTTAAAGGCTAGCAACCAACTGTAATACTATCTGTATTGCAAGTGTTTATGGGTCCACTCGATGTTTACCATCAGGTTACGAGCTTCCTCGTTTGCATCTCTCTGGCATACGACCGGGAACGCGTAGACGACACCAGGAGACATTAAAAGGCTTTATAATAATGATGTATGGGTTTGGGAGTGGTATTCTCGGCTCGCTACCACCTATATGTGAACTCACCCTTATAACAAATTTCAAAATATATCACTTTTAGATCGGTTTCACCATCAAATGACGTCATATAATGAATCAAGCATATGGACTTGGCTCTGCTTCAAGGTCCGAACGCTATCTGATATTCCCTACGGCAAATACTTATTTTATTCAGTTAACTGATCTCATATTTATTTATTTATTCCGTAACAAATAGAGACGCCATTAAATAAATTTTTTGGTGCCTGTTAGTGATTTCAATTAATTAATATACTTACAAGATTCGGCGTGATAATGCCGCCTGTCTTCTGGGCAGGCTGCCAGTAGACCGAGATGTGGAGAAATTAGATTTCAGCTGGGCTTATAATTGTATAGATTGTAAATAATGTACATAATTAATTTATTGACCGGTTGAGCGTTTAGTTTAGAAGTCGTGAGATCGATTTCGGGTTCACTCCAATGACGTCATGCGAGAATGTCACGTCACTCCAATGGCGATTGCTTCCGTGTTTTCATGTTCCACGGAGGCACTTGCTTCAAGCGCTCGTGTTTAAGCATTTTAAATATTATTTCAATTTTAAACATTTTTGTACATTGACTATTTTTAAGTGTCTGTGAAAACCTATGAAAATAAAACCACTTTGACTTTGATATTTATTACAAGATCAAAAATCAAAACTAATTTATTCAATTTAGGTCTTGTATATACAGACACTGATGAAAGTATTTTTTTTAAATCCGCCAATTCGATTACTCTCGCGCTGAGAAGAATTGGCAAGAAACTCAGGCAGGTTTTTTTTTATTATTTACCAAGATTTCATTGAAATCACTTTAGGTAGTTTTAGTGTATAAGAGTTAAGAACTTTCATATCATTTACAAATATTTGCAGTACATACACACAAGAGACGTTTTACTGCCAAAGTAAAAGGATTAAAAACAAGTCATTATATCTTTTAAAAAAATTCAGAAACATAAAAACTAAAACAATTAGGAACTAACGATATCAAGTGTGCAATCTTGCTGTGTGGCGCCGGCTTAGAATACCGCCACCCCATCTCTTCCCATGGGTGTCGTAAAAGGCGACTAAGGGAAAAGCTAGAAGAATGGGTAGCAGCATTCTCTCTCAAGAAAATACAGCCTACTGCGATCGCCAACCCGCCTGCCAAGCGTGGCGATTATGGCAGAAACCCCCCATGATTGAGCGGACCGGCAGTTGTGGCGCTCTATGGGGGAGGCCTATGTCCAGCAGTGGACCTCAAAAAGGCTAATGATGATGATAATATCAAGAACTGGATTGTTTTTTGCCGCACTTAGCCATGGCATAGATTATGTATTAATGTTACCTATACCATAGGACTTAATATTTCATTCGTCTAAAAATAAGACAATTCCGAAAAAAACATGATTTTGAAGGTGCTAAGGTATTGCAGAGAGTAAAAAGCAAATAAGCAATATTAATTTTATTTGCTAATAAATGTATAGACAATATAAATCTCACATGAGTAAGCATAACATAAACAATTTAACATAACGTAACTTCTTTAAAGAAAAATGCGTTTTTTTTATAGTTATATAGAAAAAAATATATATTAAAATTTTATAATTATTTGTATCAAGTTAAATGGAGGTCTTTAAAATCATTTATAAAATAAAAAAATACATTTATAGTATTACATTAGAATATAACCTTGTTTCTTTTGTGCTTCGTTAAAATAGATGTAAATTAATAATAATTACAAAAATAACTATAATACTGATAACTAAAACGCTTTGATTAAAATAAGGGCAAAATAAGGCATCTCTATTATTGTTTTTTTTTAATATCTTATTATAAAACTTATAATAAGGTATTAACACGATATTATTAGTATAATAGCCTTAAGCCCGAATACTGAACCGCCACTCAAATAAATAAGCGCTACTTAAGAGTTTAAGTAGCTGTCACATTAGAAAGAATACGTGAAATTTGAGCAGTAAGTAGCATTTTATTGATTGTCAGATTTGAGTGGCGGTTCAGTATTCGGGCGTTAAAGTAACGTATTGCTTGAAATGCTTGATATTATAGGAAGGAAATAAATCCTCAAAAACTTCAGGTTAGATATAAATGGTTGGAATTAGTATATATTATAATTATAGTAAAATTAAATGCACGTTTAAATTAATTCCAGTCTTGGAAATGTTGCTTGAAGGCGGTGGGTTCGACTCCTTCTGGCACTTTGCTGACATGTACCTGAGAAAAAGGAGTAAATGCATTTATTTCAATCATAAAACAGAAGAGTATAGAAGACAAGGAACAACGACACATTTTCGATGACCAAATCGAACGTGTCCTTGCGGAATATGATGTCAGTAGCCTTGAAAACCAACAAACATGTATGATATGAGTCATTAGGGTCATAGGAGCGAGTGAGTTGTGTAAGAATCGTTCCTCGTGCGCTCCCTTCTCTCTGCCTATGCTGTCAAGGACTTGGCGTTAAGTAAGCAAGTAAAATCTTAAACAATTTTCCTCAACGCGGTACTCCTTAATAACTCAACGGATTTGGCATTGAATATATTTAAAAAAATATTCTTAACAGTCTAGAATTATAAAATAGTACAATTAGATATAAAAACGTATTAAATAAATTTATTGCATTGCATTCAGTCATCGATATTGAACACACCAGCCAGGAGTCGACAGTCGGAGTTTTACTTACCCAGTCCGGATAATCATGTATCTTGAAGTAATATTCAGCCTTTTTCATTGCCTCAGCTTTTTCCTAAACAAAAAATAAATATTATCATTGCTTCAAGCTCTTCAAGCTACAACTGGCAACTGGGCAACTGTAACACATTAGAGTTACAGTTGCGTTGCCGACCTTTAAGGGAGTAGGATGGGTAAGGATGAGGAAGGGAAGCGGGCCCCGGATACCTCTCACACCGAACGAAACGCGGCATGAGCCACTATACTTAGATCTTCTGAGAGGCCGTGGTATTTCACCGGTCGAGCCGGCCCATTCATGCAGTGAACTGCTTGGCTCTACCACAGTCTAGTAGGGTTAATATACGGGCTAATTAATGATTATAATAACATAACATTACTTCATGCCTTTTGTTACCCGAAGGTGTAGGCAGCGGCTGTTAAGCTTCGTCTGGGTGGAAATACACTGGCTTCTTGAGGGTCCTATTGAATAAGTCATTGTTTTTATGTTAGCTAGGTATAGTTACGTAAATACCTTATCGTTGGAGGCTCTTCCCACCCACACGTAGATACCGCTGTAACTTCCCGTGTCCAAAATGTAACATTCCTGAAAATAATATACTTACAGTTAGATTTTATTTATAACTAATGTCCCGCCGGAATTTTGTTTCGCATGAAAAGCATTAAAACATTTTCTAAAACAAAAGTAACCCAAGCTACTTCTTATTATATCAGCTGCCTGCCAATAAAAGTCCTACCAAAATTGGTCCAGCCATTTCAGAGATTAGCCGTAACAAACTGACAGACAGACAGACAAAAATTGTAAAACGTTATATTTTTGTGTAGTATATACCGTACTCATATAATTATATACATGTGGTAAAAAGCGGTCATTACAATATTACAAGTAGACACTTTAATTCTATTTATATGTATATACATATGTTCTCACGAGTCCCATTGTAAAAAGGCTCTATAGAATTATACCCCCCCTATTGGACGTTTTTACAGCATAATGATTGCTGTAAAAAACGCTAAAGCTAAAAGCTAAATCTACTTTTATTGCTTTATAGCTCGCCCTTATTTGTGTCCCCAAACGTTCTTATATTAGGGGTAGTACATTAATCATGCAATATGCAAAGTACATTCGCTTTCCCATAATCTGTCATATGTTAATAGTTAACATAACCATCATGAGCCATTAATCGCATTAATAAAATGGACTATCAAGTTTCCGGGGCCCGGGGTGTAAGGCCCCATATAAGACCACTAATGAGTTGTAGCCCCTCCAAGCCAGTGCTAACTACACTTAACAATAAAAAGCTTTGTATGTGTGTTTTCAAAGTACTATAGGTGTGTACTCACATTGGTATCGAGCAGGTCTTGAGTGAACGGAGCTGGCAGCTTCTTGATCTTCAGCGATCCAGTCTTGTCAGAGATTTCACTTAGCGACACCTCTGCAGTGGCGCCACGTTCAAACTCCTGAACAAAATTATCTACTAAAAACATCACCGTCATAGATTTAGTCCTAAGTACGCAGCCAGATCGGGCAGGTCAGTTTTGGGCTAGTCATAGTCCTAGACTCAATGAACATGGGGACCAAATACTCGTGCGTTCTATAAACATCTTGCAAAGAGACTGATTTAGGCCGACCAGAGGGCTGGTCTATTCTTCGCACTGTTGATTAGCATTGCCATTCAGCGTGGCAATGCGGCCAGTCTTCTGGGCACGCCGCCAGTAGACCGAGATGCGGAGAAATTAGATTTCAGTGTATCATTCAATTGTATATATTGCTATTAATTTATTTCTTCTAACTATTGGTATGGATATATATATTTCTTTGGCGCCGATTAGAGCCAAAATTGTTTGATTAGTTTGTTTCCTTTAATCTAGGTTGATACCGAAAGATTAACGCGTCCTAATTTTCAATAATACTGGCTGACCCGGCAAACGTTGTATTGCCGAAAAATAAAATTTTAAAAATAGGGGTTGATCGTAGGGGGTTGAAAATTTAGGGTTGTATGTATTTTTGTATCCAGTTTTATAAAAAAAATATGATACAGAAATATACCGAAAAATTAAAAAAAAATTGAGGGGTGGGCTACCCTTGTGATTTAGGGGGATGAAAAATAGATGTTGTCCTATTCTCAGACTTACCCGATATGCACACAAAATTTCATGAGAATCGGTCAAGCCGTTTCGGAGGAGTATGGGAACGAAAACTGTGACACGAGAATTTTATATATTAGACTAGCTGACCCAGCGAACTTCGTTTCGCCTCTATTAGAATTAATAATAACAAAGTTTCATCCCCTATTTCATCCCCCCACAGGTCGAAATTGCAAAAACGCTAGAACTAAAGTTTAATTATTTCTTATCAAGTTCTTAAATATGAAGTTTAATGGTTTTATCTTTTAAAATTAAGAAATCCTATACAAACTTTCAACCTCTTTTTCCCTTTTTTCGCAATTAAAGGTAGCCTATGTCCTTTTTCAGGGTCTAAAGATTGTCTTTGCCAAATTTCATCAAAATCGGTTGAGAGATTTAAGCGGGAAAGCGTAACAGACAGACAGACAGAGTTACTTTCGCATTTATAATATTAGTAGGGATGTAGACCTATTCAATAGTAGTATGGTGATTTACTAGTGGGGACCATTTCCTTTATATTTGATTCAAATAGTTTTATAGAGTAAGGCTATTAATATATATCTAAGTTTCTATTATTGGTCGATAATTGGAGGTATTAATTTTAATACAGGTGATGAAATAATATAAGAAAGTAACAAGCAAACTTGTGAACGAACCTCGTCATCACCACCTTCGTCCGCTTCGGCTACTGAATCGCTATCACCAGAGCCAAGAGCTTCAAAGAACTTTTCGAAGTCACTCTCCTTTGAGTCGGCATCTAAATTCAACATTAAATTGTAAAATAGTTTCTTTTTAAGTCATTATCCCGCTGCTACTGATAATACACAGTGCACAAATAAGTGGGTTATAAGTTCTGGCATATCCCTCAGGTAGACAGTTATTTCTGTCTACACTGTAATAGATTTGGCGTGAAGTCAAATGATTTCTAGCATTTACTAAGGATTAAATCTAATAAATTTCATACCAATGATTTCAATTTCAGCTCTTCCGTTGTGGTCCTGGTCTCTGATCTGGTTGGCTACCGTGATGGCCTTCAGTCTCTCGACACTTTTGGCCTTCTCACCGACGTACAAATAGATATCGTGGTTGACGTCCAAGATGAAGCAGTCACCCTTGTTGAGGGAACTTGATGTCGCATCCACCTGACACAGTGGTATTAAGGTTACCTTTTTACTATTCATATTTATAGGAACACACCGAACAAGAATTACTAAAACAGAGTAACAGAACAGTGTCTGGAAATGAATTTTATAAAAAAAACAACCTTAAAAGAGGCCAGCTGTATGCTATCATTTCTGCCCTTCCAAAGGTTGCCTCGAAGAGTTTGTAGGTACTCATAGATATAATACCTTTTTTATGTATTTTGTGCAAATAAAGTGTAATCTATCTATCTACGGCAAACGAATAAAAGTTTTTAAATTTATTAAAAGCCTTAAAATGCTTTATATTTGTTTGCGAACTGAATTAGAGGATTTTTTGGGGTTCGAGTTTAACATCGTGTACGTAACCCACAGAACACATAAAGTCGACACACACTACTCTATTCTGTATTCATTAGACGAAAAAAAATATGTAAAAAAAAAGGTAAACTCAATCATACCTGCTTAACTCTAACATTCCTCTTTCCTTTGATTTGGAAGAGCCTCTTTTCAGAGCCCTCGTTGGTGGTCACGTGATGGAAGCCCGATGCATGGCCACCGTCCAAGTACCTTATGGCTGTTACCAAGAATTATTGAATTGATAGATTTCCACAGACGGACAATAAAAAAATAACTTCTCGATGCAATTACTTTACAAATTAAAAGGGGTTGAGATATATCAGATATCATAACTTCACGCATTTTTCCACCCGAAGGTACACCTTCGGCAGTGGCTGTTAAGCCGCGTCTTGCCGTTATGTTTACGTCCCAAAGGGAACGGTGTGGCGAACCTATTGCCACACCGGTCACAAAGTTTTCAGTAATCGATATTTATCACACACAACTTTCGATAAGTCATGTGAGCCAGGATTCGAATATGCGACTTCTTGATTCAGAAGTGGGGTTCTCGACCACTGGACAACCGAAACTGATACCGAGTATAATACATAATTATCTATAATACTGACAGAATGGAAATGCTAATATGTTGGTATCTATATACCGTGGGAACCAAGTCATGGGCGAATTCTGCAATACGTAAAAGCAAAGTTTCATAACGCAGTTAATGGGCCGGTTCGATCGGTGAAATACCACGACCTCTCAGAAGATCGACGTAAAGTGGCTCATGCCGCGTTTCGATCGGTGAGAAAGGTACCCGGAGGCCCACCCCCTTCCCCGTCCTTTCCTATCCGACTTAAAGGTCGGCAACGCAACTGTAACACTATATGTGTTGCAGGTGTCCATGGGAGACACTGGTCGCTTAGCATCAGGCTCGTTTGCCCTCATATCCCATAAAAAGTACCTGGTTGGAAAAAGTCCAAGAACTGTTTGGACTCGTATCCTTGCAATTCGCGATGTTGTATGGCGTGCCCTTGGAATTGAAAGTCGTCCATGTTGACAGTCAGCATGGCGGCAGTGCCGGCTTCATCCTGGGACGTCTTCGAGCCGAGCCAGAAGTAGATGTCCCATGCCAGGTGGTTAGCATCTCCTTTCGTCTGATTAACATAATAATAAAATCTCAATTCATAAGTCAGATATATCAGCTAGTATGAACTAAGTGTAAAGGTACTTTGACTAATTGAGAGTACATTTGGTTCCTCATTCTCTCTGATCGGGAATTTATCGCCAAATTATTAAAATAATTTATCTGTCTTCTACAAATTCAATGCAGATATCCACCTTAAATAGTTTGGTAAGATGGTGATGTTTGAGAACCTAATAACTGCAGGCATTTCTGCTGCATCGTTTCCCAGTGAACATCAAATGTAAATTAGAACCATTTTTTTTTATTATGGGACAGAGGGACAAGCGAGCAAGCGGATCACCTGGTGGTAAGTAACTAACGCCGCCCATGGACATTATATAACACAAATATTGTGACAGTTGCGTTGCCAGCCTTTTAGGGAGTAGGATGGAAAAGAGTGGAATTAATGTTTCTTTCTCAATGAACGCAACATTAATTTATGAAACTTGTAGGGTACAAGGAGAAAATAGATGAAATCATCTTCTAAATATAATAATAATAAATTATTGAAATCATCATCACCTTAGATGTCTGGCGCTAAATTCTTATTTATTTTTATTTATTTTATTTATCTTGGACACAATATACACAGCGCCCTCTAGTTCCAAGCTAAGCAACTATATGCTTGTGTTATGGATACTAGATAACGGATATTAATACATATATACTTTTCTTTTGTAAATACATACTTATAATACATAGAAAAACACCCAGACGCCACACAAATATTCATGTTTGTCACAAATATTTGTGCTCGGGTGGGAATCGAACCCCCGACCTCATTGCTGCAGCCGGTAGTTTTATCAATGCGCCACGAGGCCCGTAGTAGTTAAAAACTTTATGTTGCATTGACTTAGTATCTTATCCCAGTAATAACATAATGATCAATTTACACAAAGTTCATACATTGTTGAGATTCAAGTTACACGCGGTCACACGCTCTAGAAGGCTCGCGGTGAATTCATAAAGACTTAGCGATATTGTCGTCGTCATCACAAGACATATTAAATAACACACATACCTAAATAAATACAAATGTAACATAACACAGTTGTTTCTTAATAGTGGTGGCATTTCAGCTGAATGGGTTTTTTTTTATAAATTCAGGACTTCTTTTACCCGAAGGTGAAAGCAGCGGCTGTTGTTACTCGACTTGCAAGATTTTGATGACAGGTGACTTATGTGTGCGAGCCAGAACGCGAAACCACGACTATTTAGTTCCAAAGCAAGGAGTTGCACCAAAATTGATAGTCGATAAAATAAATATTTGGCATCATCATCATCATCAGCCCGTAGAAGTCCACTGCTGGACGTAGGCCTCCCCCATAGAGCGCCACAACTGCCGGTCCTGTGCAACCTGCATCCATCGGCCTCCCGCGGATTTCACAAGGTCGTCTGTCCACCTGGTAGGGGGACGGCCTACTCCGCGTCGACCAGTTCGTGGTCGCCACTCGAGAACCTTTCTACCCCAGCGGTGATCGGTTCGTCGAGCGATGTGGCCAGCCCATCTCCACTTCAGCGTGCTAACCTTACAGGCTATGTCGGTCACGCCAGATCTCTTGCGAATCTCCGTATTGCGGATCTTATCTCGCAGAGAGATTCCGAGCATAGCCCGTTCCATAGCACGCTGAGCCACCTTGAGCTTCGTTATGAGGCCAACATTTAGAGACCACGTCTCAGCTCCGTATGTCATCACTGGTAACACACATTGGTCATAGACCTTAGACTTAAGGCACTGTGGGATTTTGGACGAGAAGATTTCCCTTAGTTTCCCGAACGCTGCCCAACCGAGTTGAATCCGTCGGTTTATCTCTTTCTCGAAGTTGGCTCTACCTAGCTGGACTGTTTGTCCTAGGTAAACATAGTGGTCGACAACTTCGAGGATCGCATCGCCAACAGTAACCGGTACTTGAATGACATGGGCATTGAACATTACTTTGGTTTTGTCCATGTTCATTCTGAGACCTACTTGTTGGGAAAATCTGCTGAGATCCTTGAGCATTGTACCAAGGTCCTCCAGTGACTCTGCCATGACCACGATATCGTCGGCAAATCGAAGGTGAGTGATGTATTCGCCATTGATGTTGATGCCTAGTCCAAACCAATCCAAGAGCTTGAACATGTCCTCCAATGCAGCGGTGAACAGCTTCGGGGAAATTACGTCCCCTTGTCTGACACCTTTCTGCAATGGAATGGGATTCGTACTCCCAGACCCAATCCGGACTGACATAGTGGCGTTTCTATACAAACACTGCAGCACTTCGATATACCGATAGTCAATTTGGCATCTCTGGAGGGACTGCAGCACTGCCCAAGTTTCGACGGAATCAAAGGCTTTCTCATAGTCCACAAACGCCAGGCACAAAGGCTGATTATACTCTTCGGTCTTTTGTATAATTTGGCGTAGTGTGTGTATGTGGTCTATGGTACTATAGCCTTTCCGGAAACCGGCTTGTTCGGGAGGCTGGAAGTCGTCGAGCCTGCGCGAGAGTCGATTTGTAATGACCCTCGAGAACAGCTTATAGACATGGCTCAGAAGCGAGATGGGTCTATAATTTTTCAAGCGGGTTGTATCACCCTTTTTGAAAAATAACACCACCACGCTCCTGGTCCACGCCTCTGGAACGTCGCCCCCGAGCACGACAGAATTAAAAAGTTTCTGAAGGGCCTTAAGGATCGGTGTACCACCCGCCTTCAGAAGTTCGGTAGTAATTCCATCGTCACCCGGTGCCTTTCCGTTCTTTAGCTGCTTGAGAGCCATTCTGATCTCGTACAGACTGACGTCCGGGATGTCTTCGCTGTAGTGCCGAATTAGCTTGGATCTGGGATCTCGAGACAAGCCGACAGCAGGAGTTTGTGTAGACTCATACAACTGTCTATAAAACTTCTGAACCTCTCCCAGAATCTCATCTTTGGAAGAAACAACGACGCCGTTATCCTTCTTCAATTTAGTCAATTGACTCTGCCCATTAGACAGATCTTTTGCGAATACTTTAGAGCCTTGGTTCCGCTCTATAGCTTCTTGTATCCGCTGGGTGTTATATTTGCGAATATCGCGTCGTACACCTTTCGAGATCTGCCTATTTAGCTGTCTGAGTTTGGACCAATCGGCCGAAGACTGCGTCGAAATTTTTCGTCTCTCCTGCATGAGCCTGAGAGTAGGTTCCGACAGTTTTTGAGTTCTGTTTGCACGTCGCTTACTAAAAAATTTAGCACCGACGGCATGCGCAACTTCCACTATCCTGCTGTTCATATCGTCCACCGTTTCACACTCATCTAGGCATTGGAAGCGATTTTGGAGTTCGAGCTGAAAGTTTTCGGGGTTTTGGTATTGAACAGGTGAAGGACGCAAAGTAGACCTCATCCGACGTGAGCGCTCGACTTTGACACAGAGATTCAACATGCCTCTAACTAGTCTGTGATCGCTCCCAGTTTTCACTCTGTTGATCACTGAGACATCGTTGAATATATGTCGTTTGTCTGACAAGATGAAGTCTATCTCATTCCTTGTTGAACCATCGGGGCTGATCCAGGTCCATTTCCTTTGTGGCTGTTTCCTGAAGAAGGAATTCATCATAAAGAGGCCCTCCCTCTCCAGAAATTCAGCCATTTTCTGACCCCTCTGGTTTCTCTGTCCAACACCGAATTGCCCTACCCTCAGCTCATCGTCTTTCCTCGTGCCTAGTTTTGCGTTGAAGTCTCCCATAACCACAGTGAAGTAGGTTTTGGACGAGTGGATGGCTTTCGAGATATCCTCGTATAAGGCCTCCACTTCGTCGTCGGGGTGTGCCGAGGTCGGCGCATACACCTGTATGACCTTCAACGAATATCCCTTGGATATTCTGAGTATAAGGTACGCTACCCTTGTCGACACACTCTCGATCCTCTCCACGTTGGCTACTAGAGACCGGTGAACGATAAATCCGACACCACCTTGCGAGGTGTGGTCGCCTTCCCGGTAGAAGAGCAAGTTTCCAGACCGCAGGATTACCGTATCCTCCCCCTGTCTACGGACTTCCGATAATCCCACAATGTCCCATCGAATCTTACTCAGTTCTTCTTCCAGTTCGGTGATCCTCTCGTCAGTCCTAAGCGTGCGTATGTTGTGTGTTACCAGGGCCAAAGTTCGTTTTTTATGGTAGCCGTGTCGCGACCGGTGATTTTTAGCACCCCCTACTCCGCCGTTACCGAGCCCGCTACCGTGAGCCAACGGAATAGCGGAGCTGCCGTGACTGGGGGCCGTAATATTTGTTTGTTCCATCATGGGGGGTTTTTGCCATAATCGCCACGCTTGGCAGGCGGGTTGGCGATCGCAGTAGGCTGTAGTTATTTAGAGAGAATGCTGCTGCCCATTCTTCTAGCCTAATATACATTTACAGGTGCAGCCATCAGTGATTGAGTTCATACAGAACTCAATAATATGTCTATAAATGCCAATAACATATAGAAAGTTGAAAATAAAGTTGAGAAAGTTACGTTGATTAAGTAAAATAATATAATGATTTATATAATTGTATACTCACGCTAAGTACGATGTAAGAGTCGCCAGTAAAGAATTTTCCATAATGAGATGCTGGTACTGCAACCGGCTCGAAGTTCTGCAACAAGAATTTTACTTTAAGAATTTTAATTTTTACAGAATGAGTTATGTATGTGTACTATAAAATAATAATATAATTCTACCTCAATGTTATCTGCCATCTTCTATCATCAATGAAAATCAATACCTATAGAAATTCATATTCAAATTCAAATTTTCAAATTCTAATTCATTTAGTTGTTTAAAACATGTGTAGTACAATTATACATAATGTTAATTTTTATAAAACATTGAGTTTCAACATGTTTTTCCATGAAAGGCGTACAAATTTTAACATTAGCAAAACGTGAATTAAAATGTAAATGTATAAACCATGTAAACTATCTATGGATCAAAGGATTAGGTATCCATACGTGAATAATTTTCCTTTATAGATATCTACATAGGAAAACGCAATATATATTTACATTACTTTCGTATATATTTGTTTAAAGGAAAGTAATATGTGTCGAGAGGGACCACAAAACCTATATTTTGTAGCCATTGCCATCCGAGATCCGTTACTAAATAAGAACTATTAAATCAATTCAATGATCAAACAAAATAGTTTGGCAACTGCATCACGTTACGTAATAACGAGCCATACGTTTTAATAAAACAATAAAAATTAATATATCAACTAGAATGTAATTTCAGCAAAGAATTACAATTTAATTTACTAGTATTTATTAATAATTTATATGCAGCGATGAGATTTCAAGTCATAAATCAAAACGTATCTGCCTAATGACTAACGAATGTAATGTATAGAGAAATATTAATAATAAAAAACTTCAAAGTTTCGTAACGTCGACGCCCACATGAAAATGTTTTTCTTTTCACAACCGTGTAAAAGTTCCAAGATGAGAATTATTATTCTTTTGTAAATTAATCTTAACATACATAATTTCACGCCTTTTCTACCCGAAGGTGTAGGCAGCAGGTGTTAAGCCTCGTCTTGCCGTTATGTTTATGTCCCAAATGGAATGGGTGGCGAATCTATTGCCATACCGGGCACAAAGTTTTCAGTCATCGATATTTATCACACATAACTTCCGAAAACAATTTCGAAAGGGGAAAGGCGATCGAATCTCCGGATACCTCTCTCACCGAACGAAACGCGGCACATTTCACGCCTATATTCCGAGACGCCGTGGTATTTCGCCGGTCGAGCCGGCCCATTCATGCGGCGAACTGCAAGATTCTACCACCGTACCGTAGATGCGTTACGACTATATTTGTAAAACAAAATTTTTCAACGAAAACGTAAGAATATGCGCTTTTGCATTAGATACTTTTTGTAGTTCCTACACATGCCTTTCTATTTTAGTTATGGTTCGACACGCGGTTAACTGATTTTGTCGCAATTTAATCACAGGTTATGTGGAGTGCCTACATTCAAATAATATCTATTAATAATTAGAGGAAAGTGTACCTACGGCAAAAAAAATATAGCAGTATCATTAAATATTTATGACACAACTACAATCAAATCCTATTAAAATTGTTTTTCCTCATTGTACACGCTATATTTTTAGCTGATTTGTACGATTTAATTATTATTAATATCAGATCGATAAGCGACATATAATATACAAATACTTCAAATATTATTCCGTCAAATGATTCACATAATTTAAAAATTGTTTAAAAAATGTATTTCTATTATTCAATAGAATAATATAATATTATTAATAAGCTAATCATTTAATACACTTAATTTGGATATACAATATTTCTATGTCTATTCGGTGATCAAATTCCGACGTTACACCTTAAATACCAAACAGGGCAGGCAATTATATCTCTACTAGTCAGATAAACTTTCTAGTACTAAATATAAATATGAAAAAAATCGAAAAAGTTTTTTGTCTTGACTTTATCCAACCATTCTACAAATATTTTTAGACGTAGGCGTAAAACACTATACCCACATAAGCTTGGAATATCGTCATAAACCGGGTGCTTAGTAAAAATATATATTGTTACTGAATAATACTTGATTTTAACGTCGGCCATTAAAACTATTTTCGCGCCAGTTCCAAATGTTATTGAGGATGTAAAAAAGTTTGGGTGTTATCATTCGTCTCTATGCATGTTTTTAGCTCGCGTCTATCAAGGGCACATAATGTCACAATATCCGACCGTGGAACAAGAAATGTATAGATATTGAAACATGATTTATACATTCTTAAAATTCTCATTCTGTTAATGTTTAATTAGTTCTCTTAAATCATGTTACAAACACTTTTCTCTCACGCAGCATTTATTTTCTGGATTCAAGAAGGCATGTTGTATGTATAACACTGCATTTCACAGATGGGAAAGCTCAATTAAAAAAATATAAAAGATAATTATCATAATAATAAATTTTCGGATTATAATCCATAGCAATATTGTAGAGAGGAGAGAGTTAGTTATTTAGCTGTAAAGGAATACTGTGGAAATCATTTAACAATTATAATACTTATTTCCCTATTCGAAAGCTACATTAATTCAGATCAGTTCATATTGAATAATACGAACGACGCTACGAATTAAAAGTTACGTTACCATAATACTGCACGACATCACATTATTTTTTTTAGATTAAAATCTGTTAATGCTATTTTTGTTGGCGTTGGCAATACACACTGGTGTTGTTTGACGCCACACTGACGATATGTGAATCTTTAGAAAAAAAAAAATCAAAGTCTAAGTCTTTCGCATACATTCAAAAATCAGTTCATAAACGTTTACGTTTAAAAACCATCAAATGTATCATTCGCTTTGATAATTTATCTGTTTATATAATTTCTGAACGTAATAGTTGGGTGTGAATGATATTAGATTCATTTACTGATCAATATAAATTATATTTAGTGCCAATAAAAATGTGTTCCAGCGACTTATTTATTAGCGGTAGATTACTCGATCTATCGCAGGTGTATCCTCTGGCCTCTTGCGGTCGTCTCGGTGGTCTGGTAGTTGACCAACCCGATTCTGAATCGATGTTTCTAGAGTTTGAATCTTATCCATGACTTTTAAGAAATTCTGTAGTAAATAGGTGATTGATAAAATTGTGCTCGATATGTAGGTATAGTCTCTCAATCTATTAAATTATGTACTTAAAATATTCGGTAAGTTGAGGTACAACTGCAACTATCTACACTTTGGATATTTAAAAGGTTCAGTGTCAAGCAGTTTTAGAAATAATACGAAAGAAACCAACAGAAAGAAAATTAGAGTTTGTACAATAAAGTCAAATTTAAAAAAATATTGTTGTTTGTTCAGTTACCTCAATACGCCATAATTCCAAGCCTGCCTTTTTGCCCGAGTTTGCAAAAGCTGGGTGCACTTCAGCCATTGTCTGAAAAAAAAAGAGTTCCTATTAAATATAAAAACAATTCTAATTTCAGACACATATCGATATACATATACGGTTTGTGTTGCTTAGTCGAAGCAGTTCTCTTAATGAAACAATTCGAGTAGTTTTTTTTTTCCTTTTCAAAAGTAAATTGTATATGTCTACAGTCAAGGACAGCCGGTTAACAATTGATGACGTGGTATTGTCAATTCACTCGCTCTCATAGGTTTTAATTCCCTATCTCTTTCTGACGTCAGTCGGGCCTGGAGAGGGAAACAGAAAGACAGGTTTTATTTTGTGTTATTAATCTTCTATGTTTTAGATAGGTTCTTTTGACTTCAGTCTGGAAATACAATAATAAACAGTATTTGTGACATACAAAAAATCTTAATGGAACAAAATCTTTTTTTACATAAACTCATCAATTAAAAAACTACGTCGAAGAGCATCCTTTATATGAGGCGTGCAAAATGTATTTCTCGAACGTTACAACATTAGTGACTAGCACAAAAATAATGATATCAAGAATAGTGTCCACGAAGTTTTAGTGAGGCCGTTCCTCACGACCGGTGACCTTGGGAGTGACTGGTGACTACACTATACAAATAGGTAGGGGAAAACATGTGACCGTGAAATGTTCTCTTGTTCTTTCCGCTATAGACAAAATCATGCCAAAAGTACGTCCTTCGAAATTAAATTCAAAAGTAACTTTAATTTAAAAGTTCGTACAGACTCTCAAAAGTTAATATAAACAACAATGCCAAAATTAACCACATATTAATATGTGATTTTCTAAGGAATTCTATTTTTAAATTTTCAAAATAAAGTACTTATCTGTCATTGGTATGTACTTACTACAGAATCGTTATTTGAATATTTCGTTCGAAATTTAAATTTATAATTATATTTAAAATTAGAACTTAACATAATATCAATCGACGAATGACAGCGTGTTTGATATTTAGATGCTCTGATATTCTATCAATATTGATTGATTGAGCTTGAAAGATATAACTGGCATTAATAAAACTGTGTCTAATTCAGTACACATTCAGGCAGCCATTTTGTTTATGCGTCACAGATTGTCTAGTTATGTTCACAAATAATATGGTTTAAATTAAAGTATGATGCGGGCGACACATGTATCGCATTACATACAGACATACACCTGGCAATTAAAGTCAGAATAAAACATTGCCGCGTCTGCATGTTTATTATTTATTTATTTTATTTTTTTTCTCTAGAACACTATAGTATTATTATTTTTTAACGTAAATTTGTTGAAATGTTGCCATTAACTGTAAATTGGACAATAATGGCCAATAGGTACAAGCCGTAATAGTATAGTATTTAATTTTCGTTTATTGTATCAATCGATAAGTCATTGCGCTACGTAATAATATTTGTACTCTAGGTATATTCATTGTTATTGTATAACACAAACAAACAAACATACCTACACTTAGTACATTATTAAGTAAATATTTATCAAACAATTATGAATATTTGTTCAATTCATAACAAATAGGAAAACAAATTTCAAATGACCGAATGAATCTCGGCCTAAAGAGACTCGGTGAATTGTCTGCTGACGTACGAGAGATTAGGCTGAACTGATCCACGCTTCACTTTGGCTCAGTCAAATTTTAAATGAATATGGTTTGAAGATCAGTTTGATCGATTGAGTAATTATAGTCTCTATGTTAAATTACTCCTAATTAACTCAACAAATAGACGTTCTAACGTCCACCATAATTGAAACATCTACGTTCCTTCGTTTCATAACATAACATAACATAACATAACTTCACGCCTTTTGTTACCCGAAGGTGTAGGCAGCGGCTATTAAGCCTCGTCTCGCCGTTATGTTTACATCCCAAATGGAATAGGTGGCGAACCTATTGCCATACCGGGCACAAAAACCGGCCTTCGTTTCATGACTATATAATACTAATAATATCTTGGACACAAATCACACAGCGCCCTCTAGTTCCAAATTAAGCCACTAAATGCTTGTGCTATGGATTTCCTTTTGTAAATACATACATAAACTACATAGAAACACACCCAGACGCTATACTACCTCGATTCTGCAGTCTGTAGCTTTACCATACTTTGCTTTATCACCACCACCACCACCTACTGTTATTTAAAAAAGATTATTAAAGGTAATGATTTAGTACAACAGTAAAACAATCTGCCCTATTACTACGGAAAGAGTTTGATATTTAGTCATTTTTACCTAATAGACTTTCAAAGTAAGTTATTCTATTATTTATTAAATAAAAAAGCGTCAAGCAAACTATCGAATTGGTGGTCAAGAGATCGAGCACCAATCTTCAGGATCAATCAGTCTCGGGTTAAGATCTTGGCTTACACTATTCTGAAGTCATGTGTGATAAGGCATAACAGCCGGTGCCTTCAATTTCACATAGAAGCGCGGGATTTCAAAAAACAATGTGTCAAATAAGTTAAAAAGGTAGTCACTAAGTAATAATTATAGTTAAGTAATACGTATAAGATACATAATTATAGTTTATATTATAATTATATTTATTTAATTTTATTTATTATAATTATAGTTATTAGTATTTATAAAAAAAAATACTAATAGCTACGAAGTAAATATAACCTAATAATTGTCAAAATGTCAATGTAGTAGTTTGGACCCAAGTAATATTTTCAAAACATTGCATTTAATTTTGAGGTTCTTATTTTACTTTTTCGGAATTTAAGATCTGCTAGATTAGGTAGGTATATTAACTAGCTGACCCAGCAAACATTCTCTTGCTTAAATAATAGAGTTTTTTTTAATAAAACAAATAAAGAATAGGGGTTGATCATAGAAAGGTGAAAACAGTGGTAGAGCCAAGCTGTTCGCTGCATGAATGGGCCGGCTCGACCGGTGAAATACCACGATCTCTCAGAAGACCGACGTAAAGTGGCTCATGCCGCGTTTCGTTCGGTGAGAGAGGTACCTGGAGGCCCACCTCCTTCCCAATCCCCTATCCCTTAAAGGTCGGCAACGCAACAGTAACACTACATATATGTGTTGCTTGTGTCCATGGGTGGCTTTGGTTGCTTACCATCAGGTGACACGCCTGCTCGTTTGCCCTCGTATCCCATAAAAAAGGTTTTTTTTTATATTGTTTCATAAAAAAAAACTAAATAAAAAAATACGCATAGCATGAAAAATAGACGTTGTCCTATTCTCAGATCTTCCCGATATGCCCACGAAATTTCATGAGAATCGGTCAAGCCGTTTCGGAGGATTATGGTAACTAACACTGTGACACGAGAATTTTATATATTAGAGATATAGTTACAGAAATATAAGTAATGTCATGTATTATTATATTTATAGTATATTATTTTATACTATATTTTTAAACAATTAGTAGAGTTATAGATACGAAAATATATAAGTAGTACATTTAACATGTACTAGCTTCAGTGCGTCTCTCATAAATACCATTGTTCCAATTTTATAATGAGAGTTACATTTAGAGCGTGAAGCAGTTTCGGTGGATAAGCAAAGAAAATAATTCCAAATACAAGACATTCAAAAGTGATAGAGCGACTCAGTTCGCTGCATGAATGAGCCGTCTCGACCGGTGTAATACCACGACCTCTTAGAATATCGATGTAAAGTGAAACATTTCAAAGGCCGGCAACGCAGTTGTAACACTATTTGTGTCCATGGGGGGCGTTTGTTGCTTACCAGCAGGTGACACGCTTGTTCGATTGCCTCCTTATCGCATATAAAAGACATTCGCATCGCAAAGTTTGCTCTCGCATTGTTAATAATATAGCTGAAAATGAACCAACGAACCTCCGAATTAATTACACGTTAAGTGCTCTAATCACCAAACTATTGAGGTAATCAATACATAATTATGCGTATAAAGTAAATGCAGTTTTATTACCGTTATTTTACTTATTTATGAAAATGATTTACGACAAATGAAACATTTATTTATAATCGACGGACTACGTTATTTTTGTTCCCGTGGGAATTCCAAGATGTAAATGTAGCCTGTGTCATTTCTCAAGGTTATGACGAATCCAATTTTATCCAATAGACATCTCATACTAATATCCATCCATCCAAACATAACACCTCCTTTTAGCGCAACAGGTGAATAAATTGCCCAAACGTTACCATTATTTTTTGTGAAGTCAAAGTAAATTTAAAAAAATTAAGGCACTCTAGACTCTAGTTATTTTCTATAAGACAAGTATTTAACTAAATTGTGTATATATTTCATTAATTCATCATAATATATATTTTAAATTTCCTTATTTTCCTTAAAGGCAATAATAACGCAAATAAATAATAATCATATTTCCTAAAAAAAAATATTTGCAAATGTTTAGTAGAAAATCGCATTTTTATTAATTTATAACAATGTTAATATGATGATAATTTCCGTTCCAAAATCAATTGAAATGTCAAGACAGATACGGGAAGAGATTTCGGAACAAAATAAGTTAAATAAGACATAAAACCTTTACAAGACATTAAAACAACTTTTAGGATTATATCGCGTTTATTTATTACTAAATTTTATTTATTTCCCGACCTTTACAAGATTAAAAATATATATATTATAACAGAGCAACTATTTAGATTTTTTTTATAAAAAGGATATAAAATCTAATGACATTTTACTAAACGCTTAAGGATATAAATTGTGAAAACATTTCCAGCGCTGATACAAAAAACTGTAATATATTATAATTTACATGATATGAATTTAATTGTAAATTACTGTATAATAAATAATTATTTATGAGAAAAATATACTATTTAAATTAATATGAACTCACAATTTCTGCTGACGCTCACTCACAGTCAGGTGCAATGTCGTACTGACTGACTGAATGAGTGAGTGAGGTAAACTAAATGAAAATGTTTGCGAACAAAAATGACAGATGCTGGGCGCGTTCTAGTTAAACGTAGAGTACTTATTTCATTTAATAAGTGTTCTAGTTGTTAGATATGAACGCGCCAATTATCAATATGCAAATATTGCGTTAGTTTATAAATACGAAGATAATTTTTGTTTTTTTTTTTTACTAGAGTTTTAAAAAATGGATAGTCTCTAAATGTAATTTAAGTTATCTGGGATGAAAAATTGTATATAAGTATTACGTTACGCAATTTTTGATGAGATTTTACCCTCCTTCTCTCGCAGTAAGTCTGTGACACGCCGAACGTTTTCTTGTCAGCTTATGAATCAATATCTCTTTATCAGTAGTAGAGTGCTGAACGCCAAGACTGCATGAGAACTACTCCAAAAAATTAAAAAAAATTGTACATCTAAGATCAATTAACTAAAGTAAAACTTGTATCCATTATAATCATTATTTTATATCTCATGCGTTTTGTGATACTATCTATTGATTAGTAGCTATTATCTATATATTATTCGTAAGAAAGTTGAAAATGTCCCTTGAATTTTTTTTAGAATACTTAGGATATATTCTAGATTCGAAACCGAACCCACAAATGAATGAATTATTGGATTTTTTATCTGTTTGTATGTATGTTTGTTACGGGTAGACTCTAAAAGTACTACTTGCTTTTATGTCCAATTTTGTATAAATATAGCCAAGAGGTCAGGATAACACATTGGCATAGTATTTTTGCTATCCACGCAGACAACAGCTAGTTATGACTAAGTCACACAATAGGTACCTTTAATAAGTAGCAAGGTGACACCATCAGGCTAATCTGACGATGGTTTTTCACCATTTTGGGACGTAAAAATTCTGTGAGATGAGGCTTAACAACCACTGCCGTCACACTAAGCCTCGACTCACAGTATTATTATATCCTAAATGGAATAGGTGGTAGCACCCATTGCCAGACACCGGGAACAATGTTGACAAATGATAGGTAATCATCGATATTTATTATGCAATATGCATATAAATTTCCTTGAAGTCCTTGGTGTGAACCCGGATTCGTTGCTGCGACTTTTGGATTCAGAACCGTGGTGCTAAAAAGAAAGATGATCTTTGAAAGAAGGATGTAATTTGCTAGCTGTACAAAAGAGCCTGCTTCTAGGTGGCAACAAGTTCTTAGGTTTCATGATTAAAATCTATTCAATTCGTCCCTTAACTTCATAACTGCTTAAGTTAAAAATTACCAGTTTGCACATTTTTATGACTTTATGCTGGTCATTTGTCAAATTATATAAATATTATATAATTAATTGTCAAATTATATAATTTAAGTCTCGGTGGTCCAGTGGTGGAGCACACGGCATCCAGAGGTCCGGGTTCAAATCCTGACACTGGCTCACACCAATGACTTTTCGAAATTGTTTTCGGAAGTTAAGTGTGATAAATATCGATGACTGAAAACCGAAATAGGATCGCCACCAATACCATTTGGGACGTAAACATAACGGCCAGACGAGGCTTAACAGCCGCTGCCTACACCTTCGCGTAACAAAAGGCGTGAAATTATGTTATGTTAGCACCGAGTAGTTTTTTTGTCTCGGAACAGCATCCCACAGTACAGCATCTTTCGTCTTAAACATATTTAGTCGGTAAAAATGACGAGGTAGAGCCACGCAGTTCGCTGCCTCAATGGGCTGGCTCGACTGGTGAAATACCACGACCTCTCAGAATATCGACGTAAGTGGCTCATGCTACGATTCGCTCGGTAAGTGGACTCGGAGGCCCAATCTCATAACCTCTCCTCTTCCCACTTCTTTGCCCTGCCCTATTCCATTTTAAAGGCCAGCAGAGCAGGTCCATTTTGCAGGCAATGTGCATTAGTTGCTTACCATCACGCCTGCTCGTTTGCTTCCCTATCCCATAAAAAAAACTTAAGCGTTGTTGTTAACTAATTTTTATATTTTTTTTATGTATATCTAGGTATAACAAAAATAATATGAAAGAAAAATCTATGTAATGTTTTAATGTAAGTATATATACTTAGTTTCCGTTGAAAACTGGATAATTCAGTTGAAGTTATTTTAGTTTTGTATTTTTAGTTTACTAGAGAGCGCGGTATTTGCAATACTAACGTAGTTTTACGTCCTGCAGATGGAGTGAACCCGAACATGTGGAACAGAAGTAGGAAAAGAGATGATGGCTTTTATAGCATGAGTGACGCGCGAAGCTCGCCACTTAGCATTCCTTCACTACTATTAGATGAAGTATTTCTGTCTGTGCTGTGTTACAAGTGCTGTGTTCGCCTCCGCACAGCACAATCTTACTGTTATTTATTAATGCCATAATCTAATGTAATCTACTAATATTACAAGGCAAGAATATATTCGTTATGAGAGTCAACGAAACGAGTGATGTGTGTAAGAATCGTGCCTTATGGGGCTCCGTTTTCTCTGCCTACCCGCAAGGGATTTGGCGGGAAGTTATGTATGTATGTAAGAATATTTTCTTTGTTTGTTTGTATAAAATAACGCAGAATTAATGATTCGGATTAAAAACATTTTGTTGTGCGACAATGGACAAAAGAGCAAGCGTTGCCAGCCTGTAAGCGATTGTAATGGACGGGCTAGGCAGGTTGGCCTCCAGTTACCTCTTTCACCAAAAAAAACACGGTCAAGCCACTTTAGGTCGATTTTCTGAGAGGTCACAGTATTTCAGCAATCAAAGCCGATTCATGCAGGGAACTGCCTGACTCTATCACTTTTAATGTTAGATACGCACAACAAAAGCTTGAGAAAGGCTATATAACATCACGCTAATATCAATAGAAGCAGGATCTTAGTGGTCTATGATTAGATAGCACGAATTTTGCTAGATTACCTGATGTTTATTTGACGTATAACACTCGCTGTTCGATATTTATCGGTCTCTTTCGGTAGTTCGTTCGTGTCGCGACCGTGTGCCGCCAGATGGCGTTTTTCGTAGTATAAAAATGGTATGGCCGCGTTGTCTGAACGGTCTGAACGCTAAAGTTTTCGTGTGTAACATATAAATTCGCACGTTGTTTGTTATCGCGTAAAAACTTACTCTGCCTATGACCTTTAGTTAGGCGTCGGTTGTAGTTCTTAGAATCAGTAATCGGGTCATATTTTGGCCACCGTCCCCGGTCTTGGTTTGAATTGGTACTAAGTGTGGTGTGCAAGGATTCGGCTATTCCTCCCGGTCTCGAATCCTCAGGGAAGTATCTACACACATATTTCAGACAATAGACACATCATAACATCACCTACCTATCTATCAGTACACTACATTCCTCAGCTTCCCATGACCAGCATCTGCAAGGGTCTGGTGAGTACCTACTCTAAGTTCTTAGTTATTCTCATAGGGCACTATTATCGAACATTTCTGGTAGCAGAGCGTGGTTTAATATATTAAAATATTGGTTTCGTAATAGTTATTGAGTCCTTTGTGAAAATTATTAAAATTATTTGCATCAAAATTAAAATAAGTGGGTAACTTTTTTATCGTATTCAATTGTACTTAATACGTAGTGTTCATATTTTTTTTCTGAATGTAGGTAGTTACTGACTCATTGGAGGAACATTCTCAAGAGTATACTAGGTACTATTATTCTTGTCGATTGTAATAGGTATTTACATTTATAACTTTATAACTCACGTAACTTGCATAGCGCCTGTTATTTGCGTGTCGTAGGCAGACTACTTTCTTATATCGTTATTGAAATATTTTCGATATTAATTTTATTTATTTTTTGTTATTTGATTATATCGTTTGAAGAACATATACACATAATATATCGTTCAGACCGATCTTAGTTCGTTCTGAATTATATTATAAAATAATATTTTTGTTACATCGATCTTATTTACTACAACTTGTATCCGAGTGTTTAGCAGTTCGTTTGTAACCGTTTCGTTTATTATTTTTAAATAATGGCACCGACATTAACAATTGCGGAGGCTAAAGCAAGTTTATCGAATATAGCTCGCTGGCTTGCGTCAGCTGTTTCTTTAGTCGGTCGTGCGGATAGGGTTGCTGCGCTCAAGGACCGTATTGAAAAGGTGCCTATCAAGGTGGATGTCCTGGATTCGGTCTACCGGGTATTGCTGCAGTCGGATGACCCCAAACTAATAGAATACGGTAATTCGGAGTACGACCATTGCATGACGATGGTTGATCAGCTGATGGAAGCAGCGGCCACGGGGCAGGTTAACCAATCACCTGCCCCCTCCATCGTGCTGTCGGATAGTATTTACCATGAGCGTTTGCCGACCTTAAATGTGCCGACCTTTGCGGGTTCTCTTGAACAATGGCCTAGTTTTGTAGCACTTTTTGAAAGCGTAGTACACCGCCGTCGGGACTTGGCGGATTCGCAAAAGTTTGGATATTTACTTACGTGTTTAAAGGATGAGCCTCACTCTTTAGTTAAGCATTTGGAAATTAATGATATTAATTACGGTATAGCTCGGGATTTATTAACCCGTCGTTATCAAAATACACGACGGATCGCTGATTTACATGTGGCGGCTATTTTAAAAATCCCTCAACTGTCATCGGTTCACCAGTTGCGGTTCGATCTTTTGAACCCCCTCTTAGTCGCTATAAATGCTCTTAAGGGTTTGAACTTCCCCGTAACCGAGTGGTCTTTTATATTATTACATATTATTTTGAATAAGTTACCAGGGGAAATTAGATCTCGTTTTGAACAGTTGCACGGTGGAGACTCGGCCTCGGACATACCGACATTTGACTTGTTAGTGGGTTTTTTGGAGGATCAGAGTCGCAAAATAGAAAACTTGCCCACTGTGCCATTGCCGGGGCGTTCGCATCTTATTGATTCGTCCAGGCCCCGTCCACCTCGTCCGCAACTTATGCGAGACGTGGGCCCGGGACGTCCGCCTCGCGTTATGGCCGTCGAGCGAGGTGTGGGGTGTGTTATGGGGGAAATCACACACCCTTAGAGTGTACTCAGTTTCTGAGAGCTAGTGTGTCACGAAGACGTTTTCTCGCCCGTAGGTTAGGGAGTTGTTATACTTGTTTGGGGTCACATATGGCCAATGTATGTGATGACAAGCAACCGTGTCGGCATTGTGGTGGGCCTCACCACACACTCCTCTGTCAGCCGAACCGGACTGGCAATCAAGGTGGGTTGTTACCGGCTCACACGGGCGGGGGTTCGAATCGACACCACTCACCTTCGTCTCCCGTGCGTCGTCAGGCCTCATCGTCTTTTTCACAGCAGATTATAGGGACGGTGGTCGCGCCTCATAGGTATTCACATGGTGGTGCACCGTCCGCTCAAGTTAATATCGCGGAGCGGGCACACATAAACGAGTACAGGCCATTCTCGCCACCTACGTCTGAGCGCCCTCGCGTTACTCGTGAGTTGCGAGCGGGCAGCAGTGTCCATGGTTCGGCGATGAGGTCGCGCGCTAATCGGCTGCCGCCGGTGCCCGAGTGGGACTCGTATGACCATATGACCTTCGGTCCACCTCAAGAACAGTGGCAACGGGAATCCTGGAGTCAGCAGTCGCCAGGGCGTGCCGATTTATGTTGACTCGCAGCAGCAGTCTCGCCAACCACATCCCCTCCGGCGACTATTGTCTTACCCACCGCGCAGGTTATGGTGCACTCACCTCGCGGAACTGGGTTAGTGGCACGGGCTATTTTGGACTCCGGTGCTCAGGGGTCTCTCATGTCATTTTGGTTGGCGAGGCGTCTCCGTTTAAGGATGTCCTCACGGAGTCAGGAAATTATTGGAGTAGGTGGAGTTCCGGTGGACAACGTAGTAGGTAAGGTGTCGTTCTCCTTCTCTTCCTTATTCCACCCTAGTATAAAATATAATTTAAGTGCTGTTGTTTTGAGGAACGTCTTAGGTAATCATCCTCAGGTTTCTTTATCACCGGAGGTACGGCGTCTTACATCCGGTTTAACATTAGCCGACTCTCATTTCCACCTACCTAGACCTGTGGAGCTCTTACTGGGAGCAGATGTCATCGGTCTACTGAAACTGGACAGAACTATCTTACTTCAGTCGGGAGGTTTAGTCGCGATTCCAACAAACTTGGGATCTGTCATTATGGGTCCAGTATATTCCCACGCCTTTCAGGTTTCGGATACCGCGTTGCAGGTAGGACTCTCTCTCGCTGATTCTCTTCAGCGTTTTTGGGAAGTTGAGGAGCCCCCTGCTGCGTCCCGGAATCGACCAGTCGATGACGAATGTGAGTCATATTTCTTGGCAAATACTGGTCGTTTTGCTACAGGTCGATTTTTTACTCGATTGCCCTTTCTGGATCCCCGTCCACGTCTAGGTAGCTCCTGGACTGTAGCCGAAAGGAGGTTACTGTCTATGGAGCGCCGGATGTGTCGTGATAACGAATTCCGCATAAGGTACACAGAATTCATGAGAGAATACAAGGAGCTGGGCCACATGACGCTGTCACAGTTCAAGTGGAAAGACCATGAGCATTATTTCATTCCTCATCACGCCGTGTTCAAGAATGGTAAGATTCGGGTGGTGTTTGATGGTTCGTCACCTTCATCGTCAGGTGTCTCTTTAAATGATTGCTTGATGTCAGGTCCCAAGCTTCAAGTGGATATTGCGGATATTTTAACTGGTTTTCGTCGCCATCGGGTTGTTTTTGTAGCCGACATTAAAATGATGTTCCGTCAGGTAGTAATCCACCCTGATGATAGGCGTTTCCAGCTGATACTCTGGAGAGAGAATCCTAATTGTCAACTGCAAGTATACGAATTGAATACAAACACTTACGGCTTGAGGTCCAGCCCGTTCATTGCAATCCGTTCCTTGTTGCATTTAGCCGATCGCGAACGTCTGCGATTTCCGCGCGCAGCCGCCGTCTTCCCCTCAGACGTATATGTCGACGATATTTGCACAGGTGCCTCGTCGGTGGAAGAGGCGTTGGTGTTGAAGGATGAGTTGATAGGGCTGCTTAAGGCTGGTGGCTACGAGCTAAGGAAATGGATATCTAACTCTCCAGATGTCTTGGAGGGTTTGCCGCCAGAACACCAGCAGGAACCTCATCTTTTTCGGAATCCTGACAATCCGGACTCCATCGC
Source organism: Euproctis similis (assembly GCA_905147225.2). Classification (NCBI taxonomy): domain Eukaryota; kingdom Metazoa; phylum Arthropoda; class Insecta; order Lepidoptera; family Erebidae; genus Euproctis; species Euproctis similis. The sequence continues at coordinate 3,833,832 of LR990107.1, forward strand.
AGTACTAGGAGTTCAGTATCGGCCAGCTCAGGATATATTCACTTATTCGGTTGAGCCATCAGAGCCAATGAAACGGTGGACTAAACGCTTGGTTTTATCCACGGTCGCACGTATATTTGATCCAAATGGTTGGGTAACTCCTGTGGTTTTTTGGGCTAAATGTTTCTTGCAGGAGTTGTGGATCTCTGGTCTCGATTGGGATAGTCCTTTGACAGGAGATTTGCTGTCCTATTGGCTACGGTTTTATGCGACACTCGCAGACCTTCAGCATATCTATTTACCTCGTTCTATTCTACCCATCAGTTGCTGTCGAGCCAGTCTTCATGGGTTCTCGGATGCATCGGAGTATGGTTATGCGGCTGTTGTTTATCTTCGCACCGTTGATAGTAGCGGTCAAGTCCATGTTCGGTTAGTCGTAGAAAAAAGTAAGGTTGCGCCCTTGCGCACCAAATTAACAATTCCTAAGTTAGAGTTGTCAGGAGCAGCTTTGCTCACTCGTCTTCTGAGTCATGTCGTTACCAATACCTTAGGGAAATGGATTAAATTTGATTCGGTAACAGCTTGGACTGATAGTCAAATTGTCTTATCATGGCTTAAGGCTTCTCTTCATGCCTTGGAAACCTTCGTGGCTAATCGCGTATCTCAAATACGATCGTCAACGGTTTCAATGGATTGGCGTCATGTACCAGGTCCGATCAACCCAGCCGATTGTGCATCACGTGGGCTGATTGCTTCACAAATCATCAATCATCCCTTATGGTGGGGACCAGATTGGCTGGCCTCTTCTGAAGATATGTGGCCTGCCCCAATGACAGAGTGTGTCGTTCCTCTTCCAGGTTTAAGGGTACTCGCTGCTGAGATAGCTGAAGAGGGATCGCCGGATCCGATGCTTAACCGATTTAGTACTCTCGGCAAGCTCATTGCTGTGACCGGTTGGATAAGAAGATTTCTTCACAACTGTCGAAATCGGTCACAGCCAGTAGTTTCCTCAGTCTTATCTCCTCAAGAACGCCATGATGCCCTCCTCACTTGCGTTAGGATTGTGCAAGTTCAGTCGTTTGGTAAGGAAATCAAACTTCTCCGTCAGGAGAAGCAACAGCTGCGAGGTAGTCTTGCTCGTCTTAATTTGTTTCTTGACGAGTCTGAATTGTTGCGAGTAGGGGGCCGACTGCGTAATTCAGAATTATCTTACGGGGCTCGACATCCCCTTTTATTGCCGAAGCACGGTCATTTTGTTGAGCTGCTTATCAGGGACCGCCATGTTCGAAATTGTCATGCTGGATTGAATGCATTACTGGCTTGTCTGCAGCGTGACTTTTGGATTTTGTCTGCCAGGCGAGCGGCTCGGAGTGTCATATTTAAATGTATTCCGTGTTATAGATTGAAAGGCACATTGACTCAACCCCTAATGGGTGACTTACCATCGGATCGGGTCAGACCCGCTCGGCCCTTTGTCAATGTTGGCATAGATTTTGCGGGTCCATTTTCGGTTAAAACATCAAGTGTTCGTAATGCCAGACATGTTAAGGCTTATTTGTGCGTAATTGTGTGTTTGTTTTCAAAGGCTGTGCACTTGGAACTCGTTTCAGCACTGTCCACCGAGGCCTTTATTGCATGTCTGTCACGGTTTGTTAGTCGGCGCGGATTGCCTCATTTGATCCGTTCAGATTGTGGAACAAATTTTAAGGGTGCAGACCGATACTTGAAGGAAGTCGTTCAATTCTTATCTGATAATCACACCTACATCGGCTCGGAGTTGTCCAAACGTGGTGTGACTTGGATTTTTGATCCTCCCGGCTATCCTTCGTGGGGCGGAATATTCGAAGCTGCCGTCAAGGTCGCCAAGGTCCATCTCCGCCGTGTGATTGGGGAAACGATCCTCACCTTTGAGGAGTTGCAGACAGTATTTTGTAAGGTCGAAGCGGTCCTGAACTCGCGCCCTCTTTGTCCTATTTCGTCTGACCCCAGTGACCTGGAACCCTTAACTCCAGGTCACTTCTTAATTGGCAGTCCCCTGACTTCCTTGCCAGAGTATCGGTTTGTTGAAGTCGCTGCCAATCGATTGTCGCGTTTTGAGCTGCTCCAGCAAATTACGCAATCATTCCACCGTCGGTGGTCCTTGGAGTATTTACATTTGCTGCAGCAACGGGTTAAATGGACAGATAAAACTAACCCACCGCGTGTAGGCGATCTTGTCCTCTTAAAGGAATCGAACTTACCTCCTTTGCAATGGAGGCTCGGTCGGATACTTCAATTATTTCCCGGGTCGGATGGTATTCCTCGAGTCTCTGAAGTTAAGGTTGGAGATTCAGTTTTGAAGCGGGCTGTCGCGACTCTCTCCCGCTTACCGATTGATTAACCTCCGTTAGAATGCCTTCATCCAGACACGGTCTGGCTGGGGCGGGGGACTGTTCGATATTTATCGGTCTCTTTCGGTAGTTCGTTCGTGTCGCGACCGTGTGCCGCCAGATGGCGTTTTTCGTAGTATAAAAATGGTATGGCCGCGTTGTCTGAACGGTCTGAACGCTAAAGTTTTCGTGTGTAACATATAAATTCGCACGTTGTTTGTTATCGCGTAAAAACTTACTCTGCCTATGACCTTTAGTTAGGCGTCGGTTGTAGTTCTTAGAATCAGTAATCGGGTCATATTTTGGCCACCGTCCCCGGTCTTGGTTTGAATTGGTACTAAGTGTGGTGTGCAAGGATTCGGCTATTCCTCCCGGTCTCGAATCCTCAGGGAAGTATCTACACACATATTTCAGACAATAGACACATCATAACATCACCTACCTATCTATCAGTACACTACATTCCTCAGCTTCCCATGACCAGCATCTGCAAGGGTCTGGTGAGTACCTACTCTAAGTTCTTAGTTATTCTCATAGGGCACTATTATCGAACACTCGCCATACCTTCATAATGATATACACAGGTGGTATGGGTACTCGTTGACTTGCCAAAAATATAATGATTCGGATGAAATTGTTTATTGTATTTTGTATGCTATTTCATAAAAGGAGGAGGATGTGCATTTTTGTAAGGAGTTTCATGGGGGGAGGAAAATGCGTGCAATGGATACCAACTCAGTGACAGAAAATTAACAAGTATATATTGTAAGTATGTATTTCTTTAAGTTGACATTGATCGAAATATTTTATTTAAATTATCTTTAGTAACAATGTTATTGAAAAGAAAAAAACACTTTTAAGGCTTTTGTTTCTTTGTAGTGTTATGGAAATAATCAAAGTTAATTGGAGACTGTGTTATAAAAATAATAATATAAATGTGGACACGTATTTACTTTTTATTACTTAACTTTTTATTATACTTTATATTCCATATTTAAAGTGAATTTGAAAATTAATTCAGGGTCCACCTAAGCTTCAGCATAATTCTCTGTAATTGAAAAACTACCTATGTCCGACATAATTATAGAGACATAATTACCCGATATGCCTAGAAAATTTTATGGTAATTGATCACGTCGTTTCTGAGGAGTTCAATAACGCACACCCTCACACGAGAATTTTATTTAATAGATATCTAATACTGGCATGTCACTCTTAGCGGAAGTCATCGTTTACGTTTAGTAATAGGAAACTACGCAACGGATTTTGATGCAGGTTGTTTTTTAAAAGATAGAGAGCTTCAATCGAGTGGTTTTTATCTATAATTATGTATAATGTACTAAAAAAATGATAATTTTCGATATTTAGCACTTTAATTGCAAACGCTGGCTGAACCCTAATTGATAGATCAAAACAATGTACCACATTATTATTAGTGTCCCACCGAAAGTTCGGTTCCGGTTTCGGCCGAGTTTCGGCCAAAAATCAGGTTTCGGCGGAAGTTTCGGTTTCGGCCAAATTTGGCCGAAGCTTTTGCCGAAATCGAAACTATTGTCGTACTAATTCTGACTTGTTCTGTCTCTGATCTGTTCTGTCGTCTGACTCTGCCATACCCAACTATCGCTTTCATAAGTTAGTGTTGGGATCAGTACCGCACCGTGAATAGCGACCTGGGTTTTGTTGCTCAGATTGTTTGCGCCCAGGTATCCGCCCAACTCTCTATTTACATTGTTTTTTTTACTTTACTCTTCTTTTTACATTCTTAGTGTAACAGTAATTTAAGTAATTATTATTATGAGATGAAATAAGTGGTAGAGCCACGCAGTTTGCTGCATGAATGGACCGGCTCGACCTGTTAGACACAAACGCGTTTTGCTAGGTGAGAGAAGGTACCTGGAGGCCCAACTCTCCTCTCCCCTTCTCATCCCATTTCCAACTCCGTTCCTATCCGACTAACGAAAATATACCCAAGGAAGGAGGGTTGACGTCAGGCGGTCTCAAAACCGCAGCCAAATCTTTTGGCAACATGGATAGTTCGAAAGGATGACATGTTGCGCCGACCCATTCACAACGTTACCACTCTAAATAAAAGATGTCGCGTCAGTTGCGCTCGACTAATATATTTGCTTAGTTTTTCTTTTTAGGACGTTGATGTTAATTTGCTGTGATGGTCGAGTATTCTGGCTGCTACACCTTTTATGCACGAGTCTACTGCTTTGTTTTCAGTAGCGATATTAATATTATTGTTATTTATGTTTAATAGTTTGAAAAGAGTATTTGGCACATGAGTTTCTTGACCGATTCTTCTCATGATACCTCGGAATCGGGCCGCTCGTGGCGATTGCGTCCGTGTTTTCTTGTTCCACGGACGCACTTTCCTCAAGCGCTCGTGTTAAGTAGTTAATTTAAAATAATAAAGTTAAATTGTACTTGTTGACTATTTTTAAGTGTCTGTGAAGACCTATGAAAATAAAACTTATTTTGATTTTGACTTTGACATTTACAGTGGGAAAAGGGCAGAAACGTGATGATCATATTTTAGTTAAGTGGTACCTCAGAAGAGATTAATGATTCTTCGGAGTACAAATACAAAACAAAGCGTTAGTAATATCTAAAAATACCATTTTAAATAAATATCATTATAAATATCATTTTGGGTACCTACTTAGTATTTCATGTTACAAATAATATTTACCGATTTGAATATTGGTTTTTCACCTATTCCATTTTTTACCTATTTATTTTGGCATTTAACGATTCAGCGAGTAGAGGTTTAACAGCCTCTGCCTATACCTTAGCACAGAAAAAGGCGTGAAGTTGGTAGTACAGAAACAGTGGTAGAGTCACGCAGTTCGCTGCACGAATGGGCCGGTTCGGCCGGTTAAATACTACGACCTCTCAGAATATCGACGTAAAGTGGCTGTTGCCGCGTTTCGCTCGGTGAGAGAGGTATCCGGAGGTCCATTCACTTTCCCCCTGCCCTTCCTATTCCACTCCCGACTCCGTCCATATCCTAGTGTAACCGGCTGGCAACGCAACTGTAACACTATATGTGTTCAGGTGTGCATGGGCGGCGTTTGTTGCTAACCATCAGGTGACACGCGTGCACGTTTGCCTCCTATACCATAAAAAGGTTATGTTCTTGATTGGAACAAAACTTATACATAGGTATACGCATTGTTTTTCATTTCATGTTCTAATTAATGCAAAATAATGGTGTAAATGCATCAAATTGTAGTATTTTAAGGAATTTTATACTTGACCAAGTGAGTTTCGGTTTCGGTTTCAGCCGAAACTAAAGTGCCGACCGAACATTCGGTTTCGGTTTCGGCCGGAAAACCAGTTTCGGTCGGACTCTAATTATTATACACCTTCAAAAAGTTTACAATAAAGTCCGCGAGGGCATATGTCTATCTCTTAGGGATAGTCCACAATTAAAATGTATTTAAAATAATGGCTTATTTATGGAGCGATTTTAAACATTATAGCATTATTTTTCATCCAGTAAAGTATTTTAAATAGATTGTGCTTTTAATGTTGATCAATATAGCCCTTTACAGCATGTAATTTAAACGAAGATATTACAGTATTAACATAGCGGGACATTGGAGTTGCGTCGCGCAGTATTACCGGCCAAGACGCGTGCCGATAAATAGCACAAATTGAAGAAAGTGCGCAGGGTTAGCAAGTTGCTTAATAAAATCAGCAATAATTATTATGTACCTATCAAAAAAGTCTCGGTGGACCAGTGGTCGAGCACACGGCTTCTGATCCAGAGGTCGCGGGTTCGATTCCTGACACTGTCTCACACCGATGACTTTTCGAAAGTTATGTGTAATATCTCTGACTGAAAACTTTGTGCCCGGTATGGCAATAGGTTCGCCACCTATTCCATTTGGGACGTAAAAATAATAGCGAGACGAGGCTTAGCAGCCACTGCCTACACCTTCGGGTAACAAAGGCGTAAAGTTATGTTATCTAAAAATTATAAACTTCAAATTAATAAACTGCCATCTTTGGAGTGAACACGACAACCTGTCAGCGAGCGCCATCTGTGCATTTCTTTTATAACTTGTCTCTAAGTTGTTATCCTTGCTAATATCTAGTAATAATGATTAACTTTTGCGCAAGGTGTCGCTCGTAGTCCATGCTACAAAAGTTTGATTGTTTAAATATTGCAATAATCATGATTATTCCTTAATTGTAAAAAAAATGAAAGAGGACTGTAACTTTGAGGCTACATAAAACCCTGTCTTAGCTAAACACAATGACGACGACATGTATTCTGAGGTTTCTTTTACTAGAAGTAAAAAAAAGTAGAGCCTGGTAGAGCCAAGCAGTTCGATGCATGAATAGGCCAGCTCGGCGGGTGAAATACCACGACCTCTCAGAAAATCGACGTAAGTCTATCTCTTAGGGATATCCACAATGGCCCTATTTATTTCTTTGCATTTTGCTCGAAACAAATTGCGCGGAGTCAACTAGTTGTAAATATTATAATGACAGTAAAACTTAAAATCATTGTGATTTTAAGTTTTACTGTCATTACAGCGTTAACACAATTTTATTACATCGGACACAGCCGTTTAAGAGTAGTTCGGACGCAAATATTGCACATAAGATTTTAATATTTATGGACTGGTTATCGTCTGGAATACTGTTGTTTTTTTTTTTAATAAGCGCATTTATTTGACACTAACCTCTCACAACATGTTATAACAACGGGAAGGAGAGGACATGCTGTTTTATTCATGAAAAGGACCGATGAATGTCATAGGTGTTACCAACATAATGCTGAATAATACATCGCTCTATGCATTTTAACGACATCCTGTTTGTTTCATAATATAGTTTTATATGTATATAATGTAATTCTACGAGTAATGTAGCAAAATCTTTATTTAGGCACTTATATCTGCCACACATCGGACTTCGGACTCCTGGAGCATTGGTAGGTACACTATAATTAGGGCAACCTGAACCACTGCCGTGCTGCGCAGGACCTGCTTGCGCAGACGGTAGTGGAGTCGTCGGTTGCCCTGGCGGTGGTCGACGAGCCCTACCGCGTCCCCGTCCATCCGCGATGATTCGGGGACGACACGGGCTCGGTGGCAATCAAAGCTACTGCTCCCTGCTATGGAAAGGTCCAGGCTACGTCGCCGTGAAGTGGGGATCCACGGTCGTAGTGGGTTGTTACATTTCCCCCAACTGCGGCCTCGATGTCTTCGAGGCATACCTGGGCGGGCTGGCGAGCCGCCTTAGCGGTTACGCTGCCCGACCGGTATTCGTCCTGGGTGACTTTAACGCTCACTCGAGGGAGTGGGGAGACACCCGGGACGACGTCAGGGGGGAGATACTTCTGGAGTAGGCGGCTCAATCGGGGGTCGGCCAGCACCTGCGTGCGGTGGCAGGGGGAGTCGATCGTCGATCTATCGTGGGCGACTCCCTCAGCGGCCGCCGCAGTGACAGAATGGCGGGTGGCGGAGGAGGCGGTCAATTTGTCTGACCACCGACACATCTTCTTGGATGTGTCGCTCCGCCGCCCTAGCCGCCCGCACCAGATTAGCAGCCCTCCGTGCCGCTGGTCTCTCAAGCGGCTCGACCGAGACATGGTCGTGGCCGCCGCCAGCGTCGCGGACTGGACGGAGGGAGCAGCATCGCCCGATCCCGACGCGCAAGCGGCCTGGCTGCACGACACGATGACGTCGATCTGCGACGCGTCGATGCCGCGAGTAGGGCCGCCTCGGCGGGACTCTGTGTACTGGTGGAGCAAGGAGATAGAGCGGCTTCACAAGGCCGCCTTTGTCGCCCGCCGCCGGTGCCAAAGAGCCCGCAGAAGAAGGCGAACCACGGTAGAGGAGGCTCTCAGAGCCAGACGGGAATACGGGACCGCCGCGCACGCCGTATGCGTTGCCGTATGGGCCGGGAGCGGGCGCTCGCTCTGGGAGTCCTGGGGAACAAGGCGAAGCAGCTGTTCACCAACTGCCTCCGCCGCGGGGTGTTCCCCCTCGCCTGGAAGTCGGCGAGGCTGGTGCTGCTCAGAAAGCAAGGGAGGACCGGAGACGCTCCGTCGTCGTTCCGGCCGATATGCCTGCTGAACGAGGCGGGGAAGCTCTTCGAAAGGGTTATCTCCGCCCGTATCAGCAGCCACCTGTCGCAGGTGGGCCCGGACATATCGGACTGCCAGTTCGGGTTCCGGCAGGGGCGCTCGACCATCGACGCGGTGCGTCCTGTGCGGGCCCTGTCGGAACCGGCAGTCCAATTGGAGGTCGCGCTGGCGGTGTCGCTAGACATTGTCAACGCTTTCGGCTCCCCTGGCCGGCCATCAGGAAGGCCCTCGTTTACCACGAGGTGCCTCCTACCTTTTTTTTTTTTTACGCGAGGAAATGCTTTATGCACCCCCCCCCCCGCCTGGGGACGGCAGGGAGTAGTGTGGGACTCCCAAAACAGTAAACTGAGATCCGATCCTAGGGTTACCCACTAAAACCTCGCGGCGGCCTTCCTCCGGCGTTGGGGTGGTCCAGGATTCGGTTAAACCCCTCTGGTCCACCCCGCCGTCGCCCCCCCTCAATCACGAGGGGGTGCTCATCCTCGGGGAGCCTCGGCGAGGCTCCCCCGGGTGGGGCGGCTCCGACCGCGCGCTGTAAAGAGGCGCGCGGCTGGCGGCGCCCCCGACGACCCTCCCCGGCCGCACTGGGGGGTCATCCTTCCCGGGCCGCGACCCGGGCGCACCCGCGGGGTGTGCGCCCTCGCGGCCCGTCGGCGGCGGCGATCACTGAGCTCGCCGCCGCCGCCTTCGAGCGGGATCGGCTCTCTCCCGACCCCGCTCGGCGGCCTCCTTCTGGAGCATGACTGCTTCGCAGAAGGAGCCTCACTTTTGTAAGGCGCCACCTCCAGGCCCAGCCCGCGGATCCGTCTGACGACGATCGCCACCCCCAGCTCGGCTAACCTGAGCGTCCGCTCGAAGTCGGGCCCCGTGGCGACCACCACAGTGTCGTCTGCGTAGCACACGACACTCACGCCACGGGGCAGACTGGTGCGGAGGACCGGATCATAGGCGAGGTTCCACAGCAGGGGCCCGAGCACGGACCCCTGCGGAACCCCGCACGTAACCTCCTTCCGTTGCTCCGTCCCGTTCCGGTCTACATAGTCCACCCGTCTCTCCTGCAGGTAGGCCCCGATGACCGACCTGAGGTAGGGAGGCACCTCGTGGTATACGAGGGCCTCCCTGATGGCCGGCCAGGGGAGGGTCCCGAAGGCGTTGACGATGTCGAGCGACACCGCCAGCGCGACCCCCCCGATCGGACTGCCGGTTCCGACAGGGCCCGCACCCGACGCACCGCGTCGATGGTCGAGCGCCCCTGCCGGAACCCGAACTGGCAGTCCGATATGTCCGGGCCCACCTGCGACAGGTGGCTGCTGATACGGGCGGAGATAACCCTTTCGAAGAGTTTCCCCGCCTCGTTCAGCAGGCATATCGGCCGGAACGACGACGGAGCGTCTCCGGTCCTCCCCTCCTTCCTTATGAGTACCAGTCTCGCCGACTTCCAGTCGAGGGGGAACACCCCGCGGCGGAGGCAGCTGGTGAACAGCCGCCTCGCCTTGTTCCCTAACACTCCTAGAGCGAGCGCCAGGACCCAGCCCGGAACTCCGTCCGGGCCGGGAGCGGCGCTGCGGGAGGCGAGCCGTGCGACGGCCCGCCCGAGCTCGTCCTCCGTCACCTCCAGCTCGTCGGACCACGGAGTGTGGTCCGACTGTGACGGAGGAACCGAGGGACCGCCCTGGACCCTAGGGAAGAGTGCGTCTACGACTCTTCCCACGACTTCCGGGTCCAGGGATTCCGTCAACGGAGGGACCCACGGGGTCAGCTTGCCCAGTACCATCCTGTACGGGCGTCCCCATGGGTCCCTGTCCAGTCCCTCGACGAGCTCGTTCCAGGACCGCTCGCGAGCCGTAGCGATGGCGACGCATACGGCGTGCGCGGCGGCCCCGTATTCCCGTCTGACTCTGAGAGCCTCCTCGACCGTGGTTCGCCTTCTCTTCCGGGCTCTCAGGTACCGGCGGCGAGCGACGAAGGCGGCCTTTTGCAGCCGCTCGATCTCCTCGCTCCACCAGTACACGGAGCCCCGCCGCCCGCCGCCCCGCGATCCCGCTCCCTCCGTCCAGTCCGCAACGCTGGCGGCGGCCACGACCATGTCTCGGTCGAGCCGCTTGAGAGTCCAGCGCCGCGGAGGGCCGCTAGTCTGGCGCGGGCGGCTGGGGCGGCGGAGCGACACATCCAAAAAGATGTGTCGGTGGTCAGATAGATTGAAGGTGCCTCCTACCTAAGGTTGGTCATCAGGGCCTACCTGCAGGAGAGACGGGTGGACTATGTCGACCGGAACAGGACGGAGCAGAGGAAGGAGGTGATGTGCGAGGTTCCGCAAGGGTCCGTACTGGGGCCCCTGCTGTGGAACCTCGCATACGATCCGGTGCTCCGCACCAGTCTGCCCCGTGGCGTCTGCACTCTGGTGGTCGCCACGGGGCCCGACTTTGAGCGGACGCTCAGGTTCACCGAGCTGGGGGTGGCAATCGTCGTCAGATGGATCCGCGGGCTGGGCTTGGAGGTGGCGCCTCACAAGAGTGAGGCGCTGTGGTTCCACCGGCTCACTCGGGGCCGGGAGCCATCGGCCTCGTGGATCCGGTGGGGCGGTACATGAAGTACCTCGGCCTCACCCTGGACAGCCTCTGGAGTTTCGAGGAGACCTCGTGAGGATGGTCCCCCAAGCGGGACGGGTGGCAGGCGCGTTGCACCGCCTGCTGCCCAACTTTGGGGGACCAGGAGAGGGAGCTCGCCGCCTCTACGGTGGCATCGTGCAGTCCGTGGCCCTGTTGGCCCTGTACGGGGCTCACGTTTGGTCGCGAGACCTCGCGGTGGCCTCCCGCTCCAGGGCCCTGCTGAGGAGCCTGGAGCGGATCATGGCCATCCGGATCGCACGGGGCTACCGTACAATCTCGTACGAGGCGGCGACGGTCCTCGCGCGTTCCCCCTACTTCATCATCCTGGCTGAGATGTACGCAGCCGCGTACTATCTCGGCCCGGGAGAGGGGGACCCGGACGCGCGAGGACACGAAGTGCGGAGGCGGGAGGCCTTCCGGCGGGTCCTGGGGGACTGGCGCGACGTGCTGGTCCTCCAGGGCTGTCCTGCCCCACCTCGAGGCCTGGGTGCTCCGTAAATGGGGCACTGTCACCTACCGGTTGACTCAGATACTCACCGGGCACGGGTGCTTCGGTGAGTATCTGAGTCGAATAAAACGTGAAGAGATGGCGAGATGCCACGATTGCGCATCCGACCTGGACTCGGCCCAGCACACGCTGGAGGTCTGCCGTGGGATCGGGCGAGATTTGTCCTCGCCAGCGTTGATCGCGGCAATGCTGGCGGGGGAGGAGGAGTGGAGGGTCGTGGTCTCCTTCTGCGAAGCAGTCATGCTACAGAAGGAGGCCGCCGAGCGGGATCGGCTCTCTCTCGATCCCGCGAGGGCACCCTCTCGTGACAGAGGGGGAGCGACGGCGGGGTGGACCAGAGGGCTGATGCACTGTCCTGGGCCACCCCAACACCGGAGGAAGGCCGCCGCGAGGTATTAGTGGGTAACCCTAGGATCGGGTTGCAGTTTACTGTTTTGGGAGTCCCACACTACCACATGCCGTTCTCAGGCAGGGGGTGTACAAAAAGCATTTCCTCGCGTAAAAAAATAAAAAAGGTACACTATAATTCGGCGGGCGGCATCACATCTCGCTGTCGATAATTATCGACAGCGAGATGTGATGCCGGCGGGTTCGATCCTCACTTTTATTTCGTTTGGGTGTTTTTCTATGTAGTAATTTTTTTTTTTCAAGGTGTAGGCAGTGGAACCCGCCGGCATCACATCTCGCTGTCGATAATTATCGACAGCGAGATGTGATGCCGGCGGGTTCGATTCTCACTTTTATTTCGTTTGGGTGTTTTTCTCTGTAGTAATATTTTTTTTTTCAAGGTGTAGGCAGTGGCTGTTAAGCCTCGACTCGCCGAATCGTAATGTTACGTCTCAAATGGAATAGGTGGCGGAACCATGCACTGGGCAGAAAGTTGACATGTTGTTGATCATCGATATTTATCACCCATAACTTCGGAAATTTATTACGAGAAATTATTTGTGTGAGAACAATGAGAGCTTTGTGTGTATTATGTACATCCAAAAACATTATTATTATCAATAGTAATAATAAAAATTATAACTTTATCTAAATTTTCTTCATATACATCTACAACTGTAAGTACTTTATTATAAACTAAACTAGAAGAGACTATTACGATAAAATACAAAACTTTTTAAACATGAAATGAAATAATCATCTTAAAAAAACTTTGTAATAAATATCCTTCATACCTATTCATATCCTAAATATGGAAACTTTTAAATTGTGTCAATTTTTTTCTTCTTAAATATAATTAATATTCCGAGAAACAAGAAAGCTAAGAATTCAGATGTTTTTCTTTTCCACCTGGTTGGCAACCACCAATAAAACATTTCCAAGGAGGGTTGACGTCATGCTGGAGGCCGGATAAAATCACAGCCAAAACTTTCGACGACATGGATTGGTCGGAAGGATGACAAATTGTGCCGACCCCACCTACAGTGCTATGGGGATCGTGCGTGAAATATAGAGGCAGCACTACTGTCTGACTGAGCGCTCTCTGGTGTTTTATTCGTGAACATAGTGGGATCAAAACAAATATTTAATAACATTAAAAAAAAGTTATAACAATGGAAAAAATAATAAAATACGGATTTCAACCTGTAGTCAATAATATAATACATGGCCAGAATGATGAGAAAGGTAAAAAATTATTCAAATCAAAGCATGTGTACGGTATTGTAGAAAAAAAGTGTACTTACCTTATGTCAGAGTTATTATAAAACAGAGAAATAATAAACATTAAATTTGAAATTATTTAAGAAAATAAAACCTTTCTTTTTTGTAAACAATTAATTCGTTGTTATTTAATACAATTAAAAATTTAATTCAGTTTTTACAATTATTTGAAAAAGACCTATTTCTTTTTTCTACAACTTTTTCCTTAAACAATGGCTTCTGTACATTTACCAAAGCATAAATAATAAAAACAATTTCATCAATATGAGGAAATAATGAATTAGGTACTTTTGTCAGAATTCTAAAATCCTATATCGTTGATTTACTCGTTCTATATGTATCCTCACAGAAGCAATATTGTATGTTTCGTCTACTTCTTCCGGGGTGAATTGATCTTTGTGGCCAAAAGGAGGCATGATAAAAATAACATTTTTGTTTTCGACTTGAGTTTTTATCTGGGGAAATCCTTTGTCAGCAAGAACAACGTCACCGGGCTCAATTAAATCAATCAAACCAGCACGGCCACCATAACATTTGGAAACATAAGTTATAAATCCATCCGGTGCACAAGCCACCATGAACTTGACAGTATGATGATGTTTATATTCGGAATACATTAATACTTTTTGATTAACTTCTGATGGTACTTCAGTGTAAACTTCAGTACAATAAATTATCACACGTGTGTCTGGATAATGCTGCTTAAAAGATTCCGGTAGAGATGCACGTATTGTTGATTTAGATGGCCAAACGATGAAACTCTGTAGTAAAATATTTAACTGCTGTATGTGTTTCACAAATATCCTATGTGTAGTTGTTCTATGAATATTAAAAATTACTGCCAATGCAGTAAATGATAAACCCGTTTTCAATTTGACTAATGTTATCAGGAAACTTGTTTTTTTGTCTACTTTAGAGGCTTTACAGTCTGGTAACATAGTTAAAAGTCGAAGGAACATAAGGTGGATGTAAAGGATGCTCTGATTTTTCATTATTTACAAAATGGGTACTACAAATCCTCGTATATTTATTTGGTACCCAGTCTTTTGGATGAATGGTGCATTTCGTTTTTATAAATTTTAATTAATATTGTACTTACACGTAATTTTTCACTGCATTCATCCACTGTTTACGTTTTAATATTTTCCATGAGGCTCCTAACACGCTCTCTGGAAATTTATAAAATTTCACTTCCAAACCGAATCCACGTTCTCGACTCGTATTATTACATCCAAGAATACAACAATTTTTTCTCGAAGCTGGCATTGTTTAAAAAATTTAATATTTTTTATTTATAATTATTTAAAAGTTAATCACATATGTTTACGTTGAATACATGATCCCAACTGTTTTGGATACTTGCCACTAGTTGGCGTAAAAGTCTAGAAGCACGATCCCTATTAAGGACAGGAAAATTATGTTCTTAATCTTGAAATTAAATTTAAAAAAAATATTTTATAGATATAAAAAAAATGTTCTTGTTTGTATTTATGGTAAGCACTGGTACTAAACAAAAGATTTTTTCTTACTGTAAATAAGACAAATTGAAGACGTGCTTATTGCTATTTGTTGAACAATATTAATTAGAATACAAAGTAAATACTGCTTCTGGACACTAGATAGAGGCAATCTAGTGTCATCATCATCATCAGCATTTATTTATGTCCACTGTTGGATGTAGACCTCCCACATGCAACGCCACAACATACGATCTTGTACTATCCACATCTTGTGACCTACTCAACATCGACCTTAGTTTTATCAAAATAGTGACAAGGATTTTTATTGATGTGTAATGATTATGAACTTAGTTATCGCTATCGGCCAACAGATGCCGCTAGCTAGTTACATAATATTTGTTTTGGTACAAACTTGGGTTTATATTGTTAACATTGTCACATAAAATACAAGTATTATTTTAATAATAGGTTGGGGAAAAAGTATTTTCGTATTTTTGTATGAAAAGTCAAGACATTTTTTTCAAAGTTTATTTACATTTATTTACAATATATATGTACCGTTTTGTTGAATAACTTTCTGCCATTTTGTGGGCAGAGACATTATCCCGTTACTGTAGAAACTTTGGGACTTCTGATCAAAAAAACGGGACAAATAGTTTTGGCAGTCCTCTCTTGAGGTCAACCTTACAGAACCTAAAGAATTCTGAAGAGACCGAAACAGGTGAAAATCTGAAGGCGCAAGGTCAGGGCTATATGGTGGATGCACTAGGACCTCCCAGTCGAACTCTCTTAATTTTTGCTGAGTGGCTAAAGATGTGTGTGGTCTAGCGTTATCGTGATGAAAGACCACACCCTTCCTGTTGATCAATTCCGGCCGTTTTCTCTCGACTGCTTCCTTTAATCTCATCAGTTGCTGGCAGTAAAGATCAGAATCGATGGTTTTGCCGGACGGTAAAAGCTCATAATGAACAATGCCCTTCCAATCCCACCATACACACAGCATCACCTTATTTCGTGTTAGGCCAGGTTTGGCCACAGTCTGTGAAGCCTGGCCAACTTTCGACCACGACCTTTTTCGCACGTTCTTGTCGTACGTGATCCACTTTTCATCGCCAGTTATCAATCTCTTCAAAAACGGCTCGGTTTCATTACGTCTCAATAATGAATCGCAAATGAGTACACGGTTCATTAAGTTTCTTTGAGTGAGCTCGTGTGGCACCCAAATATCGAGCTTTTTTGTATAACCAGCTTTCTTCAAATGGGTCAAAACTGTTTTGTGGTCAATTCCCAGTTCTTCAGCTACATCGTAACTACTAATATGCCGATCTTGCTCCACTCTTTCAAAAATGGCGTCCATTTTATTCGTAACAGGGCGACCAGAGCGAGGTGCATTATAACATCAAAATTTCCGGACTGAAAACGTTTGAACCAAATTTGTGCTACTCTTACTGACACTGCATCAGGTCCATAAACATCACAAATTTTTTTCACTGCTTGAGTTGCATTTTTGCCTTTTTTATAATAAAATTTTAAAATGTATCGAATTTCTTCATTAGATTCACTCATTTTTACGGAGAGAAAAACAAATGAAAAATAGCGGGAAACAACTTTTTTTTTATTTTTTTCTTTTCTTTATAATGTAACCTTTTTAATGTTACCAAAACCAGCCAGACACAAATAGTACAGTCAAAGAAATTTTATAATAAGTTTATACCTACGTTATGCGAAAAGACTTTTTCCCCGACCTATTATATCATCATATTACTTGGCAGCGCTATTTAAGTATTGTTTTATTGAAGTAATATCAGTAGAAGGCTTTGTAATCATTATTTATGTCCTATTTTTTGTAATATTATCTAGTCTCGGTGGTCCAGTGGTTGAGCACACGCCTTCTGATGCAGAGGTGCGGGTTCAAATCCTGACAGTGGCTCGCACCAATGACTTTTCGAAGTTGTTTTCGGAAGTTAAGTGTGATATATATCGATGACTGAAAACTTTGTGCCCGGTATGGCAATAGGTTCGTCACCAATAGGGTATTTTACTGTAGTAGATAAAAAATACACGATATATATATTATGATAGTTTAGGCAAAGGGCTATCAGAAAATGTTTGTTTTATGCCCTCTAATATCAGCTAAATTTTTAATTTAAATACAAAAGTTTTAGGTTTTTTAATCTGTGTCAAAACGGGAAGCCACCATGTTATTACGTCATAAGGATATATCAAATGAAGTATGAAACAAATCAAATGTCAATACCTCAGTGACAATTGTCAGTATCAATCTAAGTACCAAAGAGGATATAAATAAGAACTGCTAAGTACCTGAGAATAAGTTAGAAGTTTCCTCCCCCAAATTTATTGGTAAAAGAAATTGAGAAGGGTTTTTTATGACTTCAATATTTATTTATATTTTAGCAAATTTAACTCAAGAAAACGATTTGTTACTTAAATTGTTCCATTCTTTATTATAAAGTGATATTATTTGATTGACGTTTATTATTAAAGTTAAACTTTAAATACATTGTCCTAATTTTTGTCTCGGTTGTCAAGCGGTCGAGCACTTCGCTTCTGAATCCAGAGGTCACGGGTTCACATCCTGGCTCACACCAATGACTTTTCGAAATTATTTTCGGAAGTTATGTGTGACATATCGATGACTGACAATTTTGTGTGCGGTATAGCAATAGGTTCGCCACCTATTCCATTTGGCTCGTAAACATAACGGCGAGACGAGGCTTTAACAGCCTTCGGGTCGAAAAAGGCGTGAAGTTATGTTATGCCTCTTTTATTACGTCCATCGATAGGCTATCGCATGTCGATTGCGTTGTACAAAAATAAAAGAAATGGTTTAAGATCTACTGTTACAGTTATTCCAGGTTTTCAAGCCACGTGAAATATATATTCATTTATTTATTTTTTGGAGACATTAATGAGTTAGTACCTATGTACTTATAACTTGATGTCTTATCATCATGAACTACAAGTATGCCAATTCCAAAACCACAATGATATTCTTGTTTTAATTCGAGGTTACATTGGTTGGTAAAGTTTTCAGTATAATAAAATTGCTCTCAATGAATAGTCCATATATTAAATAGTTTAGTGCTAAAGTAACCTTGAGGGTGTGGAAGGTATAGTAAGTATACTATAAATCACTAGTCAAATGACATCACAAGGACTAGCTAGTATCAATATAGGTACCTAACAAATTAATAAAACAAAATTAAATTAATAGTGATTATAATTCATTTAATCAAATAATCTTATAAATTTATTAATGCACATGCTGTTCTTACGCATAAATCTAACATTCCAATTAAAGTTATATTACAACTGAATGCATTTATAACATTTTAAACTCTCGTAATCTTCTAATCACCCTCCCTACGCGTATTCTCAGACTGGCTATTTGCTTTGTCTGTTTCACCTCTGTTTTAGATAGTTTCATTCCAGCAGCAGTACATTTAAACTTAAATGGTTTAGTGTCTCTTTAGCTAGAAATTTTAAAATAAGATGTAGCACTAAACACTATGAATTTTATCAGTGAAGTGATTTCATCTTTATATTTTATACTAGTTGTAACCTATTTACTTCTGTGTTGTGCTTTTCAATGAGCCTGAATACTTAAATCTTTCTGGGTTATATATATTTGTGTTTCTTAAGGTTCCTGTGCTTGGATAGTTTCCACAGCTTTTTCACATTTATTTTCCATATCACATTCACATTCAATACTGTCTGAGAATCTAGAAGTGTAAAATAATGAAATAGTAATATAAAGAACTACATAAGTAATAAGCATTAGAAGGTAAGCAGTGTACCAAGGCTGAATGCTTGCTGCCACACAAGCAACAAGGTATAAAGGTGCTGCAGAAATTATATTAAAGTGGAAATTCTATTTTTTTAAGTTTAAGTCTGAGCGGGATGAAGAGGAATGAGAGTTGTAGGTCTTTGCCCTGTAGCGGGAAACCATAGATTAATAATATTATATTCACCCAAATTACCTTTAATACCTGATGATGAAGCTTTGACATTGTCTTATATAATTCACAGATTGCTCAAGGTCAGGAAAGCGTCCCGGACACAGGTTCCACCGTGTTTGATCATTTCAGCAGACATCATATAAATTCAGCTGCCTTACCATTTTTCATACTTCGTATCGACCATTCAATCTCTTCCATAGTAATGTCCTCGTCAGATGTTGGCGCAGCGGTTCCGTTCCAGGCACACGTCCAATATCGGCTTACCAGCATCATTCACTCTCTTGTCTCCATTCGGACCAAGGACAGCCTCCAGGCCATCTCTCTTGGTTCCGACCCATCCATTAAGATCACCACACAGAATTATCCTTTCATTTCCCTCAACCAGATCCAGAATATCCCTAACAGTTTCCCAAAACTCCTCGAGTTCGCGGGGATCCGCGGAGCTGATGGGAGCATAAGCTGCGACTAGGAAAACTCGCGTGATCCCTAGTTTTATTCGAACCCAAAGATGTCTCGGACCTACCAACTCATAATCTTTCGCAAAGCAAATCTCATAAGCAAAGCGGGAGGAGAGAACGACTCCAACACCCCCACTGGCACGGACGTCCGGGTCCACTACCATGTCACCGGGGAGGTCCTCGGTCCTATACAATATTCAGAGAATATTTAGTTTTATGTTCTCCTTAAATATAATTAGTTGAAATAAAGTAAGTAATTAACGGTCCTCCGATGCTATAAAAGAATAAAATAGAATAATAATGTAAACATATAGAAACTGTAAATATTCACCGAATATCAAGTTGTATATTGTATTATTTTTTTTTACGTTAACCAGTGGATAATTTTCACATACCTGTAATTTAACTCGAGTCAACTCGAGTTGCGATTTTTCCGAGTTGCTATATATAGCCTAGTGACGTCGGCACCTCGTTTCGTCTGTTTTCGTAAAATTACGCGCGTATTTTAAAAACGTAATATTTAAATGCATTTTTAAGGTACTTATTGATTGATCCAGATTTTTTTTAGTGGTTTAGTAGCACTATAGAAACTTATTGCAACACTTTTCAAAAATTCGTAAAATTCCCTATTCCATTTGGGACGTAAACATAACGGCGAGACGAAACTTACACCGCTGCCTACACGTTCGGGTAACAAAGGCGTGAAGTTATGTTATGTTATTAATGTCCATTCTGTTATCTTGTATTTTCAAATGCTAGTATTTGAAAGGTTTTTTCAATCAGTATTATGTACAATGTTTTCTAGTCATAATTTAATAGATGGCGAAATCTCTTTGGAAATAGTTTTGTTAATCATAGATATGTATTTATAAAAAGCAGCTTCCAGAAAATTGACCAGGTCCAGGAAAATACGTTCAGTGGTTTACACAGTCAGGAAGATAGACAGGGCTATATTTGTATTCATACAAATATAGCCAATATCAACATAGCAAAGCTACCACTCATTGACTTCGTGCTGCTTAACAACGCCATCTGCTGGAATAGCTTTAGTGTTGTTGTCGTTAAAGCAAGTTCAAAATTCAAAACTTCAAAGCTCACAATTTAAAATAATGGTATTCGCCAATAGATGTCAGGAATTCCAATAAAAAAGTAAGTTTATGTTTAAGTTGATTATCGATAAAACACGATAAAATGAAATTTTCTAAAAATGATTCCTAGCTAGATCGATTTATCGCCTCCGAAACCCCCCATATACTAAATTTCATGAAAATCGTTGGAGCCGATTCCGAGATTCCAATTTTATATATATACAAGAATTGCTCGTTGAAAGATAAAAGATATAATCGAAAGGAACTTCGTTCCATCCGGGTGTCCCTTGACACCTCTCAAGTTTTTTTTAACTACATTTATTAAACGCAGTTATTTTACTCATGCCATTACTCCTTAAAAAGTTATTTCATCACTAAGTACAGTTTACCTTAAATGGTAGCTGTGGCTACTAAAAATAGTTTTTAAACAAACAGAAAAACATAAGGAGTCAAAATAAACCAATTTATTTACACGAACATTGATAATTTTAACTTATGACAAAACACAACTATATGCAATTAGTACAGAGAAAAATAACACATCAAAATAAATAAATGAAATGAGACATTCCAAATTTAAAATATTTTTCTTTTTAAAACATACATAAAATAAAACTAGAGTTCACATCAAAAGAGTATGTATATCTGAAATTACTAATCAACAGTTTATGCAGATAATTTTTGGTCATTGAACGTTTAAAATTAGACGGTTAGTTTTGAAGATATGCTGAAATTAAAAATATACAATTTCTGATGCACGGACCGTTGTAAAGTGAGCTTACCAAGGCGGCGGTGCGCGTGCGGAAGGGGAGTTTACATCTATGAGTGGCGTCTATGCAGCAACAGTCTAAGCAGGGACAGCAAGAATAAGTCGTTTGGGAGAGTCTTCACCTGAATGTTCCCAACCTCTTCATGAACAAAATATAAGGACCTCTCATTTGTGCGAAAGAGAATCCAGCGTCAAGCGTTTGTAGCGACTTAGAGCTCATGCAGTTGTCCACAAATAGATTTCGCAATCGAATTTTAGCTATCAGCAGATATTAATCATCATCATCATTTTATTTCAGATATGATCCGCAGGTTAATTATGCACAACAAAAGTCTGTCGAAATCGGAGTCATGAATAAGATCTGCTCTAATTGCTCTGCCAAGAAATGGGCAGAGGAATCTAATGATATGTGCTGTGCTTCTGGTAAAGTTTGTGTTACTAAACTTCAGGAGCTGCCACATCCAATAAAAAATCTTTTAACTAATAACCAGCCATTATCTGGTCCAGCCATTAAGATTATGTCTTATTCTAGATTGGCAACCACGTATTTGACTGAACAGTGTCTCCCGCCCACTAGATGGACCGATGATCTAATAGAAGCAGCGGGCCGTCGTTGGATACAAGAGGCACAGGGCCGAGAGTATTGGCGTGCTAAGAACTGATGATAAAACGTTGCTTGCTGCAGGGTTATATTAAATCCAGTTTAAAATAGATGGAGCTGTGTGATAAATTATGTCCATACATAAATATATACATTTATATGAACATAATATCAAATTAACATTTCATTCAGCAATATATTGACGAGAGCTCTCCCCTGCGGACGCGCACGGTAATGAGACACCTCTAGACAGAAGGTAGGTACTTGAAATCTGAAATTCAAGCGGGGCGTTTAATAAACATTTATTTGACACGTGACATGTCTGTAATTTTATCTTACAAGCAAACAACAGCTAAATTTATCATTTCGCTTTGAATTTCATATTTAAGTCGCGCGCGCGTGCGAAAATATTCGATGTGAAACTTCTTGCGATTGCGATTTCATATCCACACATTTAACGCCAAGCTCTTGGGAGGCTGGCAGAGAGATGGTACGATTCTTACAAGCTTGTTTCATTTTCATAACTCATGTAATACACGCAGTCGGTTTTGAGGTTCCCTGGCATCACCTGCCTACCACCATCCTTTCAGATTCGACATGATACTGTGTAAACCACGAAGATATTGCATTTAACATGTCCAGTTGAGAGACAGTAAAAATTAACCTCACCGTTCTGTCTGTTATCAGATTACGAATGATTGTTAGTAGTTTTCGAAATAGTCATTCCCTAATTATTATATTATTTACTAGCTGACCCGGCAAACTTTGTTCCGCATCAAAGTAATAACTGCTGTTCCACTATGTTAATACTGCAATATCTTCGAAAATATTTGTTTAAATTGCATGCTGTAAAGGGCCAGGATCATCTATATTACATGCACAATCTATTTAAGACACTTAATTGGATGAAAATTAATACTGTAATGTTTAAAATCGCTTCGTAAATAGGCCATTATTTCTCGTAAAAAGTAAAAAAATAAAAATGGTCATTGTGGGTTATCCCTAAGAGATAGACATATGCTCTCGCGGACTTTTTTTTAGACCTTTTAAAGGTGTAAAATAATGTAGTACGTTGTTTTGATTTATCACTTAGGGTTCAGGCAGCGTTTGCGATTAAAGTTCTAAATCTTGAAAATTAGCACTTTTTTTACTACACTATACATGAATTAGAGATCAAAACCACCCCGTTGACAAACTCTAACTATTAAAAAAAAACCGCATCAGAATCCGTTTGCGTAGTTTTAAGGATATGCGCATATAAGGGGACAGACAGTGCGTTATTATTCTAAGTTTATTCTTAAATATTTCTGTGCTGTTTGCTAATGTACTCCTCCTAAATGGCTAATGAAGTTGATCAGGATTAGATTTGAATGATATTATATTTTATATACAGCTTATACAGAGTGTCCCAGATTGGGTATATCAAGCCGCGAGGAGAGGACACAGGTTGGAATTGCTTATCGGATGGCTATATTTAATATGCGATAAGTCGAACTTTTAGATCTGAAAAAAAATTAATAATTCCTACTGAGTCACCCTACTATCAAGACTTTAATTGACATCACATACACACATACACAAGAAATCGTAAAATATGTTACGATTTCTTGTGTACCTACAACACGGATATAAAAATTTAGACCTTATTCTGTTGTAGTAGAGCCGATATTGCTAAGTTATGGTGAGATATAAAATAAAAATTTAGTATTTCATTCTGATTAAATAAAATTCATTCATAGTTTAATACATATCTAACCAGATTTTTCGTTTAAGATTTATGGTGAACACTTACCATTTCTCAATGTGACTGCAAAAAAGGTTCAATGTGCTATCCTCTCGTAACACATAGGTTTACACGCCGCGATACAGATTGTGTGGCGCGGCTCAGACACTCCGGTGTTAAACTACCACAAGCTTCCACAATTTTTTGGCGCATTTCATTCACAGTTTCACACTATCATACATCACACTTTTTAAATATCCCCACAAAAAAAGTCCATTGGCGTTAAATCGGACGACCGTGGTGGCCATGGAACAGTTCCAGAAAGAACAATCCACGCACGAAAGCGATCTTCCAGATATTCGCGTACAGAACGACTGTAATGCGCTGGCACCCCGTCTTGCTGGAAAATCATGTCGCGGTAAACTAACAAAGGAAGGCCTTCAAGTTCTTACTCCAAGGTGATCCTCAACATTTCCAAGTAGATTTCACCGTTCAACCGGTCCGGCAAAAATACAGGGCCTATCAATTTGTCAACGATGATACCGGCCCACACTTTAATTTTCCACATGTTCTGAAAATGGCTTTGACGAAAAGCATGTGGATTTTCATGACACCAGTAATACTCGTTGTGGCTATTGGATAATCCAAAACGAGTAAAGGTAGCCTCATCAGACCATAAAACCCGAGACGCAAACATATGGTCAGCTGTAACCTGACTACGATACCACTCACAGAATCGCACGCTCAATAAAAAATCTGCTTCTGTCAGCTCTTGTGTGCGCTGGTAATGGTAAGGATGCTGACTATCTTTTTTTAAAGTTCTCCATACTTTCATTCTAGACACACCTAATACGACAGAGGCTTTTCTGGTACTTCTAGTTGGATCTTCAGCAAAGTGATCCAAAATATTCTGTTCCACACGGGCATCCGCACGGTCACTCGATCGTCCTTCAGAGTTGGGACTGTGGAAAGAACCGTTTGAGTGCAAACGGTTGACCAGCCTCCTGAAGCATGCATAAGAAGGAAGTCTTCGCTGATTCTCCAGCTTTCTTCCATCAATGTAACGTTGTCGATAAAGTTCGCGCGCTGCAGAAAGGATTCCCTCCGACGCACCCACACACATAATCATATTATAGTACTCTGCATTTGAATACTCCGCCATTATAAAATAACGAAAGATAGCACTTGTACTAACTTGACACCGATAGATGATACTGACCGATAGAACAAGCGAACAATAATGAAGAGCGTGTAAAAAATTAATCACTCACGAAAACAAGTGTCTCTGCCATTTTTAATTTCTTAGGGTACCGTTATACCAAAATACGGAACCTTTATACGATAACTTACTTTTTTATAATCAGTTTAAAAATACTAGTCTCTGTACTACAGAGTCTAGTAGATATTTTAATTTCACTCAAATCTCATCCAAAGCAAATTGGAATAGTATTTTAGAAAATCACAAAATTTTAAGTAATAAGACGCACAATACTGAATACAGGATTTAACATAACATAACTTCACGCCTATTGTTACCCGAAGGTGTAGGCAGTGGCCGTTAAGCCTCGTCTCGCCGTTATGTTTACGTCCCAAATGGAATAGGTGGCGAACCTATTGCCATACCGGGCACAAAGTTTTCAGTCATCGATATTTATCACACTTAACTTCCGAAAACAATTTCGAATAGTCATTGGTGTGAGCCAGTGTCAGGATTCGAACCCGGACCCCGGAATCAGAAGCCGTGTGCTCTCCCACTGGACCACCGAGACTCCTAGGATTTACCTACGTAATACTTTTTAAACTTTCACGTGTTATGCAACATAATGATAATATACATACATACATAACTTCACGCCAAATCCCTTGCGGGGTAGGCAGAGAAAACAGAGCGCCATAGGGCACGATTCTTACACGCCTCACTCGCTTCGTTGACTTTCATAACTCTTTTTATGCACGCGCGTCGGTTTTTGAGGCTCTTTAACATCACCTTCCTCCAGAACACGTTCTTTTTGGTCATGGAATGTGTGTCTTCGCCCTGTGCCGTCCTCGACTTCTACATCCATCCGCTTTTGCATTTTATATCTGCTTAGTCGGTCTTGCATCAAACATTCTTTCTACATGTCCGAACCATCGGAGCATGCCCTTTCTTACTTTTACACCGACACTCTCTTTCAAACCAACTTCCTTCCTTACAACCTTGTTTTCTACGCGGTCAGCGAGAGTCACTCCGCAGATTTTGCGTAGTGCCCTCATTTCTACCGCGTTTATTCTACTTTCATGCACACTCTGCCATACCCAGCTCTCGCTTCCATAAGTTAGCGTTGGGATCAGGACTGCATTGTGGATTGCTAGCTGGGTTTTTCGGCTAATGTTTTTTGCGCCCAGGAATCTGCCCAACGCTCCATTTACGCTATTTCCTATCGCCACTCGTCTTTCTACATCCGCGGTGTACATTCCATCTCTGCTAAAAGCGCATCTAACATATACAATTTCATTCACCTGTTCCAACACTACATCATCAACCATTATCCTTGCATCTGTTCTGGATTCCTCCTTTTCAAACACCATAACTTTCGTTTTCGTCGCATTCAACTGCAATCCTTTAATCATGCAATCATCTTTCATAGTAGTGACTAGTGTTTGTAGGTCCGACGGCGATTCGGCTAGAAGCACGGCGTCATCTGCGTAAAGCAGGCAGCTCACAACTAGGTCACCCATTCGCATCCCTACATCCATCGATCTCACTCTCTGGAGACTGTCCAGATACAGGATGAACAGTCGAGCGGACAGCACGCAACCCTGTCTGACGCCGATATTAACGTCAAACCAGGGGGACAAGCCGCCGTCAACTCGCACACACGCTGTGCAGCCCTCATAAGTGGACTGCACAGCGCGCAGCAGTGCTCCGCTCACCCCGTAGCCCGGGAGTATGCCCCACAGATCCTTTCGTAACACTCTGTCAAACGCCTTTTCCAGATCCACAAATCCGCAGAAAATCTTCCGGTTAACAGCCAGTAGTTTATCCACGATGTTGCGGAGAGAAAAAATCTGATCCATGCACCCTCGTCCGCTTCTTAAACCACCCTGAGCCTCCCACAACACTCCATCAGATATCACCCTCATTCTTCTTTCAATAATTATCCCATACACTTTTGCTGCTAAACTGATCAAACTGATGGCCCTGTAACTGGAACACTGCATACGTGATCCCATACAAGGGCACAATGACAGCGCGCCTCCAGTCCATGGGAACCTTACCCGACCTCCAGCACAGATTGCTCAAGGTCAGGAAAGCGTCCCGGACACAGGTTCCACCGTGTTTGATCATTTCAGCAGACATCATATCAATTCCAGCTGCCTTACCCTTTTTCGTACTTCGTATCGACCATTCAATCTCTTCCATAGTAATGTCCTCGTCAGATGTTGGCGCAGCGGTGTCAGCTGTAGGCTCACTCGCAGCGCCCACATCCGGAACATACTCGTACATTTCCCCAAAATACTCACTCCACCTGCCCAATACATCGCTTGGGTTTGCAAGAATGTCACCAGTCTTAGACATAATTTTGTCCATTCTGGATGTTGACGAAGAACCCCGAGACTTTCTAACTTCCTTCCAGAAGAGTTTGTTATTCACCTCAAAGTTCTCCGTCAACCTCACTTCGCTCATTCGCAACTAGTTTTTCACGCTTCTCTTTCACTAAGGCTTTGGTAACATTCCTGCAGCGGCGGTAGCTCTCATACTTTTTCTCTGTCATACTATCATTCTGATTCAAACTTGAGACATAATCTAACCATGCTTTTTTCTTTCTTTCGACGCTGGCTTTCACATCCGCGTCCCACCAGGCATCACCTCTCAGAATCTTATGCCTCTTTGCACTACCACATACTTCTTTTGCACTATCCACTATACTATCTTTCATTCTTTCCCAGCATTCTTCAACACCTAGGTCATAAAGACTCATCTCACTGAGTCTTTTACTGACTAGGTCTACATACATGATAATATCCTTTATTAATTTGCGTTGGTACATTAAAATTATACGGACCCATAATAAATAATATTAATATTTCAAAATATTTTAGTGTAAATTCAGAAATGCCGACAAATTCTTTTTATAAATGCCGCCTGATGAGTTCAAGGTTATCTTGTGCGAGCCGAAAGGCAGGCGGCAATTTTCAAAGGAAGTTTCGGGCGCGTGTAACAGGACACACTGTACACATATACACACTGTCAAGTACCTACAAATGAATCAATAAGTAGGGTTCACAGTTTTTGATTTGCTGTAAGTTATTTATTTATTTCTTCACACCCTTACTCAAATGGGAGTGGAAGTAACGAAAATTATGTATGAACTATGTTTTATGATAACGACATAATATGATTTCTTACCCAGAACTGAATACAGACAACTTATTTTTTAATGTAACTTCACGCCCCAAATACATGCGGGTGTAGGCAGCCAAACTACTTATTGATTATGTTTCATGGTAATTCCATGTGGTTTCTTAAACAGATCAGAATGTAGTCAGCTTAAATTTTTTTTGTAACTTCACGCCCCAAATACATGCGGGTGTAGGCAGCGAAAATTACTTATTGATTATGTTTCATGGTAATTTTATATGATTTCTTATTGCGAACCGAATACAGATAGCTTTTTTTTGTGTAACTTCACGCCTCAAATACATGAGAGTGTAGGCAGCGAAAACTATTTACTGATTATGTTTCATGGTAATTCCATGTGGTTTCTTAAACAGATCAGAATGTAGTCAGCTTAAACTTTTTTGTAACTTCACGCCCCAATTAAATACGGGTGTAGGCAGCGAAAATTAAAGCATTTCCTTGCGTAAAAAAAGGCAGCGAAAATTACTTATTCATTATGTTGCATGGTGATTTCATATGTTTTTTTATGTAGAACAGAATACAGACAGCTTATTTTTTTTTTGTAACTTTACGCCTCAAACTCATGAGAATGTAGGCAGCGAAAACCATTTACTGATCATGTTTCATGGTAATTCCGTGTGATTTTTTAAACAGATCAGAATGTAGTCAGCTTACATTGTTTTTGTAACTTCACATAATTATTAAAATTAGAGATGACAACCCTATTGATGATCTAAATGGAAAAATGAATGAAATACTTTAGGCGAGAAGTCTCAATGAACTCAGTTGTCGTAGGTCATAAGTAGGGTGATCACGGTTCATATTTTTGAGGGATAATTTAAGTAAAAAAAGTAAAAAAAAATGTGTTTGCCTTTTTTACTTTCTATAGGATATCTAGATTTCAAAGCGTGTCTAGATTCTAGATATAAGTGGTTAGAATAGGGTCCAAGAAACACCCTGTATATATTTTACTAAATGCAAAATGATAGTGAAGTTGGTAAGTGTCAACTTTATATGGATGCTATGTACTATGTAGCAACTAACTTTATTAAACGAGTAGACTAGCTGACGCGTGGAACTCTGTTTCGCCTCGGAAGCAATCGTTACATAGTATAAAACAAAGTCACTTGCCCATGTCTGTCCCCTCATATGCTTAGATCTTTGAAACTATGCAACGAATGTTGATGCTGTTTTTTTAATAGATAGAGGGTGTCAACCGGGTAATGCATGTATAATTTTGTGAAGGAAAAGTGATAATTTTCGAGATTTAGCACTTTAATTGTAAACGCTGTAAAAATTACTTATGATGTGGAGCATGATTGCATGATAAAAGGCTTGCAGTTGAATGCGACGAAAACTAAAGTTATGGTGTTTGAAAGAGAGGAATCCAGAACGGATGCAAGGATAATGGTTGATGATGTAGTGCTGTAACAGGTGAATGAAATTGTATATCTTGGATGCGCGTTTAGCAGAGATGGAAGGTACACCGCGGATGTAGAGTGGCGAATGGCGATAGGAAATAGCGTAAATGGAGCGTTGGGCAGATTTCTGGGCACAAAAAACATTAGCACAACAAAAGCCTAGCTAGCAATCCCCAATGCAGTCCTGATCTCAACGCTAAGTAATGGAAGTGAGAGCTGGGTATGGCAGAGTGTGCATGAAAGTAGAATATGGCGGTAGAAATGAGGGCACTGCGCAAAATCTGCGGAGTGTCTCTCGCTAACCGCGTAGAAAACAAGGTTGTAAGGAAGGAAGTTGGTTGAAAGTGAGTGTCGGTGTAAAAGTAAGAAAGGGCATGGTCCAATGGTTCGGACATGTAGAAAGAATGGGTGATGCAAGACTGATTAAGCAGATATACAATGCAAAAGCGGATGGATGTAGGAGTCGAGGACGGCCAAGACACACATTCCATGACCAAATAGAACGTGTTCTGGAGGAAGGTGATGTTAGGAACCTCAAAAACCGACTCGCGAGCATGAAAAGAGTTATGAAAGTCTACGAAGCGAGTGAGGCGTGTAAGAATCGTGCCTTATGGCGCTCTGATCTCTCTGCCTACCCCGCAAGGGATTTGGCGTGAAGTTATGTATGTATGTGGAGCAAAGTTCGCCGGGTCAGCTAGTAAATATATAAAAAGATCTATAATATTAGCTTCCAATTATTCTAACAGCTGCTGAGGCATGGAGTTCGTTGAATGAATGGTCTGGCTCAATCAGTGAAATATTATGACCTCTCAAAATATAGACGTAAAATGGCTCAATCCGCGTTTCGATCGTGAGAAATCTCCTTGAGTCCATCCATAGTAATAATAATAGCGTTATGTACGGTATGTACGGGTTGTCATCTGGTGTAATTCTTGAACTAAGGTTGTAAGTATATATACGTAAGACTCCCATTTAATTAATGATGGCCTTTCCTTTATAATCTAATGACCAAGAAATATTTTGTACACAATACACTAAAAGCTATACAGTTTTATATGCTAAGAAATAAAATGCTTATCATAAGGAATTGACGAATAAATGAAGCGTTGGGTAAATTTCTAGGAGCTAATAGAGAAAAACTCAGCTACTGATTCCAACGCTAAGTGACAGAAATGAGGGCATTGTGCAAAATTTGCGGAGTGACGCTCGCCTACCGCGTCAACGACACGTCGTGTCGGTTCGAATGCGAGTTTATTAAAGTAAGGAAAGAATGGATAAGCATGTATGTCAAGAGCTATGAAAATCGAAAAAGCCTGTGAGGTGTGTATTGTGCTCTATGGCGCTCTATTCTCTCTGCCTATACTTCACTTAGGTTGAGGTTATGTTATATACAGTAAGTGGTAGACCAACGCAGTTCCGGCCTGTTCTACCGTTGAAATAGCTATTGTTGACCATTGATATTCCACTCAAAATAAGTAAAACACCACGTTCCGTTCGGTGAAAGAGGTGTCCGGAGTCCCAATCCCTTCCCATGCCTGCTCTCCCTCAAAGGCTAGCAGCAATTGTAACACTAACTGTGTTTCAGGAGTCCATGGCTAACGCTAATTGCCAGGTGACAGCCCATTAACCCACAAAAATAAACCCATAGTCATCATAAATATTTGTACCTAAGGGTTGAACCCGTCATCTTCTACTCCGCAGTTAACAGTTTTAACAACTTATACGTTGGTAACGAACATGTTAAGAAGATAAAATCATCTCAAAACACGCGTGAAGAATATGCTTCCGTCAAACAAGCAAATACAAGCGTCCCGATTGCAAGCTTAGCGGCTGTCATGAGAAGAACTGGCGTGAAATTCACATTAATATTAACAATACGAGCCGTTACTGAACCGTCTCCTAACATTACGTTCAAACTTTGTCTTAGCTTATAAATTCTAATATGGTTCTACTAATATATTTCTTCAGAATAAGGAAAATACTGCTCCCATTCGTCGGCAAAGAAAATAACATTAATTATCTCCCGCCATATCAGTACTTAATCCGTATAGGTTTACAAATAGCAAAAACCGGAGGACTGAGTTCTCTTAGTAAGTAAGTTTCTTATGTGTGTTTTATATGTGTACAGTCGACTTTTAGGACCTTCCCACGGGATGTAGTCTTGTATTATATAGAGATTATATTTAAATTATTATTTACACATTATTCACGGGCAACCTTCATGACCTCCATGACCTTACCTTGTTGGGAGGTGATGTCGTGAGTCGCGACTTTTGCAGGGTTCGTATCAAATCGTAGAGCGGCGAAAATTTCACGGTTTTACGGATTTTTGTATGGTAAATTCATAAAATGTAAATTGACTGATTGATAAATATGGATGACTGAAAACTTTGTGCCCAGTATGGCAATAGGTTTGCCACCTATTCCGTTTGGGACGTAAACATAACGGCGAGTCGAGGCTTAACTAACAGCCACTGCCTACACATTCTGGTAGAAATTCTAAGATTAGTATGTTTCATTAAAAAAAATTTAGTAATTTTAGGGCTTTTTAGTAGAATAAAAATAAATGTTCTTTGATTCTCAGACGTACTCGACATGTCTACAAATTTTCCTGAGCATAGGAGTTCAATAACGCACATTGTGACACGAGAATTTTTTATATATTAGATTACCCATAGGAGTGAAGATATACTGATAAATATTGATATCAGGGTAAGCACATTTTGAACAAATACCTATTGTGTATGAATGCATGACTAAATTTTATTTATGAACTATTTATTCGTAGTCGACTAATTCCACCATTTCACTGTTGATTTAAATCCTACGTGGTTATTATAAGATTTCGCCAAGACACTTAATAATATGTAATTGGTATTCGGTTCTTTCTGTCTGCCTCGGAAGGCGTTTGGCGTGAAAGCATATATGGATATACGTATAAAGAAAACACTCGGCTCTTTGCAATCTATAATTTTATTATCTACATTCTACTTAGCCGACTTCTACAAACTACATCATCTACTGTAGTCGGTCGTTTTGTGTATCCCAATGTCATATTACAAAAAATATAAACATTAAGTTATTACAAATAATATCTAATATAAAGAGAAAAACATTAAGATCTATAATTATTCAGTCCAAATTCTAAGAACTTTTTGTGTTCCAAAAATCTTCTAGGCAAACATTATCAGTAGAAATCTGCGGTAATCAGTCGATTTTTTACAAAATTTATAATATAAATCAAATTGTTATAACTCTATTTAATTACTAGAAAAATATGAGTTCCGTGTATTTAAGGGTTTAGTCATATGCCCCTTTAATATTTCTAAGACTGATTCAACTATTAAAAAATTTACCATACCAACAAAGCAATAGACATTGTTTTTACTACTCGCAGCTAGATGTCGCCAATAAACTGTGGTGTTTTAATGGCAAACATTTATATTCTTCATTAGTTTAGCTACAGAATTTGAAGTCAAGTTTAAGAAATATTCTAAACAAATGAGAATCTTCGCTCTTTCTAAACTAGTTTTAAAACAAAAATGAGAATAACCGTAACATACATTAGGACATTAAGATTTTCGTAGACAATTTAATTAGTGCCAGTCAAATATTTCTACAAATAAGTAAATACTTGAAATTTTGATATGAAAATTATTAATATATAAATTATCCAAAGAAATAAATAACACTCCCATGTATATTCTCAGCTGTGATGTATTTTGGTGATATTTTTGAAACATTTGTAGATATCTTGCAATAGTAATGATGCATTGTGAAAAATATCCAGAATCGAAATTATAGTTCTGTGGTCGCGTGTGCTTAATTGCACGGAAATGATATTTGTCTTTAGATTAAAGGCAAAATAATGTTAACAAAATATGAAAGCACAGCGATTATTACATTGGCATAAATAAATTTATATGTTCTCGCATCTGTCTGAGGCTATAACCAATGGAGACGCAAGCTTAACCAGTCGCAAATTGCAATTTAAAGAAATTCGCGAGCTTACGAACAATTCACAACATTTAAGCCAAATTTTCAGCTTCTGTCAATAAAAAGTATAATGAGTTTATAAAGAAAGAAAATCACCAACAACAAGATACACTCTGTATATAAAGTATACAGGCTGTTCCTTTTTTCTGGCGTTTGAACTGTGAATAAAATTGGTTGGTTATGTCACCTATCATTTGGATCGGGCAAACTCGAGTCTTGGCCGCAGTTACATTATTTTATGAGTATAGATAATACCTAATTAAATTTAAGATTTATCTCTTCACCCTTTGTCCCTAATGAATCTAACTAAAATATTGTGAGTAAATTTAAGGACAGATACATACTATTCTCGTACTAAAACCACAGCAATTAGTTTTAATAAAATATTTGTAATGTCAAATAGTATTCTGAAACATAAGGTTACATTTAATTTGACCTATCTATGTCACTACTGGTTTACAACTATATTCTAGTTCTACATTACTACAATATTTAGATATATATGTATATATATATATTACTCAGGCAAATAGTTTTAATATTGTCGTCTCATAAATATATAAGTATTATACTGTTTGTAGTGAAATGACTCGTAAATCTATATAAGAATTATATCAAACTGACCTCTCACGTAGTTCGATGGTGATCATGGAGACTTACAACTATTCCTATATATTTAAATGTAAAAATACATGACCAATCACATTACAGCTGAGCAATAATCTAAATAAGTATCAATATTTTCTTGGCAACAAATATAAATTATACGTATCTTTCGGTAACGCCACGCAGGCGGGCTTCTGCCTCAAGTCTTCAGCGTGTTCAGCGCCAATTTCAAACTCTTGCATTATGTTTGCGAACATGACAAAACTCATGGTAGTAACAAGCGTTTGACCGATGCACGTTCTCTTGCCGATACTGAATGGAAGGAAATGTGGTATATTTCGCATAACGCTGTACACTTCTTTTTCCACATCGGTTGTTGCTGGTTTTTCTGTGTCCGATTCCATGCCAGAGTCAGAAAGAGAATTCTTCCTTGCGCGAACTTTGCTCTTCTCTAGAAACCGTGCTGGATTAAATTTCTCAGGCTCTTCCCAGTACTCTTCCGACATGTTGAGTTCATAGTTGTTAATAAATACGATTGTTCCTTGCTCTACTCCAAAACCAGAAACTTCTGCGTTTTCTGTCGCTACATGTGGAACTATCGGCGACGAAGCATATCGAAGACATTCAAGTATGGTAGCTTCTGTGTACGGTAAGCTGGCTCTATCCAGAAGAGACACTGGCCTCTTTCCTTTAGTCAGCGCATCTAACTCTGCTCTAACTTTCATTCCTACTTCTGGATCTCTTACTACAGCCGTAAGGCATAACATAACCAAATTACCAACAGAAGAATGACCACCTAAAAAGTCCTCCAGCATAAATATAATAGTGTTTCTATCTACGGTAGGATCTTCTTGTAAAACTCGTAGCAATCCGTCCAAGAAGTCTTTCTCTGGTCCGTCGGTCTCTAAATTCATCTCCCTTTGTTCAACTATTCTCGATAAAATGAACGTTCTTATGTCTTGTGACCAGCTGGATAGTTTATCTAAATGTTTCTTGTATAAGGGTGCAAGCCACGGCAAAAAGTCCACAGCGTATCCTTGGTTGATCTCCCAGAAGATCTCGTCAAAATGGTCGACGATTCTTTTGAAATCCTTGTCGTTTTCAGCATCGAATCTAACGTTGCACATGTAATGTGTGAACATGTTCATAGCCGTGGTCATCAAAATCGGCTTCAGCTGGATCGGTGAGGAGCTATTCTTCGTCATCGTTTTCAATGTATCTATCAATTCCACGGACTCAAATGTAGCGACGTCTCCTATTCTCGAAAAGTTATTTGTGTGCTGTTTGGGTCCACAGTGCCGGCGGGCTAGGTTTCTCCGTTTCAATTGCAGATTAGACCAATCGCAAAGCGCCAGTGCTGTAACAAGCAGAGAAAATTGTTAATATTGCCATCTGTTGGTGAGAAGAGATAAACTGTTTTTCTTTCTTTAGTATGATAGAAGAGCTTTAGTTATGTAAGTTTAAAATTATTCTCAGCATGTTTTCAGATAGTTTCTGATGCAGAAACTCTTTGAATATCTTTTCTTAGACCCTCACTTCAATGAGTTCTATGTATTTATTCCCGATCAAAACACATTGTAAATTGAATTGACTATACAAATTAGGTATCTACACACGTCAATGTTTTCTAAAAGTGTGTCAACATTCTATGAATTTTGCACTAAATACATTAAGCAGCTTTAGGTTTCTAACACAAGTGGGAAGTCAACAAGTGTAAAAATGCATTTATTTAAGCATATTTATTTTATGCTTAAATTACGCGATACTTTTGACTTTATTACCCTCTGTTCCCCATTGCTTTGAAAAGAAAACCTAGATTTTATCAGCAGTGACTCGAAAATAGAAAAGTGCGTTTTCCGAAAGAGGCTTTTAACTAGATGGAAAATCTCTGTGTAATGAGTAAGCTAATACATTGTTTTAAAGCACTTTATCGTGGCGTATTAAGATATGAAATACTAGGAGATGGTAAGTTGAATAGGGCGTGTCAAGGTTGATTGTTTAATTCATAAATTGAAGCGATTATGTAAATATCATTAAGGTGAGGAGTAAGGTCAAAATTCAATTGAGAATATGTTCATGCGGCCGTATTTTTAATAACAATTATTATTAATATAAAACCTTAAGTGCAAAAGGGAGTGCCAATCATTTCTTAGGCAACTCTATTCTCTATAAGGGCCTTAGCGCGAAGTAGTGTAGTTTATTATTTTCTTATAACAAGTAAATATCCCTCCTATCCCATAAAAAAAAAAGTAAAATCAAAGTAAAGTTTTGAAGTATTTCATTAACACAACTAAATAAAATCTATTCTTTAAGGTACATCAGATTATATGGCATCAAAAATTAAACATATTATCTAATCATATTTGTATGTAAGTCATAAATTTATAACTTAGACCATACATATAAAGATGGATGGTAGTAGACTTGAATGAAATTTGATGAAGGCCTCAGATAAATTTAATTGAGTTACGCTAAGGACTATATATATTAATCGGGTATGGATAGTTTTTCATGAAATTGATTGAGAATATTCTAAACGAACAAGTGTGACCTTTTCTTTAAGTGACCCATGAAATAGTTAAGCGTGGCTTTAACTTGATAATAACCTGGCCGTTTAATCAGTTTCAAATTAGTACTCAAATAAAAATATAGTTATCTAAAAATTTACCGGTGGCGGTGGAACAGATGGCGAACTTATTGCCATACCGGGCACAAAGTTTTCAGTCATCGATATTTATCACATTTAACTTCCGAAAACAATTTCGAAAAGTCATTGGTGTGAGCCAGTGTCAGGATTCGAACCCGGACCTCTGAATCAGAAGCCGTGTGCCCGACCATTGGACCATCGAGACTATTTTCGTGGACTACTGCTACGAAAACACGTAATGAACATATACTGGTATTTTGATTATAAAAAGACAGTAGTCTGGTCCTCATGACATGGCATCGTAGCTGAATAAACAAAAGACAAAATCCAGCCGTAATCCTGAAAAAAAAACTGGATCTAAAAAAAGAAACAATTAGTAGAAAATGTTAACTTACAATTATTTCTGTCTCCCGCGAAGAGTTGATGGAATCGTAGGAAATCCGGTCGCCCGCCGAAGAATTTGCCATTTTGGTTCAATACTTCGCGTATGAGTTCCAAATTGTTGACAACTAGACATTTAGTAGTTCCTAGTTGGATGCTGAATATGTCCCCGTACTGTTTGGCGAGCTCCGTGAAAGATTGGAATGGAGACTCGCACTTCCCCAAAAGGTGTAGACTACCTATTACAGGGAGAGGAGTTGGCCCAGGTGCCTGTTTTAAAAGCACCTTCGTGTCAACGCCGGACTTGGATGATCTTTGTATTGAAACGGTGTTTTTCAGATAAAATCTGTACACCGCTATCAATAATACGGCAATTATAAATAGTGCACTCATATTTAATCTTTTAAAAAAAAGATTTTTCAATGTAGTGACTAAAGACCGCGGGCGCAGGGAACTACTTGTCAAGTAGCACTGAATTGTGGAGGTGGGCGCGTCCGTATTTATACCCGAACAGGCTGCAGCATTTTCGATTTTAATTTTTCAAAGTGGTTTTTACACTTATCCTTTTACATATTCTAGCTTTGCTGTTTTTTTTCTTTTTTTACGTCAATCCCGTGAACTTCTCGCGTCCGCTGGACATTCGAGAAAAAAAATCTTATGGTAATTTCATGTCGTAGCGTTCTGGTGGAGTTTTTAATTAAACTTTTCCAATAAATTTTTCTCAGATATTTGTACACATTTTTTTATTCATTTAAATGCAGTTAAATATATGTAAACATTTATCCATACGATTTATTTGGCAAATTCGGGTGGTACTTAACAATGTATTGTGACCAAATTATAAATACTAAGGATTATGCCAATAATAATTGATTGATTGTTTTTTCGTTACCTTCACGCTCTTTATACTCCAGGATGTAGGTAGCGGCAATTAATCACGTCGACTTACGCAGAAATAATTATCTTGTCTCTCATGGATTATGCGGTAATCGCGGTATCACCATAATTTTATACATATACATACATAACTTTACGCCTTTGTTACCCGAAGGTGTAGACAGCGGCTGTTAAGCCTCGTCTCGCCGTTATGTTTACGTCCCAAATGGAAAAGGTGGTGAACCTATTACCATAGCGGGAACAAAGTATTCAGTCATCGATATTTATCACACATAACTTCCGAAAACAATTTCGAAAAGTCATTGGTACTCATTTATCATATACTTAATCAAAATCACGCATGACTTGCGAAACGATTCCCTAAAATCATTGGATGCGAACCATAATACGAACTTAGGACATCTCAATCAGAAATCGAAATGCTACAGCACTAGGCCATGGAGAATTTAATTATTAATTTGTTAATCATTTATTTTAGTGTCTATTACCATAATTAGTTTATTCAAAGTAACTTAAAGGAATGTACATAAACATAACTTCACGCCTTTTCTACCTGAAGGTGTAGGCAGCGGCTGATAAGCCTAGTCTCGCCGTAATGTTTACGTCCCAAATGGAATAACTTACGAAATTAATTTCGAAAAGTCATTTGTGTGAGCCAGGATTCGAACCCGCGACATCTGGATTTGGAAGCGGAGTGCTCGACCACTGGACCACCGGGACTATTTGGTATGACCGAATGGTACATAAATTAATATTAAACATATTTGTTTGTAGCTAAGCCACGAAAATTGATAGGAAATAGTCAAGTGCGTGTTGGGTCAACTCGCGAGTCTGGAATTTTCTTGTTGGTACACGCTGAATCACACTTGATAGAAATATACATATATTTAAAACTAGCTGTCGTCCGTGATTTCGTTTACTTTTATTGGATATTATACTAGTTATTGCCCGAGACTTTGTTCGTGGAAAATCCTAATGTAATTAAAAGTATCGCATATGCAACTTCAGACAATATTATTAATATCTTTTTAACAAATCTTTATAAACAACAAATAAACATTCTTTAAGTCTCGGTGGCGCAGTGGTCGAGCACACGGATTCTAATCCAGAGGTCCGGGTTCGATTCCGAAATTCCAATGACCAATGACATTTCGAAATTGTTTTCGGAAGTTATGTGTGATAAATATCGATGACTGAAAACTTTGTTACCGGTATGGCAATAGGTTCGCCACCTATTCCATATGAGACGTTAACATAACGGCGAGACGAGGTTTAACGGCCGCTGCCTACACCTTCGGGTAACAAAAGACGTGAAGCTATGTGTGTTTATAAACAGTTTCCGTGGTCCAGTGGTCCAGTGCATTCAGTTCTTATTCAATCAGATGATTGAAATAGTTAATCATCTCAAATTATACTAAACGCTCTTAAACTTATTCTACTCAATTTAATAAATAATTTGACTCGGCAACAATATTTTTTAAAACTTTATAACTAATTTTCTACAACTTTATGTAACAAATAATTTTCTTTATCAGAATTTTTAAAAACTGTATAAAATTTTAAGTCATAAAAATGTCATGATAGAGATAATTTCTCATGTGAAGATGAATATAACAAAAAATATGTAATAAAAGATGTTTTTTTTTTTATTACCTACCTATAATTGTTATATTTTATACATCTATAGTTTCAATTACATGATGTATTGAAAATGGGACCATCTTACAAGTTTCTGAACTATGATAGACTAAGTATTCCCAAGCTAAACAATCGTGCCAATTTTATTCATTCAAGAGCTTTTTCATTCATTCGCTATGCTACAAAACTATTTTTTTAATCATCAAAAACTGACAACACCGTATACGTCAGTGGTTGTTGTTTAATTATAAATCCGACTATAGATACCCTGCGAAGTTAACAGAATTTTTAACTTACTATAATCTGATACAAAGATACTGGACATAATATGCCACAACACAAGAGTAGCAACAGATAGGCAATAATTCCGCTGCACAAAATCTGCGGAGTGACTCTTGCTGACCGCATCGAAAACAATGTTGTAAGGAGGGAAGTTGAATTGAAAGAGAGTGTCGGTGTAAAAGTAAGGAAGGGCATAATCCGATAGGTCCGACATGTAGAATTAATTGATGCTGCAAGATTGACTAAGCAGATAAACAATGCCAAAGCGGATGGATGTAGGTGTCGAGAACGGCCACGACACAATAGAACGTGTTCTGGAGAAAGGTGATGTTACGTGTCTTAAAAATTGACGCGCGGGCATGAAAATATTTATGAAAATCAACGAAGCGAGTGAGGCGGGTAAGAATCGTGCCTTATGGCGCTCTATTCTCTCTGCCTACCGCACAATGGATTTGGCGTGAAGTTATGTATGTATTTCTTACTGCTATGCATTTTAATGAATTTTATAAAATAAACAGTCTAGATTTATTATAGCAAATCAAAGTGTTCTATTTCATACCTATAGAACTGTCGGCAAGAATAAAATTATGAATTATTATAAAACCAATTATGAAATTTCAGCATTACATGCATGCACTACAACAACAAGGAAATCGTAAGAGTGGTTTTTAATTACTGGCAGCCGAAAAGCTGATCTCGGGGAATTGTTTACTTACTTACATACAAACAATTGGCCGTTACTTCGTCTGCGTGGACCGAAATTAGCAAAAATACTATGCCTCTCTACCATTATAAGGGTTCATTGATACCCCTTTTTAGCCCTTTTTTAGAATGATGTCAAATTATTTTTCAAGATACTACCAAATAGCCCTTTCTTTTGATACCCAAATTGTGAAAATGCATCTACACTCATACATCATCATTACATAGTATAAAACAACATCGCTATCCGCTGTTTGTCCCCTTATATGCTTATAAGGGGACAAACTTATAATTTTAATGCAGTTTGTTTTAATAGATAGAGATTATCAACGGGGTGGTTAGTAACTATAATTCAGGAATAAAAAGTGATAATTTTCGAGATTTAACA
Organism: Euproctis similis; assembly: GCA_905147225.2. Classification (NCBI taxonomy): domain Eukaryota; kingdom Metazoa; phylum Arthropoda; class Insecta; order Lepidoptera; family Erebidae; genus Euproctis; species Euproctis similis. The sequence continues at coordinate 3,874,492 of LR990107.1, forward strand.
CTTTAATTGCAAACGCTGGCTGAACCATAAGTAATAGATCAAAATAATGTACTACATTCGTATACACCTGAAGAAGTTCTACAAAAAGTTCTGCAATGATGTATGATAATGATGATGTGTCTATCTCTAAGCCAGAAGGACCACAATGATATTTATTTCTTTACTTTTTACGCAAAACAGAGTTCGCGGGCTTAACTAGTATTCAATGAAGTCTATGACTAAGACAATTTGTTTGGCAACGTATTTTTTTTAATTAATAAGCACATGCTACAGAAGTCATTCCAGTGGCCAGTATTTGAAATTAAAAGTTATTAAATTCAGAAGAGTTTAATAGCTTCGTATTTTAAAACTTTGAATTGGGTGATTTCCGCACTTACACCAATGATTAAAAAAACAAAATTTTCGAAAGTTCGGATAAATAATTAACGAATTTAGTTTAATTTTATTAAAAGATTTAAAAACTAAACGTAATTCTTCTATTATTATTGAATATTAAAATGTGTCAAAGACAGCGAAATTAAACAACGAGCGGCGTACGTTAGTTACTAAGGGGATAATTTTACTTATGTTCCGTAATGTTGCGAAAAAAGCATTTATCATATCAATATATTTATCACATGTTAGGTTATTAGTACTTAGTAGGTATTTATTCATGTGAAAAATCACCATTATATCCAAAAATATTTCTCCTGAATGCTATTTCTAAATGGTATATTTAACTTGTTCATGAAAGGGAGATAGATATTTGGTTCATTTAAACAGAAAAACAAAACTATATCACTTTTGATGCAATCCACACAACGCCATCTAGTAATTAAATAAGTAACTAAGAATAATATAAATAAATTCTAGGGAAATATTTTGAAGAGCAACTTATCATTTAAAATTAGATGTAGATGATGTTGAATGAAGGACATGTAGAGGAGGAACTTAGCAAAACCAGATCTGGGACATAGATGACAGGGTATATAAATAAAAGAAGTATTCGATTATAATATAATACCGACTTCTAGTTCACAGGTCCTCGAATTCGAGGAATTCGAGGAATTCGAATCCTGGTCCACTTTAACGACTTTAGGCTATAGATATAGACGAAATAATTAACAAAATTGTGTGTTTGGTCTGTCCATTGACTTGTATATATGGACGAGACATATTGTTCTATACGTACAATTGCTTGTTTATAAATTAGGCGTTTCGACGGCACACACATAAACATATATCTGTCTCGTTCTTACTCAGCACTGTCACTCGCATGAAAACAGTATAACAGTATTTCAGTGCGTACATAAAGTGAATGACTACGGAAATTAGATTTTACGATAATACTTACTGTCGCCATAACTCCCGCAAAGTATGGCGGAATTTTTATCAGTTCAGCCAGTAAAAAAGTGTTGGAAAAATTTTACCGACAAAATTTCATTGCGAAGTTACCTAAATAAATTAGTTTTATTTCGTAACGAGTAAAAACCTATTGTAAATTCCAAAAACATGTACTCTTATTTTGACATCCAAAACAGAATATTTAGCATAACAATATAGTTACTTCCTATTTAAGTATTAATTCTATAAATAAGTAATACTCATTAACTACAACAAAATGCGCCAAGAACGTTTATTAATAAATAAATTTCTTCTGCGCAACACTAAACCGCCATTTTATGCGGCCAAATGACGTCACATCCGGCTCCAATTTTGTGTCGACATGCCATTTCCATAGGTTTCCTTCTTCATTGGGTCTGTCCATGACTAATCTAATACCAAATATCTAAGGTCTAATCAAGGTCTATTTTTGGCCGAAGCCGAAGCCGATTAATCGGCAATCTCCACAACCTTCGGCCGAAGCCGAAGGTTTATAAACTATTAGTAATTTAATAATTTTCTTCAATATTACCCACAGCTAAAGAAGAATATCGGCGTAAAGTGACTCGTGCCGCTTTTCTCTCGATGATAGAGGTATCTGCACTGAACTAAGTGCATTCCGGTCCGTAAGCCACTCACTCTTTCGTAACAGTTCGTTTGATTGCGACTGTTCTCGGACCTTCGGCGGGACCTTCGGCTTCAGCCCAGAATCCGGCCGAAGCCGAAAATGGATTTTTGGCCGAAGGTGGCCGAAGCCGAAGCCGAAGCTTCGGTCGGACACTAGTAAGCGTATTCTTCTAAAACGGCCGATTCGGAGGAGTATGGTATGAAATTTTGTGTGCATATCGGGTTGCGTAGGTCAGTGAATCGGACAACATCTATTTTTCATCCCTCCAAATGTGAAGGGTAGTCCACCCCTAAATATGTTTTTTTAAGAAAAAGTATACTAAAATACATACAATCGTAAATTTTCAGTTTTTGGCAAGACAACTTCGGAAGACTCGGTCAACTAGTATCCCATAATAATGTATTTTAAAATAATAGAGACCCAATAATAGAGTCATCGATATTTATTATTTACCAAATTTATTTTGCGAAAATAATTTCAAGAAGTCATTGCTATAAGGCAGAGACTAATCGCTGGCTAACTCAGCGTTACAGATTTTAGATATAGTTTTTTTTGATAATCAACTGAAACATTAATAACAAATTTACTCGTTTATGTAGGTAAGTACTTATTTGTTTTTAAATTACGATTTTTTTATATATACAAAACAATCGCTTAATAATTATAGATGCAAACTTTTTCTATTTATGGACTTCGTGTTGCATCGGTAAAACAGCAGACTGCTAAGTAGAGGTCAGCGGGTTCGCGGTGCTCTATAGACATACATACCTACTCACACATTATATTCAAATATATGTATAATAATTGTACCATAGATACTAAAACATGACACTTTTTTTAAGGGGAGTCATCAAAAAAAAAAAAAAACTATACGTCTAACGGAATTCTGACCTCTTCTAGGAATACTCTCGAAACTATATTTCAATGACAGGATTGCGTCATCTCGATTCATCATCAGTATCAAGCCGTCCTGCTTCCATACACGACCGCATTATCCCCATCCCGTTCGCACGTTTCGTTAGAAAACTGGACCGTTTTAAGAAATTCAACTTTCTGCATACATAAATTAGATTTCAGTACAGTTTGACGTAAACAATAAGTGGAAAAGTTAGCGGGATTTTGTGATAAAAAAAAACACATTTTCCCGCTAAAAATCAGAGGAAAAATGATAACGAAATGTTTCTGCTTTTGTGTGGAAATATCTAAATAATCTCACCCAAATTATGTCATAATTTCTTTATGGACATTCGCATGACTGATTTAAAAATAAATCAAATTAATTATGCAGTTAATACAGCGTTTAGTAAGATCGCAGTGAAATAAGGTAGGTATTTTTGACAAGCCTTTACTTAGCTTGGAGGACTAGATGGCTGTAGATATATTGAGTCCTAATGCAAAACAGTGATTCATAAGACAGGAGCATTTTTTTTTTGTATTCGCGTCAAATGATCCCTGTATACAATATTATAGAGAGAAATCTATTTTTTTTAAATACTTAACCGCATAAGATACAATGAAGCCAGCTGGTATAGCAACACCGATTATTCTCAAAAACGTGGAGAACAATATTGAATAAAGTGAAGCAAAAAATAAAAGAAAAGAAAAAATATCCTCATTTGAAATTCGTCAACTTCCTAAAAATTATGTATGTGTTTTTTTTCTGTATATTTTTTGCGTCGCTCCAATCTACAGAAGGTCGGAAAATTTATCATATTCATTGGACCGGGTTTCCGTGTAGGTATGTCGGGAGCTTTGGGGATCCTTCCAAATAATATATTTTATAAAATTAAAATTAAGTTTATTTTGTAGCAGCTTTCAACTTACCAAATGGTTAGGTTAGAAACGGGAGGGCAATAGCAATTATGCATTTCTTCTCATGATACACAAACACATAAAATTAGGAGCTCATGAGCCATGTCACTGTTGCGTGGTGTTCTTCTGTATCAAGAAAGCTTTCAGTTCTTCTCATGAAGACCCCTACAGTCGAATGTCCGTATTTTCTTATTATGCGTAAGTACTTTCCTCAAACGCACGTTTACATTATTATACAATATACTAAAAATACTTACAATATTAATTATAAATCTATCTTGTTAAATATATATCCTTAAAACGAATCTTCGAGAAAACGTCGAATATTTAAAACGCATCAAAGTACCTATATTCTTCAGTATCTCCGTCAATGTGAGTAGATTTTAGTTTAGTTTTAATTTGATAATTGCAAGTGTCAGTAATAGAAGGACCTGTGATATAAAGGTTTTAGTAGCCAGTCAGTGGCGTAGCTAGCTCATTCGAGAGCTGAACAGTGTATGTGACTGGGATACATACGCCTCTGCCTGGGACCCACTGCCAACTGGAGACCCGTGGTATTTTGCCACCCTTTAGTTACGCCATGCGGTTATTTCTGTGGGCCTCACCCATACGCTTCGATTCGCCTTAAATAATTTTCAACAGTATTTAAATAGGTAGGTAGGTTAATTTAAATATTATATTATGGACTATTTAAATTAGTCTCAGTATATTTAGTGTAAGGTCACAATGCATTCATATTAATCAGTTTTTTTTAAAGCTGATTACTTTTTGAAAACTCGACTTTCTTTTAGGCTCTGTTACGACTTTTTACGATCGACATCCAAAATGATATTGGTGACAGAACCTGTTGATATTTAGGAGACAATTCCGAAAAGTCATTGGTGAGAGCCAAGATCCGAGTCACAATGCCGACCATCATATCAGCAAGACAAGTCAAGACAGATATTATTCAATTTTTAAAAAAAGGTCCCTTTTATATAAGCCTTTCCAATATGGCTCTGAAAGAACCTGCACAATTTCGTTGTGGAGGCGGTTTCTGGTTTTCTACTTAGTCACTTCATCTTGCATTTTATCTGCTTGTCTTACATCGACACTATTTCCGATCAACATTATTTTTTTAAACAGTAGCAGTGACTTTTCCCGCCAATGTAATGTTAACATGAAAAATGAAATATCAATACTTGGAACTAAAAACTAAATATAGAGAACCTTTTCCCGTCTAAAACGGTGGGAAGTATTTTCGATGATATTAAAAGATTTAAATAGTTGTTATCAAATCAGTTTTTTTTTTCTTAGAATAAATTGGGTCACACGAGTTGTGAATATGGTCTAATGCGTGTTTAGTTTTGGCGCAGTACAGTAAACTTATGTACTTATACGTAGAAAAAAATCACAATCTTGATCTATTTCTGTGCACTTAATTGTATAGGTACTCTACATCTATACGTATAAAGTGTCTGTTTGTAATTCATCTATATATATTAATATGAATGTAGTAGACATTCATTGATATATTCGTCTACGGTATATACACTAAAATAATATAAAGTCAAAGTCAAATAAGCTTTCTTTTTATAGGTCTTCACTAGTCAATAAGTACAGATTTAAAATATTATTTAAAATAAAATACTAAACACGAGCGCTCGAGGAAAGTGCCTCCGTGGAAGAAAAAACATACGGACGCAATCGCTATGAGCGGCCCGATTCTGAGTTTAGGAAGAAGAGATGAGAAGAATCGGGCAAGGAACTCATGTGCCAAATACCTTTTTTCAACCATTCGAAATAAATAACAATATTATAATCACTACTAAAAACAAAGCAGTAGGTTAGTGCATAAAAGGTGTAGCAGCCAGAATGCTCGACCATCACAATTGAGACTATTTGAGACCCAACGAAATTAAAATCAATGTCCTATATGTTAACTAAAAAATTCTAAGCGACTATTGTAGTCGAGCTCAATTGACGCGACACCTTTTAATTAGAGTGGTAGCGTTGTTTAACAAATGTGAAGAATAATAAAATTTACAAGTTCCTATCTTATATTGAACACAATATCACGACAAATTTAAAATTAGAGAACTATAGAAATTATTACAGAACGCCTCCACTCCAAAATAAGTGAACAAATTCCAACACGCAAACTACAAAATCCACGTTGAGCAAGCAACTTGACGGTCCCAAGATGACTTGTCAGTCATGAAGTCGTTGATGGTGTAGTATGCATCACCAATGAGACGATCCTTCACAGCCCGCCTAAAGCGATCATAAGACAAAGATATTATAAAACTGTACACCCATTCCCAAAAAAAGACTTGTGTATGCATATTTTTTGTATTTAACATGTTTGATGGAATTTTTAACACAATAGGTTCGATAATTCGTGTGCCCCCCGACGTACGGTCCATTTTGGTTTCATTGAACTGTTTAGCTAGTTGTGTAAGATGACTGTAATTTAGCTCTAGCTAAATTTGAGAAAAAATAGCTTCATAAAAAACAATAAAAATCGACTCAGATTCCGATTCTGAACAAATTATTTTAATTAATTATGTTACATGTTGTACAATATAACATTATAGTATAGTATATATATAGTTTATAGAATAGAATAGAATAGAATATACTTTATTGTACACCATTTAAAGAACACATTACAGTGAGTAGTACAGTGTTAAGCAAGTACAATAGGCGGTCTTATCGCATGCTGCGATCTCTGCCAGACAACCTTGATAAAAAACAAAATTATTCGGACGCTCAATTCCTTAAACATTAGATTTTTGTTGCATTTTCTTAAACTTTAAAAAAAAAATTAGTATAAAGAAACTTAATAAAAACTTTGTGCCCGGTATGGCAATAGGTACGCTACCTATTACAGTACATAACAGAGAGACGAGGCATAACAGCCGCTGCCTACACCTTCGGGTAGAAAAAGGCGTAAAGTTATGTTATGTTAATAAGGCCCACTTTTATACAAGACCCACCTTCATATGCAATTGATAGCCAAGAATAACACAGAATGCAGAATAACACCTTTTTTCTAATATTCTATCTGCAAGCATACTTGCCATAGCCATAGCTCGACCGGTGAAATACCACGATCTCTCAGAAGACCGACGTAAAGTGGCTCATGCCGCGTTTCGTTCGGTGAGAGAGGTACCCGGAGGCCCACCCCTCTTCCCCATCCTTTCCTATCCCCTATCTCTTAAAGGTCGGCAGCGCAACAGTAACACTGTATGTGTTGCTGGTGTCCATGGGCGGCGTTGGTTGCTTACCATCAGGTGACACGCCTGCTCGTTTGCCCTCCTATCCCATAAAAAAAGCATATCTATAGCAAAATATCATTAACTCCCACAGTAAGAGCGAAGATCTCTGAAAGTATTCAGCAGATTTTCGTTATTCCTATTAGTATTTTATATGGGATAGGGGACAAACGAGTAACCGGGTTAACTGATGGTAAGCAACCAACGCCGCCTATGGTCACCTGCAACTAGATTATGTTGCCGGTCTTTTTAACGGAGTGGGATGGGAAGAGCGAGAGAAGGAAGCTACGGCTTCCCCTCTCATCGAACGAAACGCGGAATGAGCCACTTATTGCGTCAACATGCAGAAAAGTCGTGGTATTCACCGGTCAAGCCGGCCCATTGAAGCAGCGAACTGCGTGGCTCTACAAAAGTGGCTCTTCAATAAATTTTCTTGAAACGATAAATAAACATATTATTTACAATGGTGTGTTAGCCAATTGTTTCACCAAAGGAATCGCGTACAAAGTTGCTGACAAAAAATATTATTTATTAACTCAATGTGAAAAATTACACCTTTACATGGAGTTGTATTTTTAACATCAAGACCCTAATGATCAGCATAAAATTCATTGATGTAAAATACAACACACAACTTACTTAATGAGAATTTGAAAGCAATTAATATGGGCCAAACATTGCTTTCGCCCAAACTTGACATTACACTGTCTGCACCTAAGTGTATCAAGGTCATGAAGAGTTTTTTAAGTATCTGTCTCTTGCGCTGACAACATTTTGGTATGTTGGTACCTACCAACGTAGGTACCCAGGCCATATGAAAAATAAATAATTTATGTAACTCTTGATTCCAACAGAAAAGGCAACAAAATGGATAACATAAGTTAATCCATTAACATCAATAGTTCTCCAATGCCTCGATTTCAAATTCAAATAATTAAATAAATAAAATCGGTTAAGCACATCTCGGAGCGTGCTTAGAGCGGGGTTCCGTAGCGGTTGCTACGAAGAAAGAAGCAGTCGAATGTAAAATATTATTAGGTATTAAAAGAACTTATATCTTCAAGCTTTCTGAACAAAATAGCATAAGTTGTGCTGGTAAGTCACTCTTGGTGTTGTTGCAAAGAGCTAACTTTCAGCATCCCACAACCGTCAAAATTGAACTAATATAAATTGGCTTGTCGAGGCTTAATTGGTTTGTCGAGGCTTTATTTACGTATTATTGTGGGTTTTTTTATGCGATAGGAGGGCAAACGAGCCTGATGGTAAGCAACGCGCCATGAGCCAGTTTACATCGATCGAAATATCAACGTCAAGTGACTCATGGCGTATTTCGTTCGATGAGAAATGTATCCGGCGGCCCTATCGCGGCCTATTCTACGGCCACGTAACTGTAACAGTATCTGTATTGCAGGCGTCTTTAGGTGGCGGTATTGTGTATCGCGAGGTGACCCGCTTCCTAGTTTAACCGCCTAATAAAAAAAATATAAAAAAAGAGCTGCCTAAGTGAACGCACTTATGAACTAGAACTCAAGATTGCCTCGTGTGAACATGGCCTAAAGTAAGTAGTTCTCTGAAAATATGAAATTCACGGTCAAAATATCGTTCGCGTATAATAAACTTGATCTGAATTACAAAGCGGCACGACGTTGTCGAGTTAAGTATTCATGATCCGTATGACGCACAGACACCATGCATATTGCATTGAGGATGGACCGTTCTGAAACATACAGCGGGTTTGATATTACATCTTTAATATATATAAATATTTTATTTAATAGGATAGGGGTTGTCCCAAGCAAGCACAACACAACAAACAAACCGATCACCATCAATGATAGTAGGCGAAAATCTGTAACACAAATAGTATCACAGCCGACCCTTGAGAAGATATGGTGAGGGTGTCTGGGGACGGAAGGGCAGGGTATAAACCTCTGAAATCTTCTCTCACTAAACAAAATTTGGCATAAGTCACTTTACGACGACATTATAAGAGGCCGTGGTATTTCACCGATAGATAAATAAAAAATATATATCAATAGTAAACACTCAACAATCTCCACTGATTAGTGGTTCGGTAGAGCGGATTCGATTATGAGGTGTTGAGCTTGAATCCTAGTACATACCAATTAGTAATAAACTTTGGAAAATTAAGTGTAATGTCTGACAAAACCTTACCCGATTTATGTTAATAAGTTGCTCCTTAGTAACAACTATTTTGTAAATGTGACACCGGTCACACTTCACCATGGCATTCCAATAAAATAATATACATACAGTAGAAACGTAATCTCCGTTTTGACGTAATTTAGTAATAAAAAAATTATTTTACAAATAGTTCATTTTCAAAACCTTTTCATGGGAATATATGGGTACTCGTATCTTTTTGCCTTCACGATGTCTTTACTACTCTTAGGCCCGTAAGATCAATCATAGTTAAAACTGTCGATTTTCTAAACTATAGTCAATTTTAATCTAGAGTTTAAACCTGCCTCGTAAGATCAACAGCGAAATGGACATAGATTACGTAAACTAAGTTTAGTTTTCGACAGATGGCAACATTTGGTTATTTAATGTCCATATTTCGCTCATCATTCACTCTTTTGTACATTGTCTGTGGCATATTGCGTGAAAAAAAACTCTTTTTCTCTTTCTTTTATTAAGTTTTATAGTGTGACCATAGATTTAAGAAAAATAGATCGGCAATAGTCACCCAAACAACGTGACCAAAAATGGGTTGTTAATGTGTGAGTGACTTACGGGGCTCGTGGCGCATTGGTAAAACAACCGGCTGAGGTCGGGGGTTCGATTTTCGCCCGAGTACAAATATTTATGCCAAACATTAATATTTGTGCGGCGTCTGGGTGTTTTTCTATGTATTATAAGTATGTATTTACAAAAGAAAAGTATATATGTATTAGTATCCGTTCTCTAGTAACCATAGCACAAGCATTTAGTTGCTTAGTTTGGAAGTGGAGGGCGCTGTGTGATTTGTGTCCAAGATATTATTATTATTATCAATGTGTTCGTAAAAAGCGCTTCAAAACGTTAACTTTTACAAAGTTAATGTTCATGTGTGGAAATGTAAATAAAATATACGCGGTTCCCAAAATCTAATATAAGCGGTTGCGCTGTCAGTGATTCGATGCTATTAGTAAATTTTTCCTGACATGTGCCATCTATTGTAGTCTATGCTAAATCTATGTATGAACCCACAATCGTTGTGTCAGATGTCAGCTGATAAACGACCGCCATTTTTAAACTAGGCAGGACCATGGTTTAAACGGCAAAATCTCCTGGTGTAAGCTAAACTATAGTTTAAACTGTTATTGGAGGTTTATCTAGGATTGATCTTACAAAATAAACGACAGATGAGGTTTAAACTAGGCAAAATAGTTTAAACTGTGATTGATCTTACGGGCCTTAGACGTACGACATTATCTCGTCGTGACAATTGGAACATATATATAGTTCGATCATACCTAAATCAAATAAAAATTCATTTTTGCATATACTATTAGGTAGTTAAAAGACTTTGAACCAATACATCAAATAGAAATCAAATAATTCATCATCATCATCATTAGCCTATTGCAGTCCACTGCTGGACATAGGCCTCTCCCAATTTGCGCCACAACATCCGATTCTCTGCCTTCCGCATCCAGTCTTTTCCAGCAGCCTCTCTGAGGTCGTCTGACCATCGGGCTGGTGGGCGTCCTACACTACGCTTACCAAGTCGCGGTCTCCACTCAATGACCTTCTTGCTCCATCTACCATCGGTTCTTCGGCAGATGTGACCAGCCCATTGCCACTTCAGCGAGCTTATTCTACGAGCTATGTCGGTCACTCGAGTTCTCTGACGGATATACTCATTTCTGAGTTTACCCTTCAGTGATACCCCGAGCATAGCTCGCTCCATAGCTCGTTGAGCGACTTTAAATTTGTGGGCTAGCCCCACCGTAAGTGTCCACGTTTCGGCACCGTAGGTCATAACTGGTAAGACGCACTGGTTGAAGACTTTGGTCTTCAGGCATTGCGGTATAGGCGAGCCGAAAACTCGACGCAGTTTGCCAAATGCGGCCCAACCCAGCTGAATCCTCCTGTCAGCTTCCTTCTCGAAGTTTCGTCTACCTAACTGGATAGTTTGGCCCAGGTAGACGTATTTGTTTACAACTTCGAGAACCGACCCTCCGACATTTATCGGTCTGGGCACGACATGTTCATTGAACATGACCTTCGTCTTGTCCAAGTTTATGCCCAAACCGACACGCCGGGAGGATTCGTCTAGGCTGCGCAGCATTCCGCTTAACTGTTCCAGCGACTCTGCCATTACAACGATGTCGTCGGCGAACCGAAGATGTGAGATGTACTCACCATTCACGTTGATACCCTGTCCAGTCCAATCCAGGGTCTTGAAAACGTCCTCCAGAGCGTTGGTGAAGAGCTTAGGAGACATCTCCCTGTCTTACACCTCGATTAAGCTCGATGGAGTTCGTCACCTGGTCCTGTATCTGGACAGTCATCGTGGCGGTGTCATACAAGCATCTCAACACCTCGATATAGCGCCAGTCGATCCGACATCGCTGCAATGCATCCAGAACTGCCCAAGTTTCGATGGAGTCGAAGGCTTTTTCGTAGTCCACGAATGCCATACACAGCGGCTGATTGTACTCCTCGGTTTTCTGTACAATCTGCCGAACAGTATGGATGTGGTCCACGGTGCTAAAGCCTTTTCGAAACCCGGCCTGCTCCGGAGGCTGAAACTCGTCGAGTCTTGCAGCGAGACGATTCGTGACGACCCTCGAGAACAACTTGTAGATATGGCTCAGGAGTGAGATGGGTCTGTAATTCTTCAGTAAGGTCTTATCACCTTTTTTGAAGAACAGCACCACCGCACTCCTGCTCCAAGCCTGTGGTGTTATGCCCTGGTGTATGACGGAATTAAAAAGACTTGCTAATTCCTTTAGTACCGGAGTTCCGCCGGATTTTAGAAGTTCTGTAGTAATTCCGTCATCACCGGGTGCCTTGTTGTTCTGAAGTTGCCCGAGAGCCGCCCTAAACTCGCTTTCTGCAATTTCGGGGATGTCCTCACTATAGTGACGCGTTAGCGGGGCTCTATGGTCATCATCGCTGTGTCCCGTCGGTTTGGTCATCCGTGTTGAATAAAGGAGCCCATAAAAAGATTCGATCTCTGCGAGAATCTCTGGCTTAGAGGTGACGACACGTCCATCCGCAGTTTTCAGCTTCGTCAGATGGGGCCTTCCAAGCTGCTGAGCAAACACTTTCGACCCTTTGTTGCGGTCGATCGCGTTCTCGATTACACGAGTGTTCGCTCGACGAAGGTCGCGCCGCATCAGCTTTCTAATATGCTGGTTTAGGCTTCTCCATTCTGACGAAGACAGCTGGTCGGATGGAGTTTCTCGCCTTTGCCTCATCAGCTCGAGCGTCTCGGCAGAGAGTTTGGACTCCTTTTTCTGCGATCTCGGGAACAACCTCTGAGACACTTTCCTAAGCGTGTTGACCACAGTGCTGATCTTTTCGTCCACATCGCCTGTGGTTTCCAGCAGGACGAATCGATTTTTAAGTTCTTTTTGGAACTTTTCGGTTTCGGCTATTTGGAGCGGCGTAGGTCGGAGAATAGACCTTATCTTCCGGGTCCTTTCAGCTTTCAAGTTAATATTTAGAGAGCCCCGAAGAAGTCGGTGATCGCTTCCAGTATTGAACCTGTTGATCACAGAGATATCTCTAAATATGTGCTTACTATCCGTAATGATAAAATCTATCTCGTTCCTTGTCACAGAATCGGGACTACGCCAGGTCCACCTCCTGTGGAGACCCTTATTGAAGAATGAGTTCATCAAGAAAAGCCCTTCAGACTCCAGAAAGTTGACCAGCATCTGGCCCCTGTGATTTCGGCACCCCAAGCCATACGGACCGATTTTCGTTTCGCCGCGTTCTTGTACTCCCACTTTGGCATTGAAGTCCCCCATAACAACGTTGTAATTTGCCTTGGCGGTACCAATTGCTTTTGCAATATCTTCGTACATCGCCTCGGCAATCTCGTCAGAGTATGTCGAGGTCGGCGCATATACCTGTATTACCTTCAGGGTGTATCTGTTGGTAAGCTTCAATACAAGGTAAGCTACCCTGGTCGACACACTACTGATCTCAACAACGCTGCTAACGAGGTCCTTGTGAACGAGGAAACCAACACCCCCCTGGGAGAGCTGGTCACCTTCCCGAAAGTAAAGTAAGTTACCAGACTGTAGGGTTATCGTGTCCTCCCCCTCTCGCCGGACTTCAGATAGCCCCAGAATATGCCAATTCAAGTAAATCAAGTCTACCTCGAGTTCGGTGAGGTGTTGGTCCAGCCGAAGACTGCGTCCGTTATAGGTAGCCACGCGTAGTTGACGTTGACAGCCTGCCGTAACCCGGAGATTCTTCGCACCCCCTGTCCCACCGTTACAACGACCGCTGCCTTGGCCGGGAATAGCGGGACCACCGGGAACTGGGGGCCGTTGCATTTGTGCTTTCATGGGAGGTTTTTGCCCTTAGTCCCCACGCTGGGCAAACGGGTTGGATATAATAACGGGTATAATAACGGGTTGGATAATTCATAATATTATTAAAATAAATTCACGATTTAATAACGCAATAAAAGATAGACGAAATAATTGTATATCTTGGCAATATTTAACACGAACTAACAAAGATATAGTCGCTACAAAAATCAGTAACAAATCTTACAAAGTTAAGAGAAAAAAAACGTATTTTATTTTATTTTCCAAATTTCTGCAGATCAGCATAACAATTGCCTTATTTATAAGGGGGACGGCAGTTTCCTCACTTATATTGCCGATGACCAAACCATCCCCTGTTTATAATAAAACAGTTTTTATTTTACAGGTAAAGGTATTGAAAAGCACCATTCAAATTCATGATCCAAAATCAAGATGGTGACCTAACGGTCCAGTAGCTGGGTCCGGGTCCATTGATTTTCAGTTCACTAAAATGTCCTCACGTTTATGTATTTATACGACAGTTACATGTGGTACGATCAAAACACTTTATATTTTTACATTTTTAATGTAATCTTACGTCTTTTACCTGAATTAGAATTTCACAGGAGGCGAATAAATGCTAAATACGGTCACCGTAGGTATCCAGAGAGCTGTTTTTCAAGACATTGTGAAGTTTTTATTCAAACTTTTGCAAATAATCGTTTTGGTTGGTGGCGCCACCTTCGCGATTCTAGCTTATTATTTTTTTATAACCAATGATTTCTTGGAATTATTTTCGAACGCAGACTAACAACTTTGTGCCCGGTGTATGGCAATTGGTTTGACACCTATTCTATTTGGGGCGTAATATAATGATTCGACGAATCGAGTCATAAAAGTCGCTGCCTACATCTTCGGGTAGAAAAAGGATGAACTTATGTTATTTTATGTTAAAATGATAAATAGTTCACTAATGGTAGCAAAGTAAGTATATGTCAATCTGTGTTTATTCTGTGGATAAACTAATAGTATAATAGGATTAGATTTTAATTATTTCCTATAATTAATATAATTAATTATAATAATGGCAGACAATTTAATTATTATAGGTAATAAATGCGTGACTTTAATTTCGCAGAAAAAAGAAAACACGTGCGTAGAGTCCGCGCGGATGAAGTGAAACTGCGAAGGATTACAAATTGTATTTCAACGAAATCATATTGCTTTCACTTTATTGACATATTCTCTTCCCTTCCTATTCGCTTTTAGTCTTGCGGTTCGCTGCGTTAATGGACCGGCTCGACCGGTGAAATTTATTTATTTTATTTAATACACACCAACTAAACACCACGACCTCTCAGAATATCAACGTAAAGTGGCTCGTGCCGCTTCTACTCTCTTAAAGGACGGCAACGCACCACGGCGTTCATGGGCGGTGTCAAGTTGCTTACCATGAGGTGAACCACTTACTCGTTTGCCCTTCTATCCCATAAAAAAGAAATAATTGAATTTTTATTAACATTTTCGAGTGGAGAATTATCCAAATCTCAAATTTTTACCATGGGGTACCTACCTAATATCAACTAATTCAGAGAAATTATTGGCCCGGAATCGATCCCACGACTCAGAAGAGGACTTGTGACTGGAAAAACATTTACAAACCAAAAAATATCAAGAAAATATAATGTTTCTGAACATAATATTTAAGACATAAAAATAAATTTATTATTAGTGTTAGTTATAGTAGCGTTACTACAATAGTTGGTCATATATATATACTACATACACATACACACACAGCTTCACACCGAATCCCTTGCGGGGTAGGCAGAGACAACAGAGTGCCATAAGGCACGATTCTTACACGCCTCACTCGCTTCGTTGCCTTTCATATCACTTTTAATGCACGCGCGTCGACTGGTTACTAAATCTTGCATCATCCATTCTTTCTACATGTCCATCAGAGCATGCCCTTTCTTACTTTTACGCCGACACTTTCAATCCAACTTCCTACCTTACAACCTTTTTTTCGCCGCGGTCAGCGAGAGTCACTCCGTAGATTTTGCGCAGTGCATTACTTTCGTGCACACTCTGCCAAACCCAACTCTCGCTTCCATAAGTTAGTGTTGGGATCAGTACCGCATTGTGGATTGCTAGCTGGCTTTTTCTGCTAACGTTCTTTGTGCCCAGGAATCTGCCTAACGCTCCATTTACGTGTTTCCAAACGCCACTCCTACTACATCCGCGGTGTACCTGCCAATCCTGCTAAAAGTGCATCCAATATTTGCAATTTCATTCACCTGCTCCAGCACTACATCATCAACCATTATCATCATCCATTCTGGATTCCTCCCTTTCAAACACCATAACTTAAATTACGTTTTCTTTACATTAAATTGTAAGCCTTTCATCAAGCAATCGTCTTTTATAATAGTGACTAGTGTTTGCAGGTCTCTAGAAGCACGGCGTAATCTGCGTAAAGCAGGCAGCTCACAACTACTGTCCAGGTACAGAATTAACAGCGGACTGCACGCAACCCTGTCTGATGCCGATATTAGCATCAAACCAGTGCGACAAGCCGCCGTCAACACGCACACACGCTGTGCAGCCCTCATAACTGCACAGCACGCAGCAGTGCACCGCCCACCGCGTAGCCCGGGAGTACGTCCCATAGATCCATTCGGAACACCCTGTCAATCTCTTTCTCCAGATCCTCAAAACCAGAGCCAGTTGCTTCTCTACGATGTTGCGGAGTGAAAAAATCTGGTACATGCACGCCCTTCCGCTGCAGAAACCACCCTGAGCCTCCCACAACACTCCGTCAGATCTCACTCTCTCTCACTCTCACTCTCATTCTTCTTTCAATAACTTTCCAATACACTTTCGCTGCTAAGCTGATCAAAATGATAGCCTTGTAAAAAATTGATAATATGTAGAAGGTTAGATACAAATACAAAACCAATCAATTTAAAGTAATAAAACGGTACAATATCACTTGGTAATTGTCTATTATTTTCCATGAAATCCTTCAGTCCATCTAATAAATAATATGGCCCGGGACAGTATAACTTGATTAGTACCTATTACGTGGCTATTGTTGTGTGTGCACTTGACCGACATTATATTCTGAAATTAATAATAATAATTGTAAATAAAACAATAATAGAAATATGAGGATCAGCTAAAATAATGGTGTCACATTCGCGTCCTGATTGTGTAAAACTCGCAAGAGTTAGTGTATAGGTATATATATTTTTATGGGATATGAGGGCAAACGATCAAGTGGGTCACCTAATGGTAAGCAACTACTCACCGCCCATGAACACCGTGGTGCGTTGCCGTCCTTTAAGGGAGTGGGAGGGGAAAGGAAGGGGAAAGGAGATTTGGCCTCAGGATACTTCTCTCATCGAACGAAATGTGACACGAGCTGATATTCCGAGAGGTCGTGGTATTTCACCGGTCGAGCCGGGCCATTAATGCAGCGAACAGCAAGACTCTACCACTGCTAATAGTCTACCACTGTATATAGTGTGTATTGATTATTTTGGAGGCATAGAGGTAATTTTTCATATCCAAAGCGGAACTCTCGGTACTTACTCCAGTACTTGTCGAACACCAAAGCCAATAACACAGTGCATAGTACAGAGGCTATATTATTACGAATATTATGTCGTAAAACGGCATTGTATTACATTGCTATCGTATAAGCTTAGACGCAGTATGAAACCTCAAAACAGAACTCTACATGCCTTTATTTGATACCAAAAACAATTTCACCAGAAAATATATTATTATAAGATAAATTACTGATAAAAAAATTAATGTATTTACGTAAATGTACATGTTAAGATTTTTATTTTGTTCTTGAATACATACGTCATCTCATAAGGCACGATTCTTACAAAGTTCACTCGCTTCTTTGACTTTCATAACTCTTGTCATATATGTTCGTCAGTTTTTAAGGCTCCTGACTCGTCCAATTAGGCCATGGAAAGTGTGTCGTGGAATCCTACATGCTTCCGCTTCTGCAAGGTATATCTGTTTAGTCAATCTTGCATCATTATTTTTTCTGCACGTGCGAACCACCGCCCTTCCTTAGTTTTATATCAACGCTATCTTTCAAAAAACTCTAGTTCTTCTTGTATATTTGTATTAACATTTTCGTTTAACCCCTGTTACAAAATATCATTGAATATTTTTGTGAGAAAAATATGAGGATAAGTGGGTACCTAATAACAAAAAAAAATGTGATTAATTTCAAGTCCTCTATAATTGGTACATAATCAACTCATATTTCATATAATATGTAGACTAGCAGCCCAGACGACCTTTCAGTAGGTACGCAAACTTTTTTTTTTCAAATTTTGCCATTATTTTTTTGCAAAACATTAACGTTGTCACAGTGCACGCAATTATATTCTCTTTTTGCCACACTTTTCATTTATCCTCCTGCTCCGCTCCTATTGGTCTTATTACGGTGATATGACTATAGCACATGTTCATACTGGGCCGTTTAAAGCTGTAAGAGCTTTTCAAATTAATATTAGAACTTTACTTTACTTTAGAACGTAGTAAACAAGGTTGTAAGGAAGGAAGTTGGTTTGAAAGAGAGTGTCGGTGTAAAAGTAAGAAAGGGCATGCTCCGATGGTTCGGACATGTAGAAAGAATGGTTGACGCAAGACTGACTAAGCAGATATACAATGCAAAAGCGGACGGATGTAGGAGTCGAGGACGGCCAAGACACACATTCCAAGACCAAATAGAACGTGTTCTGGAGGAAGGTGATGTTAAGAGCCTCAAAAACCGACGCGCGTGCATGAAAAGAGTTATGAAAGTCAACGAAGCGAGTGAGGTGTGTAAGAATCGTGCCCTATGGCGCTCTGTTCTCTCTGCCTACCCCGCAAGGGATTTGGCGTGAAGTTATGTATGTATGTATGTATGTATGTACTTTACTTTACTCATTCGAAAGCCTTGCCTCCTGCCGCGTCGTCAAAAATTAGCTCAACAAGCATTGCAGTATTTGTACATATAATTTTGTTTGGTCATCAATTATCACTTCATAAGCTTTATTAACTTTTTAAAATTTATTATTAATAAGCTATTTTTTATTTACATTCAATTATTAATAAGCTTACCTACTAAATACTAAAGCTTACCTACTACAAAAAAAATCCGTGTCATTTATATTGGCATATTAATTGGTTACTAGGTTATAATGTCAATGTGATGGTACAAATTTCAAAAGTTTATAGAAAACTATCCAAATAAATGCAAATGTGATGCAAAAAATATATAAACCAATATATAAATAGGTCATCACAGGAAGGACATTCAGTTCCCCGCGGCTCTTGGCATCACGCGCACGTTCCTTGTGCTCATTTTGACGTTTTTATAAATGCAGCAACATTTTCGCGCTCTTCTTCCAAACAATCTGACAGGTGAGATTTTTCTTTTCAACTGCATAGTGCATACCATCTAAATTATTGACAGCAATAAAGCGCATTGGACCTAATTATTTCATAATTGACGAAATTATAGATGTTATTGAATCTTGAGCTTTTTCATCTGGCTATATTAAAAAGAAAGTTTTGTTTTTGGAATATATCTGTTCTCTTAGCACGCATTTGTCCAAATTCATTTCAACTCCATTCTTATCGGTACGTTCCATATTTTCAACTAAACGAAAGAAATTCGGTTCCATCAAAGCTTTCGTGCTTATTTTTCAATATATTGAAGAAACTACCACCTAATAATATCTCCGTAATATTTTGTGTTTGCGTTTATAATATATATTTCTCTTGTCATTGTACCAAAAAATAAGCTTCATAGTACTTATTTCTTTTTTTATTATTTTTTATTTGTTATTATTAAGCACCCAGCACTATAAATGCGAAAATGTAACGGGATAAGGTAGCGTAAACAAGTACTACGTCACAATAATAAAACGCTTATTGGCAAAATGCAATATGCATACGTGTCAAATAACTAAAAAACTTTCCGGATTCAGTGCGCTTATTAAGTAAAACATTTTATTGGCGCAGTAGTTTAAACATTTGCCATATTCAAGAAGGATAGGAAATGCGTCATATACAATCTAATATAATAGTTTACTCATATGTAATTTAGAAAAAGGTCGTCAGAATTGGGAGTACTTAAACAGGATATTAAACTAGGCTACAAACGGATAGTGACAGAGTTGATTGATTGCCGATCATTTGGCCGCTTTGTAGTTTGGTAACAAAAAGTATTTATTCATAAATTAGGTATTTAGTGTATTTACCAACCAAAAAGCTTACACAGAAAAGTTTCTAATTTAAATTATAAGATTGTATCTGAATTTAAATTCTTCATAAAAATACCCTAACACAAATACCTTTTATTTATTTTTAAATACATTTTGCTGAATAACAATAACATCACGCCTTCCATTCAACATTGACCGTTGAGTTATCGTAATTTCATTCTATATTTTTATACCTTATTACATATAAGTATATAAATAGTACAATTCGTGTCTGTACCCATTTAATAAAGAAATAGGTACACCAAAAAATAATTTTGGCTTTAACAGTATGGTCAGAATTATCTCTTGTTGGGCTTAACGTGCCGCATGTTCTACGCTTTCTTATACATATTTAAATCTTATGGCTGTGCAAAGTAAAGCCTATACAAATTAGTAAGATGATGCAGGCGGAGCTGTGGGCAGTAATAAGTCGAACTAGAATACTGTAACACGACCTTCGTAAACAAAGTTTTAACAAGGTCAATATGTCTCAATAAGCTGTAATATTACATGTGTCCCGATTTTTTATTTGTGTTGATAGCACCGTTTATTTTATGCCGCGACTACAAAGACATGTAGACCAGGGTAGAAACCCATCAGAAAAGCCGAAGAATATTATAAAATGAAAGGAAAAATAATTAACGGGCGATCTGAGGTCGGGAAGGGAATGAGGGTGAGTTTTTAAGGGTAAAAAACGGTTACGGTAAAGTGGCTCATTTCGCGTTTCTTTTGTTCGCCGAGGCCCACAACCGTTCCTTCCCTACCCATAAAGGACGGCAAAGGAACTGTAAATCTATCCGTGTTGCAGGTTGATAGTGTATTTGGCAACAAAACTATCGGTAGCTAGATATATCACGGAAGGGGCTGATTTCGTTTTTTTTTTTAATTATTAACATTTAATTTATTTTCAGGCGTAACCAACAGGTTCGTCACTGGTCCACATGAGACAGCAATGTTGTCGCGCAATGACTATGTCGAGTGCAGTAACCACATTAGAAAAGATGCCGTGTTTTATTTAAATATTATTATTAACACCATTACAACAACTTTAGCATGTTTATCTAATAATATAACGTGGATAACGTTCACTTTGGCAGCGATTTTTATTATATTCGTCCTTTACAAATGTTATGTTAACCCTACGTTGTACAAGAAAGTAAGTATTCTGTATAGTTTCACTTTAATGATAAAAATGATTGCGAATCTATGAAATTTCAAAACGCAACATAACGTAATTTCACCACTTTTTCTACCCGAAGGTGTAGACAGCGGCAGTTAAAGCCTCGACTCGCCGAATTGTTACGTTTCGTCCCAAATGGATTAGGTAGCGAATCTATTGCCATTACACCGGGCATACAGTTGTCAGTTATTTATAACACATAACTTCCGAAAATAATACCGATACATCATTGGTGTTACTCCGGAATCGAACCCGTGACTTCTAAATCAGAAGCGGGTACCTCGACCATTAGACCACCGAGTAATTTTGAAAAATGAACAAAATTGTTTGAAATGCATATTTATATTAATACCGTGTCTCGTACATAACTACATTACTTCACTGCACGCCAAGTCCCTTGCGGGGGAGACAGAGATAACTTAAATTCCCATCAGAATATTACTAATCTTCTCAGCGATTCTTCTTTATTTCGCTAAACTACTCGGCAAAAAGTTATGAAATTGGAAATAAAAAAGCAGGACACTTTTGCCTCACTGTGTGCGTCGCGTGTTTTCGAATCACACAAACCTTATATGGTTTAGACATATCCCTAGCCCTCGGGTATTGATAGTGTGATGATATAAAAAATCAAGTTCTTATTGTGAAACGTATTTACCAACTAATTTATTAAGAAAAGTATTCTTTTCCATTCAACAAGCAAATATGTTGTAAATGTTTTTATTACGATGCTTTATTTTTAGGCACTAACAGATATTGGTTTCGAGCATATTCCCCCTGGCCTAGATAGAGAAAGAATGATAACCAGAGCACAAACAGCAAGATGTTTGGGTAACAAAGTGCCCCCTCCGTATCCTAACGGCTGGTACGCTGTGATAGAAAGTAGGGAATTAGCAGTTGGTGATGTACAGGCGGTTGATGCGTTAGGTAAGTACTGACATCTATTGCCGAATAGTGAACAAGTGGTTATTAAGAATGAATATACTGACACATTTGATACCTCGTTACTTAAACCTAAAATAATAATTTATTAGTTGTACAAACAAAACTTAGTTCAAAAATCAGCCCTATCTTTGATAAAAAAATACATCTTTATCCTTCAAAAAAAAACCGTACGTGGAGTCCCTCCGCGCGAAAGAAGTGTAACTTCATATTATTGTAAAAAAAATTTGCATTTAGTCCTGGGACCTCTTAAACCAGTGGAAGTGCTTGCCTCATCGTCTCGCCCGTAAAAATTTATTTATCTTAATAACTAGCTGACCCTGCGATCTTCGTACCCACTAAAAGTATATTCTTTCTTTTTTAATACTTATTCTACAATTCGAGAACTGCATATTAGAAAAGAAATAACAATCCTACAATAATTTTATTGTTTGACTTAATATTATTATATCAAACTATAAAAAACACACATAACATTATATTTTATTCTATTTTGCCATTTTTTTGTTTGAGTAATAATAATAATAATATTCATCATCCCTGTTTATGGACAAACCTCGTATTTCAAGAAATATTAAAAAAAAATTTGCGAAATCGGTTTAGTTTTTCTCGAGTTTTGTACTTACTAACACATTCAGTTACTTATTTGCAGAGATGTACAAAATGGATTTAAAAAAGCATTTAAATACAAAAACGAAACGCGACATGAGCCACTTTACGTTGGTCTTCTGAGAAGTCGTGGTATTTCACGATACGGTACGGGGCTATGCGGTACGGCGGATGCCATATATACTGGCCACCCGCGGATTTCTCGGGAAAACGTCGATTCGTACCGGAATAAACTGTGTCTACAATCGAAACTCTGCCTAGTCAGATTTCGGACTAAGGCCGACTCAACTTAGCTAATTCCACCCTAAGAAGACACAGGTCTGCGCGTTTCCCGCTGAAAATGCACACTTTGTTGCCTCCCTTTTTTGAGGGCACTCGGTTACCCGCCTTAACCGATATCGGAATTTTTGGGGTCGACTTGTCCAGTTTCGCGGTTATCTGGAGGGCAAAGCGAAATTGGCTTAGAAAAAAGACGGTATTTCACGTCAGGTAATCGCTTGCAGCTATATAAAGCGCATTTCCGACCTCACATGGAATACTGTTCTCATCTTTGGGGGGGGGGGGGGGGACCCTGCTAAAAGATGAGTACCAGCTTACCCCATTTTACACACTGTTCCGTTGTGGAACGAGTTGTCGGCAACGGTATTTCCGGACCGCTACGACCTAGGCACCTTCAAGAAACGAGCCTATTCCCACCTTAAAGGCCGGCAACGCTGATGTGATAACCCTGGTGTTGCAGATGTCCATGAGCGTAGTAGTAGTCGCTAGTAGGTAGTCGCTTTCCATAAGGTGACCCGCAAGCTCCTTTGCCTCCTTATATCATTAAAAAAAAACAATTACGATCAAATATGCGAGTGAGGCGTGCTTTATGTGCTCTGTTCTCTCTGCCTACTTCGCAATCGATTTGGCGTGAGGTTATGTATGTATGTATAACTTTCAAAAATCATTTCGAAAAGTCATTAGTGTGAGCCAGGATTTGAACCCACAACAACTTCTTGATTCAAAAGCGGTGTGCTCGACCACTGAACCACCTAGTAAATTTTACCTATAAAATTATAATAACCTATAAAAACTTTAAAATTTTAATACATACGATAAATAACAAACTATACTAAAATTGTACTTACAAAAAGAAATGGCATGAATTTGGCTCAAATTAATCAGAAAGTATTTTGTATTTTGAAATGACTATTCAAAATACCTCTCGAGAGGTATTTCAAATAAAATAACTTTAACAAAATGCTTTCAACAAAAAGGTATTTAAATACAAAATAGGTATTTTGTATTTGTATTTTAAATAAAAGTATTTCAAATAAGTCACATCTCTGCTTATTTGTACATTGTAGATGTATGTGAATGCGTCAATATATATTTTCAAATTAAAAAACAATCAAATAAATCGTCAAGACACGTACCTTGGCATTGTAACTATAAATCCGTCGCATTATCTCTTGGATTGTTATCACTCATTATTTATAAATCTTATCCACTAAATTCTAAAATAAAATCACTCCACTATTAAATTATAAGTATTAAATTAAATTAAAAAAAAAAAAACAAATAAGCGATGATATAAATATTATAAACACGTAAACAAACTAATTACACACTGCTAACTTCGCTTCGCGAAAAATCACAAAAAACAATATTTTTGAGTGATATTGATTCACTCTATCTCTTTCCTCTTCTCTCTCTTTCCTCTTCTCTCTCTTTCCTCTTCTCTAACCTTTATCATTCTTTCTCTTTTCCTCTCGTTTTGTAATGTTCTGCTGTCAAAAGAAACAACTAACATTTTTTTGCAAATTGAATTACATACTTAGTTGGAAACATCTGACTTAACAAATATTTATGATAATCATGATAATAAATATGATAAACAAACAATAATTTGTTTGTTTGGTGTCTAGGTGCTTTTCTATGTGTTTTAAGTAAATGTTTAGAAAAGAAAATTAGATAAAAAGTATTAATAGCAAGGACATCTATTGGAAACTAGTGGTACTACAACGAAGCGAGTGAAGTATCTATTAAGAATCCGAGTGCTGTGGAATTATCATCAAAACAGTGACTATATAACTTGAAAATTACTTAGGCCTCATAATTATAAATGTAGTGTATTTCACCGATGTCCATATTAGATTTTAGTAATATATTCACATAAATATCAACATGTAATTATGTATAATAAATCAATTACCTAAAATGATAAACGGCTATAGTTAACTACAGTTGCCGCTAGATAGCGCCCTGCGTCAATATTTGAAACTTTATTATTGAACAAAATAATGTTCGTTCTTAATTCGGCGAATATAAATTATTCGCCGGTTTAAAGTCGAAAGGATTTTTTGTTTTTTAATGACTTTAGCTATAATGTAATCATAAATATTTTCACAATATAATAACTTTTATCATCTTAGTGGTTGGAGCTGCGGCTGTGGCCACATCTAGCAGCGGATTGTGGTACTATTCCACTAATAATTTATACCTATCAATTATGCGCTAATAGTACCACTATGCGCTACTAGATGTCTATATACTGCGAATAATCAGGCTTAAGCAATTTGCTTCGTGGATTTATATATAGACCGGTTCAGTTTCGCCTACAGTATAAACATTTAATATATGTAGCGGCCGCAAGGGGGCGTTAAAAGCGTTAAATGGTTGCACGAGCCATTAGAAGTTACACTTCAATAAAAAAAAATATGTTACGTCCTGTGTGGTCTGCTGCTAGCAGGAAACTATAATAGAATACCATTAAGTTAAAATATGTAATTTGACCATTTTATTGTTTTAGGTGAAAATTTATGTGTGTATAGGGGACACGATAACGTAGCCCGATGTGTAAATGCGTACTGCCCTCATTTAGGGGCCAATCTTGGAGTTGGTGGAATGGTACATGGCAATTGTATAGAATGTCCATTCCATAAGTGGCAATTCGGAGAAAATGGAATCTGCGTCAGCGTACCAGGCGAGAAAACTGGTTAGTAATATTTTGGTTACAAAAAATTATTAATAGTCTAAAACCATCTATAACTATTTAAATGAAGCTTAACGTTTTGATGCCTAATTTAGTACAAAATTCTAGTGCCATGGTGTGCATTATTGACGGCTTGACTGATTCTCATGAAATTTTGTAAGCATATCGGGTAGGACGGAGAGTCGGACAACATCTATTTTTGATTTCCATAAATTTTGCTTTTTGGTTTTTAGATAGGTATATTAGTTTTTACGAAACAGCATACAAAAATACACACAACTATATTTTTTATTTGTTTATCAAGAACTTTTTTTGTCAATAGTACGTTTGCTGGGTCAGCTAGTATTTTTATATATAACTAGTTGACCCGGCGTACATTGTTCCGCAACAAAAGTAATAAATGAGTAAAATATGGATCTTAGTCATTATTTCTCGTAAAAAGCAAAAAATAAAAATGGTCATTGTGGATTATGCCTAAGAGATAGACATATTCCCGCCCGGGCTTTTTTGTAGACCTTCTAAAGGTGTTTAATAATTTTAGAACATTGTTTTGATCTAACACTTAGGGTGCAGCCAGCGTTTGCAATTAAAGTGCAAAATCTCGAAAATTTTCTTTACAGCATCATATATGAATTATCAATTAAAACCACCGCGTTGATACCCTCTAACTATTTAAAAAAAACGCAATAAAATGCGTTGCGTAGTTTTAAAGATATAAGCATATAAGGAGACAGACAGCGGAAAGTGACTTTGTTTTATACTATGTAATGATTATACATTATAAATGTCTTCCATTACAGCACCTAAAGGTGTCTCCATTAAGCACTGGACGACAAAAGAAGCAGACGGTGCCGTTTGGATCTGGTACGATGCCGAGAAGAGAGAGCCACTTTGGGATATTTGTGATACCACTGAGCTTCTAGAATGGGGCTATAGGGGCAGGAATCAGTTCGACGTGAGCGCTCACATACAGGTACTTACTTCTACTTTATTTTTTTGTCAGAAGTAAAGTGAAATTGTATATCAATAAACTTGTTTTCTTTTTTATGAAAGGAGATTCCTGAAAACGGTGCGGACGTCGCTCATCTCAATGCGGTACATTCACCATCATTGCTGACGAACCTTGGGAGGAAGTATCCGATGCTTTACGACATCATAGGTACGTACCAAACGTATATTTTCATACAAAGTGGTACGCAAAATATAGATATTATGATATGGAAGTACATTTAATATATAATAATCTGTCACGACTACTTGCTGCAGGTAGACACGAATGGTCAGCGAATTGGGTTAGGGGTGAAGACCACAGAGCGCACATCACTCTGACTCATGACTACAAGATACTAAAGTTCAATTTGCTTCATATCGATGTCACCATCACACAGGTTTGATATATTTGCTTTCAATTGAATGCAAAGCATTAGATGCTCCTCGCTTCTGTGTGGGTTCGATTTCGGGCTCTCACCAATGATTTCTCTAAATTATTTTTGGTGGTCCAGTGGTAGAGCACACGGCTTCTGATCCAGAGGTCCGGGTTCGAATCCTGACACGACTCACACCAATGACTTTTCGAAATTGTTTTCGAAAGTTAAGTGTGATAAATATCGATGACTGAAAAACTTTGTGCCCGGTATGGCAATAGGTTCGCCACCAATTCCATTTGGAACGTAAACATACCAGCGAGACGAGGCTTAACAGCCGCTGCCTACACCTTCGAGTAACAAAAGGCGTGAAGTTATGTTATGTTATTTTCGGAAGTTATGTGTGATAAACATTAATGATAAGTATTTGCTCGGCAATAGGTTCCGTCACCATTCCAGATAATTTGTCAAGTCGAGCGTTAACAAACTCTGCCTACACCTTCGGGTAGAAAAGGCGTTGAGTTATCTTTTTTCGTTACGTATTAATTATTGTAAGCAATTGATAGTTTAATTTACCTCCACAGATTGGTCCCGGACATGTTCGTCTTTCGATGCAGTCACCAGTCGGTCCAATTCTGATATCACAGTCGGTGACTCCTCTGTCAGCAAACTTGCAGAGAGTGATTCACAGAGTTTACTCACCCTGGTATAATGCCCCCCTAGCTGCCTTGATGGTCAGGTCGGAAGGGCTTATGGTGAGTACCTTAATCTACGGCATAATTTTGTTAGATCTTTCTATCTTCTTCCAATTCGAAGTCGGCGTCACACACTCCTTACCAGCGTCTTTTTTAATAATGATTACCAGCCAAATATATAATAAATATATAATTAATTTTTCTTTTAAGTTTGAACGAGATGTAACAATATGGAATAGCAAACGGTTCATGTCAGCCCCTACCTACGTGCGCGCTGACAAGACTATCCGCGCCTTCAGAAGTTGGTTTTCACAATTCTACAGCGAAAATAGCAAAACATTCAGGGATGCTATACAAAATAATCTAGAATGGTAAATTAGAGTACCTATGTAAAGAAAATTGTACAAACTAGCCTTGACCAGAATAGTTGGGTCCTATTTAAAAAATAAAAAAATTACCATAATTCCAACCTTCCCCATGGTGGTCCCTGCTTGTTAGCGACATCTAGTGACCAATTTAAAAAAGGAGAGTGATCTCTGTTTGCTGTTGTTTACTTAGATTTTTAAACTAAGTTACAATTTATAATGTAGTTTTGAGTCATAGAAAGGTTTTTGCTTCTATCAGCGAAAGTCTGTGAAGATATTTGCTCAATTAAAAAGTCAATCGTTAAACAGAATCTGGTGAAAATGGGCATTTCTTTAACCTGGAACCTACTTAAATTTTATGATAGTGGAGAAATAAATGACAATATAGTGCGAGCGATTGCTCTGTCAACGAGTATAAATTCCTAGTAAACGTCAATTACATTACGGTCTCCACGCTCCAGCCATTACAATTATACTGCTAGTGCCATCTAGCGACTGATAGCTATCGAACTTAAAATAATCTATCCCAGTATCCATAGGTACTTGGATGTTCTTATTACATATATTGATAGATTTAAGTGTGTTAAAATATTTTTTATTGTATCATATACTTCACAAACTATGTACAATAATGATATGAGCGTTTCTTTATTCACGAAAGATAATTGAAACCTAATGTGATACCTAACTAAATATATGAATATACCATTAAATTTCGCAGTGAATTTTAAAAATAAAATTTCTTTTATTTACCTCTTACAAAAATAACTAATTTTATTTTTTACTCCTTAGGTGTCACCACTGAACATATATAGTAATTTTAATTGGAGAAACATGAATAGTTCCAATTTCATTTCAATTTTTGAAGGTCAACTTCAATTTTTCATAGATTAGGACGGTAGTTCCAATTTCACAAAGGGTATAATTTGGGTTGTTTTAGCTGTTTCGATTTACAGACAATCAAGTGATTTTTTTTTAAATTCACTACGCTTGATACATAGTCAGTACAGACTACATAGTCCAGGAGCCTTAAAAACAGTAAAGCGTAAAAAAAATATTCTAGCGAAGTGACTAAGTATCGAGCCCTATGGCGCTTTGTTTCTTTTGCTTACTGTGCAAGGAATTCGACGTGTACTGGGGCTGTTATCCTTGATATATAAACAGGGTTTATTTTAAATTAAAAGAACAATTTGACTTTTTATGAATTACAGGGCAAAAGTAACGAGGCAATTTTATTTATTAAACAATCAAAATATGTATCATATATATTAAACCATTCCCGTGGCAGCTTTAAATTCATGATACTCAATAAATCCATCATTATTGCTGTCCGTCTGTTTCAGAGCGCCGTCCGCTATTTCTGCCAAATCTTCATCCTTGTAAATATGTTTAACAGTGTCTTCACCAACGCCACCTAAAGAATCAGGTTACAAGCGGTTTCAGAGATATTAAATGAAATACGGAAAAAGTTATGAAAATAAATATAAGTAAGTCGAAAGTTATGGGTGTGGAGAAAGAGAAGGGGGTAACAGTGTGTGATATGGTTTTGGATGGCGAGAAATTAGAGCAAGTGAATGATTGTGTATATGTATTTGGGAAGTATGTTTACCAGAGACGGTAAATGTGAGGAAGATATGGGAAGGAGAGTGACTGCTGGTAATAGAGTTAGTGGTGCACTACATGCCCTGATTCGTAGTCAGGCTTTGTCTGAAAAGGCACGCTTGACGATTCACAGTGGTGTGTTGGTACCAACTCTAACATACGGGAGTGGGTGTTGGGTGTGGCAGGCGAAGCATGAAAGTAAGGTGAAAGTCACAAGTAAGTCACCCTTGCGGATCGAATGAAAAATAACGTGATAGGGGAGAATTGCAAGCTGAAGGATGATGTGGTGACCAAAGTGGAGAGAAATATGTTAAGATAGTTTGGTCATGTTGCACGAATGAATGAAAGCCGACTGACTAAAAGGGTATACGAAGCGAATGTGAGTGGCAAGGTCGGGATCGGGAGATCAAGACGGAGCTACCACGACCAAATGGTCTGTTTAAAAAAGGCAAAATGCGTAGCACCCGAAACCGACATGAATGCCTGCATGACGAAATGTATGACTGTGAATGAGGCGAAAGATGTGTGTCAGGATCGTTGCTTGTAGAAAGCCAAATTCTCTGCCTACCCCCATGAGATACCGGCGTGAGCTTATGTATGTATATAAATGAAATACAAACGAAAACAACTCATATACTCACCACAGTATCATTTGTTTAACTTAACAAATTATCTAGATGTCTAGATTTACTTTTTTATAAAGACATTAACGTATTATACTAAACTTATAATTAGAGTATACATGTATTAATATTATAACAAAAATAAGAACCGTAACGCATGTCTACTTACCGTTGGTAATCTGTAATCTTTAATTACAAATAAAACATGCCTTGCTTATGTGAAACATAACATTTATTTAATGCAAGAAACATACGAAGATAATGTATAGATACAAAAACAAAAATCACTATAAAATATAAAAATGGATTCAAGACGAGCAGTGCACATAAAGTAATAGAGTATATAAGAGCAATAGAAATTGTAAAGGGCGCTAGTATATTTTAATAAGTACAAACATTTTGTGATTGTGGGGTAACGAGTGGCAATAACGCACGCTGGGTAATCGCGTGCTCACCTTTGTAGCTTTGGCAAAATTTAACTTAGTAACACGAAGTGTCAAGTAGGATGTGCGGTTAGGGGAGCTCTAATAGGTGCTGCAAGCCCCAGCGAATTTTATTTTACCTTGAAGTGTGTTTCGTTATTTGGTAATGAAATCAATTTTCTATATTTTCAAATTATATTTACATAACGAGCGTTTAGGGCTATGCCGCTCAACTGAATGCCATTACCCCTCAGCAAGAGCTTTTCAGCGAGTGAAGAACAATTCTCCGATAATAAAAGTGCATAGAAACGACGAAATATTTTATGGGATAGATGGAAAACGCTTACAGGTCTCCTGATGGTAAGCAACCCACGCCGCCCATGAACACCAGCAACACAGTTGCGACGCGTTGTCGGCCTTAAAGGAAGTGGGATGGGCGTACCTCTCGCACCGAAGGAAGGTGCAGAAGCAAACAGCGTGGCTCTACCACTATCAATTATAATTTATGTAGATTTTATTTACGAAGAACTCCGAAAGCATAACGAGTTGTGGATACCACAATTCGTTATGCTGCGGCGGCTGCAGCGGGACCATCTGTGGACTGTGGGCTCATGCTATATTAGTAGGGGAGCCCGAACCGCTAAATTTTCAGTTACTAAGGCGTCATGGAGACCGATTAGATTGTGAAGATTTGGGCCTAAAACGAA
The DNA here is from genome assembly GCA_905147225.2 of Euproctis similis. Classification (NCBI taxonomy): domain Eukaryota; kingdom Metazoa; phylum Arthropoda; class Insecta; order Lepidoptera; family Erebidae; genus Euproctis; species Euproctis similis. The sequence continues at coordinate 3,905,812 of LR990107.1, forward strand.
TAATAACTAAAAAAAAAACACTCACATAAAAAGAACTCGAGCGCCTCAGACATTCACGGTGTTTACCCGCTTTGTTTTTCTAATACCCGAGAGATATTATTCTGACGAGTAATTAGGGCAGGATGGCTGTAGAATAGAGTAGGAAAAAAAGTTAATCGGGCGTGTCAGATATTGAATATTTTTAAAACTCAAAAAGTGTCCTATTAAAATATCTAACGATTTGGATTTGGAAACAGAGGCGCGGAGTTTCAATCTAATTTCAGTTCTCAGCATCTGTACACACCACACTTTATTTATGGTTTAAGCCCCATGAAAATCGACAGATTTTTGAAATATATTCTGTTCTGTATGTATTTAACTTACCTGGCCTTAATCTGACGCGCTCGAGTTTTTCTGAGGATTGTTTTTTTTTTACTAATCTGACGAGCTGTCCTCGAAGCACGCCTGACGTGTTTATATTTGGTATATAAACCTCATATAGTTTTCTGACGCGCTCGAGTAACTCCTCAAATCCCCACTTGGGTTCCTCTACTATATGTTTGGGATGGTATTCGCCAAAAGCATACGTTTTTGATTTATGTGTTCAATAATAATTGCATTAATATTTTTTCTTGAAATTTACTCGTTATATATCTACCAATAAACGTGTTAGGGCGTCATTACCCTTAACCCTGAGCGGCATTACCTACGATAAGGGGCAATGCCGTTCAAACCTGTTTTTTTATTATGTTTTCTCATTACTAGTAGGACAAAGATATATTATTATGCTTTTGTAGTTTAATTGTTGATTACTCGATAGTTGAAGATTTAGTTACATATCTTAATTTAGGTATTTAATCAATATTTTAAAAAATATATCTTCGCATTTCCTCTCGTTACCCTACTACACTAGTCATTATTGTCGCTCGTCATTAGGTGCCACGAATATTATGCTCATCACACTTCAATTGCTATTGCATAAATGTTACTTTGCTCCTAGCTTTTCTTTTTCAGCTAACTTTGCTTTGTAATTACTGATCCTATACTCGAGGTAGTCAACAAAACCGTCTTTATTTAAGTCGGTATGATTGAGGGCGTGTTCCAACACTTGCTCCAGCTGCTGGTCTGAGTAGGAAGGATGATTCTTGTCCACTTGGCCTGAAATATTAAAGTTTTCCTTGAAAACAATTACTAGAAGTCAATGTAAAAAAGTAAAGTAAGTAAAAAAAAATGGGAATGATCGAAACACGTGGGTTAGAATCCAAGCTCACATCATTGAATTTTTCGTTTTTTTTTTTAAAAGTTGTGTCATAAATAACGATGACTGAAAACTTTGTGCCAGTCTATCGCAATAGGTTCGCCACCAAGTCCATTTGGGACGTAAAAACATAACGGCGAATCGAGGCTTAACTGCCTACCCCTTCGGCTAAAAAAAAGCGTGAAGTTATGTTATGTTGATCGGACAATAATATAGTGCCGCATTTACGAGTTTGCATCAAAAAACATTACGAAACAAAAGATGTAAGTACCGTGGAAATACGTCCTTTTGCTAGCGTATTTTTTCATTTGAATTTTTTTTTCACCATTATCAACTTCCACATGGTAAAGTGCCTCCACCGAGCATCGTCCGACATGATCTGGACCGATTTTTTCATATTTACTTCTAAGATTTTCGCGAATCACATTCATAACATTAAAACAACTTTTATGAATTATATCGCCTTTATTTAGGACTTATTTTATATTTATTTCGCGACGTTTACAAACAGGATCTTTACAAACAATTTTTTTCCTTTGGTAAATATATTTTATAAATAAATATTTAATTTATGTTTCATGGTCTGATGTGGGCTATTATTAGTAAAAATCATATTATTAACTTCAACTTTTTTATTTTTATTTCCAAAAAGTGGGTACTCTCGGTATCAATGAGAATAGCTTCGGAACGACTAACATCTTTTTGTTCATTACTCGTGAAAATTATATCTGTAAAGAGTTCGAAACGTCGGGAAATAAATAGAAAATAAGTCCTAAATAAACGCGACATAATCCATCAAAGTTGTTTTAATGTTGCGATTGTTTTATACTTATATATTATTTTAAAAAATATGAAACGAACAGGTACTTACCCCAGTCATATATAGGGCGTATTCGTACTTCACAACACACTCTGCCTCATGTAATAATCATGGTTTGACAGAAACACAAGTTTGACACATAGGTTTGTTTATTTATTGGTCGCCCTACCGACATACATGTACTACGAGGGACTCGCCCCAGCTTTCTGCGGGAGTCATTAAGTAGGATGCTAATCTGTACAAGAAAAAAATTGAATTGGGTATAAAACCGTCAGAGAGAGAAAATTATCATTTTCGATTCGCTTAACACCCTTATCCCTAAAATGAATACCCTCCAATAGTTTTGGTATATATTTTTACCCAATAAGAACAATTTTACTGCCAGAACTGCATGCAACTAAAAATCTCTGTATAGCAGACGACACAAAAATACTGCTCATAAAAAACATGTGTACATCACATGCTTTTTATGAGCATGATACCCAGGATACCCAGAATTATTCTAGAAAGAGCTAGACAGACATACACTTTTCCAGGTGTTTTCAATTAGCTAGATAAATTTAAGGCCGGTTTGAAACCAGAATAAAATCCACAATTTTTAATATTTTGAAATAAAATTTAATAGATTTTTCATAAATTTGTGATTGTGTCCATATTACAAAATTATTTAAATAATTACTTCGGCAATATGTATTATTTTAAACGGTAGGTATGTAATTCACTCATCAAAATTGCAAATGGAAAGTTAATTTATTATGAAAGAATATGTTTCAAAACGGCCTTTGACTGTTTGTAAGATTTAAAAATAAATGGATGTACTTAAACTACTCACCGATAGATGAGACTAAAAAAACATGAGTTTATCTTATGAGCACCTGATAAAATGATAACAACACATAAGTGTTTTATGATTTTTTTAGTTTGGCCTATTGGTTACAAATAACCAATATACGATAAGACATAAAACACACAAAATAAAAACTAGCCGAATATTGAAACACGGCACATCACGGAACAACATCATGAGGCTGAGACAAATAATTATGTAAATGCATTAAGAAACAAAATCATTCGTGTGTTCTAATATGGCTGATGGTAGTCATTCCAACCCAAGCCACTTCGCATCTTGGAAACCAAAGCTTTCAACATAACATATGAAGTAGAGATGTGAAGATTAATTATTCTTCAATAACATCATAGAAAGAAATACTATATACCTATAATACCTGATAATAAATAAATTCTACAAATAAATATTCGTGGGTTCTCATGATATGAATAATAGTTTTTTACATTCATATGTAAAAAACTATTATTAAAATTTCTCTTTAGAAATACATTCATGATCATGTTTAATAAATACATAATATATGAGAACAACGCCCAAATAAATAGGATGTCAATATTTGATTGGTCGTTCGAATAAACAACGCAATAATTTCAAAAATTACAAAATTTACATCGTCATATAATTCCAGGGTGGATTTATACGACAATGTCAATTTTTGTAATTTTTGATTTGATTTGAACTTATTTCATTTTGATATGTGATTTAAAACTATATTATGCAATTACTTTAAATAAAACAAAAAATAATCAATATAGATTTATTAACTATATTACAAAGATTCTTAGACAAAAATCAAAGAAAAAGAGAACATAAGTAAAAAAAGAACGAAACAATACACCTTCATTCTAGAAATATACATATAATACAATATATTTAAGTATAATACATATGTATATTTAAAACCAGTATATTGTAAACTTGCGAATTTAGATTTTTTTTATATATATTCTATTCATAATTGACTTTTAATTATTATCTTAAATTATATTTCAATAGTTTGAGCGAGGAGAGGGGGGGGGGGCATTATTTCCACCAAAGAATTTATCTTACGTGTTTTACATAAAATTTAGAATCCGTGTGATTCTTCGATAAGTAGGACCACGATGCCCGACCTAGCAGATCCGCATAGGTTTTGCTCACATTCAGCCGCTATTGTTGAAAATTTGTATACCGACAAAATTAAAACTAATAAGTATTTAAAATAATGTAAGAAAAATATTTAAAACAAACATAAAAATATTTTTTTAATAAATAAACAAAATAAAACGTGTATAAAGTGGAGAAAATTAAGATTTTTTTAGAATTTAAGTATCATGTACAGCGTATTTATATAAAAAGTGTAGTGTTTATTTTCATAAACTTATTTATAATATGTAACCATTGATGCTGTAGTGGGGATGGGTAAGACTGTAGGAACATCGAATATCCAATTTATTTCAAGAATTAATGCAAGGAGTTTTTACGTCTCAGTATTTAAAGCTTATCTATGCCGATTCTCAGTTGGTTTTAACTTTCTGCTTTCATATTATTTGTGTCATGTTTTTTTTTTATAGGACGGATTTCATGTGTATTTAATTTTATTTTTTAATATAGTATTTGTTTTATAAACTATATACGCCGACCGTAATGCAATGTTGTTGGTAAGTATTTGCAAGAAAAATAAAGACAGCCAATATCACTACTCTCTCATAAAACCATCATTGAAATAAATCATTTAATTATACAAATAATATAGTTTTTAAAATCAATATAACTAAAATCAAAGATTTAAAATTTTTCAAATGGATGATTTTGCCTGGTAGAATGAATTAAAAAGTTAAAAATTATATATATAATATCTATCAATAAAGATCTGAAGATTATATTCGAGTTATTAGTTATTTATTAATTTAAAATCACTTAAGACATTTACTCACCAAAATATACAAATAACATAAAATAAATAGTGACTATTGAGTAAGAACAAAACCTTTCTTGGCACTATATTAAATAATATATAGTATATAGTAGACATTTTGACAACGCTAAGTACTTACTACTTCTACTATTACTAGCGAAGCAGTAGTCAATAAGCGGGGTGGAACGATCCTTCGACCAAAGTTCAGCTCGATATTAAAATAATTATTAGAATTTATAAATACAATTGAAATTTAATTAATTTTAAAAATATTAAAAAGATAAGAATAGATGAGAAAATTCAAATTATTAAAACCGTTACAAGAACGGCTTTGTAACTGACAGTTAAATACATATAATAAACAATTTCCGGCAGATATTTAAAGAGTTCCAATTTTAAATTTAATTGCTCACCGTTTAAACCACTAATTCGATGTTCTAAAAAAATATAGATCACGTTTCTTGAAAAGGTTTAAGTACTAACTACGCAGATAAGTTATAGATGTGGCAAGTATAATTATATCATATAATAACTGTAAAATATTTTCTTTATATATATATACTGATAGTTTATATAAATGTCATTAACTCCTTATCTATTTTAGATTTACCGATTCTTATTCATTATCTGTGCGAGTATTAAGTGTAAATGACAACATGTTGTTAAAAACTTTTATACTTACAATAAATTCCCAGTTAAAATATATTCGAACTCTATAAAAAATTACAAAAAATATTTTAATACTAATGAATTTCAATCAGTTCAGTATCGGAATGTTCTTTTATACACTTGTTGGGTGTTAAATAGCAAACTGTTTAAATTGAGAACGGACAATGGCACAAAATGTTGACAGCATTAATATTAAAGAAGCCACAGATTATAAAAGGCATTTTTTTTTCTTTTTCACCAGCCCCGTAAGACATTTTTTAATGATTATTATTATGTATGTCTTGTATTCAATACTTCTTCAGATAAAGTTAATAAGAGGCATATTTAAAGGGAATTTAGTCATTGATAAAATTAAAGTATGACCGATGATGAGAAGACCATTCTCTCCTTTAATAGCATTAATAAAAGTATATAATACGATAAACAGCTAAGAAGACAGGTAAAACTGTGAGGTCATGGTAAAAGTTATCTAACCTTATGTGGTGATTGAAATCAAATAATATTATTGAAGGAAGTATTTCAGATCCAGAGGAAGTATGACGTGAAAGAAGCAAATAATAGGGAAGTATGTAAAAAGAAAAATGTTATGCCCCAAAATTAGAACAAGGGAGGAAGATGACGATGTCACATCTAGACAAAAGTAAATGAGGAAATAAATCGTTTCGGAATATATTAAGATCGAGAGAATTAGGAGAGCCACCATTATTTTCTGCGCATTAATTTGATGCCAAGTTTTAAGTAGTAAGAAATATACAGGGTTATTTCAAATATACTAATAATTAGCTAAGGGTATATTCTGTAGGTAATTACCTAACACTTTTGTTCTACGACTTTTTAAAAATCACAATTTTAATTTTTTTTTCATTTCAAACAAATTTAAATAATTAAAATCGGTAGTTGTAAAATATTAACTAAGTCTACGTATTGCATTGAGCGCACCGAGTGACAACGGTATGGGGGGGTAGCGGGGCAAGGTCACGCGGCATTTGTATTTTGATTGCTCCCGTAGGTCATTAGCCAAACATATGTTAGTCGCCCGTTAAGTTATCGCCCGTGACGTTTGATGTACCGCGCGTGTCATCTCATTGTATGCGAATTGGTAAAGTGACGAATGCCATTCAGTTGCGGTGGCAAGTATTTAATAAATGTAATTAGTCGCAGTTGGTATGTCTGAATAATCTCGAATGCTTAATATCGTGGGCGGAATAATCGAGTTTTCACTTAAATACCCACATTAAATAGGTAGGTAAATAATTCAAATTTCCTGAAATACATTAAATTTTAAGTGTATTAGCCTAAAAATACATTTCTAACACCTTTAATTTCGTAATCTACACGATATCCGATTGGGTATGTGAATTAAAAGCAGTTTCGTGTAGAAAGCGCGGGAACTCGCTTCTCTTGTTTAGATGCATAAACAGAGCTGCTACTCTGAATGAAAATCGGGTGAAATAGGTACGTTTAGTACAAAATACAGAGTTACAAAGTGTCAGATGGTACAATTAAATCTTAAAAATCGTTTTTTTTACTAGAGTTTTAGGTTTTTGTAAAACTGATAAAAGAAAAGTTGTTTAGAATGACACAAAGGAGCTATGTGTAGAATAGTATTAGTATATTAAAATTAACCCTGTATATATTATACACACATTTTTTTTAAATCCAATTGCTATCTAACCCCATCAATATACACTGTTATATTTAATTCTGTCCTTGTTTTTGTTGACTTTTTTGCTGTGCTCTCACAAACTCTGGATAGTCTATGTAACCGTCTAAATTATGATCGTCCATATTCAATATGGGATCTATTAAATTAACTAATTCGTCGTCAGCAAATATTTTTTCAGCCACTGGCGGTGCGCCAGGCTGTGGTTGCTGTTTATGACCTTGTTCTGATTTTAAAAAGACAACGGCAAACGCAGAACGCAGTTTTAAATGTGACACATGTCAATGTCATGACGTAATTGACATTGTGGCAGTTGTCAATAATCAAGATTTTATTTCGTCCAAAAATCGTGTTCGATATACAAATATAGTATCACCATATATTTATCATATAAAATAATATTTTGATATAAATATATAATAAGCAAATATTTGTTTTAATTACCCACACACAAACCGATGATCCCAATATCATTATGGCCAGATGTTATCCAATATGGTGAATTGTCCAAGCGGCGACGATGACAGACATAGAAACGACACAAACACAGAAAATCAAAATCATGAATAACAAACAAAAAAATATATTCCTAGTCAATGGTCTCCAAGAACATACAACGTGGTTAGGAACGTTTCCTTTGAATCAACAACTTTCTCATTAAATATTGATTGTAAAAATGTATGGAAATTTTTTTATAGTTTTTTCGGATGCGTTTCATTGGATCGTAACATAAACTACGTTTAAAAGAAAACTTAGACAAAACTACAATATTTTTATTATGTAGAAGATTATTGAATAAAAAATAAATACGCACTCTTCGATCTTAACAGAGCATATTAATTTGAGAAGTTGATTCATCTTTTTATATATTTAAAAGGTAAAAATTAATAATAAAACAGGTTCAGAAAGTAGAATGGATCTCTATCAAACAGCAGCCGGTGTAGCTTGTTAGCGTACATGGCAATAGACATATTACATGTGACCAAATATTTACAACAGTAGCCATTAACCCTGTCTGCACCTTCGTGATGGGTAAGATTATATACATAAGTCCTTGAAGGGTTCTTAACAAACAAATGTCGAAGCTATATTATATAGCTGTTAATAATATTTAAACATTATTATGATATAAAATACAGCTACTTAAAAAGGAGCTTAAGAATATTTAATAATAAAATAATATAAAATTCGCCAATTACTAGTAGTAGTTACTGCCTGCAGCTTCGCACACGTGAAAGGTAAGGGTCATAAAGTTTAACACAATTTCAGGAGGGTTTTAATTTCTTATGCAGAAACCTGTCAAGCTTTACTTGTTTTTTCTGTTTACCTGTCAGATATTTATTGTCTACAATATGTATTAGTGTAAATGAACTTTATCTCTTCTTAATAATCTTAAATCTTAGATTTAGGGACCTAGGGAAACTTTCAGGCCCTAGATCGCAGAAAGACTAAAGTCTTTCTGCGATCTAGGGCCTGAAAGTTTAATAATAAATTTACTATTTCTTTCAAATAATGGCTATGGTCCCTAAATCTAAGATTTGGGGATTTGGTTAAAACCAATTACGCCAGCATACTTATATAATTACCATGTACAATGTGATACCAATAAAATGTAATTTTAGAAACAATTAAATACAGAACTCGTAATCGCAACAGACCTCGTTTTTTTGAGTTAAATACAAAAAAATATTATCGGATTCTAAACCCTTGAAAGTGGATTGAGTGAAACACTTGTTTTGGTCAAATTATATTAATATGATTTCGCCAGCTTTTTTTTAAATACAACACAATAAGAGAAAAAAGTACTATCACACATAAAATTAAAATTGCACAGCTTTATATATATCTATAAATATAAGGCAATTATACAACTTCGTAAGACTAAATGTTTAACATTTGTATGTAAGAACCCATTCAACATTATTTTTTTATATTAATTATCTCGCACCACTTATTGAGATTCTCTAATAGACAAAATTTATAAGTAAGTTAAATAAACGCAATATAATTTAATAATTTATCTGTTCATATATTTATTATTCTAACTAAAAGAATTTCTTAATAACAGCTCCAAAAATCAGACAGAAAAGATAGTAGTTGTAGAAAAATATTAATAAAAATATTGTAGTTTAGTTCAGAAATAATATTAAATAATCTTGTGAGTGTTGTCTATACTTGACCAATATTTGGTCAATCTAATATTCCAGAACACCCAACTAACTTTGTATTTGATAAAAAGAATGTCACAGATTTTGTAGCAATTATCAAAACATTGCTGATCTAATAATTATTAAGAGATTCATTGGCACTCGGGTACAAATATTTGTGTGATGAGCACGGATGTTCTGTGACTTATACAGAATGTTGTTTCTCATGTACAAGAGTCTGCAGAGATTTATTCTGTGTCAAATTTTCAACCCAATACAAGGTGTCATTCATGGAACTTAATTTGGAAAAAGTAGCAATACAATCATCTCTACAATATTTACAACAAGTTTTCAAAATAATTGTTTTTATTTGTTTATACACTATTATGTGTAAGTTTTTGTATTAGATTTAGATTTTTATACTGGTTGGAATATGGTTCCAAGGTATGAAAAATATTAATCAGTAAATGCCACCTTAAAAGTAGTTACAAAAAGAAAAGTATTTACTCACCGTGCCAGTGAATGAGTGATTTGATCAATTCACAACCGTCCAGCTTGTTGTTGTTATCAGCGTCGTGCATTTTGAAGTAGTGGAATTGCAACTCTTGGTCAGACATTTTCGATGTATCTATTGGCACTTCCATATGTTCCTGAATGTGACTGGAAAATATAAACATACAGGTATGTATAACCTACAGAGTTCGAGTTCCAGTTTTCTGGCATTATTGTAATGCCAAAAGACTGGAACTCGATAGCACTCATATATCGGTTTCTCTTTAAGATCTTATTCATAAAAAATATGTACAATTCCAGAGATAAGCACATTTAAACAAATAAAAAAATTCTTCAGCTTTAGAATCTGAATAAACAGTATGGATATTTGATGACGTAATTAATGTTATGCTGATCATGTGAAGACCTCTAGTTGACTGTCAGTACAATACTTACTCTCGTTCTTGGGCTATGTTCACTGTGTTCAACAACTGTGGGTCTGAAAACAAAGGTTAAGTTGAGAAGAAACTACAAGTGTTTATTAAAAATATATGTCGCTATTGGATTGAGTATGCGGAAGGATGCTGTTAGTTAATACCAATATGAAACTTTACAATTCTATAGTAAAAACACACAATATTGATAACAGTACGCACCACCGTGATGCGCATGTCCGTGTTGTTGAGGTGGCTGTTGTTGGAATTGCTGAGGTGGTTGAGCTTGTTGAAACTGTTGCTGCTGCTGCTGTTGTTGTTGTTGCTGTTGCTGAGGCGGCGGCGGTTGATATTGTTGCTGTTGTTGAAATTGCTGTTGTTGTTGGAATTGCTGTTGCTGTAATGGGACACAAAGATCTTTATGAGGGTCCTCAAGGTTTTTGCATTGTGTTATATTACAGAACAGTGTCACTCCTACTATTTTGGTGGGTGGCTTGGTGTCATAAGATGTTTTGAATTGATGCGAATCATTTTTTGTCCAATAACTTTTTATCTTAAATCATAAATTCCAGTGACCCAGAATTATTTTCTAAAATCATAAAGTATGTATGATAGTTGGCTATTTAGGGTGTAGAGCGACATTGTGTTTTGCTACACCCTGAATTGCCATCTATGGTGTTGAAAAGTACACTCATATTTGCGTACTGTATCTCTATAAATTATTAAATCAAATAGAACAGATTACATTTATGTAGGATTACCTGTTGTGGTGGTGGGGGAGGAGGTGGTTGCTGATAGTTCTGCAAAATAATAAATCCAGTAAGTCATTTTACTTCACAGACATGCCTGGCAGACTTTCAGAATTTCTTTTGTTGTTGGTTTTCTGTTTACTATCAAAATTGTTTTCTCATATAATATGCATTAAGTAATTATAATAATACAAACCATAAACAAATACTTTCTGAACTTGATGAATGAATAAACAAGCACTAAAACTTACTAAGGTAACACTCAGACATCATAAATACACACATATCCATCACAGTAGTGTCTTGCTACTAATTATGAACAGTTAGTATTACACATATATGTCAAGTTTAAACATATTTCTAAATCAATTTATTTTTTTAAAATAACTAATAATGTGTTTATTGAACAAATGTTTTATTAATTGAATATAATTATAGATAAATATAAAAATCTATTTAAATATCTCTTCATAAATAAGTGCACAATCTATTATGATACCTAAATTAGAATCTTAATTATATACCCTAATTTAGAATTTCTGTATTGCATTGATACAATGTAGTTATCCAAGATTGTGAATAGCTCACAATCTGTGTGAAATTCAAACTTTCACTTTAAATAAACATATGGCAATAAAATATAAAACTTATATCAATCATTAGTAAATGGACTACTTATTGATGTAATAAAAACAGCTTACTTGGTAGTTCTGAGGTGGTACTCCAGGCGCTACTTTTTGTTGATATTGCTGAGAAATTGTGCATTGCAGGAATGCAGCGAATAATAAAAATCGAAACATCCTTATTACCTGAAATGATTAGAAGTTTAATTTATTCATAAAGAAAGCGTTCATCTATAACCTTTTAAATTTAGGCATACCATGAGATAATGTATGGATAAGATATATAATTAAAATAACTTTAAGTACAAAATACTGCCTGTGAAAACTAATTTAACATATGAATAAGACTACTGACGTGGAATATATACGATAAGGTCCTTATCGAATTGATAATATTAAACAATCTATAGGCAGCAAATCAGACTCAATATAATCTGCAAGATAGACGTTGCTTACATGAAACTCCGGCAAGCGAGCAAGAATCAACACGTCACTTTACCATACGTCATTTTTCCTCATTTTTGACACTGACAATAAAACCAAAATGCCAACGTTAAACATTACCATAGATATTTTTTTTATTTGTCCTTTATTGGACAGGCTAAAGCTTTTAAGCCATACTGCCTTGTCTGACATTTTTTATTAACGTAATGATGATCAAGAAACTTAAAACTAACCTAAACTAACTTAACCTAACCTAACCTAATCATACATAAAGTCGTGGCACTTTATGCATGATGTTGCGAGGGAGTCCTGACGACACTGTAGGAGAGCACACTAAACACGATATTGACACCATTCCCCACATTTGCACTCATATATGGACACTTATTAAACAAAATGCCACGAATTTTATCCAATAATATCCATTGCAACACAAATCTGAGGAAATAATGCAAAAACGGACATGACTCTTTCACAGTCCCGCCAAAACTCCTTACCATAGATAAATATGTAGTGACTCTACAGTTCATAGATTACGTGTGCAACTCACTGTGCAAGATATTACGATATGACGATTACAGTAGTACAATTCAATTTTATTACGCTAGCTGGAGTTTCTTAATTTTATAGTACACAGGAATTTATATTAATAGAGATTATTTAATTGGTTTTAGCAACTTGAAACATGTTCACTTGCGCTTAGGGCACAACCCGAGTACACAATTCAATAAATTTTGATGTTTCTTTATAGGGAACACGTATCCAAAGAAAAGTCTGACTACCTTGAATATTCTCGTTAGCATTTTTTTATTTTGGTAAATCCTAAGCATACCACAAAAATTACTTGAAACATACACAGTTTATTGACGACACAAGTGTAAAAGATCAAATTTCGGTGAAGGTTATAGGCGTAGGCGACCAAGCCAAAAGTATCCTCAAGGGGTGAAAACAATAATAAGGGAGAAAGATTGTCATGATTTTTGCAAGTAGAAAGTAGGCTCTGCACCCAAATGGGAAAAAGGCATTATCATTAGGTATTGCATTAGGTATTAGTTCCTGTAATGATAGTAGTATGTACATTCAATAAATAATAATAAATAAAATAAATAAATAATCATATATTTATTTTATGCGCTAGGATGTTAAACGAGCAAGCGTGTCACCTGATGGTAAATAACACAGAAATAGATCAAGATAGAACGGCGAATAGGCGTGGCAAGCGTGCCAAAACCCTGCACTATTTTGCATGCTTTTCGAAACTCGCTCTCATTACGCAACGAGCGTTCCTGCCATGCGTTCAGGACGTAAAAAAATAGATAAAACGTCACATATATGCCTTATTATGCTGTGAAAAATTGTAAAAACAAAAGTAGTGAATCAAATATGAAAAAAGGAAATATTTCGTATGATCAGTAAGTACAGACAATCAGTAGAAAGTATTTTTTTGAGATTATAAATTATTGTTTTACTTTTACTATGTTCAATAATTACGATCACACGTTGTATATTTTTTCGTTATGATAAATATCCATTGCTGTCCGCATTCAACGCTCGTATACAAAAACATTGCGCGTAGGTATAAATTATACGCGTAATATACGTCGAATCGAACGAAATACACAATACACCTGCCAGTTGATCGCTGTGTCTGTTAATCGCTGTGATTCGAATGTTAGAGATGGTCACTCCATGTATCGTTGAGTCTTAGGACTTATCGTTAAATTAATTCAATAATAATTTGAGTATCAGCTCATATCTTGCTTTGTCCCTACTTTATTCTAACACCACAAATTTCAACCAAAGTGTTTCGTAATTACATTGGCAGCAGTTTATTTGACAGTATAAGTTTTCACCAATTTGACCAATCGCCGATGGAAAATCATCTCGTTCTTCTCAAATGGGCCGTAACCGAGGTATATGTAGACGTTCGGCTTCGTTATTTAACCAGGACTGTGAGGCCAACCCTTACAAAAAGGCAAATATTTAATAAATATGTATAGTTTCAAGGACAGTAAAATATTTATAATTAAATTTTATATACTGTTGGAAAAATATGTTTTAGGTTTTAATATGTCGGATTGAAGTATTTAACATGTTTTACTTTCTATGATTATCGTTACAGAAAATCAATAAAGTTAGTAAAATATAAAAATAATAAAATTAACACACGTTGCCGATATTAACATCGATAATCTAATGTGAGTGTCTCGTAACTAGTCGCCCCGCTCACAATGAAAATGACGTCACGCTGAGGGCGTGGTTTTTCAAAAAAGTGACACGCTCGAAATGTATGGAAATATGCCATCGCGGCCGTTCTATCTTGATCTATTTCTGTGGTAAATAACTTCTCACCGCCCTTGAAAACCGTGGTGCGTTGTACTTTAAGGGAGTAGGAAGCAGTGCTGCCAACCCCAACAAATCAAAAAACAACAGTTCTGTCATTAAAAAACAGTAGATGGGTTCAAAAAGGGATGAATGGGGCGGCTCGACCGGTGAAATACCACGACCCTTCGACGAGAAGATCGACGAAAAGTGGCTCATGCCGCGTGTCGTTCGGTGAGAGAGGTAACCGGAGCCTCCCCTCTTCCCTATCCCTTAAGGGTCGGCAACGCAATAGTAACACTATATGTGACACGTCTGCTCGTTTGCCCTCCTATCCCATAAAAAAACAATAACCAATGTCAATAAAAATACTTAATTATTTCCGTTACTAGGGCACATTCACATTATTAATCTTTATTTACAATAATAAGAAGACACAAATTAATTACATTATTTCCAATATACTATTTATACAATTAAAAAACTACCTAAAATCAAATTTCTCCGCATCTCGGTCTACTGGCAGCGTGGCCAGAAGACTGGCCGCATTGCCACGCTAAATGGCAATGCTAATCCTCTGTGCGAAGGATAGACCAGCCCTCTGGTCGCGAGAGGCTTCGATCAGCCTCTTTGCAAGATCTTTGTAAAGTGCACGAGTACTCGGACCCCAGTGTCAACCCTAAACGGCTCAAATACATAATCACCTACAAGGTTTCTGTATTTGTGCCGCTTGAGATTTTCTGCCGAAGCAGCAGCAGCACCGGTCACCTCTACCGTACTTGGAAGATGCGATGGCGCAAGGGTGTCGACGCAACTAGCGTCCCACACCAAAGGCCTACCCATCCTCTAAGGCAAAAGAGACATCCCGTCGGGTCTCTTGCCATCATCGCGCACCAAACCGTTCGGTTCCAGAACGGCTGGTACATCGGCGGTCACATTATTGTATTTAAACTAGCTGACCCGCCAAACGTTGTCTTGCCGAAAAATAAAATTTAATAAATAGGGGTTGATCGTAGGGTTGATTGAAAATTTAGGGTTGCATGTATTTGTGTATCCCGTTTTATAAAAAAAATAAGAAACAGAAATATGTCGAAAAATTAAAAAAAAAAATTGAGGGGTGACCTACCCGACACGCACATAAAATTTCATGAGAATCGGTCGAGCCGTTTCGGAGGAGTTCAATTACGCACATCTAGACTCGAGAATTTTATATATTAGATAATCACAACATATATAATAAAACTACTACTCTAGAATAAACTATGAGAGAAACAAGAGAGTATTTTTTTTTATCATTATAAAGGTAGGCAGGTATCACACGTTGTTTGTATCAGAAGCATTCACGAGCATAAAGTGCCTATTCAAAAGGGAGCCGCAACCCGTGCGATTGATGTTTGCATATTACCTATTTATTTTTTATGTTTCTGTCAATATTGGAGGGTAATAATACATTGTTCTGTTGAAGCTTAGGTCTTGCACGAATTACACATATTAGTTTCTTGTCGAAAGAAGTTTTATCATTTATCGCCTAATAATCCCCAACATGGTCCGATCCGAGCCGGATGAAGTCAGTAATTAAAGCAGCGTATGGAAATACAGTGGATTTGTACTGGAACACATTATTGAACGTTGGACAATCTGCGGGTGCCAGGTACAAAGGTCATCTTGAACATCTACGTGGAAATCAAGACTGAATCGAGAAGCTGGATAAGCAGTGTTCAGTATATAAAACATATTTATGATACCCAGTACTCTCAATTAGGTGTATATTCAGGTAAAATTTCGTATTTGTCGACAATTGCTAAGGTTGGTACATACCTATTCACCTACTTTATTTTGTTAATTGTTTAAAACTGAATAAATTTATTATAATATTGCACTGCTGTTAAATTCATAAATTGTAATTATTAAGTCAATGCTAGTAGGTATTTGATAGAATAAGCAGCTGTAGTTGTAATACGTAGGTATTTAGTATACTTTTTGTTGGAAAACAAGAAATACAATTATTTAGGTATTGAATTAACATTATTTAGTGTATTTCAGAGCAGCGAGATCTATTTATTATTGTTTTTTCGTGTTATTGATTTGTTATCTCGGTGATTTCCAGTTAATACCGGTTTGCCAGAATGGCCGCTAAAGAGGAAAAGGACAAAATGGTAAAGAGCAGGTCCAGTTATAAAGGACGATTAACTGCGTTCGGTAATTATCTTGCTGATTTAGAAGACTCGTTAAATCCTTCTCAGATTGGCGAGTTGCAGTTGCGATTGGGTAAGTTAGAAAACGTATTTGCTCAGTATGACGAGGTGCAGTTGCGAATAGAGTGTTTATCCGACGAGATGGACAGTCAGATATCAGAACGAAATGAGTTTGAATCTACATATTATAGCCTCGTTTCGACAGCTCAAGTCTTACTTAATCGGAACTGTAAATCGGAGACGAATGAACCCTCCGGTAGTGAAAAACGCTCACCTCAAATTAACAATCATAGGCTTGTTAAATTGCCTACCATACAGCTGCCAACATTTAATGGAAATTTTGAGGGCTGGCTTGAGTTCAGAGACACATTTTGTAGTCTAATTCATGCCGATGATGACATAGATGATATTAATAAATTTCACTATCTTCGAGGTAGTCTTACGGATTCAGCCGCTGTGGTGATTCAGTCAATAAAATTTTCTGCATCAAATTATCAGATTGCATGGCAATTATTATGTGACAGATTTAATAACAAACGTCTTTTAATTCACAATCACGTGACCGCATTATTTAACATTGAGCCATTTAAAAAGGAATCGTCTACTATTTTAAATCAAGTCATTGATACCGTAAACAAAAATTTGCGAGCCTTAGAAATATTAGGGGAGCCCACGGAATACTGGGATACGCTTTTAATTTATATAATCTCAAGTAAATTTGATTACACGACTCATCGCGAGTGGGAAGAATTTAAAGGTGGTCTTAATAAAGATAACCCAATAAAATTAGAGAAGTTTATAGGCTTTATACGTAACGACTTTTTAGAAACTTTAGAAACGTCACACAATAATATACTCACTCATTCTAAAGGCAATAATAAAATTAAAAGTATGGTTTCTGTTAATAGTGTGTCAGGTACTCGACTTCCTAGTGGTAATAATACTGTACCTAAATCATGTCCCAACTGTCAAGGAGAACATAATCTCAGTAATTGTGCAAAATTTGTATCACTTAGCAATGAAGAACGGTTAGCGTTATTGCCACAATATAAGGTTTGTTTTAACTGCTTCCGACCTGGTCACTTTGCAAACCGCTGCAAATCTAGTGGATGCAAAGTGTGCAAACGAAGGCATCATACGTTAGTACATATTACAAATGCCAAGTCGGTTAGCAATGAACAAAACGCAGTCAGTGTGCCTAATCCTTCTAGTAATATTACTTTATCTGCGAAATTAACGACATACGCTCACAACAAGGGACAAGTAGTATTAGCCACTTCAATGTTAAAATTATATGGTAAAAATAATACTGAATATATTTGCCGAGCTATTCTAGATAGTGGTAGCACATCATGCCTAATGACAGAAAACCTATGCAATTTATTAGATTTGACAATTGTTAAGGTTAATGAGTCAGTGATGGGTATAAATAATTCTAAGTCGCCCATAAGTAAAATGTGTAGTGTGCCCATAAAATCATTAAATGAAAACTTTTCTACTAATATTTACTGTTTTATCTTGCCTTCTATTACTGATGAAGTGCCAAGTCGACAGCTAGATATTAAAAACTTGAATATTCCTAGTAATCTTCGTCTAGCTGATCCTAACTTTTATATACCTTCGCATGTGGATTTAGTTATAGGTGCAGATATTTTCTGGGACCTCCTTGGAACACAGAAAATTAACCTCGGTCACGGAATGCCAGTGCTATTTGAAACTTGACTTGGTTGGATAGTTTCAGGTCCAATGTTATTAAGCGACCAAGCACAGCATCCCTTTCCTATTTTATGTAATTTACGTACTGCGACTAATAATTCTGTTGTTTCAAATAATCCGAGTAGTGATGACATTCAAAACCTTTTAATGCGTTTTTGGCAACTTGAAGAAGTCAGCCATCAGTCATCAGTCTACTCATCTGAAGAAAAAATGTGTGAAGACCATTTTATTAAAAATACTACGCGCCTAAAAGATGGCCGATTTTGTGTTAGATTACCTCTAAAACAATCATATAGTTGTTTAGGTGACTCTCAGCAAAGAGCGAAACATTGTTTGGTCTCTTTAGAGCGCAGATTCAAGAGTCAACCTATATTTAAAAAACGGTACTGTGATTTTATGACAGAGTACATTAATTTAAAGCATATGTCTGCATATGTACCTGATCCTCAAAAGGTGAATTATTTTATACCTCACCATGGTATTGTACGAGAAACCAGTACAACTACCAAACTGAGAGTTGTTTTTAATGCTAGTAGTTGTACCACTTCCGGGGTATCTTTTAATAATCTACAAATGATAGGGCCGACTGTACAAGATGATTTGATATCTATTTTACTTCGATTTAGAAAATATAAATATGTTATTTCGGCAGATGTAGAAAAAATGTACCGTCAGATTATTGTACATCCCGATGACAGGCATCTACAGCAGATACTCTGGCGCGACAACCCTACGCAACCTATGGTTGCTTATCAGTTAAACACTGTCACGTATGGCACCGCGAGTGCCCCATACCTAGCTACTAGGTGTCTTCGACAGATAGGTACTGATTGCGTCGATAAAAAGATTGCTACTATTATAAAACACGACTTCTACGTCGACGATTTGCTCTCAGGTGGAGACAGCGTTGCGGAAATAATGAGCATCCGACAGAAGGTAACCAAAGAATTAGCTTCTGCTGGAATGCCGCTGCGTAAGTGGAAATCTAATAGCGCCCTAGTTACATCTGACTGTGCTGAACCTACATCAGTTAATTTAAACATAGGTTCAATAGAACCAAGTAAAACTTTAGGTCTTCGTTGGCACACTGACTCAGACGTACTATGTTTTTCAATTAATCAGGACCTTTCGAATTGCTTAACTAAACGCAGTATTCTTTCTACAATTTCACAAATTTTTGACCCATTAGGTCTTTTAGCCCCTTGTATTATTGCCATGAAGATGATAATACAAAAGTTATGGATATATAAATTGGGGTGGGATGATCCATTGCCACCTGACATTTTAAAATTATGGTCAAATATTTTACACGATTTGCCACTTATTAATAAAATACGTGTTCCTCGTTGTATCCTTTGTGATATGTATGAGTTTATAGACTTGCATATATTTAATGATGCTTCTGAGCGTGTGTGTATGTTCGAAGCTCAAATTCTACAAATGTACATGTACGGTTACTTACGGCTAAAAGCAGAGTATCGCCTATTAAGCCTCTAACAATACCAAAGAGTGAACTATCCGCGGCATTACTTGGCGTTCGACTTTATGAAAAGGTAATTAATTCACTCAGAGCTCAGATAAGAAGCGTCACATTATGGACTGACTCAACGGTAGTCCTGGGGTGGCTCAAAATGTTACCCAATAAATTACAACCCTTTGTGCGTAATCGTGTCTCTGAAATTCTGGACAAGACTGGAAACTGTTCTTGGAGACACGTTCCAACTCATTTAAACCCAGGGGATCACGTATCACGGGGGGTTAATATTAATCTATTGCAAAGTCTAGAGATTTGGTGGTCAGGCCCTGAGTTTTTGAGACATGATTCCACAAAGTGGCCGGTCAATCCAGTAGTTACAAATGAAAAATTACCGGAGGTGCGATCAGAGGTCTCTTTACTCGCTTTATCTTCTTATAAGCCACAATTTATATACTTTTGTAGGTTTTCAAATTTTTCAAGACTTAAACGTAGTATAGCGTATGTATTAAGATTTATAAATATTTGCAGAAAACAACCACCTAAACATCAATATCTTAGTGTTGATGAATTAAACAGTTCATTAAATTTAATTATAAAACTTTCACAAATGGATGCCTTTCCTGAAGATACAATTTTATTGAATAATGACAAGATACCAAAAAGGAGACCATTATTAAAATTTAATATATTTTTTAATGAGAATAAACTAATGCGGGTCGGTGGTCGTCTCGCAAACTCACAGTTTTCCTATGATAAAAGGCATCCGTTATTATTACAGTCCACTCATGTTATCACTAAATTGTTATTTGAATTTATGCATAGGAAACATATGCATGCCGGACCACAATTATTATTGGCATCTATCAAAGAAAATTATTGGCCTATCGGTGGTACAAAATTAGCAAAATCAGTATATCGTAAGTGTGTATTGTGTTGTCGTATGAGAGGACAAGTCGTGTCACCTCTCATGGGTAATTTACCACAGCAGCGACTGAATCCGGGGGGCTACGTGTTTGAGTCCGTAGGTATCGACTATGCCGGTCCTATGTTATCAGTTAGTAGCCAAGGACGTGGTTGTCGCCTTATTAAAGTTTAGGTACATTGCTTTGTTCATTTGTTTTACAACTAAAGCAGTGCATATTGAGTTGGTAGGTGATTTAACGAGCAACAATTTTTTATCAGCTCTTCGTAGATTCGTGTCCCGTAGGGTAAGCCTAAACACATTTATTCGGACAACGGTACGTCGTTCGTTGGAACATATAACGAAATTGGTAAATTTCTTAAAAACAACTGCAATTCGTTAACTGATGATTTAGCCGAGGACGAAATTAACTTTCATTTTATCCCTCCTTACGCGGCTCACTTTGGCGGACTTTGGGAAGCCGGTATTAAATCAATAAAATATCATTTGAAAAGAGTACTGGGCAATTGTCATTTAACTTTTGAAGAGCTGAACACTGTGCTTGTACAAATAGAGGCATTGTTGAACTCGCGTCCACTTACACCATTGTCATCGGACCCCAGTGATCTTCTGCCCCTCACTCCAGGACATTTCCTGATCGGGCGACCCCTTACTTCATTGCCAGCGCTGAATTACGAAGATTTCTCTACGAATCGTTTAACCAGGTACCAAAGAATTGAACAATTGCGTCAACATTTCTGGTCTCGTTGGAGCAAAGAGTACGTCGCAGAGCTTCAGCAGAGAGTAAAATGGCGTTCTGGTACTACACCGCTAAAAACAGATGCTCTCGTACTCGTTAAAGATGAGAATCTTCCACCGCTAAAATGGCGATTGGGCCGCATCACAGCCGTATACCCTGGACCAGATGGGGTCAGCCGTGTCGCTGACATAAAAACCACGGCTGGAATTATTCGTCGGGCGTTCAGCCGAATTTGTCCCCTACCGGAGCCACAGGATTCCTGAATTTTTATGTTTGAGAGACGAACTCTCAACGCCCGGTGGGATGTTTGTATCAGAAGCATTCACGAGCATAAAGTGCCTATTCAAAAGGGAGCCGCAACCCGTGTGATTGATGTTTGCATATTACCTATTTATTTTTTATGTTTCTGTCAATATTGGAGGGTATTGATACATTGTTCTGTTGAAGCTTAGGTCTTGCACGAATTACACATATTAGTTTTTTGTCGAAAGAAGTTTTATCATTTATCGCCTAATAATCCCCAACACACGTATTTGAGAAATTTAAAGTTTCAACTGTAGTTGTCACTAGCATAAGAGCTATGGTGTATTAAACTATCCAGTTACATAACGTTAAATCATAGAAATAATAAAGTAAAATATTTTCCTGAGGTAACAGGTGTCTCTCTACACTAATTGAAAAAAAAACAGTAAAATAAATGGATGAAACAAAAAACAGGGACATCAATTGAAAAACAGTAAGGGTCAACTCACACCGAAAGAGCGGCGAAGGGCAGCGCAGTTTCAGTTTCAGAATTTTAACTTTATTATCAGAAACTCGAACGAATGGAATTCCCCGGAATTCCTGCGGCGCCGCGGGCATCCGCGCGACTCGTTCGAGTTTCTCATGCGATAATAAGTATTATGGTAATGAAAATAAAGTTAAAATTCATATGAAACTGAAACTGCGCTCCGCTTAGCTGCCCTTCGCCGCTCTTTCGGTGTGAGTTGACCCTAAATCTACTGTTAAAACAGTAGGGTTGGCAACAGTGGTAGGAGGGGGAAGGCGATCGAGCCTCCGGATACCTCTCTCACTGAACGAAACGCAGCTCAAGTCACTACACACCGATATTCCGAGAGGTCATGGTATTTCACCGCTAGAGCCGGCACATCAATGCAGACCGCAAGACTACCACTGTTGAAATTTTATTATATTATTGCACCATATTTATCTAATAATGTCTGTGTATCCAATAATAGCTATCCTAATTTCCAGTTTATATATAATAAGAAATTTTCCAAATTTATCATTTTCCAGGATGCTGTAAAAGATTCTAAGTGCTGAATCATGTTTCTTTATAGAGGGCAAAAGTAAAAAGTACCTAGGAATAGACAAATAAAACACAGAAAATATAAATATGTTCATTTATTATCCTTAACCCTTAACATAATCCTCATCCATTTTTTGGAACTTTTCTTTCAACTCTTCTGGCACATCTACAGTGGAGAAATCTTCTGTACCAACTTCATCCTCTTTCTGTATAAGAATATCGACCACATTCTCACACGAAAGTCTGACTTTAGGATCCTTCTCCCATTTATGATATTCTCTCAGAATGTAATAAACACCATTATCTCTTAACAGCTGTCTCCCATTTGTCCTTAAACATAGTTTATTTAAAGTTTCTATAACCATTCTTCGGATATCAATATCACTATCCCTGGTTTTTTCTTTTGGTAAATATTGCAATGATATTGGTAACATGTCCATTTCTTCATCACAGTAATCTTCATTTCCCATTATCGGCATAAGTAAATATGTAAGTAACTCTATATCATGACTAAGCAAAATATCATGGAATTCAGAGTCAAATGATAAATTTCTTATGATTCCAATTGCGCCACCTCTACGTATGTTTGATAGCTCAAAATTACAAAATGGCAGAATTTTTATTAGTGGAATATGTGGATTTTCCTCAGTTAACCATTTTCTTATCTCATAACAACATGAAAGATTTGAAAGTACTGGGCCTAAATAGTTTAGAGTAGAACCTTTTTTGTTATAATATGTATTTACAAATGCATTTATTATGTCATTTAAATAAGGTCGAATTATCTCTATTATATTTTGTAATCTGCTCTCAACACGCGTGATATTTGATAATATCATACATGCTGCATCTGCGTCTTTTTTCTCAGGACTTAAAATATAACCTAAAAGTAATTTTACAATGTGATGTCCCTCATCAGATTTGTATTTAAGCAGTTCTATTACACCTTCAGTAGTAGCTGTTGTGTTCACCAGTATTAGTAATGCGTTTTTAGCTATTTCTTGCACTTTGTCATCGGTTAAGTTTATGATGCTCTTAATTAATTTCTCCTTTGATAACAAAACGTCGATACCTTCTTGTGTACCTGATAACCCTACTAAATGGTCTATCGCAATGTGTTTTAAATCTATGCGAGCTTCGGGTTTTAAAAATTGCACCAATTCGTCTAATGAGTCTGTCGCCATGGTATTTTATAGTATTTAGTTAAAAATGTGTTCAAAATACTATAAATAATCATAAATCGAAATTGGTCGGTACCTACAGTCTACGGAGTTTTACACTTATATTTTAGTTTTACACAAACAATTTGTGAAGAAACAATTTAACAAGGAACGTCTAGATAAATTATTGTTTTATTAGAGGTATATTCACAAATTCACAAAGTAATTTATTAGACTACTATACAAGCACAAGCATGTCGGATTCTGTTTTGAAATTTTGACATGAAAGACGAATCTCACGAATCACGAAAGTACTTACTCGTAGGGATGTGAAAAAATAAAAAAAATCGATTTTTTAAAGTAAAAATTCGATGTTAATTACTAATTATTTTTGTATGACTAATCGATTAATAATCGTTTTTTTTCTCAATCATTCAATTACATATTACCGATTTTTCATCTGCAACGGCCCGATATGAAGTTTGGTTTCTGGCCCGGAACCAACACTAATAAGGAATACTTATCCATAATGTTATTTTTAACGACATCTATGACCGCATTCCTTCTATACCTTTGAACCAGTTTAGTTATTCATTTAATCAAATATTCACTAGATGGAGTCAATGAATATTTTAACCTATATTTTAATCTATGTTAACCTAGAACAAACAGTTCAACTAGGTAGAACTAACTTCCAGAAAGAGGAAAACCGACGGAATCAACTCAGTTGGACAGTGTTCGGAAAACTAAGGAAAATCTTTTCGTCCAAAACCCCTCGGTGCCAAAAGCCTAAGTCTAAGGGCCATAATTCCAATGTGTGTTAACAGTGATGACATACAGAACTGAGACATGGTCTTTGAATGTTGGCCTCATGACGAAGTTCAAATTCGCTCAGCGTACTATGATTGGAATCTCTCTGCGAGACAAAATCCGCAATACGGATCCAAAAGAGATACGGCGTGACCGACATAGCCCAAAAAGTTAGCTTGCTGAAGTGGAGATGGGCAGGCCACACCGTTCGGGAATCCGCAGGGATCCGTTCTCGGGCCCCTGCTGTGAAACCTCGCCTACGACCCGGTCCTCCGCACCAGTCTGCCCCGTGGCGTGGCTCCGACCGCGCGCCTCTTTACAGCGCGGGTCGCCGCCCCGCCCGGAGGAGCTTCACCGAGGCTCCCCGAGGATGAGCACCCCCACGTGACAGAGGGGGGGCGACGGCGGGGTGGACCAGAGGGCTGATGCACTGTCCTGGGCCTCCCCAACGCCGGAGGAAGGTCGCCGCGAGGTTTTAGTGGGTAACCTTAGGATCGGATTGCAGTTTACGTTTTGGGAGTACAACACTACCCCCTGCCGTACCCAGGCGGGGGGTGTACATAAAGTATTTCCTCGCGTAAAAAAAAGGCCACACCGTTCGACGGGCCGAATCTAGAAAAGTTCTAGAGTAGTGATTACGAACTGATCGACGCGAAGTAGGCGGTCCCCCTACAAGGTGGACGATAGATCGGACCGACGATCTGGTAAAAACCGTGGGAAGACAATGGATACAAATAGCATAGGACCGTCAGTTGTGGCGTTCTTTCTATGGGGGAGGCCAACTTCCAGCAGTGGACCTCAAATGATTATTATCTAAATATAAACTTTGAAATATGTCTAGAAAAAATATTTTGTATAGTATTAACAGTTTCAAATTGTTAGTTTCCTATCAAAATTATTCTAAATTGCTAGGGAATCTCATCTCAAGACTTTGTAACTGTCACAGCCTAACAGCGCTAGTAGTTTAGTACACTATTAAAATAATAAACATAACTTCACGCCTTTTGTTACCCGAAGGTGTAGGCAGCGGCTGTTAAACCTCGTCTCGCCGTTATGTTTACGTCCCAAATGGAATAGATGGCGAACCTATTGCCATACTGGGCACAAAGTTTTTCAGTCATCGATATTTATCACACATACTACTCTGTGTAAAAAGTATCGGGCATATGTCAATAAAGAGACCCGCGTAAAAGAGGTCGTTCTAATTTTTTTACTGCATGTTGGTAGCACTGTACTGCTTTAGCGCGCAAAATTTGAACGGGATCTGTCATTTAATTTGTTTTAAACTAAACTAAACTTCGACGGGCCTCGTGGCGTATTGGTAAAACTACCGGTTGCAGCAATGAGGTCGGGGGTTCGATTCCCTCCCGAGCACAAATATTTGTGACAAACATGGATATTTGTGTGGTGTCTGGGTGTTTTTCTATGCATTATAAGTATGTATTTACAAAAGAAAAGTATATATGTATTAATAAATCCGTTATCTAGTATCCATAACACAAGCATTTAGTTGCTTAGCTTGGAACTAGAGGGCGCTGTGTGTATATTGTGTCCAAGATATTATTACATTCAAATCCAATTTGCTATCTATAACCGTCCTTTTTTTGTTGGTCATAGTTTTGAGTCCTCGGCGATTTTTACAATGGAAAATATTGTTGAACAAAGAGTGTGCCTTAAATTTTGTGTTTCGAATGATATTTCATGTGGTGAATCACTAAAAATGTTGCGAAATACCTACGGCGAATCATGTATATCGAAAACAAGGGCTTATGAATGGTATAAGGCTTTTAAAGAAGGCCGAGAAGTAGTAGTAGACTTGCCTCGTTCTGGTAGACCTTCAACCGCTACGACCAAAGAAAACATCGACAGAATCAAGAAGCTAGTGCTCGAAAATCGACGTATGAGTCTGAGAGAGTTGGTGTTGGTTAGTGAGGTGAACATATCTTTTAAGTCCGTCCACAATATTCTCATTGACATTTTAGGCATGAAACGCGTCGCCGCTCGACTAGTTCCAAAAGAGCTCAATTTTGTTCAAAAAGGGCAGCGAAAGCATGTCGCTGAAGACATGGTTTCCCGAGCTTCTACGGATCCGACCTTTATGAAACGTATAATAACTGGCGACGAGACATGGGTTTATGAGTATGACATGCAAACAAGCCAACAGTCTTCAGAATGGCGTCTCGAAAACGAGCCGAAACCCAAAAAACCGCGGCAAAGTCGCACCAAAATCAAGTTGATGCTGACAGTTTTTTTTGACTACCGTGGTGTGGTTCACTCCGAATTCCTTCCAGAGGGAGAAACAGTGAATAAAGAATATTATTTAGGTGTCATGAAGCGTTTGCGTGAGAGTATCCGCCGAAAACGTTCAGATTTGTGGCGACACAACTCATGGATGCTGCACCATGATAATGCACCATCACACACAGCCATTATAGTGAAAGAGTTTTTAGCGAAAAATTCAACAAACGTTCTCGACCAAACACCCTATTCACCTGATATGGCTCCGTCTGACTTTTTTTTATTTCCCAAGTTAAAATTACCACTTCGAGGAAAACGTTTTGAGTCAATAAAAGCCATAAAAGAAAATTCGCTGAATGAGCTAAAGGCCATACCGCAAATAGCCTATGAAAAATGTATGGAAGACTGGGTGAAGCGGTGGAGATGTTGTATTGCAAGCGATGGGGCCTACTTTGAAGGCGATAAAATAAATTTAGATGAATAATTTGTATTTTTTGTGTTATTGACTAATTCCCGATACTTAGTACACAGAAGGTAACTTCCGAAAACAATTTCGAAAAGTCATTGGTGTGAGCCAGTCTCAGGATTCGAACACGGACCTCTGGATCAGCAGCCGTGTGCTCGACCACTGGACCACCGAGACTGAGTGGAATTATAATAAAATCAATCATAACGGACCCACACCTACGGACCACCGGCCACCTACGGACAACACACATAGTGTTAAAGTTGCTTAGCCAGTCTTTAAGACCAGATAAAAAGGGAATAGGAATTGGGATGAAGAGTTGGGCCTCTGTGAGAGTTATCTATTACGCCGTCATTCTGAGAGGTCGTGGTATTTCACCGGCCGAATCGATCCATTCATGCAGTGTGTCACTCTGCCCATTGGATTGATAATTATTTTACTTGTAGCCTACGAGGAGTCCTGAATGATGTGTAATTGAATGTGTTGAAAAGTTTTAAAGAAATAAATGAAAATTAGTTATTTTATCTCTTAGAGTTGGTCACCTTCAGGGTATCCGACCACTATCGAGACATCTCATATCCAAATCTTCACCAACGTACAATGTAACTAGTACCAATCAAGTTCTACAGAGCGATGATATCTAGGGCTGCCACTGAATAATTCAAGGTGAATTTGGCCATATTAAATTGAATTTGAGTTTCGTTCTAACCAGAAAGTACCTACTCCACACTCCACTTCTAGATCAGGGAACTCGGATTTAATGCTGGCCAGTGAAGTTTTGTCAATTTATCACTATCAAATTAGTTAAACAAGTCCAGGCATAGCGGCCATTCGTTATTAATCAAATAATTTAGACATCGAAAAATGTCAGAAATTACATAAGATCTTACGAATGTATTTATTTGTATACACTTCGTGACAATAACTCGCGTAACTTGTAACAAACATTTACATACATACATATCTTCACGTCAAATCACTTGCGGGGTAGGCAGAAAGAGCACGATGTTTACACGCCTCACTCGTTTCTTTGACTTTCATAACTCCTGTCACACATGTGCGTTAATTTTTAAGTTCCTGACATCACTTCCCACAGAACTTGTCTTATTTGATCATGGAAGGCGAGTCGTGGCCGTCCTCGACTCCTACATCCATCCGCTTTTGCATCGTATATCTGCTTAGTTAATCTTGCATCATCCACCTTTTCTACATGTCCAAACCATCGGAGCATGCCTTTTCTTACTTTTACACCGACACTCTTTCAATCCGACTTCCTTCCTTACAACCTTATTTTCGACGCGGTCAGCGAGGGTCACTCTGCAGATTTTGCGCCTGCCAACCATCTGAGCATACCCTAACTTAATTATCAAACATTTAGATATCTATTAGTACTTCTTTATACCTATGTCAGATTTTGTTGAGTCAGCCCTGTCGTATATTTAACACGTTATCGGTGATAAACCACCGCTATCAACAGCTGCGCTGACTAATGACAACTTACAATCATACACCTGCAAAATAATTGTGATTACATACGATAATACCATTAATAATATATAGAACTATACAATAAGTGGAAGTTTGAGACACAGATTGTGACACATTCCTCAATATTTAAATGAACATTCCTTTATAATATTTATGCCTAAATATGAATAAAGAATCTTTTTTTTTAAATTAACCATGTACGTAGTAAAAAGAACCTTTTTGACCTTTCCTTTAGCTCGAAGTAAGAATTTAGTAATGATAATAGAATGAATCCTTGGACTGAGACTTCAAATTCGTATCATATGGCTTTGACTTCATTTTTAATCATTGCTGTTAGAAATGTTCACACCCATAACTTTTAAGAACTTGGATTGACTAAGTTTTGGTGTCATTTTTAATCACAGTTAATCATAATGGCAGATAGAAAGAACATATGTCCTCATGTGGGTCCTGGTCGCAAAGCGGCTGGGGAATCCCACCCTGGCGGAGTCCCGCCAGGCAGCCCCATCGTATATGAGCACTACTTGCCAAGCTGTCGTCGGGGGCAGCAATATCGTCACTGCAGTTACGGCCGACGCAAAAGTCGTCACCTCTCGAGGCCGATTCTGGAAGGTAGGAGAATCAGAGAGGGGAGAGCCCAGCTCGGGCTGTTCCCGCTCTTCTTCAAAGGACCGGAGGGAAGTGGGAGAGAAGGGCGGTGTGGGTCTCGCTCTGAAATTCAAGAGGCCGGACTCGCCCAGACCCGTGTTTAGAGCCTTGATGGTGGACGGCGGCGGAGATAGCGACAGCGCTATGTCCGCCGCCTCCGCCGCCTCGGAGGCTTCCACTAGTCGAGGGTTGCGTCCTCCTAAGAGGAAACCCAATAGCCCCGTTGATTCGCGGGGTAGGAAGAAGAGGCCTTCAGGCGCTTTATGCCTCGCCGATGAATCTCAGGCGCCGAGCTCGGCTAAGCTCGGTGCCGAAATCTTCGAAGCCCTGACGACCATGGAGCAGACGGTGGACAGGGCGAAGAGCTCCAAAGCCGACCTGGTTAGGGTCGTGCGATCGAGCCTCGCCCCAATAAGGGACGGCATTGCAGAGCTCTGTGCTCGGGCTGGGACCCGCGATAGCGAGAACGAGTCGTTCCGCTCGTAGATCGCGGGTCTGTCTGCACGAATGGTAGAGCTCGCGAACAAAAATGCCGAACTGAAAACAAAGATGGCCGAGATGGCGGCGAAATTAGAGGCGCCTCAATCGCAGGCGGCGGGGACATCCCGGGGAGACTCTCCTCCCTCAGTGGCGCCGCCGCCTGCGAAGAAGAAGAAGGCGACCACGACGAAAGGTAACCCGGGCCTTGCGAAGCCCGCGGAAGCCCCGTCGCCGCAGCTTTCTGCCTCTCCAGATTGGAGCCGGGTCATAGCGCTCCATTCTGGAATGATGGAGAGGCTCTTCCCTGAAATGGGGAAGATGCCTCCTCTGGGCCAAAGGCGCCCGCCGCGGTGAATCCTCCGCCGCCGGGGCGCCGCAAATGCCCCAGGGGAAGAAGAAGATGAAAAAGAGTCAACAAGAGAGGCAGGCGGCGGCCGCGGAGCGTTCACGACCGCCGCCTCCTCCGCCTACGCCAGGAGCAGGAGCTGGCGGTGAGACCTGGGCGACGGTGGTCGGCCGCAAGGCCGCCGCCGCCGCCAGGAAGGCTCGCGCCGCCGCCGCCGCTCCTGCTCCGGCAAAAACAAAGAATGCGAAACCTGCGGGGCTGCCGAAGCCCCCCCAGTACTTCTGCGGTAGTGGTGACGGTGCCTCCGGACGCCAGCAGCGGCGGTGATGGAGGTTGCCAAGAGCCGCATAAAACTTGCGGATCTTGGCATCTTCGGGGGGATAAAGCCCCGCAGGACGATGACCGGGGCGCTGATGTTGGAGGTCCCCGGTCCGGACACCTCATTTTGAAAATGAGGGTGGCCGTCGCCGACACGGGCGCGATAATCTCGCGTCCGTGTAAAATGGGCGACTCGTCCAAGTCCATCACCCCCGCGACCGTCGCCACGGTGATCGCCGACATAAAGGTCGGGAAAATCCGCTCCAACCCGTCTCAGTTGGGCTCCGCTTGGGTCCGGTGCCCGCTCGGGGTCGCCAAGAAACTGGCGGCTCAGAGGCGGATCCTGATCGGGTGGACCTCGGCGCGCGTCGAGGCACTGGCGGTAAGGCCGCTGCAGTCCTTCCGGTGCCTCGAGAAGGGGCACGTACGTGCCAAGTGCCCCTGCGCCGTGGACAGGAGCGGGCGGTGCTACCGATGTGGCGTGGCGATGGTTCGGGGACGACACGGGCTCGGTCGTGATATACTGCGGCGCGCTGGCAGTGTCGCTAGACATCGTCAACGCTTTCGGGATCCCCTGGCCCCTGGCCGGCCATCAGGGAGGCCCTCGTATATCACGAAGTGCCTCCCTACCTACGGTAGGTCATCGGGGCCTACGGGCACGGAGAGATGGGTGGACTATGTCGACCGGAACGGGTTGGGTTGCCTGGAACCTCGCATACGATCCGGTCCTCCGCACCAGTCTGCCCCGTGGCGTGAGTGTCGTTTACTACGCAGACGACACTCTGGTGGTCGCCACGGGGCCCGACTTCGAGCGTACGCTCAGGTTCGCCGAGCTGAGGGTGGCTATCGTCGTCAGACGGATCCGCAGGCTCGGCCTGGAGGTGGCGCCTCACAAGAGTGAGGCGCTGTGGTTCCACCGGCTCACTCGGGGCCGGGAGCCACCAGCCTCGCGGATCCAGGTAGGTGACACGGCTGTCCCGGTAGGAAGGTACCTGAAGTACCTCGGTCTCACCCTGGGCAGCCGCTGGTGCTTCGAGGAGCACTTTGTGAGGATGGCCCCCCGAGCGCGACGGGTGGCAGGCGCGTTGCACCGCCTGCTGCCCGACCTCGGGGGACCGGGAGAGGGAGTTCGCCGCCTCTACGGTGGCGTCGTGCGGTCCGTGGCCCTGTACGGGGCCCCCGTTTGGTCGCGAGACTTTGCGGGGGCCTCCCGCTCCAGGGCTCTGCTGAGGAGCCTGTGAGTATCTGAGTCGCATAAAACGTGAAGAGACGGCGATATGCCACCATTGCGCATCCGACCTGGACTCGGCCCAGCACACGCTGGAGGTCTGCCCAGCCTGGGCGGCCGAGCGCCGAGTCCTGGTCGACGGGATCGGGCGAGACTTGTCCCCGCCGGCGTTGGTCGCGGCAATGCTGGCGGGCGAGGAGAAGTGGAGGGCTGTGGTCTCCTTCTGCGAAGCTGTGATGCTCCAGAAGGAGGCCGCCGAGCGGGGTCGGGAGAGAGCCGATCCCGCTCGAAGGCGGCGGAGGCGAGGAGGCGGCCGGGGAGGGTCGTCGGGGGCACCGCCGGCCGCTCGCCTATTTACAGCGCGCGGTCGGAGCCGCCCCGCCCGGGGGAGCTTCGCCGTGGCTCCCCGAGGATGAGCACCCCCTCGTGACAGAGGGGGGGCGACGGCGGGGTGGACCAGAGGGCTGATGCACCGTCCTGGGCCACCCCAACGCCGGAGGAAGGCCGCCGCGAGGTTTTAGTGGGTAACCCTAGTATCGGATTGCAGTTTCGTACTGTTTTAGGACTCCCACACTACCCCCTGCCATCCCCAGGCGGGGGGTGTGCATAAAGCATTTCCTCGCGTAAAAAAAAAAGGTAGATCTCGGACATCTCTGATATTTTCAAGGGAATACATAATATTCCTGTCATGGAACATACATTTTAACTTATTAAACTTAATATAACATAACATAACTTCACGCCTTTTGTTACCCGAAGGTGTAGGCAGCGGCTGTTAAGCCTCGTCTCGCCGTTATGTTTACGTCCCAAATGGCAAACCTATTGCCATACCGGGCACAAAGTTGTCTGTCATCGATATTTATCACACATAACTTCCGAAAATAATTTCGAAATGTCATTGGTGTGAGCCAGTGTCTGGAATCGAACCCGGACCTCTAGATCAGAAGCCGTGTGCTCGACCACTGCGCCACCGAGACTTCACTTTAACTCAACTCAACTCAACTTCTAGTCTATAAGTCGATAAAAACCATATTCAAGATGGTGCAGTGTTTTTTTTTGTGATGCACACACAAACGATATTGATGACTGAAAAAAGTCCACCTCGCGTTTTTAATTGGACCAAAAAGTTTATTCCTCGCGTAGAAATAACACCTTGGCGACTGCTGCGAAGGTAAACAAAAAAATTCTTCACCTGCATTCTTAACATTATAATGTAATTAAGAAATTATACGATAATATATATATTAATCGCCTAAAATATAGTTTATCTACGCTTACATATCTATAATCTCTCATTTCATAATAAGCGTCTATCGCTAGGAGGACGTTTTTAATAACGTTGAATAAAAACTATAATTAATAATTTAATTAAAATGTGGCCAAAGACATTACTATTAGTTTTGGGTAAGTTTGACTTTCTTTTCTTCATTTTTGACAATTGAACTTAATTCTATTTGATGGAAGGGATACAAAACTTAGTTGTAACAATTGACACGCCTCAGAGGAAGGTAGCTCGTAGACTTTGATTTGTCCTTCCATTTAAATAGTTTTCTATCCATTTTCGTCTGTTTTGTGCTTTATCCGTATTTTGTTGCGCCGCCGTACCTCTCTTGTCTATTATAATACAACTGTTTTATTTTATTGCTTGTGCGAAAGTTATACGCTATTTTAATATATCCCTGCCATATATTGCTTACTTTACTGGGAAATGTTTGAAAATTAATTTATTACAACATTGGTAGCGTTTCCTTTTCTTCCGCTTTTGTTTTACTGCAGATTCAATCCAAAAGAGTGTAGTTCCCTGCTGTGTTCCCTTTCTAATAAATTTAATAGAAAAATATTCTAAACGATTTGTTACAAATCTGTTTATATTACAAAATATTCATTTAATATTTAATAAAGTATTTTACAATTTCCATTTATTGAATTAATAAAATATTAATAAAAAAATATATACATTTTTGAGTTTTTTTTTTGGTATTATTATTAGTTTTGATGCTGCTAGAATACGGGTGAGGCTTTTGGCCAATATAAAACACGATTTTGGATCACGGCTGCTACTCTAATTTATATAACTTTTTGGAAAAACATTTAAAAGAGAAATTTAACGAAATAAAGAATCAAGACATTAAATTTATTTGATTGATTTTTTAAAATTATTTTTACGTTACGCCCATTCACGGACTACTAGACCACCAAGACTTGACTTGATGAAGAACTTCTTCATCAAGTGAAGTTTTGGTGGTCTTCTTCAGAAGAAGTAGTACTATGATTATATTATAAAAGTACGCAACTTCAAGTCTTTTTCTAGCCGAAGGTGTAGGCAGCGCTTCTTAAAGCCTCGACTCGCCGAATCGTTACGTTACTTCCCAAATGGCGAACCTATTGCCATACGGCATACACTGAGCACCAAAGTTGTCAGTCATCAATATTTATCGAACATGCGAAAAGAATTCGGAGTAATAATATAATTGGTGTGACGTTATATTATATAAGGTCAATAATAGATTTATGTGTACAGGTTGCCTCCTTCACTCGCAGCCATCATTTTCTTGGATGTGCACACAGAATTCAGATTGTGAGTCTACCGTTGGCGCGTTCTGCAATAATGGCAACTGTGTGTGTCCTCACGGACAGCAGCTAGTGCTGGGCGGCACCCTCTGTGCTGATGGTAACTACTGTTATATTATTTATTATGTTATGTTCATTTACCAACGTTATTTACACACTTTTACTACAGATATTTTAAAAGCGAAAGTGAGTCCCTGTTCTCATAATCCACTGATCTGATTATCATAAAATTTGATATGGTATGGTATTGCGAAAACTTAAAATACATTTACCACTTAGCAACTCTAACTTTCATTGTTATGGATGGTTGACGTCAGGCTGTCGGCCGGTCATAAAACCACAGCCAAATCTTTTGACAACATGCATAGTTCTTGTCTCATGTTGTGCCGACTTAAAGTGGGGTAAGGGCAGGAAAATGATGATGAAATAATCAATGTGTTTTCTTGCAGCATCGCCATATTTATCAACGTTATTTACACACTTTTACTACAGATATTTTAAAAGCGAAAGTGAGTCCCTGTTCTCATAATCCACTGATCTGATTATCATAAAATTTG
Organism: Euproctis similis; assembly: GCA_905147225.2. Taxonomy (NCBI): domain Eukaryota; kingdom Metazoa; phylum Arthropoda; class Insecta; order Lepidoptera; family Erebidae; genus Euproctis; species Euproctis similis. The sequence continues at coordinate 3,940,827 of LR990107.1, forward strand.
ATATGCTATGGTATTGCGAAAACTTAAAATACATTTACCACTTAGCAACTCTAACTTTCATTGTTATGGATGGTTGACGTCAGGCTGTCGGCCGGTCATAAAACCACAGCCAAATCTTTTGACAACATGCATAGTTCTTGTCTCATGTTGTGCCGACTTAAAGTGGGGTAAGGGCAGGAAAATGATGATGAAATAATCAATGTGTTTTCTTGCAGCATCGCCATATTTATCATCGACGTGCGTTGATGATTATCAATGTTCCAGACTTGTCACCAATTTTGAGTGTCGAAAGAACGGTGATGAAATAGGTGGGATTTTAATGCATCTTATTAATTTCGAATCTTATTTAATTTTGAATGTCAACAAAAGAGTTATCATATTTAATTTGTTTGTGCAGAAGGCAACTGCTTCTGTCGTGAAGGTTTCCACTACTTACACGGAAGATGTTGGCAGTCGTCCCAATACGACACTCCTTGTCTTAGAGACGAGAATTGTATGGCAGTGTTGAGAGACCCTTACAGTCTCGCTTGTGACCAAACAACCGGAACATGCCAATGCGCTCCTGGTTATTACAGAAGACAGAGGGGCGAATGCAGGAGGATTGCTCTCGGTAAATATTTTTCTTATGACATTACTGTTAAAGCAATTGTTGTCTCATGTTTAGTTGTAAATTTAGATAATATACAGCATTTTTTTATGGGATAGGAGGGCAAACGAGCAGACGTATCACCTGATGGTAAGTGACTGGCGCCGCCGATGGACACCTGCAACACATATAGTGTTACAGTTGCGATGCTGACCTTTAAGGGTGTAGGATGGGGAAGGGGGGTGGGCCTCCGGGTACCTCTCTCACCGAATGAAACGCGGCATGAGCCACTTAACGTCGATCTTCTGAGAGGTCGTCGTATTTCACCGGTCCAGCCGGCCCATTCATGCAGTGAACTGCTTGGCTCTACCACTGTATATTTAAGTATTATTTACATTTGGTGTAAACAGGCGTGGGCGAGGCGTGTGTCCTAGACGAGGATTGTCAATTCACTAACGGAGCTTGCAATATCAATACATTCACATGTATTGACTCCAGTGCAGCATCAAGTAAGTAGGCGGCTTGATTTACCTTTATTTTTATAGATACAACACATTTCCTACTGTTTATGTAGCAAATTTCAAATTATTTTAAAATAATGTTTCATTTGCAGTACACTCAGAATCTCGTCAAAATATCTCCGCAACTACAAATTTGAATTTGAAAATGGAATCTAAACAAGATGGAGGGCTTATACAACACTCAAACTCATCACAAAATGGCGTCTCATCTAGACAGAGTGGTGTTGCGTGTGACCTCGTTAACTCATGCCCCGCGCCATTTATTTGCTCTGATATCGGGACTTGTATATGCCCAGTGGGTTATTACCCCAGTCAGGATGGTAGTGTTTGTCTTGCAGGTAACATGATTATGTTATATTATACAAATTATAACTTATATATCGTATCGTTTTAAGGCTTCAGATGATCCCCCGCCAATAAGAAATTACAAAATTTCCTAGTAAAGCGATGTAAATGATTTAAAACTGAAAAAAAAATATGTATATAAAAAACCGATTTCGAGAAGGGAGGAATGCCTGTGTTGGCTTCCATAAATTCCACAGACATTCCACGTCTATTAATGTTAAGACATCGCAATGTTACTTTTTTTAATACAAATATAGATTATCAGACACATGTCGATACCAAGAATTCAATACCCCCATTTCTTATCAGCACGTGAGATATCAGTTTATTATTTTAAATACTAATCGATTGGTTTTCTTAATACACATACATACATAGTTTCACGCCAAATCCATTGTGGGGTAGGCAGAGAGGACAGAGCGCCATTAGCCACGTTTCTTACACGCCTCACTCGCTTCGTTGTCTTTCATAACTCTTCATGCACGCGCGTCGATTTTCAAGGCTTCTATCACCCCCCCTATCCCCTACCTATCACCTTCCTCCAGAACACGTTCTATTTGGTCATGGAATGGTTTTCATGATATCATATTTTATCATATCATAATAACGAGTAAAATACATAAACATAATTACATTTTTTAGTTGATATTTTACATGTGGAAAAATATTTGTTTTTGAAGATTTTATACAGGTATCGGTGTAAGTCTTGGTGGCGCAGTGGGCGAGCGCACGGCCTCTGATCCAGAGGTCCGGGGTTCGATTCCAGACACTGGCTCACACCAATGACTTTTCGAAATTGTTTTCGGAAGTTATGTGTGATAAATATCGATGACTGACAAACTTTGTGCCCGGTATGGCAATAGCTTCGCCACCTATTCCATTTGGGACGTAAACATAACGGCGAGACGAGGCTTAACAGCCGCTGCCTACACCTTCGGGTAACAAAAGGCGTGAAGTTATGTTATGTATGTTATACAGGTATCTGAAAGAAGTACAAAATAAACTATTATAATTTTATTGATTTGCGATCAAGCTGTCGCAAATCAGGTTGGTTCGTCGGTTTTTCATGGTGCTTCCTATTTTCAGAGCTCGGCTCCCCGTCTACCGCTGCCCAGTGTGCAGGTCTATTCGCTGAGGTAAGGGACGGTATTTGCACCTGCCAAGTGAACTTCTATTTCGAAGAGGATATGAGAAACTGTGTCAAAGGTAATGAAACCACTCAATTGTACAAAACAATAAGCACCTTCTTATATTATTTTTGTCAGAACAAATTATAGAATCTGGATGACGGAGCTTTGCTCGATATTTTTTTTTATATATTGTGTTTTTTGGAAATTATATTTAAATACGAATTACATACTAATAAGATGATGAAATATGAATATTGGTATTTTTGGATCTTACCGACAGAATAATAAAAATATATGAATTTTAATACACAATACGATACGACATGATAAAACACGATAAATAGACATTTTCTAAAAATGATTCCTAGCTAGATCGATTTGTCGCCCCCGAAACCCCCTATATATTAAATGAAAATAGTTGGATCCGATTCTTAGATTCCAATTATATCTATATATATATATACAAGAATTGCTCGTTTAAAGATATAAGATTCAACTTGATGTTAAATCTTATGGATTTATAACTACTAGTTTGACTGACTGAAATCAAAACAGCTGTTACTCTACTCTATCGCCTCTGGTTAACAAAACAAGAAAACTAAAAAATACCTCACCCATATAAAAATACTTATGACGCCATTACAAAATATATAAAAATATCGGAAATAAATATATTTGCGTAATACGACAAAACATATTTAGAAAAAAATGTGTAAAAATGAACCACCCATGATCCTTCGTAATGGTGTTATGGAACACATTTTACTCGATATTCGTCTATTATTAGGTAGCTTTAATAATAATAGAGACGTATTTGGGTCAACAGTATAATAGGCTTTTATAATTCATATCATTTCAAGTCATTTATCAAACTTGGCCGAAACAGGAACGCTGTCCGCGTGCAACAAAGAAAACGCAGGAAAATTAGTAATATATTAACCATGCCCATAGACAAAATTCTAATACGTTGAAATAGAATCACATCAGATAATAATTATGTCACTGTTATATTGCGTTTTTTATCTTTTTTTGCGTTCTTTATATTTTACTTTTTATCTTAGTATTTATTGATCATTACATTTTTATTACAAGTTTATCAGTATGGGACATTAGTGGTGTCACTGTGCTCTTAAAACATTAAAAGCATACGAATGTTTTGTACGTTATGATTTGTTTTATGGCCTGATAATTATATCTATTAAAGTGTTTACTTGCTGTTAGTTTCCCGGATGTTTAGAAAAGTCAAACTTATACAAGATAATTATTATTCCATCTATTTACATTGTAAGCGAAATATTTGGGCAATGACTAATTAAGTGGACATCTTTTTAAATTGAACTTTCTTAATGATCCTATGTCAATTAAAACATCAAATAAGATTATCAGTTAACTATTGTTTTTTTGCGATTTTTGTTTGTAATCGTAACTGTTTCTTTTAGCCACTGATTATTAGGTGGCGTTATTTTAAAATCGATTTTTAATTTTCAGCTGCCCGACAGCTGACTGACTCTTGTTTATCGGACAATATGTGTCACACATTTGGGGTAGCTGTGCGGTGCTTAGAAGGAGTCGAACCATTCTACTTTAGGAATTGTGAATGCATTCCGGAATTGGCTGTGTGGGATGAGGCGAGAAGCCTGTGCAGGCTATTCGTGGGTAAGTTAACTAGAATTGAGTCATCATTATAAAAATGATTAATATTTTAATTTCAGTGATCTGGACTAAATAGAGAGAGAAGACTAAAAAGTTTAAAGGTATAGGGGGGCAAACGAGCAGGCGTTTCACATGACGGTGAGAAACAATCATATATAGCGTTACAACTGCGTTGCCGGCCCTTACATTGGCGTATTGAAGGGGTCTGAAGCGGGATGGGCAGGGGAGAGGGAAATGTATTGGGCCTCCGGATACCTCTCACACCGAGCAAAAAGCGGCAAGAGTCACTTAACGTCGATATTCTGAGAAGTCGAGCCGCTGTTAAAGTTACCATTCTTTGTGCGTTTAGGTGTAGGTGAATTCTGTGAAGTCAGCAGTGACTGCTTAGCTGGTGAGCTGGAAATTGAATGCATACCAAACGACGAAGGTCAAGGAGTGTGCACCTGTCCTGAAGGGACAAGTGTACAAAATGGACTATGCCTTACTAGTGGACTACGTAAGTACTTGTGTGTTGTCAATTATTGTTGGTCTGTGATTAAGCTGCTGTTATTCCACACTTTTGATTGCAACGAGTCAAGTTATTACTTAAAGGGTGGCAAGCGCTTAACTTTGTATGACGTTTAAGATTTTTTTTCTTTTTTATGGGATAGGAGGGCATAGGAGCAGACGTGTCACCTGATGGTAAGCAACCAACGCCGCCTATGGACACCAGCAACACATATTGTGTTACTGTTGCGTTGCCGACCTTTAAGGGATAGGGGATAGGGAAGGATGGTGGGCCTCCAGGTACCTCTCTCACCGAACGAAACGCAGCATGAGCCACTTTACGTCGATCTTCTGAGAGGTCGTGGTATTTCACCGGTCGAGCCGACCCATTCACGCAGCGAACTGCTTGACTCTACCACTGTTAGTTATTGAATAATGTTCTATTGAATAATTTCCTCAGTCTCACATGAATGCGCTTAAACCTACTCGTACATACATAAAACAAACATTATCAATAGATGACGCTGTTCGCTGCTGTTGCCCGACTGCTTAAGAAGGAAGTTTCAAGTTTCGAACACCTACAAGCTAATACAAATTGTAGTGTTTTAAATAATCTTGCTTTTTAAAATATATTGGTAATATAAATCACGTACCTACACTGTAAGCATGTTCTTCTTACATTCCCCAAATCACACAAGGTTCTACATATTACGCACTTGATATTATTGTTTTAATATTTCAGAATTGGGGGATGCCTGTCAGGCTTCCTCGGAGTGTACTGAAACTGCTAACACTGTGTGTGACCAGGGAAGGTGTTCTTGCACCACAGGATACCTGGAAGTAGAAGAATTCTGTGTACCGAGTAAGTATCAACGGGCTTATAATATTATAGTAGCTGTTATTTTTGATAATTTTTTTGGAAATTATACTGCCAATACTATCAGTCTTGTGGCAGATTACTCGGAACAAAAACACCAACGACTCAAAGTTGTTTTATTATTATGTGTTCGGGAATATTATATGTTTGCATTGATTGGGAGAAAACAAATATAAGATTCATAAGAAAATAATACGAAATTGAATGAAGTTTCCAATAGTTGGTTGGTTGGTTTTAGCTCGTGGGTAAATCTAATAATCTAAATCTAATCTCTTTTTTTTTACTAGGAAGTATCGGAAGAAATGATTAAAGTTACAGAGATCAACTGGGATATACAAAAGAACTATGTATGTATGTGTAATTAACTTGTGTACCATTTCGTAGCTATTGGTGCTGCGTGTACTGAAGACTCAGAGTGTTTTGGAGACGACATGGTGTGTTCGGTCGATGAAGACACAAATACAGGCACCTGCCGCTGTGGTGACAACTTCGTCGAATATCAAGATGAATGTTATCCCTGTAAGTATTTATAACGTATATCATCTTTATGTTTTTTTTATGTGATAGGAGGGCAAACGATCATGCGTGTCACCTGATGGTAAGTGACCAGCGGCGCCCATGGACACCCACAACACGTATAGTGTTACAGTTGTGTTGCCGACCAAAGTAGGATGGAATAGGAAGGGGAAGGGAAATGGGCCTCCGGGTACCCCTCTACCCATCTCATCTCACATCTTCTGAGAGGTTGTGGTATTCCACCGGTTTACCGGCCCATTCATGCAGCCAACTGATTGGCTCTACCACTGTTGAAGACAGTAGAAATAGCATAGAGCTCTTAGAAGCTAGTTTTCTCTGTTTTTTGAGGGTCATAGATGCATGCTTCCCTCATCTTGTTATTATGTTATTACGGCTTGATCTTGTTAATGAATTAATCGTGATTCAACATCATCCTCATAAGCCTTTTGATGTCCACTGTTGGACGTAGGCCTCCCCCATGGAACGCCACAGCTCACGGTCCTGTGCCTTCTGCATCCACTAGCTCCCAGCAATCTTAACCAGGTCGACAGTCCACCTAGTGGTGGGACGTTCTACTCCTTGTCGACTTAGTCGTGGTTAATAAATCGCATTCTCTCCGTATTTTTACAAATTTTATGACACCTATTTTTATTTTTAATTACACTTATACTGTGGACAATTTAATAACAGCGCTATCTATCGCTGTTTTCTGGTAGCTTTCACCTTTAACGCAGAATCCGTATTAAAGACTGAATAGCGCTTATACGATTTATTATGTTCTTATGTAAAATAATAAATGTATTATTTTATTTATATAAGAACTAAGAACTAACTAAGAACATATTTATTTAAGTCTTATTTATAAGGGCTGACAGGCATCATAAAACTACAACTCTCTTTTATAAAATAAATTGATGATTTTTCTTACTATCAGCGTTGTCCGGTATCAGCGACGCGTGTTCAGTGACTGTCCAATGTGTTGCCGTCATGGGTGAGAACAGCTTCTGTCAGAACACCACGTGTGTCTGCACTGATGGTTACCACCAGAGAGATGGTGGATGTTGGCAACAGATCGGTGAGTATCTCAAAAGAAATTTTCTCGCAAAAACAAGTCCCAAATTACTTATATAATAAAACTGAACAGCAGTTGTTTTATTTTTTCACTTTAAATGTCTTTTTATTTTACAATAATAAGGTCATTTCACGCAGAGTCCCTTATGAGGTGGTAGGCCGTAAGAGGCATTAATCTTGTTAGAATTTTAAAATGATTTTTACTAACAAAGTTTCTTGTGTACCTATATATAGTCTTAAACGGGCAGACAGATGTATTTCAGTCCTGATTTTATGTAATTGTTTTCTCTCTTTAGGCTTGTTTGAGGGGTGTACAAGATCTAGTGAATGTTATCTGGGCGATTTGACCGACCGAGTGGTGTGTAGGAACAGTTTGTGTCAATGTGACTTCGAACATCCGTACTCTGAAGAACTTCAAACGTGTTGTGAGTATAAAAAAGTCAATCAATAATAAAACGCCCTTACAAATAAATCTATTACTTACTAACATTATTATTTAAGAAATGAAATTTTTAGCCTATCCAACATAACTTTTGTTAAATCGGAAAATGTCCCGTAGTCGCGTTCCATTCGCGTTTCATAGTTTTTTCTGTTTTTGTATAAATAAATTTTTTTTTTCAGCGTCGTCGGCATCAACCACGTTGGCGAGTCTTTTAACAATTTCATTTTTAATATTATTTTTAAGAATCCATTAAATTATATAATATAGGTAATATTGTATTATGATTACTTGTAAAAATTATGCATAGGTTTAGCTGTTATACCAAAGTACCTTCATATCACAGACCATTATTCACCATGATGAAGCTATTGTCCTCGATAAGAACCAAAGTTTATAAGGATGTTGTTATATTTTATGTTTATTTAAAATAAATTGTTATTAACTAGTTAAAGTGTATTTTATTGATTATTCACAAAGTCTAATGATTATGAATTGTCAAGATAGGTACACATTTACGAAGGATTGTCCCATGGAGCATATCCTTCCTTACTTTTACACCGACTCGCTCTTTCGAACCAATATTGTTTAAAAGTCAGTCAGCGAGAGTCACTACGGCAATTTTGCATGGTGTCCTCATTTCGTATCCAGCTCCAGCTGTCACAATGACTGAATTCAGTGTTAACACTGAATTCAGCCATTGTGACTAGCAATCTGAGCTGCAGTTCTGTTTCAATTCTGCTCAAATTTTTTGTGCCCAGCTACCTGTCCAACGCTTCATTCACGCTGTTTCCTAACCGTACTCTTCTTTCTACATCCGCGGTGTACCTACCATCCCTTCTAAATAAGGTATTTAATCAACACGAATACCCATTATTGTTTAAAATTTCTTATATTAGTACACATAAAATTTATTACAGCGTCATATTTACTTTAGTTGTTATAAGGTGACAGACCGTACAATGCTCCTCAAAGTAACTTTTCTTAATTATTAATATAAAAGGTTAACAGTTTAACTTGATTTCACTTGGTATTTTACAAGAGTGAGTGCTGTGTGAGCTGTGTCCTTCAACCTATAAAGGCGTACGGCCTTCGCAGGCATTGCGTGTAGATAATCATCAGCTAATCAACCAAAGGAACTGAGTATTACTCGTAAATGTGGAAGTAACTGACACGAGCGCTCTGTTATTTCACGATATAAAAAATAGTTGCACGCCTCGAAACTTACGCCTCGCTAGACGAGTACTGCTTCCAAGTCCTGTCAACTTGTATGTCTCTGTTATTATATTACTAGCTGACCCGGCGAACTTTGTTCCTCAACAAAAGTAATAAATAAGTAAATTTTTTATTTATATTTTTTTTAACTAAATCATGCATGAATTATAGATAAAAACCACCCTGTTGACACCCTCTACCTATTAAAAAACCGCATTAAAATCCGTTCCGTAGTTTCAAAGATCTAAGCATTTAAGGTGATAGTCAGCGGAAGGCAACTTTATTTTATATGTAATGATTAAGTGAATTCTAAAACTTTGGATTCCTTTTTGCGAAAATTGAGCGGGACAAAGGAGTAAAAAACTTCACATACTTATAGTTTAAACAGAGATGAAGTGACTAATGCTATTTTTTTTAAAAAATAAAAGAAAACAGCATAAAAAAAACCGTGTAGGCAGCATCTGTTATGCCTGGAGTCGCCGTTAATTTAACGTTACAAATGAAATAAGGGTCTAACCTATTGGTATACACCGGGCACAAAGTTGGCGGTCATCAATATTTATCATACATTAATTCTAAAAGAATTTCAAAAAGTCATTCATGTGAGCCCGGATTCGAATCCACGACTTTTTGATTCAGAAGCGGGATGCTCGACCACGATTTCTTTTTTATATTAAGCGCAAATACATACCATTTATTACTGTGTATTTATAAATACTTGCATAGATGTTGCTGAAACGTCATTTTGTTGTCTATCTGGAATTCTAAGATAGAATCGAGTTTGTCTTACTGAATTTGAAATATAATTAAGGATTATCGATTAATTTACAGCAATTTTTAGATGCTAGTCTTTGACAATGGAACCTTAATAGTGTTTAAACTTACAACTTAAATTAATTATGTTGACTATTGGGCGACCACTAGCTAGTTTATCTTTAGAAGGTAATATTTACTCGAGCACAGTTCTTGGTCATCAGCTGATATTCAAGTGTTATTTTTAGAATGGCACAAATACATACCGAACTGACTATATAAAGTCATGTGAGGAACCTTGGCCTTTGTTTGAATTCAAAACTAGAGTGGTGAAAGCAAATTACTAATATCTGCTATCGACCGCTGGAGAAGATTTCCCCCAATCAAGGTAAAATGGGGGTTGGTGCATGCTTTGATCTTCCTTATCATCTATTATGCTAATGTGTTATCTCGATCTGAATGCAGATCTGCTCAATAAACTCGTCCTACTTCTCAACAATTGCATTCGTTTCGTCTTTTATCTCCGTAAATACGATCACGTGTCCCAGGTTGAAGTGGTTGCCTATCAGACTTACACATAACTCTTTATGTTGTTCAAAGTCAAAGTCAAAGTCAAAATAAGCTTTATTTTCATAGGTCTTCACAGACACTTAAAAATAGTCAACAAGTACAATTTTACTTTATTATTTTAATTAAACTACTTAACACGAGCGCTTGAGGAAAGTGCGTCCGTGGAACAAGAAAACACGGACGCAATCGCCACGAGCGGCCCGATTCCGAGTGTAGGGGCTATCATGAGAAGAATCGGGCAAGAAACTCATGTGCCAAATACTCTTTTCAAACTGTTAGACATAAATAACAATAATATTAATATCGCTACTGAAAACAAAGCAGTAGACTCGTGCATAAAAGGTGTAACAGCCAGAATACTCGACCATCACAGCAAATTAACATTGATCAACGTCCTAAAAAGAATAACTAAGCAAATATATTAGTCGAGCGCAACTGACGCGACATCTTTTATTTAGAGTGGTAACGTTGTGCAATAAATGAAACTTATATGTACCTACATATATTATAAACAATATCAAAGCAAATTATAAATTAAAAAGTGTATATACATAACTATCAGAAATTATTACGGAACGCCTCCACTCCAGAACATGTGAACAAATTTCAACACGCAAACTACAGAATCCGCGTTGAGCAAGCAACTTGACGGTCCCAAGATGACTTGTCCGTCATGAAGTCATTGATGGTGTAATAAGCACCAGCAATAAGACGATCCTTCACCGCCCGACTAAACCGATCGAATGACAGAGCCAGGATATGCGCAGGGACTCTATTATAAAATTGTACACCCATTCCCAGAAAAGACTTATGTACTTTGTGCAGGCGATGACACGGCAACACAAGTTTATGCTTGCCTCTGGTATTAAAATTATGAACATCACTATTTTTAGTATATTTATTCAAGTTTTTCCTAACAAACATTATATTGGCATATATAAATTGTGAAACAACTGTTAATATGCCAAATTCCTTAAAACGTTCTCTTAGAGAGACTTTGGCCCCCAAATTATAAATTGCCCGAATAGCTCGTTTCTGAATAACAAAAATCGACTGAATCTCAGCTGCTCTACCCCATAGCAAAATACCATAAGACATAACGCTATGAAAATAACTGAAGTAGACTAATCTGGCGGTTGCAACATCGGAAAGCTGTCGAACTTTTCGAACCGCGTAGGCAGCAGAGCTGAGTTTTCCCACTAAAGATTTTACTTGAGGATCCCATTGAAGCGTATTATCTAGAGTAATACCTAAGAATAAAGTTGACTTCACTGGGTCTAAAATTGTGTTATTCAGAGATATATTTATAGCCGGACCATTAACATTAGGCATAGTAAACCTTATTATTTTAGTTTTATTGGAATTCAGAACTAAATTGTTAGCCGTGAACCATTCATGGGCATGTGTAAGGGAGCTATTCACATCATCAAAAATGCTTTTTTTACGGTCTACCTTGAAGAGGAGTGAAGTGTCATCAGCAAATAGTACAATGTTACAAAATTTCTGAACACAAAAAGGCAAATCATTAATATGTATAATAAACAGCAACGGACCGAGAATGGAACCCTGGGGAACGCCCATAGACACTGATGATCCAGATGATCTCACTCCGTTTACATCAACAAACTGTAACCTGTTATTCAAGTATGATGCAACCAGCCTAAGTGCAGTGTTCTTAATACCATAGTGACTGAGCTTACGTAAAAGAGTGTGGTGATCCACGCAGTCAAAAGCTTTAGAGAGGTCACAGAATACGCCAATTACTGCGAGTTCTCCCAACCATCGAAAATATGTTTGATAAGAGCAGCCCCAGCATCGGTTGTAGAGCGACCTTTTGTAAAACCGTATTGTTCTTTGTGAAAAAGATTATTCAAATTAAAATGGCTTAGTATTTGTTGAGAGATAATTTTTTCAAAAATTTTGCTGAGTGCAGGCAAAATAGAAATAGGACGAAAGTTAGCTGGATCGTTCCTACTACCACTTTTAAACAAAGGTATCAATTTGCTGTGTTTCATTAAATTAGGAAACACACCTGCGTCTACACATTTATTGAAAAGCACAGCTAGGTTTGGAGCTATGAGGACAATAATAGAATCTATTAATTTCACGGAAATGCCCCATAAATCAGCCGTTTTTTTGGAATTTAATTGTTTAAACACTTTTATAATATCGTAAGGGTCGACATGTTCAAATTTAAAAGAAACATTGCACTCGGCCACACTTTCCTTAAGCAGAGTTTCAGCTTTGACGGGACACGAATTTAATGTATTAGTAGTAGTAATGGGAATTTTGGCAAAGAAGTCATTAAATGTTTCGACAATAGCATATTTATCTTGGATAATTTTATTATTAATTATAAGTTTAATATTATCATCACGGTCCCTTGTACGACCAGTCTCATTGTTGATAATATTCCAAGTAACTTTAATCTTGTTCTGTGATTCTTGTATCCGCTTACTTAAATATATTGATTTGGCAGATAAGCAGACTTTTTTAAATATTTTAGAGTAATTTCTAACATATCTAATAAAAACGGGATCAAAATTCCACTTCTTTATACTATACTAGCTGACCCGGCAAACTTCGTCTTGCCAAAAAATAAAGTTTAAAAAATAGGGGTTGATTGTAGGGGGTTGAAAATTTAGGGTTGTATGTATTTTTGTATCTCGTTTTATAAAAAAAAAAGAAACAGAAAAATGTCGAAAAATTTAAAAAAAAAATATTGAGGGGTGGGTTACCCTTGTGATTTAGGGGGATGAAAAATAGATAAAAACCTATTCGCAGACCTAACGAATATGTATACCAAATTTCATTAAAATCGGTCTAGCCGTTTTGGAGGAGTTCGAGGACAAACACTGTGACAGAAGAATTTTGCCTTGAAAATTCGCAAAACGGACACAACCGTCAACGACGTCTGCCCGCGTTCGGGTCGCGCACTCAGCGATGAGCCACTTCTTCCCCACCGCACCTACCCCGCTCCCCCCACGCCCCGTTCGCCTGGCACCGCTGCCGGTATTTATCACCGAAACGGTATTTACCGCCGAAATTGCTATGACTCTGCATTTTAAATCTGTGATATCTTCGAAAATATTTATTTAATTTACATGCTGTAAAAAGCCATATTGATCTTTATTAAATGCACATTGTATTTAAGATACTTAATTGGATAAGGATTAATACTGTATTGCTTAAAATCGCTTCGTAAATAAGCCATTATTTCTCGTACAAAGTAAAGGATAAAAAATGGTTATTGTGGGTTATTCCTAAGAGATAAACATATACCATCACGGATTTTTTGTAGACCTTTTTAAGTTGTACAATACTGTAGTAAATTGTTTTGATCTATCTTGTAGGATTCAGTCAGCGTTTGCAATGTAAGCGCAAAAAATGTGTTTTTTTTACGACCTCACATTAGCCTAAAAAAAAAACCTCAAAATTAACCTCAAAAATTGTAGCCTATGTGTTATTCTGATGTATAAGCTATATTGTGGTAAAGTTTCATTCAAATCCATTCAGTAGTTTTTACGTGAAAGAGTAACAAACATCCATACATACAAACTTTCGCCTTTATAATATTAATAGGATAAATCATACAACTTAGTTCTACTTTTGTAAATGCCCTTGGTGGCCCAATCGCAAAATGATAAATTGACATTTTTACTCATAGTTTTGGTTTTAAAAATAGATTTATGTTCCGAGTCAATGGTTTTTAAAAGTGAGTTGTACAGTTCATCTGGATCATTCGACATGTCCGGCGAAGCAACCCTAGCCGCGATAGCGTTTTGAAAATGTTTGATGCCTTTCTGGGTTATGGGTCTACAAGTAAATTTACTAACTAATTTAGGCATATTCATCACAAAAACTGCCTTTTGACCACAATGGTCCGATGGCAACTGACTTAATATTTCTTTTTGCACAAAATTACAATTACAAAAAATATTGTCTAAGCAGGTAGCAGAGTGAGATGTAATTCTTGTGGGTTCTAAGAACAGATGTTGTAGTCCAAATGAGGTAAATAAACTAACAAGCCTACTATTGTTAGTTGAATCTTTTAACAGATTAACATTAAAATCACCACATACAATTACATTCCTACCACTTACAATAAGTTTTTGCATAACATCATCCATAGTGGATTCGAATATATTAAAATCACCCAGTGGCGGCCTATAAACACAAAGCACAATAAATTGCTCAAGCTCAACACAGGACAGTTCAACAGTGCGTTCAATGGAGAGCTTTGTAATGTCTCTCCTGTTTTTAAATCTAATATTATTTGATACAAGGATCATGGCACCACCATGATTGGCTTTTTTCCTACAAAATACACTGCCAACAGAGTAGTGAGCATTATTGAAAGCGAGTTCACAAGTTTTAGTTCTATATTCTAAATAATCCTAATGCTCCTGTCTACTTAAAATCACGTTTTGCTTATCAATATACAACTTATAAATGCAATCCTCGTTCTGTCAGTAATCTTCTACTGTCCTATCCAACTCATAAATCCCCTCATGTTCACTCCAATGTTCAATCGATACTATTATGGAATGCACTTTTTTTATGGGATAGGAGGGCAAACGAGCAGGCGTGTCACCTGATGGTAAGCAACCAACGCCGCCCATGGACACCAGCAACACATATAGTGTTACTGTTGCGTTGCCGACCTTTAAGGGATAGGGAAGAGGAAAGGACGGGGAAAGGGGAGTGGGCCTCCGGGTACCTCTCTCACCGAACGAAACGTGGCATGAGCAACTTTACGTCGACCTTCTGAGAGGTCGTGGTATTTCACCGGTCGAGCCGGCCCATTCATGCAGCCAACTGCTTGGCTCTACCACTGCACTTCCACCAGATGTGAGGATGGCTAAAAAAAATACATATCGATAGGTACCTTAATTTGCAAACCTAAGAACTCCACATTTTTT
Organism: Euproctis similis; assembly: GCA_905147225.2. Lineage (NCBI taxonomy): Eukaryota > Metazoa > Arthropoda > Insecta > Lepidoptera > Erebidae > Euproctis > Euproctis similis. Next base: position 3,955,911 of record LR990107.1, read on the forward strand.
TGAAAACGAAAATGTTGATACCAATATACTCTAGATAATATCTAGTATCTGCCGGCATCAAAATGTTGATACCAATATACTCTAGATAATATCTAGTATCTGCCGGCATCAAAATGTTGATACCAATATACTCTAGATAATATCTAGTATCTGCCGGCATCAAAATGTTGATACCAATATACTCTAGATAATATCTAGTATCTGCCGGCATCAAAATGCCATTTTCGAATAAAAGTGGAGTTATTAGGTTTGCATGCTAGGGTATCGATATTCAAAATTACATTTGCCCGTAACTCGCTTTGCTTTTCTAAGCTTCTTTCTGTCTAACACTTTTCATGACTTTTCATCTCTACACCACCTAGGTCGACTAGAAGAAAATGCCTGAGGCATTGAGTCCGCCTTGAGCAAAATTTGTGCAAATGTTGTAGGATAAATAAAAAAATTAAATTGAATACATCTAGTCAATTGAAATGTTACAATGCCTAATGGTGCGATGTTCTCTCTGCCTTCCCTGCAAGGGACTTGGCGTGAAGTTACGTATGTATGTACTAAGTGTATATAAAATACCTCACGACTCCGTTTAAGAAGACAGTCATATCATAACATTAAAACAACTTTTTATGGATTATATCGCGTTTATTTAGAGCTTATTAGAAAATAAGCTCTAAATAAACTGTAAAGAGTTCGAAACGTCGGGAAATAAATAGAAATTTATTTCCCGACGTTTCGAACTCTTTACAGAGATCATTTTCACGAGTGATGAAAAACAAAGTCATATCCCATTGAATTTTTCTCTCCCTAGTACACCCTTAGAAGATGACTTCCTTCATGATGAAGACCAAGTTACTATCGCATTTATAATATCGATTGGGATTAGTTAGGGATTAGTTGAGTTGACTTTGAAACACAATCATTAGACGGAAAAGGCTAACCTTTTAAAAATTGCGTGCGTGTGTCGGTACCCCTATATCCGTTCAGCAGGAGGTTCTTAAACTCTTTTTTACTTCACCGTTTTGTGCCCTTTAGCTGAAACATTTCGTGAGGTGACTCTCTGAATATCAATACCTTATACATAGTAATACCTTCATTATGTTATATATAGGGATGTGACAGCGGCCAGTCTATTAATAAAATATTGAACGGGAGCTTACATTTTTACCTATATTTGAACATAATTTCCATGTCATAGCGATGATTTATAGGATAGAATGAATGAACAGAACGTTTTGGAAAACACTTACAAGTTATAAGTAACTATACAACCTATAACTTTACACCATTGTAACAGAATTTGACTTCCAAATGGCACAACAATTTGATTACTTTTTTATTTTTTTTAAATAAGATATTAAACTCAAATTTTTAATATTCTATCACCATACAAAAGGTAGTTCGTCGAGTCAGCTTCTAGGTATATATTATATCAGATATTTTATAAAACAAAGCGCTGAAACGTCATTTTCCTGAAATTATAAATTCCATGTAATCAACGACCTATAAAAAAGCACTAAACTGAAGGCATTCCGACCATTACGATCAATTTCAACAAATAAAATCTCTTTTGATTTGTTCGAAAGTTCTTCCAGAATTGTAAATTGTTCTCACTAATAAAAAAATCCATTTTCATAAAGCAATAAATAAAATGTTTAAACATACAGCAATAATTAGGCACATCACTAAAACTTCACAACAATAATATGTTTAACAATTTGACCTTTGACATAACACGACACTTGCTTTGAACTAGTACTAATATTGTTTAAAAATGTTTAAGAAGGTATTATACACCAACAATCTACAATGAATTGTTGAACTTAGTAAAGATTTAATACAGTTCAGTTTTGAATAAGTTAAATCCAAAGAGGTTTTTTGTTCTTCGGCCTTCTTACACGCCACGCGTTGCCGGAGTGCCCTTTACTTGCTAATTAAGAATTTTGGTCTTGTATTATGGCGCTAAAATGCCTGGAATATTGTTTGAAATGGAGTTCATATCAAATGAAATAAAGAAATACAAGTACCGAGTTGGATTTTGGTCAATGTTTACCAGCCGAGAAATATTATTTTTACATAGAATGTGAATTATGTGGTTTTGGCTTAAACTTTAGGCATGTAAATATACTGCAGACGAGCTTCCAAGCTGGAATGATTAAGTGCGAGACCACATTAGCAAGGCGACTGCATTGAAATAATTTACTGTCTCTGTGGACGGTTCCGTTTGTAATGCGACAAAGATTCTATCATATTTATTTATATTAGCGAATTTAACAATATGACTTGTAGCATCGCGTTACAAAACTAAAACTCCCTTGTTGTTAAATATTTTTTATAATAAATGCCTTCACTCTTTTAACACTCGAAACTGTAGGCAGTGTTCGATACTGTCGCCAAAGGTTGGTAGGTAAACAATTTGCCCAGTCAGCCGTCGAATTCATTTATTCAATTATTTAAAACAAGTACTGAACTAATTATCTACAATTGATGGAAATCAAGCGATTGATAGATTGATACTCATCAATTATGTGGGTGTTATTAGTATAATATGTCAATTCTGTTATATCTAACTATAAAAAATGTAAGCTCCGAGGTAATACAGGATATTTCGTCGGTATAATGGATGAACTAAATAAACATAATATAACATAACTTCACGGCTTTCTAGCTGAGGGTGTAGACAGCGGCTGATAAGCCTCGACTCGTTATATTTACGTCCCAAATGGAATAGGCGGCGAACCTATTGCTATACACCGAGCACCAAGTTTTGAGTAGGTAGTTGATATTTATCACACATAACTATCGAAAAAAAATCGAAAAGTCATTAGTGTGAGCCCGGATTCGAACTCACGTATCCTTGATTCAGAAGCGGCTGCTCGACCCCTGGACCACCGAGACCGAGTGCTAACTAAATAACTCAAAATTTAAAGTTTCGGGATTTACTTCTTTTTGCCAGTTTTTGATGTTACAATTGAATATGACCAAAACAAAAGTGTTTGAAAGGGAGGAATCCAGAACGAATGGTCGATGATATAGTGCTGGAACAGGTGAATGAAATTGTATATCTTGGATGCGATGTAGAAAGAAGAGTGGCGTTAGGAAATAATGCCTGGGCGCAATGAACGTTAGCAGAAAAGCCCACCTAGCAATCCACTTTGTAGTATTGATCCCAACGATAACTTATGGAAGCGAGACCTGGGCATGGCAGAGTGTGCACCCCAGTAGGATAAACGCGGTCGAAACAAGGGCACTGCGCAAAATCTGCGAAGTGACGCTCGCTGACCGCGTCGAAACAAGGTTGTAAGGAAGGAAGCTGGATTGAAAGAGAGTGTCAGTGTAAAAGTAAGAAAAGACATGTTCCGATGGTTCGGACATGTAGAAAGAATGGATGATGCAAGATTGACTAAGCAGATGTACAATGCAAAAGCGGATGGATGTAGGAGGACGGCCAAGACCGGCCATTCCATGACCAATTAGAACGTATTCTGGAGGAAGGTTGTGTTAGGAGCCTCAAAAATTGCCACGTGTGCATTAAAAGAGTTATGAAAGTCAACGAAGCGAGTGAGGCGTGTAAGAATCATGCCTTATGGCACTCTGTCCTCTCTACCTACCCCAAGGGGCAGTTCTCTCAAGGGATTTGGCGTGAAGTTATGTATGTATGTATGTTGGTATTATTAAGAAACAATTTTGTAGATTCTAAGCTTAATTTCAAAGCTTCATTAAAATATTTTCGCTTTCGGAAAAAACAATTAACTCAATTTAGCTAATTCATTTATTTTGTACTCAAAGTGGTCAAAAGTCACAGTTGTAAGTTGTTCATTTATTTGTAGAATTAGTTAGTTTTTCTAATAATATTTACTGTTCATAATCCACAAAAAGGCTCTATTTTTGGATTGGGTTAAGATATATAGATGTTTATTAGACATATTGGGGGTCAGTGTAAAATGGTAAAAAGTAAATTTGGTCAATATTTGGGTTATTTACACACCACACCGATGATTTTTTGTCACGGAAACCATCTCTTATTGAAACATTAAAAGAAAAATAAATCTTTTCATAATTAAAATTCGTCAAAATGTTTTACAACTATAAAACACAAATAGAATCGACTCTAGAAAGCAATGCACAATCTCTCTCTCTCTTCGTAATTTCGACAATTAACGTTTCATTTGATATGTTCACATTAGACCAACCTATTACGTCCAAAATTGTACAAATAAAGCTAGAAGAATATATTTTATTAGCTATATAAGGTATGTAATGTTTTAATTTACACATTCATTTCTACATTTTTGTGTTACTTACTTAATAGTTAATTTAATAAAAATAAATTATGCAAATTAAATATTGTTTGGCTTTTATTGCACCTTTAACTGTGAAAGAATTTATTTATTTATTTCAAATTAAAAGTACAGTAAAATTACAAATAACACTGAACCCTACACTAGGATGCCCTGTGTCGTGGAGTTCGGTCTCTTTCATCCTCTTTTTTATGTAATACAGATATTTAATTACGAATTTACATAAAGCACAATCATAGTAGCATACATTAAATGTGTGTGTGAGAGTGTTTAGTGTGTGTGTGAGTGGTGTTGGTGTTGTGTAAACGGTGCATCAGGGTGTGCGATAGTAGATAGATAGATAGTAGATAAATAGATTACATAGGTACAAACAATAAAAAAGTTTTTCAAGATATATGTATTTTGCACCAATTTAACTTTAACACCAACCACCGTATGGTAAGGGCAACAATAAATACAACTGAAACAAGAAAAAGTAGAAATAAGTTTAATACTGAAACCAATTTTATTAGAAAGCCACATTTAATAAGTATACCAAAGAATGAAACAGAGGAAAAATATAACAAGTTAATAAACGAATTATATGGTTCATTATCTAACAACTTGCCAATAACAAAGTTAACATATGCCGAAAATAGAACTAAAATACTAATATAAGAGAGAAAATCAATCCTGAAACTTAAAAAAGACAAACGTAACTTAAAAGTATTATCAGAACTAAGTAAAAAAATAAGCAATAGTATTAAAAAGGACAGAAACAAAAAAAGGGCTAATGTACTAAATTATTACATAGAAAAGTCAGGAGGCGTCAAGAAAGCACTAAAAAAACTGCGAGAAATGAAAGAATGGACACCAAATATCAAAAATAAAAATGGGATACAAAAGACGAACAGATCAACTATAAATCAAATAGCAACTGACTTCTACCGAAATCTATACGCAGCGAATCACAGTATCTCAGGTTTAACTTTGAATCTGGACGATGACGACATGGAAGATATACCAACATTTCTACAGTCAGAAATAGAAAAAGCTATTAACTCTCAGAAAAATGATAAAGCCCCTGGGTCAGACCTGATAACTAATAAAATGATCAAAAACTCAAATACTAAACCGGAAAATCTACAAAAAATCACACAAATATATAATTATATTCTAAAAACAGAACAGATACCACCTCAATGGACAAAGAGTGTAATTATACTGCTACACAAGAAAGGAGATAGAACCATAATTGAAAACTATAGACCTATAAACCTCATGTCAAATATTTATAAAATATTCTCCAAATTAATATTAAACAGACTGACAGGAATTTTAGATGAACAACAACCCATAGAGCAGGCTGGATTCAGAACGGGTTTTTCAACTATTGATCATATGCATGTATTAAAACAAGTAATAGAAAAATGTCAAGAGTATAACAAAGCATTATAATAGGTTGGGGAAAAAGTATTTTCGTATTTTTGTATGAAAAGTCAAGACATTTTTTTCAAAGTTTATTTACATTTATTTACAATATATATGTACCGTTTTGTTGAATAACTTTCTGCCATTTTGTGGGCAGAGACATTATCCCGTTACTGTAGAAACTTTGGGACTTCTGATCAAAAAAACGGGACAAATAGTTTTGGCAGTCCTCTCTTGAGGTCAACCTTACAGAACCTAAAGAATTCTGAAGAGACCGAAACAGGTGAAAATCTGAAGGCGCAAGGTCAGGGCTATATGGTGGATGCACTAGGACCTCCCAGTCGAACTCTCTTAATTTTTACTGAGTGGCTAAAGATGTGTGTGGTCTAGCGTTATCGTGATGAAAGACCACACCCTTCCTGTTGATCAATTCCGGCCGTTTTCTCTCGACTGCTTCCTTTAATCTCATCAGTTGCTGGCAGTAAAGATCAGAATCGATGGTTTTGCCGGACGGTAAAAGCTCATAATGAACAATGCCCTTCCAATCCCACCATACACACAGCATCACCTTATTTCGTGTTAGGCCATGTTTGGCCACAGTCTGTGAAGCCTGGCCAACTTTCGACCACGACCTTTTTCGCACGTTCTTGTCGTACGTGATCCACTTTTCATCGCCAGTTATCAATCTCTTCAAAAACGGCTCGGTTTCATTACGTCTCAATAATGAATCGCAAATGAGTACACGGTTCATTAAGTTTCTTTGAGTGAGCTCGTGTGGCACCCAAATATCGAGCTTTTTTGTATAACCAGCTTTCTTCAAATGGGTCAAAACTGTTTTGTGGTCAATTCCCAGTTCTTCAGCTACATCGTAACTACTAATATGCCGATCTTGCTCCACTCTTTCAAAAATGGCGTCCATTTTATTCGTAACAGGGCGACCAGAGCGAGGTGCATCTTTAACATCAAAATTTCCGGACTGAAAACGTTTGAACCAAATTTGTGCTACTCTTACTGATACTGCATCAGGTCCATAAACATCACAAATTTTTTTCACTGCTTGAGTTGCATTTTTGCCTTTTTTATAATAAAATTTTAAAATGTATCGAATTTCTTCATTAGATTCACTCATTTTTACGGAGAGAAAAACAAATGAAAAATAGCGGGAAACAACTTTTTTTTTTTTTTTCTTTTCTTTATAATGTAACCTTTTTAATGTTACCAAAACCAGCCAGACACAAATAGTACAGTCAAAGAAATTTTATAATACGTTTATACCTACGTTATGCGAAAAGACTTTTTCCCCGACCTAATACATTGCATTTGTGGACTACCGCAAAGATTCGCTTTGGAGAGCTTTAATCCAGCAAGGAGTGCCAAAAAAGTACGTCCGTATAATTAAAAATATATACTCAAACAGCACAGCACAAATAAAACTTGAGTCAATCGGGGAAGAATTTCCAATTGCTAGAGGTGTTAGACAAGGGGATCCGCTATCACCAAAGCTCTTTTCAGCTATATTAGAACACGTATTTAGAGATCTGGAGTGGGACAGCTTGGGCATAAATGTTAACGGCAGACTACTAAACCATCTAAGATTCGCAGATGATCTAGTTCTGATAACTGACAGCGCTAAATCGCTCCAGCATATGTTACAACAATTGGCGGAAGCAAGCCGAGGAGTTGGCCTTGCTATTAATGACTCAAAGACAAATGTAATGACTAACAGCGAAGAGATAACTATAAAAGTAGACAACAAAATTATTGAATATGTTAACTGTTACATATACCTAGGGCAATTAATATCATTCAAAGACCAAACGAACATTGAAATAGAAAGAAGAGTAACATCTGCGTGGAAGAGATACTGGTCCCTGAAAGAAATATTTAAGAGTAAACACTTTCCGACGGCAGCCAAGAAAAAGGTGTTCAATATATGTGTTTTACCTTGTCTTACCTATGGATGCCAAACTTGGGCGCTAACTCAGAAACATCTACAGAAACTGAGAACATGTCAAAGAGGTATTGAAAGAAGTATGTTGGGCGTTACATTAAGAGACCGTAAAAGAGCTGAAGATATTAGAACTATAACGAAAGTGGAAGACATACTAGAGAAAATAAAAATATTAAAATGGCGATGGACAGGACACATGTCAAGAGACAGCAGGATAAAATGGACCAAAATCGTTACAGAATGGCAACCACGCGATGGAAAAAGAAAAAGAGGCAGACAAGTTAGAAGATGGGTGGACGATATTAAGAGTATAGGAGGTACAAACTGGCCGACAAAGGCTAGGAATCGGGAAGAGTGGAAGGAGCTGGAGGAGGCCTTTGTGTCACAAGACACGCTGACCACTGGAAATGAAAATCCGATTTAGAATATAAGTTATAATACATTAAAAATGTAAACTTTAGTATCAGCAATAAAGGCTTATTATTATTATTATTATATACTTACAAGGAAATAATCATTTAATTAATCCCATAGATTGTTTAATAACAAAAAACACAATCTTCTTTCTTAATGGTCAGTGGCGTAGCGTCCGACTAAAACTTTGGACGAATTTTTGGGAGAATCTTTTCGAAATCTCATTCATTTACCCCATTAAGTGCGCATTTATAGGCTCGTTTTTTATTTAAAGTCAAAAGAAATTTCTTTAATTAGAACATAACCTAACTTCACGCCTTTTTCTTTTTCTCTGGATTCAGAATCGGGATGCTCGACCACTGGACCACCAAGACTTAAAATAATTAAGACCGAGACTTAACTTAATTCTATGATTGAACTAGTATTAATAGGTAGTTTTCAAATTTCAAAATTTTAACTCTTAGTAATAGGCAGGCTGTGAGATGATGATGGAACGCCATTGTTTTTGTCTATTTACTTGTGTCTACTCTAAGAATAGTAAGCCATACAAGCGTCCACTATTCCTCAGTTAAATATTCGTCCTACGGCGGTAAACTAATGCAGATATCAGGCAATAAAGACAGCGCCGCCAGGCACTAAGTCAAGTGGTGATTGACTTAGTGCCTGGCATTGGTACATACCTAAATTGGGGGATCGTGAAAAATCAGGCACACAGTTAAGTTAAGAAATTAGATTGGTTCTCCAACGTTACCGGTGCGTTTCCAAAAAATATATTACAAAAATGAAGAATACAAGTTCTAAACATTTTATAAGAAATTAAGAATATTAACAAATTCGCTATATTTTCCAACTACGCATTAGGCCGACTAACAAAGCGCGATAGCGTTAGAATTATTTTACCCCACTTTTGCCCCCCACTATTTTTATTCGACCCCGAAACGTTACGTCCGATATAATATAGAGGGTGGTAGCAACCCTTAATTTAATACGGTATACAGGTTGTTACATGAATATTAAATAAAATCATATTGCATATAAAAGTTAAAATATATCTTAATTGTTTTAATTTGTCAACTATAACTAAAATTTAACTCGGTTATATAACCGAGTAAAATTTTATAAAAAAAAAGTCGTGCGTGGAGTCCCGCCGCGCTAGAGAAGTGAAACTTTGTCACAAACATAAATGTAGGTATAACACCACACGTTCTAGCAGTGGTAGAGTCAAACAGTACGCTGCATGAATGGGCCGGCTCGACCGGTGAAATACCACGACCTCTCGGAAGATCGACGTAAAGTGGCTCATGCCGTGTTTTGTTCGGTGAGCAAGGTACCCGGAGGCCCACCTCCCTTCCCTATCCTTTCCCATCCTACTTCCTTAAAGGTCGGCAACGCAACTGTAAGAGTAAACGTGTTGCAGTTGGCCATGGGTGGCGCTGGTTACTTCCCATCAGGTGACGCGCATGCTCGTTTACTCTCCTATCCAATAAAAAATCACGTTTAATTTAAAAAGAGCACATCTTACATTAGGACGGGCCTCGTGGTGCATAAGTAAAACTACCGACTGTGGAATGGAGATTGGCGGGTTCGCTCGCCACTCGAGTATAAATCTGGGTAGGATTTGGTAACTACTCCTCTCTAGGAGGATCTGCCTTAATAGACGCCTCATTATTCTTTGATTTAGTTACTCCCCGTAACTAAATCAAAGAATAATAGATAATGAAGCTCAAGACCATTTGATACCCACATTGTAAAAAAGCATTAAAACTATCTCTGAATGAGAGGTAGTGGTATTTCCCTTGTCGAGCCGACCCATTCATGCAGCAGACTGCGTGGCTCTACGACTGTTAATAATATCATCCAAACTTAGCGTGTATAAAAACTTCAAAATGGAGTTCTATGATTTAAGAACAACTTAATACATTTTTATTACATACATAATATATACATACAAAATATATGACACATATATATACATTGCAAACTTAAAAATGTCGATTTAATAATCTTTGTAATGTCAAATATTAACAGTATGGGACGCGTCCGCCATGGCCGGCACTCGCTTCGTAACTACTTGATGTTTTACAAAAAAAATTACATACATATAAAATTTACAAAAAAATGTACTAGTACAGATAGCACAAAAAGTAATATTAGCACGAAATTATTTATTTAGCCCATTTTTGTTTCTATGCCTCCTTCTATGCCCATAATTATAAGGTTCTTTCTGTGTATCTATTATCTCTTGTGTACAATAAAGTATATATAAATAAGTAGATAATTAAGTCAAATCAAAATTTAGTTTTTATAATACTGTATAAATAAATTTTTTGACAAACATTTTTTGTAATTACATTGCTTAGTTTATTGACATATATAGATTTTTTTTATTTTTTTGTTTGGAGACAATTTTCTAATAGCTATGTCATTGTTTCATTATTAATATTTATAATTATTATTGACATGTTACATGTAATAATTTTATTATTTATTGTATATTGACAACTGCACGTACATATCACACGCCTTACCAGGCAAATTTTAGAGATGCATACTTACGTCATGTCACCATACTGCAAATACCCAGAATTATGTGAATAAATGATTGATTGATTGATTGATTAATACTGAATTAGTTATTATTCCTGTGCTTGTATGTATATGTACTTCTATTATGCAAAATTCCCAAAGTTAGCTTTTCGGTTATAGCGACGTCAAACTAATTGTTATTTGTTATTATTATAATATTACATTCAAAAATGTTCAAACAAATGTCTTGTTTGTATATTCCTAATAATATTTAAATTATTTAGTTTATTTTATTTTTTAGTTGCATATAAATTTAAATATTAAAAACAATATTTTTTATGCAGTTAGTACTTTAGGGGCATGGTGCGATAAAAACAGTGCCGCTACTAGCTACTAGATGTCTATGTACTGTTTTTAATCACGCTATGCAAATTCTCTTCCTTGGTTTATATAAACCGGTTTAAGTTCTAGTCTTAAATATTATCTATAATACCCGCGAGGGTGCGTTAAATGCGTTAAATGCTTTCGCAAGAGACATTAGAAGTTCCACTTCAAAAATAACTAATTGAACTATCGTAATCTTTTGGTGTAGAATTACACATGTAAGTACCGCAGTTTTATTATTTTCTCTCTAATAACTTTATTATATAAAATAATAAAATATGATATAAATTAAACAACAGTGATGTGATTTTTAGAGCAGCCTGTATAACAAGAAAACTAACCTTGCTTACGTTAAGGCTTGGTTAGTACCGCGCGAAACTCCGCTACGCCGCCACGAGAACACCGAGAACCAACTAGCATCCATTGTAACTACACCAGTCTAATTCTAACCACCGCAACGTTGTGACCAAAAAAACTAACTAAACCTAAAAGCCAATGTTTTAAGTACATTGTAATTAAAAAAAAAGTTTGTCATATAAATGGAATTCCAAAATTAAATATATTTTATAAATTATCTTTTATAATTGACGCTGCACGCTTTTGCACTAATTTTTTTTTTAATTTTTCGTTTGCGGTATTGAAGGTTTTTTTGTGATTACATTTTATAAGAATTTAATTCAATTTTCAAATAGAAAAAGAATAGAGTTAGATTTCTTGTGTCTATTTCTAGGAAACCAGAGGTTTCAAATAAAATGTTTTTACTAGTTTGAAACCACATTAATCCCAAGTACTCATTTGTACCAAGGATAGATTTTTTTTAACTTATTGGTTACTTTCTCTTAATTTCTAGATAATATTATAATTAATTGATGCGGATATTAATTTTCAAGACTTATATTGTTTATTTTATTCATAATTTTAAATTGCAATTTTAATAAGAACAAGATTAAACATTTGTGTATTTGGGTTTAAAATTGAGCTTTGTTGTATTTTTTAGACTCACAGCAGCTTTTAGCACTGTTAACTATAGACAACTATAATATTCACACTTTTATAAATATGATGGATTGCCAGATTAGTTTTTCTTGAGTAATATCTATAATAATTATAATCATTCGTATATTTTTAATATTCGTTCTATCTGGGCAAACTGATTATGCTACATAGAGCGTTAATATATGTAGCTTAGTAATATATTCACTCTAAGATATGTAGCGTAGTATAAAAAAATAGCTACACACTACAATTGTATAAAAAAAACTATGTAGATAGACAAAACGCACGTACAAATATTGGTAATCATAGTTTTAAACCTATCACACTTATCTGTAACTTAAACTTAAATTCTATAATATGTATATTTTTTAAGTATAATCAAAATTCCAGTAATATTTTTGCAAACATTGATAAACATATTTTTCTCTTGGAAAAACTTTGAAATTAGAATTTTATCGTATAATTATCAATTCACTATACAAGGCAGGAAATATCGTACGATTTAAAAATCCATAATTATAAAAACGGAACACGCTAAAAATTTAGTACGGGTTTGCTTAGCCAGAACTTATCTTTATTAAAAATTCTACAACCTGACTTGCGATCAATCATAATACATACACTTATACCTATGTTGTAAAAAATAGGTATATGTTTATACCTGTCTACACATTTTATTAAATAATTTATAGAATTTGTACATAATAGGTATGTACATTACATAACAAACAAAAATTTATACAATACAAATAGAGTAGAAATTCACATGCTATAAATTAAATATACTTACATAATAATATGATCTATGACAATATTGACAATGATTTAAAAATGGAACCTAAAAAGAAAAATAACACATATTGTTTTTTTTTAATTTCATAGCAGACAGGCTGTGGATCTATTAATAAGAATTGATTCATTTGTTAGTGTTTTTCATGTTGTTACGGTTTCAAGTTAAAATATGTGTAAGACGAATAATTTATTACCTAATTTTGATATTGCATGTCTAGCAATGTGACCGAGATTTCCTCTCTATCAGTAATTATGTATATATATATATATATATGTAACAGTTTATATAATGAAATTAGCCCGTAAAAAATGTCAATGTCACTTTAACGTTAGTACGATATTATTTTGAAGTGCGCGATGCGAAACTCCATTACATTCAATTTAAAAAATACAAGTAACAGATTAATAGAAAAAAATAGCTCAAATAATGTTTCTACAGCAAAACAACAAAAGATAACGAAAACATGTTTATTTTTTCTAAATGCAAATGAAATAATTAAATTTAAATATCAAACACAAGATGTGCATCCATTATAAATTATGGCGGTCCTGTCAAGTCCTCTGACTTCCGAGATCAGGTCATAGGAGAGTTATGTATTATGGGTGCGTTAATAAAATGCTGACAACGGTAAGAATAAATAGATTTAAACTAAAGTATATGGTATTGAATATTATTAATAATTATCTGGGTATTTAGAATGTTCACAATGTATGTTTTGGCTATGCGTTCATTGTTGTATGTGTGCGTTTCGTGAATGTGTGATTTCTGCATGTGTGGGTATGGCGTTGTATTTGCTCTGCGTCTTTTTTTTTCTTTTTTTGCGCTGCATTTTGGCAAATTTTATTTAATATTATATTGCCATTACAAAGTCAAAGTACTTTATTGAAAGTTGAATAACAAGTAACAATTCGTCTTACTAAAAATCGTATACATCCGGCCTCTTTAGTTGTAAGAAATAGTATATTTTGTTTAAAGCAAAATATTATTTCATACTATCGTAAGTTTTTTCTCTGACGTATAAAGGAATCCTCAAAAGAATTTGCTAAATGCAAAATACATTTTCCTAGTAAAAAAATCGTTGATATTAATAATCAATCAATTTATTCAACTTTCAATATAAATTACCTTAAAAAATGTTGTTAATTTTTCATTTTAATAAATTTAATCTATGTAATATAAAAGGGAGGCAATGCAATCGCTTTAAAAAAAATGTTAAATTACTGAAACCAGTATTAATATATGTGCGATGACTCATATTGAAAATGTTCTTTTTTAAATGTGCGTTTATTTCAAGATCCAATTTTCAAACCTTTAGATATGATTGTTCGAGTCTAGATAGCCCAAACGATCCTAGGTAATTATTTTTTATTTACAATATTAAGAAGAAATAAATAAATTACATTATTTACAATATATACAATTAATAAACTAGTTGAAATGAAATTCTCAGCATGTCGATCTACAGCTGGCAGCGTGCCCAGAAGTCTGGCCGCACTGCCACGCTGAATGTCAATGCTAATCCTCTATGCGAAGAATAGACCAGGCCTCTGGTCGCGAGGGTTGACCAGAAACTTCTTTGCAAGATCTTTATAGAGTGCACGAGCACTCGCACCCTTTGTCCCCAGAGTCTCAACCCCAAACCTAATCTTAGGTAATAGCTGTAAAATAAGCATGAAATATTACAGTTGCCGTTTAAAAAACATAGCCATTGTACGGTGCAGGGTTCATATAAAAATTTACAAAAACTTTTATTGTGATTGAGACAATATTACACAGATGAGGAAATTAAATAACACCATTAATATAATAAAATAAAATAAAAATTAACATAAAATACAATATCAGTCACCAAGTGGTTTCCACTTCGATTCTGACTCAGAGGTCGAGAGTCCGATAGGAATCGATTTTGTTTAATAGAATATGTGGGATTAATATGGATGAGGATGAAAAACCCTCTAGGCACGATACCAACCTACATGATAACTGTTTACAATTATTTGTATCTACGTTAGTGTAAAGAAAAATAGTCACACTGTACGTTTTTTTTAATCATGGCGAACACGGTATGCGTATTAGCCAGCTGTACGTTTTTATAAAACTTGAAACCAACATTCTAAATTTAAATTCAAATAAAGTTCACAACAGATTTTAAAGCAGATTTCATCAATTTTGTTAATAATTTATGATAATTAAAAGATGGATCAAAACTACCGATGGATATTTTTTCAAGTTTCTTACTAGCGTGCTGTCATGTGTTTTTTTAATTGACTACGACCTTTTGAATAAATTTGATATTGGTTTCTTCTCCTTAAATATAGAAAATAACTTACGGGCTAATTTTACATAGGTATATATAATTACACACAATAAATAAAATAGTTTTACTCTAACACAATATTCAAAGTATCAAATTGATATTTTTGTACATATTTAACACGTTTCACATCATAACATTCATAACCACTGATAAATGCAATTTATTATTATGTCAGTTAAATTTACGTGTTAATTTAATTAATAATTTACATACCTATAATTTAAAACGTGATAAATTTTATAAATATAAAGAACTTGAATTGTGTGAATGTGAATTGATCACAACAATATTTTTATTTATTATGGCCAGCAATTTACAAATTTGATTCCAAATTTGAATTTTGATGTATTTCTATTCTGTGGCCAATTCGAAAAAGGGCTTGACTAAGCTAAAACAAAAACAAGATTATTAAACTTCGTCATCCATGGTTACCTCTGGTGTCCATGCGTCCATAAGTCAAAATTTTCCATTTAATTCAGGAAATTACCTATATTACATCCGATTTAGTTTCATTTCTATGATACAAAATACTTATTAAAACGAAGCGAGTGCACGTATGACTGACATCATAAGTTATCAAGATACAAAATTAAGATAGACACTCGTTAATTTACCATTAACATTCTAGTTAGACACAATTAAAAGAAAAGTGGTGACGTGAATTATTAATCATAAACTTAAGAATTTCGTTCGTTATAAATAATATTAAGGTATAAAGTTCAGCAGAGACACAGAGCTGGATATTAAAAAAGATATTATTAATTAAAACAATCTTTCACGTTTTTTTTTAATTTCCCCACTTATAATATCATTAAATACTTTGTTTATTGTCTTTCGCAATGCTAAGTATTATTTGGGCTTGTGTTTACATTCAAATAATTCTCGTAAACGGAAACTGACAAAATAATAAATTTACGCGTCAAATAAATTGGTCAATTTTGATGTCGTAAGTATTTTATAATTTAATAAATGTATTTTTTTTTACGAAAAAGTTCAGATCGTGTTCGTATACAGCATTTGCTGAGTTATTTGATGCAATACAATGCGATCGCAGTTCTAAATTAAAAAAAAAACCGTCATAGACAAGGACATAGAGCGATAGGATTCTTCACAAATTTCCGTTCGAAGTTCGAACACGTAACTTGTTGCGTTGCAATACGGGAAATGTTTGAAATTTTCGAGATGTGCCGGAAGCAAGTCGCCGCGATCATTCTACCATTGGTGTTGGCATCTCTCGCTGGGTATTCTTCAGAAGCACTCAGTACTTTTGGGGTGTCAAACACGAAGCCACCATCTGCCGCGCCCACCACACCACCTGGTAAATACTTTTTATATAATGGGACATCAATTCACATGGCACATAAACATTGGTTATGATTAGCTAAAGAAACACGTTCTTTTTTACACAAATTTAGACAGAAAATAAAACAAAAACACGATTTTTTTCTTTACACGAGTGTGATTTTAAAATATTTGCTGGTATGTTAGTATGACATTTATTTTTTGAGTATTACAGGTACAATGGAGTTGTCCCATTATGTAAAAAAAATATTTACCGGGGGACAATTTGCAATGTGCATTTTTTTCCATATATAAGTGTTTGTACATATTAATTTCATTTTTTATAGAAAGTTTTATTTCATAACAATGTACAAATAAAGCTCGTTTAGCGACCAGCGAAGTAATATTGTTTCATTTTGACATTTTAATTATATATGTAGTTTGCTATTCCTCGCCAATTATTTTGCAATTAAAATTGTTGTATGTGACACTAACAATCCCCTCATATTTTCTAATTGACATCCCCATAGGGTAATATTTTTTTTATTTAATGGGACTTTATTTCTTTTTAATCAGTACCTAATCTAAATCTAATTTGATTTATAAATAAAAAATGTCACTATTTTCTTCGCATATTTTTTTAAAAAACATTTCTATGAATGCTATTTCTTTAAATTAAAATATATTACTCCGTTTTCACAAAATTCAATCGCATTATCCGAGACGAGGAAATGTGGACGTAACAAATTATATACCAATTACAACGCTTGATGGCCATTGCAATTATTGCCATATTGACAAATAATTTTATACATTTTAATTACTAATAGATTTTTATATCCTTTCGTCATTAAAATTGATATAAAACTAATAATAAAAAAGTCTAAATGCAATTGCACAGACAAGGCACATACATGAATTAACACAATACCTGTAACACTGAAAAAACACTGCTTCAACCACAACTACACAGAGTACTTTGATATCCAATACGGAATTGGCGCCAATCCGTTAATTTTCTTTTTTTAAATTATACAGTATTACCGTGCCATAAACAATAGATTGTACATCTCTCGAGGACATTCCCTTTAAAATTGCAATATTTACAACGGATTTTATTAGAGTAGGTACATATATCATAAAAATCAACCAAAAGTGATCGATAATGATGCCCAATCGTCAAATGGCGTTTATGGTATCTATGATGATTGTCATCGGTGGGGTCAATATACAATATGCTGAGGGGTTCGGTGGGATATCTTCGTTCGGCAAGGCGAATACTGACCCGCCAACACCGCCGACCACAACTGTGTCCCCTGGTAAGAAACATAACAATAATAACTGTTCGTAAAGCTTCCATACATACAGCAAACATGCTCATACAAACACTAACATTCATGAAATACGACAGTAAAAAGCATGTGAGTGTAAATATGCTTTTTAGCTATATTTTACAACGGTATCGGACGGTAAGGGTTGCACATATTACGTATCGTACCTACATAACCAACAATTCCTTTCAGATTACTTATCAAGGTAATTGAATAGAAACTTTTTGTTTTCTTTTTCACATGCTACAAGTTATAAGAAATTTTATACAGCCATATTGATGAATATGGCAAATGTTATTTTTAGTACATATTATTGTAAAAAAAAACAGCGCTAACGAAACCACCACATCGGTTAAATCATTAATACCTATTGTTACTATACAAATTTTAGCAATTAATAATATATTTTAGTAGGTAGTTATTTCAGAATTGAAATGCTACAGTGTACCTACTGAATTCTTTAATAGTTGTAAGTTTAGGCATTAAAATGCCTTAACCATAAAAGTTTTCGCAAACTATCTGTTGGATATACTTCGGATTAGCTGCTATATTAGGTAAATCAGAAATTTAGATTACAAATGAATTGGTATTATTAGTAACATCAGTAGTAATAACATAACACTAAAATTAGTTGTATTTTAATGCTTAAATTGTAGAAAAATAGCAATAAACAGTACAGTATTCATGCGAAAAATCAAATTATTTATTAGATTCAATAAAATAGATTAGATTCTATAAAAAAAAAACCTAAATATTGTGCGTGAACTTCAAATCTTCGGTATGTGGTGTGGGAAACCATCTTTGGTGGCCATTTTGCTGCCGCTACTAACAATATGGCTGACTTCGACAGAAGCGTTAACCACTTTTGGCAAGAGTAATACTCAAACCCAACTGCCTAGGATCACCACCACCAGATCGCCTCTAGGTGAGTAGTAAAACCTATATTTATTTCGAACTTAACTCATGAAGAAACTTTATGCGTTGTTATAAATAAAACAATAGTTAATTACAAATATTTTTCTTGTAAATTCAGATTAAATTTTTTTTTCGAAATATTTAAAATAAAACTAAATAATTATAAAATTATAATAAGTTCGAATAAAAAAAAGGTTTTAATGCAAAATTAAAATACGCGTATCTACATGAATAAATCGCATACAATATCGTGCTATTCTTCTTTTTTAATTGCATGAACTTTAATATTGTCTATGGCTTTCATATGTAGATATAGGAATAGAATGCTTATTTATGTGTCGGTTAGTTTTTTCTCGCATCGGTTTTTCCAGTATTTAATAAATATAGATGATTCCTAATAGAACTTTTAATATTTTTAATTCAAAGGTCAATGCCAAAGGTTGTTTTTTTTTGGTCAACATAAATTATTATCTAACTATTGCGATATATTTCATTACAGATCTGATATTTTTTTTATTCTTGGAGATGAGTTCAAATGGAGTTGATGATGTTGATAATATAAAATACTGCTTGTGTACATAATAAAATAACAATCAACAAACATAGCGTCATGAGTAGAGGCATTCATACTTTATTTCTAATTAATTCTCGGTGGTCCAGTGGTAGAGCACACGATTTCTGAATCCAGAGCTATCCAGAGCTTGAATCCTAGCACTGGCTCACACCAACGACTTTTCGAAATTGTTTACGGAAGTTATGTGTGATAATTATCGATGACTGAAAACTACAGGGCGATAGGTTCGAAACTTATTCCATTTGGGACGTAAACATAACGAGACAAGGCTTAACAGCCGCTACACCTTCGGGTAACAAAGGCGTGAAGTTATGTTATGTTATGGTATGTTAAATATTTCGTCTATAATTATGGGCTATGTCTGAAGTATGTAGTTACCAAAAGCTATTAATCAAAATGTCTGCTACACGAAACTACTATTGTATCATTATCTATTATTTGAATTACAACTGAACATATTTCCATTTTCAAGTTTCCGCTATATTTACTGAATCGAAGGAATACAAAATTTATCTAAAAAATTGTTTCGATAGTCCAGTGGTCGAGCTACGGCTTCTGGATCAAAAGTCGTGAGATCGATTCCGAGCTCACACCAATGATTTCTCATTCACCTTTCAACAATTCTTTTCAAAAATTATTTGTGATCGTGATGGCTGAAAACTGAGTGCCCAGAGTATGGCAATAGGTAACATAATAATTCGGCGACACTAGGCTTAACAGCCGCTAGCTCATGGACATCTGCAACACCAGGGTTATCACATCAGCGTTGCCGGCCTTTAAGGTGGGAATAGGCTCGTTTCTTGAAGGTGCCTAGTTCGTAGCGGTCCGGAAATACCGTTGCCGGCAACTCGTTCCACAACGGAGCAGTGTGAAAAATGGGGTAAGCTGGTACTCATCTTTTGGCAGAGTCACCCCGACGTTTTCCCGAGAAATCCGCCGGTGGCCAGTATATATGGCATCCGCCGTACCCCATAGCCCCGTACCGTATCCGCATAACAATGAAGATTGCTGTAATGCAGCATGTCATTGATATGCAGAAGAAACAGCGTAGGGGCTAGCACACAGCCCTGGGGGACTCCAGCACTCACGGATTTTAAGTCGGAGCATGACCCGTCGACAACGACCTTAATGCGCCGAGCCGCATGAAAACTGGAGACCCAATCGCATTATTTCAAATCCGCTTCTTGATCTACTGGCAGAGTGCCTAGAAGACCGACCGCATTGCCACGTCAAATGGCAATGCTAATCCCCTGTGCGAAGAATAGACCAGCCCCCTGGTCGAGAGAGCCCTCAATCAGTTTCTTTGCAAGATCTTTATAGAGTTTACGAGCACTCGGACCCCATGTTCCTAGATTCTCAACCCCAAACGCTCAACCACTGGACCACTGAGACTCATTGAAGATTTCATCAAAAAGTATTTTGAAAATACCTATTTTGCATTTGAAATACAAAACGAAATCTTTAGTGGTAGAGCCAAGCATTTCTCTGCATGAATGGGCCGGCTCGACCGGTGAAATACCACGACCTCTCAGAAGACCAACGTAAAGTGGCTCATGTCGCGTTTCGTTCGGTGAGAAAGGTACCCGGAGGCCCACCCCCCATGCTTTCCTTTCCCCTATCCCTTAAGGTCGGCGCGTCCACGCACGGTTTTTTTTTTATTTCGACAGCCAACAAGGCTAAAATGATTATTATAGATACATACATAAATTGACACCAAATCTCTCGCGGGGTAGGCAGAGAGAACACAGTGCCATAAAGCACGATCCTTAGACGCTTCACTCGCTTCATTGACTTTCATAACTCTTTACATGCACGCTTGTCGATTTTGGAGGGTCCTAACATCACCTTCCTGCAGAACACGTTCTATTTGGTCATGGAATGTGTCTTAATATAGATAATATAATAAAGTCACGCTGTTACCTAACTCAAATAAAAAAATATTTTATTTTATTTGTCAAATACCATGTCGTACCAACGAGTACCTACCGTGGATAATAGGCTGGAAATCCGATCGCATGTCACAAATAACAAACTATGATATATATATAATAAGTTATATTTATCAATATCGATACCACCTGTATATGTTGAACATAAAATGTCTTGAAACTTGTGTTTTTATGTTATTCCAATTGCTTTTTCTACTCAAGCGAAATAAAATATTAGGGCTTGTGAAGGTCAAAACTACAATTGTATAAACTGTAACTATTTAAACTGTTCTCATGATAAATTTATTTTTTAAATGCTTATATTATATTATTTTTATTTATTTATTTTTTCATTTTTATTCCTTTGTATTATTTTTTTTTATTATTGATGGACAGGTATTCTACTGAAGTTCTTGATTTTCTCGAAGATGTATAATGACCACGGTGCGTATCTTTAAAAAGTCTTTTAAATGTTTCTAATTCAATATTAATGATACATACTTTAACATTAGTCGAATATGTGAAATTATTATTTTAATATGGATAATACGTTTGCAAAATGAATCCCATAGACTTTTGACACCAGAGAGCGTTGGACAAATAAAATAGAGCGTTCTCCTTCTTCTTCATGTCACTTACCCCCGGCTATTGTATTTTGTAAAAAGACATTTAATTGAAATAAAATAAATAAAAGCGCCAATATAATTCAGACGTCATTATCGGCTAACTTTTTTTTCGGTGTGTCGACCTCGCGCGTATGATGAATATGGCTTTTGTAACAAAACATAATGTATTAGGCACAATGAATATGCAGGATTATCGATCCTCGTAACAAAAAGGTCTTTTGATGTTATTCAAATGTTTTACGCAATAGCCACATTTACGCAAATCATTTTATACATGTATAGACTATAGAGTCATGTAGTGAAAGTGTTTTTTTTTTAAGAAATGCTTGACAATTGACAGCACACTTTTGCTACTTATTTCTTAGATTAATTAACACTGTAATAATAATCTTAATGTACCTTTAATTAAACGCTGTGTTGTGGGGCTGTGGTTTAGAAATTCCCTTTTTCTATCATCCAGGTCTCTAGTTCGAATCTGTAGCCGCAAATTTTGTGTCCGACATCTAAAAAGCATTAAAACCGAACTCATTTATTTAATCCTTGTTTAAAGAAAACACACTTTAAATATTTTTTATGCGCTATTGGAGAAAAGCTAATGCCTAAACTGGTATTTATATTAATCAAGATTTAATTTTCAATTAGCTTCTTGTTTTATTGCTGCAAATGAGATGAATATAAAATTCCTGTGTCAGTGTGCGTTAATGAACTGTCCCGAAAAGGCTCAGCGATTCTCATAAAATCGCAACTTATGTTTTAAATGCATACTTCGCCACATACCAAGCAACCTGAAATGTTCAGCCCTTTTTTGATTTGTTTATCAAAAGACAAGACAAGACAGCGTTTATATTCCTATTAGCTGACCAGCAGCTAGTAGGAATATAATACTTCTGCAATTGATTTATTAATCTTGTCATTTCAAGAGGCGTCAATATTATGTCAAAATTTTGACATTTCATAAATCAAGTCACATTGAAATCAATTTTGACAGTAGACACCGCTACAGATATTGCTTGAGAAGGTATCAATCAATCATAGTGTGTAGGCACTGAATTGATTTCACTGAATGTCCCAAAACTTACCTCTCATTGAATGTCTTGATTGATAACTCGCTTAATAACTGTATTGTATTTCAATAAACCCAACGCTAAATTATGTAAGTGAGAGTTGGGTATTGCAAAGTGTGCATGGAGGTAGGATAACCGCGGTCAAAATGAGGGCACTGAGCAAAATTTGCAGAGTGACTCTTGTTAACCGCGTCGAAAACAAGGTTGTGGGGATGGAGATTGGATTAAAAGACAGTGTCGGTGTAAAAGTAACAGAGGGCATGGTCCGATGGTTCGATGATGTAGTAAGATTGACTAAGCCAATATACAAACAATGCAAAAGCGGATGGATGTAGGAGTCGAAGACGGCCACGACACACGCTATGACCAAATTGAACGAAATAGACGAGCGATCAAGACAACAGTTAACAACAAAGAAGCTAGTGAGACGAGTAAGACGCGTTCCTTACGGCGCTCTGTCCTCTCTGCCTGCCCTGCAAAGGATTTGGCGTGATGTTATATATGTATGTATTTCAATAATGGAAAACCAATTCAATTTCTAATTTAAGTTATGAAGTGACGCATTAAAAGAACGTGTTATATATAACTGTTTTCACCTTCAATAACCTTCCTTGGAACTCCACTTGGAACATTAACGGTCTTGCCCCTAATAAGAACGAATTGGTAACGTTTATTAAATCCAACAACTATGTTTGCCACTGAATCCTACTTCACCGAGAGAGATTGCTAGAGAAATAGCCAAAATGGATACTAACAAAGCACCTGGATTTGATCTAATCACCCCCAGAATACTGAAAGAGCTCCCCAAGAAGTGTGTTGTATTCCTGACCATCCTTATTAACGCTACGCTAAGAACTTCACATTTTCCTGCCCTCTGGAAAACATCCCAAATTATTATGATCCATAAGCCTGGTAAGCCGCCTAACGACGCATCATCATATCGTCCTATTAGCCTTACTCCGGTGCTGTCAAAGTTGTGGGAAAGGATCATCCTTGCACGATTATCACTCTGCCTTGATTTGGATCATGTTATACCTGACCATCAATTTGGTTTCTGAAAGTACCATTCAACTATTGAGCAAGTACACAGAGTCTACAGTACAATAAGAGAATGCCTGGGGAAGAAAGAATACTGCTCGGCAGCTATTCTGGATGTACAACAAGCCTTTGATCGTGTTTGGCATATGAGCTTACTATATAAAATCAAAACGCACCTACCACACTCCTACTACTTGCTATTTGACTCTTATCTCGGTGACAGAGGGTTTCAAGTTAAACTCCGCGATGCAAGATCTTCGCTCTTCAGTTGTCGAGCCGGAGTGCCTCAGAGTTCTGTGCTTGGTCCGGTTCTATACAATATTTTTACTTGTGACCTACCCCTGACACCTGAAACAACTGTAGCAACATTTGCTGATGATGCGGCCTTTCTCAGTTGTAACCGAGACCCTAATATAGCGAGCAAACTGTTACAATCCCAACTTAATGCTACTAATGCCTGGCTGACCAAGTGGCGCATAAAAGCAAGCGCTCTGAAATCTCACCACATTACATTTACCCTGAGATGCGATACCTGTCCTTCAGTACAACTAGGTCCCGATACACTGCCTCAATCAACCTGTGTTAAATACCTCGGATTCCACCTGGACCGAAGGATGACATGGAAAGACCACATAAAAACGAAGCGAAATGAGATAAACCTCAGATTTATTAGCCTACTTTGGCTCCTCGGTAGACAATCTGCTTTATCCCTGTCGAACAAGCTAAGGGTCTACTGCTCCATAATAAAACCGATCTGGACGTACGGTCTTCAACTGTGGTCTTCGGCCAGTAAATCTCACATCATGTACCTGCAGAGAACTCAAACCAATATTTTAAGGACTCTTTCATCGGCTTCTTGGTATGCTCACAACTCGGAAATCCATGAGTACCTTGAGATTCCATTCATCCAGGATGAAGTTAAAAGATACTCGGCCAACTACAGGAATCGCTTGACAAATCACCCGAACCCACTATCAAGCATGCTCTTACAGCCTTACCGAAATAGACGACTCAAGAGAGCTGATGTGCTGACTTACTGAGGAGAGAAGGAGCGGTGGCTCTAACTCTCTAAATACCTACTTCTTGTAACCTTCCTATAATCATTATCATTACATAGTATAAAACAATGTCACTTTCCGCTGTCTGTCCCCATAAATGCTTATATCTTTAAAACTACGCAACGGATTTTGATGCGGTTTTTTAGTAGGTAGAGGGTGTCAACGGGGTGGTTTTGATCTTTAATTCATATATGATGTTGTGAAGAAAAAATGATTATTTTTGAGATTTAGCAGTTAGCACTTTAATTGCAAGCGCTGGCTGAACCCTAAGTGATAGATCAAAACAATGTTTTACATTATTAAACACCTTTAGAAGGTCCACAATAAAGTTCACGAGGGCATATATCTATCTCTTAGGGATAACCCACAATGACCATTTTTATTTTTTTTACTTTTTACGAAAAATAATGGCTTATATACCTTCGTATATAAGCAATTAGTTTTAAACATTACAGCATACATTTTCATCCAATTAAGTGTCTAAAATAGATTGTGCATGTAATATAGATGATCCTGGCCCTTTACAGCAATTTAAACGAATATTTTCGAAGATATTGCAGCATTAACATTGCGGGACTAATTAAAGTCGATAAATAGCACAAATTGAACCTCATACTATCCAAAATTTACTCATGTATGCGGTTTGCTTTTGATGCGGAACAAAGTTCGCCGGGTCACCTAGTAATAATAATAATATCTTGGACACTATACACACAGCGCCTTTCAGTTCCAAGCTAACTATATGCTTGAGTTATGGATACTAGATACCTAACGGATATTAATACATATCGTCGGGGAAAGTGCAAATCCGCGGAACTAGCTTTGGATAATTCCGCGTATGTGACAATTGTAGCCAATTAAAGTTTAGGCGGGCAAATCTCGCAAACTCTTGATAGTCTGCCACCGCCTTGACACGAGTTCATTTCGACCAATCTGAAGCCAATCAAAATGAGCTTGATCATTGAACTAATAAAGTTGTTAGGTTATAACCTTTTTCTGTAAAACTGGACGATTTTAATCGTAAGCAATAGTAAGTATATTAAGTATATATGTACTGTGTGTTCATTTTGTAAAAAAGGAAACGACCGTGGATACTAATAAGAGCAAACATAATTAACATCTTTAATATTCCTGGCTGTTCCTGGCAATAGTGTAACCATATGTGTTTACTGAATTAATGACTAGAATTGTTGCCCATCCCGTTTCCCGAATCACTTTTTTTAACTTCATTTTCGTTCATTCATCATTCGTTTCATTCATTCATTTTCGTTATCGAACTTTAAATAGGATCGGCAACACATGTCACCCTTTCGAACTATTCATGTTTTCAAAAGATTTCGCTGTGGTTTGTGACCGGTTGAACTAATCCTTACAGTTCTAAATCTATCCGATTGTTTCCATAGCGGATATATAGCAATACAAACAGACGCACAAGAGATTGTGATTTGTTAAATCGATGTTCTATCATAGTGCAATTTTACAATTAGTTAGTACATAAATTTGATAATATATTTAAACATATAAGTATATGTATTTCTGGCGTATTTTATATAAAAAGAAAACCGAAATAGTGATAGCAGACGGTTTAATACGACCCTGATTATAAATTATTCAGTAACCTAGTTCCGCCGCTTGGTAATAGATGCCGCTGTCAGATATCATTCGGAAGCAGTTGAATTTATTACCAGGCGAATACCAGTTTACCTGTAAACGAAAGTACTGAAACATCACAACGACTGTTTCAATTGCTTCCTATACAAAAAATATTTTAGTAAAGAGTTGGAAATATGTATTTTTGTATATTGTTTCACAAAATAATAGAAAAATTAAACAAAAATATTTAGGGTGTCCAACTCTAAATATTTTTGTCGAGGGAACACGTAAACCTAAGTTTATCTTGGAAGTGCTCTACATTCCAATCATCATGCAGTTCCGTCCAACCTATAGTTTCTAATTGAGTAACAAACGTCCAAACATCTTCACAAAATTAAAAAATAAACAATATTAGTTAGATTGCTTTTAATTCTTTGAATGATCAGTGGCTTAGAAAAATTTGAAAAAAGAATGTGGGGTTACAATCAGAGAACCCACGACCACCAGTCAACATAATAAATTAATAATAACATATATTAATTACGTAACTCCTCGCTGGTAATAAAATATATTAAATATACAAAAACATTTAACAAATTTCAATACACACATATACATATACACAACTTATCAACCTTATACTTAATAGTCGAGACGATACATAAGCAAGCTATTTCTGTAGCGTAGAGACACCACGAGTTCATTATTATTTTTGAGGACATATTATCACAATAGTGTCAAAGTTGTCATTATTGGAAGTTATGCGTAAAATATATATAATAATATGTATTTTAGCGTTATTATTTTCGCAACATTATTATTAAGTTGTAAAAAGCAGTAGAAAAAATAAGTAAATAATGGCCGCCGCAGTCGCGCACAATATTCTATAGATACATTTAATATTGCCAGTAATGTTTTTTAACAAAAAAGTAGTAAAAGATTACAATTTTATATAAATGAAATTAGTTCCGCAACACAAATTAATTATCTTACTTAACATGATCAAATAAATATACAATGAATAAATAGTTAAGCATTGCGTCCAATATGAAAGTAGCAGTAAGTAATAATGTGCTTTTATTTTTATATCTAATTTTTAAAGAACTCTTCTAGTATTTACAAGACTAAATGTCATGTTCACGCCATACCTGCCTTTGCACCAAAAACTGTACGTCCCACATTAGAACACATGGCCACCCTAATAACCTTTACTTTAACTATCATATATTATGTAGCCCGTAAAATTTGCATGTTTTAGCACGCAAGGTTGGCCTACCGGAGTGTACGAATGTTAGCGGCCATTGGTTACCGCTATTTTGTTTTAAGCTCAATGGAAAGGGCAATGCTATAAACATTATTCTGAAAAAAATATTTGCTTAAAGTGCCTTAGGTGACGGCATGCAAGAAACATTAGACATTATATACGTGAACCTATGTGTACCCCGTAAAAGGGATATCTGAATTCCTTTTCACCAACCATATTTTCAGCCTGCAAGCCGCCACTGAGATCATTCTCATTCATATAAACATTAAATTTCGTATAGATCCTACTGTTAACTATAAATCATGTAATTAATTACTAATGATAATAAAATATATAATCAGTCCATTATAAAACCCAGGAGACATAAAATTTTATAAATAACAAATAAATTCTGCTAAAAAGTTTGCGTAACGTCTTTTACGATTTTTTTTTGTGTATCTGTGGTAATAATTTGACATTTACAGCGCGCCAATGTTCGCGTCAGGGGGAGTGCGCGGGAATATCTGGCAGCTCATGCGTGCGCACTCAATACGACCCGATCACAAGATGCCTATGTGGAGAAAATCAACCTCCTTACAACGGCCAGTGTAATTCACCACACAAAGGTAAAACGGAACACGAACCCAGGACCATAAATACGGAGATTGTTTTCTTGCCATTTATCCTTCGTCCTTCTAATACGTACTCAATACGAAAAAGCCAAGTACACGAACCTACTAAATAATATTCAGTAAACGTTCATGTTTTAAAACACGAATTATTCGTTCAGAAACGTATTTTATCATAAATAAAAAAAAGAAGCAGTTACTTACTCGAATAAAATGATAAAATCTAATATTATTATATCAAGCACGTAAGCTCATAAAGCTCGCTCTATACACGAATGTTGCTATCAATAAAAAAAATCAAGGTTGACAATTAACAGGTTCAAAGGCAGTAAATGTAACAATAAACTTTTTATATATAATAATAATAAAAAGCCCATGTACATGTTTACAGTTAGTAATAATCTGATTTAAATAATTATTTTGTTTTTCGTCGTGTAAATTACAATAAAATAGGTAGTAGACCTCACTAATTATTATTGAGAATAAACAATTATTAGTACTGTTAACTGGTTTTATCAGAAGCAATATTAATTGTAACATGTACAAATAAGGTCTAGTAGAAGAAAAAACGTCTTCTACACAAAGCGCCTGTATCTGTTTTTAATCGTGAAAAATGATTGTTGCCTCAAACTGTAGGCGTTGTTCAGTTTGCTGGTAAAGTTCAAGTATTTTTAATAATAATGCGCAATTTCTTCTGGGTGTAAATATAAATTATATAATTGAAATTGAAATTAAGGCTTCTCTCTAATTAAGCTCTCAGAACTAGTCTCGGTGGCCCAGTGGTCGAGCACTCTGCTTCTAAATCCAGAAGTCGCGGGTTCGAATCCTGGCGCACACCAATGACTTTTCGAAATTGTTGTTCAAAGTTATGTGTGATAGATATCGATGACTGAAAACTCTGTGTCTTTGTGTATGGCAATAGGTTCGCCACCTATTTCTTTTGTGACGGAAACAGAACGGCGAGTCGAGGCTTAACAGCCACTGCCTACACCTTCGGGCATAAAAAGGTGTGAAGTTAGGTTATGTTAACTAGGCAGCGCCTGGACTATATTAATGGTTTTTCTAGCCCTGTACCACGTATGCTCAAACAGCGACGAATGCATCGACGGCCTCACCTGCGGTACTCCGAATATTACTGGCAGCACTCCACCCCACCTGATAGTACACTCTCCCACTGAGAAGATCTGCCTTTGCGATGCTGATTCAGGCTACGTAGAAAAAGACCATGCTTGCAGCGGTGAGACAGTGACACTTGATAAAATATTAAGCTATTCGAAATACCTAGGAAAAACTTACATATATTTGATACCTACCCACTATTATTTATACTGCTAGTATTTTGACAGTGGTAGAGCCACGCAGTTCGCTGCATGAATGAGCCGGCTCGACCGGTAAAATACCGCGACCTCTCAAAATATCGTTGTAAAGTACGAGTAGCTTTAGCTGCGTTACGCTCGGTGAGAGAGGTAGCTGAGGGACAACTCTTACTCTCCCCTTCCCATTCCACTTCCGACCTATGCCGTTTTAAATGCTGGCAACGCAACTGTACTGCTATCTGTGCTGCAGTTGGTTTAATGATTTAAATGAAATCTTTAAATGAAATCATTTTGTCCTTTATGGAAGTCACTATGATACGTTAATGGGATTTTTGCTTATATTAAGTTGTTTTTTCAGATGGTGACATCATAAAAACATCGCTCTTTGCAATTTTCGTCGTCTCCTGTGTAAGAAAAATGTTAGTCAACTAAACTTTAAACATCATTGTGGAACAAATTTTTTTATTCATATTTATTACACTTCATTTAAAGATAAAAATAGATAAAAAGATACATAAATATCAACATATCAAATTATACGATAATTCTGTTGTTGATCAAATTTTGTATCAACCATTGAAGAATTTGAAGTCATTGTCAAAGACAAAAATAAATCAAACAGTATTTGGTTGTACATATTTTAAGGCTAACGCCGTTCACAGCATATACAACAGTTAGCGAATTTAAAATCTGTCGTGGCTGGAGGACCTGAAGGACTCTTGGAGGTTACAAAAAATATAAAACTACAATTAGCCAGCTTGTTATAGTAATAAAAACCATACATAACTCGAACATGAACATTCGGCTTATGCTAGAATGCGAGAATTTAAATTAAGTTTTCTTTTATACGACGATAATACATATAAAGAAAATCGCCTAAAATCATAATTATACATTGAATTAAACCGTCCAATATTTTTAATGTATAATTAGATATAAGAAGAATAATTATAAAATAAAATTTTACCATCAATGAGTAAAGAGTGTAAAACAACTAACTCATTTAACACCGATAAACTAGTACAAATCACATTGCACTTAAACTAAAAAATAATAATAAGGTAAATTGATTCATCTAATGTTATTATTAATTGTAAATTATATAAAGTGATAGAAGAGAAAAAAATATATAGAAATTATAATAAGATATGTAACATTTACTATGAGATTTTTATTAAAGTATACAAATATTGCTGGTTAGTAAGACACTGAAATTGAGCTTAAACTAATTTATTTTCAATTAAATACTTCCATTAAATTCCTCAATTTCCATAAACTAGAAAATATGAAATTAACGCACATAAAAATGCAGATTTTTTTATTTTAGGAAAGTAGCTTACTATCGTCACTAGGACTATCTGTCAAAAAGTGGCAAAGCAAAAAAAAACCATCTATGCACATGTCTTATTAAGCCGATATTAGAAATGTCATAATATTGCTTAGGTACTTAACGACGATTACATAGGTATATTTTAAGAATTGCCTTGGATTGGACGTCAAAATTATTCCTATTTAACTGCTCCAGAAGAAAATTTGTTGTTTTCAAATCTAGTATAAATCTTTAATATTTTTCTGTAGTTGGTTGATAAATTGCTAGATATTGTTAAATGAGACTTATCAATAAATTACGTGATTTGGCGAAATTATTAAAAAAAAATTGATTATATATCTATTGGTCGTTACTCTCTAGATTCCCTTCATCAACAAAAGTGTGAATAATTTAATTGTTCGTTACATTCTTTGGTATCTATACGCACGCTTAAATTATACCTACTTACAAATGTTTCAAATTCTAATTATAATAAGGTTAATAATTTTGCATTATATTATCATTACCTTGCACCTAATACAATAATATCGAGGGGTGAAAGGCTATTTGCTTTAAGCGACATTTTGGGCGATATTGAGTTATATACATATTTGGAATCAGCAAATTGCGTCGACTGATACAAGTTTCATTTAAATCGGAGCACTTTTTTGGCGCTTAAAACATCCCTGTTTTTGGGAAGTTTCCATAGTAGCAGTGTTTTAAGCGACATGGATTTTGCATTTTTTTTTAAATTAGTTACTTGAGCCATACACTCATATTAAAAACTGAGAGATAAACCAATTAGCCTTTCCCAGGTAAATAAGACATAAGACTTAAAACATTTTTCCTGTTTCTAAAATTTACTAGGTACGGATTTGAATCATTTGCACTTCCACCAATTATACCGTGTAATGTCGCTTAAACCATTTAGTCTTCACCCAAATAAGACATGAAACGTCGCTTATACCAATGTATTTTGAAGAACAGAAGCTAGAGGATTGTAAAAAATTGAAAGAACATTTAGATGAAAAAAAGGCATATGTATAATAAAGTTCTAATTGAGACTGTTCTAATTTATAATTATTATACTAAACAAACACTTTAACTGATGTTGCGTTAGTAATTTATAATTTTAATAAAAGAACGTGAGATTTTCGGCAATTGCGCTATATCCAGGTTGTTTTAACAGCCGTTTATAGCCTTATATGTTAATAAATGGAACACAAAACGTTATATTTTCAATTTTATATGTTACATAATTTAATAAGCCGCCTACTCATGTTAGTCTAAAGTGGTGGTTGACATAAATAGCTTTCTTTTATTAATTCCGGGTCATGTCATTTCATTCTTATAGACTTACTCTGAAAACATAAAGCATTGTCGCTTATTTGTTTTTTCCTGAAGCTAATTGTAGTTTTAAAGTCACTTAAATCATTTTTCCATTCCCTGAAAAATAAGGGCTTAGGGCATTTTGAATTAAGCGACACGTATTTTTGTCATTACAGGTCGGTTTAATTTAATATTAGCATCAGCATCTAGATATTTTTAATTGAATTTCAACAAAGTTTACCCCGTTCAAATAGCCCAAGAAGTTTTTAAGTTAAGAATTTTTTTTCAAAATTTCAAACTTTAAATGGCTCTCCTGTAAAGTTGCAAAAATGTCGCATAAAACAAATAGCCTTTCACCCCTCGATATAATGTTAATATGTTTTAGAATATAGTGGTTTCCACAAATAAATCATAGTACATAATATAAACGTAGAAATCATAAAATACGCGCTTAAATAAAAATAATAAAAATAAAATTATTGATATCAAAACTTCATCAGTAAATATCACTGTAATAATTAGTTGTGTGTGTAAATTGAATAGTAATTTTATCATGTTTTACAAAAAGTAGAAAGTTTTTCAAAAGTATTATAGATATAGTTAAAATTAATAATTATATAAAGAGTTTGTGATTTAATAAATGTTTAAAAACACCTATTTGCTGTTTTATTCGTGATTGATATTATTTATGCAAAAAGATTATAGAAAATGTATCGATGGTACTTGGTCGAGCACCCCGCTTCGGAATTAAGAGGTCGTGGGTTCGAATCTTGGCTCACACCAATGACTTAGAAATTAATTTCGAAAGTTATGTATGATACATATGAAATGATAAATGATATATATGAAAAACTTTGTGCCCGATATGGCAGTAGGTTCGCCACCTTGTTCCATTTTTGGACGTAAACAAAACGGCGAGTCGAGGCTTAAACTGCGGGTAGAAAAAACTTCAAGTTATATCTATGTATGTTATAGAAAACGAATATATGTATCCACGATTTTTCGCCTCTATTTCAACCTGTAATAAATGTAAAATAAATGGCTGTATCCAAATTCATGTTAAAAGATAGACCATTCAATTAGCATAGAATTTATTTTAAATGATATTAACTCGTTAAATTGAAGCAATCCAGAACAAATGTGTTATTCCCCTGGCCAGACTATGCTCTCGATCCAGTCTAAATGACTAGATATCCTAGTGTAGACAGCTGGTTTGCCACTCTCAGCGCAGTTCCTACCAAAGGATGTCACTCCCACTATGTGGTATATGCACTGGTTGTCTTTAGAGGCCACCTGGAGGGGAGATCCGGAGTCACCCTGAAAATTGCATGAAAACAATTTAAATGTTTGTTTAACGTCTAGACTCGACGCTAAAATACATACAGACTTTTATATAAAGATGGGAACTAATATAGGAAATAGTGAAGACTATTGCAGTTCCTCTAGTTCACATTTATTAAAAAATCATCTTCATGCATCAATATATAACTAAATGTAAACTAGCAAAGTAGAAAGCTTGATAACTAAATATGAAAGAATTTTAAGTATTTTTTCGTAATTTTATTCCCTTTTTTGCCGATGCCTACACCCGCCGAATCTTCGAATGCTGATTTATTTTTGGTCTCAATTGTATTTAAATGTAAATAAATAAATATCGGAACCACACATCGTGTAGAATTACTGAAAAGTCATAGGTGTCAGTCAACCAGAATTCCAACGCCTTTGCTTCAATTGAGGTATTCCAGGCAATCGAGACAGCAAGTGCCAGCACAAATTTGAAATTATAAATAGTATTTAGTATTTTGAAAATGGTTTAATTATGCAAAAACGTCCTCTCACTTGGCATGTATCCTTCCCCCCTCTAAGTTCACCAGCGCACATTTGGGACTCCGCCATCCCTTTCCACTTCCTGTTCCTTATGTTGTAAAGAAGGGAGTCGCAGTAGTCGTTCTCTAAGAGTGTAAGTGCAACCTTCTGAAGTTCGTTTGATGTGGCGCGTGTAGCTGATTAAATTAAAAATAGAAAAGGTGTAAGGTAAGTTATGAAAAGGTTCAACAGACCATTCATTCTAGACCGAATGTCTAATGACGTAGAAAAATTGGCTTATTCATGGAGCGATCACTTTTTTCTGATACGCTTGACTAACCCAGTTTTTTTACGTGATAGGAGGGCACAAAGATGCATGCGTGTCATCTGATGGTAAGTGACCAGCACCGCCCTTAGACACCTGCAACACATATAGTGTTACAGTGGCGTGGTCGACCTATAAGGGAGTAGGATGGGAAAGGGTGGGGAAGGGAGGTGGGCCTCCGGGTACCTCTCTCGCCAAACGAAACGCGGCATGAGCCACTTTACGTCGATCATCTGAAAGGTCGTGGTATTTCGCCGGTCGGGCCGACCCATTCATGCGGCGAACTACTTGGCTCTACTACTGTTAAATACTCCTAATAGTAAATACATTGACTGATTAAGACATAGTGGGTACATCAATGGTTGTTAAATCGTCTCGCTATATTTTCCACCTAAGCCCTCGAGTATTAAAGTCGTGCAGATACAGAAAACTTACCAGTATCTATGACTCCCCATCCGGTTGCAATTACTTTATCATATCCGGAGAAGTTAGGTTTGCTCCACAAGCATGCCGCCCTTACGTCCGATTTGAAGGTGACATCTGAAGCCAGCTCGAGGAGGGCGATGTCGTGATACACTATCGGTGGATGATAATCAGGATGCTTATGGATACGGCGAATGGGTACCTACATTATACTGTCACATTAATATAGGACCCCTAAATTCATAATATTAACTTTTGACAGAGCAATGTCTGACCGGGCAGTTAAATTTTTATATAATTTTAGGATTTAAACTACATGTTAAGTCCTAGTCAAGTAGACAGAAAAAACACAGTGCCCAATAGGCCAATAACACTGCCTACAACACGTTGTCTCACATTTACAATATTCTCGAGCGTATCATGTTATTATAGGAAAAACGCGGAAAGGCACAAATTCTCATAAATGGTGTGTTTTGAGAGATTTTTTTTACTACAAACCATTGCTTGTCATTCAGCTATTTTCAGTTAGTGTTAGTTAAATAAGAATTTCCTTTTATTTTATAATAAAACTTACATCGATCGGATCGGCGCCATCTTTAACCCTGTTGTCAATATTCTGATCGCCAAGACGTACTATGGCTGGGTCGGGTTGTTTTGCGTTAGGATCCCTGATACAATGGCCCGCAGTCACCACATACCTTGGACTGATCAAGCTTCCACCACAATTAAACCGGTAAGTGTCATCAAAATATACCCATCCTATTGCAGCCTACAAAGATGTAAGATAATTAATATACAAAATACTTATAAGCTACCTGAAACAACTGATCGGTATTTTGAGATTATTATAATACTAGGTGACCCGGCGAACTCTGTTTCGCATCAAAAGTAATAACTGCTGCCCCGCTATGTTAATACTGCAATATCTTCGACAAATTTGAAGTCGATAGCAGCTATAGGTTAAAAATGGGAATTTTCCATTGTTAACACCCCCGCAACCCCCCTTGTGGGTGGAATTTCGTAAAATCCGTTTTTAGCTGACCTCTACTCGGCGAAAGGAATAATCCTACCAAATTTCAAGTCGCTACGCCTTATGGTTCCAGAGATATCGTGATGAGTCAATATATAGGTGGAAATCTCTTATATATATATATAGATTATTAAAAAAAATTACATACTTAAATGCCTACATAACTTCACACCCAGTCCCGAGAGCGGTAGACAAATAAAAAACGTTTAAATTGTTTATGATTTACCATATGGGGGAATTCCCCTAGATCGGCGTTCTGCCCTCCCACGATGAGTTCGATTCCGGTGTAGTCACATTTAGCTGTCAATATGCTGAATGTTTCCGGTTCTGGTAACAGAGGTATGTAGTCCACCCTCTTTATTACACCACGACTGTATTCTTCACATTCTTGAAAAAAAATAATCATATCGTTATCTATACTTAAAGTATTTTATAACAGGGTACCAGATAATATCTCCATATTGGAGAAAACCTAATTCGGAAGACTTGCAACTCTCATAAACCGTAAAAAGAAGCACTGATCTATGACGTTACCACTCTAATTCAAAGATGTCGCGTCAGTTGTGCTCGACTACTATGATCGCATAGAATTTCTTAGTTAACATGTAGGACGTTGATTTTAATTTGGTTGGGTCTTAATTGTGACTGTCGAGTATTCTGGTTGC
Organism: Euproctis similis; assembly: GCA_905147225.2. Taxonomy (NCBI): domain Eukaryota; kingdom Metazoa; phylum Arthropoda; class Insecta; order Lepidoptera; family Erebidae; genus Euproctis; species Euproctis similis. The sequence continues at coordinate 3,992,477 of LR990107.1, forward strand.
TACACCTTTTATTCATTAACTTGTTTTCAGTAGTGTTAATAATATTGTTATTTATTTCAAATGGTTTCAAAAGTGTATTTGGCGCATGAGTTTCTTGCTCGATTCTTCTCATGATAGCCCCTACACTCGGAATCGGGCCGCTCGTGGCGATTGCGTCCGTGTTTTTATTTTTTGCTCCATGGAGGCACTTTCCTCCAGCGCTCGTGTTTGTATTTCATTTTAAATAATATGTTATCTGTACTTGTTGACTATTTTTATGTGTCTTTGAAGACCTATAAATAAAGCTACTTTGACTTTGACGAAAAGTTCTACAGGTGGAACATTAGAAGTTTATTATATGTTTGTACGCGCTTCATCCCGTAACTTCTGCATAAACTTTAATATTTTATACCTGCTGAGCTGAGCCAGCGCATTATCGGTATATCTCGAGAGAAAATTAAGCATCTCTGATTAACATATTCCACAACGTTTGAGCTTCGACTCAAAATTGAATTAGTAGTTGCTGAGAACATCACTTTCTAACAAACAAACTCTCATTCCAAAACTTTATATTTTAATCTAGTCTAGTTTTTTAAGATAAAATAAGATACATACTTCTTTCGCTGACTCTTCTTGTATCTTTACCGGTATTTCCCCAAACAGGTCGGGAACTGTAATAATATCACATAGATCATATTATTTATTTTACAAATTGAATTAGTATTAATACGAAATATACGAGGATTTTTAACAAAATTGCATTGTATTTACTCAGAATTTTTGACATAAGCCTCTTGCAGTATGTTGGTACCATCTTTGCAGCAGACCAGTGCTGAACCAAAGGTACTGTAGGAACAGAAAGTGGGGCGTATACCGCTCAACCTGAAAAAATACATTCATTGTTTAATTTCTGAATATTTAATTGAAAAAACCTATTTCTATGTAATAGAAATTGGGACAGAATTGAAATACCGGCTTTCGATTAAATGGTTTAATCATATGCTCTTCATAGGAATCTCCGAGGCATTACAAATAACTCCTTAAAAATAATAATAATATCTCGGACACAATACACACAGCGCCCTCTAATTCCAAGCTAAGCGACTAAATGCTTCTGTTACGGATGGTAGATTACGGATATGAATACATGCATACTTATTCTTGTAAATACTACTAAATACATACTTAGAATAAATAGAAAAACACCCAGAAGCCAGAAAAACATTCGTGCTTGTCGTAAATATTTGTACTCAGATGGGGATCGAACCCGATTCCGAGGTCGGTAGTTTTACCCATGCACCACGAGGCCCGTCAAATTTCTGATATATTTGTACCAAACACAAATATTACATCTACTTTTCATAATATTTAAGTTATTGATATCGGCACAATAGTCCGTACAAATTTAAATACGTGATAAGCCTAATGATGTTATTGTCGGGATGAAGGAGTTCATTAGCCTAACGTAACCGTGTCTATTGGCACGAGGCGAGTGACCAAAAAAAAAAAAATATCCTTACTGAAAGTCGTTTTTGGCTGAACGACACTGGTTCACCTGTGTGCAAGTGCCAGCCGTATTAGCGTACTGATCAACGCAGGGTTCGCCCTCTGCAAATATAAATGTTTTCTTTACTATTAATAAATCTAACTGTCAAATTTGGTTTATTATGACTGCAATATATATTACGTAGCTTTCCAGCTTATTTATCTTCAATATACAAAATAACTTTTTGGAAATATATGAGTAAGTAATAAATATCGATGTATGATTATTAGTATTCAGTGTGCCGGCGAAAGGGAAACAAAAATAATTGAAATCTGGTGTCGAGACGTGCCTACCACCGTCGTAACATAAATTCGGGTTCTAGGATGCAAGATACATTTATATAATAAGTGTCTATATACTGAAATATTTAACTAACTACGGACATAAATACTCGTAGTAATTTCGGGCTTATGTCTGTAAAGATAATAAGTTATCGACTCGGTCACAGGATAGAACCACGACAGTCAAGCTACAATCCATCAAGATGAATTATTATTATAAGTGACTGATAATGAATTCAAAAGTTCATAAACAATATCTGATATTAACATAGACTAATAAGAAACATTATTTAACAAAAAATGAATTATGTAAAAATATATTGGCATCATAACGTTGAGCTTACAATTAAACATCACGGAAATGGACAAGATCGAGTTTGTTAAACTTGTTGAACAAAAGAGTAGTGCCATATAAATTATAAATTCATTAACAAAACAAATATTTGCAAGCAAACACAAAAGTTACATTAACTTGAGTAGGAATGTAGGTACACTGCAAATGAATGCTATGGAATTTCTTACGATGTTTTTAAAATAAAAATGAGTAAATAAATCTGCGTTATTTACTCAGTTTAGCATTTGAAGCATGATTAAGTAAATACATTCATAAACGTGATCGACTTATTATGACTGTGAATAAGGGCTTCTTACAAATTGTACAGGTCATCCCAGTACCGGTATCTGCAGGTCATTCAGCTGTAGTGGTTAACTTAATTAAGTAGACAAATACTGGTTCTGTGGTGAGACAACTTGTTCACATTTTCCTAACAGCAACTTACCTTGTTGACTGAATACTGGCGCGATGAGGAAAATACATTTTAATATGACTAACATGCTTGTTTGTTTATTTTTTTAAACAAGTGTCCCATACATCATCGTTTAAGAATCTGCAATTAAAATATTAATTAATAATTTCTCTACCAGTAGTTACATGTACCTATCTACTTAACCAAAGAAAGCGTTTTTTATTCCGTAATAGAAATATTCAAGACTTAATATTTATTAAAGTTTCTTGATGTATCTAGTGATTTTCATAAACACTGGATACAGGTGCAGGCAATGATCTGTATTATAAAGTTACCAGTGAAATTCGTGCTGTATGTCTATCACAGAATTTGACAACATTAAGAACCCACTCATTACCTACAGATCGAGCCCATATACATATTGTGTGATAATAGCAGTAAATATTAATATCAACAACAGACCAACTGGTGCCCGATTTTATATAGATTCCGCCACCACATTTGGGGTGAGTAGGGTTGACAGTAGTCACTGTCTTCCCTTTCGTGTATTATAGTTATTAAGAAATAAATTGATAATATGAATAGATCGTCGGCGGCAGGTGTAACACTCAGGTGGCTAAGTCAAAGTCAAAATAACTTTATTTTTATAGGTCTTCACAGACACTTAAAAATAGTCAACAAGTACAGATAACATTATGATTTAAAATTTAATAATAATAAAAAAAAAACACGAGCGCTTGTGGAAAGTGCCTCCGTGGAACAAAAAAAGACACGGACGCAATCGCCACGAGCGGCCCGATTCCGAGTGTAGGGGCTATCATGAGAAGAATCGGGCAAGAAACTCATGTGCCAAATACTCTTTTCAAACCATTTGAAATAAATAACAATATTATTATTACTACTGAAAACAAATCAGTAGGTTGGTGAATAAAAGGTGTAGCAAACAGAATACTCGACAATCACAATTAAGATCCAACCAAATTAAAATCAACGTTCTACAAGTTAACTAAGAAATTCTATGCGATCACAGTAGTCGAGCACAACTGACGCGACACCTTTTAATTAGAGTGGTAACGTTGTGCAAAAATTGTGGCGAATAATAAAAAATAAAAAAAATTAAGTTTCTATTATATATTATGTGAACACCATATCAAGGCAAATTTACAATTAAAAAGCTATCAGAAATTATTACAGAACGCCTCCACTCCGAAAAAGTGAACAAATTCCAATACACAAACTACAAAATCCGCATTGAGCAAGCAATTTGACGGTCCCACTCCGACTTGTCAGTCATGAAGTCGTTGATGGTGTAGTATGCACCACCAATGAGACGACCCTTCACAGCCCGCCCAAAGCGATCATAAGACAAATCCAGAATATGCGCAGGTATCCTATTATAAAACTGTACACCCATTCCCAAAATAGACTTGTGTACCTTGTGCAGGCGATGATACGGTAATTCAAGCTTATGCTTGCCTCTAGTATTAAAATTGTGTACATCGCTATGTTTTGTATATTTATCTAAGTTTCTCCTCACAAACATGATGCTATCATATATAAACTGGGAGACAACCGTTAAAATGCCAATTTCCTTAAAACGTTCTCTGAGGGAGACCCTAGCACCCAAATTATAAATTGCCCGTATTGCTCGTTTCTGAATAACGAAAATGGACTGAATCTCAGCTGCTCTGCCCCATAGCAATATACCATATGACATAACGCTATGAAAATAACTAAAATAAACTATTCTGGCGGTTACAATATCGGTAAGCTGTCGAACTTTTCGAACCGCGTAAGCAGCAGAGCTAAGTTTTCCCGCTAAAGACTTTATTTGTGGACCCCACTGTAGCGTATTATCTAAGGTAATACCCAAGAATACAGTAGACTTCACTGGGTCAAGAATTTTATTATTTAGAGCTATACTTATATCCGGACCTTTAACACTAGGCATAGTGAACTTTATTATTTTAGTTTTATTCGCATTTAGAACTAAATTATTAGCCGTGAACCATTCATGAACTTGTGTGAGAGAACAATTTACATCATCAAATATACTCTTTTTACGGTCTACCTTGAAGAGAAGTGATGTGTCATCGGCAAATAGTACAACGTTACAAAACTTCTGTACGCAAAAGGGCAAGTCATTAATATGGATATTAAATAATAAGGGGCCAAGTATCGAACCCTGGGGAACGCCCATAGTCACCGATGATCCAGATGATCTCACTCCACTTATATCAACAAACTGTAACCTGTCACTTAAGTAGGATGCAATTAGCCTAAGTGCCGCGTTATTAATGCCATAATGACTAAGCTTACGTAAAAGTGTGCTATGCTCCACGCAATCAAAAGCTTTGGAGAGATCACAGAATACACCAATTGCATCCTGCGAGTTCTCCCAAGCATCGAAAATATGTTTTATAAGAGCAGCCCCAGCATCAGTCGTGGAACGACCCTTAGTGAAACCATATTGCTCTTTGTGGAAAAGATTATTTAAATTGAAATGGTCTAGTAATTGTCGCGAAATTATTTTTTCAAAAATTTTGCTAAGTGCAGGTAGAATTGAAATAGGACGAAAGTTGGTTGGATCATTTTTACATCAATTTTTAAATAAGGGTATCAATTTGCTGTGTTTCATTAAGTTAGGAAACACACCCGCATCTACACATTTATTAAAGAGCACAGCCAGGCTTGGAGCTATGACGGCAATAATAGAATCTATCAATTTAACGGAAATGCCCCATATATCAGCAGTTTTTTTAGAATTTAATAATTTGAACACTTTTATAATTTCGTAAGAGTCGACATGATCAAATTTAAAAGAAACGTTGCACTCGCGCACACTATCCCTAAGCAGAGTTTCAGCCTGAAGAGGACATGAATTTAACGCAGACGTTGTAGTACTCGGAATTTTGGCAGAAAAGTCACTAAATGCATCGGCAACGGCACATTTCTCTTTAATAATTTTATTATTAATAATAAGTTGAATATTATCGTCATGTCTCTTTGTACGACCTGTCTCATTGTTAATGATATTCCAAGTTGCTTGGATTTTATTACGAGATTGTTGGATCTGCCTACTTAAATAATTTGATTTAGCAGCAAAGCAAACCTTCTTAAATATTTTAGAATAGTTTTTAACATATATTAAAAAATCAGGATCAAAATTCCATTTACTTAAACTATACAAATCGTACAATTTACTTCTACTTATATAGATGCCGTTGGTAGCCCAATCGCAAAACGTTAAATTTATATTTTTTCTGAAAGTTTTAACTTTAAAAATAGTTTTATGTTGTGAGTCTATGGTTTTTAAGAGTGAGTAATAAAGTTCATTTGGGTCACTCGACATGTCCGGCGCAGTAACCCTAAGCTAAGCTAAGCCGAGCGCGACGGGTGGCAGGCGCGTCACACTGCCTGCTGCCCAATGTCGGGAGACCGGGAGAGGGAGTTCGCCGCCTCTACGGTGGCGTCGTGCGGTCCGTGGCCTTGTACGGGGCCCCCGTTTGGTCGCGAGACCTCGCGGAGTTTTCCGGCTCCAGGGCTCTGCTGAAGAGCCTGGAGCGAGTCAATGCCATCCGGATCGTTCGGGGCTACCGTACTATCGCGTACGAGGCAGTCCCCGCGGGTCTTCCCTTCCCCTTCAAGATCCTGGCTGAGATGTACGCCGCCGGGATCGGAGCGGGGGGTCACGGACGCGCGGGGACACGAAGTGCGTAGGCCTTCCGACTACTGGGGGACTGGCGCGACGGGCTGGTCCTCCAGGGCTGTGCGCGTCAACGCGCCGTCGGTGCTGTACTACCCCACCTCAAGGCCTGCGTGCTCCGTAAATGGGCACTGTCACCTACAGGTTGACTCAGATAGTTACCCGGCACGGGTGTTTCGGTGAGTCGAATAAAAAGAGAAGAGACGGCGAGATGCCACCATTGCGCATCCGACCTGGACTCGGCCAAGCACACGCTGGAGGTCTGCCCGGCCTGGACGGCCGAGCGTCGAGTCCTGGTCGACGAGATCGGGTGAGACTTGTCCCCGCCGGCGTTGCTGGCGGGCGAGGAGGAGTGGAGGGCTGTGGTGTCCTTCTGCGAAACTGTGATGCTCCAGAAAGAGGCCGCCGAGCGGGATCGGGAGAGAGCCGATCCCGCTCCAAGGCGGCAGCGGCGATCTCAGTGATTGCCGCCGCCGACGGGCCGCGAGGGCACACAGGGCACACAGGTGCGGCCGAGGAGGGTCGTCGGGCGCGCCGCCGGCCAGGTGCCTCCATACAGCGCGCGATTGGAGCCGCCCCGCCCTGAGTAGCTCCGACCGGGAATCCCCAAGGATGAGCTCCCCTCGTAACAGAGCGGGGCGACGGCAGGGTGGTCGAGAGGGTTTAACCGTGTCCTAGACCACCCTAACGCCTGAGGAAGGCTGCCGAAAGGTTTTAGTGGGTAGCCCTAGGATCGGATTGCAGCTTACTGCTTTGGGAGTCCCACACTACCTCCTACTGTCCCCAGGCGGAGGTGTGCATAAAGCATTTCTTCACAAAAAAAAAGTGACTAAGCTATTTCTTGAAGTAGAGGACTTTACATATCTAGGCTCCATTATCACCAATAATGGGTCATCTGAGAAGGATACCAGAAGACGAATTCGCATGGCGGTGAGTGCTATGACCCAGTTAGACGGTATATGTACCTATAGAAAAATATCGAGGAAGACGGAAAAACGGTTGGTCACCATCCTCGTCTTATCCATTTTCCTATTTGACGCGGAGACTTGCAGTCTAAGAAAAGCGAATTGCCAACGCAATGATACGTTTGAAATGTGGTGCTGGAGAAAGAGGCTCGGAATTCATTGGGTCAGAGATGAGGAAGAAGTATAAAAGGTGGATGGCTTGGGTTAAAAGACGATATGATTAGAATGAGTGTTAATGTGGGAGAAATCGATGATAATTGTGAATGCTAAAAGAAGACTGTTGGGGTAGATAATGAGTTCACAATATTTAGACGATTGTGTCAAAAACCGAGTTTTAAATCACCGTGAGTTAGCCTTGTGTAATTTGAAGGAGTCTAACTATCGATATCTTAATACTGGAATAGTAAATTCTAAAGAGTAAGCATTAGACCACAGGCCCGTGTTGAAAAATCATGGGTCATTTGGACCAGCAGGGGATCTATCTAGAACGATATAAGAGATAACATAATATGATTCCGCACTATACTAACACTTATAAGCTGTCCAACTGAGTGCAGTTGAGAATTCAAAGTACATGTAGAGTGAGATGACCTTATGGTTGGATTATTTTTGCATGGCATTCTTACCATGGATAAATCCATGAAAAATAATAAGAAAACGATCAGTGCCGTAAAAAAAAGGTGCTCCACGAGGTCGAAATTTTCTTTTCACTTTCCGACATTTCCAGGGTAAATTTGATCATTTGATTTTGTACAGAATCACTTTCATACTATTTCAATTATCCATTATTCCGCAACGCCTTACAAAAATCATGCGAGAAAGGGGAAAGTACCTATCCAGGGTTCTCGGAGGGAATTGTCACCTGCACTCAGTTGGACAGCTTACAAGTGGTAGTATAATAATTTAATAGATAGGTCCCCTGCTGGTTCAAATGACCCATGATTTTTCAACACGGGCCTGTAGTCTACATGTCATAAAAGAGGGTGCAATTGAACTTACCGTCAAGAGGTACACAACGACCTCTTCCTACATCACAATACAGTCAATACGAACTATAAATAATAGTAATTTTCACATATTAACACTTTTCCATGACATATCAAGCCATTTAAATTGCCTATGGTAAAAATAAACATACACAAACAAACTGGTAAAAATGTAACCCTCTTTCTGACACAGGCGGGTTAAATGATACAGGTCTATAGTAACATTGCTTATCATTTTCTCATGCATTACAAAACTTAAATATTTAAAAGGCAAATCATTTTCACATAAGTACGACGAGAGTGCTGATTGGAATACCGGATTCGCGATCTGTTGTGGACGCAAACTACGTGTGGTACCTTATAAAAATATGTTTTTCGCAATTTCCAAACCTGCCATTTGATAAAATAATTTATTTAAGCGACGACTAAAATGAAAATACTTACAAATAAATATATTCAAAATACCCACCTAAGACAAACACAACTAATATTAACCAAACAAACGTACTCACGCGGAGGTTGCGAACACATAATAAAGTGATAAACTAGTTCTCACTTATAAACTGGTTGCTGTTACTGGACAGGACACTGAATAACAATAAAAAAAAAACAAACCACGTAAAGAGTTATTTACAATACTGTTGCGAATATGAAAGTGAACTTTATTCATATGTATAAAGAATTTTATTTCTTACGATCATTCGTATTTACGTTTAGCGACAATAAATTTAAAAAAATCAATTTATGAGTATATACAATTGGATGAGTGTCTATTTTTTATAGATACAAAAATCCAATACATGAAAAAATCCTACATACTTCACGCCCTCGCTGTAAACCCTCGATTTACCGAATAGTTACGTCCCAAATGGAATAGGTGGAGGAACCTATAGATATACACCGGGCACAGTCATCGACATTTATCAAAAATAACTTCCCAAATCATTGGTGTAAGCCCGGAATCGATTCCGCGACTTATGAATCATAAGCCAGGAACTTAACCACTGGACTAAAGAGATTGTTGATCAAAAAAATCTTTGTTACCTTATTTACTTCATTAATTAGTAAAAATAAAAAAATAGTCCGCTTTAAACGCAGTTTGGAAACTATTAATTGTCAGGTAACTACAATGTGGACGACACCTAAGAATTCCACTGGGTCACTTAAGCGATATCGCTTAAGTGACCCAGTGGAATTCTTAGGGTTCGACTCGTTCAAAATAGAGATCTCGAGGTGGAAGCCCTCCTATATTTTACATCATAATGGAATAAAGAACTTTAGATCGTAATCGTTTATTATTATTATAATAAATTTAGAGTAGTGTCCTTTAATCATATTTTAAAAGGAACCAAGTACTACTCACTTTGATGACTTTAGTAGATGAACTAACTATAATGATGATGAAGAGAAAATTAATCATATGGCTGTATTGTCACTAATAAATAATATGGTCACATTCAAGTTATTCTCAATCTTAAAAAAGTAACTGGTGTGTAAGTACTTTTTGATTCGAAATTGTCTTTGATTCGAACTTGGCTATTCAGGTGTCACTTGCTTGATCTTGAAAATGAGAAAGACAAATTCCAAATCCAAATTTTAACTGAAAACAATACATTAGTTTTGAATGCGCATTATTGAATAGAACATGATGACTTTGAACAGGTAGAATCAAGTGAATCTCAAGACTGGCTCATTTGAAGGCAAGTGACCTAAAAAAAACTTAATTCAAAATCTCATTTATTCTACTTAGGTCATATACAGACACTTATGAAGGTCACATAATAAGAATTCCGCCAATTGAAGGATTGGCAAAAAAGAGGGGACTTTTTTGCCAATCCTCGAGAGAGTCATTCTTTTTTTTAAGTACTTAAATACACGTACACTTAAATACACAAGTTCATAGAATAATAATTTTTGAGGATTAGCATTGCCATTCAGCGTGACAATGCGGCTAGTCTTCTGGCCACGCCGACAGTAGACTAGTGTCCGACCGAAGCTTCGGCTTCGGCTTCAGCGACCATCAGCCAAAAATCCATCTTCGGTGAGATCTTCCGAAGGTCCGAGAACAGTAGGAATTAAAAGAACTACGAAAGAGTGAGTGACTGACGGACCGGACTGCACTTAGTTCAGTGCGGATACCTCTATCACCGAGAGAAAAGCGGCATGAGCCACTTTACGCCGATATTCTTCTTTAGCTGTGGATAATATTGAAGAAAATTATTAAATTACTAAGAGTTTATAAACCTTTGGCTTCGGCCGAAGGTTGTGGAGATTGCCGATTAATCGCCTTCGGTCAAAAATAGACCTTTGGTCGGATACTACTGTAGACCGATTTGCGGAGAAATTTGATTTCAGCTAGTTTTTTAATTGTATATATTGTACCTAAATAATGTAATTAATTTATTTCATCTTATTATTGCAAATAATTCTCTAATAGTACCTAATGTCTCGGTGGGCCAGTGGTCGAGCACCCCGTTTCTGAATCAAGAGGTCCCTGGTTTTAATCCTCACACCAATAACTTTCGAAATTAGTTTCAAAAGTTATGTATGATAAATATCGATGACTAAATAACATTGTGCCTGGTATGGCAATAGGTTCGCCCCCTATTCCATTTGGGACGTAAACATAGCTATGAGTCGAGGCTTAATTGCCACTGCTTTACACCTTCGGGTAGATAAAGGCGTGGAGTTATGTTATGCTATTGCAAATAAAATCTGACATTATAGAATAATATACAGAGGAAAATGAGGTCTCTCGGTCAAACTAAGGGCACAGTATGATAATAAAGATCTTTGGACGGTTGAACAGACCGTTCTCGAATATGACGAATATCTCAGCCATCGCCTCCATCGCCATATTTTAAGGAAGGTGGCGAAATGTTAAGCAACTAACGCCGCCCTTGGACACAGATAGTGTTACAATTGCGTTGCCTAGCCTTTAAAATTGCATAGTAAAGAGGACGGAAGTGAGATGGAGAGAGAAGAGGGGAAAAGGTTGGGCCTTCGGACACCTTTCTCACCGAGCAAAACACGGCATAAGCCACTTTACGTTAATATTCTAAGTGGTCGTGGTATTTCACCAGTCGAGCCAGTCCTATCATGCAACCAAGCGGGTAGCTCTACCAGTGTTTAAAGGGATTTTAAATAAAGTAAAACCAATAGACTAATATGGATAGCCAATGAAAGGGTTTTCGGTAGTTCAGGCTTTTTGGAGAACGGAATTTCAAACAAGTCATCAGGGTTCTATGATAAAATTTGTATTATTAACATCTAATCTCTAAACATCGTCATTATAAAAATAACCACGCATGCGAAGATGCGAGAAACAAGTAGTCCTCAATAAGCGCTGATACCAAATGGGTACCGAACATCTTATTAGGTTTATTTATTCTACAGAAAGAAGGCTCACGGCACATCGTTTTTGTTTTAATTACTTTGAGGAACTTTTGAAATCACTGTGGTTTGACCTGCATAAAACAATACATGCATGCATACCAATACTAAGCATTCCATAGAATGATAGGGGCTTCAGTGCCAAATAGTGTTTGTTAACCAGTAGCGACATCTCATCACAAGGAAAAATTTCCACAATATTGTGTTGCATAAAAAAACTTAGTAATTAGAAGGTGTAGGCAACTGCAACTAGGCATTTTACCAGCATAAAATACATGCATATCTATACATGCCTATTTATTTCAATAGAATCATGGGGGCAACAGTGCCAAATAGTGTTTGCAAACCAGTAGCAACAATTCATCACAAGGAAAAAATTCCACTACAATCATATTGCATTAAAAACTGGGATATGAGAAGGTATGACATGAAAACAAAAAAAATATATAGAAAAACACAAAGGTTCAATAATCATTTATTTGTATAAAACATCACATATAGTTTGTATTTTAATATGATACCAATATATTACAAAGTATTAAATTTACAACAAATAATTTATACTGTATTAATATGAGTATACTCTATATTAACCCTAAGATGCTCCTTTGATATAGAACAGAACCAAGCTATGCAATGTGGAAGCACCATCAAAAGCAGAACATACAAGTGTTTGTCTATGGCTGGTGAATGACCTAACGGATATATCCACAGCCCTCGTCTATTAGCATCACGTATATGATGGCTGCTGAATGCGAGAATTACCATACAATTTAAAATTAATACATTTATATTTCTAAAATGATAACTATACAATAACAGTAAAACAGATAAAAGTGTCCAACATGTTGTGTTATGAAATATCCCCCGCTGTTTCAAATTTGACAGGTCCTGTGAACAGTTAATAGATATAACTTAATAAAACAACTGGACAATATCTTTAGAACTATTAATATTGACCACATGTTTAAAAGTTCATAGAAATGTATACGATTATGTGTAAGAATGTGTGAAAAATTTAAACCTTACCTTTAGGTGGAATGATTTAGCCACTAAAAAATGATCTATGTCAATTAAGCATGATACTGATGTACAGATTAATACATTCATAATACAAGTCTTCATGTTTAAATTACTCTCATGACTATAAAATGCCAATGCAGAAAAAAATCCTATGGTTCCATGGATAATATTGTCAAAAATGGCACGTAAAACAAATGAGTTAGAGAGTTCTGATTTAAATACAACATAATCACCAACATAGGCCGAACAACCTAATAATAAACTAAATATAATTTTTAACAACTTCATTTTGATTTGTACACAGTACACATTTGAAAACTTCAACTAATAGTTTTAACATTATCCAAATAATATATATTATTTAATCTAATAATTTGTAGTTTGTATAAGAAATATATAAGTTGTTTTGATCAAAGAGGATGTAAATATTGTTAGTTAAAAATTATATTAAATTATAAACATAAAATTATTGGTTTTGATTCTTTTGATTATAATTGGACGAAAATTATGAACCAGGAATAAAGAAATCAAATAAAACTTTTTTTTTTCTTTATGATGTTGTGTAGTGTAGTCGCTCGATATCAGCACTTGCCACTTATGTATTTTTGTCATCAGTTAAACTATTTAAATTTATTTAACCAAAAAAGATATCTTCTATGAAATAATATCATAGACAGTCATTGTAAGCTCAAAATGGGTCGATGGTCAATCGATTAACATTTCAGACGATAACCAGCAATCCACAATTAAATCATGACACTCTTTGAAATTGAGTTTGGGCACCAGTTCGTGTAAAACAAAAGGTCATGCTACATGCTTCTCAAGGAACTTTAGTACAGACAAACACTGCAAACATCTTTTAGCGCAGTCGATTATATATTATAACATATTTGTACCACGTAAATATTGGAGAAAGTATCACTAACATAACAAGGCGAACTGATACCAGTACTCGTCAGTGTTAGTAGGTAGGTAGGTACTTTATTTTGTAAACACTTCTTTTACTCAGGCGCGGTCACTCAACAACGAGACTAAAAATGAGTTGTTGATGTGTGAGTGACTCAATGTCTGCGTAAAAAGCACTTCAAAGTGTCAACTTTTACTTAATGTTCATGTGTTGAATGAAAACCTATTGTACGCAGTTGCGCTGACAGTGATGAATATTAGTACATTTTTACTGACATGTGCTACCAATCCTGGGTTACCAATAGTAAAAATCATATTTTTAACATCAACTTTTTGATTTTTATTTCCAAAAAGTGGGTGCTCTCTGTATCAATGAAAATAGCTTTGAACAAATATCATCTTTTTGTTTTGTTCATCACTCGTGAAAATGATCTCTGTAAAGAGTTCGAAACGTCGGGAGATTAATAAAATTGGTAATAAATAAACGCGATATAATCGTAAAGTTTGTTTTAATGTCATGTGCTATCTATTATAGTCTATGCTAAATCTATGCTTACTATAGATCTTTGTAGCTTACGTAGTTCATACTAGCTACGTTAGATGTCAGCAAAACATAAAATCCCTCGTCACTAAAAGGATGTTTTTAATATTGTACATAGAGTACATACGTGGATAACTTCAATTAACTTCATGCCAAATCCCTTGCGGGGTAGTCAGAGAGAACAGAATAATATTAATATATTAAAATTCTAATTTTTTAGAAACTAGTCGTGTGCCATATATTATTTTGTATCTATTAACTATGCTCTGCACCCCCCTTTACTTTTAAAGAGTTTGAAATATTTAGCAACGACTAATATGATACAGCTTTAGCAACGAATACCTATAGTTAATACATAAAACAAAACTGCTACGGGGCTATGTCGGATCATTAATAAAAAAAAAGTATTAGGCGAATGAAAATTATCAGATCAAGAGTACCTAGTAGTTTTTGCCCGCAGGTATCCTGGGCAAAAACAACTTATATATAATTATATAGCTGTGCAATAATAGTACAAGAATACATGAGACTTCAATCTAAGTATAATTGCCACTGCCCACACCATTAGGCAATAAAGGTGTACAGTTACAGATGAAGAAAAATGTTTATTTGAATGATTTTTATTTCTCATAAAATCCAAATAAAATCCTCATTTTGTAAATTATCTATATAATATCACGTGGACCTTTTAACGAAAATTGAGTGGACGGAGGAGTATGTTAACTTTCGCAAACTTGAGAGAGAACTGACAAATATTATTTTATAAAACTAATCGTCATTCCTGAACTATAGGTACATATAACATAATAAAATCGTAGGAAGGTTAGAACGGTACATTTAATTTTTTTTTAGAATACCTAGTTGTGGCTACAATCGTTAAATACTGAACCCAACAATATGGTTTGTAGAAACTTTGTCTGTTTGTCTGTATGTTTGTTACGGATAACTCTAAAACTACTGGATGCTTTTATATCCAATTTTGCATAAATATTGCCAAGTAGTCGGACCAACACATAGGCTAAATAATATCACGCTATCTTTATTTTGTGTGAGTAATGAACCCTTATAATGGCACAGGCATTGTATTTTTGATGCGTTAGGGCGTCCACGCAGACCAAGTCGCGAGCAACAGCTAGTTTTCATTAAACAAGTTACACACACTACCACCATTTACTACCATGTATTTATACACACATGCATAGATTTCCTATTGTTTACTTTGGAATTCTTAGTCCGTTAGGTGGCGTTGCAAATGGAAAATCATAGTACCTATGCCGACTGATATTCACACCAGTTTTTTATCTCACATTACAGATCAGTGATCGACTGCCGTCTGGTGATCATAGTGGTGGATAAACGACAACTTATTTTCAGATATAGTTTTGTATGTAGGTACCCAATCCAAGCGAAAAAAAAAACATAGTCATTGATTGATACATTTGATACTCGCACTGATATTCGCTGTTTACTTTGAGCACTTGGCATTGCCATTTAGTAAGTACTGCTAGGTAATATTA
The DNA here is from genome assembly GCA_905147225.2 of Euproctis similis. Taxonomy (NCBI): domain Eukaryota; kingdom Metazoa; phylum Arthropoda; class Insecta; order Lepidoptera; family Erebidae; genus Euproctis; species Euproctis similis. Next base: position 4,008,066 of record LR990107.1, read on the forward strand.
CGCCGACTAAAACTTTTTGCCTGCAGTGGTTGACATAATTCTGAACTGAATAAAAATGTCAGCTCTATCGTGAAGGGGGCAATAGATACGTTTCAGTTGGTCGCATGAACTCATGAAATAACACCTAAATTTAAGTGATGTTCGAACTAATAACTAACTGTGGTCAAATATCGACCACCGAGAGACCGCTAATATAATATAAATATTTGTATGTGTTGATAAAAAGGCCGTCCGATGAACTCCTCATATTTTCGCAATTATTTTTTATTTGGAATCAATATAGTCTGATGGGTGTTCATGAATCAATCATGACCCCGTTATTTGAAATATATCAAAACTGATATCTCGTACCTACCTAGTACCTGGTCGCTTTATCGTTATCAGTGCTTGCATTCGATATGAATCGAGGTTGCCAGAACTCGAGAAACACGAGTCGCAACATCGTTACAGTTGTTTTGCCGGGCCTTACAAAACACTGTAAGGGCCGGCAAACAATAAGACGGCAATAATAAGAGATATGGAAGAAGTCGGTACTGGGATGGGAATGGCTTGGTTGTCCGGATACTTCTCTCACGAAGCTAAACGGGGTACTAAACGGGGTATGAGCCACTTTACATCGATATTCTGAGAGGTTGATTTATTTCAACCATTGAGCCGGCCCATTCAAGCAGTAAACTGGATTTACCACTTTTTTTCAAATTAAAATGTTAATGTATGATATTATGTTATTATCAAAAGACATAATGAAGAATATAATAAAAACTGTAACAAATTATTGTAAGTCAAATTTATTGTAATTTTCAACACATTAAATATAATACACATTTAATAAACAACAACTGCCAATGAATATTTTTTATGCATTTCAAGAGATCACAGATATTTTCTAGAGGAAGTAAACGATAATGCTGTTTTAAAATAATACTTTAATTTTAAACCAGAACAATAAAACTATATTAAACTTGAGACTGTAACAAGAAAAAAATATGCGCAATATTAATGTAGACTCGTGGAGTAACGTCTAACAGTACTGGCTGCGGTGCTAACGTCGCGTATTCGATAACCAGAGCACAAATAAAATAATTCAGAGATCAAAATCAAAAAATATCCTCATTGTCAAAATCTAGTAAAAAAAATTGTTCGCGTAAGTAGGTACCCACAATTTAGGGTAAATTTTAAAAAGTGGTGACACCACTATCGGCACTTCTTAGAATCGCAAGATAATTTCAGTAATATATATATATACTATCGTGTCCGTTGGTAACACGTAACAGTTAACATAGTTCAGTAGTAAGTTAATACAATCAGTGAAAATGCCTGAAATAGTGCATGTACAAGCAGGACAGTGTGGGAATCAAATTGGATCTAAGGTAAATAAATAAACCACGCTTGAAAAAAAAAATACTTTTCTAGTTAACTTTTATTTGGGCGTCCATTCGTTCTTGCATAATAGTAGATTCAATTCATATCTTTAAGATAAAATAACTGTTATGTGCCTAATTATAATTATTTAGTTCATAGCGTTGTCTGCAACTGGTTTTTATTATTTTCCAAACAAACGAAATAAATAATCTTAAATTAGTAGGTACCTACGTGTTTCCCTGTTGCTTTAGATTTGAAAGACTAACTGTTCTGAATATTAATAAATAATTTCGTTATAATTAATATTGTCGTTTAACCTTGACTAAACATTATTAAATAATACAAAATATCCATCACTGGATAATAAACCACGGTCCTATTCTATGGAAACAAAGTGTCTACTCTATTCCCGGGATTATTAACAAAACCATGTCTCAAACACACTGATCGTTCACTACCTACAAATTAAAAAATATTATTATTGTCATATTACATAACAACACGCCATGCCTTAGTTCTAATACCTATCGCTGCTTGTATTTCTTTACACAGTTTGCTGACTTTATAGATTAGATTATTATAAAATTTATAAAATGAGTGTAAATTCTTACATATCACTCTCGTAAGTAGACAGTGACAGTACATACATACACATACATAACTTCACGCCAAATCCCTTGCGGAGTAGGTAGAGATCCTACATACATCCTCTTTTGCATTGTATATCTAGTCAATCTTGCATCAGCCATCCTTTCTACATGGCCGAACCACCGGAGCATGCCCTTTGTTACTTTTACACCGACACTCTCTTTCAATCCGACTTCCTTCCTTACAACCTTGTGTTCGACGCGGTCCGTAAGGGTCACTCCGCAAATTTTGCGCAGTGCCCTCTTTCGACCGAGTTTATCCTACTTTCATGCACACTCTGCCATACTCAGCTCTCGCTTCCATAAGTAAGCATTGGGTTAGTGACAGTAATTATCATATAATCACCATCCAACACTTATCTTTTCTTCAACAGGCGTACCTAATGAGGTACGCCTTTAGGTACGCCTGGTAAGAGAGTTTAAAAACAAAGGGTTTCAGCAAGAGCTACAAAAATATAAACTGTAGAGTTTAGAGTTTTATTTTGTAACAGGGAAAAGCTTTGAGCATTTCATGCAGTTCCAAAACATGCAACTTTAATGCAGATGGGTAATTTAAACGAGATGTTCAAACAAACAAAAGTAAATATAATTGTATTATTTAGATGTTGTTCAGTCCATCTACAAATTCATCACACCTTGGACATGTACCTACAAGGATCGAACCCCCAACCTCAACTTGGCCAAATTTAATTCTTCCTTCTATATAGTAGTCTCGGTGGCGCAGTGGTCGAGCACACGGCTTCTGATCCAGAGGTTCCGGGTTCGATTCCTGGTACTGGCCCACACCAATGACTTTTCGAAAGTTATGTGTGATAAATATCCGTGATAAATATCAGTATAAGTTAAGAGGCATTTAAGGTGAGTATTTTGCCTCGAAAACAAGATATCGAATTGTTAGGGTCGGTAGTAAAGTAAGAAAGGGTAGGTAGATTTACTAAGGCGGTTCGAACATGTAGAAAGAACGGATGATGCCAGATTGACTAGAGGAGATATACATTGCAAAAGCGGGAATTAAGGTCGTGAACCACACTTTCAATGACAAAATTTTCTGAAAATTTGACTTGAAAACAAGAAGTGTGTGAGGCGTGCCTATGGCGCTGTTCTCTCCTATCACCTAAGATACTTGGTGTGTTATTAATAATATATGTATAGGTGATATATGTATATGCTAGAATTAATGTAGCAGTCACTGTGGTTCAGTGGTCTTGCTCCCGGCTTCTGATTCAGAAGTCATGGATTAGATTCTTGCGGCACTCACACCAATGATTTCTCGGAACCACCATAACTGAACAAAATCATGACAAAGCCCTCATGAATAGATAGAGTAAGAAATAACTGTCAAAAGAAACGGTCATTGCACACCACACTAGCTTTCTTGAATTTCATTAGCATTTTTTTGCATTATATAAGGCTTGGTCATTCATTCATTTGAAATCATAACATAGTATAAAACAAAGTCACTTTCCGCTGTCTGTCCCCTTATATGGTTATATCGTTAAAACTACGCAACGGATTTTGATGCGGTTTTTTTTAATAGTATCAACAGGGTGGTTTTGATCTATAATTCATGTATGATGTTATAAAGAAAAAATGATGATTTTCGAGATTTAGCACTTAAATTGCAAACGCTGGCTGAACCCTAAATGATAGATCGAAACAATGTTTTACATTATTAAACACCTTCAAAATGTCTACAACTAAGTGAATCTCTTAGGGATAACCCACAATGACCAATTTTATTTTTTTACCTTTACGAGAAATAATGGCTTATTTACGAAGCGATTTTAAACATCGCAGCATTAATTTTCATCCAATTCAGTGTCTTAAATAGATAGTGCATTTAATATAGATGATGCTGGCCCTTTACAGCATGCAATTTAAACGAATATTTTCGAAGATATTGCTGTATTAAAATAGCGGGACAGCAATTAAAGCCGATAAAATAGTACAAATTTCAAAATTTACTCATTTATTACTTTTGATGCGGAACAAATTTCGACGGGTCTGGTAGTGTACTTAAAAAAATATGTCCATTATAAGCATTTATACAATGTAATAAATAAGTAGGTAAATTTGTGAAAAATCCTTATCACAATACATATATTTCATAACGCAACGAACGTGTTAAATTAAGGTAATTAAATTCAAAATACTGTCTCTTTAATCTTGTTAGTCTGGTGAAAGTAATAACGAACTCATAACTAAACTATACAATTAAAAGTACCTACATTTCATTTCTACTAGAAATGAAACTTTGAAAACTTGAAAATTTGGAAAAAAAACAACATAACTTCACGCCTTTGTTACCAGAAGGTGTAGGCAACGGCTGTAAAGCCTCGTCTCGCCGTTATGTTAACGTCCCAAATGGAATAGGTGGCGAACCTATTGGTATACCGGGCACAAAGTTTTCAGTCATCGATATTTACCACACTTAACTTCCGAAAACATTTTCGAAAAGTCATTGATGTGAGCCAGCGTCAAGATTCGAACCCGGACTTCTGGACCAGAAGCCGTGTGCTCGATCGCTGGACCACCGAGACTACTAAAAAAAAATACTACCTCATTATAATAAACATGTGCCAATCATACTAAAAAAATAATGAATGTCAGCTAGTTTAAAATTTAAGTATAGCAATTAATAAATACAACCAAAAAATGCATGAAGTGGACAAGAGGACAAGACACAGCCATCAGAAGACGTGTGATTTTTTCTGATATGCATCAAGTCCAGTACTGACAATAGAATCCACGAGAAGACCATAAAAGTGGATTTTTGACAGAATCGTCTTCGATAGACGACCAGTCAATTCTGGATATTTTTGGTCCCAAATGTAATAAGTGGTGTTTGTTAACTTACTTAATATTAATACCTTAATTAATATATAAATTATTATTAATATATAAATTATAATTAATATTAATATATAAATAACTTAATTAATAGGACACAATTTTTTTTGTCATCTAAATATATCATGCATAAATGCCGAGAAATATGCTAAAAAGTGCTCAGCGTGGGCCCAGAATAGATCTCGAGACGCCTGATTCAGAAGCAGAGTATTTGCTTCCGGGTCACCTAGATCATCTTTGTTTGAAAATATCTTATTAAGTAGGTATATGTAAATTATTATATTTTTAAAATAAAGTTAAAGGATGTCCTGACTATCACAAATATAGGTAGGTCAAAGATGACGACGCCTATTCTAAGATTATCGCGAAGAAAATATAAAAGTGAAGCCTACTACTTTAATTTAAATAAAATTCTATTTTTTCAATTTAACCAAAACCTCATCTGCGTAATCTCTTATGGTTCTCACCTGTAATGAGGGGTCATGACCAGATAAACTTTTATCCTTATAAAATGACGAAGGTAGGTACGGCAGTCGTTTGGGCAGGGAATGACGCTCGTAGCCTTCGAGAATCTTGGCCAACGAATCATAGGGCAAGTTCTTGTTACATAAATTCATAAAAATGTAAAATAATTACGGCAACACATACTGTATTTCACAACCATTTTTAATAAGTAAAATATTTCTATTTATATTATTGTACCGATATTAATATAGGTACAGGAACTGCTATTTTATGTGATTCAAATTCCGTGAATAGCATAGATTAGAACACGTAATCTTTAACAATAACATTCGGTACAAACATGTTTGTCAGTTAAATCCAGTATTATCGTATATTTCATCATCCTTGCAAGGGCGACGCTGCAGTAGGTATCGTGAACGCACCAACTTACGTAGGTACCGGGTACTAACTCACTCACCCAGTGATAACGGCAGATAACAACAAGTAAATACGAATTTATGGTAATTTTGAATATTTATTCAATGATATTAATGACATGACTCGGCGCAATAGGTTATACATTTTCATAGACCGTTAACCGTTCTTCCCTTAGCATTTCTATATACGCTTGATGGGTAATGTCAGGGACTCAGGGATCACATGTTATGACGATCCTAGTGTGGTTTATACCACCAATTAAAACAAGGAGGGTTGACGTCAGGTGGGTCCGGTCATAAAATCACAGCTAAATCTTTTGACAACATGGATAGTTCAAATGTATGATATGATATGCCGACCCCCGATCCCACTTAAACTGGGACAAGGGCTAGAAAATGACGGTTCTGAAATGTCCGAGGTCGAAGAGAACTGTGAATAGTGTGACCTATTTGTAAGAGGACTGAGAGATCATCGCCAGTCGGGAGAGCAGCCCCGAATCTTCAATTTTTTTAGGCGGGGCAAAAACTGAAAAATGCCGCCCCCGCCCAATAACATTTATTTTGACGTTTGCCGCTCTACTCTACTACTACTCATGCCGCATATCCGGAAACCCAAAAGAGAAAGCCTTTTCTTCCTATCCCGCTTCCGATCCCTTCCTTCCAATTTAAGAGACAGCAACGCAAGTTCTGTGCTACCTGTGTTCAGATGTCTATGGGCGGCGTTTGTTGCTTGCCACCGGGTGCTCACGCCTGTTTGTTTACCGTATACCATAAAGAAAACTTCTACTAAGGCTTGAACTATTTGTTGCAAATTATTTAATAGGGCATTCACAGCAACATGTTTTGCCGACCATCTCGTATGACTACTCTGTCAGTTCTCACCCGCGCTTGGGCCATAGTCGATCCCACCCAGCTGAGGATCACATCGGTGTCGTGCCACTGAACCCACGCCACGGCCTAGGAACCACGCGGAACTTTACGCTTCCAAGCTGCGGGAGGCAATCGCGGACGTGACAAGTGCGGCTGGTCAAACTGGCGATGTTGGTGGTGACCAATCTAGTAGATTCGTTCGCCAAGAAGGAAGTGGAAACGGCGATCGCGAACATCGGATGCTGCGAGATCGCGGCGGTCAAGTGCCGCCTTATCTGACCCGACTATACTGATACCGGTCGGATCCGCCTCTGGACGAGGTGGTTCGGTCCCTGTTTCCTACCAGGGCCAACTGTACGCCGCCAGCTATGGACCCTCTACCCTCGGCGACTCCGCCGCCAGAGGAGGTCCAGTCGCTTACGGAGGAACAATTCAATGGAGGTAACCCTCCGGCTTCGCGCCAAGGGCACAGCTCCTGGCCCGCACGCGTATTAGCTCTTGCCACCACTGAGATGGGGGGAAGGTTTCGGAGCCTCTTCAGTTCGTGCCTTGCGACTGGGAGGTTTCCGAAACCCTGGAAGGAGGGACGGTTGTACCTCCTTCCCAAGAACACACAGCCGACGGGTTCCGACCGTCCATGCCAGCCCATCGTCCTTCTTGATGAGGTTGACAAATTGTTTGAGAGCATCGTCGCCTTCCGCCTTAACGCTCACCTTTGCCTAGTGGGGCCGGATCTGTCGGACGCTCAATTCGGAATCCGGAAAGGGCGTTCGACCATTGACGCGTTGGCCCGTCTAAAGAGCCAGGTGCGGGATGCTGCGAGCGTGGGAGACGGGGTGCTGGCGGTGTCATTCGACATCGCCAACGCCTTTAGCTCCGTCCCCCATTCAGCGATCTTTGAAACGCTCCGTTATCACGGGGTGCCTCTCTACCTACGGCGGCTCCTAGCCGATAAGACGGGCAGGCTACGGCGATACGGCACGGAGTCCAGTGTTCCGCAGGGATTTGTCTTAGGCCCTCTCCTGTGGAACATCGGCTTTGACTGGCTTCTTCGGGGTGCCCTTCTCCGCGGGACGACTGTAATCTGTTACGCATATGAAACGCTTCTCGTTGCCCGGGGGAGGGACTACAAGGAGGCGGCGAGCCTCGCTTCAGCGGGTGGAGCCCTCGTGGCCGGGTAAGTCCACAAATTTATCTTCAGGTGGCGCTGCATAACACTGAAGCAGTCTTCTTCCCCTGTTCTTGGCGGTGTCCTCCCACTGACGCTTACATCATGGTGGAAGGCAAAATGATTGCTGTAAAGGCCATTATCATGGTTCATTATCTACAACGGATGGAATTTCGGCCAGCACTTCAGGATGGTTTCCTTTCCTTCCCAAAGGCACAAGTGCCGTCCGGGCATCTGGGTGCTTTGGATCGTACCTGAGCCGAATCGGCAGAGAGGAGTCCCCGTCGTGCCCGCACTGTGGCGCGGCGTAGGATGCGGCTGAGCACACTCTTCAGGTTTGCCGTCGTGGGCTGGGCCGCGCCGCAATTCGGTCGCGTTTTGTCGCTCCTCAGCTTCCTATCTACAGGGACTCGAAGTAGGTAGGTTTCAGACGGATTTGCAACGTGAGATGAGCGTGCTTTATAGCTCCGGAACCAGCTGGATACTGGTAACCGGCTAATCTGCACTTATTGAAGTGTCAGCTAGCTCAGTCAGTAGGCCCTAAACAGGACTTTTCGGGGCGGTGGGTCGTTCACTATAAACAATTTACCGTTAGGACAGGGAATTATTTATCGTTAGGACAGGGAATTATGTGGTAGCTGCCATGCTGGCCGAAGGTGCGGCCTGGAGTAAGTTCGCCTCCTTCTGCGAGGAGGTTATTAGAGAGAAGGAGGCGGTTGAGCGGGCGAGGAAGGACAATCCTCTCGCGATGCCGCTCCACAGGAGAAGGAGGCGACATTTCGATCGCCGATCCCCGGCCATTCCCGAGCCTCTCACCATCGCGAGGGGCGCGCGGAGACTACCGAAGGGCGGCAATTCGTCGGGCAGGACCGGCTGAAAGCGGTGTTCCATTCTTCTCTAACATGACGAAGCGAGAACGGCACTGGGTTGTTTAGTGGATACACAGAAATACCATCTCCACATCATCCAATACATAACCCTTCCACATCCCGGTGGGAGGCGTATGCCCAGCATTTTTTCCCAGCGTACCAAAAAAAACGGTAGAAGACAGTTGGTAAAGCTTGCAGCACGCACAAAGAGTTTTTATCTTGGAAAATATATGACAAGATCTTCTAAACGTTTTGCTAATAACACACAACCCCATAGACGATGTTAAATGTCTGTCACTGCTTTCAGTAGATCTAAATTCAATCTTTTTGGGGTGATTTTCTGCTATGAATACAGCCTGATTGCTAAAGAGAGACCGTTTATGGTCAGTCATTTTTTGTACTTGTACTGTCATTTATTCTGTCCGTGAAAGTTAAGTCATTTTATAGTAATTTGGACGCCCCCTGAACTTGCCGCCCGGGGCAAGGGCCGGCTTGCCCCCCCTAGATCCGGGGCTGCGGGAGAGTGCCAGATGGTGGTGATAATGATTAGGTGGTCATTATCATGTCGCCGACTCAATGTCATATAAATAAAACAAATATTAAGGAACGAAATTCAAAAATGTTATGTAACAAACATTTAAGATTTTAACAGTACCATGACATAATATATTCCGGTTTTTTTCGACTAAAGACCAAAGTTATTACTGAATATACTATTATAAACAATTCATTTAATGCTTTAAATAGTTTCTCACGCATAAGTCAAAATAATATTTATTTAATTTTTCTGGACGTTTTGCTTCTCCTTCCGATGCACTTTTTGATTCCATTCTAAGATTGGCATGGTTCAGTGAAACACACTTTTAAATCTTTTCCATAATTCCAGTTCTGGGAGGTTATATCGGACGAGCATGGAATTGGTCCAGACGGTATCTACAATGGCGAGAGTTACTTGCAGCTAGAACGACTCAATGTTTACTACAACGAGGTGTCAGGAGGTGAGTGCGTTTGATTCACTATTTTTTAACCAATGGTCAATAGCTCCGCTCAAACATAAGTAGATGGCTATGGGCAATTTGACATCCAAAAACAGTATCGATGTTTCTGTCTGAAACTTTAAATTTTTGCGTCTAAAGTAAAAAAAATGTTTGTTGCAAACGGTATTACAATTTAGGTAATTATTCTTCTTGTATATAAATCTAGGATTTTTTATGGGATGGGGGCAATTTAATATAATTTCTAGGAATTCTTTTATAAAGATATGTTTGATAAATATCGATGACTGAAAACTTTGTTCCCGGTATGGCAATAGGTACGCCGCCTATTCCATTTGGGACGTTAACATGACGGCGAGATGAGGCTTCAAAGAAAAAGGCGGGAAATTATGCTATGTTATATGAGGGCAAACGGGCAAGTGTGTCACCTTATGACAAGCAAATAACGCCGCCCACGGACACGTTCAACACTTCGATCGTCACAACGTCGTCTTTTAAAATGGGATAGGAAAGTGGTCGGAAAAGGAATAGAGAGGTGAGACGGTAAAGGGTTGGGAGTTCGGATACCTTTCTCGCCGAGCGAAACGTGGTACTTTACGCGATATTCTGATAAGGCGTAACTTACCGGTAGTCCACCGGTCGAGCCGGCCCATTCCTGCAGCAATTTGCATACCTCTCTCTACCACTGTACCAAATGATGACAGTAAGGGAAAATATTATTTATTTCAGGCAAATATGTTCCTCGTGCAGTACTGGTGGACCTGGAGCCAGGCACCATGGACTCTGTCAGGTCTGGACCCTACGGACAACTATTTAGACCAGATAACTTCGTGTTTGGACAGAGTGGCGCTGGTTTGTAACAATTTAACTTTATAAAATTTGCAAGTTGACATTAAATCTGACATTCAAACAAGTCCTTCACTTGAATGTATAAGTTAATAGTTAAAATTGGAGTGTCTGTTTGTAATTTCAAAATAACCCCTGTTTCAATGCATGCAGATGTATCCAACACATATAGTGTTACTGTTGCGTTGCCGACCTTTAAGGGATAGGGGATAGGAAAGGATGGGGAAAGGGATGGGCCTCCGGGTACCTCTCACCGAACGAAACGCGGCATGAGCCACTTTACGTCGGTCTTCTGAGAGGTCGTGGTATTTCACCGGTCGAGCCGACCCATTCATGCAGCGAACTGCTTGGCTCTACCACTGTTAAAACTGTATGTATGTTTCTATGAAATTATCTATGTTACAGCAAACCGAATTTAACGGGCCTTCGCGAGCAGCTAGCTAATGTAGCAAGGTTTATTTAATTAAATTCAAATTCTACAATTACTCAAATAAAAATCTTGTTCATTTAGGTAACAACTGGGCAAAGGGACACTACACAGAGGGCGCTGAACTAGTCGACTCTGTTATGGACGTCATAAGGAAAGAGGCCGAAAATTGTGACTGCTTACAAGGTACAAAAATGTTATGTTATAACAATGCCATAGATAGACAGACTTATTCCAATGCCAAGATTTTTTACAACTTTTTTGTTATTGCGAACAATCTTAAAACGGGAATTAAACGGCTGAACCCAATTTGACAGGATTTTCAGGGGCAAAAAGTTAATGTAGTTCTGTTTTGTTTAATATAATGTCTGCTAAATAAGTCAATGCTAGAAGGGAATAGAAGTGAATACAAACTATTTAATAGATATTTTGTGAGTAAAGTGTTCAATACAAATGTACCTACTCATCAGGTTTTCAACTGACACACTCCCTGGGCGGCGGCACTGGTTCCGGTATGGGTACATTACTGCTCAGCAAGATTCGCGAAGAGTTCCCCGATAGAATTATGAACACATTTAGCGTTGTACCATCTCCCAAGGTAATGTATTGACGCCAAACTTTGACCCAGCGACCTTTGTTCCACATCAAAGTAATAAATAAGTAAATTTTGGATTTATCATTTTTTCTTTACTAAAGCGTATATGCATTATAGCTAAAAACCATCCTAATGATCCCTAATAACTATTCCCTATACCTATTAACAAAAACCGCATCCAAATCCGTTGTGTAGTTTCAAAGATCTAAGCATATAAGGTCACAGTCAGTGGAAAGCGACTTTGTATGTACATACATACATACATAACTTCACGCCAAATCCCTTGCGGGGTAGGCAGAGAGAACAGAGCGCCATAGGGCACGATTCTTATACGCCTCACTCGCTTCGTTGACATTCATGACTCTTTTCATGCACGCGCGTCGGTTTTTGAGGCTCTTAACATCACCTTCCTCCAGAACACGTTCTATTTGGTCATGGAATGTGTGTCTTGGCCGTCCTCGACTCCTACATCCATCCGCTTTTGCATTGTATATCTGCTTAGTCAGTCTTGCATCAACCATTCTTTCTACATGTCCGAACCATCGGAGCATGCCCTTTCTTACTTTTACACCGACAGTCTCTTTCAAACCAACTTCCTTCCGTACAACCTTGTTTTCTACGCGGTCAGCGAGAGTCACTCCGCAAATTTTGCGTAGTGCCCTCATTTCCACCGCGTTTATTCTACTTTCATGCACACTCTGCCATACCCAGCTCTCGCTTCCATAAGTTAGCGTTGGGATCAGGACTGCATTGTGAATTGCTAGCTGGGCTTTTCTACTAATGTTTTCTGCGCCCAGGAATCTGCCCAACGCTCCATTTACGCTATTTCCTATCGGCACTCGTCTTTCTACATTCGCCGTGTACCTTCCATCTCTGCTAAAAGCGCATCCAAGATATACAATTTCATTCACCTGTTCCAGCACTACATCATCAACCATTATCCTTGCATCAGTTTTGGATTCCTCCCTTTCAAACACCATAACTTTAGTTTTCTTTGCATTCAACTGCAAGCCTTTAATCATGCAATCATCTTTCATAATAGTGACTAGTGTTGGCAGGTCCGACGGCGATTCGGCTAGAAGCACGGCGTCATTTGCGTAAAGCAGGCAGCTCACAACTAGGTCAGCCATTCGCATCCCTACATCCATCGATCTCACTCTCTGGAGACAACTGTCCAGGTACAGGATGAACAGTCGAGCGGACAGCACGCAACCCTACCTGACGCCGATATTGACGTCAAACCAGGGGGACAAGCCGCCGTCAACACGCACACATGCTATGCAGCCCTCATAAGTGGACTGCACAGCGCGCAGCAGTGCCCCGCTCACCCCGTAGCCCGGGAGTATGCCCCACAGATCCTTTCGTAAAACTCTGTCAAACGCTTTTTCCAGATCCACAAAACCGCAGAAAACCTTCCGGTTAACAGCCAGTTGTTTCTCCACGATGTTGCGGAGAGAAAAAATCTGATCCATGCACCCTCGTCCGCTTCTAAAACCACCCTGAGCCTCCCACAACACTCCATCAGATATCACCCTCATTCTCCTTTCAATAATTTTCCCATACACTTTTGCTGCTAAACTGATGAAACTGATGGCCCTGTAACTGGCGCACTGCATACGTGATCCCTTACCTTTATACAAGGGCACAATGACAGCGCGCCTCCAGTCCATGGGAACACTACCCGACCTCCAGCACTCATTGCTCAAGGTCAGGAAAGCGTCCCGGACACAAGTTCCGCCGTGTTTGATCATTTCAGCAGACATCATATCAATTCCAGCTGCCTTACCATTTTTCATACTTCGTATCGACCATTCTACTCTTCCATAGTAATGTCCGAGCTTCGCCAGATGCTGGCGCAGCGGTGTCAGCCGTAGGCTCACTCGCGGCGCCCACATCCGGAACATACTCGTACATTCCCCAAAATACTCACTCCACCTGCTCAATACATCGCTTGGGTTTGCAAGAATGTCACCAGTCTTAGACATAATTTTGTCCATACTGGATGTTGACGAAGAACCCCGAGACTTTCTAACTTCCCGCCAGAAGAGTTTGTTATTCGCCTCGAAGTTCTCCGTCAACCTCACTTCCTCATTCGCAACTAGTCTTTCACGCTTCTCTTTCACTAAGGCTTTGGTAACATTTCTGCAGCGGCGGTAGCTCTCACACTTTTTCTCTGTCATACTATCATTCTGATTGAAACTTGAGACATAATCCAACCATGCTTTTTTCTTTCTTTCGACGCTGGATTTCACATCCGCGTCCCACCAGGCATCACCTCTCAGAATCTTATGCCTCTTTGCACTACCACATACTTCTTTTGTACTATCCACTATACTATCTTTCATTCTTTCCCAGCATTCTTCAACACCTAGGTCAGAAAGACTCGACTCACTGAGTCTTTTACTGACTAGGTCTACATACATAGTCCGTGCACTTCCATCTTTGACGAGCCTCGTGGCGCATTGGTAAAAAACTACCGGCTGCAGCAACGAGGTCGGGGGTTCGATTCCCACCCGAGCACAAATATTTGTGACAAACATGAATATTTGTGTGGCGTCTGGGTGTTTTTCTATGTATTATAAGTATGTATTTACAAAAGAAAAGTATCTATGTATTATTATCCGTTGTCTAGTATCCATAACACAAGCATTTAGTTGCTTAGCTTGGAATTAGAGGGCGCTGTGTGATTTGTGTCCAAGATATTATTATTATTATCTTCTAATTTCTCGCATTTTATCTTTTCAAGCTCTCCGAAATGGGTACGCACTCGCCAGTGTCTCCACTTCTTGAAAAGGCCCACGAAACGGCTTACCACCAGGTAGTGGTCCGTATCAAGAGTGGGGCCTCTGTAAGCTCTTGTATCCCTTAGAGTATTTCGGAGACGACTTTCTACCAAAATCAAATCAATCATACTCTTTTGTTCATTCCGTCTCCACGTATAAGTGTGAATATCTTTATGACGGAATAATGTGTTAGACACAAGGAGGTTCCGTTCCAGGCATACGTCCAATATCGACTCACCAGCATCATTCACTCTCTTGTCACCATTCGGACCAAGGACAGCCTCCAGGCCATCTCCATTGGTTCCGACCCATCCATTAAGATCACCACACAGAATTATCCTTTCATTTCCCTCAACCAGATCCAGAATATCCCTAATCCCTCGAGGAGTTGTGGGAAACTCCCAAAACTCCTCGAGTTCGCGGGGATCCGCGGAGCTGACGGGAGCATAAGCTGCGACCAGGAAAACTCGCGTGATCCCCAGTTTTATACGAACCCAAAGATGTCTCGGGCCTACCAAGTCATAATCTTTCACTCCGGAAGCAAATCGGGAGGAGAGAACGACTCCAACACCCCCACTGGCACGGACGTCAGGGTCCACTCCGGACCATACCATGCCACCGGGGAGGTCCTCGGTCTCACTCCCCCTCCGCTTTGTCTCCGTCAAACATAAGGCATCCAGGCATCTCTCATTTATTACATCCATCATCTCATTCATCTTGTCACTCGTTTCAAGTTGATAACGTAGACTTTCCGCTGATTGCCACTAGATAGTGCGAGAAGTGAACTATGAACACTAAAAAATTAACAAAAATCATATTTTGCAAATTGAAAAATGGAATAATTTTATCAAATTAGTGTATTGTCATCGGTCCTCAATAAATCTACAAAGTTTGAACGAAATCTGGCCGTTTAAAGTGGGTCAAAATCGCGCCTAAAGATGTCGGTTGCAAACATACAAACATACAGGTGAAGCTAATAAAAAGCTAATAAAAAGAAATAGATATTCTCAGAAGCTGTTATAATAAGGGTAAATAGGTTGACCATTGTCTGTCATCGCGTACGCTGCCGCTATTCGTATTCTACATTGTTAAATGTTTCCATGCCTGATGATTTCTTTTTGAATTATTGAAGTCGGTCAACCCTTAACAAATATATTACGATATTAAAAATCATTAATGTCATCAATCTACACAAAATACTTTGTCCTGAATGACTCACTGATTTGTCCCGAATCTTAAACGTGTTGCAGGTGAGCGAGGTTGTGCTGGAGCCATACAACGCCACACTTTCCGTGCACCAGCTGGTCGAGAACACCGACATGTCGTTCAGTATTGATAACGAGGCTCTGTACAACATTTGCTTCAGAACTCTAAGGCTCAGCAGCCCCAGCTACGGCGACTTGAATCATTTGATATCGGTAAGTGAGGATTCCGAATTTTCGATGAGACCGCTTCAATAGTAGTGTCTTCGGTTCTTCTCATGATAGCCCCTACACCCGTATTTTATTGTTCACGTGTTAATTTGTAACTTAAATTTAGTAATATAAGTAATCTCATGGCACTATGGACTATTTTTAAGTGTCTGTGAACTTACGAAATTAAGGCTATTTTGTTATGATTTCAGTATTTGTTGCTATTGCATTGAATTTTCATACTCGCTATTATTACATTTAATATATATTATTTGATACAATTTTTAACCGAAAATGTGTGAACTACGTTCTCTACAGATGACAATGTCGGGAGTAACAACCTGTTTCCGGTTCCCGGGACAACTGAACGCAGACTTGAGAAAGCTGGCTGTCAACATGGTACCATTCCCAAGATTACATTTCTTCATGCCTGGTAAGTCTACGTTGAGTCAGTCACACATACTCATAAAATCAACCTTACAACTTGAAGGTTCTAAGTATCGTCATGGCTAAAAAATACACACCAATTTTTCCAGGATTCGCGCCTTTGACCGCTCGCAATTCGTTCAATTATCGCCCACAGACAGTCCCAGAATTAACAAGTCAGGCAAGTATACCTACCTACATTTATGAACCTCGTTAAAACCTTTTTAGGTCTTAATTATCCTGGTCCATTAAAAAAACGTCGCCTCCTAGACACTGAGTTCAATATACAAGAGGAGCAAACCTCATTCAAATGCGTCACAAAATGTGTGTCCACTTTTTAGATGCAATGACGTAGCTTTGAAACCACTAGACATTTAAAATGAAACATATATCTATCTCAGTCACACAAGTCGCAAATACATTGCCGTCACTTTGATTAGACAAAGATGGCAATATAAATTTGCAATGGCGGTGTGGGGTGGCCTGCCCATGCGAAATTTTACCCAACTTTTTCAAGCCATGTACTCGTAAAAATATTTAATAAATATAAATTCAATATTTTACTATTACTTATTAATTTCTTATCAGATGTATTAGAAGAAAACTGAAATAATGAATGGATCAACGATCTCTGTGTACTCCGTACTAGATCGGCTGTTCCGAAAAAAATTGGATCACACTCATCTGTACCTAATTGTGTACACCGGCCTTAGAGCAGCGATTTAAATCGCTGTAGGTAAGGTGTACACAATTATGTACAGATACACAAAATAGTGAAAACGCTTGAGTAGTAAAATAATGTACTTACATTCATTATATTGAAAGGGAATTATTTTATTTAACGTGGACAGGGCCTAACAGCTGCACGGGTCCATCGATCATAAAGTTAAGCAACGCTTGGCGCGGTCGGTCCGTGGATGGGTGACCATATTATCATGACGAGTTCCTCCGTGTTTCGGAAGGCACGTTAAATTGGTGGGTCCCGGCTGTCATTTGAACATCTTTGGTAGTCGTTACGGGTAGTCAGAAGCCAGAAAGTCAGTACATTATTACTATGGAAAAGCCCTTAAACTTCGGACTTCTCTGTATTATACCGCGTGGTATGGTCATTGCAAAAACTGGCCATTATTTCTCAACGCTAACCGATGGCTCTGTATTTTATGGATATTACAGATGTTCAACGCGAGCAATATGATGACAGCCGCAGATCCTCGCCACGGAAGGTATCTCACAGTGGCGACCATCTTCAGAGGGAAAATGTCCATGAGAGAAGTTGACGAACAGATATTAGCCATACAGAATAAAAATTCAAGGTGATTCATTCAGAATATTTAACTTAAAACTATTTAACTAAAAAATTAAGTAAATTATCGTATGTATAATTTATTTGTCGATTTGAACGTTAATCAAAATGTCTACCTGCAGCTATTTTGTGGAATGGATCCCGAACAATTTGAAGGTAGCCGTCTGCAACGTACCACCTCGAGGTCTCAAGATGTCTGCCACATTCGTCGGTAATAACACAGCCATACAGGAGATCTTCAAACGTATCAGCGAACAGTTCACAGCCATGTTCAGAAGACGTGTATGTATCGAAAGCTATTATTTTTCTTTCTAATATATGATTTACTAGCTTTCCGCCTCGCCGTGTTACTCGCATACAAACAAAATGGCAATGACAACTCTAGATTCTAGAGTGACATAAGTGACACATTATCAAATATAGATTTAGAGTCTAGATGAATAACGCTTTTCAATGATGAAACAATTTTTGAAATGGGTCCAGTAGTTTTTGAGTTTATTCGTTACATACAAATCTTTCCTCTTTATAATATTGGTATTGATAACTAAATCATACAATGTCTGCTATCATACATTCCCATGCTGATGATGGAATGGTTTCATAACTAATCACTAATATTCATGTCACTTATTTTTAATCCTCAGGCCTTCCTTCACTGGTATACTGGCGAGGGTATGGATGAGATGGAGTTCACAGAGGCTGCCAGCAACATGGCCGACCTGATCTCCGAATATCAACAATATCAGGTACATATATCCTTCACCAACAAAACAAACTAAATGTGTTTGTTTGCGCAATTCTAATTATGATACTTTTTAAATATAATTACAGGAAGCTAATGTTGATACCGATGATGTGTTTGATGAGGAAGAGGAAGAATTAACAGAAGAATAGCTGGCAGTGTGACGTCACGCTGAGGCCGTATTAAGCAAATTTAACAATTGTAAATCTTTAACCATTTGCAATATTTAATTTATGTGGAAAGTGTTTTATTTAATTTATAAATTATACTTTTTTAATAATAAAATTATTTTGAAGTTATCCACTTCATATTAATTTCTTTTTCTTTCTTCATACGGCAATGTCTCGCTGACATAAGAAGTGAAGCTGTGTACTAAGAAAAATTGATTTAAATTATACTTACATTATCTTAAAACGAATAATAGCTAATGCTGAAAGTTCAAGTAAGATATTATGCCGCTGTACTAAATTTTAGCTGTATTAAGATGAATTATTATGCTGAGTATTTTTTAATTTAGTCTTGTTTTATATCTCGGCAAAGGCTGTAGCGATCTTGATTAAATTTAGTGTGCAATAGGATGATGGGCTTATGCAGATCCATAGACAACATTGATTTGGAATAATAATTGCCAGTATCTGTGTATTTTATTCTTATTATTCTGTTTATCAATTTCTGGTATCATCCAGAGATTAACATTCTTTCTCTTTGCCCCTCAGTTTAACTAAGTTATTACCAGACTTTCGGCTTATCTTATAGTAAATCCAAACAGTCTCGAAGACCGGTTCGACACTCTTTTTCTGACAGGTCTGGTGAAAGATTTTTGGAACTTATCTGTGATAAATATCGATGTCAGGCAATAGACTGGACCACCTGCCACAGAGGTCAGGTGACCAGGTGGTCCAGTCTATTGCAGGGAGGAAAACTCTTGACTCGTATTCCTGATCCATGGTTTAAGAAGCATTAACATTTGCACCGCTCTTGGTCTAGTAGCGTCGAATTTTATTAAATATTCAAACTTACGCTAATGCCATTTTGAAAAAGCGTAGCATAATTTTAAATAAAGCTTATTTTGAAAGCCATATTGCTAAATTGTACCACGTATGAGCCACAGCAAAGCGATCGGTTTAGTCTAGTGCGACAGTGCTGTCTGCGTATTGCAATCATTACAATAAATAACGGTTTAGGTGTTTATGTATACAGCTGGGCAGCTATTTTTGCAGAAAAGTTTTATATTTTTATTTTGAAGACCAATGAAAGTTTATATAACACTAGCTGACCGCCAGTGGTGCAGACATCTCGGAATATCGGCGTGAAGTGGCTCGTGCCGCGTTTCGTTCGGTGAGAGAGTTATCCGGAAGCCCGATCCCCTTTCCCCTCCTATTCCTTAAGGGACGGCAAGGCACCACGGTGAGAAATCGCTTATCATCAGGTGACCTACTTGCTAGTTTGTCCTCCTAAACCATAAAAAACCAGCAAAAACAAAGTCTTCAAATCAAATAAAGAATATGAATTGATCTTAAAGGAGCGAAAATTTAGAGTTGTGTGTATTTTTGTAAGCTGTTTCTGGACTACTCTTACCAATTAGGGAACGAAAAATAGATGTTGTCCGATTCTTAGACCTACCCGATACGCACACAAAATTTCATGAGAAACGGCTAAGTCTGTTCGGAAGAGTTTAACCCCAAACATTGAACAACAACAACATATATTCGAAGTCCTGTGTGGAAAACAAATTGTGTCCTGTATACGGTAATAGCGCCTATTACCGTATACAGGTCTAGTAAAATGGCGCCACATTACTGGACCAACTATATTTTTTGATGATGACCAAAATTGATGAAGCAGAATGCTGATGAAGTAGTTCTTCCCATGCTAAAGGCGTTAAGTACGGTGTCCAGACATAATACTGTTGCCATTATCAGGCATCGAAGTTGGTAAAATTCTTCTGACCTTCTGACTTTCAAAGGCATCTTGCAACCCTTGATGCTCCCAGGGTTGCTTCCATACATAATGTGATCTTAAGCTTATTTGTCAAAATTGATAAGATGTATCAGTAAGGCCATGCATAAATAAGAAACGACACACACACTTGTGAGTTTTATTAATTAAATATTAAAATACTGTTCAAAAATGCTCTCTTAGTTAAATTACTATCTCAATCATTAATTGCTACAGAGGCGACAGAATTATATCTATTGAGCGCGGAACGTTCCGCAAAGCGTTCGTAATTGACTTTTGATCGAGATCATACTATATAACTTCACGCCTTTTCCTACCCGAAGGTGTAGGCAGTGACTGTTAAGTGTTAAGACTCGACTCGAAGTTATATTTAAGTCCCAAATGGAATAGGTGGCGAACCTATTGCCATACCGGGCATAAAGTTCTTCTGTCATACATATTTAGCATAACTTTCGAAATCAATTTCGAAAGTTATAGGTGTAGGCCAGGATTCGAACCAGCGACTTTTTGATTCAAAAGCGAGGTGCTCGACCACAGGACCACCGATACTAACTGGAGTTCATAATAGCACAAATAAATAAAATTTGCATCCATTATCTTCTTCAAAAAATATTAATTCATTCATCATCTTCAAAAAATATCTGCCTTGCACAAAAAGGAGTTATCTCTTTTCTTATAGTCGTTAGTTCTCCGGATACATTTATCATAATTAAAAAAAATCAAACACTCAATCAAATACCCTCAAATATTTCTCGTATTCAATCCACAAATAAATATATTTTGTGATTAAATCGCGAGTTCAGTTAATACGAGTACGGTAAACAGCCTACTTAGCTATGGGATACATTTCTCCTCGAATTCTACGACATATTTTGAATCTGTAATAGTACAGTTCAGTCTAATACTACAACGCGTTTAAAGCTACGGGAAAAAACTAGTGCTACATTTTTAAATTATAATACACCGGTCTCTCGACAATCATATCGCTGACGTCACCCAGTTTTGGGTCACACTGAGGCCAAATGGGGGCTGCGACATCCATTTCGTTACTTTGTTGCGGGATTGATTGACCCTGAAAGAATGAAAAAAACATCAGACTTCAATTTAGGCATAAATGAAAGTATGTGTTTCCACCCTTCACGCAGCGCCAAACAGGGCGGGACGAGGAAAAGCGGGTACCGTATAGGCACGTGGAATATTAGAGGTAGTATGACAAGAAAGATGAATGAGATGATGGATGAGAGATACCTGGATGCATTATGTTTGACGGAGACAAAACGTAGGGGGAGTGAGACCGAGGATCTCCCAGGTGGCATGGTAGCCCTAAGCTCGGGTGTGGACATGGGCATCCACGCCAGCGGGGGTGTTGGAGTCGTTCGCTGCTCCCGCTTTGCTTCCGGTTTTGGGAAGTTATGGGAAACTGTTAAGGATATTCTGGATTTGGTTGAAGGAAATGAAAATGATAATTTTGTGTGGTGATCTTAATGGATGGGTTGGAATGTTGGAACCAAGAAAGATTGCCTGGAGGCTGTCCTTAGTCCGTATGGTGACAGGAAAGAGAATCATTCTGGTAAGCCAATCTTGGACGTATGCTTGGAACGGAACCTTCTTGTGTCAAACATACATGTGGACACACACACACCTATATGTGGAGATGGAATGAGTGAAACTGATTCTGGAAGATAGTCCTCTCCGAAAGACTTTAAGGGATACAAGAGCCTACAGAGGCCGCAGCCTTGATACGGAGCACTATCTGGTGGTAAACCGATTTGTGAGCCTGATCAAGAAGTGCCTCCACCACTGGTGAGTGGTACCGTACTGGATAAAGTGCAAGAAACTAGAAAATTAAAGTGTACGGAGTATTTATTTATTTCAGAAAAAGACTCAATAACACGAGTCTTTCTAACTTAGGTGTTGAAGAATGCTGGGAAAGAATGAAAGAAAGTATAGTTGTAGAGAAGTGATGGCTGGAGGGACGCGAATGTAAAATCTAGCGTCGAAAGAAAGAAAAAAGCCTGGTTGGATCATATCTCAAGTTTGAATCAGTATGATAGTATGCCAGAAAATAAATATGAGAGTTACCGCCGCTGCAGGAATGTTACCAAAGCCTTAGTGAAAGAGCAGCGTGAAAGATTAGCTGCGAATGAGGAAGTGAGGTTGACGGAGAACTTCGAGGCGAATAACAAACTCTTCTGGAGGGACTTTAAAAAGTCTGGGGGTTCTTTATCAACACCTAGAATGGACAAAAATATCTAAGGCTGGTGGCATTCTTGCAAACCCAAACGATGTATTGGGTCGGTGGAGTGAGTACTTTGGGGAAATGTACTTTGAGTATGTTCCGGACGTGGGCGCCGCGAGTGAGTCTACGACTGATGCCGCTGCGCCAACATCTGACGAGGACATTACTATGGAAGAGATTGAATGGTCTATGGGTTACGAAGTATGAAAAATGCCGCAGTTGGAATTAATATGATGTCTGCTTAAATGATCAAAACGTTGGAATCTGTGTCCGGGACGCTTTCCTATCCTTGAGCAGTCTATGCTGGAGGTCGGGTAAGATTTCCATGGACTGGAGACGAGCTTTCATAGTGCACTTGTATAAAGGTAAGAGGTCAGGTATGCAATGCGCCAGTTACAGGGCCATTTGATCAGCTTAGCAGCGAAAGTGTATGGGAAGATTATTGAAAGGAGAATGACAGTAATACGACATGTAGAACATGTAGGACATGTAGAAAGAATGGAAGATAAAAGATTGACTAAGCAGATAAACAATGCAAAAAGGGGATGGAGGTAGGGGTCGAGGACGGCCAAGACGCACAATCCATGACTAAGTAAAACGTGTTCAGGCAGAAAGTGATGTTAGGAGCCTCAAAATCGATACGCCTGCATGAAACTGGGCCTGCCTTTTCGGAAATTAAGTGTGGTAATCATTATCACTGACTAAATTGTATACGGTGATTGGCTTATCGCTGCACAGCTGCAACTGCCTATATTTGCAGTTATTGAGGACGTGAATATGTCCGATTTAACTCACTTGTCTCGTCTCCGGCCGTCTCTTGCCCCTGGCTCTCTTCGGCCAAGGCTTCTTGAGGTGTACATATGTTATATGAGCTCGCTTCTCACTTGCATGTTTAAAACCCTTACCACACATTTCACATTTGAAAGGCTTCAGGCCTGTGTGGATCTGCAACATATGAAAGTCGATGTCACACAAACATGCACTAATAATTTTGTTGATCGCATTTTATACGACACAGCCGCTTTAGTACATACATTAAATAAAATAAAATAACCTTTATTGCTGGTAAACAGAGTTTAAAATATTTTGAAACATACTTAAAAGCTTAAACTACATAGGTACTAATTTTTATTCACTCGACACTCGGTTTTTCATCTTCTTTCCAGCTTGTCTTCCGACAAAGGCCTCCTCTAAGGCTTTCCACTTGTCTCTACACTTTGCAATGCGTAACCATTCTGGTCCTGCTACTTCTTTCAGATCATCTTCCCATCGCTTAATCTGTCTTCCTCTGCTTCTTGTACTGCCCCTTGGGTACCATTCGGTGATAATTTTAGTCCATTTCTTCTTCTTTTCTCTCAGCATATTGTCCAACGCCATTTCATTTTTCTGCATACTTTTTGTACTTTTTCGAATTTAATCTTTTCTTGTATTATTATAAGTCGTATTCTATCTCTTCTAACTCCAAGTACGCTTCTTTCTATCCCGTTTTACATACATAACTTCACGCCAAATTCCTTGCGGGATAAGCTGAGAGAACGGAGCGCCATAGGGCACGATTCTTACACACCTCACTCGCTTCGTTGACTTTCATAACTCTTTTCATGCACGCGCGTCGATTTTTGGGGCTCCTAACATCATCTTCCTCCAGAACACGTTCTATTTGGTCATGGAATGTGTGTCTAGGCCGTCCTCGACTCCTACATCCATCCACTTTTGCATTGTATATCTTCTTAATCAATCTTGCATCATCCATCCTTTCTACATGTGGGAACCATCGGAGCATGCCCTTTCTTACTTTTACACCGACACTCTCTTTCAATCCGACTTCCTTCCTTATAACCTTCTTTTCCACGCGGTCAGCGAGGGTCACTCCGCAGATTTTACGCAATGCTATCATTTCGACCACGTTTATCATACTTTCATGCACACTTTGCCATACCCAGCCCTCGCTTCCATAAGTTAGCGTTGGGATCAGTATTATTATATAGAGAGCACCCACTTTTTGGAAATAAAAATCAAAAATAAAATATAATAAAAATTTTGATTTTATTTCCAAAAAGTGGGTGCTCTCTGTATCAATGAAAATAGCTTTTGAACAGATACCATCTTTTTGTTCATCACTCGTGAAAATGATCTCTGTAAAGAGTTCGAAACGTCGGGAAATAAATAATAGGTCGGGGAAAAAGTCTTTTCGCATAACGTAGGTATAAACTTATTATAAAATTTCTTTGACTGTACTATTTGTGTCTGGCTGGTTTTGGTAACATTAAAAAGGTTACATTATAAAGAAAAGAAAAAAATAAAAAAAAGTTGTTTCCCGCTATTTTTCATTTGTTTTTCTCTCCGTAAAAATGAGTGAATCTAATGAAGAAATTCGATACATTTTAAAATTTTATTATAAAAAAGGCAAAAATGCAACTCAAGCAGTGAAAAAAATTTGTGATGTTTATGGACCTGATGCAGTGTCAGTAAGAGTAGCACAAATTTGGTTCAAACGTTTTCAGTCCGGAAATTTTGATGTTAAAGATGCACCTCGCTCTGGTCGCCCTGTTACGAATAAAATGGACGCCATTTTTGAAAGAGTGGAGCAAGATCGGCATATTAGTAGTTACGATGTAGCTGAAGAACTGGCAATTGACCACAAAACAGTTTTGACCCATTTGAAGAAAGCTGGTTATACAAAAAAGCTCGATATTTGGGTGCCACACGAGCTCACTCAAAGAAACTTAATGAACCGTGTACTCATTTGCGATTCATTATTGAGACGTAATGAAACCGAGCCGTTTTTGAAGAGATTGATAACTGGCGATGAAAAGTGGATCACGTACGACAAGAACGTGCGAAAAAGGTCGTGGTCGAAAGTTGGCCAGGCTTCACAGACTGTGGCCAAACCTGGCCTAACACGAAATAAGGTGATGCTGTGTGTATGGTGGGATTGGAAGGGCATTGTTCATTATGAGCTTTTACCGTCCGGCAAAACCATCGATTCTGATCTTTACTGCCAGCAACTGATGAGATTAAAGGAAGCAGTCGAGAGAAAACGGCCGGAATTGATCAACAGGAAGGGTGTGGTCTTTCATCACGATAACGCTAGACCACACACATCTTTAGCCACTCAGCAAAAATTAAGAGAGTTCGACTGGGAGGTCCTAGTGCATCCACCATATAGCCCTGACCTTGCGCCTTCAGATTTTCACCTGTTTCGGTCTCTTCAGAATTCTTTAGGTTCTGTAAGGTTGACCTCAAGAGAGGACTGCCAAAACTATTTGTCCCGTTTTTTTGATCAAAAGTCCCAAAGTTTCTACAGTAACGGGATAATGTCTCTGCCCACAAAATGGCAGAAAGTTATTCAACAAAACGGTACATATATATTGTAAATAAATGTAAATAAACTTTGAAAAAAATGTCTTGACTTTTCATACAAAAATACGAAAATACTTTTTCCCCAACCTATTATGAATAAATAAACGCGATATAATCCTAAAAAGTTGTTTTAATGAGTGAGATTCGCGAAAGTCTTAGAAATAAATTTGTGAATTGTTAGCTGGGCTTTTCTGCTAATATCTTTTGCGCCCAGGAATCTGCCCAACGCACCATTTACTTTATTTCCTAACGCTACGCTACTTTCTACATCCGCGGTGTAACTTCCATCCCTGCTAAAAGCGCATCCCAGATATACAATTTCATTCACCTGATCCAGCACTACATCGTCAACCATTATCGTTGCATCCGTTCTGGATTCCTCCCTTTCAAACACCATACTTTCGTTTTCATCACATTCAATTGTAAGCCTTTCATCAAACAATCATGTTTCTTATTAGTGACTAGTGTTTGCAGATCAGACGGCAATTCGGCTAAGAGCACGGCGTCATCTGCGTAAAGCAGGCAGCTCACAACTAGGTCACCCATTCGCATCCCTACATTCTTCGATCTCACTTTCTGGAGACAACTGTCCAGGTACAGGATAAACAGCCGAGCAGACAGCATGCAGCCCTGTCTGATGCCGATATTGACGTCAAACCAGGGCGACAAGCCGTCGTCAACACGCACACACGCTGTGCAGCCCTCATAAGTGGACTGCACGGCGCGCAGCAGTGCGCCGCTCACCCCTTAGCAAGGGAGTATGTTCCCACAGATCCTCCCTGAAACCTTGACAAACGCTTTTTCCAGATCCACACAACCGCAGAAAACCTTCCGGCCAGCAGCCAGTTGTTTCTTCACGATGTTGTGGAGAGAAAAATCTGATCCTGAATCCACCCTGAGCCTCTCACAATATTCCGACAGATATCACCCTCATTCTCCTTTCAATAATCTTCCCATACACTTTCGCTGCTAAGCTAATCAAACTGGTGGCTCTGTAACTGGCGCACTGCATACGTGATCCCTTACCTTCATACAAGGGCACGATGACAGCACGCCTCCAGTCCATGGGAACCTTACCCGACCTCCAGCATAGATTGCTCAAGGTCAGGAAAGCATCCGGGACACAGGTTCTACCGTGTTTGATTATTTCAGCAGACATCATATCAATTCCAGCTGCCTTACGATTTAATATACTTCGTATCGACCATTCAATCTCTTCCATAGTAATGTCCTCATCAGATGTTGGCGCAGCGGTGTCAGCCGTAGAGTCACTCGCGGCGGCCACGTCCGGAACATACTCGTACATTTCAAACTTGAGACATAATCCAACCATGCTTTTTTCTTTCTTTCGACGCTGGATTTTACATCCGCGTCCCACCAGGCATCACCTCTCAGAATCTAAGTCTCTTTGCACAGCCACATATTTCTTTTGCACTATCCACTATACATTCTTTCATTCTTTCCCAGCATTCTTCAACACCTAAGTCAGAAAGATTCGTGTTACTGAGTCTTTTGCTGACTAGGTTTACATACATACTCCGTACACTTTCATCATCTAATTTCTCACACGTTATACTTTTAAGCTCTCCGAAATGGGTACGCACTCGCACTTCTTGAATAGGCCCACAAGCGGCTCACCACCAGGTAGTGGTCCTGGTCAGTGGTATCAAGAGTGGGGCCTCTGTAGGCTCTTGTATCCTTTAGAGTGTTTCAGATCAGAATCAGATCCATCATACTCTTTTGTTAATTCCGTCTCCACGTATACGTGTGAGTGAATATCTTTATGACGGAATAATGTGTTAGACACAAGGAGGTTCCGTTCCAAGCGCACGTCCAAGATCGGCTTACCAGCATCATTCACTCTCTTGTTACTATTCGGACAATGGACAGCCTCCAGGCCATCTCTCTTGGTTCCGACCCATCCGTTAAGATCCTTCAACCAAATCCAGAATATCCCTAACTGTTGGGAAACTGTTGCTGCTTTGGGAAACTGCGGAGCTGATGGGAGCATAAGCTGCTACCAGGAAGACCCGCGTGATCCCTAGTTTTATACGAACCCAAAGATGTCTTGGGCCTACTAACTCATAGTCTTTCACTCCAGAAGCAAAGCGGGAGGAGAGAACGACCCCCAACCCCCACTGGCACGGAGGTCCAGGTCCACTCCGGACCATGTAGCAACCTTGCCACCTGGAAGATCCTCCCTTGGCCTCCATTCCTCTTCTGCTTCGTTTCCGTCAAACGTAAGGCATCCAGGCATCTCTCATTTATTACATCCATCATCTCATTCATCTTTCTTGTCATACTACCTCTAACATTCCACGTGCCTATAAGGCACTCCCTTATCGTCCCGCCCGGTTTGGCACTGCATGAAGGGTGGCGGCCCCCTTTGACGCATGCGCATGCACGTGCAACCGCATCGATGGGGGCTAATCGGTGCCCGTCGCTGTCGGGGCACGCCCTAGCAGCCACCGCGGCTGTATTCGATTCGGTCAAGATTGCGTCCTTCTGGGACAGCAGGGATCGCGACGTGTACGCTCTTAACATGATTCCCTTTTTCTATATTTTAGTGTTATATCAATTTTATTTTCAAAGTAAAAGAATCTTACTTCTTTTAATAGATATAGGGTGTCAACAGGGTGGTTTGTATGTACTTAGTCTGGCCATAAATACTGTTACAACCAATAATAAAAAAATATTACATTTGAATTTGGAATCTGTCATTTTTATACGATTGTTAATTGTGTTTTCTCGTTTTGGCGCCAATACATTGTACAATATTTTGCGATATTAAAATGGAGTGGGGTGATAAAGAGAACCGAATCGCTGTGATTGCATTACACAAAGTAGGTATGGAGCCAAATGCAATTTTTAAAACTCTCCATACACTTGGTATTAGTCAAATGTTTGTGTACCGGGCTATTAATAGGTACAATGAGACCTCCTCTGTTTGTGACAGAAAAAGACCTGGCCGTCCACGTAGTGTTCGTATGAAAAAGGTGGTCAAAGCAGTAAGGGAAAGAATTCGAAGAAATCCTGTCCGCAAGCAAAAGATTTTATATCGGGAGATGAAGATAGCACCTAGAACAATGTCGCGTATTTTAAAAGATGACTTAGGACTTGCAGCCTATAAGAGGTGCACTGATCATTTATTAACTGATAATTTAAAAAAGAATAGGGTGTTAAAATCTAAACAACTACTGAAGCGGTACGCAAAGGGAGGTCACAGAAAAATATTGTTTACGGATGAAAAAGGTTTTACAATTGAGCAACATTTTAACAAACAAAATGACCGTATTTATGCTCAAAGCTCTAAGGAAGCTTCCCAATTAGTTGACAGAGTGGAACGTGGGCATTATCCGATTTCAGTGATGGTTTGGTGGGGTGTTAGCTACGAAGGAGTGACTGAGCCATATTCTTGTGAAAAAGGTATCAAAACATCGGCACAAGTGTATCAAGATACCATTCTTGAAAAGGTAGTCAAGCCCCTTAACAACACCATGTTCAATAACGAAGTATGGTCCTTCCAGCAAGACTCGGCACCGGGTCATAAAGCTCGGTCCACGCAATCTTGGTTGGAAGCGAACGTTTCGGACTTCATTAGAGCTGAAGACTGGCCGTCGTCAAGTCCCGATCTTAATCCACTGGATTATGATTTGTGGTCAGTTTTAGAGAGTATGACTTGCTCTAAACGTCATAATAATTTAGAGTGCCTAAAACAATCCATACGATTGGCAGTGAAGAATTTTCCCATGGAAAGAGTGCGTGTTTCTATTGATAACTGGCCTCAACGTTTAAAGGCCTGTATTGCAGCCAATGGAGACCACTTCGAAAAAGCTTTTTATATTTTATATCGTTTTATATTTATGTATTAAAGTAACACACTGTAAAAGTAATAAATGTTATTTGCAATTAAAAAAAAAATTTTTTCTTTGTTACAATATTTATAGCATGACTAATGTATGAAAGAATAAGTGATAATTTTGGAGATTTAGCACTTTAATCGTAAATTCCTGCAAAACTAGATACTGTTGATTGGAACATAGTTCGCCGGGTTAGCTAGTTGCATAAGAAATAAATAAAAGTTTATTTTAGACTAATTAATCTTAATAAAACAGGTTTAGCGATTGACTATTAAAATAAGTCCATTATATTAAATTATTATTAACAACTTTTATTGGGCTTTTGGTAACGCCAATATAGTATAATAATAAGTAAATTATTTGGCCTTAATACCTTTTAGCTGAACAAGTGGTAAAGTCTATAACACATATTTTTAAACCAATTGTACTGACTTAACAATGCTATTAGTATAGCATCAATAATTATTTGTATGAGATTAAATAAAAATATAACGATCATGAATCATCTTTTCATAGTCACTTTGTCAGCGATACGGATAAATATAAATGGAACTCACAAACATGTGTCTCTGTCTGTTGCTGTGCGTGCTGAAGTGTTTCCCGCAGAGGGCGCACACGTAGCTAGTCCGCGCTGCGCTGTGGACCCGCCTGTGCGCCACGAGTCGCTGCCGCATGCGGAAAGCCTTGCCGCAACTGTCGCAAGAGAATGGCCTCTCACCAGTGTGAACCCACCGGTGGTCCTTCAATAAGGCGTAGCTCTGCAGAACACAAAACCACAGATAATTTGTGATCCGAATAACTCATGAAAGTTTAATATATTTGCAACAAATGCAAATAGCCCATGGAAGGTTCAACACAAATTGCATGTTCAAATGCATCGCAGAACATAATTAATATAATTAACGCATATAGGTAAAACTTAAAAAGTCGTTTAAGTTATTGCAGATGCGAGAAACTAAATCATTACATAGTATAAAACGAAGTCGTTTTCCGCTGTCTGTCTAAAGTCTGTAAATAAGCTTATTTATTTTTGTATAGATTATAAAACAGAACACTCCAACAGAACACATTCACAAAATAAAACCGATAAAAATAAATGTAACAAAGCAAAATTGTATGAAATCAAAACTGTCATTATGACAACTAGTTATTTGCATTAATTCAATTTCGATGGTCTGCTGTAATCAAACTGGACTTATTTTTAAGAAGTCTCGTCTTCGAATTTTATATAATTATTATATTACTTCACGCCAACAGAGCGCCATACGCTCTGTTCTCTCTGCCTACCCGCACGATTCTTACACGCCTCACGCGCTTAGTTGACTTTCATGACTCTTTTCATACACGGGCTTCGATACTTGAGGCTCCTAACATCTCCACATTCCTCCAGAACACGTTCCATTTGATCATGGAATGTGTGTCTTGGCATTGTATATCTGTTTAGTAAATCTGTGAAGTTTAAACAGTGGCAGAGCCAAGCAGTTCGCTGCATGAATGGGCCGGCTCGACCGGTGAAATACCACGACCTCTCAGAAGACCGACGTAAAGTGGCTCATGCCGCGTTTGGTTCGGGAGGTACCCGGAGGCCCACCCTCTTCCCCATCCTTTCCTATCCCTCAAAGGTTACAACGCAACAGTAACACTATATGTGTTGCTGGTGTCCATGGGCGGTGTTGGTTGCTTACCATCAGGTGACACGCCTGCTCGTTTGCCCTCCAATCCAATAAAAAAAAAAAATCTTGCATCATCCATTCCTTCTGCATGTCTGAACCATCGGAGCATGCATTTTCTTATTTTCACACCGACACTCGCTTGCAATCCATGAATGTTAATCATTAATGTATGACAATTATCGATTACTGACAAATTGTATTAAATTGTATGCTAGCAATGGACATGCTAACAGTTGCACGTCATCATATTTAGATTAACGAGATTAGTCAGTGACGACGCTTACATCTTCAGGTTATAAAATTTTAAAAAAATACAATCGCAAGTACAATTATTTAAAGGAAATTTGCTAAAATTGCAACAAACAAAAATCTTTGCTATAACAGCGCAATACAGAGATGGTATACTAGTTTAACTTAACATTGCAACGAAACACAGCAAATGCTGAGAAAGCATACATTTATTATAATAGTAAACACATTTTGCATAAGACTTTATGGCGGCATCGTTTATAAACAAATACACCCTACACATATATCACTGCTCACTGCCGATCCCTTTCATAAGGGCGTGCTTATATATCACTTATATGCAAAGGCACAGGCGCACAAAGGATTATTTAAGTCGGATATTTGCTTAGAGATTTCTTCATGCAGAGTCCAAATAGAACTTGACAGTTGTTTATTTATTTTTATGCTTGTGCTCAAAACTACTGCATCGCCTTTAGTATAGTTTTTTTTTGTTACTGCACTTAAAACTGCGATCGACATAACTATTCAATAAATTTTCATGAGATTTTAACAATTGCATTAATCTTTTCCTAAACCATTAGATTTCACAACAACAGTTATTTTCATTTGTAAAGCTAAATTTTGCAGGTAGCAAGCAATTCGCACATTTTTCTATAATAACTTTGTACAAGGAGTCCATTCGATTTCCGGTTATTACTACTTAATAGACATAACATGACATAACTTCACGCCTTTTTCTACCCGAACCGAAGGTATAGGCAGCGGCTGTTAAGCCTCGTCTCGCCGTTATGTTTACGTCCCAAATGGAAATAAGTAATGCTACTTATTACTTTAATTCAATACCTGAGGCAAATTAAGAGCAGATGGGATAAATTTTATTTATCGCCATATTCCAATACAAAATTTCGCATACTAGCATACTTTACAACAAATATATGCTCAATTATTATATAGTCTGATTATCGCTGTCTGATTATTATATGATTAGATCTTTGAAACTAGGCAACGGATTTTGATATGGTTTTTATAATAGATGAAGGGTAGTATGAGTGGTGTGTGTATAATTTATGTACACCTACTGTATCAAATAAAAGTGATAATTTTCAAGGTTCAGCACATTAGTAGCAAACGCTGGCTGAACCCTAAGTGATACATTAAAAAATGTTTTAAATTATTATACACACTCTTACATTTAAAAACTCACTCTATTATACAAAAACTCTGCGTGAAAAGGCCGCGATGGCGTATGTCTATCTCTATAACACACTATGAACACTTATTTTTTTTCCTGACGCGAAATAAAATTCGCTGGGTCAACTAGTTACATATATTTATCGAAATAGGTTCGATTGTATATTTGTGTTCTTTATGGACCTCTGGTCTTTGAATAAAGTTATCATCAGAAACTGTCAATCTGCTACAGAATCGATAATAAATCCCGCACTAAAAGTTATTTTTTCAGGGATTCGAACCCGATACTTCCGAACCGAGACATTTTAATGTGGACATGTGTGTGAAATACGTAAAGTGCCTCTTGCCGAGTTTCGCTCGGTGAGAGAGAGATATTCGGAGGCCCAACCCCTTTTCCTCTGCCGTTGACATCCCACTTCCGACTCCTTCCATATTTATCTTGTAAATGTCGTGGCATCGACTACGGTCCATGACTTCTCAGAATTCTTTTCGGAACTGACAACAATGTGCCCGGTTTATGGCAATAGGTTCGTTACCGTGAAACTAAATCCGTTTGAAAAACAAATTCAATTTGTTATAGAATTGGTAGCAGAGCGGAAAGGTCATAAGATAAACTAAATTACTTTAAAATTAGTAGCAGGGCAGAAAGGTAATGGTGTTGACTAAACTATTTTAGTAGCAGGGCAGTAAGGTCATGGCATAGACTAAATTATTTTAGTAGCAAGGCAGAAAGGTCATGGTGTTGACTAAACTATTTTAGTAGCAGGGCAGTGAGGTCATGGCATGGACTAAATTATTTTAGTAGCAGGGCAGAAAGGTCATGGTGAGGACTAAGTTATTTTAGTAGCAGAGCAGAAAGGTCATGGTGTTGACTAAATTAGTTTAGTAGCAGGGCAGAAAGGTAATGACATTGACTAAATTACTTTAGTAGCAGGGCAGAAAGGTCATGGTGTTGACTAAATTAGTTTAGTAGCAGGGCAGAAAGGTAATGACACTGACTAAATTATTTTAGTAGCAGGGCAGAAAGGTCATGATGTTGACTAAATTACTTTAGTAGCAGGGCAGAAAGGTAATGACATGAATGACAAGTCGCAAGCCAGAAAGGTGACAGTGGATTGACTAAATTACTTTCAAATTCACTTAATATACAAGTCTACACTCTACAGTAACAACCAAATTATTTCAAAGAAAGTGAATCACATATTATTAAACATAATGGGCTAAGATTGGTGAAACATCATCGCATTACTTGAAGCACTTACCAACATGATAGAAGTGAAGCACTTCATTTGATCTAGCAACACCTGACTATTGCCAGGTTAGCGACCTCAAAAAAGTCTTAGCCTATCAATACTAGTTAAATATATATATATTTTTAATGTATCTATCTGTATTTGTAATGATGTTGTTTCATAGATTCATTCTTTTTTTTTTTTTCATTATTATTATATGTATACTAAAATGAATCGCAATGCGTTATGTTAACACAAAAAATCAGTACAATAACATTTAATGGCCAGATTTTTTAAAGGTTCAATAAGACCACATCGCGAGGTGTAGAATTCGCAAGAGTTAGCCACAATCACTGGAAAGCCTAGCCTAAAGTAAAGTAGCCACAGCAAGCCTAAGCCTAGTCTCTTATTAGGTACTTGAAATATAAATAATATTATTAATTTTATTGCAAGGCAAGTAATTAAGTAAATTTGAATAAATCAAATCGCCAAGCAGACACTTCACAAGAATCAAAGAATTTATTATGTCATTGTATACTTAAAATATTAAATGCAAAAGTTAAAATATTTTCTTTAAATTCTAATTATTCCTTTGCAAAACACAGTCCTAAATTGCCTAGTCTAAAATTCTTCATTGTTTAAGGTGTAACTGTTTGTCAAATCAGGGAAAGTTTTGCCAATGCAGGGAAAGGTTTGCCAATGCAGGGAAAGGTTTGCCAATGCAGGAAAAATTTTGCCAATGCAAGGAAAGGTTTGCCAATGTAGGAAAAATTTTGCCAATGCAAGGAAAGGTTTGCCAATGCAGGGAGAGATTTGCCAATGCAGGGAAAATGTTTAAAAACGTTATGGCGCGTATCGTTGAACGTATCGCAACGTAATTTAGTTCTACACATCGGGATCAACGCACTGACAGTTAATTCTCTTTTATTGATAGATGGATCGACCCCTCCGTGAATATTAGTAATGTGAGATTGTCTATGAAACTAGACATTGCGTGGACCTTACTTGATTAGGACTAAATTTCAAAAGTTGGTAAATTTTATAATTTATTAATGTATCATGAATAGGTCATTAAAATGTTACAAATCATTATTTTAAGGACAAAGTTTGACAAACAATATACAAACCGTTTGTATCGGAATAGACACTGTGACCACAATATTTACCTGGAACATTCGACCGCACACCTCGCACATGCAAGGCGACCTCATAGACGGGTAATTGGTTCGATTCTTGTCAGGGTGCATACGTCTGAAGTGGCCATGGTACGCTCTCGAATCTTCCAATTGAAGGCCACACTGTAACACATATGTATACAATTAGCGTCAAGATATAAAGAATTTTTACATACAAATTCAAAATATCTTTATTCCATAGACTTTACAAAGTACTTAGAATCGTCACATAAAAAAACATTCACGGAGCTTAGATTCCCTTTCATCACACTGTCTTGAATGTGAAAGCGAATCTAACTGCCAGTTCCGGCGTCAAGGCTTCTTGAGAAGAACTGGCAAGAAACTCAAGGCCGACTCTTTTCAAATATCCAGTTTAACAAATAGTGATAAGTACAATCAATACAACACAAAAGGAGCAGTTCAATTCCAAATTTTTTTATCGTTTATATAGTCTGCGATACAATAATAAGCCCTTTGATATAATCTACTTTTAATATAATTTTTAAATTTCCCCATGGATAATTCAATCGCGTCGTTTGGAAGTTTATTGTAAAAGCGTATACATTGACCTGGGAACGAGTTAGAGATTTTATGGAATACACATACATACATAACTTCACGCCAAATCTCTTGCGGGGTAGGCCGAGAGAACAGAGCGCCATAAGCTACTTGCGCTACGCGCTACTTGCATAACTCTTGTCATTCACACTCGTCGGTTTTACGGCTCCTGATATCACCTTCCATCGGAACTTGTTCAATTTGGTCTTAGAAAGTGGGTCGTGGCGGTCCTCGTCTTCTAAATCTTTCTATTTTTGCATTGTATATCAGCTTAGTTAATATTGCATGATCCATTACTTCTACATGCTTAGACCATTGGAGCATGTACAGATTTTTTTATCAGTGTTCAAATAACTCAACATTATAACTAGTGATTCTAAACAAACCTGTTCGCACGGTATCGGTCCTTCCGCCTTCCTCAACTGACTGGGGTACATCTTCTTTTTGTCATCGCAAGCATTCTCCATTTCTTGCTCCCTCCTCTCGATTTCTCTGTTTTCCTTAGTTTTTCTTCCTTTTCTCGGCTTATTAGAATCGACTCCGTCTTTGGTTGTGCCTAGAATGTTTTTTTAATTATATTTATATTATTTATATTTTACATGTGTGATAAATATCGATGAGTGACAACTTTGTGCCTGGTATGGCAGTAGGTTCGCCACCTATTCCATTTGGGACGTAAACATAACGGCATGACGAGGCTTTACAGCTGCTGCCTACATCTTTGGGTATAAAAAGACGTGATGTTATGTTTATGCATGTTCCAATTTTACAAAAATTTCATCAATCCTCATCAGTTCATCA
This sequence comes from Euproctis similis, assembly GCA_905147225.2. Taxonomy (NCBI): domain Eukaryota; kingdom Metazoa; phylum Arthropoda; class Insecta; order Lepidoptera; family Erebidae; genus Euproctis; species Euproctis similis. Next base: position 4,044,542 of record LR990107.1, read on the forward strand.
GTAACTAAGTAGACACAGATATAAGTTAGAGCTAGCTTTAAGCGCTAAATACCTGTATTATGCTTCCCAGACACGCTCAGATGTCGTTTGTGCGCCTCCACAGATACAAAACGAACATTGCAAGGTTCACAGAATGGACCATCCTCTGGAATCTATAATACACACATATTAATTATTAACGTGCTTACACGCTCTCAATACCTGAAGACCTCAATGTCTTATGAATCTTAGTGTTATCTCTGGTTCGCGGAGTACGCGACAGTGTCCATTCGTCGATACTTAATTGTTAAGTATCAAAAATAGTCATCAGCACAACGTATCATTACATGGTATAAAACAAAGTCGATTTCCACTGTCTGTCTCCTTATATATCTTTGAAACTATGCAACTGATTTAGATGTGATTTTTTTAATAGATAGAGGGTCTCAACAGGGTGGTTTGTATGTATAATTCATGTATGTAGTGAAGTGTAAGTATAACTCATGTATAATGTAGTGAAGTGTCCGAATGTTCGCCAGGTCAGCTTGTACTATCATATTAATAATATTTTTTTTAAATCTCGATGCTTGACAAAATTTGTCCCGAATACGAGTACGAAAATTTACTAAACACAGCACTGAATTCCATCACCAATAACATTTGCGACTCAAAAATTACAAAGATACATAAGGTTCCGTAAGTATGACTTCCTGAATTCGGAACATTGACATTTAAAAACAAATATGATTGTATAATTCAGTCACCTGTGCGTTGTCCAGTCTGTGTTTAAGTTTCTTGTGCAACTCTATTCCCTTGGCGCTAACAAACGAGTATCCACATATTTCGCAGACGAAGTCAGACGGATGCTTTATTCTTATATGGCCCATGTACGTAGTAAATTTGCTGGGGAAATTTAAAACATCGTAGGTGTAAATGAAATGGACAATAATTGTGAAAGTCAAGCAAGCGAGGGGATTTTATAACAATAGAGTATTGTGACACTTAGTTCAAAGTCATAGGTCTACACAGACACTTAAAAATAGTCAACAAGTACAGAGATTTAACTTATAATTTAAAATGAAATACTAAACACGAGCGCCTGAGCAAAGTGCCTCCGTGGAACAAGAAAACACGGACGCATCCGCCATGAGCGGCCCGACTCCGAGTGTAGGAGCTATCATGAGAAGATTCGGGCAAGGTTCCTTTTGCCTACCCAGCAATTAATTGACAACGTGATTCCGATATTTAAGGTTTTCGATCTATGCGATGCCGTCGTATGCGATTGGTGGACGTAAGCCATCCAGGACCCCAAATGGACATGATTTAACTAGACTCCATAAATTAAAAATCCGACAGATTGTGTTCTGTCAAACAAAAAAATTAATTCAATCACAACTATGGCTCCCTTTTATTATATTATACACTATAGGAGCGGTAGCATTGCTGTGTTCCTTGAGCTGTGAATTTGCAAAACCAAAGTTTACAGGCGGAAAAATTACCATATAATAAAAAAAAATAACATCATGAAACTTCGACCATCTTGAAAACATAATGATATATGTACACTTACAGAAACTCGTGGTTACAATGCGGACAGCTGTATTTCGTTCCATTGTGCCATCTGAAGGAACAAAACATATATCTTTAGTATTACGGCTAGACTACTTATATTTTGAGAGGCATAGCTGACAGGACCTCTATGGTTATGAAATTTCCATTGCTTTTTATATAAAAATATAATTTTGTTTATTAAATTTAGAAAATAAAACTCGATTTATAATTACACTAAGACTAAGCCATCCCTCAGCCAAAACTATCTCCATATGTTTGTGGTTGCGGGCCTAAAAATTTCAAGGTTTTATTTAATAACTAACATTAAATCAACACAAGAGCACGCCCACTCCTTGCAATGTAACTGATTTCATAACAATTAGAAACACAACTTATTTTCAAATAATTCTTCTAGACAATTTTAAGTGGTAGAGCCGCGCAGTTCGCTCTGCGTGAATCGACCGGCTCGACCGTTGAAATACCACAGCCTCTGAGAATATTGACGTAGTGCCTCATGCCGTGTTTCGTTCGGTGATAGAGTTGTCTAGAGTACTACTCACTAAAAGGCCGGCAACGCATCTGTCTGTCCATGGGCGTCGCTAGTTGCTTACTAACAGGTAACCCGCCTGCTCGTTTGCCCTCCTATTCCATAAAAAAGAGTTCCATCATTCAGTTATCAGTGAAAATAATGTGCAGTCAATTATGGACAATGATTTTTAAAACAATTGTTGATTATGTTTGGTGTCCGACCGAAACTTCGGCTTCGGCCACCTTCGGCCAAAAATCCATCTTCGGCAATTTCCGACCGAAGTTCTATTTTTGGCCGAAGCCGAAGCCGATTATTCGGCAATCTCCACAACCTTCGGCCGAAGCCGAAGGTTTATAAACTCTTAGTAATTTAATAATTTTCTTAAATATTATCCAGAGCTAAAGAAGAATATCGGCGTAAAGTGGCTCATGCCGTTTTTCTCTCGGTGATAGAGATATCCGCACTGAACCAAGCGCAGTCCGGTCCGGTCGGATACTAATAATGTTATATTAATAATACCTTTCGTGCAATCTGGCTGTCTGTCTGTGGGTAGTCACATATGTGCATTGCTTGCAGCTAAACCGCTGGGTGTGATGCGCTGTGATATGTTTCCTTAGCGCGTGCTGATGTTTGAAATGTGTTTTGCATATCTCACATTCGTATTCGCCTGTCTCCTGAAGAATAAACGAATGGGAACACTGTCACTTTCCGCTGTCTGCCTGTATATATGCTTAGATCTTTGAAACGACGCAACGGATTCTGATGCGGTTTTTTTTTTAATACATAGAGGGTGTCAGTGCAGGTTTTGATCTATGATTTATTTATGATGTTGTAAAGAAAAAAATATAATTTTCGATATTTAGCACTTTAATTGCAAACGCTGGCTGAACCCTAAATAATACATCAAAACAATGTTCTACATTATTAAACACCTTCAGCAGATCTAAAAAAAGTCCGCGCTGGCATATGCCTATCTCTTAGGGTTAACCCACAATGATCATTTTTATTTTTAATATTCATTTAATTCATTCTTATTTACGAAGCGATTTTAAACATTACAGCATTAATTTTCATCCAGATAAGTGTCTTAAATAGATTGTGCTTTTAATATATGATCTATATGGCCCTTTATAGCGTGTAATTTAAACAAATATTTACGAAGATTATATACAGTATAAACATTGCGGGACATAGCAGTTCCGTCGCGAAGTAGTACCGGCCCAGATGCGTGCCAATAAATAGCACAAATTGAACTTTTTAATATCGAAATCTTCCTCATTTATAACTCTTAATGCGGAACAAAGTGCTCAGAGTCAGCTAGTGAGTAGTAATTTAATCTAGGACAATCGCCAGGTTACTCGTGTTAATAGATGATAAATTTAAGAAAAGCTTAAAAGACGGGGTACTCACGTTAGTATGCCTTGCCACATGGCTGTTGTACGCATCCTCATCTAGAAAACCTTTATAACAATGGGTGCATTTAAAAACTGCATTTTTGTAATTTGCGCTCTCTTGTCGTTTTACTATTTCAGCTATTTGCTCATCGAAACTCAAATCGGTGATCGTGAACAGAGTTTCATTCAGATCATCGTTCAAGAACGGCTTCCTTCTTCTGTCTATTTTCGGCTCCACATTTTCAACTTTTTTACTTTTTTTCGTCGTAGACTTTTTAACAGGCTTCTTCTTCTTAACCTTTTTTGTTTTACATTTCTCTAAGGGCAAACTATCGTCGGACGAATAATCATCATTTAGGACACATCCTTTCTTCATATTATTAACTTCATTTTTCAAAGCGTCATCTTCGTTTTTCACAACACTATGTAAATCATTATTTACATCTTGAAAATCGTCGTTATCATTGTGAAAATCACCATTCTCGTTTTGGAAATCATTATTCTCGTTATGTGTATCATCGCCGTTGATGTATATTTCGTTTTCGCATTTGATTTCTACAATATTATTTGATTCATTTTCTAATGGTGCTTTTTGTTCAGCGTTGTATTGTAGCGGTTCAGGTTCTGGACTCTCAAAGACATAGTCGTACTGATCAGCGGCGTAATGTTTGTTAGTTAAAGGGGAGTCTAATTGGTTCTGTACTCGGTTTATGGTTTTTATATTACGAATGTTAAGCTAGAATGAAAAGCGTTAAATTAATATCTACTTATGATGAAACATTAGTCTCGAGCAAATAAAAGATATTCATAAATAAAACAGTGAATATGAAGAAAATATATTACTTTTTTTAATTACTTATGCCACTCCCATATAGTGGTAGTACTGTTTCAATCCATTTATATCACAATTTAAATAAAGCCTGGCTCAGAGTGCGTCACAAACTGTTCAGTAACAGATGTAAACAAACACAAACAACGATAGTAAAATAATGTATGTTCACAGATTAAAAATAAATATGTCATTAACAATCTCTGAAATATTATGTATTGAATTTGTTGTGAATGATGGAAATAACTATAATAATTAATTTAAGCTATTGGGCCTAATCAATTTAAAATCGACTATATAACAATACTCACACAGCTTTGCTTCTTAAGTATATCCACCAAAAGTGAATTCGCTCTTAAACTTCTATCCCGGAATCGGTTACAATTTAATAACCTATGAGTGCACTCAACACAGAGCTTTTGTGGTAAATGTTCTTCATCTTGCAACTGCAATAATATAATCAAGAATTTAACATGTATGTCTCGGTGGTCCAGGGGTTGAGCACCCCGCTTCTGAATCCAGAATTCGCGGGTTCGAATCCTGGCACTCATCAATGACTTTTCGAAATTGGTTTCGAAAGTTATGTGTAATAGATATTGATGACTGAAAACTTTGTATGACAGTAGGTTCGCAACCTATTCCATTTGGGACGTAAACATAGCGGCGAGTCGAGGCTTAACAGCCACTGCCTGCACCTTCGGGTAGAAAAAGGCGTGAAATTATGTCATGTTGTTAATCAAGAAGATCAATAGTAATGGTCGGTTATAATATGTCATATGGTGGTGAGTTCATAATAATATTAAAGACTTAATACACACCGAAATTCCAGTTACATTCTTATAGGCCTGTTGCAGTGTGTGAACTTTCATAGAAAATAATCTGACATCCATTGCTAAACATATTCTGCATACCTGTAAACAACAGATAATTGTAAAAGTAACTAATTACATACAATACTTTAATAATTTCTGTCAAAGACATTGTGTAGTGTGAAGAATTAATTACACAGACTTGCAATCCATATGATACTAGCTGACCCGACAAACTTTGTTTTGCCACAGATGCAATAAATAAAAGAATTTTCCCAATAAAGTAGCATAAGTTACTCCTTATTACACCAGCTATTCACCAATAAAAGTCGCGTAAAAATTAGTCCAGCCATTTTCAAGATTACTCACAACAAACAAACAGTGGTAGAGCCAAGCAGTTCACTATATGAATGGGCCGGCTCCACCGGTGAAATACCACGACCTCTCAGAAGATCGACGTAAAGTGGCTCATGCCGCGTTTCGTTTGGTGAGAGAGGTACCCGGAGGCCCTACCCCCTTACCCATCCTTTCCTATCCCACTCCTTTAAAGGTCGGCAACGCAACAATAACACCATATGTGTTGCTGGTGTCCACGGGCGGCGTAGGTTGCTTACCATCAGGTGACACGCTTGCTCGTTTGCCCTCCTATCCCATAAATAAAAAATAAATAAATAAAAAAAGACAAAAAGTGTAAAAAAAATATATATATATATTGGTTTAGGCAGTTATTTCAATAATACAAACAGACACTTAAATTTTATTATAGATAGCATACCATTAGAGCCACATTTTGAGTATCCTGAAACAAATAAAAATATATAATAAGCTGAGATTTAAAGCCGTATTTTTGGATCAATTTGTTGTGATTTCAGAAGAACACATAATAGATGCATTTAAAGCAAGCATTACTGATATCGTACTTTGAATATTTAATACAAAAAAAATTTACTACCAGTTTACCATACTACAGTTTACTACATACCTGCATCACAAAAGGCACAGCACCTATTCTGACTTTACGCAACCCACTCCTGGTTTTGTACAGGTCATCATTGAGGAAATGCTTTGAACACACAACACTACGATCTTTGGGCTCCCAACTGTCTTTACCAATGGCCTTGAGCCAAGCATTTTGAAGAGACAACTCATTTGGAAATCTAAAAAGAAACAAATTCAGTACTTAACTACACCTGATTTCTGTGAGTAAGAAAATTTTTTACTTTGTATTATTGTTATTTATTTAAATTAGTAATCATAATTCACAAGATGGTCTCTATATTTATATTACAAATTTTTCTTAGTAAGTTTTTACAGTTAATTAAATAATTTCGCCCCATTACTTCATTTGTTTTCAATTGGGGGGGCTTGGCTTCTAACTTTATGGCTTCAAATCATCTTAATAAGTTGCAATAGAGACTGTTAATACATTATCATAGAGAAAGTCATAAACAATGCATAATTCAATAAAATATCTGGAAGGTATGCAATATGGTATGTATGTATTGTGCCCGGTATGGCAATAGGTTCGCCCCTATTCCATTTGGGACATAAACTTAATGGCGAGATGAGGCTTAACAGCCGCTGCCTACACCTTCGCGTAACAAAAGGCGTGAGGTTATGTTATCTGGAAGGTAATTAAAGCAATAACTTGCTCACAAATAGAGGAACATTTTTTTTAAATTATAGTAACTGTAGAAAATAGCAACTACAGGTTTGTGTATTTTTCTTATTAGAGTAAGCTTGTCTAACAAGCCATTGCTAATTTCAAGTATGTAATTCTACAACCCGAAAAATAGGAATTTCAAATTTTCTGTTTCAGTTCTGGGAAGCCTGAGATTCATACCAAAAGTTTTTATAATGTATAGTGAGCGACAGTAATAAATAACAGTCAAATTTGCGTAATACTTACGTATGGAATGTGATTCCTTGAGACTTAGTGTTAAGTTTCGTATCATTTTTGCAGCCAGGCACGCAGCACCTCATATTTTAGAATAATTTAGAACTTCACTTTCAATGAATAGCGACAAAATATCACTCATAACAATATGTACGCAAACTAAGTCAAGATTTCGACCGATTGTAAAATATTTCTGTGCTATATTTTCTAGGCAGCATGATTTTTATTACGTTTAATTTTACGAGATTAATTTGTACTCATTAATTAATATTGTCATCCTAACATACATGAACTCTTCAATCCTTTTTCGCTAATTAATTTTTTTTATAAATAAATATATATATAATATATATATATATATATAACTTAACGACCTGGTTGCTAGGACCTTTAAGCCGAGTCTTTTTAATAAAAGCTTTTAATTAGCTTGCACTGTATGTATGTAAGTATGTATGTTCGGTGGAATCTTGCAACTCAATTTTGAAGTAGATATCTTCAACCGATTGAGCTGAAATTTTGTATACACGTTTACTTTGGATGACAATGCATGATATGATGTGTGACATTATTTCTATATTCAATATGGCGGACCACCCAAGATGGAGGAATGGATATTTTGAATGCATTTCTGCAATATGGGTATCAAATAAAAGGGCTTATTGAGTGTAACTCAAAAAATTATATGACGTCATTCTAAATCCAATATGGTGAAATATCCAAGATGGAGGAAAACATAGTTTAAGCTTCTGTACAATATGGATATCAAATGAAAGGGCTCATTAAGAGTAACTGAAAAAATAATGTGACGTCATTCTAAATCCAAAATGGCGGATCATCCAAGATAGAGGAACTGTTTTTTTAATGCATTTCTACAATATGGGTATCAAATGAAAGGGCTTGTTATTAGTAACTCAAAAAATAATATGACGTCATTCTAAATCCAATATGGTGGAATATCCAAGATGGAGGAAAACATAGTTTAAGCTTCTGTACAATATGGATATCAAATGAAAGGGCTCATTGAGAGTAACTGAAAAAATCATGTGACGTCATTCTAAATCTAATATGGCGGATCATCCAAGATAGAGGAACTGTTTTTTTTAATGCATTTCTACAATATGGGTATCAAATGAAAGGGCTTGTTAATAGTAACTCGAAAAAAATATGACGTCATTCCAAATCCAATATGGCGGGAAAAATATTTGCGTTTCTACAATATGGGTATCAAATGAAAAGGCTTGTTAATAGTAACTCAAAAAATAATATGACGTCATTATAAATCCAATATGGTGGAATATCCAAGATGGAGGAAAACATATTTTAAGCTTCTGTACAATATGGGTATCAAATGAAAGAGCTCATTGAGAGTAACTGAAAAAATAATGTGACGTCATTCTAAATCCAATATAACGGATCATCCAAGATAGAGGAGTGAGTGTAAGGTTGTCATGAGAAGAAATGGGCAAAACACTCATGTAAATTAATCTACTAACTTTACTATATTATCTATTGCAATTTAATTACCTACTGATAGGGAGTCAAACCTCGCGACAAGCTTTTATTATTATATAAATTGTACATACTGAGGCTCTAATTTAATACTTGAAATTTTTAAGGAAATATTATTTTCTTATTTTTAGAGCGCTTAAATAAAAGCTTCTTTGAAAAGGATTTTTGCTTTTAATTTATTTCAAATAACTTCTTAATTCTTAACCTAAACTAATCTTAACCTAACCTAGCCTAAGCCTACAGCTTAACCTAACCTAACCTGATCATCCATAAAATCGTGGCACTTTATGCATGATGTTTCAAGGGAGTTTTGACGACAATGTAGAAGAGCACACTAAACACGATATTTACACCATTTCCCACATTTGCACTCATATACGAACACTTATTGAATAAAACGCCACGAATTTTATTCATTAATATCCATTGAAACACAAATCTGAGAAAATAATGCAATTAACGGACATGTCCCTTCCACAGTCCCGCCAAAACTCTTAAAGTTAATGGGCTATGGTTATGGGGCCATGGATAAGGTATGGGACACAAGCTGGTAAGTATTACAATTACGTGTGATCAAATTATTTAATAACGGGAGAGAATTCAAAAAAAAATACAATACATAGTAGATTTGTATCATGTTTGTTTATTTGTAGATTTCCTACACACGTGTTGTCAAAGAAAAGGGGTTGTGTATGCACAATAGACCAAATTGGACACTGAGTACGTACTTCACTTTAATTAAGCAAGTAAACATTTTCCCGAGGTCTGCTTTTCGCGGCAAGTAATAAAAATCATCTCTTACATTATCCTTGTTATTTGCTTATTGTTTTTATGGAATAGGAGGGCAAATGAACTAGCAGGGAACCTGTCCGTCACTACCGCTGCCCAAGGAAACTTGCAGCACAGTATTACAGTTAGGTTGCCAGGCATTAAAGGAGTAGGAAGGGAGGAATGGAGGGTGGGCCTCTGGATACCACGCTCACCGAACGAAACTCGACATAAACCACTTTCCGTAGATATTTTGAAAGGTCGTGGTATTTCACCGGTTGAGCCAGCCCATTGATGCAGCGATCTGCATGGCTATGACTCTGTTATTTTAATGGATACATATCTAGCTCAAATTTCATCGTTTTATTTTATGATTGACGACGATTTTATAGACATAGATAACTATTTTACTATTTGATGGAACGTACAGCAGTAAAACAATGGATTATATTTAATTCTTATCTCTAATTCTTCGCCATAAGTTAAAACCAATATTCAGTTACTACACTCCTACTACATGATTTTGTCCTTTTCTCTTACAATAAATACAATCTGATTATAATACGACAATGCAAATCAAGTCATTAGTACGGCGAGCTAATGAAACTGTACCAAGCAGTAGTAGTGCCATGTCTATCTGGGATTATCAAATGTAACCAGGATATAAAGATGACTGTTACGAACAATATAGTAATAAATATTTTATGGTTAGCCCTTGGTATCCGAAATTAGAATTTGAAACCTCTCTATTAATGTTGCGTAAAAAATGCATCCAAGTGTCGATAAAGATTCTAGTAATAGTCGATATCAATAATATTATTGTACATAACGAATCAGGAATGTTCTTCTAAATTACAGTAGAAGAATACTTTAGACTACATATATATATACATATTCTTTCTTTAAACAGTGAAGGTCTCATTGTACCTAATAATAGCCCGGTACACAAACATTTGACTAATACCAAGTGTATGGAGAGTTTTAAAAATTGCATTTGGCTCCATACCTACTTTGTGTAATGCAATCACAGCGATTCGGTTCTCTTTATCACCCCACTCCATTTCAATATCGCAAAATATTGTACAATGTATTGGCGCCAAAACGAGAAAACACAATGACCAATCGTATAAAAATGACAGATTCCAAATTCAAATGTAATATTTTTTTATTTTTAGTTTATTTATGGCCAGACTAAGTATATATTTATATATAAATTAACATCTTCACACTTCTGCCATAGAGGTTTCAAATTCGATTTTCGGATACAAAAGGCCAACCGTTAAATATTTATTACGCTAATGTATGTTGTTTAAAGGAAAAGGGGCTAAGGGCTATTCGTTTTGGTAAGGCGAGAAAAGGAAAACATTTTTATTGAACAATTTTTTTATGGGATAGGACGGCAAACGAGCATGCGTGTCACCTGATGGTAAGCAACCAACGCCGCCCATGGACACCAGCAACACATATAGTGTTATTGTTGCGTTGCCAACCTTTAAGGGATAGGGAATAGAGGATAGGGAAGGATGGTGAAGGGGGGTGGGCTTCCGAGTACCTCTCTCACCGAACCAAACGCGGCACGAGCCACTTTACTTCGATCTTCTGAGGTGACGTGGTATTCGTCGAGCCGGCCCACTCATGCAGCGACCTGCTTGGCTCTACCACTTTTATTGAACAACATGTTTATAAACTATAAAGAAAGAAAAACAGGATTACAAATTCTAAATTATTACATGCGCTTGTGGAAAGTCCAAATGGTACTTAAAGAACAATATGTCACCATTATATCAAGTTAATGAATTTATTACATTTCAAGATAAATCTATGCAACGGCTGATATAAAGATCATGAAAAACTCTGACGTAACATCCACAGGAATAGTACTAACTGGTTCTGTGGATACGTTTAAATACCTCCGAACTAGTTCTTGATTATGGACTTGCATGATGAATGATGATTACGTCTCAACACAAATTGCTACGTGATAACTATCACGATTCCTAACTGATCACTTTATTGGGTATATTTTGTTAAAACGTTATATTACGTTACTACCATTCGTGAACGATTAACAATCAATAAAATCTTAACTATTCCTCCTAGGTATTTACCCTAAATTCACTATTTTACACAATTATTGAAATATTATTTTATGTTCAACTAAATTATTATAACTTTCTGAATTATGATGAATCTATTGCGGTTCAGTATCTAGTACTAATCTAGAATTTGATTTTATAATGTACTTTTCGAATAGACATTGTTTGCTTCGCACTTTATCAATGAACTGAATTTGAACGCACCACCGGCAAGCCAGCCCCTCTTGCCCCCCTGCGCCTTGTCAATTTTATTTGGCTTTTGCGGAATTAAAGTTGTATACAATAAGTGATAATTAATTTATCGAACTATGGAGCATTGAAAATAGAAAAAAAGCTCCAACAGGAGCTGATCGAAAACCTTTATTGTTGCAGTTTATGGAAATAATTAATTACATATGATTTAAGTCACATTATAAGCGCAATATATAAAATTGCTCAGACTCCAATAAAATATTAACACAAACAAAGTGTAAAAATGAGGTGTAGTGTTCTTAATTGCACAAATGATACGAAAAAAGTAACAAAAAGCCATGGAATTACCTTTCATATGTAAGTTTCATACAAATAAAAGGAAATTTACCTCCGCGGTTTTACCGTTCATAATCTTTACGACAGTGATTTATAATAGAAGACTCATACATGCTCTGGATTCGATCTCTAACTACCAGTATTCTTAAAAATTTAGTAATTGCCTTGGCTAATTATGGTTACCTGCACTTCAATTGTTACTATCAGAAAATTCATTTAAAACACTTCTCTTTGCCAGGTTTATATCTTGCGAGTGTCTACAACATGAGACACAAATATTGACGAAAACATAGTTGTCAATATTCAAATAAATATAGACAAGGTGTGAAGGCCTTAATTTTGCAAAACAGTATCTATGGTATTGAATGAGGATATTGTTTTTTTTTTATATTTTTTATCTTACTACCTAGGTACTGTTTCTTCATATACTTAGTGTTCTATTGGAAATTAAAATTTATCTGTTCCTACAACATGACAGATTTATATTCGCTTCATATTTACAATGGGGCAAAGTATTAAATGGTTTCAGCGTTTGAATTAAGGAGTATGTAATAAAAGTATGAATTGTAGGTTTCCTAAAGACCCAGATCTTCGCACAGCTTGGGTAGATTCTCTAGGTATGCATGACTGGGAGCCAAAAGATAGAAGTACAATATGCTCTGAACATTTCTGTAATGAAGACTTTTATGAGACCAAGAGAGGACTGCGCAGGATCAAAAGTGGAGCTGTGCCTGTTGCTGCACAGGTGAGCTATGACCACACACATATAACTTCATGCCAAATCCCTTGCAGGGTAGGCAAGTAATAGTAGCTATGACCAGTAAGACAAAATTCTTTAGTAATAATATTCTAAGTTGCTCCTTACATTTCAGGAATCTGCTGAAGATCTTGATGCACCAGCCACTGTCAGGGTGAGTTTTCATGAAATTCACTGTTTGTTCTGTTTTTTTTTATAGCCTTAAATTCCCTTTCTTTATATAAATATTCGACTTTTCAATAAAACCACTACTTAATTTTAATGGGTTGAAATCACCATTTAGCATATGAGTTTCTTGCCTGATTCTTCTCTTGATTTTGGCTTTGTAAAGCATACTTTCATTAGAAATTAATTCAGTAATAGCAAGACATTAATTCAGAAATTCACTAAATTCAAAGTACAAAATATATTTTTTTCTGAAAAAAGAAGAAGGAGCTTTAATTCTGTAGTTTATTGTTAAAGGAGCCAAACAATATATTTTCTTGGCAGGTCTGTAGAATATGTTTAACAATGGATGTGAAAATGTATGACTTAAAAGATCATAAATTGGGACAAATGTATGAACAAATAACGGGATTCACTGTAAGTTCTTATCACTTATTTTATTTTTGGAGGTCAAAAGTATGAAATTGCAAATCTAACTTGGCTACTCGAAATTGTGTCTGTCTAAAGTTCAGTAGGAACTGATTGATCAAATTTGGAAAAATAATAAAATCAAATGAAAGGTTTATAAGTGAATACATCTTGGTTCACTGTGCCTAACAATAAGATATTTCAAAATTTCACATGTCATGGTTTTGACTTAAAGAATGTATTTATGATTACCAAATTTGCTGGAGTTCCTCAGAAAGCAATGTCATATCATTACATAGTATAAAACAAAGTCACTTTTTGCTGTCTGTCCCCTTATATGCTTATATCTTTAAAACTACGCAACGGATTTTGATGCGATTTTTTTAATAGTTAGTGGGTGTCAACAGGGTGGTTTTGATCTATAATTCACCTATGATGTTGTAAAGAAAAAATGATAATTTTCGAGATTTAGCACTTTAATTGTAAAAGCTGGCTGAACCCTAAGTGATAGATAAATACAATGTTCTACATTATTAAACATCTTCAGAAGGTCTACAAAAAAGTCCGCGAGATATGTCTATCTCTTAGGGATAAACCACAATGGCCATTTTTAATTTTTTACTTATTATGAGAAATAATAGCTTATTTACAAAGCGATTTTAAACATTATAACATTAATTTTCATCCAATTAAATATCTTAAATAGATTATGCATGAAATATAAATAATTCTGGCCCTTTACAGCATGCAATTTAAACGAATATTTTCGAAGAAATTGCAGTATTAACATAGCAGGACAGCAGTTAAAGTCGATAAATAGCACAAATTGAACCTCTCTTGATATCCAAAATTTATTCATTTATTACTTTTGATGCGGAAGAAAGTTCGCCGGGTCAGCTAGTAGATTTATAAATGTCAAAGAACTGACTGAAAGAAGTTCTTGGGGCTTTATTTTCAGAGCTCCAGTAATAAGTTTCTACCTCAGAAATTGTGTTGGGAGTGTACTGGCAGGATAATATCCATGACGCGGTTCAGAAGTACAGCCATCAGGAGTCATGAGATATTGCAACAATTGTTACTACCCGATGCATATGTAAGTGTTTTAAATGGAATATTTCAGAAGAATATAAAGTTATCAGAAATAGTTGTTTCACTTCAAATATGGGCACTTTCAAATATGGGTGAACTGTGATATTGGATCAAGATTGGTAAAGCTATCTATTAGGCATGTTCATTCACTATTTCTGATATCTTTGAGTGTTAAAAATGTAAATTTATGAAAAGCACGCCAAGTGTCAAAATAGTTACGAAGCACTTTATGTCTTTAATTTATTTTTCAGATAACTATACGTGATATAAAATCAGTTAATCGCGGTCATACTGGCCTTAAGTCACCACTGATACAGAAGATATTTGAAGATAGTGACTGTGATATGCACATAAGAGATATAGTAGTTAAACGGGAAGATGAAAATCAAGAACAGAAGAATGATATTGATGAGCAAATAGAGGAGAATGATGTACAAGTCCATGACAATGATGAACAAGAAGTAGTAGGGTTACAGGTTGACGACAATTATTTGCCAATTGCTGAAGTAGAGGTTAAGGATGAAGGTATGTGGACTTTAAATTATTCATTGTCTGAGGTATTTTTTTATTCACCAAAAATTAAATTAAACGGAATAGATAAATTTAAAGAAATAACGCAGCTAGTTTTTCAGGTAGCAATAATGAAATATTTTTAGAAGAATATGACCATTTCGATGATGATGATGATAAAGCTCTAAGCGAAGTATATAGGGAAAAAGTTAAAGTCAAAGTTAAAAAGAAGAGAGAGAAAGAGAAGGTGATTAAAAAAGTGAAATCAAAGAAGAACGATGAAGATGAACCGCCAGACATAGCGACGGATAGGTGAATTTTGCCCACTTGATTATTTTTTATGAGTGATTATTTATTGCATATTATAAAACAAAGTCACTTTCCGATGTCTGTCCCCTTATATGCTTAGATCTTGAAAACTACGCAACGGATTTTGATGCGTTTTTATGATAGTTTGATAGTATCAACAGAGTGGTTTGTATGTATATTCATAATGTATGTAATGTAGTGATAACGTAGTAGTAAACACTTTATTTGTAAACGCTGTAAAAATACTTTTGATGCGAAACAAAGTTCGCCTAGTCAGCTAGTCACTCATAAAAAATAATCAAATATTAAACTCAAACTCAAAGTGATGATTAAAGACTGTGATATGTGGTCGTGGACTGTCGAGTTTATTTTCAGGTTTAATTAGAAATCACACCAGAACAATGAAAATCCCACTTACTAGGAGAAAGCCTTCCAAAACTGAAAAGAGAACTTTGATTTGATGTGGAACATCTCTAATTTCGTATCACTCATATAATTATTATAGCTTACTGAATATTTTGGCTGATATACTTTTAATGCCTACTGATATTGTGATATGTTATTGTTATATGATACATGATTTGAAAAGAGTATTTGGCATATAGGTTTCTTGCCCCGTTCTTCTCATGATAGCCCCTACCCACCACTCGTGGCGACTCCGTCCGTGTTTTCTTTTTTACGCTCGTGTTTTAATATTTCATTTAAAATAATATGCTTAATCTTTGTATTTGTTGGCTATTTAAAGACCTGTCTGTAAAGACCTATGAAAATAATGCTTCTATGACTTCGACAATACATAAAGTCCCAGATGGACGAAAGCATGGCTGTATTTAGCGATTATAGTGTTATACTGCTTATTCCAGGTACAAAGTGAACGACGTCAAACGTCGTCGTCAGGAACCCCTGGATGAGTCTCTCTTCACAATTACGTCGCTCTCGTACGAACAGCAAATAGAAGAAGTGCGTAAACGTCAAGAGAGTAGTGCCTACACTAACGCCTTGTACAAATGCACTATTTGCTACAGAGGGTTTCAGATTAAGGACAGATATACAGCACATGTGGTCAGACACAGCGAGGTAAGTTTTATAAATAAGAAGTTGGACCAAATTTGGTGTCACGTGACTGTTGCTGGTCAACACATGAAGTTTATCGTTTCTCTCTTGGTACTCCGACCTTTGTGTATTCCGATATCCTATGCTTCGTTTAAAGATCAACTCCTACCTACTGTGGTTAGGGATGAGTTACAGAAGGAAGTGGTTTAGTGTATCCGTAGTATTCAAATGTGTTTGTTACAGCAAAGCGGCGAATACGAATGTTTTATATGTAAAACACGAATGAAGAATAGTCGAGCTCTTAGAAAACATCTGACCGCTCAACACACAGAACAGTACAGCTGTAAAGGATGTCCTTTCGTTACAAGAAATAGGTACGTATTAAGAATACTGACTGATATGATTATAATTTGATAACATAACGCCATTGGATTTGCATCCAACCAATTCTTATGTTATAATGACATGTTTGGATCCGCATCTACACGAATATATTCCAAATGCAAATATTATTTCAGACTGAATCTAAATTGATTATCTGACTTTGTTCCGTCACTTGTCCGATGGAACTAAGTCATTCGCCTTCCTATCGAGTTATATATAATTGCCCTTGCGATAATGAAATCGAGTATTGAAGGGGATAAAATGAGAAAAAGATATATATTGTGAATTTTATTTCAGAGGTGTGGCCAGGGAACATGAAAAATGGCACGCCGGTACTAAATACCAGTGTCCGCATTGCGCCAGCGAGTTCGAGTGAGTTATATATTATATGTATTTTTCTAACATATCAGTTCACTTTGGGGGCGCTTCGTTACGTTTCAGTTGAGGATTTAATAATGTTTTGGATGCCATTAATAAAATACTTAAGATATACTGAACTCTTTAGATATAAGAAATTAAGGGTGCCCTTCTACCCAAAAAATGTGTAGTGTCCCATACAAATTTAGAGAATTAATTTAGTGCCCTTTTTAACATCGACACTCTCTTTTTTTTTACTTACAAAGTAAATCCCCTGTTTTCTTTTTAACCACTGTCCTGTATTTATTACTGTCCAATTTCAGCAAGTTGACCACATATATGGGCCACATTAGAATCAAACATGTTTCCGACTTTGTTTGCGAACTATGCGGCTACACTTTCGTCAGTAAGAAAGGTATCGATGTACACAAAAAGAAGAAGCACAGGACCGTGGATAAAAATGTGAGTGCTTGTTCCATTACTTTTGAGAGGTTCGATTTGACATGAGGATTATTATCGTAATTAGTAAGTAAGTAAGTAATAAGTCGATAATGATACACATTATCGACTTTTTCGAATTGTATTCATTTTTGTATTGTATTTATATAAGCTATAAAGTGTCGTATTGATTAATTTTGAAATGGATTCTTTATAGATAGCCTTGGAAGGCCCTTACTGCGAAGTGTGCCAGGTGAAATTTATTTCGCAAGAGGCATACGAGAGACATATGAAATTGTCCTCTAGACACAGCAGCGATCACGATCCGTAAGTACATTGAGTGCCGATTACCAGCACTAATTAGTTTTTAAACTATTTTTGTATTGTTTGGGACTCAATATATATACCGCCATCTAGTTAGTTCAGCAATTAATACCTAAATATAGAAAATACACCCAGACACACAAAAATCTACATCCATGTAACTCTCGGAAAGACGATTTGTAAAATTACAAATCGTCTGGGGACGTTACACGTTACAATCGGCACTGGGATTGCTTAATAACACTTATGACATAACATAACTTCACGCTTTTGTTACACGAAGGTGTAGGCAGCGGCTGTTAAGCCTCGTCTCGCCATTATGTTTACGTCCCAAATGGAATAGGTGGCGAGCCTATTGCCATGCCGGGTACAAAGTTTTTCAGTCATCGATTTTTATCACACATAACTTCTGAAAACAATTTCGAAAAGTCATTAGTGTGAGCCAGTGTCCGATTCGAAGTTGTGATTCCCCGGGTTCAGAAGCGGGGTGCTCGACCACTGGACCACCGAGACTTCTTATATTTTATTTTATGGAATAAGAGGCCAAACGAGCAGGCGTGTCACCTGATGGTAAGCAACCAACGCCGCCCATGGACACTAGTAACACATATAGTGTTACTGTTGCGTTGCCGATTTTTAAGGGATACGGGATAGGGAAGGATGGGGAAGCGGGGTGGGCCTCCGGGTACCTCTCTCATCGAACGCATGAGCGACTTTACGTCGATCTTCTGAGAGGTCGTGGTATTTCATCGGTCGAGCCGGCCCATTCATGCAGCGAACTGCTTGGCTCTACCACTGTTGAATGTACCGTAACACGTATGTTAAGACAGATATTCCTCGTTACCTTTAATCTCTTAGTCGCGTGACACCCAGTCTCTTACACTCTGTCACTCGCTGTAATAAATATTCTATATGTTGGTTGTGCAGCAACCGCATACGAAACGACTCGCAGAGCATGAACTCTGAACGCAACGGTCGGGTTGTGCGGCGCATAGAGAGACGGCCAGTGATACATCCGAGGGAGCTGAGCGACAGACTGTACCAGCACGAACCGCACACAGCCATCACCTGTGAACAGGTCAGTGACAGGGGATATCATCATCCATTGCGGGTGCCTACCCCGCAAGGGATTTGGCGTATGTGATATGCAGAGAGAACAGTGGTAGAGCCAAGCAGTTCGCTGCATGAATGGGCCGGCTCGGCCGGTGAAATACCACGACCTCTCAGAAGACCGTCGTAAAGTGGCCCATGCCGCGTTTCGTTCGGTGAGAGAGGTACCCGGAGGCCTATTCCCCCCTTCCCCATCCTTTCCTCTCCCCTATTCCTTAAAGGTCGGCAACGCAACAGTAACACTATATGTGTTGCTGGTGTCCATGGGCGGCGTTGGTTGCTTACCATCAGGTGACACGCCTGCTCGTTTGCCCTCCTATCCCATAAAAAAAAAAAAAAAAAACAGCGCCACAATTACCCAATGATAATTATACAATGCAAATTTAAAAGCAGATGGATTTAGGAGTCGAGGACGGCCAAGACACACATTCCATAACCAAATAGAACGTGTTCAAGAGGAAGGTGAGTTAGGAACCCCAAAAATCGATGCGCGTGCATGAAAAGAGTGATGAAAGCCAACGAAGCGAGTGAGGCGTGTAAGAATCGTGCCTTGTGGCGCTCTGTTCTCCCTCATCATACACCCTCATATGATGAGGGAGAACAGAGCGCCACAAGGCACGGCAAGATCCGATTCACGAGTATATTTTTTATGACATAAAGGGGCAAACAAGCACGAGTGTCACCTTATAATGAGCAACTAACGCCGCCGACCATAGACACCTGTAATACAGGTAGTGTAACTGGCCTTTAAAATAGAATAAGGAGGGGATCTCAAGCGGGTTCAGGAGGGGGAGGAGAAGGGGGCTCTACTAACGGGTTAAAAGGGCATTATAAGGGAGCGCGATGTTAAGCATAATTACCCAAGAAACCCACATTCTTTGTTAATCATGATTTTTACAATATTTCTGTCTTTCTGCTTGTTTGTTCCCTTATATGCTTAGATCTTTGTAACTACGCAACGGAATTTGATGCGATTTTCTTTAATAGATAGAGAGCGTCAAAGTTTAATTACAAACACTGGCTGAACCCTAAGTTCAAAACAACGTACTACAATTATTATACACTTTTAAAAGGCCTACAAAAAGCGACGGCATATGTCTATCTTTATCTCGAATTATCTCATAATTATCTCTCTATCGAAGGGAGAACCCACAGTGAAATATACATTATTTATTATTACAAAGTCAAAGTCAAAGTGGTTTTATTTTCATAGGTCCTCACAGACACTTAAAAATAGTCAATGTACAAAAATGTTTAAAATTAAAATAATATTTAAAAAGCTAAGCCACGAGCGCTTGAAGCAAGTACCTCCGTGGAACAAAAAAAACACGGAAGCAATCGCCACGAGCGGCCCGATTCCGAGTGTAGGGGCTTTCATGAGAAGAATCGGGCAAGAAACTCATGTGCCAATACTCTTTTCAAAACCATTGAAAATTTACAGAATAGTATTATCAACGCTACTGAAAAAATATCACATAAAAGGTGTAGCAGCCAGACTACTCGACAATCACAGTTATGATCCAACCAACTTAAAATCATCGTAGTACAAGTAATGAGAGAAATTATATGATATTAGTCGAGCACAACTGACGCGACATCTTCTATTTAGAATGGTAACGTTGTGCAACAAGTAAGTGCAATAATAAAAATTATATATAAAGCTTTTATCAAAACAACATCAATTCAAACTCATAATAAGATATGTTGATTACTATTAGAAATATAAATATTTGCAGCACGTCTCCACTCCAAAATAAGTGAACAAATTCCAACACGCAAACTACACAATCCGCGTTGAGCAAGCAATTTGACGGTCCCAAGACGACTTGTCCGTCATGAAGTCATTGATGGTGTAATAAGCACCGGCAACGAGACGATCCTTCACAGCCCGCCTAAACCGATCGAAAGAGAGAGCCAGAATATGCGCAGGGATCCTATTATAGAACTGTACACCCATTCCCAAAAACGACTTATGTACTTTGTGCAGGCGATGACACTTTAACACAAGTTTATGCTTGCCTCTGGTATTAAAATTATGTACATCACTATGTTTAGTATATCTATTTAAGTTTTTTCTAACAAACATTATATTGTCATATATAAATTGAGAAGCAATTGTTAATATTCCAATTTCCTTAAACCGTTCTCTAAGGGAGACTTTGGACCCCAGATTATAAATTGCCCGAATAGCTCGTTTTTGAAGCACAAAAATAGACTGAATTTCAGCTGCTCTACCCCACAGCAAAATGCCATAAGACATAACACTATGAAAATAACTGAAATAAACTAGTCTGGCGGTTGCAACATCAGTAAGCTGTCGAACTTTTCGAACCGCGTAGGCAGCAGAGCTAAGTTTTCCAGCTAAACATTTTACTTGAGGACCCCACTGGAGCTTATTATCTAGAGTAATACCTAAAAATACAGTTGTATTTACTGGGTCTAGAATTCTGTTATTTAAAGATAAATTCATAACCTGACCTTTAACATTGGGCATAGTAAACTTTATTATTTTTGTTTTATTCGAATTTAGGACTAAATTATTAGCTGTAAACCAATCATGGACTTGTGTAAGAGAGCAATTTACATCATCAAAACTGTTTTTTTTACGGTCTACCTTAAAGAGAAGTGAAGTGTCATCGGCAAACAGTACTATGTCGCAAAATTTCTGTACGAAAAAGGGCAAATCATTAATATGGATAATAAACAATAGTGGACCGAGAATGGAACCCAGGGGAACGCCCATAGACACTGGCGATCCAGACGATCTCACTCCGTTTACATCTACAAACTGAAACCTGTTACTCAAGTATGATGCAACAAGACTAAGTGCAGTGTTCTTAATACCGTAATGACTTAGTTTACGCAAAAGTGTGTTGTGTTCCACGCAGTCAAAGGCTTTAGAGAGATCACAGAATACGCCGATTGCATCCTGTGAGTTTTCCCAAGCATCGAAAATATGTTTAATAAGAGTAGCGCCAGCATCAGTAGTAGAACGACCTTTTGTAAAACCGTACTGCTCTTTGTGAAAAAGATCATTTAAATTGAAATGGTTAAGTATTTGATTAGAAATAATTTTTTCGAAAATTTTGCTGAGTGCAGGTAAAATGGAAATAGGACGATAGTTGGTTGGATCATTCTTACAACCATTTTTAAATAATGGTATCAATTTGCTGTGCTTCATTAAATTAGGAAATACACCTGCATCTACACATTTATTAAAAAGCACAGCCAGGTTTGGAGCTATGAGGGCAATGATTGAATCTAATAGTTTAACGGAAATGCCCCACAAATCAGCCGTTTTTTTGGAATTTAATTGTTTAAACACTTTTATGATGTCGTAAGGGTCGACATGTTCAAATTTAAAAGAAACGTTGCACTCGTCCACACCATCCTTGAGCAGGGCTTCAGCTTTGACGGGGCACGAATTTAACATATTTGTAGTAGAAATGGGAATTTTGGCAAAAAAGTCATTAAATGTTTCCACAACAGCATAACTATCGTCGATAGTTTTATTATCAACTAAGAGTTTAATATCATCATCACGATTCCTAGTACGACCAGTCTCATTGTTGATGATATTCCAAGTTGCTTTAATCTTGTTCTGAGATTCTTGTATCCGCCTACTTAAATAAATTGATTTAGCAGTAAAGCAAACTTTTTTAAATATTTTAGAGTAATTTCTAACATATGTATTGAAAACGGGATCAAGATTCCACTTCTTTAAACTGTACAAATCATACAATTTATTTCTACTTTTGTAAATACCGTTGGTGGCCCAATCACAAAAGGTTAAATTGACATTTTTACACATAGTTTTGATTTTAAATATAGATTTGTGTTCAGAGTCTATGGTTTTTAAGAGTGAGTTGTAATGGTCATCTGGATCACTCGACATGTCCGGCGAACTAACCCTTGCCGCTATAGCGTTACGGAATTGTTTGGTGCCTTTCTGGGTTATGGGTCTACAAGTGACTTTACGAACTAATTTAGGCCTATTCATCACAAAAACTGCCTTTTGACCACAATGATCTGATGGCAAGTGACATAAAATTTCTTTCTGTACAGAATTACAGTTACAAAAAATATTGTCCAAGCAGGTAGCAGAGTGAGATGTAATTCTTGTGGGTTCTAAGAACAGATGATGTAGTCCAAACGAGGTAAATAAACTAACGAGCCTAGTATTGTTAGTTGAGTCTTGTAACAGATTAACATTAAAATCACCACACACGATTACACTCCTACCGCTGCCAGTAAGTTTTTGCATAATATCATCCATAGTGGATTCAAATATATTAAAATCACCCAAAGGGGGCCTATAAACACATAATACAATAAATTGCTCAAGCTCAACACAGGACAGTTCGACAGTGCGTTCAATGGAGAGATTTGTTATGTCTCTCCTGTTTTTAAATTTAATATTATTCGACACAAAGATCATGGCACCACCATGATTGGCTTTTTTTCTACAAAATACACTGCCAACAGAGTAGGAAGCATTATTGAAAGTAAGTTCACTAGTTTTAAGCCAATGTTCAGTCAAACATAATACATGAACATTGTGCTTTTTACAAAATAGGTCAAGCTCAAGTTCTTTGCCAGATAAACCTTGCATATTTTGATGTACAATTGTGAGCAATGATTTGGGTTTATCCTTTGTCTCTACATTACATATTATTTCTTCTTTTTAATAGAGGTAAAATTAATATAGTTGTTCGGAACAAAACAAAAATAATGGAAAATGTAATGAGTATTACAAACGGTTCAATTAAATTTCTCAATAAATTTGAGGGATTTTATTTATCAAAATCACACAGCGTCTGTTTTCTTTCAGTGTGGAATTCAGCTACGCGATCTGCGTCTGTATGCGCAGCACTTTAGACGCGCTCATCCAGACAAGAATCGAACCAAGTACCCGGCTATGAAAACACCTTGTATGTGCGAACAGTGTGGGAAGATATTCCAGGTAATTTGTATACACTTTATGTAAAGTTAATAGCACAACCCTCCTGATGATAAACGGTTAACATCACCTTCAACATGGTTCGGACATGTAGAAAGAATGGATGATCCAAGACTGACTAAGCAGATATACAATGCAAAAGCGGATGGATGTAGAAGTTATAGACGGCCAAGACACACATTCCATGACCGAATAGAATGTGTTCTGGAGGATGGTGATGCTAGGAGCCTCAATATTCGACGCGCGTGCATGATAAGGGTTATGAAAGTCAATGAAGCGTGTGAGGCGTGCAAGAATGGTGCCTTGTGGCGCTCTGTTCTCTCTGCCTACCCCGCAAGGTATATGGCGTGAAGTTATGTATGTAACAACTAATAATTTTTGTAATTATTTTGTAATCTATATATATATAAGAGATTTCCACCTATATATTGACTCATCACGATATATCTGGAACCATAAGGCGTAGCGACTTGAAATTTGGTAGGATTATTCCTTTCGCCGAGTAGAGGTCAGCTAAGAACGGATTTTACGAAATTCCACCCACAAGGGGGGTTGCGGGGGTGTTAACAATGGAAAATTCCCATTTTTAACCTATAGCTGCTATCGACTTCAAATTTGTCGAAGATATTGCAGTATTAACATAGCGGGGCAGCAGTTATTACTTTTGATGCGAAACAGAGTTCGCCGGGTCAGCTAGTAACTAATAATTTTAGTTCTAATTTATTTATAACTAGCTGACCCGGCGAACTTTGTTCCGCATCAAAAGTAATAACTGCTGTCCCGCTTAATACTGCAATATCGTTTAATTAAAAATACGAAAATATTCGTTTAAATTGCATGCTGTAAAGGATTGCATGCTAGGATCATCTATATTACATGCACAATCTATTTAACACACTTAATTGAATTAAAATTAATGCTATAATGTTTAAAATCGCTTCGTAAATAACCCATTATTTCTCGCGGAAAGTAAATAAATAAAAATGGTCATTGTGGGTTATCCTTAAGAGATAGATATATGCCCTCGCGGACTTTTTTATAGACCTTTTGAAGGTGTTTAATAATATAGAATATTGTTTTGATTTATCACTTAGGGTTCAGGCAGCGTTTGCGATTAAAGTTCTAAATCTTGAAAATTAACACTTTTTTTACGACACTATACGTGAATTATAGATCAAAACCACCTCGTTGACACCCTCTAACTATTAAAAAAAACCGCATCAAAATCCGTTGCGTAGTTTTAAAGATATGCGCATATAAGGGGACAGACAGCGGAAAGTGACTTTGTTTTATACTATGTAATGATAAATTGACAAATAGGTTGCCATTAACTAAATTATTTATTAGCTTTTATGTTATTATTTGTAATGCTCTATGACTTTTCTAGAGTATGGCACTCCTAAAGGACCACATGTGGGTCCACACAGGAGAGAAGAGATTCAAATGTGACCGTTGTACAAAGAGCTTTACTCAGAAAACTAACCTGGTGTTCCACATGAGGGTCCACAGCAACACGCGCCCGTCTTACGAGTGTCCGCTGTGCGGGAAACACTTTGCGTTCTTTAACAACAGGAGGAGACACATGTTTGTAAGTTGTATTGTTGAGTTTTTAGTGGCTCTGTTGAGTTTTGGCAAACTGTTGTGACTATAGTGAGTAAATTCGGCATTCCCATGAATAGCAAGGAAATGAAGTTTTCAATTACTATCCAGTTAATAGTAATATTTTTTTTTATATGGGATAAGGGGCAAAGGAGCCAGCGGGTTGTCTGATGGTAAGCGAGTACCGGCACCCATGGACATTGGGACACACATAGTGTGACAGTTGCGTGAGATGGGCTGAAGTAAAGAGTGGTTTGGTCTCTAGATACCTCTCTTATAGAATGAAATGCGGTACGTTGGTATTTCAGCGGTCGAGCTGATCTATTCATGCAGCAAGCTGCTTGTCTAATTAATTTTATAATGAATAATGCTATTGCAGATTCATACTGGTCTAAAACCGTACAAATGTGATACTTGTGGTAAGTCGTTCACGACCTCTGGCGAGCAGAGGGCGCACGTAGAACACGTGCACTTGAAGAAGCCGTGGCCGAAGCGTGCGCGACACAGACGCGACTGGAAGTGCGACGCGCCCAGTGCCGAAGATTGAGTTTAAACTATAACGTTTTTTAGTACTATATAACCTAAGATCATAGTAATGGCCACTTCGTCATTTTCTAAAATGGCGATGGTTTAATGTCACAATGATGCAGATTTTTCAAATACTGTGATATTGTGCTGTATTAATGTCGTGTTGATTAAATATTGAAAGACAAAACAATGGTGGTACGTATTCACCGGGATTGCATTTACTTAAATGTACAGTGTCTTGGGGCCTGTTTGGTCTACGGATCATTGGTATTCAGATTAGTTTTAAAAAGGACCCCAATGCTTTAGAGTTGCATACACTGGGCAGCTTTAATCTAGAGCCTCATTCATATACAGTGAAACTTGGTTAAGTGGGACCTGGATAAGTGAGAAACCTCCATAACTGGAACTCATGCTGAGGTCCCAACACTTTGGCACTGAATTACCTCTGTTAGTGGGACGAGGTAAACCTCTATATCTGGGATTTTTTCTTTCGATAGTTACCTCTATAACTGAGACAGCGAGTAAATTTTATATGCATAAACCTCTGTAACTGAGATAACATTGTTTGTTTACTCATTCTTACTCTACCCACAAATTCCACACGTAATTCCAAGTACGTAAGTACAAATTTCATTTAAGCTTCAATTACCTTCAGTTTTAGTTTCGCTTTACTATCATACAGATGTTTATTTGAAAAATGTCAAAACGAAAGCTACAATCGTTATCATTACGTGAAAAACTGAAGTTAATATCCGTTTATGAAAGTGGGAAGACACGCGACAAGAATACGACAAGTAAATTGCAGCCAATGGATCAAGGCATCATCAACAATTTCAAAATTTATTACAGAAAAGAGGTTGTTCGACATGTTGATCGCACCTGTATTACCTGTATTCTCACCTCTATTAATGGAACCCTCTGTAAATGAGACAGATATTTATTTATACCTGTATATCTGAGACACTGGGTAAGTGGAATACCTCTATAAGTGAAACGACATTGCAGGTCCCTTGATGTCTCACTTAACCAGGTTTCACTGTATTTATATATAGATACATTTTGGATTTTGTTATGATTTAGTTTCACCTTCAACTAAATACCTTAAAATAGTAACCAAGCATATCTGGAGGCCACTCATTAGAGTTTGGATTTTATTGATTTATCGTCACTTATATTAGAACTGGAGTGACTTTGAAAGGATTTATTTTTTATCTTGAAAGGCGGATTTAATACTCACTTTCACCTCATTCTCTGTGATCTAGACCAATTTTATTCGAATTGTAATTCAATAGTACAATGTACTCTTAAAGTAATTTACTTGTTTTTAATTATGCCTTATTATTGTGTGCTTTAAGATTGTTATCATTCCGACCCAATGTGATTTAAGAGGAACTGTTTGATTTCTGGCGTCACTGATTCAGACATTTTGCTCTCTATAATATATAGTTTCCGATAGTTCCAAGTCATGGGTCAGTCCTCTTACTATTCACGGGAAAATTATACTCGTATAAAAGTATCAAAAGCTGAGGAATATTACAAAATACTTCAAATATTCCGCTCGCCGAAATATATTTGCTTCTATGTCCCGTATTCGTCGTGGTGCGTTGCCGTCATTTAAGGGAGTGGGAGGAAAAAGGAAGGGGAAAGGGTATCGGGCCTCCGGATACCTGTATCACCGAACGTAACGCGGCACAAGCCACTTCACGCCGATATTCCGAGAGGTCGTGGTATTTCACGGGTCGAGCCGGCCCATTTATGCAGTGAACTGCAAGATTCCACCACTATCACTTATTCAATCATTAGAGTATAGTGTATACACTATACTCTAATGATTGTGCAAGGTGCGAGTGAGCAGTGCAAGGGCTTGGCAGATTGCGTCGCAGAGTACCTTTTTATATTATAAAAAGGTACAGTTATAGAAATAACGTTTAATAGAAATGGATTTTAAAAAAATGGAAAAATTAATGAGCATGGCATTACTGTTGTATAATTTTGCATTTTTATTAACCAAGTATAGAACAATTTATAGATGAGATTTTTATATAACCATTTTATGAGCAGTTAATATTATAATTAGGCAGAAATGAATTGCAAAATAGTTTATAATAACAATAATAATTAGAGTATTTTATCTGATTGCCTTCAGTGGCTTTGGTGCGAGATTTCTTACTGCCATGGATCCTTATTGAATTGTTAGAGATAAATGAAACTTTATCACATGTTATTGGTCGAAAGCGATCAACACAATGAAACTTACGACAATATCTATTGAAATACGTAATGAATTAAAAAAAAAAAGACAAATAAAATCAAAACTTTTTCGTAATAATTGAAAGGAAAGAAATATGTATTTAAACGTATTTGGGATACTCCACAATTTATGAGAATCTGTGGAAAATAAATAAAATGATGTAAGTTTGGATCTGATATTTAAACTGTAAGCTATGTATTTATTTAATAAAAATAGTGTGTATGTGTAGTGTGCGTATTTGTATTTATTGAAATAAACAACAAATAGTATTGTGTTGTTTTAATTTTATAGAAAAGATATACCAGTTTAAAGGTATACAAGACAGATAGTTAAACCCTACTCCCTCATTTGTGCAATTTCGTGATTCTCGTCACACCTCCCCCTTAAAACCTCACGTGATTAATGGACGGCCCCTATGTTTAAATTTAACAGCACGATTTATCGAAGCTAGTCCAGATCAGCAGGACTATCAGTAGAAAGAAATATTGGATTGATATTGGTAAATGATTTGTTCAATTTCACAATTGATACTGGAAAAGTACTACTAAATTTTAATAATATCGCTAGCAGCTAAACTGTTAATCACTATGTAACAAATAAATGACCCATCTATATAAATATTCAAGGTTGGCTGGCTTAGCCGGTTCCTGCATATTTAAGAATAAAAAAAAACAACTTAAGATATAATAAATATTTATATATATTATTAATTTCAAAAATCTTTAATTACAATAATATGTTAAGTGCACCCACTGCCTCCAAATAAATATTTACAATCTTGTATCAATTACCAGAGCTATAGGAAAATATAATTAAGCTAATATTGATTCAGAACCCGCTTCTGAATTAAAAGTCCAAGTTCGAATCGGGGCCCCGGCATATCTTACATTTGGGACTAAAAAATAATTGCAATTGACATCATCCAGCAACTAAGACATTAATAGCACACATCTTTAATTCTGAATTAAATTACTTGAGCAATCTTATATGTTACTTTCAAAGTTTTATCAAACCTTCTGTTAATTCATTCATTGTAATACATGGGTTTGTCAAGTGTCACTGCCGAGGATATTTTGAGATGTGCCCCATCCAACCATGGAGACTGTGCTGTGTCAGATATACTGTTTGTCTGCGGTTCATTCAGCAACTGAAAACAGATTACAATAACAGAAATGGTTCGAATGCTGGCTCAATTTAATAATAAATATTTTTAAAGTAACTTTTTTATATAAACCTTAATTGTTTTTTTTTTCTATATCACATTGTTATAGCCATACTACAGGTTATTGCATAAGTTAATATAACATAATATAACTTCACGCCTTTTTCTACCCTAAGGTAGGCGGCGGCTGTTAAGCCTCGACTCACAAATCATAACTTCACGCCTTTGTTACCAGAAGGTGTAGGCAGCGGCTGTTAAGCCTCGTTTCGCCGTTATGTTTACGTCCCAAATGGAATAGGTGGCGAATCGGCAATAAAATTTTCAGTCATCGAAATTTATCACACATAACTTCCGAAAACAATTTCAAAAAGTCATCTGTCATCCCGCGACCTATGGATCAGAAGCCGTGTGCTCTACCACTGGACCAACGAGGCTTATTAGCTCAATAAATTAGCTCAAGCTTGTGATAATTGTTCATAATGGATACCTGTTTATTTCTCCGGTTAACCTTGGTGGTCCTTTTGGGTCCAGTCAGTCTCAAATGTACGCTGTTAATGTGGCTCCTCTTCTCGCTCAATAATTTGAATTTTTTATAACATATCTCACACTCGAACGGCTTAACGGCGCTATGTGTCTGAAATATATAAACAAGACATACAGTCATAAACAATGATTTTGTAAGTCAACTTCCAGCTATTAAATATATATAGCTGAAAATAAAGGCAGCGTTTGACAAATTAATAATTTGAGTATATTTAGACGAAAAAATAATTATACAAGGAATAATTATTTCAGGAATTTACAATGCGAGAAAATAGTTGAAAGCCACCACCTATGTCCATAATAGATGGAGTAATATCAAAACTTTCACCCAATATGGTGCAACTTTAAAACCACTTACGACCATATGCCTTCGCAGGTTGCTGGTCGTTGTGAACTCGCTGCCGCACATGGTGCACGCGTGCCTGTGCTGCTGCAGATGCAGACGTTGGTGTGCTATCAGGCGATACTTCCTCTGGAACCGTTTGTCGCACAGACTGCACGCGAATTGTTTGCCGTCCGTGTGTGTGGTGCTGTGGTCGTGTAGCAGAGCCAGAGACTGAGGGAAAGTTCACTCACTTCACTCATTTATGCCAGTGGTACAGCCACGCAGCTCGACTTATATGGAGGCCCATATACGGAGGCCTTCCCTTCACATCCCAATCCCTTAAAGGCCGGCAACGTAACTGTAAAAGTATCTCTGTTGCAGGTGTCCATGAGCGGTACTAGTCGCTTGCCATCAGGTGACCATGAAAAGAATTCTATTCGATTTCATAATTATACTATGTTTTTCCTGGTGTGACAGATATAGTTCCACCAACTCTTGATTGTTATCTGGCATCATCATCATCACCAACATCACTTACTTGGAACATTTTGCCGCAAATCTCGCACATGCTCGTCGATTTCTTGGAGAGATATTTTGTCCGATTCTTGTCCGGATGCGTCCGTCTAAAGTGTCTGTAGTATGCCAAGGAATCTGGCAACTCTTCATCACACTGAAACATATATTAAATAACTAGCTGACCTGGCGAACTTTTTTCCACAACAAAAGTAAATTTTGGATTTATCACTTTTTTTTCCTATATCTTTCATGAATTATAGATAAGAACCACCCCGTTGATACCCTCTATCTATTAACAAAATCCGCATCTAAAAATCCCGTTGCGTAGTTTCAAAGACCTAAACATATAAGGGGACAGACAGCGGATAGCGACTTTGTTTTATACTATGTAATGCTTATGCGCTCTCTAGTTTCAAATCCATAAAGCGAAACTGGAAATAACTTGCTAAATTTTCTCAATCACAATTATAAATAGGTTATCATAGTCAAATAGTCTGTTAACTGAACATCTGTGGTTTGAATCTATGTAACGTACTTACCTGTTCGCATTTTACGGGTCCTGTACGCTTCACTTTCTTTTGATTAATGTCTGAAATTTGACGCCTTTTCCTAACTTCCCCTTCTAGACGTGAACGAGGAGGCTTCATAGGTTTTACATTCTTGCTGACAGAAACAAAAGGAAACTAAGTTATGCAACTATTTCAGTAATTCGATTGTTTAAATATTTAATATTTTTTTACACATTATTCAGGAGTGAATCACCCTAGCTACTTAGAGGTTTGAAAAATAGTTTAATATTTATGAGACCTATCAAATTTTCACAATAGTGTAGTCAAGCCGTTTCGGATGAATTTTGTAAAAAAAAACACTATCACAAGAGAATCTAGATTTAAAGTTATTATCCAGCTGAAATACTTACATTTTGTCCGCATGTACAGGTGTCAATCTTAGGTGTCTTTCAAGCGCATCATTATTTAGGAACTTGACATTGCATTCGACACACTCTGGTCCGTCTGGGGGCACCTGTTCATTACATGATGTGAGCCAATAACTAAGCGGATTTAATTCTATATCAATTCTCAATTCGACAATAGACTGTTGGCGTTAAATTTAGGAAGAAGATACCCCGTTAGGTTAGGCGTGTAAAATGAATGGAAGATGAAAACGTGACTAAGCAGATATACAGAGTAAATGTGTAAATGAAGGGCGTCAGGGAGATAGTTTAACTCTATGCAAGTTTTCGATACAGCAAAATAGGTTTAATAAAGCGCTCTTAAGTCTCGCTGACCGCGTCAAAAACAAGGTATTGTAAGGAAGGAAGTTGGATTGAAAGAGAGTGTCAGTGTGGGCTCTGATGGGTTCGGATATGTAGAAAGAATGGATGTTGCAAGATTGACTAAGCAGATATACAATGCGAAAACGGATGGATGTAGGAGTCCAGGACGGGGACGACACACTTTCAGTGGCCAAATAAAAGGACTCCTGAAAGGAGATGGAGGACCTAGAATGAGGTGTGTAAGAATTTTGCCTTATGACGCATTATTATCTTAGCCTACCCCGGAAGAGACTTAGCATGAAGCTGTGTGTGTGTCTGTCTTCAATACGAATGGTTTCACTGACAATACTCACTTGGTGCTCGTCGAAGCTGTGCTTGATCTTCTTGTGTTGCACGAGACCTTTGACGCTCACGAACGAATAACCACACAAGTCACAAATTATATGCGTTGGATGTTTCACTCGAACGTGACTCTGATATGTAGTTTTTTGACTGGAATATAATTATATTAAATGAATGATCAACTTGTCTATAAAAGTAAATTTTAGGGAGAAGATATGATGGAAGGTGCAAGACTGACTGAGCAAATATACAGCGCAAAATCGCAAGGATCCGGAGGGCCGCGAAACATTTCCCAAGACCAAAATCGACGTGACTCAGCGAAGGGTGATTTCAAGAGCCTCAATAATTGACGAGCGTTAATGAAAAGAGTTTTGAAAGTCAAAAAAGCGACTACCAATGGTTTGGTGGTTTGGATGATCACTCAGTAATGGACTTAGAAGGGAAGAGCAGCTTTTATATACTAGTAGAAACTGCAAATTTTTTAACGCCATTATACTTAAAATTGAAACAACTTTTTATGGACAAGGTTGTAAGGAAGGAAGTTGGTTTGAAAGAGAGTGTCGGTGTAAAAGTAAGAAAGGGCATGCTCCGATGGTTCGGACATGTAGAAAGAATGGTTGACGCAAGACTGACTAAGCAGATATACAATGCAAAAGCGGACGGATGTAGGAGTCGAGGACGGCCAAGACACACATTCCAAGACCAAATAGAACGTGTTCTGGAGGAAGGTGATGTTAAGAGCCTCAAAAACCGACGCGCGTGCATGAAAAGAGTTATGAAAGTCAACGAAGCGAGTGAGGTGTGTAAGAATCGTGCCCTATGGCGCTCTGTTCTCTCTGCCTACCCCACAAGGGATTTGGCGTGAAGTTATGTATGTATGTAACTTTTTATGGATTATATCACGTTTATTTAGAACTTATTTTCTATTTATTTCCCGAAGTTTCGAACTCTTTACACAGATCATTTTCACGAGTAATGAACAAAAAAGTTCATAATAAACGCGATATATGTAATCGATAAAAAGTTGTTTCAATGTTATGAATGTGATTCGCGAAAATCTAAGAAATAAATATGCCATCTTACTTTTTAGTATCTACGTCTCATTTAGAGGTAAACTTTTAACCCTTAGTCTGTTACCACTAAGGTCTGTGCTCCGCTACTACTGGTGGTAGTGTACATAGGCTTAAACTACATCATTGACGCTGATGTTATACGTATACTAGCTGAATTGGACCTTGTTTCGCCTCGGAAGAAATAATGAAAAGAATTTTTTAAAAAAAATGTCGAAGTTACTTCTTATTACATTAGCTACCTGTCAAAAAGGTCATGTCAAAATCGATACAGCCATTACAGACATTAGCTGGATTAAACAGACAGACAATTACAAAACATATATAGGAGTACTAGCTGACCCGGCAAACGCTGTCTTGCCAAAAAATAAAATTTTAAAAATAGGGGTTGATCGCAGGGGATTGAAAATTTAGGGTTGGATGTATTTTTGTAACCCGTTTTATAAAAAAAATAACATAACATAACATAACTTCACGCCTTTTGTTACCCGAAGGTGTAGGCAGCGGCCGTTAAGCCTCGTCTCGCCGTTATGTTTACGTCCCAAATGGAATAGGTGGCGAACCTGTTGCCATACCGGGCACAAAGTTTGTCAGTCATCGGTATTTATCACACATAACTTCCGAAAACAATTTCGAAAAGTCATTGGTGTGAGCCAGTGTCTGGAATCGAACCCCGGACCTCTGGATCAGAGGCCGTGCGCTCGCCCACTGCGCCACCGAGACTTGAAAAAAAATAAAAAACAGAAATAAATCGAAAAATTTTAAAAAAATATTGAGGGGTGGGCTACCCTTGTGATTTAGGGGGATGAAAAATAGATGTTGTCCTATTCTCAGACCTACCCGATATGCACACAAAATTTCATGAGAATCGGTCGAGCCGTTTCGGAGTAGTTCAATTACGCACACTCGAGAATTTTATATATTAGATAACATAACTTCACGCCTATGGAGGAGGCCTTTACTCGTAGAGAGGTCCTTAACCAAAAACTATAAACTAAGAATTATGTTGGAAATTTATATACATATTTATAAATTTCAAAATATATTTTATGTGTAAGCAAATTATTTTTAATGAAAGTGAAATGTATTTTTATTTTATTTTATATTTTTTTTTATTTTGAATGGTATTTTATTTTGAAATGTTATTTTATTTATTTTTTATTTTTATGTAATTTTATTCTGAAATGTAATTTTATTTTACTTTAATTTGGAATGAAATTGTAATGCTTTTTTTAAATGTTAATTCTGGTTATGGCATGAATGAGGCTTATTATTATTATTATATAATTTCACGCCACTGTTACCCGAAGGAGTAGGCAGCGGCTGTTAAGCCTCGACTCGCCGTTATGTTTACGTCCCAAATGGAATAGGTGACGAACCTATTGCCATACCGGGCACAAAGTTTTCAGTCATCCATTTTTATCACAAATAAGTTTACGTAAACAATTACGAAAAGTCATTGGTCATTGGTGAGCCATTGTCAGGATCCGAACCACGACCTCTGAATTCAGAGACCGTGTTCTCGACCACCAGACCATCGAGACTTCTAAATATATAATAAATATATATACATATATACAAACAATATGGTAAATATATTTTAATGAGTTACCTGAATTCATCACAGCAGTGAGGACATTGGTATTTTGTTCCGTTGTGATATTCTTCGTGTAGTTTAGCGGCGTGTCTATCAAATTAAAATATCTATATGAAATCTAATATTTTAACGCGCATTGTTAGTGAGAAAGGTATCCTAAAACCCAGCACCATTCCCTCATCCCATTACATCTTAAAGGCCGGCAACGCAATTGTAAACTTGTCGATATTTATTGCTGCTGTCCATGGGCTCCGCTCACGTCACGTTACTTACCTACTCATTTGCCCTTTCCCATATTATACGTTTTTTTAAATCATAATATACATATATCATAAATGGCATCGATAAGTCATTGAGCCAATATTCGAAGTCATCAAAAATCGGTAAAAAGAATTAGTGTACAGAGAAAAGCCTGCAAAAATATAAAATTGGATATTTGGCAATAGAAATAAGTGTAATTTTTCACCAGTTGAATACCTGCGCGTGGTAACGTAAGTGCACTTCTTGCAGCTAAATTTTTGCATGTGCGATGTCATGTGATTACCTAAAGAACGTGTGTTCCTGAAGTGTATTTCACATATATTACATTTGTACGGACCGCCTTGCTGAAACGAACATACATATAACATAAAAAAAACATAACTTCACGCCTTTTGTTACCCGAACGTGTAGGCAGCGGCTGTTAAGCCTCGTCTAGCCGTTATGTTTACGTCCCAAATGGAATAGGTGGCGAAGCTATTGCCATACCGGGCACAAAGTTTTCAGTCATCGATATTTATCACACTTAACTTCGGAAAACAATTTCGAAAAGTCATTGGTGTGAGCCAGTGTCAGGATACATTTGTTAAATTGGATTTTTCAATTAGAGCGGGTAGATGTTGGCGGCCTGTTGCGACTTGTTTGGGCGGCGTCTGGCTACTCTATTGTTTACTATTCAGTCACTGATGCCAAACCACCATGCCAAGTTGAGCAACGCGTCCAGACGATAAAACTTTAACTTCAAATTGAGTGTTAGTAATGCCAGTCTCAGTGCAACCATTGCAAGCATTAGGAAGAACATGGAATGGACAAGGTGAAATGAAATGGCCTTAATACTCGCAATGTTTAATTTTAGCACTGACGAACACTTCATTTTCGCCGGGCCTACAAAACTACCGACTGCGGAATCGAAGGTTGGCGGGTTTGATTCCCACCCGAGTACTAATATTTGTGATAAGCCTGAATGTTTGTAATGGCGTCTGGGTGTTTTTCTATGTATTATATGTATGTATGTATATACAAAGAAAAAGTAATTAAGTAATAATATCTGTTCTATAATGTATCTAGTTTTCACAACACAAGCTTTTAGTTTGTTAGCTTGGAACTAGAGGACGCTATGTGTGTTGTGTCTAAGATATTATATTATTATATTTTGATGACATTTAAATGCGATGGAAGGCGTTCTGGCATCAGTCAAAAATCACACTATTTCACTTTTTTTTTTGTTAAATAAGGAGACCACTACTTTATTTTATAAAGTCTAATGGCAGTCAATTGTGCGTTCTCGAAACCTCTACACTAACACTTGAAATTTATATTATGGAATTAAATTTCTAACTTGGTATGGAAGTGTTATTTTTAGACCTTTTCAGCGACTTAAAATTATTCTTTCCGTAGACACCATCCTCGTGCTTTAAGGAGTATTTTAAAGACAGAATTAGCGTAATCGGTCAAGCGGTTTGGGCGTGGTGCCATGACTAATGCAAACTTGTATTCATTTTTGTATTTATAAATATAGATTACAAAATTAACTTATTAATCATCCATTTTGAGACATTGTTCTCAGTTTGGATAATTATCATCTGTCGAAAACTTTATTGCAGTCAAGATACTATAATCGACGCGCGTGCATAACAAGAGTTATGAATGTCAAAGAAGCGAGTGAGGCGTGTAAGAATCGTGCCTTATGGCGTCCGTTGTCTCTGCCTACCCCGCAAGGAATTTGGCGTGGAGTTATGTATGTATGTATACTATAATAAAACTTACTTCAGAATGTCGATTCATATGGCCCTTAAACGCTGCATCATCCACAAAACCCTTATAACATTTATCACACTTCAACTCAGAATTCTTATAATTAGCCGAATTTTGTCGTTTTTTAATATCATTCATTTGTTCATCGTGAGATAGATCAGTTATTATAAATATATCAGTATTTAACACCTCACTTGCAGGTTTTCTTCTTTTATCAACCTTCATTATTTTAATTCTACTATTTTTGTTTCTCACTTTTACCTTATCAACTTTGTTGACTTTTGTTTTGATTTTTTCGTCAATTTTAGGATTTATATTAATAAATTTATCTTTTTTTAATTTAGTCTCTATTAAAACCTCATCACTAGAACTGTAATCATTTGTAACTTCTTCATCTTTGGAATCACTTGTTTTATCAATACTTAGTAATTCTGTGTCATGGTTCTCAATAACTTGCGCTTGATCTGTTTCGTGAAATTTATTAAATATTTCATCGCAATAACCACTGTTCAGTATTTTCCTTTTCTCGAAATTAGTGTCTAAGGAACATTTATCATTAGACGTTTTTATATTTTCAATTCTTACTTCTACATTAGACATACTAGTCTTAGATACATTTTGCAAAACTGTTTCTGTATGTATAAAATGGTAATCAGTGTGGTTTGGTTCATACACTTTCCGTCTTAAAGCGGATGTCAGATTATTTTTTTGGCGCTCTAATAACAATATGTCTGGAGTGGTCTGTAATATTCAAAACTATTACTACTACCCACCTAGATAGGGAAGCGTTGTATATATGTAAATATAGTAAAAAGGTATAGATTAAGCTATATGACTACGACAAACATTCCAAATAAATTAACTATTTCTTTGGTATTAAATTCAATTATTATAATATTTAATATCTATTTCCATGAAAATGATTTTTGCGAAAAAAAAATTCTTTTCTTTTAAATAATATAGCTAAAACAAAATTCATATTTAAACATATCTATACATATAATAATCGACAGTTGTAGGAAATTTTTTGACGTGACAACGTCTTAAATTAGGTTGCGGCTGGGAGTCACTTATGAAAAAGTGTAACGCTCGGTAACGTTACGATGAGTCACCGAACGAGAGAGAGGCCCGCCGAATGCCTTGCGTCTCTCTCCCACTCAACTATGATCGGTCTGCCGCGCGCGCAGCACTAGAGAATTAGGCGCATTGAATCGGCGCATGCTTGTGTCTCTGTCTTTGTCTTTCTCGAACGTTCTTGGCGTTGGAAAAACAAGAAAGCGTCATAATACAAGTTCACACGTGTGGTTAAAGTATCGTCAGCTGTGTCTGTAGTGAAAATGTGGAGTGCTTAGATTCGTCATTTACAACAACTACAACAATAAAGGTAAATAATTGTACACTGATATTTCATTATTGTAAACTATGATTGATTGATTAATTGTTAGATTGACACAAAAGTTGAGAAACTGAGTTTATAGGTTATGTCATACTATTGATAAATGTTGATAGTGTTAAGTAAATTATTAGTTTAAAATTAATTAATTAATTAATTATTATTTTACAAATTTTCATTAATTTCAAATTTATTTAGCAAAAATTTGAACCTTCGATCTGAATAAATGTTTTGATTTTCGAATTGATTCTTTAAAATTACAAATATTAAGAAAAAGTGGCAGATATAAGAAAACTTGATTTAAACTGTGTTGAGCAAGAATTTTAACATCTAATTTAAGTAAATGTTTTAATTTTCAACTTCATCATTTACAATTACAAATTTTAATTAATTTCAAATTTATTTAGCAAAAATTTGAACCTTCGATCTGAATAAGTGTTTTGATTTTCAAATTGATTCTTTAAAATTAAAAATTCATCCATTCAATTTCAAATGTTCAACAGGAATCACCACTCTCAAAACAATGGAAACGGACGAGCAAATGCCTTCAACTTAATTATATTCATATCAATAAATATTCTACCGAGAAAAAGACGTTGTCACGTAAAATCTTCGCCCGTAAAACCGACTTTACAGGCAACCAGATTTTTTTTGCAAATAGTTCGTTAGTTCATGATCTACAATCGAAATCGAAGCCAAAAATATGGTTTTTAGAATTAATGTCTGTTTGTTATGTAAAAACCCTAAAAGTACTACATGCTTTTATGTCCAATTTTGCACAAATATTGCCAAGAGGTCGGACCTAGGAGGATTAGAGATGGAATGAAGGCTTGCCCACATTTCGTATGCACAGCAAATGAGGCCATAATCACTAGTATCTAGAATCAAACCTTCATAACGCAATTTTGTCAGTATTTTCAAATCAATGCCATTATTCATGAAGTAGAGAAACACAGAAGCGGTCTTGGCTATTCCATAGTATTAATGTACACATGTATAAACCGAGAACTTAGTTCACGCTGAATACACCGATTATTACGTACGTACGCAGCGCTTAATATTAAATGGCGACAAAACTTCTTGCGTAAGGATTTGAACGAGTGCTTCTCTAAGGATGGTGCCCTTTAATCTTCCTCCAAAATAGAGACCATCCCTTCAACATTACATTCTAACTCCTATGTTTTTATACTATTTTTATTACAGGCACTGATTTGATAACACTATGAGTGACTATAATAAACACTAATCATACTTTTATTACTTACTGCATTAAAATTTTTAGTGTCCACTAGTAATTGTAGAAGTCGCTGACTGCGCAAAGCTCTGTTCTTAAGATGAATAGCCGATTGAAGGCGAGCAGAGCACTCCCAACAGATATTCTCAGACAGAGGCTCATCAGTTTTATGCTGTCAACAGTTTTACTTGATTTGTGATAGGAGCAAATATTGGAGAAAACATATGATAACAGTTGTATGACTGTTTATTACTTCTTTATGCAAATACTATACAATAGATGATGTTTTGAAAATTTTAAATAATAGGCATAACCTCATAAATAACACATATGTAATCATTTGTTAATTTATTGCTTTGAGTACACAAATCAATATACAAAAAGTTATTGAACTTGACGCAATATAGTTCAAGAGCAATCTATAATTACATTTTTCCAAATCCATTGGCAGAAAATTAAGAGAAACAATCAAGTGATCTGATCTTAAATGATGTACTTGTTGTCAGTGTTGGTTATTTGTCTGATTGGTTGGCACATAGTTATTTAAAACATTGCAAAAACTTATAATTCACTTACATTTTCTGCAATCAACTGGAGGTAATTTTTAAAAATATTATTAACCTTCATGTTGTATAATTTCTCATCTGAACATAAACATACACTGCACACCTGAAATAATATATTATAGAAAACCCTTTACAAGATGTTCAAATATCTGTTGTGAACTGAACACTTACAACAATATAAAGAGCCACATAAATTATTTTTGATATGTATTTTGTAAGGATTGGAAGTCTGTCAAATTATGTTTAAACATATAAAATTTCCATATTATATTAGACTAGTTGACCCAGCGAACTTCTTTCCGCATCAAAAGAAATAAATTAGTAATATTTGGATCTTAAAAAGTTCAATTTGTGCTATTTATCGGCACGCGTTTTAGCGCGCAAACACAACTGCTATGTACCGCTATGTTAATACTGTAATATCTTCGTAAATATTAGTTTAAATTACATGCTGTAAATGGCTATATTGATCTATATTAAAAACACAATCTATTTAAGACACTTAATTGGATGAAAATTAATGCTGTAATGTTTAAAATTGCTTCGTAAATAAGCCATTATTTCTCGTAAAAAGTTAAAAAATAATAATGGTCATTGTGGGTTATCCCTAAGACATAGACATATGCCCGCGCGGACTTTTTTATAGACCTTTTAAAGGTGTATAATAATGGAGTACATTGTTTTGATTTATCACTTAGGGTTCAGGCAGCGTTTTCGATTAAAGTTTTAAATCTTGAAAATTATCATTT
The DNA here is from genome assembly GCA_905147225.2 of Euproctis similis. Taxonomy (NCBI): domain Eukaryota; kingdom Metazoa; phylum Arthropoda; class Insecta; order Lepidoptera; family Erebidae; genus Euproctis; species Euproctis similis. The sequence goes on from LR990107.1 coordinate 4,085,459, forward strand.
TTTTTCACTACACTATTCATGAATCAAAACCACCCCGTTGACACCCTCTAACTATTAAAAAAACCGCATTAAAATCCGTTGCGTAGTTTCAAAGATTTAAGCATACAAAGGGACATAGGGAAAGAGAAAACGACTTTGTTTTATACTATGTAGTGATTTTCCTAGCAATTTCCTTGTGGATAGTTTTTTCAAAATGCATGAAAATAGAGGTAGAGAGAAGCAAACTTAGCATGGCATAGTGCCATGCTAAGTTTGCTGCTTTGCAGCATGAACTATAATAATATAACATATTTTATGACGAACACAGGAAATAATATCACACTACATATTCTATAATAAGTTTATTCATTATTAGCTTAAATGACATATGAGTGTGAGCATAATACATTTGAAATTAAGATGTCTGAAGAATCAAATCAAATTACAGACAAGAGAGTTAATAAATAACTTACCCTTTGTTCAATGACTGTAATATGATTTGGATCACACATTCTACAATGCAGCTTATGAACATCTACGTAGCAAACTATCAGATTCTGAACTAGCGCCTAGTACATTTCTTTCAGTGTGTCTATTTATTCACAATCACAGCTGAAACCCACAAGAATCTTGCCTTGCTGTAACAAAACACTAGTAATATTGCTAAATTCGAAAAAACCCAAAACAAATTTCGGGAGTGATTTAAATATCCCCAAAACAGCTGGTATAAATTCCTGGTTACAGGATATTTACAAATTTAAGACTCGCCATTTATTTTGATAGTTACGTAGATAGCATACAAGTAATATACCAGCTTGATACCTGAAATCCTGCATTGCAACAAAATAGAACTATGTAGAAATATACATCTAGCATCAACCAAAGAGAATGTAAATATGACTTATGACATGTAAGACATCTTAGTGATGATCACCTCGAGTTGGGCTTGACTCGAGTTGACCACCTCCAACTCGAGTTCAAATACTTGATTAAATCGACATTGAAGAAGTGAGATGAACACAAGATGAGCCGTGATGTTCTAAAACTACATTCGTACAAAACGATCAAAGTGTCACCTTTGTATTTATCTCTAAGACTTTCGCGAATCACGTTCATGACAGTAAAACAACTTTTAAGATTATATCGCGTTTATTTATTACTAATTTTATTTATTTCTCAACGTTTCGAACTCTTTACATAGAACACTTACACTCGTGAAAATGATCTCTGTAAAGAGTTCGAAACGTCGGGAAATAAATAAAATTAGTAATAAATAAACGCGATATAATTCTAAAAGTTGTTTTAATGTCATGTCACATTTGTGTTGTAAATTTGGAATTAGCCTATTTACTGTTCTGTTTCTGTCAAATATCCTTCATCTCTAAATTGTATCTTGTAACAAAATAAAACTGTAAATTTTAGTACCTTTTTATTACATGCATGTTGTTTTTAGCTATAAACGTGTCTCGTTTTCAATATGTTGTAGAGAGAATATTATATTATGGCCAAAAGTGATCACATAGTGGTGTTACAGTTGCGGTAGCGAAAAAGTGAACTTAACTCCATAGGACCCTTATGATAAGCATGGGAAGTCAACAGTGGTAGTAGAGTTTTGCAGTTCGCTGCATGAATGGGCTGGCTCGACGTGAAATACCACGATCTCTGGAAATATCGGCATGAAGTGGCTCGTGCCGCGTTTTGATCGGTGAAGGAGGTATCCGGAGGTCACATCCCCTTTCCTCTTCTTTTTCCCTTAAACGACGGCAACGCACCACGGTTTTTATGGGCAGTGAGTTGTTGCTTACCATCAGGTGACCCATTTGCACATTTGTCTTCCTATGCCATAAAAAAGAATATTAGAATGTCCCCTCAACAGTTAGCGATATAAAGCAAAGGCAATCTCTACCTATCTATCCTTTCATTGTCGACATTTGTTTTTGGTGACCAGTGCATAATATTTAGTTGCTCTAACTCGAGTTACGTATATTTTAACTCGAGTCAACCCAGTTCGGATTTTTTCCGAGTTGACACATCACTAAAGATGTTTTCAATCTTCGTCTTCTATTGGTTGACTATCGTGCCTTGAGCCCGATTCTGCCAGTGGACATCCTAGATGATACTATCACAAATTGAGGAGGGCGAGGTAATAAAACAGATTTTGGCTAGTTTTGTTACTATATGTAACAAATTGTACAATCGGAGTGACACACAGTTATTAATTAAAATAGCTGAAGTCACATCGACATTTTACTGTTAGAAGCTACTATTTATCGTTTTCGTTTACTCCTATGTACAAATTTCCAGAGGAGTCAAATCGCACCTTTAGAATTGTAGGGACCTAATTAAAAAAATCATGATTTGAATGCTATATCAAAATCGATTAATTTATTTTCTCATAATACATGTAGACAACTAAGTTAAGAAACAAATTCAACTATTATTTGTATAAGATATGAAATTTCATTCTAATAACCTTCATTTAAAAAAAAACTTACGTGTCTTAAACTTTATTTAACGTTTCCCAAAAATTTTCATTTTCGGAATAGGTCACTATAATTCTAAGGGTGCGAAATGATAGATGGAAAAAGAATGCCCGGGAATCCATGATAAGACTATTTTCATATTAAAATTATAACATTTAAAGCAGGATTTATTAAATATAGAGTACATTGGTAGATCGGAATGATAGATAGATAATTGGTTGAAGGCAAGTCATAGAAAATAACGGATTTCATAAAATTGCTTCTAGAAGGGCCACAGTATTACAAGTGAATAAAATAAAATTCCATCCAAAAAAATTTTGATATTAGGTAATTGGTGTCAAAAGTAGTTAGAGCCTTTATGTACTCTTTGTCGACGCCGGAATGAAGTAGTACTTGGGGATTAAAAACTATCGCGTGCGAAAGAGAGGGTTCCTTAGAAATTGAATTACTCGATTTTTTTATGAGAAAAAGGGGCAAACAAGCGTGTGGGTCGCCTGATGGAAAGTGACCACCGCCGCCCCTATGGGCCCCCGACGCGCCTGGTGTTGCGGATGTCTATAGATTCGCAACACCAGGGGCGTCGCATCAGCGTTGCCGAGCTCAGGTAGGAGTATGCTTGTTTCTTGAAGGTCCCTAAGTCTTATCGGTCCGGCCAAATACCTTTGCCGTCAACTGGTTCCATCGAGGAGCCATGCGTGGCAAAATATGTCGGCTAAAGCGCATTGTCGTAAATCGCCAACCATTGAATTTGTGAGCGTGGTAATGTTGGCGCTACGTGCGGTTGCGGAAATCAGCGAGTAGTATAAGTCCGAACAATTCCTGGGAACGCTCCCTATGGTAGACTGGATAGGCAATATCTCACTGCAATTCCAAGAAATCAAGCCTAACGGAAATTGCCTGTATACGAGCCGAACCGAACCGTTTAATGCGGTCAAATTGAGCGAGCTGGTACTGGGGTGCTGTTCTCATCAGTGGGCAGGACCCACGTTCCCCGTCCTACAGTGATTTGTTTATAGTGAGCGACCCACCGACCTGTAAGCCATATGATCGCTCACTAGGGCCGCACTCTAACCGAAGCTGAAGTGCGGGACCAAAGACGGTAGGTCTTGCCGCCACCTCAAGCGTATAGCTCTTGGTGGTACTCTTAAGGAGAGTCGCCCCGTGAATTTCTCCACTCCCCATTGTCCGGTTGGGTTCCGTAGCAGAATGACGCCTGCTGATCGCGCGCTGCGCCCGAGAGCTAGCTGACATTTTGATCCATGCTTGGGACGCCAGATAAGCCGGCTACCAGTATCTAGCTGGTTCCGGAGCTGTATAGCACGCTCACCTCACGTTGCACATCCATGCAGCTGCTCATCGGCCGCAGCCCAGCAGAGTCGACTGGCGCATGCCACTAGCGAAAGCCGCGCTACTTGCTGTCCAGGCAAGTACCGGAGATGTGGTCTCCTTCAGCAAGCTAACCGTTGGTTCACACTTGAGGCGCACTCACGCACCCGCGACTAGAGACCACGGAGCCCCTGTCCGACCGGTCTCACAGCCTCTTGCTGTGCGCGGGATCAGACGTACGGCCACCCATCCCCGTACAGACGCACATTGTCCAATCCCTACAGCTCAACCACAACCCCCGCGAGTCCAACCTCAGAGGCAGAGACACCGCGAAGCGCCAGCGCCCGCAGTGGGGCTTTTCTCTGCTCCCGCAGTACCCTGATCTTACAGACGGATCCGTAGTTCCGTCTGAAACCTGTCTCTTTTTGGGGTTGAATTGGACTAAGTTAAGTCGGCCCCAGTCCAAGATTTGTCTAAGCAGAGTTTCGATTTCAGACACAAGTCCGTTCCATTACATATCGACGTTTTCCTGAGATATTCTAGCGCGGCCGGTATATAAAGCATCCCCGTCATCTGCATTACCATGCAAATTGCTGCTGTGCGGTAAGTCATTGATGCGCAGAAGAAACGGCGTAGGCGATGGCACACAGCCTTGTGGGCCTCAAGCATTGATCGGTTTTAAATCGGAGCAGGAACCGTCTACAATGACCTTAATTGAAATGACGGGCCTCGTGGCGCATTGGTAAAACTACCGGCTGCAGCAATGACGTCGGGGGTTCGATTCCCACCCGAGCACAAATATTTGTGACAAACATAAATATTTGTGTGGCGTCTGGGTGTTTTTCTATTGTAAATACATACTTATAATAAGTATGTATTTACAAAAGAAAAGTATATATGTGTTAATATCCGTTATCTAGTATCCATAACACAAGCATTTAGTTGCTTAGCTTGGAACTAGAGGGCGCTGTGTGTATTGTGTCCAAGATATTATTATTATTAATTCTCTTAGCCACGTGGAAACTGGAAACCAATCGTACAATTTCTCGTGAAGCCCATAACACGGAGGCTGCGATAGAAGTGCTTTGTGCCAAACCCGATCGAAGGCCTTCGCTATGTCCAACCAGCCAGTCCAACCAACAGCTAACGCCTCCCCTTGCTCTCAACCGCCTCCGCCCAACGATGAGTGAGGTAAGCTAGAAAATCACCAGCTGAGCGGCCGCGTCGAAATCCATGCTGGCGGTCCATAATCAGCTGGTGCTAGATAACCCAGGAGCTGGCTCATCCTCAGGGAGCGTCGGCCTGAGGCTCCCCAGCCCGGGCGTGAGTTTTACACATGGCACTTTGCAATGCTTTGTGTAAGTGTGCCCACTTATTGCCATAAGCAATAAGTATTTTACCTTGTAAGATCGATAACCAATATCTGTAGTTATCCTAAAAAGTTTGTCAGTTATTTTCAATTCTATGACATTAGTTTGGTGGCAGAGTTATAAATGCAAATCTTAGTAGCTAAGTGAAATAAAAGACAATAATCTTAGAACAGACTTTATTTATCTAATAGATCGTTTATTATGAACAATATTATGTTATTACTTACAATATTTCTTGAATGTTATTAAATTCTTTTATTTTTTAAACGGCATCAGCAACTATAAAACAAGAATATTAATAAAAATACTATCAATATTTCTTTGGTAGTACTAATTTTGGTACAAACCCTGCCTAGTGGTACTTACATTCAAGCACTTACCTACCTACACACAATCGTTATCGTAACTGATATTGTCACCAATGTAACGGTTTATATCACAGTGCTGGAACAGTTTGACGTGAAACCATGAAAGTACACGCAACAGCCTAAAGCACCTAAAAATTTAAGCAACAAAATTCGGGCTTGCTATTATTAACGTAGTACTGACACCAAGCCTTGCAAGCATTTACCCAAACAGGAGAGTATAATATTAGAGTACAATAAAGTGTCGTTGGTATGGGAGCAATAACCGCGTCTAAAATTAGGTTGTGCTCTGAAATGAAATAAAGTGTTTCCATACTAGACTACAATGAAAAAACTACCCACGGGAAAAAAATAACCTGTAAAATGAACCTACGCTTAGGGCTGTTACTATATCATAAAATATTTCTTGGCTCTTGTCTTCTAACTGTTATTCACCCTGGTTAATTTTGTCCATCAGCTTGCGAAAGGTCATGGCACATTGATTTTTTTTAAGGCACGAATCGCATCCTTGGTAAATAATTCAAAATTAGAAAGAAGCTTTTTGTATCTATCAATAGTGTGTATGTAAATGTTTATTCAAATTAGAACTAAAACGAAATTGTTTACTACATATATCACATTGATATGGTTTTTCACCAGTGTGTACACGACCATGTATTTTTAAATCAGATTTGCGAGAAAACTTTTTATCACATATATCACATTGATATGGTCTCTCACTAGTGTGTGTAAGATCATGTCTCGTCAACCGTGACTTACTTACGAAGCATTTATTGCATTTATTACAATTATATGGTCTCTCACCAGTGTGTATTCGTATATGTTCCTCTAAGTGTGTTCTATTATTAAATGAATTGTTACAGAAATCACACTTGTTTGACACATCGTGCACATTGGCATTATGCGACAGTAAGGCAAGCCTCTCTGTAAAGGATTCACTACATGCTTTACATTTATAAAATGATTTCTGACCAGTATGTATATGACATAAATGTGAGGTTAAGTTAAACTTGACACTGAACGCTTTATGACACACATCGCATTTGTACGGTTTTTGGCCAGAGTGTACAAGGAGGTGGCGTTTCAAATTTTTCTCAAGAGAGAAACTTTTCGTACATATATCACATTCGTATGGCTTTTCACCAGTATGCACTCGGATGTGTGTTATTAAATTAATTTTCATAGAAAATGTTCTCTCACATATATCACATTGGTATGCTTTATTAGCAGTGGTGCCTGTACAAATATGATGCTTTAATAATAATTTATTGGCGACCAATTTCTTGCACACATCACATTTATATTTTTTATCTTTATGTGTATAAAGATGTTTCATAAAAGTGACTTTGTGATAAAAGCATTTATCACACACATCACATGGGTACACTATACCATCGTTGTGTGCTTCATTATGTCTCTTCTCGATAGAACGGTTACTGCGTGGACTGCTTTTATGCAGTTTTATCTTAACTTCACCATGATGTGATTGAGTATTTCTATAACTTCTGTCTGTGACATACGCGCTTTCATCAGCGAAAATATTTTTACCATCGTTCTGCTGATATTTGAAAGTATTAGCATTGTCATTAAAACTTTCGTAGTCAACATCGGCTGAGGTTTCATCTGTGAAAGGACCTAGAAGATAAACTCAATGTTAGTCATAAAACATGCTATTTCTGAATAATATACATTAAGTAACAAAATTTCTATTCATTTTATATGAATCAGCCAACCTACACATAAATGATGATAAATAGTCCAATAACATTATTTTACTAGTGTTGTGGCCCAGTTTATGAATAAATGGTAACGGGTACTTTATTCCCAGACAAAACTTTTCTTGTCTCTTCCCTCTTGTTGGTCTCCAAGTCGAGCAACCCGCTTCTAAACCAGAAGTCTCGGCATCGAATCCTAGCTGTCACCGATGACTTTTCGACGGTTTTGACACATAAATGTCTATGACTGACAACATTGTGTGGCACAAACTCATACATTGGGTCAATGCATGGCAATTGCTTTATGTCATAACAGCCGTAGCGGCTAAAAGAACGTAGAAATCACAAAAAAAAACTCTTTAAAAAATATTGTACCCGACATTTTTACAATTTTAATGTAACAGACAGCAGACAGAGACTAAAGACCACCTGTGCCACCTACTTCGTCTTTATGGTGTTTAACAGAATAATATAATAGAGAATAAATAATAGAATTTTTTTTCAACTTTTTTTTTCCGGTCCCATCGTGAAATTTTGTTGCAAGTACCCAAAAAAAAAATACCCTGAAAGTTTGGGCCCTTAATATTAATATTAAGACCTCAACCCAGGCGTTTGAAGATTTCCCCTTAAAAAAAACACAGAAACTTTGGCTTCATGTTTAAATTTCTATAGCTCAGTGGCATTTCATAGCATCGCTTCGACTTTGGACGGGTTTTTTTCAGAATTGAATGCTGTACAAAAGTGTCCATTGCGGCCAAGCCGTAACTCGAACCGGCGAGGTAGTACAGGCCTCTAAACTTAATTTTTGCATGAAATTTGCGTTTTTTTTACAGTTATCTCGTGAATAACAAGAGCTACAGAAAAAATGCAAACAACAAACAAGAAAAAATGCAAACAACAAGTTGCTAAAATCAATATTTCCGGTTTACGGTATTTCAAGGTTACGTAAAATTTGCCACACCCTTTTAAGTGATTATTTCAAGCACAGAGAGAGATAAAAAGACTTATAATATGAATATGATGCATTTAATAAAAAAAGGTTAAAATATTATGGAAACATACCTTCAACTGGTTCACGTTTCACTTCAACTTGTACTGACAGTTTCTCTATAGATTCCTTTTTAATCTCTTTTATTTGTATTAGGGGTACATTGCTTAGTTTTATAGCTGAATGTAGTGTGAGCCTCATGTTGAGTTTACTCTGGAAAGTCTCTGGTTTCAACTAAAATAACAAGTCCTTTAATCAGTATTCTAATTACTATGAACTTCAGTGTCAACTATAGTCGACTGAGCGATATTTATTGTTCAATCCCTATATAGATTGAAAATGTATACAGTTAGTTTATTAAAAAATCAAGTTAATATTTGATGCTCTTTTACCAGGAATGGTAGGATGTTGAAAGAAAAGTGACATTACAAAAGAGCAAAATGCAGGCAGATTTTTGGGCACAAACAATGTTACGAGAAGGCCCAGCTAGCCATTCATACTCGCGGGCCTATTATGAGCTCTTAATTCCAGCCAGCTTAGCTGGAATTAGTAGTTGCAGTGAATTTGACAGTGAGTACTCATCACTGACTAGCTTCAATTAATCCTTGTAAATACGAATTTGCAAGGCAGTGCGTAAGGTGGCTGGAATTAATAGCTCATAATAGGACCGCTGATCCCAACGCTAACTTAACTACGCGAGAGTTGGGTATGGCAGAGTGTGTACGAAAGTAGGATAAACTCGGTCGAAATGCGAGTACTGTGCAAAGTCTGCGGTGACTGTCGCTGACTGCGTCCAAATCAATTTTGTAAAGAAGAAAGTTGGATTGAAAGAGAGTGTCAGTGTCAAAGTATGAAAGGACTTGCTCCGATGGTTCGGAGATGTAGGAAAAATTGATGATAGCAAGATTAAAGAAATTTTCCTTAAACTTAAATAATATTAAGAAAAGGTAATGGGAATTGGGAGGAAGTACCTCCCTGTTTCCATTATCTGGGGTCGGCAGAACTGGTAGACTTTAAAAAATATAACACCAAAATATACTCCTTACCTTATTGTTGCTCATCATTTGTGTTAGCCATTCATTACTGTGGAGGCAGTCCATCTTCAATCTGTGACAGCTCTGTAGTCTTGCATGACAGATGTAACACACATGCAGTGGTTTGGCATCTCCTGCTGCAAGCTGCAATGAGTTCACATGAGATTGATTAATGGCTCACTTTTGAATTTAGTAAATTAACATTTTTTTTCTAGAAATATCCTTTTCTCATAGCTGATATAGTATATCTTAATATTATAAATGCGATTGTTTGTGAGTTTGAATGTATGTTTGTTACTCTTTCACGTAAAAAGAACAGAAAGGAATTTTTTTAAACTTTATAAAAATATAGCTTAGACATCAGAATAACACATAGGCTACAATTTATAAATATTATGGATATTGATCAAAATATGACAATAAGTGTCAAGAAAATTACACATAAAATGTGTCCAGCTAGTAATCCACAATGCAATACTAATCCCAACGCTACCTTATGGAAGCGAGAGCTGGGTATAGCAGAGTGTGCACGAAAGTAGGATAAACGCGGTCGAAATGAGGCCACTGCACAAAATCTGATGACCATCGCTGACTGCGTCGAAAACAAGGTTGTAGGAAGGAAGTTGGATTGAAAGAGAGTGTTGGTGTAAGAGTAAGAAAATGCTCTGATGTAGAAAGAAAGGATGATGCAAGATTGACTAAACAGATTTACAATGGAAAAGCGGATAAATGTAAGAGTCGAGGATGGCCAAGACACACATTGGTGAGGAAGGTGATGTTAGGAGCCTCAAAACAGTCGCGCGTGCATGAAAAGAGTTATTTATAAAAGTGAATGAAGCTAGTGAGGTGTGTAAGAATGCAAGGGATTTGGCATGAAGTTATGTACCTATATATGTAAAATTTTAGTATACTCCATAATGTATTAAATTGCTAAGAGCATCGAATTGCAATTACTGAGAGGGAGATGGAGCACACTTGTTATCCGTTATGGTATTTTGGTGAAGGGTATACTCTTAGATAATACAATCTTAGAACTGAGGGAGTTGGTTATTTATGGAGAATGTACCAGGTTGTTAAATGTGATAAATCCAGCAGCACACTTATTTAGTCACCGTTATACACATATGTGAAGTGAAACCAACTTATCAACCTTGTTGTGATATTTTAATCACAGTAATGTTTGTTCTCTCTCCCTACCCCGCAAGGGATTTGGCGTGAAGTTATTTATATATGTATGTAATGTTTTGCACAGTCTCAGTTAATATTGAGAAAAACTAATAAAGCTAATATTTTACATATGCAGTAATGCAGATGATGAGATGCAGTTATGCAGTACATTGTTGGGTATTTCCTGTACTGGCACATAGTGTTTATTACATATCTATATGTTTTACAAGTAGTTTATCAGTAAGTGTTAATTCTATTGTAAATTGTATGTGTAATTGGTTAGTAATACTAAAGACTAATCAACTATTCTAGTAATTATAGTTTATAAAATAATAGTATAAATAATAGATTTTCAATATACAGAATTTGAAATTGAACAGGAAAAACACAAATTTTTACGATATTCATAAATATTCACAATTTAGTCATGCACCAAACAAAAATCAATGTATCTGAAGTAAATAAAAAATGTGTAACAAAAAGAATAGAGAATCATTTATTCTTGTAAAACAAAAATTATTCTATCGTTTATAAAAGGCTTTACTTGTTTTCATGTGCTTATACTTACCGGTAACCCCGTCAAGGATTGATAAACATCTTGAAGTTGCGAATGAAGTATTGTATACAAGCGTCTGTCTTTGGCTAAACATATTCTACACATCAACATTCTGTGTAAGTTAGTTACAAGACTATTCTTTATCTATTCCGGACATAATCAATTTATTGTAGCAGAAAATTTTGTTTTCAAGTCAACAACAACAGAATTATCAAAAACAATATGAAATTAGCAGTTTTTTTTAAGGGTTTTAATGACCTGGTAACTAAGACAAGGCTTAGCATAGTTTATTTGAATAATGTCTACTAGTGATGTAACAAATATTCGCGTGTTTTTGGGTACTCGCATTCGCATTCGCAAGAAATATTGCGAATGTTTGGCGAAAGTTTTTAATAACATAAAGAAATTATAGCAAGATGATACGAAAAATTAGCTTAATATTTTACCCTCCTAGATTAGTATAAAAAGTATTATGTTATGGAACAGCCATTAGTTAGTAGTAAAAAATGGCACGTCAAGTAACTTACGGTGTAGGCAGAGAGAACAGAGCGCCATAACCATAACCATTCATACACGTCTCACTCGTTTCTCTGAGTTTCAAAATTTTTGTCATACACGGTCGTCGACTTTAAGGCTCCCGACATCACCTTCCTCCAGGACTCGTTCTATTTGTATATCGTGGCAGTCTGCCTATCCTACATTCATCCGGTTGTGCATTGTGTCATCTGCTGGGTCAATCTGGAGTATCTTAGCCCTATCTTACTTTAACATCGACACTCTCATTCGATACTGCTTCCTTCCTCACAACCTTGTTTTCGATGCGGTCTGCGAGAGTCACTCTACAGATTTTGCGCAGTACCCTCATTTCGACTGCCTATATCCTTTCGTGCAAACCCGATTTTATTCAGATTTACTGTTTGCAGTTTGATCCAACTTAAAAGTTCTAGTTCATTTTTTTTTATAAAACACAATTACATCAAGAAAAGACACGTTTTATTGAATATAAAACATTTTCAAAATATTCTTCTACGCGTGATATTAATCATTAAATAGCTGCAACAATATGGCGTGACTAATTTTGATGAAATTTTGTGTGCATTTTAGATTTGAGAATCATTCGAATGCGTTTGCGAATGTTTTTAAGAAATATTCGTATTTGCATTCGCACTCGCGAATGTCCAAAATTCAACATTCATAACATCACTAATGTCTACAAATGTCTATGCAAAAACTATGGAAATTCTTCTCCTTTCGTTATTGACGACTACTATTCTTCATGAACACACTCTAATGCTTTTTCCATAGTATCAGGCCGCATGCAACGTATACGAGAACCAAGGGGGTCGTTAAGACCTCTTAAAAAGGCTTTAAGAGTAAGTTTTTGAAGTGGAACTTCTAATGTCTCTTGCGAAAGCATTTAACGCATTTAACACCCCCTCGCGGGTATTATAGATAATATATAATACTAGAACTTAATCCGGTTTATATAAACCAAGGAAGAGAATTTGCATAGCGTGATTAAAAACAGTACATAGACATCTAGTAGCTAGTAGCGGCACTGTTTTTATCGCACCATGCCCCTAAAGTACTAACTGCATAAAAAATATTGTTTTTATATTTAAATTTATATGCAATTAAAAAATAAAATAAACTAAATAATTTAAATATTATTAGGAATATACAAACAAGACATTTCTTTGAACATTTTTGAATGTAATATTATAATAATAACAAATAACAATTAATTTGACGTCGCTATAACCGAAAAGCTAACTTTGGGAATTTTGCATAATAGAAATATACATACAAGCACAGGAATAATAACTAATTCAGTATATAATACATTTGTGGTTATTACTCACGTATACAAGGATACCTCCACCCCTACGGGATTTTCGTAAAGCAGAAAACATTTGATAGCCATGTAGATTAAACAAACAGCTCACGTTGTCAGAGATATTCACCTCTGTTAAAATACAAACATCTATACGCTTAACAGACGTATTTATACACTGCTCAAAAGCTGAAAAATTTTTAATTATTGATCTTATATTAATATGCATGCACAAGAGATTGGTGTTACATGTAGGTATTTGGGATAAGAAATCATTAGTGTTTATACAATTTGATATTTCATTAATATCATTTACTATTAGATTATTAGTATTCATTTTAAAACACAGTAAAAGTTATTAAGGATGTGATATGTAGGGTTATTATTTAGATTTGATTAATTGATGTTGACGAGTTATTTTCTACGATATGTTGCAAATCTTTCATATTTCTTATTGAATAAACCTTTGCGTTGTCATCCATCCGAGCTCGAACCATACCTCTCTTGAACCAGATATATTTAAAATGAAGTTTGGTTTTTAACTCCTGCTTGGCATTCCAAAATAAACGTTTATTAGATGTAGTCATTACCTCCCTTATGTACACGATGTTAGTATTTGATTTTTGCTGGTGATTTATATCCGCTACTGTAATTTTAGTTTTCTTCGCAGCATCTAACCATTTTTCACGTAGAAAAAAATATTTGCAATCAATACTTTGAGGGTATCTTATGTTCAATAACAACTCAGCATAACTACGCTGCTAATATATGTGCAATATATCGTCCACCCAGCAATAGTAAACGTCAATTTAGAAGCGAACTATCATCATCACTCAATTCCTTAAGCAAACACAAAAACTTGTTTTTACTAGGAGATGTTAACTTGGACTTAAAACAGGATAACCCTATAAAACATCAATACGTTAACACATTGCATAATATGGGCCTTGTATGCGGGATTACTGAGTACACTAGAATCGAATTATCCAACGGAATATTGAGCAAAACTTGTATAGATCACATATACGCTCGATCCCGAGTACAAGACCTATATACCGCGGCAATCGGCACTACACTGGCCGATCATCGTGCAATAATGCTAGCTTGCGTTAGACCGCGCATAAAGGATGCTTCAAAATATAAAACTTTCATTAATAACAGTATTGCTTCACAACTTTTAGATCAGGTTAACTGGGATAGTGCTTGTAATTTACATTGCCGCTTAAGTATAAATGTTCATGCTCTTGTCACCACCGGTGTACCAGCCGATCTAGAACCAAACGGTTTCGTTTGCGAAGATGGCAAGAGACCGGACGGGATATCTCTTTTGCCTTGGAAGATGGGTATTAGGTATGCCTTTGGTGTGGGACGTTGCGTTGACACCTTTGCGCCATCACAACTTTCAAGCTTGGTAGGGGTGGACTTATGGAAGCGAGAGTTGGGTATGGCAGAGTGTGCATGAAAGTAGGATAAACACCGTCGAAATGAGGGCACTGAGCAAAATCTGGAGAGTGACTATCGCTGACCGCGTCTAAAACATGGTTGGAAGGAAGGAAGTTGGATTGAAATTGAGTGTCGGTGAAAAAGTAATAAGAGGCGTGCTCCGATTATTTGGACATGTAGAAATAATGGATGATGCAAGATTGACTAAGCAGATATACAGTGCAAAAGCGGATGGGTGTAGGAGTCGAGGACGGCCAAGACACACATTCCATGACCAAATAGAACGTGATGTTAGGAGCCTCAAAAATCGATTTATGAAAGTCAACGAAACGAGTGAGGTGTGTAATTGTGTTCAATTTATCTGAGTTCGTAGCTTAACTGAGAACTAGATTTTGAAAACATGCTTTAAAACAAACATTATGTGTTGTGTATTAACATATGATGTTGTAAAGAAAAAGTGATAATTTTCGAGATTTAGCACTTTAATTGCAAACGCTGGCTGAACCCTAAGTGATAGATCAAAACAATGTTCTACATTATTAAACATCTTCAAAAGGTCAACAAAAAAGTCCGCGCATATGTCTATCTCTTAGGGATAACCCACAATGACCATTTTTATTTTTTTACTTTTTACGAGAAATAATGGCTTATTTGCGAAGCGATTTTAAACATTACAGCATTAATTTTTATCCAATTAAGTGACTTAAATAGATCGTGCATGTAATATAGATGATCCTGGCCCTTTACAGCATGCAATTTAAACGAATATTTTCGAAAATATTGCAGTATTAACATAGCAGGACAGCAGTTAAAGCCGATAAATAGCATAAATTTAACCAAACCAAATATCCAAAATTTATTCATTTATTACTTTTGATGCGGAACAAAGTTCACCAGGTCAGCTAGTAATAAATATAAATAAGTGTCAATAAACAAAAATGGCGGGTTTTCCTCACACACTCGACATGAAAGTGTCATATAGGAAACCACAGTTCAAATTACCAAAAGTAGTTAATGTTGAATGTTCAATCACTTACAAGTTGAAAGTTAATATTAAACACAATATTCATAAAAGAAAATAATTTTATTTACACATAGATTGTACCTATAATTATTTTAAAACTAATTTATTGTGAACATGTTTGTAAAAGGCATTTCATATAATATAATTATAATGACTAAGACCATATAGGTGAGAACAGTAGGGTAAAATGACAGACCGTATTTGACAGCAGTTTTATCTGATTTCAGCCGCGCAATATTTATCTTAATTTGACATTACAATAAAACATCCATTAACAGTGGTAGAGCCAAGCAGTTCGCTGCATGAATGGGCCGGCTCGACCGGCGAAATACCACGACCTCTCAGAAGATCGACGTAAAGTGGCTCATGCCGCGTTTCGTTCGGTGAGAGAGATACCCGAAGGCCCACCCCCTTTCCCCTATCCTATAAAGGTCGGCAACGCAACAGTAACACTATATGTGTTGCTGGTGTCCATGGGCGGCGTTGGTTGCTTACCATCAGGTGATACGCCTGCTCGTTTGCCCCCCTATCCCATAAAAAATAATAATAGTTTCATTAAATATTTGTGTTGTGATGTTGTCACTCCATCCTTCCTAAATCATGATTCCATGATGACATTTAAAAATAATGTAATTAAAAAAAAATGTTAAAATATTAACTTTTTTCTGTAAAAATTTAATTATTCTCACATTTTCTTAAAAACATAACATAAACATAACTTCACGCCTTTTGTTACCCGAAGGTGTAGGCAGCGGCTGTTAAGCCTCGTCTCGCCGTTATGTTTACGTCCCAAATGGAATAGGTGGCGAACCTATTGCCATACCGGGCACAAAGTTTGTCAGTCATCGATATTTATCACACATAACTTCCGAAAACAATTTCGAAAAGTCATTGGTGTGAGCCAGTGTCTGGAATCGAACCCCGGACCTCTGGATCAGAGGCCGTGCGCTCGCCCACTGCGCCACCGAGACTTTTTTATTCACGTCAGTTCAGTGTCTTTAGTTCCTTTTTTTTTTTACTTATTAGAGAACTATATACAATCTCTTTGTATAATATAATTCTCTGGGTTTACACACATGGGTATACTAATAAAATATATACATCTACTGTCTTTAAAATAGTTTTTTAAAATATACGTAATTTATTTGGGTGTAATTAGTGGTATATAACCACGCCACAATAATTTTTTCACTAAAAATAAATATGTCCCTGACATTTGTCAGGGACATATTTATTTTGACATATAATTGGCATAAAATAAGAATAGTTAATAAAATTCAGTAACAAGCATTTCACATAATTGCTGGTGATGAAATTAATTATGTAAAATTAAAAATAAATATTGACATTTACTTGTACTTCCTCAATATAATTTCTAAACATTTTATTGAAGGCAATTAAAAACAATAAGCTGTTAATTAAAATCATTCACAGTTACATATAAATTAAATAAAGTCGATGGCCAGTTATAATGTTTGTTTTTTTACCTTGTTATAATATTCACTGGTATACACTTACATGGCAGATACCATTAAAAAGAAGCAAACAGGGTATTATCTCAAGTTTGTTGTGAATTCTAATTCTACATTTAGAAAAATGTGTGTCATTCTTAAACTATTCTTTCTTCGATGATAACCTCGTAACCGATAACCGTTGATACCCGATACATATATTCATGCACAGATGATCGAATGCTCCAATACTCTCACATATAAATTCTTCTCAAATGAGCAGCTGTGGTAATGAGGTTACATTGCGGGCACATTTTTTTTGCACGAAGAGATTGTAACCAACATATCTGTGAGAGAAATAAAACAATATTTTTTATTAAAATTCTAGTGTTTTACTGGCTGGTCAACATTAATTTAAAATTCCACTATAACAACATTAATTTAAATGCTGCAGCCTATTTTATGAAATCTATTACCTCTTTTAGGCTTCCTGTCTTAACTTATTTTCCAACACAATTTGTGAAGGTCACTAATCAAATTTTACGCAGTGCGATTTCTTACATGTTTATTCTACTTTCATGTGCCCTCTTCCATACCCAACTCTCGCTTACTCTCAGTTTGTCAAGAATACGGAATACATACCTCACAATAAACATGCCAGCACTGTATTGATACAGTAGGTGAAGAATATGAGCCCAAACATATGAGACATTTTATCTGCAACAAATTACAAATTATCAATGACTGCGCACAGTGCTTTTTGACAAATAAGTTAACATAGAGAATTAAATTCAAGCCTGTAACATGATAGGGCTGCTACTAAATAATAGAACTGTCTTGTCCTATAGCACCAAATACTTATAGGACAAAATATGGGAGCAATATTTCATGTCGTTGATGAGAATATTAAAATATTTAATTTCAAAATTTTTGGAGTTGTTCTAAAGTTATTGCAAAGCATTTTAAAATTGCAGAGTGTAACAGAAAGATCTATACGCAAAAATTCAAGGCAGACAGTGAGACAAACTCACAAAGTGTTATAGACATACAAATAATAAATTTACCTCTCTGCCCGCATTGGTCTTTCGCTCTAACTCTTGAATTTTCGCTTTTAAAGCTTGTATTCTCGTCTGTAAATATATATTAATATATAAAAATACCACATAAATTCTGTAAAAAATATACTGGAGGCCTACTGAACAAACATTCAGCTTGATAATTTAGTTGTAAAAATGAATAGGGACACAACCATACCTCAGCACTTGCTTCAACCAGCCCATTGTATTTAACACCTTCTCTGTTCAATGGGACAACACTGTGTGCATCCTCTGATTCATCCTGATCAGTCTGTGCATCCACAACTGCTATTTCAGCCTAAAAATCGTATTTTAATTAGGTCACTATACAACCTTCATACCTCAGGATATCTCTCTTGTTGAATGAGCCACTTTACTATCTACCTACCACTTTACTAACTTAAAGATTCTTTCAGTTTCCTTATTTACTGGCATTTGTTTAATTTACAACCACTTCTTTCATGCATTTTCCATGGAAAATGTAAATTTGTATGAATGTAAAAAGATTGGAACTTCAACAACTATGCGAATTCACAAATTTAAATCAGTGATTGCAAATGAACAAAGCATATTCTGGATGAGAATACAGCAGATCCTTGAGTTGAGGTTGTAACACAAGTGTAAAAAATAAAAACAAATTTCATTACAGTAAAGTCTCTTTTACTTTTTATTCATGTTTTCTGTGTTTCCAACTCTGCTGCTAAAATTTGGACAAGCACAAAATGATTCCTGTGCTCTTGATAAACTTATATGTGTACTGGATATTCAAATGATATTATTGATATAGATACAATACTTACATTAGGATCTATCCTGGAAGGAGAATACTGGGGAGGTCCATACAGTTCTGTATCTTCATCACCGTCTACTACCTGGACACATTGGAAATAGTAAATATTTGTTAGCTCATTTACTATATTTCAACAACTTTATCAATGACTGCTGTAATTAATAAATAATCTCACCAAAGCATGATCGTTGGATACTCTACGAACACATGTGGCAGGTCTAACATCCCCTTCTTGTAAAGCTGCAGCGCGAACTCGCCATTCACCACACCAACTGTACTCAGCACCAAATGACCCACCTGCTGGTTCATCATTCTGGACAAGAGATATACTGCACACTATAATAATAATGCATGGATACAATTTTCATACCACCTTCTAACCAAATGTAACTTTAATTTTTGTATTCAGATTGCTTTTGTCACTAAATACAAATATATAGAGAAACACTGCTAGTTTCAAGGGGTTAAGGATAATTCTATTGTTACCTCAACATCAATGCTGCCTTCTTCAGAGCTTGTATCAGGAACGTCTTCATCAATTTGAGCACCAGTTCTTTTGAGACAACGCAGCGCATGACGTTGTAGACGTGACACTTGCATTGTTGTATTGCAAACAGGACATTCTCCATTTTGAAACTGTGGTGGTGGTGTGACACGTCTTCGAGCTTTCAACCTTTGCAGACGATTAGAATGAACTCGCTAGAAAATAAAACATACTCAGTTTTAAAATGTATCAGTAATCAGGTTTTTTCGATTCTTTATAAAGTTAGACAAATTTATTGCCACAACAATATTGAAGATTTTGATCTATGGAGAGGACCTATCTTATAGAGATCTATCTATAAATCATCACCTTTGAGCACTTGCATTTCATAGAACAAGGTGCTGGGACCAGTCATCCAATTCAATTTAGGTATATTCATGTAACTAGGTTGCATATAACAATATAAAATGTTGCCTCAATTCTTTTACACTGATATATCCTCTCAGGACCATGACTATATCTTGGTAATATTACATTAAAAATTAAAAGGTTATGTAGCACAATTTTGTAACTTGACTGAATTTTATAGCCATGTCCACATTGACAGTACACACCAGAATACAGTTCGTGAAAAGGAAAAAATATCTAGTAATAATTCAGTTGTCAAAAAAAAATAGGAATATCTTATTTAAAACAATAATCTATTAATTTTTACATTCATTACAATGTATTATCAAATCATGGAAAACATGTAGGAAGTGCTTCTTCTTCTTTAAATAACATGGCATCAAATAATTCATCACTAATAGCATTGTATTACAGTATTTAGGTACTCTGTTTCTGTATCTGAATAAGATCTTGTATTTATTACACAATTGTCTAACTGGAAACCTTATTTCACCTAACTTCTGAATAGATTAAGGAATAAGAACATTAATCTAGAATATTTATTAGCCTTCAGGTTTGAGTGTGATACAGCTTCAACTGACATATCTATTTCATTAAGTACCATATTTTCTTGTCAATTTCAAATGTTAAACTTACTTGGTAAACATCACTCCCGAGACAACCGGATACATCTACTTCTTCGTCAGGCATTTCTACACTCGTACTAGACCCGGGAACAGCTAAATTGGCACTCGACCCACTAGAATTAGCACTAAGCTTCCGTTTACTTCCACTAACAGATATTTTTTGCAGTCTTTCTACTTCTAATGCCAAATGAGAATCTAATTCGCCTTGGCGTATCGTACAACTACATACAGGACAATTTGGTAATTCTGTTACTTTCTTTCTATTTCTAACACAATTCAATATAATACTCTCGTCATACTGATTAAAACTTGAATTAGGCATATTATTAATAGAATTAGAACCTCCATCCATGTTATTAAACATCAAAATAGGTAACATTTCCACTAACGAACTTTAAGTAGTTGTACTTAACCGATTATAAATCTGTAAACATCACAGATATTAGACAATAAAATAACGTTATGACTGCGTTTTATAGTTAATGAAAGTTCTATTCTTTTGTATTCAATTATCTTACAGACATACTCGGGAAAAATTATGTAATAAAACCAATTAATTTGAAACAAAACAATAACAACGAATCCTTCGTTTACGAAAGCCCAATTCCACAGACATTTTTTAAATACCTACTCTATTCACGGACTAATAAATTTCAATTCAAATAAATGGGCACAGAGTAGGTAGCTAAATGTCAATTTGGAAGATGCGTTCAGAAGTACAGTCGTTGCATGTATCTATAAATAATTATCATTACTGGTCCCGTGGTGGTCGGTATTCGACATTAATGAACTTTAGTTATAAGTTTGAACGACTGTACTTCTTCTATAAATAGATTCAATACCAAGATTAATTTGCATATTTTTTATTATTCTTCTACATGTCCCGGAACTGGAACGTAATACTACATTCGGACAAATAAATTAAAAGAGCACAGTTTAACCCCATGAAAAGTTGGTGAAAATCACTTATTATCATCCAAAGATACTCTGGGAGAGGTTCAGAAATTTTAGGGACAACTGTATGAATCTTCACAAATTCTTGTTGATTTTGGTTTGGTTTGCAGTCGACGGATACCTGTAAGCCGTATTATATCAAGCACAGAATTTTAACAGTCCCGTCGTTGTACATATTGGAAGTAGCTCAATTTGTCCACATGAATCCCCATCTATTTCAGCGCAAGTCAGATGTTATAAAACGAAATAGACGCGATGACGCTAAACTATCCTAGTTTTCGAATTATAGAGCATTATGTAACTCAGTGCCGCACAATGTCGAATTATGTTAAAGCCTACCTAATTGGAACGCGAATTGTTATTAAAATGCGCCAGTAGAGTACGCTAAGTTCAGTATTCACATTAAATGTGGAATAAAAAAAGCAATACATATATTACTTTTTTTTTAACACAGGTTGAATTAACTTTGATTATTTCCAAAAAACTACAACGAAACGAAAGCTATAATATTTTAACAAATGTTATTAATACTAGAGAAAATTTATTTAAAACTAGCTGATCCGGCGAACTTTGTTCCGCATCAAAAGTAACAAATGAGTGAAATTTGGATCTTAAAAAGTGCTATTTCTTGGCACGCGTTTTGGCGCGAAACGCAACTGCAACTATGTTAATACAGTAATATCTTCGTAAATATTCGTTTAAATTACACACTGTAGACGGAGATATTAATCTATATTAAAAGTACAATCTATTTGAGACACTTAACTCGATGAAAATCAATGCTGTAATGTTCAAAATTGCTTCGTAAATAAGCCATTATTTTACGTTAAAAAGTAAGAAATAAAAATTGTCATTGTGGGTTATCCTTATGAGATATATAAAATAAGAGATACATATGCCCTCGCGGACTTTTTTGTAGACCTTCTGAAGGTGTATATTAAAGGGTTCAGCCAGCGTTTGCAAGTGAAGTGCTAAATCTCGAAAATTATATTTTTTTCTTTACAACAGCATATATGAATTATAGATCAAAATAACCCCGTTGACACCATATATGTATTAAAAAATCCAGTGCATAGTTTTAAAGATATGAGCATATAAAGGGGCAGACAGCGGAAAGTAACTTTGTTTTATACTATGTTACTAGTCGATCCGGCGAACTTTGTTCCGCATCAAAAGTAATAAATGACTAAATTTTGGATTTCATGAGGTTCAATTTGTGCTATTTATCGGCTTTAACTGCTCTCCTGCTATGTTAATACTGAAATATCTTCGAAAATATTCGTTTAAATTGCATGCTGTAAATGGCCAGGGCCATGACCAGGATTATTAGATACATGCACAATCTATTTAAGACACTTAATTGGATAAATGAATCTTGAAAATTATCACTTTTTTACTACACTATACATGAATTATAGATCAAAACCACCCCGTTGACATCCTCTAACTATTAAATAAAACCGCATCTACATCCGTTGCGTAATTTTAAAGATATAAGCATTTAAGGGGACAGACAGCGAAAACTGACTTTCTTAAAATATGTAATGATGACCACAGAGCATATAAATAAGAGTCGGCACTCCATACAATGTCCTGAGCTCGTTTAGACTGCATCTTTCACCAACATAATAATCATTCGTTTTCCTCTGTACCTAATGTTGGCATCGTTGCCGTCACTGCCAAACGTCAGTGTCACTGTCAAACGTCAGTGTCACTGTCAAATGTCAGTGTCACTGTCAAATGTCAGTGTCACTGTCAAACATCCTCATCCATATTATTAGTCGTAGGAAAAAATAAAACATTTTATTTTGATGTAATTGATATATTTCGTAATGTAATTTGGATAAATGAGGAAGAAAATTATTGTAATATATTGCGATTAAAATTTGCGAAGAAATTTTGCCAAGCTTAAGACAGAAAATGGCGGTTTTAGACAAAGAGTATATAAATGATTTTGGACATTTTGACATCGACGATCCTATTGGTTAATCATGGTCGGCCATGATTTTGAATTCGACGATTCTATTGGTTAAAAAAACTTCGTACAGATAAAACAAACTTAAATTATTTTTGTTCTAAAGTGAATACCCACTGATGATGACGATGTTACTGATATTGTGATCAATGCCAACATAAAGAAAAAACAATTAATAATTTTCTGTCAATGAGTTGGTAATGTTGGTATCCATGGCACGCATCATGCGAAAGCACTACCTTCAAATGGGGTGACTTGGTATGTAAGGGTGAATAGAAATACAATTTTACCACCTCATAAATACTCTTTGTAGCGATCCTGTAGTTGGAACATCAACGTTATGCATTATGCCGGATAATGCGCTAAAATGCTGTAATTGGAAATCTAGGATTATTTACTTGCAGACAGATTAGTTTTGACATTATTTATTTTAAATTATTATTTCAATATGGACATTTTTTTGGTTGTATATTTTTTAACTTTCTAACATTCATATGCCTCCTTAGCCAAATTTTGGAAAAACCTTGAAACTTTGTAACCATATTATTGTGATTGATTGTTTGATCAGCTGGCTCCAGTTAGCAGATCCAAGCTAATACGGCATCATAGCGAAGATATCCCGTATGTCAGTCTGTACTATAATCATATTAGCTCTCAAGCAGCATAAGATCCCAAAGACGATTCTGCTGATCGGGATGCCGAGTCAGCTAGTAAAAAAAGAAAGATATTGTCAATAAATTTAGTGTCCGACCAAAAGTTTAGTTTCGGTTTCGGCCGAATTTCAGCCAAAAATCTAGTTTCGGCCGTAGTTTAGGTTTCGCCCAAATTTGGCCTTAACTTTTGCCGAAACCGAAACTATTATCGTATTAATTCTGACTTGTGATTATCATTGTTGAGAGTGTAATAGTACATACATAAATATCTTTACACCAAGTCTCTTCTAACTTTAATCTTCTTCTAGGTACATTAAAGGTGTAACGGTGATTTAAGTAATTATTATTCTGAGATGAGATGAGTGGTAGAACCACGCAGTTCGCTGCATGAATAGGCCGGCGTTTTGCTCGGCGAGAGAGGTATCTGGTCTATCTGGAGGCCCAACTGATAGCCCTCTCCCCTCCTCATTCCATTTCCACCTCCTTTCCTATACCATTAACGAAAATATTACCAAGGAAGGAGGGTTGACGTCAGGCGGGTAGTCATTTGTGTAAACGCAATTTTAATATAGCGCTATCTATATAATCTTATAACTCGGATCAAACGGCGTGCGGTGTGCGAATTTGAATAAAATCGTTTACGTAGTTTAAGCGCAGACAAACAATGTGACACGTAATTTAAATATAAAGATAATCTCCTCTCCTTGAGTTGAATATTGGAGGTTTACGAAAAATACATAAACTGGCGATTTCCGCTTAAAATAGTAAATTTCAGATTTAGACTTAAGTTTCATATTAAAGCGGTATACAAGCTGTAGAGAAAAGTGCTTCCGTATAATAAGAACACACGAACGCAATCGCCACGAGTGGCCCGATTCCGAATGTAGGGGCTGTCATGAGCAGAAATAGGCAAGAAATTCATGTGCCAAATACTCTTTTCAAACCATGTTTAATATAATCAAATCAAAATAGTACACATGTATAGTAGGTACCATTATTAACACTAAACAAAGCATGTAGAAAAATGATAAAAATTAATTACCCGATGGTTTTTTAACAATTTTCTACATGCTTTTAGAAACACATTACAAAAATTTGTAAACAGATTCATTGATTGGCCCTGAATTCAGAGATTTTGCAGATTTTCTGCAATTAAAGTTTAATAAAGTTTATTAATCAAAATGTAGTACTGTATTAGATTACAATAATTATAATTTAGTTAACATTATCATCAATCTGTATTTTCTCTTCAGATTTGATATTATCATTTTTATTCCGATTTATGGGTAGTTTCAGATGTACAGTTCTGACGTGCATTTTGAGAGCGTACGATTGAGTGAACGATCTTGAGCAATGCTGACAAGTATATGGCTTGAGTCCTGTGTGTACCTGTAAATAAATAGCAATAAATACATGTAATTTATAAAATTGAAAGTCAAATTATAATAAAATGTATAAAAATAATAATCGGCGAACTGATGAAATAATAAGAACCAGGAGGTGCCAATGCCTATATCTCTTTATTTTTTTATATATCTGACTGGAATGAGTGTGTTAAATTGTTAACTCTACTAGTTAAAGAAACTAGATAAGGGATATAAATTGATTAAATACATACATACATAACTTCACGCCAAATCCCTTGCGGGGTAGGCAGAGAGAACGAAGCACCACAAGTCACGATTCTTACATAAATAATCATCAATATTCATCATAAAGATTTTTCTAGTACTTTAGTCAAAGTCAAAATAACTTTATTTGATAGGTCTTCACAGACAATTAAAAATAGTCAAAAATAACAGATAACATATTATTTAAAATTAAATACAAACACGAGCGCTTGTGGAAAGTGCCTCCGTGGAACAAAAAAAGACACGGACGCAATCGCCACGAGCGGCCCGATTCCGAGTGTAGGGGCTATCATGAGAAGAATCGGGCAAGAAACTCATGTGCCAAATACTCTTTTCAAACCATTTGAAATAAATAGCAATATTATTATCACTACTGAAAACAAAGCAGTAGGTTAGTGAATAAAAGGTGTAGCAACCCAAATACTCGACAATCACAATGAAGACCCAACCAAATTAAAATCAACGTCCTACATGTTAACTAAGAAATTCTATGCGATCATAGTAGTCGAGCACAACTGACGCGACATCTTTTAATTAGAATGGTAACGTTGTGCAACAATTGTGGCGAATAATAAAATTTAAGTATCATATATTGAACACAATTTCAAGGCAAATTTAAAATTAAAAAGCTATCAGAAATTATTACAGAACGCCTCCACTCCAAAATAAGTGAACAAAATCCAACACACAAACTAATACCAAATACCATGTGGTATAAATTAGTTTTATACACCACAAGCCAGTCAATATGATAAATTTTATTTATTGTTTAATTTTACTTTTGTGATTGAACAATTTTAATAGTAGTGTAGATGTTACTTTCAATGTTACTATAATAAGGCCAAGGAGACGAGATAAAAAGTGTAAACAAAGTTTTAGGGGTTCAAAATATTTACCATTTTTTCATAATTAAAATCAACATCTAATTAGTAACAATAATAACAATAACAACAAAAATTAACAAGAGAACTAAAACATTAACGGATTAATTGCAAGAAAAAAACAACCAAATACGGGAAATGAAAATACCAGTAAGTAACTTCGAACGCTTTTCATATAGGAATGAACTTAATAACAAATTGCGTACCAACTGTTGACAACCACGGTATCATCTGCTATCATGTACCACGAAGTGCGCAACGATAGCTGTTTTCGATTAGAAGTGACGTCAATAGTGCATAGTATGCACTATTGACACCAACAAGGACAGAGATATCAATCGATCGGATATTACTAACAGTCGCAAGAAAACTCGGTAAGGGTCCATTTGTTTATAGTTTTTATCTCGTCTCGTTGGCTTTACTGTAGTTCATTTATCATTACTCACATTAAAATGCCTGTTCAGCGCCGATTTATGAGCGAATCGTTTATTACAAACATTGCACTCGTACGGCTTTTCGCCGGTGTGTGTGCGCGTGTGAAGTTTCAAACGAATTTTGACCGTGAATTGCTCGTAACACGTGGTGCAGGTGTACGGACGTTGGCCCGTGTGGACCCACACGGGCCAACGGACTCTGGTGTTAATTGAGTGTCACATTCGACTGTCAATATAGTGGGATATTAACATTTTGTAATTTATTTGTACAAAGAATACCAATAATAACGGCCAAAGTGATAATTAAAAAATGTAAAACAAAAGATTTGGTTCCGAACAAAAACGCAAAGTATATTATACTAAAATAAAACAAAGTATCTCCGCGCTAACGAATTGAAACTTTGTAAATATTATTCACTAAAATTGAAAATAAAAAAATACTACCCTATTAGCATATCTCTGTAACAAAACAAACTAGTAAGAGCAACACAAGTAGATACCTATATAAATGAGTTAATGATAAATGAATATTTTCAATGAAAAAAAGAACGAGAGCTAATTTTACAAGGCTCACATTATTTTTCGTTTAATACTTTGCACACAATACACAGCCCTCTTGCTGTAAGAGAAGCAACTAAATTATAGTGTAATACTGTAATGGATACTAGGTAATAGATATTAATACATATACCTATAGTTTTTTGTAAATACACACTTATAATACATAAAAAATACCCAGACGCCATATAGACATACACATTGATAATAATATATTTTTAATAATTAATTACTAATTTTACGAAAGAGCCAAATGTGCTCTTTTAACATACTGATATAGAAATGCTCAGTGGCCTTCGGAGAGTAATGTACATAAATTTGTTTGAGGTGATTTTAAAAATCCTATTAATATTATAAATGCGAAAGTTTGTGGGTGAGAATGTGTGCTTGTTACTCTTTCACGTAAAAACTACGGAATGGTTTTCGTTAAAACTTTACAATAACATCGCTTATATATCATACTAACACATATTATATATCATTATAAAGATATTGTGTGTATTGTTCAAATTATGGCGATAAAAGTGATGAAAATCAGCTATAAAATGTCTTTCCACCACCATGTAGCACTAGATTATTCAGTACGATTTCAATTCAAGCATAAGCGTCATTTCTGAAGTTATTATATCCGCATGGGGGCGGTTAAACGAGTTAAACGGTTGCATTCGCATTTGAAGTTCAACTTCAATATTTATTTAATGTAATACAGTTACTAACGGACTATTATTAAAGTGATACGTCCGTGGCGTTCACTTACCGAGTAGTGCTTGCCACAGATCTCGCACACGATGTTCTTGTTATATTTTATACCTCGATGAGTTCTATTCACGTGCGCTTGCAAATTTTGGCGACTCACAAACTTCATACCACACTGTAATGAATGAATAAATTAACTACAATACGTTATTGTACAATGCAAAAATAGACAGATGAGAACCACCCCGATTACTTTCACTCTTGTGGTGTATACCTAACATTGGCAAAACGATGTAGTTTGCTACATGAATGCGCCGGTTCGACTGGTGAAATACCATGGGCTGTCAGAATGTCGACGTAACGTGGCTAACGCCGCGATTCGTTGGGTGAGAGAGTTATCCGGAGACCCACACACTTAAACGCAACGCAACTGTAACTGAGGTGTCCATGGGCGGCGGTCCATCGTTGGCCCTCCAATTATATAAAAAAGCAAGAGACACGCGATATTCCTGACTGATCGCTTTATGTCACTATTGTAAATCAGATTCCATTGATTGACGCGCTATCCCAAATAGCGCAAGCGACGTAGCAAAACAGCACAAATAAAAATTGGTCAGCAATGTCTACCCTAATTCTTCAAAAATACGTAAGTATATCCCGGCTCGTCCTACCAATCAGCCGACGATCGAACTCACCCATAAAAACAACTGAGGACGTGAAAGTTGTAAATCAAGGTTCCTACACGTTATTCACTCTTCCCTTGAAGACACTCACATTAAATTTTTAGTTGATACTGACCTATAGATATTCCTTAATATTACTAATCAGTGTACAAACCTGTGCACATTGACAGGGCACCCGGTTCGCGGCGTGGAAAGCGATGCGTCGCCGCTGGCGCAGTCTCCGCGAATGCTTCTTCATGTAATTACTGACCGATGTACTGTCGCCTCGCCAAGCTGAAGACAAATTATTTCTAACGTCAATAATAAAATCATATTTAGACAAATATGAAATAGTCTCGGTGGTCCAGTGGTCGCAGGTTCGAATCCTTACATTGGCTCACACCAATGTCTTTTCGAAAATTATTTTCGGAAGTTATGTGTGATAGTGATAAATATATGTTGGTATGGCAATAGGTTCGCCACCTATTCCATTTGGGACGTAAACATAACGGCAAGACGATTAGCAGCAGCTGCCTACACCTTCGGGTAACAAAAGCGTGATTTTATGTTATGTAAAGATATTTGTATTTGATGTTACCAAACATTCCATTCCAAGGTTTAGCCCTTTTTACGTCTTATTTGACAGTACTAATAATTAACATAAAGAGTGTTAGCTCACGCGGTATGCGTTGTGTGTTCACATTTTTTATTACACTTGAACAATCTGGAGTGCGATTTCAGTTCATGGTTCTTCAGCTGTCGAAATGTTCTATATCTCACGTGACATATCTCGCACGAGTAACAACCGCTTAGCTGGAGAAAAATATTGACAGGAAAATGGTGAATTAATATTATGAAATTTACATGCAGAGACTTTTGATTTGCCACAGGGTTGTAGCCCTTTTTATGGGATAGGAGGGCAAACGACCAAGTGGGTCACCTGATGGTATGCAACTACTCCCTTAGAGGACGGCAACACACCGTGGTGTTCATGTGTTGCCGTCCTCTTAAGGGAGTTGGAGAGGAAAGGGCATCCAGATACCTCTCTCACAGAACGAAACGCGACACCAGCCACTTCGAGCCATATTCTGAGAGGTCGCGGTATTTCACCGGTCCGACCGGCACATCCGTGCAGCGAACTACAAGACTATCACTTCTAACACACTTCTTTCGTCTTAGTATCCATAGACTCCTCATGCATTCCCATCGGTTTCGGGTGCTAAGCATTTTTCCTTTTATAAAAATACAATTTATTTGGAAAAATTCTCAAATAAAAATATATATTGCACGTTGGAAACAACAATGGCATTTACAAAAGTAGTAAATAGTTTATAGAAGTCAAGGTTTGCTCTACGTCCTACATAGTCTTCAGAAAATTTCTACTAAAGTTTTCACTAATTGCTATAGCAATGAATGTATGGACATGAAGCTTAAAAGTCGTATCCGTCGCTCTACCGGCGAAAATTATGTACCCTAAATGGAGAGCATTCGTTTAACATTCCGTTCAGATTCCTTGTATCTACAATTTGTGAGTTAAACTTAAGCCAGTGGACACAAACTTGCACTCTCCTTTCTTCAACCATCTTTCAACTGGTATTTCTATCTAATCGCGATATTTTTCATTCACCTTACTTTCATGCTTCGCCAGCCACACCCGACACCCGCTCCCGTTTGTTAGAGTTGGTACCAACACACCAAAACTACTGCTGCCTAATTTGATATAATGAAATTTGTAATACGTTTTCACACAGGTGTTTCATAACTATCTGACCAACCAAGGATGTAAGACAGATCATACTCACCTTATCATGTTTTATCTTATGGTTCTGGTAAGCTGTTTCATCAACAAAACCTTTGTAACACAATTCACATTTGTAAGGAGATTGTGTGTAATTCATGGATTTTGACCTAGCCGCCAAATTACTCATTTGTTCCTCTTTAGACAGTAATATCTGCCAGGCGTCTATGCCAGTAACTGGAATATAATCGAAGGTATATATTCTAGACTGTATATTGGCCTTTTAATGTATCCTTTTGAGTATATAAATACGAATATAAATACGAATATAAATACATTCACTAAGATACGATTACCCTGCTTCTAAGCTGTCGGGTAAAAAGATTCAAGTCTTCATAGGGCTGAATGAAAGGTTCTCGGCTGACTTAGATTTGATGTTAATTACTGGAAACAATTTTACTATCGTTCGGCGGCCTGGTGTCTTAATATGTTACATACATACATAGATAGCTTCACGCCAAATCCCTTGCGGGGTAGGTAGAGAGGACAGAGCGCCATAAGACACGATTCTTACAAGCCTCACTTCGTTGACTTTCATAACTCTTTTCAAGCACGCGCGTAAATATTTGGGGCCCCTAACATCACCTTTCTCCAGAACACGTTACATTTCACAAGAAGTTGAGCGCTAATATTCGTTAAGATGGGTTGAATACATTTTTATTAGCTTTTTATTAGCTTCACCTGTATGTATGTTTGTAGGTTTGTAGGTTTGTTTGTAACCGACTTCTTTTTTAGTTTCCGCTGATTGCCACTAGATGGTGCGATTTGTGAACTATGACAGTTCTAGACTAGAAAACCGAACTAAAAAATAGAAAATAAATTTTAATGAATTTAAATTAAGAAAGTAGTGTTAAAAATTTCAATGAATATAAATTAAAAAAAGCGTGGGGTGCTTTTTAAGATATTATCGAAATGATAATCACTCTACTCATATCTGTCAATAAAATATTTATAACTATTGACACCATGCACCCCACGCTTTTTTGAACGATAGATGGTGCGAAAAGTTTACGTTATCAACTTGAAACGAGTTCCTTATATAAGTCACAGATGGCGCTATTCCTCAAATTCGAAACTAAGAAACGCGCTGTCATACAAAACCGAACTAAAAAATTTAAAATAAATAATAGTTTAAAAAAACTAAAAAACACGCTTTTTATTGAAAACCGAACTAAAAAATAGAAAAATAAAAACAAAAATACTTTATTTTAAAAAAAGCGTGGGGTGCATGGTGTCAATAGTTATAAATATTTTATTGACAGATATGAGTAGAGTGATTATCATTTCGATAATATCTTAAAAAGCACCCCACGCTTTTTTTAAAATAAAGTATTTTTGTTTTTATTTTTCTATTTTTTAGTTCGGTTTTCAATAAAAAGCGTGTTTTTTAGTTTTTTTAAACTATTATTTATTCTATATAATTTTTGTGTGTTAACAACTCTGAATTTCTCTTGGAAAAAGGACAAAATTGAAATAAGAGTCGTGACGCCCTAATAAATTAAGAAAGATTGGGATTAGGGGAATCTGGAATTCGTATCCTACAGAGAAAGAGTGGGCACCTTTATTTAAACATGACAGAGAGAGAGTGTCGAAGATGACCCGAGAAGTGGCAGACGTCCACGTTTTCCTCACCACAAATCATAAATAAATTCCACAAAATAGTTTTAGATTACCGAAGATTAATATTGTGGGAAGTAAGTATAATATACCTCAACTGAGTAGGTATATCATATTTTAAAAGACAAATTAGCCGCTTTTCTTGACCGCTGAACAAAACTTCAAGCAAATTTAAAACATCGATTGAGAATCTAGCGGATGTTTCGGTGGAATAGTAGACACTTTCCACGGAGTTTTATAACCACCAACGTAACTTGCATTTATTCATATTTCAGACACAAAGAAACAATCAAGGTAGTGGAATCATACTGAACCCCCGCCACCAAAGAAAGCCAAGTCGCGACGTCGGTTGGAAAAGCGATGACGCCAGTTTTCTACGACAAGGGCTTATATTTAATATATACTTTTTTATGGGATAGGAGGGCAAACGAGCAAGCATGTCGCCTGATGGCAAGCAATCTGCGCCGTCCATGGACACCGGCAACACATTTTTTTTTTTTTTTTTATGGGATAGGTGGGCATACGAGCAGGCGTGTCACCTGATGGTAAGCAACCAACGCCGCCCATGGACACCAGCAACACATATAGTGTTACCGTTGCGTTGCTGCCCTTTAAGGGAGAAGGATAGTAAAGGATGGAGAAGGGGGGTGGGCCTCCGGGTACCTCTCTCACCGAACGAGACGCGGCATAAGCCACTTTACGTCGACCTTCTGATAAGCGGTGGTATTTTACCGGATGAGCCGGGCCATTCATGCAGCGAACTGTTTGGCTCTACCACTCACCTCCTACAATTACGTCCCCAAAGGTATTACAGTAGTATTACAGGTAGTATTACAGGATCCTACTACGCTAATCTGCTCAATAAATTATAAAACATATTAAAGAAAAACGGTCAAATTCAACCGAAAAGAAGATCCTTTTGCAACAGGATAATGCACAATCGGTTCATCTGATTTGGCACCATCACTCTTATCATAATTTAAATAAAAAAATTACTAAACGTAAATTTTCCACAAAACGAGGAAAAGGTAGCAGAAAGCGAGAGGTTTTTCGAGGAGTTGGAGAAATCCGCTAATAATATAGGTGGAAGGTAAATTGAGTTAAGGAGATTGTGTATAAAATAATAAAAACATTTATCCAAAAAATCTATGTTTTATTGGTCAGCCCGAGAACTTTTCAATCAGCCTTCGTATTTCTCTGTGTCACCATCAAGGGCGTACCTGCTTTGGAATCTTCATGGTCTTCGCGTTTCAAAATAACTAACTTTTTTCCTTCATTTTTCTTCTAATACTGCTCTCTGTATCAATCCTTTTAATTGTAAGTGGTATATCATCTTTTGGGTCAGATGAATGGATACTTCCATTAAATTCCTCACTATCGTCCATATTATTATCCTCTATAATCGGATCTGACAAAACTGTAAATAAATTACACCGTGGTAAAATAATAATAATACACCATATTGCCATTTGGAGAGAAATAAAATCTTTTTCTTTGTATTGTAACGCTCTTAATGCCCGAAGATGTAGGCAGCAGATAGTACCGAAACGAAACTAGAATGCAACTTGCCGCTGTATCATTAATTAAATTGAGAATGATCGTTCAAATCTACGTCGGTAATCTTTATTCACAGTAGATTACCTTATGGACATAGATGGCAATATGTTAAATTAAATCGCGTTTCGAAATTTTCTTTGTTGGTTCTCGTCCAAATACAAAAGTTAAGTAACTTCGGGCGTGGTCGTTTTACTTGGATGAGTGACCGCCTAAGAATACAATTTTCGTTCAATGCATTAAATGTTTGCACGACGCACGCTTTTTTTTTGAAGTGGAACTTCTAATGTCTCTTTCCAAAACATTTAACACTTTTAACGCCCCCTGGCGGGTATTAAAATATAAAACACTAGAATTATGTTCTAGGTATAGTTCTTCGGTTTATATAAACCAGGGAAGAGAATTTCCATAGCGTGATTAAAAATTGTACATAGACATCTAGTAGCTAGTAGCGGCACTGTTTATATAGCACCGTGTGCTAACTGCATAAAAAAAATTGGGTGGAGTCCCGCCGCGCTATAGAAGTGGAACTTTGTAACATGTATTCCAGTCTTGCGCATAGTAGTTCGCGACGGAGATCGCTCTGTTTAGGTCGCCGCTCCTCAACGATCTAGTTCACTCTTTTAGTTCACCCGCTCCCTCAGCTCCTAGTTGAAAATGTAAAGGAACGCAGACAAATCGTTTCTTAGTTCGTTCGCACGCGACAAAATCTTGTTCTTCGTTGATAGTATCTAAGAAAATAATATAACCAGTTTTTAGAAAAAAAAAATGGTATTTAATTTATTCACTGTACTTGTTTTTTATAATTAAGAGTAACTTACATATACGAGTAAGTAGGTATATGTATATACATTTACTTACACAAAGTAACAAATTACACACTAAGTATAATTTAGTCTTGGTGGTGCAGTGGTCGAGCACACGGCTTTTGAAACCAGAGGTCGCGGGTTCGAATCCTGGCCAATGACCTTTCCAATTTCGAAAGATAAGTGTGATAAATATCGATGACTTAAAAACTTTGTGCCCGGTATGGCAATAGGTTCGCCACCTATTCCACTTAAGACGTAAACATAACGGGGCATAATAGCCACTGCTTACACCTTCGGATAGACAAAAGCGTGAAGTTATGTTATGTTACACAAATAAGACAAATCATACGGTTCCTTAGGTTTAATAATTAACATTTAGTAATAGTTATTCATACATACATATCTTCACGCCAAATCCCTTGCGGGGTAAGCAGAGAGAACGGAGCGCCATAAGGCACGCCTCACTCATTTCGTTGACTTTCATAACTCTTCTTATGCATGCGCGTCGATTTTTCTAAATAGTTATATAATATTTTCTATATAATAGTTCTTTATTTCAATAATTATTGATATGGTTTTGCCGCGAAAAAGTTTTGTTGGAAATAGAAATGATGAATTCGGTCACGAACTAAAGAACTAAGGAGCTGGAAATGAGCGACATAGTTCGCTCAGTTCGTCTATGGGAGCGATTTTTGAACTAGGTCGTTCGCGAACTACAAAGCCTTATGTATTCACAATAGCTTTATTTTTATAGGTCACAGACACTTAAAATAGTCAATAAATAATTAACAATATACATATAAAATATACTGCTAATGTAAGTAAGGGTAAGGTCTGGTGGTGCGTTGGTAAAACTACCGACAGTGGAATCGAGTCTACGTAATAATCAAGTATAAATAAGTATCTGGGTCTAGGTAGAATTTGGCTGGAGGTGGCGCCTCACAAAAATTAGGCTCTGTGGCACGGATCCACGCGGGTGACACGGTTGTCCCGGTGGCGAGGTGCTTGAAGTACTTCCTCACTCTGAACAGCCTCTGGAGCTTCGAGGAGTACTTCGTGAGGATGGTCCCCCGAGTGGGACGGGTGGCAGGCGCGCTAAACTGCCTCCCCCGAGATTCGCCGCTTCTACGGTGGTGTTGCGTGATCCGTGGCCCTGTACGGGGCTCCCGCAGTGCCTGTTACGCCTCGACTTGCTGTTTTGTTTACGTCCCGACTGGAATAGGTGGCGAACCTATTGTCCTACATAGGGTGCAAAGTTTTCAGCCATCGGCATTTATTACACTCAGCTTTCAAACATAATTTCGAAAAGTCATTTGTTTTAGCCAGGATAGGAACCCACAACTTTTTGATTTAGGAGGGGGGTGCTCGACCACTGGACCGCCGAGACTACCGAGATAATTACTATCTACTTCAAAATTGAGTTCTAATATTCACCCGAACATACATATGTCGGCGCAGGACGCCATCTAGCGGCATATCATGTCAACTATATATAATAATAACCCTATAAAACTTTATTAGGTAAACTGATTTATTATGATTACATGTTATTACATATTTATGTCAAGATATTACTAAAATCTATTATTTAGTTAAGTAACATGCGCGAAATGTATAATTATGTGATTAAACAATTCATTCTATTTCGTAACTGTTTTGATAATTCCTTTCATTGTTTAAATGTTTAAATCAATACTGATGCTGCATGAATATTGATAATAATTATTTTTATAATTAATATCTTAATACTAGATAATATCAACTCGTTCTATGTAATATTTGTAAAATAAGAGAACTTAATCCTAGTAGCGCCATCCGCCGAAAGATAGTGAATTTATGATTATTAAAATAATTAATTTATATATTTACAAACTCTTTCGTACTAAAACTGGTCAAGATATTACTAAAATCTATTATATAGTTATGTAAAATGCGCGAAATTTATAATTATGTGATTTAACAATTCATTATGTAGCGTAACTGTTTTGATATTTCCTTTTATTGTTTAAATGTTTAAATCAATACTGATGCTGCATGAATATTCATAATAATTATTTTCATAATTAATATCTGAATACTAGATAATATCAACTCATTCTATGTAATCAATTTAAAATAAGAGAACTCAATTTTAAAACACTCTAGTAGCACCATCCGCCGAAAGATAGTGAATTTTGATTGTTGAAATAATTAATTTAATCATTTACAAACTATTTCGTACTAAAACTGCTGTTATAATTATTTAAAATTGTTATTTTGAATTTTAATCTGTTTTTCAAGTATGATTCTCGAGTAGATTCATTTGTTATGTAATAAAAAGGTTGTTAACTGAGTTTATCAGGTTTGTAATATCAATTATGACCAGCTAGTAGCACCATCCGCTACTAGATGTCTGTACGGGTAGTTTAAAAAGTCGCTCTATACCTTTTCGTCCTTGGTTTATATGGATCTTGGCTTTTTATCTTAGCAATATATTATAATATTTATAGTGGCCGCAAGGGGGCGTTAAAAGCGTTAAACGCTCTTGCACGAGACATTAGAAGTTCCACTTCAAAAATATTATTTTTAATTTTTAAATTTATATGCTAATAAAAAAAAAAACCAAAAAAATTAAAATATTACTAGGAATATACAAACAAGGCATTTTTTTAATGTTATATAATAATAATAACAAATAATAATTACTTTGACGTCGCTATAACTGAAAAGCCAACCTTGGGAACCTTAATAAAAAGTATCCATACAGGCACAGGAATAACTCAGCTAATTCAGTATTAGAATTGTAAAACATGGTTAGTTATCATTTAGTTATTAATCAATAAATAATATAGTTATTAAAATACAATGTAGCAGGTAAAATAATGGCTTTTTATTTCTCTATTTAAATACTGTATTTAATTTCATAGAAGGTAGGTATAAAAAAGAAAATGTGTAAAATAAATAATGTCTTTCTAATGTGCCGCCAAATAATCTATACATACTCGTATGATAAAATTGTAGGAAAGTTGAAACTATACATTGAATATTTCATTTGTATGATTCTTGGGACATGATCTGCAATCGATATCGAATCCAAAAACACAGTTTTTTTTCTGCTTCTGATTCAAGAAGTAGTGGGTTGAAATCCTGGCACACACCAATGACATTTCGAAATATTCGGAAGTTACGTGTGATAAATATCGATGACTGACAACTTTGTGCCCGGTATGGTAATAGGCTCGCCACCTATTCCATTTGGGACGTAAACATAACGGCGAGACGAGGCTTAACAGCCGCTGCC
Source organism: Euproctis similis (assembly GCA_905147225.2). Lineage (NCBI taxonomy): Eukaryota > Metazoa > Arthropoda > Insecta > Lepidoptera > Erebidae > Euproctis > Euproctis similis. The sequence goes on from LR990107.1 coordinate 4,123,080, forward strand.
TACACCTTCGGGTAGAAAAAGGCGTGAAGTTATGCTATGTTATGTTATACACGCTAAGTTTGGATAGTATTATTAACAGTCGTAGAGCCAAGCAGTCCGCTGCATGAATGGGCCGGCTCGACCGGTGAAACTCCACCGCCTCTCATTCAGATATAGTTTTAATGTTTTTTTACAATTTAGGTATCAAATGAAAGAGCTTTTCGGTCGTAACTTGAAAATGTGACGTCATTCTAAATCCAATGTTGCAGAATAAGTATTTTTAATGCATTTTACAATATGGGTATTAAATAGGCTTGAGCATGGGGGAGTATCTAAATCAAAGAACAATGCGACGTCGAATATGGCAGATCCTCCTAAATAAAGTAGTTACCAAATTCTACCCAGACCCATATTAAGAATTATACTCGAGTGGGGATCGAGCCCTCCAATCTCCATTCCACAGTCAGTAGTTAGGTTTGTTCTCAAAAAAAGACTTATATTTGTCACTTATATGTATATGAGAACAATATTTGTCTGAAATTTAAATAATAGTGGTCGTTACAACAATTTACAGAATGCTTTAAGCTCATTTGTCCCATTAAGGGGAAAAAAAAAGTTAATTATGTTTCAAGTTAATAGTGAACGTTTATCTAAAATATGTTGAATGATGGTAGATCGAAATAAGACATACATTATTGAATAACTATATATATAAATATGTAGTATATCCAATAACAATAATATTTTTTGTTTGTGTTTGTTACAGGCTTATCAAGGTTACCACAACCTAAATCTAAATTAATAAAATAAGCTTTATATAGGCATATTAATGCACCCCATGAGTAGCCATTACACGACACTGGCAGTAATTGCTGCAAAATATCAGCAGATTGCCATAACCAAAGAAATAATAATAATAACTATTAAGCTTGCGCGTCGAGAACTCCGTTTTGTTATATCTATTTGTTTTATAAATTTTAGGCTAGTATGAATTATTTTATTTAGAATCTTTTTAATTAGCAGGCAGGTATTGAGAACATAAAGTTGTTTTATATTCATAATCTTGTTTTTTTTTCGTATAAAGTATATGTCCGACTGTAGAAAGACGAGTGGCGATAGGAAATAGCGTAAACGGAGTGTTGGGCAGATTCCTGGGCGCAAAAAATATTAGCAGAAAGGCCCAGTTAGCAATCCACAATGCAGTCCTGATCCCAACACTAACTTATGGAAGCGAGAGCTGGGTATGGCAGAGTGTGCATGAAAGTAGAATAAACGCGGTAGAAATGAGGGCTCTACGCAAAATCTGCGGAGTGACTCTCGCTGACCGCGTAGAAAACAAGGTTGTAAGGAAGGAAGTTGGTTTGAAAGAGAGTGTCGGTGTAAAAGTAAGAAAGGGCATGCTCCGATGGTTCGGACATGTAGAAAGAATGGTTGACGCAAGACTGACTAAGCAGATATACAATGCAAAAGCGGACGGATGTAGGAGTCGAGGACGGCCAAGACACACATTCCAAGACCAAATAGAACGTGTTCTGGAGGAAGGTGATGTTAAGAGCCTCAAAAACCGACGCGCGTGCATGAAAAGAGTTATGAAAGTCAACGAAGCGAGTGAGGTGTGTAAGAATCGTGCCCTATGGCGCTCTGTTCTCTCTGCCTACCCCGCAAGGGATTTGGCGTGAAGTTATGTATGTATGTATGTATGTATGTATGTATGTATGTGTGTATGTGTGTATGTATATGTCCGTGTCAAAAAAGGTGATCCGAAAATTACTTTTTATGATTTTGTTTCCTTTGTAATTGTTGCAATTTTGATTTTGCACTAGTGCCCCATATTTCAATTAAATATAATAAATGTGGCTTGACCAAAGAATTGTAAATATTTAAACATAGTTTACCTGGAATACATTTGCTCACAGATCGTAATGGACCTATGAGCGACGACATTTTGTATTTAATGTGTTCTATCTGATTATTCCAAGTCAAATTTTGGTCTATCCTCAAGCCAAGATACTTTTCAAAGGTTTTTTCATCTATTGGAATGTTATCAATTACTAAGGGCTGATGATTGGGTATATTTTCTGATCTAAAAATAGATCTAAATATTACGTAGCATGTTTTTGTAACGTTTATGGTAAGTAGGTTGTGTTTGAACCAGTTTGACAAGATGTTTAAATCTTCTTGTACTAGTAAAAGAGTTTCGTGCAGTGCAGCTCCAAAATAAAAGAGACATGTGTCGTCGGCATATAAGGTCAAGTGACCATGAAGGCCCAGCTGTTCCATGTCATTTATGTAGATATTAAATAAAAGTGGTCCAAGAATTGAGCCGTGGGGAACTCCGCATGTAATAAGTGATTTATCGCTGGTTACGTCATCGATTTTAACAAACTAGGATCAATTAGTCAGATACGATGTAAAGATCTTGAGTGCATTTCCCTTGATACGTTCTAATTTATAGAGTAACAGTTTATGACTTACTGTATCAAAAGCCTTTTTCAAGTCGATAAACACCTCTACAACATTTTTTTTGTTCTATATTTGCTTTGATATTGGTTATAAGGTTAATTGTGGCAGTAGTAGTATTACTTTTGGCTCTGAAACCATATTTTTACCGTTAACCGTTTTACCGTGTATTGGTAAAACTATCGGCTATGGAATGTAAGTAAGATGTGCTCTTTATAAATTAAGCGTGTTATGAATGTACGTCTGTTACAAAGTTTCACTTCTGTAGCGCGGAGGAACTCACCGTAATTTTTTTTTGTGGGATATGAGGGCAAGCGAGCAGGCATGTCACCCGATGGCAAGCGACCAGCGCCGCCGATGGACAACTTCAAAACATATAGTGTTAGAGTTGCGACTTTTAAGAGAGTAGGATTGGCTCTACCACTGTTAAATAATATGAAAAATATAATCCTTTATTTGGTGCATGTGACCGAAATAATGAAGTATATATAAATATACCTTCTATAGGCTCCAGTTTGACTTCAACAAGTTGCTCTTCAAAGATTTCGTTCTTTACATTTTTATTCGGATTTTCATCAGATCTCCAACCAATGGGTATTTTTTTCAGTCTGTTATGATTGCCAACATTTCCTACTTTTAGTTCTTGTATCTGAAAAAAATAGATAGTAAAAAAAAGCATCAGGTGCAGATTTTCTGAGGTAAAGCCAGGACGCCTCGACTGGTGAAAGACCACAGCTTTTCATCGTCTATCTATCCCCTAAGAGTATCCTGATGCCTACCCTTCCTTTACCATCCTATGCTCTTAAAAACTGGCAGGTCGTCTCTTACACCATCTGTGCTCATAATGCTGATTGTATTTCGAAAATTGCTTAAATTTAATGCACTGTAGTTAAGGTTCTTGTGAGTTATGTGATGCTTTGTGTATATTGCTTGCATGGGGAAAATTTTCTGAGGTTAGTAATTTGTATCTGTCCAAGTTGATAAGAGTTGTGTGTGAAGTTGTGTGCTCTTTCCAGATGATCTATGTCTGTTTATGACCATTTTATTACTCTAAATGAGTAGTATGAGTACGTTATAATATAGTACGTTAAATGCATTAAAATGATTTTTAGCAGAATTAAGTTTTGTATAATGTGTAAACTCTCTTAATTGTCATTATAAGAAAAAGTGTCATTTTTATAATTATGAACACAATTTTTTTTTCTCTATGTATGTATTTTTTTTAATTATTTATTACAAATACATTTATTTAGATATAAATACAAAAAAAATACTTTCAAAAATATAATTGTGTGTGTGTAATTACTATTATACGTAGTTGTAGAGACTCCACATATAAAAAAGGAATTTTTGATAACTTTTATATCAATTTTAAATTTTGAGTGCATTCATAAATACTTTACTAGGCACGCCGAATGATGATTCCTATCACAGTTTGTTAGCGCTTAACATTGTACTGACGTCCTGGCACAACAAATCCTTTAGAGGTCCATTAAAAAATCGAAAAAATCATATAATGATTATTAAGAAATTATTTCGTAATGTTCGGAAATCATGGAAAAAGAACTCAATGCAAATGTACATGGTACGTGCTGCAAAAGTTACGTTATCAAGCTGTTATCGACTAAGAAAGGGCACATCGATAAACAAAATATCGATAATTTGTTGAAAAAATTTAACAAATGCTTTGAGTTTGTATTTTATTTATATCAATCTGAATCTGATACAGGGTCAAGCGGATCTTCAAAATCTGCGTCTGAACTGCAGCTATCCGTGACATTTATTATTAACGGTTGGTCAATGATATTGTCGTATTGTACATCTCGATCCCAGTCTTGTAAGCAAATTTTCTTCGTTCTTTCGACCACTTTGTCAGCTGTCACTTGAGCGCAGGCTTCTTCCAATAAAACCATCATTTTATTTGGCGTGAATGGCGGAGTTGTGTTATGCCTAGCTGCATAACCTGAAAATATTTGTACATATAGTAATTATTTTTAGAAATATGTGCATATACATAACATTATATAAATAAAAAATATAGATACCTTGATCTGCGTCCATATCAACTCGATTGCAGTGATAGGCAGTGATAGGGCGGTAACCGAATTACCGTGTGTCCATTTGATTTGACCAATTCATCCATAAAATATGATGGGTGCGTCTGTTGTTTGTGTAAGTTCAACAGTCTAACCAACTCTTTTTTTAACATCTGACTGTCAGCTTCCACACCATTGCGTTGCAACCGTTGCGCGCCAAAACACGTGCCGATGAATAGCACAAATTTAACTTTTTAATATCTAAATTTTACTAATTTTATTACTTTTGATGCGGAACAAAGTCCGCCGGGTCAGCTAGTTATACATATATAGCTTTTCTGAGGTCGTCGGGACCACCGGGGTGGTGGGCATCCTACACTACGCTTACCAAGTCGCGGTCTCCACTCTATGACCTTCTTGCTCCATCTACAATCGGTGCTTCGGCAGATGTGGCCAGCCCATTGCCACTTCAGCGAGCTTATTCTACGAACATGTCGGTTACCCAAGTTCTCTGACGGATATACTCATAGGGATGATCCTGAGTTTATTTTTCAAAGATACCACAAGCATAGCGCGCTCCATAGCTCGCTGAGCGACTTTAAATTTGTGGACGAGTTTTTATTATTTAAGTATTTATTTCCCGACGTTTCGAACTCTTCACAGAGATCATTTTATATCATAAATAAAAATAAGTAATAAATAAACGCGATGACGCGAACGACGAGTAATTAATGTTACAATAATAATTACAAAATAAAGTATTAAATAGTAATATTTCAAAATACATCATCATAAAACAAAAATAATTACCGATTAGTAATTGAATATAAATTTTTTATCTATACCATTTTTCACCTATTTCTTTTCAAATGTAACGGTTCGGCGAGTAGAGGCTTAACAGCCTCTGCCTACACCTTAGCATAGAAAAAAGCGTCAAGTGAATCAAGTGATGTTGATTGGAACGAAATTAATACATATACCCATTGTTTTTTATTTCATGTTCTAATTAATGCAGAATAATGGGAAAAATGCATGTAATTTTAGTATTTTGAGGAATTTTAACACTAAAGTGACGGCCGAACATTCGGTTTCGGCCGGAAAACCAGTTTCGGTGGCACTCAAATATATTATGCATTTTCAAATTCATATTGTTTAAAGGATTCTTATCTGATGTAATTTATTAGCAATGAACATGTTTTAAAAATACAATGTTAATTATAAATTAAGTACAAACAAAGGTTTACCTTGTGAACGGCTCGATTAAGCTTTCTGCGTTGTAAAATATAGCGATGTTTTAAATTCATCCATAGGTCTTTATAATCTTTTGTCTCTGTCTTACGTTTTTGGATCAAACATCTCAATTTTCGACAAGTTATACATCTGTACTCCACAACTCTTCTTTTATACCTTTCCTCCGGCAATAATATACCTGTACAAGTATCCGAACATCTATAAAAATAAAATATTAAGGTTTAATTTCATATTGAAAATGATTCAAGAGATTTTAATTACTAAGTAGTGATAGCATTAGATGATACTAGCTGACCCGGCGAACTTTATTCCCCATCAAAAGTAATAAATGAGTAAACTTTGGATATCATGAGGGACTTTTTTGTAGACCTTTTGAAGGCATCTAATAATGCAGAACATACTATAAGTTAGGGTTCAGTCAGCGTTTGCAATTAAAGTGCTAAATATATATAATTTTTTTTTAAAACATCATATATGAATTATAGATTAAATCCACCCCGTTGATACCCTCTAACTATAAAAAAAAACCGCATCAAAATCTGTTGCGTACTTTTTAAGATATACACATATAAGGGGACAGACAGCGGAAAGTGTCTGTGTAATGTTTTATACTATGTAATAATAATATGTTCAATGCCCATGTCATTCAAATACCGGTTACTGTTGGCGATGCGATCCTCAAAGTTGTCGACCACTATGTTTACCTAGGACAAACAGTCCAGCTAGGTAGAGCCAACTTCGAGAAAGAGATAAACCGAGAGATTCAACTCGGTTGGGCCACAGTGCCTTAAGTCTAAGGTCTATGACCAATGTGTGTTACCAGTGATGACATATGGAGCTGAGACGTGGTCTCTAAATTTTGGCCTCATAATGAAGCTCAAGGTGGCACAGCATGCTATGGAATGGGCTATGCTCGAAATCTCTCTGCGAGATAAGATCCGCAATACGGAGATTCGCAAGAGATCTGGCGTGACCGACATAGCCCGTAAGGTTAGCACTCTGAAGTGGTGATGGGCTGGCCACATCGCTCAACGAACCGATCACCCAGCTTTCGCGGGTAGCGGGTAGAAAGGTTCTCGAGTGGCGACCACGAACTGGTCGACGCGGAGTAGGCCGTCCCCCCACCAGGTGGGCAGACGACCTTGTGAAATCCGCGGGAGGCCGATGGATGCAGGTTGCACAGGACAGGCTTGTGGCGATCTATGGGGGAGGCCTACGTCCAGCAGTGGGCTTCCAAAGGCTGATGATGATGATGAATAATAATAATGATAAACTAAAGACATAATTACTTTGTGTCATTGTATCCAGTTCCACTGCAGAAAAAGCTGTTATCCAAAGTTTTTAATAATTGCCAAACACAAGCAATTGATGAGATATTTACATTCATATCAATAATGATGTTAGTTTTTGCATTAATTACCTATAAATTAGAAAATTTTTACTATTCAATTGTTTAAATGAAGGCCAAATATTTCTTTTTGAGCTTCTTACCGTTACTTTTAAATCCACATCAATTTTCACATGGCAAACTAATTCTAGTTTCATGCTTATATATGACAATGAAATAAAAGAGTCTTTAATGACTGTCCAACTCCAATTTTTACGTAGTGGCTGAGATTCTAAAATGACTTTGAATGAATGAAAAGAAAACTCCTCAGTGTTAATGATCAAAAAATTATCATTTTCAGTAACAGTATTTGCATCATCAGTAAAGTTTGTGTTGGCACAATTATTGTTTTCAGGCTCAATTACTTCATCTATAATTTCATTATCAATACTTGTTTCACCAGAACCAGGACTAGGGATGTTACAGTCAATTATATGAAAAGGGTTTGGAAGCTCTTCATCTGTTAACATGCTATCATCGCTGTCATTATTAATATTTGATTTTGGCTCAGCGTTCTTCTTCAAATGAACCCTTTGATATTCATACACAAATAGATAACCATTTTTCAGAATCTTTTGATCAGTTTTAATTACATCCTCTGGATTAAAATGTAATTCACAAATGAAACTGGTAGCTTTCAATTCCTGGCCCAGAGCAGAACTCCATTTTCTACGCAATTCTACATCCTTGAAAAAAAAATTATACATAGTAAAAATCTAAATAAATAAATTAGATTGTAGTTGTTATTTACACGAATTTTTTAAGGTAGGTATATTAATTCATGCATTACTTACTTTCGGTGTTTTGAATATAGTCACTTTACTTTCACTCGCCTTTCGACCACTAACACAACCAGGAACAGCACAAGACCTTCCCATTTGTGTATATTGTTATTTATTGAAATAAAATAATTACTTTATTTGACATAAAAATATACTCTGAACCATCTTCATATGTATTATTATACTCTGTGCTCTGAACTGGTAAAGCTTAGAAAATTTTGGCAGGGCGTACTGACGACTAAGTTAAGATGATAATATTTTCAATTAAACTTCATAGTACTAAACTAATATTTAATTTTGTCGTATAATAATGATAAAAGTTTCCATAACTTATTGATAGGATGGCGCTATTCTTAAGTTGTTGGGCGTTTATTTCACTTTGATAATCCATTACACGCGTTATCATTGTTTTAATGTAAAAGAACATGATGAGTGATTTATCGTGACTATTAATTAATTTAATAATGAATTAGTAATAAAATAGATCTTTGTTTATTGTTCTGATATATTACGAAATGTAATAAATTAACCGAGTCGAAAAACTTCTTCAAATATGTCTAAGATACATTTAGTTTCATCTATCTACGGTACATAAAATGAAACGTCATAAGTTCGTATTAGACTTTTCTCCTTGACTGAACCACTTCACTTGACCAAATCACCTTCCTCTAGGACTCGTTGTATTTGTATGGGCAGTCTGCGTATCCTATCCGGTTTTCCATTGTATTATCTGCTGGGTCTATCTGGCATCATCCTTTCGTTCTATATTTCCGGATCATCGGAGTATGCCCTTCCTTACTTTAACATCAACACTCTCTTTCAATAGTTCTTCCTTCTTCACAACCTTGTTTTCGACGCGGTCAGCGAGAGACAGTCCGCAGATTTTGCGCAGTACCCTCATTTCGACTGCGTTTATCCTTTAATCAAACCCTGCCATACCCAACTCAAATCGATTTTAATCAAATGTTTATACCGTATGCAGTTTGATCCAACTTAAAAGTTTCAGTTAATGTTTTTTGAAGTGGAACTTCTAAGTTCTAATGTCTCGTGCAAAAGCGTTTAACGCTTTTAACGCCCCCTCGCGGGTATTATATGTAATATAAAACACTAAAACATAAATCGTAAGCCGATTTATGTTTTAGTATAAACCAAGGAAGAGAATTTCCATAGCGTGATTAAAAACTGTACATAGACATCTAGTAGCGGCACTGTTTTTATCGCACCGTGTCTCAAAAGTACTAACTGCATAAAAAATATTGTTTTTAATTTTTAAATTTATATGCTACTTAAAATAAAGAACAAAACAAAAAAATCAAATATTAGTAGGAATATACAAACAACGCATTTTTAATGCTATATAATAATAATAATAACAAATAATAATTAGTTTGACGTCGCTATAACTGAAAAACCAACCTTGGGAACCTTAATAAAAAGTATCCATACAAACACAGGAGTAACACAACTAGTTCAGTATTTGAATTGTAAAACATTTAATAATTAGTCAATAAATAATATAGTTATTAAAATGCAATAGGTCGCAGGTAAAATAATGGTTTTATTACTTCTGTATTAATTACTGTATTTAATTTCATTATATAAACTAAATTTTAATTTGTCTTAATTATTTTTACCTTATTGCAACCATTAGTGTACATGTACAAAAGTACGATTAGATTACAAATACGTTTAAAAAGTATGAAAAACAAAATGAGTAAAATAAATAATTTCTTTCTAATGTGCCGCCAAATAATCTATACATGTAATAAAATTGGTAGGAAAGTTGAATATTTCATTGAGTTTCATTCAATGAAAAGTTTTGTGACGATTCTAAGTACTTTGTAAAGTCTATGGAATAAAGATATTTTGAATTGAATTTGAATATTTCATTTGCATAATTCTTGGGATCGCATGGATTTGCATGATTCTACAATCGATACCGAACCTCAAAATATAGTTTTTAGAATTTTTGTCTGTTTGTCTGTATGTTTGTTACGGATAAACTGTAAAAGTACTGCATGCTTTTACGTCGAATTTTGCTTAAATATAGCCAAAAGGGTCGGGTCAACACAGGCTAAATATTATTATTATGCTTCCTGCTTTTTTGGCGTCCACGCAGATGAAGTAGCGAGCAACAACTAGTATAGTTATTAAAATGCAATATGTAAAATAAGGGCTTTTTAATTTCTTTGTATTTAATTTTATTACATAAACTAAATTTTGATTTGTCTTTAATTTCTTTTAAATTTTTAATTTCTTTTAAATTTGTTTTAAAGAAATATTCATATTCGCATTCGCTTTTGCTAATTTCCAACATCCAACATTCGTAACATTACTAGTACAGACCTTCCTAGTATGACCATGCTTGTTTCGAGCATGGTCATACGGCGTGGCCGGAAGGGGGGTGATTTTAGCGCGTGTGAACAGGACAGGTTTGCCTAATGAGTATGCTAGTAACATGTTTGAAACTAGAATGCTCATTATTAGCATGTGTAACAGTACCTTTGAACAGGTCAATGTTCGTGGCGTGTTGTGGCTTAGAACACTGTTACACATGCTCATCATTAGCATGAGAGTATACTAGTATCGAGCATGCTCTCCATCCTTGTATGTGTGTACAGAACTTGTGCATGCTAGTTTCGAGCATGCTCGAATATCGACAGCCATGCTAATATCGACCATAATTATTCAAAAGCATGGAGCATGCTCATAATGAGCATGCTCTTTATTAGCATGTGTTACTGTACCATGAAAATTGCTCTGTGAGTGTTATATGTTTGACTTAAAGGTCTTAGTTACCAGGTCATTAAAACCCTTAAAAAAAAATGTGTTATATGTCAGTCAGTGACCTGTTTTTGTTTATTTATAAATATTTATATCCTAGTAAAAACATTGTGGCCTTCTGGATCAGTTGTAGTTTAATTGATTTACATTTAATAAGAAGAAGAATTCCCGATTTATTGAATATGTGCATCATGAACTGTTTTTATTATCTGCACGTATTTTATTAACTCTAGGTGTTACAATTTATCTGTCATGTAATAATTAGGTTTAAACAGACTTAATTATTACATGACAGATAAATTGTAACACCTAGAGTGTTGTTTTTTTACATTGTAATTTTAAAATTCAGCCACATAATTTAATTGTTCTTTTCTTCCTTATTAATCTTTACGAATTTTATTTATCATCAAAGTTAATTCACACTCCATTGTTATATTAAAATGGTTATGCTAAATATGTGCCGAATATGCTTAGTAGAAAATGTACGTATGAAAGCGGTACACACAAAGTTACAAGAAATATATGAAAGGCTTACAACTCTACCGGTACGTAAAAATGAAGTTCTTTATATATAATAAAACTAATAAGAAGTGTGTTTGTCAAATGGTTCAGATACATTAATTATTTATATATTTTATTTTTGTCATGGGTAAACCTAATAACACTACAGACCGAAGGAATGCCAGTCTGGAAAGTATTGAAAAAAGTAAAAAAACGATTTTTTAGTATTGTCTTAACCGTTTAAGAGTTCAGTAGTTTAATCATCAGCAAAGCCGTATCAGATGACCTCCCAAGCAACATGTTAGTCCTATATACTACTAAACAGTTTCTATTGACTGCAGTGCTGTCTTCCAACTCCTGACCATTAAGGAGTTCTGTGGCTTCATCATCAGCACAGCACTATTACTTACCAAAAACACTGTGCTAGCATACAATTTTCGATGGTTACCTTTGATTTCCTGATTGATCCTGGTTTTCATAATCAGATCCTGACCTGATGAAAAGGAACCATGTAGGAGGCCGAAAATAGCGGTGAACAAACAAAAAAAATATTATACATACAGATAAATTGAGAACTCACTCCTTTTTTCAAAGTCGGTTAAAAAGGGACCCAAAATTTTTTGCCTCACAATAATGAATTAATGAAACATTACTGAAACTTAGTTACAATTAAGTAATTGAACTTCACATACATCTTCCTCTGTAACAAGGTATTACCTTTGATTATATTCTTGTAGACATGTTTTAGAAAATAACCTTTTATTAACATTGAATGCCAAAAGACTGATAGACAGTAAGTGAGGGGCACTACTAGAATTTTGTAATTTTTGATTTTTTTAGTTTGTAAGAATGGATGGCAGGCCTATGCAAGTGTGTTTCATATGCTATGCGAGGTTACGGAACTGCCAAGTACTACAGATCAGGTGTATCCAGAGTGAGGAGTTGTTCACTCAAATGATTTCAAACAATAAGGTGAATTATTTTTTCTCTATCACATAATTTTCCACGGGTTTTGTAAGGATTTATCTGTGTAGATCTGTTCAAATAGCCTCAGGTTATTAGATTACAACAAATAAAACAAAATTGATATAATAAGAAAATAGGTCACAATTCTTTTTTATTCCGACACACTCTTTCAATTCAACTTTCACCCTTACAGTATTGTTTTCGCCTCGGTCAGCGAAAACCACTCCGCAAATTTTGCGTAGTACCCTCATTTCGACTGTGTTTATAATGCTTTCATGCACACTCTGCCATATGGCTATACCTGACTTTCGCATTCTTCTGTTCAAGTATTACGTAAGCAGATTTATTACAGTTATTTACTGGGTAGATACTCTTTTACCTCCTACAACCGTGGTGTATCTACCATCCCTGCTAAATTAGCATCCAAGAGGTCCATCATCACCTATTCCTTGCTCAAAACGATTGTATAATATAAAAAAAGTAATTATTTATTTATGTTTTAGCTTATACCGAAGCCCATCCATGCTATGAACAGTCTTAAAATAGAACACTCTACAATAAATTGGAGCATTATAGATACAAATCAAGTACACGATAATGATCCCAAAATGGACCATATCTCTATAGACATGAAAGTGGACCCTTTAGGTGTCATAGAACAGATGAAATTAAAAGATGAACACATTGAAGGTGAGCGATACTTTACAACTCCTAGCAAGATGTCTTAAAGTATACTTAGTCAAGATATTGATACCCAATTTGATATTTATCTACCAAACTATATTTAATGGACAGATTAGTCTCGAAGGAAGAAGGAAGGTAGGTAAGGATGGAAGTTGGATTGAAAGAGAGTGTGGTGTAAAAGTAAGAAAGGGCATGCTCCGATGGGTTGGACATGTAAAAAGAATGGATGAAGCAAGAATGACTAAGCAGATTACAATGCAAAAGCGGATGGATGTAGGACTCGAGCACGGCTTAGACACACATTCCATGACCAAATAGAACGTGTTCTGGAGGAAGGTGATGTTAGGAGCCTCAAAGTTATGCCTCGTAAAGTTATGTATGTATGTATTAGTCTCGAAGATCCATTGGTCGAGTTCCCCGCTTTTGATTCAGAAGCCGCGGGATCGATTTCGTACATTCATAACAATGTTTTTTTGGAAATATTTTTGGAGACTATGTGATATAGATAGATAAATATCGACGGGACGTAATGTTTCGGCGAGTCCGACATCCGCTGTCTACACCTTCGGGTAGAAAAGGTCGTGAAATTATGAATGTACGTGTTTGCATATTTGATAGGCCTCATTGTTGCGAGAGCAGTAATATGTACGTCTTATGTATGTCTTATGCAAATAATATATTTCCAGCTCTTGAAGATGATTTATATCAAGAACTCGGCCTTGAATCTGGGGGACCAAGTGCCAACTTTGATATTAAATATGGCAATGATAGAATTAATGATAATGATGAAGTAGTCTCCAGCCTCCAAACTACAGAAGAAAAGCATAAATTGTCTTTGGAAACTTCAGAAATTTGTATTCAAGATACAAAAGAAAAAGTACCACCTCTACTCTCATCTGATGCAATAATAAATTTAGGGAGTAATGACATCACGGATTCCGACATTCCTTCTGCGGGCTTGAAAGACTATGTTTTACCCGTTGATATTAGACTGGCAAAAAAATCATCTGGTAAGTAACACATATTCAGTGGTGGGGCACTTATAATTAATCAGTTTTCAAAATTAATTGTCTCCAGTGATAGAGCCACGCAGTTCGCTGCATGAATGGGCCGGCTCGACCTAATACCAAGTGGTTACTGTCGCGTTTCGTTCGGTGAGAGAGGTATCCGGAGGCCCTTCCCGACCTCCGTCTCGTTCCATCCCATTCCCTTAAAGGCAACGCAATTGTAACACGAACAAACACTAAAAATAACATTCTCACATACATATAAATTAATCCTATATTGTAATAGTAAAAAACTATTTCAAACATAAACTTTAAATTTAAAAACTCTGTAGGTCCTCATGCTTCAGCAGTATTGTTTTATTAGAAAATTATATTATAGATTAAAGTGAAATATTTAAACAAGTAAATTCAATGTAATTTGAATTAGAACTCTGTCGTCTACACGATTTTAATACTACCTACTACCATATACTTGTGTGATTTGTTTTGTTTTATTATTATAGGTCCTCGTGTTCGAAAGAAACCGAAACTGTGCGCTCGAAACCGAAAACATAGCAAGGATATTAAATTAATAAAAAATAAAAACACCATCAAGGAATTGAACGCAGACGAGAAAGTATGTGATTCAATTAAACCTGAAAAAAGATATATATGTGATGTGTGTGGGAAATGTTGCAACAGAAAAAATAATTTGATAAAACATACACGTGTACACACTGGGGAAAGACCATATAAGTGTAACATATGTGGCAAATGTGTCACAACAAAGCCAATCTTAAATAATCATATTCGTATCATACACAGAGGTGAAAGACCATTTAAATGTGACATGTGTGAGAAATGTTTCAGTAAAAAGGACAGCTTGAATGCACATATTCGTTCACATACAGGTGACATACCGTACAAGTGCAACATCTGTCTCAAAAGTCTTAGCACAAAACAAAATTTAAATAACCACATACGCACACATACAAGTGAAAAACCATCGAGATCATTGTATACGCAAAACCGTGTCCGTACCGAAATAAAACCTTACAAATGCGACGTGTGTGATAAATGTTTTGTTACAAAACACAATTTAAATAATCATATACGTATTATACATATCGGTGAAAAGAGTTACAGGTGTGATATCTGCGACAAGAGTTTTGGTGTAAAACAGAGTCTTATCACTCACAAATATTTGCACACCGGCGATAAACCCTATAAGTGTGAGTTATGTGAGAAATGTTTTACTACAAAAATGAACTTAAAGAATCATATGTATATGCATGCGGTTGAAAATCCATTCAAATGTGAATTATGTAATAAGTGTCTAACAACAAAACACAATTTAAAAAAACATATTCGTATAGTGCACACAGGTGAAAGACCATTCAAGTGTATTATCTGTGAGAAATGTTTTAGTAATAAAGATAATTTGAATACTCATATTCGATTGCACACTGGCGAAAAACCATTTGTGTGTGAAATATGTAAAAAAAGATTTCGTCAGCAGAGTGATTTTAAAAAACATATTCGTATTCACACTGGTGAAAAACCTTATAAATGTGTTGAGTGTGAAAAAAGCTTTAATACAAAAAAGAATTTAAATAAACATGTGTGCATTAGGCAGACTAGTGATCTGCCTTAGACCGGTGTATCAAATTTATTGGTATATACTATGAGCCTTATCTCAGAGTATTATCTGGTATTATTTGATCCATCATAGATATTCGGGAATCAATATCTCGGCAAGTTTTATTTCGGGTAAAACTCTTAATCTTGTTTAGTATGGGAAAAGATGGTAATATGTAACCCCAAAATTTATTGATAACTTTTTACGCATCATCATCATCAGCCTTTTGATGTCCACAGTTGGACGTAGGCCTCCCCCGTGGAACGCCACAGCTCACGGCCCTGTCGGCCGTCGGCTCACGGCCTTCCGCATCCATTGGCTCCAAACAATCTTGAACAGGTTATCGGTCCGCCTAGTGGGGGGACGTTAGGACGTGGAGTAGGCTCCACGTCGACCAGTTCGTGGCCGACACTCGAAATAGTTTCGCTCTCAACGGTTATCGGCTCGTCGAACGATGTGCCCTCCCATATCCACTCTAGCGTGCTAATCATTCAGGCTATGTCGGTCACGCCTGATCTCTTGCGGATCTCCGTATTTCGGACTTTGTTCCGCAAGGAAATTCCTAACATAACACGCTGAGCGACTTTGAGCTTTTTTATGAGGCCAACATTTACAGACCACGTCTCAGTTCCGTATGTCATCACTGGTAACACATATTGGTAATAGACCTTGGACCTTGGATTTTGGACCAGAAAATTTCCCTTAGTTTCCCGAACGCTGCCCAACCGAGTTGAATCCGTCGGTTTACCTCTTTCTCGAGTTGGCTCTACCTATGTAGTTGGACTGTTTGTCCTGGGTAAACATAGTGGTCGACAACTTCGAGGATCGCATCGCCATCAGTAACCGGTGGTGGAGTGACATGGGCATTGGACATTACCTTGGTCATTGGAAATCCTTGAGCATTGTAACAAGGTCCTCCAGTGACTCTGCCAGGACCACGATATCAACAACGAATCGAAGGTGAGTGATATATTCGCCGTTGATGTTGATGCCTTGTCGGGACCAATCTAGGAACTTGAATATGTCTTCCAATGCAGTGGTGAACAGCTTCGGGGAGATAACGTCCTTGTCTGACACCTTTCTGCAATGCAATCGGATTCGTACTCCCAGATCCAATTCGGACTGACACAGTGATGTTTCTATACAAACACTGCAGTGTTTGTATAGAAACGTCACTGTGTCAGTCCACACACTTGATAGAGTTGGAGGTAAATCTGCTATTTAGATGTAAATAACGAAATATCAAGGAGAAAATATTTTTTTTATAGTATATATAGCAACGGATCGAGAGTAACAAACAAAACACACATTATACAAAACTCATTTAAACATCTCGGGCATTCTAAGTTTCAAACCAGCCAGTAAACGATTGCAAAACCTCTTTCTCTCCTCCTCAAGCGTTTCCTTCTGACATAACTTAAAGTTCATGCCCGCACAAAGTTCTCTGCTATGACACTCACATTTTATACTATATGATCACACCCATCTTCATTCGACAGAACATTTGTTTCTCTCTTGGTAATGCCTCTGTCAATGCATCAGCAACCATGTATTTGGTTTGTAAATACTTTAATTTAACTATACCATTCTCTATAGCTTCTTGAGAAAAATGATATCGCACGTCAATATGATTAGTATGCTGATGTTGCACCGGGTTTGTAGCTTTTCTTATTCCCGGTCTCTCTTTTGATTCAAAAATCCATTTAGAATCAACTATATGTGTATTTTGTGGTGGTTTAACCAATATCCAAGTTTTATTTTTATATAAAGCCTCCAACTCCTCCTTAATTGCGGCTCTCCACAAATTCGAGTCAGCTCCAAATAATGTTTCTTGTACCGTCAATGGTTCATCTTCATTAATCACGCTTTCATATGTGACAAAATCTGGAAAAACCTTTGCCTCCTTTCTCTAAGAGGGTACCTGTGTTGTTCATGTGACGAACCTTCAGCTATACATCAGGATTTGCGTACTCTATGTGTTCAGCATCTCTCTGCAGCAAATTCTAACTTAACTTCTCTCTCTCTCTCCTTGCTCGCGCTCATCTTGACGTTCTTGAGTACAGTCAAACCAAGTCTTTCTAGTTTCATCAATTTTCTCTTGATCTAATCTTGAGTCATCCATTCTCATCATGCTGATCAAGACCAATAATAGTTCGCTCTGGTTTATTTCCTCTTCGATACATCTGATTTTCCATGAATACCACATCACGTGCTCTATGTAGAATACCATCTTTTGGGTCTTCGATACGTCGTAGTCGATACCCTTTTGATTCTTCACAGTATCCAACGAATACCAGTTCGCAGCTCTTAGGATCCAACTTAGTTCTCTTTTCTGAAGGAATGTGTTTGAATGCCTTGCATCCAAAAATTTTAAGATGATTAAGATCAACTTTCTTACCATACCACAGTTCTTCAGGTATTTTGTTTTTAACTGCCAATGTTGGACTCCTGTTCTTTAAATAAACAACTGTATTAACTGCTTCAGCCCAGTAACGCGTTGGAAGTCCTGCTTCGTGTATTATTGAACGCGCTCTCTCCCTATTCGTCCGATTTGCACGTTCTGCAACACCATTCTGTTGCGGAATATATGGTATTGTGAATTGTTGCTTAATGCCATGTTCACTCAAAAATGCTTTAAGCCGTTTGGTGACGCGCGATAATAGTATATGTAAATATTTATTATTTAAATTTAGTAATACCTAATCATTATTTCATTAGTATTATATTTCGCTGTTGGTTGATCGTATGTACTTGTTGTGAGATGCGCTATCAAGGTGTTACGCCAAGATCACGCTAGATGGCGTTGATTACAAGATGAACCATTCTCGTTCGTGGAAGTATCGAGAAGACTTGCAGCGCCGCCTCGATGAGACGGAGTCTCATCACTCTCATCACGCACTTCGTCACGCATAATCTTCACGAGAGTAAACCCGCTATCTCTCGTTCGCCCAGAAGATTAATATCATCTTCTGAGAATAATTATCGCCCTCGTGAGTTCTATATCTTGTCGAGTGAGATCGCATACGCAAAATTTCACAAAATTCTTTATAAACGCTATTTTCCGTCGCCGTGAGTGGTGAACAAACAATAATTACAAATTAAACTCTCAACGCTTAAAAAATATAGTGTTTAATAAACGCTATTAAAATCATCGAATTATCAATCGTCAAGTATTGCATGGAGAATGCTGTAGGTTGCCTATTGCTATCAACATCTTAGTGGTGCCATGAAACTCTGCAGAGAAGACTGCAAGAACTCTTGGAAAGTGCTTACACTTCATTACTTGCGACAATCACAGCATACGTTTCCTAATACTTGGTACCTTCGCAATATCACATCAAAAAAGATTGAGCTATTTACACGCTTCAATCAAGGTATGGTGTAGGGAGATTCGCCCCTCCACCGTTTATTGACATATTCGCCACCGTTATGTTCTTAAAATCTATAGCTTTGTGCCCGTTTGATTTTCAACAAGAGCTTTAAATAGTCTAATTTTCTCAAACGCTTCACTCTTATTTTTAAGAAAATAAATAAATGTTTTTCTAGAATAATCGGCAATAAACGTCATAAAGTATCTAAAACCAGCAAATGAACTATCTCTCATTGGTCCACAAATATCACTGTGAACTAGCTTTAAGAGCTCTTTAGCTCTTGAAGCTTTGTATTTATTAAACGGCTGCTTTATGTGCTTGCCCATGACGCATGCTACGCAATCTAATTTTGACATGGTTATATTCTTAAAACTCACCCCAGTTGCCATTTTATCTCTCAGTAACATTAGATTACGAATACCAAGATGTGCCAGCCTTCGATGCCAAAGCTCCATGTCTTCAGTTACAGTTGACGCTAACGCATTTGTCTGAAAAGCTGTTTTTAATTTATAAATACCTTTATCAAGATTACCTTTCAAACTGGATTTGCCTACCACTGAACATTCATTCTCATCAAAAATTTCGCAACATTTTTTAGAAAAAACAACAATCTTATTCTTTCTAACAATGCAACTGACACTCAATAAATTTGATGACAAATTTGGTACATACATTACATTGTCTGCTGAGAATACCGGTGAATCGCTCTCATACCATACTCTCGCATACCATATCCCTCTCCGAACACTTTATCACCATTCACACAAGATAACTCAACCTTTTGCTTATACTCAGAATAGTTACGCATTATTTCCTTATTATTACTCATATGTGCGGAAGCTCCAGAGTCCAATATCTACTCTTCTTCACCGCCCGTCGATTTACTCCTAGACAATGTCGTTGCAAAATGCGTTGTTTTATGATTTCGTGGATTATCTGGGCAATCACACGCCTTGTGAGAGCCTTCGCAAATAAAACATTTAATAGTCTTCTTTTTGTAATTTGTTCTCTGAAACTTATTTTTCTTCCCTTTTGGAGTCAATAATGCTGTACCTTGTTCTTCTCTATTTGCATATCTTGTATTTGATGTAGATTCTTCATCTAGTTGTAGAAGTTTAGTCTTTACAAAATCCGTAGTAATCTGTGTTCGTATTTTCTAATGCTAGTCTCAACGGTGCATACTCCTCTGGTAACCCTTGTAGCATTAACGCTGCTAGTATTTCGTCATCAACCTCCTTTCCTAGGTGATGTAGTTGATTCGCTACTCTCATTAGGTCAGTTACATAATCAGTAACAGAATCAAACATTCTCTATTTAAGACTCACCAGTCTTGATAATAGTCTGCATCTATTGTTATCTTGAAATGCTGATTTTAAAGCTTGCCACGCTTCTTTGGCCGTTTTAGCTTTCCGAATATGCACCTTACACGAATATTCTCCAATAGCAAACAAAATTTAGTAAGCGCTTTTTGATCCTCACGTACCACTTCTTTGTTTTCTGTGTTTGGGAAATTCTTTACATATTTCCACAAATTATCGTGTATAAGAATACATTCTAGATCAAACTTCCAAGAATCGTAGTTGATACTTCCATGCAGTTGAAAGATGGAAGTCTCGGATCTGCCATCCTTTTTTCCTTGAATATTATGTAAGACGTACCTCGGTCGGATAAATTTCCAGTGATTCGCAATTATTGCATGCTAGGGACCATAACCTAATAGAGTTGGAGGTAAATCTGCTATTTAGATATTTCGTCAGAAATATCAAGGAGAAAATATATTTTATTTTATACTCATAAAATAACTTAACAACTTCACATAGCAACGGATCGAGAGTAACAATAAAACACTCATCATACAAAACTCATTTAAACATCTCGGGCATTATATTTTCATACCAGCCAGTAAACGATTGCAGAATCCCTTTCAACACTTTCATACCTTAAATGGTAGCTTTCAATTGGCATTTGTGCTACTTACTGTACCATGGTAAAAGCCATGATATACCTACTTTTATAGACATCAGGAAGCAAATTTTGTATTTTTTTTTTAAATAGAATTGTGTATTTGTTTTCTTCTGTGATTTGCCAATTATTGAAAATATTATACCGCCACATTTTTGTATACCAAAGTTATTTAGTATTCTATGCTAAATTTAAATAATTAGAATTTATTTTTTTATTTATCGTTAAATTATCTAAGTAAATCATATAATTTATATACTATAACTATTATACTAATAATTTGTTTTTTTTTTTTTATATTTCCTTACATAGGATTTAATTACCACATCTATAAACTTTATGTCAATTATATTTAATTATATTATACAACACCATTTGTTTCTATCTTTC
The DNA here is from genome assembly GCA_905147225.2 of Euproctis similis. Classification (NCBI taxonomy): domain Eukaryota; kingdom Metazoa; phylum Arthropoda; class Insecta; order Lepidoptera; family Erebidae; genus Euproctis; species Euproctis similis. Next base: position 4,144,258 of record LR990107.1, read on the forward strand.
GATGAAGTAAATATAGTAATGTGTAACTGCTATTTGGATTTTTATTTTATGAAATTAGATTTCAGTACTTGTACCGTAATACCCATTAGTTACCATTTTTTTCGTCTCCTTTAAAGCTGGTAAAACTGCACATACATGGGCACAGACAAATACCAGGGTTAAAAGCAAGCAGTATAAAAACGAGAAGTCCGAAAGTAATGTTGACCGGCTGGTCTTCAGTGAAAATCAAACTTCAGGATCGTCTCGCGAGCTGCTTTATTTTCTCTTTTATATGGCGTTGAAGCTTAGAACTTAACAGAGGCCATGTTGAAAACACACTTTAAGCATTCGAAATGTGGGTCTGTCTGTGGATATCTTGGCAAGACGAGGTGTGGAATGAAGTCGTTTTGCAACGGACGGAGGGCAGTGGAGATTTTCACGAATGTCGTAATTACAAATATAATATATTGGTCATATAATGCGTGGATGGAAATACATTCTGTTATAGATTATTATCCCAGGTAATAGGATACTAGGAAAAAGAAGCACAGGAAAAAGACGAACATCTTGGCTCAAAAATCTACGCCAGTGGTATAATAAAAGTACGCGTTCTCTAGCTAGCTGCTGTGTCGAACGTTTAGAAAGCGATTATGATAATTGAAAAATGATTAAAAATACATCACGTGATTAATGGATGGCCTTTTATTAAATCAAAATTTTACTAAAAGCCTCATCATGTTTAATTTAGTTTATTAATCAAAATGTAGTACTATATTATATTATAATAATTATAATTTAGTTAACATTCTCATCAATCTGTATTTTCTCTTCAGATTTGATATCATCATTTTTATTCCGAAATGTGGGTAGTTTCAGATGTACAGTTCTGACGTGCGTTTTGAGCGAGTTCGATTGAGTGAATGATCTTGAGCAATGCTGACATGTATAAGGCTTGACTCCTGTGTGTATCTGTAAATAGATAGCAATAAGTTTATAATACTTTATGAACTTAGAGTCAAATAATGAGAGGTTTATATACTTTACATTATAATGTTAATTCTAAAATAATACTTGGCGAACTGATAAGTGAAATAGTAAAAATACGAAGTGGCAAAACGTAAGTATTGATTTTTAATACATTTGCCTAAACTAGTACAATATGATCATTTTTATTATGGTTAAATTATAATTTTGTGATTGAAGAACTTCAATAGTAGTGTAGGTGTTACTTTTAACTTACGTTACTACTAGTTCGTCTAACATTACTCACCCTATAATGCCTGTTCAGCGTCGGTTTCTGAGTGAATCGTTTATTACAAACATTGCACTCGTACGGCTTTTCGCCGGTGTGTGTGCGCGTGTGAAGCTTCAACTGATTTTTGTCGGAAAACTGCTTGGAACACGTGGAGCAGGTGTACGGACGTTCGCCCGTGTGGGTCCGCTGGTGATATTTGAGGGTTGCGTTCGACTGTTAAAATAAGTTACATTAAAACATTAGTTTAGTTTTACCAAGATAATATACGACTAAGATAAATACAAAATTATTAGAGACAATCAATAATGATATCTATAGTAAGGCCAACGAGACGAGATAAAAATTGTAAACAAGGTCTAGTGGGTTCAAAACATTTTAAATTTTCCCATGATTAAAATCAACGCCTAATTATTAGTAACAATAACAGCAAAAATTAACAAGAGAACTAAAACAGTAACGAATTAATAACTAGAAAGAGACAACCAAATACCGGAAATGAAAATACCAGTCACTTCGAACGCTTTCCATACAGGAATGAAATTGTTATCAAAATGACGGACCAACTTTTGACGACCACGGTCTCAACTGCTATCATGTACCACCAAGTGCGCAACGATAGCTATTTTTGACTATAGTCGGGTCATTTTAATAGTCAATATTTGACAATTCATCAAAATTCAACAACGTAAACTTGTAACATCGGGCATGAAATATTTTTTTTTTTCGTTTTGTTAGGACTGCACAATTTGCATTACTTGTTTATTTTTTTCAATTACGATTACATATTTATTGTAGTAATGACCGATACAAGAAATTTCACGACTTGCTTTTGCTTATAAACCATTCTAAACATAACAGCTAATTTCTGATTTAACAAACTGAACGTCGTTACCATGTTGGGTCGCCTTATCCTTTTTCTTTTTAAAAAGTAGGGATGTTACTCTAAGAATCAAAAGCTGATAAGTACAATCAATCGATCACTTATGAAGAAAAACCACTGTAAATTAATAACCACGTTGTAGTCAGTGTTGGGCATTAATCAATTAATCACTCCTAATCCTTAGAAAATGAAAGAAAACATAATAATGAGACAGGGATTCACCTAAAGATTAAAAAAAATCATATCTGTATCGATTCATTAACTTTAATAGATGATTTTGTGCTGAGACGTCAAATGTTGCCTATTAAATTGACCCGACTATAAGTGACGGCTTTACTGCATAGGAGTAACAAGGGCAGAGATATCAATCGCTCGGATGTGTCAATCGCTAACTGTCGCAAGATAACTCGGTAAGGGCCCGTTTGTTTATGCCTCGTCTCCTTGGCCGTACTATAGATGAACAAAATTGTGTATATGAGTGCGACATGCAAAACGAATACTGTGAGATTTACGAAAAAAACGTGCAAAGTGCTAAAAAAATAAACATATTTATTTCAAGTGATTCATTATTACAAAGATACTGGGCGTACGAAGGTACGTACTTACCGTGCAGTGCTTGCCACAGATCTCGCACACGATGTTTTTGTTATATTTTATACCTCGATGAGTTCTATTCACGTGCGCTTGCAAATTTTGGCGACTCACAAACTTCATACCACACTGTAATGAATGAATAAATTAACTATAACGCATTCTACGATTAGGTACCTAATCGTAGAATGCAAAAATAGAATTAAAAAATATTATTGGGTCATGTTTGTTCCGTGAAAGTTTCCTTTGATTGATACACTATCGAATGGTCTAGCATTGTAGCAGAAAGTGACAAAAAGACATCCGTCAGTAATTTGTTCGCTGCTCCTCAAAGTAGAAGCCCGGCTTGTTAAAACAAGTGACGATCGAACTCCCCCGAATTCTAGAAAGAATTATCACTAAGGCCCGTAAGATCAATCATAGTTAAAACTGTCGATTTTCTAAACTATAGTCAATTTTAATCTAGAGTTTAAACCTGCCTCGTAAGATCAACAGCGAAATGGACATAGATTACGTAAACTAAGTTTAGTTTTCGACAGATGGCAACATTTGGTTATTTAAAGTCCATATTTCGCTCATCATTCACTCTTTTGTACATTGTCTGTGGCATATTTCGTGAAAAAAACTCTTTTTCTCTTTCTTTTATGAAGTTTTATAGTGTGACCATAGATTTAAGAAAAATAGATCGGCAATAGTCACCCAAACAACGTGACCAAAAATGGGTTGTTAATGTGTGAGTGACTTACGGGGCTCGTGGCGCATTGGTAAAACAACCGGCTGCAGCACTGAGGTCGGGGGTTCGATTTTCGCCCGAGTACAAATATTTATGACAAACATTAATATTTGTGCGGCGTCTGGGCGTTTTTCTATGTATTATAAGTATGTATTTACATATTTACAAAAGAAAAGTATATATATGTATTAGTATCCGTTCTCTAGTAACTATAGCACAAACATTTAGTTGCTTAGTTTGGAACTGGCGCTGTGTGATTTGTGTCCAAGATATTATTATTATTATCAATGTGTTCTAAGGGAAAATGGAAAAGCTAGAAGAATGGGCAGCAGCATTGTTTCTCAAGACACTACAGCCTACTGCGATCGCCAACCCGCCTGCCAAGCGTGGCGATTATGGCAAAAACCCCCCATGATTGCGCGGACCGGCAGTTGTGGCGCTTTATGAGGGAGGCCTATGTCCAGCAGTGGACGTCAAAAGGGCTTATGATATGATGTGTTCGTAAAAAGCGCTTCAAAGCGTTAACTTTTACATAGTGTTGGGTGTAATGTTAATGGGTGGAAATATAAATATCCCCAAAATCTAATATACGCAGTTACGCTGTCAGTTATTCGATGCTATTAGTAAATTTTTCCTGACATGTGCCATCTATTGTAGTCTATGCTAAATCTATGTATGAACCCACAATCGTTGTGTCAGATCTCAGCTGATAAACGACCGCCATTTTTAAACTAGGCAGGACCACAGTTTAAACGGCAAAATCTTCTGGTATAAGCTAAACTATAGTTTAAACTGTTATTGGAGGTTTATCTAGCATTGATCTTACCAAATAAACGACAGATGAGGTTTAAACTAGATAAAATAGTTTAAACTGTGATTGATCTTACGGGCCTATGTCGTCCTATTATCTAGACGAGTACCAAACCTTTGATAGACATTATTTTTATATTTAATGGACTTGACTATATATGCAAACAAATCTGTTTAAGGACACGACTTCTCATAGTAAGATGCATAAAGGGCAAAAAATTAGTAACTCAGTGTATCAGTTATTCACTCTTTCCTTGAAGAGAATCAGATTTAGTCTTTAGGTAGCTTACAAACCTGTGCACATTGACAGGGCACCCTGTTCGCGGCGTGGAAAGCGATGGGTCGCCGCTGGCGCAGTCTCCGCGAATGTTCCTTCATGTGATTACTGACCGATGTACTGTCGCCTCGCCAACCGCATATGTTACACTCGCTGAAGACAAATTATTTCTAACGTCAATAATAAAATAACGCAAAAGCCTATTCAGCTGATCATCATGAAACTTTGTACCTGGAGGTTTCGGAAGTAACATAGGATAGGTACGTATATACCTATCTATATTTATACCTATATATATTTAAAAAAAATGTTTAACGTTATATACATTAGTGATGTAACGAATATTCGCATTCGCGAATATACGCATGATTTTGGGTATTCGCATTCGCAAGAAATATTGCGAACGTATGGCGAATGTTTTTAATAACAAAAAATAAAGAAATTAAATATGGCACGATGATACGAAAAATGAGCTTTATATTTTGTTTAATATTTTACTCTCCTAGATTAGAATGAAAAGTATTATATTATGGATCAGCCGGCCCATTCATGCAGCGAACTGCTTGGCTCTACCACTTTAAGATCGACACTCTCTTTCAATACTTCTTCCTTCCTCACAGCCATGTTTTCGACGCGGTCAGCGAGTCACTCCGCAGATTTTGCGCAGTACCCTCATTTCGACTGCGTTTATGCTTTCGTGCAAACCCTGCCATACCCGACTCAAATCGGTTTAATCAAATTTTCATACTCCAACTTAAAAGTTCCAGTTCTTTTTTTTTATAAAACTCCAACCGCAAGATTGAACACGACTGCATTACATCAGGAAGAATATTTGGAAAAAGTTTCATTCTTAATAACACGTGTCTTACGTGTTATTAAGAATGAAACTTTTTCCAAATATTCTTCTACGAGTAATATTATTAATTAAAAAACTGCACCAATATGGCTTGACCGATTTTGATGAAATTTTGTGTACATTTTAGGTCTGAAAATCATTCGAATGCGTTTGCGAAGGCCTAAAAGAAATATTCGCATTCGCATTCGCGAATGTTTTTAAGAAATATTCATATTTGCATTCGCGAAATCATTAGCAGCATCATCTGGCCGTTATTTTGTTATCAGTGGTAACTGGTACCTATAGCAAAACATATTTTTCACATTCATTGACTGTTATGCGTAACGAAGTTGGCGGATCATCTAGTTGTTAAATAAATGAATTGAGACAGCAAGAACAATATAGTTACCTAGTTTCGCTGGTAAGCTTGTGTTTACTGGAACAAAGTATGTGACGATTCCACGCCTCCCTGCTGAGGAACTGTATGTCGCACACCTTGCAGTACCTGTTAGTAGCAGGCTCTTCATCATTTTCTATTTGCTGCAAATAATACACGAGATCTGTAGGTACTTCTCTGAACTAGGGACTCCTAATTATAAGATATAATGGCAGCATTAGGGATTGCAAACTGGGCCCGGTGCCCTTTTTGGCACCCACCGGGCCCGGCTATTCTATACCGGGCCCGGTGCTATATTATTCTGGTAAATGTAACAAATATTAGGTTCTATTTTGATAATTAACATGCACACACATGCGGTGTCTCGTCGTTTCTCTCAGTCAGCCGGGAGCGAAAGAAAAACATATGGCTGACAAGCTTACACAGCACAACACCGAAGAATGGCGGGATAACCATTTTCTAAAATATGGGTCAACCTAAATATTCTTGGTGGGGGCGGGCAGCAGCGTCCCTATCTACAAAAGGTTTACCCCTGCGGTCTCCAACCCGTTTGCCCAGGGTGGGGACTATGGGCATAAACCTCCCTATGAAAAAAGCACCAATACAACGGCCCCCAGTTCCCGGTGGTCCCACTATTCCCGGCCAAGGCAGCGGTCGTTGTAACGGTGGGACAGAGGGTGCGAAGAATCTCCGGATTACGGCAGGCTGCCAAAAACTAACTACTCGTGGCCTAACTTAATCTACTTTCGGTAAGGTGACCAGCTCTCCCAGGGGGGTGTCGGTTTTCTCGTTCACAAGGACCTCGTTAGAAGCGTTGTGGAGATCAGTAGTGTGTCGACCAAGGTAGCGTACCTTGTACTGAAACTCACCAACAAGTACACCCTGAAGGTAATACAGATATATGCGCCGACCTCGACATACTCTGACGAGATAGCCGAGGCGATGTACGAGAATATTGCAAAAGCAACCGCCAAAGCTCACTACAACGTTGTTATGGGGGACATCAATGCCAAAGTGGGAGTACAAGAATGCGGCGAAACGAAAATCGGTCCATATGGCTTGGGGTGCCGAAATCACAGGGGCCAGATGCTGGTCAACTTCCTGGAGTCTGAAGGGCTTTTCTTGATGAATTCAAGAAGAGTCTCCACAGGAGGTGGACTTGGCGAACCCCCATTCTGTGACAAGGAACGAGATAGATTTTATCATTACGGATACTAAGCATATATTTAGAGATGTCTCTGTGATCAACAGGTTCAATACTGGAAGTGATCACCGACTTCTTCGAGGCTCTGTAAATATTAACTTGAAACCCGGAAGACCGCAACAAAGGGTCGAAAGTGTTCGCTCAGCAGCTTGGACGGTCCCAACTGACGAAGCTGAAAACTGCGGATGGACGTGTCGTCACCTCTAAGCCCGAGATTCTCGCAGAGATCGAATCTTTTTATGGGCTCCTTTATTCCACACGGATGACCAAGCCGACGGGACACGGCGATGATGACCACAGAGCCCTGCTAACAAGTCACTATAGTGAGGACATTCCCGATGTTACAGAAAGCGAGATTAGTGCGGCTCTCGTGCCCGAGAGCCGCACTAATCTCGCTTTCTCTCCAGAAAAACAAGGCATCCGGTGATGACGGAAATACTACGGAGCTTCTAAAATCCGGCGGGACTACTGTCCTAGAGGAATTAGCAGGTCTTTTTAATTCCGTCATACACCAGGGTATAACAACACAGGTGTGGAGCGGGAGTGCGGTGGTGCTGTTCTTCAAAAAAGGTGATAAGACTTTACTGAATAATTACAGACTCATCTCACCTGAGCCATATCTACAAGTTGTTCTCGAGGGTCGTCACGAATCGTCTCGCTGCAAGACTCGACGAATTCCAGCCTCCGGAGCAGGCCGGGTTTCGAAAAGTCTTTAGTACCGTGGACCACATCCATACTTAGATTAAAACAACTTTTAGGATTATATCGCGTTTATTTATTACTTATTTATATTTATTACCCGACGTTTCGAACTCTTTACAGAGATCATTTTCACGAGTGATGAACAAAAAGATGGTAGTTGTTCAAAAGCTATTTTCATTGATACAGAGAGCACCCACTTTTTGGAAATAAAAATCAAAAAGTTGATGTTAAAAATATGATTTTTACTATTGGTAACCCACATCAGACCATGAAAACAAAAGTTAAATACTTATTTATAAGATGTATTCACCAGAGCAACAAATTTAGGTTTGTAAAGATCCTTTGTTGTATGATTTAATAAGTAAAAGTTGTTATTATTTAATTATTAGAAAATTATCTTTTTTTTCTAAGTTGGTTGAAATCAAAGTATAACTATTATTAAATATCGATTGATTTTAAATTTAAAGGTAAAGTATTTGTTAAAAAATCTACTAGTTATAATCTATGAGTGAGATTCGCGAAAGTCTTAGAAATAAATACACATCCATACTGTTCGGCAGATTGTACAGAAGACTGAAGAGTACAATAAGCCGCTGTGTATGGCATTCGTGGACTACGAAAAAGCCTTCGACTCCATCGAAACTTGGGCAGTTCTGGATACACTGCAGCGATGTCGGATTGACTGGCGTTATATCGCGGTGTAAAGATGCTTGTATGATACCGCCACGATGGCTGTCCGGATACAGGACCAGGTGACGAAATCCGTCGAGCTGAATTGAGGTGTAAGACAGAGAGATGTCATATCTCCTAAACTATTCACCAATGCTCTGGAGGACGTTTTCAAGACACTGGATTGGACTGGACAGGGTATCAACGTGAATAGTGAGTACATCTCGCATCTTCGGTTTGCCGACGACATCGTTGTAATGGCAGAGTCGCTGGAACAGTTAAGCGGAATGCTGCGCAGCCTATTCGAGTCCTCCCGGCGTGTCGGTTTGAGCATGAACTTGAACAAGACCAAGGTCATGTTCAATGAACATGTCGTGCCCGGACCGATAAGCGTCGAAGGGTCAGTTCGCGAAGTCGTAAACAAATACGTCTACCTAGGCCAAATTATTCAGTTAGGTAGACGAAACTTCGAGAAGGAGGCCGAAAGGAGGATTCAGCTGGGTTGGGCTGCATTCGGCTAACTGCGCCGAGTCTTCAGCTCGCCTATACCGCAATGTCTGAAGACGAAAGTCTTTGACCAGTGCGTCTTACCGGTGATGACCTACGGTGCCGAAACGTGGACACTCACGGTGGGACTACTCCACAAATTTAAAGTCGCTCAGCGAGCTATGGGGCGGGCTATGTCGGGGTATCTCTAAAAGATAAACTCAGGAATGAGTATATCCGCCAGAGAACTAGGGTAACCGACATGGCTCGTAGAATAAACTCGCTGAAGTGGCAATGCTCTAGCCACATCTGTCGAAGGACCGATGGTAGATGGAGTAAGAAGGTCATAGAGTGGAGACCGCGTCTTGGTAAACGTAGCGTAGTAGCGTAGGACGCCCACCAGCCCAATGGTCAGATGACCACAGAAGGGCTGCTGAAAAAGTCTGGATGCGGAAGGCAGAGAATCGGATTGTGGAGCACATTGGGAGAGGCCTATGTCCAGCAGTGGACTGCAATAGGCTCATGATGATGATGATGACACATGCGGTGTTAATTTAGTTTAGTTGTTTACAGTTACAATATAACCTAATCTTTAGGATTTCACTATTTTGCTTATAGTTATTTTAATTAAATTTAATTATATCCTCTATTTAAGAATTTTTTGTAATACTCTTGAATTGTCTATAAAAGGCAGTGTAAATTACGAATTAATTACTTTAAATTACGAATGTTTTCATCAACCTTTTATATCAAATTTTCAACTATACTAAAATAAGTATAAATATCTCTAATAACGAATTTTGTCTACTCGAAACCATCATATAATGTTCCCATCAATATGAAGCTTAATCCTATAGTATGTGATGCAGTCGCGACGCTTTTCGATGTTTCTTCGACACGATTTTTAGTAAAATAATTGACGTCGTTTGATGGAAAATAATGTAAACGGTGCTGCTCGTCACTATTCGTGAAGATTCTAGTTCCAATGGCTCGTCGTAAGATTTTTGACAACTTAAATAATAATATTTCGCCTTTCTGAGAGTGATAACTTTTTGTTTAATATCTTAAGTTTAACTTTACTTTTTGGCGTTATTGGTTTCTTATTTCAATACTATTTTCAAATAATGTCGACTAATGATACTTTTCCCTCCAGTATTAATTGTGATTTTTAGAGACTGATTATTGTGACAATTGTTCAGAATCCAGTTTGAAATAAGTATTAACCTTATACAATTGTCTTATTCCATTCATTTATAGAAAAAAAATACGTGGCGTCCCGCCGCGCGTTGGAAGTGTAACTTTGTGTCGGAAAAAGGAAAATGAAAAATGTTAGAAATTGATTCAGAAATAGAGAAAAATAATCACTGCATGAATATGCCGGCTCGACAGGTGAAATACCACGACCTCGCAGAAGATCGACTTAAAGTGGCTCATGCCGCGTTTCGTTCGGTGAGAGAGGTACCCGGAGGCCCACCCTCCTTCCCCATCCTTTCATATCCTACTCCCTTAGGTTTGCCTTTTATCCCATAAAAATACCATAGGGTAGCTAAAATTAACTATAGTAAGATACCAAAAAACTCCGAGAAATCATTTCAGATGTGAGCCCGGAATCGATCCCAGGACTCCAGAATCGGAGAGCTCGACTACTTAACTGGACCACCGAGACTATTAATACTTATTACTAATATATTATAGGTACTATTAAAAATGGGACTGATTATGAGAAATGGTAACTAAGTTCCTATCTAATATTTTATTTAAACTTATGTATAAGAATGCAACATACTGATGAAAATTATTTGAACCGAGGATCATAAACAGATTATTATATAATTTTTTTTATAAGGTTACTTAACCATCACTATAAATGTGTATCATGTCTTGATTGAAGTTTACTAAATTATAATGTTTTATTCGACTTGGCCATAGAGGTCACTATTCGTCAATTTTAAATCGCGCTATGGCGCAGCAGTTCGCTGCATGAAGGGCCGGCTCTACCGGTGATATACCACGACCTCTCGGAAGATCAACGTAAAGTGGCTCATGCCGCGTTTCGTTCGTGGAGAGAGGTACCCGGAGGCGCATTCCCCTTTTCCATACTTTCCTATTTCTATTTCCTTAAAGGCCGGCAACGCAACTATAACACTATATGTGTTGCAGGTGTCCATGGGCGGCGCTGGTGACTTACCATCAGGTGACACGCTTGCTCGTTTGCCCGGTATGGCCACCTATTCCATTTGGGACATAAACATAACGGCGAGTGGAGACTTAAAAGCCACTGCCTAGACCTTCGGGTAGAAAAGGCTTGAAGTTATGTTACTGTATGTGCGCGCAATGCATATTTGCCTACAAATCGAATACTTATATCGTGGATATTGCGATATCTTTTGAATGAAATGTCCGAATTAAATAATTCAAAAAGTTCCAGGAAGCTATTGAATCTATCTTGAATTGTAAATAATTTATTTTAATCAGAATTAACACTAAAGTACAAAATAAAGGGCTTTTAAAACATCATCATTCAAATATTTTAAAAAATTTAAATAAACACTTATTATACTATATATTCTGCAAAGTTGTAGTAAATTTTTTTGCTCTACAATCAATACTTTTCGCAGCGTACGCAATGTAAACATTTTTTTAGGTGATTTTTTACACCTTGGGTTACATTATCGGACTTTTAGTAAATATCCCTAATTGTTTAGAAAATATAATATAACCTAAATCCTTTCTCTATAAATGGACTATCCACCACTGAGAGAATATTTAAAATAGAAGCAGCGGTTTCGTTCAAAGAAACAAACTATTATGCTTTATAAATATTAAATGAGTGGTATAGTGCCACCACTAGCTACTAGATGTCTATGTACAGATAAAAATCACGCTTAAGCAATTCTCTTCCTGGATTTATATATAGACTGGTTCAAATTCTTCCTTTTTATTATTATATATTATGTTTTGTGGCCGCAAGGGGGCGTTAAACGGTTGCACGAGACATTAGAAGTTACACTTAAAAAAAAAATACGTTGATTATATTCTTCCCGCTTCATTGTAATAATCCCAAAAAGTGTCAGAGTTGAGTTGATGAGTCTACAGTAGTCTACACGTAAGCTGGCTGGAATTAAAGAGTTCAAAATAGGCCCGCCGGTCAAACCACTATTCGTTTCATCTCTACTTAATACAAGTGTGTGTAGTGTGTGTACTTACCGAGTCATTGTAGTGTGCTTTACTCTTGTGCATCTGCAAGCCCAGTTGTCCAACGAAACACTCGCCGCACACTTCGCACACAGACTCTGTGGGATGACGCTTTCTCATGTGCGTTAAATATGACGTTGGCTTCCTGTAATAGAACATGAGCGATGTATACAAACATATCTTTACGCCCAGGCCCATCCTGATATCACCTTCCTCAAGGACTCGATTATTTGGTCAGGTAAAGTGTATCGTCCTCGACTCCTACATGCATCCGCTTTGGGATTAAAAATCTGCTTAGTCAATTTTGCTTCATCCATTCTTTCTATGTCCTAACGTTCGGAGTATGCCTTTCCTCGCTTTTACATCGACACTCTTTTGCAATCCAAGTACCTTCCTTAGAGCCTAGTGTTCGCGCGGTAAGCAAGAGTCACTGCATTTTTCCTACTTTCATGCTCGCTCTGCCATATCAACATGTTATAAATCATTTTATTAATGACCGCCATTAAAAAATTTAAAGATTACAAAATCTAATTTTTCTTTCGATCCCATCTAAGGACGTCGCCACTTCTGCTCGTCTATCTAAAATAATCTAACATTTATTATCGTCAACCATCGAAACGGTTTCCATATAACTCCAACAGGTTGCAAAAACGACGCCATAAAGACCAAAGTTTTACCTTCCCTGACAGCAACTTAAAATTTAAAACCTGAAAATTATATTTGATTGTTTACGCACTTAAACTTGTGTCCACACAATTGACATTCATACAGGAATCCGCTGTGCCATTTTTCATGTACTTTTGCTTGACTACTGCAATAGAAAAAAAACAGGTCAATAATACTGTCACACAAAACATGTAGATATAAAATTAAATAAAACCTCAAAAATAGTTTAGGTTGAAAATCTGTTAAGCTAATAAGCTGTTAATAACAGCATGTTTACTTAGAGATTGTTAGATGGTATTACAATTTCTTTACAATACAACAACACTTACCTATAACTTCACGCCTTTTGTGACCCGAAGGTGTAAGCAGCGGCTGTTAACCCTCGTCTCGCCGTTATGTTTACATCCCAAATGGAATAGGTGGCGGGCGAACCTATTGCAATACCGGACACAAAGTTTTCAGTCATCGATATTTATCACACATAACTTCCGAAAACAATTTCGAAAAGTCATTGGTGTGAGCCAGTGTCAGGAATCGAACCCGGACCTCTGGATCAGAAGTCGTATCCTATAAACAACATTAAAACAAAATCTTCTTATTAGCCTAGTAAAATTCATTTACGAAACTAATAAGTTGTAAGTTTGCATAAACCATGTTTTACTTAATTATTAACAGGTTTATGCAAATATATTTTGGCTTCCATACCAGGGTTTAGCTCTTTTGTCGTCATATTTGACTTTTATATATCGACTAGTTGACCCAGCGAACTTTGTTCCGAATCAAAAGTAATAAATGAGTAAATTTTGGATATCATGAGGTTCAATCTGTGCTATTTATCAGCTTTAACTGCTGTCCCGCTATGTTAATACTGCAATATCTTCGAAAATGTTCGTTTAAATTGCATGTTGTAAAGGGCCAGGATCATCATTACATGCACTATCTATTTAAGACACTTAATTGGCCCAAAATTAACGTTGTAATGTTTAAAATCGCTTCGCAAATAAGCCATTATTTCTCGTAAAAAGTAAAAAAATAAAAATGGTCATTGTGGGTTATCCCCAAGAGATAGACATATGCCCTCGCGGACTTTTTTGTAGATCTTCTGAATGTGTTTAATAATGAAGAACATTGTTTGGATCTATCACTTAGGGTTCAACCAGCGCGGCAGCGTTTGCAATTAAAACGCTAAATCTCGAATATTATCATTTTTTCTTTACAACATCATATATGAATTCTAGATCAAAACCACCCCGTTTACACCCTCTAACTATCAAAATAAACCGCATCAAAACCCGTTGCGTAGTTTTAAAGATTTTTTTTTTATGGGATAGGAGAGCAAACGAGCAGGCGTGTCACCTGATGGTAAGCAACCAACGCCGCCCATGGACACCAGCAACACATATAGTGTTACTGTTGCGTTGCCGATCTTTAGGGGATAGGGTAAAGGAAAGGATGGGGAAAGGGGGTGGGCCACCGGGTACCTCTCTCACCGAACGAAACACGGCATGAGCCACTTTACGTCGATCTTTTGAGAGGTAGTGGTATTTCACCGGTCGAGCCGGCCCATTCATGCAGCGAACTGACTGCTTGGCTCTACCACAGCACACTTTTTTTTCGAAAATGGCATTTTGATAGCGACAGAAACTAGAAATTATCTACATTCTATCGGTATCAAAATGTTCATTTTCGAAAAAAGTGGAGTTAGTAGGTTTGCAAATTAAGGTATCGATATATCTGCCTACCCCTCAAGCGACAATGTGTAATATATATATATATATATATATAATTTAAAGAGTGTTAGCTCACGCGGTATGTGTTGTGTGTCCACATTTATTACACTTGAACAGCCTGGAGTGAGCTGTGACGACATGCGTCTTCAACTGTCGAAAGGTTCTATACCTCATGTGACATATCTCGCACGAGTGACAACCGCTTCGCTGGAGAAAAATAATGAATTAACATCGTAAAACTTACATGCACATAGATAAGCTCGCGCCTGCATCCCAGGGATAGAATAGGCAGAGGATTTGACTTTCCACAAGCTAAGATCCTACCTAACTATTACTGACACACTTCTTTCGACTTATCCACAGACATAACACTCCTTATGCATTCACGTTGGTTACGGGTGCTATGCATTTTCCTTTTATTAACAGTCTTAGTAGTTTCTTCTTATTCTTCCGATCCCCGCTTTGCCGCTTACATTCTGTTCGTACACTCTTTAAGATACTTTTCTACCATATCGTGAAGAAAGAAATTCACCTCAAACAGAGTCAAACGTATCGACATAAAGAATAAAATCGATTGAAAAAAAAAATTAAGTATTTATCATCATGAAAGTATTTTGAGCTGATACCAGGGTGTACGTACTTTATAACAGATACCAAGTAAAAACCCAGGGATGGTATTAACGAACCATCTCTAGTTCATATAATACATAACTCATAACTGTCTGACCAATCAAGGTTATAAGACAGATCATACTCACCTTATCATGTTTTATCTTATGGTTTTGGTAAGCTGTTTCATCAACAAAACCTTTGTAACACAATTCACATTTGTAAGGAGATTGTGTGTAATTCATGGATTTCGACCTAGCCACCAAATTACTCATTTGTTCCTCTTTGGAAAGTAATATCTCCCGGGCGTCTATGTCAGTAACTGAAATTTAATCAAAGGTATATATTGTGGTCTTCGTCTATATATCGTGGTTCGTTTTCACCTTGCTATACCCGCGTATTGGTCTCTGAGACCGATGATTTTCGTTAGGCTTAATAATTTTTGAGCTCATGACTACAGCACTTTGCGCTCACTGCTAGCAACATTATTTGTGGGTACTTACAACTCAGTACTGCACGAGTGATCCTGTAAACAACAGGTATCCTTGTACACAACAGTAATCGGTCTGCTGGACTGACGCGGATATATATGCATCTTAGGAGGTCATTGCAATTATTGCACTGCCGAAAAACAACTTTACTTTTGTATGTTTTTTAATAGTTTATGAGCCGTTCATTTAAGATAGAATAAAAAGAAATGTATCTCACCTACTCTTTAGGAGGACTTTTGAAGGTGTATACCTAATATACATTCTTTTAATGTATCACTTAGGGTTCAGTCAGCGTTTGCAATTAAAGTGCTAAGTCTCATATATTATTATATTTTATTAGCTACTATATACATAAGTTATATCTAGAAACTACCGTCTATCTATTAGAAAAAAAAACATATCTAAATCCGTTGCGTAGTTTCTAAGACATAAAGGGACAGGACAACGGAAAGCGCCTTTTTTATGCTATCTTATGATGATTCCTTTTCATCTTGTAGATAACAAAGAAATATTGTAATTTTTTAGTGAGATCTTGCTAAAATGGAATCTCGGTCTCACAGACGTGTATACTATACGTGTTACTTTTATTTAAGTTATATATGTTGTAATTTGAGCTGCACTTAATATTAATTTATATTACCCGCGCACGTTAATTATTGCGATTGGCTTGACCGCCATCTTTGTAATGATGACGTACCTAAACAGTAGGTACCGTTAGCAACGTTGACATGCGCATACGTCTTACTAGAGAGTTATAATTGTTTTGAAGAATTTTTTAGAGTTTTGCTTTGTTATACTCTTTCATTTTTATTCTTAAGTATCATAATTACTCGACACAACACCTTACAACTGAAACTAATCAGTAATAATAGACATTCAGATGATTAGCATCAGGGTCATTCCAGTATCGGTCCAACATTTAGACGCCTGTTTTAGTTTAATATAACTATATAAAACATTTTAATAGAAATTAGCCTTTAAGGGACTACATTTTTATGTGTTTGCTTAACATTAATCAATAAAAAAATTAAAATCACATTTTCATAGTCAGGAGAAAGGTTCAAAGTGGCATAGCGGGTGCAACAAATTTGGCACAGACCTCCAGATTACAAAGAAAAAATACATTACTCTGTTAATTCTTAGACTCATTTAATTTGTTGTATATTCAGAAATTTAATAAAGCAACGAAGAATGTAAAATAAAGACTCTAAACAAAAGAAAATAAATAATTAATTATTATATTTTTTAACTCTCGCGGGTGCAACATCAAATTATTTGATATGATTTTACAGATTATACTTATTCTTCGGATGGTTATATTTTCTAACGCGGAAAAATAAAATATGACGTAAAATGAGATAAAAAATGTTGGTTGGTTTTTTTTTTAAATTGTCCGATGGTTCGGACATGTAGAATGAATGGTTGATGCAAGACTGACTAAGCAGATATACAATGCAAAAGCGGATGGATGTAGGAGTCGAGGTCGGCCAAGACACACATTCCATGACCAAATAGAACGTGTTCTGGAGGAAGGTGATGTTAAGAGCCTCGAAAACCGACGCGCGTCCATGAAAAGAGTTATGAAAGTCAACGAAGCGAGTAAGGCGTGTAAGAATAGTGCCCTATGGCGCTCTGTTCTCTCTGCCTACCCCGCAAGGGATTTGGCGTGAAGTTATGTATGTATGTATGTATGAGATAAAAATATAACTACTACTAACTTTTATGAACTAATAATAAAAAACCGGCTAACCATGTGATTTAAAAAATCATGACGTCTGAAATCGTCTACAGTGGAATCGCCCGTCATCAATTTATTAGTATCGAAGAATCAGGCGAGAATGACTAATTTATATGTGTTTATTGATATTATAAACATAAACTTTTTAAATACTGACTATTTTTTATTACTTATGACAAAAAAATAATCAACAATGACTAATTAATTAAGCTAATTACTAAAATGTTTCTGCTATCTGTATATTTTTGAGGCAACTGACGTGCTCAGCTGCAATTATGACAAAATCCCTTCACAATATTAAAGTGCGGGGCTTATACATAGGTACACTACGGCTAAAACTCTAAGTCACATCAATGATGTACCTGATTTCGAATTTTCATGGTCTTCGCATTTCAAAATTATCTTTTTTTTCTTCGTCTTTCTTCTAATACTCTTCTCTGTACCAATCTTTACGATTTTAAGCGGTATATCATCTTCTGGGTCAGATGAATGGATACTTTCATTAAATTCCTTACTATCGTCCATATTATTATCCTCTATAATCGGATCTGACAAAACTGTAAAATATACACCATAGTTAAATAATAATAATACACCATACTCCCATTTGGAGAGAACGAAAATCTATTTCTTCGCATTTTAACTCTCTTAATGCTCCAGTGCAACACCAATTCGTAACATAAAGAAACTTGATGGGATGGCAAATGGTCAAAAATTTGTGAGTTATTGACATTTATTACACATAACTTCCGAAAATAATTACTCAAATCTAAGTTCAGCTTTTGTTTTGCTTTACTTTAATGTGATATGTTTAAGTATTTCTGAAGATAAAATCTCTAGAGTAAATCTACTACTACTACTACTATAGGCTGAGAAAGCTTAAGAAATTACCCTATATTTGGTGCAGTTGACTAAAAAACTGAAGTACATATAATGCATTCAAATATACCTTCCATGTGCTCCATTTTGACTTCAACATGTTGCTCTTCAAAAACTTCGTTTTTTACATTTTCATTCAGATTTTCATCTGAACCCCAACCAACGGTTAAGTGTACCACAGGTGAAATTTTCATTCTGTTATGATTGCCAACATTACCTACCTTTAGTTCTTGTAACTGAAAAAATACATAGTCACTATATATCTATATATCAATAAACAATAGGCGCAGAAGACTTTTCAGTGATAGAGCCACGCACGCGAAAGTGCTTCTTGAAAAGTGTTGAAAAGTTCTTGAAAGAGGCACGAAAGAGCCACGCAAGAAAGTGTCGGCTTGACTGGTAAAATACCACAGCCTTTCAGAATATCACAGCAGTGCCTCTATAATACAATCTGTGTTGCATATTTGTATCAAACATTTTTTTTTTCTGATTGCTAGGAAATAATTATATTATTTTGAGTTATATGTTACGATGTTGAGTTACGATTATGCATTAGGAAAGGATGGGAAAGGGGGGGTGGGTCCCCAGGTACCTCTCTCACACGGCATGAGACACCTTACGTTGATCTTCTGAGAGGTTGTGGCATTGCATCGGTTGAGCCGGCACATTCATGCAACTAACTGCTTGGCTCTACCACTGTGTGGTGATGAACAGATGATTTAACTAAAAACAGTGTCTCTTGAAAATTTTGTTATGGTGGAAGTTCTCCGCACACATGATGATGAATTAGACGCGTTATTTTTTTGTCACAGTAGTACCAATTTATGTATTTTATTGTTAAATTTTCTCACAACATCTTACCAAGAGGGGAGGTAGGGACAGAAACATTAAATAAAAAATAAAATTAAAGTTTTTCTAATAGCTAATAATCTAAAAACCCAGGTACAAGCAAACAATATTGCATAGATATCATAGTACATTTATTTCTAACTTTAAATTATTCATCACCTGTGCAGATGACAACACTCACATGCTTGGAGCTTAGCATTCGTATGAAGTACTCCTCACTCTTCAGACTATCCATCTTGAGCTCATAACATTTCTGTAGTCTATGACAGCACATATAGCAAACAACCAGTGGCCTGCAGTCTTTTGAGAGTAGCTGTAATACAAATTTCAATACTACAATTACTGGACAAAGAAAATGGGTGCATTTAAACATATTATATTTAACATATTTCTTGCCAAAAAGTATCTATATTCACAAGTAATTGCTGATTCTTGACACTTGAAAAGATTCACTGTATGTGAAGTTCTGTGTTCAGTCATCTTGGGGGAAAACCTGTTTTCTGGGTAGTATGTGAATGGGAATACTTCTGAATTCCCATTGTATAATAGGAATATTTTTTTTTTTATCAAATGGGTTAATAGTAAATCCCAGTATAAATTTTATATTATTTCAATGTTTTTTAGCCTTGATTTACATGGTTTTCTACAACAATATATTAAATTATTGTACTATACATATTCAAGTATACTCACTGACATACATACAACACCCTAGTAAAACATGTTAACTCATTTTTTAAAAAATTACTAATTCCAGTACATATTTAAAATAAATTTGTAACTGTAAACTTGAAAACTGCAGCCCCTACACCAATATTAAGACAAACAATTAAATATTACCGGCATTTTAGTAAGTTTTTCATAAATATCCTGCAGGTGAGTATTTAATATTAAATGCATACGAACATCTTCTATGAGACAAATCCTACACCTTGATAACTTTTCGTTATTCATGTTTTTCAATACGAATCGACACTCACAACCACAATCAACACAACACGGACGGACGCGCAAACAATCAACAAACAATGAGCACAGAGTCAGACTATTAAATCGTAGATAATACATAGGTCGCGTTCCACATAAAGCCCACAACGACCGTAACGCCCACAGTAGCGCTCCACATAAAGCCCGCGGTTGTTGCGAGCGGTCGTTCGACGTCATAGATGACGTCACTGTTCGCGAAAGCATCGCGCCCACTTCGCCCGCAAAATATTGGTAGGTCTTGGTGGGCTTTCAATAAAAAATAACATATGTCATCAGAACTTAATGAATTTTCCCAGCCACCATATTGCTAGCACACAGAACGCACTCATAATGTGGGATAGGGATGTGAAAAAATAATCAATTATGGAAATAATCGATTAAAAATCGATTTTTAAAGTAATAAAATCGATTAAAATCGATTTATTACAATAAAATATCAATTTTAATTTGTGATTATTTTTAAATGACTAATCCATTAATAATCGATTTTTTTTCTTAATCATTCAATTACATAATACCGATTTTTTCATCTGCAACGCCCCGATATTAAGTTTGGTCTTCTGGACCGGAACGAAAACTATTAAAGAATACTTTCTCCATAGTGTTATTTTTAACGCCATCTATGACCGCATTCCTTCTATACCTTTGAAACAGTTTATAGTTCGAACGCCGAATGATGATCCCTATGACGTTTCAACTGATAGTTGTATTAGTGATGCGAAACTAATTTATTTTACTATACTTTAATTTTTAATGAAATGTAACTTCTAATGTCTCGTGCAAGCGTTTAACGCTTTTAACGCCCCCCCTGCGGCCACAAAACATATTATATAATCAGTTTTAGTGCTCTAGAAACGAGCCGTTCGTGCTATCTATATGATGAGTGACAGGGATACACTAAGAAATAAATTCAAAGAAATAAGAATTATGACATTTTATTCACAATATATTTATGAAAATCTTATTTATGTTCATAAATATAAAACTAAATTTAAGAAAAACTGTGATGTTCATAAACTAAATTTAAGAAATAAAAACAAACTCGCTGTGCCCACTACTAGGCTCCATAAAATCTCTAACTCGTTCCCAGGTCAATGTATACGCTTTTACAATAAACTTCCAAACGACGCGATTGAATTATCCATGGGGAAATTTAAAAATTATATTAAAAGTAGATTATATCAAAGGGCTTATTATTGAATCGCAGACTATTTAAACGATAAAAAAGTTTGGAATTGAACTGCTCCTTTTGTGTTGTATTGATTGTACTTATCACTATTTGTTAAACTGGATATTTGAAAAGAGTCGGCCTTGAGTTTCTTGCCAGTTCTTCTCAAGAAGCCTTGAGGCCGGAACTGGCACTTAGATTCGCTTTCACATTCAAGACAATGTGATGAAAGGGTATCTAAGCTCCGTGAATGTTTTTTATGTGACGATTCTAAGTACTTTGTAAAGTCTATGGAATAAAGATATTTTGAATTTGAATTAATCGATTTTATTATAGCTATAAATTAATCGATTAATTAACAATCCATTTTTTATTTTAAATGACACATGCTTAAATAATAGTCTGTAATAAATGACACCACGTACGTTTTATTAGCATGTATCACAGACGAGAGACTTCGATTTTTGAATTGAAAGCGATTGATTCTGTCATTGGGAAAAATATTTTAAAATTTAAATTTTTTACTTGAAATTATAATATTTTATGTAAATTTGAGTATATATTTTTAGTGTATAATTATATATTTTTATTTTTGTATAAGTAGGTTTTTATTTTATTATTTTGTAATAGTGATACTATAATAATATATATTATTATAAATTTGACAAATTAATTAACAAAATGGAGAAGGAAGGTCCTTCATTTTTCTTGTGCTAAGGATGCAAATAATTTCCTTAGCCTGCCTATTCTTTCTTCAAATAAATACACAGCGTCCATTCCATTATTTTATATCACTAAGATGGGTTTGATTCGCCATGTTCCAACGGACATGTCGATGACGGAATTCGTAGAAACACTGGAGATGCCTGCAGGGTGTGGTAAAGTTCTTAAAGCAAGACGTTTAAGCAGAAAAGTGTTTAATGAGGGGGTGGTTTCATGGACTCCAACCCAGACTGTTGTGGTCACGTTCCGTGGTCAAGTTCTTCCGGCTAAGGTATATTTATATTATACATCTTTACCCGTAGAGTTATACATATATCCCACGATAATTTGTCACTCATGCTGCAGGTATGGACACACGATGTTGCAGTGTCGTTCGAAACCCAGGTGCTTTAAGTGCTCCAAAGATCACACGGGTAGCTCTTGTGATGTGGTGGAAAGCAATGCGTTTTGCGCGCATTGTTCTGGCCAACATTTTGCCACCAATCATGTATGCACAGAATTCCAAAGGCAAACTTCAATTAAAGCAGAGATGGCACAAAACAATATCTCATACGAGGAAGCTTCGGCACACTTTCCGAAATTTTCAGTATCGTACTCTGAAAAAGTTAAAGAGTTGCCCTTATCATTTTCTTTAATAACTAACCGTCGTTTAGTGCAGGTAACAAATTCTCATTCATCTCCTTTAGCTAATTCTTATAAAAAAACAATATCTTCTCCTCGTCAGAGGGTGTCACTAGGGAAATCATTTGATAAATTTGCCCATAGTGAAATTGTAGCTGTTCCTTCTTCCACATCTCAAAATGGTTGTGCACTAGTTAATTCTTCCCATAAGTCCGATTCTTCTCAAAATTGTAGTACTTTAGACTCTATTTTATCTCTCTTAATTGATTTTTTAATTTCAAATCCTAATTCTTTAACGACCAACGTTGCCTCTAAGCTTTCACATTTAGTTTCAATTTTCAACAATCATGGAATTAAATCTACTCCAATGGAATACTCAGAGCTTGCTTCGTAAGAAGCATGAACTATTACACATAATTCATAAATATCACCCATCCATTATTGCCATCTCGGAAACTTGGCTTAAGCCGGGCACTCATTTTCGGGTGAGCGGTTTTTCCTGTTTGCGGGATGACAGAGTGGATTGTTATGCTGGTAGTGCTTAATTTATAAAGCGCTCCTTATCATTTCATCAAATATCTTTTCCGTCTCATTCTTCTGAGATCAATATTGTTGGTGTCAAAGCTTCTAATATTTCTTTTATTTCTCTTTACATCGCTCATCCTCATTCTTCTTTAATTTCGGATATTTTGTTGCTTTTATCTTCTATTTCGCCTCCTATGATTGTGTTGGGTGATTTTAACGCTCATCTCACTATGTGGGGTGCAAATCACAGTGATTTATTCGGATTGTCTTTGCTTGATGTATTTGATAAATTAGATTTGTGTGTTTTAAATTCTGGGGCTCCGACACGTAGAGCATATCCGTCTCTAAATCTACAAAGTGCTGTAGATGTAACTTTATTTCTTCCAGTCTCTCTTCTTCTTTTTCTTGGAAAGCATTGCCTCTTACCTATGGTAGTGACCACTTTCCTATCATTGCATCTATTCCACTTAGACGTACGCCGTTTCGTAATCCTAATCCATCGTTCAAATATAATCTTGCTTCTGTAGATTGGTCTTCTTATTCATCTTCTCTTGATCTTAAAATTCAATCCTCTTCCTTTGATTTTTCATCTCCTGATTCTTCTGTACCATATGACAATTTTGTTGAATGTTTTTTATCCTCTGCTTCTTTACATGTCCCTATTAAGAGACATTTTAAGAATTTCACCATTTCTACTCCTTGGTGGGATTCTGAATGTTCTGAAGCGGTTAAAGCCCGTAAATTAGCTGAGCTGCAGTATAACTCCTCTATGACATTTCAAATTTTTTGTGTTTATCAACAAGCTGCAGCTAAGTTTAAAAAGTTAAAAATTAAATAGCAAAAGTATTGTGAAACCCTTTCTCCTAAGACTCCGTCTTCTCTTGCATGGCAGCAAATGAGACGATTCAGAGGTTCTATGATTCCTTCTGATGTTGCTTCCCATGATCCTTTATATTGGATAGAAAATTGTTCTGACAAACTGGCTTCACCTTTTGTCCCCTTTTCTGATTCTATTCCCTCACCATACTCTTTTATTCCATCTACAAGCACACTTGACAACAGTTTCTCTCTTAAAGAGTT
Organism: Euproctis similis; assembly: GCA_905147225.2. Taxonomy (NCBI): domain Eukaryota; kingdom Metazoa; phylum Arthropoda; class Insecta; order Lepidoptera; family Erebidae; genus Euproctis; species Euproctis similis. Next base: position 4,168,337 of record LR990107.1, read on the forward strand.
TTCTCTAGTTTTGAGTAAACTCTCTGATTCATCTTCTGGTATTGATGGGATTCCGTATTCGTTTATCATAAAATCGTCTCTTAATACTAGGCAGGCTCTTCATCATCTCATCAATCATTTTTTCGATTTTGGCACTGTTCCTAGTCAGTGGAAAACCCAACTAATTATTCCTATTCTTAAGCCTGGTAAAGATCCTAGTCAACCTTCTAGTTGGAGACCTATTGCACTTTCATCTGTTTTGTGTAAAATTACAGAGCATCTTATAAAAACTCGTTTGGAATAGCTTGTTGAAAATAAATCAATTCTTGCTAATTCTCAGTTTGGTTTCAGAAAGGATTTTTCAACTTTAGATAATTTAGGTTTATTGACCACTGAAATTTTATTAGCGTTTAAGGAAAAGAAATATCTAGTGGGGGTTTTTAGATGTTGCATCTGCTTATGATAATGTTCTTTTATCTGTTCTCAGGAACAAACTTTCCTTTTTAGGTATTCCTTTAAAACTTATTCGTTTTATTCACAACATTTTAACTGAACGCTCATTAGTTGTAAAATTTAATAATAAACTACATTCTCCTAGAACAGTCTGGTGGGGATTACCACAAGGTTCAGTTTTAAGCTCTTTGCCTTATAGTCTTTATACTTGTGATTTAGAAAGAAGTGTCAATTCTTTTTGTAACATACTTCAGTATGCCGATGACGTTGCGTTGTATGTAAAAGAAGCTTCTATGGCTATGGCTTCTTCTAGATTAAGCTCAGCCTTACGATATCTTAATGACTGGCTTTTGGATCATGGTCTTTCACTTTGATTATATTGCAGATAAGTGCGAGAGAAACCTGAATATTCTTAGGTCTCTTTCTGGCTGTTGGTGGGGTGCTCATCCTTATTCTCAAAGTTATTGTAGAATGCGTTAATTCGTAGCCACATTAATTATAGTTCTTTTCTTTTAAATGTGTGTAATAAATCTGGACATAAGAAACTTTCTCTAATACAATCTAAATGCTTACGTATCATTATTGGTGCCATGAATCATCCCCTATTAATGCTTTACAGGTAGAGTGTGGTGAACCACCACTTTATCTACGCAGGCAGTTCCTGGCTGATAGATTTCTGTTAAAACTTGTTCAAAATTCAAATCATCCTCTACTTAAAAAACTAAACACTCTTTCACACTTTTATCGAGACTGCAATAATGAATCAGTTCCACGTATTTTATTGAGTTACATAAAATTTACTAAGCTTCCTTATCCTGTTGTTCAATTTCCATTAAGTGCTCTTTTTTCCACTCCCTATCAGGCTCTTATTTTTCAACCTAAAGTCATTCTTAATTTTGGTGTTAATAAATCCTCATTTGATCCGAGAACAGAGTTTGCTCAGTCTGCTGACAGCAATTTTGCTGGATGGCATAAGTTGTTCACTGATACTTCTAAATTTTCCTCTACCAGCACTGTAGGTGCTGCTGTTTGGATGTCTTTTACTAGTATTTGCTTAAGTTTTAAATGCCCTCCGACTACGTCTGTTTTCACTGGGGAAGCTATTGCTATCCTTGAAGCAATTTTGTTTATCAAAGCCCACAATCTTAATAAATAAATAATCTTTTCAGATTCTAGAAGTTGTCTTCAGGCTATTTTATCTAATCCCTTTATTTCAGGTTCAAAATTTCCTATAGTTCTTAAAATTAAGCAGGCTCTTTACGAATGTCATAATCTAAATTTAACGGTACTTTTAGTTTGGATTCCTGGACGTTCGGGTATCTCTGGCAATGAAACAGCGGATTCTTGTGCAAAATCTGCTGCTCAGAATGGTTCTCTTGATTACTTCAATATATTTTGTCATGATTTGTGCCTTATTCCTAAATTCACTTTCAAAAACTCTTGGTCTAATTATTGGTCGGTTTCAAAATTAGTCAAAGCCGCTATTATGGAGACATTCAACCAGAGTTACCGGCACTTCCATGGTTGTTCAAATATCGCAACAGTAGTAAGTCCGCTACGTCTACCCTGTGTCGCTTGAGGCTGGGTCACTCATGCACCCCTGTACATTTGGCTAAACTTAGGATAAGGGATTCTTCCTTATGCGAATGTGGTTTAGATATTGGTTCTGTAGATCACTTATTTTTTACCTGTCCTCTTCTCTGTAAGTTGTTAGATGATTTTCTTCCTCTTAATTTTCCCCGTCCTGTATCGGTCAAATATCTTTTATCTCTTATTTTTTCTGCAAACGTAAACATATTTTTATCTAAATTTATTTCTTTTAACAAAATAAAATTATAAATTTTAATCATTCATATTTGTATATTTGTGTTTATGTATGTTTATATGTATTCATATGTATTTATTAACTATAAACATATAGTAGATAACATGTCTTTTTAAAAAAACATTTTTTTGCACTAAATAACTTAGTTTTTATCTTTAATTGACTTGGCTTAGTAATTTATATTTCGAGCTATGTTAAACTTTCGGTTATACCTTCTGTGTACTAAGTATCGGGAATTTGTCAATCAAACAAAAAATACAAATTATTCATCTAAATTTATTTTATCGCCTTCAAAGTAGGCCCCATCGCTTGCAATACAACATCTCCACCGCTTCACCCAGTCTTCCATACATTTTTCATATGCTATTTGCGGTATGGCCTTTAGCTCATTCAGCGAATTTTCTTTTATGGCTTCTATTGACTCAAAACGTTTTCCTCGAAGTGGTAATTTTAACTTGGGAAATAAAAAAAAGTCAGACGGAGCCATATCAGGTGAATCCCTATTCACCTGATATGGCTCCGTCCGGCGAAAAATTCAACAAACGTTCTCAACCAAGCACCCTTGCTTGGTTGAGAACGTTTGTTGAATTTTTCGCTAAAAACTCTCTCACTATAATGGCCGTGTGTGATGGTGCATTATCATGGTGCAGCATCCATGAGTTGTGTCGCCACAAATCTGGACGTTTTCGGCGGATACTCTCACGCAAACGCTTCATGACGCCTAAATAATATTCTTTATTCACTGTTTCTCCCTCTGGAAGGAATTCGGAGTGAATCACACCACGGTAGTCAAAAAAAACTGCCAGCATCACCTTGATTTTGGTGCGACTTTGCCGCGGTTTTTTGGGTTTCCGGTCGTTTTCGAGACGCCATTCTGAAGACTGTTGGCTTGTTTGCATGTCATTCTCATAAACCCATGTCTCGTCGCCAGTTATTATACGTTTCATAAAGGTCGGATCCGTAGAAGCTCGGGAAACCATGTCTTCAGCGACATGCTTTCGCTGCCCTTTTTGAACAAAATTGAGCTCTATTGGAACTAGTCGAGCGGCGACGCGTTTCATGCCTAAAATGTCAATGAGAATATTGTGGACGGACTTAAAAGATATGTTCACCTCACTAGCCAACTCTGTCAGACTCATACATCGATTTTCGAGTACTAGCTTCTTGATTCTGTCGATATTTTCTTTGGTCATAGCGGTTGAAGGTCTACCAGAACGAGGTAAGTCTACTACTATTTCTCGGCCTTCTTTAAAAGCCTTATACCATTCATAAGCCCTTGTTTTCGATATACATGATTCGCCGTAGGTATTTCGCAACATTTTTAGTGATTCACCACATGAAATATCATTCGAAACACAAAATTTAAGGCACACTCTTTGTTCAACAATATTTTCCATTGTAAAAATCGCCGAGGACTCAAAACTATGACCAACAAAAGTTTAGTTTTAAAACAAATTAAATGGCAGATCCCGTTCAAATTTTGCGCGCTATATCAGTACAGTGCTACCAACATGCAGTAAAAAAATTAGAACGACCTCTTTTACGCGATACTTTTTACACAGAGTAGTACATACTTTACAAACTTTCGGAATCATGACACTTTCTTAAAAAGTATATCGAAGTTAACCGTTTATTAATGGCCAAAAGTGACAAGTAGGGTCATAGTCGCCAATAACGAAAGAAGAAGAAGAAGATCACAGACGAATACGTGCAAAGAGGATGTGAGTGCTACTGTTTATGGGCGTTTTCCACTAAACGACCGCGGTGACCGTAACACCCTCTGTATCGTTCCACATAAAGCCCGCGGTCGTTGCGAGCGATCGCTCCACGTCATAGATGAAGTCACTGTTCGTGACCGCATCGCGCCCACTTCGCCCGCAAAATATTGGTAGGTCTTGGTGGGCTTTCAATAAAAAATGACATATGGCATCAGAACTTGATGAATTTTCCGAGCCGCCATATTGCTAGCACACAGCGCTCAAGTTTTGCGTTCCACTTATAACATTCGCCCACAACGCCCGCGGCGTTTTTACGTTAGTGAAACGGCAATTTCCGCGGTCGCGGTCGTTGCGGGCTATAAGTGGAACGAGCCCAATGTCTATGTCCCAACCGTAAATCGTAATAGTCGTAATGCTCAGCGGGTATTCACTTTAGAACAAAAATAATTTAAGTTTGTTTTATCTGTACGAGGTATTTTTTAACCAATAGAATCGTCGAATTCAAAATCATGGCCGACCATGATTAACCAATAGGATCGTCGATGTCAAAGTGAAAAATATCTAAAATCATTTATATACTCTTTGTCTAAAACCGCCATTTTCTGTCTTAAGCTTGGCAAAATTTCTTCGCAAATTTTAATCGCAATAAATTACAATAATTTTCTTCCTCATTTATCCAAATTACTCTGAAAATTGCTTGATTTGAACTCTAGTTCCTCGTTAAATTAATATTTTACATTAGTTTGACGTCGATAGAAGATTTTTCTAATTTCTTCTTTTCAACATGGAGCATTCACGAAATCACAATTACGCATCAAGGATTTATAAAAAATGCATCATTTGCAGTAAAAGGCGTGTCCCTGGCTCTAATGTACATTTGGCTAAATTACCGCTGGACCCTGACAGGTATGAAATTCTTATGGACATCTTATTAATTCTTATAAGTTACATATCCACATGGTGATCATCAATTTATTTATACTTGTTATTGTATTTGCTTTGAAATATAAACTAAAACTAAAGACTTCAAATATAAACGCTAAATTATTGTAACTATTTCATAGCATATCTATCCACGGAAACAATATTGGCTAAAATATTGTTTTCAAAATATCACTAGTTAAAAACGGTCATCTTGTGTTATTAACCCGATATCTAATCTGCCGACGTTTTGAAGATTAATGAAGGCACTGTATTATTCTCCAATAAAACACAAAGAATTTATGTGCAAACCTATATTGTTTAGATTTCTTTAATATTAATTACAATGATCTCCAACACGTAAAACCAAAAGGGCTGAATCACATATCATTCAGTCTTTTATAAAACTCAGCCGTTTTCCTCCTGTCTGTAGTCTGTACCCACGCATACATCATTTAGGTTAGGGTGTATTAACTATTTAACCACCGTCTGTACTTGATTGGCGTTTCGTTCCTACTATAACATAAATGTTGTATGCGTTTAGTTTTGGTTAATACAATTATATTACAGGCACAAAAACACAAACAATCCAGCTTCGTCTTTAAAGTATTTATTATGTAAAACCTTATATATACACTCTCATGCATTAGGTTTGTATTTATATGTTAACTAGCTTCTGCCCGCAACTGTGTGTGCCAATTTTCATCAAAATCTGTTCAACGGTTGATGTATGAAAGAGTAACAAACATCCATACATCCTCACAAACTTTCCCATTTATAATATTAGTAGGATAATATTAAATTTATTTCTTATACTTATGTATTAATATAATTTTACATTTCTGCACCAGTTTACATTATCTTTTTAACCCAATACAAAGAATAAATAAATATTAAGCTCAAAATGAACAGATTAAGTTTTCAGATATACCTCATTTTTATAAAAAAAAAATAGTAACCATACATCATATTACTACAGAATATTTGCCTACAGCCTACTAAATTGTGGAAAACAAATAAAAATCTGATGTATTTTATAGATGTTGCCAGTGGTAATAGCCGTTGGTCAAGAAGATCTGGTCGTCTTACCTATAGAGAAGTTTCATGAACTGATGTATGTATGTATTTCGAACACTTTAGTGAAGAACACAATAATAAACTAAGAACAAGACTCTTAACACATGCTGTACCAACAATTAATTTACCCACACCTGTAGAAGATGAACTATTTGTTAATTTCCCTGTGTATTTTGGCCAACATCCGACATGTAAGTAATCATCAATCATCTCTTCAAACCTTAAATGATTCATGATGTGTACTGGCTATTAGCTTGGCATAACTATTCTTACTGACAACATATTGTATGTATGTAACACAATAGTTTTGAAAAGGCAAATGTAAAATAAATTTCTATCAATAAAATGTTTTAATTAAGTTTGTTTCTGTCTTTGACACTTTTTTGCTATTTAAATAATATTTAATTAGTATCAGATTCTGTCTCATGATTAGTTCCATTCACTATTCCTATGTTGTGTATAGATTTAATCAAATATTAGAACTCTAGTACATAGTACCTATCTATATTTTTACATAAACATTTTTAAAGACTACATAAAAGAAACCATTAGAATAATTGTGCCTAAGAACCAATTGACTACAATTTCTAGGTATTTTTTTAATCTAAACATTTCTTTTTGCATATTTCAGATTCACCACAAGCACCCGGGACCTTCACACATGGTGAATGAAAAAAATATCAAAGGAACAGGCCAAATGTTGAAACCAAAGGTATGTTGTAACATATACAGTTATAACACCAAAATGTCCATTTGTGTATTTATGACTTTAACCCCTTTATCAATAAATAAACAAAAAGTATCTTATGCCAAGGATTAGAGGTATTTTTATTGCCATTTCAGTCACTTATACTACATATAACGATTGTTTGTTGATTTCAACTTGTTACTAATAAATATGTATGTAAGTTGAGTAGCTAAAAACCTCGATAGTAAATATACATGAATCCTGGTGACCAGATTAGAAATAAACGCACTAAACTACAGTACACTACACTAACTATAGCTTAAACTATAGAAAATAATAATATGAATGCAAAGTATAAGTTCAAATATTACCTGATAAACAAAAGAAACTATGTTACTCGAGTTTTAGGGTAACTTTTTTTATGATGATTTATCATCATATTCTTTAGGATTTCTTATGTTTTTCAATATATTTTTTTAATGGGATAGGAGGTCAAACGAGCAGGTGTGTCACCTGATTAAAATCAGGCGCGACCAACGCCGCTCATGGACACCTGCAACACATATAGTATTACAGTTGCGTTGCCAACCTTTAAAGTAGGATGGGGAAGGGGTATGGGTCTCTCCGGGTACTTTGCTCACAAAACAAAATGCGGCATGAGCCACTTTACGTTGATCTTCTGAGAGGTGGTAGTATTTCACCGGTCGAGCTGGCCCATTCATGCAGCGAACTGCTTGGTTCTACCACTCTTAAATATTCAGTAGATATTAGTTCATCGTAGATATAAACATTTTGTACAATGTAGGTGGGGTTGTATTGTATGTTTTACCAAACTTGTTTACATAGTTGTTATGACATAATAAGTGACTAAATGGATAAGTTGCCTGTATAATAAGTGATACTATTACCTTTCTAAGCATTTTTACAGTCTCTAATGTACAAAATGTCTTTCAAAATATCTTTTGCAATCATGAAAATCACGAGTTGTTCTAAGCCAACGACAAAATAATAAGAAATGTACTACACTATCAATATTTCTATCAAGTACCATAAAGTTATTTATTTAAATCAATTAGGAATAATTTTTATAATGCGGGAGTAATTGTATGAGGACAAATATTTTTTTTTTATGGGATAGGAGGGCAAACGAGCAGGCGTGTCACCTGATGGTAAGCAACCAACGCCGCCCATGGACACCAGCAACACATATACTAACGTGTTACTGTTGCGTTGCCGACCTTTAAGTGATAGGGGAAAGGAAAGGATGGGGAAAGGGTGGTGGGCCTCCGGGTACCTCTCTCATCGAACGAAACGCGGCATGAGCCACTTTACGTCGATCTTCTGAGAGGTCGTGGTATTTCACCAGTCGAGCCGGCCCATTCATGCAGCGAACTGCTTGGCTCTACCACTGTTAAACGGTATACGGGTAGATTGAAATATTTAGTTTTGGATGAAGAAAATAATAGATTTTTTTACATAACATAACTTCACGCCTTTAAGTGTTACCCGAAGGTGTAGGCAGCGGCTTTTAAGCCTCGTCTCGCCTTTATATTTACGTCCCAAATGGAATAGGTGGCGAACCTATTGCCATACCGGGCACAAAGTTCGTCAGTCATCGATATTTATCACACATAACTTCCGAAAACAATTTCGAAAAGTCATGTGAGCCAATGTCTGGAATCGAACCCGGACCTCTCGATCAGAGGCCGAGCGCTCGACCATTGCGCCACCGAGACATTTTTTTAAATTTTCCAAGATTAAATAATTATGTTGTTCATCCGAGGTATAAAGCACATTGTAACATTCTCAATTCTTTGTTGGGGACTGGCATCCGAACTAGGATTCCCTGTCATACAGATTACCAGCCCCCCCCAAAACTACAGCTTACAAGAAAAATCACGAGTTGTTCTAAGCCAACGACAAAATAATAAGAAATGTACACACTATCAATATTTCTATCAAGTACCATAAAGTTATTTATTTAAATCAATTAGGAATAATTTTTATAATGCGGGAGTAATTGTATGACAAATATTTTTTTTTTTATGGGATAGGAGGGCAAACGAGCAGGCGTGTCACCTGATGGTAAGCAATCAACGCCGCCCATGGACACCAGCAACACATATACTAACGTGTTACTGTTGCGTTGCCGACCTTTAAGGGATAGGGGAAAGGAAAGGATGGGGAAAGGGTGGTGGGCCTCCGGGTACCTCTCTCATCGAACGAAACGCGGCATGAGCAACTTTACGTCGATCTTCTGAGAGGTCGTGGTATTTCACATGTCGAGCCGGCCCATTTATGCACCGCACTGCTTGGCTCTACCACTGTTAATAGTATGTATTGCTTGCATTTCTTTCTAGGAAGGTGATATATATTCAAAAAAGCATTTAATTTATTATACAAATAGCTACTCAGAAAAGGTTACTATGGTGTACCAGACTTAATTGTGGTGTAGCTATCTAAGGTTGCGGTGCAGCTATCTAAGGTTGCGGTGATTATCTTAAAGAAACGCATATGCATTATCTCCATCTTTCATGACATGCAATTGATCAAAGCTAGTGTTAATAAAGGGACTACTAATACAACATGTAACACGGTTGTTTATCTACTTGTAATAGTATTTTTTTAATCTAAACATTTCTTTTTGCATATTTCAGATTCACCACAAGTACCGGGACCTTCACACATGGTGAATGTGAAATATTATCAAAGGAACAAGCCAAATGTTGAAACCAAAGGTATATTGTAACAAATACAGTTTCATTGTCTCACAGACGCTTTAAATCAGAAAATCAAGAATTTACGCGTTACATTATAATCAACACAAACTAGAAAAATGCCGGCCCCTACAATGGGATATGGGTGGGGTCGGGAGTGGGTTTCAGAAGGGGAGGGGGAAAGGGATTGGGCCTCCAAATACCTCTCTCAGCTAGTGAAACGCGGCTAAGGCCACTTTTCAGCGATAATGGGGAAACGGGGCGTTACTAATAGTAACATCGCTGAAAATATTGCAAATAACCTGCTTTTATTTGCTTAGGTTAACTAAAGACTTTTAAAACAAAGTTGAGTTTGAATTAATATCGCTTCTAATTTTCTTATCAATACTTAGATGTGTGAATGAAATATGCATTATTATTTGTCTATTTACCCTGACTGAATGTAAAATCATTTTATATATTACGAAATATATCAATTACATCAAAATAAAATGTTTTATTTTTTCCTACGACTAATAATATGGATGAGGATGTTTGACAGTGACACTGACATTTGAGTGACACTGACATTTGACAGTGACACTGACATTTGACAGTGACACTGACGTTTGGCAGTGACGGCAACGATGCCAACATTAGGTACAGAGGAAAAACGAATGATTATTATGTTGGTGAAAGATGCAGTCTAAATGAGCTCAGGACATTGTATGGAGTGCCGACTCTTATTTATATGCTCTGTGGTAATGCTGTGGTCGTAATGCTGCTTTAACCTGTTCGAAGTGGGGAAAATTAAAAAAAATTTATTGTGAATTGCGAGTCTATGTTATAAATAATTTTCTATTTCAATTTTGTGTTTGTGTCGTAAGTTTAATTGTGATAAAGTTGTTAGTTCTTACTTCTTATATATTTCTTTTTAAGTAAATTAATTATCTGTGTTTTAAAGGAGGTAGGTACCTAAATGAAAATAATTATATTACAAAACAATTAGTAATTATTCATTTTCTTAGAAATAAACGTTTAATCAATAATAGAGTGCTTACTATCTTATCAAATTAAACTATACAAATGAAAAATAGACTTATATGAGTAGCTAATACTCGACAATTTATAATAATGTTAAAATGTATTTTGTTTGGTAGGTAAGCACGACATCAGACATAGTTTTTCTCACGTTTATTACTATTGCTTACGGAAAGTGCTATACACCTCCGCCCTTTTCAAATTGAAAATTCGTAATATTTCATATAGAGATATATCTATATGAAATATTACGAATTAGTGGTTTCAAAAAGTGTCTCTGACTTGCAAGTTATTGTATATACATATAAATAAAATTTAAGTGACTGTTTATAATATTCACTGAAATGCTTGCCTCTAGGCAACGGCAGATACACCAAAATACAAAACAAAAACATTTTTTACAATTTTTGTCCGTCTTTTTGTTCCCGGTTAATCGGGTGCATTCATGCCATTATTTGTGCCCACAGACATTAACCTGTTTTGTGTTGTTTTAGAATGCTGATTAAAAAGATTTGGAATGCTTCAATTACATTGGCATCCTGATATTGAAAACATAACTATATGGATATATATCTGGATAAGATGTATCAAACTCAACTAGACTATGTGTGTGATTACTGTTCCAGAACATTCACCAGGAAATATAATTTATTGACACATATAGAAAATTGTCACATTAATTCCTCTAGTCATTGTGACATTTGTGATCAAAGCCTTAGTAGTCCAGCTGGTTTACTACTTCATTTGTCTAGAGGGCATAATAACCATGGCAAACCATTCCCTGAATGTGATATTTGTGGTCGTACATTCACAAGAAAACAAAATATCATATCACATATGATCACTGTTCATTTACAAGGCTTGGGTGATCAAATAAAATGTACATTATGTGATAAATATTTTACGACAGACAGAAATTTGAAGAGACATATTAACCAGCAACATAATCCTAACGTAGACTGCCCAACTTGTTTTTATTGCCATAAAGTATTCAAAGGGAAACATTCCCTTGCAGCGCATATACAATCATTGCACAGCATGAATGAAAGGGATATCATAAGGTGCCATTTGTGTGACAAAGTATACACGAACAATCGCAATTTAAAACGACACATTGAAATGTTCCATGGGGAAAAAGGAGAATATCGATGTGATGTCTGCCCTAAAGTTTATACATCAAACCAAAGTCTTCGAAGGCATTCTCGTAATGCACACAGTATGGAGAGTCATAAACAGTTTGCATCTGATCATTGTGGTAAACTTTTAACTGACAGAGAAAATTATAATAGTGACTTGCAATTTAATCATCAGAATACAGATATTAAAAATGATTCAGAAGTCATCTGTGAAATATGTCACGAAGTTTATGAAGAAGAATCATTATTACGTCGGCATATAAAAACTACGCATTCATTTAAATCATTTTACAAGTATTGCAAAAATATTTTAGTAAAGCAGTATGGTACAGAGTTTACCAACTATAAATATAATTGTGAATATTGTCAAAATGCTTTTTCCAGTGTTTACGAACTGAAAGATCATATGAGAATTAATCATGACACAGAGTATTGTCTTTCCAGTTGTAATGTGTGTTTTAATAAATTTTATAGTAAAGAAACCATGATTGCTCATAAAAAAGTTTGTTTGCCGCCTTCAAATGCACACTCTTGCAGTCATTGTGACAAATTGTTTACTGATATATCAAGTTTGGAATTTCATACACGTATATTTCACCCTCAAGCTCAACTTGCGGATTCTGACATAACTTCAACTAATATAAATGAAGAGTTTACATCATTCAAATGTGAACACTGTAATCGCAGGTACTATAGTGACCGCTCTTTGAAACACCACATAAAGTTAAAACACACCACAGATGAACAGGTTGAATGTGAATATTGCAATAAAATATGTAGTAATAAATATTACTTAGCATCTCATATCAAAATAGTCCATAACAATGATTCCTGGTCCCGATGTGAGTACTGTGACAAGGAATTCAAGTCAAAAAGAAATATACGGAGGCATATTGAATATACACACTTAGGAATGCAAAGGTATAAGTGTATTGAATGTGAAACACTATTTAAAGAGAAAAGAAGTTTACGTAAGCATGTAAGAACCAAGCATCCTAACTCTGCATCATTCCCGCAATGTCACATTTGTCACAAACGATTTGAATCAGCGAAATCTTGTAAGATACATTTAAAGTTACTACATTCTTTTAACATGAACACACATCCATGTCATCTTTGTTCAGTGTCATTCAGCTCTAATGAAGCTTTGAAAATTCATCTAAATAATAAACATTTAGCTGAGGATGAAATTTATAAATGTGAAGAATGCAATCTAGTTTTCAAAGGGCAGGAAAAGTTTGACAATCACAAAGAAGTATGTCATGTGAATACAGTGTCAAATATTAAGCAGAACAAAGTTCTACCTTGCTGCATTTTATGTGTAAAGGATTTTAGTACGAGGAAAACGTTAAAAAGACATATTAAAAGATTTCATGCCGACTTTGACATTGAGGAACTGGCAAATATAGGTTCGAGACAAATAAATTTCGCAATTGACTGTGAGAATTGTTTGAAAAACTTTAGCGATGAATTCCAAGAGAGTATTTATCAGAAGATGAAACATTTGAAAAATGCTGTCATATTCAAGTGTGAAGCCTGTGATACTTCATATAACTCACTGGAATATTCAATACAAAAATATAGAATAACAAATAATGACTCTTGTAAAAGTAAAACAATATTGAGTGAACTTTGTACTACTGAAATGAGTGAGGAGGAAAGTGGATATACTGGTGGTGTCATTCATAATGGAGCCCTAGATGAATTTCCCGAGAGCACTATAGATGAATTAATGATTAAAACAGAGCCTGAAGTGATTGAATATTGTGATAATATCAAAATGGAACTGGAAACCTTGTAAAAGTGCAGATAATTGGGAACATGATTGCTATGAATACAAACATATAATTATGCTATCTAGAAACCATAAACAAAGTGTCATAAATATCATTATCATCACCCAAATTTTATTATTCTCTAAAGTTCCTTCCATGGGATATTGATCATATATTAATTGACAGAGATGCGACTTATTTGAAATACTTCTATTTAAAATACAATTACAAAATGCAAAATACCTATTTTGTATTTAAATACCTTTTAGTTAAAAGCATTTTGTATTTTATTTGAAATACCTCTCGAGATGTATTTTATATTTTTAAAAGTCATTTCAAAATGCAAAATACTTTGTGATTAATTTTAACCAAAATTACCAATTGGACAAAATGAATGACGCATGTATTGTCGAATTTGACCGACAGAGGCGCCTACGAGTACCTTTTAGTCCTGGGAATATATGAATACCTATCATCTGGCCTGAAAGTGGTCCTCTGGTCAAATGGGGTAAGCTGGTACGGGGGGGGGCCTGCCCAAAGATGAGAACAGTATACCATGTGAGGTTGGACATGCGCTTTATATAGCTGCAAGCGATGACCTGACGTGAAAAACCATCCTGCTCTATTAAGCACACCAAGCTTTTTCGAGGTCAATTTGGCCTTGCCCTCCAGATAACCGCGAAACTGGACGTCACTTGACAAGTTGGTTGAATTCTAGCTGTTCTAGCCAGATGGTGTAACCAGTGGCTGTTAAACCTCGACTCGCAATTTTGTTTACGTCCCAAATATCATAGGTGGCGTCTGGCGAACATATTGCCATACTGGGCACGACGTTTTCATTCATCGATATTTATTAACAGATAATTTTCGGAAGGATTTTCGTATTTGCCAGGATTAGAACCCGCGACTTCTTGATTCCGAATCGGGGTGCTCAACCAGGACTCATTGAAAATTTGGTCAAAAGGTATTTTATTTTAAAAAAAAGTATTTTGAAAATACCTATTTTGCATTTGAAATACAAAACGAAAAACTATTTGGTATTTTGCATTTGAAACAGTAAATCGGAAAAGTATTTTGCATTTTGTATTTAAATGCTTTTTTAAAACCAGTTTGTACATCTCTGTTAATTGAGGCATTAATGCAGTAATTTAGGAGTTAAGGATCTGTAAACCAAAAAGGCTTTCTTATGTAGTTGGAGGTTACTTATCTTTAGGGCTGCAGTCTTGCAGAATCTCAAATTATATGGAGCTTTTACTAGTTTGATTGGTACTGGAATATGTATTATCGTGAAACGTATAGCAATTAGGTATTTGAAAAAAAAAAATATTGATTTTTTTTTATGTATTTTAAAACTTTATTATTAATAATATTGATATTTAATGCAAAAACTTCAAAAAATTATTTTTTCAATTAATTATAAACAATTAAAAATTGATGAAATTTAAATAAAAATCACGTGACTATAAACGCGCCATGATTGGTCACCATAGTTGTGACGTCAAAATGTTATAGCTATTTAATAACAGTACAGCGTTTACGGCTTACAGCTATTACTCGTGTCTAGACAATAATATTGAAAATTTATTGCTAAAATACGAGTTGTTAGTTGATTTAAATAAGTTATGTGTGATAAAGGATTTATTAAGGCAAAGTCTGATAATATTCCTGATGTTGATATATTTATGATCACCGATTTTTTAAGAAATGACGTTCGACGACGACGACGACGACGTTTCTTGAGAAAGAATTAAGAGTAAAAATAACGCGTCCGGGGATGTATCTTGTACCTAGTTATCCGATTTTTGCAGCATCTCCTGATGGAATGACAAGCAATGCCATTGTTGAAGTAAAATGTCCCACCAGTCATAAATCATTGGATATTTTTCTAGCAAAAGGTAAAGTCAGCTTGAAGTGTAATGCCCAAATGCAACTACAAATGTTATTGACTGGTAAAAAATAAAGTATCTTTTGTGTTGCTGATCCACATTTTGAAGAAAATAAAACTATTTACATTAAAAAATTTATTTACTGAACTTTCCTTAAATATATAATAATTATTTGATTTGTATACTTAGATAAATAATAATTAATAAAAATGGTATTAAGAAATACTTACATCGAAATGATCTTCACAACAAAAAAAAATCGTTTTTGTTTGGGGATTATCACGGTGCACTGCTTGAAACCATTTATTTCGACATTTGTCATCTTGGGGAACATTTAAAAACATTTTACCAGGAGTTGCCTTTGTAGTATTCGTACATAATGGTACAAAACAAGAAGGATAACTTTTGAGGTTCGACATTTTTAATATAAATTTAAATATTTAATAATGACAACAAAATTAAATAGATCAAAACACTGTGTTTATTATTTTTCTATCAACTGCAATGAGTGAAAACTAACATTAAGACGTCACACGCGCTCGGGTTTGTTCGGGAGTTGTCGGCGTGTCTTCGGTACTGGATTCAAAAATTTATTTTTATTTTGAAATAACTTTTGAATTATTGCGAAAAAAAATAAAAAAAAAATAGTTTTGTTATAAAACTAATATATAATCTTTCCATTTATCACAAAAAAATTTTTTTTTCAAATACCCAATTGCTAAAGCATTAATACGTAATGAACGAACCTATGATAAAGTATAGTATGTAAAATTATATTCATTAGACAATATAGGAAAGAGTAGCAATTAACATAGTAGTTATAGTACATATTGTAATTTTAATTTGTGAGCTTGTATTTAAAAATAATGAGACTATTTATTTAAATAAAATACTGCAGGTGGTATTTTATCAAACTATAATGTACTAGCTGACCCAGCAAACTTTGTCTTGCTGAAAAATAAAATTTAAAAAATAGGGGTTGATCGTAGGGGGTTGAAAATTTAGGGTTGCATGTATTTTTGTATCCCGTTTTATAAAAAAAATAAGAAACAAATACGTCGAAAAATTAAAAAAAAAATTGAGGGGTGGGCTACCCTTGTAGACCCCAGTAGACCAAATTGTAAATCTAAACCATTCTCGAATCTCCACGAACACACACAAAAAATTTCATCAAAATCGGTCCAGTCGTTTAGGAGTTCAGTCACATACACACGCACACAAGAAATATATATATTAAGATTTTAATATGTATGAAAATTATGAATGTATGGTAAGTTTTTATCAAAAAAGGAGGATGGCATCATCAAGTTACGCTTTGTAATTACAATGACGTTATTCTTTTAACTCACATATTATTATATTCTTACTGACAGTATTTACATTAAAAATATACTATCATAAAAGGTGTTTTAATTAGGTTTCCGCTGTAGAAATACCAACTTGAAAAAAATTGGAATTTCCCAATTCATCTGTATGTACTATGTTTATTTTTTAAATTCATGTTCACCGATATTTTCGTCAATTATGGATGGACAAGGTCACGTTTTCACCAGGTTTCCATCATCAGATCACTAATCTGATGATGACCTGGGTACACATGAAGTCTTCGGTAGCTAATTTCACACCCTCCAGCCCTGATACTGGAAGGCGCCGGGGGTTAGCCAGTTTGCAAGACATATCGTAATCTCTATTATTTGACATTTTCATAAAAGAAGAAGTAGGAGAGTTACTCATAGTGTTTTCCCAGGAACGACTTTTAGGGAGCATTTAGATCCCCTTAATTGACCACCGCCTGTTGCTCGTTTAGCTCCACCTGGGGGGAATGTGTAGGGTGGGCCTTAAGTCCTACGGACACAAGCAACACCTCCGCCCAAAGAGTATGAGCAATAAAATGAAAGTAAAATATTCTGCTGCGTATTTTAATTATTTAATCGTAATTAAATTATGCAACTATATTAATATTATATATCTATTTGTTTCGAGCCACCTTTTGTTTATTGTTTTGTGCCAGCCCTTGAGCAATGTTGTCATGAGGTGCCATAATATTATAACACTTGCAGTAATTATTAGGGTTATTCGTGAGCTGTCTCTGATAGTCACTATATAAATAAAATACAATAATTATTTAACATATTGATAGCTTAAAACTAGTTTTTATTTTTAAAATTTAGCACTTTTCCGTCTTATAGGTGGTTTGTTCAATGGAAGTTTTAACTGAGCTATCTTTTTATCCCCGGATGCGACCAATGTAGCACCTGTCAACATAACCTTTGCGGTCACTGTTCTCGGAGTCAATTTTAACTGATTACACAAGTCATTAAAGTTGAATTTATAATCATTAATTAACAATATAAAAACTAAAGCATGGCATAAAGACTTATCTTTATACTGTGGAGACCTACCACATTTACCATTATTATGACTTAAGAAATTTTGTAGAATTATCTCATTTAAAGTAACAGAATGTGGACATGCAACAAAATTCTTCTTTGTAATGTCTTTCAGTATTGTGGCAAATAGCTTCAATAATGAGTTTGCATATACTAAAAGCACTGTATGTTCTGGAGATAAAGATTTAGCAGATATTGACTGCAAAAATGGAAATAACTCTTTCTTATAATCTGTATTTTCAATTTCCGAATATATTTTATCAAATTGTTCATTGGTCAATATATCATATATATCATACACATCTCGCACTGTTGTAGCCTCTCTGTTCATTGGAGGTGTGTAGAATGTATTCGAGTCCTGTGTGCTGTAGGAAGTAATGTCTAATTTTTCTTCTTGAATTGTATCTGTCACATTTTGCATTTGTTCTGTTACTGTAGTAACATTTATTTTTAATTTTTCACGATGTTCCATTATTTGTTTGTGTTTTTTGGAACCGAACTTTCGGCTGAGCTCTAAATAACTAGTATCAGTTACTTCCGTAACATCCAAGCTGGATTTAATTACAGGTTTTAGTTCTATGTTACCAACTTCTACTATTCTAACTTTTCCAGTACTTTGATTACGAACTAACACCAAAGTCTTGCCTACATCTTCTTGTTCCTCCTCACCTGTATACACCATATCGTTGATATCAACGGCAACACAATTGTTTCCATTACTTTCGTTACGAAGAAATAAGTTTTCTTTTGATTTTAATTTGCCCCTTACATAACCATTTTGAAAGTGAACAATAGTTGGATAAACTGAATCCTTGAGATACACTTCCTCAATGAAAAATTGAGGCATTGTTAATCTTTAAAAGATTTTAGAATTTTTAGCAAATTTGTATTTTGAAGTAATAAGCATGGGGTGGTGAGGTTATAATCAGAGTTGCCAACCCCAACAAACCAAAAAACAACAGATCTCTAATTAAAAAACAGTAGAAAACAGTAGATGGGTTAAAAAAGATTTTTCTCTTTCTGATTTTTCTTCTAAAAAAGCATACTTTTCTCATATATTATAATAAAAACAATAACCGAAGTGAATAAAAAGACTCAATTATTTCAGTTACATTGGACACATTTACATTGTTATATTTATATAATCACAACAAATGAAATAAAAAAACGCTAAACTATGAGAGAAACAAGACGATAAAGTATTGCTTTTTGTTGATATAAAAGTAGGCAGATATCACATATATTTGACCAATTTAAAGTTCATGTGCAGTTGTCACTAGAATAATAATATGGACTTTTCCCTGTCTGCCTGTCTATTAAACTATCTAGTGATATAACGTTTCATAACATAGAAATAATAAAGTAAAATATTTTCTTGAGGTAATAAGTGCCTCTCTACATTAATTGAAAAAAAAAACCAATGAAACTTAGGATAAAACTAAAAACAGAGACATCAATTGAAAAACAGTAAATCTACTGTTAAAACAGTAGGGCTGGCCGCACTGGATAGAGTAGTGAATAATAGTCGTTCGGACAACTCGAGTTGGGTTAACTCAGGTTCAATTATGTACTTGAATAAATCGACTTGGCACCAAATGGGGATGAAGGTAAGTCGTGATGATTTATGACTACATACATTCGTACAAAAGAAAGTTGAAGAAACATTTGTATTACTAATTCAAAATTATCCTATTATTGTCCTTTTTCTGTAAATGCTGTAAATTTCTGTAAATAGCTGGGTTGGAGTGGAAAGAGAGGGTTTTGAAAGAGTTTTAGGAAAGTATGGTGATGAAAGAATAAACGAGAGTGGCTCCAGTTTGTTACAAGTGTGTGTGGAAAAGGACCTTGTGGTTACGAATACTCTGTTCAACCACAAGGATATCCATAAGTATACATGGGAGAGGAATGAAAGTAGGAGTATGATCGATTTTGTGATTGTAGACCATAGGCTCAAAAGTAAAGTGGTAGATACCAGGAGCTATCGTGGCGTCAGTGTGGGAACAGATCACTATTTGGTGGTAAGTCGAATTAGGGATGTGTTTAAAGGCTGGCGTCACTGGAACAAAAAGCCGACAACGAGTCTTGGTCGAATAAAAGTTGAAAAGTTGAGTGAGATAGACGTGCAAGCGGAATATTTGAGGGAAATGGTAGAAAGGACAAAGCACGTATGGGATGTATCATATGCGGGTGGAATGGATGATATATGGGAGGTTGTAAAAAGTAGTATGGTTGGAGCAGCCGCCAAAGTATGTGGAGAAAATAAAAGAAAGAAAGGAAGGTCGTTGGATGAATGCTGGTGGGATGCAGAAGTTAAGAAAGTAGTGGAATGTAAGAAAAAGGCGTGGTTGGATGGACTAGCCATCAAAGCGAAAGGTAATGAAAGTCATACAGAGAACGTATACCAGGTAAGAAATGCGAAAAGTGTGTATGTGGAAGCAAAGAAGAAAGCTAAAATTGTGGTACAGGAAAAGAAGAAGTGTATGAAAGAGAAGTTTGACAGAAAGATGTCTGAGAACTTCAGGGCCAATTTAAAACTGTTTTGGAAGCAGGTTAAATTGGTTCGCGGCGGTTCAAGGTCATCTGAGTTGGACGTTATAAGAGCGAAAGATGGACGATTGTTGAGTATTGAAAGGGATGTTCTGCATCGTTGGAAAAGTTACTTCGAAGAACTTTTTGAGTGTAGTGAGGGACATCTTCACAATAATGAGCCGGTGAACATTCCAACTCCCACTCACTCACAAAACGATGCAGTTCAAGAAATTACGGAAGATGAAATAGTGAATGCAATAAAAAGTACGAAATTGGGTAAGTCTGCAGGGTATGACAGGATAACTACCGAGATGCTGAAAAGTGGCAAAGGGGTTGTTGTAAGATTGTTGCGTCTACTTTTCAATGTGTGTTGGCGTGATGGCTGTGTTCCGGACGACTGGACCAAAGCAGTCATTGTGCCCTTGCACAAGGGGAAGGGGTCGCGGCAGGACTGCAAAAACTACCGAGGCATTAGTCTTCTCAGTGTTGTAGGTAAATTGTATGCGAAGATTCTTATTGAAAGAGTGACGAATGTAACAGATGAGAAATTGTGGGATGTACAAGCGGGATTTAGGAGAGGAAGGGGGTGCATCGATCAGATCTTCTCTCTGCGGACCATCTGTGAAAAACATTTAGCCAAGTCCAAAAAAGTATTTTGTGCATTTGTAGATCTGGAGAAGGCCTATGATCGTGTACCCAGGAATGAATTATGGTCAACGCTGTCGAATACATGTGGGGTTGGCGGGCGCCTGGTGCGGGCCTTAAATTCTCTATATGAGAATTCTAGAGCCTGCATCAGGGTGAATGGGGCGCACTCAGACTGGTTTAACATCTATAAAGGTGTTCGACAGGGATGTGTTGCGTCACCATGGCTCTTCAATCTCTATATGGATAGTTGTCTGACAAATCTGAAAGAGACTGAATGTGGTTTAAGCATGGAAGAGGTGCGTGTCAAGTGCCTACTGTACGCCGATGACCAGGTATTACTTGCTTCGTCGGCGTCGGAGTTACAAGACATGCTAATCTTGGTGAATGAAGGGTTTAGAGAAAGAGGTATGAAAATAAATGTAAGCAAGACGAAAGTTATGGTTGTGGAGAGAGAGAAAGAGGTCACACTGTGTGATATGATATTGGATGGCGAGAAATTGGAGCAAGTGAATGAGTTTGTATATTTGGGAAGTATGTTTACAAGAGACGGAAAATGTGAGGAAGATATTGAAAGGAGAGTGACTGCGGGTAACAGAGTTAATGGTGCACTTCATGCCTTGATGCGTAGTCAGGCTGTGTCTGAAAAGGCACGCTTGACGATTCACAATGGTGTGTTGGTACCAACTCTGACATACGGGAGTGAGTGTTGGGTGTGGCAGGCGAAGCATGAAAGTAAGGTGAATGCAGTGGAAATGCGTTCTCTGAGAAGTATGTGTGGAGTCACCATTGCGGATCGAATGCAAAATAGCGTGATAAGGGAGAAATGCAAGTTGAAGGATGATGTGGTGACCAAAGTGGAGAGAAGTATGTTAAGATGGTTTGGTCATATTGCAAGAATGGATGAAAGCCGAATGACTAAAAGAGTATACGAAGCGAATGTGAGTGGCAGGGTCGGGATCGGGAGACCAAGACGGAGCTACCACGACCAAATAAGTGGTCTGTTTAAAAAAGGCAAAATGCGTAGCACCCGAAACCGACGTAAATGCATGACGAGATGTATGACTGTGGATGAGGCGAAAGATGTGTGTCAGGATCGTAGCTTGTGGAAAGCCAAAGTCTCTGCCTACCCCCACGGGATACAGGCGTGAGCTTATGTATGTATGTATGTATGTTCTGTAAATGCTAGTTTCTCATATATGTATATATTAGTTAAATTACTAGTTGACCGGGCGAACTTTGTTCCGCATCAAAAGTAATAAATAAGTACGTTTTGGTGTTATCACTTTTTCTTTACTTTATGATATACAAATTTTATATATAAACCAGCCCATTGGCAACCGCATATTAAAAAAACGCATCAAAATCCACCCGGCGAACTTTGTTCCGCATCAAAAGTAATGAATGAGTAAATGTTGGATATTATGAGGTTCAATTTGTGCTATTTAACTGCTAGGCCGCTATATTAATACAGCAATATCTTCGAAAATATTCGTTTAAATTGCATGCTGTAACGGGCCAGGATCATCTATATAACATGCACAATCTATTTAAGACTCTTAATTGGATAAAAATTAATGCTGTAATGTTTAAAATTGCTTCGTAAATAAGCCATTATTTCTCGTAAAAAGTAAAAAAAAAAAATGGCTATTGCGGGATAACCCTAAGAGAGACATGCCCTCGTAGACTTTTTTTTAGACCTTTTGAAAGTGTTTAATAATGTAGAACATTGTTTTGATCTATCACTTAGGGTTCAGCCAGCGAGTCCAATTAAAGTGCTAAATCACAAAAAATATCATTTTTCTTCACAATATTAAATATGAATTATAAATCAAAACCTCCCCGTTATCATCCTCTAACTAAAAAGTTAAAATTACCGTATCAAAATCCGTTCCGCAGTTTTAAAGATATAAGCATATAAGGGGACAGACAGCGGAAAGTGAATTTGTTTTATACTATACTAGCGGCCCGCCCCTGCTTCGCACGGGTACATACACACACACATACACCCTTTTTTTGCATCAGGTTTAAAAAAAAAAGCTTGAAATTTTTTTATGAATTTTCATATTTATATTTTTATTAATGTTTTTTTGTATTTTTTTATTTTTAAATTTTATACATATATCATATTATTTACAAAACTAAAGCCATTAGTTTTAGTGAGTCAGAGCTTTCCTGTAAACGATATTTGAAGTAGTTTTATTTTGTGGCAGCAAAATAAATTGATTTTCAGGAGCTCCGACACGTGATACAGTTGGCCATAAGTGAAACATTCTTTTCGTAGGTCGATCCCTAATAATTCGAAGGTTTGGCCCTGGGACTTGTTAATAGTTAACGCGAAAGATGATTTCACCGGAAACTGAAGTCGTTTAAAAGGGATTGGCAGATCAGTTGGGATCATCGGTATCCTCGGTATATGAGCTAGTTGACCAGCTGCTGGGCCAGTGATAATGGTCGCTACAATTAAATTGTCCTTCAATTCCTTAATAAGCTCGTCCCATTACACATGCTCGGAGGGCTTAAATTTCTTAAAAGCATTATTGGAATTCCAATTTTTAACGTCAATTCATGTGGTGGCAGTCCAGAAGGGTTTAGTGAATTTAAAAATTCCTGTGGATAATGGACTGCGTCTTCAATATTAGTCACGGTATCGATCGATTTGTATTTTTTTATTTGGCCGGAGACTTTTTGAATAATGAGATTGTTTATTTCGTTGACAGTATCATTCCTGGGTGACACTATTGCCCTTGAATACAACCAATGAAAGTCCTTTTCGTGCAAATTTTCGATGTCAGGGTATACAGCATCTATTAAATTTTCTAAATTATGGACTATTTAGCCTACAGACTCATCCAGCAGGATGTCACAACTGCTTCAATTTGGAGTGGGAAAAATTCCTTCTCCAAGTTTTAGCAGTTGCTGTGGGAAATTACTATCTGTGATTCCATGAAGATGAGCTCTCATATTCGTCCGTAATTTTAAATTTTCTATCGAAGTCCATAAGGGAGACGATATCAAGCATGATTTGATGATATCTGCTCGCGTACCTCTGTTAATGACAGGAGGAGTCTGTCGGAAATCTCCAGCAAATACAAAAGTAATCCCGCCCATGAGGGCAGAGGAGTTTCTAAGGTCTTTTAATGTTCTGTCCACGGCCTCTATATGCGCTCTGTGACTCATAGTGCATTCATTCCACATAATCAATGAGGCGTCTTTTAATAATTTACCAAGAGGGCCGTTTTTACGGATTGAACATAACGATTGTTGCTCAAGATTTACGGATAGTGGAAGTTTAAAAGTAGAATGAGCCGTTTTTCCATCCTTTAAGAGAGTTGCGGCAATTCATGGCGAAGCAACTGCAATCGCTATCTTCCCTGATTCTCTTATCTTAGCTAGTATCAAATTTGCAAGAAAAGTCTTGCCAGTGCCACCTGGCGATTTTTTTTTTTTTAATGGGATAGGAGGGCAAACGGGCAGGCGTGTCACCTGATGGTAAGCAACCTAAGCCGCCCATGGACACCAGCAACACATATAGTGTTACTGTTGCGTTGCCGACCTTTAAGGGATAGGGGATAGGAAAGGATGGGGAAGGGGGGTGGGCCTCCGGGTACCTCTCTCACCGAACGAAACGCGGCATGAGCCACTTTACGTCGATCTTCTGAGAGGTCGTGGTATTTCACCGGTCGAGCCGGCCCATTCATGCAGCAAGAAAAATATTTTTCCTTTGTTATTATTCACGCTATCGACTATAGTGTCAAAAGCATATTTTTCCGAATGAAATGTCCGAATTGAATAATTCAAAAAGTTATAAAAAGGTATTAAAGCCGTCTTGAATATAAAATAATTTATTTTGATGAGGATTAATATCAAGGTACAAATGAAGAGCCTTTTCAAGAGGCGGCATATATAAATTAATATTTTAGAATAAAAAACTGCTTACTGTGACATAACTATAATATTTAGACAAATGCTGTCGCGCACTTTTTGTAGATAATGATGAGTTCTGCAAAGTCGTAGTAAATAATTTTGTTCTATCATCAATAGTTTTCGCAGCGCACGCGACGTAAGGAATTTTTCAGGTCATTTTTTTACACCTTATGTTACATTATTGGAGTTTTAGTAAGGATCCCTAATTTTTTTTTAAATATAATATAGCCTATGTTACTCGGGGATAATGTAGCTTTCCAAAGGTGAAAGAATTTTTGAAATCGGTCTAGTAGTTTCGGAGCCTATTCATTACAAACAAACAAACAAACAAATCTTTCCTCTTTATAATATTATAGTAAATGATTTTGTTCTATCATCATTAGTTTTCGCAGCGCACGCGACGTAAGGAATTTTTCAGGTCATTTTTTTACACCTTATGTTACATTATTAGAGTTTTAGTAAGAATCCCTAATTTTTTAAAAATATAATATAGCCTATGTTACTCGGGGATAATGTAGCTTTCCAAAGGTGAAAGAATTTTTGAAATCGGTCCAGTAGTTTCGGAGCCTATTCATTACAAACAAACAAACAAACAAATCTTTCCTCTTTATAATATTATAGTATATTATAGTATAGACAATGATAATATAAGTTGACAGACAGCGGAAAGCGACTTTACATTATAATAAACAATGGAATGAAATATTGATGATATTGTTCATATTGTTTACTTAGTTTATTTTTAGCTATAAACATACACATACATATCTAACATAGCATAACTTAACACCTTTTTCAACCCGAAGGTGCAGGCAGTAGCTGTTAGTCCTCGTCTCGCCTTTGTGTTTACGTCCCAAATGGAATAAGAGGTAAACTTATTGTGATAGCGGGCACAAAGCTTTTAGTCATCGATATTTATCACACATATTTCTTAAAATTAATTTCGAAACGTCATTGGTGTGAGCCAGTTTTCGAAACCGTGACCTCACGATTTAAAAGCAGGGTGCTCGACCACTGGTCATTTTCTCTGGGCGCGCTAGTCTTAGCGCGACCTCTCGTCACTTTGCGACATACATATATCTTATGGTGAGCAGGTTTGTTTGCTCAAATCCCACCATAAAAAAGACAATTGACAATTACTACTACATAAAAGGCCTTTGGCCCTTAAGCTTCAGTCTGGTCAAAACTATTAAATAAAATCATTTGTTTTTTGCGTTCGCCCAATTTGACCAGATGCACAACCACCAGACCAGAACAACACGCACGTCGCAATTCAGTAGGCACTGGTTTACGACGTTGGCGTGCGTGTTGTTATGTTTTTGAAAAATGCTAGGAGCTAAAAGGAATCTCGATCTAGTAACTACCCTTTCCTGTGCACAGACAAGCGCTTTTCTGTCGACCTGTTTTTTTATTACTAGTGCTTAATTTTTAGTTGCCCTAACTCGAGTTTCGTTTATTCTAACTCGAGTTTGAATATTTCCGAGTTGGTGCATCACTAGGTTATAAATTCTTTTTAAATTTATTGCCCTTGCATGCAAGTATTTTAGCTCCTTCAGCTTATTTTTTCTTTCATCATTTCTTTTCAGATCATCTTTAGTCCAATATATTAAATTTCTATGTATTTTTAATGCGATATGACAACAAACGAGATGGTGGGTCACCTGAGGGTAAGTGACTTGTGTGGTCGCTCAAGGACACCTACAACACAGAAAGTGCCAAAGCAGTGGCAGTAGTACGTTACAGGAGTGAAATCGGTAGATTTGCCAGCAAAAATCGGTACATATTTCTAGTACAATGGGCCCTAAATCGGTATTTGACAAAAATACACTATAGAATCAAATTAGTTTATTAATTGAAAAGCAGGACAAACAAATTTTTAACAATTGTATATAATTTTATTATTTTTTATAGCAATTTAAAGAATATTGGTATAAAAATAGGTATAGTAATGAGTATAATGCTGTTAATATTAGAATATGAAACATTCTATCTTCTTCTATTCATTCTTCTGGCTATTGAGGGCTTTCCGGTAACATTATACATGCATACTAGAAATAGATTGCAATGTAAAAGTGTAAAATTGGTAGAAAAATCTTTAATTTTGGTATTTCAACAGTAGAAGACTCTTGCAGTGCACTGCATGAAAGGGCTGGCTGGACAGGTCAAATACCACGACCTCTCGGAATATCGGCGAAGTGGCTCGTTTCATTCGGTGAGAGAGGTATCGGGAGGCCCGATATTTCCCCTTATATTCCCTTAAAGAACGGCGACGGACCACGGTGTTCATGGGCAGTGAGAAGTTACTTACCATCAGGTGACCCACTTGCCCTTCTACCCATAAAACAATTTAAATTGGTAGGTTTAAGCCTTCTTTGTTACAGTTGCGGTGTCAGTCTTTAAGAGAGTAGGATATCCTACTCTTTCCCAGGGGGTCTTTCCCATATGGGTAAGGACCCTCCTTTCCCCCGAACCGAACGAAATCTTGCACGAGCCACTTTACGTTGATACTCTAGGAAGCCGAAGCCAGCCCATTCATGCACCAATGGTATCCATAACAAATTCAAAGACGTTTAAAATAAACTACTTTATGTTCATAGACATATATGGGGATTTTCACGTACAGTTCAATTTCAATCAAATTTGAACTCAAAAATTTTAGCAATTTGTAATTAACGGCCAACTTCTGTATTATTGTTGTAATTTTGTTATCAGATAATCAATAGCTAATTATGTAAATTGCTGAACTCAAACCTCTCCCATGGAATGTTACGTCTCACTTGCACCTCTCACACTCAGCTTTGATGTAGGTGCCTATTGGTTTTGCAATTTTTTTTTCAAATACCTACTTCTATTTCGGTTCTATTGAAAGTTGTTACCAAACGAATCATGGTTCGCATAGAAAAAATGACGTAGAAGAAAACCAGACTCCAGTATATATATTTAAACATAGTTACAATTTTCAGTTTTACAATCAAATTGTGCTTCTAGCCGAATCGCCGTCGGACCTGCAAACACTAGTCACTTCCATGAAAGATGATTGCATGATTAAAGGCTTGCAGTTGAATGCGGCGAAAACGAAAGTTATGGTGTTTGAAAGGGAGGAATCCAGAACGAATGCAAAGATAATTGTGGGATGATGTAGTGCTGGAACGGGTGAATGAAATTGTATATCTTGATTGCGCTTTTAGCAGGGATGGAAGGTACACCGCGGATGTAGAAAGACGAGTAGCGATTGGGAATAGCGTAAATGGAGCGTTAGGCAGATTCCTGGGCGCAAAAAACATTAGCAGAAAAGCCCAACTAGCTATCCACAATGCAGTCCTGATCCCAACGCTAACTTATAGTAGCGAGAGCTGGGTATGGCAGAGTGTGCATGAAATTAGGATAAACGCGGTAGAAATGAGGACACTGAGCAAAATCTGCGTAGTGACTCTCGCTGACCGCGACGAAAACAAGGTTGCAAGGAAGGAAGTTGGATTGAAAGACTGTCGGTGTAAAAGTAAGAAAGGGCATGCTCCGATGGTTCGGACATGTAGAAAGAATGAATGATTGAAGACTGACTAAGCAGATAGACAATGCAAAAGTGGATGGATGTAGGAGTCGAGGACGGTGAAGACACATATTCCATGACCAAATAGAACGTGTTCTGGAGGAAGGTGATGTTAAGAGCCTCAAAAATCGACGCGCGTGCATGAAAAGAGTTATGAAAGTCAACGAAGCGAGTGAGGCGTGTAAGGATCGTGCCTTATGGCGCTCCGTTCTCTCTGCCTACCCCACAAGGGATTTGGCGTGAAGTTATGTATGTATGTACGATCAAATTTGATGTTTCTCTTAGAAATTACTAGTTCGTATGGATGCTGCTGATTTACTAGTCATTCGTTTCTGCACTAACAAGTGTTTCCACTGCGTCACCACCGTCAGGCTGAAAAATTATAATTCAATTAGAAAGTTGAAGAACACGAAGTAGTGCTTTTGGTCAATAAATAACGATCAACTAGTTTTTACCAGCGACTTCATATACGTACGCGCAAAACTCTACTGTTATATACGTTTACGTTATATACGTATATTTATATTATATACGTATATATTATATAGTTATATACTATTATATTGTAAATAAATAAAACTTTGTATATCGCTTTGTATTTTCAAAAGCTCTAATGCTCTAATTTAAAAAATACGGGACTATATTTTACATATAGTCCCGTATTTTTTAAATAAATATTTATATAGTAAAGAGATATTATATAATGTTTTGTTGTTTTAATTATATCTATAGATAATGTAAAAAGTTGTGTACTTTGCATTTACGTGGACTCTCAGATACTCACTTGCATGTCAGCGACCGTTAATGGTGGTTCATCTTCCCTCAAAACAGTTTCACCGTCCAATTTCTTCAAGTTGGGTAGTCGCCTGGCCGCTTCAGATCGCCAAGCTTCTAACTCACAACTGTCATACAGAGGATTCCCCACGAATAATAGATCCTCTAGATGTGCTAGTTCCTGTGGTGATGTGTAGGTATCTCAGAAATTTGTATCTTTTTGAGTTATCACTACACTATTATACCTAATAATCATCATTGAAAATGATGTTGAACAGAATAGCTTTAATGGCAAACACTGGTAGATAGATCAAAACATAATGTAGGTACGTACAATTCTTCAATCTCACACAATATTTTTTTATCCATTACTTTTTACAAGAAACAATGGCTTATTTACGAATCGATTTTAAACATGACTGCATTAATCTATCCAACGAAGTCCCTAAAAATATTTTACCACCAACTAAACTATCTAAGACCAGTTGAGCTTGATAAATTTACTCTCTCTAAACTTAGTCTAAAATAAATACGATATGCTCAATGGCATTCACTGCCTTGGCAATTAGCAAATGGCTTCTGATTGGGATGCTGGAATCTCAGAAATATTTCGCGAAGTTATTTGTGGTAAAAAAAAAACATTACCTACCTGAAGTTTGTTGAATTCGCTCCATTCTTTAACTAGATTGTTGCTCATGTATAGCACTTTCAAACTTTTTAAAACATTTATGCCTTTAAGCTTCTCTATTAAGTTGTAGGATATCCACAACTCCTCTAATGTTTCGCCAAGACATTCCTAGAAATAAACATAACTTCACGCCTTTTCCTATCCGATGGCTTACGCAGCTTACTGTTAAACCTCGACTCGCCGAATCTTACGTTTTATGTTACGACCCCAATGGAATAAATAGGTGGCGAACCTATTGGCAAACTTTATTTATTGTGTTATGATTTCTTTATCTATGTAGTATCATTCAAGTTATAAGTAACTTACCATGCCAGCAAAAGATTTAATATAATTCCTGCCCAGTGACAATACTCGAAGCTTTTTAAAAGTATTCAATCCCGTAACTTTCTCTATCATATTTGTTGATAAACTTAGTTTCCTAAAATATACATTTAATATAGAATAAATATAAGTACTATTACGCATTTACATTACATTTACGCAGAGAGAATAGAGCGCCTTGTGGCACGATTCTTACACGCCTCACTTGCTTTTTTGACTTTCATAACTCTTGTAATACACACTCGTAATTTATTAAGGCTTCTGATATAACCGTTCTCAAGGACACGTTCTATTTGGTCATAGAAAGTGTGTCATGGCCATACTCTCGAGTCCTACATCCATCCGCTTTTGTACTATATATCTGCTTAGTTAAATCTTGCATCGTCCGAACTATCGGCGCAACCCCTCCTTAATTACTCAAATCAACAATTTTCGTTAAATCCACAATCCACCTAACTAACTAATCTAATCTAAAGTAAGGAAATTTTCGACGCAGTCAGCGAAAGTCGTATTGCAATAAAATTTTAAAATAAATATTTTGCAACTATCTAACTTCTAAAATCTCATTAAAATAATAATATCTGCGCTAGATGATAACCGGGATGCCCGAGCTTTGCTCAGTATTATCATTACATAGTATAAAACAAAGTCACTTTCCGCTGTCTGTCCCCTTATATGCTTATATCTTTAAAACTACGCATCGGATTTTGATGTGGTTTTTTTAATAGTTAGAGGGTGTCAACGAGGTGATTTTGATCTATAATTCATACATGATGTTCTAAAGAAAAAATGATAATTTTCGAGATTTAGCACTTTAATTGCAAACGCTGGCTGAACCCTAAGTGATAGTTCAAAACAATGTTCTACATTATCAAACACCTCAGAAGGTCTACAAAAAAATCCGCGAGATCATATGTCTGTCTCTTAAGGATAACCCACACTGACCATTTTTATTTTTTTACTTTTTACGAGAAATAGTGGCTTATTTACGAAGCGATTTGAAACATTACAGCATTAATTTTCATGCAATTAAGTGTCTTAAATAGATTGTGCATGTAATATAGATGATCCTGGATCCTGGATATCGCAGTATTAACATAGTGGGACAGCAGTTAGCGCCGATATATAGCACAAATTTAACCTCATGATACATAGAGATATATTTCTAAAGTACTTTAGTAATATATCTCAATGTCATGATATCCAAAATTTACTCATTTATTACTTTTGATGCGGAACAAAGTTCGCCGGGTCAGCTAGTTTTTTTTATAAATTGTGTTTTTTGGAAATTATATTTAAGTATGAATTACATAGTAATAAAATGATGGAAATATGAATAATATATTTTGATCTTACCAACAGAATAATAAAAAATAGGAAGTGGAGTACGATTAGTTTAATATTATATTAGAAACAAATACTTAATTTTTGCAGTAATATACTGTAATAAAAGCTCAAAAATAAAGCTCAAGCTCAACACTCATGGGTGGTTTTGATTCATATATGATATTGTAAATAAAAAAGATAATTTTCGCGATTTAGCACTATATTGCAAACGCTGGCTAACGATAGACTTCGAAAATGAAGTGACATTCTACCAAAAGTACATAATATAAAAATTACAACTGTAACTTACTCGCAGTTTGTAAGACAAGACAGTGAATTATCCATCTTTTCAATGGGTGGCCACTGAAATATTAAGCTGACTTCAGTGGCAGTAGCTGCCTGTAGGCCGGTTTTCTCCTCCCATCGCTTAATAGCTTCTTTAATAGTCATAGCTTTTGCCATTTTTAATTATTTAAGACAAATTAATGTTAGTTAATAGTTTATAAATATTTTAATAAGTTAATAGTGTTAGTTAACATTTTATTTCTCGCCTGGTAACCATTGCAATATGTTTTATCGATAAAATGAGTACATAATAGACTTCGTAGTTAAGCACTATTTTAAGTGGGTTGGCAAGTTAACCGAGTAATAATACGCGACAAATATCTTAACTGAAACCTTCCTCCTTTAATTAGGTAAGGTAACAAGGGAATGTGTGTCTTCTGGTTGGTATTATACCATTTATACCAAACAGAAGACACACAATACTGGTTAGTTTTCGAAGAATTTTGTTCGTCACAAGACAACGTCATCTATAAAATACATTTCAACACAAATACATTTTCATAGACAAGGTAGACTAAATGCGAGTTAAATGCTGCTTTTAAATGCTACTTTAATTTAAAAATACATAAACATAACTTAAACATAACTTCACGCCTTTTGTTACCCGAAGGTGTAGGCAGCGGCTGTTAAGCCTCGTCTCGCTGTTATGTTTACGTCCCAAATGGAATAGGGGGCGAACCTATTGCCATACCGGGCACAAAGTTTTCAGTCATCGATATTTATCACACATAACTTCCAAAAATAATTTCGAAAAGTCATTGGTGTGAGCCAGTGTCTGGAATCGAACCCGGGCCTCTGGATCAGAAGCCATGTGCTTGACCACTGCGCCACCGAGACCTAACTAATTTAAAAATAACTTTATTTATTTGTTTATTACTCCATTCATAAGTTCGGCGGGGCAGCTGGTAACTACTATTCATACTATTTATAGATTCAGGCACTTGAAATCACAACTTTCAGAAACCATATAAAATACATAACATATAGATAACCCCGTTAACACCAAAGTTTAAAAATTAGTTATAAAATATTATAATTACATATTTTAAAACAAAGTCGCTTTCCGCTGGCTGCCCCCTTATATGCTTATATCTAACTACGAACGCAATAGATTTTAACGCGTTTTTTTTTTATTAAATAGACGGGGTCAACGGGGTGGTTTGTTTTGTATGTATAAATCATGTATTACAGTATACAATAGCAATTAAAAAGCGATAACGTTCGAGAATTAGTACTTTAAATGCAAACGCTGGCTGAACCCTGATTGATAACTCAAAACAATGTTCTCCATTACTATACAATTACAAACGGTCTACAAAAAAGTCCGCGATTACCCACTATGACCATTTTAATTTTTTCTTTGAGGCGAAACAAAGTTCGCTGGGTCAACTGCAACTAGGTTTACATAAAATTTGCATTATTAACTAAAATATTTAATTTGTTAATCGACTTAAAAAATTATTGTAAGAAGGCGATATCAACACAAGTTCTGAGCTATGTTGCCATTGCAAAAATAGTGTCTAATAAAAGACGACATGAAGAAATGCTATTGAATCCATATAAAATGGCGCCGATAGAAACAAAATTGCCACGCCTTGATAA
This sequence comes from Euproctis similis, assembly GCA_905147225.2. NCBI lineage: Eukaryota > Metazoa > Arthropoda > Insecta > Lepidoptera > Erebidae > Euproctis > Euproctis similis. The sequence continues at coordinate 4,201,629 of LR990107.1, forward strand.
ATGTGCGTACTTTTTTATGTAAATTGTTCAGATACGGTGATTTAAACTCAAAAGGAATGAAGACTTCCTTCTTTCTTTCATTTTGACTTTTTAAAAGTCACAACCTATTTTTTTTCCTTTTCAATTGTTTTTTTAATTAAAAAAAAGTGACATGGAATCTATACCTGAGCGGATGAAAAATCCCTAATTTCGATTTGATTAATATACTTGTTGTGTGCTTAATTTTGTCTTCTACGCATCTAGTTAATAATCAATATTATTGTTAAATTATTTGAACAGGTAAAATTGAAACTCAAGAATTTCTAATTACTCAACTTTTTCTTGATACGACGCCATAGTCTAAGGTATTCTTAAAAAAAGTTATTTTTGACATGCAAAAATCCCGGTTTTTGTATTTTATTTGAATTGATTGAAATTTTTAGTACTCTTGCGTTAATATCTGTATTAATTTTGTCTATTTACACAATTACATGGCTGTGCTAAAAGAAAATTCACCTAGTTTGGTTAGTTTTTATGTTCCAGTAAATCCATTTCGATTTAGGATTTTTTAACAAGTCTGTTACTTGCAGATACATAATCATGGCTGCGAGATACGTAAATGTGGTGCCCACAGCACGGCTAAAGGTAGGCCTAACTTAGTTTCCTATTCCTATTTATAGAGACTAAATGAAGTCCTACATTAAATTCTGAAAAATGATTATGTAAAACTTCGAGTTATTATGTTATAACTATGAATTAATTATTGCAGTCCGAATGAAGCACTGGATTTCTTTTCATAATTTAGAGACTTAGGCTAGTTAAAATCTGTTCAAAAGTTTAACAGTATCGGACACGACACTGTTAAACTTTTTGGTATTGCTAACTCTCTAAATTATGAAAAGAAATCCTGACGGCCATATTAACTAATTAAAAAATAAATTTGGTAGTAAGTTAGTATTGTCTTTAATATTAAATATGATTATTGTATTAAAACAGAAAGAAGTTCTCTCACCAGTGGCCAATGATTCTGTCTACTGTCGGCTATGTCCTAAAGGGTTTGCAAATGACTTAGCACTCAGGAATCATGTAAAAGTGGAACATATTGATGTTTATATCAAAGGAGATCCTAAATTATGGACTGAAGATGAAGACAGAATGGTCTGTATTTATAAATAATATCATGCTATGTTGATGGAAAGTCATTCTTACTAAGTTTAGTTGGTTTCATAATTATACCTAATTATCCATACTTATCTATTTATTGTAGTATGTGCCCTCTCAACGGCATTTTGCAAAAGTTTTTTTATTTCTAATAACTTTGCCCTTTTTACACTGTCATGTTATGAAAACAAAATAGTATTCTTGAATTCAATAGTATTATTATTTTCCATTTATTCTCAATATTCTGTTAATTTTGTAACTCAAGATATGAATAAATGTTGGCAGATTAAGCTCTTGTTACAATGCTGTGTGTGCCAATTAGCTAAAATTTTTTTTCATATTTTATTGTTCATCAGAAAGTTTTGTTTTTCTTTTAATAAATACAGCACGATTCTATCATAGTCCATAAGTAATGTACCTAAAACATAATTTAAGTAAATATTATTATAGATTTGGGATTAAAACTACAAATCAATACCTTAATTTGCGGACCTAATAACTCTACTTTTTCACGAAATTGAAATTTTGATACCGATAGAAACTAGTTAATATCTAGTTAATAGTAGTAGTAGTAGAATAGATCTATCTCTCTCTATAATATATAGAAAATCTATCTCTATCAAAATTGCAGTTTCATGAAAAGGTAGAGTTATTAGGTTAGTAAATTAGGGTATCAAAATGTGATTTCATTAATATAATAAATTATTACAGCCAAAACCCAAAATTAATAATATAAAAAAGAACAACTACATGCAATCTAATAGTGAGCAACTGGATTCTACAAATCTTATGACTCTCACCTCTAATGATGTTAGCTACATTATAATCAAGACCGAGGATGATGCTGATGGCAAGAAAAAGAAAGAAAGAGGCCTCAAGAATGAAGACAAAGTATATAAGATGGTTTCTAAAAAAGAGACTGAACCCATCACGTAAGACTTAATTCTCATAAACATTAATTAAACTCTGTTATTCAAGATTGTAAACTTTAAAATTTTGCATACATGTAGGTAAAGTTAAAGCTGAAAGGGACATTAGACCATAACCTGACTGAGTTACCACTGGAGAAGATGCCGTTATTAAAAAGTTGTTTAATCATGACATGAAAAAAAGGCAAAAAAATGTGCAAAAGTACCCCGGTTAGATATCACTACCACTAAAATATGTTATTTTAGTGGATATTGAAATATCTAAGTTTGTTGATATGCTTGCAGTGGTCCATTTGAATGTCTACAGCCTTCAGTTCTGGTGGCAGATGGTACATGTCACCAGATATTCTTTTCTTGCTGCGAGTACTCCATACATTTTAGGGATGAACATACAAGAAGAAGGAAATGTTTGAGATGCCAAGTGTGTGAGAAACCGCTTACAACCTCTGGTGATGAACAGCCTGCGCCATTCCCTTGTGAGGTACAATTTACCTATACTTCTGTATAATATCTCTGAAACTCTGAATGCCCCGTCTATTCCAATAGTCCAATAGTGTAGTTGTAATGTTTTTTTACTATCATAGTATTTCCAGTACAGTTTCATTACAGGTACAGTTCTGTTTGCTGCAGCTAGTGTTTCCTATGTTATGAAATTAATCAAAATATTTTTCCATATAATACAATCTGTAATTACAGGTGTGTGGGATGGGATATCAGACTAGCGAGGAGTTATCTGAGCATACATCTATAACACATGTCAAAGTGAAGCCATTTGAATGCAACATATGTCGGAAAAGGTTCACACAACCTGTAAGTATGCAATCACCATCTTTATATCCCTTATTTTCACGTCATCTTCATATCCCTTGTTTCCGCGTCATCTTCATGACATGAACAGTCATGCTAAATCAAGTTGTTTAATTTAGTAATATTATGGATATTTTATAGGAAGGGATTTTTTTTTATATTGAGACAAGCACTAATAAGTCCAGAGCTAGGTGGAAAGTCATAAACCCAGTGAAATCAAATATTCTATGAAGTAGTAAATACGAAATTAAAGTAAATGATAAACTCACAACGGAGCCACAAATGATAGCCCAAATTTTTAATGAGTACTTTATTGACCAAATATAGCCGATTATTAAAATTAATCAGAATTAACACAAATAGTACAGGATATAACGGCATACACACAAGTGTAATTAAATCAGTAGATACTATTATAGCCCCAATACTGTGTAGTATTATAAATATAAGCGTTGAACGAGGGACCTTTCCACAACATAAAAAACATCGGTTATTAGGCCAATGCATAAAAAAGACGACCCAAAAAATGAGCAACTATAGACCTGTAGCTTTAGTTTCCGTTATTTCTATAATTTTCGAAAAAGTAATAAATAATTCACTAAACCATTATTGAATTGAAATAAATGGGCTTTAGGAAACAAAAAAACTATTAATACACTTTAATAGGGACAATCCTATTCTCCTAAGCCAGCAGTATTTATATGGATATGACCAGGGCTTTCGATCATGTGGACCACAAAATTCTACTTGCAAAACTATACAGCTATGTTATAAGAGGTTATGTGCTTAGCCTCGTAAATTCCTATCTGAAAGATAGAACTCTTGTCAACTATATTTACATGTTACACATGTTGACTCGGCTGACTTTGCTCTTGACTTTGACTTGCTACATCATACATTTTTTTTTCATGGGATAGGAGGGCAAACGAGCAGCCGTGTCACCTGATGGTAAGCAACCAACGCCGCCCATGGACACCAGCAACACATATTGTGTTACTGTTGCGTTGCCGACCTTTAAGGGATAGGGGATAGGGAAGGATGGGGAAGGGGGGTGTACCCGGAGGGTAACTCTCTCACCGAACGAAACGCGGCATGAGCCACTTTACGTCGATCTTCTGACAGGTCGTGGTATTTCACCGGTCTGTTTGGTTCTACCACTGTTAAAGATGACTAATAAATTAAAACCACCCAGTTGATAACTACGCACAAAATCCGTTGCGTAGTTTCAAAGATGGCGCTGGGGCATTTATGGAGACAGAAAGCGGAAAGCAACTTTATACTATGTAATGATTAATGAACAGCCACAAAATTAATCTTATGTAAAACTAGTATCAACATAAAATAACTTCACGCCTTTTGTTACCCGAAGGTAGGCAGCGGTTGTTAAGCCTCGTTTCGCCGTTATGTTTACGTCTCAAATCGAATAGGTGGCGAACCTATTGCCATACCGGGCACAAAGTTTTCAGTCATCGATATTTATCACACTTAACTTTCGAAAAGCCATTGGTGTGAGCCAGTGTCAGGACGCGAACCTGGTCCTCTGGATAAGAGGCCGTGTGCTCTACCACCGAGACTTTTATTCCTTACTACTTTTTAGTATCATGAACTATAAACCTAGTAATCAGTCGAAAATACAAATACATAACCTATAAAGAGGACAAATTATTAGAATCAAGTGCAACAACATTTTTGGGATTGTATATTGTTATTGACACATGGAGGACCCAAATTAATAATTTGTGTACAAAACTTTACCAGTTCTCACATGCCCTACATACTACTTATACATATGTATGATTGCAAAGATTGCAAGTAAAAATACTATATTAATAGCCTATCATAAGCAGCCTCTATAAGGCATTATTTTTTGGGGCAAAGCTATTAGCATTTCAGATGTACTAATAGGACAAAAAAGTGTATCTGAGCTATTTGCAATATAAAGCAAACAGTCAGCTATAAGCCTCATTTTTAAAACCTGAAAATACTGACGGTCCCGTCATTGTATATATATGAAGTCAATATGTTTCTAAAAAATAATTCAAACTTTTATAAAACACTAGAAAGTGAACGTTGCTATAAACAACTACACTTATTACCGACCAAAACGACTTTTGCTCACAAAAGTATATAAGCAAGGGCGCTAAGCATATATAATAAAATTCTTATTCTTCAATTTATTAAATGACCAAGTATATTACTGTGTAAATTATTATATCGAGGACCAATTTAAATGTCTAAGAGACCGTAACGAAAAATTTTGACCTTATAATATTGCAATTGTTAGATTTTAATTTTATTTTGACAATGGTCCATTTATTCATTACAGTATTATTCTTATTGTATCTATTGATTTATATGTTTTGCTTGCCAGATGGTGGGATATGGTGTAACACTATAATATTGTTTACTGAGACCTGTTTGTACCCATGTTCGCAAAATAAATGATTTGATTGATTGAACATTATTTCATATTTTTTAAAATAAAGCATCATTACATAGTATAAAACAAAGTCACTTTCTTATATCTTTAAAACTACGCAAAGGATTTTGATGCGGTTTGTTTAAAAGTTAAAGGGTGTTAACGCGGTGGTTTTGATCTATAATTCATATATGATGTTGTAAGGAAAAAATGATAATTTTCGAGATTTAGCACTTTAATTGCAAACGCTGTGATAGATCAAAATAATGTTCTACATTATTAAACACCTTCAGAAGGTCTACAAAAAAGTCCGCGAGAGCATATGTCTATCTCTTAGGGATAATCCACAATGACCATTTTTATTTTTACGATAAATAATGGCTAGAGAGAAGAGAAAGTGAGACTGGAAAGAAGAGTAGCGTTAGGAAATAAAGTAAATGGGGCGTTGGGCAGATTCCTGGGCGCAAAAGATATTAGCAGAAAAGCCCAGGTAGCAATTCACAATGCAATACTGATCCCAACGCTAACTTATGGAAGCGAGAGCTGGGTATGGCAGAGCGTGCATGAAAGTAGGATAAACGCGGTCAAAATGAGGGCATTGCGCAAAATAGGCGGAGTGACTCTCGCTGACCGCGTGGAAAACAAGGTTATAAGGAAGGAAGTCGGATTGAAAGAGAGTGTCGGTGTAAAAGTAAGAAAAGGCATGCTCCGATGGTTCGGACATGTAGAAAGGATGGATGATGCAAGATTGACTAAGCAGATATACAATGCAAAAGCGGATGGATGTAGGAGTCGAGGACGGCCTAGACACACATTCCATGACCAAATAGAACGTGTTCTGGAGGAAGGTGATGTTAGGAGCCTCAAAAATCGACGCGCGTGCATGAAAAGCGTTATGAAAGTCAACGAAGCGAGTGAGGTGTGTAAGAATCGTGCTTTATGGCGCTCCGTTCTCTCTGCCTACCCCGCAAGGGATTTGGCATGAAGTTATGTATGTATGTATAATGGCTTATTTACGAAGCGATTTTAAACATTACAGCATTAATTTTCATCAAGTGTCTTCAATAGATTTTGCATGTAATAAAGATGATTCTGGCCCTTTACAGCATGCAATTTAAACGAATATTTTCGAAGATATTGCAGTATTAATATAGCGGGCTAGCAGTTAAATAGCACAAATTGAACCTCATAATATCCAACATTTACTCATTCATTACTTTTGATGCGGAACAAAGTTCGCCGGCTCAGCTAGTTATTAAATAAGTCCCAAATCCATAATATATGTTTATTGTTTCACTAACAAGTTTTATATAATCCAGGGTGGTGTATTGCAACATATGAGGATGCACACTGGGGACCGACCATTCCCCTGCACAATATGTAATAAGTCTTTCACGCAGAAGTCTGGACTAGACCAACATTTACGGATCCATACTAAGGTAACTGACACAGTCCTCTGACATAATTGCCCCACTAATGGTACATAAATACAAATAGAATATATATATTTCATATACTACATTTATATATAAATTTTTTTACCAGGTGAAACCCTACCGCTGTGTGGTGTGTAACAAGACATTTTGTCAATCTGTCCATCTGCGTCAACATATGAGGACTCACACGAATGTGGCCCCATTCCAATGTAGTATATGTAGTAAAAGATTTAAACAGAGTAGCCATTTGAATTATCACCTTAAGAACCACAACACATCAGCAATGAGTGATGAACAGAAGGTCAAGTATGCTGAACTTATTGGTGCCATTGAGGCGAATGAAATGCTCCGTGCTGAGACTGTTCAGATTGTGACAGAGGTTGATACAGAATGGTGTGCAGTAGAGAATATTATTACTGATGGATAGTTATGCTCGTATAGTATTTGGCTACATCCTTAAAGTAGGTGTAAGAATCTTATCACATTGCATTCGGTTCTTTCTATCTATTCAGCAGTGGATTCAACTTCAAGTTTTTTGGGAACATTCTTAATGGGCTATATATTTACATAAATGCACAGTCTACTCTAATTTATGGAGAGTAGAAGGAAAGGATGTGTGATCTCAGTGTGTTAAAAGTGTCCGTTGAAAGGGAATAAATTCAGGAGGTGCTGTAATAGAAAGTGGAAGGATTTTAAAAGGAGCACCACAAATTATTAGAGTAGTACTCAATTAAAAAAGGAAAGACAAGCTTCCGCTTTGTTGCAGCACTTTTCTTTTTTCGATGGGTTTTGAATAATATTTTTTCTCAAATGTTTTTTCTGCCAATCAATCTTTCCTACTATGAGGGTGAGTGTTGGAACTATAATTTGCTGTATAACCTTTAAGTAGATGATTTTTGGACTAATGCCCCATACAAGATGGTTCTCTTACTTCTACCCTCCGTAACTCTAATGTATACCTACCTAATTTACAAACGGAGTTGCGGATAACTGCCCGCTAACTTAATATATTTGTAGAGGATTCTTTATTTTCTTTTTTTGTTAGTTGATTTTGAAATCATATACTTTTTCTACTAATGCAATAAAGACTAATTGTATTAAATATATGTAAGTGTTATCGATTAATAAATTGTAAAGTAATTATGTTTGTTTTATTTCTAACAAATATATCAAAATTACTACATATTATGTAAAGTTTATGATTAAATCGCTATAAATACAGAACTCATCTGACAAAATAGAACTACCATGTTTTGAATGATACCTATGCAGTGGAACAGTGGTAGAGTCTTGCAGGTCGCTGCAAGGAATGAATTGGCCCAATCCCCTTCCTTTTTCCTCCTACTCCCATAAAGGACGGCAACGCACCACGGTGTACATGGGCAGTGAGAAGTTACCATCAGGTGAGGACCTATGCCTGAGTGCTATACAGGACACGAATTTGAGTCAACAATACTTAATCATACATATCTTCTGGAAAGTTAGTTGTGTGACTTGAACTCTGAAGTCGCATCAAAAGTAATAACTAATGCAAATTTTGAATATATCACTTTTTACGTACACGAATTACACATACAAACCATCCCGTTAATACTCTAAAAAAATCCAAATAGGTTGCGTAATTTTAAAGATCTAAGCTAGAAACATATAAGAGTAACACCAATCGCTGAGACGTCATAGATTAGCGTATAGCTGGTCTGTGAGGGGGAACAAGAAAGTCATGTCACATTGCCTACCAACTGTTGACGACCTCGGTATCAACTGCTATCATGTACCACGAAGTGTGCAACGACAGCGGTTTTCGACTACGTGACGTCTTTAGTGCATGGGAGTAACAAGGACAGAGATATCAATCGCTCGGATATTCGCGTCAATCGCAAATTTATAGTTTTTATATCTCGTCTCGTTGTCTTTACTATAGTTGTATGAAAATATATCAAGTACTCAATATTAGAGAACAAATGGGAGGTAATGTTGCTCCAATGTTGTAGACAGGGGATGATGTAATTGAAATAATTCTTTTAAATAAATACTATTTATTTACATGTCTTGTCTTCTGTCGTTATTTACATGTGTGAACACTACGTATATGTATATTTAAATTATTCTTTTGATTAAAACATTTCGAACATATATCACATTTATATGGTTTCTCACCAGTGTGTATACGCATATGAATCTTTAAATGCTGTTTACAGTTGAAACATTTGTTACATACATTACATTTGTGTGGTCTTTCATTTGTATGAGAACGAATGTGTCTCATTAAATTAATATTTAAATTGAAACATTTCCCGCATATGTAACATTTATGAGGTTTCTCATCTGAGTGTATAAGAATATGATTATTTAAAACGTTATGGAAAGTAAAGGCTTTCTCACATATATTACATTTGTAAGGTTTTTCACCAGTGTGTTTACGATTGTGTTCAATTAAATGGTGTTTCTGATAGAACTGTTTCTCACATATATCACATTTGTATTTTTTTTTCTTGGGACGTAACGAGTTGCAGTTTTTGTATGTTTTATCTGTGTTGATAAGCATGTTCTCTGTCAGATCAAATTTTACTTTTGTTTCAACTTTTCTCAATTTAGTAAGACATGAATTCTGTTTCAAAATGGATTTTGGCATCTTGCGAACACGGGCACCTGTATAAAAGAAGTTTATTTTGAGTTTATGTTTGTATGTCGATTGAGTAATGTGGCAATCCGCAACCATTAGGTTAATTTTACGTTAGCCAGGTTGTTAAATTTACCCCACAAGGGGTTCATATAATATATGATGCAATAACAATTAACAGTTATTATAATTATTATTTATAGTTATTTCAATTATTGTAACAGTGATAAGATATTTCCATCACATATAATATTATTTACCTTTTTTCGTCTTTGCCTGATGCCTCTTTTCAATATTCTCGCCTTCAACATTGAAATCTTCTGTAAAAATCAATATTTAATTTATAATTAGCTTTAGAAATCGAACGGCATCAACAATTTTTTGAATTCTACTAGTCTATGTAAAAATTCACATTATATTGAGAAGGGCCATAATTACACTTTAAGCATAATGCTATTGCAACAAAATTTGAGATCAATATGAACCTACAAAAATAATCAAATTGTATACATAACAGAAAACAATAATTGATTAATCTGTGGCTTACTGTTTATCAAATAGTTAGTTGTGATTCAAAATTGATTAAATGAGCTGAATAAAGTTTATTGGATTGCAATATTAAAATAAAATACTTTTTATTACTGACACCTGCAACACAGTTTTTACTACAGTGGGTGTCAGAAGATCCCATATTGTAATATGACTTGTTTATTTTTACAATAAAAATACAATAAAAAAATATTATTATTACACAACTGTATCAAAAAGAGGTCCAGTATGTTAAGTTGTTTTTATTTTAGAGTCCCAATTAAGTTTCGCTTATGATTATTTTACCTGACTTTACCTTCCAATAGGACAAGGTTACTGTAAGAATTATTTATAACAACCTACCTTTGAGATGGCCTAGTTCCATTTTGTTTAATACAACTTTCACATCTTTAAGCAATTTGTAATCTATAGAACTTGTGTGAGGTTTGTGTTGTTTTACGAAATTCAGAGCTATAATGTTATCTGCATAGATGTTCTGTGTCTGAGCTAAATCCTTTACTGACTTGACTTTACTGCACTGAACAAAACATCTATCTTCTTTATTAACTTCTTTATTTGAAAAACTGTTTTCATGTTGTATAACAAATTCCCTGGATTGGTTAGATGCCATTTCTATTTGATTTTCTATAATAATTTCATCAGATTGATAATCTATATCATCTTTTGCATCTACAGTCTGAATATCTAAATTTGAGTCAAAATTTTCTTCTGTGGTACCATGATTATATGTTTGAAAACAGCTGGTTTGGTCAAAATCATCTTTAGGGACTTCTAGATCTGTATTATCATCTATTTCTGTAAAATAATTAATAATTGTCAATCTATGCAAGTATTCTAAACAGGAAAGATTTGCATGTTTGTTTCAATCGAAAGAGCTCCTAAAGGCTAATTCATGGAGTTGAAAAATTCAATTACTGTTGTGAAGCGAATGTAGCTCTAGTGAACATATGGAATATTTTTTCAGTAAAGTTGGGTATAAGACGGGAGTAAAAAATGTTCTAGAAAGTTTTTAAAAAGCGTGCCCAGCAAAAACTATTTGCAGAATGTAATTATTATTATTATCTTCAAAAAACACATGTCCCATAGTTACAGTTACTGCACAATAACATAACTTCATGCCAGCTCCTACCAGAAGGTATAGACAGCGGCTGTTAAGGCTCGACCTATTGTCATACACTAGACACACAAACTGGACAACTGATATTGTTAGGGGCCGTGAAAGTATTACGCAAGCACTATTGGGGGCGAGGGGTGTTTGCTCTGCTTATTTTCGATGACATGGGGGGGTAGGGGGGGTCCCGAGGATGAATATGACATCAGTAGTTATTTAATTTACCGAAAAAGCCCTCGGACCAATCTTGTAGATGGTCTCTTAAGACCAAAGTCTCTTAAGGGAGGGAGTTACCCGCGAGAGAAGGTAATAAATAATTGTAATAAATCTGCTTCCGTAATAGTTGTATGGGCCCTAACTGTTGTGCTGCACAATAAGTGTTTTTTTTTGTTTGCAAAATAATCAAAATATTGTCTCTTTAAAAGTTTGGGATTAATCTTTGTCAAAATAAATTATTCATAACTAAGACTGATTTCATAGCTTTATTTAACTTATTGAACTATTAGATTTGCACATTTAAATTAAGGAATATCGCGTTATTAAAAATGTAAGTATTAGTGTTATAGCCAAATAAGTATTAATGAAGCACCAAGTCGATTCCTTGCAGAACAGTTAGCTTGGCGAAATATTTATTGTTATACTATTTATAAATAGGATATTCCAAACTTTGAACTCACAAAATCTGGGGAACTATTGGTAGAAGTATTGCGGTAAGCAGTTTAGTGGACAGCTAACAACAGACCTTTATAAAACGCCATTGCAAGGTCTGAGAATAGTCAATATTTATTTTTCATATTCGTAATATTAACGGTGGTCACTTGCATATTAGTTTATTTTTGGCAAAACGATGTTTGCTTGTGGTCAGCTAGTGGTTAATGCTTGGGGGTAAGGGGAGAACGATTACAACATCTAATCTGGCCCAATTGTCAACCTCACCTGCGCGCGTTGGCAGTTCGCACGAATAACCAACGACGACGGCCCGAAGCTGTCGTGGTGCTCCCTGCTAGAAAACAGACGAGGCTCTGGCGACCGAGAAATGGCGGTATAACCATACACCTGGCTAGGCGACTGGTCGGATGAGGCTACAGCGGCCTTGAGTTCAAATAACCTCTAAAATGTCTGGTGCAGAAAGCAACGGGAAACTACTGCACTATTCTTCCCAAGAAAACCACATGATTAAAAATTACCAAGGGACTGCTTTGTCCTGCGATCCGACTGACGCTCGGCGCCATTGTGATTCCGGGTTGCATGGTGGGAAATATGCTACCGGCCACTTAACTGCGGACCACCAGGCAGGAAGTGGAAAATATGATACTGGTCAAGGTACAGGCACAGTAAAAGCCCCATTACGAAAACACCTTCGCATGGGGACTTGGAACGTCAGAGGATTGCTGAAGCCTGACAAACTTGCGATAGTGGAGAAGGAGATGGACAGGTATGGCATTGACATATTGGGGCTTAGCGAGGTGCATCGACCGGGAAGCGGTCATTTCACCACGAACAATGGCAACACATTCTACTATACTGGTGCCAAAGAGCGTAGCATCAATGGAGTAGCATTTATAATACCACAGAGACTGCAGAACACCGTCATAGGATACTCTACTCCAAATGATAGAATGATAGCCATAAAGTTAGATGCAAGACCTGCGCCCATCAACATCATTCAAATATATGCGTCTACTTCTCAGTCGGATGAAGATATTTCGGACCAATTTTACGCCGATCTTGACACCTTGATACGTAATATACCGTCCAGTGAAGTAACTGTTGTGCAGGGTGACTGGAATGCAAAGGTTGGCTGCACTATGGGGGATCCACTCAAGGGCTCTGTTATCGGTGGCTATGGGCTAGGGGTGAGAAATGATAGAGGTGAAAAATTTCTTCAATACTGTGTAGAAAACCAGCTGACTATTATGAACACCTGGTTCCAGAATCACCCTAGGAGACTTTATACATGGACTTCACCACTGAGCTATAAAAATCAGATTGACTTTATCACAATCAAGACTAGATGGAGATCATCTGTTACTAATGCCAAAACACTTCCTGGAGCAGATTGCGGCAGTGATCACCAACTTCTCATAGCTGACTTCAGACTTCGCCTGAAACGTACTCGGCCGATCCCCAAGCAATCCATTCTGCTTAATAAACCTGCTCTAGACCATTTTCACAATAAAGTTGATATAAAAATCAAATCACTAGAATGGGACCCCTTTGACTCCAGTGAAGCAGTATGGAATGGTCTCAAAGACGTGGTGTTAGACACTGCAAAGGAGAGTAAGGACCTATTCAAATCCGTCACTAAAAAGGAAGAGTGGATAAGCAAGGAATCTTGGGAGCTGATTGAGGAAAGAAAGATGCTCAAGGCAGAAGGTCTCAATACAAAAATGAAATTAGATCGCTACCACCAGTTGCATGCAGAGGTACAGAGATCCACGCGAAAGGACAAAGACAGGCACATTAACAACATTTGTAGTGAGATAGAGGGACATGCTGTGAAAGCACAAACAAAAGACCTGTTTCTGAAAGTGAAACAACTGACTGGTATCTTCAAACCAAAGAGTTGGGTAATTGATGACAGTAGAGGTAACACCTTAACAGTCTGGAAACCGTTCTAGATAGGTGGAGAGACTACTGCTTTAAACTCTACCGGGATGAAGAGGAACATAATATAGAAAGGAGATGGGATGATCACGTGAGAGAACCAGATATATTGTTTTCCGAAGTGTGGGACGCTATCAAGAAACTTAAGCACAAAGCTGTGGGCCCTGACGGTATATCTGCCGCAATGCTTCAACACCTGGGCGATGCAGGAACTAAGATCGTCCATCAGATATGCAACAAGGTCTGGAGAACGGGACACTGGCCAGATGATTGGACACAATCTGCTGTTGTTCCTATACACAAGAAGGGCTCCACAAGAAAGTGTGAAAATTACCGTACCCTGTCTCTCATGTCTCATGCAGGTAAAATCCTACTGCGCATTATTAACGCGAGGCTCTCATCATTTGTCGATCACCAGATTCCGAGTGAGCAGTCGGGATTTGTGGCCGGAAAGGGTACTCGTGAGCAGATCTTGAATGTCCGTGTGCTCATCGAAAAGTGTCGAGAATTCAACAAACCACTGGTTTTATGCTTCATTGATTACGCTAAGGCGTTTGACTGTGTACAGTGGAGGGCAATGCTTGATGTGCTTGTAGAGATGAGCGTACCGGAACACCTTACTTTCCTAATACAGAATCTGTACCTCAATGGCTCTAGCTTCGTGAAATTGGAAAACCAGATGTCTAAAGTCTTCCACACAGAACGAGGTGTGCGTCAGGGTTGTATTCTGTCCCCCAAGCTATTCAATTTGTATGGCGAGTCTATCATGAGGAGGGCATTGGATGGCTGGAAGGGTGGTGTTGTGGTTGGTGGCCGCAGGGTCAGCAACCTGAGATATGCAGACGATACAACAATACTCGCGTCGAATGAAGTAGAAATGGCAGCTCTCCTGAAGAAAATTGAAGCTGAGAGTGCCAAGCTCGGTCTTAAAATCAACCATTCGAATACTAAAATAATGGTGGTCGATAGGGCAAAAATACTTCCTGCAACTCACGCACTCGACGGGTATGAAAAAGTCAACCAGTTTGTATATCTGGGGTCTCTGATTGCTGGCGACGGCTGCTGCACGGAGGAAATTCGCCGTAGGGCCGGTATGGCTAAGAATGCTATGGCTAACCTGGACAAAATCTGGAGGAACCGTGGTATAAGGAAGGAGACTAAGGTGCGCTTAGTTCGAGCTCTGGTGTTTTCAATATTTACGTACGGTGCCGAAACTTGGACTTTGAGAAGCCGCGACAGCAATAAAATCGACGCTTTTGAGATGTGGTGCTGGCGAAGACTGCTTCGTATACCTTGGACTGCGATGCGAACTAATGAGTCCATACTTCAAGAGCTCTCCATCACTAAGCGGCTCTCAGCAATATGCCGGACACGAGCCCTGCGTTTCTTTGGACATATTATGCGGTCCTCAAAGCATAGTATAGAGAAACAAATTATTATAGGGCAGATGGATGGCAGACGTGCACAGGGAAGGACACCTACTAGATGGTCTGATGCACTGAAGAAGGCAGCGGGTGGCAACATGCAACGAGCAGTCCACGCAGCATATGATCGCACTAGGTGGAAACAACTATGTGGTCACGATCCTCATCAGTGAGGGAACGACAAAGAAGAAGAAGTGGTTAATAAAAGGAAAAGAGTAATAATTGTCTCTGATGCAAGACATTGTGGTTTCTCATGATAATGAAATTGATTAAAACTAATAAGGCAACAAACCTTCAACTTTGACATGAACTGTTACATCTAATGCCCCTTTTTTCTCGTCATTGTCAATAACAATGACATCAGAACCATTTGTATCTGTCGGTATAATGGATATGTTTATAAGTGGATGTTTAACTTTAATATTTCTCATATCTTTTGCTGGCAATTGTCTGAACTGTAAAAGAATTTTTTTAATATAAAAACTGTTTATCCATTTTCTAATATTTGTACAAGTTTAAATAATGTAACTTTGTGAAATAGGAGAATGATGACAGAACATATTATGAGACTAAACAACACACATGATTATTAAACCACACCTGAGTGTTCTTAATTTTTTGTGTTAATATCTGCTCACTGTGTAGACAGCTGACCTGGAACTCGTAGCAATTCCGAAGTTTTGCACAACATATGTAGCATAACTGTAATGGCCTGCAGTCATTTGTCACAAACTGTCAAGAAAATATTATGTATATTTATTTCACCTTATTATAAAACTAGGCAGTTGCACAGCAAGTATTGTGTAAGCTGAAAATTTAAAGGAAATAAAATATTTAAAAGATATTAAATGCATTATGTTTTAATTGCATGTTGTTTTAATGCATATTATGATGCTGACCTGATGATAAACTCACGGAATAAGGCTGTAAATTAATTTGTTTAATCCCAGATTAGTACCATACAAATTCCTTAAGATTATCAGCGAATGCCAGGATTTAAATCCACCATATAAAATTATAATACCAATGATACTCACCGGCGTAGCACTCAACAACTCATAAGTTATTTGGAGATTAGTGTTTTCTATCGAATGCATGAGATCATTTTCGACAAAACATATTCTACATATTGATAACCTCTCCATAATAATTGTATTATTAAATAATAAGGGTCAGACTTAGTTATAGTAGTAAGTAGTTATCAAAACAATTATACATGTACTATTAACTATTTAATTTTAAAAACAAAGAACGTGTTTAACAGCAAAAGCACCGTAATCAAAAAATAATTATTCTAAATCCTCGTTTTATTAGATAATTAATAATAAGACCCTTTATTTTTAATTTGACGATTACACTTTTTTTTATTCTTCCAGTTTTGCACAGGCTAAAGCTTTAAAGCTATACTGCCAAGTCGGAGTAATAATTTTATTTGGAAGTTACAAAACTTAAATTAACCTAAACCTAATTCGTGGCACTTTAGGTATGATGTTCCAAGGGAATTTTGACTACAGTGCAGAAGACCATTTTCCACTTTTGTACACATACGTACGAACACCTAAATCAACGTACAGTGTAAAGTATGATAAAAAGGTACCTATTCAATTTATATTAAAAAAACTACTGGATCCAAAATAAAAATGTAAAGACCCGACACTGTCGGGCTGACAGGAGAACAAGAGAGAGGAATTAGTATTTTTTTATAGGATAGGAGGCCAAACGAACAGGCGTGTCACCTGATGGTAAGTAACCAACGTCGCCCACGGAAACCTACAACGTAGATAGTGTTACAGTTGCGTTGCCGGCCTATGAAATAGGCTAGGGAAAGGATTGGACGTGGGATGGGAAAGAGCGAGAGGAATGGTTTAAGCCTCTGTATACCACGTAACGTCGATATACGGAGGATGTTATATTTCACTGGTCAACCCGGCGCGTTTATGCAAAAAAAACTAAGTGGCTCATCCGTCTTATTACAAAACGCCCGACCGAAGCTTCGGCTTCGGCTTCAGCTACGTTTGGCCATAAATCCATTTTTGGCGAATTCTTCGTCTTCGGCCGGATTTTTGTAGATTGGGTAGCGGACAACAACTAGTAACTATAAATAGTCCCATACATAGATCAAAACAACTATTAGGATTATATCGCTTTTATTTATTACATAATTATATTTATTTCCCGACGTTTCTCTGTATCAATGAAAATAACTTTTGAACAATTACCTTATTTTTGTTCATCACTGGTCGTAAAAATGATCTCTGTAAAGAGTTCGAAACGTCGGGAAATAAATATAAATAAGTAGTAAATAAATGCGATATATATAATCCTAAAAGTTGTTTTGATCTATGAGTGGAATCGCGAAAGTCTTAGAAATAAATAGTCCCATACAATTTTAAACAAAATGTGTAAATTCAAGTTTTCACGACGGACACACGTGTCTGATCATTAGTGGCCTACCGAAGCTTCGGCTTCAGCCACCTTCGGCCATAAATCCATCTTCAGCGAGTTCTTTGGCTTCAGCCGGATTTTGGGTCGAAGCCGAAGGTACGAGAACACTCGGAATTAAACGAACT
Organism: Euproctis similis; assembly: GCA_905147225.2. Lineage (NCBI taxonomy): Eukaryota > Metazoa > Arthropoda > Insecta > Lepidoptera > Erebidae > Euproctis > Euproctis similis. Next base: position 4,219,241 of record LR990107.1, read on the forward strand.
GTTACGAAAGAGTGAGTTGACTGACGGACCTGACTGCACTTAGTTCAGTGGGGAAACCTCTATCATCGAGAGAAAAACGGCATAAGCTACTTTACGCCGATATTCTTTTTTAACTGTGGATATTATTGAAGAAAATGATTAAATTACTAATAGTTTATAAACCTTCGGCTTCGGCCAAAAATAGACCTTCGGTCGGACACTACAAAACGACGTATTAAACAGTACCTAAGGGTTTGGCAATTTCTGAGAACATTCGGGGCTTCAAAATCTCGACAAAATACTGTTCCTCCTGCCATAGATTTCGAACTAATTAATCAATACTTCACTGCGTCTCCTTTAATTAATAGGACTATTAAAGCCAATACCTTAAATCGCATTTTAAGTATTCCAACTCCGAACTACGATCCTTTTGTTTTCAATGAAATCACTGACTGTGATATTAAGAAGAGCGTGTTGTCGATTACTTCTAACGCGGTTGGTTCTGACTGCATAAGTCGGAAGATGATGCTTCCCATCCTGGATGCCATACTTCCAGTTCTTTCTCACCTCCTTAACTTCTCCTTGAGCTCCCGAACCTTTCCAACTTGTTGGAAAGATGGTGAAATCATTCCTTTACCCAAAAAACCTAATGCCACCTCATTTTCGAATTCCGTCCCATATCTTTACTCCCATTCCTTTCCAAAGTCCTTGAGTGGCTGGTAAATTGTCAGATTTCCGCGTTTCTTTCCAAAAATTACCTTTTAAACCCTTACCAATCTGACTGCTCTAGTGAACATTACAGAGGACATCCGGCTGGGTATGGAATGTGGAAATCTGACTGTAGTTTCACTCCTGGATTTTAGCAGTGCCTTCAACACGGTGGACTTCGATGTTCTACTAGCGATAATGCGCTCTATTAATATATCGGTCCGGTCGTGATTGAATGGTTTCAAACATACCTGACTGGTCACCGGCAGCGTATAAAAATTGATGATGCAACATCGTCTTGGAGTATCACTGCCACAGGTGTACCGGAGGGTGGCGTATTATCTTCTTTACTTTTTACTATTTTTATATGTACTGTCTCCTCTAACCTTCTCTCATCCTACCACCTGTATGTAGATGACTTACAAATTTATTCCCAAGCTCCTCTAGGCTAGCTGTCAGAGGACCACAGAAACCACGTTACTGATTTAAATAGAATATCTGAATGGAATGCTGATTATGGTCTATGTCTAAATCCCATAAAAACTCAGCTAATCATAATAGGTAGCTCTAATTTTATTTCCAGAATTAATTGGTCCAATTTGCCACAAATGGTCTTAGATGGTACAGCAATACCATATAGCAAAAAAAAAAAAATCTGGTTGCCTGTAAAGTCGGTTTTACGGGCGAAGATTTTACGTGACAACGTCTTTTTCTCGGTAGAATATTTATTGATATGAATATAATTAAATTGCACAATAGGAACAAGGAATTGAATGAAAATAAGAATTGCACAAATTACAAACACAGTTTAAATCAAGTTTTATACTTTATATTTATATTTATACTTTATATCTGCCACTTTTTCTTAATATTTGTAATTTTAAAGAATCAATTCGAAAATCAAAACATTTATTCAGATCGAAGGTTCAAATTTTTGCTAAATAAATTTGAAATTAATGAAAATTTGTAAAATAATAATTAATTAATTAATTAATTTTAAACTAATAATTTACATAACACTATCAACATTTATCAATAGTATGACATAACCTATAAACTCAGTTTCTCAACTTTTGTGTCAATCTAACAATTAATCAATCAATCATAGTTTACGATAATGAAATATCAGTGTACAATTATTTACCTTTATTGTTGTAGTTGTTGTAAATGACGAATCTAAGCACTCCACATTTTCACTACAGACACAGCTGACGATACTTTAACCACACGTGTGAACTTGTATTATGACGCTTTCTTGTTTTTCCAACGCCAAGAACGTTCGAGAAAGACAAAGACAGAGACACAAGCATGCGCCGATTCAATGCGCCTAATTCTCTAGTGCTGCGCGCGCGGCAGACCGATCATAGTTGAGTGGGAGAGAGACGCAAGGCATTCGGCGGGCCTCTCTCTCGTTCGGTGACTCATCGTAACGTTACCGAGCGTTACACTTTTTCATAAGTGACTCCCAGCCGCAACCTAATTTAAGACGTTGTCACGTCAAAAGTTAAAAATCTAGGCATTATTATTGATGAGACACTGTCATGGAATCCTCAGTTACAGGAGGTGAGTAGGAAAATATTCGCATCAATGGGTTCCTTGAGAAGACTACGAAATCTCCTTCCAACTGCTACTCAAATTGCGCTTGCTCATGTTTCATATTTCGAACTAAACTCAAGTGGTTACCTATCCGCTTTCGTCAGAATGCTCACATTCTTTCTCTACTCTACAGTTTCAATATCCAAACTACTTTGTCTCTTAAAAAACGCTTCCAAATTTCACTTGCTTGACACGGATTCAGGTTTTTTGAGAACATCCAGGAAGTTACTACTGAAGATGCTTGCACATTCCACGGACTATCTTAGCAGATCATTTACAGTACAAGCAATTCGTCTGTGGAATGCTTTGCCGTTAATTAAAAGAAGTGCCAAGTCCTTCGACAAATTTAAGTGCTTGGTGAGGGAGTATTATCTGTCACAGTAATAATCACATGTTTATATGGTCTTATTTTATTAATCAAGTAACATCCAGACTTAGCATTCCCTGTAACCAGAGTCTGTAATTTCCTCTGTTCTTTATATGATATAGTTTATGTAATCTAAGTATGTATCTAAGTAATAAGTAAGTATATAGTTATTTGTCTATTTATGTAGTATAAACTAACTTGGCTGCTATTATGCTATAATTATTAAAATATAGTATGATAATAATTAGGTACATATCATTAAAACTGTATGTGTACACACTACCCCTGATACTATCCTTTTCCAGGTGTCCATTTAGGTTGCCTGGAAGAGATCGGTTGTAGCGATTCGATAAGGGCGCCAATTGTACATTTAATAATTTGTAAATAGTGTAATGTTTCATGTGTACAATAAAGCTTATTTGTATTGTATTGTACCTACTAGTTTAAGCTTTCATGTAATACAATATTAAAAGACATTTTTTTAAGATTTATAATTTACAAATGATTAAATTCCAATTTTAAAAGTCTCAGTGGTCGAGCACGCCGCTTCTGAACAAAAGAAGTCGCGGGATCGAATCCGGGCGCACATCAATGACTTTTCGAGTTTTTTAGTTTTAGTATCGATGACTGAAATCTTTGCGCTCGGTATGGCAATAGGTTCGCCACCTATTTCATTTGAAGAAATTGTTTAAAGCACGATGATACGAAAACTAAGCTTTATATTTTGTTTAATATTTTGCCCACCTAGTATAAAAAGTATTATATTATGAATCAGCCCTTAAATTATGTAACTAGATTGGAAATATATAATTAAGTACATACATAATATAACTGCACGTTAAGTCCCTTGTGGGGTAAGCTGAAATGGCGTATATGAATCTTCCGTTATGTTCAAGACGGAAGATTCATACACGCCCCTCTCGTTTCTTTGACTTCCTTAATTCTTGTTATAAACGCTCGTCAACTTTTATGGCTCTTGGTCACCTTCCTCCAGGATATGTTCTATTTGGTCATGGAAAGTATGTCTTGGCCGACTGCGACTCCTACGTTCATTCGCTTTTGTATTGTATATCTGTCAATCTGTCTTCATCCAGTCTTTCTATATTTCCGAATCATCGGAACATGCCCTTTCTCTCACACTCTCTTTCGCGTACGAACGAAGGAAGTAGGAACGCTGTTTCCTAACGCCGCTCTTTTTTCGACATTCACGGTGTATCTACCATTCCTGTTAAAACCGCATCCAAGATACAATTTCATCCACCTACTCTAGCACTACGAGTACCTCATCAACCATTATTCTTGTATCCGTTTTTAATTCTTTCCTTTCAAACACCATAACTTTCGTTTTCATCACATTTCATTGTAAGCCTTTCATCGCTGGTAATGGTCTTTCCCAATAGTGATCCCTTACCTTTTTACAAGGGCAAGATGACAACAATACTTCAGTCCATGGGAACCTTACCCGACCGCCAGCATAGTTTGCTTATGTGGTGTGTTACTATTTTTCATACTTTGTACTACTACTCCCAAACTTTTATAACAATTTTAGTAAAATTTTCATATCGTATGCAGTTTCATGCAACTTTAGAGATACAGTTCATATATATTTTTATAATACACCAACCGCATGATTGAACACGAAAAATCAGGAAAAAGACACTTTTTTATTAAGTATGAAACTTTTTTCAAAATATTCTTATTCGCGTGATATTATTGATTCGATAACTGCACCAATATGACTTGACCGATTTTAATGAAATTTTGTGTGCATTTTAGGTCTGACAATCGTTAGAAAGCGTTCACGAAGGCTTAAAGAAATATTCGAATTGGCGAATGTTTTTAAGAAATATTCGTATTCGCATTCGCGAATGATCAAAATCGAACATTCGTTACATCACTAGTATGCAGTAAAGGGCCAGGATCATCTATATTACATCCACAATCTATTTATAACATATAATTGGATAAAAATCAATGCAGTTATGATTAAAATCGCTTCGTAAATAAAAAAGATTGTGTGGTTTTATGAAACCACCGTAAAAGTGAAACTTTTTTTCACATTATAGACATTCAACTAAAAATTTTCGAAATATTATTTTTTTCGAAAATCGAATGTAAGTCACTGTTCACGTATTTTAGTTACCATAAAATATTGGTTACATTTATAAACGATAATAGACGTGAAAGGCGCTCTGACGAGCGCCTTTCACTTTATCCCTACTCCGCGGCCGACCGTCACGCGACATGCAACACGCAGACGAAAAAGTTTGAGACGATGTAATAAAAGTTTCACTTTAATAAGTCATTAATTCTAGTAAAAAGGGACAAGGTATTGTACATATGCCCTTGCGGACTTTTTTGTTGACCTTTTGAAGATGTTTAATCACAGAAATAGATCAAGATCTATTGATCTATTTCTGTGTGTTTAATAATGTAGAACATTGTTTTGATCTATCACTTAAAGTTCAGCCAGCGTTTGCAATTAAAGTGCTAAATCTCTAAAATTATCACTTTTTCTTTACATCATATTATTTATATGAATTATAGATCAAAATCATCAGCTATTAAAAAAAACCGCATTAAAATCCGTTGCGTAGTTTTAAAGATATAAGCATAAGGGACAGACAGCGGAAAGTAACTTTGTTTTATACTACGTAGGTATGTACTGATTACCCCACAGAAATAGATCAAGATAGAACGGCGAATAGGCGTGGCAAGCGTGCCAAAACCCTGCACTATATTGCATGCTTTTCGAAACTCGCTCTCATTACGCAACGAGCGTTCCTGCCATGCGTTCAGGACGTAAAAAAATAGATAAAAGGTCACATATATGCCTTATTGTGCTGTGAAAAATTGTAAAAACAAAAGTAGTGAATCAAATATGAAAAAAGGAAATATTTCGTATGATCAGTAAGTACAGAAAATCAGTAGAAAGTATTTTTTTGAGATTATAAATTATTGTTTTACTTTTTCTATGTTCAATAATTACGATCACACGTTGTATATTTTTTCGATATGATAAATATCCATTGCTGTCCGCATTCAACGCTCGTATACAAAAACATTGCGCGTATAAATTATACGCGTAATGTACGTCGAATCGAACGAAATACACAATACACCTGCCAGTTGATCGCTGTGTCTGTTAATCGCTGTGATTCGAATGTTAGAGATGGGCACTCCATGTCGATTTATCCATTTATCGATAAGTCTTAGGACTTATCGATAAATTAATTCAATAATAATTTGAGTATCAGCTCATATCTTGCTTTGTCCCTACTTTATTCTAACACCACAAATTTCAACCAAAGTGTTTCGTAATTACATTGGCAGCAGTTTATTTGATAGTATAAGTTTTCACCAATTTGACCAATCGCCGATGGAAAATCATCTCGTTCTTCTCAAATGGGCAGTAACCGAGGTATATGTAGACGTTCGGCTTCGTTATTTAACCAGGACTGTGAGGCCAACCCTTACAAAAAGGCAAATATTTAATAAATATGTATAGTTTCAAGGACAGTAAAATATTTATAATTAAATTTTATATACTGTTGGAAAAATATGTTTTAGGTTTTAATATGTCGGATTGAAGTATTTAACATGTTTTACTTTCTATGATTATCGTTACAGAAAATCAATAAAGTTAGTAAAATATAAAAATAATAAAATTAACACACGTTGCCGATATTAACATCGATAATCTAATGTGAGTGTCTCCTAACTAGTCGCGCCGCTCACAATGAAAATGACGTCACGCTGAGGGCGTGGTTTTTCAAAAAAGTGACACGCTCGAAATGTATGGAAATATGCCATCGCGGCCGTTCTATCTTGATCTATTTCTGTGGATTACCCCATCAAATATTGGCGGGTAAAGACGGAAAGTTACCATAAATCCTCAAATTAAAAAACCAGCGATATTTCGACTCGGCAACATAATAACCAATTAAAAATAATAGGGATTGAAGAAAATAAAAAACTAGTTTTTTAATTGTATATATTGTAAATGATGTTATGAAAGTCAACGAAGCGAGTGAGTGTGTAAGAATCGTGCCTTACGGCGCTCTTTTCTCTCTGCCTACCCCGCAAGGCTCTGGCTTGAAGTTATGTATGTATGTATGCAAGTAATATAATGAATTTATTTTTCATAGTATTGTAAATATATAAAAAACTTTGTATCTACATGGGATATTCCCTTATAACTAACAAACTATCCATCAAACCAACAAGCGTCAACAGAGGCATAGGACGTAACAAAATTCTGGTCTCAAGTTTGTTGCCTGTATTGCATAAACTATACAAAATCTGTCCTTATTGTCTTTCTCTGTTTTCCATATTCCCCCCACTCACCCTATATTAAATAATGTTATAATGAATGAATGTATGTAAAACAGTCCTAAAAATCTGTAATCTATAAATATCAATTGGAGATGACACTAGACTTAATACCTTTAACATTTAGTTCAACAGTTGAAATAAAACAGCAACTTAATATTACATATACATTGTTATTAATTTTTTGTTCAAATGAATGAATACATTTAAATTCAAGTGAGAAATGCAAAATGTTATTGCCTTGTATACCATTGATATTGACCTAGCATTTGTTCTGCAAACTATGAACCATGTATATTTTTTAGATGCCTATCTAAAACACGTTTGTAATTAAAGCCTTTATCACAAATATTGCATTTAAATAGTTTCATGCCTTCATGTACACGTATATGAGCTTTTAAACTACTCTTCTGACGGAAGCACTTTTCACATATAAAACATTTAAATGGTTTCTCACCAGTGTGCATACGAATATGATCCTTTAAAACATTCTTATAATTGAAACCTTTGCCACATGTTTGACATTTAAAGGGTTTCTCACCTGTGTGGGTACGAAGATGATCCTTCAAAACATTCTTGTGAGTAAAGGTTTTACTACATACTTCACATTTGTGCGGTCTATCACCATTGTGTCTACGAACATGGAGCTTTAAATAAAGTTTACAAATAAAAGCTTTCTCACATATATGACATTGGTATGGTTTTTCTCCTGTATGTATACGCAAATGTTCAGTTAATCGTATTAGTCGAATAAAACGTCTGCCGCAAATTTCACATTTATGCGGTTTCATATCGGCATGCTGACGGAGGTGCTTTATTATAGTGCTCCTGCGTCCAAAACTTTTGTCACATAAATCACATGTATAAGGCTTGTAACCTGTGTGTATATGAATATGAAATTGCATACTACTCTTTGTACTAAAGTTTCTGTTACATATATGACATTTGAATGGTTTTACATGTGTACGAAGATGGTTGTCAAATTTAGTTTTGCTAGTACAAATTTTGGCACAAATATCACATTGCAGTGATATCACACCACGCTCTGGTTTACCAGCTTGACTAAATGTATTTACAATTCTTGGGTATTGAGCAGCAACATCTGCAATATAAATTGTTATAGTAAAAATTTTATGTTTAAATAGTTGTATTTAAACATAAAATTTTAACTTAGTATTACAGAGAGAAAATATAATAGTATAATTAATAATTCTATATGGCAAGTCTTTTCAACAGTTTCAAAAGTTTTAAGTTAAAAACTCCTCGTATAACATGATAAAAAAAACTATAGTAATAATGATGGAATTTATTTTCAAAAATGGTTGTTTAAAATATGTGTATTCTCTGGCTTGAAGCAAGAAATGTTAATTTAATATTAAGTCCTGTTTCATGTGTTCTTAGAATGTCTCAGACATAATTATGTATGGCATAAGGTAAAATTAATCATTTGGCTAACGGAAGCGTCATCAGATGTCTTTAGAACTATACTACTTTATAGAATTTTCTTTGGCATAAGGAAGAGTTGCTTATGAGTCTGGTCTATGTGGTTTCAAGTAATATGTTAAGTACAGTAGAATTTATCACATAACCAAAGTTACAGCAGATAGTTGTAAATTTAACTCTTCAGAAACAAGTAAGAATTCAATATCTATTTTAAAAGTATAACATGAGAAAATAATTACATCTTTTAACCACCTAAACACTTACAACAATCCTTCATAATTAATATAATGATGTATAAAACAGGATTACGAAGATTACTCTGATTACCATTTTTCTAGATATCAATGAAAATCAAGTGCACTGTCTTCAAGCTATAGTATTTGAAATTATATTGGTTGGCATTGCCCAAAGATTAAGCATGAAATCATACCTTGAATATCTTCAGCATTTCCTTCATCATCTGTTGTGTCTAAACGTTCCACTTTCATATTGACTATGCCAAGACTCCCATTATCTAATTCTGCTTCTTTCTCTTTATCATCTAACATGTCTAAAGGCTCTTTTTTTGTATTGTTGATTCTCTCAAGGATATCAACTTCTTCATTCTGAATCAAATCTAAAGGCTCCATTTTGACATTAACAAAATTAAATCTTGTTGTAGATTCATCCTCATTTATAAAAACAGATTCCATTTTTTTCAGTGATTCAAGTTTTTCAGTGTAATCTGTAAATGGATAATGTTTTTTTTAAAATAACATTTAATTAATGACTTGCCTTCAATTTAATAAAGACAGCATATTTCTACTCAAAACCCACTGATGACGCCGAAAAGTTACATGTAAGCTGTAGGTTATGATTATATATAAAAATAACCTACAGCTTATATGTAACTTAACAGCATAACTGTATTATATCGATCGTTTTAGCCAAATTATGTCCGGAGGGTAGACCGTGGCATCATGCTAGAATTTTACTTTGTTGTAGTTTAGTGTAGGTAAATAAATAGTTTTATGAGATTAGCTCACCTAGGGAACCTGGCACTAACATAGGATCCAATCAATAATTTATTCCACTACTATTATCATTTAAATCAAACTAAGTTAAAAGTAAAACTATTAGACAAAAATAAGTAGCGATATGTGTTATTTTATTAATTAGTTGAAACGCAGTTGAAACGTACCGTACGTCTAGCTTAGTGATGTTCTCTTGAGTCATCAACTCGAACAGGGCCTAACTCGAGTTTATTTCCTCCAACTAGAGTTGAAATACATAACTAAACCGACATGGAACGAAATTAGTGGGACCTTTATTTGAGCAGTGATTATTATTATGACTACATTCGTTCGTAGCAAACAAAGCGTCACATTTATGTAGATTTGAAATTAACTTATTTTTGTTCTGTTTCTGTCAAATATCTTTCATATCCAATTTGTTTCCCATGGCAAAATGCAATTATAAATTTTAGTACTTAAATAATGTAACTTCACGCATAGTCACTTGCACGGTAGGCAGAGAGAAAAGAGCGCCACAATACACAACACTTACACGCCTCACTCGCTTCTTTGACTTTTATAACTCTCTTGTTAAACACGCTTGTGGATTTTTAAGTCTTTTGACGTCAGCTTCCTCCAGAACTCGTTCTTTTGGTCAGGGAAAACGTATCGTGGCCGTCTTCGACTCCTGTATCCATCCACTTTTGCACATGTCGAATTGTCTGGCCTATCGCATATTTAGAAATATTTTTATGGTCATTTATAGAAAACATAAAACGTAACTGCACGTTTTTTTTACCTGACCAGTGGCTGTTAAGCCTATGTTTACGTCCCAAGTGGAATAGGTGGCGCACCTATTGGCGTACCGGGCACAAAGATTTTACTTATCGATATTTACCACACAAAACTTTTCGAAAAGTCATTGGTGTGTACTATGATTCAGAAGCTGTGTGCTCGACCACGAGACAATAAATAATTTTGACTACAAAATAGATAAGAGAATTAATGCTTGATACAATGACTTTTTTATGGGATAGGAGGGCAAACGAGCAGGCGTGTCACCTGATGGTAAGCACCCGACGCCGCCCATGGACACCAGCAATACATATAGTGTTACTATTGCGTTGCCGACCTTTAAGGGATAGGGGATAGGAAAGGATGGCGAAGGGGTGTGGGCCTCCGGGTACCTCGCTCACCGAACGAAACGCGGCATGAGCCACTTTACGTCGGAATTCTGCGAGATCGTGGTTTTTCACCGGTCGAGCCGGCCCATTCATGCAGCGAACTGCTTGGCTCTACCACTGTTAACTGACTTCGAAAAAAGGAGGAGGTTCTCAATTCGTCTGTATGTCTAATATATTTTTTTTAAGCTTTAGACTTTTCAATATCTGCGGATGAAAAAATTTTTTTATAAATTATCTTTAATAAATAACCCTAACTCGAGTTAAAATTCGATCTACGTGTATTTAACTCGAGGCAACTCATATTCACTTCACTAGTCTAACTAGGACTGATGAAAAAATATCGATATTTTTTATTGTTCGAAATATAGATAGTTCGATATTGAAATTAGAGTCAGCCGAAACCGAAACCGAATGTGGCAAGAAGTGTCGGCTGAATCGCACTGTCATTGATCGCCATCCACTAAGTCGATGCGGATGGAAACACTGAGGATTCGGGCGATACCGAAAATCAACAGGTGGTATAAGTCCGAACAATTCCTTAGAGCACTCGCCCTGGTATAGGCCCTGATGCATAGAGATGCAACATCTCTCCACAACTCTAACGGATCAAGCCGATCGGAAAGAGCTTGGTTGTCGACAAGTCGGACCGCGCGTCGTTGGATGCTGTCAATAGAGAAGCTGGTACTGGGGTGTCCCCACCCAAAGATGAGAACAGTATTCCACGTGAGGTTGGACTTGCGCCTTATTCAGTTGCAAGCGATGACCTGACGTAAAATACCGTCCCGCTCTATTAAGCACACCAAGTTTTTTTGAGGACAATTTGGCCTTGCCCTCCAGATGACCGCGAAACTAGACGCCACTCGACACCAAGAATTCCGATTTTGGCTGAGGCGGGTCAGGGAGTGCACTCAAAACAGGAAGTTACGACAAAGGGTGTCTTTTAGCGGTAATCGCGCAAATCTGTGTCTTCTTAGAGTTGAATTGGACTAAGTTTAGTCGGCCCCAGTCCGAAACCTGACGCAGAGTTTCGATTTCAGACACAAGTTTGTTCCGGTACTTAACTACGTTTTCCCGGAAATCCGCGGGTGGCCGGTATATAAGGCATGCCCCATACTGTCATGTCATCTACATATCAATGAACATTGCTGTATTGCAGCATGTCATTGATATGCAGAAGCAACAGCGTAGGGTATAGCACACAACTCTGGGGGACTCCAGCATTGACAGGTATTAAGTCGGAGCATGACCCGTCAACAACAACCTTAATTAATGCTCCGATCCACTAGAAATCTGAAGGGTTGAAATAAATAAGCTCGAGCATTCGTGTCACCTGGTGGTAAGTGACCAGCGCCGCCCGTGGACACCTGCAACATATATAGTGTTACAGTTGCGTTGCTCACCGTGAAGAGATTGGGATGAGGAAGTATGGGGAAGGGAGGTTGACCTCCGGGTACTTCTCTCACCAAACGAAACACGGCATGAGTTACTTTACGTCGATCTTCTGAGAGGTCGCGGTATTCGTAGTAAAAAGGTATGCGTGCGATTTACACACGATAGAAGTGAAACTTCAGTAAATCAACAAAAGAATGAGATGAATTTGCTATATATGCAAAGGTAGGATAATTACAAAGTTTAATTGTTTAAAAATGAAAGTATTTTGATTAATTTTAAAAGGTATTTAATATTTTATTTAACCTATGTTAGATAATTTATTGCTCAAGTTCCATATTTTCAGTTTCAACCAATGATACAAGATGGTTATGATAACTAAAATAATATGTCTTTGGAATACTGCATCTATTACCGTTATTGATCTAGGCTCGTAGTTGATTGAGTGCGATTGTTACACATTTTTAAATTAAATGTTGTATCCTGAAACTAAATCAAAGGAAGCGCTGTATCTGATGCAAAAAAATACTCGTAAAAATATTTAATAAATATAAATTCAATATTTTACTATTACTTATTAATTTCTTATCAGATGTATTACAAGATATCTAAAATAATGAATGGATCAACGATCTCTGTGTACTCCGTACTAGATCCGCTGTTCCGAAAAAAAATGGATCACACTCATCTGTACCTAATTATATATATATATATATATATATATATATGTACACCTGCCTCAGAGCAGCGATTTAAAGCGCTATAGGTAAGGTGTACACAATTAGGTACAGATACACAAAATAGTGAAAACGCTTGAGTAGTAAAATAATGTACTTACATTCATTATATTGAAAGGGAATTATTGTATTTAACGTGGACAGGGCCTAACAGCCGCACGGGTCGATCGATCATAAGGGAACCTACCCATACTACGTGACCTATTTTTTAAGATTTTTCGACCCCTCCCGCACATCGGTGACCACTCGTAGTATATGCCAAGACCCCCCCTCCCCCTTTAGTTTTCACGTAGTAATTCATAATTATGATTTTTAATCATTTCACAGGCAAAAATCGAAAAAAAATAATAATTTGGCTCATACTCGTCTTTACTGGATAAGACTGCATGCATACTTAAATTACTAGTGAATTATGTATTATGAAAAAGAATAACTTTAATTGTGAAAACATATTGCTGTACAGTATGTACCTAACTTACAGTAACTTAATTTACGAACACAACTATTATTTTCTGTTTAATCACATTAATATTCATCTAAGTCGAAAAAATACGAGATTTCTCTCATTAAAATGGACTACGTGACAAAAACCTGAGCCACCCCCCCGCTCCTGTGACTAACCGTAGTATTTTAAAGACTCTGCTCCCCCCCCCCTAAACGGGTCACGTAGTATGGGTACGGTCCCTAAAGTTAAGCAACGCTTGGCGCGGTCGGTCCGTGGATGGGTGACCGTCTTATCATGACGAGTTCCTCCGTGTTTCGAAAGGCACGTTAAATTGGTGGGTCCCGGCTGTCATTTGAACATCTTTGGTAGTCGTTCGGGTAGTCAGAAGCCAGAAAGTCTAACAACCAGACTTACCAAGGGGGATTGTGTTGCCCACGCAACTGGGTTGTGGAGGTCAGATAGGCAGTCGCTCCATGTAAAACACTAGTACTCGGCTGCACCCGGTTAGACTGGAAGCCGACCCCAACATAATTGGGAAAAAGCTAGGCAGATGAATTATTGATCATACTACGCTGTGTAACATAAGTTTTGTATAAAATTGCCTTTTAGTCTCTTTTTTAGTGAATAAGTGTCTTCTGAGTGAATAATTTGCTTTCGTGATACAATCTTATTTTAAAGTATTTATTAATTATGGCATTTATTAATAAAAGCGAATGATCAACTTGAATTGACGATAAATGATCTCCCGGGTGCAGGTAGCCAGTCAGTTTCTTTTCTCAGCAATCGGATAATTTTCACCCACTTGTCACGGCGTGCTGCATCTTTAGGCACCCTGCAGCGTTATTATTATAACAAAAAATATTTAAAATCTCCTTTTCCATAAATTAATAACTCTCCCACAAATGTGGGAAACTAAAACTGAGTTTTTAGTGGTATCACTGAAGCTAATTATGAAAATTCAACATTTTATCTATTTTACTGTATTTTAATATTAATGTAAACATTAATATTACGTGTGGAAAGTAATTCCCGTTAATTTCTTATGGGTTTCCGATTTTGAATCGCACTCTTTTACTACGCATTTACCCATTTTGTACCTATTGTTAATCGGTTCGCGTCTGACAGATGACTGAATTGACATAAGCTTCGCATAAGCCTGTTGGCTTATGGCCAGTGGTCACACTTTGAGAAGGTTACTACAAGTCTATATCATATAGGTCAATGTTTTCATATTTTTGACATTACATCTACAGAGATCTACAGAGATTATTCTCAAATATGCAATCTGATATTTGGGATGATGCGCTAGCTCGGCCGCCGCCTCCTGATCCTACATTGATGGTGATAGGCGCGAGTACATCGTGCACGGCTATGAAACGACGACTTGAGCCAAATAACAATAATCCGATTAAAAAACAAATTATTTCCCCTGATTCAGCTACCCCTTCGATTCAAACTGTTTACTCTGACCCATCATATACTGTAGGAGCTATCAATAACTATTCTAAATTAGACAAAGGTCCTTATATGTATAGTTCATGTGTCTCGTTCATCTCCGGATCCATCACTTGGCACAACTATCCGTCCAATTAAGTTTGGCCAATTTCTTATCACCCACAAAGTAAAAAATGTTTGTTCAGATGGCATCAAAAAAGTCGGACGAAATAAAATTTCAGTCCAGTTTAAATCTGCTGAAGATGCTAATGATTTTACTACCTCTCCCATATTACAGAGCAAATACGTAGCTTCCGTACCTACTTTCAATGTTACCAGGATGGGATTGGTGAGGCAGATCCCCACTGATCTTTCCATGGAAGAATTTGCGAAAGATGTCAACTTACCTACTGGTTGCGGCAAAGTTTTAAAAGCGCGTAGATTACAGAACAGAAAAAAAATAGATGAAGGTCAAGTTACTTGGGTCCCTACTCAGTCAGTGGTGGTCACCTTTCAAGGCCAAGGTCTTGGGTTTTTTTGTATTACACGTCTCTCCCTGTTGAAATATACATTTATCCAACCATCCAGTGTCATTCTTGCTCTAGATACGGTCACACTAAGGCCCAGTGTAGGTCGAAACCCAGGTGCTTCCGCTGTGCTCAAGAACATCTTGGAGAAAGCTGTGAAGTTATCGAATCCAAATCCTCTTGCCTTTTTTGTTCTGGTCGGCATTTCGCCATGAGCAATGCCTGTCCAGCCCGTGAAAGACAGAGATCAATAAAACTTGTAATGGCCCAAAACACAGTTTCATATGAAGAAGCCTCATCACAATTCTCTGCTGTATCTCGCCCTTTTTCCGAGGTAGCTAAAGATCCACCTACATTTCCTTCCCTCTCCAAAGCTCAGCAAATTCCTAGGCCTGTTCATTCAACTCCTCAAAAATCTCGATTACAACTGTGATCATCCGCTTCTACTCACTCTAGAATCCCAATGGGTAAAGCATATGATAGAGTTGCTCATCAGCAAATTACCTCTCATCCTCCATCATCTATGGCAAACGGTTATGCTTTAAACAACCACCAACTTCTTCCTCAAAGAGAAAATATTTTAGAAACTCTTTTATCTTTATTAATCGATTTTATTTCCTCAAATCCTCAAAACATACCGGTGATGATTGACGGGCCTCGTGGCGTATTGGTAAAACTACCGGTTGCAGCAATGAGGTCGGGGGTTCGATTCTCACCCGAGCAAAAATATTTGTGACAAACATGAATATTTGTGTGGTGTCTGGGTGTTTTTCTATGTATTATAAGTATTTATTTACAAAAAAAGAAAGGTATATATGTATTAATATTCGTTATCCATAACACAAGCATTTAGTTGCTTAGCTTGGAACTAGGGGGCGCTGTGTGTATTGTGTCCAAGATATTATTATATTATATATTATTATATACCGTCCCACGTTGCCTCCAAACCAATCCAAAAATCTCTTTGGCCATTCCATTATGGACGTAATTGACGATTCTCAAGATTCAAAAAGTGCCGTGGATCTTTCTCTTCGTTCTCCTTCTCTTTTCCTAAATATGACTTGGAAACTTCTTCCCCTTACTTACGGTAGTGATCATTTTCCTATCGTTCTATCCTTATCTCCTCACTGTCGTGTATCCCCTCCTACAAATTCATCCCCTCTTCGTAGATATAGGCTCTCTAGTGTTGACTGGGAGTCCTACTCTGCAACCCTTGACAGACAGCTAGATTCACTTCCTCGTAATATAAAAGAGTCCCCTTTTACCTGCTACAATGCATATACCGAAAGTATTGTTTTTTCTGCCTCCCTTCATGTCCCTCTTAAGAAGGTTGCAAGAGATTTCAAAGTCTCCCCCCCGTGGTGGGACTCTGATTGTACTGCGGCTGTAGCGGAGAGAAGGGAGGCAGAGAGAGCTTACAATCGGGCTATGTCTGCAGAAAACTTTCTTAGATACAAACATTCTGCAGCTAAATTCACCAGGCTAGTTAAGAAAAAAAAACGCCTCGGTTGGATTAACTTCTGTAGATCTTTATCGCCTACAACCCCTTCTTCAGTTATTTGGAATCAAATAAGACGATTTCGAGGTTCCTGTAACAACCAAAATATATCATCTACCGATCCTTCATCTTGGATTGTGGCCTTTTTGGATAAACTTGCCCCTCCATCTGCTCCCTCCTTGGCTTCATTGCCAACAGCTCCTATCTTTTTACCCTCTCGAGATGATTTTGATCATCCCTTTTCCTCTAGCGAACTCTCACTTGCGCTTGACGGACTGACAGACTCTTCTCCCGGTATAGATATTATTCCTTACTCCTTCCTAGCAAAGTCGACCCCTAAATCTAAAGATTTCTTCCTCTACTTAATCAATTCTTTTTTTGATAGTGGTGCTATCCCTAGTCAATGGAAATCTCAAATTATTCTTCCAATTCATAAGCCCGGTAGAGATCCTCTCCTAGCAAGTAGCTACAGACCTATAGCTTTGTCTTCTACTTTAGCTAAGACAATGGAGCGGCTCATCAAACATCGCTTAGAATGGCTGATTGAAAGTAGGTGCTTATTAGCTCAATCTCAATTTTGTTTTAGGAAAGGAATGAGTACATTGGATAATCTCAGCCTTCTTACTGCTGAAATCCAAATTGCTTTTAAAGAAAATAAATATTTAACGGGGGTTCTTTCTGATTTCTGATCTAACATCAGCATATGACGATGTTCAGCTTCCGCTTCTTAGAAATAAACTTTCTCGGCTCGGAATTCCCGAGAAGTTGTCTAGATTTACCCTTAACTTGATAGGTGAGCGATCTGTTTTCGTCAAGTCCAATTTTGGCAATCATCCTCGTAGAATCGTCTGGAAGGGCTTACCTCAAGGCTCAGTTCTTAGCCCTCTCCTATTTAATCTGTATGTACATGATCTCGCACTGGTTGTAAATTCATTCTGTCACATTCTTCAATACGCGGATGATCTTGTTCTTTACTAAACGTCCTCTTCTATTGAGGATGCCACTGAACGCTTAAATAGGGCTCCTGAGTGATTGGTTAGCTAACCAAGGCTTATGCCTTTCACCATCGAAAAGCTCAGTTGTAGTTTTCACCAAAAAAAGGATTATTCCCCGTATATCTATTTCAGTTCAGGACGAGATCATTCCACAATCAAATGTCGTTAAATTCCTTGGTATATTATTGGATTCTAGAATGTCTGGTTCCCCTCACTTTTCTTCTTTAGTTCAAAAATGTGAAAAGAGCATAAATATCCTCCGCTGCCTTTCAGGTGTTTGGTGGGGATCGCATCCGTACACTCAAAAACTTTTGTACAATGGCATAATACGCAGTCAATTGGACTATTGTGCTTTTCTTCTTAACTTCTGTAATAAAACTAATCTCGTTAATCTTCTTAAACTCCAATCCAAATGTCTACGAATTATCCTGGGAGCAATGAAATCCTCACCCATCAATGCAATACAGGTTGAATGTGGTGAGCCTCCCCTGTTTCTTCGTAGGCAATCTCTCACTGATCGTTTCCTTTTTAAATTAATTCAGAACAAAAATCACCCCCTTATTCCAAAATTATATTATCTATTAGAACTCTTTGGCAATTCTGAAAATAAATTACCTTGCCTCTCATCCAACTTCCCAACTCTATAAACCAGTTTTCGATGAATCCAATATATCTTACTCCCTATGACGCGTTAACCCTTAATCACAACATCATTCTTAATTTTGGTATAGTCAAACATACCCCTGGTGCCCACAGCGCCTTTCATGATAATTTTTACCGTCACTTTAGTGGGTGGCATCAATTTTACACTGATGCCTCAAAATTATCGCCGGATAGTTGTGTTGGTGTATCTGTATGGATACCCTCTTCTAAAATTACGCTTAATTATAAATGTCCTTCTTCTGCTACTGTTTTTACTGGCGAAGCTCTGGCTGTGCTGGAAGCTATTATTTTCATCAAATCGCGTAACCTTAATAATTCCATATTTTTTTCCGATTCTCAAAGCTGTCTTCAATCTATACTCTCCAATCCTTTCCGTTCGAGATCTCTTTCTCCCTTAATACTTAATAGGCGACTAGTGAGGAGACACACTCATTAGATTATCGATATTAATATCTGCAACGTGTGTTAAATTTATTATTTTTATATGGTACCAACTTTATTGATTTTGTGTAAAGATAATCATAGAAAATGAAAAAAATGTTAAATACTATAATCCGACATATTGATATAACATATTTTCCCAATAATAATAATAATAATATCTAAATATTTTATTGTACTTGAAACTATACATATTTATTAAATATTTGCTTTTTTGTAAGAGTTGGCCTCACAGTTGTGGTTAAATAATGAAGCCGAACGTCGACATTATACTTCGGTTACTGCCCGTATGAGAAGGACGAGATGATTTTCCATCGGCAATTGGTCAACTTGGTGAAAATTTATACTGTCAAATAAACTGCTGCCAATAAAATTACGAAGCACTTTGGTTGAAATTTGTAGTGTTAGAATAAAGGTAGGAACAAAGCAAGACATGAGCTGATACTCGAATTAATATTGAATTAATTTATCGATAAGTCCTAAGACTCAACGATACATGAAGTGTCCATCTCTAACATTCCAAGACCAATCACAGCGATTAACATTTGTACTATTGTGTATTTCGTTCGATTCGACGTACATTACGCGTATAATTAAAAGCGCAATGTTTTTGTATACGAACGTTGAATGTGGACAGTGAAAAAATATACAACTTATGATCGTAATTATTGAACATGGTAAAAGTAAAACAATTATTTAGAATCTCAAAAAAATACTTTCTACTGATTTTCTGTACTTACTGATCATACGAAATATTTCCTTTCTTCATATTTGCTTCACTACTTTTGTTTTTACAATTTGCCATAGCACAATAAGGCATCTTCTGTGGGAGAGACCGATAATATAAAATAGTATGCATATTTCTGGCTCATTCTTTCCTGGCTTCATCCTACACATTTTTGTATTTGTGTCTCTTACCTATCGTTTTTTTGCATTCGGTTTGAAATCACAACGATTCCAAAGAATCAACTTCATAACAAAATTGCGGAGCAACTGTTGACAACCACGGTATCAACTGATATCATGTACCACGAAGTGCGCAACGACAGCTGTTTTCGACTATGTTTCGTCTTTACTCAATGAGTGTAACAAGGACAGAGATAACAGTCGCTCGGATATTCGCGTTAATCGCTAACTGTCGTAACTTGATAAGGGTCCGTTTGCTCAGTTTTTATCTCGTCTCGTTGGCCTTACTATACTTGTACAAGCACATAAATATTTCTTTTAAAGTGAAACTTTTATTACATCGTCTCAAACTTTTTCGTCTGCGTGTTGCATGTCGCGTGACGGTCGGCCGCGGAGTAGGGATAAAGTGAAAGGCGCTCGTCAGAGCGCCTTTCACGTCTATTATCGTTTATTTATTATTAATTAATTACCCAAATATACACTTTATTTTTGTAAATAAATACCGTAAAAACATGTAGAATAGAAAAACACCCCCAGACGCCGTACAAACAACACAATAAATATATTTGTTTGTTTGCACTCGGGTGGGATCGAACCCGCCCCGACCTCGTGTTATCGGTAGTGCGGTTTACCGATGCACCACGAGGCCCGTATGAATGATTGTCTAATTACCGTCCTCTATACCAATTTCGACACATTTTCTAGGATCGGGTTTGTTTGTTTGTTTGTTTTTTACATACATACCTATACGTACGTACGTATTGCAGGCGGAGAAAAAAAAAATATATTATTAATATAACAAATGACACGATAAAAGGGAATATAATAAATTCGTATGTATTGTAAACGACGGAGGCTTTTAAGTTTCCAATTCCAAAAAGTGAACTACATATATGTGACACAGTTATGTTCGTCAATTTATTAGCGATAAGATAGTGCTCTTTATATATGTATTTGTCACATTTTCATAATAAATCAAAATATCATATTTACTGGAGGAAAAAATATCGTTTTGTTTTGTAAAGATCCTTTGTTGTAATGTTGTTAACGTTTAATAGGTGTCGCGTTAACCCTAGTGCCGTAGCTGGAATACTTGTCGATTCGGGCGACATCTATCGATATAATACGATATTACGGCAGAATCATCAATAGTAGCAACCTAGTAGCGCCATCTAGGAATTATTGTCGTGACCACGTAAAATAAAAAACATTTATTAAACCCTATTAACAAATACAAGATGGCAACTAAATTAAAATCGCCCTTATCGCACAATCCCCTGAAAGCCGGTGACGTCCGGTTCGATTTCAAATTAAACTAGTTTTCTCTCTCTTTGCAAAACTGCCACTGACTTGTAACTAACGAATTAGTGGAGGAAGCAGACTGACGCCTTTCTTACTTTACTTAAGTTTCCAATTCCAAAAAGTGTGCCAGGATTCGAACACGCGACCTATGCGATTCGGAAGCCGTGTGCTCGACCACTGGACCACCGGAACTACATATATGTGACACAGTTATGTTCGTCAATTTATTAGCGATAAGATAGTGCTCTTTATATATGTATTTGTCACATTTTCATAATAAATCAAAATATCATATTTACTGGAGGAAAAAATATCGTTTTGTTTTGTAAAGATCCTTTGTTGTAATGTTGTTAACGTTTAATAGGTGTCGCGTTATCCCTAGTGCCGTAGCTGGAATACTTGTCGATTCGGGCGACATCTATCGATACAATACGATATTACGGCAGAATCATCAATAGTAGCAACCTAGTAGCGCCATCTAGGAATTATTGTCGTGACCACGTAAAATAAAAAACATTTATTAAACCCTATTAACAAATACAAGATGGCAACTAAATTAAAATCGCCCTTATCGCACAATCCCCTGAAAGCCGGTGACGTCCGGTTCGATTTCAAATTAAACTAGTTTTCTCTCTCTTTGCAAAACTGCCACTGACTTGTAACTAACGAATTAGTGGAGGAAGCAGACTGACGCCTTTCTTACTTTACTTAAGTTTCCAATTCCAAAAAGTGTGCCAGGATTCGAACACGCGACCTATGCGATTCGGAAGCCGTGTGCTCGACCACTGGACCACCGGAACTACATATATGTGACACAGTTATATTCGTCAATTTATTAGCGATAAGATAGTGCTCTTTATATATGTATTTGTCACATTTTCATAATAAATCAAAATATCATATTTACTGGAGGAAATATTTTATGGTAACTAAAATACGTGAACAGTGACTTACATTCGATTTTCGAAAAAAAAATTATTTCGAAAATTTTTAGTTAAATGTCTATAATGTGAAAAAAAGTTTCACTTTTACGGTGGTTTCATAAAACCACACAAGTTTTTTTTTGTTACATCTCTCTAGAGAAGTTTATGGTTAAAACAAGATATTATGCACTTATTGTTAATTTTGGTTTCAAATTTGGGCTTTCCAAAGTGCAATTCGTCATAATTGGCATCTATACAGTATTAAGACAATATCTCGTCAAGTAAAACCATGTTACTAGAGATTTTATAAAATTGTAAATACTGTTGTTAATTTCGAGATCTAAATTTTTAAATTTAATACATAGTAGGTTAGGGAGCAACCAATATGCATGGCAAGATTAAACTAGGAAAATATGATATAAAAACATTAACATTCTTTATTATTAAAATTGTAAAATTTATGAATGCTCATAATATTTAAAAATGTTTCCTCACCTAAGATTAAAGTACTCGTAATAATGAAAATCTTGAAGCATTTCGAACGTGAGAATAAGAAATAAGTCTTTAAAAACAGGATAAAATTCATAAGAGTTTTAGATATATGGCAGTATATAAAAAAAAGGAATTCATTATGTATCAGAAATAACCCAACTGTGCTATAGGAATAATGTTGACAAATTGTTTGAATCTGAACAGGCCAGTTCATAATTTATAGAATTAGTTCAGTATCATTTATTTCAGTAACTTTATGTGTTGACGATTGTGCCTTATTAGTTTATTATGAAGAATAAAACCTTTATCACATACATCACATTTATATGGCTTCTCACCAGTGTGTGTTCGAATGTGTTTCTTTAAATTACTCTGATCACTAAAGTCTTTATCACATATATCACATTTGTATGGTTTTTCACCGGTATGCACAGCAATGTGTTTCCTTAAATAGCTGTTTTGTTTAAAACATTTCTTACATATGTCACATATAAAAGGCTTATCACCGCTGTGTAGGGAAATGTGATTTCTTAAATTACTGGGATTACGAAAACATTTATCACATATATGACACTTGTACGGTTTCTCACCGGTATGTATTAGAATATGATTAATCAAATCTTGTTTTTGTGTGGAGCACTTTCCACATATATTACATTTAAATGGTTTCTCACCAGTATGCACAAGTGTATGAGAATTCAAATGGGACTTTCTACGAAAAGATTTTTCACATAAATTACATTTGTGCGGTTTATCACCAGTGTGTATACGAAAATGAGAATCAAAACTGGACTTGTGACTAAAGCTTTTTTCACATACATCACATTTATACGGTTTTTCACCAGTGTGTGTGCGGACATGGTTATGAAAAAAATTCTTATGAATAAACGATTCATTACACACTTTGCATTTGTAAGGAATAATGTCGGCATTTATAATTTTGTGATCACTAATTGGTTTGCTTATTATCTCTATTTTTGTTACAATATTTTTATTTTCTTTGCATTTTACTTCTGTTTGCCTCTTCTTAGTGTTCTGTGTACTTCTTTTCAAAACACCTAGATTAAATTTCTTGCGAACTGATGCACCTGTTTAAAAACCATCAGATTATTAATAGAGGCTAAAAGTATGATATATTTAGATGAGTTTGTACCATATTTAAACCAAATTATAAACATATATATTTTTTTTACAGTTTATTGTACTGCAAATGGTAAGCCGTGCAAAACGAAAATAGCATGATAGGAAAAGAAAGATTTAATAAGTTCAAATTCATTAGCCACATAAAGGATTCCTATTAATAATTTTTAATGCAAAAGTACTCACGTTTTTTAATACCACCCACTGTTACAATAGAAAGCCCGCAGTTAGTCTTTATTTGAGATGTATTTATTATTTCAGCAGGGGAGATCGATTCAACTACTTTCATATTGCAATCTGAAATTTTTTTTTAACAAATAATTAATATATAATATAATTAAAATAGATATCAGTTTTATTTATTACATCTCCATCTTAGTTTACTAAGGCGATCACAATGGCAATTCTTGATTGATGTATCAAGGCATAGCTGCTGCTAATTAAAACCTAAATATAAAAAATTTGAAGTAGAAAAAAGAATAATATTCAAAAGTCAACAGAAGCTTATGTAACTTCATAGCTGTGTAAACATACATTTACACATATACTAATATACATTAGTGGTTGAGTTATAACTAATTTTATACTACACAAATAAAATAAAAGCAGGAAATGAAAATTAATGTGACATGTTTAGGCAAAAATGATTTAGTCCACCCTGGCCGAAATGCCAAGCTACCCTAGGTAAAGAAATTTTACCTAAACGTGTCACGTTAATTCCCGTTAATTTATTGGATTTCTGTAATATGCAACGCGAAAGAATGAAAGTTCTTAATTTTATACTAATTAAAATTAAAATGTAAGTTACATTAATTTGACTTGACCGTTATTCGAAGCTTACTTATGAGATAGGTTCTTTGGTTTCCGCGTATTCTATATCTATCCTTTTCTTACATATATTGCCCTCCCTTTCACTTCACTTCCGCTGTGTTAGCACTCATAATGAGTGCGGTGTATTAATTCTTCATTGGCGTCTTGTTTTCCGCTGCGAATAACAGTCTTAACGAGTTCTTGCTTCAAACGTGAAAATTATTTTCGTATCCACCCTCTTTAAATATAAAATATTAAAATCCTTTTCAAATTATTAAATTCTAAACATTTATATTCTTTTTCTATAAATTAAATTATCTGTCAGATAATGAATATGGAAGAAGCGCGTAATAACAATGAGAAAACTTCCGTTGATTTGCTTCCGAACCCCTCATCGGTTCCTAAGTGCCAAGATCGAAAATATTGCAATATAATTCGTATTCTTCTACTTCCAGTTCTGATAGCAGCTCCTCTTCCAGCAGTAGCAATGCTGAGATAAGCCGACGTAAGAATAAGAAGAGAAGCAAACGGAGACATCATTCCAATCACGAATTTCAGAGTTTAGTTGAAGAGGTACACAATATTCGTCAAAAATTAATGGAGTAATGTGAGTTTCAACAATGATAATATCCATGATACCATATCTCTGATGTCCCAGGTTAGTGGCGATCTCTATGAATCTAATTCTCAAGAAATTGATGATAATGCTAACGTGCCAGTAGTCAAAGATTTTCTCCAAAATGTAAAAACGAAGGTAAAAGAACCATCAACGCCTAAAACTCCTGAAAATCATTTGAATTTACTTTGTGATTTACAACATTTAAATAAAAGTGATTGGAATCGAATTAGATATGCGGACACCCAGAAATTGTACAATTATTCCCCTGGTTTTACTGAAATCGAAATCAATGATGAAGTTAAGGCGTTCGAGTCTTCTCGTCACCTCCTGTGTGCGGACAGGGCTTTTGCAGCCTTAACAATGTATACACATTGTTCACGCTCAAACAAAACGAGGCTTTACAAGATTTATTTCAGGAACTATTCTTGTGGGCGAAGAATGAAAACAGTATAAACTATGATAACATTAATGAAAAAGTGAATAACCTTTTTTCCTCAGGTACCTACAATAAATGTTCCTTAGACATGATACAGATTATTTGTGATCATCGTGCTGAAATTTTAGAAATGCGTAGATATAACGTAATTAAACAAACTAGAGACCCTCTGATGAAATCTTGCTTAAAGAAAATCCCACCGACATACGATAACCAGTTGCATGCAGAAAAATTTATAGCTGCTGTAGAAAAAGCAGGAGGCCCTAGTAAATGTTTTTGGCCAAGGAGGTCTGACTCTTTATCTGCCTCACAGGTAGATGCTAAAAAATCATTTGCCCACACTCGGGAATCAAAACCATATATAACGCCCTCGCAGGCTAATTTCAAAACAGCTCATACTAATTATACTACGCTAGTACACACTGTGCTAGCAATTATTTACCTCCTCAGGGAGGCAGTACAAACACACCTTTACAAGGTGCTTATAAGGCTCGTAACCGCGAGTTTCATAATGATTTGTTTACAGCATCTACTCATAATAATTTTCGTGTCCGAACGAATCAAAATACACAAAGTAAGCGAAAACATAATAAATCATCTACCTGGACAAACAATAACAGCAAGCAACGTAAGTATTGACTCCTTCAGAGCGGGCCGTCTTCTACAATTTCGAAATCAATGGGAACTAATAAAAGCTCCACCTTATATCTTAAAAATAATAAGCGAGTATCGCATACCTTTTTGTCGAAAACCATCGCTTTCTCATCCTCTCAAATTCCTGGCAACCCATATGCATGTGCGGCCTTCGGTATCGATGACGTCTGCCATAAACAAAATGTTGGACCAGGGTATTTTGGAACAGGTAACAGTATCACCAAGCTTTCTTTGCTCGATCTTTCTTATTCCCAAAAACGACGGCTCGGCTCGTCTTATATTCAACCTAAAGGCACTGAACAAATATATCAAGACGAAGAGTTTCAAGTTAATAAATGTAAATCAAACACCGGGATTTTTACAACCACAGGATTGGCTATGCAAAATCGATTTGTCCCAGGCTTATTTTCATTTACCTGTGGCTCAAAGCCACCGAAAATTTTTACGTCTGATTTACAACAACAATTTGCTACAAATGACGTGCTTGCCTTTCGGTTTAAGCACAGCCCCGAGAACTTTTGCCACACTCACAAATTGGGTTGCGTAAACGCTCAGGCAAAAAGGAGTCAGGATAATCGTTTATTTGGACGATTTTTTAGTGGCCCATCAGATCGAAAGCCGACTCCAAGAAGACGTAAGCATGGTCATAGACCACCTTGAATTTCTAGGTTTCATGATAAATCACCAAAAATCAATAGTGACTCCGTCAAAAAACTTAGAATTTCTAGGATTTCTGTGGGACCCGTGGTTGAACTGCAAACGTCTTCCAGATTACAAAATACCAGATCTGCTGAGGAAATTAAATCTGATGTTGTCAAAGCCACACACATCCCTAATAAGACTTCAGAGCCTAGTAGGGTTACTAAATTTTGCAAGTTTTTCAGTTCCAAGAGGAAGACTCAATTTCAGGGCACTATTGATTTTATTAAACAAAGTGCTGAAAGAAAATCACAGGTTGCCTCGTGCATTGACTCTGGCGGCAATAGGCAATCTGAAATGGTGGTGTCAGAATTGTCGGAAATCTTCGGCGATACATTTTCCGCCACCCTTTCATTTCCTCACAACAGATGCCTCGGACATAGGGTGGGGTGCTCGACTGGACAACCTCTCAATTTCCGGTCTATGGTCACAGACCGAGAAACGGCTTCACTGCAACCAAAAAGAAATGTTGGCGATCCTAAAAATCTTACAAGGTCATTATCGGCTCCTACATCACAAGACTATTATGATTCAAAGCGACAACAAGACAGTATACCGGGCATGTATATACCGAGCATGTACAATGTTCACGCCGATCATCTGTCACGGTCACGAGTGTCCCCGGAGTGGAGTCTGTTACCGCAGTGCACAACGATGATATTCTCCATATGGGGGGTTTCCCTTATAGATCTGTTTGCGTCGAAAAGAGCTCATGTGGTACTCAATTATGTGTCTCTAGATCAGAACGACAATCATGCCTTATTTCACGACGCATTCTCCCAAAAATGGAACTACAATTTGGCGTGGGTGTTCCCTCCACCATGTCTAATCCCCAAAGTGCTGAATCACCTCAACCAAGCAAAAGGGACTTTTCTACTAGTAGCTCCCCGATGGGAACGAGTTTATTGGCGTCCAGATATCGAATCTCGCGCCTTAGCAGCTCCGCTCATACTGACTCATCTGGAGAAGCTCATGATCGGCACGACAACGGGACTGCCACCACCAAACGTCCGGGACTCTGGAGGTGTGGAAATGTGGGGGTGGTCTGGGATGCTGAAAAAATGGAATAGCAGTCAACTAGAGCTCCTTGGTAAGTCATGGCGTCCTTCAACTCGTAGGATTTATAACAGTGCTTGGAAAAGGTGGCTTAATTGGTGCAACTCTCACCAGATTGATCCCATGCAGCCAGTAGCTTCTGATTTGGCGAGATTCTTGTCTGATCTTCATTTAGTTTATAATTTATCGTATAATTCTATTTTGCTGCATAAATCAGCAGTGTCAACCATTTGTAACCCCGAAACATCTGGTCAGCTAAGTTCTAATGTTCTTGTAAAACGCATCTTAAGATCTATAGCTTTACAAAATCCGATTGAACGAATAAAACCACCAATTTGAAATATTTGAATTATGATCTTAGTAGTTTTTTAGAGAAGAAAATTTTTAATGAAAATAATGTTTTCCAAGTCCAGAGACACACAGCTGCTTTACTTCTACTTTGTTCAGGTAGAAGAATACATGACTTAACTTTGCTATGAGTCGATTCAAATAGTTATATTCTTCAAAATGATTTTATTATTTTGTGGCCTGCTTAAGGGTCAAAAACTGATTCTATTGACCATAGGCAATCGGGCTGGAAACTATCTTCTAACTACGATAATAAAATGTTGAGTCCTACTTACTGGGTACAATGAACAAAGACTCTGCTTGAGAATCGTAGAAAGTCCAAGTAGAAAGTGTTAGAGGTGAATCTAAACCTGCATCAAAAACCTTAATTGCAGGCTGGATAAAATCCCTACTAGCCGAAGCAGGCATAAAAGCACCGCCAGGAAGCGTTAGGTCTGCTGTAGCCTCAAAAAACTGGTTCAATAATTATCCTCTGGAGGAGATTCTCGCTAGGGGAAATTGGTGGGCGCTTAATACATTTAGGAAATTTTATCAACGAGAAGTTATGCCCTCTACTGATCAACCTTCAATTACTGCATTATTTAATCCAATTGTTTGATAATATATACTTGATTACTTAGTGAGCAATAAATATTTTTTATTTATTATTGAGTTTATTTTCTAGTTCCTGATCAAACTATTGTGTTGGATTAATTAACAACATCATTATCACATTGGCGACTCACTTCCGCCAGGCGATAAAAAACAGGTCTCATAAGTAAGCTTCGAATAACGGTCAAGTCAAATTAATAGCAGCGTTTTACCTGAAAATAAAACGCATATTAATTTACTTACCTTATTCGAAGCTTACAGCCAAGCTCTGCCTGGCGTTGAGATGAGTCTTAAGAATTAATACACTGCACTCATTATGAGTGCTAACACAGCGGAAGTTAAGTGAAGTGAAAGGGAGGGCAATAGAATAGAATAGAATACTCTTTATTGTACACCGAATAAAAAACATAACAAAGATATACATATAAAAAAAAAATATAGATAGATATAAAATACGCGGAAACCAAAGACCCTATCTCATAGGCAAGCTTCGAATAAGTTAAGTAAATTAATATGCATTTTATTTTCAGGTAAAACGCTGCTATTTATTACATTAAAGCATACCTTCCTTTTTCTCTTCCTTGATATTAGTATTTATAATATTGTAAGACCTTAACTCATCATTGTAGTGACTTCTATCTCTCTCTTCCTCTTGTATATCTATAAGCTCCACTTTTATAGAGATATTATGATTTGTTTCCATATCCTCTGTCATTTGAACATCTACTACATCTAAAGGCTCAATTTTGACTTGGACAACATCAATTTCCATTTTTTCTTGATTCACTTGAAACTCAATGTCTAAAGGTTCCATAATGTTCTCCAATAGTGTGTAAACGATCCCATAAGTTTCACCATGAAAAAATTAAATTAACTGTTCAATACAATAACTGTAAAATAAAATGGTAATGTAAGTAATGGTAAATATTATATTGTATATAATAATTACAGTAAAGCATGGAGACTTACATATTTCTATAAATTGATTAAATGATTCAAGTGATGAGATTACTTCAATATGGTTTAAGTTGACAGTGTTGTTAATTGACCAGCACAGATGTATGGATAAACGAAGTAAAACTGCTGAATAACTGTCACAGAAAAATATCCACAAATCATTGCTGCTACAGAATATAATTCATACATAATTTAACTTTTTCAACAAAATATTTTATTTATAAAGTATTCAGCATTAAAATTTAAATATGGTTCATAAATCGCTTAAATATATCATATAAAACTGAGTATATTCCCCAGATTTTTTAATTGCGACTTATTGTTTTTTTGGGTTTAAGTCTTAGGCTAATTAATATATACCTAGTATGATAATGAGCTATCAGATACAGCAATTTTGAGACTACTTGGTATATTTGATAGGCACTCAATAAAATAACCTTTGAGAATGAGTTCACTGAGAAAATTTTCAAGTGTTTTTCCTAATCTAGTAAACCTATATTAGGTCATTCATACTTATTTTATTATATTACATTAGGATTTTTATTCTTCTAGGAAAAAGAGCGAAGAGATAATAATATATCGCATAGCGAATGTAAAGTAATATAATTGTTATTTAAACTCTAAAATTAAGTTCGTAAATTAGTTTGAGAGTTATTAAAGTGGTATTTTTAATTTGTTAAAACTATTGTCTGTCCACTGTCTTGCTGGGATTTCATCTAATATTCTTATCTAAATAAAACCAGTAACTTACCACTTCTCAACAGTGTAATTTATTCATTGCAATGCATAAAATTAAACTGCTAGCTTTTTTAAGTTATTAATTAAATAAACCCATTGAACTAAAACTGAACTAAATACCCAAAGCGAAAAAAATACAACACAAACTGTCAACTGGCTGATACACACAACCACTTCACTTCACTTCTTGATACTGGCTTCGCATACTAGCTAATGCGACTTAGCCACTCTATTCACTTTCTACATACAAACGCTTCAGACAGAAGAATTAATAATGACCGCAGGATTTCTTCAACCAGCGTAGTAAATGAAATCGGAGTCCTCCTTTATTGGCGCGTATTTATAATGACTGGTTGTTATTTATATTCTGCCAGGCTTAGTTACATTGATGTCATAAACCAGAGGAAACAAATGAAGAAAGAAATTAAATAAACATAATTTCAATTGCGTTCTTATGACCTATATGATTTAAACAATCAACTACTTTCTACCTAAAACAAAAAAATACAAACACCATTACTGTTAACTACCAAGACACTTATAAAAACGAAAATAGGAATTTAAAAATTAGCGAATTAATGTTATAATTATTTACTACTACAGTTTACAAGAAAACATTGTTTTTTTTTAACAAATTTACATAAGCTGTACCGTACTGAAGGTGAAGAAATGAGAGAGAGTAGGCATTTGAGAGAAGTAGGACGAGGAATTTCGGAGGGAAGGACATCATAGAGGGATTGACGCAATCTCGGACATGAGAAAAAAATTTGATTGGCATTTCCCTCATCCAGGTCACATTCGCAAAGAGATGAATTCCTGATCCTGAGCTTAGCAAGAAACACAGGGGTACAGGAATGACCAAGTCTAAGGCGGCAAATAGTGGAAACTGTACGTTTGTCAGCTTTGCAGGACCTAAAAAACCATGGAGATGAGGGAACACACACAACCAAGTTTGAAGTTTTACCAACATTCGTCAACAATCAACTTTTTTTTTTAACTTGTATTTCAACATTGACAGAAAGAGTTTTTTTTTTGGTTTACTTTTTTAGTTATTAGTTACATTTAGGGCCATTCTTTTGTTAGCTGTTGTTTTGTTAGTTGTCTTCACTATAAACCAGCTACACTCAACCTGAGCTAGCTAAGACTTAATCGGTGGCCCGCGTGCAGTTTGAATTTTATGCCTATGCGCTCACGCATCTTAGAAATAATGCGTGCACCCAGAAAAACATCGATAACTCAAAACTTTGTGCCCGGTATGGCAATAGGTTTAACACCTATTCCATTTGGGACGTAAACATAACGGCGAGAGGAGGCCTAACAGCCGCTGCCTACACCTTCGGGTAACAAAGGCGTTATGTTATGTTATATATACATATATTATATTTGTGCCGTTGTAGTTAATATGTAAGTATTGTCTGTTTGATAAATAGTCCTTTGCCCCATGTAACACACAATCACACAACGATAGCAGTTGACGTATATTCTTAACTATGACCAAGTCGACAATGGTATGCATAGACATTAAAAATAAACATTAAGACAAAGATGTGAAAATAAAACAGTGTTTTGTATGTCGTAATACAATTTATAAGTAGAAAGTGAGGTTAACAATAATACTACTATTAGTTAGAATCAATCTTAGGTCTTAGTCCACGGATGCTGAGATCATATATAATTTCTTCGATCTTCTTCACATCATATTTTAGAGAATCGTGTCGTTTACGCAGATGGTCGTTCCTTAAGTTCAATAATCTGTAAATAGATAGACATTTTTTATAATTTATATAATAATCACAAGCACTTAACTTTCGGTGGTCCAATGGTTGAGCACGTCACTTTTGAAATAAAAACTCGTGGGTTTAAATGTGAGCTCACACCAATGAAGTTTCGAAATTATTTTCGGACGTAAACGTATCGGCGAGTCGAGGCTTAACAGCTGCTGCTTACACCTTCGGGTAGAAAAAGGCGTGAAGTTATGATAACTTACTACGCGGTACTTGTTAGCTGATCTGTAACGCTGTATATATGACTTACCTTATAATTCTAAACTGAAAACTTACTCATGTTCGAAATCATATATTTTTAAAGCAAGCGTATGCAAATATTTTCGAAGAAAGCTATATATGTATATTTATTAATATAAGAAATTCGTTAATGTACGAGATGCCGATTAAGGATATTAATTTTTGTTTTTCAACCATCAAACTAGAAGAATATAAATTATTGTGAAAATCAAGCTTAAAAACTTTACATTATTTTTTACAATGGTAGAGCCAGAAAGTTCGGTGCTTGAATGTGCCAGCTCGACCGGTGAAATACCACGACCGCTCAGAGTATCGGCGTAATGTAGCTCATACCGCGTTTCGCTTTGTGAAACGTATCCGGAGGCCCTACCCCTTCCCCTCCGGATCCCTTTTCCCGACCCCTTCCATCCAATTTTAAAGGCTGGCAACGCAACTGTAACACTATAAGTGTAGCAGGTGTCCTTTGGCGGTGATAGTTGCTGACGAACAGGCGACACGCTCGTTTGCCCCTCTATCCAATAAAATGTTAGTCCTATAAACTAGTGGTACAACGTGCACAAATTGGAATAACAATAAATAGTTACCTAAATCCAGAATTCAACTCCATAACGAACTTTGATATCTGCATTGGTTTCTGGTAGTCACCGCGCGTCACCGAATTGACAGCTAGACGTGACTGCCAACAAAATTAAGTAATACAAGTACCATTTATTTACATACAGCACTGGCAGACAAACTAAGACTCCTCCTGGTACTAAAATAATTCCTACTCATATCGTAATATTTCGTTAAGTTTATTTTAAAAAGAACGGTAGCCTCAGGTGAATGGTAAAAAAATTTAATTTAAATAGTGTTTATAGATCCTTTAGCTTTCAAGTATTTCATTTTAAAATGATCAATCAACATTATATTATTATGTTGCTTGCTAACATAGTGTGCTTGCTAAATCGCAAGGACAGTTGATGTCAGGAATCCTCCCAGTCATAAAAACACAGCCAAATCTTTTAATAAGATAGATATTTCGAAAGGATGACATGTTGTGTCAACCCAACTTAAAGTGGCTTTCTTCATTTCATCATTATTTTCATGCCCATAAGGCAGCAATATAATGATGAATTTGAGTTGCCGCCACATTTGGCCTTCATAATCAATAACGCAGATATGGTGCATTATAAATGTACCATGAGGCCCGAAACAACCGATTGAGTCTGAATTAAATGCGAAGTCGAGGTCCGCAGATTCAATCCTCACCCTAGTACAAATATTTACGACCAGCATGAATATTTTTATGGCGTATTGGCGTAAGTGTGTAATTAAAGATGAAAAGTTTATGTATTAATATCCCATATCTAGTTTCCATAACACAAGCATTTAGTTGCTTAGCTTTTAACTAGAGGGCGCTATGTCCAAGATAATAATATATAATTAATTACCAATTCTGAACACATCTGTAACAATCCATTAAGGTAGTCCTCTACATCCAAGTGGAAGCCAATCTTCTTGTCCACTGGACTTACTGAAATTGAAATTAAGTCTTGACTTAGGATAATGGTGTAACATTCCCTTCTGCAGAATGGAAGATATGAATGAATCAAAATAATCTTCAGATTTAATTAAGAAGTCAAAACTAAAATATTAAGTTAAATAAAATAATATACTCACTGCCTAGGACTTCAGCAACAGTTTCATGTGTGGCCAAAATACCTTTTTCTAACCAAATAGTAAGAGGAATCAGGAAACAAAACTTTTGTGTTGTATTTCGCCAATGGTCTTGATATCTGTGGAGCACATTAAGCACCACTATTATGACACCAGGTTTTGGTGATTCAATCGTTTATATGGGAGTACACCAGGGGGTAAGACATCTGCAACACTACTTTTTAACATTTATACACCTCCTTTAGCAAATTTTGGAGAAACTTAAAAATTCATTGTAACCATATTGTAAATCCCCGAAATTGTAAATAAATAAATGATTGATTGATTAAGAAACACAAAAACCTTTAATAACACATTTGTTTCTAAAAGACGCCTAAATCTTATGTTTTTGTTTTGATTTACAATGGGTGGGATAGTAAAATGATTTGATTCAAATCTGACTAGGTTTCAATATTTAAATGACAAATGATTACAATATTAAAATAAGTCTAACTTGTAATAGTCAGTCTCAGGAACAGCTGCCTGCAGCTGCTCATAACCCTCACGGGCTTTCTCAAATAGTTCTCTAGCTTTGAGACATGCTGGTCCAACTGAGAAAAATTAAATCAAAATTAATCATGTCACCTGTAGCTACAGTCTAAGTCAAATGATTGGCTAGTATTCCTATTTCAGACAGACAGCTCTAGAATCTTGAATGCTAGACACACACTAGAGATTGCAACTCGGTACGTTTATAAACCAGGCCAGGCCCGGTCGCTTTCGTCGCAAACCCGGACCCGGTGGGGTTGTGTTCACAACAAAACCTTCAAAATATTTTATGATTTTTTTACATATATGAATGAAAAGAGACAATGATGAAGGTAATTTGAATTGAACTGAATAAATATTTCTTAACATAACATAAACTTCACGCCTTTTTCTACCCGAAGGTGTAGGCAGCGGCTGTAAAGTATCGCCTTGCTGTTATGTTTACGTCCCAAATTGAATAGGTGGCGAACCTATTGCCATACCGCTTTCAGTCATATACAAAAAGTAATAAACGAAAGTACTAATCGAAAAGTTACCAGTCGCAGCGAAAAAGCGAAACAATGTATTAATTTAGTTGACCAGAATCTTACGACGAGCATTTCGAACTACAATTTTCACCGATTGTGACGAGCAGCACTTAATATGATTTTGCATCGAACAACTTCAATTGTTTCACCAAAAAAAAGGTGTTGAAACCACGAATAAAATGTCGTGAGTAACAGTCATATTGTTCACACTTCTATTTAATGTTCCCTTATTATATAGAGGTTTTGAGTTGGACAAAATATGTGGTAGCACTTATTTTAATAGTTGAAAGTAAATGTTGCACCCGGTCCGGCGTCCTGACCCAATAAGAATGGCCGGATTTGGAGGTCCCCGAAAAGGGCACTGGGCCCGGTCTGTAATCTCTAGAGTTTGCTTATTTTGATAGAGGAAATTTCGACATTAAAGAGGTTGTTAAAAACACGTTAAGTAAATATATTATTTAGAATAAATCTTGTGAATAATACAAGAACATTACAAATAATTTAGGTATACAACCAACTCAATACAGTGTTCAATAACAAAATTTAACGAAAAATTGGTTACGGTTGTAGGATTTACGAAGAAATTTAGTCTCGGTGGCCCAGTGATCGAGCACACGGCTTCTGATCCAGAGGTCCGGGTTTGAATCCTGACACTGGCTCACACTAATGACTTTTCGAAATTGTTTTCGGAAGGCAAGTGAGATAAATATCGATGACTGAAAACTTTGTGGCGGGTATGGCAATAGGTTCGCCACCTATTCCGTTTGGGACGTAAACATATCGGCGAGATGAGGCTTAACAACCGCTGCCTACACCTGCGGGTAACAAAGGCGTAAAGTTATGTAATAATAAGAATAATATTGGCCTTGTGAGAATGGCAGGGCCCGGTGGATCCTCAAAAGGGTACAAGGCCTGGCGTCAAAAATACCGATAAACCTGGTTAGGCAGAACTGCACAAACGGACAGAAGAGAACAAAAAGAATAAAGTATTCTCTACCTACCTCCATGGGGGAAAGGCGAGATACTATGTTATGTATGTATATATGCTGAACTGAGATAAACAAAAAGATAATATAAAACAACAATATTTACAATTATTTCATTTAACTTTTAAATTTCTGTATGAGAGTACACCTTCCTACACCCTTAGGTAGAAAAAGATGTGAAGTTATGTTATTGTGTTTGTATTTTCTATGTACATACAAAACTTCATGCCAAATCCTTTGCGGGGTAAACAGAGAGATCAGAGTGCCATAAGGCACAATTTTTAAACGCCTCACGCACTACTTTGACTTTCATAACTGTTTTCATGCACACACATCAATTTTAAAGGCAACTAACATTGACTTCCTCCAAAACACATTCTATTTGGTCATGGAATGTTTCTCTTGTCCGTCCTCGACTCCTAGATCCAACCGCTTTTGCATTGTATATCTGCTTAGTCAATCTTTCAACATTCAACAACTACCCTTTATTACTTTTACACCAACACTCCCTTTCAATCCAACTTCTATCCTTACAACTTTGTTTTCGACATTTGGTTTTTGTGCGCAAATAAAATGTTATTTCTGCCATATATACTCACTTCCAGCTTCATTACAGTGAATCACTTGGAGAATTGTTGTCACTTCTCTAGATATTTGTGCAATATCCTTGCATACATTGCGAATAACCTAAAAAGAATTATAAATTATCAATAGAATATAAAGATCATCAGGTATATTATAGTTTGTATCAAATTACAACACCAACACAAGCAAGATGATTTTAGCATTGTGAGGTGTAAACTATGAAAAGCTCAATATATCCTTGAGAAAAATAATTATACACTAGCATAGCTAGATTAAACTTTATAGCTCGAAATAGAATTTATTTGAGGCTGAATCTAATGGTAAGTTTCCGCATTTGTACCTCACGTATTTCTTGTTCGGCGTCCATGTTCTTCTGAAAATCAGTGAATATGGTAGTAATTATGTGATTTTCACCCATTTTCTTTTGAAGTTTTTATTTCCCAATTCCCTATAAACAACAGAACCTGCAAATATTTACTATTTATTTACAATCAATCAATCAATCAATCAACCAATCAACTATCAACCACAGAGCATATAATTATTAATAAATAACGCGCTATCAACCACTAGAATCGCAACTTTTTTTGAGATTTTTGACCTGGCTGCTAGCCCCTTTAAGTAGAGTCTTTTTTATAATTTTCATCATCATTCTTAACCTATTTTTGTGTTTACGCAGAGCAATGCCTTTACGCATACCCTGCCGACGCCGACGGGATTGAAGACAACAATGGCGTTAGGGATGTGAAAAAATAATCGATTTTTGAAATAATCGATTAAAAATCGATTTTAATTAGTGATTTTTTTATATGACTAATTGAAGATGGCGTCAATATGTATTTCCATGTTGACAATAATTCTGGCAATGCCAATTCTACATATTGCCAAAAAATTTAAAAATCGATTAATTTAAATAAATCGATTATTATCTTAAGTAAAATCGATTATTAATTAATCGATTTTTTTCATAATAATAAATTAATCGATTATTTAAAAATAGATTTTTTATGGTAAATGTCACATCCCTAAATGGCGTCGGCCGGGGTATGGGAGGCTAATCGGTAGTCGTGGGTCGTAACGTCTTTTACGCGTAATCGTTATACGCAGTTTCGTATATATGAGTAAGCAGTTTCATAACCGCTTATTTTTGTAACCGCTTATTTCTTTATACAGACTGATGTTATGTTTACGAATATTCAATATTGAACGTATTTTATACGGTTTTGCAACGTGCATACATTGTCGTTTAGTTTGAATACCTACATAATTTTATTAGTTAAATTTCCTTCGCATGTTTTTTGATGTTCGCATTCATAAGAAATATTGCGAATGTTTTTAACAACAACAAAAAAGTAATTGGGTATTTTTTATTTTTTGTAGTTTTTTTTACACCTTTAAAGAAATAAGTGAAATGATAATGCAATTGACAATATTTAAATTTATTGCAATGGGCCGGCTCGACCGGCGAAATACTAAGACATCTCAGGCGATCGACGTAAAGTGGCTCATGCCACGTTTAATTCGGTGAGAGAGGTACCCGGAGGCTCACCCCCCTTCCCTATCCCCTATTCCTTAAAGGTTGGCAACGCAACAGTAACACTATATGTGTTGCTAGTGTCCATGGGTGGCGTTGGTTGCTTACCGTCAGGTGTGACGCCTGCTCGTTTGCCCTCCTATCCCATAAAAAAATACATATATTTTTGCAGTTTTGTTAAAATATTTACACTTTGAATATATATTAAATTTATTGTATTAAATTATATTTATAAAATAAAAGCAACTTAACATTTTAGAATTTATTCTCTTTCCAATTGCTTACAAATTTACATGGGCGTTAGAAATTAAAACAAACGTAACAATTATCATACTTTAATGTTACGCGAGTCGTCTAAGAATAACTAATATTAGTATAATAATAATCTTGGTTGAACGAAACACTTACACGATTCGCTTACACAGTAAGCGCTTACGCGTACATCGGCCGTTGTGTGTACTGTGTGAGTGGAACCGCGTATATAAAATAAGCGTTACCTAATAAGCGCTTACGAGTTACGCGTGCACCGGCCGTTGTGTGTACTGTGTGAGTGGAACCGCGTATTTAAAATAAGCGTTACATAACATAGTAAGCGCTTACGCGTGCACCGGCCGTTGTCTGTACTGTGTGAGTGGACTGTGGAACCGCGTATTTAAAATAAGCGTTACATTCGTGTCTACGAAACTACGTATACGGTTATAAGCCGCGTAATAGGTTACTGAAACCGCTTACGATAAATAACGCTCACGCCTACTAATCGGTTTTACGCATACCCCAGCATACCCTGATACCCTGCCGACGCCGCGGTCGGGATTGACGACGACGATGGCGTCGACAGGGCTATGTGAGTCTCACCGGTACGTGTAGCGTGGTGCCGGAATACCCACAAAACCTTTGCCCCATGCGGCGCACTTCTCCGTCTACACCCGAATCATCATTCTTAATTTAACGTAAACTAACCTTATGGCTTATCCTAAACCTTCACCTAACCTAACTAAATCATCCATAAAGTGATGACACTCTAAGCATGATGTTCCAAAGGAGTTTTGACGGCAACGTAGAAGAGCACGCTACACACGATATTTGATAAAATATCAATTTATCAATATTTTTACTAATAGTTCGATATTGCCTTTAAAAAATATTTTTGCTGGATATTTATTTGGGATAAAAAACAGTTACATGCTAACATGAGATGTACATATAGTGAAGTAACACACATGTGACCCACAAAATTATCCACAACTTATCAATTACGATTATAGAAGAAATAAAGAAATACAATTTAAAAACTTTTTAAGATAGGGTGTGATTTAACAATACGGTCGGTATGTTAGTAGGAATATAGCATTTTTGTACTTGATTATTAGATACAAAGTTAAATATAAATGTAGGTATTTTACAATTGTTGTGTTATGAGGATGTGATTAGTTCAGTGAAGCTAAACCTGCAA
Source organism: Euproctis similis (assembly GCA_905147225.2). Lineage (NCBI taxonomy): Eukaryota > Metazoa > Arthropoda > Insecta > Lepidoptera > Erebidae > Euproctis > Euproctis similis. Next base: position 4,258,938 of record LR990107.1, read on the forward strand.
GTTTAGCTTCAGTTTTGTGGAGTTACGCGTGCGTGACTGACTACTAACTTCATATTTCTTATTAGTAGTAGTAGATTAGTATGAATAAATACTAACTGTTTTAATCGACATACATTTTCATAAGTTTAACTCAATAACGCCCACCGCTACTGTCAGTGAAGGTTTTTTTTTTTAAGGGTTTTAATGACCTGGTAACTAAGACCTTTAAGTCAAGTCTTTTTTTTAAGATATTACACATTAAATATTTCACACATTTTTAAACTGTTCCAATCGTATTCTTGATGTATTTGAATAATGGTTTGTATGAGTTTTTGTCTTTTAATAACAGATGAAGTAGTGGAGGGCGGGATGGAGAATCACTTATTATATGAGAATCACTTAATTCACTAGCAAGCACTAATCTGTCGATGAGAAATTTTTGACAGTTGAGGATCATGTGTTCAACGGTTCCTTCAGTTGATTCGCAATGTGGGCAAATGTCGTTAGCAACAATTCCAATTCTTTGAAGGTGTGACGGACTGGAGTGATGACCAAAGCGCAGTCTATTAATGGTAACAATAAAATCTCGACTGGCATCTTTTAATTGATAGTACCAAGGTTTAGTCGGTAAGTTCTCTTGGATACTTCCATACCATTTTCCCTTTGTATCTTGATCTTTTTTCCACATTTCTAACCATAACTGATTAATACTTTTATCGATATATTGCAGATAATCCGTCATTGGAACATCCATTGTATTTTTAACAACAACAGCATTGATAACTTCTTGTGCACATTTATCGGCCATTTCATTTCCATGTATACCTCTGTGTGAAGGAACCCAGAGGAAGGTGATTTCTATATTTTGAAGGTAATATTGATGAATTATTTCTTTTATAAAATATAAGATGAAATTTGATTTAAATTTAACAGTAAGGTTGGATAGAGCTTTTAACATACTTAAAGAATCAGATACTATTAAAAAATATTTACAATTATGGATATCTCTAATTCTCAGTAATGCCTGATATACTGCATAAATCTCTGCTGTGAATATAGAGCAGGTTTCAAGTAGGATATAGCTTTGAGAAAAATTTGATTGTGGATCATACCAAGCGGCATGCACATAGCCATGACCCTTGCTCCCATCAGTGTATATAAAATAATATTTTTTATTATCTTCTATAAATTGTAGCATATCTAGGTTATTATTTATTGTGTGTTCTATAATATTGACTTGATGTGAGATACACTGATAAGAGAAGGTGTAACATGGCCATGGGCACTGCCTTCTCACATTAACAAAATTGTTGTCTATTTCAAGTAAGATTTGCGATAAATTGGGAGGCTTGTTATTTAAGAGACTCTCTCCTGTTGCCAAGGGACCAGGAGTTCTGAGTGCATCAGCTATTATTTTGTTTTTTACTATTGTGTTGTTAGAGTAAATTAATTTTAAACAATATCTTTCTGATAGCAATAGGCGTCTTAATATCAATGGCATTATTTTAGTCTCTACTTCCATGGCCCTTATGGGAGTAGAGCACATTGCACCAGAAATTATTCTCAAAGCTCTATTCTGTAGGATATCCAATTTCTTTACATGAGAACTATTCATATATGCAAGAGAGCTATAATCAAAATGGCTTCTTACTATAGATTTATACAGAATGAATAGTATTTTAGGGTCTGCTCCCCATGATATACCAGCAAGACATTTTAAGACGTTAAACCCTTTAAGGGCATTTTTCAAAATGTATTTAATATGTTGTTCAAAAGTCATCTTTTTATCAATTACAACCCCTAAGAATTTCTTTGAATCTATTTTGTTTATAATTTCGCCATTGTAAATAACATTTGAAGTAGGGGTTTCATTGCCAAACATAAGTACACTACTTTTGGATGTATTAATTTTTAAGTGTAAGTAATCATTATAATAATGGAATAATTGTAATAAGGCTTGATTAACATTATCTATTGCTGTTTGTAAGTTATAATTGCTACTGTACAATACTAAATCATCTGCAAATTGCAAAATGCTAACATTACAATTATTTACATATTTACAAGTTTCACTTGTGTATATATTATACAATAGGGGTGAGATAGCCGCCCCTTGCATAGTGCCTTTAGAGGTGGTCTTTGGCCCATGTAGGATGTTATTATGTTTAATATGAAGTGTCCTATTTGTTAAAAAGTTATAAATCCATTTACAAAGTTGTCCAGGGATCTCTAATTTGGACATTATTTTGATTAGTATACCAGGATCTACACTATCAAAAGCGCCTTGCACATCAAGAAATACACACACAGATTGTAATTTTTTGTGTTTTGCATGTTTCAGGTCAGAAATTAAAGAAATGAAACTGTCTGCACAGCTGCGTCCTCTACGGAAGCCATATTGTACATGTGGAATAATGCCGTTTGATTCTACATACCAATCAAGACGAGTTTTAATCATATTTTCGAAAATTTTGCCAAGACATGATGATAGTGAAATTGGTCTATAAGAGCTGGCTAGCTCAGGAGGTTTATCTGGCTTGAGTATAGGAATAACACATTGTGTCTTCCATGCCTGTGGAATTTTTTGTGTGTACCAGAGTAAATTTAAAACATTCAAAAATATTTTTTGAGCAGTTTCATCCAAATTTTTAATAATAATGTAAGGGTAATCATCTAGTCCAGGTGTTGTATCGCGTCGAGATTGTAAACTTTTTGAGAATTCTGACCATGTAAAGAATCCAAGTAAAAATTTTGAATTTTGATTACTGTTGTTATTAGCAAAAAATATACTCAAATCATCATCAATTAAATTGTTATTATCAGATAATTTATCTAGTAATGGATTAATGAACTCATCCCTATATGATTTATTACTAACTCTAATACCTTTGAACATTTTTAGTTGATTCCAGATCTTACTTATGGGTGTAGTTCTATTAAAACTGTTGCATATGTTATTCCATCCGATTTTCTTTTGTTCTGATATTGTTCTTTTTTTGATTGCAACTTTTCTTTTATAGTCTATATAATTTTCAATGTTTGGCACTCTTCTATATAGTTTTAATGCATTATAAGCTGAAATAACAGTCTGTTCACACGTATCATTCCACCATGGAGCTGGTGGCCTGCTCATAAATTTATTTGATTTAGTGAGTTTTGGTATTGTCAATGTCTTAAGGGTGTCTAAATGAGAACAGAATTGATTATAGGTTGAGATAGGATCATGTAGTTTAAGTACCAAGTCATTAAATATTGTTTTTGAAAGGGTTTTATATCTTGTCCAATCAGCTCTTTTGTATATAAATCTATCTACTGGTGGATTTATTTGATATTTGTTTATGTTTAATGATATTTCAGTTATAGTTGGGTAATGATAGCTGCCCATACTATCATCATGTACAGACCATTCACATAATGATGCTAGGTTGGCACTAATAAAACTGATATCAAGAGCAGAAGGGTTACAACTAGGCCTATTGACAGTCGTATAAGTACCATCATTTAAGATACACAAATTTAAATCATCAATTAAGTTAAATAATGCTTCACCTCGACTTTTAGTACTTCTGCAACCAAATGAAATGTGATGGGCATTAAAATCTCCACTTACAAATATGGGCTTTGGTAGGTTGTTAATTATGTTTCGTAGTCTACTAATTTGTATGTGCCCCCTAGGTGGACAGTATACACAGAGTACATACATAAATTACCCTGAATTGTAGATACAGACATAGCAACAGTTTGAATATCTTCATAGAATGTAGTGTTGATAATATTATATTTTATGGATGGTTTAATCAATATGGCTACTCCATTACATGTGTTACTAGAATTTTTATTGTAAATATTGTATCCAGGTATCTTAAAATTATTATCTTTAAACCATGTTTCATTAAGCAAACAGACATCAATGTTTTGAGTTTTTAAAAATTGTATTAAATAGGGTTTTTTCCTATTTGCACTTTGAACATTATACTGAGCAATTCGTAATTTTGATTGTGTAGAAACTGTATCCATTATTTAAGATTTTTAACTAGAACATCTTTAATGAAATTTGTAGTCATAGGTGTGTCATCACCCTTGTTGCCCAATTCCACCAGTGTTTGTACTAGGGCCATAAGTACTTCACTGTTGGCGATAATTTGGGTTTTTAAAGTCTCCTTAGTAGAGACATCTTTTGATTTATTTACAATATTTACATTTTTATTATTTACAGACTTAATACTAGGTGTATGTACAGACTTATTTACAATTTGTACTTTTGGAGATGGAAGTGGAGGAAAATTTGTTTTAATATTTTCTTTTGTGGAAGTGGCACTCGCATAAGTTATTGTATTTTTCTTTTCTAAAATCTTCTTCATTTTTATAGGACATAGTCTAGATATTGCCAGATGTGGTCCACTACAATTTATGCAACAAACTTCAGATGGCTTATCACAATCTTTATATGAATGCTCACCTCCGCAAATTGAACATCTTTGTTTATTATTACAAATTTTGGCTGAGTGATTGAATTTAAAACATTTAAAGCATTGTTGTAAGGGTGGAACATATTCAAATACTCTATAAGAAAATAAATCATATTGAATGTTATCAGGAAGTACATTTGACAAAAAAGTAATGCTCACAGTTTGTAGTGGAACTCTCTCTTGTCCAATTTTCTTAGTAAACCTACGTACTGCTATTATTTCATATATTGATGACAATCTAGTGTATAATTCTTTATTAGAAATATTTGCTGGTACATATCGTATAATTCCTGTCTTTTCTATTTGTGCTGCTGGTATAAATGCCTTCATTTCATGTTTAGAAAGAAAATGTGTGTTATTGATGAAATTGTTGGCTGTATTAAACTGTTTGAATATAACTGCTATTTTGTTGGCATTCACTCGTTGAATAGCCGTCACACCTTTTATGTCCGTAGAGAATATATGGTTTAAATAAATAGGACTCTTGTTCCCTATTCTTTCTTTGTTTGTGGATTCCACAAAAACTTTGAAAGTAGCATTAAGTGAATTTTCTGGATATAGTCTTTTGTAATTTGGTTTAATATATGGTGCTGAATCGCTATGCTCACCACCGCCGCTGGATCCGCCCTCCTTTACACCGCTGCCTACGTCCTCTGTTCGAGGACGTTTTAAAGAAGTGGGCGGGTTATCCCCGCTCTCCTCGTTTCCATCCATCTTTGCAGCCAACTGCAGCTAAAAATTATATGTTTTTACACCCAATTTAATTAAATAAACTCGCAAGAAAAAAATTGAGATCCGCGCTTATTGAGTTTCCCGCCCAAAAAAAAAACGTCAGTGAAGGTAGCTTCAGATTTAGGTCAAAAAGTTACTTACCATCGCCGTGAACACAGATTTCATTCATAAACATATACTTTTGTTTTTACGATACATCGAATAAAAAAACATCGATTCGATGCAGCGATACTATACATCGAGTGTTTTTCATACATCAATGTATACCGTCCTCTTCTAGCCCTGCCCACAGAAGTTCACAGAACAATAGTTAGTACTCTTATCGGAGTGGCCCTGCCTGAGAAAAACTCAAAAAATACTCGTTAGTTTGAGCATATTTATATACTCTTTGAGTTTGAGTTATCGATTCTTTTACGAGTACTATAATTATCATCGATACTAATTATCATTTGTAAATGTTCTAATTCAGTTCTAGAAACGGTGCAATTTAGTTAAGTTTATATTATTTTGATTGTGCAAATCAAATTAATATAAACTTAGCTAAATTAAAATAATATTTTTTTATATCTGTCTGTTCCAAAATATTTATACATTATTAGCTGAAATTTTAATATTAAATTTGTAGAGGGTTAATGAATTACAAATAAATTCTTTTAAGATGGACCTGACTATGTGTAGAATTTGTCTAATCGATGATGTGCGCATGGAATCTATACTAGATACAAGTCTCCAAGATACTTTTGAGAAACTGACTGAATTACCTGTGAGTAAATATAAAATTTAAAAAATCCCTAACTCGAACATTGTTCGCCTCGGAATTAAAATTTTTAAAGTAGCATAAGTTATTTCTTATTACATCAGATACCTGCCAATAAAAGCCCGCCAGAACCGGTCCAGCCATTTCAGATATTACCCGGAACAAACAGACAGAGTTAGAGAGATTGATGGACAAAAATTGTAAAAAATGTTATGTTGGTGTATGTACTGTTTAAATGATGAATTTAATATTTTGTGTACGTTTAGATGTTAATTACCATTTATGTAATTTTGTAAGCTCAGTATAAAAATTATAAAATATATTTGTAGTGAAAATAAAAGTGTTTATATACGGCCGAAACCAATAATCAATCCCAATCCAAACTTTGCTATCTAAGATCAATATTTCAATCCATTTCTATTAATAGTCATGCCAATAATCAATCCATGGATTGATTTTGTTTGGGGAATCGATCGACAGATACACAATGATCTTAGATTGGCTTCAATCTTAGATTGGACATTGCTTATTAATTTCGGCCGTTAGTAAAGTTTAACTGGGAACAGCATTTTCAGCACCAATCAAATGTCAGTAAATTATATATAAATCAAGCACATTTAATCTAAAAAATATATTAAAGAAGAAAAAGAATTCTGAAATAAAAATTTCCACAACAAAATGTTTTCTAGGTTTATCCTTTTGTCTATTTAAACATCATGAATGATAATGAATGAAATGATAACTTGATATTTTTTTGTCAGTTTGATACAGAAAAGAGCAGACCATTACAACTGTGCTACATATGTTGTGCAAAACTGAGGACCTGTCACCAGTTACAAATTATGAGTCTTCAAAGTGAGGTTTTTTTCCAACAAATGTTGACAAAAAATGTGGTGGGTTTCATTTGAATTTCTATAAATATTACTGTACATTTTTTTGTGAATTTCATTCGTGTTGCATTTAATCTGAGAAATTATTTATCTATCTTCTATTCTAGTATTTAAAAACTGTCTCTTGTGATAAAGACTGAGGTTGAACATTGGGCCACTCTAAACACACTGAGTTTAACTGATATGAACATAAAGATGTTTAAATAACTGCTTTGTCTGATTTTTGTTAAAAGATAATAAACTACTCATGTTTGCCTACAGTTATGATGCTAGTAATTTCATCTGCATTTATATTACAATAAAAAAAAAAAACGTTACAGTATGTATTCAAATATACAGGTTTAATATTGATCCCTGCTATAGCAAAACACTATTCCTATTTTTCATATCTCAAAGTAAAATCCCTACTAATATATGTGAATGTAAGTTTGTTATGCTTTTACATGATAACTATTCAACCGATCATCATAAAATGTTGTACACATATTCCTAGAGGTGTTAGAATTAACATAGGATACTTTTTTTCTTCTTTCTTTCTTTAATTTACATATACTTGCAACAAAAGGAAAAACTTATACTATAATCTACAATAAGATCCTACATTAATACTCTGCATTTATATCGTATAAAATTATTAAAGTCCAAAATGATTTATTTTCGTTAAAGAGAAATATATTTTACTGTTTGTTGTTGTAATTCAATAAAGTATATTGTAAGTTTTTTAAACATCATTGTATGTTGTAATTTTAAAGATTGATAATCCCAGCTAAGCAATACAATAGAGTTATCATATTGATTCATTTCTATGGTAATGATCTTTAATACTTATTTAATGGCTTCAATGCGAGCTAAGCTGCGGGTAAAAGCTAGTGATTTATAAATACTTGCAGATTAAATCAGCCCCATTACAAGGTGTGGCACATACATTTCAAAGTGTGCCATCAGTATGTTTGAGTATTGTACCTCCAGAAGACGCAAAACATGAGGAATATATGATTAAAAATGAAGACTGGATATTGGATGATCTAGAGATGAAAGAAGAAAGACTTGAAGGTTATAGTTATTATTTGTATAATGATTGAGACTGTCATGATGAATAAACATAGCATTAGCAGAATGCACCAGTAGGAGTCTTATGTATTTTGAGTTAGTAGCCATTTATTTCTATGGAACTTCCTGTAGCTTTCATGTCAACCAGGTTGAGCAAGAATCAAGAAGATATAAGTTTCAATTCGGGCTCACACCAATGACTTTTCTAAATTCTTCTGACAAGTTATCTGTGATATATATTAATGACTGACAACATTGTGCCCCGTGTAATAACTAGGTTCGCCAACTATACCATTTTTGATATAAACATAATGGAGAGACGAGGCTTAACAGCTGCTGCCCACGCTTTCGCGTAGAAAAAGGCGTGGAGTTTTTTTTTATGTTGACCTAGTGTCAACATAAAAAACTTCAACCAGATACATCACATAAATCCATGTTTCCAAAATTCCCCAGAACAAGAATTGTGTTTTATGCTAAATCCGGTGTTATATTCTATAATAGGTAATGTATTCTGTGCAGTAATATTATTTTCTTTTAATAGAAGTTCCTGTTCTCAAGCTAGAGCATGAACAGCATGTGGTCATAAGAAAATTACGAAAATGTGAAAATAATAGTATTGTTAAGAAGAAACTTATAAGAAAGCAGCCTATTAAAGAAAAAACAGTTGTACATGATCCTACTGGAGTTGATAGAAATACCAATGAGAAACCGCATGTGTGTGATGTGTGCGGGAAGGCTTTTAGGAGAAAATCTAATTTACAATATCACATCTTTACGCACACTGGCACCAGTCCTTATAAATGTGATGTATGTGGTAAATATCTCACTAGAGATAAACTATTGAGTGATCATATGCGAATTGTGCATAATGGTGAGAAGCCCTACAAGTGTGATATTTGTCAGAAATATTTTAGCAAGAAACACAATTTAAAAAATCATGTCCGCTTACATACCGGCGACAGGCCGTACAAGTGCGGCGTGTGCGACAAAGGTTACACGTCGAAGACGTATCTCAATTTGCACATGCGTACACATGTGCGTGGCAAATACGTGCCAAGTGAATACCGCAGTAAAAATACTACCTCAGTAAATATAAAAGATGGTGAAAAACCTTATAACTGTGAATTTTGTGACAAGTTTTACAGTACTAAGTGGGCGTTAAAAAGCCATATTCGTTTCATACACATGGGTGAGAAATTATATGAATGCAATATATGTGAGAAAGGTTTCGGTTTGAAACACCAATTGATTTCTCATATCAATGCGCACAACGGCTACAAACCTTACAAGTGTCATATATGTGATAAAGGGTTCGCACAAAATAATATGTTGCAAAGCCATTTGTATTTACACACCAATGAAAATGCATATAAGTGTGATTATTGTTCAAAACGTATGTCATCAATTTGGGCACTGAGGGAGCACGTGCGTGTCGTACATGTTGGCGAAAAGAAATACAAATGTATGATATGCGATAGGTTGTTTGGTAAGGGTGCCAATCTGCGATCTCACGTCCGCAAGCACACCGGTGAAAAACCATTTTTATGTACTTTTTGCAATAAATATTTTCGCTATCAGTGTGACCTTATAAAGCATGTTCGCATACATACTGGTGAAAAACCGTACAAGTGTGATGTGTGTGAACAAAAGTTCAGAATCAAGAGAACATTGATTAATCATATTTGCACTGAACCCACTGTGTAGAGAGAACTGTCATTCCTCCGAGATCTATATATTTACTGTAATGTGGCACAACTGTTGATTTATCTTATCATTTTTGGCTCTTAGAATAAAATGTGTTCAGTTAAGGAGCAGGGCATCAACCCCAATACTAAGTGTATATTTTATTTTAAAATGTTTTAATTTTAAATAAAATTAAGAGTGTACGAAGCGAATAAGTGGCAGGGTCGGAACTACTCGGAATAGAAAGACCTAAAACCACGTAGTTACCACATTGAAGTCGGTATCAAAAAGAGAACATGTTAGTCACCTGAAACAGACTTGTCTACCGATATATAGGTACATTGATTTTGACATTGATTGCTTAAATTTATGAAATATAACATATTGTTGTTACTATCTATTTATACATATCATATAATGAATATTGTATGTAAAATAACACTGTTAATACGTTTAAGTATATAATGTTTTAAGTTGAAATAAATTATTACAAACTAATAAAAAAGATCTATTTATATTGTTATACATACCTTTAAGCTGATTGGTAACAGTAAGCCTTAATTTGTGCTGAAGGCCGGATATGTCTGTTCGAGGCTATAGAGGCCTGTATCTCGACAAGCTGAATTAATTTTATAATCCCAAATGGGATAGGTCTAAACCACTTCACATCGATGTACTGAGCAGTCGAGACTCGTGGTCGTAGCGTCACGCCGGTCAAGTCAGTCCACTCACGCGTAGAATTGCGTGGGTCTTACTAATCAACGTATTTAGTTTTAGTTGATCTGATTACTTATATGTAAGTTATAAAAAGTTTATGAAAATGTTACAAATATTACCAATTTTTTGCTGTTTTCAAAAGATAGAAATATGAACTTAAATTTAACTTGCATACATAACTCACGCCAAATCTCTTGCGGGGTAGGCAGAGAGATAGAAGCGCCTTAGGACACGATTCTTACATACCTCACTCGCTTCATATCTTTTCTCTCTCTCTTCGTTTCATATCTTTTTACATGTACGCGCGTCTATTTTTGGGGCTCCTAACATCACCTTCCTCCAGAACACGTTCTATTTGGAATGTGTGTCTTGGCTGTCCTCGACTCCTACATCCATCTGCTTTTGCATTGTATATCTGCTTAGTCAATTTTATCTCATCCATTCTTTCCACATGTCCGAATAAAAATTACCAGAGGTGATCAGAAATCTTCCATAGTGGTGAAGTGTGCACTTTTAAACGTTTAACATGTTTTAAAGCAGTTTATATACATGTAGGAGTCTAATATGGATTTGTTATAAATGTAGATTAGTTTTAAAATAAAGGTCTTTTTAAATAAAAATATACTTTATTAAGAAATTTAGAAACTTAAGCCAATAACTTCTGCAAAACTAAATATATTTACTAAATTATATCTATACAAATGAGTTCCCAATTGGTAACTAACATTAGGATTTCTTTTAATAAATATGCCTGCCTATAAACTGCCATTCTCTACCTAATTTATTTAAATTCCAGTTAATAAATAGCATATTTCCGTCGTTCATCCTTATTATAGCTACCAGTCATAGATACTAAAAAATGAAGCACGTACACATATATACATACGTACATATTTATTTGTCAAAGAATTTATTGACTTGAAACGTAAAAATAAAAAAATAGCCGAATTCTTCCAAGAAAATAAACTGCACCTTCTTCATAAACTTAAAAATAATATAATTAAATCCACAATTAGTGTAGAAATTTTTTAACATAAATAAAATGTAGGCCATTCAAGTATTACTTTAATTATATGCAGATTTATATTATTTTTTTACGGTACAATGTAGTACATTTATAACTCTTAGCAATATTGGTTACTATAGTCTTAACTAGTCGTAAATAAAAGAACGAATCTAATTGTTTTTTTTTCTTTCTACAATAACAACCTAATGCGTTTACGTAAGAAACCCACATTCTGAAAAACTCACGTGAGATTGGGGGCTGGGGGAGGGGCTTAAACAAAATCTCAAGACATCTCACCGGGGGAGAGAGGGACAGTAAAATTTAAAAAAAATCACGCTTTTTATCGCCCCCTTACCCGTTCACCCGTATTTAGATACGTAAAAAATTTTCAACTTTAATAGATATATTGTTTTTTATTGAAACATTTTTACTGCCATTGTGTAAAAAGTAAATAACTACCGATGACGTAATCATCATCCAGACCCCCACCCCCCATGTCAGCCGAATTATGTAAAGAACAGACCCCCTACCCCCTATAGTGTTTACGTAATACTTGAACGGACCTATTAATAAGCTAGCCAACTTTAAATTATCTTTCAAATACATTAAATTAAATCATATGTAAACACTTACTAATACCACGTATATACAATTTGGATTATAATAAATTAAAACTACACAAAGAAAAACAAACGTTTGATACACATACACCCGATTACTTAAGTTAAAGATATATATTTATATGCATGGGGTGTGCATAAATTATAGATAGAAAACACCCCATTGTCACCCGCTCTTCATTACAAAAAAACAATTCATTACAATCAATTTTGTTCAAATCGGTCCACCCGTTTAGGATATAATTAAACAAATTTGTTAAACAAAATTGATTGTAATGAATTGTTTTTTTAGAAATGATATTATTTCAAAATAAAAATAATATTATATGTATTACTAGTTGACCCAGCGAACTTTGTTCCGCATCAAAAGTAACAAAGTAAATTTTGGATTTATCTCTCTTATATCTTTACTACATTATTCATGAATTATAGATAAAAACCACCCTGTTGACATCCGCTATCTATTTATACAAACCGCATCAAAATACGTTACGTTATTTTTAAGACAGACAGCGGAAAGCAACTCTTTTTTATACTATGTAATGATGATGATGTTTTTCATTTCTTACTTCGTCGAATATCCTCATCGCTTGGTATATCAAGCGTCTGTTGAAATGTTTGCTTGGAATATATGATGGATTTTACTACAATACTAGCGGACCTAACAGGAGTTATACCAAGTCCCGTAAGTATCTACTTATTTAAAAATTTCAAAACTTATAACACTAGCCCACCCAGCGAACTTTTTTTTGTATACTTATTAATTATAAATAAATCTAGAAAATTATAGCTTTTTCTTACCACATTCTGTCTATTAAAAAAACCGCATCAAATTCCGTTGTGTTCTTTCAAAGATCTAAGCATATAAGGGGACAGACAGCGGAAAGCGACTTTATTTTGTACCTACTATGTTATGATAATGTGTATTCTAGTTTTTTTGAAGTTTCTCAATAAGTATTTAGGAAGCTTGAAATGTTTGCTTCGTATTTGTAATGATTTTACAATAATACTGGCTGACCCAAAGTTATCCTGTATCATATACTTAAGCCCGGAAACTGAACCACCCCTCAAATATATAAGCGCTACTGCGTTTAAGTAGCTGTCACATTAAACAGAATACGTGAAATTTGAGCAGTAAGTAGCACTTTATTGATTGTCAGATTTGAGACGCGGTTCGGTATTCGGGCGCAGAGGTCTCGTAATGCTAGTCTTTAATTTTTGAAGTTTCTAAATAAGTATTTACAAGACTTGAAATATTTGATTTGTATTGATTTATAGTCGGTGTCTATAGTGTTCAGATAACTGTTAATATGTCTAAAATTTCTTTCTTTCCTGCTATCAACTGTCATATTTTCATAGATGAATAACCGGTGAGCCATATATAGAAATAGACATTTAAGAAAAATACTATATATTCATTGTGCTTTTTTTCATCGCACTCATATTAAAGTTCTTCATCCGTGTGTACAAGTATGTCTATTCGCATTACTTTTAACACTAAAGCATTTACCACAAACGTCGCACTTGTATGGCTTTTCACCTGTGTGTGTACGAGTATGAATATATAAATAATTTTTAGTACTAAAACATTTCTTACATTCATCGCACTTGTATGGCTTTTCACCTGTGTGTGTACGAGTATGAATATATAAATTGTGTCTTTTACTGAAACATTTCTCACATTCATCGCACTTGTATGGCGTTTCACCTGTGTGGGTACGAGTATGAACATGTAAGGAATCTTTTCGACTAAAACATTTCTCACATACATCGCACTTGTATAGCTTTTCACCTGTGTGTATACGAGTATGAATATATAAATAACTTTTAGTACTAAAACATTTCTCACATTCATCGCACTTGTATGGCTTTTCACCTGTGTGTGTACGAGTATGAATATATAAATTGTGTCTTTTACTGAAACATTTCTCACATTCATCGCACTTGTATGGCTTTTCACCTGTGTGGGTACGAGTATGAATATATAAATTGTGTCTTTTACTGAAACATTTCTCACATTCATCGCACTTGTATGGCTTTTCACCTGTGTGGGTACGAGTATGAATATTTAAATAACTTTTAGTACTAAAACATTTCTCACATACATCGCACTTGTATGGCTTTTCATTTGTATGATTTTCTAAACTCTCTTTTTGAGTAATGTTTTTCTCGCATGCATCGCTATAGTGTGCGTTTTCCTGGCTCTTTGAACTTAAAGTATCGTATATATTAGACTGTGATTCTATTTCTTTAGTGTTCACTTCATGTCTATAACAATTTTCATATTTAATTTTCTCAGATAAATCAGTCGGATGTGGGTTTTCTTTTTTTAAATTAGGTTTGCTAGAAACATCTGTATTGGTAATAACTTCATGTTGTTCGACGTTTTCACAATTTTTCGTATAGTCTGTCTCTTGTAGTTTTCCTGTCAGTTCTACGGTGTGTAGTTTTTTTACTGCAGGAGCACCTTATATAGTAATGCAAATTAATAGTTATAAAATAAACAAATCTTTACACATACAAACATAATAAGTCCTTCACATGGCATCCATCTCCAAATCGGACTTTTCGCAAAGTACAAGTAGCTTCTCTCTATCAATACTCTCAGTGCTTTTCGGATCACGGGCTGGTTGTACTGGAATATATATTTTTATGGGAAAGGGGGTAGACGAGCAGGCGTGCCACCTGATGGTAAACAGCTAACTCCGCCCATGGATAACTGCTACACAGATAGTGTTATAGTTGCGTTACCTGCCTTTAAAATGGGATAGGCAAGGGGTCGAAAGAGAGAAGGGAAGCGGGGAAGCCTCGAGATACCTTTCTCACCAAGCGACACGTGTGCTACTTTACGTCGATCTGAGATTCTAAGAAGTCGTGGTATTTCATCGGTCGAGCGGGCCCATTCACACAGAGACCTGTGTAGATATACCACTGTTAATTTTGCATGTTTCGAAGCAGGTATCAACACTTACCAAATTTGGCTGCGTATCTTTGTGGTGCGTTGTAAGTTCCCAAATCGACATGCAATATGTTTGCATATTCACTTCCGTAGAACACCAACAGTTCCGTGAAACGAGGTACTATCTTAATTGTTCTAAAACATTAGTTTATTGTTTTTTTATTTAGTTTCAGCTAATTATAGGTCTTATTTAAAAACTAAATTAAATCTCATGAAAATTGAATGGTAATAGGTTTAAACATTACAGTGGTAGAGTCAAGTAGTTCGCTGCGAAGATCGGCGTAAAGTGGCTCATGTTGCGTTTCGTTTGGTAATAGAGGTACCCGGAGGATCACCCCCCATCACCATCCTTTCCTATCCTACTCCCTTAAAGTTCAGCAACGCAACAGTAACACTACACTTGTTGCTGGATCCATGGGTGGCGCTGGTTGCTTATCATCAGGTGACACGCTTGCTCGCTTGCCCTCCCTACCATAAAAAAAAGATAAATATGTGTTTATATTTAATATTTGGGTTATATATCCCTTAGCGAAAACAGTACTTAACGACGATTCAGTATCTCGTCTCTGCGTATAAGTTTGTCTATCTATATAGATAGAACGACAAATGTTTTTGAAATTATTATTTTGACATCTGTTTCTTCCAGTAACGACTCATATTTACTTTCCCCAACATTACCAATGTATAGACATACAGTATGCAAGTACAAACTGTCATGTGGATGCAACAGCAATCAATCAGTGATCTGCTTCATCAGGCAATCATCCCTTTACCCCTCATGTGTACTTATTCATGTTGCTGTTAGGTTTAGTTGCGTACCTGTAGTAGAGTTGGCCCTTGTATTGGTACGCTACAAGGTTCTGCTCCGACCAGTGTCGAGCGCAGTTCACGTAGCGCATCCAGTTGGAGCGCTGCGGGTCTGACGCGTCCACGACATGCGACCTTCTATTGTCGCGGTCGTATATCTGTTATTTCCGATCCAAGATGGTTTATTTGAAAATTACATTATACACAATACATTGACAAATTTATACTTTGTGTAACTTTATTTTTACTCTTCACATTTGAATTAGAAAGTATGCGTTACGTAATAGGTACTTGAACGGCTCCAAAGAGGCAGGGAGGGAAATAATAATCAATCAAAGTAGAGGGCTGTTGTAACATGATATTTATACACTAGAAACTAAGAGGATGTACAAAAAACATCACGGCCTTGATACCCGATGGTGTTGTAGGCAGCGGTTTTACATAATCTCACTGAATAAAATATTGGGAACGGGGCAGGAAAATGATGCCGGTTTTGAGATTATTATATATAATCTCACACCTTCGCAATGTTGCTAAAAATATTGTATCGAATTGTTAAATTGGGGTTTTTTGATATTATCTACACCTAATGCTAGCTAGAGAATAGTTGTTAGCGTGGTGACAATATTACATTTAACTTGTAGAATTGGTGTATTAAGGAGTGGTATCTCGCGTCTTACCTGCCAACAGTACATTGAGTCGACAGTTTTGGAACGCTGTCCACGGTACGGACCAAAGCGCACACCGCGGGGCAAAGTCAGCGTGCTGAACACACCAATACCAGCGCCTGATATAGTAAATTAACCATATTCGTAATTTTTGATGGCAATAGTTGAGGAAGAAGCCCATGGGACAGGCTATCTACTAATATAGATAGTATATTAGGTACACTTTCTCTCTCTCTATATATATATATATATATATATATATAGAGAAAGTGTACCTAATATACTAATCTATATTAGTATCTATGCTGCAAGTTTTCAATGGTCAGCGGTAGTTCCGTACCAGCAGCAAATTTTGTGAGCAACTTTAAGTCAATATTTTGAGGGCGAAATGAGTGGCTCTACTATTGTTTAAATTTGCAAGTTACTAGATCTGTAAATATATACATATATGTTAATGATAGCCTGTCCCATGGGCTTCTTCCTCAACTATTGCCATCAAAAATTAATAAAAAAAAAATATTGATTAATTAATTAATTAATTAATCAATATTATTTTTTTAAATAGATTTATCATGATCATGATAGTGTGCCGTGAACTCGTGACTAATACTACATACCTGGAATGATGGAGCGGGCGAGATGCAGGAACACTCTCGGTATCGTGAGTGCGGCGCGTGGGACAATTGTTGGTATGTTTGGATTGTATGACACCTGTAGAGTGATTATATTTTAAGGATTAGGGCCCATTTAAATATTACGTCAGCAGATATTTTACAATTAGTCTCGGTAATTTGTGAGAATATTCCTGTTACATAATTATACATCATCATCATAAAGTCACTTCCCGCTGTCTGTCCCCTTATATGATTAGATCTTTGAAAATACGCAACGGATTTTGCGGGTATCAACGGTGTGGTTTTGATCTATATAATTCATGTGTCGCAAACGCTGCCTGAACTCTAGATGATAGATGAAAACAATGTTCTACATTATTAAACACCTTTAGAAGGTCTACAAAAAAGTCCGCGAGGGCATAATATATGTCTATCTCTTATTAAAATTTTTATTACTTACCTTTTTACCTAAAATAATGGCTTATTTACATACATACATGTGTAGGCAGCGGCTGTTAGGCCTCGTCTCGCCGTTATGTTTACGTCCCAAATGGAATAGGTGGCGAACCTATTGCCCTACCGGGCACAAAGTTTTCAGGCATCGATTATTATCACACTTAACTTCCGAAAACAATTTCGAAAAGACATTGGTGTGAGCCAGTGTCAGGATTCCAACCCGGACCTCTAGATCAGAAGCCGTGTGCTCGACCACTGCACCACCGAGACTCTAGCTTAGTTACGAAGCGATTTTAAACAGTACAGCATTAATTTTCATCCAGTTAAGTCCATCCAGTTTTAAATAGATTGAGCTTTTAACATAGATTAATATTTACGAAGATATCAGTATTAACATAGCGGGACATAGCACTTGCGTCGCGTAGCAATACCGACCAAGACGCGTGCCGATAAATAGCACTACCTACTTCAACTTTTTAAGACCCAAATTTTACTCATTTATTCTTTTGATCCGGAACAAAATTCGTCGGTTCAGCTCTTGAACATTTAAAAATGTGTGTATTTAAGAGTGGTAGAGCCAAGCAGTTCGCTGCATGAATGGGCCGGCTCGACCGGTGAAATACCACCACCTCTCAGAAGATCGACGTAAAGTGGCTCATGCCGCGTTTCGTTCGGTGAGAGAGGTACCCGGAGGCCCATCCCCCTTCCCCATTCCTTCCTATCCTACTCCTTTAAAGGTTGGCAACGCAACTGTAACACTATATGTGTTGCAGGTGTCCATGGGCGGCGTTGGTCACTTAACATCAGGTTTTAACGTTTTTAACTTCAGCTTTGAAGCAGAAGTTTAGTGGCTCAGTACTCTGATCCACTAAACTGTAAGGATTCGCTATTAATAACCAAAAGGACCCTCGCGGCCTCCGTACCAATATAACGTATCTTCACGGATACTTGAAACTTTGACAGTGGTAGAGCCTCGCAGTTCACTGCATGAATGGGACGTCTCGACCGGTGAAATACTACTCAGACAAAGACCTCTTAGATTGTGTATACTGACCTTATCATCAGGTATGACCAGTAACGGACCATGTATGGCACAATATTCGTACACGTAGTCGGCACATTTCTCGCAAACTGTAAAGATTATTTATTAATAACAGCGGTAGAGAGTGACCATCATGGTGTTGCAGATGCTCATGGACGGCGCTAGTCGCTTAGATGAAACGCTTTTTCATTTGTCCCCTCTGCCATGAAAAAATCAGATAGAAGTAATCCAATAAAACATAACTTGAAGCCATTTTCTACCCGAAGGTGTAGGCAGCGGCTGCTAAGTATTGACTCGCCGTTATGTCCAAATGGCATAATATTTTACGCAAATAGGTACGACTATAACAGCAAATCGTTTTACATTTAGCTAAATTAAAATAAATTATTAATATCCTCAATGGCAATTTCTTCAAAAGCGTATAACCAGGAGACTACCTATTTATTTTACAAGTTCATAGTTCAGACAGTATCTACATACTGTCTGAACTATGAACTTGAACTTACATATTTTGAAAACATTTTTCGTTTCGTCCAATTAACTTAAAAATTATATAATGACATACCTAAATATTTCCTCGTCGGAACGGCTAACGGATATGAATCCGGCACCCTGACAAAATTAGCCCAATTTACAATTTAAGGGTGTAATACCCTTAGGATAGGAGACCCTTAGGATATTAAAAAAGAATCGAGTAGGTACAAATATTTATGACAATCATGAATGTTTGTATGGCGTCTGAATGTTTTCTAAGTATTATACGTATGTATTTACAAAAAAAATATATAAAATTCAAAAATTCAAATTCAAAATATCTTTGTTACTTAGACTTTACAAAGTACTTCTAGTTAAAATTCGAGGAGCTTGTATTCCCTTTCATCACACTGTCTTGAATATGAAAGCGAATCTATGTGCCATGTGCCATATAAATGTATTAATTAACATCATCTAGTTTCCATAACACGAGCATTTAATTAGCTCGGAACTAAAGGGCGTTGTGTATATTGTGTCCAAGATATGAAATGTATTTTTATTATTTACCACAGAAATAGATCAAGATAGAACGGCCGCGATGGCATATTTCCATACATTTCGAGCGTGTCACTTTTTTGAAAAACCACGCCCTCAGCGTGACGTCATTTTCATTGTGAGCGAGACGACTAGTTAGGAGACACTCACATTAGATTATCGATGTTAATATCGGCAACGTGTGTTAATTTTATTATTTTTATATTTTACCAACTTTATTGATTTTGTGTAACGATAATCATAGAAAGTAAAACATGTTAAATACTTTAATCCGACATATTAAAACCTAAAACATATTTTTCCAACAGTATATAAAATTTAATTATAAATATTTTACTGTCCTTGAAACTATACATATTTATTAAATATTTGCCTTTTTGTAAGGGTTGGCCTCACAGTCCTGGTTAAATAACGAAGCCGAACGTCTACATATACCTCGGTTACTGCCCATTTGAGAAGAACGAGATGATTTTCCATCGGCGATTGGTCAAATTGGTGAAAACTTATACTGTCAAATAAACTGCTGCCAATGTAATTACGAAACACTTTGGTTGAAATTTGTGGTGTTAGAATAAAGTAGGGACAAAGCAAGATATAAGCTGATACTCAAATTATTATTGAATTAATTTATCGATAAGTCCTAAGACTCAACGATACATGGATTGCCCCATCTCTAACATTCGAATCACAGCGATTAACAGACAAACGATCAACTGGCAGGTGTATTGTGTATTTCGTTCGATTCGACGTACATTACGCGTATAATTTATACGCGCAATGTTTTTGTATACGAGCGTTGAATGCGGACAGCAATGGATATTTATCATAACGAAAAAATATACAACTTGTGATCGTAATTATTGAACATAGTAAAAGTAAAACAATAATTTATAATCTCAAAAAATACTTTCTACTGATTTTCTGTACTTACTGATCATACGAAATATTTCCTTTTTTCATATTTGATTCACTACTTTTGTTTTTACAATTTTTCACAGCATAATAAGGCATATATGTGACGTTTTATCTATTTTTTTACGTCCTGAACGCATGGCAGGAACGCTCGTTGCGTAATGAGAGCGAGTTTCAAAAAGCATGCAATATAGTGCAGGGTTTTGGCACGCTTGCCACGCCTATTCGCCGTTCTATCTTGATCTATTTCTGTGTTATTTACATTTATGTTTGATACTTACAAACATATTCGTCTAAGCTGGGCTGTTCTGGCTCATAATAGCTAACTCGTGATTTGACTCGCAGCATTCTACTGCTACACATTCTGTTAAAAAAATTAACATATTTACTAGTTAGCTATTGTTATTACAGGGACATTTCCTCTATGATGTTTTTAAAGTGGACAAGATACCGAAAACTTCCACAACAAAAACAGCTATAAACATGCCGGTTCTCAAATAGTTTCTAATATGGTGTTATTATTTTATAATATCGTTGTGGTAGTGAAGTCCGAAATGGAATAGGAGGCCGAAGCCATGTTCGTTCATGGGCCAACATTTCGCTATCGATATTTATAACGTAAAACTTCTGTTATGAATTCCGAAAAAAACCTTTTATTCCAGATGCGCGTAACTCTACCTCCAGACTACGGACTCATCAAATAAATTAATGATTAATATTACATATGTATGAGTCATCTGGAAGGCTGGCTTGACGTAACTATATTTTAAATTTAAATGTATCTACATCATTTTTAACATACTTATTTAAACTAGAAACTTCATGTACATAATTAAATAGTATTTAGAATAAAATAAATAAATTACAATATGAATTAATGCGTCACTAACAATCTATATCATATTTATATTCTCTCTCAATCAGCACTAGTGATAGGATGTAATTCAACATAAACTAATGTTAGGTACCTAATCACGAAATTAATAAGGATCAGCAATCATGATGACTTAGGTGTTAGTATTTCGTTGTAAAACATAACGAAAAATATTAATAATAATGTTTAAAGACGTAAGACGTGTCATTCGGTAACGCCAAACACTCCGCCGATAAATGCACGTACGTCCCGAGCTTTTAACCCGAGCCGAAGTTACGAAACATCTTTTTATTAAACTATTTTTATTATTACCAATGTCACCTGGTAACTAGTAATAAAACACATTTCATTGAGTATTTACCATAAGTACTATTAAGTACTAAACTTGTACAATTAGGTAATTAGATAAAAGCTAGTTAATTAATCAAATACCTTTGCGATTGCATAGATGCAGGTTTAATTGAAGCTTATTTAATAAAACGATAAATATGTAGTCCAATCGCAACTTATTTCCATTATCGTGTTATGTGTAATAGAATTAATCAATCACCAGATTTGGTACACTATTGCTTTATTGCTCTAAATGCTAAAACTTAAGAATAATTATGATGATTCCCGCCTAATTGTAGAGATTTTGGCGGGATATAATATATGAGAACAGAGTAATCTTTATGTTTTTTTTTTGGGTTAGGAGGGCAAACGAGCAGGCGTGTCACCTGATGGTAAGCAACCAACGCCACAACCATGGACACCAGCAACACATATAGTGTTACTGTTGCGTTGCCGACCTTTAAGGGATAGGGGATAGGAGATAGGAAAGTACGGGGAAGGGGGGTGGGCCTCCGGGTACCTCTCTCACCGAACGAAACGCTGCATGAGCCACTTTACGTCGGTCTTCTGAGAGGTCGTGGTATTTCACCGGTCGAGCCGGCCCATTTATGCAACGAACTGCTTGGCTCTACCACTGTTAAAGCTATGTTGATGTGTGATCATGATTCTTAATTAGATATTTATAGGATTTTTTTAAAAATATTGTTTACAGGTGACAGACAAGGGTAATATGCAAAACAACATAATATGTTGTTTTGCATATTACACTTGTCTGTCACCGACTCAGTGGTCTGAGTGGTCCAGTGATGACTAAAAACTTTGTGCCAGGTTGGGCAATAGGTTCGCCACTATTCGAATCGAGCCGTGAACTTAATAGTGATGCGAGGCTTAAAAGCCGCTGCCTACACTTTCGGGTAGAAAAAGGCGTAAAGATATGTTTTTTTTTTATATTTATTTCTAAGATTTTCGCGAATCTTACTCATTGATTAAAACAACTTTTAGGATTATATCGCGTTTATATATCATCTACTTATATCTCTTTACGGAGATCATTTTCACGAGTGATAAACAAAAAGATGGTAGTTGTTCAAAAGCTATTTTCATTGATACAGAGAGCACCCACTTTTTGGAAATGAAAATCAAAAAGTTGATGTCAAAAATATGATTTTTACTATTGGTAACCCACATCAGACCATGAGAACAAAAGTTAAATACATATTTTTAAGATGCATTCATATATCCTGCTTCTAAAGATCCTTTGTTGTATGATTTAATAAGTAAAAGTTGTTATTATTAAATTATTACAAATTATCTTATTTTCTAAGTTGGTTGAGATTAAAGTATAACTATTATTAAATATTCATTGATTTTAAATTATAAGGTAAAGTGTTTATTAAAAATCTACCACTGGGTCAAAAACGCGGCCAGTCCTGAGAAGTCCTTTAGAAGCAGGATAAATATATGAATGCATCTTCTAAATAAATATATAACTTTTGTTCTCGTGGTCTGATGTGATGTGGGTTACCAATAGTAAAAATAATATTTTTGACATCAACTTTTTGATTTTTATGATAAGTATAAGTTTTTATGATAACTATGCAAAATGGTACATGAATGCTACTACATACATGGTACTGAAAATCCTGACCATTTTTGTCAGCAATACGCATATAATATGAGGACCAGTTCTATAAATAAATTGTAGCCTATGTATAAAATAGTTACATATATTTAAATTCAAATTCATTTATTTGTATAAAACGTGCAGTACAATTATACTTGGTGTTAATTTCTATAAAACATGCTACAATGTGTCCTTCAAGAAATCATCAATATTTTAATAGGCCCCCTGAATTAATATTTCTTGCTTTTTAACGAATAATGTATTCAATTCTTTGTAAACATTGGGTATTTTGTTATAAATTATTAGTGCCATACAGAATACACTTTGCGCCATTAAAGTAGTTCTAGTTTTATGCATGCACAATCTATAATTGTCCAGTCTGTTACGCTTAGAAACATCTGATAGACGGGGAAACAAATTGGGATTCATTCTGACGAATACACAGACCTCCAGAATATACAATGATGGCAGAGTTAATATTTTATGTTTCTTAAAAAATGGTGTGCAGCTATCAGGAATCTTTATGTTAAATATCGCACGTATACACCTTTTCTGCATTTTAAATACATTCTCTTTATCAGTTGAATTTCCCCAGAATATTATTCCGTATCATAAAGCAGATGCCACCAGTCCATGGTATGCAATAAGATGTGTCAATATTATCTGTACGAGCAAGTCTACGAAAATAAGCTCATGAGCTTTTTTTCTTACTGAGATAGTCAATATGAAATTTCCAGTTTAATCATCAATAATTAATTTGTAAAACGACCACAATTTCAAAGCTACAGGATTAATTACAACTGGAAGACCTCTAACAAAATGTAGATTAATATTTGAGTTCAGTCAGAGCCATATTTATATACTCTTTGGTCAGAGCAATAATGATCTTGGCGAAGCAGCAAAATGGGTAAACTACTCTGGGGTTTCGTCTTGTTTTGAACATTTGGGGACTTTTTGGCGGGAAGTCTAAAAGGGCGGTCTTTTAAAATTTAAATATTTTTTCAATTTCAGTTTTTCTTTGTAAATATTCTTTTACTAACTGTAAATATATATTTTTTAAGTTGTTACTGGTGTAAATAAAACTATGAGTGTTAGTAGCGACGGGGAGAACCCCGTCGAACACGGAAAAAAAAGAAAAGTGGTTCGCCACATTTCAACAAATTTAAATAATTATAAAACTTTTGTGAAACCGTTATATAAAAGACTATTTCCAGAAAACCATAGTGGTGACTGTGTGGTATACGTACAATCAATTGATCAAGAAAAAGTTGGTAACAAAAATCCGATTTCCCTAACGACACTTTTCACAGAGAATGTCAAAGGAATAGTTAGCGTACATAGGGTAAATGCCTATAAAATAGGAGTTTCCTTCAAGAAACCCGCTCCAGCTAATAACTTTCTCAGCATGGATACATTTTTAACAAAGCACAATCTAAAAGCATTTATTCCTGCTCACATGACGGAAGTTATTGGGATAATCAGACATGTTCCCACATCCATGTCAAATGAAGATATTTACAAGAATATTACATGTGATTCGGAGATTATATCCATTAGGCGTTTTATGCGCAAAATTGACGGGAGACTGGTTCCACTGACCACTATTAGTGTAACATTTGCAGCTACAGTACTGCCCCGATTTGTATATTTACAATTATTCCGATATCCGGTTCATATCTACATACCACCACTGACACAATGTTATAAATGTTTAAGATTTAACCATTCCGCAAAAGTATGCAGAAGTAAACAAATGTGTTCTTCATGTGCAGGACAGCACTCCTATAAGGAATGCAATGTTGCAGAAATTGTGTGCATCAACTGCAGTGGAAATCATTTGGCAATTTCTAGAGATTGCCCAATCAAAATGAAAAAAATAGAGGAGAAAAAGAATAAGTTCACGAATAGAAATCAGTCTTATGCCACTGTTGTGAGTATACCACCCACAATATCTGACCCGAAATCTTTTCCAGTTCTCAGATCACACCTACAGTCACAATCTCAGCCAGACAAAATAGTAAGCACAAATGAGACACTTAATACAGATAAAATCCTTGATAATGAAATTATTATCAATGCAATAGTAAAGTCTATAATAGAATTAGGAAATAATAAAGAAAGCACACCGATTACTAATAAAAGAATTAAAGAAATATTACTATCTAACCTAATTTAAATTTATGGACACATTTTTACGCATAGCACAGTTCAACATACAAAGCTTACAGAGTAAAAAAGCCTTACTTTACAAATTTCTATGTGAACAAAACGTTGATGTATGCTTATTAAATGAAACTTGGCTTAAAAGTAGCAGTAAAATACCCAAATTTATGTCTTATAACTTTATTTATAAAAATTCAAAGAATGAACATAATGGAGTTGGTTTATTAATTAAAGATGGTCTTAAATACAATATTATAAATACACACTTTTATGAATCTATTCAGAACTGTTGTATTTCAATTGAAACTTCTACAGGTAAATTTAATATATTATGTGTATATTGTCCACCTAATAGCACCAGATTTAGTATAAATAAGTTAAAAAAGATATTGCTTGAAGTCCCTAGACCATGTCTTATCATGGGGGACTTTAATGCTCATCATATTTTGTTTGGCTGTCATAAAAATAATAGCAGAGGAAATAGTTTATATAGGCTAATTGATGAACTTGATTTATGTATTTTGAATGATGGTAGTTTAACCACTATTCAATATCCAAATAGGAAAGCATCTGCAATAGATTTGGCCTTAGTTAGTCCCACCATAGCTCCTCATTGTGAATGGCATGTCCATGATGATCCTCTTGGCAGCTATCATTATCCAACACTGGTAGACATAAATGTAAAGCCATCCATGTATGAAGTGGGTCCTGGAAATGATAAATACATTTATAATAAAACAGATTGGGCAAAATTTTACACTTTATCAGAAAACAGTTTCTCTCATTTAGATTCAGGAAATATAGATCTTCTTGAATTATATAGCAGTTTTGTAAAAACCCTGGAATACCTTAGAAATCAGACAACTCCAATACATAAATCACATCACACTTTGGTAGATAGAGTATTAAGAAAACCAGCACCTTGGTGGAACAAAACATGTGATGATGCAGTTCAAAAGTCAAAAGAGGCTCTAAGAGCCTATAAGAACTCACCAACTATAGATAACTTTATAAATTATAAAAAAGTTGATGCCAAAAAGAAACTTATACTGAAAGAACAAAGGACTAATTCTTGGCATGATTTATGCTCTAGTTTTAATAGAATGACACCAGTAACACGAATATGGAATTATATTAAAAGATTTAAAAGAATAGGCAGCTGTCAAAACCAACACTTTAATGATGAATGGGTACCAAGTTTTATAGACAATTTAGCTGATTCATGCCAAATAGATGAAGATAGAGTAAATAGTTTAATAGCAAGATCAAATTTAGATTTAGACTTTCTTGATAGTTCCTTTACATTTAATGAACTCCAGATTGCATTAAAGAGTAGGAAAGATACAACACCAGGAATGGATAATATACCGTATAAATTAATTAAGAATTTACATCCAAATGCCCAGAGAATACTGTTAAATATTTATAATCAGCTTTGGAATAGTTCTTTAATACCACAATCATGGAAAACTCAATGTGTAGTTCCAATTTTAAAACCAAATAAGCCCATCCATGTTGCAGGATCTTATAGACCTATCTCTTTGTCCTCATGTGTAGGAAAACTCTTTGAAAACATGCTAAAATTACGATTAGATTACTTTGCTGAAACACAAAATAAGTTACCAGACATACAATTTGGTTTTAGAAAGGGCAGAAGTAGCTCTGAAAGTTTTGTATCTCTCATATCAGATTTACAAAAGACAAAACTAAGTCACTCAAATACTATTTGTGTATTTCTAGATGTTAAAGGTGCCTTTGATAATGTGAATATTGAGTGTCTCATTCATGTTTTACATGAATTAGGGTTATCAAAGAAAACATTAAAATGGATATTAAACTTTCTGTATAATAGAACAATTTATGTTAAATATAACAACAAACTTCATGGCCCTAGAATAGCTAATAAAGGAACAATGCAGGGAGCTACATTATCCCCTTTATTATATAATTTATATACATCTCAAATTCTTAATTATGTAGATACTTCAAACATCAAAATATTACAATTTGCTGATGACTTGCTTTTATACAGTGAAAGCCAAAATATAGAAGTAGCTGTTAATAACATTAACACTGCACTGTCACAATTGCATAATTACTACAGTAATAAATTAAAGTTAGAAATAAGTTCAGAAAAAAGTTCTGTATTAGTGATCAGTAAGGATCCATCTGCTCGATCAACTGTTAATATAACTTATAATAATGAAATAATTCCTGTGGTTCAGGAACATAAATTTTTGGGTATTACAATAGATGATAAATTAAAATTTGATAAACATGTAAATAATATATGTAACAAAGCAATGAAGAGTATTAATATCTTAAGATGTTTAGCAGGGACTTTTTGGGGATCAGATCCCTTGACATTAAATATGTTATATAAGAATATAGTGAGAAGTCATTTTGACTATAGTAGTTTAGCATATATGAATGCTAGAATAACAATGTTAAGGAAATTAGATGTAATACAAAATATGGGGTTAAGAGTAATTAGTGGAGCTATGCGCTCTACTCCTATTATTGCTATGGAAATAGAGAATTGCATACCTCCTCTAACATTAAGGCGCTTGCAGCTAGCAGAAAGATTCTGTATAAAGGAACTTTCTTCTGGTTGCTCTGCAGTTCTGAACAATATCTCGTACACTGTTGACATTTCACACTTGATTGGAGCACCCAACATCACAGTAGACAGACTTGTCTCTAGAGTTTTACCTGAAATTTCAGTCATAATGGATTGTGTTAAGGATAATGCAAAAGATGTATATAAAAGTAATAAGTGGCCTATGTACAAGTGCTCATATAATACACTGATTAATTGTTTAGATATTAAGTGCAACTTGAACTCAATTAATAACAAATTTGATCTCTTAAATTTTTTAAGTTCTAAATCTAACTTTTATGTTATTTATACAGATGGATCTAAGAATTTGTCCAGTGTTACAGCAGCATACTATGACCCACAATTAAAAATAACCAAATGCATAAAGCTAAATAATAATTGCAGTATTTTTACTGCCGAGAGCTATGCCATATTATCTGCTTTAACATTTGTAAATAATAATGTTAACAGTGTAAATATACTTATAGTTAGTGATTCTAAAAGTGCATTAACAAGTTTATGTAATGCTAACTTTACACATAAACAAAACTATATAATCTATAAAATCAAAGAAATTCTGCAGAACTTAGGGAAAACTAAAAATGTAGAGTTTTTATGGGTTCCCTCGCACAGTGGCATATATGGCAACGAGATTGTAGATACAGCGACTAGACTGGGCTATGACGAAGACCACTCTGATATTATAAAAGTACCATTCACAGATTACTACCACCAGATTAAGAATACGTCACGAGAATTGTGGAAAGAATATTGGAAAATAGCAAGTGAGACGAAAGGAAAATGGTACGCAGAGATACAGAAAGACTTACCAGCAAAACCGTGGTATGCCAAATTCCAATATTACGACAGAAAGTTTATCACAACAATAAATCGCCTGCGGTATGGTCATTGCCTGGTTCCTAACCATCTCCATAAATTAAAAATCTGTAGGGACAATAAGTGTAAACACTGTAAGAAACCGAACGCTGACATCAATCATATAATATTTCAATGTGACTCGTTCAAAATACAACGGTTATTATTCGCCAGTGACATCAATGACATAGCTCAACAACATTCACTTAGTGTTCCCCGCCACATCGGAGATTTATTAGCCAATACGAACTATTATAAAGCACTTCATAATTTTATTTCAATAAGTGTAGGAAAAATATGATGTTAATGTAGGAATTTATTACTTTTTATTTATACTAATTACTTTTATTGTAAAATGTACTAGCAAATTTATTATTTCGACTGAAGGACTTTGCATCCATGGTCAAGAAATAAATTAAAAAAAAAAAAAAAAAAATTGAACATTTGGTTAGTTCTGATAAAGGAAAACTTGGTCATTATAATATAGATCGAATATAGGAGTGTCGGTGACTGATAAGTGAAAATATTTTTTTCTGGAAATTTCCTAATAACTCATTTTTATTGTAAGAAAATATTTTAGTTGTGCTTCAAAATTCCACGATGTTGACGTCTAAGGTGAGATTTGTTTTTCTGTTAAATGTATAACATTTTCGTAGCTCTAATTAATGGTTTTTCACATACATTAACCTATTAAAGTAATAAGCTTATCTTGCTTTTTTCTACTCATTGTAGAAAATGTTACACAATTCATAAATGCCCTTAATGTGCTTACAGAAGAACTTTTTTGGTATAATGTGTTGCAGTTTACATTAATTGCAATAAAATAAAATGTTAGCAAACAAATATATTGTTTTTATTACAATGGACAAGAAGGGATTTACTTGGGAATACATATACTGAACACTATTTGATTATTAACATACAACCTACATGAATCATTTCACAATCATTTTACAAAACTGAATAAAGCTGTTAAAATCTTAAAAAAATTTTTTTCCTATTATATTGAGTCCAATTTATGTTTTTTCTTATGGAAGCTTTTAATGTTTGCAGATGTAATAATATTTTCCAGTTCATATATTAAGAACTCCTGGCATTTCCTATTTCATTTGTTTTTCATAACATAAAATGCTAATCTCTAGGGCACTTTTTTTAAATTTAAGACCCTTGTGTAATTGGTTTACTTTGGTTAGATACTCTGTAGGAAATCTCAATCAAATATATCTTTTAATATAATAGTACATATATTGAAAATTATCCTGTCTAAATTGAACTTGTTTTTGTACAAATAGTGATTCTAAAACTAGCATAAACATACACCCTTTTTTCCTTATAAATGGCAAGTATAAATATGAAGAGATTGTCAATGCTAATATTTCTGTTAGATCCAAAATAAACTGAAAAATAAATTTAGAATTTTGATAAAATTAAACTTGTTTTTTTTTAAGCTTGAAATTCTGGTGGATTTTGGAAATAAACCCAACAAGCAGGTATTTGATAAAACACTGAATGCTCTGAATTCTCAAGATGGAGTGTTACAGGTAATTTTCTTACATGAAGGCAAATATAAATTTATTACAATTTAACTTGTTTAAATTTTTCTGTGCCTCTGTTTGGTCATAGCTTCATTAGAGTATTTTATTATGTTTTGCCCCAATGATTAAAACTTAATCTTCGTTTAATATCAACATTTTTTATTATTAGTTTTTAAAATATATAATAAAATTTTATTTATTTATTTATATGATGTTTAATTTTTTTCAATGTTTACAGGCAGTGTTTAAAGATGGTGCAATAATAGTGGAGACGAGTCTACCTAGTAGTCAAATTCTAGATATGGTGACAAAGACATCAGGGAAAAGGGCGGTACTGCAAGGATTTGGAGGTAATGGACAGAATTTAAGGTGTTTTTTTGCAGAGTTGTCTCATTTTTTTTATCATTGTACTGTACTGGTTTGTAAAAAGTATTTGTTGTATTCACCACAGTTTTAATTTAGCTATAACTTGATCAGATTAGACAGACACCACCCAAACAAGCAGGTCGCTACAGGCCGCCAACATCTACCCGTTCTAATTGAAAAACCCTATAATATTAATATAAATTGTAGAGAGTGAGATCGATGAATGTAGGTATGCGAAACGCGAGTTTTCCTGGTCGCAGCTTATGCTCCCGTCAGCTCCACGGATCGCCGCGAACTCGAGGAGTTTTGGGAAACTTTAAGGGATATTCTGGATCTGGTTGAGGGAAATGAAAAGATAATTCTGTGTGGTGGTGATCTTAATGGATAAGTCGGAACCAAGAGAGATGGCCAGGAGGCTGTCCTTGGTCCGAATGGTGACAAGAGAGTGAATGATGCTGGTAAGCCGATATTGGACGTATGACTGGAATGGAACCTCCTTGTGTCTAACATATTATTCCGTCATAAAGATATTCACACGTATACATGGAGACGGAATGAACAAAAGAGTATGATTGATTTGATTTTGGTAGATAGTCGTCTCCGAAATACTCTAAGGGATACAAGAGCCTACAGAGGCCCCACTCTTGAATCGGACCACTACCTGGTGGTAAGCCGTTTCGTGGGCCTTTTCAAGAAGTGGAGACACTGGCGAGTGCGTACCCATTTCGGAGAGCTTGAAAGGATAAAATGCGAGAAATTAGAAGATGGAAGTGTACGGACTATGTATGTAGACCTAGTCAGTAAAAGACTCAGTGAGACTTTTACTGACTAGGTCTACATACTTACTTACTTTCTGACCTAGGTGTTGAAGAATGCTGGGAAAGAATGAAAGATAGTATAGTGGATAGTGCAAAAGAAGTATGTGGTAGTGCAAAGAGGCATAAGATTCTGAGAGGTGATGCCTGGTGGGACGCGGATGTGAAATCCAGCATCGAAAGAAAGAAAAAAGTATGGTTGGATTATGTCTCAAGTTTGAATCGGAATGATCGTATGACAGAGAAAAAGTATGAGAGCTACCGCCGCTGCAGGAATGTTACCAAAGCCTTAGTGAAAGAGAAGCGTGAAAGACTAGTTGCGAATGAGGTGAGGTTGACGGAGAACTTCGAGGCGAATAACAAACTCTTCTGGAGGGAAGTTAGAAAGTCTTGGGGTTCTTCGTCAACATCCAGAATGGACAAAATTATGTCTAAGACTGGTGACATTCTTGCAAACCCAAGCGATGTATTGGGCAGGTGGAGTGAGTATTTTGGGGAAATGTACGAGTATGTTCCGGATGTGGGCGCCGCGAGTGAGCCTACGGCTGATACCGCTGCGCCAACATCTGACGAGGACATTACTATGGAAGAGATTGAATGGTCGATACGAAGTATGAAAAATGGTAAGGCAGCTGGAATTGATATGATGTCTGCTGAAATGATCAAACACGGTGGAACCTGTGTCCGGGACGCTTTCCTGACCTTGAGCAATCTGTGCTGGAGGTCGGGTAAGGTTCCCATGGACTGGAGGCGCGCTGTCATTGTGCCATAAAGGTAAGGGATCACGTATGCAGTGTTCCAGTTACAGGGCCATCAGTTTGATCAGTTTAGCAGCAAAAGTGTATGGGAAAATTATTGAAAGGAGAATGAGGGTGATATCTGATGGAGTGTTGTGGGAGGCTCAGGGTGGTTTTAGAAGCGGACGAGGGTGCATGGATCAGATTTTTTCTCTCCGCAGCATCGTGGAGAAACAACTGGCTGTTAACCGGAAGGTTTTCTGCGGTTTTGTGGATAAGGAAAAAGCGTTTGACAGAGTGTTACGAAAGGATCTGAGGGGCATACTCCCGGGCTACGGGGTGAGCGGGGCACTGCTGCGCGCTGTGCAGTCCACTTATGAGGGCTGCACAGCGTGTGTGCGTGTTGACGGCGGCTTGTCCCCCTGGTTTGACGTCAATATCGGCGTCAGACAGGGTTGCGTGCTGTCCGCTCGACACTGTTCATCCTGTACCTGGACAGTTGTCTCCAGAGAGTGAGATCGCTGGATGTAGGGATGCGAATGGGTGACCTAGTTGTTAGCTGCCTGCTTTACGCAGATGACGCCGTGCTTCTAGCCGAATCGCCGTCGGACCTGCAAACACTAGTCACTACTATGAAAGATGATTGCATGATTAAAGGCTTGCAGTTGAATGCGACGAAAACGAAAGTTATGGTGTTTGAAAGGGAGGAATCCAGAACAGGTGCAAGGATAATGATTGATGATGTAGTGCTGGAGCAGGTGGATGAAACTGTATATCTATATAACTGTATGTATATAAACTACCAGTTGGAGCAAGGAGGTCGGGGGTTCGATTCCCACCCGAGTAAAAATATTTGTGACAAACATGAATATCTGTGTGGTGTCTGGGTGTTTTTCTATTTATTATAAGTATGTATTTAAGAAAAGGAACGAAACAAAAAGTTTATACAAGAAAAAGTATATATGTATAAAAAGTATATATCCGTTATCTAGTATCCATAACACAAGCATTTAGTTGCTTAGCTTGGAACACTTGTCCAAGATATAAAAAAACTTGGTTGCGAATCCAGCATTCAAGATTTACAGGGATGGTAGGTACACCGCGGATGTAGAAAGAAGAGTAGAGTTAGGAAACAGCGTAAATGCAGCATTGGATAAATTCCTTAGCGCAAATAAGGTTAGCAGAAAGCTCAGATCACTATTCACTGATCCCAAAGCTCACTTATGGAAGTGAGATCTGGGCATAACTTGTGGAGTGACTTGCTGACCGCGTCGAAAACAAGGTTGTAAGGATGGAAATTGTATTGAAAGAGAGTGTCGGTGTAAAAGTAA
This sequence comes from Euproctis similis, assembly GCA_905147225.2. Lineage (NCBI taxonomy): Eukaryota > Metazoa > Arthropoda > Insecta > Lepidoptera > Erebidae > Euproctis > Euproctis similis. The sequence goes on from LR990107.1 coordinate 4,292,578, forward strand.
GGTAGGGCTTGCTTTACAGGTGCCTACGTGTAGAAAGAATGAATAATCAAAATTGACTAAACAGATATACGTAAAAGCGGATCGATGTAGGAGTCGAGGACGGCTACGACATACTTTCCCAGCCCTTGACGAAGGTGATGTCAGGAGCCTTAATACCGGTTATTATTAGCCTATTTAACAGAAGTTATGAAAATCAAACCGAGTAAGAAGTGTGTTTGTGCCTACTCTACTCGCCTCAGTAATCTGTTCTCTCTGCTTACTCTGCAAGGGCGCTGGCTTGAAGTTCTTTATGTGAATTCTACAGCTTTTCAAACATTACAGATAGTCAATCGGCAGTAGCAATGATATCAAGTCAGTCTTGCTGCAATACCAAAGTAATGGGCGTGATAAGATTTCAGCAGACAGCCGAAGGGCCATTAGTGGCTGACGGTAGCATTGATGGACTCTCGACTGGATCGCACGGTCTTCACGTGCACGACGCTGGGGACCTCAGCCAGGTGTGATCTTTTGAATTGCTTTAAAAATAATATATTTTTCATCTATGCCAACAAACTCACGATTGGCAGCACGAGTGGCCTGCTTAGTATCTTTTTTAAATTAAATGATTATTTTTAGGGTTGTAACTCCATTGGCGATCATTATAACCCTCGGGGTGCTCCTCATGGAGGTCCTAATGACGCGGGTGACGCGCGTCACGCTGGCGACCTTGGGAACATTGTAGCAGACGAAACAGGTCGAGCCACATTTAGAATCGTCGATAATGTGCTTACGGTAATTTAATAGCAATTGTCTATGATTTAGTCTAGATTGAGAGATTTAGTCTAGGGTCAAATAAATTGAATACTCCACGCATTTATCAACCCGAAGGTGTAGGCAGCGGCTGTTCTGACCTGCCATAAGCCGGGCACAAAAGTATGATGTTTTTTGGGTTTTAATGATGTTGTCAGTCATTGATATTTATCACACATAGCTTCCTTATAGAATTACGAGAAATCATTGGTGTGATCCTGGAATTCTATTCAATATAATTAATTCACACACACTACACTATTTACTACTACTACCATACCTACCTAGTGATTTAAGCGCGTTTGTCTTCCGGCTACCAGCGTGGGCAGCGTGGAGTGATCAGCAAATATTTGTGTTCCAGGTGTGGGAAATAATCGGGCGTTCCGTTGCAGTCACAGAGTCCAAGGACGACCTGGGTAGAGGTTTGAATCCTACTTCTAAACTCGACGGAGGCAGCGGCAAGTCGTGAGTAATGTTTTTACAAACATATTTAAATATTTTTATATTATGTTCTAATGTCAATCTGTTATGGCTATCTTCGGTAATATCTGTGTATATAGTCCAAGAGCCCGTGGCCGCCATACCTTCGTCAATTTAAACCTCAAACTTTGTCAGCTCGTGGTCCCACCACAGGTAAACACGATGGCCAATCATGAAGTTTGGATCATGATGATTTTGGAAGGTACGGTATGACCTACCTACCGATCTACTTTTGTCACTTGACACGCTTAATGCGCGGGAGCCCAGTGATTTATAATAATATGCTGAAGGTATTATCCAAAAATGAAGCTTTATAAGGATACTGCTCCGAAACGGCTGGACCGATTCTCATGAAATTTCGTGTGCACATCGGGTGGTCTGAGAATCGGACAACATTTGTATTATACAACCCTCTAAATGTAAAGGGTAAAAATATGTCTAAAAAAAAAATAAGGAGTTAAATACCACATTTTTTTTAATAGTTAGACATTTTTTATTTATGAAACCGCATACCAAAATACATACAAGCCTTAATTTTCACTCGACTGCGATCTATCCCTATTTTTTTCATTTCTTGATCAAAAACTTTTTTGTTACGACAAAGTTTGCGAGGTCAGATAGTCATAATTTTAAATTTGTTTGCAGAATCGCTTGTGGTATTATTGCGAGATCCGCTGGAATATTCGAGAATCCTAAACGCATATGCGCATGCGACGGAGTTGTCGTCTGGGACGAGAGAGATAAACCTCTAGCAGGGAAAGGGAGGCAGAGTGAGAAGAAGAATTGTTGCAATAAAGAGGAGAGTGACACAAAAGAAGTACACAAATGCTGTAAAGTTGGCCATGCAATGTTGTAAAGTTATGTCAAGATTATAGTGTAGTGTCGTTCCCTTGTTGTTAGGTAATAGCTACTACGGTTATTGTTAAAATGGACCGGTTTTGTCTCTAAAATGATATGATATGCCATGTTTGTTTTCGTATAATATTAGCTTTTCTGTAATATAATAGCTGTTAGTAGGCCTTAAAGCTATCAGTGATAAAACATGCAATAAATTTCTACTCAGTACAGGTGTTAGCATGTAGTTGGGGTGTTAACTGTCAACATTGAAATTAATTACCCTAAAAATGTTTACAAAAAAAATGAAGAAGACAAGAAACTGTGCAGAAATTTATAGTCTATCCGAGTTTAATATTGCCAGTCAATTTTTTCTAATAATGTACCATGAGTCTGAATATTTAATTTAGCCAGGCTACTCTGCCCCTGCCTTACCTATTCGAGAATGGTTACATTGTTGGATTTTACTAAATTTTTTTGAGACCAAAGATTTAATATCACAATGATTATTATTATGATGCTAGTTTTCCACATTTACACTGGCAAACTAATTGCACTCAGTTCCCAATGAACTTTTTAACTTCAGACATTCCGTCGTCGGTTTGCAAAATAAATAAATTTACAAGTAGTTAACTAATATTATCAATATAAGAAACTTCACTAAAGCCACTGCAATAATATATTTGCTATCACAAGTGATTCGCCCATTAGTTGTAATGATGGGTTATTAAATTAAGAATAAATGGGTGATATTATACTAATTTTCTAGTAATTAAGTTATGGGCTAGTTTTTTTGGAGGTTGATTGGTGGTAGTTGATAATGTACTCGTATAAAAGCTTATGTTTCTTTCAACTTCTTGTATATTTGTCTGTACCGCTTAAACCGTGGAAATAACGGCGTGAATTTGAGAATTTTGATTAAGTTACTCATGTTATAAGAAGATAGAAGAACAATAAAGGTAGAGCCACGCAGTTTGCTGCATGAATCTGCCGGCTCGACCGCTGAAATACCACGACCATTCATAATATGGACAGAAAGTGACATTCCTTTTTGTGAGAGTAGTATCCGGAGGAATACTCCACTCCCAGGCTTCTTACAGGCTGGCAACGCAACTGTAACACGATCAGAGTTGCAGGTGTCTCCGGGCAGCGGTAGTCGCTTATCATCAGGTGACTATCTATCAGTGCCCTATCCCTTAAAAACCAAATGCATGTTATTTGCTAAAGAAACGTAATAGTTAGCTGAAACACGTTATTATTGGTTATGGATAATTAATTAGATAGACCTATGTGTGTGTGGAAGGAAAATGTTTTAATTTATTAATAAATTATATATTTTTACATTTTAATACTTATTTTTAATTCACCCATTTCGTATACATATTCTATAGATGTAAAAAAAAATACGTGGAGTCCCTCCGCGCAACTGAAGTAGAACTTTTTAACAGACGTACATTTATAACACGCTTAATTTATAAAGAGCACAACTTACTTACATTCCACAGTCGGTAGTTTTACCAATACACGGTAAAACTACTGACTGTGGAATGGAGATTGGCGGGTTCGATCCCCACTCGAGTATAATTCTTAATATAGGTCTGGGTAGATTTTGGTGACTAGTTTATTTAGGAGGATCTGCCATATTCGACGTCGCATTGTTCTTTGATTTAGGTACTCCCCCAAGCTCAAGCCCATTCGATACCCATATTGTAAAAAGCATTAAAACTATATTTGAATGAGAGGCGGTAGAGTTTCACCGGTCGAGACGGCCCATTCATACAGCGGACTGCTTGCCTCTACAACTGTTAATAATATTATCCAAACTTAGCGTGTATAAAAACTTTAAAATTGAGTTCAAAATTCAATACATAATAAATATTTATTACATACATACATACATTGCAAAATAACAAATATCGATTTAATTATCTTTATATTAACAAATATACGTCTGGCATGTTCGGTAGGCGCTTCTTAACTACTTGTTGTGTTACAAAAAAAATTAGAGATTTACAAACAAAAGTACTAGTACAGATAGCACAAAAATAATTAATTAGAAAGGCAATTTCTTTCTAATTAATTCTTTTTGTGCTATCTAATAAGGTAAAAGTAATTAAGACAAATCAAAATTTAGTTAATATAATGAAATTAAATACAAAGAAATAAAAAAGCCCTTATTTTACCAGCTACATAGTGCATTTTAATAACTATATTAGTTGTTGCTCGCTACTTCATCTGCGTGGACGCCAAAAAATATTCAATGTATAGTTCTAATCTTGGATGCGCTTTTAGCAGAGATGGAAGGTACACCGCGGATGTAAAAAGACGAGTGGCGATAGGAAATAGCGTAAACGGAGCGTTGGGCAGATTCCTGGGCGCAAAAAATATTAGCAGAAAAGCCCAGTTAGCAATCCACAATGCAGTCCTGATCCCAACGCTAACTTATGGAAGCGAGAGCTGGGTATGGCAGAGTGTGCATGAAAGTAGAATAAACGCGGTAGAAATGAGGGCTCTACGCAAAATCTGCGTTGTGACTCTCGCTGACCGCGTAGAAAACAAGGTTGTAAGGAAGGAAGTTGGTTTGAAAGAGAGTGTCGGTGTAAAAGTAAGAAAGGGCATGCTCCGATGGTTCGGACATGTAGAAAGAATGGTTGACGCAAGACTGACTAAGCAGATATACAATGCAAAAGCGGACGGATGTAGGAGTCGAGGACGGCCAAGACACACATTCCAAGACCAAATAGAACGTGTTCTGGAGGAAGGTGATGTTAAGAGCCTCAAAAACCGACGCGCGTGCATGAAAAGAGTTATGAAAGTCAACGAAGCGAGTGAGGTGTGTAAGAATCGTGCCCTATGGCGCTCTGTTCTCTCTGCCTACCCCGCAAGGGATTTGGCGTGAAGTTATGTATGTATGTAGATTATTTGGCGGCACATTAGAAACAAATTATTTATTTTACCCATTTTGTTTTTTATACTTCTTAAACGTATTTGTAATCTAAATTGTACTTTTGTACATGTACACTAATGGTTGCAATAAGGTAAAAATAATTAAGACAAATTAAAATTTAGTTTATATAATAAAATTAAATGCAGTAATAAATACAGAAATAAAAAAGCCATTATTTTACCTGCTACCTATTGCATTTTAATAACTATATTATTTATTAACTAATTACTAAATGTTTATGAGACATGTTTTACTAATACTGAATTAGTTGAGTTACTCCTGTGTTATGGATACTTTTTATTAAGGTTCCCAGGGTTGGCTTTTCAGTTATAGTGACGTCAAACTAATTATTATTAGTTATTATTATTATATAACAATCAAAATATTGCCTTGTTTGTATATTTGAATTTTTTGGTTTTTTTTTTTTTAAGTAGCATATAAATTTAACATAACGTAACTTCACGCCTTTTGTTACCCGAAGGTGTAGGCCGCGGCTGTTAAGCCTCGTCTAGCCGTTATGTTTACGTCCCAAATCTATTGCCATACCGGGCACAAAGTTTTTCAGTCGTCGATATTTATCACACATAACTTCCGAAAACAATTTCGAAAAGTTATTGGTGTGAGCCAGTGTCTGGAATCGAATCGGACCTCTGGATAATAAGCCGTGTGTTCGAACACTGCGCCACCGAGACTGCATATAAATTTAAAAATAATATTTTTTATGAAGTTAGTAATTTTGAGACACGATGCGATAAAAACAGTGCCGCTACTAGATGTCTATGTACAGTTTTTAATCACGCTATGGGAATTCTCTTCCTTGGTCTATGTAAGCCGATTTATGTTCTAGTGTTTTATATTACCTATGATACCCGCGAGGGGGGCGTTAAAAGCGTTAAACGCTTTTGCAAGAGACATTAGAAGTTCCACTTCAATAAAAATATCAGTGCAATTACGAGCAGTATGATTATAATACGCAGCGGGACAGCTTCGGTCAACAAGTACACAAATAAAACAACAATATAGATTTTCACAATACCATTATCAGTTTAATTTATTTCACTAAACATTTTTTTTTTGTTTGTTGTATTCTATATTATAGATAACGTACAATTCTAGCATAAACTAGATATAAACATGCGATTACACTAAGTAAAAATTTACATTCAATTTACAAATCCGCAATCAATGTCGCCGGCATGTTTATCACGAGAAAGGAATATGCCACATGGTAGGTTAGTTACATTTTCAGTTGACAACAGAAATTATAATATCAATATCATCATCGTAAATAAGGCCCTAAACAACATCAAAAAGATTTATCTAGTAAATGTTTCTTTAGCGAACACAATATTTTGCCGAAATATTGATGATTGCCCAATTTAAATGTAAATCACCGGAATTTCAATAAAATTACACATGAATCACACACGCAAATTACTCTCTCGCGATAGACTTATGTACAAATAATTAAAATTAATGCGTTAAAATATTACGACGATGCAAAATGATTAACATTAATTTTTAAGCTAAGCTTTCAATCAACAAATATTGTCGTTGGATCGATCATATGTAATTATGATCAAACATGTTGCTGGAATATTCGAATTTTCATAAAAAAAATCTCATCTAGTCCCTTCGAATACATATATAATTTGAAGTGATTACGAATAACGCGGAGTTTATTAAATTATATATATGTGAAAAATACGACTTGGCAGTGATCTCAGGAGATTTGTAATATTTGCAATAGACAACTTTCTCATTTGATACAAAGCGGGGTAGATACCTTTTCTCCTGTAGTACAAAAAGATTTGTTGAGCGTTGAATGGACAATGTTATTGTTTTAAAATTTCTGCCATACATAGAAATCATCATTGCACTAATTGAATGGATGACTTCAGTATTTTCACATCTAAACACTAGTAACTAAACTAGTAAAATCATATTTACAAAACAAAGCTCTCCAACTACAGTGGCTATTCATTCGGGAATCGTGGAAGCAACGCTTGTGCCAGCTACAGCAAAAAAAATGCCCAATATATGTATTAGATATAATTCGAGGTCCCCTTTAAAGAGTGTCTAGTACAAAAATTGTAAGTTGATGGATTTTGGGTACCGAGATATCAAAAAGTGCACAAGTCCAGTCAGCGCAAGGTAGCTGGTAGGTAGCTAGTGATAATTTAAAATCCGAAATGTACAAAAACACTTTTTGTAGACATACACATATATTTTAATAATGATTATATTATTACATAATAAAATCATTCATTTTAATTTTCCTGTTTAATTTCCCTCTTCAACTTCAAGTTTATTCACATTATTAAATAACATCGCCTTTCTCACCACGCAATATCATTGAAAATAATTCCACAACGACAAATAATTATTATCATAGAATAATTCTCGCTAATATTTTAAGACCACAGCACTCCGTATATTTTTTAATCAAAGAACGGCAACATAAATAATATCTAATTGAGAGATATTATTTAAAAAAAATCCGAAGTTAAAACATCCTCCATATTTTTTGAAGTCGAATCAGAAAGGCAAATAATTATACAAACAGACTAATGACTGTGTAGATTGTTACAAATGTTCCTTAAGTTTTTATGACTATGGTTAACTATTTAGTTGTTATATTATTTTTAAACATAATATTCTGATATTATCAGAAACTTAATTAATGACGGTAATATCTAAGTTTGTTTAATATATATCTATTCTAAAATATATTTTAAAAACCCGGGCCTATATTGTAAACAACTCACCACGTAACGCATATTTTATTCATAATAAGTAGCATTATAATTAATCATTAAAATATTTAAAAAATTCAATTCAACCAAATCATAGGCATCAAATTAATTAGCACATTCACAAATAATAATTATAAAAATTATAAAATTTAAAATTCTAATAGTGTCTGACAAAACGCGCAGACATTATGGACATATAATTGAAATTATCGTATACGCTCAAGACATAGTTTTAAAATATTAATGTTTGAACATATTATTATAAAGATGGCGGTGTTATTTCTACTGCCTACACCGCAAGAGACTTTGCGAGACTTTGAACTACGATTTAAATTTTTATCTGGAGATTATATCAAAGGCTCGAGTTAAAACTTAAACTAACTCTCGAGTATGATGGGAGCAGTTTGCTTTTGTTCCAAATTTTCCCTTACAAGTGTAATTCAGTAGTGGTCATCACTAAAAGATAGTTTCTGTCCTGCAATCTACGTTAATTTTGACAAAATAAAAATTTCGACTCTACCAAATCGGTAGGTTTATAAAAAACCTGTCAAAATCATTTCGACGTAAAATTTTCATATTTACTGACTATTCTATTCTATTATGAAAAACTTATTATCATCAATGTGTATAATAATATCCAATCTAAAAACAGGGCCCTGTCAAAGTATTTATTTACCAAGACAAAAAGATCATTTGGCCAAGACATTTTTCTCGCTTCTACATAAGATATTAATATCGGTATACATCCTAGTATGTAGGAGCTCAGACCCAATGAACCAAATGTTTTGGTAATTAAATTTGACTCTCATATTGTTTTTCAAAATACTAATATTATTATTATAAAAAACACAAACATTTTATTCAAAACATTATGGAACCAAATGGAGTACCCTGTAGCAAACCTAGTAAATAGAAACATACATACAGGCATACCCAATACTCGGTTCCATATCTTTTGAAACTCTTATATCTAAACTTACATATAAAGACAGAAAATCATGGTAATCTTGCTTCAGATTCACAACAACTGAACATGTTGATATTTCCACAAAATCACACATTGCAGCCACGTGAACATTGTGGATCCATAAACTACTTGCACTATCATGTTTATATTTTAAAAACAATTGGTTGAAACATATTATATGCTGGGGATTCAATTTTGACATCAAATAATTTCAAACTGCAAAAGGAGAACCAACCATGATACCTAATATAATTTTCCAACCTAAAATATATATTTTATGCCTGTCCACATTTATAAAAGGCGGTAGGAGATACATTCTTAACAATATTCATATTTTATCATGTTTGGGCGCACACATACAACTAAAATAATTCTATACATTAATGTATTATATCTATATACGAACAAGTATATAAAAAAACACCCTTATATCTTCGTTTCACAGATTAACTTGACAATTTTATTATCAGGTAATAACCCTATTCTCGATATATATTTACCAACTTAATTAATCTAGGCCCTGACCTAATGAATAAGATAAATGTATTGTTTTAACTAACAAAATTAAATTGTTAGATCACTTGCAATCTATTTATCTAATTTAGAAACCGAAAACAAAAAAAAAATATTGTAAACACATAGTGTACAATAGTAAAACACATTTCAACGTGTGAAATAATTCCAAAACATACGGATAATTTGTAAAATATTAGACAAATACACCTTAACACTAATAGATTTCTCGGGATCTTAAGATTCCCTGTCCGAGAGAAAACAGAAAATCATTATCACCTAAAATCAATGTTACACCAGAGGGGTATATAGTATATTGAAGCAATTCAAATATTTTTACTCTAGTAAAGAATCTGCACTAATTTTTCCAGTAATAAATTGTTATATTGTTGATTCCGTTGTATTATTTTTTTAAAAAAGTTATATTTACAACCTTTTTTAATATTTACTAAATAATTATTATTCTAAGGTTACCCATACAATTTAGTGATGTTTTTTTTTTCATATATGTACATTTTTTTGTCAATAAATGTACCTACATACAAGTGTTACTAGTTCTAGTACAAAGTTCAATAGGATTGTGAGCGAGCCAGCCTGTGTGTAAATTGAAAACCGTCAATCTAATATAGCTTAGATAAAAGTTTTTTAATCAGATTCTTACACGAGAATAATACTATATTAATGAATATTTTGTGAACTAATTAAGTCTAACGAAAAATCCTTGGTGAATGAAAAAAATTGAATAATGTAATTATTCAAATTACATTATTCATGGATTCGTGCTGTCTAAAGTTATGATTTGACCAATTCTGCAATTATAATTGCAAGCCTTTGGAATTAAATAGAAAGAATATTTTGATTATATATAATTGATAAATATGATCGAATATAGTAAATATAATTGATAATTATATTAAGTAAGTGATGTGATAGACTTTTAAAAGAACATGATTTAAAATTTACTCCTAAACCGAGGGCCATTATTAAAATCACTAACGAATACGTTTGACACTAAACTATCAAATATGGGGTCTTTATAACTATCCTATAGTGTTGCCAATAAAGTTTTAGTTAAACTACAATAATTTCCAACTAAAAATATAATGACAAATCGCCTTTTGTATGAAATACCATGAAAAATACAAGCCAAAATACATGCCATTAAATTCATAATTAATTATATATTTTAACACTATGGTGACCAACTATCTTGATCTTTTTCAGGTGTTTAATTAAATATTCAGCAGTGTTAAAGTAACCATTTAAACCGTTTTACATATTACCAAAAAAAAGGCAAATTTTATAGTTATCACAAAATTATTTTTTAATTTTATGCACTCGAATGGCTCTATACAGGCTGTATAATGCCTCGCCATTACGTTTATATGTATACACCAAATCTGGTCGGCGAAACTACCTTCTTTCAACGCAATCTTCATTCGACATCTAAAGCACCGACTTTCGTGAAGATATTAATCATATATTAAAATTTCGATAGTTCATCTTCATTCAGAATTGTTTTACCTCTAATTTGATATTTAAAACTGTAGCAACTCATACGGTTGTTGCAAAAAGGACAAAATATTTTCGTGTTTCAAGTAATATGTATATATAATTTACAAAGGTAAGTTCCTTTAAGTAGTAAATTTCTTCATATGCCACGTCACTCTTCTTACAAGCACAATACTAAATAAGAAAGAATAGTAGAATAATAGGAGCCAGAACACCATATATGAAGAAAACTGACTGTTAATAGCATAAAATCTGTACTAAAAGGCATGTAAACAGAGTCTTTTCTATAGAAATAACTTATGACAAATCACAAGTAAAAAAATATAAAAGTTTTGCATAATTAATTGAACATGACAAATTAATTAGTCAGCATATCTTTTAAGTACGTTCCTTTTCGAAACAACCTGTATAAGGAGCTAGTCAATGATACCAAGCTGTCATCAGTATAGCATATTTTTGTCAAAATGATCTTGAGGGTAATGAAAGAGACGCCAATGGGAGGCTCACGTGAGTGTTCAGATGGTAAGATGACAAAGTCGATATTTTTCATAAGTAATGTCGTTTGGTTAAAATAAAGAACGGAAAATAATTTATAGAAATTAAGAAAAGGGAATTATTTTTTTTGTAAAATTTGGCAATTGAATTATAGAAATTGATTTCTTGTATCATACATAGTATGTTAGTAATATTGAATGAATTTATGGAACGTCTATTAAATTTCAATATGGAGATACTTACACACTATGTGATTAAATTTTAGTCAAAATTATAACTATTTAATTAAGACGAAGAAAAATCACATCAAAAGTTTCGAATTTTTTTTTTTAAAATATATCACACGGTTTAAAAAGAGAATGTGCGTCTAAACTGGACGGTTCGTTCAATTATTTAAAAATGATAGAAGCTCGGTCCCTATCAGCTGTTTGGCGTCTTTCTGATCGCGTGACAATGTTACAGTTTAAAAAATGGCGTCCATTTCATTACAATACAAAACAATCGTATATAAATAATCGCGTCCTCAAAACGAAACTACTTAGCAGAGTTCTTCCTCTGAATGGGTTTATCAGATTTGGCGGGCGCTTTATCTATTTTAGTTTTTTCTTTTGTTACCGTTTTGGTCGCCGGAATTTGTGATTTGTCTGTAGTTTGCTGGACAATTGGTTTTTTGGGCTTGTTCGCTTTCGCTGCGGCCGCATAGTTGATGGGTTTAAAACCTGACGATGGCTGAGTTTCTTCTGCCGAAGCTGGTGCAGGCGCTGGTTGAACCTGTCAAAACAAATATTAGCAAAGAGTCAACTAACTGATGTAGCAGGAGGTCTACATTAATATGATTGCAAGATTGAAAAATAACCCAATAGTAAATACCAGATCATCCATATTTATACCATTAAGCTAGAGAAGGTTTGAATTTAGAAATTAGAAGCAGAAAGCAACGTTAATACTGAGACTCTTAGTCTATATATTTTATAATTATTATTCTGGACGACTCTGTACTTTTTGCAGGCGCGAACCAAAGCTAATAAAAATAAAATATAGGTGTAAAGATAAATCTGCTCGCAAATAAGTGGACAAAGGTAGAAGTTTACGTTGCATAGTTATCAACTCATGTGTCAGTGTGTGAGTGGGTCTTAGTGTGAAGCAATGTGTTTGGTTAGCAAATTGCAATGTCGTTTGTTATGTCTACAGGAACGTCACCACTAGTGAATAGACGCCTGCAAACTTGCTTGCTAATCAATTTACATTTGGTTTTATTTGCACTTTCCTACCCGACTACGCCGGAAAAAGGGATACGTTATTTTTAGTATATGAAGATTATTTGGCACATCCAGCGTCCCAAACTATTTATTGTATGTGTTAACATTACCTACTTTAAAACAATTTAACTGAACTTTAACTATAAAGAACTCGCGATATAGACTGTTAATGGCATGATGTATGTAATGATATGTATAATTTTCACGTCAAAATAGGCTTTTAGGCTGTAAAGTGAACCATAAATATATTAAGAAAACTTTGGAGAGCTACTTATTTAATATTTGTTTATGTATATACAAACAACATTGTACATACAAATTTATTGAGCAACGCGAGGCGTTTTCTTATTACTATTATTTATTTGCAATCACAAGTGTTAGCAAATATGAGTTACTGATTAGTTCTAAGTAATCAAGCTCGGCCTATTACAAATAACGGTACTCATTATATCCAACTGTACGGCGTAAAATCTAATTACATATAAAATATGTTAACTTTTAATCACTAACCTTAACAGCTTCTGTTGGGAGCTCGTCTGGTTTCTCCTCAATTTTTGCTTCACTCTTCACCACCTTCATTTCTTTCTTCTTCGGTAACATCTGGTGTTCAACATTGAACTTATATATTACTTTTATTTATAATAGTACTGTCAATTATTAGCATCTGAATACAAATTGGAAGATGTCTATTAAAGAAAACCATAAAATGTTTGATGGGACTTTCATCGGCCGATAGCGGATATGACAGAAAAAATAGACTAAAAAATAATTACTACTAGTGTGCCCCCAAAAAAACAAAAGTAACAGTGCTGTATAATGCCATATATGCAAAAGAATTATCCAGTCTTCGTGGCACTAATCTCGGGACGTAATGTCACCCATATGATTTTAACTTTCAAAATTCTACTTTCTTACGCAGTCTGAGAAATATAATTTCATTACGTTATTAAATTACCTTAGTTTCAGACTTCACGGACAGAGGTTTCGCCTTCACCTTGACGTCAGTCTTGGCAGGCCTCTTGATATCAGCTTTAGGTGCCTTAGGTGTGTCCTTCTTCACATCTCTATGGACAATCCTCTCTGGCTTGTCCGTTTGTGGTATATCCCCAACAACAGCCACCTCTGGTGGGTCTTTTCGCGGTGGCAATGGTTCTGTATTAGAGCAAATTATTTATACAAATTGTCATTTAACATAAACGCAGAAATATTAATTTTAAATCAACAAATTTACTGACAAGTTAAAATAAGGCTGGTCGAACAGACCGCTTTTGAATCAAGAAGGCTTAAAATCGTGCCGCACATTAATTAATTTTCGAAAGTTATCATTACATCATTACATAGTATAATACATAGTCACTTTCCGTTGTCTGTCCCCTTATATGCGTATATCTTTAAAATTACGCAACGGATTTTGATGCGGTTTTTTTTAATAGTTAGAGGGTGTCGACAGGGTGGTTTTGATCTATAATTCATACATGATGTTGTAAAGAAAAAGTTATAATTTTCGAGATTTAGCACTTTAATTGCAAACGCTGCCTGAACCCTAAATGATAGATCAAAACAATGTTCTACATTACTAAACACCTACAGAAGATCTACAAAAAAGTCCACGAGGGCATATGTCCATCTTACCCACAATGACCATTTTTATGTTTTTACTTTTTACGAGAAATAGTGGCTTATTTACGAAGCCATTTTAAACATTACAGCATTAATTTTCGACCAATTAAGTCTCTTAAATAGATTGTGCATGTAATATAGATGATCCTGGCCCTTTACAGCATGCAATTTAACCGAATATTTTGGAAGATATTGCAGTATTAACATAGTGAGACAGCAGTTAAAGCCGATAAATAGCACAAATTGAACCTCATGATACCAAAATTTACTCATTTATTACTTTTGATGCGGAACAAAGTTCGCCGGGTCAGCTAGTATGTATATAAATATTGATGATAATTGACAAATTTGTGCCCAGTAATATGGAAATACGACCCGCTGCCTATTTCATTTGTGATGTGAAAATTCGGCGCGTCGACACGCAACATTTACTGCCTAGGGCCCATTCAAGTATTACGTAAGCAGATTTATAACAACTATATAATCCTCCCCCCCAGTAGGCAAAAGTAAGAAAGTTCTTACCCCCTCCCATCATTCATACTTATACATTTGATGCAAAAGGCGTTTAGTTTTCAAGCAAAGGCAATGTGAGGGCTGCTATGTGTAAAAATATACATAACTACCGATGACTTATCAATCTAGACCCCGCATCCAAGTTAAGCAATCCTGAGACACCCCCGCCGTATAGTGCTTACTTCATACTTGAATGGCCTCCTATGGCATCAGGTAGAAAATGATCTGAAGTTACAAATAAATTTCAAATGTCTTGATTTGTTTAACATAGTGGTACGTGTTAAGTTACTGTAATTTACCTTCCGTTTTCATCTGGACATTCTCGACAATCTGTGAAGGTACTGGATGTTGCGGTGGGGATTCCTCTGTCTTAGGTGACGGGTCTACTGGCACGGCACGTGTAACGTGTCTGTCATCTGTAACAATAATAAATTATATAAACAGTTATTTGAACATCAAAGTACTACTATTAAATTGCAACAAATTAAATTTTGGCTTGCATGCACTATATAGTGCATCATATTTAGTCCGTACCTGTGGTAGGCGGTCTCGCCCTCGTCGGCACAAACTCAGCAGCGAGTGGATTGAGTGTTGACCTGGAGACAGTCTCTTCCAATGACAGTGATTGTGCGCCATTGCTTGTTCTGTGATAAAAGATTAACTTTTAAATTACATACTTATCATGGCAGAATATAATAGTTATACGTTTAAACTTCATAACATATTATAGTAAATAATAATAATACCGACATGTAGGAATTCACCTGCAGGTCCGAAATAATATTAATAAATATTCATAATAGTTCACTGGACTATTTCCTCCCTGTTTTTCTCTGAGTTCCATCATACATCCTGGATTTTAGTGACGTTGGTCACCTACGTTTTACAAATTACACCTATATAAACACGAATCAAGAATATCTTCAATATAAGTACCTAACATTGAAATCACAAAATGCAAATTTAATCATATCATTGGTAGATTAACCGGGACCATTTATTTTCTATAGTAAATATAGTTTAATATAATGTATTATAATAACTAATAGCTTACGTCGGATAATGCTGTGTGTTGCTATGTCCGTTGTGTGTCGGACGGTTGTGTCTCTCCCTCTGCTCATCCTCCAACATGGCCTCGATGCACTGCTCCATCAGGGCTTCCTCTTCCAACTGCTGCATCACCTACAATGACGCACACACAACGTGCCAGTCTCATAACACACCACAGACTTTAAATTATATCTATTAGAGTGCGCCACAAGAGACCACACAGTACATTTGGTAAACACTAAACTGCAAGCCTCGCTATGTTTTTACAAACAATGCGTGCGCTTATACTGAATATGTAGGCGGGATCCAGTTACAGATTAGTAATCAACAGTTGCTTTTTTGTCAACCAAATTCATATGTATAATAACGAGACAGTAGCTCTATTTCTTTGTTATCTCTTCACGCCTAAACCACAAAAATATATATTTTCGTCATCATCACAGTTTACTTTATTTTATTTTTCAATTTGGCGGGATATCATTAAACTTATCAAATTAAAGGTTAATTGAAAAATGGAAATTAATTGAGAATAATGTGAAGAAGTTCGTAATCTCTCATAAATTAAGTGTTATTTTCTCTAATTAAATTTATTTAACTATAAAGACACAAAGATGATAAGAGCTTACATCGGTCTGGACTAACTGTAGGGGAGAGCGGGTACAAAAGTAACGGTGGGGCAAAAGTAACAAAACGCTCTCTAAATTCACCCTATGGGCGAATACCACTTAGCCCTCATCAGAAGATAGCTCGGAGGACCCTCTCTTGCAGTCAACACGTACATCATGCGCTGTTAGGTTGTGTGAGAGGATGCTAAGTGTTTTTACAAAACCAATAATAAGTTTTTCGATTTTATCTCATTTAACGTACGGAACGATTCCATTGACTATACACGTTTTTGTCTAGCACGTCTTATTTTAAATCCAGAAAGGGTGGAATTCAGAACGGATGGAAGGATAATGGTTAATGATGTAGTGCTGGAGCCGGTGAATGAAATTGTATATCTTGGATGCGCTTTTAGCAGAAATGCTACACCGCGGATTTAGAATGGCGTTAAAAAACACACCAAGAACGTTAGCAGAAAAGCCCAGCTAGCAATCCACAATGCGGTATTGCGGGCCTATTATGAGCTCTTAATCCCAGCCAGCTTACGCGCTTCCTTGCGAACTCATATTTCAAACGACTAATTCCAGCTAGACAAGCTGGAGTAGTGTAGATAATCTGGAATTAGTCATTGGAAATACGAAATCGCAAGTCAGCGCGTAAGCTGGCTGGAATTAAGAGTTAATAATACGCCAGCTGATCCCAACGCTAACATATGGAAGCGAGAGCTGGGTATGGCAGAGTGTGCACGAAAGTAGTATAAACGCGGACCTTAGCTGACCGCGTCGAAAACAAGGTTGTAAGGAAAGAAGTCGGATTGAAAGAGAGTATCGGTTTAAAAGTAAGAAAGTGCATGCTCAGATGGTTTGGACATGTAGAAAGAATGAATAATGCAAGGTTGACTAAACAGATATACAACGCAAAAACTGATGGATGTAGGCCGAGGACGGCCAGGACACACCTTCCATGACCTAATAGAACGTGTTCTGGAGGAAGCTGATGTTAGGGGCTGCCAAAGCTGTCACGCGTGGATGACAGTCAAATAACCGAGTGAGGCGTGTAGGAATCTTGCCTTATGGCGCTCTGTTCTCTTTGCCTACCCCGCAAGGGATTTGGCGTGAAGCGATGTATGTATGTATGTACGCCTCATTTTAAGGTTATCATTACATAGTATAAAACAAAGTCACTTTCCGCTGTCTGTCCCCTTATATGCTTTTATCTTTAAATCTACACAACGGATTTTGATGCGGTTTTTTTAATAGTTAGAGGGTGACAACGGGGTGGTTTTGATCTATAATTCATATATGATGCTGTAAAGAAAAAAAAATAATTTTCGAGATTTAACACTTTAATTGCAAACGCTGGCTGAACCATAAGTGAAAGGGGATCAGGCCTCCGGATACCTCTCTCACCGAACGAAACTCGGCAAGAGCCTCTTCACGTTAATATTCCGGTATTTTGGTATTTCACCGGTCGAGCCGGCCCATTCATGCAGTGAACTGTAAGACTCACTAAATCGAAAGTAAGAGTTTTACCTGTTCCCTATATAAAATACATCATAACAAAAAACACAAACTACACTTACATAATAATATGATTAAATTAATTTAGCGAAATTATATTCTTAAGACCTAGCCAGAAATCAATATAAAATAAAAGTGTTACATTTGTACATGTTCTCCCCTACTTGTGTGGTTTTATTTCTCCCCATGGATAGTTTGTATCACCATTTTTATCTGAGATACGAGGTTATATAATTATACAATTGAACGTTACAAGCTGTAAGACACATTTAACATAACTCAAGTTTACATAATAGCAGAGAGGGAGTTACAGACCACCCTACAGGGCCCCTCACCAAATAGCTGACATAGACTTGATACTTTTAACTAAAGCATGAATTTATAAAAATCAGTGAAATTTACAAAAATTAGAGCCAAACAGTTCGCTGCATGAATGGGTCGGCTCATGGGCATGCTTACCATCATGTGACATGCTTGCTCGTTTGCCATCCTATCCCATAAAAAAAAAATTAACAAGTAAAATTAAATTAAAATTGTATCTTTCAAACACTATTCAAAAAATGTCCATAATTTAACTTAGATGTATTTTAATTAATTAAGTTTCTTGACAACTATTGTTCACCCATTGCGACATTGTGACAAAATTTCTCACCTGTTTATCAAACTCCTCCTCATTCTCCATCCACATGTAGTCGGCGAAGTCGTCCTGGACAGGCGGAGGCACTGGCGGATACGCGGTCGGTGGATAATACGGATTCGCCATCACGTACCCTGGACAGATCATATTATCACCGATAATTAAACTTTCTAACATATAACAATTGTTAGACGACTATCACTAAAAGATCGCGTCTTTTACATTTGATAATTGTGTACTCGTTCGCATGAAACACTTTATAACACTTATAAAGAATTAAGGTTTAGATTTAATTAACATTTCAAACATCATCAATCATCAATGTCCGAGACCACTGGGCCTCCAGGTTTTACTTATTTACTGATGTATACATTTATTGTAAACCACTGTAATTGAAATACACTTCATCAGACATTAAGCCTGGAGGCCGACTGATCTTGGATCTTGGGTTTATATATATTTAATAAAACTGTTGTTCATAATAATACTAGTTTAAAAACAATTCATAAAGTGTGATTTGTTTCTTCCTACTCCATCCAATAATAGCACATTCGCTTCGCATTTCCAGCTCATCAAATATGAAAATAAAAATAATACACATCTCGCCTATAACATAATTTAAGCTTTTACAAAAATGGCGCCAGATATTTTCATTGAAAAAAACAATACCTCGTTCAATAGAACCACCACATACATAATTTCTTGTTCCAATATTGTAAATTGGCATTACACAAACGAAACGGGTATACATGCAATCGCTTATAAATAATACACTCGCAGTTCACTAGATGGTGCTGTACCAATAACTTTAACAGCATTATGGAAAGCAGAAGCCATACACACAACAAAGTTAACAGAGACTACATTGATGGACGGCAGTGTGAAGGACGAAAATGATGTAAAAAAACCATTACATGATTTGAGCTTTTACAGCTTCAATAACCATAGTGGCAGTGTGCCCTGTACATGACAAGAACGGCGTTAGAGGTCAAGGCCTTGTATCAAATACTAATTGTTAGTAGAGATACAGCTTTGTGGCTACTGATGCATATAAAATACTAACACCTCTGGACCCTTTGGCATATTGTTAACTATGAAAATCAAATGATCACGTCAAGCGGTGCAGTTGTTACTATCAATACATATTACACAGCGCAAGCTCCAAGTTCAGTACTAGATGGCGCTCTGAGTGAGACAGATAAATACTTTGACAGTAAAATCGGTAGGTAAGTAATAATTACTAACTATTTGCAACAAAGTCACTTTTATGGTCGCCAGCTGAAAATACAACTTAGTGTTGAGATGGGGAGCACTCAAAGTGTGCAATAATCCCGTAACAAACTTTGTTGCCGCTGTAGCGACAACTGCATTTTATCACTTTTACATTTTATTTTCCTATTTTATGAGCCCTCTTTGCTTTTATAGGGTTCACCCAGGAGAGATCACTATAACTTATTTATTATCAGGTATTATTGTAATGCTTACTAAATTTTATTTATATATTTAGTCGTCATGTACAATATGGGGTACATAAGGTGGACTTAATGCTATAAGGCATTACCTGCCAGTCGACCATACTTCTAATACAATTGTGTGGAGTCCCCATGGACCAAAAATTTATATATACACATTGATAAGGGTGGTCAGAAGCTGTTATAGTTGCCCAATTCTGGCATAGTAAATTTGCTACATAGTCAGATTCGTTCAACTCATTAAGTACCTTTTCTTACCAGTTTCAGCTGTTATTGTAATTAAAGTAATTAAATTTAAAAAAGAGGCCGCCTCTCCTTCAATATTACTCTCTGACTCTTTCAGTTTGTCAAAATGTAAATCGCCAGCAAACAATAATAGTACAAAAATAAGTACACCATTCAATAATAATCAATTCATCATCGAATTAATCAACACAAATACAACATATTCGGAATATGAAGTTGTTTTCATCTGACAGTCAAGAGGACAAGCCTAGAGAACTCCTTATGAATCTGTACTCACAAAGCGGTGATGACCCAATAAATAATCAGAGTGACTGCCCCTCACCATATGAGTTCTACTCCCGCTAATGTGTTATGTTTCGAGGAAGTGTTTATGCAGTTAAGCAGTCGCCAAGCTCGTCATTGACATGTGTTTAATCTTAGACTAAGTAACAAAATTTCAGCGCCGTCTAGTAAGAAATCGCGCCGCAAACGTAAAGCTTTACAGTAAGGCCTTCTTCAAAAAGGTGTTAGTGGTTATGGGTGGGCTCCGTGCGTGTAGTGTCGCCAGCATTGCAGGCAAGCATAGACTAGGGTCTAAACACTTATAATCAGAAAAACCCTAAGCTTATTGCAAATATAAAGGTTAAAAAAATAGAATACTGATTGAGAGACGGTGAGAGAATAAAAATAAAAATTTAAGTACAAGGTTTATATAAAATGTAAATGGGCAATCATTTTACAAGGAAAACGCAGTAAGTGGACTCAAAACAGGGACATTCGTTGTCTTAATTCTTTATTGGCCAATATAAGTACTGTGGTTAGCAGACCAGATTCAAGACCCACTACTGAAACGCAGCATTACACTTATAACTATAATTATTTCTTCAGCATTTAGAATTTCAAATACCTGGCATATGTCCTCGTGGCAAGTGCACTGGGTAAACCGGCGGGCGGTGCATACCGGCGTCCCCGCTACCAACTACTCCGCCACCAACTCCACTGTCTAAAATCACGCCGTTTGGCTAAAACAATACAATATATAAAATTAATCATTACATAGTATAAAACAAAGTCACTTTCCGCTGTCTGTCCCCTTATATGAGCATATCTTTAAAACTACGCAACGGATTTTGCTGCGGTTTTTTTTAATAGTTAGAGGGTGTTAACCACCCCGGTTTTGATCTATAATTCATGTCATTGTATAGTGTAGTAATAAAAGTGATAATTTTCAAGATTTAGAACTTTAATTGCAAACGCTGCCTGAACCCTAAGTGATAAATCAAAACTACGTACTACATTATTATTACACACCTTTAAAAGGTCTACAAAAAAGTCCGCGAGGGCAAATGTCTGAGATAGACATTTGCCCGGCATATGTCTATCTCTTAGGGATAGCCCACAATGACCATTTTTATTTTTTTACTTTTTATGAGAACTAATGGCCTTTTTACGAAGCGATTTTAAACATTACAGCATTAATTTTCATCCAATAAGTCGATAGCAGCTATAGGTTAAAAATGGGAATTTTCCATTGTTAACACCCCCGCAACCCCCCTTGTGGGTGGAATTTCGTAAAATCCTTTCTTAGCTGACCTCTACTCGGCGAAAGGAATAATCCTACCAAATTTCAAGTCGCTACGCCTTATGGTTCCAGAGATATCGTGATGAGTCAATATATAGGTGGAAATCTCTTATATATATATATATAGATAATTATTATTCTTCTCTTTTTATATATTAACTATTCTTATATTGAGTTATATTTAGTAGTTTTAAAGCTCATTGCAGTTCCTTACATATAATAAAGTTTTAAATGTTTGTGCACCTTGTTGACCTAAATTAAATTTTTGACATATTACTTTAAATAATTCGTTAAATTCACTAATTGTTATCTTCAGGGCCTAAATACTTTACCTTTAGACCCCACTATACTAATACCTGTTCTATATTACAAAGACTACTATTATCTAATAAAAATAGTACTTTTTGTTGCATGAAACATGTACTTAAAGCTAATGGCAAAATATAGGAATATGATTAATAAAAAATCTAATTCTCGCTAAAAATACTAACCACATTTTAAAATTATCATTAATTGAATACAACATACATACATAGATATTAACTTACTTGCCACTGTCCATTTTCCTCATTGCCATAATAAGCTCCAACATTAGCTGATATTTCTGGTATTTTCATTCTGGCAACACTTGTACAATTTCTAATTTATATGCTCTTAGAATCTAAGATATATTGTAATGTCTAAATTTCACTTAGTTTATTGGGTTTTTGAGCTTA
The DNA here is from genome assembly GCA_905147225.2 of Euproctis similis. Taxonomy (NCBI): domain Eukaryota; kingdom Metazoa; phylum Arthropoda; class Insecta; order Lepidoptera; family Erebidae; genus Euproctis; species Euproctis similis. The sequence continues at coordinate 4,315,068 of LR990107.1, forward strand.
GAAAAGTTATATGTAGTTTGGAATTTAAAATGTAAATTTATTATTATTATTAGGCAGTGATTTCAAAAAACTTTCAATAGGTTGTGTGTAATTTGTGTCAATCTTCATTGCGGGTTTTACCGGCAGCTGTGGACAAAAAAACCATATTATATACATATATCAAAGTAACTATAGCAAAATTTAGGGCATAGGTCTGAGAATTAAACAACGTCTATTTTTTAATGAAATACAAAAGGTCCAAACCCTATTTTGTTTTGAATTTTATAACATATATGATTTTTAATTTATTCTTTTATGGAACAGCATACAAAAATACATACAACCCAAAATTTTAACCACTCTATTCTCAACCCCTAATTTTTATTTGTTGATCAAAATCTTTATTTTTTCTGTAAGATAATGTTTGCTAGTTGAGCTAGTAGTAATGTTATAAAAGTATGCACATAAATGTCAATATGTAATGTATTACATATTTATCCTGTGTGTTATCACTAAGACATTTTATCAATCAACAATTTATGAAATTTATTTTTTGAACCCAGTAGTTTTTTGATAGGGAGGTATACTTTCTTTCACTAAACCATATGACAAGTAGATAACTTGTATGATACTAATAATAATATAAGTACAAAAACGCCATAGATTTGTTGGTAATGAATCAACTCTAAAAGTAATAACTAATTAACTTATTTTAATAACATTGACTATACTATTAGCTATTTAGAAATCCACTGTATTCAGATGTCTAGTCAGGAAAATCAAGTCAAAAGTACCCAACTATGTGAATGTTTATATTATGAACTAACTGAACTGGTGATCTTTGTTTTGCCTTGGAAGCAATAAATAAAACATTTTTTTTTAAAACAAGTTATTCATTATTACACCAACTGCCTGCCAATAAATGTCCCATCAAAATGGCCCAGCCATTTCAGAGATTACCCAGAGCAAACAGACAGACAGAAAATCTTATTTTGGTATGTACTGTTTATATATTTATATGAATGTAGTTGAAAGCAGTTACTTCAATATTACAAACTATTAATAATATAAATGTGATTGTGAGAATAATGTTTGTTACTCTTTCACGTAAAAACTACTGAATAGATAGTGTAGAAACTTTACAATAATATAGCATACACATCAGAATTACATATATGCTATAATTGATAAAGATATTATGTGTCGATCAAAATATGGCGATAAGTGTCCAGAAAATTAGCCATTAAATGTCTTTTATTGAAGACACTGAAATATATGAATGATAGAACAAAAAAAAATGTTCTACAATATTATAGACCATATTAATATTTACAAAAATGTTTGCGAGACATTGACATACAAACCTTGGAATGTGTTTAATTTGTATAATGTGAAATCAACCTTAAATAAAGTCAAAATAGGCAAAGTCTAGTTAAACTTTTTCCTCTAGTCTTCAATTTTTTTGTGCACTTAGTGAGCAGTTTGGCCGTTACCTTTTTTATATATCACCACGCTCCTATTAATATGAGTAAAACACTATCTTTTTCTCGTTGAGAAGATTTATATTAAGGCAGTACAAAGTTCGCAGAAACTGCTAGTTTATAATAAAACTGTAGCAGGATTATGTTCATATATTTTAGACAATACAGAAAATGATCAAAATGAGGATTCTTATTAAGTTTTTCCTTTAGAAACATTGTTACATCCAGTTCGGAATCTCTGAACTGAACAGGTTATCAGTTTTACAATTGAACTTATCTTATAGTGATAAAGTATTTTCATTAATATTATAAACTAAGCACAAGTTATTGGTTTTTATAGATACCAAGTAGCTAGTTAAGTTACTTAAAAATAATTAATGATACTCATTAGCACCTTAATTCAATATCACATTTGACTTTATATATATATATATATATATATATATATATATATGTATATTGACTAGTGAGTTAAAAAAGTAATACCAAACATCATGTAACAAACAAAAACATCAATAACTTTAGATCTTAAAATTTATTGAGAAGAATAGTGTGAAATATCCATGCAAAAGATTTTTTAATCTAAATATTATTAAGATTACATTCATGCCTGAGGTCACAACTTTATCAACTTTTAGGGCATAAAATCCTCTTTGTCTAGTATGTGGGTATTTATTTTTAAAATTCAAATATTAAGATTTTTAAGTGTCTTCAGTTTATTACGTTAATTAACCATAAACAAAATGATAAGACATACGTAATACAACGAAGCCGAATGACAACAAATGAAAGGTGTTCCAAATTTAATAATCAACTTTCTATTCTAGTCGGAACTATCCACGTAAGCTGTTTACAGTTTAGAATTGAGCAGATGTAAATAAAAAATGAAATGGGAACAATACAGAGTTGCAACTATAGAATACAGATCGCCAAAAATAGCTCAACCTAGAAACTAAAATATTTAATTGGCTGCGTTTCATAACACTCGATTATGTACCACAACCGGTAGCCGTCAGGATAGTTTACACACTTGTAGGCAAATCAAGTGTAGATAGCGTGTAAAAGCAATTTATATCGAGATATATTTTATTATTCCGCACGTGTTGTATTCAAAGTTAATCACACGTAATACGGTTATAGGATACTCACTCATTCGGCGCACCTATAGTGCCTATTCAAGATAGTTAAAGCATAAGTGTTCTTAAATTTTGTTTTTAACAAAACAGTAGCACAAATTAGTTATGAATTATTCACTATAACCTCTAATACCACTTTTTACACAAGATCACCAGCCAGTCTTCGTGGCGGAAATGGCGACCACTCTGAAGTCAGCACAATTCAACGTGCAAGGGCTTAAAGGTATGTTTCATGCGCAACTTCATTGAATACCGGCGATATTATTTCACAAGGAAAAGATTTTATTGTGTTTCAGGGAAAATTATGTAAATAAAATTATTACCTTTCTATTCGACAATCATACTCTTGTAAATTTAAATTAGCCAAATGATTTGTCACATAATGACAAGTAAATTCTTCGTTTAAATTATTTTTTGGCTTTTACACCATTTTCAGTTCTAAAATTTGGAATAGCATTAACCTCCTTGAAATAAAAGATAGTACAGCTTCATTCTCAGGAGAGCCATAAAAATATTCACTGTATTCAAATTCTCAATGTATTCTAAGAAATGTCTAATTGAAAATACTCATTATTTTTTTAAGCAAATCGAACTGGAGGTACCTATAAATAAAAAAATCTTCAAGTTTATTCCTCGCATCATGATTTAGAGATTTCAAGACAAAGACAACTTACTACTAGTACTGCTAGTACTTATGCAAAAGTAGCCTATATTTTGGACTTGGAAAATGAGAAGAAATTAGGTAGAATTTCAATTTCCAATTGATTTCATTGTTGACTAATGAAAAAAGCAGACGAAAACAGAGTCATCTAACTTACATTAAATTTGATATTTAACGATTTGCGCTGATTAATTACAATTGGTCGTAACAGAAAGTAACTTATAGCGATTAATAAACCAAATAAGCGATTGTTTTCCTGTTAGGTAATCACCCTAAGGGATATAACGAAAGTACAAATCGTTAAAGTTTTCAAGGCAATGAGTACGACAGGTAGCTAGTAGTACCCCGTCATCTTATATTAATCAACACTTTAATTAATAATTAACATGAATTAATAGTCACCAGAAAACGAGTCGACGTGTCTAGTTATCATACTATATACTCTTTAAACTCAAATTCAACATTCAAATTTTAAAGAGTATAAATTGTATAAGCTCATGTTACAATTCTTTGTAAGTTTCTTTTTACAATTGTTTGTACTTGTGTAAAAATTAGAAATTAAAGATTAGACTATAAAATTGCTAAAAATCTTATAACCGCTTACTACATTGAGTTCACGTTTTATTCGACTCAGACACTCATCGAAGCACCCGTGCCCGGTGAGTATCTGAGTCAACCTGTAGGTAACAGTGCCCCATTTACGGAGCACCCAGGCCTCGAGGTAGGGCAGGACAGCCCCGACGGTGCGCTGACGCGCATCGCCAATCCCCCAAGACCCGGCAGAAGGCCTCCCGCCTCCGCACTTCGTGTACCCGCGCTTTCGGGTCCCCTTCTCCCGGCCTACTTGGCCAGGATGATGAAGGGGGGAAACGCGCGAGGACCGTCGCCGCCTCGTACGAGATTATACGGTAGCCCCGTACGATCCGAATGGCCATGATCCGCTCCAGGCTCCTCAGGAGAGCCCTGGAGCGGGAGGCCCCCGCGAAGTTTCGCGACCAAATGGAGGCCCCGTACCGGGCCACGGACCGCACGACGCCACCATACAGGCGGCGAACTCCCTCTCCTGGTCCCCCGAGGTTGGGCAGCAGACGGTGCAACGTGCCTGCCGCCCGTCGCGCTCGGGGGACCATCCTCACGAAGCTCCAGCGGCTGGCCAGGGCGTGGCCGAGGTACGTCGTGTACCGCCCCACCGGGAAAGCCGTGTCACCTACCTGGATCCGCGAGGCCAGTGGTTCCCGGCCCCGAGCCTCACTCTTGTAAGGCGTCACCTCTAGGCCCAGCCCGCGTATCCGTCTGACGACGATTGCCACCCCCAGCTCGGCGAACCTGAGCATACGCTCGAAGTCGGGCCCCTTGGCGACCGCCAGAGTGTCGTCTGCGTAGCAAACGACGCCACGGGGTAGACTGGTGCGGAGGACCGGATCGTAGGCGAGGTTCCACAGCAGGGGGCCGAGCACGGACCAGACAATTGGATATGTAGGATGATGCAAGATTGGCTACACAGATATGCAATGGAAAAGCGGATGGGTGCAGGAGTCGAGAACGGCCACGATACACCTTTTTTGGCCAACTAGAACGAGTCCAGGAGAAAAGAGACGTAGAAGATTTAAACATCGACAAGCGTGTTTACCAAGAGAGTAATGAAAGTCAAAGAAGCGAGTGAGGCGTGTAGGAATCGTGTCTTGTGGCGGTATGTTCTCTCTGCCTACCTTCCAAGGGACTAGCGTTAAATTATATTATTAAGAACTAAAATTTATAATTGTTACCAGAAATAAATTGGAGATAAAAGATAATTGACAGAAACAGAACAAAAAATAAGTTAATTTCAAATGTACATAAATGTGACGCTTTGTTTGCTAATAACGAACGTAGTCATAAATAATCACGGCTCTAGTAAAGGTCTCACTAACTCCGTTCCATGTCGGTTTAATTAAGTAGTTAAACTCGAATTGGAAGTAATCAACTCGAGTTGGCTCGAGTCAGGCCCAACTCGAGTTGGTAACTCGAGTTGACCATCAGTAATCGATAGTATTCAATAGGTTAGTCTATATAGCATAGTTTATTTAAATCTGTGTGATAGTTGAAATTGAAATTTTGGAGGTTAGGTTAAGCTTTAGGGTTAGGCTAGGTTAGGTTAAGATTAGTTTAGGTTAAGAATGATGATGTTAAAATAAGATGATAATATAAGACTCGACTTAAAGGTCCTAGCAACCAGGTCGTTAAATTATATAATAATAATAATTAAATCTGTGTTTACCAGTTCAGCACAACTGATTAAATTTACAATAGATTTCAATGTGAAACTCATAATTAAATGCTGTGCAATGATCATGACCCTATAATCATGTCTGCCTATGTATTTGGTATAAAGCGTGAGAACCCCACATCCCCAGTTTGTCGGGGATGTCTTACTGAATGGGGCATAATGAGAAATATGTATGACACTGGATTATTTATGGACTTCTTTAAGTATACCGACATATCGGTAAGTAAAAATGGTGTAAATTGATAAAGCACCATTTGTTGGAAAAATCTATGACATATCTAGGCAAAATAAGAAATAATATCTTGCCACGCATTTGGCCAATTTTATGATCGATCAACAATAATTTTATGTCCAATAGTGACTATTAGGGTCATAGTCTATAGGGAACGGAGCATTAATTAACTAATCAGTAATGTACACTACACTAATGTACACACCAAACATTTTTACAACAAATCTATCTGTCGACTTTTAAAAAAGATCCACAAAGAATCATTGTTCAGTAATTATTAGTGTTGTTTAAATAATTTACTTTTATTATTGAAATATATATATTTATTGTTAAATTTAAATTGAACGGAAAATGAAAAAATGACTGCAAAATATTGTGTGTTGTTTTTTTTCAGAGAGAATCATCAGAAGATCTCCCCGTGATGCTATGTTCAAACTGTGAGGATGATTTAAATAAAACAAAAGATTTTATGGAAAGATGTCGCAAATCTGACAGAATTTTGAAAGACAATATAAAGGTATGTAATTGTATTCTTTTTATATATTTTTCTTTGTATATTAATAAACACAAACACAGTAATAATGAGTAATGGTAAAGACATAGAATTTGTTTATGTGTTAGATATTTCTTGAGAAGTTTTACTAAGATTTTTGCCTTTTTAAATTTACTATGAAATATCTGTTTAAAATTTAACTGAATGAATGGCCTATAATAATAGTGCAATACAAAATGATAATCTTTCTAAAGTTTTATTAAAATCGCTTTAGAAGTATTTGCATGAGAGACAGAAAAGTCCATCCACATACTACTTTTATTGTATTGATAAATATATTTACTTGCAGATGAAATCAAAAAATGACCAGTCTTCCAAAAAAAGTCAAGTGTCAACTTTTCTTAATGATAATAAACTAATTTTGAAAATAACTGCCCCGGATCCGGAAGACAAAATATATTTACCTTGTCCATTTAGTGATTGCAGTGATCTGTTTATCAAAAAATCTTTACTTAGTAACCATTTAAAAAATATTCATAGGTTAAGTGCACACATTGACATAGAGCAGCAGTATTTTTGTACAGTGGAAGGATGCACCTACAACTTATTAAACTCTGTTCCAAAAAAATTTTTCACTGGTCGTAAATTCTTAAACCAACACTATAACAAATGTCACAAGGAAAAAATATATTTATGTGTTAAATGTAACATGATATTTCCATTGTTGACTGACCTGTACAGGCACACACAGGCATGCAAATTACTATTTCCATGCCCCATTTGTAAGGCTGTATATAAAAGGAATGAGTCCTTTTTAGTACATTTAAAACGTAGACATCCAGATGTACATGCTAAATATAAAGAAGAGAAAACAGCCAAGCGTTTATGTAATCTAGAAGAGTCTAACCCTGGAAATTCTTCCAAGAAAATAAAATCATTTGTGAATAACGGAGAACAGACCACAAAAGTAAAAGAATCTGTAGAGGTGCTATGGCAGGAATCAGAATATAATGTTACATCACCATTGGTGGATAATATGGAAAATGTTGAGAAAAATACAAATATATCAAAAACTGCTAAACAAATATTTGAGATGAAAGAGGCTTTAAATGAAGATGTGTTCTCTGAACAATTTGTTATTAAAAAAACGAATAAGACAAGTGATAAGGATCTTTCTGAAGAGGTGATTACAGAAGATTCTGGTATTACAACAAATGTTCACGAAGATATATTAAATGAAATGATGGATCGCGAATCAATTATCCCAAGTTTTGCAGAAGAATATGCGTTACAAAAATGTGATGACGATGCGACTGTTGGTCTAAAAAGGACTTATGCAACACAAATACCCAGCGAGGAGACACTCAATTCATGGACAAACAAAACTGATTTTGAAATGCAAACTGATGCCATATCAACTGGTACAGTGTTGGATGAATTATTGTCTATGAAACCACAAAATAGTGAAGACGATGGTTTTCTGTCTGAATCTGTTACTGATATAGAAACGCAGACATTTCCATTTGAGTTTCCATTAAATAAATGCAATAAAGAAACACAATTCAGTACATCGTTGTATTCAAGTTTCAAAGAAACACAGACATGCGTTTGTTTCTGTGAATTATCTACATCCAATTGTAGGAATATTAATTGTCCGTCGTCCAATCAGAATTGTTTTAATGTTATATCAACTGAGACACAAACTGGAGATAATAGAAAATATATACATTCCGATGTGATGCTTAGTTTTAGTTCAATAGAAACACAAACATGTTTTGATGATTCTAATGATGTTATGTAATTATAGTTAATGTGCTGACCAACTCATTCTTGTTCTTTATTTTATGTCCGAGCAACATACCTACATGAGTTTAGTCTGCTGTGAGAGCACTTACTAATAAATAACTAATGTGTAATTTACGAAAAATTAAAAGATCAATACCGTTAAGTGTAGGTACAAATTTCACACATAAGCCATTGGTGCGTAACCAGACTTATGACTTGTAACAAGAAGCGAGAACATTAGGGTATCTAGTAACAAAAACAGTCATGGAAATGCTGCTGGCTGAAATAGGATATTTTTTCATATAAATCTCCTCGTATATAAGCCACGTAGTTCGCTGCATGAATGGGCCTGCTCGACTGGTGAAATACTACGTCCTCCCAGAATATTGACGTAAAGTCCCTCATGATGCGTTTAGAGAGGTATCTGGAGGAAAAAGGCCATCTCCTCTCCCCATCCCACGAATTGTAAGGGCCGGAAACGCAACTGTAACACTATATGACAGTTGCGTTATCGGTACGGTATCCACGGGCGGCGTTAGTTGCTTACACGTTGCAGTTGCTCACGCCTGCTCGTTTGTCCCCCTATCCCATAAAAAAATACCTTAGCGAGTTAGATTTTGTGTTTAAAAGTTAGTTGATTTTCAATATCGTATTATGTTTAGAATGCCTGATTTCATGAATTCAAAGAGTATTGATGAAAACAAACTAACAGTTATACTTACGAAATGATTTATTTACTAAAAAATACGCAACACAAAGTCATACATTTTGAACTGCACTATTACCAACTTTTGAAATGTACAAAAGTACATAAAGTAACACTAGTTCATCCGGCGAACTTGGATGGGCCTCAGAAACATTAAATGAGTAAATTATCAATTGGCACTTATTTATCGGGACGCGCCGGTTGGTACCGCCGGGAGACGCACCCGCTATGTTACTGCATTTTAAAATAATATTATTTACCTACATGCTGTAAAGGGGCATTTCGAAACAAAATCACTTTTCGCTGTCTGTCCCATAATGCTTAGATCTATAAAAAACTACGCAACGGATTTTCATGTCTTTTTAGGGTTTATGTGTTTGTTCTTCACTATTCTATTATATCCACGTATAAAATAGTACAGAACAGCGATAATTTTCGAGGTTTGCGCTATAATTTCAATTGCACTCTATCTGATGGATCAAAATAATTTGCAACATTATTAAACATCATAGAAGGTCAAAAAGTCAATGAAAATATTTATTTCTTTACTTTTCACAAGAAATAATGGCTTAATTACAAAGCGATTTCAAACATTACGGTGTTCATCTTTATCCAAATAAGTACCTCACATGCATTGTGCATTTAATATAGATCGATAAAGTCCTTCATAGCCCGTAATTTAAATTACACATTAAAATGCAGGGTCATAGCGGTTGCGTCGTGCTGTGGTCCAAGCCGACGCGAGCAGATTAATAGCGTCAATTGAACTTATTAAAAGTCACAACTTTTGTGTACTTAGAAGAATCTAATGTGAATAAAGTGTGTGTATTATCACGAAATGGTGTCAATTTTAATAATTATTTTTGATTTAAGCATGGACCACAAGAACTGCGAAGTAATGATAAAGAAATGAGATAGGCGTGTAAGGACCTAATTGTGATAATCATATGTTGGGAGCTTACTAGCTACCCCAAAAACACTGTGAGGAGTTTTAGGGAGACACAATAAAACCTTATAACCAGTGTCCTATCTCTTCCCCTGGATGTCGTAAAAGCCTCTGGGTGTCGATTTGATGTGGATACCTACACAAGTACCCTCTCAAGTTTCTATTTGGTGCACTACTCTCAGTTCCAGTTCACACAGATCTCAATTTAGCACCCTGGCGCCTAATCAACCCCACAGATGATTTTCCGGAAGTTATAGGACCAGACGACCAGGCACTTGCCTGGATAACTTATTACTGAATGAGTCTATTTGAGTCTATATTTTGTATTAGTTCAGAATGCTTAATTTATCCTTCATACCTACCGCTTTATTATCTATTATGCGCCTGTAATTAGGTAGTATCTATAGATATACGTGTCCAAGGACTATGAGTCATCCAGACTCAACGTATGCTATTTATCAGTAAAACAATAATTAATTAAATAACTGAAATTGTGAACCTATGCTCACATCTTGATTTATGTATATATTTGTCCGGCTTTAGATTGTTACTAAATAACTGCATAGTTATTTATATTACAAGTTATTAAAGGAATGAAATTTTATCGTCGGTGAGAACACTCATGGATGGTAGATGGAGCAAGAAGGTCATTGAGTGGAGACCGCGACTTGGTAAGCGTAGTGTAGGACGCCCACCAGCCCGATGGTCAGACGACCTCAGAAGGGCTGCTGGAAAAGACTGGATGCGGAAGGCAGAGAATCGGATGTTGTGGCGCACATTGGGAGAGGCCTATGTCCAGCAGTGGACTGCAACAGGCAAATGATGATGATGATGAGAACACTCATATTATGTTTACTGCTAATCCATGCCCTGGATTCCGCGCCGTGATACTCTACTTACAATACTTATTTAATTTTCAACTCTAGAAACATTTTCCAATGCAGCCAATATGGCGAGCGGTAACATTCAAATATTGATTATTGCAGTGCGCAAACTCGGCAATTTATTCTCGTTCTTTAGTGTGTTGAGTTCACTGATTACGGAAGCAACGTTACATTTGATATTTATTTTTTTACTCACAATATTTAAAGAAATAATAATAATAACGCACCAAATATCTCAAATAATTTAGAGGCACATTGTTTTCTAGAGAAATAATTGAAAAATGTCGTGTGTAATGCCGTAATTATTTAAATACCAAAGTTTCTTGCCATAATATTTTGTCCGTGGTTATTTTGTATCGAAAAAAAGTAATTTTAAAACTATTAAAACGGCTTCTCCAAAGTGTGTTGTTAATATCAAACCAATGCATAAAACGGCAATTGCCGTGGAAAATAGTGTGCAGAAACTGTTGGAGTGTACTGAGTCGGAAGACCACTATATTTGTTTATCATTGCCACCGGATATTGCGAAATGTCACTGCCACGGGAGTTCCACTTCAGCCAAGTAAGTATACATTGCTTTTTAAATTTCGAATGCATAAATTTAGTCTAGCCATTGTATTGCAATGCTCCATGGAGATATAATACGAGTAAGCCAGCGCTCGTCACGGAACGCATCGATTGCCCGCCGTACATGATCATCAGATTTCAATTGTATTAATAATTAAAGAATATCTAATATTTTTTTAATAGTCTATATTCTATACATATAATAAATAGTAGGAAAGTCAAAACAGTCGATTGAAATTTTTTAGAATACTTGGGCCATGATCTACAATAGATACTTAAAAATAGGATGAGCCAGATGTATAGCTGTTACCAAATCACTATTGAGGTTGGGTATGGTGGCATGGTGTGCATGAACTTAAATATGCCTTTTTCTACCCGAAGGTGTAGGCAGTGGCTTTTAAACCTTGACTCGCCGTTATGTTTACGTCCCAAATGGCATAGGTGGCGAACCTGTTGCCATATCGGGCACAAAGATTTTCAGTCATCGATATGTACCTATCACACATTAAACTAGCGTAATTAATTTCGAAAAGTCATTGATGGGAGCCAAGATTTGAAACTGCAACCTCTTGATTCAGAAGCAGGGTGTTCGACCACTGGACGACCGACAAGTGTGCATGACGGTTAGGAAGAAGCGGTTGAAATGAGCCACAGCGCCAAATTTTAGGAATGATGCTCGCCGATCGCGTTAAAAAAAAGGTTGTGAGGAAGGAAGTAAATAATGAGCGTCTTTTAATGCGATAGGGAGGCAAACGAGCAGAAGTGTCACCCGAAGGAAAGCAACTAAAGTCGCCCACTTGATTTTTTGACATAGCTATGCCGAAACCGAAACCAAACTTACGATCAAACAGTTGGTATTTTAAACTGTGTGTATATACAAGGTAACTGCTTAGAGATTTTTAAGTAAAAGCAGAATATAATTTACTAGCAGCATATAGTCTACTTAAGTCTACCTGTAAAGGGAACATCTTTCACAATATCATTTTCAGTATAGATATATTGTTTACAGAAAATATTGTAACCGGCTTATGTTTCTCTAAAATCTGTACCTTTGAAACACAAATATGTATAATATTCATTAAACAAACAGATTAAACAGTTCGTGAATTGATTGTAATTGTATTTTATGCACAAAGTACTGTTTCATTCAGGTCCTATATGTCAGCGACCTGACATATAGGACCTGAATTAAAATATACCTACGCACCATTTTATCGTACAGTAATGAATATACCAATTACTTTACGCAGAAATTGGGTATCTTGAAGCGGTTAATAGAATTTTATTCACCGCAATTGGATATTAGGATGGTGATTCAAATATGTAATTTAATTTAGGGTAAGGTTGAGCAACCTTACCCTAAATTACATACACAAGTCATACCCCTCAGTAACCCCTAAAGAAGTTTCACTGTAATATTCAATTCAATTAAACAAAAAATATCTTCTACATCTACTAAATTTGTATTTTTAGTCAGGTGTCGCGAGCGGCAACCAAAAATAATTTAGATAAAAAAAGTGTCTTAGCTACGGCGGAGTCCTGTGTTATTGCCACAGACATATTTATATACATTCTGTTGATGGTTCAATGACCACCTTGAAAGATTCGTTTGATAGAAAATTTTGCTGACCCTTGATCAGTTAAACAAAATTAATAAATAAGTAAATTTTGGATTTATCAATTTTTGTTTACTACATCGTACATGAATTATAGATAAAACCACCTCGTTGACATCCTTCATCTATTAAAACAAACCGCATCAAAATCCGTTGCGTAGTTTTAAAGATATAAGCATATAAGGGGTCAGACAGCGGAAAGCAACTACTGATGATTTCGATGTCGCACCAAGGATACAGACCTACAGCAACGGTTCACGCCTTATGCCCCACCTCTGCCTGCTAGTTATGGGCGTTTTAACTTCGAATCTGCAGGAGGACGCACCCTGGTGAATGATTGATGATGGTGATTTCATCTTGCTCGTTAGGGAAGATGGACAAGACGTAAAGAGCTGACTGGAAAAATGGAGACAGATATTGGAGAGTTTTGGTCTGCTAATCAGCAGATCCAAAACAAAATACTTGTTTAGCGATTATGGCGGTCTTCCCGTTATTTTTTATTTACCATCAGGTGATCCACTTGCTCGTTTGCCCTCAAATCCCATAAAAAACATGCTACGGATATGCGAATGTTGAAATGGATGTGTGGAGCGACAAAAATTGATTAAATTCATAATGAGAACTCGCCTTGTGTGGTATGGGCATGTAAAGAAGAGGGAAAAGAGTGTTGAATCTGAACGTGGAAGGAAATTAGAGAAGAGGAAGACCGAAGAAAACATGGATGGATTGTATGAAGGATGATATGATTGGGAAGGGTGTTGCCGTGGAAGAAGTGATGATAGGGAAGCGTGGAAAAGGAAAACCAGTTCTGCCGACCCCTAATGATATGTACAGGCCATAGGGCAGGAAGATAACTCATTACATTGTTTTGAAATTAAACTAATTAAAAACACTGAACAATATCAATAAGTCAAATATAAAACAAATCACAAAAGGCAAACAGTACGTTTATGTAGAATGGCAGATCCCAGGACGTCTCACTGGTAAACGCTCACTGCAATACTCGACGGCTATCTAGTTAGGTACCTATTGTTTTACTCGGCGCAGGCACTATTTTGCTGATGCGTCAGCGAATAAGCACAAAATTAAAAGTAGTTTAGGTACAATTATCTGTAACTGCATCCGGGCCACTAATAAAACCTCGGCGGGCCACATACGGACCGCGGGCCGTAGGTTGAATATTGCTGGTCCAAATGATCGCCAAATAAATGTTGAACGTTAAAGTATTTATTGAACGTACGACTGTGGTACGACTTGAGCAACCTTACCCTAATAGTTCGAAATCGCTGGCAAAATTTAGTTATAAATAAAATAACCCGCATTTATTACTTGCAAAACTAAATATTGACTTCTTCATTTATATTGACAGATTTATATTTTTTAATATAACTTCATTATAAAATACCTTATGCTTTATATTGATTTTCTTTTTGGTTCTTTTTTTTAATCCGTTTCTTACGATAATTAGTGAATCTACACAAAAATTGAAATAAAATGACATAAACTTAAGCCGTATTATTATGTGATCAATAGGATAAAATACGTATTGGTTTTATAACGATATCGGTATGAGACAATGCCAAGCGTGTTTGGGTTCAGCTTAGTCATACCTACATACGGTAACATGTGCAGACATCAGGCACAGCTGGTGGAAAAACAAGGCTGCTTTGTTGTTCGAACCTTTAATAAATGTGATAAATGTAACTTTTGTGTACAGCGTGAACTGTGACGTCAAACTTTAAAAAAATACTCTCCGAATAACGTCTGATGGAATTTTTTCATGTCTATATTTATCACTACGCAACTAGTAGTATTTACTGGTATATACTACTATAGTATACTGGTAGTATACTCTGGACAAATCTATTGGCCCACCGTGCATTTTCAGTTTCGTTTGGTTCTAGCTAAAATTATTATATTAGCTAAAATATTAGGTCGAGCAAAAAGTTTTTATGCAGTTTTGAACCTGGCATATTCATAACTTTATTCAATAGTCGTTTTTGAATTTCGAACACAGAATTGAAAGAAACAAAAGACAATTTGGAGCTTGTTTGTTGATATCAAAATATCGAAAACTAAGAAAACTTGATTTTATTGGTTTACTTGGATTTAATTGCTAATGATGACCAAGCCGACGGGACACAGCAATGATGACCACAGAGCCCCGCTAACGCGTCACTATAGTGAGGACATCCCCGATGTCACAGAAAGCGAGATTAGGGCGGCTCCGGGGCAACTTCAGAACAACAAGGCACCCGGTGATAAAGGAATTACAACGGAGCTTCTAAAATCCGGCGGGACTCCCAGCCTAAAGGAATTGGCCGGTCTTTTTAATTCCGTCATTCACCAAGGTTATACCACAGGTTTGGAGCAGGAGTGCGGTGGTACTGTTCTTCATAAAAGGTGATAAGACCTTACTGAAGAATTACATCCATCTCACTCCTGAGCCATATCTGCAAGTTGTTCTCGAGGGTCGTCACGAATCGTCTCGCTGCAAAACTCGACGAATTCCAGCCTCCGGAGCAGGCCGGGTTTCGAAAAGGCTTTAGTACCGTGGACCACATCCATACTGTTCGGCAGATTGTACAGAAGACCGAAGAGTACAATCAGCCGCTGTGTATGGCATTCGTGGACTACGAAAAAGCCTTCGACTCCATCGAAACTTGGGCAGTTCTGGATGCATTGCAGCGATGTCGGATTGACTGGCGTTATATCGAGGCTTGTATGACACCGCCACGATGACTGTCCAGATACAGGACCAGGTGACTAACTCCATCGAGTTGAATCGAGATGTAAGAGAGGGAGATGTCATATCTCCCAAACTCTTCACCAACGCTCTGGAGGACGTCTTCAAGACACTGGATTGGACTGGACAGGGTATCAACGTGAATGGTGAGTACATCTCACATCTTCGATTTGCCGACGACATCGTTGTAATAGCAGAGTCGCTGAAACAGTTAAACGGAATACTGCGCAGCCTAGACGAGTCCTCCCGGCGTGTTGGTTTGGACATGAACTTGTACAAGACAAAGAACAATTTCAATGAACATGAACCAATTCAATGAATTCAATGAACAAATTCAATGAACATGTCGTGCCCGGACCGATAAGCGTCGAAGGGTCAGTTCTCGAAGTCGTAAACAAATACGTCTACCTGGGCCAAATTATCCAGTTAGGTAGACGAAACTTCGAGAAGGAGGCCAAAAGGAGGATTCAGCTGGGTTGGGCTGCATTCGGCAAACTGCGTCGAGTCTTCAGCTCGCCTATACCGCAATGTCTGAAGACCAAAGTCTTTGACCACTGCGTCTTACCGGTGATGACCTACGGTGCCGAATCGAGGACACTCACGGTGGGGCTAGTCCACAAATTTAAAGTCGCTCCGCGAGATATGGACCGAGCTATGCTCGGGGTACCTCTGAAGGATAAACTCAGGAATGAGTATATCCGCCAGAGAACTGGGGAAACTGACATAGCTCGTAGAATAAGCTCGCTGAAGTGGCAATAGGCTGGTCATGTCTGCCGAAGGATCGATGGTAGATGGAGTAAGAAGGTCATAGAGTGGAGAACGCGTCTTGGTAAACGTAGCGTAGGACGCCCACCAGCCCGATGGTCAGTCTACCTCAGAAAGGCTGCTGGAAAAGACTGGATGCAGAAAGTAGAGAATCGGATGTTGTGGCGCACATTGGGAGATACCTATGTCCAGCAGTGGACTGCAATTGGCTAATGATGATGATTATCAAGGCGCGTAACCGACTTGTTAAGCGTAGCTCCATATCATGTGGTATTCTGAATTCAAATTTAAAACAATACGATCGAAAGAGATGGTAAAACTGCATCAATAGTTTTGCTCGAACTAATATAAAATTTTAGCTAGGACCAAATGAAAATGAAAAAGCAAGGTGGGCCAATAGATGTGTCCAGAAGTGTATATGTATCTATAAAATATCCATAAGTGTTTCGTTATTTCATTTCACTTACCTACGTGTCTGCCGGTTAAGTTTAGTAAGTAAATACTTTCATTAGCTAAACATAGGGTTCCTCACAAAAACTTAGCAAGACCTCAAATTATTAATCTGAACATCTAGGCAATCTTTTCTATTATACCACTACTACATTTTTACTACTCTTTAAAACACGAAGAACAGTAAAGTTTTTTATTATTACAAATCTATACCATGGCATGACCGTGGATGAAAGAAAGACCTCGAGGCGAACATTTAATACTTTATCGAACTTAATCACGAAGAAATTCATTAAAAATATTGAAATATTCTCTCTTTTTTCAAAATAAATTATCAATTAATGAGAGTCATCAAAAAAAATATTATTTGAAAACCATACCACGCCTACTCGTATTTAATACTGCATATACCTAAATTAAAACTGAATTACAGCAATAGATGCGAACAGTAGAGATTTTGCAGAAAACCTATTTATTACTAGCTGAGCGAACTTTGTTTCAATTAAAAATGACATTTACTAAGAAAAGGTAGTGAAAAAGTTATGCCTTATTTTATTTACTCGTATTAACCTGCCAAGGAAAGTCCTTCAAAGTAGCTATTTCAGAGATTAGGTCCAGCCATTTCAGAGATTTTAACAGTGGTAGAGCTTCATGAATTGGCCGGCTCGACCTACCTACCTATTTCCTTAAAGGTCGGCGCCGCAACTGTAGCACTATATGTACCACTTACCATCAGGTGACTCATGCCGCATGCTCGTTTGCACTCCTATTCAGACAGACAGACAAAAATGTTATTTTGGTGTATGAATGTACAAGATGCTGAACAAATTCTTCTTGTCGTTTTAATAATATATATATATAGGTTGCTTTTTTTTTTCAACTATTTTTTTTTCGGTCCTATCGTGAAATTTTGTTGCAAGTACCCAAAAAAAAATACCCTGAAAGTTTGGGCCCTTAATATTAATATTAAGACCTCGACCCAGGCGTTTGAAGATTTCCCCTTAAAAAAACACAGAAACTTTGGCTTTTTCATGTTTGAATTTCTATAGCTCAGTGGCATTTCATAGCATCGCTTCGACTTTGGACGGGTTTTTTTTCAGAATTGAATGCTGTACAAAAGTGTCCATTGCGGCCAAGTCGTAACTCGAACCGGCGAGGTAGTATCTAATGTTTTTATCTATCATTGAAGTTATTGCACTATAGGCCACTGTGTAACGTTTACTAGCTTTTTCAACGGCTATTGTGCTATTAATTTTCTCTACAATTTTTAATTTTTCTTCTCGTGAAACTGTTTTATCGAAAAGAGCCAATCCAACGAGCCGCTCATGTAAATACAATAAATGCCTGCATAATTTATTACAAAAACTTTATCATTAAATATTTATTTTAGCAACTTGGTGCCACGGACCTTTTTTGTAGGAAATTAAATTTCCCACAAGTTTGTTGTTTGCATTTTTTCTGTAGCTCTTGTTATTCACAAGATAACTGCGAAAAAACGCGAATTTCATGGAAAAATCAAGTTTAGAGGCCTGTACTACCTCGCCGGTTCGAGTTACGACTTGACCACAATGGACACTTTTGTAGAGCATTCAATTCTGAAAAAAACCCGTCCAAAGTCGAAGCGATGCTATGAAATGCCACAGAGCTATAGAAATTTAAACATAAGAAAGCCAAAGTTTCTGTGTTTTTTGAAAGGGAAATCTTCAAACGCCTGGGTGGAGGTCTTAATATTAATATTAAGGGCCCAAACTTTCAGGGTATTTTTTTTTGGGTACTTGCAATAAAATTTCACGATGGGACCGAAAAAAAAAATAGTTGAAAAAAAAAGCACCCTAATATATATATAACTATAGGACAGTCTAGGAAACCTATAATAATATATATAATAGTATCATCGGGGTGTTAAATTCGTAGGTTTTTTCAATCAGTTGGCGAATGTTGAATATTTGTTCGCGCGTTTCCCTGCCTGTCACAAAGTCAGCCTGCTCCTGAGCCATTTGGCCATTAGGCTCCATTTTGCCAGTCTATATAATGTCGGACTCTGTTATTGGCAGTGTGTAAGAGAACTTTGCTAGAATGAGATATAAGAGCTAAGGTTCTATTCTTGTCGTAATTAAAAGTGGAACCGTTTTTATACAATGGCAGAATTAACTATTTCGACCAGTCATGAGGCCACTCGCCAGTTTGCCAGACGTCATTGCATAATTTGTGTGTGTCCTTTCCATCTTCTCCCATTGCCTGCAAGATTTCCGCAGTTATTTGGTCCACCCCAGGAGCTTTCTTGGTCTTAAATGTACCTAAAGCAGCTGTGATCTCCGATTTAAGTATGGCAGGTTCAGGGGTAAGTTCTTTCCATGTGGTAGCACGTCAGCATTGGGCAAGGTACTTTTGTTCCCACCCCTGTATAGATGCTCGCAATACTTCCGTCACCTTACCGTTATTGCATCAATATTCTGGAGTGGAGTATCATCATCATCTTCATGTTTTGGGCTTGAATTGCCGGGAGAGCAGTTTCACTTTTATAAAAAGGTCTCAGCCTTGAACTCTGAATGCATAGTCTTCAATCTCTCGGCAGATGCGTTCGACGAAGTTGTTTTTGTCGCGGCGGCAGTATTGCTGGATGATTTTGCTCAACTTTGAGTATTTGTCGCGGGCTTGACAGTCCTCGAGTGGTCTTCTCCACGGAATTACACATGTGTCTCTTGAGATGTTCCCACTTTTCATTCGTTCCAGCTGTTGAACCACTACGAAATTTTTCTCGTTCTAATGGTGTCAGAGTGCGTGGCTTTGTGAGCTGGCGTTTTTTGATTGCCTTAAGGTGTAGGGTAAAATTAGAAACCAGGAGGCAGTGGTCAGAAACACAGTCAGCACCGGGGAACGTTTTGACATTAGTAACTGAGGTTTTCCAACGGTTGTCAATTAGCACATAATCTATCTGGTTACGGCAGCGATCACCAGCGGACGTCCATAGTAAGCTTCTTTTCGATGCAAAATTCCAGTTGTCTAGAACCTGTTTCATTTCTAATTGCAAGCCCGTATTTTCCCTCTGTGTCTCCGATGTGAGCATCCCCAGTTGTGCAGCCCACCTTTGCATTCCAATCGCAAATCACTATGGTCACCTCTCGCAAACTGTAGTAGTGCTTGGGTTATCGATTTGAAGCTTGCAAGATGCGCAATTTGGCGCTAGCTGCATTTGATGTATAAATACGAATACAACAGTCGTGTTGTTTTTATTAATCTATCTACAAATACTCATATAGAAAAAAAAAAGCCCGAATCGATGGCAATCCTTACATGAGACACGTATGTTTTTATTAATATTTACTACGTACAAAATCGCTTTCCGCTGTCAGTCCCATAATATGATCTTTGAAACGACGCAACTGATTTTGATGCGTTTTTTAATAGATAGAGGGTGTCTAGGGAGTGGTTTGTATGGATAACTCATGTATCAAAGAAAAAGTGTTAATTTTCGAGATTTAGGACTATAATTGCAAACGCTGCACGCGCTGGCTGAACCCTAATTGATAGATCAAAATAATGTACTATACTATTATTACACACTTGAAGAAGGTCTACAAAAAAGTCCGCGTTGGTGTATGTCTATCTCTTAGGGATAAGCCACAATAAACATATTTATTTCTTTACCTTTTCCGTGAAACAAACCATGTATTTACAAAAGAAAAGTACATACTTAGTCTGGCCATAAATACTGTTACAACTAAAAATAAAAAAATATTACATTTGAATTTGGAATCTGTCATTTTTATACGATTGTTCATTGTGTTTTCTCGTTTTGGCGCCAATACATTGTACAATATTTTACGATATTATAATGGAGTGGGGTGATAAAGAGAACCGAATCGCTGTGATTCCATTACACAAAGTAGGTATAGAGCCAAATGCAATTTTTAAAACTCTCCATACACTTGGTTTTAGTCAAATGTTTGTGTACTGGACTATTAATAGGTACAATGAGACCTCTGTTTGTGACAGAAAAAGACCTGGCCGTCCACGTAGTGTTCGTACGAAAAAGGTGGTCAAAGCAGTAGGGAAAGAATTCGAAGAAATCCTGTCCGCAAGCAAAAGATTTTATCTCGGGAGGTGAAGATAGCACCTAGAACAATGTCGAGTATTTCAAAAGATGACTTAGGACTTGCAGCCTATAACAGGCGCACTGGTCATTTATTAACTGATAATTTAAAAAAGAATAGGGTGTTAAAATCTACTGAAGCAATATTTTTCTGGGACCTCCCTTTGCGTACCAAAGGGAGGTCCCAGAAAAATATTGTTTACGGATGAAAAAGATTTTACAATTGAGCAACATTTAACAAACAAAATGACCGTATTTATGCTCAAAGCTCTATGGAAGCTTCCCAATTAATTGACAGAGTGCAACGTGGGCATTATCCGACTTCACTTGAAAAGGTAGTCAAGCCCCTTAACAACACCATGTTCAATAACCAAGTATGGTCCTTCCAGTAAGACTCGGCACCGGGTCATAAAGGTCGGTCCATGCAATCTTGGTTGGAAGCGAACGTTTCGGACTTCATTAGAGCTGAAGACTGGCCGTCGTCTAGTCCCGATCTTAATCCACTGGATTATGATTTGTGGTCAGTTTTAGAGAGTACGGCTAGCTCTAAACGTCATAATAATTTAGAGTCCCTAAAACAATCCATACGATTGGCAGTGAAGAATTTTCCCATGGAAAGAGTGCGTGTTTCTATTGATAACTGGCCTCAACGTTTAAAGGCCTGTATTGCAGCCAATGGAGACCACTTCGAATAAGCTTTTTACATTTTACATCGTTTTATATTAATGTATTAAAGTAACACACTGTAAAAGTAATAAATGTTATATGCAATTAAAAAAATTTTTTTTTCTTTGTTACAATATTTATGGCATGACTAAGTATATATTTATTAATATCGCTATCTAGGTGTAGACAAAATTCTTTTAATTTAACGCTTTAAAAAACAGTGAATCTAAGGATTTAAAAAAATCTTTCTGAACATTTGGAAAAGATTATAGAGAAATAAACATAACATAACATAACTTCACGCCTTTTGTTACCCGAAGGTGTAGGCAGCGGCTGTTAAGCCTCATCTCGCCGTTATGTTTGCGTCCCAAATGGAATAGGTGGCGAACCTATTGCCATACCGGGCACAAAGTTTTTCAGTCATCGATATTTATCACACATAACTTCCGAAACCAATTTCGAAAAGTCATTGGTGTGAGCCAGTGTCTGGAATCGAACCCGGAACTCTGGATCAGAAGCCGTGTGCTCGACCACTGCGCCACCGAGACTAATAAATTATATACTAATACTTATAGAGAACTATGACTAATAATTATAGTGAAATAGTTTGATAGAAAATGCACCTAAAACCTCCACTCTGAAAGTTGCGGTAGATATTTTTACCAACAGGGTGAGTCACACTTCACGGTACTAGTATCCGTCGTAATCGAGGACATCCTCCTACACTATAAAATCAATAGTTTTGCACCGCCAGTTACGAGAGTGTGGTTATTATCTGACTGTCTAACTTTATCCATAAGTACCGGATGCTTTTTTAGTGCAATGAATATGCTTAGATAAATGTTTATATTATCTCGTTTAAGGTTTTACTACTATTATTATGCATTTAATATCGGAAGATGTTAGCAGCCGATCCGATAAATAAATATTTGATGTCATAGTTTTGATAATATTTGATGGAATGGAATTCATTGGTTATTGTCAAAATATTCTGATGAATTAACAAGCGCGCTCCTAATCCGAAAATGGTAAGATTTATCAGAACATTTATAGCTAGATGACGCCGTGTCCAAACATTATTTATTTATAGAAAAAGGGAAAACAATTGGTTCAAATGCAAATATTATAAGTCGACAATTGTGCATCATATTAGTTGCATATCTCTTTGTTTTATGTTTTCAGGAAACCCATCAGTTTAATTTAATTTATTTCTTTTCATATTTGTTTAATTAGAAAAGAAATAAATTAAAGAAATCATTTAAAACAATAATAATAATTCAACTGAAGTTGGTTTATAAATGATTTGCCTTTTTATTCATGTAACATTACGTGCAATACGTACTCAGGACCTCAGTAATAGTAGCTGGACTGCAGAATCACTCGGCCGTTCAGATTTATGAAGCGAGAATTAGTCTCCATGATTGACAGCTATCAATTTGCAATCCTCGTAACACGAGTGACTTTTAGGAAACAACTTTAACCTTCCTATACTCGCGCGTTGGTCTGTGAGACCGACGAAACACATTTTCGTAATTATTTTTATGCAGGTAAATCCTAAGAAGTTGAGTTCCTTGCTAGCTGCCGGATTTGTGGCTAACTTCGTTTTAGTGCACGCCGCGCGTTCGGGCGAAACACACGTGTTGTAGCACTCGTCACCAATCGGTCCACGAGACCGACGCGAGTATAGGTGTAACTTTTTGTGTAAGTATTAATATAATTTATTTCGTGCATTTGTATATTTTTTGCGGACTTTGATTACTTTATAAAGTATATATAGTAAAATATATGTATGTATGTTGCTCTATATTATATTTTGACCAATTTTATCATTCTTTTTTAGGTTTTAATCCATATCAAAATGGACGATGATCACATCAGATTGTTGCTGGAAGAATTAAGTTCTAGCTCAAGCTATGAAGACGAAAATGACAGTGAGGTGGAAGATAACGTGGAGGTACAAGAAGAGACATATGATACCGAGCAAGACGATGACAATGACGAGATATCTGAGGAAGAACATAATGAACGATCCCATGATTTTTACTTAGGAAAAGATGGACAGACAAGGTGGAATAAATCTCCTGCCTCAAACCCAACTAGGCGACGTGC
Organism: Euproctis similis; assembly: GCA_905147225.2. NCBI lineage: Eukaryota > Metazoa > Arthropoda > Insecta > Lepidoptera > Erebidae > Euproctis > Euproctis similis. Next base: position 4,338,649 of record LR990107.1, read on the forward strand.
TAGAAATATAGTTACTCAACTTCCAGGCGCTAGAGGAGAAGCTAGAAATTTGAAGGAACCAGGTGAGCTGTGGCGGCTTTTTTTTCGGAGGGCACTATCAGCCTGATAGTAAAGTACACTAATGAACAAATTAATCGCATGAAGCATAATTTCACAAGAGAGAGAGACTGCGCCGATACAGACAATATTGAAATTGAAGCTTTTTTAGGCCTTTTACTATTTGCTGGAGTCAGAAGGAACGCTCGTCTAAATGCCAAAGATTTTTTCAGAACTGACGGGTCATCCCCGGAGATATTTCGTTTGACTATGGGATTATCCAGGTTCTTTCTATTGATGCGTTGTCTCAGATTTGACAGTAAAGATACACGAGAAGAGAGAATACAACTGGATAAACTGGCACCTATTAGAGAGTTGTTTGATATAGTTGTGGGAACGTTCAAAAAATATTACAGCGTGTCTCAGTATGTTACAATTGACGAGAAGTTAGAGGCTTTTAGAGGACGTTGTAACTTTCGCCAGTACATTCCATCAAAACCCAACAAATACGGAATCAAAATTTATGCGTTGACAGATGCCAAAATGTTTTATACCCATACCATGGAAGTTTATGTTGGGAAGCAACCAGACGGTCCATACCAAGTTGATAACTCCGCTTTGGCTTTGGTTTTGCGATTGAGTGAAAATATTCACAATACTGGGCGTAATATCACATGTGATAACTTCTTCACTAGTATTCCATTGATAGATAAGCTTGAGTCTCAACACAAATTGACAGTTATTGGGACAATTCGTAAAAACAAACGAGAATTGCCTAAAAATTTCACGGAAATACGAGGAAGAGCCGAAAAATCTAGTTTATTCGGGCACCGTGGCAATTGCAGTCTTGTATCCTATGTACCAAAAAAAGGCAAAAATGTCCTTCTCGTATCCAGCATGCACGATGATGCCCAGATCAATGAAGATACAGGTAAACCGGAAATTATAATGGACTACAATAGAACCAAAGGTGGAGTAGATACCGTAGACAAAATGTGTGAGACTTACAACGTCGCACGTGGGACAAATAGATGGCCAATGGTGATATTTTATAGCCTAATGAATGTAGCGGGTATAAATACGTTTATAATATACCTGCAGAATAACCCTAACAAGAAAATTAGCCGTCGAGTCTTCCTTGAAGCCTTAGCATACGATTTGATCAATCCGCAACTTAGACGACGGGCTCTCATTTCATCCTTGCCGAGAAGCATAAGACTCAGGCTCACCGAAATATGCAAATTAGATGGACCCGAGTCTGCAGCAACATCTTACAATAATAAAGTAGGTCGTTGTGGATACTGCTCTTCGAAAAAAAACCGCAAGACACGTTACAACTGTGCCACCTGCAAAAAATACTTTTGTTTGGAGCATGCTGTAACCGTATGCCCTGATTGCTATGGCGAGGCTCAAAATTAAGTCAAACATAGATAAATATGTTTATTGATATGTTTGTTGTTATTAATAAGAAGTTTAATTTGTTTTTAAAAAGAAGTTCAGATTTTATTTTAATTTTTTAGTACTTAAGAAAATAATCTCAAATTTTAAGACTGATTTGTGATAAAACTATAAGTTGGTAAAATAATTAATAAAATAACTTTTAGTTATACTGTTTTGTTTCATTACATCCTAAACTTTAAAATAATAGTAATACTTTATGTGTTTCTTGTTAAAAAAAATATGTTGTAGGGGTACAAACTATCGGTCTGTGACACCGTGCGCGAGTATAGGTGTTACAAAAATTGGCGCGAGTATAGGAAGGTTAAGTGTACCTAGTAAATATTAATAAAAACATACGTGTCTCATGTAAGGATTGCCATCGATTCGGGCATTTTTTTATATGAGTATTTGTAGATAGATAAATAATAACAACACGCCGGTTGTATTCGTATTTATACACAAAATGCAGCTAGCGCCAAATTGCGCATCTTGCAAGCTTCAAATCGATGACCCAAGCACTACTACAGTTTACAGACATTTTGACCCCATTAGAAGCACAACGACCCCCAACTGCGGCAGTCTGCAGCATCTAGGACGACAAGGAACCTAGGTATTGATGCGTCATATCGAAGACCTATTAAACTAGGTCATGTGGATGCTATGAGTATTTTACATTATGAGAAATTCTTCTTACAAAATCCTGCATTTAGGTACTCACTAAACATATAAATAGTTCCGAAGTTATCTCTATGATACGATAGTCAATTTGTCATCGCAACACGAACGGATAGAGCTTTCGAATTCAAGGAATTTTAAAGAGTATGTTTTCAAATATTATGTATTTATTTATTTTGTTCTTGATTAATCGATATTTGTATTATAATTCAATATTTATAACTACACTAGCTGATCCAGCAAATGCTATCTTGCCAAAAAAATAAAGAAGGTTAAAAATTTAGGGTTGTATGTATTTTTATATTTTGTTTCATAAAATAATAATAATAATATCTTGGACACAATACACACAGCGCCCTCTAGTTCCAAGCTAAGCAACTAAATGCTTGTGTTATGCTAGATAACGGATATTAATACACATATAGTTTTCTTTTGTAAATACATACTTATAATACATAGAAAAACACCCAGACGCCACACAAATATTCATGTTTGTCACAAATATTTGTGCTCGGGTGGGAATCGAACTGCTGCAGCCGGTAGTTTTACCGATGCGCCACGAGGCCCGTTAAAAAAAAATACATGTAGAAAAATTAAACAAATATTTGGGGGGATGAAAAATGGATGTTGTCCTATTCTCAGACCTACCCGACATTCACACAAAATTTCATGAGAATTGCTGGACCCGTTTCGGAGGAGTAGAATTACAAACACTGTGACACGAGAATTTTACCTATAAGATATATCGGGTTTTTTATGGGATAGGATAGGCGTGTCACCTGATGGTAAGTGACCAGCGCCGCCTAAGAACACCTGCAACGCATATAATGTTGCAGTTGCGTTGCCGACCTTTAAGGGAGTAGGATGGGGAAGGGGGATGGGCCTCCGGGTCTCACCGATCGAAACGTGGCATTAGCCACTTTACGTCGATCTTCTGAGAGGTCATGGTATTTCACCGGTCGAACCGGCCCATTCATTCAGCGAACTGCTTGGCTCTACCACTGTTTAAGTTTAGGATTTGCTAGTGTATGATGAAAAATCGTCATTTAAACTTGGATTGCCTGATGAATTGAGGTCTCGGTGGTCTAGTGGTCGAGCTTGTAAATCTATCACCAACCGCTGCCTACACTTTTGGGTAGAAAAAGGCGTGAAGTTATGTTATATATATATGCCTGATGAATTCACCAGGGTGTCCATAAGCACTGGCTTTCACTATCGTACGAATGTAGCGAATCCTAGTGATTTCATTAATTGTGAACGATATGATAATTAATTGTTTGTAGGAATTGTCGAAGCTCGACACTCAAATCCTCGGCACATCAGTTCCGCCGGCCTCTTCCACAGTGTCTTGTTCTATCGACCTGCCTACCGATGTCATCTCTGACGTAAGTACATGTCAACATTCTTTATAGATCGAAGTGGTTGATAACGTTGATTGGTACACAACGTAGAAGATTGAATAATATTTATGGAATAAAATTGATACACAACAAAAGATAATATGATCAGAGGATTTGTTCCTTTGAAAACTTTTTCTTTTTACTTCCTTTAATCAAGGCACTTTTTGTCATCAGACTGTCTTATCTCCCGACAAGGCGGGGTCCCTGTTGTCAGTGCAATCCGCTCCACCTGAACAAAGGGAGCGACCGGCAAGTTTGCTACTCGAGTTACCGCTAGCGACGGTAAATATTAATTTTCTATTTAGTGAGCTAATCCAAGGTTTCTATTTCCAAGGTTTTACGAAGTCGCCTCACCATTGTTGGGTTTCTTTTTTTTTATTTTGAAAGATTAGGTAATTAAATAGTTTATTTTTATTGTATTCTTACTTTCATCGTAGCAAGTCGGTGCTTACTTATCAGCGATGTCTCCGACGGAGCAGGAAGAAGACTCCCTGTTAACCCTTTCGTCGGTGACAGCGCGCCCTTTACTGGCAGCCTCGAGGAAGTTGCGTCCGCCTCCAGATTCATCCGCTGAGTAAGTCCCCTTCCTTGGGATCTCGCAATTTTTATTGGCCAAATAAGGTAAGCATCAGAACGATGATGACTAAAAAAGAGTAGGCTTTGGGAGACGGTCATCTTAATACACTATTCATATTAACATCATATAAAGTTACCAGATTGCGGCAACGTGCCGGTATAGGTAAATATATACTTAATTAGGCACATATATTATTTTTGAATCCATAAATATATTTTAGATTTTTTTTTTGAAGTTTTACAACGTTTAATAATACTCTAATAATATCTAATAATAGTAATAATGGTTGTTTAATTAAATTTACTGAATGAACACGACAAACGTTGTGTTTCCTGATGTCTTGATTTGGGTTTGATATCAAATTTTATTTCCTAAATTCGAATTTCGTTTCTTGTTTGTAGGAGTTTAGCGCCCCCAGATGGTGGTTATGGCTGGGTAGTAGTTTTTGGTGCGTTCATGGTTCAGTTCTGGGTGGCTGGTTTGTTCAAATCTTACGGCGTGCTCTATGTGGAGATCATGGAGACATTCCCAGATTCCTCGGCTTCAGTTGCCTCCTGGATACCTGCTGCGCTTTCTACCTTATGTTTGGCACTTGGTGAGTGCATCATATTTTTTAATGATTTCATTTATTAAATTTGTTTCGACCTAACAAATTCTTGATTCAGAAGTGGGATACTCAACCTCCGGACAACAGATTTCTCATTTATAAAAAACTTATGGCTCCTTCACTTTTAGCTCCACTGTCTTCAGCACTATGCGAGAAGTATTCATGTCGTCTGGTAGTTTTCATCGGAGGTCTCTTCTGCGCCACCGGACTTGCTTTGTCATATTTCAGCAACGGACTACTGCATCTTCTACTCAGCTTTGGCGTAATGACTGGTAAGTACCTATACCTAATAAATAGTTCTACATAGCGGTCCAAGCTACGCAATACTTTTGATTGGATTAAGAAAATAGACTTAAATTACTCCAACCAATTTTTTTTATTCTTCTTAAGATATCTAATAGAGCATTCTTATATAGGTATAGGCGGAGGGCTGTCGACGACTCCTGGAATTGTGATCGTATCGCAATACTTTGATAAACATAGGTAAGTTTGATTATGATGCAAATATAAGTAATGAATATGCATTAGTTTTCAAATAATCAATGTGATGTTTACTAAATTGCATCCATCTCTTTCTAGGGCTTTAGCTAATGGCATATGTGTGAGCGGTACGGCAGCCGGCAGCTTTGTGTTCCCCATGCTTATAGAGAAATTGGTGGATGTTTACGGACTACACGGCACAGTCTTGTTACTGGGTAAGTGGAATTTGTCTAACATGACACTTCAAATAACCATTTAACAATGGTTGATTCACGGAGCTCGCTTCATGAATGGGCCGGCTTGACCAGTGAAATATCACGACCTCTTACAATATCCACGTAAAGTGGCTCGCGAGGTTTCTCTTGAGAGAGAGGAAAACGGAGGCCCAACCCTACCCCCTTTCTTCTTCCCAACCCACTTCTGACCACTTCTCTATGCCATTTGAAAGGCCGGCAACACAACTGTAATACTATCTGTGTTGTAGGTGTCCATCGGCGGCGTTGGTTGCTTACCATCACTATCCAATAAAAATATTTGTTATACCTAGCGTAATACACAAGTGCGTGTTTATAGATAATCATATTGTAATAAAATATTTGTAGTTATAAAATAAAGTGAAACATTCGATTATTTATCGATATACCTACTGTTATTATTATTATTGTGGGTACGACAGTAGTTGTTCAATGAAGTTTGAAGGCCGAGTTAGCAAATGCTGTACTCCCGCTCTCTGATATTGCCAATTAACTGCTGGTACTATGCTAGAATGCGAAGCTATACTTAACGATATTTTTGTAGGTATACGGCATAAGGAGGATTTAGGGTATGGGGCCTTCACGCCAAATCCCTTGCGGGGTAGGCAGAGCTTTTTTTTTTTTCGTTTTTTTTTTGTCTGTCTGTTTACATGAGCCATGACGAACTGTCTAATAACTAATTTGTATGTATGTTTTTCGGTTATCTTTTAAAATTTCACGGACACAGCAAGTGCAGTTTTAAATTCTTTTCCTCATATGCAGGTGGAGGTATGCTTCATGTGTGTGTCTCGGCGACCCTGTACCGTCCGGCCCCGGTGAGCTCCAACTCCTCAACGGTAGCAGACAGGACTCCAGCTACAACTACCACCACCGAACACACCACTCTGCTGAATGACATCCAGCAAGGTCCAAATTTGTTTCCTTTTATTTTCTCAATGTTTAATTATAAAATTAAATACTTTAAATTATTAATTAAGTTCAATCTTCACAGTCAAAATACTAAATTAATGAATACATATGTATATTTTTGTTGAACGCAGACCCAGCGGCCATCTTTTCAAAGAATGACTTCAAAGATAATCGTCTACAGAGTCTGTTTCAGACAGATAACGAAGCGTCATTAAATAACAAGAATTTAATTTTGAACGAGGACCTCAAGAGGAATAACTTGTTAACTGAAATAATGTATCCGAGCTTGATCGAGGTATGCAATCTATCACTCTAATTCAAGTATAATAGAATTAAAATATCAGAATCACAGGTTAGTTAAATTTAAATTTAAAAAAATTGTAGGTTGCGCGGCCACCAGTACAAACTCAGAACTCGGACTCGGAGGACTCTGAAGGTCTCGACGTACTTGGTGTTGTCGGTATGTAGGAAGATCTTTTAAAATAACTATCAGCTCGTTATTAATAAATGTATTATTATTATGTAAATCTGAATTCCTGGGAGTATCTAGTTCATATATGATACAAGGTCTACCAAGAGAGGTGGTACGTCTCCGTCTGCGACCCACTCGCTCATCGTCGATACTCCACTCGGTAGAAGACCTCTCCACTGACAGCACATGTGTTTATAAAGCTAGTAGACGGAAAATTAGCAGGTAAGTCAGGTAGATGTGGATATTATTGGATATAATGTTGTTTTGGGTTTACGTGCTGTTTGACCAAGGAGATTAGGATGTTAGAAAAACAGAGAGAACCCCATTAATATTTCTTGAGGCTAGTAAAACTTAAAAATAACTTTTGGATCTTATTAATTGGCCATCGTTCTTACATGTGTTGGGACTATGAGCTGACACGCTTTCAGCCTTTATAAAATAACTAGTGTCCGAAGCCGAAGATCTCGCCGAAGATGGATTTTTGGCCGAAGGTGGCCGAAGCCGAAGCTTCGGTCGGACACTAAAAATAACGAAGGTATGGCGGTCACGGGCTCTTACTCTAGAGGCTCGCTGGTATCAAAGTTTTGGATATTCAGAGTATGTATTATAAAAATAGGTATATTTATCAATGAGTCGCGGGTTCGAATCCTGCCCCACACCACACACACAGTTAAATGTGTTAAATATCAATGACTGAACACTTTGTGCCCTGTTTGGCAATAGGTATTTAATTTATGTATATATGATACATTTATCTAAACATAAGTATATTTTTTTCACTATTTTAAATTACAAATTTACCATCAGGTCGCTATACATACGTCCACCGGTATCGAATCGTTTGATACCAGACAAATTCAACGAACCAATGACCATCAAGCAGGAAGAAGTCCAGAAAGAGGAAGAGGCGCCTGTGAAAAAGCAGAGTGGTTGTGTTGAAAAGATTTCCAGGTACGTTAGACTTTTGAGCTTGTAAGAGTCTCACAAAATAGGCGGTATCTAATGAATACATAGTACCTACAATAATTTATTAATTAAAAACCAAAACTGGCAATTAAAAATGTTGTAATCTGTAATTATCTGTAGACTATTGTTCTTTTGCAGATATTTAGATGTATCTTTACTGAAATCTTGGCGGTTTGGTCTACTCTGTACTTCAGTGGCGCTCATGTCGTGCGGTTCCCCTTACGCATTGTACTATCTACCGGCTTATACGGTATCGGCTGGGCACAGTAAGGCAGCTGCAGGTAACATTTAACAACATTTCTTTTGTAATTTTAATGGTGAAAACTTATATAGATATTTCGAATGATGGTCTAATGGTTTGTCACTCCGTCTTCCGATCGAGGGGCTCGAGTTCGAAGGTGACACACGAAGTTATGCATATGTATCGATGACTGATGACATTTTGGGCAATGTATGGATGGATATAGTTACAAATGATCAATCGAAGTTCTGAGGCATAATTATCGTTAAGTAAATATACCTCCAGGAATCAGATAGAGCCTTTTGTAGCATCGTTAGGCCTGTGGTATTTTGATTTATAGGTATTTGAAATAATGATGAAGTGCAATGGTATTGTACAGGTCACCTGGTGGCTATCAGTGCTGTATTGGATCTATGCGGAAGACTTGGACTGGGATACCTTTGTGATCTGCACCTGTTCTGCCGAAGGAAAGCTTATATACTCAGGTAATGATTTAGTATTATATTCTAGCAGTTTAGTCCGTTTGCGACTCACGTATGATACTCGTGTAAGTGTTTATTTATTTTTATGTGTTATAAATACATGTAATTAAAGACTATAACTTTCACGTCACATTAAAAAAAAATATAAACAGTAATACCCCGACTTACGCTACCCCGTTTTACGCGAATTCGGAGATACGCGGTTTTTCATAACCTCTAATTATGTCGTCTAAACGACCAAAAAATGAGTCATTGGAGTCTAACAAGAAAAACGCTGTCTTTGGAGTGTAAACTGAATATAATTAAAGACTTTAATTCAAAACTTAACAGAAGGACTCAATTCAATTGAAAAGGGGTTACAAATTTTAGAAAAAATAGATTCTCATGAAGAAAACGCATTTCTACTACAAAATGGGGAATTAAAAAATTACTGGTATGCTACGAGGAAATTTTGCTTGAGAAGAATAAAAACATAACTCGTCAAGCAACATTATTAGAGTATAATATGAAGACTTCGACACCAAAATATCTTCGGTTTAGGTTACACTTTATTAAATATTTTTCTTCTAAATTATTGTTTTCTTGAACTCTGATCGCGATTAAACATACTTTATAGGTATTTATATGTAAAATTGAACCCCGACTTACTCGAATTCGACTTACACGGCAATCGCTCGGACCCACCTATCGCGTAAGTCCGGGGTATTACTGTAATTACTTTTCTGTGGCAGGCTTTTGAAAATAATTTAAGTATTGCAGACTTGCCCTGACTTTGCCGCGATTAGGTCAGGATTTGAATTAATTATTACTATAAGCGTTAAGTAACTAACTGTGTGTTATCTCAGCATCCTGATCGCTGGTATTGCTGTACTGACTTTGCCCAGTCTGACATCTTGGTGGACCCTAGCTATAGCATCGGGTAAGTGATCTTAATTCCTTACGTAGATAGTCGAAAGGCTCATAGCGCCCCGTTGCAAAGCAATTCGGTGGTCTCCGTTTCGGACCTCGGCAGTTAATTATTATTGATGTGTAAGCCAACCAACACTTATGAATAATTTCTTCTTGACTATTATTGATATTTTTTTTATTTATATGATGTTAGGAGCATACGGCCTCTGCCTTGGGTGTTGGTTCCTGTTGGTGCCCGTATTGCTCGCCGATGCGTTCGGCACAGCTCGCATCGCCTCCTCATACGGTCTCGTCAGAATGTTCCAGAGTATTGCCGCCATCTCTGTTCCACCTACTGCTGGTAATGTCACATTTTTAACAGAACTCTCCAATTAGTTAGTTTTTTACCATAACAAGAATTCAGACAGCTAAAAATCTTCAGAAAGCGTTTTGGCGAGCTACATGTATGAATGTTACTGAACAAGTCATCCATAAGATATGGTAATAGCCTTGTCATCAATTTCCATAAGTACACATTTTAACGCTGTCTAGATTTTCGGTAATTGATGGCGTGAAGTTACAAAAGTGTGTAGCGCATTTATGCAAGTACTAGTATAGCTACAATATTATATGAAATTTTTATCAAGCTTGTTGAATGTGATATAGAAGATTGGATTTCACTCCACTCATTCTGGATTGTGTGCAGTAATTTTTGTGATCATTTATGTTCCAGGTTTGCTCCGTGACGTGACAGGAGGGTATTCCTGGTGTTTTTATGGAATGGGCTCATGCATGGTTCTAGGTTCGATTCCCGTTCTAGCATTCCACTTGAGCTCAAAGAACGAAGACTCTGACTCTTCAATCGACTGAAATAAGTTTAAAACGACAGGTTGCGTTAATTGTATGCGAAATTTTACATATGAATTCCGCTCGAAAAGTAAAGTGCGTTAATGTTTTGGACAAACCAAATAAAATCACGTATTTTTATTTAATGATTATAATGTTATTTTTTTTTAATATTAAAATTTTCCTAATAAATAATATTCATATAGATACTTAATATCTTGTATTGAAATTTAGTTGTTAGTGCCATATTAATTAATGTCTATGATTTAATTCATTTTGTTTAAAAAGATTTTTTAAGTTCTATTTACTTATCTAGGCGGTAAGTATCAAGAATAAAAATAAATTGATATCGTTAAAATTTAAGTAGTTAGTCTGTTGAACAATTGAGTGTTTGAAGTGTATTAGATATTAATGAAATACAAAATGCTGCATTCTTCATTTCTCTTCTTAGCTAAATAGTCGCTTATGATTTTATAAAGTAGTGGCTTGACAACATGGCATTTTAGCTCATGGTTAGTTGTGCAAAATACTTTTTTAATTTTTTTTTTAACTTATATTAAACAAATGTAATTGAATATTTTAGGACTTCACGTATAGGAGTGTTATGTGTTTAGGTATTTTAGGGTATTGGTTGCACCGATTTTAATGGCATGGGTATAAATGTATATGTCTGTCTGTAAACAACAAACAGCATACGCATATATTATATGCTTGAATTGTAAAGTACAATTCGGCCCACAGTTTACCCTTTTGGCCTTATTTTTGTGTATTCATTATTTGTAATGATTAATCTAACGTCGCCAGTGATCTATTTAATGCCAAAATAACTTTTACACAACTCGACAAATGAAAAAGGTAAATTACGAAAATCAAATTTGAGTTTCATCTTTTTAGATAAATATTACGGACTGGTAATTGAAAAAGGAAAATAAAACATGTCTGGAACTTTAAATATCAATATAATAATATGATTTTTATAAGGTAACTAGCTGACCCGGCGAACTTTGTTCCGCATCAAAAGTAATTTTTACAGCGTTTACGATTAAAGTGCTGAATCTCGAAAATTATAACTTATTTTTACTACATTATACATATAAACCACCCCGTTGAGACCCACTATCTATTAAAACAAACCGTATTAAAATCCGTTGCGAAAACCAAAGATCTAAGCATTTAAGGGGACAGACAGCGGAAAGCGACTTTGTTTTATACATTATATATACATTTGCGGGGATAAGTTTGAATCTGTGCGCTAATTGAATGGTGTATAACACGCTAATTTGAAAAACTATTATATCTCAAAAATTCTTACCGATTTAGATAGCCCATTTATCGATATAGGCCGCGACCAAAAATAGTTGACGTTGAGTTACTTCAAAGGCATTATAGATAGGGTTCCGTAGTTACGGAATGAAGTCTGTGCTTTTCGTAGCCTATTCTTAAACTAGTAAAGCCACAGCTGTGATAACTATTCTTTACACATTTATAGTGTGATTTTTTTACTTGTGATGAACAAACATAATTGATATATTCTGGTATCCGTGGTTAAATATCATTCAGGGTCTTCGTTGTTAACTACGGAACCTTTAAATTTTGAGGCAGAGTATATTGAAAAAAAAAATATATTGTGTGGTTTTATGAAACTACAGTAAAAGTTCAACTTTATCTCTCAGACTTTCGCGAATCTCACTCATAGATTAAAACAACTTTTAACTTAAATAAACGCGATATAATCCTAAAAGTTGTTTAAATCTAAAAGTTCAACTCTTAACTGACATGTCACAAAAAAAATGAAAAAATATTCGATTCGGGGTATTAATTGGCATTGCCTTCTTAATCCATCTTAATTTTATACATAAAAATGCCAATAATCATGAGAAATGATAACTAGGTCGACAACTGTTATTATTATTTTACTTTAACTCTGTATTATACAATACCTTGCATATTTAGTGACTTGAGGTAAAAGGCCCAGCCAATGTGTGCAACATGCGTAGTTAACGGAAAAAAATTGAGACGTTATAAATAAAGTTTCACTTTGATAAAATTATTTTAAAAAAACGACTGTTGGCAATCCATAGAAAACGTTACATTTGAGAACATCTCTCAATTATATTGTAAAATTGTATTCGGGTATAGTGAATAAGAAAAAAGTGAAAGTCTAGTGCCATTCTTAGTCGTTATATTAAAATTGTTTAGAAAAAATAAATTTATTCATTGTCATATTTTGTATAGCATGCACATTGCACTTTATAGTTATCGAAGAAGTTAGTTAGTAGGTGATGTTGTTTTTTGTATGTACTATTTATTTGTAGAATTCATTATATCATACATAAGTGAATCAGAATCAAAGTGCAGTCTTTCTGGCTTCCCATTCTGATACGAAAATCAGTAGGGATAGGTTATTCAAGAACTAGTCTTGAATAACCTATCCGTACTAATATTATAAATGCGAAAGTAACTCTGTCTGTCTGTCTGTTACGCTTTGCTGCTTAAACCTCTTAGCCGATTTTGACGAAATTTGGCACAGACAATCTTTAGACCCTGAGAAAGAACATAGGCCATTTATTGCGAAAAAAGGGATGAAGAGGATGAACGTTTGTATGGGATTTCGTAATTTTAAAAGATAAAACCAAAAAACTTCGAATTTAAGTACTTGATAAGAATTAATTAAACATTTGTTCTATCGTTTTTGAAATTTCGACCAGTGAGGGGATGAAATAGGGGTTGAAAGTTTGAATGAAGTTCGTCTTTTTCGAAGATAAAAACATTACATTATGTATTTAGGCACTAAATAAGAAACAATTATATTTATAATCCTCAGTTATTATGGGAAAAGTACCAAAATGATATGTCTGACGATATATTGCACAGACTACAACAAAATAATCCCAATGTCACATATAATGCTTTAGTAGACGCTAACTAAGATTGAAGGCCAAGTGATGGCTATATCGGGGAAGACATTATCAGATTTTGGAATGAATTGGCCACAAATAATTGGAGCAGTCAGTAGTGATTTAATAAGAGAACTGGAGTACAATGTCTCTTCTTTACAGCAACAAATATCAGAGTCTGTTCCTTGACTGAACACGGAACAAAAATTAGTCTTTGATATTTGTTATGCAAAGAATCGATAATGGTGAGTTTTTTTTTAGATGCGCCAGGAGTCACTGGAAAAACTTTTCTATTACATTTACTTTTAGCCCAAATCTGCAAAGACAAAGGAAAAGTTGTTGCCGTAGCTTCCTCTGGAATTGCGGCGACACATTCAGTACTTAAACTTCCATTTAATTTACCTCATGAGGAAATTCCAGTTTGTAATATTATAAAAAACAGCGATCGTGGCCGAATGCTACCGCAATGCAAGCCGTTGGTGTGGGATGAGTGGACAATGAAGCATAAAAAAGCGATAGAGGCGCTCAATCGGACTCTGAAAGATATTAGAAGCAACCAGACTTTAATGGGTGCTACTTGCTGGTGATTTTCGACAGACATTACCTGTCACTACCAGAGGCACTCCAGCAGATGAGATACATGCATGCTTGAAAGCATCACTAAAACATGCGAGTACAACTACACAATGACACGCAATATGCACAGTGGCGTAGCTACTAAGGGGCTAGGCGGGGCAGTGCCCCGGGGCCCTCAAGCTCAGGGGGCCTTCGATCGAATCCTTACCGGAAATCTCAAAAGAACTGAGCTTTCGGAAATTGCCCCCTTTTCAAAACAAATATGACAGGTTGCAACCCTCTTTAATCATGACAGCTCTGTTGAAAGAAATTCGTAAATTATAGGACATTCCCCTATCTATCGACGTAGTGCGTTGTGTCCGGGCCCTGTTGGAACCGGCAGTCCAATGCGGAGGTTTCGCCTTGGCCAACGCCTTCAGGACCCTCCTTTGGCCTTCCTACCTTAGGTCGGTCACATCGAGGCCAACCTGCAGGAGATATGGGTGGACTACCGGGACTACGTCTACCGAAACGGGACGGACACAAGGAACGAAATCTTGTGCAGGGTTCCGTTCTAGGCACTACATAGTTTTTTGTTTTTTTATTGTCAACGACCCTCAGACCTGTAAGGTATATGGCCGTTCACTTTGGCCACACCCTAACCGAAGTCAAGTGTGGAACTCAAGTGTAGGACCTGCCGCCACCTCGAGCGTATAGCTCTTGATAGGATGATTTCGGTTTTAGGGGCTGTGGAACCTCGCCTATGATTCGGTCCTCCGCACCGCACAGTTTGTCCCGCGACACTTAGTGTCATCTGCTACGCCGACACTCTCGTGGTCGCCGCGGGGACTTCGAATTTGCCAAATTAGGGGTGGCGATTGTCGCTAGGCGGATCCGCGGGGTAGGTCTGACGGCTTTTGCATGGTGTGCTGAAACGTTGCTGGACTAGCAACGTTTCAGCACACTGGACCACCCGGACGTCGGAGGAAAGCCTGCATGGGTTTTTAGTGGCTAACCAAGGATTAGATTGCAGAGGAAGTCCTACTAATACTCTACTACTACTACTCCTGCCGTCCCCAGGCGGAGGGTGTGCTTAAAGCATTTCCTCGCGTAAAAATATGTTGGCAGTGTTTTCAATTTGACGGATAGTGACATGGCGTTTTATTATTTATCGAAGTGCGAGTATGTATATAGTATAGTAGTATTGAGAATTTCAGTAAAGATTTTGTTTAATTTTGTTTCGAGAACGGTTAAAAAATTTTTGCTGCATCAGGAGTACGTCAATGGAGCACCACAGGCCACGCTACGCCTCGATTCCTTTGAAGTGTGCTAAAAATCCGACAACTAGCCGATTGCGCACCACGGTCGACAATTTTCGGCTACTACATATCACTATTCCCTGTACACAATGGCGAGGCTGGTCATATCATATAATTTATCATGTCATCATCATTGCTAATTTTACAAAATCTAAAGCTAGGAAAAAATTGTACATAATATTTAATCAGTTGGTGGGCCTGACGTCTATTTTTAACTGGACCACATAAGGAGGAAGGAGGTTCTCATTCATTCATTCATTTAAAAAAGATACTTTTTTTATTTGAAAGCTGCGTGGATCTGATGGTGGTATCCAGCAGAAATCGTTTGTGTTCTTAAACTTCTTGAAGTCGGTTTTTTTAAGTAACTAATTATATTATTATTATCTGCAGTGCACAAAAAAGAGCATAAATAGCTTAGCAATTTTAAAGTAATCTTTTTTCAAGTATTTCATATTCTTATTTGATTTTTATTTATTTGATTTGTGCCCCATTTTTTAATTTGCCCCAGGGCCCTTGGTTACCTAGCTACGCCACTGAATATGCAGCTGCTCTATTCAAAAACGGTGAAGGTCTAATGACTACGGACGCTAACGGCATGATAACATTAAATCAAGAATTTTGTAATGCTTTCCACAACTTGGAAGATCTTAAAAACAACGTCTATCCCGGTTTGGAATATAATATGAGGAGTAGAGAGTGGCTGTGTGAAAGGGCAATATTAGCACCGACCAATGAAATTGTGGGACAGATCAATGAACGAATGATGTCATATGTGCAAGGCGATGTTGTCGAATATTTATCAGTAGATATTATATCATGGACAGTGAACAGGTGATATCTTATCCTACAGAGTTTCTAAACTCTTTAGAGCTGTTAGGAGTGCCGTCTCATAACCTGAGACTGAAAGTTGGGGTTCCAGTTTTGTTAATGAGAAATTTCGAAGCGCCGAGACTATGCAACGGGACTCGATTGCAAATTACGCAGCTAGGACGCAACATTATTAGAGCAATTATATGTACTGACAGGAATAGCTAAAGATGAAGAAATTTGATTCCCCGCATACCCATAATCCCTACAGATTTACCTGTTCAGTTTAAAATAATCCAGTTTCCCCTCAAACTAGCCTTCGCAATGACCACTAACAAAGCGCAAGGGCATACCAAATGCTATACCCAAATCTATACCGTTCCTTTAATATATTCCACAATATTTCCAAAAATTTAAAGTACGCAGATGAAGTCGCGGGTACCAGCTAGTATTAATATAATATAATTATGTTGAAAAGAATAACTATAGAAAATGTACGTATCTATCGTTAAATAACTGAAAAAGAGCTACTTGTTACACGCCTGACAATCCCGAACAAATATATCATCAAGATCAAATATTTTCACCATAAGCAAAATTGAACTTGATTACTGAACTACCGTCAAAAACAAAGTTCTCAATTTTATTACATTCTTTTATTTTATTCTTTTCTTTTAATTTTATGATAAACCCATTCAGAATATTGTGTAAAAGCTGTATATTAACTTATTCAACTACTTTAAATTGATAAACATGTATTGTCCGTGTTATTAAATATCTACTGTTTATTACTCTTGGACTGTAACAACTTTGTCTTGTATGTTCGTATTAATTATGTAAATATTTCAGAGCCATTGGTAAATTGTTAGTCGTAAAAAATCAAAATAAATACTGTTATGGTGTGATGACATATACTTTATAAACATTACGACAAGGTTTTTGATGGATTTTAATAAATTAAATATAAAATGGCGGGAGCGTCTGGGGATTCTAATAGAAGTTGAAAGTTGAAGGAACTTTGTCAAACCCTGATAAGAGAAAGAATGTAGCGTTGTTGGTAGAGTGAAAGAGGCCATCTGCTGCGTAATGCGTAACGGAAAGAGCAGCCAGACAGACTAGCGCCGTAACGCGTTACGTAACGAAGCGACACACCCTCCCTTAGGAAGTTATCACTTTATTAATTTATTAGACAGTGAGCAATGAATGTGTTCATACACTTACAGGTAAAATATCTTATATGTACACGCGGAGAATTAATGTTATAAATATACAGTTACCGTACCTACCTACTAGTGGATAAGTAGACAGTGGACATGAAATTCTTGTCCACATGATTTGTCCAAACTACCTAACTATGTCTCGTTTACACCATTTGTAGAGAAGTGCACAGATATAAGTTATATCGAGTAGAGAAACCAAATTTCAATTAGTATACTAAAATATTTTTCGATAGAAATAAAATAATCATAAAAATGTCCGCTTTTAGACAGTAATAGTACAACACTACAAGTTTGTTCAATGTATTTAATAATACATAATAGTAACTATCTAATTAATCACGTTTTGTTAGTAAAAAACTGTAAAATTGCATTACTGGGTGTTGTGCTTACTAGTTCTTAAATGATTGTTTGCCTGTTACACATATATATCTATATTGTACTACATATGCACTGTATAAATACAATATATATCAAACACAATACTATTTAATAAGCCGTATTTGCTTTCAAAGTATTTTGGATGTAGGTACCGTTTTTGACAATTGACCTGTATTTTTTTTTAATACGATCTGCGTTTTCTTAGATATGCCCTTTATAGATGTGTAAAGTAGAAAATAGCAAATGCGTTCTAAATCCACAACTTCTGCATGGCAAGTCTGTTAAAAAAAATTAGAAAAGCTAAGTCACTGAACAATTCAAAGAGTTTGACTTATATTTACTTACTTGCTCGACAAACCTACTTATTTATAACCTAATGTAACGTTCAGTATTTGGCTATGGTATGTAATCTTATATTGTACAGTTTTAATTAAATGTCTACAATTAATTAATCAGCTAATAAAAACTACATATATGAACTAATCACCGCGCTCCCATCCAAGATATTTGGATCTTATGTAAATATTGTAATCTCTGAGTGAAATAACCAAAGTACGCCATCACCTGTCAGAAGTGAAACGAAATTACCTACAAAAATTATCTAATTTAATATTTAAATAATATAATATAATATGAATTCATGAACAGATTTCGACAGGATGACACAAAACTGTAATTCCTTTTTATCAGTGGTAGAGCCAAGCAGAGTTCGCTGCATGAATGGGCCGGCTCGACCGGTGAAATACCACGACCTCTCAGAAGACCGACGTAAAGTGGCTCGTGCCGCGTTTCGTTCGGTGAGAGAGGTACCCGGAGGCCCACCCCCCTTCCCCATCCTATCCTATCCCTATCCCTTAAAGGTCGGCAACGCAACCGTAACACTATATGTGTTGCTGGTGTCCATGGGCGGCGTTGGTTGCTTACCATCAGGTGACACGCCTGCTCGTTTGCCCTCCTATCCCATAAAAAAAATTATACTATTCTGCGATTAGGTAATATATAGAAAAAGTTAAAAATAAAATATCACGAATTTAACAATCCGAAAAGTCACACTCAGAGTCACATCATAATAATATTACAGTGTAGTAATCTATTTTAGGTGAGTTTCACATTAAAATTCAAATAAAATATTTATGTAGGTATGTGTGTCAAATAAAACTGTTGAAAATGGTTATTAAGCTATACCAAAATAGAGTCCTTTATGGGGCACATACATACGTTTTTGTCCTGTCCTGTGAATGGACATTACTCTTAGCACTATACTGCCATAGTCAAGTGTAGTGCCACCAACATATCTGTGAATAGTAAGGCTTTGTAAGGCCAGTTAGTGGTTACTATTTAATATTTACACAAATTAACAATGTTCAACAAGAAAAGTAATATAAAATGCAGTAGTAAATTGTTTTCTAAATATTTATATGTAGAAAAATGTTTTGGTTATCTTATTCAGTTTCTCAATGGTCCTAGTCAAGTCAGCTTCTTATTTTGAATTTCTAACGCTATTTACATAATCAAATAGGTAGATGCAAATATAATGTAAAGTTGTAAATCATACTAGTTTCTACTAATCATAATACTTTCGCGACTATTGTTCAAGTGGCAGATACTATAATTAATTTAAGGATATTTGACATAGTAAAAGGGGAAATATTTTTAAAAAAGTTAATGACTCTGGCTCGTCTTTTTATGCGTACTGTAATTTAAAATGGCGACCACAGATAATTTTCACAGATAAGTTGGTCGTACTGTAGCGACATTTCGTGAAACTATAATAATATTAAATCGACTGCGGTGTTTATATTAATGTATATTGTATTTTAAAAATTACGTCACTTTGAAAACATGTTGCGTTTTGTTCATACTTTTATTCGTTATTTTTTTAATTTACTTATGAGCAGGTTTGTATTCAACCTCGCACTGGATTTCAAAGAAAATGGTTTGGTGATTATCTTGTTTATTCATCTTTTCATTTCATTTTTTCCACCTATTGCTTATTGTTTTTGCAAAAAAAAAATATTTTTTAGGTAATATACATATATGTATATTATTTAATATTATTTCTTAAAATTTTCTTAAAATTGTCGTTAGATTTTTCTTTGTCATCCAACCAAGTATACAAGTAGATATTTAAATAATATACTTTCTAAGCAATGTGCAAACTGCGACTAGCCATTAAAATTAAATATATAACGTAGGCCACTTTATTTCAGATATTTTCACGGAAACAAAACGTTTGCGCATTCGGGTTCCTTTTATTTTCATTAATTTTGAGAGTATCAACTAAGACTCTATATAAGTAGATATGAACTTATCTAATATATGATTACATGTTTAGTATTTAAACGTAATTTGATTTCTAAGTGACAAAAAGCATGGGAAAGTGAAATATATTGAAAATTATAAATGTATACGTTTTTTTATTTGCTTCCCTCATTTGGAATTCAGCTCCTTACAAAAATAAAAATCGACGAGGAATTAATAAATAGGTAGTGTCAGAAAAAATATACTTTATAATTGTTTGAAAACAACAATCAAGCAATGCAGCAAGGCTACAATATCCTCTATGCGAGGTTCAAATCCTGGTACACACCTAAAGATTTTTTAAATCTTTGCAGATTTTGTACATATCTTCTCATATGCATCGTTGACTGATCCAAATTTGCATGCAATTTGTCATTTACAATGATTGTGACCTCGGCCTTGACGGGTTCCAATGGACCACACATTTTAGAAGTGGCTTGCTAGTAAAAAATAATCAAGCTAAAAATATTTAGAAAAATGGAGATTGGATTGGTTTACTTCATTTCTGAGGCGAATTAGAAACGAAGTTTGCCGTGTCAATTAGTATCCAATAAAAATAGTTAGTCCCTGTTACGTAGAGATGGCGGTACATTGCTACATTCTCAAAAAAAAATCCCCGGTATTGAATACACTATAACCGGTTTCAATACTTTATGTATAGATGGCATTATAATGATTGCATAAACATTTTTACATGAGAATCTGTGTTTGTATAAACACATGACACATCCCACACAACCATCAATCATCTTGAAATATCAAATGGTATAAGTTAGAAAGAGTCATACTATAACATATTATATTAGAATAGCTGATATTCTTAGGCAGAGTTTTAATCACAGAAATAGATCAAGATAGAACGGCGAATAGGCGTGGCAAGCGTGCCAAAACCCTGCACTATATTGCATGCTTTTCGAAACTCGCTCTCATTACGCAACGAGCGTTCCTGCCATGCGTTCAGGACGTAAAAAAATAGATAAAACGTCACATATATGCCTTATTATGCTGTGAAAAATTGTAAAAACAAAAGTAGTGAATCAAATATGAAAAAAGGAAATATTTCGTATGATCAGTAAGTACAGAAAATCAGTAGAAAGTATTTTTTTGAGATTATAAATTATTGTTTTACTTTTACTATGTTCAATAATTACGATCACAAGTTGTATATTTTTTCGTTATGATAAATATCCATTGCTGTCCGCATTCAACGCTCGTATACAAAAACATTGCGCGTATAAATTATACGCGTAATGTACGTCGAATCGAACGAAATACACAATACACCTGCCAGTTGATCGCTGTGTCTGTTAATCGCTGTGATTCGAATGTTAGAGATGGGCACTCCATGTATCGTTGAGTCTTAGGACTTATCGATAAATTAATTCAATAATAATTTGAGTATCAGCTCATATCTTGCTTTGTCCCTACTTTATTCTAACACCACAAATTTCAACCAAAGTGTTTCGTAATTACATTGGCAGCAGTTTATTTGACAGTATAAGTTTTCACCAATTTGACCAATCGCCGATGGAAAATCATCTCGTTCTTCTCAAATGGGCAGTAACCGAGGTATATGTAGACGTTCGGCTTCGTTATTTAACCAGGACTGTGAGGCCAACCCTTACAAAAAGGCAAATATTTAATAAATATGTATAGTTTCAAGGACAGTAAAATATTTATAATTAAATTTTATATACTGTTGGAAAAATATGTTTTAGGTTTTAATATGTCGGATTGAAGTATTTAACATGTTTTACTTTCTATGATTATCGTTACAGAAAATCAATAAAGTTAATAAAAATAATAAAATTAACACACGTTGCCGATATTAACATCGATAATCTAATGTGAGTGTCTCCTAACTAGTCGCCCCGCTCACAATGAAAATGACGTCACGCTGAGGGCGTGGTTTTTCAAAAAAGTGACACGCTCGAAATGTATGGAAATATGCCATCGCGGCCGTTCTATCTTGATCTATTTCTGTGGTTTTAATAAAGTGAATACTTATATTATAAAGACTAAAGATTTGTATATTTGTATGTAACGAATAAACTACTGGACCCATTTCAAATATTCTTCTCCGATGGTTCGGACATGTAGAAAGCATAGATGATGCAAGATTGACTAAACAGACATATAATGCAAAAGCGGATGGATGCAGGAGTCGAGGTTGGCCAAGACACACATTCCATGACTAAATAATAGGTTGGGGAAAAAGTGTTTTCGTATTTTTGTATGAAAAGTCAAGACATTTTTTTCAAAGTTTATTTACATTTATTTACAATATATATGTACCGTTTTGTTGAATAACTTTCTGCCATTTTGTGGGCAGAGACATTATCCCGTTACTGTAGAAACTTTGGGACTTCTGATCAAAAAAACGGGACAAATAGTTTTGGCAGTCCTCTCTTGAGGTCAACCTTACAGAACCTAAAGAATTCTGAAGAGACCGAAACAGGTGAAAATCTGAAGGCGCAAGGTCAGGGCTATATGGTGGATGCACTAGGACCTCCCAGTCGAACTCTCTTAATTTTTGCTGAGTGGCTAAAGATGTGTGTGGTCTAGCGTTATCGTGATGAAAGACCACACCCTTCCTGTTGATCAATTCCGGCCGTTTTCTCTCGACTGCTTCCTTTAATCTCATCAGTTGCTGGCAGTAAAGATCAGAATCGATGGTTTTGCCGGACGGTAAAAGCTCATAATGAACAATGCCCTTCCAATCCCACCATACACACAGCATCACCTTATTTCGTGTTAGGCCAGGTTTGGCCACAGTCTGTGAAGCCTGGCCAACTTTCGACCACGACCTTTTTCGCACGTTCTTGTCGTACGTGATCCACTTTTCATCGCCAGTTATCAATCTCTTCAAAAACGGCTCGGTTTCATTACGTCTCAATAATGAATCGCAAATGAGTACACGGTTCATTAAGTTTCTTTGAGTGAGCTCGTGTGGCACCCAAATATCGAGCTTTTTTGTATAACCAGCTTTCTTCAAATGGGTCAAAACTGTTTTGTGGTCAATTCCCAGTTCTTCAGCTACATCGTAACTACTAATATGCCGATCTTGCTCCACTCTTTCAAAAATGGCAATTTGTGATGTCTTTCAAAAATTTCAAAAACATCACAAATTTTTTTCACTGCTTGAGTTGCATTTTTGCCTTTTTTATAATAAAATTTTAAAATGTATCGAATTTCTTCATTAGATTCACTCATTTTTACGGAGAGAAAAACAAATGAAAAATAGCGGGAAACAACTTTTTTTTATTTCTTTCTTTTCTTTATAGTGTAACCTTTTTAATGTTACCAAAACCAGCCAGACACAAATAGTACAGTCAAAGAAATTTTATAATAAGTTTATACCTACGTTATGCGTAAAGACTTTTTCCCCGACCTAATAGAACGCGTTCTGGATGAAGGTGATGTTAGGAGCCTTAAAAATCGACGAAGCGAGTGTGGTGTGTAAGAATCGCGCTTTATGGCGCTCTGTTCTCTCTGCCTAGCCCGCAAGGGATTTGGCGTGAAGATGTTTATGTATATACATCCTTATCTTTGCATAATTGAAAACTATAATCCAGTTTTATACAAGTAATATAGCGGATGGCAATAGGTTCCGCCATTAATTCCAATTAGACGTTACGATTTTTCGAGGCAAGACTTAACAGTCGCTGCCTACACCATCAGGTAGAAAAAGGCGTGAAGTTATGTTTAGATGTAAACTAAATAACTAGAGACAATTTGTGTCAATCTTACTACTGCCAATGAGCGGGTTCAGTTAAATATTAACTGTGGGTTAGTACAGACCGTTGTTTGGATACACTTTCAAGGTAAAAGTTTATATAATTATATTTCTTTTAATCAGTAATTTATTAGATCAAATCCCAATATTCCAGTGATTTTATTTTAACAACATCTAATACTCTAGCAACATCTAGTTAACGTGTTTAATGAAATTAAATTATAGTATATATCTTCGCACCCGTAATAAATGTATGACATGAAAAGCATATTATCATCTCAGACTTCACATCGAGTGAACCCGAGTTCGAATCCGGCTACGCCAATAACATTGAAGTAATCTTTTGTGATTGATTTCGATATTCTATAACATAACATAACTTCACGCCTTTTTCTACCGGAAGGCGTAGACAGCGGCTGCTAAGTCTCGTCTCGCCGTTATGTTTCAATGGAATAGGTGGCGAACCTATTGCCATACCGAGCACAGTTTTTAGTCATCGATATTTATCACACATAACTTACGAAAATATTTCGAAAAGTCATTGGTGTGAGGATTCTAACCCGCGACCTCTGGATTCAGAAGCGGGATACTCGACGACTGGACCACCGAGACTAAACCTGTTCTATGTTCGGCAATAACCTAATGCAATTGGTATTCGAAGTGGCGTGAATTAAGTGTTTAATAAATTCTTATTGCCTGTTTTATGCAAGTATACGGGATGCTTATTTTAAATGTGTTGTTAACGAATGAAATAGACCAGCGGATTTTTTATCTATTGAATATAGATGTCGCTGGATGTCCGTTTAACTCGAGAAATCAACGAGAGATGGGGCTTTGAGCTCGTCGGAGGCGCCGATGATGACACCCCTCTGACTGTAGAAAAGGTAAATAAATAGATTTAAATACTGCTCGATTTTAGGCTACGTCAACTAATAAGAAGTTTGGCTGCACTGCCTAATTATTATTTATCACAGTTTATTTCGAAAGTACAATTAAAAGTACAGATTATTTTCTAATAAAAAGTTGCCTTATTTACTCCTTATAATACCAACTACCTGCTAGTAAAAGTCCCGTTAAAATTTTGGTGTATGTACCGTATGTATAGTTTCATATCTAATGTAGTAAAAGCACTTATTTCAATATCAAAAACAGACACATAAATTTAATTTATATGTGTAGATAAATAGCCTA
Organism: Euproctis similis; assembly: GCA_905147225.2. Lineage (NCBI taxonomy): Eukaryota > Metazoa > Arthropoda > Insecta > Lepidoptera > Erebidae > Euproctis > Euproctis similis. The sequence goes on from LR990107.1 coordinate 4,363,326, forward strand.
TCTTATTCCTGCGTAATAAAATAGGGACCACTTAAATTGTTTCTGAGCGATGAAAAGGAAAGAGAGGAGACAGTTCTTACGAAAGAAAGACAAGAAGAAAAGTGTGGTCTATGGATCGTAGCATAGACTAATTTTGGTTGGGACTTGGTGTGAGATATCAATGAGATAATATAAATAATGTTTAGTGACGATTTAAAGTTGTTTAAATACTGTGTAGCTTCAAACTGCTTCCGATTAAATAAATGCCTTTTAGCGTTCCGTAGCCTAGGCAATAAAGGGACACCTATTCTTAAGAATCTAAGTAAGACTCATATTACTTGTGTCTGTCACCAAGAGGTATTTCATTAATAGTGATAAATAAACTTTTAACATCACATGCTTAATAAAAAATGTTACGGAACCCTTCGAGCTAGAGCCCCGTCTTGGCAATTGGCAGTTTTATTTTTGATATCTCATTCGGATATTATAAATCAATAATGAATTTGTTGCTTCCAATTCCTCAATTTCAATTTTAGTCAGTATCATTAATTAAATACAGTTCTTTTAAGTGGAAATCGAACCCACTGTAGATTACATAGTAGCCCGTCTTGTTCCACTGATAAATCAGATTCGGCAAATTAAATTTAAATATCTATTGGCAAGTTCATTAGTATGTATGTGTGTTTGTGACATTGGACTTAAATAAGTCGATATGTGTCGATATGTCTGGCAGCATGCCGCGATCTGTTGGCCTGCACTTGATTTTGCGTAACGTGAATAAATACATCTATTGCAATCCCAACAATCCGCACCCCGTCTAATTTATACAATGTTGCTAAGGACGCACCGGGCCACGTTTTGACCCTTTTCAATGACAAACTTAGTAGGACACCTCAACAACATTAACAGCCGTGAAGATAGACAAGTTATTAATTATCCTACGACCGTATTTTAATCATCACGGGACCTTTTTGAAATATGTACTGCCGTCACGGGATATACATTTTTTTCCGAAAATAGTCTCTAAATTAGGTACTTGATTAATTTAACATTTTTAACATTACATAACTTTGCAAGTTTGTTACCCGAAGATGTAGGCAACGGCTGTTAAGCCTCGTCTCGCCGTTATGTTTACGTCCCAAATAATAGCTGATCATTTGGGATCACATTAGTGTGAGCCAGTTTCTGGATTCAAACCCGCGACTTCCGGATTCAGAAGCGGGGTGCTCGACCACTAGACCACCGAGACATCCCTTTTAACATTTTTGATATAAATAAATATGACACGTTTCACGACATTAGGAGATATATGTAAATATATTGTTAATATGGCTCTGTCAAAATGGATGTCACCGTTTCAGAGATTTTCGAAAGGAAGAGACAGAAAAAATACTTTAAATAAAAAAAAGTTAAACCGATTTCTAGAAACTTAAACCACAAAATCGTAATAATAATATCTTGGACACAATACACATAGCGCCCTCTAGTTCCAAGCTAAGCAACTAAATGCTTGTGTTATGGATACTAGATAACGGATATAAATACATATATACTTTTCTTTTGTAAATACATACTTATAATACATAAAAAAAACACCCAGACACCACCCAAATATTCATGGTTGTCCCAAATATTTGTGCTCGGGTGGGAATCGAACCCCAGACCTCATTGCTCCAGCCGGTAGTTTTACCAATGCGCCACGAGGCCCGTCAATATAATAAATAATAGTATACACACAAAATAGTATATGAAAACAGTACCTCTATAACTAAAAAGCGATAAATAACGTAATTTACTCATTTGTATACTTAATACAATATATAAAACGTAACACTTCAATAAAGTCATCTTCAACTTTTAAAATATTTACAAATGTCACTCATTATTGAAGTCGGTGCGACAATAGAGCATGTTACCTAGGCTGGCACCGACTCCAAAAATTTATGGAGGCGAATTGAGAACCTCCTCCTTTTTTCGAAGTCGGTTAAAAATAAAAACAGATTCATCGTAGAGACTAATATTAAAAGACAGAAGATATTGTTTGTTTGTTTGGTTGGCGCTAGTCTCGGGAAGTACTTGTTTAGTGGGTACGTACGTAAGTGCTCGATAAATTAGAAGTTTTCTTTCAGCTTCAATCCTCATCGCCCGCAGTTCGAGCTGGTTTGCAGGATGGCGACGCTATCCTCACTATCAATGGAGAGGAAGCAATCGACTTCTCCAACGAGGAAGCATGCAGTAGGATCGCTGAATGTGGAGATAATCTGACACTTGGACTGATGCGGTAAATAATAATACTTTATGCCATCAAAATTAATATCTGGTAATATTCAAACAGTATTTGATTTGTTATTAACCTAAATTATAGTTCGATTATTAGTAGATTATATATCTATACAGATAATACCCGTTCCGCTTCTCAGAATTGTAACTTATGTTCGATTTTCGTGTACCTATCCACCTACCTGATCTAGAGGTCCGGGTTCGAATCCTAACACTGGCTCACACCAATGACTTTTCGAAGTTGTTTTCGGAAGTTATGTTTGATAAATATAGATGACTGAAAACTTTGTGCCCGGTATGGCAAAAGGTTCGGCACCTATTCCATTTGGGAAACGTAAACGTGACGGCGAGACGAGGCTTAACAGCCGCTGCCTACACCTTCGGGTAACAAAAGGCGTGAAGTTATGTTATGTTATATAAACCATATTTCAGTAAATTTTAACTATGCATCCAACATTCCAGCAAAATATTGATTGATGTGGTATACTAACTCTGTTATAATGTCATAGACAGCGGGAACTTTGTAATCACTACATACAATAAAAGTAGATAAATAAGTCGCTTTCGGCTGTGTGTCTCTCTGTATGTTTTTTTACTGGTCGGGTTTCAACAGGGTGGTCTGTACGTTTAATCCATGCATTATTATAGTAGAGAAAAAGTGATAATTGTCGAGGTTTTTCACTTTTATTGCAAATGCTGGATGAACCTTATGGCAATATATATACCTACAAAAAATTCCGCGATAGATAGCAAAAAATCGCAATTACAATTTTTATTTCTTTAGTCTTTATGAGCGATAATGAATAAATGGCATTTTTTGAAGCATTAGGTACAGCAGCATTAATTCTTTTCTACTCGAGTATCTTCGCATTAAGCATATAATATATATCAATATAGCTCCGGCCCTTCGCTTGCTTTATGCTAAATAGCACCGATTGAACTAAATAAAACCCTGTACTTCCTCATTTAGTACTTTTGAGGCGAAATAAAGTGCGCCGGGTCATAGAGCATAGACTTATCCTCTATAATCTATATATTTTTTCGGTAATAACAAAAGCGAAAGGTAATCCAGATTCGGTCACACAGCCAGTACCTATTTATTTAGGGATGAATCGATCAATCTATCAGCTCATGCCAAAACTGAATGAATATATTGATCTAATTTTAGTATCGATATTAATCAAAATAGACTTTAGTGTATGTAACCTTTGTAATAAGTATATCAAGTACACATCTGACATGGTCACAATCGAATTGTTTATTTGGTTTTTCATTTGATACGCGATACGAACCGCATGTGAGCGAACGAATTATATGTACAGATAATTTTTTTTTTAAGTTTTTTCAAATAGTTACAATACAATGAGATTTTACTTGGTCTATAAGAATAAGTGAGTATATTTGTGCAGGTTTTCGATAGTTTTGTGCGATTTGCGAAATATTTCGAGTGCCTGAACATTACTAGGGAATTTTTGCGAATTTTTTTGTAACATAGTACATTCTCTTTGTTTTTTTTTATCTAAATGTGCCATTGAGTGTTTTATTTTCAACTAAGGAAAGTGCGGAATAAAGAGGTTTGGAATTAATTTGAATTTGGAATCACCTTTAAAATACTTACTGTCAATAGACTCAATAGTAGGTAGGTATTATGTTTTGAAATTATTCAATTTAGCGCAGGTCACTTCTAATCTCAGTATTGATTTTTATAGGGAAACTGTACATTTGATCATAGGAATCTAAACTTTTTATGTATAAGTAGTACCTAATAGCATTGTCTATTATCCAAGAATCCAACTTTTAGATAATGGACGTGTTTCCCTTTACTTTTAATTACTACTCGTCACTTGGACAATCAAACATTTGAATTAAAAATCTTTGTTAAATTAGTAATAAAGTATAAAAGCCTAATCGGCCTAGGAAGTGAAATGTATTTAATTTATTAATGTATTTAATTTAATTAGGTACTATACTTGACTAATCGTCCAAATAGCAACAGCCTTAAGCATGCACGACGACACTGCAACTATTTTAAGCCAAATTATTTGAAAGGAGCTTAATCAAAGCAAAGCACTAAAACTGGACAGTTGATGATGAGTCGATAATACGTTTGGGGCAATAATATATACAATTACTTTATGTATTTTTTCATAACCATTTTCAATTTACGTTTGTTGTATTGCTATAAATACACCTATATATACACAATAATACTTAATCATAATATTAAGAATAGTACTAACGGATAAACTTGAAGATAAATATAGTATAGCCAAGACCTTCACCGATCTTTGGATCAAATCATCGCCTGTAAATTAGTCAGATAACTAACAGCATTGTCGCCAACTGTTGTCTTTTCAATATGAGCTCTGAATCGATTCCTCAAGTTACTTTATTGGCTATTGTAATTTCAAAATATTGGGTGAATCCTGACAATGTGGGTACAACATACCTTTATATTATATCTTTATGTTTGAACAGTTAATCTTAACTGTTCAATCAAGTGTAAGATATTTTTATAACGTGTTATAATTTGTGTTTATTATAATATATTTCGATACATTTCGAAACCTTATTTTCACTGGAATTGTTTGGAGGATACGGGTAAAAGTTATATTTTTTTTTGTTTCAGCGGGCTGTACGACCCGGTACTAGACGACCAAGAGCCGGTTTACTACGAACCGGGCGATTTAGACCCGCGATCTCAACCGACTGAGGTACCCTTTCAAATTCAACAATTTGTTGAGCCTGAAGATCTAGGCAGCAGCATATTAAACTGCGGATCCAACGGCGAAACTGTAGAAACCCCCTATGATCCTAGTGTACTTTTGTTCGACTCAAGATCTCTTACAGCATCCCCTTTTGTAACTTCCACGAAGCCATATCGTCCCTTTTCCACTGAACCAATATCTGAAATTCCAGGCTTAGAAGATCCCATCATCCTTAACCCTGACTATAAAGATCAATTCGGTAAAGGAATTAACGATATCAATCCCGACTATCTTTTGAATGCCTATAGCGAAAATGCAGCAGGTACGTTCAAATTGCCTATATCTGAACAATATGATCCAGAAGGAACGAGGCAAGTTAAAAACTCTGAAATCATTAGTGTGCTATCGAAGTACAGTAAAATGGAAGTGCTAAGTAAAAGTTATGAAGTCACAGAGAAGTATGATTCTAGCAAAATATTCAAAGATGATCAAGTCAAGAAAGAATTTACTTTAGATATGATGAAGGAATCGAAACACGATAAAATTATCGAAAGCTCAAAGGTACAAACAGAAGACATTGTGATAAAAGAAAATAAAATTAATGAGGTTCATAATGAAAATATTATAATATCGGAAAAAAATGAAATGATAGAAGAAGAATTGGTTGAAAAAGAAATGAAATGTTTAGACAAAACAAAACAAAATATCGACATTGCGCAAATTAAAAACACTGCTTTGTCAGTCGTAGAAGATAGCATAGAACGAGCGGTATCAGTCACACAAGAAATTGAAAAAGAAATTAAAGAAGAGAAATCCTCTGCAACCGATTTTAAGACTGAATCTGTGGAGAATAAGGAAGAAGTGACGTTTACAACTTGTAAGAGTAAAATTCAATCTGATGAAAATATAATAACGGAAAATGTGCTAGCAATAGTAGATGAAAATTCAATTACAAATGAGCAAGTTGCTCAACTGCAAACTGAAAAATACTTCCAAAGCAAAGAGATTAATGACATCAGTGTAAAAAGAGAGAAATTCGATACTGTTACTGAACAGGACAAAGAAAATAGTAACGAATCTAAATCAACAACTGTTAATAATCATGAGGAAGTTAAGAAACAAAAATATTTCGTTCAAAATAATCAGCATTCAGATTACAAAGAATTTCAAACATCCACTGATAATAAAACTTCTGAGAGACTGGAAGCCCACCAAAGAATGTATGCTACTGGACTTCAAACCATACCAAATATCAGAGGCATCGCCCATTCCTCTTATCATTTCAATTTATTATTGAGAACTTTTTTCATCCACTTGACAGATGTGATGGTAGCATTATCCAGATTCATTTTAACCCAACCTATTTTTAACGTTGAAAATGAAGAAGCACATAGAACTGTATCTACATCTGAAACGAATGAAAATTCAGTAAACAATAAATTCTCAAGTAAAAAAGAGACTACTGAATTTGTTACTGAAAGAGAGTCTCTAAGTGTAGGGAATGCTAAAATGGCTACTAAACTATCCCAAAACCAAACTGCACAAGAACAATCAAGCGCTAGGTTCCAAAATGTTAAAAAAATAAATCAAGTCGATGAAAAAAATCTTAAAAAGAGGGAATTAGTAACCCCTATTGACTTCACCAAAGAAATGGAAATATTGGATGTCGAACAAGGAAGTGAAAAAATTATTGATGCAAAAATAACTGCTTCAGGGTCTCAAATGGCCCAACGCACTGAAAGAAAATTAACTGAGGACATGACACAGAAAATGGATTCTATTGTATCTGAATTTCAGAAAATAGCTGTGGAAGGAGATAGTAAAGAAATGTTTCATCGCAGTAGAAGGTCAAGAAGTAGAAGTCACATTGAAGAAAAAGTAGCAACGGAGAGTGATCCACTGGAATGGCTTGATAAAGTTGATTCCCATGAAATTAATCAAAGTAAAATATCTCAATCTGAGTATTCTTCATCGGAAGCTATTGAAAGAAAACACGTTGCAAAGCAAGAAATTAAACGCAAAGAGTGCAAATCACCAAAACAAACATACGTAGCTGTGGTGGAAGCACATGTATATACAAATAAAGACGTAATATTGGAAGACGTAGCTGAATTTTCAGAAACTTCCTCTATTCAGAGTACTGGAGAAGTTAGTACTACTTTTGAACAAATAGAGTCTATGAGCGTTGAAAATGTTAAGCTTGAAAGCGCTGCACAGAAAATTGAATATGCTGAGATTGTTGAAGAGGCACGGAAATTGGATACTGATAACACTGAAAATGCTACTATAGTTCAAGAAGATGCACATGAAAACCTCCAAAAAGTGACATTAGTAAGTGAAGAAAACTTTAAAACAGAAGAGACTTTACAACAAACCACTGTTCAAGAAATTGTTAAACATGAATCAAATGAATCTTGTAAATCTGAAGTGAATATGAAACAATCTATTTTAGAAGAAAACATTGATATGAATTCCAATAAATCATTATTCACACCTGAGTCCAGTACAATTAATATAAAAATGTCTGAAAAAGAATTTCAAAAGATAGATTTTGAAAAGGAAATAATGATTGAAGGTCACAAAAAAAACGAGGAGATTGACTCTAATGCCGAAAATACCGAGTATGACGTGACTAAAATGGAGAAAACAAACGCTAGTACTAGATGTGCATTTAAAATAGAGGACTCATCCGAAAATGTGGTCGCTAAACCAGCAACTCAAGAAATAAAAGTGGAAGAAGATTATTCGGCCTTGAAAATAAAAAAAGAAGTAGAAATAGAAGTGGATTCTGTGAACCATATTATTGAATCGGAGAAAGTTATTGATGTATATCAAACAATTAATAATGAAACAATTCGTCAAGAATTGGATTTAGATCAAACTCAAAAAATCACGGAAGAATTGATAGTCAATTCAGATGTAGGTATGATGAAATCTAAGTTTTCTACGGAATCAATATTAAAAATGACTTCAGAAACCGACATTTCTGTATCTAGTCAAAGGCATATCTCCAAAAATGATTCAGTTAGTCGTTTTTCTGATGAAACTGTTCAAGAATCGTCATTTACAGCCCATTCAATAGACAAAAAGTTAACATTGCGAACAGATTTAAATACACTTGACTCTATAGAAGGTCCTCCTAGTACTATTGATACCCCTACTCCATCCACAGTTCCACCAACGCCACTAACAGATGAATATGTCTTTAAACTCACCATCCCTTTACCTAAGAGTAGGGGAACCACTCCTATCCCAAGAGATTGCACTTTAAGTCCAGAAGAAGAAGATCCTCATATTGTCAAAAAGAAGCTAATACCTCACATTGAAACCACAATAGAAAAAGTTATTTATGATCCACCCTTAGCTTCTCCTCCCGGAGATAAAGTAAATTCTCCGATATATAAAATACCTGGCCTCTTTGGCGGAAGTTCAAAGATGTTATATAAGCCTGTATACAGAAAACCAGGTCTATTTGGTGGTGCTGACAATCCTATATATACTAAGGTATGTGGGTTATATATAAAGATTTAGCTGCATTTTATTAAAATTCTATAGAAAAGAATATTCCTGAAAAAGACAGTCCAACTTAGCAGGTAATTGACAAATAAATTGCAAAACTATTTAACTACAGTTGGTGACTATAATTAACACAGTTATTTTTATTTAGGAGGAGATTAGAGAAATTGAAAGAAAATCTTCACTTCTGGCATCAGCTATAGATGAAACAATAAAAAGTATAGAAGAATACAAGGAAGAAGTCGGTATCGACAAGAAAAAAGAAACGAATTTATGCAATAGCTATGAAGAATTTTATAGTCAAGAGACAAAAATAGAAAATAAACAGAACGGTATTAAAGAAAATGGTATTACTATAAAAGGAATTGAAAACTGTGAAGTCTCTACAATTAACAAGGAACCTTCAAAAATAGAAAATGTTTTTTTTGTAGAAAAATCAGAGCCTATACAAAAAAATATGGAATTTGATGCCAAAATTTTAACTAACGGCACTAACAAAATTATTGACGAAGAAAAGGAAGAAACATATGACTCAGTAGATAAGACTAATCATTCAGATGTTAAAGTAAATGGGCACAGAGAAGCTGAATCAGCACATGTTGAAATAGAGGTCGTTTTTGACAGTAAAATTGACAACCAAGATGTTGGGAAAGTTGAAGAAAAAAGTGACCCGATGCTTGGATTTAGATCTGTGGTATTTGATCCAGAATCAGCTCAGCAACGCAGATCAGAGATTATAACTATTCCGGTAAGATTAAATTAATACTTTTATTATTTTTTGTTATTATCAAAATGAACTTTATTATGTTATATTTAAAGTACACAGTGAACATTTAAATGTAACAATAACCAATTTTAATCATATAATCTCACCCACTCTCACAATCGAACATAATCAGGGTTTTATATTTCTTACGACAGTATGATGTCCCAAAAAAAGTAGTTCTTCGAGATTATAAATGCACTTTAAGTATAAAAATCATAGTTTTATAAGGCATTAAGTTTTTTTTAATGTATCTTAATATTATAAAGCGTATTTTTACATACATTTTTTATCAGCTTTACTACTACACAGTTACACAGTTATTACCTACACAGAAAATCTGTAATAAATTTAACTATTTATATAGATTTTTCTTATGATTCGAGTAACCGAAGTTGAGTTGCAGCAGAGCTTATCTCCATATTAATTATCGGTGTACAATGCGAGAATCATACGCATCATTTTGTAACATTTTCAAGAGAATCGTCTCGTTTAATCCTCAGTCAAACATAATCATTTCCAGGGTATAATCAATCAGGAATCACGACAATCTCCATATATAACAGACTCTGGTGAAATAATCGGCACATTTCAAGGTATCGTGGATGGTTTAGACGCTCCGGTATTAGACGAAAAAGTATCAAGTAAGTAATGCCACATCGTAACATTCATTTCAATTGAATAAATAATAACCCAAAAACCAGGAAAGTAATCAGGCAATTTTCTGTATGCTTAGGTTAAAAATTATTGACACATTTTGTCTCTAGTTATTTAGTTCACATCTAAACATAACTTCACGCCTTTTTCTACCCGAAGGTGTAGGCTGGGGCTGTTAAGCCTCGACTCGCCGTTATGTTTACGTATCAAATGGAATAGGTGGCGAACCACAACACTTTGTGCTGTGTTGAGTCATCAATTTTTATCTCATCTAACTACCGAAAAGAATTTAGCCAGTATTATATGTAAGCCATGATTCGAAACGGCGACTTTTTGATTGAGAAGCGGGGTGCTGGAGCACTAGAACGCCGAGACATGACTTTGTCTTTATGACTGATGATTATTATGATTTTTACAATCAATTCAAGAGAAATATTTATTACCGAATACGGACGAATACGCTAATAATTTCTTCGCGTACTCGTATAAATAATATTTTTCTTGCTTTTATTTTCTGCTTTGTATGATCTCACACCCATTTAGGTAGAGGGGTCTAAAGTAAAACAAAATGGAGGGTCTTTGCTCTGAGGGACAATGCTGACACGTTCGAGATATTCACATCTGAAAAAACTTTTTTCAGAGGATTTAGGTAAACCAGGCTTATCTGAGGAGAAGATAGCAGAGTTGATATCCGGCGAAGCTGAGATGTTGCGAGAAGCACACGTCATGGGGTAGGATTTTAATAACATTGTCCTTTGTAATTACTGTAATGACTGAAATGACGTTAGCAGTATGTTAAATGTTCAGAAATGCGTCGAACAAATAGATTTTATTTAGTAAGTGTTTCGAGCTTCTGAACTCCATTTTCCATTCCACTAACGATATATTTCATTATGTTTATACGTAACAGATTTATGTACGTTTGAATTTTTTTCTAACTTTTAAGTACATATGTCAAGCAGCATGTTTCATATCCTAATAACTTTTATTATTTAAAATTATGAATCGAAAATTACTTCGAGTTTGAGTATACCGAGTATAGTTCTCAACCATTTTCATATATCACCAGCACCGCACTATTCACCACCATTTTAAGGCCAATACTGAAAACAATCAAACAATTAATACAAACATATAGAAACAGAAATACCTATAATAACAATATATTTGTGTACTTAAAACTAAATATCAAAGTCCTACCTGGGCACAGCGCAACTGACATTGGTAAAATTGGAATACAAACATGAAATATTAATTTACAATTGTCAAGTAACTGGCTGGTTATTTTCTACGAGAAAGCTTTCACAAACAATTCATTAATACATTTATTTGTAAATCATTTTCACAAAGCAATCACTACTATCATAAATTACAACAATATACACTAACACCAAAATTCTTTCCAAAAAATGGTTGATAACAGTCTCTCTCGGGTGCTAACATCGCATATGCATCGTGCGGACGATTCCAGCGTGGATTTCCAAAAAATAAAGCCAATGATTGGATCGCTGAAAGATTCGGAGGTGCTCAAAGCGTTAAATGAGGAGCTGGCCAGGCAGAAAGAGGAACAAAGGAAGAAAGAAGAGAAGAAATGGACGACATTCTTACAGAAGCCCAGTAGACCTGTACCGAAGGCCAAGTTTGGATACCATGGATGGACAGAAGCCGAGGGAGCACTTGTAGAGGTGAGTAATGCTTGTAGCCACAATTTGACTAGGGTCTAAAGATGACTTCTATGATAGCCTGAGTCGATAAACCTTAAAATACGTTTAATGTTTAACCAAACACTTAAACCAGAATAATCTATCAAATGATCAATCTGTAATGTTGATTTAATATATAAATCTGAATGATACGGAAGCACCTTAGTTTTAAGCACAACAACAAACATTGCCAATAAATGTCTATTTAAGTACTTACATTTATCCGTACAATCGATTGGTAGTGATGTCACAATTTACTTACCTATATACATTGTTCCTCCATCAAACATTCTTGGCGGTTCATCAAAGTCTTTATAATTTGGCTAATGAAAATATCTAGTGTCTTTTATCTAGTGTTATATTTGATTTAGGTGTGTGCAGTCGTTTTCAAATTAAGCTTTAATAATTGTGAGTAAACATTTTTTTAGTAAATTATTATTACTTTTATTGTTAGGAAGAGATATAAATCTATGTTAAAACTATTTCTGTATAAGAACACAAGATAAATCAACATATTTTGTTCTCCTCATAATAAATTTTAATCATAATTAGTTCTCGACTTGTCGAGTTCACTGCGCTGCAAGTCAGATAGAGTTATTAGATATTGACCGAGCTTATGATAGAATAAAGAAGCGTAGATTTTGAAGGACAATTAATAATCGACCACCACTAAAATATACAGTATTTAATGTCAGAGAAGATATAAGCATTAATAACAGATTTATGATGAAAAATTGTTATTTGCGAATACTATGAATGGGACCTGGCGAGATGATTTCAACTAGGCATTTTCCCCCCTTTTTTACCCGAAACTATAGACAGCGGCTGTTGATGTTGAAGCCTCCACTCGACTCGTAACGTTACCGTCCAAATGGCGAACTTAATCCCATTACACCGGGCACAGAGATGTCAGGCATCGTTATTTATCACACAAAAAATTTCGAAAATAATTCCAACAAATCGTTGGTGTGAGTCCGGAATGAAACGCACTTTCTTTTTTGAGTCAGAATTTAAATTACATAATTTATATTTCATTGCAGGAACCTTACAAAGTGAAAATAGTGAAACAATCGAAGCCGAAAGTTGCGCCAGATTATAAACCAGAGGTATAACTTATATTACGATAATTTGTTAATATATTTTCATAAATTTAATTTAAATATATAACAATGTATCCACTAACGAAATATTATGTATAATATTAACAAGACCAAATATTAGGTATACGTCACTCAAAGCCCTTAATTGATGGCTGTAGGTACATTAATTATTTATTTTGTAATTATTGTTTTTATTAATAATTTACGATAATAATTAATAGTACATTAATAACTTACGATATCTACAATATATAAATAATTTAGATATTATAAAATATTATATTTATTGCGTGAAAATTTATTATATAAATAATATCCACAGTTGTATGTAAAGTAATTATATAACATATGTTTGTTAATAATATATGAATGTATAGATATGCAGAATTTAATATCTATTTAAACTTTACTCGAAATGAGTTTGGAGAAATCTAACTTTGCAGTAAGAGCATCTCTTGGAAAAATGTTTCATAAAAAAAACATTAACTTAATAATTTGCTAAAGGTAAAACTTGATTTTGGGCAATTTATATTAAAGACATTGTTTAAAATGCATGTATATTATAAGAAAATCTTCTCGGGTAACTAGCTCTTACCCGAGAAGATTTTCTTTATGTTGTTGTTTTAGTAGTTTAAATATTTCAGATTCACTTTAAATATTTATTATGAAATCTAACCGAGTCTTAGTATATTTTTGTCTTTAGCAACTTTAGTCTGTATCCACAAGCAATGATGTTGTTATAAAAAAAGTTTTACAAAGTAAACTGATTTGATTTTTGAATATTTTGAAACACTATTTTTCTTATTTTAATTAAATCACTTAATGTTGTCCACCACCGGTTATTGTCTCTTATAAAAACCATGCTACGAAAGCAAGTTTGTTTTAATCTGATGTGTATACCTACAATAAATATGTACGTATTTAATATATATCTACTACAAAAAGGCGGAATTCACTTTGTCACAAATGAAAAATATTAGTCTTGAATCTGTTGTGTATATGAGATTTAAACCACATTAACAGCTAGCCGACTAGCGTCGCCCAGGGACTTTTGCAACACCGAAAAGGTCACAATTGCCATGCCATCCTATAAGTTGAAGTTAGGATCGGGATGGAGATGAGAATTAAGGATGTTTCTCCGGATGATCATAATAACCGAACTAACCTAACTAATAATCATAATAACCGATAATCTCCGAACAAAACGCGGCGTGTACCACTTTACGCCGATTTTATGAGCGGTCGAGGTATTTCACCGGTTCAGCCGGACATTTAATAATAATAATATAGTAGTAATGCCCTTAAAATTATTTTTGCTTTAATGATTCTGTTATGAGTAAACTACCAACCCCACATAATATTTAAATATAAATTTCTAGGATGAAATAGGAAATAAACCTAGATAGAGTTAATGTCATTAGATGTGCTAACATGACCACATTTTGTGTAGATTCGCGACACCATTTTAATAATTACCAATTTTATCATGCAGAAGAGTTACATTAATAATTACTGATAAACGAGCTGTTAGTTAGGTATATATCTAAATATGAAGTAAGTACGTTGCATAACTATCTACATCAAAAAAGTACAAATTTCTCGCGACATTATTCTCGCATCGTTCATATGTCTATAGATTATATCAGTTGTAAATACCACACATCATATGTACGTATCGGCAGGACTTCGAAACCGGTCCCCTCCCTTGGGAGGAACGAGCTCAACTTGAAGAATCACTACCTCCTATTGAAGCTGAAGAGCCAATCCTAGTTCCTGAAATTCCGGAATATCTTGAGGCAGTTGACCCGTTAATAGAGAGCGAAGTGCCCGATCTTGAGGATACTGGTGAGCTGGTTTTAAAATATAATCTGGGTATATCACTGAGAGAAATAGTTGTACTTATTAATTATATCTGCTGCCCGTCACAGTGACTGTAATGCTGAATTGAACTCAGTTCCAATTTTGTATCTGTAAAATACAATAAAATAATCTTTCCTCCAAAATAATTCAAAAAACCGTCATAATCCCTAAAATAACAAGTGCTTTTAATAAATAGAGGAGTATGAGCTTTACGCCTTATGAGATTTTAATGTAAGATCTACCGATTTAAAAAAAATAGGTATTCCGTTACCACCGACCAAAGATCCTAGTCCTCCGCCAGAAGAACCAATACAAGAAGTTACTGCAGTAGAAGAAGAGAAGGAAGAAGAGGTGCAGCAGCCAGTGGAACAAGTGATAGAAGAGGAGAAAGATACATTAGAAGTTATGGAGAACAGGCTCGCAGAACAGTTGGTGAAAAGTGTTCAAAGTATGGTTGGTGAGTAATGAGCTTTTATTTTGCAAATGGCAAGTATTTGTCACCAGTCAGAGTCAAATCTCAAGATAAAACTAATACTGCAGTATAATTAAAACACGCAGCAAAATATTAGTAATATGGCAATAAAATTAAAATATTCAAAGCATACGAACCGCACAATTATAGCTGGCTTTGGCATTGTTTTGTCTCTGGCTGTTGGCAAAGAAGCTATATGTATGCGGCTGGCTAAAGGACGAGTGTTAATGTAGCGACACAGAGGGGCAAGCAAGGCTTACTTATATGCTTGGTGGCTGACATAGCATCCATAACACAAAATTAAAACAGGGAGGCATGGGCAGGGAGGCATTGGTATATGCTTATATATGAATGTAATATGACCTGTGCTAACTATAACTTAAAATATAGGCAAAGTTTTAAAGCAATTTAAGCTCCTATGGGAAATTTCTGTGTTTCTCTTTATTAAATCTGTGAAAAGAGATCTCATTAGGAGAAAGGGTTCGCTTGGGCAACATATAGTTAGAATTATATTATAACGATTTCAGATCCGAATGCCACAATAGAACAGCAACTATGTCAGATGCGGGCACAATTGGCTGCGCTCGCTCAGTTGCCCGAGGTAATACAGCAATCATTGGAGCTGGTCTCCAAACAGCTGAACAAGATGAGTCAGCAGGTGAGATAAACGGCAATAATATCACATGTGTGCGAGTTTGCTGCATGAATAGGCCGGTTCGACTGGTAAAAGACAAGAGAGTCTCAGAATATTGACGCAAAGGGGCTCATGCCGTGTTTTGTTCGGTGGGAGAAGTTTCCGGAGGCCCACCCCATCCTCGTCTTCCTTTCCCATCCTACTCGCTTAAAGCCTGGCAACACCACTGTAACACTATCTAGGTTGCAGGTGTCCATGGGCAAAGGTAGTTTTTTACCAACAGGCGACCCGCTTGCTCGTTTGACCCTATATTCCAAAAAAATAAAACTATATTTCTGCTATTAAAATAATTATACTTACATAATATGTATACTTACAGATATGAATACTGCTCCACAATCTTGTATTCTGTCTTTCTAATGCGAAATATTACTAAATCTATCATTTTGTGCTGTTTACATTATTTGCACTTCAACTAATTAACTTGCCTTCAACAATCAGTTAGATCCAATAAATCAATCGCCTTCACTACTGCAAAATAAATTTTCAGGAGATGAATGTACAAGTGTCTGCGTCTGATGAGGAGTCTCAGGACTCAGGAGTAACGGAAGGTATGCACAAGGATTTTCTATGAATATCTTAGTAGTTTTATTAAAACGGTGTTTGTGATCAGACGTTATCTCATTTCATTGGTTCGACTAAGAGTTATGAACTGGTATTAATATTCTGTATTTATTATAGGTACAGGTAAGAGCATTAGAAATCTGAATCATGAACCACACCATTTACTTTCAGGAAGTTATGAGTCACAAAATGGTAACCGATATACAGCAATAGGTTCTGTCATATACTATTACATTTGAGATTAAATATAATAACCATTCGTCATAAGGAGGCATAATACCTGCTGCGTTCACCTTCGGGTATTAAATGCGTAGTTACAGACGATATACTCTCGAGAGCAATGAATCCGGGTCACTTAAAGAATGTTAAAAATCTCGGAAACTAAAAATGATAGGTTAATGCAATAAATTGTATTTAATAGACAATGTAATACTCCTTAAATGAAAGTAAAAAAAATATGAGTCACCATACATTTTATTAACACAAAATTACATAAAGAAAAAATCTGCTGATCTCTCCTTAAAACAAAAATAGGAAACATGAAATTTTTGAACTTTATTACGATTTTCTTGAATTTTAATACTTCGTATTGCCTCCTCGTGCTTCCATTACTGCGTTTACGCGGTTTGGCATGCTGTACACCAAGTTCCTTATACGATTTTGGGGAATATTCTCCCATTCCTCTGTGAGAGCAATTTTGAGCTCACGAAGCGTGATTGGGGGAGGGTTTCGTTGTTTTACGCATCTGCCTAGCTCGTCCCAAGCATGCTCGATCGGGTTGATATCCGGGCTGCGCGCTGGCCACTCCATACGAGTAATGTTCATCTCTTGAAGGTAGTCATTCACAATCCTACCTGTATGAGGTCGGGCATTGTCATGCATAAATATAGCATCCTCACCTAAATTGACCATAAATGGACCAACGTGTTCATTGAGGATTTCTTCCACATATCTTACGCTAGTTAAAGAGCCGTTTTCTATGATCACCAGCTCTGTGCGACTTTCAGAAGAAATTCCGGCCCACACAAGTACAGACCCACCACCGTAGGCTACTTTTTCCTCGATGCATGCTTGCTTGAATCTTTCCCCTGGTCTTCGATACACTCTGTGTCTTCCATCGTGCTTGTAGAGCATAAATTTTGATTCGTCGGAGAACATAACTTTTGACCAATCTTCAATACTCCAATTTACGTGGCTCTGGGCATATCTTAGTCTTGAAATACGATGCCCACGCTCCAGTTTACGGCCGTTTGCAGGTCTAAGGGGTTTTAAGTTAGATTCAGCAAGCCGACGTCTTACTGTCCATGCACTTGGGTTACTTCCTCCGAGGCGTCGAAACTGATTGGTGAGTTCAGTTCCTGTGAGAAAGCGATTTCGAAGCATGGTGTTCAACAAGTATCGGTCTTCTCGTGCTGTGGTATACCTGGTTCTGCCCGTTCCTGGTCTGCGTAGGTTAGAACCAGTTTCTTCGTAACGTCGGAGAACTCTTTGTACTGTTGACAGCGACACACCAACAGTCCTGGCTGTATCGCGCTGACTCCGGCCGGTTTCCAGCATTGTAAGTATTCTGGTGCATTCTTCAGGCGTAAGCGACATAATTTCAGCTTGAATAATGAATATAGAGCACTATCAACATGGTTTATGTACCCACATAAATGACAGATTACAAACAAAAGCAAAACCAAATGCTGTAATTTCGTAGTTCCATCTTCGAAAGTGGCCCTTTTTCAAATTTGATTTTTTTATGATATAACTTTACAATAACTAAGAAGTTTTAATACCTTCATTTAAGGAGTATTACATTGTCTATTAAATACAATTTATTGCATTAACCTAGCATTTTTAGTTTCCGAGATTTTTAGGATTCTTTAAGTGACCCGGATTCATTGCTCTCGAGTGTAGTTACCTAAAGAAAATTTCTCAAAGTGAAATTATCTTTAAAATGCAAATTCCTAAATATATCAATTTATATGAGTTAATATTCAACAGAATCCCAAAATTGCGTATCTGAAGTGAGAGAAAATCATTTTGTTGAAAACGGTGAAGTTGTACAAAATAACATCGTAGAAGAGAATGGAATTCATAATGTATCAGAAGATATCGTTGAAGATAACTTAGAGACGGGTGAACAGCAAATCGTGCCACAGGAAAGAAGATTGCAAACTCCTCAAATGACCGAGGAACTGAGATCGGAGAAGATGAAGAAGGTAAGAGAATATTTATTAAAGTCTACTTTCAGTTGCTGAGATTTTTTAGAAATGATTTCTACACAAAATGAAATTAATACAATTAAATAGTTATAAATTATTGGGTATATAAAATAGTCCAACGTTAAAAAACATACACAACACAAGATATATATGCATATATGCACTCTCTTGCCATCAGTATTTCTATCTATCTTAAATACAACAAAATAGACGGAGAATAATTTAAAAGTATTGATCAAAAACAAAATTAGGTATATCAAAATGACTAATCATTTAACTACAATTTAATTTAACTAAAATTTATTTTTAAATGGCATTAAAATATTATTCGGGATATTTATATATTACATAATAATTATATTTTCAATCAACAAGGCGCAGGATTATAAAGACAAAGTCGACTGTCAAGCCCGTCAAATCAAACAGCGCTCAACCCCTCGGGTCGGCAAACCAAAGAGAATGTTCGGTCCTCCGGATCCGGACTCTAGACCTGTCGTTCTCCCAGGTGGTAGGAGGTGGAGGAAGACAGAAGACGTCTACAACGAGCAATTCATTGCTGAAACCCTACAAGCACAGGCTGAACTACTGCAAGGAAAAGCAATAGGGTATTTTGAATGAAAAAACATATATTAAAGATAGTATCATAGATATTTTATAAAATATCAGCCTGGGTAACATCTGCAAAGAACAAACATTATGAATTGTTGAACAAACATGTTACCGTAGAATTAACTCAAAATTCGGAAATCAACATCACCATCAAAACCAAAAATAACTATAAAATTCAGAGACATCAAAACAATAGTGCATTTGTTTAAGTTTATTAAATGTTATAACAAAAAGCCAAGAATGTCATTGAGAAGCCATTTTAATTCAAGTTATTTACCACATGTTTTAGTATTTTGTCATTTATATTTTATTACCATTGCAGTTTGTGGTAACTTAAATTCATACAAATGTAACAGAGTTCAGTTTCAGTAATCTCATATTGTATCATTTTTAGGTTCGAAAGCGACTTGCTACCATACGATGACAGGTTTGACATTTGACATCCTAGCACATGATATTTTTTGTTTCTTTTGTCAGTTAGCTCTTACCTATATTATGTTTGACTATTTTAATCGTAAATGTAGTTTTAATTTAAAGAACAAGTCATATTATTACATATTTGAAATAGTTTCTGTAAGACAATAGCTAACTGACAACTGGAAAACTATATATTTTAACTGTAATTCAGAGAGTGTCTTCATGTACATTGTCTTTCATCTGAACAACATACCAAAAAACAAATAATATAATCATTTACCCGTATTATTTAGAAACTGTTAATGCCAACAATTAAAATAGTGTTATTGACATTATTTGAACACAGTCACATAAAATGAGATTTCCAATCCATCAGATAATACATAAATTATTGCGTGGGCATTACATTATTGAAATTTTAAAAAGTAAGGTAATATTGCAAGTAAGTAACTTCAAGTTATGCGGTTGTTTTTAGTCGGTCTTTAGGTGCGGTAAATACCTATTTTATAATCTAAAATAACTATACTAGTATGTATTTTCTAAAATTTTAATAATTTTGTTTAAGTTTAAAACGATTTTTGCTAAAATTACAATATTAAGCGTTACCCCATTTTTTTTCAACCCTCTTACAATAGCGGAAGATGAACACACCGGCCCTTTGGTTTGCGCCGAATCATTAGGCCGTCTTTGGCCACACGTATAGTCCGGTGGCGTGTAGCGCTAAAATCGTAAAAAGTGGTCCAAACCACATAGTCAACAATCATCCAAGCTGAGATTCGCACCCCACAGGGGGTGCCCTTGGATCAGATTGTTCAAATTACCTAAGGTTGAGAACCCTCTGCGCTCACCACAAGTCCGGGTAAAGTTGTAACAGCCATTTGCGGCTAAGAATTAGTAGTCATTAAAAAAAATGGCCACATGTAATCGCGGACAATTTTATTAGTGAAGTATGTAAAGAACAAACAGACAGCCAATAAATTCATTCATGATTTTTGGTCTACAATTAGAGACATTAACGCCCGAATACTGAACCGCCACTCAAATCTGACAATCAATAAAGTGCTACTTACTTCTCAAATTTCACGTATTCTGCCTAATGTGACAGCTACTTAAACGCTTAAGTAGCGCTTATATATTTGAGTGGTAGTTCAGTATTCGGGCTTAAGATCGACAAAAATATTAAAAACTTACTGTTAGCATTTCCCAAATGTATAAATTTATTTTATGGATTACAAAGTTTCAATGTTAACAGTAAGTACATACATAACTTCAAATCCCTTGCGTGCTAAGCACAGAGGGAGGTATTGTTTGTTTTGTATAAATTTAATATTATTATAGTTAAATCCTAAGCTATTTTTATCTAAGTTTAATTTGTGTTCATTCTATTGTAAATGTCACGTGTTGTCTTTGTAAATGTCCGACTGGAATTATAATATTCGTTCATTAAGAATTCGTTACACCAATATAACAACCGTTTTTAAATATAGATATCACTAGAATGTGTGCCTGTCTGTGTGTTCATATTTCTGTTTTTCTGTTTCTTTGCATGTATTTCGGGTGGCAGATTGAACATTGGAATCAGATTTGGCCATGGGGAGATAACAAGCTATACTCTAGTAATTATAGGTAGGTATGTAAGTAGACCTAGGTATTTAGAACTATCTACGAATACCTACACAAAGACCGAACATAGTTTGTTGAATAAGTAGACACAAAATGTGTCACGAAAAAAGTGCTTCTCTAGCAAGCCACTTCAAAGTTACGCAAAGAGTTTATCTCATAGCAAGTTTTCACGTCTTAGTTGGCTTCGTGGTGCATTGTGGTGCATATAAAACAACCGACTATGGAATAGAGGTAGGCGGGTTCGATCCCCACGCGGGTACATATATTTATGATAAGCATGAATGTTTATATGGCGTCTGGCGTAGAATATTATCAAATTATTATAAGTAGGTATGTATTTACAAAAGAAAAGTATATAGGTATTTTAGGTTGTATCCGTAATCTAATTATCATAACACAAGCATTTAATTGCTTAGCTTGGGAAACTAGAGGACGTTGTGTTTATCGTGGCCGAAATTACAAATATATGTAATGTGTATGTATCTATGTATGTATTGATATTTATTAACTACATAAATTACTAATCTATGCTATAGTTACACTAGAGCTGTTGTTTCATTTTATATACTGCTTGTAATTATTTGTTATTTTCTCTTTTTTTCCTCTTTTTCGAGATATACAGTATTCGTAGTCAAACTGCCACCTGGAAAATTTTCATAGACTACGCGATTTTATTGTTCCTGAATCACAATGAACTTATCGTAGGGAGGAGTTAGGTCAAACCTTTGCTATAAGCACGTAACTCATTTATCCATCAAAGTATTTAACTTATTTGGCAAACTATTATCAGTTTCATAGTCTCGGTGAGCCAGTGTTCAAGCACACGGCTTCTGATCCAGAGGTCCGTGTTCGATTCCTGACCCAGTGTCAGGAATCGAACACGGACCATGCACGGTCAATGCTGGCGGGCGAGGAGGAGTGGAAGGCTGTGGTCTCCTTCTGCGAAGCTGTTATGCTCCAGAAGGAGCCCGCAGAGTGGGGACGGGAGAGAGCAAATCCCGCTCGAAGGCGGTGGCGGCGGCGAGCTCAGTGATCGCCGCCGCCGACGGGCCGCGAGGGCGCACACATCCCGCGGGTGCGCCCGGGTCGCCGCCCGGGAAGGATGATCCCCGGTGCGGCCGGAGAGGGTCGTCGGGGGCGCCGCCGGCCGCGCGCCTCTTTACAGCGCGCGGTTGGAGCGTCCCCGCCCGGTGGAGCCTCGCCGAGGCTCCCCGAGGATGAGCACCCCCTCGTGGCAGAGGGGGGGCGACGGCGGGGTGGACCAGAGGGGTTAACCGTATCCTGGACCACCCCAACGCCGGAGGAAGGCCGCCGCGAGGTTTTAGTGGGTAACCCTAGGATCGGATTGCAATTTACTGTTTTGTGAGTCCCACACTACCGTTCCCAGGCGGGGGGTGTGCATAAAGCATTTTCTCGCGTAAAAAAAAAAGGTATAACGAGAATTAATTGTTTAAATAATGTATTTTAGTTAATAATAAATTAACAAACATAATTAATTTGCTTACTTTATTTTATAACTATAATTTTAATTATTAATTTACTTTTTCTTTACTTACTTACAAGACTCAGTCATTAATTAAATTATTCAATAATTTATTTGAAATTTTTGGCTAACATTTACCAAAGGGAACACGAGTTACGCGTTGCTTTACATACTCGGGCGTCTAAAAGCTAAAATATATTGCGTACACATGCGCAATAGATAATTTATTTTTTTAAAATACCGTATATGTGTTGTATAGATAATGAAATGCCGACAATAATAAGTTATGCATCTGAGGTTTTCTCCGTACATGAGAAATTAAAAGAATAAAAAACCCTAGATAACACTTGTTTATGTTTGTACATTCTCAAAGTAATTATCTTGTACTAAGCTGTTTAAAGTTAATTTTAATTACCAATTCAATTCTTCTCCCTGCTGTACAAATATATTTTCTGCACGATTGGAATAATATCCCGTATCCATCTTGTAAATATATTTTAAAACGTTAAATTACAATAATGGGTTCTATTATCAGTTACTGTCGTTTTAGGATAAACTTTATGAAATATGAAAAACCACCGGTATCACTGGACCATCTGCAAAATTCTGAGACATACAAACTGGTCCACGACATGGACCAGCCGCCGCTGAAGAGAGTTGAAATGTTGACTCCTGTCATAGCTGAGGCTGATTACAGAGAGGTAATTAGCTACATTTGTGATTAGAGTTTGAACAAAACCCGATCATTACATAGCAAACAAAGCTTTTCGCAGTCAGTACCTTATATGCTTAGATCTTTGAAACCACACAACAGATTTTGATGCGGTTTTAATAGACAGAAGCCCGAATACTGAACCGCCACTCAAATATATAAGCGCTACTTAAGCGTTTAAGTAGCTGTAACATTAGTCAAATTTGAGCAGTAAGTAACACTTTATTGATTGTTAGATTTGAGTGGCGGTTCAGTATTCGGGCAAGAGAGTATCAACGGAGTAGGTAGGTATGTAGGTACAATTCGTGTATTATGTACTAAAGAAAAAGTGAAAATTTTCGAGATTTACCACATCAATTGTAAACGCTGTAAAATTTATTTTTAATGCGGAACAAAGTTCGCCCCTCGCCCGGTAAAGTACATTTTATTGTTTGCATTTTGCATGGTTGCAGAGATGCCGATCCATGACGCCGTCTGGTGACAAGAAACGTCTCCAGATTCCTCACCAGTTCCACCCATAAATGGTTTTAAAAATATAACACTTACTAGATATTTTAGATAACAACCTATGAATTCATTTTTTTAAAGGTACCATCTATGCATCACATTAATTATAATAATAATTGGTAATTTGTAAATCGTATTACCAACGTGTCTTTTCCAACATTATGAAAAGCAAAAATCGAGACACTAAGAAATAATGAAGGGATTTTAATTTTCTTTTTCATCACTATTCAGAAGTAGCGTTTCATTTTTTATTCAACTAGAGTTCTACTCAAAAATAAACTGGTTGCGTTGTGTTTCACTGTGTTATTTTTTTAACTTTTTATCATAAATTATTGCTGTTCTTTTATAATAAACTTTCTTGTTTGGTTAAGATGTGTTTTATTTTTTAGCTTCTAATTAGTTATGACGAGCGAGTAAATGGAAATCATCTCTAAGATTTTACATTGGTACAATCTATTCTCAATTTTTATTTAATTAAGAAGTACGGTTATCAATTACTCCAAATATAAAGTTTACCATATCCATTATTGGAGTAATATTTTTTAAAGATTGGACTTTAGGACCATTGAATGTCAACAAGAAATTTCCAAGTATTAAGACACGGTTACAGCTATTAAGTTCTAGGTGTAACCTACTCTAATATCCTATAGAACTGGTGTGGGTTAACTAGACAAAAGATTTATTAAAGAATTTATAAGATATTATTAGAGTAATAAAAAACCAGTACATATAATTTTTCTTGTCTACTCGCGTCACGTAAAAGCTATTGTATTGTTTTAAATTAACCCCTAAAATTATCTATGACGCCTGAACTCATCCTGATTATGTTATTGAGTAATTGAAGTTGAGTAACAGCTGCATGAATGAGCCGGTTCAACTAGTCAAATACCAGGACTGTAAAATTATCGCCAACAAGTGGCTTACGCCGTATTTCATTGAGTGAGAGTGCTATCAGAAGGCTCACCCTTCTTCCCTACCAACTACCTAGCGCACTCTCCTCCGCCCTTTCCTATATAAAAGGACACCTGTTTTAGATGTCCATGGTCATCATTTACCATCAACATTTTCTGACTATTAATTGAACAAAACATGTCGAATATGACGAAAACATGACGAGCCCTGTGGTGCATTGGTAAAGCTACCGACTGCAGAATCGAGGTTGCCGGGTTCGATTCTTACCCGAGTACAAATATTTGTGACAAGCATGAATGTTTGTATGGCGTCTGGGTGTTTTTCTATGTTATTATATGTATGTATTTACAAAAATAAAAGTATATATATATATTTAGTATATATGTATTGTTATCTAGTATCCATAGCACAAGCATTTAGTTACTTAATTTGGAACTAGAGGGCGCTTTGTGATTTGTGTCCAAGATATTATTATTAAAGAATAGGTGAGGTTAAATAAAACAACGTACATTGAACAATAAATATTTATTTGACATTAAAACACTTAACTATTTGCATTTTTTGTAATTAATCATTACACATGTATATACTATCGAAGTAAAGAAGACAATGAAATTAGTGTAATTACTTAGGGCTCACGTTGACTCTCTAGTAAAGTCTAGTGTGTAGGTACAAATATAAGTGCATATTCATAAAGAATAATTTGTTTATTCAATGAAGTAATATTCAAGTGTAGGTACATAACATAGTTTAACTTCACGTCTTATTCTACCCAAAGGTTTAGGCAGCGGCCGTTGTGTTTACGTCCCAAATGGACCCCAAATGGACTCCCAAATGGGTGGTGAACCTATTGCCATACTGGGCTCAATGTTTCCAATCATAGATATTTATCACACATAACTTCTGAATATAATTTTGAAAAGTCATTGGTGTGAGCCAGGATTCGAACTCACGACTTCTTGATTCTGAAGCGGGATGCTCGACCACTGAACCACTGAGACCTTAATGTGTACATATTTTAAAAAAAAGCAGTTTCATAAATCTGCCGTGTAAATAAGTACTATAGTTTTAAAGGCCATGTCTATTTGTACAAATATTTTAAGAATGCACAATATCTAAATAGTGCTGTTTATAGAGAAATATCCTATTTTAAAAATGTACCAACCGGCTACTAGACAACATCATCTAAAGTTGTACCAATCGTTTAGTACAAAGAAAATAGTATCTCTACTAAAAAAAATCGTTCCCGAAACCCGATTTCACAATTAGTATATGAATGATTATCGTTTTAAAACTATTGACATTCATATCTGGTACCTCTTGTCATTGATTATATCTACGTATTTTAATTAATAAGGCAAATTTAAATATTACGACAAATTATTCTTATCTATATCTATCTAACTTCTTATTATTTCCAAGCCAATCTATTTTGTATAAAATATTGCTTAAAAGATGAACGAGGTAGAATGACCCTACAGCCAAATTGACACGTATTCAAGTAATAGCTAGACGTATTTTTTAATTTGAAGCCAAACGAATGAAGCCATTATCTTTCTTTACAAGAATTAATTTTGCTCAACAAGGTTTCCACTATTAATAACACAGTTACTTTTTTCTTACTGTGACTGCTTAGTGTTTCAAAATAGGAGCGTTCAAAGTTGATATGATAGAAGCAGGCTAAGTTGGCAAAAGCCAATATAGAAAATTAATTTAATATTATTATTTAATATTATTTTTATATTAAATTAATTTTCTATATTGGCTTTATTGCCAATCTGCCTGCTTCTATCATATCAACTTTGAACGCTGCTATTTTGAAACAAAACAATAAGGAGTCACAGTAATGAAAAAGTAACTGTCTTAGTATTTTCTTCAGTACCAGTAAAAGTTAACCTTCACAATATCAATAGGTAGAAGGCACCTAAATCTGGTGATAAGGGGCTGTCCATTAATCACGTGAGGTTAGAAAGGGGGGGGGGGGGGAATTACGAAATATCTCGAGGGGGGAAGGGTAAGATATCACGTGTATTTATTTTAGCCCGAGTAAGAAGACTTCCTGATTCAGAAGCAGGCCGCTCGAGTACTCGACCACTGAGATTGATGATGAATTAAAAATAATACTCTAAACACTAAGATACTTTGTATGTAATAAAAATACACAATACATTTAATGATATTAAAATTAAAATAAAATACACGGGGGGGGGGGGGGGTTAGTTTTATATGTCACCACGTATCACCATGGGGGAGGGGGCGTCAAAAAATGATGAAAAAAACATCACGTGATTAATGGACGGCCCCTAAGTGATCATAAGTTAAGATCACCATACGTCAACATGATCTACTTATGTGGTGATTTAGATGCCTAGCTATAAGTACTAATAGCCTATCTGTACATATAATTCTACAAGAATAAGCGAAGCAAATTCGCAAAAAATACAAACAAACTACACAACCGGTTGTTTCCCGGTTCACATTAATTACATTTAAGGCCACATTTTATCACAATATTGTCAATCAAATTTGTACTAGTATTAGATGAAATAAAAAAATAATACAAAAATGAAAAACAAAAAAGTACTAAATTATTGGATACAATTGTATCGACTACAGCAGCTACATTGGTAAGTACTGAAGCTAACACGAGGATGAGTTTAGAAAGCCATTTCTAGAATTTTCTCAATGGTGACTTATACAGAAGTATTACTATATCTTCTTAGTTCAGAAGGAATTAGCATTTTAAAAAACAACGTAGGTACTTGTTCAATAAACTTATATGACTTAGCACACACATTCTTTCATAAATCCATACCAAGTTCCTCGAGGGGTAGGCAGAGAGAACACATCCGTCATTAGGTACGATTCGTACACACATTACTCATTGGACTGTCGTAACTCTTGTTACGCACGCTCGTCAGTTTCTCTTGGTACCTTCCATAAGGAATCATTCTATTTGGTCGTGGACATACTCTACTCCTTCAGTTTTTGCACTTAGTCTATTGAAACATTACACGAGCCTAATCTCAACATTAATTAAGGAATAAAACTAAGGTAATTTTTTTAAAAAATCTTATTTGCTCAATAACTCTTTGTCATATATCTTGCAAAAAAATTCTCAGAATATTCTTATAGACGTTTTTTAACTTCTATAATAAAATTAAAGAAATTATAAGCATAAAAGTTACTAGAACACATTTGTAGGCAAAGCGATTTTCTACGAATTTATTGGAAGACGTGCGTATAGTTTCAGAGTTCACCCTTTGTTTCAAGATGGCGATCCCACAAACTTGAGGTTAAGCTTCTATAGACACAAAAATAAAATTACGTCATCTGTAAAATGCAATATTCGGACTATTAATTGTAACATTTTATGGGCTAATTGTGTATCTGCTTAGTCAATCTTGGATCATCCATTCTTTCTACATGTCCAAACCACCGGAGTATGCCCTTAATTCGTTTTACACCGACTCTTTTTCAAACTCAGTAAAAAGAAATAAAAACGAAATAAAAAGAAAACGAAAATAATAATAGCAACAGTGTTTATTAAAATTTACGAACAGAAACGAAAATCATCATAATTGTACATAGTTACTTATATATAAATTATGTATGTGTAATAATATATTTGTGGATAAAATGAACGGAGAAACAAACTAGCCGTTAAGAAAAAAAACATTTCATTATGTCCAAGTTAAATTGAATTAAATGAATAAAAAAAACCGTTTTGGGACGGTCCTAATCTGAAGGCACATACATTACTCTAAATTATATATTTTACAAATATATACGACACACATATAATAAATTGCTTTTACAATCATTTCTGTAACGTAAATATATTTTTAAATTTGTAATTTACCATTTTAAATTCGTAAATTTATGTCAATATTATTTAATAAAAATACACTTGAAAGGTAAGACATATATTTATCTGCATTTATATCTATAACTTTTAATTTGAATGTCGGATTTTAATAATATAAAGTTAGATATATTTTGATAACTTTAATATTATAAATTCTCACTAATTATATTATTACTTTGAATAAAGAATTATTAATGGCTTTAAATTTAATTTTCATTACTACTGTTCATGTAATTTATGTTGCAATTAATATATTGTCATCAATTCTAATTATAAGTTATCGATTTTCATAAATCTCACCTGTATTTTTTCCAATCTCAAAAAAGTTTTAAATCGCAAAATAATGCATTTACAATAATTGTTCTCCAGAGGGAGTAACATACAATTTATTATTTACAAGAAAGTTATAAAATAAAAAAAAGAGTTTATAATACATATTAATAAAAAAAAACTCAAGTCAATCACATCGAGATGCGATTTTGGCAATATTTATATACTTATAATCACTTTTTTTTTGTTTTTCAAGCGTGGATTATATTAATAAGATTGGGTCGAATAAATCTTAAAAAAAATGAACACAAATCAAAGCTTGGTAGGCAGTGGGTATTAATAAAAAGAAAAAAAACGACCGAAATGTATCTCTCTTTATGAAAGATAACATTCCATATCAATAATTTACGCAAGTGTCGTAAAGTAACAAATTAAAATATGGCTGCTTTTCTGTGACGTCATATTATTACTATTTTTGTTGTGATTATTACTATCTCAGTAGTTGAGTTTTATATATATCTAATAATATTACCATTGTCAACATGCTGGCACCGACTCAAAGAAAAAACCCTAACTTTAAATTTGTTCCGAAACTTCTTTTGTCATAGTTTATTTTGATCAAAAATTTCTTAGATCAATTTCAGACATTTAGTCGACTTGTTTTTTAAGTCGTTCTATTTATCTTGATATTTCATGTCAGTGTCCCTGAATTGCAAATTGAAGTCACTAAATATTATTTGTTAGAAGAAAATTCCATCGAAAAAATGCATTGATTTCTTAATTGATAATCTTAAAAATAATAAATGATTAAAAAAACACATAATATGTATTAAAAATCTAGTAACGCGCAACACTGGTAAGACATTTCATTTGAAAATATTTAAAACAAATACCCTTAACTTTATCAAAAGCGATGCCGTTATATTGTAGACGAATTTGAAATCATATACAAATGTTTGCCACGAAACCAAACAAAATGATACTAAGTGATTTTTTTGTCGTTTCCAACATAATTTTCTGTCACAAAGGCGGTTAAAGGACAATAATTCAACGTTATAGCATCAGAAGATACTTCCGGGGTTAATACATGGGTTCATGGTTTCTATAACATTACGACGTCAAAAACTATTTTTTTACTTTTCATTCTACATTCTACATTCTACAGTCATGTTAATGAACAGGTTGAAAAACCAAAAGGTTATCCAGAAGTCATATTTTGCAAAACATTTAGATATGTTTTTTATAAATAGTTTGATATAGGAACAAACTATTTCGCAACTGATAATCTGGCAAGCTGTTGTTTAACGAAACCTAGGTCCAAAATAGAAAATCGAAGACCCATGTGAATGTGTCTGGAATGTTCTGAATAGAACAGGGATCTTCCTCTAGACATATATATATATATTGTAATTATATGATTTCAAATTCAATTCTATTTATATATTTAACGTTAAAATTATTACCAAGGAATTTTCAAACTAACTGTTGCAATATTGTCGCCGCTATGGCTCTGATATAGATATTTATATAATTTAATATATTTTAAATGTAAAATTACATATTAAATGATTGTAGATAAAGTGTAATAATTCATCATAATAGTATATTCATTGCCAAAAGAGAATCCGTCGCCGTCCCAGGTACAGATTTTCGGAATCACATCGAAATTATTCTACATTCTACTACTTCGTTCTACATTTTTATCAATTAGAAAGAAAATACCTTGGTGCTGCAATAGATTAAAACAAAAACAACATTACTAATTAAGTCTTATGGCACATCATGACAAAAGGTACCAAATTATTACTGCATTACTATTGACTCGAAAACTCTTATATAAGGGTAATATTTCCATCTTCTGATCATCTGAAAAGTACACAAAAAAAATTGACAATTTCAATAATTAAAAAAGAAAGATTTAATATCAGGCAGGCGCATACAGCGCTTCGATTATATATCTTTGAATGGTGCATCAATTCCCATAAGTGAACAATAAAATAATATTCGACATGACTCAAGAAAAGTCACTGGTGTGTACCAAGATATGATCTCTGGTCTTCTAAGCAGAGACCCCGATGCTAATTAGCAGCTATTTAATTTTCGCAGGTACAAGCTGCCTTAACGTAAACAAATTCGCCGAAAGTAATAATTATGTTGCATATAATATGGCTTAAACTTATAGACCATGTTCCATGTACAAACCAAGAACTTATCAATTGAGAATTACCTCCCTCAAACCTTACTCTTAATATGACACTTCACGCCTTTTTCTACGTCGCCGAAGGTGTAGGCAGCGGCGGCTGTTAAGCCTCGATTGGCCATCATGTTTACGTCCCAAGTAGAATAGGTGGCGAAACTTATTGCCATACCGGGCACAAAGTTTTCAGTCATCGATATTTATCACATATAAATTCTGAAAATAATTTCAAAAAGTTATTGGTGTGAGCCAGGATTCGAACCCGCGATTTCTTGATTTGGACCACCGAGACCTTTAATCAATTCACTGCTTTAATCAAATGTAATCATTAAAGTAAGCTATTTATTTAGACCCTTGTTATCGTCCCAGGAAACATCCGAAGTATATGACACTCACCTTACTTGCTCATGTTGGTATAGATGTCAAAGTCTTCGAGACCTTCCGGCTCGAAAGCTCGAATCTGCTCGAACAAGTCGCTGTCCATGAAGGTCTCGTTTTGCGCTGGTGTCGATGCACTAAAATAGCTGTTCATCCCATCCACCGCGTCATGGCGACATTCGTAAGTCGTTGGAAGGCAAGTGGTGAATTGTATATTTTCAGCGTGTCGATATTACAACATTTTCATCCATCCAACACACGTGACACATTGTGTTCGCGCGTCATTCAATTGTAACATTCGATTGAACATTACATGTGTGTTATATTTTAATAATATCGTGTATTTCAAACAAATAAAATTTGTTAAGTTGACATTTGTAATTTAGTTTGGTTATTGTCCAATTGTTGCAGGTAGTGTAGCGTTAGTGTGTTTGTGTGTGTGTCATCGCAGACGAGGGCCATCCGAGGAATCGGGAAAAAAGAGAGAAAATGCAACACGTTAATAAAATAATAGAAAGACGGTCGTGTAATGAATGATAACAGAAAATAAACCTACAAGCGTCGCCAAAAAGGCAGCACAGACAACATAGACGCAATTGTAGTCTATGATACGGCATATATTAGTAAATTGTCTGGATTAATATTGAAATAAATAATAATAAAAAAACGACCGTCTGTGTTGCATTTTCGCGATAGGTAAATAAAAATGAAAAATGTCGTCGAATTCCATTAAAAATTAAATAACATAACTGAAATAAAAGAAAACAATTGAAGCCTCGCATAGGATGAAATACCAGTAAATTATATAACTTTCATCCGGTTCGCCACTACTTCATCCTGCCAATAATTAGATTATTTACAGAGATATAAATACTTGATTCTGAGACTTCGTGTTTTACATTAGTAGATATTGAAAAATAAATAATTCAAAGACATTTTTTCATTTGCATTTAAAAGAAAATATAGACACATGTTTTATCACATATAATAATAATAATACGGTTACATCAAAAACGTGCATACATACGTACATACATAACTCGACTTTCAAATATAAAATGTCATGATATTTAATTAATTAAAAATAAACCTTTGAAATATCAAAACTTCTTTCTTCCTAAGTGTGGTCCGCGATAAATTTCTATTTGGTCAGTTTTTTTTAGTGTAGGTTAATACTTAACATTAGAATATAGATTGAAGATTATATGGATACCGAGTGAGATCGTATGGGCTGAAAATTATGATCAAGAACACGCGTATCGTGCGACTCGAGGGAAAGTCGAATTAAACGAAATCACCCAAATAAAGTAGCTCAGTGGTTATTTTTTAGGCCAAAACAGTTTTGATGTAAATTCATTTGATGATACTTGTATAATTAACTCTTTATACAAACTCTCAACAATTATATAAATTCCCTTGGGGATATATCTGCTAATAAACATTTATTACGCTATTTTTTTTTCATATATTGAAGTTTTGCTAATTCAAAGCTTTGTGTGTTCATCCCGCGAAATCGAGTGTAGAAAAAAATTTTAGAAATACACACTATATATAACGTACACCTAAATAGATAGCTTCATGCTTTTTACAACCCAAAAGTGTAGGCAGCGGCCGTTAAATCTCGACTCGCCATTCGCGAACCTATTGCCTATTATTATCATTGGAGTGAGTGCGGAATTTATTCCCCTGACTTGTGAACAAGAATCAGGAGCTAGACCCCTGGGCCATCGAGACTATAAACAATAACGTCATAGAATATATATATTATATATATATATATATATATATTATATATATATAATATATAGATGGTATATTTTCATGATATGTACGATCAATTTATGAACATTATTATTATTATTAATAATAATAAAATCACCAAATATTTTTTTTGTATAAATATGACAAGCGCGGGATGAACAGTACTGCAATATTACTAAACACTAATTCAAATACATAATAGTCACATCCGTCTACAAACAATGTTCGTATTTATCAAATCAATAATTCACATAAATTCGTTAGTTTTTTTTGTCCTAATTACAAGTAAGTAAACGTTTTTTCTTTCGTAATATTATTATCTTCGTCCTAACATTTTCATAAACTTTCTCGACAATTAGTTTTCATTAAATTGGCATAATAATTTTAATCACACAATTGGCCGACGTTAAACATTTATTAATTATTTTATTAAACATTTTATATATAAAATCTATTTATTATAATTGCGACTGCATTTGTAGACAATCAATTGTACAATTTGTTACAATTGTCACATATAGTATATTTTAAATACATTTTAAACGTACAATTGTTAAGTGTTATATAGGTGAAGAACGTCACGCAAATACTATGTGCGCAGTCTGCTGATCTGCAACACCTCAGAAGTTGTAAAACGGATGAACAAGAATAACAAACTTAATACATATTATTTATACCTAGTGCCTAGTTTGATGTGTAAAATCTTGTACATTTTACAAAATCGTTTGATATGACATCCATTTAATATTTCGAAATTTTATCATTTGTTACACATATAATTTATTAGTTTTGTCAATAGACCTAAATAGGTAAGGTAGAACGTAATGTCACTAATATAGAATCTAATAATTAATATATATTTATATATATTAATAGTAGTAATAGTAGATAGTTAGTAACAATTTGAAAATTGCATCAAATAAATTCAACCCTAAAGACACAACCAATCAAAATTACTAAAGCTAACAAATGATATACCTTTAATATAAAATGAGGGTATTCGTATAATTGAAACTTAAAAAAAAAGTCATGTTACACACAAAATCACGACGACGTACAAAATATTAAAATAATAATAAAAAAAAAATGCTTATGTACCAATTATCTATCTAATTAATAATTTTAACGTATATGTTTTTTTTTAAAGGTATATATCTTATAATCTAACAATTCAATATATTTAGTAAAACAGTGAATAGAGAGTTATCTATATATAATAATAATTATAATAATAGTATATTTAATAATAAATAAATATAATGTATAATTGTATATATATATATATTTTTAGTTGGAAAGAAACTAAAAGTTTCTTAACTAATACGAGGCTGTATACGTATAGATATCTAACCCTGATACAGTATTAATAAAAAATGTTGAAGTTAATACTTAACCCTCCAACAGTTACGGGGATGGTATCGCACTAAGAATTGCTAACAATATGTGCCATGGAACAACAAAGAGATATTATGTAGGAACAGTTCTGAATGTAACAGAATCTTCTTTCTATTTCAACAACATCTATAACAGTAAAGTTCAAAATACATTGCAAAATGTAGGAATATTATTTAAAACTTAGATCAACACTTCGTTTCTTTAATGAATAATAAATGTAACTAACTGCAGTAAATATCAACCATTCCAAAATACTTATAACAACACTTATTTAAATTCGTTGACACGTAGGTACCGTCGTAATTAGGTCGAATCCAAAACCAACGTCAAGTCCAAAGAGAACAGATATATTTAGTCTACAAAATTCTATTTAAATATATTAAAAAATATATATATATTTCATAGTCACCACATTAAAATATCAATTAATAATGTTATGAAAAAAAAATGAAAAATCAATTGACAGATTTTTAGAAGAGATAACTTCTTAGAAGTGATAACTGCTTAGTTTCGTAACACGTTACGGCGCTAATTGTCAGGCATTTACCTTCCTTCTCTGTCACTCTAACTCACAAGACCAGCCTTATTTCGGGCAGACGTCCCCCGGCTCTCTACTCAGTATTTACTGTGATATAGTTCAACTTAGATTAGTTCAAGTTATCACTACTGCCGAGACTTTATTACTCAGCTGTAGGCTACCACTACCACATTAAAATAAATTATTGAAAATAAAACTTAAACGTAACTTTTCCCGCCTTTTCTACTCGAAGGTGTAGGCGACGGCTGTTAAAGCCTCAACTCGCCGACTCGTTACGTTACGTCCCAAATGGAAATACAGTGTAAACTCTTTATAACGTTATCCTTTATAACGATAAACTCCCTATAACGTTGGAGTGAGCCCAAGTTGGTTGGTTTGCGTTAAAACTCACATATTGAAACACTCTTTATAGCGATACGCCATTCTCTATTACGAAGAAATGTGTTCTTATTTGTAGACAGTAAATATTTATTATCGGTATTATTGTTTATGTAATGTTATCGGGTAACAAAGGACTTTGAAGCTCCGAAAGATCCGAGGTCGGTCTAGATTTTGTTATCCTTAATTGCCTTGTACACGTGCAGTATGACGCATTGTTTTCTCGGAAGTGATGGTCTTGGACCAAGCATATTGGGTACCTATCGTATTAACAGTCGTAAACCTACTTTGAAACTGTTAACATGGCCAGTAAATGGAAAGCGATTAGTGTTGACGAAAAAGTTTGTGTGATACGTGCGATTGAAAAGGGAGAAAAGAAAAGTGACGTTGGAAGGCGTTTTGAACTATGTAATTTGTTTTTTTTTTGTTCACTCCATATAACGATAACAAATGCTCAGTCCCTCGAGTTTCGTTATAAAGAGTTTACACTGTAGATCACGGGCACAAAGTCTCATTTTTATTACAAAATTTTATATTCGCCTCGTGTTGAATGCACGTATTGTCACTAAATACTTAGCGGTTGCTCAAATAGTCCATTAAAAAAATTATTACAAAAACACACTCTCTCCCGAATTTTGTACGAACTTAACGTTTAAGAATACTGATACAAAACAAACAACGTTTATAATTACTATAATTACTAATTAAAATAAATGCCAATTGGAAACGATTTTTATATTTATTCGTAATACTGATTGAAATAATTTTATGTGCGAACAATGCACGATACGTACACCTAAATATAATAACACTTTGAATCTCAAGTACGTCATTATTTCTTAGGTCCGTTAACGGAAATTGTAAGATTTTATTGATTTTTTTTAATCGTTAATTTAATTACGAACTCAGCATTATCAATGTCCTAATGGTTTCTCTAATTTCTAACGAGGAAAATATTCTCATCCGGATACATCGCTTTTATTTAATTTGTATAAATAATAGTACTCAATTTAAGATAAAATAGATCATACGGCACCCGGTTCCCTTTAACAGCCAGTTACTTTAATTTATACAATTATCAGATACAAACAAAATAATAGCGAGAGACAAATATTAATGGAAAAAAAAAAGGTTACGACATCCTCTAGGATTATCGTGAAAGTAAATATGTCATGGGAAACGCAATTATTCACAAGTCGCTCATTAGGAAATGAGTTTTATACACGCGCATAAAAAATCGTAATATGAACAGTTGTTCAGTTCTAACACTGAGATTCAAAATATTAATACAATATTATCATTCGTCAATTGCCCAATAAGATATTCGTCCGTGTCATTTACACAATATATAAGCATCTTCTTTATAGCTGCAGTATTGTAGTTCCGCAGCTAAAAAATGGGAAAATACAACAATTTAATGATGATCATGCTTTTGGATGAACTTGACGGAAGTCGCCATCTAGGTTAACTATTAAAGCTTGCGTTTGGCTAGGCTTCAGAGCTCACGCTTCAATAGTTCAACCGTGTAAAGTACATAGTTTTATATTTTATTTTTTTAAGCACATACGCCTATAGAAATACCCTCAGACCCAATGTCTATCACACCAATGTTTGTACTCGGATGGGTATCGAACCCGCCGACCTCTACGCAGTAGCTGTCTACGGCCAATACTAGAACTATATACTGTGCCACAAGTGATAAATTATTCCTTTAATGATAAGGGTATGTAGTTGAAGCGAAGTATTAAATTGGAAAATAAGTCCATCACTTTAAACCAGGAATATGTTTGAGATATCATCAGTTTATGAGATGGGAAGAGACATGACATGTATTTTTATTGTCGAAATATATGGTTGAACAAAAGCTTATATAAGAAAAATACAAAATATGCTGATATGATTTAAAATATAAAGTTTAGTATGTATAGTCGGGTCCTTTTAATCGGCAACATTTGACAGTTCATCAAAATTCATCAACGTAAACTTGTAACGGCGAGCATGAAATAACATATTTTTTCGTTTTGTTAGGTTACAATTTGCTTTAATTGTCAATTTTTTTTTTCAATGAAAATTCTAATTTATAATAGTAATTGACCGATACAAGAAATTTCACTGTTTGCTTTCACTTAAAAATCATTCTAAACATAACAAATGATTACTGATGTTAAAATTTCGTTCAAAAAAAATAGATAACATCTTTTTAGCAAATTTATAATATTGCTAATTCCAACTTCGAATTTGTCTAAACAAATATTATACGAAAAGATATTTTCTATTTTTATCGAATAAGTATTTTAGTCATCTGGACATGGAAGACCGGCCACTAACGTATTTAATTGTGGGTTAATAATAATAATTCATATGATCAGTATATATAATATTTCATAAACAATAAAAAAAGGTTTTAAAATTTGGATTTAGCTTATTAATTTTATAAAACTCAACTAAAATCTAGTTATTATATGAAACTAAACTAATAATGAAAAAAAAAAGAATACGAAACAACTTAGCGCTAAAATAAGTAAATTAAAGAATTGGATGTGACCATTTAAAAAATAAAGAACTTAAATTATATTATTAAAAAATAATTTTAAATTCACTTCAGTCCTTAGCTTCAGTAATAAAAAGAAATATTGAGAAACTTCAAAACTCAATCATGTACCTAAGGAACAAAAAATAACAAAACACAAAATTAATGTACAAATAAAATATATAATATAGTGCTTGTAGTTTTTGTGGAAGAGTAAATGAAATTACATACTATAATATTTAAGGTGAACATTATCACTTATAAGTGTAAATATATACATACAATTTGAAAATGGTGTATATATATAACAAATCTAATAAAATCAAAAGTAAAGTGGATTGCAAATTAAGGTAAAAGGCCATGGATACCAGGTCTTTAAATTTGAAATAATAAAAGGTGTTGATGTTACCTGCTCTGCACGCTGGGCGTGTTGCGATGAGAGTCCGGCGAGTGCGCGTAAGACGGAGACGAGGACATGTAAGGTGGCAATGTCGTCACCAGAACCGGCTTCACATATCCATTCTTCAACATCTCGTTCTCTGTATGTTATTAATATACAATTATTTATCTATAAATTGGACTAATGATGACATACTTTAAATCTTTTAAATTTTGTTATAATATTATCCATTCGAATATCGCTTTCAATTATAGGAACTATCATAGCATTATACAGTTTTTACCCGCGATTCTATCGCCACACTATATTTTATATTATACGATTCAAGAGTTTAGCTTCATTACGAAATAAAATAAAGTCAAAAATAAAATAAATAAAGTCGCTTTCCGCTGTCTGTCCCCTTATGTGCTTATATCTTTGAAACTACGCAACGATTTTGATGCGGTTTTTTTTAATAGATCGAGCGTGTCAACGGGGTGGTGTTTATCTATAATTCATGTATGATATGGTAAAGAAAAAGTGCTAAATACAAAATTTACTTATTTATACTTTTGATGCAGAGCAAATTTCGCCGGTTCAGCTAGTAATAATATTTAAAATGATTTTTTAAGAAGTGAAATTTTAGTATGACTTTATTGACGCCCAATTATATGGCATACTGAGTCAATTCTAACCTGGCTTAGTATAATATTTGGAGAACACGTCGTCCTTAGCAATATTCGGGTACAAGAATTGCAGTTGAGCCAGATCGAGGACCCTGTCTGCGAGGGAGCGAAGCATCAAGTCCCTGGATGTGAACGGTTGCAGGCTGAACACCTCATTACCCTCTGAAAATAAAAACATTTATTAGTATAAGAAATTACGTACATGTCAATTACTTACTCTCGTCTGTTAAAGAGTTTATAATCGGTCAATAGATTCAGAGAGAAGAGGTCAAAATTTTCTTCGCTTTTAAAATTTTTCAGCTAGTTATAATCAGCATGACGGAAATATACTTACCACCGACCCAAGCGATGGTGATACCGCCCAATTCAGAGTCAGAGAAGCGCAACAAGAAAGTGCCCGGTGGACACTTGGATAGCATATCTTCAGCTTGCTTCTTCTGTATGAAGCCCATAATCAAACTGTAATAAAATTATTCATGCATAATTATTAATAATATAAAAAATTAGAAATATAGCAAAAAAATTTTTAATTATTTAGCAATTTATGACAGCAAATCTTCAATATCACTACATATATGGGCTGCAAGCTTGTCTATAGCTAAAATGAAAGAGTAACTTACTGGTCACACCACAAGGTCCTTAAATAATCCCTGGTGACTTTAACCACCATGTAAAACCACTCCCAAAATGTGAAATTCCTCTCAGGCAGCGCATCTTTGCAGAACTGGGTCCAGCTTATAGCCATCGCGTTCAAATCAATAGTACTCATCGGCAACGATGTCCTGGAAGTCATAATACTGATGAGTATTGGTAAAGTTGATGATCATCAACTGATGATGAATGTTATAACAAATTTTGGACACAATATATTATTATTTTACATTACTTTATATGTAATATAATAATGTAAAATAAGTAAAATAAATATAAATATTTAATTCTGAAAACAACACATACCTGAATATTTTCTCTGCCAAGAATCTCAGATTATCTTCGGATAAATCACCGCCCGTGGCAGAATAAAACTTGATACGAAGAGTTTCGGCTAACTGACCCCACGTGACCTACAATGTAATCATACATTAATAATGGAAGATTTCAAATAGATGATATTTATTTAGTGGTAGTTAATAAGGTTCCATCAAAACTCACCTTATCGGGTACAGCAAACGGTACACGCCCTGGTGCACTGAACGCATTGTCCCAGGTCACAGTTGCCCATCCGTGGGGTTCTTGGTTGCCATGCACGATCACAACAACAGGCAAAGATAAAGTCCACACCTATTAAATACATAATCCTGCATTAATTTCATTCACCTACACAAACTAATAAATTGGTGTCTGTTTGTAATATTAAAATAAGCTGTTCTTACTGAATGCATATTGTATATACCAAACTAACTTTGTTTGCTTCTACAATTTGTGTATGTCTGTTTATGTATGGCTAATCTATGAAACGACTAGACCGAATTGGGCGGGTTTATCACTGGCGGATAGTTGGTGTAATAAAGAGTAACCTAGCCCAGCCTAGCTTGAGGGCTTCTTGAACAGATGAAAGTTCCTCACCTGAAAGACAAGTTCACCACCGCCAACATTAAACTGCGACTGGAAGAGTAGCGTCAACTTTTCGTCCATGACACTCTCGGTGCCTTTCTTCTCGGCGCGCTTGATCTTGCGCAGTTGCATGTTTCTGTGCGAAAAGAATGAGGTTATCTATACATATAAACAAAATTGATGTATCTGTTTGTAATATTGACTGATTAACTGGTTTATTCTACATTCATGGTGCACCAAAACAGCATTTTTTACCTGTCTATTTGTTCCGGGTAATCTCTGAAATGGATGGACTAATTTTAACAGGACTTATATTGGCAGGTGCAGCTGGTGTAAAAAAAGAGTAACTTTTCTACTTTCGGGCAATTTTCTTAGAAATATCTTTTACGTATTGCTAACAAAGTTCGCCAGATCAGCTAATGTATAATATGTATGTTTATGAGGTTTGCTGAGGGAAAATGATATAACAGAATTAACTATGTTGTAATGCTTGTGGCAGCTTTGTTTATTTTCATCTTCCAGATTCATACAAAAATAACTAAATTTTATTTTTGTTTTCCCAAATCGTTCACTCATAGCAGATAATTTGAATCTTTTATAAGAAATCTATAAGCAGAAGTGGGTTAACTAGGGTAGGTGTTGAGTGTATTTACCTGAAACTAACGCTGAGTTGTCGGCTAGTTGGCTGGTATTCCATGGTGCCGCTATTGTTCAAAATATCACCACATTCCACAGGCTGCTTCCCTTTACCAGCCTGGGTCTCGCTCTTCAGCAACAGCTGGGCTTGTTGCTCTGATATTATAACGACCTATGAACAGGAGAAATATCATTAGATACTGATTTTTTTTTAGAAACTGGGTAATTTGACCCAGATAATGATGAAAATGATGTAGAACGAAGATCAGCAGCCACAATACTTACGCTTACTCTAGGCGGCGTCATAAAAACGTTTAGCTGACCCCCGACTAGTAAACGGACTGTAGCCGTGAAACTAAAACAAAATGAAAAAAATATATATTATTATTTTTATTTATCGGATATGGAGGCAAATGTAAGTGACTAGTGCCGGTCATGGAAACCTGCAACAGTGGTGTTAAAGTTGCGTTGCCGATATATACGGGAGTAGAATGGGAGGGGAGGAGGAGGGACATGGGCCTCCCGGTATCTCTCTCACCGAACGAAAGGCGGCATGAGCCACTTTACGTCGATATTCTGAGAGACAGTGATATTTCACCGACCGAGCCGGCCCATTCATGCAATGATCTGCGTGGCTCTACCACTAAAAATTTCATAACTTCCTTCCTTACAAAATTTCAATTTCAAATTATGCGCTATAACCTCATTTCGACCACTTATTCCTTTCACCATACCCCACCCCAATAGTGATTGGAATAGGGCAGTGAAAGAAAGAAAGAAATAAATGATTACAGCAAACTTAATATATAAAACTATTGTTTACTTCATTTCATGTTCTAATTAATGCAGCATAATGGGGAAAATGCACCGAATTACAGTTTTTTAGGGAATTTTAAATTTGATTCTAATTATCACTGCAACATTGTGTATATTTTAATCTCTTACTTACCGTGTGTTTGTCTTCATAACCTGCGGAGGCTGCTTCTCAATCACAAACGTCGATGTAACCAGAGTGGACAGTAGAGCAGTCACCTAACATGACAAAGGGTTGACATTATCATCGACGATAAAATAAAACTGACACTAATAGAATATAAAATACTATAAATGAGATTTATAATACATCGCGTTTTTTTTTCAAACAGGTAGTCAATAACTCATAGATTAAAATAACTAATAAATTTTAATCTATGAGTTAGATTCGCGAAAATCCGAGAAATAAATAGTCAATAACTGTCAACGTTTTTAACGCAGAAGAAACCACCAGTTTTGTACATCACAGCATAAACAATAAGCTTCCTATAAACAGCTCGATCGATTCGAATTAAATTTTACATGTATAGTCAAGTGTCAGAAGGTTTTATTTTCCAATAAGAAAGTAGAACTCTACGATCGTCATCCGGCTCGAGAGACCACCTACCTGCTTGCTCATTTCATCCAACATCTCGGCCAGATGGGGTTGTCGCAGCTCAGCCATAGTCTTAGTATTAATGCGGGCCACGTTATTAACTTGCTGACGTGTTGTCCAAATAAGATCGGCGAGTAGTTCACACCATTCCTGGATGGTATTCAAATTCGATTGCATCGGTACGCCATTGCCGCTGAGTTGTTGTTCGCGCTTCCATCTATGAAATTAATTTAAAAACTGAGCACTTAAAGTAAAAAAAAAAATAGAGCGTCTTCTTTAACACAGCATTAGTCAGGGCCACAATGAGCTAAAATATTGTCCTGGTCCCCAAGATATACGCTTGGGGACCAGGTCGCTTACCTACTACTATACACGCTTACTAGTAGGATTTTATTTTTAATAAATAGATAATTGGCATAATATTATTGGCAAAGCGGATGGATGTAGGAGTCGTTGACGGCCAAGATACACATACCATGACCAAATAGAACGTGTTCTAGAGAAAGGGGATAGTAGGAGCCCTAAAAAATCGACGCACGTGTATGAAAAGAGTTA
Source organism: Euproctis similis (assembly GCA_905147225.2). Taxonomy (NCBI): domain Eukaryota; kingdom Metazoa; phylum Arthropoda; class Insecta; order Lepidoptera; family Erebidae; genus Euproctis; species Euproctis similis. The sequence continues at coordinate 4,406,628 of LR990107.1, forward strand.
TGAAAGTCAACGAAACCAGTGCGGTATGTAAGTATCGTGCCATATGGCGCTCTGTTCTCTCTGCCTGCCCTGGATTCAGCGTGAAGTTATGTATGTATTATTGGCCTCATTCAGAAATGAACAGCCGATTTCAACAAAAGTAATAAGTTTGATCGGGTCTACAAACCTAGGAGGACCAAACTTAACTAATCAAAAATGTATGCACATGCGTATATATGCGTGCAAAATTGAATGAATAACGTTGTATTTATTTTTTAAAAACAAATTTGTATCGCTAACTTATTAGATAGAGTGCAAAAGCATAGCATAGCACGACGACATTTTCAATGCCAACACATTGCAACTTACTAATAACATTGGCTCAGAGCAAAACTTATGTAATTATGCAACTTTCTAAAAATAAAAATGTGTAACATACTAACCAAGCAACCGGTCAACATATTATTGAAATAAAAACACAGCAATATAATTTTAAATTACCAATCACTTGTTACAAATAATTTTGTGTTGTTTGTATGGTGATTTTTTTGTAACTTTTTGCCATTATATTGGTCCAATATTGGCACTTTTTACACATAACTAACAAAAATAGCTTCCAACAGTCTTAGTGTGAGCTAGGATTTGAACCCTAGACATGTGGTGTCAAAACCAAGCTGCTCAACATCCAGACCATTGAGACAAAAATATGTAAATTCATAATTGTATAAAACGCTTGGACGCCCATAAGACATCCATAATCATTATAAATGTTTTTACTCGGGGATTGAACCCGCGAAATTCTATTCACTAGTAAATACCTTTCCTCCTATATTATGATACTTTTCATACAAATATACGTAAAAGTCGTTGTTAAAGTGTCCATTCAAACCTTTCAAGGGAATTCCCCGCGCTAAGCCACTATGTCATAGAAACTACACAGCAATTATTTATTCATTCCATTGGCTTGGCTAAGATGACTTACTTGATAGGTTGTGCTTTTGCAAGCTTAAATCAAAATTAAGCGAGAGAAACATACACACACATATTTTTAACGTCGAAATTTGGCAAAAAAATATAGCATGAGCACGTGAAAAAAATACAATATTATACAGCAACAATAAAAAAGGAAAACAGTTAAATTTAGGAGACAAATTTCAAGTGTCCGAACGATTATTGTATTATGAAACTTCTTATGAAACTCTATTATAACAACATTTGTGGAAGTTCGTCCAAGTTACAGTCACAATACTTACTTTATGAGTTCTTCGTCGAGAACTTGGCTCTGGAGTTGTCGCAGATTCGCAATGTTGTCCTTCATGTGATCGACCAGCTCCAATTGAGATTGGCTTATTTGTGCCACCTGTAACAATCGTTTCTCATTTAATACTCGTGGAATGGATAGTGAACCAACTCGAGACATTGTTTAATAATTTTTTTTTAATTTTAATATCTAAGTTATTTTTAATCCAGAGTTATTTTAATACTTAGTACATATTTTTTAAGGTATCCCAGTTGTATTCTGCAAAAATTGTAATTATATGGTGCAAAGATTTTTTCAGCTGTCAATAATAATAAAAAAACATTCAATGTGTTTACTGTCTGTATGTCTGTCTGACCAAGCCGTAAGAGAAACTTACCTTAGCATTCAATTTGCGCTCGGTCTCTTCAATTTGCACACGAAGACAAGCGATCAGATCCCTGCGGTCGTTAGTCATTGATTGTTGAAGGTAATTCATGTGACCTGGACATATACATATTAGTATAGTTAGTATATTTTAGTGACTAAAATTTTACAAGCTATGGATTCTGTACAAGGCAACAAAACCGATATAATTTGTGGGATAGCAGGGCGAAACGTCAAGTGAGTCACCTGATGGTAAGTAACTTCTCACCGCACATGTACACCGTGGTGCGTTGCCGTCCTTTCAGGGACTAGCAGGGGAAAGAAAGGGGAAAGGAGATCGGTCCGGATGCCTTTCTCACCGAACGAAACGCGGCACGAGCCACTTCACTTAGAATTTCACCGGTCGAGGCCAGCCCATTCATCCCGCGAACTGCAAGAATCTACCACTGTTTATTTATTTATTATTATTAACTTTATGTATAACATATATTATCAAATAGATGCTTAGATGATTTCTGAGCATTAGTCTCTAAACTTATATAATAATAACTAGCTGACCCGGCGGACTATGTCCCGCATCAAAAGTAATAAATGAGTAAAAATTTCAATTTGTGCTATACGAGTACATCGGCACGCGTTTTGGCGCGCCACGCAACTACTATGTCCCGCTATGTTAATACTGTAATATCTTCGTAAATATTCATTTAAATTACATACTGTAAAGGGCTATATTGATCTATATTAAAAGGACAATCTATTTAAGACACTTAGGCCCGTAAGATCAATCATAGTTAAAACTGTCGATTTTCTAAACTATAGTCAATTTTAATCTAGAGTTTAAACCTGCCTCGTAAGATCAACAGCGAAATGGACATACATTACGTAAACTAAGTTTAGTTTTCGACAGATGGCAACATTTGGTTATTTAAAGTCCATATTTCGCTCATCATTCACTCTTTTGTACATTGTCTGTGGCATATTTCGTGAAAAAACTCTTTTTCTCTTTCTTTTATGAAGTTTTATAGTGTGACCATAGATTTAAGAAAAATAGATCGGCAATAGTCACCCAAACAACGTGACCAAAAATGGGTTGTTAATGTGTGAGTGACTTACGGGGCTCGTGGCGCATTGGTAAAACAACCGGCTGCAGCACTGAGGTCGGGGGTTCGATTTTCGCCCGAGTACAAATATTTATGACAAACATTAATATTTGTGCGGCGTCTGGGTGTTTTTCTATGTATTATAAGTATGTATTTACAAAAGAAAAGTATATATGTATTAGTATCCGTTCTCTAGTAACCATAGCACAAGCATTTAGTTGCTTAGTTTGGAACTGGCGCTGTGTGATTTGTGTCCAAGATATTATTATTGTTATCAATGTGTTCTAAGGGAAAATGGAAAAGCTAGAAGAATGGGCAGCAGCATTCTTTTTCAAGACACTACAGCCTACTGCGATCGCCAACCCGCCTGCCAAGCGTGGCGATTATGGCAAAAACCCCCCATGATTGCGCGGACCGGCAGTTGTGGCGCTTTATGAGGAAGGCCTATGTCCAGCAGTGGACGTCAAAAGGGCTTATGATATGATGTGTTCGTAAAAAGCGCTTCAAAGCGTTAACTTTTACATAGTTAATGTTCATGTGTGGAAATGTAAATATCCCCAAAATCTAATATACGCGGTTACGCTGTCAGCTATTAGTAAATTTTTCCTGACATGTGCCACCTATTGTAGTCTATGCTAAATCTATGTATGAACCCACAATCGTTGTGTCAGATGTCAGCTGATAAACGACCGCCATTTTTAAACTAGGCAGGAATACGGTTTAAACGGCAAAATCTCCTGGTATAAGCTAAACTATAGTTTAAACTGTTATTGGAGGTTTATCTAGCATTGATCTTACAAAATAAACGACAGATGAGGTTTAAACTAGGTAAAATAGTTTAAACTGTGATTGATCTTACGGGCCTAAGGCCCGTAAGATCAATCATAGTTAAAACTGTCGATTTTCTAAACTATAGTCAATTTTAATCTAGAGTTTAAACCTGCCTCGTAAGATCAACAGCGAAATGGACAAAGATTACGTAAACTAAGTTTAGTTTTCGACAGATGGCAACATTTGGTTATTTATTGTCCATATTTCGCTCATCATTCACTCTTTTGTACATTGTCTGTGGCATATTTCGTGAAAAAAACTCTTTTTCTCTTTCTTTTATGAAGTTTTATAGTGTGACCATAGATTTAAGAAAAATAGATCGGCAATAGTCACCCAAACAACGTGACCAAAATTGGGTTGTTAATGTGTGAGTGACTTACGGGGCTCGTGGCGCATTGGTAAAACAACCGGCTGCAGCACTGAGGTCGGGGGTTCGATTTTCACCCGAACACAAATATTTATGACAAACATTAATATTTGTGCAGCGTCTGGGTGTTTTTCTGTGTATTATAAGTATGTATTTACAAAAGAAAAGTATATATATATATGTATTAGTATCCGTTATCTAGTATCCATAGCACAAGCATTTAGTTGCTTAGTTTGGAACTGGAGGGCCCTGTGTGATTTGTGTCCAAGATATTATTATTATTATCAATGTGTTCGTAAAAAGCGCTTCAAAACGTTAACTTTTACAAAGTTAATGTTCATGTGTGGAAATGTAAATAAAATATACGCGGTTCCCAAAATCTAATATAAGTGGTTGCGCTGTCAGTGATTCGATGCTATTAGTAAATTTTTCCTGACATGTGCCATCTATTGTAGTCTATGCTAAATCTATGTATGAACCCACAACCGTTGTGTCAGATGTCAGCTGATAAACGACCGCCATTTTTAAACTAGGCAGGACCACAGTTTAAACGGCAAAATCTTCTGGTGCAGCAAAAAACTATTTTATCTAGTTTAAACCTCATCTGTCGTTTATTTGGTAAGATCAATGCTAGATAAACCTCCAATAACAGTTTAAACTATAGTTTAGCTTATACCAGAAGATTTTGCCGTTTAAACTGTGGTCCTGCCTTGTTTAAAAATGGCGGTCGTTTATCAGCTGACATCTGACACAACGATTGTGGGTTCATACATAGATTTAGCATAGACTACAATAGATGGCACATGTCAGGAAAAATTTACTAATAGCATCGAATAACTGACAGCGTAACTGCGTATATTAGATTTTGGGGATATTTATATTTCCACCCATTAACATTACACCCAACACTATGTAAAAGTTAACGCTTTGAAGCGCTTTTTACGAACACATCATATCATAAGCCCTTTTGACGTCCACTGCTGGACATAGGCCTCCCTCATAAAGCGCCACAACTGCCGGTCCGCGCAATCATGGGGGGTTTTTGCCATAATCGCCACGCTTGGCAGGCGGGTTGGCGATCGCAGTAGGCTGTAGTGTCTTGAGAAAGAATGCTGCTGCCCATTCTTCTAGCTTTTCCATTTTCCCTTAGAACACATTGATAATAATAATAATATCTTGGACACAAATCACACAGCGCCAGTTCCAAACTAAGCAACTAAATGTTTGTGCTATAGTTACTAGAGAACGGATACTAATACATATATACTTTTCTTTTGTAAATATGTAAATACATACTTATAATACATAGAAAAACGCCCAGACGCCGCACAAATATTAATGTTTGTCATAAATATTTGTACTCGGGCGAAAATCGAACCCCCGACCTCAGTGCTGCAGCCGGTTGTTTTACCAATGCGCCACGAGCCCCGTAAGTCACTCACACATTAACAACCCATTTTTGGTCACGTTGTTTGGGTGACTATTGCCGATCTATTTTTCTTAAATCTATGGTCACACTATAAAACTTCATAAAAGAAAGAGAAAAAGAGTTTTTTCACGAAATATGCCACAGACAATGTACAAAAGAGTGAATGATGAGCGAAATATGGACTTTAAATAACCAAATGTTGCCATCTGTCGAAAACTAAACTTAGTTTACGTAATCTATGTCCATTTCGCTGTTGATCTTACGAGGCAGGTTTAAACTCTAGATTAAAATTGACTATAGTTTAGAAAATCGACAGTTTTAACTATGATTGATCTTACGGGCCTTAGGCCCGTAAGATCAATCACAGTTTAAACTATTTTACCTAGTTTAAACCTCATCTGTCGTTTATTTTGTAAGATCAATGCTAGATAAACCTCCATTAACAGTTTAAACTATAGTTTAGCTTACACCAGGATATTTTGCCGTTTAAACCGTGGTCCTGCCTAGTTTAAAAATGGCGGTCGTTTATCAGCTGACATCTGACACAACGATTGTGGGTTCATACATAGATTTAGTATAGACTACAATAGATGGCACATGTCAGGAAAAATTTACTAATAGCATCGAATCACTGACAGCGCAACCGCTTATATTAGATTTTGGGAACCGCGTATATTTTATTTACATTTCCACACATGAACATTAACTTTGTAAAAGTTAACGTTTTGAAGCGCTTTTTACGAACACATTGATAATAATAATAATATCTTGGACACAAATCACACAGGGCCCTTCAGTTCCAAACTAAGCAATAAAATGCTTGTGCTATGGATACTAGATAACGGATATAATACATATATATATATATATATATATATATATATATATATATATACTTTTCTTTTGTAAATACATACTTATAATACACAGAAAAACACCCAGACGCTGCACAAATATTAATGTTTGTCATAAATATTTGTGCTCGGGTGAAAATCGAACCCCCGACCTCAGTGCTGCAGCCGGTTGTTTTACCAATGCGCCACGAGCCCCGTAAGTCACTCACACATTAACAACCCAATTTTGGTCACGTTGTTTGGGTGACTATTGCCGATCTATTTTTCTTAAATCTATGGTCACACTATAAAACTTCATAAAAGAAAGAGAAAAAGAGTTTTTTTCACGAAATATGCCACAGACAATGTACAAAAGAGTGAATGATGAGCGAAATATGGACAATAAATAACCAAATGTTGCCATCTGTCGAAAACTAAACTTAGTTTACGTAATCTTTGTCCATTTCGCTGTTGATCTTACGAGGCAGGTTTAAACTCTAGATTAAAATTGACTATAGTTTAGAAAATCGACAGTTTTAACTATGATTGATCTTACGGGCCTTAGTTGGATGAAAATTAATGCTGTAATGTTTAAAATTGCTTCGTATATAAGCCATTAGTCTCGTGAAAAGTATAAAAATAAAAATGGTCATTGTGTGTTATCCTTAAGAGATAGACATTTTTGTAGACCTTCTGAAGGTGTTTAATAATGTAGAACATTGTTTAGATCTATCACTTACGGTTCAGACAGCGTTTGCAATTAAAGTACTAAATCTCGAAAATTATCATATTTTATTTAGTACATCATACATGATTTATAGATCAAAACCACCTCGTTGACACCCTCTAACTATTAAAAAAAAACCGCATCAAAATCCGTTGCTTAGTTTTAAAGATATAAGCATATAAGGGGACAGACAGCGGAAAGTGACTTTGTTTTATACTATGTAATGATGATTATACTAGTACCCACCCTTATGTTTCAAACACTCGTGGTATTCCAACGAGAATGACTCAATGTTCGCCTGAAGTCCTCGTATCTCTTCACCCACCACATTCACTTTCTGGCGAACGGTCTGCAGACCGGTGATTAACTGTTACAAACAAAAATTTAACATGTCTTAATGATTTGTTTTAAAATATAATTCATAAAAAGAGTGTATTCAAATCAAGCTCAAATAACACCCACTGACAAAAATGCAAGGGCGCATCTGTGTTATTAAAACTACAATAATTAATAGAACATGTTATGAGCGGATGCTCGATCGTCTTGTAAAAGCCTTTACATCTTTTACAACTTCCATAATAGTTACAAGTAGACAATATTTTTACTATCTAGAGAACAACCGATTTTTTTTAATTATCGATTAAAACGTTAAGCTAGCGGTGGATATCTTTAGCTCCTACATGTTCAAATTTGTGTTCGACTTAGTAATCATTTACCTCGCTGTATTTCCTTTCGGTTTGCGGCTGGGTGGCGTACGAAGATCCCATAGCATTCTGTATCACTTCCATCTCCATGGCCAACGAGCGACGCATGTAAGCGAACAGCTCTTGAGGATTGTGGCTGTAAACATCACGCATCATTAAGTATTTTTACTTCTATAATAAACCATAATTAATTATACGCACGCCATGGTATTACAAGCACTATGAGCTCTTAATTTTAGCCAGCTTGCGCTCTGCCATCCTTGCCAGCTTGCTTCAAATACCTACTCAAAAATTGGTGCCAGCTCTCGAACTATATGGCATATCAGAAATCAAGGCAAACACCCCATCAGAACGTCTGTATTTGCCTTTGCTTGCCAAACGTGCGGACACCCTAATAAAATTTATATTATAGATATTTAATATCTATGCGTTGTACGGTTTCAGCATTCGGTAGGTGAATTTCTTTGTCAAAAGTATCACGTGTCGCAATCGTTATGTTAAATTCATAAATTGCAACAGAAATTGTATCCATACGTGAAAATTTACAATGTCAAAGTTTAAGTATGTTATCAACAACTGGACTGGTGGATGGAAACCTACACGATAATCTGTCAACTTGAAACATAATAATAAAATGTAAAATTTCACCAAATCAGCAATGAAAAGTGACAAGAAATAGAATTAGATAGTTGAAACTAACAATATAAAACATTTGAAACTAAATGCCTATTATGATGGTACAAGTTGGAGGGTAAATCACAGCATCAGATATATTTGTTATAATAAAAAAACAACTTTGCGAAAATAGAGAAAAACCAGCGTACTTCGCCATTTGGATGAGCAAGTTTGTCCTAGGTGGTTTACGTCCTGCCGCGCTTTCAGATTCCTGATCTCCGGTATTTAATACTTATTATCAGCACATATATAAACACAATGTTCACTAACAACTACACTATTGTAATGATATTATTAAGTATCACTTTTTGTTCAACTAGTCTTTTTGTGCGTACACCAGGCTTGAGGTGAATTCACACTAAAAAAAAAAGAGTATTTCGCGTCCGACAGCTGAGGAGCTGGAGGTTCAGACCCTGCCAACGTCACGTCACGGTGCAAACTGACGACAATGATGACAAAAACAAGTGCCACGTGATTTTCACCACGAGTGCAAACAAAAACAATTTGTTGAACGGCCGCATTCACAATACGGATTAGGATGATGTCTTTTTAAATAATAGTGTGTTGTTTCTGTTTCTTTCTTGTCTGTGTGTGTTTGTGCGTGTGTGTGCATAAATTATTTATAATCTGTTGAAAGAGTATTTACTTTTTTGAATCAAGTTCTTATTGTGTCCATATTCCACGCTCAGTAGCCGTGGTAGTGAATTTATTTCAGATATATGGTTTTAAACTGATACATAAATTGAGTAAATACCATTCAAAAGAATGAAATGTATAAAACTTGCATAAATTGTCTACGACTAACTAATACTGACCTGTATTGCATATGAAAATTCTTCGCTGCGTCTAAAAGTTTCATCTTAGTGACGAACATATCCGGGGACAGCATCAGATCAGCGCTGGCCTGGATCTCCGCGACCAGTTCTTCAACGAAGTAACGTTGTTGTTCTTCAGGTTCTGCCACCCTGTAGGCAAACGTATTTACATTTATCACGATGAAGAGTATTTTTCAAGGAATAAGACTTTTAAGGTCAAATAAAATGCTCAAAAGAACATAAGCGTGACATAGATTTAAATACATAACAATAACTGGCATAAGAGAATAGGCATGTTGACAGATTTTGAAATCCTCTTCCATAATGTAGTTACTAAATTCGAAAGAAACCTTTATTTCGGTAACAAAATAAAGTTTAACAAAGTGGCCATTCTTCTAACATTTTTTTAAGAGCGCGCGAAAACAGCTAGTAGTATCATCAAGTATCATGGCGCCCAACTTTATGTCACAGCATTTGTAAACATTAAATGCATCTCGCTGATAGAAACAAAGAAAAATAGCGAAAGCAAAAAGCGATGTGTGCGCAGTGTTGTGACTACACTTTGCATTTTATTTTCATGGGATGTAATTAATGTTTTAGTCAAAATGACGGAAACTATGATTATTTGACACTATCGCTACGTCCATTCATTGTCAAGGCAAGGAATAAAGCCGCTGTGACAAACAATAAGAACTAAAACTATTATTTTTCAATATTTTACACTTTTTATGTGGCGACGAAAGTAACAAAGAGGGTAGTTATTAAAAATTCCAAGAAACTTCAGCAATTTAGTGAGAATACGGTAACAATGTATAAACATGTACTATCTCTTTCGCACAGTAAATTCAATATATTAAAAAGCGACAAACATAATACGTCCTTTATTTGTGTTCAGTGCGAATAATTGGTCAGTCAGGTAGTCCGAAAAGGTAGTTATTTAAAATAGTAGTCCTTTTTAAAATAGGCGCAGTGTGCATTGTCCTCGCATGTAGCAGTAATATAAAAACAAGCTTTTATGAACACGGCAGATTTAAAGCGCAATCAAATTGTAAATTTCCAAACAAAATGAAAGCGTCGTATGGTGCGCAAACAATGAGCACTGAGCAGGTAGCCGCCTGCCTGATGCGGGTCCACCGCCCCCACCCCTCCTCGCACCAACTTCCGAGAAGATGCTAAACGAAACAATACAAAAGTCTGCGGGGCGTCAGTACCGTTATCTATCTTAGACGTTTAGAAAAAGCAACTTTCACACTTTTGACATAACAATAAAAATTTGGAATATTACAAATTTTACCATCTCATTTGGTCACCAATATTGATAGTGTTTTATAGCAAGAGTAAAAAATATAACGAAAGCCGTACAAAATATGAAAAATATGAATTATATTATATTGACCTAAATTAAATTTCAATAATAGTTTTGTACGTACCAAGCTGAAAAACATCGTCAGCAGCCTAGGTAGCGGTGGAAAGACCGTCAGTTGACGCACAAATGATTTAAAATGTCGGATGTTGTTAGTCATCCGAGATTTATTGAAAAAAAAAACTATAGTTACTCGATCGGCATATAATCACTACCTAAACTGCAACGCTACCTCCTGGACCATCTATAGTCTCACATCACAACTATGTAAATTACATATTTAAAGCATGATTACGTTTCAGTCCCACAGGAAACAAACTAGTAATGCTTGTTTTGTATACATGCATACATAACTTCACGCCAAATCCCTTGCGGGGTAGGCAGAGAGAACAGAGCGCCATAAGGCACAATTCTTACACGCCTCACTCGCTTCGTTGACTTTCATAACTCTTTTCATGCACGCGCGTCGGTTTTTGAGGCTCCTAACATCACCTTCCTCCAGAACACGTTTTATTTGGTCTTGGAATGTGTGTCTTGGCCGTCCTCGACTCCTACATCCATCCGCTTTTGCATTGTATATCTGCTTAGTCAGTCTTGCATCAACCATTCTTTCTACATGCCCGAACCATCGGAGCATGCCCTTTCTTACTTTTACACCGACACTCTCTTTGAAACCAACTTCCTTCCTTACAACCTTGTTTTCTACGCGGTCAGCGAGAGTCAATCCGCAGATTTTGCGCAGTGCCTTCATTTCTACCGCGTTTATTCTACTTTCATGCACACTCTGCCATACCCTTGAGACCAGGAAGACTCGCGTGATCCCCAGTTTTGTTCGGACCCAAAGATGTCTCGGGCCTACCAACTCATAATCTTTCACTCCGGAAGCAAAGCGGGAGGAGAGAACGACTCCAACACCCCCACTGGCACGACCGTCCGGGTCCACTCCGGACCATAGGGCTACCATGCCACCGGGGAGGTCTTCGGTCTCACTGCCCTTCCGCTTTGTCTCCGTCAAACAAGAAGAAATAAACAAAACAAAAAGACACAAGAAACAAAACATAAACAAAAAGAAATATACAAAACAAGCATTACTAATTTGTTTGGAGCATTATTTAAATTATTTAATGATAATTTGCCTATGCAAATTATCATTAATCTTGGTATTTTTTACAGTAGAAACTAGATAACGCTCAAACTCATAATTTAAAAAAATATAGAGCCCAATGTTGACCAGCGGGAGACCACTAGTTATGTATTCTTCGGTCTAACAGAACATACTTTTATTTTGTTTTTTTTACACTTTAATTACATTTTTAATTATGAGAGATAAGAGAGAGACGTACACCATCGCGGACTTTTTTGTAGACCTTTTGAAGGCGCTTAATAATGTGGCGCAGTGGTCGAGCACATGGCTTCTGATCCGGAGGTCCGGGTTCGAATCCTGACACTGGCTCACACCAATGACTTTTCGAAATTGTTTTCGGAAGTTATGTGTGATAAATATCGATGACTGAAAAACTTTGAGAAAACCTATTGCCATACCGGGTATGGCAATAGGTTCACCATCTATTCCATTTGGGACGTAAACATAACGGCGAGACGAGGCTTAATAGCCGCTGCCTACACCTTCGGGTAACAAAGGCGTGAAGTTACGTTATGTTTAATAATGTAGTACATTGATTTGATCTATCACTTAGGGTTGAAAATATCTTTTCCACTGCTGCTTAAAAAGTCAACTACAATTATGACTGTAAAGTATGAAAAAAGTGCTGAAAATAATTCCAGGAAGGGTGTACGTACCATATCCGACTCTCTATCCATGGTGCGAGACAGTGGCGCACTTCGATGGGGAAATGCTCCCCATAGATGGTTCGTACCTGAAAATTATTACAACCTTCATATTTGTTTTAAATGTTCAAGGGAATATTATAGGATGGACAGAATTAGGTAATGCGAACTTGGAGCCGGAGATAAAGAAAAAAAAAATTTCTCTTCAACCCGAAAAAGCACTAGGAAGTTTTTTATATGACTGTCAATATTTACAAATATGCTATATCGTAGCTTAGAGGTAGAGGTTTAACATGGAGCTGTTGAGCAAAAGGTCGCTAGTTCGAAGCCAGTCAACCACCAAAACCGACGTCGGTTTGGTGTTTCACAGGCTTGGATCAGTTTTGTATTTATAATTGGTCCAGCTCTGGTAACAAACCAAAGGTCCCCCGATAACCAGAATGCTCTGTCTTTATCTTCACGTATTACAGGTAAAAAAGTATGTATATTCTTCCAGAACGAGTATATTTTTTATATTCCAGACGAATTTATTCTATGAAATTACCTTCTGCAAACTTTCTTGTGGAAGCTGTTGTGCCCTCGCCCAGAGAGACATTTTTCTGAAACAAAACCGTAATGGACCATCACACAAGATTCATTAGATTGGATTTAATTACAAATTACTCATAATCTAAACAGGAAACAAAGACACACGATCCGGTTATTTAATTTGCAACTAAACTGTAATTAATTTTATTTTCATAAACTACAAAAATTACCTGTGTCAGACATTAAAAACATTACAAAATATATATATATAATTATTTTCAAATCTAATACATTACATAATTTCATTAAAACAAAAAATTTATTCGATCCCAACAAACGCAACTTTTATTTTAAATTTTGTAAAATCATCGAATTATCGGCTCCTCATCTGTCCTACGGGATTAAATAGGTACTTCATTCGCAAACAAGAGGTAACGCTGCCCATACCTTCTGGTATAAAGGGGTGACAAACACAAAAAAGATTGCAAGTTTTGAAAATAAGAGAGGCGCAAAAAGAGAATGTAACATAATTAATATTCTCTTTCGATCGGTAATATAAATATAAAATTAATATATATTTCCCGTAATATCAGCGCGAATCTTTATAAAGCAATTTGTGTATGGATCTATTGACCCGATGAGGGCGCGAGTCAGGCACGCGCACAAACATTTGCCCGCACCACGCCGCACAACACCCCAGACTCATTATAATAACTAGTAGAGTAAGAGCCAGCGACCGCCAGACCTTCGTTATTTTATAAAGCCTGAAAGTTTGTCAGCTCGTAGTCCCAGCACATATAAGAACGATAGCCAATTATTATGTTTGGACCATAGTTACTTTGGCAGGTACTCTATAATTTCATCTCTATAAGGTCATCTATAATTTCATGAACGTTTAGGCTGTCTGGCAAGGGGTTTCCACCATGCGAACTATCCGGCAATTAAAATCGTGGTTTTTAATATTATTCTGAAGATAATATCAAAAGTTCAACCTTTATAAAATAACGAAAGTAGAATAATTTATTTCCATCTTTGGTACCCCGTACCTGCCAAAGTAACTATGGTCCAAACATTATAATTGGCCATCGTTCTTACATGTGCTGGGACTACGAGCTGACAAACTTTCAGGCTTTATAAAATAACGAAGGTCTGGCAGTCGCTGGCTCTTGGGCTATAGTACATATTTAAAAAGCACTGTACTAACACGAGTCAAACTCACTGTTGCCAACCCTACTGTTTTAACAGTAGATTTACTGTTAATCAGTACATTTACTGTTAATTAAAAAAACAGTAAATCTAACCCTTTTTTGTTTTATCCATAAATTTTGCTGTTTTTTCTTTAAGTGTAGAGAGACACATGTTACCTCAAGAAAATATTTTGCTTTATTATTTCTATGTTATAAAATGTTATGAAACTGGATATTTTAATTGACCATAGCCCATATGCTAGTGAAAACTACAGTTGAAACTTTAACATAAACATAACATAAAAACGTAACTTCACGACTTTTGTTACCCGAAGGTGAAGGCAGCGACTGTTAAGCCTCGTCTCGCCGTTATGTTTACGTCCCAAATGGAATAGGTGGCGAACCTATTGCCATACCGGGCACAAAGTTTTCAGTCATCGATATTTATCACACATCACATAACTTCCGAAAACAATTTCGAAAAGTCATTGGTGTGAGCCAGTGTCTGGAATCGAACCCGGACCTCTGGATCAGAAGCCGTGTGCTCGACCACTGCGCCACCGAGACTTTAAATTTAAATTTCTCAAATACGTGTAATACCTGCCTACCTCTATAATAATAATGAAAAAAATACTACATACTCTTGTCTCTCTCATTGTTTATTCTAGGGGTTTTTTTTATTACATATGTTGTTATTATATAACTAGTAACCTAGTAACTGAAATAATTGAGTATTTTTACTGCCATTGGTTATTGTTTTTTTTTTATTTATGGGATAGGAGGGTAAACGAGCAGACGTGACACCTGAGGGTAAGCAACCAAAGCCGCCCATGGACACCAGCAACACATAGTGTTACTGTTGCGTTGCCGACCTTTAAGGGATAGCGTATAGAGAATGTTGGGATAGGGCGGTGTGGGCCTCCGGTTACCTCTGTCACCGGACGAAACGCGGCATGAGCCGCTTTACGTCGATCTTCGTGGTATTTCACTGGTCAAGCCGGCCCATTCATGCAGCGAACTGCTTGGTCTAAAGTATGAAACCTGCCTTTTTGAACCCATCTACTGTTTTCTACTGCTTTTTAATGAGAGAACTGTTGTTTTTTTATTTGTTGGGGTTGGCAACGCTTCATGTATATTGAACAGAGTAGCTTCAAACCCTAAGCTATACACACCCGGGAACGTTCGATCCTTCAATTTCGATGACTAACTGTAATTAGATCTTTTGTAAAACATTCCACTAGTTACCTAATGAACTAGTTATATGATATATCAGCTACCTAAACGCTCTGGGGCAATTAATTAATTAAGTTTACTATTAATTAAGTTTTAAATAAGCGGCACAAATACAGAAACCTTATAGGTGACTATGTGTTTGAGCCGTTTGGGGTTGAGACTTTGGGGACATGGGGTCCGAGTGCTCGTGCACTTTACAAAGATCTTGCAAAGAGGCTGATCGAAGCCTCTCGCGACCAGAGGGCTGGTCTATTCTTCGCACAGAGGATTAGCATTGCCATTCAGCGTGGCAATGCGGCCAGTCTTCTGGGCACGCCGCCAGTAGACCGAGATGCGGAGAAATTTGATTTCAGGTAGTTTTTTAATTGTATATATTGTAAATAATGTAATTAATTTATTTGTTCTTATTATTGTAAATAAAGCGTTTGAATCCTAATCAGTTTTAAATTAATTAAGTTTTATAATTAATTCGAATTAGTTTCGACAAAAACTAAAATATTCTCGTTATTATAATACTCATTCGTTATTATATTGGTCACAAAGATGTTTTCACATCTTCGACTCTATTATTAAAAACTTAATGCTGGTAATGGTGTAGGTCAAAATAAAAAAATATATAATAAATCCATAAAAGCCACACTAACTCTAATAAAAATTTAAAAAAGAAAATAAATCTAGCCTTTTTAAATTACAGTCTAGTGAGTAATATAGCTTTTTTTTTTAAATAGAACAGAAAAAACAGTCATAAATTAATAACTGTAGTTTAAGATTACAATTACGTAGTACATAATCAGGTTATGGTTTGATTTCTTTAAACATAAGACAGTAAGTAGTAATAGTAAGAATTAATAAAACTAATTCCGTAAATATAAACAGTAAAAATACTTATCAGTATAACCGTATTTATATTTTTATTTTTAAATTGATTTACTCGATTTGAATGTGAGTCGAGTGATAAAAGTATCTAAATATTTTACTAAAAACGTAAAATAATTACTTTATGTCACTATAATATCACTTTAACTGGGGAGCGCTAGAACTCACAAATGGAACCATCAAATAAACCACATTTTAAACAAATTCATAACTTGAACTAGCCAAAAATAAGTTGTTCCACAAAAGTAAGTAGAACATTCGTGAACTTTTGAATTTTTCATGTTTGGTGTAAGCCCATTAATTAGGATCCATTTGTAATCTGTCACAACGAGTTATTGATCATGAAAGGTTGAAAATATCCGAAGCCTGTAAGAAGGCTATAAAATCCGCAAGATGTTAATTTATTTATACAGATTACAAGATAATATTAAAAATTAGGCCCCTAATATAAACACAAGAAAAAAATAAAAATTAACTTTCATCAACTTCACATCTAAATTTATTTTCTTATTTAAATAATATTTATTATTCGTATATTATTCCTGTTACACATGATAGACACAAAACTCTCGCGCTATTAAAGGTTTATGTATCTATCTTTATGATTTTACTAGCTGACCCGGCTTACTTTGTTTCGCTTCAGAAGCAATAAAAAATAAAACATATTTTCTAAAAAACAAATAGCCTAGGCTATTTCTTATTACACCAGTTACCCGCCAGTAAAAGTACCGTCAAAATCGGTCCAGCCATTTCAAATATTACCCGCAATAAACAGACAGACAAAAGATAGCAATTGTAAAAAATTATATTTTGTCATGGATATAATCCATGAATATTACAAACAGTCACTTCAATTTTATTTAAAATAATATAAAATAAATTCAAATACATATTACCTTTCGACCACGGGAGAACCGGGAGGAGATCCACTGTGTGCAGACATTAAGGAAAGCTTTCCCAAAGTCGTTATCGACTATGACAATTTAAAATTACACTCTACGAAAGGCAGAGTAAAATAGATTTTATTTCTTTTTTCTAAAATTTGCTATATATTCTAAAATATAAGCAAATTTTATGAACCTAACTTTTATGTATTGGAAAAAAAAAGTTGAACGCAAACTGTCACGTCCTATCTATCACTGCGCCTCATTAACAATGCAATATGGCTGACAGCAGAGAACGCTGCACCGGTAGCTTTTACTTAAGTACCTAGCTCTTGTGACGTTCCTTACACCGGTGAGGAATTCGCAAAGTCCACCAAAGTCGACACTACATATTTAACTTGACACTGAAATTGCTTTTAAAATTTTACAGACACAACGTCATCACATTGCAACTCAGGAATTATGAACTTTCGTTATATTTATTGACAGAAATATTATATTAACTTTTTAGTGATAATAGAACATTTGAGAAATAAACACTCCATCCACCCTCTACTTAAAAAATATGTTGTGATTGCTATTAGTTTAAATTTTGACGTACACAACTACCGTCCTTTTTTTTTCTCCGTATTCAAAAACATATATTCCTATTCTCCCAAATTATATATCATCATTCATCATTTGCCTTTTAAGGTCCACTGTTGGACAGGCCTCCCCCATAGAGCGCCACAACTGCTAGTCCGTTCACTCATGGGGGTATTTTGCCATAATCGCCACGCTTGGCAGGCGGGTTGGCGATCGCAGTAGGCTGTATTTTGTTGAGAGAGAATGCCGCTGCCCATTCTTCTAGCCTTTTCCCTTAGTCGCCTTTTACGACACCCACGGGAAGAGATGGGGTGACGGTATTCTAAGCCGGCGCCACACAGCAAAAATTATATATATTAAAAAAAAATCTCTTCACGAAAATGAACGCGTTTTATCGTCAGTTTTATAGTGGGAAGTCAAATTTCCTTAAAAGCTGTTAAGAAAATATGTATATATAAAAAAAAACGTAAGTTTCAATTTGGTGCGGTCGGGTAAAATGTAGACAAAGTATTTTAATGTTACAGTGACTTACCAATTTGTTAGCTGTTCTGTCTGGGTAAATGAATCTGTAAGAGAAAAAAAAAAGTTAATGCTGAAATTTTGTGTACTAACATATACATAGTAAGCTACCTAACTATACTTATAATAAACAGATGTGACTTATTTGAAGTACTTCTATTTAAAATGCAAATACAAAATGCAAAATACCTATTTTGTATTTAAATGCCTTTTAGTTGAAAGCATTTTGTATTTTATTTGAAATACCTCTCCAGATGTATTTTGTATTTTTAATAGTCATTTCAAAATGCAAAATACTTTGTGATTAATTTTAGCCAAAAATTACCAATCGAACAAAATGAAAGACACGAATGACGCATGTACTGTCGAATTTGAGCGATAGAGGCGCCTACGACTACGTTTTAGTCCTGGGTATATATGAATACCATTTGGTCTGAAAGGGTTAGGTAGGGACATGTTTTTCATAAAATGCCATTTCTTTTTGTAAGCACAATTGTGTTTTTTATTTATCGTTTGTTTGTAGTTTGTTATTTATCGTATGTATTAAAATTTTATAGGTTACTAGCTGAATTTAAAAAATAGGTGTTGATCGTAGGGGGTTGAAAATTTAGGGTTGTATGTATTTTTGTATCCCGTTTTATAAAAAAATAAAAAACAGATCGAAAAATTAAAAAAAGAATATTGAGGGGTGGGCTACCCTTGAAAAATAGATGTTGTCCTATTCTCAGACTTACCCGATATGCACAGAAAATTTCATGAGAATTGGTCAAGCCGTTTCGGAGGAGTGAGTATGGGAACGAAAACTGTGACACGAGAATTTTATATATAAGATTATAATTTTATAGGTGGTCCAGTGGTCGAGCACCCCGCTTTTGAATCAAGAGGTGGGTTCAAATCCTGGCTCACACTAATGACTTTTCTTTGAAAGTTATACATACATACATAACTTCACGCCAAATCCCTTGCGAGGTAGGCAGCGAGAACAGAGCATATAAGGCACGAGTCTTGCACGCCTTACACGCTTCTTTGATTTTAATTGTTTTTTTTTTATGATAGAAGGGGGCAAACGAGCTTGCGGGTCACCTGATGGAAAGCGACTATCACCGCCCATGGACATCTGCAATACCAGGGGTATCACATCAGCGTTGCCGGCCTTTAAGGTGGAAATAGGCTCGTTTCTTGAAGGTGCCAAGGTGGTAGCGGTCCGGAAATACCGTTGCCGGGAACTCGTTCCACAACGGAACAGTGCGTGGCGAGAAGTGCCGGTGGAAACGCACAGTTATCGATCGCAAACTCTTCAGCCAATGCGGATGGTAACATTGGCGAGTTGAGCGCTGGCGAAAATCAGTAGGTGGTAATAATCCGAACAATTCCTCAGAGCACTCCCCGTGGTATATGCAGTAGAGGATGCGTAAAGATGTGACATCTCTCCGCAACGCCAAGGGGCCAAGCCGATCTGAAAGAGCTTGTTGTCGGCAACCGCGCGTCGTTAGATGCGTTCAAATGGGGTAAGCTGGTACTCATCTTTGGGTAGAGGCACCCTGCCCAAAGATGAGAACAGTATTCCACGTGAGGTCGGAAATGCGCTTTATATAGCTGCAAGCGATGACTTGACGTGAAATACCGTCCGTTTTCGAGGCCGATTTGGCCTTGAATTGGTCACTCGACAAGTCGACACCCAGAATTCCGATATCGGTTGAGGCGGGTAAGGGAGCTACAACAAAGGGTGGCTTTTCTGCCGTAAACACGCAGACCTGTGTCTTCTTAGGGTTGAATCGGACTAAGTTTAGTCAGCCCCAGTCCAAAATCTGGCAAGGCAGAGTTTCGATTGTAGACATAGTTTATTCCGGTACTCATTTGACGTTCTCCCGAGAAATCCGCGGGTGGCCATCATGGCAATCAGTCCCTTTGCAAGATCTCAAGATGAAGATCATTACATAGTATAAAACAAAGTCACTTTCCGCTGTCTGTCCCCTTATATGCTTATATCTTTAAAACAACGCAACGAATTTTGATGCGTTTTTTTTAATAGTTAGAGGGTGTCAACGGGGTGGTTTTGATCTATAATTCATATATAATGTTGTAAAGAAAAGTGATAATTTTCGATATTTAGCTCTTTAATTGCATACGCTGGCTAAACCCTAAGCGATAGATCAAAACATAACTTTTTATGAGAAATTATGGCTTATTTACGAAGCAATTTTAAACATTACAGCATTAATTTTCATCCAATTAAGTGCCTTAAATAGCTTGTGCATGTAATACATATAGATAATCCTGGCCCCACAGAAATAGATCAAGATAGAACGGCCGCGATGGCATATTTCCATACATTTCGAGCGTGTCACTTTTTTGAAAAACCACGCCCTCAGCGTGACCTCATTTTCATTGTGAGCGGAGCGACTAGTTAGGAGACACTCACATTAGATTATCGATGTTAATATCGGCAACGTGTGTTAATTTTATTATTTTACTAACTTTATTGATTTTCTGTAACGATAATCATAGAAAGTAAAACATGTTAAATACTTCAATCCGACATATTAAAACCTAAAACATATTTTTCCAACAGTATATAAAATTTAATTATAAATATTTTACTGTCCTTGAAACTATACATATTTATTAAATATTTGCCTTTTTGTAAGGGTTGGCCTCACAGTCCTGGTTAAATAACGAAGCCGAACGTCTACATATACCTCGGTTACTGCCCATTTGAGAAGAACGAGATGATTTTCCATCGGCGATTGGTCAAATTGGTGAAAACTTATACTGTCAAATAAACTGCTGCCAATGTAATTACGAAACACTTTGGTTGAAATTTGTGGTGTTAGAATAAAGTAGGGACAAAGCAAGATATGAGCTGATACTCAAATTATTATTGAATTAATTTATCGATAAGTCCTAAGACTCAACGATACATGGAGTGCCCATCTCTAACATTCGAATCACAGCGATTAACAGACACAGCGAATAACTGGCAGGTGTATTGTGTATTTCGTTCGATTCGACGTACATTACGCGTATAATTTATACGCGCAATGTTTTTGTATACGAGCGTTGAATGCGGACAGCAATGGATATTTATCATAACGAAAAAATATACAACTTGTGATCGTAATTATTGAACATAGTAAAAGTAAAACAATAATTTATAATCTCAAAAAATACTTTCTACTGATTTTCTGTACTTACTGATCATACGAAATATTTCCTTTTTTCATATTTGATTCACTACTTTTGTTTTTACAATTTTTCACAGCATAATAAGGCATATATGTGACGTTTTATCTATTTTTTTACGTCCTGAACGCATGGCAGGAACGCTCGTTGCGTAATGAGAGCGAGTTTCGAAAAGCATGCAATATAGTGCAGGGTTTTGGCACGCTTGCCACGCCTATTCGCCGTTCTATCTTGATTTACTTCTGTGCCTGGCCCTTTACAGCATGCAATTTAAACGAATATTTTCGAAGATATTGCAGTGTTAACATAGCGGGACAGCAGTTAAAGCCGATAAATAGCACAAATTGAACCTCATGATACCCAAAATTTACTCATTTATTACTTTTGATGCGGAACAAAGTTCGCCGGGTCAGCTAGTTTTAAACAAAGGTACCATATCACCGCAGGCATATGAATATAAACTGCATGAAAAAGTCCTTGAATGTATATAACAGATTATCATACGGTTTTAGCCAAAATTATCGTCATTACGAAAAACTACGAATGTGTACAACACAGTACAAGAGCTAGTTTGCATTAAACTAAAAATAGAATAGTCCATTATAAAGTAACAAAAAAAACTATTTTAAAATATAAAATAGTATTACCTCCAAACTGGTTCAGCAGGTTTAGAGAATGGTTTAGAGTTGGATAATTCAATATTATTTTATATGTCTGTCTTAATTATTATTATTTACAAACTTTTAATGCAGGATAGTCTAATGTGCTATTAGGCAAATAGAACTCGTGCTATAACAGGTATAGCAGACGACTAATATTATACGCATATATTTTTTAAATAAATATACACATGTATATTAAATACATATATATATATATATTACTAGCTGACCCGGCGAACATTGTTCCGCATCAAAAGTAAGAAATAAGTAAATTTTGGATTTATCACTTTGTCTTTACTACATCATGCATACATTATTAGCTAAAAACCACCCCGTTGACACCCTATATCTATTAAAAAACCGCATCAAATGCCGTTGCTTTGTACCAAGGATCTAAGCATATAACAGACAGCCGACTTTGTTTTATACTGTGTAATGATTTAAACTACAATTTACGAGTCATTTTTTTTGTCAACTATTAAATAATGATCAGATTTCAATCATTGTTTTCACAACATATATAGTTTTATTCACCATGAATGATAAAGTTATGATCCCACATTTACTTTGATTCTTTCGGAAAATCAACGTCTGTCTAGGCAACTATTATAAACACATAGATACATATACTTACTAGCTGATCCAGCAAACATTAGTTTGCAAAAAATAAACACACAATTACACCTTCACATTTAGGGTATGAAAAATAGATGTTGACAGATTCTCAAACCTATCCAATTTGCACACAATTTCATCAAAAATGGGCGAGTCATTCTAACAGTGGTACAGCCAAGCAGTTCGCTGCATGGATGGGCCGGCTCGACCGGTGAAATACCACGAGCTCTCGGAAGATCGTCGTAAAGAGGCTCCTGTCGCGTTTCGTTTGGTGAGAGAGGTACTTGGAGGCCCACCCTTCTTATCCCATCCCTTCTTATCCTATTCCCGTAGAGGTTGGCAATGCAACTGTAATACTATATGTGTTGCAGCTGTCCATGGGCGGCGTTGATCATTTAACATCAGGTGATACGCCTGTTCGCTTGCCCTCCTATCCCATAAAAAAAAGCCATTCTGGTGGAGTTAGTTAATGATTAATATCATGCCAAAAAGAATATTTTTACCAAGTTTCACACTTAAAAAAGTGTTTGCACGCACTTTATACACTTGATTAAAATGGATTAAGTAGTTTGAGAGTCCAAAATATGCCAAATGCTCTTTATCAGTTCTGCAAACTTTGAACATATTGTATATATTACCAGCTATACACAAACAATATACCAAATATCTAACAAAAATAAACTATTCATGATTTTAGTGTTATGAATCATTTGTTTTCTCAATAGCTAAATATTACAATTTATTTTCCTGTTCCCCTGTTCTTATAAACTTTAATATTTCTTAGACCAATCTAAACTATTATGATTATGAGGTGTATGTCTAAGATATACAAGTAATATCTATATATATATCTAATATATAAAATTCTCGTGTCACAGTTTTCGTTCCCATACTCCTCCGAAACGGCTTGACCGATTCTCATGAAATTTAGTGTGCATATTGTGTAAGTCTGAGAATAGGACAAAATCTATTTTTCATCCCCCTAAAGGTCAGCTAGTATATATATAGAATGATTTTCTATACTGGTATGTTACTTTCTGCTTATCGCTATCTACTTCCATTACTGCTGCTAATATAGTGAATACTAACAATGTCTTTAGCCTAGTCATTCAACAATCAGCTTCTATTTCAGAGGTTTGAGATCTAATTCAGGATCACATAATTAGTTTTTTTGCAATAAATACTAACAATGACAAAATACTGCCTGATGTATAGCTTACAGTAACCTGGCAGTACAAAGATATCAAAAATTTGCTACAAATTATGAATACAAATGGAAAATTTCAAAATCCTAAGTGTGTATCTACATAAATAATTATTGTATAGATACACACATAACACAAAGTTTTGGATGCAATACATACAAGTCTCTGCCATCCTACCTACAGCCAGCAAGGTTTCCAAGCTTAGCAACTAAATTCATGATTATAGAAAGTAGACAAAGGATACTCATATTTACTTTTGTTTGTATATATATATTACACTAGTTGTTCCAAGGACTTTGTATACATGGAATTTGGTCTTAAAATGACCATAAATTGTCGTCCTCACTAATAACTATGGAGCAGTTTTGGTCATCCTCAATTTTACAGGGATATAACTGCCATATTATACATTATAATTTCATAATCTTTTAGCTTTACAACATAATACTGGAAATGAGTTAGAAGCTTAAGGGAGATGCGCAAACATTCTACGCATTATTGTTCGCATTATTGTTTTGGCTTCTGTTGCTTTAATAAAGACACATCAGGAACTTTTATTTCTCAGATATCTCTAATATACCAGCATTGTCTGTTTTCATTTTTTTTATACTAACTGTTGCCAGCTACTTTGTCTGCATGGATGCCATAAAGCACCAAAAATACTATGCCTGTGCCATTATAAGGGTTCATTGCTCACCCCTAATTAGTGATAGCATGATAATATTTAGTCTATGTGTTGACTCGAACTTCTGGCTATATTTATGCAAAATTTTTTAGAGTTTATCCATAGCAAACATACAGATAAATAGACAATTCTAAATACTATATTTTTGGGTACGGTATGATTGTAGATTACGTCCCAAGTACTTTAAAAAAAAAATATTCCATGTACAATTTCAACTTTCCTACAATTTTATTATATGTATAGATCTTACAACATAAGACATACACGACATAAACAAAGAATTATTTAATTTGAGGGATATTTAAATTAGGAATTACCTTCAGTACCGACAGCTACATACAGGTGTTAAATTACAACAGACGCCTCAAGTTTTGTTGCATCAGCCGATTGCAATATAATACTGACTACTGTGTTGTGTATCTAATTCGCATGGGTATCAAATGAAAAATTCAAACTAGCTTTGTAACCAAACCTTTCTTTAATGAAAGCTTAGATACTTCAAGCTCAGATTGCAATAAATGCATACACACCTAATAATTTTGCTGTTCATCATAAAACTGTTGAGAGCAACGATTAAAATGACAAACAAAGCATTTTTAAGCTTACACAAGCAGCCACACAAAGATATAAAAGCACATTCTATTTATGTACAGGATGTACAATCAACTAAATAACTTCACAAAGCTTTTAATACAACATTTGTAACTGTTTATGTAACTTGTATAACGCTAGTCTGAATACAATTTCTTTTTAAACTAACTTTATGGTTTTTAAAACTACATACAACTGAAAGTACAATTTAACTTAGAATTACATACCACTGAACTCATAACGCCTTAAACACAATGCATTTTCTATCAATCTAATATAAAAGTATAATAGTTATTTTCTTTTTAATACATACATATTAGCAGGAGAACTCGTAGCGCAAACTTTTAACACATAATAATACGCCGTATGAATTACGCTAATACAACTTCGAACTGACAATAACGAGTAGAATTCTAGTTTAATTTATTAATTTTGAGAGTTAAAAAACACAACTCGAGTGCGAAGAGTACATTCTATTGGTAAAATTGAACCCTGGCAAAGTAATATACCTGTATCGAACGGCGAACAAAATTCCCAGAATTTTGACGCACATCGTCACGTTTTGTTTGTCTACACGGTTACCCCAACTCACACAGGCATACAAGTTTAAATTTAGTATCAAGTTTATACTTACGTATTTACCGATTATTGATAATTGTTCGAACTGTCCCTTTGTTAACAATGAGAGTTAGTTATCATAATTTACGTTAGTTTAGACACCGGTAGGATAATTTTGAATGAAAAGTAATTCTTTTAATATTACACGTGATATATATGGAAACTAAAGTAAAAACATACTAGACACACACTACCACACACCTTGAATGAGTGTTGGTGTTGACATTTATGGGGTGACCAGGCCTTAAATATGAAATTACGACAAATATTAAAATTTGTTTGTTTTTATTTTCTTGTTCCCACATAGAAATTATAGTAACAGTCAGGAACAAACAGCATGAAAATACTAAGGGGACAGCTAAAAAATACCAGAAAATATTAATTGTGAGTTGAATAATAGTGATATGATTGTGGGAAGAAATTCTTCTTTGAAAATTAATTTGAATGATTTACCATAATGGTAAAGAAAGGCCGGAAAAGGATGAATTTGTTCTGTAAGAATAAGTATGGCGATGATCAGTGGTATAAAATAATGGAACAGTAATCAGTATTTAAGTGCCACCTAGACTGGGATGAGAGCAGGAGAATGATGAGTAATTTCACATAATTATCATTATATAGGCTACATAATTAGAGAATTAGCCATTTAATGGTTTTTGGGAAAAGTCCACCTCAATTAAAGTGATTTGAGAGAATTATTTTTGTGCTGGTGAAATATAACTTAACCCAGATCTACAGGTAAATATGAATTTTGGCAACACTTTTTGTAAGTTCCAAGAAATTTGGGCTCTCATGCATGTGCTGCTGTCATTAAAAAACGTGTCAAACGTTCCGATCCACGCTCAACATCTATCGTTATGTTTCTAAACAGGTTTCAATATTTTTAACATATAATTTTATTAAATAAGCATATAAAACTATATTTGATTTAACTAATTTTATTGACGAACTCGCTACATGCTCGTGGTGGGGCTTGAACTCAATATGTCAATGACGTGCCCAATAAGAGCGGTAATTTTAAAAATAAAAAACTGTCATTGGCATTACATATCTCAGAAATTTATTCGGATATAAAAAATTTATGTGGCAATTTAAATAGCTATTAAATTAACAGTAAGGGGATAGTTTGCAATGGATAAAATAAGAGTGAAGAAATTAGAGTATGTATTCTAATTAACATGGTTTATTCTTGCCAAATACATAGTGTCTCTTTTAGCAATTCATTATTTCTGTGTTTTACTTTTAAATTGATAAATATCGAATGGAACTGAAACTGTAACATACATGCACACATACATATTACATTCATACACTTAATCTTGAACACTACTGAGCTAATTTTGAAGAAATATACAGTCTTGACTAGCCTCGAGTAACAGAAACACTTGAAATGTTAAGTTTTATGGGTTTTGGACACTATTAATAGGTGTTATTTAACATAACATAACTTCGCGCCTTTTCTAGCCGAAGGTGTAGGCAGCGACTGTAAGTCTCGTTTCGCCGTTATGTTTACGTCCCAAATGGAATCTCTTGCCATACCGGGCACAAATGGTTTTGTTTATTTCTTTCCTAAATTTAATTTACCTAATTTCTTTACAGCAAGTCAGCCTCTCACTGTCCTTCATGGCAACCAAATTTAGTCACAGCATCCCCTAAAAAGTCTAGTTTTCTGAAGACCAGAAGGTAAGTAATAAATACTTTAGGACGTTTACCAACGGATAGCGGCATGGTCTGCTGAAAATCTTTGCTGTACATACATACCATAACTTTAGGCCAAGTCTCTTGCGGGGTATGCAGAGTACGCACGTACCTGGGTACTTCTTCGAAATTTTATTCTTCGGCTGATTCATATGGCCAAAATTTTATTTCACCTTCAGCTCTGTCACGCATATTATATACCATATATTTCAATTTGGGACTGGTTTTTATAAAAAAGTTTTCAATTATACATAACATAACTTCTCTGCTAAGCCTCGTCTGGCCGTTATGTTTACGTCCCAAATGGAATAGGTGGCGAACCTATTGCCATACCGGGCACAAAGTTTTCAGTCATCGATATTTATCACACATAACTTCCGAAAACAATTACACACATAATTTCGAAAAGTCATTGGTGTGAGCCAGTGTCAGTAATCGAACCCGGACCTCTGGATCAGAAGCCGTGTGCTCGACCACTGCGCCACCGAGACTAAATACAATTGAATATCTACAATTGAATATTTTGTGCCCAAATGAATCAGAATTTATTACAGATGAATCAACAAGAACTTATAATGAAAGCCTTTGCATAATTTGGGTCCGTATTAATGAAAAAACCATGTTTTACACACATAACATATTTTATTAAACATGTATTTATAATTAATTAAATAATAATATTTTTATTCGTGTGAACCTTTAATTGGCTCTGTGTAGCATAAGTTGTGAACTATTTTATCTTAAGCTAGTGGTTCACCAGAAATAAATAAATAAATAAAATGTATTTATGAAAACAATGATCTAAAAAACCTGAATCAATCAGCTGTTTATTTTTATTTCCAGATAGGTCGGTTTTTCAACTGTAATTCTTTGTTGTATCTCTATTGAAGCTTGCTTATATTTTTCCAAGGAGATTTTGGGAAAATTTTTGAGCTGAAAACACGTCGTGGAGATAATGCAATGCTACTTTGTAGGCTAAGGCCTTGGTGATATTGACGTATTTGTTGAAGGCGATTTTATTATAGATTGTATATTTTTATTTATTGAGACATCGGTTTCATTTTCTGTTAGGTTCAAATCAATCTAAGCGTCATTTGTTGTCTTATAGTAGATCTTGTTATACGTTCAGAAAATGTTGAAGTTGAATGAGCTATGACCTGTGAGCTATGACGAACTGGGAATTTCAGAAGGCCTTGGTATAATCTAAACTTGGAGATGATGGTAATTCCAAATCTTAAGCATCATTTATTTCGGTATTGTCTACTGGATCACTTTCATCAATTATTTCTTCATCTGAATGAATATCATTTTCTTTTTATTTCTTTTTAGCATAAAATCTTCGAGCACTTTCTCTCTGAACTTTTCCTAGCTATTTGTTTATGTGTCAAACTCTGAACTTATGCGATTTTTCGCTCTTTGTTTTATTTTTATTTTTCACACAGTAACTTGTCTGGATCTTTTCTTATGTTTTGCATTTTTTTTGCGCTCTGCGAGTCTTTTTTTCTCCTACGTACGTAACAAAAGCGTTACTTTTGTGCTAAAAAAGAGATTTTTTTAATATTCATATGGTGTTTTGACCATATAGTATATGCTTAGTCAATCTTGCATCATCAAATTATCATTATCATCATATATTAATTTTCTATATTTCCGAACAATCAATCGGTCACGAGGGTCGCTCAGCAAATTTTATGCAGTGCACTCATTTGCACGTTTATTTTCGTGGCGGCGTTTTGTGTTTGTGGCTGGTGGCCCGTGGTGCGGGTGCACTTAAGGAAGACTTTTATTATCAATCCACTAAACAAGGAGCAGTTTAAATCATAGAAATGATGTTTTGAAATTGTATGTATGTAATGCGAGGCAGCTAGTGGGTAGCAAATATGCAAATTACATTAAAATAAATGTTTTTTTTTTACGGGATAGGAGGGCAAACGAGCATGCGTGTCACTTGATGGTAACTGACCAGCTCCTCCCATGGTTACCTGCATCACATATAGGTTTACAGTTGCGTTGCCGACCTTTAAGGGATAGGATGGGAAAGGATGGGGAAGGGCGGTGGGCCTCTGGATACCACTCTCACCGAAGGAAACGCGGCATGAGCCACTTTACGTCGATTTTCTGAGAGGTCGTGGTATTTCACCGGTCGAGACAGCCCATTCATGCAGCGAACTGCTTGGCCCTACTACTGTTAAATCATCTGAATTATCTTGATATTAAATTACAGATTCATATATTTTACAAAGCCGACTTTAGTCTTTTGACCCAAATAATAATGTGTAGGTATGTATCATTGTATAAATATTGTCGGGCCTAATTTTCTTTTAATTCCTACATTTCCCATCTATGCTTTTTCAGCGGTCGCCACAGTGTTGATCCAAGAAAGTCTCGGCGAACTTATTCACCAATTAGACGTCCAGATCCAACTGCACCACATCTTAAATATGGACTGTTCGCAAACAAACAACGTAAAAACTCGTGAGTACACATTCATGAGAATGCTGTCTTTGGGTTTGTCCTATGTGTTTTTTTTTATTTCAAGGCGCACGACTTTTAGTCCTTAAGTTTTTTACTCAGTAGGCTCGAATCCGGACTTACACCAAAGACTATCTGGAGCTCATTTCGGAAGCTATGTGTGGAACATAGGCGATGATTGACAAAACTGCATACCGTAAATAGTATATAGGCATATATATATGCTATAGCAATAGGTAATAAATGTAATTTAGTATGGAAAGGTACAGCGAATCGAAACACAAAATCCTCTGCTTACGGCTAAAAAACCGGGACGTTTAAAGAAATTATAACATACAGTATAGTAAAGACAGTTATGTGTGATAAATATCGATGACTGAAAACTTTGTGCCTGGTATGGCAATAGGTTCGCCACCTATTCCTTTTGAGACGTAAACATAACGGCGAGACGAGGCTTAACAGCCGCTGCCTACACCTTCGGGTAACAAAAGGCGTGAAGTTATGTTATGTAGTATAGTAAAGACTATAACAACACGTACCTACTTGTAACTCAAAATCGCTCCAAAATCTATCCGGCCACTTCAGGTGTCGGCCAGAAGACACAAACGGAAAAATATTAAAACCTCTTTAAAAAACATTATTACAAAGATAATAATACGAAACTTAAAATGGTTTCAGAAATAAATTGAGGAATACATCTCAACAATCTGATTATATCATACGTCCGCCGCATACTAACTTTGATATCCTACGCGAGGATTTTAAGAGAGAATACAAACTAAACAATACAAAATCTACTAAAAATGGTAAGTGGTAATTTGTATAAATACCAGCTTTACAGCTTGGAACGCAGACATATGCACTGACACTGATTATCAGGCCGCGAGACACTTTCCATGATTCCAAGCCAAAGAACGTTAAAAATCGCCGAGCTTAAGTCACTTAAATATGAAAACAAGCTGTAATTCCACAAATAAGTATTATATAAAATAATAATACAAATATTGCTTGTTCATCCCCAGGACAGTTGGCGAAGTCGTCGGTATTTATTTATCCATCTACCACAAGAAAATTGGATCATCATTTGTCCGTATCAGAAGTTAAACATTTAGATATAAAACCAAAAATGAATTGTAATCCACGCACTTTAATTCATGCTAAGAATTTTCAAGTAGTACCAGATATTCCCACATATTAACTAGAACTGCCTACTCGCACTAGTCAAATACTACTGACTGTACTATAAAGTTTATGTTCTATGTTTGATTTTTTTTTTCATTTGGCCATTGT
The DNA here is from genome assembly GCA_905147225.2 of Euproctis similis. NCBI lineage: Eukaryota > Metazoa > Arthropoda > Insecta > Lepidoptera > Erebidae > Euproctis > Euproctis similis. The sequence goes on from LR990107.1 coordinate 4,437,694, forward strand.
CATAGATTATTTTATTTTGTAAAAATCTATGCCCCATTCTAGTATATTTACAACAGTGTCCAGTCGTTTTGTCCTGACAAAATAAAATCTTTGTTGAAATATTAGACTAAATAAATTGCCACAAATAAAAAATAACTGTTTCATTGTTTTATAAGTTTACTCCCTGTCTACTACCTAATCCTGCTTAATTACAGTGAAATCAGCTAGTTCAATATTTCCGAGAAATTTATTTACTAATAATTTTTAATTACGTAGTTGATTTAATGTGTACCATTTTTAAGTTAGAGATTTGACTCTGTGGAAGATATTTTTATATACTTTATTATTTTAAAGAGGAAAACTTTGCTTGTTTGTTTGTAATGAATAGGCTCAAAAACGACTGGGCCAATTATAAATATTTCATTCGAAATCTACATTATCCACGAGTAACATAATTTTTGTTTTGGATGAAACGGATACAAGGTACAAAAAAAACAAAGAACAAACACTGCTATTTAATTAAAAAGTTTAGTTAAGTATTAGTTAAAAAGTCTCGGTGGTCCAGTGGTCGAGCACCCCGCTTCTGAATCAAGAATTTCGAATCCGGGCTCACACCATTAACTTTGAATTTTTTCGGGAGTCAAGTGTGATAATATTCCATTTAGGACGTAAACATAATGGCGAGTCGAGTATTTAGAGCCGCTGCCTACACCTTCGGATAGAAAAAGACGTGAAGTTATGTACGTATAACTCGTTATTAGTTCTGTATTCTGAGGTGTCCTATAGCGACGTTAAGGCTCGTGAATTCTCTTTAGGCGCATACTGTGATATTGTTACTTCAATAAAGTTTCTATTCAATATATGATAGTAAAACTATGAAAATATATCGTTCTTAAATTTAAAATTCATGATCGAGTTGGCATCTAATTAATTAACAGGTCGGTCACGGTTGATATATTTTACAATTACCGCTGTTTTTATACAAGAAAAATATTGTTATTACGCAAAATCATGCGTCACTTGATATTTTGTGCTTATTTATCATTGTTCGGTTTAGTCTTGAGCAAAAACCCTAATACGAAGTCTCTTACAGAATCTATGGGACAAGAAGTCATTGAAATTGCTGGGCCCAAAGGTATGTCAAATATCACCTATCTTCATTCGATCATTTTATCTTTAGCATTTTTGATATAAAGTAATTTTGGCATGCCCAATCCCATAGTTCTCTGGGCCTATCAACGATTCGAAATATTTCCATTCATATTTTGGCTGAATGTGGACCAAATGTTCAGATTATGGACATATATATACCTTATCGATCGACCTTGAAATTTCACCGTTAATCTTATCTAATAAAACAAACATACACTTGTTTCTTAACAAGTTAATCTATTATATCGAAAACGGTAACTTTCTAATTTTAGTGTTGATATGTTGTATGTATGTATAATTAGTCTTAAGCTTTATTCTATATTTTTAAAAACCGTGATTATAAAAGTTTTAAGAAAATTAAAATATACCTACGCCACAAAAATGATGATTCGGAACTCATTCATCTGCAAATATTTCATTAAAATATCTGGTGATCAGTACGTAGTATAAAACAAAGCCGCTTTCCACTGTCTGTCCCCTTATATGCTTAGATCTTTAAAACTACGCAACGGATTTAGATGCGGTTTTTAATAGATAGAGAATGTCCACGGGGTGGTTTATTTGTAAAATTCATGTATATATGTATGTAGATTTGGCACTTTCATTGTAAACAGTTGCTGGGTCAGCTAGTCAATATATAAAATGTCTATGTGAATCCCAAAAAAAAATATTAATTTCGTGGCTTTTACATTCGTAATATGTGAATATAAAAAAATTGACTGATTTGTTATCTGTTAGTTAATTTCTGACTTAAATTTTAAAAGTTTGCCCAAAGGAAAGTTCTGTATTCTTAGAACCAACTGTATCGGTATCGGGATAGATACCATATTAAAATTTGTCACATGAAGTATAGTGTTTACAGAGCTACCCCAAGGCTTAGAAGAGGAACCATCAGCTGACAGCGACGAGGAGGTCGGCAGTACCACAGCTACCTCAAAAAAAGAACTAAAAAAGACCACCGCCGTAAGAATCACAATAATTTTTTCCTAATGGGTGTTTTTTGTCTCTTAAGGACAATTACGAAAACAAGACGTTATAAAAGATATGTTTCTTGTATATGTTACAGTAGTTATCTTACGTCTACGATTATGTTAGATTATTTTGGACAACTTTTGAAAAATAAAGTCCACGTATGCTACAGCATTCACATTAAGTGCATTTACCTATTCCCTTTTAAAAGTTTGTTTATGTTATAATGTGTTATAGTTGGTCAAGGTCTCGGTGGGCCAGTGGTCGAGCCCCCGCCTCTAAATCTAGAGGTCGCGGGTTTGAATTCTCGCACTGGTTTTTCGGAGTTATTTTCGGAAGTTATGTGTGAAAAACATCGATGACTGAAAACTCTGTGCTCGGTATGGCAAAAGGTTCGCCACCTATCTCGTACCCACAGAAATAGATCAAGATAGAACGGCCGCGATGGCATATTTCCATACATTTCGAGCGTGTCACTTTTTTGAAAAACCACGCCCTCAGCGTGACGTCATTTTCATTGTGAGCGGCGCGACTAGTTAGGAGACACTCACATTAGATTATCGATGTTAATATCGGCAACGTGTGTTAATTTTATTATTTTTATATTTTACTAACTTTATTGATTTTCTGTAACGATAATCATAGAAAGTAAAACATGTTAAATACTTCAATCCGACATATTAAAACCTAAAACATATTTTTCCAACAGTATATAAAATTTAATTATAAATATTTTACTGTCCTTGAAACTATACATATTTATTAAATATTTGCCTTTTTGTAAGGGTTGGCCTCACAGTCCTGGTTAAATAACGAAGCCGAACGTCTACATATACCTCGGTTACTGCCCATTTGAGAAGAACGAGATGATTTTCCATCGGCGATTGGTCAAATTGGTGAAAACTTATACTGTCAAATAAACTGCTGCCAATGTAATTACGAAACACTTTGGTGGAAATTTGTGGTGTTAGAATAAAGTAGGGACAAAGCAAGATATGAGCTGATACTCAAATTATTATTGAATTAATTTATCGATAAGTCCTAAGACTTATCGATAAATGGATAAATCGACATGGAGTGCCCATCTCTAACATTCGAATCACAGCGATTAACAGACACAGCGATCAACTGGCAGGTGTATTGTGTATTTCGTTCGATTCGACGTACATTACGCGTATAATTTATACGCGCAATGTTTTTGTATACGAGCGTTGAATGCGGACAGCAATGGATATTTATCATAACGAAAAAATATACAACGTGTGATCGTAATTATTGAACATAATAAAAGTAAAACAATAATTTATAATCTCAAAAAAATACTTTCTACTGATTTTCTGTACTTACTGATCATACGAAATATTTCCTTTTTTCATATTTGATTCACTACTTTTGTTTTTACAATTTTTCACAGCATAATAAGGCATATATGTGACGTTTTATCTATTTTTTTACGTCCTGAACGCATGGCAGGAACGCTCGTTGCGTAATGAGAGCGAGTTTCGAAAAGCATGCAATATAGTGCAGGGTTTTGGCACGCTTGCCACGCCTATTCGCCGTTCTATCTTGATCTATTTCTGTGCTCGTACCGCTCGTGGCGATTCCGTCCGTGTCTTTTTTTGTTCCACGGAGGTACCTTCCACAAGCGCTCGTGTTTGTATTTAATTTTAAATAATATGTTATCTGTACTTGTTGACTATTTTTAAGTGTCTGTTAAGACCTATAAGAATAAAGTTATTTTGACTTTGACTTATTCCATTTGAGACGTAAACATAACGACGAGACGAGGCTTATCAGACGCTGCCTTGACCTTCGGGTAGAAAAAGGCATGAAGTTATGTTATGTTCATTGAGGTTTTTTAATGTGTTTTTAAAATTAAATTAACAACATTTATATAAACCTAAATTCTATTCCGTGTTATATAAATTCACATAATCTTCTCTTTCATTAACCAATTATTAAAGAACAGATATATATGTGTTTGTATTTTATCCAAGGTCCAGAAACCAGAAGCTAGAAGGCAGAGACCATTGAAAGACGTAGAAAAAATTGATGGTGTCACTATTGAAGACGAGGAAACAAGACTGGAGAAGGAGTTAGCTGAGCTTTATAAAGACCCTGGTTTGTGTACACACGTATTAGATAAAACGTTGCGTTGACAGGCGTTCAGAAAAATAAAAAACAAAACCATCTAATGTAATAGGACTTGTATTGACTTGAGGTGTGTAGGAGTCGTGCGATATGGGACTCTGTTTTCACTGCTAACCCCGTTAAGTACTTGCCGTGAAGTTATGTAAGTAAGTGTTGTTGCCTTCAATTTTGCAGAGTACAAGGACAGTTCGGAAGTGACTGATGCTATAGTTGAAACTAAAACTGTCATCACCACTAGTTCACCTGATGATGACAAGCCTATCGGCAGGGCAAGACCTGGGTGAGTGATTGTTTAATGAATAAAATTTGAGTGTCTGTTTGTAATATTGAAATAACCACTTTTTACAGTACAATACAATGCAATTTTTATCTGTCTTTCTTTTTGTTCTGGCTAATCTCTGACATGGCTGGACGGCTTTTGAGCGGGCCTTTTATTGTACTCAGCGAGCTATTGTAATCAGGAGTAAAATTGACTTAAAATTGATTGAAAAACCCAGGAAACCTATTATTTTTTAAATAAATATCTCTTTCGGTTGTCGGTTTTTCATTGTTGCTTCGGAAGTCCATGTGTTTATTAGGCTGACTTTCTCGATATTTTTTCTGGAAGTTACGTATGATAATATAGATGACTGAGAATACCTAAGAAAGCTTCCATATGGGTTCCGTGGTACCCATCAAATATTGGGTGCATTTTTTTTAATAGTATATGAAAATAATTATAATATTATTTCAGATTTAAATTTTATCCTGATTCAACCAGCAAGAGAGACATTGAGAGGTTTAGGACATCTCTTGACACGATCAACTGTCCAAATAAAGAAAGGCTGAGTAACCCTGTGAGTATCTACAATATTGTAACTACTACGCTTCGCTTTACAAATAATTTCCAAGTCATCGTCTCTGGTACTCCTCTTATAAAACAATACCAATGTTACATCTAGATAAAAACTAAAAGCCCTCTTTTTTACGACAGTAAATGATTATTATTTTTCAGATTGCCCCATCGCAGAATGCAATAACTCTTCATAGTTCCAGTACCAAATTATGCTACGCAATACATTACGTCGTCATGAACTTGCTTTTATTAAATGTTATATGCCATTAAATTATATAATTGGATAAAAAAAACAATATAAATTCTAAATTTCAATTTTCAAATAGTGTTTCATTCATTTCAAAGGAACGTGTGTTGAGTGAATGACTCATGAGATGACTATAAGTGACATAAAGTACATTTAAGAAGTCTTGCATTTGACTTAAATGGATTGAGGGATATGTTTTTCTTTTTTATTTACTAACATAAACAACTAAATAAAACACTTAACATAACATAACTTCACGCCTTCTGTTACCCGAACGTGCAGGCAGCGGCTGTTAAGCCTCGTCTCGCCGTTATGTTTACGTCCCAAATGGAATAGGTGGCGAACCTATTGCCATACCGGTCACAAAGTTTTGAGTCATCGATATTTATCACACATAATTTCCGAAAAGTCATTGGTGTGAGCCAGTATCTGGAATCGAACCTGGACCTCTGGATCAGAAGCCGTGTGCTCGACCACTGCGCCATTGAGACTTCAGTTATTTTATTTACTATATTATTACATAACATAACTTCACGCCTTTGTTACCCGAAGGTGTAGGCAGCGGCTGTTAAGCCTCGTCTCACCCTCATGTTTAAGTCCCAAATGGAATAGGTGGCGTACCTATTGCCATACCGGGCACAAAGTTTTCTCTCATCGATATTTATCACACTTAACTTCAGAAAACAATTGCGAAAAGAAATTGGTGAGCCAGTGTCAGGATTCGAACCCGGACCTCTGGATTAGAAGCCGTGTGCTCGACCACCGAGACTATTATTACATAGTTTAAAACAAAGTCACTTTTCGTTGTCTGTCCCCTTATATGCTTATATCTTTAAAACAACGATATTGATGTGGTTTTATAATAGATAGAGGGTATTAACAGGGTGGTTTTTATCTATAAGTCATTCATGATTTAGTAAAGAAGAAATGATAATCGAATATTTACCCATTTATTACTTTGTTGCGGAACAAAGTTCGCCGGGTCAACTAGTAGGTATATTTATTGTTTCAATTTTCACCATAGAAGTTTTTCACTAACTGACTGTAACATAATACAGTAAAATGCCATTTGAACATGAATATAGACAATCGATGGTCCTATTGTAAGAACGTAGACAAAATTTATCCTGACTGTTTATTTGGCAGGAATTATAAGTATATTTATAGAAAACCATTACAAGATAACATAACAAAACTTCACGATTTTTCTACCCGAAGGTGTGGCTGTTAAGACTTGACTCGCCGTTAAGTTTTCCCAAATGGAATCGGTGGCGAACCTATTGCCATACCGGGCACAAAGTTTTCAGTCATCGATATTTATCACACATAACTTTTCTAAATTAACTTCTTAAAGTCATTGGTGTGAGCTAGGATTGGAACCGGCGACGTCTTGATTCAGAAGCGGGGTGCTCGACCACTGGACGACCGACAGACTAGACTGGATTACAAAATAAATATTATTATAAAGATTCTTGGCGCTGTTCTTGACGAAGATGACGCGGACAGATAGTATATTAAAACATCAATCTATATAATGGCTATATTTATAAACATATTTATGTATATTACATTACTTTAATAATAAAGTACTTTAATAAAAATCGATTAAATGTCGCCAGTGAAATGTATCGCTTATCGTCGAAATAAAAATCATGCTATAGATAGACGTATCTTATCTGTTCGTATCCTTGATGATTCACACTATATTAAAGGTTTATGACGCAGCACCAAGTTTAATAACAATTTTCATTACAACACTACACATAAAGCGGACATCACTATTCTCAAGCGCCGTTTTCTATTTTCGCCGGTTTTTTTTTTAATATTGTCGCGCCATGGAACACCCCAACTTTGAGGAAGCAGGAGCGGCACCCGGAATTGAAATATGGACTATAGACGTAAATATTTTATACATAATTTTTTGTCACATCTATTTATTTATACTTTAAGTATTCTATTAAGCATGCTAATAGATGGTTATCGAATGATCTTGAGCTGTGCACAAAATTTGCTGTCCATTGCCAGTGCTATATAGATTACATTTAAGTGCTTATTGACAAGATTTTATGACGTTGACTATACAAGTCCTATTTATTGTATGTATGATGATGTATATTGCCCGGTTCTTCTCATAACAGTCCCTAAACTCGGAATAGTTCGAGGCGATTGCATCCGTATGTTCTTGTTCCATGGAGGCACTTTTCTCAAGCGCTCGTGTTTTTATTGAAAATATATCTGTAATAATGGTGTCTGGTGGATGAATGATGAATGGAGGTTATGGTGTCTGTAAAAAAATATTGTTGCTATTGATTTGACTACCTAATTATTAAATTTTTCAGAAATTCGAGCCGGTTCCGATTGATGCGAAACTGTACGGCAAATTCTACAACGGCGACTCCTACATAGTTCTGAAGGTAAACATTATAATGTACCTATCCCACTATTTAAACCGGCAAATGCGAAGCAAGGCTCGTGTCATAGACAGTGGTCATAGTATATAACACATACACATTTTGGAACGGACATACTAACAAAAACTGAACACTTTAGAAAGATCCGCGTTCATAAAACAAATATTTTCGTACGCGGATAAGATCAAACCTATGGACCTGTGTGTAGCTGCCGGTATTTTAGACCAGCATACCACGGGACGCATTTAATTGTCAGTTCATGACGTGTATAATCTGCAAGTTGCATTCAAATCAGCGTGGAGAGATCTATTTTGTTGAAGAACGTTTTGATATACGCGTAGTTAAAGGTATGCCACCTAATTAGCTGATGATGATTGGCAGCTTTCAAACCCTGAAATCATTCAAAAAACACCAATACATAACATATTGGTACAGTGGTCGAGCACCCCGCTTCTGAATCTAGAGGTCGCGGGTTCGAATCCTCACACTGGCTCACACTACGACATTTAGAAGTTCTTTTCAGAAGTTATGTGTGAAAAATATCGATGCCTGAAAACTAGCCCGGTATGGCAATAGGTTCGGCACCTATTCCATTTGGGACGTCTACATAACGGCGAGACGAGGCTTAATAGCCGCTGCCTACACCTTCGGGTAGAAATTTAGGTTGAGTACCTAAATCAAGAATATAGGTAAATGGAGAATGTAATCCAGGTCATATTTTTTTATTCCATAAATTCCATTTTATTTTATTCCAGCAAGGCATCCGTAATGTAATAATTAATTTAAACAATTTATATAAAATTAATTTTAATAAAAATAATAACATTTCTCTGTGCACTCATGTTAAAACTATATACTTCGCGAGATTCTTACAGTATAAGCAGACATAAATATAGTGACTTGACTATGCAAAAAACATGTAAACACTTAGGTCATGTTACCGTGTGAAGACCTGAAAATGATATGCGCCCGAATACTGAACCGCCACTCAAATCTGACAATCAATAAAGTGCTACTTACTGCTCAAATTTGTCGTATTTTGTCTAATATGACAGCTACTTAAACGCTTAAGTAGCGCTTATATATTTGAGTGGCGGTTCAGTATTCGGGCTATGGTCTCTTATCATATGACACTATTGTAAATCACAGGAATCTGGCGACAGCTCCAAAGTTAAAACAAATGCAGCCTTATAGGTTACATAATGTGCTAAAGAAATATACATACATATAGGTACTATTGGACTCTGCAGACATTGTGTTACCAGGAAACTGGAACTCGATCACAGCGTCACCTATCGCTACCAATGGTACATCGAATCTAAAAGATTGACTAAGCAGATATGCAATGCAAAATTCAAAAAATAGCTGACCTCGTCCAGGACCGCCTAGACACACATTCCATGACCAAATAGAACGTGTTCTGGAGGAAGGTGATGTTAAGAGCCTTAAAAATCGACGCACTTGCATGAAAAGAGATATCAAAGTCAAAGAAACGAGTGAGGCGTGTAAGAATCATATACACAGTATAAAACAAAGTCAATTTCCGCTGTCTGTCCCCTTATGCGTATATCTTTAAAACTACGCAACGGATTTTGATTCGGTTTTTTTTAATAGTTAGAGGGTGTGAACGGAGTGGTTTTAATCTATAATTCATATATGATGTTGTGAAGAAAAGATGATAATTTTAGAGATTTTGCACTTTAAATGCAAACTCTGCCTGAACCCTAAGTGATAGATCAAACCAATGTTCTACATTATTAAACACCTCCAGTAGATCTACAAAAAAGTCCGCGAGAGCATATATCTATCTCTTAGGGATAACCCACAATGACCATTTTTATGTTTTTACTTTTTACGAGAAACATTGGCTTATTTACGAAGTGATTTTAAACATTACAGCATTAATTTTCATCCAATTAAGTGCCTTAAATAGATTGTGCATGTAATATAGATGATCCTGGCCCTTTACAGCATGCAATTTAGGTGAATATTTTCGAAGATATTGCAGTATTAACATAGCGGACGCCAGTTAAAGCCGATAAATAGCACAAATTGAACCTCATGATATCCAAAATTTACCCATTTATTACTTTTGATGCGGAACAAAATTAGCCGGGTCAGCTAGTATAATGTATAACCTTAAGGCGCTCTGTTCTCTCTGCTTACCCCGCAAGGGATTTGGCGTGATGTGTGTATATATGTAAAACATTAAAGATACAGCCAGAATTCTTCTGTGCATACAATAAATTTTCATATTTTTGTGTTTAAGTATAAATACCCACTCAAAAGTAATTATAATCATTAAAGATATTATATATATCTAATATTATTGTATTATTTTTGGGATAAGACTTTTGCCTACACGAACGGAACTATGTATACCGAAATATTGATGTCATATAATTTGGTATAGCTTATTGATTTTGCAGCGTTGCAAAACTCTCTAGGTCGGCTAGTTTGTTATAAATATAGGTAACGATTCGCTTTGATTATTACCTGAAGGCACTGATTAATAACATAATAATTACGTGCTTATCGTAAGCAGATTACTATCGTTATAGATTTGTCATCGCACTCGCACATGTAGCCACCAAAGCGGTTGGCAATAAAAAATTATTTCATAGTAATTAACAAAAAGAACCTATCAGTTTTGCGAACGTATATCAAACATAGCCGATAATAATGCTGTATGACACTGTTGCTTTGATAAGGTTATCCTAATTAAAAAAAACCAATTGCTTCAAAAATAGAACACACATTACAATAGAACATCTCTTTGATAGACCTATTTAAGTAATAAAAAAGTAGGTACTTAATAAATAGTATGTATGACAAGACACATGACAATAAAATGTACTACTCGTATTAGGTATAAACATACCATACATAACTTCACGCCTTTTGTTACCCGAAGGTGTAGCTAGCGGCTGTTAAGCCTCGTCTCGCCGTTATGTTTGCGTCCCAAATGAAATAGGTGGCGAACCTATTGCCATACCGGGCACAAAGTTTTTCAGTCATCGATATTTATCACACTTAACTTCCAAAAACAATTTCGAAAAGTCATTGGTGTGAGCCAGTGTCAGGATGCGAACTTGGACCTCTGGATCAGAAGCCACTTGCCAGCTCGACCACTTGGCCACCAAGACTTTGAATAAAGTCTTTTAGGTATATGTACGGAAAAGTATTAATATGCGTTGTATAGTTCCATAACACAAGCGATACTTGCTTGGGTTTACTATTTTAAAAACCATTCTTACATTATTTGATGAGCTGTCTCCCCATTGGTTAAAAATACCGTTATCAAACAAAAAGATTTTCCAAATCAGTCAAACATAAACTACTGTATCATCTCAATTCCTAACCTCCAGCTTTTTGAAGGTGATTAACATAACATAACTTCACGCCTTTTTCTACCCGAAGATGCCGACAAGTTAAGCGAGTTAAGTCTCGGTGATTGAAGGTGATTAATACAAAATTAAGTCTCAGGTAATAGTGATGTTACGCATTTCTGAGCTATTCTGAACATTAGCGAATGCGAACGTGAATATTTTTTTCAAACATACGCTTATATGCGAATGCGAATATTTCTTTAGAGCCGTTGCGAACGCGTTCGAGCGATTCTCAGACCTCTAAGAATCGTTCGTACGCGTTCGCAACGGCACACAAGATCTTATCAAAAACGGTCTGGCCATTACTTTTTTTCTGGGATATGAGGGCAAACGAGCAGGCGTGTCACCTAATGGTAAGCAAACAACGCCGCCCATGGACACCAGCAACACATAGAGTGTTACTGATGCGTTGCCGACCTTTAAGGGATAGGGAATAGGAAAGGATGAGGAAGGGGGATGGGCCTCCGGGTACCTCTCTCACCGAACGAAACGCGGCATGAGCCACTTTACGTCGGTGTTCTGAGAGTCGTGAGGTATTTCACCGGTCGAGCCGGCCCATTCATGCAGTGAACTGCTTGGCTCTACCACTGTTAAAAATATTACTTTAAAAAGCGCAATATATCTTGCAAATACGAATATCCAAAAACATGCGAATACTCGTATCATCACTATTAGGTACAGTACAGTTCTATGTAAAGTTTAACGGTCTCGGTGGTCTAGTGGTCGAGCTCCTCACTTCTGATTATGAAGCCGCGGAATCGATTCCGTACTCACACCAACGATTTCTTGGAATTGTTTTCGGAAGATATCGATGACTGACAGCATTTGGGATGTAACTAGTCGAGGCTTAACAGCCACTGCCTGCAGCTTCCGGTAAAAAGGGGTAAAGTTATGTATGTATTTATGTCTTAGGTAAAGAAACCCTTTAGTAATTTACAACAAACAATTACTTAATATTAACCTCTGGCCATCATTATCTCAAAGACAACAGGCGATGATGAATCTGCTCTCTCGCACGACGCGCACTTCTGGCTTGGGACACATACGACTCAAGACAAGATGGGTTCCGCAGCTATTTGGACCATTACCCTGGACGATATGCTTGGTGGGAAAGCAGTGCACCACAGGGAAGTTCAGGGTCATGAGTCCAGTTTGTTCCTGGGATACTTTAAGCCAGGTAAAACACTGACAAATAGTAATTTGTTGAACTTGTAATGTTGTCTTAGCTAACTGAATTAATAAATTTTCGCGCTGAACTAAATCGTTTTATTTCAGCCATCAGATATTTAGAAGGAGGTAATGAGTCAGGGTTTAACGAAGTGGAAACGAATGCTGGAGCTGAGAAGAGACTTCTCAAGTTATCTGGATGTGACAATATGAGAATAACCGAGGTATTTTAAATTCTTTCATAGCGAAATTTAATAACAAATATTAATAACTACCTGACCCGGCGAACTTTGTTCCGCCTCAAAAGCAATAAATGAATAAATATAAGATGTTTCTGAAATAAAAATAGCTCCAATTTCAGCTAATGTAACGGGTGAATGAAAAGAAGTCCCGGCTAAGTCGGTCCAGCTATTTCAGAGATTAGCCGAGAACAGACTGAAAGTGTAAAAAATGTTATTTTGGTGTATGTACCGTATATATTTATGTTCATAAGCTACCCCTATAACAAACAGACACTCCATTCTTATATATATGTAGGTAGGTATATAATATACTGAATGACCAGTCCCGTCAATCTGTTTTCCAAAGGTGCCAGCTGAAGCATCTTCTCTGACAAAAGAACACTGCTTTATTCTGGAAGTTGATCACGATATATTCGTGCTAATGCCAGAGGGAGCCAAGGCCACACAAAGGAGGAAGATCATCAGCGTAGCCAACACACTCAGAGATGACTATCACAATGGGAGGGCAACCATTGAGATTATTGGTAAGATTTAATATGTTTATTTAACGAAAATGTTGTGTATAGATTCTTTTTAAAATAAATTATTCTGAATTTATATAAGTTTCAAAACTTTAATATACTTTTAGATGAGTTCTCGTCTGATGATGACGTGGCGTTATTTTTCGAAGCTCTTGGCTCCGGTTCCAAAGACGAAATTGGCAGTGACGATTCTGTTGACGTAAGTACATAATTTGAAATTGAAAATCTAAATATGTACTGACAATATTGTATTTAATATTCTATTTGGGACGTAAACATAACGGCGAGTCGAACCTTGGCAGTCGCTGCCTACACCTTTGAGTCAAAAGCGTGGTGTTATAAAAAATAAATATTGAAAAAAGAGGTGTTGGTGCAGTGGGAAGAGGTATGTCGCTGCCGTCTGTTTCGCTGTTGCGCGTTTTCTTGATTTCTACCCGAGTAGAAAGGAAAAGTTTGGTTTTGTCCGATATATGTATTTACGATACGATAATTAAAATTAGAATGATGTTCAATTTTAATATTTATCTATACATTAATAATTGGGAGAGGCCTATGTCCAGCAGTGGACTGCATTGGCTGATGATGATGATAATAATAATATATTTTGGACAAAATAAGAATGGATGTTTTCAGCGTTTTCGTTATATGGACTATAAAAAAGAAATACAACTTTAAATAAAGTTGTATTTCTTTTAAATAAGTAAATACTTGTTTCAGACATACGCCAGAGCCAACATATCAGCTGTATATTTGTACAAAGTACTTGTCGGAGACGATTTGGACGTTACAGAGATCAACAAACCATATAAACAAAGCAAGCTATCGTCCGACGTGAGTAGCCAATATTTTCTATTATTTTATATATTGTAAATAATGTAATTTATTTATTTATTTTATATATTTATGCTTTACTTAACATATTGGTTCTATTTAGGTATCCAATTAATCCTGATAATTTAATAATGATTTTAAACGATAAGAAAACTGTAATCTTTACGATTTATATATTTAATATAGGTTTAATAAATAAATAATTTTAATCAAATTCAATTGAATGCGCCGATGAGATTCGGGGAATTTCTAACGTGAGTCATTGCATTGTTGTGCAAAAAATATAAAGCAATTCCTAAATTGTATGGTCGCAGTAAAAGTACCTAAGTGCATGCTCCGATCGTTCGAGTCATTCATCATCCATGCAATGCAATGCAATGACTCTTCAGATATACAATGTAAAAGCTGATGGATGTATGAGTCGAGGACGGCCACGACGCACTTTACCGGGCATGACCATATAGAACGAGACCTTGAGGAAGGTAATGTCAGGAGGCTTAAAAATCGACCGATGTATGACAAGAGTTATGAAACTCAAAGAAGCGAGTACGAACAGTCCCTTATGACGCTCTGTTCTCTTTGCGTACGTTGCAAGGACTTAGCGTCCAGTTATGTTGTATAGCACTAAATGTATTTTGCTGCTTTAGGATATCTATATTTTGGACACACCACTTAGCGTCCAGTTATGTTGTATAGCACTAAATGTATTTTGCTGCTTTAGGATATCTATATTTTGGACACACCGTGCTCAGGAGTTTACATCTGGATAGGATCAGGAGTTAGTGCCGACGTTAGGAAGACATACCATGAGATCGCTGACAAATATCTTCAAATTAAGGAGTACCCAGCCTGGGTGAGTAAAATGGACATACCTCTGTTTTGCATCCAAATGACAAAATAAGAGTTTTTTAACTAAACACAAGTATAAATCCTGTTTACCCAATCTCTTTTCTTACCTATTTCTTTGGTACATTGAAAGGAGATGTACTCCGATTTTGCTCGACCTATCTGGACGGGCCTAGCACTTTCAAATACCTAAAATTAAATGGAATAATTGATGCGACACTTGCATTTCAATAAGAATGTAAAAACGTCGTTAAAAACTTAATTCTGAGTATAACCTTCAGGTAAACGTGACAAGAGTCTCAGAAGGTTTTGAGAGTTCCACGTTCAAGCAGTACTTCCACGACTGGAGTTCAACCGGAGCTTCACGTACCAAAGTTCTTACTGAAAGTGGTAAGTTTAGACGCACATACATAGGTACAACCAAAATATCTAATTTAAAAAAAAAAACAATATAGTCAATTTCACACACTGCTTTCGCCTCGCCTTCTTTTGCCTTTTTTTACCAGCCCTTTCATTTGGTCGTGGTAACTCCCTCTTGGTCTCTCGATCCTGACTCTGCCTCTCACATTCGCTTCATATACTCTCTTACGTACACAATTCACAAACAATTTGTGTGTGATTTACTACAGATCTTAATCGAACCCCACATATACGGATATGACGCTTGAGCGAAGCGATAGACTGAGCTTTACCGACCACCACAGAGCAGCACACACACAGACAGCACAGACTCACTAATTCTATAATTGTGAGCGACTCTATAATTAATCACACTATATCATTATATTATCTCGAACTATATACCTTCTCTCTGCCTACCCCGCAAGGGATTTGGCGTGAAGTTATGTATGTATGTATGTATATACCGTCTGTGTACTAAGTATCGGGAATTTGTCAATAAAACAAAAAATACAAATTATTCATCTAAATTTATTTTATCGCCTTCAAAGTAGGCCCCATCGCTTGCAATACAACATCTCCACCGCTTCACCCAGTCTTCCATACATTTTTCATAGGCTATTTGCGGTATGGCCTTTAGCTCATTCAGCGAATTTTCTTTTATGGCTTCTATTGACTCAAAACGTTTTCCTCGAAGTGGTAATTTTAACTTGGGAAATAAAAAAAAGTCAGACGGAGCCATATCAGGTGAATAGGGTGCTTGGTCGAGAACGTTTGTTGAATTTTTCGCTAAAAACTCTTTCACTATAATGGCTGTGTGTGATGGTGCATTATCATGGTGCAGCATCCATGAGTTGTGTCGCCACAAATCTGGACGTTTTCGGCGGATACTCTCACGCAAACGCTTCATGACGCCTAAATAATATTCTTTATTCACTGTTTCTCCCTCTGGAAGGAATTTGGAGTGAACCACACCACGGTAGTCAAAAAAAAACTGTCAGCATCACCTTGATTTTGGTGCGACTTTGCCGCGGTTTTTTGGGTTTCGGCTCGTTTTCGAGACGCCATTCTGAAGACTGTTGGCTTGTTTGCATGTCATACTCATAAACCCATGTCTCGTCGCCAGTTATTATACGTTTCATAAAGGTCGGATCCGTAGAAGCTCGGGAAACCATGTCTTCAGCGATATGCTTTCGCTGCCGTTTTTGAACAAAATTGAGCTCTTTTGGAACTAGTCGAGCGGCCACGCGTTTCATGCCTAAAATGTCAATGAGAATATTGTGGACGGACTTAAAAGATATGTTCACCTCACTAGCCAACTCTCTCAGACTCATACGTCGATTTTCGAGCACTAGCTTCTTGATTCTGTCGATGTTTTCTTTGGTCGTAGCGGTTGAAGGTCTACCAGAACGAGGCAAGTCTACTACTACTTCTCGGCCTTCTTTAAAAGCCTTATACCATTCATAAGCCCTTGTTTTCGATATACATGATTCGCCGTAGGTATTTCGCAACATTTTTAGTGATTCACCACATGAAATATCATTCGAAACACAAAATTTAAGGCACACTCTTTGTTCAACAATATTTTCCATTGTAAAAATCGCCGAGGACTCAAAACTATGACCAACAAAAAGTTTAGTTTAAAACAAATTAAATGACAGATCCCGTTCAAATTTTGCGCGCTAAATCAGTACAGTGCTACGAACATGCAGTAAAAAAATTAGAACTACCTCTTTTACGCGGGTCTCTTTATTGACATATCCCCGATACTTTTTACACAGAGTAGTACTATATAGCTATGTATGCATTAAAATGGCTGTTGTGCCATTTCAGTACATTCACAGCTATAGATAAGGTTCTTTCTAAGGGATAAACTTCCTGTTAAATTATCTCCATGTGTTTTTTGGTCGCGGTGGTCCTGTGGTCGAATTCCCTGCTTCTGAATCAAGAAGTATGATCCAATCCTTGCTCACACTTATGACTTTTCGAAATTCTTTTGGAAAATTAAATGTAAAACTGATTAATATGGATGTCTAACATTATGTGCCCTATGTAAGGCAATAGGTTCCGACAATTGACGGATTTGAAACTTAAAATTAGTCGAATCGAGTCGAGGCATTAATAGCCAATGCCTATAGGTAGAAAAGTCAAAATAAGTAATGTTGTTAACTTTCAGATGCTGGCTACTTCTCTGAGGACGCCGATCAAGTGGCGACGACTGCCAAGTTGATCGGTAAGAGTGCTTCCGCCCGAGGGTACATGCCGGATCATGGTGATGGTAATCTCACCATTACCAGGCAAGTTAACAATTCATATTCGCAATCGCTATATCACTTAGCAGCATAATATAAATATAAATTATACATTTAAGATATAATAGTGTAAGATTAATTACCAACCAGTTTGTCTTCTTTCCGCTTTCCTTAGGCAGGTCGAAAGGAACAACTGTCTGTTACCCAAATAAATACATCATAATAAAATAAATCGTGCTACTGGTGTAAAGCACATAGATTAAATTTACATAGTTATGATTATATTAATTTAATGAAAATATTTAATCCTAGCCAGAAATCAAGATAAAAATACAAAGTGATACTTCTGTATCCAGCCTCTCCGTCTCGTCATCGTAATTTAATAGTAGCTGCTAAAAATTATTAGATGAATCACTTTGAAATTAAATTATTTTTTATCAGTAACAGTCGGTGCTCAAGTGGCGATTCTCACATTTCCAGGATATCTGACGGCGAAGACGTGACTGGAAATTTTGCTGACGGTCTTTCGGTATTCTATCAGGATGAGGTATACTTGGTGCAGTACGATTTTACCAATGAAGACGGCGCCGATTCTCATGTGGTCTACTGCTGGATAGTAAGTACCAACCGATAACTTTAAAAAGAAACAACGCCATCCAACTATATTAATAACAAATTGAAATATAACATAACATAACTTTACGCCTTTGTTACCCGAAGGTGTAGGCAGCGGCTGCTAAACCTCGTCTCGCCGTTATGTTTACGTCCTAAATGGAATAGGTGGCGAACCTATTGCCATACCGGGCACAAAGTTTTCAGTCATCGACATTTATCACACTTAACTTCCGAAAACAATTTCAAAAAGTCATTGGTGTGAGCCAGTGTCAAGATTCGAACCCGGGCCTCTTTAATTGAAATTAAAAATTACGTTTTGGTATATCGTTTGTTTAATGACTCCAAACTGTATTAATGATAAACTTGATAGGGTTCAGGGGCTAATTCAGACGATAAAGAGGCAGTCTTCGCGAAAGCTAAAGATTTGGAGGACGAGCTCGAAGGTGGTGTGACTCTCGTTAAAGTGCCGCAAGGGAAGGAGCCCAAACATTTCCTCAACGTCTTCAAAGGTAAAGATATCTATCATGGATATACATACATGCATAGCTTCACGCCAAATCCCTTGCGGGGTAGACAGGGAGAACAGAGCGCCATGAGGCACGATTCTTACACACTTCACTCGTTTCGTTGACTTTCATAACTCTTTCCATGCACGGACGTCGATTTTTGATCATCACTGAATATCACCTTCCTATATCCTTAATAACTGTATTTTTTCTGAACATAAATACAACAGAAGGACGGTGAAAGGGAATTTTTAAATGAAAAAGCAAGAAACTTATGTTGTTAAGGTGTTTGGCTGGAAAACATGCCGGCGTGACACCTGGTGGTAAGCAACTAACGCCGCCCATGGACGCCCTGCAGACAGTGTAACAGATGCGTTGCCGGCCTTTAAAATGAAATAGATGTGGTCAAAAGTGAAATGAGAAGGGAAGTGAGAAAGGCGTAGGGCCTCCGGTTACATCTGTCAACAAGCGAAACGCGGTATGAGCCACTTTTCGTCGATATTCTGAGAGGCTCTACCACTGCTAAAGCATTTAAACCAAACTGGACAATTTATTTACTTCAATAATCAAACTATTGACTATTGTAATATTAAGGGAAGTATACGACCGATTTTTGTACGTATCGTTTACTATAACATAAAACATAACATAACTTGACGCCTTTTTCTACCCGAAGGTGTAGGCAGTGGCTAGAGGCTTACCACGACTCACCGTTACGTTAACGTCCAAAATGGAGTAGGTGGCGAACCTATTGCCATACCGGGCACAAAGTTTTCCATTCATCCATATTTAAAACATATAACTTACGAAATTAATTTCGAAAGTTCATTGATGTGAGCCAGGATTCGAATCAGTGACCTCATGATTCAGAGGCGGGGTGCTCGACCACTGGACCACCGAGACTATTATCTACACTGTATCTAATTAAAATGTGTAATAATACCTAATATTAGATAGGACGATATCTTTAGATATTTGGATAAATTTCAGGCAACCTAGCGATAGTTTTTGGAGGTACGAGCACTGACTTCCAGCCGACAAACGCCAACGGATCATATGCAGATGACAACATACGTTTGTTTAGAGTAAGATCATTAAACGATTGAGGGAGAATGGATTTACAACGTGAACATATGTTGTGAGGCCCTGGGCTTGAATTACACACCAAAGATTTCTTATTCTAAAATAATTTCGATGTCTATTGAGGTCTGGACAAATTTTGCACCAGTTTTTTACGGCATAGGGAGGCAAACCAGCAGGCGTGTCACCTGATGGTGAACAACAAACACCTCCTATGGACACCTGAACACAGATAGTGTTACAGTTGTGTTGTTGCCCCTAACAATGAGATATGGAAGGGGTCGGAAGTGGGAAAGGGAGGGCGAAAGGAGTTGGGCCTCCGGATTCCTCTCATACCGAGCGAAACGCGGCAAAAGCCATTTTATGTGGATATTCTGAAAGTGGTATTTCACCGGTCGAGTCGGCACATTCATGCAGCGAACTTGTAGTCCATGGGAGTAAATATGCATTTTGGCAAGACAGCGCTACGCCGCTGCCAATGCCCAGTACCTTCAGGTCTTAAAGGTGTAAAAGTACAAAAGAGAAGCGTTTTAAAATGCAAAGTTTTAATCTCCAGCCAAGTCTGGTGGCGCTTCCTAATTATTGTATTGTATTTATCTGTTCAGGTGGAGGGCACCGAGCTTGGGGTGGACATGAGAGCCATCCAACTATCAGAGACAGCTGACAGTCTAGAAGATGATGACGTATACTTGCTGGAGACAACAGAAATTGTGTATTTGTGGAACGGAAAGGTAATAATGCAAAAGTATGTTTCTGCATCTTACTTATTAATAGTTTGGCATTTTTTTAAAGTTACTATGAGTAATAAACCTATCCTCTATTTTAAAACTTTGCATTAACAAATGATGCAGGAATCTAATGAAGAAGAACAGGAGGCAGCTAAAACATTTGTGAAGATGGTAGTCGGTGATGAGAAGGATATTGCAGTTGTGACTCAGGGCGACGAACCTCAAGAGTTCTGGGATGCCTTAGGTAAGTGTTGAGTGCTAGTAGGTGAGCTTAATATTTTAATCTGTTTATCATAGTGTTGTTTACCCATAGTAATACATATGTAATTAAACTAGATCAGGTTTAATTCTGTTCTTAAAAAAATTATCCAGGTGGAGAGCCTGAAGAGAAAGAGGATCCGTCTGGTTGGAGACTGGCTGTGAACAGAAGGGTGACCACTCCTCGTACACTGACATCTGCAACTGTGTCTGTCACAAGCAAGATACGATTTGAAGATCTTGATACCGAGTATACCCAGCAGGTAATTATGAACCTGACGACCACTTAAAACTCCGATCTAGTTATATACAAGACAGTAGCATATTGTGTAATATAATATTTAGGATCAAAACTGACTAAAACAACAATACCTACATTTCATAAACTTATTCGAATACCAGGTGGATATTGGTTGTTAACTAGATTCTGCTCGCGACTTCACTCGCCTGTTAAATATTACGATATTATACAACTACGGTGTATGACTTTTAGTGAAATCAAATATAAAAATACTAAAACCTTCTCGATCGATAGCACACTGCTTGCAAGAGTTTTATGTAATGACGGAACGCAATCCTTAAGTGGTTCGAGCGCGCTACTATTTTAAGGTATGTACATACTTCAATATTATCATTATAGAATAGAATAGAATATACTTTATTGCACACCAATTATATAATAGATAACAGTAAGTAGTACATGGTAAATATTTGGCAAGTACAATAGGCGGTCTTATCGCGTACTGCGATATCTTCCAGACAACCTTTGGATGGACATGTTAAACTGGAAATAGTAATACGCGGTGTACAGTTGCATTATAGAAATATATATAAAATTAATTCTACATAAATAGATACTTAAACACACATACATAAAAATATATACATACAGATACCTACATGCATAAACGAAATAATATATATAATATAGTTATACAAATGATACATAAATGATATATATAATTATATACACCCACAAGAAGGCAGAATAGATAACATGTGAAGTTATTTAGAGAGACAGGTAGTGCTCTTTAAGAAATCTTTTAAAAGTAGACAATGACTGTGCTTTTCGAATAGTCAGTGGCAGCTCGTTCCACAAGCGTGCTGCCTGGACTAAAAATGAATTGTCAAGGAAATTTGTAGAGTGTGCTGGTATTTCGAGAGTCAAGCCTGCCGATGATCTCAAGCATCTCCCATGTGTGTCATGGAGAAACGTGAAACGTTTTTTAAGATAATGAGGAGCAGCAGGATTGAAAAGAGTATTGTACAAAAGACAAGAGAATATGAGTATTCCTTCGAAGTCGAATGGGCAACCACTTGAACTTATTGCGAAATTCGGTAATGTGGTCATATTTGCGCAAGCCAAATATAAACCTAATACAAATGTTCTGAAGACGCTCAAGTTTATCAAGTAGCTTTTCATTAAGATCGAGATAGCTGGTATCGGCATAGTCAAGAATAGGAAGGAGAATAGATTGGGCAAGCGCAGTCTTAGTGGTAACGGGTAGAAGATTACGCAATCTTCTTAACGATCCTGCAGAACCGAACACCTTACGGCTAACGTTCTCTACTTGTACTGACCATGAAAGTGTACTGTCAAGGTACTCGTATATACCCAGGTTTTTTACCTTTTCTCTATAAGGGATAATGGTACCATTAAATTTCACTTTAGGCAATGTTATTAAATCGACCTTAGCCAGTTGTCGAGAACTACCGATTATAATTGCCTGAGTTTTGCTAGGGTTGACAAGGATTCCATACCTTTGGGCCCATTTTTCAATTTTTACTTAGATAAAGTCTCCAACACTTCTTGGGAATATATTTGCAAATCATCCGCATATAGGTGGTAGGAAGAAAGTAGTTTGTTAGAGATGGAATTTATAAATATAGAAAATAGTAACGGGGATAGAACGCCACCCTGTGGTACACCGACAGTAATTTTGGACCAAGAAGAATACGTATCATCCAAACGGATGCGTTGTCGGCGACCGAACAGGTAACTTCGAAACCAGTCAATTACCCCAGGAGATATGTTGAGAGAGCCCAATATGGAAAGGAATACATCGTAGTCAACAGTGTTAAAAGCATTGCTAAAATCTAACAAGCAGAGAACTGTTAGCTTTCCATTTTCCATGCCTGACCTTATATCATCCGTAATATTGACAAGAGTGGTAGTGGTACTGTGACCGGGTCGGAAACCGGATTGAAACGGGTTGAGTAGGTGGTTGGAATTAAGGAATGTATTTAATTGGTCATGGACAAGGCGTTCAAGGACTTTCGATAGGAATGGAAGAATGGATATGGGGCGATATTCGGAAAAAGATGTAGGTTTTACGACCTTAGGTAGTGGAATTACTTGAGCATCTTTCCATGTCGATGGAAAGATACCACTGGAAATGGAATGATTGAGGATATGGCAAATAACGGGAAGGATTTCATCAATAATAGGAAGGACCATGGTTGATGTTATCGGTCCCAATGGCATTGGAAGCAATAGAGAGGATACTCTTCTTAATATCACTAGTAGTAAATTGACAGAAAAGAAATGGAGGGTGATCAGGAGTTGGTATTGTTATAGTTATATGTGGCCAAAATCTACTTATCATCATTATTATCAAGAAACATCTTAAAGAACACTACTTATCATTGTAATTGACTCTACTGTATATATAGATATTTATTGTATTTGTATATATATATATATATATATATACTTAGTCATGCCATAAATATTGTAACAAAGAAAATTTTTTTTTTTAATTGCAAATAACATTTATTACTTTTACAGTGTGTTACTTTAATACATAAATATAAAACGATATAAAATATAAAAAGCTTATTCGAAGTGGTCTCCATTGGCTGCAATACAGGCCTTTAAACGTTGAGGCCAGTTATCAATAACGACAGCAACGAATTTTGATGCGACTTTTTTTAAATAGATAGACGGTGTCAACGGGATGGTTTTAATCTAATTAGTAATTCATGTATGATGATGATGATGTAAAGAAAAAGTGATAAATCTAAAATTTACTTATTTATTACTTTTGATGCGGAACAAAGTTCGCCGGGTCAACTAGTATTTCGAAGTTAAATAGAACTTAATACCTACTTGTATAACTTAATAAACTATGTGGAACCTAGTGGAATAATTTTACTTCAACAGGATCTGTCTGATGATGGAGTATACATTCTGGATACTGGCGAGGAGCTGTATCTGTGGGAGGGAAAGAACATGCCAGAGAGATTCAGAGTTGCTAGGAGCGACATAGTCAAAGTAAGTAATAAGAAAAGAAGAAATTTGATTGAATTTGAGAAAGAAAGGAAGCTAAGAAATTTTATCAGAAATAGCCAAGCGTAGTAGAGCCAAGCAGTTGGCCGCATGAATGGGCCGGCTCGAACGGTGAAATACAACCACCTGTCAGAAGATCGACGTAAAGTGGCTCATGTCGCGTTTCGTTCGGTGAGAGAGGTACCCGGAGGCCCACCTTGATTCCCCATCCCTTCCTATTCTACTCCATTAAAGATCGGCAACGCAACTGTAACAGTAATGTGTTGCAGATGTCCATGGACGACACGGGTCACTTAACATCAGGTGACACTCCTGCTCGTTTGTCCTCCTATTCCATAAAAAACAAAAAAAAATTAAATCCAATAGGTCCCTGATTTTGGTTATAATTCCTCATATGCCTTTCATTCTTCATCAGGAGTACATCGAAGATGATGGCTTGGAACGCACTGTGGACTCGGCTCTGGTAGTATTCGTGAAGCAAGGAGAGGAACCGAGTGTATTTAAGAAACTGTTCCCAGAGTGGGATAACGACATGTGGGAGGTCGGTATCAAAATACAACACTAGTATATCTGCAGTGACTGCTAAATTCACACTTACCACACTGCATTGATTTCGATGAAATTTGTTATGTAGATAATTCGTGTCCTGGGGAACTTGTACTTGGAACCAGGATTAGCCCCTAGTTCCAGCGAGAATATTAAATGATAAGCTTTGGTCGGTATTACTGAAAAACCTGCTTCGAGACAATCTCGAAACAATTGCGAAAGAATTTAAATTATTATGCGTTAGGTGCTTACTTATACATAGCATGTAGACTGTCCCAACACAACAGGCTAGTACACCTTATTAATTAACATAGTTTTTTGGCAATACTGATCCTATAAACGCATAGATATACATCTAAAATACTAGCTGACGGAGCACATGTAGTCTTCCTAAAGAAATAAAAAATAGGGGCTGATCATAAACCGTTGAAAATTCACGGTTGTATGTATTTTTGTAATAAAAAGTAAATTTAGTTATATTAAAGTCAATGAAGCGAGTGAGGTGCGTAAGAATCGTGCCTCATAGCGCTCCGTTCTCTCTGCCTACCCCGCAAGGGATTTGGTGTGAAGTTATATACCTATGTATGTATTTTTGTAAAATGTAAAAAATACACATAATTTTTTTTAAAAATTGAGGTGTCCATTTAGGGCGATGAGAAATAGATGTCCTTTTCAAAGATTTGCGCACAAAATTTCATGAGACTCGGTCAAGCCATTTCGCCGAAGTATGGTGACTAACTCCGTAATACGGAAATTTTTTATATTAGATTTTTTTTTAAATCGTCTAGCGATATTTTTTCTAAAGTAAAGCGTTATGTAGATCCTCCAACCGCTAAATAGGCCTAATTAAGTAGGTACTTACGCGATTCGTCAGGTAAATTATTTTATATATGTAATGTTTTTATATAATAAATTTTTTTGTAACTTTACAGAACCTAACATCATATGAGGATATCAAGAACGAAGCAAAGGCAGCCAATTCTAAGTGAAACTAACTATACTGTGCATTTCTAATTTTAGTAATTCCTAAATGCGTAATTATAGCATCTATACATATAATAAAATTGTAGAAAAGTCAAAACTGTACATTGAATATTTTTTAAAAAGAATACTTGGTGTGTGATCTGCAATCGATACCGAAGCCAAAAATATACTTTTTAGAATTTTTGTCTGTTTGTCTGTTTGTCTGTATGTATGTCCGGGATAAACTCAAAAAGTACTGCATGGATTTACTTCAAATTTGGCACGAAAATTATTAAGAAGTCGGGTCAACATATAGGCTACATATTATCACGCTATCACCTACGAGGAACGAGCAGTGAACCTTTATTTCTTCAATGTATTCTGTAGCGACGTGTAATCTAACGACGCATATTTGTATGTTGTTATGGTGTTATTATGTTAATAACCATGCTTTAATCTATACATATAATAATAATAATAATATAATATAAGTTAGCTTCACATTTTAATTAACTTATGCCGTTAAACATAACAGACAATTTTAAAACAGTGCCATCTATGAGATTTACAAAACAGAAAACATTAAGTTGAATTACACGTGTAAGCACTTTTTGGTTTTAGATATAAATAAATCTTTGAGATTTTAAAAACATCAAGTCGAATTACATGTTTAAAAATTTTGAATATAAATAATTGAAATTTCATCATGCGCTTGCGGTCAATAGATGTTTTTAAGAGTCATAGATGGAGTTGTGCATTTTCTTCTTTAAAATTGTATCGTTAATTCTTTTCAGAGATGAGCAAGACAATTCAAAAAATGTATTTGTATATGCTAAAAACTGTTAATATTTTTGTTCGGTATTTATTGGTGTAATGATTGCTTCGTAATTTTATAATTTTACACCATTAAAAAAAAATGTTTCCTATTCGCTAACTAGATGGCGTTGGCGTCGAATTAGATCGCGCTATAATTTCGTTCACCAAAAGTGATGTTATGAGTACGGATGTCGCCGGCTCCCGCGTCACCAGTCCTGACTCTCTTTACATTTTGGCTGCGGAGAGCCAAACCAGCAATGTTGTTTATAGAGAAGTTTTATAAGTATATATTTTTATCCTTTTCTATATTTATATTTTCTTATTCATTATTTTCTACATTTGCTTCAGTCGCAACTTATTACTTAATTCAGCAGAATCACCATAAAGTCATTTATTCAAAGCAGACTGAAAATCAGCACTTTTGAAGTTCAACAATTTTACAAAAGACAGTCTCCCTCTGTTACTGTACTTTCTGTATTTATGAAATGTAAAGAAGTAACGGGTAAATAAATGTTATTTTAAAAGGTATAATCGTAGGTATTTTTGGTGCTGTATAGCGTTCAGGCAGATGACGTCGCGGGCTACAGCTATACTACAAAAATTCCTGTTAAAATGAAAATAAACAATGCGGGCAACAA
The DNA here is from genome assembly GCA_905147225.2 of Euproctis similis. Lineage (NCBI taxonomy): Eukaryota > Metazoa > Arthropoda > Insecta > Lepidoptera > Erebidae > Euproctis > Euproctis similis. The sequence goes on from LR990107.1 coordinate 4,464,524, forward strand.
CCATTGCTACCGCAATCTGTACTTATCCTACCAGTTACAATTTCATTTTAGAGGTAATTACTTCTCAACTGTCTATGTAAAAATATAGCTATCTGATCACAAATTCCACGCGTACGAAGTCGCGGGCACAGCTAGTAATATATATAAATGATGTTTATGTGTCTGTTACATTTTCAATTTACTTTCGCCCGAATACTAACGTTGAGCTCACGACACTTGGGAGTCAGAACCATCATCCAAGGACTAGGATAATCACATTAAACTATGCTTTTTCCAACCTAATTATGTTATTACTTTAATTATTATTTTGTATTTATAATTTTCATAAACAGCATACAATCAGACGTGTATGAGCAACGTTTTATGTTTGTAATAAACAATTTTGAAAGAATCTCTAATTTTATTAATTACATTCGAACGAATGTGCTCTATGAATGAATGATACCAAGATATCAAACAGGTGTATGCCAAAAGTCTATAACATAACATAACTTCACGCCTTTGTCACCCGATGGTGTATGCAGCGGCTGTTAAGCCTCGCCTCGCCTTTATGTTTACGTCACAAATGTGATAGGTGGCGAACCTATTGCCACGCCAAAAGTCTAAAGATATAGAATTAAAAAAATATTTATTTGAAGTAAATTATTATATTCAGATTTATAACATGAATGCACAATACATAAATATAATATATGCATAGAGATATATTTTCATTCACACACAATTCATTAGATGCCACCATCTATCTTTCATTCTAAGCAATGAGCGCTTGTGATATACAGTTAGGCAACATACGTTTATGTATTATTATTCTTTTAGTTTTACAAATATATGCAATATATTTCGTACACATAGCTATAGGCAACATGTTTTTTCGCTCTGCTAACTTCATATATTAGGTCGGGGAAAAAGTCTTTTCGCATAACGTAGGTATAAACTTATTATAAAATTTCTTTGACTGTACTATTTGTGTCTGGCTGGTTTTGGTAACATTAAAAAGGTTACATTATAAAGAAAAGAAAAAAATAAAAAAAAGTTGTTTCCCGCTATTTTTCATTTGTTTTTCTCTCCGTAAAAATGAGTGAATCTAATGAAGAAATTCGATACATTTTAAAATTTTATTATAAAAAAGGCAAAAATGCAACTCAAGCAGTGAAAAAAATTTGTGATGTTTATGGACCTGATGCAGTGTCAGTAAGAGTAGCACAAATTTGGTTCAAACGTTTTCAGTCCGGAAATTTTGATGTTAAAGATGCACCTCGCTCTGGTCGCCCTGTTACGAATAAAATGGACGCCATTTTTGAAAGAGTGGAGCAAGATCGGCATATTAGTAGTTACGATGTAGCTGAAGAACTGGAAATTGACCACAAAACAGTTTTGACCCATTTGAAGAAAGCTGGTTATACAAAAAAGCTCGATATTTGGGTGCCACACGAGCTCACTCAAAGAAACTTAATGAACCGTGTACTCATTTGCGATTCATTATTGAGACGTAATGAAACCGAGCCGTTTTTGAAGAGATTGATAACTGGCGATGAAAAGTGGATCACGTACGACAAGAACGTGCGAAAAAGGTCGTGGTCGAAAGTTGGCCAGGCTTCACAGACTGTGGCCAAACCTGGCCTAACACGAAATAAGGTGATGCTGTGTGTATGGTGGGATTGGAAGGGCATTGTTCATTATGAGCTTTTACCGTCCGGCAAAACCATCGATTCTGATCTTTACTGCCAGCAACTGATGAGATTAAAGGAAGCAGTCGAGAGAAAACGGCCGGAATTGATCAACAGGAAGGGTGTGGTCTTTCATCACGATAACGCTAGACCACACACATCTTTAGCCACTCAGCAAAAATTAAGAGAGTTCGACTGGGAGGTCCTAGTGCATCCACCATATAGCCCTGACCTTGCGCCTTCAGATTTTCACCTGTTTCGGTCTCTTCAGAATTCTTTAGGTTCTGTAAGGTTGACCTCAAGAGAGGACTGCCAAAACTATTTGTCCCGTTTTTTTGATCAGAAGTCCCAAAGTTTCTACAGTAACGGGATAATGTCTCTGCCCACAAAATGACAGAAAGTTATTCAACAAAACGGTACATATATATTGTAAATAAATGTAAATAAACTTTGAAAAAAATGTCTTGACTTTTCATACAAAAATACGAAAATACTTTTTCCCCAACCTATTATAATATATTATACCATAATTTTAATTGGGTTAGAATTGTACCTTTAAATTACTTTATGTCATCTTTATTAGCTGTAAATCCTCTATAGTGTAAATAAATAAAAAATACGTAGAAAAAGCCTGAATGCCATACATCACAAATGTTTGTATTCAGGTTTTAACCGGAGCGAAATAAAACAGACAGTACTTTTAACAGTGCAATACCATTTAAATTCAAAGTTATATGAGATAGTACATGAAGGAAAAATGAAAAATTTGTTAATAAAGCAAGTTGAGATGCATAAAGCATGTCAAGATTAGTTAGAAGAAAGCTAAAGTCCTTGCATACAGTGATAGTCTTTATAGTTCGGCCCTGTAAATTTTCAAGTTGTATTTATTTATTTATTACGACAGTTACATTAAGGCAAACAAATAGGTTAATAATATTTACAGCTGGTACTCAGAGAAAGCATCAGAGACATTAGGCACTAGATGTTCAAATTATTTGATTTCAATTTTATTTTCTAACACATTATTATAATTTAATAAAACACATACTTTTTGCACAGGCACTTATAGAATTAATTACTAATTGTGAATTGTGCATTCTTTTTTCAAATTTATGACATAATTTGAAAATAGAATGAGTCGGGTAGTCCCTGCATGTGCCAGATACATAGTCAGTTGCAATTGCAGTCACAACTTATTGTCATTAAATTAATTTACTAATGATTAACAATTCTTATGCGATACACTGATTAATAATTTGTAATAGATTATTATTTTCTAATGCGGCCGCAACTCTCTCCTTATCAGCTAATTGTTTATTGACAGCGTGTTCCGACGCGTGCGAGCCCGGTGTTATTTCCACGGTCACCTTAAACCTTGTGGGAAGTGATCGAAGAAGCTGAACGCGAATTGATAGTCCTGCCAAAAAAAATAACATTTCAATTAAACCTCTGAAGTTCAGGTATCACTTAAAAATTATGAGTTTGCCAATAAGTACATATTGTAACTTGGCATACCTATCATACTATAACCAAGATTCACATTAAGTCATTGTATTTTGAGTTTTGAAATTGGTGATTTCATATTATTTAAAAAAAATAGTGTGTAGCAACAATTAAGTTGGTTACTACTTTTATTATAATAACAAGCTGACCCAGAGAACTTTGTTTTGCATCAAAAGTAAGTTTTAAAGAGTTTGCAATTAAAGTGCTAAATCTCACAAATTATCACTTTTTCTTTCAGACATATAATACATGAATTACAGATAAAACCACCCTGTTGACAGCCTCTATCTATTATAAAAAACCGCATCAAAGTAGTTTAAAAACTTAGCAGATAAAGGGGCAGACATAGTTTTATTCTGTGTAATGAGGATTAGCAAAATTATTAGTATTTTATTTCAATTATGTTAAAGGGGTTAGGTTGAAGGCAATGTTTACTTATTTGTGCTTGACTGGATGGATATTTACGCTTCAATAGCAAATAAAATTGTAAAAGTAATAATTACCTATTAAAGTCGCCATGCTACAATGAGGTATAGTTGGTGTAAAATTTACATGTACATGATTAAGCTTATTATCTATTTTGATATTAGATTCTTCTATGACGCGGAGTTCTTCTAGCGTTAAAGGATGTTCGGGATCGTTGATATTGCGTATTAGATCAAATATTTCACGTTCATCAAACAAATCTTCAAAGTCGTCATCGTAGTCTGTAAGTTTTATATCTCTTTCAGAACCTTTATCATACACATTTGGGTTTATATTGTCCGCAGTTTTCATCATTTTTATATAATTAAATGATGTAGAATATTAAATGAACATGCTACAAACATAGCACTGTTTTTTTATTAGTAACACCAAAAAGTATATAAATAATGAGTAACTGTAACACTTTTATTGAAGAGATTAAATTGTGACAAATTCCGACAAATCACAACATTGTGAACATTGTAGGGAGGGATGATCGATATTTATCGATGTTGGATAAACATCGATGTTTAACTATAAAACATCGATGTTTTAACATCGATGGGTTGACTTCGATATCATCGAAACATCGATGTTACCTGCATAAAATATCGAAACGTCAATTATTCTTTTGGGCTCGGTCTAGAGTGCAGTAGGTGTACTACCTTCAAGTAGAAATATTGCATAATTATCCCTAAAAAATACTGGGAATTGACAGGCCTCGTGGCGCATTGGTAAAACTACCGGCTGCAGCATTGAGGTCGCTGTTTTAAAAATATCGATGTCTTTCGACCGATATTTTTTGTATATCGATACTTTTGATTCGATGTTAGAATCGATGTCAACATCGATGTTTTCCTAATATCGATCATCCCTAGAACATAGGCTAACGTAGAGTCAATGAAGTAGGAAACATAAGGAAGTGGCATGTCGACACAAAATTGAAGCAGGGTGGGATGTCATTTGGCCGCATAAAATGGTGGCTTAGTGCTGCGCAGAAGAATTCTATTTATCGATAAACGTTCTTGGCTAATGTTATTAAAAACGTTATTGAGTATTAATTATTTTTTTAATTAAATTAAATATGTGGGTTTGGATATCAAAATAAGAGTATATGTTTTTCTTAAACTAATTACTTTCAAAATTTTATATTAAATATAATTGAATATTAATTATTTGTAGAATTAATACTTAAATAGGAAGTAAGTATGTTCTTATGCTAAATATTCTGTTTTAGATGTCCAAATAAGAGTACATGTTTTTCTTAGACTACTTATCTCTATTTTACAAACTATTTTAATTAAGTTGCTGACTCTAAAGTAAGTAAATCACTACTGCAACATACCTCTAGATAGGTGCCCACAGTAAATATTTAAGAATGATTCAAATTTTGAACTTATAAAGGGACCGCGTGATAAAAGAAACGAAACATCTTCAGAATATTGTTTTAGTTACAAATGCATCTCGACTTTCAGTCTAAGATCAGTTCATTATTACATATTTAGCGAATTTACAATAGGTTTTTACTCGTTACGAAATAAAACTAATTTATTTAGAACTAGCTGACCCGGCGAAGTTGTTCCGCATCAAAAGTATTATCTGCGGTCCCGCTATGTTGCTAGTTGTTGTAGGTACATATAAAAATACATACTCCTAAAAATGCATGCACAGAAAATTCATACGTTACGTCTATTAATAGAAAGAGGGTGTTGTTCAAAGAGTTTTCCATAAGCCTTGCGGGCCCCTGTGAAAGTGTCTTTAAGCAAAAAAAAAAACAATACGAGATACCTATATACACTAATCAGTTATAATTTGATGCAAAATTTTTTCATTGCCAAGAATTAGCTTGAATTCGTAAAGGGGAGCTGTTTGTCATTGCTTATGGGATGACTTGACGATTTTTTATTAGTTTTTTAAATACAGTATATTAAGATTAGACTAGAATACGCTTTATTGTACGCCATTTTTATACATTACATTGAAGTAATTAGTACATAGTAAATGTCGATCAAGTACAAAAGGCGGTCTTATCGCGTGTTGCGATCTCTTCCAGACAACCTTAAGTTTGGGATGACGATATAATTTAAGTTATTGTGTCCAAAAAAAAATATTTTCATAAAAATATCGAAAGTCGATATGTACATTTCAATATCAAACTATCGATATATCGTGAAAAAAAATATCGGCAATAAATATCGATATTTATAGGAAAAAATATCGATTTTCGATATATCGATATTTTATCAACAACCCTATGTGGAAGTAGCATCTACCTCGTAACTAGTCTTTGGTCAGGGTAAAAGGGACGTTGTCTCTCTCAAATCGTAATCTTATCAGATCGAACCTCGTTAAACTAACTAGTGTGTTGTTCTCTTTTACTCATACCGATAACATATAAAGTTATTTCATTTAACGTATATTGACCAAAGCGAAACGCCCACAAGACCACTGCGCTTTTCGTTTAGTCTTCACCAGTTTCCCCAAGCACGACACCAACCAACCAAATCCGATCAATACGTAACTGACTGATAGAATTGAGTGGAGACTGGAGTTAGCTTTTTAAAATAAAAAAAAACAAATTGATCTTAATTTGTCCGGGTTGTTTTTATCAAGAAAAAGTGTATACCAAAGTAATAAATAAAAATGTAAGTATACCAATTGCATTACGCGATCTAATAAGTTAAAGGCTTGGCTGATTTTAGTAAATGTAAAGTTTTTGCAACAAGACGCCTATGAAAAATAATTCAAATAGATGAAGTACCTGCTGCAATGAATTTTATTTCTTAGCATACCTCAGAATTTGGTAAGACCCAATCTTACCAAATTCTAATGTATATAATACCAAATTATAAACTTATGAACTTGTTAGTTAAACAATAAATTCAAATATATATATAAATAGTAAAATTACTTTGTGAACAAATGTAAACTTGCTGAGGACAAACATCTTGCCTGTTGCAAATTTTCTTTAAATTTTTTCAAATTATTTCTTCCCATATAACATTGTTGCTAGTTGCTTGCTGGAATTCTAAATGTTTTCCCAACATCTTTAGTTATCACTGCCTCTTTGTCAAATTTCATTGTATACTAGCTGACCAATTTATGCAGGTGGAAATAACACACAACAACTACTTTCTCACTTATTTAAAATTGGACTAAATCAAATAAAACAAACATATTGCATAATCATTTGCACATCATATTGTGTTAATACTCATAAACACAAAAAGGTCGAGATTTTGCTTGTGGTAGTGTCTTTGGTACTAGTTACTATTAAACTAACTTAAAAAAATATAAATTATGTAATTATTTTTTTCTTTTAAATTGCTACACATTGTTGGCTTTATGTTACTATTATTGCTAATTAATAAATCATAAAAAATACTTTAATCTGTAAAAAATATATGTGATAATATAGAAGATGCCTGATTTTCTCATTAAAATATATTACTGCATTAAATATTAAGCTAACTCTATCTACATATAATTCAAACCCAACCCAAAGATGCACTAATTTTTGGGAAGCTAGTAAAACAATCATACAGACTAAAATCCATGAGATTTATTGCTCCAATAAACATCTCTCATTAATATTTCTTCATTATCTTCAATGTTGAAACATGTGTATATTAAAATTTCATTAAATTTAGATACTTAAATGGTTTATTTTAAAACTTGGAAACTTGTAATAATTATGAGACTATAAATTATATCTTACACAGAATCATGGCGGATCCATGGATTATACAGCCCCATGAGCATGTAAAGTTTGCTGAACACTTCAGAAATTTAGGTCCTGTCAATGGGCATCTTACTGGCGAGCAAGCAAAGAGATTTATGTTACAGGTTGGCTAAGTACAAACCATTATATCTATTAATAAATATATCTTGTTTATTTTTACAATACTTTGTTAATATTCTTTGGTACACTTGGCAGTCACAACTCCCCGCACCGATATTAGGCCAAATCTGGTCTTTGGCTGACACAAATGCAGATGGTAAACTGGACCTGAAGGAATTCTCCATTGCTTGTAAGGTATGTTCAAAAATAACTAGATGATATATCTGAATAAATATACAAATGTGGAATAATATAAAAAATATGTTTTTACAGCAATGTATGTATGTTGCAGATCATCAACCTGAAACTACATCGAATAGAAGTACCAAAAGTATTGCCACCGTCTCTCCTTGCCTCTCTTAGTCCTTCTGGTGAGACTATTGGTGTATATATTTGTATTACAACACTAACAGCTATTAATATTATATTTTAGAAATTGTTCAAATTTGCTAACTAATGGTGAAATAAATTCATGTTAAAATCGGGAATTTTGTCCACAGGGACGCAAAAACCTCAATTCCCTGGGACAAAACCACCAATCCCACCTATGCCTGCTATGTCGCCACAATCACAACCTTTAATGAGTGGTATACCAGCACAAAATAATCAATCACTGCTTGGAGATCTAGTTGGACCTACTTCTCAACCATTAATACCACCAATTGTACCCCCCACAAAACCATTAATACCCAACGCAGTTCCGGATCTGATATCCGGCGTGAAACCTGGTCAACCTATGGTTCCTGCACAACCTTTGGTTCCTGCACAACCTATGGTTCCTGCACAACCTTTGTTACCTGCACAACCTATGGTTCCTGCACAACCTATGGTTCCTGCACAACCTATGGTTCCTGCACCTCTAGTACCCAAGCCAATATTGCCACCCTTAAACTCGCAGTCTTTAATTGATCCCCAACCTGTGGTTGTCAATTCACAACCTATGACTACTAATTTGCAACCTCTAATGGCCAACTCACAACCTCTTATTCCAAATCAACCACTAATTTCTCAGAGCATTTTGCCACAAAATCCGTCAATTATACCGCAGCCGTTGGTTGCTCAACAACCTCTAGCTGCTCAGCAGTCACCCATAATGCCCCCGTTAGTTGGACCCACTCCTATGATCCCTTCATCACAGCCTCAAATTCCTACAGGAACTACTGTTGGCTCTTTGATATCCAGCCCCCCAAAGGGAATCACTACTGGAGCAGCAATTGGACAACCCATCACTTCAACTCCTATAACTAGTGTAAAAAGCGATAGTGCATCAAAACCAGGTGAGGTTCTGATGATATATATTTTGATGACCTGTAAATTTTCACAGAACTAGTATATTTTTTAAGATCCCAATAAAAACGAATATCTACAGATTCTGTTTATGAGGTTAATACCAAACAACATGAATACCTAATCCTGGTGTGTACCCGCACGCAATATCCTGTCTAAAAGATTTTAAATTCTCTTGACGTAAATTCACCAGAACATTAAAAAAAATTTGGAAAATCCAAAAGTGCGCGCCTCACACGCTATTTGTCCTAGAAATCGGAGAAATTTGAATTGAATATAAGAAAAAAAGAATATTATCATTGATGAAATAACTGTTTTAACACAGCACTATTTTTTTTTTGAATATATAGTTATAAATAAAAAAAAAAAAATATAATTTTCTCATAGCACCTGTTGTTGAAAAAATTATTTTCTACATTACCGACAAACGGTGCGAAAAATAAGAAAAAAAACGAAAAAAATGGTTGAGATACGGAATTCGTTATTCTGTAGAAGAACTTTTTCTGTAGAAGAACTTTCATTTATATCTTTTGAATCGTTCAGAGTTTAATCACGCCAAGCAATAGGGATCATCCTCAGGATGTACAGAAACGTTTAAAACAAGATTCAACTCATTTCATCGCGTATTTTTTTCTTAATCGATGGAACGCACAGACATACAGACCAACGGACGACAATTTTGTTTTTTTATAAATACATATTTCATCATAATTATTGATGTATATGAAAAAAAAAACCTAACTGAACTAACAATTAGAGTTCCTAGTTGCAGAAACATCCATTTTTTCGCGACGTTTATTGATAACTTTTGGTATAAAAACGATTTCATGTTGTAAAATCGTCGCAGAGCGGTCTTTCGAGAATAGAGCACACCCACACGCTAAAGCGTTGTGAGGCGCGCAATAATAATGTTTATGTCCCTATAATAAATGAAAATATCCCAGGATCCACTGCGGGATCTGTGGTGACCAGTCCAACTGAAATGCTCGGTGTTATGAGCCCACCGGCCGTAGTCGAATGGGGAATACCACAACCGCAAAAGTTGAAGTGAGTATCAACATGAACAGTCTACTTTTAGTGGATTTTTAACAGATTTTTTTTCTTTTTCTTATTAATCTCTCCAACCCAACCCTCTTGACCCAACCATATGACATGCAATTCATAATACAGATACTTATTTTTTGTTGAACTACTAAAACCTATGAAAAAATGGTTGCCATCAACATATCATTGTGTTGTTAAGCAACCATATCACATCAATCACATGTCATATAATTTTTAAATAGGTTAGGGTATAACTATATAAGACTGGGTTTATCATATTGGAAGTTGCTCTGAGTTTCAAGTCAATAGAATGTACAAATGTCTGTATAATATGTTGTAGATACACACAGCTGTTCAACGTTACTGACCGTGCTAAAACTGGAGCTGTATCCGGGGCTCAGGCGAGATCGATTATGCTGCAGTCGAGGCTGCCTCAGCCTGCGCTTGCTCAGATCTGGGCACTGGCAGACTTGGACTCTGACGGAAAGTTAGGTGAGTAGACGAGACAAAGAAATCATTATAAACTGTAAATAGTATATTCAAAGCTCGATCAATAACATTGTGTATTAATATACCACATGCTGCAGGTTGTGAGGAGTTTGTACTGGCGATGTATCTTTGCGAGAAGGCAACGCAAGGCGAGCCAGTGCCTGCCAAGCTGCCGGTGGAATTAATTCCACCTACCTTTAGGTAAGGCCATGACAGAAGATCATTTTTCCCCTGCTTTCATGTAGCCTGACCTGCATACACAAATAAATACCATTGCGCTTGATATTGCAAAGAAATCCTAAAAGACTTATTTAAAGGTTTGCCGCTCTAGTGAACATCGATCACAATTCCGCGCATGTTGTGTTTGTCTAGGCGCGAGTCGGTGACATCCAACACTAGTGCGAAGTCTTACGAGGAAAGGCGAAGAGAGAACATGGCCCGAGGTCAGGCGGAGTTAGAGAGGAGGAGAAATCAACTAGCAGATGCCCAGATGAAGGAGAAGGTGAGAATTCAGTAGAAAATTAACTGATGTAGTTTTTTTACTCGCGAGGGACAGGTACTGGTAAAGTCGATAATAAAAACGCAGTTAAACGCAGTCATTGCGACTGCGTCTAGTTAAGGAGCAGGGTTCAGGCAATTTCAAGATATAAAAGTTTGGTACCACGCACACTAGTCATTTTTATCAGAGAATGACCTTTTAATTCGAGGAGGCTTAAATTTATGTATGTTTGGTGAAAGTACTGTCCGCAAAAAAAGTGAGGTAAAAATCATATATATTTTTCATAATATATGCTTAAATATTGGTATACTGAATATCATAATAATAACTCAGTTGTCCAGTGGTGGAGATTCTCGCTTCTCATTCAGAAGTCGTGTGCTCAATTCCAGGCTCACATCAATGATTTCTCGGAATTCTCTGACAAATTCGTGCCCGGTGAATGGCAATAGGTTCCGCCACCTATTCCATTTTGGGACGTATTGATTTGGCGAGTCGAGGCTTAATAGGCGCTGCCCACATCGTTATGTTATGTGCTCTTCAGCAAAGTTCAGGGGATTTTATAACTTTGAGTGGCAATAATAATATTTCTGTAATCAACGTGGATGTATGTATGACGTTTGGGTATTTCTATGTGTTGTATGTATTCTTAGAAATCAGTTTTCTGGTTCCATCGCAAAATCTTTTGTTTGCTTAGCTTTGAACTAGATGGCGTGTTCGAAACATTCATATTATTATAATATAATAAACATTTGAATTATGTATTTTAATATTATTTATGTTACCGCTACATAGGAAGCCGAGGTAACTACGCTGTATTATGTAGAAACTATTAGATGGCCCCTGCAACAACAAATAGCGAACTGAAATACAATTTGTGATAAATAGAAATTTAGTTAATAAGTTGTTTGCACTATTTAAGGTAAAACACCAAATTATTGACACCTCAAGGATGTTTATGTAGAAAAATCAACTTTATGTTTCTGATTCCCAAATAATTAGTACGTTAGATAGACACTTAAGATCCTGACAGAAAAATGCTGAATTCTATTCAGCATAATTCTGTTTCATTCAAAATACGATAGAATATACATTTTTTATGATGTTAGAAGGGTTAAAGTATGTATATTAGGCAAGTACAATTGAATAGGCAGACTTATAACTTGACTTATAACTTGTTTGTTTCAATGTTATCTAAAATCTAAGAACTAAATAGGCAGACTTATGCTGTGTTCTTGCCGTAATAACAAAATTTAATAATAAGCCAGACATTATGTAGTTAAATAACAATATCATTGATATTTCTTATTGTGTTAGGTGTATAGCTAAGATTTAATGAAAATATTAAAAATCTCCTGTAGGTAACAAGAAAGTTGATTTTTATTTCGAAATGTCACATGAATGATTCCTCGTCCCGTTAGTTTATCAAATAATTAGTCGGTTGTCAACTATAGATACTTTTACCCTACTTAGATTGTTTAAAATTGCATGTATTAAAATTTTAACATGAATACAATAATGTTTACAGAGGTTTGTATCCAGTTAGTGACACGTAGTCAAGCACACTTAGGACGTAATTTAATAATTGCACGCCTAGATTTTTAGCCATTTGAAAGAAATGGAGGTTCTGTATTTCATTTGTTTTGTAGCTTTACGCCTGCTACGCCAGGAGGCGTAAGTAGCCTTTTCTCATTTCCGAACGAGTTAAAATATAAATTCCATAGAACAGTTGGATAATAGAATACAATTCGTTTAGTTTTCAATTGTAATTCGCACCTAGTTAAATTATAAAACTTTGGAGATGGATAGACAGCATAGATACAAATATTTATTACAAAATGTTTATTAAACATTTGATAATGATGCTTATGGTATTTGAAGGCGGAGCGGGAACGTAAAGAAAGAGAAGAAGCTGAGAAAAGAGAGAAATTACGCCTGGAAGTTCAGAAGAGGGAGCAAGAAGAGCTTCAACGTAAACAAAAGGAAGAACAGGTAAATATTTATTTCTTTATTACCTTCTGAAAGAGCCACAACCCCACAACACTGTGGATGTCGATGTTCAATAAATATATGTTTTTGTTGATCAGGAGAAGCGCGAAGCGGCTCGCAAAGAGATGGAGAGGCAGTGCCAACTGGAATGGGAAAAGAAGAGGTGAATTATATACAAAATACGATTTGCCTTATCACCTGCCTAGTTTAACTTTAAAGATTTTATATACATATTACTAGCTGTTGCCGGCAACCACTTCTCCGTTGAAAGCAAAAATTCTATGCCTGTGCCATTATAAGGGTTTATTGCTCACCCCCAATTAGTGATAGCGCGATAATATTTAGCCTATGTGTTGACCTGGCCTCTTGGCTATATTTATCCAAGATGTGACGTAAAAGCATGCAGTACTTTTAGAGTTTATCCGTAAGAAATATACAGATAAACATACAAAAGTTCTAAAAACCATATTTTTTGGTTCGGTATCGATTGTAGATCATGTCCCAAGTATTCTAAAAAAATATTCAATTTTCAGTTTCAACTTTCCTACAATTTTAGTATATGTATAGATAATAGAATCATAATATTTAGTTAAACTAGCTGACCCGGCGAACTTTGTTCCGCATCAAAAGTAATAACTGCTGTCCCGCTATGTTAATACTGCAATATCTTCTAAAATACCCGTTTAAATTACATGCTGTAAAGGGCCAGGATCATCTATTTTACATGCACAATCTATTTAAGACATTTAATTGGATGAAATTTAAATCGTTTCGTAAATAGGCCATTATTTCTCGTAAACAGTAAAAAAATAAAAATGGTAATTGTGGGTAAGAGATAGACGTACGGACTTTTTTGTAGACCTTCTGAAGGTGGTTAATAATGTAGAACATTGTTTTGAACTATCACTTAGGGTTCAGCTAGCGTTTGCAATTAAAGTGCTAAATCTTGAAAATTATCATTTTTTTCTTTACATCATATATAGATCAAAACCACCAGTTGCTTTGACTGTTATTTTTTTCCGTCTCACCTAAAAAAAAAATTCGAGTCGCTTACGTAAAACTTACTATTAAAAAGAAACCGCATCAAAATCCGTTGCCTAGTTTTAAAGTTATAAGCATATAAGGGGCAGACAGCGGAAAGTGACTTTGTTTTATACTATGTAATGAAGAAACAGCATTAAATTAAAAATAACGTTTTCAGTATAATTTATTTTAAATAATATTTATATATAGGACTCGCGAGCTTGAAACAATGAGAACTGAAGAGCAGACGAAAGTTCTCAGCTTGAAGGCGAAGAGTCAGGCGATGTCCGCTGAATTGAACTCCGTGTCTTTGAAGGCAAGCAACCTTGCCAAGGACATCAGAGAGACGAGGACCGCGGTAGCAGCTGCCAAATGTACCATAGATGGAATGAGGTGAGCATAGTGAGGCGACACCGACTTCAACATGCCATTTTAATTATTGTTACAAAATAAACTAAATTTTATTTACAATTATTAATACTGGATCATGTAATATATAGTAAAATAATAATTATAAAATGTTATATATGACACAAGTGAGTTCAAGTTATATTTTTGCTATGTCAATTTTACAAAATGTATGATTAAATGTATGTGATTACATAATTTTATTAGGGTTGTGAGTTTTAAGGAGCAGATTTTTTTTAAGCCAAGCCAATACTTGATATATTATGATAATGTAGGACTGATCGCGACACCAGTATGGCTGAGATGCAACAACTCAAGGCTAAAGTGAAGGAACTTAACGCCAAACAAATTGCATTGAACAAGGAGAAAGCCGAGTTGGATGTAAAGGTAACTTTTGGTGCTTTGACTGTTATTATTTTCTGTCTCACCTAAAAAAAAAAAATTTGAGTCGCTTACCTAATCATTATGATAATGAAAACTATCCAGTACATAATACAAGCTATTATATAGGGCTCGATAATATTCCATAATTCCTAATCAGACAGACACAACTAAATTAATGGAGATGATATATTATGTACTATTTATGTCCAGGCTAAAGCGTCAGAGGGCGCTGGTGAAGACGGCAAATTGAATATGATGGAAGTTACACTGAAGCAATTACGCGATAAGGTATGTTGTTATTATATACACGTGCACTCGGGGTGGGAATCGAACCCGCCAATTTCTATTCAAGAGCCGCTACGTCACTAGTGAAATTTTATTACCTAATATAATATATAATTGATTGTCGTCACAGGTGGAGGCCGCTAAAGCCTTAGTAGAGTCCAAGAAGCAGGACTTGGAAACGAATAAATCGACTCTTTCTTCTCTTCACGAGACTGTGGCCTCTCTTGGTGAGAAATGTGAGAAAGTTTGGCAGTTGTATGAGCAAAGACGAGAAGAATATACAGCGAGGACTTCTGCACCAGCTGAAGGAGCGTGGCCTGCTGACGGTGAGAATCATTATTGTAGCTGTACTACCTGACCCGGCTAATGTTGTTTCGCTTCAAAAAAGCAGCAAAAAATTAACGAGTTTTACTAAAAAAGAAAGTAGCCTAACTTACTCCTCATTACATCAGCTACACGCCAATAAAAGTCCCGTCAAAATAGGTCTAGCCATTTCCGAGATTACCGCAACAGAGAGACATAATAATTGTAAAAAAAATGATATTTTGGTGTATGTGGTGAATGTAGTAGAAAGCAGTTATTTCAATATTACAAACAGACACTTCAAATTTATTTATGCGTATATCTAAATAAAAAATGGAACAAATTTTAACTCTTATAATAATTTATTCTAAGAAACTAAGAAACCAAGCTAAGATATAACATGAAAGTGTTTGTTTTACTTGCTAGATGCTGCTTGGGGTGCTGCTTCGAATGACGCATGGGGCGAGACGCCTGCCGCAGAAGAGGAGTGGGAAGATGCGCCCGCAACTACAGGTAACCTTCTCTATACCTTTCTGAGAATAACCTCACTAGGATTTTATGACTAAAATATAGAATTTAATTGATACGAAAATATTACTGATTTTTAAATATTTTAAAAGTAACAGAGGTGAAAAAAAAATAAAAATAATGTTTGTTTCCCTACACAGCTACAGAGGTGGTGGCTACCGCCAGTCCTCGTTGGCGATGCGTGTATGAGTTCACCGCGAGGAGCACTGACGAGTTGAGCCTGCAGCCAGGAGATCTGGTAGGTGGTGTTTTATATTCATCGATTGTAGAAGAGTACATAATCCTAAATTACATCTAGTTACATCATTACATGTGCAAATCCCGTTAAAATCGGTTCAGACGTTTAAGAGATTCGCCCGATCAAACAAACGGATAGACAAAAAGTAATTTTTGGTACACATACCAAATATACTCATTTAGTAAAAACTGGATATGTTTATTTCCACGTGCCAATCTCTAAAATAAGTAATACGACATGAAAGTATCTTTTGCATAAAATCAGCTGTTGAACCAATTGTATATTGATTCGTTTATGTAATCTAGGTGAGCGATGCAGCCCCACCTAGGGGAGATGCAGAGCCAGGATGGAGATGGGGAACTGCTAGAGGTGAATATAGAATGCATTACAAAAGATTACATTCAGCGTGGCAGGTAGGTAACGCGTGTCTCAGTATTATTAATTACGGCTTTGTCCCCTCAGGTCGATCGGGATGGTTCCCCGAGTCCTATGTAGAGGATCTTAATGCACCAACAACATACGCAGAAGTTATTGAACCTGTGGAGACTAAAACGCAATTAGAAGGTAATTACCATAAGATATAACACATTTACTTGAAAATATAAACATGCGAAGAAACTGACTAAAAGTTGCGGGTTCCAATCCTGCGTGGTTTTTTGTTAATTTTGACTTTTATATTATTAACGGGGCATTTTGTTGTTTTGTAAGAGAACTCCATTTATTAAATAATCACTCAAGACTATGTTAGATATGTTTTTAAACTTAAATGTTACTAAAATACTTTTTAATATAAACTAAGCTTGAACGAAGCTCGAAATTGTTATAAGAATCCTTCTAACAATTTTATTTAAATATATAAGTAAAAATATAATATTTTTATATAAAAGTATTAAATATTATATTTATTATACACAGATCATACATCTACAGAACTGCGTAAGTTAAAACTATACACACCCCCTTTTTATGAAATGTTTAAACCCCCAAAAGTTTTTATCGACCTTTCATAATTGACTTCAAAATGATATTATTTTTATGTATATGTTTTATTTTATTAATGATATTTATTTAATTGTAGTCTGTTTTGTTGATATTTTTTTGATGCTGTTTTTGATAAAGGGTAGTTTTACTATTGTCAACCCGCTATCAACTACTGTTATACATCACACCTAACCAACTCATTAATATAATTATTGTGAAAATCAATATCATATTATTTGTAACTTTGTCTTAATATACTTGTCTTTAAAAATTGTTTTAATGGATTGTTCATTGATCAAAACAACTTTCAGGATTATATCGCGTTTATTTATTACATATTTATATATATTTCCCGACGTTTCGAACTCTTTACAGAGATCATTTTCACGAGTGATGAACAAAAAGATGGTAGTTGTTCAAAAGCTATTTTCATTGATACAGAGAGCACCCACTTTTTGGAAATAAAAATCAAAAAGTTGATGTTAAAAATATGATTTTTACTATTGGTAACCCACATCAGACCATGAAAACAAAAGTTAAATACTTATTTATAAGATATATTCATATTTTTTGTTTGTAAAGATCCTTTGTTGTATGATTTAATAAGGAAACGTTGTTATTATTAAGTTATTAGAAAATTATCTTATTTTTCTAAGTTGGTTGAGATCAAAGTATAACTATTATTAAATATTGATTGGTTTTAAATAAAAAGGTAAAGTATTTGTTAAAAAAAACTGATCTGTTTTGATCAATGAGTGAGATTCGCGAAAGTCTTAGAAATAAATACATATGTTCATATTTAAACCAGTAGGTACCTACCTACTGATAGCAATTCCCGAAGAGTCTACTCATGAGGTCATTAAAACCTGGCACCTCAACACTTTACTTTTAATATGTTTAATGAATGTTCTAGGTCCCAATTCTAGCCCTAGGTTCTGTTCTATTTTTTTCTACAGTATACCCTAACCTCCCACTAGTTTTAGTATTCGTATCAGTATATGATATTCGTTTGTGGAATTGTAAATCATGGAATGACTGCACCAATTGTCTATTAGTTAAGCTTTCCAGGTGCATATAATCTCATGTTATTTGCTTTGCAGGCATTGTTGAGGTGCCCGAAGCCGAGATCTCCAACGATTTGGGTGGAGCCATGCCAGTTGTTGGTACGTTTAAACAATCTTGGAATTTGCTACAATATTGCATCGTCTCCAAAGCTGTAACTCATCATTTTAATATTCTCAAAATTAACTTTATACAGAAGGTGGCGACTTCTACATAGCAGCCTATCCCTACAATTCCTCTGAACCCGGCGATCTTACCTTCGAGGCTGGTGAGAGGATTGAAGTAGTGAGAAGAGATGGTGATTGGTGGACTGGACGTATTGGCATCAGGTTGGAACGGATTACTTATGCACAGCTACAAATACTGCGCCGCAAATATTATTAATCATTTCAGTAAAGTTCTCTATAAAAATCAGTACATTTAAAAATATTTGAAAATTTCCAAATACTTCAAGTTAATCTTTACATTTTAATCAATAATATTTTCATATCAGTAAATACATAATACATAAGACTGTTTATTACAGGACGGGCATCTTCCCCTCTAACTACGTAACTAAGGACACGACCACAACGGACGCTATAGCTACCATACCGGAGGCGGTGGAACCCCCGACTGAATCGGAGCCAGCTCCGGAACCCCCAGCGACCCCGGCTGCACCCGTGGAGGCTCCAGCACCGGTGGTCGCCCCTGCATCCCCACCAGTACAAGTGAGCTATTACGTTATTATTACCCGATAACGCACCATACACCCCCACACACACACATACTTATAACAATTTAAGTCATTCCTGCAACCTTAGTGGAAAAACAAATAATAAAAATCCCAACACATTATATTTTAATTGTGCCATTTGAAGATATTATTAATCTCGTGTTTCCATTTCAGGAGCAGAAGTCGTCAACACCGATATCTTCGGAGGTTGCTTCTATTACAGAAGCGACTCCGCGGCCCGCGTCAGTGGCCCGCCGGGACAGCGGCAGGGACTCCGCTACTGGACGTAGGAAGAATGAGATTGCGCAAGCCATTGCCAACTATACGGCCACCAGGTGATATATATACTCTCATATTTAAGAATTGTTTAATAAGTATATGATCAAGACGATATATTTCCAGTTAACAAAATTACTATTTTTATCTAATGTTTTACAATACTTTGTGTTCATTAGCACCGAGCAACTGTCGCTGACCAAGGGTCAGTTATTGGTGGTCAGAAAAAAAGCTGACAGTGGTTGGTGGGAGGGAGAGCTGCAGGCCAAGGGAAGAAATAGACAGGTCGGCTGGTTCCCTGCCAGTTATGTCAAGGTATTGTGTAAAACAATAAATTTTAATTAAAATATTAATAATGAAAATTAACTGCAAGTATTTGCTTTTACTGTATCAATTGCTGTACATCACTCCCTGAGTTGTATTAAAATTTAAATCAAATTGTTATCTTTATTTGATTGAGGGAATGGCTAAGAAATGGTTGATATTAGGAAGAATTTCCTTTACAAAAATACCGTTTTTCGAACTACCCGATACCAAGAGCCATTCAAGGTTAGAAAAGAGAATAATGGTATCAATTGTATGAAATCACCAATGGAATTGTTATTAACAGATCCTGCAGTCGTCTGGACGTACATCAGGCAGGACCACGCCAGTCCTGTCGAAGATGGACACACTGCCTGCTGAGACAGTCATCGATAAGGTACAGTGACGCATTCCTCTACCTATTGTGTGAAGTCATCTGAGTGTCTAGTGTATTTGTAAATATAAGATAATATATCTGTAGTTTTGCCAAGTTAACTGCTCAAATTTATAAATTAATAATTCTTGATTTCTTCAAAATTGTTTATAGCTGAAGAGTAAAATTTAAAACAATAAATAGATTGTATTTAATAAAGATTAGGCCTGTAGAGGGTCACTATAAAAAATAATATATAGTTTTGAGCAGGTGATTTGATGAGAAACAGGATGGACTTAAACGAGACTTAGTATACGATATATATATATATATATATATAGTAGTATAATAGTTATATAGTAGTTGCCATATAGAGTTTACTTGTTGTATGTAGATAGGTCTGTTACATATTATTCTATTGCGCAAATTAATCCAAAAACTATGAATTGAATCCTAAAAATTTCTCTCGCTTGTATAGATTTATATAGATTTGCTAAATATAGCTTCTAACTCGATTCAAGTCCACCTTGTTTTCGTATAACAACTTAGTAAAGAAGACCTACCACAAATTCTTATCTAAAAACTCATCTGGATGACCCAAAAAAGGCTTTACAAACTTTGTTTGCACTTGTACAAACTAACGCTATACAAAGATGAGCTTTACTAAAATTTATGGCATCTTGTATGGTGATATGGGTGGGTGGTGTTCCCTGGGAATATTCTTGAATTAATTAATTATACAATTTAACTACACTTACTAAGTAACTTGGTCCTGAAATTATTGCTATAATGATGTATTATTTATTGAATTTTCGCATTGCATTTCATGAATTGTATTTAATTTAAATTAATATTTGACGTAATAATTTTAATAAGGAAATGCTATTTATAAACGATGGTGTATGCAACGGCAAAGCAATGTTTGTTTAATGTTAAAATATAAGAATAAAAATAATTGACATTTAATAATAATTATACTCAATATACTTTAATCCAATTTATTCACGAATTAATATATTTTTAAGTAATCTTGTAGTAAGTCTTCTAGTGGGAAAAAGTGCAACTTCTCTCTGGGATAATTTAATATTAATTGAAAAATGGTTATTGTTGGTTGGCATGGTAATGGTCACGTGACTCGCGTTAAAATAAAAAAGTAATGCCATTCCACATAGAAGTTTCACTTCAAAATAACTTGATTCTGTGGCTTAATATTGTGTTATGTATATGTCTGTTTGTTTCTTTGTGTTATTTTTTGTTTTATAAAAAATATATTTATTTTAATATTTTATTTCTGTTTTATTTTAATATCACATAGTATAATGTTACTTTTAACCCTCCTGATTTTAGTGAACACAATGATTAAGATGACTATATACTTAGATGATGTTACAATTAATACGTTTTGAGGCCAAAAAGGGACGTTAAAAGCGCTAAACGGTTGCACGAGACATTAGAAATTACACTTTAAAAACCGAAGAGTGTATATAAAAAGAGTTATAACTTGTGCCTATTCCGCCAAGAGCTAGACGTTAAGTTATATATGTAATCGTTTTTAACAGGGCGACAGGTGCGATGGGTTATTATTGCACGCCGAGGAATATCGTCTGTTACAAAATGCTTCATATAATATTATTTGATATTTAGACGTGTTAAGATTTTTTTTTGGGTATAAGGGTGGTGATGGGCGGTGATGATAAAAAACAAATGCACTTGTACTAACCTGATTGTGGTTTATATCACCAATTAGACGTTCATATTTGGTATGTTCGACCAAGTGATGCTGATTGAACCGAACTTGTGTTCATATCCTTACAAGCAAATTATCTACATATATATGGGGTTTGTATGTTGTTGGCGGCGTGTAGCGATCTGCTTGTTTGGACGGCGTCTGTCTAATCTACTGCTTGCGGTTCAGTCATGGACGCCAAATAAATCACCTTGACAAGGTACACGGTTTAACAGCGCCTTTAAATGATAAAACTTTATCATCAAAATGAGTTTTCCATAGTGCTAACAAGTTATATAATTCAGTTACATTATTCCTAAAGCTATATAATTTGGTCGCGCTTCTCAAGCGTTCAATATAGGCAGTCGCCGCCTATTTAAGCATACTACGCAGCAGGCTGCCCGTAGGCAGTTTTCAATAACTTTTTCAACTAGACGTAGTTGAAAAAGTTATTGAAAAACTCTATACAATAATATTTATTTCTTAGATTTTCGCGAATCACATTTATAAAATTGAAACAACTTTTTATGGATTTTTTTAAGGATTATTTATTTTCTATTTATTTCCCGACGTTTCGAACTCTTTAAAGAGACCATTTCCACTCGTGAAAAAGAGTTCGAAACGTCGGGAAATAAATAGAAAATAAGTTCTAAATAAACGCAATATAATCCATAAAAAGTTGTTTCAATGTTATCTATACAATAAGTTATAATATTGTGTAATCTTAAGAGTGAACTAGGGATATTTCTTATTTTATTATTACTATTCCCGTAATTTTTACAACTAAATTTACGCTTTATGTTTAAACCCAATTAAGTAGACCCAGTTCTGAATACCTACTGAAATGTTCGGATTACAAAATATTTTCAGGTCGATCCAGGGATCTTTATGTTACAAGTTCACATTAGAAATAAAAAAAACTATACGAGCGTAAAGTGTGGCTTATTTTTACTCATCAGAACATGACAAGCGTTCACTACTAGAGACATGACAATCAGGGATGCGAGGAAAGTATATAATAAGGAGCGTCTCCTGTGTGATTCAGATTGTCTTTCTCGCTCCACTGGGGGCTTGGCGTACATGTGGAGAGATGACATACTTTCGCAATTTATGAGCTTAACTATTAGGTGCCATCATCAGACTAAATGTGTAAAATTCACGGTTAAGTGCCTTGGAGATTTTCAAAGTCCCGGCAACATCCTTATCCCCTGGTGTTAAGTGCGACCTGGATGGACCTGGCTTGGAGCCACTTGGCTCTTCTTAGGGTTTATTTAATAAATCTTATTTAGAAAGGCTAAACAGGCGAAGCTGCGGGCAAGAGTTAAGTACATTAAAATCTTAAAAGGTAATAAAAAAAAATTAGTACACTATCTTAAAATAACCTTGTTGAGGAAGAAGAAGGTTTATTTTATATATGAAGGTTTGAAGATGTGAATGGCCGTTTGTACAGAAAGGGTTTGTTTATATTCGGTAAGAATCCCCGCTGCTGCGCAGCCTAAACGAGTCTTCCCGGCGTGTCGGTTTAGGCATGAACTTGGACAAGACCAAGGTCATGTTCAATGAACATGACGTGCCCGGACCGATAAGCGTCGAAGGGTCAGTTCTCGAAGTCTTAAACAAATACGTCTACCTAGGCCAAATTATCCAGTTAGGTAGACGAAACTTCGAGATCGAGGCCGACAGGAGGATTCAGCTGGGTTGGGCTGCATCCAGCAAACTGCGTCGAGTTCTCGACTCGCCTATACCGCAATGCCTGAAGACCAAAGTCTTTGACCAGTGCGTCCTAACAGTAATGACCTACTGTGCCGAAACGTGGACACTTACGGTGGGGCTAGTCCACAAATTTAAAGTCGCTCAGCGACCTATGCTCGCAGTATCTCTGAAAGATAGACTCAGGAATGAGTATATCTGACAGAGAACCGGAGTAACCGACATAGCTCATAGAATAAGCCTTCTGAAGTGGTAATGGTCACATCTGTCGAAGGACCGATGGTAGATGGAGCAAGAAGGTCATGGAGTGGAGAATGCGACATGGTAAGCGTAGTGTAGGACGCCCACCAGCCCGATGGTCAGACGACCTCAGAAAGGCTGCTGCTGGAAAAGACTGGATGCGGAAGGCAGAGAATCGGATGTTGTGGCGCAAATTGGGGGAGGCCTATGTCCAACAATGGACACAGAACAGGCTGATGATGATGATGAAGAATCCCCGGCGATTGAAGTTCATTAACAGATGACGTTAGGTGGTCCTGTGGGTGCTGCCATTGCATACTAAATTATATGATATGTAGGAGGTATAGATCATGTCTAGATATACATTAGCCACAAATTACGACTATGAATGGTATGGATAGGAACGGTATAATAGCTCCTTCACTTCACACCACAGATGAGATGCTTTGTTCTACAGGTGATAGCATTGTACCAGTACACGGCGCAGAACTCCGATGAGCTCAGTTTCCAGAAGGATGACATTATAGCTGTTACTGATAGAAGCCAGGATCCGTCGTGGTGGCAGGGTAAGTATCTTAAGCTAAGAACACATTGAAAAGTCTGAATAACTATTGCTTTACACAAAATCTATGGATTGACCATAAGGTTCATATCCTTGATTTAGTTGCGTCACATTTTCATCAGCCAGGTTGTTAATTTCATGTTTTAGAAAAGATTTTACTTTATAGCTTTCACTAATAGCTCATTACCGTTAACATTATTGTAATGTAATGGTATGTTCTATCTGCCTACCTCCCAAGGGATTTGGCATGAAGTTATGTATGTATGAAATGATGCGAAACGATGTTCAAATTGAAGATTTAACAGAAACCATTTTTTTTATATTACAATGATTGTGTAATAGTCTCGGTGGTCCAATGGTCGAGAAGCATGGTGCTTCTGAATCAAGAGGTCGCGGGTTCGAATGGTGGCTCACAAACGTAAAAAATATCTAAATCTGAAAACTTTGTGCCCGATGTGGCACTAGATTCGCCGCCCAGGCTGAACAGCCACTGCCTACACCTTCGAGTAGAAAGAGGCGTGATGTAACGTTATGATACTATGATTGTTTGATCAGAAAAAAACTAAAAATACTTTCGTACTTGCAGTATGTATCTTATTAATTTCTTTTTTTCAGGGGAACTACGAGGTATGACCGGACTATTCCCGAGCAATTATGTTACCAAATTAGTCAACTAATTGACTAATTCATTTATCTAATTTGGTCAATGTTTATCAATCTTAATTAATTGTAATATTAGTCAAATAATTAATCGAATACTAGTTATATTATAGTGAACTTGTTAACTAATTTTATTGTCAACCAATTGACTGATTATTTTATTTAGTTGACTAATCATTTATATTTAATATAATATAATTATTGCTAATAGAAGAAATATAATGAATCCTAATTGAATTATTTTTGTCGAGATTTAGATATTTAATTAATGCCAGACTATTAGCCTCTTTGATTGTAATTGTGATTCCTCTCTTAAAAAATAAAGCAGCGGGTTGACAATAATTATATTAAAAATAAAGCTTTGTAGAAGTAGTTCAAATAATGTTCAATATAAATGGAATTTATGCCAATTTATTAGTGTGACTTTGTTATTTATTATTCACGACTTTTTTTTCAAATATCTAAAAACTAATTAAGTCTAAATATTAGGTAATTCAGATAAATAATAAATACATAATTATATAGCTTAATCTTTTCTGTCTATCTAATAACTCTATTTGATCTTATCAGACTAGCAGTTTAGTCGTTCAATTCGTACGTATTGTTATTTATTGTATTGTAAATTCGCCTTCATAAAGATTGACATTTCTGTGATTGTTTTTATTGTAATCTTGTCATGTTGGTAGGACTGTTGTGTTAAAAAAAAGTTGTGTTGTTATTAAACTGACGAACTATATTGATTAAAACAACTTTTAGGATTATATCGCGTTTATTTATTATTTATTTATTTCCCGACGTTTCGAACTCTTTACAGAGATCATTTTCACGAGTATGATCTCTGTAAAGAGTTCGAAACGTCGGGAAATAAATAAATAATAAATAAACGCGATATAATCCTAAAAGTTGTTTTAATCAATGAGTGCGATTCGCGAAAATCTTAGAAACAAATATGACGAACTATACATTACTTGCCATATTATGAAGAATTTGTTATTGTGTAATGTTAATTAGTAGCCGTTTATGGTAGAAATTCAATGTTATCGATATTAAATTATTATTAATGTATTAATTTGTTATTTTATTTTTATCTATGTGCTATTTTAAACAGTTAAACGCCTAAGACCAATATAAAAGAGTTGCTTACAGCATATGCTCTTCTCATTGCGAAGTATAGTTTCATGACATTTTTTGTACGATGTCCTTGAAAATATGTAAATACCATTATATTTTAGGACATTTAGTATTCTCTTTAATAATGGTATGCGTACGGATGGTAGCTACAATAAGTAAACTTTAGGAATTCCGCAAGTTACTCGGATAAAAAATGGCTGAGTTCTTTATCTTTGTAATATCAATTAAAATAGCACTACATCTCTGTATGATTTAAAGTCAAATTATCGGCTAAGATTTATATTACCTATCTGAGGATAGGTTTCAGCATAATCTGTAAGAGAGAGTTTCACGCGTTAGAAGTAGAAAGCTTGAAAGTAGCATTAGAAGTTTCACTTGAAAAATGTATTGCTGTTATATCCAAAAAACCTAGCACCTACCTAGACACTTAGTACTACATACTATCCAGGGAGCTGGCCATTGTGCTATACAGCGGCATCGATTATTAAAAAAGGGCTTGCTCCGACAGTTTCATCATGTGGAAATAATGACTGAGCAGATATAATATTAGAGTTCACTGATATACTTCTGGTTCCCAATCTTGAACGCAAGCTTGGAACGGTACCTTCATGTTAGAAGAATTTATTACGAATACGAATTACGCGAATATTATATACGCGGCGATATTATATTTGGAGGCGGAATGGTCAATATATTGATTTGATTCTGGTAGACAGATGTCTCCGAAAAGTCCTAACAAGAGCCTGCAGTGGCCTCAATCGTGATACGGCCCACTATCTGGCAGTAAGCCGGTTCGTGGGCCTTTTCAAAAAGTGGTGGCACTGGCGAGTGTATACTTATTTCGGAGAGCTTGAGAGGATGGAGTGTGAGAAGTAAGAAGGTGAAAGTGTACGGAATACGTAGGCTGATCTAGTCAGTAAAATACTCAGTAACACATGTCTTTGGGCGATTCCGCTATAGACGATTTCAGACATGATCTTTTAAATCACGCAGTTAGCCGTTATTTTTATTATTAGTTTTTTTATGGGATAGGAGGGCAAACGAGCAGGCGTGTCACCTGATAGTAAGCCACCAACGCCGCCCATGGACACCAGCAACACATATAGTGTTACTGTTGCGTTGCCGTCCTTTAAGGAATAGGGGATAAGGATGGTGGGCGGGCCTCCGGGTACCTCTCTCACCGAACGAAACGCGCCATGAATCAGTTTACGTCGATCTTCTGAGAGGTCGTGGTATTTCACCGGTCGAGCCAGCCCATTCATGCAGTGAACTGCTTGGCTCTACCAATGTTAGGGCATAAAAGTTAGTCTAAATTTAATACTAAATATATTTTTATTTTATTTTATATCATATTTTATTTTTTGGTGCGTTTGAAAATATTACCATCCGAAGAATTAGTATAATCTGTAAAATCATATCAAGTAAGTTGATGTAGCACCCGCCACTGTTAAAAAATATAATAATTAATTATTTATTTTTGTTTTGTTTAGTCTTTATTTTATATTATTTGTTGCTTTATTACATTTCTGAATATTAAGGTACAACAAATTAAATGCCTAATTCTTAGAGAATTATGTATTTGTAGTAGTGTCCGACCGTAGCTTCCGCTTCGGCTTCGGCCAAAAATCCATCTTCGGCGAGAACTTGGCTGAAGCCGAAGGTCCGAAAACAGTCGGAATTAAACGAACTGTTACGAAGGAGTGAGTGACTGACGGACCGAACTGCCCTTAGTTCAGCGCGGATACCTACCTCTATCACCGAGAAAAAAGCAAGGCAAAAGCCACTTTACGCCGATATTCTTCTTTAGTTGTGGATAATATTGAAGAAAATTATTAAATTACTAATAGTTTATAACCTTCGGCTTCGGCTTCGGCCGAAGGTTGTGGAGATTGCCGATTAATCGGCTTCGGCTGATTTTAATTTTTTTATTGATTAATGTTAAGTAAACACATTAAAATGTAGTTTTTTGAAGACTAATTTATTTTAAAATGTTTAAATGGTTTGTATTTATTTAGTTATAATAAAGTAAAAAAGGCGTCTAAATGTTGCACCCGCGATACTGGAATGACCCCTTTCGACTTAGGTGTTGAATAATGCTGGGAAAGAATGAAAGAAATGATGGATAGTATGAAAAATGGTAAGGCAGCAGGAATTGATATATCTGCTGAAATGATCAAACACTGTGAATCATTGACGGCTTTTCTGACTTTGAGAAATCTATGCTGGAGGTCGTGTAAGGTTCTCACGAACTGGAGGCGTATTGTCATTGTGTCATGCGCCAGTTACAGGGCCATCAGTTTGATCAGTTTAGCAGCGAAAGTGTTGGGGAAAATAAACGAAAGGAGAATGAAGGTGGTATTTGACGGAGTGTTGTAGGTTTTTCAGTCCGCGACATCGTAGAGAAGCAACTGGCTCTGAGCCGGCAGGTTTTCTGCAGTTTTGTGGATCTGGAGAATGCGTTTGACAAGGCGTTGCGAAGGGATCTGTGGTACAGACTTCCGGGCTACGTGGTGGGCGGCGCACGTGTTGTGCATTCCACTTATGAAGGCGGTACAGTGTGTGCGTGTTTTCGGTGACTTGTCGCCCTGGTTTGATGTTAATATCGGCGTCAGACAGGGTTGCGTGCTGTCCGCTCGACTGTTCATCCTGTACAGATTTCTCCAGAAAGTCAGATCGACGAATGTAGTGATGCGAATGGGTGTTGTGAACTGCCTACTTTACGCAGATGACCCCGTGCCTTTAACCGAATCGCCATCGGACCTGCTTGACTAATAATTTAAAATTTAATGTTATGAAAACTAAAGTTATGGTATTTATTTCTTAGATTTTCGCGAATCACATTCATAACATTAAAACAACTTTTAGGATTATATCGCGATTATTTATTGCTTATTTTTATTTATTTCCCGACGTTTCGAACTTTTTACAGAGATCATTTTCACGAGTGATGAACAAACCGAGTGAAGCGAGCCACAGTGGAGCGCCAACCTGCCATCTTGCTGTACATACAATCACTGACAAAATTGGCTATATTTTAAAACGTGCTTCGATTAAAACATACTTTAATCCACCCAAGAAAGTTAGCCAATTTCTACCATCTGTCAAGGCCTCATCCCCTTGCAAGACCCAAGAGTATATAAGCTGGACTGTGATTGTGGATTCTCTTATATCGGACAAACAAAGAGGTCCATTAAAACCAGGATCAATGAACACATAGCTGATGTGAAACACAACCGCTATAATAAGTCTGCTGTTTGTGAACACTGTAGGGAGTTACATTAGTAGGTATAGTTTGCAGGTCAGACCCACATTAGAAACCAAAATAATGTAGAATTTTGAATAGTACAGTATGTATACAATCAAAATAATTTTATTAACCTGGAAACCTTTTATCAGTGGTAGAGCCAAGCAGTTCGCTGCATGAATGGGCCGGCTCGACCGGTGAAATACCACGACCTCTCAGAAGATGAAAAGTAGCTCATGCCGCGTTTCGTTCGGTGAGAGGTACCCGGAGGCCCACCCCCCTTTCCCCTATCCCTTAGAGGTCGGCAACGCAACAGTAACACTATATGTGTTGCTGGTGTCCATAGGCGGCGTTGGTTGCTTACCATCAGGTGACACGCCTGCTCGTTTGCCCTCCTATCCCATAAAAAAAAACCAAGTTCCTTTTCTCAACTTAGAAAAATAAGATAATTATCTAGTAATTAAAAATTAGAACTGTTACCTATTAAATCATACAACAAAGAATCTTTACAAGCAAAATTTTTTCTTTAGTAGGTATTTAAATATATCTTAAATATAAATATTTAATTTTTTGTTTCATGGTCTGATGTGGGTTACCAATAGTAAATATCATATTTTTAACATCAACTTTTTGATTTTTATTTCCAAAAAGTGGGTGCTCTCTGTTTCAATGAAAATAGCTTTTGAACAACTACCATATTTTTGTTCATCACTCGTGAAAATGATCTCTGTAAAGAGTTCGAAACGTCAGGAAATAAATAAAAATAAGTAATAAATAAACGGGATATAATCCTAAAAGTTGTTTTAATGTTATAAAGTTAAGGTATTTGAAAGGAAGGATTTCAGAAAGGATGCAAGGATAATTGGTTGATGATGTATTGCTGGAGCAGGTGAATTAAACTATACAGCTTGGATGCGCTTTCAGAAGGAATGGTAGGTAGGCCTATGCTGAAAGAAGTGTAGTGTTAGGAAACAGCGTAAATGCGTTAGGCGGATTCCTGGGCGCAAAAAAATGGCAGCAGAAAAGCCTAGGTAGCAATCCACAATGCGGTACTGATCCCAACGCTAATTTATGGCAGCGAGAGCTGGGTATGGCAGAAAGTGCATGAAAGTAGGATAAACGCGGTCGAAATTAGGGAACTGCGCAAAATCTGCGGAGTGACTCTCGCTGACTGCGTCGGGAACAATGTAGAGGAAGAAGGTGGATTGAAACAGAGTGTCGGTGTAAAAGTAAGAAAGGGCGTGCTGCGATGTTTCGGACATGTTGAAAGAATGGATGAAGCGAGATTGACTAAGCACATATACAATGCAAAAGTGGATGGATGCAGTAGTTGAGGACGGCCACGATACACCTTCCACGACCAAATAGGACCAGTTCTGGAAGTGATGTTAGGAGCCGTGGCTCGTGACGCGTGTGTTTGAAAAGGGTTATGAGAGAAGCGAGTGAGGCGTGTAAGGATCGTGTATTATGGCGCTCTGTTCTCTCTGCCTATCCCGCTAGGAATTTGGCATGAATTTATGTATGCATGTATGTTCACTGGAGTCACTAAATGAATATCTAAAAGAACGTACTAAAATAAAATAAAAAACAAATTCATTTATATATATATATATATTTATTTGGTGGAGCCCATTCAATAAGAAAATATAATAAATAAGCTTCATGTTGGTATGTATTTCTAATGTGATGTATTAACAATCATATAAAACAATTAAATTGTTCTTACAATCTAAATATTTTTAATATGTAGATTCTTCAAAAGTCCCAAACATTCTTCACACTACATTTTTTCAAATGTCATTGAGTGGGTTTGAAGTAGAAAAAAAAAAATCACTTTTGTATATCCTAGTTGTGTAAACATGGACTTCCGCTCGAGAGGTCCTGATGTCGATTCGATTGAGGGCTCACACCAATGACGTTGGAAGTTTTGTGTGATAATCATCAATGACTGAATAAATTGTGCCCGATGTATGGCAATAGACTTATCACCACGGGACCAAATATATCAGTCAGCGAGACGACGCAATACGCTGCGAACACCTTGAGGTATTAAGAGCGTTAAGGTACAAACTAAATTAACTAAGAAAACCTAAAAAAAAAAAGATTAAACATGAAACTTATTCAAAATATTTATGATCTTGAAATTATGTATATCTGTTCACGACAACCATTACTATCTTCAATAATGTACACATTTATACAGTCAAAATTCATCTAAACATGTCAAATAAAAAATAAGTAGAATACACAACCCATGTGTAATATCTGTAAAATAGAAATGTGCATATTCTAATGTACGCAATGTTATCAGTAGCACTCCGAGACGCTTGTATGTAAGGAACTTACACAAATAATTGTTGATAACATGAATATTTAAATTTGAAAATTAACTAATAAATCTACTATTGAAATGCTGAGGCATGATACATCAATATCTATTTAACTAACAATCGTTATTTATCTGTACTGAGTTAGGAAATTTTTGATACTGTCTTTTTATAATCTACATAAACAAATAATATATTGAATCAACACATTAAAAGTGATGTGCATTATTTTCCTATATAGTGTATTGTGAGACGAATTAACTTTTGGTTCTTACATTAACAAATAATAATAATATTTTTTTAGTCACTTATGTCATAAATCAAACATTATGTTAAATTATTTTGCAAAAATCGATATAAGATCTGGACATGGCTGCGTTGTGTGCAGTGTCAGTGTGATTTTTTTTTGACTATGTTACAATAATATACAAAACAGTAATACACAATTTCAAAACGCGACATGTTGTAATATTGCTAATGTTGATTGGAGTTTGATCCAATGTTGTCACGGTGGTCGCGCCAATGTCTCTCAACAAACTTCTTTACATAGTGATAGGGTTTGGAGTCTTTTTCACTTTTCACATTGTCAACCTGAAACATGTGATCATGTTAATATTTAAGTAACATGTCAAGCCCAACACTTTGTTTGTCTCCATCTCAAACCTGTGCTGGCTTCAAATCAGAGTACACAACAATGCTCTTGTAATGATTGTAAACAAAATAACCTTTTTATTGTGGAAATAGATACATACATATTACAAGAACAGTGGCACGATTCTTAAACACTTCACTCACTTCCTTGACTTTCATAACAATTAACGAAATAGACATCATAAATGCAATAAAAAGGCTTAAACTTGTAAAATTCTCTGGCCCAGACAACAAGACAAATGAAGCTTTAAAAACAGCTTATAATGTACTGGCCATACGACTCGCCGAACTATTCAGTCTGATAATACAAAGCTCTGAAACGCTTGTACAACTCCAACATTATTTAAATATATAAGAAAAGAGACCCAAAAGATATATAAGAAAAGAGACCCAAAAGATACACAAGACCAATAAGACAAGGAAGCAAGGAAGAGACATGTCAGAGTTGTGTCTCACATATCCTACTATTGTGCAGCCTGCCCTGATAAATAGAATTTAGAGTGAATTTGACAGTCACTGTCATCGTTGAAAATACGAATTTACAAGGCAACATGCCAGCTGGCTGGCATGTTGCCAGCCAGCTGGCAATTTATTTATTACCTTATATGGAGGTGTAATAATGACTTCTTTGTATACTCTGATATTCTGTCCAGCCCATGTCACATCATCAATAACTCTTGCAATAGCCATAAATAGCCTCTGACCCTCTGGATCTAAACATGCTGACAGAGCTGATACCTGTTAAGAAAAATATTTTGATTATCTAATCAAACTAAGACATATGCCGTTAAAATCATAATTTAGTAAGCTGCATAAATTTTGTTTACAACTATTACTTCACAACTGTGTCACAACACAAAGTGGAAATACCATGAATAATTCTTAAAAAATCCAGACTATGGTCTAAAGTTTTGATGTGATAATGGCACACGTTATAAATGTCCTTTTTTCACAAAATTAAGACAGTTTTGAATAACTTATAAGTAGTAAATTGTTAGAAAGTGATCGATAATGTAAAAATAAGTATAATATTTATACATTAACAATCACTTTCTAACAATTGACTTGTAATATATGAAATTTTACAACAAGTACAGAAAATTTAAATTATTGTGCATAGGAGAGATGAAGTTGAACACAACAGGCTATAGTTTTAAATTTAATTTAATTTCAGCTTCAGTAAATTTATGAAAACTAGTAAATTTTGGACAATAGTACAACACAAGTTACTAAGAGAGGAAAAAAAGCAGAAAAGACTGATACTGTTAATTTTAGAATAGTGCAAACAGACACTGCTTCACTCATTATTTTCACAGATAACAACCCTGAGGATGGGGATTAGGAAAGTACTAAAAGTGAAATAACAAGCAGCAATAACAATGTAAAACTGCCCTGACAAATTAATTATTAAAGGATACAATTTAAAAAAAAAGAGATCACCATTAAACAACTATCTATGGAACAAGAAAATTAAATAGAAGAGAACAAATTGTTAACCACAAAATGGACTCAAGCTTAAATAATACAGTGTCAAATCCTAACATAACCAGCCAACGAAAAGGATATCCAATAGTGGGCTATTGGATATCGGTCCAGTTGGCTGGTTATGTGGTGAAAACCAGCTTTTCACCAAAGGTCTTAGAAACCTGAATCGTCTGTCCTTTAACAGCAGTGTAGAAAACAAGTAAAATAAACTGACAACAGATACATATAAGGTAAATAAATATCTTGGAAATGCAAAAAGAATTTTAGAACTGAGACTTTATAAAAGTAACAATACTAGTCTGTAAAATTGTAGATGAAGATTGCACCCCAAATAGGCATAAATAACAAACATAACATAACTTCACGCCTCTTTCTACCCGAAGGTGTAGGCAGTGGCTGTTAAGCCTTGTCGCGCCGTTATGTTTTACGTCCCAAATGGAATAGATGGCGAAAGTATTGCTATTGTTACATTATGTGATATTTATCACACATAACTTATGAACTTAATTTCGAAAGTCATTGGTGTGAGCCGATGTGAGAATTTAAACCCGAGACCTTCATGAGCGGGGGGCTAGACCACTGAGACCTATTGTACGAAAATATTAAAATATATATGTAAATACATATTTCAAAACCAATACATGTATATTAAGAAAGTATTGACTCTGTATTGAATAAATACATTCTGTTGTTCAGCTAAAATAACCAGTTACAGTGCGATAATAAGGCCCATATGGAATAATCCTCTAGGTGGTTTCGGAAGCTTTAAAATCAACAAGTGGGTATGACAAGAGTTATGAAAGTCAAAGTAGCGAGTAAGGTGTGTACCTTATTGTATGTATGTTTGAGTTGTCCATTCATCATTACTTTGAAGAACCCAGATTGATTTTAGTGAACCTAATCTTGGCCTGTTTGAACATTCGGTTAATGTTTTAAGGCACTAGGAAAGCGCTAATTGTAAAATTGATTATCTAGAAAATCAAGGTTAGTTTAGAAGTATTACATTGTGTATATCCTAAATTTTAGAAAAACATAGGTGTAAATTCCACCAGAAAAGAGATGCGAAATACAATAAATGAAGTGGTCAATGTTTGGAATTTTTAGCACTTTCATGAGCCACACATCAACAATTTAAATTGTGAATATGAGAAATAATACAACAAATAAGACTTATGCTTAGACCACATGCAAGTTGTGGCGTCGCTCTATGTTGTCTATAACTAATTATGTTGTCCTCATTTTTTTACATGCTATTACATCATAAAAATGCTACTTTCACAATAAATAAGGATTTGAAACACCAAAATACTTACCAATCTTCTTTTATTTTCTATCGAATTTCGAACTCTTGTGTTTAATCTGTGCAGATTGAGGCTCTGAGGTGGCTCTGGAATTGTGGTTACTTCCTTCTTGATCTGAACATCACTCACCAATGATAAATTCACGATATTGACATCATGGCGTTTAGGATTACCGCTAGAAGACGGACATTTGAGAATTAACATCTTGGTTTGTGGATCAAAAGCTAAAACTTCTCCTTCGATGTTCTCATTGTAGCATGTTCTTGTTGCAACTATACTGCCGATAGTGAAACAGTCTGACACTACAGTGGACATTATACTATAATATTATTATTACAGATAGAGATGATATTTTTATCATGTAACCTAGGTTTTCAGAAGAGATAAATGTGAAATCCGGTTATTTTGATAAAACTACCAAAAACACCAGAACTTCCGCCATTGAAATTGACACTGGTTTTTTTTTTATAAATATTCAGTTTTCGTTGTATTTCGATGCTGGACAGGCTAACACTTTTGTGACATATGCTAGTTATGGTTACCTCTTTATTTAATCGATATTTAGTATTTAAAAATATGTATGTTTCTGTAACAGCCCTGCCCTGCGTTGATTGTAATTTAAGCCTAAGAATAACTTTAAAATTGTAGTTAACGAAAACCTTCGCTTTGAAGACGTCTTTAAATAGACGAAAGTGGAATTTACCTGACGATATAACTGTCTGTTTTCATTCACTTTTTCACGCTTGCATGCCGCAACCGACAAGTTCTATTTTCGTGGAATATTGTTTGTTCAATTACTGTGATTAATCGATTCGAATCAAAGGAACATTTCAGTACACTCCCTGGTCTCCACAGTAATAGAAATCTTAAGCAATATCCATTAAGTTCCTTTTGACTTTATGGAATCGTCCAAGAAAACAGTGCCACCGCCTGTCGATGCGGACCACCTCTTGTATCAGAAAATTGGTGATTTAGAACTTTGATATCTAATTGAGACGAGTTTAAATCTGAACTGTGCATTCACACGCAAATTAATCTCTTTCCGGAAGTCACGTGTGATCAATGACTAGCGAACTATGCACTATTCGGTTCTCACTTAATATCTGTACAGATCAAAACAGTACAGGCGGTCCTCGACTTACGTCGTTTCGATTTACGTCGTTTCAAGTTACGTCGAACAATGTTTTGACACTATTCCTCAAGCATACGTCATTTGTTTCGATTTCCGGCATAGGAGAATTCACTTGTCGCAAAGTCAATGTCCGTGTGGCCGACTTGGCGCGGTGTCGGCGTGCGGGGAATACCCCGCAAACGCTGCTGATTTTGTTTAGTTACTTAAGGGACAACGGACAATCAAGACGTAATACATTAGTTTTTTTTCGCATCTTTGACAGTTTTTGTTTTTACATACATATTTAAGTGAATTTTAAGCTATGCCACCTAAAGAAGACACTAATAATAAAGTGAAGAAGAGAGTAAGAAAGGCAATTACAATGGAGGTTAAATCTAAGATTTTTAAATTAATAACACACAAATACCAAAAATAACGTGCAATTTCATAAGTGCATATTATAATTATTTTAAGAACTTACTTTTGATAATAAAGTTTGTATATCCTTTGTTATAAATGCAGTTTTTTTTTTAATTTCGCGTCCGTGTGGAACCTAACCCTTGAGTTTTACATGAAAACTTATGAAAAAATATCTCTCGACTTACGTCGTTTCGATTTGCGTCGCGTATTTCGAGAACCTAACATGCCGTAAGTACGAGGACTGCCTGTACCTAGTTTGCAGTAGTTTTTATTTTTTAAATAATTATGTAATAAGTGCTTTAAAACTGTTCAAACACAAGTAGCTTTTTTATGGGATAGGAGGGCAAACGAGCAGGCATGTTACCTGATGGTAATTGACCAGCGCCGCCCATGGACACCTGCAACACATATAGTGTTACAGTTGCGTTGCCGATCTTTAAAGGAGTAGGAAAGAAAAAGAACGAACGAAACGCGTCATGAGCCACTTTACATCGATCTTCTGAGAGGTCGTGGTATTTCACCGGTCGAGCCGGCCCGTTCATGCAGCGTACTGATTGGCTCTACCAGTTTCTTGGCTATGTATCCGCCTATAAATTATTTTGGTAACCTACCTTAGATTTTAACTGTATTTTTGCTCCTTACATAAAAGGCTACAAGATGAAATAAATTACTCAAAATCAAGAGTGACTAAGTAACTGTTATCTTTCCACGAATTAGTGCGCTACAGCTACACCATCTCATTACCGCTTACCATCAGATACAATGATGTTTCCTGTAAAGAGTACAGGAAACCTCAGGTCATAATATTTTAAATAAAATCTTTGGTGTTGTGTGAAATAAAACAATGTTATAATTAAAATGCAAATTCTTATATTTTAAGCGCTTACACAATACATGAATATAATGAAATCAATGTGTTCAGTTACTTATTTACAATTTAGAGTTAGTAAATAATAATGTCTACAATTTCGTAATGAGCAGAGTAATATTCGCAGATAAACTCTTGAACTGGCGAGTTATTCGATTATGTGTAAAGAATATATTGTTTTTTTTGGGCCTGCTCTTTAATAATTCTTTCTCAAATTCATCATATTGAACATATTCGTCTGTACCTTTATGTTCATCTTGATATTTAGTCTTTACTTAGTTATGTAAAACAAAAACTAACCCTATCTATAATAAATAATTTCCAATCAATGGTCGACTAGCAAGAATCAATTCTGCATCCATGCTCATTGGCAATTATACAATTCAATGTCCAATATTAAATTATTGAAGGCCTCATCATATAAATGGTCGTAAAAAAGTTCTAAGTCGAAAGTCACTTTCCATGAGGAGTATATTGAGATACATTGAGAAATAGCATTTATAAGAATAACTTAAGAGGATGTTAGTTTATTAGGATTAATATTTATCCTTATTGTGTTAGACATTTTTATATAAAATTTATCGACCACAACAGCATGTTGGGCTAAAGTTTTTTTTTATTTATGATTAGAGCATGGTGTATCAATTCTTGCTATAACTATTTTAAAAAAGCAAATAAAATTCTAGCCAACTCTAATTAATGAAAAGTATTATTATTATAAAAAATGTATATGATACATAAAATATGGATACATATTTTAAAACTGATGTGGGGATCACAGCGGCCAACACCTTTATTAGAAAACCTCTATGTTTATGTGGCAAAAAGAAAAAAAAACACTAAAAACGAACCAAAACTAATGAAAAGCTGAATTGTCTTTGACTATTTATAAAAACTATATGACTCCACATATTGTGGCGTAATTACCGCCTTACTAATAAATTGTTATTAAAATGTTGAGGGAATTAAAAAGTTTTCAGACATATACATTATACATACAGTCAAAAACACCAGCACAAAATGAGACACTATCTACATACTTCCTATAAAACTAACAACTAACGAGATATAAAAATATTTATAGTTTTAAATTAAAATTTGTTGATATGCACTCACTTCCTTCAATAGAGTATAAAACAAAGGTCGTTAGTCAGTCCACCTGATATAAGTTTGCATAATAAAATCTATGTAATAGATTAATTTTGGATGGAGTGAATTAAGTATGAATATATAAAATAATTTATTCAATACAAAGTAAATGTTCGATTCAGTTCGTTTTTTATACTAAAACAGTGCTGTCTGACATAATTACCATAAAATAAAGAATGCATGAATGAATTTACATTTGCAACAAACACATTATATTGATGAGTTACAATTATTATATATTATGTATGGCTGAAAAAATAACTACAATATCCGCCCCTTAGCATGGGGACGTTTTAAAAAACTGTGCTGAATAACTGAACTCTGAAAGCATATCAACAAACCCCAGACAAAATTGAGATATGATGTTTACGTTTATATTGTTTTTCATAACCTAACCTTATTTGGTAAACAATTGAAGACTGGGCATATATTAACTTTATTTGTTATTCAAATGGAACATAGATAACGAAATTAAATGTTCACACTATTTATGCCAATACACAAAATTTCTATGGACCGTCTACGACTAATATTAAAATTATTCACCAAATAAGCAAAGATATTATTATAAAAAAAGTTTACAAAAATGTTTCAATAGTAATTCCACTACATATGAATGGTTTACACCTAAAATCATTTCCACAAATAAATAGCTAGTTGACATTAGACCATTACGCTCAATCCATCCGTTTCTAAACCTTGGCGAGGTTGCTTCAATTTTATTGTTGTCGCGTCTGTTGTTTTAGTAAGAAATCAATAGAGTCAAAGATCATTGGTTGGATTCAAAAGAGAGAAAGAAGATTATTACTAATATTAGTCAAGGAAAGAACCTTACCACATGCAATAAAGTTTGTAAATAACCAATTTAAAAAGTAATTAGATGTACAATTATATTAATCTTGCATTGAAAACGATCGAACATCGATTCAGAGTTAATTGTGTCTATTCCACTGATTTTAGACTTTACTAGAACACTTTTTTTAGACAAATTTTGAAGCAACAAATTTGTAAAAAATGTTATTTGTAGGCTTTGAGTGCGTCAGTTTGAATATTTCATCGGAATAGAACATTACATAGACAATCTAATGAGCTGGAAGACACCCATCCATGTCCAAGGTTTAACGACGGTTGCTGAACGCCATTGCGGTCTAATGCTAACAGCATATCATCATACTATATCTAGGGCATTTAAATATACACTCTGATGCGGTTATATTAATATACCACGGCGAGAGGCGCACATTGAGAAAGCTATTCAAACTTATCAAATACCATCCGAATGGTTGCGAAGAGTCTGGCGGTAAAGTGTTACATTCAAACGTATTCTACTACGTATGCCTTCGCTAAACTACTTTATGACAATTAATAACCAAAAACGTAGATAATTACAGCAACTATTCACTGTGACGTCACTGTATTTTACATAAACATGTCTAGAACAGTGCACGTCACTGTTTTAGACATAAGAATGTACAAGACTTGTTTTATTAATTATTGATCAAAATGTATGAGTAAAATAGCCACGACGAATACTTTTTTGGATGCCATTAAATGTACAAAAAAAACTTACATTTGAAAAAAAGAATCTAAATGACGTCTATAAATTTTGAGACTTGTTAAAGTCGTCACCGCAAGACTGTTCTCAACTGAAATGGCGTAACGCATATATATATATTTGTATAAAATCGCATCAGAACACGGCAGGCCATCATCAAGTCCCATTGGATCAGTCTTCATACAGCTCAGTTCAACACGATCAGTCTGGGCGGCAACATACCACGCTTGCTTAACCACATGCTGGAAAATAAAAGAATTAAGTATCGGGTCCCACCCATGTGCACCCATATATAAGTTATAGCAACCGCAAAACTGGCTACAACTCAGGGATCTCTGGATAAAATTCAGTATTTTTCTGAAATAGGGAAGGTCTCAGGGATGGTATTCTAACCCGTCACATTATTAATAACAAGTGCTAGTGCAGTAACCACAGAACTGCGGAAATGTCATTCTGTATTTATTTTGTTTCCTCTTGTATAATACTTATAGTATTAAATACCTAATAGGGTTGAAATCCAGATGTTTTGCAACAACGGTAATCATAGGTACTAGCTGACCCGGCGAACTTTGTTCCGCATCAAAAGTAATAAATGAGTAAAATTTGGATATTTAAAAGTTCAATTTGGGATATTTATCGGCACGCGTCACAACTGCTGTCCCGCTATGTTAATACTGTAATATCTTCGTAAATATTCGTTTAAATTACATGCTGTAAAGGGCCATATTGATCTATATTAAAAGCACAATCTATTTAAGACACTTAACTGGACGAAAATTAATGATGTTATGTTTAAAATAGCTTCGAAAATAAGCCATTATTTTACGTAAAAAGGTAAGAAATAAAAATGGTCATTGTGGTTTATCCCTAAGAGATACGACATATGCCATCGCAGACTTTTTTGTAGATCTTTTTAAGATGTATAACAATGTAGTACGTTGTTTTGATTTATCACTTAGGGTTCAGCCAGCGTTTGCAATTAAAGCGCTAAATCTCCAAAATTATATATTTTTTCTTTACAACATCATACACGAATTATAGATTGTTGACACCCTCTAACTATCAAAAAAAACCTCATCAAAATCCGTTGCGT
Source organism: Euproctis similis (assembly GCA_905147225.2). Lineage (NCBI taxonomy): Eukaryota > Metazoa > Arthropoda > Insecta > Lepidoptera > Erebidae > Euproctis > Euproctis similis. The sequence continues at coordinate 4,505,420 of LR990107.1, forward strand.
AGTCTTAAAGATATAAGCATGTAAGGGGACAGACAGCGGAAAGTGACTTTGTTTTATACTATGTAATGATATATACATAACTTCACGTCAAGTTCCTAGCGGGGTAGCCAGAGAAAACAAAACAACATAAGCGATCCTTAAACGCCTCACTCGCTTCTTTGACTTTCATAATTCTTCGTCATACACGCTCGTCGGTTTTTGCTCCTGACATCATCTTCCTCAAGGACTCGTTTTGTTTGGTCATGTCGTAGCTGTTCCTCGACTCCTACATCCATCCGCTTTTGCATTGTATATCTACTTACTCAATCTTGCATCATCCATGCTTTCTATGTGACTGAACCATCGGAGCATGCCCCTCCTTACTATTAGACCGACACCCTCTGCCAATTCAACTTTCAATCATACCAAGTAAGTCCTTACAACCTTGTTTTCGTCGCCTACGGCGATAACTGCGTAAATTTCGCTTCCCTAAGTTAGTGTTGGTATAAGTACCACATGGTGAATAGCTAGCTGGGCTTTTCTGCTACCATTCTTTATGCGCAAGTATCTGTTCAGCGCTCAATTTACGCTGTTTCCTAACGCCACTCTTCTTTCAGCATCCGCGGTGTACCTACCATTCCTGCTAAAACCATCCAAGATATGGTACATATCTTGGATGCGCATAAGTGTTTAATTGTTAAGCTCGTTCCAAACCGCCGGACTGATTGCTTTGATTTTTTTAAATTATTTTTTCGCCAATCGTTGGCATTGATAAATGTATACAACACAATACTTACCCAATGCCTGCTCCGAGCAGAAGAGACACGATGTTGGTTACGAGCACGGCGGTAATGGCTCCCCGACTGAACAGACAAGTGCGACGGACGGACAGACAGTGACTCTGAGATAAATATATACATACTATTAGTTACATGTATTTAGGGCTAGCCTGATAGAACAGGATATATAGCTGATAGGAAGCTGATTAAAAAACATTCCACATTCATCATTAAGAGTTATCTTCAATCTACATTAAAAATATTTTTTAAGACTTGTTATAACCACGTACACAAAAGCTGAGGCTATCTTATACAGATGCTGGTGACAAATAATTACCTGTTGCATTGCAGGCGCAACCAGCTGCTGCTCCAGCACTTCGATTGATGAGGTGGCCGAAGGTGGACCGCGAGTGCTCTGGGGATGCTTAAATCTCCAGTCCCTGTATTAACAAAGTCGTGTATATGTCAGGAATCGTAACAATGTCGGTCAGAATTTACATTATAAATTACTAGCAAAATCTTTTAGAAACTGAGTTTTTTTTTTTTTTTTTTTTTTTTTTATGGTAGAAGGGGCAAACGAGCTTGCGGGTCACCTGATGGAAAGCAATCACCGCCGCCCATGGCGTCTGTAATACCAGGGGCATCACATCAGCGTTGCCGGCCTTTCAGATGAGAATAGGCTCGTTTCTTGAAGGTTCCTAGGTCGTAGCGGTCCGGAAATACCGTCGCCGGCAACTGGTTCCATGAAGGAGCAGTGCGTGGCAAGAAGTGCCTGTCAAAACGCACTGTTGTCGATCGCCAACCATTCAGCCAATGCGGGTGGTAGCGTTGGCGCGTCGAACGGTGGCGGAAGTCAGCTGGCGGTATTAATCCGAACAATTCCTCAGAGCACTCCCCGTGGTATATGCGGTAGAGGATGCATAAAGATGCCACCTCTCTCCGCAACGCCAGAGGATCAAGCCGATCAGTAAGAGCTTGGTTGTCGACAAGCCGAACCGCGCGTCGTTGGATGCGGTCAAATGGAGTAAGCTGGTACTGGGGTGCCCCCGCCCAAAGATGTGAACAGTATTCCACGTGAGGACGGACCTGCGCCTTGTAAAGTTGCAGGCGATGACCTGACGTGAAATCTGGAGGGCAAGGCCAAACTGGCCTCCAAAAAGCTTGGTGTGCTCAAACACCAAGCTTTTTGGAGGCCAGTTTGGCCTTGCCCTCCAGATGACCGCGAAACTGGACGTCACTCGACAAGTCGACACCAAGAATTCCGATAGCGGCTGAGGCGGGTAAGGGAGTGCTCTCAAAACAGGGAGCTACGACAAAGGGTGTCTTTTTAGCGGTAAACGCGCAAACCTGTGTCTTCTTAGGGTTGAATTGGACTAAGTTTAGTCGGCCCCAGTCCGAAACCTGACTAAGCAGAGTTTCGATTTCAGACACAAGTTTGTTCCGGTGCTCGTCGACGTTTTCCCGAGAAATACGCGGATGGCCGGTATATAAGGCATCCCCGGTACTGTCATCCGCATAACAATGAAGATTGCTGCTAAGCAGCATGTCATTGATATGCAGAAGAAACAGCGTAGGGGATAGCACACAGCCCTGGGGGACTCCAGCATTCACAGGTTTTAAGTCGGAGCATGACCCGTCGACAACAACTTTAATGCTCCGAGCCGTGAGAAAGCTGGAAACCCAATCGCATAATTTCTCGGGAAGCCCATAACATGGAAGCTTCGAAAGAAGTGCTTTGTGCCAAACCCGATCAAAGGCCTTCGCCACGTCCAAACTAACGGCCAGCGCCTCTCCTTTACTCTCAACCGCTTCCGCCCACCGATGGGTTAAGTACGCTAAAAGATCACCAGCTGAGCGACCTTGACGGAATCCGTACTGACGGTCACTTATCAACTGGTGCTCTTCTAGATACTTAAGGAGCTGGCGGTTGATGAGTGTTTCCATTATTTTGGAGAATAGGGAGGTGATGGCGATAGGTCTGTAGTTGGACGGATCTGAGCGGTCACCTTTTTTAGGGATCGGGTGGACTAAAGCAACCTTCCATGATGCTGGTACAGCGCCGAGAGAGTAGGAGTACCGGAAAAGACGCGTTAGAACCGGTGCCAACTCTGGAGCACACATCTTTAACACGATTGCTGGGATTCCGTCTGGCCCACTCGACTTGTGGACATCCAGGGATAAAAGTATGCGTCGCACAGTACTTTGCCGGAAACGAACCTCCGGCATGGCGTGACCGCAATGTGGAATTGTCGGTGCGATGTTACCCATATCGTCCAAAGTCGAGTTGGACGCAAAAAGAGTGCCAAGAAGGTCGGCTTTCTCTTTTGCGTCGTGGGCTAGTGACTGGTCCTCCCGGTGCAACGGTGGAAGTGACGGCTTACAAAAATTCCCAAGAACAGCCTTGGCGAGCGACCAGAACGCACGGGTTCCCGAGGGAAGGCGAACTAGTTTCTCGCCAATTTTGCCTATGTACTGAGACTTTGCTACGGCTATAACTCTTTTGAAGGACCAGGAGGCAAGGTTGTACCTCTTCTTAAGAGAGCCGGTGTCAGAGTCCTGGGACGCCACTGCTTTTGCCCAGGCTTGATAGCACTCATGCTTAAAACGTAATGCCGTTTCGCATGAGCGATCAAACCAGGGCTGGGATCTGCCGCCGATTGGCACCACTGAGGATGGAACAAAGAGCTCCATTCCCTGCAGCACCACATCAGCAACAGAGTCGGCAACGACGTCAGGATCATCCGGCGAGAAGCAAACTTGCCCCCATGGGTAAGATGCGAAGAAATTTCGCATCCCATCCCAGTCTGCTGACCTATAGTGCCACACACGGCGGCGGCACGCAATGTGCGGTCGAAGTGGGCGCGTGAGTGGCACTGTACTCCTTATCAGACAGTGGTCCGAAGAACCCAAAGGGGTGTCTACAGAAACCACATATCCGTCCGGATGGGAGGTCAGCAGAAGATCTAACAGGGAAGGTATATGATTATCAACATCTGGGATTCGCGTGGGTGCGGTAACCAGTTGTGTTAGATCATATGCTAGAGCAAAGTCATGAACAGATCTACCCGCGTGGTCGGTGGTGCGAGATCCAAGCCAATCGACGTGGTGGGCATTGAAATCGCCGAGGATAACGATTTCCGCGGATGGGACCTGTTGAAGTACGGAATCTGCAGCCGTTTGAACGTGGTCCATGAGTCGGTCAGTTTCGGTATTACCGCTATGGGACCTATAAAGACATGCGTAGATGCGGGGGTGGTCGTCGCTATCAACACGCAGCCAGAGGGTCGATAGGTCCCTTCCTTCAAGGCTGCCGAGGCGTCGAGCACAGATATCCTCCCGGACAAACACACAAACTCCGGCCCGCGGTACAAAGGTATGTTCCAGTTTGTATCCGGGGTATAGGAGATATGAGGTGTCTGCCGGAGAAGATATCTGCGTCTCTGTAAGGAATAGCAAAGCAGGCTTTGCCGTTTCCAGGTGGTGGTGAATGGCAAGCAGATTTGAGTGGATGCCCCTGATATTGCAAAAGTCCACGTTTAGCGTGGCAGGGGGAGTCGCAATGCCCTTACGTTTGCCCCGGACAGTTTTTAGTGACGAGCGAGATTGCGCCCTCCCCAGACTACGAGGGGCAGCTTGAGTGTCCACGCCTTGGTGAATACCAAACCGTGGACGCTCAAGGGGGGATTCTCCAGTGCTGTGGCAGCTGGTACCCCCCTGGGGTAAATGATCTTTGAATATCGCTGCCATTAAGGGGAGGGTGAAGGGGATGGGCCTCCGGATACCTCTCTCACCGAACGAAACGCGGCATAAGCCACTTCACGTCGAAATTCTGAGAGGCCGTGGTATTTCACCGGTCGAGCCGGCCCATTCATGCAGCGAACCGCTTGACTCTACCACTGTTAAAGTGAGTTGTTCTCATTTTTAATATATGTATTTCATTTCATCATCATTCTATTTTTTCATGAATCTGCTAACCGATGCTGAGTTTAGTTTGATTAGGGCCGTTGAGGTGTAAAATAACTCACTTTGGTGGCAGCTGATCGGGTCTACTGCTCCATTCCCAGACCCAGTCGTTGGATTCATCCTGGAACATATAATCATATTTGTAACAATAATGCTTTCGACGTGCCTACTTACCATTAATGTCTTTGACATTTATCTCAAGTCGCTTCAAAAAATCGCCTCATTATTGAAAGCCCCGAGTAAACTCTAATTCACAAGCGAGGTGCTCTACCCCTAGCCCATCTGGACTTCACAAATATGCAATTACTAACTTATTTATTACCCCTTGAAGAGAATAATAATCTCACCCCGCTTTCTTAATAATAAGCAATCCTTTTTAAAATGTGTTGATATGAGACCTATTAACATATTGACTGTCTCTATACTGCTCAGAGTTACTACGAGACGCAATTCTTAAACGTTTTTCCAGTGACGCACGGTAAACTGTGACATTTTTTTAGCTAAACTTGAACAAAAATAATGTCGCTCAAAGTACCGGAAAGTCGATGAAATATCCTTGTTATTGTTTTAATCACGTTTGCGATATCAATAAATGTAACAGGCTATTTTAAATGCCTGCCATGAAACATCGTAACAGCAACAAAACTAGGGTTGTCTCTACATTAATATTTCTGATTAGACGATTATCTTTGCAAAGATTATCAAGAAATATCGGTAATCGAAACAGATCAATAATAACTAGATCAGTAATAACACTTTAGTTCCACTAGATTGTAGGCAAATACAATATTTTAAAATGTTCGCGCAACTTACCCGCCAGCAATTGATATAGACACCTTTCAGCTCGTCTTCCGTAGACGGTTCAAGATTAGGGCTGTTCGGCGGTGACTTCGGACTGAAAAAGAGATAATTCTTGAAATACTCATGTCACAAGGAGAACGATGAGAATGACTGTGGATGGACACATTAGTAGAGGAAGACCGAAAAAGAGATGGATGGACTGTATAAAAGTTGATATGAATATGAAGGGAGTAAGTGTGAAAACGACGAGTGACAGGAGAGAATGGAAAAGAATGACATGTTGTGCCGACCCCACATAGAGTGGGACAAGGGCAGGAAAATGAACTCATGTTTGTGATATTGTTAGCAAGGATTTTTGTTAACAAGTTATTTAGATCCAAACCAACACATTAATCTACATACAAATAATAAACTTTCAACATGTAGATACAATTAATAATCTCCGATCGCTTAAACACTAAACATTCTGTAGGCAGCATGGGTTTAGTCACCCGAAATAGGCAGGGTTTGATTGCCATACATAAGGCAAAATTTGTCAGTCATTGATAAAATCACACATAAGTTCAAACTGTTTCCAAAAATTTATTTTAATCTCTCTCTTATAAGGTACCAAATAGCTCAAAATGCATATTTCAAAATACGAGAAGTAAAAAAAGAAGTTAAATAAAATGAACTGATATTGATACACGAACATTTAAAGCTCACAAATAGTAATAATTGTCTAAGTTGTCCCATCCCACTTCTGATTCCTATTTCAATGCGTGAATATCACTGAGAAAACTCAGGGGACATATCGATTACGCTGCAAAGTTAATTAGTTCTGAAGCCATAATTGCAGTTGTGTAGTGCACCTACTGCCAGTAGGTAGGTAGGTAGTGCACACATCAAGTGTGCTGTGACCTAGTTCACTCTAATTTGTCTATTTATCGAATGGTCTGTAATCATGCACATGTTGATGCAGGTCGTTGGTCACTAGTTGCGACTAGTTAAAACCCACGCATTATATCGCACTAGTTGCGCCCCGCGGTGCTCTCCCAATATTCTAACATTATACTGACTACAAAAAAACGTGTATTGTCAAAACAATTACAGTGTAAACAGTGGCAATTGTACATGACACTCCGAATAAATTCTCTAGTACCCCATCTAACACAATTTTCGGGTAATCTTTGGTGTGAGCCAGGAATTTAACCAAGACTTATCGATACGAGAGATTGTCCATATCAGGGCCTCCGATGTCTTTTGCAACATCAACGGGAAGTTATGTTTTCTGTTAGAGTATGAAGGGACCCAGTTTGGTTGAGTATGCAAGCAGGAATTGTGATACTGAAGTGATTTAGTAGTTTACTCAAGTATTAGTGTTGAATGATACTGACCTGCCTTTGACACTGGAAGCCCTGGAGTGTCGAACTGAGGAGTCGCGGCTCTCTCGCTGAGCCTCCCTGAGCAGTCTCAAGTACTCGTTCTCCGCGCCGGCCGAGTTCAGCTCCACCCATGATTCTGTACACGATATATTTCATTAATCACAATGTTTTCAACATTCATTCCTCAAAAAAATGAAATATTAACAATAAAACTAGCCAACTACGCAGAAACACGCGGAACTCATGTTCACGTAGGAGTTAAGTAATATATTGTAAGGTAAGTAGCATTCGCAAATATAAGACTAATGACAACCCTCTAGCTAAAATATATAGCAACTGCAAGATCATAGGGATATCCAAGAAACTTAACCCTCCTTTTATCCTTCATCAAATCCCCCATTTAAGGCGGAAGTGGTACGTTAAAAAAAGGATTAAAAAACATCAAAAGCCATTGCGATTATTTCATTCAAAAGGCACGATTACTGAATTAAGAGGAATTTCGTATGCGGCATCAATCACCTGCCGCTCTGATCGTGATAAATGCATACTATTATAATGTTTAGTTTGTTTACCGACGCACAAGTGTCGTTCCAAAGTGTAAAATCATTGTTCTCCAATGCGGCAGATCACGCCTGTATCTAGTAGTACTACTGGTGCACAACACGCGCCGTTTGTGTGGGCCGAAAGTACACAAACCTGTTTCCTTTCTATACTTTATAAATAAATGGGACACGAGAGTGTGGCGTGATAGTCGCACACTGACACAAACACACACAACAAGCAGCTCAATGGACCCCCATCTTTTTCGAACACTTTTACCAAAATATTTTCGTAAGGAAATCTTTTGTGGCGCAAGTAAAACAAATTAAAAAATATAAAGTTATCCACAAATAAAAACTAATTAACGTACCAAGAGTATTCTCGTTCCCGTGGGAACTCTAACGACTATTATATTAAAAGCGATGTTTCTAAAGTTTAGGGTGCAGAGTGAAGATTGACGTTGTGTTCTGACGCGATCCGATAATATTTTAAGAAATCGTAAATGTGACAACAGAAGCACGTAAAGCATTTAGGCGTTAAAATTAACATAAGATTAGGTCGAAAACTAACAAAAAATTTGGCCATCCTAAAAACTACATATATCGGAGACATAATACAATAGAGGGGGAAAGATAATGACAGAGTCAACGCAGCGGCGCCGATACACCCCTCTCCCCGTACACGCGGATCATAGCAGGATCTCTATGAAAAGTTGGGACAAAGTTAACTCTGACAATTGTAATGCACGTGGCAAATAGCATTCTTTGTGTGGACGATAACTTCAAAAGCAAACTGCCAGTACAATAACATGCCAAGAGAGCTATATTGTTAAATTTAATTTATTTATCTGGACTTTGTATAGAACCGACATAAACAATAAATTACTTCATACACGGTGTCGCTGTGATAGCAGAGAATTTAATTGTCTTTTGGGAACGTAAGTATAAAAAAGGGAGTAAGACTGTGACTTATATGCAATGAAACCTTTTTTTATAAGGATCTTGGAACGAGGAACTGCCCCAATATCATCCTTTTTTTTTGCTACAATAATCGTAACATAGTTTGGAGAGATAAGATAACGTCGTATCTCGTGACTTTTAATACTTACTTAAATGTGCGTTTGTTTGAACACGCAAATCTTGGGATTACTGATTTGATTCGAAAATTTGTTCTTGCTCCAGATGGCAGCCCAATTTTTAGGCAATTCATGTCAACATATCGCACAAATGATTGATTCAGTAATAACGGCCGAAATTAATAATCAATGTCCAATCTAAGATTGAAGCCAATCTAAGATCATTGTGTATCTGTCGATCGATTCCCCAAACAAAATCAATCCATGGATTGATTGTTGGCACGCTTATTAGTATAAATGGATTGAAATATTGATCTTAGATAGCAAAATTTGGATTGGGATTGATTATTGGTTTCGGCCGTAAGACTACTGAGATTAGATTCGACTGCACCGGAGTACTTATAAACATTTTCCTAGCGGACATGACATGAATATTTACAGAAAGCATGCATATTTTATTAATTTACAAAGCTAGATGGCGCTTTGTGTGTTTCGAAACAATAAAAACAAGGCAAGATGAACGTAGAGAATTACGGTCCTGTCAAACAAAGTAAATCCTTTGTGGAGTGCAAGAATTTTGTCAGTTGTACATCGCGTCTTCATGAGTAAGCGATTTTATTTGTACTTAGGGGTGAATTAAATCTCTTTGTTGTGACCGCTATTAGCGTGCCACTAACAAGCTCGCGAATAGTGTTGTGTTGTTAGACATCATTAACACAATAAATCTCCTTCAAATAACATCGCTGGGTGTGTTGACTCGAATATTTTTTTAAATCGAACTATTTTTTTTTTCCATAAATTTTCGTTAACGTAGACTTACGTGCAATTAGCGAGTTACCTTAACGTTGTAGATTGTTTGATTTCAGAAAAAAAAAACTTAAAAACTAAAGGTATTGAAATAAAAATAAACTCCTATACATAGTATACATATAAAATATGTCCAGATTAACTTCTACAATTGTATAAGCTTTTGTTTTTTTTTCTATTGTTCAAAACATAACAATGGTAATAAAATTATTCAGTTATTATATTATATCAATCAACATCATACGCAGACTCCGTGCATTTAAGTAAGTCTTTGAAACATGAAAATCTCAAAAATTAATTTCAGCTATCAATTTGGCGTACGCGTTCAAAGATGAGCAGAGTTCGAGGTTCAATTCTCACACTAGTACAGTGTAATACGGACAGATATGTGAGACAACACTACAATAGAAAGAGAGAAAGAGATTAAATAAATATATATTATATTTGCATTGAATAGAAACATGTTATCAAAGACATGCTACTACGACTGTGACCGTTACAGATAGCACCAACTTTGAACAACTAAAAATATTATTACAGTTCAATGCACCTTTCTTAACCAAAGTCACGGGCGATATCTTTGTCTAGACCGGGTGGTTAGGTATTATATCTCTACTCGTATGTTATAATATTGTATCATATCAATGCACAGGGCTGCGGCTGACGTGGATCGATTACAGAAACAGAATACAGCGTTCATTAATAAATATATAAATATTAATTATCACATAAATAGTTAACTAACTATTAGATGCATTCATTATTTAAGCATTAATATTCTATTACAGACGTGGCGCACACATATCACGCACTCTGCTAATATCACGACAACGGTTTCAGAAAAACCATTATAGTTATAGACAATATACATTTAAAAATAGAACACAAATGCATAAATTTTCGATAAAATTTTTGGTGCACTAAATTTGGAATTATCCGTGGTGATTTGAGTTGTAAGCAAGTAATGGCTAGCAAGAAATAGCTTATAATAAATGCTAATTATTTATTTAAAGGCACTAGTAACTAGAACAAAAATAAAATAGCGTTGTGGAGATTTACGGAGAAAATTGTGCATAGAAAAAAAAAACATTTTGGCCAAGTGCGAGTTATAGGTACCTTGTATGTATTACGTAAATGTTAACACCAGTTATGAATTCGTAGTTACATCGGTTATGCTCTCACTTGAACTCACGTCAATATCCATTATTTTTAAAGTCACGATTTCATCAAATTAGTTAATAACAAATGTCGTTGTGCCTATCGATAACACGTTATCACGTACAATGACATTGAAGATAAAAAAAGGCAGAACCAGCGGTTGTATTTAACTAACCGTCGTCATATTAGTCTAGCGTTATTGTTACCAAGCGCATAGGAAACGGTATCAGAGGTAAACAGATTAAATAGAGACAGAACATCAAATCTTTATATTTATTTACACTAACATCTAGTAGGAATTGAGTTAGTTTCTGAGATTATTGCGATAAATGTCCCAAATCGAACTTTGTTATCATGAATGATACACCGGAATTATCGTAAAGAATTTCATGCTGTTTACTCTCTAGGATCTAACCAGTTTCTATAAAAGTACTAAGTAGCAATTTAATATACATATAAAGTTGGTGATGCTCGGCCACCATTGGCGTCATCCCACAAACTAGACTACTTACTTATCTACACTAACTATATATAGTTACGTAGACAACCACTGTGCGTGTAGAAGAACTGGTCGAGCAAACTGGTTTTCTAACATCAGAAATTATATTTATATGTATATTTATACGAATGGCGATAACTTTATATTATTATCCTTTATAAGCCTCCTGCTGTAGTGTGAGGATCATGTATATTCATTACCTGGCCACAAATATCTTAAATTAAATTTCAAAGTTTTTAACGTAAATCACAACAACAATAAATTAAACTTAATTTTTTTTTAACGTATCTGCTTATTGATATGAAAAACATTGTCATTGACATAGCGGGTAGACTGGGGCTGGGAGAAACATACGATGTACAAAATCTGTTTAATCGAGTCAGTGCAAGATAAAATAAATAATAACTGCGAGTGAAGCTAAAGAGCTGCAGGTTGCCGACCTCTGATGTTAGAAGTAGAAACATTGCTAGAAGCACTGAGTTCAATATACAAGAGGAGCAAACCTCATACAAATGCGTCAAAAAATGTGTGTCCACTTTTTAGATGCAATGACGTAGCTTTGAAACCACTAGACATTTAAAATTAAACATATATCTATCTCAGTCACACAAATCGCAAATACATTGCCGTCACTTTGATTAGACAGAGATGGCAATATAAATTTGCAATGGCGGTGTGGGGTGGCCAGCCCATGCGAAATTTTACCCAACTTTTTCAAGCCATGTACTCGTAAAAATATTGAATAAATTTAAATTCAATATTTTACTATTACTTATTAATTTGTTATCATACATTCATTATATTGAAAGGGAATTGTGGTATTTAACGTGGACAGGGCCTAACAGCCGCACGGGTCGATCGATCATAAGGGAACATACCCATACTACGTGACCTATTTTTTAAGATTTTTCGACCCCTCGCTCCCATCAGTGACCACTCGTAGTATATGCCAAGCCCCCCCCCCCCCTCCTTTAGTTTTCACGTAGTAATTCATAATTATGATTTTTAATCATTTCACAGGCAAAAATCTAAAAAAGAAAAATAATTTGGCTCATACTCGTCTTTATTGGATAAGACTGCATGCATACTTAAATTACTAGTGAATTATGTATTATGAAAAAGAACAACTTTAATTGTGCACAGTAACATATTGCTGCACAGTATGTAACTTACAGTAACTTAATTTACGAACACAACAATTATTTTCTGTTTAATCACATTAATATTCATCTAGGTCGAAAAAATACGAGATTTCTCTCATTAAAATCGACTACGTGACAAAAACCTGAGCCACCCCCCCGCTCCTGTGACTAACCGTAGTATTTTAAAGACTCCGCTCCCCCCCCTAAACGGGTCACGTAGTATGGGTACGGTCCCTAAAGTTAAGCAACGCTTGGCGCGGTCGGTCCGTGGATGGGTGACCATCTTATCATGACGAGTTCCTCCGTGTTTCGGAAGGCACGTTAAATTGGTGGGTCCCGGCTGTCATTTGAACATCTTTGGTAGTCGTTACGGGTAGTCAGAAGCCAGAAAGTCTAACAACCAGACTTACCAAGGGGGATTGTGTTGCGTTGCCCACGCAACTGGGTTGTGGAGGTCAGATAGGCAGTCGCTCCATGAAAAACACTAGTACTCGGCTGCACCCGGTTAGACTGGAAGCCGACCCTATCATAATTGGGAAAAAGCTAGGCAGATTAATTATTGATCATACACCGCTGTGTAACATAAGTTTTGTATAAAATTGCCTTTTAGTCTCTTTTTTTTAAGTCTGAGTGAATAATTTGCTTTCGTGATACAATCTTATTTTTAAGTATTTATTAATTATGGCATTTATTAATAAAAGCGAATGATCAACTTGAATTGACGATAAATGATCTCCCGGGTGCAGGTAGCCAGTCAGTTTCTTTTCTCAGCAATCGGATAATTGTCACGGCGTGCTGCATCTTTAGGCACCCTGCAGCGTTATTATTATAACAAAAAATATTTAAAATCTCCTTTTCCATAAATTAATAACTCTCCCACAAATGTGGGAAACTAAAACTAAGTTTTTAGTGGTATCACTGAAGCTAATTATGAAAATTCAACATTTTATCTATTTTACTGTATTTTAATATTAATGTTAACATTAATCTTACGTGTGGAAAGTAATTCCGGTTAATTTCTTATGGGTTTCCGATCTTGAATCGCACTCTTTTACTACGCATTTACCCATTTTGTACCTATTGTTATTCGGTTCGCGTCTGACAGATGACTGAATTGACATAAGCATCGCATAAGCCTGTAGGCTTATGGCCAGTGGTCACACTTTGAGAAGGTTACTACAAGTCTATATCATATAGGTCAATGGCTAGAAGTTATTAAAAACTCTTTGCGAATAAGTCTCACCAAAACAATGTTTTTTATAGATGTTTAAAGTACGTAGAATCAAATCTGATGGAAAAATAATATTACCGAGTGCACTTCATTACCTTTAATTTCATTTCAAGAATGGTGTGTGTATACAGAACAAAGAAATTTGTAAGTTAATGCTACCTGTAAACATATAGCAGGTGTATTTTCAAGTGCAATACGCAAATGTAATGAGTCACAACAACTTAACCTTGTTCATAATACAATGATAACAACTGACGAGCAAGTTTCTAATAAAAAAATATATATAAACAACGACAATAACAATTTCTCTTTTAATTACGTTTTAATTAAATACGAAATATTTAGAACAAAAAATGTTTTGGTTGAGAAAATAAAAATGATACAGGATAACAAACACAGGCGAAGGCAAAGTAACTCGGTATGTGCTATTTACCCACCAAAGTAGCTCAAGATGTAAATATTTTACATCTTGAACAATTGTCACCACTATCACCCCAATGGACGGAGAGTGGATGAAGAATGGTTTGGAGTTAAATCATTTGGGGATGGGCATCCGTCAACCTGACTCTTAATTTAATTTTAGCGAGTACAAAGATGATAAAAAACTGTGCTTAGAGTTAGTACTACATTCAGTTATATTTAGCATCAGTCATCACCTTAGCCTGACATCTTTTAAATAAAAAAAAAACATAACACAGTTTCGCAAAGCATCATTCGCATAGCAGAATTAAAAATCGCCAAATTATAATTTCAAAAAAGCAATAAAGTAGAAATATTACTTCACAAACAACATAAAAAACAAACTGAGTTAAATTACACAGCACAAGACATTTAGCAATAAAAATAAATGGAATACTAACAGCAAAAAAACTTTGCCAAATAAAAAAAAAATGCCACTAAATATACACTTAATAAATCATTGCATCACAATTAAATGAAGTACAACTTTATTGGTAACCTCCTTTTTTTGGTAGTCAGCTAGCAAAAATGTAAAAATTCATCAAAGTGAAGCTTATAAAATATTGTACATATGTACACATCACGCTTGAATAGTCTCTTTCAATTCTGAGTATATAATTTCTCCTGTTAATATTCCTATTGAAAATTCATAACATGGTAATCCAAGCATGAAAAGATAAATTTGATCAAGGGAGAGTTATAATATAGGTTGTCACATTTTGTGTAGCATGACTAGCATGTGAGGCGTACAATTGACCACTTCACTCCCTACCTAAAAGGCCACAGCAAGTCACGTACGCATTCATTTAAGCTTAAAAAACATAACTGCGTAAAACGTATTATCGTTAAAAGAAAAAAGAAGCGAAGGATCCACGCCTCAATGAAATAGAAATTGATTAGCTAATATACCGGTTTAACCAGGGTTGCCATTGCACAGAATAAAAAAGCAGTTTTCCCGCTTTCAATACAGAGTCACAGAACAAAGTTATTGATTTATCATCAAAGGAAATTTTCGATCCACAAGAAGATCTTTTATCTATGCCTTAAGATTAACTCACGATATAAGATGGTCTATCTATTAGTATCTATAAAGTTTCTTGAGAAACAAATACCGGAAATGTGAAATAAAAATCGAGCTTTAATATCCGAACATTTGTTGCCAGAAGTTCCGGCCGTTGAGGCTTTTATAATGATGATATTTTTTTTTTCAAACATCAGATTTCAATGAAACAAAGTCCAAGTAATGCTCCTCCTAAAGGTCAATAGCTCCAGCGTCCAGAGATGATGTACATAAATACCGACAAACTATAAATTAAAAAATATCGTTGCTCTCTTAAAAATAGTTCACTCTAGGTTTTAATGTAGAAACACGTATTCCTTACCGAATTATTATATTTAGTATACATTTTTGATACATAGTCACAATAAATACTGGCAATAAAGATCTTCATAGATAATGAAGAAACAGAAGACGTAAAAAAAGTGTGCGTTCAGCTCGATATCCATGTTTGTTTAAATATAAAAATGACCGGGAACAATCATTCCTTAACTTGTAGTATAACAAAATGGCTGGAATTTAAAGGGAAAAAATATCGAAGCGGGGATGGCTTGCAAGTTTTTTTTAATTCTATTATGTCGTTGTATAAGTTTTTACAGAGTTAGGCAACCCAAAACCGAAGTGTATTTTTATGCAAATTTGATTTTGTAGAGCTAAAGATAAACTCACTCAAAGGATGCAAGAACAAAGACTACCCTGTGCTATTGGCTATTGTGTCATAAGCTTTTATTGATTTTATTACACGCCAATATTTGATATAGTTTCCATTATCAATTCAAATATTATTCCGACACAAATGTTTACCAATAACATTACCAAGTAATAGCACTAAATATCACATGATACCCGTTATGCGTACCTAGTTTAGAAAGATTTTCTTCTTGACGAGTATTATTATATTTTATTTGAATGAATATAACATACCCCGAAGCTTTTACATCAAATACATGCACTTATTGTTTGAACTACTTAATTATAAAAATGATCACAAAAGGGCTTTCTCATTTCAAGCTTAAAATAAGATCAGTTTTGATTTCTTCCTTTTTCTAGGAAGAAAGACCCAATACCTTAAATTCATATATAAATGTATATGCTAAATACCTGGAAAAAATAATCAAGATATCTATGACTGAGTTACAGTCGTGACCCCGGCTATCGAATGTCTTAAAACTGGAAATCGATCACCACATTTATAAACCATCTAAGATTTTACCGGAATATTTCACCCAAAATTTCATTAGAGCCCAGCCCTTTTTGGGTGAGTTCAGTGACATATACGCAGGGAAATATTATCATAAGTATTTTGAATAAGTTTTTTTAAAAAAAGAACATCTTTTTTGTGGACGAATATCTACAAAGATGTGGAGGTTTAATATGTTAGGTTAGCAAAACGCATAAAATCTAAATGAAAATCTATTTACACGCGAAGAGAACAATTCAGTTCTTTTATCTTATTCCACGATGGTACACATTGTTATTCCTGAGCTCAGGATTTTATAAGGATCTTCTATTTCCAAACAGTAACCCTGAGTCAAACAACGTAAGAATTGAACGATATTACTAATTTCTAACTATGCAATTAAAGACCAACCTAAATCATCCACGGGTACAGACGTCAGCGGCTCTGTCATTTTTGTTAAATAAAAAACCACAGTATATAAACAATAGAACAACGAATTAAAACCACACACAAATCCGAAACACTTGATTCAAAGTGCACGCGCATGCGTCCGTCCTGTTCGACGGCCGACGCTACACTGATTTTGAATTTAGAACGAACACGCACCATCAGAATGTAAACAAAGCTGCGTCCGCTCACGTAGACGTGTATCGCCGGCGATGGGTGATTGTTCTTGAGAACGTTCGATAATGACACTATCAATCAGTGTTGGCAAGAAAAGTCAGCAATGAGAAAATAACGCCTCTTTGTTTTGTTTACAACAGTCAAGGTGAGACAGTTGATGATTAATAAAAATGTCACGAGCCTCATTCCGGCCTATCTATGGAACTAACTTGCAAAATAGTACAATTTTAGAGGAGATTGTTTGTTTAGTTTATTTTCCAATAGCCGTTATGCGTGTGATGTCTACGAAATAGTCTTTCCTAATTTAATTTATTCATATGCAAAGTAAAAACAACTTACAAGCACCATAATTTATGGTTTAGAAACGGGAAACAAAACTTAACCACAATAATGAAAAACCTGCGGCTTACTTTATATGCAATGCAGTTATTCCTTCCCCTTAGAAAACGTTAAGCGCGTCAAATCTCAATTCACCGTGCTAGTAAAATTCTCTTTTATGTGGACCTAAAGTTTTCACTTAGGAATTTTACGATCTCGCATATTTTACAAACTGTACTGTACTGTATCGTAAAACTTGTGCCTAGAGTCTAGTTGCAAACCAGACTGCTCTCGACGGAGACGTATGTTTTACACATATTCCAACCAAACATGCCATACGTACGTACGTTTGATGACTTGAAATGAATTACAGATGTCGTTTAGTTTGCATTTATAATAAAATGTTGAGATGTAACATGTCTTAACATGTACGGTTTAGGCGGAAAACTAATATCAGTGAATTAATTGCGTCTATACATTATAATATGGCATTATTAGGTTATTTGCAAAAGAGATTAACAATATATTTGACACTAGCTGACCCGGCGAACTCTGTTTCGCATCAAAAGTAATAACTGCTGCCCCGCTATGTTAATACTGCAATATCTTCGACAAATTTGAAGTCGATAGCAGCTATAGGTTAAAAATGGGAATTTTCCATTGTTAACACCCCCGCAACCCCCCTTGTGGGTGGAATTTCGTAAAATCCGTTCTTAGCTGACCTCTACTCGGCGAAAGGAATAATCCTACCAAATTTCAAGTCGCTACGCCTTATGGTTCCAGAGATATCGTGATGAGTCAATATATAGGTGGAAATCTCTTATTTATATACATATATAGATAAGACCCGCAAAATGTAATAGAAATATTAATAATAATGATCAAATATGAGATGTTGCTATGTCTTACAGTTTTTATTGCTTATTATAGTTAGTAGTTATAGAATATGAACAAATAATGATATGAGTGCCTTACCACGTAGATGACCAATAGTAATATAAATAACTGCCAACAGTCATTAAGTGCAAGTGGTCACTATCGGACGTTACGATTTGACACTGGCAGGTATTGATATATTCAAAATGTAACCAATTACAGCCACAACTAAAATTAGAATAGTCAATAGACTCTTAAACCTAACGAGGAGTTCCAAAGACCGATGTGACCCTAGCGTCCTCACGACCCCTCGACCTCGAACCCAACGTGAACCGCATCGACCTTTGCAATCATCATTCATCTAGATCGTTGCAGCCGGTGCATTGTCCAGGTATTTTAGCGCGCAATTGATAAATAACTGAGCAAGTAATAATACAGTTATATTTTTTTTTGGTGGGTGCGATTTTTTTTTTAGTTTGATCATAGAGCATACATGTCATTGCTAGGTTTATGTGCGAAAGAATGAATGCACTTGCGAGAGGTAGAGTTAAGACTTATCACTTCAGAAGACCACTACAACCATTTTTTCAGTAGACCGGTGTCCTTACGTGTATATAGTTAGCAGTAGTAGGTAGTGCTGGAGGGCTGTGGTCTCCTTCTGCGAAGCTGTGATGCTTCAGAAGGAGGCCGCCGAGCGGGGTCGAGAGAGAGCCGATCCCGCTCGAAGGCAGCGGCGGCGAGCTCAGTGGTCGCCGCCGCCGACAGGCCGCGAGGGCGCACACCCCGCGGGTGCGCCCGAGTCGCGGCCCGGGTAGGATGACCCCTCTATGCGGCCGGGGGAGGGTCGTCGGGGGCACCGCCGGCCGCGCGCCTCCTTAGACCGCGTACCAGAGGGCTGATGCACTGTCCTGGGCCATCCCAACGCCGGAGGAAGGCCGCCACGTGGTTTTAGTGGGTAGCCCTAGGATCGGAGTTTCAGTTTACTGCAGGCTTTAGCATTTCCTCGCGTAATAAAAAAAAAAATTCGCGTGGAGTCCCTCCGCGCTATAGAAGTGAAACTTGTTACAAACATACGTTTATAACACGCTTAATTTAAAAAGAGCACATCTTACTTACATTACGACGGGCCTCGAGGTGCATTGGTAAAACTACCGACTGTGGAACGGAGATTGACGGGTTCGATCCCCACTCGAGTATAAATCTTAATACGGGTCTGGGTCCAATTTGGTAATTACTCCTCTATGTAAGAGGACCTGCCATATTCAACGTCGCATTATTCTTTGATTTAGGTACTCACCAAAGCTCAAGCCAATTTGATACCCATATTGTAAAAATGCATTAAAATACTTATTCCGCAATATTGGATTTAGAATGACGTCACATTTTTCAAGATACTATCGAAAAGCCCTTTTATTTGAGACCCAAAAAAGCTATAAAATTATCTGTGAATGAGAGCTAGTGGTGTTTCCCGGGCGAGCCAGCCCATTCATGCAGCGGACTGGTTGGCTCCACGACTGTTATTAATATCATCCCTAGCGGGTTTAAACACGTCAAAATTGAGTCCTAAGATCAAGAACTACGTAATACATATTTATTACATTCATAATATATACCTATATCATCACCATTAGCCTTTTTTTTTGAGGTCCACTGCTGGACAGGCCTCCCCCATAGAGCGCCACAACTGTCAGTCCGTTCACTCATGGGGGGTTTTGCCATAATCGCCACGCTTGGCAGGCGGGTTGGCGATCGCAGTAGGCTGCATTGTGTTGAGAGAGAATGCTGCTGCCCATTTTTCCAGCCTTTTCCCTTAGTCGCCTTTTACGACACCCACGGGAAGAGATGGGGTGGCGGTATTCTAAGCTGGCGCCACACAGCAAGCAATACAAACAAGCACAAAGCAGCCTATATACTACATTGCAAAAGAAAAAAAAACATCGATCTATGCGGTTCGCTGCATGAATGGACCGGCTCGACCGATGAAATTTATTTATTTAACACCACGATTCAATTCACACCAAAGAAATACCACGACCTCAGAATATCGACGTAAAATTGGTTGTGCCGCTTTTCGTTCGGTGAGAGAGGTATCCAGACTCTCTTAAAGGAGGGCAACGCACCACGGTGTTCACGGGCGGTGTCAAGTTGCTTACCATCAGGTGACCCACTTACTCGTTTGCTCTCCTATCCCATAAAAAAGAAACAATCGAAATATTACTATCATTTTCGAGTGGAGAATTATCCAAATCTCAATTTTTTACCATGGGGTACCTACCTACCTAATATCAAGTAATTCAGAGAAATCACTGGAGCTCACTACTGGACCACTGAGACTATTAATATTAAAATATTATAGGTACTATTAAAAATGGGAATGATAGCTAAGTTTAAGCGATAACTAAGTTCCTAACTAGTATTTTAACTTAACTTTGTGTTTAAGAATACAACAGACTGATCTGAGGCACTTGAAATTTTGACTTTGAGTTGGTGTAAACTGATGGTATTGTTACATCACAAGTAAAACTAATAATCACTTTGCACTTTGAAAATGTATAATGTGTTGAAATGTAAATTTTAAACGGCATGGCACTTCAAATAGATTGTGATTAACAGACATAGAATAGTCAACATTATCATAATGGTGTCTATATAGATACAGTGAAACCTGGTTAAGTGAGACATCAAGGGACCTGCAATGTCGTTTCACTTATAGAGGTATTCCACTTACCCAGTGTCTCAGATATACAGGTATAAATAAATATCTGTCTCATTTATACAGGTTCATCAGGTCTCATTTGTACACTGTTCAAGTTCAGGATATTCTGATAAACGTAGACGTTTTAGTTTTCCTTGTCCTTCAGAACATTGTGATTCAATTTTATGTTTACTCTGAATTATTCTACAAAGAGTAGATTTTGGCACATTAAATTCGGCACAAACTTCTTCGCGTGTCTTCCCACTTTCATAAACGGATATTAACTTCAGTTTTTCACGTAATGGTAACGATTGTAGCTTTCGTTGTGACATTTTTCTAATAAACATCTGTATGATAGTAAAGCGAAACTAAAACTGAAGGTAATTGAAGCTCAAAATTTGTACTTACGTGACTTACGTTACTTGGAATTACGTGTGGAATTTGTGGGTAGAATAAGAATGAGTAAACAAACAATGTTATCTATGATGATAAATCGAAAGAACAAATCCCAGATATAGAGGTTTACCTCGTCCCACTAACAGAGGTAATTCAGTGCCAAAGTGTTGGGACCTCAGCATGAGTTCCAGTTATGGAGGTTTCTCACTTATCCAGGTCCCAGTTAACCAAGTTTCACTGTATATATTCCAAATATAAAGATAATAAAGTAATATATAATAATATTTGATATTTTTGTATTTCATAACATAGATTATTTCACCGAGGACCAGAAACAGACCGGATAACAGATATTCTGAACTTAATTTATTCCAAATATCTCTGGTTCAGCGTTCATTTCTATGATCTTGTAACTTGGAATTGCCAAACTAATTATTAATTAACTACATATATTTATTAGACTTGTACAACCAAGACTCAATTATCTTTGTATTTCATAATATAGAGATTATTTCACGGAGGACCAGAAACAGACTATTATTTATAACCATAATCTGAACTTATAAATGTTTCTTTTTAGAAGATTATTTAACCATGAAATATAAATGTTTATCATATCATGATTGCAGTCAGTTTGTCATTAAATTATCATTGAAATTAATTAGTATACTGGAAAATGATTAGTCTTGAAAATGATAAATGAACATTATACCTACATTAAGTTACTTGATAAATAACATATTTTTGTTATATTCCTACTAAACAAAATATATATATATACTTGTATACCTTTAGATAAAACTGTAAATAGCTAACGTTGTATGGTTGTAGGTTGTAGGTATGCTTTGCAAGATTTTAAATATGATTAAAAAAGAAAATAGAATTTATAAGTTTATAATTACCAAAATATTCGTAAGTATATCCAGTAACAAGTAATATATTTGTTCAAATCACTACTAATTCTAGTATAAGCACAAGCTTTGTTGTCTTTTAGGGAGTAAAATTAATTTATCGTCACATTATCGTCGTTTTTACGTTCGGTCATCGGTTTTACACTTTACAGTTGGAGTTTAATATATTCAAACAATTCAACATATTATGTTGAACTGTGAACATTTTTAATAAAAGCACATAAAAACAAATAGATTGGAGTACCTACTCAATACCTACTGTCAGTGTACTCAGTGTTACGATTGTCGCGAATGTTTACTAATAATTCGTCGGGGATAGTGCAAATTCGCGAATCTACCATACGTAAAGAACGCGTATAGATCTGCAATCGTCCAGTTTTACAGAAAAAGCTTATAACATATTATCTCTATTAGTTCTAAGGATATTCGATGTACATCAATGCATCGAAAACATCAATGTTTACAATGCAATACATCGAATCCATCCGATGTTTTGAAAAGCCGTATAAATACTCGATGTATCGATATTTCTTTATAAAACATCGAATCAATCACTTCTAGAAACTTTTTGAAGTATCAAATGAAACAGCATATTTCATCAAAATCATCAATTATTACGACTACGTAAGTCGTACTAATTGATGTTTTTGCTTGAGTATATTATTTATTTTATAATAATATATTTTCATGATAGCTCCCACACTCGGAATCGGGCCGCTCGTGGCGATTGCGTCTGTGTTCTTTTTTGTTCCACGTAGGCACTTTCCACAAGCGCTCGTGTTTGTATTAAATTTTAAATAACATGATAACTGTACTTGTTGACTATTTTTAAGTGTCTGTGAAGACCTATAAAAATAAAGTTATTTTGTCTGTGACTATCCCTAATTGTTTTTGTTGCTACAATCGACTGGACTATCTGTCACGATGGACAAGTTATAATATAGATTTTTCTCATATATGGCTTTTATTATTTTATTAAAAAAATAAATGCCTTAAATGAGAAAAATCTTGTTTTTAACCGATAAATCGAATGACATCGATGTACAGTTACAATGCATCAATTCTATAAAAACATCGATGTTTTTTCAAAATGGTCACCACTTATTATTTCTATGATCAAGCTCATTTTGATTGGCTTCATATTGGTCGAAATGAACTCGTGTCAAGGCGGTGGCAGCCTATCAAAATTTTTCGAGATTTGCTCGCGAAAACTTTCATTGGCTTCAATTTTCACATACACGGAATTATCCAATGCTAGTCCGCGGATTTGCACTATCCCCGAGGAATGTTTTTACCTTTTCGGTAATAGAGGTCGCAATACGCCAACTTAAATCGCGCTATGGTTTCACTACCGTAGGGTCTATATATGATTGATATTCCAAATCAATTATAGTACCTCCACTTGCCACTAGATGTCTGTGTACTAATAATAATCAAGATTAACAAATCGAAAAGTTAGCTTCATATATACTTCGCTGTTTTAGAGTATTATTGTATACTAATATATAATACCCCGCGAGGGCCGCAAGGGGGCGTTAAAAGCGTTAAACGCGCTTGCACGAGACATTAGAAGTTTCACTTCAAAAAAGGTAGTGTTAAGGGCGCATTGCTCTATATAATCTAAATTTTGTGATGGTTCTTCTTCTAGAATAAACTGTAACAACAACAATACATCTAACACTTTCATATCTACAGGAGGGCTTGTGTTTTCTCACAGTGATTTGAATTAGTCTTTTACCTACCATCCAATTTTTATATTATGCGATGTTTGAGTTAATGTAAGCGATTATTATTTTATCTTGTATTGTTTCAATGTTATGTTATTTTAAGGAGGACCTGAGTCTGTCTGGTACAGGTATTCTATAATCAAAAGACTTGACTAGACTCATGCATATCTTTGTAAAATTTCGTTTGTTATGAAATAAATATGGATCAATGGCTTTGCCGTTAATTTCAGTGGCAAAATCCTAATCGATTTGTAGCACACACCGTGGGCGACATTGTAAAACAATAACAAACACTCGCTGCACATTAGGTCATCAACATCGTTTACACCACCACCGGTGTGCTATTTATAGACTTCTACGCGCGAAATCTGCGCAGAGTTGTTTTCGATTTCCTTCAGTCGCTCTGTGTGTGTTATTAAAACGTGACTACGTATTTGTGTGCGTAGCGTTTCCTGATATTCACTAAATACATTATTGAGCCCTATGATGGCCAGTAAACTGATACAGCCCAGTACTATAATAGCTAATTAGAGTAATTGGTCCTTTATACAGCTAGGTCTGACGGGGATAGCTTCACATTAGACTAAATCCCTTAGTCGTCGCATATAGCACTGGTTGCGCGAGTGCGGTGATATTTGCTTGTAACGTTAATTTACACGTTACAATTCATACGACTAATCGTATAATGACCGATTACTGTTCAGTAATTTTGGTTCATTTAATCCAGATTACACGTGCATGCATTTAATCTTAAGCGTAATCGTAATACGATTAAGATCATAGACAAAGTCGCGCGAAAGAAAATAATTTCATTCATACTTCGACGTTATTTATAACATCCACTGACTGTTAAACCAACATATCTGTTTAATGCCAAATATCACAACTTAGCCCTGGCGCACACGTCCATTTTCTGTCACAAAGTGAATAAAATCTCTTTCAGGGAGGAACAGAAAATTAAAAAATACATCTCACATAATTGATGGACCAAACGTGCTCTTCAGAAAACAGGCAGGCATTACCTTTTCGCTCATAACCGCTCATTTCTTTAGAATAGGTAAAAAGGTACCTAGTTTGATGATCAACTCGGATTCATATGTTTTTCGGGAAGTACATTTGATATTCACTATTACTATGTAGTTAAAATCACACTACATACATATAGACATACTTTCCATGACCAAATAGACAAAGAAGCTAGTGAGGTGTCCTGAAGAATCCTGCCTTATGGCGCTCTGTTCTTTATGCCTAGCCCGCAAGGGACTTGGCGTGACATTTTGTATATACATACAAAATGTCACGCCAAGTCCCAGACATACATACGTCAAATTTGATACACACTTTTTCAACAACTAGTTTGTAATATGACCGCACAGCCGTCAGACAGGCTCTGTCGCAATGTCCCAAACATACAAACGAGAATAAAGGGTTTTTTTTTCTGTTGAATACAGCTTCTGCTGGATAGTAATTTCCAAAATGTCTGTCTGTCAACATCTGTTGGAGCTGGTGCATACCTATAAACACACACCTACACACACAGAGACACGTCACACGTGGCGAGCGCTGCTAATAACATCGGCCATGTGCCATGTGCTCCTCTCCTCGTACGATCAAACCACTATATTCCGGGGTTCAATGTCATTGTGTCGTTAATAGATGTGACTAAACCTATATTATTTTAAAGTGAAACTTTAATTACATCTCCTAAAGTCTTCCGTCCATCTATTCATCTTTTGCATGTCACGTGACGGTCAGTCCCACACTCTTTGTTTGTTTTCATCAGCGTTAATGTGTGTTAATATTTTCTTAAACACATTCGTCCGTCATACAAATTCTTACAGGGCCCAACGTGCTCAGAATCTCTATACAGCACAAGACATATCTAAGTAAATTTGCATTCAAAAAGAGAGTATTGATACATTGAAATAAAAACAAAAAAATCTGGAAAACAAATGCCAACACAATGACTATTGTGGATGTTTTTTTTTTATGAGATATGAGGGCAAACGAGCAGGCGTGTCACCTGATGGTAAGCAACCGACGCCGCCCATGGACACCAGCAACACATATAGTGTTACTGTTGCGTTGCCTACCTTTAAGGGATAGGGGATAGGAAAGGATGGGGAAGGGGGGTGGGCCTCTGGGTACCTCTCTCACCGAACGAAACGCGGCATGTGCCACTTTACGTCGGTCTTCTGAGAGGTCATGGTATTTCACCGGTCGAGCCGGCCCATTCATACAGGGAACTGCTTGGATCTACTACGAAATGTAGACGAGCTTTGACGAAATTTTCGTAGTTTATGTCTAATTCAGTGTATAATACGAGCAGTTCTCTCAGAAGAAAAATACAATAAGTGACTGTACCAAGCTTTATACCAAACATCACAAATCTATACTATAATCATAATAGCTGGACATTTGGTTTTTTGGGTTGAACCTGTTTAACCCAGGAATTTTTTTATGGGATAGGAGTGCAAACGAGCAGGCGTGTCACCTGATGTTAAGTGACCAGCGTCGCCCATGGACACCTGCAACACATACTAACCATACACACACACATACTAACACATACTAACCAGACTCGAAAAATTCTTTCTATAGGCGATTTTCATCAATCACACTTCGATCAATGATGTGATGAATTGACATATCTTTGTTTTAAAAGTTCGTCATCAACACGTTCACTCTGTATGAAAAATTTATGTTCTGTATACATGACACGTCAAGGACCAACTCACTGGAGTGGAACTGCTTGCAGCTCACAACAAACACTGTGTGGACTGGAGCGTAACAGTTTTCCAACGTGTTTTTTTTTCTTTATACATACTAACGACAATTTTAAATAAATGGTATATATATAAAATGCAAACATGCAGGAAATGTAATTGAATAGCACAAGTTAGGTAATACAATACGACCGAGTTACGTACCTATACACTTAAAATAATCATGATATTATGACATTGCAAAACAATTGTGTCTAAAGGAATATTTAATTTTACTTATGTGGAAAAAAACAAATAAAAATAAAACAACAGCAATAGTAAGAAAAGAAAATAAACGAGATCATTAGAGAAGCGCAGGCCTCCACTAAACCTAAAGTACATATAGTAAAAGGTTTTATTAGAATATAATGTGTACAAATGCCGTCAAAATGCATCCTTTTTAAGCAGAAAAAAAACAGCACAAACTTGTGTAGAAAACGTGATAGCAAACACGTATGCTACGCTACGCTACCAGTGGTTTCTCAACTCACCGCACATATTTCTACGAACATGCTTCAATTAAATGAGTGTTATATATATCAGTAGAGTGACATGGATCAATCAGGCCACTTCATATTCAATTGGTTAAGGGGCTCGGTCGCTATGCGAGCACGTCGTCCTATGAGAACATATATTATTACAAAATAGTTCTATCATTTAGGTTTTCAACGACTCAGATCAGATGTTAATAAATTAGTTTTTAATAAGATTTTTGGTCCTATAGTCTCCGAAACATATACGAGAAAATCATTAAAAATACATCTTTTTTTGTTAAAGGCTGGTGAAAAGCCGATTTTTAGTCCACCCGAAACAAACGTTATTTCATAATAATCATTATTGGTTTGTATTTACGTATTTAGAAAAAAAACTATTGTGATATTTACAAAGAGTATTTTCAATTTTACTAAAAAATTAACATAATTACAATCTCTCAATATGTCTTGCTTTTTCACACTGTTGGGATAAGTAAATTTGGTTCAACGGTATCTGAGAATATTTATCAATTTGTATGATTGGTTTGGTTTGATCAACATTTACATTGCCTTATATTCTAATTCTTATATGGTATCTAAACATAATTAACACACAATAAATAACGTCAACAATTGTTAAGAAATTACAAGCCTTGCACCCCGAACTCATTACAATTCAATGTCTGTACATTCGTTGAGCTCTACGTGTAAATTATGGACTTCATATTGCTTGCCCATCTCAATTGCTTCCTGGACCACGCTATTCCTCGGCTACAAGGATAACTCGCTAACATTATGTTGACAAAAGATACGAGCGTCTCCGAAGCTAGTAATGTGGGCAAGAAACATGTCATATGGCCAATAATTATATAGCAGATCAGAAGCTAGTGTTGTGTATTTATAATCAACACGTCACATATTCAAGTGCAGGGTGAAATTTATATAACAGTCACGACGTACAAAGAAGGTTACTACTGCGTAGTTCTCTATCGCCAATATAATATATATCTTAGAATATGATAACAGTTTGTTTACATGATTCACAGAATCGGGCGGGTTTTTCTTCATTTTATTATTATTTTTTTAGTAAACTCACAAATACGCGTAAGAGCATTTCGCAAAGGCAAAAATAAACAAACAACGTTTACGTTAGTTATTATCTGCGCGCCGATGACTTTGCAGACGAAACGTATATCATCCATGCAAATAAATAATGTTGGAGGTGTTTATTTGTTACTACTTGAGCCGGCGAACATTTTTTCAGATGTCATAAGTACATTTTGGATTTCATTAACTTCAATTGGCGCTATTGAAAGGCACGCGTCGGCCGGTACAACTGCGCGACCCAACCGCTACTATACTATACTAACCGCTAACTATTTTTGTCTGTCTGTTTGTCTGTCCGATTTTGACGGGAGTTTTATTGGCAGGTAGCCCGTGTAATAAGGACTAACATTTTTTCAAAAAATCTTTTATTATTTGCGTCTGAGGCGAAATAAAGTTCGCCGGGGCAGCTAGTCTGTAATATATTCGAAAATATTCATTTTAATTACATGCTGGTAAGGTCCATATAGATAAATATATGTGCACAATGCATACAAGTTACTTAATTAGATAAGGTAATCCATGATATGTCTTAAAACATTATTATGTTTTAATTTCTGCAACAGGCTAATGATATCACTTAAGGGTTCAGCCAGCGCGAGCATTTGAAATTAAAACTCCAAACTTCGAAAATTATGACCTTCTCTCATTATTTTTTCCGTATATTCATATAGTAAATATATCTTTTATTAAATAATTAAGGATCCGTATTAAAACATCCAAAAAATTGAATTTTTCATTACCATCTTTTATCGAACCTGCGGATAAAAGCTAGCATACAGACAATATAGCGAATCCTTCTAAAAGCCTACCACATACATCCCTTTTCAGAGAAAGCTCATATAAATGGGTTTTGTGAAAAATATATTTATACTAGAATGTCGTTGTTGAACGGCGACGTAGTTCTAACTAAATTCAATACACTCAACACTTCAAATTCAGTAGCCTCGATCATTTTATCTATCCAACATCGCGTCTGATAAGTAATTTATTGGGTACAACACAGACACACATACATACATGTGTGCGTATTTGGCAAACATTCGTAAATACGCCTCTACACGTACTTGAGGTACATATATTATAAGGTGTGATCTCGCGAGACCACTACTCCGCGCATCACAACTAGTACATACGAGTATATCTCTATCCTACGCATCAATTATTTTTTTAATGGTGTGAGTGAAGCGTCATTATAATCGCATACTAGATGACGTACTCGTATAGGAAAGATTATAAGTTAAACAAAGTCTCGGTGGCGCAGTGGTCGAGCTTCTGATCCAGAGGTCCGGGTTCGATTCCAGACACTGGCTCACACCAATGACTTTTCGAAATTGTTTTCGGAAGTTATGTGTGATAAATATCGATGACTGAAAAACTTTGTGCCCGGTATGGCAATAGGTTCGCCACCTATTCCATTTGGGACGTAAACATAACGGCGAGACGAGGCTTAACAGCCGCTGCCTACACCTTCGGGTAACAAAAGGCATGAAGTTATGTTATAAGTTAAACACTTACAGAAAATGATAATCTGTGTAGTTGAGTAGTTTCTAAGATGTCCTATTTTCGCGTAGGAATTACATACACATACATAACTTCACGCGAAATCCCTTGTGGGGTAGGCAGAGATAACAGAGCGCCATAAGGCACGATTCTTACATGTCTCACTCGCTTCGTTGACTTTCATAGCTCTTTTCATGCACGCGCGTCGATTTTTCAGGCTCCTATCACCTTCCTTCAGAAGACGTTCTATTTGGTCATGGAATGTGTGTCATGGCCGTCCTCGACTCCTACATCTATCGGCTTTTGCATTATATATCTGCTTAGTCAATCTTGCATCATCCATTCTTTCTACATGCCCGAACCATCGGAGCATG
Organism: Euproctis similis; assembly: GCA_905147225.2. Taxonomy (NCBI): domain Eukaryota; kingdom Metazoa; phylum Arthropoda; class Insecta; order Lepidoptera; family Erebidae; genus Euproctis; species Euproctis similis. The sequence continues at coordinate 4,535,220 of LR990107.1, forward strand.
CCCTTTCTTACTTTTACAGTAATATTTTAATTTTACAGCAGGAGTTTAAGGTTCATAACATGTTCTAATAAAAACTATATTGAAGACGACGCAACAGTTTACATATGATGTCATAAAACATATTATTGTAGTGAATACTCAATAGTAGTTTACTTTTGCTAAATTTGCAAAAGGTGTTAAAACTTCAATAAACGAAATCCAAAGCGAAACGTGGCTGAATTCCACGTGTAATAAATAAATAACGCTATGGTTTACGCACCAATAGTCGATAAGCGGAGCGATAAGCAACATGAAGACCTGTACCTCGCTGATAACAACTACCATCCAACTAGCACATAAAATACGTATTGACTATTCGAAATATTTTAGCCTTTATATTATACTTCTATTCGGTCTCTGATCATTTTAAACTCGAGCTGTATTGCCTCACGACTATAACTTTATACAACCTAATACAACGAAGTATTAGAAAATTACAAGCCTTGTTTGATTGCAAGTAATCATCGTGACACAAATACCTATCCCGACTATGGTTAAATTGTATAATTAAAAAAAAAACACTACAGCTCTGTAAAGCAAAAAAATACAATTAATAATCATCATAATATCATGCCAGACCTACGTCACTCGAGTTAATTTAAGAATTCTAATAATATCCTGCTTACAAATATCAACACACATTTCAAAGATGGCGGAACAAAGACACTGATGTATAAACACAACAAACTTAAAACTCCTTTTTTGGTGTCGCGTAAAAGGATTTCAACAGATTTACCGAAAAAAAGTTACGTTTCTTTATGTACCGAAAAAAAGTTTTATCGCCATAAACAATATTAATCGCTACGAGGGTCGTGCTACATGACATTCTTTTGTATTTATCAAATGTGTTCTAAATATAGCAACGAGAACGATTTGATTGCCTTATGGATGGTTTAAAATAAACATTGTATCAATTTGAACAATCTTTTAATAAAAGCCACTTGTCGGAAGGCGGAGTGCGTAGACCTCAACAGACAGGGTTGCATCACATAATTCTATGAGGGCCATGAGTGTTCGCTTTAAATCTAAACACCTATTTACATCTATACCACATAAGACACGTGCCAAGCAAACCCCTGTATTTATTTAATAAATTTATTCAGCTACGACTCACATACTGTTTATTTCAAATTGATAATTACCTTAAAAAATATGTCCCACCAGGATAATGTTACAAAGCTTTTTATGAAGTGAAAATTCTTATGCCACTTGCAAACGTTTAACGCATTTAACGCCCAGCCTCTTACAGCTACTGAGCTGTAGGAGGCTTTTTTTAAATGATCACATTCATATCTATAAAATTAATTAGTGTCCACAGAAATTTGCAACATGCATTCAAAGATATAAACTTTAAAGTAAAAAGTTCGCGCAAATAAATACGTTTTGCATGCAAAAGTAAAACATACAAAATAACATAACTTCACGCCTTTTTCTACCCGAAGGTGTAGGCAGCAGCTGTTAAGCCTCGTCTCGCCGTTATGTTTACGTCCCAAATGGAACAGGTAGCGAAACTATTGCCATACCGGGCACAAAGTTTTTAGTCATCGATTTTTATCACACTTAACTTCCGAAAACAATTTCGTAAAGTCATTGGTGTGAGCAAGTGTCAGGATTCGAACCCGGACCTCTGGATCAGAAGCCGTGTGCTCGACCACTGGACCACCGAGACTACAAAAGTAAAACCAATTTACGAATCAAGTTAAAAACAGGACATCACACTCAGGTCAATTCGTCTAGCCGTCGAGTACTAGCGGGTCGAAGTCAACCCTAGTGTTGTGTTAATCAAATATGACCTTGGGGTGCAGGGTTAAATTACCAGGTCCTACTTCATGACACCAAATGAGGTAGTATAGAAAAAGAGATACTTTAACGCATATTGAACCCACAACTGGAGAAGTTATGGGTTCAATATCCATATCAATTTACCATCATTACATAGTATAAAACAAAGTCACTTTGTTTTATACTATGTAATGAAAAAAAAATATGAGTTGATCTTAGGGGGTTGAAAATTTAGGGTTGTATCTATTTTTGTATCCCATTTTATAAAAAATATAAGAAACACAAATATATCGAAAAATTAAAAAAAAATATTAGTGGTGGACTACCCTTAACATTAAGGGGGATGAAAACTAGATGTTGGCCGATTCTCAGATCTACTCAATATGCTCAAAAAATTTCATGAGAATCGGTCAAGCCGTTTCGGAGGAGTATGGGAACGAAAATTGTGACACGAGAATTTTATGTATAAGATATCTTTAAAACTATGCAACGGATTTTGATGCGTATTTTTTTTAATAGCTAGAGGGTGTTAACGGGGTGGTTTTGATCTAAATTCATATATGATGTTGTAAAGAAAAAAATATAATTTTCGAGATTTTGCAAATGCTGACTGAACCCTAAGTGATAAATCAAAACATTGTTCTACATTATTAAACACTTTCAGAAGGTCTACAAAAAAGTCCGTGATATGTCTATCTCTTAGGGATAACCCACAATGACCATTTTTATTTGTTTACTTTTTACGAGAAATAATGGCTCATTTACGAAGGGGTTTTAAACATTACAGCATTGATTTTGATCCCATTAAGTGTCCTAAATAGATTGTGTTTGTAATATAGATCAATATGGCCCTTTACAGCATGTAATTCAAACGAATATTTACATATTACAGTATTAACATAGCGGGCGCGGTGCGCGCCAAAACGCGTGCCGATGAATAGCACAAATTGAACTTTTTAAGATCCAAATTTAACTCATTTACTTTTGATGCGGAACAAAGTTCGCCAGGTCAGCTAGTTATGATAATTTGTAACAATTATTTGACCTCGTGGCGCATTGGTAAAACTACCGGCTGCAGCAATGAGGTCGCGGGTTCGATTCCCACCCGAGCACAAATATTTGTGACCAACATGAATATTTGTGTGGCGTCTGGGTGTTTTTCTATGTATTATAAGTATGTATTTACAAAAGAAAAGTATATAATATGTATTAATATCCGTTATCTAGTATCCATAACACAAGCATTTAGTTGCTTAGCTTGGAACTAGAGGGTGCTGTGTATATTATGTCCAAGATATTATTATTATATTATTCTCATTTTAGGAAGCACACAAGTTGATTGTAATAAAACCGTAAGGAATTTTAATCTCAATAACATTTAAATAACTGTATATTACTTTTATGAATTAAAGTGTAATCTTTATCTAAAGCTAAACAATATAATAAAATTGAAATACCCATTAAAAAAATTGTTTGTGTGTGTGTGTGTGTATTATTAGCTACAAAGGCACGGGGCTTGTACACAGTCAATATTTATTTTTAAAAATGAAATAACAATAATATTCAGTATTATTGTTATTTCATTTTTAAAAATAAATATTAACTAAACGGATATAAAGATTATAACTTTCATAATTCAACTTAGATAAAACTGTATGTATTATGTTTAAAAATCAGTTCATTACTTAATGTTTAAGTTTAATAGGGTTTTGATGTCACAACAAATAGGACATGTGTCATAATTTGATCATGAACAGCAAGAAGAGAGAATCAATAACTCAAATATTTATTTGGTGATTACTCCATCTACTGAGCTAAACCAAATACTGCTGAATCTGTATGTTCCCACAGCAGTATTTAAAAGTTACTGCATTATAAGACAAGATAAAACAAGTACATCCCACATCATTTCTGACTGAAATACAAATCCTTGTTATCATTTCAAAATACAAACTAAGCATATTTCTAATGTGTGTGTGTGTGTGAACCAGCATTACTAGTTGTTACCAATGTGTATCAAATGATGTATTTATCCTTTTATAGATTGTCTGGTGTCATATCTTTCACAATATATTGTCAATATTGCACAATTAACTTGATTAATTTTTAACAATTTTAACTGAACTCATTTTTCACCAAAAGTCTCCACTTAATGTCACCAAGCAACCATTGAATAAATAATATATACTATGTCTTAATATCAAACCTATAAAACAATAGTTAATCCAATTCTTTTTCCAGTCAAGTATTTGTTCTGTAACTTTACGCATTTTGCTATCCAAAGGCGTAGGCATAGACTCGCCGAATTTTTACGTTTCAAATGGAATAGATTCATATTGACATAATACTGATGTGACTAATGTAAAGCACTCGGTTACTAAGGTGTCTCGGCGGTCTCCGCCTTTGATTCAAGAAGTCGCGAGTTAGAATCCTGTCTCACACCAATGACTTTTCGAATTTATTTTCGTAAGTTATGTGTAATAAATATTGATGACTAAAAACTTTGTGCCTGGTATGGCAATAGGTTCACGACGTAAATATAACGGCGAGTCGAGGTTTAACAGCTACTGCGGACAAGGTTGAGTAGAAAAAGGCGTGAAGATATGTATAAATATCGATGATTGAAAAGTTTGTGCCCGGTATGGCAATAGGCTCGCCACCTATTCCATTTGGAACGTAAACATAAATGAGAGTCGAGGCTTAACAGCCACTGCCTACTCCTTCGGGTAGAAAAAGGTGTGAAGTTATGCTAAGTTAATTACGTACGGCTTTATTTGGGACCAAGAAATTTAAAACGAAAGAAAACTAATAATGATTAACAAATTCAAATTAAAAACGAGACGCAAAAGCTGCAAAATAATACACAGAATAGGTATTGATTGCTTCAAGGTAGCACAGTTGTCTAGAATCAACATACATTTGCAGAAAGTTAATAAGCAAACATGTTTACACATATGTGTTGACTAAAACATATGTGTAAACATGTTTGCTTATTAACTTTTACGCTATTACGCTACAATCTCTTCAAAAATTTTGTCTATGTACCAATTTTCCTACAGGAATAAACGCGCGTCTATTGGAGAATTTAATAACGAAGATATCATCGTTCCTACTTGGATATTTACTTCCATATTTAATCACCATTATAACAAAAATAAGTATGTAAACCAACAACGCAATATGGGATTTAAGACGCAAATTAAAATAACTGACCTCGAGAATCTCCATTCACAGTACGCCATGTTGATTATTTACTAATAATTATTTTATAGATAGCGTCAATTTTCCCACAAGTTTTACAGATAGTTACAGTTCGCTGAGTTTTGATCTCTTTGTCAAAATCATTTGTTAGAGATGTTAAGAAGCTAAAATAATTAATGTTTCATCGGACAAAATCAGTTTTGATGACAGTAATGTTTATTTACAAGACTCACCGCTTAGATCTTCGATGGTATTCAACTTTCTGGTAGTCATTTTTAGATTGAAAAGAAGCACAACACTTTAAAGTAGTTATTAGTTATCCAAAATAATTAATACTTTATGAGAAAAATTCCAACGAAAACTCTGCAGCGAGTACAACAACCTCAGACCACGTCTGCCTTTGTTGTTTTCTTTTGTGTGATGTTTTGTTTGAGTATAGTATACTATACATATAAAGATGTAGTAGTTATATGTAGTATGTAGGTACCGCTACAGCTTGGTCTGACAACAAGCAGCCTATCAAATCGCAAAAGCATCCGATTGGTTAGCATCTATGCGATTTACACCAATAAGAAAATAGAAATAAGTGGAACCAATGAAATCACATAAAATACATTACTTTTAAATTGTTTCTTGGCCTGGCCGTAAGTCTTTATGAATATTGACAGTTTGTTAAATAAAAGTTACGTGGAAAGTTATGATACAGTTGCTAGTTGATGTTAAAATTTATCTAAGAAGAACTTGTACAGTTGTACCATTCTGAGTGGAACTTTCTGATGATTGATCAAATAATTACAATCTGTAAAAAAATCACAAGACATGTAAATTACTCCAGGGGTTGCAAAGGAAATTACTATTTATGGTACTAGCTGCCGTACAGTTATTAGTTTAATTCAAATAAAAGTTATTAAAATATAATAGCTATAATTGTATTAATTTGGTGGTCCAGTGGTCGAGCACACGGCTTCTGATCTAGAGGTCCGGGTTCGAATCCTGACACTGGCTCACACCAATGACTTTTCTAAATTGTTTTCGGAAGTTTTGTGTGAAAAATATAGATAACTGAAAATTTTGAGCCCGGTGTGGCAATAGGTTCGCCACCTATTCCATTTGAGACTGGGTGTGCCAGATTGTATTACATTTAGTTCAATAGATTTCATTTAGACAAAGAAATTGACACGCATTATGATCTTAATTGAATTTAAAATTATAGCGTCAAGCCGCCATTTAAGAAATTTGACTAAACTCCAACTACCCAAACTACTTTCGAGTATTTTTGTTTTTTTTTTTGACAGTTTTTCGACTGCATCCATGGTCATGAAATAAAATTAAAAATATACATGTTTTGACAGCTCTCTTCTATTTCGAGTTCAGCGCCTGGCACAAACATTACTGTACAGCTGGTTTGGTGTAAACTCATTAGAAATCTGTAGTTATTTAATATGAGTGCAAATAAAACTGAAGAAGATTATGCTGGTTCTAAGAATCGGGACGAGCTTGAAAGCTCTCGGTAATTAATCAAAAGAATTATTACTATAATATAATATTACTGTCTTCGTTACCTTTGACAGCTGATTTGTATCGCGGGAAAGTTAAAAGGCGCGAAAATGCAGGCGTGTTTCCTTGATTTTCAGAGATGATAATATTTACAGTATTTCTAAACGAGTATATTTTTCAGGAAACATATAAATTTGAGCAGTTCAAGTCGTAAAAGTTGGAGTTTGATGGATAGGAAAACCGATCAGGAGGTAGGTGCATTACCTCTGATTCCCGCTCTTTTGCTAAAATTTTTGGAGTAAAATTGAGATTTTAACTATACTGTGACCATAGTTCTTTCAGAGAAAGAGCCATACGGTTTCTAGAAATATAAAATATAGATTTAATGTGATTTCGCTCATAGCGGTCGGAAACTAGCCGAGGTTCAAATATACCCAATTTATGCTGACGTTTTGTAAACTACCTCATAAATATAATGAAATGTGTTGAAAATGTGCACCTGGTAGCTTCTCTACAGATATTTTACATGTATCAAAAATTTACCAGTGGTTCAATGACCTCCAATTTCTAGATTGATATTAACTGTATTCTAAGTTATGTTCTTAGTTCAAAAATAAATTCAGCACTTGTTTAATATATATTGTGTTATCTCTTCCTTATTATTGTATGCTATTTAGTTTATTATTCCTTTTCTGCGATTCTCTTCTCCCTTCTTATACGTTCTGTTATAAAATCTCTTATTGTGCTTTACATGGGATCCAAGAAGGATTTTCAATAATTGATTAAGAATATTGTAGTTCAGATAACTTCTGCAATTTATTAATGCCACTGATATTGCTACATTTATGTTTAATTTATTAACACAAAAACTTTTATGATTATTTACTCTTTATGTATAATATGTTGAAGTTGATCACTTTTTAAATATAACATAACTTCACGCTTTTTGTTACCCGAAGGTGTAGGCAGCCTCGTCTCGCCGTTATGTTAACGTCCCAAATGGAATAGGTGGCGAACCTATTGCCATACCGGGCACAAAGTTTTCAGTCATCGATATTTCACACATACATACATACATAACTTCACGCCAAATCCCTTGCGGGGTAGGCAGAGAGAACAGAGCGCCATAGGGCACGATTCTTACACATAACTTCCGAAAACAATTTCGAAATGTCCTTGGTGTGAGCCAGTGTCTGGAATCAAACCCGGACCTCTAGATTAGAATCCGTGAGCTCGACCACTGCGCCACCACTCTTTAAATATACATACTGATTAATTATATAATTGAGAGATAGTTTGATAATTTTGTGTTGTGTAATAATATTACAGTTTGAGGACACTCATTTATACTTAATTAATTAGCAGTAACTCAATATGATAGTAGGAATAAATAATATTTATTTGAACTATCATTGCCAAATAACTTGGCACATTATAAATTCCCCATCAGGCTCTAATTTCTAGGAGGATTGTAAATAATTTACAATTAGACTTCTTATTAGATTTTAATTGGTTATTTTTTAATGGTAAGGTATGTCATAAAAATTATGACTTTTCTAGGCACTGCAGGAAATGGGTGTGAGTCTTCTAGAAGTAGACGAGACTGAAGATGTGAATGACTCCAGTTGTTCTGTGCAGGTAAATTGAACACCTAAATATATTTTTTTCATCTCCAATGACCTTTCTAATGGTCATAAAGCTAATCTAATTTGTTGCTGCAGATAATCTTATATTTTCAAATGGCTACTGGCTTTGTTCCACATCAAAATAATTTTTACAGCATTTACAATTAAAGCGCTAAATCTCGAAAATTATCACTTTTTCTTTATCGCATTATACATAAAAACCTCCCAGTTAACACCACCTGTCTATTAAAAAACATCAAAGTTTGTTGCGTACTTTAAAAGATCTAAGCATATAAGGGGACAGACAGCGAAGAGCGACTTTTATACTATATAATGATGAATTGTATGATACAACTAGAGTAGTAAGTTTTTGCTTAATATATATTATTATGCAGCTGGGTACTATTGTTTTCACTTCTGTTTCTATCTGTTTTATTTTCTCCAATGTAGAAATCGTGGCCAGTTCCTAATTTGTTGCAAGTACAGATAACACTAATTGTGTTTTATTAAAATTTGTCTGATGTAGTGAGATTGTTACATCTATTGTAATACAAAAGCTGGCGAAACATTAAATTAATAATATTAAATTAAACAATTGACTATTAATGTTGTTAATTTCTAAATTTTAAAATGGCTGTGTGTAGTTTGCAAAAGCTGTGTGTACACTTGTGTGAATTTTATATTAACCTTTCTTTTGAATCACTCTTACCTATTACTAATCTTATCTATTGCCACATAAAACTCTGTTAAATAGTTTAAAAAATCTGAATGAACGGACAGCAACAGACACATTATAATTTTAAAATAGATAAAGAATTTTTGGTTTATTTAAATGAAAAAAAAAAATGGTTATTTATTTCTTAAAAACTTATTAAACAATTACTCAATGAGTGATCAGAGTATCTTTTAAAGCAGTTTAGTAGACACATACATAACTTCACGCCAAATGCCAAGGAGAGAGAACGGAGCGCCATAAGGCACGATTCTCACACACCTCACTCGCTTCATTGACTCTCTTAACTCTTTTCATGCACGCGCGTCGATTTTTGGGCCCCTAACATTACCTTCCCCCAGAACACGTTCTCCATATTTGGTCATGGAATGTGTGTCTTGGCCGTCCTCGACTCTTACATCCATCTGCTTTTGCGTTGTATATCTGCTTAGTCAATCTTGTTTCATCCATCCTTTCTACATGTCCATTATTGATGATGTCTAGTTTTAAAAGCACTATTCGAATTATGATTATGTTAATGATTCAGCTTGCATTATATTATGCCATGTCATCAACAGCTAGTGTGCAAAAGTTGCTCTGTATATTGTTTGTTTTTTTTTAGTTTTGTTGTAAACTTATTTGATGATTCTCTTTGTTAATTATTTTATATGTATCCTTCTATATCATAAAAAGAAATAGGGTGGGCTTATTGAAAATTAAGTTCTAGTAAAATAACATACATAACTTCACGCCAAGTCCCTTGCGGGGTACGCAGGGAGATCAGAGCGCCATAAGGCACTATTCTTACACGCCTCACTCGTAATTTGACTTTCATAACTCTTTTCATGCATGCGCGTCGATTTTTGATGCTTCTAAAATCACTTTCCTCCAGAACATGTGAACACTATTTGGTCATGGAATGTGTGTCTTGGCTGTCCTCGACTCCTACATCCATCCGCTTTTGCATTGTATATCTGCTTAGGATTAGGCTTATTGCTACTAATTTGTCGATAACTTTTCTCATTATTACATCTCAGGTATCCAAAGGTTTAAAACGCAAATGGGACATAGAGAATGTGAATCCTAATATAAACTCGTCGCCACGATCCAAGTACAGTCCAAAAAGTCCGAAGATCGTAAGCCCACACGCCGGTTCATCAAAAGTGACTAGCCCAGGGAGCAGTGTTGAGAAACGTAAGTAAAAACAACATAACTTCACGCCTTTTTCTACCCGAAGGTGTAGGCAGAGCCTGTTAAGCCTTGTCTCGCCGTCATGTTTACGTCCCAAATGGAATAGGTGGCAAACCTATTGCCATACCGGCCACAAAGTTTTTTAGTCATTGACATTTATCACACATAACTTACGAAATTAATTTCTAAAAGTTATTGGTGTGAGCCAATGTGAGGATTCGAACCCGCAACCTCTGAATTCAGAAGCGGGGTGCTCGACCACTGGACCTCTGAGACTAAGTAAAAAACTGAATGATAAATATCGTCTGAAATATATCTTTCCAAGACGCGTATTTTTCCGTGGTCATTCTGGAAAAGAATTCCGAGGCATTTCTGAAACTTAATAATCCATAAAGTAGCTTGGTCTGCTCATGCCAAAGAATCATCATGATCAGACGTCCTAAAACATTTCCTAAAAGTCATTATGTACTTACTTACTTTTTAAGTTTTTACTGGTATTTGAACGTGAGACTTCTAGTTCAGAAGTCAGAGTGCTGAATCCTTTATCCAATAAATGCGTCTTTTTTAATTTTTATTGCGTTTATTCAACTTAATTATTTATCTCTATTTGTGTTTCTGATGCTTCCATTTCCGCGAGTAATGTATAAAGATGGTAGTTGTACAAAAAGCACTTTAATTGATACAGAGGTGCTCGCTATTACTGAGTGACATACATACATAACTTCACGCCTTATCCCTTGCGGGATAGGCAAAGGGAAGATAACGCAACATTTAAATAAATTTTTAGATTTATATTTTTATTGTTTGTATGCATTTATTTTATTTATAACCGATACCTATTTTCATTATTAAGAAATAACTTACATTGTGACTTTTTTTTTTCATATTTACAAATACATATATATATGCAGTAGACCAGCGTCTTCTAGTCTCATCGATTTTAATTTATATATTTTAAAACTTCACAGATCCACTTCAGCCTACAGAGCAATATTTTGATACGTCTCTCGACGACGAGTACCTTATAGATGAAGAGACCCCTATGGGCCAGTCAGTTGAAGCCACATACCTTCCACCAGCCGGTATACTAAATGCATTCCATCCAGCAAAAGACAGAACTTTTGTATTCGATGCACGTGAGTTGTTACTACTACTATTAATGTAATTCAAGTTAATAAATTTTATAGATTTTTAATATTTTTATTTAATGAACCAGCAGACCACGAATTTCGTAGCGCTTTATTAAATATCTTTGACACGATGAAAGACATTTTAGGGCCCATTCAAGTATTATGTAAGCAAATTTATTTTACATAAATACATAACTTCATGCCAAATCCCTTGCGGAGTAGGCACAGAGAATAGATCGCCTTTACGCACGATTCTTATCCACCTCACTCGCTTCTTTGACTTTCATAACTCTTTTTATATACGCGCGTCGATTTTTAACGTTCCTAAAATAACCTTCCTCCAGATCTCGTTCTATTTGGTCATGGAATGTGTGTTGTGGCATTCGTGGTCGTCCTGGACTTCCTAAATCCATGCGCTTTTGCATTGTATATCTGCTTAGTCAATCTTGTATCATCCATTATTTCTACATGTCCGAACCATCGGACCATGCCCTCTCTTTCGATCCAACTTTTTTCCTTACAACCTTTTTCGACGTGGTCACACTCAGGTCGTACCCAAATTTCGCTTCCAAATGCTAGCGTTGAAGTCAGTACCGCATGAATTATGCATTACGTATTTATTATTTTTATATACATTCCTGGGACGATTTTATGCCTGGGAAGATGTTATGCCTGGGAATAATATATGTTGTAACGTATATACCTTGTATTTTAATCACACTTCTAATTGTAAAAATCTACTTTCGATTTCTTATGATATAATATTTTACTCAATTACAGCCATACTGCTGGGCTTGAAAGATGATCTCATAATAAGTCGTAGATACAAACCCGAGCCCATGGGAATAGATTCCTTCAGTATACTCTCTGACGAAATGATACTCAGTATTTTCAAATGGCTACCGAAGAGGACATTAGCGCATTGTATTTATGTATGCAAGAGGTAAGTTAACTTTTTATAGTACCTATTAAAATTATGAATTTGTGATGCGAGATTGACTAAGCAGATATACAATGCAAAAGCGGATGGATGTAGGAATCGAGGACGGCCAAGACACACATTTATAAAAAAAATTACCGAGCAAGTCTCGGTCATCCCGGTACTGTACACTTATCGTTTCATCTGTTGAACTGATTTTCGTAGAATTTTGTCGTCCACATATAAAATATATATAAACATAGATAAAAAAAGAATTAATATTGGAAATACTTTCAGCCAAACTTGAGTTGCATTTGAGTATGCGGAGTCTATTAAAATGTATAGACAACTCCGAGTACTAATTATAATTTTTAATTATGAATCGATACAATAATTTCGTTTTCTGTTTCTACTCGACGGTGTACGCAGCGGCTGTTAAGCCTCGACTGGCCGACATTTTACGTCCCAAGTGGAATAGGTGGCGGAACCTATTATATATCGGACACGATATTAACAGTCGTCGTCATATACACCACACATAACTTCGGAAAATAATTCTGTGAAGTCAATGGTGTGAGCCCGGAATCGATCCCACGGCTTTTTTATTCCACGTTTTCCTTAATGTATTAATTGCCAACTAATGATTGAGTCGTGTTTTACAAACAAGTGTTAAAGGACAAAACGGTTAAGGTCGACCCAGGTCTCTCTGTTGGTCAGAGGCCAGGTCAAGAGTGGCCACAGACGCCGAGCTTGTTTAAAAGCGATAATTATTAAGGAAATTAGAAATGTGTGTCAAGATCGTAGCAAATGGAAAAAAAAATGTCACTGCCTACCCCCATGCGAAAAAGGCGTGATTATAACATGTATGTTATAAATTTTCGGCGATCTTTTAATTTCAACTACATACATTTCAGATGGCACAGGTTGGCTTGCGACGAAACACTGTGGACACGTTTAGATCTTGGAGCGAAGGTGTTATGTAAAAACACAGTTGGTTCCATATTGTCTAGAAAACCCATTATAATACGTCTTGCTAACTCTGAGGTATTTATTTTGCTTACTAATATTATAAAGTTGAAGATTTTTTTTTAACATAACACAAAAATTGTTATTTTTACAACTTATTCTACGCGAAGGTGTAGGCAGTGGCTGTGAAGCCTCGACTCGCCGTTATGTTTACGTCCCAAATGGAATAGGTGGCGAACCTATTGCCATACCGGGTACAAAGTTTTCAGTTATGCATACTTATCATATATAACTTTCGAAGTTATAGGTGTGAAACCGCGTGGCCACTGGACCACCGAGAGTCTTTTAATTATAATTCATCTTCTTAATAATTAGAACTACTACTGAGAGACTACTACTATTACTGAACCGAATGGAATAAATCTTTCAGCAGCCTATAAAATAATTACGCAACGAAGCAAAGAAGCGAAGCACTTCACTTTTTAGTAGTAAATCTATATAGCTTGTTGGGGTCAGCTAACTATGTAAATTTCACTATCGCCTAACTTCATGCAGCCAATATCACAAGAGCTAGGCAGCGGTAGTGGTGCTTGCAACAATTTTTCTAGCCTCACATGTAATAGATAAAATAAAAGTTATTATCATTTACTTTTCACAATTTGATTATTCAACACAACTTTTTCTACCGGAAGGTGTAGGAAACGGCTGTCAAGCCTCGTCTCGCCGTTATGTTTACCTCGATAGGTGGCGAACCTATTGCCATACTGGGCACAAAGTTTTCAGTCATCGATATTTATCACACATAACTTCGGAAAGTCATTGGTGTGAGCCATTGTGAGGATATGAACCCGCGTCCTCTAGATTTAGAAGCGGGTGCTCGACCAATGGGGCACCGAGACCTAGAAGACCGGGAATATTTATTTATTAATTAAATATTTAATTATTTTTTCAGATAGGCGAATGGCACCCATCGTCGCTGCCCAACAGTTCACGCATTCAGTATTTGGATTTGAGTATGGCTACAATAGATCAGTTAACATTGAACAATTTGTTACAAATATGTCCACATCTGATTAAACTCAGCGTCGAAGGTGTTCAGTTGGCTGATAGCACATGCGAGGTGATTGGTGAGTGTTTGATTTATTTTATAATACTTACATAACTTCATGCCAAATTCTCGCGGGGTAGGCAGAAAGAACAGAGCGGCATAAGGCACGATTCTTACACGCCCCATTTGCTTTTTTTGACTTTGATAATTCTTTTTATTAAAAGTGCGCGTTTTAAGATTTCTAATCACTTTCGTTCAGAATTCTTTTTCTTTGTCATAAATATTTATAATATATAGAAAATATATGAGATATTATTAAACTATGTATGTTTATCATGTATATTTGTATTTGGCTGGTGGTTAAATTTGGTGAGCTTTATTTTGTAAAGGGTAGTTTCCCTAGTACATAACGCCTGAGAAGAAATAAAAATGGTCATTGTGGGTTATCCCTAAGAGAATATATATACTATATGCCTTCGTGGACTTTTTGATTTGTTTTATTATTTAGTGTTTAGCTAGTTTTTGCAATTTAGATGCTAAATCTTGAGAATTAACATTTTTTTACAATATTATATTATATATATATATTATATGTATATACAAACTATCTCGTTGATATTTTTTATCAATTAAAAAAACCATATCAAAATTCGATGCGTAATTTCAAAGATCAGATTTCAAAGTATATAAGGGGGCAGACAGTGGAAAGTGATTTTGTTTTATACTATGTAATGATGATGTGATGTAGATGTGATTAAAAAACAATGAAAATAGATAAAGGTTTAGAATTGGGAGTTGGTTTTATAAGTTTATATAATGAAGTTTTGTTGTTGTATGAGACAATTGATATTTTTGTGGAATTTTAAATGTCATTATTAATATTTGTTGAATTTTTTAGTATTTTGGAAATAGAGAACACTTGAGGGCGTATCGCAAATAATTTGACTACGGCATTTGAAATTATTAGTAGAAAAGTTGATCTGGCGAATTTTGTTTCGCATTGAAAGTAATTTTTTGTAGTGTTAACAATTTAAAGTGTTAAATTTCGAAAATCATAACTTTTTCTTTACTACATTATACGTGAACCATATACACAAACCATTCCGTTGACGTCTGTTTATTAAAAAAAGAATTGTATCAAACGCGTAGTTTTAGAAGGACAGACAGCGGAAAGCGATATCGTTATATACTAGGTAATGATATATAGTTTGTATGTAAGATATTTGTATTTTTTACGTCGGGATGAGGCAATTGTGGGTCCGCTTCCGCCACTGTCGGATATCCTCCGGAGATGGGAGGTAGCCCCTAGCTCGGGCATCAGCGCACCTACGGTATACTGCCGCTAGCACCCCAGCTTCTAAGTCCCACGGCGGGCTCCCGGACAGAATTGCTGCCGCCTCAAACGACACAGTGCGGTAAGCCCGGGCCGCTCTGCACGCGATGACCCGCTGCGGTCTTCGCAGCTCGGCTCCGTTCGCCGCGTTAAGGTCCTCCGCCCATATTGGCGCACCGTAGAGCGCCATCGAGCGCACCACCCCAATGTAGAGGCGGCGGCAGTTCCCTCCCGGACCTCCAATATTGGGTAGGACTCTTCCGAGTGCCCCGGCGCAAGCCACTAGCCTAGGAGCCAGGCTCCGGAAGTGCGCTGTGAACCTCCAGCGTCCGTCGAGTTCCAGGCCGAGATAGCGCATGGTTGGCCTGACGACGATAAAGGTCCCGTCGACGATGATTTCTGAAGCAAAAGGCGTCGCCTTGAGAGGACCGTGGAAAAACATGGCCTCAATTTTACTGAGCGCCACCTCTAAGCCAAGGACCCTTATACGCCCGACCACCTCAACGACTCCTGAAGTAACAAGGTTCAACGTTGGCTCCACAAAAGTGTCATCCCCATAATAACAAATGTCCACCCATAAAATTAAACCGTCGCAGACTTTTTAGTAGATCTTAAAATGTATAATAATATAACAAGTACATTGTTCTAACTTATCACTTAAGATACAGCCAACATTTAAATTAAAATGGAAAAAAACACAATCTTACTAAACATTTATATTACTGTATTCATATCGTTTTAAACTACATCATACAATATTTTGACCCTATTACTAAAACATACATCAATTAATTCAATTTACAGCATTGAAGAATTCACTCGTCGAAAGATTAATAATAACATTTGTATAAATAACCTATAATTATTATTTAAATTACAAATACCAAACATACACAGAGATATCAAAAACTCACTAGCAATTTCATAAATAAAATTGATATATCTCGACATATGAAAATATGGCTTTTCGGATATATTTTCAATAGTCATGTATGATAAATATCGATGTCTAAAAACTTTGTACCCGGTATAGCAATAGGTTCACCGCCTATTCCAGTTGGGACGTAAGCATAACAATTTGACAAATTCAGGCATAACACACCTTCACACCTTCTGGTAGAAAAGGTGTAGAGTTAAATTATTTTATAATACAATAAATTTGATTTCATTGAATCTTATTATTGTTAATTTGAAAGATATATAAAAATAAAGCTATATTGATTTGATTTACAATAAATACAAAAAAAAAATGTAAAGATACTTGTCACTCAATCACAAGTGAACATTGAAAAGAATAAAAATATAATGTTAATATAAATGGATCTATGCTTCAATTAATTCTTACGAATTTTCATTCTTACCCCGTTTCCCCCAATTTATGTATTATTTGAAGGTAACAGGGTAAGTAACCGACATCAATTATTTACTTAACAAAATCTTTAATCTTGATCTAGAAATAACACTGATCATAAAAGAATGATAAACACTATAATAAATATACATTTCCCTAGTATAATAAATCCACTTTTATGTATTTATCAATTTACAATAAATTATAAGTAAAGGGGGAGCGCCGCCTCTTTTTCAAAAAATCTTGAATTCGATTCCGAGTTCACACCAATTACTCGAAATTACTTTCGGAAATTATGTGATAAATATCGTTTACTAAGAACATTGTGGCCGCTATATGGCAATAACACTTAATTGAAATTACAAAACACTTAATTTAAATTGCCGAGTCGAGACTTAACAGCCGCTGCCTACAGCTTCAGGTATACTCATATTTAGAGGTGTGAAGTTATGTTATGTTACTAATGATTATTACCTTACAAAACTTTCCAGAAATTCAACAAACATCTTTAAACTAATAACTAAACTTCATCAAATTATCATTAATTAAACACAGTTTTATTGTTACAGGTAAATGTACTAAACTGGAAACATTAAACTTGACAATGTCACAAGGCATCACCGCTGAAGGATTGAAATTCATATTGAACGGATGTAAGAAGTAAGTGTAGCTAAATATCAACATTTAAATAATAAAACTTATTAAAAAATAAACAGTTGTCATAAAATAAATCAGTTTCAAAGCTAAATAATAAGCCTAAAGCTTTAAAAGCCACTCAATGATTGCAAATCTTCTTTAATCAAGATCAATAAATCATTGTTTGAAAGGGAGGAATCCAGAACTGATGTAAAGATAATGGTTGATGATGTAGTGCTGGAGCAGGTGAATGAAATTGTATATCTTGGATGCGCTTTTAGCAAGAATGGCAGATACACCGCGGATATATAAAAAAGAGTTACGTTAGGGAACGGCGTAAATGGAGCGTTGGGCAGATTCCTGGGCGCAAACCACAATGCGGTACTGATCACAATGCTAACTTATGGAAGCGAGAGCTGGATATGGCAGAGTGTGCACGAAAGTAGGATAAACGCGGTCGAAATGAGGACACTGCCCAAAATCTGCGGAGTGACTCTCGCTGACCGCGTCGGAAACAAAGTTGTAAGGAAGGAAGTTGGTTTGAAAGAAAGTGTCGGTGTAAAAGTAAGAAAGGGCATGCTCCGATGGTTCGGAAATTTAGAAAGAATGGATGATGTAAGACTGACTAAACAGATATACAACGCGCGTGCATGAAAAGAGTTGTGAAAGTCAAAGAAGCGAGTGAGGCTTTATGGCGCTCTGTTCTCTTTGCCTACCCCGCAAGTGATTTGGCGTGTAGTTATGTATGTAAAGCGCTATTCTGTCTGAATGCTCGACTTATTGATGAATACGGGCTCACACCAATGATCAATAATTTTTCGAAATTCTTTTTCGAGGTTGTGTTAAATATCTAGGACTGACAACTCTGTGTTCGGTACCTATATGACTGCCTTTACCTACGGGTAAAAAGGCGTCAAGGTATGAATGAATGAAATGACTAGAGGAATATCAACGCTGAAAGCTGCTTCTGCCGAAACAGCGGATGGATTCTCTCTTGTCTACTCTTGTCTCTCGGTATTTAATATTAATTTCTCTACGTGCATTCGGAAGTAATAGTAGTTGATAAACATGTTTATACGGTCATTTAATTCAAGAAAATATCACTTCAGCATCAGTTCCGTTCTCCACCTACGAAAATGCTTCGCAGTAATATCAATAAAAACAAATACCTACTCAGAAATAATGATGAACTGGAATTAACGCGACAATCATCATTATTTCTGAGTAATATGCAACGCGAAAACCTAAATACCTACTATCTACACTACTATCATCAAAGTTTATAAAACACTAGCTGACCCGGCAAACGTTGTCTTGCCGAAAAATAAAATTTAAAAAATAGAGGTTGATCGTAAGGGGTTGAAAATTTAGGTTTGTATGTATTTTTGTATCCCGTTTTATAAAAAAAATAAGAAACAGAAATATATCCAAAAATTAAAAAAATAATATCCAGTAAATAATACCCTTGTGATTTAGAGGGATGAAACATAAATGTTGTCTTATTCTCAGACTTACCCGCTATGCACACAAAATTTCATGAGAATCGGTCAAGCCGTTTCGGAGGAGTATGGGAACGAAAACTGTGACACGAGAATTTTACATATTAGATAATTATATTTAGTGCTTCCTTTTTAGACTTCCGAAAAAAATAAAGGTCTCGGTGGTCCAGTGGTAGGCTGTGGCTATTAAGCCTCGTCTCGCCGTTATGTTTACTTCCCAAATAAAATAAGTGGCGAACCTATTGCCATACCGGGCACAAAGTTTTCAGTCGTCGATATTTTTCACACGTATCTTTCGAAGAGAACTTCGAAAAGTCATTGGTGTGAGCCAGTGTGAGGATTTGAACCCGCGACCTCTAGATTCAGAAGCGGGGTGCTCGACCACTGGACCACCGAGACCTGTTATTTATTTATGATACAATTTAAAATTAGCGAGATTAACAAAAGGTTCTTCGTTGTTCAGTCGATAATAGCTCGGTTATTTTCAGCCTTGTGTCCCTGAACATATCTTGGTGTAATTTGGACAAGGCCACGTTGCAAGTGTTGGTTGCGATGTTGCCTCCACAAATGCTACGTCTCAACATAGGCGGTGCGAGACTGCTGACAGACGACAGTAAGTACACTAACTTCTCAATAATTTAGTTTCAAATATGTTTTAATCGATCTGAAACGAAACTACATCAATTTAAGAATTTACATTTTTTTGTTTTATTCTATAAAGTTAAAAGAGGTAAGTTTTTGTTTTCTTGCCGTGCTTATTCGGTGTAGAAAAAGTTTGGTTATCAGTGCAAACCGCTCTAACTATTGATGCATTTAGTTTTGTAATATATATATATAACATACATATCTATAAAAACAATTAGGTAGCTGAACAAAATAAGATGATTGCCATTGAAATCTGTTTGTGTGTTAGACGTGAAATCGTTAACGATTCGCTGTCCCCAACTGCTGGAGTTGGACATCTCGGACTGCGGCAGTCTGACTGCTCAAAGTGTAGAAGCTCTCATCTCCCTAGAGAAGCTTGAACATCTCGCTACTAGCCGCTGTTATCACTTACCACCACATGCGTTATAGTAAGTACAAATTTAATAACAACACGAGAACTTCACGCCAAGTCACTTTAGGTGTCGGCAGAACTCAATAATTTACCGTTCTCACACATCTTACTTAAAACATAGACATTTGCAACATGGTATATGTCTATGTTTTAGGGATAACCCACAATGACCATTTCTGTTTCTTTACTTTTTACGGGAAATAATGGTTTATTTACAAAACGATTTTAAATATTACTGCATTAATGTAATTTAACAACATGCATTACATGTTGTTAAATTACATTAATGCTATTAATACAGGGATAGATTCGAAGATGTTTGTTGATGTAGGGACAAGTTAACCGGAAGCCGTTTGCTCACTGTATAACGGCTATAACACTGGAAGGTGTAGGCAGCTGAAATTATGCCTCGACACCGAAATATTTTTTGTTCCCAAATGTACATAGGTGTACCGGTATGAAATGAGCGTTTTTTTGTGAAAATAAAATATTAATTTAAATTAGATAAAAAAAAATATTCAAAATATTGTCCATCACTTTCTACACATTTTGTCCACCTTTTTGGTAATTTGTGGATACCATGCCAATAGAAATGTTCTTCTTTTGAAGCAAACCAATCAGACACCCAATTTTCCACTTCCGCGTAGGAATCGAACCGCTGCTCAGCGAATGCGTGTCCCATCGATGAAAATAAACGGTAGGTAATCAGAAGGAGCCAAGTCTGGTGAATACGGCGGGTGGGGTAGCAACTCCCAGCCAAGTACTTTGATTGTATCCTGCCGTGTCTTCTGGCCCATTCTGGTCGTTTTTCGATCAATGCGTTGTTCAAAACGATCATTTGTTGTTTGTAGCGACTAGTATTAACAGTTTCACCAGGTTTTAGGAGTTCATAACACACCACACCCTTCTGATCCCACCAAACACAGAGCATTGCCTTCTCCCCGAAACGATCTGGTTTTGCAGTCGATGCTGATGGTTGTCCTGGATTAACCCATGATTTTCTCCGTTTAGGATTCTTAAAATAAATCAATTTTTCATCGCCAGTGACAATTCGATGCAAAACTGATTTTCTTTCGTGTCTTTGAAGCGAAATTTCACAAGTGTTTTTCCGGTTTTCCATTTGTCTTTCATTCAATTCATGTGGCACCCATTTTCCACACTTTTGAATTTTTCCCATAGCATTCAAACGGTCTGAAATTGTTTGTTGTGCAACATTTAACATAGCTGCTTCTGAATCAAAGTATCATCTTCATCCAATATGGCTTGCAATTTGGCGTCTTCGAATTTTTTTGGTGGTCTTCCACGTTCTTCATTTCTCACATCAAAATCATTACATTTGAATCGTTGAAACCATCTCTTGTTGCATGTTGCTTCTGATAGAGCATGATCACCAAATGCTTCGACAAGCATTCGATGTGATTCTGCAGCATTTTTTTTTTTCAAATAGAATCAAAAAATTAATGCTTTCCGCAAATCATCACTTTCCGGCACAAAATTTGACATTTTTTAACACAATAAAAAAATATGATGTTGTTTGTTTATTACCTGTTAGGATAATTGAATGTTTGACAGTTGTCATGGCAACCAAAAAGAAAAAAAATTCGGGCTTATTCACAACAAATAACCCCTACCAAATACCAAATACTCAATCGAAATTTTGTTTATTTAAATCCTTTCTTCATCTGTTTCCTCTGGTTTATGACATCAATGCAACTAAGCCTGGCAGAATATAAATAACAACCAGTCATTATAAATACGCGCCAATGAAGGAGGATTCTGATTTCATTTACTACGCTGGTTGAAGAAATCCTGCGGTCATCTTAACTGGCCATATTCTCCTCCTAACCGTTCAAATTCTTCTGTCTGAAGCGTTCGAAGTAGAAAATGAAGAGAGTGGCTAAGTCGCATTAACTAGTATGCGAAGCCAATAATAAGAAGTGAAGTGAAGTGAACCCCTACCAACACATTTGTATCTTAACGCTCATTTCATACCGGTACACCTGATATATGTTTCGAAACCTATTGCCATACACAATTTTGTTAGTCAGACAGAGTACTAAATCATTAGGCGAAAGAAACCTAGCATTTCTACCAGACTGCTGCAGAACTACTGCTAAGAAGAGTTATTTATGAATGGGGTTATGTGTTGAACTGCATTGGCCCACTGAAATACTAATACATTTTCGATTGCAGCAAACTCGCAAGTACCCGATCTCTGCAATACTTAGAGGTGTGGGGAATGCTGCACGCCCATACATTGTCCGCCTTGAAGACTGCACTTCCACAAGTACAAATTAATCAGTTTATGTTCAGGTAAATATAATAAAAAATAAGGTATAATATGTACTGAAAAAAAATTGATATGAGAGATAAGCTGAAGGGACGACAACTGTTTTCTTTAAATAGTTTTTTAGCAAAAGTAAGACCGATAGTGTGGTTGAGCTACGCAATTTGCTGCATGAATGGGCCGGCTCGACCCCGACGGCCCGATCCCCTTTCCTTTTTCTCCTACTTCCGTAAAGGACGACAACGCACCACGGTGTACATGGACGGTGAGAAGTTACTTACCATCAGATGACCCACTTGCGCGTTTGCCGTCCTAAACCATAAATTTCAGTCAGATTTTCAGTGATGAATGATGATTGTATGACTACAAAACATATAGATAGATATATTTATATCATCATCATCAGCCTATTGCAGTCCACCGCTGGACATAGGCCTCTCCCAATGTGCGCCACAACATCCGATTCTCTGCTTTCCGCATCCAGTCTTTTCCAGCCGCCTTTCTTAGGTCGTCTGACCATCGGGCCGCATTTCATATATTTATATATGAAAATTAATTAATCAGTCTTACAGTTATTATAATATATCGTCGGGGATAGTGCAAATCCGCGGAACTAGCATTGTATAATTCCGTGTATGTGACATTGTACCCAATTAAAGTTTAGGCGGGCAAATCTCGCAAAATCTTGATAGGCTGCCACCGCCTTGACACGAGTTCATTTCGACCAATCTGACGCCAATGAAAATGAGCTTGATCATTGAACTAATAAAGTAATTAAGTTATAACCTTTTTATGTAAATCAAAATCAAATCAAAATCTCATTTATTCAATTCAGGTCATTAAAGACACTTAAGAAGGTCAATATTTTCAATCCGCCAATTCGATTACTCACGTCCTGAGAAGAATTGCCAAGAAACTCAGGGGAGTCCTTTTTTTTTGTTTTTACTTAATTATAAGTAAACTAAATTACAAATTATTAGGATAATTTATAGAGCAAAATGAGGTTCCTCGCGTCAAACTTAGGACACCGACACAGTACGTTAATATTCTTTGGATGCTTGAACAGACCAGTCCCCACAAGCAGCAGAAAAACTGGACGATTACAGATACGCGGTCTTTACGTATGGTAGATTCGCGAATTTGCACTATCCTCGACGATATATTTAATTTCGCAGCTACAGCCATTCTTTTCCTTTTTTTTTTATTAATGACATTAAATTCGTACTAAATAAAGAAATGGCCACGAAAAATGCATGTTATCATTCGTAAACAAATTGTGATCAGATCGCATGAGTGCTGACACAAATTAACTTCTTTTATAATTACTTTTTTTGTTACAGTGCAATAGCAAGACCAACTGTAGGCCCTAGAAGAACCTCCATTTGGGGACTTCGTACAAGAGACTGAATTATTTACTTTACTCATAAAAACATAGTTATTATTAAATTATTACATATGCTAGTGATTCAGTCCTGTTTTCCACATTTTAAGTGGCGAGAGATTGTTAATCAGATTTATATAATACTTACTAAATCTTGTATAGAAATGTGTATAACCACAGAAATAGATCAAGATAGAACGGCCGCGATGTCATATTTCCATACATTTCGAGCGTGTCACTTTTTTGAAAAACCACGCCCACAGCGTGCCGTCATTTTCATTGTGAGCGGGGCGACTAGTTAGGAGACACACACGATGATGATTATCGATGTTAATATCGGCAACGTGTGTTAATTTTATTATTTTTATATTTTACCAACTTTATTGATTTTGTGTAACGATAATAATAGAAAGTAAAATATGTTAAATACTTTAATCCGACATATTAAAACCTAAAACATATTTTTCCAACAGTATATAAAATTTAGTTATAATTATTATACTGTCCTTGAAACTATACATAATTATTAAATATTTGCCTTTTTGTAAGGGTTGGCCTCACAGTCCTGGTTAAATAACGAAGCCGAACGTCTACATATACCTCGGTTACTACCCGTTTGAGAAGAACGAAATGATTTTCCATCGGCGATTGGTCAAATTGGTGAAAACTTATACTGTCAAATAAACTGCTGCCAATGTAATTACGAAGCACTTTGGTTGAAATTTGTGGTGTTAGAATAAAGTAGGGACAAAGCAAGACATGAGCTGATACTCAAATTATTATTGAATTAATTTATCGATAAGTCCTAAGACTCAACGATACATGGAGTGCCCATCTCTAACATTCGAAGGCCAAACACAGCGATTAACAGACACAGCGATCAACTAGCAGGTGTATTGTGTATTTCGTTCGATTCGACGTACGTTGAATGCGGACAGCAATGGATATTTATCATAACGAAAAAATATACAACTTGTGATCGTAATTATTAAACATAGTAAAAGTAAAACAATAACTTATAATCTCAAAAAAATACTTTCTACTGATTTTCTGTACTTACTGATCATACGAAATATTTCCTTTTTTCATATTTGATTCACTACTTTTGTTTTTAGAATTTGGCACAGCATATTATGGCATATATGTGACGTTTTATCTATTTTTTTACGTCCTGAACGCATGGCAGGAACGCTCGTTGCGTAATGAGAGCGAGTTTCGAAAAGCATGCAATATAGTGCATGGTTTTGGCACGCTTGCCACGCCTATTCGCCGTTCTATCTTGATCTATTTCTGTGTGTATAACACTGCAACAGCTCTCCCAGCTGCCAGTATTTTATTTTTGTTTATATAAATATACATTTGATGTCTTTGTATACTCAAATTTAATCAACATGGTGAATTTTGGTGGCATTGTTTTAGGTATATTCGCCTTGTAGTATGTTCCATTCCTATGTCTTTGTACAATAGAGGGATTGTAAGAAGTATACTATTAAAGATAATTTATAGGTAGAAAATCATATTGATAAGATTATATATATAATATTGAGAACCTTGTCTACACATTTGTGATTGAGTTTTTGAAGTCTTTATGCGATTAAAATTCCCTTTTTTATTTCAATCATTATTTGGTGTAGCCTTGATGGTCTAGTGATCAAGCACCCCGCTTGTGAATCTAGAAGTCGCAGGTTTGAATCCTGGCTCACACCAATGACTGTTCGAAATTGTTTTCGGCAGTTATGTGTGTGATAAATATTGATGACTGGAAACTTTGTGCCTGGTATGGTAATAGGTTCGCCACCTATTCCATTTGGGACATTAACATAACGGCGAGACGAAGCTTAACAGCCGCTGCCTATCCTTCGGGTAGAAATAGGGGTGAAATTATGTATGTATGTATTATTTGGAGTGCAAGCAGACACTAATGTCTGTATGTATATATATATAGTTGCAGCTACAATAGTTTGAAAAATCAAGAGGTTTTCCACTATCATTAGTTTAATTTTCATCTAAACTTAGTGATGAAAAGCACTTCAATCTTCCAATTTGTATATGTTTACAAAAATGAAAAATATTCTAAATGAATGAAGAGTTTCATGATTATGAAAATAAAAAGTAACAAAATAAATATTATTTGTGTTTCCTTTATTTATATTACTATTTTACAAATGTTCGTTTGGCTTTTTGCTCAGCTGCATCACTGGCTTCAACAAATGTTCTCTTTAGTTTGTTCTGTCTACTTTGTCGATATTTAGCTGATACTTTTGCTGAAAGTGCATTTATCCTCTTCATAGTTTCTGGTGGATAACTGAAACAAAATTTATGACCTTTGTTACAAATGGTAGGTTAACATTAATTATTATTGTTTAATAGTTCAGTTACTTTAAATTATAGATAAATTATATTATATGATTGTCATAAATGGTATAACGCATATTATCACAAATACTAGTCATTAAATGATAGGCTATATGGATTTTGTTGAGGGTTTCACAAGGATTTTTCTTTCAGTATTTTGTCATGCAAATCTTCAGCACAGCTAGTGTGTCTATAATAGTGTGAAAAAATTAGTAGTGTTAGTTAATAAATAAATGCAATGAATGAGAAACTATCAGTAGACATTAAAATTACATACCGACACCCTAGAAACTCAACATTGGTAAATAATTGCGCCAATACAATTAATTCTTTTTCTTCGAAGTCGTTTCTGTGCTCTTCCATAAAGCTCCGTCTTACTTCCCATTGTTCGTCAGATTCGTGTTCTGAACGCAGTGATTCTAAGTCTAGTCCTAAATTCATTGTTATATTACTTTTTTCTGAACTAAAATATATATTATACCTCAAACCACTAGACTTAAATGTTGTCCGTCAATTGTCCGTGTCGTTTATATAATATATACTCTTTGGTCCGTGTTTTGTTAATAAAATAACAATGGTAATTAGTTCACGATGTATTTTTGTGTACCTAGTACCCTGCTAGTACCATTGACAAATGACAAGTACTAGTACCCAAAGAGTATGTAAATTAAAAGTACCTATCAATTTAGAGAAATGAATGAACTTGGTTATTTGGTGTTGCCAACCTCAACTAATAAAAAATCAATAGTTCTGTCATTAAAAAACAATAGAAAACAGTAGATGAGTTCAAAAAGGCGGGTAAAAAGCGCGGGAAACATACATTTGCCAACAGACGTGTTTTTCACATTTTATTTTAATAAATATTGAAATTACTATTTATCTTGTATAAATTGATCAGTGAGGAGTTTAAATATTGCTAGAATAGTTTGTATTTATGTAAATTTTCTTTATTTTAGTTTAGTAGTGTATATATTTTGAAGCTGCCATAGGGTAAGTTTTTTTTTATATATTAGTAGTAAGTAGACAGAAATGGATCCCCCAGGGATCCTGGGGGGACCATTCCCGATGTGGGCCATACTATTGTTATTCAAGACTCTAGTATGGACACTGATGCCTCTTGTAACAATAAGGATGGTACTTTTAGACGGAAACGTTCAGCCATACGTACTTGCAGACATTGCAACAAAAAACGGTCAAAACGGCGTTACGGAGAAGACAAAAAGTTACGCGATGATGACTGTCATTGTCCGTCCGATAATAATATAAATGACAAATCACTGCTTTCTTCTACGTCCCATTCGCATAATGATAAACCGTATTCACAGCTGCCTTTGAATAATCCATTACCTGCTTCAACTCAGCCAATTGCTAGATTATTATATCAGAAGTCTGATGCTTATCCATATCTAGTACATGTCCAGCGCAACCAAGTGTCTCCAAATGACGGCACCACTCTACATCCTATCACTTTAGGAAAATTTTAAAAAAATAATGATTTCTCGAATATAATTAACGGTAGCCTTAAACGTATTGGAAGAAATAGGTTAGCCATTTCTTTTTCTGAATATAAGTCGGCAAATGATTTTATCGAGAGTCAACTATTAGTAGCAGCCAACTACAAGGCATTTGTTCCTTCATATAATGTAACGCGTGTTGGTATTGTGAGAGGAGTGCCATCAGAATGGACAGACGATGAGATTATGGAGAATGTAACTGTTCCTGTAGGTTGTGGACCTATATTAAAAGTGCGACGAATTAGGAGAAAAGTAATTGAAAATGGGTCTACTTCTTTTAAATGCACTGAATCGGTTGTACTGACCTTCGACGGACAGATACTTCCCAAAAGGGTTTTTGCATGTTATACGGCCCTTTCTGTTGATTTATATATTTTTCCAACAATATTATGTCATAAATGTTGCCGTTTCGGGCACATTCAATCACAGTGTCGCTCGACTCCCAGATGTTTTAGGCGTGGTGAAGGACATTCGGGAGAAAGTTGTACTATAAATGAAGATAGTATTAACTGCTGTAATTGTAAAGGTCATCATCTTGCAACAAGTAAAACATGTTTGGAATTTGAAAGACAATGTGCTATTAAAAAGACTATGGCTAATAATTGTATATCCTACTTTAAGGCATTTAAGTTACACCCTCCAATCTCCAAAGTATCATATTCTGACGCTCTCCTTACAAATCCTAATCCATCTGCAGTATGTTATGAACCAACTCATAGTATAGCACACAATCCGCAGTTTCAATCACAAGAATCTCGATCTTATAAAAAAACTATAGTCTCCAAACGTAACACTAGTAATGTACCTCAATCTAAAGGATATGATATAACAGCTCATAAATTGCTAACTAAAGACTATGAAATGATGACTACAAACAATAATGGATGTGCTCTTAACATTGATAAAGAAACTACAGGTATAACTGATATTATATTAATGCTCATCAACTTATTATCACAATCTAATACACTCACACCGTCCAACGCTGAATCAATAATTACATTTTTATCTAAATTTTCAAATCAAACCAATAATGGACAATCCATCAAAAATCCTACAGTGGAATTGTAGAAGTATAGTTTCCAAAAAATCTGATCTCATTCATTTAATTAATAAATATGATCCACATATTATTTCATTACAAGAAACTTGGTTAAAACCTTCATCCAATTTTAGGATGACTGGTTTTGCATGTATGGGAGGATTTTAGGGTATTAGGATATTAGGGAGGATCGGTGTGATGGGTATGGAGGTGTGGCTCTACTCATCAAACGTGGTTTTCCATATTCCCATATTCCTATTTCATCTCACAGTAATGATTTTTCAATCATTGCAGCAACTGTAAATAACATTTGCTTCATCTCATTATATATTCCACATCCTTCTGCCAGCATTTTTCAACAATTAAACAGAATCATTTCAAACATTCCTAAACCATTTATTTTATTAGGTGATCTAAATGCTCAGCACAGTTCTTGGGGAAGCTCAGTTACAAATTCTTTTGGTAATTTTGTGATTGATTTACTAGACTCACATAACTTATGTATTTTAAATAATGGCTGCCCCACCCGTCGTACTGCTCCGAATGAAGGTAATAGTGCTCCTGATTTGTCCATATGCTCTGCCAACTTAGCATCAACAATAAATTGGTCAGTTTTATCTTCTTCCTATGGTAGTGATCATTTCCCTCTCCTTTTGTCCTTGCCATTACAGTGTAGATTATCTAAAAAACATCCCCCACGACTAAAATATAGATTAGCTAATGCAGATTGGAACAAATATAAAGAAAGAGTAGGTAATAAAATGTCTTCATTGCCTGAGATAGAGCAAAATAATTCTGAAAATACCATACTTGAGATAGCCGATGAAATATTCCCAAAGAAAAATTTATCTTTAGGATTGATTCCTTCTCCTCCATGGTGGGATGCAGAGTGCACCACTGCTGCAAAAAATAGGAAAAATGCTGAAAAACTTTATAAAGAGCATTGTTCTAATGAGAATTTTGAAGAAGTTTTAAAAGCAAAGAATTACGCTAAGAAGCTCTTTAAACAAAAGAAATTTGAGTCTTGGAAATCCTTCTGTCAATCCATTTCTCCAAACACTAGACCTTCTGTAGTCTGGAATAATATAAGAAAACTAAGATATTCTTTTAAAGATTCCAACTCTTCTCCTGAACTTCCTACATCCTTAGTTAATTCATTTTTAGACAAGCTTGCACCACCATCAGTTCCTGAGTTTATACTTCTACCTTCAATTAAAGATTTTACTGGATTAAATAGCCCTTTTTCTATTGAAGAATTAAAGGGTGTTCTAGCTAAAACCAAGGACTCAGCACCTGGTCCAGATGGGATCCCTTATTCCTTTCTTTCTCATCGCAATTCCTCTTCTTTGTCATATTTCCTCAACCTTATTAATTCAATAGTTACGTCTGACAATATTCCCCAGACCTGGAAAAGTCAAGATGTTTTGCCTTTTTTAAAACCCAATAAATCTCCTTCAGAAACCTCATCTTATCGCCCTATTGCTCTATCTTCTGTATTAATGAAAATCACTGAATGTCTAGTTAAAAATCGTTTAGAATGGTTCCTAGAAAGCAATAACTTGTTATCTAATAACCAGTTTGGTTTTAGACGTGGTAGAGGGACAATTGATAATTTAAGTATACTAGTTACTGATATTAGAGCTGCATTTTCAGATAATAAATGTTTAATTGTTGCTTTTCTCGATATTACTGCTGCATATGATAACATAGTTATTTCCATTCTATATAAAAAGTTAAGAATACTTAATATCCCTGATTTATTGTGCAACTTTATTGTGAATATGCTTTCTGGTAGAAAAATAAATTTGTGTATAAATAATATAAATAAGCAAAGGATAGTTACCAGAGGACTTCCGCAAGGTTCTGTTCTTAGTCCTATTTTATATAATATCTATAGAGACTCATAGTTACACTCTTCATAGTTAATTTTGGTGTATTGACATTGTCTCCTGATATTAATTTAGATCTGGGAATTTGCAAAGATGATATAGACGCTAATATTAATTTCAACATAATCAAAGACCAGCTTTGGGTAGATTATCATCATATTTATACAGATTCATCTAAACACTCTGCTAAAGGTATAGTAGGAGTGAGTGTTTATCACTCTCAGTATAAAATTGTACAAAAAGTTAAACTGCCTCCAGAATCGTCTGTATTTACCGGCGAGTGTTTTGCTCTATTTAAAGCTGTTGAGTACATTTTGGTAGCAAAACTTAAGAAATCTATTATTTTCACAGATTCCAAAAGCGCTTTACAAGTACTCCAAAAATATCCATTTAACATAACATAACATAACTTCACGCCTTTTGTTACCCGAAGGTGTAGGCAGCGGCTGTTAAGCCTCGTCTCGCCGTTATGTTTACGTCCCAAATGGAATAGGTGGCGAACCTATTGCCATACCGGGCACAAAGTTTGTCGTCAGTCATCGATATTTATCACACATAACTTCCGAAAACAATTTCGAAAAGTCATTGGTGTGAGCCAGTGTCTGGAATCGAACCCCGGACCTCTGGATCAGAGGCCGTGCGCTCGCCCACTGCGCCACCGAGACTGTTGAACCATTTAACTGTAAAGTAATTTTTCCTATAATTATTAATCTTCATAATTTGTTATTTGAGTGTAAGGAGCTCGGATATACGATTAATTTTGTATGGATCCCGAGTCATTGTGATATTACTGGCAATGTTATAGCTGACAAACTTGCAAATAAGGCAACTGAGGATGGCGATTTGTTTCCTTATAAAAATTACTCTCATGATTTAGCATCTTTGGCCAAAGTATCTCTTATGGACACTTGGAAAAAAGAATGGATGAAAAGTTCCCAATCTAAAGGCAAATTTTATTTTTCCATCCAATCGGATTTAACCTCTAAACCTTGGTTTTCTAAAATGTTATTTAGTAAAAGAGTTACAACTGTTTTAATACGTATGCGATTGGGACATGTAAGTACAGCTGCGCACCTAGCTAAACTCCATATAGTTGATTCTGCTATGTGTGAGTGTGGTTTGGATAGTGCAGAATTAAAACACATCTTTTTAGCCTGTCCTCTCCATAATAACGACATAATTTATGAAACAATCCTTAGACTAAATATTCCTTTACCTTCTTCTATTTCTATTCTGTTAGCTTACAATAACTTTGAAGTATAATAGTTTAAGTAAATTTATCAACTTACATGATATTAGAATATAGTGTGTATTTAAATCAATTTATTATATTTATATTTAATTTGTCGCAATCCTTACTGATGTAATAAAACTATCGTCAAAATTATTTTTAAAATAACGAAGTGTTTCCCTACCTTTGTCAGTGGCCAATACGCAAAACCGCGTTCGCGATATAAAAAAAAAAAATAAGCAGGTTTCATACTTTTGTCATATAATATAAGTTAAACAGTAGTAGACCAAGCAGTTCGCTGCATGAATGGACGGCTTGACCCGTGAACCTCTCAGGAGATCGACGTAAAGTGGCTCATGCCGCGTTTAGTTCAGTGAGAGAGGTAACCGGAGGCCCACGCCTCCCTTTCCCAACCTTCCCTATCCCTTAAAGGTCGGGAACGCAACAGTAACACTATATGTGTTGTTGGTGTCCATGGGTGGCGTTGGCTCCTATCCCACAAATAAAAAAAAAACAATAACCATGTCAATAAAAATACTCAATTATTTCAATTACTAGGACACATTCACATTATTATAATTATGTAATCACAACTTAAGTAATAAAAACCTACTCTAGAATAAACTATGAGAGAAACAAAAGATAGGCAAGTAACACACATATTTATTAAATTTAAAGTTTCAACTGTAGTTGTCACTAGCATGGGCTATAGTCAAATAAACTATCCAGTTACATATACGTTTTTTAATATTGAAATATTAAAGTAAAATATTTTCTGGAGGTAACAGGTGTCTCTCTATACTTGTTGAATAAACAGTAAAATTTATGGTTATAACAAAAAACGGAGATTAATTGAAAAACAGTAAAACTACTGTGTTATGTTATGACAGTAGAGTTGGCAGCAGTGTTCCTGGTTAACCTTTTTTAATAATTATTTTATGACCATAATAATAATAATAATAATAATAATATCATTTATTTTCTCTCAAAAGGTTACAACGGTTGACAGTTACAGTGCAGTAGTTATATAGGTGGAACCTTGTGAGAGCTGGAGTCCGTGGTAGGTTCGAGACCTGTGTGACGGATCTCCAGGCCCTCATTCTTTATATAGTACACTCAGACACTTAGTGGTTATTTGATAAAGGACAGCAATTACAATAACTGTAACTAAAATTATCTCTTGATATATATTGCATTGTGCAGTATTATATCAAATGGGGTGAATGTGCGTAAGCATTGTGTGTGTGTGTGTGTGTGTGTGTGTGTGTGTGTGTGTGTGTGTGTGTGTATGCGTGTGTATAAGTGTGTGTGTGTGTGTGTGTGCGTGTGTGCGAGTATGGGTGTGTTTGTGTGTGTGTATTATTTTAGAGTGTGGATAATGTCTTCTGGTAACAGGTGTCTCTCTATACTTGTTGAATAAACAGTAAAATTTATGGTTATAACAAAAAACGGAGATTAATTGAAAAACAGTAAAACTACTGTGTTATGTTATGACAGTAGAGTTGGCAGCAGTGTTCCTGGTTAACCTTTTTTAATAATTATTTTATGACCATGGATGCAAAGTCCTTCACTCAGAAAAAAATTTGAAAAAATGACTATTAAATGACATTTAAATTGTAAATGAGCTTACTGCATAAACGTATCAAAGATAGACATTAGCAATGCGAATATTTATTAAAAATATACTTGAATGCGAAGGCGAATATTTATTAGAAGCCTTCGCTAACGCATTAAAATTTCATCAAAACCGGCTAGCCACTTCCTTGCTGTTTTTTAGTGATTGATATCATGCCAAGAAGACTATTTTGACAAAGACGTGTCCTTTTTGTCCTTTCAATCTTACGATTGAAGTTTTTTTTTTAAACTTGATCTATTCTAGGTTCGATCAAACTGCTTAAGGTGTGCAAATTTGATTTAATTTGTTTTAGAATTTTAGACTAGACTAGAATTACAATTTTTGAGTCAATCGCAGACAAGCAACTTGAGACGTAGGTACTTAATATATACATTTTTTTACATTACATTCTGACGAGGACATTACTATGGAAGAGTTAGAATGGTTAATACGAAGTATGTTAAATGGTAAAGCAGCAGGAATCGATATGATGTGAAACACTGTATATCTTGTCCAGGAAAGGCCAGAGCCATTCTTGACCTTGAGCAATCTATGCTGGACGTTGGGTAGGTTCCCGTGCTGTCATCGTGCACTTGTTTAAAGGCAAGGGATCGCGTACCTTCGCAGTGCGTCAGTTATAGGGCCATCAGTTTGATAAGCTTACTAGCAGGCAAATTGTACAGGAAAATTAATAAAAGGATGGGGATGAGTATGATATCTCTCTCTCCCCTTTTGGGAGGCTCAGGGTGTTTTCAGAAGCGGAATGAAGTACATAGACCAGATTGCTTCACTCTGCAACATGAGCTGAAAGATTTTCTAGAGTTTTGTTGTTTAGATCTGAAAGAGTTTCGATGAAAAAGTACATGTTGGCATGCTCCCATGATCGGACATAGGTATAAAAAGAATGAACGTTGTAAGTATGTATGTAAATTCGAGAGATTAGAAATACATAGTATCTATTTATTTCTAAATAAAAATAAAAAAACTATTTCGTATTATCATGCTAAACATAATTTCATTTCTTTTTATTAAAAACATTCGTAATATTTCTTGCGAAATTTTAGATTTGGATTGAAGAACCTTGCATCCATGGTCATAAAAGAATAATTAGGAACAAAAAACTATAAATTAGTAAACAAACATATCAAAAAGTTACCTCTTGAGGCTATTGTAATTAATATAATTTTACTAAGGTAAAATCAAACCTGTAGGCTTAGTGTGTATACCATCTAAATTGCAACAGTCATAACCCTGTTTTGTTTTTCCTGGTTTGAGATAAATCACCATGGCTAGACTTATCTTTAAATAGTAGCAACCACCTATGAGCGGAACCGTACTGAAAAGTATGCAAGCCACTAAAGAAAGATAATGATGAAACGGAACAAACAAATAGATACCTTGGTACTTTTTGAAATTGCTATATACCTTGCTCTTCATTAAGTTAGCAGAAGATATATATTTAATTATAAACACTTGGAACCATATTCGCGCTATCATGTGACTAAAGTTTTGACATCAAACAACATGTCTCATATTTGGACCTTTTCTACACACTCTAAATTGATTTTAGAACAGTGTTTGAGTGCTGCTACAGAACCAGACAGCTCAAATATATGGTATCAAAGATTTGGACTAAAAAATTCAGAACAGCACAAAAATACAGAAAACATATTAATACAAGGTCCTCAAGTTAATGATACCAAAAATGATAATAATTCTTCCACACATGGAAGTTCAGAAGATATATTGAATACCCTAGAGAGATTTATGGATCCTGAAATCGATGTAACATTACAATTAGGTAAACTCGAAGAGATATGTGTAAATAAACCAGAAGTTCTTCATAAATTAGCTGAGAACTTTTCAAAATGTAATATGCTCAAGTTAATCCAATACATTTTTGATGGCAATGAAATCAGCAAACAATTATTATCGGGTTTTTTTGAATATTGTCTTCCAGTCTTTATTAAAAAAGAAAACTCACGTCTGTGTATAGATTTGTTGAAACAAACTTTTAGGTTTAATCAAGATTTTTTTGAAATTGTTTTAAGAATGGTAGTGAAAGACTTAGAGATACAAAGTAATATTGTAAGCGATTTTATTTTAGCCTTAACAGT
This sequence comes from Euproctis similis, assembly GCA_905147225.2. Taxonomy (NCBI): domain Eukaryota; kingdom Metazoa; phylum Arthropoda; class Insecta; order Lepidoptera; family Erebidae; genus Euproctis; species Euproctis similis. The sequence continues at coordinate 4,570,637 of LR990107.1, forward strand.
TGATGAACAAACTTCACTTTTGACTAGTATTCTATGTTTTGAATTGACTTCAGAACAATTTTTGTACAATCTTCATGGTATTTTTGCTATTTACAAAAATTGCAATAGAACTGAAGTCATTCAGAACCACATATTTAATTCACTAAAACTCCATTCTCAATTTTGTATTAATGACAACATTTATGGAAAATTGCTGCTCTCATATTTACAAGAAGTAAAATATTTAAATCAGAAAATAGATAAAGATGCTGTTAAAAAAATTTTAGAAATACATAGGTCTCCATTTAGGCGGCCCTGTTTAGCAGTTTTAAATGAATTAAATGATTCTTGATTGAATTGTGTGTTCTTTTTATCATGTTTTTCAATCAACATCAAACAAAGCCATGCCTTATTTTGCGTGATTTCCAATGGTATAACTAACCATTGAAATAATCACTATTTACTACATACATAAGAATGACGTGTATAACGACACAGATGTCGAAATAACATTTTTTATAATTTTTATCTGTGTCTAAATTGTAAATTTGCGTCTTAACAAATCATCATTACATGGTATAAAACAAAGTCACTTTCTGCTGTCTGTCCCCTTATATGCGCATATCTTCAAAACTACGCAACGGATTTTGATGCGTTTTTTTTTTAATAGTTAGACAGTGTCAACGGCGTGGTTTTGATCTTTAATTCATGGATAGTGTAGTAAAAAAAAGTGATAATTTTCAAGATTTAGAGCTTTAATGGCAAAAGCTGCCTGAGCCCTAAGTGATAAATCACAACAACTTACTACATTATTATACACCTTTAAAAGGTCTACAAAAAAGTCCGCGATGGCACATGTTTATCTCTTAGGGATAACCCACAATGACCATTTTTATTTTTTTACTTTTACGAGAAATAATGGCCTATTTACGAAGCTATTTTAAACATTACAGCATTAATTTTAATCCAATTAAGTGTCTTAAATAGATTGTACATGTAATATAGATGGTCCTGGCCCTTTACAGCATGCAATTTAAGCAAATATTTTCGAAGATATTCCAGTATTAACATAGCGGGACAGCAGTTATTACTTTTGATGCGGAACAAAGTTCGCCGGGTCAGCTAGATTGTGCATGTAATATAGATGATCACATACATAGCACAAATTGAACCTCATGATATCAAAAATTTACTCATTTATTACTTTTGATGCGGAACACAGTTCGCCGGGTCAGCTAGTATTTTATAATTCTGAAATAAAAGTAGCCTAAATTACTAATTACATTAGTTAACTATCAATAAAAGTCGAGTCAACATTGGTTTAGCCATCTTCTGGAGTGAGAGACTATACATTGGTAGGCTAAAGACATTTTTATTTTTGTATAAAACTGGGGGTCAGGTCTTGCCGGTTTTTTTTTGCTTTTGCTTCAGCTCCGTGAATTCGAGAAGTGTTGGGAAACTGTTTCGGTTTTTAGTTAGTATTCTGAATTTGGTTGAAAGAAATGATCCTTTGTGACCGTGGTCCATATGGTGACCAGTAGTGTCCGACCGAAGCTTCGGCTTCGGCTTGGGCCACCTTCGCCCAAAAATCCATATTCGGCGAGAGCTTCGGCCCAGAATCCGGCCAAAGCCAAAGGTTCGAGAACAATCCGAATTAAATGAACTGTTACGAAAGAGTGAGTGACTAACGGGCCGAACTGCACTTAGTTCAGTGCGGATACCTCTATCACCGACAAACTTTACGCCGATATTCTTCTTTAACTGTGGATAGTATTGAAGAAAATTATTAAATTACTAATAGTTTATAAGCCTTCGGCTTCGGCCGAAGGTTGTGGACATTGTCGATAAATCAGCTTCGGCTTCGGCCAAAAATAGACCTTCGGTCGGACACTAGTGACAAGAGAGTGAATCATTGCTGGTAAACCAATGCTGTTTTGTTGATAAATTATTTCGTCATAGATATTCCCACATAAAGGTAGAGACGAAATGCAAAAGGAGGACGATTAATAGGCGAATAAAAGATAGGCTTAAGGACTTGTATCCACTGCCGTAAAATAAATTAAAAAAAAAGACTAGCAAAGCGATTAAAAAAAATAATGCTGTCAATAGTGTCAATCTGCCTGCTTACTTTTTGTTGATCACCTGTCTTCTGAAATTTGAGTTTATTTGAGTTATTATTTAGAACACAATAAAAATTGAGGGTAATGAGTTAAAAATTAGAAATTTTTTCACTCAAGTGTACATGATGCCTATGCCTAGAACAATGGTGAATATTTCGAAGTGAAGGTAAGGGTTATGATTTTTAATATTTTACCGATGTCTTTGTTAGTTATTTTTATAATATTGATTATGTTGTTTTATTTTTCTACCAGATTAATTGAATACAAAACGAGATAAAGTCTAATTTTGGTGAACTGTGCAAAAAATCAGAAAGATGGCGTTTTCATTACGAAAAATGTTTTCAAACTTACCGTACTTTTCAAAGTCCGAAGAACAGGACTCTGGCGAATATACGAGAAATGAAACATCCCATCAGAAATATAACAATTCTCAAGAGCCGGGAATTGAATTGAGTTTTGACACCATAGAGCCTGATTCTACTTCCAAACAATCCACAAGCCTCAAATTGTATCAGTCTTCACAAAAATGTGTTGCAAAAAAAAGTTCATTATCAGACACAGACCTTCTCAACATTAGCAATGGTAGTGGAACCCGTGCATCTAAAAATTTGAAAAACTTACGACTGGATATAAATAAAGCTAATCAGTCAATGGCAGAGAGTTTAACATATGAGGACACTGAATGTTTAGAGAACACTCCCAAACACAAACATTTGGAAATGAAGAGTGCTGATATATTTAGTGAAAAGTTTAAAAATTTGAATTTCAGCCAATCATTTGAATTTGATATGACATCTGAGTCATCTGATGATAACTATGATGATGTAGAATCTTTGTCCGATACAGATATATCATATAAAGAAGATGATAAATCTGAGATAAAAATGTGCCGAAAAGTTGAATCTGAAAGTGAAAAACGTGTAGCAACTGCCACCCCTGAATCATTTGCTGATGTAGAAATGGAACAAAACGAGGATGATAGGATCTCTTTACTATTGAATTATCAAATGAAACTAGAAAAGATTGAGAGTGTTTTAAAGAATTTGTTGTCTGAGTTTCAATTTCATATTGAAGTGTCCAAAGTTTTCAAAGGGAAATCAATGATGCCAGCTCTCCCTGGAGCTGAAGTCAATCATATACCAAAAATATGGGGACATATTGGACAAATGGATAATATTAAAAATGAGACCCCCGCCGAGTCCTGGAATGTTGTTATGGAAACAGAGGATGTGACAACTAAATTAAAATTCAGGAATCAGCTTTTCTCTCTTAAAACTTACCTAGAAAACTTTATATCAAGTTACTTCAATAATGCTGGCATTAAGAAAGCTAAGAATCAGAAATTAAAACCTAGGCTGGGTAAAGATCTTAATACTGGTAAGGAAATACATAAAAATTTAAAGATATCCACAAAAAAAAGAGTGAAACACTTTGACTTCCCTGACTATCGTGATGCATTCCTTCATTTATTTGGCATGGAGACAGAAAAGCTTACACCGGATACACTACTATTGCAAACTGATGATGAGTACATACAGAAATGTCAATACTGCTGTCATATGAATTCATTTGAACAGTCTGATTCAGGTCTCACTACGAAATCTGATAATTCTAATCAGTCAATCACGTCTTCAATTGGTAACTTTAGCTTAGATTCTAATACATTATCAGCATATTCAGAGTCTTTGGATCAAGTGATAAGCTATAATAGTTTCCAGGATACAAGTATTCTCAACACATTACTCCAAAAGCCAGCAATTGAGCGTATTACTTCGTATGTGCAAGTGCATAGTATCCAATTAAAATGTGAACCAGCTAATGACAATGAACCAAGGAATGCAATATCTTTTTACTGTCCCGCTTGCAAGATAACTGAATACGAAGAAGATGGTCTATTAAAGCATATCTTAAGTCAGAGACACTGCGAAAAAATTCACTTTTTATACAAGACAGCATACATCCAAAAGTGTGTGGCATCTGGTAAGGAAATACAGCCTAGTACTGTTTTAAATCCAATGAAAATGTACAGAGATGATAATAAGATTGTCTGCTTTGGTGATGCCATGTTTGCATGCTCTCTCTGCTTTGAAAATTTGATTATCGGTGAGTCCGTACTGATGGCTCACTGCAGTGATGAAACTCATCTGGAACGCAAGAATAAGCTAAGTGAAATGTTTGAGTAATAATCACACTAGAATATCGCTTTATTTATTAGTTTTAATATATTACATTTTTTTTAAGAAAATTACTAAACTTCTCATAACTAACAATAAAGTCAAGTCTTATGAACTATGAAATAAAAAGTGCATAGTTTTAAATGAAATGTTGAATGTTTCATAAGGATTTACTTTAAAATGTTTATTTATATTCTAACTTTACCTGATCTATATTTATTTCTAAAAAAAAAAATCTTATTATCCTTTACCTTTACCTCTCTGTGTCTGACACAGTAAATACTATTCTATTTTATGTTTTTTTTTTTTTTGGAAATTTACAAATTAGTGACTTTTGATTTATATGTGAAAGCATGTCTGCATGATAGTTTCCTATTAACCAATTATTATGAATTTTTGTATCATATGTAAACAGAAATTTGTCCCCTGCACTTACTAACAGAAATTTTAATTTCTTCATAAAACTTCATATAACAATGACATTCACATTTATATCTTGTTACTCTTGTATTCTATCTTTAAAATACAATGTAGATTTACTTTATAACTATTCTATAGTAATTATTTGTCCTTTTTTTAAGTTTAAAAAGTGACACTATTGTTAATTAATTAGCCAAAATAATTAAAAAAGGTGCTCAAATTATAAGTTTGATTCAGAATGGGTGTTCATAGTATTGTCGGGTCTGTCCAATCATACATATTTAAGACAAATTTAAACAACTATGTGGTGCGTATTGTTTGCTTTTCTCCCAAAATATATTTTTATTTTCACTGTGGCTTTATTAACCATAGCTGACTTGGGTTGGGTAACATCATTAATCAATTGCGCCTTTGTGCATGTAAAGTTGCTGAAGTGTACCTTTACCTTGGATAGATTATAGACCCTCATATAGAGGATTCTGTTGTCAAGTGAAAAACATATATCCCTATTCACTCAATATAGCAAAGAGTTCAATACAGTGCAATTAATACTTTGCTGAAGGTTTTGACTTGTTTGTGTTTTATTAATAAATTGACTCCACTGTCACTACTCTGATGACCTGAGACAATATATAATTGGTACCGCATATTGGCATGATTGGTAGTGCATGGAATAAACATGACCCGAGCAAATACATGCGTAATAGTCAACTTCGATTGAATTGCATGCCACTTTAACAGATTTTAAATTTAATTGGATCTATTATAATATTTAGTTTTAATGAGAAAAGCGAACAATAAACACACATTTTCATCACAGGGTGTTTTTATAAGACTTAATGATTTTTTTTCATCTTTTCACCATCTCTTTTCTTCTAAGTAGGTTAAGTACATGTATATGTATGCGTCACTTAATCGTAGTTTATAAAACGAGAAAAAAAAAACAAAAAAATTATCTGTAAGTAGGTTTAATGGGCAGTAATAACCGACTATGTTAATAGGTATTTTTGCTTTACTTTAAAAATATGTTCTATTATTGTTTACTAAAATGCTAGCTATATTATATCTATGTTAACTATATTTTAATAAAATTTTATTTGGTAGCAATGAACTTATAGGTCCCTGTAATTTAGTACCATAAAAAATTAAATATTTTACGATTTTATTGAACTTTTATAATTATTATTAACAATAAAATTGTATTTCATGTGAGCCACTTGCTGTATGTAATTATATTTAGTTCATTCTTTTTTAATTGTCGAAGATATTTCTTGTTTAGATATTTCCGTCATGCCAGCCATGTTTAAGATCTAGAAAAGTTAAGTTCCATGTTATTTCTCGAAATGTAATATTATAATAAATTAACCTGTAGCATTCTTGTACGCTCTCGGTATGAAAAGCTACTAGTTATATAAAAGTTTTTACGATTAAAAAGAGCGGATATATGAAACTGGCTGGTTCCAATTTTTAATCTGAAAACTAAAAAAACATAGTTAATTAAGCTTTAATAAACTCTCTGATCTGTATTTTATTAAAATGAAGCATTTGCTAAAGAAAGGACATATTTTGATCTCATGAGGCCTCAACAAGTGAAAATAAATTCTCGAAAGACTGATTTTTAAACGATTTATTGTTCAATAGAATTATTTTCTATGTGAAAATGTAAAAATAAATCAGTAAAATTATAAAGTGCTGAAAAAACTGTGATACCCATTTGTTTATTTTTTCACTGATTAGATATTAATTTTGTGGCAAAAAAATAAAAGCTGTGATACTGATGTTTTCATAAATAAAATAATCGAATTTGTTGAAAATCTTGGTTATTTTTACTGATTTACTTTGTGTTTTCGCCATTTCGTAACCGCCTACGATAAGCTAGGATTAAATTAGGCAATATATCATAATTTAATATGCTAAGCTTATATATAAATAATGTACGATTTACACTTTTCGATATACTTACAAGTTTTATACACTTCTTGCAGAAATTAAAGTAGACATTGATAAGAGAAAGATATCCTATATCCATAAAGCCGTACCAATAACTACGACAGTTAAAATTATGCTGTGTAGATTATGTATCGTAAGAAAAAAAAAAAATAAAAAATAAAAAAGTTATTATGGTAAGGTTAATAACTCGATTAAGTAAGGTCTACATTAATTTGATTTAGCAAGTAAGCGATTTTGTATTCAAGTTTGCGAATATATTTCTAGCGTTTAAACTTTACCGTGTAATGTAAACAATTCGAAAGGGCGACTGGTCAAATTAATGCGACTTAAAATTGGCGAGTAATTAACTCGATTTTAACTGATTCGATAAGAAAATTGTGAGAGAGGATTTGATTTGAAGGTTTAGATGTATACCAGTGATGAGACTATTTCCAAGTAATTTATCTGCTTAGATTCTATTCTTTACTTGTATATTTTATGTTCTAATATAATTGTATGCTTATTGATGTAATTATATATATAATAAGGATTTTGATCTGATGCCAATTATCTCATGCATCATCGATTTATTTTCCACCATTGACTTGGTTTTTCCAGAGGTATGGTCAATAAGAATACCGACTATTCGTGGGTGGACTTAATGGAAATCGATATTTCTTTTGGGGGGGAGACGAGGAAATATTTCTGCCTGTCTACACATTAGGTATTATAAGGCTTGAACACGCCATAAATATATGAGCCACGTAATAATAAACTGTACTGTAATTGCACTATTATCTTACAATAATTATTAGATGTGTTTGTATTACTATAATATTTTCAAAAACTGTTTTTAATTTCTTACGAATCTCATCTATCGATACAAAGCTCTGCGAAAAAAAAGCTTTATTTAGACCTCCTTTGATTTCGCTAACTCTTGGTTTTGCTAAATCATGCAATTACAAGCTGTGCAACAAAACTATTGTAAAATGTTTGTATAAGACCATAACAAGCCCAAATTGATCATTACACTGTAATATCGCTAAATATAAGACGTTTGATTTCTGAATATTGTGAACCCAATACAGGTGATTTGTAATTATTCTTAAAAAGTGTTTTAAATTAAACAAAAAAATAACCCTTCTGTGATTATAAAGTTGATAGGACATTCTCGGTAACAGTCTATGTTTTCTAATAATAATAAATACGCATTGGTATTTGAAAAATTAATAACAACACTCTTTAACACCGGTGGGTGAATATTTATTTATTTGTATCACATATTACTGTTTCATAAAATAAATAGTTTTGACGTTTGTAAATTGTAGGTGCGTTCAGGAAAATTGCACAAACCTCTAAACAAATTAAGTTTTATTGTAAATGGTTTAAACAAAGTTTTTCAATCCAATTTTAGATTTCAAAATGTTGCGGTGAATGGCACAAGTTTAAAAACATTATTTGATATTAATATGATGGTCAGTAAAAAGTGAATATAACATTCATTTATTTAAATTAAATTCTTGGAAGAAAGTAATTAACTTATTTTAGCTGGCTAGGTGAAATTTCACTTTTAATAATGTAAACAATCTTACTATTAATACTGGAATTAATGCGGAAAGAACTGTACTATAAGTGGTTATTTCTGTGGATATGATAATATTGGGTCGGTAGAATTAATAATTTTTTTGGGGGTTTTCACTTACATTTGCGAGTAATTGTGATATTGAAATAATTATGATACCATCTTAGTTTAAAACTCTTCTTTCAAAATCATGCTAGTAGTATTGTCAATTAATATTTTAGCAGTAGTACTAAATGTTCTTGCTTGAATATGGACTAAGAACTAGAGATTACCTACTCATTTCGTTTTATTAAAGTTTATTTATTTATTAGTTTTGTTTATTAGTTTTATTAGTTGTCATCATATGATTATTCCGATATACAAATTAAAAAAAAAATAAAACCAACCTAATTTTATCCGTGACAGGCATCCCTACATCAGAAAATATACTTATTTAGAGCATGCCGTAATATATTAATTGCGGAAGTAATTAAACCGCGTATAATTATTTAAAAACATGGTCGTTTTTTTTTAACTTTTGTAATCGTTGTTTTTACTAGAGATGATATATTTTGTTTTAATATTTGTCTTTATTAGAAAGTAACACTTCTGGCATATAAGTAAAAAACCGTAAAGATTTTTTTTTTACTAATTTACGAACAATGCTTTGGTCGGTTTGAGTGTAATCTAAATTATTATTATTTTTCAAATGTCAATGTGCTTGCTCCTTTGCGCTTTTGAAATCTGTGATCCAAATAAATTGTCAATGCCAATTGTCAACAGTTGTAGAATAAGATATCAAGTTTTATTTTAACTTTAAGTCATATCACTAAATTATTTGTCATTAAAATGAATTAATTTAATTTAGATAGTGCCAAATATTACTTCCAAGTGATTGAACTATGTATTGTTTCCGTTGCATTTATTTATTTTTTTACCTTTTTTAAAATTTTATTCTTATTTATTATACTTATATGCTATTTTCTTTCATAAGGACAAAAAGTTGCTATATTTTCGTGCCCACTACGATTTAACTGTGATCTACAACTGTTGCGTTTCTGTTACTCATTTACTTGACTGTTATCACTATCGGATATTTTGTAATAACCATTTCCGACTGAATAAAAATACCGTTTTGTACATATTTCTTTTATTGCTTGTTTTCACTGAATTTATCTCGTCTCCTCTGTAACATTTAAACGATGCACAACGCTATCGCATTGTAATTTAGCATTGAGGAATCAGTCGGTGGTCCAGTAGTCGAGCACACGGCTTCTGAATCTAGAGGTTGCAGGTTCGAATCCTTGCACACACCAATAACTTTTCGGAATTAATTTCGAAAGTTGTGTGTGATAAATATCGATGACTAAAACTTCGTGGCCGGTATGCCAATAAGTTCGCTACCTATTCCATTTGGGACGTAAACATAACGGCGAATCGAGACTTAATAGCCACTGCCTACGGGTAGAAAAAGGCGTGAAGTTCTGTAAGAATTTGTATCCTGGGAATAAGGGGCCGTCAATTAATCACGTGAGGTTAGAAAGTGGGGAGGGTCTAACAAATATCACGAGGGGGGAGGGGGGTGTAGTAAGATATCACGTGTATTTATTTTTTCTACCTTATTATTTGAATAAAATAGATTGGTGTGAGCCCAGAATCGATCCCACGACTTTCTGATTCAGAAGCAGGCCGCTCGAGTACTCGACCAGCGAGATTGGTGATGAACAAAAATAATACTCTAAAAACTTTAAGATTCTTTGTATGTACTAAAAATACACGTGATGTTGGATATGGGGGGGAGTTAGTTTTAAATGTCACAACGTATCACCATGGGGGAGACATGGGGAAAAATGCTGAAAATAACGTCACGTGATTAATGGACGGCCCCTAAGCCTGATGTTTCGCAAGAGCTCACGTCGTAGAGACTGCTACTGCCTATGCATTTCAGTAACATACTGAACTTTTATAAATATGCATAATTAATACAATATAATCTGGCCGAATGAATGTCTGCCCGTCCTGCTGAATGGATGGTGGATTCATTGTCTTTTATCGGGCAGCTAAGTACCTATTGTTGAAACGTAGTCCCTAAAAGTCATTGTAGTATGTGTACTATTATTTCGAATCAGATGCTTCCACACCGAACCATGCGTCGCTAAACCACTAGTTTATCGAGACAAATTTGTGTATTGTAATTTAAAAAACTTAATTTTTGGATACATCTTAGTCTCGGTGGCGCAGTGGGCGAGCGCACGGCCTCTGATCCAGAGGTCCGGGGTTCGATTCCAGACACTGGCTCACACCAATGACTTTTCGAAATAGTTTTCGGAAGTTATGTGTGATAAATATCGATGACTGACAAACTTTGTGCCCGGTATGGCAATAGGTTCGCCACCTATTCCATTTGGGACGTAAACATAACGGCGAGACGAGGCTTAACAGCCGCTGCCTACACCTTCGGGTAACAAAAGGCGTGAAGTTATGTTATGTTATGTTATCTTAGAATATGTTTAGGTGTATTGTGCCCAAAACAAATTAGTAATAATAAGCCAGCACAACCACAACTGTCAAAAAGTATCAGTACCACAATAAGTTTCCTCGCGCGGCTTCATCTTGGCTATTTATTTTTATTGTAACGATTGTTGTACTCGGAAAAATGCCGCCTTATATTATGTATCTACAATTATACAAATTATTAAGCTATTACGAGCGTGCGAAATGAATCATAAATATTTTAAAGCAAAAAAATATTAAAATATTGTTTTCGTAAGCCAGTACGAGACTAATATGTTAAAAAAAGCGTTGCCTACAGAATGACAACGGGAGGAAGGTTGCATTCAATCCGAGTCTGAAGTTATCGCGCCCGAGTGGTACAAAGTTAACGCAGAGTCTCGTAGTTTCATTAAAACGTCGCAATCAATATAATGTCGCGGCGAGGAGGGCTCACAACTCCCCGTTTCGCTCCCAGCCTCTGGTCTGGAGCGCCAACCATCCCGCCAGCTCTCACTCACCCCTCGCGGCGGGTAATCTCTATGGCAACACCTAAATTCCCCGCCGGCGTTTGGGTGGCAACAGTATGATGAAAATTATGTTTGATTCTTTAACTATATGTTTGGTGATGTTTTTTCATTGATTGTAAGACTAATTGAAGCGATTGTAGTCCAAATACTTACAAACATTGATAGACATTAGTATGTATCAATCTGGTGAACGCGGTACCTACTTTCCCTATTCTATGAAATTTAGTCACAAATGGACTGGTTGGAGAATATTTTGAGTCTACATGTGTATTTGTATGTGTTTTCAAATTAATATGTTTGTATTTATATACATACTTACAAAATATTTTACATTTTACCTTACATTCGTACATTACAAATGTCATTTCTCAGCATAAAAATGTATCGGGCATATCATGAGAAGAACCAGTCAAGAAAATACAAATAATAACTTAACAAGTGGGTAAATTAAAAGTAACACATGATTTTCGGTTCTATTTGTATAGTTTTATTTTATGACTGTATGCATACTTATTGGGAATTTTCTTTTTTTATGGGATGCGTGCAAACGAGCAGTCGTGTCACCTGATGGTAAGTGAGCAACGCCGCCCATGAACACCAGCAACACATAAGGCGTTACAGAACGTTGCCGACCTGTCAGTCAGGGTCAGTGTTCCTATCTATAGGTTGATGCGCTCGAATACATTAATATATAGTGTAGGTATATAAAACGCCTGGTAGTGTAAAGGAGAATGCTGTAATAAAAGTTGTTTATTAAAGTCTTCAACATCTATCCCACCTTTCGTGAATTAAATACTTGGCCTCAATGTCAATGACAACAAAATTATAAGACAATAAAGCGACGTGTCGAAACAAGTATACAGCAGATGAACTAAACAGAAAATGTAATAAAACGAAAAATCTGTGCAGACATTTATTTTGAAACGGAGATGAAATAATAAACTTATACACTTTACGAATAATCACAGCTATTTATTAAAATAATATAGTTTTACACAATCAGGCAGAGTTTCGACCTATCTCGTATACAACAGCCAAATGTGTCACAAAATGAGCGGTTCGACTATTTATAATCTTCGGCCGTTGGGATGTGACGTCACTAACGGTCACTAGCCGGCTTGACTGACAGTCTTGACATTGGCGTGGCATTGGCTTGGCTTGGCTTGGCTTAGCTTGGCGTGGCGTGGCTGGACACGTGGCGTGGCATGGCGTTACAGTCGGCCATCCTGTAACAATTGCTCCCGCAATGGAGCGCATAGTTTGCATTAGCTTTAGCTCTCTAATAGGTCAATTAAGTCTTCAGTCTCTAACTGGTCATCAGAACTGCTGGCACTGTCAGATACAGGAACTATGCTATGATATGGTCGCAGAGAGTCTGCTGAAACAAGCCCCGTAAAGTTTTTGTAACCTCTTAATCCCTTAATGCTTCTGATCCTGTATCTGTCATTGCCAAGCACTTTAGTTATTATATAGGGGCCTGAATACAAGTCGTCCAGCTTTGTGTTGACCCTAGCAGCACTACTAGTGGGCGCCTGCCTCCATAATACTAATTCTCCTTTCTTATATACATGACAATTTTTGCGACGTTTATCAAAGTTACGTTTCATCCTATCGCTAGCTTTATTGATACGTGCACTGGCCTTGCTACGTTTCGCTTGAGTCGATTCACATACTTGGTCTGGAATGGATACATCACACACTGGCCTACCACTACGTGCAAACATTAAATCATAAGGCTTAAGCCTGGTAGTATCATTTAAAGTATTATTTATCCCCCAAATTACATCTGGTAGACGATTTGACCAGCTATTAGCGGCTTCACTAGGGTCAGACGCACGTAGAGCATTTAATATCGTGCGATTGGTGCGCTCAACTTGCCCGTTGGCACGAGGGCACGCTATTGCATTTAACGTATGTTTAAACTGCTTATCACTAGCAAATTTCTTAAAATACCTACTAGTAAATGCCTTGCCATGGTCAGTTACTACTCTATCCGGATAGCCAAATAATGCGAATATTCTTTTAAGTATTCTAATTGTTTCAACTGAATTGACTGATCGACTACACTCTGCAATCACAAATTTTGAAAAAGCGTCAGTTATAACTAACATATATTCATAACCTTTCTTTGTCCTACAAAACGGGCCTAAATGGTCGACATGTATCATTCTAAACGGTTCATTTGGTTTAGGAATCGGATGCAACATGCCTTCCTTTCTACCATGATTTCCCTTTCCATAGGCACAACTTAAACAAGCAGTTACATATTTACGAATGAATCTTGTCATTTTAGCGAACCAAAAATTATTTTTAATTAAATCTGTGCATCGTTTTAATCCTACATGTCCGATTTCGTCATGATGCATTTGAAGTATTTTCCACCTAGCTGCCCCAGGCACTACAAGTCGATTTCCACCGAGCGTCTTTCTATATAATCTGTCATCTATTAACACATAATTGTTTATTATATTCCGTTCAGCCGATCCGGCTTTTATTTGGTCAATAATGTTTTTTAATTTGTCATCTTGATATTGAACTGTATAAAACCAATCAGTAACTTCCAAACGATTAATATTTACAGCATCAATTGGATTCCTACTTAACGCATCGACATGTTTCATTCGTTCACTCGGTCTATATTCTACGCTAATATCGTATTCCTGGATTAACAGCCACCATCGCGCAATACGCGGTATAATGTCGCGTTTAGTGAGGGTAGCTCGGACGGCAGTACAGTCGGTGACTACCTTTACGTGTTTACCTACTACGTACATCCGGAATTTACGCAACGATTCTACGACCGCTAATGTTTCGAGCTCGTAGCTATGATACATAGTTTCCTCCCTAGACGTCACTCGGCTAAAATACATAACAGGACGCAAAGTGTCGTCGGACTGCTTTTGTAATAAAATTCCTGCTATTCCTAATTTACATGCATCTGTATGAATTTCTATATCCAAAGTAGGGTCAAACAAAGCTAACACTGGTTTAGAACACAAACATGTTTTCAGTTCGTTAAAACTATCGACCTGTCTATCACTCCATACCCACGGTACATTTTTCTTAGTTAATTCCGTTAAAGGACGAGCTATAACCGCGAATTTATATATAAATTTTCGGAAGTAACTACAAAGGCCTATAAATTGACGTACTTCATGTACATTTCTTGGTACAGGAAACCGCGAAACTGCAATTAATTTTAGTTCTGCCGGTTGCACACCTTCATGGGAAATTTCATGTCCTAAATAAGTCACTTTCTGTTGTAAATAAGAGCACTTTTTCATATTTAGTTTTAAATTTTCTGATTCAAACTTTTGCAACACCGATTTTAACATTTTTATACCAGAACTAAAATCAACTGAGGGTAGTAATAAATCATCTAAAAATGCAAGAATTTCACTATTTGAACTGTCAGTTTGCGACGTCTGGGAACGAATGGAATCAACTATTTTACTGATCATTCGCATAAAAACTGAGGGTGCGTTGGCCAAACCAAACGGAACGCGCATGTACTCATAATGACCCTGAGGTGTTATAAACGCAGTTTTGTGAGTGTCCTCAGGTGAAATTCGTAATTGGTGATAACCTTGGGCCATATCGAGACTCGTGAAGTACTTCATACCGGCCAACTTTGAAACTTGATCGTCGATGTTTGGTAACGGATACCTATCTTTTATAGTGATTGAGTTCAGAGCACGATAATCAATACATAACCGACTATCACCGTTCTTTTTCCTCACTAAGATAACTGGAGAGGCATAATCTGACTCGGATTCTTTAATAATGCCGGCGTCTAATAAATCACGAACTTTAGAATTTACTATTTGTTGTTCAGTGTGTGATAACCTATAAGGTTGACGATAAATTGGTTGCTGAGTGGTAAGCTTTATTTTCATATGTAACAAATTAGTGCAACCGAGATCTTTTGTGTCATTTGCAAAGGTGTTTTTATATTGTAATAATAAATGTATTAAACTATCACGCTCGTCTTTATTTAAGCTCCCCACATTGATTTCGGATATCGGTACTCCGCCTATAGTATCATTAGTGATTTTATTAGTTGTTAAAATCGTAGCAGACGGGACTGTAAGGCGATACGAATTGTAAAAACTAGTGGCTAAACCGTTTGGCTTATTTGGCAAAACGCTTGGCAAGCAAGATAATATTGACTTGGCTGAACTCACCTGGCTTGGCTGGATCGCAGATTGGTCGCAGCTACCTGCTCGTGCGAGGACCTGGCCGGCTTCCCACTCGATGTCTTTGGTGCCGGTGTTGATAACCTTCATGAAACCCTCTCCGCCTCGAAGTAAAGTAGCTGGTAGCGAATAGGAAACTCCATGCAGTTCATAGTGGCGTGGCGTTGTGCAGACATCATCTTCCGCGGTATTGCCCAGCACCCGGACTTTGATGACGGAGGTACCGGGTGGCAAGGATTCTTTGTTTGATGTCACGACGTTAAATTTCTGAATATCTTCGACTACTTGAAGTTCAGCAAAAGGGTCAGGGTCCAATCTTAACGAAGCATTTCTATTGGTCACCACTAACGACACATGATCAGCGTTGATAACTGGCTGACCAACTAATAATTGAATGTCCTGCATGTCAGCTTCTGTTATATGCGCAGTACATCTAACATGAATGTCATCGATTTCTAGGTCAAATTCTACTTCTCCGCGGCTTGTAAGTAAACCACCAGAAAAGCCTTTTAGGATAGTGCTCGTAGGTATAACCTTGAGTGCCAAAATGCCAACAATATCTGCATTTATAACATTTACCTGGCTTCCAGTGTCAATGTAAGATTTC
Source organism: Euproctis similis (assembly GCA_905147225.2). NCBI lineage: Eukaryota > Metazoa > Arthropoda > Insecta > Lepidoptera > Erebidae > Euproctis > Euproctis similis. Next base: position 4,586,643 of record LR990107.1, read on the forward strand.
AAAAAAATTCCGTTCACCTTCACGACCTTCTTGTAAATATCATTATAATTTTGCACTAGCTTAACTTCCTTGATGTTGCTGTTCGATTCGGCCGACTTAAGCTGTGTAATTGAAGAGCCAGGGCAGCGGGTAGCAATATGACCCTGTACACCACACTTGAAACAAATGCGTCGGTCAGGTAATGAGCAATTTCGTAAAATGTGGCCAGTCTTCTTACAACGCGGGCAGGGATCAGTCTCACTGTTCACTTTCTTATCTGGGTTCGGCAGCTGTCTAGCATCTTTGTTCGGCTTGTCGCGTGCTTCAAATATCGGTGGGCGATAATCATCAAGGGCACAGAGGAAGGCTTCATATAGTTCATCCGGTCGCTGGCATTGGAAGGCCCTTGCATTTGGTTGTAAGGCAGGCGGTAACCCTCTGATTATACACGAAACGCTAGCAGTATCAGATAGGTTACAACGAAAGCACATGGCAATTTTATCCTGGTAATATTTTGTCATGGTTTCGTTCGGCACCTTCTTTCTGTTCATCATTTCTTCTAACAAAGCACTGAAGTCACGATGTTTGGGAAATGCTCTTATTAACATACACTTCCATTCCTCCCAGGAGTAATTATAATCATCGAGTCTATTGTACCACTTACGTGCTTGACCACGTAGTTTATCTTGAAGGTGAAAAGATTTCACTTTGTCGCTCCAGCCGTGTATGTCTCCCAACTGATCAATTTTCTTCAACCATACCGATACTGTGCAATCTTCTCCTTCAGGGTCGAATTCTGGGATAAGGGATGCCGCACGATGGCCTTTGAATTGGTTGAGCGGTAAGGTTTCGTCATTGAGTTCTTGTATCGCCCTACCCACTTCGTTTTCTAGCATACTTTTGAGAAGTTTTCTAGCAGGTGGCGGTGGGAATTCTTCATCTTCACTGATGTGGCCTTGCTCTTCTTCACTCCAGCCAGGCGGACGTACTCCACAGCCAACAGATGCAGTAGGGCGATTACGCTTCATATCCCACTTCTGAGTGAAACGGAGATGAAATAATAAACTTATACACTTTACGAATAATCACAGCTATTTATTAAAATAATATAGTTTTACACAATCAGGCAGAGTTTCGACCTATCTCGTATACAACAGCCAAATGTGTCACAAAATGAGCGGTTCGACTATTTATAATCTTCGGCCGTTGGGATGTGACGTCACTAACGGTCACTAGCCGGCTTGACTGACAGTCTTGACATTGGCGTGGCATTGGCTTGGCTTAGCTTGGCGTGGCTTGGCGTGGCGTGGCTGGACACGTGGCGTGGCATGGCGTTACAATTTGCAGGTTTCTGTACCTACACAGCTACCTGCCTTATTCAATTAGCTTTTGATATCTGAGTAGTCGCCGGTCGTGATAACATCGGCGCCGTACCTATTCGCTTTTTAGTTTTGTATTTCTTCGATCTGATGAAGTAAGTACCTACCTAGATAGCTATATATCTATCTTTCATCTAATTTGCGCGCGTCAGTGGCGGCCATTTTGATTCTAAATAGCTGGTAGGTTATAGTTAGTTACATATTCTTGTATTAGACTCTTCGTTTTACAAATGTGATAGTATCGATGGCTTCCTTTGTACATTGGTAAAAGTAACGAGTGCTGATTATTACTCTAAGGATTCGATTCACGAATAGGATATACTCTTGTATGAGGAGAATTTGATGTTTATATGGAGTTGGAACTGGATAGGTTTTAGTAGTCTCGGTGGTCCACTAGTCGAGTACCCCGCTTCTGAATCAAGAAATCGCAGGTTCGAATCCTGGCCCACACCAATGACTTTGTACGGTAATAGTTTATATCATTTGGGACGTAAACATAAGGAGACGGCGAGACGCCTACATCTTCGGGTAGAAAAGGCGTGAAGTTATGTTATGTTTTAGTAATAAAGTTGGCATTTATATTCCTTGGCTAGTTACCATCAAATCTGACTATATATCTAGTATAATTATTTTGTGTCTATATGATTAATCTATTACCGACGGGCTGACCTGATTCTAATGAAATTTTAATTTGCGTAAACATGATTTTTTGAAGGGTTGGTATGAGTCCAAATTGAATTTTGTTGTCAGATTGTTGGAATTAAAAAAGACTAACTTCGATGATTCTCTGTTTACTTAGAAAATAGTTGATACCTATTGTAGGTAATTGATAATTATATGTCTAAAGTGGGTTTCCTATACCCTAAGAACAGTAGCGTTAGAGAACAGTGTAAATAGAGCGTTGGGCAGATTTCCGGGCGCAAAAAATGTTAGCTAAGGCCCAGCTAGCTAACAGTGGTAGAGCCACGCAGAAAACTGCATGAATGGGCCGTCGCGACCGGTGAAATACCACGGCCTCTCAGAATAATGACGTCGCTATGCCTCTAGTCCCTTAAGGCTGGCACCTGTTGCACCTGCAACACAGATAATAGGCGGCGGTGGTTGCTTACCAACCTAACGTTCTATTTTGTCATGGAATGTATCTTGGCCGTCCTCGACTCCTACATCCATCCGCTTTTGCATTGTATAAATGCTTAGTTAATCTTGCATCATCCATTATTTCTACATGTCCAAACCATCTTCTTTAATGGCTTTGCCTAAAATACCTAAATTCTAAACTTAAATTTAGAATTTAGGTATTTTAGGCAAAGCCATTTGCTACAAATTAGGTCTTTTCGAATTTCATGTAGGACGCTTGTTGTTTCTGTGATATAGTGGAAAAGTTGTTTGCACTCCTTTTATCAAAATGGCGACCGGGGGACTAGGGTGGCAACCCCGAAAACCTGGAGCTAAGCTTCTATTGATACCCACCCACATGTTCCAAGAATTATTAAACTGTGCCCTCTAAGAAATGCAATAACCTTTTAATGGAATATTATGATAAGAGGAACATTAAAAAATAAAACCACCAAATGCTGGTCATATACTACTATATTACTCACACACTCACAAGTACGTTACCTACAGTAACTGACCAAATCAAATACATAAACATTTTTGTAAAGATAACGACAAAAATAACTTTTAGTTCAATAACAATTAATAATATAATATACTATAATAATACTACATTTTGTGAGGGTACATATAAATTAAGTATATTTAGAAAGACATTTTGAATCGATATTAGTCTGATAGTCCTACTATGCACCTCTGGCTAAGTAGTCCATTATATTCAGATACATATTCCACAGATCACATCTACAACTATTAAAAACTATGATGGTAGCAAACAAGCTCACCATACACTGGAGTGGTTATTATCATCTACCATGGAAGCATGTCTCACCAGGATGGACGACAGAAAGACCGTTTCAAAGCCCACCCCTTTTAATAGGGTTGTGTGCAAGCGTGAAAGTCCGCTGCGGTCAACATAATATGGTATTCTGAAAAGTTACTCACAAAAAACAACACAACCAAAAATTGTTCACCTTTTAAAAATTTAATTAGTTTGTGTGATAAATATCGATGACAGATTTGGGACGTAACAAAGATTCGGCGAATCGAGACTTAACAGCCGCTGCCTATACCTTCGGGTAGAAAAACGCGTGAAGTACTGATTACAGACAAATGTGTTTTATATTCTATTTATTCCGTAAATGATTACGTTTGTGTTTAACCAAACTACCTTTACTGTAAAAACATTTCTCGCAGTGATCACATCTGAACGGTTTCTCGTCCGAGTGTATATGTGTGTGGTTCATTAGGGCGGCCCTCTGCGAGAAACCTTTACCGCACTCGTCACATTTGTATGGTTTCTCGCCTGTGTGTATTCGCATGTGCCTCTCGAGGCTGGCTTTGTTATCAAAACATTTGTTACACACATTACATTTGTGCGGCTGAACACCGGTGTGCAAACGTATATGCATATTCAACTTGTGTCTCGTACTGAAACATTTATCACAGTTATCACATTTGTACGGCTTCTCACCAGTATGAGTCTTACGGGTATGATCTACCAGTGAGTTCTTTTGAGTGAAACATTTTTCACAAAAGTTGCATTTGAACGGTTTCTCACCGGTGTGAGTCAAATTGTGCTTGTCCAGTATCGCCTTGTTACTGAAACATTTATCGCACGCGCTACACTTGTATGGCCTCTCGCCTGTATGGTTGCGCATATGAATCTTCCATTGACTCTTGCCTCTAAAACATTTGCCGCACAAGTCACACTTGTAGGGTTTGAGGCCGGTGTGTATCAGACTGTGTATCGCCAGATTGCTCTTGTGCCCGAAATATTTGTCGCAGTCGTTACACTTGTGCACCTTCATACCGATGTGAGTGCGTATGTGTACTTTATAATGTGACTTATATACAAAACTTTCATCGCATATGGTGCACTGAAATAGTTTGTCGTCAGACTGTCCATCTGATTTATTCGAATTATTATCTCCTGTTTCAATATCGATATTAGTTTTGCGTTCACATTTTATTTCTCTCGCGACATATTTGTTTTGTTGACAATTAATTTCTGTTGGTTTGTTTGAAGCGACTCGTGCCCATGGATTGTGTACGGCGCGATGCGATGCACCAGGCGCACCTAAAATACAGACAAAAATAACTGATAGGTGCATAATATTATGAATATTTTGTGGCAGTGGTTACAGTCCGTGACTACTCATGACTGACTAACTGGAATTAGTCGTTGGAAATACGAATATGCAAGGTAGATCGTAAATTGGCCGGAATTAAGATCTAATAATAAGCCCGCAGTATGAGATTTACTGTCACCAGCCTAATGTTATATAGGTAAAACTGACAGCCTGTTACATCTTCTTACATAAACTACTGAATTGATAAAATATATGAATGAATATGAACGCAGCTAAACAAAGGAAGCAATTTTGAAATTTATAGTGTTATTTTTAACAGATAAATTGTATCTACCTATATACAGCGCGACAGAAAAGAGTAGAAATTAATTATTTTGGAACTAAGGAATTTGGAATTCCTAGCAACACTCGAATACGAAAAATTAATGTCAACAGTGTCATCTTGCATCTCGCGATAGCTAAGATTCGTACAAATTTTGTTTTAAGACCTGATTCTAAGACAGCCAAGTGTGTATATTGTTTATCATCATGAATAAAACCATCCGTAGTGGTACCCGTGCAATAATTTATAAAGTTTTCATGAGGTGTCTAGCGGAATTTCAAGCTGGAAGTTTGCTAATCGAGTTGGATGATGTATACACGTACACCGTACAGCAGCAGCTTTAACCGGTAAGTTATCAGTTAGATAACAAATAAAACTTATAAAGATACTTTTGGCATGTGATGGCAGATACTTTCCTATCGAAAACTTAGTGATTACTTTATTTTTAATTTCATTTTTAGGTTACGGGACGAGCTAATGGGAAAACAAGAAATATTATATTTCGGTGCTAGTACTAGTTCATCGCGTCAAAATGTAGATGATCGCATTGAAGGAGTGGAATATTTAGATTGACTGAATATCCCGCCTTATCGCTAACATTAGGAAAATATTTTTTCCTAATCTGAATTGCACGCATCACTTCGTAGAATTTGAACTTCGGCCATACATTACAATTAGACAAGACGCAGCTACAGGTATAACTCTTTTACCTCGCCGCCAACTAGGAAATTTCCTACAATCCTGGCTGCTTTGTCACGATAAAATTTAGTAAATTTTGAAATAAATTTCTTTGTTTAAGGTGTTTCTGAAAGTACAGTACGCAGAATAGCCCAGGATGGCATTCAAAATGGCGGAAAAATTTCTACTCCTGCTAAGCACCGAAAAGGTCGACCACCAAAAAATTTAGACGATTTCGATATCTGCGCAATCCGCCAAAAAGTACATTTTTACAAAAGTACACTGTGAAAAAAAAAGTGCCAACAGTTAGCAAATTATTATTGCAGTTAAAAGATGATATAAATTATGATGGAAATCGTGAACACTTAAGAAATCTCTTAAAAAAGATCGGTTTCCAGTTTAAAAAGTGCAAGTCTAACAGACAGGCTACAGGAACTACAGAAGGACGTTATAAATTTCGATGAAAGCTACATTCACTCTAGCTATAAAGTCAAAAAATCCTGGCAGTCTATTCACACTAAAGGTGTCAGCTCTGATACATCAAAAGGAAAACGTTGGATTCTAGTACACGCGGGAACTGAAAAAGGTTTTGTGCCTAATGCACTTGTAGTTTTTAGTGGAGTGAATAAGCAAGGGGATTATCACTCAGAAATGAACCAGGGAAACTTTACAAAATGGGTTACTGTAAAGCTCATTCCTAATATTGCAGAGCCATCCATAATTGTCATGGATAATCACTCTGTAATTAAAAATAAAACTCCAACATCAGCAAGTAAGGTAAATGAACTAAAGTCATGGCTACAAGATAACCATATATCATTTGATCCAGATTTGAGGAAATCTGGTCTTCTAGAGCTAGTAAAAAGACATAAACCTATGCCAGTTTATAGTTTGATCTGAATCCCATCGTTGATTTGGGCTTTGGCAAAACGAAAGATTGCTGCAAAAAATGTAGGTGCACAAGATATTAAGGAATTGGCTATAGAAGCATTTCAGTGCGCCCAACAGGATTGGATGAGTCGTTGTAAACATGAAAAAAAATATTGTACAAGAATATTATGATCGTGGCAAAACACTTTATAGTGACATAGGTCAATTGGTTATTGAAGTCGGTGAAGACAGCAGCAGTGATGATGAGAATGAAGCAAAAAGCAGTGACGAGCTAATGGGAAAACAAGAAATATTATATTTCGGTGCTAGTACTAGTTCATCGCGTCAAAATGTAGATGATCGCATTGAAGGAGTGGAATATTTAGATTTGGATTTGTTGGACTAGTTTTATTTGATTATAAATAAATGCCTTTTAATTCCTAGTTAGTTTTAATTATTTGTTTGCCTGAAGGAGATCTGTTTAGGATATCGTCGAGTTAGTTGGCTCCATAAACAATAGCTTTTCAGACTCTTGTGCTTTATTTTAATATTTTTGTGCATGCTGTCTGTCTGCCGTCTTCGAATTTTGGTTTGAATGTGATTGTGGTTGTTTCATTCCAGTTACGGTTATAGCATTTCCCTTGTTCACATAACAAAGGAAAAGGGTCAACAAGATTACTTGTATGCAAATCGGGTATCAAATGTAGCTCTGTCTACCTTTTTCGGCATATAGGAGATATGCCGAATATAGGAGAATAGGAATAGGAGGAATATAGGAGTTGTCTGTCAGTCTTATCTTCTCATATGATTACTACTAAATACGTACATCTGTGCCAGTAGCTAAGATATGTATATTGCTAAAACAACTGAAAATATTATATAATTTATAAATTAATTAATCTTACAAAATACAAATACATTGCGTAGAAAAAATCAATTATCATGATTACATAATAATAATTATCAGTGTTACCATCTGCTCGATGGTGGCGCCCTCATTTATTTTCTACTCTTTTCTGTCGCACTGTATAAAAAATTGCTACTTCGCACAATATCAATTACTCTGTGTTCGATTCATCGATTTCAATATTGGCAATCTGTGAAGAATTGAAATAATAAAGACCAATTATATATCATTCATTCGTAATCAATGATATTTTATTGACACACTGAAATGGTTGTAAAAATTTGAAATAGTTAGTTATGTTCTAAAAATATTGTTTACTTGTTTAGCATGGGGATTTCTTTTTGGATGTGCAGTATATAAAACCTAGTATTGCTTAATTATAAGGCAATACTAGGTTCTATATAAATCTTCGGTTTGTAATGGAAGCTATATAAATTGTGACGAATGAAAAGTAAAAAAAATATTGAAGTAATATATGGTCAAAATTTTGACTTCAAATAGAAATCTTAGGTATTTATATGCAGATCGGGCGAGACTTGTCCCCGCCGGCGTTGGTCGCGGCAATGCTGGCGGGCGAGGAGGAGTGGAGGGCTGTGGTCTCCTTTTGCGAAGCTGTCATGCTCCAGAAGGAGGCCGCCGAGCGGGGTCGGGAGAGAGCCGATCCCGCTCGAAGGCGGCGGCGGCGAGCTCAGTGATCGCCGCCGCCGGCGGGCCGCGAGGGCGCACACCCCGCGGGTGCGCCCGGGTCGCGGCCCGGGAAGGATGACCCCCCGGTGCGGCCGGGGAGGGTCGTCGGGGGTGCCGCCGGCCGCGCGCCTCTTTACAGCGCGCGGTCGGAGCCGCCCCGCCCGGGGGAGCCCTGCCGAGGCTCCCCGAGGATGAGCACCCCCTCGTGACGGAGGGGGGGCGACAGCGGGGTGGACCAGAGGGGTTTATCCGAATCCTGCACCACCCCAACGCCGGAGGAAGGCCGCCGCGAGGTTTTAGTGGGTAACCCTAGGATCGGATTTCAGTTTACTGTTTTGGGAGTCCCACACTACCCCCTGCCGTCCCCAGGCGGGGGGTGTGCATAAAGCATTTCCTCGCGTAAAAAAAAAAAAAAAAAGGTATTTATATGCAACACAACTCTCTTCCGAAGTAGGCAAAACAACAAACTGACTCTTAGACAATGCACTTATTCGGACTAATCGTCTCCGCTAATCCGTAAAATGGTAATATGTATATTAGACAGTATTGTTAAAATTCACAGCCAGATTATGTTTAGCTAACAATAGTTTCATTCATAGCCTTTTACTAGAGATCCGCCGAGTACTCGGCCGAGTAATTCGGTTTAATAAAATTTCTTATTTCGTAAATTAATATTCAAAAGAAAATTTGTGGCTTCCTTTGAAGTTGTAAACAGTGCACCTAACAAGGTTGATCCAAGCTTGTCGCTTAGCAAAAGTGTTTATCGGGCGATTGTTTTTGGGAGGTGAGTAACGTCTACGAATAGGCTATTACCAGAACGTGCAGAGAGCCTTTTGTTCCTGTATCATATCTTACATATATTAAATTTTGAATATTGATTATTAATTCTAGTTGATTAACACTGTTACTTCAAATATATGTACCAAAACATATTACTTTTCTTATATATACTCGGCATTCGACCCTAGGTATTCGGCCGAGTTAAAGTGTCAAAAACCCGGGGAGTAGGTATACCGAATATCAACTGAGTACTCGGCCCATATCTATTTTTTACCTTCCTAGATGTTTCTTGGAGGTATATGATGATATACAAACCAGCTCCACTAAACAATTGTAGACTAGGCACGAAAACATGCAGGTATCGATAAGAATGAACCACTTATCAAAGAGAGACGAATATCTTAGCCATCCATGGATACACGATGCGGGTGCGAAGTCCATTGTGTGGCAGAGAGAGAAACTCCGAGCAGATCCCAGGACTTGCGACCCAGGTGTAGTATTAAGGGAGCCCCTTGCCAAGGTACATCAACACTCACCTTCACACACTTACACGTTCTAGGATAGAACCCACTGCAGATCTAGGTAGGCCAAGTTCTTTAAGAGGTTGTAGAGAGATTTAGCTGGAATACCTCTCGCTCCCACTTCTACCACATATAAGTTAACCACATATCCATTTTTAATTATTAAATCAGTTCATATACAAAGCCAGCTCCACTAAACAATTGTAGACTAGGTACGAAAACATGCAGGTATACCAACTATTAATAATCAAACAATTATGCAAATATTCACCTGACATTGTATGGTTAAACTTAATTGGAAAAGTTTGGTACATTTGTTGATAGCTCGAACTTGCATCTGAAAATAAGTACATACAATAGATTCTTATGCGGTCTCATAGAATTTATAGATTAAATATTGTTGTAATTAAAACTGATGCAATTTTGATTTTGTGTGACTGCAGTGTATTATTTACTGTGTGGTCCAATAGTCGAGTTACCCCCTTCTGAATTCAGAAGGCGTGTCCCACAATAATTAACATAACGGGAAGTAACTTATGTTACTTTTCACGATTCGGTGAGTCGTGGTAACAGCCGCTGCCTACACTTTTGGGTAAAAAGAAGTAGTAGTAGTGTAGTAGTAAGTGAAGTAATGTTATGTTTGGTGCATATAATGATACTAAATACTAACTTGCATGTATGTTGTGGATTTGCGATTTGGCAAATCTATCCTTGAAACTTTTGACTGGTTCTTCAGAAGGGTCTTCTTCTAGGTATCCAGCAGTATCATACTCCATATTGTATTCCATTTTGATGTGAGTGTTTAAAGATGGATAGTCCATGTCACCGTGGGACACTGCAGGGTGTGTGCTGGGCTCAACTTTGATATTTGTTATATTTATTTCAACAGGTTCTATAGCTGAAGGTGTTAAGTAGTCAACATTATGCATGTTTTGATCCCATTCATTGTCTTCGGTGTCTATTCTCTCTGTTTTCACAATTACGGACTGGGCTAGTTGGATCGCTTTTGGATATGTTTGTTTTTTTTCTGCATTCAGATCTCTGACTGTAAATATAATATACATGTATTTATTAACACAGTACAAGATGGTGAACGCTATGAAGAGCAGATATTTAGTGATAAATAGTGAAAGAAATATCATTTGTAATTAAAAAAAAAATCTGAAAAAAAACACTGTTGAAACTATTCTATATAATACAGAGGTCACATGGTAATCTGATATACACTTTTTTGGGGAATGCCAGACTTGCCCAAAAAGGTGTTTTTGTCATCACTAAAATCTAAAAGTATTTGTTTTTCAGATTTTTTTGTCATAATTCCTCCTAGATAAATGATGCTGCTTAGTTCTGGAAATTTTAAAAAGATGTGTACAGTTTTACAGGATTTTTTATACACCCAGCTCATGTACAGTATCTCATTTTTGATAGAGTCAAAATATCAAGATATCATGACTAACTTTAATTAATGTCAAACAAATATTAGGTGCATACCTTCAAATTCTTCATTGCTCATATTATCAAAATTTCCTTTAAGATCCATCTGGTTACAATATTTTAATGCTTTACCAGCTTCTTGCCAGGTTTTTGAGACAAAACTAAAGTGTATTAATGGATGCACTATTTTAAATGGATTGCTCTTTTGCAAATCAATATCTGCCATCTGTAAATTTAAGTATCATAATAAATTAATAAGTCTTATAATAATAACAATAAATTAGGGTTGCAATATAAGAGACAATATTAAGATAAAAGTCCATCATTACATAGTATAAAACAAAGTCACTTTCCACTGTCTGTCCAAGGGGACAAACAGTGGAAAGTGACTTTGATATGCGCATATCTCTTAAACTACGCAACGGATTTTGATGCGGTTTTTTTTAATAGTTTGTGGGTGTTAACAGGGTAGTTTTGATCTATAATTCATGTTTAGTGTAGTAAAATAAAGTAATAATTTTCAAGATTAAGAACTTTAATCGCAAACGCTGCTTGAACCCTAAGTGCTATATCAAAACAACATACTACATTATTATACACCTATAGGTCTACAAAAAAGTCCGCGAGGGCATCTCTTAGGGATTACCCACAATGACCATTTTTATTTTTTACGAGAAATAATGGTCTATTTACGAAGCGATTTTAAACATTACAGCATTAATTTTCATCCAATTAAGTGTCTTAAATAGATTGAGCATGTAATATAGATGCTCCTGGCCCTTTACAGCATGCAATTTAAACAAATACTTTCGAAGATATTGCAGTATTAACATAGCAGGAGAGCAGTTATCACTTTTGATGCGGAACAAAGTTCACCAGGTCAGCTAGTTACATAGTATAAAATGAAGTCACTTTCTGCTGTCTATCCCCTTATATGCTTTGAAACTACGCAACGAATTTTAATGCGGTTTTTTAATAGATAGAGGGTGTTAACGGGGTGGTTTTTATCTATAATTCATGAATGTTAAAGGAAAGAAAAAGTGATGAATTCAAAATTTACTTATTTATACTTTTGATGCGGAACAAAGTTCGCTGGGTCAGCTAGTATCCATATAAATTAACTTTAGCCAAGCAACCCTACATGAATTTTATAGCCATAATAATACAGTACACATTAATGATATATTAAATAAGTAAATACAACAATATTTTTTGGCAGATTACACACAGCACCGTTAAGATTCCAAGAAAAAAATATTACAATTATCCAAGTTCAGCTTAAATGTTTGTATTCATGTATACCTCTTCCCAAATAAACATTACTAACTAGTGAAATGCAATTTAATTTAACAATAATATACCTTGTTGCCGCAAACCATTTGATCAAACACATGTTCACTGTGAAGACAATTTGCTTGTAGCTGGTAACTGTTCTGGAGTCTTGCATGGCACATATAACACACTTGCACAGGTCTGTGATCTTTCGTCTCAAACTGTCAGGACAATTTAAATAGTAATAAGCACACAGTTCATTCTAAAATAGTTATATTTGCAGGTTGGGCAAACAAGGATTTACCATGTATTAAAATAAGACTAGAATATTAGTACATTAGATCAACACTGTTAAGTTCAAAGAATATGGTCATAGAACGATGAGAGAACAGTGATGTTTATCTGCGCCTCAAAGAGTGAAATTTATTGAAAAAAAATTGTACAATGACTATAAATAGAATTCTGGTTCAATTCTAATTCTTTTGTATAAAACTTATCCATAATTCTACTAACAACCACCATGTAAATCATCTTTATACAGTAAAAAGTAAATTGAATAATGGATGTAGTGGATATGCTCATGTATCCTCAGTATAATTTTTGCTCATCTGAATGTTAAATTCTCTAGAATGTAATTATTATTATATGCTGTCCTTTTATGAGCTAGGCAGAATAATTCTTACACCACTTTTAAGGCTCTTCCATGTATTCTAACATCATTTTATGCATTCTCCTTCCCCTGTGATAAAACACGCCTAATATGGTTGTGCCGGCTGAGTCATGGCCTTCCTGAACTCCTACACCATTCACTTTTGTATTGTGTTTCTGCTTAGTCATCATTTTAATTCGCGTTCTTATTAGAACGGCTAAATCGTCGAAGCATGACATTTCCCTTGGTACACACGAACAAATGCCATCATATGCAATAATAATTGCACCTATGTATTGTCATCATCAAATAAATATTTATCTAAGTTATGATTCTAAGATTTAACAAGTAACAAATTGACAGCAAAATATTATGTGTTACGGAAGTGAGCCAAATCTGGAATAATTGGTGTAACAGTAGTTCATTAACTTACAGGCCTTCCAGTAAGGTTCTCGTATACTTCTTGGAGATTGGTATTAATTAAGCAATGACTCGCTGCAGTGTCTTCAACTAAACAAATTCTACACACAGAAAACTTATCCATTATAAAAGAAAATATTATTCAGATTACAGACTCTATAATTTTTTTCTAAGACTGTTTATAACACAATATAAACTCATTATGGTTTTGAAATATTTTTCGTCCAATGTACGTAAAGAGTACACATACAAAAGCATTAGGAAACCCAAAAATTACGAAATTGAACAACAAGTCAACCGTAGTCCATTGTAATATTTTCTTAAAATTTATTTTACGGCATTGCATACGAGTCTTTAAGCACAAAAAAGACCAGCATGTTTTCCATCCAAGCTAGTAAATCTGTAAAAAAGTTTTTGAGTTTACGTATGTAATGTATTCCATTACGTACGCAATATTATTGCTATGCCGGGCACAAAGTTTTTAGTCACGAGATATTTATCACATATAAATAACGAAATGAATTTGGAAAAGTCTTTGGATTCGAACCCGTGGCCTCTGGATTCAGAAGCGGGGTGCTCGACCACTGGACCACCGGACAGTTAATAAAACAACAAATAACAATTAAATTCTGACAGTGGTAGAGTCAAACAGTTCGCTGCATGAATGGGTCGGCTCGACCGGTGAAATACCACGACCTCTCAGAAGACCGACGTAAAGTGGCTCATACCGCGTTTCGTTCGGTGAGAGAGGTACCCAGAGGCCCACCCCCCTTCCCCATTCTTTCCTATCCCCTATCCCTTAAAGGTCGGCAACGCAACAGTAACACTATATGTGTTGCTGGTGGATATGGGCGGCGTTGGTTGCTTACCATCAGGTGACACGCTTGCTCGTTTGCCCTCCTACCCCATAAAAAAAAAACAATAAAAACATGTTTTACATCGCATATTAAAAAAAGTGTTCATGAATACCATGAGGTGTTTATCAGTAATAAATATTTCATATTCATCAGCTTGTGAAGGAGTAATAAACAGATATGGTCAAAAGAATTTCCGATTTTTTTGAATCGTGTCATCTTTAATAAAGTATCGATATCGAATAAACTCCCTCCGATAAATATTGTATTTTAGACAGCTCACGAATTTTCGTTGCTATAACTTTGTTCTAGCGTCATAACCTAAATCTCAGAACAAAGATTAGGCGCACATACCGTCACATTTCTTTGCAAGGTCACTGCGATGTTTAGGGAGGTGGTTGTACTGTGGCTAGCCGATCGACTGTTAACAGCTTTTGTTATTATGGTTGAACAAACTCCCAGTATCGTTGTCAGTGATGATTATATATTTAGATATTGGATAAAGAGAATTCTACAGACGAGTGATAATTAGTGAATAATTATTGTAACACAAATGGAATATAATATAACATAACATAACATAACTTCACGCCTTTTGTTACCCGAAGGTGTAGGCAGCGGCTGTTAAGCCTCGTCTCGCCGTTATGTTTACGTCCCAAATGGAATAGGTGGCGAACCTATTGCCATACCGGGCATAAAGTTTGTCAGTCATCGGTAGTTATCACACATAACTTCCGAAAACAATTTCGAAAAGTCATTGGTGTGAGCCAGTGTCTGGAATCAAACCCCGGACCTCTGAATGAGAGGTCTGAATATAATATAAATGTTTAATTTATATTTTTATGTCCTTGTATAATTTTCGACTTATTAAATACTACGCCACAAATTCCGTCCCACCCGTCTCTCTTGATACTTCACGATCCTATGAGTATAACGGGATGATCATTCTAAATTTCAGCCAAATCCGTTGTCAAATTTTGTAGAATCACGTGTGCGGCACGCAAGCAAGCTGTAGGTTTAGGCTAGGTTAGGTTAAGATTAGTTTAGGTTAAGAATGAAGATGTTAATTCTTTATTTACAATAATAAGAACAAATAAATAAATTACATTATTTACAATATGTATATACAATTAAAAAACTACCTAAGATGTTAATTATAATAAAAAAAAACGACTTAAAGACCAGGTAGTTAAATGACAAAACAACAGTACTGTTACACATGCTAATAATGAGAATGCTCAAAGAGTAAACTCATGAACTGTATACACGTGCTATCGATGAGCATGCTAGTTTCAAACATATTACTAGCATACTCATTAGGCAAACCTGTTTACAAGCGCTAAAATCACCCCCTTTCCACCTACGTCTCAGAAAGCATGCTTAATAATCGAACGGCTGTCGATTTTCGAGGATGCTCGAAATTAGCATGCGCATTACTAGCAAGGTCTGTATAAACGTGCTAGTATCAAGAGCATGCTCTCACTAAAAATGAGCATGTGCAACAGTAGTAATAATACCTTTGGTATAATACCAAGTTTAATACAATAAACGTGCTCTGTCTGACACTCTGACCATTCTCTATGCCAGACTATGCCACTCTTTGTCGGAGATGTGCAAATGTGGGAGATGGTGTAGGTATCGTGTTTAGTGTGCTCTTCTACATTCTCGTCAGGACTCCCTCGGAACATCATGCATAAAGTGCCACGACTTTATGGATGATTAGGTTAGGTTAGGTTAAGCTTTAGGGTTAGGCTAGGTTAGGTTAAGATTAGTTTAGGTTAAGAATGATGCTGTTAAATATAAAATAAGACTCGACTTAAAGGTCCTAGCAACCAGGTCGTTAAATTATATAAAATAATCTTTGTCGGACTGTCTGGCTGTGACAGACGACAGTTTAGACAGTTTATCTTTGGGGGTTGACATAGCTTGGCGGGTTGTTTGTTTGGGAGATGATCATCGCAATAAAATAATAGAAAAAAATCGGTCACAGCGTTTAAATTAACAATTATAGAAGAAGTTCTAACTCAACGGTAAGTGAAATTTTATTAAATGCATTAAAGTAAATTACATTGAATGATCTGAAACTAATTTTAGGTATTGCTTGTTTTTCCTTAACGATACATAATTAATTTAAAAATGCTCAATATCGCTAAGGTGAAATTATTCTCTAAAACTTAATAAACTTAACAATTAACTAAAGTAAATAAAAAGTTGTTGCTGGGCGAGATTAATTTGCACTGTTTTTAATGGCGATTTTATTACATTTAATTTCAATGAATTAAAATTATGTTCATTTTTCGTGATTAAATAGCTTGTGATCGTAGCTTAACCCTTTAGATTTTGAATTTAGTTTAATATTTTGATTATTTTAAAATGTTTTCGCGCTTATCTACCTATCAATATTGAGTTAATTATTATATATTATAATTATTATTATGTATATATATTATAATTATTATTATATTATTACCTAATATTGACTAAGTAAGTAAGTACCTACTTCTATCATTCTAAAAACTTATTAAAAAAATATTTATAAAAATAATATTTACAAAATTTATATACAACTAGCTGACTTGGCGAACTTTGTTCCGCATCAAAACTAAAGTAATAAATATGTAACTTTTGAATATCATAAGGTTCAATTTGTGCTATTTAACGGAACGCGTCTTGGCCGGTACTACTGCACGACGCAACTGCTCTCCCGCTATGTTAATACTGTAATATCTTCGAAAATATTTGTTTAAATTACATGTTGTAAAGGGCCATATTGATCTTTATTAAAAGCAAAATTTATTTAAGTCACTTAACTGGATGAAAATTAACGCCGTAGTGTTTAAAATCGCTTCGTAAATGAGCTATTATTTTCCGGAAAACATTTTTAAAATAGAAATTTTAATTATGTGTTATCCCCTAAAAGATAGACATAGCATATGTCTTACCTTTTTACGTAAAATAATGGCTCATTTACGAAGCGATTTTAAATTAATCGCGGAATTTTTTGTGGACCTTTTGAAGGCGTATAATAATGTAGTACATTGTTTCGATCTTTCACTTAGGATTCAGCCAGCCTTTGCAATTGAAGTGCTAAATTTCGACAATTATAATTTTTTCCTCAGTACATTATACATGAATTATAGATAAAAACCACCGCGTTAAAACCCTCTCCCCCTAGTTTTAAGGAAATAAGCAACTTACAGACAGCGGAAAGTGACTTTGTTGTATACTATGTAATGATAATGATGATGAAAGAGATTTTTACGACCGTTTGAGGATCAAGGAACTAGCCAGTGAATAGTCTATAATTATTTAAGGCGGGTCTCGTGCTGTACGCTGTACTTGCTTAGCTAGGAAACTAAATGACTCTGTGAGCACGGGCCGATTAAAAAAAATACGATCAAAAATATTGGAACTTAAAAGCGATAGCGATTCCAGTTAGCAATCCACAATGCAGTCCTGATCCCAACGCTAACTTATGGAAGCGAGAGCTGGGTATGGCAGAGTGTGCATGATAGTAGAATAAACGCGGTAGAAATGAGGGCTCTACGCAAAATCTGCGGAGTGACTCTCGCTGACCGCGTAGAAAACAAGGTTGTAAGGAAGGAAGTTGGTTTGAAAGAGAGTGTCGGTGTAAAAGTAAGAAAGGGCATGCTCCGATGGTTCGGACATGTAGAAAGAATGGTTGACGCAATACTGACTAAGCAGATATACAATGCAAAAGCGGACGGATGTAGGAGTCGAGGACGGCCAAGACACACATTCCAAGACCAAATAAAACGTGTTCTGGAGGAAGGTGATGTTAAGAGCCTCAAAAACCGACCCGCGTGCATGAAAAGAGTTATGAAAGTCAACGAAGCGAGTGAGGTGTGTAAGAATCGTGCCCTATGGCGCTCTGTTCTCTCTGCCTACCCCGCAAGGGATTTGGCGTGAAGTTATGTATGTATGTAAAAGCGATAAAATTCTATTGAGCCGCAATGCGCTCACTGGATATCTAACTCAAGCCATTTGGGTAAATAACGAATGTATTTAATTATATACGCACATGTTGGGGCATAGTTAATAATTGTTATTTGGCTATATCAATATATTACACCTTTTATAGATATTTCTGCCTGCGACTTCGTTCACACAGTCTCGGTGGCGCAGTGGGCGAGCGCACGGCCTCTGATCCAGAGGTCCGGGGTTCGATTCCAGACACTGGCTCACACCAATGACTTTTCGAAATTGTTTTCGGAAGTTATGTGTGATAAATACCGATGACTGACAAACTTTGTGCCCGGTATGGCAATAGGTTCGCCACCTATTCCATTTGGGACGTAAACATAACGGCGAGACGAGGCTTAACAGCCGCTGCCTACACCTTCGGGTAACAAAAGGCGTGAAGTTATGTTATGTTATGTTGACTTCGTTCACGATAAGTTATTTTAATAAAGGTGGTAGACACACAAGGTATCAAGTATTGGTAGAACTGTTTTTTTTGCTGTTTATTTTTGCTGTGTGCTATAATATTAGTGTAGATACTAATATTATAAAGATGAAAGTTTTTTATTTTTGTATGTAACGAATAAACTCAAAAAGTACTGGACCGATTTTAATAATTCTTTTTTCTTTAGAAAGCTACATTATCACTGAGTAACATAGGCTATGTTTAATCATCGTCGTCATCGACATTTTGTTTCTATTGAGTAAAACCGTGAGGCGGGAAGCTACATACAATATAGCGGTACGAAGTTCGCGCGGTCTGCTAGTCATTATCATCATTACATAGTTTAAAACAAAGTCACTTTCCGCTGTCTGTCCCCATAAATGCGTATATCTTTAAAACTACGCAACGGATTCATGCGGTTTTTTTTAATAGTTAGAGGGTGCCAACAGGGTGGTTTGATCATAATTCATATATGATGTTGTAAAGAAAAAGTGATAATTTTCAAGATTTAGCACTTTAATTGCAAACCCTGTCTGAACCCTAAGTGATAATCAAAACAATGTACTACATTATTATACACCTTCAAAAGGTCTACAAAAAAGTCGGCGAGGGCATATGTCTATCTCTTAGGGATAACCCACAATGACCATTTTTATTTTTTTACTTTTTACGGGAAGTAATGGCCTATTTACGAAGCAATTTTAAACATTACAGCATAAATTTTTGTTCAATTAAGTGTCTGAAATAGATTGTGCATGTAATATAGATGATCGTGGCCCTTTACAGCATGGAATTTAAACGAATATTTTCGAAGATATTGCAGTATTAACATAGCGGGACAGCAGTTATTACTTTTGATGCGGAACAAAGGGCCGGGTCAGTCGGCGGGTCAGATTGTGTTAAATAAAGAGACGTGCTGATCATGACTATGGCCGATTAGTCGATTGCAAAGAAGCCGATTAATCTGCCGACTAGTCGGCCAAGCCGATCCCGTTTTCTATTTCCTTAAGACTTTTTTTATTTCCTTGACTTTACCGCTAATTGCGTATATTATGTATTTTTTTATGGGCTAGGGCCCATTAAAACATTTAAGTAAATGGTGATATTTTTGTTTTTTACAATTTTTATTTTGTTTGAAGTATGTTTTCTTTACAGTCTAGTAATTACAGAAACATTTAATTTAATAAAAAAAACGTCGAAATTAGCGAATTCCAAAATAGTACAATTAGTCAGTCCAGGTGATCGTGTATATCCGGATGTTCTAAAATGTCGGTATATATTTATCACTAAGTTTCATGATTATCTTGGGTTACCTCGTCTCTTCTTGTAGATGTTGTAAGTGCAGATTAAGTTATTTGAAAGGGACTCATTTTTTGTATCATAAATCCCAATTTCCTGGTTGTACTGCACTCTGATTTCTAGTTCAGAGTTATCCAGTTTTAAATCTGACACACACCAACGACTTTCCACAAGTAATGGTACTACGTTTCGCGACCTATAAATAAATAAAATAAAATAAGCCTTTATTGCTGAGTTTAAAAATTTAGTATCTTAATCAGTTTTATTTATAAGGTTCGGTACATTTATCCCCAGCTTGTGCTTCCACATAGGCCTCCTCTAAAGACCTCCACTCACACCTGTCCCCCGCAACTCTCATCCATTCTTTTCCAGCAGTTTTCTTGAAGTCTTCTTTCCAGCGTTTTGATGGTCTTTCTTTGTTCTTTTTCCTCTCTCTGGGGTACCATTCTACTAAGCATATGTCCAGCCCATTGCCATTTTAATGTTTTGCATATTTTGCCTGCATCTTTAAAATTAGTTATTTTTTAATATTTTCTAAGCTTACTCTATCTCTTCTTTTAACTCCAATTACGCTTCTTTCTATCTCGTTTTGGCATACGTTTATTTTATTTGTTAGGTTCTTCGTTTATGTCCACGTTTGGCACCTATATTTGCTGCATTATGGAAAAATCATAATTATTGAGTGTCATAACAGTCTCGGTGGCGCAGTGGTCGAGCACACGGCTTCTGATCCAAAGGTCCGGGTTCGATTCCTGACACTGGCTCACACCAATGACTTTTCGAAATTGTTTTTCGGAAGTTATGTGTGATAAATATCGATAGCTGAAAACTTTGTGCCCGGTATGGCAATAGGTTCGCCACCTATTCCATTTGGGACGTAAACATAACGGCGAGACGAGGCTTAACAGCTGCTGCCTACACCTTCGGGTAACAAAAGGCGTGAAGCTATGTTATTTTATGTTATTGAGTGTCATGTAGGTACTGACTGCTGACTGAATAATGCTGAACGGGTTTTTTAGCAACTCACAAGACTGTTCGTTATGTTTTCCATTGTTTTTTATCCTCAACATTAACTTCTAAACATCTTGTAATTTCTATTTATTTTATTTCTTTTCCCTATATAACTGTGTACTTTTTTTCGAATTAATTTATATAGGTATACTAGCTGACCCAGCAAACGTTGTCTTGCCGAAAAATAAAATTTAAAAAATAGGGGTTGATCGTAGGGGGTTGAAAATTTAGGGTTGCATGTATTTTTGTATCCCGTTTTATAAAAAAAATAAGAAACAGAAATATGTCGAAAAATTAAAAAAAAAAATTGAGGCGTGGGCTACCCTTGTGATTTAGGGGGATGAAAAATAGATGTTGTCCTATTCTCAGACCTACCCGACACGCACATAAAATTTCATGAGAATCGGTCAAGCCGTTTCGGAGGAGTTCAATTACGCACATCTAGACTCGAGAATTTTATATATTAGATGAAGTTATACTCGTAGATTATAGTATACAAGTAAATTAGCTACATTGACAATATCGGCAAACAAGACCAAATATTGAGGTATTTGTGTCTGTTTGTGTAATAAATATTTTAAAAATCTGGCTCTCCTAACATAATATATTAGATGCTTCGTTTTTTTGTGATTGTTTATTTCACTCTTGCTATTCTACAGACTATTACATTGTAAGTACCTTCTGTGTACTAAGTATCGGGAATTTGTCAATAAAACAAAAAATACAAATTATTCATCTAAATTTATTTTATCGCCTTCAAAGTAGGCCCCATCGCTTGCAATACAACATCTCCACCGCTTCACCCAGTCTTCCATACATTTTTCATAGGCTATTTGCGGTATGGCCTTTAGCTCATTCAGCGAATTTTCTTTTATGGCTTCTATTGACTCAAAACGTTTTCCTCGAAGTGGTAATTTTAACTTGGGAAATAAAAAAAAGTCAGACGGAGCCATATCAGGTGAATAGGGTGCTTGATCGAGAACGTTTGTTGAATTTTTCGCTTAAAACTCTTTCACTATAATGGCTGTGTGTGATGGTGCATTATCATTGTGCAGCATCCATGAGTTGTGTCGCCACAAATCTGGACGTTTTCGGCGGATACTCTCACGCAAACGCTTCATGACGCCTAAATAATATTCTTTATTCACTGTTTCTCCCTCTGGAAGGAATTCGGAGTGAACCACACCACGGTAGTCAAAAAAAACTGTCAGCATCACCTTGATTTTGGTGCGACTTTGCCGCGGTTTTTTGGGTTTCGGCTCGTTTTCGAGACGCCATTCTGAAGACTGTTGGCTTATTTGCATGTCATACTCATAAACCCATGTCTCGTCGCCAGTTATTATACGTTTCGTAAAGGTCGGATCCGTAGAAGCTCGGGAAACCATGTCTTCAGCGACATGCTTTCGCTGCCCTTTTTGAACAAAATTGAGCTCTTTTGGAACTAGTCGAGCGGCGACGCGTTTCATGCCTAAAATGTCAATGAGAATATTGTGGACGGACTTAAAAGATATGTTCACCTCACTAGCCAACTCTCTCAGACTCATACGTCGATTTTCGAGCACTAGCTTCTTGATTCTGTCGATGTTTTCTTTGGTCGTAGCGGTTGAAGGTCTACCAGAACGAGGCAAGTCTACTACTACTTCTCGGCCTTCTTTAAAAGCCTTATACCATTCATAAGCCCTTGTTTTCGATATACATGATTCGCCGTAGGTATTTCGCAACATTTTTAGTGATTCACCACATGAAATATCATTCGAAACACAAAATTTAAGGCACACTCTTTGTTCAACAATATTTTCCATTGTAAAAATCGCCGAGGACTCAAAACTATGACCAACAAAAAGTTTAGTTTAAAACAAATTAAATGACAGATCCCGTTCAAATTTTGCGCGGTAAATCAGTACAGTGCTACCAACATGCAGTAAAAAAATTAGAACGACCTCTTTTACGTGGGTCTCTTTATTGACATATACCCGATACTTTTTACACAGAGTAGTATATGTTTATGGACTAATCTCGGGAATAACTAATCCGTTAGAAATATTCTATTATTTCACTAGTAACTCAATCAATTTGTTGTAATTCTCCACCGATTTCAAATAAGAAATTATATTTTGTATGTTCACAATATCATTTATTCCTAGGTAAGGTAGTAATTATATTTAGTTAAACATTTCTCTAGTCCCATGTACAAGAACTTCTTCACCGATATCCTGTACAGATTTTCTATAATTTCCAAAAAGAATTTAGAATTGTTATTGTTATTCTGTTATTAATTTCGACCAGATTAAAAGCTGGGACTTATGATTGAGTTAGTAATATTATGTAAAAATGCCTGCCTGCTTAGAGTGGCGCGAAAGATACCGATATAAGTTTGTAGGTAATACTTACAGACAGGTATTAATCTTGATTCTTTTTTCTTGGGAACCGTACCATGAGAGGCGCTGGCATTGTATTTTATCACGCGATCGTATTTATAGCAAAAACCACTTAAAGTGTGACAGAGATGTGCTTTTAAAGAAACTGGCCTCATGGTGCATTGGTAAAACAACCGACTGCTGAGCAAAGGACGGCGGGTGCGATGCTCACCCGAGTATTCCTTTTATTATGAAACTAGCTGTTTGTACAGTCTGTGTGTTCCTATAAGTATGTGTATCCGTTATCTTATTTCTATAATACAAGCAAACACCATTTTTAGTTGCTTAACGTAGAAAGCTTAGAGGGCGCTATGTGAAGAGTTTGTGCAATATAATTACATAGTATAAAACAAAGTCACTTTCCGCTGTCTGTCCCCTTATATGCTTAGATCTTATAAACTAGGCAACGGATTTTGAAGCGGTTTTTTTTAACAGATAGAGGGTCTCAACAGGGTGTATGTATAATTCTTGTGATGAAGTAAAAAAAAGTATTAATATTCGAGATTTAGTACTTTATAATAATAATTATTGTAAACGCCGTAAAAAATACTTTTGTAACAAAGTTTGGTGGGTCAGTTAGTATATAAATAAGAATGATATAAGTTCAAATAATATATTTTCATATACCTATATTGCAGTAATTGTGAAAGGGCTTTTGTGTATTTTTATGTTTATTGTAATAAGATATTATTATGTAAAAATAATGTTATTTTGGTGTATGTTGTATGTTCCGTTATTTAACTCCGATTATTTCATTATTACAAACAGACACTCCATTTTTATTTACGTTGTATCTATTGGTCGGTGTATGTATGCCTACACATAAGGCACAATTTTCCGAGTCAATATAACTCCACAACACCGGAAAACTTTTCTGTGAAGTTCTTACGTTATTATCAGTTAAGTTAAATATGACTGGAATGTCTTTGTCACGATAACAAGCGGCCTTAAAGTAACGTTAAGTCCATTACGATGACCGATGTGAATATTTAAAATTACTTTGTTATCAACAAACTACGCACTCACTAAACTATTAGTAACTTTTATAATTTCAACAATAACCGACGTTGAGGATAATGACCGAGATAAATTAGCTTCATTGTGTTACTAACCGTTTCTGGTATTCGGGTAATTAGTCATCAATACATAACTTCACGCCAAATCCCTTGCGGGGTAGGCAGAGAGAACAGATGGAATAACAATAATAATATCTTGGACACAATATACACAGCGCCCTCTAGTTCCAAGCTAAGCAATTAAATAGCCGGTAGTTTTACCAATGCGCCACGAGGCCCGTCAAATATATATACATATAGTCAAAGTCAAAGTCAAAGTCAAAGTCAAAATAACTTTATTTTTATAGGTCTTCACAGACACTTAAAAATAGTCAACAAGTACAGATAACATTATGATTTAAAATTTAATAAAAAAAAAAAAAAAAAACAAACACGAGCGCTTGTGGAAAGTGCCTCCGTGGAACAAAAAAAGACACGGACACAATCGCCACGAGCGGCCCGATTCCGAGTGTAGGGGCTATCATGAGAAGAATCGGGCAAGAAACTCATGTGCCAAATACTCTTTTCAAACCATTTGCAATAAATAACAATATTATTATTACTACTGAAAACAAATCAGTAGGTTGGTGAATAAAAGGTGTAGCAAACAGAATACTCGATAATCACAATTAAGATCCAACCAAATTAAAATCAACGTTCTACAAGTTAACTAAGAAATTCTATGCGATCACAGTAGTCGAGCACAACTGACGCGACACCTTTTAATTAGAGTGGTAACGTTGTGCAAAAATTGTGGCGAATAATAAAAAAAAAAAAATTAAGTTTCTATTATATATGTGAACACCATACCAAGGCAAATTTACAATTAAAAAGCTATCAGAAATTATTACAGAACGCCTCCACTCCGATAAGTGAACAAATTCCAACACACAAACTACAAAAACCGCGTTGAGCAAGCAATTTGACGGTCCCACTCCGACTTGTCAGTCATGAAGTCGTTGATGGTGTAGTATGCACCACCAATGAGACGACCCTTCACAGCCCGCCTAAAGCGATCATAAGACAAATCCAGAATATGCGCAGGTATCCTATTATAAAACTGTACACCCATTCCCAAAAAAGACTTGTGTACCTTGTGCAGGCGATGATACGGTAATTCAAGCTTATGCTTGCCTCTAGTATTAAAATTGTGTACATCGCTATGTTTTGTATATTTATCTAAGTTTCTCCTCACAAACATGATGCTATCATATATAAACTGGGAGACAACCGTTAAAATGCCAATTTCCTTAAAACGTTCTCTGAGGGAGACCCTAGCACCCAAATTATAAATTGCCCGTATTGCTCGTTTCTGAATAACGAAAATGGACTGAATCTCAGCTGCTCTGAGATATATATATACTTACAAACACTAACAAATTGTTAGTGTCCGACCGAAGGTGCGATTTTGGCCGAAACCGAAGCCGATTAATCCGTATTCTCCAAAACCTTCGGCCGAAACCGAGGCCCAAGGTTGAGAAATGCGATATATTAGTTCAGTCTCAAAATATACTACACATTCTGAGAGCTCTCAGAAGATCGACGTAAAGTGGCTCATGCCGCGTTTCGTTCGGTGAGTGAGGTACCCGGTGGCCCACACCCCTTCCCCATCTTTTCCTATCCCATATCTTAACGGTCGGCAACGCAACAGTAACGCTATATGTGTTGCTGGTGTCCATTGGCCGCGTTGGTTGCTTACCATCAGGTGACACGCCTGCTCGTTTGCCCTCCTATCCCATAAAAAAGAGCTTTAGGAATTTAGTCTAACATATACGAGGGCACGTACTGGCACGTAATAGCCATTTCTTTCTCTTTTCGAAGCTTCGGTCGGACACTACAAATTGTATGCATTTGAAAAAATATTATTATAATTAAGAAGAATTTAAAAAACATACTGGTCGGACAGTTTACGCCTGATCTATATATATCCATTTTATTTAGCTAATGCGAATAAATCCTGCCATCAGCATCAGCTATTAAAGGAGTGAAGTTAAATACATCGGAATGGAACAAAATGTCTTCGAGCTCCCTAAGTAATTCACAAGGAAATAGAATTAAAACTAGTAGGCCGTTATAGGTACGGAGCTCGCGACAGTTATACGACACAAATTCTTTTAAACAGACAGATCCTTTTTTTGCACGACACTTGCGAGAAATTTACTGGACTTCCATACTATGACCATGTATGGAATACTCCTGAGTATATACATATAATATATAAATATAATCACAACGACATTTTACTTTCATATTTGGAATGTTCATGAAATCTTTTAAAATTGATATTGTAGATAAATCAGTAGGTCAACAAACAAATAAACACTTGAAATTATGTTGCAACGCATATCTAAATAAACATCGCCCTTACTTTATGCAATTTGAAGTAGTCAGCTTGGGAAATTTGTTAGTTAATCTACTTGAAAAAATAAATAGTTTATCAGTACTTGTAGATATTATAATACATGTCTTAGTTACAAGACGCATTCGAGTAAATAGTTCACACTTAACTACAGAGATCAACGGTTCTCGAACGGTACAACCTCGGCTTAATTTTATTTAGACCGCGTAAGATTTAATTTCAAACCGTCCACTTGTCATTATATTAATAATAATGTAAATCATATATTTTTGTTTAATACACCCCATAATATGGCTGAAGGCAATGTTCATTCCAACTTGTAAGCGCTTGTTGAAATTGTAGCTGTTTCATCTGTTTTACTGACAAACAGACAAACCATGTACATAAATAAAATGTTTTTTTTTTTAATTCTTTTTTTATAGATTATTTTTATGGCCAGGTGAGGCAGTATTTTGAAATTTATCGCATACAGCTTCCGAGATTTCATTGGACAGGAATGGAACTTCAAAGTTCTGAATCAGAAGTGCATTACTAAACCTAAACTAGTAGACGAGTAAGACTATAAGATATTATTTCTGATGGTCAGGTAACAATGTGGGGGATTCTGCTGCCCCTTCTGGCAGTTACAACAACTTACGCAGTGCCCGTGAAGGATGATGTGGCTCCGCATTCACCAGATCAATGTGGATATGAGGTACGTTACTCTAATTATTAATTATTGCTGTTTATTTATTAAATTTACATTTCGCTAATACTCTAAGGGGTAGATAGCGGTAGCGGTGTCTTTGCACAATGGAATTAAATAATCCTCTTGAATTGTGGAATATTTAACGACTGAAAATTATTATATATATTTTTTTCTGAAATCCACTTATGTGAACACATTTTAAGAACCATTTTGAAATTAATCAAGCCAGAGATATTCGTGAATCAATCTAATAACTTTTCTAAGATCTAAGGGCGCACATTAGGCACCGCGCAGTGTGCACGTCGATACAAAAAAGTGTTGCTTGAATTTATATCATGTATTTTCCTGCTTTGGTTATTGTATATTTAAAGTTCAGAGAATAAATATTACAACTTGTATAGTATGTAGGTACATTTATTTAACTTTTGATAACTTTTGAACTCGTGCAGATAAATGTATTATTTATATTGTACAGTTTATTTACTGAGGTCATAGTACTGGTAAATCCAAACAGCTGTGTTGTTGTTCAATGTATCTATTAGTTTAATAATGCTTACATTTCGTAGTCGAATAACCAATTTTTATATATTACCTCTTTTTATTACCTTTTGTTAATAATAGGTCATACTTCATTTTGATCGATCTCGTTGTTTATGAATTAAAGATTATATACTTTGAAATACTTTCCCAAGGAGCGTAGGCGGTAGGAAGGCGGCCGGTCAAAAAACCATAGCCAAATCTTTTGACAACATGGATAGTTCGAAAGGATGACATGTTGTGCCGATCCCACTAAGAGCAGATAAGGGTATATGGGATATGGGCAGAAAAATCACAATACTTTCTATCATATCCTATAAAACTTATCATCTTAGTGAGAAAGTTTTTTTATGGAATAGGAGGGCAAACGAGTAAGCGGGTTATCTAATGCTAAGCAACTACCGCTGCCCTGCACCTGACTGCACCTGCAACACATATAGTGTTACAGTTGCATTGCCGTGATTGCATGGTGTGATATACTGACACCGGACATGA
The DNA here is from genome assembly GCA_905147225.2 of Euproctis similis. Taxonomy (NCBI): domain Eukaryota; kingdom Metazoa; phylum Arthropoda; class Insecta; order Lepidoptera; family Erebidae; genus Euproctis; species Euproctis similis. The sequence continues at coordinate 4,614,891 of LR990107.1, forward strand.
TATCCGGTTAGCTTTCTCGATGAAGATTACATATTCCGATTCCAGAGCTGTCCAAAGCCCAAGGATGGATTCTTGAATGTGCACATAGTGGCTCACACGCACGACGACGTCGGCTGGTTGAAGACAGTAGACCAATACTATTATGGAAGTATGTATCTTATGTATCTTTTTCGAAGATCAAAATGTCCATGGCACGCGAGTTTTCGACCACGACCACAACGTCATCCATACTTTCCCCTCGCCTAGCTACCGTGATTTATGGATACCTGCAATAGTGATAGTGTTACAGTTGCGTTGACAGCCTTTAAGAGAGTGAGATGGAACGGACGGAAAGGGGGGTGGGCTTCTGGATAACTCTCTCACGGAACGAAACGCTATATGTGCCATTTTACGCGACGCTACTGAGACATCGTGGTATTTCCTCCGACGAGCACTTTTAAAATTAACGAGATCATCTTCTGCCTCTCGTGTGCCATCATTTGGGGAGCGCACTACAGGTTTTTCTCGTCCACACTTCCCTATCATTCGCTTCTTCCACACTAAGCCTTTCTTAATCATGTCGTCTTCACACAATCAATCCATAAGTTTTGAAGTCTTCCTTTTTTGTTATTTTCTTCCATTACAATATAAACTGTATAAATAATATAATACAGCTCTTGTATTGTGGGTAATGCAAGTATAACTGTTTTGTAATTTTTAATGTATTTTTTGATAATTATCAGGTCGTAATAATATACAGAAAGCGGGAGTGCAATACATATTGGACTCAGTAGTCAAAGAGTTATGGGAAGATCCTAAGAGGAGGTGAGAACTTTGCTTTTTTTTTTAATAACGGCAATAGTTAATTGTTATACAAGAGTGCAAAGTTGCTTTTTAACCGCGTACTCAGTTTTGATAACCGAGCAAGCGAAGGATTCTAATATTAGAATTAGAATTAAAAATAAAAGAAGTAAAAATGACACTGACACTGGCTCACACCAATGACTTTTCGAAATTGTTTTCGGAAAGTTATGTGTGATAAATACCGAAGACTGAAAACTTTGTGCCCGGTATGGCAATAGGTTCGCCCCCTATTCCATTTGGGACGTAAACATAACGGCGAGACGAGGCTTAACAGCCGCTGCCTACACCTTCGGGTAACAATGGCGTGAAGTTACGTTACGCTACGGTAAAAATTAGAATCCTGAGCGTTAGCGAGGGAATCAAAAGAGCACAAGGTGAAAAATCTTTGCACTCGAGTGCAACACGTAACTTTTCATCCCCCCTCAGCGAGGAAATGACTAAATGCCAAATAAAATATTTACAATCACAAGATACTTTTATTTCAGTGAAGGTGCATATTTACAACAACATTATGATATGTAAATATTACAGAAATAAACTTCTTCGTCGCTGGAATCACTCATATTCGTTTTTTTTTTTTACTCGTTTTCAAGTTTCTTAAAGCATAAAGAAAATTAAAAAGAAAAGTACACCAAGGAGGTTCAGAATCTTGAGTTTATAACAAAATAAAAAAAAAGTTGTACGATAAAAACGGTACCATGGAGATGGAAGTAAATAGGTTTAATGATGTTTTGAAATCACATACCGTGCATGCGATGTTCTAAATTCAAATTTACTTTAACCTCGAGCGGGTAAAAACGGCTTTAGCGCTCAGATATCGAATAGCAAAAATACCATTTTCGAGGTGGGGGGATGAAAAGATTATTTTATTTAGGTGTAGGTTGTTTTTGGGTATTTGCATTCGCATTCGCATTTGCAAGAAATATTGCGAATGATTGGCGAATGTTTTTAACAACAAAAAAATAAAGATATTTTATATACCTATAGCAAGTTGATACGAAAAACGAGCTTTATATTTTGTTTATTATTTTACCCGCCTAGAATATATGGATCAGCCATTAGTTATATAAATAACTGCACGTCATGTCCTTCGAATGCGTTTGCGAAGGCTTAAAAGAAATATTCGCATTCGCACTCACGAATGTTTTTAAGATATTCGTATATAAGCATTCGCAAATGTCCAAAATCCAACATTCGTAACATCACTAGTAGGTACCTAAATAAACATTAAGCAAGTAAATAAAATTTTTGCTAAGCTGTTATTCTTCTTAGCAGAAAAATAAACAAAAATATATTATAATTAACGTAAATATAACGTGTTCTGGAGGAAGGTGATGTTAAGAGCCTTAAAAATTGACGCGCTTGCATGAATAGACTTACATTATGAAAGTCAACGAAGCGAGTGAGGCGTGTAAGAATCGTGCCCAATGGCGTTCTCTTCTCTCTGCCGACCCGCAAGGGATTTGGCGTGAAGTTATGTATGTATGTTTATAAACTAATAAACCTAATACTAAGAAATTTCGGATTTGTCGTGCCTAAGAACCTCAAACTTTAATGTTACTCCGACTGTTCACAGATTTATCTATGTAGAAACAGCTTTCTTCTGGAAATGGTGGGTCCGTCAGAGTGACTCGGTCCAAGAGAAAGTTCACACCCTGGTGAGGCAAGGACGGCTACAATTTGTTGGGGGAGCTTGGAGTATGAACGACGAGGCTGCTTCACATTATCAGAGCACCATCGATCAGTTCACTTGGGGGTTGAGGTGAGTTAGCATACGTATTAGTGAGTGAGTTACGTTTACATTTTTTTTGAATTTTTTACAGCTCAATCGAGAAGCCTTTCGATAAATTTCCCCTGAAATTACCCTGTTTTCTGTAACTTACATTTATCACTTATTGTGTAGCCTAGTTTGTTTTTACATTTTTTTTTCAGTAAGTTGAATGAAACTTTCGGCCATTGCGGTGTTCCGCGCGTGGGTTGGCAGATCGATCCGTTTGGACATTCAAGAGAGTTCGCATCGCTGCTCTCGATGATGGGATATGATGGATTATTCTTGGGCAGAATAGATTACCAGGACAAGCTCAGTAGACTAAGAAACAAGAACATGGAGATGGTATGGAGGGGAGATGACGACTTGGGTGAGATCCTGCTGACTATATATCTGTACTAACAATTCTAAATTCTAAGCCATCTAGTACAATGTATATGATATTATATATTTAAAAAATTGTATTACGTATCTATTATAGTAAAGGTCTTAGTTACAGAACCTTATTATACTATCGCCTAGCTAACCCCGCGAACTTTGTTTCGCCTCGGAAGCTTACTTTTTCTAAAAAAAGTAGCCTAAGTTACTCCTTATAACATGAGCCCGTCAATATCGGTCCAATTATTTTCGATATTATCCGGTACAAAGGGACAAAAATTTGAAAAACATGTTATTGTGGTGTATTTATGTAATATAATTATGTATGAATCTAGTAGAAAGCAGTTATCGATATTACAAATATTATAAAAAGACACTTCGATTTTATTTAGGTATATGTATAGATAGTTTTTGTTAAAAATAAACTATTATTATACAGTACAAGGTATACTATAATATTCCGTTATTGAAATAAATTTGCAATTTTTTAGGTTATAAGTATTTTTAATTCGTTCTTGAAATCCTACTGCAAATTAAGTGGAATACAATTTTCAGGTAAATCCACGGACATATTTACCGGTGTTCTGTACAACACGTACTCACCGCCGCCCGGCTTCTGTTTCGACGTGCTGTGTAACGACGAACCCATAGTGGACGATCCCGAGTCACCCATGTTTAATGTTGAAAAAAAGGTACCACTTTTTACTGACTGACAACCTTGTGCCCGGTATGGCAATAGGTTCGCCACCTGCTCCATTTGGGACGTAAACATAACGGCGAGACGAGGCTTAACAGCCGCTGCCTACACCTTCGGGTAGAAAAGGCGTGAAGTTATGTTATGTTACCACTTTTTAATCACTCTATTAGCTTTTCTTCTATCTGAAAGTTTTGAATTTTTACGTCCCAAATGGTATTGGTGACAGAACGTTTTGTTGCCATACATCGGAGAATATCATTGTGACAGTCGCACTAATCAGAATCATTACATAGTATAAAACAAAGTCACTTTCCGCTGTCTGTCCCCTTATAATAATATGCGCATATCTTTAAAAATACGCAACGGGTTTTGATGCGGTTTTTTTTAATAGTTAGAGGGTGTAAACGGGGTGGTTTTGATATATAATTCATGTATAGTGTAGTATAAAAAAGTGATAATTTTCGAGAACTTTAATCGCAAACGCTGCCTGGATCCTAAGTGATAAATCAAAACAACATATTACATTATTATACACCTTTAAAAGGTCTATAAAAAAGTCCGCGAGGGCACATGTCTACCTCTTAGGGATAACCCACAATGACCATTTTTATTTTTTTACTTTTTACAAAGTTCGCCGGGTCAGCTAGTTATTTATATAATAGAATAATTAATTGGACTGAACAGTCTATCTCTGAACAGACTGAACAGTATAGTGGAGCAGAATGTTAAAAATCTAAGTAAACTTATTCTTTTGTTGGGAGAGGGGGGCAAATGAGCGACTTTTGATATAGGTGTTGATAATGATGGACGGCATTACGTCCATCATTATCAACACCTATATCAAAAGCAACACGCAACTCCGTTGCCAGCCTTTAATTTTGATAGAGAGTGGATGAGGAGGATAAGTGAAAGGAGTTTGGACCTCCAGACACCTCTCTAAAAAATACGAGACGTGGCATGAGCTACTTAACGTTAAATTTATGAGCGGTCGTGGTATATTGGTCGAGCCGGCCCTTGCATTCAGCGAATTGCGTGGCTCTACTAATCGTTGATAATTTTAAGGAAGATTGTTATTTTTTTGTAACTAATGGTTGCATACTAATATTAATATGCGGTTTTTTAATCAATTACAACTTTTATGGGCAGTTATGCCCCGACTTGCAGATTTTTTCATTCCTAAATGTAAATAGGAGCATAAGATAACTTCACTGACATATTATCTTCCGAAATGTTTATTGGTGTGCCAGGGGTTCGTACCCGAGACTTGGGATTCTTAAACTGAGTCCCAAAGAGCACTAAACACAATTTAAGATGGTATCTTTCCTTCAAGATGTCTACATTCATTGCTCTGTGCGCTAACTATTCCAAATCGTATAGAACAAACAACCTTCTTATAACAATGGGTGAAGATTTCCATTATCAAGATGCTGCGATGTGGTTTAACAATCTAGATAAATTGATACAGTAAGTCATTTGTGACGCATTTTGTATGTCCACGTGGTGGTAAGTGGTGGTCCGGTAACCTTCCTCTCTTGTTAGCTTGTTTGAGCATTTTAACTGTGTATAAAAGTAATAGCTTCTGATATATCTTAATGGTAATCAAACATAAACGGATAGAAGACAATGATTTAGGCTCTGAAAATGACTAATGAGCTATGTTTATGTTTAATTTTGCAATATTATACGCATAGATAATACGATTTTTACTAGTATTCTCTATTTGTATAATAAAGTTGCTACTTACTGCTTAACTTAAGAAAAACTAGCTACTCATGAAAGTCCCGTCAAAATAGGTGCAGCCATTTCAGAGATTACCCGGAACAAACAAAGAGACAGACAGACAAAAAGTGTAAAAAAAAATATATATATATTTTGGCGTATGCACCGTATGGTAGAAAGCAATCGCTTCAATAGCACAAACAGCTATTTAAATTTTATTTATACACTTAAATAAAATTGAAGTATCTAAATAAATCGATTATATTAAATAAGGGAAACAAAATAACTTCGTAAAGTAATTTATATTTCCTTTGAGATTATACTTTCATAAAGAGATAGCATTAACATGTACCTGTTCCTAACCACTTACCATCAGGCACTAGGACAATAAATATTAAATGGTTTCTACGATATAGTTCTGATATAGCATGCACTCGCTTGGGTATCATTTATTTATTTATTTATGGGTCTTATAATAATATCATTAAAATAAAATAATATATGTACTACGATTCTGTATATTTAAATCAGACTTAACCGATAACTAAACAAAAGCCTATAAAAACTAATAAACATACATTTTTATTTTTATTTTTCATTGTCTGTCTGTTACGGCCAATCTTCGAAATAACTTAGTCATACATTTTAATCACTTTTCTATGAATCAGTCATGTTTTATATCTATTTTAAAGATACCGATGTTCGTGGAACTGTGCCGTAACTACTCCAAGTCGTACAGAACCAACAATCTCCTAGTAACAATGGGGGATGATTTCAACTATCAGAATGCGGACATGTGGTTCACTAACTTAGATAAGTTGATTGAGTGAGTGTCATAGTGTTATTGTGCTGGTCAAATTATACCACGTGGGGACAACATTAGCATAATATATCTTAAATATGTCAAATTAACTCTTAAATTTACTCAGTCTATAACTGTGTGCCTTCGACCAGAAACTGACATTTATCAGCAGGATATGTCAAAAAAAGACTCAAATATAAAAAAGTATAACATACATGCATAATTTCACGCCAAATCCCTTGCGGTGTAGGCAGAGAGAACGGAGCGCCATAAGGCACGATTCCTACACACCTCACACGCTCCGTTGACTTTCATAACCCTTTTGATGCACGCGCATCGATTTTTGAGGCTTCTAACATCACCTTCCTCCAGAACACGTTCTATTTGGTCATGGAATGTGTGTCTTGTCTTGCCTTTAAAAAGAGTATGATAGTTATTAAATTAATTTCAAGTGCAAAGCGTAAGAACTGCTTCCGAATCCACTGATTAAATATACTTACTAGGTATTTTTACTTTGTTGTTTAGTAATTACGAGTAATAACTCGCACTGCTACTGAAGACTTTTCCTAATTTTATTTTCGATATGGCTCAGCTGTACTTAAGTACCAAAACATTATAAACTTACCTCATATATTTTTAATTATTAATTTGTATGATTTTTATTAGTAGTTTTAGCTACGCTACTACGGTTTCCACGCTTATGCATGGTAGTGAATGTTGGGTACGGCAGAAGGGGCACAGAAATAATATACAGGATTACCTGTGGAAATGAGAACTCTGAGATTTATAGCTGAAGTAAGCCTCAAAAGAGATGTAGTGACAAAGATAGAGAATGGAATGTTTAGATGGTTCAGACATGTAGCGAGGATGGACGAAAGAAGACTGATTACACGAATTTATAAAACAAGTGTGAAAGGGCAAACCGGTAAAGGTCGACCTAGGCAAACCTACCACCAACAAATCAATGATGTATTGGTGAGAAGCCAGCTCAAGAGTGGCCACAACCGACGAGCATATATGAAAGCGATATTGAGAGTAGAGGAAGCAAGATATGTATGTCAGGATCGTAGCAAATGGAGAGAATTAATCTCTGCCTGCCCCATGGGAGGAAAGAGTGATTGTAAGTATGTATGTGCTCTTCTAACGGTCTATATCCACGAGTTAAATGTGTTATATCGCGCTACAGAATAATATCATTTAAACAGAAATAGGTTACGTTTATGAACAACTAAATACCTAGATCAAAATAGTTTACCCTCACACCACTTTTTAACGGCAGGTGTAGGCAGAGTTACTTAGTCAGTAAACGATATTAATCACATTACTTGGATTAGTGTCCTACTATCAAATTAGATTGACCCCTTGCTGGTGACAGATGTCGAGGTCAATTGAAATATAGTGATCAGTGTCACTCCCAGGGCAAAAGTTACAGGATCTAGTGCAGCGTCTCTCTGCCACTTTACCCTCGTCTGCAACGATTTTCTGTCGGTACAAATTTTACAACCATCTCGTTATTATCGTTTCAGATATCATTGTTTACTAAGTACGTGACTGAACAGAGTCGTCATTACCGTACTAACAATGTGGTAGTCACCATGGGTGGTGATTTTACATACCAAGACGCCGCCATGTGGTATACCAACTTAGATAAATTGATTAAGTAAGTATTGCGCGGGTCATATATATAAGAATCGGCAATAGTCACCCAAACAACGAGACCAAAAATGGGTTGTTGATGTGTGAGTGACTTATCAATGTGTGCGTAAAAAGTGCTTCCACGTGTTAACCTTTATTTTTGTTGTTCATGTGTTGAATTATAAACATCCTGAGAATCGCTTACTCGTGGTCGCGCTGTCAGTGATAATTATTAGTACATTTTTACTGACATGTACCATCTACAACAGTCTATGCTAAATCTATGGCGCGGACATTTGCACTTATAAAACACGTGTACCGTTAAAACTGTGTGAGAATAGTTGGTACGCAGATTTTTTTATCATTGATGTTTATTGTTTGTCAATAACTACTCCGCTCCCTTGGGCAGTGGCGTGATGTAATAATGTAATGTCAATCTTTACACTTTCTCGACAAATAATCTTATATTCTGTATGTAGCTTAAAGAAATATTTTATATTTCTTTTTATTGCAATATTTCTATTGCAACTAGACGAATCTAACTCATCATTACTTCTTGTTCTTGTTTTATTCTATCGAAAGGTGACAGGTTTGATACCCTGTTCCGCAGGCGTTATTTGGTATGGTATTAGGAAATCCTCAGTAGCAGCAAGATATTTAAATATTATCTACTTCTATAATTTCAACCTTATCATCAACGTGTAATAACATCGCTAAATGCCCAACTGTTTTTTTTATTTTATTATTTTAACATTAACCTTTTTTTAATTAGTTTTCAATTAACCGTATTACATATAATAATCCCCACTTGGTGTAATTTGTTATGCTGTATGTTAATAATATATCGTGATTTGTTTTGGTTAATGGCTATTGTGCCAATGCTTATTTATATTATTATAAATGCATGTGGAATAAAAAATAAAACAATGGCACTAGAAATGTTCTACTACTGCTACTTTCTTTAATTAAATCATTACAAACGAAACAAACAAATGACCTTTCCCCGCTGTCTCGCCCCTTATATACGTAAATCTTCGAAATTACGCAACGGATTTTGATGCGGCTTTTTTTTAATAGGTAGAGGATGTAAACTGGGCGGTTTGTATCTATAACTCACTGCATAATGTAGTAAAGAAAATGTTATAATTTTGGAGATTTAGCACTTTAGTTGAGAACGTCGTAAAAATTACTTGTCAAGGGGAACAAAGTTCGCCATGTCAGCTAGTATAGGTTAAAATGACACTAATCCCACATTGTCCTAATAGAGTATTTTAGTATTTTATTTCTTCATCTTCCTGCCTTTAATACACGCAAAGGTAGGCAGAGTTTCTGCCGTTTCAAGAGCCTGCCTCTCTTTAAGATAGATTTGATATAATGATAATGTGAACATATTTTTATTAGCTTTTTATTAGCTTCACCTGTATGTTTGTTTGTAACTGACTTCTTTGGGCGCGATTTTGACCCACTTTAAACGGCCAGATTTCGTTCAAACTTTGTAGATTTATTGAGGACCGATGACAATATAGTCTAAGAGCCCGTGAAAAGCAGACTGTATGTATTTTACCAAAGGTGATATTCTGGTCAGAGACCCTCCTATAGATGCCCAACATGAATTGGGGAATCACTAAGCCCAACGGAGGTAGCTATGACGTCACTCAGGTAAGACAGGTACGTAAATTATACTGAATTCAAAAGTATTTTACCAAACCTGTCATTTGGTCACAATAACGAATACAATAAATACAGCGAGAAAAATCAATGGCAGACGATTTTTCTGGTTTTAAACTCGTGGCAGACGCTTTTGAAAATTTAAAAAAAAATATTTTTCAAAAGTATTTTAACAAATCTGATTTTTATATATGTTATTTGGGATGGTATTATTAGTTTATTTTCGAAACGGCAGACGTTTACTCCGGTTATAATACTGCGGCAGACGACAATATATACTGACAGTATAAACATATGTACCTACTGTAATTATTTCTATTTCCATAATTGTTGCATGCAAGCCGATAAATTATGAAAAATATAAGAGAAAAATTATATTTTCAACTTTATCATAATGAATGGGGAAGATGGATTATTTATAAATTAACAATAATAACAATATTTCGTTAATTGATCTTAATTAAAATATGTTTCAAGGTTTTATTGATACACTTATTTAGTGATGGTTTTTACGGTTATAATTAATCAGTGTCATCGTCGGAATCACTTTCATACCGATAATGTTCATTATTTTCGTTGTCGTCTGTAAAAAAAATAATTAATAAATTTATCCAGTGAGCAATTTAAGTGTAAAATTGTATATAGTATAATAGAATTACCAGAAACATCTTTGATGAAATCACTATCTAAACGTGGTAACTGATCTCCCTCAAACCACTTGAACACGTATGATGTATCTTGTTGTTTCCAACCATATTCTAGTGGGTTTAACAACATAGGATTTTTCAGTGTTGCATTTTTCCAGATGCTAGCAATTTAATGAGCCCTTAAAAACTATTGGTAAAGTTCAGCTTTACATGGAAGTATTGAATTAGCGTCAAAATTTACAACTTTTTATTGAAATTTTCATTCAAATCTGAAGCTTTGTAACTATTGACAAATAGTTGAAAACGACTATCATCAACGTCTTTGTATTTCTTGGTGTTATACACGTGACAAATAAATTCTTGAAGAATATCAAACAATGATTCTAATAATTTCGGTGTTAATTCAGCGTTTCCCAGTGTATTAAAAGCTTTTTGAAATTAAATATTTTTCTTTAACAAGGTGAACGGTCGTATCTTTCCTTTATTAAAAAAGGCAGGGTTAAAATGAGATCCCGTGAATGCGTGGAAACCAATCAAGCTTTTTGTCAATAGTTCACCGTTTTTCTTATAAATTTTCGTAATATCAATGAATCTTTCATGGTTCCCGGTCCCAGTAAGCATCCAAATACGAGACAACTGATTTTTTAAGTAAATCATATTACCAAGCATTATTGACGATCCTCGTGGCGCATTGGTAAAACTACCGGCTGCAGCAACGAGGTCGGGGGTTCGATTCCCACCCGAGCACAAATATTTGTGACAAACATGAATATTTGTGTGGCGTCTGGGTATTTTTCTATATATTATAAGTATGTATTTACAAAAGAAAAGTATATATGTATTATTATCCGTTATCTAGCATCCATAACACAAGCATTTAGTTGCTTAGCTTGGAACTAGAGGGCGCTGTGTGATTTGTGTCCAAGATATTATTATTATTATATTATTATTATTAAAATATCTGTGTCCGAACCTCAACTAACAATATTGGACGTGTCTGGAATACTGCATACGTGGTAAATTATTTTTGTATCAGCTTCTTCGTGTGTTGGACAGCAGAGATCATCAACAATACTCGATTCAACAATTCCATTATTCACTTTGTAATCATAACAGTCGCGAAAGTTTAGATGTATCAACTTAGTGCCAAGGAACGGAATTACTTCACTGGTAGCCCAATGTTCTCTCATCTATTTTCACCTATTTTTTAATAAAATATTTTAGAATAATATAATACTTAATTGTATTCAATGTATTAGTATACTTCATACAAATCTAATAAAATAAATTTTATACATATCTTTAATACAAAATTATGGAGTAATATATTTATTTTAATGCGACGCGGCGATATTGCGAGACGACAAAATGGCCGCTGACAGATCCGCACAGTGTGTCAAATGGCGGCCGACAGTTGAGGGGATATATTGTCGTCTGCCGCAGTATTATAACTGGAGTAAACGTCTGCCGTTTCGAAAATAAACTAGTAATACCATCCCAAATAACATATATAAAAATCAGATTTGTTAAAATACTTTTGAAAAATATTTTTTTTCAAATTTTCAAAAGCGTCTGCCACGAGTTTAAAACCAGAAAAATCGTCTGCCATTGATTTTTCTCGCTGTATTTATTGTATTCGTTATTGTGACCAAATGACAGGTTTGGTAAAATACTTTTGAATTCAGTATAATTTACGTACCTGTCTTACCTGAGTGACGGCATAGCTACCTCCGTTGGGCTTAGTGATTCCCCAATTCATGTTGGGCATCTATAGGAGGGTCTCTGACCAGAATATCACCTTTGGTAAAATACATACAGTCTGCTTTTCACGGGCTCTTAGACTAATACACTAATTTGATAAAATTATTCCATTTTTCAATTTGCAAAATATGATTTTTGATAATTTTTTAGTGTTCATAGTTCACTTCTCGCACCATCTAGTGGCAATCAGCGGAAAGTCTACGTTATCAACTTGAAACGAGTTCCTTGTATAAGTCACAGATGGCGCTATTCCTCAAATTCGGTTTTGATATCCGTAGTTAGCACGCTTTAAAATAGTTAAGCAATAGCTTAAAAAACTAAGAAACGCGCTTGTTATAGAAAACCGAACTAAAAAATATAAAATAAATAATAGTTTAAAAAAACTAAAAAACACGCATTTTATAGAAAACCGAACTAAAAAATAGAAAATAAATTTTAATGAATTTAAATTAAGAAAATAGTGTTAAAAATTTCAATGAATATAAATTAATAATAGTGTGAATAAAAAAAAAATATTTTATTTTAAAAAAAGCGTGGGGTGCTTTTTAAGATATTATCGAAATGATAATCACTCTACTCATATCTGTCAATAAAATATTTATAACTATTGACACCATGCACCCCACGCTTTTTTTAAAATAAAATATTTTTTTTTTATTCACACTATTACATATTAATTTATATTCATTGAAATTTTTAACACTATTTTCTTAATTTAAATTCATTAAAATTTATTTTCTATTTTTTAGTTCGGTTTTCTATAAAAAGCGTGTTTTTTAGTTTTTTTAAACTATTATTTATTTCTCTATTATTTGGATTAATTATGTTACTGTCATTTCTAATACCATTCTGTAATGGCACAATTTAACTAACATTGTATTGAATTAAATTTTCTGTGCACGATATAATGCATGCATTTGCAAGTTTTTGTTGTCCAAATACCTATCACAATGGATGCAATCACAAGTTAATTTCGTATTTCAGATATACAAATTTGATATCATCTCAGAACGAATTGAACATAACATTGTTTTATTCAACTCCGGATTGTTACTTGAAAGCGGTGAGAGACGCAAAGTGAGTAACGTTGTTAGGTATTAAGTTTTTTTTTTTCTGACATTGAGAAATATGATCTTTGTTTAGCTACTGATGTTTCGCTGATTCAGAATTTAAATTATAAAACTTTTGAAATCACCGTACACTTAAAAATTTCATCATCAATGCTACATTGATTTGAAGAGATTTTGAATTTTCTGTTTACAAAAAATAAATCTAAAAATATCAATTTCATCAATTTACATTTTTAGTATGTAGTACTAAATATATCTCCTCAACAAAGGTCAACAAAATATCGATAAGTATTGTTCTAAAACTGGCGTATTTTTCAGCCCGACTTTACCTACGAAAGAGGACGATTTCTTCCCATACTCCAGCGATCCCACGGCTTTCTGGACTGGATATTTCACATCTAGACCGACCACCAAGTATTTTGAAAGGGAAGCCAATAATTATTTACAGGTTAGTAGTATAAGATTCAATTAACGTTTTAATTCTTTCTCCGGTGTACACAAATTGAAGAAGTTAGTTGATGTAAGAGAAGGAGATTTGGCTGAAGAAGTGGTTTGCCTCAATTCACCGTTGTAACGAGTGCGAGTGATTTTGATAGGGGTATATGTATGTCAGTAGTAAATGTTGACGTTGAATTTTAATTTAATAAAAAAAATTGGTGCGAAGTACCACTGTATTGATTGATTGAAAATATTTTGAAAATTTACAATATTTACACAATTAACAATATTTACAGGGATATTGCTGTAAAATGAAGTAAAATATTTTTAATCTAATGCAATGCTCCTGCATTGCACGTTTAAGTCAACAGTGATTTCATAGCGCCTCCATGGTAGCGTTAAATATTTAACGCAAATTTGTTGTAAGTTGCATTATGAAGTTTCACTTTGAAAATTATTGCTCTATTAACAGTGGTAGAGCCAAGCAGTTCGCTGCATGAATGGGCCGACTGGTGAAATACCACGACCTCTCAGAAGATTGACGTAAAGTGGCTCATGCCGCGTTTCGTTTGGTGAGAGAGGTACCCGGCGGCCCACCTCCCTTTCCCCATCCTTTCCTTTCCCCTATCCCTTAAAGGTCGGCAACGCAACAGTAACACTATATGTGTTGCTGGTGTCCATGGGCGGCGTTGGTTGCTTACTATCAGGTGACACGCCTGCTCGTTTGTTCTCCTATCCCATAAATAAAAAATAACGAACTTGATATTCAAGATCATGTTTACAACAAGACTGTACTGAATACTTGCAGATGGTGAAGCAACTGCAGGTGCTCGCCAACTTGGATAAACACAATCAGTTCGTTTTAAACGAATTACGAAGTGCTATGGGTGAGTCCTTTGGCTAACAATATGCAAATTGTTATATTCCTCAGAAATATAATTTTTATAATATTTTGTTATATTTTACAACTTAAGAAGTGATAAAATAATATTAAGAATACAATATAGAGTTCACACGGTATTTGTGATGATCAGGGGTGATGCAGCATCACGACGCCATCACAGGAACAGAGAAGCAGCACGTAACTCAGGACTATGAGAGGATATTAAACCAAGCGGTGGACGACGCCATGATCATCGCGAAGCAGGCCTTGAAGTAAGTAATTTGTATGATTATGGTATTCTGTCTCTATTCCAGCTTCGAAATTTAGACTTAGGATGATTGAGATGCGATGAGGGAGACCAAGAAACTAAAGGGTATTGATTGATTTATCGTCTATCCTAGTGTACAAGAGTTTTATCTTACCAAAACTACAAAAGAGGAGTACAATATTCATCAATTTAAAATAGAGTCAGGATACTATTTACGGAAGGTGGACTTCACTTACTAACATAGTATCGCAGATGTTCCTGAAATTGTTACTCATCATACATAACTTCATGCCAAATCCCTTGCGGGGTTGGCATAGAGAACAGAGTGCCATAAGGCACGATTCTTACACACCTCACTCGCTTCGTTGACTTTCATAACTCTTTTCATTTCAACACGCGTCGACTTTTAAGGCTCCTAACACCATCTTCATCCAGAACATCATTATGTGCCAGAAAAATGTACATGTTTTAAAAACCAGCCATTTGCAGTCTCTAATCTGAATGATCCAAGTAATCTATATGAATATTTTGTTAATATTTGATAAGTGGTAGAACTGGTAGAGCCATGCAGTTTGCCACACGATTGGGCCGGCTCGAATGGTGAAATACCACGGCCTCTCAGAATATCGACGTAAATTGGCACATAGCTTTATTCGATGAGACAGGTATCCGGAGGCCTGCTTGCTCCCCCTCCATTACCACCCAACTTCTTTAAAGGCCAGGAACTCAACTGTAACACTGTGTTGCAGGTGTGGGCGACGGTAGTTGATTGCTAGTTTGCTCTCCTCTTCCATAAAAAATCAGTTAGACTACAGAACTTTCAAACCTCTTGTCATAAACGTATTATAAATTTTTAATGTTTTCAGCAAATTAACACAGAAGGATGGTGACAAACCGCCACTGCTTGACTTCCAAAGATGTCACTTGAACGAGTCCAGTTGTCATATATCTGAGAACAGCGACAAGTTTGTGGTGAGATTATTTTTTACTGGCGCTGGATCTTTTATTTAGAAGGATAATGATAACAAAATAATATTGTATTAGCCCTATTAAAGCCACAAAGGCCAAATAACAGTTTTTAGATTTTACGTCTGTTTGTTTGTACTCACAACACACAAAAATACTGCATACATTTCGATACAAGTTTTAGCGAAGGGGTTTAAACTTAATCTCATGATGACTCACATGATGACTACAGGACTATAATGTCATTCCTTGACAATCAAACTAGTACCTCGCGAAATACTAAACACATTCTAATGTAATTTTCACAATTCAATAGAACTAACCAGTACTCGCTGCGCTAAACCATTAGTCTACAGACACCACAATAGTATTAGAATTGATATTTTTAAATGTTACTATTTTCCAGGTGACAGTGTATAATCCTCTGGGTTGGTCTGTCCGAGAGCCGATAAGAATTCCAGTGGGCGATGGCAACTACAAAGTTGGCAAGCCTAATGGTAACTACTGTTGAGTTTATAACCCATTTTTACAATGAATTTTCATCCAAGCGACATGAGCCACTTTACTTTATCATCGTTAATTAGAAGCGTAAAGGTAGCGAGGGCATAACTAATATCTATAACAGGTTCTTCAGTTTTTCTTTTGTTGTAGGCTTAGTACAAAAATTCCAGATAGTGTCCATACCGGATGCTGTCAAGTCGATACCCACAAGGAGATCCAAGGCCACTCAAGAAATAGTTTTCATAGCTGACCTGAAGCCTTTGAGTTACAGCACGTATTACGTAAAAAAACTTGACCGTGTGAAAAGGCACGTCGACTTCGATTATAAGCCCAACATGAACGACTTTTTCAATTACGCCAATGACAAATTTGAAATTAGAAATAAATATTTTCCAAAAGAAGAAGTGGACGGTAATAGAGAAGCCAATATAGATTTACTAAAAGACGGCACAAATTATGATAATCAGCATGAATTGAATAAATTTTTGTATTTACATAAACTCCGCTATGATAGAACTGATACAGATTACACCAAATTCTACGGTGATGAAATGAGAATGCTCTCTGATGACCCACAGACTGTTGAGAGGTTTGATGATGAACTGGTTCTAGATAATAAGGTGAGTGACACTTAAATGCTTTAGCACCGAATACTTTTATCTCGTAAGGATCTTTAGATTCGAGCAAATAGAATTTTAATTAAATAAGGTATCTAAAGACATAATTTCCACGACTTGTCCCTTGCGCGGTGGGCAGAGAGAACAAATAAGGCACCATTTTTATACACATCACTAGCTTGTTTGACTTTCATAACTCTTGTTATGTCTCGTCGATTTTGAAGCATCTTGACAACATTCCTACATCACTCCTACACTTACATCGTTCCGCTTTTGCATTGTATATCTGCTTAGTAAATATTGCACTATCCATTCTTTCTACATATCCGATCCATCAAAGCATACCCATCCTTACACTCTCTGGACACTCATACAAACAATCTCAACAAACTTGTTTTTCGTAATTAGTAATTATATAATATCTTTGTTTTGTTTTTACTTAAAAGTGGAATTTTCTCTAAATTCTATTTATATATTTTTTTATTTTCAGTTGATAAAATTGAATGTCAACACCGTTACTGGAGAGATCAAAGACGTAACATTCCAGGATGGATCTAGTCTCAATCTCACAATAAATATGTATTATTATCCCGGATGTAGCGGAAGAAATCATGGTCCTTCTGACAGAGCATCGGGCGCTTATATATTCAGACCGAACGCGACCAACCCAATAAAATTAAAACAAGTCAAAACGGACGTAGTAAATGGAGATATAGTAAAAGAGTTCAGAGTTGATTTATCACCGAACGGCTATATGAATACAAAAATTTATGACTCTTTGAATTTCATCGAAAACGAATTTGTAGTAGGACCGATACCTATTGAGGATAAAATTGGCAAAGAATACATATTGAGATACGAAACGGACATGTTGAACAACGGTGAATTTTA
The DNA here is from genome assembly GCA_905147225.2 of Euproctis similis. Lineage (NCBI taxonomy): Eukaryota > Metazoa > Arthropoda > Insecta > Lepidoptera > Erebidae > Euproctis > Euproctis similis. The sequence continues at coordinate 4,632,443 of LR990107.1, forward strand.
TACAGACTCGAATGGTAGACAGATATTGAAGAGGAAATTAAATTATCGACCCCAGTTTAATGTTAGTTTGGCTGAACCAATTGCTGGCAACTATTATCCTGTCACTAATGAGATTTATATAAAAAATGATGATGTCAAAATGACAGTTTTGACAGATAGATCCGAAGGTGGCACGTCTTTGATTGAAGGTCAAATTGAACTGATGGTGCATAGGAGATTATTATGGGATGATGCATTTGGAGTAGGTGAACCTTTAAATGAAACTGCATCAGGCTACGGTCTTGTTGTTAGAGGGAAACATAGAGTAATGTTTAGTAAAAAGGATGATAATACCAAAAAGAGTGTTCTGGGTATGCATTTATCACCCGATGTTCTATTCTCTGATGTTGAAAATATGAGTTACGATCATTGGTTGAATTTGAACAATCAGTTTAGTTATTTAGAGAATGATTTACCAGAGGGCGTGCACCTGTTGACATTGGAGCCGTGGGGTACGAAATTGTTGATCAGATTAGAGAATTATCTAGACAAGTCCGATAAATCTGACGTGGAAGTCGATTTGGATGGATTATTCAAGAAAATTGATATAAAAGTTTTGAAAGAAACCACTTTATCAGCTAATGTTTGGGCTGATGAGTACAAACAATGGTTTTGGAATGATAATACTACTGAAGAGAGATTTAGTAGATTAGATGGGCTCAAAGTGAAGCTGAGGGCGAAAGAGATTCGAACATTTATTGCGGAATATGAAGTTAAACCATAAGTTTCTTATATTATTGTAAAGAAACTCAATTGAAATCAAATATAACGCCTTAATATATCATATTTGTGTTAAAATACGTCACCTCGTAACGGTGTACTATAGGTATACTTTTACTATCAATAAAAATAGAATTATCTTCGAATAATTTCTAGATTATTTGTAAAATTATTATATTAAAGAAATATGTTATTATAAAAATTGTGTATAATTATTTAAGTGATATAACAGAATAATAAATCGTTATTAAAATTTCAAGGCATTTTCTATTTTTAATCTACTAGCCAGCAATTGTTGTTTTGGCTGAAAAATTAAAGATAAAGATTTTACTTATTAAATAAAAAATAGGAGTTGATTGTAGAGATGTGTAAACTCAGGGTTGTTTGTATATTTGTGAACTGATTAATGATGATAAGTAGATGTTATCCGATTTGGGAATCCGATAACATGTCCAACAATCGGATTACCAACCCGACATACCTACAAAATTCCATGAGAATCGGTCAAGCCGTTTCGGAGGATTTTATAGGATGCAAAGGATTTTTATGCGCTTTTTTTAATAGAGGGTGTCAACGAGGTGGTTTGTATGTATAATGTAGTAAAGAGAAAGTCAATTTTCGAAATTTTGTACTTTCATTTTAAACGCTATAAAAATTACTTTTGATGCGAAACAAAGTTCGTGTGTGTCAGTTAGTAGTAGGTACATTTGAGAGGGCGCGTTATGTATTGGTTTTCCAATACACAACGCGTCCCAACAATTGACTGTGGAGCAGAAGTAGGCGAGATCGATCCCCTACCGAGTTAAAATACTTATAAGCCTGGATGTATATCCCTTAAACTATATGGCGCTTAGCCTCCGCTCTATGTATTATAATTATAATATCTGGATGACCGAGCTTTGCTCGGTATTTTCTTTTTTTTTATAAACAACGCCATCTGCTGGAATAGCTTTAGTGTTGTTGTCGTTAAAGCAAGTTAGTTGCTCACAATTTAAAATAATTATAGCATTCGCCAATAGATGTCAGGAATTCCAAAAAGTAAGTTGATGTTTAAGTTGATTATCGATAAAACACGATAAAATGAAATTTTCTAAAAATGATTCCTAGCTAGATCGATTTATCGCCCCCGAAACCCCCTATATACTAAATTTCATGAAAATCGTTGGAGCCGATTCCGAGTTCCAATTAATATACATATATATATACATATATATATATATACAAGAATTGCTCGTTTAAAGATATAAGATTATAATTCTAGTAATCTCTATTTAAGAAACTGTATAATATGTATTATTATCCTTTATTTTATTTTCATATAGACACTGGCTCACACCAATGACTTTTCGAAATGGTTTTCGGATGTTATGTGTGATAAATATCGATGACTGAAAAAAAACTTTGTGCCCGGTATGGCAATAGGTTCGCCACCTATTCCATTTGGGACGTAAACATAACGGCGAGACGAGGCTTAACAGCCGCTGCCTACACCTTCGGGTAACAAAAGGCGTGATGTTATGTTATGTTTATTTCATTTTCCATAATAAGAATTTAGTTGCTTATTTTGAAAAACTAGAAGGGTTTTAGTATAGGTACATATATCCAAAGGTTGGAGTGGCTTACCCTCTCTTCGCTTACGCATATAGAATTTTTAAATGCATTTTTTTGTCTCGACCTTTTTACGAACTTGAAAGCAGTTGTCAATATAAATTACGCATTGTCAATAATTACATGCATTGGAGAATACTGAAAATACCAAAAAAAGGTGGTACGACCCATGTCTAATATCTATATCTCAATATCCGCACTTTACTTTTTCAAGGAGAGTTGAGCGCAAAAATTGATTTTTCTTTTAGCGAGCACAACATCCAACGTACTTGAAGTAGTATGTACAGATTTCCAACATGTACTCGTTATAAAAACGTTGTAACGAAACCATAGCGCGTTTTAGAAGGTCTGTTAAGTGCCATCTTTCAAAACACGTTATCAACCTGCATCTGCCGAACTAACCATCAAATAGAAAGTCGGATGTTACGTAAGTATAGATACATAGTATGATTACAGAGAAATTGTTTTTATTATCTGTAAAATAAAGCACAAAATTAATTAGTCATCATTATCATTACATAGTATAAAATAAAGTCATCTTTGAAACTACAGAACGGATTTTGATGCGGTTTTTTTTAATACATAGAAGGTGTCAACGGGGATGTTTTGATCTATAATTAAGCACTTTAATTGCAAACGCTGGCTGAACCCTAGGTAATAGATCAAAAGAATGTTCTACATTATTAAAAACCTTCAGGTCTTTTACGAGAAATAATGCCTTATTTACGAAGCGATTTTAAACATTACAGCATTGATTTTCATCCAATTAAGTGTGTTAAATAGATACGAATATTTACGAAGATATTGTAGTATTAGCATAGCGGGACAGCAGTTAAAGGCGATAAATAGCACAAATTGAACCTCATGATATCCAAAATTTACTCATCTATTAGTTAGTCAAGTCAAAATAAGTTTTATTTTCATAGGTCTTCACAGACACTTAAAAATAGTCAACAAGTACAATTTAACTTATTATTTTAAATTAACTACTTAACACGAGCGCTTGCGGAAAGTGCGTCCGTGGACCAAGAAAACACGGACGCAATCGCCACGAACGGCCCGATTCCGAGTGTATGTGCCAAATACTCTTTTTAAACTATTAAACATAAATAACAATAATATTAATATCGCTACTGAAAACAAAGCAGTAGACTCGTGCATAAAACGTGTAGCAGCCAGAATACTCGACTATCACAGCAAATTAACAGCAAAGTCCTACAAAGAAAAACTATGCAAATAATAAATATTAATCATGAGATGAAAAATCAAAGGAACAGGATTGAATTTTAAGATCAAGAGAAGAAGAATACGAAGACCAACAAAGCAAGATTATATTTGAAAGATGGGTTAGGATTACGAAACGGAGTCCGTCTATGTGGAAATTATGCAATGATAGGTAAGTGGTCGCTACTATACGTAAGAGGCAATATTTTCCAAGAAAAAGTAGAAGAGAGACTGGAAGAACATAAAGTTATATCTACAGCACTTTTTGTATTTTGAGATGGATATGCTCTACGAGTCGGAGCCCAAGAATTTAAAGCACACAAATCTAATTCATCAAATACATCAAGAAGAAAGAATGCGAATAAATCACTATGACACCCAACATAATGTGATGAGCGTTAAAGTCACCGAACGCAATCATAGGAGACGGAACAGAAGATAAAAGCAGCAAACATCAGAAGTTAAAGAAGAATGAGGATGGGCGATATCAAGATAAATGAAAGAAATATTAGAAGCTCTGACACTAACAATATTGATCTCAGAGGAATGAGGCGGAAAAGATATTTTTTGATATGTAATTGTAAAGTGCTGTATTTTTAAAGCGCTCCGCTTTAAAAATACAGCACTGCCAGCATAGCAGGAAAAACCGCTCCCGTGAAAATGAGAGCCCGGCTTAAGCAATTCCGAAATGGCAATAATGGATGGAGCGCCATTAGGCACGATTCTTACACACCTCACTCGCTTCGTTGACTTTCATAACTCTTTTAAACGCGTCGATTTTTGAGGCGCCTAAAATCACTTTGCTTCAGAACACGTTCTATTTGGTTATGGAATGTGTGTCTAGGCCGTCCTCGACTCCTACATCCATCAGCTTTTGCATTGTATATCTGCTTAATCAATCTTGTATCATCCATTCTTTCTACATGTCCAAACCATCGGAGCATGGATAGGAGAAACAATATTAACATAACATAACTTCACGCCTTTTGTTACCCGAAGGTGTAGGCAGCGGCTGTTAAGCCTTGTCTCGCCGTTATGTTTACGTCCCAAATGGAATAGGTGGCAAACCTATTGCCATACCGGGCACAAAGTTTTCAGTCATCGAGTAACAATAACAATAATACACATTTTCAGTAACAATATTGATACGAATTTACATAATACATACATAATATTATAATTCAAGCAAAAATAATGAAATTTTTCTGTCAGTTGTCACTACATTTTTTACATATTAAAATTTGACGACATAGTAACTAGGACCTTTAAATCAAGCCTTTTAGAATAACGTTACACAATGATACAATCTTGCAGTTCGCAGCTTGATTGGGCTGGCTGGATCGGTGAGAAACCACGACCTCTCGGAATATTGACGTGAAATGGCTCCTGCCGCGTTTCGGGCGGTGACAGAAGTATCCGGAGGTCCTATCCCCTTTCCCCTCTTACCCCCTTAAAGGACCGCAATGCACCACAGTGTTCATGGGCGGTGAGAAGTTGCTCACCATCAGGTGACCCACTTGCTCATTTGCTCTCCTGTCCCATAAAAAACATGATTTGTTCCCGCGAACAACAATCATGACTATTCAAGACAGCGAAAAAAGGATATTTTTTACTCATATTAATAGAAGCGTGATGATTATATAAATAGCTTATAGTAAACGTTAAACTGAACGCAAATTGTAAAAAAATTAGAGACCATTGGGCCAAGTAATTACTAGGAGGACATTAAGTTTATCAATAATCAACGTGCTGTGATCCCATGAATCCATAGAACAACTATGCATGGTTTCACAAAAAAGTAGACGTTTAGTAAAAAAGTAGTAGTAAAAAAGTAGAGAGTTTGTTATAAGTCATTAGGAATTAATATGCCTATATTAATATATTAAAATGAAAACAGATGATAAGCAGAATGATAAAATGTCATAGCGTAAACTTACTTTGATCAGTGACATCTGTTTCCGGAACATAGAAATACCTTATTTAAAAAAAATACCTTGTGTCAGTACTTTATGTTTGGGAACCGTGAAAAATATTCTCTGTGTATATGTATGTAATACATCGTATAACCACATTCAGCGGAGCAATTTATTTAATTATAATATAAGTCCGGGTTCCGTATACAATAATAGGAGACTTTTGTGTGTGTAAAGAAGAAAAATAAATAATTCTAAAACACAACTATTATGTGAACAGAAACTTACACCACTGACTGAAAATGTTTAACGAATTAAGAGACACTTGATGAGAAAACAATATTTCTTTCTTAAAATAAAACTTAATAATTTGTATTTCCGGTAGATGACACTGATCACATATTTTTTGTGTTGTATTTACATACATACATAACTTCACGCCAAATCCCTTATTCTTATAGGATATCGACGTAAAATAGCTCACGCCCCGATTCGTTCGGTGAGATTGGTTCCCCAAGGCCCACTTTTGTTTTTCACCCTACTCTCTTAAAAGCCGACAATTTAACTTACACTATCTGTGTTCATGAGAGGCGTCAGTTATTTAGGATAACAAATAATACGTGACAAGGTGACTCGCTTGCTTCTTTACCCCCCGCTATCCCATCATAAAATGATTGGGTGATACAAACAATAAAACAAGAAAAAAGTAATATAATAAATATATTTTCCTTAGGGCTATATAATATTAAAAATATTTCATAATATTTCTTACATATCAGTCCCGTTATAGTAGGGCCGAACACATATATGGGAATAGGAACCCACTTGTGGGCTGCAATTACATAAAAAAACACATAAAAAATTACAATTCAAATAAATGCTAAATAAATTCAGTGAAAATAAAAATGATACACTCATATTTATAGACCAACGAGAAAAATATGAAAACCTGTCATGACCGCTCCCTGATAAGAAAATGAAAACAATGTTATCAGCAATAACTGATCCAATTGGCCCTAAAATCATAATTTTCCTGATCTTTTCTCACTCTGAGTGGGGTCGGCACAACATGTCAACCTATTGAACTATCCATGATGTCAAATTTTGCTGTGGTTTTCTGACCGGCCGACTGCCTGACGTCAATCCTCCTTCGGATGGTTCCGTTGCTGGTTTACCCTCACCAGAGATGGGCACAATACGTCACTTCTTTTTAAAGTTTTAAATATTCAAAAAATATTACAAACACAACATACCCATTAAAAAATTAAATTCAACAAATACAAATAATATCTAACTGTCTTCAGAATGCAACAAATGTGTTGATGTTTTGGGTGTACCAATAAAAATGAAGTAATTTTTAGTTTCATTTTAAAACTAATTATGTAATTTCATTTAAATTTTTAATATTGACTTATGGGAGCAGTCAATGTATACCTACACTGGTACCTATTTCATTTAACTATCTACCGTAACCCATTCTCCATTTTTCTGGCCAGACTTAAAGTTGTCTGTAATATATTTTAGATAAGCCGATAACTTTGTGTTTCCGAACGCACCTGATATCTAATCTAATCTTTAAAAATTTTGATCATAATTTAATTGCAATATAATAATGATGTTTTGTTTTAAGTAGAAGTTATCAAATATAATGCCATGTATTTTGAAAAAAGGTTGTTTTTTTTTTCATAATTATTTTACTAACAATCACAATAATTTTGCAAAGATAGTCGAGTGCATTCGTTTTTTTTTTATTACACAATATGATCTATTTTAATTATTACCCTTATACCGAAAAAGACAAAAAAATAAAAATAAAACAAGCCTAACAAAATGTATGACAATCCGTAAAATTGATGAAGGGGATTACAAATGGCGACAACTTCTGTTTTAGTAATCTTAGTTACTGTCACTTAATTTCACGTAAACCATAGATTTATGAATAGATCGGCAATAGTCACCCAAACAACAAGAGCAAAGATGGGTTGTTGATGTGTAAGTGACTCATCAATGTGTGCGTAAAAAGTACCTCCAAGTGTTATAAAAATCCTGAGAATCGCTCAGTCGCGGTCGCGCTGTCAGTGATGATTATTAGTACATTTTTACTGACATGTGACATCTACTACAGTCTATGCTAAATCTATGACACAAACATAGTGTTGTTTCATAATAATTCATTTAAATTTATTAATTCAGCCAGTGCTGTTACAGCCGTGGTAAGCGCGAGTGAGTTGTCTTGAAGCAATTAATAATCCCATTCATTACATTGCAACGAAAAGTTTCTACATAAAACAACAATATTTAAATATAATGATTATAATAGAAATGAAGACTACCATTGTTCATTTGAAAGAGTTTTAATAAGCAGTAGCACCACAACCGACGGTCAGAGGATCCAAACAATGTACCAATTGTTTATATTTTTATAATTCAAAACAGAAACAGTAACATCATAATGTTTTTACACTATTGGATATACAAGATGGCGGCAACAATGCGACATTTTTTTTAGCTTCATTCAATTAATTTAGAGTACATATTGAAATGTTATGTTACACAATATTTTATTTTAATTTTATAATGATCAAAGGATGAACTCAAACCCGAGATCTTCTGATTAGAGACTACGCAATAAATCTAGAACACAATTTTTGTGTAAGTTTGGTCTCTTATATAATTAAGAACTCTCTCACATTGCTATCGCCATTTGCATTAGAGAATATTTATATAATGGAGGAAGTACTAGAATGTCTTAGCTCTCTGTATTTTGAACATGATGGATGACGTCCTGTAAGCGGTAAGATGTGACCTGTGAGCGGGGGTAGACTGTCCTACAGGCACTCAGGGCACGTTCATACATATAAAGTGCACTACAGCATCTTCCTGACCATATAGTTGAGTATACCACCGTTGCGGAAGTATGTGAGATCCACTTCGGTGTCGAAACGGAGCTTGGCTTGGAATGATGTTCCGTTATTTACCTGAAAAACAAATACAATCGCGCCTTTAATACGCATAATTCTATAAGCCGCGTAATTCTATGCTTCTTTGACGGAAAGTATAGACAGAGCGCGAGTCGAGTGACTGATACCTTTCCTTTTGGGAAATAAATAAAAAATAATACCATCATCATCATAATTTTTGTACCTTGACAGTAACCAGAGCGCCGGGTGTAATTTCTTCCGGCAGGCTGATGTCGAAGACCTCGCTGCCGTTCAGTCCGAACGTGTCGGCGTTCTGTCCCGGCAAGAACTGCAGTGGTATGATCCCCATGCCCACCAGGTTCGAACGGTGGATGCGTTCGAATGATTCAGCGATCACAGCTTTAATTCCCTAAGAGGAGAGTAATCATATTATGAATAGGATTCTACCAGCGCCATCTAGCTTCAACGACGTTTGAATGGCACCTGTCTGGTCCACAATACTTAATTTTTCTTCATTTTATATTTATTATAAGTTTGTATAAGTTTTCTCGGTGGTCCAGTGGTCGAGCCCCCCGCTTCTGAATCCGGAAGTCGCGGTTTCGAATCCTGACATTGGCTCACACCAATGACTTTTCGAAATCGTTTTCGGAAGTTATGTGTGATAAATATCGATGACTGAAAACTTTCTTTGTGCCCAGTATGGCAATTGGTTCGCCACCTATTCCATTTGGGACGTAAACATAACGGCGAGACGAGGCTTTTCAGCCGCTGCCTACACCTTCGGGTAACAAAGGCGTGAAGTTATGTTATGTTGTACAAGTAATGAAAAGCTAGTCTGGGAGGGAGCCTGCGGTAGGGGTCTTTAAGAGAGCAATGATTAGTTTGTCTGTCCATCAACTGCACCCATGTGCAGTAAAATATCAATGGAATATAATAATTACCACCTATTTTTAACCAACTGGAAAACAAGTAGGGGCAAAACATGTTGTCAATTCTGATGTTTTTTTTTCTACTTTTTCAGTTGACTAATTAAAAAACACGCTCACCAAAAGATAAGGCCCCTTGGCGGCCCAGTCGCGACTGGATCCCGAGCCGTAGTCCTTCCCGACGATCGCTATCAGCGGCACATTGTCCGCAGTATACCTGATTAACACATTAAGAGACAGAAAATAAGTTTCATTCAGACAGACAGAAATTAAGATTTATATTTCTCAAAATATTTATGATCTTTTGACTGCAAAAAATCTACACTTATAAATAAAATTGGAGTGTCTGTTTGTTTCATTAAACTATTACATGCATACGAACATATATACGGAACATACATTTAAATAACTTTTTAAAAATTTTTGTATGTCTGTCTGCTTGTTCCGGCAAATCTCTGAAATGGCTGGACCATTTTGACGGGACACGATTTTATTGGCTGGTAGCTGATGTAATAAGGAGTAATTTGGCCCACTTTTATTTCAGAAAAATCTTATATTTATTTATTCTTATACTTCTGAGGCGAAACAAAGTTTGCCGGGTAAGCTAGTCTTCAATATGTTTTAAACATAATATAAACTAGCTGATCTAGTCATCTAAGTACATTATTTTAATTAAGAAATGGCGCACTGGCGCAATCGTAGATAAAAAGCCAGCTTACCTGTCTGCAGCGTCGAATATGTCCATGACGTCGCCGCTTGGGTGATGAGTGGTCTTTGGCCCTGGAGTGGGCGCCATCTTGTTCACGATACGAATGTTCGCGAACGTTCCGCGAGACATGACCGCGTCGTTGCCGCGACGTGAACCGTACGAGTTAAACTCTCTCGGCGTTAATCTGGTACAACACATCAAATGGACAAGAATAATTTCTATTTAATCTATTGGCTTATATAAGTTTTGATTGGAAAGTATATCGAAGACGACCCCTGGCTATAAAGGGCTGTGTACACATCCAAACATAACTTCACACCAAATCCCTTCTACACCGAGCTGGGTAAATAAAAAAAAACATTGTATATATTATACTTTACCCTCTAGCCGCTAAGTATCTGGCGGCGGGAGAGTTCCTGGCGATAGATCCGGCCGGTGATATGTGGTCAGTGGTGACAGAATCACCCAGGAGCAGCAGGCATCGTGCATTTTCGATCCCCTGGCGTACTTGCAACTCCTAGAAATTACGATCATAACCTGATGATTACTCAAGTGAAGACCACCGACTGTTACTTTCGTTTTACAGAGAAAGGTCTTATGATACTCAGGGAATAACTGCATCATGTGCCCAAGACTCACCCTGGTCATGCCGTCGAAGAATGGAGGCTTTTTGATGTAAGTGGAGTTTGGGTCCCAACCGTAGAGCTTGCCTTGGGGCACCGTCAGAGATTGCCACGACGGAGAACCTAGCTCGATCTTCTCATACACCTAAGTTGAGAAATAAAACACACTCGTACAATTGGCAAAAAAAAGAAAACACAAAAAGCTTAGTAACTATAATTCTTTTAACCTTACCACCAGAATCAATTATTTGGTCTTCAAAACATTACCTCTTTAAACATGCCCGGGATGACATATTTGTTCTCAACTTCCTGGATCTGAGCTCGGGTCGGCCAGATGTCCCTCAGGAACACTGGTGTTCCATCTCGACGATTACCTGTACAAATATATAAACACCATTCTCAACTCTATGCTTAAAATGAAACTATACAAATATCTGGTCATTGAAGATATTCCTACAGACATATTGGAGAAATACTAATATGTCAGTGTGTGTGTGTGTGTGTGTGTTATCTCGGCGGTCCTGTGGTCCAGTGGTCGAGCACACGGCTTCTGAATCCAGAGGTCGCGGGTTCGAATCCTGGCAAACACCTATGACTTTTCGAAATTTATTTCGAAAGCTGTGTGATGTAAATCGATGACAAAAAGAAAACTTTGCGCCCGGTATGGCAATAGGTTCGCCACCTATTCCATTTGGGACGTAAACATAACGGCGAGTGGCGGCTTTACAGCCACTGCCTACACCTTCGGGTGGAGAAACACGTGAAGTTATGTTATGTTTCTAATATGTAGGGTCTATGTTAGAAGCTAGTCAAAACAAGTTAATATATTTATTTTCGTTCTGTAAATTTGTGTGTCACGCGAATATTACTGCAACATATTCAGTACAGATTTCGCTGGTGTATAGTTAGGTTAAAGATAGGCAGATGTTGCAGGCACTCACCCAAAGGTTGTTTTTCAAAGTCAATGTCGACAGTGCCGGCCAGCGCGTACGCTATCACCAGCAGAGGCGACGCGAGGTAGTTCGCCCTTGTGTTCGGATGGATACGACCTTCGAAATTCCTGTTCCCAGATAGCACACCACAACACACCAGCTCGTTCTGATTTACAAAAAATAAACAGAAAAAAATATATCATGTGAAAATTCTATAAGAATGGCGCCTACCAGCTCAGCACTTCGATTCAAGTTAATTCAGATTCAAGATCCAGTTCATATAATTATCGAGTTCCAATCACTCACCAATAGTTTTTCGGAAACGGTTCGAAACATGGACGACCAGGTCATTAAGCTGTACCTTTATCTGAACCCTTGATATACTTACTTTCTCAATGGTGTTAGCGATGTTATCATCAATGGGACCGGAGTTTCCAATACAAGTCATACACCCGTAACCGACTATGTCGAAGCCCAACTTCTCTAGATACGGGATCACACCTGATTCCTGTTTAGAAAAAATAATTATAAAATAATATATTAACGTAATCGCCGATATCAATATCGAAATTTTCAATATATCGTTAAATCTTAAAATGTTGTGTTGTACTTAGGACTTTTCAAAATTCAATATATAGATATCTACTAAGTCGATATTAATCGATATCTTGCATCCCTACATGGAACCAGTTTTTGTTACGTAGACTCACCCTCAAGTAATATGTGACGACGCCGGAGCCCGGGGACAACGAGGTCTTGATGTAAGGGAGAACGGAAAGATCGTTCTCGACTGCATTTTTAGCCAAAAGACCTGTATAGAAGAAATGAGTTAATTAAACTTTAGTTAAATCCGACCTCAAATTTTCTCATGAAATTTATTAGGCATATCGGATAGATCTGAGAATCGGACAACAGGGACAAATTTTTGTAAAAAAAAAAACCTATTTTTTTATACAACAGCGTAGAAACATACATACAACCCTATATTTTCACTCCTCCAAGATAAACTCATATTTTTATATGTTCAGGAAAAACTAACTCACCGGCGCCCAACATGACGCTAGGGTTAGACGTGTTAGTACAAGATGTGATGGCTGCGATGATGACGGAGCCGTGGGTGATGGTGTAAGTCTTGCCATCAGTGAAGCTGAAGTTGCCCGATGATGACAACTGAGCCGGTGATAGACCGTACCCTTTGAACCCAACCTGGTGAAGAAAACCAATGATTTAGTAATGTCAAGTTTAGCGCTGCTTGGTACCATGACGCTCAACTCAATATCAGATGTCAATAAGTGGTTAAAATGGTTAGCAGTACGTTCTCATTTCGCTATTTTATCCGACTGGGTCAGTTTTTTTGTTGTTTGTCACTTATCATAATAGGTACAGGAGAAATCTACTTTAAATTAAACCGTCCAAAGCTAATTGATCGCTCAGTTTATAAGTTATGTTAAGACAGACCGACAAATATCGCGTAATATCTCGGTCAAAGTACCTAAATCCACGTTTTGAACACGCACGTGACATTATCGTTACTCACATTTCCGTATATCGAGCAATAATTTTTACTTCAGTGTGTTACGACCTTGGACAGTCAGCATTTATTCACAACTAGTCGCTGCCCGCAGTTCCGGCCGCGTGGCCTTTCCGATGACGATATTGTTTTAACCAGGTGAGATTTTTAGTTAGAAACTTTAATAAGTAAGGCTTGAAGCCCAGATCAACTAAAGACTTAAAAGGCAAGATGGAATTTGGCATGAAGTTATGTATGTATGGATTTTGAGGCGGTTTTTTAATAGATAGGAGGTGTCAACGGGGTGGTTTCTAACTAAAATTCACCAATCAATCTAAAATTTAGTTATTTATTACTTTTATTGCGGAAGCGAAAGTTCGCCGGGTCAGCTAGTACAGATATAAACATACTCCGCATTGTTTGTGAACAAACAGACAAGCAATTGCTGATATACAATATATACATATAGATATCTACACAATAAAGATCTATACACACATACATAAAATTCAGATGTCCGTAATTTCAAAATAAGTTTATTATAATATTTATTAAACATGACATTAAAATAAATGTTTTTCAATTTATTCATTAGTAGCGGGTGATAAATAAATTCTGGTGGAACATTCCAGGATACCTACTCCCTGGAATGTTCCATCAGAATTTGTTTTGCTAGAACACTCTAAATTATAGTCTCCAGTGGTCGAGCTTCTAAATCAAGAGGTCACAGGTTCGAATCCTGGCTCATACCATTTCACGCCAATGACTTTCCAGAATTATTTTCGAAAGTTATGTGTGATAGATATCGATGACCGAAAACTTTGCAAACAAAGCGGCGAGCGAGGCTTACCAGCTACTGCCTACACCTTCGGGTAGAAAAAGGCGTGAAGTTATGTGTGTTGTGTGTATCAGATGCTCGCGAAAGAGAAGCTGTAAGGCAGTGAGTTGGTTGAAAGAGAGTCGGAAAGTGATGGAGGGCATGGTTAGGTGGTTAAAGCGTGGAATATGGAAGATACAAAACTGAGAAGCAGCATATTAATATATAGGTAGACTAAAAGTAGTCGAATGTAAGAGTCAGGGAAGGCCACGACACAATAATAGCGTAGAGTTACGTCAGGGGGTCTTAAAAATAATACTGAACGGGTACGACCAAAAAGAATCGTATCTTCTGGCTGTCTATTATTACTGCCTACCACGACATTACTTGGTGTGAAGTTAAGTAAGTATTATGATTAGCAATATGTATTACAAAATTGAAAAACCGAAAATTTAACACGCAAACGAAGTCGCCGCCAACGAGTTAGTGTTGCAAAACAAAATAAGGAAATAAAAAAGGTGTACACAGCTTTCTTGATTTATAATATAAATATTATGAATGGCTATTATAAAAATTAGTCATACTGCGTCTAATTACTCAAAATAATTAAAAATATAGTACAGTTCTGTGGTTAAAAAGGATAGATAGGTAGGTTAACTTGTTATGACGGTCTCAACTTCGACAACTGATGTATAAATCAAGTACGTATATTTTTTTTACTATTCGCTTTTTCTATACATATTATATTGCTATATCGATTTTAGTACAAAATCAGAAACGTTTTATTAAAATATATTGTAGTAGGCGCAAAAACGTAACATGACATCACGCCTCTTTCTACCCGAAGGTGGAGGCACTGGCTGTTAAGGCTCGACTCCCCGTTATGTTTATTTACGTCGCAAATAGAATAGGTAAGACAACCATTTGCCATACCGGGCACAAAGTTTTTCAGCCATCGATATTTATCAGACATATCTTTCGTAATTAATTTCGGAAAGTCATTGGTGTTAGCCAGGATTCGAACCCGCGACCTCTTGATTTGGAAGTCACCGAGACGAATTGTACAAATTTTGCGAAAACGTATTGTATAAATATATAGTAATCTGAATCTTGAAAACGGCTCGAACGATCTTTAACATAACTTCACGCCTTTGTTAACCGATGGTGTAGGCAGCGGCAGTTAAGCCTCGTCTCGCAGTTATGTTTACGTCCCGTATTGAGAACCTATTGCCATATCTAGCACAAAGTTTTCAGAGATCGATATTTATCACACATAACTTTCGTAATTAATTTCGAAAAGTCATTGGTGTGAGTCAGGATTCGAACTCTTGATTAAGAAGCGGGGTGCTCGACCACTGCACCACCGAGGTTTTTTTTGTAACTTGTGTTTAATTATGTAGAACATTGTTAGTGTCCAACCGAAGCTTCGGCCACCTTCGGCCAAAAATCCATCTTCGGCGAGATCTTCGGTTTCGGCCGGACTTTGGGCCGAAGCCGAACGTCCCGCCGAAGGTCCGAGAACAGTTGGAATTAAACGAACTGTTACGAAAGAGAGTGTGACTGGCGAACCGAAATACACTTAGTTCAGTGCGGATACCTCTATCAGCGAGAGAAAAGCGGCACGAGCCACTTTACGCCGATATTCTTATTTAGTTGTGGATAATATTGAAGAAAATTATTAAATTACTAATAGTTTATAAACCTTCGGCTTCGGCTTCGGCCGAGGGTTGTGGAGATTGCCGATTAATCAGCTTCGGCTTCAGCCAAAAATAGACCTTCGGTCGGACACTAAACATTGTTTTGATCTATCACTTAGGGTTCAGCCAGCGTTTGCAATTAACGTGCTAAATTTCCAAAATTATATTTTTTTCTTTGCAACATCATATATGACTTATATGATCAAAACCACCCCGTTGACAACCACTAACTATTAGTAAAAACCGCATCATAATCCGTTGCGTAGTTTTAAAGATATAAGCATATAAGGGGGCAAACAGCGGAAAGTGACTTTGTTTTATACTATGTAATGATTTGACAGTGATTACTCGTCACCTACTAGCTGAAATTAGTCGTTGAAAATACGAATTTGCAAGGCAGCGCGTAAGCTGGCTGGAACTAGGAGTTCATAATACGCTAGCAGGACCGGTCAGACCGAATTCATTTCACAATAGGTAATTAATATTACAGGAACAACGTCGTTTGTATATTATCTCTTATGTGACTAATAACTTTTAAATACCACAATAAATGTATCATTATTAAAATGCATTTTATAATGAAATATTAGATTTTACGAGCATATTATTTAACGATACACAATTAATTTACAATTAACAGTAATTTGTTAATTACAGTTGCACTTAAAAAAAGATTCATTAATTTATCTATAGATGTGAACAATACATTCCAGTATATCTCTGTATAATATCAAAATACATACAAATATTAATGATGAAAAAACAATGTTTATTATGTATGTATGTTTAGTGTGTACCTGCGGCGTGGCTAGACCGATTTTGGTGAGACTTCACAGACGGAAATAAGCAATGATAAGGAACAAATTAGACACAATACTATCATTTCAAGGAGGGTATTATATTGGCACCTAAAAGAAAACCTGGGCAATAGCTAAAGCAAATTGTTTTCCGATGTCGGTTTTTTAATAGGCAAATAAGGGAAAATTTGATTTAATATTTCGGTCAAGAGCAAATCGTCAACTATTTAAAGACACAGCATAATTTATATAAAGACTTTCACGAATTTACAATTACATATACACAATTACAATATACATATATACTATATTTCACGTGTACAAGACTTATTGAAAGATCTACTATCGAACGAGGTGTGTAGGAACCGTCCCTTATGAAGCTCTGTTCTTTATGCCTACCCAGCAAGGGAATTGGCGTGAAGTTATTTATGTGTGCAAGTATATTTGTATACGACGAGTACACGCATTCAACGTGTATGAAAACATATACGAATTGGGGTACCAGCTCTTGTTTTGGACTTGGTATATTTAAGTAACA
Organism: Euproctis similis; assembly: GCA_905147225.2. NCBI lineage: Eukaryota > Metazoa > Arthropoda > Insecta > Lepidoptera > Erebidae > Euproctis > Euproctis similis. The sequence goes on from LR990107.1 coordinate 4,649,417, forward strand.
GTGGCATATCTGTTTATCAGCCTGCCCCGCTACCATCCAACCACACGTTTGATAAAAATCACCACATTTTTTTTATCATACAACCTCAATGGTATTCACCATACAAATAGACGACCATCAATTGGACATAAGTATGTGAGGTGTCGCAGAGTAATAACATCTTACCCGAGTGCCGATGTGTGAAACTGCAGTGATCAAATAATGATATTATATAAACATTATCCGACTGTGCCGCTATGAGGGTTATGTATGTATATATATTTGTTTGGAACAACTTATAGGCCTAAACGGATGCATGGATTGTAGTTAGTTTTAAAGGTTTGTCGTTAGCTGTAGATCTAATATATAAAAATCTCGTGTCACCTATTTAGTTACCATACTCCTCCGAAAAGTCTGAACCGATTCTCATGACCTTTTTTGTGCATATCGGGTAGGCCATTCTTTTTACGTCCCCCTAAATGTTGAGGGTATTTCACCCCGAAATATATTCTTTTAATTATGAAGAAAAATTTTCACTTGTTTACGATCAACCCCTACTTTTGAAACTTTATTTTTTTGAAAGACAATGTTTGTTGGGTCAGCTAGTATTATATAAGGGATCTTGAGAATTGCTTTTTGGCAGAAGAGAAAAAGATAAAAGTTGGGAAGTCTTATCGGCACCTAGATTTCTTTTTTCTTTTAAATATTGTGGTAGTTCTTTCAATAATGAACACAAAGGTCGGATTTATGAGAGGTTTATTTTTTTTTACCTAATTTACAATTTCTATATATTATATGTAGTTACCAATACTTAACCACACCATATCTTATATATAAAATTCTCGTGTCACAGTTTTCGTTCCCATACTCCTCCGAAACGGCTTGACCGATTCTCATGAAATTTTCTGTGCATATCGGGTAAGTCTGAGAATAGGACAACATCTATTTTTCATCCCCCTAAATCACAAGGGTAGCCCACCCCTCAATATATTTTTTTTAATTTTTCGATATATATCTGTTTTTTATTTTTTTTATAAAACGGGATACAAAAATACATACAACCCTAAATTTTCAACCCCCTACGATCAACCCCTATTTTTTAAATTTAATTTTTTGGCAATATGTTTGCCGGATCAGCTAGTTTACTATATGTATTTAATTTTATGGGTGTTATTTACAACAACTACTTTACGAATTATTTTTTTCTGTCGAATAAAACTGTTTGATTCAGTTAAGAAATTCAGTTCATTTACTCACAAATTTAACAGAAAATAGTTAAATATTAAGAGATCAATATTCGTTATATCATTATTTCAGCTTCACCAAACAGGTTTATATATATGCACTTATTCACGAGGCGTTTTCTTATTTTCTAGTAACCTTCATAACTTGGGTTAAATTTAGATAGTTGGATTGCTAGTTATTAAGCTTTTCTGCTAACATTTTTTGCACCCACGGATGTGCCCAGCGCTCCATTTAGATACTAACCTAACCTTACCTAACCAGTCTTCTTTCTTTTTTACTTCATTTTCTTCTTTACTTTCGTTGTGGTAAAATGTCGGAAAATCCTTTGTTATTGTTTTTTGCATTATAAAAATTACACACCTGATGTTCAGCTATCAATGATCCGCGGCTTAAACAGTGTGTTGATCAGTCAATGAAATATGCAGAACAAAGCAGTTTATGTACATAGTTAACATAACTTCACGCCTTTGTTACCCGAAGGTGTAGGCAGCGGCTGTTAAGCCTCGTCTCGCCGTTATGTTCATATCCCAAATGGAATATGTGGAACCTATTGCCATATCGGGCACAAACTTTTCTGTCATCGATATTTATCACACATAACTTCCGAAAACAACTTCGAAAAGTCATTGGTGTGAGCCAGTGTCAGGATTCGAACCTGCGACTTCCAGATTCAGAAGCGGGGTGCTCGACCACTGGACCACCGAGACATTTACATGTACATAGTTGATTTTTAAAATCGTAATATTTTTGGAATTCAAAGTCCGATTTCAATAATTTAAAAACTTGTGAATTTATTTATTTTTATAAAAATCAATCCAGAGATAATTACAGTGTTTTGATTTTTAATTGTCACTTTTAGGTACTAATTTTAAAAATGTGAAAATGTACTTATAGTAACTTGACTAAGATGAATGATCTCGTGAAATTATTTGTAGATACATATTAATACGGACTGTTAAATTATTGCAGAACATTTTCTTACTTTATCATCCATAATTTTCGCAGCGTCCGCGCAAAAAGACGAATGTTTTGGAATTGAATGGAGTAAAATGCATTCATAGATGATCTTGGCCTAATTATCTTAATATGTCCCAATAGTTGTTTGGATTTAATTTTTTTAAACTTTTTAAATAGGCGTGGTGCATGCTACAAGACTAAGTAAATACCTACCTACATATAGAAATTACGGCATAACTTTTTTATTTTTAAAACATTTGGTACGTGTTCTATAACATCAAAAAAATAAGTAATAAATGTTATTAAATATAACCTATATAACCAGAAATTTAAAAAGATAATAATATTTAACAAAAAGTGAAAGTTTTAAATCACCCTAATCTTTTCAACACTTCCAGAACGGCTTCGAAAAATTGAACAATGATGGCAATAAATTTGTATGAGAAACCCACTGATAAGGGACATTTGCTAAACATGTCTAATTACTGACGGTACACCCTATTAACTAATCACGCGGCCACATTATTGTATCGTATTTTAATTTAGTTAAACGTTTCTTAATTATCCCTATTCAATACACAATTCATATAAATAATGGTCAAATGAAAATTTTAATTCAGTATTCGTTCAAGAAGCTAAATGTTAACATCGAAGAGAGTAATGGATAAAAAGTGATTCAAAAAGTAGTGCCGAACAAAACCTAGTGAGTAACTATATAAATTATGTATTTATTTTTATAAAATATGTCTTATTATATGTACGTGTTATTTGTCTGTGCGTCGGTTAGTCGATTGGTGCCAGTTGTCACTCAGTCAGTAGACATGTTATAAGTGTGTCACTGGTAGTGTGATGACCGTCATCGAGAGACATACAGCATCGCCACATCTATTCTCCAAGTTATGGTCAGTTAGCTTGAGTTCAGTTGTCACTCAATCAGAAGACATGTTGATATTTTGGCACTGGCATTGGGATAATTTTCACCAAAGGACATACAGCATCGCAGCGCCAATTCTGAGTCGATCGGTGCCAGTTGTCACTCAGTCAGTAGACATGTTATAAGTGTGTCACTGGTAGTGTGATGACTGTCACTGAGAGACACCCAGCATCACCGCATCTGTTGTTTAAGTCGATTGGTGCCAGTTGTCACTCAGTCAGTAGACATGTTTTTATTATGTCACTGGTAGTGTGATGACTGTCGCTGAGAGACATTCAGCATCTCCGCATTTATTCGCCAAGTCAACTGGTGCCAGTTGTCACTCAGTCGGTGGACATGTTATTATAAGTTACTGGTAGAGCGATGACCATCACCGAAGGACATGCAGCATCGCGGCATCTGTTTTAGTCAATTGGTGCAAGTTGTCACTCACTCAGTAGACAAAATTTTCTTTATTTTGTCACTGGATGTGTGATAATTTTCACCGAGGGACATTCAGCATCACCGCATATAATTTACTAGTCGATTGGTGCCACTTGTCACACACTCAGAGACATGTTTGTCAATCTGTCACTGGCTGTGTGATGTTTTGCACCAAGAGACATTCAGCTTCAGTGGATCTGCTTAACTATTACTGTCATCATGTAGTGTACCTTTCAAACATCTGACTTCAGCCATGTCACTTGGTGAAAGTCGTTACTCACGCAGTGGACATGTGTCTCATTCTGTCACTGGGTGTATAACGATTTTCACGGAGAGACACTCAGCATCACAGAATCAGTTACAATCAATCAACCGGTACCAACTGTTGCTCACTGAGCAGAACATTTTTATTAATTTCGAAGAATGTAAAATAGCTGTTTCAGAGACACCCGGAAAATACGAATTCATTGCACAAGTCCATTGGTGCCAGTTGTCACTCACTCAGTAGACATGTTCTTTACTTTGTCACTGGATGTGTGATAATATTCACCGAGAGACGTGCAGCATCACCGCCTCCACTCTACAAGACAATTGGAGCCGTTACTTAACTGTTATTCTGTATTTTGTAACTAATGTATGATAGTTTTCACCGACATGAAACATCGCCGCATCTATTCTACGAGTCAATCGGTGCCAGTTGTCACTCATTCAGTGGATATAATTTTTAATTTATCACTGGATGTGTGATAATTTTCACCGAGGGACGTGCAGCATCATCGTATATATTCTACAAGTCAATTGGGGCCAGTTGTCACTCAGTCAGTAGACATTTTTATAATTATGTCACTGGTAGTGTGACGCCTGCCACCAAGAGACATTCAGCATCACCGTACATATTCTGCAAGTCAATTGTCACTGAGGAATATTCAGCATCATGAAATATTCACTACAAGTCAATTGGTGCAAGTAGTCGCGCACTCAGTAGACATGTTCGTTGCGTTGCCACTGAGCGTGTCACTATTTACACCGAGAGACATACAACTTCAGAGGATTTCTTAATAGACACGACACTTAAACGCAAATGGCGATTATTGAATAAGTAAGTACATAGTTTTAGTTGTACACTTTTGCAAACCATTTATGTGAAATACAAGTTTAAGACAGTGTTTACAGACTCAATGAATATTTATTAATCATCTGTTGGATCGAAGGTGATTGATTTATTAAAGAGACACCATTCAATTATGTCACTTGAAGGCAGTCGTTACTTACTCAGTTGACATGTTTGTTATTCTGTCACTGGATTTGGGATGACTGTCATAGAGGGGCACTTAGCATCACTGCAACAATTCAACAAGTCAATTGAAGCTTGTCGCTGAGTGAAGGATAATTGGGGCTGAGGATCCCAGCATCAAGGTATCAGATTAATTAGACAAGTACCTAAGTATTAGTGATAACAATGTGGTGGGCAATGAAGTACTTTTAGTAAGGAAATTGTCAGTAGCAGACCAGTTGGCTATTGTCATATCGCCTTCAGGCAGCAGTCACTTAGACACAAGACATCTTTATCAATGGTCATGTAACAATATTCACGGAGGGACGAATATCATCACGGAGCCTGTCCTACCAGTCTATTGGTGGTAATTGTCACTCGTCCATTAGACATGTTTATCATCTGTCACTGGGCGTGTGATAATTGTCACCGAAGGAAACTCAGCATCGGAAATCTTTACTGGTTTGAAGAAACATCTAGTTCCAAAAGCTGTATTATTTAGCTACTGGTAACGAATGCAATTATACCTAAAGAAAATAGTTTTGCATGAAATAGAAAGGTACATATTAACATTAAAACAGGTGTGTCAAATATCGAGCCTTTCATGAAATGTTTGTTAATATACAATCGGATGTGGTTTAATTTCAATTAATTAACTTACAATATTAGGAAAGTTGATTATAGGCATATTTTTTCTTTTTTGATTGGGTTTCTAACGATTTTAATTTAGTGCATCCTTGTTATACAACTCAATTGGTGCCAGTTGTCACTCACTCAGTAGACATGTTATCACTATGTCACTGGTAGTGTGATGATTGTCACCGATAGACGTTCGACATCATCGTGTGCATTCTACAACTCAATTGGTGCCAGTTGTCACTCATTCAGTAGACATTTTATCACTTTGTAACTGGATGTGTGATGATTGTCACTAATAGACATTCGGCGACACCATATCCTTTCTACGAGTCAACGGGTTCCAGCTGTCACTGAGAGACAATCAATATCCCCAGCATCTGTTCTATAAGTCGATTGGGGCCAGTTGTCACTCAGTCAGTAGACATGTCATTAGTATGTCACTGGTAGTGTGGTGACTGTCACTGAGAAACATTATAGCATCACCGCATATATTCTACGAGTCGATTGGTGCCAGTTGTCACTCAGTCAGTAGACATGTTTATTATTGTCACTGGTAGTGTGGTGACTGTCACTGAGAGACACCTAGCATCACCGCATCTGCTCTATAAGTTAATTGGGGCCAGTTTTCACTCAATCAGTAGACATTTTATTATTGTGTCACTGATGATGTGATGACTGCCACTGAGGAACATACAGCATCGTCGCATGTATTCTACAAGTCGATGGGTGCCAGTTGTCACTGAATCAGTGGACATGTTATTACTATGACACTGGTAATGTGGTGACTGTAACTAAAAGAACATACAGCATCGTCGTATCTATTCTACAAGTCGATTGGTGCCAGTTGTCACTCAGTCAGTAGACATGTTATCATTATGTCACTGGTAGTGCGATGACTGTCACTGAGGGACATACAGCATCGCCGCATCTATTTTACAAGTCGATGCGTGCCAGTTGTCACTCAGTCAGTTAACATGTTATTATTATGTCATGTCGTGTGCATTCTATAAGTTAATTGGGGCCAGTTGTCACTTCAATTTTCTGCTCATTATTATATACATATTATAGTATAGGTATACATTTTAATAATAATTTACCTTATTAGTGATACAATCCTGGAAGTCTTTCTGCATAACAGACACAGATACTCTGTCATGCGGACGCTTTGGGCCGCTGACGGAGGTCTCCACCGTAGATAGGTCCAATTCAACCACCTGGTCGAACAAAGATGAGTTCATAATATAATTATGGCATACATTACCTTTCGTCTTCGTCATTCCAATGACGATACTTCTATCTATTATCTATTTCTATCTATTTTAATCTATTATTTAATAAACTATCCATTATGATATTACCTAGGGCACACAGAACTACAGACAGACAAATAAACAGTTACTTCTGTAATAAGTTTAATCGTCTACAATATTTTGTTTAAGTTTTAAATTTACGTTCACATATTTTACTACTGAATTTTTATAAATTACATTTGTTTATTCCGCTTTCAGAAAAATATTAAGGCATAAGAGTAGACTATATTCTCCTAACTATAAAAAAATACTTAGCCTAGTAACCGAAGCAAGGCAGTAAGTATTGCAAGAAGTAGTCCCTCACCTTATATTGATTGTTTTAATTTTTTTTTGTTTCGACTTCACGGTACACTTACACTTGAGAGTATAGGCAGGGGTAATCACGCATCGGCGACAATTTCGTCATTCATCAATATAAAAATTTCTGAAAAGCCTTCAAACCTTTCTCAGAAGATCGACGTAAAGTGGCTCATGCCGCGTTTCGTTTGGTGAGAGAGGTATCATGTAGCCCACCTCCCTTCCCCATCCTACTCCTTTAAAGGCCGGCAACGCAACTGTAACACTATATGTGTTCTAGGTGTCCATAGGCGGTGCTGATCACTTACCATCAGGTGACACGCATGCTCGTTTGGTTTGCACTCCTATCCCATAAAAAAGGACTTGTGATCTGCGAAGTGTTGACTAGACCGTTCGAGACTGCTCATAAGACATTGTTTTGTATAGAAATCTCACCTCAGAGAAGATGGGATCCTGGGTCGCGTCACTGTAATTCCTGAATTGTTTGGTGGCACGGAGATAAGCTTCAATTATATCTATCTTCGCCTTGGAACGATCTGATAAATATTAAATTACGTGGATTAGACAAAGGGTTTTTCTTTGATTTTTTTAAAATTTACCTACTACCATTGAGTTCTTAAAAGACAAGCTATGAAACCGTATAATAAGGATTATTGAGATTATATTAAACGTCAAAATACTCTCGTCTTTATCAGTATTAGAACGCTATAACCCATGTCTGAGAATAAATTCAGACATGTTGAAAGATTCTTCTTCTTCTTCACAGTATCTCACAGATGCTTTTGGCACTAAATTGATTGTAAATCGCTCTTATCACTGAAAATTTTTCCTAAAGTTAATATATTTTAAGATTTTTTTTTTTAAGTAGAAGTGTTTTGGAGAATTTAAATTCTGTTTCTCAACCTATCCTGAAATATATGGTTAAAACACTGGCTGAATTATCGCAAATCATGAATATTTTAAGTAGGCAGAGTTTGTTTGTAACTAAGCATCAGACGTATATTCAAGTATACCTCACAAGCAACACGTTAGCCTTACATACTACCAAGTAGTTTCTATCGAAACATCAGACTTGAATTTTTCTTTTTATGCAGTTTATTTTATTGGCTAAGGGAACCGAGCCTTAACGACAAGTCTCATATATTGAGTGCATCGTGTCTTTTAATAGTGTAGTAGTAGACCCAGCGAACTTTGTTTTGCCTCAGTAGAAATAAAAATAGTCATTGTGGGTTATTCCTAAGAGATAGACACACACTATCGCAGACTTTTTTGTAGACCTTCTCGAAGGTGCAATAATAAATTAGTAGATTGTTCTGATATATCACTTAGGGTTCAGCCAGCGTTTGCAATTTTAAAGAGTGCCAAATCTCGATTATTATTACTTTCTATTTGCTTGACCACCCCGTTGACACCATTAATCTATTATAATCGCATCAAAATCCGTTGTGTAGTTTCAAAGATCTAATCATATAAGTGGCCAGACAGCGGAAAGTGACTTTGTTTTATACTATAGAATGATATGCAATAATAACAGTTGTACTGACTGGTCTGTGTGAGATAGTGCAGAGATCTCTCGTCAACAGGGAAATGCGCAACCGTGGCGCCGAACTCGGGACACATGTTGGCGACGGTCGCACGATCAGCTATGCTCAATCCAGAAACACCTGGACCGAAGAACTCCACAAACTTGCCAACAACACCCAATGCTCGGAGGTGCTGAAAGAACATTAAAGGATAATAATGAAGAGCTAAGTGGTGCTTTGGTAAAACGCGAATACAAATATTTAAGATCCGCCTGAATATTCGCATGGCGTCCGTGTTTTTTTCTATGTATTTATATAATAAAATGTATATATTTACAAAAAAAAAGTGTATATATGTATTAATGCCCGCTATCTAGGCTCCATAACACAAGTTAGTTCCTTGGCTTTGAAAAACTAGGGGGCGCTTTGCTCATTGTGTCCGAAAAATATATATTATAAAGTAAGGCAATTTAAATTCAAATATAGACATTAAGTTCTTACCTTTGTAATGGTGAGCACCAGATCAGTTGAAGTGACCAAGGGATTCAGCCTTCCCACTAATTTGTAACCCACTACTTTTGGTAGTAACATACTAATGGCCTGACCAAGCATCACCGCTTCAGCTTCGATACCTGCAACAGAATAACAACAACACAACTTCACGTCTTTTCTATACGAATGTGTAGGCAGCGGCTATTAAAGCCTTGTCTCGCCTTTTGTTTACGTCCCAAATGGAATAGGAGGCGAACCTATTGCCATACCGGGCACAAAGTTTTCAGTCATCGAGATTTATCACACATAACTTCCAAAACTAATTTCGAAGTCATTGGTGTGATCCAGGATTCAAATCGGCGACTATTTGATTCAGAAGCGGGGTGCTCGAACACTGGACCACCGCGACTCAATATACCTAGAACATTACGTAATAACTAGTATTAAGTTTTGATTTAATAAGTAAAATAAGTATTTTGTCTTAAGCATATTCAATTAGATGACCCGATGTCATATAGTCAAGTATTTTCCAAGTTGAACTGTAAAATAGCGAGCGTCACAGGATACAAGAAAAAAAGAGTCTTCAGAAAATTTACTAGAAGACACGTGTAGTGCTGCGGGAAACGACTAGTATTATAAAGTGGGTGTTACCTCCGACGCCCCATCCAGCGACCCCCAGGCCGTTGATCATGGTTGTATGAGAGTCAGTCCCAACGACTGAATCAGGATACAGCAGGTCCCCAGTGAACACCACACGCGCCAAATACTCCAAGTTTACCTGGACAACATTATTAAAGATGTACTGATGGCTGTCCTCGCATAAAGACCACCCGCATTTTGTTGTCCTGGGCTGATATAACTCTTCGCATGACTAGTATATAATAGCCATAATTAAACTCGCCAAAAAAATTGAAACACAACATAATATAACTTCACGCCTTTTCCTACCCAAAGGTGTAGGCGGCGGCTGTTAAGCCTCGACTAGCCATTATGTTTACTTCCCAAACGGAATAGGTGCCGAACCTATTGCCATGCCGGGCACAAAGTTTTTAGTCATCGATATTAACACATGAATTTTAAAATTAGTTTCGAAAGGTCATTGGTGTGTGCCAGGATTCGGACCCGCGACATCTGGATCAGAAGCTTTGTGCTCGACCACTGGAACACCGAGACTTAACAAAAAAATGTACCTTAGGAAAGTACCATAAATCTGCTATCTTCTATATCCTCTCATGAAACTTGCACTATCTCCATACCATTATAATCAACGGGATTTGCAAAAACTAGGTAACTTTGCACCTTTTTCTACGCAATGTTGTAGGCAGTGGGTATAAAGGCTCGTCTAGCAGAAATTTTAATTAATAATGGAATATACGAAAAATTTTCGTAAAGTCATTGGTGTGAGCTGGGATTCATTCCCACGACGACTTGATTTTGACTTGATCGACAGAAACGGGGTGACTGACACTGGACCACCAGGTACTTAATCCTATTGTTGCTTTTTCCGACTGTTTGTGACAAAATGAGAAAAACTTGTTGACTAGACATTGGCTGATAAATAATAGCAACAATCGTAACAGTTCCAAATCATTAATTTCTAAGGGTTACCGTACCAGGTTATATTGTACTCACCTGGTGAACAATACCAGAGCCGGGGGGCACAATTAACATATTGTCAAACGCCTGCGCGCCCCACTGGAAGGAAAAAATAGAATATATTGTCCGACCACATTTGGCGTAAATAGATTGAATATGGAACCCCTAAATACATCATAATATCGCTCACCTAGCAGTATAATGTCACATTTACAAAAATAGCGAAATTTAGTTTTTACGGCATAAGTATTCAATAGTGTATAATTTATAAAGTGATAAAACGGGACGGCGTTAGTTTTCCTATTTGTTGAGAGAGGGCGTTCAGTGTCAATGTAGTACTTTGTAAATTCCCCCCGCCTCCGCGCAGAACATCGGCTTATTTGTCAGTTGTGCGGATTTTCGGATCTTTAAACAAGTTTAGGAAATACCTACCTTTTCTTTTTAATTATATTCATACTCCTATTATATTCGTTCTTAATAAGTAGGTAAAGAAAGAAGATGTTGTCTGGTTTAAATTTTCGTAACTAGGTATACCTACGTAACTATTCGCCAAGGATCTTTGTCTCTCGTAGTTACCTGCTAATATTGCCTAATAAGCTTATAGTTTTGATTACTGCTTAGTCATTTAATAAAGATACTTAAAGGTTAAGTAATTTTTTTAAAATTTTGGAATGATTTGAACTTGATTTAAATCTGAAATTCATTATCGAACCTTTATCAAAACTTAAACTGCCAGGCTTTTAGTGAGATAGTTACTCTCTGTTCTAAAAAAAAAACACTTTTGTTTATACAACGCAGAGTACCTAACTATCACACCAAAATTTAAAAAAATTATGATGATTGCCCACCTTTACAATTAAGAGAAGATACGTGATTATACTTTTTTTTAATTATTATAGTTTGATGTGGACTATTTCTTAATTATTCACAAGCCAAATATAGGTTATTATAATATTTTAGTTGAACTTTTTATGTATGTTAATTTCGGAATAAATCTTTTGTTTTCTATTAACCAATTGTCTTAATTTCTTGGTTTTCGAATCCTGTATGATTATGGCTTTGGGGCATATATGACATTTTTGGAAGTTGTTAAAAGTATAACGGCAAAATTGCGTGACTCTTCTTCTTCTTTGACTGTTATGAAGCAACTCCTGGAAACCTGAAGTGGATTTTTTTATCCCTAAGTATCTATTAAGGTCTGTACGAGTTGCTAAAACCATACAATCCATAATAAAATGTAAAATGAAGTCATAACTTCGGTTCAAACACTTTCAAAATCTATGACTCTCATTTATGTAAAATAAGAAAAAAGTAGATGTGTCATTATACTGCTAGGTGAGCGATATTTCGAGCTCAGTTCGCCATAATCATTTGACTTTCCATATAATGCTTAATATTAATTGTTCAGTATTTAAAAGTAAAATTTATAAAGAATTCAGGAATTAAAAATTATTACTTGCCTATTGTTCCAGACAAAAAGTCTGTTACAATATGAAATTATGTAATTGTAGTTGTTGCATACTTCTTAAAGTAAGTCCAGACTTTTCTCACCTTCAAAAATTGGAATCTCTCCTTGTTCCTGACGAATTCCAGTTCCTGATTCTTGTCCAACGCATCCGGACTGGAATTAGAATCATTAAATCGGCATATATTTAAGTAATGTAAATACATTTACAAAAACTACATTTTTATAAATACTACATGACCCACTGAAACGTATGAAGCCAAAAAAATTTAGATTTTGAAAAATACAACAAAAATCGTAGAGTAGTGCAAATTTTGGACTTTTATGTACTGTTTAAAAAAAATAGTAATAGACTACCCCTAACATTCAGAGGGATGAAACATAGATGTCCGATTCTCAGACCTACCAGACATGCCTTAAAAGTTTCATGAGAATCGTTCATGCCGACTCGGAGGAGTTCAATAACGCACAACGCGACACGAGGTTTTTATATGTTACATTGGTATCAGACTATCTGTTTTTGCAGTTTCCAATGTCAACTCAAAATTATGAATTTATTTAAATACAAAGTGACAGGGGCTGCTTATATTAAGAACTTCTCGTTAGTATCAGTACAATCATTGCACTGTTCAATTTCTAAAAAATATTAATTGTAGTTAGTATGCTGTGTATTAAATCTGCATTTTTCAGTTTCATAATTACAGTGTGTCCTAAAAGATCCAATCTTTTAGGACACACTGTAATTATGAAACTGAAAATAAATAATAAAAACCAGCCAGATGCGTGCTAATCTCCGCTATCAAGCTATGACCAATCAGGTAAAGTCTCAGTAATACAGTCCCGTTTTGGATGCGGAACGTTAAAATACGCATATCAAGAAATTCATTAGAAAGTTTCAAGAAATATTATTGACGTAATGTGTAAGTAATATAACCAGACAGCTATTTTAGTTCAAGTATACATCGACTCCGTGGCGCAACGGTAGCGCGTCTGACTCCAGATCAGAAGGTTGCGTGTTCAAATCACGTCGGGGTCAACCCTAACTTTTTGGTACGCGTTTATTTTTTTCACAAATTTAGTGGTCCTTATTTTACAATATACATAGTCACTTAAATTTATGTACAGATGTATGAAATCGGCAAAGAATTCGTAGCTTTACTTGAAAAAATATTTAATATAGTTAAATAAATGTAGACTATTAAAGGAGAGTAGAACATTTTTATTGGTAGGTATATGACAAAAATATTTTCACCATTTTCAGGCTAATAAAATGCCTAAATAAAAAAGTTGGTATCAAACATTCTGTACAATAATATACAGGCTGTTGATGAAAACGTTGCATGCAAGATAGAGTGAAGGAAACAAAAGATGGGACGATATTAAGCCACTGGAGCATTACCTCTTTAAGAACGACACCCTTGTAACCCTCGTCAAAATGTTCCGCAAAAAATCTACAATTTCTTGTATCCGAGTCATGTCCAACTGCAGTAAAGAGAACAATAGGCCAAAGGAACTTACGCTCTGGCGAAATCCACTTGAACGGAATGATCTATGACCAGATCTGCTGGACATATTGGGTTTATCTTCTGTGGATCACCACCCAAGTCTTTTACAGCGTCACGCATGGCTGCAAAGTCTACCACGGCCGGTACACCCGTCAGATCCTGATTTTTAACAATGAAAATAACAATACATATTAATAACATCCAAAATAAGATTTAAAATAGGCATGTCTATAGATTTTGAAAACTTCTCCTCCTTTGTAGCTATAGCTCTTACTTTAATAATTAATAGTCCATGTTTGCTTGTTCCACGGACGCACTTCCCTCAAGCGCTCGTGTTAAGTAGTTAATTTAAAATAATAAGTTAAATTGTACTTGTTGTCTATTTTTAAGTGTCTGTGAAGACCTATGAAAATAAAGGTTATTTTGACTTTGACTTAGCTATATTTAATAGCTCGCCGTGTCATGGCGCTCGATTGGATGTCACAGTAATTGTAAATAAAGTACTATTAAATAACATGCAGTGATTTGTGCCATGAAGTGACGTTAAATGATGCTATTGATGTTTTAAACAAAAAGGCGGATTGCTAAATTTTAACCCGTTATTTTAATATCATATTAATGTGAACTTTATTATATATTGAAATGGATATTTTTAAAGCTTATTTTCCCTCAGAATAATGAAATCTTTGACCACTTGGTACCATCGCCACGCCCATTCAATACAATATTAGCCTTCATGAAGCACTAAAATATTTTTGTGGAAATGATGTGGCAATATATGGCTGATAGTGGTCAATGTGGTAGACCTTGGTGAGACCTTAAATAAGTGCTCAATGTTTTTGGTCGAGTATAAATTACTTATTTAACTCGGGGCTATTAGGGGACACGCAAATACATTTCCTAGTTAGGCCTAGTTAAGCCCCTTTGATGACAACGATGTTTTTTGCGCTAAAAAAGGGAATTTCTCTCAATAAGATTTTCATTTAAACATTCACACATGGGCGTTTTATAATAATTAAAAATTCTGAAATGATTACATTACCTGTAATATAACCCTGGCGGGTTTGAACGCAATCTCCACACCTTCATCGATCACTTGATTCCTCTCCCAGTTCAGAACATTCTGCACATCCTTCTCTAACACCTGGAAGTTATCGCAGTTCCGCACGCAGGACTCGAGCAGCACCCGAATACAGTACGGGAGCCGGTCTGTGGATGTAAAAATGACATATTTTAATATTTTGGACATGTAGCAGAAATATTTTTTCTTTTTGCATGCCTTTCGGTGGCTTAGTTTGAAATTATATAGTTACTTTGTCATTTGTTACAAGCTGTAACCGGGACCCTCGGGAATATTACGCATTCCTTTTGTTTACGTAATAGAAAGAATTTATAAGTAGTAGGTATCTGTCGGGAGCCCCTCAGAACATAAGAAGGAGTAACCTACTGATTTTTTGTAAAAAATCTTTTATTTATTTATTTATTGCTTCAGATGCGAAACAAAGTCTGCCGGGTCAGCTAGTTATCTAATAAGATTTAAACTTCATCACAGGAGACGGTGTCGTTACATTGAAAATGCAATATTTTAAAAGCTTTTATTTAGCTTGCACTGTATGTATGTATGTAAGTATGTATGTTCGGTGGAATCTTGCAACTCAATTTTGAAGTAGATATCTTCAACCGATTGAGCTGAAATTTTGTATACACGTTTACTTTGGATGACAATGCATGATATGATGTGTGACATTATTCTATATCCAATATGGCGGACCACCCAAGATGGAGGAATGGATATTTTGAATGCATTTCTGCAATATGGGTATCAAATGAAAGGGCTTATTGAGTGTAACTCAAAAAATAATATGACGTCATTCTAAATCCAATATGGTGGAATAACCAAGATGGAGGAAAACATAGTTTAAGCTTCTGTACAATATGGATATCAAATGAAAGGGCTCATTGAGAGTAACTGAAAAAATAATGTGACGTCATTTTAAATCCAATATGGCGGATCATCCAAGATAGAGGAACTGTTTTTTTAATGCATTTCTACAATATGGGTATCAAATGAAAGGGCTTGTTAATAGTAACTCGAAAAAAAAAATGCCGTCATTCCAAATCTAATATGGCGGGAAAAATATTTGCGTTTCTACAATATGGGTATCAAATGAAAGGGCTTGTTAATAGTAACTCAAAAAATAATATGACGTCATTATAAATCCAATATGCCACCATATTGGATTTATAATGACGTCATCGTCGTTTTGCCCATTTCTTTTCATGACAACCTTACACTCAGAATCTACCTTACACGTCCGTGCGTTTTTATTCCAATGAGGCAATTTTCTCAAGCGCTCGTGTTTTAATATGTTATGCTGTAAATATAATAATAAGTTAAATATCTGTATTGACGGACTATATTTAACTGTGTGAAGACCCAAGAAAATAAAGCTATTTTGATTTGATTTGACATTATAAAATTAGTAGTTTATTTACAACTCGCGCGACAAGCTTTTATTATTATATAAATTGTACATACTGAGGCTCTAAGTTGATACTTGAAATTTTTAAGGAAATATTATTTTCTTATTTTTAGAGCGCTTAAATAAAAGCTTCCTTAAAAAGGATTTTTGCTTTTAATTTATTTATATTGCCGATGACATCTGATAGCGTTCATAAGTTATTATCGAATTTCAAAGTTATCAACTCTTGACCCCGATCTTTAAGAAATAATCTGAAAACGGCTATTTTAATAAAAATAATATCTGACAATATACATGTCTGGTAATAATAAAGAAACAGTTTGTTGTGCTTTGTGATGTGTGATTTTTCACGAGTTCGACCGATTATTGAAAAAAGGTATAGAAGATTAAACACAATGTAACGTTTCTACAACAAACTTCCCAGAGAAATCCGTAATTATGTATTTTAATAAATACAAAAAGGCTATTAAATTGAGGCTCTGTAGTACGTACGGGTGACTATACATTTGTGAGTTACATTGAGTACCGAGCAGAGTGATCATGATCAGCTCCTCATACAACATTTTATTGCTCAATTCCTCAGTAGCTCATGGAGGTTGATGCAACATGCACTAGCTCATATACGCACTATTTATAACTCTATTATAATACTGTATTATTAAAATTCTACTTTATTTAAAGGTGGTCGAGCACCCGCTTGGCCTGGCTCACTCTAATGACTTTTTGCAATTATTTTCGGAAATTATGTGTGACAAACATCGATGACTGAAAACTTTGTGCCCGGTATGGCAATAGGTTCGCTACCCATTCTATTTGGGACGTAAACATAACGGCGAGACGAGGCTTAACAACAGCCACCGCCGCCTACCTTCGAGTAGAAAAAGGCGTGAAGTTATGTTGTTACTTTATTTATACACTAGTTTTCCGCCTTACGGTGTTACTCGAATACAAGCGAAATGGCGATGACGGTGATGATTAAATATAGCCTATGTTAATCTTAGTGAATACGAATTTCCAATTATGAAAGAACTTTTGAAATCGGTCCAGAAGGTTTTGAGTTTACTCGTTACATATAAAATACAAATCTTTCCTCTTTACAATATTAGTATGGATAACTTAATCCTGGCATATTGCTGTGGTTGGTTAACCCTTCAATAGTAACTTTGGTGCTAATAATAGTAGTCTCAATTGTATTTTGATTTAGTTCGATTCATTTTGGTGATCATTATTTATTTTTATTCCTTTAAGACCTATAAAATAACAAATACGTTGATTTAATTTTGACTGTACAGACATTATGCAATATGCTGATCACCCAGGGTTGCGTCCATAGGTTGTGAAATTGTAGCACTTACCATATTTATCTCCGAGTGCGGCCAGATCAAAATACTTGTATTGTTTCCCGTTGATTTCGATGCTCTTCAACAGACCGGCGTAGGGATTGGCACCTGCAATTTATTTTTACAAGTTGTAGTTTTTAATATTAAAAAATAAAAATATAATATTTCCTCTTAAATAGAGTTATTAGTCTCGGGGGTGCAGTGGCTCGACTGCTGAAGTTCTTTTCGATATTTTGTCTTTCGACATACAATTAATTAGGTACCTACACATACTCCTTATAACATGCCCTATATTTTAAAACAATCAAAACGCCTTCCGTTAATATCTTATATTTATTCTGCAAATAATTAAATATTAATATGAAGTATCAAGAATATAACTATGAAGTTGATCATATCAAACAGAAAGCGACTTTGTTTGCATCAAAACTAATAAATAAGTAAATTTTGGAAATTATCATGTTCAATTTGTGCTAGTTAACGTATCGCCACGCGTCTTGGCCGCTTGGCTCGTTGCAACTGCTATGTGCCGCTATGTTAATACTGCAATATCTTCGAAAACATTCGTTTAAATTAAAATACATGCTGTAAAGGCCAATATTGATCTATATTACATGCCAAATCTATTTAATGCACTTACGCCCGAATACTGAACCGCTACTCAAATATATAAGCGCTACTTAAGCGTTTAAGTAGCTGTCACATTAGACAGAATACGTGAAATTTGAGCAGTAAGTAGCACTTTATTGATTGTCAGATTTGAGTAGCGGTTCAGTATTCGGCCGTTAAGGGGATAAAAACTTATGTATTAAAGCTAAAGTCTGCGATGGTGCATGTCTATCTCTTAGGGATAACTCGCAATGGTCATTTTTATTTTTTATGCAAAATAGTTCGCTGGGGCAACTAGTAACGTGTAATTTAATTCCGTGTAAATATGTTTTCTAAGAAGTATATGTGTGGTAAGTAAGTAGTCGCCCTTGTGTAGACATTGTTTATTAAAAGACAATGTTTGGGTCATGTTGCAAGAAGTAGCGAGAATGGAAAGAACGTGAGCAGTAAAATTCTAATAAGGAACCCGAGGCGGAGTTGCCACGACCCTTGTTAATGTTCATTCTGGTAGAAAGGAAGATGGGTTGCCTCCTAGACTACTGATAATGTTTTAGCATATGTAAGTAAAGCGACTACTGCAGTCGCTTATCAATTCTACCAACTTTGATCCGCGTAGATTGTAATAAATAAGTAAATTTTGGATTTATTACTTTTATTTTACTATACATACATGAATCATACATATAAACAACCTCGTTGACACCCTCTATCTATCGCTACCTATATATCGCATCAAAATAAGTTAAGTAGTTTTAAAGATTTAAGCATAAATAGGGATATAGGGACAGAGAGAGCGACTTTATTTTATACTACGTGATGTTTGTTGTTTGGGTAGCGTATATAAGAAGACTGTATGGCGTTGGGTAGTTTAATACACCTTGCAGTTCTACACCATGGCGCCAAAATCTAATCATATAAGAGCACAGACAGAGGAAAGGGATTTTGTTTCATACTAAGTAGATAATGATAAAAATCAAAGAAACCAGTGAGTTACTGCGCAAGGGACCGGGTGTGGAGGAGTAGCACTTTCCATCTACATGAAACATAATTCCCAAATATGTATGCAAATTATAATCATTTGCTCGACTTTCACCCCTTTAAAAACCACATAGTGGGAGCAGTTGCTATGTCCACGCCCATAACCTTCGTCTTGGTCACATTCATCATCATACCCTTCACTTTGAGGCTATGCCTACAGCAGCAAATTGCGACATGAAAACATACAGCGGAATTACTAATTTATCAGGTGCTCGTTTTGCGACTTTGTATTTTACAAAACCAAAATTAACAATCCAAAAATCGCACGAATATAAGAAACCATTTCGAGTTCGCTTCGCTCCATCCCACGTTTAAATTAGCAAACTAGGACTCTTCGATAGCTGCCAACTGTCTGTCCGGTTAATTCGCTCACACAGGACATAATGCATTAAATATTGTTGTTTTGTAAAAGACCAATTACCTATTTCTTAAGTTTACTATATTTGTGACACTTTTAGTGACACGTTCTCTGGAAACTTCCATCTCAAATCCCATATCGTATCCTCATTTGTGAACAAGGAAATCTGTTAGCTTATTTCACGAATAATATTAGAATTCTATGTTAATAATTTCACACGATATATCAAGAACATTATTCACTGAAAAAATATGGAAAAAATAACTTATATAACTTTGTTGGGTAAGCATTATCTGTTGCAGAAAGCTTTAAAACTAATTAAAACACCGTTTACAGTTGTAAATGGAGATATTAAATTGTCTTTCGATTATAGTGAAAAGAATGTTGATAATTAACAGTGGTAGAAACAGTTCGCTGCATGAATGGGCCGGCTAGACCGGTGAAATATCACGACCTCTCAGAAGATCGACGTTAAGTGGCGACGCAACTGTAACACTGTATGTTTGTACTGTTATGTTATTGTTGCAGGTGTCCATAGGCGGCGCTGGTCACTTACCATCAGGTGACACGCCTGCTCGTTTGCCCTCCTATCCCATAAAAAAAAGATATGTACGAAAATTTCAACTTGATAACAACTTTCCGAAACTTAAATATAACATAGCATAACTTCACGCATTTTTCTACCCGAATCTGTAGGCAGCGGCTGTTAAGCCTCGTCTCGCCGTTATGTTTACGTCCCAAATGGAATAGGTGGCGAACCTATTGCCATACCGGGCACAAAGTTGTCAGTCATCGATATTTATCACACGTAACTTCCGAAAATTTCGAAAAGTCATTGGTGTGTGCCAGGATTTGAACCCACTACTTCTTGAATCAGAAGCGAGGTGCTAGCCACTGCGCCACCGAGACTGTATAATATGTTAATATATTGATGACTGTGACATTTAACCCTAGATATAAAAAGAAATTCTATTCACTTTCTTGTTCAGTAGAGGTGTGATGTTAAAAACAAAGTTTTGATGTTAAAACTAGCATACCCATTATTAAAAATATAAAATCAATTACAACAAACACTGCTTCAATATATATATATGTATATCTCGATGAATGAATATTGATTAAGTTCAAGTCCAGAGGTCATCATTCAATGATACTCGTTCATTTAGTATGTTTTTAATTTAAATTATTATACAATATGGGTGTGTCCCGCATAACATTACTTGTAAGAAACTGAACCTTTAATTATTTAAGTAACTTAACATATAGAAAATGTACAAGAGCATGTTAAAAGTACTACGTATTCTTCAACATGGTTTTTACTTTGTATCACAATCGGTTAATGCCACATATGACAGGGTTTTGTGTTTTATTTTGTTGGCGAGCATGAGATTAAGTGAGAGTCAACTCTCACTTAATCTCATGCTCGCCTCGTTTATATTATTATCGTCAACGATAATAATATAAACGCCACCTATTCCATTTGGGAAGTAAACATAACGGCGAGACGAGACTTCCGCTGCCTACACCTTTGGGTAACAAAAGGCGTGAAGTTATGTTATGTTGATGATAATGATTGATGAGATTATATTAGATTATAGGCTCCTGAAATGTGTAACATTAGGTGGCTACATAGTCCAAGTACCACATGACTGATACAGTGAATTTTCAGAGTTGTATCACTTTTCTTTGATTAATGAATATCTGATGCTTCAAGTTATCATCCTGAGCTTTGGGCAAAAATCAGTTTAAAAAGTACATGTTTGGTGATTAAATTAGTTTAAAATAATTATGATATGATTGATTTTTTGGTGCCAATAGGCATAGTTTTGTTGTTCATAAAATAACTTTAAAAAGTAATTCTAAAATGGGTGTTCAACCTCTAGGATCTCGGCATAAAAGGTATAAGTAAAGTAAAAATGAGTAAACGAAGCGAGGGAGACGTGTAAGAATCGTGCTCTATGGCGCTCTGTTCTCTCTGCCTACCCTGCAAGGGATTTGGCGTGAAGTTATGTATGTATGTATGTAAAAATGAGTTAACCAATCAACAGGAATAAGAATGACAGAAAATATTAACTGTCTTCAATGGACTTATACCAGATTTCTCTAGAACATAATATCTCTATCCATGGAATAGTAATGCAATAGTCTAACTATATTAAATAAGCAATTCAAGTGCACAACTAATTATTAAAGACAATTGCAGTCAGAAGAAATGGATTTGTGGAAGCATTTTACATTTCTTCTTCCTAATTGCTTTTCTAAAGTTCAAAACTCAACAGATTCCAACCAGATTCTTGTTTTGTTTTTTATTTTTGTTCTATTTTAGCACAGAAATAAGCCGAGGTGTATCTGCTAAGTTAAGAGTGGGGTGATAAGTCTAATATAATATTTATAATAATAAATGTTGATTTCAATTACAAGAATTTTTAAAGGTACAAAGGTTAACATTTTGATGCTAATACAAGGTTATATTTATTACTACTGGAACAAATATTAGATAAATACAATAGTGAAAAGAGATGTTAATTCAACACTGAATTTATTCTTTAAAACAATGTAAATAACAGCCATATTTAAGCATTATATTTAAACTATAAATGTACTTTATTTTCACACTAATTATCATAAATTTGCTAAGAATGACAGAGCAATTATCGGTAGAGTAGAAATATTTTTGTCATTCACTCTTATTATCATGCATTTTTTTATAATTCATTATTTATAATTCATTTTTTATAATTAATGGAAATAATAATTACGCGTATTTTGAAGCGCAGGAATAGCACTTTGAATGATAGTAAATTTCCAATCAACCATTGATTTCAATGGCAACGCTAAGTATTTCTACATTATTAAATAATATATATTTCAAGGTCTTCAGTTACCATAGACCAATAAATTTTAATCAAACAATTTTAATGATCGTAAATGAGTAAAATTAACGATATTTATTTACTTATATATATATATTTATTTAAGGTTATCCAAACTTTAAATCTAATTTAATACACTTACCTGTCATGTTGGATGATATAAAATAAAACGCAATGTGGATCCAAATCAACCAAGAGCTCTCACTCACTCAACTCCCGTCCACAGAGCCACAGAGCGTATAAGGCATATAAATGCTCTAGTCTCTCATTATTACAATCCTTCTCCTTTCGTTATTGGCGATTATAACCCTACTAGTCACTTTTGGCCATTAATAAACGGGTAACTTCGCGATACTTTTCAAGAAAGTGTCATGATTCCGAAAGTTTAACATAGCTCGAAATATAAATTATTAAGTCAAGTCAATTAAAGATAAAATTAAGTTATTTAGCACAAAAAAAAAACTTAAAAAAAAAAGATGCTATCTACTATATGTTTATAATTAATAAATACATATGAATATATATAAACATACTTAAACAAAAATATGCAGAAAAAATAAGAGATAAAAGATATTTGACCGATACAGGACGGGGAAAATTAGGAGGAAGAAAATCATATAATGACTTACAGAGAAGAGAACAGGAAAAAATTATGTGATCTACAGAACCAATATTATTTTCTCAATGTCAAGACATAGACATTACAGAATATATTCCGAACACCATACAAGATTTAATGAAGTTTCTTAAGTTGCACAAATTGTGAATAGTATATAAATTTATTAAATGTTTAGAATTGTAATAATTAATTAAAGAGCAATAGTTTCTTTTTTAAGTATGTAGTTTTTATTATCATTAAATGTTATGTGTATTTACTTCGGTTTGTCATTTGGCCTGATAGCTATGCCAATGCCACAATAAATTTTAAAAAAGTGCGTCACACTCAATCAGTCACAGAAGGAGTAGGTTAGGCTAGTTTGGGTTAATTTAAGTTAGTTTAGGTTAGTTTTAAGCCTCATAATCATCATCATAACTTTTAAAAACAATTACTGTCTTGTCTGACAGTATGACTTAAAAGCTTTAGCCAGTCCAGTAATAGATAAAATAAAAAAAAATCAGGCAGTCTCCATTAGTGATGTGCTACTAAGACAAATTTTTACTCGAGTTGAAACAAGAGTTACGGTAATTTTGAAGTTATTGTTACAAATTTGTTGTAGACATATGCCGTATCGCCTTTTTAGAGTATCTAAAACAGATTTAGATTTTCAATATCCAATATCGGAACTATATATTAAAATAAATAGATATTCGATGGGAAGAATAGGAAAGAATGAAAGAAAGTATGTGGCAGTGCAAAGAGGCATAAGATTCTGAGAGGTGATGCCTGGTGGGACGCGGATGTGAAATCCAGCGTCGAAAGAAAGAAAAAAGCATGGTTGGATTATGTCTCAAGTTTGAAAGAGAATGATAGTATATCAGAGAAAAAGTATGAGGGCTACCGCCGCTGCAGGAATGTTACCAAAGCCTTAGTGAAAGAGAAGCGTGAAAGACTAGTTGCGAATGAGGAAGTGAGGATGACGCAGAACTTCAAGGCGAATAACAAACTCTTCTGGAGGGAAGTTAGAAAGTCTCGGGATTCTTCGTCAACATCCAGAATGGACAAAATTATATCTAAGGCTGGTGATATTCTTGCGAACCCAAGCGACGTATTGGGCAGGTGGAGTGAGTATTTTGGGGAAATGTAATCTGACGATGACATTACTATGGAAGAGACTGAACGGTCGATACGAAGTATGAAAAATGGTAAGGCAGCTGGAATTGATATGATGTCTGCTGAAATGATCAAACACGGTGGAACCTGTGTCCGGAACCCTTTCCTAACCTTGATCAATCTGTGCTGGAGGTCGGCGTTCCCATGGCCTGGAGGCGCGCTGTCATCGTGCCCTTGTATAAAGGTTAGGGATCATGTAAGCAGTGCGCCAGTTACAGGGCCATCAGTTTGATCAGCTTAGCAGCGAAAGTGCATGGGAAAATTATGGAAAGGAGAATGAGGGTGATATCTGATGGAGTGTTGTGGGAGGCTCAGGGTGGTTGTAGAAGCGGACGAGGGTGCATGGATCAGATTTTTTTTCTCTCCACAACATCGTGGAGAAACGACTGGCTGTTAACCGGAAGGTTTTCTGTGGTTTTGTGGATCTGTAAAAAGCGTTTGATAGAGTGTTACGAAAGGATCTGTGGGGCATACTTCCGGGCTACGGGGTGGGCGGAGCACTGCTGCGCGCTGTGCAGTCCACTTATGAGGGCTACACAGCGTGTTGACGCACATGCTTGTGTTGACGGCAGCTTGTCCCACTGGTTTGACGTCAATATCGGCGTCAGACAGGGATGCATGCTGCCCGCTCGGCTGTTCATCCTGTACCTGGACAGTTGTCTCCAGAGAGTGAGATCGACGAATGTAGGGGTGCGAATTTGTGACCTAGTTATGAGCTGCCTGCTTTACGCAGATGATGCCGTGCTCCTAGCTAAATGCGAATGAATACCTCTTACCTGATGGTAAGCAACCAACGCCGCCCATGGACACCAGCAACACATATAGTGTTAGTGTTGCGTTGCCTACCTTTAAGGGATAAGGAATAGGAAAGGATGGGGAAGGGGGGGGGGGGCTCCGGGTACCTCTCTCACCGAACGAAACGCGGCATGAGCCACTTTACGTCCGAACTTATATCTATACCGTAACTTTAATGTTGTTCATATAAATGCTCAGAGTATTCCTGCCCATTTCACTGATATGCTGGTAAGTTTTGACTGTAAAAATGCTATCCTGGTTTCAGAGTCATGGCTGAAACCATGTCTATCTTCCACTTCTTATACTCTTCCCGGTTTCGTGCTTCTCAGAAACGATCGTGCTGTGGCGCGGGGTGGTGGGGTTGCTATATACATACGCTCACATATTTGTCATAGAATTATAGATGTCTCTCTACAACCACCACCACCTAACGCCGGCGAGCATCTATTTCTGAAAGTTGAGCTTCGACATGAAAAAATTTTGCTTGGTGTATACTATTGTCCTTCTCTTCACATAAACTTTTTTTTCTTCCTTCGAACAGCTTCTTCTAAGTCTTACTCCCTCTTACAGTCAACCTATTATCATGGGCGACTCCAACACCTGTCTCTTAAAAAAAGACTCCCATTCTTCCTCTCTTCTCTCAACTGCTAACTCAACTAACCTCAACATTCTTCCACTAAATGCCACTCATCATCCTCCTAACCTTACTCCTTCATTGCTTGATCTTATATTTGTTTCTTCTCTAGATCGATCTGTTCTGCATGGCCAATGTCCAGCAGACAACTTTTCATCACATGACCTTATTTTCCTGTCCTACAAAATTCGCCTCCCCAAAGCTAAGTCAAGAATTCTTGTGCAGCGCAGTTTTGGTGAAATGGACCACAACAGTCTGCAGGCTGATTCGAAAGCTCTTGACTGGAACCAAATCTATTCGTCAGTAACAACTGAAGAAAAGGTGAAGTTATTCACGGAAACACTTAACATTCTTTACGACAAACACGCGCCCATAAAAGCGATCAAAGTACGCCACTATCCATCTCCGTGGCTCACTGACGATATTAAACAGCTCATAAAGAAAAAGGCTGCTGTGAAAACTAAATGGAAAGTTAAACCAACGGACGCAAATCGTAACAGATATGTGAAAATTCGCAATCATTGCAATAAGGTGTGTAGGAATGCTCAACGCCAACACATTCATAAATCCGTACAAAACGGTGACCGCGCTAAGGTTTGGAAGTTTTTGAAATCTTTAGGAGTTGGCAAACAGCGTCAAGTAACCTCTTCTTCTCTAGATATTAAAGCTCTTAATGCTCATTTCTGCTCTTCGTCTAATTTCAATAAGACTATTTGGCTATAATAGTCTTATTGAAATTAGACGAAGAGCAGAAATACGTTACAATATCTTTCAACACTACCAACTCCTGATTACCTTCCTTTTTTTTTCCGTCAATTTACTACTAGTGATGTTGAGAGCAGTATCCAATCTATTGCTTCCAACGTCATTGGGACTGATAACATTAGCCGTAATATGATCCCATTATTGATGTAGTCCTACCCGTTATTTGCCATATCCTCAACCACTCCATATCCAGTGGCGTCTTTCCGTCATCGTGGAAAAATGCCCAAGTAATACCACTTCCAAAGGTCCCTAAACCTAGTTCCTTTTCCGAATTTCGCCCCATATCCATTCTTCCATTCTTATCGAAAGTCCTTGAACGCCTGGTCCATATCCAATTAAATACATTCCTTAACTCCAACAACTTGCTCAACCCACTCCAATCTGGTTTCCGTCCTGGTCATAGTACCACTACCACACTCGTCAATATTACGGATGATATAAGGTCAGGCATGGAAAATGGAAAGCTAACCGTTCTTTGCCTGTTAGACTTCAGCAATGCCTTTAACACTGTTGACTACGATGTGTTGCTTTCCATATTGGGTTCTCTTAATATATCTCCTGGAGTGATTGATTGGTTTCGTAGTTACCTGTATTCGTATTCTCCTTGGTCCAATATTGTCGGTGTGCCACAGGGTGGCGTTTTATCCCCTTTACTGTTTTCTATATTTATAAATTCTATCTCTAACAAATTACTTTCTTCTTACCACCTTTATGCAGACGATTTGCAGATATATACCCAAGAAGCGCTAGTGGATCTATCTAAGGCCATATCTGCAATCAATGCAGATTTATCAAGGATAGAGAAATGGGCCCAAAGATATGGCATATTGGTGAACCCAAGAAAAACTCAAACCATTTTCATAGGAAGCTCTCGACAACTGACCAAAGTTGACATAGAAACATTGCCTAAGGTAATATTTAATGGTAGCACGATCCCCTATAGCGCACAAGTAAAAAATTTAGGAATTTATTTCTACAGTACACTTTCTTGGTCGGCTCAAATAGAAAACGTCAGCCGCAAGGTGCTCGGCTCTGCAGGAGCTCTAAGAAGTCTTCGTAATCTTCTACCCGTTACCACCAAGACTGCGCTTGCACAATCTATTCTCCTTCCTATTCTTGACTATGCTGATACCAGCTATCTCGATCTCACTGAAAACCAACTTGATAAACTTGAGCGTCTTCAAAATCTCTGTATTAGGTTTATATTTGGTTTACGCAAATATGACCACATCACCGAATTTCGTAATAAGCTCAAGTGGTTGCCCATTCGCCTTCGAAGGAATACTCATATTCTCTGTCTTCTGTATAAATACTCTTTTCAATCCTGCTACTCTTTACTATCTTAAAAAACGTTTCGCGTTTCTCCATGACACACATGCGAGATACTTGAGATCATCGGCGAGCCTCACCCTGGAAATACCAGTGCACTCCACAATTTTTCTCGACAAATCTTTTTCAGTCCAGGCTGCTCGATTGTGGAATGAATTGCCACTGTTTATTAGCTTAATTAATTATTTATTAGTTAATTAGCTTTTAAATTAAATTGGATCCACTTCTAAAATAAATGAAATTTTCCTCTAGGTTCATTATTATTTGACGCGTCAGATGAAGTATCTACAGTCCCTTGATCTTTGAGCATTTGCTTATCGTTCTGCTCATTATTCATTGTTTCTTTGCTCATGTCTTCTAAATGCTGATATTTCGTATGATTTCGTATAATATCGCTGATATTTATTTAGTTATTTTAACTTCTAATTATGAGCAATCTGAAGCATACCAAACTTATCAGAGACTGATATAATTCACCTTTATCTACAACTGCACTGCAAGTTGCAAATGAGATAAGTGAAATCAGCTGCAACCCCCGCATACAACAGCATGCCACACGTGCTCCCTCCCACCTCGTAACAAACGGCACAGCTCGTTGAAACGTTTGGAGATGGCCGTACGTACACGTGTAACACACAAATCGCACACCAGAGCAACAGCCAATTTAATTGAAACAAGGCTTAGTACTGTACTACAGACTTTACCCTGAGACAATTATTAAATTATTTACCATTTGTATAATTAACCCTTTATTAAACAAATAATTAATTCACTTCTGGATATAGTTTATAAATATTTATCTGAGTAAATTTTTATTAAAACTTTAAACCTCTAAAATTTATTTCTCATCGTAAAATAACTATAATCTTTAAACTATAATTATTATCAATCTTTAAAATCAAACTACATATATCTTAAACAAGTCAACAACTTCAAGTACTTTCCTCTATTTATTGCTTGAAAGCAATATTATTTTTCATCTAAACATATACATTATTATTCTATTCTCAGAGCTGAGAGTCAAACTCTCTAACGGATAGGCGACAAGCGCGCTATTGTTCTATGTTACATATGACTAACACATTGTGTATATCAATATCATGTTACTCGAGCCGGGCGGCTTCGACAAGTTTAAACTTGACTAAATAAAATATACACCAACAGCCAAAAATTTTTCAAAATTTTTCTTTAATATTCATTCTTATAATATATAAAAAAATTAAAAAAAATTCTTCTCAAACAAACTTTTCAAATTGTAATCTTTTTAAATTATTTAAATTCTTATAACTTTAATTTCATCGTAAATAAGAATTCTTTAATTATTTCTTTTCTTTAAATTAAATTAAATTTTACTTTAATTTAATTTCTTCTGAACTTTAACTTCTATTAAATTAACACAACTCCTCAAACATCATTGATTATATTTGATTCAACATTTTTATTTTAATTATTATTATTATTTATTCCTCGAAATAAAATTTCTACTAAATTTCTATAAAGTTTTAATTTCTTTTAATTTCAAATTCATCTAAATATGAACTCTTCACTTTTCAAAATTCAAAATGCACTTCTTAACGTAAAAGAAATTTAAAACTAACCAGTTTACTCGATATTCTTCAACTTTGAGACACGAGCCTCTAGTCTTTTAAAGCACTCTTTAAGCACGATTCGTCACACTGCACAGAGCCAATCCTTTTCCTAATCTCTTTCGAGATAAGGAAACACGTCCTGAGCGTGCTGAGTCCTTAACCTGAACGACTAAATGCTTCTAAATATGTGGAATATGCAGGAAGGATGACTATTTAAATAAAACAACACTGGTGGTTATGTAGCTATGCAGTTTCAAGTTTATTATATCATATACACAAGGTATAGATATAATAACAGAGTTTGAACCATTTCTTTAATCATCTAATAAATGGTGCCACATGTCCAAAGGCAAAGTAAAACTATTTCTGACAACGAGTGATATTAATAATTAAAAAACTGTACCAATATGGCTTGACCGATTTTGATAAAATTTTGCGTGCATTTTAGGTCTGAGAATCATTTGAATGCGTTTGCGAAGGCTTAAAAGAAATATTCGCATTCGCATTCGCCAATGTTTTTAAGAAATATTCGTGATCGCATTCGCTATTGCGAATGTCCAAAATCCAACATTCGTAACATCACTAATATATATTTATTTATATATAATTGGAATCTCAGAATCGGCTCCAACAATTTTCAAAAAAATTAGTTTATAGGGGGTTTCGGGGACGATAAATCGGTCTAGCTAGGAATAATTTTTAGAAAATGTCATTTTATCGTGTCGTATCTTATCGTATTTTAAAGTTCATATTTTTTTGCTATTCTGTCGGTAAGGTAAAAATATTATTCATATTTCATCATTTTGTGATTATGTGATTCGTACATAAATATATTTAATTTTCATAAAACACAATTTATAAAAAAAAAGAAATATCGAGCAAATCGCGGTCATCCAGGTACTGAAATAAATTGGAGATGAAAGATGATTGACAGAAACAGAACAAAAATTAGTTAATTTTTAATCTATATGTATATGTCGCTTTGTTTGCTCTGAACAAATGTAGTCATATATAATCACGACTCACTGACTGACACAATGACACGTGTTGGTTTAATCAATTATTTGAACTTGAGTAGGAGGTAATCAAGCCCAACTCGAGTTGGTAGCTCGAGTCGACCATCACTATCTGTAGTCTCACTCGGTCAATACTCAATCGTATTGCACATCTATATTGTCCACTGGTTCATGACATCGGTATTTATATGCTCTGTGCACTGGTTTATGACATCAATGCAACTAAGCCTGGCAGAATGTAAATAACAACCAATCATTATGAATACGCGCCAATAAAGGAGGACTCCGATTTCATTTACTACGCTGGTTGAAGAAATCCTGCGGTCATCATAACTGGCCAAATTCTCCTCCTTACTGTGCAAATTCTTCTGTCTGAAGCGTTTTTAAGTAGAAAGTGAATAGAGTGGCTAAGTCGCATTAGCTAGTATGCGAAGCCAGTATCAAGAAGTGAAGTGAAGTATAATGTTCACTACCGTAAAATAAATTTTAAAAAAAGTAGGTATTACAACAAGTTTCATGGCGTCATATTCTCTTTGGCGCGATTGGCGAGCAAATTTGGTTTTGTGCTCTTTGTTTTGTACATTAAAGATATCGTTTTCTTCATAAATGTATTGTATCATTTAACATTACACGATCAAGTTGGTACAAAGAGCTATCTAAATGCAGACCACGGAAGCAGGTAAGAAATGTCTGTTACTTGTGTTTGATAGTGGTCGTGTCAAAGTCTGATGGAAAAATAATGTGTTAAAATTTATTTACAAAAAATAAGAAGAAATACATTAATTACATTATTTACAATAAATACAATTAAAAAATTAGCTAATATCAAGTTTCTCCGTATCTCGGTCTAATGGCAGCGTGGCCTGAAGACTGGCCGCAATGCCACGCTGAATGGCAATGCTAATCCTCTGTGCGAAGAATAGATCAGCCCTCTAGTCGCGAGAGGCCTCGATCAGTCTCTTTGCCAGATCTTTATAAAGCGCACGAGCACTCAGACCCTAAATGGCTCAAATACATAATTACCTACAAGGTTTCTGTATTTGTGCCGCTTGAGATTTTCTGCTGAAGCAACAGAAAATGGTTAAATAGTTATAAAATGTTAGTCCAAGTTATGGTACTAATACACATTTTCTTTATTAGCATGAATGCATATATAGCAAGTGCTCGATAGTAGCATGTGTGTACATACATTGCTAATAATGTTACCAGGTATTGTTGACACTTCAATAAGCAGTGGTAGTTGCAGATATGCAATATATATTGGGTTTGTCTTTACAGTGCAAGTGATAGTCTTGCAGATAGGTCAATGATTAACGCAACACCAAAGTACCAACAGCAACTTGCAATACAATTATTAGCACTTTAGTTGTTTTTTACTATCAAGTACTCATATTATTAAATTTGCAGCTTGTAATTTTAAATATCATATCAAAGTTTTTAGCGAAGGCTAGTTTTTTTTATTGGAAAGTAAGATTTGATAAATTTGAACAGTCATTGTGCTGTCATTCGTTAATTGTAATTGTTAAGATGAACAGTTTGCTTTTAATTGATTGTGAAGTATTGTCACGTGTTTCATACTATTTTGTTAGTTAGGATTTTAAACTGGTATGCCATTGAGACTTTGTACCTTAGTCACCTCTTTCAACACTCTTAGGCATAGATGATAGAAGGAGAAGTAACAGAAAATAATCTCATTCCAGAAAACAAATCAACACCCCGTGGAGAAGAGGAGTCTATAAATTTTCGTCCATCACCAAACTTCAAACATATGAAGAAATATCTTAAGTCAAAGTTTGAGGAGATGAATTCAGGTGGGACCTCTGAAGTTAATAGCCAACAAGACAATGTAGCATCAAATGTAATACAGAATGAAGAAAAAGAAACAGTAATAAAAAGTGAAAAGGTTCAAGCAAATGAACCAAAATCAAACATTGCTGTGGCTAATACAGATTCTCAGTCTGCTAACATACAACCACCTTTACCTCCTAATCCGCCACCAGAAAGCCCATTGTCTGAAATTAAACAAGAAATCATTGAAGAAGAATATGATGAATACATTAACATGCAGGATCAAGCAAATCTGCACAATCCGAATGCTTTGGAACAACTAATAACAGAATACAAGACTGATCCACCGGAACATGTCCAAGATGAGGCACAAGAGCTAGAACAACCTAAGCCATTAGGGACTGAACCTACTATGTGTAGGAACTTTGTTCGTGGCACATGCAAAAAAGGGGCCGCATGTATATTTACACATGAACTTATTATTTCTCAATTACCTGGAGTTTATACTTTCTGCAGAAACTTTCAGAATCGTGAGTGCACATTTACCAGGTGCAAATTTGTTCATGCCACTGTATTTGAAAAAGAAAATTTTTATAGGACCGGTTACTTACCGCCGCACACCATTGCTCACTTGAAACCTGTACCAGTTGGTACTTGTACAAGTGGAGCGGGTGCTCCACCACCACCTCCATCGGAAGGTAAATTGATTTTATATTTTCTATAACTTAACTGGAATATCAATGATCAAGTTTTTTTTTACTACAGCAATCTGTCCTATGAGTAGGACAATAAGCATGTATATATGATCCAGATAGTTTATTAGGTGAGTTTCACTGTAGCCAGCTTATGTTCTCAATAGGTCGGGTTGGAACAATCCTTTTCAGTCTACGAGTGCATTGTGAGCCATTATCCATCAGAGAAAATGCCAAAACATTGGGGTGATTAATCAATTATCAATGGCAAAAAAATATAATTTTTAGTGATTTTGTTAAAATCAATTAGCTCTATTCATCGATACGCGGCCGAATTCTGGGCTGAAGCCGAACGTCCGAGAACAGTCGGAATTAGCTGTGAATAATATTGAAGAAAATTATTAAATTACTAATCATTACATAGTATAAAACAAAGTCACTTTCCGCTGTCTGTCCCCTTGTATGCGTTTATCTTTAAAACTACGCGACGGATTTTGGTGCGTTTTTTTTAATAGTTGAAGGGTGTCAAAGGGGTGGTTTTGATCTATAATTTATGTATAGTGTAATTAAAAAAGTGATAATTTTCAAGATTTAGATCTTTAATCGCAAACGCTGCCTGAACCCTAAGCAATAAAACAAAATAATGTACTACATTGCTATACACCTTCAAAAGATCTACAAAAAAGTCCGCGAGGGCATATTACGTCAATCTTTTAGGGATAACCCACAATGACGACTTTTATTTTACTTTTTATGAGAAATAACGGCTTATTTACGAAGCGATTTGAAACATTACAGCATTATTTTTCATGCAGTTAAGTGTATTAAATAGATTATGCATTTAATACAGATCAATTTTGCCATTTACAGTATGTAATTTAAATGAATATTTGCGAAGATATTACAGTATTAACATAGTGGGAAATAGTGGTTGCATTGCGCGCCAAAACGCGTGCCGATAAATAGCACAAATTGAACTTTATAAATCTAAATTTTACTCTTTTAGTAGTTTTGCTGTGGAACAAAGTTTGCCGGTTCAGCTAGTAGTTTATAAACCTGATATGATTATGATGATGGGAAGAAAACACCAATCATGTTTTCTTCCCACACAGTACTTCTTTTTACAGAATAATACTCAATATTTTATTGAAATTATTTTCAGAGCCACCAGCTCATGAAGTATCTTCAACATATTATCCTGTCATGGATATGAATAATGGGTTAGTATAATAGTAATTTAATGTCTAACTGTTATATATTACGCTTTTATGTACTGTGGTTTAAAAAGGGGGTATGAAACTCTGAATGTTTTTAAAATTGAAATAGGCATGAAGGGGCTATTAACTAAACCATCACCACTTCCAGGACAAACTCGACAGAAATGCCTACTATGAATGAAATTCCTGAAAACTATATGGTGCAGTCCCAAGTGCAAAATGTTAATGAAATTTATGCTGCGGGACAGTCTGCCACTTCTCCCACTTCAATTGCGACATCCCCATCAAAAAGGAACTGGAGTTCCACCGTCTCTTCCGACAATGGTGAGTGATACTCATATATATATTTTCAAATATTACTTGCAATATAATCTATTTCCGAGAAGTCATTGGTGTACATTAGGCTAGGAAGTTAGTCTAAATATTTCTCTAGCCATAAAGTTAACTGGCCCTGTATTACATAAACATACATTACTTCACGCCTGCGTTACCCGAACGAATAGGCAGCGGCCGTTAAGCCTCGTCTCGCCGTTATGTTTACGTCCCAAATGGAATAGGTGGTGAACCTGTTACCATACCGGGCACAAAGTTTTCAGCCATCGATATTTATCACACTTAACTTTCCGAAAACAATTTCGTAAAGTCATTGATGTGAGCCAGTGTCAGGATTCGAACCCGCGACCTCTGTTTTCAGAAACCGTGTGCTTGACCACTGGGCCACCGAGACCTTGGCCCTATATTAGACCATTTTTGTATTATATAAAATGTGATAACAGTGGTAGAGCCAAGCAGCTCACTGCAAAAATGGGCTGGCTCGACCTGTGAAATACCACGGCCTCCCAGAATGTCGACATAAAGTGACACGACTCGCCGATCGATTCAGTCTGATATTACAAAGCTCTGAAACGCCTGTACAATGGTCCAAATCCAACATTATTGTAATATATATAAAAAAGAAGACCCCCAAAGATATAGACAACTATAGACCGATAAGTCTACTACCGGCTCAGTACAAGCTTTTCTCATTGACTCCGAATCTCTAGAATCTCTCTCTAGAATCAGCACAGTAGAGTGAGTTACAGTTAATTATAGTGAATCGGAGACCATTCTATCTCAGATTATTGACTACCGAAAGGCCTTCGACAAGGTTGCTGACAATAGATGTGATGTGGCGAATCTTAAAAGAACAGATATATATAAAGGTGAACCGAATTTTATATAACAACAACACAGTCAGAATAAAACTAGACATACTGGGACCGAGCTTTGAAATTAAGAGAGGTTACCCTATTTCACCACTAATAATTATTATAGCTGTATTAGAAAGTGTCATGAACAAGATCAGCTCAGCATATCAACCATGGAATTACTGTAGAAGAAGCTTCTCTCAGACACCTACGTTTCGCGGATGACATAGTAATATCTCAGTCCAGCTCACAATTGTAACTCATGATTGAAGACCATCAGCAAGCACCAAGGTAGGAGTTGAAATTAATCTCGCTAAAAGCATTACCATGACTAACAGTTACAAAAAAACACTAGATATCAATGGAAATGTACTGGTGTACGCAGAGAAATATATTTATTTTGGGAAAGCAATCAGTTTTGAAAAGGGCAATAATGAATCAGAGATTGTAAGAGGAGTGCAAGGAACATAGAACATATATTGGAGTCTAAAAGAATATTTGAAATGTAACCTGGCCATAGATTTGAAAACTAAGAATATGGGCTTGTGTCTACTAACGTGTTTGACCTATCATCTCAAGACCCCAGCACAAAATATTTACTATTTTTTTACGCAAGTAAATGGTGGGACTCCCAAAGCAGTACACGGCCATCTGGTCCTAGGGTTACCCACTAAAACCGCTCGGCGGCTTTCCTCCGGCGTTAGGGTGGTTAACCCCTGACAACAAAAAAATGTTGACCTGCCAACAATTATTAGATGCTTCTCTCCTGCTCAATGTTAAAAAAATGATAAGTGCCGGCACACTACAATAAGGGGATAACAGAACTCACTGATGCATTTAGCTTCGCCCTAAAATTCACACCTCCGTCTGGTCACATAGCTAGGCTTACTGATAAGAGATGGACCTACTTTACCACCATATGGACAGGACTGCAAGGAAAAAGAAAGAGAAGAAGACCTGCTACCCGATAGGAAGATGTTATAAAAAAGTCACTGGCCTCAACTGGTGGCAAATAGCACAGGACAGAAAAAAATCGGAGCAAAAATTGGAGGAAGTCTTTACCCAACATGGGAACCTCCAAAATAATACCCAACTAACTACAGAAATGATTGATTTAATATTAGTAAAATAAATATTTAGTGATATGTAAATGTGTATTAGCTTTATGTAAGAAGGTTAATAAAGGCTTTTTTATTTATTTCTTACTCCTCATGTGTCAGTGTAATTTTATACTTTAAATACAGTTGCTGTCTTTGAATTCAAATTATTATTTATTTCAGCCGCCTTTAGTCAGCCTGAAAATGATGAACAAACTATCAACAAATGTAAGGATTGTGATGGAAAAGAATTCAGGTAGGCAAAATATGAAATTGAATTTTGTTTTTTCACTCGACTTATTATTATATTCAATTATTGTCATTATATTTATTTTAGATATCAATTTCTTAAAAATAAGGTAGAAAACATGTTGACATCAGTTGATGAAATGAACGCCAAAACAGCACGTTTGAACGCTAAGACTCAACGCCTTTGGACTGTTCTTATGAGTCTCTTCCAATCTGTAAGCTGCAAAATTATCTATATCTATTTTTAGTCCTATTTAATGTTGGAAATCTAATTACCATATGTTGGACACATAACTCTCAGAACAACTTCCGTAAAGTCATTGGTGTATGCCAGTTAAGCAGAGTTTTTAACCCCTAGCCCATTAAGACTGTTAGGAATCATTATATGTATATGTTGTAAGTATTTCTCATGCGTCGTAATAGTCCACTGCCAATTTCAGCAACAGAAGAATAACTATCCGCATGGATTGCTAAATCTGGCATTTGAAGCATCATTAGTTCATTATTAGATGCGTTGGTTGGGGTTGAAACCAAAGTCTATTTAAACAGAATTCGCATAATTCAATCACCACACTATGACTGAAAGTTGTTCAATCCACCTCTTCTATATTGGCAATGTGCCAAAAACCACAATGTATTTTAAGTGTAATTTTTATTATAATATTTCAGCAAATACCCGGAAATCAATCAGGAATCAGTGGAGTGGTGTCGGGATTAGCTGGATTAGGAGAAAAAGAAAAGGTGATTATTAATTTCAGTTTCATTTCATATACATATAAGAATAAAAAAGCATATTATAGTTCTTCTAAAATCCGACGATATCAGTCTAACTGATTTTCAAAGACCCTTTTTTACGACTTTAGGGGGCAAACGAGCAAGCGTTGTTTCCTGGTGGTAAGTGACTAGCGCCACCCATAGACATCTGTATTACATATAGTGTCACAGTTGTGCGTTGTCAGCCCTTGAGATGGGAAAGGATCTGATGTGGGAGAGGAAGAAGAGGGGCGCCCCGCCGGATACCTCTCTCACCGAACGAAACGCGCCATTTGTGTGGAAATTATTTCACTGATCATGCCGGCCAATGTTTCTACGTGCGTTTTATCATATAAAATAACACATAACGTAACTTCACGCCTTTGTTACCTGAAGGTTATGTTTACCTATTGCAATACGGGGCACAAAGTTTTCATTCATCGAGATTTATCACACTTAACTTCCGAAAAGTCATTCGTACCCGGTTCTCTGAATCAGAAGCCGTGTGCTCGACCACTGGACCACCGAGACTATAAAATCATACAAAATAATTTTTAATTTCATGGACCGCTTGCTCACTTGCACCTTTCCCCATGCAAAAGCTGCCTTATTTGTGCTCAGTGTGCTCACCCATAATATATTGATTATACAATATACTTTATTCCACACCAAAAACAATACAAAAGTTTCTTTCGGCTTTCTCATAATTAAGTATTTTGTGTAAATTAATGTTTGGGTATTAATTTTAAAAATTTAAAATCATTTTTACAGGCCATAGTGGAGCAGTTGAAGTTACTCGAATCCAATAACGGGCTGCCATTCATGAATGAAGAGGATAATATAAAGGTTAAAATTAATTATCTAACTACTCCGATGTATGTTTCCTAAGAGTGGTTTCTGCTGTTTGCTGCCTAAGTGGGCCGGCTCGAACGTTGAAATACCCTGGTATTTCCCATCCCGCTTCTGACGCCTCCCATATCCCATTGTAGGGGCCGGAAACGCAACTGTAACTATCAGTGTCTGTAAACGTGTCTTACAATTTCAAAATAAATATTGAATTAACTTGATTCAACAAAAATTTATTGATCCTTGAACTATAATAAATAAAAATTTATTATAGTTAGCTGCAGATGTTACAACATTACTGGGGGCGAAGAATGTTATCAACACAGTAGACTTTTAAGTAACACGAGTGGGGTATGACTGTCTACTTATGGTGCGGGGAGGGGAGTTGCGGCCAATGTGGGCCTCAACCAAGTTTCTGATATGACTTCAAGTCTTCCCTATCAAGAATACATTAATTAAATTCAGTAATCAACTAGTGACTATCTTGTTTCCAAGCTTTTATACTAAATTATATTTAAAATGAAAATTACAGTTTTAACTGTAATTCCCATTTCCTGGTTTAGTGCTAATAATTTGCTTCTAAATTGTAATAAAACCAAATATGTTAGATGATTTACAAAAAATGTTAAACAAGTCAAAACCAGTGTGATGATGGACAATGAGAGATTGGAATTGGTCCATAAGGTTGTCTTCTTGATATAACTTTAGACTCTAAATTAAATTGGGGCCCACATATGGAAACGTTATCAGTAGACTTAGCTCGGCAGCTTACGCTATAAGGAAAATACGTCAGCTGACCGATGTTGATACTGCGCGTTTGGTTTATTTTAGCTATTTCCACAGCATTATGTCATACTGGCTTATTGCTTTGGAGTAGTGCCGCGGATGTAGATTCGGTTTTTGTGCTCCAGAAACAAGCCATTCATGCTATCTATATGATCCCCTCTCTCTATGAGTGGACTCATAGAGGGATACAATAAGAAATTAATTTAAAGAGATAAGAATTATGACATTATCACAATATATTTATGAAAATCTTATTTTCATAAATATAAAACTAAATTTAAGAAAAACTGACATCCATAGACTAAATTTAAGAAATAAAAATAAACTCGCTGTGCCCGGCGAGGTCTATCTCTTAGGGATGATAACCCACAATGACCATTTTTATTTTTTTACTTTTTACGAGAAATAATGGCCTATTTACGAAGCGATTTTAAACATTACAGTATTAATTTTCATCCAATTAAGTGTCTTAAATAGATTGTGCATGTCCTATAGATGATCCTGGCCCTTTACAGCATGCAATTTAAACAAATATTTTCGAAGATATTGCAGTATTAATATAGCGGGACAGCAGATTATACTTTTGATGCGGAACATCGGTCGCCGGGTCAGCTAGTATCCTATAAAAATAAGAAACGGCGTGCTCCGATCGTTCGGACATGTAGAATTCGAGGACGGCCAAGACTCACATTCCATTCCATTCCATTCCATTCTATAAACAGTTTTTAAAAAATCTGATGATGTAATCATTTGTTACATAAAGGTTTAGAAACTTTGTTGATAACTAAAAATATTGTTGATCAGTCAAATTATGTATTAAATAGAGTAGTATAAGTTTTAGAGTATTTAGTCGAATTTGAGATGATTAACTATTTCACTAATAATAATTGTTCATTCATCTGATTAAATAAGAACTGGATGTATCACTATTACTTTACATTTGACAACAAAATTTTACAAAGTGACGTTAACTACTGTCAGCTAGCTTTGTCTAATTAAAAATACGACTAGGTATAGATAACCCGGCGAACTTTGTTCCGCATCGAAAGTAATAAAGGAGTCAAATTTGGATCTTAAAAAGTACAAATTGTGCAATTTATCGGCACGTGGTTTGGCGCGCAACGCCACTGCTATGTCCCGCTATGTTAATACTGTAATATCTTCGTAATAATTGAGGTTTAATTTTATTTAATATTATTAACACTAAATATTATTAATGTTAAATACTTATTATTGGTTATTTAATATTTTAAAAATAAATTTAATAATAAATTCAAAAATTGAATTTAAGGTTGGTCATTTTTTATATATTTTTATTGATTTCTTAATTTAATATTCACTTTTCATTTTTATCAAAAAATTTTCATTAAATTTATTTAGTTATTTTTATAAATATTTATTATTTATTCAATTTAATAGCAAATATTAGAAATTAATATTATAATTTGATGTTCAATTTTAATTTTTATCACAAACTTTTTATTAAATGTTTTATTAAATTTATTTCTTTATTTTGTAAATATTAAATAACCAATAATAAGTATTTAACATTAATAATATTTAGTGTTAATAATATTAAATAAAATTAAACCTCAATTATATTGGAGCACTTGAAAAAGTATATAAGCACAATTTTTTTTGACTAATATTTACAAATAGTAAGTAATATCAATCAAAATATTCAATTTAAATCACTACTGAATATAATTTATTAGCACTTCATACTGTTAATTTTGTGTCACAGATGCGCGCGCATCTTAAAATTTCACTCTCATCATTTTTTCATAACGCGCCTAAAGAAGTATAACTTCAAAAATAAATTTCCCATTTGTTTACTTTACAATAAATATACTTTTTCTTTCCGCAGCTTTGTAGTTTTTTTATATATTTTTTTATAATCCGTCCAACTTTATGGCCCACCCTGTATAAGTGCATGCAAATAAAAAATACACATATGTACATAACTGCACGCCAAATCCCTTGCGGGGTTAGCAAAGAGAACAGAGCGCCACAAGGGACGATTCTTACACGCCTTATTCGCTTCGTTGACTTTCAAATCTCATCTAAGCTCCCGCGTAAATTTTTAAGGCTCCTAACATCACCTTCCTCCAGAACACGTTCTATTTGGTCATGGAATGTGTGTCTGGACGTCCTCGACTCCTTCATCCATTCGCTTCTGTATTTTATATCTGATTCCACTAGTTTACTACAGATTTGCTAAAAAAATATGTATATTAAAAAAAATAAAAGCCTGTGATTACCAAAGTAAAAAAATTGTTAATATGTACCTCATTTGGCTTTAGGAGAAAAAAGATGTGCGGGTGTGTGTAACTTAGAATTTAAACTTATTTGGAGTTTTTGGCGGGACTGTGGAAGATGTGTCATGTCCGTTTTTGCATTAATTACTCAGATTTGTGTTTCAACGGATATTATTGAATAAAATTCGTGGCATTTTGTTTATTATGTGTCCGTATATGAGTGCAAATGTGGGGAATGGTGTAAATATACTGTTTAGTGTGCTTTCCTACAGTGTCGTCAAGACTCTCTCGGAACATCATGCATAAAGTGCCGTGCCTTTATGTAGTTTAGATTTAGGTTAGTTTTAAGTTTCAGCATCATCATCATTACTTCTTAACAAAATAACGTCAGACAAGGCAGTATGGCTTATAAGCTTTAGCCTGTCCAATAATGGACAAATTAAAAAAAAATCTTATTTGGTGTAACATTATAAAAAATCTTATAAAAAAAATATCTTTCGCATTATTCGTGGTTTGTAGAAATAACGACACTAACAGTAGTAAAAAGGTATAAAAAACATTGAAAGTTTCATTATAATGCATTATCTACATAGATAAATAATGTTTAAATAAATATCAGAAAACTATAGCTAACATCAGAATGGCGGTTTTTCGTGATGTGAAATTATTCAATCTTAAAATTTTACAATCACCATTATTCCCTAATTTTTTAATCTTAAAAATTTACAGTCACCATTATTCCCTAACGCGCCAAAAGAAATATCCTTCGGAAATGCTATATAATCCTTTGTCCACACTGTCATAGTAATTTTCTAATGCAACAATACTGTGTACATGCTTACAATTACATTTGATTTGTTTTATTTTTACAGAACCTGCTGAGTGGGACTATGAACTTTCAAAAGATTTTAGCCAAAATGTTTATAAATACAGACCAACCACGACCAAATTTGCCTTAATGTAATTTATGAATATTAACGTTTGAATTAGAAAGATTTTGGTCAAATAAGTCATAATGAAAGTTAAAGGTATATCACAGGAAAGAATTTTGTACATAAATCTCATTATTTCATTGACAATAGGTAAACCGTCATAAGCTCGACCCTCCTGATGATTAGCGGGACGCGGGGCGGGTGACGTTCACGGCTATACACGATACGATGCGATGATTCAATATCTTGAGATCGTCTGGACTTAAGATAAATTTTATTATACATACGTACATAATGGTTTTTTAATAGAATGTATTTATTCTTGTTTCATTAGTATTCAGGTTATCCATTTTGCTAGATAAATAATACCGTGTGTAGCAGTCGTTTAAAAAATAACACTCGCGTACACGCCGATCGTCAGTCACAGCCGATTCACAGTGACAAACTAATATAAAACTAAGTCAATTGCTTAAACACTCTCCCGCCCCGCGCCCTGCTAACCATGAGGAGGGTCGAGCTTAAGACGGTTTACCTTTTTAATCCAATGAGGAAGGAAACCAATGGTAGTAGGATACCAAGAGAATATTGAAGCCGGGTGTAACATCATGTGGCCGCATAAAATGGCGGTTTATTGCTGCACAAAAAATAACGTTCTTGGCTAATGTTATTTTAATTCATGTTGCGTATCAATTATTTATAGAATTAATACTTAAATCTTGATGGAGTGTGTGGGAAGCTCAGGGTGGTTTTAGAAGCGGACGAGGGTGCATGGATCAGATTTTTTCAAAAGTAGGTAAAACACTACTGCAAAGTACCTCTAGATAGGCGCGCCTCTCAGTAAATGAGAATTATTCAAATTTTAAACTTATTAGGATCCGCCTGATAAAAAAAAAAGAAACATCTTCAGAACATATTTTTAGTTTTTTTAGTTCTCTTATGACTTCCAGTGTAAGATCAGTTAATTATTACATATTTAGCGAATTTACAATAGGTAGGTTTTTACTCGTTACGAAATAAAACTAATTTATGTAGATAATTCCGCAAATAAATTTTGTCGGTGTGTCTTTTTTACCGGCTGAACTGACAGAAAATCCGCCATGCTTTGCAGATTTTCGGCGTCAGTGAGGTATTTAGGTTTAATCTTATTTCCGTATTCATTTATGTACGCACTGAAATACTGATATAGATTTTTCATACGAGTGACAGTTTATGTGCGGCCTCGAAATGGGCAAGATTTGACGGGCCTCGTGGCGCATTGGTAAATCTACCGGCTATAGCAACGAGGTCGGTAGTTCGATTCCCACCCGAGCACAAATATTTGTGACAAACATGAATATTTCTGTGGTGTCTGGGTGTTTTTCTATGTATTATAAGTATGTATTTACAAAAGAAAAGTATATATGTATTAATATCCGTTATCTAGTATCCATAACACAAGCATTTAGTTGCTTAGCTTGGAACTAGAGGGCGCTGTGTGTATTATGTCCAAGATATTATTATATTAAATTATATTCTAATTTATTTATATTATATTATTATTGTCAACGAAGCGAGTGAGGCGTGTAAGAATCGTGCCCTGTGGCGCTCTGTTCTCTCTGCCTACCCCGCAAGGGATTTGGCGTGAAGTTATGTATGTATGTATGTATATTATTATATTTATATAAGAAATTGTACGTATATCGTCCATATAAACAAGTCAATGATTAAGGGTCATTCACTTCAATAATAAGCGGATTTTTTGTCAGTTCAGCCAGTAAAAACGTGTTGCGAAAATTTTATTGCCATAATTTCTTTGCGGAATTATCTAAATAAATTTTCGTTTTATTACGTAACGACCTACTGTAAATTCGCTAAATGTGTAATAATTAACTGATCTTAGACTGAAAGTCATAAGAGAGATACATTTGTAACTAAGAAAATGTACCGAAGATATTTTGTTTTGTTTATCACGCGGTCCCTTTATAAGTTTAAAATTTGAATCATTCTTATTTACTGTGGGGCGCACTTATCTAGAGATATGTTGCAGTAGTGATTTACTTAATTTAGAGTCAGCAACTCAATTAAAATAGTTTGTAAAATAGAGGTAAGTAGTCTAAGACATGAATTAAAAAGACAAATTGTTAATTTAGAAACATCTTTGTTTAGCTTAAGCCAGAAATTTGAGCTAGAGACTTCAGAATATATTAAAAAATATGAAGACATTGCTAGGATAGGTAATGAGCAGTTGGCCAA
Source organism: Euproctis similis (assembly GCA_905147225.2). Lineage (NCBI taxonomy): Eukaryota > Metazoa > Arthropoda > Insecta > Lepidoptera > Erebidae > Euproctis > Euproctis similis. The sequence continues at coordinate 4,693,692 of LR990107.1, forward strand.
GGTGCTGGCAATGTGTAATGAAAATGATAACACTAACTGCCCTAATAAGACATTGACAGGGTCTGAGACGAATAATTCACTAAGTTCTGACCAGTCTCTCTACACTGCCGGCCTTACCGGCTCTAGCTCAACAGTAAATCTTGTAACCGCCAGAATAGTTTATTTTAGTTATTTTCATAGCGTTATGTCATATGGTATATTGCTATGGGGCAGAGCAGCTGAGATTCAGACCATTTTCGTTAAAACGAAACGAGCAATACGGCCACTTTATAATTTGGGTGCTAGGGTCTCCCTCAGAGAACGTTTTAAGGAAATTGGCATTTTAACGGTTGTCTCCCAGTTTATATATGATAACATCATGTTTGTGAGGAGAAACTTGGATAAATATACAAAACATAGCGATGTACACAATTTTAATACTAGAGGCAAGCATAAGCTTGAATTACCGTACCATCGCCTGCACAAGGTACACAAGTCTTTTTTGGGAATGGGTGTACAGTTTTATAATAGGTTACCTGCGCATATTCTGGATTTGTCTTATGATCGCTTTAGGCGGGCTGTGAAGGGTCGTCTCATTGGTGGTGCATACTACACCATCAACGACTTCATGACTGACAAGTCGGAGTGGGACCGTCAAATTGCTTGCTCAACGCGGATTTTGTAGTTTGTGTATTGGAATTTGTTCACTTTTTCGGAGTGGAGGCGTTCTGTAATAATTTCTGATAGCTTTTTAATTGTAAATTTGCCTTGATATGCTGTTCACATAAATAATAGAATTTTTTTTTTTTATTATTTGCTACAATTTTTGCACAACGTTACCACTCTGATTAAAAGGTGTCGCGTCAGTTGTGCTCGACTACTGTGATCGCATAGAATTTCTTAGTTAACTTGTACGACGTTGATTTTAATTTGGTTGGATCTTAATTGTGATTGTCGAGTATTCTGTTTGCTAAACCTTTTATTCACCAACCTACTGATTTGTTTTCAGTACTGTTGTTATTTATTTCAAATGGTTTGAAAAGAGTATTTGGCACATGAGTTTCTTGCCCGATTCTTCTCATGATAGCCCCTACACTCGGAATCGGGCCGCTCGTGGCGATTGCGTCCGTGTCTTTTTTTGTTCTACGGAGGCACTTTCCACAAGCGCTCGTGTTTGTTTTTTTTAATTAATTTTAAATCATAATGTTATCTGTACTTGTTGACTATATTTAAGTGTCTGTGAAGACCTATAAAAATAAAGTTATTTTGACTTTGACTAAGAAATACATGTACATACTCTTATTTTGACATCGAAAACATAACATAATAATATTTAGCATAACAATATACTTACTTCCTATTTAAGTATTACTAAGTAAGTAAATAAGTAACACTCAACATTAATTAAGATATTTTTATGCGGCCAGATGTCGTCACACCAGGCTTCAATTTTATGTCGACATGCTACTTCCGTAGGTTTCCTTCTTCATTGCCAAGGGTGGAGTCAGGGAGGCGTATCTTTCATACAATATCAGTTTTCGAAGAAACCTCTGCCATCTATGATGAATCATCAGTAAACAAACAACAAAAATAAACTTTTTGGTTTAAAAGACTAGATATCACTATGCTGTATATAATCGCACTATGGTTTGGTAACACATGATTTATGAGTAATCTAGTATTAATTATATATTTATGTGCACATATGAATAGACAGAATAGGTAGCATTGTACACAAAATAGTCTCTTTTACAATCAATTTTTAATAAAATCATATATAATGTTAATCACATAAATTTAAACAAAACACTGTTCTAAGGGCCCGCTACTGTGACACACAGACACTGTCAACGCAATTCATTGCCAGCGCCATCTATGAATGAGCAGAAAAAACATGGTGCACATTTATCAAAAAAACAATCGAGTTGCACATCTATATTATGTATTAGTGTATTATCTATGGGTGGAGTTCGCCAACTATAACATAACGATTGGTTACATAAATAGAGCGCTAAATGTAATCGGACCTTATTCGTATTTTTAATTAGACAAAGCTAGCTGACAGTAGTTAATGTCACTTTGAAAAATAATGTTGCCACATTTAAAGTAATAGTGATGCATTCAGTTCTTATTCAATCAGTTGACCAGAACAATGACTGAAATAGGTTATCATCTCAAATTATACTAAACACTTTAAAACGTATGCTACTCAATTTAATAAATAATTTGACTGCAACAATATTTTTAAATACTTTAACAGAAGGTAGAAAATTATTTATTAATTATTTATTTTAATTATTTATTACATAAAGTTTTATGTAACAAATAATTTTCTTATGGAGAATTTTTAAAAACTGTATAAAAAATTTAGTAATAAAAATGTCATGATCGTGATAAGTTTTCACCTGAAGATGAATATTAAAAAAATATGTAATAAACGATGTTTTTTTTTATTACCTATAATTGTTATATTTTATACATCTATAGTATCAATTACGTGATGTATTGAAAATGGGACATTCTTACAAGTTTCCGATAGACTAACTTTTCACTAGCTAAACAATCGTGGCAATTTTATTCATTCGAGAGTTTTTTCATTCATTCGCTTTGCTACAACACTATTTTTTTTTCATCAAAGACTGACAACACCGCAAACGTTAGTGGTTGTTTAAGACTGACTATAGACACCGAGTCCTGTCATATGTTTATGTATGTAAATTATTTTTGCTTGCGGCCCGTGACACCTGAATGAAACGTGTTTGTGGCCCGTTTACAAAAAAAAACTAGTAACCTGCCGTTAAACGCAAGTCGCATAAGAAGTTTCACTTCAAAAAAAAAGGTTGAGTACCTCTATTAAATAAGTGTCAAATTTATGCGATTTCATTATTTTAAAAATAACGTCTTCGAATAATTTGTTAGCAGTAAAAAACGGGCAAAATATGCTTAGATTTTTGCATAAATTCTATATTTTAATTGATTTAAAAAAATAATTAATTTGGACATTGTTGGATTGTTATGGACAGAAAATTAATAACACAATTCAATTTTGTTATTTTAAAAATCTATCTATACATAATAAATAAAATGGGAGTGCTTAATTGATCATGTGGAAATGTGGAATACCATTCTTTACTTGTTTTTCTTTAGTTTCGACTACCGACACAGTGTTTCAGCGAATGGCATTGTGTTTTTTTTGCTGTTTGCGAAGAAACGTAGCGTGTCCCGCAGAGATGCTGGGAAGTACGGCGCATTAATAACCCGTGACAGACACACGAAACACGGGGGAAGCTTCCAACGTATGCGTCGATTCTTGTCCTCCGACTGTGGAAACAAAAACAAAGATTTTAAAATATTTAAAATTGTGATTCGATGACTAGTTATATCACGCAAATCATAGAAACTGCGCAAAGATTATCTGGTACGGGTTTCATAGTCGGTGATGAGTAGATCGGAAGCTTATTGTTGGCAGGATTCCCGAAAAGTATTTTCCTATGATCATCGCTATAGAACATTCTGGAATCGCGAGTACTGCTGACGTCATGAAAACCAAGTTGCTTGACCTTGTGAGTGCTGAAGGTGATAGATCAGCTAGTGGGGCTTTTTTGAGTAAATGGCAGCACAGTCGCCAACAGTTTTCTAAAGTTGGTACCACTGGCAGAAATGATAGGTTCGGTTCGAATGTAAACAAAGCAGAGAAGATGAAAAAATATTGAAAAATATAAGTAAGTGTTACCGTTGTAATCAGTATGGTCATTATAAATCGCAATGTAAACGAAACGATCAGCAAGAAATAAAGAATACGAATGCTTTTTCGGCTGTTTTCTATGGAAAGTATAGTAAACAAGATTTTTACTTGGATAGTGGTGCGAGTGTTCACATGACGCCGAATGTAAACATGATAAAGAATGCATCATATGCGCCAAAGACTAAAGAAATCATCATCATCAGCCTGTATCAGTCCACTGCTGGACGTAGGCCTCTCCCAATATGCGCCAGTGAGCCCGATCTTCGGCTCTTCGTCTCCAGTTGCTGCCCACTGCTCTGCGTATATCATCGCTCCACCTAGTCACAGGGCGCCCCACGCTGCGTTTTCCGATCCGTGGTCTCCACTCTAAGGCCAGTCTACCCCAACGGTTATCGGTCCTACGGCATATGTGGCCAGCCCACTGCCACTTCAGCGTGCTAATTCGTTGAGCTATGTCTATCACCTTAGTTCTCTGGCGAATTACTTCATTACACTACACTACTTCATTTCGGATTTGATCCCTCAGAGAAACTCCGAGCATAGCTCTTTCCATAGCTCGCTGAGTGACTTTTAGTTGATGGACTAGACGCACCGTTAGTGGCCACGTCTCGGCTCCGTATATCAAAACGGGTAGGACGCACTGATTGAAGACCTTTGTCTTTAAACATTGTGGTATAGGCGATGAGAAAACTCGGCGAAGTTTTCCAAATGGGCAGCATTTGGAAAACTTCGCCGAGTTTTCCTAGCTGTATTCTTTTTTGGATCTCTCCCTCGAAGTTGTGTTTTCCTAGTTGGAGCGTTTGCCCTAGATAAACATAACGCTGGACAATTCGAGCTGGACCGGTTCTAGACTAACATGCTCGTTGTACATTATCTTGGTTTTTTCTAGGTTCATCCGGAGTCCAATGCGATGGGAAGAATCAGCCAGGTCATTCAGCATTCTTTGTAGGTCCTGCAGGTCTTCAGCCATTATGACGATATCGTCCGCAAATCGTAAGTGCGAGATGTACCTGCCATTGATATTAATGCCACAGTATTTACTTTAAAGAAATAATAGCAGCAAATGAAAGTAGTATGCCTGTAATGTGCGCTGGTGAGGTCGAATTAATAACAGTCACTCCAAATGGCAAATATCAAATAACTTTAAAGGATGCTCTGTGTGTTCCTAACCTTACAACTAATTTAATTTCAATTAGTCAATTGATAAAAAATGGCAATAGTGTCGAGTTCAAGGATAACAGTTGCTATGTTAACAATATGAAAAAGGAATTGGTGGCAATTGCAGTGCAAACAGATGGTGTATACAAACTGAAACTGGATAAACAACAGTGTTTGTTTACATCAGCTACAGTGAGTGATGTAACCTGGCACAGGAGAATAGGACATATAAATGTAACAGATTTCAATAAGATGCGAGATGGAGCAGTCACGGGTATATCATACTCAGATAAGTCCAAGATAGACAAGAGTACTTGCACAATTGTGAGGGGAATCAGTCCCGACTACCTTTTCCTCATGTACCAAGGAGCAGCAGCCCATTGGATTTAATCCATGCTGATGTCTGTGGTCCCATGGAGACTACTTCAATAGGTGGATCAAGGCACTTTCTTGTTCTTATTGATGACTGTACACGCATGGCTTTTGTTTATTTTTTAAAAACTAAAACTGAGGTATTCAAATATTTTAGAGAATTCAAATCATTGGTAGAAAACCAACAAAATAGAAAAATTAAATTATTTAGAACAGATAATGGTTTAGAGTTCTGCAGTAAAGACTTTTGAATGAATTTTTTGAAGAACAAAGGCATTGTTCATCAAAAAACAAATGCATATACTCCTGAACAGAACGGTGTCAGTGAGCGGATCAATAGAAACATAGTTGAAAGAGCCCGGTGTTTATTATTTGATGCTCAGTTAGAAAAGAAGTTTTGGGCAGAGGCAACAAATACAGCTGTATATCTAAGAAATAGATCTATTGCTTCAGGCTTAGATAATAAAACACCATATGAGCACTGGGCAGGACAAAAACCAGATTTAAACCACATTAGCATATTTGGAAGTCAAGTAATGGTTCACATCCCTAAGGAGAAACGACTTAAGTGGGATTCTAAGTCAAAGAAACATATCCTAGTTGGTTTTGCAGGAAACGTGAAAGGCTACAGAGTGTATAATCCTATAAAGTGTAGCGTCACTACTAGTAGAGATGTAGTTGTCCATGAATTAACTGAAAAGAAAGATGATAGTGTTACAGTTTCAGTTGGCGACATAATTCAATCAGATAAGTCAGACAGTCATGTTGATGTTAGGGAAGAAATTAAAGAAGAAAGTTCAAGTGCTGACAGTCCAAACATTTCTTCAGAAACTGAATATTTTAACGCACTGAGTGATTTGGATTCTACACTACAGCAGACCACAGATGAGGATGAGCAGGTAGAATCATTACCTACCAAAAGAATAAGAAGTAAACCTCAGCGTTATGGTTACACACACATGTGTATAACACCAAGTACAGAAGTCACTCAGAATCCTATTACCATCCAAGAAGCCATGTCTAATCCTGACAGAGACAAGTGGATTGAGGCGATGGAAGAGCAGTTGCAAGCGTTCAGAGACAATGATGCTTGGGTATCTGTAGACAATTTACCTTCAGACAAGACATTAGTGAAGTGTAAATGGGTTTTTCAAGAGAAAAGTGAATAGTGATAACAGTGTTAGATATAGAGCCCGTCTTGTGGCAAAACGCTTTACTCAAAAGCCAGGTATTGACTATGAAGAAACTTTTTCTTCAGTAGTGAAACATTCAACTTTGAAGTTATTATTTGCTCGGTCAGTTCAATTAAATTTAAATGTAAGTCATTTAGATGTTAAGACAGCCTTTTTAAATGGTTACCTTAAAGAAGACATTTATATGATACAGCCAGATATTTATTGTGATAAGGAAAAGATAGTAAAACCGTTAACACTCCCATGGAATGTAAATTAGATATTGAAAAAGGTATATCTTGTGGTGGTGATATTCCATATCAACACTTGATTGGTAATTTAATGTATTTATCTGTACTCACTAGACCAGATATAGCATTTTGTATTAGTTTTTTAAGTCAATCTAATAAGTGTTATTGAAATAGTCATTGGAATTATGCAAGGAGAGTTTTGAAGTATCTTATGAAAACTAAAAATTATTGTTTAAAGTATACAAAACAGGAAGGTCTAATTGAAGGATTTGTTGATGCAGACTGGGACAGCAACACATTAGATCGTAGGTCTTATACTGAATTTTGTTTTCTCATGTCTGGTTCAATTATTTCTTGGGAAAGTAGGAAACAAAGGACAGTGGCTTTGTCTAGCATCGGCATGGAAGCCGAGTATATGGCCATCGCAGAGGCTGGTAAAGAGGCAATATATTTGAGATCTTTGTTGTATGAGTTAACTGGTATTCTAAGTACTCTGAATTTATATAATAATAGCCAAAGTGCTCAAAAGCTAGTTGCTAATTATGTGTGTCACAGAAAGAGTAAGCATCACTACATAGTATAAAACAAAGTCGCTTTCTCTTTCCCTATGTCTCTTTGTATGCTTAAATCTTTGAAACTACGCAACGGATTTTGATGCGGTTTTTTTTTAATAGTTAGAGGGTATCAACGGGGTGGTTTTGATCTATAATTCATGAATAGTGTAGTGAAAAAAAATGATAATTTTCAAGATTTAAAACTTTAATCGAAAACGCTGCCTGAACCCTAAGTGATAAATCAAAACAATGTACTACATTATTATACACCTTTAAAAGGTCTATAAAAAAGTCCGCGAGGGCATATGTCTATGTCTTAGGGATAACCCACAATGACCATTATTATTTTTTAACTTTTTACGAGAAATAATGGCTTATTTACGAAGCAATTTTAAACATTACAGCATTAATTTTCATCCAATTAAGGTGTCTTAAATAGATTGTGCTTTTAATATAGATCAATATAGCCATTTACAGCATGTAATTTAAACTAATATTTACGAAGATAGCGAAGATAGCTTATTAACATAGCGGTACATAGCAGTTGCGTTTGCGCGCCAAAACGCATGCCGATAAATAGCACAAATTGAACTTTTTAAGATCCAAATATTGCTAATTTATTTCTTTTGATGCGGAACGAAGTTCGCCGGGTCAACTAGTATAGATATAAAGTATCACTTCATCAAAGATTTTATTAATGATAAAATTGTTAATTTAGAATATTTACCTACCACAGCCATGCCAGCTGATGTTTTAACTAAAGCATTGTATTCTATGAAACATAAATGTATGAGTGATATGGGAATGTGTGAGTTAGTTTAAATTAGTATAATTTAAGTTTAAATTACTACTAGAATTGTGTTCTATGTTAAGGATGTTGGTTTATTTTCTGTAGTTGGGGTGTTAGGAATAAAAGTGTATAATTAGGTACATATGTACAAAAAATAGACCAACTAATGCCATCTAGTACAAATATGTGTCAACTGTGTATATGTCTTTTGGTGAATAAAAGATTCTCTCTCAATGCCTGGTCAACCTACAACAAGGACGTTTTATTTTACTTCAATATAATTTAGGAATTTAATAATTCAGGACGCTGGCTGAACCCTAACCCTAAGTGATCAAAATAATGTACTACATTATAACACTCCTGAAAAGGGTCTATAGAAATGCTATCTCTTATGGATAACCCACAATAAACACAATATTCGATTAAATAACTACTATAACACAATTTCACGCCTTTGTTACCTGAAGGTGTAGGCAGCAGCTGTTAAGTCTCGCCGTTATGTTTACGTCCCAAATAAAATATGTAGCGAACCTATTGCCATACCGGGAAAACGGTTTTCAGTCATTGTTATTTATCACACTTAACTTCCGAAAACAAATTCGAAAAGTCATTGGTGCGAGCCAGTGTCAGGATTCGAACCTGCCACCTCCGGATTCAGAAACGGGGTGCTCGAAAACTGGACCACCGAGACTATAAGTACTAGAATATACCTTTATAAGTCCGAGCCCCGAAAGTACAGCGTTAGCGAGAATCCACTGAGACGCGTGCTTCTCTCCGGCGCGCTTGATCAGTATAGGATAAATTTGGTCTGATATCTCGACAGCTTTAGGATACTGGTCAGTCAGACCAGACACTGAAAATGTTGCATCCACATATGCATGAATTAACGCTGTTGGATCTTTTATCGTCTGCAAAATAAGAAGTTTGGTTCAATAATCGCATTTGGAACTATAATGTGGTTTATTTATTTAAAGGAATTGCTCTATCATAAGTTGCTACTAATGGTGTCGGGATAACTTACAGATAAATGAGCGTCGATTACTTGTGCAGCATTTGGTCCCAGGGCCACAAGGTTTTCCACAGTTGGGTAGTGCAGGAACTTTCCAACATCACTTTCAACTTCTTCTACGCCTATAAACCAATCATTGTTACAATTATAGTAGGTATCTAAAGTATATACTATTTATGGTCTGAAATGGTCTAAATTGGCTATATGTTCAAAATTAAGCAACGGATTTTTCTGTTTATTTAACTAGATAGAGGGTTAACCTAATCCATGCGTGAAATGATAGATAAACAATGATAAATTTCAAGTTTTGGCGCTTTAAATGCAAACCTGTTAAAATGTGTAACAATGTTAAAATTAATTAATACAAAATTTACTAATTAATTGCTTCTGAGTATAAACAAAATTTACCGGGTGACCTGGTAACTAAGAACCCACAATAGGAACATGGTGACCAATATCAGTATAACTGCTCTAAAACATCTCAGCTATTACGGTGGTCTCTTACCTGATGTATCTAATTCTATAGGTTTATTCTTAGGTGTAACAGGGGAGGCAAATGCATTTTCTGTGCCGCTGTGTTCAGAAACGGTACCTTCTTCTCCTTCAGAATCTACATCATCTCCTTCCAAATCAGATTCTTCATCATCAGAGTCTGTTACATCTGTATAGTAAAAGGTTTATCTCTATTATCCTGGTTGACATCGCAAGGTTGCTATGCATTTTTTTTTATTGGAACTCTGTTTATTAACAAAAATATAAATGTAACTATTCGTTAATATTAAATATTTTCATTATTTAATATTACCTAAATCTATCAACATTAGTAATCAACGTTAACCTGAACCTTGTGGTGACAAGAAACATTTTTAAACAAACAAGCTTTTGCTAGCAAATCTACACGCGAAACGTTGGACTTGGCTGAGCAAAGCTACGCTCCAAAAAAAAAATACTATATTGATAAATAATATATTGAAACAGTTGCCAATCTAATGCAGAAATTACTATTCAAAACTATGTATACATTCAATTGTCTATACATAGTATAAATCAAAGTCGCTTTCCGATGTCTGTCCACTTATGTGCTTATTTATACCTTGGAAGGTGATGTTAAGAGCCTCAAAAACCGACGCGCGTGCATGAAAAGAGTTATGAAAGTCAACGAAGCGAGTGAGGTGTGTAAGAATCGTGCCCTATGGCGCTCTGTTCTCTCTGCCTACCCCGCAAGGGATTTGGCGTGAAGTTATGTATGTATGTGTATGTATGTTATACCTTTAAAATTACGCAACAGATTTTGATGCGTTTTTTTAATAGATATTGGGTGTCAATGGGGTGGTTTTTATCTATAATTTATGTATGATGTAGTAAAGAAAAGAAAGTAGTGATAAATCCAAATTTCAGTTCATTTCAGTCAGTCAGTTCAGTATGGTATAAAAGATATCCTAATAATTCCTATACCCATGATAAACCATAAATACGTAAATGTTTAGGCCAAGTCCATTGTGAACACGGCAGTAATGTATGCAACTTACATTCCTCCTGGCTCTCATCACCATCGCTAAGTTCCGCGGAGGCACCCAGTTTTGCTTGCATACTCTTCCTGTTGGCGTCTCCTCCAAGACTGTTACCTATATATTATAAAAAAACAAAATCTGGTATTTTGTCGATAATATGTAGTAATATTATGCCTTTTCGGGTGAAACTTGAATATGAAAATAGTAAGGAGTGTATATATTCCAGTTAGCAAACGTGTTTATACATATTCACCTGCCAGTACCACTCTGCTCAGTCTATTGCGACTATCGGGTAGTACTGTTATAGCGTCAACCAGCTCCATGCAAGCCTCGCGTCCTATCTCGTTGTGACTGAGATCCAAGGACTGTAATAATACATTTAGATTTATATAGATTCAGAAATTTTATCTTACGAATATTAAGCTGTACAATATACATACGTAATCACGAATGCGAAAATTTTGTGAACAAGTTTAAATAGGAAAATTCTTGAATTCTTAAGACACTTGAACTTTAATATTATTTTAACAAAACTTTGAGGAGAATATAATATAGATGATTGTTCCAGTTTTATATAATTACTATTGAAATGATGATTATGTTTATATTAATGCAAGCACAGCTGCAGGTAAATACTATAAAATCATTACATAGTATAAAACAAAGTCACTTTCCGCTGTCTGTCCCCTTATATGCTTATATCTTTAAAAGTACGCAATAGATTTTGATGCGGTTTTTTTAATAGTTAAGAGGGTGGCAACGGTATGGTTTTGATTTATAATTCATATATGATGTTGTAAAGAAAAAATGATAATTTTCGAGATTTAGCACTTTAATTGCAATCGCTGGTTGAACCCTAAGTGATAGATCAAAACAATGTTCTACATTATTAAACATCTTCAGAAGGTTAACAAAAATGTCCGCGAGGGCATATGTCTATCTCTTAGGGATACCCCACAGTGACCATTTTTGAAGTTATACTTCTTTAGGCGCGTTATGAAAAAATGATGAGAGTGAAATTTTAAGATGCGCGCGAATCTGTGACACAAAATTAACAGTATGAAGTAGTGATTTAAATTGAATATTTTGATTGATATTACTTACTATTTGTGAATATTAGTGAAAAAAATTGTGCTTATATACTTTTTCAAGTGCTCCAATATAATTGAGGTTAACTATCCGTATGTATTATTTATTGATATAAATTAAAATACATACTTTTATTTAATATAACATAACATAACATAACATAACTTCACGCCTTTTGTTACCCGAAGGTGTAGGCAGCGGCTGTTAAGCCTCGTCTCGCCGTTATGTTTTCGTCCCAAATGGAATAGGTGGCGAACCTATTGCCATACCGGGCACAAAGTTTGTCAGTCATCGATATTTATCACACATAACTTCCGAAAACAATTTCGAAAAGTCATTGGTGTGAGCCAGTGTCTGGAATCGAACCCCGGACCTCTGGATCAGAGGCCGTGCGCTCGCCCACTGCGCCACCGAGACTTCGATTTAATATAATTAACACTAAATATTATTAAATTATTAATGTTAAATACTTATTATTGGTTATTTAATATTTACAAAATAAAGAAATAAATTTAATAAAACATTTAATAAAAAGTTTGTGATAAAAATTAAAATAGAACATCAAATTATAATATTAATTTTTGCTATTAAATTGAATAAATAATAAATATTTATAAAAATAACTAAATAAATTTAATGAAATTTTTTTGATAAAAATGAAAAGTGAATATTAAATTAAAATATATAAAAAATGACCAACCTTAAATTCAATTTTTGAATTTATTATTAAATTTATTTTTAAAATGTTAAATAATCATTAATAAACATTTAAAATTTAGAATCTTATAATATATAGTACAAATTATGTCTTATATATTTATTATTCTCTAAATTTTGTTTTTACTAATTATATATATATATTTTAATGATGCCAAAGAAGTATAACTTCTCACGCGCGTACATAAGTACACGCAACCTTTTTTTTATTTATTTACTTCTTACGGGAAATAATGGCTTATTTATGAAGCTATTTTAAACGTAAACATAACGGCGTGACGAGGCTTAAAAGCCGCTGCCTACAACTTCGGGTAACAAAAGGCGTGAAGTTATGTTATGTTATTTTAAACGTTACAGCATTAATTTTCATCCATGATAGATTGTGCATGTAATATAGATGATCCTAGCTCTTTACAGCATGCAAATTATACAAATATTTTCGAAGATATTGCAGTATTAACATAGCGGGACAGACATAAATTGAACCTCATGATATCCAACATTTTCTCATTGATTACTTTTTATGTGGAACAAAGTTCGCCGGGTCAGCTAGTGTTATATAAATATTATGAAAAGATTATTTTTTCTTTTCTTTTTCTGAAATAATAGATAATTACCTCCAAGAGCAATGAGTTGTCTTTAAAGGCTTTCGCCAATGCCTGAGCACCTTTGCTCTTCAGAAGACAGTCACCAAAATTTATACTCTTCAAATTTTTCAAACTGAAATACAATTAGTGTAATTAAGCCATAGACTACATATTTGCTTACTTAACCCAATAGACTGACTCATATAAAACTTTTCATGGTATTATTTTTAACAATTGTTGTTTGTCTGTTTGTTCCGGCTCTGAAATTACTGGACCAATGTTGACATGACTCTTATTGGCAGGTAGCCGATGTAATAGAAAGTAACTTAGAAAAAAAAAATGTGCTTGTGAGTAATGAAAAACTTAGAAATCATTTCTCATTATTTAAAACTATTCTCACTTGGATATAGCCTCAGCTATGGCGGTTGCTCCTTTCACTCCTATTGTGTTGTCATTCAAATTCAATCTTGTAAGCTGTCTATTATTTTTGAAGGCTTCTGACAGAGCTTAACACCTACATGATAAATACCATTCTGTGGCATCGTTATCTCTTCTAGGGTGCCCATATCCTGTAAGAAAAACATAAATAACCTATACACCTATTGTTATACTAATGGCTTATGTACTTATTAGCCAGGGCTAAAAACAGAAACCGATGGCGCAGGAAGTAAAAAGTAAAAAATTATTTAAAGTAGAAAACCCATGATTTCAAACATTTTCATAGTGGTAAAGCCTCGCATAGATAGGCCAGCTCGACCTGTGAAATACCACAACCTCTCAGAATGTGGACGTAAAGCTTATGCTGCGCTTCGGTCGATGAGAGAGGTATCCATAGGCTTGGACCATCCCATTTTAAAGGTCAGCAATGCAAGTGTGGTATTGGTGTCCATGGGCAGAGTTTGTTGGCCACCAACATGTGACACGCTTTCGCCCTATTCCACAAAAAAACGATTTATACTTAGTCTGGCCATGAATACTGTAATAACTAAAAATAAAAAAATATTACATTTGAATTTGGAATCTGTCATTTTTATACGATTGTTCATTGTGTTTTCTCGTTTTGGCGCCAATACATTGTACAATATTTTGCGATATTAAAATGAAGTGGGGTGATAAAGAGAACCGAATCGCTGTGATTGCATTACACAAAGAGCCAAATTCAATTTTTAAAACTCCATACACTTGGTATTAGTCAAATGTTTGTGTACCGAACTATTAATAGGTACAATGAGGAGGTCTCACATCGAAGCATAACTTTTAATTAAAGCATAATTTGAGAAGATTATCTTTATAAAAGGAATAATAATCAATGTTCATATTCATCTAGTCATTTAAAATTTTATTTTAGCATATTACAACTGAAATAAATGTTGCATAGTGGCACACTTGCACATGTTTAGCTGTAATGGATGATTACAAGGATTGGAATATTAGAGCCATTACAGTTTTAACAATTATGAAATAAACATAAAGCATTGAATATATATTATGCTGAATTTTAGTTTTCTTAAATAATAGGGATTTATTTAATTCCTAACGCAAACTAAGCTCACCTGAAATACATTAGCTAATGCTGTTGCTCCAGCATTTTCCAGTCTGTTACGACCAGCTACAAATATTTTTAGTTTACGAGGTCTTGAGGCAAGTGCTTTGGCAAGCAAACGGCCACCCATTATACCCAAACCATTGTTATTTAAACGCAGCTCCTGCAAATAGTCACAACAAAGTTATACTCTACCAAATATATTAAAAAAAAATATCCAAGTAATATTTATTCCAAATCATAGTAAAGAACAAAGTCGTTTTCCGCAGTCTGTCTCCTTATATGCATAGATCTTTGAAACCACGCAACAGATTTTGATGTGGTGCTTTTAATAGATCAGATAATTGCTTGTTCCGCTGTTATACCAATAATACAACACATATATACAAATGTATTAACATTTTATGATATCAAATTTTCATCTTGTAATATGTAATAGTAATTTATGGAGTAATATTAAAGTTAAAAAAATATTACCTCTAATTCACTGCAAACTTCACTTTGCAGCAGTTTGGCCATCCCTTCTACACCTATAGGACCAAAAGCATTGTCACTGAGGTCTAAAACGTTGAGCCGAGCCCCCGCTGTTATCATACCCTCTCCAAGGGCTGCCTGTAAATAAAATAGCCGAATAATATATCTTATAAAAAATTAACAGTACAAACAAGGGAAATGGTTAACTATTATGCAATAGAAAAAAATATTACTTTTAGTAAAGCTAATATTAATACATAAAAGGATTTAGCTGTGCGCGGGCATACAATACACAAAATAGTACTAAGAAATGACCATTCATTACTCATGTTTTAAAAAAAAACAGTTCTTACCAATGCTGGTGGTATTTCAGTCTTCATTCTGCCAGTGAACAGATCAGAAAACCTTGCTATTTTCAGCTCTGGGTGATGTTCTAATGCTTGGGCAATAGCTTGTGCTGCTAATACTCCCAAAGTATTCCCAGTGAGGGTGAGATATTGCAGATTAGGGCAAGCATTGATAGCATCAACAATAGGTTTTGCTGCAAGATAAAATATGATTAAAAGTTGTGGTATCCATTTTAAAGATGGTAGATAATTAAGGTATAATTATGTAAAATTTCTGATGAAATATGTATGTGCAGATGACTGTATAACAAAAGCATTACACATAGCTAACCATAGTTGAAGCATCTTAGTTTCCTGGAGATTGAACTTAACGCTTCCGAATGAGAAGTCTCTGGGTCAATTTCTACTCTAAGGAATGTGTTTTTGCAAGTTAAGTAATGTTATGTTATATACATAATACATTTCTGTTGTAATTGTTGTGTAGAGATTCGTGTAAAGACGATTTACTTCATGTACAGAATGTTGATAGTATTGCTGGCGCAAATTACTTGGAAGTTTAATTACTTATAATTGGCATATGGGTGGAGCATTAATTTAAAAAATAAACTTAACTATATCAATTGAAATTGAAAGTATTATCATTAGTTGGAACTGATATTGGAGGTTATGTTTTTTCTAATTTACAACTAAGTTCCTTGGAATTTGTAAATTTAGGTAATAATATTCACTAGAAAATAATGTTGAATAAACCCTCACCATCGTAAGGAGTGTCTAGTTTCAGTGATTTTCCAGAGAAATCCACGCCACTAGTGGGCCCGCCAGAATCGATTAGAGCGGAATTTATTGAGTTAAAATCGAAAGCAGACATTTCAGGTCACTTAGATAGATATTAATATCTAGGAGGAGTACTTTAGTTATTTCTCTAACAAATAATTCAGTAGGTAGTTCATAAATTCAGTAACGGTCTCCCTCAACGTAACCATACCCACAACTTTTACACAAAGAGTACACAGAGCATATAAATGCTGTTAAATAAAAGACAAAAACTCATACAAACCATTATTCAAATACATCAAGAATACGATTGGAACAGTTTAAAAATGTGTGAAATATTTAATGTGTAATATCTTTAAAAAAGACTTGACTTAAAGGTCTCAGTTACCAGGTCATTAAAGCCCTTAAAAAAAAAAATCAATACTTAATCGTATTGCACATCTGTTCACTAAATCACTACCGTAAAATAAATTTAAAAAAAAGTATCACAACTATCACAAGTTTCATGGCGTCATATTCTCTTTGGAGCTTACATGGCGCGATTGGCGAGCAAATTTGGTTTTGTGCTCTTTGTTTTGTACATTAAAGATATCGTTTTCTTCATAAATGTATTGTATCATTTAACATTACACGATCAAGTTGGTACAAAGAGCTATCTAAATGCAGACCACGGAAGCAGGTAAGAAATGTCTGTTAATTGTGTTTGTTAATGGTCGTGTCAAAGTCTGATGGAAAAATAATCTGTTAAAATTTATTTACAAAAAATAAGAAGAAATACATTAATTACATTATTTACAATATATACAATTAAAAAATTAGCTAAAATCAAGATTCTCCGTATTTCGGTCTAATGGCAGCGTGGCCTGAAGACTGGCCGCAATGCCACGCTGAATGGCAATGCTAATCCTCTGTGCGAAGAATAGATCAGCCCTCTAGTCGCGAGAGGCCTCGATCAGTCTCTTTGCCAGATCTTTATAAAGCGCACGAGCACTCAGACCCTAAATGGCTCAAATACATAATTACCTACAAGGTTTCTGTATTTGTGCCGCTTGAGATTTTCTGCTGAAGCAACAGAAAATGGTTAAATAGTTATAAAATGTTAGTCCAAGTTATGGTACTAATATACATTTTCTTTATTAGCATGAATGCATATATAGCAAGTGCTCGATAGTAGCATGTGTGTATATACATTGCTAATAATGTTACCAGGTATTGTTGACACTTCAATAAGCAGTGGTAGTTGCAGATATGCAATATATATTGGTTTTGTCTTTACAGTGCAAGTGATAGTCTTGCAGATAGGTCAATGATTAACGCAACACCAAAGTACCAACAGCAACTTGCAATACAATTATTAGCACTTTAGTTGTTTTTTACTATCAAGTACTCATATTATTAAATTTGCAGCTTGTAATTTTAAATATCATATCAAAGTTTTTAGCGAAGGCTAGTTTTTTTTATTGGAAAGTAAGATTTGATAAATTTGAACAGTCATTGTGCTGTCATTCGTTAATTGTAATTGTTAAGATGAACAGTTTGCTTTTAATTGATTGTGAAGTATTGTCACGTGTTTCATACTATTTTGTTAGTTAGGATTTTAAACTGGTATGCCATTGAGACTTTGTACCTTAGTCACCTCTTTCAACACTCTTAGGCATAGATGATAGAAGGAGAAGTAACAGAAAATAATCTCATTCCAGAAAACAAATCAACACCCCGTGGAGAAGAGGAGTCTATAAATTTTCGTCCATCACCAAACTTCAAACATATGAAGAAATATCTTAAGTCAAAGTTTGAGGAGATGAATTCAGGTGGGACCTCTGAAGTTAATAGCCAACAAGACAATGTAGCATCAAATGTAATACAGAATGAAGAAAAAGAAACAGTAATAAAAAGTGAAAAGGTTCAAGCAAATGAACCAAAATCAAACATTGCTGTGGCTAATACAGATTCTCAGTCTGCTAACATACAACCACCTTTACCTCCTAATCCGCCACCAGAAAGCCCATTGTCTGAAATTAAACAAGAAATCATTGAAGAAGAATATGATGAATACATTAACATGCAGGATCAAGCAAATCTGCACAATCCGAATGCTTTGGAACAACTAATAACAGAATACAAGACTGATCCACCGGAACATGTCCAAGATGAGGCACAAGAGCTAGAACAACCTAAGCCATTAGGGACTGAACCTACTATGTGTAGGAACTTTGTTCGTGGCACATGCAAAAAAGGGGCCGCATGTATATTTACACATGAACTTATTATTTCTCAATTACCTGGAGTTTATACTTTCTGCAGAAACTTTCAGAATCGTGAGTGCACATTTACCAGGTGCAAATTTGTTCATGCCACTGTATTTGAAAAAGAAAATTTTTATAGGACCGGTTACTTACCGCCGCACACCATTGCTCACTTGAAACCTGTACCAGTTGGTACTTGTACAAGTGGAGCGGGTGCTCCACCACCACCTCCATCGGAAGGTAAATTGATTTTATATTTTCTATAACTTCACTGGAATATCAATGATCAAGTTTTTTTTTACTACAGCAATCTGTCCTATGAGTAGGATAATAAGCATGTATATATGATCCAGATAGTTTATTAGGTGAGTTTCACTGTAGCCAGCTTATGTTCTCAATAGGTCGGGTTGGAACAATCCTTTTCAGTCTACGAGTGCATTGTGAGCCATTATCCATCAGAGAAAATGCCAAAACATTGGGGTGATTAATCAATTATCAATGGCAAAAAAATATAATTTTTAGTGATTTTGTTAAAATCAATTAGCTCTATTCATCGATACGCGGCCGAATTCTGGGCTGAAGCCGAACGTCCGAGAACAGTCGGAATTAGCTGTGAATAATATTGAAGAAAATTATTAAATTACTAATCATTACATAGTATAAAACAAAGTCACTTTCCGCTGTCTGTCCCCTTGTATGCGTTTATCTTTAAAACTACGCGACGAATTTTGGTGCGTTTTTTTTAATAGTTGAAGGGTGTCAAAGAGGTGGTTTTGATCTATAATTTATGTATAGTGTAATTAAAAAAGTGATAATTTTCAAGATTTAGATCTTTAATCGCAAACGCTGCCTGAACCCTAAGCAATAAAACAAAATAATGTACTACATTGCTATACACCTTCAAAAGATCTACAAAAACGTCCGCGAGGGCATATTATGTCAATCTTTTAGGGATAACCCACAATGACGATTTTTATTTTTTTACTTTTTATGAGAAATAACGGCTTATTTACGAAGCGATTTGAAACATTACAGCATTATTTTTCATGCAGTTAAGTGTATTAAATCGATTATGCATTTAATACAGATCAATTTTGCCATTTACAGTATGTAATTTAAATGAATATTTGCGAAGATATTACAGTATTAACATAGTGGGAAATAGTGGTTGCATTGCGCGCCAAAACGCGTGCCGATAAATAGCACAAATTGAACTTTATAAATCTAAATTTTACTCTTTTAGTAGTTTTGCTGTGGAACAAAGTTTGCCGGTTCAGCTAGTAGTTTATAAACCTGATATGATTATGATGATGGGAAGAAAACACCAATCATGTTTTCTTCCCACACAGTACTTCTTTTTACAGAATAATACTCAATATTTTATTGAAATTATTTTCAGAGCCACCAGCTCATGAAGTATCTTCAACATATTATCCTGTCATGGATATGAATAATGGGTTAGTATAATAGTAATTTAATGTCTAACTGTTATATATTACGCTTTTATGTACTGTGGTTTAAAAAGGGGGTATGAAACTCTGAATGTTTTTAAAATTGAAATAGGCATGAAGGGGCTATTAACTAAACCATCACCACTTCCAGGACAAACTCGACAGAAATGCCTACTATGAATGAAATTCCTGAAAACTATATGGTGCAGTCCCAAGTGCAAAATGTTAATGAAATTTATGCTGCGGGACAGTCTGCCACTTCTCCCACTTCAATTGCGACATCCCCATCAAAAAGGAACTGGAGTTCCACCGTCTCTTCCGACAATGGTGAGTGATACTCATATATATATTTTCAAATATTACTTGCAATATAATCTATTTCCGAGAAGTCATTGGTGTACATTAGGCTAGGAAGTTAGTCTAAATATTTCTCTAGCCATAAAGTTAACTGGCCCTGTATTACATAAACATACATTACTTCACGCCTGCGTTACCCGAACGAATAGGCAGCGGCCGTTAAGCCTCGTCTCGCCGTTATGTTTACGTCCCAAATGGAATAGGTGGTGAACCTGTTACCATACCGGGCACAAAGTTTTCAGCCATCGATATTTATCACACTTAACTTTCCGAAAACAATTTCGTAAAGTCATTGATGTGAGCCAGTGTCAGGATTCGAACCCGCGACCTCTGTTTTCAGAAACCGTGTGCTTGACCACTGGGCCACCGAGACCTTGGCCCTATATTAGACCATTTTTGTATTATATAAAATGTGATAACAGTGGTAGAGCCAAGCAGCTCACTGCAAAAATGGGCTGGCTCGACCTGTGAAATACCACGGCCTCCCAGAATGTCGACATAAAGTGACACGACTCGCCGATCGATTCAGTCTGATATTACAAAGCTCTGAAACGCCTGTACAATGGTCCAAATCCAACATTATTGTAATATATATAAAAAAGAAGACCCCCAAAGATATAGACAACTATAGACCGATAAGTCTACTACCGGCTCAGTACAAGCTTTTCTCATTGACTCCGAATCTCTAGAATCTCTCTCTAGAATCAGCACAGTAGAGTGAGTTACAGTTAATTATAGTGAATCGGAGACCATTCTATCTCAGATTATTGACTACCGAAAGGCCTTCGACAAGGTTGCTGACAATAGATGTGATGTGGCGAATCTTAAAAGAACAGATATATATAAAGGTGAACCGAATTTTATATAACAACAACACAGTCAGAATAAAACTAGACATACTGGGACCGAGCTTTGAAATTAAGAGAGGTTACCCTATTTCACCACTAATAATTATTATAGCTGTATTAGAAAGTGTCATGAACAAGATCAGCTCAGCATATCAACCATGGAATTACTGTAGAAGAAGCTTCTCTCAGACACCTACGTTTCGCGGATGACATAGTAATATCTCAGTCCAGCTCACAATTGTAACTCATGATTGAAGACCATCAGCAAGCACCAAGGTAGGAGTTGAAATTAATCTCGCTAAAAGCATTACCATGACTAACAGTTACAAAAAAACACTAGATATCAATGGAAATGTACTGGTGTACGCAGAGAAATATATTTATTTTGGGAAAGCAATCAGTTTTGAAAAGGGCAATAATGAATCAGAGATTGTAAGAGGAGTGCAAGGAACATAGAACATATATTGGAGTCTAAAAGAATATTTGAAATGTAACCTGGCCATAGATTTGAAAACTAAGAATATGGGCTTGTGTCTACTAACGTGTTTGACCTATCATCTCAAGACCCCAGCACAAAATATTTACTATTTTTTTACGCAAGTAAATGGTGGGACTCCCAAAGCAGTACACGGCCATCTGGTCCTAGGGTTACCCACTAAAACCGCTCGGCGGCTTTCCTCCGGCGTTAGGGTGGTTAACCCCTGACAACAAAAAAATGTTGACCTGCCAACAATTATTAGATGCTTCTCTCCTGCTCAATGTTAAAAAAATGATAAGTGCCGGCACACTACAATAAGGGGATAACAGAACTCACTGATGCATTTAGCTTCGCCCTAAAATTCACACCTCCGTCTGGTCACATAGCTAGGCTTACTGATAAGAGATGGACCTACTTTACCACCATATGGACAGGACTGCAAGGAAAAAGAAAGAGAAGAAGACCTGCTACCCGATAGGAAGATGTTATAAAAAAGTCACTGGCCTCAACTGGTGGCAAATAGCACAGGACAGAAAAAAATCTGAGCAAAAATTGGAGGAAGTCTTTACCCAACATGGGAACCTCCAAAATAATACCCAACTAACTACAGAAATGATTGATTTAATATTAGTAAAATAAATATTTAGTGATATGTAAATGTGTATTAGCTTTATGTAAGAAGGTTAATAAAGGCTTTTTTATTTATTTCTTACTCCTCATGTGTCAGTGTAATTTTATACTTTAAATACAGTTGCTGTCTTTGAATTCAAATTATTATTTATTTCAGCCGCCTTTAGTCAGCCTGAAAATGATGAACAAACTATCAACAAATGTAAGGATTGTGATGGAAAAGAATTCAGGTAGGCAAAATATGAAATTGAATTTTGTTTTTTCACTCGACTTATTATTATATTTTCATTATATTTATTTTAGATATCAATTTCTTAAAAATAAGGTAGAAAACATGTTGACATCAGTTGATGAAATGAACGCCAAAACAGCACGTTTGAACGCTAAGACTCAACGCCTTTGGACTGTTCTTATGAGTCTCTTCCAATCTGTAAGCTGCAAAATTATCTATATCTATTTTTAATCCTATTTAATGTTGGAAATCTAATTACCATATGTTGGACACATAACTCTCAGAACAACTTCCGTAAAGTCATTGGTGTATGCCAGTTAAGCAGAGTTTTTAACCCCTAGCCCATTAAGACTGTTAGGAATCATTATATGTATATGTTGTAAGTATTTCTCATGCGTCGTAATAGTCCACTGCCAATTTCAGCAACAGAAGAATAACTATCCGCATGGATTGCTAAATCTGGCATTTGAAGCATCATTAGTTCATTATTAGATGCGTTGGTTGGGGTTGAAACCAAAGTCTATTTAAACAGAATTCGCATAATTCAATCACCACACTATGACTGAAAGTTGTTCAATCCACCTCTTCTATATTGGCAATGTGCCAAAAACCACAATGTATTTTAAGTGTAATTTTTATTATAATATTTCAGCAAATACCCGGAAATCAATCAGGAATCAGTGGAGTGGTGTCGGGATTAGCTGGATTAGGAGAAAAAGAAAAGGTGATTATTAATTTCAGTTTCATTTCATATACATATAAGAATAAAAAAGCATATTATAGTTCTTCTAAAATCCGACGATATCAGTCTGATTTTCAAAGACCCTTTTTTACGACTTTAGGGGGCAAACGAGCAAGCGTTGTCTCCTGGTGGTAAGTGACTAGCGCCACCCATAGACATCTGTATTACATATAGTGTCACAGTTGTGCGTTGTCAGCCCTTGAGATGGGAAAGGATCTGATGTGGGAGAGGAAGAAGAGGGGCGCCCCGCCGGATACCTCTCTCACCGAACGAAACGCGCCATTTGTGTGGAAATTATTTCACTGATCATGCCGGCCAATGTTTCTCCGTGCGTTTTATCATATAAAATAACACATAACGTAACTTCACGCCTTTGTTACCTGAAGGTGTAGTCTCGCCGTTATGTTTACCTATTGCAATACGGGGCACAAAGATTTAATTCATCGAGATTTATCACACTTAACTTCCGAAAAGTCATTCGTACCCGGTTCTCTGAATCAGAAGCCGTGTGCTCGACCACTGGACCACCGAGACTATAAAATCATACAAAATAATTTTTAATTTCATGGACCGCTTGCTCACTTGCACCTTTCCCCATGCAAAAGCTGCCTTATTTGTGCTCAGTGTGCTCACCCATAATATATTGATTATACAATATACTTTATTCCACACCAAAAACAATACAAAAGTTTCTTTCGGCTTTCTCATAATTAAGTATTTTGTGTAAATTAATGTTTGGGTATTAATTTTAAAAATTTAAAATCATTTTTACAGGCCATAGTGGAGCAGTTGAAGTTACTCGAATCCAATAACGGGCTGCCATTCATGAATGAAGAGGATAATATAAAGGTTAAAATTAATTATCTAACTACTCCGATGTATGTTTCCTAAGAGTGGTTTCTGCTGTTTGCTGCCTAAGTGGGCCGGCTCGAACGTTGAAATACCCTGGTATTTCCCATCCCGCTTCTGACGCCTCCCATATCCCATTGTAGGGGCCGGAAACGCAACTGTAACTATCAGTGTCTGTAAACGTGTCTTACAATTTCAAAATAAATATTGAATTAACTTGATTCAACAAAAATTTATTGATCCTTGAACTATAATAAATAAAAATTTATTATAGTTAGCTGCAGATGTTACAACATTACTGGGGGCGAAGAATGTTATCAACACAGTAGACTTTTAAGTAACACGAGTGGGGTATGACTGTCTACTTATGGTGCGGGGAGGGGAGTTGCGGCCAATGTGGGCCTCAACCAAGTTTCTGATATGACTTCAAGTCTTCCCTATCAAGAATACATTAATTAAATTCAGTAATCAACTAGTGACTATCTTGTTTCCAAGCTTTTATACTAAATTATATTTAAAATGAAAATTACAGTTTTAACTGTAATTCCCATTTCCTGGTTTAGTGCTAATAATTTGCTTCTAAATTGTAATAAAACCAAATATGTTAGATGATTTACAAAAAATGTTAAACAAGTCAAAACCAGTGTGATGATGGACAATGAGAGATTGGAATTGGTCCATAAGGTTGTCTTCTTGATATAACTTTAGACTCTAAATTAAATTGGGGCCCACATATGGAAACGTTATCAGTAGACTTAGCTCGGCAGCTTACGCTATAAGGAAAATACGTCAGCTGACCGATGTTGATACTGCGCGTTTGGTTTATTTTAGCTATTTCCACAGCATTATGTCATACTGGCTTATTGCTTTGGAGTAGTGCCGCGGATGTAGATTCGGTTTTTGTGCTCCAGAAACAAGCCATTCATGCTATCTATATGATCCCCTCTCTCTATGAGTGGACTCATAGAGGGATACAATAAGAAATTAATTTAAAGAGATAAGAATTATGACATTATCACAATATATTTATGAAAATCTTATTTTCATAAATATAAAACTAAATTTAAGAAAAACTGACATCCATAGACTAAATTTAAGAAATAAAAATAAACTCGCTGTGGCCGGCGAGGTCTATCTCTTAGGGATAACCCACAATGACCATTTTTATTTTTTTACTTTTTACGAGAAATAATGGCCTATTTACGAAGCGATTTTAAACATTACAGTATTAATTTTCATCCAATTAAGTGTCTTAAATAGATTGTGCATGTCCTATAGATGATCCTGGCCCTTTACAGCATGCAATTTAAACAAATATTTTCGAAGATATTGCAGTATTAATATAGCGGGACAGCAGATTATACTTTTGATGCGGAAAATCGGTCGCCGGGTCAGCTAGTATCCTATAAAAATAAGAAACGGCGTGCTCCGATCGTTCGGACATGTAGAATTCGAGGACGGCCAAGACTCACATTCCATTCCATTCCATTCTATAAACAGTTTTTAAAAAATCTGATGATGTAATCATTTGTTACATAAAGGTTTAGAAACTTTGTTGATAACTAAAAATATTGTTGATCAGTCAAATTATGTATTAAATAGAGTAGTATAAGTTTTAGAGTATTTAGTCGAATTTGAGATGATTAACTATTTCACTAATAATAATTGTTCATTCATCTGATTAAATAATAACTGGATGTATCACTATTACTTTACATTTGACAACAAAATTTTACAAAGTGACGTTAACTACTGTCAGCTAGCTTTGTCTAATTAAAAATACGACTATAGATAACCCGGCGAACTTTGTTCCGCATCGAAAGTAATAAAGGAGTCAAATTTGGATCTTAAAAAATATAAAATAAATAATAGTTTAAAAAAACTAAAAAACACGCTTTTTATAGAAAACCGAACTAAAAAACAGAAAAATAAAAAAAAATATTTTATTTTAAAAAAAGCGTGGGGTGCTTTTTAAGATATTATCGAAATGATAATCACTCTACTCATATCTGTCAATAAAATATTTATAACTATTGACACCATGCACCCCACGCTTTTTTTAAAATAAAATATTTTTTTTATTTTTCTGTTTTTTAGTTCAGTTTTCTATAAAAAGCGTGTTTTTTAGTTTTTTTAAACTATTATTTATTTTATATTTTTTAGTTCGGGTTTCTAAAACAAGCGCGTTTCTTAGTTTCGAATTTGAGGAATAGCGCCATCTGTGACTTTTATAAGGAACTCGTTTCAAGTTGATAACGTAAACTTTCCGCTGATTGCCACTAGATGGTGCGATTTATGAACTTTCATAGTTCACAAATCGCACCATCTATCGTTCAAAAAAGCGTGGGGTGCATGGTGTCAATAGTTATAAATATTTTATTGACAGATATGAGTAGAGTGATTATCATTTCGATAATATCCTAAAAGTTAGAAGTAGATATAATCCTAAAGTTGTTTTAATCAATGAGTGAGATTCGCGAAAATCTTAGAAACAACTATTTTCTTAATTTAAATTCATTAAAATTTATTTTCTATTTTTTAGTTCGGTTTTCTATAAAAAGCGTGTTTTTTAGTTTTTTTAAACTATTATTTACATAGTTCACAAATCGCACCATCTAGTGGCAATCAGCGGAAACTAAAAAAGAAGTCGGTTACAAACAAACCTACAAATATACAAACATACATACAGGTGAAGCTAATAAAAAGCTAATAAAAAGTACAATTTGTGCAATTTATCGGCACGTGGTTTGGCGCGCAACGCCACTGCTATGTCCCGCTATGTTAATACTGTAATATCTTCGTAATAATTGAGGTTTAATTTTATTTAATATTATTAACACTAAATATTATTAATGTTAAATACTTATTATTGGTTATTTAATATTTTAAAAATAAATTTAATAATAAATTCAAAAATTGAATTTAAGGTTGGTCATTTTTTATATATTTTTATTGATTTCTTAATTTAATATTCACTTTTCATTTTTATCAAAAAATTTTCATTAAATTTATTTAGTTATTTTTATAAATATTTATTATTTATTCAATTTAATAGCAAATATTAGAAATTAATATTATAATTTGATGTTCAATTTTAATTTTTATCACAAACTTTTTATTAAATGTTTTATTAAATTTATTTCTTTATTTTGTAAATATTAAATAACCAATAATAAGTATTTAACATTAATAATATTTAGTGTTAATAATATTAAATAAAATTAAACCTCAATTATATTGGAGCACTTGAAAAAGTATATAAGCACAATTTTTTTTGACTAATATTTACAAATAGTAAGTAATATCAATCAAAATATTCAATTTAAATCACTACTGAATATAATTTATTAGCACTTCATACTGTTAATTTTGTGTCACAGATGCGCGCGCATCTTAAAATTTCACTCTCATCATTTTTTCATAACGCGCCTAAAGAAGTATAACTTCAAAAATAAATTTCCCATTTGTTTACTTTACAATAAATATACTTTTTCTTTCCGCAGCTTTGTAGTTTTTTTATATATTTTTTTATAATCTGTCCAACTTTATGGCCCACCCTGTATAAGTGCATGCAAATAAAAAATACACATATGTACATAACTGCACGCCAAATCCCTTGCGGGGTTAGCAAAGAGAACAGAGCGCCACAAGGGACGATTCTTACACGCCTTATTCGCTTCGTTGACTTTCAAATCTCATCTAAGCTCCCGCGTAAATTTTTAAGGCTCCTAACATCACCTTCCTCCAGAACACGTTCTATTTGGTCATGGAATGTGTGTCTGGACGTCCTCGACTCCTTCATCCATTCGCTTCTGTATTTTATATCTGATTCCACTAGTTTACTACAGATTTGCTAAAAAAATATGTATATTAAAAAAAATAAAAGCCTGTGATTACCAAAGTAAAAAAATTGTTAATATGTACCTCATTTGGCTTTAGGAGAAAAAAGATGTGCGGGTGTGTGTAACTTAGAATTTAAACTTATTTGGAGTTTTTGGCGGGACTGTGGAAGATGTGTCATGTCCGTTTTTGCATTAATTACTCAGATTTGTGTTTCAACGGATATTATTGAATAAAATTCGTGGCATTTTGTTTATTATGTGTCCGTATATGAGTGCAAATGTGGGGAATGGTGTAAATATACTGTTTAGTGTGCTTTCCTACAGTGTCGTCAAGACTCTCTCGGAACATCATTTTAAGTTTCAGCATCATCATCATTACTTCTTAACAAAATAACGTCAGACAAGGCAGTATGGCTTATAAGCTTTAGCCTGTCCAATAATGGACAAATTAAAAAAAAATCTTATTTGGTTTAACATTATAAAAAATCTTATAAAAAAAATATCTTTCGCATTATTCGTGGTTTGTTTCATTATAATGCATTATCTACATAGATAAATAATGTTTAAATAAATATCAGAAAACTATAGCTAACATCAGAATGGCGGTTTTTCGTGATGTGAAATTATTCAATCTTAAAATTTTACAATCACCATTATTCCCTAATTTTTTAATCTTAAAAATTTACAGTCACCATTATTCCCTAACGCGCCAAAAGAAATATCCTTCGGAAATGCTATATAATCCTTTGTCCACACTGTCATAGTAATTTTCTAATGCAACAATACTGTGTACATGCTTACAATTACATTTGATTTGTTTTATTTTTACAGAACCTGCTGAGTGGGACTATGAACTTTCAAAAGATTTTAGCCAAAATGTTTATAAATACAGACCAACCACGACCAAATTTGCCTTAATGTAATTTATGAATATTAACGTTTGAATCAGAAAGATTTTGGTCAAATAAGTCATAATGAAAGTTAAAGGTATATCACAGGAAAGAATTTTGTACATAAATCTCATTATTTCATTGACAATAGGTAAACCGTCATAAGCTCGACCCTCCTGATGATTAGCGGGACGCGGGGCGGGTGACGTTCACGGCTATACACGATACGATGCGATGATTCAATATTTTGAGATCGTCTGGACTTAAGATAAATTTTATTATACATACGTACATAATGGTTTTTTAATAGAATGTATTTATTCTTGTTTCATTAGTATTCAGGTTATCCATTTTGCTAGATAAATAATACCGTGTGTAGCAGTCGTTTAAAAAATAACACTCGCGTACACGCCGATCGTCAGTCACAGCCGATTCACAGTGACAAACTAATATAAAACTAAGTCAATTGCTTAAACACTCTCCCGCCCCGCGCCCCGCTAACCATGAGGAGGGTCGAGCTTAAGACGGTTTACCTTTTTAATCCAATGAGGAAGGAAACCAATGGTAGTAGGATACCAAGAGAATATTGAAGCCGGGTGTAACGTCATGTGGCCGCATAAAATGGCGGTTTATTGCTGCACAAAAAATAACGTTCTTGGCTAATGTTATTTTAATTCATGTTGCGTATCAATTATTTATAGAATTAATACTTAAATCTTGATGGAGTGTGTGGGAAGCTCAGGGTGGTTTTAGAAGCGGACGAGGGTGCATGGATCAGATTTTTTCAAAAGTAGGTAAAACACTACTGCAAAGTACCTCTAGATAGGCGCGCCTCTCAGTAAATGAGAATTATTCAAATTTTAAACTTATTAGGATCCGCCTGATAAAAAAAAAAGAAACATCTTCAGAACATTTACAATAGGTAGGTTTTTACTCGTTACGAAATAAAACTAATTTATGTAGATAATTCCGCAAATAAATTTTGTCGGTGAAATTTTTCACGATACTTTTTTACCGGCTGAACTGACAGAAAATCCGCCATGCTTTGCAGATTTTCGGCGTCAGTTAGGTATTTAGGTTTAATCTTATTTCCGTATTCATTTATGTACGCACTGAAATACTGATATAGATTTTTCATACGAGTGACAGTTTATGTGCGGCCTCGAAATGGGCAAGATTTGACGGGCCTCGTGGCGCATTGGTAAATCTACCGGCTATAGCAACGAGGTCGGTAGTTCGATTCCCACCCGAGCACAAATATTTGTGACAAACATGAATATTTCTGTGGTGTCTGGGTGTTTTTCTATGTATTATAAGTATGTATTTACAAAAGAAAAGTATATATGTATTAATATCCGTTATCTAGTATCCATAACACAAGCATTTAGTTGCTTAGCTTGGAACTAGAGGGCGCTGTGTGTATTATGTCCAAGATATTATTATATTAAATTATATTCTAATTTATTTATATTATATTATTATTGTCAACGAAGCGAGTGAGGCGTGTAAGAATCGTGCCCTGTGGCGCTCTGTTCTCTCTGCCTACCCCGCAAGGGATTTGGCGTGAAGTTATGTATGTATGTATGTATATTATTATATTTATATAAGAAATTGTACGTATATCGTCCATATAAACAAGTCAATGATTAAGGGTCATTCACTTCAATAATAAGCGGATTTTTTGTCAGTTCAGCCAGTAAAAACGTGTTGCGAAAATTTTATTGCCATAATTTCTTTGCGGAATTATCTAAATAAATTTTCGTTTTATTACGTAACGACCTACTGTAAATTCGCTAAATGTGTAATAATTAACTGATCTTAGACTGAAAGTCATAAGAGAGATACATTTGTAACTAAGAAAATGTACCGAAGATATTTTGTTTTGTTTATCACGCGGTCCCTTTATAAGTTTAAAATTTGAATCATTCTTATTTACTGTGGGGCGCACTTATCTAGAGATATGTTGCAGTAGTGATTTACTTAATTTAGAGTCAGCAACTCAATTAAAATAGTTTGTAAAATAGAGGTAAGTAGTCTAAGACATGAATTAAAAAGACAAATTGTTAATTTAGAAACATCTTTGTTTAGCTTAAGCCAGAAATTTGAGCTAGAGACTTCAGAATATATTAAAAAATATGAAGACATTGCTAGGATAGGTAATGAGCAGTTGGCCAAGGTGCTGGCAATGTGTAATGAAAATGATAACACTAACTGCCCTAATAAGACATTGACAGGGTCTGAGACGAATAATTCACTAAGTTCTGACCAGTCTCTCTACACTGCCGGCCTTACCGGCTCTAGCTCAACAGTAAATCTTGTAACCGCCAGAATAGTTTATTTTAGTTATTTTCATAGCGTTATGTCATATGGTATATTGCTATGGGGCAGAGCAGCTGAGATTCAGACCATTTTCGTTAAAACGAAACGAGCAATACGGCCACTTTATAATTTGGGTGCTAGGGTCTCCCTCAGAGAACGTTTTAAGGAAATTGGCATTTTAACGGTTGTCTCCCAGTTTATATATGATAACATCATGTTTGTGAGGAGAAACTTGGATAAATATACAAAACATAGCGATGTACACAATTTTAATACTAGAGGCAAGCATAAGCTTGAATTACCGTACCATCGCCTGCACAAGGTACACAAGTCTTTTTTGGGAATGGGTGTACAGTTTTATAATAGGTTACCTGCGCATATTCTGGATTTGTCTTATGATCGCTTTAGGCGGGCTGTGAAGGGTCGTCTCATTGGTGGTGCATACTACACCATCAACGACTTCATGACTGACAAGTCGGAGTGGGACCGTCAAATTGCTTGCTCAACGCGGATTTTGTAGTTTGTGTATTGGAATTTGTTCACTTTTTCGGAGTGGAGGCGTTCTGTAATAATTTCTGATAGCTTTTTAATTGTAAATTTGCCTTGATATGCTGTTCACATAAATAATAGAATTTTTTTTTTTTATTATTTGCTACAATTTTTGCACAACGTTACCACTCTGATTAAAAGGTGTCGCGTCAGTTGTGCTCGACTACTGTGATCGCATAGAATTTCTTAGTTAACTTGTACGACGTTGATTTTAATTTGGTTGGATCTTAATTGTGATTGTCGAGTATTCTGTTTGCTAAACCTTTTATTCACCAACCTACTGATTTGTTTTCAGTACTGTTGTTATTTATTTCAAATGGTTTGAAAAGAGTATTTGGCACATGAGTTTCTTGCCCGATTCTTCTCATGATAGCCCCTACACTCGGAATCGGGCCGCTCGTGGCGATTGCGTCCGTGTCTTTTTTTGTTCTACGGAGGCACTTTCCACAAGCGCTCGTGTTTGTTTTTTTTAATTAATTTTAAATCATAATGTTATCTGTACTTGTTGACTATATTTAAGTGTCTGTGAAGACCTATAAAAATAAAGTTATTTTGACTTTGACTAAGAAATACATGTACATACTCTTATTTTGACATCGAAAACATAACATAATAATATTTAGCATAACAATATACTTACTTCCTATTTAAGTATTACTAAGTAAGTAAATAAGTAACACTCAACATTAATTAAGATATTTTTATGCGGCCAGATGTCGTCACACCAGGCTTCAATTTTATGTCGACATGCTACTTCCGTAGGTTTCCTTCTTCATTGCCAAGGGTGGAGTCAGGGAGGCGTATCCTTCATACAATATCAGTTTTCGAAGAAACCTCTGCCATCTATGATGAATCATCAGTAAACAAACAACAAAAATAAACTTTTTGGTTTAAAAGACTAGATATCACTATGCTGTATATAATCGCACTATGGTTTGGTAACACATGATTTATGAGTAATCTAGTATTAATTATATATTTATGTGCACATATGAATAGACAGAATAGGTAGCATTGTACACAAAATAGTCTCTTTTACAATCAATTTTTAATAAAATCATATATAATGTTAATCACATAAATTTAAACAAAACACTGTTCTAAGGGCCCGCTACTGTGACACACAGACACTGTCAACGCAATTCATTGCCAGCGCCATCTATGAATGAGCAGAAAAAACATGGTGCACATTTATCAAAAAAACAATCGAGTTGCACATCTATATTATGTATTAGTGTATTATCTATGGGTGGAGTTCGCCAACTATAACATAACGATTGGTTACATAAATAGAGCGCTAAATGTAATCGGACCTTATTCGTATTTTTAATTAGACAAAGCTAGCTGACAGTAGTTAATGTCACTTTGAAAAATAATGTTGCCACATTTAAAGTAATAGTGATGCATTCAGTTCTTATTCAATCAGTTGACCAGAACAATGACTGAAATAGGTTATCATCTCAAATTATACTAAACACTTTAAAACGTATGCTACTCAATTTAATAAATAATTTGACTGCAACAATATTTTTAAATACTTTAACAGAAGGTAGAAAATTATTTATTAATTATTTATTTTAATTATTTATTACATAAAGTTTTATGTAACAAATAATTTTCTTATGGAGAATTTTTAAAAACTGTATAAAAAATTTAGTAATAAAAATGTCATGATCGTGATAAGTTTTCACCTGAAGATGAATATTAAAAAAATATGTAATAAACGATGTTTTTTTTTATTACCTATAATTGTTATATTTTATACATCTATAGTATCAATTACGTGATGTATTGAAAATGGGACATTCTTACAAGTTTCCGATAGACTAACTTTTCACTAGCTAAACAATCGTGGCAATTTTATTCATTCGAGAGTTTTTTCATTCATTCGCTTTGCTACAACACTATTTTTTTTTCATCAAAGACTGACAACACCGCAAACGTTAGTGGTTGTTTAAGACTGACTATAGACACCGAGTCCTGTCATATGTTTATGTATGTAAATTATTTTTGCTTGCGGCCCGTGACACCTGAATGAAACGTGTTTGTGGCCCGTTTACAAAAAAAAACTAGTAACCTGCCGTTAAACGCAAGTCGCATAAGAAGTTTCACTTCAAAAAAAAAGGTTGAGTACCTCTATTAAATAAGTGTCAAATTTAGGCGATTTCATTATTTTAAAAATAACGTCTTCGAATAATTTGTTAGCAGTAAAAAACGGGCAAAATATGCTTAGATTTTTGCATAAATTCTATATTTTAATTGATTTAAAAAAATAATTAATTTGGACATTGTTGGATTGTTATGGACAGAAAATTAATAACACAATTCAATTTTGTTATTTTAAAAATCTATCTATACATAATAAATAAAATGGGAGTGCTTAATTGATCATGTGGAAATGTGGAATACCATTCTTTACTTGTTTTTCTTTAGTTTCGACTACCGACACAGTGTTTCAGCGAATGGCATTGTGTTTTTTTTGCTGTTTGCGAAGAAACGTAGCGTGTCCCGCAGAGATGCTGGGAAGTACGGCGCATTAATAACCCGTGACAGACACACGAAACACGGGGGAAGCTTCCAACGTATGCGTCGATTCTTGTCCTCCGACTGTGGAAACAAAAACAAAGATTTTAAAATATTTAAAATTGTGATTCGATGACTAGTTATATCACGCAAATCATAGAAACTGCGCAAAGATTATCTGGTACGGGTTTCATAGTCGGTGATGAGTAGATCGGAAGCTTATTGTTGGCAGGATTCCCGAAAAGTATTTTCCTATGATCATCGCTATAGAACATTCTGGAATCGCGAGTACTGCTGACGTCATGAAAACCAAGTTGCTTGACCTTGTGAGTGCTGAAGGTGATAGATCAGCTAGTGGGGCTTTTTTGAGTAAATGGCAGCACAGTCGCCAACAGTTTTCTAAAGTTGGTACCACTGGCAGAAATGATAGGTTCGGTTCGAATGTAAACAAAGCAGAGAAGATGAAAAAATATTGAAAAATATAAGTAAGTGTTACCGTTGTAATCAGTATGGTCATTATAAATCGCAATGTAAACGAAACGATCAGCAAGAAATAAAGAATACGAATGCTTTTTCGGCTGTTTTCTATGGAAAGTATAGTAAACAAGATTTTTACTTGGATAGTGGTGCGAGTGTTCACATGACGCCGAATGTAAACATGATAAAGAATGCATCATATGCGCCAAAGACTAAAGAAATCATCATCATCAGCCTGTATCAGTCCACTGCTGGACGTAGGCCTCTCCCAATATGCGCCAGTGAGCCCGATCTTCGGCTCTTCGTCTCCAGTTGCTGCCCACTGCTCTGCGTATATCATCGCTCCACCTAGTCACAGGGCGCCCCACGCTGCGTTTTCCGATCCGTGGTCTCCACTCTAAGGCCAGTCTACCCCAACGGTTATCGGTCCTACGGCATATGTGGCCAGCCCACTGCCACTTCAGCGTGCTAATTCGTTGAGCTATGTCTATCACCTTAGTTCTCTGGCGAATTACTTCATTACACTACACTACTTCATTTCGGATTTGATCCCTCAGAGAAACTCCGAGCATAGCTCTTTCCATAGCTCGCTGAGTGACTTTTAGTTGATGGACTAGACGCACCGTTAGTGGCCACGTCTCGGCTCCGTATATCAAAACGGGTAGGACGCACTGATTGAAGACCTTTGTCTTTAAACATTGTGGTATAGGCGATGAGAAAACTCGGCGAAGTTTTCCAAATGGGCAGCATTTGGAAAACTTCGCCGAGTTTTCCTAGCTGTATTCTTTTTTGGATCTCTCCCTCGAAGTTGTGTTTTCCTAGTTGGAGCGTTTGCCCTAGATAAACATAACGCTGGACAATTCGAGCTGGACCGGTTCTAGACTAACATGCTCGTTGTACATTATCTTGGTTTTTTCTAGGTTCATCCGGAGTCCAATGCGATGGGAAGAATCAGCCAGGTCATTCAGCATTCTTTGTAGGTCCTGCAGGTCTTCAGCCATTATGACGATATCGTCCGCAAATCGTAAGTGCGAGATGTACCTGCCATTGATATTAATGCCACAGTATTTACTTTAAAGAAATAATAGCAGCAAATGAAAGTAGTATGCCTGTAATGTGCGCTGGTGAGGTCGAATTAATAACAGTCACTCCAAATGGCAAATATCAAATAACTTTAAAGGATGCTCTGTGTGTTCCTAACCTTACAACTAATTTAATTTCAATTAGTCAATTGATAAAAAATGGCAATAGTGTCGAGTTCAAGGATAACAGTTGCTATGTTAACAATATGAAAAAGGAATTGGTGGCAATTGCAGTGCAAACAGATGGTGTATACAAACTGAAACTGGATAAACAACAGTGTTTGTTTACATCAGCTACAGTGAGTGATGTAACCTGGCACAGGAGAATAGGACATATAAATGTAACAGATTTCAATAAGATGCGAGATGGAGCAGTCACGGGTATATCATACTCAGATAAGTCCAAGATAGACAAGAGTACTTGCACAATTGTGAGGGGAATCAGTCCCGACTACCTTTTCCTCATGTACCAAGGAGCAGCAGCCCATTGGATTTAATCCATGCTGATGTCTGTGGTCCCATGGAGACTACTTCAATAGGTGGATCAAGGCACTTTCTTGTTCTTATTGATGACTGTACACGCATGGCTTTTGTTTATTTTTTAAAAACTAAAACTGAGGTATTCAAATATTTTAGAGAATTCAAATCATTGGTAGAAAACCAACAAAATAGAAAAATTAAATTATTTAGAACAGATAATGGTTTAGAGTTCTGCAGTAAAGACTTTTGAATGAATTTTTTGAAGAACAAAGGCATTGTTCATCAAAAAACAAATGCATATACTCCTGAACAGAACGGTGTCAGTGAGCGGATCAATAGAAACATAGTTGAAAGAGCCCGGTGTTTATTATTTGATGCTCAGTTAGAAAAGAAGTTTTGGGCAGAGGCAACAAATACAGCTGTATATCTAAGAAATAGATCTATTGCTTCAGGCTTAGATAATAAAACACCATATGAGCACTGGGCAGGACAAAAACCAGATTTAAACCACATTAGCATATTTGGAAGTCAAGTAATGGTTCACATCCCTAAGGAGAAACGACTTAAGTGGGATTCTAAGTCAAAGAAACATATCCTAGTTGGTTTTGCAGGAAACGTGAAAGGCTACAGAGTGTATAATCCTATAAAGTGTAGCGTCACTACTAGTAGAGATGTAGTTGTCCATGAATTAACTGAAAAGAAAGATGATAGTGTTACAGTTTCAGTTGGCGACATAATTCAATCAGATAAGTCAGACAGTCATGTTGATGTTAGGGAAGAAATTAAAGAAGAAAGTTCAAGTGCTGACAGTCCAAACATTTCTTCAGAAACTGAATATTTTAACGCACTGAGTGATTTGGATTCTACACTACAGCAGACCACAGATGAGGATGAGCAGGTAGAATCATTACCTACCAAAAGAATAAGAAGTAAACCTCAGCGTTATGGTTACACACACATGTGTATAACACCAAGTACAGAAGTCACTCAGAATCCTATTACCATCCAAGAAGCCATGTCTAATCCTGACAGAGACAAGTGGATTGAGGCGATGGAAGAGCAGTTGCAAGCGTTCAGAGACAATGATGCTTGGGTATCTGTAGACAATTTACCTTCAGACAAGACATTAGTGAAGTGTAAATGGGTTTTTCAAGAGAAAAGTGAATAGTGATAACAGTGTTAGATATAGAGCCCGTCTTGTGGCAAAACGCTTTACTCAAAAGCCAGGTATTGACTATGAAGAAACTTTTTCTTCAGTAGTGAAACATTCAACTTTGAAGTTATTATTTGCTCGGTCAGTTCAATTAAATTTAAATGTAAGTCATTTAGATGTTAAGACAGCCTTTTTAAATGGTTACCTTAAAGAAGACATTTATATGATACAGCCAGATATTTATTGTGATAAGGAAAAGATAGTAAAACCGTTAACACTCCCATGGAATGTAAATTAGATATTGAAAAAGGTATATCTTGTGGTGGTGATATTCCATATCAACACTTGATTGGTAATTTAATGTATTTATCTGTACTCACTAGACCAGATATAGCATTTTGTATTAGTTTTTTAAGTCAATCTAATAAGTGTTATTGAAATAGTCATTGGAATTATGCAAGGAGAGTTTTGAAGTATCTTATGAAAACTAAAAATTATTGTTTAAAGTATACAAAACAGGAAGGTCTAATTGAAGGATTTGTTGATGCAGACTGGGACAGCAACACATTAGATCGTAGGTCTTATACTGAATTTTGTTTTCTCATGTCTGGTTCAATTATTTCTTGGGAAAGTAGGAAACAAAGGACAGTGGCTTTGTCTAGCATCGGCATGGAAGCCGAGTATATGGCCATCGCAGAGGCTGGTAAAGAGGCAATATATTTGAGATCTTTGTTGTATGAGTTAACTGGTATTCTAAGTACTCTGAATTTATATAATAATAGCCAAAGTGCTCAAAAGCTAGTTGCTAATTATGTGTGTCACAGAAAGAGTAAGCATCACTACATAGTATAAAACAAAGTCGCTTTCTCTTTCCCTATGTCTCTTTGTATGCTTAAATCTTTGAAACTACGCAACGGATTTTGATGCGGTTTTTTTTTAATAGTTAGAGGGTATCAACGGGGTGGTTTTGATCTATAATTCATGAATAGTGTAGTGAAAAAAAATGATAATTTTCAAGATTTAAAACTTTAATCGAAAACGCTGCCTGAACCCTAAGTGATAAATCAAAACAATGTACTACATTATTATACACCTTTAAAAGGTCTATAAAAAAGTCCGCGAGGGCATATGTCTATGTCTTAGGGATAACCCACAATGACCATTATTATTTTTTAACTTTTTACGAGAAATAATGGCTTATTTACGAAGCAATTTTAAACATTACAGCATTAATTTTCATCCAATTAAGGTGTCTTAAATAGATTGTGCTTTTAATATAGATCAATATAGCCATTTACAGCATGTAATTTAAACTAATATTTACGAAGATAGCGAAGATAGCTTATTAACATAGCGGTACATAGCAGTTGCGTTTGCGCGCCAAAACGCATGCCGATAAATAGCACAAATTGAACTTTTTAAGATCCAAATATTGCTAATTTATTTCTTTTGATGCGGAACGAAGTTCGCCGGGTCAACTAGTATAGATATAAAGTATCACTTCATCAAAGATTTTATTAATGATAAAATTGTTAATTTAGAATATTTACCTACCACAGCCATGCCAGCTGATGTTTTAACTAAAGCATTGTATTCTATGAAACATAAATGTATGAGTGATATGGGAATGTGTGAGTTAGTTTAAATTAGTATAATTTAAGTTTAAATTACTACTAGAATTGTGTTCTATGTTAAGGATGTTGGTTTATTTTCTGTAGTTGGGGTGTTAGGAATAAAAGTGTATAATTAGGTACATATGTACAAAAAATAGACCAACTAATGCCATCTAGTACAAATATGTGTCAACTGTGTATATGTCTTTTGGTGAATAAAAGATTCTCTCTCAATGCCTGGTCAACCTACAACAAGGACGTTTTATTTTACTTCAATATAATTTAGGAATTTAATAATTCAGGACGCTGGCTGAACCCTAACCCTAAGTGATCAAAATAATGTACTACATTATAACACTCCTGAAAAGGGTCTATAGAAATGCTATCTCTTATGGATAACCCACAATAAACACAATATTCGATTAAATAACTACTATAACACAATTTCACGCCTTTGTTACCTGAAGGTGTAGGCAGCAGCTGTTAAGTCTCGCCGTTATGTTTACGTCCCAAATAAAATATGTAGCGAACCTATTGCCATACCGGGAAAACGGTTTTCAGTCATTGTTATTTATCACACTTAACTTCCGAAAACAAATTCGAAAAGTCATTGGTGCGAGCCAGTGTCAGGATTCGAACCTGCCACCTCCGGATTCAGAAACGGGGTGCTCGAAAACTGGACCACCGAGACTATAAGTACTAGAATATACCTTTATAAGTCCGAGCCCCGAAAGTACAGCGTTAGCGAGAATCCACTGAGACGCGTGCTTCTCTCCGGCGCGCTTGATCAGTATAGGATAAATTTGGTCTGATATCTCGACAGCTTTAGGATACTGGTCAGTCAGACCAGACACTGAAAATGTTGCATCCACATATGCATGAATTAACGCTGTTGGATCTTTTATCGTCTGCAAAATAAGAAGTTTGGTTCAATAATCGCATTTGGAACTATAATGTGGTTTATTTATTTAAAGGAATTGCTCTATCATAAGTTGCTACTAATGGTGTCGGGATAACTTACAGATAAATGAGCGTCGATTACTTGTGCAGCATTTGGTCCCAGGGCCACAAGGTTTTCCACAGTTGGGTAGTGCAGGAACTTTCCAACATCACTTTCAACTTCTTCTACGCCTATAAACCAATCATTGTTACAATTATAGTAGGTATCTAAAGTATATACTATTTATGGTCTGAAATGGTCTAAATTGGCTATATGTTCAAAATTAAGCAACGGATTTTTCTGTTTATTTAACTAGATAGAGGGTTAACCTAATCCATGCGTGAAATGATAGATAAACAATGATAAATTTCAAGTTTTGGCGCTTTAAATGCAAACCTGTTAAAATGTGTAACAATGTTAAAATTAATTAATACAAAATTTACTAATTAATTGCTTCTGAGTATAAACAAAATTTACCGGGTGACCTGGTAACTAAGAACCCACAATAGGAACATGGTGACCAATATCAGTATAACTGCTCTAAAACATCTCAGCTATTACGGTGGTCTCTTACCTGATGTATCTAATTCTATAGGTTTATTCTTAGGTGTAACAGGGGAGGCAAATGCATTTTCTGTGCCGCTGTGTTCAGAAACGGTACCTTCTTCTCCTTCAGAATCTACATCATCTCCTTCCAAATCAGATTCTTCATCATCAGAGTCTGTTACATCTGTATAGTAAAAGGTTTATCTCTATTATCCTGGTTGACATCGCAAGGTTGCTATGCATTTTTTTTTATTGGAACTCTGTTTATTAACAAAAATATAAATGTAACTATTCGTTAATATTAAATATTTTCATTATTTAATATTACCTAAATCTATCAACATTAGTAATCAACGTTAACCTGAACCTTGTGGTGACAAGAAACATTTTTAAACAAACAAGCTTTTGCTAGCAAATCTACACGCGAAACGTTGGACTTGGCTGAGCAAAGCTACGCTCCAAAAAAAAAATACTATATTGATAAATAATATATTGAAACAGTTGCCAATCTAATGCAGAAATTACTATTCAAAACTATGTATACATTCAATTGTCTATACATAGTATAAATCAAAGTCGCTTTCCGATGTCTGTCCACTTATGTGCTTATTTATACCTTGGAAGGTGATGTTAAGAGCCTCAAAAACCGACGCGCGTGCATGAAAAGAGTTATGAAAGTCAACGAAGCGAGTGAGGTGTGTAAGAATCGTGCCCTATGGCGCTCTGTTCTCTCTGCCTACCCCGCAAGGGATTTGGCGTGAAGTTATGTATGTATGTGTATGTATGTTATACCTTTAAAATTACGCAACAGATTTTGATGCGTTTTTTTAATAGATATTGGGTGTCAATGGGGTGGTTTTTATCTATAATTTATGTATGATGTAGTAAAGAAAAGAAAGTAGTGATAAATCCAAATTTCAGTTCATTT
This sequence comes from Euproctis similis, assembly GCA_905147225.2. Classification (NCBI taxonomy): domain Eukaryota; kingdom Metazoa; phylum Arthropoda; class Insecta; order Lepidoptera; family Erebidae; genus Euproctis; species Euproctis similis. The sequence goes on from LR990107.1 coordinate 4,734,939, forward strand.
CAGTCAGTCAGTTCAGTATGGTATAAAAGATATCCTAATAATTCCTATACCCATGATAAACCATAAATACGTAAATGTTTAGGCCAAGTCCATTGTGAACACGGCAGTAATGTATGCAACTTACATTCCTCCTGGCTCTCATCACCATCGCTAAGTTCCGCGGAGGCACCCAGTTTTGCTTGCATACTCTTCCTGTTGGCGTCTCCTCCAAGACTGTTACCTATATATTATAAAAAAACAAAATCTGGTATTTTGTCGATAATATGTAGTAATATTATGCCTTTTCGGGTGAAACTTGAATATGAAAATAGTAAGGAGTGTATATATTCCAGTTAGCAAACGTGTTTATACATATTCACCTGCCAGTACCACTCTGCTCAGTCTATTGCGACTATCGGGTAGTACTGTTATAGCGTCAACCAGCTCCATGCAAGCCTCGCGTCCTATCTCGTTGTGACTGAGATCCAAGGACTGTAATAATACATTTAGATTTATATAGATTCAGAAATTTTATCTTACGAATATTAAGCTGTACAATATACATACGTAATCACGAATGCGAAAATTTTGTGAACAAGTTTAAATAGGAAAATTCTTGAATTCTTAAGACACTTGAACTTTAATATTATTTTAACAAAACTTTGAGGAGAATATAATATAGATGATTGTTCCAGTTTTATATAATTACTATTGAAATGATGATTATGTTTATATTAATGCAAGCACAGCTGCAGGTAAATACTATAAAATCATTACATAGTATAAAACAAAGTCACTTTCCGCTGTCTGTCCCCTTATATGCTTATATCTTTAAAAGTACGCAATAGATTTTGATGCGGTTTTTTTAATAGTTAAGAGGGTGGCAACGGTATGGTTTTGATTTATAATTCATATATGATGTTGTAAAGAAAAAATGATAATTTTCGAGATTTAGCACTTTAATTGCAATCGCTGGTTGAACCCTAAGTGATAGATCAAAACAATGTTCTACATTATTAAACATCTTCAGAAGGTTAACAAAAATGTCCGCGAGGGCATATGTCTATCTCTTAGGGATACCCCACAGTGACCATTTTTGAAGTTATACTTCTTTAGGCGCGTTATGAAAAAATGATGAGAGTGAAATTTTAAGATGCGCGCGAATCTGTGACACAAAATTAACAGTATGAAGTAGTGATTTAAATTGAATATTTTGATTGATATTACTTACTATTTGTGAATATTAGTGAAAAAAATTGTGCTTATATACTTTTTCAAGTGCTCCAATATAATTGAGGTTAACTATCCGTATGTATTATTTATTGATATAAATTAAAATACATACTTTTATTTAATATAATTAACACTAAATATTATTAAATTATTAATGTTAAATACTTATTATTGGTTATTTAATATTTACAAAATAAAGAAATAAATTTAATAAAACATTTAATAAAAAGTTTGTGATAAAAATTAAAATAGAACATCAAATTATAATATTAATTTTTGCTATTAAATTGAATAAATAATAAATATTTATAAAAATAACTAAATAAATTTAATGAAATTTTTTTGATAAAAATGAAAAGTGAATATTAAATTAAAATATATAAAAAATGACCAACCTTAAATTCAATTTTTGAATTTATTATTAAATTTATTTTTAAAATGTTAAATAATCATTAATAAACATTTAAAATTTAGAATCTTATAATATATAGTACAAATTATGTCTTATATATTTATTATTCTCTAAATTTTGTTTTTACTAATTATATATATATATTTTAATGATGCCAAAGAAGTATAACTTCTCACGCGCGTACATAAGTACACGCAACCTTTTTTTTATTTATTTACTTCTTACGGGAAATAATGGCTTATTTATGAAGCTATTTTAAACGTAAACATAACGGCGTGACGAGGCTTAAAAGCCGCTGCCTACAACTTCGGGTAACAAAAGGCGTGAAGTTATGTTATGTTATTTTAAACGTTACAGCATTAATTTTCATCCATGATAGATTGTGCATGTAATATAGATGATCCTAGCTCTTTACAGCATGCAAATTATACAAATATTTTCGAAGATATTGCAGTATTAACATAGCGGGACAGACATAAATTGAACCTCATGATATCCAACATTTTCTCATTGATTACTTTTTATGTGGAACAAAGTTCGCCGGGTCAGCTAGTGTTATATAAATATTATGAAAAGATTATTTTTTCTTTTCTTTTTCTGAAATAATAGATAATTACCTCCAAGAGCAATGAGTTGTCTTTAAAGGCTTTCGCCAATGCCTGAGCACCTTTGCTCTTCAGAAGACAGTCACCAAAATTTATACTCTTCAAATTTTTCAAACTGAAATACAATTAGTGTAATTAAGCCATAGACTACATATTTGCTTACTTAACCCAATAGACTGACTCATATAAAACTTTTCATGGTATTATTTTTAACAATTGTTGTTTGTCTGTTTGTTCCGGCTCTGAAATTACTGGACCAATGTTGACGTGACTCTTATTGGCAGGTAGCCGATGTAATAGAAAGTAACTTAGAAAAAAAAAATGTGCTTGTGAGTAATGAAAAACTTAGAAATCATTTCTCATTACAAATTTAAAACTATTCTCACTTGGATATAGCCTCAGCTATGGCGGTTGCTCCTTTCACTCCTATTGTGTTGTCATTCAAATTCAATCTTGTAAGCTGTCTATTATTTTTGAAGGCTTCTGACAGAGCTTTAACACCTACATGATAAATACCATTCTGTGGCATCGTTATCTCTTCTAGGGTGCCCATATCCTGTAAGAAAAACATAAATAACCTATACACCTATTGTTATACTAATGGCTTATGTACTTATTAGCCAGGGCTAAAAACAGAAACCGATGGCGCAGGAAGTAAAAAGTAAAAAATTATTTAAAGTAGAAAACCCATGATTTCAAACATTTTCATAGTGGTAAAGCCTCGCATAGATAGGCCAGCTCGACCTGTGAAATACCACAACCTCTCAGAATGTGGACGTAAAGCTTATGCTGCGCTTCGGTCGATGAGAGAGGTATCCATAGGCTTGGACCATCCCATTTTAAAGGTCAGCAATGCAAGTGTGGTATTGGTGTCCATGGGCAGAGTTTGTTGGCCACCAACATGTGACACGCTTTCGCCCTATTCCACAAAAAAACGATTTATACTTAGTCTGGCCATGAATACTGTAATAACTAAAAATAAAAAAATATTACATTTGAATTTGGAATCTGTCATTTTTATACGATTGTTCATTGTGTTTTCTCGTTTTGGCGCCAATACATTGTACAATATTTTGCGATATTAAAATGAAGTGGGGTGATAAAGAGAACCGAATCGCTGTGATTGCATTACACAAAGAGCCAAATTCAATTTTTAAAACTCCATACACTTGGTATTAGTCAAATGTTTGTGTACCGAACTATTAATAGGTACAATGAGGAGGTCTCACATCGAAGCATAACTTTTAATTAAAGCATAATTTGAGAAGATTATCTTTATAAAAGGAATAATAATCAATGTTCATATTCATCTAGTCATTTAAAATTTTATTTTAGCATATTACAACTGAAATAAATGTTGCATAGTGGCACACTTGCACATGTTTAGCTGTAATGGATGATTACAAGGATTGGAATATTAGAGCCATTACAGTTTTAACAATTATGAAATAAACATAAAGCATTGAATATATATTATGCTGAATTTTAGTTTTCTTAAATAATAGGGATTTATTTAATTCCTAACGCAAACTAAGCTCACCTGAAATACATTAGCTAATGCTGTTGCTCCAGCATTTTCCAGTCTGTTACGACCAGCTACAAATATTTTTAGTTTACGAGGTCTTGAGGCAAGTGCTTTGGCAAGCAAACGGCCACCCATTATACCCAAACCATTGTTATTTAAACGCAGCTCCTGCAAATAGTCACAACAAAGTTATACTCTACCAAATATATTAAAAAAAAATATCCAAGTAATATTTATTCCAAATCATAGTAAAGAACAAAGTCGTTTTCCGCAGTCTGTCTCCTTATATGCATAGATCTTTGAAACCACGCAACAGATTTTGATGTGGTGCTTTTAATAGATCAGATAATTGCTTGTTCCGCTGTTATACCAATAATACAACACATATATACAAATGTATTAACATTTTATGATATCAAATTTTCATCTTGTAATATGTAATAGTAATTTATGGAGTAATATTAAAGTTAAAAAAATATTACCTCTAATTCACTGCAAACTTCACTTTGCAGCAGTTTGGCCATCCCTTCTACACCTATAGGACCAAAAGCATTGTCACTGAGGTCTAAAACGTTGAGCCGAGCCCCCGCTGTTATCATACCCTCTCCAAGGGCTGCCTGTAAATAAAATAGCCGAATAATATATCTTATAAAAAATTAACAGTACAAACAAGGGAAATGGTTAACTATTATGCAATAGAAAAAAATATTACTTTTAGTAAAGCTAATATTAATACATAAAAGGATTTAGCTGTGCGCGGGCATACAATACACAAAATAGTACTAAGAAATGACCATTCATTACTCATGTTTTAAAAAAAAACAGTTCTTACCAATGCTGGTGGTATTTCAGTCTTCATTCTGCCAGTGAACAGATCAGAAAACCTTGCTATTTTCAGCTCTGGGTGATGTTCTAATGCTTGGGCAATAGCTTGTGCTGCTAATACTCCCAAAGTATTCCCAGTGAGGGTGAGATATTGCAGATTAGGGCAAGCATTGATAGCATCAACAATAGGTTTTGCTGCAAGATAAAATATGATTAAAAGTTGTGGTATCCATTTTAAAGATGGTAGATAATTAAGGTATAATTATGTAAAATTTCTGATGAAATATGTATGTGCAGATGACTGTATAACAAAAGCATTACACATAGCTAACCATAGTTGAAGCATCTTAGTTTCCTGGAGATTGAACTTAACGCTTCCGAATGAGAAGTCTCTGGGTCAATTTCTACTCTAAGGAATGTGTTTTTGCAAGTTAAGTAATGTTATGTTATATACATAATACATTTCTGTTGTAATTGTTGTGTAGAGATTCGTGTAAAGACGATTTACTTCATGTACAGAATGTTGATAGTATTGCTGGCGCAAATTACTTGGAAGTTTAATTACTTATAATTGGCATATGGGTGGAGCATTAATTTAAAAAATAAACTTAACTATATCAATTGAAATTGAAAGTATTATCATTAGTTGGAACTGATATTGGAGGTTATGTTTTTTCTAATTTACAACTAAGTTCCTTGGAATTTGTAAATTTAGGTAATAATATTCACTAGAAAATAATGTTGAATAAACCCTCACCATCGTAAGGAGTGTCTAGTTTCAGTGATTTTCCAGAGAAATCCACGCCACTAGTGGGCCCGCCAGAATCGATTAGAGCGGAATTTATTGAGTTAAAATCGAAAGCAGACATTTCAGGTCACTTAGATAGATATTAATATCTAGGAGGAGTACTTTAGTTATTTCTCTAACAAATAATTCAGTAGGTAGTTCATAAATTCAGTAACGGTCTCCCTCAACGTAACCATACCCACAACTTTTACACAAAGAGTACACAGAGCATATAAATGCTGTTAAATAAAAGACAAAAACTCATACAAACCATTATTCAAATACATCAAGAATACGATTGGAACAGTTTAAAAATGTGTGAAATATTTAATGTGTAATATCTTTAAAAAAGACTTGACTTAAAGGTCTTAGTTACCAGGTCATTAAAGCCCTTAAAAAAAAAAATCAATACTTAATCGTATTGCACATCTGTTCACTAAATCACTACCGTAAAATAAATTTAAAAAAAAGTATCACAACTATCACAAGTTTCATGGCGTCATATTCTCTTTGGAGCTTACATGGCGCGATTGGCGAGCAAATTTGGTTTTGTGCTCTTTGTTTTGTACATTAAAGATATCGTTTTCTTCTTAAATGTATTGTATCATTTAACATTACACGATCAAGTTGGTACAAAGAGCTATCTAAATGCAGACCACGGAAGCAGGTAAGAAATGTCTGTTACTTGTGTTTGTTAATGGTCGTGTCAAAGTCTGATGGAAAAATAATCTGTTAAAATTTATTTACAAAAAATAAGAAGAAATACATTAATTACATTATTTACAATATATACAATTAAAAAATTAGCTAAAATCAAGATTCTCCGTATTTCGGTCTAATGGCAGCGTGGCCTGAAGACTGGCCGCAATGCCACGCTGAATGGCAATGCTAATCCTCTGTGCGAAGAATAGATCAGCCCTCTAGTCGCGAGAGGCCTCGATCAGTCTCTTTGCCAGATCTTTATAAAGCGCACGAGCACTCAGACCCTAAATGGCTCAAATACATAATTACCTACAAGGTTTCTGTATTTGTGCCGCTTGAGATTTTCTGCTGAAGCAACAGAAAATTGTTAAATAGTTATAAAATGTTAGTCCAAGTTATGGTACTAATATACATTTTCTTTATTAGCATGAATGCATATATAGCAAGTGCTCGATAGTAGCATGTGTGTATATACATTGCTAATAATGTTACCAGGTATTGTTGACACTTCAATAAGCAGTGGTAGTTGCAGATATGCAATATATATTGGGTTTGTCTTTACAGTGCAAGTGATAGTCTTGCAGATAGGTCAATGATTAACGCAACACCAAAGTACCAACAGCAACTTGCAATACAATTATTAGCACTTTAGTTGTTTTTTACTATCAAGTACTCATATTATTAAATTTGCAGCTTGTAATTTTAAATATCATATCAAAGTTTTTAGCGAAGGCTAGTTTTTTTTATTGGAAAGTAAGATTTGATAAATTTGAACAGTCATTGTGCTGTCATTCGTTAATTGTAATTGTTAAGATGAACAGTTTGCTTTTAATTGATTGTGAAGTATTGTCACGTGTTTCATACTATTTTGTTAGTTAGGATTTTAAACTGGTATGCCATTGAGACTTTGTACCTTAGTCACCTCTTTCAACACTCTTAGGCATAGATGATAGAAGGAGAAGTAACAGAAAATAATCTCATTCCAGAAAACAAATCAACACCCCGTGGAGAAGAGGAGTCTATAAATTTTCGTCCATCACCAAACTTCAAACATATGAAGAAATATCTTAAGTCAAAGTTTGAGGAGATGAATTCAGGTGGGACCTCTGAAGTTAATAGCCAACAAGACAATGTAGCATCAAATGTAATACAGAATGAAGAAAAAGAAACAGTAATAAAAAGTGAAAAGGTTCAAGCAAATGAACCAAAATCAAACATTGCTGTGGCTAATACAGATTCTCAGTCTGCTAACATACAACCACCTTTACCTCCTAATCCGCCACCAGAAAGCCCATTGTCTGAAATTAAACAAGAAATCATTGAAGAAGAATATGATGAATACATTAACATGCAGGATCAAGCAAATCTGCACAATCCGAATGCTTTGGAACAACTAATAACAGAATACAAGACTGATCCACCGGAACATGTCCAAGATGAGGCACAAGAGCTAGAACAACCTAAGCCATTAGGGACTGAACCTACTATGTGTAGGAACTTTGTTCGTGGCACATGCAAAAAAGGGGCCGCATGTATATTTACACATGAACTTATTATTTCTCAATTACCTGGAGTTTATACTTTCTGCAGAAACTTTCAGAATCGTGAGTGCACATTTACCAGGTGCAAATTTGTTCATGCCACTGTATTTGAAAAAGAAAATTTTTATAGGACCGGTTACTTACCGCCGCACACCATTGCTCACTTGAAACCTGTACCAGTTGGTACTTGTACAAGTGGAGCGGGTGCTCCACCACCACCTCCATCGGAAGGTAAATTGATTTTATATTTTCTATAACTTCACTGGAATATCAATGATCAAGTTTTTTTTTACTACAGCAATCTGTCCTATGAGTAGGATAATAAGCATGTATATATGATCCAGATAGTTTATTAGGTGAGTTTCACTGTAGCCAGCTTATGTTCTCAATAGGTCGGGTTGGAACAATCCTTTTCAGTCTACGAGTGCATTGTGAGCCATTATCCATCAGAGAAAATGCCAAAACATTGGGGTGATTAATCAATTATCAATGGCAAAAAAATATAATTTTTAGTGATTTTGTTAAAATCAATTAGCTCTATTCATCGATACGCGGCCGAATTCTGGGCTGAAGCCGAACGTCCGAGAACAGTCGGAATTAGCTGTGAATAATATTGAAGAAAATTATTAAATTACTAATCATTACATAGTATAAAACAAAGTCACTTTCCGCTGTCTGTCCCCTTGTATGCGTTTATCTTTAAAACTACGCGACGAATTTTGGTGCGTTTTTTTTAATAGTTGAAGGGTGTCAAAGAGGTGGTTTTGATCTATAATTTATGTATAGTGTAATTAAAAAAGTGATAATTTTCAAGATTTAGATCTTTAATCGCAAACGCTGCCTGAACCCTAAGCAATAAAACAAAATAATGTACTACATTGCTATACACCTTCAAAAGATCTACAAAAACGTCCGCGAGGGCATATTATGTCAATCTTTTAGGGATAACCCACAATGACGATTTTTATTTTTTTACTTTTTATGAGAAATAACGGCTTATTTACGAAGCGATTTGAAACATTACAGCATTATTTTTCATGCAGTTAAGTGTATTAAATCGATTATGCATTTAATACAGATCAATTTTGCCATTTACAGTATGTAATTTAAATGAATATTTGCGAAGATATTACAGTATTAACATAGTGGGAAATAGTGGTTGCATTGCGCGCCAAAACGCGTGCCGATAAATAGCACAAATTGAACTTTATAAATCTAAATTTTACTCTTTTAGTAGTTTTGCTGTGGAACAAAGTTTGCCGGTTCAGCTAGTAGTTTATAAACCTGATATGATTATGATGATGGGAAGAAAACACCAATCATGTTTTCTTCCCACACAGTACTTCTTTTTACAGAATAATACTCAATATTTTATTGAAATTATTTTCAGAGCCACCAGCTCATGAAGTATCTTCAACATATTATCCTGTCATGGATATGAATAATGGGTTAGTATAATAGTAATTTAATGTCTAACTGTTATATATTACGCTTTTATGTACTGTGGTTTAAAAAGGGGGTATGAAACTCTGAATGTTTTTAAAATTGAAATAGGCATGAAGGGGCTATTAACTAAACCATCACCACTTCCAGGACAAACTCGACAGAAATGCCTACTATGAATGAAATTCCTGAAAACTATATGGTGCAGTCCCAAGTGCAAAATGTTAATGAAATTTATGCTGCGGGACAGTCTGCCACTTCTCCCACTTCAATTGCGACATCCCCATCAAAAAGGAACTGGAGTTCCACCGTCTCTTCCGACAATGGTGAGTGATACTCATATATATTTTCAAATATTACTTGCAATATAATCTATTTCCGAGAAGTCATTGGTGTACATTAGGCTAGGAAGTTAGTTTAAATATTTCTCTAGCCATAAAGTTAACTGGCCCTGTATTACATAAACATACATTACTTCACGCCTGCGTTACCCGAACGAATAGGCAGCGGCCGTTAAGCCTCGTCTCGCCGTTATGTTTACGTCCCAAATGGAATAGGTGGTGAACCTGTTACCATACCGGGCACCAATTTTTCAGCCATCGATATTTATCACACTTAACTTTCCGAAAACAATTTCGTAAAGTCATTGATGTGAGCCAGTGTCAGGATTCGAGCCAGTGTCAGGATTCGAACCCGCGACCTCTGTTTTCAGAAACCGTGTGCTTGACCACTGGCCCACCGAGACCTTGGCCCTATATTAGACCATTTTTGTATTATATAAAATGTGATAACAGTGGTAGAGCCAAGCAGCTCACTGCAAAAATGTGCCGGCTCGACCTGTGAAATACCACGGCCTCCCAGAATGTCGACATAAAGTGACACGACTCGCCGATCGATTCAGTCTGATATTACAAAGCTCTGAAACGCCTGTACAATGGTCCAAATCCAACATTATTTTAATATATAAGAAAGAAGACCCCCAAAGATATAGACAACTATAGACCGATAAGTCTACTACCGGCTCAGTACAAGCTTTTCTCATTGACTCCGAATCTCTAGAATCTCTCTCTAGAATCAGCACAGTAGAGTGAGTTACAGTTAATTATAGTGAATCGGAGACCATTCTATCTCAGATTATTGACTACCGAAAGGCCTTCGACAAGGTTGCTCACAATAGATGTGATGTGGCGAATCTTAAAAGAACAGATATATATAAAGGTGAACCGAATTTTATATAACAACAACACAGTCAGAATAAAACTAGACATACTGGGACCGAGCTTTGAAATTAAGAGAGGTTACCCTATTTCACCACTAATAATTATTATAGCTGTATTAGAAAGTGTCATGAACAAGATCAGCTCAGCATATCAACCATGGAATTACTGTAGAAGAAGCTTCTCTCAGACATCTACGTTTCGCGGATGACATAGTAATATCTCAGTCCAGCTCACAATTGTAACTCATGATTGAAGACCATCAGCAAGCACCAAGGTAGGAGTTGAAATTAATCTCGCTAAAAGCATTACCATGACTAACAGTTACAAAAAAACACTAGATATCAATGGAAATGTACTGGTGTACGCAGAGAAATATATTTATTTTGGGAAAGCAATCAGTTTTGAAAAGGGCAATAATGAATCAGAGATTGTAAGAGGAGTGCAAGGAACATAGAACATATATTGGAGTCTAAAAGAATATTTGAAATGTAACCTGGCCATAGATTTGAAAACTAAGAATATGGGCTTGTGTCTACTAACGTGTTTGACCTATCATCTCAAGACCCCAGCACAAAATATTTACTATTTTTTTACGCAAGTAAATGGTGGGACTCCCAAAGCAGTACACGGCCATCTGGTCCTAGGGTTACCCACTAAAACCGCTCGGCGGCCTTCCTCCGGCGTTAGGGTGGTTAACCCCTGACAACAAAAAAATGTTGACCTGCCAACAATTATTAGATGCTTCTCTCCTGCTCAATGTTAAAAAAATGATAAGTGCCGGCACACTACAATAAGGGGATAACAGAACTCACTGATGCATTTAGCTTCGCCCTAAAATTCACACCTCCGTCTGGTCACATAGCTAGGCTTACTGATAAGAGATGGACCTACTTTACCACCATATGGACAGGACTGCAAGGAAAAAGAAAGAGAAGAAGACCTGCTACCCGATAGGAAGATGTTATAAAAAAGTCACTGGCCTCAACTGGTGGCAAATAGCACAGGACAGAAAAAAATCTGAGCATAAATTGGAGGAAGTCTTTACCCAACATGGGAACCTCCAAAATAATACCCAACTAACTACAGAAATGATTGATTTAATATTAGTAAAATAAATATTTAGTGATATGTAAATGTGTATTAGCTTTATGTAAGAAGGTTAATAAAGGCTTTTTTATTTATTTCTTACTCCTCATGTGTCAGTGTAATTTTATACTTTAAATACAGTTGCTGTCTTTGAATTCAAATTATTATTTATTTCAGCCGCCTTTAGTCAGCCTGAAAATGATGAACAAACTATCAACAAATGTAAGGATTGTGATGGAAAAGAATTCAGGTAGGCAAAATATGAAATTGAATTTTGTTTTTTCACTCGACTTATTATTATATTCAAATATTGTCATTATATTTATTTTAGATATCAATTTCTTAAAAATAAGGTAGAAAACATGTTGACATCAGTTGATGAAATGAACGCCAAAACAGCACGTTTGAACGCTAAGACTCAACGCCTTTGGACTGTTCTTATGAGTCTCTTCCAATCTGTAAGCTGCAAAATTATCTATATCTATTTTTAGTCCTATTTAATGTTGGAAATCTAATTACCATATGTTGGACACATAACTCTCAGAACAACTTCCGTAAAGTCATTGGTGTATGCCAGTTAAGCAGAGTTTTTAACCCCTAGCCCATTAAGACTGTTAGGAATCATTATATGTATATGTTGTAAGTATTTCTCATGCGTCGTAATAGTCCACTGCCAATTTCAGCAACAGAAGAATAACTATCCGCATGGATTGCTAAATCTGGCATTTGAAGCATCATTAGTTCATTATTAGATGCGTTGGTTGGGGTTGAAACCAAAGTCTATTTAAACAGAATTCGCATAATTCAATCACCACACTATGACTGAAAGTTGTTCAATCCACCTCTTCTATATTGGCAATGTGCCAAAAACCACAATGTATTTTAAGTGTAATTTTTATTATAATATTTCAGCAAATACCCGGAAATCAATCAGGAATCAGTGGAGTGGTGTCGGGATTAGCTGGATTAGGAGAAAAAGAAAAGGTGATTATTAATTTCAGTTTCATTTCATATACATATAAGAATAAAAAAGCATATTATAGTTCTTCTAAAATCCGACGATATCAGTCTTAACTGATTTTCAAAGACCCTTTTTTACGACTTTAGGGGGCAAACGAGCAAGCGTTGTTTCCTGGTGGTAAGTGACTAGCGCCACCCATAGACATCTGTATTACATATAGTGTCACAGTTGTGCGTTGTCAGCCCTTGAGATGGGAAAGGATCTGATGTGGGAGAGGAAGAAGAGGGGCGCCCCGCCGGATACCTCTCTCACCGAACGAAACGCGCCATTTGTGTGGAAATTATTTCACTGATCATGCCGGCCAATGTTTCTCCGTGCGTTTTATCATATAAAATAACACATAACGTAACTTCACGCCTTTGTTACCTGAAGGTGTAGTTTCGCCGTTATGTTTACCTATTGCAATACGGGGCACAAAGTTTTCATTCATCGAGATTTATCACACTTAACTTCCGAAAAGTCATTCGTACCCGGTTCTCTGAATCAGAAGCCGTGTGCTCGACCACTGGACCACCGAGACTAAAAAATCATACAAAATAATTTTTAATTTCATGGACCGCTTGCTCACTTGCACCTTTCCCCATGCAAAAGCTGCCTTATTTGTGCTCAGTGTGCTCACCCATAATATATTGATTATACAATATACTCGTACTTTATTCCACACCAAAAACAATACAAAAGTTTCTTTCGGCTTTCTCATAATTAAGTATTTTGTGTAAATTAATGTTTGGGTATTAATTTTAAAAATTTAAAATCATTTTTACAGGCCATAGTGGAGCAGTTGAAGTTACTCGAATCCAATAACGGGCTGCCATTCATGAATGAAGAGGATAATATAAAGGTTAAAATTAATTATCTAACTACTCCGATGTATGTTTCCTAAGAGTGGTTTCCGCTGTTTGCTGCCTAAGTGGGCCGGCTCGAACGTTGAAATACCCTGGTATTTCCCATCCCGCTTCTGACGCCTCCCATATCCCATTGTAGGGGCCGGAAACGCAACTGTAACTATCAGTGTCTGTAAACGTGTCTTACAATTTCAAAATAAATATTGAATTAACTTGATTCAACAAAAATTTATTGATCCTTGAACTATAATAAATAAAAATTTATTATAGTTAGCTGCAGATGTTACAACATTACTGGGGGCGAAGAATGTTATCAACACAGTAGACTTTTAAGTAACACGAGTGGGGTATGACTGTCTACTTATGGTGCGGGGAGGGGAGTTGCGGCCAATGTGGGCCTCAACCAAGTTTCTGATATGACTTCAAGTCTTCCCTATCAAGAATACATTAATTAAATTCAGTAATCAACTAGTGACTATCTTGTTTCCAAGCTTTTATACTAAATTATATTTAAAATGAAAATTACAGTTTTAACTGTAATTCCCATTTCCTGGTTTAGTGCTAATAATTTGCTTCTAAATTGTAATAAAACCAAATATGTTAGATGATTTACAAAAAATGTTAAACAAGTCAAAACCAGTGTGATGATGGACAATGAGAGATTGGAATTGGTCCATAAGGTTGTCTTCTTGATATAACTTTAGACTCTAAATTAAATTGGGGCCCACATATGGAAACGTTATCAGTAGACTTAGCTCGGCAGCTTACGCTATAAGGAAAATACGTCAGCTGACCGATGTTGATACTGCGCGTTTGGTTTATTGAAGCTATTTCCACAGCATTATGTCATACTGGCTTATTGCTTTGGAGTAGTGCCGCGGATGTAGATTCGGTTTTTGTGCTCCAGAAACAAGCCATTCATGCTATCTATATGATCCCCTCTCTCTATGAGTGGACTCATAGAGGGATACAATAAGAAATTAATTTAAAGAGATAAGAATTATGACATTATCACAATATATTTATGAAAATCTTATTTTCATAAATATAAAACTAAATTTAAGAAAAACTGACATCCATAGACTAAATTTAAGAAATAAAAATAAACTCGCTGTGCCCGGCGAGGTCTATCTCTTAGGGATGATAACCCACAATGACCATTTTTATTTTTTTACTTTTTACGAGAAATAATGGCCTATTTACGAAGCGATTTTAAACATTACAGTATTAATTTTCATCCAATTAAGTGTCTTAAATAGATTGTGCATGTCCTATAGATGATCCTGGCCCTTTACAGCATGCAATTTAAACAAATATTTTCGAAGATATTGCAGTATTAATATAGCGGGACAGCAGATTATACTTTTGATGCGGAACATCGGTCGCCGGGTCAGCTAGTATCCTATAAAAATAAGAAACGGCGTGCTCCGATCGTTCGGACATGTAGAATTCGAGGACGGCCAAGACTCACATTCCATTCCATTCCATTCCATTCTATAAACAGTTTTTAAAAAATCTGATGATGTAATCATTTGTTACATAAAGGTTTAGAAACTTTGTTGATAACTAAAAATATTGTTGATCAGTCAAATTATGTATTAAATAGAGTAGTATAAGTTTTAGAGTATTTAGTCGAATTTGAGATGATTAACTATTTCACTAATAATAATTGTTCATTCATCTGATTAAATAAGAACTGGATGTATCACTATTACTTTACATTTGACAACAAAATTTTACAAAGTGACGTTAACTACTGTCAGCTAGCTTTGTCTAATTAAAAATACGACTAGGTATAGATAACCCGGCGAACTTTGTTCCGCATCGAAAGTAATAAAGGAGTCAAATTTGGATCTTAAAAAGTACAAATTGTGCAATTTATCGGCACGTGGTTTGGCGCGCAACGCCACTGCTATGTCCCGCTATGTTAATACTGTAATATCTTCGTAATAATTGAGGTTTAATTTTATTTAATATTATTAACACTAAATATTATTAATGTTAAATACTTATTATTGGTTATTTAATATTTTAAAAATAAATTTAATAATAAATTCAAAAATTGAATTTAAGGTTGGTCATTTTTTATATATTTTTATTGATTTCTTAATTTAATATTCACTTTTCATTTTTATCAAAAAATTTTCATTAAATTTATTTAGTTATTTTTATAAATATTTATTATTTATTCAATTTAATAGCAAATATTAGAAATTAATATTATAATTTGATGTTCAATTTTAATTTTTATCACAAACTTTTTATTAAATGTTTTATTAAATTTATTTCTTTATTTTGTAAATATTAAATAACCAATAATAAGTATTTAACATTAATAATATTTAGTGTTAATAATATTAAATAAAATTAAACCTCAATTATATTGGAGCACTTGAAAAAGTATATAAGCACAATTTTTTTTGACTAATATTTACAAATAGTAAGTAATATCAATCAAAATATTCAATTTAAATCACTACTGAATATAATTTATTAGCACTTCATACTGTTAATTTTGTGTCACAGATGCGCGCGCATCTTAAAATTTCACTCTCATCATTTTTTCATAACGCGCCTAAAGAAGTATAACTTCAAAAATAAATTTCCCATTTGTTTACTTTACAATAAATATACTTTTTCTTTCCGCAGCTTTGTAGTTTTTTTATATATTTTTTTATAATCCGTCCAACTTTATGGCCCACCCTGTATAAGTGCATGCAAATAAAAAATACACATATGTACATAACTGCACGCCAAATCCCTTGCGGGGTTAGCAAAGAGAACAGAGCGCCACAAGGGACGATTCTTACACGCCTTATTCGCTTCGTTGACTTTCAAATCTCATCTAAGCTCCCGCGTAAATTTTTAAGGCTCCTAACATCACCTTCCTCCAGAACACGTTCTATTTGGTCATGGAATGTGTGTCTGGACGTCCTCGACTCCTTCATCCATTCGCTTCTGTATTTTATATATGATTCCACTAGTTTACTACAGATTTGCTAAAAAAATATGTATATTAAAAAAAATAAAAGCCTGTGATTACCAAAGTAAAAAAATTGTTAATATGTACCTCATTTGGCTTTAGGAGAAAAAAGATGTGCGGGTGTGTGTAACTTAGAATTTAAACTTATTTGGAGTTTTTGGCGGGACTGTGGAAGATGTGTCATGTCCGTTTTTGCATTAATTACTCAGATTTGTGTTTCAACGGATATTATTGAATAAAATTCGTGGCATTTTGTTTATTATGTGTCCGTATATGAGTGCAAATGTGGGGAATGGTGTAAATATACTGTTTAGTGTGCTTTCCTACAGTGTCGTCAAGACTCTCTCGGAACATCATGCATAAAGTGCCGTGCCTTTATGTAGTTTAGATTTAGGTTAGTTTTAAGTTTCAGCATCATCATCATTACTTCTTAACAAAATAACGTCAGACAAGGCAGTATGGCTTATAAGCTTTAGCCTGTCCAATAATGGACAAATTAAAAAAAAATCTTATTTGGTGTAACATTATAAAAAATCTTATAAAAAAAATATCTTTCGCATTATTCGTGGTTTGTAGAAATAACGACACTAACAGTAGTAAAAAGGTATAAAAAACATTGAAAGTTTCATTATAATGCATTATCTACATAGATAAATAATGTTTAAATAAATATCAGAAAACTATAGCTAACATCAGAATGGCGGTTTTTCGTGATGTGAAATTATTCAATCTTAAAATTTTACAATCACCATTATTCCCTAATTTTTTAATCTTAAAAATTTACAGTCACCATTATTCCCTAACGCGCCAAAAGAAATATCCTTCGGAAATGCTATATAATCCTTTGTCCACACTGTCATAGTAATTTTCTAATGCAACAATACTGTGTACATGCTTACAATTACATTTGATTTGTTTTATTTTTACAGAACCTGCTGAGTGGGACTATGAACTTTCAAAAGATTTTAGCCAAAATGTTTATAAATACAGACCAACCACGACCAAATTTGCCTTAATGTAATTTATGAATATTAACGTTTGAATTAGAAAGATTTTGGTCAAATAAGTCATAATGAAAGTTAAAGGTATATCACAGGAAAGAATTTTGTACATAAATCTCATTATTTCATTGACAATAGGTAAACCGTCATAAGCTCGACCCTCCTGATGATTAGCGGGACGCGGGGCGGGTGACGTTCACGGCTATACACGATACGATGCGATGATTCAATATCTTGAGATCGTCTGGACTTAAGATAAATTTTATTATACATACGTACATAATGGTTTTTTAATAGAATGTATTTATTCTTGTTTCATTAGTATTCAGGTTATCCATTTTGCTAGATAAATAATACCGTGTGTAGCAGTCGTTTAAAAAATAACACTCGCGTACACGCCGATCGTCAGTCACAGCCGATTCACAGTGACAAACTAATATAAAACTAAGTCAATTGCTTAAACACTCTCCCGCCCCGCGCCCTGCTAACCATGAGGAGGGTCGAGCTTAAGACGGTTTACCTTTTTAATCCAATGAGGAAGGAAACCAATGGTAGTAGGATACCAAGAGAATATTGAAGCCGGGTGTAACATCATGTGGCCGCATAAAATGGCGGTTTATTGCTGCACAAAAAATAACGTTCTTGGCTAATGTTATTTTAATTCATGTTGCGTATCAATTATTTATAGAATTAATACTTAAATCTTGATGGAGTGTGTGGGAAGCTCAGGGTGGTTTTAGAAGCGGACGAGGGTGCATGGATCAGATTTTTTCAAAAGTAGGTAAAACACTACTGCAAAGTACCTCTAGATAGGCGCGCCTCTCAGTAAATGAGAATTATTCAAATTTTAAACTTATTAGGATCCGCCTGATAAAAAAAAAAGAAACATCTTCAGAACATATTTTTAGTTTTTTTAGTTCTCTTATGACTTCCAGTGTAAGATCAGTTAATTATTACATATTTAGCGAATTTACAATAGGTAGGTTTTTACTCGTTACGAAATAAAACTAATTTATGTAGATAATTCCGCAAATAAATTTTGTCGGTGTGTCTTTTTTACCGGCTGAACTGACAGAAAATCCGCCATGCTTTGCAGATTTTCGGCGTCAGTGAGGTATTTAGGTTTAATCTTATTTCCGTATTCATTTATGTACGCACTGAAATACTGATATAGATTTTTCATACGAGTGACAGTTTATGTGCGGCCTCGAAATGGGCAAGATTTGACGGGCCTCGTGGCGCATTGGTAAATCTACCGGCTATAGCAACGAGGTCGGTAGTTCGATTCCCACCCGAGCACAAATATTTGTGACAAACATGAATATTTCTGTGGTGTCTGGGTGTTTTTCTATGTATTATAAGTATGTATTTACAAAAGAAAAGTATATATGTATTAATATCCGTTATCTAGTATCCATAACACAAGCATTTAGTTGCTTAGCTTGGAACTAGAGGGCGCTGTGTGTATTATGTCCAAGATATTATTATATTAAATTATATTCTAATTTATTTATATTATATTATTATTGTCAACGAAGCGAGTGAGGCGTGTAAGAATCGTGCCCTGTGGCGCTCTGTTCTCTCTGCCTACCCCGCAAGGGATTTGGCGTGAAGTTATGTATGTATGTATGTATATTATTATATTTATATAAGAAATTGTACGTATATCGTCCATATAAACAAGTCAATGATTAAGGGTCATTCACTTCAATAATAAGCGGATTTTTTGTCAGTTCAGCCAGTAAAAACGTGTTGCGAAAATTTTATTGCCATAATTTCTTTGCGGAATTATCTAAATAAATTTTCGTTTTATTACGTAACGACCTACTGTAAATTCGCTAAATGTGTAATAATTAACTGATCTTAGACTGAAAGTCATAAGAGAGATACATTTGTAACTAAGAAAATGTACCGAAGATATTTTGTTTTGTTTATCACGCGGTCCCTTTATAAGTTTAAAATTTGAATCATTCTTATTTACTGTGGGGCGCACTTATCTAGAGATATGTTGCAGTAGTGATTTACTTAATTTAGAGTCAGCAACTCAATTAAAATAGTTTGTAAAATAGAGGTAAGTAGTCTAAGACATGAATTAAAAAGACAAATTGTTAATTTAGAAACATCTTTGTTTAGCTTAAGCCAGAAATTTGAGCTAGAGACTTCAGAATATATTAAAAAATATGAAGACATTGCTAGGATAGGTAATGAGCAGTTGGCCAAGGTGCTGGCAATGTGTAATGAAAATGATAACACTAACTGCCCTAATAAGACATTGACAGGGTCTGAGACGAATAATTCACTAAGTTCTGACCAGTCTCTCTACACTGCCGGCCTTACCGGCTCTAGCTCAACAGTAAATCTTGTAACCGCCAGAATAGTTTATTTTAGTTATTTTCATAGCGTTATGTCATATGGTATATTGCTATGGGGCAGAGCAGCTGAGATTCAGACCATTTTCGTTAAAACGAAACGAGCAATACGGCCACTTTATAATTTGGGTGCTAGGGTCTCCCTCAGAGAACGTTTTAAGGAAATTGGCATTTTAACGGTTGTCTCCCAGTTTATATATGATAACATCATGTTTGTGAGGAGAAACTTGGATAAATATACAAAACATAGCGATGTACACAATTTTAATACTAGAGGCAAGCATAAGCTTGAATTACCGTACCATCGCCTGCACAAGGTACACAAGTCTTTTTTGGGAATGGGTGTACAGTTTTATAATAGGTTACCTGCGCATATTCTGGATTTGTCTTATGATCGCTTTAGGCGGGCTGTGAAGGGTCGTCTCATTGGTGGTGCATACTACACCATCAACGACTTCATGACTGACAAGTCGGAGTGGGACCGTCAAATTGCTTGCTCAACGCGGATTTTGTAGTTTGTGTATTGGAATTTGTTCACTTTTTCGGAGTGGAGGCGTTCTGTAATAATTTCTGATAGCTTTTTAATTGTAAATTTGCCTTGATATGCTGTTCACATAAATAATAGAATTTTTTTTTTTTATTATTTGCTACAATTTTTGCACAACGTTACCACTCTGATTAAAAGGTGTCGCGTCAGTTGTGCTCGACTACTGTGATCGCATAGAATTTCTTAGTTAACTTGTACGACGTTGATTTTAATTTGGTTGGATCTTAATTGTGATTGTCGAGTATTCTGTTTGCTAAACCTTTTATTCACCAACCTACTGATTTGTTTTCAGTACTGTTGTTATTTATTTCAAATGGTTTGAAAAGAGTATTTGGCACATGAGTTTCTTGCCCGATTCTTCTCATGATAGCCCCTACACTCGGAATCGGGCCGCTCGTGGCGATTGCGTCCGTGTCTTTTTTTGTTCTACGGAGGCACTTTCCACAAGCGCTCGTGTTTGTTTTTTTTAATTAATTTTAAATCATAATGTTATCTGTACTTGTTGACTATATTTAAGTGTCTGTGAAGACCTATAAAAATAAAGTTATTTTGACTTTGACTAAGAAATACATGTACATACTCTTATTTTGACATCGAAAACATAACATAATAATATTTAGCATAACAATATACTTACTTCCTATTTAAGTATTACTAAGTAAGTAAATAAGTAACACTCAACATTAATTAAGATATTTTTATGCGGCCAGATGTCGTCACACCAGGCTTCAATTTTATGTCGACATGCTACTTCCGTAGGTTTCCTTCTTCATTGCCAAGGGTGGAGTCAGGGAGGCGTATCCTTCATACAATATCAGTTTTCGAAGAAACCTCTGCCATCTATGATGAATCATCAGTAAACAAACAACAAAAATAAACTTTTTGGTTTAAAAGACTAGATATCACTATGCTGTATATAATCGCACTATGGTTTGGTAACACATGATTTATGAGTAATCTAGTATTAATTATATATTTATGTGCACATATGAATAGACAGAATAGGTAGCATTGTACACAAAATAGTCTCTTTTACAATCAATTTTTAATAAAATCATATATAATGTTAATCACATAAATTTAAACAAAACACTGTTCTAAGGGCCCGCTACTGTGACACACAGACACTGTCAACGCAATTCATTGCCAGCGCCATCTATGAATGAGCAGAAAAAACATGGTGCACATTTATCAAAAAAACAATCGAGTTGCACATCTATATTATGTATTAGTGTATTATCTATGGGTGGAGTTCGCCAACTATAACATAACGATTGGTTACATAAATAGAGCGCTAAATGTAATCGGACCTTATTCGTATTTTTAATTAGACAAAGCTAGCTGACAGTAGTTAATGTCACTTTGAAAAATAATGTTGCCACATTTAAAGTAATAGTGATGCATTCAGTTCTTATTCAATCAGTTGACCAGAACAATGACTGAAATAGGTTATCATCTCAAATTATACTAAACACTTTAAAACGTATGCTACTCAATTTAATAAATAATTTGACTGCAACAATATTTTTAAATACTTTAACAGAAGGTAGAAAATTATTTATTAATTATTTATTTTAATTATTTATTACATAAAGTTTTATGTAACAAATAATTTTCTTATGGAGAATTTTTAAAAACTGTATAAAAAATTTAGTAATAAAAATGTCATGATCGTGATAAGTTTTCACCTGAAGATGAATATTAAAAAAATATGTAATAAACGATGTTTTTTTTTATTACCTATAATTGTTATATTTTATACATCTATAGTATCAATTACGTGATGTATTGAAAATGGGACATTCTTACAAGTTTCCGATAGACTAACTTTTCACTAGCTAAACAATCGTGGCAATTTTATTCATTCGAGAGTTTTTTCATTCATTCGCTTTGCTACAACACTATTTTTTTTTCATCAAAGACTGACAACACCGCAAACGTTAGTGGTTGTTTAAGACTGACTATAGACACCGAGTCCTGTCATATGTTTATGTATGTAAATTATTTTTGCTTGCGGCCCGTGACACCTGAATGAAACGTGTTTGTGGCCCGTTTACAAAAAAAAACTAGTAACCTGCCGTTAAACGCAAGTCGCATAAGAAGTTTCACTTCAAAAAAAAAGGTTGAGTACCTCTATTAAATAAGTGTCAAATTTATGCGATTTCATTATTTTAAAAATAACGTCTTCGAATAATTTGTTAGCAGTAAAAAACGGGCAAAATATGCTTAGATTTTTGCATAAATTCTATATTTTAATTGATTTAAAAAAATAATTAATTTGGACATTGTTGGATTGTTATGGACAGAAAATTAATAACACAATTCAATTTTGTTATTTTAAAAATCTATCTATACATAATAAATAAAATGGGAGTGCTTAATTGATCATGTGGAAATGTGGAATACCATTCTTTACTTGTTTTTCTTTAGTTTCGACTACCGACACAGTGTTTCAGCGAATGGCATTGTGTTTTTTTTGCTGTTTGCGAAGAAACGTAGCGTGTCCCGCAGAGATGCTGGGAAGTACGGCGCATTAATAACCCGTGACAGACACACGAAACACGGGGGAAGCTTCCAACGTATGCGTCGATTCTTGTCCTCCGACTGTGGAAACAAAAACAAAGATTTTAAAATATTTAAAATTGTGATTCGATGACTAGTTATATCACGCAAATCATAGAAACTGCGCAAAGATTATCTGGTACGGGTTTCATAGTCGGTGATGAGTAGATCGGAAGCTTATTGTTGGCAGGATTCCCGAAAAGTATTTTCCTATGATCATCGCTATAGAACATTCTGGAATCGCGAGTACTGCTGACGTCATGAAAACCAAGTTGCTTGACCTTGTGAGTGCTGAAGGTGATAGATCAGCTAGTGGGGCTTTTTTGAGTAAATGGCAGCACAGTCGCCAACAGTTTTCTAAAGTTGGTACCACTGGCAGAAATGATAGGTTCGGTTCGAATGTAAACAAAGCAGAGAAGATGAAAAAATATTGAAAAATATAAGTAAGTGTTACCGTTGTAATCAGTATGGTCATTATAAATCGCAATGTAAACGAAACGATCAGCAAGAAATAAAGAATACGAATGCTTTTTCGGCTGTTTTCTATGGAAAGTATAGTAAACAAGATTTTTACTTGGATAGTGGTGCGAGTGTTCACATGACGCCGAATGTAAACATGATAAAGAATGCATCATATGCGCCAAAGACTAAAGAAATCATCATCATCAGCCTGTATCAGTCCACTGCTGGACGTAGGCCTCTCCCAATATGCGCCAGTGAGCCCGATCTTCGGCTCTTCGTCTCCAGTTGCTGCCCACTGCTCTGCGTATATCATCGCTCCACCTAGTCACAGGGCGCCCCACGCTGCGTTTTCCGATCCGTGGTCTCCACTCTAAGGCCAGTCTACCCCAACGGTTATCGGTCCTACGGCATATGTGGCCAGCCCACTGCCACTTCAGCGTGCTAATTCGTTGAGCTATGTCTATCACCTTAGTTCTCTGGCGAATTACTTCATTACACTACACTACTTCATTTCGGATTTGATCCCTCAGAGAAACTCCGAGCATAGCTCTTTCCATAGCTCGCTGAGTGACTTTTAGTTGATGGACTAGACGCACCGTTAGTGGCCACGTCTCGGCTCCGTATATCAAAACGGGTAGGACGCACTGATTGAAGACCTTTGTCTTTAAACATTGTGGTATAGGCGATGAGAAAACTCGGCGAAGTTTTCCAAATGGGCAGCATTTGGAAAACTTCGCCGAGTTTTCCTAGCTGTATTCTTTTTTGGATCTCTCCCTCGAAGTTGTGTTTTCCTAGTTGGAGCGTTTGCCCTAGATAAACATAACGCTGGACAATTCGAGCTGGACCGGTTCTAGACTAACATGCTCGTTGTACATTATCTTGGTTTTTTCTAGGTTCATCCGGAGTCCAATGCGATGGGAAGAATCAGCCAGGTCATTCAGCATTCTTTGTAGGTCCTGCAGGTCTTCAGCCATTATGACGATATCGTCCGCAAATCGTAAGTGCGAGATGTACCTGCCATTGATATTAATGCCACAGTATTTACTTTAAAGAAATAATAGCAGCAAATGAAAGTAGTATGCCTGTAATGTGCGCTGGTGAGGTCGAATTAATAACAGTCACTCCAAATGGCAAATATCAAATAACTTTAAAGGATGCTCTGTGTGTTCCTAACCTTACAACTAATTTAATTTCAATTAGTCAATTGATAAAAAATGGCAATAGTGTCGAGGTCAAGGATAACAGTTGCTATGTTAACAATATGAAAAAGGAATTGGTGGCAATTGCAGTGCAAACAGATGGTGTATACAAACTGAAACTGGATAAACAACAGTGTTTGTTTACATCAGCTACAGTGAGTGATGTAACCTGGCACAGGAGAATAGGACATATAAATGTAACAGATTTCAATAAGATGCGAGATGGAGCAGTCACGGGTATATCATACTCAGATAAGTCCAAGATAGACAAGAGTACTTGCACAATTGTGAGGGGAATCAGTCCCGACTACCTTTTCCTCATGTACCAAGGAGCAGCAGCCCATTGGATTTAATCCATGCTGATGTCTGTGGTCCCATGGAGACTACTTCAATAGGTGGATCAAGGCACTTTCTTGTTCTTATTGATGACTGTACACGCATGGCTTTTGTTTATTTTTTAAAAACTAAAACTGAGGTATTCAAATATTTTAGAGAATTCAAATCATTGGTAGAAAACCAACAGAATAGAAAAATTAAATTATTTAGAACAGATAATGGTTTAGAGTTCTGCAGTAAAGACTTTTGAATGAATTTTTTGAAGAACAAAGGCATTGTTCATCAAAAAACAAATGCATATACTCCTGAACAGAACGGTGTCAGTGAGCGGATCAATAGAAACATAGTTGAAAGAGCCCGGTGTTTATTATTTGATGCTCAGTTAGAAAAGAAGTTTTGGGCAGAGGCAACAAATACAGCTGTATATCTAAGAAATAGATCTATTGCTTCAGGCTTAGATAATAAAACACCATATGAGCACTGGGCAGGACAAAAACCAGATTTAAACCACATTAGCATATTTGGAAGTCAAGTAATGGTTCACATCCCTAAGGAGAAACGACTTAAGTGGGATTCTAAGTCAAAGAAACATATCCTAGTTGGTTTTGCAGGAAACGTGAAAGGCTACAGAGTGTATAATCCTATAAAGTGTAGCGTCACTACTAGTAGAGATGTAGTTGTCCATGAATTAACTGAAAAGAAAGATGATAGTGTTACAGTTTCAGTTGGCGACATAATTCAATCAGATAAGTCAGACAGTCATGTTGATGTTAGGGAAGAAATTAAAGAAGAAAGTTCAAGTGCTGACAGTCCAAACATTTCTTCAGAAACTGAATATTTTAACGCACTGAGTGATTTGGATTCTACACTACAGCAGACCACAGATGAGGATGAGCAGGTAGAATCATTACCTACCAAAAGAATAAGAAGTAAACCTCAGCGTTATGGTTACACACACATGTGTATAACACCAAGTACAGAAGTCACTCAGAATCCTATTACCATCCAAGAAGCCATGTCTAATCCTGACAGAGACAAGTGGATTGAGGCGATGGAAGAGCAGTTGCAAGCGTTCAGAGACAATGATGCTTGGGTATCTGTAGACAATTTACCTTCAGACAAGACATTAGTGAAGTGTAAATGGGTTTTTCAAGAGAAAAGTGAATAGTGATAACAGTGTTAGATATAGAGCCCGTCTTGTGGCAAAACGCTTTACTCAAAAGCCAGGTATTGACTATGAAGAAACTTTTTCTTCAGTAGTGAAACATTCAACTTTGAAGTTATTATTTGCTCGGTCAGTTCAATTAAATTTAAATGTAAGTCATTTAGATGTTAAGACAGCCTTTTTAAATGGTTACCTTAAAGAAGACATTTATATGATACAGCCAGATATTTATTGTGATAAGGAAAAGATAGTAAAACCGTTAACACTCCCATGGAATGTAAATTAGATATTGAAAAAGGTATATCTTGTGGTGGTGATATTCCATATCAACACTTGATTGGTAATTTAATGTATTTATCTGTACTCACTAGACCAGATATAGCATTTTGTATTAGTTTTTTAAGTCAATCTAATAAGTGTTATTGAAATAGTCATTGGAATTATGCAAGGAGAGTTTTGAAGTATCTTATGAAAACTAAAAATTATTGTTTAAAGTATACAAAACAGGAAGGTCTAATTGAAGGATTTGTTGATGCAGACTGGGACAGCAACACATTAGATCGTAGGTCTTATACTGAATTTTGTTTTCTCATGTCTGGTTCAATTATTTCTTGGGAAAGTAGGAAACAAAGGACAGTGGCTTTGTCTAGCATCGGCATGGAAGCCGAGTATATGGCCATCGCAGAGGCTGGTAAAGAGGCAATATATTTGAGATCTTTGTTGTATGAGTTAACTGGTATTCTAAGTACTCTGAATTTATATAATAATAGCCAAAGTGCTCAAAAGCTAGTTGCTAATTATGTGTGTCACAGAAAGAGTAAGCATCACTACATAGTATAAAACAAAGTCGCTTTCTCTTTCCCTATGTCTCTTTGTATGCTTAAATCTTTGAAACTACGCAACGGATTTTGATGCGGTTTTTTTTTAATAGTTAGAGGGTATCAACGGGGTGGTTTTGATCTATAATTCATGAATAGTGTAGTGAAAAAAAATGATAATTTTCAAGATTTAAAACTTTAATCGAAAACGCTGCCTGAACCCTAAGTGATAAATCAAAACAATGTACTACATTATTATACACCTTTAAAAGGTCTATAAAAAAGTCCGCGAGGGCATATGTCTATGTCTTAGGGATAACCCACAATGACCATTATTATTTTTTAACTTTTTACGAGAAATAATGGCTTATTTACGAAGCAATTTTAAACATTACAGCATTAATTTTCATCCAATTAAGGTGTCTTAAATAGATTGTGCTTTTAATATAGATCAATATAGCCATTTACAGCATGTAATTTAAACTAATATTTACGAAGATAGCGAAGATAGCTTATTAACATAGCGGTACATAGCAGTTGCGTTTGCGCGCCAAAACGCATGCCGATAAATAGCACAAATTGAACTTTTTAAGATCCAAATATTGCTAATTTATTTCTTTTGATGCGGAACGAAGTTCGCCGGGTCAACTAGTATAGATATAAAGTATCACTTCATCAAAGATTTTATTAATGATAAAATTGTTAATTTAGAATATTTACCTACCACAGCCATGCCAGCTGATGTTTTAACTAAAGCATTGTATTCTATGAAACATAAATGTATGAGTGATATGGGAATGTGTGAGTTAGTTTAAATTAGTATAATTTAAGTTTAAATTACTACTAGAATTGTGTTCTATGTTAAGGATGTTGGTTTATTTTCTGTAGTTGGGGTGTTAGGAATAAAAGTGTATAATTAGGTACATATGTACAAAAAATAGACCAACTAATGCCATCTAGTACAAATATGTGTCAACTGTGTATATGTCTTTTGGTGAATAAAAGATTCTCTCTCAATGCCTGGTCAACCTACAACAAGGACGTTTTATTTTACTTCAATATAATTTAGGAATTTAATAATTCAGGACGCTGGCTGAACCCTAACCCTAAGTGATCAAAATAATGTACTACATTATAACACTCCTGAAAAGGGTCTATAGAAATGCTATCTCTTATGGATAACCCACAATAAACACAATATTCGATTAAATAACTACTATAACACAATTTCACGCCTTTGTTACCTGAAGGTGTAGGCAGCAGCTGTTAAGTCTCGCCGTTATGTTTACGTCCCAAATAAAATATGTAGCGAACCTATTGCCATACCGGGAAAACGGTTTTCAGTCATTGTTATTTATCACACTTAACTTCCGAAAACAAATTCGAAAAGTCATTGGTGCGAGCCAGTGTCAGGATTCGAACCTGCCACCTCCGGATTCAGAAACGGGGTGCTCGAAAACTGGACCACCGAGACTATAAGTACTAGAATATACCTTTATAAGTCCGAGCCCCGAAAGTACAGCGTTAGCGAGAATCCACTGAGACGCGTGCTTCTCTCCGGCGCGCTTGATCAGTATAGGATAAATTTGGTCTGATATCTCGACAGCTTTAGGATACTGGTCAGTCAGACCAGACACTGAAAATGTTGCATCCACATATGCATGAATTAACGCTGTTGGATCTTTTATCGTCTGCAAAATAAGAAGTTTGGTTCAATAATCGCATTTGGAACTATAATGTGGTTTATTTATTTAAAGGAATTGCTCTATCATAAGTTGCTACTAATGGTGTCGGGATAACTTACAGATAAATGAGCGTCGATTACTTGTGCAGCATTTGGTCCCAGGGCCACAAGGTTTTCCACAGTTGGGTAGTGCAGGAACTTTCCAACATCACTTTCAACTTCTTCTACGCCTATAAACCAATCATTGTTACAATTATAGTAGGTATCTAAAGTATATACTATTTATGGTCTGAAATGGTCTAAATTGGCTATATGTTCAAAATTAAGCAACGGATTTTTCTGTTTATTTAACTAGATAGAGGGTTAACCTAATCCATGCGTGAAATGATAGATAAACAATGATAAATTTCAAGTTTTGGCGCTTTAAATGCAAACCTGTTAAAATGTGTAACAATGTTAAAATTAATTAATACAAAATTTACTAATTAATTGCTTCTGAGTATAAACAAAATTTACCGGGTGACCTGGTAACTAAGAACCCACAATAGGAACATGGTGACCAATATCAGTATAACTGCTCTAAAACATCTCAGCTATTACGGTGGTCTCTTACCTGATGTATCTAATTCTATAGGTTTATTCTTAGGTGTAACAGGGGAGGCAAATGCATTTTCTGTGCCGCTGTGTTCAGAAACGGTACCTTCTTCTCCTTCAGAATCTACATCATCTCCTTCCAAATCAGATTCTTCATCATCAGAGTCTGTTACATCTGTATAGTAAAAGGTTTATCTCTATTATCCTGGTTGACATCGCAAGGTTGCTATGCATTTTTTTTTATTGGAACTCTGTTTATTAACAAAAATATAAATGTAACTATTCGTTAATATTAAATATTTTCATTATTTAATATTACCTAAATCTATCAACATTAGTAATCAACGTTAACCTGAACCTTGTGGTGACAAGAAACATTTTTAAACAAACAAGCTTTTGCTAGCAAATCTACACGCGAAACGTTGGACTTGGCTGAGCAAAGCTACGCTCCAAAAAAAAAATACTATATTGATAAATAATATATTGAAACAGTTGCCAATCTAATGCAGAAATTACTATTCAAAACTATGTATACATTCAATTGTCTATACATAGTATAAATCAAAGTCGCTTTCCGATGTCTGTCCACTTATGTGCTTATTTATACCTTGGAAGGTGATGTTAAGAGCCTCAAAAACCGACGCGCGTGCATGAAAAGAGTTATGAAAGTCAACGAAGCGAGTGAGGTGTGTAAGAATCGTGCCCTATGGCGCTCTGTTCTCTCTGCCTACCCCGCAAGGGATTTGGCGTGAAGTTATGTATGTATGTTATACCTTTAAAATTACGCAACAGATTTTGATGCGTTTTTTTAATAGATATTGGGTGTCAATGGGGTGGTTTTTATCTATAATTTATGTATGATGTAGTAAAGAAAAGAAAGTAGTGATAAATCCAAATTTCAGTTCATTTCAGTCAGTCAGTTCAGTATGGTATAAAAGATATCCTAATAATTCCTATACCCATGATAAACCATAAATACGTAAATGTTTAGGCCAAGTCCATTGTGAACACGGCAGTAATGTATGCAACTTACATTCCTCCTGGCTCTCATCACCATCGCTAAGTTCCGCGGAGGCACCCAGTTTTGCTTGCATACTCTTCCTGTTGGCGTCTCCTCCAAGACTGTTACCTATATATTATAAAAAAACAAAATCTGGTATTTTGTCGATAATATGTAGTAATATTATGCCTTTTCGGGTGAAACTTGAATATGAAAATAGTAAGGAGTGTATATATTCCAGTTAGCAAACGTGTTTATACATATTCACCTGCCAGTACCACTCTGCTCAGTCTATTGCGACTATCGGGTAGTACTGTTATAGCGTCAACCAGCTCCATGCAAGCCTCGCGTCCTATCTCGTTGTGACTGAGATCCAAGGACTGTAATAATACATTTAGATTTATATAGATTCAGAAATTTTATCTTACGAATATTAAGCTGTACAATATACATACGTAATCACGAATGCGAAAATTTTGTGAACAAGTTTAAATAGGAAAATTCTTGAATTCTTAAGACACTTGAACTTTAATATTATTTTAACAAAACTTTGAGGAGAATATAATATAGATGATTGTTCCAGTTTTATATAATTACTATTGAAATGATGATTATGTTTATATTAATGCAAGCACAGCTGCAGGTAAATACTATAAAATCATTACATAGTATAAAACAAAGTCACTTTCCGCTGTCTGTCCCCTTATATGCTTATATCTTTAAAAGTACGCAATAGATTTTGATGCGGTTTTTTTAATAGTTAAGAGGGTGGCAACGGTATGGTTTTGATTTATAATTCATATATGATGTTGTAAAGAAAAAATGATAATTTTCGAGATTTAGCACTTTAATTGCAATCGCTGGTTGAACCCTAAGTGATAGATCAAAACAATGTTCTACATTATTAAACACCTTCAGAAGGTTAACAAAAATGTCCGCGAGGGCATATGTCTATCTCTTAGGGATACCCCACAGTGACCATTTTTATTTATTTACTTCTTCTTTGGGGGTCATGTCAAGAGCGTGCACGTCGCGATCCCTGCCGTCCCAGTGGGACGCAATCTTGACCAAAGCAAACTCAGCCGGACGGGCTGCTAGGGCGTGCCCCGGAAGCGACGGGCACCGATTAGCCCCCGTCGGTGCGGCTGCATGCGCACGCGGCGAAGGGGGCCGCCACCCTTCACGCAGCGCCAATCCTGGCGGGACGAGGAGAGGGGAGTGCCGTATAGGCACGTGGAATGTTAGAGGTAGCATGGCAAGAAAGATGAATGAGATGATGGGTGTATTAAATGAGAGATGCCTGGATGCCTTATGTTTGACGGAGACAAAGCGGAGGGGGAGAGAGACCGAGGACCTCCCCGGTGGCGTGGTAGCCCTATGGTCCGGAGTGGACCCGGACGTCCGTGCCAGTGGGGGTGTTGGAGTCGTTCTCTCCTCCCGCTTTGCTTCCGGAGTAAAAGATTATGAGTTGGTAGGCCCAAGACATCTTTGGGTTCGAATAAAACTGGGGATCACGCGAGTTTTCCTGGTCGCAGCTTATGCTCCCGTTAGCTCCGCGGATCCCGCGAACTCGAGGAGTTTTGGGAAACTGTTAGGGATATTCTAGATCTAGTTGAGGGAAATAAAAGGATAATTCTGTGTGGTGATCTTAATGGGTGGGTCGGAACCAAGCGAGACGGCCTGGAGGCTGTCCTTGGTCCGAATGGTGACAAGAGGGTGAATGATGCTGGTAAGCCGATATTGGACGTACGCCTGGAACGGAACCTCCTTGTGTCTAACACATTATTCCGTCATGAAGATATTCACACGTATACGTGGAAACGGAATGAGCAAAAGAGTATGATAGATTTGATTTTGATAGATAGTCGTCTCCGAAATACTCTAAGGGATACAAGAGCCTACAGAGGCCCCACTCTTGATACGGACCACTACCTGGTGGTAAGCCGTTTCGTGGGCCTTTTCAAGAAGTGGAGACACTGGCGAGTGCGTACCCATTTCGGAGAGCTTGAAAGGATAAAATGTGAGAAATTAGAAGATGAAAGTGTACGGAGTATGTATGTAGGCCTAGTCAGTAAAAGACTCAATGAGACGAGTCTTTCTGACCTAGGTGTTGAAGAATGCTGGGAAAGAATGAAAGAAAGTATAGTGAATAGTGCAAAAGAAGTATGTGGTAGTGCAAAGAGGCATAAGATTCTGAGAGGTGACGCCTGGTGGGACGCGGATGTGAAATCCAGCGTCGAAAGAAAGAAAAAAGCATGGTTGGATTATGTCTCAAGTTTGAACCAGAATGATAGTATGACAGAGAAAAAGTATGAGAGCTACCGCCGCTGCAGGAATGTTACTGAAGCCTTAGTGAAAGAGAAGCGTGAAAGACTTGTTGCGAATGAGGAAGTGAGGTTGACGGAGAACTTCGAGGCGAATAACAAACTTTTCTGGAGGGAAGTTAGAAAGTCTCGGGGTTCATCGTCAACATCCAGAATGGAAAAAATTATGTCTAAGTTTGGTGACATTCTTGTCTGATCTGTCATGATGTCTGCTGAAATGATCAAACACGGTGGAACCTGTGTCCGGGACGCTTTCCTGACCTTGAGCAATCTGTGCTGGAGGTCGGGTAAGGTTCCCATGGACTGGAGGCGCGCTGTCATCGTGCCCTTGTATAAAGGTAAGGGATCACGTATGCAGTGCCCCAGTTACAGAGCCATCAGTTTGATCAGTTTAGCAGCAAAAGTGTATGGGAAAATTATTGAAAGGAGAATGAGGGTGGAGGTGGAGTGTTGTGGGAGGCTCAGGGTGGTTTTAGAAGCGGACGAGGGTGCATGGATCAGATTTTTTCTCTCCGCAACATCGTGGAGAAACAACTGGCTGTCAACCGGAAGGTTTTCTGCGGTTTTGTGGATCTGGAAAAAGCGTTTGACAGAGTGTTACGAAAGGATCTGTGGGATATATTCCCGGGCTACGGGGTGAGCGGAGCACTGCTGCGAGCTGTGCAGTCCACTTATGAGGGCTGCACAGCGTGTGTGCGTGTTGACGGCGGCTTGTCCCCCTGGTTTGACGTCAATATCGGCGTCAGACAGGGTTGCGTGCTGTCCGCTCGACTGTTCATCCTGTACCTGGACAGTTGTCTCCAGAGAATGAGATCGATGGATGTAGGGATGCGAATGGGTGACCTAGTTGTGAGCTGCCTGCTTTACGCAGATGACGCCGTGCTTCTAGCCGAATCGCCGTCGGACCTGCAAACACTAGTTACTACTATGAAAGATGATTGCATGATTAAAGGCTTGCAGTTGAATGCGACGAAAACGAAAGTAATGGTGTTTGAAAGGGAGGAATCCAGAACAGATGCAAGGATAATGGTTGATGATGTAGTGCTGGAACAGGTGAATGAAATTGTATATCTTGGATGCGCTTTTAGCAGAGATGGAAGGTACACCGCGGATGTAGAAAGACGAGTGGCGATAGGAAATAGCGTAAACGGAGTGTTGGGCAGATTCCTGGGCGCAAAAAATATTAGCAGAAAGGCCCAGTTAGCAATCCACAATGCAGTCCTGATCCCAACACTAACTTATGGAAGCGAGAGCTGGGTATGGCAGAGTGTGCATGAAAGTAGAATAAACGCGGTAGAAATGAGGGCTCTACGCAAAATCTGCGGAGTGACTCTCGCTGACCGCGTAGAAAACAAGGTTGTAAGGAAGGAAGTTGGTTTGAAAGAGAGTGTCGGTGTAAAAGTAAGAAAGGGCATGCTCCGATGGTTCGGACATGTAGAAAGAATGGTCGACGCAAGACTGACTAAGCAGATATACAATGCAAAAGCGGACGGATGTAGGAGTCGAGGACGGCCAAGACACACATTCCAAGACCAAATAGAACGTGTTCTGGAGGAAGGTGATGTTAAGAGCCTCAAAAACCGACGCGCGTGCATGAAAAGAGTTATGAAAGTCAACGAAGCGAGTGAGGTGTGTAAGAATCGTGCCCTATGGCGCTCTGTTCTCTCTGCCTACCCCGCAAGGGATTTGGCGTGAAGTTATGTATGTATGTATGTACTTCTTACGGGAAATAATGGCTTATTTATGAAGCTATTTTAAACGTAAACATAACGGCGTGACGAGGCTTAAAAGCCGCTGCCTACACCTTCGGGTAACAAAAGGCGTGAAGTTATGTTATGTTATTTTAAACGTTACAGCATTAATTTTCATCCATGATAGATTGTGCATGTAATATAGATGATCCTAGCTCTTTACAGCATGCAAATGATACAAATATTTTCGAAGATATTGCAGTATTAACATAGCGGGACAGACATAAATTGAACCTCATGATATCCAAAATTTTCTCATTGATCACTTTTTATGTGGAACAAAGTTCGCCGGGTCAGCTAGTGTTATATAAATATTATGAAAAGATTATTTTTTCTTTTCTTTTTCTGAAATAATAGATAATTACCTCCAAGAGCAATGAGTTGTCTTTAAAGGCTTTCGCCAATGCCTGAGCACCTTTGCTCTTCAGAAGACAGTCACCAAAATTTATACTCTTCAAATTTTTCAAACTGAAATACAATTAGTGTAATTAAGCCATAGACTACATATTTGCTTACTTAACCCAATAGACTGACTCATATAAAACTTTTCATGGTATTATTTTTAACAATTGTTGTTTGTCTGTTTGTTCCGGCTCTGAAATTACTGGACCAATGCTGACGTGACTTTTATTGGCAGGTAGCCGATGTAATGGAAAGTAACTTAGAAAAAAAAAATGTGCTTGTGAGGCGAAACAAAGTTCGCCAGGTGACCTAGCAGTAATGAAAAACTTAGAAATCATTTCTCATTACAAATTTAAAACTATTCTCACTTGGATATAGCCTCAGCTATGGCAGTTGCTCCTTTCACTCCTATTGTGTTGTCATTCAAATTCAATCTTGTAAGCTGTCTATTATTTTTGAAGGCTTCTGACAGAGCTTTAACACCTACATGATAAATACCATTCTGTGGCATCGTTATCTCTTCTAGGGTGCCCATATCCTGTAAGAAAAACATAAATAACCTATACACCTATTGTTATACTAATGGCTTATGTACTTATTAGCCAGGGCTAAAAACAGAAACCGATGGCGCAGGAAGTAAAAAGTAGAAAATTATTTAAAGTAGAAAACCCATCATGGGTTTTCTACTTTAAATAATTTTCTACTTTTCAAACATTTTCACAGTGGTAAAGCCTCGCATAGATGGGCCAGCTCGACCTGTGAAATACCACAACTTCTCAAAATGTGGACGTAAAGCTTATGCTGCGCTTCGGTCGATGGGAGAGGTATCCATAGGCTTGGACCTTCCTCTCTTCATTCCCCATCCCATTTTAAAGGTCAGCAATGCAAGTGTGTCCATGGGCAGAGTTTGTTGGCCACCAACATGTGACACGCTTTCGCCCTATTCCACAAAAAAACGATTTATACTTAGTCTGGCCATGAATACTGTAACAACTAAAAATAAAAAAATATTACATTTGAATTTGGAATCTGTCATTTTTATACAATTGTTCATTATGTTTTCTCGTTTTGGCGTCAATACACTGTACAATATTTTGCGATATTAAAATGGAGTGGGGTGATAAAGAGAACCGAATCGCTGTGATTGCATTACACAAAGTAGGTATGGAGCCAAATTCAATTTTTAAAACTCTCCATACACTTGGTATTAGTCAAATGTTTGTGTACCGGACTATTAATAGGTACAATGAGACCTCCTCTGTTTGTGACAGAAAAAGACCTGGCCGTCCACGTAGTGTTCGTACGAAAAAGGTGGTCAAAGTAGTAAGGGAAAGAATTCGAAGAAATCCTGTCCGCAAGCAAAAGATTTTATCTCGGGAGATGAAGATAGCACCTAGAACAATGTCGCGTAATTTAAAAGATGACTTAGGACATGCAGCCTATAAGAGGCGCACTGGTCATTTATTAACTGATAATTTAAAAAAGGGAGGTCACAGAAAAATATTGTTTACGGATAAAAAAGTTTTTACAATTGAGCAACATTTTAACAAACAAAATGACCGTATTTATGCTCAAAGCTCTAAGGAAGCTTCCCAATTAGTTGACAGAGTGCAACATGGGCATTATCCGACTTCAGTGATGGTTTGGTGGGGTGTTAGCTATGAAGGAGTGACTGAGCCATATTTTTGTGAAAAAGGTATCAAAACATCGGCACAAGTGTATCAAGATACCATTCTTGAAAAGGTAGTCAAGCCCCTTAACAACACCATGTTCAATAACGAAGTATGGTCCTTCCAGCAAGACTCGGCACCGGGTCATAAAGTCCACGCAATCTTGGTTGGAAGCGAACGTTTCGGACTTCATTAGAGCTGAAGACTGGCCGTCGTCTGGTCCCTTCTTAATACACTGGATTATGATTTGTGGTCAGTTTTAGAGAGGCGTTTAGACGACTTGCTCTAAGCGTCATAATAATTTAGAGTCCCTAAAACAATCCATACGATTGGCAGTGAAGAATTTTCCCATGGAAAGAGTGTGTGTTTCTATTGATAACTGGCCTCAACGTTTTAAGGCCTGTATTGCAGCCAATGGAGACCACTTTGAATAAGCTTTTTATATTTTATATCGTTTTATATTAATGTATTAAAGTAACACACTGTAAAAGTAATAAATGTTATTTGCAATTAAAAAAAAAATTTTTTCTTTGGTTACAATATTTATGGCATGTCTAAGGCCCGTAAGATCAATCATAGTTAAAACTGTCGATTTTCTAAACTATAGTCAATTTTAATCTAGAGTTTAAACCTGCCTCGTAAGATCAACAGCGAAATGGACAAAGATTACGTAAACTAAGTTTAGTTTTCGACATATGGCAACATTTGGTTATTTATTGTCCATATTTCGCTCATCATTCACTCTTTTGTACATTGTCTGTGGCATATTTCGTGAAAAAAACTCTTTTTCTCTTTCTTTTATGAAGTTTTATAGTGTGACCATAGATTTAAGAAAAATAGATCGGCAATAGTCACCCAAACAACGTGACCAAAATTGGGTTGTTAATGTGTGAGTGACTTACGGGGCTCGTGGCGCATTGGTAAAACAACCGGCTGCAGCACTGAGGTCGGGGGTTCGATTTTCACCCGAACACAAATATTTATGACAAACATTAATATTTGTGCAGCGTCTGGGTGTTTTTCTGTGTATTATAAGTATGTATTTACAAAAGAAAAGTATATATATATATATATATATATATATACACCGTGAATTTAAGGTCGTTTTGGAAACGAAAAATTTGAATTATATATCAATAAGAGAAGCTATATATAACGTTAATTTCATAAAATAAAAATACTTTATTTTATCAACATCGAGATTCATATCTCTTATAGTGAAAAAGTGAGAAACGGTAGTAACGCTACTCAATCTCACGTAAATCAAATACTATGTATTTTACTATCGATGTCATTCAAAATTTTTCACACAAAATCAATTTTAGCATATTACAACTGAAATAAATGTTGCATAGTGGCACACTTGCACATGTTTAGCTGTAATGGATGATTACAAGGATTGGAATATTAGAGCCATTACAGTTTTAACAATTATGAAACAAACATAAAGCATTGAATATATATTATGCTGAATTTTAGTTTTCTTAAATAATAGGGATTTATTTAATTCCTAACGCAAAATAAGCTCACCTGAAATACATTAGCTAATGCTGTTGCTCCAGCATTTTCCAGTCTGTTACGACCAGCTACAAATATTTTTAGTTTACGAGGTCTTGAGGAAAAGATGACTTAGGACATGCAGCCTATAAGAGGCGCACTGGTCATTTATTAACTGATAATTTAAAAAAGGGAGGTCACAGAAAAATATTGTTTACGGATAAAAAAGTTTTTACAATTGAGCAACATTTTAACAAACAAAATGACCGTATTTATGCTCAAAGCTCTAAGGAAGCTTCCCAATTAGTTGACAGAGTGCAACATGGGCATTATCCGACTTCAGTGATGGTTTGGTGGGGTGTTAGCTATGAAGGAGTGACTGAGCCATATTTTTGTGAAAAAGGTATCAAAACATCGGCACAAGTGTATCAAGATACCATTCTTGAAAAGGTAGTCAAGCCCCTTAACAACACCATGTTCAATAACGAAGTATGGTCCTTCCAGCAAGACTCGGCACCGGGTCATAAAGTCCACGCAATCTTGGTTGGAAGCGAACGTTTCGGACTTCATTAGAGCTGAAGACTGGCCGTCGTCTGGTCCCTTCTTAATACACTGGATTATGATTTGTGGTCAGTTTTAGAGAGGCGTTTAGACGACTTGCTCTAAGCGTCATAATAATTTAGAGTCCCTAAAACAATCCATACGATTGGCAGTGAAGAATTTTCCCATGGAAAGAGTGTGTGTTTCTATTGATAACTGGCCTCAACGTTTTAAGGCCTGTATTGCAGCCAATGGAGACCACTTTGAATAAGCTTTTTATATTTTATATCGTTTTATATTAATGTATTAAAGTAACACACTGTAAAAGTAATAAATGTTATTTGCAATTAAAAAAAAAATTTTTTCTTTGGTTACAATATTTATGGCATGTCTAAGGCCCGTAAGATCAATCATAGTTAAAACTGTCGATTTTCTAAACTATAGTCAATTTTAATCTAGAGTTTAAACCTGCCTCGTAAGATCAACAGCGAAATGGACAAAGATTACGTAAACTAAGTTTAGTTTTCGACATATGGCAACATTTGGTTATTTATTGTCCATATTTCGCTCATCATTCACTCTTTTGTACATTGTCTGTGGCATATTTCGTGAAAAAAACTCTTTTTCTCTTTCTTTTATGAAGTTTTATAGTGTGACCATAGATTTAAGAAAAATAGATCGGCAATAGTCACCCAAACAACGTGACCAAAATTGGGTTGTTAATGTGTGAGTGACTTACGGGGCTCGTGGCGCATTGGTAAAACAACCGGCTGCAGCACTGAGGTCGGGGGTTCGATTTTCACCCGAACACAAATATTTATGACAAACATTAATATTTGTGCAGCGTCTGGGTGTTTTTCTGTGTATTATAAGTATGTATTTACAAAAGAAAAGTATATATATATATATATATATATACACCGTGAATTTATAGTCGTTTTGGAAACGAAACAGGTGAATTTGGAATAACTCATAGAACTATTAAGAATGGATAAATTAATTGTAATACTTAATATTAAAAAGTTTTAATTTTAATAAATATTTTCACTCGTTCGAGTTAGGAAATAGTAACGCATCGCCATTTTATTCAAACACATTGTGAATGAAGCACGCCATAAGAAAGGACAACGCACCGCAGCTCAGCTGATACCTACCTACCTACCTACGGCGGCGCGACAGAACGAGCGAGCGAGTACTTACCTATCGTATTTCAAAGTTATTATTTAAAATAAAATACATAAAGTAGGTTCAAGTTTTAAGTAGAAATATTTAAATGTGATGTATGATAGAAATATTTAAAAAAGGAATTAATTCAATACACTAGTCCCTCAGCACAGAATAATCAACTTTTAAAATAGGAAAAAAAAACATAGCATCACGCCTGTATTCCTGAAAGAGTAGGTAGAGGTGTATTACACACCCACGGTTTCAATCAACTTTTACATACCTCTAACAGTTTGTTTACATTTCTCTGTATCGAAGCAACTGCTCGAAATGGAGTCCCCCGAGTTCAATACACAAACGTGCACGTTTTACACTGTTGTCTTTTAGTTTTCTCAATGTATTTCTATTGCTTTTAACTTTATCAAATGCGTCCACTATCGCTCTGCGTAACTCATCACGGCTTTCGTGTTCACGTGTGTAAACGAGTCTCTTTATTTCCGACCACAAGAAAAAATCCAGGGGTGTTAAGTCCGGGCTTCTCGGTGGCCAAGTCACAGGCCCGCCCCGGCCTATCCACCGATCACTAAACTGATTATTTAAGTATGTACGCACTGCACTTGCGTAATGAGCCGGACAGCCGTCGTGTTGGTAGTACATACCTCTTGTGTACGCTAACGGCACATCCTCTAGTAACTCAGATATGACTGTTTGTAACATCTCTAAGTACGAGTTGCCGGTTAGATGACCTTCGATAAAAATAGGCCCTATTAATTGGTCGTTAATAATACCGGCCCAAACATTTACACTGAAACGAACCTGATGGTGGTCTTCTCGGATCAAAAGGGGGTTAATAAGAGCCCAGTAATGTTCATTATGCACATTGTACAGTCCCACTCGAGTAAACAGTGATTCATCCGTCCACAGTATGTTGGCGTTTGTATTATTTAAAAACCACTGACAAAAGGCGATTCTTGCTGGTGCATCACTGTTGTTAATTACGTGAGCCTTACGGAAATGGTACGGGTGTAGTCCGTGAGTATTTAATATTTTCCATACAAAATATTGGCTAACATCAAATTCTCGTGCCGCCATTCTCGTGCTTCGCCGCGGATCGCGCTCGAAGTACTCCAGAATATCTTCTTCAATCTCCGGCGAATAATTTAAACTTCCTCGGCCTTGCGCATGAGTCGGCGCACGGAATTGTCCATGGTCGAGAAGGCGCTGGGTTACAGCTAAGATGGTGGGCGTAGAGGGAACTTGAGGACTTTCAATTCCTCGCAGCCGTAGCGCATCCAAGTGCTCTGGCTGGGAATACAAACGCCGGGCCTCTTCTAGATTGTAGTTGGCAATAGCATACAGCTGTACCATTGCCAAGTACTCCACATTTGAGTATTCGTACTGACGACTCATTTTCGCGCGGAACGTAAACAATACAAGCGTGTCAACACGGGATTGTCACACAGTACTAAAGAGAAGGAAGAAAGGACGCCTGTTGTGCGGAAGTGCGGGGATGCGCAAGAGTGGTGGTAGGTGCGTGATTGGCTGGCGGCGCCGACATAGCGGTTGTCGGTGTCTTTAATGGTGAATTTGATTTTGTGTGAAAAATTGTGAATGACATCGATAGTAAAATACATAGTATTTGATTTACGTGAGATTGAGTAGCGTTACTACCGTTTCTCACTTTTTCACTATAAGAGATATGAATCTCGATGTTGATAAAATAAAGTATTTTTATTTTATGAAATTAACGTTATATATAGCTTCTCTTATTGATATATAATTCAAATTTTTCGTTTCCAAAACGACCTTAAATTCACGGTGTATATATACACGGTGTATATATATACGAAAAATTTGAATTATATATCAATAAGAGAAGCTATATATAACGTTAATTTCATAAAATAAAAATACTTTATTTTATCAACATCGAGATTCATATCTCTTATAGTGAAAAAGTGAGAAACGGTAGTAACGCTACTCAATCTCACGTAAATCAAATACTATGTATTTTACTATCGATGTCATTCAAAATTTTTCACACAAAATCAAATTCACCATTAAAGACACCGACCACCGCTATGTCGGCGCCGCCAGCCAATCACGCACCTACCACCACTCTTGCGCATCCCCGCACTTCCGCACAACAGGCGTCCTTTCTTCCTTCTCTTTAGTACTGTGTGACAATCCCGTGTTGACACGCTTGTATTGTTTACGTTCCGCGCGAAAATGAGTCGTCAGTACGAATACTCAAATGTGGAGTACTTGGCAATGGTACAGCTGTATGCTATTGCCAACTACAATCTAGAAGAGGCACGGCGTTTGTATTCCCAGCCAGAGCACTTGGATGCGCTACGGCTGCGAGGAATTGAAAGTCCTCAAGTTCCCTCTACGCCCACCATCTTAGCTGTAACCCAGCGCCTTCTCGACCATGGACAATTCCGTGCGCCGACTCATGCGCAAGGCCGAGGAAATAACAGTAAGTAACAGTAAGTAAAAGGACTCCATTTCGAGCAGTTGCTTCGATACAGAGAAGTGTAAACAAACTGTTAGAGGTATTTAAAAGTTGAGTGAAACCGTGGGTGTGTAATACACCTCTACCTACTCTTTCAGGAATACAGGCGTGATGCTATGTTTTTTTTTTCCTATTTTAAAAGTTGATTATTCTGTGCTGAGGGACTAGTGTATTGAATTAATTCCTTTTTTAAATATTTCTATCATACATCACATTTAAATATTTCTACTTAAAACTTTAACCTACTTTATGTATTTTATTTTAAATAATAACTTTGAAATACGATAGGTAAGTACTCGCTCGCTCGTTCTGTCGCGCCGCCGTAGGTAGGTAGGTAGGTATCAGCTGAGCTGCGGTGCGTTGTCCTTTCTTATGGCGTGCTTCATTCACAATGTGTTTGAATAAAATGGCGATGCGTTACTATTTCCTAACTCGAACGAGTGAAAATATTTATTAAAATTAAAACTTTTTAATATTAAGTATTACAATTAATTTATCCATTCTTAATAGTTCTATGAGTTATTCCAAATTCACCTGTTTCGTTTCCAAAACGACTATAAATTCACGGTGTATATATATATGTATTAGTATCCGTTATCTAGTATCCATAGCACAAGCATTTAGTTGCTTAGTTTAGAAGTAGAGGGAGCTGTGTGATTTGTGTCCAAGATATTATTAAAATTGTTATCAATGTGTTCGTAAAAAGCGCTTCAAAACGTTAACTTTTACAAAGTTAATGTTCATGTGTGGAAATGTAAATAAAATATACGCGGTTCCCAAAATCTAATATAAGTGGTTGCGCTGTCAGTGATTCGATGCTATTAGTAAATTTTTCCTGACATGTGCCATCTATTGTAGTCTATGCTAAATCTATGTATGAACCCACAACCGTTGTGTCAGATGTCAGCTGATAAACGACCGCCATTTTTAAACTAGGCGGACCACGGTTTAAACGGCAAAATCTCCTGGTGTAAGCTAAACTATAGTTTAAACTGTTATTGGAGTTTTATCTAGCATTGATCTTACGAAATAAACGACAGATAAGGTTTAAACTAGGTAAAATAGTTTAAACTGTGATTGATCTTACGGGCCTAAGTATAGTTGAAATAATCACAACAATTATAATTATATCTTCATCACATTGAAGCATAACTTTTAATTAAAGCATAATTTGAGAAGATTATCTTTATAAAAGGAATAATAATCAATGTTCATATTCATCTAGTCATTTAAAATTTTATTTTAGCATATTACAACTGAAATAAATGTTGCATAGTGGCACACTTGCACATGTTTAGCTGTAATGGATGATTACAAGGATTGGAATATTAGAGCCATTACAGTTTTAACAATTATGAAACAAACATAAAGCATTGAATATATATTATGCTGAATTTTAGTTTTCTTAAATAATAGGGATTTATTTAATTCCTAACGCAAAATAAGCTCACCTGAAATACATTAGCTAATGCTGTTGCTCCAGCATTTTCCAGTCTGTTACGACCAGCTACAAATATTTTTAGTTTACGAGGTCTTGAGGCAAGTGCTTTGGCAAGCAAACGGCCACCCATTATACCCAAACCATTGTTATTTAAACGCAGCTCCTGCAAATAGTCACAACAAAGTTATACTCTACCAAATAATTTAAAAGGTAATTGTATTTATTAAAAAAAAATATCCAAGTAATATTTATTCCAAATCATAGTAAAGAACAAAGTCGTTTTTCGCAGTCTGTCTCCTTATATGCATAGATCTTTGAAACCACGCAACAGATTTTGATGTGGTGCTTTTAATAGATCAGATAATTGCTTGTTCCGCTGTTATACCAATAATACAACACATATATACAAATGTATTAACATTTTATGATATCAAATTTTCATCTTGTAATAATAGTAATTTATGGAGTAATATTAAAGTTAAAAAAATATTACCTCTAATTCACTGCAAACTTCACTTTGCAGCAGTTTGGCCATCCCTTCTACACCTATAGGACCAAAAGCATTGTCACTGAGGTCTAAAACGTTGAGCCGAGCCCCCGCTGTTATCATACCCTCTCCAAGGGCTGCCTGTAAATAAAATAGCCGAATAATATATCTTATAAAAAATTAACAGTACAAACAAGGGAAATGGTTAACTATTATGCAATAGAAAAAAATATTACTTTTAGTAAAGCTAATATTAATACATAAAAGGATTTAGCTGTGCGCGGGCATACAATACACAAAATAGTACTAAGAAATGACCATTCATTACTCATGTTTTAAAAAAAAAACAGTTCTTACCAATGCTGGTGGTATTTCAGTCTTCATTCTGCCAGTGAACAGATCAGAAAACGTTGCTATTTTCAGCTCTGGGTGATGTTCTAATGCTTGGGCAATAGCTTGTGCTGCTAATACTCCCAAAGTATTCCC
Organism: Euproctis similis; assembly: GCA_905147225.2. NCBI lineage: Eukaryota > Metazoa > Arthropoda > Insecta > Lepidoptera > Erebidae > Euproctis > Euproctis similis. Next base: position 4,779,160 of record LR990107.1, read on the forward strand.
AGTGAGGGTGAGATATTGCAGATTAGGGCAAGCATTGATAGCATGAACAATAGGTTTTGCTGCAAGATAAAATATGATTAAAAGTTGTGGTATCCACTTTAAAGATGGTAGATAACTAAGGTATAATTATCTAAAATTTCTGATGAAATATGTATGTGCAGATGACTGTATAACAAAAGCATTACATGTAGCTAACCATAGATAAAGCATCTTAGTTTCCTGGAGATTGAGCTTAACGCTTCCAAATGAGAAGTCTCTGGGTCAATTTCTACTCTAAGGAATGTGTTTTTGCAAGTTAAGTAATGTTATGTTAAACATAATACATTTCTGTTGTAATTGTTGTGTAGAGACGATTTACTTCATGTACAGAATGTTGATAGTATTGCTGGCGCAAATTACTTGGAAGTTTAATTACTTATAATGAATACGGCGGTCTACCCCCGCTTATTGATATTTATGATATATTACAGTTATTAAAATTATGTATTCGTGAGGTAGGCAGGTACCTCAAACTATTAAATAATTTAAATTGTACTGAGTAACAAATGTAACTACTAACAATAGTGCATAAAATGATCCTTGGATTCTGTGTTTTTTTTCAACTTGAAGGTAATTTAATATATTATTATAATTTTAACTCGTGCAGTAAATTTTTTTAGAGGCGCTTTATTGTTGGCCTGGTCAAAATGTATTAGCTATTAAGATAAAGTTTGTATTAAACTGTGTAACATTTATTGAATAAAGATATTTTTAAAAGTAAAAAAAAGTAAATTACTTATAATGGGCATATGGGTGGAGCATTAATTTAAAAAATAAACTTAACTATATCAATTGAAATTGAAAGTATTATCATTAGTTGGAACTGATATTGGAGGTTATGTTTTTTTCTTATTTACAAATAAGTTCCTTGGAATTTGTAAATTTAGGTAATAATATTCACTAGAAAATAATGTTGAATAAACCCTCACCATCGTAAGGAGTGTCTAGTTTCAGTGATTTTCCAGAGAAATCCACGCCACTAGTGGGCCCACCAGAATCGATTAGAGCGGAATTTATTGAGTTAAAATCGAAAGCAGACATTTCAGGTCACTTAGATAGATATTAATATCTAGGAGGAGTCTACTTTAGTTATTTCTCTAACAAATAATTCAGTAGCTCATAAATTCAGTAACGGTCTCGCTCAACGTAACCATACCAACGACTTTTAAACAAAGAGTATTTATTTAAATGCTTTTACAATCATCTAACGGTTTTTTTTCAATTGTACGCTGTTGTATTTTTTTTTTTAATTTATTTTACGGCAGTGAACGCTGTTGTATCTGTACCAGTGTTGCCGACCCCAACAATTCAAAAAACAACAGATCTCTCATTAAAAAAACAGTAGAAAACAGTAGATGGGTTCAAAAAGGCAGGTTTCATACTTTTCTCATATATTATAATTTAAACAGTGGTAGACCAAGCAGTTTGCTGCATGAATGGGCCGGCTCGACCGGTGAAATACGACCTCTCAGAGGATCGACGTAAAGTGGCTCATGCCGCGTTTCGTTCGGTGAGACAGGTAACCAAAGGCCCCCACCCCCTTTTCCCAACCTTCCCTATCCCCTATCCCTTAAAGGTCGACAACGCAACAGTAACACTATATGTGTTGCTGGTATTTATGGGTGGCGTTGGTTGCTTACCCTCAGGTGACATGTCTGCTCGTTTACCCTCCTATCCCAAAAATAAACAAAAACAATAACAAACGTCAGTAAAAATACTCAAAAAACTTGAGAGGTGTCAAGGGACACCCGGATGGAACGAAGTTCCTTTCGATTAATTATTGAAGGAATTGTAGTAATTTTTTTTTTTTAAGTTATAATATTTTTTTTTATTGTCAACAAATTTATTGTAATATAAACTTAAATCAGTAGGCTCAATTTTCGTAATACTTCAGTTACCACGAGCCGATTGCTCGTGGTAACTGAAGTAGGAAACATATGTTTGGGATTCTATTGTATTTAAATGTCTTGAAAAAACTGCATCAATGGTAGTATTATATTTTGTTGTTGATTCTGCTGGATTATTGTTAATTCATAAATCAAATTCTTCCTCTAAGTCAAAGTCAAAGTCAAAATAACTTTATTTTTATAGGTCTTCACAGACACTTAAAAATAGTCAACAATTACAGATAACATTATGATTTAAAATTAAATAAAAGAAAACAAACACGAGCGCTTGTGGAAAGTGCCTCCGTGGAACAAAAAAAACACGGACTCAATCGCCACGAGCGGCCTGATTCCGAGTGTAGGGGCTATCATGAGAAGAATCGGGCAGGAAACTCATGTGCCAAATACTCTTTTCAAACCATTTGTAATAAATAACAACATTATTATCACTACTGAAAACAAATCAGTAGGTTGGTGAATAAAAGGTGTAGCAAACAGAATACTCGACAGTCACAATTAAGATCCAACCAAATTAAAATCAACGTCCTACAAGTTAACTAAGAAATTCTATGCGATCACAGTAGTCGAGCACAACTGACGCGACACCTTTTAATTAGAGTGGTAAAAGAAACTGTAGCAATGGTTTTGATTTTTTTGATTATTTACAAAAAACCTGTATACACTCAACAAAAATAATCGTCGCGACACCACACTGTTCAATGCGAAATAGAAATGAAAATATCTGGCTTGTTTTCTATAAGAGAGAGAGAGAGAGAGAGAGAGAGAGAGAGAGAGAGAGAGAGAGCTAAAAAAAACATATATAAAAATGAAAACATGGAAAATAAAACTTTAAAAAGAGTTCCGATACCGGGATTCGAACCCGAGCCCCCTGTATGAGAGCAAGGTATCCCAGCCACTAGACCATTTGGGTAGTTATACATTTTTCTAAATAAGCCGATACTTGAAATAGCTAAAAAAACATATATAAAATATGAAAATAGGAAAATAAAACTTCAAAAAGAGTTCCGATACCGGGATTCGAACCCGAGCCCCCTGTATGAGAGCAAGGTATCCCAGTCACTAGACCATTTGGGTAGTTATACATTGTTCTAAATAAGCCAATAAAATATGTATTGTGTCGTGACAACTTTTCTTAAGATTTTTTTCCGTCTAGCCCCCTTTCACAACGCGCGATAAGGAACTTCGTTCCAATTATTTCAGTTACTAGGACACATTCACATTATTAAATTTATATAATCACAACTTATGTAATAAAAAAAACTACTCTAGAATAAACTATGGGAGAAACAAGAGTATGTAGTATTTTTTTTATTATTAATATTATAAAGGTAGGCATGTATCACACGTATTTGAGAAATTTAAAGTTTCAACTGTAGTTGTCACTAGCTTAAGGACTATGGTCAATTAAACTATCCAGTTACATAACGTTTTTTATCATAGAAATAATAAAGTAAAACATTTTCTTATATTATATCATATTATATATCATATTCTTATTGAAAAAAACAGTAAAATTTAAGGATAAAACAAAAAACAATTGAAAATCAGTAAATCTACTGTTAAAACAGTAGGGTTGGCAACAGTGTATCTGTCAAACCTTTTTTTCTGCATTGATAAAGGATTTGTCGATTTGCCATGTTACCGATCCTCCAGATGGCTAGGAAAGTTGTACGGAGTTGGGCGAACACGAGTATGTGGGAAGGCACTTCGCGCTACCCCGTCCAACTTTGCCTCGCCTCGGACTACTTTCTGAAGTTGATCCGACCGTCCACACGGCTAGGAAAAGTTGTACGGAGGTGAAGTGCTTGTCATGTGGGAACGCACTTCGCCCTACCTCGTCCAACTTTGCCTCGCCTCGCACAACTTCCATTTGTTGTCGGTTTTTTAACCCGAGTCAAAGGGCCCGAGCATAGATACCTATTACCTACATAGTTTTTTGTATATTTATATATAGTTATTGCACATGTGCGTTCACGAAATGAATGACTACACTTCGGTAGTAAATCAGACGTCGTCTGAGCACGTTGTGTTATACAGATCTTTAAAATTTCTTTAATCGAATAAATCATTTGAAGAAATTTGACAGATATTTGTATAAGTCGATGTGTGGTATGAATGTATAGTTAATGTCTTCTAATTGTAGGTACTTATTAGTAAGTATATATTATAAGGCAATTTTTGCACTTGATTACTATTGTAAGGGATACTACACCTCATGGCACGTACATGTACGTGCCATCAATAGTATATAACAACGGTACGCACAGTATGCTGTAGTGGTCGGTGTGCAGCGACAGGCAGTTGTCGCTGACACAAATAAATGACAAGATCTTTAATACGTCTTTCATTTACCGGCCGCTCAACCACCATCATGGAAGAAGCACCACTCACGATATACCATCATCCATAGGAATAGTCACCAGTAACGTCATCCGTTACACTATCAGAGAGTGTGTTTGTAATATTGAAATAACTGCATTCTACTACATTCACATGAACATAAAAAGACAAATTTTTTTTTTTTAATTTTTACGTATCCGTCTGTTTGTTTCGGGTAATCTCTGAAATGGCTGGATCTATTTGGACGGAACTTTTATTTGCGACTTATTTTAGAGAAAAAAATAATATTTATTGTTTCCGAGGCGAAACAAAGTTCAGCCGGTTCAGCCAGTACCTAATAAAGTTACAGCAATTATGTTTTAAAGAATTATCAAATCAACATATTTTATTCCTGCTACTATATTACCTACCACTAGAGATAATTTTTGTAAAGGAACTTTTGGTAATAACTATGTAGGTAAATTATGAATGAGACGACATTCATAATTTACCTACATAGTTTTTTGTATATTTATTTATAGTTATAGCACATAGTGCGTTCACGAACAGAATGACTAGTCACTTCAGTAGCGTTGCCAACTTGACGGGTTTCCCGTCAGATTTGACGGGTCAGCAACGGAAAAAAATTGCGCTTAACGGCCAACGGATTTTTCAGCGGGACAACAAATCTTGTGAAAACTAAGCTAAGAAATAAAATGAACTCATAGTTCAGCCGGTTCAGCCAGTACCTATTAAAGTTACAGCAATTATGTTTTAAAGAACTATCAAATCAACATATTTTATTCCTGCTACTATATTACCTACCACTAGAGATACTTTTTGTAAAGGAACTTTTGGTCGTCTCATTCATAATTTACCTACATCGTTTTTGTATATTTATTATTATTTATCTATAGTTATTGCACATAGTGCGTTCACGAACTAAATGACTACAATTCAGTAGTAAATCAGACGACGTCTTGGCACGTTATGTTACTTATGCGGATCTGTAAAATTTCATCAATCGATTAATCATTCGAAGAAATTTGACAGATATTTGTATCAGTTGACGTGTGGTATAAATGTATAGATAATGTCTTATAATTGTAGGTACATAATAGTAGGTATATATAAGGCAATTTTTGCACTCGATTACTATCAAGATATTATCATCACAAATCTAAACATATAAAATTGAAATGCGTGTTTGTAATATTGAAATTACTGCATTTTTACTTATTGTTTCGCCTCGGAAACAATAAATATTATGTTTCTCTCTAAAATAAGTCGCAAATAAAAGTTCCGTCCAAATAGGTCCAGCCATTTCAGAGATTACCCGAAACAAACGGACGGATACGTAAAAATTAAAAAAAAAAAAATTAGTCTTTTTATGTTCATATGAATGTAGTAGAATGGAGTTATTTCAATATTAGAAACACACTCTTTGATAGTAATCAAGTGGAAAAATTGCCTTATAATATATACTTACTAATAAGTACCTACAATTAGAAGACATTAACTATACATTCATACCACACATCGACTTAAACAAATATCTGTCAAATTTCTTCAAATGATTTATTCGATTAAAGAAATTTTAAAGATCTGCTTAACACAACGTGCTCAGACGACGTCTGATTTACTACCGAAGTGTAGTCATTCATTTCGTGAACGCACATGTGCAATAACTATATATAAATATACAAAAAACTATGTAGGTAATAGGTATCTATGCTCGGGCCCTTTGACTCGGGTTAAAAAACCGACAACAAATGGAAGTTGTGCGAGGCGAGGCAAAGTTGGACGAGGTAGGGCAAAGTGCGTTCCCACATGACAAGCACTTCACCTCCGTACAACTTTTCCTAGCCGTGTGGACGGTCGGATCAACTTCAGAAAGTAGTCCGAGGCGAGGCAAAGTTGGACGAGGTAGGGCGAAATGCGTTCCCACATGACAAGCACTTCACATCCGTACAACTTTTCCTAGCCGTGTGGACGGTCGGATCAACTTCAAAATCAAAAAATCAAATCAAAATCTCATTTATTCAGTTTAGGTCATTAAAGACACTTATGAACGTCAATAATTTCAATCCGCCAATTCGATTACTCACGTCCTGAGAAGAATTGGCAAGAAACTCAGGGGAGTCTTTTTTTTTCTTTTTACTTAATTTTAAGTAAACTAAATTACAAATTATTAGAATAATTTATAGAGCAAGATGAGGTTCCTCACGTAAAACTTAGGACACAGTACGTTAATATTCTTTGGACGCTTGAACAGACCAGTCCCCACAAACAGCACCCGTTCACGAGCATGACCCATATCTCAGCCATCGCCTCCCTCGCCATATTTTAGGGAAGGTGGCGACCCGATCAACGACGCCGCCATAAGCAAGGACCTTTCAGTGAGCATGACTTATTCAAGATCCCAGACAAAAAAAAAAAAAAAAAACTAGTAAGTTTGCCCGGCGAGAAACGTCATATTGCATACAATCTTACCAATAACAGTAAAGTTTGGTTAGCAGAATAACAATATTTTGCAGCAAATACAAACAATATAACACAAAAGAAGCAATTCAATTCCAAACGGTTTTATCATTGATATAATCTGCGATACAGTAATAAGCTCTTGTATATAGTCTACTTTTAACATATTTCTTAAATTTACCTAACGATAATTCAACCGCGTCGTTTGGAAGTTTATTGTAAAAGCGTATACATTGACCTGGAAACGCGTTAGAAATTTTTTGGAGCCTAGTAGTGGACACAGCAAGTTTGTTTTTATTTCTTAAGTTTAATTGATGGATATCACTGTTTTTCTTAAATTTAGTTATATTTTTATGAACATAGATTAAATTTTCATAAATATATTGTGAATGTAACGTCATTATTCGTATCTCTTTAAATTTACTTCTCAGTGTATCCCTGGGACTCATCATATAGATAGCACGAATAGCTCGTTTCTGGAGCACAAAAATCGAGTCTACATCCGCAGCACTACCCCAAAGTAATAAGCCATATGACATAATGCTGTGAAAATAACTAAAATAAACTAAACGTGCAGTATCAACGTCAGTCAATTGACGTATTTTCTTTACAGCGTAAGCGGCTGAGCTAAGTCTACCAGATAACGTCTCCATATGTGGGCCCCATTGTAGTTTAGAGTCCAATGTTATACCAAGAAAGACAACCTTATTGACCAATTCCAGTCTCCTATTGTCCATCACGACACTGGTTATAACTTGTTTAACATTTTTAGTAAAAAATCTAACATATTTGGTTTTGCTACCATTTAAAAGCAAATTATTAGCACTAAACCAGTTTACTATCTTTGAAAGAGCATTGTTTACATCGTCAATTACTGATTGTTGTCTCTTTACCTTAAAAACTAAAGAAGTATCATCTGCAAACAAGACTATTTCATGACTGTCCTTTACAAGATAGGGTAGATCATTAATGTACAAAAGAAACAGGAAAGGTCCCAAAATAGAGCCCTGCGGCACCCCCATTGCTACAGCTGATCCATGTGATCGCTTTCCGTTAACATCTACTGTTTGGATCCTATCACGTAGGTAAGAAGTAAGAAGATCCAAAGCAATGCCCCTTATGCCATAGTGATGTAATTTTCTGACCAGAGTCTTATGCTGGACACAATCAAAAGCTTTAGATAAGTCACAAAATACCCCATAGGCATCCTGCGACTCCTCCCAAGCCTCAAATATACTTTCGAGTAATTTTACCCCAGCATCACATGTTGACCGTCCTCGAGTGAAACCGAATTGTTTATTATGAAGCAGACTATTTTCATTAAAGTATTTAAGTAACTGAGCGAGGATTAGTTTTTCGAAAATTTTACTTAAAGTAGGTAGTACAGATATTGGTCTAAAGTTAGTGGGGTCTAATGTACTACCTGATTTATGCAACGGAATAATCTTGCTTAGTTTCATCAGGTCAGGAAACACACCACAATCAATGCATCTATTAAAAATCACAATTAAAGCGGGAGCGATAGTGCTAAACAAAGATTTTATAATATATACAGAAATGCCCCACAAATCAGCCGTCCTCTTAATATTAATTGATTTAAGCACGACATTTAAATCAAACCTATCGACATGACGAAAATTAAAACCGTTATAAAATTCTGGCACGTTATCTTTAAGTAACGAGTCTGCAATGGAGGTGGAAGAGCCCAGAGCACTAGTAAGATTGACAGGGAAAATAGAAAAAAAATTTTCAAAGGCATTGGCCACCTCATGATCTGAGTTGGTATCATGGCCATCGATACATAACTTAAATTCTGAATCCCTGGCTGGACTCTTACCAGTCTCTTCACTGATGACTCTCCAAGTGGCTTTGATTGTGTTATTACTATTTCTTATTTTACATTTAATGAAAATAGATTTCGCCACTTTACAAACGCGTTTGAAAATCTTTGAAAATAATTTTACATAATTTCCAAACTCTTCACTGCGGTTGAATTGTCTTTCATAGTACAACACGTACAAAGTTTGCCTACTTTTATGAATCCCTGTGGTTGCCCAGTCGCCAAAGACAGGGCTATTAGCAACAGTGATCTCCTTGGAAGTAAATATTTGGTTAAATTCGCGAAGCAAACAATTAAAAAATAAACTATACATTGAATTTGGTTCTAATTCATTATCTAAAAAAGGTAAGTTATTGGCTAAGTTGACTTTCATACGTTCCAAGCGACCAGCTGTTACTGGCACAAAAGTAATTTTCTTTTTTACTTCATTTTTATTTTTTAATTTAATGGTAATCATCTGCCCAGAATGATCAGAATCTAATTTATTAATAGTGCATGTTTGTGTTGGACTAATATCTGTATATATATTATCCAAACAGGTAGCTGTAGTCGCAGTAATTCTAGTAGGCTCCATAAATAAGTTAACCAAATTATGGGATTTAAAAAGACTTAGAATTTTACAAGTTGCAATTGTTTTAGCAAGAATATTGACATTAAAATCTCCACATACTAAAATACTTTTATCTGAATTACCAACTTTGCAAAGGGCTTCATCCATGATTTCTATAAAAGAGTTAAGATCCGCGGCAGGTGGTTTGTATACACATAAAACAATGAACTGCTCCAAATGTACACAGGACAGTTCTATGGAACATTCTACAGAGAGGGACACAATATCTTTCCGTTCTTTAAATTTAAGGTTTTTATTGAGCAAGATTAGCGACCCCCCATGTACTGTGTTGACCCTGCAGAATGAACTGCCTACCTGGTGGTTGCTGAAATTAAACATAAGCTGATGCTTCTTTAACCAATGTTCAGTGATACACATAATACTAATGTTATCAGCGTTCATGAATAATTCCAGTTCTAGTTGCTTGCCTTAAGTCATACAATATATATTCTGATGCACCAGGTTAATATAATTAATTGTATTATTTTTTTTACATTTATGTGGGTATTGTGACCTGTTATATTTATCATTTGATTGTATTGCTAAATCAATTAATTTAGAATGTAATAAATTAGAGCTAGAGGTGGTTACCTCTGTTGTCTTATTAACTAATTTAAATGATTTATGATAGGAATGTCAGACATAAGCTCAATAGAAGCTAAATTATAATTAATGTCATTGTTTAATGAACAATTACTGGAAGATACTATATCAATAGTCTTCCCAATACAGGTATAATTAGTAGCCAGGTTATTGGCTACAATATCAAAAAAATAGGATAGCGAAAGTGCTATCTGTCGCTTAAAACTATTAGTGAGGTAATATCTACCTCTTGTCAGATTGTAAAGTTTTGTACTAACAAAACTGTTAGTATCAATCAAATGGAGTTTATCATTATATGTACTTATTGTATGAAGCACATTATTCAACTTATACCTAAGATTATTTTCTGCTTCTGACAGCTTCTTACAGTACGGGAATGTGAACAAAATTATACGATTTAGGTTAAGGGAGAATAAATAGTCACAATAATTAACAATATCTTGTTTGTTCACATTTCCTCTATTTTCTACTAGAATAATGAGGTTATTATGTTTGTTTAATTTTAAATTTGTAATTTTTTTCATAATTACCTCATAAGATGCTGATGGAAAACAATGGTTCACAACTGATTGTCCTCCTAAAAGTGAATTTAACTGTGGGCCCATATTCCTTCCAATACTATCACTAAACATAATGGTACTTTCCACATCACTTGGTATACAACAAGTTACATCTAATGACTGCTCTACGCTAATACTAGCAAGGGAGCCATCACACAAGGTCTTAGTACTATCATTGGAAACCATGGACACACACACAGACTGTGGAGAACCAACATAAGCGCACTTAAATGACTGATTATTAGCAAGTGAATCGAAGTAGTCTACATTAAAATTACTCACTTCTAAAAGATTATCCACAGCCTCCGAGTACCCCTTAATCTCTTTCTCTAACATATCATATTTATTTTGGGTCAAATTTAATGATTCAGTAAGATGATTAATCTTCAAGTGCAGAGCCTGTGTGTTAGCTTCATATTCAAGTCAGAAAGTAGTCCGAGGCGAGGCAAAGTTGGACGAGGTAGGGCGAAGTGCTTCCCACATACTCGTGTTCGCCCAACTCTGTACAACTTTCCTAGCCATGTGGAGGCCCGGTAACACTTTTGAATAGAATACTATTTCCGTGATTGGTATTTATTCAGGATTCTGTGCGTAATAATAAAAGTACTATTGATATATTTTATCATATTCAGATTTTGCCTCATTATAACTTGGTATCTAATTACTGTTTTTAGAGATGATTTGGTACGCATCATAGGCCAGATTAAATAGGATCAAAAGTGAATGTCAAGAGACAGTATCGGTGGTATAGGGGGACAGGGCTATCACTTCACTTTAAGCTAGTTTAAATAAACTTGTTAAAATTATTGTTCTTTTATTTTGTAATGTCGTACTTAATAATGTCTGAAGATGCAGATCATGTGATTATGATTGTTCATTAGCAACATTATTAGGTCTAATCCTCTCACTTTTCTGTTCTGCAGAACTGACCATTTCAAATAAAAATATTTTTTGTTTTCCTGAAAATTCTCTCTTCTAATTTTAAATTAGTTCTATTTAAAAAATATGGGATTCATTCTTTTTCCAAAATTAGTCATTTGTTTCTTGATTACATTTTAATCCCATTTCCATCTTATTCGTCATCATGAATATGAGAACCGTCGGAGCAACAATGCGGCACCGGGCACAAGCGCCACATAACATCAATGACGTTTATATACGTCACCGCCTGTTATTGATTTGCTCGCTTCCGATAAAGGCATTTCAACCGTAATTTCAACTAAAATGAAACTTGCAGTCGTCCGAAGACATTGGTTGACAATGACGAAGTAAATGGGGATTGTGGATGATACATGTTATGACTGTGAGGTTAGCGTTAAAGCAATATTGGTCTGTTTGCATCACTTTAGCAAGGTGAACTCAATGATAGCCGTGTTTTGCAGCGCATAACAGACACACAAAAGAAGGATTTTTGAACCGCATTGTTATCTGGGATGAAAAATGGATTCTGTTTGATAAGCGCAAGTGCTTAGCAAATTGCTTGAATACTGGTTCAGCATAGGTGCTTAGGTCTAAGCAATGCTCTATAGGAGAACGCACCCCAAATTATGTGATTAATTATAGTTTCTTGCTAAACGGGATGAGCATTACTGCAGTTGTATACTGTAAAGAACTGAACACAATGATAGAGAAGCTGGCACATCTCTAACCAGCATTGGTCAGAGTCACTCCTCTCCGTTGCTCTTACAACACGCCCCCTCATACTACACAGAATATAATCTCCAAGTTGCAAGAACTTGGGTTGGAAGCTCTTCGTCAACCGCCCCAGAGCTTGCACCTACGACTTATTCCAGAATTTGATTAATTTCTTGTAGGAACAAAAAGCACAAAATGCCTTTGAATAATTGTTTCCATTGTTTGCCTCCCGTCCAGCTGATTTCTTTAAGAAGGGCAATAATAAACTCCCACTGCGTTGGCAAACATGCATTGATTGCGTGGGTGATTAATTAAGTATTAATAATTTGAATTTGCTAGTTATTTGATCGTATTGCGATAAATAAATAATTAATTCATTCATACATACATGACTTCATAACCAAATCCCTTGCGGGGTAGGCAGACAGAATTAATTAATTAGTTTAGTGTTCATTAATAACAATATTTCTTGTTTATTAATCTTCTTCCTATTTATTATTACTAATTAAATAATTTGATCATTAAAACTAAATAATTTACAACAGCCCTAGTTATATTTTCATTTAATGCCGTTGTAATAGAGAAAAAGCAGAAGGTACATTAGGCAAATAAAGTGTGCAGCGTGCTCTACTCCATTATCGTGAAAACTCCCTTGGAACATCATGCATTAAGCACCTCGAATTTATAGATGATTAGTATAAGTTAGATTAAGTTAGTTTAAGTTTATTACTTTATAAAAAAATTGGACTATCTAGTCAGTATCACTTCAAAGCTTTAGCCTGTCCAAAACTGGACTAATGAAAAAAAAGGAAAAAAATTAACATCCTTTAGAATACTAAAAGTAGGTATGTAATATGTACATTAATATGCTAGTCAAGTAAGTTTACATAAAACCATGAATAATGACAATATGATTGACAAACCTAATTTGTAACAGGATTATAATTGAAAGGTGATCGTAAGTTCATTTTATTATATTTACATCTATACTAAGAGAAAACCTAATCAATAATAACTTTTAGAATTTCTAACTACAGTTATAATAAGCAAAGGTTAAATACATTTAACCTTTGCGTAATATAACTAGTAGAATAATTACATGTACATATTATTTGGTATGGCAATAGCTTCGCCACCTATTATATTTGGGACGTAAACTTAACGGCGCGTCGAGGCCTAACAGCCACTGCCTAGTGTAGTGAAATACGTGAAGTTATATTGTGTTCTATATTTAATATCAATTCGTAAAGGCAGTGTGTTTGATCCCCGAATAACTACAAATATTTATGATATGTTATTCATTGGTGTTCTAATGGTTCATGGGTATTCTTTTAAGGAGTTATGTAGTTAAAATAATACAAGCATTTTGTACCTTGAAAACCTAATTATTACAGGGATATATAACTTCACGTCAAGTTCCTTACAGGGTAGGTAGAGAAAACAGAGTGCCCTAAGGTACATTGTTTTCATACTTCATTTGCCTCTTTGACATACCCCCTACTATCTAAACTATTATTAAAGTAAGTAAAACACGGCAATCTAATGATATGTTTGATTATTCTGATGAAGAATATTAAGAATTTAATACCAGTTAAGAGTCTTATTACAGTATCAATTAATTTATGGTATAGATGTTATGTTTATAAGTTTGTTTCAGATTAACTGGAATCAAACAAAATTCTATGTTAAGTAAAAAATAAATTCCAAATAAAAATGGCATTAAAACTGAATCTTCAATTTGGTGGTGGGGCGGAGCTGTTATTTGACAAAGTGAAGAAGCGTGAAATAGAATTGCCAGATATGAAAAAATATTTACCCGACAGTAATAAAGAAAATTGGACTATCAGAGAGTTGTTAATATGGATTAAGGATAATTTGTTGAGAGAAAGACCTGAGTTATTTTTACAAGTAAGTTTATGTTACATAAGATGTGTAATCTTTGGTGTATCAGTTTTGTCAAGTTGTGTCTCAAGCTATAAAAGGAAAACACTCGTTTTTAAAAATCTGTTTTGAGCACTGTTTTTAACAGTGGTAGAGCCAAGCAGTTCGCTGCATGAATGGGCCGGCTCAACCTGTGAAATACCACGACCTCTCAGAAGACCGACGTACAGTGGCGCATGCCGCGTTTCGTTCGGTGAGAGAGGTACCCGGAGGCCCACCCCTTCCCCATCCTTTCCTATCCCCTATCCCTTAAAGGTCGGCAACGCAACAGTAACACTATATGTGTTGCTGGGGTCCATGGGCGGCGTTGGTTGCTTACCATCAGATGACACGTCTGCTCGTTTGGCCTCCTATCCCATAAAAAAAAAATGCAGTGATCTGCTTGACTCTATCACTGTTAACGGCCATTCAACTTGGCAATGCACCCAGTCTTCTGGATATGCTGCTAAGATCCGGAGAAATTTGATTTCTGGTGGTCATTAAATTGTTAATAATGCAATTAGTTTTTCTTAAGCTGGTCATTAAATTGTAAATAAATAATGCAAGTTTTTCTTCTGTGCAATTGAAGCCTTCAAGTCACCAGTCATAAAATATGTCGTGTTGATTTCACAATCCATTGAAAATACAATGTATTTTTTTAATGTTTCAGGGAGACTCCATCCGGCCGGGAATCTTAGTTTTAATAAATGATGCTGATTGGGAGTTGTATGGAGAGTTGGACTACGAGTTGCAAGCTAATGATAATATTATGTTCATATCAACATTACATGGTGGATAAATAATATACAATTGTTTTATTTAAATAGTTTTATTTTTGTATGAAATAACACACATAACATAACTTCACGCCTGCTTACTGCCGAAGGTGTAGGCAGCGGCTGTTAAGCCTTGTCTCGCCGTTATTTTTACGTCCCACATGGAATAGATGGCGATGGCCAATTGTCATACCAGGCACAAAGTTTTCAGTCATCAATATTTATCACACTTAACTTCCAAAAACAATTTCGAAAAGCCATTGGTGTGAGCCAGTGTCAGGATTCGACCTCTGGATCAGAAACCGTGTGCTCTACCCACTGGACCACCATTTTTGTATCAGCACCTTAATATTGATGACAAATGTATTCTGGACAAATAAAGTAAAACAGTGCCCTTGACCACTATTACAGGTGGGGTAGATGTTAGTTGGTTATTTCTTAACAAATTTCATACCTGTTGCATACATACATACATAACTTCACGCTAAATCCCTTGCGGGGTAGGCAGAGAGAACAGAGCCCCATATGGCATGATTCTGACATGCTTCATCTGTTACATTATTCAAAATAATGTACCTAACTAATGTTAATAATAGATAAAAACTCATCAATTTCATTACTAGCTGATTGCTATTTAAATGATTTAAATCGCACATTACATTCTAAAAATATTACGATATACAAAAGCGCCTATTTAAATAAAACAAAATGCTTTGTTCTCTATATTTGACTAACTGATCAACTTAATACATCTGCTTAAATTGCTCATCGTTGACACCCGAACCTTGGAATGTGTGTAATTTATTTAATGTGAAAATCCAATATAAAAAATATTTTCCGAAATTCTGCCTCACAGAAAGAAAAAAAATCTATTATTATGAGTAAAACGCTATCCTGTTTTCGTTGAGAAGATTTATATAATTAGGCGGTACGAAGTTCGCGGGATCTGCTAGTCAAGCTCTAACCAGTAATCTTTATTATAGAAATGTGCAAAACTGCAAAATACTAAATATTTTTTATTTATGGTATTTAATAATACTACCAATCTAATCACCATACTAGGCAAATAAATGAATATGAATCTATACATATAATAAAATTGTAGAAAAGTCAAAACTGTACATTGAATATTTTTTAAAAAGAATACTTGGTGTGTGATCTGCAATCGATACCGAAGCCAAAAATATACTTTTTAGAATTTTTGTCTGTTTGTCTGTTTGTCTGTTTGTCTGTTTGTCTGTATGTATGTCCGGGATAAACTCAAAAAGTACTGCATGGATTTACTTCAAATTTGGCACGAAAATTATTAAGAAGTCGGGTCAACATATAGGCTACATATTATCACGCTATCACCTACGAGGAACGAGCAGTGAACCTTTATTTCTTCAATGTATTCTGTAGCAACGTGTAATCTAACGACGCATATTTGTATGTTGTTATGGTGTTATTATGTTAATAACCATGCTTTAATCTATACATATAATAATAATAATAATATAATATAAGTTAGCTTCACATTTTAATTAACTTATGCCGTTAAACATAACAGACAATTTTAAAACAGTGCCATCTATGAGATTTACAAAACAGAAAACATTAAGTTGAATTACACGTGTAAGCACTTTTTGGTTTTAGATATAAATAAATCTTTGAGATTTTAAAAACATCAAGTCGAATTACATGTTTAAACACTTTTTGAATATAAATAATTGAAATTTCATCATGCGCTTGCGGTCAATAGATGTTTTTAAGAGTCATAGATGGAGTTGTGCATTTTCTTCTTTAAAATTGTATCGTTAATTCTTTTCAGAGATGAGCAAGACAATTAAAAAAATGTATTTGTATATGCTAAAAACTGTTAATATTTTTGTTCGGTATTTATTGGTGTAATGATTGCTTCGTAATTTTATAATTTTACACCATTAAAAAAAAATGTTTCCTATTCGCTAACTAGATGGCGTTGGCGTCGAATTAGATCGCGCTATAATTTCGTTCACCAAAAGTGATGTTATGAGTACGGATGTCGCCGCGACAACTCATAGAAACTGGGGTTACCTGCGTTGCTATAAGTTATCGTGTGCTTAGTCGAATTTAACGTGAAAACTGAAAATACTTTCCTGAAATATAATTTAAAAAAAAAATATTTACTTAAATAAACTTCATTCGGAATCGGACTACTGCTTACTGCTTAGCTATCATTATCTGTGTGTAAATTCTCAGCGTGTAAATTATTTTCTGTTATTTTTCAAACTTAAAATAATCAAAATGCCTAGAAAACGGTCTAATCTATCCCAATCCTCAAACGATAGTCGAAGGAAAAGGTTAGCTCGATCTCTTGAAACCACCATTGAGCGTGAGGCAAGGATAGCTACTCTTCGAGAACACAATGCGGAAATTCGAGATGGAGAAAGTAGTACGTCGCGCCAGTCCCGATTAGATACTATGCGCACTCAAAATGCATCGTTGCGGTCTCTGGAAAGTATAGAAGCATACGAAATGCGGCTATTAAATGATCGGAAGCGCCATGCTGAGTCTCGCGCGTCAGAGACATACACGCAACAAGAGACAAGACTGAGTTTGCAGCGCAGCCGCACTTATGCCGCTCGATCGTGCGAGAGTGCTGAAATTCGAGAAGCTCGATTGGAAAGCGACCGGGAGCGTCACGCTGAGTCTCGCGCGTCAGAGACGTACACGCAGCTAGAGACGAGGTTGAGTTCCCAGCGCTCTCGCACAGATGCAGCTCGATTTTGTGAGAGTGTCGAAGCGCGAGAAGCTCGACTGGAAAGCGACCGGGAGCGCCACGCTGAGTCTCGCGCGTCAGAGACGTACACGCAGCAAGAGACGAGGTTGAGTTCCCAGCGCTCTCGCTCAGATGCCGCTCGATTTTATGAGAGTGTCGAAGCGCGAGAAGCGCGACTGGAAAGCGACCGGGAGCGCCACGCCGAGTCTCGCGCGTCAGAGACATACACGCAGCGAGAGACGAGGTTGAATTCGCAGCGGAGTCGCACTTCTCTTTCTCGGTCGATCGAAGATCATGAAGAGCGGATGACCCGGTTAAGAAGAGATCGTTCTCAGCATGCCCTTTCACGGTCGTTAGAGAACGATGAGCAGCGTGAAGAACGTCGTGCAGCTGCTCGGCAGCGGTACCACGACGTGTGTGGCGATACGTCTGCTCATCTATCGCTAGAACGGGATAGAATTCAAGAGTTTCGAGGATCTTGGTCGGGTGAACAGCGTGCGGCACAACTAGAACTAGATCGTCTGCGGCGTAGCATGAATCAACTTTCAACATCTGACGATGAATCCATGGTTTACGATATCGAAGAGCAATCGTGGCTAAATAAAGAGGGAAGTGGATTTATGTACAATGTTGCGATTAACTACGCCGCACACGGAGATATTGGTGTCTTAGAAGAAGTGTGTGCCCACTGTCAAGCCCGCAAATGGAAAGGAGAGCCCAATGGGATGTGTTGTGCATCTGGTAAGGTACGCTTGGAGTCTATGCAAGACCCACCAGATCTGTTAAGAATCTTACTAAATGGCGAACATCCGAAGTCCAGCCATTTTTTGAAAAACATCCGAGCTTATAACAGCGCCTTCCAGATGACTTCGTTTGGTGCAAATCAAATCGGTGAAGCAGGTTTCATGCCGACATTCAAGGTCCAGGGGCAAGTTTACCATCAAATCGGTTCGCTGCTACCTACAGACATTCCAAAATTTTTGCAAATTTATTTTGTAAGTGATTTTGAAGAACAAGCAAACCTACGAAGTAGACACATCCCCAATTTGGACCCTGTTCTGGTCAGAGGATTGCAAAGTATGTTGCATAACGTTAATCCGCACATTGGCAACTTCAAAGCCGCTCTGGCGTCGGTGCCTGAGAACGAGCGCAACCGCTTTAAGTTTGTCATCAGTGCAGATAGAAAGCCGATTGCAGCCCATCCGGGACGATATAATGCGCCAACGACGAATGAGGTCGCCGTTCTCTTAGTCGATCAGGAGTGTGATAAAAGAGATATCGTCTTACGCACGCACGATGACCGGCTTCAAAGGATCAGCGAAACTCACCGCGCGTACGATTCTCTTCAATATCCGCTCATGTTTTGTCGCGGAGAGGATGGCTACCATTTCGCCCACTATAATGTAGACCCCCAGACAGGCTCCCCAAATTATAACAAAAAAACGTCCGCCATGCAGTTCTACAGCTTCTTGATCCAGCTGAGGGTGAACAATGGCTCTTATCTCCACCATCATCGTACACTCTTTAGTCAGTTTCTGGTGGACATGTATGCCAAAATTGAGACAGAGCGTTTGGTATTTATAAGGTCCAATCAAAGAAAGCTGAGAGCTGAGAACTACGTCCATCTCAGAGATGCCATGCAGAATGATGCCAATGCTCAAGATGTAGGAAGGATGGTCATTCTCCCCTCCACCTTCACAGGAGGTCCGCGGTACATGCACGAGAGGACCCAAGATGCATTTTGCTATGTGCGAAAGTTTGGTCGCCCGGACCTCTTTATTACTATCACTACCAACCCAAAGTGGCCTGAAATAACAGCTCAACTCCTTGCAGGACAGGTTTCGTACGACAGGCACGACTTGATCTCTCGCGTATTCCACCTGAAGTTGAAATGCCTTATGGATCTTCTAACAAAGGCAAAAGTGTTTGGTACAGTCCGATGTCATATGTACTCCGTGGAATGGCAAAAACGCGGCTTGCCACACGCGCATCTGCTTTTGTGGTTGGAAGAAAAGATCAGGCCTATCCAGATTGATCAAGTCATAAGTGCAGAGCTTCCGGACCCTGACGTTGATCCTGTTCTGCATCAAATTGTTAAAAGTCACATGGTGCATGGCCCCTGTGGCACGTTAAATCCAAGTTCCCCTTGTATGAAAGACGGACGTTGTACAAAAAGATTCCCAAAAAAATTTACCAACGAAACCATTACTGGTGAGGATGGATATCCCTCATACCGGCGCCGATCACCAGCAGAGGGCGGGCATTCCACTGAGCTGAGCGTGCGTGGCCAGGCGCGACCGGTCGATAACCGATGGATTGTTCCTTACTCACCAGTACTGTCCAGGACCTTCCAGACGCACATCAACGTCGAGTCGTGCACCAGCGTCGGGTCGATCAAATATATCTGCAAATACGTGAACAAAGGTAGCGATCAGGCGACGTTTGCTTTACAGAACACTGACAGAGACGAGGTGACCAAGTATCAGTCCGGTCGCTACATCAGCACGTCTGAAGCAGTTTGGCGGATACTGGCGTTCTCTATACATGACAGGCATCCTGCCGTCATGCATTTAGACGTCCACCTAGAAAACGGTCAGCGCATATATTTTGATCCCAACAACGTTGCTGAGCGCTTAGAAAATCCGCGCCAAACAACTCTCTTGGCATTTTTCAGGCTCTGCGAAATCGACCAGTTTGCGAGGTTCCTTACGTATGACGAGGTGCCTTCATATTACACGTACGACAAGCAAAGGGGAATATTTAACCGACGTCGAAGAGGAGGTGCTGTCGAAGGTTTTCCGGGAATTTTCAAGGACACCGTATTGGGTAGAGTTTATACCGTGCACCCGAATAATGGCGAATGCTATTTTCTGCGGTTATTACTTCACACGATCCGAGGCCCAACGTCTTTTGCCTTTCTGAGAACATTTGATGGCGTGGAGTATCCCACTTACCGCGCAGCCTGTGTAGCACGTCACCTTCTCGACGGTGACCAAAACTGGGATGACACCCTCGCGGAGGCGAGCGTCAGTAACAGCCCCAGCCGTATGCGTCATCTGTTTGCCGTCATCTTGGTGTTTTGTGGAGTCACGAACCCGGTAGCTTTGTGGGAAAAATATCGACATCATCTATCTGAAGATTTTCTACGAGCTTTGAGGCGTGCTACTGGAGACGAAGTCGAAGTAACTGATGAACGCGTGCTGAACACCTGTCTTAGTTCACTTCAAGACGTGGTCATTTCCATCGGCGGCAATCCATTGGTCGAATATGGGTTACCAGCTCCCCAATCATCACCGCATCAAGACCGTGGAAATCGAGAGTATAACGCTGAGACAATTTACGATCCGAGCGAAATGACCACCATACGAAATCACCATGTCGCTTTGTTCTCTTCAGAGCAAAAACAAATTTATGACACTGTTCTTAAAAGCGTTGGGCAAAACCAGGGTAAAATGTTTTTCTTGGATGCTCCTGGTGGAACAGGAAAAACATTTGTTACCACTGGCATACTTGCAGAGGTCAGGAGGCAAGGCAAAATTGCCATTGCTGTAGCGTCGTCGGGAATCGCTGCCACACTGCTTCCGGGTGGCAAGACAGCACATGCCATGTTTAAAATTCCCATCGATTTAGAGAGCACCGAAACGCCTGTTTGTGGTGTGTCACGCAATAGTGATAAGGGACACGTGCTGAAGGATTGCTCTCTGATCGTATGGGATGAGTGTACGATGGCCAATAGAAAAGCAGTTGAGGCCGTGGACAGAACCCTGCAGGACATCCGCAGGAACGAACACTTGATGGGTGGTGTCACAGTTCTATTCAGTGGCGATTTCCGACAAACGCTTCCCGTGGTGACGCGGGGATCGAGGGCTGACGAGGTGAATGCTTCGTTGAAACGATCTTCGCTGTGGTCACGAGTTCGTACGCTGCGCTTGACCATTAATATGAGAGCTCGGCTCGGCGGCAATGCACGTGCTCAAGAATTCTCCGATGTTCTTCTAAGTCTTGGCGAAGGCACTCTACCAGAGGAGAGAGGTGGGCAGGTGGTGCTTCCAGAGTCTCTCGGTAGAGTCGTATCCAGCTTAGAAGAACTCATTCGCTGTGTGTACGGGGACATCAGTCATATACCGCACCAGCAGAATTCTTGGGTATGTGAGCGGGCAATTTTGACGCCCAAAAATGGTCAGGCTGAAGCAATCAACGAATGCATTCTCTCGAAAATTGAGGGGAATGAAGTGGTTTACACCTCTATAAACACTGTCATCGAGCAAGATGATGCCACACATTATCCCGTGGAATTTCTGAACTCTCTGTCAGCAAGTGGACTTCCAGCGCATACTATCAAGCTGAAAGTCGGTGTCCCGATTATGCTTCTTCGGAACCTATCTCCTCCGAAGTTGTGTAACGGGACCCGCCTTAAAGTCATCTCGCTCCACAGACACAGCATTGAGGCGGAAATTCTTACGGGTTGTGGCGTAGGCGAGGCAGTATTTGTACCACGCATTCCCCTCATACCTCATAACTTCCCGTTCCAGTTCAAGCGCGTACAGTTCCCCGTGAGTGTTTGCTTCGCGATGACCATCAATAAGTCGCAGGGGCAGACACTGAGAGCAGCGGGTGTCGACCTCAGGACGAGCTGCTTCTCACACGGGCAGCTGTACGTCGCTTGCTCCCGCGTCACCAGTCCTGACTCTCTTTACATTTTGGCTGCGGAGAGCCAAACCAGCAATGTTGTTTATAGAGAAGTTTTATAAGTATATATTTTTATCCTTTTCTATATTTATATTTTCTTATTCATTATTTTCTACATTTGCTTCAGTCGCAACTTATTACTTAATTCAGCAGAATCACCATAAAGTCATTTATTCAAAGCAGACTGAAAATCAGCACTTTTGAAGTTCAACAATTTTACAAAAGACAGTCTCCCTCTGTTACTGTACTTTCTGTATTTATGAAATGTAAAGAAGTAACGGGTAAATAAATGTTATTTTAAAAGGTATAATCGTAGGTATTTTTGGTGCTGTATAGCGTTCAGGCAGATGACGTCGCGGGCTACAGCTATACTACAAAAATTCCTGTTAAAATGAAAATAAACAATGCGGGCAACAACCATTGCTACCGCAATCTGTACTTATCCTACCAGTTACAATTTCATTTTAGAGGTAATTACTTCTCAACTGTCTATGTAAAAATATAGCTATCTGATCACAAATTCCACGCGTACGAAGTCGCGGGCACAGCTAGTATAAAATAAATATGTTAATTTTAATGGCAGTACAGCGTCCTATTGTAGCGACATCTACTGTCACAAATATCTTGGTGGTATATACATAATTAGAGACATCTAGCGTCCGATAGTGATTACAGCTTCACGAGTTTATCACGAAACCCCTAACACACAACATAAACCGTTTCGGCAACGCTATTTGACACTAGATGTCAGTTTTCATGCTTCTTCGCGCTCTTAATACCCAAAGGTGTAGGCAGCTGCAATTATAATTGCTAAAGGCTAAAGGATTAATCGGGGTATACCCCGATTAATCCTTTAGCCACAGATGTGCGATTTCAGAGAGTTCTAGAGTTAGTCCCCGTAAAGTTACTAGACTCGATTCTACTTTTGTTTTATTTTCAATCGACTTCACGTTGGAAGGCGTGCATTCAACAGTGGTAGAGCCAAGCAGTTCGCTGCATGAATGGGCTGGCTCGACCGGTGAAATACCACGACCTCTCCGAAGACCGACGTAAGGTGGCTCATGCCGCGTTTCGTTCGGTGAGAGAGGTACCCGGAGGCCCACCCCCTTCCCCATCCTTTCCTATCCCCAATCCCTTAAAGGTTGGCAACGCAACAGTAACACTATATGTGTTGCTGGTGTCCATGGGCGGCGTTGGTTGCTTACCATCAGGTGAAACGCCTGCTCGTTTGCCCTCGTTTCGATTAAAAAAAAATGTGACACTGTGTATATAGGGTTAAACGGCTTTTTGACTCCTAGAAGGATATTGAATTTGAGAAGTATCTTTGGATTTGACAAAACAACATTATTTTCTGGACCTCTGATAAGCATCCGACAAAATTCGTTGCATAATTTCAAAGATCTAATTTGTGTTTTTTTTAATCGATCGTGTACACCCTGTACAAGGGATGGTTTGTATGTAAAATTCATGTAGGTATAATGTACCTAGTAAAAAGTGTTAATTTTCTAGATTTAGTTTTTGATTGCAAAAGCTGGCTGAACGTTAGCTGATAAAACAAAACAATGTACTATATTATTAAACACCTTCAAAAGGTCTACAAAAAGTCCGTGATGTTGTATATCTATCACTTAGGGATAACCCACAATGATTATTTTACTACTTCTAAAGCGAAACAAATTTCGCTTAGTTATCTAGTATATTGTAAAATAGCATAATTTGTAGACATTTTCCATACAAAGTTATTTTTTAAAACATTGTAAAAAAAGCAAATGGAAAGGTATACTGTTACTTTACGTATATTGTTCTTCATAAAACAGCAAAGAATGCGCAGCTGTAAACCCGTATTCCGAGTTTATTACAGACTTTGCTATGGCCTATATTATCGACTAGTTGTTAACCGCGGGCCCGCTCACATGATAGGCATTTCTTATGATCGCCCTAATATTTTAAAGAAAGAAATCTTAGATCATCTCATTTTTTTGTGGCGCTCCGGAAAGCTTAGAGTATCTTTCAGCCTGGGACCATATCTCATCTTGATTATGCTCTAAGCAAAGGTCAATCAATTTCTAAAAGACTGAAATAGAAATGATTTGGACACAATTTTAGATTAGGGAAACTTGACAATACTTTTACATACATATAAAAAAAGAATGTGTATGTATTATACTAAAATAAGGTCAGGTGCGAACAGGTTGTATTATTAAGTGGAAAATATTGCTCTGTACGTGCCATTTGTGACGGAGGTGTAGATTTATTATAAGACCATAGTTATTGGGGCAATCACGACCCTCGATGTAACCGCTGTAGTTTTGCTGGCCCTTAAGAGCTTAATGGGGTGCATTTTATAAAGCCTCCATTTGCATTATCGACGATGGAAAAATAGGTACATCACCGTATATATTCGTGAGTCCATAGGCGGTTACCTTGTTTAATTTTTTTGTTCTACATAGTAAGAGTAAAATACAATTTTGTCTTTATCTCCAACTATTTAACTCGGCTATTTGTTCCGCATCAAAATTAATAATTAAGTAAATTTTGGATGTAACAGTTTTCCTTTATTACATCATGCATAAATTATAGATAAAAACCACCCCGTTTACACTCTCTATCCATTAAAAAAAGCCGCATCATAATCCGTTGTGTTGTTTAAAAAATACACATACCTATAAGGGTATAAACAGCAGAAAGCTACTTTATTTAATACTATGTATGTACCTAATGATGATGTAGTTATAACTAGTGGGCTCGTTTTGCTGAAGCAGTACTTATATTACTAAATGTAACTTTTGATTCTGATTTCTGAAATTTTGTTTGTGTATTACAATATTTGAAAGCTGAGATATATCAAACAGAAGCTCACGTTTCAAATCACTAAGTTATTGAAAAGATTTGCCAAAAATATCTCTTTCTGTTTTACGCAAAGAAAAAGAGATAAAGAGATAATATGGTTAAGACACTGTAGAGGGAAAGGTTTTAAGACAACTTAGTTAGTTTAAGTTTAAGTTGGTTATTATTATGTTATCATAAAACCAAACCGAACGACTTCTTGAGGAAGGTGATGTGAGAAGTATTGAAAACCAATGAGCGTGTAAGACAAGAGTTATGAAAGTCAAAGCAGCGAGTGACGCGTGTTAGAATTTTAGAATCGTCCCATTTATAGCGCTCTGTTCTCCATGCCTACCCCCCAAGGGACTTGTCGTAAGTATGTATTTATTTGAGCTTCTAGACTATAACCCTTGAGTTAAGATTCTATACCAATACAGGTTTTAAAATAACATTGTCTTAATATTTACGTATGTTTTAATTAATTTGTTATATCAACACGTTTGTTTATTTAATAACAATGTTCAAATAACTCGAAATTATACAAATGTGTTTATATTACAGTGAGTGCCTCGAGCCTCGACGCTTAGAACTCGTTAAGCGAGGATTATTAATCAATGTATAACGAATAAAAATAAATTATTTCCTGGTGTAAAATTACAGGTATTAAAAGGTATAAGCGTCAGTATCAAGGGAAAAAGAAGCGAGTGAGGCGGGTAAGAATCGTGCCTTATGGCGCTCCGTTCTCTCTGCCTACCCCAAAAGGGATGGATTTGGCGTGAAATTATGTGTATATGTATGTATGTATCAAGGGAAAAATGTGTATTATTGACTTAACAGGTTGCGGAAAAAGTATATTCAAATATATGTATTATTACGTATGAACTTGTAATAAAATATATTTGCCAACCATTTGTAGATACAAATGTAGGCAAATATATTTTATTACCAAAATTACCAAAACATAATCCAGCCAGATGGCTGGTTTGGGTTTTGGTAATTAAAAAGTTTTAATTTTAAAGAGGAGAATTCCAAATTCAAATTATCAAAATGTATGATTTTCATTCGTTTTTTTTTGTTAAAATGGGTGAATCTAATGAAGAAATACAATACGTTGTATAATTTTACTACAAATAATTATAACAAAACATGTATACAAAATTTCAGCTCAATCGGTTGAAGACATCTACTCCAAAATTGACTATGTATCTACATCAAAAGATTCCACTCGAACATATATACTTACATACATAAAGTGCAAGTTATTAAATAAGAGCATAAAAAATTAAAATGCAACACAAACCGCGAAAATAATTGTGATGTTTATGGACCTAATGCAGACATACTTGTGAGAGTAATGCAGATGTTTTCAATCCGGAAATTTTGTTAATAAAGATGCAAGTTGCTCTAGCTGCCTTGTTTACGGACAAAAAAGATGCCATTTTTGAAAATAAGTGGAGCAAGATCGGCATACTAGTTTTACAATGAAGCTAAAGAACGGGGAACTGACCACGGTATTGGTCTGTACTGAAACGATATTGGTGCATATATATGAGTAACTTAATTGTTATATTGATGTCTAAGGTAAACGCAGGTATTAACGACCCCTCTAAGGCAATTTTAAAATCAACCATATTTTTTTAGTATACTGGTTCCTCTAAAGATTTATAGTTTCATTTTATATGCTAGTGTTATGTATAAAAAATGTTTTTATTGAACCAAATACATTTAAATAAAGGATTATCATGTAAAAAATAATTTACAATGTGACTTAGTCGATTGTTGCAATTACCGACCCATAAAAACGTCTGTGAAGCTATTAACGATTTTTATGCAGCTATTCCCGATCGTATATGAGAGGAGGCCTTTTTCCAGCAATGGAATGTATAGAAGCTAGTGATGATGATGATTACCGATCTTAATAAAATAAAATAAAAATGCAAATATATTCGTATTTTTTTATTATAGTTATTTTTAATAAAACAAATGAGTACTTCTTAGTAATGAACTAAATAATTATAAACTTTTAAATTAATCAACATAATACTATTAATATATATTTAATTAAAGGATTTCAAACTCTAGGATATTGCTATTGAGATTGAGATTTTTTGTTCTTTAAGGTCGTTGTTTTCTTCAATAATTCTTTTTTTTCCCTTTTTTCTAAGATTTCTTGTTTTCTTTTTATTTTTCTATTTTCTTTATCTTCTTTTTCTTTTATAATTCTCCTTTGGTATTCCATAAACTCATCAGATATAGCTACTGTCGGCGTGAGTTTTTTATTTAATGTCTTCTTTTTATTATCGATATTATTTTTCGGAAAGTAAAGAGAATTTTTGAAAGGTGTCGCATAATTCTTAAATGGTGTGGGAATAGCAGAGCAACCACTTGTTTTTGGAGCGGCCTCTTTGGTTGCATTTTCGGGTGATGGTGTATACTTCTGAAGTGTTTGTAGCTGCTCCGCGGTTATTTCGATTGAAGTATTATTTTCTGGTGCAAGAATTGAAGTGGACAAGGGTGTTAACTTGTTGGTAAATGGTAGAAGTAAATTATCTTGTTGAGGAGTAGATGTCTGCTGAAACTGGTTGAACTCATCTTGTACAGTCAATAAGTATACAGTAGGCGACGAGGGTAGAGGTTTTTCAATAAATAAGGATAAGTTGGATGCCTCTTCTCCCAATACTGCTGAACCTTGCTCATTACTCTCACCAACTATATCAAAATTTAGGATAGCCTCAGATATATCTGGCGTTTCATTCACAAAATTATTATTGAGTGTTGATTCCCCTAATTGCAGAATATTTTCACTCTCTTGATTTATGGCGTTTTCGGGGCTATTTTTTTTCCAATATTCGAATAACTTTTTATAAGTTGGATCTCCCATCCATTGGCCTCCCGAATCTTTAAAACTTTTTAAAGCCTCGAAATCATGCTTAAATTTTTCTGCATGTTCAGATGTGGATATATGATTGTCTTCTGTATGCTGGCAACAGTTTACAGTAGTTTATTTTTGATGCATCAAATGGATATAATCCACAACAAAGAAATCCGCTCTGTATGGTTTCAGGCTTAAGGCATTGGTCAAAACATTTTTTTACTGCCGGAGCAAAATCAGTGCGTTTAAGCTTGGCATAGTTATTTTGAATTCTGAATTTATGCACAACAGTCCTCCATGTTCCTTTGACTGGTCTGAAAACAGCTACGTCAAGCGGCTGAAGTATATGTGTAGAGTTGGGAAGTAAAGCTACCAGGATGATTGCTTTTTCTTTACAGAATGTTGATAGTGGAAGTGATATGTGAGATGTGTGACCATCCAAAAACAAAACTACTGGAAATGGTATTTCATTTGTTACAAGCCACGGATAGAAGCAGTTGGTTATATATTCATAAAATGCTTCTGTGTTCATCCAACCCGACTCCGTGTTACCAAGTCCCCATCCACGAGGTATTGTAGGTACAAGATTTTTAGGCATACGTTTATACGGAAAAAGTATCATTGTAGGTTCTAGATTTCCGTCAGCTGAAACATTCACAAGCACAGTCAAGCACTAGCAACACGATTATACACTCGTTTGTTACCTCTGCTTACCAAAACTTCTTTCTCTTTTGGGCATAAAAAGAAAGCAGTTTCGTTACAGTTAAACACTCGTCTAGGATCTGCTAAAACATCATGCAGATTATTTATCATAAAATAATTGTTCACTCTATCGAACCATGCACGTATAGCTGCTTCTGTGACTTGATTTCGGCTTGAAGGAAGATTTTGTGCAACGCGTTTAGATACTGTTGGATGTCTATTTATAAAATTCTCAAACCAATATCTGCCAGGCACACCATTTTTAAAAGGGTTTGGACGATTTAAGTTTTGGACTAGCTTAGCCACTGCTTCTAATAATTGTTCTTTTGTAACTGGAAATCCCATCTTGCCAAGGTAGTGAATCCAGTCTACAATCTGTTTTTCTTCACTTAAATTAAGAACCGGCTGAACTCCGCAAATTTCATTCTTATATTTCCCGTCCCGTTTGTCTCGTAATGTAGTTTTAGGAATATTAAACCTTTTTGATGCCTCATATACACTTGTACCGTCATTAATTGCTTTGATTGCTTCGGCTAGTTGTGTTTTACTGTACACTTTTCGCCGCTTTTGTGGCACCATATTTCTGGAAAAAAATATAATTTTATGTTTTATGTTAATTTAACCATGAAGTAGCATTTATTAATAGGCGCCTATTATGTCATAAAAGTAGATGAGAAACTAAATAATCTATATACGATCGTCGATCGGTAATAGCTTCTTATAGTTGCTATTGCCGACCCACATGGGTCGGTAATAAAGTATGTAAGTATAAACCTAAATTGTATTACCGACTCATAAAAAAATGGTTATTTTAATTTATTTGACCTTCGGACTACAAAATAAATTATAATTGATTAATGTCACAAAAAATATGAACAAATGCACACTGTTTTAAACAAAAAAAACAATGATTTATTACTGTAACTATTTGATTTCGAACATCGAAAAATATCATAACTTTGGTTAAATTGACAACGCTATAAGGTAAACACTAGACAAAAAAGTTTAGTCGCTAATAGATTTTTATAAAGACGTATAGCTTAGATTTAAACTGGTCCATAAAAACACTTGTGTTAGTGTGATATAATAACATAAAAGAAAATTGAAACGAAAAGTTACGTTGCTGCCATTGCCGACTTATGGGTCGTTGATAACTGCCACGACTTAAACTGGTGAAGCTAACACCGTCCCATTTTAATTTAAAGTTTTATCGTTTCAAATTACTTTTTATTAATAAAATGTTGTAAGAAATGAAAAGTTGACACTTAAGTGAATACATTTAGTAATATAAAATAAAGTATAGACGTCATTTGTTTGTATGAATGTCTTAAATAGATAAGTCACAGTACTTACCTGAAGGACCAAGGGAACAGTACGACACGTCCTGCGTCCACGCTACCCCGTAGTAACTGACGTATTTTATCTCTTTTTTGCACAATTACTCACACTGACGTAGAAGTATACGATGCTCAAGTAATAAATTCGTGTATAACTTTGCCTACCTATAGCTAGAATAGTTCTGGAAACGTTTAGATTTCGAATTACTTTTATAGGTCGGTAATAACTTCAGATTTTCGATGGGTCGTTGATAGCTGCGTTTACCTTATTTGGTCAAATATTTTATTGCAAATTATTTGTCTTTTTTATGTGTTAGTTCCAAGCGAATTTGCTAAACGATAGCGAAAAACTATTATTTGTCTTTAATTTTTTACTTTGGTTTTTTTATGGGATAGGAGGGCACCAGAGCAGGTGTGTCATCTAATGGTAAGTGACCAGCGTCGCCCATGGACACCTCCAACACATAATTTTACATTTGCGCTGCTGACCTTTATGGGAGTAAGATAGGAAAGGATTAGGAAAGGGTGTGGGCTTCCGGGTATTTCTCTCATCGAACGAAACGCGGCATGAGCCACTTTACGTCGATCTACTGAGCCGGTACCGGTACCGGTATTTCACCGGTCGAGCCGGCCCATGCATGCCGCGAATTTTGTTTATAATGTCCTACTCGCTTGGTATATTCGTGTCAGAAGAAGCCTGTTGGATCCGTTAGTATTAGTAATTTTGTCAACTGTCAACTAGTGTTAGCGGTGTTCGTAAAACAAAATCGTCCACAGCTCTATTTTTTGGGTACACCGGTAGGAAAACATGTAGGTATATTGCTGGCTTTTAACGCCGCCGTAAGGCAAATAGTGATGTTTCAACGTTTTTATTTGCCGAGGTGGTTCCGCATGTTGAAACAGATTTTCAACCGTTACCCGTAAGTGTTTATTTTAGGTTTGCTACATAATTGAGAATGTTTTATTAAGACTTCGCAAAATCTCTATCGTTTATAAGATTACAAGCAATTTTTATGTTTATTTCTAAAGCCGATATGTGTATCGGAGAGAATGCAAAGACTCAATAAAACCCACATTTTTCGTGTCTATATTTTATTTTTTAATTCAAAAATCACCTTTGGTAATCAATCTTCCATAACTAATACTAATTAGGGACATATAATCGTTAATTAAATAGAAAATTGTCAAAAAGTACAAAAAGTCAAATCTATCATCATGCCCCCATCATCGGGTAACTTGTAACTTGAGTGGCAACTCGTAAACTTCGAAAGTAAACATTATATCTTCAATTTCGTCATCTAAACCAGCACAGTTATAGTTAGCCCATTTACCGCATGCAGAACAGGCAGCGCCGCCTTCAAAGTTATCCATTTTGGCTTGTGCCACACAGCCCCTACATATTTTATGGTCTCTTCTGATCAATCTCCTCTATTTGATATTGGTTTTATAAATTTTAACCATTCTACTACAGTGATGAAAACCTATATGGTAGATATATTACAAAACATTAGTATTTTACTATCATTGGTATACTAATACATTAGCAATATAATTAGAACTATTTTAATCCAGTGTATGAGGATGTTGCCCCATCGTATCCAAATAAATTAAATATTGTACTTAGTTTAACTGCATGAGTAATCCTTGAGCTAGGTGAATAACTTTATTTCTACTTCGAAATGCTGTTATTCAAAGAAGAATCACGATGCATCCAAACTGAAAAAATGATACGGATATCGGCAAATACCATTTATTATACATAGCAAACAAAAGCAGTAGCGTAGCCAGTAATTATCGCCTCTTGCTAGTCTTAGGAAACGATTTCAACAATTTTTCAGTCAGTAATGTTTGTTGATAGTTTATATTCACAAATAAGCCTTTGAACTCACACAAAAATTTCATGAAAATCGGTCCAGTTTTCTAGGGAGTTCAGTGACATACATACGCACACAAGAAATATATACATATTTATAAAGATATATGATTGAAATGAAGGCTTCAAATGAATTCTAAAAAACTCGAATAATATTCCATCCAGTACACCAGGCTTTTCAAAGTTTTATTTTATATAAAATAAAATCTCAAAAAATCTCAAATATGCATTAGAAGAAATGGCAGACCATTTCTTGTAATGCATATTTAAAAGGCATGCTTTTTATACTTTATACAAATGGCCAGACGGGACAGACAGACGTCGGCTTAGTTTGAGCACTTTCGTTCTGAACAGCTCAGCCAGTAAGTATGACGTTTTCAGGTTACTTTAAATTACATTTTAAAATAATTCTCAGCCAACATTTATTAGTTCCTAGTTTTAAATATCTTAGCTTTCAGACCTTTCACGTTTCTAGCTGACATAGACAAGACAAATCCGTCTTAATAAAGAAATATTCAAAACGACTATATTTCTGGACCATATTTTTATACGACTTCAAAAAAGGAGTTTTAATAGTTAAAAATGAGTTTGTTAACGTTATTTATAGTTGTTTATTTATGTAGGTACTGTTTTTGTTTGCATAAAGTTTTTGACATTTGTGATTATAGTTTAGCAAGTTTTTGATATTTGGCGCTGATCAATTTTAGTCGTAGGTTATGTCAGGTCAGGTTATTTAGGTTATTTGTTATGAAAATAATAATGATGATGATGAATGTGACAAAAACGAAAGTTATGGTGTTTGGAATGTAGGAATGAGGATATGAGGATGCAAGGATAATGGTCGATGACGTAGTGCTGGAGCTGGTGAATGTAATTGTATATGTTGGATGGGCTTTTAACAAGGATGGAAGGTACACCGCGGGTGTAGAAAGTAGAGTGGCGGAGGAAATAGCTTAAATGGGGCGTTGGGCAGTTTCCTGGGCGCAGGAAAGCCCTGCTACCGATCCCAACGCTAACTTATGGAAGCGAGAGCTGGCTATGGCAGAGCGTGTATGAAAGTAGGATAAACGCGGTAGAAATGAGCGCACTGCGCAAAATCTGCGCAATGACTCTCGCTGACCGCGTCGAAAACAAGGTTATAAGGAAGGAAGTTGGATTGAAAGTGAGTGCCGGTGTAAAATTAAGAAAGGGCTCCGATGGTTCGGACATGTAGAAATAATGGATGATGCAAGATTGACTAAGCAGATATACAATGCAAAAGCGGATGGATGTAGGAGCTGAGGACGGCCAGGATACACATTCCATGACCAAATAGAACATGTTCTGGCGGAAGATCATCATAGGAGCCTTAAAAATCGACGTGTGTGCATGAAAAGAGTTATGAAAATCAACGAAGCGAGTAAGCCGTGTAAGAATCTTGCCTCTGTTCCCTCTGCTACCTCGTAAGGGTTTTGGCGTAAAGTTATTTATGTATGAAAATACTATATTTTATAAGATTGAACAAATTGTGCCGAATGCATAGTAAGATTTTTAAAAAATCTTTTTTAAAATTCTGCTCGGTATGTCCGGATTCGAACTCTAGACGTCTGAAAAATCGTAGCAAAGTTGTGTCAGCATAAGGGACGGCTCGTTCTCTTGTGAACATTTATCTAAAACGATTTTAAAATGAAATGTTTTAAAATCATTTTGAATAAATGTTAACAAGATATATTTTATATATATATAACATATTTCATAGAAATGGTGCCAGCCGTGGAGGTTCGCAAACGTTCACGTCTATTTCAGTTTGCTTTAATTAGGCCTTATCTACTGATGTCGGTGGCGCCTAATAGAATATATGAAAGCAATATATAAATAATCAGCACTGGCTGTAAAGGGGAAATTTGTATCGCATGATCGAATCGGTAGCAAGAGAGTGTACATGTATGTATTTTTCGACGCAAAACTATAATAAAACTAGTTGACCCGGCGAACTTTGTTACGCATCATAAGTAATAAAGCAGTAAATCTTGGATTTATCACTTTTTCTTGACTACATCATACATGAATTTTAGATAAAAACCACCCCGTTGACGTCCATTATCTATTAAAAAAACCGCTTCATGATCCATTGCGTAGTTTTAAAGATATAAGCATATAAGGGGACAGACAGTGCAAAGTAATCGATATGTATCACACATAACTTTTGCACGCACGCACACATGGAGGGAAATAAAAGCAAATGAAAAATAGCGGAAAAGGCAATAAAACTGTTTATTTCTTATTTATTATTTCTTAAAGAGATTTCATTAAAATTTTAATCTACGCTCAAAAAGGCTTTTTCCCCCGTAGCTGTGATCCTTTCGGTGTAGCTGAAAAAAAAAACAGACTGACAGAGATAGTCCGAGAGCCAGTAACAGATTTATATGACCAAGTTCCTCTCAAGTGATAATTAAACGCATCAGAAAATCGAACTATAAAGCCTCGTGAATGTCAGCTGAGGCTCGGTGGGGGGGATGAGCAGTTGTAACCTCCCACACTTAAAGAACAAAAATAAATTCACTCATTTCCTCTCGGCTAAAAGTTAATCAAGTTATACTCGTAGCTAACCCAATACCTCAACAAAAAAAAAGTCAGCTGGCTATAACATAGTGCATTGTACGTCAGCTGATGGCTAGATGATGGGAAAAAAAATCTTCACTTTCAGTGATATCCTCTCGGCTAAAAATTTACCAGATGATAGCTTATATGTAACTATTGATAAATATATACGTCAGCTGGCTGTATCTCGGTGGAAAAATCGTCAGCTGATACTTTGAAGGTCGTTACGTAGAAGTTAGCCAGAAGCATTTACTGACTATTTAAAGGCATCAGCTGACCAGGTTTCCCTCGACTTACTGCTAGCTGATTTTTTTTATTTATCACAGTATTATATTTACAATCAGCTCACAAATTTTTGTGTGGGAGGAAATGACGTATTGCATGGAAGTTGGAGTTGGAACAGCCCAAAGATTTATTAATGTTACTCAATTATATGAATCTTTGGGATCTGATTTGAGCGCAGCACTTCCGGCATTTCACGCATTCACAGGGTGTGATTTTAACCCGGCCTTTTTTAGAAAAGGTTTGAAAATCTAATTTGTGCGTTTTGTTGTCTAAATATTTTTTTGATTAAATATTTACAATAAACTACATATTTTGTATTTAACGTGGAAATCGCCTTGCCTGGAATGGGCATGTAATGAGGATGGGTGCTACGCATTGCGAAAAGAATCATAAACCTGAATGTGGAAGGGAATAAGAGAAGAGGAAGACCTAAGAAAGTATGGATGGATTGTGTGAAAGACGGCATGAATAAGAATGGTGTTAGTGTGGAAGATGCGAATGAAAAGAACAAAAAAAGGAAAATAAAGTAGCAAAGACTAACCTGACATTAAAACAACTTTTAGGATTGTATCGCGTTTATTTATTATTTATTTAGCGACGTTTCAAACTCTTTACAGAGATCATTTTCAGGATCATTTTCTCTGTAAAGAGTTCGAAACGTCGGGAAATAAATATAAATAAATAATAAATAAACGCGATACAATCCTATAAACGACGAGATAAAAATTGATATAAAAAGACTAACCTGTTGTGCCCACCCGAAATAAAAACAAGACAAGAAACAAAAAAACAAGTATTCTATATGAATCTAAATCTATTCGTTCTGTTGGTGAATGTATTAAGTCCATATGTAATATCAAGGCAAGGATAAGTTCTAGAAAAGTTACGAGATAGTAGTGTTACGAAAAATACATCCCAACTAATGTCTCTTGTTCTCCGTTCCGATGTTTCGACTTCAAATAAATTCTTAACAGTTCTATTCTAGAGATGACGAGTCGCAAAACTTCCCAAATATATTTCGGATTTCGAGATTAACCGATTATATCGAATAACATTTTGAAAGTTGCATTAAAAATTGAAGGAAAACGACTATAAATGAGCACGACTCGTTTTAGTATAGAACTCTTTTTGGCTAATTCCCCTTAGCGCCGAATGAATCACAATAATTTAACGTAATAATATCTGGGGTTAATAGTCTAGTTGTTGCGCACGTCGCTTCTGATTCAAATGCCGTGGGATTGACCTCGGACTCACACCAATGATAAATATCGATGACTGGTGCCACCTATTCCATTTAGGAATTAATATAATGATTCGGCGAGTCGAAACTTAACAGCCGCTGCTTACACCTTCTGGTAGAAAAAGGCGTGAAGTTATGTTATGTTTTAAATGTGATAGAATATATAACAGGTGATAGATTTAGGTCTGCAGAAGACCATATTTTTAATATCTATTACCATTTTTTCATATTATTATTTGGGAGCATAAAATTCGAGGCGTTATGCCCCTGCCTACACCTACAGGCACTTAAATTTAATAACAAGTTGTAGTACAAGCTCACAACAAAATTCCGTTTTAAAATTGAAGCTATTACTAGCTACTAAGCCATTGGGATAGTATTTTACCCTTATAATAAAGACCTGCTTATTTGTTTCCGAGGTGTTTCGCAAAACTCCGGGGTAGGTACGTTCATAGTCATTAATTTTGTCCAAGCAGGCCAAACATTTATGTCAATTTTATAATATTTATTAAACCAATTTTTATTATGGTTTTAATAATATCTTGGACACAATATACACACAGCGCCTTCTAGTTCCAAGCTAAGCAACTAAATGCTTGTGTTATGGATACTAGATAACGGATATTAATACATATATACTTTTCTTTTGTAAATACATACTTATAATACATAGAAAAACACCCAGACACCACACAAATATCCATGTTTGTCACAAATATTTGTGCTCGGGAGGGAATCGAACCCCCGACCTCATTGCTGCAACCGGTAGTTTTACCAATACGCCACGAGGCCCGTCACGGTTTTATACATATTACATATATAATCTCTATTTAGTCTGTATACTATTTATACAATATCATGATAAGAATAAAAGTCAATTATGTTAAATTAATTTTGTTACTAGATGTCCTACTTCCGATTTATTAGTTGAACATATATTCTATAGATGGTGTTGAATGTAATCTAGACTATTTTCCTTTAAACTTTTAAAACTAGGTCACAAACTAGTACTACACCTGTAGCTCTGTAAAGTGCATGCGCCATGCAGTTGCAGTACAGCGGGCGGCGCGCTCGGTCGTCTCTCTGTTAAATAAAAATATATATCACCTACGATTGTGTTTTATTGCATACGCTGTTGCGACCTTGACACTCAGGATATAGGTGACTAGAATAAAGACATTCTGATCGTCTACTACGATTTTTACTTAGGTTACAATACTCTTTAACGTAACTGTATCTCTTACCGATAAGAAGATCTTGAAGAAAACAAAAATTCTCGTTGTTTATGGTCAAATAATTTCTGTATTTATATAGTTATGCTTGTTTGTGTATTATAAAAACAATGGTAGTAAGAGAACTCGCGCCGATTCCTTGTCTCTTTCACCCACACACTTTCCTTGCTACAGGGGTAACTGTGGATGAGCGAATATACGGAGGAGATCTCTTTGTACATTTCCAAATTTTATAAGATTGCGATTGGTTTGTTTTTTCACATAAAATTCATATAATTTTCTAGTAACCATATATTATATTATAGTAACATGTTACAAACACACTCAAAAATTAAACAAATACAGTAAACTCAACGATAGACCACCACACGGGAAAAATCATATTGAGAAATAACAAGGAAACATTCTTAATAAACAAGGTATAAAGAATATCGGTCTTGAATAAACATTAGCAAATATGGATGCAAGAGAAAGTGAAAACCAATTCTCCTGGAATATTTATTTTAATAATCAATGACGCTACCAAAAAAGGACTATGTTACCACATCCAAGACGCACACCGAAATTTCGTACTCCTCGTTAGAAAATATTGAACCCCTCACCCAGTGGAAAACCGGCCTCCGTGGTGGCATAACGCTAGCACACTCGGAGTAAACAGTGATAATACACAGAGTAATTACAGACACTTTTTTATTAAAAAAAAACCCGCAAGAGACTTAAAATTTTTTCGTTGTCTTACAGTGTTTGAATGTTTTCAACTTTGTCATTAGTTTTGCCAGTATCCAAAATGGAAGTGTGTTAAGTTGGCTTTTCTAAGATTATTTTAAGTGTGTGTATGTTTGGGTGTGTGTTTGTGTTCAAAAATATATCTTTAGTTATTCAGGTAAGTGCCGTATAGGTAAATGTTATGTTTGATATTTTTATTTCTATCGTTTACAAGTTATGTTAAGCGTTAAATTGTATATAGGAATAATTACAAATACATCTGTGTTAAAAGATTAGCCTTAAGACGGAATGAAGAACCACATCTAGTCTGTGCGGTATGCGTTTTATATAAATATTTTTTAATTGCTTACTTAACATTTAAATACGTTTAAATTTCGAATATGTAATGTGTTTTTTAAACTTTTTGAAAATGGCGCGTTTTCTGTGTCTAGACTAGACCAATCAGAGCTGATTTCTGTAGCTCTGTTTCAGTCTTTAGTGCTACGTAGTTTAGTTTTAATGTGTATGTATTATATTATACAACTTGATGTATTACAACAACAATAACATGTAAATAAAACTACACGCCAAGTCCTTATAACTCATGCGATCCACATTTCATTTCATTAATCTTGTCAGACACACTCGCCGCTGTTTTAGTTTAAAGGTGTGCTTTTTGCGATTTCTATGTTTATTTTCTGATTTTGTATTTCATGTCTGCTTAGTCAAAGTGTATTTATTCATGCTCGATCAATCGAAGCATCGTCTTCCTTACTTTAATGTATTCAATCTTTATAGATTAACACTGTTCTTGAACGATGTTTTCTGCGTGGTCCACGATTAACAATATTATTATGTAGATTGCTGATTTATTTTTTTGCTGGAGTATGAACTGTGTTTTCTTTACCAGCGTGCGCTGTCTGCCAATCCTCTTCTTAATTGCTTTATTGCCCGAATAACCTCCCGTCGGTTTTTCCGGTATTTAGTACCCATTCGATTTGTGGCCTGGAAATAGAGGAACCGCAAACTATATTTTCATATTGAGTTGACAATTAATTAATGAAACATATGTGGCTTGTAAAATTTCCTTATATTTCTAGTTAAAACTTTTCATGATACCTTAAATATATTACTTAGTTGGCGCTATTGGTTTATGTTAACGAGCTAAGTAAGGCAACGAGGGATTTGTTTCTCTCAAAACAAAAAAAAAGTCGTATTTTTTTTAATGCAAGTATCAGTATTTTGCCAGCATTCGTTATTTTGGTCGCTTATGATTCTAATGGTTCAAGAGGTTAGATAGATGAGTCATAATTGGCTTAATAATTAAGTGCCAAAGATGAGTCACCATCTTCTTAAGTATAAAATTATAGCATAACATAACGTCTTTTTCTACCGTAAGGTAGCTGTTAAACCTCGACTCGTCGTTATGTTAAGTCCGAAATGAAATAGGTGGCGAACCCATTGCTATACGCCGGGCACAAAGGTTTCACACATTACTTCCGCGAATAATTTCAAAAGTCGTTGTCGTGAGCGCGAGTTCGAACCCACAACTTCTTGATTCAGAAACGCCTTTTAAGTGGTAGAGTCTTGCAGTTCGCTGCATGAATGTGTCGGCTCGACCGTTGAAATACCACGACCTCTCGGAACATCGGGGTGAAGTGGCCTGTGCCGCGTTTCTTTCGGTGAGAGAGGTATCCGGAGGCCCGATTCCCTTTCCCCTTCCTTTTTCCTCCTACTGCCTTAAAGGACGGCAACGCACCACGTTGTACATGGGCGGTGAGAAGTTACTTATCATCTACACTTGCTCGTTTGCCGTCCTATCCCCTAAAATAATCGAAATTATGTAATATTTCCATTGGATGTATGAAATACAATAAATATACATATTTTAACTCTAGTATCGGCCACATTCTGTTGTTGATTATTGATTACATCTATTTGTCAATTTTCGATAATAATCCCTACTAATATTATAAAAGCAAAAGTAACTCTGTCTGTCTGTCTGTTACGCTTTCCCCGCTTAAACCTCTCAACCGATTTTGATGAAATTTGGCACAGACAATCTCTAGACCCTGAGAAAGGACATAGGCTATTTTATAGCGAAAAAAGGGATAAAGCAGTTGAAATAGAGGTTGAAAGTTTGTATGGGGTTTCTTAATTTCAAAAGATAAAACCATGAAACTTTATATTTAAGCATTTGATAAGAAATAATTAAACATTAGTTTTAGCGTTTTTGCGATTTCGACCTGTGAGGGGATGAAATAGGGGTTAAAAGTTTGTTATTATTAATTCTAATTAGAGGCAAAACGAAGTTCGCTGGGTCATCTAGTAGATAATAAGACTCTCATATAAAGAAAAAAAAATGTTTGCAATAATTTCTGAACGTGCACAAATTTAAAAAAGAAAACTAGTGGCTCTTTGAATTGAAAAATATCATTTTTATATTTCGCCTTCACAGAACACAGAGAAAATATTGAAATAGAATAAAAGAAACCGGCAGCATCGCGTTTAAAGTGCACAGAGTAGATACGTGCTTGCTTCCTAAGCAAAGAGATACTATTATGTGTCACTGAAAATGTTTCTGTTTGTCTATGACCGTGTTTCAATAGCTCGAGTAGTTTAGTTTATGTTGTTGAGTTGTGAAATACATTACAAGTTTCAACTGTATGCATAAATCTAACTGTTTTGGTTAGTTGGTAAGTTCTTGTTACAAGAAACTCCTCAAGTGAAAGTGATGCTGTGAATCTGTGTTTAGTGAAATCTGTATAAGGGTTGCTCTTACTAAATCGATTCTTTTATGTACAATTAAACTGTCGTCTCGTTGTGATTGTTTCGCAAGTTACTGATAGTAACTATATCGATGATAAATATATGCTTTCGTAGCTAGATGCCGGTGCAATTTATTATAAATAAAATATAATTAAAACTCAATATGAAAACGACCCATATCAGGTCTGGAAATTTCTCGATCATATTTTAAGTTAAACCCCATTATATATCTTTCTGAATGCTGAAACCGTGTCTGTTTGAAATACACACATATATTACATACATTAGTACCTAAGTACTGTTATCAGTTGACGGGACTCGTGGTACATTGGTAACCTAACCAACTGCGGAAACGAGTTTGGGGGTTCGATCCCCACCCGAGTATATATATTTGTAACAAGCATAAATATTTGTATGGCATCGGGGTGTTTTTCTATGTATTTAAAGTCTGTATTTACAAAAGGAAAGTAAATATGTATTAATATCCGTTATCTAGTTTCCATAGCACAAGCATTTAGTTGCTTAGCTTGGAACTAGAGGGCGCTGTGTGTATTGTGTCCAAGTAAATATGATAATTATGTTTTATTATTCGTTAATATTTATAGTTGTTTTATTTCAAATGTTTCTTTTTTATGGGATAGGAGGGCAAACGAGCAAGCGTGTCACCGGCGGATGGTCACTCACTTAGAAAACAACTGACACGATTTTCCACGAAACATGCACATTTTTGTAAAAGAAAAAAAAAACGTTACGATCTCAAAAAAGGTTAAGGTTTTATAACTATTATAGAAAAAATATTTGATATTTAACCTAAAATATTTCGTACCTGTAATGTGATCAATCGGAAGCCAGTGTCAAACTACTGAGGTTATATGACCTCCCCGTACAGTTAGTTTAACCTTAATCCATGGCTGGACTTCACGTACGTCCAATATTGACCAAGTGGATCAGTCCCAATCATAGTCTATAATTGAGAGATCCATAATCTTTGGTAAATAGTCGGCTATATTCGTTGATTTAAATGGATTATATTGTATACTAGTTGTTCATCTGCCCTGGACTGCATGCTTTTTTTATTTTAAAACAATATATTGGCTGTTAGTGTTATATATATTGCATAGATACAGAGCACGTTACAGAGATTCGCTTTTTGCCAATCAAAATTAATTAGGAAGCCGGCCATATTATCTGTACCAAAATGTCAAGACATATTAAAGAAAAATGTCGTTTTGTTACATTATTTATTTGTTTAAACTAACAAAGATAGACGTATTAACACGTACCGGATGGCGCTTTTTTCTGCCCATCCACGAAAGATTAAGTGGTGACATGATTACAGATGAGATTTTCTACATATCGGATGTAGATTCAGCGAACATCTTTCGGTAGGCATTTCAGTAAATAGCCTTACAGTCAAGAACTTTGATCATCAAGAAAGGCTCGCAATAGACGGCTGGATCAAGGTTGAGGCAGAAAGCGGTACTTAGTTCTCATTAGAGTACACATTGTGAGGAACATCGATTCCTCTATTTGAATCAGACATTACAGTCCAAACATATTATGCAAATTTGTTTATGGGATAGGAGGACAAACGAGCAATTGGGTCACCTCATGGTAAGCCACAACTCACTGCTTATGACACCGCTGTGCATTACCGTTAATTAAGGCAGTAAGAGGAGATAGGGGTTTGGGGCTCTGGATACCTTTCTCACCGAACGATACGCGGCACGAGCCACTTAAGGTTGATATTCCGAGAGGTCGTGGTATTTCACCGGCCAATCCGGCCCATTCATGCAGCGAACATAGTGTATGAATGCATGCTCGATTCATTCGTGCACTGGGAATGCAGCACATAAAATGATTTGAGAGACAAAGCAACGATCAGTGTCGTTGACACCTGAAACTTGGAAAGTGTTTGAATAATGTAAGAAATTGATAATAAAAAATTTTAAGGCAAGTTTGCGGGGATAATAAATTTGGTTAAATCCTTACATAGTATAAAACAAAATCGCTTTGCGCTGTCTGTCCCCTTATATGCTAAAATGTTTGACACTACGCAACGGATTTTGATGTGCTTTTTTTAATAGATAGAGGAATGTAAATTGGGTGGTTTGTATTCATGTATAATGTTGTAAGACAAAGAGATAGTTATCGAGATTTAGCACTTTGATTGCCAACGCTGGCTGAACTCTAAGTGATAAATCAAAACAATGTCTTCAAAAGGTCTACAAAAAATCCACGACCGTCGTGGATTTTTTTGTAGACCTTTTGCATGTCTTAGGGTTAAACCTAAATGACCAAAGTTCGCTGGGTCAACTAGTAATAAATATAGTTAAATACTTTGATATTATTATTTGATATCTCGGTGGCGCAGTGGTCGAGCACACGGCTTCTGATCCAGAGGTCCGGGTTCGATTCCAGACACTGGCTCACACCAATGACTTTTCGAAATTGTTTTCGGAAGTTATGTGTGATAAATATCGATGACTGAAAAACTTTCTGCTTGGTATGGCATTAGGTTCGCCACCTATTTATTCCATTTAGGACGCAAACATAACGGCGAAACGACAACCTTCGGGTAACAAAAGTCGTGAAGTTATGTTTATCAATACTTTGATTTAGTAGTCTCGGTAGTCCAGTGGTCGAGCACAAGGCTTCTGAATCCAGAGGTCGCGGGTTCGAGTCCTGACACTGACCCACACCAGTGACTTTTCGAAATTGTTTTCGGAAGTTATGTATGTGTGATAAATTTCAATGACTTAAAAACTTTGTGCCCGGTATGGCAATAGGTTCGCCACCTATTCCATTTGGTACGTAAACATAACGGCAGGACGAGGCTTAACAGCCGCTGCCTACACCTTCGGGTAACAAAGGCGTGAAGTTATGTTATGTTACTTTGATTTTTTTTGCAGGCGTGTCACCTGATGGTAAGCAACCAACGCCGCCCATGGACACCAACAACACATATAGTGTTACTGTTGCGTTGCCGACCTTTAAGGGATAGGGGATAGGAAAGGATGGGAAAGGGGGGTGGGCCTCCGGGTACCTCTCTCACCGAACGAAACGTGGCATGAGCCACTTTACGTCGGTCTTCTGAGAGGTCATGGTATTTCACCGGTCGAGCCGGCCCATTCATGCAGTGAACTGCTTGGCTCTACCACTGTTATTAACAACAGTTATTAACAACACTTAAATTCTATTTATTTTGCTAAATCTAGGTCTTAATAGGCTGGTATCCTACCTGTAAGGTCGCGTAAAAGGAATCTCTGATTCGTAATTACAACCGGTAAGAGTCAGAGAGAGAACCACATTTCGTTTCCATTAATAATCTTTAAATGACGTTTCATCTTATTTAACGCATTTAACGATGTGTTAACGACTTCATAATAGGTTTTAAATGATGGTTTCCTTAAATGACAGGTAAAAAATAATCTAAACTTTCTGAAATGTACGAATGTTTTTGAAAAATATCAGGGGAAGGTATATTTTGATTTCTTTTTAATTTAATCCTTTAATTAGTTAGTTAAAAGTTAATAAAACAAAATAAAGAGTTGAGTAAATATTGGAGAACCTATTTTGTTTATCATCGACAATTGCTTTATATGTAAGTTCCAAAGATGTTTTCGATAAGTGTTATTACCCGGATTCGAATATGTGACCTAGTAATTATAATTGGGAACTTTAAAAAACGAGGCTCTCGGGTGACCGGATCAGTTATAATTTCTGACAATGTTTTAAATTAATTTTAATTAACTTAAACCATTGACTTTTTAAATTTATTTTAACACCACTGAATAGTTTGATACGAGATGTGTTAATAGTTTAATGTTAATAGTTTATTTTCACCGTACTACTAGTTACATTAAGGTCACGGTTATACAAATAAGTAACAAGTATAAACAAAAAAAATTTGCGTGGAGTCCCGCCGCGCTATAGAAGTGGAACTTTGTAACATGTATTCCAGTCTTGCGCATAGTAGTTCACGACTGAGATCGCTCAGTTTAGATCGCCCCTCCTCAACGACCTAGTTCGCTCTTTTAGTTCGCCCGATCCCTCAGCTCTTAGTTCAAAATGTAAAGAAACGCAGACAAATCGTTTCTTAGTTCGTTTGTACGCGACAAAATCTTGTTCTTCGTTGATAGTATGTAAGAAAATAATATAACCAGTTTTTAGAAAAAAAAAAATGGTATGTATTTAATTTTTTCCCTTGTACTTGTTTTTAATAATTAAGAGTAACTTACATATACGAGTAAGTAGGTATAT
Organism: Euproctis similis; assembly: GCA_905147225.2. NCBI lineage: Eukaryota > Metazoa > Arthropoda > Insecta > Lepidoptera > Erebidae > Euproctis > Euproctis similis. The sequence goes on from LR990107.1 coordinate 4,823,963, forward strand.
GTATATACATTTACTTACACAAAGTAACAAGTTACACACTAAGTATAATTTAGTCTTGGTGGTCCAGTGGCTTTTGAAACCAGAGGTCGCGGGTTTGAATCCTGGCCAATGACCTTTCCAATTTCGAAAGATAAGTGTGATAAATATCGATGACTTAAAAACTTTGTGCCCGGTATGGCAATAGGCTCGCCACCTATTCCACTTAAGACGTAAACATAACGGGGCTTAATAGCCACTGCTTACACCTTCGGGTAGAAAAAAGCGTGAAGTTATGTTATGTTACACAAATAAGACAAATCATACGGTTCCTCAGGTTTAATAATTAACATTTAGTAATAGTTATTCATACATACATATCTTCACGCCAAATCCCTTGCGGGGTAAGCAGAGAGATCGGAGCGCCATAAGCCACGCCTCACTCACTTCGTTGACTTTCATAACTCTTTTTATGCATGCGCGTCGATTTTTCTAAATAGTGATGTAATATTTTCTATATAATAGTTCTTCATTTCAATAATTATTGATATGGTTTTGCCGCGAAAAAGTTTTGTTGGAAATAGAAGTGATGAATTCGGTCACGAACTAAAGAACTAAGGAGCTGGAAATGAGCGACTTAGTTCGCTCAGTTCGTCTATCTTCGCGCGATCTTTTGAACTAGGTCGTTCGCGAACTACAAAGCCTAATGTATTCACAATAGCTTTATTTTTATAGGTCACAGACACTTAAAAATAGTCAATAAATAATTAACAATATACATTTATAATATACGGCTAATGTAAGTAAGAGATAGACATATGCCTTTGCGGACTTTTTGGAAGATCTTTTGAAGGTGTATAACAATGTAGCACATTGTTTTGATTTATCACTTAGGGTTCAGGCAGCGTTTGCGATTAAAGTTCCAAGTCATGAAAATAATCTTTTTTTTAACCTACACTATACATGAATTATAGATCAAAACCACCCTCTTGACACCCTCTATCTGTTATAAAAACCGCATCAAAATCCGTTGCGTAGTTTCAAAGATATAAGCATTTAAAGGGACAGACAGCGGTAAGTGACTTTATTTTATACCATGTAATGATGATCCGACAATTTTATGATGTATTATTATATTTGTGTAATAAGTTCTAGAATTCACTCATTAATAGTACTTTAAAAAACTCTATTAACAGTTTATACAAATTGCGTAGTTTGTAGAATGATAAAATAATGAAAAAAAACCAAACTCGCTAAAATGTTACCAATGGCTTTCCAATTTGACGTATACATTTAGAAAAGTACTATTTTGAATAATTGCTGAATATTAGTTATAATGTTTCACAGAATCAGCCGATGCTGAAAACACATCTGCCGATCTTATAAATAGAAAGAATAAACATTAGAAATAAAAAATCCACATAAACGTAACACGTACCGTCGAATGGGGTGACTTGGGATCAAGGGGTGAATAGAGATGAAAATTTAATTTGCCACCTTTCTTCGTCACCATTCTATTTATATTTACAACAAAAAGTATAAGTTGTACTGCAATGGTTACTAAGAAATTAAAGTGAAAAATTCCATCTTTTGTTCAATCTTTGATGTCAAGTCACCCCATTTGAGAGAACTTTGATTTTAGAATGTATATAATTATTATCTGCTGTACTTAGCAGACATAATAATGAGTAGTCGACCATCGACTGACCAAGCATTATTATTTTTATTTTTTTATGGGATAGGAGGGCAAAGGAGCAGGCGTGTCACCTGATGGTAAGCAACCGACGCCCCCCATTGACATAAGTGTTACTATTGCGTTGCGGACCTTTAAGGGATGGGGGATAAGAAAGGATGGGGTACCTCTCTCACCGAACGTAACGCAGCGTGAGCCACTTAACGTCGATCTTCTGAGAGATCGTGGTATTTGTTCCACGGATGCACTTTTCTCAAGCGCTCGTGTTAAGTAGTTAATTTAAAATAATAAAGTTAAATTGTACTTGTTGACTATTTTTAAGTGTCTGTGAAGACCTATGAAAATAAAACTTATTTTGACTTTGACTTTGTATTTTACCGGTCGAGCCAGCCCATACATGCAGCGAACTGCTTAGCTTTACCACTGTTAAAGCATGATTATTGATTGAAAAGATCAATGATTAAGATGATGCTGGAGATGACAGAGATGTATACAGGTAAGTACTGCGACCTATATATCACGAGAATTTGCCACAAAATACAAAATTTAAATAGTAAATTACGAAAAAAAACAGGCTGGTATGCAATAATAAAATACATATAGACTAATACATATCACATACACAGAAATAAAATTCAATATTGTTACGTCCGAGGTTTATACTTTATTTTTTGCGCATACAGTTAGTAATTGAAAAAGTTTCTTTCTATCGCGGATCCCGAGTTATTCAAAATTATCGTGTAAATTTTCCAATTACAGAGTATGATTCAATTAAAAATGAAATCGTATTCGTCTCCTAACTGGATATTAAGCCAACATTTCCAACGGGGCAAAGTGCGTAAAAACGCACCACCCTCAATTTTTAGTGTGACTCGATAACAGAATGTAATTTGTCAACGCAATCAGCCGCCCCCAACCTAGTTCTGCAATACCCTTTGATGTTAATACTCATATGTTTAGGGGGTGAGTTTTATTGAAAGTCAGATTTGATGGTAGTTCTTTGCAAATCAACGTTGGCACTGTATTAATTGATACACTAGCCTGAATTGCTTGTTGTATTGTATTATTACAGCACATATAATAAACATATAGGTCTCGGTGGTCCAGTGGTCGAGCACCCCGCTTCTGCATCTAGACGTTGCGGTTGCGGTTCGAATCCTCACACTGGCTCACACCAATGACTTTTCGAAGTTCTTTTCGGAAGTTGGAAAAAATGTGTGAAAAATATCGATGACTGAAAATTTTGTGCCCGGTATAGGTTCGCCATCTATTCCATTTGGGACGTAAACATAACGGCGAGACGAGGCTTAACAGCCGCTTCCTACACCTTCGGGTAGAAAAAGGCTTGAAGTTATGTTTATATAATAAACAATTCAAGCCCGTCGGTACAATACCGACGGGAGTTGTTAGTAGTAGTAGTAGTAGTAGTTTACTATTACGATTAAAAATCGAGTTTTAATGTGATGCACAGACGGCATTGAATTTGCTGCGGGAAAACTAATTAACTAATTGGTGATACTATTTATTATTTTTATTCGAGCATAAAATCCGACTAATACATTGATGTTATCTTTGTAAAACGTAACCCAGCGTTTTTTTTATTATCTACATCAATTATTAGTCCCTTAAGAAATATCTCATAACGTTAAGCTTGAAGACAATATTGTATTCAACATTAAAAGAGTCTACGCTGACTTATAGAATCAAGTGTTGGATATACCGGTGTGCACGAAGGTTTGATAAACACGGTTGAAATGAGAGAACCACGCAAATTCGACAACAAAGTTGTAAGGAAGGAAGTTGGATTGAAAGAGATTGTCTTTATAAAAGTAAGAGAGGGCAAGCTCCGATAGTTTGGACATGTAGAAAGAATGGATGATGCAAGATTTAATGAGACGTGTAAGACTCGTGCCTCATTCTGCTCTGTTCTCTCTGCCTACCCTGCCAGTGACTAGGCCACAAGTTATGTATGTACCTATGTATTTTAGGTTATGGTAGAAAAGCCTTCCAAAATATTATAACAATTGATACTAATAAAATGACGTCATGAAATAAAATTCTAAAATGTCCAATTAAACCATGCCCCTGGTGTGCACAGAGTAGTCACTACCCCAGCCTCGGGAGCGATTCACAACAAATGATTACTTACTCTGTGCAATGCAAGTGTTTAATTACGATTGTAAACAACCATTGACTTTGAACTACATTTAATTATTTTACGGCAAACAGATTTAGGCAAAGAGCGTCACCTGATGTTAGATAGGAAAGGGTTCGGATGTGGGATAGGGAGAGGAGAGGAGAATGGGTTTAGCCTCGGTATGCCTTTTTCGCGGCATGAGCCACTTTACACGTATTTTACCCGTCTAGCTGGTCAGAGAACAAAGTCAAAGTCAAAGTCAAAGTGGTTTTATTTTCATAGGTCTTCACAGACACTTAAAAATAGTCAATTTACAAAAATGATTCAAATTAAAATAATATTTAAAAATTTAAACACGAGCGCTTGACGCAAGTGCCTCCGTGGAACAAAAAAAAAACACGGAAGCAATCGCCACGAGCGGCCCGATTCCGAGTGTAGGGGCTTTCATGAGAAGAATCGGGCAAGAAACTCATGTGCCAATACTCTTTTCAAAACCATTGAAAATTTACACAATAGTATTATCAACGCTACTGAAAAATATCGCATAAAAGGTGTAGCAGCCAGACTACTCGACAATCACATTTATGATCCAACCAACTAAAAATCATCGTAGTACAAGTAATGAGAGAAATTACATATATGTTATTAGTCGAGCACAATTGATGCGACATCTTCTATTTAGAATGGTAACGTTGTGCAACAAGCAAGTACAATAATAAAAAAATATATATAAATCTTTTATAAAAACAACGTCGATGCAAACTCATAATAAGAAATGTTGATTACTATTAGAAATAGAAATGTTTGCAGCACGTCTCCACTCCAAAATAAGTGAACAAATTCCAATACGCAAACTACACAATCCGCGTTGAGCAAGCAATTTGACGGTCCCAAGACGACTTGTCCGTCATGAAGTCATTGATGGTGTAATAAGCACCGGCAACGAGACGATCCTTCACAGCGCGCCTAAACCGATCAAAAGAGAGAGCCAGAATATGCGCAGGGATCCTATTATAGAACTGTACACCCATTCCCAAAAACGACTTATGTACCTTGTGCAGGCGATGACACTTCAACACAAGTTTATGCTTGCCTCTGGTATTAAAATTATGTACATCACTATGTTTAGTATATCTACTTAAGTTTTTCCTAACAAACATTATATTGTCATATATAAATTGAGAGGCAACTGTTAATATTCCAATTTCCTTAAACCGTTCTCTAAGGGAGACTTTGGTCCCCAGATTATAAATTGCCCGAATAGCTCGTTTTTGAAGCACAAAAATAGACTGAATTTCAGCTGCTCTACCCCACAGCAAAATGCCATAAGACATGACACTATGAAAATAACTGAAATAAACTAGTCTGGCGGTTGCAACATCAGTAAGCTGTCGAACTTTTCGAACCGCGTAGGCAGCAGAGCTTAGTTTTCCGGCTAAACATTTTATTTGAGGACCCCACTGGAGCGTATTATCTAGAGTAATACCTAAAAATACAGTTGTATTTACTGGGTCTAGAATTCTGTTATTTAAAGATATATTTATAACCTGACCTTTAACATTGGGCATAGTAAACTTAATTATTTTAGTTTTATTCGAATTTAGGACTAAATTATTAGCTGTAAACCAATCATGGACTTGTGAAAGAGAGTAATTTACATCATCAAAACTGCTTTTTTTACGGTCTACCTTAAAGAGGAGTGAAGTGTCATCGGCAAACAGAACAATGTCGCAAAATTTCTGTACGAAAAAGGGCAAATCATTAATATGGATAATAAACAATAGTGGACCGAGAATGGAACCCTGGGGAACGCCCATAGACACTGGCGATCCAGACGATCTCACTCCGTTTACATCTAAAAACTGAAACCTGTTACTCAAGTATGATGCAACAAGACTAAGTGCAGTGTTCTTAATACCGTAATGACTTAGTTTACGTAAAAGTGTGTTGTGTTCCACGCAGTCAAAAGCTTTAGAGAGATCACAGAATACGCCGATTGCATCCTGTGAGTTTTCCCAAGCATCGAAAACATGTTTAATAAGAGTAGCGCCAGCATCAGTAGTAGAACGACCTTTTGTAAAACCATACTGCTCTTTGTGAAAAAGATCATTTAAATTGAAATGGTTAAGTATTTGGTTTGACATAATTTTTTCAAAAATTTTGCTGAGTGCAGGTAAAATGGAAATAGGACGATAGTTGGTTGGATCATTTTTACAACCATTTTTAAATAATGGTATCAATTTGCTGTGCTTCATTAAATCGGGAAATACACCTGCATCTACACATTTATTAAAAAGCACAGCCAGGTTTGGAGCTATGAGGGCAATGACTGGAGCAGCTTGGCTCTACCTCTTTTAATAGCAAGTGTGTACAATCGCCCCGTACAATGTATCGCTTATCTCTTCCAAAGATAAAAGCTTTCAATCGCGACACTCTAATGCCATTTGACATTCGACATGTAAAACCCCCACGGGACTCTATCCGGTCCCTCTGACTGATTCAAGCAAATTATGGCGAAAAAACCCTTAGATTATTAAATTATGATAGAGTGCAACCCCTGTCAGTAATCTCGTACGCCAAACGAAATCGCATTTTCACATTCGATTAAGGTTCAAAATCATTTGAAATGTTCACAAACAACAAGCTGGAAGTGTATTGATTTTTGAGTTGGAGTCATATTGAACGTTAATTTGATTGCAGTAGGGCTTATTATGCTCCGTGTGAAGGAGCGTAAGGGTTGTCAATTATTCAAACTATGCTTATAGTAAAAGGCTGTTTTGTGATTGCTTTATTTTTATTTTTTCATGTAATAACTGGTCTCATGCTGTGCACCCGCGCCGACTATTCCTCGCCCTGTTATAGTAAACTGGCTTGCTATTACGAAATGCAAGGAACATTAAATGTTGATCTTTTTGAGTATTTGTTCTTTAAAAGAAAACCTAATGAATAGCGAATATTATAAACTTTTAAGTCTGAAATACGAATAACACTTTCTTTACTTTTCGATATTTATTATGTGGAACTTAAAATAAATAGTTCCGAAAAGTTATTGGTGTAAGCCAGGATTCGTGATTTTTTTCATTATGGAATAGAAGGGCAAACGAGCAAGCGGGTCACCTGCCGGTAAGCAACTGCCGCCGCCTATGTGTACACGTGTTACACAGATGTTATAATTGCGTGGCCGACCTTTAAGGAAACGGGATGAGAAATGTGGGGGGCTCTACCACCGTCATAACAATCTAGCAGCGGGATATTCTAGGTCTAGTTTTGTGATAGACAATTTTTATCATGCAAGATGTTTCATACCCTTCTGGATCTAGACTTACGTGATGATATTAAATATTACTTACAGTAATTGTATGACTAAGTTTGAAAACCTAAGATTGGAAGTTTTATTTTCAAACTACTTATAGCCAGCGACCCGCAACTAGTACCATTTGCATCCCTTGTATACCCGTAGAGTATCCAGTATTTAATTAATTAATAACTTCAATGTTTTATTTCATGTACGATTTTGTTGACCTTTGTCCTGCGTGTCGTCAATAAATGAGTAGAAAATTAATAATAAAATTAACTTTATCTACCGCTGGGATAAAGTATTTCAGCTGGCTAATATCCGCGTCCAGTCTCACGAGCGATAAGCCTCTTGAAAGATTTTCATATTTTACCACAAAAACCATCACCGTTTATTTATTAATAGGTACCGTTTATAATTAGTATCGGTGGTATTTTGGTCTAGCTTTCTGCTTCACGTTCAGAAGTCGTGGGATTGTTTCACAGCTCACACCAATGATCTCTCGGAATTCTTTTCAGAAGTTACGTGTGATAATTAAAGATATCTAACAACTTTGTGACCGGTGTATGTTAATAGTTTTCGCCACCTACTCCATTTGGACGGTAACATGACGATCGGCGAGTGGTGGCTTAGCAGCCTACACCTTCAGGTAAAAAAGGCGTGAAGTAATGTCTTATATGATTTATATCTTTATATAGCTGCTAGCTGACCCTAAAATCGTTTACTTGCCAAAAAAAGTTTTTATAAATAAATGCTAAATAGGGGGATGAAAATTCAGGTTTGTATGTATTTTTGTATGCTGTTTTATAACAAAATAGAAATGAAAAAAATACAGTCTTGGTGGCGCAGTGGCTAGCACCCCGCTTCTGATTCAAGAAGTAGTGGGTTCAAATCCTGGCACACACCAATGACTTTTCGAAATTTTCGGAAGTTACATAACATAACTTCACGCCTTTTGTTACCCAAAGGTGTAGGCAGCGGCTGTTAAGCCTCGTCTCGCCGTTATGTTTACGTCCCAAATGGAATAGGTGGCGAACCTATTGCCATACCGGGCACAAAGTTTTTCAGTCATCGATATTTATCACACATAACTTCCGAAAACAATTTCGTAAAGTCATTGGTGAGCCAGTGTCTGGAATCGAACCCGGACCTCTGGATCAGAAGCCGTGTGCTCGACCACTGCGCCACCGAGACTAAACTTCGGAAGTTACGTGTGATAAATATCGATGACTGACAACTTTGTGCTCGGTATGGCAATAGGTTCGCCACCTCTTCCATTGGGGACGTAAACCTAACGGCGAGACGAGGCTTAACAGCCGCTGCCTACACCTTCGGGTAGAAAAAGGCGTGAAGTTATGTTATGTTATGTTAAAAAAATACCAAAAAAACTACCCTTAACATTTAGGAGGATGTTATCTGATTGTCAGACCTACCCAATACTCATGAACACAAAATATTATGACAATCAGTCAAGACATTTCGCAGGAATATGGTAACTAACATTGGGGACACCAGAATTTTATATCCCCAAAAACATTTTATTCCTTTTAAACTGCTTTTATTTCCTGCCGAAGTCGACAGTATCGTGACGGGGAATTCTTTATAAGATCTTTCATATCTACTTCGCTAAACTTTACCGTAGAGATACATGCTTCGATCACTTAATAAGAGGCACCTTTGTGCAAAGTGCTTGGATTATCGACGTTTTTCCATAACAAAATTTGATCCCACCCTTTGTAATCCTATCATTTTAAAATTTGTTATTTATCATAATAATATATTGAATATAAGTTTTATTATACAATTTTAAAGTTTATTTAGCGAAATTTAGAATAATTAAACAAATTAATTTATTTTTCTAAAAATCAATACATACTTAGTCATGCCATAAATATTGTAACAAAGAAAAAAAATTCTTTTTAATTGCAAATAACATTTATTACTTTTACAGTGTGTTACTTTAATACATAAATATATAACGATATAAAATATAAATAGCTTATTCGAAGTGGTCTCCATTGGCTGCAATACAGGCCTTTAAACGTTGAGGCCAGTTATCAATAGAAACACGCACTCTTTCCATGGGAAAATTCTTCACTGCCAATCGTATGGATTGTTTTAGGGACTCTAAATTACATGATTACATGTATTATGACGTTTAGAGCAAGCCGTACTCTCTAAAACTGACCATAAATCATAATCCAGTGGATTAAGATCGGGACTAGACGACGGCCAGTCTTCAGCTCTAATGAAGTCCGAAACGTTCGCTTCCAACCAAGATTGCGTGGACCGAGCTTTATGACCCGGTGCCGAGTCGTGCTGGAAGGACCATACTTCGTTATTAGACATGGTGTTGTTAAGGGGCTTGACTACCTTTTCAAGAATGTTATCTTGATACACTTGTGCCGATGTTTTGATACCTTTTTCACAAAAATATGGCTCAGTCACTCCTTCGTAGCTAACACCCCACCAAACCATCACTGAAGTCGGATAATGTCCACGTTGCACTCTGTCAACTAATTGGGAAGCTTCCTTAGAGCTTTGAGCATAAATACGGTCATTTTGTTTGTTAAAATGTTGCTCAATTGTAAAAACTTTCTCATTCGTAAACAATATTTTTCTGTGACCTCCCTTTGCGTACCGCTTCAGTAGTTGTTTAGATTTTAACACCCTATTCTTTTTTAAATTATCAGTTAATAAATGACCAGAGCGCCTCTTATAGGCTCCAAGTCTTAAGTCATCTTTTAAAATACGCGACATTGTTCTAGGTGCTATCTTCATCTCCCGAGATAAAATCTTTTGCTTGCGGACAGGATTTCTTCGAATTCTTTCCCTTACTGCTTTGACCGCCTTTTTCGTACGAACACTACGTGGACGGCCAGGTCTTTTTCTGTCACAAACAGAGGAGGTCTCATTGTACCTATTAATAGCCCGGTACACAAACATTTGACTAATACCAAGTGTATGGGGAGTTTTAAAAATTGCATTTGGCTGCATACCTACTTTGTGTAATGCAATCACAGCGATTCGGTTCTCTTTATCACCCCACTTCATTTTAATATCGCAAAATATTGTACAATGTATTGGCGCCAAAACGAGAAAACACAATGAACAATCGTATAAAAATGACAGATTCCAAATTCAAATGTAATATTTTTTTATTTTTAGTTGTAACAGTATTTATGGCCAGACTAAGTATATATATATATATATATATATATATATATAGCGGTCTTATTTTGATTAGCAATTTAACTAAATTTTAAAATGTGCAAAAGTATTTATAGGAACGTTACTACAATAGTTGGACATATCGCGAACTTTTTTGTAGATATTAATATAGTCTATAATATTATAGACCATTATTTTCTATCAACCGTATTTTTCTGATTAGAGACATTTTATCGCTAATTTTCTTAACACTTATCGCCATATTTGGAACAATACACTTAGTATATTTATAAAATGTAGCCTATGGATTAATCTAATGTAAAAGTTATATAATTGTAAAGTTTCAACAAAATTTTGTAGTTTTTACGTGAAAGAGTTAAGAAATATACATTATCAGTATTCGCACACTTTCTATTAGTAAGTTATTACTGAATTGTTAAACAAGGGCAGATTGTAATTGTACGAGTACCGTACTATCAACCTATATAATTAATTTACAAACATATATCAAAGTCTATATTCGAAGTAACATCCAATTAAAACAGATATTTGTCCATCGATATTATGTATTTGTGTGTAAAATGTACATTCAAAGGAAGGCGAATTATGTGCGGTAGAGATGTCATACAATAAGGTACACATGGATTCGTATGTGCGGCCCGCCGAGCACGTCGCCCCGTCACAAGTCACGGTAAATTTATACATATTGGAATTTATCAACAGCGAAGCTTATTTGATCAGATGCTTTGTTGATACATTGATTAAACTTCACTAGAAATTTTGGTTTGCTCACAAATAAAAATATACATAACAATAATATTATCATTACATAGTATATAACTAAGTCGCATTCCGGTATCTGTCCCCTTATATGCTTAGATCTTTGTAACTAATTAACGGGTTTTGATGTGTTTTTTAATAGATAGACGGTGTCAACGGGGTGGTTTGTATACTTAGTCATGCCATAAATATTGTAACAAAGTATTTAACAGTGGTAGAGCCAAGCAGTTCACTGCATGAATGGGCCGGCTCGACCGGTGAAGTACCACGACCTCTCAGAAGACCGACGTAAAGTGGCTCATGCCGTGTTTCGTTCGGTGAGAGAGGTACCCGGAGGCCCACCCCCCTTCCCCGTCCTTTCCTATCCCCTATCCCTTAAAGGTCGGCAACGCAACAGTAACACTATATGTGTTGCTGGTGTCCATGGGCGGCGTTGGTTGTTTACCATCAGGTGACACGCCTGCTCGTTTGCCCTCCTATCCCATAAAAAAAAAAAATTTCTAATTGCAAATAACATTAATTACTTTTATAGTGTGTTACTTTAATACATAAATATAAAACGATTTAAAATATAAAAAGCTTATTCAAAGTGGTCTCCATTGGCTGCAATACAAGCCTTTAAACGTTGAGGCCAGTTATCAATAGAAACACGCACTCTTTCCTTGGGAAAATTCTTCACTGCCAATCGTATGGATTGTTTTAGGGACTCTAAATTATTATGACGTTTAGAACAAGCCGTAATCTCTAAAACTGACCACAAATCATAATCCAGTGGATTAAGATCCGGACTAGACGACGGCCAGTCTTCAGCTCTAATGAAGTCCGAAACGTACGCTTCCAACCAAGATTGCGTGGACCGAGCTTTATGACCCGGTGGCGAGTCTGGAAGGACCATACTTCGTTATTGAACATGGTGTTGTTAAGGGACTTGACTACCTTTTCAAGAATGGTATCATGATACACTTGTGCCGATGTTTTGATACCTTTTTCACAAAAATATGGCTCAGTCACTCCTTCGTAGCTAACACCCCACCACACCATCACTGAAGTCGGATAATACCCACGTTGCACTCTGTCAACTAATTGGGAAGCTTCCTTAGAGCTTTGAGTATAAATACGGTCATTTTGTTTGTTAAAATGTTGCTCAATTGTAAAAACTTTTTCATCCGTAAACAATACTTTTCTGTGACCTCCCTTTGCGTACCGCTTCAAAGTTGTTTAGATTTTAACACCCTATTCTTTTTTAAATTATCAGTTAATAAATGACCAGTGCGCGTCTTATAGGCTGCAAGTCCTAAGTCATCTTTTAAAATACGCGACATTGTTCTAGGTGCTATCTTCATCTCCCGAGATAAAATCTTTTGCTTGCGGACAGGATTTCTTCGAATTCTTTCCCTTACTGCTTTGACCACCTTTTTCGTACGAACACTACGTGGACGGCCAGGTCTTTTTCTGTCACAAACAGAGGAGGTCTCATTGTACCTATTAATAGTCCGGTACACAAACATTTGACTAATACCAAGTGTATGGAGAGTTTTAAAAATTGAATTTGGCTCCATACCTACTTTGTGTAATGCAATCACAGCGATTCGGTTCTCTTTATCACCCCACTCCATTTTAATATCGCAAAATATTGTACTAGGTATTGGCGCCAAAACGAGAAAACACAATGAACAATCGTATAAAAATGACAGATTCCAAATTCAAATGTAATATTTTTTTATTTTTAGTTGTAACAATATTTATGGCCAGACTAAGTATATAATGTAGTGATAGTTTTGATAAACCGCATTAAAATCCGTTGCGTAGTTTCAAAGATCTAAGCATATTAGGGGACACACTGCGGAAAGCGAGTTTGTTTTATACTATGTAATGATTAATGTAACAATACCTATATAAGAGTTATGACAGTTAAAGCAGCGAGTGAGGCATGTTAGAATCGTGTCTTATGAAGCTCTGTTTTCTCTGCCTACCCCATACGGGATTTGGCGTTGTGTGTGTATGTATGTAATACAATTAATATTCTGTCCAAGTACTCTTGTTGACCGAATGTTTGTTGTTGATACCACTTCGGCTCTCAGTATTGCAAAGTTTTTAAAAACAACTTGAAAAAGCGTTGTTACAAAATCCTCTGCCATATTAGTGTAGCGATTTAATATTTGATAACTGAATAATTGGTTATGTCATCGAGTGTCAGAATATCCAGCCTGTAACGAACAGACCGCAATCCGTACCGATGTTAGGGGGAATATACGATTTTGCCAGTTAACAAACCGATATACGATTTATACTGCACATTTTGCCAATTAGCTATCCTAGTAAATACAGCTCGGCATACCATTTTAGGGCAAACATTTTCACCGGGCAAAGATACGTTTTTGGCAGAAATTGGTGAAGCGCACGTCGTGTTTTACAATCCAATAATTTCACCGTCCGTTATAGACGGAATTTAATACGTCCGTTTTGTTATACACCAACCAATATATGGTTTATCGTGAAAGGTTTATTATTATAATGAGGAATTGCATTCTCTGTTGGTTTGTTGGATCAATCACCAGTCTTACGATCGAATTTAAGTGCAATGAATTTTTCTAAATCTTTTCAGAAGATTAATTGCGTGACAAATTTCTAATAATGACCGTATTATGTATATTATTACTCTCCACGTACCTTGCGTGGTAGGCAAGGAAACAGGTGAGGGAACTCTGTAATTAATTATAAATTTACCTACATATTCCAAAGGTCTATACTTATTTTTAATTAAGAATAATGTAAAAATTACAAATTTCGCCAAATAGTAACCAATATAAAAGATGTAAAATAGCTGAACAAATTTTGACCGGCATATATATTAGCAAGTGGAATAGGCACACTGAAGCAAAATTAACACAATCTGTGAAAGTCCCGTGAATGAAAATATAGTGGGTAATACTATGGCCCCTTTTTGCCTATAGACCCGGAGATTATGCATCAGAGCTTAAACATAAAAAAAAAAAATCTTTAATCAAATGTGGCAACCGTATAAAAAGCTATTTCAGACTTTTGAAGAATGAATGAATCTCGTGGAATCCTCAATTTTTATACATTTTATACAAATCCACCCTCCTTCCTTCCAACCTTGTTTTAGATGCGTTTAGTGAAAGTCACTCTACAAATTTTGCACAGTGCCCTCATTTCGACTCGTGCCCTCGTTTCATGCACACTCTGCCATACCCAACTTATAGCATTGTGGATTGCTAGCTGGGCTTTTGTGCTAACGTTCTTTGCGCCCAGGAATCTACCCAGCGCTCCATTTACGCTGTTTCCTAACGCCACCTCTGCGTCAACATCCGCAGTGTAAACACCATCCCTGCTAAAAGCACATTCAAGATGCACCTTTTCATGCATCTATTAACACATTTCCTTCTATTTGTACATCGTTTAAAAATATATTTAATTCTGTACGGTAGATATTTTGAATCTAACGAAAACCCAGCTTATTTTTCTCGCAACACGACCAATATACACAATAATACAAATATGATGTAGTTAGTTTACTTCGAAGCAGTCAGCTCATGATATTTTGCATTCTGTATGTATTAAGGGCGTTTAAAATAAATGTCAATATACCAATAACCTTAAATACCAGCTCTCGTTCCGATAGAGGGCGTGATAATTGAAAATGTCGACTAAATTATACACAAATGTCAATAACACGCCAGTTATGTTTTCCATTAATTTATAATATTATTCGGATTTGCGGTTGTACTGTGACTTTGTTAGTCTGGTAATTACTGTTTAGATTTAATTGTATGCGTAAGTAATTAATTGCTGTTATGGCTTTTCATAAATTAACATGTTTATAACATTAAAACATAACATTAAGACAATTTTTTATGGATTATATCGCGTTTATTTACAGCTTTTTTTTTCTATATATTTCCCGACGTTTCGAACTCTTTACAGAGATCATTTTCACGAGTAATAAACATAAAGATGGTAGTCGTTCATAAGCTATTTTCATTGATACAGAGAGTACCCACTTTTTGGAAATAAAAATCAAAAGTTGAAGTTATAAATATGTTTTTTACTGTTGGTAACTCACATTAGACCATGAAACAAAAATTCAAATATTTATTTATAAAATATATTTACTAAAGAAAAATTTTGTATGTAAAGATCCTTTGTTGTATGATTTAATAGGTAACAGTTGTTGTTGTTATTTTTAATTATTAGATAATTATCTTATTTTTCTAATTTAGTCAGAAATGAAATCTGAAATCAGAGTTTAACTATTATTAAATATTGATTGATTTTAAATTTATAGGTAAGTAGTTGTTGAAAAATCTACCACTGGGTCAAAAACGCGGCCAGTCCTGAGAAAGACCCAGCAAGAAAACTCAGCGGCTGTTCTTCAAAACTGATCATTATTTCATTTTAGACGTGCTATTGATAGTGCTATTATTCAAAACATGTTTATTTCAGAAACAATTTAGATAATTTTTTGAATTAGGGTAAACGCCGGATAGTTTACAAAAAAGCACTTCCTTAAAAATTATTTAGTATATATCTGAAAAGATAGAGACTTTCATCTTCTTTAACAGCCTATTATTAGAAACAGGCTTTAGTTATGAATAAATACTGTTTTATTAGACCTCTCCGAAAAGGGATAGTTTGCTACGATGGCGGATAGTAGCCTGGCGTAGAAAATGCTTCGGAGGATACCTCTGCATGATTTTTATTTGAGATAAATAAAATTTAAATGAATAAATATTATATATTTTTTATATTATGATCATCATCATTTAATAAGTAGAATGTGAAATGTTATGTAACATTATTATATAGTTTTTAGTTTTAAATATTTCATTAGTCTTAAAGTGCTCGCACTTTATATATCTTTATATATAGTAACTTTATATATCTTGGAGAAATTTCATTAATATTTTTTTCTTTTCTTCCAATTCTTCCAAAGCTAGGGTTGAGCAATCTTCTACCCAGTTGATTCTACGTGACACTATGCCTGGTTTTCACCCATATTTTAAAAATCATTTTGCATAAACATAAAACAGAATAATTATACATATAACATTTACGTAGATACCATTTTTAATTAAAACAAGTTTCAATAAACTCGAAAAAACAACAATTAAAGACCAAATTAGTTTCTATTAGTATCCGCAAACATAAGTGGAGCGACTATCCTTTTTGATACCGATACTTGCCCTTTAGATTTGCGAACTAACTACAAACTGCTTCCAAAGAAATAAAAATTTGCCTGGAAACATGATCTGTAATCAAAAAATGCAATGATGATTACTTATCCAATATACTTATAACGCCTGTCTATGGTTCTTCGCGGAAGATATTTGCTCATAGGAAGAAAATACCTATATCTATCTCGATGACTCACAGGGCCTTAAAGCCTGCTGGGGGTCACTACTCAAAAAGCCGTAAAGCACCAAAGCAAATGAAATTTCTAACATAGTTTATTAAATACGGGGGCAACAATCCAACCGAGTTGAGTTGAGTTGAGAATCCGAATTCATCCGGAGAAATTTTCAATGCATTAAGGGTTTAAATGAAAGGGCTTACAGTAACTCCAAAAATAATATGACATCTCTTTAAATATAATATGGCGGAACAGATATTTTTAAAGTATTTATTTCTACACATATTATAGAAATGCTGGTATCAAATTATAGAGTTTGTTGAGAGTAACTTGAAACATAATATTACGTGATTAGAAATCAAATAGGCTATATCATTCAAAATAGGGGTGTAGTTATTCTACCAGATTCTACCCAGACCAGGATAAAGATTTATACTCGAGTGGTAATCGAACAACTGTGGAATCGAAGCTCGATTCCACAGTTGGTAGTTTTATCATTGCACCACCATACGTCGTAATGTAAGTAAGATCTATACTAATATTATAAAGAGGTTTGATTTTTTTTTTCTTTTTTTAATTGAATAGACTCCGAAACTACGTATCAGATTTGAATAATTCTTTCACTGTTGGAAAGTTACATTTTTCCTGAGTGACATGGGTTATATTTAATTAAAAAAAAAATGGGGATCCTTACTTAAATTACGATAAAGTGTAAAAAAATATTAAAAATCTCCCTTACATCGCGTACGCTGCGAAAACAATTTTTTTAGAACACATTATTATTACTCAGCCGGACGGGCTGCTCGGGCGTGCCCCGTAAGCGACGGGCACCGATTAGCACATTTTTCCGTCATAAAGATATTCACACGTAGAAAAGAGTATGATTGATTTGATTTTGGTAAATAGTCGTCTCCGAAATACTCTAAGGGATACAAGAGCCTACAGAGGCCCCACTCTTGATACGGACCACTACCTGGTGGTAAGCCGTTTCGTGGGCCTTTTCAAGAAGTGGAGATACTGGCAAGAACGTACCCATTTCGGGGAGCTTGAAAGGATAAAACATAAACATAACTTCACGCCTTTGTTACCCGAAGGTGTAGGCAGCGGCTGCTAAGCCTCGTCTCGCCGTTATGTTTACATCCTAAATGGAATAGGTGGCAAACCCATTGCCATACCGGGCAGTCATCGATATTTTTCACACTTAACTTTCGAAAACTATTTCGAATAGTCATTGGTGTGAGCCAGTGTCAGGATTGCGAACCCGGACTTCTGGATCAGAAGCCGTGTGCTCGACCACTGGACCACCAAGACAAGGAAAGGATAAAATGTGACAATTAGAAGATGAAAGTGTACGGAGTATTTATACGGAGACCTAGTCAGTAAAAGACTCAATGGCACGAGTATTTCTGACCTAGGTGTTGAAGAATGCTGGGAAAGAATGAAAGAAAGTATAGTGGATAGTGCAAAAGAAGTATGTGGTAGTGCAAAGAGGTATAAGATTCTGAGAGGTGATGCCTGATGGGACGCGGATGTGAAATCCAGCGTCGAAAGAAAGAAAAAAGCATGGTTGGATTATGTCTCAAGTTTGAATCAGAACGATAGTATGCCAGAGAAAAAGTATGAGAGCTACCGCCGCTGCAGGAATGTTACCAAAGACTTAGTGAAAGAGAAGCGTGAAAGACTAGTTGCGAATGAGGAAGTGAGGTTGACGGAGAACTTCGAGGCGAATAACAAACTCTTCTGGAGGGAAGTTAGAAAGTCTCGGGGTTCTTCGTCAACATCCAGAATGGTCAAAACTATGTCTAAGGCTGGTGACATTCTTGCAAACCCAAACGACGTATTGGGTAGGTAGAGTGAGTATTTTGGGGATACGTACGAGTATGTTCCGGATGTGGGCGCCGCGAGTGAGTCTACGACTGACGCCGCTGCGCCAACATCTGACGAGGACATTACTATGTATGTTATGTATGCAAAGAACATTAGCAGAAAAGCCCAGCTAGCAATCCACAATGCAGTCCTGATCCCAACGCTAACTTATGAAAGCGAGAGCTGGGTATGTCAGACTGTGCATGAAAGTAGAATAAACGCGGTAGAAATGAGGGCACTGCGCAAAATCTGCGGAGTGACTCTCACTGACCGCGTAGAAAACAAAGTTGTAAGGAAGGAAGTTGGTTTGAAAGAGAGTGTCGGTGTAAAAGTAAGAAAGGGCATGCTCCGATGGTTCGGACATGTAGAAAGAATGGATGATGCAAGACTGACTAAGCAGATATACAATGCAAAAGCGGATGGATGTCGAGGACGGCCAAGACACACATTCCATGACCAAATAGAACGTGTTCTGGTGGAAGGTGATGTTAGGAGCCTCAAAAACCGACGCGCGTGCATGTAAAGAGTTTGAAAGTCAACGAAGCGAGTGAGGCGTGTAAGAATCGTGCCTTATGGCGTTCTGTTCTCCCTGCCTACCCAGCAAGGGATTTGGCGTGAAGTTATGTATGTATGTATATTATTATCTACAAAAAAATCAGCGGCAGCATGTCTCTAACTATTAAAGTCATGTCACAATAAGCGTTTCTTTTTTTAAAATAAGGAAATTAAAATAATGCCTATGAATACTCAATACATACACTAAATATGTCTTTAAAGTTTTTTGTCTCTCTTTCTGTTTGTTCTGCGTAATCTCGGAAATGGATGAATCGATTTTGACGGGACTTTTATTGGCAGGTAGATAGCTGATGTAAGAAGGAGTAACTTAGGCTGTTTGTTTTTTTTTAAATATATTTGCTCATTTATTTCTTGTAAGGCGAAACAAAGTTCGCCGGGTCAGCTAGTTATATATATATTGTTATATTTAAAAATATCGATATGTCGAAAATCCGATATTTAAAAAAAATACCAACAGTCCTAATATCCAAGTGCGGAGCGTCGCGATGAATTGCGCGAGTAGAGCAGTTTGTGGTCAGAGAGGGAAACATCTCGGCAACGCGAGGGGCAGCGCGATGAGCATTGTGTAGCAACGGGGTAACATATGCATTTTATATTGAATATATTTACATTTATTTTAACATCACAGCTGTTATTTTCTCCCGCGTGCCGCCTACAACAGTCTACAAAAAATGTAAACTGTAACTGTAATAAAGGCATACAAAATTTATCTGCCAGAACATATCTCGGCAGAACTGGTCATCAAATCTAAACTTTTTGTACTTTTTTTTTGCTAAGTAAATACAAGTTTCGAGTTTCAATCATAAAACGCGTTGCGATTCCTACAACTTTTATTTCATGAAGTCGTCAAAGGTCCTCAGTGTAATGTGATTGAATCTGTGTATATATTTTTGTTTGCATGCTTGGAGAAACTTGAATTGAAGTCTGTTTATTCACAAGGAAGCATATTTGTACTGAGTTGCTGAACTTATTTCTTTATGAATACTTTTATTTTAAATGGGCCACCGACCCACTGAAATTATTTTATAGTGCTTGACTCTTTGCCATCTTTTTCTATAGAAATACTTCCTCATGTGCACTTCATCATTAGCCTTTTGAGATCCACTGCTGGACGGTAATCAGTTTGTCGGTAATCAGTTTGTCGGTAATCAGACGGTAATCCGTTTGTCGAGCTATGTGGCTTGCTCAAGTCCAGTCCACTTCAGCGTGCCAACCTTACGGGCTATGTCGGTCACGCCAGATCTCTTACGTATCTCCGTATTGCGGATTTTATCTCGTAGAGAGATTCCAAGCAAAGCCCGTTCCATAGCACACTGAGCAACCTTGAGCTTCGTCATGAGGCCAACATTCAGAGACCACGTCTCAACTGCGTATGTCATCACTGGTAACATACATTGGTCATAGACCTTAGACTTAAGGCACTGTGGGATTTTGGACGGGAAGATTTCCCTTAGTTTCCCAAACGCCACCCAACCGATTTGAATCCGTCGGTTTATCTCTTTCTTGAAGTTGGCTCTATCTAGTTGCACAGTTTGGCCCTGGTAAACATAGTGGTCGACAACATCGAGGATCCCATCGCCAACAGTCACCGGTGCTTGAATGACATGGGCATTGAACATTACTTTTATTTTTCCATGTTCATTCTGAGACCTACTTGTTGGGAAAATCTGCTGAGACCCTCATTGTCCACAAACGCCAGGCACAAAGACTGATTATACTCCTCGGTCTTTTAAATAGCTAATTTGGCAAAGTGTATGTATGTGGTTTATGACCTTTTCAGAAACCGCCTTGCTCTGGAGGCTGGAAGTCGTCAAGCCTGCGCGAGAGTCGATTTGTAATGACCCTCGAGAATAGCTTATAGACATGGCTCAAAAACGAGATGGGTCTATAATTTTTCAAGTGCGTTGTATCGCCCTTTTTGAAAATAAAACCACTACGCTCTTGGTCCACGCCTCGGCAACGTCGTCCCCGAGCACGACAGAATTAAAAAGTTTCTGAAGGGCCTTAAGGATCGGTGTACCACCCGCCTTCAGAAGTTCGGTAGTAATTCCATCGTCACCCGGTGCCTTTTCGTTCTTCAGTTGCTTGAGAGCCATTCTACATAGCCATTCTCGTATAGACTGACGTCCGGGATGTCTTCGCTGTAGTGCCGAATTAGCTTGGATCTGGGATCTGGAGCCAAGCCGACAACAGGAGTTTGTGTAGACACATACAACTGTCCATAAAGCTTTTGAACCTCTCCTATATGTGCAGGTGTGCACTTGTTAATGTTTAATTTAAATTTAACGAGATCTTAAATGTCATGTATGTTATCCATTGACTACACTAAGTCTCTGTGCAGACCTCCAAAACTAAAGCTTATTCGATTTGATTTTGCAATCGATGTTATTTTTACCCGACCAGGCTAGAAAGAGGGTTGTTGATGTTAAGTGATTTCGTTAAATATATCCTATATTGGTATATGTATTTTGTCATGCGAACTCCCATAATCACATTTTCAGAATCAAGCGATAAAGTCAAACACTCAGGTTTCCTCAACTTTTAATGTAAATAAATTTATTTAGCTATCTTTAGAATATATTTATGTAAAACCCATCGAAATTCAAGTATTTTCAAGGGGTTCACCACTAAAGTATTAACAAGTACTAAAGTTTTTAAAAGGGTTTTCCCTTTTGAGAGACAAAAGCCTCAAACTTTACTTAAAATGTTTAAAAAACATTTTGCCGAACACGTACCTATTGCATAAATTTTAGTACTTGCTTTATTCGAAACTGAATGTGTTAGCCAAAGTTGACCGTTAACTTTTATACGTGATTTGATTTCCGCAATTGAACTACAATATCATTACTCATACGAAAATGTAATTAACTCACTATTCCCTGGTTATTACAATGGATTTCATAGCAGAGTAATTAAAGTCGAATTAATTAAACAATATTTTGTTAGCTTTATTGGCGATTAGAGATAGCGAGAACTAGTTAGGGGGTGTCCATTAATTACGCGATACATATTACAGGGGAGGATCAAGCAAATTTAAAATAATCACTGGATAATCTATATATTAAGCAACATAACAGTAAACTGTATGGAGTTTAGGCGGGAATGTAAAAGAGTCATTTCTGTTCTTTGAATTATTTTGTAAAATGTATGCTCCTATGGATATTATTCAATAAAATTCGTAGCGTTTTATAAAATAAATGTTCGTTTATGTGCGCTTCTATATTGTCGTCAATTTTTCTTTGTAACAACATATATAAAAAACCACGACTTTAAGGATGATTAAGTCTAGGTCGAGGTTAGGTTAGGTTATAAGTGATGAATAGTGTAACACGTTAAAAAAGTCTCCACGTATTCTACGTCCTAGTAACCAGGTCGTTAAAACAAAAAATAAACAAACTGTGTAATTGTTGAGAAACAAATGTGCAATACGGCTACTTTATTAATTTAAAAGTTGAACGAATCGGTTACCGGTGCTACAAACTTTTCGACTGTTTTGTAATTAACAGAGATTTGATTGTCATTTTTTGTTTGTAATATTTTACAATTGTTTCTATGTTTACAAAGTGAAATGTATGTGCAATTGACGTTGTGCCAACTGCTAACTGGAGGTTTTATTTTTTTATTTTGCCCCAGTTTTGCCAGCCGGGAATATGCTTTTGCTTGGGTAAAAGACCCATTGTAGGTATCCTGTATCTAAATACTGGTTACATAATGGATTTTAGACGGAAAAGTGTACATACATATAAGTACACGTATTCTACATTGTTTTATTGCAATATTTTCGGGAATTCCCACGGCATCCAAAATACCCGACTATCTAGTAGCAGTTTTTAATTCTTGGTTTTTTTTAAATTTAAGTGCTACTCGTGGCGGATGGTTAGCAGTGGTTTTATAGTTAGTTAAAATATTCAGATTTTTCGACACAAGTTAATCTCTTCACTATCTACATTATCGAGTGTAAAGACATAAATACATTTGAGTGTGTATTATTTTTGCGACTAAATTAAATTAGTGTCTAAATATTACGTACCTATTAGTCTCGCCGGCCCAGTGGTCGAGCACACGGTTTCTGATCCAGAGGTCCGGGTTCGATTCCTGACACTGGCTCACACCAATGAATTTTCGAATTAGTTTTTTGGAAGTTATGTGTGATAAATATCGATGACTGAAAACTTTGTGTCCGGCATGGCAATAGGTTCGCCACCTATTCCATTTGGGACGTAAACATAACGGCGAGACGAAGCTTAACAGCCGCTGCTTACACCTTTGGGTAACAAAAGGCGTGAAGTTATGTTATTAGTTTATAATTAATAACTAGCTGTTAAATAGTAAATTCGTTTCTAAATTGTAAGCAAAATATATTTATAAGTATTATTCATGCTTTAAATGTACATAATATTTGATATTTATTTCTTAGATTTTCGCGGATACATTCATAACATTAAAACAAACAATTTATGGATTATATCGCGTTTATTTAGAACTTATTTTTATTTATTTGCCGACGTTTCGAACTCTTTACAGAGATCATTTTCACGAAACTCTTTATGGATTATATCGCGTTTATTTAGAACTTATAATAATAAGTTCTAAATAAACGTCATATAATCCATAAAGATTTGTTTCAATGTTACTTAATGTTTGAGTTTTAAAATGTCTCGGTGGTCCAGTGGTCGAGCATCCCGCTTCTGAATCCGGAAGTCGCGGGTTCGAATCCTGACATCGACTCACACCAATAACTCGGAATTGTTTTCGGAGGTTATGTGTAAAAAATATCGATGACTGAAAACTTTGTGTCTGGTATGGCAATAGGTTCGCCACCTATTCCTTTTGGGACGTAAACATAACGGCGACACGAGGCTTAACAGCCGCTGCCTACACTTTCGGGTAAAAAAGGCGTGAATTTATGCTATGTTGTTGTATGTCATGTGTGTAAAAAGGAAATTAATTTTCTCTTTTTCACAAATATTTCAATATATTTTATAAAATAAAACGCTAGGAAGTAAAACAAATAGTCACTTCTGTTCGAAGTAAAATATGAGCCACGTTTTATACAAACAACAATAATCTCTGCTCTTTGTGCCGGTTCGCGTCCCACAAGTTTCTACAATAAGTAAATAGTTTTATTTTTTATATAGAGTCGCTCACTCGTTGAAAACTCCTAGTTTATTACTGAAGAAAATGAAGATAATAAATTTCATATTTGCTAACAAGTCAAATCTACCTAAAGTCTGTTATCTCATCATGCCAATTAAGAGAACTCAAATTAACGGAAACAAGCGCAAACAACTTTTTTTTTGGACCAACGTCGGTAGCGTCTGAAATTTGCCGTTCTTTATATCACATTCTCAGTCTAATTTCGCTTCCTTCTTTTTGATTTTTATTAAAAATTTGTGATGTGGTATGGTAGTAGTAGTTAAATTCGTATGATTTTGTTATTATAACACAATTGATTTAAAGCTCTTATTTTTTTGGGCCAAGGCAGTGTGATCTCGAATTGCTTAAAGGTAATTTGGTTACACTATAATGCACTTAGGGTGCATAGAGATTTAATCCAAGTACAAAACATAAGTACACGTAGTACTTATGTTTTGTACTTGGATTAAATCTCTTAGTTTAATTTTTTTTATGGGATGCAAGGTCTAATGAGCACACGTGTCACCTGATGGTAAATGACCAGCGCCGCTCATGGACACCTGTAACACTAGTGTTACATTTTCGTTTCCGACCTTTAAGGGAGTAGGATGGGAAAGGATGGGGAAGGGAGGTGGGCACCTCTCTAACCGAACGAAACGCGGCATAAGTCACTTTTCGTCGATCTTCTGAGAGGCCGCGGTATTTCACCGATCACCCATTCATGCAGCGAGCTGCATGAATGGGCCGGCTCTGCATGAATGGGCTGGCTCTCCACTGTTGCTGTTTGAGTTCGAACGTTTTTATATACCTATTTATGATAAATTAAATAATAATAAAAAATAATTAACAAAATAATTAAACAATTTCACAACTTCAATAATTAACAATTTCACTTCTCTTATTATTATCGATATTGAATTTTAAAATGAAATATATCAAAATGCCAAATATGAAACCAAAACCACAATCGTATTAATAAAATGTAAATTCAAAAATCTCTTTATGCTCCATTGAGTGTATAAGTTTCAGCGAGTTCATTAGCTAATTGGATTGTTTTTTGTAATAAGTATCGCTGTTTTCCAGAAATGAAAATACATTTTATGTTATTAACTCGTGCGTCCTCACAAACAGGGAATAATATATTTATTTACTTATAATTTAAATAATACAAGATTTTAGTGAATCTGATTTTCAAGCTAACGCAGATATTAAATTTGGAATGTCAAAAATGTAAAATTAACTTCATACCAAAATTAAGGTATCTAGTCAAAAATGAAAGACAAAATTGTTGTTTGGAAATGACAATTCACATTTTGTTGTTCGCTTATAAACAACATTACTCAGAGATATAAGAATAATAGATCGGCAATGTCACCTAAACAACGAGACCATAAATGTGTTGTTGATGTGTGACTTGTGTCTATGTGCAAAAAAGTGCTTCTAAGTGTCAACTTATACATAATTATTGTTCATGTGTTGAATTTTAAACATCTTGAGAATCGCTTACTCACGGTTGCGCTGTCAGTGATGATTAGTAGTACATTTTTACTGACATGTGCCTCTACTAGTCTATGATAAATCTATGATATTACGGTATTGTCCTAATCTTTTTTAACTATTTCAGCGTTATATATTTCAAAAAATGTTTTATTCCGTAGAAATGATATCAAAAACCAGTTCGCGTCATGTGATACAAAATATATATATAGATAGAGACGGATACTAAGTATAATAAAATATGTCAATGTATTAATATGGTTAACACAATATGTACTGCTGGACTTTAAAAAGAAGAATATACTTTAAAAGAAGAGAAATAAAGGGAACCGGATAGAGTTCTAATAAGTTAGTGATAAATTGTGATATTTTATCGAAATTGTTGTTAACATATAAATCGTAGCTCGTAACCGATAGCGATTTTTGTTATTCCGTGACTCGTAATTGTAGAAATAAATCTTTACAATTACAATTAGCTGATGAATAATTATTATAGGAACTAAAAGGAGAGGTGAGTTGTGGTGAGTGCGTGCGACGTTTCGGAGTTGGGGCGAAGAGCCTCACCCACAACACCAAATATTTTATATTTTAAAGTCACTCAACAAAGATTTATTACTGGCGGTGGGCAGTAATCTTTTACAAAATCTTTACAAAACATCATTCCAGCCGTGTTAGTTATAATAAAATAACATAGTTCTACTACAGTACCGGTTGATATAATAATTTATCACAAACAAACAGCGGCCATTTTAATTATTGTGATAGTGTGGTGACACGCAATCATATTATGTGAATATATATTATTACATTTAATACATTATTTTATGCATTATATCGTAGAAAAAATTCTAAATGTCGGTCTGTTTGTTGCAGTCATTTAGTAGCCGTATTAAGTCATGCTTTCTTTATTGTGACGTAATATGATCTCAGAGGCTTCCCCTCGCGCCTCCATATCCCAGAACCTACACCTTCCAATTTTAAAGGCCCGTAAGACAACTGCAGGTGTTCACGTGCGTTAGTTGTTGTACTATCAGGTGACACGTCTGCTCGTTTGCCCTCCTATCCCATAAAAAAAATATAAAGTAGTCAACACCTGCGGCCTGTTTGGCGTGTTTAACTGCCTGATATCATGAGTACAGGCCGTAAATAGCCACTATACCTTACTACTAAGATCCACAAATGACATTTGGTGGTAAGGTATATTTCTTTTTTATCCTGATTTTGGTCAGTTTCGGGGGGCTAGGGGGAAACAATCGAGCACGAGTAGCCCTCTTCCGGTGCCCGACCACACCTTGCCTGTAACTATGACCAAATCCCCATTCTTTCTTTTATTTTATGGACTATTGTGTACCGCTGTCTATTGTGCAGAAGCTTAACGCCGTTAATACTCAAAGATGTGAGCAGCATACAGTCTTATTTTTTATGGGATAGGAGGGCAAACGAGCAGACATATCAGTAGAGGCCGGTTTGTTGTGTCAATATTACATTTGAAAACAAATCTAAATGACTATTTCTATTAATTGATTTCATAAAGTTAAATCTTACTTAATTTTTTAAACTGTAAAAAAACATTGTAAGTAGGTAACCTACTTGATTTGACCAACGTAATGCTTACTCGTGTTCAGTCTTCAGCGATTTCATGTTTAATGTTTAAGTTTTCGCTTATTATACATTTGTTACAGTTTGAATTTCTAATTAATGTTTTGGTAGCTATTTTTTAATCTATAGATAATATTTTCATGTTATAATACACACAACTTCACGCCTCTGTTACTCGAAGGTGTAGACAGCGGCTGTTCAGCCTCGTCTCGCCGTTATGTATACGTCCCAAATGGAATAGGGGGCGAACCTATTACCATACCGGGCACAAAGTTTTTAGTCATCGATATTTTTCACACTTAACTTCCGAAAACAATTTCGAAAAGTCATTTCCGACTGTAATATGTAATGTCAATTGATAGTTTTGTCTATGTTTTTTTAAATATCTATCTCTAAAGTAGACTTAGGATTGCATTCATTTGCACGAAGTATAGATACACAGGGTTTTGAAAGTAATGTTAAACGAATGGTCTCCATTTAGGGGTAGAGGGCCGGTAGACGTACGTCCGTAATCATCGGTGCGTCCGAAATTCTAGCGCAGTCAGTGGCAGAAAAGAAAACTAAGATCTCAGTTTATCATTGTGTAAATTAATAAATACTATGGAAAAGCCTTGTACCTTTCGGACTTCGAGGTAATAAAAAAATCGATTGTAGGGTAAGACCACCTGTTGCTGGCATCCTACCAATTTATTGGCACGTTGCAATTATTTATCAATATTAAGGTTACCAGTATCCGAACACAATATTTTTTTCGCGTAATAAATAGTAGGTTTAACATTATATACTACTGGCAAAACCGAAATTAGTCTTTTTTAATAACGGCGTCAAAGAAACAAACCAAAAACAAAAAGAAGCCTAAAGACGAAATAACGAAAATACTGTTTTCTGAGAAATTTTATACATTTGATACTGACGAAATTATCGAAAATAAAGAAAATGATCAGAGGTTAAGTACTTTAAACAGAAAACAAGCAAATAGTCATAATAAAACATACACCACGGACGAAAAAGAAAAAATGTTGACTGAATTAGATGATCATCATCAGTGGTGATACCTCATAGATATTTATGTAACGTTCTCAGAATGTTGATTTGGATGATTACCTACCTATAAAAAACTATTTGAGTTGATAATATTTTGTTAGATAGTAATAAAGTTAAACAGTGTTTATGTTTAATTGATGTTTTTTTGAATATTTAATTAGAAAAAAGTTCCTAAACTACTTTCCTGATAAATTATATTATATTATAAATAAATATTATATTTTTCATTTACACTGTAGTATTTTTTGTTGCTAAGTATGCTAATTAAGTAAAATAGTAGAAGAGCCAATAATGGGTTAAGATCACTGCCAATAAAAGGATTTCCTGTGCCAAAGACTGGTTCTTAAGCCCATATCATTTATTTTTAAAAAATGTTCAATCATATTGCATGATCTAAAATAAAGTGTATTGGTTAAGGATCGAGAGTAATATTAAAATAATTTAAAGTACATTTCATTCTTTAAAATTACATTATATCAGAAATACTCATAATTTTTATGGGATAGCCGCTTAAAGTGCCAATAATTGGGTGTCTTACCCTAATACAAAAATTACTTATAGTAAGTTATTGTCATATCATTACAAAGTATTAAAACAAAGTCGCTTTACGCTGTCTTAAATGCTAAGAACTTGGAATCAAATCAATTTTTAATGCGGTTTTTTATTAGACAGTAGTATCCACGGGATGGTTTATATGTAATTGACGTATAATCTAATAATAATTAAGGTGATATTTTTCGAAATTTAGCACTTTAATTGTAAACGCTGTAAAAATACTTTGGAAGCATTACAAAGTTCGCCGGGTCAGCTAGTAATCTATAATAGGGACAACCAATCCGATTTTATACATTTGTAAAATGTCGGAAATAAATGACAACCTTTAAAAATCGGACAGGCGTGTGATTTGCGGCGAGTCACCCGGACCGAAAGACTGGCGTTGTGGAGGCAGACATTTGATACGATCGTTCGACTTTTATAGATATTATTGCTGGGATTTCCAATCTTTTTATGAAGTCAGACGTTACGCTATCATATTATTTTCTGACTTCTTTCTATCCAATCACACAAGATTATGAAATTAATATTAATGTCGTTGTTATTCAAATAATTTATCAAAAAATAGACAAGACGAGAGGATTAGAGGATATCTCCTTGCGTGCCATGGATATGTAATGAGAAGGGATAATACGTATGTCGTGAAAAGAATGATAAATCTCAATATGGTAGGTAATAAGGGAAGAGAAAAATGTGAAAAGCATTTTTTTAGTCTTATTGGATTTAAACTTTTGCCAACAGACATATAATGTTTAGATATGTACAATTTTTTTTCACTAATATTAACACATACTGAATTCCCGAATAGCTTGGGGCGGAATTTTTGATTTCACATAATAAAGACATGATAACATAAGGTAATTTTTCGTAAATTGTGTGCCTGTGGAAATGAAGCCTACAGATATACGCTAAAAGAACCAATTTGCAAGTCACAATATGGCCCTAAGAGAATAGTATGAGAATTAAAAAAAACATTGGTGTCGATTCAATCGATCGTCAATTTCGAAATTCGAATGATTAAACTTTTTAAATTCAAATCGTTCGAGTTCGAATATTTATTTGACATAATATAATTGAATTTTATAGACATTATATTGTGTCGGGAATTGTTTCCGGTTTATGATCTAATGGCGATTTAACAGATTTTTTATTACATAAAGAGGAAGGATTTTTTATATTCGTATCTCTTCGTATCTTCGTATATAATACTCTCGGTGGTCCAGTGGTCGAGCACACGGCTTCTGATAATAACAACATACATATTTCAGTTACAGTTCTTTGCTAGTGGGCTAGCCAGCGTTTAAAGCTTTGGGACTTGGGTTGACCACCCTGTATTCGAGTTTTGTTACCTATACACGAATATTTTTTGGGATTTCTAAATGGCTAAATGCATGAATTGTAATATTTGCATAACATATCAGAATTAGAAGAAACAAGATATTATTAAATGTTTCATCATAACAAAATGTTCGCGGATTATATAACAGTTATAGGATATTGGATAGGAAATTATGAAACACAAGTAATACTAATACATGTATTGTAATTAAGTACCTGCCGGTCATAGTTTGCCAGATAAATATAACTAACCCAATTCAATGTATTGTATATTTGTACCTACAAAATAGGTGTTCAGCGCGGTCAGTCAATGCCACCGTAGACGATATAATTTGGATATAAGTAATTTGTTCTGTTATCGATATTATCATTAAATAAAAATTTCTGATAAATACGATGTATCTGAATAAGAAGTCGAGAGGTAAACCACTAAATCGTCGAGACTTTTTCTACCTGACAAATAATTATTGCAAAAACCTCGCTTAATACATACATACGATTCTTACACACCTCACTCGCTTCATTGCCTTTCATAACTCTTTTCATGCACGCGCGTCGATTTTCGAGGTTCCTAACTCCACCTTCCACCAAAACACGTTCAATTTGGTCATGAAATGTGTGTCTTGGCTGCTCTCGACTCCTACATTCATCCGCTTTTGCATTGTATCTCTGCTTAGTCAATGTTGTATCATCCATCCTCTACATGTCCGAACCATCGGAGCATGCCCTTTCTTACTTTTACACCGACACTCTTTTTTAATCCTTAATTTCTTCCTTATAACCTTGTTTTCGAAGCAGTCAGCGAGAGTCCCTCCGCAGATTTTGCGCATTACCCTAATTTCGACCGCGTTTATCCTACTTTCATGTACACTCTGCCATACCCAGCTCTCGCTTCCATAAGTGAGCGTTGGGCTCAGTATTGCATTGTGGATTGCTAGCTGGGCTTTTCTGCTAATATTTTTTGCACCCAGGAATCTGCCCAATGCTCTATTTGAGCTATTTCCTAACGCCACTCTTCTTTCTACCCTACTAACTTTTTTCTAATTGAACGGTTTGGTGCGCGATGATGGTAAGAGACCGGACGGGATGTCTCTTTTGCCTTGGAAGACGGGTAGGCCTTTGGTTTGGAACGCTACTAGCGTCGACACCCTTGCGCCATCCCACCTTCCAAGCTCGGTAGGGGTGGCCGGTGCCTCGCTTGAAAATCTCTAGCGGCACTAACACAGAAACCTCGTGATTATGTTTTTGAGCTGTTTGACCTTGATACTCTAGAGACATGGAGTGCTCGTTCACTCTTTAAATATCTTGCAAACAGACTAATCGAGGCCTCTCGTGAATTGGTCTATTCTTCGCACAGAGGATTAGCTTTGCCATTTAGCGTGGTAACACGGCCAGTCTTCTGGGTACGCTGGTAGTAGATCGAGATGCGGAGTAATTTGATTGCAGCTTCGTTTTTAATTGTATATATTGTAAATAATGTTTTTATTTATTTCTTCTTATTGTTGTTATTTATTTCTACTCACTATTGTAAAATGATTACGCTTCTAGACCAGAAGTCTCGAGATTTTGCCTTTGAAATTTAAAATATCGATGATTGACAAAACTGTGCCTATTTCTGGCATTGGAAATGGATCTAACCACCGCCACACTTTTGAGACCAAACAAAATCGAAACTTAATGATCATCGTTGCCTGCACCTTTGGCTATAGAAATAGTGAAAATTAGAATTTAAAAAAAGAACACTCAGCTTATAAGAAATGCTTAACATTTTACAAAAGAGTCAGTCTGCTTCATAAAAATTCATTTCTCCTAGCCCTACAATCATAATTTTAGGAATTCAGAAGCGAATGTTCAAGTTATGTATGAGGATTCATATAAAAATGGTGCACGGCTAGGGTTGGCTAGTATTATTACATCATTTTGGTATACTTTTTTGTTAGTCCGTGTAATATCTGAGATATTACTAAACTTATGCTATTAGATATAAAAGTCAGGGATGCGAGTGAGGTGGCATCAGCTCTTTTACCTTGTACCGCAGGAGACACGGGGTGAGCTATTTAAGTATTTATTACTTCTTATATATGAGAGTATATATACATATCTTCTTATCTCAATACCCGTATGAACGCCTCCATTGTGTCGAACTTCACAATTGGGTGAACATTTGAACATACCCACACTTTCACTAGTTTGCTCGCCACTTTCGTAAGAGCGGCCATCGATCATTAGTAAGTACTTACGATCATTTGTGAATTTAGGTAACATTCTGTAATTATTACTACGATACTAAATGTATACTAATTTCTTCTCTTTGCATTTTGAAGAGTTAGATTAAAACAAAAACTACAGAATCGGATAAAATATAAAAATAATTTTATTTTTAAAGTGAAACTTTTATTACATCGTCTCAAACTTTTTCGTCTGCGTGTTGCATGTCGCGTGACGGTGACGTGAAGGCGCTCGTCAGAGCGCCTTTCACGTCTATTATCGTTTATTTATATTAATTAATTACCCAAATATACACTTTATTTTTGTAAATAAATACCGTAAAAACATGTAGAAAAACACCCCCAGACGAGGGATCGAACCCGCCCCGACCTTGTGTTATCGGTTGTGCGGTTTACCGATGCACCACGAGGGCCGTATGTATAATCGTCTAATTACCGTCCTCTTTACCAATTTCGACACATTTTCTAGGATCGGGTTTGTTTGTTTTTTACATACATACATATACGTACGTACGTATTGCAGGCGGAGAAAAAAAATATTATATTATTTATAAATTGTGTTTTTATAAATTGTGTTTCTTGAAAATTATATTTAAGTACGAATTACATACTAATAAAATAATGAAATATCAATAATATTTTTCGATCTTACCGACAGAATAATAAATATATACTAATATATACTATGTACTAACATATTATATTAGAAACATATACTTAATTTTTTGCAGTGATAAACTGTAATAAAAGCAAAGCAAACACACATTGACTTCGTGTTAGTTAACAACACCATCTGCTGGAATAGAAATTTCATGAAAATCGTTGGAGCCGATTCCGAGATTCCAATTTTATATATATATATATATATATATATATATATATATATATATATATATAGTTATCTCAATCCGTCATTTGTTGATCATGCGTGCTGTATGGCGAGCACTTTGTTGATCCGAAAACCTATGTTGATCCGGGTGGTTTTTGTTGATCCAATATAATATTTTTCATACAAATGTGGTTCCGGACGGATCAACAATTTACTCCGTTGAAGTTTAGGAAACCCAACCGAAATGTTGATCCGATATACGAATCCACTTCGATAGTTGTTGATCCGATTCAAATGGGCCAATCAGAAGGCAACAAGTCCTCCTACTGTCCTGCTGGACATGTATACGGATTTTGATTTCACACACATGCGCTATGCGCATGTGTGCGAAATCTATAAAGCGCATATTTTTTTTACGAATCTTAATGTTTTAACTTATTAACCGACTTCGAAAACAGGAGGAGGTTCTCATTCCGTCTTTATGTTTAGTATTTTTTTTATGTCTGTTCACCGATATTTTCGTCAATTATGAACAGATTTCCAATTTTTTTTGGATAGTGTTCACCTCCAAGATAGTCCCATTTTCACCAGGTCAGGATCTGATGATGGAAACCACGAGAAATCGATGCAACTACTGAAAATCGTGTACGAGTATGGTGTTTTTGCTACGTAATAGGTCTTAAGGATATGCTTAAGCTGTCAACATCTGATTCTGCTGTGCTGATGAAGAAGACACATAACTCTTAAATGGATTATAGATTTCGCACACATGCGCATAGCGCATGTGTGCGAAATCTATAAAGCGCATATTTTTTTTACGAATCTTAATGTTTTAACTTATTAACCGACTTCGAAAACAGGAGGAGGTTCTCATTCCGTCTTTATGTTTAGTATTTTTTTTATGTCTGTTCACCGATATTTTCGTCAATTATGAACAGATTTCCAATTTTTTTTGGATAGTGTTCACCTCCAAGATGGTCCCATTTTCACCAGGTCAGGATCTGATGATGGAAACCACGAGAAATCGATGCAACTACTGAAAATCGTGTACGAGTATGGTGTTTTTGCTACGCAATAGGTCTTAAGGATATGCTTAAGCTGTCAACATCTGATTCTGCTGTGCTGATGAAGAAGACACATAACTCTTAAATGGTAAGGAGTTCGAAGAAAGTACTACAATTGGTAAATATTATCTACTTGATACTATGTAGGGCTAGCTTGCTGCTTATTAGGTATGCTAGAATCTACAGCTGATGCTGCTGTGCTGATTAAGAAGCCATAGAAGTCCTAAACGGTTAGGAGTTGGGTGACAGTACGGCAGTCGATTGTAGGAAACTGTTTAGTAGTATACAGGACTAATGTGTTGCTTGGGAGGTATGATTGTATCAACATCTGATACTACTGTGCTGATGATGAAGCTATAGAAATCTTAAACGGTTAGGAGTTAGGAGTAATTTCCAGGCTAGCAATCTGCAATACTTCATACGGGCTGCAGTGTTATTGGGTCTACTCATGATTATAATAACTAAATAAATATAAAAATTCATAATAAGTTTTATTAAACTAGTATATTACCTATTTCCACTATTATAGATTTTCTGTACGAAATCTTTCATTTGATGGATGCCTATACAGGCTGGAATCCAGTCATGTGTAGTAATTGATACCAGATGTAGATCATAATTTCAGTAAACGTTGTACAAAATATTAAGACGATCGGTACAGTAATTAGGTCAATAACGACAGTTTTCATTTTCATGTAATTGAACACTCCCTATAAATGTATGAACTGGAATAAACTCTTCTCAGCTGTTCGTCCTGTCAAGGCCGCTTCGACTTCTCGTCCCAAATGGAATAGGTGGCGAACCTATTGCCATACCGGGCACAAAGTTTTCAGTCATCGAAATTAATCATACATAACTTCCGAAAACAATTTCGAAAAGTCATTGGTGTGAGCCAGTGTCAGGATTCGAACCCGCGACTTCCCGAATCAGAAGCGGGGTGCTCGTACTTTAGTAATATATCTCTATGGCAAAAATTTAAAAATAATGCAAATAACATTTATTATATTAACATACTAGGCATAGGTAGGTAAGTGGTAACAGAGTATATAATAAAAGGGCTCAAGTAGGCACCTACTTTTCTGATCGAAAATTAATTTTATGTAATATTTTGTAATAAACACTACTGCTAATTTCGTTTAAATAAAGAAATATAGCGGACCGACAGCGCGGGCGTCGATGGGTTCAAGGTCAAATGGCCTCGGATCAACGTTAGTTAATAATAATAATAATATCTTGGACATAAATCACACAGCGCCCTCTAGTTCCAAGCTAAGCAACTAAATGCTTGTGTTATGGATACTAGATAACGGATATTAATACATATATACTTTTCTTTTGTAAATACATACTTAAAATACATAGAAAAACACCCAGACGCCACACAGATATTCATGTTTGTCATAAATATTTGTGCTCGTGTGGGAATCGAACCCCCGACCTCGTTGCTGCAGCCGGTAGCTTTACCAAGGCGCCACGAGGCTCGTCGAGTTAATAAGATTTGGCAGGAATATGAATATAAAACGGATACACATTTGACTCGTCGGTATAATTTTTGCGACCGTTACGGATCAACAAAAAAATGTTGTTTTTGTACATTTTGATGGCAAGTATGTTGCAAAGCGACCTTGTTGAGAGAGAATGCTGCTGCCCATTCTTCCAGCCTTTTCCCTTTGTCGCCTTTTACGACACCCACGAGAAGAGATGGGGTGGCGGTATTCTAAGCCGGCGCCACACAGCATGATTTTCTATTTACGAAATCTTTAATTTGATGAATGGCTATAGAAGTTATAAATATAAATGCTAAAGTCTGTAATGCTAAAGTAAGTAATGACTTTTCGAAGTTGTTTTCGGAAGATAAGTGTGATAAATATCGATGACTGGTATGGCAATAGGTTCGCCACCTAATCAATTTGGGACGTAAACATAACGGCGAGATGAGGGATAACATCCGCTGTCTACACCCTCGGGTAACAAAGGCGTGAAGTTATGTTATATTAAGTTAAGTTTAATGCTAAATATAAATTTATTAATATTATCCATAGAGGAGGCTCTATGCATATAATTGACACTTTTATTTATTATTCCTGGCTCATGGTTGAGCGCAAGTAATTTTTTATTAATTTTAATTTAGAAAATTACCTTTCCGCGCTTGCTACGGCTACTGGCACAGTTAGCGAAATTCGTAATACTATTGTGATGTTAATGCGTACAGCTGTCTAATTATTTTATTAGATAAATTCAAGCAAGTTCAATTAAAGCATCGTTATTTAGATACATTTACTTAAAAAAAAGTCAGCTAACTTAAGCACACATACGACAAAAAAAAACCTACTAACGTAAATAAAAAGCGATAAATAACGCAAACAATTTAACTACTTAATACAATATAGAAATGTAATATTATAACTAAGTCATCTTTAACTATAAATATATTTATAAATTATACTATATATATTTACTATAAATATATTTATAGTTAAAGTGTGTGTTACGTTATGTGTTTTATACATAACAAACATAACATAACTTCACGCCTTTTGTTACCCCAAGGTGTTGACAGCGGCTGTTAAGCCTCGTCTCGCCGTTATGTTTACGTCCCAAATGGAATAGGTGGCGAACCTATTGCCATACCGGGCACAAAGTTTTCAGTCATCGAAATTTATCACACATAACTTCCGAAAACCATTT
Organism: Euproctis similis; assembly: GCA_905147225.2. Taxonomy (NCBI): domain Eukaryota; kingdom Metazoa; phylum Arthropoda; class Insecta; order Lepidoptera; family Erebidae; genus Euproctis; species Euproctis similis. The sequence continues at coordinate 4,860,806 of LR990107.1, forward strand.
CGAAAACTCATTGGTGTGAGCCAGTGACAGGATTCGAACCCGCGACTTCCGGAATCAGAAGCGGGGTGCTCGTACTTTAGTAATATATCTCTATGGCAAAAATTTGAAAATAATGCAAATAACATTTATTAAATTAACATACTAGGCATAGGTAGGTAAGTGGTAACAGAGTACATAATAAAAGGAATCAAGAAGGCACCTACTTTCTGACTCGAAAATTAATTTTATGTAATATTTTGTATTATTAAACACTACTGCTAATTTCGTTTAAATAAAGAAATATAGCGGACCGACAGCGCGGGCGTCGATGGGTTCAAGGTCAAATGGCCTCGGATCAACGTTAGTTATAGTAATAATAATAATATCTTGGACATAAATCACACAGCGCCCTTTAGTTCCAAGCTAAGCAACTAAATGCTTGTGTTATGGATACTAGATAACGGATATTAATACATATGTATATACTTTTCTTTTGTAAATACATACTTAAAATACATAGAAAAACACCCAGACGCCACACAAATATTCATGTTTGTCATAAATATTTGTGCTCGTGTGGGAATCGAACCCCCGACCTCGTTGCTGCAGCCAGTAGTTTTACCAAGGCGCCACGAGGCTCGTCGAGTTAATAAGATTTGGCAAGAATATGAATATAAAACGGATGCACATTTGACTCGTCGGTATAATTTTTGCAACCGTTACGGATCAACAAAAAAATGTTGTTTTTGTACATTTTGATGGCAAGTATGTTCCAAAGCGACCTTGTTCAGAGAGAATGCTGCTGCCCATTCTTCCAGCCTTTTCCCTTTGTCGCCTTTTACGACACCCACGAGAAGAGATGGGGTGGCGGTATTCTAAGCCGGCGCCACATAGCATGATTTTCTATTTACGAAATCTTTAATTTGATGATTGGCTATAGAAGTTATAAATATAAATGCTAATGTCTCGGTGGCGCAGTAGTCGAGCTCACGGCTTCTGACCCAGAGGTCCGGGTTCGAATCCTGTCACTGGTTCACACCAATGACTTTTCGAAGTTATTTTCGGAAGTTAAGTGTGATAAATATCGATGACTGGTATGGCAATAGGTTCGCCACCTATTCTATTTGGGACGTAAACATAAAGGCGAGATGAAGGTTAACAGCCGCTGCCTACACCCTCGGGTAACAAAGGCGTGAAGTTATGTTATATTAAGTTAAGCTTCATGCTAAATATAAATCTATTAATATTATCCATAGAGGAGACTCTATGCATATTATTGACACATTTATTAATTAGCGCAAGTATTTTTTTTATTAATTTTAATTTAGATAATTACCTCTCCGCGCTTATTGTGATGTTAATGCATACAGATGTGAAATTATTTTATTATATACCTTCAAGCAAGTTCAATTCAAGCATCGTTATTTAGAAAAAATACTTTTAAAAAAAGTCAACTAACTTAATTAAGACAAACAGACGACAAAAAAGTACCTACTAACGTAATTAAAAAGTGATAAATAACGCAAACAGTTTAACTACTTAATACAATATACAAAACGTAATACTATAACTAAGTCATCTTTAACTATAAATTTATTTACATATTTATAGTTAAAGATGGCTTAGTTATAGTATTACGTTTATATATTTTATATTATAGTCCAAGACCAAATAGAACGTGTTCTGGAGGAAGGTGATGTTAAGAGCCTCAAAAACCGACGCGCGTGCATGAAAAGAGTTATGAAAGTCAGCGAAGCGAGTGAGGTGTGTAAGAATCGTGCCCTATGGCGCTCTGTTCTCTCTGCCTACCCCGCAAGGGATTTGGCGTGAAGTTATGTATGTATGTATGTATATTTACATAACAAACATAACATAACTTCACGCCTTTTGTTACCCGAAGGTGTAGGCAGCGGCTGTTAAGCCTCGTCTCGCCGTTATGTTTACCGTCTTACGTCCCAAATGGAATAGGTTGCGAACCTATTGCTATACCGAGCACAAAGTTTTCAGTCATCGATATTTATCACACTTATCTTCCGAAAATAATTTCGAAAAATCATTGGTGTGAGTCAGTGTCAGGATTCGAACCCGGACCTCTGGATCAGAACTCAGAAGCCGTGTGCTCTACCACTGGACCACCGAGACTGTTAAATATATTTACAATTGTCAGTTATTATTGGAGTCGGTGCCAGCCTAGGTAACGTAGTCTGTTGTGTTGTATGATATGCGCGGCCGTCAAAGTCACACGACGAAATAGAATACGGGGTAACTTTTAACCAACTCCGACTTCAATAATAATAGATGATGATTGTAAATATTTTTATAGTTAAAGATGACTTTTTATGGGATAGCAGCAACACATGGACACCAGCAACACACATATAGTATTACTGTTGCGTTGCCAACCTTTAAGGGATAGGGGATAGGAAAAGATGGGGAAGGGGTGGGCCTCCGGGTACTTCTCTTACCGAACGAAACGCGGCATGAGCCACTTTACGTTAGTCTTTAGAGAGGTCGTGGTATTTCATCGGTCGAGCCGAGCAATTCATGCAGCGAACTGCTTGGCTCTACCACTGCTGGCAGACAGATAAAGTAGTTGACTTAGTTAATTACGTTTTGTATATTGTATTAAGTAGATAAATTATCTGCGTTATTTAACGCTTTTTAGTTACGTAAGTAGGTACTTTTTTGTCGTTTGTGTTCTTGAAGTCGGTTTGACTTTTTTTTAAGTAATTTTATTTCTAAATTATTAGTTGTGTTTATGAGTTGTGAACTTAAATAGATGTTCGTGTTTATTTACTGCTAAACTGCGAAGTAGTTTTCATCGACTAATTGTATTACTGTCTCCCAACTCGTAATCGTAACCAACTCGTCACCTATCATCTCCTCCTATACTCCTATCATCATCACAGCAGCATCAGGTGTTGATTCAAGCATAGGTCCCAAGCAACAACTTAACCCTACATACCTTAAGTAGTTTTTATAGACCAATAGCAATTCTGTTTCTAAGCTCCTAGCCGTTAAGGAGTTCTGTGAGCATCATCATCAGCTAAGCAGCATCCGATTTTGATACCTTAAAGTAAATACCCAACACATGACGTAACAAACACACTACACAAGCCTAAATTTTTTGGTGGTCGCCTTCGATTTCTCCTGGATCCCATTATCAGAAATTGACTTGATGACAATGGGATCATCTGGGAAGCATACCCTTTCGAATAAAAAAAGAATTTTGCAAATCGGTCCAGACGTCTTTGAGTAATCGCTGAACATACATAAAAAAAGATTCCGACGAATTGAGAACCTCCTCCTTTTTTAGAGTCGGTTAAAAAAAGACTAGAATTATATAATTACTTCAAAAAAATCATCGGGGCTAATGACCAAAGAATCACTTTGCACGTCCGAAATGGAATAGGTTGCCTATTTCCATACACCGCGGACAAGATTATTATAAATATATTAAAATGATATTTATCACACATACCTTCCGAAAAGATTCCGAAAAATTATTAGTGTGAGCCCGGAATCAAATCCATGCAGGGCCGCGCCGGAAGAGTGTTTAAGAGTTATATTTACTAGCTGACCCGGCGAACTTTTTTCCAGATCAATAATATTTTTTGACTAATTTTATTCCTTTACTTCAAGCTCTTGTTACCCGAAGGTGTAGGCAGTGGCTGTTAAGCCTCGTCTCGTTGTTATGTTTACGTCCCAAATGGAATAGGTGGAGAACCTATTGCCATACCGGGCACAAAGTTTGTCAGTCATCGATATTTATCACACATAACTTCCGAAAACAATTTCGAAAAGTCTTTGGTGTGAGCCAGTGTCAGGAATTGAACCCGCAACTTCCGGAATCAGAAGCGGGTTGATCGTACTTTAGTTATATATCTCTATATCATAAACATGAAAATAATGCAAATAACATTTATTATATTAACAGAGTACATAATAAAAGGGATCAAGTAGACACCTACTTTTCTGACTCGAAAATTAATTTTATGCAATACTTTGTAATAAACACTACTGCTGATTTCGTTTAAATAAAGAAATATAGCCGACCCACCGCGCGGGCGTCGATGGGTTCAAGGTCAAATGGCCTCGGATCAACGTTAGTTATTAAGATTTGGCAGGAATATGAATATAAAACGGATGCACATTTGACTCGTCGGTATAATTTTTGCGACCGTTACGGATCAAAAAAAACATGTTGCTATTGTATGTTTTGATGGCAAGTATGTTGCAAAGCGACCGATGCAGATCCACAAACAACCCTTCCATTTCAAATTTGGATCAAAGTATATCAGTTATATTTTTAAAGAGCCAATTATACGCTGCAAAAAGGTGGATCAACATTTCTTTTAACGTCTTACTGGATCAACCTTTACATAGAACGGATATTTATATATATATATATATATATACAAGAATTGCTCGTTTAAAGATATAAGATAAGATAGTGCTCTTTATATATGTATGTAAAGAAAACGTTAAGATGTTTTCTTTAATATGTTGTTCTGCAATGCCATCTATTGACATTTGCACAACAATAATGATTGATTGAAAACTCTACTAGTAACTGCTTTAATCATAATTCGATAGATGGTGTTGTAGGGCCGTACTATCTAGAACATTAAACAAAGAACATGGTAGAACTAGGGAGTGTGTAATAAAATGTAAGGGAATTGAGAACCTCCATAATATAAATACTTTAATCGTCGTTTTTCTATTTACAGGTATTGTACCTAATAATATTTACCTAGCATATATATGGTGATGTGATTTATGTTAAATAAAAACAAATTCTATTTACAGAGCAACACGTGGTATTTCTATTTATTGGTTCGTAAGTTCCCATTTCCCAGAGAAAAAACATTATATGTATTTGTCAGATTTTCATAATAAATCGAAATATCATATTTACTGGAGGAAAAAATATCGTTTTGTTTTGTAAAGATCCTTTGTTGTAATGTTGTTAACGTTTAATAGGTGCCGCGTTATCCCTAGTGCCGTAGCTGGAATACTTGTCGATTCGGGCGACATCTATCGATATAATACGATATTACGGCAGAATCATTAATAGTAGCAACCTAGTAGCGCCATCTAGGAATTATTGTCGTGACCACGTAAAATAAAAAACATTTATGAAACCCTATTAACAAATACTAGATGGCAAATAATTAAAATAGCCCTTATCGCACAATCCCCTGAAAGCCGGTGACGTCCGGTTCGAAAACGAAGCCAAAGCAAACTTTTAAAAAAATTGCTGTGAAGTAACTGTTTTACACTGTTGCACTCTAAAAAAATATAAATGTTAATCATTTTATCAGAATCATCAATTTAAAAAACTTACTAACTAAATTATTGAAAAATAATTATTGAAAAAATATTTTGTTTATGTATATTTAAAAAGTAGATTTAAAAATCAATAACCCAAGACTCAATTTTAAAAGTTTCACTTTTACGGTGGTTTCATAAAACCACACAATTTTTTTTTATTTTATATATTATATCTTCATAGATTTTTGTCACACTAACTAATAGCTTCCTGAAAACTATTGGTGTGCCACAGGGTTCTATAAGTTCACTGAACTGAAAGCTGGTGGACTGAACCACTAGGCTATAAAGGTTTAAAAGTGATCTAAATACCTAGTTGTTGACACAACACTACCCTTTACGGGAAGAGATAGGATGTCACTCTTGTCCAAATTAGTGTCTAATGTCTTTAAACATTTCTGTAATTATGAAATCTAATTATTGAATAATAGGTATCCGTGGTCCAGTGGTCGAAGTACTCGTATCCGATTCAGAAGTCGTAGGTTCACACCAATGATTTCACGAAATTATTTTCCAAAGTTATGTGTGATAAATATCGACGACTTATAACTTTATAACTCTCTGCTCGCTGTATTGCAATAGGCTCGCCGCCCATTCTATTTGAGACGCGTAACATAATTCGGCGAGATTAACAGCCGCTGCCTACTTCACCTTCGCGTAGAAAAAAGGTGTGAAGTTATGTTATGTTGTAAATGATGATAGTTTTCTGGACGATACAATGTTTTTATTCAAAATAATCTAGTTTGGTTTGGTATCGTGTAATGTTTGATACCTTTTCTTTTAATCTTTAACCCCTCTGGACCATGCTGCAATATGTTTGATACCTATTGGCTGTTGCCCGCAGCACAGCCCGGAGCTACTCACTAATGGAATATGAATACCAACTCGCGTGGTTTCACTTCACCCTACAAAATACTTATAGTTGTTGTTTTTTTGTTTATTTTTTTCATTTTTTTTTATTTTTTTTATGTGATTGGACGGCAAGCGAGCAAGTGGGTCACCTGGTTGTAAGTAACACCTCATCGCCCATGAACACCGTGTTGCGTTGCCGTCCTTTTAGGGAGTCGGAGGAAAAAGGAAGTGGAAAGGAGATCGGGCTTCCGGATACCTCCCTAATTAAACGAAACGCGGCACGAACCACTTTACGCCGATATTTCGAGAGGTAGTGGTAATTCACCAGTCGAGCCGGCCCATTCCTGCAGCTAACTGCAAGCATCTACCACCGTTAAGATAAATGTGTTTAAACAGACTTAATATGTTCTTTACTTGAACCTATCGCAATATTTATATGAAAATCGCCTGCCATGCTGTTGTTTAAAACTTTTTAAAGATTTTAATGATTTTTTTAATTCTTTGTGCAGTTTTATTTTACTATAATATCATCATAATATCATCATCATCATGATGATGATTTATTATTTATATTATATAGTTACAATTACATAATATAAATAGTTATAATTTTTGTTAAGTTGTGACAGCTAGAGTTGAAGTTCGATAGAAAATCGTGTTAAATATATTTTAGTTTATTAGCAACTATCGCTAATTCACTCGATGTGGCTGGAGACATGGCAACCGGTATTCTTGGCATCAGATTATATGCCAACGTCACTTGTCCTGTATCCGAGTTCACAGCGACGCCGAAACTGGGCTTCATCAAAACAGACGGCAGGAACATGACTGCGAAAAGATGACTTGAGTGAATAGTTTTCTATACCTTCAAGTTATAAATACCCAAAGATGTAGACAGCGTTGTTTTGTGTCGCCGGATGAAATATTTGATCTCCAGAAATGGGTATGAAGAACAGTGCCCAAAATTTTACACAACTTCTTAGAACATTTTTCTATTGATAAATACGAGAAGTCCGCCGGTGGTCGACATTCGGCATATAATTTAAATTATAATATATGTTTGTACAATATTAAGACTCTACTTCTATAATTACAGATTTAATATCAAGATTTAATAGGTACAAACTCGATTAAAATATAGAAACTATCCATATAAATAAAATTGAAGTGCCTGTTTGTAATATTGTAAATAATTGCTTTCTACTACATCCATATGATTAAATATCTGTATATATATATATAAAAGTAACTTATTTGCTCATTAATTGCTTTCGAGGCGAAACAAATTTCGCCGGGTGAGCACTTTCCAAATAATCAAAAGAATATCTATGCGTGCGTGTATAAATACAGGATAATGAATGGTGTCTGTAACGTGTTATTTATTGAAAAAACGTGTTTTTACGCATCTTATATAACATATTAGCATTCGTCACTTATCTACATATGAACGTATAAACTATCGTATATCTTATAAACTATGTATAGGTAAGTGTGTCGTCGGGTCCGCTTAATTTTCGTAACGGGGCATCCAAAGTTAGCGCTTCACGTAACATTATAAAGATAACAGGTAAGGGAACATACCCATACTACATGACCTATTTTTTAAGATTTTTCGACCCCTCCCTCCCATCGGTGACCACTCGTAGTATATGCCAAGACCCCCCTCCTTTAGTTTTCACGTAGTAATTCATAATTATGATTTTTAATCATTTCACAGACAAAAATCGAAAAAAATAATAATTTGGCTCATACTCGTCTTTATTACATAAGACTGCATGCATACTTAAATTACTAGTGAATTATGTATTATGAAGAAGAACAACATTAATTGTGAAAACATATTGCTGTACAGTATTTAACTTACAGTAACTTAATTTACGAACACAACAATTATTTTCTGTTTAATCAGATTAATATTCATCTCATATGTGCGTCAGCGCCACCAACTGTAAGTTTACAAAGCGCTAAACACCGCGCTATATTCGAATTTAGGTCGAATTTTAAAGACTCCGCTCCCCCCCCTAGACGGGTCACGTAGTATGGGTACGTTCCCTAAAGATTTTCTCTCAGATTTTTGAAAAGTTCTCCCGAGTGGTTACAATATAAATGCTAACTGGTATCTTTTGAAATGTAAGATTTTCTCAATTTTTAATTGAAGATTCGTTTGAGTACAAGTAAAACGACATCTACCAACTTCAAGCGTAAAAAACGTGAAGCTATATTTGAATATCAGATCATCGAGAGACAAACATTTCTTAAAATTGAGGATAATTATTTCACAAACGAGTATTCTAAAAAATTAAGCACCAGAAAGAGGTGGAAAGTGTCACATTTAAATTAAATGAAGTTAGCTTTAAATAGAGAACCATTAGGAAAATAAATTATTGCGTCCTCTGGCTAGCAGCTTGCATTTATTTACTCAATTAAAATTCCTAATTTAGATTTAATTGAATTCTTGATTCTAATAATCTTAGCAATCACTCTTGTAGTTAAGTGGAATCACACAACAACTCTCCAGCTAAAATCTTTAGCGCTACACCAATAGAAAAATAAAATAACATATATTTTATACATGTAAAATAAAAGAAGCCTGGTTCACTACACCATATTACAACAATTGCATGTTAGTGAAAATTCCATTCAAATAGATTTAGATGTTTCTGAGTTTAGCTGCAGTAAGTAAAGTTTTTGTTATTTAGATGCATTTTATGAAAAATAGATATCATCAGTATATAAGTAAATAAATAATAAAAGTATATCAGTAAATAATTAAAGAATGATTATTGTTACAAACTAAACAGTCTGCGTCCAATTTGTACCATAATATCTGCATCAATTTCAATTGGAGGCAAGATTTCGCCGCGAGCGTTTGAGTTAGTAACCTAGTTGGTAGTTCTGCGTGCTACCTGAGTGGGTTTACATGGGTGTAGATTGTTCACTAAACTTCACTGATTTTGAGATACTTTATTTCCTATCTGCTTGCTAAATTTCCGAACTGTATATTAATATTATAATAATTCTTATTATAAATATTCTAATTTATATAGTCTTGGTGATCTAGTGATAGAATTCTCCGCCTCGGACTCAGGAGTCGTGGGTTCGAATCCGGGCTCTCACTATTAATTTCGAATTCTTTTCGGAAGTAATGTGTGATAAATATCGATGAATGTCAACTTGTGCCCGGTGTATGGCAATTGGCAATAGCAATCTATTTCATAAGTGACGTAACATAAGTAGGCTCTGTGTCTCCTCTGTGTAGAAGAAGGTGTGAAGTTACGTTCTTATAGTTCTTTTTAAGAATATAGTTTTCATCGATTCTTCTTCTTTTTTTCGATATCTACGAAGTCTGATAACTGTTTATTATGAGTTATTATGTTTATTTCTGATTTATTATGAGTATAGATAATGTATAATAAGAGTTAATTAGTTTAGAGTTAATTAGTATTAGTTACCATTAAGTAATTGTTTGTTGATGGTCTCGGTAGACCAGTGGTCGAGATACGCGTCTTTTTCTACTCGAATACAGTTTCGGGCCGAAAAACACTCACAAATCAAATCCAGTGAGAATAGCTTTATTTTTACGGGCTTCACAGACACTCAAAGCTGATATTGAACAATATATTATTATAAAACACAAGCGCACCAGGAACAAAAAAAACGGGCGTAATCGCCACCAGCTGTCCGATTCCGATTATAGAAGAGAGGAGATCATGAGAAGAACCGGACAAGAAACACATGTGCTTATTATTACAGATAAATCAAATAAAAATAGTATATGTGTATCTAACTATTATGAATACTAAATACTAAAGTCATTTGAAGGGTGAAGCAACAGGCTAAATAAAATTATAAGTAGTAGAAAATGAAATATAATTAAAATATATTAGTTTACTAGTGGTAGAGCCAAGCAGTTCGCTGCATGAATGGGCCGGCTCGACCGGTGAAATACGACAGCCTCTCGGAAGATCGACGTAAAGTGGCTCATGCCGCGTTTCGTTCGGTGAGAGAGTTACCCGGAGGCCCACTCCCCTTCCCCATCCCTTCTTATCCTACTCCCTTAAAGGTCGGCAACGCAACTGTAACATTATATGTGTTGCAGGTGTCCATGGGCGGCGCTAGTCACTTAACATCAGGTGACACGCATGCTCGTTTGCCCTACTATCCCATAAAAAAAATTAAAGTAAAATGAACTACCCTGACGTGACTACATAGGGTTGCAACGACCTCCGCGATTGACAGACGAATTATATAATACAATTTTGTATGAAGAGCCATTCTTGTACATTCCGTTCGGTCCTCAAGGAAATAATTGTGTAGTAAGTAGCCCTTACTACAGACCCTGTTAAATAGCTTTTTTATATTATAGAGGCATATTACGGATTTCCTTGGGAAGTTTGTCGTAGAAGCGTATACATTATTACCCCATGAATGATTTATTAATTATCGCGGAGACGAGATGTGATGATGATATGTATACAACAGGATATTTTTTTATAAATATATATTACAAATTTTCGTCAATAAACTGTGATGCAACGGTCAGAATATCTGTCCCTTTAAATACATCTTTATGGTCAAATTTAGACCATAAATTGCAAGAACACTAGCGGTTGCGGAAGTTGTGTTTTATTATTTGGTTTAGAATCGTCGAAAAATTACGCGGTCATTGTGGCGGAACCTATGGCCATTCACCGAGCACAAGTTTACCAGTCATATATATCACACAAAACTTCGGAAAAGAACACCGAGAAAACATTGGTGTGATCCCGAGTTTGAAGTTACGAGTTATTAATTCAGTAGCGGGATGCTCGACCTGAAGACCGACCGAGGTGACTATAATATGTTATGCATCTAGGCTAACAATTATAGATAGGTAGGTATGGTTATAATATATAGATAAATAAAACTCACTCCAGTCATTTACACAGACTCACGAATTATTAAACGAGTAATAGTTTACGTTATTTTAGTATCTGCTCGACTTATTTTTGTAGCAAAAAAATTATTCCCCCAATTAAAATAATTAGTGCCTTATATATATCTTATTTTTTATCGGATGGAGAACAAACGAGCATGCGTGTCACCTGATGGTAAGTGAACAGCGCCGCCTATAGACACCTACAACAAATAGTGTTACAGTTGCGTTGCCGACCTTTAAGGGAGTAGAATGGGGAAGGAAGGTGGGCCTCCAGGTGACTATCTCACCGAACGAAACGCGACAAGAGCCACTGTACGTCGATCTTCAGAGAGGTCGTGGTATTTTACCGATCAAGCCGGCTCATTCATTCAGCGAACTGATTGGTTCTACCACTGTTGAATCTCATAGTAATGAAGGCTCTTACTTAAAAAGAGAATTAAAATAAATATAAATACTTATCCCGGCACAGTGTCGGTTTTCGTGGACCGGACTGAAGGAAATTTTGCAGAAAAAGTAACACATGTAATTTATATGAGTCATACAAAAAATAAACACCGATTCGCGTGTGATAAAATTATCAGTTAAATTGCTTGCTAGTAAAAAAATAATGTATCAATGGGATATCAGTATTTGTAAAAAACATAACATAACATAACATAACTTCACGCCTTTTGTTACCCGAAGGTGTAGGCAGCGGCTGTTAAGCCTCGTCTCGCCGTTATGTTTACGTCCCAAAAACATTAAAATAATTTTTTTTTAATTATCAGTATTTGTATGTAAAATATATTAACAATAGTCATGTAACAATAGCTAGCTTATAAGCTTTTTTAATTGTATCTACAAATATTTTATTTGGCAATACAAGGGAATGCTGTCTACACCTGCTTCAATTAATGGCGTGAATATATAAAATAAAGTTAACTCACATAAAAGAACCACCACAATAGTCCTCATAACGGACACTGAATCATTGCGATAGTAATTATTGCTGTAGTATATTATATATTAAACCTCATTACTACGACAAAGTTACCGCTCTGTCCGTTTGTTTTTACTGATCTCTAAAACTGGAAAATTACTGCTCAATCAGATATAATTTCAGGAGTTTCTGCTTTTGACGTTCTTATATAATATCTGGTACACATGTAGATATATATTAACAGAGATTGGTTTAGAAATGTCTCCGGATTTATCCTAAATATATTTATGTGGTGTATGTACAACGTCGGGGCACTTGAAAAGTTAATTTCATAACAATATATTTCATTGTTATTCAATATTCAACCTATTGTTAAATTAATAGAGACTGCTTTTCCTTGATGGTAATGTAGAAACTAGACTTATCACTAACTTTAAAAACAAAGTAAAAGTAGTTATTGAAAATAAAAAAAAATCCTTTAAAAAAAAAGTTAAACAGACTTCTAGAAACGTAAGCCACCAAATCTTTAAGTATATGAAAACATTACCTATATAACTAAAAAGCGATAATTAACGTAATTTACTAATTTGTATACTTAATACAATATACAAAACGTAATACATAAATAAAGTCATGTTTAACTGTTAAAATATTTACAATTATCACTCATTATTGAAGTCGGTGCAACACAATAGAGTACGTTACTTAGCCTGGCACCGACTCCAAAAATAAATGACATTTGTAAATATTATAATAGTTAATGATGAATTTATTAAAGTATTATGTTAGTAATAGAGCACCGTAAAAACACCGTTCATTACATATTTTTTTGTTATATTCATCTTCAGATAAAAATTTTCACTATCATGACATTTTTAAGACTTAAATTTTCATACAGTTTTTAAAAATTCTGATAAAGAAAATTATTTGCTACATAAAGTTTTAGAAACTTTGTTATAAAGTCTTTAAAAATGTTGTTGGCGAGTCCAATTTAAATAAGAACTGAATTAGTTTAAATAAGAACTGAATGCATCACTATTACTTTAAATGTGGCAACATTATGTGTATGTTGTGTGTTATTATAAAAAAATGTCAAAATCTCGCACCGTTAAGACGTATAAAGTTTTACTGGCATATTTTAATTCTAATTTGTGTTTGGAAATCTATTTTAAGTAGTGAATTGCTGTTCAACTACTGTTTTTAAGTGTATACTACCCAATTAAATATTGAGTGAGTGGAAATACTTTATAAACTGTCTAATTTAAAGCAAATATTGATATCATCGTCGTTGAATTTATCAGACTAGCCACATCTCGTTTTTTTTTGTGCTTGTGGTTTCCTTATCATTGGAGATCCGTCGAAGAGAAACCCTCTGACGATAATATAAGTGACGGCTGTCATTTGAATTAAGTTATAATCTTACACAATAAAATGGCTTCTGTGTTCACGTCATGGGGATGTTGCGGTAATGAAGAGTTGAAGAGAAATGAGAAGTTCATTAAATGCCTACGCTGTAAAAAAATATATCATTTTTTATGTCTCTCTATACCAGAAATATCTAATAACTCAGATGGTCTCTATCGTCAATGGGAATATCCGGAATGCCGGAATCTGCTTCCTAGGGCTGTTAAAAAAGATAGCACGCCACTACGTAATGTCAACTCAGCTCGTGGGAGTAAGAGATTGGCTCCCAACTCTCCTCCTGAATCAAGCGCTATTACCGCTGAGGAAGTGCGCTGTATTGTACAAGATGTTATTAAGACTGAACTCCGTACGATGCTTCAAGAAATAAACAGTTCAGTGCTTACTATCATTAATAAGCAGCTGGACCCCATGAAAAAGCATGTACAAGACTTGAAAGTATCATTAAACTTCCATACTGTTGAATTTGAAAATCTTCAGTCTGATTATGCTGCCACGGGACAACTAATGAAAACACTAAAGGAGGAAAACAATCAACTACAAACTACAGTAGCTGAATTAAATCGAAGACTGAACTACTTAGAACAGCACGCAAGGTCTAGCAATTTGGAACTGCAATGCTTGCCTGAGAGAAAGGAAGAAAATTTGTACACAATTGTTAAACAACTAGGGTTCCGTGGTTGGATGTGAGATTAAGGACGGCGACATCTTGCACACGACCCGCATAGCCAAAATTAACTCGAGCAGTACTCGTCCAAGGTCTATTATTATTCAGCTATCTGCTCCAAGGATCCGAGATCAACTACTGGCAGCTGTTGTCGGCTACAATAAGAAAAACAAAGAATGCAAACTGAACACCAGTAATTTTGGCTTGGGAGGCAAGAAAGGCCCTGTTTTTGTAGTGGAGCACTTATCACCAGCCAATAAAACACTTCACGCCATAACTAGACTAAAGGCAAAGGAGAAAGGATTTAAGTATGTTTGGGTGAGAAATGGTAGAATTTTTGTGAAAAAGGATGATAATTCAGGGCATATACTTATAAAAGATCAAGAATCATTGGGTAAAATTATGTAGTCTTTCTTTTAATATTCTTAAATAATTTTTTTTTCATGATATTATTATTTTTAAATTGGGAAAATTCAGTAATTTACATATCTATTACCAAAATGTCCGCGGTTTAAGAACGAAAACCGACACAGTCTATCGTAATATTTGTTGTAATAACTATGATGTTATAATACTGACAGAAACTTGGCTCAATAGTTCGGTTTTTAGCAGTGAGCTGTTCGATGATAGGTATATGGTTTATAGGAGGGATAGATCGTCGAGTGCAAGGTGTGGCCAGGGTGGTGGTGGAGTTTTGATCGCAGTAACTAAAAAAATAAAATCTAACTGCATCAGGAAATTGGAAAGCGAGTGCGAGGATATTTGGGTCGCTATTGATGTGCCAGGAGCCCATTTAGTGGGTCCAATATTTTTCTGTGCTGTATATCTGCCTCCTCCTGTGCGCCGGTCTTCTCTTGAGCATTTTATCGATCATTGCAATTCGGCATTTGAGCAGATGACAGATAGTCCTATTTGTATTGTGGGCGATTTAAACCTCGGTAATATAAATTGGAAATTACCAACTTACTCCCTAGGCCATCAAGGAGTACTTAATACAAGTGAAATCCTGCTTGACTTTACTAACATTAATAGATTAACTCAATTTAATTTTGAATGTAACACCTCTGATCGCATTCTTGATCTTGTGCTGTCTACTCTTTCCACTTGTAAGGTTAGTAAATGTTCAAACCCTCTTAGTAATACGGACCCACATCACCCCCCCTTAGAAATTGATATCTGTCTCAAAAAGGAAGTTATGCTTCCGTATAATAGTGTTGACGCTAGACCAAATTATTTTAAGGGCGATTATCAATCAATTCGCAATTTTCTGGAAGCTCAGGACTGGAATATATTGTTTAATGGACTAAGCGATGTCAACGAGATGCTTAACGTTTTTTATGATGTTATTAATCATACATAAATTTATACCCGTACGTGTGCCAAAGAATAAAAAGTTCCCACCGTGGTTTACTCACAGATTGATCAGAATGTTAAATAAAAAAAATAGACTTAGAAGAAGATACAAAAAATATAAAAACCCCATAGATGCAATCGAACTGAAATACTTTAGTAAATGTTGCGAATGCTTAGCCAGTGCCTGTTACAATAGTTATATTAAATGGATGGAAAGTGAGCTCAGAAAAAATCCCAAGGTATTCTGGACACACGTAAAGACCAAGAGAGGCGGATCTAGTGCATATCCGTTGTCAATGACGGATGGTTCAAAAACTTTTTCCGATGGTAACGAAATTAGTGAGTTGTTTGCAGACTATTTTGCCTCCGTCTATATCTCAGAGGTGAACACGGATTATAATTTCAAGTCCGAGTCCTTAAAATGCCTTGATAGTGATAGCTTGTGTTTAGCTCAGCTCCATATAGATCGCGATTTGTAAGAGTAATAAAAACATCAGAAGATACCATCCTTCTACAAAGTGATCTTCATAGGCTTGTGCAATGGTGTGATAATAATAAAATGATATTAAATTCGAAGAAATGCTACCACGTGAAATATACGCGTAAAATTAATCACATAGTCTCTAGTTATAGGATAGCGAATAACAAAATAGAGGAGCTAGAAAAGATAAGGGATCTCGGGGTAACTTTTGATCAAAAAGTAACATTCATTCCTCACTTGGAAGATATTATTAAAAGAGCGTCCAGAACTTTGGGTTTCGTTCTTAGAATATGTAAATCCTTTGCTAATAACGAAAAAAAAATTCTGCTATACAACAATTTCATTCGGAGTATACTAGAATATTGTAGTGTAGTTTGGCGGCCTCACTATTCAACACACTCGCTGCGTCTTGAACGGATACAAAAACGGTTTCTTTGGCACTTAGCATTCTCCGATGGGATTACCAAGACAATACTTTCTTATAATCGTAGGCTAAAATACTATAAGATGAATACATTATCCGGCCGCAGAAGTATAAATGATGTCGTGTTTGCATACAAAATCCTGAATAATAATATTGACTGTGCTGGACTGCTATCGCTGTTTAGACTTCGTGTTCCAGCCAGGATGCCACGTACCTCCATCACACCACTATGTCCACCTCTTAGAAGGACAGTTCTGGGCTCTAATTCTCCATTAGCTAGAATGTGTAGAACTGTCAACAGCTGCAGCGATAGATTGGACCTACATTTTGACTCTCTCAGTAAAATCAAATTAATTCTTAGCCAAATAGACAACTTGCCGTAGTTATAATAGCACCACTTACTTCTATCTGTTAGAATGTTAAAACATTCTTATGTCTGTATTGCGACTTTTTGCTCAATTCCTTTTTCTAGGTTGAGTTTACTATTTTGTCAAAAGCCATTGTATTGAGTCTTAAACTACCATTCTATATGTTTTAATGTAAGCACTTTTGCATGTGGTGTTTACCTATAAGTGATTTCTACATTGTTTTATTTTATAATTATATGTGTTTTGTAAAGATCTAATGTAAGAGATTGTTGGTAAACCTTATAATAAATAAAATAAAAAAAAAATAAAATTAATTTACAAAGTGACCTTAACTACTGTCAGCTAGCTTTGTCTAATTAAAAATACGACTATAGTTTTTAATTGTATATATTGTAAATATTGTAATTAATTTATTTCTGCGTAACTTCACGCCAAATCCCTTGCGGGGTAGGCAGAGAGAACGGAGCGCCATAAGGCACGATTCTTACACACCTCACTCGCTTCGTTGACTTTCATAACTCTTTTGATGAACGCGCGTCGATATTGAGGCTCGTAACATCACCTTCCTCCAGAACACGTTCTATTTGGTATGGAATTTGTGTCTAGTGTCTTATTTCTGTTTATATTAAGGTCATAAGAAATATACAGAAATTAAATTAAAATGGTTAAATAAATCTATCTTCAATGAAATTGTCTTTATTTAATACAATTCGTCAGAAATTAAGTCGTTTCTAATTTTATACTGAGAAATACCAAAGTGCCGGGCCGTCCTGGTTGATCATATAGGCTAGCGTCGTCTCCCGGGACTTTGAAACTGTCGAGATTTCTCCAACCCTGCTCCCGGGGAAGGGCCGCAGTAATCTTAAATGTCAGCAAATTGAGTAAAATTTATTGGCTCAGAAACGAATTTCGCCGGGATAACTGTAGCCTTGAAATCGATTAAAAAGTATGAAAGCTATTTTTATCTTTTGGTAACAAACACCGTTTGCATCTATTTTAAGAGGTCTCGGTAGCGCTGTAGTCGAGCACACGGCTTCTGATCCAGAGGTCCGGGTTCGATTCCAGACACGGGCTCACACCAATGACTTTTCGAAATTGTTTTCGGAAGTTATGTGTGATAAATATCGATGACTGACAAACTTTGTGCCCGGTATGGCAATAGGTTCGCTACCTATTCCATTTGGGACGTAAACATAACGGCGAGACGAGGCTTAATAGCCGCTGCCTACACCTTCGGGTAGCAAAAGGCGTGAAGTTATGTTAATATAGCTTTACAATATCAAGAGTATATCGTCATTTTGAAAATCATGTTTAATATTTTGAAATGATTTGAGACCACGGTTTGAGATAGTGCCTGAATGTAGTTTGGTGAACTTTGTCTATGAGGTCATAGAACAAATAGTTCAATATACTATTTAATTAACAGCCTAACCTGATTCCTGAATCGACTACTGTAACTGAACGAGCGCACTGAATGTTATTAAGTAATTCAACCGTCGTAAACGACTTTAGTTTTAGTTTATTAAAAAAAACAGAAAATTTGATTTGAGATGACCCGATTTCTATCTACAAACAAGACGAGCGAAAGTATATTAGGGGCCGTCCATTAATCACGTAAGGTTAGAAAGAGGGGGGGAACGGTCTAACAAAAATCACGAAACAAGAAATATCACGAGGGAGGAGGGGGGGGGGGATTAATAAGATATCAAGTGTATTTATTTTTTCCACATTGTTGGAATAAAATAGATTGGTGTGAGCCCAGAATCGATCCCACGACATTCTGATTCAGAAGCAGGCCGCTGGAGTAATCGACCAGCGAGATTGGTGATGAAAGAAAAATAATACTCTAAAAACTTTAAGATTATAACATTAAAACAACTTACGATTATAGCGCGTTTATTTATTACTTATTTTTATTTATTTCCCGACTTTTCGAAATTCTTAGAAATAAATAACTTTAGGATTCTTTGTATGTTCTACAAATACACGTGATGTTGGATGGGGGGGGGAAGTTAGTTTTAAATGTGACAGCATAAGTATGCTGCCACCTCACACGCCCTCAACCTGTCGGAACGAGGAGTGGGGAATGTTGTATAGGCACATGGAATGTGATGAGGTAGTATGAAAAGTAAGATAATTGAGATGATGGAAAGCGAAAACGAAGCGGTAAGGAAGTGACGTCAATGATCTCCCCGGTGGCATGGTAGTTCTATGCTCCAGAGTGCACTTAGAGCGACTTCTACATAGAATTGATAGGATTAAGTTTTGGCTGGTGACATTCTTACAAATCTAAACAATATATTGGGTCGGTAAAGTGTGTACTTTGAGGAAATGTATAATGTATGCCCAGGATGTGGGCGCTGCGAGTGTGTCTACCACTAATGCCACTGCGCCAACATCTGACGAGACGAGATTAAATACATAGTTGATACGAAGTTTGAAAGTAATAAGGCAGCAGGAATTGATGTCTACTCAAATGATTAAGCACGGTGAGCAGCTTTATACTGAAGGTCGGGTAAGGTTTCTATGGACTGGAGACCTACTGCCATCATGCCGTGATATAAACGCAAGGGATCGCATATGCAGTGCGCTAGCTACAGGGCCATCAGTTCGATAAGTTTAGCAGCGAAAGTGTATGTGAAAATTATCTAAAGGAGAATGAGAGTGACTTTTTTTCATGACCATGGATGTCCTTTAGTCGAAATCTAAAATTTAATATGTAAATTTACTAAACTTAATTTAACTTAAACTAACCTTAAAAAACTTAAACAAATTTAAAATAGCCTAAACTATCTTAAAATAACCTAACCTGGTGATGATGTTGATGATGTTCCAAGGTTCCAGTTTTGACAACAATGTAGAAGAGCACGCTACGTTATTTACATCATTTTACTTATTAAATAAATTAAATAAAATGCTATGAATTTTATTTAATAGTATCCATTGAAACACAAATTAAAAAGTGTAGTATAGATTTGCAAATTGAACGAGGCCTTGAGGAAGGTGATGCCAGGAGCTTTAAAAATTGACAAACGTGTATGACAAGAGTTATGGAAGTCAAAAAAGCGAGTGAAGTGTGCAAGAATCTTGTCTTAAGGCGCTCTATTCTCTCTGTCTACCTCGCAAGGGGCTTGGCGTGAAATTATGTATATTTGTATGAATATTTAATTTTATACTTTCATCATCATCATTAGCCTTTTTTTTTGAGGTCCACTGCTGGACATAGGCCTCCCCCATAGAGCGCCACAACTGCTGGTCCGCTCAGTCATGGGGGGTTTTTGCCGTAATCGCCACGCTTGGTGGGTTGGCGATCGCAGTAGGCTGTATTTTCTTCAGAGAGAATGCTGCTGCCCATTCTTCTAGCTTTTCCCTTAGTCGCCTTTTACGACACCCACAGGAAGAGATGGGGTGGCGGTATTCTAAGCCAGCGCCACACAGCAAACTTTACTTTCATAACTAAAGGTATTAACAGGGGCAATCCGGCCTGTATACGCCTCTATTTCTCATGTACCTGACATGCTCATTTTCATATATGAATCTCAATTTTGACAGTCTTCAATATTTAATACACATTTATTAATAGAAAAACGTAATTAATAATAATGAATTGATTAAACATTTATCATTTCAAAGTCATTAAATTCATAACGTGCTGAAAATAAGTAACTCTCATCAGTATCGGTAAGTGTTGAGAAAAGGATGTAAAAGTTTTACACGTGTCATTTAAAAAGCACATACATTCGTTAACTGCTTTCAAAGCGAACTAAAATGAGAGGTGACAGTTACGGAAAATAGTTACTAAGCTAAATAGACAGAATATGAAATGAAATTGTTTTTTTTACTCATGCGGGAAAAATACTGTCTTTTCGCTTGCTTTTGGGGTCGAAAAGACGCTAATTGCCCACTTCCCAATTATCACACGACTTTTGAGTAAATTTAATGTTGATTTGAGTAAGCAAGACAAGTAAGCTTTTCGCACCCAAATTTTCATTGGCGCACACAAATTAACAAAAAATAACAACAAAAAAAAGACAGTCGAATTGTCAATATTAAAGAAGTGAGGTTGACATTTAAATAAATAATTTATACGTGTGTTTTAGTATTACCTTCACAAATTGTTTAAACTTAACAGTTTATTTAAATAGTAGTAAAACTAATCAAATAATTTTATTTACTTTGTACTTGGTCGTTCCCGATTTATACTAATGTGTTGTGTGTGATTGGTAAAAATAAATTCATTAAATAAATTTTAACTTTGCCAGTGTTTTCTGTGGAGTTATTAAACTTTCAGCCGCATTCGTAATAAAAAATGGTATGTGCAATTCGTGCGACTTTTCGCACTAGTAGCACAATATACTAATAATTTCTAAAAATAGCAGCATGGCCACCTATTCCATTTGGGACGTAACAGCCGCTGCCTACACCTACGGGTAACAAAAGCGTGAAGCTATGTTATGTAACAGCTTTAAAATATTTAAACATTAAATTACCAAATAGTCTTTAGAGTCTAATATCGCAACTAAAAGTACGTTGAAAAATTCAAAAACTATATTTGTGCCTGAAATATCTCCGTCGCTACAACTAATTAAATATTCAAAGAAATTTTATATTTTCAGGGAAGTTTTTTAATGAAAGCCTGCATGGGTAGGTCTTATTTTAGTTGTATTTTTATTTCACTCTCAGTACTGCATCTGCCACTTTTAATTAGAATCACTTTTTTGCAATTTTGTCGTCTATTTTCAAATTATTCAGTTCAGTTTTCAGTATGCACGACAATGCCTTATATATTTATTATTGTCAGTTACATGAATGAATTTTTTGGAAATTGTATGTGATACTTGTTACTAAATCAATAAATATAAGTAACATAACATAACTTTACGCCTTCTTCTACGCGAAGGTGTAGACGGCGGCTGTTAAGCCTCGTCTCGCCGTTATGTTTACATCTCAAATCGAATAGGTGGCAAACCTATTGCTATAACGGGTAAAAAGTTTTGGTCATCGATATTTATCACACATAACTTACGCGAATTAATTTCCAAAAGGCATTCGTGCGAGCCATTGTAAGGATTCGAACCCACGATCTCTGGATTCAGAAGCGGATGCTCGATCACTGGACCACCGAGACTAAAAGTACAATATATATACACCTTACAAAAATTATAAGTGACCAATGACGTGTCACAACGAGATAACATATTGGAACATTAAACAGGTGTACGTTCAAATAAAGCGGTTTATTTCTTTGTTAATGTAGTGGAAGTAGTGACTAGTAGAAGTAAGAAGTAGTAGAAGTAAGAAGTAGTAGAAGTAGTAGAAGTATTTAAGTATTTGACGTGGAACACCAATATCGCTTTGACAGAATTGCTGATGTGAAGGAAGTTAATTCAATTAGCGTTTAAGTTTTTTCGAGCGTATGTATTTTATATGCGAAATAGTTTAATTTTGCTGCAACAGTGCCTACCACATTTGCAACAAAATTAAGCCAAAACAAGTAGTTCGCTGCATGAATGGGCCGGCTCGACCGGTGAAATACCACGAACTCTCAGAAGATCGACGTAAAGTGGCTCATGCCGCGTTTTTCGCTCCGCCGAGAGAGGTACCCGGAGGCCCACCCCCCTTCCTATCCTAATCCCTCAGATGTCGGCAATGCAACTGTAACACTTAATGTGTTGCAGGTGTCCATGGGCGGCGCTGGTCACGTAACATCAGGTGACACGGCTGCTTGTTTGTCCACCTATCCCATAAAAAAAAAGTTAGAACAATTTTTTTTTGACATATCTATAACTCTTTGGTATGTTCTTAATCTACGACTGATTTTAGCTTGATATTTTACTAACTGATGATATACTTATTTGATTTATTAATAACTCTACCCTAATAGTGTTGGGGTTATGTCCGACAACATGACACGAGGCCTCAAGTTCAAGATCTAATAATGGTAATATGAAAAAATAAAACCTAACACAAAGTTACGAATTGTTGAAATTAAAATGTAATTATTTGCAAAACATTTTTCAATTAAGTAAATTAAAAATTTAAAATAATATTTTCTTTGCATGATCCGTTACGTTTCAAATATTATTACCCATGATTGATTCATTATAAATGATAACAAAGGATTATTCATTTTGGTATAAAAGTTGGTGAGGTTTTGTGAATTGCACAGACTGTCCTCTCAATTCACTATGGAATCCAAGGCTCTTTTATTTACTGGTAAGTTTATATCATAAAATATATTTTAAGCAAATTGTTGGCACCATTTTCGTTCGAAATAAAAGTTGAAATTATTACTTAATAGCGGACCCAGTGAACTTTGCGTCGTCTCGCAAGAAATAAATAAAATATTTTTGTTAACATAAAAGTAGCCTAAGTTACTTCTAATTATGCCTGTTACTTGTCAATTAAAGTCCCGTCAAAATCCGTCCAGCCGCTTCAAAGATTACCGAGACCAAACAGATAGACAAACATCAAAAAAATTGTAAAATACATACAATCACGGGGGTATATACGTTTCTTGCTTCCTCCGCTCTCTTTATCGCATTCATACATGCTCGTCGGTTGTGGGCACTCCTGACCTGGCCTCTCACTAACACATTGTTGATTTGATGGTGGTAGGTTTTTTTTATGGGATAGAAGGGCAAACAAGCAGGCGTGTCACCTAATGGTAAGCAACCAACGCCGCCCATGGACACCAGCAACAGATATAGTTTAACTGTTGCGTTGCCGACCTTTAGGGGATAGGGGAAAGGAAAGGATGGGGAAAGGGGGTGGGCCTCCGGGTACCTCTCTCACCGAATGAAACGCGGCATGAGCCACTTTACGTCGATCTTCTGAGAGGTCGTGGTATTTCACCGGTTGAGCCGGCCCATTCATGCAGCGAACTGCTTGGCTCTACCACTGTCTGTGGTAGGTCCGCCTAGGTCGACCTTTACCGGTTGGCCCTTTCACACTTGTCTTATAAATTCGTTTAATCAGTCTTCTTTCGTCCATCCTTTCTACACGTCCAACCCATCTAAGCATTCTTTCTCTATCCTTGTCACTATATTTTCTTTCACACCATAACGTTCTTTTTAACGAATTATTTTATATTATTATTTTATCCACCAAGCTTACTCCAGCTATACTTCTCAGACTCATCATTTCTACAGTAATTAATCTTACTTCTGTGCTTGGGCCTCTGTGTACTGCCAGTCGTGCCTTTTTGGAGACTTTCTGGCTATTTATAAAGTTCTTCAAAGCCCCATTCACTTTATTTGCAGCCAAAACCCGTCTTTGAATATTGCATTCATACTTTCCATCTCTCGTAAACTTTTGGTGTACGTACTGTAATCTATATAAAAAATAGACACTTCAATTTTATTTATATGTATAGATTAAAATGTTTTTCTTTCTTCGCCATATAGCAAGTACACTAGACACAACATATTGATTGTAAATCTTAAAAAAAATCGGTGGGTATACAACTATATACACGCTACCGCGATAAAGAATATATACATATAATCAAAATCTTTCCGGTGCTCAAGTACTCAGAACTGACTAAGAATCAAACATTAAAAAGTCACTTACATATTAGGAGTTAAATTACTTAGAGTATTTACAAATAAAAAACAACTTCAAATGAAAAAAAAATACAGTTTAATTAAATTAACACCGATATGGTGTATATAAATTACTAGCAGACCGCGCGAACTTCGTACCGCTATATTGTATGTAGCTTCCCGCCTCACGGTGTTACTCGCGTACAAACAAAATGTCGATGACGACGATGATTACACATAGCCTATGTTACTCAGTGATAATGTAGCTTTCTAAAGAAAAAAGAATTATTATAATCGGTTCAGTACTTTTTGAGTTTATTCGTTATATACAAAAATAATAGTTTAAAAAAACTAAAAAACACGCTTTATATAGAAAACCGAACTAAAAAATAGAAAAATAAAAAAAAAATATTTTATTTTAAAAAAAGCGTGGGGTGCTTTTTAAGATATTATCGAAATGATAATCACTCTACTCATATCTGTCAATAAAATATTTATAACTATTGACACCATGCACCCCACGCTTTTTTTAAAATAAAATATATATTTTTTATTTTTCTATTTTTTAGTTCGGTTTTCTATAAAAAGCGTGTTTTTTAGTTTTTTTAAACTATTATTTATTTTATATTTTTTAGTTCGGTTTTCCATAACAAGCGCGTTAATAGCGCCATCAGTGACTTATACAAGGAACTCGTTTCAAGTGGATAACGTAGACTTTCCGCTGATTGCCACTAGATGGTGGTGCGAGAAGTGAACTATGAACACTAAAAAGAAGTCGGTTACAAACAAACATACAAACATACAAACATACAAACATACAAACATACAAACATACAAACATACAAACCTACAAACATACAAACCTACAAACATACAAACCTACAAACAAACATACAGGTGAAGCTAATAAAAAGCTAATAAAAAAAAAAAAATATTTTATTTTAAAAAAAGCGTGGGGTGCTTTTTAAGATATTATCGAAATGATAATCACTCTACTCATATCTGTCAATAAAATATTTATAACTATTGACACCATGCACCCTACGCTTTTTTTAAAATAAAATATTTTTTTTTTATTTTTCTATTTTTTAGTTCGGTTTTCTATAAAAAGCGTGTTTTTTAGTTTTTTTAAAATATTATTTATTTTATATTTTTTAGTTCGGTTTTCCATAACAAGCGCGTTAATAGCGCCATCAGTGACTTATACAAGGAACTCGTTTCAAGTGGATAACGTAGACTTTCCGCTGATTGCCACTAGATGGTGGTGCGAGAAGTGAACTATGAACACTAAAAAGAAGTCGGTTACAAACAAACATACAAACATACAAACCTACAAACATACAAACCTACAAACAAACATACAGGTGAAGCTAATAAAAAGCTAATAAATACAAATCTTTCCTCTTTATAATATTACTATAGATTTTATATTTAATTTATAACAAATATTTTAAAAGAAATTAGTGTTTTTATGTTTAAAATATTTAACATCAAAATTAATATTGCCGTATGCCTTGTTATATCAGAGACTAACTGAACAGAAAAGGGCCATTTTTTTGTATTGCCGTATGAGGCAAACTCTTAAATTCCTGTATTAATTTCTTTCCGTCTTAATTTGGAAGAACCACGGGCTTTGTCTTGTTGAAATCTTTCTGGAAGTTATCGTCATTTGATAGACCTTTCGGACGGAGCTGCGGGAAACGACTAGTACAATATCTTTATAACGTTATCCTTTATAACGATAAACTCCCTATAACGTTGGAGTGAGCCCAACTTGGTTGGTTTGCGTTAAAACTCACATATTGAAACACTCTTTATAGCGATACGCCATTCTCTATTACGAAGAAATGTGTTCATATTGAAATGTGTTGTAGACAGTAAATATTTATTATCGGTAGTGTTTATGTTATGTTATCAGGTAACAAAAGACTTTGAAGCTCCGAAACATCCGAGGTCGGTCTAGCTTTTGTTATCCTTAATTGCCTTGTACACGTGCAGTATGACCCATTGTTTTCTCGGAAGTGATGGTCTTCGACCAAGCATATTGGGTATTGGTATAAAGAGTTTACACTGTATTTGATACCTATTGTAAAGGTTTAAAAGTAACGGGTAACCAAGTGCATGTGTATTTGGTAGGCTCTATATTTATGTTAGTCGGTATTATACGTGCATCGGTTAATGTTTAAGTCTCATGGGACCTCTATCGAGTTAGTCGATGCTGCCACATAAAATTTCATTATTCCACTCAACCAATGAAATTGTATTGTTGGTGAGGGCGGCCTGCTTAAATTAAAGGACTCTCACCATCCTCCAATAGTCCTTGGTGGTTAATGAAATGAGTTAAGTGCCAAAGCCGATGTTCTTGAACGAATATAATTATTTTAGGTAGTCGTAAGACAAAATTGATAGGATCGTTGGATTGATTAAACTTGAAGTGGTAGAGACATGTAACGCGCTGCATGACCGGGCCGACTCGACGTCCCGATGTAAAGTGGCTCATGCTGCCTTTGGTTCAGTGGACAGTGAAATCTCACTACACTGTTCAGATAGGACAGGTTTAGGCGTAACCTGACTGTATGTCAGGTGCTGTGTCTCGGAACCGAATTGTCTTCTGCTTGACAAGTTTTTGTCGCCTCTACTTAAAGACTGAAATCGTTCCGAAATCGTGAAAGCTTGGTAATGTGCAACCCGTCACCAAAAAGTGTAGTCGAGCTGACCCTACCAATTATCACCAGTCACAATTAATAATACAACAACAATTAAAATGTCAAAATTATCTCCATACTCTGCAAGATTATGTAGCATGTATTATACCAACAACTAACGGCAACCTTGAGCAAAATCTAAACTTCTGTAGCGATTGATAATACGGTCTCTACCAAAATTTATCAACTCAAGGCCTCCTAGCGTACCCCAAAAATGACATCCAACGTAAACTTTTCAGTATTATCGATTTATAGCTAAGCTCTGAACTTAACTGGTTACGGTATTTTGTTTTCAGTTCTCTTTTCGGTGGCTCATTGTGGCCCCATCGGCCTGACAGTTCCCAATTGGAGCCCATATGCTGGTCTTGGATTAGGTTTGGGAAGTATCGGTGGGTTGGGGTCGACAACTGTCTGTGACAACGTACCAAATTTAGGGTACGGCGGACTTGGCGGATACGGCGTTTGGCCTTATGGAGTTGGTAAGTTAGAAGTGCAGTTTATTTTTTTTTCTGTATATTGCTAGCTTACTAACAGGGTCAGAGCATTGTTAAGTACATTCTGTTATAAAATTTGCGTACAAGCCCATTTTTGCCTACCAGCGAGTGGGGCGAGTGTGACCAAAAGTAGTTTTGAATAAACGTGCAATCCAATATTTTAACAAACTAGTGTAATATTTTTATATTAGTTCACTGTTCACATTGTTTTAATATTTGTATCTCAATATTTTTTCAAGTGAGTCACATATTTTAATTTATCTTTCATGCCATATTGCAGGTGGTGTTGGCGTAGGTGGTTTGGGATATGCTGGACTTGGTTACGGTCCGTTTGTAAACGGTTTGACCGGTTCAACAACTTTCTGCGAGTCTACACCTAACGTCGGCGTGGGCTTAACTGGTATCAACAGCTTGGCTGGGCTAGGTGCCGTTGGATTGGGTGGTCTAGCTGGCTCTACCACTGTTTGTGAATCTTCACCTAATGTAGGCTTGGCAGGTCTCGGTGGAGTACTACCATGGGGTGGGCTAGGTGCCGTTGGTTTGGGAGGTCTAGCTGGCTCTACCACTGTTTGCGAATCTTCACCTAATGTAGGCTTGGCAGGTCTCGGAGGAGTACTTCCTTTCGGTGGGCTAGGTGCCGTTGGTTTGGGAGGTTTAGCTGGCTCCACAACAGTTTGCGAATCTACACCTAATGTAGGCTTGGCAGGTGTCGGACCTTTGGCACCCTTCACTGGTCTGCCCTCGATGGGTGGTCTACCTTTATACGGTTTAGGTGGTCGCGTGTGTGGTTGCCGTTAAATAAAAAAATCGTCTCACTGAACTGTCATCAAATATTGTTTAGAATTTCGGGCAAATAAAAAAATAATTCAGACATACCGGTATCTACTGCAGTATTAAAATACAGTTACATTTACTAATTAAAAGAGTGCACGCAGATTTATGAAAGTAAAAATTCGAGTGAATTTTAATTAAGCTTTGCACGGGCAGAGAACATGTCCACCGCGTCCATTGCGATGATTCCAATTCCATCGATTTATTGGAATGTTGACTACGATAGAGGGACAGGTTTTCTCTTTACGTTCACGTTGTACAAAGAGCGGGTGGGAGATTAATCAGGTCTTTTTGTCTTCATTCTGCGCTCTTTGCCTTTCACATGAACTTACATGTCATGATAGCCATCCACTGTGTATGTTTAAGAGTTCAAAAGAGTTTCCAATAACTCGTATTGTCTATTGACAAAACTATTTTTATATGATACCTGTTCGATATAATCATGATTTTAAATTGATTAAAAACTGTATTCTATAAATTATTGCCAGTATGTCTGAATTGAAAAAAAAAAGTTTACTAAATTGTATTTTCCTGTTATTAATTGATATGTATATGATCTGGATATGTATTAAAATTTGTAATAACTTTTGGCAAATAAATGTTATATATATATATTAAACGTTTCTTTTCATTTTATAAAAAAAAAACAAAACCTCTATATCAAATTATGATAATCAGGGTCTTTCTTTTAACCTTATTTATAATTAACTCTAGTAGTATGCAGTTGCATTTAAAAATACCAACTTACTAAACAAGTACCCTTTTTGTAAAACAGCACATGAGTCGCTAAATATAATGAACGAACGAATAGCCGACATTTAAACTCTATGTGAATATAATCGCAAAATTGTGACGACGGTAATAATCAAGTTTTAGAGGCAGGCTCTTTGTAAGGCTCCCATTTTCACTGAATGTGATTCCGCAGATGTAGGTTTGTATTAAGTTTTCCAGACCCAGTCAGTACGCTACGCTACGTGCGTTTGTCGTTCAGCGGTATATTAAACCGGCATTAAAGCGCAAGTAGATATTGAGCATGAAAATATTATCATTTAACCAAAACTTACAACAATTTTTATACTATCTAATGCAATAGTGATAGAGCCACGCAGTTCGCTGCATGAATGGGCCGGCTTGGTCGGTGAAATACCACGGCCTCTCAGAACATCGACTTAAAATGGCTCATACCGCGTTTCGTTCGGTGAGGGAGGTATCCGGAGGTCCAACTCCTTCCCCTCTCCTCTTCTCATATCACTTCCGTCCCCTTCCATATCTCATTGTAAGGGCCGGCAACGCAACTGTAACACTAGCTGTGTTCTGGTGACTATGGGCGGCGTTTGTTGATAGCAATCGGGTGACGGAAATAGGAGGGCAAACGGGTCACTGGATGGCAAGCAAATGACACAACAACGAGCAAGTATCATACCTCTGCAACCCTGTTCATCAGTATGCTATCAAGCTGTAGTCATCGGCAATGTCTACGCGCACTTGAAGAACTGATCGTGTCACATTTTTGAGCATTGAATTAAAGGAGGCACGTGTTGTAGGCAAGATATAAAAAAACAATAAAACAAACATAAAAATATTAAATATATTATTATAAGAATATATAAATAAATTATTAAACTAATACACATTTGTAATCATTCATCGCAAAATTAATAACGTACGGGCAAATTTATAACTAGTCTGATTCCAAAATGAAGCAATTGTCGTTATTTTAAACAGAGATCTTTATCACACTTAATAATAAAACCTATTTTATTATTTATTCAGGAAAACTCAGTCATGTTTCAAAAACAACTAGATGGCGTTATTCGTACTACGCAGCGTAGGCCGTCCCCCTACCAGATGAACCGACGAACTAATAAAAATAGCAGGCAGTCATTGGATTCAAGTGGCACAGGACCGGTAGTTATGGCGTGCTAAGGGGAAGGTCTACGTTCAGTGGTGGACAGATCTGGGCTGATGATGATAATTCTAAATTACAAACTCAGATCTGTATTCAGGATCAGAACTTACGCTGTTCTCGGAACTCATCTAAATTAGGAGAATTTTCTAAGCTGACAAACATTCCGGGATATTTTTTATCTGAAGAATTTTAATAATATGAATATTCTATTATTAGAACAATCTTACTTGTATAACTATCAAAATGCTATCTTTCTCCTCATTTATTGATCTTGATTCTTTTCATCTAATAAATAGGTTTTATAATCTAGTACAATGTAGTAGTGTAGTTAGTCAGTGAATTGTTGGTTCTGGAGGAGCGCTCCACAAGGTTTCAATGATGAAAGGCATACTCCAAATGAAGGTGCTTGGATACAAGGAAGCCTTGGCGGACGGACAACTATTTCGGGAGGATTCAGCGGCGCTTGACGAGGTAGTTCCACGCAAATTGGCGACGGTTGAATCGTATTGGGTTTTGGTATCCTCACTACTATCGGTGGCGGTGTGATTGGTGATATCGGAGCCGGTCTGATTAGTATCGGCGGAGGACATATTGGTGCTTGACGGGGTGGTTTCACAAGTATAGGTCTTGGGGTCACAGGCGGTGATTGAGCAGGTTGTACGGTTATAGCTGGTGGTACAATAGCCGCTTGTTGTGGGGGTCGTACAGGAATTGTCGGTCCTTGTATTACGACATCAGGAGATGGGCAGACATAGAACGTACCGCCTGGGACTGGTATCTCTTGGAAGCCGATACACCGAATGCGTTCTGATATGGGGTTCTTCTGTTGGATTACTTTGATCACACCGTTGTCCATATCAACTAAAATATATAAACATTGTATGTCAATAATATATTATATATAAAGCATATTATATACTAATGCTGAGGTTGGCCATGATTAGCTTGAACTTTAAATATGTTGAATAGGCGACCTGAGTACACTTATAGGCAACGCCAGAAGTTCTTGTCGAAGTTCAAAGAGTAATATAGTGTTCAGAAATAAACATATTTAAACATCTTTATAACAAAAAAATAATTATTAAATATATGTTTGAAACTACGCAACGGATTTTGATGCGGTTTATTTGAATAGAAGATACCTTCTATTCTGGGTGGTTTATATCTATAATTTATGTATGACTAGCTGACCCGGCGAACTTTGTTCCGCATCAAAAGTAATAAATTAGTAAATTTTGGATATCGTAAGGTTCAATTTGTGCTATTTATCGGCTTTAACTGCTGTCCCGCTATGTTAATACTGCAATATCTTCGAAAATATTCGCTTAAATTACATGCTGTAAAGAGCCAGGATTATCTATATTACATGCACAATCTATTTAAGGATTAATTGGATGAAAATTAATGCTGTAATATTTAAAATCGCTTCGTAAATAAGCCATTATTTCTCGTAAAAAGTGAAAAAATGAAAATGGTCACTGTAGGTTATTCCTAAGAGATAGACATATGCACCCGCGGACTTTTTTGTAGACCTTCTGAATGTGTTTAATAACGTAGAACATTGTTATATCTATCACTTATGGTTCAGCCAGCGTTTGCAATGAAAGTGCGAAATCTTGAAAATTATCATTTTTTTTCTACAACATCGTAAATGAATCATACTAAGGTTCAATTTGTGCTATTTATCGGCTTTATCTGCTGTCCCGCTATGTTAACACTGCAATATCTTCGAAAATATTCGCTTAAATTACATGCTGTAAAGAGCCAGGATTATCTATATTACATGTACAATCTATTTAAGGATTAATTGGATGAAAATTAATGCTGTAATATTTAAAATCGCTTCGTAAATAAGGCATTATTTCTCGTAAAAAGTGAAAAAATGAAAATGGTCACTGTAAGAGATAGACATATGCACCCGCGGACTTTTTTGTAGACCTTCTGAAGGTGTTTAATAACGTAGAACATTGTTATATCTATCACTTAGGGTTCAGCCAGCGTTTGCAATGAAAGTGCAAAATCTTGAAAATTATCATTTTTTTTCTACAACATCATAAATGAATCATACTACTCTGTGTAAAAAGTATCGGGTATATGTCAATAAAGAGACCCGCGTAAAAGAGGTCGTTCTAATTTTTTTACTGCATGTTGGTAGCACTGTACTGATTTACCGCGCAAAATTTGAACGGGATCTGTCATTTAATTTGTTTTAAACTAAACTTTTTGTTGGTCATAGTTTTGAGTCCTCGGCGATTTTTACAATGGAAAATATTGTTGAACAAAGAGTGTGCCTTAAATTTTGTGTTTCAAATGATATTTCATGTGGTGAATCACTAAAAATGTTGCGAAATACCTACGGCGAATCATGTATATCGAAAACAAGGGCTTATGAATGGTATAAGGCTTTTAAAGAAGGCCGAGAAGTAGTAGTAGACTTGCCTCGTTCTAGTAGACCTTCAACCGCTACGACCAAAGAAAACATCGACAGAATCAAGAAGCTAGTGCTCGAAAATCGACGTATGAGTCTGAGAGAGTTGGCTAGTGAGGTGAACATATCTTTTAAGTCCGTCCACAATATTCTCATTGACATTTTAGGCATGAAACGCGTCACCGCTCGACTAGTTCCAAAAGAGCTCAATTTTGTTCAAAAAGGGCAGCGAAAGCATGTCGCTGAAGACATGGTTTCCCGAGCTTCTACGGATCCGACCTTTATGAAACGTATAATAACTGGCGACGAGACATGGGTTTATGAGTATGACATGCAAACAAGCCAACAGTCTTCAGAATGGCGTCTCGAAAACGAGCCGAAACCCAAAAAACCGCGGCAAAGTCGCACCAAAATCAAGGTGATGCTGACAGTTTTTTTTGACTACCGTGGTGTGGTTCACTCCGAATTCCTTCCAGAGGGAGAAACAGTGAATAAAGAATATTATTTAGGCGTCATGAAGCGTTTGCGTGAGAGTATTCGCCGAAAATGTCCAGATTTGTGGCGACACAACTCATGGATGCTGCACCATGATAATGCACCATCACACACAGCCATTATAGTGAAAGAGTTTTTAGCGAAAAATTCAACAAACGTTGTCGACCAAGCACCCTATTCACCTGATATGGCTCCGTCTGACTTTTTTTTATTTCCCAAGTTAAAATTACCACTTCGAGGAAAACGT
Organism: Euproctis similis; assembly: GCA_905147225.2. Lineage (NCBI taxonomy): Eukaryota > Metazoa > Arthropoda > Insecta > Lepidoptera > Erebidae > Euproctis > Euproctis similis. The sequence continues at coordinate 4,894,173 of LR990107.1, forward strand.
TTTGAGTCAATAGAAGCCATAAAAGAAAATTCGCTGAATGAGCTAAAGGCCATACCGCAAATAGCCTATGAAAAATGTATGGAAGACTGGGTGAAGCAGTGGAGATGTTGTATTGCAAGCGATGGGGCCTAATTTGAAGGCGATAAAATAAATTTAGATGAATAATTTGTAACATAACATAACATAACATAACTTCACGCCTTTTGTTACCCGAAGGTGTAGGCAGCGGCTGTTAAGCCTCGTCTCGCCGTTATGTTTACGTCCCAAATGGAATAGGTGGCGAACCTATTGCCATACCGGGCACAAAGTTTGTCAGTCATCGGTATTTATCACACATAACTTCCGAAAACAATTTCGAAAAGTCATTGGTGTGAGCCAGTGTTTGGAATCGAACCCCGGACCTCTGGATCAGAGGCCGTGCGCTCGCCCACTGCGCCACCGAGACTAAAGAATAATTTGTATTTTTGTTTTATTGACAAATTCCCGATACTTAGTACACAGAAGGTAGATCGAAACCACCCCTTTGACACTCTCTAACTATTACCAAAAACCGAATTAAAATCCGTTGCGTAATTTTAAAGATAAGATAAGCATATAAGGGGACAGACAGCGGAAAGTGACTTTGTTTTATACTACGTAATGCTGTAAGAAAGAAAAAGTGAGAAATCCATAATTTACTCATTTTACTTTTGTTGCGGAACCAAGTTCGCCAGGTGATTAATATTAGCTAGTAATTAATATTGGTCATATACTTACTTGTCGCACTGTTGGGATTATAATCGCATGGATTAGGAGTATATGGGCACGGTGGTTGATCAAACGGGCACGGCGCTGGGTACGGCATTGAGCTTGGCATTGGGCACGGTGGCATATTACATGGACATGGTGACGGTTCATACAGACATGGCTGTGGATCAGACGGACCAGGTTGTGGATCCGACGGACATGGTTGTGGATCCGACGGACATGGTTGTGGACCACATGGACACGGTTGTGGATCAAATGGAGATGGTTGCTGATCACACGGATTTGGTGGTAGAGGGCACGGGAAAAGCCCGAACTGCGGAGTTGGTGCTGCAGCAGTGTATGCTAGTAGTGCTGAAATGCAAAAAAAAACAATGGACTCATTGAGTGTTTACACTTGACACAAATGGTCAAATTCTATTCAAAGTTAACTTTTATTCAATTTTGTCACAACTCTTTCTTTCGTTACAATATTGGTTGAGAAAACGTTGGATTCAGTTAAACATTAAAATTATATAACAAGCCACTGCATATACTATCATGAAGCTATTTTCATAATGGTTACAACTTAAGTTTGGAACAAGCTAAATTTACGAAATTTTGGGAATATATTGGAAGCTAACTTTTAAAGTTTGTAAAGTTCCAATTGCATAGCTCAGGAACGTACATAGCCAGGGTACATCCAACATGAGAATGTTTCTGGTGGGGCTTTTAGGGGTGGAGGAGGTAGTCTAAATAACGTAGTATATCGGAGCGCCGACATGCCGCAGACTATTACAGCACTGAATTTTGTATTCCCGGTTGGACCTCTAATTTAAAATAGGTACACGCCACTTAACAATATTAATTGATTATGTTATATTTATTAAATATACGCTATGTTGCAAATTCACGCGTATTTCTAACCCAAAGTGTAGGTAGCGGCTTTTACGTCTCAAATGGCTTATGAAGTGGAAGCTATTGCTTTACCTTAAAAAAGAAATTTGTTATTTTATTACTAAGTATTTTGTACGATATCTATCGCTTCAAAAAATAACTTCTTGGCAACGCGGATTCGTCGAAGTCAGAGACTTGCGGTGACAGAGCAGCTTATCCTTGATAGTTAGTCAATTGACTCGGCGATCTAATCTTACTTACCTATTATACACCAAACCGTTAAGCGCGCCATCGTTGTGTAATATTAAAATTTGCAAATTAATCCGTTTTTATACCAATAATTGTGTTTGTATAATAATTTATAATTTAAATATATATACACTTATCAATTGAATAAAGTTTAAATACAGATGTGAACGTAATAATATATAAAACTAAAATTAATGTTGCGTTCATTCGTTACATAATCTATATTAATGTTACTAGCTAAACTAATTATTAATAATTAATATTTCAAAAAATACGTTTGTATCTTTACGCTCGTAATATGCGAGGGTATATCTAGTAGCAATCATGTTTCTATACCGCAAATTTTTTGTTGTTAAATAATGTAAAACCCGTAGCACATAGCTTTCCCCACATATAAACATACTACGACCGATATTGCGTAAAGTGGCTTATGTCACGCGATTGCTCGGAAATAGAGGTATCTGGCTGGTAATGTACCACACTTCCAACTTTCCGACCGGCAACGCAACTGTAAAACTATCTGTATTCCAGGTTCCAGGCGGCGTAGTGCTTACCTCTAGTTTCACCTCCTATCCCATAGAAAAAAACATATATTAGATTACTGCCTATTCGTATCGCCTTCTAAAAATGGTACACACATAATAATTTGTCGTAGATAATATTTATTATAAGGAGCATAAGGCATTTATATGTAAAAAATGAAGACAATTAGACCAAGTTATCACCCTTTTCATTTGAAGTGTCCCCCCTTTTGTTACTTTCTTAGTGGTAGTATGTCGAAAAATATTTTGTTATATATTTCTACACTATAGGAATAACATACCTTTCAAGTTTTAGGTGTCAACAATCAGCGGTTTAAGCTGTGCGTTGATCAGTCTGCCAGTTATTCCGGACGAAGCATTTTATGTACCTACATAGTTGATGTTCAATATAATTATCATTTTTTGACAAATAATTTTCAACATGAACAATAGGCATGTAGAAAGAATAGAGTCGAGGACGGCCAAGACACATACTCCATGACTAAATAGAACGCTCATTGGAGGAAGGTGATGTTAGGAGCCTCAAAAATTGACGCGCGTGATCGAAAAGAGTTATGAGAGTCAACGAAGCGACTGAGGTGTATAAGAATCGTGCTTTATGACGCTCTGTACTCTCTGCCTACCCCGCAAGGGATTTGGCGTGAATGTATGTTATGTGTGTATGTAATTTGCAATAAAATATAATCGCCACCTTAAATTGAGATATGATTTTACCTTCTAGGTTTAAGGTTACCAAACTGCACAAAATGTTCAAATTTGATTATAATCGTTTAGGTAGTTTAGGCGTCCATCGCATACAAACAACGTGACACGTAATTTATACATATTAAGAAGATAGATTAAGGATTTGAAAATTCGAAAACTTGTAACACAACTACCGCTACCTAAAATTTCGAATAAAAAATATTTATATTTAATAATATAAAAAAGGTGAAAGAATCGTGCCTTAAGGCGCTCTGTTTTCTCCGCCTACCCTGTAAGGGATTTGGCGTGAGGTTATGTATATTTGTAAAAAACATGAAAAAAAGACAATGATTTCGACGAGTTCTAATATCGTATAGATGTGTTATAGATTTATTTAAGACCTAGAACTTATAATCTATTGAAATGTTACAATTTTAGAACCAAATATTGCATTTCTTAGAGGACGCAATTTTAGAGGTAGCCGGATGACAAGAGTGGTAACCCCACAAACTTCAAGTTAAACCTCTTGTAGGACAGTCAGGAGTAAATAAACAGCCGATGTGGTGAAAAATACTAATACCTATATTCAAAAACAAAATAAAACAACCATAGGGAATATAAAAGCGTACATGAGAGACAACACAAAGAAAAATACTGAGAAAAAACAAAACACTATCTTCTAAATTTAAAATTATTTAAAACTAAATTTGTGCCTCTCAAAAAGGTTATAATTTTTACTTAAATCCTTCTTAGCAAAGATTAATATTGCGTCGCTTACACCTGTATTGACGCCCCCCGCACATGTTCTAAAATAAAATTGCGTCCTCTAAGAAATGCAAAGCTCATGTAACATTTCAATGGACTACCTATTAACACAAACATTGAACATGAAAAGCAGTTGCATTTAATTGTTGAAATAATAGCTTCTGTGCTGTTACATGCTATTGGCAGTTCGACGTCAGGTATCAGAGGCCTTCATTATGTTCCTGTGGTTAAATATGATTTGATTTTACAGGGGATCATTTCCAGATCAGTTTAAATTGATAGTTGTTTGTATTCAAATATGTAATTATACATATTACATAATATAACTTCACGCCTTTCTCTACCTGAAGGTGTAGGCAGCGTCGCCGTTATATTTATTGCCATACTATTATTGCACATAACTACCGTAAAATATATGGAAAAGTCATTGGTATGAGCCAGGAGTTGTACCCACGATTTCTAGGATTTAGAAATAGGGTGCTCGACCACTGGACCATCGAGACTATTAATTAATATTAAAGATATTATTTAATTATAGAATTAATTTACTTTAATTTCAACGACATTATTTACAGTATATTTACAAAATAGACAGTTTAAAGACTAGGTGAAATCAAGTTTCTTCGCATCTCAGTCTTCTAGCAGCGTGACCAGAAGACGCGGAATGGCAATGCTAATCCTCTGTGCGAAGAATAATCCCGCCCTCTTGTCGCGAGAGATCTCGATCAGTTGCTTTGAAATATCAATGTTGCAATATCAATATCTTTATAAAGTAAGCTTGCATTTGGACCCCATGTCCCTAGACTCTCAACCCCAAACGTCTTTGGGTTTTTTATTTGTTAATTTTTGGTTTGTCTGTGTATACGTTCCGGCTAATCTATGATTTGGCTGGACCAATGTTGACTGTACTTGATGTATTAAGGAGTAACATGGGCTAGTTTTATTTTAGATAAAGTCTTTTATTTATTTATTCCGAGGTTAAACAATGTTCGCGGGGTAAGCTAGTATATACTATAAATAAATAATATGTCCTTGAAGTCAATCGATGTAGTTCACGACCCATCACTATTTGCACACGACATGCAAAATCGATTTTCTCTCGAGATAAACTCTTCGCTGGAGCACAAATCAACAAACTAAAATTCCATATAAAATGTATACCAAGGAACATTTCAAGTATTGTCATCAGCATGGCTCTGAAGTTGTTGCTTGTATTCGGTAAGATTTTATTGTTATATTTAATTGTATTTGTTATGTTTAATCGCAAAATCTATGAAAAGCAGATTATACTTGTAAAATAATCATATCCAAGTTCATTCTGCCTACACCGCAAAGCACTTAATATTGCTTCGTGTATATGTCGTAAAATTTGTTGGTAAATTGAACCTGTTCGTCAAAGACTTAATGTTTTTATTCTTATTATCTACAATATTAAGTTGAGCGTATTATTTTTTGACTGTATTTTTTGAATAAAAAGCTATTTAATACTTTATATCAAATCTAACGACTATCGCCCGAATACTGAACTCCCACTAAAGCTGACAATCAATAAAGCGCTAATTACTGGCTCAAATTTCACGCATTCTGTCTAATGTGACAGCTAATTAAACGCTTAAGTAGCACTTATATATTTGAGTGGCGGTTCAGTATTCGGGCTTATATTCTGTTGTTCAGTAAGAAAACAAACAATTGAGTTTGTTTTTATTCAGACAATAAGCTTTGTACCTGGAATAAAGAGGGGACTGAATAATATAGTAATATCTGAGTGGACTATTATAAATAATGTAATGTGTTTGGAAAGCGTTTTAAACGCAAATTCTAATTTAGTTCTAGTTTGTCAGTACAAGAATCCAAAGTAGACGCTCCGGTAATGCAGCATGTGGTTCCGTACGTCTTTTACTAAGAGTAGTTCTAAAATCTGTTGCAATTTTCTTTACCGATATTTCACAATTGCGAACTCTGAACAAAATAATATACTAGTTAACCCGGTGAACTTTGTTCCGCAACAAAAGTTATAAAATTTTAGATTTATCACTTTTTCTTTACTACATTATAGATAAAAACTACCCCGTTGATATCTTCTCTCTAATAAATAAAACCGCAACGAAATCCGTTACGTAGTTACAAAGATTTATGCATATAAAGAGACAGATAGCGGAAAGCAACTTTATTTTATGCTATTTAATGATAATGATTAAATATATAAAATAATACAAACAATTAATTAATTGTATACAATATACATTTATTATATAAAAGAAGATGTTTTCAAATAGAAGCTGGTTAAAATTAATACATCTTTTTTTGTTGTAACTTGAAAGTATGGGTTATTTTTCCTCTTCATATTTTGAGAACGGTACAGTGCGCTAATTCAAGTGTGGCGTGACATGAAAAGTACATGAAAAATGGTGGTACTCAATGTCACACGGAAGCGTGACCGGTCCTAGTTATAATAAATTAGTTTTGAATTAGTGAGGCGCTGGTCAACTCTGTTTCCAGGAACTTGGATCGCGCTCCTGCAGTACTCCGACTGCAATTCAATATTCAAAGCAATCCTATCTTGCGCTTTTCATACTGAAATGTTCTAAAACTTTATATACAATTAGGTAGCTGAATCAAAGCGCTTTTAGGAATAACTCTTTGATTAAATATGAGTTGGCCCATCAAGTTTATGAAGTTTGCAACTTGCAAGCTCATTACGCAGAGTGCATTGCTATATATTTTTTTTTAATTTAGTAAACTTTGCAAGTATATAATGTTTTCTTTGGTTTTTGAATAATTACCATACTAAATGAAAATTAAATTCAAATTCCACAGTACTCATCAGTTGTGCTGCGGCTGCACCTTGGAGATGCGTCACCACCAATGATGGTAGCACTATCTGCATCGGTGAACAGGGCCGGCCAAGGTTCTGTCAGCCTATGATCAACATGCCAAGACAATGTCCACCTTGTACAGGGCCAACAACTGTCTTCACTCCATGCCAGCCTTGCCAACCATGCCAGCCATGCCAACCATGTCAGCCATGTCAGCCATGTTCGCCATGCCAACCATGCCAGCCATGCCAGTATCAGCAGTTACCAGTGCCCTGTCCTCAGTCAGCCCCAATATGTAATCCTCAACCGTGCGAGTCTTTTATATCAGAGCAACCCTGCTACTCCCCGTATATTTAACTTGAATGTATTTTAGCAGTGGTATCATTGATTCGGTCCATATTTCTTACCTAAATTATTCGTGATCTTTTTTTTATAGCTGAATTGAATTGAGTTTTGACAAAATAACAAAATCAACCAAAATATGTGTATTGTAAATTAAATTTCTATTTGATTATTCGAACAAGTTCGTTTTAATTAAGTAATTAAATCATCTTATAGACCTGGAATAGAACATTAGATAATGCATAACCAATATAGAGTCAAGTTGCCATATTAGATCATAGCTTTGTTACAGTAGTGTAGTTACAGTAGTGTAGTAGTGTGTTACAGTACACTTTTCATGCACGCGCGTCTATTTTTGAGGCTCCTAACATCACCTTCCTCCACAACACGTTCTATTTGGTCATGGAATGTGTGTCCACGACTTCTACATTCTCGCTGTAATATATATGTTATATTTTTTGTTTTACATTTGAATGTGTAATATTTTTGCTTTCTCTTACTGAGTGTGATGATCGTAAAAAGAAACGGAAATGCGTTACCGGAAACCGGGGGATCGTGCGCTATTTGATTTGACCAATGATCGCGCGCGGTGGTGGAATGATAGCCGTGAGATGACGTCAACATAAAATATTTTTCGTGAGGTCGGTGCCATGAACATTTGGCAAACATTATATGGACGCGATTCGATTACATCAATGTTAGATAAATATCCATAACATTTAGAATTTACCACGATAACAATCGAGACGAGTTACTTTTAAACTATTCCGGGACCCACTATATGTAAATTGTAGAGGTCTTACTTCACCTGTTGATAATATAATGAATATTTAAGTAGCCGGGAAAGCTTGCTCAACACTATTAAAAAAAGAACGTTATTTATCGCTAGACAAGATGCGGCCTAATTTAGTACTAATATAAACGTTTTAGTTGAAGAATAAAGAATGTTGGATGGAAATAAAGAAAGACACAAAAGTAATTACCGATACCTTATTCGGAATAATAAAATTATCTTTGTAATATAAGCATTTCATAGGTGGTAGAGCCAAGCAGTTCGCTGCATGAATGGGCCGGGTCGACCGGTGAAATACCACGACCTCTCAGAAGACCGACGTAAAGTGGCTCATGCCGCGTTTCATTCAGTGAGAGAGGTACCCGCACGCCCACCCCCCTACCCCGTCTTTTCCTATCCCCTATCCCTTAAAGGTCGGCAACGCAACAGTAACACTATATGTGTTGCTGGTGTCCATGGGCGGCGTTGGTTGCTTACCATCAGGTGACGCACCTGCTCGTTTGCCCTCCTATCCCATAAAAAAGCAATGAATCCACAATAGGACAACATATAAAAAACAATATATCTTTTCTATTCTATTAAAAACTGTCCTCGACAAATAATCGATTAGAACCTTACATTATTCGCAATAAGGATCTAAACAAGAACTTTTTCGACAAACTCGTCAAAAAGTGTTTAAATATGTAAATGAAGGGTCTCTCTCCCTTGGTAAGTTAAATAAAGCTCCAAATGTAACTTAAGGCAATCTGAATAAGAATCGAACTGAATACTGATTATGTGTATGCCTCTTGAACACTTTGAAGGATCAACACGTCCTGACCATACTAAAAGGAGTTGCCTACCCGAATATGGAGACAGCGGCTACGCATCTATTCGTCGAATTATTGCGCCCTAAATGGACACAATTTAGACCAGCCAAACTACTTTAAATAAATTTAATATAATCCATAACTTGACTACTGCAATAAATCTGCCTTAACTGTTGAGAAAGTTATTTATTTTAAAATCGGTTTTGTAATCAAAGCCAAAGTCAAAAAAGCATTTATTATAGGTATTCACAGACCCATAAAAATAGTCAACAAATACAAGAGGAAAGCGCCTCCGTGGCACAAGAAAACACGAACGCCATCGCTACGAGCCGCCCGATTCCGAGGGGTCATCATGAGTAGAACCAGACAAGAAACTCATGTGCCAATAAATGTAATATAATCATTTCAATTTCATTTCACTTTCCCTGTGTTTCTTCGCGTCACGCCAACATCAACGACATTATCCGTCGTGCTCTTGTCACCACCGGTGTACCAGCCGTTCTGAAACCGAACGGTTTGGTGCGCGATGATGGCAAGAGACCCGACGGGATGTCTGTTTTGCCTTGGAGGATGGGTAGGCCTTTGGTGTGGGACGCTACTTGCGTCGATACCCTTGCGCCATCGCATCTTCCAAGCACAGTAGAGGTGGCCGGTGCTGCTGCTGCGTCGGCAGAAAATCTCAAGCGGCACAAATACAGAAACCTTGTAGGTGATTATGAATTTGAGCCGTTTGGGGTTGAGACTTTGAGGACATGGGGTCCGAGTGCTTGTGCACTCTACAAAGATCTTGCAAAGAGGCTGATCGAAGCCTCTCGCGACCAGAGGCAACTAAATGCTTGTGTTATGGATACTAGACAACGGATATTAATACATATATACTTTTCTTTTGTAAATACATACTTATAATACATAGAAAAACACCCAGACACCACACAGATATTCATGTTTGTCACAAATATTTGTGCTCGGGTGGGAATCGAACCCCCGACCTCATTGCTGCAACCGGTAGTTTTACCAATGCGCCACGAGGCCCGTCAAATTAATACATCAATAGTCCCTGATTCTGAGCTATTAACCGCTGTAATATCTATAATAATAGCCTGTGATTGTGAAGGTGTGATTGTGCTGCTTTTCTAATGAAGATAACTGTTTGATTTCTTCGACAGAAAATCTATCCAATAGTTTCAAGAGGTCTAAAGCTCATTTAGCTATTGGAGCGTATGTCGATAAATAACGTATTGCAAAATCAAAATAACTGAGTTAATTATCCTTGTAAAAGCCCAGCAGAAAAGCCCAGCTAGCAATATACAACGCGGTACTGACCCCAACGCTAACTTATGTACGTGAGAGTTGGGTATAGCAGAATGTGCATGAAAGTAGGATAAACGCGGTCGAAATTTGAGCACTGCGCAAAATCTGCGGAGTGACTCTCACTGACCGCGTCGAAACAAAGCTTGTAAGGAAGGAAGTTGGATTGAAAGAGAGTGTCGGTGTAAAAGTAAGAAAGGGCATGCTCCGATAGTTTGGACATGTAGATAGAATGGATGATGAAAGATTGACTAAATAGATGTACAATAAAAAAGCGAATGGAGGTAGGAGTTGAGGACGGCCAGGAAAAACATTCCATGACCAAATAGAACGTGTTCTGGAGGAAGGTTGATGTTAAGAGCCTCAAAAATCGACGTGCGTGCATGAAAAAATCGTGTCTTGAGGCGCTCTGTTCTCTCTGCCTACCCTGCAAGGGATTCGGCGTGGAGTTATGTATGTACGTAATATCAATTATGAATACAGTACCACAACCCATAGATGTCTATGCAAAGACAGTTTTTAAAACACTAAATGGGGCTCACGCGACTTCGCGGTATTACATACAGGTTACAAGTTTCATAAATGGAGTTCAGTCTTCACATCATTTTATGTGGTTAATTTCTTCATTCATCTGAAAAAGAAGTTCCCGATCCCGTCGAAAATGTCAGTAATGCAATTTTTTTCATTGTCACAATTTAATTTATAGATATACAAAGAGCATATTATGAATAAAAGAAAAATGACAAAGATTTATGCTACAGTGGATAGAGAAAGGTTTTTGTTAAAAGAACTTTGAGTAGAGTCTTCAAGAGAGATAATTCGATATCTTATCCTTGATATTGCGATCCTTTTGCAGGTTAATAAAAAAATATCGTCGATTTATAACAATACGCTACTCCAATTATTGATTAAAAGCTCTGCGTGGCGAGGTTTAATTGGCATTGTCTACTGCTTAAGTATTGATGGCGATAGATATACGATATTCAGTTTGTTAACTTATCTTTCACTTAACGAGACAGTTTCCTCATACAAGTACCGATTATTGGAGAAACAAAGACCTAATTATATCACAAAACTCCACGGCTCCTTCCTTTAATGAGCTACAATTTAATACTGAAACCTAAAACTCAACCTACAGCATTTAAGCAATTAGGTATTTGAAAAAAAAAAATATTGATTTTTTTTTATGTATTTTAAAACTTTATTATTAATAATATTGATATTTAATGCAAAAACTTCAAAAAATTATTTTTTCAATTAATTATAAACAATTAAAAATTGATGAAATTTAAATAAAAATCACGTGACTATAAACGCGCCATGATTGGTCACTATAGTTGTGACGTCATAATGTTATAGCTATTTAATAACAGTACAGCGTTTACGGCTAATACTCATGTCTAGACAATAATATTGAAAATTTATTGCTAAAATACGAGTTGTTAGTTGATTTAAATTAGTTATGTGTGATAAAGGATTTATTAAGGCAAAGTCTGATAATATTCCTGATGTTGATATATTTATGATCACCGATTTTTTAAGAAATGACGTTCGACGACGACGACGACGACGTTTCTTGAGAAAGAATTAAGAGTAAAAATAACGCGTCCGGGGATGTATCTTGTACCTAGTTATCCGATTTTTGCAGCATCTCCTGATGGAATGACAAGCAATGCCATTGTTGAAGTAAAATGTCCCACCAGTCATAAATCATTGGATATTTTTCTAGCAAAAGGTAAAGTCAGCTTGAAGTGTAATGCCCAAATGCAACTACAAATGTTATTGACTGGTAAAAAATAAAGTATCTTTTGTGTTGCTGATCCACATTTTGAAGAAAATAAAACTATTTACATTAAAAAATTTATTTACTGAACTTTCCTTAAATATATAATAATTATTTGATTTGTATACTTAGATAAATAATAATTAATAAAAATGGTATTAAGAAATACTTACATCGAAATGATCTTCACAACAAAAAAAAATCGATTTTGTTTGGGGATTATCACGGTGCACTGCTTGAAACCATTTATTTCGACATTTGTCATCTTGGGGAACATTTAAAAACATTTTATCAGGAGTTGCCTTTGTAGTATTCGTACATAATGGTACAAAACAAGAAGGATAACTTTTGAGGTTCGACATTTTTAATATAAATTTAAATATTTAATAATGACAACAAAATTAAATAGATCAAAACACTGTATTTATTATTTTTCTATCAACTGCAATGAGTGAAAACTAACATTAAGACGTCACACGCGCTCGGGTTTGTTCGGGAGTTGTCGGCGTGTCTTCGGTACTGGATTCAAAAATTTATTTTTATTTTGAAATAACTTTTGAATTATTGCGAAAAAAAAAAAAAAAAAATGTTTTGTTATAAAACTAATATATAATCTTTCAATTTATCACAAAAAAATTTTTTTTTCAAATACCCAATTGTAGTTGTATAAACACAAACACAAATGTATCATGATACCAGAATCAACTTAATATATGATATTGGTTAGCTGATTCCACTAACTAGTGCAAAGTTTGAATCAACTAAACTTAATACTAGATGGCATTGTACAAGTTTGGTTCACACGTTATTGTTTGATGTATAATAATGTATAATCTGTTTAGCTACAACTACACGAATCTGTGGCGTATATTTACTGAACGAATTCGTCGTTCTGTTTTGGCGGGAATATAAAAGAGTCATGTTTGTTCTTTGCATTATTTTTATAAAATGTGTGTTTCAATGGATATTACTGAATAAAATTCGTGGCGTTTTATTTAATAAGTGTTCGTATACGAGTGCAATTATGGTAAATGGTGTAAATATCGTATGTAGTCGTGCACTTCAATATTGTCATCAAAATATCTTTGGAACGTCATGTATGAAGTGCCACAACTTTTTGAATGATTAGTTTAAGTGAAGGTTAGGTTAAGAATGAAGATATATGTTACTAAGAAGATAATACCTAAAGGTCCTAGTAACCAGACCATTAGATCCCAAAAAATCCTGTTTTGAGAGAGAGGTAAGAGATTTTACGGTGGACTACGATGAAAAATTTTGATATCTGTTAAAATCTGCCCGTAGTTGTAGACTTGAACAAATTAAGAATGATGATCTTAGTGAAAATTTATTAGTTACATATTAACATAAATAAAATTGAAGAGTCTCTTTGTACTATTTACTGTTCCTGAGGCGATACAAATTTCGCCTGTTACATATAGTTATATCGGCGTAAAGACCCATTCATATTACGCAATATCATTACGATTACAAAACTAAGCATCGTACTGCTCCGCTCCCTTAGTTTTTGGCGTAGTTATACCTTCTTACAATAAATTAAAATTTAAAAACAAATTGTCCTTGCGTACCATTAAAATATTTATATTAAACTAGCTGACCCGGCGAACTTTGTTCCGCATCAAAAGTAATAAATTAGTATATTTTGGATATCATGAAGTTCAATTTGTGCTATTTATCGGCTTTCACTGCTGTCCCGCTATGTTAATACTGCAATATTTTCGAAAACATTCGTATAAATTTCATGCTGTAAAGGGCCAGAATCATCTATATTACATGCACAATCTATTTAAGACACTTAATTGCATGAAAATTTATGCTGTTATGTTTAAAATCGCTTCGTAAATGAGCCATTATTTCTCGTAAAAAGTAAAGAAATAAAAATGGTCATTGTGGGTTATCCCTAAGAGATAGACATATGCCCTCGCGGACTTTTTTACTTTTTTGTAGACCTTTTGAAGGTGTTTAATAATGTAGAACATTGTTTTGATCTATCACTTAGGGTTCAGCCAGCGTTTGCAATAAAATTGCTGAATCTCGAAAATTATCGTTTTTTCTTCAGAACAAACAGAAATATTTGAATTATAGATCCAAACCACCCCGTTGACACCCTTTAACTTTTAAAAAAACCGCATCAAAATCTGTTGCGTAGTTTTAAAGATATAAGCATATAAGGGAACAAACAGCGGAAAATGACTTTGTTTTATACTATGTAATGAAAATACAATAAATATACTTGCCCTATTCGTTTTATTAATTTATAAGACGGACCTTTATAATCGTCTCAAATTATATATACATATACATTTTTTATTTATAATCATACATTTTTTCTGACATTACAAGATGGAGAATGCCGACGGTCGACTTGTTATATTATAAATTTCTGCCACTGCCACAGCTCGCGGAACTCATTTCAGCCGTAAACGCTGCAGATATCTGGGTGAAATTCATTTTATTTATTTGGTGAGGGTATTTTATTTAAGTTTAGTAGCTACAAGATTTTTTCTTGCTTCAATTAGACAATATTAACTCAGGACAGTCGTTCTAAAAGATAAGTGGGGGACATTACCGCGTTTACTAAAGGCTTTCGAAAAATACATAGCCGCATTAACAATATTAAAAACAAAAATACAAATTTTAAAATCCCAAATTTTTCTTAATATACAATAATGCATACATTTGAAAATCAAATATCACAGGGTAAAATGGAATAATCATAAATTTCGTCAGCAAAACAGTTTAAAAAATAAATATGGTTTCGCCATTTTGTTCCGTTACATGTGTTTCAATGTATAAAAGCTATAAAATGGCTGCCAAGTTTGTGGTTGAGGCCTCAGGGAGAGTAATAAAAATATAAAACGGTCCACGTGAGAATATTGTATCAGATGCTTCACTCAAGGTACTGACATGTAACTGTTACATGTTTATTACCCGTGGCGATAGTTTCACCCCCCTGCGTGTGGGGACCAAAGCGTAGGTGCTGGTAACTTTGTATCAAATAATCACTTCGCTACAGTTTACATTCAATTTTGTGAACATGTTTGCTTGTTAAATGTAAACAAGTTACCTAGTTTCAAATATTTAGCTTTTGTTTGCAAACGATGAAAGGTTTTGCTTGTTAAAATCCTGTACATTTCGAAACTTCATAACGAAGTGTCACTGCAATATATTGACAATTTATGCACTCGCGCTGGGAAATTTTATAAGCTTATAAACGTATAGCTTATACGCGGCCTGAATTAAATTGCTTTTAAAAAGGTAACATAGTTTATTTTGGCATAAAAATGCTGATAGTGTGCTTAATGAGGTTGTAGTAGAAAAAGGAGATAAGGTATTTGGCATGGGCTTCTTTTTCGCAACGAGGTCTGTTGGAAATTAAGAAATATTTAATTATTTTTGGGCTCGAATAATATCAGTAGGGGGGCGAAGTAACTACTAAAATGCACCAATTTACCACAAATTATTACATCAATTTCGTTCAAGTACCTTTATATAAATAAATTTAATTAAAGAATATTGAATAATAATAAATTCATTTATAAATTAATTTATTTAAGAGGTAGCAAGTACTGTACTTAACAACTGAGCGTTAAGTGATAATTGGCTTGACAGCTCCATTCAACCAACTATCGTATTGGTCAATTGACGATATTTTGGTCCAAACAGTTTGATCCATCCATTAAAAGCGTTAATTAATAGGATCGTTAATTATATGATTGGAGATTTCCAAATTAAATAAGCATATATCTGAATGAGTTACCAATAATATTATTGAAATAAAATCCGTTAATGGTTTTAAGTTTGAATTATGAAATTTATCAATATGTAGATGCAATATGGCTGTAATGATCTATGTATGTCAGGTTATCACAATTGCGACACGACTTTTTGAAAGTACGAGAAGCCGGAAGCCGTTTATACTCTTGCAGTATACACCCCAAACCACACGGCTGTCTCTCAGGACTGATTGTCTGCCCTTATTGTCCTCACGACGATATTTAATTATTTATTTATACAAATAATAAAGGAATACATAATAGAAATGAAGTACAATATAGTACAATGATATCTTTAGTTACATACATATCTATGACAATAGATCAAGATAATGTTGATTCTCCATTTTTTTAAATCTTGCTAAGGTTTTAGCCCGTAGGATTTCTACTGGTAGGTTGTTCTATTTGACTCTGTTGTCGCCGTGATGTGTCTACTGTCAACTCTTATCTATATATTGGTATAGATATCTATTGTGTAAAGTGTTCATCTATTGAAACATAAACCTGTGATGATTATTTATGAAATCGTACACCTGTTAAAGTTTGAGAAACCGTGGCGTTTCCTCTTTTTGAGTAAATTGAAAGAAAACTTTTTAATTAAAAACGAAGAGTCGCATTGAAACGTATCTTAAAATGTTACAGAATTAGCTTTTTAGGGTTCCCTAGCCGAAGAGGAGTCGTTACTGTTTAATCATGTTCGATTCAACTTGATCGAGTTTCTAACAATACTATAATTTATCTAGAGCGGCAATCTACAACGTTATTTCAATATTTTTATTAGCTAGTCGAAAAATGCATTTTGTTTATTTTTAGCATTATTTATAGTATTCCCTTGTATCTATATGAATAGAACGTGTGCTGGAGGAAGGTGATGTTAGGAGCCTCAAAAATCGACGCTCGTGCATGAAAAGAGTTGTGAATGTCAACGAAGCGAATGAGGTGTGTAAGAATCGTGGCTTCTGGCTTCTCTCTACCTACCCCACAATAGACTTGGCGTGAAGTTATGTATGTATCTATACAAATATGAAATGATTTGTACTCGTATACGGTCAGAAAAAGATGTAAATGAATTGTTATTTTATTGTAATTTTAACAGAATAACCGGTAAGAAGTGATCCCTGAGACACATACAATTTCTATATTTCTATTCACGCATAAAATTGATTTATCAAAGCAAAAAAGGAAAGAAAAGAATCTTACTGGTTCCCAAGCAGCGTCATTTGGAAGGTCACGTCTCAATATCATCAGAACCTTCAATATTTGACAGGCACATGATTGATTCACCCGTGAAGACGTCCCAAACGAGATATTCATACATTTATATGTCAATATATATGGCAGTAGGTATGAGGTAGAAATACATTGAAAACAAATAATATTGTAAATCAATCAATTTCCCGTTTATAAGTCTAGTTCGAGTGTTATTTTTCATTTAACAACAATAAATTAACAACATTTTAGGATGTTTATTAAATGTTTGTAAATATGTGATTTGTTTTCGAAGTGGAACTACTAATATCTCTGGCAATCGTGTAGCGCTTTTAACTCCCTCACGCGGCCATAAAAGGTAATAGGTATATCTATGCTAATATTTTAAGAGGAAAGATTTGTACTTTTGTATGTTATGAATAAACTAAAAACTACTAGACTGATTTCAAAAATTCTTTCACCATTGTCAAGCTGCATTCAACTAGAGTAACAGTAATATTTAATCATCATCTCATTCGCCGTTTTATTTGTATTTCGCGAGGCGGCAAGCTATAAACTGGTCAATGTAATAACCAACTTAGAAAATTTCTTATGAGTGTTTTTACACTATACATAGACATATAGTAGTGGGTCGTGGTACTATACTACTCATAATTGATATTACAAGAATAATAAAC
Organism: Euproctis similis; assembly: GCA_905147225.2. Lineage (NCBI taxonomy): Eukaryota > Metazoa > Arthropoda > Insecta > Lepidoptera > Erebidae > Euproctis > Euproctis similis. Next base: position 4,911,564 of record LR990107.1, read on the forward strand.
TCAGTGAACATTTCACTACCACAGTGAGTGTACGTTTTTCACGACTCTTTTCGGCCTTCACGGTAGGCTGAAAAGGGCTTGACGTGATATTTTCATGAGGAACATCTACAATTTTGAACATATTCTGAGGTATATATTGTTTCAGGCGAACTCTTACAAACACCTGAAATAATTTATTTATATATTCTTTAGGTACAAATAGTGGTACACAAGGTGGACTTAATGCCCTAAGGCATTCTCTGTCAGTCGACCTTTGTGTTGAACAGACAGATTACAAAGATTGGTACAGAAAAATTAGAGTTAAACAATGACATTCAAATAATATTTTTAACAGAAATAATAATAAATAATAAAAAAATAAAAAATCTTACGCACAAGCGAGAAGGACATAGTTTTTTCATCCGCACTAGGCTGAAGTAGGACCAGGCCAATATCGGCCTGTTCCGCAGTGAACGTGTACCATTCATCCGCTTTTCCATTGTATATCTGCTTAGTCAATTTTGTGTTTGAATGTGACACCCGGGGTCTAAGCCATTGCATTGTGCCTTCCTCACTTTTATACCAACACACTCTTTCTATAGGACATCCTGCTTTACAACTTAGTTTATGAGGCTGTCAGCAAGCATCACTTCGCAAATTTTGCACAGTGCTCTCATTTCGAATGTTCTTATTTTATTTCCATGTGCATTCTGTGGAAACGAACTCTCGCTTCCATAAGTTAACATTCGGATCAGAATGCGAACTCTGTGTCACCACAGAAGCAATAATAGGAAATAAAAATGGCCATTGTAGGTTATCCCTAAGCGACAGACATACAGAGCGGACTTTTTCGTCGATTTTCTAAAGGTGTATAACAACGTACTTTTTTTTTTACACAATTTTACATGAGTTAAACATCCATCCACACCGTGTTGACACCCACTCTGTATTAAAAATACATCAAATTCCGTTACGTAGTTACAAAGATCTAAGCAAATAAGGGGACAGACAGCGGAAAGCGACTTTGTTTTAAAGTAATACTTAAGTATATACATAACTGAGCACAGAGCATACCCAACTCTCGCTTCTATAAGTTAGCGTTGGGATCAGTACTGCATTGAGGATTGCTAGCTGGGCTTTTCTGCTAATGTTTTCTGCGCCCAGGAATATCCATTTACACGTTCCATCGTTCCATTCCAACGTTCCATTTACACGTTTTCCTAAACATCATAACTTTAGTTTCTGTCACATTCAGTGGTAGAGCCAAGCAGTTCGCTGCATGAATGGGTCGGCTCGGTCGCTGAAATACCACGACCTCTCAGAAGACCGACGTAAAGTGCCTCATGCCGCGTTTCGTTCGGTGAGAGAGGTACCCGGAGGCCCACCCCCTTCCCCATCCTTTCCTATCCCCTATCCCTTAAAGGTAACACTATATGTGTTGCTGGTGTCTATGGGCGGCGTTGGTTGCTTACCATCAGGTGACACGCCTGCTCGTTTGCCCTGCTATCCCATAAAAAAAAAACATTCAATTGTATGCCTTTCAACAGCAATCATTTTTCATAATAGTGACTAGTGTTTGCAGGTCAGACGGCGTCATCTGCGTAAAGCAGGATGGATGTAATGATGGTAATAAACTTTTATGCTAAACTTTAAGTTTAAATTAAAATACAAATTTTAATGTGTTATCGTTGGCGTGCTTCAAACATGGCGTGGCGTGCCAAGAATGACAGGCGTGACACATGTGATAGGCGTGCCATTGATTCTCTCTGCTTTATTCAAATCTGCCTACCCCACTTGAAATTAATGTTTTTTATATGCAATAACTCCTATATATACACTATATAGGACGGAGTGGAGCGGATACTAGTTTTTTAACTGTGCCACATTCTATTATTAAACGAAAACGATGAGTAAAAAAGCAGTGGTAGAACCACGCAATTCGCTGCATGAAGGGCCGGCTTGACCGGTGAAATACCACTACCTGTCAGAAAATCGGCGTAAGGTGGCACAAGTCGCGTTTCGCTCGGTGAGAGAGATATCCGGAGGCCCGCCATCACAGACAAATCTTTTTACAACATAGATAGCTTGAAAGGATGACATGTTGACTTCGCTTTGTCTTAGTAATCGAATCAGTGTGGCCGGTGAAATAAAAAAATCTCGCCTCTGTTATTAAATTTATGAGATTTCAAACTGATTAATTTAATACACTCGAGAGCAATGAATCCGGGTCACTTAAAGAATCCTAAAAATCTCGGAAACTAAAAATGCTAGGTTAATGCAATAAATTGTATTTAATAGACAATGTAATACTCCTTAAATGAAGGTATTAAAACTTCTTAGTTATTGTAAAGTTATATCATAAAAAAATCAAATTTGAAAAAGGGCCACTTTCGAAGATGGAACTACGAAATTACAGCATTTGGTTTTGCTTTTGTTTGTAATCTGTCATTTATGTGGGTACATAAACCATGTTGATAGTGCTCTATATTCATTATTCAAGCTGACATTATGTCGCTTACGCCTGAAGAATGCACCAGAATACTTACAATGCTGGAAACCGGCCGGAGTCAGCGCGATACAGCCAGGACTGTTGGTGTGTCGCTGTCAACAGTACAAAGAGTTCTCCGACGTTACGAAGAAACTGGTTATAACCTACGCAGACCAGGAACGGGCAGAAACAGGTATACCACAGCACGAGAAGACCGATACTTGGTGAACACCATGCTTCGAAATCGCTTTCTCACAGGAACTGAACTCACCAATCAGTTTCGACGCCTCGGAGGAAGTAACCCAAGTGCATGGACAGTAAGACGTCGGCTTGCTGAATCTAACTTAAAACCCCTTAGACCTGCAAACGGCCCTAAACTGGAGCGTGGGCATCGTATTTCAAGACTAAGATATGCCCAGAGCCACGTAAATTGGAGTATTGAAGATTGGTCAAAAGTTATGTTCTCCGACGAATCAAAATTTATGCTCTACAAGCACGATGGAAGACACAGAGTGTATCGAAGACCAGGGGAAAGATTCAAGCAAGCATGCATCGAGGAAAAAGTAGCCTACGGTGGTGGGTCTGTACTTGTGTGGGCCGGAATTTCTTCTGAAAGTCGCACAGAGCTGGTGATCATAGAAAACGGCTCTTTAACTAGCGTAAGATATGTGGAAGAAATCCTCAATGATCACGTTGGTCCATTTATGGTCAATTTAGGTGAGGATGCTATATTTATGCATGACAATGCCCGACCTCATACAGGTAGGATTGTGAATGACTACCTTCAAGAGATGAACATTACTCGTATGGAGTGGCCAGCGCGCAGCCCGGATATCAACCCGATCGAGCATGCTTGGGACGAGCTAGGCAGATGCGTAAAACAACGAAACCCTCCCCCAATCACGCTTCGTGAGCTCAAAGTTGCTCTCACAGAGGAATGGGAGAATATTCCCCAAAATCGTATAAGGAACTTGGTGTACAGCATGCCAAACCGCGTAAACGCAGTAATGGAAGCACGAGGAGGCAATACGAAGTATTAAAATTCAAGAAAATCGTAATAAAGTTCAAAAATTTCATGTTTCCTATTTTTGTTTTAAGGAGAGATGAGCAGATTTTTTCTTTATGTAATTTTGTGTTAATAAAATGTATGGTGACTCATATTTTTTTTACTTTCATTTAAGGAGTATTACATTGTCTATTAAATACAATTTATTGCATTAACCTATCATTTTTAGTTTCCGAGATTTTTAACATTCTTTAAGTGACCCGGATTCATTGCTCTCGAGAGTATTTGAAAAAAGAATAAAAAAGTAAGTTAAAACGACGAAATCTTTAAGCAGACAAAAACAGTACTTAATTTACTTAACTGAAAAGCGATACGTAATACAATATACAATACGTTATACTTTATCAAAGCCATCAAAATATTTTGCATTGTCATAAATTTTTGGAGTTAGCATTTTTTCAGAGTCGTTTTTAATCATTAATTTCTATCTTTCAGGTAATTACAACAGTATATACTACTAATTGGTTGGAATGATCTTTGGGTAAGATTCAACTTTTTTCTTATTTCCCTTTTTGTATTCTGATGCATCACAATTTTAATTAAGGAAGATCGACGCTTTTATTTCGTTTATCATTCTAGCAAAAACAAATTTAATAAGAGCTATATTCTAATTATTTAGTATTTATTTATTATTCAATTGGGCGTGGTGATCAATATCTATTCATCATATATTGGAACGAAGTTCCTTATCGCTAAATTATTATACTAAAAACAATAAGAGTTATACCAGTAAATTAACAAAATTTTGAGCGAAAAAGAACCCGTTATGATATGTTTGTAAAGCATATCTGTAAGATATCATATTAAATATACCTAATCAATTATTAAATTAACTATTTTTGCTGACAGTAGTCACTAAAATAACACACAAAGTACCAATGCAAGTTGCGAGAGTATTGTTACTAGCTATTGCGACATAACTTTTTTTTTTAAATTTTTTAATATTGAACAGGAGGGCAAACGAGCTGGCGTGTCACCTGATGGTAAGCAACCATCGCCGCCCATGGACACCAGCAACACGTTTAGTGTTACTGTTGCGTTGCCGACCTTTAAGGGATAGGGGATAGGAAAGGATGGGGAAGGGGGGTGGGCCTCCGGGTACCTTTCTCACCGAACGAAACGCGGCATGAGCCACTTTACGTCTGTGTTCTGAGAGGTCGTGGTATTTCACCGGTCGAGCCGGCTCATTCATGCAGCGAACTGCTTGGCTCTACCACAAATACTAATAGCGATTTTAATGAGCTGTTGCTGGCGATGAACACGTTTGAACATGTCAAAGGGAGGAATTGTGGGTAGCAACCGTAACGGAATCAAAAGCGAATGTCATATGCCGATAGCTATTGCGACGATTCAATTAATTCCATGTCACTGCTAAACATGTTCACGACGTGTATGAAGGTTTCAATTTCAGGTTTATATTCAAAATATATATTTTTAAGAAAATGTTTTCACTTTAGTTCAAAAAGATTGTTTCTTTTTATTTTTGACTCAAGCAGGTTTGGAGGATAAAATAGTATTAAATAATACTTTCTATTTCTTATAAAACACTATGGTTAATGGATTGGCAATAATCACCAGAAAATTTGTGTAAAAATATGTCTTAATACGTGTGAATAAAAAAAAAAGCGTGGAGTCCCGCCGCGCTATAGAAGTGAAACTTTGTAACATATATTCCAGTCTTGCGCATAGTAGTTCGCGACGGAGATCGCTCAGTTTAGGTCGCCGCTCCTCAACGACCTAGTTCGCCCGCTCCCTCAGCTCCTAGTTCAAAATGTAAAGGAACGCAGACAAATCGTTTCTTAGTTCGTTCGCACGCGACAAAATCTTGTTCTTCGTTGATAGTATCTAAGAAAATAATATAACCAGTTTTTAGAAAAAAAAAAAATGGTATTTAATTTTTTCACTGTACTTGTTTTTAATAATTAAGAGTAACTTACATATACGAGTAAGTAGGTATATGTTTACATTTACTTACACAAAGTAACAAATTACACACTGAGTATAATTTAGTCTTGGTGGTCCAGTGGTCGAGAACACGGCTTTTGAAACCAGAGGTCGCGGGTTCGAATCCTGGCCAATGACCTTTCCAATTTCGAAAGATAAGTGTGATAAATATCGATGACTTAAAAACTTTGTGCCCGGTATGGTAATAGGTTCGCCACCTATTTCACTTAAGACATAAATATAACGGGGCTTAATAGCCACTGCTTACACCTTCGGGTAGACAAAAGCGTGAAGTTATGTTATGTTACACAAATACAATGGGAGCGATTTTCGAACTAGGTCGTTCGTGAACTACAAAGCCTTATGTATTCATAATAGCTTTATTTTTATAGGTCACAGACACTTAAAATATTCAATAAATAATTAACAATATACATTTATAATATACTGTTAATGTAAGTAAGGGTAAGGTCTGGTGGTGCGTTGGTAAAACTACCGACTGTGGAATCGAATCTACATAATAATTAAGTATAAATAAGTATCTGGGTCTAGGTAGAATCTGGCTGGAGGTGGCGCCTCACAAAAATTAGGCTTTGTGGTTCCACCGCCTCACTCGGCGCTAGGCACCACCAGCCGCGCGGATCCACGTGGGTGACACGGTTGTCCCGGTGGCGAGGTGCTTGAAGTACTTCGGCCTCACTCTGAACAGCCTCTGGAGCTTCGAGGAGTACTTCGTGAGGATGGTCCCCCGAGTGGGACGGGTGGCAGGCGCGCTACACCGCCTCCCCCGAGATTCGCCGCCTCTACGGTGGTGTTGCGCGATCCGTGGCCCTGTACGGGGCTCCCGCAGTGGCTGTTACGCCTCGACTCGCTGTTTTGTTTACGTCCCGACTGGAATAGGTGGCGAACCTATTGTTCTACATAGGGTGCAAAGTTTTCAGCCATCGGCATTTATTACACTCAGCTTTCAAACATAATTTCGAAAAGTCATTTGTTTTAGCCATGATAGGAACCCACAACTTTTTGATTTAGGAGGGGGGTGCTCGACCACTGGACCGCCGAGACTGCCGAGATAATTACTATCTACTTCAAAATTGAGTTCTAATATTCACCCGAACATACATATGTCGGCGCAGGACGCCATCTAGCGGCATATCATGCCAACTATATATAATAATAACCCTATAAAACTTTATTAGGTAAACTGATTTATTATGATTACATGTTATTACATATTTATGTCAAGATATTACTAAAATCTATTATTTAGTTAGGTAAAATGCGCGAAGTGTTTAATTATGTGATTAAACAATTCATTCTATTACGTAACTGTTTTGATATTTCCTTTTATTGTTTAAATGTTTAAATCAATACTGATGCTGCATGAATATTGATAATAATTATTTTCATAATTAATATCTTAATACTAGATAATATCAACTCGTTCTATGTAATATTTGTAAAATAAGAGAACTTAATCCTAGTAGCGCCATCCGCCGAAAGATAGTGAATTTACGATTATTAAAATAATTAATTTATCTATTTACGAACTCTTTCGTACTAAAACTGGTCAAGATATTACTAAAATCTATTATTTAGTTAAGTAAAATTCGCGAAATTTATAATTATGTGATTTAACAATTCACTATGTAGCGTAACTGTTTTGATATTTCCTTTTATTGTTTAAATGTTTAAATCAATACTGATGCTGCATGAATATTCATAATAATTATTTTCATAATTAATATCTTAATACTAGATAATATCAACTCATTCTATGTAATCAATTTAAAATAAGAGAACTCAATTTTATAACATCCTAGTAGCGCCATCCACCGAAAGATAGTGAATTTTGATTGTTGAAATAAGTAATTTATTCATTTACACACTATTTCGTACTAAAACTGCTGTTATAATTATTTAAAATTGTTATTTTGAGTTTTAATCTGTTTTTCAAATATGTTTCTCGAGTAGATTCATTTCAAAAAAGGTCGTTAACTGAGTTTATCATTTTTGTAATATCAATTATGACCAGCTAGTACCACCATCCGCTACTAGATGTCTGTACGGGTAGTTTAAAAAGTCGCTATACCTTTTCGTCCTTGGTTTATATGGATCTTGGCTATATCTTACATTATATTATAATATTAATAGTGGCCGCAAGGGGGCGTTAAAAGCGTTAAACGCTCTTGCACGAGACATTAGAAGTATTTAGAAGTTCCACTTCAAAAAAAAATAAACTTGTTAAAATGTTTGTGAAAAGTGTCAACGATTTTTACATCTAAATCGATAATATTTAAATATTAATTTTTTATATGGTATATGGTTGAGTGGTCGAGCACACACACTCATCAATAATTTTTCGAAATTAATTAATTTCGAAAGTTATGTGTGATAAATATCGATGACTAAAAACTTTGTGCCCGGTATCGCAATAGTTTCGCCACCTATTCCATTTGGGACGTAAACATAACTGCCTGCACCTTCGGGTAGAAAAAGGCGTGCAGTTATGTTATTAATATTGTTTTTATAATAATTTTGTAAATCTTTTCTTGTTTTCATAAAGTAATTATTTATGTACCATTTTAGCGGTACGCTAAATTATGAACATATATTATATATTTTTTAAATAAATTATACGTGCCTTTTTCTGCCCAAGTGTGACCAATGGTTACACCTGCACTCTCGGAAATTTTGCGACCCAATTGGAATAGGTGGCCACGGTTTTGTCAGTCATTGATACTACAGAGACAATCTTTCATATTTAATTTTACACATTATAGATATATTATAAAGACACAATAACATTAAATTATTAACAATGTAGACAAAGCTGCATAATTATTATTTTGCAGAACTAATCGATAATTGCGGTGTGCTAACCACCGGCCATATTATTACGATACGAAATTATAATTCAAAATGAAAATTTTGGCTAAGCTTACTTACATTTACAGGATTCTACTTAAAAAAAACTGGAATTGTACATTAGGTACATTTGACCAGCGGGGCTTACCGATAATGACCTACGGTGCCGAAACGTAGACACGTACGGTGGGGCTAGTCCACAAATTTTAAGTCGCTCAGCAAGCTATGGAGCGAGTTATGCTCGGGGTATCTCTGAAGGATAAACTCAGGAATAAGTAGATGAGGAGTAGTAGATAAGGATAGGAAGAATAGGAAGGAAGGATAGATAAGGAGTATATCCGGCAGAGAACTAGAGTAACCGACATAGCTTGTAGAATGAGTTTGCTTATTCTAAAGTAGAATAAGTGGCAATGGGCTGATCATAACTTCCGAATAGGTAGATGGAGTAAGAGGGTCATAGAATGGAGAATGCGACTTGGTTGGTAAGCCTAGTGTAGGACGCCTACTATCCCAGTGGGCAGACGGGCTTAGAAAAACTGCTGCAAAAGACTGGATGCGGAAGGCAAAACATCGGATGTTGTGCCGCAAATTGGGATAGGCCTATGTCCAGCAGTGGACTGTAATAGGCTGGTGATGATGATATAATTTAAACCTAAAACGCTTAATATAGTTGCGGGTAAATTCTGTGTAAACGAAAAAAAAAATAACTAAAATAATTTGCGTATTTGATTCACTGAAGATAGAAATGAAACATACATGAAAAGCTGTAGGACGGTGGTACAGAAAACAGTCCAATAAGTATTTCCTTTGCATACGTCTCTTTCATGGCTCGCAAATTACACCGATGTGAATGTATATTCACAACACAAGTGTATAAAATGAAATTTCAACAGAATTTCATTCCGACTGGAAGCGGTTCGAACAGGATTTTCCATTTTTCATATTTCTCTGCATACAATATAAAAAGAAAACTTTTTGTTTAAAATGTACCTATAGTGTGCAGTATATGTTATATTATTGGAAGTATAATTTCATTCATTTGATACACCACCAATCACTAATTTATATTCGATATAAGGTTTCAGGGAAATCGACAAATTAATATTGTCAAACTGATAATTACATTTCAGTTATTATAATCATTACATAGTTTAAAACAAAGTCGCTTTCTGCTGTCTGTCCCCTTATATGCTTATATCTTTAAAACTACGCCACGGATTTTGATTTTTTTATTAATAGTTAGAGGGTGTCAACGGGGTGGTTTTGATTTATAATTCATATAATTCTTAAAGAAAAAATAATAATTTTTGAGATTTTGCACTTTAATTACAAACGCTGGCTGAACCCTCAGTGATAGATCCAAACAATGTTCTACATTATTAAATACCTTCAAAAGGTCTACAAAAAAGGGATAGCCCACAATAACCATTTTTATTTCTTTACTTATTACGAGAAATAACGGCTTATTTACGAAGCGATTTTAAACATTACAGCATTAATTTTCACCCCATTAAGTGTCTTAAATAGATTGTGCGTGTAACATAGATGATCCTGGTCCTTACAGCGTGCAATTTAAACGAATATTTTCAAAGATATTGCAGTATTAACATAGCGGGACAGCGGTTAAAGCCGATAAATAGCACAAATTGAACCTCATGATAACCAAAATTTACTCATTCATTCACTTTTGATACGCGACAAACTTCGCCGGGTCAGCTAGTATCGATATTGAGTAACACATATTATAGTTATATAATGAAACCTACTATATTAAATATGGTAATTAGTGTAATTACCACAAATAAATAAAGTTGGGTCAGGGCTCTGTGATATACTTCGACCGGTCCTGGAGGGGTGGGTGGACCGTCGCCATGGTCTTACATTGGCATAGATACTTACCGGGAACGGTTGCTTCGGTAGGCATCTGTACCAGATAGCCCGGAGGGACCAATCCCCGAGCTGCGTCGAGTGTGGCTCGCCGTGTCTTCCGGCGCGCCACACCCTCCAGGTGTAGGCCGCCTGGCAGGAGCACCGAGACGACCTGCTAGCTGTGATAGGCTGTGAACTATCGCTGTCGGCAGTGGTCAGTGCCATAGTCAGCAGCGACAGGTGTTGGCAAACAGTTGCTGAGTATAGTAAGGCCGTAATCTTTTTGAAGGGGGCTGCGGGGCTGGTCGGGCAACCGTCGGTGAGTCAGGTGTAGAATGCTAACCGCGAGCCCCTGACGCCCTAGCTAAGATGAAGAAGTGCGCTGCAGAGGTTTAGTGGGTATTTCGGCATCACACTACAACGTACCGGTGAGTCATAACCCTGCCGACACCGTCGTAGTTCGGTGTCGGCAGGGTATGCAGGAAAGCATTCCTCTGCGTAAACAAAAAAAAGGGCTCTGTAACATAATACATACTTAACTACCTACATGCCAAACCCCTTGTGGGGTGGGCAGAGAAAACAGAGCTCCATAAGGCACGATTCTTATACACCTCTCTCGCTTGTTTGACTTACTCTTGTCATAAACGCTCGTAGGTTTTTAGGGCTCCTGGTTTCCTTGAGGCCTTCGTTTTATTTGGACTTTGTTATTTTTATTATTCCGCTAAATTACTTGTTTTTTTAATGTTGATGCATGTCAATAGCTTTTAATTTTTTTATCATATTATATGTCTTAATAGTTGACATAATTTTATTTGACAATAGTTTATAAATTTTTCATGAATATTCTTTAACGTAATCTTCATCAACTTATTGTAAATATTTTGTCACAAAATTCATTCCCCCTTTTTGGGTTTGGGATTAAAAAAAATTACTACTAGAAAAAAACTTAGTCTTAACTTCTTATTAAAAATTATTTTAGATTTTTGTTTTTCTTTTTTAGAATATTTTTTTGATTACAGATAATCTTGTTACGTACTCGTCTCAACGTTTGAATATTAAAACAAAAGTCAGTAAGTAGGTACAAAAAGGTTTGCCACTGAAGTGTCACAGTTGCCAACTAAAGTAGCAAGTTTTTAAATGACCCTTTTGAGATAGGAAGGGTTCAAACTGTCCTGAAAATATTCAAAACAATTACCGTGTCCTGAAACAGGAAATAATGCCCTTTTTTATTCAATTTAAGTGTAATCTTCTGAGGCTAGTACAATATGAGACGCAGTTAAACTCGTTTAAAATACCAAAAGGGTCGCAGCCAAAACTCATCTTCGTCTTTATGCGGTATATTGCGCCGTAAAACGCGGGAATGGGAAAATAAGAAGAAACGTATTATTTGGTAATTTTCTTTTGACAAGTATTTAATTAAATAATTTATGTGTTGACTTATAGATGTTTAAAATTAAACATAACATAACTTCACGCCTTTTGTTACCCGAAGGTGTAGGCAGCGGCTGTTAAGCCTCGTCTCGCCGGTATGTTTACGTCCCAAATAGAATAGGTGGCGAACCTATTGCCATACCGGGCATAAAGTTTTGCAGTCATCGATATTTATCACACATAACTTCCGAAAAACAATTTCGAAAAGTCATTGGTGTGAGCCAGAGTCAGGAATCGAACCCGGACCTCTGGATCAGAAGCCGTGTGCAGGACCTCTGGCCCACCAAGTAAAAATTATTAATTATAAAAATATTCACTCATAAAAATTGTATTTGCCCGTGCCACCTGGCCATTTCAAAACTCGATTGTAGCATTGCACCGAAACTTTCTCTGATTGAACCAACTTTGCATCCTATTTCAATTCCACTGCCGAATCTGTTATATAGAAACTGCTAATGGGTTATTTATATATATATATATATATTTACAGATCGTGTGAACTTCGTACCACTATATTTTATACATTTAACCACTAAATAGATTATTGCCCCACTGCTAATAATCATAGCGTGATTGTAAGCAGCGCAACATAGTGACGTAACATGTAAAAAGGATTTAAGTTAAATGATAATGTTAACCGATGGTAGATGGAGTAGAAATTGGAAGGTAGACTGGAGACCGCGACTTGGTAAACGTAGCGTGGGCGCCCGGTAGCCCGATGGTCAGACGACCATCCATTAACAGTGGTACTACAGCGTACTTCTTGGTTCTACCAAGAAGTACGCTACGTGAATGCGTACCGGTCGAGCCGGCCCGGCTCGGCTGTTAAAATACCACGACCTGTCATAACATCGACGTAAACTGGCTCATGCCGTGTTTCGTTCGGTGAGAGAGGTACCCGGAGGACCCCACGCCTTCCCCATCCACTCCTATGCTACTTCCTTAAAGGTCGGCATCGCAACTGTACCATTATATGTGTTGCAGATGTCCATGGGCGGCACTTACCATCAGGTGACACGCCTGCTCGTTTGCCCTCCTAACCAGTAAAAACAAAAAAGCGACCTCAGAAAGCTGCTGGAAAAGACTGGTTGCGGAAGGCAGAGAGTCGGATGTTGTGGCGCACATTCGGAGAGGCCTATGTCCAGCAGTGGACTGCAATAGGCTGATGATGTTGATGATAAACTTTTTGTGAGCGAGCGAATGAACCGAGGGAGACCGACATTATCGAATATATCCTTAAAAATATAATTATAACCTATAACTACAATTTATTAATAAAATACCAATTCAATTTAATTTTGATAGATAATTAAACCTCGCGACACGTTTTTAATATCTTGGACTTGGATATCTTGGACACAATATACACAGCGCCCTCTAGTTCCAAGCTAAGCAATTAAATGCTTGTGTTATGGATACTAGATAACGGATATAAATACATATGTACTTTTTTTTTGTAAATACATACTTATAATACATAGAAAAACACCCAGACACCACACAAATATTCATGTTTGTCACAAATATTTGTGCTCGGGTGGGAATCGAACCCCCGACCTCATTGCTTCAGCCGGTAGTTTTACCAATGCGCCACGAGGCCCGTCTTAATCACCATTTAATTAACATATTAAAAAGATATGATGAATATGTGACAAAATTACGCTTCAGTGAGTCATATTTTTAGTTAAACCTTGTGGTATATATTATATTACAAACACGAGTTGGTTAGTTGTCGATACTTCGATTTTGAGTTATTCTCAAGTGGTTTTGTGAATGCTGTGCACCAAGATTCGGAACCGGAACTTCTCTCTAATTAAAATTATCAATTTTAAACAAATAAATAAGAAATAGTTTTCAGGTTTTGAAATACAGACAGCCAAAATCAATTATAATTAATCTTTTTTGTGTTTTCTCTCACTTTTAATGCCTAAATACTTTATTTATTTTTTAATATCTTGCAATATTCTAAATAGGTTTATATTTTCAATACTGTATTTAATTTAGTATTTATTCTAACAAAAAAATTTGGTAGGTACACCTTAGAATTTAATTTATTTATATAAATTATAACACTGGGCCTAAAATATTTAATGCAGCAATCTGAGCTATAATGCTGATTATATTTTTAAGCATTAAAAGCTAATAAAAACCTCGGTGGCGCAGTGACAATGAATTATCGAAATTTTCGGAAGTTATTTGTGATAAATATCGATGACTGAAAACTTTGTGGCGGGTATGGCAATAGGTTCGCCACCTATTCCATTTAGGACGTAAACATAACGGCGAGAGGAGGCTTAACAGCCGCTGCCTACACCTACGGGTAGAAAAAGGCGTGAAGTTAAGTTATGAGTATAAATAGTTATTGCAATATTTTATTAGTTTTCTGCTTTTGGAAACTTCTCAATTTTAGGAATGGTAATGTCAGCGACGAACATTCTGCTTCATAAACGATCTATGAATATTTGAAGTCTATTCCCCACAATAGTTCAGCCCTTAACAATAGACAAATCCCTGTATAATGTGAGATCTATTCTCTAGAAAATGGGTCAGATACATTTCTGTTACGGAATATATATTTCCGCAAGAATCTATTGTGGTTAAAGAGTTTCACTCCGCACATTTTGAGACAGAGGGAGCTGCAAGCGAACGATGGCTTGACCGCGTCTATTCTACTATCATATGCATCCAGCTTTGTACAACTATTGGTAAGTAAGCATTAGTATCATATATTCAAAATAGAAATTCTGCTGTGATATTTTGAAATTGCAGTTATTAAGTATAAACTCAACATGATTTATTATTTTCTCATTCATTTCTTCCATATTAAACACGTTTAAATATAGCAAACAACAACATTACAATAAAATATAACAGAACTTCACGCGATTTCTACCCGAAGGTGTAGGCAGCGGCTGTTAAGCCTCGTATCGCCATCCTCGTCATGGATTCATTATTACTAACAACTTTGGAGAAGTTATCGATTGAAATTGAAACTTTTCAAACCGAAACTTCAATTTGTAATGTAGGTTAAAGAAATTTTAGAGATATATAATTATGTTTCGTAATTAAATTGTTGATATTTTTATGTACTTTTGTATATCATATAATCAATAGGCATTACTTATTTTAATTTATCTCTAAACATCAGCAATTTATCAACGAGGCTGAACCTAGTGCATTGAACCTACACTGTCAAAAGTGGGCCACCTATTGTGCAACTATGGAATTAATCATAGTATATAAAAATAAAAGTACATGTATATATTATTATTTGTACTATATGTATAGTATGTGTACGTAAAGTGATGAAAATAATAGAATTGGGGTTTATTTACAACCTGTAGGTACATATTATATTTGAAAACGTCAAACAGACTGCAGGCTGCACTACACATAATAACATAACATAACACATAACATAACATAACTTCACGCCTTTTGTTACCCGAAGGTGTAGGCAGCGGCTCTTGAGCCTCGTCTCGCCGTTATGTTTACGTCCCAAATGGAATAGGTGGCGAACCTATTGCCATACCGGGCACAAAGTTTGTCAGTCATCGGTATTTATCACACATAACTTCCGAAAACAATTTCGAAAAGTCATTGGTGTGAGCCAGTGTCTGGAATCGAACCCCGGACCTCTGGATCAGAGGCCGTGCGCTCGCCCACTGCGCCACCGAGACTATACATAATATTAGGATATTAGGAATATTACCTATGCTGTCTGGCGCGCCAAATGAATTACAAACGCCATATAACAATTCCATTTTCCATTTTATAATAGTTAAGACTTAGTAAGAGTTAGTAAATATTATTAGGTTGGGTAAAAAGTTTCTTCGCTTTTTATATAAAAATTGATTTTTAAGGATTTTTTTCTAAAGTCTATTTACATTTGACAAAAGTAAGTAGGTGCCATTTGTGTTACTTTTTGCCGTATTGTAGTCAAAAAATAGATTTTTACCTTTTTTGTAGTAAAATTTAAAAATGTATCGAATTTATTTATTAGATTCACTCATTTTAATAGTAAGAAAAAAAATGAAAATCACACATTTTCGTAAGTTGGAATTGTCTTAAATTAAATCTTTTTAGTGATACCAAAACCAGCCAGATACAAAATATTTTATCACTAGTTCGTATTATTATATATATACTCTATGCGAAAAGACTTTTTCCCAAACTAATTATTTTAGTCGTAGCTTAATTTTGAGATACTATACTAATTCCGTTCGTAAAATCAGCTATTATGAATCTTATTTAAATGTTTATAAGGTTGATAATATCTACCTATTCACGACTTTTAATTAATTGAAATATAATCGATACAGTGTGTTTACTATTTATCGAGAGGACTGGAGACAGGGAGACTCAGGAAGTACCAATATTTATAGGGCAATAAGAGCCGCCGTCTGATCTAACTTTTAATTAGTCAATTTGTGTATTGCACTAATTAATTAATAAAAGTATTCAGAACGCGGGAATATTTTTATAGATAATTTAATAAATAAATCCATTTATTTAACTTTGGCAATTTCCTTTGCAAGTGTTTGCAAGTATAAGTTTCAGCGGCGGTCTGGGACTATGAGAAACTCTACAGAGAACCGCGGATGCTCATTAAAAAATTTAAATAGTTATAAGTTTGTTTTTCTTTTCCCAGTCACTCAGTTATTTTACTTTGCACATAAATATAAAGTGATAAAAATAATACCACTTTAAAATTAAATATTATATAATATATAAAATGATATATTTATTTTAAAGATGTCTCACGTTTTAAAATGTGAAAAGTTATGGCAACGTTGGTATGGTGAATATCGTGCTGTGGAAAAAAAACAGAACAGTATGCTAAAAAATAAGTCAGTTATCTTAATATAGTATCATAAATATTCGATAAAACTATCAGACATAACTTTCAAGATATTTTCCGAAACCTCGGTGTTTAGTCACTACAGTTCCGTAACAAAGCTAAAATTACAAGTAATTTTATTACAAAAACGATAAAACTTTTCTGAATGAAAATTGTTTGATATATGAGATTAGAAATTAATATATTTTGCCTAACGATACGTGAAGGACAGCATCAGTGTTGGGTGCTGTGTAAACACTGTTTGATACTGATCTCATTGTATTTGGCGGGTGAACTGTAACAGCTATTGTATTTAATAAATTGAGCTTTTGGTATTTAACGGACGCACAATTTCGGAGCAAAGAATCAATGAACACAATACACTAAAGTTACACACGTGTGTAACAGTGGTCGAACACATAGCTTCTGATTCAGAGGTCGGGCTCAAATCCTAAAACTGGATCACACCACTTGGCTGACTTTTCGAAATTGTTTTCGGAAGTTAAATGTGATAAATATCGATGACTAAAAACTTTGTGCCCGGTATGGCAATATGTTCGCCATCTATTCCAATTGGGACGTAAAGATATGGGCGAGACGAGGTAACCTTCTGGTAACAAAGGCGTGAATTTATGTTATGTTAGAATATATATAATAAATTAGCAAAAGAAGGCAAGAAAAAATCAATTTTATACAAATAAGTTTATTTTAAAACTAAATATTTGACAGTGCTGTCAAAAAATTAGTGTTAGATAATGTTATTTATTTGTTACGTACCCTAATACTTACGAGGTGATCTTTTTAATTGAAAGCCTTTATAAAAAGTTAGAAGTCTTGGTGATCCAGCTGTCGAGCATCCCGGTTCTGAATCCAGAGGTCGCGGGTTCGAATCCTCAAATTGGCTCACATCAATGACTTTTCAAAATTAATTTCGTAAGTTATGTGTGATAAATATCGATGGCTAAAAAGCTTTGTGCCTGGTATAGGAATAGGTTCGCCACCTATTCCATTTGGGACGTAAGCATAACGGCGAGACGATTCTTTACAGCCGCTGCCTACACCTTCGGCTAGAAAAAGGCGTGAAGTTATGTTATGTAGAAGTAAATTATTAAGCAATTTTAGTTTATGTGTACACTTTGTATGTTCATATACGCTTAATACGCTTGAAAACTTCTAGCGGAACAAAATTTATTCTAGTTTTCCATGGAAACTTTCCATATTCCGATCACTTCAAGCACTTAATAAGCTATGGCGTAGGTAGAGGCTATTATTCGCCGCTACGCCTCAATTTGGCTATGAAATTAATTATTTCATGGCCATGGTTTAATATGTAGAGTAAACTATTGCAATACTTCGGCACAATGTTGTTCGTCATGGAATATTTGTCACAAATAGCTTCTGAAAATAAGATAGTGTTAATCAGGATTCGAATTTGGGTTGTCGGTACTAGAGGCTGGAATGTTGATGTAGTCTAATAGACCATATGATACGAGAGATAGTCCTCATTATTTTTAACTTGGTGGCGTCTAGATTTTGTGGTGCAAATTCTTGAGGAGTGTTTCTATTCTGCCAAAGTTCCTTTTAAAATATTGCCTTCGATTAATAATGCCGCCCTTTTAAATAATATAATATATATACTTAATAAAAAAATATCAAAAAAGTTTTTAGAGAATTATGTAACTTTAATGGTAAGAATATTTGTCGAACAAAAAGATTAAACAATGCAAAAACTATTTTGTCGTTTTAACTAATGAAATATAAGAAAACAGTGTCTCTCAAAAAAAAAAAACTTTTTTACAGACAACCTACATAAACGAATGACATACTGTTGCTTACAATGGCTTTATACGTTTATTTTTTTATATTAATTGGTAGGTTAATTTTACGACACAAACAAACCGACATTTATTGAAACATAAGAACTTTGAGAGAATTAGAGGTTATCGACGGTGTACAAATCATAATCAATGCTTATAATATTTGATAAAAAATGCGAAAAGTAGAGGTGAAAGAACACCACCCTGCGGCAGACTGGCAGTATCTGGTAGGATAACCAGATAAGATGAATACAAAAAAGAAGACGTAATGTTCGCTTCAATTTTAAAATTGAATTTAAATCGCAAATCTCAGTGGTCCAGTGGTCGAACATCCCGCTTCTGATTCAGAAGTCGTGGGTTCGATTCCGAGCTCACACCAATAATTACTGGGCATTCTTGTCGTTAGTTATGTGCGACAAATATATATTTATTTATTTATTCTCTAACTAAATCTAATATTATCATATATATTATAGTACAATAAATTAATATGCGACGTTTGTGAACTCGCTCAGTGAGCATGAGAATAGATCCAAGTTCTCGGAGAGCGCGTTGAGCGCCCGCAGTGCTCGCGTCAGAGGCGCCTGCTGCAGCAGGTTGATGTGCGCTCGCGGCACGGCCAGCAGTGCCGGCCGCCGCCGCCGCCTTCTGTACTCGTCCAGTACACATAAACCTAGTATCTATAAAAATTTTGATACCAATAGAAACTACTTAATATCTGCCGGTATCAAAATGCCATTTTCGAAAAAACAGTGGAGTTAGTAGGTTTGCGAATTAAGGTATCGTTATGTATTTTCCCGTGCAGAACTTGAAATAAATACTAGGGCAACCTCTCTTCTAATTTCCAGCTTTGTGTAACCTACCATCCCTAACATAAATAGAGTCGGATATAGAAGTGGATATCCCAGGTTTCCTCCATAAATTTTAAAATACAAAAATCTGAGAAATTTAGCATGTTGAATTACTCACAGTTGCATTTAAATCGTTAATCATAATGATAAAGAGCAGAGGTTCTAGATTACTTCCTTGACTTACTCCAGATCTTGTAAAATATGGCTCAGAGATATGTCCACCATAGTCGACATACTGACGTCTGTCTCGCAGATAGTCGGCGAAAAAGTTTAACAGGTGTGGTGTACATCCAAAGCTAGCCAATTTTGAAAACAGTACATCGTTGTCAACTGTGTCGAAAGCCTTCTTAAAATCAAAACAAGCGACATCTGCTTGGAATCTGGCATCTATTGTAGGTATCAATATTTTTGGTTCCCCGCCCTCGGCGAAAACCATATCGGTGACTAACACTTTGTAAGGCTAAGGTAAGGACATTTATTCTCTTTCATATTTTGCAATTATATTGAAAAATTACCCTAAGTTTCAATAGAAAATTCTCACACCAAATATCAGGTTTTTAAAAATATAGGTGTTTTTTGTTCTCTAAAATCTCTTCTTTTTTATAATGCACAAAAATATATGCATAACTATGGTAAATATTCTCAGAAAATGCATTGAAAAGAAAAAAAGATCCAACCGAAAGATCTAAGCATATAAGGAATAAAAAGCATAAAAACGGGGATTTTTAATAAATATAATATAATAATAATATAATAATATCTTGGACACAAATCACACAGCGCCCTCCAGTTCCAAACTAAGCAACTAAATGCTTGTGCTATGGATACTAGATAACTATATATGTATAAATAAAATATTTTTGATAAAACAAAGAAATCGACGCAGCTTATAGATAGAGGGTTTCAAAGGGTGTTTTCTATGTCAAATCCAAATGTTTCTTACAATGATTGTGATTTATGGATTTGTATTTTTTTGTCTAATAATGCAACATCTAATGATGTAAGTACACAGTACAAAAGAAGGCTTTCTGCTGTCTGTCCCCTTATATGCTTAGATCTTTGGAACAACGCAACAGAATTTGATGCGGTTTCTTTAATAGATAGAGGGTGTTAACTAGGTGGTTTTTATGCAGAGTTCATGAACAATTTAGTAATGATTTTCGATAATTTTCAAGATTTAGCACTTTTATTACAAACGCGGTAAAAACGCTTTTGATGCGGAACAAAGTTCGTTTGGTCAGCTAGTCTAATCTAAATAAATGAAAGTGTAAAGTTTATTCAATAGCGTAAATTTTTGTATAGTGATTTAAAAAAAATCACATTCGAGTTTATTTTCTTTTCATTTCATTTATATTTTATGTATTTATTTTTGTACATTATAAAAAGAAGGGATATCAGCGAACAAAAAACACCTATATTTTTTAAAAAGCTGATATTTTGACGTAAACGAAAATAGTTTGTTTACAAAAAGCCTCTTTATTACCCACAACTTTGTCTTAATATTTTCCCATCTGAGTTATAATTTTGTTGGAAATCGAGATAAACCGTTTTCTACCCTTTAAAACTCACACCCATCCACTTTCCGAACTGAGATCGCCCGTAAATTATTTTTTCTTTAATTTTTGTAATGGGTCTCACGCCATCTATATATATTCTATATTTCACATATATTTTTTGTTTCAAATATTATCGTCCCTGGTCTAACATGGATAGTTCGAAATGCTATGGTGCCGAGCCGATCACAAGTGGGATAAAGACAGGTAAATGGTGACACAGGTATTAAACAAAATAAATTGCATCCTATCTCCTGTCATCGATTGAGTTGTCTAAACCGCAACCGATTCCGTTTTGAATTGGTTGGACTTCAGTGTAATCGATTAAAAAAATCGGACACAAGTGTGCTTATGCGATATTCAAACGACTAAATATTACCCCTTAAAAATATTTGTGAAATATTCCTGACGCATATTTTGCGTCACAGATTTATCAAGTTTGCTTTCAAAGCTTTGACGTTCAATCAGTGAACAGTCTGTTGATGTGTATGATATGTGTTTGCAAATTTACATAACACAAATTCTAACTATATTGACATATTTAGAGTGTTCACATAAAATTTCAGCAGTATTTTCCTCTGATTTATACATGTAAAAGATACGAATCGCTTTTGAGTTTTGAAACCTAATAAAGATAAAACAAATATTATTTTCGTTTCTCAGAATGCTGTTAAAAGAAGATCCGATTGATTGAACACTGTAAGAGACTCCAGCGCATTATTTAATTTTTATATTTGACGAATATGACGAATATGAATTTTATATTTGACGATTTATGGTGTTTGAAAGAGAGGAATCCAGAACGGATGCAAGGATAATGGTTGACGATGTAGTGCTGGAACAGGTGAATGAAATTGTATATCTTGGATGCGCTCTTAGCAGGGATGGAAGGTACACCGCGGATGTAGAAAGAAGAGTGGCATTAGGAAATAAAGTAAATGGGGCGTTGGGCAGATTCCTGGGCGCAAAAGATATTAGCAGAAAAGCCCAGCTAACAATTCACAATGCAATACTGATCCCAACGCTAACTTATGGAAGCGAGAGCTGGGTATGGCAGAGCGTGCATGAAAGTAGGATAATCGCGGTCGAAATAAGGGCATTGCGCAAAATCTGCGGAGTGACCCTCGCTGACCGCGTGGAAAACAAGGTTATAAGGAAGGAAGTCGGATTGAAAGAGAGTGCTGGTGTAAAAGTAAGAATGCTTCGATGGCTCAGACATGTAGAAAGGATGGATGATGCAAGATTGACTAAGCAGATATACAATGCAAAAGCGGATGGATGTAGGAGTCGAGGCCGGCCTAGACACCAATGCCATGACCAAATAGAACGTCTTCTGGAGGAAGGTGATGTTAGGAGCTTCAAAAATCGACGTGCGTGCATGAAGAGTTATGAAAGTCAACGAAGCGAGTGAGGTGTGTAAGAATCGTACCCTATGGCGCTCCGTTCTCTCTGCCTACCCCCAAGGGATTTGGCGTGAAGTTATATGTATATTTGGCGAATGTTCCCTATGGGTGAAGAAAGAGATGTGTTGACAGATATTACATAATAATATGCTAGTACACACCTGTCTCCCCTTTAACTAATAAAAGCGCGAACTTATAGTTTCATAGAGATTTGTCTAAATTACACATTATATAAATAAATAATAAAAACAAAATCACGTAAGGAATTACTAACAAAATATTGATTGTAGCCTCTCAGGCTACACTTCTGTAGTTGCTATATCTTATAAGAGCAACTAGGTTCGTTCTAGATTTGGTACTATACATTTTAAAAAACAACAAATCTGATAGTTATTTCGTAAAAAGTGATTGTTGTGGTGAAGGGTGGAGCTTATGAACATCATGACAGTGAAGAAAATATTGAAGATTTCTTTTATATTAGAGCCTGACAAAAATGTGTGTGCATAAAGGTGAGACTCCACGTCCATAGTAGTGTTAAGAAAAAAATACGTACATACTTATAGAGTAATTTAAAGCCATAGCAGAGAACATTAGTATTTCATTTGCAGTATATAATGTTAATGAGTAAACTTAATAAACACTTTCCTGTAATATCAAATTCTCGCCAAAACAAGCTTCTACCAAATCGTGAGTTACATTCTATTTCGAGCAAAAGCAAAATTCCATTTTAAGCACTGGAATATGGCTGAAATAAAACATATATAAAATTCTCGTGTCACAATTTTCGTTCCCATACTCCTCCGAAACGGCTTGACCGATTCTCATGAAATTTTGTGAGCACATTATGTAGGTCTGAGAATCGGCGAACGTCTATTTTTCATCCCCCTAAATGTTAAGGGTTGTCCATCCCTAGTTTTTTTTTTAATTTTTCGATATTTGTTTCTTATTTTTTTTATAAAACGGGATACAAAAATACATACAACCCTAAATTTTCAATCCCCTACGATCAACCCCTATTTTTTAAATTTTATTTTTCGACAAGACAACGTTTGCCGGGTCAGTTAGTTCTCATATAAAATTTAAAAGGAAAATACTGTTTGAAAAGAATTCAATCTCAAGTAAAAGAAGTGGTGGGAAATTATAGAGAAAATACAGCTTGAACGCATGAGCTGAGTTCTCGGCGAACAGATACTCTATCACCATTTCCTTATGGTCACTGAACGAGTGCATCCATGTTAGATAGCTTTCAAACTGATCCATGTTTAATAATGTTTTTACAACTAATATAAATCTGAAAATTTCATTTTAGATATTGCCAGTTTTATGTCTGTCTCCTTCACAGTTTCTGCAATTCGACTCTGGAACGCACTTCCACTCACAATTAAAACGTTGAATTTATTTTCAAGCGTAGAATTAAAGAACTATACTTGACACAGCTTTCAACCTGCCAGGTCATAGTCATAGATTGTATTTAAAATGTCTATTTATGTATTTATTGTATATAAGTATATTGATATATGTGTATGTGTTCTGTATTTGTGTGTATGTTTATGTGTATGTATGTATATTTACGTATTCACATATTAAAGTTATTACTTTTAGTATTTCTGTTAAGAAAAATATTACTGTAACCTCTACATGTTTATTTGTACGTTTCTCTGTACCAATCTTTGAAATCTGTCTGTTTGAATAAAAGGTCGACTGGCAGAGAATGCCTTATGATATTAAGCCCACCTTGTGTACCAAGTCTGCACAAAAAGAATAAATAAATAGAATACTGATATATTCGAACTATGTACCACCATTGTGTAAATGATGTATCTATATCTGCTGTATCTATATACTAAAATTTATACATCATTCATCATCATTAGCCTTTCGAGGTCCACTGCTGGACATAGGCCTCCCCCATAGAGCGCCACAACTGCCGGTCCGCTCAATCATGGGGGGTTTTTGCCATAATCGCCACGCTTGGCAGGCGGGTGGGCGATCGCAGTAGGCTGTATTTTCTTGAGAGAGAATGCTGCTGTATTTTCTTGAGAGAGGATGCTGCTGCCCATTCTTCTAGCTTTTCCCTTAGTCGCCTTTTACGACACCCACGGGAAGAGATGGGGAGGCGGTATTCTAAGCCGGCGCCACACTACTTTTGAACACAAATGTTTATAAAAATACAAATTTTGTCAATGGTAAAAATGATAAAAAAATGTTTAATAACCATCGATAGACTGAATTTTGGTATCGAATATTTTAATCGGGAATCTCAGTTATAAAATTCAACGTAAATAGTAATTGATATTTAATGTAAAATGTGTAAATAAATGGCGCTAGGATACTACCCAATAGAATCATGTATAAAATTTTCAATAACTTTCTAATATCTCGTAATATGAAAATTTCGAAATTAAATTGTAACTTGTCCAGTAAAAAGTTTGTCAGCTAACGCTCCAGGTATAGAGAAAAGACTGGTGAAGACTCCTTGCGTATGTGGTGCGTCTCTACTCTGGTGCTCCTCATTCTTGTGTTCCGGTTGAGATGGTTCCATCCTATTGGGCTCTGGGAAACAATATAATATAAACCAGTTAGTTATCTCGTTGGAATTTCCTCTGCTGCGATTCAAAATGATTGTGATGAAGATTATGAACCAGATTAAGAATCCAGAACAATCAGAAACAGGTAAGTAGTTATATGTATTTTAAAATGATTTCTGCTATGTAAACTTCATGAACCAATTGTATCATATAGGAAAATACCTGGCTTCTGTAACACAGTTTCTTAACTACCACAGAGGTCAGAAAATCAATGTAAGAATTTGTACAGCCTTGAAAAATAAAGAATAATATTATTTATTATTAAGTGTCTGGATGTGTATATTGGCGCACCTAAGAGACGGTGGAATGCTTCACATATTGTCATCATTCACCCATAAGTTATTATTTGTAAATAAAATATTTTTGTTAACTTACGTAAGGGTGCACCGAGGCAGAAGTGGGCAGGAGTTACGACTCGCGGGTATGACTCCGCAGGTATGCCTGCGCACGAATCGTAATTCCAGACTGACTGTGGGACTGGCTGTGTGATCGGGCACGGTAAAGGAAATATATAATTAGTGGGCCGGCATAATACTGACATCGATTCTGAAAATATAAAGAAATCATTGAATACTAAGGACGAGATATATTGTTCCATTTAAACAATTCCATAAATAAATATCGTCCATTTTGACGGCGCACACTTAAACATATATATCTATCTACGTTGCCGACCTACACACATGTGCACAGGTTTCCATAGATGGCGCTGATCGCTTATTAATAGGTGACACGCTTGCACTACTATGCCATAAAAACACTCATAGTGTATATAATAATGTCCAAATTTAATTGAAAGATTTTAATTAAGATTTACAAGAACTGGTGATATCAGGAAAGTTCTTTAATCACATATAATAAGAAAATACATGCAATTATCTCTAAATCAGTGCCAGGCCTCAGAACTTGGGCCCTCCCGCTCCAGGGCTCTGCCGAGAAGTCTGGAGCGGCCATACGGATCGTACGAGGCGACGGTTCTGGTTCTCACCCCCCCTTCATCATCCTGGCCGAGTCCTGGTCGACGGCATCGGGCTTTTGTCCCCGCGTTGTTGATCGCGGCAATGCTGGCGGAGAGAGCCGATCCCGCTCGAAAGCGGCGGCGGCGATCACTGAGCTCGCCGCCGCCGCCTTCGAGCGCCTTCGACGGGCAGCGCGCGAGGGTGCACACCCCGCGTGTACGCCCGGGTCGCGGCCCGCGAACGATGACTCCCCGGTGCGGCCGGGGAGAGTCGTCGGGGGCGCCGCCCCGCCCGGGGGAGCTTCACCGAGGCTCCCCGAGGATGGGTTCCCGCTCGTGACAGAGGCGGGGCGACGGCGGGGTAGATCAGAGGGCTGATGCACTGTCCTGGGCCACCCCAACGCCGGAGGAAGGCCGCCGCGAGGTTTTAGTGGGTAACCCTAGGATCGGATTGCAGTTTACTGTTTTGGGAGTCCCCCCTGCCGTACCCAGGCGGATGGTGTGCATAAAGCATTTCCTTGCGTAAAAAAAGGCCTCAGAATTTACCATAATGGTAAATTCTGGGGCCTTTTTTTACGCCTATGATTATTACCTGACCAATTAAACGTTGTCTTGTTAAAAAAAATTGTGACTGATCGAAGAATTGTGAAAATTTAGAGTTGTATGTATTTATGTAGGTATGCTGCTTCATAAAAAAAAAAAGATAATATAGGGAAATATAATAGAAATATTTATTTAAATAACATAACTTAACTTCCCACCTTCTTCTACCCGAAGCTGTAGGCAGCGGCTGTTAAGCCACGTCTCGCCGTTATGTTTAAGTCCTAAATTGAATAATAGGTGGCGAACCTATTGCCATACCGGGCACAACGTTTTCAGTCATCGATATTTATTTATTACACGTAACTTCCGAAAATAATTTCTAAAAGTAACTGGTAGCCAGGGTTCGTACCCGCGATTTCTTGATTCAGAAGCGGGTTGCTCAACCACTGGACCACCAAGACCTTTGAATTATATATATTAGATTATTTATATACTTTCTACGGACTCACCCAAAAGTAACATTTGTAATATAACACTAACTACAGCCATCTTGAATACTGTTCACCGTCAGCGGCTGTCGCAGATTAATTAAGAACTTAGAACTTATATCTATATATAACTTTTAATCATGTAATGTTTAACTAAAAATAAGTCATAATATAAGCGAAATAAGTGTTAATATTACTTGATATTCTATTTGAACTAGTTTTTGCCCGCAGCTCTGTACGCAAAGGCTTTTTTTCAAATGACGACTACTTTTTAAACCGACATCCAATTTAGTTACACATAGTTCCCGATATTTTCATTTGAGGAAATATATTTATAGTGATATAAAATGCCATA
Organism: Euproctis similis; assembly: GCA_905147225.2. Lineage (NCBI taxonomy): Eukaryota > Metazoa > Arthropoda > Insecta > Lepidoptera > Erebidae > Euproctis > Euproctis similis. The sequence goes on from LR990107.1 coordinate 4,938,605, forward strand.
TTTTAAGTTAGACTTCCAGCGAAAGTCAGTTGATCTGATGCGAGTACAAAACTCATAGGCAGAATTCCTTTTTTGGAGTCCATTGCGTCTATTTTATTATTACCACTCAGTATTATTCTTTGATTTTTCCAATGTACAGACAAGATACTGCTACAATTTAAGAATAGATTACGCCATGTTTAGTAATAAATGTAAAATGTATTTAATAATATTTCAGCTAGAATAAATATTAAAAATCAACCATAGATATAAAGTGGATTTTATCTGAAATAACATTTTATATGTTAGTTCGCGTCTACCTTTCGATAACCAGACCAGACATAAACGCGCAGACCTCTTACAGGGAGGTCCTAAGTTAAAAATCAGCTGTAGGCATGCTAAAAGTATTTACGACTAACTTTATTTTTTATTTTTTTTATGGGATAGGAGGGCAAACGAGCAGACGTGTCACCTGATGGTAAGCAACGAACGCCGCCCATGGACACCAGCAACACATATAGTGTTACTGTTGCGTTGCCGACCTTTCAGGGACAGGGATAAGAAAGGATGGGGAAGGGGGGTGGGCCTCCGGGTACCGCTCTCACCGAACGAAACGCGGCATGAGCCACTTTACGTTTACACTTTACGATTATATATTTGAATGCTTGTAAAATACATATTAATCAAAAACATAGTCACTCAGGATTGAATCTAATAATTTATTGCAAGAATTATAAGTATATATATATATATATATATATATATATGATATTATAAGTAAATTGTTGACGACTATTCTGGACTGACCATATGTTTGAGGTAGCATGCGACTGATGAAAATAATAAACAGTATAACGCCAAATTTATGTTTTATACGCGTGAAGTTAAAAAAGAAAATAGCAAACAGCAGAAAAAAATAAGAGACCAGTTTTTTATGATATAGGAGGGCAAACGAGCACGCGTGTCACCTGATGGTAAGTGACCAACGCTGCCCATGGACACCTGTAACACCTGTTACAGTTGCGTTGCCGATCTTTAATATGTTAATTAATACATAAATAATACATTATTTTATAATATTATAATTAATACATTCCTTAATTATACATTCGAAGAACGATATCGCATTTCAGAACTATTGATGATGCTGACTCGGAGTTCTCGGATTCAGCGATTAAGTTATTGGAAACCTTATATAAAGTTATGTGCTTATCATACATAATTTCGCTAAATAAATTGTCCTAAGTAAAACAACAAAAGAGCTTACTCTTTATACAGAGAATAAGTATTGCCATTAAACGTGGCAATACTGCCAGTCTTCTGGGCACGTTACCCATTGACAACGATACCGAGGTACCGATGCCTTTTAATGAGCATGTCCAAACCATCTGAGCATGTAATTCTTTACTTTTACACGGACACACATTTTCAATCCCATTTAAAAACTGCCTTCCTTACAACCTGGTATACGACGTGGTCGGCGAGCGTCATTCTTCAAATTTTGCGCTGTGACATCATTTATTTTTCCGCACTTGCGTGCACACACTGCCGCCATACCCATTGCCAATAGTGAATTAAATATTGGTAATATAAGTAATTGGCTTTCCCCCGTAGTAGATGCACGCAGTTTGCTGCATGAATGGGCCAGCTCGACAGGTAAAATGTATATTACTTTATGGGATAGAAGGGCAAACGAGCAAATCCTTCTGATAGAAAGCAACTACTTACCGCCATGAACACCGTGGCGCGTTATCGTTCTATAAGGGAGTAGGAGGGGAAATGGAGGTAAAAGGGGATCGGGCCTCCGGATATCTCTCTCACCATGAGAAAGGTATCTGGAGGCCCACTTCCCTCCCGCTCCCTTTTCCATCATACTCCGTTAAAGGACGGCAACGCAACTGTGACACTATCTGTGTTGCAGGTGTCACTGGGCGGTTGCTTATCATCAGCTGACCCGCTTGCTCATTGCCCTCCTATTTCATAAAAAGATTGCTAAATATCTTTCTATGAGAACTGAATACGAAAAATATATAAATTAATGACTACAGCCAACTTAATGCATAAAGTAATGTTTTTTTTCCATTTCATGCACTTATATGCACCGACCAACTTTATGCACCAAATTTTAGTATTTTGTACATGACCATGTGAGTTTCGGTTTCGGCCGAAACTGATGAGACTGTCGAACATTCGGTTTCGGTTTCGGCCGGAAAATCAGTTTCGGTTGGACTCTACTTTAGAAGAATTTAGTAACAAAGTACGTAAACTAATAGTGATCTCTAAGCGACTTCGAGCCATACTTAACCCGAACTTCGTTAATACGATCTAGAATCTAGATAGAGACATTGTGTCAATCAATTTGTACCAATGGTATACTGGTATGGGGTGGAGCTCCCAAAACAATCCTAAAGAAAATTTCAGCGAGCGCTACCGAAGGTTTCGGTTCTTTTTACCCACAGAATTACTATATCAGAACTGTAAGGTGCTTACTATAATTACACATAATTAAAATAGTTATTAAACATCATGGGGAGGTGAAGTTTACTCGGTGATCCTATGAAAGCGCAAAAATCATAATCATATCCGTTATCTAGTATCCATAACACAAGCATTTAATTGTTTAGCTTGGAACTAGAGGGCGCTGTGTATATTGTGTCCAAGATATATTAAGATATATTATAATTTCAGGAAACAAGCCCGTAAATGTAGAACAACTCTAGCACACAGATTTTGTGGATTTCTGAGTTCATTCATAAATAACAAATAAAATAATATACTTGACATAATTGCGAATAACAAATCTCAGGTTAAGAAAAATCTAAGAATTTGGTTACAAGATTTATCTTATGAGGAAACTGAAATATTGTTAAAGATTGTCAAAAGCACAACAGCCTGGAGCTCTGTAATACACTTCAAAAAACACTTATTGTGAGATAACTACAATAATTAGACATAATATGGTGTCACGACCTTTTTTGTAGACAATTGTAAAAGTGTACTACATTTTATAGTGATTATAATCAATAGGACAGCCATACACCACAGAAAGAATTTTTGAAATCGGACCAGTGGTTTCTGAGATTAGCGCATTCAAAACAAACAAACTCTTTCGCTTTTAATAAAAAAATAAATTCGATTTAATAAAAAAATACGTATCTTCGACGTACGTATTGTATTCAACGGAAATAAAAGCGTATTTTGTATTTATTTTATAACATATTTCAACTCTATCGTTGTTAGTACATTTTGTAACCGGAATTATGAAAAATAAAAACAAAACTCCGGTTTTCCGCTAATTGCTCGCGGATAATGTGGCATGTATTTATTACACCCCGTTAGCGTGGCGAATTAAAATAAAATATTTTCTCTAGTTGTTCCATTTTGTTGGTTTTATTTTCAAAATATTATAAAATACACGTGTATTTCTCGTGATAAAATATTATTTTCATAACAAATTAAGCGAAGCTCCATGTTATTTTTTTTTAATTATTCCATTTTCAAACATCCTTTGTTTTATTAACGGTACAGTGATTATATTGAGTAAAATGATAATTTTAAAATTTAGTGTGTACACATGGTCTTCTGGCCCAGTATGGCAATGGGTTCGCCACCTATACATTTGGGACGTAAACATAACTGCGAGACGAGGCTAAACAGCCGCTGCCTACACACACACTGTGTTGGGTAGCAAAGTTATGTTAGGTTATGTTAATAGGTACAATTCTGTTAATTCACCCAATAAGCTATTGAAAACTATTATGTACCTATTTTTAATTATATTGATGAGTCCTTTTCATTATTGCGTTCTATTAAATTGATTTAATTCGTATAAATTTGGTATCATTCTTATAAATATAAAATTAGCTGTTCTTACGTGACAACCCACGGGGTGGGGATCTGTGTCGACACTCTGAAGGACTGTTCACAGAAGGGGTCTTTTGTGGGTATATGTTTAAAAAATCCTGATTTTCTCTAAATCTACCTTAAATTATGTATTATTCCATCTAGAATTATGTAAACAATTAGTTCACCTATGCGGATTCATAAATTAAACTGCAATGTTATTAGATTTACAATTTATTTACGTAATAAAATGGTAACATTCAAAATACGTGTTTTATTTTCCAAATATAAATATAATTATCACTTTGCAAGATGTACAACATCTGTTTCTTGAAGAATACAATGTATACAATGAAATAAAAACAAAATCGCTTACGTTCCAGAACATTTGTTTATACCAGACATAGTTAAAAACAACGACAAAAAACGGGCCTCTTGAAACGACACTTAAGTGGGTCTCACACTTCATTATTTATGTAAACATTCTTGGTATCTGGGATGTGAGCTCATTGTGAATCGATTTCTTTGTGTGCGAAAGAGTGAGAGCAAAAACTGTTTATATAAACAATGGTTTATGGTACCTCTCTGTATGGTCCTTTCAAAGGACGATTCACAAATTTCTCGCAAGGTTCATCGTCCTTCAAAGTGTCGCTTCACAGACGACCGGGTTGATAAAATGAACGGAAATGCTTAGGAATAACAATACCATTTCCACCTGTAAAATTCTGAGTTTCGTGAAACCTTTTAACTGTGACGAGCAAATATTGTTAGTAAATTAAAATGTTCCAAACAAAGGTTATACAAGATTGCGCTTTCACTAGATGCAGTGAGGTAGAATTGGATGAAAAACTATTAGTAAATTTAATATTCCCTCCTCTGTGAGAGTAATAAAAGCTTACCTTTATTTACTGAATTAAAATAGATGTTAACTTGGAAACACTTGGTGATTGTATTGTGTTCTATTTTGATTTCATAAAATTAAGTGGGTAACATGTCCGGTCTTCTTGTATTATATCAAGTTTATATTTAATACATAGGTTATTTATAGGGGCTAGGGTGGGGCACAGTGATATTTATGACCCTCAATGAGGGGCAGCCCGCCTAGTACGTAGCTAGCTAACCAGTCCCTACAGAAAATCGTAGTCAAGTCGAAGTACTGTTTTATAGTTTAAATTCTCTTAGTGTGTATTCCAGTCCCGCGTGTAGTCGTCACGTTGGTAACAGGGTACCATCATCCCTTTCGATGACTTATCTTCATAATATAAGGCTATATCCAGATATATGATTTTTTTACGCAGAGGAATGCTTTTACGCATATGATAATATCCTATCAGAACGTAAATATGATAAATACTGATGACTGACAATATATAGCAGCCGAGCCTAGTGAATATCTGTTTCAATCTGTGCACACACCCGTCGAGGTTGGGCAGATCGTCAACCACGTCACGTGCACGCGAAGACCCGTTGAACCGGCCTGTTGCGCCAGTCCTCCAGGCCCTGCCAGATTCCCACCTCTGTACTTCGTGACATAGCGTGACCGGGTACCCTACGTCCTGGCCGAGATCGTACGTTGGCGTAAATCTAGAGCAGGATTTGGAAGGGGAGCATCGTGCGAGGATCGTCGACGCCTTGTACGGGAGCCCCGCGTCGTGCGGGGCTACTCGATGGCCATAGTCAGCTGCAAGCTTCTATCAGAGTCTGGCAGCGGGAGGATGCTACCGAAGTTGCTTCCCTCCCTCGATCCCCCGTTATTGGGCAGCGGGCGATGTGGAGTGCCCGCCATTTCTCGCACTCGGGGGACGAGTATTAAAGGTGTTAAATGTTTCATAACGTAAGTAGCATGTATACTTTTAGCAAAATCTAAAACATATCTTTCGTCGTTTTTTTAATGAGAATATGTGTTCATTCTATTTAACTTCAAACATTTGTTCGATATTAATTATGTTTTTCGATTTCGATATTAATTATTAAGTATAACATTGGTAGAGCAAAGCAGTTCGCTGCATGAATGGGCCGGTTCGACCGGTGAAATACCACGGCGTCGTTGGTTGCTTACCATCAGGTGACACGCCTGCTCGTTTGCCCTCCTATCCCATAAAAAAAATTGTTCAGTTCGATTTATAAGACTAGTTACTTTTAAGATTAGTTATACGCAGTACGAATTCACCAAAAAGGCGCAATTACAAAGTCTACATTACAAACTAGCGCAGTTCACGGAATTCGTATCAATTAGCTTGACGTTGCTGACGTTTTGATTATAGTAACTCGTTTCCGCAGATAAACGGAACGAAAAGCCTATAGTTATCTGTACTAATATTATATGTAAAAGGTTTAGTTTGTGATTGATAAATTCTAAAAATAATAGAACAATTTTAATAATGCTTCTATCTATCCATTCTATTTCTCTCTTTCACCATTAGAAGTTTACTTTATTCAGGCAGATACATTGCGAGTATTTGCATTTTTGCATTGCAAATATTTGTTTTACTAATTACTAAAAAGGGTTTAAAGTCTCTGTAACGTGTATTTTTTAACGATCTATTTAATGTTTCGAGGAAGCAGTCAGGTTTATTATTTTACTGTTTTGAGATTTGAAATAAATGGCTTAATTAATTCAAAGATTTATTTATATCGATTACACATGTCTTGAGAAGAATGATTATTCTAAATGTGGAAGGAAATAAGAGAAGAGGAAGAACTAAGACAACATGGATGGACTGTATGCAAGACATCTTGATTAAGAAGGTTATAAGTGTGAAAGAAGCGAACTGAAGAAAAGTATGGAAAATAAAAAACTGCCTGTTGTACCGACCCCAAGTCACGGGATCAGGGTAGAGGAGATGACGAGTATATTAGATTACTACCGTTTTTTTTTTAATATTCAGTGAACTTTTAAATAATGTAAAAGTACCTACTTATTAACTTAAGAATCGTGCCTTATGGCGCTCTGTGCTCTCTGCCTACCCTGCAAGGGATTTCGCGTGAAGTTATGTATGTATGTATGTACTTATTAAACTATGTAAAAATTATTTTTAAAAAAGTGTCCATATCCCTTAATCATATTCATAATCTCAGTTTAAGCCTTACACGTGTTTCAATTTGACTTTTAGTTAGATCGATCCCAGGCCGGCTATTAAAGTACATTAATTTTTGTAAGGCATTTCTGCTTATAGATATGCTCGAAATTATTAAAAACGACATAGGATGCAAAAAATTTGCTATTCATTAAAGAATTCTTTTTTTTTTTTTACGTAGTTTCTGTCTATATTATTAAACTTTATTCTATATTATTTCAGATATATGCCTTGTTATCCATCAACATTGGTAAGTATTTTATAATTGAAATTAATCTGCTTAGAAGTATTAGAAGTATATTATGTTTTATGTTAGTTGAGTATTGCAGTGTGCATAAAAGTAAAATAAACGCGGTTGAAATGAGGTAACTGGCTAAAATTTGCGAAGCAACGCTCGCTGAACGTGTCGGAAACAATGGTTATAAGGAAGAAATTTCGATAGAAAGAGAGTGTCGGTGTAAAAGTAGAAAGAGCACGCTCCGCTGGTTTAGGCAAGTAAAAATAATTGACTAAGCAGATATACAAAGTAAGAGCGGAAGGATGTAGGAGTCGAGTGTATGACAAGAGTTGTGAAAGTTAAGAAGCGAGGAAGGCTTGTAATAATCAGGCTTCATAGCGCTCTTTTCTTTTCTTTCTTATTTATATGTTTGTCTGAAGAGTTTTATATTTGTATTTAATAAACTATGGCAGCACTAAGTTGACGCACTAAGTTAAAGTGTAGAGGTAAAAAACTGTTGAGTCGCGATCGAGGAATCGATGCCTTTCTGTGGCTTTATGGAATGGACTGTGATTAATGTTTAAGACTTTAAACTACTGCGTTATTTGTTTACTGTGTGTGCAGTGTTAAAAACAAATAATTGTACTATGAACCTTACACTGCTATAAACGCTGAAGGACCTTGTGAGAACGAAAACATTTACAAAACGAAAAATATCACGAATATAAAATGTTCACGTATATGAAATAGCTGATTGATTGTACAAGATAAAAATAACATAAAGTAACAAATCCATTTAAAACAATAAAACGTTACAATATCGCTGTTTAATAAATATTTTACGTGAAAATCTAGCATTGCGTCCAATAATTTGGCCGGGAACGTATGTATGTAAGTATGTGTGCAGCATCACAGTACATTACATATAGGTATGTATGCATCTGCAGCTTATTGTTAGACACGTTGATTGAGTAACAGATTACTTGTAGCTACAGAGTAGCTAACCTCTTGTTACACACCAACCTACTCTGTAAATGGCCAGAGTAGATTGGTACTACGTGAAATTTCATTGTCCAAACTCAACGTGCCAAATTGTATTCGAACTGTGAGTGAGCAGCTTGTTTGAACATTCAATAATACTTTACCGCGAGTGTGCTGAATAGGTTGCCGGAGTAGTTGGTCTTGAATGAATATATACATTATTTAAAAATGTATACAGTTGTTTTATTATTTTACTTCGAGTACTTGTTCACCGTTTAGTGTACCTATTTCAGTTTAAATTTTAGGCGTACTTAGGTATAATTGAAGAATGCTACCATTCTTTCCCGTGGATATCGGAGAAGGGATTTCATAGTTTATCTAATTATAAATCTAACGCTTACGAAAACAGCTATCGTCAGTATATGATAGAACAAATTTTGGGAGTTTCTTTCATAAGCAACATGTCATAAGCAACCAACGACATCACTATCCCTGACATAAGGTGAAATATTGCGAAGTCAACAGTTATGTGGAAGATTAAAAAACAATGAATGCCATTGATTTTGTATCTAGCTAATTCGAATCACACGGATGGCGTGGAACAGCAAAGAGACACTTTGTTTGACTCAATTCTCTTTGTCTAAAAATATATTCAACGTGGAGTAGTGGAGTATTTGAATCTGTCACCCATATAAAGTCTACCTCTGTACGTTCTCTCTTCCCCACCTTTTTTTTTAAATAAGTGTAGTAGTTCCCCTATCGAATGTAGTTTTATAGAATTCTTTTCGTCGTTTGGTAGCAATAATTTTGAGTGAAATTCTAGTTCAAACAAAAATCTGTTTTCACGAATCTGTAAATCCTTGTTCCTCAGAAAATTGATTGCTTAAAAAGGAACTATTTTATTATACTCGAGATATAGTATTAGGTCGGGGAAAAAGTCTTTTCGCATAACGTAGGTATAAACTTATTATAAAATTTCTTTGACTGTACTATTTGTGTCTGGCTGGTTTTGGTAACATTAAAAAGGTTACATTATAAAGAAAAGAAAAAAATAAAAAAAAGTTGTTTCCCGCTATTTTTCATTTGTTTTTCTCTCCGTAAAAATGAGTGAATCTAATGAAGAAATTCGATACATTTTAAAATTTAATTATAAAAAAGGCAAAAATGCAACTCAAGCAGTGAAAAAAATTTGTGATGTTTATGGACCTGATGCAGTGTCAGTAAGAGTAGCACAAATTTGGTTCAAACGTTTTCAGTCCGGAAATTTTGATGTTAAAGATGCACCTCGCTCTGGTCGCCCTGTTACGAATAAAATGGACGCCATTTTTGAAAGAGTGGAGCAAGATCGGCATATTAGTAGTTACGATGTAGCTGAAGAACTGGGAATTGACCACAAAACAGTTTTGACCCATTTGAAGAAAGCTGGTTATACAAAAAAGCTCGATATTTGGGTGCCACACGAGCTCACTCAAAGAAACTTAATGAACCGTGTACTCATTTGCGATTCATTATTGAGACGTAATGAAACCGAGCCGTTTTTGAAGAGATTGATAACTGGCGATGAAAAGTGGATCACGTACGACAAGAACGTGCGAAAAAGGTCGTGGTCGAAAGTTGGCCAGGCTTCACAGATTGTGGCCAAACCTGGCCTAACACGAAATAAGGTGATGCTGTGTGTATGGTGGGATTGGAAGGGCATTGTTCATTATGAGCTTTTACCGTCCGGCAAAACCATCGATTCTGATCTTTACTGCCAGCAACTGATGAGATTAAAGGAAGCAGTCGAGAGAAAACGGCCGGAATTGATCAACAGGAAGGGTGTGGTCTTTCATCACGATAACGCTAGACCACACACATCTTTAGCCACTCAGCAAAAATTAAGAGAGTTCGACTGGGAGGTCCTAGTGCATCCACCATATAGCTCTGACCTTGCGCCTTCAGATTTTCACCTGTTTCGGTCTCTTCAGAATTCTTTAGGTTCTGTAAGGTTGACCTCAAGAGAGGACTGCCAAAACTATTTGTCCCGTTTTTTTGATCAGAAGTCCCAAAGTTTCTACAGTAACGGGATAATGTCTCTGCCCACAAAATGGCAGAAACTTATTCAACAAAACGGTACATATATATTGTAAATAAATGTAAATAAACTTTGAAAAAAATGTCTTGACTTTTCATACAAAAATACGAAAATACTTTTTCCCCAACCTATTATTAATTTTTTTTTCAGAACTGTGTACAAATTCTTTTGAGTAAAAATGCGTGCTTAAATTTAATTTTATTAATTCATCTTAAGTAAATATTTAAGATATACAGCTATGATTGTCATATTTCGTAGTGATAGAGCTTTTTGTTTTTCTTACACTTTTTATATTTGATAGGCCCTGTCTCTTCGTCATGGTCGTTATATATTAGGTCGGGGAAAAAGTCTTTTCGCATAACGTAGGTATAAACTTATTATAAAATTTCTTTGACTGTACTATTTGTGTCTGGCTGGTTTTGGTAACATTAAAAAGGTTACATTATAAAGAAAAGAAAAAAATAAAAAAAAGTTGTTTCCCGCTATTTTTCATTTGTTTTTCTCTCCGTAAAAATGAGTGAATCTAATGAAGAAATTCGATACATTTTAAAATTTTATTATAAAAAAGGCAAAAATGCAACTCAAGCAGTGAAAAAAATTTGTGATGTTTATGGACCTGATGCAGTGTTAGTAAGAGTAGCACAAATTTGGTTCAAACGTTTTCAGTCCGGAAATTTTGATGTTAAAGATGCACCTCGCTCTGGTCGCCCTGTTACGAATAAAATGGACGCCATTTTTGAAAGAGTGGAGCAAGATCGGCATATTAGTAGTTACGATGTAGCTGAAGAACTGGGAATTGACCACAAAACAGTTTTGACCCATTTGAAGAAAGCTGGTTATACAAAAAAGCTCGATATTTGGGTGCCACACGAGCTCACTCAAAGAAACTTAATGAACCGTGTACTCATTTGCGATTCATTATTGAGACGTAATGAAACCGAGCCGTTTTTGAAGAGATTGATAACTGGCGATGAAAAGTGGATCACGTACGACAAGAACGTGCGAAAAAGGTCGTGGTCGAAAGTTGGCCAGGCTTCACAGACTGTGGCCAAACCTGGCCTAACACGAAATAAGGTGATGCTGTGTGTATGGTGGGATTGGAAGGGCATTGTTCATTATGAGCTTTTACCGTCCGGCAAAACCATCGATTCTGATCTTTACTGCCAGCAACTGATGAGATTAAAGGAAGCAGTCGAGAGAAAACGGCCGGAATTTATCAACAGGAAGGGTGTGGTCTTTCATCACGATAACGCTAGACCACACACATCTTTAGCCACTCAGCAAAAATTAAGAGAGTTCGACTGGGAGGTCCTAGTGCATCCACCATATAGCCCTGACCTTGCGCCTTCAGATTTTCACCTGTTTCGGTCTCTTCAGAATTCTTTAGGTTCTGTAAGGTTGACCTCAAGAGAGGACTGCCAAAACTATTTGTCCCGTTTTTTTGATCAGAAGTCCCAAAGTTTCTACAGTAACGGGATAATGTCTCTGCCCACAAAATGGCAGAAAGTTATTCAACAAAACGGTACATATATATTGTAAATAAATGTAAATAAACTTTGAAAAAAATGTCTTGACTTTTCATACAAAAATACGAAAATACTTTTTCCCCAACCTATTATATACGTTAAGTATTGAAAATTTGGCGACCTTTGACAAATTGATTATTAGTTGGTTTAATAAAGAAATCGTGCGTAATTATGGGTTTATTTTATATTCCTTAATTCTTTTTTCTTAAAAATGTGATTTAGTAAGAAAATCATTGACTCTATAAGTAACTGTCAAGTATTCAATTATTGAACATGGCTCTTCAATAAGTCGTTTATATATAATGGAGCAATATTATGTTGAATATAGAAGAATTATGTCGAAATATTTTATACTGAGCAAATTCTCGTAGATAATGTTATGGGTAGATAATTAATAAATACCAAGGTGATTGAAATTTCATTGAAAGAGAACTGATGAAGCCAATATAATATGGAACAATTTAAGCTCATTTTAACGACCGTTTTTATGAGTAAAAAATTGAGAAAAAGCTTTCAGTAGCATGTAGGAATTTAAGTTTATACCTACTAGGAATAAGGTACAGAATCGCGTGACAAACTGGTAAATAATTATTTTCCCAAAGATATATTTAAGTGACAGGGCTTTGAATTTACAAGAAACATTTTCACTTAAATTTTATTGGCGAACCATCTTGTAAATAGTTTTAAAGGCTTCACCACCGGGAAAATGTTGAGTTGAAAATAAAACAACTTATAGCATTTTACTGCAATATTTGCCCGCATTATATAAAAATCACTCGTTCATACAAATGTGTATCACCATTACATAAATATATACATTTAAATATATAGATTTCAAATTTTGCGGTCCATTTTCTGATTACTGATTATTGAGAGGGGCAGCCACAGGGAGTAGAACATTCATTGAGACACATCGGGCAAGGTTCTGGGTCAGGAGGGCAAGAAGTGCACGGAGAAACGCACGAAGGGACGCTCGGAGACATGCACGATGGATTTGGTGATATCAAAACATTTTGTTGTGATAAGAGGTCTGATGGTGAACGTACACGCGTGACCGTAGCGCAACCGAGGCTCCTGAATACTTGCGGTGGATTTGGTCGGAAGCAAATTGTCGGTGGCGATGGTACAAGAATCCTTTGCGGTGACACCATCAACATGTCCGGACATGGCGGTTGAACTGGCGGGGGCTGCACCTGTAATAACATCTGTATGATTTATTCTTATTCTGTATCTCTCAGTTTAAAGTTTTAAATATATGTAATAATTAATTATCTCGGAAATATGCAATATCCTTTGTAGATGATAATGGAGTATTCTGATCAATATCTTTCCATTCAATTACGTAGTTTCCATCTGAAAGAACTGAAAAGTGGAGAGGAGTAGTGGAAAAGGAGAGATCCCTTGATCATAGTAGTGTTAGAGTCTTAATGGAAAGTGTATTTTTTGGAATCGTGCTTTTTTGCGATATTTAAAAACGTAACTTGACGCCTTTTTCTACCCGAAGGTGTAGGCAGCGGCTGTTAAAGTCTCCACTCGCCGTTCGTTCTTCGCCGAATCGTTACGTTCGGTCCAAATGAAATAGTTTGGCGAAACTATTGCTATACATTTTGCGATATACTTACCCTCATTGGCGGTAAACGCGGTACACAGACTGGTGCTGGCCTGACGTAAATGGGTGCCGGCATGGGAGGTGTCACAGGTGGCACCCGTACGTAATACGGATTTGGAGTCGGTGGTTGTATTGGAGCGGGCCGCACTGTTATCGGACACGGAGTTGGCGGCTGCACTTTAGCCGGCTTCACCCATATAGGAGGAGGCTGCGGTAAGAGAATTTGACCCGGTCTCACCACTATTGGTGGTTGTTGTGGAAACTCGATCCTACCAGGTTTTATCAGTAATGAACCTGTAAAAAAAACTTATTACTCTCCAGTCATTCCGCATATCCCGCCAGGGAATTAGCGTGAAGTTGTGTCATGTTGTTTTATAGAAAAATAATACTATTATAAAGTAAAATGCTGATTGAAATATGCATTTCTATTTCAAATATAAGCCACATCCCTACTTAGTGCCTCAATTAGATGTCAGTTTCAAATAAATTGTTGGCGTTTATAGTTCATCGATAGATTTATAGAATCGATATGGAGGGTTTGCATTTGCTTCCGGGGCTCCGGCAACTTTTATAGGGCTATCGATTCGACACACTTGCGGGTGTCCTATTATTTATTTCTCGACAGGTGTGAATTTGTTGTTGTTGAGTTGAGTGTTTGACGTGAAAGTTGTCGTCATATTTGTACCGGTGATAGATGGCAGTTATTTTTGTTAGAACGCAGAAAAATCTCATTTAACTTATTGATAAGATTTTTGTAACCTCGAGTGTGTCATATTATACTGTCAAGCGTGCTCCTGACGTGTAACTAAATATGATATTGGACACTTCGTACAATTGTCTTACATTCATATTAATCGGCATGCACTTGAGTGGCAGCTCCTATTAGCCAGGAGAGGCTGTTTTGTTGTTGACACAAGAGACTGCCGGTCCACCGACTGAGGGAGAGGCTTTATACATGTTAAAGCGATACAATATTACGATAAAATATTACATTATAATATAATTGAAATCTGCTTGATTCTTAGAATCTGAATTTTAACTGTCTTTTTTAAGTGGAAAGACAATTTTATTCCCTTTTAGTTTTACTAAATATCTCAGAAATCTGTATTTAATTTACGATATTTAAAAATTGTGAAAGTGCTGAATTTTATTTTGTAAGTGTATTTATTATTATAAAACAATATAACATTGAAACAACTTTATTTAGAACTTATTTTCTATTTATTTTCCGACGTCTCGAACTCTTTACCGAGATCATTTACACGAGTACCTAATGAACAAAAAGATGGTAGTCGTTCAGAAGCTATTTTCATTGATACAGAGAGTACCCACTTTTTGGGAATAAAAATCAAAAAGTTGAAGTTGAAGAGACCATGAAACAAAAATTAAATATTTATTTATAAAATATATTGACTAAAGAAATTTTTGTGTTTGTAAGGATCCTTTGTTGTAGGATTTAATAGGTAACAGTTGTTATTTTTAATTATTAGATAATTATCTTTTTTTTCTAATTAGTTATCATTACATAGTATAAAACAAAGTCACTTTTCGCTGTCTGTCCTCTTATATACGTGTATCTTTAAAACCACGCAACGGATTTTGATGCGGTTTTTTTTAATAGTTCGAGGGTGTCAACGGGGTGGTTTTGATCTATAATTCATATATGATGTTGTAAAGAATAAAATTATAATTTTCAAGATTTAGCACAATTGCAAACGCTGCCTGAACCCTAAGTGATAGATTAAAACAATGTTCTACATTATTGAACACCTTCAGAAAGCCTACAAAAAGTCCGCGAGGGCATATGTCTATATCTTAGGGATAACCCACAATGACCATTTTTATTTTTTTACTTTTTACGAGAAATAATGGCTTATTTACCAAGCGATTTTAAACATTACAGCATTAATTTTCATCGAATTAAGCGTCTTAAATAGATTGTGCATGTAATATAGATGACTCTGGCACTATACAGCATGTAATTTAAACGATTTTTTTCGCAGATATTGCAGTATTAACATAGCGGGACAGCAGTTAAAGCCGATAAATAGCAAGCATTAAACCTCATGATATCCAAAATTTACTTATTTATTACTTTTGATGCAGACCAAAGTTCCCCGGGTCAACTAGTTTTTAAAATAAGTTCTAAATAAACGCGATATAATCCATAAAAAGCTGTTTCAATGTTATGAATGTGATTCGCGAAAATCTAAGAAATAACATAACATAACATAACTTCACGCCTTTGTTACCCGAAGGTGTAGGCAGCGGCTGTTAAGCCTCGTCTCGCCCTAAAGTTTACGTCCCAAATGGAATAAGTAGCGAACCTATTGCCATACCGGGCACAAAGTTTTTCAGTCATCGATATTTATCACACATTACTTCCGAAAACAATTTAGAAAAGTGATTGGTGTGAGCCAGTGTCAGGATTCGCACCCGGACCTCCGGATCTGAAGCCGTGTGCTCGACCACTGCGCCACCGAGATTTTATGTTCGAAAATGATCTTATGTTTATGTTCGAAAAATTATGTTCTTTTTTATTTTACACCTACTTTATTATACTTATCAAAAAAGTGAGTAAAAGCTATACCTAATTGGTTTACATACAAAGAATGAATGATGCAACAGTGACTAAGTAGATGTTAAATGTAAATGCGGATGTATGTTGAAGGCCCCCACACACACACTTTCCATAATCAAATAGAACGACTCCTTGAGGAAGGTGATGTCAGGAGCTTTAAAAACCATACATTAAAAGAGTTATGTAGGTCAAAATAGCGAGTGGAGCGTGTAACGATCATGCCATATGACGCTCTGTTCTCAAGTTCTGGTAAGGGACTTAGCATGAAGTTATGTTTGTATGTATCTATAAGTAACGAGATTCAGTAAATAGAAGATACACACACATATGTATACATATGTAAATAATTGTATATCGTAATATAAATAATTGTACAAAAATGTGTGAAACGCAGTAGCCCAATAACACGGTTTTAAATTTAGAATGTGCTGAGCAGTAGGTTTTTTTTTTAAGAATGACAGATTTTGAAACAAATAAATTGTAGCAAACTAAGGAGGTTAGAAACCGTGGCTGTGGGCCGCTCGAGGCTATAATGCGCCGAACATTTAACAGAATTAGGCAGAATCTCGTAGGTAACTGAAACAGTTGCCGAATATCAACGTTTGAACTGCAAATATCAATTCTAGTGATTGAATTTTGCGATTCATTGATAGGTACTGCCATACGTACGTACGGTACGTTACGATATCGAATACTAATATCGAATTCAAAGAGAACGACTACAACTGGTTGGATGATGTCCTTTTTTATTGGAGTTTTGTGGATTTTGTCAAAACGACACTCCTTCTTCTCGACACACTTTTGTCAAAACAACTTCTATTTGGAAGGTCATGAATTCGAACCCCTGAATATTCATTTTAAAGTGTCAGACACTTAACAGCCTTCCATTTTCACGGATAATGGAAGGAGATAGCATTCCACTAAAAGCCATTTCATTGTTATAAGCATAGCATTTATTTAAGTACTTTTATTGAAACTTTATGCACAAATTGTACAGAAGTTGACTAAGCGCCCAATGCGTTTACTCGTTGTCAGCCTTTTAAGTGGTGGAGTGCAAAATACAAGGTCTTTTATGGATTGCAATGAAAATATTTTAAGTTTTACATTTAACATTCTAAAATTGATTAACATTACTAAATTAGCTTTTTGTCGTTTGTTACAGTGTGATGATGGGACTATACACTTGTATCTGATTATACATACATACATAACTCCATGCCAAATCCCTTGCGGGGTAGGCAGAGAGAACGGAGCGCAGTAAGGCACGATTCTTACACATCTCACTCGCTTCGTTAACTTTCATAACTCTTTTCATGGACGCGCGTCGATTTTTGAGGCTCCTAACATCGCCTTCCTCCAGAACACCTTCTATTTGGTCATGGAATGTGTGTCTAGGCTGGTGATTATAGAGTATATTAAAATATTTTAACTTTTACTTTAACCATTAATATCCAATTCATTGATAGCGTTATTTATGAGTCAAACTACGATTATTTTTTGTGAATTTTCTTAAATTAAGGTGTAGGTTTTGTTTTTTTAAATTGTTGATTGTTTTAATATTCATAGTATTTATGGTCCCCTGGTCATAGCTTTCGTTAATTTATAAACAATCCCTATGATTTGAACTCTAAATCAGCAGTTACGGTGGTGAACCATCAAGATTTATGACATCCGAAATAGTGATAAGATGTCATATGTATAAAAGTATATTTGATTAACATTTACAAAAACACAAAGAAAAAACACTAATAATTGAGTTTGTGTCTTTAATGTTGAGTCTTTTGAGGAATTTTGAAGACAACAACCCTTTTTGCCGTCATGTTTTTAAAGTGAAACTTTGTGGACAAACTTTTTCCACTTTTTTTAGGGATAAAAAGTTAAGACATATTAATAAAGCTAATATTGTTAAGCACAGATATAAGTAAGGTTTAATAAAAGGTGTCGGTGGTCCAGTAGTCGAGCATCTCGCTTCTAAATCAAGACGACGAAGTCCTGGCTCACACCAATGACTTTTCGAAATTATTCGAAGGTCGGAAGTTACGTGTGCCAAATATCGATGACTGAAAACTTCATGCCCGGCAATAGGTTCGCCGCCTATTCCATTTGGGAAGCAAGGCGATGCTTAACAGCCGCTGCTTACACCTTGGGGTAGAAAAGGCATAATGTTGTGATAAGTTATGTAGATTTAAATAATTTACTTATTTTAAGGTGTCGTGTATTGAAAATGTCTGACCTGCTGGTGCTTGTCCGTATACGTAGTTAACAGTTGGCTCGCCAGGATTGCAAGGTTCTATTTGTATTACCCCTGGGTTATCTGAGCAGGGTTGGCATGGTTCAAAGGAGCAAGGCTGTGGACAAGGCGGCATGCATGGTTGTGGGCTAGGCGGTAAGGATGGTTGCTGACAAGGCGTCAAGCAAGGTTGCGGACAAGGTTGTACGCACGGCTGTGGACACGGGAGTGGGCAAGGTTGTATAATCGGATCCTGAGGTACAGGCTGCGCCAACGTAGTACTCACTATCAAAACTGCAATAAGAAAAAAGTATATAATTATAGTAAAGTGTTGTTTACAATAAAATGTATTAAAATATCTGATGAATGGCACTGACTTCCATCACAATTACCTACTTTGAATCGTATCAAGCTTATTGAGTGTCGAACGATCTCATACACTCGATTATAAATTTTCATCACAATAAAATCGCAACTAAATATCCGACGGTGATACAAATGGTTTGAAACCTTTTTCTACACGGAGGTGTAGGCTTCGCAAATGAATTATGTTGCGGAACCAATTGCCGCACACCGGGCTTAATGTTAGCAGTCATCGAAGAGGATCACACATAACTTCCGAAAAGAATTCAGAGAAGCCAGTAATCGATTCTACGACTTCTTGATTCAGAAGCGAGGAGCTCGACCAACGAGACGACTGGAGGACAATTGGATGTTAAGTATGATAAATGACGATTGCTGTCAAATGGTAGTCCCATGTCAGTCATGCCTTGATCATTACTAGAATACTTTATTGGAGACAGGGATCGGACCCAGCAGGCCGCTGTACATTACACAACTCAACTAAATCGATTATCGTACATAACGTTATCTATGAATTCAAAGTAAGAAAGTTAGAAAATTCAAAATTATATGTATATATACCATATATATCCAATAAGGATTTTGATTCCCTAGTATAAAGTGCCATAATTAGACCAGGAGTAACTATAATTAGACTAAAAACAAAGCTTTAACTCTTAAAGATAATATGATAATTTCTAGATAAAGTATATCTCACCAGAGACCCAAATCACCACTTTGCCTTTCGCCATTTTTCGAACGTCTAACAAGTGCCCTAAGAGATAAGTCGCTTAAATATCAGTTATATATTTTCAAATAATAATTAACCAATATTAAATAAGCTCTTGATGCATTCAAAAACATGCCTCATGCCTTACAAAACAAACTAGAGTGTTATATAAATATAGCTAATATTTTCATGGCAAAAGAAACAATTTATTATTAACTGGTTGAAACGGCAAACTTTGTTCCGCATCAAAAATTTTAAATATTTCACTTTTTATTTACTACATGGTTCGTGAGTTATAGATAGCCGCGTTGACACCCTCTATCTATCAAATAAACCGCATCAAAATCCTTTGCGTAGTTTTAAAGATATCAGCGTATAAGGAGACAGATTTATCAATTTTTCTACAGAATAAGTATAATGTAAAAAGTATAAAAATTAAATTGCTCTATAAAGCCTTATTATGGTTTACATTATTAGAAACGAAAGAAATAAAAATTCTTTTATCAAGAAAAGAGTTGAAATCTTTTCAGTCTTTCAATATTTACTCAATTTTAAAGTTATTTTGCAGGGATTACAGAAACACTAATCAATGGTTGCCAGGTTTACATTTTAACTTATTTTAGCTTACATCAAACAAAAAGAAATACCTAGTATAGTAATATTTTAATTGTAGATATATATTGTAAACGAGATTGTAAGGAAAGAAGTTGCATTGAAAGAGAGTTTCGGTGTAAAAGTAAGAAAGGGCATGCTCCGATGGTTCGGACATGTAGAAAGAATGGATGATGCAAGACTGACTAAGCACATATACAATGCAAAAACGGATGGATGTAGGAGTCGAGGACGGCCACGATACACATTCCATGACCAAATAGAACGTGTTCTGGGGCAAGAAGATATTAGGAGCTTTAAAAATAGACGCGCGTGCAAGAAACGAGTTATGAAAGTCAACGAAACGAGTGAGGCGTGTAAGAATCGTGCCCTATGGCGCTCTGTTCTCTCCTACCCCGCCAGGGATTTCGCGTGAAGAGAGTACTAGCAGTGGTAGAGTCACTCAGTTGGCTGCTCGGATGGGCCGGCTCGGCCGGTGAAATACCACGACCTCTAACAAAATCGACGTAACCTTCGCCGCGTTTCACTCGGTGAGAGGGGTATCCGGTATAAATATTAAATTCGGTCAATAATATTTAAATCTTTCTAATGTGGCCAACAAAAATGTTAACGTTAAATTAACCATCTGAATGAAGGCACGGATGAAAAGATTTCGTTAAATCATAAATAAGAACCCTCTCGGTCCTGCTGCTATTTAATTTAAAAATACAAGCTACATAACTGTCTATGTTTTCTGCAAATGAATGTTGGGATATTTTGTGGAAAAAAAAAATCATTAAATCTAAGAAATTATGAAATCTTTTTAAAGTAGGTACTGATTTGTTGCCAGTTTTAGAGAATTTCTGTTGACTTTGATAGAAAAGCTATTTCAACAAACCGGCATCGACAGTTCTTTATAAGAATATTTTTAATATTTTCCGCAGTTCTATGTAGTTGTACAAAGCGTAAAATACTTACAAGAAATTGCCGTTTGAGGCATTTACCATTCAGCCTTATTTTAACCGACATTCTGGTATTTGTTATATTTTATAGCCGAAATATTAAATTTTAAGTAGAATCTAAATAATATATCCTCATGACGTAGTATAAAACAAAGCCGCTTTCCGCTGTCTTATATGCTTTAGATCTTTGAAACTTTTTTAAGTAAAATCATGTTTAATGGTATTAACATATTTTTTTACCATTTAACAGTGGTAGAGCCAAGCAGTTCGCTGCATGAATGGGCCGACTCGACCGGTGAAATAC
This sequence comes from Euproctis similis, assembly GCA_905147225.2. Lineage (NCBI taxonomy): Eukaryota > Metazoa > Arthropoda > Insecta > Lepidoptera > Erebidae > Euproctis > Euproctis similis. The sequence continues at coordinate 4,959,651 of LR990107.1, forward strand.
CACGACCTCTCAGAAGACCGACGTAAAGTGGCTCATGCCGCGTTTCGTTCGGTGAGAGAGGTACCCGGAGGCCCACCCCCTCCCCCGTCCTTTCCCTTAAAGGTCGGCAACGCTACAGTAACACTATATGCGTTGCTGGTGTCCATGGGCGGCGTTGATTGCTTACCATCAGTTGACACGCCTGCTCGTTTGCCCTCCTATCCCATAAAAAAAAAATTAACAAAAAAATGATAGTTTTCAAGATTTACCATTTTAATTGCAAACGCTGGCTGGACCTTAAGTTAAAAAGGTCTACAAAAAGTCCGCGATGGTGTATGTCTATCTCTTAGATATAAGTTATAACCCACAATGACCATTCTTTGCTTCTGAGGCGAAACAAAGTTCTAGTTAATAATAAATATTTAAAAATATATTTTTTTCTATTATTTATAAAATGGATATGAATACTCTAGATAACTCTCGTCTAGATAACTAAAATAATTATTTCCTCGCCATCTCTCGTTATTTGCTTCAGTATTTACAAAACAAAATTCCCGTGTTCAAGAATTAAAGTTTACAGGTAGAAGCTTCCTCTGAGAGCCAGTAGTAAAAAAGAAAGTTAAAAATGAAATACTTCATTAAAAATTTATTCTCCAATAATCTCTGCAAGAGAATTTCTGTTGGATATCACTATATTTTGCTGCCCCAATTAGTGACCTGTAAAGACTAACTTGTTAGCAGTTCGATTCCTGATTTATTGAACAGTGAATATTTGCAGAGCGATAGAAAGTTTTAAATGCAACAATAAACACAAACTGACATTTTCTTTGATACAATTTTTATAGAATAGGAGGAAAAACGAGCAAGCATGATGAATGCCTGATGATGAAGCCTGATGATGAAGGTCACCTGATGATAAGCAACTACCGCCGTCTATGGACATCTACATTACTGATAGTACACCAGTTGCATTGCTTGCCATTCCAGAACCTTTCTCCTTCAGCAGTTATCGGTTTGTCGAGCGATGTGGCCTACCCATCTCCACTTCAGCGTCATGACCTTTTGGGCTATGTCGGTCACGCTTGATCTGTTGAGGATCTCCTTATTAGGGATTTTGTCTCTCAAGGAGATTCCCAACATAGCACGCTGAGCGATGTTAAGCTTCGTAATGAAGCCAGCTTTGTTTTGGAAGGCTGGAAGTCAATTTGTCATGGCCCTCGAAAACACCTTATTACACATGGCTCAGAAGCGACATGGCTCTATAGTCTTTCAAGCGGGGGTCCTGTGGGATCCTGAGTCAAGCCGACGGCAGGAGTCTGTGGAGAGTGGTATAACTGTCCATAGAACTTCTCAACCTCTCCCAGTATATTTGTTGGTTGCTAATAATATTTAGTACCGACATCGTAGACAGTTTCCACAGTTTTCCTGATGTTCATATCGTTCATAGTTCGCACTCGTCTCGGTATCAGAAGCGATGTTGGAGTTCGGTTTGAAAGTTTTCTGAGTTCAGGTATTGAACAGGTCGTAGGGTAGACTTCATCCATCGCAGGAGCTCGACTTTAATGCATAGATTCATGGTGTCTCGAACTAGTCTGTGTTCGGTCCCAGGTTTCACGGCACCATATTGCCAAAAAAACAAAAAAAAATGGTTGAGATACGGAATTCGTTATTCTGTAGAAGAACTTTCATTTATATCTTTTGAATCGTTCAGAGTTTAATCACGCCAAGCAATAGGGATCATCCTCAGGATGTACAGAAACGTTTAAAAAAAGATTCAACTCATTTCATCGCGTATTTTTTTCGATCGATCGAATCGATGGAACGCACAGACATACAGACCAACGGACGACAATTTTGTTTTTTTATAAATACATATTTCATCATAATTATTGATGTATATGAAAAAAAACCTAACTGAACTAACAATTAGAGTTCCTAGTTGCAGAAACATCCATTTTTCGCGACGTTTATTGATAACTTTTGGTATAAAAACGATTTCATGTTGTAAAATCGTCGCAGCGCGGTCTTTCGAGAATAGAGCACACCCACACGCTAAAGCGTTGTGAGGCGCGCAATATTATTTAATATACACAAAGAAAAAGCTATTATAAATATAAAATAATAGCATCAAACAAAAAGTAAACTAGATCAATCATGACAGTCTAGTATTCGAGTTGATAGCTTTCGATTCAGAAGTCGTGGGTTCGATATCGATCTCACAGCAATGGTTAGGTTATTCGATTTGGGGCGTAACGATTCAGCGAGTCGAGACTTGACAGCCGCCTACACATTGGTGTTGAGAAAGTAGATAAGTTATGATTATGTTTATGTGAAAAAGTAATTTTAACAGCCATTGCGTAATCAGTTGTTACATGCTGTACAGCAAAAGTCGATCTAGTATCCATACATACATACATACATACACACATTCCTTATTCTGTTACGTGACGATATTTAATCAGTCGCACTATGCGTAAGCCGCGTTAGGGGACCTCATTTCAATAAAACGAAATCGTAGGTACATTTAACAAAGTATTTTGATGTTTTGGCCAAGTCCCACAACTTGACCAGCTTAACTTGTACCACTCTGTAGCACTCTATTGAACTTGTGTAGTGACTAGAATATGACGCTTCACCCAGTTTGATCGGTTTTAGATTTTCCTTTGGTTGACATTAATTTTTGGACTGTTAAAATTGTTTACGTTATTTTCTTTACATATGTTTTATTATATCTTGTATCATCGTGACCTCTTACCGTTATCAATTTTAATACATTCGTAAAAACCGATCTGCTGTCTTTTCATGTTTACGAGGATTGCCATCCGGAAAAACGGATCCGGTAATCCGACGGATCCGGCACCTTTTAATAGTTACTGGATCCGGTAGCCATATACCGGATCCGTTCGTTGCATTTTGTGGTAAAATAATAATATAACTGTACAATAACTGTTGCAATAGTGGGTATTTTCAATGTATTTGTTCATACGTGCGAATCGTTTGAGTGCGGAGTTCACCCCAGTACCACCCTACTTGCTACGATCCTTTTTCAAAATCTTAGAAACTTTTAAATATTATGAACTGGAAAGCGAATGAATATAAATATGTATAGCTCTATTTTATGCTGGAATTTTATATTTTCTAAAGTGAAGCTTGTTTTATATACTAAGTATAACATTTTTGACGTCAGTATAATTACAGTACCTACAATACCTGCCTACACGTTAAACTTGATTAACTCTTGATTAACTTCTTAGAAAAAAGTGGTAACTATCCTAATTTAACTATCCGGAAGGATCCGGCCGGATTGTTTTTATGGGATAGGAGTGCAAACGAGCAGGCGTGTCAACTGATGGTAAGTAACTAGCGCCGCCCATGGACATTTGCAACACATATAGTCTTACAGTTGCGTTTGCCGACCTTTAAGGGAGTAGGATGGGAAAGGATGGGGAAAGGGGGTGAGCCTCCGGGTACCTCTCTCACCGAACAAAACGCAGCATGGGCCACTTTACGTCGATTCGATCTTCTGAGAGGTCGTGTTATTTCACCGGTCGAGCCAGCCCATTCATGCAGCGAACTGCTTGGCTCTACCACTTTAAATCCGGATGGATCCCGCCGGACTGCAAATTAATTGCAATCCCTAGTAAACATAAAGCAATTTCGGTTTGAAAGAATCTTATGCCGGTCTGTTTGCTCAGCACTTACCTCGCAAATGCTTTAAGTTATGCATCTGTGCATGTAAGTATATATAGAAGATAATTTTGCAGAGTAAAATCGACGCGCGTGCATGAAAAGAGTTATGAAAACCAACGAAGCGAGTGAGGTTTGTAAGAATCATGCCTTATGACGCTCCGTTCTCTCTGCCTACTTCGCAAGTGATTTGGCGTGAAGGAATGAAGTATGTATGTATTTCGTAGAGTCATTGATGTAGTTCAGAACCCATCAACATCTTTGCACGACATGCAAAATCAATTTACCTCGAGATAAGCTCTTCATTGAAGCACAATTCAACATTGTAATTCTATATACAGTTTACTCAAAGGAAGGTTATTAATACACATTGTCGTCCATCACTATGGCTTCTAAGTTATTACTTACAGTCAGTGTACAATATCCTTTAAATTTTATATACATAATACTAGCTGATCCGGCGAACTTTGTTCCGCAAGAAAGTATTTTTTACAGCAATTTACAATTAAAGTGCTAAATCTTGAAAAATAGCACTTTGCGTTTACTATATTGTACATAAATTATAGATACAAACCACCACTGACACCATCTATCTATTAAAAAAATGCAGCAAAATCCGTTGACTAGTTTTAAATACATAAGCATATACGATGACAGACAGCGCAAAAGCGCTGTTTGTTTTATATTATTTCTTATATGGGGTGGCAGGAGGGCAAACGAGCAAGCGTGTCACCTGATGGTAAGCAACCTGTACCGCCCATAGACACCATCAACCGATAGAGTGTGCCGTTACGTTGCCGACCTTTAAGGGAGTAGAATAGGAAAGGATGGGGAATGGGCGTGGGCCTCCGGGTACCTCTCTCACCGTACGAAACGCGGCATGAACCACTTTATGTCGACCTACTCTACTATTCTTTCTACATCAGCGGTGTACCTTCCATCCCTGCTAAAAGCCTGCTTAATTTCATTCAGCTGTTCCAGCGCTACATCGTCTACCATTATCCTTGCATCCATTCTTGATTCCTCTCTTTCAAATACCATAACTTTCGTTTTCATCACATTCAATTGTAAGCCTTTCATCAAACAATCATCTTTCATAATAGTGACTAGTGTTTACAGATCAGACGGCGATTCGGCTAAGAGCACAGCGTCATCTGCGTAAAGCAGGCAGCTCACATCTAGGTCACCCATTCGCATCCCTACATTCGTCGCTCTCACTCTCTGGAGACAACTGTCAGAGGTACAGGATGAACAGCCGAGTGTACAGCACGCAACCCTGTCTGACGCCGTTATTGCCGTCAAACCAGGGCGAAAGGCCGCCGTCAACACGCACACACGCTGTGCAGCCCTCATAAGTGGACTGCACGGCAGCAGTGTGCCGCCCATCCCGTAGCCCGGGAGTATGTTCCACAGATCCCTCCGTAACACCCCGTCAAACGCTTTTTCCAGATCCACAAAACCGCAGTAAACCTTCCGGCTAACAGCCAGTTGTTTCTCCACGATGTTGCGGAGAGAAAAAATCTGATCCATGCACCCTCTTCCGCTTCTGAAACCATCCTGAGCCTCCCACAACACTCCGTCAGATATCACCCTCATTCTCCTTTCAATAATCTTTCCATACACTTTTGCTGCTAAGCTGATCAAACTGATGGCTCTGTAACTGGCGCACTGCATACGTGATCCCTTACCTTTATACAAGAGCACGATGACAGTACGCCTCCAGTCCATGGGAACCTTACCCGACATCCAGCAAAGATTGCTCAAGGTTAGGAAAGCATCCCGGACACAGGTTCCACCATGTTTGATCATTTCAATAGACATCATATCAATTCCAGCTGCCTTACTATTTTTCATACTTCGTATCGACCATTCAATCTCTTCCATAGTAATGTCCTCGTCAGATGTTGGCAGCGGCGTCATTCGTAGACTCACTCGCGGCGCCCACGTCCGGAACATACTCTTACATTTCCCCAAAATATTCACTCCACCGACCCAATACATCGTTTGGGTTTGCAAGAATGTCACCAGCCTTAGACATAATTTTGTCCATTCTGGATGTTGACGAAGAACCCCGAGACTTTATAACTCCCCTCCAAAAGAGTTTATTTTTGGCCTCGAAGTTCTCCGTCAACCTCACTTCCTCATTCGCAACTAATCTCTCACGCTTCTCTTTCACTAAGGCTTTGGTAACATTCTTGCAGCGGCGGTAGCTCTCATACTTTTTCTCTGTCATATTATCATTCTGATTGAAACTAGAGACATAATCCAACCATGCTTTTTTATTTCTTTCGACGCTGGATTTTACATCCGCGTCCCACCAGGCATCACCTCTCAGAATCTTATGTCTCTTTGCACAACCACATATTTCTTTTGCACTATCCACTATACTTTCTTTCATTCTTTCCCAGCATTCTTCAACACCTAAGTCAGAAAGACTCGTGTCTTTAAGTCTTTTGGTGACTAGGTCTACATACATACTCCGTACTCTTTCATCTTCTAATTTCTCACACTTTATCCTTTCAAGCTCTCCGAAATGGGTACGCACTCGCCAGTGCCTCCACTTCTTGAATAGGCCCACGAAGCGGCTCACCACCACGTAGTGGTCCGTATCAAGAGTAGGGCTCTGTAGGCTCTTGTATCCCTTAGAGTGTTTCGGAGACGACTGTCTACCAGAATCAGATCAATTATAATCTTTTGTTCATTCTTCATTTCATTCATCTTTATGACAAAATAATATGTTGGAACTTCCTTAGAACGGAACCTCCTTGTGTCCAACAAGGAGGTTCCGTTCCAAGCACACGTCCAAGATCGGCTTACCAGCATCATTCACTCTCTTGTCACCATTCGGACCAAGGACAGCCTCCAGGCCATCTCTCTTGGTTCCGACCCATCCATTAAGATCACCACACAGAATTATCCTTTCATTTCCTTCAACCAATTCCAGAATATCCCTATCAGTTTCCCAAAACTCCTCGAGTTCATGGGGATCGGCGGAGCTGGCGGAAGCATAAGCTGCTACCAGGAAGACCCGCGTGATCCCCAGTTTTATACGAACCCAAAGGTGTCTCGGGACCACCAACTCATAGTCTTTCAATCCAGAAGCAAAGCGGGAGGAGAGAATGACCCCCACACCCCCACTGGCACGGACATCCAGGTCCACTCCGGACCATAGGGCAACCATGCCACCTGGGAGGTCCTCGGCCTCATTCCCCTTCCGCTTCGTTTCCGTCAAACATAAGGCATCCAGGCATCTCTCATTTATGACATCCATCATCTCATTCATCTTTCTTGTCATACTACCTCTAACATTCCACGTGCCTATATGGCACTCCCCTCTCCTTGTCCCGCCTGGTTTGGCGCTGCGTGAAGGGTGGCGGCCCTCTTGGCCGCACGCGCATGCACGTGCAGCCGCACCGACGGGGGCTAATCGGTGCCCATCGCTGTCGGGGCACGCTCTAGCAGCCAGCGCGGCTGTATTCGATTCGGTCAAGATTGAGTCCCTCTGGGACGGCAGGGATCGCGACGTGCACGCTCTTGACATGATCCCCAAAACTTCTCTCACCTCTTGAATATTGTTTGGTCTTCACTATTTCGTCGCTGTTATCTTGATTGAAACTAAAAATATTTTCAAATTAGTTCATTATCATTCTCTTGTCATTATCTTCTCTCTCCCTGGCTCTTTCATTTGGGGTTGGCGTAACACCTCTTCATTTTCCTTGCGTTCCTGTCAGTGGCTTCTTCCACATCAACACCATTCAGCAGCACCACCACACCACTTCTTAGAACACTTGTCGGAAGTTATTACTGATAACATTATGCCAAATATTGCAATCGGTCCAACCACCACTTCCATGTGGGACTAAAAATTCGGCGAATCAAACGGCAAACGAGCAGGCGTGTCATCTGATGGTAAGCAACCAACGCCGCCCATGGACATCAGTAACACATATAGTGTTACTGTATGTATGTATGACTTGGTGCCATAACATGGCACTGTTGGTGTATTCTGCTTTCAGCAAACTTTAATTGTGTTTACAAGTGCCTAGTACCGCTGGAAGGTTTGATTTTGAATTTTGAAATACACACCTAACTATCGTACCTGGTTCTGAACGTTTTCTGTTTTATAAATCTTTATATTTCTATTAAAGAAAATTAATTAAAGTACCTACATCTTCTGGAAAATGGTTCATCGTGGATGGTGTGCGGATCGGTGAATAACTTGAATAACATAACATAACATAACTTCACGCCTTTTGTAACCCGAAGGTGTAGGCAGCGGCTGTTAAGCCTCGTCTCGCCGTTATGTTTACGTCCCAAATGGAATAGGTGCCGAACCTATTGCCATACCGGGCACAAAGTTTGTCAGTCATCGATATTTATCACACATAACTTCCGAAAACAATTTCGAAAAGTCATTGGTGTGAGCCAGTGTCTGGAATCGAACCCCGGACCTCTGGATCAGAGGCCGTGCGCTCGCCCACTGCGCTACCGAGACTATAACTTGAATAAATTTTGTGATAGGTTGTTTAGTTTGTTTTTGTACTCATGAAAACATAGCAATATATAGTGTATATATTGCTATGATATCACGTATATTTATACCTAACAATAATTATTAATTCAAATTTAATGTAGATATCATTTTATAGTCAAAATAAATAAAATGTGCAGTACATATGATTTGCATTGTAATTCCACAGAGTACTTTCCTTTACCGCATCGGGGTCAAGTTTTATAGAGTACACGGAGATACACAGCGCTATAAAGTGTCCCCAAATCCCAATAAACTTCCCCGGGATTCTATATCTGTGGCAGAAGGTAGGTCGTCTAAAATTCAGGCTTAAATAAATGCGTTCAGTAACTAATAAACGTCATATGCATAGACATTGTAAATGTTGACGGGTGTGTTTTAGAAATGGAATTTAGTATAAATAGTATGTATTTATTTATTATACCTAATTATATTTTATATTGTTTTCGGAAGTTAAGTGTGATAAATATCGATGACAGAAAAACTTTGTGTCCGGTATGGCAATAGGTTCGCCACCTATTCCATTTGGGACGTAAACATAACGGCGAGACGAGGCTTAACAGCTACTGCCTACACCTTCGGATAACAAAAGGCGTGAAGTTATGTTATGTTATGTTTATCTCTAGTTTTTCTATGTTATCTAATTATTTTTTTAATTAATTAATTATTTTCTATGGAAGTCTTTGTTGCTTTGTTGAGTCTCATATATTACTAGCCGACCGAATAATACACAGATGTGAAGGGTAGAAATAAGGAGAATAATCTTTTTTCTTCCATAAATTAGTCCAAAATGCGTCCACTTGTAAACAGCAAATTATCATTAGAACATAACATAACATAACTTTACGCCTTTTGTTACCCGAAGGTATAGCAGCGGCTGTTAAGCCTCGTCTCGCCGTTATGTTTACGTCCCAAATGGAATAGGTGACGAACCTATTGCCATACTGGGCACAAAGATTTTAGTCATCGATATTTATCACACATAACTTCCGAAAGCAATTTCGAAAAGTCATTGGTGTGAGCCATTATCAGGAATCGAACCCGGACCTCTGGATCAGAAACCGTGTGCTCGACCACTGCGCCACCAAAACTGTTTAGAACGCTTACCGAAATAACGCTAGTGTAGACAGTAGAGATGACATGAATGTAGCAGTTATAAGCAGACTGCTGAGTTGAAAAAAAAGCCGGAAATTGATGTATTTAAAAATATCGATGTGTCGACTAACTGATATTTTGAAAAATATCGACAGCCCTAATATCCAAATTCGGCGCGTCGCGAATATTTGCGCGAATATTCGTGTGGCCAGAAATGACAACATCGCGGCAACGCGAACGCGAACGGCGAATAGCTGTGTGTGGTACCGCTGTAAGGTAAAATGTATTTTATTACTCACTCAATATGAACAAACTTTTTCGTGAAGCTTGTAATTAAATGTTTGAGTATATTAATTAAATCTGAATAAACTTTGTATGTCTTTTAACAAACTTTAACGTAGTTGCTATAGATATTGATTATTATCCGTAAGTTGCTATTTCCCTACTAATATTATAAAATGTTAGGATTTCAGGCGGGAAATTGTGCTACTGACCAGTTAATTATCGTACTTTGAACACATATTTACATAGATATTACTAGCTGACCCGGCGAACGTTGTTCCGCATCAAAAGTATTATCTGCTGTCCCGCTATGTTAATACTGCACAATCTATTTATGACACTTAATTGGATGAATATTAATACTGTGATGTTTAAAATCGCTTCGTAAATAGGCCATTTTTTCTCGCAAAAAGTAAAAAAATAAAAATGGTCATTGTGGGTTATCCCTAAGAGATAGACATATGCCCTCGCGGACTTTTTTGTAGACCTTTTAATAATGTTGTACGTTGTTTTGATTTATCACTTAGGGTTCAGACAGCGTTTGCGATTAAAGTTCTAAATTTTGAAAATTATCACTTTTTTTCTACACTATACATGAATTATAGATCAAAACCACCCCGTTGACACCCTCTAACTATTACAAAAAACCGCATCAAAATCCATTGCGTAGTTTCAATGATATGCGCATATAAGGGGACAGACAGCGGAAAGTGACTTTGTTTTATACTATGTATGTAATGAAAGGCAATTATTATAAATACATATGTATAAAGCTTGGCTTGATATAAGAATTTGTTTTCCTTATAAAAATCCTTGTCTGCTTACGCGATTTGGTATCGAATTAATAATAATCACGCTACTGAGCACACGGCTTCTGATCCGGGTTCGAATCCAGACACTGGCTCACACCAATGACTTTTCGAAATTGTTTTGGGAAGTTAAGTGTGGTAAAGATCGATGACTGAAAACTTTGTGCCCGGTAAGGCAATAGGTTCGCCACCTATTCCATTTGGGACGTAAACATAACGGCGAGGCTTAACAGCCGCTGCCTACACCTTCGGGTAACAAAGGCGTCAAGTTATGTTATGTTTGTTTACTATCCAGATGAGCAGATTATAAACCAGCGCCGCTCATGTACACCTGCATCACATATAGCGTTACAGTTGCGTTGCCGACCTTTAAGGGAGTAGGATAGGAAAGGATAGGGAAAGGGGTGGGTCACCGGGTACCCCTACGAAACGTGGCATGAGCCACTTTACGTCAATCATCTGAGAGGTCGTGGTATTCCACCGGTCCAGCCGGCCCTTTTATGCAGCGAACTACTTCGCTCTACCACCTTTAAACATAACATAACATTTTTATGCAGATATCGAGCGAGAGAATTCCTTTTTATCCAGGACAAGTATGTATAAATATAATATGTATAAACTAGCTGACCCAGCAAACGTTGTCTTGCCGAAAAATAAAATTTAAAAAATAGGGGTTGATCGTAGGGGGTTGAAAATTTAGGGTTGCATGTATTTTTGTATCCCGTTTTATAAAAAAAATAAGAAACAGAAATATGTCGAAAAATTAAAAAAAAAATTGAGGGGTGGGCTACCCTTGTGATTTTGGGGGATGAAAAATAGATGTTGTCCTATTCTCAGACCTACCCGACACGCACATAAAATTTCATGAGAATCGTTCTAGCCGTTTCGGAGGAGTTCAATTAAGCACATCTAGACTCGAGAATTTTATATATTAAGATTAAGAAGAAGGCGATAGGATAGCATTAGCGGGTGGTGGTACTATGCTACTCATAATTGATATGACAAAAATAATAAACTTGATTTTTTTATATTGTAGTATGTATTACTATGTATGTTCAGGTGAATTTTAGAACACAATTTTGAAGCAGATATTTGTATCCGATTGAGGTGAATTTTTTTATGCACGCTATGTTTGGATTATAGTATTAACAGTTATAGAGCCACGCAGTTCAATGCATGAATGACCGGTGAAGTCAAAGTCAAAGTCGGTGAAGTACGGATAACACGGAAAATGATGTAAAATCATTTTAAATTGGTGGATAATCCAAAATACAGGAGTAGTTATTCTCAATGCACTTCTGCTATATGGGTATCAAATGAATGGACGTATTGCGAGTAAATTAGAAAGACAGATCCAAGCTGAAATAGAATTAGAAAACCTACTTATTGAAGATCTGTACTGTCCGAAATGAACGGGCAATTGACCTTCCAAAAGTTATACGTTGAATGAGATGAGACTAAGAACTAATATAAGCACATAAATGACTGTATTATGGATACTAGATAATGGACTTATAAAGCATAGAAAAATACCCGTACCCAGATAAAGATTTATACTCGGGTGGGGATCAAACCCGCCAATCTCGATTACACTTTTTTTATAGGAAAGGATGGCAAACACGGACACCTGTTACACATATAATGTTACAGGTGCGTTGCCGACCTTTAAAGGAGTAGGATAGGATGGGATAGGAAAGGTAGTGGTCCTCCGGGTACCTCTCTCACCAACGAACGCGGCAAATGCGGCATCAGCCACTTTAAGTCGATCTTCTGAGAGCTCGTAGTACTTCACCGATCGTGACGGCCCATTTACGTAGCAAACTGCTTGGTTCTACCACTGTTAAAACCACTCTTACCAATGTACCACAAGTACATGTAATGTAATTCAGATGCACTTTTTACATTTAGTATGTTATTGATGTATGTACGAGTATGTTACAAATTTTCACTTCTTTATCGCGGAGGGCCTCCACGCTCTATTTTTTTTAAATAGATACTATGTCATCAAACAAATCATGATATTTTGTTTATGAATTTAAGAGCGTCAATGCAATAACTTAAGTAAAAGCAAAACAATAATAATAAAAATATGTATGAATATAATAACAAAATTGTCTGTCCGTTTAAATATTTATATTAATATTAAGGCATAAAGACTTCTCTCCCTAAAGGCATTTTTAATCATAGTGTGCGGTGCTTCGCGGCTGCATATTAATTTGTGAAATGTGCCCGCGAGACAAATATGTTTTTCCACATCAGGAAAATTAATATCTGTCAGGGCTTATCATGTACCGTATTTCCAGCAGCTCTTTTTGCGAGAATTTTTCAATGCCTACCTATAACATTTTATACATAATATCTTCTATAATAATATTTTTTCAATACCCACCTAGACAAGATCTAGCAACATTTAAAAGATATGTGAGAATAGTTGGTAAAACCACTCAGAATATCGATGTAAAGTTGTTTTTGCCACGTTTTTTTCGAATGTAGCAAGAAATACTTTCCCCCTCTCGTCCCCATCCCACTTCCAACCCCTCCTCTATTCTATCTTAAAGGCCGGAAATTCAACTGCCCCCTACCCAATATATAAGTAACTGTCAACATCATTGTTGCTTAACATACGAGGTAAAGTCGCTTTTCGCTGTCTTTCCCCTTAAATACTTATATATTTGAAATTACGCAACGGATTTTGATGGGTTTTTTTCACACCCTCGTCAATGGGGTGATTTGAATATATAATTTATGTCATCATCATCATTAGCTAATTGCAGTCGACATCCGATTCTCTGCCTTCCACAGCAATTTTTCTAAGGTCGTCTGACTATCAGACTGGTAATCGTCCTACGCTAAATTTACCAAGACGCGGTCTCCACTCTATGACCTTCTTAATTCTTACCATCGGTCATTCGGCAGACATGACCAGCGCATTGCCACTTCAGCCAGCTTATTCTACGAGCTATGTCGGTTACCCCGTTCTCTGGTGGATATACTCCTGAGTTTATCTTTGAGAGATACCCCGAGCCGAGTCGTTTCATAACTCGCTGAGCAACTTTAAATTCGTGGACTAAATACATGACTAATAACATACATATATATATATATATAATTTATGTATTTTTTAGCAAAGAAAGAGTGATAAATGTAAAATTTAATTATTTATTACTTTGATGCGGAACAAAGTTCGCCGGGTCAGCTAGGCATTTTTAAATACACTCGAGAGCAATGAATCCGGGTCACTTAAAGAATCCTAAAAATCTCGGAAACTAAAAATGCTAGGTTAATGCAATAAATTGTATTTAATAGACAATGTAATACTCCTTAAATGAAGGTATTAAAACTTCTTAGTTATTGTAAAGTTATATCATAAAAAAATCAAATTTGAAAAAGGGCCACTTTCGAAGATGGAACTACGAAATTACAGCATTTGGTTTTGCTTTTGTTTGTAATCTGTCATTTATGTGGGTACATAAACCATGTTGATAGTGCTCTATATTCATTATTCAAGCTGAAATTATGTCGCTTACGCCTGAAGAATGCACCAGAATACTTACAATGCTGGAAACCGGCCGGAGTCAGTGCGATACAGCCAGGACTGTTGGTGTGTCGCTGTCAACAGTACAAAGAGTTCTCCGACGTTACGAAGAAACTGGTTCTAACCTACGCAGACCAGGAACGGGCAGAACCAGGTATACCACAGCACGAGAAGACCGATACTTGGTGAACACCATGCTTCGAAATCGCTTTCTCACAGGAACTGAACTCACCAATCAGTTTCGACGCCTCGGAGGAAGTAACCCAAGTGCATGGACAGTAAGACGTCGGCTTGCTGAATCTAACTTAAAACCCCTTAGACCTGCAAACGGCCCTATACTGGAGCGTGGGCATCGTATTTCAAGACTAAGATATGCCCAGAGCCACGTAAATTGGAGTATTGAAGATTGGTCAAAAGTTATGTTCTCCGACGAATCAAAATTTATGCTCTACAAGCACGATGGAAGACACAGAGTGTATCGAAGACCAGGGGAAAGATTCAAGCAAGCATGCATCGAGGAAAAAGTAGCCTACGGTGGTGGGTCTGTACTTGTGTGGGCCGGAATTTCTTCTGAAAGTCGCACAGAGCTGGTGATCATAGAAAACGGCTCTTTAACTAGCGTAAGATATGTGGAAGAAATCCTCAATGATCACGTTGGTCCATTTATGGTCAATTTAGGTGAGGATGCTATATTTATGCATGACAATGCCCGACCTCATACAGGTAGGATTGTGAATGACTACCTTCAAGAGATGAACATTACTCGTATGGAGTGGCCAGCGCGCAGCCCGGATATCAACCCGATCGAGCATGCTTAGGACGAGCTAGGCAGATGCGTAAAACAACGAAACCCTCCCCCAATCACGCTTCGTGAGCTCAAAATTGCTCTCACAGAGGAATGGGAGAATATTCCCCAAAATCGTATAAGGAACTTGGTGTACAGCATGCCAAACCGCGTAAACGCAGTAATGGAAGCACGAGGAGGCAATACGAAGTATTAAAATTCAAGAAAATCGTAATAAAGTTCAAAAATTTCATGTTTCCTATTTTTGTTTTAAGGAGAGATCAGCAGATTTTTTCTATGTAATTTTGTGTTAATAAAATGTATGGTGACTCATATTTTTTTTACTTTCATTTAAGGAGTATTACATTGTCTATTAAATACAATTTATTGCATTAACCTATCATTTTTAGTTTCCGAGATTTTTAACATTCTTTAAGTGACCCGGATTCATTGCTCTCGAGAGTAGCATTAAATAAAGACGATGATCTTTGAAACTAAGCAATGTAGGCAGCGGCTGATATGCCTCGTCTCGCCGTTATGTTTTCGTCCCAAATGGAATAGGTGGCGTCCAGGAAATTTCTGATTATTTGAACTGGCTGGACCGCTTTTAGCGGTAAAAATAAAAGCTTGTCAATAAAAGTCCCTTCTATATATTATATCGTTTCAAATGTTACCCAAAAGATAAGAAGATAAGAATTTCGTTAAGTAATAATGCTTTTACATATTTTAAAATATTTAATAAAAATTTTAATCATCTGAACAAGATTTTCATCACTTTGCTTGATTTTAATAATAAACAGAAAAACAATGCAGAACAATAAAAATTACATGCAAAAGTGATAAATATATTTCAGTCATTTATTATTGATTAAATGCATATACAAGGACGTAGCTTTATTTTTATTTTTGGGTCGCGTATGAGTTATAAGAGTCCCGAGTAAGAGAAGACAATTGTATTGAGCTGACAGACTCTCAGCTACTATAAATTATGACTAAAATCTGGAGCCAGTCAAGCAAGACCATGCAACTAGAGCTAGAGCAAGTCTTGGGCCAGCAGCTTACGTCTAAGGTCAAACTGTAATTCTAACTTTAGTAGTGGAAGATGTAGACAGCGGCAATCATACTTTACAAGACTTATTTATTGTCTATAGCAGGCATATTTTTATCAGTCATCAATATTAATCATAAATAACTTTCGTGAAGTCCTTGGTAGTCCATAATTCAAACTTGACACATCTGAACCATCGGACAACTTGGATAACCACAGGTTCAATGTGACTTAAATAAATATATTTTTCGCATCATAAAAAAATAAAACAATACAATTTTTTCTGTCACTAGAAAATTTTCTTTCAATTTGAAATCTTCTTGCTATTCAGTTAAGTATAACTTACTGCAAAGGATATTTCAAAGTATAAAAGAACAAATCCATTGAAAGCCTATGTAGACGAACCATTTCTACTTTAATTTCTTATGATACTATTCAGAACTTCACTTTTAATTGAAAATGCCTCTAAGGAGACTTTATCTCGATGTGGTGAAGGCATAATGTCTGCCATCAATTGATAAGAGACTGAAGAGATGAATGACTCAAGAATTGAAGAACTAATAAAGAGGATTGAGATACTGACAATATTTTTTCACAACTTAAGTAGTTACACTAAATCAAACGCTTGCAATGTTATGAAAATGAATAATAAATAAAATGAAATCTTGGACACGATACACAGCGCCCCCTAGTTCCAAGCTAAGCAACTAAGGGCGCTGTGTGTATTGTGTCCAAGATATTATTATTATCTATATATATATATAAGAGATTTCCACCTATATATTGACTCATCACGATATCTCTGGAACCATAAGGCGTAGCGACTTGAAATTTGGTAGGATTATTCCTTTCGCCGAGTAGAGGTCAGCTAAGAACGGATTTTACGAAATTCCACCCACAAGGGGGGTTGCGGGGGTGTTAACAATGGAAAATTCCCATTTTTAACCTATAGCTGCTATCGACTTCAAATTTGTCGAAGATATTGCAGTATTAACATAGCGGGGCAGCAGTTATTACTTTTGATGCGAAACAGAGTGCGCCGGGTCAGCTAGTTTAGTTATATTTAAATAAATTAAAGAAAAACCCTTTTTAAAGAAGCTTTTATTTAAGCGCTCTAAAAATAAGAAAATAATATTTCCTTAAAAATTTCAAGTATCAACTTAGAGCCTCAGTATGTACAGCGCGAGTAGTAAATAAACTGTACTAATTTTATAATGTCAAATCAACAGTTAAATATAGTCCGTAAATACAGCTATTTAACTTATTATTGTATTTAAAGCATAACATATTAAAACACGAGCGCTTGAAATTGCCTCCTTGGAACAAAAACGCATGGACGATTCTGAGTGTAAGGTTGTCATGAGAAGAAATGGGCAAAACACTCATGTAAATTAATCTACTAACTTTACTATATTATCTATTGCAATTTAATTACCTACTGATAGGGAGTCAAATCTCGCGACAAGCTTTTATTATTATATAAATTGTACATACTGAGGCTCTAAGTTGATACTTGAAATTTTTTAAGGAAATATTATTTTCTTATTTTTACAGCGCTTAAATAAAAGCTTCTTTAAAAAGGGTTTTAGCTTTAATTTATTTTTTATTTTTAGTTATAGCTGGCTAGGTTAGTGTCATTTCATTCAACGCATCATTATGTATTGCATGTTAGTTTACCGTTTAATTTCAAACAGTTCAGCTCTTCAATAAGGAGATCATCTAATTCAATTTCAGCTTGAAGCTTTTTTTTCCATTTAATCGCAATGATGATTTTTAATTCATATACTGTAGAAATGCATCAAAAATATGGATGCCGTCATCTTGGATGGTCCACCGTATTGTATTTAGAATGACGTCACATAATTTTTCGAGTTATTCTCAACAAGCCCTTTCATTTGATACCCATATTGTAGAAATGCAAATATTTTTCCCGCCATATTGGATTTGGAATGACGTCATTTTTTTTTCGTGTTACTATTAACAAGCCCTTTCATTTGATACCCATATTGTAGAAATGCATTAAAAAACTGTTCCTCTATCTTGGATGATCCGCCATATTGGATTTACAATGACGTCACATTATTTTTTCAGTTACTCTCAATGAGCCCTTTCATTTGATACCCATATTGTACAGAAACTTAAAATATGTTTTCCTCCATCTTGGATGTTCCACCATATTTGATTTAGAATGACGTCATATTATTTTTTGAGTTACGAGTTTAGTAGT
Organism: Euproctis similis; assembly: GCA_905147225.2. Taxonomy (NCBI): domain Eukaryota; kingdom Metazoa; phylum Arthropoda; class Insecta; order Lepidoptera; family Erebidae; genus Euproctis; species Euproctis similis. The sequence continues at coordinate 4,977,628 of LR990107.1, forward strand.
TAAAGTTTGGAACTGAACTGCTCCTTTTATTGTATTGATTGTAATTATCACCATTTGTTATACTGGATATTTGAAAAGAGTCGGCCTTGAGTTTCTTGCCAGTTCTTCTCAAGAAGCCTTGACGCCGGAACTGGCACACAGATTCGCTTTCACATTCAAGACAGTGTGATGAAAGGGAATCTAAGCTCCGCGAATTTTAGCTAGTAGTTTTATGTGACGATTCTAAGTACTTTGTAAAGTCTAAGTAATAATGATATTTTGAATTTGAATTGAATTTAAAAAAGATACCGAAATTTCACAGCGTCTTATGTCATACGTTAATCTGTGTGGATATGGGAATTATCTTCTGAAGATTGTACGAAAGCATTTTGGATTCCAGTTTAGGCGAACTTAGATGTCCATAAACAATTTTGCTGTTTTTATTGCCGATTTTATAAATATGCAATTGTTTTAGCAGGATTGGCAGGTACACCGCGGGTATAGAAAACAGAGTGACGTTATGAAACAGCATGAATTGAGCGTTGGGCAGATTCCTGGGCGCAAAGAATATTAGCAGAAAAGCCCAGCTAGGAATCCACAACTGATCCCTACGCTTATGGAAGCGAGATTTGGGTATGGCAGAGAGTGCACGAAATTCGGATAAACGCGGTCGAAATGAAGGCACAGCGCAGCATCTGCGATGTGACCCTCGCCGACGCCAAAGACACCCTTTCCATGACCAAATAGAACGTGTTCTGGATTAAGAATGATGTTGGGAGCCCGAAAAATCGACGCGCGTGCATAAAAAGAGTTATGTTAAGTCAACGAAGCCAGTGAAGCGTGTAAGAATCGTGCCTTATGGCGCTTTGTTCTCTCTGCCTACTCGCAAGGGATTTGGCATGAAGTTATAAATGCATGTATTATAAGTATGCCAGAGAGATAAACATAGACATACATATTAATGTTTGAACTTACCCTTGTTTAATAGATTGTAATTAACATTGATGCCGGATTGTTTAACTTTAACTAATATTCGATAGGTATAATCAGGTTTATATGTGTACCTATGCCACAAGCTTTACACAAAAGCTGCCGAGCCAGCAGTTAGCGTGTCCGCTCCTGTTCAATTTGGCGGCAAAATAATTCGTATTGACATTTGAACGACTAACATGTTCACCATTAATTTACATGTTAGTGTGACGCCTTATCCTTAAGTAGGTTTATCAAAATATAAGATGATGGCTTCTTTATTAGTTGTGGGCTTGTTATTTATTTACGATTTATTTATATTAAGCAGTCTCGGTGGCGCAGTGGCTAGCACCCAAGAACTACTTCTTGAATCAGAAGCGGGTTCAAATCACACCAATGACTTTTCGAAATTTTCACTTTGTGCCCGGTATGGCGATAGGTTCGCCACCTATTCCATTTGGGACGTAAACACAACATTAATAGCCGCTGCCTACACCTTCGGGTAGAAAAAGGCGTGAAGTTATGTATTTATGTTTATTTTGCGCAGACATTTCTTTGAAGGTTTGGTCCCCGAGATAGAATGCCAATAACCACATAGCCAGAACACAGAACCTAGCAACCAGAATATAGTAAACTAAACCAATAGGCTTTAGAGACATCTAATTGGCAAGCATTCTTGTTTGTCAGATCACGTCTCAAGCCAAATAGCAGTTCCAGTATTTGATACCAGAGGGATTGATTGACCCGGAAAGACATATGCAGTGTATCTACATATAAAGCATCTATGGATATTTAGGTAGATATATAAAAATGACCGTCCTCGTGGTGCATTGGTAAAACCACCGACTGCAAAATCGAGGTTGGCGGGTTCGAACCTCACCCAAGAACAAATATTTATGACAAGCATGACTGTTTGTATGGCGTCAGGGTGTTTTTCTATGTATTATAAGTATGTATTCACAAAAAAGCCAATTAGGTGAATGTATTATTATGCGTTATCTAGTTTCCATAACACAAGCCTTTTATTGGTTAGCTTGGAAATAGACGGTGCTGTGTGTATTGTGTTCAAGATACTATTATATAAATATTGCTTTTGGTTTTAATACGTTCAGAAGACATACTTTTGAAACAATCAATAAGACTGTACTGTGCCTTACGTCCTTATTATAGATGCATGTAATTCAAAGGCAATTATGCGTTGACGGGAAATTTATTCTATTGATCTATTAATCTATCTATTATCTATTAATTTACTATCTACTATCTATTAATTTATCTAATTTATCTATCTATTTATCTATTAGCTTAGGGAGAGAAAGCTAATAAAGGGATGATTACTTTTCGATCAATATTTCTTTGGTACATGCTTTGTAAAAGTTAACACAGAATGCAAAATAAAAAACATTGAAAATCAATAAAATTTAGACAAATAACATACAAGGTAGAGCCAAGCAGTTCGCTGCATGAATGGGCCGGCTCGACCGGTGAAATACCACGACCTCACAGATGACCGTCGTAAAGTGGCTCATGCCGCTTTTCGTTCGGTGAGAGAGGTACCCGGAGGCCCATTTCCCCTTCCCCGACCTTTCCTCTCCCCTATTCCTTAAAGGTCGGCAACGCAACAGTAACACTATATGTGTTGCTGGTGTCCATGGGCGGCGACAATAACATTCCCATACAGGATGTATTACTGTACTCAATTTAGTCAATCATCATTTTCTATCACGTATATCTTCCCCCTTTTTAACTGACTTCTAAATAAGGAGTTCTCAATTCGTCTGTATGTATATTTTTTATGTACCGATATGTTCGTCAATAATGAACGGATTACAATTTTTTTTTGTTGGATTGTGTTTACCTCCGAGTTGGTCCCATTTTCACCAGGTTAGGATCTGATATTATCTGATGATTACAATTTTTTTTTGTTGGATTGTGTTTACCTCCGAGTTGGTCCCATTTTCACCAGGTTAGGATCTGATAATGGGAACCAGGAGAAATCGAAGGCATCCATTGAAAATTGTATGCGAGTATGGTGTTTTTGTTACCGTGTAATAGTGATGTCTTAGGGATATGCTTTATGGTATCAATCTCTAATGCTGCTGTGCTTATGAAAAAGCCACAGAACTCCTCAAAGGTTAGGAGTTTAAAGACAGCACTACAATAGCTCGATTGAAACTACTTGGTAGTATGTAGGGCTAACGTTTTGCTTGTGAGGTATGCTTGAATATACATCTGATACTGCTGTGCTGATGATGAAGCTACAGAACTCTTAAACGGTTAGCAGTTAGGACACAATGCTGTAACACAGTAGAGTACGTTACCTAGGCTGGCACCGACTGCAATAATGAATGAGTGACAATTGTAAATATTTTAATAGTTAAAGATAGCTTTATTAATTTTGTAGGTTGTATTAAGTTTACAGAATAGCTAATTACGTTATTTATCGCTTTTTATTTATGAAGGTACTGTTTTAATCTATTTAAATATTTTGTGGTTTACGTTTCTGGAAGTCGATTTAACTTTTTTTTAACGTAATTTTATATCAACAACTAGCTGACCGCATCATAAATGAGTCAAATTTGGATATTACAAGGTTCAATTTTTACTATTTATCGGAACGTGTCTTGGCCGGTACTACTGCACGACGCAACTGCTATGTCCCGCTATGTTAATGTTAATACTGTAATATTATGGCATGGCAATAGGTTCGTCACCTATTCCATTTGGGACGTAAACATAACGGCAAGACGAGGCTTAACAGCCGCTGCCTACACCTTCGGGCAACAAAAGGCGTGAAGTTATGTACGTTATGTATGTTAATATGTTCACAAATGAATAATGTGAATAGGCCTAGAATTTGAAATATTACTAAAAATTTAAATAAAAGGAAAATTTCCTGTTTAAACATGAGAGGGAAATAGAGAGAAAGAGAGAGAGAGTGGGAGTGAGAAGAATTTAACGCCATACGAGTTTGCAGTAAGCAGGCCTAAATGATTAGTTAAATTATGACAAATAGATTACGCTTGAGACAGCAATTGCTAGTTAAATTGTGTTTTAATGCATTTTACACTTTCCACTTCTACAATTTAAGCGCCCGTAATTATTTATGTATGTTTACGCTGTTATTATTTCAGGCGTAGGCAGAATCTACCTGGGCTCCTGGGAATAGGCGTACTATTGCTATACACAGGGCACAATGTAGTCAGTTATCGATATTAGTTATGTTCCGAAAGGAATTGAGAGAAATGATTGAATGGAATCCGGAATCGATCCCACGACGTCTGAAACAGAAGCGGGAAGGCCACTGACCACCGAGACTGTCATTGATATAATTATAAATAATAACTATAAAGTCATTGATATAATTATCAGGAATAATTTAAATTGTCATTGATGTATGCCTGTAGTTGTATCCATGACTTCTCAAAGTCCAGTTGACTTTGGTCTTTCGAGATGATAACTACCTATATAGTATGGCTATTTCACTAGAAGTTTTCTTGTTCGTCGGTTTTTAAAAGTATTTCGCTATTAACGACCCACAATTTTTCATTACAGTTACGAAAAATGGAGTTAAAAAAACTGTAAGTGTTTTTCGTCCAGCACAGGAAACAGTTTTAACGTTATAGTGGAGTGCCGTCACATAAAAACTGTAAAATCACGGAATCCAGGGCCAGGCAATGGATGTTTACTTAAATTTTTGGAATGTGTGTCCAACAGCGCATATAAAAACATATAAAAATCATTGATATTTATCATTCATGGGTTTATCGGGAGAAATCGTTGGTGTGAGCCCGGATTTCATGCGGCGACTTCTTGATTCAGAAGCTTTCAGATTACCGAGACCTAATTAACCATGCATAACATTTGAAAATAATTATTGTTTAACTAATATTTCACCCGAAAACTTACAGAGCTATCAAATCCCCACGCGATAACCGCTACTTACAAGGTGAGACATGTATTATCTATCTATTCTATATATATATAAGAGATTTCCACCTATATATTGACTCATCACGATATCTCTGGAATCATAAGGCGTAGCGATTTGAAATTTGGTAGGATTATTCCTTTCGCCGAGTAGAGGTCAGCTAAGAACGGATTTTACGAAATTCCACCCACAAGGGGGGTTGCGGGGGTGTTAACAATGGAAAATTCCCATTTTTAACCTATAGCTGCTATCGACTTCAAATTTGTCGAAGATATTGCAGTATTAACATAGCGGGGCAGCAGTTATTACTTTTGATGCGAAACAGAGTTCGCCGGGTCAGCTAGTTAATAAACTAGCTGACCCTTTATATGTTTATAAATATATAAAGGATGAAAAGTATGGCGAATATACAGCGTAGAGTTTGTAGAGTCCAACTGTTCACCGGTTCGTACATACACACAAATTTGAAATATATTTATTAGAAAATGTAGGGTGGTAACTGGTTGGCGGCCTTACTTGACCATAGAACATGTAAAAAAAAATTAGTTCACGGCTCAAAAGAAAATAATTAAAATCTTCTTTAATCGCCTATTTAAAATAGATTATTTCAAACCTCCCCCAAAAGGGATAGTTGCCTTCTATGGCGCTTACTAGGTACTGTAACGAGTTCGTTCTCTCGGCATCCCAATCTTTATGATATTGGTAGAACCAACGTGAGAACCACTATATAAAATGACTCAGTTCAGTTATTCATTCCTAGGGTATTTAGGAGCTCAGTGCATGTGTGTCAAATAATAATGCCAACAGATTAAATCATAGAATATATTAATTAATTTGTACATGACCTTTTTGATTTGTAGCTTTGTCCATTGCACCACATCAGACTTCTGTTCATATTTCAATTCTCAATGATACGCATGATAATCTTGTTATTCTCTTTTGGTATTTTACACAACCTCTCGACATTAAAATCAACATCTACGTCCTCTTTTTTATTCATTGACATTCGAATCTTTTTAAATAAAAGTGTTTTTTTAAAAATTCTAATACAAATTTCGAAACACACGTATTAAAAATATCAAAGAGTTTACATCTAAAAATACCAAAGAGTTTACCTAGCCTAGCGTGGAAAATGCTTGCCCCTATACGAGGCAAGTATATATCCCTATAGCAGTCTCGGTTTTTTTTATGGGTTAGGAGGGCAAACGAGCATGCGTGTCACCTGATGGTGAGTGACCAGCGCCGCCCATGGATACCTGCAACACATATAGTGTTACAGTTGCGTTGCTAACCTGTAAGGGAGTAGAATGGGGAAGGGAGGTGGTCCTCCGGATAAGTCTCTCATCAAACGAAACGTGGATGGATCGATTACGTCAATCTTCTGAGAGGTCGTGGTATATCACCGGTCTAGCCGGCCCATTCATGCTTTAAGTACATTGTAAAATGTTAAGTAACATTAATAAATAGTTTTTAGTTTTTAATATTTCATAAAAGACTTTCTTATAAGACTTAGAAGTCTTCTTAAAATGAGAGAGAATATTCCGCATACTCGAGAAATTCCATTAATGGTCTTATAAGAATAAGACTATTAGTGGAATTTACCCATGAATCATGATTTTTCATGATTTTTTCCAAATCAAGGGTATAGTTATCTTCTGTCCAGTTCATTCTACGTTGCACAACGCCTGGTTTTTGTTCATGTTTGCGAAGCATTTTGCTTACCTATAATAAATAAATATCTAAAACAGTTTAGTAGTATTTTAATAGCAACAATTTTGTTGTTTAATTGCAACAAGTCTTGGTGGCGCAGTTATCGAGAACACGGCTTCTGATCCAGAGGTCCGGGTTCGATTGTAGACACTGGCTCACACCAATGACTTTTCGAAATTGTTTTCGGAACTTATGTGTGATAAAGGTCGATGACTGAAAAACTTTGTGCCCGGTATGGCAATATGTTCGCCACCTATTCCATTTGGGACGTAAACATAACGGCGAGACGAGGCTTAACAGCCGCTGCCTACACCTTCGGGGAACAAAAGGCGTAAAGTTATTTATGTATGTATTTTCGGTAAACTCGAGAAAACAACAGAAAAATACATAATTGGTCTTTGTTTGTTAAAAAAAAATTACTACCTATGTCTCTAGGGACAACTATTAGCGGAAATAAGTAGTGCGGCTAGATTTGTTGATGAGGACACTTTCATCAGTTTATCCATTTATATTTGCAAACTAATTAAAAATATTTATCAATAAAACATAATGCACTATGTTATTTAAACTGTAATGCATACAAAGAAACATAAACAAAAATATTCAATAAAAATTATGTCCCACCTGTCTATGGTTAGTAGCGGAAGATATTTGCTCACACGAACTAAAAACCTACACCTATCCCCATGCTCCAAGCAATCTCCACAACCTTCGGCCGAAGCCGAAACCGAAGGTTTACAAACTCTTAGTAATTTAATAATTTTCTGCAATATTAGCTAAAGAAGAAAGTCGCCGTAAAGTGGCTCATGCTACTTTTCTCTCGGTTATAGAGGAATCCGCATTGAACTAAGTGCAGTCCGGTGCGTCAGTCACTCACTTTTTCGTAACAGTTGACTGTTCTCGGACCTCCGGCTGGACCTTCGGCTTCGGCTGTTTTCTGGGCCGAAGCCGAATCTCGCCGAAGATGGATTTTTTTGGCCGAAGCCGAAGCTTCGGTCGGACACTACTTTTAACCTATTATCTAATTGCGTATTTAAATTACAACTTCAAATTAAATATCTATGATTGAAATGTTCACACCTAATTGATAGCTAATTAAATTATTATGTGTTGTTACAGATATCAAAAACGGCATCGTGTTTAAACAAAGCCAAAATTGGGAAAATAACAGGTAAGTTATGGTGCCTTTACCGCCTTTTTTATCATTTCCTATTTGATTTATTTCTTAGAAATGCTCTCACCCGACTACTAAATATTTGGTAAAGTTTTCTGCTTGTTGTTGAAGTAATAGAATGCGTGATTGTGGTAATTAGAAGTAATTAAAGTGTAATAACGAAAGAACTTTTATTTCACAATTTGTTATAAATCTCGTGTAAAAAAAACGTGCAAGCCACATCGAAAGTGGCGCCAAAAAAAACGCCTAAAACCATAACTATTAAGGGTGCGTTCCATTTTACTCTAATAGTAGGGTTATATCGCTGAAATATTTTTGAGTTATTATAATTTATAACTAATATACTTAATTCATGTAAATGTCTGCAAAAGTTATTTTTAAACTAAAAATCTGTAGTTAATTTTGAATAATCATACATTGGAGGGACCAGCGTAGAAGCGGTAAATTTATCAAGCAACTGAATGCTATTAGCAAGTAAAGAAAGGGGGCAACGGTTGTATGAGAAGACGTGAATACTTCGTCTTAATTTTTTACACACAAAGGCCTTTTTAAGCTATTTTATATATTATCACGCTACTACTAATATGTGTAGAACGTAGCCTTTTTCGTAGCCTTTTTCGTAACCCTTTTCGTAGTAAAGAGATAAAATAAGGCGGTACGAAGTTCGCAGGGTCAGCTAGTTAAGAAGATAAATTTCATAAAGCGATACAATTATAAGGGTTGTATCTCTCGATAGTTGAGTATTATTGAAGTGTAACTTCTAATGTCTCGTGCATCCGTTTAACGCTTTTAACGCCCCCCTGCGGCCACAAAACATAATATATTTTATTTTACAGGTTTTACTCTCTCAAAGGATTTTCTGTAACTTATTTTTTTTAGTTTTATAATTCTTAATAAAGTACAATTATAACTGTAGAGCAAATTATAGTTATTGAGCAAATTCGTCGGTCCGCAGCCGAGCCTTTAAAGTTGGTGATACATGTCAAAACGGAAGTTAATTTATTACATCAGTTTATTTTGTTGCAATAATGTGGACTTCCGTTACTAAGTATGTGGCGCTTTTAATTGTTAAATGATCATTGCTCCTTCCTAGGGAATATTTGTGATTTAGGATTGGGAATAGGTATGTTACTTCCGTCGGCGTTTCCGAATATGGTTTGGTTATCTTCAGTCTAAAAGTTATTTAATAAATCTGTTTTTTTCGTTGTCACATGATCAGGTGAAGATTTTATGTCAAACTAAATAATTAATTAATATTTTTACTTAATTAATTTATTTACTAATTAATTTTACTTTCGATAGCGTTTAGGCCTAAGGTCCCGATGTTCGTACCTCAGTACGCCTATATTTATGGGACCTAAGTGTATTATCGATGACATGTCAATTTTGACGCTACGGAGGAAATGAAATAATTACTGAAAATTTAAATTAAGTTTAAAACTGTAAAAATATAATCTGAAAAGCCGTCGGGTTTTAGGGTCCAAATATATTAATTGATAGTTCTTTGAATGTGCGTAGGGAGGGCGGTTTCCGGATGAAAGAGAAGAGAATGCAAGTAGAGAGAGACAGAGCAGGGAATGCACGCTGCCATTCGCTATTGCAGGCGGGAAAAATTGTAAAATGACGCCCCTTGCACTCCCACCTGCATAAGGTATAAAAGCTGGCGCATCAGTAGGATGCGCCACCCCCCGGTTCAGATGGCATCACTAACAAAGTGATTAAACTCTTCCCTATGACCCTCATCACTTTGCTTACTAGCATATATAATGCTGCACTCAGTAACTGCACCTTCCCCCACCAGTGGAAAGAGGCCGTGGTAATTGGTATTCCCAAACCCGGCAAAAAGAAGTCCGACCCGTCCAGCTACAGGCCGATCAGTCTCCTGAAAGGTCTAGGCAAGATATACGAACGTATAGTTCTGAGTCGGCTCAAAGCTTATGCTGAAGCCAACTCTCTCATTCCCCACGAGCAGTTCGGCTTCCGCCCTAAACACTCGTGCGTCCAACAAGTCCACCGTCTCGTAGAATTCACCTGCGACAGACTCCAAAGGAACCTCTTCATAGGGTCCCTCTTCTTCGATGTAGCGAAAGCTTTCGACAAAGTATGGCACAATGGCCTACTGTTCAAACTTTTCCAATTGGAAATACCGCAGTATCTCGTACTCATCATACGAGATTACCTATCAGAGCGGCACTTTCGCTACAACGTAGAAGGAACCCTCTCTTCACCCCGTCCGATTCATGCCGGCGTCCCTCAGGGCTCGGTACTCTCACCACTCCTCTTCACGCTGTTCACCAGCGACCTCCCAAAACTTAGTCCGGTCCAGCTTGCCCTTTTCGCAGATGACACTGCCATTTATTATGCCGGTTGCGGCCCTTCTTCCGTCTCTAAACAACTCCAGAAGGCAGCCGACGCCCTCAGCGTCTGGTTTTCCAAATGGAGAATAGAAATCAATCCCGACAAAAGTCAAGCTGTCTTGTTTCACAGGCGGCGTTCCCACCTGTATCCCGTCAAGTCTTTCCCTAATGTCCAAATTTTCGGCAAACCTATCCCTTGGGACAGGCAAGCCAAATACCTCGGAGTTATCCTTGATGATAAACTCAGTTTTAGACCGCACATCAAACGTGTGCGCTCCCGTGCCGCCCTAGTCATGGGCAGACTCCATTCCCTTATTAATCCAAAGTCAAAACTATCTCTATCCAACAAGGTTAGGCTTTACACGTCTTGTATTAGGCCCATTATGACATACGCGTGCCCCGTATTCGCCCACACACAGCCACACAGGATCCATAGGCTTCAGACACTACAGAATAGGTTCTTACGAAGAGCCACGGGGGCCCCGTGGTTCGTTCGTAATCTAGACCTCCACGTCGACCTGCTTCTGCCTACTATCAGGCAATTCATGAAGCAATGTTCCATCAAGTTCTTTGACTCTGCTGCCACACACCCCAACCCGCTAGTGGTTGCGGCTAGCAATTACACACCCTCCCGCATATCGAGGAGGACTAGACCCCGTCACATCCTCACCGAGCAGGATGACGCCACCACCCTCGCGCAAATCGCGGCTCAAAAGGCTCGCGAAGCCATCTCGTCTCATGGTAGGCCGCGGTTTCGTCCTCGCCGCCGAGGGCGCAAACTCGCTCGCGTAAAAATCAGAAACGTGGTACAAACCACATTGCCAACAACCGTCCAAGCCGAGGTTCGTACCCCACAGGGGGTGCCCTTGGAACAGGTTGTTTAATCACTAGGTTGAGAGCCCTCTGCGCTCACCAAAAGTCCGCGTAAAATTGTAACAGCCGTAAGGCTAACAATTAGTAGTCATTCAAAAAAAAAAAAAAAAAAAAAAAAAAAGGATGCGCCACTAGCTTCTGAGCTCCGATGCTCTGAAGTCCGTCGAAGCTTCGCTCAATTCAGTCCGGTTGTCGTGTCTAGTGCTAAAAAGACATAGTCCGCGTCGCGAATTAATCCAACTTTTCGCCGCGACAAGTGCTGTTATTTTGCTGAGTGAGGTAAGTAATCGTCGTCGTTAGGAGTTCGCGTTTTGCCAATGTGTTATGTTATTATTTCCGGGTTTTATCAGTTTTTCCTTGTTTGGTTTTCTGATTTTTATTTCGAAATCGGGGTTTTATCCAAAATTTTCGATTGGATTTCGCTGTTAAAATTTTATTTTTTAAACGGCTGATTTTTCATATGAGTCAGGATAGCAGGGAAATTATTCGTCGTAATATATTCTGTATTATCACTAATTTTTATAAGTGCTAAAATAACATCTGATTGTATCCACCAGAGTCTTTGCTGAGCGTACTTTGACTGACGCGTGGTCCGAAACGTCTTTCTACTTAAAAGATGTGATTGTAAAAATGATTAAATATGTGTTTAGCAATTGCGGAATGTATGAAAATGCCTTTTTCAATAACTCTAATGAAACGTAGTAATTTTACTATTTACAAAAAGCTCCAGCTCTGCGCGATTTGGCCGAGTTTAAAATAACGTCAGATTCTTAAAATATATTTCTATTGCAAATAAGATCTGTGTGGTAACTTTGTTTGAACATGTACTTGTGGTAAATATATAAAATCACAGACTAGATATTTCAATCACTTGAAAATCTATTAATTAGAACAGAAAAACCAACAAAGCTCAATAAAACTTCCGCAAAGTGCTTTTGTAAAGATTTTTAATCCCCGCTTTAAGATGATTACGCCACCCCTCTAAAATAAAGCTGGGGTGCTCAGTCATATCTCGCATTCAGAAGGGATATTATTTGCCACTTGGCATTGAAATTTCCAGGCATTTTTGTACAAACAAATTTGTACTCAGAACAATTGATAAAAGGAAAATAATAAATTTAAATAAAGAACGAGCACTTCTCGTTTTTAATCCATATTTATAACGACCGATATAGAATTGTTTGGTCTGCGCAGTAATTTTGTATTTTTTTTTTAGGCAAATGTAAAAGTTATAAATTCGTAATTAAGATTGCCGTAATAAAATAGGTTTGACTTAGATTTTGCAATTGCTAAATACTAAAATCAAATTGGCGAAGAAAATTTAACGGGATTTTTATATTCAACTTTTATTTTTAAAAGCACTGATCGCTCGCGTTTTAATGGACTTGTGACAATTAATTTGAACGGTAACATGACACTTGGCATATTTCGATATTCTCAAATGTAACAGGTTTACTTGGAGAAGGCGGAGAGGAGCTGATGCAGCGCATTTTTATTGTATATGTGTAATTTAATTATAAGCAGTCTAAGCAGAGAGCTACGCGCAGAATTAGCAGAATTGTTTGCGGCGAAATTACATAATTTTTCTGTCATGTTTTGCTATCTTATGTGTATTTACATTTTTACGCATTTTTTTGACGATGTCGATTTTTCCATAAAAAATATGTTGTGTTCTTTACGAAATTCGTACGGAAAGAATCAATCCACGCGAATTTATGATGACCAGAGTTTTATCTTTCAATCAGCCCTTTTTCTGCATTTCAAATCTCCTACGAATCGCGCTTTGTTTCGTAATAAACGTCTTCATAGAAATAGGAACAAAATCTTATTTTCTTAAGACATGTAATGTCTCTTATCATTTTTTTTTAATGGGTATCGAACCATTCAACCTGTCTCATAATTTGACACATTTCGTGGCTTCATCGATGCTTGTCGAACATTCCCGAGCCGCAGAGGTAAGATGAAGAGACGAGCTTTAATTTATGACCACTGGGTATTCCAATATCAAAGGTTCAAATAATTAATGTTACTGAAACTTTTCAAAACTTTCCCCGAACGCGTCCCGCGGGAATGTTTAAGAGGAAACGTAGCGGAAAGGGTGTGTCATATCTTCACTAGGTTTTAGGGCGAGGGGAGTGGGACTGGGGTATATCCGAAATGTGACAACGGATTTAGAAAACTTACGACGTCTCTCACTCTTGACATTTAAAAGACTTGATATTGCCATATTTATAACGTATAAATTATGTTCTATCTAACATATTATTATTTGCGATCAGCTTTGTAAACGTCTAAAACAAATAAAGCGAACAAATAAAGAATCAGAAAATCTACACTTTCTAAGACATTGTTCTCACAAACGCCTCCAATAATTATATTTTTTTAAGAAAATCCCATAAAAAATGCTTATTTTGCTGAATAAAAAAAGTAATTAACTGTTACAAAACAAATCCTTTAAAGCAGTGGTTCCCAAACTTATTTTGTCTAGTGCCCACTTTGAGAGTAAATATTTTTTTAGCGCCCCCATATTTTCACCTATTTCAAAACCACTATAACTTCAAATTAAATTAATTAATTATTGTGACCTATATATGTATATTAACAGAGAATTTTAAACGAAACTTTTACTATAACCCGCAACTTGAAAACTGAACGCAGTAGGTAACATACAACGGCGCTTAGGTCTCAAGTTAACTCTTACGGGCTCCACCTACTAATAAGAATGATTATTGAAACGCAACTTCATAGTATTAAAACAGAGTATCTTTTATTAAAAATAAAACTAAAATAATCAATCCTTATATAAAAACTAATATAAAGGATGAATCTGATGCTGTTTAATAAGTTTGTTGATATCAGGTTCTAATTTACTCAAGAACAGTCGCAAGTCGCCACGTTCGGTAACAAGCAAAACGATTTCTCACGAACCAGTGTTGTCACAGCGCTAAATCCACGTTCACACAAATTTGGCGATGGGAATGAATATTTTTCAAAGGAATCTCTTTCTCATCGCAAAACTTTTCCAATATATTGAATATAGTTTCGCATTTTGTATCAGTCTCTAAATTTCTAGCAAGTAATATTTCTTCACATATTTACTCATCTTTTAATAAACCTCACGTAAGACAACAAAAAGGCTTCATTAGTTGGTAAAGTGGACTCATCGAGCTGAATTGAGAATTGACTTGTCAAAGGATTTTTTCGGATAATATTTGCGGCCGGTTTGTGAAGCACAGTAGTTTTTACTGCAGTTATTGCTGACAATATTAACTCTTCTCCGATGTTATGTGATTTGCCTTTTTGAGCAATTAACAAATAGATATTGTACGAAGCTCGAAGTTCGTCGTCATCTTGATTAGCAGCCACCGAAAATAGTTTAGCTACCTAACATTAAAACAATTGCTTCATTCGAAAATGTTTTTAGACATAGAAGACACAAAGGCGACGATAGGTTTGTGGGATTTTCAATGAATCCGAATTTAATATATTCCGCACAAGAATAAAGAAGAGACGGCAATACCGTCTCTTCTTTATTACATTGTTTTGCTTTGAAAAATACGTTCAACTTCGCGAGTAGTGTAGAGGAGGCGTGAGTACTGCTCATCTATTGCGCGCGAAACCACAAATGAAAATAAAATAAATATAACACTATTTATATAGGTATGCTTAAGCAGCACGCACCGACAGGAATAAAACAAACATGCATAAACTCGTTTATCTCATTCGATGCTCAATCGTACTCAACAAGTCCGAACAAGTATTCAATTAACCAACCGACTGATACAGAAATGCACAAATGCAAATTCGGGTTATTTAACAAAAACTTGTTGAAACATGATAGATCTGAGTAGTTATTACTATTAAAATGCGAAAATGTGTCTGTTGCCTTTTTAGTTGTTTGTTTGTGTCTACTTTCATTATGAAACGGAGCGACCGAATATAATATATATAAATAGGACAGATAACGGAGAGAAATATAGAACCGCGTTTTAGCAATCTTTTATTTGATACTAGCTGACCCGGCGAACTCTGTTTCGCATCAAAAGTAATAACTGCTGCCCCGCTATGTTAATACTGCAATATCTTCGACAAATTTGAAGTCGATAGCAGCTATAAGTTAAAAATGGGAATTTTCCATTGTTAACACCCCCGCAACCCCCCTTGTGGGTGGAATTTCGTAAAATCCGTTCTTAGCTGACCTCTATTCGGCGAAAGGAATAATCCTACCAAATTTCAAGTCGCTACGCCTTATGGTTCCAGAGATATCGTGATGAGTCAATATATAGGTGGAAATCTAGAAAGAAAGAAAGAAAGAAAGAAAATAAATTTATTTACACAACACAAGACACACAAATGTTTTACAAAAAATGGGACAATACAAAAGTTCACAATAGTGTGTGTCATTGTGGTTGCAAATTGGACACCAGCTCAGCATAATGCTGAGATGTATGTTATACACCCCAGCGCTGATTTTCAGCCAAAAATATAAAATCTCTTATATATATATATATAGATTAGTTGATGTTCACAAGTTGTTGTTGAGAGACGAGATCTCATGCAGTGGTTGTCTAAGAAGCCTCGAAGCTAAATAAAATTACAAATCACCCCCGAGGCCTCTACACAATGCCCCCATTTTCTTTCTGGGTTTCTTACCTGAGACCTGCACTGCCCACAAGGGGGCGTTATCCCACTTTGGGAAAAACTGTTTTAAAGTCTTTTTACTTATTGAAGAGTTTATTATGTTTATCATTTGATTTGATCTCGGATAATAATAATGTTCTCGCAGAATTTTTACGTCCCAAATAGGTGGCGGAACCCATTCCCATAAAAGCCGGTACAATAATCGTTGATATTTTTTACACACAACTTCCAAAAATTGTTCCTAGGAGTCATTGGTATGAGCCCGAATTCGATCCCGCGACTTTTTTATTCAGAAACTGGGTGCTCGATCTCTGAACCACCGAGACTCATAATCTTTTTAGAATTTGTTTATAACAGAAATTTTCGAATAAGTAGCACCTCCTCAAAAGAGGAAAGAAGTTCCTATTGACTATGTTCTGTAAAATTAAATAATAATAATTAAGTATATGTCTACTGATAAAATAAATTCAGTTATAGGTAATATTCCGTTGCTATTTTTGATCTACATTCCGTTCTTTCAAATAAAGCTACCTAAAATATATAAAAGAAAAAAAAACTACCCGCACAAACGTTTTCCAATGGGAGAAAGAATTGATTCTTCATCATGGTACATTTTGGCTTAAGTTGATATTAAGTATTGTATCAACGAAAGCGCAGGGCCTGTCATACTCTTGATATTAAATTTTAAAATTGCAGTCCTTTGTGCGAAAAATATTCCTACCATGGTATTGTCAAACAAGAATAAGATTGAATCTGTGACTTTTGTTTAACGTATTACATAAATATTTCTTATTATAAAACATATTTAAATATTAGACTCACCGCACGGGCTTCGTTCGAAATGAAATTTATTTTAAAATGAAAACATTTTTAAATCTCAAATAAAATTTAATGCCATCCCTGTCTTTGAACATTTACAAAGCGGTACATGATACTAAATCTTGTTGAGTTCGGTCGAGCTAACAGTATCAGGATGAGAGGCCTTATAAAATTTCCAATGCTGCTCTTTTCCAATTTCACTTGTTATCACTACATAGTATAAAACAAAGTCGCTTTCTCTTTCCCTATGTCCCTTTGTATGCTTAAATCTTTGAAACTACGCAACGGATTTTGATGCGGTATTTTTTAATAGTTAGAGGGTGTCAACGGGGTGGTTTTGATCTATAATTCATGAATAGTGTAGTGAAAAAAAATGATAATTTTCAAGATTTAAAACTTTAATCGAAAACACTGCCTGAACCCTAAGTGATAAATCAAAACAATGTACTACATTATTATACACCTTTAAAAGGTCTATAAAAAAGTCCGCGAGGGCATATGTCTATGTCTTAGGGATAACCCACAATGATCATTATTATTTTTTAACTTTTTACGAGAAATAATGGCTTATTTACGAAGCAATTTTAAACATTACAGCATTAATTTTCATCCAATTAAGTGTCTTAAATAGATTGTGCTTTTAATATAGATCAATATAGCCATTTACAGCATGTAATTTAAACTAATATTTACGAAGATATTACAGTATTAACATAGCGGTACATAGCAGTTGCGTTTGCGCGCCAAAACGCGTGCCGATAAATAGCACAAATTGAACTTTTTAAGATCCAAATATTACTAATTTATTTCTTTTGATGCGGAACGAAGTTCGTCGGGTCAACTAGTTTTTATATAAGATCAAGAAATTAAACAACTGTTTCCAATGTGTAATTTAAATATGATAACGGCTGTTATAACTACAACAATAAACTACACATGCTTTTTATACAAGTTAGAATTTTGAATATCACGAGTGTTTGCACAAATATAATAAACGTAAATTGGAAATTAAAATTTAAACAATTCTGATAAACAATAGTTGTTGAGTAATTCATAGACGTTGCAGGATTTACAAACAACTAATGGTTCATAAATGATTAAGAGACATTGCTGATTAACTATCAAAAGTTAATTGATGAGCCCTAACAGACTGTACTGATTAAGTAACGAACAACGGATAAAAAGTATAAGATTGCTGATTGGCTAATCAGCGACGGATGCGAAACGATAGTAAAGAAACAGTAATGAACATTGATACAAAATAATTTTATAAAATGAATTTTAAATAATTTTAATAGTAATTATTAATTGTATTAATAATTTTACACATTAGAGTTAGACCACACAGGCTTCGTTCCAGATGCAATTGATTTTAAGATTGATCGTGAGACAATAACGGACATTGTTGTTTTACCTCCTAAAATAGCGTCATAAAATGCACTTTCCTCAGGGGCTACTACGTGTAACTGCACTAGCTAATCCCTCCCCTCTCAGCATCCAGGGATTAGTGTACACGAGAGTAGGCTGTGCAGGCCCCGTGTCCCTCATACTTTAGAGCGGGCAAACTTTAGATCATTATATAAAATTGTTCCGGGGCAACAGGCTACCCGGCATACACAGAAATCTGCTTCCTGTTGATCATCACCTAGAGAGGATAAAGCTGATTTTGCTGTTTATAACAGAGGCGCAGATATCTTCTTTATGGTATATCGCGATATCTTTTATTGGGTATTTTTATATTTTTTGCATCGCTGGCTGAAAATTGATTGGGACGTACACAGAAATTCTAGCCTGCGAGCCCATGTCTGTGCTGACATCTCGGCGGTCTTGTAAGGATTTAAAGACCGTCTGGCTACAAATCAAGAAACTCAAGTCAACTTCAAGAAATCCTCGTAGATTTTAATTCCCGAATAGCTTCTATCACGCACAGCCGGTGGCGTAACTTGATCTGTCCATGACTTTTCTACACCACATGAACTGACACAAACGGGTTATTGCGCCCACTCGCATCCCATGCCAGATATTGACGACCAAAAACTTTTCCTATTGGATTTACTGATGACCTTCCTGATCCTGACCTTCTTACCAACACTGTTGCTGATTTGTGAATTACAGATAATGAAGTTTTCCCTTTAATCCTCTAATTCTATTGCTGTTCATCGGCTAGAGCCAGCTACCCAGCTAGAGTTGGATAGACCACGCTAAGGGGTGTTATACTTTTAGAATGAGTGTTAACAAAACTTTACCACGTCTGATCAGGGAGGTCCAGTCATTAGTCCACGATCCTAAAGAGAAAGCTGATCGTCTTAGCATTCTTTTGCATCCAACTCTACTCTCGACTATACCCGTCACTGGTCATGCCGATTCGTTTCCGACAAAGTACGACGTCTACATTTCTTGCTGGTAGAATTCCATCAATTGTGCTAAAAACGTGCTGTAGTGTTTGGACCGATTCTAATGCGTCTTTTCCAGGACTCCTACTCTGCGGGTAAAGCCTTAGTCCAAACCTCCCCAATAAAGGCGACTGCTCAGATCCATTAACCTACAAACCTATCACCATCAATCACCTTATTCTCCCAGATTATGGACATTTATCAACCGTCAACTCCTTGGTTATCTAGATAAATACCAGCTGTTGCCTCGTGGCACATTGGTAAAACTACCGGCTGCAGCAATGAGGTCGGGGGTTCAATTCCCACCCGAGCACAAATATCTGTGACAAACATGAATATTTGTGTGGCGTTTGGGTGTTTTTCAATATATTATAAGTATGTATTTACAAAAGAAAAGTATACTTATATGTATTAATATCCGTTATCTAGTATCCATAACACAAGCATTTAGTTGCTTAGCTTGGAACTAGAGGGCTCTGTGTGTATTGTGGCCAAGATATTATTATTATATTATTATTATTAGTTTCGTGACCGTCAGTATGGATTACACCACTTCGTCGCTCAGCTAGTGATCGTCGTGATACTTAAAGCATCGGTAGAGTAGGTAGAGGCGGTTGGGAATAAGAGAAGTCGCTAGCCATTTGTTTGGACGTATTGAAAGCCGTTGATTTTTACAAAAATCGACTTAAAGTGGCTTAAGCCGCGTTTCGTTTGATAATAAAGACTAGTCCCCTTAAAGGCCAGCTCAGCCATGATGAAGCTCTACTGTAGTCATGCCGGTAGCTGTATTCGTTTGCCCACCTTTCTCATAAGAAAATTAATAAACAATAATGAATAAGTCAATCGTGATCAAAATCATGATTGATGAGATCAACAGTGATGGCTTACTGATCAAAAACAATAAATAATGAAGAACATTACTGAATTTACTAACAATTACGACCGTTCCTGACAACGAGGAGCGTTGATGGACAAGTACTTAATATTTTTATGCAACAATCATCTGTGAATAGGGACGTTGAAAATTTTTTAGTGTTAACGAAAACATCGTCATCATCTTCCAACCCTTTTCCTATAATTGGGGTCGGCACAAAAGGTTTTTTTTTCCACGCTTCCCTATCATTCACTTCTTCCACACCTTTCCTAGTCATATCATCTTTCATACAATTCATCTATGTTTTCTTCGGGATTCGGCAGAAGAGAAGAGCTCTTCTTTCCTTCGACGTTCAGGTTCTTCATTCTTTTCTTGTTAAACAAAAACACTTTTCGTATAATAATTTCATTTGATTTGATTTGGTTTTAATTTTTGTCCAGGCAACCCTAAAGATTAGGTAAAGTTTTTGTTATTCCATAATATACTTATTTAAAAAGGTCTTGTTGGTCGAGTGGTCAAGCACCCCGCTTCTGAAGCAAGAGGTCGCGGGTTCGCATCCAGGCTCTGGTCACACCAGTGACTTTTTGAAATTATTTCCGAAAGTTATGTGTGATAAACATCGATGAGTAAAAACTTTGTGCCCGGTATGGCAATAATAACAACCGCTGCTTTTTCTACCCTTTTTAAATGGTAGAAAAAGGCGTGAATTTATGTGTATACTTATAATTTGTTGAGTTGAAGACGTTGAATTCCCTTCACACTGATCACAGTTAAACGGTGAGAGCAAACCCAGCAATTAAAGTTCTAATTTAACCACGGTCGTCGAACGTGCGGTTCTGTTACAATGTATACGGTAAAACAAGCTCATCTGCCATATAGGGTTGCCAACCGCCCAGTTATTCCAGTGACTTCAGTTTCGAATTCTAGATCTCAATAATGAGTTTTCTGAAGTTGTGTGCCCGATGTGTGGCAATAGGCTATTACTTTTGAGATTTTGCCATAATTCCACCAGCATAAATACGGCTACGGCTATGTTAAAATACTAAAAAGTAGAAGTAATAAAAAGGTAAAGTTTTATTTATTACTTTCTCACCCGGTGAACTTTGCTACGCCGCAGAAGTAATAAATTGAAAAAAAAGCAAGTCCTAAGTCATTGCTTATTACAGCAGCTACCTATCAATAAAAGTCCTGTCAAAATAGGTGCAGCCATTTCAGAGATTACCTGGAACAGACAGGTAGACGGACAAAAATTTTAAAATATGTTATTTTGGGGAGCATACCGCATATATATATATATATATATAAAATTCTTCTGTCACAGTGTTTGTCCTCGAACTCCTCCAAAACGGCTGGACCGATTTTAATGAAATTTGGTATACATATTTGTTAGGTCTGCGAATAGGTTTTTATCTATTTTTCATCCCCCTAAATCACAAGGGTTCACCCCTCAATATTTTTTTTAAATTTTTCCACATATTTCTGTTTCTTATTTTTTTTATAAAACGGGATACAAAAATACATACAACCAACCCTAAATTTTCAACCCCATATAATCAACCACTATTTTTAAAATTTTATTTTTCGGCAAGACAATGTTTGCCGGGTCAGCTAGTATTCATATAAATGTAATAGAAAGCACTTATTTCAATATTACAAAACATACAGTGAAATGTTGTTTGTATGTATAAATTGTCATTCCTATCAGTAACTAAACTATATTGTTTGTGACACCTACAAATATCATAATCGTATTAAACATTAGGTAATTAAAATATTATATAATATTTTGTGACAACCCTAACTCAAATTGCAAATGCCTTACGTCACCTAACAATGTTCAATTTAGTGCAGTTAACATCATCATTGAACTTGTGGTGATGCCAGAGTATTTTGGTGTTCAATTAAATGAAACAAGACCAAAGATTTCAGGCAATAATTCGAATACTTGACCTACTGAGCTGAGTATTTTGGCTACTGAGTGATATATCTGACACCACCTGAGATAACTTACGTGAACTTTGTACTTTTATATAAACTTTTACCGCTTAAAGGTGGAAAATTCATATCATAGTTGATCATAGCAAACAACAAAATAGGAGGGCATACGAGTAAGCGTGTCACCTGGTGGTAAGCAACCTGCGTGTTACCGTTGCGTTGCCGGTCTTTAAGGGAGTAGGATAGAAAAGGATGGAAAAGGGGAGTGGGCCTCCGGGATCCTCTCTCACCGGAAGAAACGCGGCATGAGCCACCTTACATCGTTCTTCTGAGAGGTCCTGGTATTTCACCGGTCTAGCTGACTCATTCGTGCAGCGAACTGCTTCGCAACCACTGTTTACTGTGATTTAGAAATAGCGCCAAAAAAACACGTGCAAATAACAAAGAAGTATTTATTTGCTTAGGTACTATTGGCTCTGGAAAAACATGATCTGATTTTAATACGATTCCATTGGTCATAAGAATTAAATATAGTTCATGAAAATGTAAAATATTATTAGTTTTGAAGTTGCCATGTAACCAGTTGCTACTTCCTACGGAGCGTTAATGTCAAGCAGGCAGCCGGTCATAAAATCACGCAATTGCGCAATCTGTTGACAATGTGGATAGTCCGAAAGGATAACATGTTCTGCCCACTTATGGCTTAGAGTGGGATAAGGGCTAGCATATGATCAAATTGCAAATTTAACTCACACTTGTCTGATTTCGTTTTGCTAATGGTATTTTACATACACACATACGGTACATTTTATTTTTAAATTGACTCATCTATAATGCTATGGCTTTTGCGATATTTTATTAGATTTTATTATTTTCTTTTAAAAATATATTTTTCGGAAAAGTCTTGTCCTTATCTAATTAAAGAGATTCGGTAGAAATGATTATTTGTTCTTACTACATTAGATTTAATATAATTTTGCTCGAACTGAATCAGCACATATTACCTTTTATATTCAGAAGTTATTTAGTGGTGTATGACAATGACCGTCAACTATGACTTCCACATAACTAAAGGAAACATAACCTACAAATTGAAAAATGGAAAAATGTTATTTAGCAAAAATAAAACTTGCCAGATGAATTAAGATATTAATTTAAAATGTGGGCGTGAAAATTATGGGTTGTGTGTTTTTTATTAGTGTAAAAATTTATATATAGAGGTTCGAAAAGTAGGTTGAATATATTCGCAGACTTGACCGTAAAGGACACACGATTTTACGTAAATCGGTCGAGTCATCTCGGAGGAGTTTACGGACACCGTGACACGAGAATTTTATTTATTACATACCTATATTATACCTTCCTTTATTTATGAAAAAAACCAAAACGGCTCCTAAATAACTTCGTGCTAGTAAATATTCAGTCTTAATATTCTTGTTTGTTTGTTTGAATGCGCTGATGTCAGAAACCATTGGTGCGATTTCAAAAAATATTTCATTGCGGGATAGTTGATTTATCGAGGAAGGCTTTAGGCTATATTAAATTTTCAAATAAATTAGGGATCCCTACTAAAAATCCAATAATGTAACCTAAGGTGCAAGAAAATGACCCGAATCCCTATATCATATTTACGTACCGCGCAGTTGTAGGCATTTATTTCAAACTTACAGCCGAGTTGCAATACTCTATGATAATATAATCGTAACGCAGAAGAAGCCTGCTGAATAACGGACAGCTATAATATGTACATAAAATTTGAAAAATAATTTTTGCGTTACGTTTAAGGTTATATATTATCACGCTTTGATCAATATGAGAGGAGCAATAATATTGTTAGTGGAAAATGTATAAAATATGGCG
Organism: Euproctis similis; assembly: GCA_905147225.2. Lineage (NCBI taxonomy): Eukaryota > Metazoa > Arthropoda > Insecta > Lepidoptera > Erebidae > Euproctis > Euproctis similis. The sequence goes on from LR990107.1 coordinate 5,001,143, forward strand.
GTACGAAGTTCGCGCGGTCTGCTTGTATATATTATAAATTTAATACAGACTTTGTGCGAACAATTGTGCGTAACTAACTGGGTATCGTTATCGCGGCCGGAGTCACGCATCGCACCGGTCACGTGACCCGCGCGTGACCCGAACGCGACCCGAACGTGACCGACGCGCGACCGACGCGCGCCTCATCATTTCGATATGTCCTGTTTACTGAACGGACGCCATAAATCGTTGGCCAACAGTTCTCATGTCTTTCCGTTAACTTGCTCCAACCATTTGTTGTATGATAAGTATGACAGTAATCGTGTTTATCTATTATTTAGAGTGCATATTTTATATTGGCAGAAATGGAATAAAACATAGGAAGTGCCACCAAACTTTGCGACAGCCAACTAATAATATCTACTGTGGTGGTTACAACTCAGAGGTTACGAGTTCGAATCCGTGTTAACACCTATGTTTTTCTAGATATCTTATCGCCTGCCACGGGTGTTAAATATCAAACAAGGAGTTTGACATTTGACAATTCAGCCTCATTATTGTGAAATATGTATTTGATTACTAGGTTACCTATGGTAATAAAGGCGAAACAATAAAAATAAGATGTCTAAGCTGATTAAACATTCAAACGAGAATATATAAAATAGTTTAAATAAATAACGACTGCTTCGATAGATGGCGTTGTGTGCATCATATGAATCTCGCAGTTGTTACGATAATGAAGACCTTTTATGACGAAAGCCTTCCTTAGGCGCCGTCATTGCGTCAGGGTGAATATGAATCAGCGTCGTAACACAATTAGATGCCAAACACACCGTATTACGTCTGCGACTCATAGTTAGTCCTCGTTGTACCAAAAGGTCTACCATGTCTCGGTATATATCTATAATCACATTAATCACGATAATATTAATATTTCGTACATACAGGGTAGGCAGAGAGAACAGATCGCCATAAGATACGATTCTTATACACCTCACTCGCTTCATTGACTTTCATAACTGTTATAAATAAATAACAAAGCAATATTGTAAATGTACAAAATACCACAGAAAATTAGAGATTTTGAGGAAAATTTAAAGAGTCGTCTTTATCAGAGAAACGGGAGTCGTTTTTTACAACGGGAAAGTCAGGGAAAGCGAAACTACCTTTTGATATATATATAGTTTTATTACTCTTAGTTATTATTTCATTTCACAAATATAAGTAGTTGAATTGATATCTGCGAAAAAGTTAAAGTAATTATAAAATCCTCGACTTCCTGGTGGATACAAAGTTGGATCGTCGGCCCGTCGTTTCCAACCGCTGCCAGCCCCATTGCGGAGCCGCCGGAGGGCACCCTACTTTTTCCTAGCTATGGTGTCATGTCCAGAACACGTTTCCCCGATCGGATATCATCACTTTAGCTCTCTTTTGCTTTAGTCTATACCTATGGCTATCTATTGGAAGTCTTTATTTCTAATCTCATCCTGCAGAGAAATTCCTAGCATAGCAAATTGTAGGACCTATTAATAGTCTTCTTAGCGTTTATTCACATTGGTTTGATTCAAGATGAAGTTTTTCCTTGGTTTTGTAGTCTAGTAGTCTACTCCACCAAGTTTCCCAAATGCCGCCCAGACCAGCTGTATCCTTCTTCAGGCTTTTTTCTCCAAGATAATCTTACCTACTAGTTGTACTTGCCGGAGACCACTTCGAACTACTTGTGGAGGTACCCCATCGAGCATAATTGGCTTCGGGATCATATGTCGATTAAACGTAACTTTAGTTTTTTCAACGATTTTGTCAACGTTTTGTCAACGACGAAAACCAAATAGAACGTGTTCTGGAGGAAGGTGATGTTAAGAGCCTCAAAAACCGACGCGCGTGCATGAAAAGAGTTATGAATGTCAACGAAGCGAGTGAGGCGTGTAAGAATCGTGCCATATGGCGCTCTGTTCTCTCTGCCTACCCCGCAAGGGATTTGGCGTGAAGTTATGTATGTATGTAGTTTTGTCAAAGTTCACCCGAAGACTAAGCGGAAACTACTGCAGAATTAACCTGACTAATTGTTGCCGATAGGCATTCGGATAATCGAATAAATGCAGAATAATGTTAAGTGCTTATTAAAAATCTCTACACGTTTGTTACATGTAAATCGGTATTTGTCATTTGATGTAAGAAACTTTTTCTCTTCATTGGTGCTATATATGACAAATTCGTTTTAGTTGTAGTAAACTTACAGTATCTCAGTTTATTTTATTCAAACCACTTGAGAGCTGTTTCCAGGGCATGATATGCCACATCATGTATCAGTTTCCACGTCTATATGCACGTTCCGACACGTTTATGCTTGCATAAATTCGACTTGTTGGTTGGCGGTTGGTAGTCCGGATAATCGCGAATCCGTACAACTGAGGGAGATCCTGCCCAGTTTCAGCCATGTTGACGATGTCGTCTGGTCAAAATCTCAGATGTAAAGTGATGTCTAGGGTCTTAAAAATGTCTTCGTCACCTTGCCTCACATCCAATCATTTTGTACACTATTTCGTATTTAATTACATACATAACTTCACGCCAAATCCCTTGCGGGGTAGGCAGAGAACAGATATTATTATTAATTAATACCCAAAAATACCACTGGTCTATGGATATGATATATTTGGGGTATAGTATTACATACTTATTACATAATTAATAATGATAAAATAATATTCGGCGTTGCTCTTTCCTCCCTTTATAAAGAGAGTGGAGCTTGAAGGTACCTACAGAAAATTTATTTAACACTGCGGAAATAAGCATTTTGTAGTTTTAATTTTTAACCACTGCAGTATTCATTCAAATATCCTTGATATATTTGGCGCCATTTACGCGAAGATTAGTAACGCTGTTTTAAAATCTTTACTAATTTTAATTAAGAAAGTCTCTTTAGGTATCAGATAAAATCCTTTATGGATATAGCACGTGTAAGAAGATTATTATAATTTAAGCGCTAGTTGTACAACCACGTTTAGAAGATTATCTGCTGGTCTGACTATAACTAAACAAATCCAGTCTTTAATGCAAACCGTTCTTATTTACCGAGAATTAAGCTAGCTCGCCGCTTCAAGCCGTTCTCTATTAAACAATTTATAGTTAAATATTAAGTTTGCCTTTTAACAGACTTCAATAACGAGACTATTATTATATATGTAACTAGTTGACCCAGCGAACTTTGTTTCGCCTTTGTTTGGTGCATCTAACTTTAGTAGAATTTGTCTTGTTGTATGGAGTAGATTACTGAAGCTGTTGCCACATAAAAGCACAAATTTCATCGGCATTTATTTAGATAACTTCCTGAAGAAATGTAAAGAAAGGCTATTGAATATATTTGTAACTTATTTATACATAATACGTACAATAACATTTTCATATGAATATCGGAACGAGGCAGTTAGGCGGGGATAATCAATAAATGGGAAAAGAGAAAATATCGAAGGGTCGGCAGTAATGTGAAAAGTGACTAGCAATCTCTGTTATAAGGACGACGCAAGGCTAATATAAGGAATTTTCGGCGTGCATGGGCATGAGGACTGAAAATTTCGTTGTGCCTGTAATATTCCCAACATACACGTTCGTACATTTAGAAAGAATAGACGACGTAAGATTGACTAAGCTATACAATGCAAAAGCGGATGGATGTAGGAGTAGAGGACGGCCAAGGCACACCTTCCATGACCAAATAGAACGAGTTCTGGATGTCATGGTGATGTCACGAGCCTTCAAAATCGACGCACGTGTATGACAAGATTTATGAAGCTAGTGACGAGTGTGAAAATAGTGCTTTATGGCGCTCTGTTTTCTTCGCCTACACCGCAATGAATTCGTCATGAAGTTATGAATATATGTCCGAACTCAGAAACGAAATAGCAACAAACCATACCACTGTCATAATAATATGCAATTAGGCCCTCTAATAACGCTTCCTTAAATATATTTTGGATCAAGTTTAGTACATATTCAATTTTTTTTAAATAAATGCACGGAGCACGGAATCAAGACCTTTTGGCGTGTGTTGGTACTAGTAAATTGAAAAAAAAAAAATAGATTTTCTTGTGTGTGGGGTGTGCCGCGGTAATGGGGCGCGTTACAAATTAGGGTAGATATATGTCCCAGGTGACTTGCTGTTCGGTTTTTTTTCACGATTCGCATAGGATGCATGTTTACACGCCATGGATTCTTATTATCAACAACACGTTTCGTAAAATTATACATTATTTTACGGCCTCATTACCCAAAGGTGTAGGCAGAAGATATTAACACGACGCGCCGTATTAAATAATAATAATTGATTCCATCGAAAAGCTGGTCATTTTTTGACAATCTGCATAAATATACTTAATAATTATAAGCCCATGTCCCAAGTATTCTAAAAAAACAGTGTACAGTTTAAACTTTCTTGCGATTTTATTATATGTAAAATAACATAACTTCACGCCTTTTTTTACCCGAAGGTGTAGGCAGTGGCTGTTAAACCTCGACTCGCTGTTATGTTTACATCCTAAATGTGGCGAACCTATTCCCATACACCGGCAAAGTTTTCAGTCAAGGATATTTATCACACTTTACTTCCGAAAACAATTTCGAAAAGTCATTGGTGTGAGCCCAGATTCGAACCCATAACTTCTCGATTTCACTTGATGTCACCGAGACGAAATAAATCATAAATTACCCCTAATACAAATAAAAACTAAAACAAGAAAAAGGATTAACTTTTATAGAGAGATTTAAAAATTATTTAAATGCGACATACAAATAAAAATCCACTAGACGAAGTAGGAGAGTTTTATATTTCTGTCTACCTGAAAAGTAGAAAGTCATGAAGTAATGTCGTTATGTTCGATAAAAATATATTTCAGATGTTATATTTTCGTCTAATATCGAATACTTGTTATTAAATTCTGCGATTCCAAATAAGACTAACAAAATAACAATTTGAGCCAAAGTCGTATCAGGAGGTAGCTTGATAGTCACAAGACACAAACTTGCTAATTGTGCCACCAGGTGGTGTTAACGACTTTTAATTACGATTATTAGTGTGTCGAAACATTTGGAAGATTATTTATATGTGACAGTCTTAGAGAACACGCTTGACAAAGATTTACTAAATGGATGATTCCATTCCATTGATGAATGATTGAATACCTATGTGTTTTTTTATCATTTTATTTACTGTATTTTTCACATATTATATTTGATAAGAAAAATAAACTTTAACCTTGCAATATATGCTTAACAAGACATCAAGTAATATGAAAACGTAATTAAATATTTCAGGGCGAATTTCGGGGAGTCCGCCGAAATGATAAATGTTCACTAAAATTAAAATTTTGCTAATTAAATAAACTTTTATTTTAAAATTATTTGAGTGTCAACACTGCTAGAAAGAAAAAAGCAAATTAATAAGGTAAATTGAAAACACCATTTTGAAATAAATTAAATGAACCTAACACTAAATATAACGGCTACAGAAACGACAACTTTTTTGAAGTGGAACTTCTAATGTCTCGTGCAAAAGCGTTTAACGCTTTTAACGCCCCCTCGCGGGTATTATAGGTAATATAAAACACTAAAACATAAATCGGCTTATATAAACCAAGGAAGAGAATTTCCATAGCGTGATTAAAAACTGTACATAGACATCTAGTAGCTAGTAGCGGCACTATTTTTATTGGACCGTGTCTCAAAAGTACTAACTGCATAAAAATATTGTTTTTAATTTTTAAATTTATATGCTACTTAAAAAAAAGAACAAAACCAAAAATTCAAATATTAGGAGGAATATGCAAACAAGGCATTTTTAATGCTATATAATAATAATAATAACAAATAATAATTAGTTTGACGTCGCTATAACTGAAAACCCAACCTTGGGAACCTTAATAAAAAGTATCCATACAGACACAGGAGTTCAGTATTAGAATTGTAAAACATTAAGTAATTAGTCATAAAATAATATAGTTATTAAAATGCAATAGGTCGCAGGTAAAATAATGGCTTTTTGACTTCTGTATTTATTACTGTATTTAATTTCATTATATAAACTAAATTTTAATTTATCTTGATTATTTTTACCTTATTGCAACCATTAGTGTACATGTACAAAAGTACAATTAGATTACAAATACGTTTAAGAAGTATGAAAAACAAAATGGGTAAAATAAATAATTTCTTTCTAATGTGCCGCCAAATAATCTATACATGTGATAAAATTGTAGGAAAGTTGAATATTTCATTGAGTTTCATTGAATATTTCATTTGCATAATTCTTGGGATATGATCTACAATCAATACCAAACCTCAAAATATAGTTTTTAGAATTTTTGTCTGTTTGTCTGTATGTTTGTTACGGATAAACTGTAAAAGTACTGCATGCTTTTACGTCGAATTTTGCTTAAATATAGCCAAGAGGGTCGGGTCAACACAGGCTAAATATTATCACGCTATCACTAACTGGGGGTGAGCGATGAACTCGTATAATGGCACAAGCACAGTATTCTTCCTGCTTTTTTGGCGTCCACGCAGATGAAGTAGCGAGCAACAACTAGTATAGTTATTAAAATGCAATATGTAGCTAGTAAAATAAGGGCTTTTTAATTTCTTTGTATTTAATTTCATTACATAAACCAAATTTTGATTTGTCTTAATTATTTTTACCTTATTGAAATTTCTTTCTAATTAATTCTTTTTGTGCTATCTGTACTAGTATTTTTTTTTGTAAATCTCTATTTTTTTTGTAACACAACAAGTAGGTACAAAGCGGCTACCGAACATGCCAGACGTATATTTGTTATTATAAGGACAATTAAATCGATATTTGTTATTTTGCAATGTATGTAAGTATCTAAGTATGTATATAATAAGTATGTAATAAATATTTATAATGTATTGAATCTTAGAACTCAATTTTAAAGTTTTTATACACGCTAAGTTTGGATAATATTATTAACAGTCGTAGAGCCAAGCAGTTCGCTGCATGAATGGGCTGGCTCGATCGGTGAAACTCCACCGCCACTCATTCAAATATAGTTTTAATGCTTTTTTACAATATGGGTATCAAATGAAAGGGCTTTTCGATAGTAACTTGAAAATGTGACGTCATTCTAAATCCAATGCTAGAAGTATTTTAATGCATTGCATGCACAATATGGGTATCGAATGGGCTTGAGCTTGGGGTACCTAAATCAAAGAACCACAGAAATAGATCAAGATAGAACAGCGAATAGGCGTGGCAAGCGTGCCAAAACCATGCACTATATTGCATGCTTTTCGAAACTCGCTCTCATTACGCAACGAGCGTTCCTGCCCTGCGTTCAGGACGTAAAAAAATAGATAAAACGTCACATATATGCCTTATTGTGCTGTGGACAATTGTAAAAACAAAAGTAGTGAATCAAATATGAACAAAGGAAATATTTCGTATGATCAGTAAGTATACAAAATCAGTAGAAAGAATTTTTTTTTGAGATTATAATTTATTGTTTTACTTTTACGATGTTGATTAATTACGATCACAAGATGTATATTTTTTCGTTATGATAAATATCCATTGCTGTCCGCATTCAACGCCCGTATACAAAAACATAGCGCGTATAAATTATACGCGTAATGTACGTCGAATCGAACGAAATACACAATACACCTGCCGGTTGATCGCTGTGTCTATTAATCGCTGTGATTGGTCTTCGAATGTTAGAGATGGGCACTCCATGTATCGTTGAGTCTTAGGACTTATAAATAAATTAATTCAATAATAATTCGAGTATCAGCTCATGTCTTGCTTTGTCCCTACTTTATTCTAACACCACAAATTTCAACCAAAGTGCTTCGTAATTACATTGGCAGCAGTTTATTTGACGGTATAAGTTTTCACCAATTTGACCAATCGCCGATGGAAAATCATCTCGTTCTTCTCATACGGGCAGTAACCGAGTTATATGTCGACGTTCGGCTTCGTTATTTAACCAGGACTGTGAGGCCACCTCTTACAAAAACGCAAATATTTAATAAATATGTATAGTTTCAAGGACAATAAAATATTTATAAATAAAGTTTATATACTATTGGGAAAATATGTTAAATATGTTAAAGTATTTAACTTTTTTTAAATTTTCTATGATTACCGTTCGTTACACAAAATCAATAAATTTGGTACCACATAAAAATAATAAATTTAACACACGTTGCAGATATTATCATCTATAATCTAATGAGTGTGTCTCCTCACTAGTCGCCCCGGCTCACAATGAAAATGACGTCACGCTGTGGGCGTGGTTTTTAAAAAAAGTGTCACGCTTGAAATGTATGGAAATATGACATCGCGGCCGTTCTATCTTGATATATTTCTGTGAAAAGAACAATGCGACGTCGAATATGGCACATCCTCCTAAACAAAATAGTCACCAAATTCTACCCAGACCTTAAGAACGAACCCGCCAATCTCCATTCCACAGTCAGTAGTTTTACCGTGTATTGGTAAAACTACCGACTGTGGAATGTAAGTTGTGCTCTGTATAAATTAAGCGTGTTATAAATGTTCGTCTGATAAAAAGTTCCACTTCAGTAGCGCGTAGGGACTCCGCGTAATTTTTTTTAACTATAATTGTCCCCATAGTACAGAAATGAAATAAATGCGCTAGCAGGAATACACGTACCTAGTTGTTTTGGCGAGTGTGTGGCTCCAACGATTAGAGGCAGGCTTGTTCGTAGTGTTGGCCTGTTTTACCAGTAAAACAATCAAAATTATAATCCTACATCCGCATATCCTCATCCGCGAATCGCTGTCTGTACATTGAAAAATATGATATGAGGATTCATATCATATTTTTCAATGTACAGACAACGATCCGTTACATTTTAATTATATTTATAGATTTATAACTGTATTGCGGACTTGCGAAAAGTCGTAAGCACGTCCCGAGCCATGGATCTGGAACATTCCGCACAAAAGCATAATACCAAGGCATTGAAGCGTAAAGAATAAAGTAGAATGCACTTTACTTTGTAACAGCAACAATAAAAGCTGGATAGCTGAATAAATTTTATATCTAACATCAGATAAAAATTGGATATTTTTTGACTCGATACACCAAGCTGATTGTTCTTATGTCCAATTGTCAGACAATCTGACAGTTGTACGATAACCCTATACGACCAGGGGGCATATTATGGGCCTTAATTGCAGCCAGCTTGCTCGCTGCCCAGCGAATTCGTATTTCCGACGACTAATTTCAGCTAGTCTAGACTACTCTTAACTGACTAAATGGAATTAGTCGTTGATAAATCGAATTTAGAATGGTTTTGACAGTGCCTACTCGTCAGCGACTAGATGAAATTAGTCGTTGAAAATACGAATTTGCAAGGCAGCGCGTAAGCTGGCTGGAATTAAGAGTTGATAATAAGCTAGCAGGTAGGAGGGGGAGATCCCTCCATGTCCTTAATATTGACGGGCCCGCACGACCTTTGTGCAACTGGCAGTACAGCAGAATTTTTCTGTATAATCTTTTAAATGAGAATACTTTTGTATCGAGTAGTGGTTATTAGTACATATTACGAAAAAGTCAGCGATTATGAATGATGATAAGAGTATTAGGGTGCCTACTCCTTATGGCAACATAAAAGAGATTTGTTTTTTTTTCCTATTCTAATTATTTATTATTAACAAAACACTTAACATAATTTCACTACCTATTCTACCTGAAGGTGTAGGCAGTGGCTGTTATTGCTATTAAGCCTCAAATCGCCGTTATGTTTACGTTCCAAAATGGAATAGGTATCGAACCTATTGCCATACCGGGCATAAAGTTTTTAGTCATCGCCATTTATATAAAACTTTCTAAATTAATTTTAAAAAGTCATTGGTGTGAGCTAGGATTCAAACCAGCGACCTCTGGATTCAGGAGCCATGTGCTCGACCACTCGACCACCGGGACTTTATTCTTTTAATATTTATTTGTATAAATTGACATAAAGGTAATGTTATCTCATATTTTTATTTCCGCTTTTTTTTAAAATTAACCTTATTAGTATTAAACTTGTGCCCTCAGTGCTAATGTTTCACGATTATTATATCCTGACAAAGTTTCTTTTTTACATTTTTACTAATTTTTTATTTAATATCTGTATGTTTGTATAAATAGTAGAGATGTGTCAAAAATCAAGAGTTTTGTGTATTAGTCCGACTTGTGGGTATTAAATTTATAAAAGAAATAAATTTGGAACGTTATGTGACCCGTAATAATGGGATGTGTTAAGTGTGTTTAAACTAGGGGAGGCATATGTTCCCAGGACCCAGTCCCAAGTACCCGTACTCGGTATAAGCTTCTGATGACGCTACACGCCCCGCTTGAGATCTCTGCACGTAAATTATTGTCAGTAATAATAATAATATCTTGGACACATTACACAGTGCGCCCTCTAGTTCCAAGCTAAGCAATTAAATGCTTGTGTTATGGATACTAGATAAGGGATATTAATACATATATACTTTTCTGATATTGAATGCCTTCCGCATTTCAACCGTAAAAAAAAATAATGACGATTAAAGACTACTATTAAAATGGGATGAAACGTGTCTCTTGGCAAATTTGCGACGAAATTAACTAATGTTTTTGTTTCTTCACTTTCTTTACGCATGAAGATGTAAACCACTTCACCTCTTGTTGTCCACTATAATATTGGACCCAATGAATACTGCAGTCTAAAGGTTTGGGCACCTCACTTCTGAATCAAGAGGTCGTGTAATCCAATCTTGGCTCAAAACAATGACTTCTCGGAAGTTTTCTGTTATAAATGTCGAGGAAATCTCAAGTCCGATGTATGGCAATAGGTGTCGCCATCTATATCGTTTAGGAAGTAAAATTACAAAATACTTAATAAGGTTTCCACCCCATCACCATACATGACATCTGACTACGTTGTTTTTGTCGCTCTATGGACTAGAGCCCCTTCTCTATAAAGAAGAAAAAAAAACACTACGAAAAACTCCAAAGTCACAGTTGCAGTAAGACAATTGTGTTCATAATTAATAATACCTCGTCGAGACGAGTGGTGTGTTGGGACATTCGGATACCCCAATTATTTTAGTGTTCCTCTACAATTATTGTGCCATAATATTCATTGACAAAGTTAATTTATCAAGTACCTAGTACCTACACGCTTTCAAAGACAACATTATCTTAACTGTTAAACTCTACTTCAATAATTCTAGACCTGTAAATTAGTAATATTTTTTTATGTAATTATAAGGTCAAAGTACAATTGGGTCACCTGCTGGTAATTAAATAGCGATGTCCATAGTCACCTGCAACAGAGATTACAGTTGCGTTGCCGGTCTTTATTTAAGTGGGATGGAAAGGAAAAGGGAAAAAACTTGGACTCTGGATATCTCTCTCACCAAAGGAAACGCGACATGAGGTCTACTGAGGTCAACTGGTCGAGCCGGCCCATTCAAGTAGGGAACTGCAATTAAAGAAAGGATTGTTACTTTGACACAGTCGTACTCGGATGCTAAGTCCTTGGAGCCAACAACGAACACTCAATTATGTATCGTTGTCACGTATCAGTAATGAATTGAATAGCTCTTTGGCGTTCACGCGTTGTTAGACGGATTTTAATGCTATTATCTGTGGAGCCACTAAATGTTGTCACTAGTGCCATTCAAAGTATCTCAAAGAGATTTAATAAATCGCGTATTAATATGAACCGCTGCTTGGTCAACGGCTATGTTCGAAATATGAATTTATAGAACGTTTTTCTTTTGTAAGATGGTCTTAATTTATGGCTGCAGAGTAAGTATTTGCTTCCGTTTTGCCAAAATCTTTGTAATATTTTTGTTATTTTTTTAATTTGCGTTTTTGGTCGTAAGTTCTTGAATTATCACTGTTCTCAATGCGTGTAGTAATTATTCTTTAAAAAGGATATACAGTTTACTTTCGCGTTACACTTATCGTGAAATTCAGTTTATTTGGAAATTCCGTACAACATATTAAAACGAAGATGTTAGATTGATTTTATTATCGTTAGAAGCCTAATTTAATCAAAATATACATGAATATAACAATATAACTCTTATTACATATCTTGGATTAGATACTTATTTGGTACAGAACCTTTTAATTGAACCTTTTATTTTAGCGGCCGCTAGTTACCCGTTTGTAAGCGTCCTCTCATTTTGAAGCCCATAACCTTTATCTGAACGTCTGACTGGGATAATTTAATTTAATTCCCATAGTGTCGTGATTGTTTTATCAACGTACTTGTCAATTATATTAAATATTAGTTCAGTGTTAACCAGAATTCAGCAGAGGACTTCTGTGTAGAACTATTCGAAATACTAAAATTTCAATACTATGTTTCCAACATGTTTATGGAATGGAATACAAGAATGTTTTTCAATGGTATAGCCACGCAGTTCGCTTAACACACAATACCACCTCTCAGAATATCGACGTAAGGTGGCTCATGCAGCGTGACGCTCGGTGAGAGGTGTGTCCGGAGGCCGAAGCCCTCTCTCCCCACCCCCTTGCCATCCCACTCCCACCCCCTCCCATATCCCATTGTGAGGGGCGGCAACGCAACTGCAAAACTATCTGTGTTTTGGTGACAATGGGCAGCGCTTGTTGCAATAAACAAAGATATGCAAGTTTTATTTAAGCAGATATACAATGCAAAAGAAGAAGGATGTGACCTTGACTATCATTAGCCTGTTGCAGTCTATTGCCGGACATAGGTCTCTCCTAATGTGCACCACAACATCCGATTCTCTGCCTTCCGCATCCAGTCTTTTCCAGCAGCCCTTTTGAGGTCGTCTGACCATCGGGCTGGTGGGCGTCCTACACTACGCTTACCAAGTCGCGGTCTCCACACCATGACCTTCTTGCTCCATCTACCATCGGTCCTTCGACAGATGTGACCAGCCCATTGCCACTTCAGCGAGCTTATTCTACGAGCTATGTCGGTTATTCCGGTTCTCTGTCGAATATACTCATTCCTGAGTCTATCCTTCAGAGATACTCCGAGCATAGCTCGCTCCATAGCTCGCTGAGCGACTTTAAATTTGTGGACTAGCCCCACCGTAAGTGTCCACGTTACGGCACCGTAGGTCATTACTGGTAGGACGCACGGACGACGTGAATGGTGAGTGGACCGGATTGTCCAGTCCAGTCCAAGATCTTAAAGACGTCCTCCAGAGCGTAGGTGAAGAGTTTGGGATATATGACATCTCCCTGTCTTACACCTCGCTTCAGCTCGATGGAGTTCGTCACTTGATCCTGGATCTGGACAGGCATCGTGGCGGTGTCATACAAGCCTCTCAACGACTCGATATATCGCCAGTCAATCCAACATCGCTGCAATGCATCCAGAACTGTCCAAGTTTTGATGGATTCGAAGACGTTTTCGTAATCCACGAATGCCATAAACCCGGCCTGCTCCGGACGCTGGAATTCATCGAGTTTTCGTGACGACCCTCGAGAACAACTTGTAGATATGGCTCAGAAGTGAGATGGATCTGTAATTCTTCAGTAAGATCTTATCACCATTTTTGGAGAACTGCACCACCGCACTCCTGCTCCAAACCTCTGGTGTTATACCCTGTTGTATGACGGAATCAAAAAGACTTGCTAATTCCTTTAGGATAGGACTCCCGCTGGTCTTTAGAAGTTCTATTGTGATTCCGTCATCACCGGGTGCCTTGTTGTTATGGAGTTGCCCGAGAGCCGCACTAATCTCGCTTTCTGCAAAGTCGGGGATGTCCTCACTATAGTGACGCGTTAGCGGGGCTCTGTGGTCATCATCGATGTGTCCCGTTGGCTTGGTCATCCGTGTGGAATAAAGGAGCCCATAAAAAGATTCGATCTCTGCGAGAATATCGGGCTTAGAGGTGACGTCACACTGCGGATGGACGACACGTCCATCCGACAGCATATGGACTGATTTTCGTTTTGCCGCATTCTTGTACTCCCACTTTGGCATTGAAGTCCCCCATAACAACGTTGTAGTGAGCCTTGGCGGTACCATGTATTGCTTTTGCAATATCTTCGTACATTGCCTCGGCTATCTCGTCAAAGTCGAGGTCGGCGCATATACCTGTATTACCTTCAGGGTGTACCTGTTGGTGAGTTTCAGTACAAGGTACGCTACCCTGGTCGGCACACTACTGATTTCCCGAAAGTAGAGTAAGTTGCGGGATGTAAGGTTATTGTGTCCTCCCCCTCTCGCCGGACTTCAGATAGCCCTAAAATATGCCAGTTCAAGCAACCCAGCTCTACTTCGAGTTCGGTGAAGTGTTGGTCCAGCCGAAGACTGCGTCCGTTATACGTGGCCACGCGCATTTGTTTTTGACAGCCTGCCGTAACCCGGAGATTCTTAGCACCCCTTGTCCCACCGTTACTATGACCGCTGCCTTGGCCGGGAATAGTGGGACCACCGGGAACTGGGGCCTTTGCATTTGCGCTTTTTCCATGAGAGGTTTTTGCCCAAAGTCCCGACGCTGGGCTAACGTGTTGGAGACCGCAGGGGCGAAACCTTTTAAAGACAGGGACCTGCTGCCCGCCCCTACCAGAACATTTAAGTTGACCCATATTTTGTAATGGTTATCCCGCCATTCTTCGGTGTAGTGCTGTGTGAGCTTGTTACCGTTGTCGCTCCCGGCTGACTGAGAGATCTTGACCAAATTATGTTAATTATGTTGTTACAATATCTGTAACTTATCTTGTCAGAATTCCGAATTTTTAGTTCTTATTAGTAGCTTTGATGAATCAAGTCTAGGTCATATTAAGGTGTTTAATCAAAGTCTTAAATTGTGATTGGATTTTGACCTGGATTTTTGTATTTTCTATAGTCGTGGGTTTGAATCCTGGCTCACACCAACGACTTTTCGGAATTAACAGTGTTAGAGCCAAGCAATTCGCTGCATGAATGGGCCGGCTCGACCGGTGAAATACCACGGCCTCTCAGAAGACCGACGTAAAGTGGCTCATGCCGCGTTTCGTTCGGTGAGAGAGGTACCCAGAGGCCCACCCCCCTTCCCCATCCTTTCCTATCCCCTATCCCTTAAAGGTCGGCAACGCAACAGTAACACTGTATATGTTGCTGGTGTCCATGGGCGGCTTTGGTTGCTTACCATCAGGTGACACGCCTGCTTGTTGGCTCTCCTATCCCATAAAAAAAAATGTGTGATAAGCACGCTTAACAGCTGCGAAGTTATAGCATAGTTCTTATTAACGTAACACCACAGAACATCACGCCTTTTCTAAACGAAGGTGTAGGCAGCGGCTATTTAGCCTCGACTCCCCGTTATTTTCACGTCCCAAATTGAATAGGTGGCGAACCTATTGCGATTCCGGGAAAATTTTCAGTCAGTCACATAGTGATGCTTGAAATCATCTGGGAGTGTATATATGTAGCACCCGCCTTTATGTTCCAAATAAAACTAGGGGTACGGATTTACGGAACAGAAAATTAATTTTGAAATTTCAATGAACTCACTGCATTAAGTAAATTGGGCATTGAGTCGGTGATTATTTGTATTACCAACTAGATAACCCGGCGAAATATGTTTTGCCTTGGAAGTAAAAAGAAGTAACCCAAGTTACTCCTTAATTCACTTAATGTAGTTATTGCAACTGCCGATAAAAGTCTCGTCAAAATCGATCCAACTCTTTTAGAGATTACCCGGGACAAGCAGACAGACAGACAAAAATAGAAATAGGTGTTATCTTGATGTATGTACCGTATATATATTCATATGAATGCAGCCGAAATCAGTTTTTGCAATATTACAAATAAATCAGTATAGATACAGATAAGAATGCAAATTCACGTCATGTCTACTACGGGTTAGGCAGAAAATATATTGTTATTTTTTATAAATAGCTTTTATAGAAAATAAATAATAGCTACAAACATTTTCTTTCCACGCTGTCAACAAAGTTAAACAGCTAGAACTGCTAGAACATCCGTTCACTCAATATTTAATAGAGGAAGTGCTGTCATACTTGTGCATATCAACGCTGCGATACAGCAAACAAACAGACAGACCTTTGGCGAGGATCCTTTATAACATGTTCCAAATGTCTGACAGCTTCAAACTTCATTACATGGTATAAAACAAAGTCACTTTCCGCTGTCTGTCCCCTTATATGCGTATATCTTTAAAAATACGCAACGAATTTTGATGCGGTTTTTTTTAATAGTTAGAGGGTATCAACGGGGTGGTTTTCACTTAATAATGGTTTTTTAACACCTTCAAAAGGTCTACAAAAAATCCGCGAGGGCATATGTCTATCTTTTAGGGATAACACACAATGACCATTTTTATTTTATTACTTTTTACGAGAAATAATGGCTTATATACGAAGCGATTTTAAACATTGCAGCATTAATTTTCATCCAACTAAATGTCTTAAATAGATTGTGCATGTAATATAGATGATCCTGGTCCTTTATAGCATGTAATTTAAACGAATATTTTTGAAGATATTTCAGTATTAACATAGCGGGACAGCAGTGAAAGCCGATAAATAGCACAAATTGAACCTCATGATATCCAAAATTTACTCATTTATTACTTTTGATGCGGAACAAAGTTCGCCGGGTCAGCTAGTATTTTAATATATTTATTTCCCTTTCATCTTAATGTTCTGATCATTTCCACATGCAGAACTTACACATAGAAAAAAAAGCATTTGAGGATACTTTTGATTAATTTTGTTATTAGATGATGTTCTCATTGTCATATGTTACCGATATTTAGAGTTCAATGGGTTAGGTGGACACACAACATAACTTCCTCAGTCTACACCTCTGGGTTAGGGTTGGATTGGGGTTTAGGTTCTCCAAATCTCAGACAAGTTATTGTCGACAGATGATCGAGTGATAGTCGATTGTAATTTTACGCGCTTTTACTTTTCGACAACGCATTAGCGCCCCCTCGTGTTGTACAATTACCAACAAGACTAGGTTAGCAGAAGTCAGTGTTTGTCAACATTAAATTAATGTTTCTTAAAGCCTCCCATTTTTAAGGTTGATTAATTTAGTTAATGGACGTTTATCCCATTATTTACTACGAATAAAATAGCTCAAACATAAAAATAAATAAATTACATACAATTAAAATTGTTTCTTTACAATGTGATTTAATTTATCTCTTATCTCCTCTTATTTTACACATATATCTCAATTATTTAAATTGTGACCAACTCTCCAACTTAGATCATGGACCTGGTTGTCAGCTACTTTATAATTTATTTTTAGCAGCCACTCTGTGACTGCTTTCAATAACAAAAAAAATATATAGGTAAAAACAGTTTAAAATATTTAAAAAACAGATCAATAAAATAATAAATATAAGAAAAACAAAACGGCATTTATTTAAAAAGCATAATTTTAAGTATTTTAATTAAATACAATATAATATAAATTATATAAAATAAATATATATAAATTTAAGTACTAAGTTAGTAAAAAAAACCAAATTGACGCATGCGCGTTAAGTTAATAAAGCTTTGTGTCAGTTTTGTTCACGAGCGGTAATTTTCACACTTTAAGTTAGACCAAGTTTTATAGATAACAGACTAAGTAGTGTAAATAATGAATTTAGAGCATCAATCAGTACTTTATTCTAATACTTATTACACCGTTCA
Organism: Euproctis similis; assembly: GCA_905147225.2. Taxonomy (NCBI): domain Eukaryota; kingdom Metazoa; phylum Arthropoda; class Insecta; order Lepidoptera; family Erebidae; genus Euproctis; species Euproctis similis. Next base: position 5,018,800 of record LR990107.1, read on the forward strand.
CCCGTCTCCTTAGTAATAACTTACGAATATTATTATACTTTTAATTAGCTAATCCAGCGAACTTTGTTCCGCATCAAAACTAATAAATGATTAAAATTTGGATATTAAAAAGTTCAATTTGTGCTATTTATCGGCACGTGTTTTGGCGCGCAACGCAATACTATGTCCCGCTTTGTTAACATAGTAATATCTTCGTAAATATTCGTTTAAATTACATACTGCAAAGGGCAATATTGATCTATATTAAATGCACAGTCTATTTAATACACTTAACTGAATGAAAATTAATGCTGTAATGTTTAAAATCGCTTCGTAAATAAGCCATTATTTCTCTTAAAAAGTAAAAAAATAAAAATGGTCATTGTGGACTATCCCTAAGAGATAAACATAAGCCGTCGTGGACTTTTTTGTAGTACATTATTTTGTTTTATCACTTAGGGTTCAGGCAGCGTTTGCGAATAAAGATCTACATCTTGAAAATTACCACTTATTTTACTACATGAATTATAGATCAAAACCACCCCGTTGACACCCTCTGAAACCCGCTTTAAAATTCGTTGCGTAGTTTTAAAGATACAGTTTTACAGACAGCGGAAAGTGACTTTGTTTTATACTATGTAATGATATTTTAAAATGCAGGCGGTGTCTCCTCGTATTCGAGAGAAAGATATAATATACGATAGATACAAATAAAAACATAAGTATAATCTTCAAGTTGAAGTGCAGGATAGGCCGAAAGACGAGTGTCAGCCGATATCCTAGATGATCCGTGATTTAATAATAATATGAAGTTTTAAAATAGGTGTGTACCATCACGCTTGTAAAATTCTAAGGGTTTATAACTCATTTACACTCGATAAATATTTCATACCTAAGAACAAGTATCGGATGTATTCCCATATCGATATTATTACTTCAAACTTCCTAAAACTTTTCTTATAAGTCGTTGTCGTATGCTAATATTTGTTCCCGGGACCTCCGTAACTCAGATATCCTGCTGTATGTATGTACATACGGTTGGCTTTTAAAACATAACATAATCCGTCCATTTTATCATCAATAGTAATAAAGTTATTTATAAACTATTTTTTAATTGTGTTATCTAAGTCTAATATACACCTAATAAATATTTAGAGGATTACGTCGGTCATTTAGAAGAAAAACTGATATATAAAGATTTTAATAGAACAAAGTACATACGTAAGTAAATATTGTTTTCTTATAATTCGTTTGTGAGTGATGTGAGTGACAACTTATGTTGTCACACTTATGTGTACAAGCGATCAGACCCCCTTTCAATAGATAATATATCATATTGTTATATTTTTCAAGATGAAATACAACTACTATTAAATGATAAATAGAGCCGAATTTATATTTTTTTATATTATGCACTCGACTGCAATAAATCAATTCTTGTCAATAAATTTATGTAGATAGTAGCTCCCCCCAAAAATGTGAAAAAAGTTTGAGAATCACTTATCGATAACGATGAAAATATCATTAAAATACGCCATGTGGAGACGAGGGTTCTACAAATTGGTGATTGCGGAATATATATTAAAAAAACTTGGTTCTCGAATTACTTTAAGATGAGTGTCCGTATTTTTTTACCATTTCTCAGTTAAATTTGATGTCAATTACATATTTATTCAAGTAGCTTTACCTCGCTACCTGTTACATTTCAGACCAGAAAATTATTCCGCTGATTATACCTCGGGGTACTCATTTTGTTGCCCTTTCCCACTCTAAGTGGAGTCGACACAAGTGATCTTTTTCCATTGTCTTTTATCACTTCATCCTTCCATTTTTAGGCCCACCCTACCGATATGTCCATCCATTGATATTTCATATCTGTCCTTGTAACATGAATTTCTTCCCTTCTCATAATATGTTCAGACCTCACAAATCCACCAATTCTAATTTTATATTCTTGTCACACCACAATTCTAACTCTCATCACCTGCATGGACTCACATACATTTCTTTCATTGGCCAACATTCAGTTCCATACAATACGACAGGTCTATTTAATTTAATAGCCATCCGTGGGACGCATCCAGTTCCTAAGGACCTGCAGATTTATATAAACGTTGTGGGTACTATGAGCGCCAAATAAAATAAGGTTTTTTTTTCTATATGTATTCTCAAGTCTTTAATAACCAGAGGTTCGTTTCTTCGAATAAAATATTTGATCCTATTCATTCGTAGATTTTGAATCTATCGTAATACAGAATTTGTACCAAAACCGAAGGCGTCAGCAGTGTTTCCTCGTCTACGCCGAATTAATTTCAGAGCTGATGGACGAGGAGCTAATATCCGTACATCGAGTACACAGTTAAGAGTAAGCTTATAACAAAATTAACATAATAAATTCTGAAATTTAATCGAACATCTAACTCTGATTGGCACACGTATAAACTGAAATAAACGATCGCACGTACACTGAAACTTCTAGAAAGTAATAAATTAGTGTCTACAAAAAAAATGTTAAATGCAATTTGTCCTCCTCGTAACAACGTTTTTTACGAGGGTAAAAACCTACTCATATAGGGTGTTCACTAATTCGACATGAAAACCAATATTGAATGTAAGGGGTGTGTCCTTTGGGAGATGGTTCGGTTTTTGTACGGCGGAATAATTGATATTATTGCATTAGGGTTGTACAAGTTCATATCAATTGAACTAAGGTTAGTACTGTAATATTGTATATTAGCTTGTGTCTAAGACTCCAACATCGGAAGATAATTTAGTTATAATTAAATAAAGAATTCAAAATCATATTAGAATATTGTTGATTTCAGTAATTTACAGTATACTCTAAAATTGAAACATGTCTGGTGTTTTTAGTGTAATAAAAAGTTATTATATCAAAGTGAACTTAAAAGAGTTAACCAGAAATGATAATTATGTATTCTCAATATAATAATAATTATATCTTGGATACAATACAGACAGCGCCCTCTAGTTCCAAGCTAAGCAACTAAATGCTTGTGTTATGGATACTAGATAACGGATATTAATACATATATATACTTTTCTTTTGTAAATACATACTTATAATACATAGAAAAACGCCAAGCAACCGCACAAATATTCATGTTCGTCACAAATATTTGTGCTCGGGTGAGAATCGAACCCCCGACCTCATTGCTCCAGCCGGTAGTTTTACCAATGGGCCACGAGGCTCGTTGAATAAACCTCAATTGTGTTAAGTGTATCAGTTAATAGTCAAATTTCGTAACATTAAAATGTCAAAGGCACTCTTTAACGTGTGGCGCCGGCTTAGAATACCGCCACCCCATCTCTTCCCGTGGGTGTCGTAAAAGGCGACTAAGGGAAAAGGCTGGAAGAATGGGCAGCAGCATTCTCTCTCAACAAAATACAGCCTACTGCGATCGCCAACCTGCCTGCCAAGCGTGGTGATTATGGCAAAAACCCCCCATGAGTGAACGGACCGGCAGTTGTGGCGCTCTATGGGGGAGGCCTGTCCACTGCTGGACCTCAAAAGGCAAATGATGACTCTTTAACGTGTAGGCAGCGATAACTCATCTAGATGAAAGTACTGGGATACATGATGCGCTCTATTCCGGCAGAATATTAATGTTTATAAAATTCTGGCAGATCAAATTTAAAATCCGATATAAATGTCGGAAGTCGAGGAATAGCATATCTGCTCTGTTGATATTCTACTTAAAGAGTCTTGCTAACTTTTCCCATAACACATCAATAAATAAATAGAAATGGGGGACGATTGTCCGTCACATCAAAGTATTAATCAAAATGGCAATCCAGCGCATCTCAAAGTGGTCTCACAATCTTATTTTCTAAATCAATAAAGGAAACGATAATTCTATAGAACTGCGACTAGCTTACCGAGCCGAAACTTTGTAGATAAAACTTGTTTTTCCCAAGGCGGCAAACAAGCTAGCATGACACCTGGTGGTAAGCGACTTGCGCTGCTGATGGACATTTACAACCCTGAGAGTCACAGTTGCCCTTGGAAAAGGGCCGAGGAAAAGGAAGGAGATTAGGCTCAAGACACCTCTCGAAGTGACCGCAAGATTTTGATACTTTACCGGTCGAGCTGGTACATTCGTGCACTACGGCTACTGCATGGCCTACTACTCCGAACTTGTATCAAAATGATTTACACAGTAAACACCGGGCCCCTTCCTTTAAACCTTTGAGAAACACTGTTATGCAAATTACCACCACCCTCCAAACATTTAATAGGTTGTTTTGTGTACATATATCTCGGGAACTGGTATTTAAAACTTTCCCAGAGCTAATTTTAATTAAAAACCAGGATTTATTTGACAAATCCGTAACACTTAGCGACATGTCCGGGACAGATTTTTCTGCTTCCCCTTAGTGAACAGCAAGGGATTGCTTTATCTATTTTAAAAATTCCCAACTAACTTATTACAAACAGAGGGAGGGAGACAAAAACGTTTTATTTGTTTCATTTACTTGTACTTCATTTAAATAGGGATTAAAAAGTTTACTTAACTTAACTTTGTGAGTGACGTTTGTTTGTGGAGAGATCCCCAAGTGAAACCCAATTAAAGGTAATATATATAAGAAAACATACAAATATATTTTATGGAAAAAAAAAATGGCGTCTCTTCTGTCTCTCTTCTATGTCTCTTCTGGTTCTTCAAGTCGTGATGTCAAATCGTGACTCACAACAATGTTTTTTTCAAAATTCAAAATTCAAAATTTTGTTCAGAAGTTATTTATAATAAATATGTATCGATAACATCGTGCCCCGATATATGCCAATAGGTTCTGTCACCTTCAACCTTATGGGAGTGAAAATTAGGTCAGTAGATGCGTAACAGTCAGGTACCTACATCTTCGAGTAAAAAAGGCTTGAAGTTAAGCAAAGTAAAAAAATGGTTTATTATTCTTCAAGAAAGTTATTTAAAAATATATTTTGCCCTGTATATACTGATTAAGAGGCGTATATGAGGTTTAAGAGTTGAAATGATTATCATACTTTAACTAAATATGACTTAAAAATTCAACAAAATAAACCACTGATTTTGCCAGCATAACATAACTTCACGCCTTTTTCTACCCAAAGGTAGTAAACTCGTCCTATGTTTATGTGCCAAATGGAATAGGTGGCGAACCTATTGCCATTGCCAGCTATTGCCTACAGATTTTGCCAAGTTATGTATATATGTAAATTATTTTTATAGTATACCTGTAGGTAAGCAACTACTGCCGCCCATGGACACCTGCAACACAGATAGTGTTACAGTTGCCGGCCTTTCGGGGAATAGGATGGGAAAAGACCCCTCCTTGAGTGCTATCCGGATACCTCTCTCACTGAACGAAACACTACGTGAGTCACTTTACGACGAGGCCGAGGTATTTCGCCGATTGAGCCGGCACATTCATTTCATTTCTCTTAGTCATCGGTACTAAATGATTATGGAGCATATTGAAATACATAAGTTTTTCGTTTTTAGGGTATCTTTGATTAAAAAGCATCCCTACGTTCCTATGTCTATAATCACTTGGATATCGAAAAAAGTAATATCACGGCATCTACTTTTGCCCTGAAATTTCTTAATGAATATTACCAATTACTGAATAATAATACAATAAATAATAATATATTATTATATTATATTATTATATTTATAAATAATAATACAATTACTGAATATTACCAAGAACGAAATATATTCGTATCAATAAGCTTAAACAGGTTTCACTCTAGGAACTTCTTAATCAGATGTCGGTGTACTGCACCACTAGACCAAGGCTATATACTTTTTTATACCCACATTAATGAACGTAATTTGGAACCATAATTGATCATGGGATTCTCTGGTATCAGGGGAGGGAATCCAATAGACCATAATATAACTAGCTCACCCGGCAAAACACAACCATAAGCGACGGACTACCCTTAACATTAAGAGGTGTGAAAAAAGATTTAGATCGATTCTCAGTCCTACTCGAAATGCACACAAAATTTCATCAAAATTCGTCAAGCCATTTCAGATAGAAGTTTGCTAGTGGTTAATCTATATATATATAAAAATTATAGGAAAGTTGAAACTGTCCAAAATATTTTTTTTTAGAATAATTGGGACATGATCTACAATCGATTTCGAACCCAAAAATATGGTTGTTACGCATAAACTCTAATAGTACTGCATGCTTTTATGTCCAATTTTGCATAAATATAGCCAAGAGGTCAGGTCAACACATAAGCTAAATATTATCACGCTAATATTAATTGGGGGTGATTATCATTATAAGGGTTCATTGCTCACAATGGCACAGGGATAACATTTTTGCTAATTTATGGCGTCCACGCAGTCGCGGGCAATAGCTATTTAGTTTTTTTTTATAACTTCACAGCTTTATCTACTGGATATAAAAATATCTCTCTATCGGGGTAGCGGCTGTTAAACTACTAAGTCGCCAGATTTTCACTTCTCAAAAGGAATAAGTGGTGAAACCTATTGCCATACACCGCACACAATATTGTCTACATGTTTGTCACACCTCACATCCGAAATGAATTCCGTAAATTCTGAAAAATTGATGGGAACAAACAAGGATTAATTACATCCCAAGTTTTCGATTCCGAAAGGGGGCGCTCTATCTCCAGACCACATAGATGACAAATTTAATTACCTACATATGGTTTTTTTTTTATAATGAAACATATTCCTATAATTTCCTGTATAAAAATAATAATTGCGCACAATCTACGGTGAACGAAAGAATTTAATATCTTTATAAATATTTTTTCAAGTACCTTACCCATTTTTGTTCTCTCACCCCTACTTCAGGGGTTGTAAGTCATTCGATATTAATAACGCATTTTAGTGCAGGTCGATGTCCTCGTAAAATGGACGACATCCACAGTTGGACCTGGTCTAATATGCTATATATAATATAATAATAATAATATAATATAATATTTGACTATATAAGTGGAAAGGCCCTTGTCGAAAGACAAGCTGTTAAGAGGAGAGACCAATTGAATGCCGAGTTTAAATTATTTTATCCAACTTAGTTTATTTAAGTTTTCACCTCTATATATTAACGGAGAAATATGATTTTGTATTGTTAAAACCTAACAGCAAATAAAGGCTTATTTCATTTCTTTTTTCGCATCTCAATGCAAAGGTAAAAGTTTCATTAATATTTTTTACATACGACTTCCGAAAACACATTGATCTGGTCTTGAACTAAAAGAAGTGCTGAACCATAAAGCTACTTATAATACCATTGATAACCTGTAATATCAGATGAAATCCCTTCATCACCTACTAAGAGGTAATTCGTGGTGTGCGTATTTTTACTGAATTACGTAATAAAAAACTAATGTAGAGCGACACACCCTCCTCTTGAAAGCGCTGGGCGCGGAATGACTTGTAAATGCGTTAACTTAACTTAAGTTAACTTATGTGACTCGACTGCTATCGAGTTACATTTGCGCGGAAAAACTACTCAAGTTATGAATTTTATTTACTCCTTGCTATATAGTTCATAAACTGTAAAATGATCATTACTGTCATTTATTTTTAATCTAGTACGTGAATTTACTAGATTTTCTAAATTATACTTTTAATATTTGATAAATACGACTGCGTTATTCTGCTAAAAAAGAAAATGTTTCAACCTATAATCCTTACTGTTTATAAAGGCTAAAAATAAGACGACGCAACATGGTAACAACGTTCAGTTTATTACATCGGAAATTATTTGTTATGTTTAGAATGATTTTTAAGTGAAAGCAAACAGTGAATTTTCTTGTCATTACTACAATAATTTGGAATTTTAATTGAAAAAAAATTGACAGTTAAAGCAAATTGTGCAGTCTCTAACAAAACGGAAAAATATGTTATTTCATGCCCGCCGTTAAACATATTACACAGTTTATATGATAATAAAAAGTTGTTGCGTAATTTGAAAGTAAACAAGTACCATTTATGTATATAAATTTTTACCCGGTTTTGTGCCCGGTGTGGCAATAGGTTCGCCACCTATTCCATTTGGGACGTACATAACGGCGAAACGAGGCTTAACAGCCGCTGCCTACACCTTCGGGTAACAAAGGCGTGAAGTTATGTTATGTATGTTAAATTTATACAATATATAAGATGATTATAGATTTTTTAAAATATTTTTTTAGGCCATTCAAATAAAAGCTTTTTAAAAAGTATCTTCAGTTTTTAGATCTACATTTTGCACCGCACTACCTTCGTAATAAATAATTTTCTTGAGAATTATGACATTTAAAATGCAGTTGGCACGTCTATCAGTCTTAATGGTCGGCCATTTTGTTTGTTTTAACTGGAAACTAATGGAACATTTATTAGGTATTCTATTAGGACGTTTGTATTTTTAATCAGCGATTGCTGTTTTAATGAGAAAATAAATATGTTCTGCACAATGCTAGCATGAAGTGGCTCTATTACAAACAGCTTCGTGGCATTTAAATTTCACTTCTGTCAAATGTTGGTGAGCGCAGTATTTTTTTTTTTACTGAAAGCTAATGGAATATTTTTTATTCATACTTTTTCTTATTCACTTACCGTTCTTTTTCTTTTGATTTATTTTGTTTTTGTGAAACCTTTAGTTATTCTAATAATAATTTACATAAAATTATGTTTTACAATGAAACAATTACGGTTATTTTTAAACGGTTTCTTTAAATAGTTACACATATTTTGGTACTTAATTCATTTGCAGTATTTTTAATTGTTGTATTTCTTTTTGTGCAGGGGGTCCGAGCTGGTCGGCACTATGTTGCTGAACGTCTGGGCCCATTATCTACTATTAACATTCTTCGTAGCGCCTGTTGTATCTAGTAAGTATTTAAAAATCACTTTACACATTCAACAGAAATAAGTACTCAACAATGAACACAACGGTTGTAACAGAAACTTTTTCAACACGTCATGTCATTTGCAGGATAGGCAGAAAGAAAAAAGTCCATTGGTCATGATTCTTACACACCTCAATAGCTTGATATAATTAATTAATTTTTTTCATACATCGTCGTCGATCTATAAGTGAAAACCCTGTTTAAAATTGCTTCAAAGATGCAAATAAACAAACTATTGATAATATCAGACGATATACTATAGTGTCGCAGCTTCACAACCATCATCAATACAATAAAACATAACAATAAAATAAAATTTCAATTACATCTGTGGATGGCTGAAGTATCAAATACCTAATAATGAATCTAGCGACAGTATCAGATAATAAAGCATTTAAATATAACTAGCTGACCCGGCGAACTTTGTTCTGCATCTAAAGTAATAAATGAGTCATCATCAGCCTATTGCAGTCCACTGCTGGACATAGGCCTCTCCCAATCAAAAAAAGGCCTCTCCCCATGTGCGCCACAACATCCGATTCTCTGCCTTCCGCATCCAGTCTTTTCCAGCAGCCTTTCTGAGGTCGTCTGCCCGGCTGGCGGGCATCCCACGGTACGTTTATCAAGACGTAGTTCCGACCTTCTTACTCCATCTACCATCGGTCCTGGGCAGACATGATCAGCCCATTGCCACTTCTGCGAGCTTATTCTTCTAGCTATGTCGGTTACCCCCGTTCTCTGGCGGATATACTCATTCCTGAGTTTATCCTTCAGAGATACCCCAAGCATAGCTCGCTCCATACCCCGCTGAGCGACTTTAAATCTGTGGACTAGCCCCACCGTGAGTGTCCACGTTTCGGCACCGTAGGTCATTACCGGTAAGACGCACTGGTCAAACACTTTGGTCTTCAGACATTGCGGTATAGGCGAACTGAAGACTCGACGCAGTTTGCCGAATGCAGCCCAACCCAGCTGAATCCTCCTGTCAGCCTCTTTCTTGAAGTTTCGTCTACCTAACTGGATAATTTGGCCTAGGTAGACGTATTTGTTTACGACTTCGAGAACTGACCCTTCGACGCTTATCGGTCCGGGCACGACATGTTCATTGAACATGACCTTGGTCTTGTCCAAGTTCATACCCAAACCGACACGCCGGGAGCACTCGTCTAGACTGCGCAACAATCCGCTTAACTGTTCCAGCGACTCTGCTATTACAACGATGTCGTCGGCAAACCGAAGATGCGAGATGTACTCACCATTCACGTTGATACCCTGTCCAGTCCAATCCAGAGTCTTGAAGACGTCCTCCAGAGCATTGGTGAAGAGTTTGGGAGATATGACATCTCCCTGTCTTACACCTCGATTCAGCTCGATGGAGTTCGTCACCTGGTCCTGTATCTGGACAGTCATCGTGGCGGTGTCATACAAGCATCTCAACACCTCGATATAGCGCCAGTCGATCCGACATCCCTGGAATGCCTCCAGAACTGCCGAAGGTTCGATGGAGTCGAAGGCTTTTTCGTAACACAGCGGCTGGTTGTACTCCTCGGTCTTCTGTACACTCTGCCGAACAGTATGGATGTGGTCCACGGTGCTAAAGCCTTTTCGAAACCCGGCCTGCTCCGGAGGCTGGAACTCGTCGAGTCTTGCAGCGAGACGATTTGTGACGACCCTCGAGAACAACTTGTAGATGTGGCTCAGGAGTGAGTTGGGTCAGTAATTCTTCAGTAAGGTCTTATCACCTTTTTTGAAGAACACCACCGCACTCCTGCTCCAAACCTGTAGTGTTATACCCTGGTGTATGACGAAATTAAAAAGATTTGCTAATTCCTTTAGGATAGGAGTCCCGCCGGATTTTAGAAGTTCTGTAGTAATTCCGTCATCACCGGGTGCCTTGTTGTTCTGGAGTTGCCCGTGAGCCGCCCTAATCTCGCTTGCTGTAATATCGGGAATGTCTTCACTATAGTGACGGGTTAGCAAGGCTCTGTGGTCATCATCGCTGTGTCCCGTCGGTTTGGTCATCCGTGTGGAATAAAGGAGCCCATAAAAAGATTCCATCTCTGCGCAAATCTCATAGAGGTGACGACACGTCCATCCGCAGTTTTCAGCTTCGTCAGATGGGGCCTTCGAAGCTGCTGAGCGAACACTTTCGACCCTTTGTTGCGGTCGGTCGCGTCCTCGATTGCTCGAGTATTCGATCGACGAAGGTCGCGCCGCATCAGTTTCCTAATACGCTGGTTTAGGCTTTTCCATTCTGACGATGACAGCTGATCGGATAGAGTTTCTCTCCTTTGCCTCATCAGCTCGAGCGTCTCGGCAGAGAGTTTGGACTCCTTTTTCTGCGATCTCGGGAACGACCTTTGAGACACTTTCCTCAGCGTGTAAACCACAGTGTCGTTTTTTTCGTCCACGTTGCCTGTGGTTTCCAGCAGGTCGAATCGATTTTTAAGTTCCATTTGGAACTTTTCGGTTTCGGCTATTTGGAGTGGCGTAGGTCGGAGAATAGACCTTATCTTCCAGGTCCTTTCAGCTTTTATGTCAATATTTAGAGAGCCCCTAAGAAGTCGGTGATCACTTCCAGTATTGAACCTGTTGATCACATGGACCTGTTGATCACATGGAAGTTGACCAGCATCTGGCCCTGTGATTTCGGTACCCCAAGCCATATGGACCGATTTTTGTTTCGCCGCGTTCTTGTACTCCCACTTTGGCATTGAAGTCCCCCATAACAACGTTGTAGTGAGCCTTGGCGGTACCATGTATTGCTTCTGCAATATCTTCGTACATCGCCTCGGCTATCTCGTCAGAGTATGTCGAGGTCGGCGCATATACCTGTATTACCTTCAGGGTGTACCTGTTGGTGAGTTTCAGTATAAGGTACGCTACCCTGGTCGACACACTACTGATTTCCACAACGCTGCCAACAAGGTCCTTGTGAACCAGGAAACCGACACCCTCCTGGGAGAGCTGGTCACCTTCTCGAAAATAGAGCAAGTTGCCCGACTGTAGGGTTATCGTGTCCTCCCCCTCTCGCCGAACTTCAGATAGCCCTAGAATATGCCAGCTCTAGCAACCCAGATCTACTTCGAGTTCGGTGAGGTGTTGGTCTAGCCGAAGACTGCGTCCGTTGTAAGTTGCCACGCGTAGTTGTTTTTGACAGCCTGCCGTAACCCGGATATTCTTAGCACCCCCTGTCCCACCGTTACCACGACCGCTGCCTTGGCCGGGAATAGTGGGAATATTCGTTTAAATTGTATGCTGAGGGCCAGGATCATCTATATTACATGCACAAGCTATTTAAGACATTTAATTGGATAAAAATTAATGCTGTAATGTTTAAAATCGCTTCGTAAATAATAAATAAGCCATTATTTCTCGGAAGAAGTAAAAAAAATAAAATAGTCATTTAGGATTATCCCTAAGAAATAGACATATACCCGCGTGGACTTTTTGTAGACCTTCTGAAGGTATATAATAATGTAGAACATTATTTTGATATATCACTTAGGGTTCAGCCAGCGTTTGCAATTAAAGTGCACAATCTCGAAAATTATCACTTTTTCTTTACGACATCATATATGAATTATAGATCAAAACTACCCCGTTGACATCCTCTATCTATTAAAATCGAATTGAAATTCGTTGCGTAGTTTCAAAGATCTAAGCATATAAGGGGACAGACAGTGTAAAGTGACTTTGTTTTATACTATGTCCAAAATTTTGAATTTGACAATTTTCCGTTAAACTTTAGTTTATTACTGAAATGAACTTTTTAATAACATACCTATAATTTAACTTATATAAAGTTATCTTCACGCCTTTTTCTACACTAAGGTGTAGGCAGCGGCTGTTAGCCTCGACTCGCCGTTATGTTTAGGTCTCAAATGCAATAGGTGGCGAGTCTATTGCCATAGACCTCACAAATTTTTCAATCATCGGATATATATCACACGTACCTTCCGAAAAAAATTTCAGCCCCCGAATTTCCCACCCGTCATGCCATACACCCCTCCCGCTTACACATCTAGTCAATGGTTACTAGATGTCTAAACGGGTGGGGTGTACAACAGAAATGGACCGACATGACTCCTGGCAACATTCCGAAACATAATCTGGATGTTTTTCTTAGTTCAAAACCATACACCGAATGCGGCCTACCCGATGGTGTAACATGGACTCGCCGAATTTTCAAGTCCCAAGTAGAATGGGTGATGGTACCTATTGCCAAACACGAGGGGCCAAGGCGCTCATAATGTTGTCAGTCATCGATAAATATCACACAAAACTTCCGAGAAGCTATCCAAGAAGTCATTCTTAAGGGCCCTGATTCGATCCCAGGACTTCTTGATTGAGAAGCAGGGTGCTCGAACTCCAGACTACTGAGACAATTGTCTTTATGAGTGGTGTAGAAGTTACTTTTTACGGGTTTTTTGAAATCTCCTCGATTGCATATGTGTGCCATTTAGATACACCACGTTAGATTATTTGACATTTTTAAAAAGTCATTTAGTGCACTAATCTAAACACTGTTTATACTAATGCGAGTGATTATCTTGCAAAATTAATTTCAATTACAAACTACTTCAAGGACGTAGCAATTTCTGATTTTGTATTAAACTATACATATAAAATAATTATTGGAATTTATAATATAATAAGAAGTAAGAAAGAAGAGTGATGTTATCAAACAGCGTAAATGGAGTGTTGGGCAGATTCCTGGGCGTGAAAAAAGTAGCCGAAAAGCCCAGCTAGCAATCCACAATGCAATACTAATCCCAACGCTGACTTATGAAAGCGAGAGCTGGGTATGACAGAGTGTGCATGAAATAGAGGATGAAGGATGGACGCGCTCGAAATGAGGGCATTGCGTAAAATCTGCGGAGTGACCCTCGTTGACCGCATCGAAAACAAGGTAGTAAAGAAGGAAGTTGATTTGAAAAAGAGTGGCGGCTTAAAAGTAAGAAAGGGAATGCTACGATGGTTCGGACGTGAAAGAGTCGTGCCTTATGGCGCTCTGATCTCTCTGCCTACCCTAAGTAAATAAACTCAGATTGCCCGGTATAGCAATCCATTTGGCTACACCTTCGGGTAAAAAAAGGCGTGAAGTTATGTTAAATAAATTCATGGCCGTTATAAAAGATGATTGTGTGATGAATGAATTATTTGAATTTTTTTAGAATTTTAGCTTCCACATCTGTCGGTCGCACGCATTCATTTGAATTTAACATCGGCAAGTGCCGTCGAGTTATGTGGTTCGATGTCAAAGTTTAGCCATTCATCATATTCCCTTCAATAATTCTGAATAGAGTTTAAAGAGTCTCTCTCTTTCTACATTCGTTTTTTTTTTCATTTAAAGAAATATATGTACGATGTGAATTAATAACATTATTTACAATATATACAATCGAAAAACTATCTGAAATATTTTTTCCCGCATCGCGGTCTACTGGCAGCGTGCCCAGAAGACTGGCCGCATTGCCACGCTGAATGGCGATGCTAATCCTCTGTGCAAAGAATAGACCAGCCCTCTGGTCGCGAGCGGCTTCGATCAAATGCAATGATGCAAGATCTTTATACAGTGCACGAGCACTTGGACTCCGTGTCCCCAAAGTCTCAACCCCAAACGGTGCAAATACATAACCATAATACATTTTTTTTATGGGATAGGAGGGCAAACGAGCAGGCGTGTCACCTGATAGTAAGCAACCAACGCCGCCCATGGACACCAGCAACACATATAGTGTTACTGTTGCGTTGCCGACCTTGTTGCCTTATAATAATACATAATCACCTACAAGGTTTCTGTATGATATGAAATAAGTACATATTGTTAGTTCATATACAGTGACGGGCGGCTAAGTAGAAACATAACCAATGGTTCTTGATATTGTGCAAGAAACTTTACCGCAATCGTTGTTACTTAGAAATTAAACAATAAATAATATAAGAATATATTCAACGATTTAAATTTTTGTAGAAAAGCAACACAAATCCCCCTGAATAAGTGTAGTTTTAATAATACAGCATAGGAAAACATGTAAGTCAGTTTTAAGGTAAAAGTTAAGAATAACAATGGACAATTACCTAATTAGAAACAACAACATAAAAGTATAAAAAACATTTTTTTTAAAGTATTACTTAATAGCAGTGTCCGACCGAAGCTTCGGCCAAAAATCCACCTTCGGCGCGATTTTCGGCCGCATTTTCAGCAAGATTCTGGGCCAAAGCCGAAGGTCCCGCCGAAGGTCCAAAAATAGTCGGAATTAAACGAACTGTAACCAAACAGTGAGTGACTGATGGACCGAACAGCACTTAGTTCATTGCGGATACCTCTATTACCGAAGACTGGCATGAGCCACTTTACGCCTATATTCTTCTTTAGCTGTGGATAATATTGAAGAAAATTATGAAATTACTAATAATTTATAAGCCTTTGGCTTCGGCTTCGGTTTCGGCCGAAGTTTGTGGAGACTGCCGATTAATCGGCTTCGGCTTCGGCCGAAAATAGACCTTCGATCGGACACTACTTATTAGCATTGTTATTTCCGAAATAGCCTCTACCCATAGCCAACAAATGTGTGTTATTAATATTTAGTGGCGTATCCCTTATTTAAAATGACATCGCTGCAACCACGTGACATTGATTCCATCAATTTCATATTTTGTTCAAAGCAATTTCGAAAAGTAAAGCGGAGCATTTAATTTATTATTTTATGAAAGTTTATAATGCAATTGATCTTTATAAAATACATGAAAACGTTTTTAAAAAGACTGTGCCAAGGAAAACCCTCGCGCAGGGAAAATACGCTAGTCGTTCGTGTAATAGACCCTAGGAACCATTTAAAAGCTCCAAAGTGATTAAAAAAAGGATTTTTTTCGCCTTATGACTTGAGACACATCTCGTCTAGTTTTAGTTTGATACTAATTAAAAAAAAAATATTACAGTAATTTTCATATTTTATATTTATTTTTTAAGTTTTAGTTTAAGTCGTAAAACTACTACAAGCAAATCTTTTAACAGCATGGATATTTCGAAAGGATGACATGTTGTGCCGACCCTATTTAGTTAAGGGCAAGAAAATGATATATGATGATGAGTATTTGTGCTGTGCTGTGTTTGTGCTGTGTGGCGCCGGCTTAGAATACCGCCACCCCATCTCTTCCCGTGGGTGTCGTAAAAGGCGACTAAGGGAAAAGGCTGGAAGAATGGGCAGCAGCATTCTCTCTCAACAAAATACAGCCTACTGCGATCGCCAACCCGCCTGTCAAGCGTGGCAATTATGGCAAAAACCCCCCATGAGTGAACGGACCAGCAGTTGTGGCGCTCTATGGGGGAGGCCTGTCCAGCAGTGGACCTCAAAAGGCAAATGATGATAATTTTTTATTTTCTTATTAGGATAAGAGTTATAAAGATTTACTTCTTCTGAGCGGAGGGAACTCCACACACTATTTTTAATTGTGGCGTTTTAGGCTATTTGTGGTATTTGGCAGTTGGAACCATCCATTAGTGACGTATCTAGAGCAAATAATTTGAGCTGATGGAGTTACTTTAATTGAGTAGTTCTCTTGTACAGTAAGTATATATGTAATTAGGGTTTCAAAGGCGTAAATTAGAGTGAATACGCCAACATGTTTTAATTTATGATAAAATTTCACAAATATACAAAACGCCATATTGGATTTTATTTAATCGCAAATTTTCAGGAATAAGTCAATTAGCAGCAATAGATATGGAATGTTTGGAAGTAGCTTGTATAGGCTGGTATAGGCTGCACAACGAACTAAATACATTTTAATATTTATAACGTAACATTTCTGAACCGAGCGCAATTATATGAAACAATCTATTTTCCGGCGGACATAATAAATATGGCGGCACGACACCGGATCTGACAATCCGCTTGCGTCACATCCGCTCCTAAATGTCACTGTGTACCTACGTCACTAATGGTTTAATCGCGTTTTGATTTAATTTATTTTGTTTTTGTTTATTCTTATATGTTAAAGAGCACACACGAGTTAATAACATATGTTATGTTAACTTATTGCAACCAGTTAGTGTACATGTACAAAATGTACAATTAGGTTACAAATATGTATGTGTGAGGGCGCACATCCCCCAGGTGCGCCCGGGTCGCGGCCCTGGAAGGATGACCCCCCCTGGTGCGGCCGGGGAGGGTCGTCGGGGGCATCGCATGCCGCGCGCCTCTTTACAGCGCGCGGTCGGAGCCGCCCCACCCGGGGGAGCCTCGCCGAGACTCCCCGAGGATGAACACCCCCACGTGACAGAGGGGGGGCGACGGCGGGGTGGACCAGAGGGGTTAACCGTATCCTGGACCACCCCAATGCCGGAGGAAGGCCGCCGCGGGGTTTTAGTGGGTAACCCTAGGATTGGATTGCAGTTTACTGTTTTGGGAGTCCCACACTACCCCCTGCCGTTTCCAGCATGCTTAAAGCATTTAATTGCGTAACAAAAAAAAAAGGTTACAAATATGTATGTACATATATGGTATAAAAACCAAAATGAGTAAAATAAATAAAACTTTCTAATTAGTAGTTTTTGTGCTATTGTGCTTGTTGGCCAACTAGTCATTACGAAACGACTGCTGCGTAAGTCGGACGTGTGTGTGTTTTATTGTACAGGCACGTGCGTTATGGTAGACGATACTCATACTTGATATTACAAAGATAATAAACTCGTTATTTTTATTTTGCAATAGATGTATGTAAGTATATCTTTAACCTATTGAGCTGAAATTTCTTATACATACTAAATTTAGATTATAATATTAACAGTGGTAGAGCCACATAGGCTGCTGTATGAATGGGCCGGCTCAATCGGTGAAAAACTACTGTCTCTCATAAAGAGATAGTTTTAATATTTAATTTACAATGTGTGTTTCAAATGAAAGGTCTTTTTAATCGTCATTCTAAAACGATTATCACGGAATTAATTTATTCATGCATTTTTATATAAAATAAATATTTGAAATAAATATTTTTCATGCATTTCAACAATATGGGTATCAAATAAAAGGGCTTGTTAAGAGTAACTCGAAAAATAATGTGACGTCATTCTAAATCGGATATGGCGGCATTAATATTTTTAATGCATTTCAACAATATGGGTATCAAATAAAAGGGCTTGTTAGGAATAACTCGCAAAATAATATTCGTCGTCATTCTTAATCCAATATCAGGGCAGATCATCCAAAATAGAGTTCTAGTATTCTATCAGTTTGTACCCAGATACAGATAAATATTTATGGGTGGGGATCGTATCTGCGAATCTCGATTCCACAGTCAGTAGTTTTACCAATGCACCACCACGCCCATTGTAATGTAGTAAGATGTATTCTTTGTACATTTAGTATGTTATAAATGCGTGCATTTTACAAAGTTCCACTTCTTTATTGCGGAGGGACTCTACGCACTTTTTTTTACTTTGATTAATCAGTCGCAATATCTCCCAACTGCAAAAATGTATTTACAAGAAAATAATTATCTTATTAATATTATAAATGCGATTGTCTGTCAGTGTGTGAAAATGTATGTTCATTACCCTTTCACGTAAAAACTACTAGATGTTTTTTGAAACTTAACAATAATATAATATTATAGTGACATCAGAATAACATAGGCATAAAGTTCTCCAGATCTGCTAGTATATATATCATTGCATATCTGGATATGGAGACTGTGACACGGGAATTTTATATGTTAGATATCAACATTATAACATAGTATAAAACAAAGTGGCTTTCCGCTGTCTTTCACCTTATATGTTTGTCTTTGAAACTACGCAACGGATTTTGATGCGTTTTTTTTAATCGAATTGACTTTTCGAAATTGCCTTCGAAAGTTATGTGCGATAAATATCGATGACTGAAAAACTTTGTGCCCGGTATGGCAATAGGTTCGCCACCTATTCCATTTGGGACGTAAACTTATCGGTGAGACGAGGCTTAACAGCCGCTGCCTACACCTTCGGGTAACAAAAGGCGTGAAGTTATGTTAATCGATAGAAAGTGTCAACTTTATAACTATAAATATAATCCATGTATAATATGTATTCATGGAAAAGTGAAAATTTTCGAGATTTGGGTCTTTATCGCAAACGCTGGCTGAACCCTAAGAGATAGATCAAAATCATGTCTACATTAGTATACACCTAAAGAAGGTCCACAAAAAGTCCGCGATGGTGTATGCATATGTTAAGGGATAAGCCACAATGATAATATTTATTTCTTTACTTTTTCGCGAAACAACATTAACTACTATATTTAGACTAGTTATCCCGGCGAACTTCGCGATATATATCTATTGCCTAGATCAATAACCCCAGAGAGTTGGTTGCTAAAACTAGATGGCGCTGTATAAATTGACAAACACTGTAATAAAATTAAATATCTCGAGTGTAACAAATTCTTGTAGTAATTTTAAGTGTCTTTTCAGCAGGCGGCTCGCCATATTTTGTGTCCAAGGGAAATAAGTACAAGGCTGTGGCTGGCGACACTCTGATTCTGCCATGTGTGATGCACAACTTGGGTAAGTATTTTGCATGTTACCTATCCAAATATATATTTTTTTATGGGATAGGGGGGCAAACGAGCAGGCGTGTTACCCGATGGCAAGCAACAAACGCCGCCCATGACACTTGTACACAGACAGTTTTACAGTTGCATTGCGTGCCCTTACAGTGGTACATGTAAGAGATCGGAAGAGGGATAGGAAACGGAGCGAAGAAGAGGTTGGGCCTCCGGATACCTCTCTCTCCGAGCGGAATGTGGTATGAACCACTTTACGTGGATATTCTGAGGGGTCGTGGTATTTCGCCGGTCAAGCGCGCCCATTCATGCAGCGAAATGCGAGGCTCTCAAAATTCGATATGATATAATTTTTGATAAGTAGCTTAGTAACAATATTTCTCACCAGGATCTTTAGTTTCCTTGTGGCGTCGAGGAAACAACGTTTTGACTGCTTCTAGTCTGATAGTTATAAGGGATGACAGATTCCGGCTTGTGGAAGGCTACAACTTGCAGATAAGGATGATCCAGCCTCAGGTAAATATTATGAAGTTTTATGATTATTTAAAATTCAATAGCAGCCGGTCCGTTAAAAAAAAACAAGACAATGGTCTTGTTTTTTTTTAATGGGATAGTAGACAATCAAGCAAGCGTGCCACTTGATGGTAAGCAATGCTAGTTGATGCCATTGCCCATGTACACCTGCAATACAGGTCGTGTTATATTTGCGTTGCTGGCTTTTACTGGAGTGCGATGGTAGGGGTGCAGGAAGAGGGATGAGTCTCCGGGTATTTTCAAGGGAAATTCTAAGTAACAAAAATTGAAATAGTTTACGAAAGGCTGTCTTAAAATTCAAATCGACCATTAAGGCCGTCTCAATAGGTTTTATACCGCAAAAATTTACTTAACATTTTTTTTCGACGTCTAAAATGCTAAATAGAGCTCTAAACGGTAATTGGTTGAGAAAAATATGATAATAGCCACATAAAAGCCTTTGTGGTACACACTCATTATTTTTTATGACTTGCAACACTGAGGAACGATTTGCCGCGCTATATTTGTTTTTTTTTCTATAATTTTCATTCAGATTAATTCAAAACTTTGGGTAAAAATATAAGTGCTCACCACTTTTAATTTACAATAGGTATAAGGCCAAGGAGACATCGTGCAATATCATAAAAGAATATCTTGCTGTGCCCTTTACTACAGCTCATATTTCGACTAAGAGAGTGTTTCGACTTAATCTTAACTCTCTTCAAAACTTCATTCATCCAAGATCTTTTACTGATAAGTATAAACAGATAGACTTTCCAAACTTAAAAGAAAACTATTTGAATTTTTTTATATCCCTTAAAAGGGCCTTTTTATCCCTTAACACCTAGAGGCGATCTTATCTCATCGAAAGAGATATATTAAGTAAGAGAAATATGTAAGTTAAAGAAGACCCGATATCTCACAAACTCACAATAATTCCTAATAGTTTATCAAGGTAGAATTTTACAAATAAAATTCAAATTGCACAAAGAGGGGGGCTCTTAGAAGATATAATTATTTCGTTAAAAACATACTTAGTTTTTATATTATATTGTAACTATTTAAATGTGACATATAAAGGGTTGCGAAGCACATCTTTCTGACAAAAAACATGTAAATTTTCTAAACATAGCCGTTAAAATCTAATGTTATCCTAACTTTTTAGTATTTGTCTCTAACAATTAAAAATTATATTTGATTGGTTGAGTAAAATAGCATATTATCTCCTGGTTTTATAGTGTATTTCTGCAAGCGTGTTACCCGATGGCAAGCAACAAACGCCGCCTGTACACATATATTTTTACAATTGCTTTGCGTGCTCTTCCGATGGTATATGGAAGAGGTTGGAAATGGGATGGCAAACGGAGAGAAGAAGGGGTTGGGCCAACGGACACCACTATCACCGAACGAAACGCGGCAAGAGCCGATTTACGTCGATATTCTGAAAGGTTGGGGTATTTTACCGGTAGTGTAATTGTAGTGACAAGAACCTATGTTGCAAGGCTATAGAAGAATTTCTAACATAACATAACATAATTTCACGCCTTTTTCTACCCGAAGGAGTAGGCAGCGGCTGTTAAGCCTCGACTCGCCGTTATGTTTACGTCTACGTTTACGTTATAAGTTAGGCTTGGAACTATACATGTTTCTATGATAATTTACTTTAATTTTAAATGATAGTCTGTCTTCAAAATGTCTCTATGTAGCCAATACTTCTTCCATGTGCTGTTGATCCTTCTGTTCACTTCCTCAGTATTACTGATTTTGTTTAATGAGACTTGTTTTCCAAGGTACACATATTCTTGTACATAACCAATCTGTAATCCAAAGACCTTTATAGGTCTTTGTATGCTGTTTGTCATCACCCTAGTCTTGTTTGCGTTCATTTTTACACCACATTTTTGACTTTCTTTTGCAAGAGATTGCATCATTTGTTCCAATTCTTCGGCAGATTTGGCAAACAAAATGATATCGTCTGCAAATCTCAGATGACTAAGGTGGTGCCCTAATACGCATAGGCCATTCTGGCTCCAATCAAGGTTCCTGAAGACATATTCCAGTACGGTGATAGAGGATCCTCTTATTTGACACCGCTCTCTATTGTAATCTGTTCTTCTTTATTTTCCATCTTAATTCTGCTTGCACTTTGAGTTACTTACGCCACAGGCATTGAGGGCTTTCCAGATAGAGGTGTGGGTTATGGTATCAAATGCCTTCGTATAGTCCACATAAGCCACATAGAGAGGTTGGTTAAATTCTTTATATTTTTCTAGTATTTGTTCCAAGGTGTGGAAATGATCTATTGTTGAGAACCCTGAGCAAAGAAAGCCTGCTTGTTCGATTGGTTGTGATGCGTCTATGATTGGTGTGATTCTGCTCAAGAGTATTGTTGTGAAAAGTTTATAAATGGTCGGCAATAGACTGATTGGTTAGTTTACAATGTCCTGTGGATCTCCTTTTTTGTATAGCAGAACTATATCGGAATTACACCATTGTTTGGGGACCTTTTCTGTTTTGAGGGTTTTCGGTGGCATGGTTGATTACCTCTTTCCTAGTTTTCGTTTCTCCAAATTCTTTTTTAAGTTTTCCTATCCAGTTTCTGTGTATCATTAATTCTTTAAAAGCTCTTTGGAACTTCTATATTTATTAAAGTTTCTCTCTACAACTTCTCTTTCTTCTCTATTGTAATCATTTCTTATGGCCTTACTGCACATCTTTCACAGAGTCTTTCACAGCTCTTCCTTCATTTCTTTGGTTTTATGTTTGGTTTGTATTAGTTTAGTGCGTTTATCCATTAAGTCTTTTATTGTTCGGCTCAAGATTTTGGTCTCATCTTTTGAATTGTTATATTTTATTTTTAGGCTGCTTGTGATTGCATGTTCCATTTTATCATAGTAATTTTGTACATTATTTTCTTCAGGTGGTAAACAGAATTGTGTCTCTAGGTTTTCGTTAAGGCTTGTTAAATACAATAATTTTTCACCGTCAGTTTTAGGTATTCTAGGTAATAGCTGTAAGTTTTTCTGCTTTTCTTAGGTGATTTCAAGCTTAATTTTGATCTTACTAGGCTGTGGTCGGATGGGAATGGCACATTATTTAGTACTTCTATGTTAGTTATTTGCTTTGGTTTGTTGCACATAATGTAATCAATTTCGTTTTTTGTTTTTTGGTCTGGAGATATCCAGGTCCATCAGCGATCTGCATTCTTTTTAAAATAGGTGTTCAATATGCTCAGTTTTTGTTCGCAGGCATACTGTACAAGTTTGTTACCTCTTTTCGTTTTCCGTACCCAAATTTTCCCATTATAGGTGTTTCATATATTTTTTTATTGAAATCTTCCATTACAATCACATTTCGGTCTTCATTCTCTTGTGCCTTTCTTAAATCGTTGTAAAATTTATCAGTCTCTCCTTCGGAAGCTTGCTCAGTAAGTGCATAGGCCTGCACAAGAGTTAAGAGTTCATGCTCATATTTTAGTTTCAGGACTGCCACTCTTTCTGAATTACCTGTGAAGCTTACAATGTTTTGTTTTTAACATTAAAATCGCGTTTATTTATTACTTATTTTTTTCCCAACATTTCGAACTCTTTACAGAGATCATTTCAATAGTTCGAAACGTCGGAAATTAAATAAAAATAAGTAATAAATAAACGCGATAAACTCCTAAAAAGTTGTTTTAATGTTAAGAATGTGATTCACGAAAATATGAGAAGTAAATATATAAAAAAAAAGTTTTGTTTGTGATTTTTCTTGATTAAAAAATCTACTCCATACAGCCGAGTTGTTTCACCGATTTGGCATAATATATACTCTTGATGTTCTTCTATCTTGCAGCCCATTCTCTTTACTTCTCCCAGGCCTATTATAACAAAATTTATGTTCTTGAAAGCGTAGGTCAGTTCTAACTAACATTCTTTTGTAGACCTCACATTACACGTGCTGTTTCTTCAGTTGCTGTGGCGTTTGCTTTAGTTTAATTTCTGGTGTGGTATTAAGTTGGAATTTCGAGGGTTTTGGCCTTACACTCCCACGATGACCAGTTGACTTGGGAGCAAGTTTTGATTGCTAATTATTAATCTTTTCTTTGAGTGAGTTGCTTTGAGGACGCATCATAATCTCGAAAGCATTCTTTGCAGAAATTTTTTTGTTCTTTTTTTTACGTATGTTGTTTACTACGTAGGAAACGGCAAAAGTCAAGTAAAATTTACTAATGTAATTTAAATTGTCCAGGATGCTGGCGACTACATCTGCCAGATTTCTGACCACGTGACTCAAAATCTCGTTCATACCCTGGAAGTGTTAGTACCACCGAATATCAAGTTGAGTCCCAACAGGCAGATAATCATTCTCAAGCAAGGAGAGGAAATCAATATTGAGTGTCTAACTGCTGGAAATCCTACGCCAAAGATCAAATGGTTTAGATTGGTGAGATGCTTTACTATATCACAGTGACGTACGACTAAAAATAGGGACATTCACTATATATTCGTTTTAACAGTTCGGAAATCTCGGAATCCAAATCCAGTCAAAGAATCTTCAATTGATTTTTTTTTAAATGTGTTATTTCAATTACTTTAAAGGTAATTTTGAAAAGAACTATAACATTAAAACAACTTTTTATGGGTTATATCGCGTTTATTTATAACTTATCGTGAAAATGATCTCTTGCAAAGAGTTCGAAACGTTGGGAAATAAATAGAAAATAAGTTCTAAATAAACGCGATATTACGCGATAAAGTTGTTTTAATGTTAAATATTTATGAAATGATACTCACTATCTTACATCATTACAATATTT
The DNA here is from genome assembly GCA_905147225.2 of Euproctis similis. Taxonomy (NCBI): domain Eukaryota; kingdom Metazoa; phylum Arthropoda; class Insecta; order Lepidoptera; family Erebidae; genus Euproctis; species Euproctis similis. The sequence goes on from LR990107.1 coordinate 5,043,524, forward strand.
CATTTCTGTTTATATGATTCGCGAAAATCTAAGAAATAAATAAGTAGAACTATCACAAACTTGTGCTTGGGGTCTCAAGGTACTGCAGGTACAATGGTGAGGGGTGGGGGGACTTCTAAAAGAGACAACAGCAGCGCCCACCAAGGTTGAATACTTAGCTACTTTTTTGCGTTTTCAGAGTAAACATTTCTTTATTTATTCATTTGCAACTTATGTTAATCTGTTAATAGTAAATTACTTTGCGTAATTCTGTTATACAAAGTTTGAAAATATTGGCACAGATTGATTGATTCATTTATATTACTCGCTTAACTTTTTGAATAACAAAACATAATTATTTATTTTATAATAAATTGCTGGAAGTTAAAATTTATGGTAAAACTAGCTGACCTAGCAAACGTTGACTTGCACGAACACTAAATAATAAATATTTTTTGATAAACAAATATAAAATAAGGGATTATCGTAGAGCGGTAAAAGTTTAGGGTTAGTAAAAAAAGAATTAAAACATTCAAAATTAAAAAAAAATATATCACACTCAAAACTCAGTACTACTACTTAAATGTTAAGATTTAGGGGCATAAAAAATCGATGTGTGATTCTCGAACCTACCCGATATGCACACAAAATTACATGAGAATCGGTCAAGCCGTATCGGAGGAGTATGGTAACTAACACTGTTACACGAGAATTTTATATTTTAAATTCAAAAACGGTAATGATAATGGATTTAAACGTTAGTTATTAATATTACTAACATTTGTTTTACAGCCTGAAAACGATACGGCAGACCCAACGACTAAAAGTAATTCTGAAATAATCTTGGAAATAGAAGGATCTGTAAATGTGACTAAGGTAAATAAAAAAAATACACAACCCCGAAAACATATTCTGCAAAAAGTGCATATGGATTCTCTGGATATTGAAATACGCTATTTGTAAAATCAGTATTCAGACAAACATATCAATAAAGGATGTATCAATAATTATTTAAAGAATCACACCAGCATGTTCTCCACCTAAGAATATAAATAAAAAACATACCTATCCATAACTCTATCTCCAAGTTTTGTAAAACACAATTATGTTTAGTAATTAACTGCTATAAATATACATAAGTTGCAAATAAACAAAAATCTGAAATATTTACTATGTACTCGTATTTAGCCTTGGTAGGTGCTGTTGTTGTCCCTTCTATAATTCCTCCCAGCCCTCACCTTTGTACGTACAGACCCTTCAGACCCAAGAACATAGTATGTATGTAGTATGTATGTAATATGTATGTAGTATGTGTAATAGTGTTCCTTTTCATAATATAACTTTTACTTCCCAAACGGCTCAACCGATTCAAATAAACGATTATAAAATAGATAATAACCATTTACTTGCAGTATAGATAATACCCCTAGATACCGACTGCAGCGCCATCTACCGGGCTTGTTTGTGAATCTAAACTATCATGGAATCCATTTCAACACACACACACAAAAACACATTCAAATCGGTCCTGCCATTCAGTCAACACACATACAAAAGAATTGTATTTAAATCGACATATATGAAATAAAAATGTATTAATACAAGCCATTAAATTATTTATAAAATAATACAATTGATACATTTTATATTGTAACAGAGATTAGATATAGTCTTAGTACGAAATTACCTAGTAATGACGTTAATCTGATAGTGAGAGAGCTGATCTACTCTGATTATAGCCCAAACCTTTTCAGCCAAACATTACGAGGGCATATATTGGAAAAGGTCCACTGTTCCCAATCAGGCAGCTGTTTCGTACCCAGAGCGGTGAATACGAGTGCACTGCCGACAATGGTGTGACCGTGAGTGCTTCACGCGTGTTCTCTTTGAGAATTCAGTGTGAGTATATAGAATAAGCAGCGTAATAGGATATCATATCGACTACTTGTAGTCTCAATGGTCTGGTGGTCGAGAACACCGTTTCTGAATCCAGAGGTCGTGGTTCGATTCCTGACACTGGCTCACACTGGTGGAACTGGCACTTAGATTCGCTTTCACATTCAATACAGCGTGATGAAAGGAAATCCAATGAATAAAAATACATATTTTGAATTTTCATGTTATATCATTATATAGTATAAAATAAAGTCACTTTCCGCTGCCGTCCCCTTATGCGTTTATATCTTTGAAACTACGCAACGGATTTTTATGCAGTTTTTTAATATACATAGAGGTTGTCAACAGGGTGGATTTTATCTATAATTTATGTATGATATGGAAAATAAATCCAAAGTTCATTTATTTAATACTTTTGGTGCAGAACAAAGTTCTCCGAGTCAGCTAGTAACATATTATTTTTCAGATCCACCTGAAATCTTGCTAGAAACCAATCGTGTGCATAGCGAAATTGGGCACGCTGCTTTACTAAAGTGTTCTATTGAGTCAGTTCCACTGACCCAGGAATGTACAACTCCACACTCATGTGCCAGTAGTATTCCTGAGGTTTGTATTACTCAATATTAATCTATTACTGATATGTTACTGCAGTTTTCAATTTATTAAAATAACTCGATTGTTGTCAGATGGTGTGGTATAAAGACGACTATAAATTAATCGGTTCGAGCCGCTGGACAATGGCCTCGAAGATTTACGACCATACAATCTTCATGAGGAAACTCGAAGCGGCAGACTTTGGTAACTACAGGTAAATACAAATTTGTAATAATTTCTTGCGATGACATCCTTACATTTATGCACCCGCAATCACTACAAACACACCCGTTATCTCATATTGGTCAGATGACAGTATTCCGGGTGAGGACTAGAGGTTGCAACCCGGTACTTTTGTCCACCAGACCGGGCCCGGATACTTTCATCGCCATGGCCCGGCCGGGTTGTTTTGTTTCAGTAATTATTTTATGAAAATTGTTGAAATATATATATTTATAAAAGGAAAAAAAAAACAAAATTATTATTTATTTGAAACTGACTTATGAACAGTTATCACAACCATCAGTCTCACTCGTTTCCAAATTACACTTTAATAATAGTCTTATAGAATTGGTTACATACTTTACTTTATGGACGACCAAAATATAAATATTAATGACAAACATAATAATATGAATGTTTGTATGGTGTCTGTGTGTTTTTCTATGTATACCAAGTATGTATTTACAAAAAAAAGTATATATGTATTAATATCCGTTATCTAGTTTCCATAACACAAGCATTTAGTTGCTTAGCTTGGAACTAGAGGGCGCTGTGTATATTGTGTCCATGATAATTATTATAACGCAGTTAAGGCGCAGTCAGTCGCAGAAAAGCGAATACCACCTAGAATTTTCAACAATAATTACGAGCAGCACTGTTTACATTATTGTTTTATAATTTTCAAAATACTTCAATTTTTACACTGAAAAAACGAGTTGAAACCGCACAATAAGGTCTGCTACACACAGCATATTATGAAGCGGTTATAAGTTGTCAAAATTCGATAATTAGAAGTGTTTACACTTATATTAGGTATAAAAGTTGATTCGTTATAAAGAGGTTCTTGAAAAGGTCGTAATGTAAAAGTATTATTTACAATGACTCTTATGGACAATTCAACGTAGTCAGGCTTAACAACGACTGCCTACACCTTCGGGTAGAAAAAAGGCGTGAAGTTATATTATGTTATGTTGTATGTATCACTGATTTAGCAAATAGTTGAAGGTTAAGCTGTATTATAACTGTAAGCAAGTCAACTTAAACAGAATTTACCCACCCTCTACTACAGCTAACACCATTTTTTACGTAAGTCTAACCTTACCATAAGACTAAAATTAATTATCTTTCAACAGTTGCGTGGCGAATAATAGCTTGGGCCGATCGAGTACGACCATCGAGCTGACGCAATTGGCAGTTGTGACTAACGTAACAACTGTAGCCAATTACACGTCAAGAAACTACTACAAATTGCAGTTCTTCATCGATAGCTATTCAAAAATTGAGGAGCTGCGCATCTTCTATCGCCGGGTGAGTCTGACTGTTATGACTCGTTTTATTCTCGTAAGGTAGCCGTCATGGTAACATAACATAGCTTCACGCCTTTTTCTACCTAAAGGTGTAGGCAGTGGCAGTGGTAAGCCGCAACTCATCGTTATGTTAACATCCCAAATCGAATAGGTGACGAACCTATTGTCATACCGGGCGCAAAGATTCCAGTCATCGACATTTATCACATATGACTTTTTTTATGGGATAAGAGGGCAAACGAGCAAGTGGGTCATATGATGGTAAATAACTTCTCACCACCCATAAACACCGTGATGCATTGCCGTCCTTTAAAGGAGTAGGAGATGAAAGGAAGGGGAAAGGAAGGGGAAAGGAAGGGGAAAGGGGCTCGGGCTTCCGGATACATCTCCCACCGAACGAAACGCAGCACAGTCTACTTCACTATTCCGAAAGGTCGTGGTATTTCACCGGTCGAGCGGGCCCATTGATGCAGAAAACTGCAAAACTCTACCACTGAAAAATAATGTAGAATATAGAAAAATAATAAAATTTCGAAGTCTTTGATGTGAGCCAGGAATCGAACCCGCGACTTTTTGATTCGGAAGCGGGGTGCGCGTCATGGTACAACTTTATTAATAAACTTATCAAGTAGCCGTGCTATTGTTTAACGGGATTCGGGATTAGGCACCCTATAGGTACTCCTGACGACTACCTGGGACCGTAGCCCTAGTCGGCTTCAGTCATACACCGATACGATGGGATGATTAGTTAATTAGAGATCCTTCGAATATGATAAAATTATGTTCAAAATTTGACAGTTACCAAGGAATCGATTCTATCTGAATACCTCAAAGCACTCCCTCAATTTAGAAAATATAAGCAGCCGTACTAATATTATATGCAGGGTGATTGTTTGGGTATCATCGTTGTTTTCTATCCCTGTTGTCTATTTCTGTTCCAATTTTATGAAAAGATAACCGTAGAAGTAATAAAGGCGTGAGGGTCATGTCGTATCATGTACCCGGTACATTTATTGGCGCTGTCGTAAATATAATTTGGGGATTCCTAATGGGATTCTTAATCAAGAAGAAAAGGCGTAGGTACCAAACAAGTGTACCAACTATATCCCAAGTTTAAAAACAATTTATTTTAATATATCTCCCTTTTTCAGCAAACAAATATTTCTATTTTCGACCATACACCCTGGCATGATGAGCTCGTTCCCGCTCCGAAGCTGAACACCAGCGTGCATCACACATTGACTTATAATATCAAGGGACTGTTGCCCAACGTATTTTACGAGACAATGATTCAGGCTAGGAACAAGCATGGATGGAATCGGGTACGGCAGAATTATATAGTACAAGTATAATTATTTAGTTATACCTGTCATTTTTTATTCTAGGTGTCTGCACGTCGTTCTACATTTTATTACGAACATATAGATAATTTTTCAGCTACGCATTGATGACCGTCTTATGGCTGCTTGCATTGCAAAAGTCGCGCCCATCTTAGAGAATGGCATGAGATATCTTCCCGCTGTCTTTTCAGTATATTTTGGGAAAAAGTGTCCAAATTATAACGTATACAGTAATAATAATAAAGATTGGCTCAAATAGGCAATCATGTTTCTATTTCCGTACCGCATTAGTATCCATTAGAATATTACAGAAAGCCATTAATTAACGTAACTTAACTTCACGCCTTTTGTTACCCGAAGGTGTAGGCAGAGGCTGTTAAGCCTCGTCTCGCCGTTATGTTTACGTCCCAAATGGAATAGGTGGCGAACCTATTGCCATACCGGGCACAAAGTTTTTCAGTCATCGATATTTATCACACGTAACATACGAAAACAATTTCGAAAAGTCATTGGTGTGAGCCAGTGTCTGGAATCGAACCCGGGCCTGGATCAGAAGCCGTGTGCTCGACCACTGCGCCACCGAGACTATACTGCGCCACCGAGACTATTTAATTTAAGCCGAGCCATTAATTAAAAACGGTTTTTTTTTTCAGATTGCATGGGACTCTGTACTGGTAACTACCGACACTCTATTACATACTACAACAAACATAAGTCAACACTAAATAATATTAAAACATCATTATACAATTTACTAATCTATATTAATACATAAAGCGAATATTAAGCGGACATAGAAAATTGAAATGTTCTTTTTTTTAAATTATGCGTAAAAATAAACCGAACATTACGGTGTCTTTATACACACATTTATTTATACCGTATTTATTTCTATTTCTATTGGATTTTTTAATCCAGTACCTACTATGAATATTCCATTTGGAATGCTACCTCCGGGACAACTATGTAAATTCCAAACCTAAAGCATGATTACGTTTCAGTCCTATCACATATTGAAAACATTGATAATTTGTTTCAAAAATAGGCAAATTTACATTACTCTTGGTATTGGATATGTACCTACTTATGGCGTTGACGTTTTTTGACAATAGAACCATATCTATGCTAATATTATAAAGAGGAAAGATTTGGATTTTTGTATGTAATAAATAAACTCAAAAAGTACTGGACCAATTTTAATAATTCTTTTTTCTTTAGAAAGCTACATTATCAATGAGTAACAAAGGCTATGTGTAATCATCGTCGTCATCGACATTTTGTTTGTACGCGAGTAGCACCGTGAGGCGGGAAGCTACATACAATATACCGGTACAAAGTTCGCGCGGTCTGCTAGTTAATGATAAAAGAAATTAATTGTCGTCGAATCTCGACCACCAAAGTCCACCAAAGACAGTCAATAATAGTTATTCACTTTACTAATATGCCAATCATATTTAAAAAAATCGGCGAAAGTAAAGATTATTTATATTGATTTATCAGTAGGTACACAATACAAACATTATACTATAGTAGGCGAAAATTCCATCAAATTTAATTATTTGTTATTTTTTTATACAGCAATTGCGCGATATCTTCATATTCAAAACATTCCGTCCTGAGGTATATGACCTGGCGGACCAGGACAAAGCTGAACAGTCCTCATCTGACTCGGCGACTGCACAGCAACAACTCACCGCTGCGGCCATCATATGCGCTATGTATATGTTCTTTTTTTAATTCCATTTAATCAATTGTTTGAAATTTGCACTTTCACGAAATCATGTATTTTTTATTAACCGTGTTATTGTCTCCTTACAAGATTGAGAACGGCGTGGTTCACTCAAATAGAGAAATTACTGTGAAAAAGGTTTTAAAAAATTTTGTTAATAAAAATACACGACTTCTACCAGAATGTAAAATTACGGACTTAATCGCGAAGAAATACCTACTCAATGCTCTAGTCATCTCTCTAAGTGTTTTATGTCTCAATAGTCTCAATAGCAATATAACAAAAATCCAAAAAAAATATATAACAAAAAAATCAAAAAATGAAAATCAAAAAAAAATATATAAAATAAAAATCCACAAAAATACATAAATTGAAAATCCAAAAAAATATATAAAATAAGAATCCACAAAAATACATAAATTGAAAATCCAAAAAAATATATAAAATAAGAATTCCAAAAAAACATAAAATAAAAATTAAAAAATATATACAATAAAAATTAAAAAATATATAATATTTAAAAAAACAAAAAAAAAATATAAAAATCCAAAAAAATATAAAATGTATAAAAACACAAAAAAATATATATAATGTATAAAAATCCAAAAAAATATTATATAAGATAAAAATCCGAAAAAAATTACTATATTAAATTTAAAAAAAAAACCAAAAAAATAATAAACCAAATAAAAATACAAAAAAATTACATAATTAAATAAAATATATTTAAAACATTTAAAATAACAGTTGAACTGACTTTAGATAATTTCTTTAAACCATGGTCATAAGAGCGTGTTTTCTTGAAAAATACAATATTAATATAAATATAATGAACAGTGATAAAAGTAGTCAACTTTAAAATAATATTACCTATGTCCATTTTTAAATTAACCAATGCCGTTATATATCCAAAGTAAGTTTGAACCATTAGAAGTAAAGAAAACTAAGTTTAATAATTAAGTGACATTGATAAATACTTGATCTTTAATATAATTATATTCATACGCGATTAAGCCCTAATTCAGAAGGAATGAAAAGAAACCATATTTTTTATTTTGCCCGACTGCGCCCAAAGCAAACAAATTTATGTTCATATATCTATTTCTTTAAAGATTCGGTAGCCTGGACGGCTTAATGGATTCTAGCTTTTTTATTTAGTCGGGGAATTATGTTTATTTAAATATTTCAGTTAATTTATTATTATATTTATTTTTTGGAGTTTTTTGCCATATTTAAAATGCGCTCATGTTTTGATAAACAAAAATATACCACAAAAGATTAACTATTAAAGTTGGATACATACAGGTTCGAATATGTTTCAAATAATTTTGCATAAAGGACGAATTGCTTATATTATCATATATAATAATTCTGTTTTACGTTCTTCTTATAGGTTTTTGATATTTTCTTTACGGGAATAATGAAGTCTATAGAGAACTAGACTTACTATCAGTATGTTGAAATATAGAGCAAGTTTTGATTATAGGTATCATTTCATTCAAGATTGTTTTAATAGCTTCTGTTTAAGTATTTAATGGCGGTTTTACAATGGGTTCCTTTGAATTAATGTGATTTTTATTATTTTATTTTTGTTATTATATTATATATTTTAATATAATTCATTAATTTATTTTAGAATGTAATTCATATTTTGTTTAATGATCTCATTTAATTATTTTTTATTATGATTTATTTACTTTTGTTACCCGGCGTGTGGCACCGCCCAAGAGAATAGTGCCACCCCATATCTTCCCGTGGGTGTCGTAAAAGGCGATTAAGGGCTTAAACTTGATAAAAACCATCTCTCCGAAGTCTCGATTGTTTAGTGATTCAGAACACCGACTCAAAGTTCAGTTTTGAATTGCGGCTCACAGCAATAAAATCGCAAATTACGTGTGATAAACGTCGATGACTTGTCAAAACTGTGCCCGATATATGGCAGTGTATTTCGCCACTAACATACATAAGGGTACAATTTTACATCACCCTAATTGGCAACCCCGTTTTTATTTTGGAATTAGTTTTCACTTCAATTTTCCCCAAAAAACGAAAACGTGAATAATATTTTTTTACGTTATATAATTTATATTACATATAATTATTACGCGTAAAAAAACAATTTAACTAATTGTCAAGCAACTTTCTAACAACATGTTGGCTTAATGAAACATTTTTAGAAATAAATATCATCCAATTGAAGTGAATTTATTAAATGTACTCTTTAATATAAGTGTCTATAGACTTTATATATATATATATTCATTATCGTAAGTAATTCACTCTTTACTCGTTATGTAAGCAATGCATTTAGTGTCCGTTTTATTTTTACCCCACCTCCCGTATTGTTACAAATTCCATTATTTAATATTGAGAGTCCATCCGATAATTATAAAAACGGTACCCAAAAACAGAACCCGCCACTTATATTTTTTTATTTTTTTTATCTCATGTTTAAGATATTATTCAACCACGATACGGCTTGAGTTAAATTTAATACCGAATACATTTATTTTCTTATTATATTTTCAATATAATATATACTTTTCACTGAAACTATATAATAATAATACTTAATAATACTTAATGTTGTGTAATAGCTTAACCGTGACTAATTTGCTGAATATGTAATAGACTTTTTGTGGCATCGTTATTAGAAATGTACCTTAACCGTTATATTGAATATAATCAATTATGTGTCTCTATTAGATATCTTCGGTAGAACATTTATAATCTTTAGAATTTAACATATTCTGGCAATATAGAATATCATTCATTGTTTGTTTTACTTAACGACGGGACGTGTAAAAGTTCATTAGGAAAGTAAGGGCACCCATTAATATTATTTTTTCCACCTTTAACTTCCATGTCTACATAAAAAAAAAAGCATTTTATTATCATTATAATATTTATTAAGGTAACTTGAGGTGCTTAGGTTATTTCTTACAATTACCCCTTTAGTAAACGGGGTAAAAATTTATATCGCCGTTACTGGCAACACTGAATTAGTAATTTAAAGTTTTTGCTATTTTGTACGTTATGTTTTTTTATGCTCTCAACCCTGCCTGGGTGTATGACTGACATAGCTTGTTCAATAACAAATTGACAGAATGACGGATTGACGGTATACCAACAGTGAATGGTCAATTTTGTATTGACCTTTTTAATACACATTATAATATTTAAAATATAATCTTCCTTTCAAAGTAATAATAATAAGATCAATATTATCTAAATGTTAAATTGTTGTGTAGCTGTTTAAAAATACATGTTAATAATCACCAGTCATAATATTTGCAATATATCAATGTCCATTTATTAATCAGCTTATAAAATATTTAAATAATCATAAATTATACAATTAACCAATATAATCGTAAGCTCGTAGCACAATACATTATGGACAGAAATTGCGATTATGTACAACTCCCTTCTATACTGCCACATTTGATGCGATAAATTTGTTATTGATTCTATAATGAATTTCAATTCAAAATAAGTTCTAGTCAATATATTTTATTAATTAAGTTTAAACTAAAAGGATGTGATTGCTGTTTATGTAGAATTATGTGGAGATATAAAAAAAAAACATATGCCCCAAACGGATTCCGAGCTTTGAAGGTAAAGCAAAGCATGCGAACAGCAATCTTTAGTTGCGCGTGTACGGTAGTAGAAAAAAAAAAAAATTTAATAAGCAATAACATGTGTTAGTGATAATTTTAGTAAAATATTATATAAATAATGTACATTTCGTTTTAGTAATAATTTTTATAGAAAACGTTTTTTGGCCAACGACAGAGACAAATGAAAAACATTATTTATTACAAAAAAAAAAACACGCAATTAAAGAGTTATTACATTACTTAATGAGTCCGTGCCTAAACTCTGCCAAATTAAGGTAAATTTTAGAAATTCTGTCTTCATTGGAACTGTTATTGACCAAAACACTATATTTAAATATATATTTAAATTTAATTAGTCCTCTATTGTAAATTTAGGTGCAATATTAATTTTAAAAATTAGATCGAAATGTGAAGAGTTCTGTTGATATATAATTAAACTCAAGTCGCAAAACAAAATGTTTGGAAATGTTTGGTTATCTTTTTTTTATACGCTAACGAAATTAATATGTATATTTATATAAAAAAGGCAACTGTCATAGTTATTCTTTGAAATGGCATACTTACTACGGAATTACTTTAAAATAATCATTTCCCTATTTTTGTAGCTTCATGGATTCTGTTGGTCTTAGCCTAATGTTATACGTATGATCAAACAGCAAAGAAAGTTTTTTTTTGTTGAAATCGGTTCTTTTAAATTACATAATTTCTTCGGTTTTATCCACTAAACATTTCCAGGGCAGTTATTTCCACTCTTACTATTAAAATATATAAATAATATTCCAATGTTATCGTGTATATATATATATATTATTAAAATTAGAACACTTTTTACTGAGAATTTCCATCCAATTCAACATCTGGATTCATTTCCATTAAATTCTCAGCTGTACCTGTCGTTATACCCATTTTTAGTGGTATCCTTTTCCATTCTCAAAGCAATGATGATGAGTTATAGAAACTCATCCTCCCCATACTTGCTTCATACTCATATCAACCTTTAAACAATTCATCCATGTCCATTTTTCTTCGTTCATCATTCATCTCCATTCATTGTTTTCATCATAGATTTGTTTCCTAAGTCTTCTCTATCTTCAATTAATATTGATTTAAAATAAAAAGTGTTTTAATTATAATTATGAACACAAATATAAATGTTAATTATATCTATAGTTTTTTATCATAGGATTTGTATAATATTCATATTTTATTTAATATGCCACAAATAATATATATTGTAAAGGAAGTGTTACCAATATTATATTTACTGTTATATAAATCACTTTAAGATTTGTTTGAATTACAATTTCTGATCAATGTACTGTATGGTAGAAATAAATTGTATGTTCAAACCTCGTGTTTCATTCATGTTATTGTTTCTTCATAAGTTATCACCTAGCAGACGGTCTAGTGTATCTTATTTTAACGCAGTAGAACTGGCTGACGATAATAAAAAGGTTGTTTTGACAATTGCATAAAATATATTAAATGTAACGATTACATTCAGAATGATGAGATATCAGAGAGTCAACAAAGTCTAGTCTATCTATAATATTACAAATAGGTAGATAATACAATAATAATTATATAGAACTGATCAATAGCTAGGTTATTTCACACACATAACCATAAGGGGCTCTATTGTTCCTACCTACCCAGCAAGGGCCTTGGCCATGAATCATGTATGTATTTATGGATCACACATAAAGAACTAATCTTACACATCACTAGAAAGGCACTAACAGTCTCATAAGTTAAGATTAAGTTCATGTTTTAATAGTTTCACTAGCGCACACACGCAATGACCAACATTAATGGCGTTTTGTAACATTACGCTTCCCATTTTTGGGCAAGACTTTTTTCAATTTATCCCAAAATTTGGGATCATCCCAAACTAAATAAGTGTTAATTGATATATATGTTTTTATGACACTACTCAGTCTTTTGTTTTTCGTCACAGATTCATCCAATAAAATGGTTATAACTCTTGGCTTACCATCTTCTATACTCAACTCGTACGCCATCTGGAACTCAAGATTACAGCATTCTGATTCAATGAAATGATCAGTCAATATTATTACAGTCATTTTAGAACTATGCACAGAATCTCTTATCTGTTCCGTTACCAATTCATTAACAAACCAATTCTCGTAACGCTCACATATTTTAAGACCAAATTCGTATTCCAAATTGGATAACAATTTCTCCTTAACAAATAGTTCGTCTTGTTGCGCGTAAGATATGAAAACATCGTATGTTTTATCACTGTCCGGTCCCATTTCAATCGTAACCGATTCATCGGATATATCATTTGAACATTTATCCAAAATATATCCCCATATTCTCCTCCAATTAGTTATTATCGTTATGAGAATTGCAAATAATAGTAGACCAGCAACCACGCTCGTGCCAACCATTGCTGCGAACACCTGCAACTCTTTGCATACTTTCACCGGATCCATATTTGATATGAACTGTTCATCATCGCAGGTGATATTCTTGAAATCGAGCAATAGACCGTCGTTATACAAATTATAATATAGCTTAGCTTGCGAACAGTAACATCCCAGCGGATTCCTGGACAAATTTAAAAGAACGTGTTCTTCCGTCGGTTCATAAGAACTCGTGTCCTCAGTTATGTATCGTATTTGATTATGACTCAGGTCCAAAATTGCTTTTGAACTCCAGAAAAATGTTTTGTTTTCCTGAAATTGACAATTATTATTTGTCATGTACATTTGTTCCTTTCAAATTAAGAACGATGAGGGAATCGGTGTAACAGATTCTCTCAAGCTGTACACTAAAACTATAGAATAGACTAGTTCAAGACTTATAAAAGTCTCTGCGTTCTATAGATTAGCTTAATCAAAGATTTTCTCAAATCCAACAGCAAATCAAAATAAAACGATAGAAGGCTATAGAATGAAAATATAAGGTATTGGCGTTCATCAGAATTCCTCCCTGTTCCCACTTCTATTTAATATCATTAATACTGCGTGGTGTAAGCAATAAATACAGTTAATATAATATCCTTTATGAATAAGTATTGGAAAATTTTATTTATGTTCATTCAGAAAATATAACTGAAAATAGCTTACCTGGATCGATGTTATTTGATTATTAGCTAAGTCTACGTAGTGTAGTTTAGTGGAGCCGTATATGAGACTTTCGAATGAGCTCAACTTATTGCCAGAAAGTAATAGAGTTTGCATATTTTGCCACATCGCCATAGTATCACCTTCAATGTATTCCAACCCGTTACCAATTAATGATAGTTTCACCAAATTTGGACCAAACGAATTCAAATTAACACTGGTTAACCTGTTGTGATCTAGAAATAATTCCGTCAATTTATTACTGAAAGTGAACTGATTTCTGAAACAAAAATAATTTTCTAATTAGTTTAATTATTAAATTTATTCCACTTTTTTTTAAATTAAGCACGCAAAGCAGCTATTTTCAATTCTTATACCTAACAATCAAAACTTACTCATTCAAAGTAGTCAGCTGATTATAATTCAATTGCAAACTCTCCAAATTCTTTAACTTGGAAAATAATCCCTCAGGTATATATTTCAAATTGTTACCGCTTAAATTTAAAATGATCAAATTCGGTAATTCATAGAAAATTTTCAGTGGCCATTCGTCTACGTAGGTTTTATGCAGTTTCAAAACTTTTAAATTGAACGATCCAGAGAGCAGGGTGTCGGTTAAATTGTGTATCTTAGAACCGTATATCTCGATAGTGTTGACAGATGCTGGCAATTGTGAGAAAACATGACTATCTAGTGTAAGGTCAAATTTGTTTGAAATCACCTTCATCTGAAAAAAGAAGCTTTTTTAACTGATGATGAATAAATAATAATGAAGAAAGAAATTCACACAACTTTATAAGAATAAAATCATTAATTAACATTAAATTTATTACTGAGATCATTTAAACTATATGAAAGGACAAATACAATGTTCATTATGGAAATCCCTCTCAAAGAGTGAATGTGTGTGACAGATTTCTGAGTTAAAGAGATGCCAATACTTAGTAGAATTTACTATAAATATATTATCGCTGAGTACCATCATGATTTCACCTAGTATAGATATGAAATAAACTTCAGCAAACAAAGCTAGATCAGAAAAATATGCAAACTATTACGGAGTTTCTAGCGATCTGAAACGATGCCACCAATAAAGGAGTCATTGTTTAAACATTTAGAGTTGTTAACGCTCAACTCTCAAAGAACGAGCATAATCAAATGTACATACACGTTATAGAATAGAACTTTATATTACACCGTATAAAGTACATTAGGTACAGTGAGTGGTACATGGTGAATATTAGGCAAGTATAAAAGACGGTTTTATCGCTTGTTGCGATCTGTGCCACACAACCATTATTTTTTTATGGGATAGGAGGGCAAACGAGCAGGCGTGTCACGTGTGCAGATGGTAAGCAATCAACACATATAGTGTTACTGTTGCGTTGCCGACCTTTAAGGGATAGGGGATAGGGAAGGATGGGGAAGGAGTTGGGCCTCCGGGTACCTCTCTCACCGAACGACACGCGGCATGAGCCACTTTGCGTCGATTTTCTGAGAGTTCGTTGTATTTCACCGGTCGAGCCGGCCCATTCATTCACTGCTTGGCTTTACCACTGTTAAATTTTAGATGAAGATGTTTTAGCTAGTAATAGTAATACGCCGTGTACCTTTTTTATGGTATAGGAGGGCAAACGAGCAGGCGGGTCACCTGGTGGTAAGCAACCAACGCCGCCCATGGACACCAGCAACACATATAGTGCTACGGTTGCGTTGCCAACCTTTAAGGGGTAGGGGATAGGAAAGGATGGGGAAGGGGGTGGGCCTCCGGGTACCTCTCTCACCGAACGAAACGCGGCATGAGCCACTTTACGTCGGTCTTCTGAGAGGTCGTGGTATTTCACCGGTCGAGTCAGCCCATTCATGCAGCGAACTGCTTGGCTCTAACAGTGTTAAGTTTACCCACTGTAGCTTATTTATGATATATACCATACAAACACAGATACACATACTACTCTGTGTAAAAAGTGTCGGGAATATGTCAATAATAAGATCCGCGTAAAAGAGGTCGTTTACTGCATGTTGGTAGCACTGTACTGATTTAGCGCGCAAAATTTGAACGGGATCTGTCATTTAATTTGTTTTAAACTAAACTTTTTGTTGGTCATAGTTTTGAGTCCTCGGCGATTTTTACAATGGAAAATATTGTTGAACAAAGAGTGTGCCTTAAATGTTGTGTTTCGAATGATATTTCATGTGGTGAATCACTAAAAATGTTGCGAAATACCTACGGCGAATCATGTATATCGAAAACAAGGGCTTATGGGTATAAGGCTTTTAAAGAAGGCCGAGAAGTAGTAGTAGACTTGCCTCGTTCTGGTTGACCTTCAACCGCTACGACCAAAGAAAACATCGACAGAATCAAGAAGGTAGTCCTCGAAAATCGACGTATGAGTCTGAGAGAGTTGGCTAGTGAGGTGAACATATCTTTTAAGTCCGTCCACAATATTCCCATTGACATTTTAGGCATGAAACGCGTCGCCGCTCAACTAGTTCCAAAAGAGCTCAATTTTGTTCAAAAAGGGCAGCGAAAGCATGTCGCTGAAGACATGGTTTCCCGAGCTTCTACGGATCCGACCTTTATGAAACGTATAATAACTGGCGACGAGACATGGGTTTATGAGTATGACATGCAAACAAGCCAACAGTCTTCAGAATGGCGTCTCGAAAACGAGCCGAAACCCAAAAAACCGCGGCAAAGTCGCACCAAAATCAAGGTGATGCTGACAGTTTTTTTTTGACTACCGTAGTGTGGTTCACTCCGAATTCCTTCCAGAGCGAGAAACAGTGAATAAAGAATACTATTTAGGCGTCATGAAGCGTTTGCGTGAGAGTATCCGCCGAAAACGTCCAGATTTGTGGCGACACAACTCATGGATGCTGCACCATGATAATCCACCATCACACACAGCCATTATAGTGAAAGAGTTTTTAGCGAAAAATTCAACAAACGTTCTCGACCAAGCACCCTATTCACCTGATATGGCTCCGTCTGACTTTTTTTTATTTCCCAAGTTAAAATTACCACTTCGAGGAAAACCTTTTGAGTCAATAGAAGCCATAAAAGAAAATTCGCTGAATGAGCTAAAGGCCATACCGCAAATAGCCTATGAAAAATGTATGGGAGACTGGGTGAAGCGGTGGAGATGTTGTATTGCAAGCGATGGGGCCTACTTTGAAGGCGATAAAATAAATTTAGATGAATAATTTGTATTTTTTGTTTTATTGACAAATTCCCGATACTTAATACACAGAAGGTATATACGTACAAAAATGAACACATATAAACAAAATATAAATTGCGGCACGGACTGAAAATGATTTATGAAATAACTTTGTTGAGTGCGCTGGTATTTCCAGCGTCAAGCTTGCCGATGATCACAAGTACCTCGCATGTGTGTCATGGAGAAACGTGAATCTTTTTTTAATATAGTGAGGAGTAGCAGAATTGAAAAGAGTATTGTGCAGGAGACAGATAATATGAGTATTCCTTCAAAAGCGAATGGACAGCCACTTGAGTTTATTAAGAAATTCAGTGACGTGGTCATATTTGCGTTTTTTTATATGGGATAGGAGGCAAATGAGTAGGCGTGTCACCTGATGGTAAGCAACCAACGCCGTCCATGGACACTAGCAACACATATAGTGTTACTGTTGCGTTGCCGACCTTTAAGGGATAGGGAAGGGGGATGGGCCTTCAGGTACCACTCTATCCGAACGAAACGCGATATGAGCCACTTTACGTCGGTGTTCTGAGAGGTCGTGGTATTTCACCAGTCTAGCCGGCCCATTGGCTAACTGCTTGGCTCTTCCACTGTTCCACACGTAAACCAAATATGAAATGATTACAACTATTTTGAAGACCCTCAAGTTTATCAAGTTGGTTTTCATAGTAATCGAGATAGCTGGTATCTCCATCCTATTATTGACTATTAAATAGGAAGGAGAATAGATTGTGCAGTATTATATCCATAGGTCGGAGTAGGTGGAGATATTTTATGTACTTGCATCAAGATATCGTAATATGGACATGTCATAATTTATAATTAAACAAAAACATGAATAAAATAAAATCTTCATCGAATATAATTTCTATATTTTGACTGTCAACACCGATTAATCCTAATTTCAAAATTCCAAAACCAATATGAAGTTCTGGCATTTTGGAGGCCTAGCAATATTATTCTGTATATTGAACGTCAACGCCCTTAAATCAGTTTACCTACTCCGACCTAAGATTATAACAACACAATTAAGGTACTCACCTCCTTTAAATTACTTAGTCCATTTAAAAATCCATTTGGCAAATGCTCTATTTGACTGTTCTCTAAACACAGTTTTCTGAGTGATGGAGATGAAAACGCTCCTGATTCTATGTACTTAATTTTATTTCCATCTAATTTTAAATCTTCGAGATTACGAATACCTGGTAAAATATACAAATTAAATAGTCCATCTTTTAAGAGAAACTCTAGAATTATAGACTAAGTGCTCCGCTGTGAGCTCAGACTGAAGCGATACCAAGAGATATCGAAACGGCAAATTTAATTAATGGAAATCTACGGTGTTTTTGCTGAAGGCCGAGGATCAAATGCTCGTTATAAAGTATCAACAACAGTAAAGGGCTTTGCGGCAAGATTGCTTTTCGCAAATACTCACTTTGTGAATAGTTTTTTGTTTACCTAATTTATTTACATTTCTTTTTTATCTCATATTAAGGAACACGGGAGGGGAATAGAAACTGTTTGATGTCAAGCAAACACTTTGAATTATTTTAATAGATATTGTAAAATAATAATAATAATCTCGGTGTCTCGGTGGTCCAGTGGTCGAACAGCCCACCTCTGAATCAAGAAGACGCGGGTTCGGATCCTGGCTCACACCAATGACTTTTCGAAATTATTTTCGAATGTTATGTGTGATAAATATCGATGACTGGAAACTTTGTACCCGGTGTGGCAAAAGGTTTCGCCACCTATTATTCCATTTGGGACGTAAACATAAAGGTGAGTCGAGGCCCAACAGCCACTGCCTACACCTTCGGGTAGAAAAAGGCGAAAAAATATGTTATTTTAAATAATAATCAATTAGGAGTAATGATAGATGTTGATTGTTTTTTAAAAATATTTTTTTCACATACCAAAGTTTAGTATACGTGCCAATTTAAATCCGACCACCATATCTAAACCTCTATAAAGATTTTTATAAAAATAAATCAATTGGCGAGCATAACCGTTTCATTACCGATGATAACTTTTAAAAATATTGAAATAGGACTTTCCATTTCAAAATTTTTTTATTTTATTTTTTTTATGGGATAGGAGGGCAAACGAGCAGGTCTGTCACCTGATGGTAAGCAACCAACGCCGCCCATGGACACCAGCAACACATATAGTGTTACTGTTGCGTTGCCGACCTTTAAGGGATAGAGGATAGGAAAGGACGGGGAAGGGGGATGGGCCTCCGGGTACCTCTCTCGCCGAACGAAACGCGGCATGAGCCACTTTACGTCGGTCTTCTGAGAGGTCGTGGTATTACACCGGTCGAACCGGCCCATTCATGCAGCGAACTGCTTGGCTCTACCACTGTTATATGAATATTACGATATTAAAAAACAATTACGTACTTAAAAAACATAACTTCACGCCTTTTGTTACCCGAAGGTGTAGGGCAGCGGCTGTTAAGCCTTTGTTCTGTCTGTTTGTCTCGCCGTTATGTTTACGTCCCAAATAGAATAGGTGGCGCCCGCATTGCCATACCGGGCACAAAGTTGTTCAGTCCTCGATATTTATCACACTTCCGAAAACAATTTCGAAAAGTCATTGCTGTGAGCCAGTGTCAGGATTTGAACCCGAACATCTGGATCAGAAGCCGTGTGCTCGACCACTGGGCCACCGAGACATAAAGAGGACTAAGCATTTGATATCTATTTTGTAGTAAGGCATAAACCGCTTGGTGACGCGCGTTAATAGTATATGTATATATTTATTATTTAAATTTAGTAATACCTAATCATTATTTCATTAGTATTATATTTCGCTGTTGGTTGATCGTATGTACTTGTTGTGAGATGCACTATCAAGGTGTTACGCCAAGATCACGCTAGATGGCGTTGATTACGAAATGAACCATTCTCGTTCATGGAAGTTTCGAGAAGACTGGCAGCGCCGCCTGGATGGGACGGAGTCTCATCAGTCTCTTCACGCACTCTCATCACGCACTTCGTCGCGCATAATCTACACGAGAGTGATCCCGCTATCTCTCGTTCGCCCAGAAGATTAATGTCATCTTCTGAGAAATAATTACCGCCCTCGGGAGTTCTGTATCTTATCGAGTGAAAACGCATACGCATAATTTCATAAAATTCTTTATAAACGCTATCTTCCGTCGCCGTGAGTGGTGAACAAACAATAATTACAAATTAAACTCTCAACGCTTAAAAAATATAGTGTTTCTATGTGCAACAATTTAGTGTTAATAAACGCTATTAAAATCATCGAATTATCAATCGTCAAGTATTGCATGGAGAATGCTGTTGGTTGCCCAACATCTTAAGTGGTGCCATGAAACTCTGCAGAGGAGAATACAAGAACTCTTGGTAAGTGATTTCGCACTAGTATCTACGCCAATCACAGCATAAGTTTCCTAGTACTTGGTACCTTGCAATATCGCATTAAATAAGATTGAGCTATTTACACGCTTCAATCAGAAATATGGTATGGGGAGATCCGCCCCTTCACAATGTTGGTCCTTTCGAGCCAAGGATAGTCCAGATTCGCCCCTCCACCACTTAATCCACTATATTACTAATATATAAATTAAAATAGTTGACCCTTTATCACGTTGCCTGGATGATAATGACAAACTGGGCGCTTGTTCTTGTGATCGACTGTAGTAAGTACTGTGTGTAGTAATTAATTAGTAGGTACTGTTTCAATAACATTGATTGCATACAACTGTGATAACACATTTGACTGGGATTCAGCTCCGATAAAGTTTATAATTTACACCAGCAACACTTATAATGTTACTGTTGCGTTGCCGACCTATAAGGGATAGGGGAGGATGGGGAAGGGGATGAGCCTCCAGATACCTCTCTCACCGAACGAAACGCGGCATAAGCCAATTTACTTCTTTAATTTTTAATTTTTACTTCTGAGAGTTCGTGGTATTTCACCGGTCGAGCTAGCCCATTCATAGAGCGAACTGCTTGGCTCTACCACTGTTAAATATTTAACAGTGGCTGTAAATGATCATTAAATATTAATCATTTCAGTGGTCTGGAAGTCGAGCATCCACTTCTGAACCTTCCGAACCTTCTTCAACCGGCTACACCTTCGGCTAGAAGAAGGCACGAAGTAATCTATACATATAATAAAATCGTTACATTGAATGTTATTTGTTTAGAATACTTGGAATATGATCAACAATCGATAGCGAACCTAAAAATATGGTTTTAGAATTTTTTCTGTATATTTGTTACGGATTAACTCTAAAATTACTGCATGCGTACTGCACATAGGCTAAATATCATCACGTTATCACTAATTGGGGTGAGCAATTAACCCTTATAATGGCACTGGCATAGTATTATTGCTTTATAGCGTCCACGCAGACGAAATCGCAGGCAACAACTAGTAACAAATAATGATAGTTAGTCTGTTGTTTAATAATTTATTAACTTCTGTTTAGAATGTCCCGGGTTTGTTAGACAGTAATGGTAATCTGTTAGACAGTACCTATTGATCTATTGACCTAACAAATTGAACCCGCTGTAAAGCATTGGGCTCGCCATCTAATCCATATACTCGTAGGTATTTTATAATGCATAATTGCCACACAATTTTAATATCAAATTAAACAGAAACGTATCATTAGTAATCATTACATTTCTTTATGATATAAGGGGGCATTCGAGCATGCGGGTCACCTGATGGAAAGCGATCACCGCCGCCCGTGGCGTCTGCAATACCAGAGCCGGCCTTTCAGATGGGAATAGGCTCATTTCTTGTAGGTTCCGAGGTCGTAGCGGTTCGGAAAACCGTTTATTAAATATAATTTAAATACGTTTACATTTACATAGTATAAAATAAAGTCGCTTTCCGTTGTCTCTGAAACTACGTAACGGATTTTGATGCGGTTTTTTTTATAGGTAGAGGGTGTCATCGGGGTGGTTATTAGCTATAATGTATGTATGATGTGGTAAGGAAAAGTGATAAATCCAAAATTTACTTATTTATTACTGTTGATGCCAAACAAAGTTCGCCGGGATGCTTGTATCAGATAAACAAAAAAAAACTATTCATAAAAAAGCCATCTCACGTCAAATACTTTTACCAGTAGCTTAACATAACTCAACTTCACGCCTTTTTCTTTACCCGAAGGTGCAGCGGCTGTTAAGCCTCGACTCGCCCAAACGGTATATTACGTCCAAAATGGTGGCCAACCTATTGCCATATACCGGGCACAAAGCTGTCAGTCATCGATATTTATCACACATCACGAACGAAACGCGGCACGAGCTAGTGCACGCCGATATTCCGAGAGGTCGTGATATTTGACCGGTCGAGCCGGCCCGTTCATGCAGGGAACTGCAAGACTACCACTGTTCAGACGAGCGGTACGATCTCAATGACGTGTACCTGGATTAGTGATCAGTACCAGTATCAGAAGCCAAATGCTGAATCACTAGGTCACTCCACACTGAAGTATTTAAAATACAACATTTATAGGTATAATTCATTACCTTTAAAACTCCCTGCAGCGAGATTCTCAAAATTATTATTGGAAATACGTAAACTTTTAGAAGCAAGACCCTCAAGTGAATCAGGGAGCAGTTTACTAATGTTATTACTCTCCAAATCCAACTTCCTGATGGCGGGCATATTGCTAAATATCTTCGAGGGTAATTCAAAATGCCCTCCTATTATTATTATAGTAACGTCCGCGGGTAATGCTTGTATAGCTGGTATGGGTAACGGTGCTGCATCTGAAAATTAAAAACAAAATAATTATAATTATATCGAATACTAGCTGACCCGGCGAACTCTGTTTCGCATCAAAAGTAATAACTGCTGCCCCGCTATGTTAATACAGCAATATCTTCGACAAATTTGAAGTCGATAGCAGCTATAGGTTAAAAATGGGAAACACCCCCGCAACCCCCCTTGTGGGTGGAATTTCGTAAAATCCGTTCTTAGCTGACCTCTACTCGGCGAAAGGAATAATCCTACCAAATTTCAAGTCGCTACGCCTTATGGTTCCAGAGATATCGTGATGAGTCTATATATAGGTGGAAATCTCTTATACGAGTATATATCGAATATAAACCAAGAAGAACATTGTTTTAACATAGTTGCACTTAAGTGTAGTCCCGCGGAAATAAATTTTGTAAACATACCTATGTTTTGGGGGGCATAAGGCAGAACAGAGCGCCATAAGGCATCGTGCCTTGATGAGTCTATATATAGGTGGAAATCTCTTATACGAGTATATATCGAATATAAACCAAGAAGAACATTGTTTTAGTTGCACTTAAGTGTAGTCCCGCGGAAATAAATTTTGTAAACATACCTATGTTTTGGGGGGCATAAGGCAGAACAGAGCGCCATAAGGCATCGTGCCTTGATGAGTCTATATATAGGTGGAAATCTCTTATACGAGTATATATCGAATATAAACCAAGAAGAACATTGTTTTAGTTGCACTTAAGTGTAGTCCCGCGGAAATAAATTTTGTAAACATACCTATGTTTTGGGGGGCATAAGGCAGAACAGAGCGCCATAAGGCACGATTCTTATACACTTCGGTTCGGACGCGCGTCGACTTTTGAGGCTGATCACCTTCCTCCAGAACACGTTCTATTTGGTCATGGAATGTGTGTCTTGGCCGTCCTCGACTCCTACATCCATCCGCTTTTGCATTGTATATCTGCTTGATCAATCTTGCATCATCCATTCTTTCTACATGTCCGAACCATCAGAGCATACCCTTTTTTACTTTTACACCGATGCTCTCTTTCAATCCCACTTCCTTCCTTACAATCTTGTTTTCGACGCGAGGGCCACTCAGCAGATTTTGCGCAATGCGCTCATTTTGACCGCGTTTATCCTACTTTCGTGCACACTCTGCCATACCCGACTCTCGCTTCCATAAGTTAGCTTTGGGATCAGTATCGCATTGTGAATAGCTAGTTTATCTGCTAACATTCTTTGCGCCAATGCTCCTTTTCCTAACGCCAATCTTCTTTCTACATCCGCGGTGTACCTTCCATCCCTGCTAAAAGCGCATCCAAGATATACAATTTCATTCACTTGTCCAGCACTATATCATCCATCATTATCCTTGCATCCGTTCTGGATTCCTCCCTTTCAAACACCATAACTTTTGTTTTCATCACATTCAGTAGTAAGCCTTTCATCAAGCAGGCACGACGGGCCTCGTGGCGCATTGGTAAAACTACCGGCTGCAGCACTGAGGTCGGGGGTTCGATTCCCACCCGAGCACAAATATTTGTGACAAACATGAATATTTGTGCGGCGTCTGGGTGTTTTTCTGTGTATTATAAGTATGTATTTACAAAAGAAAAGTATATATGTATTAGTATCCGTTATCTAGTATCCATAGCACAAGCATTTAGTTGCTTAGTTTGGAACTGGAGGGCGCTGTGTGATTTGCGTCCAAGATATTATTATATTATTATCTTTCATAATAACTGACTAGTGTTTGCAGGTCAGACGGTGATTCGGTTAAGAGCACGGCGTCATTTTTCCATGCTTTACGCAGGCAGCTCACAACTAGGTCACCCATTCGTATTCCTACATTCGTCGATCTCGATCTCGTCGAAAAATAGGAGTATTAAAAAAACCGCATCAGAAGTTTCAAAGATATAAGCATATAAGGGGACAGGCAACGGAAAGCGACTTTCTTTTATGCTCTGTAATCATAATCATAATCGTGATATACACTCGAGAGCAATGAATCCGGGTCACTTAAAGAATCCTAAAAATCTCGGAAACTAAAAATGCTAGGTTAATGCAATAAATTGTATTTAATAGACAATGTAATACTCCTTAAATGAAGGTATTAAAACTTCTTAGTTATTGTAAAGTTATATCATAAAAAAATCAAATTTGAAAAAGGGCCACTTTCGAAGATGGAACTACGAAATTACAGCATTTGGTTTTGCTTTTGTTTGTAATCTGTCATTTATGTGGGTACATAAACCATGTTGATAGTGCTCTATATTCATTATTCAAGCTGAAATTATGTCGCTTACGCCTGAAGAATGCACCAGAATACTTACAATGCTGGAAACCGGCCGGAGTCAGCGCGATACAGCCAGGACTGTTGGTGTGTCGCTGTCAACAGTACAAAGAGTTCTCCGACGTTACGACGAAACTGGTTCTAACCTACGCAGACCAGGAACGGGCAGAACCAGGTATACCACAGCACGAGAAGACCGATACTTGGTGAACACCATGCTTCGAAATCGCTTTCTCACAGGAACTGAACTCACCAATCAGTTTCGACGCCTCGGAGGAAGTAACCCAAGTGCATGGACAGTAAGACGTCGGCTTGCTGAATCTAACTTAAAACCCCTTAGACCTGCAAACGGCCCTAAACTGGAGCGTGGGCATCGTATTTCAAGACTAAGATATGCCCAGAGCCACGTAAATTGGAGTATTGAAGATTGGTCAAAAGTTATGTTCTCCGACGAATCAAAATTTATGCTCTACAAGCACGATGGAAGACACAGAGTGTATCGAAGACCAGGGGAAAGATTCAAGCAAGCATGCATCGAGGAAAAAGTAGCCTACGGTGGTGGGTCTGTACTTGTGTGGGCCGGAATTTCTTCTGAAAGTCGAACAGAGCTGGTGATCATAGAAAACGGCTCTTTAACTAGCGTAAGATATGTGGAAGAAATCCTCAATGATCACGTTGGTCCATTTATGGTCAATTTAGGTGAGGATGCTATATTTATGCATGACAATGCCCGACCTCATACAGGTAGGATTGTGAATGACTACCTTCAAGAGATGAACATTACTCGTATGGAGTGGCCAGCGCGCAGGCCGGATATCAACCCGATCGAGCATGCTTGGGACGAGCTAGGCAGATGCGTAAAACAACGAAACCCTCCCCCAATCACGCTTCGTGAGCTCAAAATTGCTCTCACAGAGGAATGGGAGAATATTCCCCAAAATCGTATAAGGAACTTGGTGTACAGCATGCCAAACCGCGTAAACGCAGTAATGGAAGCACGAGGAGGCAATACGAAGTATTAAAATTCAAGAAAATCGTAATAAAGTTCAAAAATTTCATGTTTCCTATTTTTGTTTTAAGGAGAGATCAGCAGATTTTTTCTTTATGTAATTTTGTGTTAATAAAATGTATGGTGACTCATATTTTTTTTACTTTCATTTAAGGAGTATTACATTGTCTATTAAATACAATTTATTGCATTAACCTATCATTTTTAGTTTCCGAGATTTTTAACATTCTTTAAGTGACCCGGATTCATTGCTCTCGAGAGTATATTGGGCTGTCGAGTATCTGTATTTCCTTGTAATCATTCAGTTCCTTACCTTCCAATGTGAGTTTTACTTCTTTGACGCTATTAAAGTCGGCCAAATGATCAGCAGCATAAGTTCCATGGAGGTAGGAAGCGTCTAACTTCTCAATGGTATACCTCGTTGTCAGCTCAACACATTTCAGCAAGCTTGTGGGACAAGATACCACTCTCATACGGTAATGGCTGATGTCGTATTGAGGCAATAACACACATTCAGAATCATCTACCTCCTGAAAATTACAATACCTATAAACATTTGGAGAAAATTAATCATTAATTGAGATTGAAATGTATGGTAATTTCGAGAGACGAATACTTGAATTAAAGTATTCAAACTAAAATCTAGCAATGGTTACCACCACTCGAAGTTAAGTCACAGAAAACTGCTATCAGAGTTATTATAAAGTTAACTTTCCTATTATATTTATACAGTTATACTGTTAAGCCGGTTTTTTATAAATCTTCAAAGTCAATAACTCAGGCACTGAACCTAGTATAATTGCAGTTCAAAAGGTACCTACAACAGGACTTTATTACCAACCCCCGCTATTTTTTATGTTTTTAAAGTCTATTGAATACGTCTATGTTTTTAAAGTGT
Source organism: Euproctis similis (assembly GCA_905147225.2). NCBI lineage: Eukaryota > Metazoa > Arthropoda > Insecta > Lepidoptera > Erebidae > Euproctis > Euproctis similis. The sequence continues at coordinate 5,070,475 of LR990107.1, forward strand.
ATGGAAATAACCTGACTCGCCGAATTTTGAGGTCCCGAATGGAAACAGGTGGCGAAACTATACACTGGGCAAAATGTTATCAGTCATCGATATTTATCACACATAAATTCCGAAATTCATTCATACACAATTCATTTGTGTGAATCCGAAATCGATCCTACGACTTGTTGATTCAGAAGCGGGGAGCCCGACCACTAGACCGCCGAGACGATTATATTGTCTAATATATTAATATAAAAATAACTCGCTGCCCACCTCGGGGTGTTACTCGCGTACAAACAAAATAGCGATAACAATAATGATTAAATATAGCCTATTTTACTCTGGGTGAATGCAGCTTTCTAATGGTGAAAGAACTATTGAAAGCGGTCCAGTAGAGGTTTGAGTGTATTCGTTAAATGCAAAAATAGAAATCTTTCCACTTGTTATAATACTAGCAGACCGCGCGAACTTCGTACCGCTTTATTGTATGTAGCTTCCCGCCTCACGGTGTTACTCGCGTACAAACAAAATGTCGATGTATGTATGTCGACTATGATTATATGTAGTCTCAGTGATAATGTAGCTTTCTAATGAAAAAAGAATTATTAAAATCGGTCCAGTACTTTTTGAGTTTATTCGTTACATACAAAAATACAAATCTTTCCTCTTTATAATATTAGTGTAGATTAGTATAGATTACTTGGCATGCAATGGTGACAACTGGGCGGTATTGTGTGGTCAAGTCGCTTGTCCAATTAATATTTATGGTGCCATTATTAATCTGGCACACGCCACTGTTCTCGGAGACTTGATGTTCAAACTGACACACGCAGTAAGGTTCCGGGCAGAATATTGTGTGTACTTCCCCCTTCAGCAACAGCAACATAATAAGATTGATAATAATTGACCTTCTTGTAATTATGCTGAAATTAAACAAAACAAAAGTTAATTTTTTTGTTCTTTTTTTATGTAAGAATGAGAAATCAAAATCCATCTCTCCTTTATTAACCAAGTACAGGCGGTCCTCGACTTACGTCGTTTCGATTTACGTCGTTTCAAGTTACGTCGAACAATGTTTTGACACTATTCCTCAAGCATACGTCATTTGTTTCGATTTCCGGCATAGGAGAATTCACTTGTCGCAAGGTCAATGTCCGTGTGGCCGACTTGGCGCGGTGTCGGCGTGCGGGGAATACCCCGCAAACGCTGCTGATTTTGTTTAGTTACTTAAGGGACAACGGTCAATCAAGACGTAACACATTAGTTTTTTTTTACGCATCTTTGACAGTTTTTGTTTTTAACGTTTTAACGTTAATAACAAAATTTGTGCAGCCTATCAGTGTTACTAAGATCTGTATGACAGCAAGAAGAAAAAAGCGAAGCAAACTAGAATTGATAGTTTCTTTAAGCCAAAAGTTTAATTTATTATTTCTCATTACATATGTATTTTGATTACATAAAGTTTTATAATTATTATTAAAATTAATAACACACAAATACCAAAAATAACGAGCAATTTCATAAGTGCATATTATAATTATTTTAAGAACTTACTTTTGATAATAAAGTTTGTATATCCTTTGTTATAAATGCAGTTTTTTTTTAATTTCGAGTCCGTGTGGATCCTAACCCTTGAGTTTTACATGAAAACATATGAAAAAATATGTCTCGACTTACGTCGTTTCGATTTACGTCGCGTATTTCGAGAACCTAACATGCCGTAAGTACGAGGACTGCCTGTACACCTTTAATAACTTTATAGTAGCTTTAAATGATAAATATCAAAACTATGAACTTAAAGTAACAAATTTGAATAAACCTTCCAACAGCCTGTCGAGTATATAAATGTGCACTCCTGAACTGTGTGTAGTCCTGAACTGTCCTGCAGTAGCGTGGTTAAAACATATGCACCACGTGACAAAGTACAATGTAAATAAACAACTCGTGTTTGTGATATTTGTGGTGCACGTAGAATTAAAATTACAACGTACAAAAGCGGTTTGTCGATCGTAGGCAAATCCCTTTTTATTTTTAAAATTCATTAACATACGTACCCATTTGCGCTGTTCCTATTAATTATGGTCGGCACAACTAGCTTTTTTTTCCACATCTTCCTATCATCCGCTTCTACTACACTAATACCCTTCTAATTCATGTAGTCTTTCACACAATCTTTTATTACTTTCTAAGTTCAGATTTATCATTCTTCTCTCAATATATCATATGATCCCTACACATCATCAAGACCATTTCGTCATACTGGCTCAGTTATTGGCGCAATATTCAAGATTCCTCTATATACTCATTCTATAGCCATTTCATCCATCCAACCACCAAGTACAGAAACACAGGAGTCTGAATGTAAAATTGAACGAATGGTCTCTATTGAGCGGGAAGTTTTGTCGCCGTTGAGTTCTGTTTAATACTAAACGACGACGTACCCACATAATCATCGGTGCGTACGAAATCCTAGTGCAGCCTGTGGTAGAAAAGAGAACTAAGCTCTCAGTTTATTATGGTGTGCATTATTACTATGGAAAAGCCTAGACCGTTCAGCGTTCAGTTCAAAGTTAATTCTATGCAATACGTCAAGGTCGAGTGTCAACGACCGTGACATCGCTTTGCACTTTAGATCCTAGGTATTAAAAGTCAGTGCTATGTAAGCCAAACTGGAGGGACCGGAGGCTGGTTTTCCATCCATCCGTTTCATTTCATATATGTATATACTTTCATTAATAATACCTACGTAATTTTGTTATTTGAATTAAGACGTTTGGGAATCGAGTGCCTCCTCTGCCTCTTGAAGATCTGTAATTCAGTGTCTACAGAATGAAATTTGTGTGACCAGTGAGCGAGAGCGGCACGCGTATCAACATATCCGTACGTTCCTGCTTGACCCATTCTCATATAAACATATTAAATTGTTACATTTAGAGGAAAATACTTAAGGAAATGTATAAATAGATACAAAGTTATTGACAACATGGATTCACAGGTTTTAAGATAGGATATTATTACAAGCATTTTTGGGATAATTTGCTTTTTAAATATTCAAAATGACTGAAGCAATAAATTAAGACCACATTATCTATTAGAACATAGCCTAGATAGATTACCAGAAGAAACTATCGATGTTATTAAACAACCAAAACATTGGATTCTACATAAAAGTAAATGTTTGGAGTACTACTCGTTTTATATTATACTGCTGTACAAATCCGTGCGGCGCAGATATTGAATGTATTAATGTCAGAGAAAGCTTCGCTCTCCGGTTACGGTTCAATTTAGTTTAGCTATGTCAGGCTAGAACAGTTAGAGACACTTGGGAAGCTTCAAAACAAAAATATTATTTTACAGAAGACAATTTACTATTTGTTTCAGATCGACCAATTCAATATTTACAAATTTCTTTAAGCTGGGATAATTAATGGGATAAGAGAGAGAAATAGATGGCACTAGATACCTCTCTCACCCCAAATACTACATGAGCCACATTACGTCGACTTTCAGAAAGATCCTGGTATATTGCTGGTGGACAGTCTTATTCATGTAGCATACTTGTGTGGCTCTACCAGTGACGTGGATAAAAGATATTGATCATGACTTGCAGAAGAAATTCCTGAGTCCGACTACTTTAGTAATATTTAAATAAACTTCGACACTTGTTGATTGTTGTTACTTTACTCGAGGCAAAATCTGGGTTAACAACACAGAACTATTTTTTCATTATTTTCCTGCTGCGTTGCGCTTAGCTTGTTAGCTTATAAATAAAAAATAAATTGTGTTTTTTTATGTTATTTGTTCGTTTTTCAAAAAGGAGGAGGAATACTTATTTAGAAATATAATAATGACATTTAAATTTCACGAATTTAACTTCATGTTTTGGATATATTACTATTAACTGGAGCTGTTATTAATATTCTGTATTCCAGGTTATACTTTCCAAATGACCGCCGTAGGCTCGAATCTCGCCAGGCCAAAAGTGTCCCGTGCCGTATAGAATTTAAAATAAGCATTTATGCTATAAATGTCATATAGGTAAGTATGTAGTAGTAGGTAAATATGATCCAATTCTAGATAAATATAAAGATATATAATATTTTTTAAGTCAAAACCCACTTTTATAAACCTGTTTGTTGATCTTAAATAAAAATACTAACTTTACAGACAAGTGGAGTATATTTTGTTTGAATCTCGGGGTTTGCTTATCCGATTAGTATTTTTTGAAATAAACTATTTAATAACGTAACATAGAATTAAGGTATTAAGGTAAGCTAAACTTATAGGTTCTGACGTGATACGACGTCGTCATCAACATTCATCACCATCACCTGACTTCGTTCCTGTATACTTTAAATTGTTTAATGTTTTTATAGAAATTCGTAAACCTTGGTTTAGATTCCAATGTTCTGTAGCAAAAATAGCATGTATCTTCCATAATAATATCTTCCATATGGAAGTTCCATACCTATATTATATATTATTATGGAACACAGTTTCATCTCCGTGATGTCATAGGTGCTAGCTCTAAATTTATAAGATGTATATTGACTAAAGGAACTTTAAATAAACCGGTATAATTTTTCTTATCTTTTAAACTATGCCTATACGTAATGGCATAAATTGTAGAGCCACATGATATTGTTTAGCCCTTAAAATATATTTATTTGTGGGGAACTTTATTCCAGTCATATTTTTGTAATATTGCCTACGGAATCCTGCACTGACCAAGGTCCGGTCAACCTCGACCGGTTTTTACCGTCATTGAACTGATATTCTCATCAATCTAAAAATATATTGCAATTACAATGTTCTACTCAAATTACATAACTTGTAAAAATAAACTCCTTTATTTTGTAGAATTATAAAGTAATCTTTCTCTTCTAGGAAATCGACCAGCATAAATTAAGCATACCCGTTGACCTCGAAGCTGAGAAACGCGAAGTGGATTCGTGGACACTTCAACTTCAGAACTTGCCATGGTTATTATTAACCTGTATTAATCATGAATGGCACAAATGCTACTTAAAAGTTAAAATGGCGTCAATAAATTTTACAAAAACACTAATCACATAAATATAATATTTACCCAACGATCCTTTGAAAAAGGAACACCATCTTAAATATTCACAAAAGGTTTTAATACAAATCATGAGATACACTATTTTTTTTAAATTATTATTGTTACGTTAAGGATATTATTGTCACACGCATTGCGTCATAATACAAACAACCTCTGTGGTTAGCGGTTGGAGTAAAACTGGTTTAATCATCATTTAAAAACTGGAAATTAAAAACACAATCACGTCAAAAAACGGTGTCTTAATCTCGATCATAAATAAATTGTACAAAATATTAATCTACTAGTTCCCTGCTTCTTCATCTCCTTTGTTTTCGTCAAAAAGCATACCTAACATGGTCACTGGAAAACTTATTCAATACGCTGTAGTTCATGAGGTTTATGCGATCCCACCAAACGAATTACAAATGTATTTTGCAGATTTTCCCCCTGGGTTCCTTAGCGTGTAGATATTATTGATAAGTATGTTCAGTAATTATAAGCATCTTCGCTACTCTGAGCGTCGGCTATACAAAATAATTGAATAAAAAACTCTGATTTAATTACTGAAATAAAATTTTCAATTACCGCTGACACCTATACAGATCTTTCTTTTAGTGACACAACAAAGATAGCTAGTGACATCTAGAGTCAGATAGCAACTATAATTCAACCAGTTTTGTTAAGATTTTATTTTTATACCTAGTAGTACATTCGTACTTTCCTAGCACAAACAATATATTTATTGTTTATAATACAACAATATTATATTTACTCTAAGGGAGTGAAGATCTAAAGAAGAGAGTTTCTTGCGTTGTTAAATCAGTCTCTATTGGTCGCTAGATGTCGCTACTTATGCAACAAACTCGCTTGTCAGTAGTAATGATGAATTAATATACAACAATTTTGTTAGATGTACTGTAATGTAATTGTATCAACTCTAAATTGCTTGAAAGGATTTACAGATCTTACAGTTCTTCAAACCTTTCAATACTTGAAAGGATTTACAGTTCCTTTTTAAAATGTTAAATATCCTCGCAAATTTAGTAATTCAACCCAGTATCTTTTTTATGCGATAGGGGACAAGGGAGCAAGCGGTATACCTCTCTGACCGAGCAAAACACGGCATGAGCCACTTTACGTCAATATTTTGAGAGTTCGTGGTATTTCACCGGTCCATGTTTGAAAGAAAATTGATTTAAAGAATGATTTTTTTATCATCGATGACAAACTATCTACATAAGTATATAACTTCACACCAAGTTCCTTGCGGGGTAAGCAGCGAGAACAGAACGCAATAAGGCACGATTCTTGGACCCTCACTTGCTTCTTGGACTTGCGTGACTCTTATCAAAGACGCTCGTCGGTTTTCGAGGCTCCTGATATCACCTTCAATGAGGACACGTTCAATTTAGTCGTGGAAGTTGTGACGTGGCAATCCTCGACACCTTCCGCTTTTGCACTGGATACCTGCTTAGTTGATCATCATCTAATCTTTTTACGTGACTGAACCATCGGAATATCTTACTTCTACGCGGACTATCACTTCATGCCATCAATAGGTGGCGAACCTATTGGCAATTTTTGATACATCCAATAATGTTACTGTTAAACATACTATACGCTTTCTGATGTGGTTGCCATCGCCTAAGGACACATAACACTTAATGTAACACACGTGGTTTAGTGATGCTTCAGAAAATACTTTATAAACGGTGGCTGGAATAGGGTTGTAGGCTCCAGCTCCATATTACCAGGCTCTATGTAACTCCCATTTTTTTAAGGTACGGGGAGGGCGCAAACGAACAAACAGGTAGTAAGTGACTAGTGCCGCCCCTAGACACCTGCAACACAAGTAGTGTTACCGATTCGTCGCTAGCCAGATAACTCTCTCACTGAACGAAACGAGGCATGAGCCACTTTACGGCAATACTCTGAGTGGTCGTGGTATTTCACAAGTCATTTCACAATTCACGTAGCAAATCCTCGTTGAGCTATAAAAGCCTACATAGAAACATAAAACTACAATATATTTTAATATGAAAGGATAATTAAAATACGCAGAAAAATATTAGTAATAAGTGAACATGTATAATTAAAACTTGCCGCAAAATAGGTAATTTTCTTTATTTATTACGATCAGAAAAACAGTTCAACAGATTATAGATTGATTTATAAGAAGAATAAATCGGCAATAGTCACCCAAACAACGATACAAAAAAATATTGTTCATGTTCACGACGGGCCTCGTGGCGCATTGGTAAAACTACTTCGATTCCCATCCGAGCACAAATATTTGTGACAAACACGAATATTTATGTGGTGTCTGAGTGTTTTTCTATGTATTATAATATGTATTTACAAAAGTATATATGTATGTATTAATATCCGTTATCTAGTATTCATAACACAAGCATTTAGTTGCTTAGCTTGGAACTGGAGGGCGCTATGTGTATTGTGTCCAAGATATTATATTATTATGCTCAGCATATTATATTAATATGCTGAAATGTAAATATCCTGAGAATGTAATAAACCTACTGTTCAGCTGTCAGTGATGAATATTAGTCCATTTTTACTAACATGTGCCATCTATCACAGTCTATACTAAATCTATGAGCTCAACTAAATGGTTGGCAATGGCCATAATTGACATCCCCTCTTTTTGTCTCTCTGTTATGTATGCGGCTGGGCTTTAAGGAGAGTGTCAATGTGGCGGTTCGGCGACAAGACTTACCAAATGGCTTGATGGCTGACCCAGCATCCATAACAATTCTGTAAGGTTGGCAACTGTATCTACATCTAAAAATAAATGACGCTACATAATTTTTTTATGTATCTTTTTATTTAATCATTGATAGTATTATAAAACTAACGAGCGGCCTGCTGTCAGTACTTTGAATATATTTATATGAGCAAAATATGAGTAGAGTAGTCATGGCACACACTCGTTAGAAACATAATCAGCTGGTAAATCTTATAGACGATCTAATTAAATAATGATTAAAATGTTATTGCATTGATACTTTTACAACTTTCATCAAACTACATGTTAAAACAATGCCTACTAATACTAGAGGGCGGGAGAATAGTTAGTGTGACATCACAAAAGGTGCTCCGGCATTCCAGTATCTACCCAAGGCTTATTTAAACGTAATCTACACATATAAATAAAATTGAAGAGTCTGTTTGTTATATTGAAATAACTGCTTTTTTTATCTATATACTAGTTTAATTCAACATATGAATATATTACGATGCATTCAGTACAACAACGTTATTTACAATTTTTGTGAGTGTGTTTGTTACGGGTAATCTCTGAAATGGCTCGACCGATTTTGACGGGACTTTCATTGGAAGGTAGTTTGTGTAATATGAAGTAACGTTACTACTACTTTTTGAGAAAATTTCCTTTATTTATTGCTTCCGAGGCGCGACAAAGTTAACCAAGTTCTTCATAATTCGTGAAAAAAAAGAGACAAACTTTATGCATAAAATATATTCATAATAGCCGTGGCGATAGTATCAAATAATCAAATTCACAATTATTTTTATTTTAAATAGGCAATTAAAATATTTAATTACCATTAATCAAAAAAGTTCGGATCAATAAGAAAGTTAATAAAATAAAAAGGTTACAATTCAGCAATTCATCATCATATGACGTCACTACACTGTGTGCACCATAGCTGATATAAGAATAATAGATCGGCAATAGTCACCCAAACAACGAGACCAAAAATGGGTTGTTGATGTGTGAGTGACTTATCAATGTGTGCGTAAAAAGCGCTTCAAAGTATCAACTTTTACATAGATAATGTGCATGTGTTGAAATGTAAATATCCTGAAAATCTAATATACGCAGTTGCGCTGCCAGTGATGAATATCAGTACATTTTTGCTGACATGTGCATCTATTATAGTCTATGCTAAATCTATGGTGTACACATTTCTCTGCATTTTATTTACTAGTACTGTTTCGGTATAGGGCAACGAAATGCCGAATCGCCTTTTGTAACGACGTGACGCCTACTGTCCTCTGGCCTCCTAGTATTAGTATTAGTTAAATATATGGTATCAGTATGACGTTATTATGACAGTCAATAATTAAAATGAACCTATCTAGAGCTAGATCTATTGTTTCAAATTATAAATATCAAAGATAAAAATAAATAAATAGAGATAAGACATGTTATATAACCAACAGATTGCGGTGAAAGAATTGTGCTGACGAACTTTCTGCCAAAAAAGCAAGTGATGATTTTAAAAATAAATTTAAAATTAATAATAATATTCGTTGACTGGTTAAATGTTATGATTTGATCTATTAATTATTAATATACTTAGGAGAAAAAAAATAGCATGAAATTTTACATGGAAAATTTTCATTCTTTGGGCAGTTGCATTTTTTATTTACTAAATCAGAAAAGTATGCTCATTTTTAGATTGAAACAAGCATCGACAGCGTTTCCTATAAGCTATGAATGAATTTTATTAGCTGATATATGAATTTTATTAGCTGAAAAAAAATAATGAGCTGCAGTACAAATTGAAAATATAATTTGACGACTCACAAAAATACATTTAACTGAAAAGCATTTGTGAAATGACATGCAAATAAATATTTATATATATGTATAATTGCACAATCAAATTGATAATTAAAAATACATTTCACATTCCTTCTGAGGAATTCAAAAATCTATACTTACAATAAAATTCAAGGCCAATTGTACATCGGAGATAATGATTATATGGAAAGATTTTATTAAAACAATGGTTAGAAAAACAAACTTTTTCTTATTTTTGTCTGTACTCCTAAAATCTGTGGGATAGTCTTTAGTAAATATATTATAATCTTTGCTGAGATATGCTTAGTATATAGGATAAGATCTATTGCTGAACCTTCAAGATTTAAATTAACATTCAAGCCATTAACATATTTTCTTTATAAATAATTATATACTTAGTCTGGCCATAAATACTGTTACACCTAAAAATAAAAAAATATTACATTTGAATTTGGAATCTGTCATTTTTATATGATTGTTCATTGTTTTCTCGTTTTGGCGCCAATACATTGTACAATAATTTTGCAATATTAAAATGGAGTGGGGTGATAAAGAGAACCGAATCGCTGTGATTGCATTACACAAACTAGGTATGAAGCCAAATGCAATTTTTAAAACTCTCCATACACTTGGTATTAGTCAAATGTTTGTGTACCGGGCTATTAATAGGTACAATGAGACCTCCTCTGTTTGTGACAGAAAAAGACCTGGCCATCCACATAGTGTTTTTTCAAATTTTTTCTTTGTTACAATATTTATGGCATGACTAAATATATTATGCATTTTACTTAAAACGTTAAGTTTTGTGCTAATAGCGCTCAGATTTTGATAAATACATTATACATTTTTTTAGGCATATTCACTCTTAGAGCCAGTATACAAGTTGTTGCCCACGACTGTGTTCGCTTAAAATTTCTGACTGACAAATTCATTCGCTCTATTTGCCATCGTTAACATGATAAAAGTATAATATGCCTCTAATTCTGTACTGATACTGACTATCAGTTCAACAGTAAACGGCGTAACAGTCATGAAAATACGAAAATCAATTCAATTCCTTCTCTCGGTACTAAAAGTAATTAACTAAATATTTACTTTACAATCTAACAGTCAAGCATTTTAATTTTTGAAAATGCAGATCTTAAAAAATTCACCAAAGCACCCTAAATCGTGATGATCACACATCTCAGTGCCCAGTTTGAACACATAAATATGATGGCATTACTTACAAATGACGTCTTGCACTTATTTGTGAAAAAAAAATGTTTTTCAACAGTTAAAATTTAATATTTGACGTTGACTAATGAAATTAACATGTTTTAACATCATAATAGCAATAAATTTTTAAATATGTTTATTTTTTCAATTTTGAGCAAGGCTTTGTCCTACGTAGAGTATTCACTTCACTGTTTGTTACTGGCTTCGCATACTAGCTAACTCTCTCTTAGCCACTCTAGCCAGCCAGTCTCTTCACTTTCTGCTTATGAACGCTTCAGACAGGAGAATTTACATGGTTAGGAGGAGAATATGGCCAGTCAAGATGACCGCAGGATTTCTTCAACCAGCGTAGTAAATGATATTAGAGTCCTCCTTCATTGGCGCGTATTTATGCTGAATAGAGGATTCGACAAAACGCGACTAATCATGACAACATTGTCTTCGACGGATCTTTTTGTCAATTAAGCAAGAATATTACTTAATTGTTATATAAATAGTTGTTTTTTTTTTTTATTTATAGTATTTATTTATTTGCAAAAATTATGTCACGAAAGTTCTTCTTCTTCTTTCGTTATTGGCGACTATGACCCTACTAGTCACTTTTGGCCATTAATAAACGGTTAACTTCGCGATACTTTTCAAGAAAGTGTCGTGATTCCGAAAGTTGTAAAGTATGTAAAGCCGAAAGTTTAAAATAGCTTCTATATGTTTCAAAATAATAAATACATATAAACATACATATACACAAATATACATATATGAATGACTAAAATTTATAATTTTAATTTGTTAAAAGATATAAATTTAGATAAAAATATGTTTACATTTGCAGAAAAAATAAGAGATAAAAAATATTTGACCTATATAGGACGGGGAAAATCATATAATGACTTACAGAGAAGAGGCCAGGAAAAAAATAAGTGATCTACAGAACCAATATCTAAACCACATTCGCATGGAAGAATCCCTTAACCTAAGTTTAACCAAATGTACAGAGGTGCACGAGTGACCCAGCCTCAAGCGACACAGTGTAGACGTAGTGGACTTACTACTGTTACGAAATTTGAAAAACCATGGAAGTGCCGGTAACTCTGGTCTCCAATAATAGCGGCCTTTGACTAATTTTGAAACCGACCAATAATTAGACCAAGAGCTTTTGATAGTGAATTTAGGAATGAGGCACAAATCATGACAAAATATATTGAAGTAATCAAGAGAACCATTCTGAGCAGCAGATTTAGCACAAGAATCCACTGATTCATTGCCAGAGATACCAGAATGTCCAGGAATCCAAACTCAAAATACCGTTAAATTTTGATTATGACATTCGTAAAGAGCCTGCTTAATTTTACGAATTATAGGAAATTTTGAACCTGAAATAAAGGGATTAGACAAAATAGCCTGGAGACAACTTCTAAAATCTGAAAAGATTATTGATTTATTAAGATTGTGGGCTTTGATAAACAAAATTGCTTGTAGTCGGAGGACATTTAAAACTTAATCAAATCCTAGTGAAAGGCATCCATACAGCAGCACCTACAGTGCTGGTAGAAGAAAATTTAGAAGCATCCGTGAACAACTTATGCCATCCAGCAAAATTGCTATCAAATGACTGAGCAAACTCTGTTCTCTGGTCGAATGAGGATTTATCATCACCAAAATTTAGAATGACTTTAGGTTGAAAAATAAGAGCCTGATAGGGAGTGGCAAAAAGAGGACTTAATGGAAATTGAACAATAGGATAGGGAAGCTTAGTAAATTTTATGTAACTCAGTAAAATACATGTGTTCAGTGTATGTAGTCGGCTCGATGGACCATATGTTTTGTGTATGTAGTTGGCTCGAAGGATGTTGGGGTCGGTCGTTGATACCCTGTGTTGAATACCGCTCGAAGGATGATATGTTGGATACCGCTCAAAGGTACCCTGTTGAAGTCGGTTCGATGGTAACCTGTGTTGGTGACGACAGCCTCGAAGAATGGTTAAAATAAATAACTCGCCTCGTAGTCCAAACGTATTGGTATTATTTATTTTATCGGATAAATTACAATATAAAGAAATTACAGTTAGCGCATCGTAGTTCTGTTAGCGAAGGTGATTTGCGAAGAAGTGTAAAAATCGTTGTTAGTTTTGAGTGACAGTTAGCTTTTAAAATTTGAAAGATTGAAAATAAAACGGTAACTTTAGCTAAGTTACCGTACGCAGCAAACTCGTGCAGATGGCAGCACCGGTTGCTGAAGTCGAAGTCTGAACATACCCCCGGCCTTGGATGTCTTGACATTCAATAGTTTACTTGGCATCCTCATCATTGAATAATGGACAGATTCGAGTAAATGCGCGTTTGATGACTCCTGACTGGGTCTGAATGTTGGCAACCCGTGAAATGCCGTCCTTGCCTGGCATCGTAGCAATTATGCGCCCTAAACTCCATTTCAAAGGCGGAGTGTTTTCTTCCCATATAAGTACCAATGTATTTGGTTGAAGATCACGTCCCATTTGCTTCCACTTAGTCCTGGTCTGCATCTCCGAAATATACTCCTTAGACCAGCGAGTCCAGAAGTGCTGCCTCAGTTGCTCAAGTCTCTGGTATCGTGTCAGGCTATGAGCAGGACTATCAATTAGCTGTTCGTTAGCAGGCGCTGTTAGGAGACGGCCAACTAAAAAATGAGATGGACACAAAGGATGGAAGTCGTTAGGATCCGCGGATAAAGGACTGATGGGACGGGAGTTGAGGACGGCTTCAATCTGTGATAATACCGTGCTGAATTCCTCAAATGTTAGATGTGCGTTACCAACCACTCGCAACAAGTGGTGCTTACAAGACTTAACTCCAGCCTCCCACAAACCACCAAAATGTGGAGCATAAGGGGGAATAAACGAAAATTTTATGTTTTGACTAGTCGCGTACTCCGTTAAATTCTCAGAACATTTTGATATAAAACTAGAAAATTCATTTGCAACACCCACAAAATTTCTACCATTGTCAGAAATTATTTCATTCGGTTTGCCGCGTCGCGAAATAAACCTCTTTAATGCGAGTAAATAAGCGTCAGAAGATAGGTCACTGACAAGCTCCAAATGTATCGCGCGCGTAACCAGACAAATAAAAAGACATATATAAGCTTTCATCAATTTTGCACCTCTCCCTTTGCGATTTAATATAAATACAGGCCCAGCGTAGTCGACACCACTGCGAAAAAATGGAAAGGTAGGAGTAATTCTCTCCTCCGGTAAGTTACCCATAATCGGCGAGAAAGATTTGCCTCTCAATCGCGTACACACAGTGCATTCGTGTACTGTGCGCTTAGCAAGATTTCTACCTCCCAATGGCCAGTGTGATTCGCGTATGTTATACAGTAATGCCTGGGACGCAGCGTGATGTAACCGCTTGTGCTCGTGACGAAATAATAACACAGTGTACCAGTGTTTCGATGATATTAATAAAGGATGTTTCTTATCGAAATCAAAACTAGATGACAATTTCAATCGCCCCCCGACTCTCAAAATACCATCACTGTCTGCAAAAATATTTAAATTACTTAAATTGTGCTTGTTTTTTAAACATTGATTGTTTAATAATAGTTTACATTCTTCCGGAAATGATTCGCGTTGAGATAACTTGACTAACACTATGCGCGCATCTCTAAGTTCGTCTACAGTGAGGAGACCGCAACGAATATTATTTTTATTACGTATATTGTATATGAAACGTAACGCGTATGCACATGCTCGCAGCATGCGATTAAATTGTGAAAATCGCTTAAAAGAAAAACATGATTCATTGGTTATAACCGCAAATGTGTGAGAAATTTGTGACTTTAGTTCTGGCAATTCAATCTGTGCTGCGCACGGCGCGTTCAAAACAGCTTTGCGACAGTTAAATTCAGGTTCGTGTAAAAAAGCTGGTCCCTCCCACCATAACGTGGATGCTCGCAAGGCTTCCATTTTAACTCCGCGAGAGACCAAGTCGGCTGGGTTATCTTTGCCACTTACATGACACCACGGAATATCTTTAGTCAGTTCGTGAATCTCAGCTGTCCGATTTTGCACGAAAGTTTTTAATAAATTAGGAGACATACGCAACCAACCCAATACAATAGTGGAGTCGCACCAGAACAGAACAACCTCAAACCGAAGATGAACTGATTCGCGCACTCTTTGATACAACCTAGCACCCAATAAGGCCCCGCATAACTCAAGTCTAGGAGTACTAACAGGTTTTAAAGGTGCAACTTTGCTTTTCGAACAATACAACCTTACAGTCACTGACGAATCCAAATTCACAGTGCGAATATAAACACACGCTCCATATGCCGATTCTGATGCATCCGTGAATATATGCATTTCGCTATACAATGGCTCTACTCCCAGAACATGACGCGGTAATTTAATATCTGTGAGAAATGATAGAGAGCGCATGAATTTATTCCAAATGTCTCTCACATCACTAGGGACACTATCGTCCCAATCTATCTTTAATAGCCACAATTTTTGTAAAATAATCTTTGCCATAACTATCACAGGACCCAATAATCCCAAAGGATCGAATATTTGTGAAATGATTGACATTATGTAACGTTTTGTAATAAATTTATTATCAATACTATTAAATTGAGTGTGAAAATAAAATGTATCCTCCTTATTCTGCCAGCCTAACCCCAACGTTTTTGAATTAACATTCTCGCTTAGTGAAAATTCTTTAATAAATTCAGCGTGATCGTCATCCGCACTATCAATATCAAAATTAAAGATCCACTTCCGAAGAGGGAAACAACCCGCCTTTAAAACGTTTGCTACATTTCTGCAGACCTCTATCAATCGTTCTTTATTGTCTAACCCTGTGATCATATCGTCTACAAAAAAATCCTCGCCAATGATCCTTGCAACGTCTGGATCCGTCGAATCAGCTGCCAGCTGCTTAAGGCATCTACAGCTGAGAAAGGGGGCTGACGCCGTGCCGTATGTTACGGTATTTAGCTGGTAAATGTCGAGTGGTTGTGACGGATCATCGCGCCACAATATCAACTGCAGATCGCGCTGATCTTTATGGATTTGACACTGCCTGTACATTTTTTCGATGTCTGCACAAGCCGTGTATTTGTGTTGCCTAAATCTCAATAATATAGACAAAAGGTCTCCTTGTATAGGCGGCCCTACCATTTGTATGTCATTAAGCGAGATATTATTAGCAGTCATGGCACTAGCATCGAACACCACACGCAGTTTAGTGGTAGTGCTCTGCTCACGAAGCACACCATGATGCGGCAGAAAATAATTAAGTGTTGGGCAACGGTCAATACGAGTCATGTGACCCATGCGTATGTATTCGTGAATAAAATCTGAATAAAGATTCCTGTAGTCAAGATTGCGCAATAAACGCCTTTCAAGAGCGTAAAACCGACGTTGTGCTTGTGTGTATGATTCACCTAATACCTCAGGTGACATTTTAAAAGGAATACGTACACTAAACCTTCCGTCAGTATTGCGCGAGGTAGTGTTGACGAAGTGCTTTTCACATGTACGCTCCTCTTCCGTGCGCGTATCCCGAGACGGAAGAACTTCTTCTAGTTCCCAGAATTGTCGTAATTGGCGATGGTAGAACCAGAGTGATCTAAGTGACATTTTTAGTATAATACAGATTTTAGCACGAAACCATAAAACAAGCAATATTTTTTCATGCCATATTAATCCAAGTGCCATTCAGAAACATTTTTAAAGAGAAAATACAACCTCTCACTTTGGACGTTATAGAATTACAAAAAATAGAGTAGGCCATAGTGATCTAAGTGACGATGTGTACTTGGATCACTATGGTTCTAATTTTGTAATAAGACAAAGTGCGCCAAATACAAAGTACACAAATTTAACTAACATTTTTAAAATTTATACGTTAAAAAGTAACAAAAAATATAAACATTATTAATATAAACATAACATTATTTGAATATAATCGGATATTAGACAAATAAAAGAGATTTTTTAAGACTCGCAACATTATAATCAGGGGAATTACCTAACAATAAACTATCAGCTGTTGCCTATACAAATTTAAAATTTATTCATTCTTCATTCGCTGTTGCATAAGTGCGTTGCGTTTTTTATTGAGTTTTTTGTGAAAATGGACAAGAAAAGTAGAGCGGCACGAATGGTTCAAATATCATTAAACCAATCCGAGAGTAACGAGGATTTTTCGAGTGAGCATTCATCCTATCATCCAGACCAAAGTAACGAAATACTTACTGAATCTGGAGACAATGCAGGTATGTTTTGTTTACGTTTGTTGTTAAGTAAGTTCCTTTTGTACGTTAACATATTTTTTTAAATAAAATTACTTTGTATAGCCTAGCTGGTATGCTGTCCTAAACTGGTACCTAGTACAAAATTTTCTAGTTAAGGTTGCTTTTTTATTTAAAAATGGATTCTTTTTGTTTTTGGTTTATCAATAAATATTGAAACAGTGTATAACCCAGAGAAGGAATTATTTTTGAATCTAAATAAACATAACATGGATATTTTTTACCCTGTGCCTACGTAACAGATGGCTGCTGTATAATATGATGATGAAATTATATGTTTACAGATAACGAAGACGGGTCCTATTTAGTAAATACTCTTGGTAATTTGGGAGAAGTTGATAACACAGAGCATGATGAACAGGTTAGAGGCAGAAAACGAGTTAGAAATATAGATATGTGGAAAAAGAATATAAGAAAACGCAGAAGAACTGCGGGGCAAGAGTACACTAACACGAAAGGAAACATGGTTCCAGCAAAAGAGTTTACACAAGTCAGCTGTAATTGTCGCTTTAAATGCAGTGAGCACATACCTATTGACAACCAGAGAATGTTACATGAAAGGTATTACGGGTTACCATCTTGGGATGCTCAAACAACTTGGTTGTGTAGCAACATCAGAACAATAGCGCCAAAACGACGCAAACGTAGGCAATCTGGTCAAGATCCCAGCCACAAAAATAATACCAGAGAATTCATGATATATGACAAAAGAGTATGCAAACAGTTCTTTTTAAAAGTTTTACAAATAAGTAATAAAAGAATTGATTATGCATTACGAAATAAAGTCTCTGTTTCGGGAATGGCAGAAAAAGACAAAAGAGGACGAAGAACACCTTCAAACAAAATCTCCGATGAACAACTTATATGGATAAGAGATCACATTAACAGCTTTCCAAAGTTTAAAAGTCATTACGGAGAGAGACAAAGTACGCGCCAATATTTACACCCAGGATTATCGATTAATAAAATGTATGATTTATTTAAAGAAAAATGTCAAACTGAGGGAAAAATAATCCTGAAAAAAAACATCTATAAAAGAATATTCACAACTGAGTTTAATTTACACTTTTATGTGCCTAAAGCAGATACATGCAAGACATGTGATACGCTTGAAATATCTATAAAGGCTGAAGAAGACCTGGAGAAGTGTTTAGCTATAAGATCTGAAAAGGATGAACATATTAAATTGGCAACGAAAGTTAGAGGTATATTAAATAGTTACAAAACTATAGTTAAAAATGATGATACTATAATAGCTGTAACTTTTGACCTAGAGCGTACTCTACCTCTACCATACTTGAATACAGGAGAAGTCTTTTACTTAAGACAACTACAGATGCTCAACTTCGGAATTCATGCGTATTCAATGGAAAGAGAAAAAATTATTATGAATATGTGGCCAGAGCATTGCGGTGCAAGAGGTTCCCAGGAAATAATGTCCTCCCTCTATTACTTCTTAGAAGATTCTGTGCCAGATGCAACCAAAACGCTATGTTTTTTTAGTGACTGTTGTTCGGGACAAAACCGAAACTGGAATATTTTACATTTTATGATGTTTTTGGTCAATAAATCACTCCACCTTGACAATATTGTCATGCACTATCTCGTGAGTGGGCACACATACCTTCCTAATGACACTGACTTCTCCTTCATTAGTAAAGCACAAAGAAAAAGGACTGATATCTTCACGCCTCAAGCATGGATGGATCTCGTGCGTAATTGTCGAAAACATAACCCCTTCGTAGTTCGCGAAATGAATGACAAGTTTCTTGATTTCCAAAATTTATCGGGTCACTTTAAAGACTACCAAACTGTTTTGCGAGAAGGCGCAAAAATATCAAAGATGCGAAAAATTTGTTTCAGTAAAGGATCAAGCATAATGAAATATAATAATGATTACTCCGAAGAATATGAAGAGATAGACCTCATACCAAATAACATGGATTTGGAGACATTTTTAAATAACATCAGACACTATTTACCCGAACAAGCTACAGGAGCAAAGCCAATCCCATTCAAAAAGATGCAAGATATTCGAAAAATCCTTAAGTTCATTCCACCAATTCATCATAGTTTTTACCAATCAATTCCATATATTTCCAGAAGAGGTGCCAGTGAGGAGTCTCAGGATGACCAAGACATTCTACCTGCCATGTTAGGCGATGATTAGCTTAAGTTAACCATACAATACATATTTTTATAATTTTGTTTCGTTACGTACATACTATTACTTGAATTAAGATTTTTTGTTTGTGCTAAAATGATCCAAGTGCTTTAATTTTCGGAAAAACCAACATTTTGTTTTATAAAGATAGAATATTCTAAATAAACGTAGTCATAATTTTTATTCTAATTTGTAAGCTATAATTTTAATAAAGAGTTTCCAGTAATAAGCTATTATTTTCATTGCAACAAATGCAAACGCATTTCCCTTGTTTTCTCAGTAAGTTCAAATTGTTACTTGGATCGCTATGGTTCTACCGTCGCCAATTGTGAATCAATCGACTGAGATGAATTACACCGGATGTACTTATTATCATTACGCGTAAGATTAGTACTTATTGAACCGGAAATAATCCATCCCAATTTTGTGTCTATCAAATGTGGCCCACAAGGCAATCTTAGTTTGCGGGAATTTAATAAATCCCAGAATTTATCTGCGCCTATTAAAATATCAATTGTCTGATATTCGTAAGATTTTGAATCCGCTAAATTGATATTTGGAGGTATATTTAAATTTCGGCGTGCTTGTTCGGATAACGCAGGCATCGATGACGTAATCTCCGGTAATACAAAACATTGTAAACGCGTAACATACGGGTGGATGCGCGACTTAATTTCGATATCACAAATTTGCTGCGATTTAGTGATCGAATTACCTACACCTCGTATTTCATGAGTGGACTGTATAACTGGCGCCTTTAATTTGTTGCAAAAAGATTCTGTTATAAAGGAACGTTCACTGCCGCTGTCGAGAAGTGCACGTGCTAAATGGTAATTATTATACCTATCAGCTACTTCAACTAACGCAGTCGATAACAAAACTGTATTCATTACACGCGAGTTACTTGTTAAGCTTATGTGCGCTTTATTTGTATGAATAGTGTGCGAGCCCTGTGGAGAGGACGAGCTCGGTGCGGAGGGTCGCGTGCAGGGGGCAGGCATCGCCGGCGCAGCCGCCACGGCACTCTCATTACCTGCGGTGTCATTAACGCGTGAAGAGCGAAATGTTGAAGATATCGTATGATTATAATTATCAGAATGAACAAGCGTGTTATGCCGTTCATTGCACAAACGACATGATCCGAATCTGCAATTATCTAACGTATGATTAGGTCGTAAACAGTTAATGCAAAGTTTGTGTTTGTTGATAAATTTAAGCTTAGAATCTAAATTGTATTCTAAAAATCTTTGACATGCATATAGTGGGTGATTAGTGTTACATAATAAGCAAAGCTTCTTAGTGAAATTGTGTGATAGTCGGCCATTGTTGTTATTGGTGGAAACATTGCAGTGAAATTTGGATTGATTGAAATTAGTGTTGCGATTATTGTTAACCATATGTGTTTTATTATCGAAATTATTTTTATTATTGTGTGACAATTGCAATGTTTCCAACATATCGACTCGATTTTTTAGAAAATTTATGAAGTTGTCTAGTTTTAAAGGCGTGCTAGAATCATCACCTCTAGAATAAAGTGTGCTTCTTTGTTGCTCCCACTCGCGTTCTGTAACGGGATCCAACTTTGATACAATTAAATATATAATTAAGGTATCCCACGACTCGGTCGGTTCGCCGAGGATACTTAGTGCGCGTAAATTTTTTAATACGTTATCTATCAATCGCTTAATTAGAACTGGGGATTCTTTATTTAAACTAGGTATTGTAAACAACGATTTAATATGATTATGTATCAATAAACGGCTGTTATTGTACCGATTGAGAAGCAAATCCCACGCAACCGGGTAGTTAGCACTTGAAAATTCCACGGAATTAATTACTAGTTCTGCGCTTCCTCTGAGCGATGATTTAAGATAATGGAATTTTTCAATGCTGCTTAAATTGTTAGAAGTGTGCACTAAAGATTGGAATGTATCTCTAAATTCCAACCATTGCTCATAGGAGCCATCGAAGGTAGGCAGAGAAATTGTAGGTAGTTTTATAGAATTGCCGTTAGATTTATTAGAGCCTTCAGCGACCTTATTCCGTTCGACTATATATTCGGCTTGAGATAGTAAACTATAGTAAAGATTTTCAAATAATTCTCGCTGCGTTAACTGATCGTCTATGTCAGAGGTTGATTCCTCGATTTTGGTTTGTATTTCAGAAAATTCATTATAAAGACTTTTAATACCTTGAATGCGTAATTTAAGGTCTATAAACATTTGACCAGATATAGTTGAATTTGTAGGTATTACAGCAAGATAGTTTGAAAATCTGGTTAGCCTACCCTTAACAATACCACGTTTTTTGACTAGTTCTCTAATAAATGGATTTTCATCCTCTGATAGATGCGTACATGGAGACTTATCGCGAGATTTATTGGTTAGTGGGACTTCTGACAATTTCGTTTGGCTCATTTTGGTGGCTAGTGGTATGAATGAAGTACTCACGTTTGAATGTGATGGCCGTTGTGTGCACTGAGAGGCAGCAAACGCGACTTCCTAATGATGAAACACTGAAAAACACGTGAATTGCACGGTATTACACAGATGAAGTGGAGATTGAGTAGGAATAAGAAGGATGGCTGGCCGTACCTATTATGCGCGTTTCCAGGTCGCAGGACAGGAATCCCTCCTCTTCTTCTACTTTGGCCTGGTTCAGTGTATGTAGTCGGCTCGAAGGTCCATATGTTCAGTGTATGTAGTCGGCTCGATGGACCATATGTTTTGTGTATGTAGTTGGCTCGAAGGATGTTGGGGTCGGTCGTTGATACCCTGTGTTGAATACCGCTCGAAGGATGATATGTTGGATACCGCTCAAAGGTACCCTGTTGAAGTCGGTTCGATGGTAACCTGTGTTGGTGACGACAGCCTCGAAGAATGGTTAAAATAAATAACTCGCCTCGTAGTCCAAACGTATTGGTATTATTTATTTTATCGGATAAATTACAATATAAAGAAATTACAGTTAGCGCATCGTAGTTCTGTTAGCGAAGGTGATTTGCGAAGAAGTGTAAAAATCGTTGTTAGTTTTGAGTGACAGTTAGCTTTTAAAATTTGAAAGATTGAAAATAAAACGGTAACTTTAGCTAAGTTACCGTACGCAGCAAACTCGTGCAGATGGCAGCACCGGTTGCTGAAGTCGAAGTCTGAACAACATGGAATCTATTCATTATTGCAGTCTCGATAAAAGTGCGAAAGAGTATTTAATTTTTTAAGTAGTGGATGACTTGAATATTAAACAAACTTGAACAGAAATCTATCAGCCAGGAACTGCCTGCAAAGATGAAGAGGAGGTTCACCACACCCCACCTATAAAGCATTAATAGGGGATGATTTCATGGAACCAATAATGATACGTAAGCATTTAGATTGTATTACAGAAAGTTTTTTAAGTCCAGATTTATTACACACATTTAAAAGAAAAGAACTATAATCAATGTGGCTACGAATTAACGCATTGTACAATAACTTTTAAGAATAAGGATGAGCGCCCCACCTACAGCCAGAAAGAGACCTAAGAATATACAGATTTCTCTCGCACTTATCTGCAATATAATCAAAGTGAACCTTACCAGACATTCTGGAATCAAAAATAACTCCTAAAAATTTGACATTGTTACATTGCGGTACGGATTCTTCATTAATACGTAAATGAATGAAGGGGATTATACGCTTCTTCGTAAAAATGACTACCGAACTTTTAGAGGGAGATAAGCAAAGACCATGATCCAAAAGCCAGTCATTGAGATATCGTAAGGCTGAGTTTAATCTAGAAGAAGCCATATCTATAGAAGAAGCTTCTTTTACATACAGTGCAATGTCATCGGCATACTGAAGTATGTTACAAAAAGAATTCACACTTCTTTCTAAATCACAAGTATAAAGACTATAAAGCAAAGGGCTTAAAACTGAACCTTGTGGTAATCCCCGCCAGACTGTTCTAGGAGAATGTAGTTTATTATTAAGTTTTACAATTAATGAACGTTGAGTTTATATGTTGTGAATAAAACGAATAAGTTTTAAAGGTATACCTAAAAAGGAAAGTTTATTCCTGAGCACAGATAGAAGAACATTATCATAAGCAGATGGAACATCTAAAAAAACTATCTGAAGCAATATCTAGTGGGGACTAGATATTTATTTTCCTTAAACGCTAATAAAATGTCAGTGGTTAATAAACCTAAATTATCTAAAGTCGAAAACCCCTTTCTAAAACCAAACTGAGAATTAGCAAGAACTGATTTATTTTCAACAAGCCATTCCACCGAGTTTTAATAAGATATTCCGTAATTTTACACAAAACAGATGAAAGTGCAATAGGTCTCCATCTAGAAGGTTGACTAGGATTTTACCAGGCTTAAGAATAGGAATAATTAGTTGGGTTTTCCACTGACTAGGAACAGTGCCAAAATCGAAAAAATGATTGATGAGATGAAGAAGTCTGCCTAGTATTAAGAAACGAATTTATGATAGAAGAATACGGAATCCCATCAATACCAGGAGATGAATCAGAGAGTTTACTCAAAACTAGAGACAACTCTTCAAGAGAGAAACTGTTTTCAAGTATGTTTGTAGATGGAATAAAAGAGTATGATGAAGGAATAGAATCAGAAAAGGGGACAAAAGGTGAAGCCAGTTTGTCAGAAAATTTTTCTATCCAATATAAAGGCTCATTGGAAGCAACGTCAGAAGGAATCATAGAACCTCTGAATCGTCTCACTTGCTGCCATACAAAAGAAGACGGAGTTTTAGGAGAAAGGGTTTCTCAATACTTTTGCCATTTAATTATTTTTTAATTTTTACTAACTTTTTAAACTTAGCTGCAGATTGTTTATAAATACAAAAATTTTGAAGTGTCATAGAAGAGTTATACTGCAGCTCAGCCAATTTACGAGCTTTAACCGCTTCAGGACATTCAGAATCCCACCTAGGAGTAGAAATGGTGAAATTCTTAAAATGTCTCTTAATTGGGGCACGTAAAGAAGCAGAGGATAAAATACATTCATTCATTGTCATATGGTACAGTAGAATCAGGAGATGAAAAATCAAAGGAAGAGGATTGAATTTTAAGATCAAGAGAAGATGAATAAGAAGACCAATCTGTAGAAGCAAGATTATATTTGAAAGATGGGTTAGGATTACGAAACGGCGTACCTCTAAGTGGAAAAGATGCAATGATAGGAAAGTGGTCACTACCATATGTAAGTGGCAATGCTTTCCAAGAAAAAGAAGAAGAGAGACTGGAAGAACATAAAGTTAAATTTACAGCACTTTTTGGATTTTGAGACGGATATGCTCTACGAGTCGGAGCCCACGAATTTAAAACACATAAATCTAATTCATCAAATACATCAAGCAAAGACCATCTGAATAAATCACTGTAACTTGCACCCCACATAGTGTGATGAGCGTTAAAATCACTCAACACTATCATAGGTGGCGGAACAGAAGATAAAAGCAGCAAAATATCAGAAATTAAAGAAGAATGAGGATGAGCAATGTAAAGAGAAATAAAAGAAATATTAGAAGCTCTGACACCAACAATATTGACCTCAGAAGAATGAGGTGGAAAAGATATAATATAGAGTGTGATAGAGCGTGATATCTTATGGAGCGCTTTATAAATAAAGCACTACCAGCATAACCATCCACTTTGTCATCCCGCAAACAGAAAAAACCGCTCACCCGAAAATGAGAGCCCGGCTTAAGCCAAGTTTTCGAGATGGCAATATTGGATGGATGATATTTATGAATTACGTGTAATAGTTCATGCTTCTTATGAAGTAAGCTCTAAGTATTCCATTGGAGTAGATTGAATTCCATGATTGTTGAAAATGGAAACTAAATGTGAAAGCTTAGAGGCAACGTTTGTCGGTAAAGTATTAGGATTTGAAATTAAAAAATCAATTAAGAGAGATAAAATAGAGGCTAAAGTACTAGAATTTTAAGAAAAATCGGACTTATGGGAAGAATTAACTAGTGCACAGCCATTTTGAGATGTGGAAGAAGGAACAGCTACAATTTCACCATGGGCAAATTTATCAAATTATTTTCCTAATGACTCCCTCTGACGAGAAGATATATTTTTTTTATAAGAATTAGCTAAAGGAAATGAATGAGAATTTGTTACCTGCGCTGATCGACGTTTAGTTAATAAAGGGCACTCTTTAACTTTTTCAGAGTACAATACTGAAAATTTCGGAAACTGTGCCGAAGCTTCCTCGTATGAGATATTGTTTTGTGCCATCTCTGCTTTAATTGAAGTTTTCCTTTGGAATTCTGGGCATACATGATTGGTGGCAAAATGTTGGCCAGAACAATGCGTGCAAAACGCATTGCTTTCTACCACGACACAAGAGCTACCAGTGTGATCTTTGGAGCACTTAAAGCACCTGGGCTTCGAACGACACTGCAACATCGTGTGTCCATACCTGCAGCAAGAGTGACAAATTATCGTGGGATATATATATATAACTCTACGGGTAAAGATGTATAATATAAAAATACTTTAGCCTGAAGGACTTGACCACGGAACGTGACCACAACAGTCTGGGTTGGAGTCCATGAAATCACCCCCTCATTAAACACTTTCCTGCTTAAACGTCTTGCTTTAAGAACTTTACCACGCCCTGTAGGCAGCTCCAGTGTTTCTACGATTTCCGTCATCGACATGTCCGTTGGAACATGGCGAATCAAACCCATCTTAGTGATATAAAATAATGGAATGGAAGCTGTGTATTTATTAGAAGAAAGAATAGGCAGACTAAGGAAATTATTCGCATCCTTAGCACAAGAAAAATAAATAGCAATTTTGTTTCTGCCTACCTTCTTAATACCATCACGACAAATATTTAAAAATGTGATTGCTCTTTAAAAATTGTACAAATTTAATTGGCCTACTCGATATACCGGAGGCTGGGTCAGCTTCAGTGCGAGACACATGAACAATAAATGGTCCTGAGTCAATTTCAGAATAACATAATCCACCTATCGAAAAACAAGAATCAATATAACAAGTATCAATAGAAGGCGTAGAATTTGAGGGACAAATTATAGTTGTTTTTTTTGTAGGAATCGGAGATGTTGGCTCCATCCTACGTTTAGATGATGTACTCACGGTTGCGGGCGAATCCGGGGGCCAAGGAGGAGGACCTTCTTTCTCCATCTTGTTTATTTATACACACACATATATATATATATATATGTGACACTATTACAAAATAATTAAATAAATATCTACCTATACAAAAAATTAAAAATATAATTATACAGTAAAAATATTTACACGAATTGACATAAAATATTATAATTTGAAGCAAATAAAATTAAATTTTAAAAATATTTTTCTAATGACAGAATCAATCGCTTTCAATTCAAAAATCGAAGCCCGTCACGAAATTTATGAAAAAAGATATTTAAAAAACAAAACGTCACTGCAATGGCCACCGACGCGTCGACTACGCGCCAAAATTTGAAACCAGTCGCGTTCGATTGTCAAGTACAAGTCACGTAAGTTACATGACATTACATGACTAGCTGTCAGCTGTTTATTTTTAAACACGTGTCATCACGTGACTCCGCCCACCTGGGACAAGGTGTAGCTGAATGAAAATTAATGATTCGTCTTAAATATGAAATTTCCTTTAATTCTTCTTCAATTTTAATATCTCCCCGCTGTCCTACAACATCTCAATACGCTATCATATCACATCCATTATTCATATATAACTTCATAAGTTACTTCTGGACTAGCTTTGTCATATAAAATCTCGGCGTCCACGTATTCCTGTTTAAAGTCCACCTCGGCTTTGATTAGATTCAACGTTGACAGTTCCGCTTCATCTAACTGCTGCAGTTCAGCTTCGCTCAACTGCAATTCTCCTTCGCTAATCTTCGTTTTCTGGCTTATGCTCTCGGCTGAAAATAATATTTTACAATGAAACTACCAATGCTGAATAGGAAAATATTTATACTATAAGAATTATAGGTATGTAGATCGCTCTGCTTCTGATACGAACGTGTTCAAATCCACAAACGACTTTTCTATAGTCGTATTTTTAATTAGACAAAGCTAACTGACAGTAGTTAATGTCACTTTGTAAAATAATGTTGCCAAATTGAAAGTCATAGTGATGCATTAGGTTTTTATGCAATCAGAAGAATGAACAATGAGTAAAATAGTTAATCATCTCAAATTATACCCAATACTCTAAAACTTATACTACTCAATTTAATAAATAATTTGACTCACCAACAATATTTTAAAATACTAAGTTAACTAAGTTTCTAAAACTTTTTGTAACAAACAATCCAATTTATTAGGAATTTTTAAAAATTTAAGTCTTAAAAATGTCACGATTATGATAATTTTTCATCTGAAGATGAATATAAAAAAAATGGAATAAAAGATGTTTTTATTATTTTTATTACCTACCTATAGTAGTTATATTTTATACATCTAGTTTCAATTACGTGATGTATTGAAAATGGGACAATCTTACAAGTTTCTGAACTACGATAGACTAACTATTCACTAGCTAACCAATCGTGGCAATTTTATTCATTCAAGAGATTTTTCATTCATTCGCTTTGGTACATCACTATTTTTTCTTCATCAAAAACTGACAACGCCGTAAACGTCAGTGGTTGTTGTCTAATTAAAAATCCGACTATAATTTCGCCGTTATAATGATCGCCCATGCAATGAGTGCCAGGGCTAATTACAATTTATAGACCAATTTTTTTTCGATCATAGATTTATTATTTACTTAATTAAAATACGTAAATCTATTTCAGTGTTCCGGGATTCGAACCAGGGAACACTTAGGCTACGCACCACAAAACTGTCCACCACTACAAAAGTGTAGATTTTTTTGCAATTTATAAAACCATGCAATGCCACAACAATCAGCTTTGGCAAATAATATTATAAGATATAGCCTTGAAACAGCAACGCTTGTTATCAAAAGTAGTATTATAATGCAATATGCTTTACAAAGATTTAGGTTTAAAACAAAATAAGTAATTATGGATAACGAATAATCGTAACTAAAACATAATCAGCACAAAATATGGATCAGCAGATTAATATGTTATGTGGAACACAGCAACATGGCAAAATTGGTTGGTATTTAATTACAAAAGAAAATATCTTGCTGGGCAACAATGGCAACAAGTTGTTTATGCAAATATGCAAGGGAGTTATATCTGATATAGTTTAGGCATATAACGTATAGTATATATAGTGAAAAACAATAAGAATGCATAATTCGTGAAATGTATATTCATCGCCTTGCAGGATTTTTTTTCTTTTTTTATGGGGTAGGAGAGCAAACGAGCAGGCGCGTCTCCTGATGGTAAGTGACCAGCGCCGCCCCTGCGACACATATAGTGTTACAGTTGCGTTGCCGACCCTTTAAGGGAGTACGATAGGAAAGGATGGGGAAGGAAGAGGGATGGGCCTCCGGCTACCTCTCTCACCGAACGAAACGCGACATGAGCCACTTTACGTCGATCTTCTGAGAGGTCGTGGTATTTCACCGGTCGAGCCGGCCTATTCATACAGCGAACTGCTTGGTTCTACCACTGTTAACTGTTTTTTAAATTATTCGCTCTAATTAATAACAGGCTTTTGGACCATGCATGTCTTATAACATCTTATATCTAAAGAAACTTTTGTTTGCAATAGTCAGTAAAATATATAAGATACCAATATTATTAAAAAAAGTGGTGAATATTTAATAATCATGATGCTGAATCACTACATAGTATAAAACAAAGTCGCTTTCCACTGTTTGTTCCCATATATGCTCAGATCTTTGAAAGTACGCAACGGATGTTGCTGTAATTTTTTTTATAGATAGATGGTATCAACGGGGTGGTTTGTATGTATAACTCATCAATAATAAATTAGTTACTGTACTCTAATAAATTATAATTATAAATGCGATTAAATCGTCAAAATTATTTGAAAAAAACCGAAGGATTTTGGCAGTAGAAGACGGCCATGACACAATTGAAGGTGTCTTTGGGGAAGATGAAGTCAGGAGCTTTAAAAAGCGACGAACGTACTGGAAAGTCAAAATGAAGAGTTATGAACGACGGGCCTCGTGGCGCATTGGTAAAACTAATGACTGCAACAATGAGGTTGGGAGTTCGATTCCCACCCGAGCACAAATATTTGTGACAAACATGAATTTTGTGTGGCGTTTGGGTGTTTATTATGTATTATAAGTATGTATTTACAAAAGAAAAATATATATGTATTAATATCCGTTATCTAGTATCCATAACACAATCATTTAGTTGCTTAACTTGGAACTAGAGGGCGCTGTGTGTATTCTGTCCCAGTTATTATTATGAAAGTCGAAATGATAAGTTATGAGAGTCGAAAAGGCGTGTGAGGTGTGTAAATCTTATGGCGCGATGTTCTTTCTGCCTACCTCGCAAAACACCTTGCGTGAAATAAATAAATAATTACTTTAATTATTATTAAAACTATAGGGAAAAACATAGGAGACAAAGACATTGCGATGCAGCAATTGAAAATAATTTAACATAATTATTGCAACAATAACCGTTCAGAAGTACATAGCTGGTAGCAAGAAGGGGACGCTAGGCACACATGCAACTAGCTGGTAGCGAGAAGGGGAGGTTAGGCACACATGCACAATGAGAGAAAATCAAGAAATCTCGCTCTTAGGACACATCATAAATATAACTAGACAAATGAGCAATAATTTCGTGATGGCAAGACAATACAGTTGCATTATTTGATAGAAAATCAGCTTGGTACAATATGCTATTGTATTATAACGCCATCTATCGGTCCCAATTGTGAACCTTAGCCATATGAAAAACTACAACAAGATACTATTGCAATTGGCCCAGCCATGTTCAGCCACATGCAACTCATAGCAAAATTATAATACATAATAATAATCATTACATAGTAAAAAACAAAGTCGCTCTCCGCTGTCTGTCCCCTTATATGCTTATATCTTTAAAAATGCGCGGTGTCAACGGGGTGGTTTTGATCTCTAATTCATATATGATGTTGTAAAGAAAAAATGGTAATTTTCGAGATATAGCACTTTAATTATAAACGCTGGCTGAACCCTAAGTGATAGATTAAAACAATGTTCTACATTATTGAACACCTTCAAAAGGTCTACAAAAAAGTCCGCGAGGGCATATGTCTATCTCTTAGGGATAGCCCACAATGAGCATTTTTATTTTTTTTCCTTTTTACGAGAAATAATGGCTTGCTTACGAAACGATTTTAAACATTACAGCATTAATTTTCATCTGAGGCTGGGTGGCAGGCTGAAAATTTATAATAAAAAAGAAACAGAAATATGTAGAAAAATTAAAAAAAATATTGAGGGGTGGGCTACCCTTGTGATTTAGGGGGATGAAAAATAAAACCTATTCGCAGACCTAACGAATCTGTATACCAAATTTCATTAAAATCGGTCCAGCCGTTTTGGAGGAGTTCTAGGACAAACACTGTGACAGAAGAATTTAATATATATATATATATATATATATATTGCATTATGCATTATAATAAATAAGATCATTAGCTATAAGATATTATTTGTAAGACAAATTGTCATTTAAATAATAAATACAGCATGACAGATCTTTGTGCAATAATTCTTCACGTCTTTTTCTATCCTAAGGTGTAGGCAGCGGCTGTTAAGCCTCGTCACGGTGTTATGTTTACGTCCCAAATGGAATAAGTGGCAAACGTATTGCACTACCGGGCACAAAGTTTTTAGTCATCAATATTTATCACACATAACTTTCGAAATTAATTAATTTCGAAAAGACATTGGTGTGTGCCAGGATTCGTACCCGCAACCTCTGGATTCAGAAACCGACCACTGGACCACAGAGAGTGTCGAATAATATAAAAAAACATCGCATTAATGAAAAAAAAAGACATTCGAGCAAAGAATGTAATATTTTCGTATGTTATGGCTTTATAGTAAAATATTCAACTTGCAGAAGATAGAACAGAATAAGCCAGTGTCAGCATAAATTTGTAAATAAAATACACAACACTCAATATCTAACAATACAAAAATTAAAAAATAAACTTAAATAAAAGCGTAAATATTAAATTAAAGGCTCTAAAAAAAACTTACAAAATATATTAGTAATTTCTTTAATGAAAGTCGCTCCACAGAAAAATAAATAGCACCTTTACGATACAATCAGCAGTATCAAATCAATAAGCTCGCCCATAGCTGTACAAAAAAGATAGGCATGTCGAAAAATAATAATAATATAAGTACACAGAGATATGTATGTCGCAAAATGATAATTTTAATGTGGAAAGAAACAGAAGAATAAGTACATACGAAAAGAATATCTTGGACACAATACACACAGCGCCTCTAGTTCCGAGCTAAGCAACTAAATGCTTGTGTTATGGATACTAGTCATACTAGATAACGGATATTAATACATATATACTGTTCTTTTGTAAATACATACTTATAATACAAAGAAAAATACCCAGACGCCACACAAATATTCATGTTTGTCATAAATATTTTTGCTCGGGTGGGAATCGAACCCCCGACCTTATTGCTGCAGCCGGTAGATTTACCGATGCGCCAAAAGTTATACCAATTAATAATAAATAATACAAAGTGTATAGCGGCCTTAATAGGTCAGCAGTAGTAGGACCAGGAAAATAATAAGACTGAAAATAATTATAAAAAGATTATGTGGATGATTAGAAGAGACATGAAATAAACATTTTTATGTTTTTAAATATCCACAGTATTTGAATACAGCACCTAGTATACAAGAGATTTTCATTTATGAATTTAGTGATAATAAAAATAATAAGCACCAAATGTCAAACTAATTTTATTTCTCTATGGTGAATAAATTAAGAAGAATAGTTTACATACATACATACATAACTTCACGCCAAATCCCTTGCGGGGTAGGCAGAGAGAACAGAGCGCCATAGGGCACGATTCTTACACACCTCACTCGCTTCGTTGACTTTCATAACTCTTTTCATGCACGCGCGTCGGTTTTTGAGGTTCTTAACATCACCTTCCTCCAGAACACGTTCTATTTGGTCTTGGAATGTGTGTCTTGGCCGTCCTCGACTCCTACATCCGTCCGCTTTTGCATTGTATATCTGCTTAGTCAGTCTTGCGTCAACCATTCTTTCTACATGTCCGAACCATCGGAGCATGCCCTTTCTTACTTTTACACCGACACTCTCTTTCAAACCAACTTCCTTCCTTACAACCTTGTTTTCTACGCGGTCAGCGAGAGTCACTCCGCAGATTTTGCGTAGAGCCCTCATTTCTACCGCGTTTATTCTACTTTCATGCACACTCTGCCATACCCAGCTCTCGCTTCCATAAGTTAGTGTTGGGATCAGGACTGCATTGTGGATTGCTAACTGGGCCTTTCTGCTAATATTTTTTGCGCCCAGGAATCTGCCCAACACTCCGTTTGCGCTATTTCCTATCGCCTAACTGTATAATATGCACAGCAATATATATAAAAATTTCGCCTCAGCAATAGAACTTATAAAATAAATAAAATATTAAATGGTAATAAAGAGATTGCCTAGATTTTAATAGCCAATTAGCCAAAATTAATCAAACCATATGCTCAGTTAACTTTATTTTCAAGTGTCACACTCATATTATAGATGACTGTATATAATATATTTATACAGTCATCTATAATATGAGCGTTAGTGTAATAATACAGGCTGTTTGATTTCCTCAAAGTCGAATATTCAATTTGTGAGAATTAACCATATTTTTTTGCTTATAACATTTTCACTAATGATCAATCAGCAAATATGCACGGCAATGATAACGCTAGTTTTAAATCTGTATTAGTGTAAAATTGCTATTTCAAAATCAACAGTGCAAAAAATTATTTATTTGTAATCCATTGTTATTTATTTGTCTTACATTTGTATTATCTAATATGTACATAGACCTAACCAAGCCAACCTATAATAGGTTGGCTTGGTTAGGTCTATGTATTGGATAATCTTAAATAACCAAGAAAATATTACTACTTCAAAGTAAGTCAAAACTTTTTTACTATCTAAAGTTACTATTTATAATTAGTCATTTACTTAACATGTAAATAGCCATAACATTTATTTAGCATTTGCTATGCCAATTGGAGATATAAAATAATTTGATCCATGCAGTAACTGATCTTTCATTTAAGAAACCTACAATATTTACATACATAAAATATTATCTTACCAGCTGACTGGGTTTCATTTTTGTATGGCTTATTAAGGAGTAAAGAATTCCTCATCATCTCCCTCTCTTGAGCTTTGAGTTTCCTTGTCTTACTCTTATAGGGTGCTGGCATCTTTAGATGGACAGTGTTAACGTGGAGCTTCATGGAGTTGGACTGTGTGAAAAATTTCCCACACCTAGGACATTCATATGGTTTTACACCAGTATGCACCTGGAAAATGAGACCAAAAATCTAATTAAACCATTGTGACTCATTTTTGAAATAAGTTCAAGGTTTATTCAAATTAAATTAGTAGTAGCTAAAATTTTTATTTTAAGTGGCAGCTGGTCATTAAACCACAGCCAAACTTTTGAGAACATATACATGTTCTCAAAAGTTTGGCAAATGTCATGCTTTCCAACTATACAGTTGGAAAGCATGACTGACAATTTGCGCCGACCCCACTTAGAGTGGAATAAGGGCAGAAAAATTATGAAATTAGTAGGTAGCTGATATCAAACTCAAATTCTACCTTTTTTCAGTAGTAAATTCATGCAGTTCATTGCATGAATGGACCGAGTCAACCAGTGACATACCATGTTTCATTGAACGAGTTTGTTCAGTGAGGGAGATATCTGCAGGTCCAACCTCGTTTCCCCTCCTCTCCTATCCACTAAAAGCTAGCAACACAACTGTAACACTATCTTTTTTGCAGGCGTCCATGAGTGAGGTCACCCAATTACCAACAGTTGACCCCCTTGATTTTTTACCCTTTTATACCTTATGAGAAATGCTCTTAACTGTAGATTAAGATTATTTAAAGATGTTTACCCTAGAGTGACGAAGTAATGCTGCCCTGTTGCTAAACGCTTTTGGGCATAAAGGACATTGATATGGCCTTTCACCAGTATGAGTACGAACATGGATCTGAAAATACATGTAAAACCATTTTGTTTACACATAGTACTAATAATCACTAGATAGTATTAAACATTCTTATATACTCTTAGTCTGTACTAATATTATAAAGAAGTAAAGTTTGTGCGTTTGTATATTTGTTAAATTGTAAGGGGTAATCTCGGGATCTACTGAACCGATTTAAAAAATTATTTCATCAATAGAAAGCCACATTATTGCTGAGTGTCATAGGTTATATAAAAAACCGAAAAATAAAAAGGGTTTTACGTGGTAGTGGTACAGTGGTAGAGCCAAGCAGTTCGCTGCATGTATGGGCCGGCTCGACCGGTGAAATACCACGATCTCTTAGAAGATCGACGTAAAGTGGCTCATGCCGCGTTTCGTTCGGTGAGAGAGGTACCCGGAGGTCCACCCCCTTTCCCCATCCTTTCCTTTCCCCTATCCCCTAAAGGTCGGCAACGCATCAGTAACACTATATGTGTTGCTGGTGTCCATGGGCGGCGTTGGTTGCTTACCATCAGGTGACACGCCTGCTCGTTAGCCCTCCTATCCCATAAAAAAAAAAAAGTCTGTTTTGCAAAGTGAATCGGAGAAAATACGGTCGAATGAAAGCTTTTCTTATGAATGCTGCCTTAACAATGAAAGATATATTTGTGAGTTCTAGAGAAAAGATGTGTAGCATGAAAATGCCTACAATGCTTCAGGAGAAGGGGGCTATTCTCACCGAGCCAGCAGTAAGACAACTGGCTTATATTCCGCGGGTACCCATGAGTCCTACTGATTTACCCATACCGTTTAAAAGTCTACAGTTTCCAGAGAAAATCTCTTTTGCCCTCACTATTAACAAGTCCCATGGTCAAATATTCTCTCTGGTGGGCATTGACCTGAGAAAGCCGTGTTTTTCCCATGGGCAATTACATGTTGGCTTATCTAGGGTTGGCCCTCCTGATAGACAATATACCTATTTTGCTATCAAATGATAACATTACATCCAATATAGCTTACAGAGAAGTTTTGAACAATTATAGTTACCATAACCAAACTAACTTTTCCCGCGTCTTGGTTCTCATGGAATTCGTTTATAGCAAATCCCGAAGAAAAAGTTTTTTCTTTCGGACAGAGTTACTTTCGAATTGTATTTGTATTATCATGCAAATATGTACAAACTATACCTACGTATAACACTCGTTTTGGCAGTTAGAAATTAAAACATAACACTGTACTAAAAAGGATCATTAACATTATGCCCAACGAAGTGGGCACTGGTCAGCTTGTAATATATAAGCCTAGATATCTATAAAAAATTTGTTTACTCTACCTGTAAGAACAGTGGCATTGTAAACGACTTATCACACAATGTACACTTGTATGGACGTTCACCCGTGTGAACTCTTTGGTGGTACTTCAGAGCTGCATTTGACTGTCAAAAAAATATCATTTCTTTTATTACATTTTGTTTTGCATTTGTCCATAAAAAGATGCGCTCCATTTTATTATGATAAGGCTGTGTAATAGTCTTTCAAATTATCAATTAACCCTTACTTTATAAATAACATGATATATGTCATTTAGTAAAAAAAATGACAATAGCTCATACCAATGACTTTTCGAAATTGTTTTCGAAAAGTTATAGTGTGATAAATATCGATGACTGAAAACTTTGTGCCTGGTATGGCAATAGGTTCGCCACCTATTCCATTTCGGACTAAAAAATATCGGCAAGATGAGGCTTAACAGCCGCTGCTTACACCTTCAGGTAGCAAATACGTGAAGTATTGTTATGTTTTTTGTTATTAAAAATAATCAAGCAATGAAAGAAGAAGAATAAATATGAAAATATCTGTGTAAGACATTGTGTATTTTGACTTTGACTTTGGTATTTTATCATCACTAAATAAAAACTAGACCTACAATAGAAAACTTTACAAATAAACTCACCCTGTATTTCTTTCCGCAAATTTCACAAACAATATTTCTAGATTGGCACTTTGGCACTTTCTTTTTTGTTTCAAAAGAGTTATTCACAGTAACTTCTTGTACAATTGGTTCAGGTCCGCAGAACTCCTGTGGATAGAATCATCAATTACTAAAAAAATTAAAATGAGACTGAAACTTGTTTGCAAAATATTCAATAATAATAGCATAAATATTCTATACATACATACATAACTTCACACCATATCCCTTGCAGGGTTGGCAGAGAGAATGGAGTGCCATAAATATTTTATTTTACACAAATTGACAACAGTTCACTGGGCCCCCCTTCTGCTTACTAATATATTATAATTTAAATTATGAAGAGTTGTGTGTAGTTTAGAAGTAGGCACTTTGAATATAGACTCAAAAGACTTTCAAAGAATTGTTTTTAACTAATTGTTTATTTTTTTCTGTAATTTTAAGTCAAACCATACTATGAATACTATGGAAATGTAACAATTTTGCTAAGTATTCTGTTTCAATAAACTAACCTATTAAATTCCAATAAGACAGGTGAACCATAATCCTACAGTAGGATGCTTATGGGCTGAGAAGAACACACCTGAATAATAATGTTGTCCTTGAGATCCACATCGTCCACATTTGCATCCAAAATATAATCTCCTTCCTCCAACTGAGCCTCCATATGATTTTGTTCATAATGCTTGATACACTCTTCTTCTGTATTAAATAGCTCTTCACACTGTAAAAGAGAAGAAATCAAACCTTTAAATAAATATTGTGAATAGCTATATGACTGAATTTACATGTAATATTGCTAGATGCCTAAGATGGGGACTAGCAAAGTGTTGTCAATATGAATACAGTGTGACAGACTTGTGAAAATGATTGGATAAAGTGGTTCATGCCTTACTACAAAATGGATATCAAATGCTTAGTCCTTTATATCTCAGCGGCCCAGTGGTTGAGCACACGGCTTCTGATCCAGAGGTCTGGGTCGGATTCCTGACACTAGCTCACTGACTGACTTTTCGGAAGTTGTGTGTGATAAATATCGATGACTGAAAACTTTGTGCCCAGTATGGCAATAGGTTCGCCACCTATTCCATTTGGGACGCAAACATAACGGCGAGACGAGGCTTAACAGCCGCTGCCTTCACCTTCGGGTAACAAAAGGCGTGAGGTTATGGTATGTTAAAGGCTTAGAATTAGTTATAAATTCAAATATATTTTAAGCTCTATTGCTACTATATAATACTCAGTAGTATTAGCCAGGATTCAAACAATTGTATTGTATTTACACTTAACTAGGAAAAGGAATAGAAACATCTATAGTCTCATATCACAACACACAGATAAAGTTAGGGTAGAAAAATATTGCACACTGTAATCTAATATTGCTCTTTCTCTAATTAAATATAGATATTTATCTTAAATAGCAACCTACGCAACCCGTTAGCAAGTAATATTATCCCTTCCTGCGTATCTGTCAAAATGTCCATTGTGGACACAATGTTAGTCCGCGGAGCGGACTTTGGACATCCGGATCTGAGTTTGAGTATAGATTTACAAAAATTTTAGATTTTAAAGAATCTAAAGGGGATTATATAATACTGTTAGTAGAATTATATTCCCAATTAAATAACTTATTGCGATATAATAAATTCAACTAGAACAATATATATAGACATGTATTTATTTACGTTTTAAAATGAGTCATCAAAAAAAATGTCCAAAAACGACTCTTATTTTCTAATTATAAATAAAATTAAGCCCTTACAAGATTTAGAATCATTTATTTATGGTTCTATTACAATATAAAAACAAAACAGCACACTCGCAGGAACATTTGTTTATACTACTTAAGTTTGTTTACATTACGATAAGAAGGTAACGGCCACTTGAGATGTCGGCCGCGCGCGGCTCAAATTACATTGTTTATATAAACATCTTTATATCGGAACGGGGTCGTGTTTTGTTTATAAAAACTTAAGCATGTGGGCTATGTAGTTAATTTATTGATTTATTGGGTTTAGATAACCGATTTTGAATATAAATTTCTCAAAATTGGCACCAAAACAAATCAAACAAAAAATAGGGTATCCTTAGAATTAAGATTTTACGAAAAGTGTGCTTATGAGTAGTATATTCAGTCATTATTTATTATTTACATTAGTGTAGCTATTCGTTTAAATGAAAAAAGACACATGTTTAGAAGGTAAATCAAGAAAATCTTATTCTTGAACTTATTAGAACAATTGCCCGATTGTTAACGTATTTTGATGGTCGAAATTTTCGTATTTTCGGTTAACCCACTACTATTTAGTTATTTTACATTAAAGTTCAATATATAATGATGTTATAAAACATAAGGATTGCTTAGTTTTAATAAACTTTCTAGGACAGAAAAATAGGAATCGAACGCAACACCGTAAAATGACCGGGTCGAGGATCTCATGTGTTTTTTTTTATTTAAATGCAAAGAATATTCCCTCATTTGTGTATATAAGTAATTATTGTTTACTCATGCATGATTTTCTGGTGTTAAAAGGCAGTTGGAGCTTAATAACTGAAAGAAAGACACCAAGAAACACGCGCAGACTGGTGCGGGACCGGTACAAAAGTTCCCGCACTTTCAATTAATTTTTGTAAACAAAATTGTACCACAGACACTTATATGTGTATGTGGTAGGGCGGCCCTGTTCATATTAAAGCGATTGAAATTTATAGCAATAAAATACGTATTCACCACTCCGCCATTGTTTGGCCAGATAGTAAAAATAGGGCAACTGAGGCAGATAGTAGATACATTCCTATTAAACTTACCTATTCAACTTTAATTAGTCTCTCATAAATAAACATGAAAGTTTAATACATCAATACTTACAATACCACATTTGTATTCCTTCTTTTCCTTTTTAAGAATGTGTGCTTTATCAAAATGACTTTTCAAATCTTCTTCACTAGGAAATGTTTCTCCACATTCACAGATAATATAGTGTATGCTCACAAAAGAGCAATAGAACATATCTTCCGACTCCGACATCGCTAACCAAGCACAGATTATTAAATATAGCAAGAGTGATTATTATTTTTCTACATTTCCGCCATTTTGGTTTCTTTTCTGTGACTATTTATAGGGATGTGAAATACATTGATGTTAATCGACTGCTCACATCAATTTCAAGTGATTGGTAACTTCCACTCACACACTATTCAGGTAACATCAAAAACTCAACAAGTAACTAATGTGACTCTATATTTGAGATGCAAGCACAACAAAGAACATAAAAGTAATAAAATTTAGAAACAGTACATCTCAACACTGGGACAACGATTTAATACGTTTTTGCAATGCGTGGATTAACGTCTTCCATTCTTATATAAGAATAATTTATATCTGATCTGTTCGAATTTTAGTTTTGATTTGAAGCGAGACGGACGTGCATTTAATTTTTTACACTATGGAATGGAGTAACCAAAAACGTGTTAGAAGGCATTAAATTTTATGAAACTTAGAATATTATATAGAATCCTAGTGACCCCGACCATAAAAAGATACACTTTGTACACGGTGCGTGCATTCGAATTAAAGATAGCATATTTATAATTGAACATATTTTTAATTCAAATCCACGCATCGTGGGCAACTGATTGCCCTACCACAGTACAAGAAATGAAGAAGGAAAAAGATTCATTGATGGTATTCTACAGATCCCATCTCAATAAACTGCACAACCCAATCCGGCACGATACATCGCGTCAACTCCACACGAATATTAGCCCGCCTTAATGTAGACAAGAACATCGCTTAAACCCGAACACGATGTTTTTGTCGCGCCAACACGATACGAATTTTCGCCCGCTAATGTAGCCTAAGCATAACCATAAACATTTATAAGTAATTGTAACTGTTAAGTAACAATAATTTAAAATTAATAACTGTTAATATACGTATAACGGTAGTAAATATACTTTCTGAAAATTCCAAATTACTAAAATAGTTAATTTTAATATTTGACATGAGATGGATTTTACAAAAGGATATTGAATTTTATCAATTTATATTTAATATTATGTCTGTTATACATTTAAATAATTATTAGTAGATTGGCAGAGATGTGACTTATTTGAAATACTTCTATTTAAAATACAAGTACAAAATGCAAAATACCTATTTTGTATTTAAATACCTTTTTGTTGAAAGCATTTTGTATTTTATTTGAAATACCTCTCGAAAGGTATTTTGTATTTTTAAAAATCATTTCAAAATACAAAATACTTTGTGATTAATTTTAACCAAATTCATTCATAAGATGCAATTTCTTTTTGCAAGTACAATTTTAGTATAGTTTGTTATTTAAAGTATGTATTAAAATTTTAAAGTTTTTATAGGTTATTATAATTTTATAGGAAAAATTTAATACCTAGGTGGTCCAGTGGTCGAGCACCGCCGAGGCGCTTTTGAATCAAGAAGTTGTTGTGGGTTCAAATCCTGGCTCACACCAATGACTTCGAAATTATTTTTGAAAGATAAGGCACGAGTCTTGCACGCCTCATTCACTTATTTGATTTTAATAGTTTTTTTTAATGATATAAGGAGGCAAACGAGCTTGCGGGTCACCTGGTGGAAAGCGACTACCGCCGCCCATGGACATCTGCAACACCGGGGGTATCACATCAGCGTTGCCGGCCTTTAGGGTAGTGATAGGCTCGTTTCATGAAGGTACCTAAGTCGTAGCGGTCCGGAAATACTGTTGCCGGCAACTCGTTCCACAATGGAACAGTGCGTGGCATGGGATAAGCTGGTACTCATCTTTGGGCAGAGGCACCTCGCCCAAAGATGAGAACAGTATTCCACGTGAGGTCGGGAAT
Organism: Euproctis similis; assembly: GCA_905147225.2. Lineage (NCBI taxonomy): Eukaryota > Metazoa > Arthropoda > Insecta > Lepidoptera > Erebidae > Euproctis > Euproctis similis. The sequence continues at coordinate 5,111,745 of LR990107.1, forward strand.
GCGCTTTATATAGCTGCAAGCGATTACCTGACGTCCTTTTTCGAAGCCAATTTGGCCTTGCCCTCCAGATAACCGCGAAACTGGACGTCACTCGACAAGTCGACCCCAAGAATTCTGATATCGGTTGAGGCAGGTAACCGAGTGCCCTCAAAAAAGGGAGCTACAACAAAGAGTGCCATTTCAGCGGTAAACGTGCAGACCTGTGTCTTCTTAGGGTTGAATTAGACTAAGTTGAGTCGGTCTCAGTCCGAAATCTGACTAGGCAGAGTTTCGATTGTAGACACAGTTTATTCCGGTACGAATCGACGTTCACCCGAGGGTGGCCGGTATATATGGCATCCGCCCTACCGCATAGCCCCGTACCGTATCCGCATAACAATGAAGATTGCTGTAATGCAGCATGTCATTGATATTCAGAAGAAATAGCGTAGGGGATAGCACACAGCCCTGGTGGACTCCAGCACTCACGGATTTTAAGTCGGAGCATGACCCGTCGCCAACGACCTTAATGCGCCGAGCCGCGAGAAAACTGGAGACCCAATCGCATAATTTCAAATCCGCTTCTTGATCTACTGGCAGAGCGCCTAGAAGACCGACCGCATTGCCACGTCAAATGGCAATGCTAATCCCCTGTGCGAAGAATAGACCAGCCCCCTGGTCGAGAGAGCCCTCGATCAGTTTCTTTGCAAGATCTTTATAGAGTGCACGAGCACTCGGACCCCATGTTCCTAGAGTCTCAACCCCAAACGCTCAACCACTGGACCATTGAGACTCATTGAAAATTGCGTCAAAAAGTATTTTATTTTGAAAATACCTATTTTGCATTTGAAATACAAAACGAAAAACTATTTAGTATTTTGCATTTGAAATAGTAAATCTGAAAAGTATTTTGTATTTAAATGCATTTTTAAAACCATTTTGTACATCTCTGTGGATTGTATTCGTGTGAATTTTGTAACTACAGAAACTTCAATATAAAGGTGGATGCAGTTTACTGACTGCGCCTTAAAAAAATTAGCGCTGGTCATTAATCTTACTACTTAAGTTATTCAACGTAATATAATAAGTGCAGTATTTGTTGGCGTCCCTAATAAAATAAATGTCTAGTATGTAGGTAGACGCCAGATGTTGTAATCGTGTGTCATAAACGAAAAAAGAACAAATAAAATATAGTCTGTGGTTTTGTGAAATTGTGGTTTCTGAGTCGTTTTTATTTTTATGTAACAAAATTACACTGTGGTTCTTGATTGTGGGAATATTGTTTGAATTTTGTAATTTTCATGAAAGTTTTATGTGAAGTAGTAAATACAAGTAGAACCACGATGGGTGACCTTTTGGCATGTCGGGTGTGTCTAGCTACGGGTGTAAAACTTTACAATATGTACAAGTATAACCTACATTTAGCTTACGAAAATTTAACTGGTTTGAATGTAAGTATTTACTGGAATCTATAACATCTCCATCTCCGCTATAGTTTTCTCTTTGCATTATGTCTTTTGACGTGTTTTAAGTACCAAAAACCCCACGGATTGCTTACGGATTACGATGTGGATGATTTGCGTCAGCTTAGATAAACGGCGTCCGCGCATATCTCGCATTTAACTGGCCAAACATTGAATTAATGTATAGTGAATATTCTAGCTATATTCTATGCAATTACACCGCGGTATTTGTTAGTGTTACTCTACTAGTAGAGTATTCAATTTTACTCCTTTTGTGAATATGTTAGAGTTTAAATTGAGTTTGTAAATTATGAAAAATCAGTTACTCTGTGACTCTGTTTGTTGATACTCACACCAAACTGCCCTATAATTCAAAGATTTGTTTATTTATTATTAGTCTGTGGAACTACTCCAACCCATTCCAATATTAATTTTCACAGAACAATTGAGATTTTCTGGATAAATGAAATATCTTATTAGAACTTTATATCTACAAAAAAGTTACCTCCACATCCATGTCTATTTATTAGTAAAACATTTAATGAAATCATTACATAGTATAAAACAAAGTCACTTTCTGCTGTCTGTACCCATCTACATATATCTTTAAAACTACTCAACGGATTTTAATGCGGTTTTTTTAATAGTTAGAGGGTGTCAATGGGGTGGTTTTCATCCATAATTCATATATAATGTTCTAAAGAAAAAATGATAATTTTCGAGATTTAGCACATTAATTGCAAATGCTTGCTGAACCCTAAGTGATTGATCAAAACAATGTTTTACGTTATTAAACACCTTCAAAAGGTCTACAAGAAAGTCCACGAGGGCATATGTCTATCTCTTAGTGTAAAACATTGTTTTGATCAATCAATTTTTTACCCACAATGACCCTTTTTATTTTTTTAGTTTTTATCAGAAATAATGGCTTAGATAATAATAGATAAGCAGCAATTTTAAATATTACAGCATTTTTTTCATCCAATTAAGTGTCTTAAATATATTGTGCATGTAATATAGATAATCCTGGCCCTTTACAGCATGCAATTGAAAAAAATATTTTTGAAGATATTGCAGTATTAGCATAGCTGGCCATTGCAAGCCAAAACACATAAATTATTATATAATTATATAATATTTATTAATAATAGTAATAATTAATATTCCAGATATCACTTCTTCATGAACATCAACAGTACCTATGTGTCAATTGTCAACATTTGCTCGTAAAGAGTAATAGCTTCAAGGAGAGCTGTATACAATCTCATATACTTCTCAAGTCTGCTGCCACTGAAGTACCAACGGTAATTACTATTTACTAGTGTTCGGCTTCGGCTGAAGCCCAAGGTCCCGCCAAAGGTCCGAGAAGAGTTGGAATTAAGCAAACTGTTACGAAAGAATAAGTGACTGATGGACCGGACTGCGCTTAGTTCAGTGCGGATATCTCTATCACCGAGAGAAAAGCGACATGAGCCACTTTACGCCGATATTCTTCTTTAGCTGTGAATAATATTGAAGAAAATAATTAAATTACGAATAGTTTTTAAACCTTCGGCTTCGGTCGAAGGTTGTGGAGATTTCCGATTAATCAGCTTCAGCCAAAAATAAACCTTCGGTCGATCACTACTATTTACCTAAAATAAGATTCCATACTTTCCACATTTCTCACTGTATCATAAATTCGTACATGCAACTAAAAGCACATCAACATACATCACAAATAAATTGTTTTTATAGCCATTATTTATGCTTTGATGATGTGATTATTGTATCTTTGACTAAAAGTCTAGATAATTGACTTCAGCGGCCATCAATTTTGCACTCTATAGGTTTCTTAGTTAATATTGCATCATCCATTCTTTCCACATGTCTAAAACAGCTGGAACATGTCCTTTCCACTTTATTATCGATACTGTCTCAGTTTGACGCCGTCAGTGAGTGTCACTCCGTAAGTTTTCCATAGTGCTAATTTTTGCGGACTATGAATAGACAAAGTGTTGCTACTATTGGCATCATAAATAATTCGTTTTGCCACTAACCGTTAATTATTGTTACTATTTGTCAACAGTTGGCGCAAAAACTTGGAACTATATCACTTTCTCATTCGCCTATCAACTTGCTATCCATTTCCCCAATCGATGCCACTCTTACTATGGAAGACCTTGAACACGCCATAAAAAGCGAACATAATGGTGATGAACATAGAAGAGATTACATCAAAGAAGAGATACCTACACATTTTGAATATGGTGATGACACATTCACTGTTGCACAGAATGTTGAATATTCTGAATTTGAAAATGTTGAGAATGTTGAAATCTGTGAAACAGAAATTATGGAGACTGTCGATTTCGAAGCGCACGCTGTCGAGGTTAAGTCTGATATAGAACTTGATAACAGGGACGATGTAGAAGTATTATTTTTGAATAAAGAACAACAATTAGAGGAGGTTCAGAATCGAAAGGATTCAGTCAACTATCAAAATTCTTATTACAAATGTGAATTGTGCTATAAAGGTTTTGTAACTGATAGCACCTTCAAAAATCATATGGCACGGCATGATCCGGTAAGTTTTGTGAATCAGATTCCTTTACTACTACAAATATATGTATATAGATGTGTGTGTTCTAACTTGGAGTTACGAATATTGTGTGTGGTATAATCCTCCTGTGATCTGTGTATTATCCTTGAACCACTTGAATAGGTTTTCTCACAAAAATATATCTATTTCAGAATGCGGGACCATACAATTGTGATATATGTCACATAAGATGGCCTAGTAAACATTCACTAAGAGCCCATGCTATGACCACTCATGAGAGGAGATATATATGTAAGATATGTAATCACACCTCCAAATCTTGTCATAAGGCCAAGGAGCATATCAAGTGGCACCAAGGCTACTCCTATGTGTGTGAAACTTGTGGAGCGAAGTTCTCCAAGTCCACCAGTCACCTAACACATGTCAGACTACATCATCCATCTGAATACTCATGCGAGAACTGTGGTGACTGTTTTGTTTCGCAGAATGGTCTCAATATGCACAAGAAAAAGGCTCAGTGCGGAAATGAGGTTATTATTATTATTTTTAATAACTGCTCGCCATTGTTAGCCGATAACGTAGGCAACAAATAAATGTGCTAAGTTTATATTGAAGTTTATGATCTCATTTGGCGTGTTATGTTGTCATACATTGGGCATAATTCGGTCAGCCATTTTTATTTCCATGCATAAGTTTTCATTGGTATACAACTAACTGTATTTGTGTTATTATAATATAGTAATTATATAAAAATATTTATTTTTCATAACTAAACAAGTCTACTTGTAGTCCTTTATATAAATGCAATAACCACACCAAATCCAGACTTATTGCTTCCTTTATAATATTATTCAATACTCGTAACTTTATATACTTAGTGTAGGTAAAAATAATGTTAATAAAATTAATTTAAATATCTCTTACAGGAAACAGACATTGAGACTCAATATGTGTGTCTGGTATGTAAAACAAACTTTAAAAATATGGATGCGCTATCAGCTCATGTTGATTTGTCCGAGACTGGAACTTGTGATCCGAACCTGAGGTATGTGGCACAATATTATTCTATACACTAACGTTATTTAAATACATGAACAAGTTGTGAACAGATTGTACATTGTTTTCAGCCACTGTCCCCAATGCGGTACCTCCTTTGAAAATCACCAGTTACTGAAGAAACATCTGAAGGTTCACAGAGACGAGATGATCAAGTGTGAGGAGGTAGTTTAGTATATTTTATATATTTACTACAATCGTAAATAAATTTGCTAAAGAGTTTAATAAAAAGAAGAAAAAATTAAATATATTGGAAATTTATTTTCAGTGTAACCGCACGTTCTCACAAGAGCGCACGTACGCCGTGCATTATCAGAGAGTGCACTTAGGTTTCAAGCTGAAGCACAAGAGGGATGTTGTTAGACCTAAGTCTATTGTTGTCTGCGAAGTTTGCGGCAGGGAGTGTACTGTGAGTACAAAAAATACATATTTGGAATACAGCGACATCAATACCTCTACATAATAAATTAACTGAAATAAATTGATACGATTTTATAGATTTATTAAATTCAATCTAATACTATTTTGTCTATAAATATGATAATTTATTTACAGTCTAACGCAGCTCTCTTGCATCATCAGAGAATTCATACTGGAGAGAAACCCTTTCAGTGTATGGAATGTCCGAAGACATTCAGTGTGTACCAAAGACTACAGGTAAATGTGAACATGTTGCATCTGTGGCTTTCTATAAATTTGTATTTACATTGTTAACCTTCATAGAATATGTTTATGAAGCATTGACAATTATATTGATCATTGAGTATTAATATAATTAAAGAATAATTATTAAATCTATCAAGGTCTAAGTAGAATTATTTATCCTAAGGAAGAGCACTACAAATTATGATATAATATATACACTCTTAATGACGTTTTTTTTTCTTGAAGTAAGAGGATATTCTAGATATATTTTATGTACAGATACACATGAGAACTCACACTGGTGAAAGGCCATTCAAATGTGCGCACTGCCCTAAGGCTTTCAAACACAAGGCCGCTTTGAACAGGCACAACAGGGTAAGTAATCTATGTTTTCATAGACAATACTTTTTCTTTTTTCATTTTATCACATACAAATCATTATAAAGATCCATAGTTCCCATCAATACAGAAAGATCTAGTGTCTAATTATTGTTTGTCAATGTTTAAAAGTAGAACCATAGGCTACAGATATTATGGCCGCTGCTGTAGAATAAAAAAAACATAGCCGAAGTGTAATTGCCACTAATTGTCAATAGTTGTATTAAAATTATCCAGTCAACCGTGTTTTATATCTCACTTAACATAATAATATTGTTTCTTTATTATTCAGGTTCACACAGGTGTCAAACCATACGAGTGTCCGCGCTGTTTTAAATCGTTCTCACAATCCAACTCGATGAAGCTCCACGTCAGAACCGTGCATTTGAAACTGCCCGCCCCCTATAGGACCAAAAAGAACACCAAGAAGGAAGTAAACTAAAAAATTAATAAAACTCTAGAACATTTAAACAAATCAGTGATATAATTATTTTGTGTTTATTTAAGATTGTGAAATGCTTTTTTTCTAGAAGCTGTTCATAAGACAGATTAATTGATTTCTTGACAAATAAGATTGTTGAAGAAAAATCCTTAAATAATTAAAATAAAATGTATATTACATTTTAGCTTTTTTAAAATTTAAACGTGATTGTAAACCATCGAAACTCTAAATATAGCCGCGCTTTTTACATGTGAAGTGTAGTCGGATACGAATAGTTGGTGTGAAATAGTAATTTTGTTATATTGATTTTAAATATATTTGCAATAGGTTTGTACATTCGTCTTAAAAACCAAAATCACTCCATCCCATCACTCGCGTCATCAGATTGGTACATTCCCATAGTAACAAAAGGTATCTACAATATCTCTTTTACTTTTGGTTTCTACAAATTTAGTTAATTTAATTTTTACTGAATAATTTCATTTATTTTTCTCTATTATCTAGTAATATTTTTTGAAATATTAACGCGGCATGTATATATATATATATATATATATCTATATTAAAGAAATATGGTTAGGATTTTAGATTTGTTGTATAGTGTTAGATGTTAAGGGTTGTTCAAGTATTATGTACTTTTTTTTAGGTGAAAAACAATAAATCCACTAAGGGTTCTAATCTCCTGTATTGTACGTAATGCTCGAACGCCCAACACAATTTTGTTGTGTTTGTTTTGAAAACATATTTATTATTCGTAGATCTCGTCGGAATTCGAGACAAAAATCGTTCACTACATGAATGAATGAACTAATGGTTAAACACAATAATAATAGTGAATGACTGTTGTGTCGCGGATATATGTAATTATGTTTTAAATAGTTATAGATTTGATTTATTTTCCGGGGACTGCTCAAAATAATAGCCCGATTACGGATCATAATCACCTAAATGTCCCCAAGTTTCACTCGGTACTTGAATATGTACATTGAAACGGCCACGGTTTTTGATAATAATATAACATATATGATAGAGCATAATATATTGTATAAATACATCATTCGCTTATGAACAGTAATTTGAGGACGCCATTATGATGAAATTTTTTTTTTTTTAGCGCAAATGAAATGCTTACATACATGTACATTATTCTAACACATTATTAATCAGGGCGATGTAGTGGTTGGTGCATTGGTAAAGCTACCGAATGCAGATTCGAGGATGGCGGGTTCGATCCCCACCTGAGTACAAATATTTGTTGTGACAAGCACGAATTTGAAGGGCGTCTGGGTGTTTTTTTGTGTATTATAAGTATGTATTTACAAAAAAAAAGTATAAAGGTATATATGAATGTCCGTTCTACTATCCATAACGCAAGGATTTAGTTGCTTACTTTGAAACTAGAGGGCGCTGTGTGTATTGTGTCCAAGATATTATTATAATTTTCTTTATTTATTATTCACACTTTATAAATACATTTTTAAATATAAATAATACATTTAAAAATATAAAAATATGTGAAACCCACTGGCATCGGGTACAGGGACCAAGCTACCAGTGATCAGGGCCCCAAAGAGAGGAACTTCCTCACGATACGTGCCGTGCCTAGTAGTACCGCTTTCTGCATCAAGCCCTTGATCCAGCTGCCTAACGAGAGCCTCTCTAGATGTTGGTCGAGGCTCTTGGCAATAAGTCCATTGAATAATCGTTGAATCAACATCCCACATGTCAGAAATCTCGTGAGCAAGGTCCAAATATTATTATATATATTATTATTTATTATGATTATTATTATAATTAAGTGTTCAGTAGACCAGATTGAAAAGTGTATGTATTATAAAGTGTAAAAATATAATAGTTTCGAGACGACAATGTATATCAGCAATTTCATATTATCTTTATTAATGTAGCTTAGATTAAAATGCGCTAGTATGTGTGTATTTGTCTTGTCCCCCAAATGTACGAGTGGCTTTGTCAATAACCTACTTTTCTTATATCAAAGGCTAATTATTTATGTTATTTTATTATCACTAGCTTCTGCCTGCAGCTGCGCCCATGCAAAAAGTAAACTATCACCTTAAATAAACACGATTTTAAGTCGCTTTTTATTTATTTGTTGTTTTCAGCGGCTTCATTTAGATTATACCTACACATTATTATGTTTGTAATTTCAATCTCTCTATGATCTAAGATATAGGCAGCGGCAACTGATGCCTCGACATGCCGTACGAGTTATTTATTTATTTGCGACGAATCAAAATTGTAATTATTATTATTGAAATAAATATATATAATTATTTTATTAAAAATTATGGTTATTGTGTAATTAAATTTTGTCTTAATGTCTTTTACAATAGAGAGGCTTCATTGCTTGCCCTTTTATCAGATAAGGATATTATCATTTGGATGTATATGATAGTATGTCCAAATTTAATTTAAAATAAAATATTACTTATATATAATATTTTAAGTCTCGGTGGTCCAGTGGTCGAGTACACGCCACCTGATCTAGAGGTCGCGGGTTCGATACTGGCTCACACCAATGACTTTTCGAAAGTTATGTGTGATAAATATCGATGACTGAAAACTTTGTGCCCAGTTATGGCAATAGGTTCGCGAGACGAGGCTTAACAGCCGCTGCCTACACCTTCGGGTGACAAAGGCGTGAAGTTACGTTTATGTAATTATTGTATCATTTCAGACAAATAATCGGTGTCCTGCTCACAATACTAGTTTGTTGAAAACTTATTTGTGTCTAGTTTGTATTGATTTGATAATATGGAATATTCCATTTTTGGTTTTTTTGCTAAAAGGCCGCCGGATTTTATGTCTGTCTAACGTCTTATAATATTTCGTTAGGTTATTGTAAATTAAAAATAAACAATTAGTGAATATATGTTTTTGTTTTATTTATTCAGTTTTTGCGTTATATTTTTTTAAGCTAGTGTTAGTTGTGTATACTAGAAATAACATGAAGTATATAGATACACAGGAGTCCGAATGTAATGTGGAACGAATGCTCTCCATTTAGGGGAAAGAACCCACGCCGGTAGAGGGCGCCATTCTTCTAGAAGCAATCGACTTTTCAACATGTAAAAATAATATTCGCACGTAATCGTCGATGCATTCAAAATTTGAGCGTAGCCAGGAGCAGAAATAGAACTAAGATATGAATTTATTATTGTGTATACACATTAATACTATGGAAAAGCCTCCCGTGTGAATACTCCATGAAAAATAAGATAAATAGAAATAAGTATTTATATCTATTCAAGTATATTAATAGTTTCGATGGTCCAGTGGTCGAGCAGACGGCTTCTGATCCAGAGGTCCGGGCTCGAATGCTCACACTGGCTCACACCAATGACTTTTCGAAATTGTTTTCGGGAGTTAAGTGTGATATATATCGATGACTAAAAACTTTATCCCGGTACGGCAATAGGTTCGCCACCTATTCCATTTGGGACCTAAACATAAGGGCGAGACGAGGCTTAACAGCCGCTGCCTACACCTTCGGGTAACAAAGGCGTGAAGTTATGTTATATGTTATTTATTATATCAAAGTAATAAAAGCCAGTTAAATTTGTTGAACTGAATATACATATTTAACTCTTAAAATAATAAAATACACTGCAACATAAAAATACAAGGACATTAGAAGTTCCACTTCAAAATATTTTAGAAGTCACTCAAGTTGTTTGGCGACGTTCGCCACCATTCCAATTGGGATGTAAACATAACGGCGAGTCGAGGCTTAAATTAACAGCCACTGCCTACACCATCGGGTGGAAAAAGGTGTGAAGTTATGTTATGCGTTAGTAACACACTACAGTGTTACTCACTATTGAAAGTGCACAGTAATAGAATTTATATTGTTTTTCTAAACATATAACTTCACGCCTTTTGTTACCCGAAGGTGTAGGCAGCGGCTGTTAAGCCTCGTCTCGCCGTTATGTTTACGTCCCAAATGGAATAGGTGGCGAACCTATTGCCACACCGGGCACAAAGTTTTTCAGTCATCGATATTTATCACACGTAACTTCCGAAAACAATTTCGAAAAGTCATTGGTGTGAGCCAGTGTCTGGAATCGAACCCGGACCTCCCGGACCTGTTTTTCTAACAAACGATAAATCGCTGAACATTTTGTTGTCCGAATTATTGTTCAATTTCAAAATAAAAACGATTCAAGTGGAGTTTCTTACTGTTGGTAGTTTTTCTAAACATACGTCCTCCACTGTTTACCTATATACGAATTATATGTACAAGATATTCCTGGCTTCTTTTACCGTGGAATCAGTGCTTATATGACTCCATATAGCAATATTTCACAAAATATAAAATATCTAAACAATTTTATATTCTTAAATATCTTCTTTAATCCGGTCGTACCTTATACTGTCAAGTAGGTACAATAGACGTGATCAAGATGAGGAAACTAAAAATCTGGAAATAAATTGATTCTTGTAGAACGCGTCTTAAAACAGCTGAATTGAAAGAAAATGTCTTTGTTAACCTGTAGGACGATGATTTTAAATTGGTTGGGTCTTAACTGGAACTACTCGACCATGGACCATTCTGGCTGCTACACCTTTTATGCACGAGCCTACTGCTATGTTTTCAGTAGCGATATTAATATTATTCATTTTAAATTGTTTTGAAAAGAGTATTTGGCACATGATTTTCTTGCCCGATTCTTCTCATGATAGCCTCTACACTTGGAATCGGGCCGCTCGTGGCGATTTCATTCCATTTTAAATAATATATTTAATCTCTACTCGTTGACTATTTTATGTGTATGTGAAGACTTACGAAAATAAAGCTTCGTTGACTTGACTTTGTTAAAGTAAAGGTTGCTCTGCTAGTTAGTAGAAATGAGATTAAGATTGACTGAGCAGATATACAGTGCATGTACAAATTGAATGACGAGCATTTACAAAAATCTAGAAAGCGAGTTAGATATGTATGTACTTAATGATTTACTTCTTCCTATCCTGTGGCGTGGGTTGTGCTTGTTAGTGAAAAGAAAGTATGCACATATAAATATATATATCTCTTTTGACTACGTCTTAAATATGCTAGTTTTATTTTCAATTCTCATACTGTATTGACATTAGGTATCTATGTATAGATATAACAAACAGTAAGTATCACAAGTCAATATCAAATCGTGTTCTTAAAGCACCTTACGACATAATAATTATAAGCTCACTCGCCAGACCTCGATGTGACCATGAGGTAAGGCGAACCGGTATTAAAGTGTTGGGAAACCATCGTTCTATCTAAAATATCGACAAATCAATTTATTAATACACTAGTTGACCCAGCGAACTATGTTATGTTTCGCCCTAGAAGCAATAACATGAAATAAAAATGGTCATTGTGGGTTATCCGGTTAGCCCTCAGAGATAGACAGACACTATCGCGGACATTTTGTAGACCTTTTGAAGTTGTTTAATAATGTAGGTAGTATAGTTTTATTTGTCACTTAGGGTTCAAATTATCATTTTTTTACTTATTACATGAATTATACTTAAAAACCACCCCTTTGACACCATTTCTACTTTTATTTCTATATCTCTATCTACGGATAATAGGTACCTACCTATCAAGGTGTTTGGTTTACTTTTTATCAAGCATGTTTAGGGTTACACTTATATTAGGAATTATTAAGTATATGCAAGGCTAACAACAGCCGGTTGGTTTAAGACGTAGGTACCTATCTTTATTTAAAAGATCCCAGTATTAAGTTTCAGCGCATTGGAAGTTACCAATAATGTTATCGGATCGGTGTTCATTATTATTAACTGGACAAATTGTGAATTAGATGAGAGGCTCTTAACGCATTCTCCTCGAGGGATTTAATAAATATATTAAACAAGTTTTTCTATGTATTATAAGTATGTATTTACAAAAAAAAAGTATATATGTATTAATATCCGTTATCTAGTATCCATAACACAAGCATTTAGTAGCTTAGATTGGAACTAGGGGGCGCTGTGTGTATTGTGTCCAAGATATTATATTATTATTATTTTATTATTAATTGCAATAGCTATACCTGATAATTTTACTGGATACATCCAAGCAAATCTCAATTTAAAGAAATTGTTGAGTATCTACTACAAACTTAATGTTGTCCTAATGAGAATTGCCGATATTATCGATAAAACTTTCACACAGTTTCCCAACACTATACATTTGAATAGCTCGATAATCGAGAACAGTTTATTTTGGTCACAGATACATTACACACATATCCCGATGCATTTATTTAATTACATAGGAAAAAAAAGTTTGTAAATGTAATCGTTAGCTGCTTGTACCTATTGTTGTTTTTATTTGGTTTAATATTTTTTTAATCATTAAAAATGATGATGTGTTAAATATAAGTAATTTTGATTGTTTTTGGAACTGCGTAAGTAGTTAACTTTAATTACCCTTATGTTATATTAACACGCCTCCAGCGAATTTATATTATAGTGTTTTACTACACGAGCTCTCTAATTTTACTATTTTTTCAATTACGGCTTAGCAATTCATTCAACAGCAAAAATTTATTGTAGGTATGTGGTTACCGAAGTGTCCTCATTGTAATAAATTACCAGACAAGAGCATCGAACCCGGGTGGTAAATCTGACCAACAGAACTTAGTGATATGCACTATTTACAACATGTCGCAAAAGTAGAGTTTTCTATAAATATTCTGTAAAAAAAGGAATGTATTACGCAGCCAATACATAAGTTTTTTTTTTGCGATATATACATACTTTTTTTTTTATTGAAGTAATAGGTACTCTACCTTAATGATTTAGTACAAAATCAATGTCTGTGTTACGTATTACAAAATTTTATAAGTTTCTTTAGATTTTTGGTAGCGATAGTATTTAGGTACCTATAGATCATGTTTATACCCTAGGGATCGTATGCGTGACAATGGAGTTAAGTACACTTGCAATTAAAATAGTTTTTTTTTCTAAATTATTAAAATAGTCACATACATTTGACTTGGGTTTAATAATTGCTTTAATAATTGATATGACCATGTCAGTCGACACGATATATTAAATGCAAAGTGATTTCACGTAGGTATATAAAATCGCGGATCGTCATCAAATCATTTGAAAATCATCAAAGTCGAACTTACATCACAATGACTAGCTTAATGATTAACAAAGTCGAGACTAAAAAAGATTGTTTTTATATAACATTTACCTTGAAGTAGTTCATATCCCATATCATTACCTACTTGTATAAAATTTCATATTCACATGTAAATTTTTATCTAATTCGTGTAGCGTAAGTTGACCCGTGATTGAGTAACAAATATCCAAATATCTTCAAAAACTTTCCCATTTGTAATATTAGTAAAAATTAAATATTCGATGCTAACGAGGCCTTCCTTGAAACACATTCTAGTCGTGAAGGCTGTCCACTATCGGCCGAAGCCAATAATCAATCTGTAGTTTAAGATTGAAGTCAATCTGAGATTACTGTGTATCTGTCAAACTATCCTCAATCCTCGTGCCAATAACAAAACTTATCTATCCGTCTTACTTTCCAACCGCAGATAGCAGGTAAACCGTTCCCTCTTTACTGTTCCGTTTCACACAAAACTGTGAATAATGCTTTAAGTTTATTCCGCGTTATATTTATACGAAACTAATTTGGAGTGTTAGAAATATTACATAGTACGTTAGGGGAAACTAATTTTGCGATTTCTTATAGAATAACACATTTATTCTACAAGAAAACACCAAATTATATTCTTTATGTTTTAACAAAAGTTGTTGAAAGGAACGAAATTTGACATATCACAAATAAACATTTATTTACGACGAAATACGCCGCATTCAAACAAGATTAAAATTAGCTGTAATTTTAGTTAGTTTTTTTAATAATAATCTAAATACAGTGAACATCAAATACGTTTGACATGAATATTGAATCTGTAAGTAATTTGTTTCTTTACAAAAGTATGCTGATCCGTCGCGTTCTCACATAACTTTCATGAAATTGAATTGTTATTTACAGATTATAGGCAAACCTCTTACAAAGGAGGAAACTAGAGCTCTGTTATATTAATAGAAAAAAGCAAAATAATTACGACAAAGGCGACAAACGCATCAAATAATAAATTGAAGATGGAGGAATGGCTTCAAATAACAAATAACGCCAGCGCCGCGAATTGTCCAAGGAACCCACAGCAGCTAAGTCTAAAAAGGGAAAAATTTAAAAAAAATGCTCGCAAACGCTGCACTAAGATAAGAATAAACCAATTTAATTGTTGGTTAGTCATCGTAGTGTCATTATTTTAAGATATTGCTTGCCTTATTTTCATTGTTTAATTTACCTTTTTATTACTATTCATTTTAGACTGGGGGTGGCCCTGCTGATTATATACCACCTGATGAAGTATTACACAGGATAACTGCATTACTTGGTAGTACTGCCACTGGCTTTACTGCTGAGTTTGCTGGTGATAGTCAAATAGTGCAAGCAGAAAATGGTGGTGGTGATGCCATTGTGTCACCCATAGTCGAGGCAGATTGCGTTATTGGGGATGAAAATAATAATATTATAGTTGAAATATATGATTTCCGAAGAGAAAATACCCCAACACAAAGCATTTAATTTTAATCAAAATCTCAAATACTTAATATGTATGTGATAAATAGATCAACTAAATGTGATTACTTAATATGTATGTGATAAATAGAGCAAGTAAATGTGATTACATAACATGTATGTGATAAATTAGCAAATAAGTTTGATTAATATATATATAAATATCTGTGATAAATATAGCAATGAAGTGTGATTAATACTAATTTAATAAACAGTCACATTAATAATAAACATTTGTTTTATTCCATAGTCAAAATTACAGTTTAAATGTTAGTGTTAATACTAATAAAAAACATTGAGTAGATCGATTCAAGTACAAATACTAAGTTACAAAAGTATTGTTTTATTTTCAACATTTTAATCACACAAAATAATTGTTTATTAGCTCAGTTCTTGAAATATTAAGTTACAAAAGTATTGTTTTATTTTCAACATTTTAATCACACAAAATAATTGTTTATTAGCTCAGTTCTTGATTGTGTATCTTGGTCCATATTTAGGTTCATATCAATAGAATCCGAGTTTGTCACTTCTAAGTTAGTTCAGTTAACCTCTGTAGGTATTCAATTATGTATTCTGCTTATATTGTGGAATACTGCTGTGGCAATTATTATTTGATGGACCTTAGGCAATAACAAGCGCATGGTAAGGCCCACAATAGGAAACTTGCACTTCCATATACCGAAAGCTCTGAAACAATAGTAGTATACCTATAAAACTCATAACATTACTAGCTAGTCTGAAAGAGAGTCAGTTTTAAAGTAAGAATGAAAAATGCAAGAGTAACACAGCATATATACAGTGTAAAAGCAAAAAGATGTAGGAGTTGAGGAAGGGCACAGCATACCATAAATGACCAAATTGAATGTGTCCTAATGTGACGTCAAAGAAACAATAAGTATTTATGAAAAGAGTTATGAAAATCGAATAAGCAAGAGAGATATAAAAGAACAGTGTCTTATGCTTAGATTCTGTTCTTTCTGCCTACTTCACAAGTTATTTGGCGTGAAGTTGATTTAGGTTTACAAACTTAAGCATAACATCTGTATTTTTCAATTGTTACCTTTGTATGGTGTTCCTGGTTCTGATATGTCCTTTGTTATAGTTATGTTCTACCAGAGTAGACGGGTTCAAAATTGGTGTCAATAAATAAAACCGGTTTGGATAAGCACTATCACCAAGCATCCAGTGGTTACCAAAGTGACCTGACTCACATTTAACTACAAAGAAAATATAATGAATTAATAAATAAGTTGTTTTGATAATTGCACTAGTAAGTACTCATTAAATATTTCAATCTGCAATCTGGTAAAAACTTTCTGTATTTAAATTATGGACAATGATGTACTGATCATATAATTTGGCAATTGCATGCGATACATCATTCACTATTCTTCCTGGTGTTGATTTGGATACTCCCAGAAAGTCTGCGACAGAAATTAACATTGTGGCTAATGCAAAAAACCTCAATGATAGTAATAGTTAATGATATTCGTATTGCAGGAATCACGGTGCTTCATCAAGAAGCACCGTGATTCCTGCAATACGAATATTGATTATTAGCGTTGGTATTGATTAATATTTATGACACTGAAAGATAAATTGCAAATACATATTTGAATAGACAAACCTTGTGGAGGTTACCTACTCTGATATGTGGCACTATTTGAGTAAGCAAAGAATTCACAGCTACTTTTGACAACCGAAATCTAAAAGTAAAATCGGCATCCTCGAGGCTCTGCATATAATTAACCCTTTTGAGTCTCGTAGGAGCAGCTCTCACTTCGGTATCGCTTTCGCTATCCCAGTCTGATAGCAAAGCAAGGACTTCCAAATATCACTATCACTGTCCATTTTTAGATTATTTCAATAAAATTTATTGTAATCCTATCTCTAAACCAAGGAATTTCTCGGATTGAAATCTAAGATTGATTACGGTGATCGATACCAGTGTCAAAACCATCGGATCGAATATTGGCACGCGCAAACTGTCATTTTAGAACAAATTTCAATCTCTAATCTCTGATCCGCCCTCCCAAAGATAGATTGATTCTAGAGATCGCTTAATCAATCCATAGATTGATTATTGGCACGCTTATTAACATAAATGGATTGAAATATTGATCTTAGATAGCAAAATTTGGATTGGGATTGATTATTGGTTTCGGCCGTATATCAAATAGTAGTTACTACACTAGAGAGATGTTTCTCGGATTTGCGAGTATGCGAGACATTGAATATGTTTACATAAATTATCTAAATAAATAACTACAGATTATGTAATAGGTTTATTTTTTATGTTGACATTTAATTTGCACTCCTCCTTGTATCTTCATAATGCATTGCATCACTTGACCCCATCAAATAGAATATATGTCTGGCCTATTGCTTTATATTTACTTCTCTCTCTACTCACCTATTTAAACTTACTTTGTCAGGTTAGACCGGGTTCAGGGACCATTGCTATGAGGCATCGAATAAGATTTGAAATTAAAAACGATGCAGTGAAGTAGGTGACCTAACAGACTTCTATTGTCATTTACACTTACACCTCTCAAACAGAGGTAGAGCCAAGCAGTTCGCTGCGCAAATGGGCCGGCTCGACCGGTGAAATACCACGACCTCTCAGAAGATTGAAGTAAAGTGGCTCATAATAATAATAATATCTTGGACACAAATCACACAGCGCCCTCCAGTTCCAAACTAAGCAACTAAATGCTTGTGCTATGGATACTAGATAACGGATACTAATACATATATACTTTTCTTTTGTAAATACATACTTATAATACATAGAAAAACACCCAGACGCCGCACAAATATTCATGTTTGTCACAAATATTTGTGCTCGGGTGGGAATCGAACCCCTGACCTCAGTGCTGCAGCCGGTAGTTTTACCAATGCGTCACGAGGGCCGTCGAATGCCGCGTTTCGTTCGGTGAGAGAGGTACCCGGAGGCCAACTCCCAGTCTCCATACTTTCCTATCCCCTATCCTCCTCCCTTAAAGGTCGGCAACACAACTGCAACACTATATGTGTTGCAAGTGTCCATGGGCGGCGCTGGTCACTTACCATCAGGCGAGGCGCCTACTCGTTTGCCCTCCTATCCTATAAAAAAAACTATTAGATCGATTTTGATTAGATGATGTAATATGTATGTATATTTTTCATTAATGTTCCTATATTTATTTAAAATGAACATATGATTCACAGTTACCATTTATGAACGTTGTGCTTTGGACGTGATGAACTGAGGTATGATGGCCGCTGTACCAACATCATCGATTGTTGAACAGGAACCTAACGATGGAGTAAGAGTTGTAGTGGTAAGATTTACCTTTCTATACTTTATGCTGTGCTAGTATTTGTTACTGTGAGAAATCGATTTAATTATCTGCAATCTACATATATTTCCAAGCTACTTGCCATTATATCGACATTCTATCGATTTAGCCTCGACTCTCTGTGTGAACAAGGTCTTTGGTTGCAAATTCTGAAAACAAAATATTTCTCTACGTTAGGTCAGGTTAGGTTAGGGTCCTGCCATTACATGTGAATAAATGATTTGTTGTGGAGAAAGCTCTGCCTAAGCGGTCAATAATTAAGTGCGTGAAACTAAATAAAACCGTTGTCCAATACATACTGAGCGAATTACTTACTTGTTAAATTTCTGAATGTACTTAAAAAAAATTGGCACATCACTAAAAAATAAAAACTGCATGGATTATATCGCGTTTATTTAGAACTTATTTTTATTTATTTCCCGACGTTTCGAACTCTTTACAGAGATCATTTTCACGAGTGATGAACAAAAAGATGGTAGTCGTTCAAAAGCTATTTTCATTGATACAGAGAGCACCCACTTTTTGGAAATAAAAATCAAAAAGTTGATGTTAAAAAATATGATTTTTACTATTGGTAACCCACATCCAGACCATGAAACAAAAATTAAATATTTATTTGTAAAATATATTTACTAAAGTAAAATTTTGTTTGTAAAGATCCTTTGTTGTATGATTTAATAGGTAACAGTTGTTATTTTTTAATTATTCGATAATTATCCTATTTTTCTAAGTTAGTTGAAATCAGAGTATAACTATTATTAAATATTCATTGATTTTAAATTTAAATGTAAGTATTTGTTAAAAAAATCCACCACAATAAACGCGATAGAGATAGAGAGTTGTTTTAGTGATTATGCACGTGATTCGCGAAAGTCTAAGAAATAAATATCACTAAATAAAACACAAAACAAGTCATTTTTCTAATTCTGCGACTCAATATTATCATGCAGTTTTCCCGGAATTTGTTCTACTCATAAATAACCATAATAGCTCTAGCCAAATTGAAATGAATTAGCAATGTAACCTTAGTGGCGATCTGAGGAAAATAATATATTACACAACTAACACTCGAATTGAGCAATAAAGCGCCATTTTTAATTACGGTTATGATTTGACTTTGACTTTGATGAGCGTTTTTAGTTTTTGAACTCGTGCTCACATATCGACTTCAACAACTAAAAACGCTGCAGTACTTCGGTTTTGTATAGGATACAGGGCAAACGAGCAAGCGACTTGATGCATAGTGTTACAGTTGCCTTGCAATTTTTTTAAGATGGGTTAGAGGTTGGTGGGAAAGGGTGAACAGGTATGGCCTCCAAATATGGCTCTCTCATTCAACGAAACGAGGTCCGAGCCACTTTATGAGGATAATGGTTCTAGATATTTTTATTCGGTATTGTCTGACTTTTTGTATGACTAGCATAGAGGTTTGTACGTTTGCATGGAGTCTGTGTTCTATAATTTTCTTTCAAGAGTGTGGTTAATTGTAAAAAAATTAGTAAATTTTCTTCTGTAGATTATCAAAATATCATAAATTTAAGTATTATTTTAGTAATTCAATTTGTCATCTTGTTTCAGTTGGAATTGCCAGAAGATGAAGGTGAAGGTCTTGGATTTCGCCTGACGAGAACTTTATGGGATCCATATCCGTGGGTTCGTGTATAAACTCAGTATTTTGGCTAAGTCAAGAGCGATAGTGTTTTCCTATGTGTTTATTAAATGAAGGAAAACAAGAAATCTGTCAAATTTGTAGTAAATTATTAAAATTGGAGTTTCAGCTTGTAATATTTGATATATTTTATTGGCTAAGGGAAATGGATGGGGGGAACCGCCGAACTCATAAATTTCTTTGACGTAGAGGTTTAACACCTCGTTTAACACTTTTAACACTTCCTGGCTTATAGCAATGACTTTCGGAAAGTTGTGTACATATACCTAGACTAGAGTA
Source organism: Euproctis similis (assembly GCA_905147225.2). Classification (NCBI taxonomy): domain Eukaryota; kingdom Metazoa; phylum Arthropoda; class Insecta; order Lepidoptera; family Erebidae; genus Euproctis; species Euproctis similis. Next base: position 5,132,165 of record LR990107.1, read on the forward strand.
TAGAATTCACCACCTATTTCATTTGGTACGAAAACATTTAAAAACCTTCACATGTGAATTCAAATTCATATTCCAATAATTCCTTGAATATAAATTATATAATTCATCATCATTATTATCAACCAATCTCCGTCCACTGCCCGACATGGGTCTCTTGTTTGGCACGCCACTGAGCTCAATCTTCAGCCATTCTTTTCCAACCACTGCCAGCCACTTTGCGTATAACGTCGCGCCACCTAGCCTGAGGGCGCCCCACACTACGTCTTCCGAGACGCGGTCTCTACTCCAGAACACGTTTCCCCCATCAGGGATCAGATCTGCGACAAACTCAGTTTCTCCCACTTCAGTTTGCTTATTCTTTGGCCTATGTCAATGACTTTAGTCCTATGTTCATTTCTAATGCTGTCCTTCAGAGAAACTCCTAACTAGACTTTTTCATGGCTCGCTGAGCGACCTTAAATTGGTTGACCAGCCGCATTGGCAGAGTCCTCGTCTCGGGTAAGTAGGTCATAACGGATAGAACGCACTCATTGAAGACCTTGGTCTTAAGGCTTTGCGGGATGGCTGACAAAAGACTCGACGAAGTTTACCTAAATTATGTTTTTATATTACTTTAATTTACTTTGACAAAGTAATGATTGTGAAAAGATAACATGACCATAAAACTACATGCATTCTAATATAAATCTCCAATATTTTTTGTCTAATAAAGGTTCGTGAAGTAACGCTCCATTCAAGGGCTTATACAGCTGGCTTGAAAGCGGGTGACTGTCTATTGCAAGCTGATGGTAAAGATCTACTAGGATTGCCAGTAAGTGACTCTCTTAATCTTACTTCATTGTTAAATATCACTAAATAGTACTTAGCAATAAAACTACGTCACTTTCTCTGTCCCTACATCCCTATGTATGCTTAAATCTTCAAAACTATGCAACGGATTTTGATCCATTTAAAAAGAAAAAATGCATCAAAAGGGTGTCAACGGGATGGTTTTTATGTACAATTCATATATAATGTAGTAAAGGTAGACATAAAATTTACTCATCTATTTGTGATGCGGAACAAACTTCGCCGGGTCAACTAACTACCTACAATTATTAAGATGTATGATTACGTAACGTACTCAGGTTGGCCAGGTAGCTGGCGTGATCCGAGGTGACGGAGCCGGAGATAGTATATCTCTACTCGTATGGAATTGCGGAGTGGACCCCAAGGACGACCCTGAGGTGAGATACATTCATGCACAAGCTTTTAAGACCTAGATATAGATTATTTTAATCTCTTCCGCAGACTGACATTGTAGTATTTTGTTCATATATTTAGTGGGTATAATTTTTTAACATTTCCAGTTATTATGGAGTTGTGGAGGTGGTATTCGTGGAGAGAAGTCCCGTCGTGCCTTATCGGGTGTGATCCGAGCACTGGCATGTTCTGTTTGTGCATCTACTGCGACTAAACCATTGTCATGTGCGAGATCCCATCTATACTGTGAACGTGAGTACATTTGACGCAAAAAATATATATTTTATTTAAATTCAGGTCGCAATCATTGTCATTAGTAAATAACGGTTGATCAATTTTTGCGATCGATTTGATCAATTTTTGCGTATGTAACTCTAAATGGCAACGAAGTAATCAGTTGCAATAAAATTGTGATGGTTCCCGTGATTTAAAAGAGTATATACTTAGTCACGCCGTAAATATTATAACAAAGAAATTTTTTTTTTAATTGCAAATAACATTTATTACTTTTACAGTGTGTTACTTTAATACATAAATATAAAACGATATAAAATATAAAAAGCTTATTCAAAGTTGGCTGCAATACAGGCCTTTAAACGTTGAGGCCAGTTATCAATAGAAACACGCACTATTTGGATGGGAAAATTCTTCACTGCCAATCGTATGGATTGTTTTCGGGACTTTAAATTATTATGACGTTTAGAGCAAGCCGTACTCTCTAAAACTGACCACAAATCATAATCCAGTGGATTAAGATTGGGACTAGACGACGGCCAGTCTTCAGCTCTAATGAAGTCCGAAACGTTCGCTTCCAACCAAGATTGCGTGGACCGAGCTTTATGACCCGGTGCCGAGTCTTGCTGGAAGGACCATACTTCGTTATTGAACATGGTGTTGTTAAGGGGCTTGACTACCTTTTCAAGAATGGTATCTTGATACACTTGTGCCGATGTTTTGATACCTTTTTCACAAAAATATGACTCAGTCACTCCTTCGTAGCTAACACCCCACCAAACCATCACTGAAGTCGGATAATGCCCACGTTGCACTCTGTCAACTAATTGGGAAGCTTCCTTAGAGCTTTGAGCATAAATACGGTCATTTTGTTTGTTAAAATGTTGCTCAATTGTAAAAACTTTTTCACCCGTAAACAATATTTTTCTGTGACCTCCCTTTGCGTACCGCTTCAGTAGTTGTTTAGATTTTAACACCCTATTCTTTTTTAAATTATCAGTTAATAAATGACCAGTGCGCCTCTTATAGGCTGCAAGTCCTAAGTCATCTTTTACAATACGCGACATTGTTCTAGGTGCTATCTTCATCTCCCGAGTTAAAATCTTTTGCTTGCGGACAGGATTTCTTCAAATTCTTTCCCTTACTGCTTTGACCACCTTTTTCGTACGAACACTACGTGGACCAGGCCAGGTCTTTTTCTGTCACAAACAGAGGAGGTCTCATTGTACCTATTAATAGCCCGGTACACAAACATTTAAGTAATACCAAGTGTATGGAGAGTTTTAAAAATTGCATTTGGCTCCATACCTACTTTGTGTAATGCAATCACAGCGATTCGGTTCTCTTTATCACCCCACTCCATTTTAATATCGCAAAATATTGTACAATGTATTGGCGCCAAAACGAGAAAACACAATGAACAATCGTATAAAAATGACAGATTCCAAATTCAAATGTAATATTTTTTTATTTTTAATTGTAACAGTATTTATGGCCAGACTAAGTATATTGTACTTTCTTGTGTGGTTGTTCTCATGATAATCCCTACACTCCGAATCGGGACGCTTGTGGTGAATGCGTGCGTGTTTTCATGGAGTAACTATTTCATGTTCACTTGTTAATACATAAGTAATTTGTCTCGGTGGTCCCGTGGTCTAGCAACTCGCTGAATAAAAAAGTCGCGGATTCGAATCATGGCTCACGCCAATGACTTTTTATATTGCTTTTCGGAAATTATGTGTGATAAATATCGATGACTGGAAACTTTGTGCCCGGTATGGCAACAGGTTTGCCACATATTCCATATAACATACCGGCGATTCGAGGCTTAACAGCCTCTGCCTACACCTTCGGGTAGAAAAAGGCGTCACCCCACTCCATTTTAATATCGCAAAATATTGTACAATGTATTGGCGCCAAAACGAGAAAACACAATGAACAATCGTATAAAAATGACAGATTCCAAATTCAAATGTAATATTTTTTTATTTTTAATTGTAACAGTATTTATGGCCAGACTAAGTATATTGTACTTTCTTGTGTGGTTGTTCTCATGATAATCCCTACACTCCGAATCGGGACGCTTGTGGTGAATGCGTGCGTGTTTTCATGGAGTAACTATTTCATGTTCACTTGTTAATACATAAGTAATTTGTCTCGGTGGTCCCGTGGTCTAGCAACCCGCTGAATAAAAAAGTCGCGGATTCGAATCATGGCTCACGCCAATGACTTTTTATATTGCTTTTCGGAAATTATGTGTGATAAATATCGATGACTGGAAACTTTGTGCCCGGTATGGCAACAGGTTTGCCACATATTCCATATAACATACCGGCGATTCGAGGCTTAACAGCCTCTGCCTACACCTTCGGGTAGAAAAAGGCGTGAAGTTATGTTATGTTAATTTAAATAATGCTAACTATTTCAAATGTCTTTATGGACCTATAAAATAAATTGATTTAATTTGATTAACCTTGGGTCGTATCACAATGCTGACGCATTCCAACTCAAAGACGCCTTAAGTATCTGACGAGGTTGGAAGTTGTGTTTATAGATTGACGCCCGAATACTGAACCGCCACTCAAATCTGACAATCAATAAAGTGGTACTTACTGCTCAAATTTCACGTCTTCTGTCTAATGTGACAGCTACTTAAACGCTTAAGTAGCGCTTATATATTTGAGTGGCGGTTCAGTATTCGGGCTTGAAAGTCTAGAGTCTAGTTAAATAGAGTCTAAAATCTTCTTCGGCTCCAGCAATCTTGACATTCCAAATCAAATACAATATATAATTTTATTTTTAGCTTGCTGGATGAGATTGGAACGCTGTGCGCTCTGTAGAGAATCTTTGCCATCCAAATCGTCACCCTATGCAAGGAATTTGATAGCTGAACAGGTATGCTGGGTTTTTGGTGTCTTTGCGTCGGATAGTCTATTTAGGTAGAACCTAGAACATGTTTTTTTTTTATTACTAGTATGAGATAGTCATTAACAAATAGACACGTATTTAAAATTGCTTGAGTAACTACTTATTTTATTGTATTATCTAAATAACAATTATTGCTTAATATATAAACAAAAAATTCGAAATTGAGTCTCTGAAAATCATTTAAAGTAAGACCGTTTGCGCTGATGTATGTTACTTATTGCTAACGTTTATTCACTACTGTTTTTTTCTCAGGTTTTCGAAGCAATCGCAATAGAATACGAGCTAAAAAGTCCTAAGTCGAAGCCAGTAACACAAAGCAGTTCGGCGCGCACATCCCCTAACCGTTCACCTAATTTGTCATTAAATAGAAAAGGACAATATAAACACTCAATGATGAAACAGAGAAAAGTTGTCCATTTTCCTGAAAAACATAATCAAATATACGCTTCAGATCCCAATATTCACAGGTCGGTAGAGACACAACGCCTACTAAATCCTACTATTATGGTAGATAATTTACAAGCTGGTAGCTCAGGAATGGGCGGGAACACGAGCTCTAAAAACGATGAATCGAGCAGGAATGTGTCTAAAGTATATGAAAATTTTGAAGCGTGTTCGAAATGTAAACAGAATGAAGGTACAAAATGCAGACACGTGGGTAGTGATTGCTCGTCGAGTTGCCAAAATTTAACTCTTCCCCACAAATTGGTAGCAAGATTGAGACAAGCCTGTTCACTAGCAGACCTACACAATGCTGCAATACAGTGTCCATTGACGAGATCACTGAATTGTTTGGGTGATGATTGGTAAGCCATTAATATTACTCATTAAATTATATATTTTAATTAACTCCTTGTGAGGTGATTATGTATCTGAGCCGTTTGGGGTTGAGACTCTGGGGACTCTTTATAAAAATCTTGCACAGAGACTTTTCGAGGCCTCTCGCGACCAGGCACTGGTCTGTTCTTTGCACAGAGGATTAGCATTGCCATTCAGCGTCTTCTGGGCACGCTGCCAGTAGACCGCGATGAGGAAAAAAAAAGGTTGCGTGTACTTATGTACGCGTGTGAGAAGTTATACTTCTTTGGCATCATTAAAATATATATATATACTAGCTGACCCAGCAAACGTTGTCTTGCCGAAAAATAAAATTTAAAAAATAGGGGTTGATCGTAGGGGGTTGAAAATTTAGGGTTGCATGTATTTTTGTATCCCGTTTTATAAAAAAAATAAGAAACAGAAATATGTCGAAAAATTAAAAAAAAAATTGAGGGGTGGGCTACCCTTGTGATTTAGGGGGATGAAAAATAGATGTTGTCCTATTCTCAGACCTACCCGACACGCACATAAAATTTCATGAGAATCGGTCAAGCCGTTTCGGAGTAGTTCAATTACGCACATCTAGACTCGAGAATTTTATATATTAGACTAGCTAAAAAACCCGGCTTCGCCCGGGAGTTGATATGAGATGCCGTGGTAGTCGAAATAAAAAAATAAACTATGACGTAAAAAGTAAAAAAAAAGTTTATTGAAAACGTTTTCTCATTATTTACAATACTTGTTTATAAACAACATTTTTCATTTTATTGTCCGGAGTATATATACATAAATTTTTTGGATTTCCTACTCTTGAGCAAGCTACATATAGCTGACCGTGAGAGAAGCAGGATTCTTTGAGGTTAACGCCACAATATTTTAAAGTTTGTCCTTGCGCTTTGTTAATTGTAAAACTAAAGGCTAATTTTATTGGAAACGGCAGTCTTTTGAATTGAAATGGCAATTCCGAAGAGATCAGAGGTATTCTAGGTATAAATACTGTCTGTCCTTTGGTCTTTCCAGAAATAAGTTCAGCTTCAATGATATTATTCGATAGCTGTTTTACGATCATTCTAGTTCCATTAAATAATTTTGGGGAGTTGAGATTTCTGAGTAGTATGATTGGAGTTCCAATTTTCAGACGAAGGCAGTGTAATGGCATTCCTGGTACTTGTAAAGAGTTTAGAAATTCAGTGGGGAAGTTGACACTTTCTTCAATGGATACCATCGTGTCGATCGATTTATATATTTTCTCTTCACCAGGTATTTTCTTTAGAATATTAAAATTGATATCGTCAACAATATTATTTTTAGTGGCCAAAATTGCTCTTTGAAATAACCACTCTGCATTAGTATAGTTCTGAATAATATTTGGATAAATTTTGTCGATTAGTTCGTCTTCAGTAGTGGCTATATTACAGAAATCACTATTAAGTTCAATGAGGCCGGTCGTTTGGTCAGTAGGATATGTACCTTCGCCGATTTGTAAAAGTATTTTAGCAAATTGTGCTGTTGTTTCATCTCTTGATAATTCAACTCTCATGTTTTTTGTTAATTGCAGTATTTGTACTTGTGGCCAGAGATGTGATTTTTTCAAGCATGCATTGATCTCGTCTGCTGATGTTGACTTGGGAATAACTGGAAGTGTTTGTCGAAAATCTCCTGAGAGTATGAGTAGAGCTCCTCCCATTATTTCAGAGTTTTTTCGCAATTCTTGTAATGTTCTGTCCATGGCTTCTATAAATTTTTTATGGGCCATGTGGTGCATTCATCCCAGATGATAATTTTAGCTTGTTTTAAAATTTGACCACGTCCAGATTTTCCTGAAATTTTACATACCGGGAATTGTTGTTCGGCTATATTCAATGGTAGTTGTAAGGCAGAATGGGCAGTTCGTCCTCCTTCCATAGGTGTGGCTGCAATGCCAGATGATGCTAGTGCCAGTGCGATGAGTTTTTTAGCACGTATTTCCGCCAGTATTAGATTTATGAGAAACGTTTTACCAGTGCCTCCTGGTGCGTCCAAGTAAATAATTCCACCAATATTGTTATTTATCCGGCTCATTATAACGTCGTAAACTTTTTTTTGATTGTCATTGAGAAGTGGTTTGTTGTGAGCAATGTATTCAAGTAGTTCATTGATGTTGTAACTTTTTTCCTTCATAATTTCGTAGTTTAGCACACTAAAAGCATTTCTTTGTGGTGCTGGCATTCCAAGTTCTACTAAGGCCTGATTATTTATTGCTAAACATTTATCTTCTAAGCGAATGAGTGTTTCATTGAAGATCTCGTCATTGAATTCTATAGTCAGTTCAGGATTAGCTTGTCGGACTTGGTACAATATATCATCACTCATACTCCTTTTGAAAGAGTCCCATAGCTGTTTTGGGTTTGATGGGTTACATGTTGTTAATATTATAGCGAATAACTCTCGAATTTGTTCAGCTGAAGCTGTGAGTGTGGCTTCTTGTAGTGTTAATTCCCAGTGGTTGTCGTTTTCCAATAATCCTAAGCGTTGACATGCTTCTCTGTAAGTCTGGCATAGGTAGCCATTAACGGTCCTGAGATCTGTAAAACTTGTTGGTCCCCGTATTTCGTGTAACAACATCCGGAGATAAAAACATTCGGCATTGTTTGGATGTACAGTGAATACTCGACCTATTGCGTTAGTTTTTTTGATTTCTGGATGACCCTCCTCTGGCATTCCTTGTTTCCGACGTTGAAAAATTTTCCTTGTTTTGTCCCACGTATAATAAATAGGGACGTCGACGTACAATAACTTTCTGGCGAATGGATCTGTTTGACACAGTTGGAAGAAAGCTGTTAATGTTGTGTTCTGAGGTGGTTCGCTTGCAATTTTTCTAGCCGAGTCTTTTGTGAAGTAAACTCTCTGTCCATTCTCCAAATGTACTGCTAGATGTTGCACAGCTGGTTCGCGTTCATTTATGGGAAAACTAAAAATCCTCCACGCTGCTTCATTACTGTTGATGTATCTTCCCATTTGGTACATGAGGATCTCATCATTTCTGTTATTTTGTTCGCTATTTTGGACTATTTGAAATACTGCCATATCACTACCTTTGTTTACGTACTTACATATATATTTAATAGATTTTACTGAATTGCAGTATTCAACGTTTATATGTGCTTGGAACATTTTGGAAAGTAGTGGATTATACGGTACTACCCATTGATTATCTATTTCCAGTTCGTCTCTGCCTTGTATTCGTATTTTTGCTGTGAAGCCACCGTTTTTCGGTGATCGTCTTCTATATTTGGGATAGCCGTCATCTTCAGTTTTGGTATCGTCCAAGTACGGTTTTGGATATTTTTTCGTACATTTTCCATCACTCATGCATGGCGCATTGAAATTTAATGATCCACATGGTCCGTGAATCATGTTTTTCACTACTATGTTGTAAAGCTCCGGATCTTTTTGTGGATCAGGAAATTCAGCTCGGATGATTTTGTCGATATCCGTGGGATAAATTTTATCGTGTAGCCATATGAGATTGTGTGAGTGAGGTAATCCTCGTTTTTGCCACTCAATTGTATACATCCAGGAAATAACAGTTCCAAAGATGTGATATTTTGTGATGACTTCAATAAATCGTATTTGTTTTTGTCGAAAAACTCGGGCTATTATATCGTGTCGATCTATGGAGGTTTGTCCGTATTTTAGTTGTTCTTTGATCTCTGGCCATGATGAATTGCATGTAAATGTTATAAAGAGATCAGGTCGTCCATATTTTCTTACGTAGGTCATGGCATCTTATGTATATTCGTGCATATGTCTTGGATTGCCTATGTATGATGAGGGTAAGATTACCATTGTTCCAATATCGTCGTCATTCATGATCGCGTCTCGAAGGTGGATGTATTCTTCTTTGCGTAGTTTTTTCTGATTCAATCTTATGTAAAGCATCCGTTCTGCTTCTATTTTTGCGTACATATCTACCAGAAATTGTTGGAATAAACGGCGAGTGTTGAGTATGTGATTATATGTTTCATTGTCTCTGATCATTAAGCGGTAAGCATAGAACTCCTTAGAAGTGACTTTTTTGTTTGTTTCTATGCCTGTTTCAGGATGAATTTGTTTTATATTGAAATGGTATCCGTCCTCTCCGTGCAGAAATATTAACGGATATTGAAGAGCCTCATATGAACGGTGTGTCTCTGCAATGCGTTGTAGTCCTTTTCTTCTTCGATGTACAATTATGTCACGGCTTGTATTTTCATTATCCACAACTACAATGGCGACTTCATCTACCTGAGGTGCATTAAATCTGCGTTCGTGTTCTCCACGTGGTCTTTTATCGGCTCGAATTACAATTTTATAGTCATCAGAAATTATGCGGTCTAATGTTGTTTTGAATATATAAATCAGTTGATTATACTTGTGTAAGATCCTCTGTACATCTTGGATTATTTCGCGTCTCAGTCCATTAAAATTTGTGCATCGTTGATCAATTTCTTGTTCTTCATTTCCGATGAAATATACTTGTAGAAATTTATGGTCTCCGTTAGGCATTGGCAGTAACGATCCTATTTTGTGATAAATTTGCCCTTGAATTGAAAATACATATTCAAATTCATTTCTATTAGTGTTAGTCGAAGTAGCACCGAAAGAAGTCATTTGAAAGCAGGAGTTATATGATCTTATATTTTGAAGAAAGTGTTTTGATTCTAGTGTTTCCCCGAGCATGTAATGCAGAAATTCCTGCGGAGGTGCTTCAATTGGTGGTAATCGAATTTTTCCATTCATGCAACAGAGACCTGGTGTTTCTTTACTGAATTTTTTTGCGTGGCAAAACTGGCAAACGTTATTCATTTTTCCAATAGCAACGTATTTATGATTGTAATATTTTTTCGTCGGTTCGTAGTGGAATGCTTCCTTTGTTAGATTATCTTTTAAAATTCTCGACTCTTCAGTACTTTTATTTGCTGTTCTTTCTTCGCTTCTTCTGCTTCTCAGGTTACTCATTCTGGTCCGTTGATTCTGTAAACGTGCTTCGTGCTCTTCTTCCGTTTCATTTCTTCGAGATTCTTTTTGTTTCCGCCGTTTCGCTGCAGAACTGGCCAAATCTCCTCCTCTCTTACGTCTGGGCATTATATTCTATAAAATATAAATTAAATAAACATTTTATAGATAATTATTTTGTAACGGAAACGTGGGGTATGTTGAGACAAAAAAAAAATATATTTAACCTTCAAGCGGTCGAGCGATATTTTGTTTACGGCCAAAAGTATATAGAAGGCATCAATTCAACGCCGCGCGACTTTTTGAAGGTTAAGAAAATTACAATTTAAAGAAAAAAAACCATTAGAATTAATTAAACACTATTAAAAATACTCACATTTGAAATTTCACGATAAAAACCCACAAATAACTTTTTTCTATTTCGTTTCAAAATCGAGAGTTAATTAAACACACTATTAAAAATACTCACACGTGATACTTCTAAATAAAGGCTCACAGATAACTTCTCTTCTTTTCGTTTTGAAATCGCTCGTTTCGCTGTTCAAATTAAACTAACTCTGGTGAGCGACACCGGGCTCTTATATATTCAGAGAGCTAGGCTCTAGAATATTCGAGAAAATTTGAAAATATTTTCTCTCTCACACCTTCTAGAGTATTCTGGTCATTATCGTCCGCCATAATAAAAGGTTCTATAGCGGTAGCGTTTGTAGTAAAAGCGCGAAATTTAAAAACCTAAATTTTTTAATGTTTTGAGAACTAATTTGGATAACTAAAATTATGTCGCTTTAACTCCAAAATATAAGTTAGCTAATGACGTATAAATACACAAAATTTAATAACTTTATTATAGCAACAAATTAAATTTAAGACTTTATTGAAATTGGAATTTTAAATTTCGCGCCACTACTACACATGCTACAATTGCTCGCAACGCTTTTGGAAATGCAACCCAAACAATCGTTGTTCTGAATGAAGTTCAAATATTCGATAACAGATGGCGCCACTATACTTAATTTCCAAGTTGTAGGGTTGGAAAGTTCCTTATATCTTTAGAAACACGCCCTTTAGATTAAAACGGGAACTTTCTAGCTTCTGTAGCGGTAGCGTATGTAGTAAAGGCGCGAAATTTAAAAACCTAAATTTTTAAATATTTTGAGAACTAATTTGGATAACTAAAATTATGTCGCTTTAACTCCAAAATATACGTTAAATAAAGACGTATAAATACACAAAATTTAACAACTTTATTATAGTAACAAATGAAATTTAAGATTTTATTGAAATTGGAATTTTAAATTTCACGCCACTACTACACATGCTGCAATGGCTCACAACTATGGAGACTATACACTATGACTATTGGAGTGTATAGTCTCCATAGTTGTCTTGAACGAAGTTCAAATATTCGATAACAGATGGCGCCACTGGACTTATTTTCCAAGTTGAAGGGTCGGAAAGTCCCTTAGATCTTTAAAAACATGCCCTTTAGATTAAAACGGGAACTTTCTTGTTCGAGGAGGGATAAAGGGCTATCACACCACATAAGTCCCTTTATCGTGTCGGGACTCCTTTTTAAGTTTTATCGGCACGCACATTTTATCGACTTAGTTTTATTATATAAATATAGATATAGATATTAAAAACAAAATTTAGAGAATAATAAATATGTAAGACATAATTTGTACTATATATTATAAGATTCTAAATTTTAAATGTTTATTAATGATTATTTAATATTTTAAAAATAAATTTAATAATAAATTCAAAAATTGAATTTAAGGTTGGTCATTTTTTATATATTTTGATTGAATAAATATTTATTATTTATTCAATTTATTATAATTATTTTATTTATTTATTTTGTAAATATTAAATAACCAATAATAAGTATTTAACATTAATAATTTAATAATATTTAGTGTTAATTATATTAAATAAAAGTATTTTAATTTATATCAATAAATAATACATACGGATAGTTAACCTCAATTATATTGGAGCACTTGAAAAAGTATTTAAGCACAATTTTTTTCACTAATATTCACAAATAGTAAGTAATATCAATCAAAATATTCAATTTAAATCACTACTTCATACTGTTAATTTTGTGTCACAGATGCGCGCGCATCTTAAAATTTCACTCTCATCATTTTTTCATAACGCGCCTAAAGAAGTATAACTTCAAAAATTTATTTCTTTCAGCTAGTTCTTTAATTGTATGTATTGTAAATAATGTAATTAATTTATCATCAACAGGTTTTTAAGTTACAACTTATCACGCAATGCTAACATTGAATCTTATTGTTCATTTTTAGCAAACATGACCATCATGGATCTTTGGATAACTTGCAGAATCATAGCCAGAAAATATGTGGTAAGTAATAATTGATAATCATAATCATTCTTAACTGCGACTTCTGATTTATCATAATTGCAAAACTAAAAAATTAAATGAACCAAATTATTATTATAATATTAATTATTGATATATTTTAATTAGGTAATATTAAACTCAAGTTCTAGACGAGGGAAAAAAAGCTTAGGTCGTTAAGGTTGTTAATGTGGTCAAGTGTTAGTCGGTATGGGTACGTCGCGGCATCGTTATAAAATCATATTAGTAACTTAAAACAATACACAAAAACAAATACCAATTAGATCTGAATTCACGAATCAAAATCTATTAATTTAAATTTTTGGGAAGCTTTTTAACAACAAAAAATATTTTATTGCTTCACCATTCAATCTAAGTCTTTTGTCCTAATAAAATATTTCTGTTTTCTGTCAACTGTTTCGGAATGTAGTAGGTGAAACATTAATACAAGTACATATTAAATTTCCTTTCAGATTCCCAAGTTTATTTGATACCAGCGCCATCTATTTACGTTGTCACCTGTGATCATAATAAGGAAGAATAAATATGATTTGTTTCCTCATTTTATATACATTATCTACCTTCAAAATGTGATTCATAAAAATATAATAATAATAGTTGCCAATGCTATTAACGATTATTGCAAAATTATACAATTGAAAATTGTTTAAGTTACTCATATTTCAATTAATTAATATTTGTAGAACAATAGCAATCAGGAATATGTGCCTACTTGAAACTACAGACACCCAACAGCATTTAATATATTAATTATTTATTTTACCTGAAAAGTATAATGTTGTCAAATTAATATTGTTTCTTAATTTATGTACTGTTGTTTTATTTTGTGAGTTAAATCCTGTTCCTTGAGTATGTAGAAAAATGAGCATCTGCTTTTGCGTAAAGGACCATTTCAAAACATTGGCTTAATATGTAGTGGAAATCCACAAAATCCAATTTCAGAGCTACTGTTGTTCTTTTCTATAATATTTATGTTTTCGGGCCGCAACTATGAAGACTACCAATACCTACATTTAACCGCACTATATAGATAATCTATCAATTTTGACTGATTTGAAACGTACATTAGCAATATACAGGCTGATATACATCTGCAGGCATAACACAAGGATCAATTTAAAAATGCGGAGAAAAACTAGATTTTGAACTTTAAATTAAAGTTTAGAATGCAGTTATTATCAATTTCATAATAAAAATATGTTAATTTCAATATGTTTATTGTTATAATTTTATGATTAGGATTCCAAGAATAAACGTTTTTTTTATGTAGAATTTGATGGTTGGCAACACTACTGTAGAGTGTCAAAAACGAGGCTCAACAAAAGGACTCATATCCACAGCTATACAAATTAATGTCAATAAACTAGATTAAAGCTGTACTAGTGATGTCCCAACTCGGATAAATCTAACTCGAGTTAAAATCTCTGCCTACCCTGCAGGGGACTTTGTGTGAAGTTGTATTACATAAGAACTAAAATTTACAATTTCATTTTAAGAATTGATAGAAACAGAACAAAAATAAGTTCATTTCAAATCCACTTTAATGTGACGCTTTGTTTGATATGAACGAATGTACCTAGTCATAAATAATCACAGCTCAAATAATGGCCTCACTAACTCGGTTCCATGTCGGTTTATTAAAGTATTTGAACTCGAGTTGGAGGTAATCCACTCGAGTCAGGCCCAACTCGAGTTGACGCGAGTTAACCATCACTAAGCTCTGCCCTATTCTAGTGATGTGCCAACTCGGGTAAATCCTATCTTGAGTTAAAATACATGTACCTCGAGTTAGAGTAATTTTAAAGTTAATATAAAAAAAATTTTCATCCGCCGATATTGAACAGTGTAAAGAACTGCCTATCCCGAAAGGGACTTTGCGTGAAGTTGTATTATTTATGAACTAAAAATTACAAGTTAATTTTGCTATGGGAAATAAATTGGATAACAGTGGTAGAGCCAAGCAGTTCGCTGCATGAATGGGCCGGCTCGACCGGTGAAATACCACGACCTCTCAGAAGACCGACGTAAAGTGGCTCATGCCGCGTTTCATTCGGTGAGAGAGGTACCCGGAGGCCCACCCCCCTTCCCCATCCTTTCCTATGCCCTATCCCTTAAAGGTCGGCAACGCAACAGTAACACTAAATGTGTTGCTCGTGTCCATGGGCGGCATTGGTTGCTTACCATCAGGTGACACGCCAGCTCGTTTGCCCTCCTGTTCCATAAAAAAAAAACAGATAATTGACAGAAACAGAACAAAAATAAGTTAATATTAAATCTACGAAAACGTGACGCTTTGTTTGCTATGAACGAATGTAGTCATAAATAATAATAATCACGGCTCAACTATAGGTCCCACTTACTCCGTTCCATGTCGGTTTAGCTAAGTATTTCAACTTGAGATGGAAGTATACAACACACGTTGACTCGAGTCAGGCCCAACTCGAGTTAGCTCGAGTTGACCATCACTACCCTATTCAATCGATCATCCCTAAATAGTAGATTTAGGGATGATCGATATTAGGAAAACATCGATGTTGACATCGATGCTAACACCGAATCAAAAGTATCGATATATAATAAATATCGGTCGAAAGACATCGATATTTTAAAAATAACGATATTTTTGGAAACAAATAAAATTGTCGACAATATTTATGAAAAGTTTAAATTATTCGATAAATCTAGAAATAACAAAAATGTTAAAAAATTAATATTAATAAATAAATAATAATATCTTGGACACAATACACACAGCGCCCTCTAGTTCCAAGCTAAGCAACTAAATGCTTGTGTTGTGGATACTAGATAACGGATATTAATACACATATACTTTTCTTTTGTAAATACATTCTTAAAATACATAGAAAAGCACCCAGACGCCACACAAATATTCATGTTTGTCATTGAGATATATTACTAAAGTATAGAGTGGACATCGCGAACAAAATTTGTGCGCCGAGCACTGTGGTGAATGCACCACAGTGAGCTCAATCGGTGATTGTGTTACGCAGAGCGAGGACGTGTTTTGCAGATTTTAAACCTTATTATAATGACGAATTGTGTCTTAAAAACGTGTAGAACTTATTCAAAAACAAAAAAAATATATAGTAATATAACTTTTCATCGGTAAGTAAACAAAATTTCTCTTAAATTAATAAATTTTACATGTTAAATTTACTAGTTACAGCCGGCATTTTATGAGTGAATCATAGAGTAACAAAAAAATTACCACAGAATGGACATTGAATCCGTGCTAAAATATACGTTGACGTATATATGTTGACGGTAATATTAAGTTATTTCATATAGGTTGAATGATATTAAGTATTTATTTATATTGTCTATTGGTTTCAAATTAATATTTTACTATTGGTTTCAAATTAATATTTTACTATTCATAAGTTTAAAATACAAATTTTTATAAACTAATTATTATTTTTACAGGTTTCTTCGACCTGGTCACAGGGAACGGGCAAATGGATCAGATTTGTTAAAAAAAATCGAACACGAATGTAAAGTTACTACCGAATATACATACTTCCGTGCACCAGAAACTGAATAAATTTGCTTTGTTTAAAGGAGAATAAAACAATAATGCAAAACTAAATTGACTTTTCTTTCTATCTTTTCAAATCATAATACTATAAATTAATAGGTCGTAGAATTTGTATATACCTTGAAATATCAAATCTCAATATTCAGAGGTATTATCATTTTGAGACGAACTCTAGCAATTTTAGCCACTTAATAATGTCAAAAAACTGTCAGTAAAGTATTACCGAGAGAATATAACTATCAATATCCACATTTCATCTCAGATAGGTAGAAATAAAAATATTGTACCGAAGTGTCGCGTCTATGGACTTACGTCTCATCTGTGACTCATTAAGCAACCCCCTGCGCATCCCGTACCCCTGATTCGTTGCAAAGTTTTTGTTCACAATGTCTCCTCTATACTTTAGTAATATATCTCTATGATGTTTGTCACAAATATTTGTGCTCGGGTAGAAATCGAACCCCCGACCTCAATGCTGTAGCCGGTAGTTTTACCAATGCGCCACGAGGCCCGTCAATTCCCAGTATTTTTTAGGGATAATTATGCAATATTTCTACTTGAAGGTAGTACACCTACTGCACGCTAGACCGCGTCCAAAAGTATAATTGATGTTTCATCACGTTTCGATATTTTGTGCAGGTAACATCGATGTTTCGATGATATCGAAGTCAACCCATCGATGTTAAAACATCGATGTTTTATAGTTAAACATCGATGTTTATCCAACATTGATGAATATCGGGCATCCCTACTACAATTCAGTTTGTTTACATTTTCGTTGAAGTGAAGTACAGTCTGAGACGTGTTTGTTTTGGAAATATTAGGAAATTAAATGAGTACTGTGGTGTTTATTCACACGTTACAATTACAATATCATACCTTTTTTCGTACATTTTCTCATATATACTCTACAGTAAAGATCCTTGCAGTTCAATTACAAGACATGTCCACTAAAGAAGAACAGACGTGTTCGCTACTAGCTCATCATGAGCAACAAGATCTATGTACAACACGCTTACCATACCGGCAGGGACGAAAACTAACTGCAGTCAAAGTAAGGAAACATAACTTCATTTAAACTGTAACTGATTTAGCTTTACAATTTGTTCATTACCTTTGTACATAACTCTCAATTTCCTAATAGTCTCTATCAAGTCCTTGCGTGTGCTCTTTAGCTGCATAGTATAATAAATCGACCTGTTATTTTATGGCTTATAATTGACATCCTATTTGTTACAATTCAGTCGTCACAATTCACAGCTTCACATCCTTCTTTAAACCTCCTCATGCCCTAATTTATCCTGTGGGATGGGGTGTATGGCTAAGAAAAGCTTGCCTTAGACTTCTTTAGTGGTGTTAATAGACACATAAGACATCCCCGTTGGCTAGGCCAGGCTTAAGGAAAATAGTATTTTATTCTTTATTATATAAATAGTATATAACATCCAAAGGAGCCATCTTATCTTTGAAGAAGGTTGAATAAGAGCAACTGCCTGTAATAGTGGCAGTGGTGTGTCTTCACACAGGTTTTGACACTAAAAGTAAATATTAATATTTATATTGCAGGTATACACTGTCAACAATGAGTCAAAACATATTTTAATATTTGGAGTGCCATCTCTGAATTTACGTAGAGAAACCAAAGAATTATTTATGAAATTTGGAAAAATAAACCAATTCAATATAACGAAACATCCATCTGAAGACTTCACAGAGACATACCATGCATTATACGAGTCTATACATTCAGCTAGAACTGCTAAGAAAATGTTAGACAACAAAAATTACTATGGAGGTATCCTACACGTTTGTTATGCACCAGAATTGGAGACTATTGAAGAGATTAAAGAAAAACTGTTCTTACGTAAAAGTCAAGTTCTTGGTAGACTTAGAAATTTGCAACGAGGCAGAGATCCAGCAAAAAATATTACAAGTAATATAGCACAAGAAATATCACCCGATCCCACAATTCCAAACCAAACCAACATTCCAAAAGTTGAGAAGATGTATATGGGTTCTGAGAATACAATTGTATTTGGTAAACGAAAAAATCAAGGCATCAGAACCACTTCAAAGAAGATTAAGCAAAATGTTAAAGAAATAGATTTTGAAATAAGCAATGACATTAACGATGATTCAAGTAGATTGGTCACAAAACCCAGTGAACAGATATCAGCTGTGAAAACTAATAAAAATATTTATGATGTGAATAATATTGAAATTGTAGATTTTACTTCGACCGAAACTGAAGTGATATCTAATATTAATGATGCGTTGAATTATAATAAGTTTGGTGGTGAAATAATTAAGAAAGTAGCACATAAACCTGTAAATAGAATTAAGTTTAATATTAAAAAATAACCAAAAAAATGTGTGTATTTTTATATCCCTACACATTCTCTATAGTATATACACTTTCCTTAGATTTTATTTATAGTCCCATCCCTTTGTGGAGCTACAGTGAACCATGTTTAATTCGACCTAAACTAACCTTTTGACGGGTTGGCTGTTGTCAACTTGTGACTTGATTCTATACTGCATGCTTTTATCTGCGACTTCAAACTTGTGGGGACAAGTCTGAAATCGCAGATAAAAGCATGCTTAAGTATAAATAATATTAAAATTAATTGAGCCTACAATCCTTACATACAAAGTATTACAATTATAAACAAATGTTCGCCAAGTCTCTTTTATATATTTTTTAGGGGAAGAAAAGGTGTAAAATAAGAATAAATAATTATTTTGTATAACTATTATTAAAAATGTTATAAATACAGTAGGGTTCCCTAATTAGTAACAAAAAATAAATAAGTTGGATGTATGTAAACCATAATAAAATTAATTCAACACTTCAGTATAGTTTGTTATGTAGATAAAGTATTCGTATGGTATGTCATATTAACATAGTTCTAACTGATTTTATGCACAGATGTTTTCTTATTGTTCTCTTGTTGGTGACCAGATTTTTTTATCTGGTGGAAAGGGACTTTCGCCGCCCATGGACATCTGCAACACATAGTATTACAGTTACACTGCCTTTATGGCATTAGGAGGGCTGGGTCTCTGGATACCTCTCTCATTAGATACATTCTCGGAGTTGCATTACGTCGATATAAGAGAGGCACCGGTCGAGGATACCCAGGCATGCAGTGCGTCATTCAATAATTTTGAAATAAATATGTACTTAGTCTGGCCATAAATACTGTTACAACTAAAACTAACAAAATATTACATTCGAATTTGGAATCTGTCATTTTTATACGATTGTTCATTGTGTTTTCTCGTTTTGGCGCCAATACATTGTACAATATTTTGCGATATTAAAATGGAGTGGGGTGATAAAGAGAACCGAATCGCTGTGATTGCATTACACAAAGTAGGTATGGAGCCAAATGCAATTTTTAAAACTCTCCATACACTTGGTATTAGTCAAATGTTTGTGTACCGGGCTATTAATAGGTACAATGAGACCTCCTCTGTTTGTGACAGAAAAAGACCTGGCCGTCCACGTAGTGTTCGTACGAAAAAGGTGGTCATAGCAGTAAGGGAAAGAATTCGAAGAAATCCTGTCCGCAAGTAAAAGATTTTATCTCGGGAGATGAAGATAGCACCTAGAACAATGTCGCGTATTTTAAAAGATGACTTAGGACTTGCAGCCTATAAGAGGCGCACTGGTCATTTATTAACTGATGATTTAAAAAAGAATAGGGTGTTAAAATCTAAACAACTACTGAAGCGGTACGCAAAGGGAGGTCACAGAAAAATATTGTTTACGGATGAAAAAGTTTTTACAATTGAGCAACATTTTAACAAACAAAAAGACCGTATTTATACTCAAAGCTCTAAGGAAGCTTCCCAATTAGTTGACAGAGTGCAACGTGGGCATTATCCGACTTCAGTGATGGTTTGGTGGGGTGTTAGCTACGAAGGAGTGACTGAGTCATATTTTTGTGAAAAAGGTATCAAAACATCGGCACAAGTGTGTCAAGATACCATTCTTGAAAAGGTAGTCAAGCCCCTTATCAACACCATGTTCAATAATGAAGTATGTTCCTTCCAGCAAGACTCGGCACCGGGTCATAAAGCTCGGTCCACGCAATCTTGGTTGGAAGCGAACGTTTCGGACTTCATTAGAGCTGAAGACTGGCCGTCGTCTAGTCCCGATCTTAATCCACTGGATTATGATTTGTGGTCAGTTTTAGAGAGTACGGCTTGCTCTAAACGTCATAATAATTTAGAGTACCTAAAACAATCCATACGATTGGCAGTGAAGAATTTTCCCATGGAAAGATTGCGTGTTTCTATTGATACCTGGCCTCAACGTTTAAAGGCCTGTATTGCAGCCAATGGAGACCACTTCGAATAAGCTTTTTATATTTTATATCGTTTTATATTTATGTATTAAAGTAACACACTGTAATAGTAATAAATGTTATTTGCAATTAAAAAAAAATTTTTTTCTTTGTTACAATATTTATGGCATGACTAGGTATTTAATGATTGATAAATAATAAAAGATTTCCAATGTGAAATTAGCTAAACGGTATTTGTGTTAAATAAGTTATTAATAAAACTAAAAAGCAACATAACAAAAGTGGATAATCTATTTTAAAAAAATCTCTATTTTATTATTCTTATATTATTTCATTCTTCTTCAGGGTATTCTTCTATCATTTCCTCTTGCTCGTCGAATTCTCCATCTTCTACCCCAACCTCCTAAAAAAGTAAAAATATTGCTGAAGACTACGTACATAAAGAATACGAATGCGGAAGTGGAGGAAGAGCAAGACGACCACGATTAAATTTACCGAGGTCAGTGTGCTTGACGACAAGTCGTGTTCTTAAAAATCTTAAAAGTGACATTAAAACAACTTTTAGGATTATATCGCGTTTATTTATTACTAATTTTATTTATTTCCCGACGTTTCGAACTCTTTACAGAGATCATTTTCACGAGTGTACTGTAAAGAGTTCCAAACATAAAACTCCCTTAAATATGTACCTACAATTTACATAATAATGTTAAAATTTGTATGAGTTAACAACATCTGCCATATAGGTATCTACTGCGAAATAGTTTTAAAAATTAGAGCATTGGTATAATCAACAGATGAATAGTGTTCAACTTACAAGGTCGAAGAAATATGTACTTTTTTTACAAACTTTTTTACCCCCATTTTGTTTTTTTACCATTATAACAATTATATAGCATACCTCATACTGTTGGTATTCGGAGACGAGGTCGTTCATGTTACTCTCGGCTTCAGTGAACTCCAGTTCATCCATACCTTCTCCGGTATACCAGTGGAGGAAAGCCTAAATTACGAATTACAAAAATTACACACAGACCTTATAATATACCTATAAATACAATTGTTATTCTTCTGATTCAAAAGTCGTGGGACGTGGGTTCGATTCCGGGCTCACACCAATGATTTCTCGGAATTCTTTACAAGAAATTATGTGCACTTTGTGCCCGCTGTACAGGAATAGTTTCGCCACCTATTCGATTTGGGACACATAACAATTTGGCAATGCGAGGCTTGACATCCGCTGCCTACACCTTTTAATATAAAATGCCGTGAAGTGATGTATTTTTTATATTATTTCAGTTGGTGCTCCGGCAAACTTAATACAGCCATATTGTTAACATTGCCATTGCCATTCTATTTTATGAGCAGTAGGTCTCTACCTACTATGTGCTAAGAAGCTTTCGTTAATCTAAAGCATTGGAATAGTTTCTTAAAGAGTGAACTGATTCGTAAAGGATTTCTCATCAAGTGATGGGTAACACCCATGTGTGCAGATATAGCGAGATCAATTCCCATTCTCGTATGGTGGTACAGTGGTAGAGCCATACAGTTCACTGCATATATGGGCCGGCTCGACCGGTGAAATACCACGACCTCTCAGAATAATGACGTAGAGTAGATCATGCCACGTTTCATTTGATGACGGAGGTTTCCGGGGGCCACACCCCTTCCCCTCCCTTTCCCATCCTAATCCCTTAAAGGCCGGCAACACGCAACTGTACCACTATATGTTATCGAGTTATAGGTTTAAGTTATTGCTATAAGAAAATAACTCTTCGTCGTTCGTCTTCGACGTTTAGTTCTCTCTTTCTATTCCACAACGAGCTGAATATCTATATCGTGTATGAATAAAAATATTAAAGACGTAATTTCAGTTACCTTTCTTCTGAACATAACAGTGAATTGTTCTGATATACGTTTAAATATCTCTTGTATTGCCGTCGAGTTTCCGACGAATGTGGCCGCCATCTTGAGCCCCCTTGGGGGCACGTCGCATACGGCCACTTTCACATTGTTAGGTATCCACTCCACGAAATAACTGTAATCATTTAGAAAATATAGTAGATAGTCTCAGTGGTCCAGTGGTTGGGCACACGGCTTCTGATCCAGAGGTCCGGGTTCGAATACTGACACTGGCTCACACCGATGTCTTTTCGGAATTATTTTCGTAAGTTCAGTGTGATTAATATCGATGACTGAAAACTTTGTGCCCGGTATGGTAATCCATCTATTCTATTTGGGACGTAAACATAACGGCGAGGCGAGGGTTAACAGCCGCTGCCTACACCTTCGGGTAGATAAAGGCGTGAAGTTATAGTGACTTTTGGGCGAGAGTAGTTTGTGCCTAATGGGCTAAGCGAGCAATCATGTAACTCGGTTTTTTATATAAATGCAAGGAAATCTATCGTAGATTGACGCATTTTTAACGCAAAAATAAGTATGGGCTAACATTTTATTGCTTCAATTAATAGCTGTTATTAATCTGTTCTGCTTACCTTGAGTTTTTATCTTGTATAGTCAGCATCTGCTCGTCCACCTCCTTCATAGACATCCTGCCACGGAATATGGCAGCTACGGTTAGATATCTGTAAGTACAATGTGACATAACTTTCTAGTTATATATATTAACTAGTTGACCCGGTGAACTTAGTTCCGCAATAAAAGTAATTAATAAGTAAAGTTTGGATCTATCACTTTTTCTTTACTACATCATACATGAATTATAGATAAAAACCACCCCGTTGATATCCTCTATCTATAAAAAAAACCTTCATCAAAATCCGTTGTATAGTTTCAAAGATATAAGCATTTATGAGGACAGACAGCGGAAAGCAACTTTATTTTATTCTATTTATTATATATTATATATATATTTATTATATCCGAAATATAATATTATTATATTTCGGAGGAGTATGGGTACGAACATTGTGACACGAGAATTTTATATATTAGATGATGACGGAACTATTTTGTAAGATATAGGTAGGTATGTTTAAAATATTGTAACAACAGCAAATCCTATTGAATACTGGTTTTTGGGGAGATCCATTACACGAGTTCCTGGTCTCACCTGCCATGTCTCGGGTCGCAAGCAGCCATCATGTTTATGGGGCTGAACATCTGTTGGGTTAGTTCTGGCACTGTGAGTGCTCGGTACCCCTGACTATTTCTCGCCGTGAGTGGGGCGAAACCTGTGATCAGATGGATAAATACATTCCTATCTTTTTTTCTTTATGGGAAAGAATAAATTAGAGAGCAACGGGTCACCTGATGGAAAGCGACTGCTGTCGCCCATGGACGCTTGCAACGCAAATAATATTGCTGTGAGAAAGAATCGGAAGAGAGAGAGAAAGAGTGAAATAAGGAATGCGGGACTTGACGTCTATATGTAATTTATTTACATATAAAAATGACTTAAATTCCTTAAACTATATTCAACTGTTCACTGTTCAAGATGTTCACTCAGTTAAGAGCATTATCTTCAAAGGTCTGCTTAGGGGGGCTTCCATAAATTATCTCTTCAATTTACGCCTCTTACCTGGCATGAAGAAATGTAGCCTCGGGAACGGCACCATGTTCACCGCCAGCTTTCTCAGATCTGCATTCAGCTGTCCAGGGAATCTCAGACACGTCGTAACTCCTGACATCGTGAGCTAAAATAAAAAGTATGATTTTATTTTGGAAAATATTTTTTATATAGTTCATTACATAAGTAGGCATAATAATAACATAACATAACTTCACGCCTTTTGTTACCCGAAGGTGTAGGCAGCGGCTGTTAAGCGTCGTCTCGCCGTTATCTTTACGTCCCAAATGGAATAGGTGCCGAACCTATTGCCATACCGGGCACAAAGTTTTTCAGTCATCGATATCTATCACACATAACTTCCGAAAACAATTTCGAAAAGTCATTGGTGTGAGCCAGTGTCTGGAATCGAACCTGGACCTCTGGATCAGAAGCCGTGTGCTCGACCACTGCGCCACCGAGACTTAACAAGAATATTGGTATAATAATAATTTTCCTATATTTAAATGTAATATACGTATGTTATGTTTATTTTATTATTGTATCCGGGGCCTGATACTGCCCACTGGATCCATCCATCCATCCATAGGATCCATAAATTTACTTTACGGGATAACACTACCTCTATTTTAAAACAATATAGACGTTTTTTTATTATCCTTTATTATTACATAGTATGAAACAAAGAAGCTTTCCCCTGTCTGTCCCCTATATGCTTCGAAACTACGCAACGGATTTTGATGCGGTTTTTTAATAGGTAGATAGTATCAACGGGGAACAACTTTCGCCAGGTCAGCTAGTTAACAGAAGAAAGAAAAAACTACTTACTGAAACCAGATGATTGAGATCACCATAAGTGGGTGATGCGAGTCTCAGGGTTCTAAAGCATATGTCGTAGAGAGCCTCGTTATCTATACAGAAGGTCTCGTCGGTGTTCTCGACGAGCTGATGAACTGACAACGTCGCGTTATAAGGTTCCACAACAGTGTCTGACACCTGGTGACATCAAACATTGTTAAACATAACATATAACTTCACGCCTTTTTCTACCCGAAAAAGTAGGCAGCGGCTGTTAAGCCTCGTCTCGCCGGTATGTTTACGTCCCAAATGGAATAGGTGGCGAATTTATTGCCATACCGGGCACAAAGTTTTCAGTCATCGATATTTTACACACATAACTTCCGTAAAGAACATCGAAAAGTAATTGGTGTGAGCCAGTGTGAGGATTCGAAGCCGCGACGTCTAGATTCGGAAGCAGGGTGCTCGACCACTGGACCACCGAGACCGACAACATAGTTAAAACCCCATCACAATTATATATTTTTTTTTATGGGATAGGAGGGCAAACGAGCAGGCGTGTCACCTGATGGTAAGCAACCAACGCCGCCCATGGACACCAGCAACACATATAGTGTTACTGTTGCGTTGCCGACCTTTAAGGGATAGGGGATAGGAAAGGATGGGGAAGGGGGGTGGGCCTCCGGGTACCTCTCTCACCGAACGAAACGCGGCATGAACCACTTTACGTCGATCTTCTGAGAGGTCGTGGTATTTCACCGGTCGAGCCGGCCCATTCATGCAGCGAACTGCTTGACTCTACCACTGTTAAATTAATTCCGATCAAATTCACTTCTCCGATTTTAAAGTTGTGGAAAGAGATGCGATAAGCAGCGAGAAAAATATTGAATTATAGAAGTAACATGAAAACAATAGTATTTGTTAAATATAACATAACTTCACGCCTTTTTCTACCATGCAGGTGTATGCAGCGGCTGTTAATCTACGAATCGTTAAGCTACGCCTCCCAAGTGGTGGGGGACGGACCTATTCACAGATAACTTCCGAAAATAATTCCGGGAAAGCATTGGTGTAAGCACGGAATCGAACGAAGGACTTCTGAATCAGAAGCGTGTCGCTCTACCACTGGACCACCGAAACGATCGGATAAGTAATTGATAAATTTCTACAGATGTGGTATTTCTTTTAGTTTTTTTTATGGGATAAGAGGGCAAACGAGCAAGCGTGTCACCTGATGGTAAGTGACCAGCGCCGCCCATGGACACCTGCAACACATACAGTGTTACAGTTGCGTTGCCAACCTTTAAGGGAATGGGATGGGTAAGGATGGGGAAGGGAGGTGGGCCTCCGGGTACCTCTCTCACCGAACGAAATGCGGCATGAGCCACTTTACGTCGATCTTTTGAGAGGTCGTGGTATTTCGCGCAGCGAACTGCTTGGCTCTACCACTGTAACTGTAAATTCAAGTAATCATTAAATGTGACACCTTCGGCGTAAACATTCTCCGTTTCGAACGAAAGTTATGAAGTAAGTATTATTAATAAATGTATAAGTTGGTTTTTTTTTTGTTTTTGTTAAATCACAACACTATTACATAAAAAATGAAAGCGTTCAGATAATTATTATTATAACAAGACGGAAATAACGAACATGAACGGAATTAAGGTGAATTTTATAAGAGGCGAAGAACACCGTATAATATTTCATTGTTGTTTGTTAACTTGTTGGGATTTTAAGGTACTCGGCGGTCCAATGGTCGAGCACCCCGCTTCTGAATCAAAAAGTGGCGCGAGTTCGAATTCAAGCTCACAGCAATAACTTTTCGATACTAGTTTCGAAAGTTATGTGTGATACATATCGATGACTGAAAACTTCGTGAACGTTATGACAATAGGTTCCCCATATGCCATATATACCGTTTGCGACGTTAACATAACCCATTTGCGAAGTAAACATAACTGCGAGTCGAGGCTTAACAGCCACTGCCTACACCTTCGGGTACAAATAAATAATAGTTTAAAAAAACGAAAAAAACTAAAAAACACGCTTTTTATAGAAAACCGAACTAAAAAATAGAAAATAAATTTTAATGAATTTAAATTAAGAAAATAGTGTTAAAAATTTCAATGAATATAAATTAAAAATAGTGTGAATAAAAAAAAAATATTTTATTTTAAACAAAGCGTGGGGTGCATGGTGTCAATAGTTATAAATATTTTATTGACAGATATGAGTAGAGTGATTATCATTTCGATAATATCTTAAAAAGCACCCCACGCTTTTTTTAAAAAGCTAATAAAAAGGCGTCAATTTATGTTATTTTATGAGTTATTGTTGCGTATAGTTATTTTTCAGTGTTGATATATATAATTATGTACATATTGAAAATTAGGCTAGCTCAAAATCGTCCAAACCTGAAAGGAGGTGCCAACAACTCAAACAGCCAAATTAAATTCTGACTTTAGACAGTAATAATAAAAAAAAAATAACCTTGGGCGACGGCATAACACTGAAAGTGTTCACAATCCTATCCGGATACTCCTCGCGTAGTTTACTCAGCAGCAAAGTTCCAAGTCCTGATCCAGTTCCGCCTCCGAGGGAATGTGTCAGCTGGAAACCTGTTCTTGTACAATTCACAATGTTATTTTTTATAGCATGGTCTAGCTGACCCGGCAAACGTAATCTAGCCAAAAAATAAAATTAAAAAAAGAGGGATTGATCGTAGGGGGTTGAAAATTTAGGTATGTATGATTTTTTATATCCTGTATTTAAAAAAAAACAGATAATTGAAAAATTAAAAAAATATATTAGGGGAGGGTTACCCTTAACATTTAGCGGGATGAAAAATAGATGTTGTCCTATTCTCAGACCTACCCGAGGTGCAAACAAAATTTCATGAGAATCGGTCGAGCCGTTTCGGAGGAGTACAATTACAAACACTGTGACACGAGAATTTTATATATTAGATTAACAATACTAGTTATATGAATTTGATTTTGAAAACCCAATGACCTGATAATGATACCTACTGGTTTTAAGCAAGAAATGTGTTGATACAGATATGTAAAATACAGATTTTAATTTTTGAGCAAGAAAATGTTCGGCGAACAAAATTACACATTACGTATATACAATTGCATATAGTATTTAAATATTTTTTTATATAGTAAAGGCGGCAAATGAGTAGGTGTGTCACCTGATAGTAAGCAACAAACGCCGCCCATGGTCACTATGTGTACAGGTGACCATGGGCGGCATTTAGTTTAGTGTTACAGTTGCGTTGCCTGCCCTTACAATAGGATATGGGTGTGGTCGGGAGTGGAATAGGCAGGGGGAAAGGAATTCGGCCTCCGGATACCTCTCTCATCGAGCGAAACGCGGCAAAAGCCACTTTACACTTTAAATATTGTGAGAGGTCGTGGTATTTCACCGGTCGAGCGGGTCCATACGGGCAGCGAACTGCGTGACCCTATCACTGACTAAAAATATACAAACTTAAATGAAACTACTTGAATTTTCTAGGTAAATTATTACGAATACACCAACTACAACGAATGTCTTTGAAATGATGAAGGTTTAAACTGTAAGCAGTGACATTTAAGCCTCGGTTCGCCGATTATTTTACATTAAAACCGTTACACGTTTTTTTATCTCTGCTTACCCCGCAATGGATATGGCGTGAAGTTAGTAGCATATAATAAGCAGATATACAATGCAAAAGCGGATGGATGTAGCAGTCGAGGACGGCCAAGACACACATTCCATGACCAAATAGAACGTGTTCTGGAGGAAGATGGTGTTAAGAGCCTCAAAAACCGACGCGCGTGCATGAAAAGAGTTTGAAAGAAGCGAGTGAGGCGTGTAAGTATCGTGCCTTATTGCGCTCTGTTCTCTTTGCCTACCCCGCAAGGGATTTGGCGTGAAGTTATGTATGTATGTATGTAAAATATGGAACTTTAAAAACATAACATAACTTCACGCCTCTGTTACCCGAAGGTGTAGGCAGCGGCTGTTAAGCATCGTCTCGCCGTTATGTTTTAGTCCCAAATGGAATAGGTGGCGAACCTATTGTCATACCGGGCACTAAGTTTTCAGTCATCGATATTTTTCAGACATAACTTCTGAAAAACGATTTCGAAAAGTCATTGGTGTGAGCCAGTGTCAGGATTAGAACTTTAAAATACAAATAATCTATTTAGTATGGAAATTGGCGCATACCACTCGCAATTAGTTGATATAAAATGCTGAAGAGTTATTTAGACTTATAAAAAAAGACTTGGGTACCTTGGAGACAGTCGCAAGGTTCCGCCTCCTTTCTCACGACGTCCATAACAGATTCGACTAACTCCGCACCTTCTGTATAGTGTCCTTTGGCCCAATTATTACCTGCCAATTACATAATCCAAAACTATACTCATCAATAAAAAAAGCAAATGTTAAAACAATTAATTTAAAATAATCCATAAAGTATATTGTATGTCGTTTACACTTATAAATATTTCTTAATAATCAAAGATGTAGGCAATTGATTAAGACTTAAGGTTAACCTTAAGTTCACTGCCATATTTTTTATATATATTTTGACTCTTACCCGCCCCGCTTTGTCCAAATACATAGTTATCTGGGCGAAACAATTGTCCATAGGTAGAAGACCTGATGGCGTCCATGGTACCCGGCTCCAGGTCGACCAGCACGGCACGAGGCACAAACCGTAGTCCTAACAAACATATGCAAACATTACATCAGCCGAAAGAATTAAAAATAAAGATATATATTTGCAGAAAACAGAACTAAGACAGAACTATTATTCAATGGATATATTTATCAATAAAGCACATTTTTTTGACCTGCAATATCTGCAAGACCTCCCGGGACTCCGAAATTTCCTATTAAATCAATCTACGACTGAGACATAAATTAAAATCTAAGATTAAGCTTTTTTTGCCAAGGTCGATGAAAAAAGTTATTGTCATATAAAGGTAAGAATATATAATGTAGAATATTGTTTTGATCTGTCACTTAAGGTTCAGCCAGCGTTTCCAATTAAACTGCTAAATCTCGAAAATATCATTATTATAGATCAAAAGCACCCTGTTGACACTTTCTAACTATTAAAAAAACCGCATCAAAATCCGTTGCGTATTTTTAGAGATATAAGCATATAAGGGGACAGACAGCGGAAAGTGACCTTGTTTTATACTATGTAATGGTGCTATATAGATCTTACCATCAGCGGCTTCGTTGTAATAAACTTGTATCCTTTCAAGTTGTAGATCAGTGTCCCCACGATAGTATCCAGTCTGGTCGATTCCATGTTCGTCAGATATTATCTCCCAAAACTGTTAATTTATATAATTGTATATGTGTTATTATAAATAAAGAGGCTTTCAAAGCATACAATGTTTGTTTGGGTATAGTAAGTTGAAAACACTTTAGGTTGGAGTTCGCCAACTATGACATAATGATGTGTTAGCTAAATAGAGCTTTAAGTGTAATCGGCCTATAAAGTTAACGCTGTTCACCAAAAATAAAATGGGGACTGCTACGTAATCAGTTGTAATTAGAACGAATGAATAGTAAAAGAATGAGTAGTATAATGCTACTTATTAAAATAAAGTAAAATGTGTGCAATTTGTATACATTCGCTTACATCCGAGCGACATCCAAAAATATTAGGATAATAATATTATACTGCAAAATGTGCTCCATGTTATGGTAATGCGATTTAGTTACCATAAATGCCTTTGTTATTTATTAGCATTATGCTTTATTCTGTTGATCTCTGTTGTCATGGCAACGTCTGAAATGCGTTTTATTATTTTGCTTTCTGGTCATATTTTAGAAATAATTTCGTCGTATTCGGAATAAACGGGGTGTCCGTATTTATTCGCTTACGAGTATTTAAAATCGTCTAAAACATTATTTTCATCTAAAATGTAATTTATAGCGACTTCCATTATAGTTTATTCAGGGTAGAGGTTCCAATAATGGACTTTAAACCAGCGATGGATATTTTTATTATTTATTCAAAGAGATTTTCCTATACCTTCTCAAGTTTCTAAGAATTTGTTACAGATACTTCTACTACGCATTCTTGAGAATATAGATATGATATTTCACTAATGACTCTTGGTCTGTGTTCTGTACTAATTGCTTGTATTGCTTTTATATTTGATGAACACTGTAGTACAAGTGTCCATTATTAGATCCTTCACCTTACTTTATTTATGAAATGTCAGATTTGTTTACAATAACCGCCGGTTAAACGAGGTCTTTGAGGTACATTAAGATAATCGGTCGATTACAGCACTTAATCAATGTCAAGTGC
This sequence comes from Euproctis similis, assembly GCA_905147225.2. Taxonomy (NCBI): domain Eukaryota; kingdom Metazoa; phylum Arthropoda; class Insecta; order Lepidoptera; family Erebidae; genus Euproctis; species Euproctis similis. The sequence goes on from LR990107.1 coordinate 5,163,281, forward strand.
TTGGTGAACAGCAAAATATTGTTAGACCCGTTTACGGCGTAATCGGCTGAATAAGATTTAATCATCTCTTCGTGAACACGGGCCTTAGGCTTCTAACACTACACTCGCATCGGAAACATGTACTCTTAATTAATTTCATAAAAAATTAGTTCCTTTCTAAATTCCAGCAATATTGCGGAAAAAAGAAAACAAAAAAATCCACAAAAACAACTTCCAAAATGATATCAATAGATGTCGCAAATTAAAACTTCCCATGTCGTAAGACAGCGTATTTACTACACATAATTGTTACACATACTATCATATTTTAATTACATATTTATTACTAAAATAGCTATTGCCCGCTACTTTGTCTGTGTGGTCACCATAAAGCAGCAATAATATTGTGCCTGTGCCAATATAAAGGTTCATTGCTCACCCCCAATTAGTGATAGTGATAATACTTAGCCTTTGTGTTGAACCGACCTCTTGGCTACATTTAAAACAAAAAGCATGCAGTACTTTTAGAGTTTATCCGTAAGAAGCATACAGATAAACAGACAAACAGACAAAAATTCTAAAATTCATATTTTTGGGGTCGGTATCGATTGTGGATGTCTTTTCTTTTATGTATTTACAAAAAAAAGTAAGTATGCACTGTTTCAACTTTTCTACGATTTTTTTTGTTATATTTTTACTTAGATATTGAGAATCAGAAACAGGTAGGAGAAATAGATATTTATTCATAACTAGCTGACCCAGCGAACTTTGTTTCGCATCAAAAGTAATAAATAAGTAAATTTTGGATATCATGAGGTACAATTTGTGCTATTTATCGGCTTTACTGCTGTCCCGCTATGTTAATACAACAATATCTTCGAAAATATTCGTTTAAATTGCATGTTGTAAGGGCCGGGATCATTTATATTACATGCACAATCTATTTAAGATACTTAATTGGATGAAAATTAATGCTGTAATGTTTAAGATCACTTCGTAAATAAGCCATTATTTCTCGTAAAAAGTAAAAAAATAAAAATGATAATTGTGGGTTATCCCTAAGAGATAGACATATGCCCTCGCGGACTTTTTTGTAGACCTTCTGAAGGTGTTTAATAATGTAGAACTTTGTTTTACTCTATCACTTAGGGTTCAGCCAGCGGCACTTTAATTGCAAATTAAAGTGCTAAATCTCGAAAATTATCATTTTTTCTTTACAACATCATATATGAATTATAGATCAAAACCAGCCCGTTGACACCCTCTAAGTATTAAAAAAAACCGCATCAAAATGCGTTACGTAGTTTTAAAAATATACGCATATAAGGGGCCAGACAGTGGAAAGTGACTTTGTTTTATACTATGTAATGATTTTTCAAATTAGAAAGAACCAAGAAAAGTACGCAGATTAATTAGAATTAGAATACTAAGATCAAAATTATTATTTATTTATTTTTTATATAATGCTACTTGTTTGTAGTTCTTGATGGTCGTCAATTGATAGTCAAATCAATTCTAAAATTTTATTTTACTAGTCAGACTTTAAGTGTAAGTGATTATATTTTTGACCGCCTACCTGTTTATCTCTTGTATCTACGTAATCTCCAAAACAGCAGGACGGATTTTGACTAAACTTTCATTAACAAATAGCTGGTGATACTTAAAGCTTGTTTTATTTTCTATAAATCATTCTACGAAAATATAAATGAATTATGAAGGATTTTCGTGTTTTTTGCTTCCCTACATAATATCTAGTAAAAGCGAAGACGAGAAACAAAGTCGAAACACATTATCAAAGATCTGAATCTATAGAAAGATCGTTAAGCAATATAACAACGTAAAACCCTTCATCATTCGAGACATTTATGCAATAATTAACACAAAAGTATCTAAGAAGTTCAATCACTGAGTGTTAGCCATGTCTTAATTTAACACGACGTAATAGGAACTAGGTCTACCGAAACGAAAATAGATTTCTCCATTCGCATAAATTATAGTATTAAAAATATTGTAAAGTTATTATATTGTTAGTTTACTAGCCTTTGAGCCAATCTGGTTGCCACATTGTCCCGCCTGTAAATGCACTATTTCTCTCATTTTAGGAGCTCTCACTTGTAAAACAAACAAAATATATTCGACTGTTTCGTGAATCGCGATCGGTGTTAACTATTTTAGGCACAACACATCTAGCGTACTAATTCCGCACGTGGGATGATTGAAAGCGCTAATTTCGCAGTGAAATGTACCTATTAACTTATAATTAGATAGTAACAAAGTATATGTGGGGATAATTTCTGTATTTATTCTCTTCTGTGTAATTTGAGTAAGAAATTTATTGAGTCGCATCATGTTCGCGGGAAAGTGCATTCATTGATATGGCTTGGGTGTCATCTGGTGAGAACAATCAACATCGGAACTAAGAAGTTAATTAAATATAGTGCTACTACCAGCCACTAGATGACGCTCTACTGTTTCTGCCATGGTTTATAATTAGCTATTTGTACTGATTTTTCTCTGAGGCAAAAATTGATTAATTCCTGCCTACAATAATTTACATCGAAAAATATCATATTAATTCAAAAATAATTCATACCTATTGGGTAAAATAAAACAATAAATGTTTTTATTTCAAGTAAGGAATTTATGAAACAGATGGCGTTGTTCAAGATTTTTTGCATTTTTCTCTATGCGATTCTAATATTATCATCAGTTAAACAAAATTGTTGTAGTTTTTTAAGCCAAAAATTATTATTTTCAGCTTTCATTCAAGAACAATGTCATATAATACTAGTAACATAAACTAACAACTAATTTATTAGCTTATTACATTTTGAACGGCATAAATTATCACGACATCACTGGTATCTGGTTTGACATTTTGATGCAAGTTCCTAAATCGAAGAAACGTCAAAATCCCTACAGTTCTGAGCTAATTTTTTTATAATACTGCCAATACTGCGCTGAGTACCTATCTAATAGGTTTATCGTTTTATTACCATTATGATTCATTAGAACTCTCTTGTCTTTATAATATCTGTGTATAATCATATATCTGGTGAAATGATAATTTGTTAAATATAATGTGATAAGTGCCCGCAGGCAGAAAGCCATTTTATGACTCTTGTATAGCTTGTGCCGCGCTGACATTGATAAACTGTAGATGACGTATTGTCGCATGGATCATTTGTAATTTTCAATAAAAGGTGAGTAAAATATACTTTACCAATTAGATTACACTTCAATAAATATTTTGACCCGTCTCTGAAGTCAATTGCCCATAAAACGTATAGAAACAAAACTGTTTCGTAGTGAATAACTACAAAGATGTATGAGAGGTGTGTCCATACATTGATTAAATACAATTAAATATAAAACGTATTCTCGTTTTAGTTGATTTATTTGCACACAGTTTTTTTCTGTACACAACTGATTTAGACCAAAAACAAAAACTACGTATTTTTAATAACACAAAATTCGTGTTTAAATAAAGGTAGTAATAAGTAATATTTGAATAGATGTTTTGAAATGTAAAGGATTGTCTCCTTCAAATATTACTTGTCTAGCACACAGCCATTAATAACAATAAGTTAATCACACAACAACACTGAAATAACATAACATGGAGAATGTTTTGGAAGTTATACTGCTATATTTATAATAATCAATATATTATAATAATAATTGGCTGTGCCTCTCAAGCTATTCATGTCTATATTATGTATATTATTTTTAATAAATCCAAGGAGATTTATTATGGGTTATTATATTGGGGATTTATTATATTTCATATTAAAATGGCAGTTCATATTTATGCTGAAATAACATGTTAGGGCACAACAATTAACTTTGGTTAGTCTAAGTACAAAATAATAGTATATCATGGTATAAAGGCAAATTTATAGCCTTTTTCCCATTAGCAATATTTTGTATCCCTAGTAACTTTGAAAAATTACTCCTGCCATGTGCTATAATATAATGTACCATGACATATGTAGAGGGTAAAAGTAATGTATAAAATCAACTATTAATTCAGCTTAGCAATAATATGCTACCAAAAAAGGTTTAGATAAGGTCTCGGTGGTCCAGTGGTTGAGAAACCCGCTTCTGTATCAAGAAGTCACACCAATTACTTTTCGGCGACTTTATGGCAATAGGTTCTCCGCCTATTACAATTAGGACGTAAATATAACGGCGAGACGAGGCTTAACAGCCTTTGGGTAAAAAAATGTGTGAAATTATATTGTGTTTAGTAAGTGAGAGCGTTATTTGGAGTATTTATTAGCGTTTGACTGAGCTATATGAACTTTGACTTTGTCTAATTTGACCATGCCTAGTTGAGTCAGACATAAAAATTAATAGGTGATGAAAGTCTTTAAGGTCTGTGCTGTGTTTAAAAGAAAAAATCTAAATCATGAGTCTGTTAAGGTACTGTGTGATCTGCATTAGTTGTGAGATTTTACCAATTCTACAAAGACACAGTACATGATAAGGGACAAACTATAAAGTGTGTGAGTTGGTTATCAACTTGAATATAGGTTTAAGAAGACATTTTAGGAAAAAAAAACTGATAACCTATTTACATTCTGGAGATAATTGTGCAATAAGTATGAAGAGAGTAATGTTTCTGTTACAATATATTATTTAGATGTCAAAACTGATATCAAATATAAATACAACATGTAGCATACTGCAATATAGGTAAGCTGGTGAGTAATAGGGTTTATTTCCAAAATCATTGGGCTTTGTTCCTGGGAAATAAATTTTGAGAAGTGTAAGTAAAAAAACAACAGCCTTGTGTGTCACCGTCTGTTTATTACTTGGTTGGGCGTGTTCGAGCACCCGCTAACCAGTGCAAGCTAAACATAGTATACATAATAACATCTTACAAGCTACACCAACATACCAACATCTTCCTTCCCTGTTCCCATTATTTGGGGTCTGCACAACACATTCATTTTTAGAATTACATTCCAAGAGCATGACTATAATCCCTATCCCTACTAATATATGAATGTAAGTTTGTTTGTTACATTTTCACATGATAGCGTTAACTACTCGACTGATCATCATGAAACTTTGTGCACATATTCTTGGAGGTATTAGAAGTAACATAGGATACTTATTTTCTTCTTTCTTTCTTTAATTTACATATAATTGCACCTGAAGGAAAAACTTATAATATAGTCTACAAAAATATCCCACATTAATATTCTGCATTTATCTAATATATAAAATTCTCCTATCACAGTGTTTGTAATTGTACTCCTCTGATATGGCTTGACCGATTTTTGTGAAATTTTTTGTACATATCCATTAGGTCTGAGAATCGGACAACATCTATTTTTCATCCCCGTAAATGTTAAGAATAGCCCTCCCCTAAATACTTTATTTCCTACCCTAAATTTTCAACCCCCTACGATCAACCTCTATTTTTAAATTTAATTTTTTGGCTAGACAATGTTTGCCAGGTCAGTTAGTATTAATATAAATTTGAAGTCTTGTGTTAATGTTATTCGTAGGATCTATGTCCACACTATGTGGGCTAATATTATATATGTACTAATATTATTTGTGCATTTATTTTGAAAACAAAATATTGTGAATTTCCTGCTATCTATTCCTAAGATTTTCGCGAATCTCACTCATTGATTAAAACAACCTTTAGGATTATATCGCGTTTATTTATCATTTATTTATATTTATTTCCCGACGTTTCGAACTCTTTACAGTGAAAATGATCTCTGTAAAGAGTTCGAAACGTCGGGAAATAAATATAAATAAATGATAAATAAACGCGATATAATCCTAAAGGTTGTTTTAATCAATTTCCTGCTATCATTAAATCTGGTATGATTTGTTTAGATCTGATTAATATTGAAAAAACATACAAATTGTGTTGTGTTATTTACATATTTCTTAGATTTTAATCATATACAGTAACTGAGGTACAGCCAAGCAGATCGACGTAAAGTGGCTCATGCTGCGTTTCTTCGGTGAGAGAGGTACCCGGAGGCCCCACCCCTTCCCCATCCTTACCTATCCTACTCCCTTACAGGTCGGCAACGCAATTGTAACACTATTTGTGTTGCAGGTGCCCATGGGCGCCGTTGGTCACTTAACATGATGTGAGGCGCCTGCTCTTTTGCTCTGCTATCCCATAAAAAAAAAAAAAATTTAAGTGGTCAACTAGTATCAGATGTTAAAGTAACATAACTTATCGTTTTTCTACCCGAAGGTATAGGCAGTGGATGTTAAGCCTTGATTCGCCGTTTATGTCCGAAATTGAGTAGGTGGCTAACCTATTGCCATACCCGAGGCACAAAGCTTTTCAGTAAACAATATCTATCATGTCATTGGTGTGGGCTATGATTTCGAACCCTTGACTTCTTGATTCAGAAGCTTAGTTGGACTGGACCACCGAGACTTATTACTTCTTCTTGATTATAATTAAACTTGCGCTAAAACGCTGAGTACACTACGTACTCATTTTTATTTAAAAGTAATATTACCTATAAATTGTGTTTATATTCAAGTTGCAACTTAATCCCACATAATTATGCTGATTATATTAAAAAAAACAACAAGGAATTCAAAAGTGAATTATAATTGCGTAAATAGTTTTGGTTATTATGCACAAAGTAACATGATATTTATTTATTGCATTTGCTTGAGATGTGAAATCCAACCATGAAAACTTTGTGTTGTAACTTTTATAATTATTAAACTTTTTAATATCTTCAAATCTCTGGTGCCTAATTTATAAATAAGATGGAATATTAGTGTCCGACCGAAGGTCTATTTTTGGCGGAAGCCGAAGCCGATTAATCGGAAATCTCCACAACCTTCGGCCGAAGCCGAAGGTTTATAAACTATTAGTAATTTAATAATTTTCTTCAATATTATCCACAGCTAAAGAAGAATATCGGCGTAAAGTCGCTCATGTCGCTTTTCTCTTGGTGATATCTATTTCTCTTTGGCTAGAGGTATCCGCACTGAACTAAGTGCAGTCCGATCCGCCAGTCACTCACTATTTCGTACACAAAGTTTTTAGTAGTCGATATTTATCACACATAACTTTCGAAATTAATTTCGTGAGCGCAGGATTCGAACCCGCGACCTCTGGATTCAGAAGCCGCGTGATCGACCACTGGACCACTTTTTCGAGAATATGATGGAAACGTCTCAATAATGTTTTGTACCATAATTAAGCTATTTAAACTAATTTAAATCTAATTATTCTGTGCTCTTGCAGAAACTAACACATTGCCTAAAACTGCCTAAATCATCTGATAGTGTTACCGGATTTTTGGGGTAACACTCATGTTTATTCGCTGGGTGAATGGATGCGCTTTTAGAAGGAATGATAGGTACACTGCGGACGTAGAGAGAAGAGTGGCGTTAGGAAACAGCGTTAATGGAGCGTTGGGCAGATTCCTGGGCGCTAAGAACGTTAGTAAAAAAGCCCGGGTAGCAATCCTCATCATAGTTTTTCATTAGATTGATCGCCAACGCTAACTTATAGAAGCAAGAGTTGAGTATGGGAGAGTGTGCACGCAAGTGGGATAAACGCCATCGAAATCAGGGAACTGCAAAATCTACGGAGTGACTCTAGCGGACCGCGTCGAAAACAAGGTTGTAAGGAAAGAAGTTGGATTAAAAGAGAGTGTCGATGTAAAAGTAAGAAAAGTCGTGCTTCGATGGTTTGGACATGTAGAAACAATGGATGATGCAAGATTTATTAAGCAGATATACAATGAGATGCAGATGGATTTAGGAGTCGAGGACGGCCAAGACACATATTCCATGACCAAATAGAACGTGTTTTGGAGGAAGTGATATTAGGACCCTCCAAAATCGATGTGTGTGCATGAAAAGAGTTTAATAAGTCAACGAAGGAAGTGAGGCGTGTAAGAATCGTGCCTTGTGTGGGGCTCTATTCTCTGCCTATCCTGCAAGCTATTGGGCGTGAGGTTCGTGGACCGCGTCGAAAACAAGGTTGTAAGGAAGGAAGTTGGATTGAAAGAGAGTATCGGTGTAAAAGTAAGAAAAGTCGTGCTTCGATGGTTTGGACATGTAGAAAGAATGGATGATACAAGATCTACTAAGCAGATATACAATGCCTAAGCGTATGGATGTAGGAGTCGAGGACGGCCACGACACATATTCCATGACCAAATAGAACGTGTTCTGGAGGAAGGAGATGTTAGGACCCTCGAAAAAAGACGCGTGTGCCTGAAAAGTTTAAAAACTCAACGAAGCGAACGAGGCGTGTAAGAATCGTGCCTTGTGGGGCTCTGTTCTCGCTGCCTACCCCGCAAGGTATTGGGCGTGAGGTTATGTATGTAGGTATATTATTCGCTGGTAATACTATTTGTTTACGTAAGTCTTGTTCCCCAATTTTATATTAGGTCGAAAGTAATAAATGAGTCTTAATTTTGGAATTTTATAATTCAATTGACGCTATTTACGCCAACAGACCGGTCATGCCTCATGCTAAAACTGTTATGTCCCTACATTATGAACCTGTAAAATCTTTGAAAATATTCATTTAAATTACGTGCTGTAAGCACAATGTATTTATGTTACTTAATTAGACAAGAATTAATGCTGTAATTTTTAATACACTTCGAACATAAGCCATTATTACTCGTTAAAAGCAAAAAAAAATAAAAATGGTCATTGTGGGCTAACCCTAAGAGATGACAGACACAGAACATCCCGGACTTTTAGTAGGCCCTCATAATGTGTCTAATAATTAGTGTCCGGTCTATTTTTGGCCGAAGCCAAAGCCGATTAATCGGCAATCTCCACAACCTTTGGAGGGAGTCGGCTTCCTCCAAAGGTTTATAAACTCTTAATAATTTAATAATTTTCTTCAATATTATCCACAGCTAAAGAAGAATATCAGCGGACTACCGGACTACCTTCCTCCTTTTAATTTCTACTGTTCTCGGACCTTCGGCGGGACCTTCGGCTTCGGATCTCGCCGAAGATGGATTTTTGGCCGAAGCCGAAGCTTCGGTCGGACACTACTAATAATGTAGTGCAGTAGTATAGTATCTGTCACGTAGGGTTCAGCCAGCGTTTGCAATTAAAGGCCTATTTCTCTTCTATATTATGCATAGATTGTACATAATAACCACGTACTTAAAAAAGCCATATCAAAATCCGTTGCGTAGTTTTAAAGACCTAAGCATATAGGGGTCAACCATAAAGTACGTTACTCGTAATGTAAAGGGGGGTCGACGAAGTGTGACATGGTGTGACAAGGGGTGGGCGGTGTCCTAAGTTTTGTGACATCTTTTTTTTATGGTATAGGAGGGCAAACGAGCAGGCGTGTCACCTGATGGTAAGCAACCAACGCCGCCCATGGACACCAGCAACACATAAATGTTACTGTTGCGTTGCCGACCTTTAAGGGATAGGGGAAAGGAAAGGATGGGGAAAGGGGGGTGGGCCTCCGGGTAATTCTCACCGAACGAAACGCGGCATGAGCCACTTTACGTCGATCTTCTAAGAGGTCGTGGTATTTCACCTGTCGAGCCGGCCCATTCATGCAGCGAACTGCTTGGGTCTACCACTGTCAGTTTTTTACACATTTATTTTACACATTGTAAAATAAATTGAATCAAGAAATTTGATAATTAATTAAAACTAAAAAATAATTTCTTCTATGCCAATTATATATAATTTAAAGGAATGGATTCAAACTAAGTTCCTTTCTTTTTCTTTTATTAATAGTTTTTGGATTTGTTATTTTTTCAAATATTTGTTGATTTTATAAAAAAAAGTAATTTAAATAGAAATAAAACTAATTGTGGAACTGCTGTATTAATTTAAAATTTTTAGATGTAAAATTGCAAATTTGTGACGTCATACTAGGGAGTGGGTCTCACAAATGTGACCACCTGTGACAAGGAGGGGGTGGGGGTGTAAAAAACATGAAATACGTGTGACGTACTTTATGGATGACCCCATATACAGGGACAGACAGCGGGAAGCGATTTTGTTTTATACTATGTAGTGTTTATTAATGGGATGGGATTATTATTAATTCACTAGCTGACCCGGCAAACGTTGTCTTGCCGAAAAATAAAATTTAAAAAATAGGGGTTGATCGTAGGGGATTGGAAATTTGGGGTTGTATGTATTTTTGTATCCCGTTTTATAAAAAAAATAAGAAACTAATATATCGAAAAATAAAAAAAAATATTGAGGGGTGGGCTACACTTGTGATTTAGGGGGATGAAAAATAGATGTTGTCCTATTCTCATAATGACCAGATATGCACACAAAATTTCATGAGAATCGGTCTAGCCGTTTCGGAGGAGTATGGGAACGAAAACTGTGACATGAGAATGTTATATATTAGATTAACATCAATGTCAATAGTTTAAATCTTGTTCTTCGTCTTGTTTGTTTATAGTGTGGTGTCTACCTACTTCGTAGCTCCATGGTTAGTGGATAAATGGATTAACACAATACAAATACACCTTAATCTTGTTTCTATCTTAACAGCCTGCGTTAACTATAAATAATTATGGACCTAGTTTTAAATTCATTCATAATACTATCTTTATTTTCAGATTAAAATGGAGCAACAGAAAGAAGAGAAACCGGCACAGCCGGTGATGAAGTTCATCAGCGTCACCAGTGAAATTCTTACCGATGAACAAAGGGAGATGTACGAGTCAGTACTCACCACATGGAAACCAGTCATGTTTCCCAAACGAGTGAAACAATACATCTGCGAGAAATGCAACAAAGAGTTTAAAAACTATCAGAACTTGTACCTCCATACGACTAGAGTACATTCTACTGAAGAGTCAGCTGTAATTTGCAACATTTGCGAGAAGACATTCAAAAACAAACATTACTTGTACATGCACAGGATGAACAAGCATTATTCCGATTTGGAGAAATGTTACTGCCAGTTCTGTTTTCAAGAGTTTAGGACAAGGAGGGCCTTGCACATGCACGTGAAACGCATCCACCCCAGCACTTTGCCGGAACTTAAATGCGAGCATTGCGGTAAAGAATTTGCTGTGCCATACAAACTGAGATATCACATCGAGGCTTGCCACAGGACCGACAAGGAGAAGTTCAGATGCCACATATGCCAAAAGCTCTACAAAAACATGTTGAATTTGAACCGGCACTTGCAATTTCAACATACCCCTGTTCCGAGGCATCCTTGTGTGTTTTGCGACCAAACTTTCAAGTCCCGCCATCATATGAAGAGACATGTGTTAAACATTCATCCACCGCTCGAATCTAAAGTCCAGTGCCCAGAGTGTCAGAAAGAATTTAAGAATGATCAATATCTGAAGGAGCACATGCAGGTACATTCGTCTCTAGATTCAAAAGTCAAATGCGAGCTGTGCGAAAAGATTTTCCATTCGGCGCTACGTCTAAAGAAACATAAGAAAATTGTTCACCCAACGAAACCGAAATTGCGCTGTGACAAATGCGACAAGGAATTTGCTCACGCGCATTATTTGAAACGCCATTATAACGCTGTGCATATGGAGCTGGATGAATCTAAATACGCACACGAGTGCAAACAATGCGGTAAGAAGTTCAAATTACCAAAATATTTGAGTAACCATCTCCAGAGACATGAACAACAGCACTTGAAGAGAATATCGGAGATGGTGAAAACCGTCATGGGTAAAAAGAAAGATAAGGATACACCTACCAAGAAAAGGGGACGGCCACGTAAAGCGAGAGTTGAGATTGAGTTTATCAAGTGCGAACCTGTTTCTAGTTCGGAATCAGAATCTGATGAAACAGAGAGCGAGTCCGAATGAATCATCGATAGATGTGAGGTCTTCACGTTGGCATGAGTATGGCATGAATAGTTGTGATATAATGCTTCATGTTGCATACATGTTATAGATGTGTGTTTCCTTTTCACCTTTGAACTCTGAAGATGTTTTAATATCTAATAAGTTTTAGGTGTATATCATCCATCATTGGGTTATGGCTCAGGATAAAGCGAATATGACACGGATAAAGTTTACGACTAATAAAATATGTAGTTGTTGAAGTAAATAACAGAGTAATAACAGTTGTTGATTATTTGTAAATGATTATAAATTGTCAAACAACACAGAATTCGGGTGGTGTTTCTACCATTTATTTATTCCATAATAAAAAATGACTTGTATGTATAAAACTTTTTGTTCAGAGAAATTGTTAGTTCAGGATTTTTTGGCTAGACAAATGTTGATATTTTTGGCTAAGCCATCATAATATTTGTCGTTTTACAAACACAGTAATATGAATTGGAATCACGCAACACTTGAACAATGTGTAGTGTCTAATACTAATTTAATGATAGCCTATAACATAACAGAGAAATGTAGGGAAATAGTGAGTTGGTCGCTTTATACAGAGCCACACTTCTTCACATGAAATAATAATTATTAATTAGGTAACTTTTCACAAAGGAGTTTGAATAGAATCATCCCCCGTCCTACATAGTGACCATGAAACGAAATATAGATAGAGGAGCTATTTAAAATATGTTTAAAATTAAAAACCACGAAATCTTCAAAAACATGTAAAGTAGGTTGTAAACATGTAAATACATAATAAAAAATGTTGATTAAATTGTTCCAAATTTAAAATTTCTAAAATCTATAACATATTATCAAAATATGGTTTTATTTAAGATTATTCAATTATATTCAAAGATCCAAATTCATATGGGGTATGTTTCTCTTCACTCTGCATCCAAAAAGATCATTGCTTCAGATTGCTTCTCAATTTTGATAGTAACATTAAAAAGCATGCATTTCCTTCAAATGGTTTTATATATAAGTGGTGAGGGAAGATGTTATAACATTTAAAAGTTTTCAACATTTCTAGATCATTACTTGTTTCATGGTAGTTTTATAATTAGTATGGTAACATTGAAAATCATCAACTAGATACCTTTTGAATTGTAGTTTAAGCTGCTTGGTGTTTGACAACACAGTCCATGCCCACATCCACAAAATATACCATATTCAGAGAAATTTGGTATACATAGTTAGCATTTGAGAACTAAATAAAGAATAGATTTCAAAATACTGGCTTCAGTGTCACCATGCACATATCAGTGCCATGTCCTTCACTTCTTTTACTTTCGGACGTGTAAGGTTATTTATTTCAACAAAAAAATTTGAGGATATTTTTTTTTTTTATTGAATTAATACTTATAAAAAGGTCTTATATAAATCTTTTCCATATTACGGCTAATGGTAATACTGGAAAAAAAAAACTCCTCCATATTTAAACCAGTTTCCAATTATAGTACAGCTGGACTATTTATAACAGATTGAGCTACCATTTCGTCTCTTAGTAGCTGTGATTACTGAAGCTATAGTTACACACATTGACATACTATTAAATTAATTAAGAGTTGTTGACATTTATTATTCATTTCTTGCACAATGTTTCCATACTTTTTAATAATATTGTCTCTAGGGTCAGTAATATTAGCTTAAGATTTAATATAAATAAATAATAAACTTTAAATGGGTTATATATTAGATTTATAAAGTCAAATCTGAATTGTTTCCACATATGCATTAAAAAGTTGGTTACCACTCGTCTACAATTTCCTGTTGACACAATTTTTCAGTTACACAAAAATAAAATAATCCACTAGTTATTCTTTTTTTTTTTAATTAAAGTCAGTAGTATGACCTCTATGAATGATTATGTTGTAATATTTGTAATTTGAATAATCAACATTTTCATAAACAGTTAATGGTTGAATATATGAACAAATTTCAAATAAAAATGTGTCTCTTTTGTCTCTATTGTAGACGAGTTGTTTCAGTTTTGTATGGCATTTAGAAAATATATGGGTGAAAGGATAACTTGCTTCTGTACTTAGATGTCCTTATAGCTCTTAGATAACTAAAATGTCTTATCTAGCTTATAATTGTTGTGACTGTGTATATATCTCTTAAAATTTATATATTAAAAAGAAATATTTTGTTTTTCTACTTTCTGTTTAAAAGAGGTCCAAAAAAAAAATTAATGTAATAATCATATATAAATGTATATATAATAATTTAATTTGCCTTGTGTGAATGTTAATTAAGACATTTTAAAGAATTCTTATGAAACACACAGGAAAAAGTCCTCTTTCCAAATTCATAGACACGAATTTAATTCTGTCTTTGGATGTGAAGATTTTAATAATTTTATATGATTGAGTAAAAATTAGTCAACCCGTAAACATATCTAGATCGTGAATTTTTTTGTTTGTTAAGTTTTAAAAATCAACTATTGCTCTTTCAAATTATTTTGGCTTATTATTGCCTACAGAATTATTTATGTAGTAATAAAAGAAGTTATCGTCAAACAAATAGGTACATTTTTTTTTTATTTATTTTATTAACATATTAAATAAAAAATAAATGTATGTATTGCATACAACAAATTGTGAAACAGATTATTAAACTGGATTGCTTCTTCCAACACTCATTATTCACAATATCAAGACAGTAATACATATGTATATTATAATTATGACAATATTTTTCGAACTCTAAAGTCTTTGGTATTGGCGACGATCTGATAAAATAGCTGTTAAAAACAATTTTTAATTTATACCCTCAAAATCCCAACCATACAATATCTTCAGGTAAAACTAATATTTAACTTTTTATATACTAGTTAGTTAAGTTGGCTTCGTAACCAACTATACTAACAGTAAAAATAAGTAACTATAGTCCACCACCAATTTAGATTCATACAAATAAATTAAATATCTTGATGTATCGGTCGACCTCATATATTTAAATATATATTATATAAATTTAAATTTTTATTTATCTGCTTTAACAATTGTTCTTAATGTTTGGTGATTGATTGTTATAAAAATAAAAATTATTTATCAAAGCTAGATTTGCAATTCTGACCATGCTTAGATGTTAGATGCTAATAATAAGAAAAATCAACGGTAGGAATGGAGTGTCGAAACTAATGACCTTGTTCTGAATTGTAAATCTAGTATAATAATATGCTAAGTACATAGTAGTGAAAATTATATATTTTGATTAAAGTTATAGGACTTATGTACCTTTATCCGTGAAAGCTTCTAGCTGTACAAAAATTTTATGAAAAACTTTTGACGGTTAAATTTTTGTCTCCATAATAAATATATAAATAGATTTTATTTAATTAAATTAATTAAATTTTAATGATGTAAATAAGTTCAGATGTTTGTGTGAAATAAATGTTTATTTGAATGCTGTTTTTTATTCTGTGGTCATTCGTTTCGTTCGTGTGCAAATGTCGAAAATTAAAAATAGAGTATTTTTTATTTATTTACTTCTGATTCAGAAGTCGTGGGATCGATTTTAGGTAACTCCAATGATTTCTTGCTTTTATTTCGGAAAAGTTGTCCGGCCGACCCGTAATGCCATCCAGGCCTGGAGAGGCGCTGAGCAGGCGCTGAGGGAGGCGAGCCGCGCCACGGCTTTGAGAGTTTATACACAGCAATCTAAGCAAATAATACTTAATTTGAATAAAACTATACAATATTTCTTACTATACATTTGAAAAAAGATAATTCATACAGTTTTCATAAAGATCTAAAATAACTATAAATAAATTAAAAGAAAAACCCTTTTTAAAGAAGCTTTTATTTAAGAGCTCTAAAAATAAGAAAATAATATTGCCTTAAAAATTTCAAGTATCAACTTAGAGCCTCAGTATGTACAATTTATATAATAATAAAAGCTGGTCGCGCGAGTTATAAATAAACTGTACTAATTTTATAATGTCAAGCTTTATTTTCATAGGTCTTCAAACACATATAAATATAGTCCGTAAATACAGATATTTAACTTATTATTATATTTAAAGCATCACATATATACGAGCGCTTGAGTAAATTGCCTCCTTGGAACAAAAACGCACGGACGATTCTGAGTGTAAGGTTGTCATGAGAAGAAATGGGCAAAACACTCATGTAAATTAATCTACTAACTTTACTATAATTGCAATTTAATTATTTACTGATAGGCAGTCAAACCTCGCGACAAGCTTTTGTTATTATATAAATTGTACATACTGAGGCTCTAAGTTGATACTTGAAATTTTTAAGGAGATATTATTTTCTTATTTTTAGAGCACATAAATAAAAGCTTCTTTAAAAAGGGTTTTTCTTTAATTTATTTTTTTAGTTTTAGTTAAAGCTGGTTAGGTTAGTGTCATTTCATTCAACGCATCATTATTGCAAGTTAGTTACCACTTAATTTCAAACAGTCCAGCTCTTCAATAAGGAGATCATTTAATTCAATTTCAACTTGGAGCTATCTTTTCCATTTAATCGCAATGATGATTTTTAATTCATATATTGTAGAAATGGATCAAAAATATGACATATTTTTATTTATCCAAGATGACGGCATACATTGTATGCCGTCATCTTGGATGGTCCACCGTATTGTATTTAGAATGACGTCATATTATTTTTTGAGTTAATTTCAACAAGTCCTTTCATTTGATACCCATATTGTAGAAATGCATTAAAAAAAACTGTTCCTCTATCTTGGATGATCCGCCATATTGGATTTAGAATGACGTCACATTATTTTTGCAGTTACTCTCAATAATATTTATCTCTAAGACTTTCGCGAATCACGTTCATGACATTAAAACAAACTTTAGGATTATATCGCGTTTATTTATTAATTTCCCGACGTTTCGAACTCGTGAAAATGATCTCTGTAAAGAGTTCGAAACGTCGGGAAATTAATAAATAATATAAATATAAATAATAATAAATCCTAATATAAATAATAATAAATCCTAAAGTTTGTTTTAATACTCTCAATAAGCCCTTTTATTTGATACCCATATTGTAAAGAAGCTTAAAATATGTTTTCCTCCATCTTGGATATTCCACCATATTGGATTTAGAATGATGTCATATTATTTTTTGAGTTCCTCTCAATAAGCCCTTTCATTTGATACTCATATTGCAGAAATGCATTCAAAATATCCATTCCTCCATCTTGGGTGGTCCGCCATATTGGATATAGAATAATGTCAGGCATCATATTATGCATTGTCATCCAAAGTAAACGTGAATACAAAATTTCAGCTCAATCGGTTGAAGATATCTACTTCAAAATTGAGTTGCAAGATTCCACCGAACATACATACTTACATACATACATACAGTGCAAGTTAAATAAAAACTATTAAAAAAAAATAAACACTACCTCTAGTGTGATTAAAGGTAGTGTTTATTTATTTTAAAGTTAGTTTTTTGTTGACAATATCTGTAAATGTAAATTATTTTAATTAAACTAGCAATTATTGATTATTACGACGTCAATTTACTTGACATCAAATAATTGCAATAAAAAATAACGATAGATTAAAAAAAAAGAAAACTGTACATTGTGAGAATCTGAAACAATTTTCTGAAAATAAGTTTTTATCCATTGGATTTTCGTAATATTAATGTGTATTTGTTAAATTACCAGCCACTTAATAATTGTACTACTATAAACGTCACTCCGCAGATGCGAATACAAATATTTCTTGGAAACATTTATTTTAATCTATTGAATATTTATATGAAGCCTTCTCTAATGTGTTCGAACGATTCTCAGAACTACAATGCTCACAAAATTTCATCAAAATCGGTCTAGCCATTTCCGTGCAGTTTTTTAGCGATTAATATCATGCGATAGAATATTTTGACAAAGTTATAAACTTAAAAATCTTGTCTTTTTCCTGATGTAACGCTCTCGTGTTCAATCTTGCGGGTGGAGTTGGTGGATTTTGAAGTTTGGGAGTCCATTGCGGACAAAACCACGTGAAACCTACTTTTCTATATACATTTTGACGAGGACATTACTACGAAAAAGATTTAATGATCGATACGAAGTATAAAAAATGGTAAGGCATATGTAATGGTAAGGGTATGGTAATGGTGGATTTGATATGATGTCTGCTGAATTTATGAAAAACGGTTTGTAGGATAGGAGGGCAAACGAGCAGGCGTATCACCTGATGGTAAGCGACCAGTGCCGCCTATACACTTGCAACACATAAAGTGTTACAGTTGCGTTACTGACCTTTAAGGAAGTAGGGTGGGAAGGGAGGGGGAGGTGTCGATATAAAAGTAAGAAAGGGCATGCTCCCATGATTCGGATATAGGTTTAAAAAGAATGGATGATTCAAGATTATACTAAGCAAAAGCAGATGGATTTAGCAGACCGCCACGACTCGGATTCCATGACCAAAAAAACACTAGTCCATGAAACAATTGGTTATTGTTTTAATTATAATAAATGAGGAAAGTATGAAATCTGCATTTTTAAAGCGACCTACTGTTTTCTACTGTTTTTTATTAGGGAACTGTTGTTTTTTGGTTTGTTGGGGTTGGCAAAACTGCTGCAGTGTCTGTCCATCCTATAGATTTAGCATAAACTATATTAAATAGATGGAACATGTCAGGAAAATGTACTAATAATCATCATTAGACTCTGTCCACGATAAGTATGGTTTTTTGACAGCTCGTGCCCATGAAGTTTCGTACTGTGTCGGAAAAAAATCCATACAATTATTATTGTACTTCATGAAAGGGTAACGCCCACTTAGTGATATTCCAAAAATACCAATTCCTACAATTGTGCCACAGAAATAATTAATCGATATATAATCGGTAGAAATAAATGTATAGTAGTAGTATTTAGTACAGTGTGTCCTCTATACTTAAAAATAAAATTGAAGTGTCTGTTTGTAATATTGAAATAATTATTATTGGTGTATTTATTTTTATATTATAATAATCATAATGGTATCATCATTACATAGTATAAAACAAAGTCGCTATCCGTCTGTCTGTCTCCTTATATGCTTAGATCTTTTAAATTATGCGACGGGATTTTGATGCGGTTTTTTTAAATAGATATTATTATTATTGGTGTCAAAGGGGTGGTTTTTATGTATAATTCAAGTATACTGTAGCAAATAAAAACTGGTAATTTTTGAGATTTAGTTCTCTAATTGCAGACGCTGGCTGTACCCTTAGCGATAGATCAAAACAATGTACATACTATATTATTATACACCGATGAAAGGTCTACAAAAAAGTCCTGCATGGCATAATAATATGTCTATCTCTTAGGGATAGTCCACAACGACCATTTTTATTTATTTTCCGAGGCGAAACAAAGTTCGCTGCGTCAACTAGTATACTATACTTTTCATAAGTTTATGGTTTTATTTGTCTACTAGCACAGGCAAAGAGTATTTATATGATATATGAGCACAGGCGTCCTATTGCGAATGATAGAATTCAGATAGAATTGATAGACAGACCGCATCAAAAGGGCGACCGTACAAACTTTTTTAGTGTATCGTTTTTACGGCTCTGGATACGAGTCCTTTTACACCCACAAAATTCCATCAAAATGTGTCGAGACATATCGGTGGAGTGGTTAGTGATTAAGAAGAATATTTTTTAAGAGATTAAGAATATTTTGACCAAGTTTCATACATAAAAAACGTATCTTTTTATGATGATATAATAATTCACTCAATGTGAGTAGGCAAAGGTCGTTGACCATACAGCCATTTCTTATGTTATTTTTTTCCTTATCTTATCTTGTAAAGCTGAGCTCACTAGACTCTAAAAAAAATGAACGATTTCCGAAGTACGCGTGGCTTATCTTTCAGACGCCATGATTGACTCATACGTATCTTTTTATTAATATAACCCCTACGCTTTATCCTCTTGCCGGTGGAGTTTAAAAAAAAGGAACTATAACAAAACAGGGTAGTTTAGGAGATGGTATGGGTATGATAGTGATGGGTATGGATAGTTTAGGCCGAAACGTCAAGCTAATAAAGGTAAATAATTGTTTACTAAAATTTGCACGATTGATTGCGATTCAAAAAAGCCGTTTGATTTTATTTACTTTAATTAACACTTTATATTTTTTCTGTTGTCCATATTCAAAATTCAAACGGTTCGTTGAGAATTTGCCTTGGAACATAGTACTCATTGGTGAACGACAGAAAAAATTGCGTAATCGTTTAAGTAAACAAGATTTAATAAATCAATTAAATAGTACGAACTATCATACTTTCGGACATCACCAATCTTGTCAAATGGCAACCTGTCAAAAAACCATGCTCATCGTGGACCAATGAAGAAGGAAACCTATGGAAATGGCATATTGACACAAAATTGAAGCCGGGTGTGACGTCATTCGGCCATATAAAATGGCGGTTTAGTGCTGCGTAGAAGAATTTTATTTATCGATAAACGTTCTTGGCTCATTTTATTGTAATTAATGTTGAGTATTACCTATTTATAGAATTAATACTTAAATAGGAAGTAAATATATTGTTATGCTAAATATTCTGTTTTGGATGTCAAAATAAGAGTACGTGTTTTTCTTAGACTACTTACCTCTATTTTATAAACTATTTTAATTAAGTTGCTGACTCTAAAGTAAGTAAATCACTACTGCAACATACGTCTAGATAGGTGCGCTCCACAGTAATTATGAATGATTCAAATTTTAAACTTATTATGAGACCGCGTGATAACCAATACGAAACATCTTAGGAACATTTTCTTAGTTACAAATGCATATCTTATGACTTTCAGTCTAAGATCAGTTAATTATTACATATTTAGTGAATTTACAATAGGTTTTTACTCATTACGAAATAAAACTAATTTTAGCACCGACTCATGCAGCGAACTGCGTGGCTCTACCAATGTTACTATACGATTCCACCACTGAAATTATGACTAATTATAATTAATTCCGCAAAGAAATTTTGTCGGTAAAATTTTTCCCAACTTATTTACTGGCTGAACTGATAAAAAATCAGCCATACTTTGCAGGAGTTATGGCGTCAGTAGGTAATATCGTAAAATCTAATTTCCGTATTCATTCACTTTATGTACGCACTGAAATACTGTTATACTGTTTTCATGCGAGTGACAGTGCTGAGTAAGAACGAGACAGATATATGTTTATGAGTGCGCCGTTGAAATGCCTAATATATAAACAAGCAATTGTACGTATAGAACAAGCCCCAAAGATCGGTCCCTCTGCAAGGACCCTCCATCCTGCATCCTCTGTGGGGAAAGGGGCACATCGCCAATTACCGCTCCCAAACGTTCCCCTACCATCACTCCAGTGGCCCCCACTCCCCTGCGTTCGGTTTGGGGTGGAAACACCTGCAGCCAAACGGCTTTCCCCTCTACCCACCCCTCCTACCACAGCCCCTCGCATCCAACCCTTGGCTCAAAAAGCCTTCCCCCCCCCAACCCCAAACCAACCAAGCCCACCTCAGTGGTGGCCCCTCCCAGGGCATCACTCTCCCTGCCCACCCTCTCCGGGGACTCTGATCTGGCCATCGTGGCCAGATTCGCGAACCTCATCAACTTTGATGAGATTCGCCTAATCGCCAGCTCCCTTAGGGAAAACCAGGGCAACAGTCTTGCCCTTTTAGACGTCGCCATCAGGTTCTCAACCGACATCGAGAAATTAGGTTCTTTCAAAGTCTAGTATGGGTAGGCACACTCCAAGCAGAGTCAAACCCCGATCCCTCAAGCTAGGTTTCTTCAACGCCGACGCCATCCTCCATCAAAGAGAAGAAATAGGTACTTTCCTCAGGGATCACAACCTCGACATACTACTCGTCCAAGAGTCCTTCCTCAAACCCTGCAATAGGAACCCCAATATCGCAACGATAGGCTAGATTCCTTAAAAGGAGGCACCCTCATCTATCACAAAAATTCGCTTCACTGCATCCCTAAGGATCTGCCTGCACTGACGTACATTGAGGCTTCGGTCTGTAGGTTAGCCACGACAGGACACCAACCGATCACAATTGTTTCAGCTTACCTCTCTCCCGATAGCAGCAAAAAACTGACCGAAGAGGATATTAGGGCCCTCGTCAATTTGGGAGGTTCAACAATTATCGCAGGTTATCTCAACGCCAAACACATCTTGCGGAATTGCCACAGCACCACTCCCAGAGGCAGGACCCTGGAATCCCTCTCTGACAAATACAATTTCGATATTATAGCTCCGTTAGAACCCACCCACTTCCCTAGAAGGACAGCTCACAGACCTGACATACTCGACGTGGCACTCCTAAGGAACATAAACTTACGTTTGTGTTCAATAGAAGTGCTACACGAATTAGATTTAGACCACAGGCCAGTAGTGTTAGAATTCGCTCCCCGACTAGGTCCCACAGATCTTGGTCACACCCCCTCCAAGGTGATCACTGACTGGGACCGGCGTGAGCACCAACTCAAGTCGCAACGTCAGCTCACCCCGATAACATCCCTCCTAGAATCTTGACGAAGGACGACACGTCAAAGGCAATCGACTGCCTCACCAGCCACGTTCATTCGCTAATTAGTAAATGTTCACGGCAGGCACCTGACACGAGCAATCGTAGAGGGCACCTGCCGGATGACGTGCGTGACCTGTTGAGGCAGAAGAACGCTGCGACACGACATTACGATAGGTTTCCTACTGAGGAGAACCGAGTTAGATTGCGCAGACTCCAAAGGCAAGTAACAGACTGCTGTAACAGATCTAAGACAGAAGAGATGGGATGACACTCTCAGAGAGCTCAAACCATCTCACACCGCCTTCTAGCAACTATCTCGGTCCCTCAAAAAGGATATAGTCAGCACCATAAGGATATAGTCACCCGACCTAACGGACCTCCTGCCTTCGACGACGACGAGAAGGCAGAATGCCTTACCTCCAGTCTGGAACAGCAATGTACTCCCAGTGCAATACACTTCGACTCCGCCCACATTGCCCAAATAGATAGCGAAGTTAAAAGGAGAGCTTCACTCCCCTTATCACCAGACCAGTCTGTCCCTGTCGTCACCTCTAACGAGGTAAGACAAATCATCAAGGATCTCCACCCCAGAAAAGCCCTTGGCTCAGATGGTATCACAAACAAAATGATTAAACTTTTTCCTATGACCCTCATCATTTTGCTTACTAGCATTTATAATGCTGCACTCAGTAACTGCACCTTCCCCCACCAGTGGAAAGAGGCCGTGGTAATTGGTATCCCCAAACCCGGCAAAGAGAAGTCCGATCCGTCCAGCGATAGGCCGATCAGCCTCCTGAGAGGTTTAGGCAAGATATACGAGCGTATAGTTCTGAGTCGCCTTAAAGCTCATGCTGAAGCCAACTCTCTCATTCCTCACGAGCAGTTCGGCTTCCGCCTTAGACACTCGTGCGTCCAACAAGTCCATCGTCTCGTAGAATTCACCTACGACAGACTCCAAACGAACCTCGTCATAGGGTCCCTCTTCTTCGATGTAGCGAAAGCTTTCGACAAAGTCTGGCACAGTGGCCTACTATTCAAACTATTCCAATTGGAAATACCGCAGTATCTCGTACTGATCATACGAGACTACCTATCAGAGCGGCACTTTCGCTACAACGTAGAAGGAACCCTCTCTTCACCCGTCCGATTCATGTCGGCGGCCCTCAGGGCTCGGTACTCTTACCACTACTCTTCACGCTGTTCATCAGCGACCTTCCAAAACTTAGTCCGGTCCAGCTTGCCCTTTTCGCAGACGACACTGCCATCTATTATGCCGGTTGCGGCCCTTCTTCCGTCTCTATTCAACTCCAGAAGGCAGCCGACGCCCTCAGCGTCTGGTTTTCCAAATGGAGAATAGAAATCAATCCCGACAAAAGTCAAGCTGCCTTGTTTCACAGGCGACTTTCCGACCTGTATCCCGTTAAAACATTCCCCCATGTCCAAATTTTCGGCAAACCTATCCCTTGGGATAGGCAAGCCAAATACCTCGGAGTAATCCTTGATGATAAACTCAGTTTTAAACCGCACATTAAACGTGTGCGCTCCCGTGCCGCCCTAGTCATGGGCAGACTCCATTCCCTCATTAACCTTAAGTCAAAATTTTCACTATCCAACAAGGTTAGGCTTTACACATCTTGTATTAGGCCCATCATGACATACGCGAGCACCGTATTCGCTCACACACAGCCACACAGGATCCATAGGCTACAGACACTTCAGAATAGATTCTTACGAAGAGCCACGGGGACCCCGTGGTTTGTTCGTAATCTAGACCTCCATGTTGACTTGCTTCTGCCTACTATTAGGCAATTCATGAAACAGTGTTCAATCAAGTTCTTTGACTCTGCTACCACACACCCCAACCCGCTGGTGGTTGCAGCTAGCAATTACACACCCTCCCGCATATCGAGGAGGACTAGACCCCGTCACATCCTCACCGAGCAGGATGTCGCCACCACCCTCGCGCAAATCGCGGCTCAAAAGGCTCGCGAAGTCATCTCGACACACGGTAGGCCGCGGTTTCATCCTCGCCGCCGTGGGCGCAAACTCGCTCGCGTAAAAATCAGAAACGTGGCAGAGACCACCCAAGCCGAGGTACGTAACCCTCCTATGGGGCCCTTGGACCAGGCTGCTTAAATTCTTTGGCTGAACGCCCTCAGCACTCACCACTAGCCCGGATGTATTAATTGTATTGTACGTATAGTCTCGTCCGTCAAGTCATGTCGTGGACAGAGTATACATTTCAAAACATGAACAATATAAAGTAAAAGTAGTCATGTAATGCTGCGTACAAATTATAGCGGAGTGCTCGGCAAAAGTTCCTCGCCCAACTTTGACAAAGTTCGAAGTGGCTCTCCACATTCTCGTACAACTTTCGAAAGTTCTCAGTCGCTCTAGGGTGCCCATCGTCTGCGCACGCATGTTATGGACGCTAAGTAGCAGCTGCCGTAGTTCGCGTATTTTAATTACGTGAATATATATCACACTAAGATGTGATTAATTTGATCTTCTTATTAAAATTTTTATAGTAACTGATGGTTTCTTTAGTAATCTTAAGATAAATATTTAAATTATTTGAATAAATATTTGTCCTACAAATTAAATGTCTGATAAAAGAGTCCCCTTTTTCCAACATGTATCGAATTAATTTTGCTCTTTTTTTAATAGATTAGTATTTATATAGTCTTTTGATACAGAAGCCGTGGGTTCGATTCCAGACTCATACCAATTATTTTTGTGTCCGGCGAGTCAAGGCTTTAACAGCCACTGCCTACACCTTCTGGTAGAAAAAGGCGTGAAGTTATGTTTTTAGTATTATTATTACTTAACTTTCATATTATCAAATCAAGCGGTGCATTATGCTCGACAGAAGTAGTACCTAAAGATATAAAATTAATAAGCTGAATTTTCATGATTAGCTTCTTTCGATGAGACGCTCAAAAATTTCCTTTGCGAAAACTATCTATAGTCGTACGTAATATGAGTAGCCGGAATAAAATATTGATTGATTAATTAAATTGATAATTCTCAAAAAACCATTACTATTTTTACCAGGTACTAGCTGACCCGGGAAATAGTAATAATAATAATTCGCCTAAGTTACTCGTTATTACACCAGCAAATAAAAGTTTCGTCAAGATAGGTCCGGTCCACCCATTTCAGAGATTACCCGCAACAAACAGGCGGACGGACAAAATTGAAAAAGACAATTCATATGAAAACATATGATATATTATGATACATATGAATGTAGTAGAATGCAGTAATTTCAATATTACAAACACGCATTTCAATTTTATATAAATGTTTAGATTTCTGACGAGAATAACTTAATAGTAATCAAGTGCAAAAATTGCCTTATATATACCTACTATTATGTACCTACAATTAGAAGACAATAACTATACATTCATACCACACGTCGACTTATACAAATATCTGTCAAATTTCGTCAAATGATTTATTCGATTGAAGAAATTTTACACAACGTGCTCAGACGACGTCTGATTTACTACTGAATACAGTGAATACTGAAGTGTAGTCATTTAGTTCGTGAACGCACTATGTGCAATAACTATATATAAATAATAATAAATATACAAAAAACTATGTAGGTAAATTATGAATGAGACGACCAAAAGTTCCTTTACAAAAATTATCTCTAGTGGTAGGTAATATAGTAGCAGGAATAAAATATGTTGATTTGATAATTCTTTAAAAAATAATTGCTGTAACTTTAATAGGTACTGGCTGAACCGGCTGAACTTTGTTTCGCCTCGGAAGCAATATATAAATAATTTTTCTCTAAAATAACTCGCAAATAAAAGTTCCGTCAAAATAGGTCCAGCCATTTCAGAGATTACCCGAAACAATCAGACGGATACGTAAAAATTGAAAAAAAAAATTATTTATGTTTATATGAATGTAGTAGAATGCAGTTATTTCAATATTGCAAACACACACTTTAATAGTAATCAAGTGCAAAAATTGCCTTATAATATATACTTACTAATAAGTACCTACAATTAGAAGACATTAACTATACATTCATACCACACATCGACTTATACAAATATCTGTCAAATTTCTTCAAATGATTTATTCGATTAAAGAAATTTTACAGATTTGCATAACACAACGTGCTCAGACGACGTCTGATTTACTACTGAAGTGTAGTCATTCATTTCGTGCACGCACATGTGCAATAACTATATATAAATATCCAAAAAACTATGTAGGTAATAGGTATTTATGCTCGGGCCCTTTGACTCGGGCTAAAAAACCGACAACAAATGGAAGTTGTGCGAGGCGAGGCAAAGTTGGACGAGGTAGGGCGAAGTGCGTTCCCACACGACAAGCACTTCCACTCCGTAAAACTTTTCCTAGCCGTGTGGACGGTCGGATCAACTTCCGAAAGTAGTCCGAGGCGAGGCAAAGTTGCACGAGGTAGGGCGAAGTGCCTTCCCACATGCTCGTGTTCGCCCAACTCCGTACAACTTTCCTAGCCATTTGGAGGCCCGGTTACAACGGGTAACCCGGTAAATTAATTCGATACATGTTGGAAAAAGGGGACTCTTTGATCAGACCATTTAATTTGTAGGACAAATATTTATTCAAATAATTTAAATATTTATCTTAAGATTACTAAAGAAACCATCAGTTACTATAAAAATTTTAATAAGAAGATTAATATTCACGTAATTAAAATACGCGAACTACGGCAGCTGCTACTTGAGCGTCCATAACATGCGTGCGCAAGCGATGGGCACCGTAGAGCCACTTCGAACTTTCTCGAAGTCGCACGAGGAACTTTTGCCGAGCACTCCGCTATAATTTGGACGCTGCATTAAAGTTGACACTTTGAACTTTGAAGCGCTTTTTACGCACACATTGCTAAGTCACTTGCACATCATAAACCCATTTTTGGTCTCGTTGTTTGAGTGACTATTGCCGAGTCCGTCCAGTCCATGGCTGGCTGTCACAACTGGTCACAACCTGTGGTGAGTGGTCACAACAATTAGGTACTTGATAGGAGGTAGTTCCGGCCGCCATTTTGTTATTCGGAGAGTCGCGCGTCGTACATTCGAGCAAATTGAGCAGACGCTCTTTGGGCCTCTATTTTACTTGCTCTGTGTTGTTAATTTGTTTTAAGTTGTATCTCATCTTACTTAGGCATGAATCTGTGTAAAGGTTAAGAATAAATCAAGTATTCTGAAATAATTGTGAATTTGTGTTCGGCTTTGTACACACAAGGTAGGTGCATTGTACTCCGGCATTTTGTAGTTAGGCATATTAAATTAGTTCTTCAGATAGTCAAATACATTAGAGGAGAGACTGGAAAAGCATAAGAAATCTATTCAGGAGCAACAACTTGAAAAAAAAATGTTGATTTCAGGTTAAAATGTCACGTTGGGCTGACTGTAAGGTATATGTGGGCGATTTAGGCAATAATGCTAGTAAACCGGAACTTGAAGATGCCTTTTCATATTATGGAACCATAAGGAACGTCTGGATTGCTAGAAACCCAACCGGATTCGCATTTGTGGAATTCGAAGACCCGCGCGACGCTGAAGACGCTGTAAGTTATATTTTTTAAGTACCTATTGCGTTTGTCAGTCTTGTTATTTGATATAATTTTCAAAATTTTTGAATTATCTATGAAAGCATTTAAACAAATCTCTTGGTTTAGTGACATCTGAAAAATACTGGCTAGCTATATTGATAACATCTAAGTTAATTCAGTTCCTGCTTAATTTTAAAAATATATGTCTTTTATTATACAGGTGCGTGGTTTAGATGGACGAACAATTTGTGGTAGAAGAGCTAGGGTCGAGATGTCTAATGGAAGTCGGGGTTCTGGAGGCAGAGGACCACCACCACGTCGTATGCCATCTCGCCCCTATGATGACCGCTGCTATGACTGTGGAGATCGGGGGCACTATGCCCGTGATTGTACTCGTCGCCGTCGTCGCAGGTATAAATAACTGACGTATAAGCTTTGTGTGTTTACTGTCTTTTGGTAGGTAATATTGAATTTAACAATATACCTTAAAGAATCTCTGATTTATGAGCTGAATTCTGCACAAACCTGGAGTCCTCTTTACCAATGATAACTATGTTATAGGTTATCATTGGGCAGTGCGCGAACAATCTCTTCAGTGTCTGCACTTGTAGTCTGCGCTTCGTAATTAGCACTACGCCTACGCGGCGCGGCCCATACATCCTTGAGATCCACTGTCCAGTAACTTGGCTCTGCAAACTGCATAGACTTCGCCCTAGGAGCCTCGGCCTTCGCCTCACGCGCTCTTCAATTGTCGCCAACTTCACTTATGTTCGCACTCAGTGATGGAATGCACTGCTACTTGTGTAATCACAGAGTGCACCCAGTGAGTTACACATTACTATTCGTTCTGTGTTCAATGAGGGTCTGAACACTTGAATTCTATACAATGTGTTATTTATTCAGTGCTGGTTTGATGCAAGTCAACTCTTAAATACATACGATGATGATTGTTACTACAATCTGAAATTTGGATATTTCAGTAGTACAACAAAAATGTCAGTTACCTGTTGATAAGACTGTTGTGGGTTCTCAGATGTAATATAAAAAAAGAAAGTGGTGCATTAGGCTCTCTGAATGTAAGACTAATGCAACATTTTGTTTTTGGATTTTTCTTCACTTGGATTTTACATAACATTTTAAAGCCTTTTTAACATAGTGCTGTGCGTTTTGTTTTGTCATATATTTTTTAGTTTACACTGTTGTACCACTGTTTATAAATATACTATTTGTAAATGGTGGTGGTGCTAATTACAAGAGTTACTTAGTTTTATATATTACTTCAGATCAATAAAATACTCTTATGTCAACATAAATAACATCTTATCACTGAAAACTGATCTTGAGTCATAAAATTTTAAAAGATATCCTTTTAAGATAGCTTTAGAATTTGCAATAGAAAACATACTGTGAGTGTACTGCCAACTGGATCACAAATAACTAGAAAGGTCTTGTTGGATAAATGAACTTCTTGTTTAATTAATCATACTGCCTTACTTAGGTTCTAATTTAAGTTGTGTATTTTACAGCAGGTCTAGGTCTCGTCGCCGCTCCCGCTCCCGCTCGCCACGCTCGGCGTCTCGCTCTCGCTCGCGTAGCCGCTCTCGCTCCCGCTCCAAGGGACGCTCCGTATCGCGCTCGAGATCTCGTTCCCGCTCTAAGGATTCCAAGAAATCAAACTAAATGGATTATAGTCTGACCAAGAAAACGGAAAACCTTGTCGAGTGTTATTTTATGTATTGGATAGTCTTCGCGGGAGTACCTTCCATCTGTGTTAAATATCCCTATGAGTGCACATAAATCTCAGTATTGGATTACTGACAAAGTGATCAAATATTAAGTTTTGTCAAAATTCCATATAAACACACTCCCCAAGTACTTAATTAAGCATTCACAAAAATGCTGCTCTGCCTAAGCTGGTTTTTAATTTCCCTGGTCAATTTTGGCTAGGATATTTTAGTGTATTAAGTTATTATCGGAAACAAAACTGCACCTTAGTGTTTCCTTGATATGTCATTCCTAGATAGTGAGTGTATTAAGCTACTATTGAATTTGTAATTGGTATGAGTAATAGTTTATTAAATAAATAATAAAGAATTCTTGTTTTATTACATTGGGTCAATGGCTCCTACTCTATACACAGTATAGAGGAGATCCACTTAAAA
The DNA here is from genome assembly GCA_905147225.2 of Euproctis similis. NCBI lineage: Eukaryota > Metazoa > Arthropoda > Insecta > Lepidoptera > Erebidae > Euproctis > Euproctis similis. Next base: position 5,193,341 of record LR990107.1, read on the forward strand.
TATAACCATTGTCTATATTTGATAAAATGTATTTTACTTTAAACTTATATTGTGGGGGGAAGTGGCAGCTCACGTCCGTAGGTAGCTCATTTCGCACCCTCTGGGTGGTGCCAACTAAATAAGCTACCAACGCTGAGAGCGGGCGGCGGTTAATAACGCGTAGGCCACCACAGGTCCTGAGGGGGTAAATCCTCTCTAAAAACGTGGACTTGGTGCCTTGGAAAAGCTTATCTTACCATATATAACATAAAGAGAAACTACCCCAGCCGCCACGTTGTGCGCCTCAATATTGGATCGTTAAAATAACCAAGCCAGCTCCAGTTAAGAAAGTCTTCACACAACAAATATTCCACAAGGGAATGCTTGAAGTTCGGCAACGCAGTCAATCCCTTAGTGACAACACCGCCAGAGACAACCCAACTCAAAACACTCAAACTCCGGCTCCTACGTCTTGGCAAATCTCCTCAACCGGACAGGATCATCACAAGCAATAGATTCGACATATGACTGCTGGACTCCCCGGATAAAACCACAGGATCTACTGCCCATGCTAAGAAACCAAGCGAACCTCCTCCTATTGTGCTGTTTGGAATTCAAGAAGTCAAGGAGGTCTCAAAAATGATTGAATCTGTTTGCAGCAAAGATCAGTTTAACCTTAGGATCCTAAACAAGATTCTTGCGTGTACTTGCTAGTACTGCAGAAGAATACAAAAAGGTATAGGTCGAGGATAGAAGGTATAGGTATAGCTCTAAAGGTATATAGGTCTAGGAAAACCTTTCCTAGACCTATACCTAGGTACAGGATCTGAAGGCAAGAAGGGAAAGAAGAAATTGACGCTAACCATACTGGGGAAATTGGAGCAAAACGTTTTGATTTTTTTTTCCCATATTGAGGCTGATTCTGTGTGAGACATACAAATATAAAAATGTATCCAATGATCAAGGATATTTTTTGAAAATCTTACTGTGGCGAATATGGGGTTCGATATTTTGATGAAAACTTCAATAAATCTATTCATGAGTTTATTAATTAAATATAGGCTATCAGAACTTGAAAATGGTTCCAAATACTGCGCATCCATAAAAAAGTCGTCATCGGAAGACGCAATATATTTATGATAAACCTTTCCTCTACCATCTCAATTAATCGATCTTGTTCTAATAACTGTTTTTCAATTTTTATTATATGTTCACAAGATTTTCGCCGTATCCGTATTCGAGAGAAAGCTTCTTCTGTTAATGATTTTATATCACTTGCAAGTCTATTAACGTTTTTACCAGTAATTTTTAGCTTTATTATTCCCCAGATTAATTCTATGGGGTTTAACGTACAATGATATAGTGGAAGCCTCAAGACTTCGTGGCCGTGTGATTTTAAAATCTCATCAATCTGATTTCTGATTTTTCACTGCTTCCAGTAATTGAAATTTACGCCAATTAGTGAAGGATATTGTTTGATTAAAGCCATTCTTTTAAAACTGCAATACAGTCGGCTTTTGCAAGCGGTTTGTCTAATTGTACAAAATGTACCTACTTGGCGTTGTCTATGACAACTAGAGAAGTTCCCGACCCAACTTTCATAGACGGGGTTCGTTCTTACCTATGTTGGGGATATACATTGAGAAACTTACAGCTTTTATGCTTTTCCGATGGCAAGGGGGCCGCTGGCTCTTAGACCAGTGGTTCCCAAACTTATTTTGTCTACTGCCCACTTTGAGAATATTTTTTTAGCGCCCCCATTTTTTCACCTATTTAAAAACCACTAACACATCCTCATAGTACAAATCACCCCTCAGGCCTTTACACAACGCCCCCATTTTCTTTCTGGGTCTCTTACAAGCGGGCGTTATCGTCCACTTGTTCGAGGAGCCTGCATTATTATACAATTTATATATATATATATTCTTTCTATTTCTTTCTTTAAATAATTACATTATTTGTTGTTGCATTAAAAAGTGCAGAGTGAATTTGGTCTTGTTACGAAACAGGACCCATTGGGTTATTAAAATAAAACGAAACATGATTATAATAAGTTTATTGATTTTATAATCAATTATGTATAACTTACATCCAGTAAAACACCGTCAACAGCAGGACATAATAATGAACAGTGTTGTTTAGGTGCATCTCTAATTATTCAAACTCGATTGTCCCAGGAACATAGACTAATCAGAAAAGTAAAATGGTAAAACTTAATTGTTGAAAGAAAAGGAAGAGAAACTAAGGAACATTATGTTATAAATATTATGCATTACAAACTGATATCTGAATATTTACAACATATTGTGAAATTTCAATTGCCACAACTGCTTCAGTTTCGTTATTTGACAAAGAAGAAAAAGGACATCTTCAAAAACGTTTTGTTTTTTATCACTTTGCAGGATTATTCAGTTCATTTAACCGTTTTATATACACATATATATATATATTTTAAATATTTCATTCTTATCCTATTATTCTGATAATTTCTATTTATTTTTAATCGTAAGAACTAGCACAAAGCCCAAATATAATGATCAGATTTTTCATTATTGGCTGCTGCAACCATTCTTATGAAGAATGTTCATGAATCATCGAGTAAAATGAGTTAACCGATAAGATAAGTTAAAATATATTTATTTCTTTAATGTAGGTAGGTACTTTGTTCAGATTTGTTCTTAATATTCTGCTTAATTCTCTGTTAACCTCTTTTATTAAGGTTTATAAGTGGTATAGTTCTTAGATTAAAAAAAAACTAAGTGATTGAAACCATCAGAATCACTGTAAAATAAAAAAATCAAAAGTATTTAAACTATAACCATACAGCTTAATAGCTGTTCTATTTTGGCAGACAACTTATCGTTTGAACTTCACTAAATAATATAATTTGCCAGTTGTTATTACATTCTGGCTAAACTATATATTGTATGCCAGAGTACATGTATACTACAGCATTTAAAGTTTCAGTTGACATATTAAAAAAATATACAAAGAAACCACAAAAAAAATGAGAACATAAACATTACCGACATGTTTGTTGATGAAACTATATATAGCACTGCTAATGACGAAATATAATCGAAATAGCAGACTATTTTGTTGCGGTTGTTTCATATTTAGTTTGATTTCTTGGAATCCTTAGAGCGGGAACGAGATCTCGAGCGCGACATGGAGCGTCCCTTGGAACGGGAGCGAGAGCGGCTGCGCGAGCGAGAGCGAGACGCCGAGCGTGGCGAGCGGGAGCGAGATCGGCGACGAGACCTGGACCTGCTGTAAAGTGTACACGCACCTTACTAAAAAATCTATAAAACATAATATAAATCGTAATTTATCAAGAACAGAGCTATATTCTTAGAGCTTATATCGTACTATCATACTAAATATGGTATTGCATAATGTGAGATAGACTGGCATTGTAAATCGGCAAGTATTTGATGACACAAAGGGATTCTCTGACTCCAAACCATCTAGAATTATGTAAGTGTGTGTTTAAATGGATTGCCGTTCAAACACAGCCAGTGAACATCAGTTTTAAAGAATGGTAATGGCCACCTTTTTAGCGTTATTTTAACAGGTACACAGGTAAATGTACTCTATCTTTAGGTACACAAAACTGCATTTTAAAGAGAAGAACAGATTTGAAAGTTTTCTTTTTCCTACATTCTAAACTAGTGCAGTTGCTGTTTTATGCTAACATATGAAGTCAGGTTTAGTGGCGCACTGTCCTGGTAAACCCTCTCTGTCCACAACTAATACAGCCACTAGATTGAAAAAGCACTACCATAAAACAATGCTCAATTCAATCAGAAACCTTCACTATCAAATGCTCAGTAAAATGCGCGTCAGACGGCGGGTGTAGATTTATTTATAACTACACTTTAGAGTATGAATGACATTTGCAAAATAGTTTGTCTGGAAAGTAATAAGTCTGCTTCTTCATGTTTCCTTGGTCACTGTTAAGGAATAAAATGAGACTTGCACGGGGCCCTCACTAAATAGATACTACCTTGTGAAGAACTCATGCGAGTTAACCAGGCCCCCGTCGAACACAAATCGGATAGTGGCGTGTAACTCACTCAGTGCACGCACTGATTACACAACTAGTGCTTTCCGTCGCGCAGTGCGAACACTATTATCAGTGAAGTTGGAGACGAGTGGAGAGCGCGCGGGGCGAAGGCCGGGGCTCCGAGGCCGTGGTCTACGTAGTTCGCAGAGCCAAGTTACCGGAGAGTGGAACTCATGCGCGTAGGCGTAGTGCTAATTACGAAGCGCAGGCTACAAGTGCAGACACTGAAGAGATCGTTCGCGCACTGCACAATGATAACCTATAACATAGTTATCATTGGTAAAGTGGATTCCAGGCTTGTGGTGCAATATTCTGCTCACAAATCAGAGATTCTTTAAGGTATGTTGTAACATCAAATATTACCTACCAAATGACAATAAACGAACACAAGAGTTAAAAAGTACTAGCTATCTATACCTGCGGCGACGGCGGCGAGTACAGTCGCGGGCGTAGTGGCCCCTATCTCCACAGTCGTAGCAGCGGTCGTCATGAGAACGCGGTGGCAAACGACGTGGTGGTGGTCCTCTGCCCCGATATCCACGACCTCCATTAGACATTTCTACGCGTGCTCGTCGACCACAGATGGTACGTCCATCTAGACCACGCACCTGAAACGAAAAAAAAAATCTATTTAGTTGACTGCTGGCATATATACGTGACTTTTGGACAACTATTTCCTTGCTAAAGTCCGAATACTGAACCGCCACTCAAACATATAAGTGCCACTTAAGCGTTGAAGTAGCTGACACATTAGACAGAATACGTGAAATTTGAGCACTAAGTAGCACTTTATTGATTGTGAGATTTGAGTGGCGGTTCAGTATTCGGGCGTAAGTCAACTAAACACCATATATATCTAAAAAATTGTTCAATTACATAACATAACTTCACACCTTTTTCTACTTGACAGTATGAAGGTTTTTTTTTTATGAGAGAAGGGGCAACCGAGCTTGCGGGTCACCTGATGGAAAGCAATCAACGCCGCCCATGGCGTCTGCAATACCAGGGGCATCACATCAGCGTTGCCGGCCTTTCAGACGAGAATAGGCTTATTTCTTGAAGGTTCCTAGGTCGTAGCGGTCCAGAAATACCGCCGCCGGCAACTGGTTCCACTATTGCCATACCGGGCACAAAGGTGAGGTGTACAAAGCACAACACGAATATAACTTTATTTAATGCACTTATATCTTCAAGGAACTATAAAATTAAACACACTAACTAAACATTTATTGAGAAAAACTTAAAACAATCTAGATATTAAGTTATATGGTTTGCGCCACAAACTTAATTTGCTGATTCATAGAAACGGAATGACTGTCATGATCACATTAAGAGCTGAAAGATATTTGTTAAAATTATTAATTACTCTGCCAAGATAAATATTATGAAAAGATCTAACATGTTTAGCCAATAAAATTAAATAAGTTGGCTCCTTCAATTACACAATACTAAGAAATCCAGCACATCAAAACAATAATAATATTATTTATCACTGAAAACTGTTGATGCTTAGAACACTATTTTACTTTATGAGTTGTGACATTGTATGTGCAATTAAGTATTACTGTAACTTAAACTTCGAAACAAATAACAACAAATAAGAAATGGAAAGCGCACACAAACCTTTAAAATTATGTATAACACTTCAAACAAAAGGAAAAAGAAACAAAGGACATAAAATCGATAGATTTTTTAAATTACCGCATCTTCAGCATCTCGGGGATCTTCAAATTCCACAAATGCGAAGCCGGTGGGATTTCTGGCGATCCAGACATTTCTCAATGTTCCATAGTAAGAAAATGCATCTTCGAGTTCAGGTTTACTGGCGTTATTACCTAAGTCTCCCACATAGACCTTGCAGTCAGCATATCGCGACATATTTTAACTGAAATTTTTTAGATATTTAAAACGCTTATTCCCAGAACAAAATAGTAATAGTTTATAGAACACGCATGTAATCATTGCAATGTGACATAGACAATAAAAACAAACATTGTTTGAAAACTTACACAATAACAATAAACAGTATCTTTTTTGAAGATTTTAACTCATAGTACACAAGTCCCAATCAAACAACGAACAAAATGGCGTCGTATCGTTGCTGTCGCAAACCGCCTACCTAAGTACCTACCTACGTATCGAAAAAAGACCGGCCGGGCGGTGCCTGAAGCCGCTTAAAATTTACGTTGTCTATGGTAGTGGCGTAAACATCACTCTGTGGTTCGGAAGGCAATCAATACTGAGGGGAGATTACCTAACAACACGGGCAACATGACATTGTTAATTCTTCTTCTTTCTTTACTGGCGACTATGACCCTACCTACCAGTCACTTTTGGCCATTAATAATCGGTTAACTTCGCGATACTTTTCAAGAAAGTGTCATGATTCCGAAAGTTTGTAAAGTATGTATAGCCGAAAGTTTAACATAGCTCGAAATATAAATTATTAAGCCAAGTCAATTAAAGATAAAAACTAAGTTATTTAGTACAAAAATATATTTAAAAAAAGGACATGTTTTCTACTATATGTTTCTAACATTGTTAATATACCAGCACCATCTGTGATTGAGTAACAATCAGAGAACTGTCTATTTTGCGATCGCAAATGATGGTGTAACAAAACGTGATTTATATAGATCTGAACGTGATTTAACGTTCTGTAATCAATCTGATGGCCAATTCTTATATACAGATACGTAGGTAGCTAATAGCCCCGTCAATCTCTATTACGTTGAACTGGCAGTGGAAGTATTGTGGTTATTAGAGTCAGACCGAAACCGAATGTTCAGCCGCCACTTCAGTTTCGGCCGAAACCGAAACTCACGTGTTCACGTTTAAAATTTCATAAAATACTGAAATTTGATGCTTTTTCCCATTATTTTGTGACAATTAGAAGAGGAAATGAAAAAGAATGGGTATATTATGCATGAATTTTGTTGCAATCAACAATATAACTTCACGCCTTTTTCTACCTGAAGGTGTAGGCAAAATGTTTACCAGATATAAAAAAGTAAAAAATATATGTCGGAGGAAGCCATTGAATTGGTTGTCAAATTAATTGTTGTATAACGCATAGTGTGCATTATATAATGTTTATTGCATATGTAAAAGCTAATAGTTTCTAATAACTTTTAATTTGATTTTGCTTTATTATTTACGTTTTTCTTTAGACGAGTTAACATTATAATTATAATTTAAGTAATAACCAATCTGTGCAGAGCATTTGCTTGAGTGGGGTCGAGGCGCCATCTTTTTTAAGGAATGCGATAGTTATGACGAGGCTTATTGTCTTGTGAAATACAGACGGATCGAGGTGGATCCTGGAGTTCTGTTTGCGAGTGGTTTTAAAGATTGGAGTTTTGAACTCGCTGCTCAATCCAAATTATTCATTAAATAATTGTTTACTGATTTTGATATTGTTTAACCAAGAATAAATGTGTTCAATAACAGTTATCAATTGTTTGTGCTCGGATTATATCCTGATTTACCCACATTTAATATCCCCAGTAAGGAATCAAATAAAAGACTCTCCGATATATATATTATCCAATATTCAAATCGCTCATTGTTTTTCGTCCGTCTGCCTAACGTAATCCTCCTTCGGAATGTTTTCGTTGGTGGGATAGGAAAGGAGTTGAAAGTGGAATGAGGAGGGGAGAGCTTTGGGCCTCGAGATCCTTCGCCCTCACCGAGCAAAACGCGACTTGAGCCACTTGACGCTGATATCTCAGAGGTCATAGTATTTAACCAGTTGAGCCGGTCTATTCATTCAGCGAACTGCGTGGCTCTACCACTCGTCTACATACATACATAACTTCATGCCAAATTCCTTGCGGGGTAGACACAGAGAACAAAGCGCAAAAAGGAACGATTCTTACACACCTCACCCGCTTCCTTGACTTTGATAACTTTTTTCACGCACGCGCGTCGGTTTTTGAGGCTCCTAATATCGCAGGATAAACCCTGAACTTTCCTCCAGAACACGTTCTATTTGGTCATGGAATGTCTTGGCCGTCCTTGACTCATACATCCATCCGCTTTTTTATTGTATATTTGCTTACTCAGTATTGCTTCATTCATTCTTTCTACACGTCGGAACCGTCAGAGCAATCCGACTTCTTTCCTTAAAACCTTGTTTTCGATGCGGTCAGCGAGGGGTCACTCCGCCGATTTTGCACAGTGCCTCATTTCAACCGCGTTTATCCTACTTTCATGCACACTCTGCCATACCCAACTCTCGCTTCCATAAGTTGGCGTTGGATATATTACCGCATTATAAATAGCTAGCTAGGCTTTTCTACTAACATTCTTTGCGTCCAGGAATCTGCCCAACCCTCCATTTACGCTGTTTTATATTATATAAATTACTATTATTTAAATTACTGTTACACCGGGAAAGTAGAAAGCACAGTAAAATTATAAATCTGTTAAAAGCGCGTTGGGGGATACCTGGGAGCAAACAATCTGAGCAACAAAATCCAGCTCGCTATTCACAGTACGGTACTGATCCCAACACTAACTTATGAAAGCGAGAGTTGGGCATGGCAGAGGGTGCATGATAATAATGATAAAGCAGTCAAAATGAGGTCGCTACGCAAAATTTGCGGCAGCAGGTTCGCCGATCGCGTCGAAAAAAAAGTTTTATGGAAAGGTTTGAAAGAGGATTGGAAGAGAGTGTCGGTGTAAAAATTAGGTAAGTGCCTACTCCGATGGTTTGGACACGTCGATAGATTGATTTATGCAAAATTGACTAAGCAGTTGTACAGTATAGAAGCGTAAGAATGGAAAGTATGTGGTCGCCCTTGTTGATATACTTTCCATGATCAAATTAAACGTGTCCTTAAGAAAGGTGATGCCACGAGTCTCAAAAACCGGCGAACATGTGCGACAATGTTGATTGAAAGTCAAAGAAGTAAGGGATGCAAGAATCGTGCCTAATGGCGCTCTGTTTTCTCTGCCTTCCCCTTAGACTTGGTATAAAGATATGTAGGTATTTATGTACTATTACACTCGGACACTATCACGAAAAGGTCATTGCCACAATGGAAGTCATAAATCAATATTATAATTTAGCTTGGACCCATATTTTAAACAGCTCTGTGCATCTGCAGCCATAAAATCAGGATATCAGGTTTTTCAATGTTAATCAAACTTTTGTTTTATGTACGTACGTAAATATAAAGGGAGGTATTAATTCCAATTTCAATATAAGTATAGAATAGAAGATTTTAATATTCAGCGTCTAGTAGCTCTCGCAAACGGTAACATGTATATTACTGACAAGGGGCCGTTCAAGTATTACTTATGCACTATAGGGGGGCGGGGTGTCCTTGTTTTGCTTATTTTGGATGACATGGGGGTAGGGGGTCCAGATGATGACTACGTCATCAGTAGCTATTCAATTTTACTTAAAAACCTGAGACCAATCTCAAAAATGTTTACGTAATTAAGGGCGGAGGGGGTATGAGCTTTGCTTACTTTTGTTGCCGATCGCCAATGACCTATGTGTGGAGTCTCTGCCTACACTAATCCTAATAATACGATAAGCAGAGAACAGCATTTGATGCTCAGAGTGTACTTAGGAAATATCCATTCTCATCGCGCAAATGGGTACAGAAATACACAGTGGACCGATTCATACACGCAAATAAGAAGCAAGAATACAAAACATATTTATTCAAACCTTATTTAAAACACACATTATTTATTTAAGATTCTCATAGTCTTAAGAAAATCTCTTTAGTCTTTATTAAAATTTTCCATCACAACTTGTATGATACACTAGAGTCTAAAGTTTAAAATGGTAGAGCCACTCAGCTTGAAGGGGCCGGTGAAATACCACAGCCTCTCACAAGATCAACGTTAAGTATTCAGAGGCCAACCCCCTTCCCTCTATTTTTCTCCATTAAAGGCAGGCAACGCAACTGTACAACTAACAACTGCGTTACAAGTGTCCAGTGCTAGTCACCTTCCACTAGGTAACCCACTTGTTTGTTTGCCCTCCTATCCCATAAAAAAAAAACATTATATCTAGTGTTAAGGTACCTAATAAAGTAGCAAACAAGTCAGCATGGCTTGTTTTCTACTAAACAATAGTATAAGAAGTAGCTAACAAGCCATGCGTGCTGAGTTGTTTGCTACTTTGAATATTCAGTTAAGCTATCGTTACTCACCCTAGCTTAACTGGTTAGCTATGTCTTTTCAAATTTCTACTGAATCTGTCTACAAATAATTAAAAGTGTTTTTGGCTTCAATTTATTTTCTAGTAGGCCAGTCAACTCGAGATCTTTTTACATTATTTCATAGGACAAAATCAGTTGAGGCATTTCGAACTCACATCAACACGATATGAATTAGTATTTGTAATCAGTGGTGGGATACATATTTAACATTTAAATCTTTAAATTAGGGTCCTGCAGTAACTTGGAAGTAAACATCGCACGGTTGCCGCCAAGGTTCCAGAGTTGGTTCCGGCTTGAATATCTCAAGCTTGGGAGGTTCCACTTCTGTCGGTAATTCTGGTTTTATCTGTGAACAATTACATAAGAAAAAAGAAATGTAAATGAGTAAAATATAACTAATATTAACTAATATATTACTATAATGTAACTCTATATGCTGTTGAGGCAAGCGCACCCTTTGGGACAATAAAAGTGCATAAGTTTGTATACACATCGCACGCGACAGCATGAAATAATGTTATTTTGTTACTAAGTTCATCATAGTAAAATACAAACTGTCTATCGCAAGCTTTACACAATCATACTTTTATAAATCGATAGACCAAAAAACTGTAGCTGGATTTCAATGCAGATATATTATCTGAATCATTAGAATCAAAATACAAAAAAAAAATCATTACAATCGGCCCTGCAATTAGGATGTGGTCTGTGACACGCAAAGCAGGGGAGAAACTAGCACGCGCCATCATCAACGATATCTTATTATCTACACATTAAGCAAATAGTATGCGGAAGTGAAAAAAAATCGCAAATTGATTAAAAATATCGCAACACAAGAGTTGACAAAATCAAATTACTAAAATTAGATTAGCTTATTGCATCAGCACTGCGCTAGCGAAAAGCAAATTAAAATTGGTCCAGCTGTTTTGAGAGTTGTAGGAACAAATTGTGCTTAAGGAGTATTTAGATTTTATATATGTGAACTCAGAATAGCATAAAACCGTTTAAATATAACAATATAATGTCGATATCTCGCAAAGGGACGATCAGCAGTATTGCATAGAATGCAAGTACTTATAATCGTAGTTATGGGTTTAAAATTTTCCATACAATCTCAAAAATATTAAAGTTATATTATTCGCAAATGAACTCACAAGAATGTCACTACCCTCGTGGTCATAATATGGACTGCTGAGTAGAGGTAAGCGGTTTGATTCCAACTCGAGTACAAACTATAGAAGGATTGTATAGCATATAGAGGTGATTGTATTTCAATGTCTTTAGAGATAAATGATGGATTACATTTGCGTTAGGAATTAGATGTGTAAAAAATATACATTCGCGAGATTAATTTTTAACTGTAACCAAGCGAAGCGTAAGTACTTCGACGTGCCACACGTAATATTCCTTACCTTATGTGGTCTTCTCAATTTGAGGTGAACCAACTTGACGTGGGTCCTCATTGCGGTCCTCTGCGAGAACTTCCTGCCGCAGGAGGTGCATTCGAATGGCTTCTCACCGGTATGCGTGCGCACGTGGTTGGTTAAAACACTCTTGCCCTGTGGCAAGGTGAAAATAAATTAAATTACCGTAGTATTATAATACCTATTATCAGTAATTAAATATAAAAGTAGCAATGTAAATTTTTATTTTTTGTAGTATAAAAACGCACTAAACGTTCCGCTTAGTAAATCTGCATTGGTCATATTTTTGCAATTAACCATAGAAAAAAAAATACATATGAGTCCTAGCCCATAGATGTCAAATTTGAAATAAAATAAAAATCCATGCGTGCTATTACTGGGTTATTGCTTGGGGGCGGCGATATTATTAACCTATTTACCAACATACATTGAACATAGTTTGACTTTCCATCTCAATGAATACATATAATGTGTCGAGCTTTGCGTTTCTGACTATGACTGACAACTTTGTTCCCGCTGTACGGCAATAGGTTCTACCACCGTAACAATTCGGTGAGTCGAAACTTTATCACCTTTGAAAGATAAAGACACAAATGTGGATGTTCAAATTTCAGCCACCACTTACTGTCGGCAAGTACCTATTTCCAAGTACCTGACCGAATATCTGGGCTGTTTTATATTATTGATTATACTTACATACATATTATCGTTACAAACATGCACATAATGATTAGGTATATGAGACTTCTCACAGTCTCATATGCTAAATGATACTGATCTCATAAGATTTCTAGTCTGTTTTTCATGAACTGTATTATCATACTACTGATACAAATTGGGGTTTCCCCCGGTGACCTCCAACCTCCCCTCACAGTCACCCCATGCCTCGCAACTGAGCCTGATACCTTTAAACTAGTCATCGTCTACTAACGATGTTGATTTACTGATATCACTGAGACATCACCCTTTGGCGATGTTACTATTGGTTCCTAGAACCACCTGATATCACTGAGACATCACCCTGTGGCGATGTTACCATTGGTTCCTAGAACCACTTGATATCACTGAGACATCACCTTGTGGCGATGTTACCATTGGTTCCTAGAACCACTTGATATCACTGAGACATCACCCTGTGGCGATGTTACCATTGGTTCCTAGAACCACTTGATATCACTGAGACATCACCCTGTGGCGATGTTACCATTGATTCCTAGAACCACTTGATATCACTGAGACATCACCCTGTGGCGATGTTACCATTGGTTCCTAGAACCACTTGATATCACTGAGACATCACCCTGTGGCGATGTTACCATTGATTACTAAAACCACTGCAACCTACTGATATACCTGGGCATCATGTCCCCGGCATCTGAATGACACATATTAGACACATATTAATATATCACAGCAAATAACTCTGCATTAATCTGTTCTGACATTAATGTATACAAATTATAAATTCACTCACTGACGCTGCACTAACTGTAATCTTAATTAACACTCCGACGCACCTCCCCAGGACGCTTCGCTCCCGCCGCCATCATGCTTATTGTACCCCCGCCAAAAACGGGAAAGTCCATTATCGGCGGTAGTCAACATAAATACTTTCTTATGCATGGTGACGGACATAATAAATAAATATGATTCATAAATGTACAATATCTGGATGACCGAGCTTTGCTCGGTATTTTCTTTTTTTTTATAAACAACGCCATCTGCTGGAATAGCTTTAGTGTTGTTGTCGTTAAAGCAAGTTAGTTGCTCACAATTTAAAATAATTATAGCATTCGCCAATAGATGTCAGGAATTCCAAAAAGTAAGTTGATGTTTAAGTTGATTATCGATAAAACACGATAAAATGAAATTTTCTAAAAATGATTCCTAGCTAGATCGATTTATCGCCCCCGAAACCCCCTATATACTAAATTTCATGAAAATCGTTGGAGCCGATTCCGAGTTCCAATTAATATACATATATATATACATATATATATATATACAAGAATTGCTCGTTTAAAGATATAAGATTTAAATGTTATAAATAATAAATAAATACACATTTACGGATATCTTTGTATTCGCGACAACATTCGCGACACTTACCCTGAAAGCTTTGCCGCAGGTGTGACAAATGTGTCTTGGTGGCGCTCGTCTACCGGCGTGCACTGTATGCGTGTGCTTGGCTAGAGAACTTCTGGACGCCAGGGCCGATCCACATATGGAGCACACGTGTGACCGGATACCTTCATGTTGGATACGAATGTGGGACTGCAGGGAATGCGCTGTTTCGTATCGCTTGTCACATCTGGTGCACGGATAACTGAAATGTTTAGTCTTTATAGCACACAGACTTCTGAAGGTCGACACAGATGTCCTTTACTAAGGTCACGAAAGGTGAAAGTCAAAATTAATATTACGATAACCTGAAACAAAGTCAAGGTTGCGACGTGAGACTGAGATAACCTATATATGTATATACATGCTGTATTTGACAAGGACAAATCCAAATCGAATTTGTAACTGATACCGGAGATTATCCCGTTCAATTGTACAAACAAACAGACTCTGCAGCATTATAATATTAGTATTAGATATGACAACTCACATTAAACTTCCCTTGTCCTTGTGCTTCATGCTCTTCTGTAAGTGTTGACGCAAACTATGAGCAGATTTGAACCTGCAATTATAGTAATACGTATACGAAATTGAGCAATCGTATATGCACCTATTTGAATTTCTCCATTGCGATAAACTTATTAACTGAATGCAAATATGTACTTATATTACGAGCCTCTTGGTGCATTGGTAAAGCTACCGACTGCAGAATCGAGGTTGGCGTGTTCAATTCCCACCCGAGTACAAATATTTGTGACAAGCATGCAAGTTTGTATGGCGTCTGAGTGTTTTTCTATGTATTATATGTATGTATTTACAAAAGAAAAGTATAATGTATTATTAACCGTTATCTAGTATCCATAGCACAAGCATTTAGTTGCTTAATTTGGAACTAGAGGGCGCTATGTGACTTATGTCCAAGATATTATTATGCTATTATTAGGTACATATATTTTTAAATAAACAAATACAATTTCACAAATCAGAAAATAGTCTTAGTGTTGTGAAAAATAGCTTATGAATCATGAAGTCGAGGGATCGATTCCGGGATCGCACCAATGACTGCAATGGTGTACGGCAATAGGAATTATTTGGGACGTAACAATACAGCGATTTGTGGCTTAAGAGCCGCTGCCCACAACTTAGGGTAGAAAAAGGCATGAAGTTATGTAAAAAAAAAACTAATTTTTGAATTGAAGCTGGTGAATATGTGCTGTGGGATGTGATGGTGTAACCTCACCTGACATCACACTCGACGCAGTAGAACTCTTTGACGTCGGTATGCTTCAACTGATGGTGTTTGATCTGAGTTCTGGTTCTAAACTTTTTACTGCATATTGAGCATTCGTAGTTCTTTATACCCTGATGGATCCTAGTATATAAAAAAATATAATCATTAATAATTCACTTTTTTTTTTTTACTTTTTTTTTTTTGTTAAGAGCCTCAAAAACCGACGCGCGTGCATGAAAAGAGTTATGAAAGTCAACGAAGCGAGTGAGGTGTGTAAGAATCGTGCCCTATGGCGCTCTGTTCTCTCTGCCTACCCCGCAAGGGATTTGGCGTGAAGTTATGTATGTATGTATTTTATTTTTCTATGGTAAAATGGGGCAAACGAGCAGGCGGGTCATCTAATGGAAAGCGACTACCGCCCATGTACATCTGCAACTAAGGGTTCCTAAGACGTCGTGGTCTGGAAATACCGTTGCAAGAATTGCAGGTTGAAGCGCACAGTTGTTGATCGCCAACCATTAAGCCAAATTATTATTTTTTAGCGAAAACAAGTAATAATCTAATTTTAAGTGACGATAATTTAAGCCCAGTGGTTCACTCTGACTTCTGTTTGAGCGTTATCAAGTACAAAGCCAGTTAAATGTACTTAATTAAATACAGCGAGACTAGATTGACAGTTTGTAATAAAATGTCAGTAGTTAGTACTTACTGCAAATGTTCAGCCAAAGAGTCTTTGTTGACAAAACTCTTACCGCATTGCTCACACTTTGGTCGATCACCGCTGTGGTGGTTCCTCATGTGACCGCGGTGTGTTTTGGTGTTGCTATCGAAAATAATCATATACGGAGCAGATGTTATAAAACCAAAGAAGTTTTCAAAAAGAAGAAGAATAGAAGATTCAAAATTCAACAACATATTTTGATTTAGATTATAAAAGTAAATCATGCAATTTCAATTAAAATTACTGAGATATCAAAATACACATCACTACATGCTACGTAGTATGAAACGTAAACTGAAAACAGAACAGAAGATGAGGGTAATGATTTTTGAAAGTTTCTTGAAAAATAAAGCTACTACTCACTTAGATACTTTCCCACATATATGGCAGGTGAACAGTGTCAGTAAACCTTCATGCTGGGTTCTGTAAAAAAAATGGCGTATAAACAACTATTACAAAAAAAAATGTGAAAGTCAATAACGGGTCAATACCACGGGTGGGAATCGAGACTAAAATATTACCCAACTGTGCAATATTAGAAAATAGAGGTCATTCAACAAGTTAAACCAATGGAAGCTAAATGACAATACTTTGCAACAAAATAGCTTTATAGACTGAAAATGTATGCAGCTAAGCAAACTAGATTAAACAATTGACGAGTTAGTTCATTTGTGAAGACTTAAGATGTTATCTTCAAACACCCTCCAGGTCGAGCTTCCCGCTTCCGATACGCTTAGGCACCAAGAATTTCTCGAAATTCTTTTCTGAGGTTATGTGCGAGTTACCTTGATGACTGACAACTTTGCGCCCAATGTATGACAAAAGGTTCCGTCACCATTTGGGGACGTAACGATCCGGCGAGTCGAGGCTTAACACACCATCTTCGAGTAGAAAAAAGAGGTGAAGTTATTTCATCACAAATACCTGTAATGGTCAATGATCGATGTTCTGTCAATCATTCTTCTGCCACACTCGACGCACTCGTATCGTCTAGTGTGTATCAAGTTGTGTACATTAAAGCTATATGTCGTTGGTAAAAACATATGGCACAGTTTACATTCGAAACTGCCCCGACTCTGTGGACAAACATATTACTTGCATCATTTCACATTTCACAATAACCTCACACGTTTCCGGATTCCTAATTATTCTAATATTAGTTGACCTGGCGAACTTTGTTCCGCATCAAAAGTAATAAGTAAGGAAATTTTGAATTTATACATACATAACTTCACTATAGAGGAATAAAGCTTATGTCACATAGTATGAAAATATGGGAGAAAGTAATAGCGAGAAGAATGAGAGAGGAAAGTGAGATCACGCAGAACCAGTTCGGATTTATGCCGGGACGAGGAACAACAGATGCGATTTTCGCTCTTCGTCAACTGTTCGAAAAATACCGACGTGCACATAAGAACTTGCACATGGTTTTTATTGATCTAGAAAAGGCATATGACAGAGTTCCTCGTAAAGTTCTGTGGTGGGCTTTCAAAGAAAAAGGAGTGCCTGGGAAGTATGTTAGGCTTGTACAGGCGATGTATGCAGGAGCGTATACGAGTGTCCGGCCCGTAGCCGGTGTCACCGACCAGTTCAGTGTGGAGGTGGGCTTGCTCCAGGGATCGGCTTTAAGCCCTTACTTCTTTCTCCTGATAATGGATGCTCTTACATCGGACATTCAGGAGAACGCACCCTGGTGCATGCTCTTTGCTGACGACATTGTTCTGGTAGGAGAGGAAGCGGCCGAAGTAGAACATAGGCTGAAAAGATGGCAGGAGAAGCTAGAGAGAGTCGGTTTTAAGATCAGCCGCGAAAAACTGAGCACCTATTTTGTGACTTTGGTGGCTCCTCTGGCTTTTCCTCAATATCTTTGGACGGGAAAAGCCTCAAAGTTACGTAAAACTTTAAATACCTTGGTTCGCTTATTCAAAGCGACGGCAATATTGACCGGGATGTGAATAACAGAATGAATGCGGGATGGATGAAATGGCGACAGGTCTCAGGGACAGGATGCGACCCACGGATGCCCCTCAAATTAAAGGGAAAATATACAAATCGATTGTCAGACCTGTCATATTGTATGGATCTGAATGCTGGCCAATGAAAGAAGTGGATGAAAGGAGAGTACATGCAAGAGAATGCGTGTGTTAAGATGGATGTGTGGTGTGACAAAATTGGATAGAATAAGAAATGAGTATGTAAGAGGAAGCATGAAAGTAGCACAAATTACAGAAAAAATTAGAAGTGGTAGATTGGCGTGGTATGGACACATTATAAGAAGGGACGAAAGTCATGTCATAAGGAGAGCGATGGGTATGACTGTGGATGGACACATTAGTAGAGCAAGGCCGAAAAAGAGATGGATGGACTGTGTAAAAGTTGATATGAGTATGAAGGGAGTAAGTGTGAACACGACGAGTGATAGAAGGGAATGGAAAATGATAACATTGTGCCAACCCCACTTAGAGTGGGACAAGGGCAGGAAAATGATTACATAGATAACTTCACGCCAAATCCCTTGCGGGGTAGGCAGAGTCTATTCTCACAATAAAAATGTGAGCCATCACGCCTGGCAGAAATTTCTAAAATACTTTGTGAAATTAATGATAGGCCCAAACAAAAGTACAGATTATGACAGGAACTAAATATGTCACGATAAAAAAATACTAATAAACTACAAAATTTCTCTAGAAAATTATGACACTTTATTTTATATACATTTATTTTCATATACCTATAGTCTACATATAGTATATATATATTACGTCATATAGTAGGGATAGCGTGGCGATGCGTCGCCACGGTCTGTATAGCCACGCCAACAATCAGGTTTACCCTCGCCTATAGATGTTTCACATCAAAAAGATTCATTCAGGTATTATGTGAAAAAACTGTTAATAGTGGTAGAGCCAAGCAGTTCGCTGCATGGATGGGCCGGCTCGACCGGTGTAATACCACGACTTCTCAGAAGATCGACGTAAAGTGGCTTATGCTGCGTTTCGTTTGGAGAGAGAGGCCCACCCACCTTGCCCTCCTTTTAACTGCCGGCAACGCAACTGTAACACTATTTGTGTTGCTGGTGTCCATGGACGGCGGTAGTTGCTTAGCATCAGGTGAACAGTTTGTTCGGTTGCCCTCTTATTCCATAAAAAAATAAAATTTATATAATATAGCATATATAGTGATAAATAAGGGCTGAAATTTTGGTCGAGAATACCTTCATGGAACCAAAAAATATGACATAATTGTCACTGCTTACACCTTCAGGCGTTAAAAGCGTGAAATAATAATATACAAAATGTACTTACTGGACTATGTTTCGTCATGTGATTGTCCAGTTTGGTCTCAAAATTAAAACCTTTATGACACAAATGACATTTAAATGGAAATTTGAGACCAGCACGACTCGCCTCCTGAAATTATTTCTTAGTAAATAAATCATGCATTTGTTACTTCTGCATCATTTTACGTTTGACGTTAAATTAATTTGTCTATTTACCTGACACATTAATATATTGCATTTTTACTACTAAGGTAAATATATACTACTTAGTTATGTATAATTACATGAGTAAAAAGAAATAACAATCTTTACAATGGTCAAACAAACATTTTATACTTCTAAGCAGTTTTATTATAAAATTACTCATTGGCTTACTTCATTCTGTTTGATTTGTTCCTCGGGGTTCAGAGTTATTATTCTGATCTTGCTAGGGTCTAATTCTATAGGTTTTCTTATAGAAGATTTACTTGATTCCTCATCTTTATTTTTTTCTTTCTTGCTGTGAACAAAAAATATTTTATCGCAGAGAATTATTATTGGGCTTTTATGAAAAACGCCACTTGAATAGATAATAGTATGACATAAAAAATCACACAACAACAATTTGCTCCATATATATAATTCAAAAACTTGTATTTGGTGTAGTCATTTATAGGCCGCAGACTAATATTGACTAGATAAATATAGAGTATGACTATATTAAATGAACAATAGAGAACCTGCTCTTACTGCTTTTTTCCTTGCTCTCTTTCTTCTTTGTTTTCTTCTTTTTCTTCGACTCAGGTTCCACTTTGTATTCTTCTAATAGAGATGCTAAGTCTACATCATCTTCATTTAATTTATTATTGTTTGATCTAGAAAAATAATATGTATTAGCTGCAAGATTTAAGCACAGACATATATCATGTAGACATATTGAGCCTACTTATAAATTTTGTGACCAAAATCTTTCCAACCAGATGAGCAGATTTCGGTCAGATTGTAGGTATTTTCCTGAACATGAATATATTAATGTTCATGAAAATTTTCCTAATTAAGTTAATTCCTTATGGAAGCGAGTGCAGGGTATGGCAGAGAGTGCAGTAAAGTAGCATAAACGCGGTCGAAATGAGGGCACTGCGCAAAATCTGCAGAGTGACCCTCGCTGACTGCGTCCAAAACTATGTTTTAACAAGGAAGTCGGATTGAAAAAGAGTGTCGGTGTAAAAGTATACAGAATTAATGACAATAGAGTTAGCTACAATGCAAAAGGGGAAGGATGTAGGAGTCGAGGACGTCTAACACACATTCCATGACCAAACATGTTCTGAAGGAAGGTGATGTTAGGAGCACTAAAAATCGACGCGCGGGCATGAAAAGAGTAATGAAAGTCAACGAAGCGCGTTGAGGTGTGTAAGAATCGTGCCTGATGCCACTCCGTTCTCTCTGCCTACCCCGCAAGGGATTTGGTGTGAAGTTATGTTATGTTTAAGTTAATACCAATTCTGATATTATCACAGTTTTTTTAAATATTTATCTATAGGGTAAACTCACCTAAATTCATCTAGAGTAATGTTGTCTTCATAATCAGAGAAATCTACTTCTTTTTTAACATCATCAGCCTCAGTTTTATACATCACCGGTGAATCTATAGTAATATCATCTAGAATTGTAGTGTTTGGATGTTTCTCATGCTGTAAGTCAATTACAACCCAATTAAAAGTTGACGATAATAAAGATAAAAGTGAGACATTTAAATTTAACATTAAACAAGAAATACCAGAAAATATTTGAACACCATTTGAGAGGTTTAATAGCACCAGGCAAACACTGTCAATCATCAGTATTTATCACACATAACTTCCAAGAAGAAATCATTGATGTGAACCGAATTGATCTCACGACTTTTGAATCAGTAGCTTGGAAGCTCAATCACTGGACCAATGCGACGGGAAGAGGCATAATCTTAAAGATTAAGAACATTATATCTTTGATAATTAAGAGATAATTTGGAAAGAGTGTTTGGTTTCATTTACACATTAGCATACATAGGTAGGGTCAGCCTTATCCTAATAACCCTTTTACCAATGCACCACAAGGCCCATCAAATTTATAAATATGCAATACAATGTTGCTATACAATCTATCTGATATTGCAATAATTTATTTACTATAAATAACATACCTGCATTATAATACAAGAGGCACTCTTGCCTTTCCCACTTATGTCACAGGACTGTATAGCTGTCTGGGTCAAATGTGGAGATGAATACTTTGATAATTCCTCATCGTGAGCATCAATTCCAAACTAGAAACATAAAATATTATATATCTTTTACACACCAATCATGTTTTTCTTTCATAGTTTTACTATATCGGATGTATGCTCAGTGACCCAATGTCAAGTGTAAGTCTTTTGATAGTTGAAGCATAGATTAGCTGGTTATACCAGATACAATTATGGTGATTTAGCTGTATCCAAACTTATTTGTTTAACTTTCTTGAATGCTGTTTTAAAAGGACTGTGCAAGTCAGTCTTTTGGTCAAAAGAAGTTTCATTCAAGTACAAGCTTCTTTAATGAAAGTAACATTTTTATGATTTCATATAAACATCACAGACAGGTTTCAAGTAATCTTATTACTTTATGAAATTGTTTTCGGAAGTTGTGTAATAAATATAGATGACTGAAAACCTTGTGCCTGGTATGGCAATAGGTTCACCACCTATTCTATTTGGGACGTAAACATAATGGAGAGATAAGGCTTAACAGCCAGTGCCTACACCTTTGGGTAAAAAAGGCATAAAGTTATGTTATATTTTAATAAAGGTTCATGAAGATCAAGATGAATTTCGTTGAAAGAATTACCCTTGAAAAGGATTGCATGAGAAGGTTTGTTACACTTAATGATACTCTTTGCTTGATACTATTTGAGATGTGCTTATCTGTTGTTTTTATAAAAGAAAAAGTCAACTTACCGGAACGCATCTCATAAGATATTGATACAAGGTGTTATGAGCCTTCAATATTTTGTGTTTAAACTTTACAGCCTTTACAAGTAGTGAACAACATTCATAACAGAACCATTGAGGGAGGCCATCAGATTGCGACACCTAAAGTATATATAAAAATATTAAATGGTGCAGAAAATTCATCTACTCATGATGGTGTGTCCTAAAGGTACCTGATGTAATGAATTACTATGTGTTAAGAAATTTTTGGGTATCAAGAAATCATAAATAACATATCGAATTTAATGTAAAAATATATTATGGTACAAGAAAACTTCATGAATATATCGTCAAAACATGCAAGTCAAATAAGTTGTCCTAGGAGAAAAAGGCAAATTTACCTGTAGGCCTGTAAGTTCTTGGTAGAAGTTCTCAAAGGCTAATATATTGTTCATTTTACATTCCTTTTTAAGGCAACCCCTACAAATAGGCGTCACCGGTTCTAAATCTATCTTTACGTTGCCTCCCGTGTCGGCACTTGTTGCTTCCATTTTTAGTTGCAATTTTGTTTTTATTTATAATACACAATACAAAGATCATAAATAATAAATTTAATACCTACGCTGTCCGTAGCGTAAACAATGAAAAATATGAAAATACTTCAAAATACAATAACCACAGAGTAGAGAGGAAATATAGATGATACATACATGCAGAGCCATGCTTCTATTTTGTCAATGTCTGTTTTGTAGAAAGCAATAAAAAAGGAAAGTAATACTCATGTTATTACTTTTTCAACTTGCAGCGTTGATTTGTACATAGGTTTCCTACTTCATTGGTGGATAGACATATCGGTAGAGGGAGGCCAAAAAAGAGATTGTGTAGTACGAGTGGTAGTTGAAAATGGAAAGGGACAGATGAGGAAATTTTCTCAAATTTCAATATGCTAATCTAATATATAAAATTCTCGAGTCTAGATGTGCGTAATTGGACTCCTCCGAAACGGCTTGACCGATTCTCATGAAATTTTATGTGCGTGTCGGGTAGGTCTGAGAATAGGACAATATCTATTTTTCATCCCCCTAAATCACAAGGGTTCAATCCCCCTCAATTTTTTTTTTAATTTTTCGACATATTTCTGTTTCTTATTTTTTTTTATAAAACGGGATACAAAAATACATACAACCCTAAATTTTCAACCCCCTACGATCAACCCCTATTTTTTAAATTTTATTTTTCGGCAAGACAACGTTTGCTGGGTCAGCTAGTCTACAATAAAATTTGTCATCCTGTTTGTAAATAATTATGTTCTTTTTTTGTATTTTTCGTCATAATTCATATTTTAATGTTTAATCTCCTTGTATTTTGTAGACTGGAGGAAAGTTAGTCGGACTGATCTAGAATGAAACAGAAGCGGCCTGACAAAGTGACAATAACTCACTCATTAAAATATGTTGCAACTGTATATTTCTCGCGGCACCAGCTGCGTAAACTAGATAGTTAACTTCTGTAATATGAGCGCACTTACCTACATCTTAAACAATCACCTAAAGTAACTGGACGCTTAATACATTTGGAAACGAACCAAATCACCATAAACTACGTTCTAGAAGCCTCTATCATAAATAACATCACCTGTATGGCGCCAAATAAATATTTTAATAATTAATAGCTTTTGTACTAGGAAATAAGCTTAACCAGGAGGTTGTACAATGTACATATTTAACCTAAATATACCTAGTAAAAGCGTCATTCAATCAGTCGTATACAATAACATGTGGTAGCTATTTTATTAGCTAGGTAGGTATTAGCTGAGGGCGTCCATATATCGACTGGTGCTGGGCAAGCTGACCCCGTGGGTCCCTCCATTTACGGAATCCTGGCCGAGATTTACGCCGCCGCGTACCATCTCCGCTGGGGCGGAGGGGACCGGGGCCGGGGGGGGGCCGGGACACTAAGTGCGGAGGCCGGAGGCTTTCCGGTGGGTCCTGGGGGACTGGCGTGAAGCGCTGATACTCCAGGGCTGCGCGTCAGCGCGCTATCGGTGCTGTCCTGCCTCATCTCAAGGCCTGGGTGCTCTGTAAATGGGGCACTGTCACCTTCAGGTTGATTCAGATGCTCACCGGACACGGGTGCGTCGGTGAGTATATGAGTCGAATTAAAAGAATTCGGTTAGAGAGGTACATGAAATTCTTTTCGGAAGTTATGTGTGATCAATATCGATGATTGAGAACCGTGTACTCAATGTATGGCAATATGTTCCCCACCATTTGGGACGTACCCAAACATAATGGCGACGCGAGGTTTAACCTTTACCTTCGGGTAGAAAAAAGACCTGTAGTTATGTATGATAAATAATTATAATTTTCATTGCATTTTCTATAAAGCGTTTTTCTAAACTTATTTTAAGCTATTAGAGAATATATTCGAATACTCGTAACTTGGTATATTGATTATAGAATACACGAGAGTAAGTGCGAAATATCGCGAAAAAAGTGATTTCACTTTCTTTTTCTCAAGATGGCGGCCAGATGACAACGGTAGCGACCCCACAAACTTCAAGTTAAGCTTCTATAGACCTCTCCCCACATGTTCCAAAAATAAAATTGCGTCTTCTAAAAAATGCAATAATCCGCCCTAAAATTTCTACGGCCCAAAATATTTCAATGATTACCTTAATTTAATGTCAACTCCATGCTCCATGCTTAAGGCTCTTTGACGAAATATGAGACGAGACAAGATAGCAACAAGTACTAGCCATCCAAATTTAAAGAGAGGTGGAAGTACATAGAAGAATAGATATCCTTAATGTCTACTGCCGGTTTTATAAGCCTCTATGATGAAATATGACACGAGACCAGATAACAACAACTACTAGGCGTCCAGATTTACGAGGAGGATGAAATGCTTGGACCAATAGTACTCTAAATTAAATGTCTACTGCCTGCTCTTTAAGGCTCTATGATGCAATATGAGACCCGACAAGATAGAAACAAATACTAGGCGTCCAGAGTCCAGATTTAAAGGGAGGTAGAAATACATAAATGAATTTAATGCCTACTGCCTAATCTTTAAGGCTCTATGATGAAATATGAGACCCGAAGAGATAGCAACAACTACTAGGCGTCCAGATTTACGAGGAGGATAAAATGCTTGGACGAATGGTACTCTAACTTAAATATCTACTGCCTGCTCTTTAAGGCTCTATGATGAAATATGAGACCCGAAGAGATAGCAACAACTACTAGGCGTCCAGATTTACGAGGAGGATGATATGCTTGGACGAATGGTACTCTAACTCAAATGTCTACTTGCCTGCTCTTTACATACATACATAAGCTCACGCCTGTATCCCACGGGGGTAGGCAGAGACTTTGGCTTTCCACAAGCTACGATCCTGACACACATCTTTCGCCTCATCCACAGTCATACATCTCGTCATGCATTTACGTCGGTTTCGGGTGCTACGCATTTTGCCTTTTTTAAACAGACCACTTATTTGGTCGTGGTAGCTCCGTCTTGGTCTCCCGATCCCGACCCTGCCACTCACATTCGCTTCGTATACTCTTTTAGTCATTCGGCTTTCATCCATTCTTGCAATATGACCAAACCATCTTAACATACTTCTCTCCACTTTGGTCACCACATCATCCTTCAACTTGCATTTCTCCCTTATCACGCTATTTTTTATTCGATCCGCAATGGTGACTGCTGGTGCCTGCTCTTTATGGCTCTATAATGAAATATGAGACCCAACAAGATAGAAACAAATGCTAGGCGTCCAGATTTAAGGGGAGGTGGAAATACATAAATGAATGGTTCCCTAAATTGTATGTCTACTGCCTAATCTTTAAGGCTCTATGATGAAATATGAGACCCGACAAGATAGCAACAACTACTAGGCGTCCAGATTTACGAGGAGGATAACATGCTTGGACGAATGGTACTCTAACATAAATGTTTACTGCCTGCTCTTTAAGGCTCTATGATGAAATATGAGACCCGAAGACATAGCAACAACTACTAGGTCCAGATTTACGAGGAGGATGATATGCTTGGACGAATGGTACTCTAAATTGAATGTCTACTGCCTAATCTTTAAGGCTCTATGATGAAATATGAGACCCGACAAGATAGCCACAACTACTAGGCGTCCAGATTTACGAGGAGGACGAAATGCTTGGACGAATGGTACTTGAAATTAAATTCTACTGCCTGCTCTTTAAGGCTCTATGATGAAATATGAGACCCGACAAGATAGAAACAAATACTAGGCGTCCAGATTTAAAGGGAGATGGAAATACATAAATGAATGGTTCCCTAGATTTAATGCCTACTGCCTAATCTTTAAGGCTCTATGATGAAATATGAGACCCGACAAGATAGCTACAACTACTAGGCGTCCAGATTTACGAGGAGGATGAAATGCATGGACGAATGGTACTCTAAATTAAATGTCTACTGCTAAGCTTTTTAAGGCTCTATGATGACTTATGAGCCGAGACAAGTTAATAACAACTACTAGGAGTCTAGATTTACGAGGACGATGTAATACATTCAAGAAAGTACCCTAAATTTAGTGTCAACTCGATGCTCTGTAAGGTTCTATGATGAAACAAGTACTAGCTGTCCAGATTCAGATGGAAGTGGAAAGTTGTGTGGAAGTGTGTTACAGTACCATTCTTGTATGTGACAAGAATGGTACTGTAACACACTCGTGTATACGGGTGAATAATATAAAGGGTTCGTTTCTCAGCTTCCTAATTCATATAATTTATGGAACGCCGACTTGAGAACCACCATTTAATGCAGTATAGTTTAACTGATCTGCTATAAGGGTATTTATGAGCTCAGTGCATGTGTGATTAATAATAATGCCAATAGATCATATCATATTATGTATTAAAATAAAAAGTATACGTGCCGGGTTTAATGCTGGTTTTCTTTACTGCTCTATCCCTGGTCACCTCGTCCAGGTTTCTCCGATGTACTTCATTTTCTCTGCTTGACGACCGGCGGATAATATTATTTATAACAATATTTTTAACTCGAATCAATCTATGTCTTTGTTAATATAACTCTGGTATTTTAAAATGATGTTTATTCGTTGAAATTACATTTATCAATTACTATTTTATTTTATTCACATCAGAATATTTTATTAATCAAAAATGCCTTTTTAAAAATTTAAAATGCAAATTTCGAAACACGTAATAAAGAGTTTATATTTAAAAATATCAAAGAGTTTACAGTACCTTATATTTAATGTCTACTGCCGCTGCTTTCAGGCTCTATCTATGATTAAATATTGCTCATTCCTTTAGGATAGGGGTCCCGCCAGTTTAGCGAAATTCTGTTGTAATTCCATCATCACCGGGTGCCTTGTTGCTGGAGTAGGTATCTCGCCTTTGCCTCATCAGTTCGAGCGTCACAACAGAGAGTTTGGACTCCTATTTCTGCGATCTGTTGACCACAGTGTCGATTTTCGGAGCCAAATAGTCGGCCAAGATAGTGCCGAGACAATTCGCCAACTAGTCGCCGACTACGATAGTGGCCGGAAATTTGGCTTCACCGACTAGTTGTCGGTAAGATGGCACATCTCTAATAAATATGTAAGAAAAATAAATAAATAATTGCATACGTTGAGAACAATGCTATGCATTAGATTTACCGGAGCCGAGTGGCACATGTTTTTTTATAAAGTCATGACCCCGAAAGTTTGTAATATATTTGTTTGCTCAAATTTATTAATGGCCAATAGTGACTATTACGGTCATTGTCGCTAATAATAAAATAATAGTTTAAAAAAACTAAAAAACACGCTTTTTATAGAAAACCGAACTAAAAAATAGAAAAATAAAAAAAAATATTTTATTTTAAAAAAAGCGTGGGGTGCTTTTTAGATATTAACGAAATGATAATCACTCTACTCATATCTGTCAATAAAATATTTATAACTATTCACACCATGCACCCCACGCTTTTTTTAAAATAAAATATTTTTTTTTATTTTTCTATTTTTTAGTTCGGTTTTCTATAAAAAGCGTGTTTTTTAGTTTTTTTAAACTATTATTTATTTTCTATTTTTTAGTTCGGTTTTCTAGTCTAGAACTTTCATAGTTCACAAATCGCACCATCTAGTGGCAATCACCGGAAACTAAAAAAGAAGTCGGTTACAAACAAACATACAAACATACAAACCTACAAACATACAAACCTACAAACAAACATACAGGTGAAGCTAATAAAAAGCTAAAAAAAGAACCGAAGTACTTATTCTAAATTTATAAGAGATTTTTATTACCTATTATATTATTTATTTATTTTACCAATATGTACATGGTACAAACCAGGCAACTTCTATAATTTATGCGTACACTTTTACAACCTCTTAACATGTATGGAAACCTAGTACATACGGAAACGAACCAAATAACCCCAAAACTTGTTTCTGCATGTCTTCATAATTAATAAATAATGCCATTTAATCTATTTTTCCAAAAAAAACTTGCTGATGATACAACTAATAAAAAGAAGTTACTAAGGATTTAGAGTTCAAATTAATTCAATGCCTTTGTACCAGGAAATAAGCTGAGCGAGGAAGTTGGCCAGGACACATGTATGCACCTGATTGAATGACGCTATACCAGCTATAGCTATATAGTATACTATATGCCTATTGCTATGCTGCTTCTCCTTAGGGAATTATAAATACTTATTTTTATTAGTACAGAATTTGAACTCTCTGATCTAAGGAATAGTTATTATGATTGTATCATGTAAGTTTTCATTACAACTTACTATTGTCGTGTAAAAGTTATGTCAACAATCCAAAAAGTATACGCCCCAAAATATGATACTTCAGGAGGTGTGATTGAGTTATATATTGTAATGTCTGATCTTCTTATATTTCTGAAAACCTAGTACTAATGGGTAGTAACTAAAAGCCTCTTACAGTTGTTTCGTGAAAGTAAGTGCAAACTGACTTGATTGATCAATTTAAAGTTCTCGAGAACTCTCTTCTGTTCTCTGTCTGTTTGGTCGTTCTGGTCGAATAAAACTTTCTACTACATCGACGCAGAACATAATGATGAACGAATGGTTTCTATTGAGGTAAAATATTTTTTACCGCTAGAGGACGCCATCCTTCGAGAAGCACTCGTTCAAATCACATCAAATCACAATCAAAATCACACAAACAGTGGTAGAGGCTCGACCGGTGAAATACCACGACCTCTCAGAAGACCGACGTAAAGTGGCTCATGCCGCGTTTCGTTCGGTGAGAGACGTACCCGCAGGCCCACTCCCCATCCCCATCCTTTCCTATCCCCTATCCCTTAAAGGTCGGCAACGCAACAGTAACACTATATGTGTTGCTGGTGTCCATGGGCGGCGTTGGTTGCTTACCATCAGGTGACACGTCTGCTTGCCCGCCTATCCCATAAAAAAAACATAACACGGGGATTTTGTCGCCATTGACAGCCTGTATAATACCAAACGCGACGTACCTACGTTGCGTAATCATCGGTGCGTACGAAATTCTAGCGCAGCCAGTTGCAGAAAAGAGAACTAAAATCTCAGTTTATTATTATGTACAATAACATTATAGTAAAGCCTAGACCGTTCGGACTCCTGTGTTTTATACTTCGTAATAGTGTCCATAATTGTGAGAGTTCAGGACACCACGAGGATTCGCGAAGTTGCCAATACAGTACCCAGCAGTGTATCTGAAGCTGCTGCCATAGTGAAACTTAACAGCTACGGTACAAATAAATGATATTTTGGTATTTTTGGTAGGAAGTTATTTCCACTTATTTAGTGGGTAAAACCTTCATATAACTTCAGGTGTTAGATGTGTGAAATTACGTTACGCAATACAATCTATTTCATAGAGATTCGTGATCGTGGCAAAATAAATTGTTGTTTATCGAAATAATGTATTGTAATTAAATTTTAATCAAATGTTGCTTGCGTGTTCTTTACTTTTAACATAACATAACTTCACGCCTTTTGTTATCCGAAGGTGTAGGCAGCGGCTGCTAAGCCTCGTCTCGCCGTTATGTTTACGTCCCAAATGGAATAGGTGGCGAACCTATTGCCATACCGGGCACAAAGTTTTTAGTCATCGATATTTATCACACATAACTTCCGAAAATAATTTCGAAAAGTCATTGGTGTGAGCCAGTGTCTGAAATCGAACCCGGACCTCTGGATCAGAAGCCGTGTGCTCGACCACTGCGCCACCGAGACAATTTCTTTACTTTTATTATGAAATAAAAGACTAGATGAGACGTGAATATTACGTCTCGTCTAGTCTTTAAAATTTCCATATACCTATAGCGCACATTGGAAATTTTCCGAAAAACATGCGGTAGAGATTTGAGTATTATTTATTATCGTGGGTCCTTAACATTATTCGACTATAGAAGAAGGAATAGTCCAGTGGCCGAGCACTCCCCTTTTGGATCAAGAAGTCGCGGGTTCAAATCCTGGGTCACGCCAATGGCAATGAAACTTTGTGCCCGGTATGGCAATAAGTTCGCCACCTATTCCATTTGGAAATTAAACATAATGGTGAGACGAGGCTTAACAGCCGCTGCCTACATCATAAGGTAAAGGCGTGTGAAATTATGTTTGTATTCATGTTGCTTGCGTGTTATTTACTACTTGCGAAATATGAGACAAGACGAAACGTGAAAATTACTAGGCACCCATATCTTATAAGGAGGTAGAAATAAGTTAAAAACATTACAGCAACACTATGATTTTAATGTATTGAAAAATGATTACAATTTATTAATATTTATCAGTAGACAGAGAGTTCCTTTTAATTGTATATATTGTAAATAATGTAATAAATTAATTAATTAAAATTTGTAATATATTATAAGACAGTATAATATATTACAAATATATTAAGAAACTTTCAACCCCTATGTCATCCCCTCACAGGTCGAAATTGCAAAAACGCTAGAACTAATGATTAATTATTTCGTATCAAGCGCTTAAATATAAAGTTTCATGGTTTTATCTTTTAAAATTCAGAAATTCCAAACAAAATTACAACCTCTATTTCAACCTCTTTATCCCTTTTTTCGCAATAAAAGGTAGCCTATGTTCTTTCTCAGTGTCTAAAGATTGTCTGTGCCAAATTTCAACAAAATCGGTTGAGAGGTTTAAGCGGGAAAGCATAACAGACAGACAGAGTTACTTTCGCATTTATAATATTAGTAGGGATAGTAGGGATTATGTTTATTTATCTCAGAATTAATATCTTTTTTCTAAATTACATCTACTTATTTCATGTATCATTTTACAGATCATGTAAAAATGTTTAATTCCAAACATTCTAGTGGCGCCACTCGTTAGCGGATTTTGAAATAATATTGTTTGATTGATTAAATAATTTAAATAAACTATTTTATGGTAATATTAAAGTTAAATGAAATGTGTGAAATGGTAGAAGTCGTTATAAAAATGGCTGTAACGGACCAAGGAATTCGTAATTAAAACAGGTCATAAACTACAAAGCATGTAAGGCATGTAAAGCATGTTACCCAAATATATTTAATGCAATGCAATGAGTATTCCACAGGAATGAACCCAGAACAATATGCAAGCTGCCCGATTCAAACCGCGTTTAATTGCACACTAATTAATTAAATATAAAAGGTGCATCATCATACTGCCTACTTTTGGTATGCATACCGAAAGTAGTCCGATATGTGTAAGCGCAGTATCGTCGATTTTATGCCTACTTGTTTACTCTCCAATGAAATATGAGACAGTACAAGACGTAAGTAAATACTAGGCACCCATATTTATAAGGAGGTTGAAATACATAGAAGAGGATTTCGACAACTGTCCTTTGTCCTTGTCATGTATATACATTTGTATATACATGACAAGGACAAAGGACAGTTGTCGATTGCCAACCATTAAGCCGATGCGGATAGCAGCATTGGCGCGTCAACGAGGGTGAAAATCAGGCGGTGGTATTAGTCAAAACAATTCCTCAGAGCATTCCCCGTGGTAGATGCGGTACATGACACATTAAGGTGCATCATCTCTCCGCAGCGCCAAAGGATCAAGTCAATCGGAAAGAGCTTGGTTATCGACAAGCCAAAATGCGCGTCGTTTCATTCGGTCAAATGGAAGAAGCTGGTACTAGAATGCGCCCGTCCAAAGATGAGAACTTGAGCTTTTTACAGCTGCAAGCCATAAGCTGACGTGAAGTACCGCCCCGCTTTATTCAGCACAGTAAGCTTATTACGCCCAATTTGGCCTTGCCCTCCAGATGATCGCAAAACAAAGCAAAAATTAATTTATTAAAAGTAAATTAAATTAAAACTAGATTCAATAAATAAATTTACCGTTTTCTACTTTGTTGCCTAGTCATATAATCTTTACTTTTATTATGAAATCTGAGACTATACTAAACGTGGACAAATACTAGGCATCCATATTTTTTAAGGAAGTTGAAAAATAAAAAAAGACTTATGTCGGGCATTTATTAATTTATTCTAAAATACGTTACACTAATAATTAAATTACAATTATGAGGTTTAACTAATCTTCATATTATTTCAATCAATCATTTATTATTCACTAATACTGGGTAATTACAACATCGTGACAGTTTATTTCAAAATTGCCATACAATCATTAGGTACAAACAAAATTGCTTTCCGCTGTCTGTCCCCTTATATGCTTATAGCTTTGAAATTATTAAACGGATTATGATAATAGATAGAGGATATAAACGAGGTGGTTTTATTCATAATTTATGAATGATGTAGTAAAGAAAAAGTGTTAAATACAAAATTTATTTATAGCTTTTATTGCGGAACAAAGTTCGCCGGGTCAACTAGTTATAAAAGTGATTTCACATTAAATGTTAATAATAATAGTAAAAAAATGACAATAAAAAAACTACCTGTGAATAAAAATATTTACTTATGTCAATAAATTAATTACTTAGGCAATATCTCAACTACAAAAAGCTTTTGTCATTAAATAAAACATTAATAAAATATTACATTTTTATATCACTATAGGGATCGTGCGTCTAGACTTTTACGCCAACTAGTGGCAAGCATCCGAAACAGTTGGGATCATGTATTCAACGTAAACATATGTGATTAACTTTTAAATAATTATAAATAAAAAATAAAACATTTTTTTAAACAATGCCTGCTTCGAGAAAAATATGTTGTATTCTAGGATGTAATAATACATCACGTCGAGAACGTGGATTTGGTGTGGAAGTGAAATTTTATAAATTTCCAGAGAGCGTGTTAGGAGCCTCATGGAAAATATTAAAACGTAAACAGTGGATAAATGCAGTGAAAAATTACGTGTAAGTACAATATTAATTAAAATATATAAAATCGAAATGCACCATTCAGTAAAATTACAAACATTTAAAATACGACGTATGTAAAGGTGGGATTCCACCAAAATAGTG
Source organism: Euproctis similis (assembly GCA_905147225.2). NCBI lineage: Eukaryota > Metazoa > Arthropoda > Insecta > Lepidoptera > Erebidae > Euproctis > Euproctis similis. The sequence goes on from LR990107.1 coordinate 5,226,741, forward strand.
TGCAGCACATTTGCTTGCAAACATTTTGTGCAAAACTCCAACAGTGCAGGTACTAAGCTGGAGTCGCATTTGGCTTCCGTCTCCACTGGTAAGGCTGTGCGTAACTTTTGTAAGCGCACAGTTCAGCACACTTGTGCGCGAACATGTTCACTGAGCAGAGTTTCTGCCGAGACAGTTCAGTAGTTAATATGAACGGGCAGGAAAACGTAGTGCTTTGTGCTGCAGCATGTGTATTACTGTGCAGTCTCCTTAAAAAGAAACGAAGGAAGAAACCGCGATGTTGGGTGAGGCCGTTACTACAGCGACGGAATGAAGAAACGAATAAATTTCTAGAAGAAATAAAAATAGATCCATTGAGTGGATTTAAAAACTTCACACGTATATCTTGCGAAGATTTTGAGTTGCTGGTTAATGTAACTGGTCCTTTTATTGCTAAGCAAGATACCAACTACAGAAAATGTGTCCCTGTTTCAATAAGGCTTGCAATCACCTTAAGATATCTTGCTACTGGAGATTCTTTTGCAAGTTTAATGTTCTTATTTAAAGTTTCAAAAGAGCTTATTGCTCGGATTGTACCTGAGACTTGTAAGGCGTTGATAAGCGTGTTGAAAGAAAATATAAAGGTAAGAAAATTAAAATAATATACCATTTTATTTTAGTCACTTTTATTGCATTACATTTCATGCCAAGATAATGTTTTGCCATCATTCTGACGTAAAAGATCTGAATAATCATTATCGCGGACCTGAAAACTTGAAGCCGGTCCTTGACTCTGACAATTTGACGAATCTGAATACGGTGAAGGCATTGGAGTTGTAACATATTTTCCAGTACCAATAATAGCGTCATACAATAAATTATCTATATCCCTTTGTACTAAAATCTTGGTTCGCTCATCTCTAATTTTCCTTAATTTTGTTGCGACGGCTGCAGCAAAAATGTCTTCGTCATCAGGTTTTTTTGCTTCCATCTGCTTGTTTACGTTATTCATAATGGACAAAGCTTGGGCGATTCTCGGGTCTTCTTCGACAATACGGCGTTTAAGCGAGTTCTTCGGAGCCTTAAACTTTTCAACTGGCCTTTCATGAAGAGACTCTTGATCTTCATTTACTGTGTCATTCTGGATAATAATATCTTGTGATACCTGAAATAGTAATAAAATTTCCTTTTTCAGATGCCTAATACTTTAGAAGAATGGATGATCCAAAGATGGTCAATTCCAAAGATGGTCAAATTGGCGCTCTAAGCGCCAATTTGACCATCTTTGGAATTTCCCTCATTGCATTGGGGCTATGGATGGCAAACACGTTGTTATTCAAGCTCCAAGTAATACTGGAAGCGACTTTTTCAATTACAAAGGTGATTTCAGCATTGTGCTTTTAGCACTGGTTGATGCAAATTATAAGTTTATGTACGTAGATGTCGGTTGTAAAGGAAGAATATCGGATGGTGGTGTTTTCAAAAATACTGGTTTCTATGCTAATCTTCAGCAAGGAAAATTAAATTTGCCTGAACCTTACCCGTTACCCGGAAGGAACAAACCAATTCCACATGTCATTGTGGCAGATGATGCTTTTGGGTTAGATATAAATTTAATGAAACCATATCCCGGTCAACATGACAAAAGATCAAAAGAGAGAATATTTAATTATCGGTTGAGCAGAGCGAGACGTATTGTGGAAAACGTATTCGGCATTATGTCCGGTGTATTTCGCGTACTCAGGAAACCTATTCTGTTAGCTCCAGAAAAGACACAATTGATAACACTGACATGTTGTTACTTGCATAATTTTTTGATAACACAAAAATCGTCTTCACAACTTTATACTTCTCCTGGCTGTTTTGATACTGAGAACCAAATTACTCATTGCACTATCGATGGAAGTTGGCGGCGTGATGCAGCCATGGCAAACTTATTGCCTTTAAGACATGTTGCAAGAAGACCCCCTGGCGATGCGAAAAACATAAGAGAAGAATTTGCACATTATTTCCAAACTGACATCGGAATGGTGCCATGGCAAGAAACACTGGCGTAAATAGTATAGGATCTAAGTAATAATATTAGAGCTAAGAAAATAAACATTTAAAACGTATCTACCTGTTCATTTATTTCGTCGTGTGAGTTCAAGCTGACGTTCGGCTCATCCCTTCCATGAAAGAAATTCAAATATGCATAAGCAAACCATTTCGGCTTATATATATCTAAAATCCCAGAACCTGAAGATTTTGAGTCCGCGATTTTCTTCTTTTCTCTTCGGTATTGAGCCAAAATAATCTTCCATTTTCTCATTACCTCAGTCGAGTCACAATTGAAACTTTGCGCCAACTCTTGAGTGGCGTCGTGTTTTTTGTTTTTATTTTTATAATCATTGTGACTAGAATCCCATAATACAGGATAAGTTTCAATAGCTTGAATAAAACTGATAATTTTATCATTCGTCCAATCCATATTTAGCTTGGTTAATTAACAATGTACGCGCACAAATAAATGTTTTCACTCCGGTAGCGGAAGCAAGACTGAGTTCGCGCACAACAGGTTTGTACACGTCGCCGCGAGTCCACTGCCTGCATGTGTGCGCGCACAAAAGTATACTTTTGTGCGCGAACATTTCTACAATGTTCGCGCACAATTTGTTATTGTTTGCTTTAGTGAGTCGACCAGGATAAACATTTGTGTCGCACACTGTGCATTGCAGTGCCGCACAGTTCAGCACACTGGTGGAATCGCACCTTAATAATTGATCATTTAATTGATGAAATTTCAAATATTTGTGACATTTATTTTATAGTTATGACTTAACCATTTACCTTTCTCATCATTCCGGCCATGTATTATATTATTGACTACAGGTTCAAATCCGTATTTTATGATTTTTTCTATTGTTATAACTTTTTTTTAATGTTATTAAATGTTTGTTTTGATCCCACTAAGTTCACGAATAAAACACCAGAGAGCGCTAAGTCTGACAGTAGTGCTGCCTCTATGTTTCACGCACGATCCCTATACAAAAATGTATGTTAATGTTTACAATATTTTTAAATTGCTTGTATTATTTATTTATTCTGTTAATTATGGCTTAAGGTCATTCGCATTATTATTTGGCCAGTTTAGGTGATGTTTCCTGTTTAATAACACTCTTTTGCACACTTGAATTCTTCATTTTTCTGCATATTAACCTCAATTAAACAACATATGTCTGTACTTCCAAAATTGTTGCTGCTGCCTTCTTGGACTAGAATTGTTTTTCCTTAGACTAATGTATAAATAGTATTATATAAAAGTATTATAAGTGTATTATATATAAGGTATATTTTTAGATTAAATTTCATTGTACTGTGTCATCTGTGGAGAAGAAACTGTCAGCTGAAACACCGCCACGGCTAGCTCAGCTGACAGGGATTCTAACACTCTGTGTCTATTTTATTTTATAATCAAATAAATATTTTTCATTTTTTTTTTTCATTTTTCAATAGCGTATAAAAGGGCTCACGGGCTCACTAGCATCGTCCGTTCCAGTACCAGTTGACCATTCGCAGCTACCACTGCCATCACTTGACGGCGCTTAAGTAACTGCAAACAATAGTAATCAGGATACCCTGACGGTTCTAGCAAATACGTTCAAGCAAATAGTAGTCGCGGACTTGAAAAACCATCAGTCTGATACAAATTTATTCATCTGATTGTGTCATGTCAATGTAATATATTTGAAGTATTGCAATTTACAATTATTTTATATAAATATTGGTTATATATAAGTTATTTTTAAACCAAAAAACTGTTTTAAAATTTAAATAAATCATGCATTAGTTTGGAGCAAGTATCGCAGTCGCGGTAACATTATCCAGCAACGTGATGCCATTTTTGTCAAAGTTGTTGAAGGTGACAATAATTTATTAGTTTAGATGGCACCTTACTATAGAGAAAAGCATGTGGTGAGTCATCTCTCACTGATCAGACCAACTTCCTCATCGTGAAACTCAAGAGCAAATTACAAGTACACACATTTCGCTACACAACCTGGCGATCTGCATCGACAGGATACTGAAAGGCCACTGGAAGGAAAGACCACCAGCTATTAGTACAAATTAAGACAATTAGAACGAGCCAAAACTTTTGACAACATGGATAGTTGGAAAAGATGACATGTTGTGATAAGACTAAGACTGGGATAAGAGCAGGAAAATGATGAATTTGTATGGGGAAATAAAACATACATACATAGCTTCACGCCAAATCCCTTGCCGGGTAGGCTGAGAGAACGGAGCGCCATAAGGCACGATAGAGGGAAATAAAAAAGGTTATGAATATTGACTTAAGTCAATAACTACAATTACAAATTGTAAAAATATACGGTATATGATTTATTTTGTTGATATTTTGGGATAGTCTGGCATTTTCCTGCTACGTGAACTTTTCTCACTTCAATTAATTAGATATTATGATGCAGAGGACAAGGCGATGGTAGTCGCAGTCAATGCAATGTGGGAAGAGCCATCTTAAGTGCTAACCGCACTGACGACTAGAAAAGATTGATCAAGAGAAGAGCCGTATTGCTATTTCAGGCACGGCAAGCGCAAAAAAAGAGCCACACGACAGAATTAAATTAATTAGCATTTAAGGTCTCGGTGGTCCAGTAGTCGAGTGCCCCGCTTCTGAATCTAGAGGTCGCGGGTTCGAATCCTGGCTCACACCAATGACTTTCCGAAGTTGTGTTCGGAAGTTATGTGTTGATAAATATCGATGACCGAAAACTTTGTGCCCGATATGGCGATAGGTTCGCCTCCTACTCCATTTGGAACGTATACATAACGGCAAGAAGACGACGACGACGACGACGACGACGACGACGACGACGACGACGACGAGGCTTAACAACCACTGCATACACCTTCGGGTAGAAAAGCCGTGAAGTTATGTATGTTATTGTTAGGCGTTGAAATACTTGTTACCGCCTATGAGTGTTTATTCCAGGTAATCTCTGAAATAGCCGGACCTTTTTTGACGGACTTTTATTAGCAGGTACCTGGTGTAATAAGGAGTAACTTAGGGGACTAATTTTAGGAAAAAATACTTGCCGAAAAAACTCCGAGGCGAAATAAAGTTCCCCGAATCAGCTAGTACCTAATAAAAACAGTAATAGTAACATAATTGTTTTTTGAGAATTATCAAATCAACATATTTTCTTCCTGCTACCAATTTTACGTACCATTTTTAATAAGAAGATCAAATAATTCACATATTAGTGCGATGTATATGTACATAATTATAATTTCGCGAACGTATACAATAGTTTACATAGTTACGGCAGCTGCTACTTGAGCGTCCATTACATACGTGCGCAGGCGATCGGCACCATAAAGCGACTGAGTACTTCGCGAAGTTGTTGAGAATATGGAGACCCACTTCGAACTTCGCCAACGTTCGGCGATGGACCTCGTCGAGCACTTCGTGATAATTTGGACGCACCTGTATTACCTGATCTTCTTTTGCACTGAAGAGGGGAAATGTTTGGTTTTGTAATTATGTTTAAGTTTAGATGTACACCCCAGACAGATAAGCGACTAACAGACGCATTTTGATCAATCGTTCACCTACATTTCTTACAATTCTTAGCGAAATGTACATGCTTGTTACAAATACAAAACATTTTACTTAACACCAATTATGTAGACCTTTTCTTGAATTACGTTGGCTTCTGTAAATGACCGATTCTTATTCCGAATGAAGAATGCTAAACCATCGCAGCATTGAAGTTCCTGCAAGAGTTTAGATTTTATAAAATCTCCGCTTAATAAGATACACACACACATAATTACATAACTATCTACGCTCTGAGAAGATGCTCATGTAGTTCTAACTAAATCTCAGTCTACTCTCCTGTACAACCAACTATTATTAAAAACCTGATAATAAAATCAGATTTTGGTTTGGTCTCTTTATATTTGCCAGTGACTAAACTACATTATTCCGTCAAGTTCGAAATATGCTTGGACAGCAACTTTCCATTTGAAAAAATGGATTGTAGCTTGAACTCGACATTGTATTTATGTAATTAATTATATGTGATAAATACCTTATTTCTGGCATGAGCACGCCGACCCGGTAAACTTAGAATTTCTGACTCACATAAACGACGACTGGTTTTGTAGTATACTGTTTTTACTAGTTTTGTTATTTTTCCTTGCAGTGATTAACCACTTTCTGCAACCATGTTGATTTAGGTGTAAACAAAACTAAAGAAAACGATTAGGTAGGTACTAGAAAATGCAATATCGTTGAATTATGTTGACAGAGTGAAGAAAAACAAAAGACTTATCAAATATAACAAGCGGTAAACAGCTCTTTTTCTAAATTTAAATAATTGGTGTTTTGGGTTTTAATGACCTGGTAACTAAGACATTTTTTAGGAAATTGCACAATAATTATATAACACATTTTAAATTGTTCCAATCATGTCCTACATGAATAATGGTTAGTATCTGGGGCGGGATTGAGAATCACTTATTAGATAGGAATCACAGAATTCACTAGCTAGCACTAATCTGTTACTGAGAATTTTTTGACAGTTGATGAAATAATGCGATGCCATTGATTTTATTTAAGTTTACATGAAATGAGACAAGGCAGAGCGTGAACAAGTACTAGGCGTCCAGATTAACAAGGAGGTTGAAATGATAATAATGATATCCATATAAGTACTCAATATCTGGATGACCGAGCTTTGCTCGGTATTTTCTTTTTTTTATAAACAACGCCATCTGCTGGAATAGCTTTAGTGTTGTTGTCGTTAAAGCAAGTTAGTTGCTCACAATTTAAAATAATTATAGCATTCGCCAATAGATGTCAGGAATTCCAAAAAGTAAGTTGATGTTTAAGTTGATTATCGATAAAACACGATAAAATGAAATTTTCTAAAAATGATTCCTAGCTAGATCGATTTATCGCCCCCGAAACCCCCTATATACTAAATTTCATGAAAATCGTTGGAGCCGATTCCGAGATTCCAATTATACATATACATATATACATATATATATACAAGAATTGCTCGTTTAAAGATATAAGATAAGATATAGTATACATTCAATCCGCATGGGGGGTTAAAACCTTTTTAACAGTGGTAAAGCCAAGCAGTTCGCTGCATGAATGGGCCGGCTCGACCGGTGAAATACCACGACCTAATATTATAAATGCGAAAGTAACTCTGTCTGTCTGTTACGCTTTCCCGCTTAAACCTCTCAACCGATTTTGATGAAATTTGCCACAGAGAATCTTCAGACCCTGAGAAAGGACGTAGGCTACCTTTAATTGCGAAAAAAAGGATGAAGAGTTTGAAATAGAGGTTGAAAGTTTGTATGGGATTTCTTAATTTTAAAAGATCAAGAACCATGAAACTTTATATTTAAGCACTTGATAAGAAATAATTAAACATTTATTCTAGCGTTTTTGAAATTCCGGCCTGTGAGGGGATGAAATATTGTTTGAAAGTTTGTATGAAGTTCGTCATTTTAGAAAATAAAAACATTACATTTTGTATTTATGCAGTAAATAAAAAACAAAAAATCGTTTGTTCTAGCATTTTGAAATTTTTAACTGTGTGGGGGTGTAATAGGGGTTGAAAGTTTGTGTAGGTCTCTTAGGATGTGTAGAGTTTTTCTACAAACTAAATTCCCGAAATTCGAACGGAACGGACGGACTACGAAGCCAAACTTTTTGTATTCAAAATCTTAACTACTGAACCTAGGAACATAATATTTAGAAAAAATAAAAGAGACTCTACATAATGAGAACGGCTACCCGATGTATCGTAGAAGAGCACCAGAAGACGGAGGCTGGACGGCATCTATTAAACTCCGAAATGGTAGTCAAGTTTCTGTTTCTTCATATTCGCCTGTCCTATTAACCCTTAACTTGGCAGAAATTAAAAAAGTTTATAAAATGTATTCTATTGATAAAATTGGTATCATGTATGGTCATACAACATAAAAAAAATAAAATGAAAATTCTAGATGTCTTAGGTTTCGAGAAAATCTATGTACACCACAATGTACACCGGCAATTAAGCTGATATGTTCTCATTGTACTATTTGTACATTGTGATGCACATTGCCAGGTTTTTAATAAAATACTTGTTTGTAATTTTAATATATTTATTAGACAACATAATTAAAATAATGTTAATTTTTTTATGTGAAAATTACGGAATCAGTTGCGTTTTAATTTTCCAACAACAAAATACAAATGTATGCTACATTTTGTACAGAAGACAGTTTTCCTGCCAACTTTACAATATTTACATCGCATGGTTTCTTCCCCTGCTTCAGGAAAATGACCTATGTCATCGTATCGGACGCTGTCTGTAGGACGTACAGTAATGGGTTTCTGTATTTTTTTTATCTTCACCTATGTCTTCTGCAGTATTAATAGTTTTTAATATTTTACCTGACTTACTCAGTCCCTCATATCTAAAATCTTTATATACTTATATATTTTTATTATCTTTTAAGTCAGCAACCAGTGAATATCTTGTCCGTTTAGCCCAATAATCAGTATATGCTGGCATCTGTACTATGCCCATCATGATATGAATGGCAAGAAAGTTCTTAATCTCATCTTCTGTAACCTGTATAGATCGCCCTATCTGCTGTACTGCGTAGAGATTTGTATTATGCGCAATAACTGTAATTATGACCAGTGAAAAAAAGAAATAAAAGTAATCCAGTACTGTGTCTATAACTGTTTGATGAAGGATATATAAGTTTTCTTCAAGACAAGCATAATGACGAAATACTGCTTTAGACTGATAACTGATAATTTAGAACGAATTTCTTGACCTTAACTTTTTTGAACACTACATTTTTTGGCATCTTTTTGAGCTTATATCTGGTAAACACTGTTGCTGTTGCTGACTGATAATAGGACGAAGTGGTTGTTCAACGGTTGGTGATGATAAAGACTGGTTGGAGTTCATAGTAGGTATTATATTGTAGTTGCTTGTATTTGGTGATGGAAAAATCTGAGTTAGTATTGGCGTTAGTGGCAAACCGATATCGTCCTCTTTATTGGAATCTGTCGAACTATTCAATAAATTAAGAGCTTCAAGCGAAGAGGCAATAGAGGGTGGGTCAAAGGTGTCTGGAGATGGCGTAATATAAGCATTTGCTTCGTCATCCGATGTTGAGCTATCATCAGAGCATGCATTTTTAGCAGGGATTAAAGCCAAAATCTTGTGCGAGCGAGTTAATTTTAATTTCTGTAAATAAAACAAAAAAAACAAGCTGAAATCCAGCAACCACACCAAAATGCAACAAAAAAAACATCAAGCCCACGAAAATCTTAATATTACTTAAACTTGGCAATGTACACCGTGATTACCGTAGTCTTCACAAAATATTTTAGCGACGAATTGGCAATGTGCAGTGCAATGTACATACATTTAATTCAATAAGAAGTATGTATAAATACAGAGCTACTTACAAAAAAATGCACTTCCTTTATAAAAAATACTCTATATTTTCAACCTACGATAAAACATTGGCAAATTTTGAAGAAAAAAGTTGATTAAAAAAAATAAAACTTACCCGCGTCACATGTAAAGTTTGTTTCTTAACGGTCATTTTAAATTTGACAAATATTTCAAAGTGTTGTCACACTAAAATAGTTTTCTACTAAATCTTCTATATTTGCTTATGCATTTTTGAAAGAAACCTCATAATAAAGTTTAATAAAGAGTGAGATATATATTTTTTTAAAATGTGTACAGTGTGCCGTACGTTGTCAAGTTAAGGGTTAAAAACTTTCAACGCCCATATAAATGTGGAAACTTGCGGTTCCGTGCGTGCAATCAAATACATTTGCAAATATATTATTAAAGGCAGCGATTAAGCTATTATTAAATTCAGAAGTAAACCAGCCTGTATCTATTATAAACACCGCATCAAAATAATCCGTTGCGTAGTTCTTTCTGCGTTTGCTTTCATAATTCATATGTTGGATCAGATTTAGGGTGATATGACTCGTTCCCACCAGTATTAGGAAAACATAAATGTATAGGTGGTGTATGTGATATTGTCATCTGAGCCATGCCATCTGAGCCACCTTTTTCTTCATAATCTTATATCTTTAAACGAGCAATTCTTGTATATATATATGTATATATATATGTATATATGTATATGTATAATTGGAATCTCGGAATCGGCTCCAACGATTTTCATGAAATTTAGTATATAGGGGGTTTCGGGGGCGATAAATCGATCTAGCTAGGAATCATTTTTAGAAAATTTCATTTTATCGTGTTTTATCGATAATCAACTTAAACATCAACTTACTTTTTGGAATTCCTGACATCTATTGGCGAATGCTATAATTATTTTAAATTGTGAGCAACTAACTTGCTTTAACGACAACAACACTAAAGCTATTCCAGCAGATGGCGTTGTTTATAAAAAAAAAAGAAAATACCGAGCAAAGCTCGGTCATCCAGATATTATAACAAAAAGTGCAATGTAGCCATGAAGTTTACGGAATTAGAGATACATTTCCTTTTTAACCATCTACATCTGAATTAGGATTAGAGGTTTCTCGCCTTAGCAGACTCTACGTAAATTTCTTTGACCATTTAGTAAACACCTTTAAATGCCTTGATAAATGCAAGATAAATTCATGTCTTTTTAGCTTTTTAGATTTCCTTTTCTTTTCCCCTTTCCTGGTGGCATTTTTTGTAGTCTCTCCCAAAAATTACGTGGAATTATGTTTTTAAGCCGTTTAGGGTTGAGACTCTAAGGACATGAAGTCCGAGTGCTCGTGCGCTCTTTAAAGATCTTGCAAAGAGACTGATCGAGGCCTCTCGCGATCAGAGGGATGGTCTATTCTTCGCACAGATTTTTTTATTGTAAATAAATAAATATACACATAATGTTTGTAAATTGTAGTCTATGTGTTATTCTGACGAACAAGCTATATTAATGTAGTTTCAGCAAAATCAATTCAGTAGATTCTACGTGAAAGAAACAAACATACATTCTCACACACTCACAAAACGGTCGCGTTTACAATATGATATAATGATGATATAAGATGAATTATGAGTCCAAACGAGATGAGAACAAATACTGGACATCCAGATTTACCAGGAAATTGAAATATATCGAAGAAGTACTCAGTATACGGTGGATAAGAGTGACACACCCCTGTCCATATTTATTTAGAAAATACTACGGAACCATTAATTTCATGTTCTGTCTTGTTTTTGACTCGACTTGATGAAATTGAGACACGACGAGTTGAGAACATGTACTAGGCGTCCAGACTTTTAAGGAAGTTGCAATATATGGAAGAAGGATAGTATTGATGTCACATTTAATCTATTTTTCTTCTATGGTCGATTATAAGGACCCGATTTAGAAAATGATACTTAAATCTCAACAGTGATTTTTTTCGGAAATCTACCGAGAAAATGTTGCGTTCATACAAGAAGAACGCTAGTCAATGTTAAGTTGTCAAATTTGGGTTCAGTATCTGTTCCCCTCAGACGCATAATTATTAAAATCATTCTGCCAAATATCATTGCTTGTCATCTCAAACTGAATAAACGATAATATTGACTGGAATAGATTTAACAAAAAACATTAGAATTTCTTCATCAATATTAATAATGCGATGCCATCATCGATTTCATTTATTTAGCTCATGTGAAATATGAGACAAGGCCAGGCGTGAACAAGTATTAGGCGTCCAGATTTGCAAGGAGGTTGAAATGATGTACATTTATTAAGTACTCGTATAGTATACATATGCATGCACCAGATTCCAGTAAATCATACCATATGTATTTTTTTCAAGCATAAATGTGACTTACTCGAAAAAACTCGATTAAAATACTCATACGCCGTACATACTGTACACATTACCTTGAAATTATTATCATGACTAAAAAGCAAATAATACTAAGTTTAGTGGTGTACATATCTGGAGCTTGTTATAAAAATTTGTAATCGGGTCGGGATCACTCTTTGAGCAGCACGTGCATACAAACAAGCCAAACTTTATGTAGCTAAATATGACGACAGTTTCCAACAGTATTCACAATGTGGGGGATAAGGGTGACTTTATTTCTCCCCACATGTACTAGGCTCTCAGCTCTGCAAAGAGCATGTACATTAACGCATACTGCAGTACATATACTGCACTCACACATGTAGTGTAATGTGTAATAGAAGGCAGTGTAAAGTGACTCATGCTTTTTTATTCGGTTTGAGGGCTCATCCGCTCTTCCCTGTCGTACCTTGAAGGCGGGCAATGCAGCTATGGCGGCACACGTATCAGCTATGAGTACACCCACAGAAATAGATCAAGATCTTGATCTATCTCTAGATCTTGATCTATTTCTGTGAGTACACCACTTAGTGTTATTTACGCAGCTTTCGAAATGTTTATGGCACCCGGTTCCCTCTGCCTACCCCGCAAGGCAATTGACGTTAAGTTAACACAAAAATCTTTGTTCATAAATATATTCTATATATTCTCCGTGGGTTCGAATCCTGGCTCCCACCAATGCTTTTTCGAAATACTCTGAGATTTAAAAGTTAAGTGTGATAAATATCATATGCTTTCATAAATTTCATATTGAATTCAAATTCATGTTGGATCAGATTTAGGGTGATATGATTCGTTCCCACCAGTACTAGGGAAACATAAATGTAAAGGTGTTGTATGTGATATTGTGCCGCGTGAGGCGTGTCAACTCCGCCTTGTCGTCAGTATATAGATTCTTTCTTTCATAATATAACAAAACTGCAAACGTAGCTCTATCCATGAAGTTTATTTACTATTTAATGTAGTTAGAACTTGCAATTTATTATTTTCATTTATTTTACAAGATTTCCACAAACTTTGCGTAAGGCGTTCGGCATTTTCTTCCAGTCAACCTTGGTGGTGCAGAGATGAAAAGTGGTATACAAGAAATATACAGCAATATATTTTTGGAACGAACTGTAAAAAATGTGTTAGTAAAACCGTAACAAAAAGTCCGTGGAATAAAACCGTTAAATTAGACGAACGCAGCCGCGACAGTAGTTAACACAGGCGAGTAGTGTATAATATCTTTCTCTTTCTTCGATTGTCGATTCTACATTAGCCGAAGGAACTTCGTTCCTACCTGGTGTCCCACGACACCATTTTAAATTTTTGCTTGTCATATGAAACTGAATTAACGAAAATAATCACGAGGATAGATTTATGAGTAAAGAAAGAACTCCTACATAAAATATATGTATTATTATTTGAACTTGCATTGCGTAATGCGTACTTACTACGTGCGAAACTACGTGCGTTGCTCGTGTGAAATACGAGACAAGGCGAAGCATGAACAAGTACTAGGCGTCCAGCTTTACAAGGTGGTTGAAATACATATAACAAATACAATAATATACAGACGGCGCACCTGTGTTCAGATCCAGTTAATGAAAACCATATTATTATTATTATGTATTTTCCTAATAAAGACATACCTTCACGCCTTTTGTCTCCCCGAAGGGGTTGCCAGTGGCTGTTAAGCCTCGACTCGCCGTTATTTTTACGTCTCAAATGGAATAGGTGGCGAACCTGTTGTCATACCAGGCACAAAGTTTTCACTAAAGACCGCAAGTAAAACGTGACTCAGTAAACGTTGACGAGTTGTGGGATAAACTTATTTCGAAACGAATCATTACATAGTATAAAACAAAGTCACTTTCCGCTGTCTGTCCACTTATATCTTTAAAACTACGGAACGGGTTTTGAGGTGGTGTTTTTAATAGTTAGAGGGTATCACCGAGGTGGTTTTGATCTATAATTCATATTTGATGGTGGAAAGAAAAAACGATAATTTTCGAGATTTAGCACTTTAAATGCAAATGCTGGCTAAACCCTAAGTGATAGATCAAAACTTATTACACACCTTCAGAAGGTCCACAAAAAAGTCCGCGAGGGTATATGTCTATCTCTTAGGGATAACCCACAATTACCATTTTTATTTTTTTACTTTTTACGAGAAATAATGGCTTATTTACGACGCGATTTTAAACATTACAGCATTAATTTTCATCCAATTAAGTGTCTTATATAGATTGTGCATGTAATATAGATGATTCTGGCGCTTTACAGCATGCAATTAAAACGAATACTTTCGAAGATATTGCAGTATTAACATACCGGCCAATACGCGTGCCAATAAATAGCAAAAATTGAATTTTTTAATATCAAAATTTTACTAATTTATTACTTTTGATGCGGAACAAAGTTTGTTGGGTCAGCTAGTCTTATACTTATAATATATATAAAATTCTCGTGTCACAATTTTCGTTCCCATACTCCTCCAAAACGACTTGACCGCTTCTCATGAAATTTTGTGAGCATATTGAGTAGGTCTGAGATCTATTTTTCATCCCCCGAATTTTTTTTTTAAATTTTTCGATTTATTTGTTTCTTATTTTTTTTTATAAAACGGAATACAAAAATACATACAACCCTAAATTTTCAAGACCCTACGATCAACCCCTATTTTTTAAATTTGATTTTTCGGCAAGACAACGTTAACCGGGTCAGCTAGTTATTACACCGCTACCACCATTGAGTTCAATATACAAGAGGAGCAAACCTCATACAAATGCGTCAAAAAATGTGTGTCCACTTTTTAGATGCAATGACGTAGCTTTGAAACCACTAGACATTTAAAATTAAACATATATCTATCTCAGTCACACAAATCGCAAATACATTGCCGTCACTTTGATTAGACAAAGATGGCAATATAAATTTGCAATGGCGGTGTGGGGTGGCCAGCCCATGCGAAATTTTACCCAACTTTTTCAAGCCATCTACTCGTAAAAATATTTAATAAATATAAATTCAATATTTTACTATTACTTATTAATTTCTTATCAGATGTATTACAAGATAACTGAAATAATGAATGGATCAACGATCTCTGTGTACTCCGTACTAGATCGGCTGTTCCGAAAAAAATTGGATCACACTCATCTGTACCTAATTGTGTACACCTGCCTTAGAGCAGCGATTTAAAGCGCTGTAGGTAAGGTGTACACAATTAGGTACAGATACACAAAATAGTGAAAACGCTTGAGTAGTAAAATAATGTACTTACATTCATTATATTGAAAGGGAATTATTGTATTTAACGTGGACAGGGCCTAACGGCCTATAACTAACGGTATATAAATATAATACTGTGATAAATAAAAAAAATCAGCTAGCAGTAAGTCGAGGGAAACCTGGTCAGCTGATGCCTTTAAATAGTCAGTAAATGCTTCTGGCTAACTTCTACGTAACAACCTTCAAAGTATCAGCTGACGATTTTTCCACCGAGATACAGCCAGCTGACGTATATATTTATAAATAGTTACATATAAGCTATCATCTGGTAATTTTTAGCCGAGAGGATATCACTGAAAGTGAAGATTTTTTTTCCATGATCTAGCCATCAGCTGACGTACAATGCACTATGTTATAGCCAGCTGACTTTTTTTTTGTTCTGGTATTGGGTTAGCTATAACTTGATTAACTTTTAGCCGAGAGGAAATGAGTGAATTTTTTTTTTCTTCAAGCGTGGGAGGTTGCAACTACTCATCCCACCCACTGTGCCGCAGCTGACGGTCATAGGGCTTTATGATACTGTTGTCTGATGCGTATCGCCAATTATCTATCGAGAAGAAATAATTAACCAAATTTGCATCTGGCTCTTGGACTATAAGGCACGACCCTTGCACGCCTCACTCGCTTATTTGATCTTAATTTTTTTTTTTAATTATATAAGGAGGCAAACGAGCTTGCGGGTCACCTGATGGAAAGCGACTACCTACTAGCGACTACTACTACGCTCATGGACATCTGCAACACCAGGGTTATCATATCAGCGTTGCCGGCCTTTAAGGTGGGAATAGGCTCGTTTCTTGAAGGTGCCTAGGTCGTAGCGGTGCGGAAATATCGTTGCCGGCAACTCGTTCCACAACGGAACAGTGCGTGGCGAGAAGTGCCAAGGGGCTAAGCCGATCTGACAGAGTTTGGTTGACGGCAAGCCGAACCGCGCGTCGTTGGATGCGTTAAAATGGGGTAAGCTGGTACTCATCTTTTGGCAGAGGCACACGCCCAAAGATGAGAACAGTATTCCACGTGAGGTCGGAAATGCGCTTTTTATAGCTGCAAGCGATTACCTGACGTGAAATACCGTCCTTTTTCTAAGCCAATTTGGCCTTGCCCTCCAGATAACCGCGACACTGGACACGTCGACTCCAAGAATTCCGATATCGGTTAAGGCGGGTAATCGAGTGCCCTCAAAAAAGGGAGGCAACAAAGGAAGGCAACAAAGTGTGCTTTTTCAGCGGTAAACGCGCAGACCTGTGTCTTTTTAAGGTTGAATTAGCTAAGTTGAGTCAGTTTATTCCGGTACGAATCGACGTTTTCCCGAGAAATCCGCGGGTGGCCGGTATATATGGCATCCGCCGTACGCATAGCCCGTATAGTACCGTATCCGCATAACAATGAAGATTGCTTTAATGCAGCATGTCATTGATATGCAGAAGAAACAGCGTAGGGGATAGCACACAGCCCTGGGGGACTCCAGCACTCACGGATTTTAAGTCGGAACATGACCCATCGACAGCGACCTTAATGCGCCGAGCCGCGTGAAAACTGGAGACCCAATCGCATGATTTCAAATCCGCTTCTCGATCTACTGGCAGAGTGCCCAGAAGACCGACCGCATTGTCACGTCAAATGGCAATGCTAATCCCCTGTGCGAAGAATAGACCAGCCCCCTGGTCGAGAGAGCCCTCGATCAGTTTCTTTGCAAGATCTTTATGGAGTGTACGAGCACTCGGACCCCATGTTCCTAGATTCTCAACCCCAAGAACATGCAAATATTTTTTTGATAATTTTACTAAATGGCTCATAATACTAGAAATATATACCAATATATTTTAGATTTTTATTTCACACTTTTGGAATTACAGATACGTTTTCTTTTTTAATAATCTACATCTGAATTAGGATAAGAGGAAAGTGGATCACGAAAATTTAAAATACAGTATAAACCTCCATGTAAGTCTGGACGCCTAGTACTTGTTTACGCCTAGCCTTGTCTCATATTTCATGACCATGGAGTAAGCATAAAAAATCAATGGCCTATCGCAATATTATATTGGTACATACATACATAACTTCACGCCAAATCCGCACGATTCTGACACGCCTCACTCGCTTCGTTGACTTTCATGACTCTTTTCATGCACGCGGGTCGAATTTTGAGGCTCCTAACAGCACCTTCCTCTAGAACACGTTCTATTTGGTCATGGAATGTGTGCCTTGCCGTCTTCTACTCCTACATCCATCCGTTGCATTGTATATCTATTTAATCAGTCTTGCATCATTCATTCTTTCTACATGTCCGAAACATGTAAAATGATCTCTGCAAAGAGTTAGAAACGTCGAGAAAGTTGTTTTATAGTCCGGTCATTTTAGACATTTGAAATAAAGAAAATTCCGACAAAGCCAAATCTTCGTAGAGACCTTAGGTTTACCACAAGGAATAAAGTGTCAAAAGTCCCCATCAGTCCCATGTGAGCTTAGGGACTTATTCGGGGCCCAAGGTCAAAATTTTAGGTTTTTTGGATTTTTCTCGAAAACGGTAAGTTTTATCGAAAAAGTACTCAGAGCAAAGTTGTAGATCTTAAAATTCTCTATAAAAATGGTTCCTGTGATTTTTTCTCTAAGACCCACTATTTCCCAGATATTGCGCTTGTAAGAATCAAGTTCTACATAATATGCACACATTTCCACACCACCTGTGAGATAGTGTACTCGGCGCTCCAGAAAAACTTCTTATTCATTATTTTTTGCAATTGCAAGAAAGGTTGTAGTGCCAAATGTGGCTGTAAAAAAGTAGGGTTGCAGTGTTCTCCAGCGTGTACCAATTGCCAAGGTGTCTCTTGCTCAAATGTTCAATTAAATACAAGAGAGGAAGATTCATGTGATTTTGATGAAGAGACAACTGATTCATCTTCATTTGAACAATTTCTAAGCGTTCCTCAACAGGAAGGAGAAGAAGAGGAACAAGAAGAAATTGAAGAAAACATGATTGTTGAAGTTGAATATGAAGAGTATGAGTCAGATTAAAGTAATAAAAAAAAGGTTTAACTGTCGTTCTAACTTTTCTTCTAACCCATATCAATAATCTTCATACTATTAAATAATTATTGTTCCTGAAAATAACGTCATAAAGGTTCGTGGAATAAGCCTACCGGGGATACCACGTTGAAAAAAACGCGCCGAGTACACTATCTCACAGGTGGTGTGGAAATGTGTGCATATTATGTAGAACTTGATTCTTACAAGCGCAATATCTGGGAAATAGTGGGTCTTAGAGAAAAAAATCATAGGAACCATTTTTATAGAGAATTTTAAGATCTACAACTTTGCTCTGAGTACTTTTTCTTCTTCTTTTTCTGAGTATTTTTATGTCTAAAATGACCGGACTATTAATGTTATATAATTTATTGGAACCTATATTTTTTTAATTTTTATATTTAATAAAAATGTCGGCAACTAATGAAGGTAATGGTCTCCAACAAACTAAATAACTTTGTCTAGTTTGTTGGAGACCATTACCATATTTATTGTTATTTATGGTCCAATCAGAAGTTCAATGTGGTAGTGATATCGGGTGTTGTAAATGAGTATTTTTCCAAAACTTTGTGACGTTCTAATGGAACAAAAGGGGAAACGAGCAAGCTGATCACCTCATGGTAAGCAACTACCAACAACACTGATAGTGTCACAGTTGGGTAAGAAGAGTCACGGGAGGGGTGGAACTCTGGAACCCTCTCTTAACGAACGAAATCTCGATATTCTGAGTGGCCGTGGAATATCACCGGTCGAGCCGGCCCATTCATGCAGGGAACTGTATCACTCTTGTGGTGCTCTGTGGTACCACTGTAGTTGCAAATGTTAGATATAATTCGTCTTTACACGGTTGATGGATAAATTTTTCGAACTTAAAGTATTTGAAAACACATTTTCTTTACTCCGCAAATAACAAGCAATAATTTTATGCTTACTCCATGCTCATGTGAAATATGAGACAAGGCGCGGATTGAACAAGTACTAGGCCTCCAGATTTAAAAGAAGATTGAAATACATATAATAAGTACTCGTCCAGTGTACACTTGATGCTCCTCTTGTCCAGACTCCAGATAATTAAACCCTTAACAAAATTTTTTGTCTCACATGGATGTGACTTATCAAAGAAATTTGATTATTAATAACCCTAACACGCATTTTACAAAAATCAACTAGTGTGTGTTGAATAAATATCGGGGACTGTGTTCGCGCCATCTGTTGTAATGGAGACATAAATTTTCATTTTATTTTTCTATTTTTATGTACGCCATCTATTGTCGTAATGACAACATAAATAGACCGGTGATTAGATGAATAAAACAAAAAGGAAATGGAACGATTTTAAAATAGTTCCATATCCTTTTTTGCGTTCCGTACTGTTATACCCCTGCACTGAATGCATTAGGGCTGACCCTACCATCCTAATTCTGCCTAGTCAGATATCCTGTCTCACACCTCAAAGACTCTCTCATCCTATCCAGTCAGTCCGGTCTCATCTCCTAATCCGACAACACGTGTATTCTTAAGTTCATATTTTTTCAATTATAATATAACCCACTGTAAATCAAAAAGTGTTTTTTTTTTAAAAAGCCTTCAAAGAAAGGCCGCATAACATTTTGGTGGCAGCGTAAAGGGATTTCAAAAATCCCAGGTTCAAAGTGCGCGTGTGAAGTCAATAATCAGATATACAAGAATATCTATGAATCCATAATCCTTATAAATATCATCCACGGCGTAAATATAAATCACAATTTAAAAATCAGTGTTGTGAATAAAAAATCAGTGTTGTGATTGTGAGTGTCAATAAGCCCTTAGTCCACTGTGCAGTAAGTGGTAACATATCGCTGAACCTGACCGACATCCGGCATCCGGAGCAGCAGTATACCCAGCACCGACCAGGTCGTGACATTTCAACCCGAAACCGGCTCAATCAGGGCTAAAATAAGCCCCAAAGAAGAATGATAATCATATTCCTGTGAGTGCTAAATAATAGTCACATATTCGTTTATACTCTTATATTGTTATCGTGTGTGTCCAAATGTTCCAGTGAATCTTAATTATTCGCAAGCCAACGTCTAGAGATAAGCTTACATTGTAAACATTACTGCAGTAAGTTGGGCCCACGTATTTCCAGGTATTACATTCATCGCCGCATATCATCGCTATACTAATACTTGCCCGCGGATTCTTCTCTTATTTAATTTAATTTACATTAGTTTTACTTTAAAAAAAAAAAAATGTCTAAACCAAATATTAGAGAACTTTCTGAGGAGGTTCCACTGTCAGTGGTATTAAAATTCATTAAACCGTTTAATGGTAATAGAGATAATTTAACTGCCTTTCTCAGAAATTGTGACAGTGCCATTTCACTTGCCAGTTCTGCACAAGAACAAGTAGTTTTCAAATATATCCTGAGTCAGCTAGAAGGGAAAGCTGAAACTGCCTGTTCAATAAAAGATTTTGATTGCTGGGCATCTCTCAAAGAATTTCTCAAAACCCAATTTGGTGAGCGAAAACATTACGCCCACCTGCTTACAGATTTACAGGGGTGCAAACAATCACCTCAAGAGTCTGTAAGTCAATTTTCGCTTCGTGTTGAAACCTGCTTACAAAAATTATTAACTGAAATCAATGTATCTAATTCTAAGAAGAGTGAGCTGATAGGCAGATTAGCCGCTATGGAGGATCTTGCACTCCACACTTTCCTATTAGGATTAAATCCTAAAATTGCTAATTTTGTAAGATGTAAGGAACCTAAAAATCTAAATGAAGCCATAAACTCGGCTGTATCAGAAGAAAAGATACAAGAGTTTTCCACACAAAACCACTTCTTTAATAGAAAACATTCCGAATATCCTAATCGTGCACCTATAACCAGTCCTACTAACAAACAAACCGCTCTTCCTAAGAGTTCTTTTCCTCAATTCTGCCGATACTGCAAGAAGACTGGACATTTATTAGAAACTTGCAGCCTACGGGAGTATAACAACAAAAAATATAATAATAAACCCAAAACTTCTCACCATAATCAAACCTTCCAACCGAATACATCCTCTAACCATAATTCTAAGCCCGAATTTAAACCACAAATTAACTATGCAAATCAAGAGGCAGATTATGATACTGTAGACCATAATTTAAACTAAATTATGTCCCGCACCGGTGTCGCACGGGACAGATCCAAAATCTTAAAGACGACATCCATACAACAAAGACCCATGGACGCGGTAACCAGCCCGAAACTCGTGGTCTTTCTTCCTTAATGACCCATGGACACGGTAACCAGCCCGAAACTCGTGGTCATCCTTCTATTAAGACCCATGGACACGGTAATCAGCCCGAAACTCGAGGTCTTCCTACTATTATGGCCCATGGACAAGGTAACCAGCCCGAAACTCGCGGCCCTTCTTCCTTTACTCAATCCAATATCAAGCAACAGGGTAACCAGCCCCAAACTGTAGACTTATCCAAAAACATACTACAATGTGAATCTGTAAAAAATAAAACTATTCGTTACAAAATATATGAATTAACAACAAATTCATCCAAAAGATACTTACCTTACGTAAAAGTAAGTACTCCTGTAAGTTCCAAAACACTATGTCTCCTTGTTGACACCGGGGCATCCCTTAGTATAATAAAGAAATCCATAATCACCAACACATGCCCAATTAACCAATCCATTAAATATAAAATAAAAGGCCTCGATACAAACGATGATAACCCTATTCTTACATTAGGACAAATTACTATATCTATCTCAACCGATAATAAGATCCAAGAAGACTCTAGATACGTATTCAATGTAATCGATAAAATTAACATACCTTACGACGGTATTATTGGTAACGACATATTTAGTGCCTCAAACGGCCAAATCGATTACGTTACCAATACCTTAAAATTAGCAAACATAAAATTCACTATTAATTTTAACGAACCTATATATACCATTGCACCACGCAGTGAAGCAATAATAGAATGTACAGTCGCTAATCCGGAAATTAAAGAAGGATTAATTATTGACCAACACATTTCAAACAACCTGTTAGTAGCAAACTGTATCACTAGAGTCAAGAGTAATAATCGTATAAATATAACTATCGTCAACACTTCAGAAATTCCAGAGACTGTCGACTCTAACCTTAAATTACAATTAGAACCTTTTCAAGTAAATTCATCAGCTCCTATAGCCACTACGTGTGATCACGATAACCTGAAACGTACCGATAACGTATTAAAATCACTTCGAGTTTCTCATCTTAACTCTGAAGAATGTGAAACACTTTATTCAATTTGTTCACAATTTTCAGATATCTTTCATTTACCCGACGACCAATTATCATCCACACATGCCATTGAACACGAGATTAAAACAACTAGTGATACTCCTATTCATGTAAAAACTTATAGATTTCCGGAATGCCATAAAAAGGAGGTTAATTCACAAATTGACAGAATGCTACAACAAGGCGTCATCAAACCCTCCATGTCTCCATGGTCATCCCCAATTTGGGTGGTACCAAAGAAACTAGATGCTTCTGGACAGAAGAAGTGGCGAGTCGTAATAGATTATCGCAAATTAAACGACATAACCATCGGCGATTCCTATCCTATCCCTAATATATCTGAAATCTTAGACCAGCTAGGTAAGTGCAAATACTTCAGCACCCTAGATTTGGCTTCCGGTTTCCATCAAATCAAGATGTCCCCTAACGATTCTCCTAAAACAGCATTTTCAGTCCCCGCAGGACATTACGAATTTACTCGCATGCCCTTCGGACTGAAAAATGCGCCGTCTACATTCCAACGGCTAATGAATTCTGCCCTTTCTGGATTACAAGGTATACAATGCTTTGTTTACTTGGACGATATCGTAATCCACTCATTTGATCTAGTTTCTCACGTTGAAAACCTCACTAAAGTCTTCAAAAGACTCCGCAGTTTTAATTTAAAGTTACAGCCAGACAAATGCGAGTTTCTGCGCAAAGAAGTGTCCTATCTCGGACACGTCATAACTGACAAAGGCGTTAAGCCGAATCCTGAAAAACTAGAAGCCGTACACAAATTTCCTACACCAAAAACCCCAAAAGATATCAAATCATTTCTAGGATTCGTATCTTATTATCGTAGATTCATACCAGATTTTTCCAGCATAGCCAAACCTCTGACAAATCTTCTAAAAAAGAACGTAGAATTCATATGGTCAAACGAACACCAAATATCTTTCGACACCCTCAAAACAAAACTTACTTCAGCACCTCTGCTATCTTATCCTGATTTTTCCAAACCTTTTGTCTTAACAACTGATGCGTCCAACTATGCTATTAGCGCAATTCTTTCACAAGGTGAGATAGGTAAAGACAGACCTATTTCTTATGCGTCTCGCACACTCAACAAAAACGAATGCAACTACAGTACTACAGAAAAAGAACTACTCGCTATTATTTTTGGTTGTAAGACCTTTCGCCCATACCTGTATGGAAGAAAATTCACAATAGTAACCGATCATAAACCCTTACGTTGGTTATTTAACCACACAGATCCTAGCAGTAAACTCCAAAGATGGAGACTCAAATTAGAAGAATACGAATACGAAATAATTTATCGAAAAGGAAAATTAAATAACGCAGCAGATGCGTTATCTCGGTATCCTCCTGAAAAAATGAATCCTATCGAACCGATTCCCAGGACATCTATACAAGATCCATACTCACCAAGCCCAAATGAAATACTTGACCCAAGTGTACCTCCTGTCTTACCTCCCGAAGACCTAATCCTGCCTGATGACCTCCTTCCATCTGATGAGTTACCTGAATTAGGAAATCTTGATGAATTAGAAACTAATGATAGAAACCTACCTTTGCCTTCCAATGACTCCTCAGATCTTCCTACACCACCTCAAATTTCTGATCCACAAAGTCTCAATACCCTAGATGACAGTTACACTGACTTTCTTAAAAAAGGTTCTAAAAACTTTGACAGCAATGCTGTCATAGTAGAACATAATGAATGCTTAAGTAAATCCGATAAGAAGTACATTATAATTCCCACTTCCATAGACATGGATGAATCTAATCCTTATGTTGAAGAAATCATATCTAATATTGAAAATCGCAATGAATTCGACTTATTAGAAAGATCCTTATACTCTTTTATTAAATATGAATCTCAAAACAAAATATATTATTTTACTTTTACAAAAATCAACCATTTTGATACCTGCACTTACAAAGATATCTTCGAATGTCTGAAATCCATCAGAAATGAATTAATAATTACCCTTGATAATCAACAATCAACCGAGATCGCAATTACAGACTTTAACAACCCTTTTGACACACATCAGTATATTAAACTATACAATATGGTGTTATACCTATTTCACAATTCTGAAATAACTATACACATCTATAAAAATACTATTATCTATCCAACCTTAAGCGATATACCTAAGATCATGAAAGAAAACCACGATATACCCACAGCTGGCCATTTAGGTTCATCCAGAATGCTAAAAAGAATTCAAGAAAAGTATTACTGGAAACACATGCGGACAGACGTCGAAAGCTACGTAAGACAATGTTCCCAGTGCCAAACTAATAAAGCGCTCCGTAAACTAAATCGTGCACCCATGCAAATAACATCACTCTCTACATGCCCTTTTGAGCGTGTAGCTTTCGATATTGTCGGACCACTACCCGAGGCGGGTAATAATAAATTTAGATTCATCCTGACAGTCCAAGACGATTTTACAAAATTTTCAGCAGCTTATCCGATATCCAATACCACAGCCGAAGAGACATGTGAATGCTTAGTTCATTTCATAACTCTGTTCGGTGTACCAAAAATGATTCTTACAGATCAAGGTACAAATTTTACAGCTGAACTTTTCAAACAGACATGCAACATGCTTAAAATTAAACAACTGTGGTCCACTCCTTATCATCCTCAAACCCAAGGTGCTCTTGAGAGAAGCCATAGCACATTAAAAGAATATTTAAAATCATACGTCAACCAAGAACAAAATAATTGGCATCGTTACGTATATACAGCCATGCTCTCCTACAATACAGCTATTCATAGCACTACCCATTATTCTCCTTATGAACTCCTATTCGGACACAAACCGTATTTACCTACCTCTATCTACGAAGAAGCACCCGGTGCTACATATCCTGATTATGTCCGTACACTTCAAAATAGATTGAGATATTCTAGATCAAAAGCAACAGAATATATTAATAAATCCAAAGAAAACTCAAAAAATTATTATGACAAACGCTCACGACCGATTAAATATAAGGTAGGAGATTATGTTTACCTAAAAAATCACTTGAGGCTTAGAAAAGCCCTTGCGCCTTTATGGAAAGGCCCCTACAAAATAATTAAAATCCATGGCAATAACACAGCATCACTTTTGATAAATAGGCGCCATGTTAAACATCACTATGATGAAATGAAATTGGCCATTGACAGTGAAACCTCTTAGAAATGTAACATTATAACATAATCATAGTATATACTATTATTACCTTTTATTTCAGAAACGTTATTTATCCCGTGCTGAGTCTGGGCATGCACAATTGTATTCAACCGGCATCAAAGAACGCTGGCATGTATTTTGACCCCATTGGTTCTCTAAAAATTACTGACGACACCCTAGATATAATCATACCAATAGATATATCATATTTTCAACCTCACTTAAATAACATAAAAGATGTCCTAGGAACTTCCAAATTTCTGTGCCGACAAAGCAATGCATTTAATGAACACGAATGTCAACACATGTATCAACCTTTGTCAATGCGATACTCTGATATAGTTAGAGATTTCGAATCTATCTCATATCTTATCAATAAAAATGTTAAAAGATCAGCCTGGTTTGGCGGAATCGGTACCGTCATTAAACACTTATTTGGCAACATGGATGAAAGCGATGCTTTGAAATACAGTGAGGCTATACAAACTATTCAATCTGATCAAACAAAATTAGCAACTGTTATGAAACAAAATATAATGGTTACTACATCAACATTGTCATCATTTAAAGATGTAATAGATAAAATTAGTGGTAATGAAGCTAAACTTAACTATGCTATTGAGAATTTAAGTTTAAATTTACAAAATGTAACTATTGCAACTGATAAGTTAATTTTAAAATCCAAAATGGAAGAACTGTTAAACATATTAGAAAGTACTTTATTAAGCTTATCATTTAAATTAGAAGACGTAATTAACGCAATCATGTTTAGTAAATCTAATATTTTGTACCCGTCTATTATAACTCCTAAACAATTGTTTTCTGATTTAGTAGATAATTATAGATTCTTACCTAACTCTAAACAATTACCTGTTCCACTTACTTTAGAAAATATCCATGTATTAGAAAATATATCTGATATATCAAGCTACTATGTAGATGATAAAATAATATTTGTTTTACAAATACCTTTGGTAAATACCGAAGATTTTGATTTATATAATATAGTTCCATATCCCATATCTTTAAGCTCTAACATTTCTGTATATTCGACTATTATACCGTCGACTAGATATTTAGGTATAACTAAAGATAAATCTTTATATTGTAAGTTAAATTCCCTAAGTAGTTGTAAGGTAATTAATAAGCAATTCTATATTTGTGAAATCTTTAACGTTTATTCTACATCGGCCGTGCCAACTTGTGAGAGCGAGGTTATTTCAAAAACTATAACTTCTGTCCCATCATTCTGTGACACTAAATTTATTAATGGTAATTTCGAAACATTTCATAAATTACACAACAATAAATGGTTATACGTAATAACCCAAAATTCGAAATTAACTATAGAATGCAAAAACCAAGAAACATCCGAATTTTCCATTTTCGGAACTGGCATCCTGACACTGCCAGAAGAATGCATTGGTTATTGCAATGACAATAAGCTCATTCCTAACCACATTATTAAAATTAAATTAAAGCCAGTTACGATCAACTTTGAACTTATTAATCATACATGCTGTAGTCCTACAACTTTCTCAAAAAACAGTTACAAGATTCCATTTTTAGATTTAAAACATGTTAACAACCTAGATACCATGATTTCGAAATACACCACAATCACAAACCAAATCAATTCGGATTTGGGAAAGATTACTGAAAAACCTCACATTATACTCTATGGCCATTATTACTCTTATGTTACTATTATTATTACAATTTTAATTTTGTCATTTATATTTTATAAATTGTATTATTGTGTTAAAATTATAAGAATATCTAGATGTAATAACATTCCTCAAAATTCTGTCGAAATGATATCCAATCCAGATTCTCATCCACCAACTCCTCGTCTTCGAATTTCTTAGACCTACATTTTCCGTCAACTTCCTTTACACCCGTAAGTTTCCTCTTATCCGGGGGGCTGTTATACCCCTGCACTGAATGCATTAGGGCTGACCCTACCATCCTAATTCTGCCTAGTCAGATATCCTGTCTCACACCTCAAAGACTCTCTCATCCTATCCAGTCAGTCCGGTCTCATCTCCTAATCCGACAACACGTGTATTCTTAAGTTCATATTTTTTCAATTATAATATAACCCACTGTAAATCAAAAAGTGTTTTTTTTTTAAAAAGCCTTCAAAGAAAGGCCGCATAACAGTACCCTAAACCGGGCCCTATCACTAAGACTTCGCAGTCCGTGTACTCGTCTGTAACCAGAACGGATGTCGGATATCTATGGTTGCCAGGCGTTATCACAAGAACAGTGACAGCAACACTAAAATAAAATAATTATTTATAGGGGGCTCCTTGAAACTTGATTTTTACCGTTTCCTGCTATATCTAGTATTATACCCTCTTTAAACATAATTAATTAAAATAAAATAAATTACATATACTCAAATGGATTATGGATAATGGTACGGAACCCTTCGTTTTAGTTTTAGTTCCAAATTCATTCTCCGACTTTCTCTGTTTCTGATTCATTCCCCGCTCGCAAAACCGCAAGTAAACATAACATTTATCATAACATTGAAACGAATTGTATTTAAACGCAACAAGAGTAATTTACGTACAACAAAAAACGATATTTCATCAGTTCATTAGTATTGGATCAGATTTGGGGTGATATGTTTCGTTCCCCCCAGTACTAGGGAAACATAAATGTATAGGTATTGGACGTGATATTGTCATCTGAGCCACGTGAGGCGTGTCAACTCCGCCAAGTACAGTATATAGATTATTATAGATCCTTTCCTTCATAATATAACAAAAACTGCAAACTCTATCCATGAATATATATATATATATATAACGTAGATATATATTGATTATTTTTATTACAATAAATATACAGCAACATATTTTAGATGTTATTTCGCACTTACGGAATTAGAGATACGTTGCCTTTTTTTACGATCTGCACACATACATATATAATATTACGTGCATCAAGTGTTTCCTTCTTCATTATAAATTAGCTACTTGGATTAAGCCTAGCTAAATTTAACTCTGAATTTCAAAATTTTCTTTACATACATACAAACATTTTACATACAAACCACCCTGAATCTATTAAAAAAACTGCATCAAATCCGTTGCGTAGTTTCAAAGATCTAAGAGGACACATAATGACAGTTTATGCTTTCATAATTCATATTGAATTCAAAAATTCATGTTGGATCAGATTTAGGGTGATATGATTCGTTCCCACGAGTACTAGGGAAACATAAATGTAAAGGTGGTGTATGTAATATTGTCATCTGAGCCACATGAGGCGTGACAACTCCGCCTTGTCGTCAGTATATAGATCCTTTCATGCTTAACGTTACCAAAAAGTGCAAACGTAGCTCTATCCATGAAGTTTACTATCTATTAATCCTATTAATTTTATAAACGAGAATGTTTATGAGTGCGTTTACATTTTAGCATTATATTATTAAATGTATTGATCAAAATGGACGGTAAGTGTCAAGAAAATTAGCCATAAGATGTTTTCCATTACATACGCTGCTAAAGAACATAGATGATAACAAAGAAATATTAGGTAGGTAGATAGATAATTCTATATTTGCACAACTTAAAAAGAAACATACATAGGAGACACGCTTGTACATTTAAAGTACAAATAGCGACAAAAATAAGGTACAAAAAATGTTCTACAATAGACGATGGATGCAGGTTGCACAGGACCGGCAGTTGCGGCGCTCTATGGGGGAGGCCTACGTCCAGCAGTGGACCTCAAAAGGCTGATGATGATGATGAAGGGTCCCTAAGTTCAGACACACTCAAAGTCCCCTAACACCGGACAGTCTTACAGAAAGATGAAAGCAAACTCTGGTGGAACTACAGAATCAGACTTCTTAAAATGAAGTGAACATTGGTAATGAAGCCAATACGGATGCACTCGTAAGTCTATCTCTGGTGCCTTTTGAGGTTAATGAAAAGGAGACTGTTAATCCTCAGCCGTCAATGTGCAAAGCAGTTGTCATTGTAATTCATCATTTGTCACCGCAAAGAGGACCACGAATCGACAACGGAAAACGAAGAAAATCGAAATTTTAACATCGTCTCCCCACGAATTGGATTGTATGAAAAACATTCTGATTATAACTTAAATCATTAAAATTATGATTATTTCAAATTAATAACTAGTGATATATTTTATTGAAATTAATGTTCTTAATTTTATTTTGCTAAAATAATGTTTAACTGTAAAATCAACTAAAAAAAATGGTTGTCCGTCGTTTTACAAACCGTCAATTTTCCTGTGTTAATTATTCGTGATAATCAAGAACATTGTATATAAAAGTAGCATTTGCCACTGATAATATATCTATGTTAATTATCCTAGTAGAGAGTTTATTAAAGAGATATAAACATATTTATCGATAGCACGACTTTTTTATTTTTGTTAATCCTTATGTTTCCGATTCTCGGGGACCTCCCCCTACTATAAGTACTTTTTCACATTTTGAAATTTAGTATAAGTGCCAACAAAATCAGATCACTTGGTATATCTATATGTATCTCTGTATTAATTTTTAGGAAAATAAATTACATAATGTTGATTATTACTTTTAAATCGAACATTACTATTACTATTACGATATACAAAATTAACCATGTATTTAAAATGTTTTGTTCTGGATAAATGACTGACTGAACAACGCACAGCTTCAAAAAGGAAATGTATCTTTATTTCCGTAAGTGTGAAAGAACCGTATATCTCTTGTATTAAATCACAAAACATAATTGTATGTTATATCTATTTTATAATAGCAGATCCCACAAACTTTGTACCGCCTTATTAAATATACAATTACAACGAAAAAATGCTAATATTTCACTCAGGAGCGTGATGATATAAAATAGCTTAAGGCCAAACTACCCACAAAGTGTAAACAAAATTGAACACAATTGGGTTTTTACACTAAACTACATATTCCAAGGTTTGCGTGTCAATGATCCGCCGCTTAAACATCTACACCTAAATTAGGATTTTCTTTGGAATACCTATACTAAACGGTTTGATCAATTTTAGCTCCAGGAGGGTCTTCAGATTCTTTGGATTTTATTTTCGTTGGTGGATTTTAGCTTGATCTTATTTCTTTCTTTTCCCCTTTTTTGTAGTTTCTCCCAAAAATTATTTTCCTCCCACAACAAGTAATTTTGTGGTGTAATATATGATTTGAAATCATCATTCAATTTTACGTCATTCAAAATTGATTTGTCTAGTAAAATCGTTATCAATTTTGGTTTGCCCTGTTGAATGCCCAGATTGTATGCTGTCCTAAATTCGTAAAATGCCCACTGGGATACGAGGAAATATTTTGTCAATATAATGATGGTCATTCTTGAGCTTTCAACAGATTTTATTATCTGATCTGCAATGTGTTCACCCACTGGCCAATCCCTGTAATGTACGCAAACTTTTTGTGCGAAATCGTTTTCCAATTTCGGCAACAGTTCGTCTACAACAAATTCTCCATCTTCATGAGCGAATGACACAAAAAGGTCATACGATTTGAGTTCGTCCATTTTTATTTGATATGCATTTATATGATCAGTGTTATTATTGAACAAGCTAGTAATATATCTCCATATTTTACCTCGTCTCATAAATATAGTGATAATTATTATAAATATGACCAGAGCACCGACTGCGCTTGATCCGACGAGCGCTATCAAAGTGTCATCAACATTGCAAAGTAAATACAATTTAACGTCTGATAGACGATCACCATTTGAGAATATAATGTCATTAAAATCCAACAGAGTTCTATACTCCTGCGATCTCTTCAGAATAGTGGTTATTGAACAGTTGCATTCCAAAGGGTTATTCGCTAAATAGAAATAAGTTTTGTTGGTAAACTCTTTAACACATGTACCGCTATCGATGATGTTGTATATATTGTTGTGTGTGAAATCTATTGTACTCGTATTTTGTCGTATTAGCGGTCTACAAATCAAACTTTCCTGTAAAACCAAGCAGGTTATTAGTTTCCAAAATTACTATTTTTACTATATGTTTAAAATCATCATGAAATTTAACTGCAATAAAACGTGTACTATCTAATTCTTGTAAAGATT
This sequence comes from Euproctis similis, assembly GCA_905147225.2. Taxonomy (NCBI): domain Eukaryota; kingdom Metazoa; phylum Arthropoda; class Insecta; order Lepidoptera; family Erebidae; genus Euproctis; species Euproctis similis. The sequence goes on from LR990107.1 coordinate 5,258,497, forward strand.
AATGATATTGTATTATCATTACACAGTGTAAAATAAAGATGCATTCGGCTGTCTATCCCCTTACATGCTTATATCTTTGTAATTACGCAACGGCTTTTGAGGCAGTTTTTTTTAACAGATGAGGGTATCAACGGAGTAGTTTTCATCTATAATTGATGTATGATGTAGTAAAGGAAAAGTGATAAATCCAAAATTTACTCATTCATTATATTACTCTTGATGCGGAACAAAGTTTGCCAGGTCAGCTGGTGTTTTTATAAAAGTGAAATGAATAGGAAACTAGATACTAAATAATATGGATATATAAACAAAGAAAATATTTATCTTATTAGCTATTTAATTTAAACCACTCTGTTCTCGTGTCACTTATTCAAAAAAAAAAATATTCGTTTACCTTTTTAAATTGGGAATTTCTAATTTGTTTTATCTAAATTTCCTTAATTAAAGAAGGCTTCTTGCTAAAATGAATTACAGAAATCTGATTGCAATAACTTCAGATTAATGCTTTAAAACATTAGTTAAAATAGTCATTTTTTATTACTTACGTTGATAGTAAGAACATTATTCCAGGACACGTTAACAATTTGTCTCCACTGTCCCGATAGATTATGTAACCAGTCAACCTCAGTTATATTATTATGGCTAAGGTCCAAATGCCTGACACCCATCGTCAGTGATTTATTTGCAATTACACGTTCTATTTGGTTAGAAGTCAGATATAGATTATTTAGAAAATATATATTAGTAAAAATATTGAGGTCCAACAGTTTCATACGATTACGGTCGAGTCCCACGCTTTTCAATTTGGTGTTCTCCATAAATATATCACTGCAAACAAAAAAAACCATCGCGACTTTAGTTTCGGTGGTCCAATAGTCGAGCTCCCCGCTTCTGATTCAGAATTTGTGGGATCGATTCTGGGGTTCACACCAATGCTTACTCGATATTAGTTATTTGTTTTACTAGTCATAAGCAATTAATAAGAAAAGAATTTTTCATCCCCCCACAATGGTATTTTTGCTATTCGATATCTGAGCGTAAAGGCGTTTTTACCCGCTTGAGGTTAACCTCTACTTTAAAGTAAATTTGAATTTAGAACATCGCATGCACGGTATGTGATTTCAAAACATAATTAAACCTATTTTCTTCCATCTCCATGGTACCGTTTTTATCGTTCAACTTTTTAAAAACTGTTAAAAACCATAAAATTTGTTAAAAACTCAAGGCTCTGAACCTCCTTGGTGTACTTTTGTTTTTAATTTTCTTTACGCGCGCCATTTTGTTTTGATATCGTATCGTTATCAATAAGAAACTTGAAAACAAGTAAAAAAAGAAACGAAAATGAGTGATTCCAGCGACGAAGAGCTTTATTTAACGCCTACCGAATTGACAGAAACTGTTATTAATGCGCAAATGAGCTTTCTCCCTCAACAATCACGCGAGAAGTATTTAAAACAGTACGATATGTTTAACTCGTGGCGACTAGCCAAAACTTTCTCAGAAAACGTTTTGCTGGCATATTTTATTGAATTATCCGAGACCAAGAAATCAAGCACTCTATGGAGTACGTAGGTATTCAATGCTGAAAGCAACATTAAATATGATGATTTAGTCATTTCCTCGCTGAGGGGGGATGAAAAGTTACGTGTCGCACTCGAGTGCAAAGATTTTTCACCTTGTGCTCTTTTGAGTCCCTCGCTAGCGCTCAGGATTCAAATTTTTAGAATCCTTCGCTTGCTTGGTTATCAAAATTGAGCACGCGGTTAAAAAGTAACTTTGCACTCTTGTATAACAGATAACTATTTTTCTCTCCAAAACTTTTCAAAACACGGGTAGTCCGAAAGTCCGAACGTGTTGTGCCGACCCCACTTAGAGTGGCAAAATGGCAGGAAACGGATGATGATTCTTTTTGTATTCACCAGGTACTAAATTCTCAAGATCGCATAAATATTGTGATTAGTATTTTTTTTATTAATTTAGAACATGGCCACGAGAAACACTTAGATTATTCCTTACCTTGGTAATTCTCTGATGTTATTGTCTTCCAATTGAATTGTAGATATGTATGGTGACATTGAGAATATCTCACTGGGAAGAAATTTAATTCTGTTACTATTTAATTGTATCACATTTAAGCCGTTTAATGTCCAGAAGATATATGGCGGCAAAATTTCTATCATATTCCTAGATAAGTCTATTTCCTTCAAACTGGTAGAGTTCACGAACAAATCTTCTGGCAGAATTTTTACTCCACAATTAACAATCTTCACTTCTCTTAATTTCTCTAAATTTGCAAACGTTTTATTATTTAGCTTCAATTCAACTGAATTGTTCAATATATTTATCTGAAATATTTATATTACATATTATAAAACAAAGTTGCATTCCGCTGTCCCTTTATATGGTTAGATATTTGAAACTTCACAACGGATTTTGATGCCGTTTCTTTTGCCGTTTTAATAGTAAGTGGGTATCGTATCACCGGGGTGGTTTATTTGTATAATTCATGTATAATGTAATAAAGAAAAAGTGATAATTTTCGAGATTCAGCAATTATATTGTAAACGCTGTAAAATTACTTTTGATGCGAAACAAAGTACGCCGGGCAGCTAGAAGTATGTAATCAAAGTTTACCGATCATACTCAAAGAGTGTAACATGTTTGAATTCTCTTACATTACTAACTACTTCTGATGTTAAGTGCATAAAGTACTAGAAAATAATTACCAAGCGCAAACTGTGCAATCCTTGAAATGTAGTATTTGGTATAGACTCCAGTGCAGCGTCGTGAAGACGGAAGGCAGTCAACAACTTTCTTTTAGAGATCGCTTCCGGTTCGATACTTTTCAGTTTGTTGTATGTAATTATTTTAAGTGTTTGAAGGACATCAAGACCTGTAAAGAAACATAACAAATACTAAGTTACACTGTGAAATATCTTAACTTCAGATAAATAAAAGCAAAACACCTTTTTAAATATAAATTTTCCCCAAAAACCTTTCAAGTATCAGCTTATAGCCTCATTAGGTACAATTTATATAATAATAATACTTGTCGCGCGATTTGTGCGTTTTGTAAGTAAATTAGTACCAATTTAATTATGCTGAATGATTTGCTAAGTTTATGTTATTTTTAATTGTAGTATGAACAATAATATATAAGCTTTTTGAAAAAGGCGTTTATTTGATATCCATATTGAACTGCATTAAAAAGAACTGGTCGACTCAACATATAAAATACCACGATCTTTGAGAATATCGACGTAAAATGACTTATGCCGTGTTTTGTTCGGTGAGAGAGGTATCCCAAGGCCCATGCCCGTCAGCCATTCTACTCCCTAAAAGGCCGGCACTGCACTATTTGTGTTGTGTATGTCATTGGGCGGAACTAGTCACTTACCAGCATTTATCCCGCTTGCTTGTTTGCCGCCCTGCCCCATAGAAATATACTTGTGTACCGCTCACAAGTGTCTCAATGACGTGTGTCTATGTGTATTTAGGTGTGTCTCTCTCTCTCTGGCTTTGTGTATGATTTTTAAAAAGATAACATATCACTCCCGTACCTCTTAATGATGCTGCAGTTACATTTTCAATATCATTATTTAATAGTTCTAAAGTATCCAGTGGTAGTGTACCAATGAACATGTCGTCAGGTAGGCTAGTTAGATTGTTGTTCTCCAACTTTAGAGATATTTCTTGTATGGTTCTATTGTTGGGCACATCTGGCATTAGCTGCAAATTACCACCAATAATATGGACGTGAAGCAGCGCTGGCAGCGAGTTCAATGTTGCCAGTGATATTTTCACATCACTATCTGATTTGAAAAGAAAGAAAAAATAGCTTATAAATATACAGTATTTATAAATATAATCAACAGTGGTAGAGCCAAGCAGTTCACTGCATGAATGGGCCGGCTCGACTGGTGAAGCCTGGTGACCTCTCAGAAGATCGACGTAAAGTGGCTCATGCCGCGTTTCGGTCGATGAGAGAGGTACCCGTAGGCCCACCCCCTTCCCCATCCTTCCCTAACCCCTATCCCTTAGAGGTCGGCTACTCAACAGTAACACTATATGTGTTGCTGGTGTCCATGGGTGGCGTTGATTGCTTACCATCAGGTGAGACGCCTGGTCGTTTGCCCTCCTATTCTATAAAAAAAATAATACAATTAACTTTGTAAACTCTTCTTTCAATCACTAATCCTCTGGAATGCACTCCCCTCTGAGGTTAGGATGTCCACCAACCGTCTTAGCTTCAAGGCTAAGGTACGTAAGCTGTTACTAAGTCAATTGGCTACCCTGACACAAACATAATCTTACATACGTGTATGTATTTATTTTTGTATGTATGTATATGTATATATATAAATATATATGGATGTACGTATATGTACGTATGTATGAATATGCATATTTAAGTATGTTTGTATTTGGAGATATGTATATATATATATATATATATATACATCCTACAATCTTTTTGGCGTCATGCACGTCGTGCATCATTACGGCGTCCTCCAGATTCCATCGCTTTTTTTAACATGTCTTAATGAATATTGCTTAGTTTTTCGATTGCCAGCTCCGTGAGATACGTCATTTTCCGATAATTTTATTTTTCGCGATATTCTTCTTGCGTTCGTGCCGCTACACTTTTGAACCCCGAACCATGGTCATAAATTATTGGCGTCCTGGATATATTGATCGTGATTTACCTATGGCATCGACTATTAAGCGTCCTCATAGGATGAACGACATTTGTCAGTGCGACGTTGCCAGCTTTATGTTTACTTTCTCTTTCTTTGACAATCGCGTGTCTGTACATTTATACCAATTTCGTCTAATCCTAAATTTATACATATACGGATGCCCGATATTTTTATATAATTTATTATTATCTATCTACTACTACAGTATTAGTAATAATGCATTTTGATAAAGTTAAGTACACAAATAGTTTAAAATAAGATAAAGAAAATTAAGCTCTGTCTCTGAGATTTTGCATGTAGTAGCTAGAATGACAAGCTTAAAGTATGTACATGTTTTGTCTAGTCATTTTTTTTAAATATAAGACAAGTAGGTACGTGATGACTTCATTTGTGGGTTACATATAAATATAGGTATGATAAAATCGAGATTGTATCTTACCATGGCCTGAAGCAATATTATATATGAACGTCTAATATTATACACGGACCCCAATATCTATATACGGACGTCTAATAGTTATATACGGACGTCTAATAGCTCTATACGGACGTCTAATAGCTATATACGGACGTCTAATAGCTATACACGGACCCCAATATCTATATACGGACGTCTAATAGTTATATACGGACGTCTAATAGCTCTATACGGACGTCTAATAGCTATATACGGACGTCTAATAGCTATATACGGACGCCCAATAGCTATATACGGACGTCCAATAGCTATATACGGACGTCCAATAGCTATATACGGACGTCTAATAACCTAGCTAGTTTAATTATAAAAATACGGCATTATCTAAAGCAGTACTGTTTTGCTACAACAAGCTACTGTATGGTGGAAATACTGTTGCCAATCATGTTGCACCGTATTGGATTATTTCCATTTGTCCCCACAGATTTTCCCGGGATAAATGGGAATTATTGGCAGTAGGAATATTTTTAATCAACTTCTCTTGACTATCTAACTAGATTTGAATTGGACATCCGTATATAGCAATTGAGCGTCCGTATATAGAAAGAAAGAAAGAAAAATATTTATTTTAACATAAACAACTCACAAACATCTTAAATAAAAAAAACAAAAATAATAAGTTAACTAACCTAGCTGTTTATGAAAAAAATGGACCCTGTCTCAGCACATGCCACAATAAAGTAATATTATTGCGGCGCTGGTTTTCAGACAGGACCAGTGTGCAATATAGCTATTAGTCGTCCTTATAAAGCTATTGGGTGTCCGATTTCTCCATTATTCAAAGAATTTACTAAACATACGAGTATTTAGCAGCTTTATCATCGCATTTTAATTTACACTCGGCAAGATGGAGTGACGATATTCGCAAGCAGGCCGATGTGGGTTGGATGAGAGTAGCCGAAGATCGGAAGCGGTGGCGTGCACTAGGAGAGGCCTATGTCCAGCAGTGGACTGATGCGGGCTGATGATGATGATGATGATGATGATGAAGCGGGTGTTGAGCTAGCTAGATATAGGCACGACTCGGGCGAGTTGTGGGTTCACGAACAAATTATTCTTGTACTCGGGAGCCGGGTGGCGGGCTCTAAGAATGTTAGAACGTATGTATTTAATCTACAGTTTATTTATACGGGGTAGCCCGATATTAGGTAAATAAATAAAAACAAAGAACATGTAGATGTATCACTTTTATTCAGTGTCTTAGAGAGAGAGAGTAGACTTATAATACGCAAGAGCTAGAAATGAGAAAGACAAGCGTTGATTAATTTAGTCAACAACACAACGTTTATTATATAGGTACAACTTTGGCATTTCGTGCTAGACACACAACTAAGGTAAGTACTTAGATACTGTAATTCTAAAACATCTTAGATTTAGTGTAAGGTTGAGAAAATTAACGCACTATTGTTAAAAGTTTATGCCTTAGACAATTTTTCAACTTCGCCGTACATTATTAACAAAAGTAATTTTCACAACAGATTTTATCAAACTCGGGCTCCTAATAATACGCAACGCGTACACCACCTACGGCGAATATATTGTTTTGATTAAATATCGTGTGATAAGTGATAATTGTGATCTATTGTTGCAAACGAACTGGCAACGTCGCAGTTGTGGACGCCAAATACGCGGGTCCATAGTCGGGAACTCCCTGAGATATGCGGCTGTCAGTATACGCGCGACAGCAGCGCCACACCTGCACTAAGATTTTGTCGCGAACTTTTTAAAATATTTTTGCAGCCGTTTAAGCGATATTTTGACTTCTATCGATATTTATCCTACGACTAGTCAGGATCAATAGGACGTAAATGCCACTGGCTATCAAAGTGGCGTCCAGTATGCGGACGCCAAAAGCAGGTGGACGCCAGTTTAAATGCATTTTTCTCTTCAGAGGACGTCTTATTGTTTGGGGGATAAATATATATATATATATATTATTATATATATAAAATTAAATAACTAATGCACTTACTCAACACATTTCTCTGCACTTCCCGTGGTTGACTGTAAGAGAATGCCTCAAGGCATTAAGTCCGCCTATGTACTAAATTATTGTGCAAGTTTAAAATAATAGACAATGATAAATAGTAGATTCTCACCTGGTAAATACAATGATAAGGCTTCCACTTGGACCAGTTCTTTGATATCGTCTAAACTGACTGGGGCTTGCAGATGAGCTACGATCTCGTATAGTGTAGTCATTTTTGGAAACATGTACTTCACACAATTGATTATGTTTGTGGCGCACGACGTCACATCCATCCTCACAGAACCTAAATGCATTCCTTCCATGAGAAATTGGGGCAAATCTGCGCAGCTAAAATTAGTACCCTGGAATAGGTATAAAAATATTAGTTATCATTGAGAACTTTGATTAAAACATAACATAACTTCACGCCTTTGTCTACCCGAAGCGCAATTAAAGCCTCGTCTCGTCGTTATGTTTACGTCCCAAATGGAATACGTGGCGAACCTATTGCTACGAGTATACCGGGCACAAATTTTTCAGTCATCGATATTTATCACACATAACTTCGAAATTGTTTTTGGAAGTCTTCCGAAAATAACTTCGAAAAGTCATTGGTGTGAGCCAGGATTCGAAGCTGTGACCTCTTGATTCAGATGCTAGGTGCCCGACCACTGGGCCACCGAGACTTTATCTATCTACTATCACAAACAGACACTTCAATTTCATTTTATAATATTATTTTGATAATAACTTTTGGTTCATATCTAACGAAACCGCTAGATTTCTTTAAAAAAAAAAAAATTATAAATATGTTATTGATCAAACTTACTTGACAGCCAATGTTGATTTTAAAGTTTTCTTCCTGTTTTACAAAGAAAGCTGGTCCAAAAGTAGGCTCGATCTCCAATGTAATATTTACAGACGAATGTTCTAATTCACACTATAAAGGTTCGGTTTCGGGTGACTGAAAGAAGACGACTGTGTTACTTGAAGTCTGGTTTATTACTCTCCTTATTACTAATGAATACACAGATTATATAGCCTTATTCTAAACATAACTATATCTACTTTAGTAATACACCACACGCCCTTCCAAAACAGAAAAAAAAATTAACTTAACTTAATTTTTTTTTTTAACAATAGTACGGTTTTGTTCTATTTTTATGTACGATTTCTTCTTTATTTTTTCGTAAAATTTTGACATTACAATCAAGATCTTCTAAAACTTTGAAAGGACCTTCGTACACATTGTCAAATTTAGTACCAGTTTCCTTTTTCACTAATAATAAATCATCTTTATTATACACAACAGGTTTCAAATATTCATCAAATTTACTTTTTCTTAACGATTTAGTTTTTAACAAATTTTCTCGGGCTTCACATTGGGCTTTCTGTAACCTAAATTTTAATTCTAATGGATAATCGTCTACATTATACAAAGGGTCAACAACACAATTTTGCAAGTTTCCAGGAATATTACACATTTTCCCAAAAACTAGCTCATAAGGTGTATATTCTGTCGACGAGTGTACAGAAGTATTATAAGAAAAACACCAATACGGGAGCCAATCACTCCAATATCTACTATTATTACTAGTTTGAATTCTCAAAAATGCGTTTAATGATTTGTGTGAATTTTCCAAGGACCCAATTGATTCATGATGATAAGCACAAGCAACTGTTTGTTTAACATGTAATAATTTACATACCTCAGTCATAGTACTGGAGACGAATTCAGATCCCCTGTCTGTAGCAATTTCAAGTGGGATACCATACCTTAAAATAAAATTTTTGACAAATGCTCGAGCAACACTTACGCTATCTTTATTTACTAATGGATATGCTTCTACATACTTACTTAATTCACATTGCAATGTGAGAATATAAGAGTAACCATAATAATCCTTATCTAAGGGCCCAACTATATCTAAAAATATCTTATCAAAAGCCGACTTCGCAGTTGTAGTTATAGCCATGGGTTGTTTCGTATGTAGCGAATGTTTTTGTTTCTGACATTTGTCACATTTTCTGACAAATTCAGTCACGTCTTCAGCCATTTTTGGCCAAAAATAGTATTTCTTTATATTATTAATCATACGCCTAATTCCTGCGTGCCCACTCGTGGGAAGCAAGTGAAAGTTATTAAGTACTACACGTTTGTCATCATCATCTTTTATTCTAACTAAACTTTTCAAAATATAAATCCGTGGACCGGTCCAACTATTATTTCCACAAGCTTTGGTTAACCATTTAATAAACTTCTCATTCTCACTATTCTTCATAATATAAATCTCTTTAACAGATACTTTTTGACAGATAGGTATCAAATCTCTCACGAAGGCGTCTCGCGCCATGCATGATCGAGAATTTGGGTCTATATAAATTGTCATCTTAGATTGTGCATAAGCAAAATCATTTACTCGAACACATTTAGTTGTAGATTTTATTGTAAATGTAGAAATTATCAATTCCGTACAATTCTTTGGCTTTTTAAGAATTTCAACGACTCTCGGTTGATCAGGCCGATCATCTGTTTTGTTCTTATTGACCAAACAATTATTACTCACTTGATTTTTAGTCTTACTCCTAGTCATAACATTAACATTATTTGAGCTAATACTCTTTAACTCATCAGACGTAATTATGATGCGAGATAACGCGTCTGCAGCCACATTATTCACACCTTTAACATATTCAACTACGTAGTCATATTCATCTAAAACTAAACGAAACTTGAGTAATCTACTTGAGGGATTATTGAAACTAAATAGGTAAAGTAACGGCTTGTGATCCGTTTTTATTGTGAACTTTTTACCAAACAAATAGGGTCTAAAATATTTAACTGACCAAACAATAGCAAGAAGTTCTTTTTCAATTGTAGGATAGTTTAATTCTGATTTATTTAATGGCCGACTTGTATATGCGATCGGCAAATCATTTTTGTTACATAATACGGAACCTATAGCTAAACCGGAAGCATCTGTATGCAATATAAACTCATTTTCGTCATCAAAATTTGGATATTGCAGTATTGGTGGGTTAATCAAACTCTGCTTTAATAATTTAAAAGCATTGTCACATTCTGTGCTCCAAATAAATTGAACACCTTTTCTACAAAGTTTGTTTAAAGGGATTGTTATTTCAGCAAAATGCGGAATAAATTTACGGTAGTAGTTGACGAAGGCTACAAATCGCCTGACATCGTCACAACTCTTTGGCACTGGATAATTTTTTATTACAATAGTTTTTTCGGGGTCAGGTGAAATTCCACTTGCAGAAACACAATGACCTAAATATAAAAGTTGTTTCTTTAAAAATTGACATTTTACTGGATTAATTTTTAAATTTACTCTTCTAAGTCTTTCAAAAATATCAATTAAGTTCTTATTATGAATTTCTAAACTTCTTCCGATACATATTAAATCGTCCAAATATACTAGACATTTTTCATGGTTTAAACCAGACATTGCTACTGTCATGAGGCGACTGAAAGCGCTGGGACTGATTTTTAAACCCATCGGTAGTCGTTTCATTTGATATTGCTTGTTTGTAGTAAATGCTGTGCACTTTCTGCTTTCAGGACTTAATTCCAATTGAAAATAACTTTGGCTAAGATCTAAATGACTAAAATAAATTGCTCCTGACAAAGAATCGAGTATATCAGTGATATTAGGCAATGGAAATTTATCATCCTTAAGATTATCATTTAATTTTCTGTAATCAATAACAACACGCCATTTTTTAATACCGCTACTATCGGTCTTCTTTGGAACCAATAGAACAGGACTCGACCACTCACTTTTACTTTCTTCTATAATGTCATTACGTAACATTTCGCTAATTTGCCTATCAATCTCAGTTTTTTGACTTCTAGGGAGTCTGTACGGCTTTGTGTACACTGGACTGGTATTATCCTTTAAATGTATTGACTGCTGATATAAGTTGGTAACACCTAACTTATCTCCTGGCAGCAAAAATACATCCGAATACTTCGCACAAATGTTTTCAATTGAGATTTGTTCATCTCTACTTAAATGTTTAAAATTTAACATGGAAAACAAATGCTTCACACGGTCAGCATTTAAATTATTACTATCAAAAGAACATAAAAAATAATCATTTAAATTTACGACATCTGGCGTAAAATAACTTAAACAAATATCTGTATCTCTAGTATTCAGAAACTTAAGTGGTATTTTACCATCGCTAGGCTTAACTAAAATGGAAGCTAAAAATAAACCCTCACATAATTGCTTAGGCATGACAACACATTCATCCTTTAAGTTTGTCTGTACTAAATATGTTACTTCACATCTTGCCGGTATTGTCATGTAATTATTCTTACCAAGTTGTCCCATTTGTAACGGTATACTAATGGGTACATTATGATTAATCGTTAGAATATTTTGTTCAAAATCTAAAATACAATTATATTTACTTAAAAAATCTTGCCCTAAAATACCATCCGTCCTACAAGAAAAGTTTTTAATAACATAGAACTTATGCTCAAACTCATAACTACGGTAATTTAATCTTAAATAAACAAAGCCTTCGCAATACACTTGGCCACCTATACCGTTTATTTTGATAAACTCTATATGGAATGGAATGTGCCACTTCTCTAATATGTCTTGTCTGACTATGGACAATGACGCGCCGGTATCGAGTAACCAACTATGTGACACTTGAAACAAATCTAAATTTACTAAGTTTATATTTTGACAATAAAAATGTTCATGCACGAAAAAACAAATTATGATTTTCAGCTTCAGCCGGTGTTCCGGTGTTGTTATTAGCAGAAGATAGCACTGTATTCTTATTATTTGAATAAGCTAAGTTAACTTGATGTTGACGGACAGGTTGACGTAATGTTGTCTGGCCACGAAAACCATTGCGACCGCGATAGTACGATGAGTTACCATTGTCCCGATTTCCGCTCGATCTATAGTTATTACCACGACCACGTATATTATAATTTTGGGAATTAGAAAATTGCCTAAACACACCTCTATTAAAATTATTATAAAAATTACCGCGTTGATAACGGTTTGACTTACCTCTATTTTTATCGAAACTCATCACCCGCTGGTCTTCTGAATTCGGAGACATCTCATCTAATGCACCCTGAATGGCATCCTTTAGAGAGCTGTAATTTCGTGCTGCAATAATAGTGCTGAGTCGACTATTACGCAGACCATCGCCAAATCTTTTAATCGCCACACGCTCGTTTATTGGCTTCAAAATTTGATATAAACTAGCATCATCGTTAGCCTGGGTAATAGTCAAATCGACAAACAATTGTTCTAACTCCTTACCGTATTCCTCAATACTCTTGTTATGTTGCCTCGCTTGTTGCAGCTTACTCTGGATCGCTGTGTCTGATTTTTTGGGTAATAATATGGAACGCATGTCACTAATTAAATCTGTAACAGATAAATAATCATCACGCAAGCGCAACTTGGCGCTTTCCGATATACGGGACATTAAAACAAATTTTATAAGTTGCTTTTTGCTACCATCATCAATCATAGAGTCATACATCTTAATGTTTGATATTAAACGTTTGGTGGTATCAATATCACCAGTCATAATAGGTAATAACGCATTAGCAGTTTTTAGTTCAAACTTCTCCATAGTGCTAGTCGTGTTCTCTTCTAAACCACCTGAACAAAGCTGAACAATTCTAGAATATAATTTATTTATACCTATAACCAAATCTGTAAGTATTTGAATTTCAATACTATCGATTTCTTTCCTTTCAAGTTTACAATCTAGGACCTTTTGTAAAGTACAAAACTGTTGATATATATCATTAGCCTCTTTTAATTTAATTTCTCTAATTGAAGATGACCTACGACTCGGTCCCAATTTAGTGAGGTAATCTTTAATATACTTCAATTTGTTAAATATTTCTTTAGCCTCATTCGTCAACATATCATATACGTATACATAATTATAGCTACATAAATTTATCACAAAAATGAAATAAGGACAAAAAAAAAAACAAACATATATTACTACCGGTGTACGCACTCTTTTAGGCACTCACTTATTTTGGCACTCACTAAAAACTCAAGCTTGTGGCATCTCTGTAGCAGCGCTCGCATTAGCCTGCCGACGAAACAAGCTCGAAGACCTTCGGAGCTGGAACTCCTTATCTCTTCGTCGCCATCCCTCTCTCGATCCAGCCGCGGTGACATACTTCGCGTGCTGTAGCTGATCCATAGCAGCCCAATTTCCAGCACCGTTTTGCGTTATCATCATTTCTGGTTCTTTAGATTGCTGCTTTCCCATCTTGTTTTTGCTCGAAAATAGGAGAAACTCGCGAGGAATAGTTAAAAACACCGCAAATTGTGCCAAATAGTGCGTTCGGCCACTAATGAAATCAAAAGTAATGAAATCATTATTTGTCTCTCAACTGCACAAATCACTCAATGTTTATATAAAATATTCCATATACGGAAAATCGCGCCGCGCCGCGTTGCGCTGGGCTGGCAGGGTCGCCATATAAAGGTTCGGTTTCGGGTGACTGAAAGAAGACGACTGTGTTACTTGAAGTCTGGTTTATTACTCTCCTTATTACTAATGAATACACAGATTATATAGCCTTATTCTAAACATAACTATATCTACTTTAGTAATACACCACAACACATTGCCTTGTTGTCTTCTGTTTTGTCACTAAACACACAACTACAGGTGCTTGGACAGGTGGAACAATATGCTTCTTTCTGGTGCAAAGCTAGCAGAAGTACACAGAAGAATACACTGGACCTAGTTGACATCCAGCAAAATAAACAATCAGTTGATAATTTATTAGAATATTACAAAACATAACTATCCAATTCCAATTCATCACATATGGTAGAGTCGTTTTATTGAAAAAAATAGCGGTTACCTGGAAAGTTTTATAAAGTTGAAATTCGGTAAGGTGGCAAAGTTGAAATTCGGAAAGAATGGGTTAACATCGGAAAATTTCAAACTCTCGGAAAACTTTCCAGGTAAAAATACCCTAAACTATAATCTGTATTATTTCTGTATCATGTCTCCTAGACAATCTCATCGCTTAGCGTATTTCCAGGTACAAAGTACCTCGTACGAGGCGGCGACGGACCTCGCGCGTGTCCGGTGGGTCCAGGGTTGTGCGCGTGTACTGCCACCTACAGGTTGACTCAGATACTTACCGGGCATGGGTGCTTCGGTGAGTATCTCAGTCAAATAAAACGTGAAGAGACGGCGAGATGCCACCATTCCGCATCCGACCTGGACTCGACCCAGCAGACGCTGGAGGTCTGCCCGGCCTGGGCGGCCGAGCGTCGAGTCCTGGTCGACGGGATTGGGCGAGACTTTTCCCTGCCAGCGTTGATCGCGGCAATGCTGGCGGGAGAGGAGGAGTGGAGGGCCGTGGTCTCCTTCTGCGAAGCAGTAATGCTCCAGAAGGAGGCCGCCGAGCGGGATCGGGACAGACCCGATCCAGCTCGAAGGCGGCGGCGGCGAGCTTAGTGATCGCCGCACACAACACATCTAGACCAAGGCAGATCAAACATAATAATATATAACTCAATCACACCTCCTGAATATCATATTTCAGGGCGTATACTTTTCGCATTGTTTACATAAATTTTACACATCATAAACTGTAGTGTCATGATACAAATTTAATAACTATTCCTTAAATCAGAGAGTTCAAATTCTGTAATCATGACAATTAGAGTACAATAATTCCATATGTAGAAGCAGTACAGAAATATGCATACGGTATACTTAGCTATAGCGTCTATCAGTCGCATACAATAACTTGTGTCCTGGACAACTGCCTCGCTAAGCTTATTTCCTAGTACAATCCAACAAATCCACAAATTCCTAGTGCTATTAATAAATTTAATCTTGAAAACCCTATTAAATTAAACTACTTTCTAATAGACAATAAATAATTTTTGGCAATCTTAATTATTTAGGGCCATACAGCTGATCTGGTGATGAAGACCTGCAGAAACCAATTTTAGGGTGATTTGGTTCGTTCCCACATATACTAGGCGTCCAGATAGGTAAAGAGGTTGCATAAAACACAGGTGTACTAATATTATAGAAATGAACTGCCTAGATATGTATTACGGTGGACTATTATTTTGGTATTAACTAGCCGACTCAGCGAATTTTGTTTCGCCTCGGAAGCAATAAACAAAAGATTTTTCTAAAATAAAATAAAATAGCTTAAGTTATCCTTATCACACCTACCTTATCACAGCTACTTGCCCATAAAAATCCCTTCAAAATCGATGCAGCCATTTCAGAGATTGCCCGGAACAAACAGATTGAGAGTGTTATTGTTATATTATTTTGGTGTATGTACTGTATATATATTCAGTACCAGTAAGATCGATTTATCGCCCCCCAAACCCCCTATAAACTAAATTTCATGAAAATCGTTGAAGCCGATTCCGAGTTTCCAATTTATATATATGTATTATATATATATACAAGAATTGCTCGTTTAAAGATATGAGACGATAAAACACGATAAAAGGACATTTTCTAAATTGATTCCTAGCTAGATCGATTTTTGGCCCCCGAAACCCCCTATATACTAAATTTCACGAAAAACGTTGAAGACGATTCCGAGATTCCAATTATATATGTGTACAAGAATTGCTCATAGATATTATGAATGTAGTAGAGAGTTATTTCAATATTACAAACAGGCAGTTCGTTTTATTTATTACATATCGATACCTTAATTTGCAAACCTACTAACTCCACTTTTTTTTCGAAAATGAAAATTTTGATACCGATAGAATCTAGATAATGTCTAGTTTCTGCCAGTATGAAAATGCCATTTTCGAAAAAAAGTGGAGTTATTAGGTTTGCGAATTAGGGTATTGATATAAATAAAACGAACTGTGAAACATTGTCAGTCTAACATTAGCTAGAAATCGCCAAAATTCTTACTTTGAATTTACTCAATTGCGCAGAGTGGGCTACTTCATCATGTACGTTTGGGACGTCGTATACGTAGATAAACACGAAAAAATGCTAAATTTGCATATTTTACTATAGTATTCTTAAAATGTTTGCTTTGTTAAATTGTAAAATATAATATTTTATAACTTACTTACATATTTATATGCACCATCTTGTATATTGATCGGGAACGTCCTCAAGCGTTCACAATGTTACTTACACACTCTACAAAACTTGTTCGTTTAAGAAAGAAAAAAAATCCTCAAGGAAAAACGATTATTGTAACAGTTTGGTACACCAATAACTCAATAACGTCACCGACTGACGCACGGAACAGGTCCTCTGTTTTAAAAACACTAGTGACTCGCACCGTGTATTTATTGCGTGCAAGCATAATATGTTTCTCATAAATATAGAGCGGTTAAAATAGTGACGAATTTGAGGTACGTAACTTCACGTGAAATCCCTTGCGGGGTTTGCAGAGAAAATAGAGCGCCATAAAACACGATTCTTACACGCCTCACTCGCTTCGTTGACTTTCATAACTCTTTCGTGCACGCGCGTCGACTTTTAAGGCTCTTAAAATCACCTTCCTCCAGAACACGTTCTATTTGGTCATGGAATGTGCGTCTTGGCCGTCGTCGACACTTACATCCATTTTACTTACGTCCGACCCATCGGAGCATGCCCTTTCTCACTTTTACAACGACACTCTCTTTCAATTTGAGGTGAAGAACTCAAAATGGCGACACTCGGGTAATTCAATATTATTGTATTTATATATTTATTATATTCAATAGTATTGATGTATGTACAGGTATGTAATGACAGGGACACTGCCCAGGCCCCAGTCAAAAATAGACCTCCTGTCTTACGACGTTACAAGAGATGTGTGCCATAAAACATTCATCGCGCTTCTAATTCCAAAAAGAGTAGGTAGCGTAGAAAAATTATATATTTGAACCAGAAGTAGTAGTAATTACATATAAGACACGTTGTATATTATTCATAGAAAATGATTTCTTCACAAAATTCATAGCTGTGGCACCCGAATTTGAACCTCATACCTCACAAAATGCAACGCTGATGTTACACAACTGCGCATTGAGATAAATAATCTTTATATTGAGTAATTTCATATTAAATGGTTTAATTGTTAACTAAATTATGCCGCGACTCTTTTCGTATGGTTAATAATAAACTTGGCTTTAACTTGTCTGTTTGGCGCTGATACCTCAGTTGCTGCTCTGTACTCCACAACCCCGCGGAAGTTGTACAATGAAGGTAGGTATATATTTTTTAGTAAAAAAATATGTCCGCCTCGTGATTACGATAAAATGATTTAAGTAATTCTGGAGTTAACGTATACAAACAATTTTGCTATCTATTTTATGTAAATATTATTTCAATAATGAATTAATTAAACCTGTTCAGATTATGCGAAATAACGTATAGTATTTTATTGTATTTAAATGTCATCGAACTAACAGGAAATATTCGGTATTTTATACGTCAGCCATTTGTGACTAGGTAATATGACATCACTACCGATTAAATAGTATAAAACAAAGTCGTTTTCACTCTCCCTGTGGTTAAATCTTTAAAGCTACTTTCAAGATTTTGATGCGGTTTTTTTAATAATAAATGAAGATTGTCAACGTGGCTGTTTATATGTATAATTCATGTACCTTTAATGTAGTTAAGAAAAAATAATAATTTTCGAGATTTAGCACTTTCATTGCTAACGCTGGCTAAACCTCCAGCGGTAAATCAAAATAATTGAGTACACTCATAAACAACTTTAGAAAGTCTACAAAAAATTCCCCGATGGTATATGTGTATCTCTTAGGGATAACCCGGATAACCCAGAATGACCATGTTTATGCTTCTGGGGCGTAAAAAAGTGACATTTGGATTAAAGTTACATATATTTCATCCCCATATACCTAAAGGATCGGAACGTAAACGAGAGAAACGGGTCGGGCGGAATTTGAGGCGTATTATTTTTTAAGTGGAAAATTGTTTAACCACATAAAAATATTAATGTTTATTGTTACAATAATTATTCACTATTACTAAATCGGATGATAAGAATTCTACAGACGAGTGATGAACTCGTGTAGAATTCTTAT
Source organism: Euproctis similis (assembly GCA_905147225.2). NCBI lineage: Eukaryota > Metazoa > Arthropoda > Insecta > Lepidoptera > Erebidae > Euproctis > Euproctis similis. Next base: position 5,276,737 of record LR990107.1, read on the forward strand.
CATCCGATTACAAACCTTCGCTGACAATCATACTGAGAGTTTGTTCAACCATATTATCAAAATCCGATAACAGTCGATCGACTAACTACATCCCTAAAAATCGCAGTGACCTTGGCAATGAAATTTGTCGTATTGGAGCTTAATTTTGTTCGGAACTTTAGGTTAAGACTCTAAAACAAAGTTATAGCAACGAGAATTCGTGAGCTGTCTAAAATACAATAATGTAATGGTCGGAGTATAAGTATAGATAATTATATACCTAATAATAGATGTATAGAATATTCGAACATAATATTTTCAAATAAAAAAATGAATACTTGAGAAAACCTCTTTTATACCACTTTAATTATACACTAGCGAACTTTATTTCAACTCAGATGACAAATATATTTGTTTTTTCTGAAAAGGCAGCCTTAGTTTAGTCCTTTAGTCCTTAGTCTGCCAAAATCTGTCCAGCTATTTCAGAGATTACCCAGAACAAACACATAGACAGACAGAGAAACATTGTAAAAAATGTTATTTTGGTGTAAGTACGGTATATATATATTTCCAATTTCTAATATAAATGTTGTAGAAACACACAGAAACTTATTTTTTATTTATAATTACAGATTGTACGTACGCTTATAAGATGCTTACAGATTGTACGTATGCGTACGCATGCTTTATAGGATCATTAACATAGCCATCTAAATACATAGATATGACCACCGCGCCTGCATTGTTGGAATTTTGTTTCTTAGTTAGCCGCATAAATGAGCAAGCATAAACAATGAAATTTTTAATGAAAATATTAATAAAATAACATCATTTGCTTCATAATTTATTTAAGTTATGGAGTATTGTCATTAACATTTAGTCATCGTAGAATTCATGGCAAGAATTCTCGAAGTCGGCTTGAAATTACAAAATATTTCTATAATTTTAATGGTTCGGTCCGAACCTGATAAGTCAAAGTCAAAATAACTTTATTTTTATAGGTGTTCACAGACACTTAAAAATAGTCAACAAGTACAGGTAACATATTATTTAAAATTAAATACAAACACGAGCGCTTGTGGAAAGTGCCTCCGTGGAACAAAAAAAGACTCGGACGCAATCGCCACGAGCGGCCCGATTCCGAGTGTAGGGGCTATCATGAGAAGAATCGGGCAAGAAACTCATGTGCCGAATACCGATACTTATCGATTGAAAAGCAAAAGGCACTGATCTTATTTAATATTGATGCGTGCGTTGCTTGCGTATCATATACCCACAATTGCTCGTATTTTCTAAATATTAAACTTTCTTTGGGAATTTTGCTTTCTTCCACCTCTAGGCAAGAGTTTTTGCAAGTTCTTCCAAAAATTACTGTCATTCCACAACAAATAATTGTTGACAACAATGTACGACTTCAGATCGGCCATTAATTTCTTGCTTTTGATTATGTCCTCATTTAATAAAATAATTATTACTTTTGATTTCCCCTCTTGTATGCCCGAGTTGTGTGCTGTGTGGAATTCTAAATACGACCATTCAGACTCTATGAAATGTTCTGTCAGTATTATAATGGTGACTCTTGAATTCTCCACAGATTTAATTATTTGATCCGGTATCAGTTCACCTACTAACCAATCTCTGTAGTGTATGCATACTTTTTGACCAAAATCATTTTCCAACTTTGGTAAAATTTCATCTGTAACAAATTCACTATCTTGATGCGCGAACGATATAAAGATGTCGTACGTTTTTAGCTCGTCGAGTTTTATTTGATAAGCTGTTACTTTATCACGATTGGAATTGAACATGTTTCTTATATAATTCCATATGTCATTTCGATTTACGAATAGTGAGAAAACTACTAAAAATATGACCAGTGAACCGACGGCGCTCGACCCTACGAGAGCTATCAACACGTCGTTTTCATTACAGATGGAATATAATCTAATATCAGAAACAAGTTCGCCTTTTGCGCAAAAGATGTCATCAAAATCAATTACAGCATTATCTTCACGCCATTGCTTGAGCAGCGTGACAGTCGCACAATCGCAGTCCAAACGGTTATTTGATAAATACAATTTTGTTGTTTCCACATGTAGACGCTTGTGACCGGATTCCGGATCGTTTTTAAATATGTGAGATACATTGTTGTACCTTAAGTCTATTACAGTAGAGTATGCTTTAGAATGGTTGTACATAAAGTTTTCCTGCAAGGAATAATAAGCATTTTTATTTTTTGTAATAACAAATCTCAACAACAATTATTGGAGTACTATCGGAGTTGTGGTTCTACTTCTAACGTTTTGATATTATTTACCTACAAAACTTGCAATCTTATTTTAATAAGTTCTATATTAAATCTTATATCTGGCTAGGCTTTTGCTCCATTTGATGTAAAATCGAAAGTTCACGGAATATGAGTGCAACACAAAAATATTATTATGTTGTATCTAACCCTGTCCTATTAAAAACCCATTTTCGTTATAAACTTTTGCATTTATAATTTAGATATATAAGATTCTGACAATTGTTAATATTTGAAATCAAATATTTTGAGTGTAGGTAAATAAACATTTAACGAATAATTTAAAAAATACCTAATAGTATTGTATCTTACTAAACGGTATTTATATTACGGGTACGCAGTGTTCACTGAACAGCCTATCAAAGCTCACCTTGAATATATCGATGTTGTTGTGGGATAAATTCAGATGCGACAGTCCTATTAGATGATACATGCTGTCATCTATCGACTCAATTTTGTTATCGTACAAGTACACCTTCTCTAGGTACAAAATCAACTGGCTGCCTACTACCACACGACGTATTTGGTTTGAACATAACGACAAAATAAATATATTTGTTTCGTTGAACACCGACATGTTTAGTTCTGTGAGATTGTTCCGGTCCAGGTGTAGACGGGTCAGTCTGGGATTGCTGTTGAATACGTCCCTATAATGAAAATTATATAGAGGTAAAGACATTTAGTTTTTGAATAGTTTTCTTTCATGTTACCTTCATGATGGGATAGAAATGGTAGGGGAATAAGGGAGCAGGCCTATTGTATTATACAGCTAGCATAGATAGCCTTCTGAATCCATTATTATTATATGCTTGAGGCTAACAGATACTGATTTTTATTAACAAACTAGCTGACCTGGCGAATCTTGTTTTCCCGCGGAAGCAAGAAATAAAATAGTTTTTCTGAAAAAGTAGTTACTTCTAAGCTTTCCAGCTAAGTTATTTCTCAGATACATTACAACTAATATACATATGTATTGCAAGCCACCTGTGCACTTGCATAGCTAAATGATAACGATGGGGGGGTCTTGGAATCCTGAAATACGGGCCGCAAGCCTAGTTTAGGTCTCCACAATTACCGCTATGTATAATTGTTAGGAATTGTTTGTGTATTACTAAATTGTTCAATGGGTTTTGTCGTGAAAAATAAAGAATTTATTATTATTATTCTTATCATTTATATTTCCATTAAAAAATTAGGGCGTAAGTTATGTATCGCCCCCAATTTCATTTGGGATGTAAACATAACAGCCGCTGCCTACACCTTCGGGTAGAAAAAGGCGTGAAGTTATGTGTGTTATGTTACGTTAAGTTATTTTTGAATTTAGCTTACCTGGTCAATACGCTGATCTTGTTGCCATTCATATTGATAACTCGCAATCGTCTAGTCTTGGCGAATATCCATAAAGGGATATTACTTATTCTATTGTTTTCTAAATTTATAGTATCCAGGTTTACTACTTTCCAAAAAATCTTTAGTGGCAACATTTCTATCATATTGTTTGATAAATTTATTTCATCCAACGAATTGCACTCATCAAATAAACCTTCTGGTAATGTACTTATTTTAGAATTAATGAGGCGTATTTTGTTAACGTTTAAATTAACGAACAGTGTGGACCCTAAGGACAACTCCACTAAGTTATTGTTGACGATTATCTGTGAATGAATGCAAAATAACGATTTTTTGTTAAATGCTTAGTGTTGGTATTTTGTTTGGCTAGATATCTCACACAACCCCACGGACTCCATGTGGGTGTTATGCAAAGAGTGAAGAGTGTTTAAACCTCATTCTCTTTTCCTGCTCCGAAACTATTTGTGGACGGCACACAATAATTGAATTCATAGAATTGTAAAGAAGTTTACAGTGTCAGGTGAGAACCTTCAACAAAAAAAAATGCTGTGGATAACAGAATTAGATCCATAAATTTTGCAAACGTGATTAGACTTAATAGTCTAATCACGTTTGCGAAATTGTAATCTCACTCTAATGAAGAATGAGAATAGAACAAACTTGGTTCGTTAGTAATGGAAGGGATTCAACAGATGATATTATAAATTGCTAATATTACTACACACAACAAATCTTAGGAATACAAAGCTATAAATGGGAATTGGAGATTCAGCGATTAATATATAAGGAAATAACTAAAGATTTACCTGTCTCATCTTAGTTAAACCATTGAATAATCCATTTGGTAAATGTTCAATAGCGTTTTCTTCTAGAACTAGTTCATTCAAATATTGTGTTTCAGAGAATGCCTCAGGATCAATGGATTTTAGCTTGTTATTTTTCTTCAAAGTCAACATTTCTATTGGTCCAAGTCCTTTAAAATAATAAATATATATAATAAACACACACAACACACATATATACACATCATGACAAGTCCCTTGCGGCATAGGCAAGACAGAAATGGGCGTCACAAGATTCGATTCCTAAACACCTCATTCGTTTCTTTGACATTCATAATTTTTATCTATAAGTTTTTAAGACTCTTGGACTCTTATGGTCATGTCCATAAGACACTGTCGACTTCTTCATGTAAAGTGTGGGTAACCTTTCTTGAATCCTAAATCTTTCTGCTTTTGCGCTCATGTCGTTTGCTATTCGTCTTTTGCTTTTTCCACAAGCCCGAGCAACCGAGGCATGCCCTTCTTTTGTTTTAATACGCGTTAGAATTCTAATATTTATCATTTCATTATAACCCTTTTGATGTGTGAACGAACTAGCTATGTCATGAATGGATATCAATATATATAATTACCTGAACAGCTGTGAAAATTTACCTCGAAATGCTGCTGCAGAGATGTGCTCTATTTTACTATTCGATATTACCAATTCCTTTAACATTAACCCATGAAAACTATCATCAGGTAGGTTTGTAATGTTGTTATTGTTTAATTTTAATGAAATACGTTTTGTCTTTTCTGCGTCCAATATGATATTTGGTTTTATTTGTAAATTACCACCGTTAATAGTAACATTCTCAATGACGGGCAAAGAATTTAAATTAGAAATTGGTACATCCGTGACGTCATCTGAAATCAGAAAAATCTCTACTTTAGAGAGAGAGAGCTGTGCAGCAAGGTAAATAATGTGTTATGAAATTAACTGAAATATGTTACCTGTTGTTCTATTTTTATTTATAAGATTTATTATGTGTTTTACTTGTGATTAGAGTTTGATTCAATACATGTATAATTTAATAACGTAGGATTATTTGTTTTCAAATTTTGAAAATATGAATTGCACAGTTACACCTCTTTCGTACGGAGGGACTCCGCGCACAATTTTTTTTTTATTTGACAGTTACAAACATTCGAGCAAAAATCGTTTTTCCGTTAATTAATTAGATTTCCAGAGCTTGTAGACTTATGCGATGAGCAAATCATAGATTTAACAATTCGAAAACAAAATGTTACCATTTAAAAATTAGTCTTTTATTTGATTACTATTTAACAATCATAATTAATAACTATCAATGACACTCACCTTTTAAATATAACTCGAAAAATTTTACATGATTGAGTTTCTTCAAATCCTTAGTTGTGAATTGACCTCTAGTGTCATGCACCTCAACACTATCCAAGACCTTCACTCTTGGGTATAGCAAGTTGACACACCTCAGCAACTTTGGTGCACATGAGCTCATATTCAAATGGAGATTATCAACTTTGATATCGAAACGGGGCATATCGGCGCAGTTGTAATTAGTTCCCTGTAAAATTTATTATGTTTTTTTGATGGAGTAAGAGGGCAAAAGTGCGAGCGACCGAGTCAGCAAATGTTACGCGACTAACACCACCCATGGACTAACACCGTGATTCTCATGACTTATGCAGCCAGCAGCGCCATCTATTTATAAGCATAACATAACATAACTTCACGCCTTTGTTACCCGAAGGTGTGGCCAGTCTCGCTGTTATGTTGACGTCCCAAATGGAATAGGTGGCGAACCTATTGCCATACCGGGCACAAAAATCTATTTATAAACTCAGCAAATAAAGCCTGCGCTATGCAATTAGTTTATGGATATATAACACAATATGCGCTTATATTGTCAAGCCAATACAAATCCTTATTGCTTAGAAAGACAGCATTAGGCTAAAAATATATTCGCATTTATATCTTGCACACAATACATACAGCGCCCTCTAGTTTCAAGCTAAGCAACTAAGTGCTTGTGTTATGAACTATTAGAAAACGAATATTAATGGTTATATATTTTTCTTTTGTAAATACTTTACGTTATAATATATAGAAAAACACCCAGACGCCATACAAACATTTATGTCATAAATATGTACTCAGGTGGGATCGAATCCACCAACCTCGATTCCGCAGTCGATTGATTTGTCAATGCACCACGAGCATAATTACAACACATTAATAGCTTGAAGTTTGTAGGTGGTACCGCTAGATGGAGTTTAATAACGTTTTAAATAATTATAAATTAACTTACATGACAATTTATTGTGCTCATATAGTTTCGCTTTTTATAAGTTAAAAAACTAACTGTGTATGACACAAGATCACTAACGCTCCAAGTAATATTCACTGATGAATCTTTCCATTGACATAGCGCCATATTCTCGTCTACCTTATTGCTAAACTCGCAAGTGCAAGGGGCCGGGCAGGATGCTGTGTGCACTTCATTCTGAAAGAGTACCAGGAGGAATATGACAATGATCACCTGTGGTACTCTATTGGCCCTGTAATAATAAAGAGAAACATTGTGTTTGAGCCATTTTGGTCTTGGTGACTAATATCATTCATCCATGTAAGATACAGCATTAAAATTATTTGGACTAGAGAAAATACTTTTTTATAACGTGTCATGCCTTTATCTCAAGCGGCTTCAGTGAAGCACTGTATTGACGAGGTATTATGTCCCATGGGATAGAAGTCAGAACTTAAATTGCCATACACCGGGTACAATGTAATCGATATTTAATATAAAACTTCTGAAAAGAATTCCGAGAAATTATTGGAGACTCTGCATTCGATCCCTCGACTTCTTGAATCGGCAGCGGTGTTCAAAACCTCCGGACCACCGAGGGGAATTTGGAATACCGTATAGAATATAGGTATATAATTTAGTTTTTAAATTTGTCAACCCTTATTAATATTCCATCCCCACATGAACGCATTCTTAAAAAAAAAAATTGTGAGTTTTTCTGTCAAATATCAATATGGATTAATAAAAAGTCACAAAAATAATAAGTAGTGGCATAATTAGATCAAAAGATATAACTGTTTACATTGCGCATTATCACATTTGTTTATATGAAAAAACCCAGTACCAATATTAATAATTAATTAACTATTATAAATAGAGAGAATGTTGATAACAATAAATATAATATATTATTTTCAAGTTCTTTGATAACTTATACTTAGTTCACGCTTACAAGGACACAAACACAGATTATTTAGCTTAAGTGTTCTGAACTTGTTGGTCTTTTTTGTGTTTTAAGTCAAATAATATATATTTTTTTACATTAAATGTACATAATTATTCGAAATAAAATGTATTAAACATTACTAAACACTTAAAAGTCCACTTACAACTTAAAATTTGTCTTCATATCTTTACAATACACGTCTTCATTCACAGATTACGACGAATACACTGATGGAACATATTTCGTCACAAGTACGTCAGCTGTAGGAAAACCTGTACTACTTAACTGTTCCTTGGTAAAAACCGAGATTGTAACACAACTTATAATATTCAAAATACCGATTAAAGAAATTATTATTTATTGTAGTTAAAAATAAAAGCATCGACACACCGGCAACGCTGATGTGACGCCCCTGATGTTGCGAAGGTCTATGGGCGGTAGTGGCCGCTTGCCATCAGGTGACTCCCACTCTCGTTTGCGCCTTTTTACCATAAAAAAAAATAAAAAACACACAAGACACTCAGCCATAGAGGTTCTTCAAATTTTTTTTCTTTTAATTACCGACTAAGAGAAGTTGGGTTTTTCGTAATGATTATATTGTGAATAATGATTTATATGTAGAGACAGGAAAAGGTCGAGTTAAAAGCACGTAGACAAAGCTGTGATGCGTGCGCGCAGGTATTCTACAAAGTGAGATTTGTACATCCCCGATTTATTAGCGTATGAGCGTTGAGGAAGTTATACCCATTTGAAACATTTCGATTCCTTATTTATTATCCTTCTTTATCCTTACTTTCTTTATTACATCACAAATTTGTAAAAGAAGGCAGCGGGAATTATTTCTCGACTCGCAGAAACTGTCCTAGCCCCAAATATTAACAGAATATATACTATTGCACTAGTGGACTGGTCTAAGAAGTTGTTCCTCGAGTATTGAAGTTATCGACATAACATAACTTCACGCCTTTTTCTACCCGAAGGTTAAGGCAGTGGCTGTTAAGTCTCGACTCGCCGCTAGGTATACGCCCCATATGCAATAAATAGGTGGCGAACCTATTGCCATACCGGGCACAAAGTTTCTAGTAATTTTTTTTTTTTAGATATTTATCACACATAACTTTCGAAATTAATCTCGAAAAGTAATTGGTGTAAAAGTTACGTGTGATAGACATGTGACATAGCTCGTAGAATAAGCTCGCTGAAGTGGAAATGGGCTGGTCACATCTGCCGAAGGACCGACGGTAGATGGAGTAAGGTCATAGAGTGGAGACCGCGTCTTGGCAAACGTAGCGTAGGACGCCCACCAGCCCGATGGTCAGACGACCTCAGAAAGGCTGCTGGAAAAGACTGGATGCGGAAGGCAGAGAATCGGATGTTGTGGCGCACATTGGGAGAGGCCTATGTCCAGCAGTGGACTGCAATAGGCTGATGATGATGATGATGATGATTATGTGTGATAAATATCGATGACTCAAAACTTTGTGTCCGGTATGGCAATAGGTTTTCCATGTATTATTCCATTTGGGACGTAAACGTAACGGGCGAGTCGAGGCTTAACAGCCACTGCCTTACACCTTCGCGTAGAAAAAGGCGTGACCTTATGTTATGTTAATATAGTATATTTATAGTATAAATAATATTATTATAATTTAAAATCAAACTTTACACTTACATTAGGAGGTTCAAAAAATTGATGTTAATTCTTGATACCATTGTCTTTAAGTATAAAACAAAGTCGCTGTCCGCTCTGTCCTTAGATAAACATATGTATATCTAAGGACAGAGCGGACAGCGACTTATCCTTAGATCTTCGAAACTACGCAACCGATTATGATGAGATTTTTTTAAATAGATAAAGGGTGTCAACGGGGTGGTTTGTATGTATAATTGATAAATAAAGTAGAAAAGAAAAGTGGCGGTGCATACTACACCATCAACGACTTCATGACTGACAAGTCGGAGTGGGACCGTCAAATTGCTTGCTCAACGCGGATTGTGTAGTTTGTGTGTTGGAATTTGTTCACATATTTTAGAGTGGAGGCGTTCAGTAATAATTTCTCATAGCTTTTTAATTTTAAATTTTAAATTTCTTTCCACCAGCGCTCGTGATTCTATTTCATTTTAAATAATATGTTATTTGTACTTGTTGACTATTTTTAAGTGTCTGTGTAGACCTATAAAAATAATAAAATATTTTCGAGATTTAGCACTTTAATTGTAAACGCCATAAAATACTTTTGATGTGGAACAAAGTTGGGTCGGGTCAGCTAGTAATAGATATCACCATCATAGCAAGAAATAATTGTTATCTGAACTTTAATATATCAGGAGGTTGTAGGTATTTTAAATAGTGAACATTCATGAAATTAAATATTTCTTACGATTCCGCGAAAAAATTTGGCGAGTCGAGGCGTCATAGCCGTTGCATACACCTTCAGCAAGTAAAAGCGTGAAGATTAAAATAGATTAGAATTAATAGATAAATGCAAATTATTCATTTTTTGGCCTCTATTTGAATATCCTGGTTGATTTGAGCTGGGCGGGTGTCCTTATATTTTTCTCTTCAATATTCAATTGGTTCACCATAGGTTACTACATTTTACTTTGTCCAAGAATATCTCAAGGAAGTTTTGCGTTTTTGGGATTTACATTAATTAAATGATCTAGTTACTATTGAAGAATTATTTACAACGGATTAAATATACAGAAATAAATAACCACAACAAAATGTAAAATAAATTAAATTATTAGTTTTTTTTTTAATTTTATTAAAAAGCTTCATCAAGTCTTGGGGTTTTCCTTAATAAACGTACATGTGATCCAAATAAGAGTAGTTTCTTCATTATATTAATTATATTGAACAAATAAAGACGCGTATATTTGACGGAGATATTATCATCAAAGTAAGTCAATTAAATTTAAAATTTTGTTCACTTCGAAATTGAAACGGCTAAGCAAAGAGAAGTGAACGAGTTCTTTTTATTTATTACCCACTGATATTTTTAAAATTGTGAAAATAAATATCTACTAAATTCTCATACAAATTTTAAGGAATCAATTTAAATAGTATATTTTAAATTTAAATAGTATATTTTAAATTATTAAACCTAATGAGCTAATTCTGTAATTTAAATAAATAAATATGTAAAAGTTATTCCCGAGTAATAACGTTATTTGTGTCTTGATAATTTACGATTATTAGATGACAGAAAATAGATTTATGTTTCTTTATTTTATAAAAAATACAAGAATATAACAACTATCCGAATCGATACAGCCGTTCTTGTGTTTTACTCAAAGTAGCATTCATTTTAATACTGTGTAAGATACGCAGTAAGTTTGTATTGGAAGTTAAATAGTTTGATATATTTTTTTAAGGACTAATAAATATAATAATTAATATAAATAAGTTCAGCAGATAATCGTTATTACATAGCTATTTAAAATAATTTTAACTGTTGAATTATGGGTATAAATATCTCTAATTATGTCCAATTCGGAAATATGAAGTGTGTTGTGTGGAATAAAATATTCACGCCTTAGTAAGTACTTGGCGTAAATCAGAAACAAGTGGACTACTTTAATTGTCACAAACATAACATAACATAACTTCACGCCTTTTGTTACCCGATGGTGTAGGCAGCGGCTGTTAAGCCTCGTCTCGCCGTTATGTTTACGTCCCAAATGGAATAGGTGGCGAACCTATTGCCATACCGGGCACAAAGTTTTCAGTCATCGATGTCACGTTTTCATTAAAATTTATTTTGACTGACATATAACAATATTTTTATTATTAATTAAATTAATAATAAAAACAGAGATAATAATAAAAATATTTAATAAAAACCTTTAAAAAAACAGCCTTTAACAGTGAAGGGATTTCAGGCCACCAAATATGGTCATCTTCGTGCTGCTGATGATGCTTCAGGGAGAAGTACACTCTGCGTCATGTCCAGCACCTTGTAAATGTGTAATTAGTGACAAACTTGTAGATAATGAGGCTACATGTGATTGGATAAGTTCTTCTGTGAACGTGAACTGGACTGTTGATGCGCCAACAGTATTTGAAGATCCAAATCATGTAAAACGTATAAAACAAAATTATTTAACAACTATATCATGTCAGGTAAGTATATTCAGTTTATTAATGTCGACAATCAAATCGTAAGTGTGCATTCAATTAAAGGTATAGGCAACCGTACTTCGCCTTAATTCGCGGATTTTTTCTTTCTCAAATGTATATTGGTGGCTACTGGCTACTATTGCCATACATCCATCATCATGGGTCAGCGATATTTGTCACACATGAAATTCTTCAAGGGTTCTGAGAAAAAAGTAGTGTTGCCAGGATTCAAACTGCAGACTTCTGATTTAGAAGCCGGCTGGTGAGTTTCTGGGAAACCGAGATTTATTTTAACCCTCTCATAAACAAAGGAAAATAGATTTGTTAAATGCAGACCAAACGCTTGTGATAGCGCTGGGTTTTACATGCGACCATAGGTCAGGGTAATCAGCGGACGAGCCAGATTGCCAACTTTGTAGTTAAACAAAGAAAAAAACACAAATGAGGAACCATACAAATTTAATTTTTAATTATCATTTTTCTCCTGCCCTACACATAACCCCTTGTAAGGGATACTACACCTCGTGGCACGTACATGTACGTGCCATCAATAGTATATAACAACTGTACGCACAGTATGCTGTAGTGGTCGGTGTCCAGCGACACACAGTTGTCGCGGACACAAATAAATGACAAGATCTATAATACGTCTTTCATTTACCGACCGCTCAACCACCATCATGGAAGAAGCTCCACTCACGATATACTCGTACCATCATCCAGTGGAATAGTCACCAGTAACGTCATCCGTTACATTGGTGACCCCGACGAACACGCAATGAAGAAACCCCGACGAACACGCAATCAAGAAACCCTGACGTGTGAACCCCGACGCTTCAAGAAAATCCGACTTCCAAGAAATTGTTGCACCGTGAGTGCACTATTTTTTGTGAAAAATTAATCCACAAACTCCATGCACAATGCCGTCGCCTACGCAAGGTCCATTGAAGAATGACTCGAAATCTGAAGCCTATAACGCGACAGCATTTCCTTCGATTCGCAATTTCCGAAGTTTTTGACGGACCAGCCTCGCGTATGATTTACAAGGGCAGAAGAAATAAGACGAAGTCAAAAGTACGCACTCCACAGAAGCACAGCGACGAGAGACCAAGTTCTAAGGAAAAGAACCGATACGATACAATAAGTCTCAGTCAGTCAGTCAGTCTCTCTCTCAGTCAGCCGGGAGAAAAAGAAAAACGTATGGCTGACAAGCTTACATAGCTCAACACCGAAGAATGGCGGGATAACCATTCCGAAACAAGGGTTAACCCAAAAATTCTCGGTAGGGACGGGCAGCAGCGTTCCTATCACTAACAGGTGACCCCCTGCGGTCTCCAACACGTCTGCCCAGCGTGGGGACTACGGGCAAAAACCTCCTATAATGAAAAGAGCGCAGAACCAACGGCCCCCAGTTCCCGGTGGTCCCACTATTCCCGGCCAAGGCAGCGGTCGTGGTAACGGTGGGACAGGGGGTGCTAAGAATCTCCGGGTTACGGCAGGCTGTCAAAAACAACTACGCGTGGCAACATACAACGGACGCAGTCTTCGGCTGGACCAACACCTCACCGAACTCGAGGTAGAGCTGGGTTGCTTGAACTGGCATATTCTAGGGTTATCTGAAGTCCGGCGAGAGGGGGAGGACACGATAACTCTACAGTCGGGTAACTTGCTCTATTTTCGAGAAGGTGACCAGCTCTCCCAAGGGGGTGTTGGTTTTCTGGTTCACAAGGACCTCGTTGGCAGCGTTGTGGAGATCAGCAGTGTGTCGACCAGGGTAGCGTACCTTGTACTGAAACTTTCCAACAAGTACACCCTGAAGGTGGTACAGGTATATGCGCCGACCTCGACATACCCTGACGAGATAGCGGAGGCGATGTACGAGGATATTGCGAAAGCAATACATTGTACCGCCAAGGCCTACTACAACGTTGTTATGGGGGACTTCAATGCCAAAGTGGGAGTACAAGAACGCGGCGAAACGAAAATCGGTCCATATGGCTTGGGGTGTCGAAATCACAGGGGCCAGATGCTGGTCAACTTCCTGGAGTCTGAAGGGCTCTTCTTGATGAACTCATTTTTCAAGAAGGGTCTCCACAGGAGGTGGACTTGGCGAAGCCCCGATTTTGTGACAAGGAACGAGATAGATTTTATCATAACGGATAGTAAGCATATATTTAGAGATGTCTCTGTGATCAACAGGTTCAATACTGGAAGTGATCACCGACTTCTTCGGGGCTCTCTAAATATTAACTTGAAAGCTGAAAGGACCCGGAAGATGAGGTCTATTCTCCGACCTACGCCACTCCAAATAGCCGAAACCGAAAAGTTTCAAATGGAACTTAAAAATCGATTCGACCTGCTGGAAACCACCGGTGATGTGGACGAAAGGACCGACACTGTGGTCGACACGCTGAGGAAAGTGTCTCAAAGGTTGTTCCCGAGATCGCAGAAAAAGGAGTCCAAACTCTCTGCCGAGACGCTCGAGCTGATGAGGCAAAGACGAGAAACTCCATCCGATCAGCTGTCTTCGTCAGAATGGAGAAGCCTAAACCAGCGTATCAGGAAGCTGATGCGGCGCGACCTTCGTCGATCGAATACCCGAGCAATCGAGGATGCGATCGACCGCAATAAAGGGTCGAAAGTGTTCGCTCAGCAGCTTGGAAGGCCCCATCTGACGAAGCTGAAAACTGCGGATGGACGTGTCGTCACCTCTAAGCCTGAGATTCTCGCAGAGATCGAATCTTTTTATGGGGTCCTTTATTCAACACGGATGACCAAGCCTACGGGACACAGCGATGATGACCACAGAGCCCCGCTAACGAGTCACTACAGTGAAGACATTCCCGATATCACAGCAAGCGAGATTAGGGCGGCTCTCGGGCAACTCCAGAACAACAAGGCACCCGGTGATGACGGAATTACTACAGAACTTCTAAAATCCGGCGGGACTCCTATCCTAAAGGAATTAGCAAGTCTTTTTAATTCCGTCATACACCAGGGTATAACACCACAGGTTTGGAGTAGGAGTGCGGTGGTGCTGTTCTTCAAAAAAGGTGATAAGACCTTACTGAAGAACTACAGACCCATCTCACTCCTGAGCCATATCTACAAGTTGTTCTCGAGGGTCGTCACGAATCGTCTCGCTGCAAGACTCGACGAGTTCCAGCCTCCGGAGCAGGCCGGGTTTCGAAAAGGCTTTAGCACCGTGGACCACATCCATACTGTTCGGCAGATTGTACAGAAGACCGAGGAGTACAATCAGCCGCTGTGTATGGCATTCGTGGACTACGAGAAAGCCTTCGACTCCATCGAAACTTGGGCAGTTCTGGATGCATTGCAGCGATGTCGGATCGACTGGCGCTATATCGAGGTGTTGAGATGTTTGTATGACACCGCCACGATGACTGTTCAGATACAGGACCAGGTGACGAACTCCATCGAGCTGAGTCGAGGTGTAAGACAGGGAGATGTCATATCTCCCAAACTCTTCACCAACGCTTTGGAGGACGTCTTCAAGACACTGGATTGGACTGGACAGGGTATCAACGTGAATGGTGAGTACATCTCACATCTTCGGTTTGCCGACGACATCGTTGTGATGGCAGAGTCGCTGGAACAGTTAAGCGGAATGCTGCGCAGCCTAGACGAGTCCTCCCGGCGTGTCGGTTTGGGCATGAACTTGGACAAGACCAAGGTCATGTTCAATGAACATGTCGTGCCCGGACCGATAAGCGTCGAAGGGTCAGTTCTCGAAGTCGTAAACAAATACGTCTACCTAGGCCAAACTATCCAGTTAGGTAGACAAAACTTCGAGAAGGAGGCCGAAAGGAGGATTCAGCTGGGTTGGGCTGCATTTGGCAAACTGCGTCGGGTCTTCAGCTCGCCTATACCGCAATGTCTGAAGACCAAGGTCTTTGACCAGTGCGTCCTACCGGTGATGACCTACGGTGCCGAAACGTGGACACTCACGGTGGGGCTAGTCCACAAATTTAAAGTCGCTCAGCGAGCTATGGAGCGGGCTATGCTCGGGGTATCTCTGAAGGATAAACTCAGGAATGAGTATATCCGCCAGAGAACTAGGGTAACCGACATAGCTCGTAGAATAAGCTCGCTGAAGTGGCAATGGGCTGGTCACATCTGCCGAAGGACCGACGGTAGATGGAGTAAGAAGGTCATAGAGTGGAGACCGCGTTTTGGTAAACGTAGTGTAGGACGCCCACCAGCCCGATGGTCAGACGACCTCAGAAAGGCTGCTGGAAAAGACTGGATGCGGAAGGCAGAGAATCGGATGTTGTGGCGCAAATTGGGAGAGGCCTATGTCCAGCAGTGGACTGCAATAGGCTGATGATGATGATACAATAAGTAAGAAACTTTGAAGATGCGAGACAAGACGAGGAATCACAGAGGCGCCAAATACAGAAGAAATAAGAAGGAAGCCGAGTTCCCGTAACGAAGACACGGAACGAGCGCAACGCGGCCGGTCGCAACAGAATGTTTAGCCACCGCCGCTCACGTTCCAACTCTCGCAGCCACATGCGTACACTCCAGAACTCCAAAAGCCAAGATTAGGTATGTCAGTATCACGTAAGAAACATGCTTATAGATGTGTGCCACCCTGAGCCGGAAAAAGGCTGCAGGAAAACTAGGTGTGGCGGTATACATGTAGCAGAGCCGGATATCTCCGCGCGCCAAACGTTTACCGCCCGATAAATTTATTTGTGTTTAAACAAAATTCGCTGCTATCCAGGAATTAGGGATAGTACGTAGGCCGTCAAGAAGTCTATGATAGATAAATCTACACGTTGTACCTAAAAATTGGGAAATACGTCATTGTAGAGAATTTAGACAATAAAACGCAGCTACTATACCGGAAATGCATAATTGTTAAAAACACGTAATTATAAGGTGAACACTGTAATGAATGTCATATTAACATTGACGTTGCGACCTGGTTTCCGCATCACCGAGGTATGGACAAATATTTATTATAAAATCACGTTTTTGCCAATTAAGCATTATATTATTGTATTAATCTTGTATATTAACATGAATATGTAAACATACTGTGTACTGTACTGTGTAACTATAGGATTTTTTTACTTTTGTGATTAATTTTAAGGATTTTTTTTTCAACTAAGGGGGGAATGGTGTAAGGGATACTACACCTCGTGGCACGTACATGTACGTGCCATCAATAGTATATAACAACTATACGCACAGTATGCTGTAGTGGTCGGTGTCCAGCGACACACAGTTGTCGCTGACACGAATAAATGACAAGATCATAATTACGTCTTTCATTAACGACCACTCCCTTACCATCATGAAGAAGTACCAACTCGCGAACACCAGCCACCAGCACCGTCACTAGTAACGACATCCGTTACACCCTCATCTCTGCTCTCATGTTTGGCACCACTTTCAGGATTCCTCTTATAAACTCATAGAATTAAATTTGAACAATCACTGAAAAATATTGCAAGTTATTTATTTAATATCCCATTATTTGATACGACTTGGCGGTATTCATTAGCGGGAGACAGGAGAGATTTTCAAAGTACGTCCAAATCATTCAAAATTGCTTACATCTTTGTAATACATTCAGGGAACAAGTTACAACTGCGCGGACATGCCACGATTCGATGTCAAGATTGATAGTGTCAAACTGAACGTGGCAACATGTGATCCCAGCATACTGATATGTATCAATTTCATTTACCCTGAAGTGGGCTCAATAGAAGGTTTGGTGGCTCAAATGGGATCCGGGCCTGATGTTTTTAAAGGCCTCGATCGCGTTAAGAACATGGAATTACGTTTTACAGGTGGCTAGTTGTAGTGTTTTTTATTAGCTTTTTATTAGCTTCACCTGTATGTTTGTTTGTAGGTTTGTATGTTTGTATGTTTGTATGTTTGTATGTTTGTATGTTTGTATGTTTGTTTGTAACCGACTTCTTTTTTAGTTTCCGGTGATTGCCACTAGATGGTGCGATTTGTGAACTATGAAAGTTCTAGACTAGAAAACCGAACTAAAAAATAGAAAATAACTATTAGTTTAAAAAAACTAAAAAACACGCTTTTTATAGAAAACCGAACTAAAAAATAGAAAAATAAAAAAAAATATTTTATTTTAAAAAAAGCGTGGGGTGCATGGTGTCAATAGTTATAAATATTTTATTGACAGATATGAGTAGAGTGATTATCATTTCGTTAATATCTAAAAAGCACCCCACGCTTTTTTTAAAATAAAATATTTTTTTTTATTTTTCTATTTTTTAGTTCGGTTTTCTATAAAAAGCGTGTTTTTTTAAACTAATATTTATGATTAACCCTGATATGAATAAGTAACATTACGAGTATAATACATATATTCTTCTTTAGATATTATTGTGTCCAAGATATTATTATTCTTATACCTATGATGAAACTACTCAACCGATTATAGTAAAACTTTGTAAGCATATTCTTAAAAGGTATTAGACGGATAGGGTATACCCTTTAAAAAAACCAAAATGATTTTGAAGGCTGTAATACGCGTGCAGCTGTGCGATAAAAGTAAGATTCTAATAACCATAATTTTATGGATGATGCTTGAGATTGACTAAGCAAATATACAATTCAAAAGCGGAAGGAGTCGAGGACGACCATGACACATATCCCATGACCGAATAAAACGTGTTCTGGGGGAAGGTGATGTTAGGAGCTATTTAAGGCCTTAAAAAATTTTGTTGATCGGGTAGGTTGATTCACTTCACTTACAAACATAATTCCCAATCATTTCAGATGACGTCACGCATCTGCAACTTTCAATTATAAATGAAATGGCTGCTATTGAGTACGTTGAAATGATCGGTGGTAACATAGTATTAATTGCAAACAAACCTTCGAAGATCACGGACACACGACAAATAACATTGAAATTGAAAAATAATAACATAGCAAGATTGACAGACGACCTCTTTAGTGGATTGGGATTATTGAAACTCGAAATAGTCAATAATAATATTGAACATATTTCAAAGGATGCATTCAGAGGTAAGTGTTACAGTAACTGTATGGTGATATGGTCATACGAGAGTGATGGCAGGTTATATCAACCTCAACAAAGCCCAATCGGACATTGATATTTATTAAGAATTTAAAAAGTATACTTGCTGACTAGTGAGAATTAGTCAATATAGCCATTGACTAGTTCTGACTATTCATAAGGTAACGTCATAACATAGTAAAAATATGATAGATAAACTTTTCGCTTATTATTTACCAATTTGCTCTCGTCATCTAACTAACTTTCAAGTAAGATGAAATTGCAGTGTGATAATTTAAATACATTTATCATAATCAGTTCAGTACTTTATAAAGATATGTACTGTGACGAAACTTTAGTACACATCTAAAATTTTTTCCAGACACAAATACCATAGAATCTCTGCTAATAACAACTAATTATAAATTAAGAACGATTGATCCAGAAGGGTTTTCTGGGGCGAAATATGTGGAAGAATTTGTGCTTGAGGATATTGCTTTGGAATTTTTGCCGCGCGCATTGTTTTATGGCATGAATAAACTTAAAACGGTAAATCTGCACCTGTACTTATTTATATGAAGCAGCTGTTTGCGCATTGAAGGCATTTGAAGGTATTGGGAACAAAATGAGAGAGCAACAAAAGCGATAACATTTTCATAATCAAAAAGAGAAACATTCCACTTTCTTTCCTTTCACAATCGAGAATTTCCCGAACTGATGAAAAATTTACAATCTTACATTATACATACATACATACATACATAACACAACTTCACGCCTTTTTCTACCTGAAGGTGTAGGCAGCGGCTGCTAAGCCTCGACTCTCCGTTATGTTTACGTACTAAAACCTATAAAGGTTTAAATGGTATGGTAATAGATGGCGAACCTATTGCCATACGGGGCACAAGGAATAACATTATTTTTTTATGGGATAGGGGGTCAATCAAGCAGGCGTGTCACCTGATGTTAAGTGATCAGCGCCGCCCATGGACACCTGCAACACATAGGGGGGTGGGCCTCCGGGTATCTTTCTCAGTTCTCACCGAACGGAACGCGGCGAGAGCCACATTACGTCGATCTTCTGAGAGGTCGTGGTATTTCATCGGTCGAGTCGGTCCATTCATGCAGCGAACTGCTTGGCTTTACCACTGTTAAAAACATAACTTCACGCTAAGTCCTTAGCGGTTAATTACAATCAAAGTAATTTAATATATGCCTTACTAATTTCAGTTGACGATTAAAAATAATCTGGTACCAATGAAATTGGAATCTAAAGCTTTTGCAATAGGAAATCTTGAAATATTAAAACTGGTCAACTGCAAAATAAGTTTTGTACCGGAAGATTGTTTTGAAAATGCCAAATTCTTACAACATATAGATTTATCTGACAATAAGATAGTGAGTTTGCCGCCAAAAATATTCTGGAAAACTACGGCTCTGATGACTCTGTATTTGAACAATAATAGATTTAGTGAAATCACTGAAGATATGCTCGCAAAGTCAAAGAATTTGGCTTTTATCTACATGGAAGGCAATCACATTAGACAATTAACTAGGTAGTTAAAGCACATTTTGAAATTGAGAGTGTGCTTTATTTTATTTTACTGTTCTATATAGTACGTAATTTGCAAGTTCGATGTAATTCTGAGTTTGTTTGAGTTTCAGTATATATTTTTTTAGTTGATGTATTAACTAGCATTTATAAATCAATACAATAAATAGTTTATTATATTACAGAAATGTTATTAGCAAACTAATTTATCTGAGGGCGGCGCGGTTTGATAAGAACAATTTGACCGAATTAAACCTGGAAATATTTGATGGCACGAATTTGTCTAACCTGTCATTAAGTTCAAATCAAATAAAGGAAGTGCGAGCAAGTGGCACTTTCTCATTATACATACAAGACATGGACTTGAGTAATAACAACATTAATCTGATTGATGATCACTTATACGAGCTACCTGGACTGCAGAAGCTAAATTTATCTAGGAATAATATAAATAGATTCAAGGTAGTTAATAACTACCTTTAAGTACCTACCATACCATTAATTTATTATTAAAAGGCTGGTCTATTTATCGCACGGAGGATGAGCATTGCCATTCAGCGTGGCAATGCGGCCAGTCTTCTGGGCACGTTGCCAGTAGACCGAGATGCGTAGATATATGATTTAAGCTAGTTTTTTAATTGTATATATTTTAAATAATGTAATTAAGTACTTCTTAAGTTGCTAAAGCAAAGTTTTGATCCTTAGTTTCCATCCCCATTGAAATAGGTACATTTGTCTCATATTTATGTGGTGCCTGATAGTGGAATTTCGAGGAAACTTTTAGAAAATATAGTCTTAAAAGGCGTAAATTTTAAAATGGACATATTTTTTTATTACAGGAAAGTCACATGTATATTTACCATCTAGCGTACAAAGCAGAGATTGATCTGAGTTACAACAATATATCTCATATAATAAATGATAAATCAATACACCCGTTGACACATGTCAAAGAAAATATGTTCCTATACCTTTCAAATAATAATATTATATGTGACTGTTCTACAACAACCACCCTTAAGAAGTGGTACGATGATAAAGCACTAGTTGATTACGAGCAGATAGTGTGTAAAAATAATAAAAAGCTATCGAGTATTAAGTTATATTCAGTTTGCAATCAACACGACATTCTGATTGCGCTCGTCGGTTCCAGCACAATTGGTGCTTTCATATTGTTGATACTTGTCATTTCGATTATTGTGAATCGGAATGAAATTTGGCAATGTATTAAAAATAATTTTACAATTTGTAATGCGAGTAGTAATACCGAAAAACAAGATGTCGATTTGGACGAGTTTAAAACGTACGATGTTTTTGTATCGTTTTCTCATCAAGATGAAGAATTCGTTACAACACATCTTTTGCCAAAATTAGAAAACGATTTCTGTCAAACAGTATGTGTGCATTACAGAGATTGGACTGTAGGAGAATTGATACCTGATCAGATAATAAAGTCCGTGGAAAGTTCGAGAGTAACAATAATCGTATTGACAGAACATTTTTGGGAGTCGCAATGGTCATGTTTAGAATTTCGTACGGCACATAATTTTGCTATGCAAGATGGTAAATTGGGTGTAATAATAATTATACTGGACGAAGATGTGTTAAAAAATAAAAATCTAACGCCCGATATAAAATCATATATTGTTGTGAACAATAATTTGCTGTGGAGTGATTCGCATTTTTGGAAAAAATTACAGCAAATGTTGCCGAGAGCGGGACGTAGGCGAAAATCACGTAACAGGTATAATTCTGATTTATTAACTAGGAATAGTTTTTCTAAAAGACTACACAGGCAGGTGCCTAAAAGACGGATATGAATCTGCAGTGGAGTTTTAGAAAATAGAAGCCTTGAAAGTTGACAGAAAATTCGACGTATAGTGGAGAGACAGATGAGAGATATACTTCCGCTTCCTGTTTCCATTTCCCTCTTCATTGTTGCAGGGTCCATGTTGTAGACATTGGTAATTCCAAATTTGTTAGTTCCAAAAACCAATTTACAGGACCAAGGTTTTCAATCGTCATTTGTAATAACTCTACATTCTTTCAGTATTCACAAACAAGTATAATCTCCACGAAGCAAACAAAATGGTCGTCGAGCTTTGGGGAGAAAAGCACAGCATTAAGATAGTTTTCAGACCATATCTACAAACAACAATATTCACATGAAATGAGAAAAAACATTGTTTTTAAATAGTTAATATATTTTATGTATATAAATAAGTAGCCAAAGGATAAGAATTTTAAAATAGTTTACATATTGGTCAATATCTAGATTTAATAAAAACTTAGATGTTCCAGACGTTTTTTTTTTTCATTATTTATGTATTCCTTGATCGGATTCGAATAGTTAACGTTACATAATAGTCGAGGACTGAACATTTGTTCCCGATTTTAGGACAAGGATTTATTCATATATAAAAATAAAAAAGCACATTTCATTCAGCCTTACTATAAAAAGGGGGCGAAGATATCAAAAGCTGGTGGGAATGTATTAAAAGGGGTGAAGATAGTTGGGCCTCTGAGAATCGAATACCGAAGAATATATTTTTGTTATGGGATAGGCAAACGAGCAAGTGGGTCACCTGATGGTAAGTAATTTCTCACTGCCCATGAACTCCATGGTGAGTTGCCTTTCTTGACCTCCTCCTCCGGATACCTCTTACACCAAACAAAACAAGGCACGAGCCACTACATGCCGATATTCCGAGAGGTCGTGGTTTGTCACCGGTCGAGTCGGCCTATTCTTAAAGAGGTTCATATATGTGATCGCTCATCATTACATATCACTACACCGCCGAACCGTCTAGAAACCATGATGTTTGGATGTCACTTGTCAAACTGAGGATTGCCTTCTAAAGAAATATCATCAATACATACTATACAATAAAGTCACTTTCCGCTGTCTGTCTGTCCCGATAAACATTAAGATCTTTGAACGAAACGGATTTGCGGTTTTTTTTAAAAGATAGAGGGTGTCAACGGGGTGGTTTATATGTATAATTTATGTATCCATTATTAAGAAAAAGAGAAAATTTTCAAAACTTAGCACTTTAATTGTAAACGCTATAAAAATTGCTTTTGATGCGGAACAAAATTCGCCGAGTCAGGCCTAGGTACCTATATGTTTAAATAAAAATAACTATATATTATCAAAGCTATTTTCATATATGAGTACATATACATATATGAAAATAACTTTAAGTTGTTCGTTATGTATGTTCTTTAACAAATAAGAGATTGAAAGCCATAAAACAGTTGACTCTCTTCTATGTCTATCCATAACTTTTACCTTTCATAGTTTACATAAGGGTCGATATCTCCTTGCAATATTTATCTAATAATCTTCACATTTTACATTGCATTTATGTTGGTTAGGTTATGTTTTCAACACCGGAATTTAGTATCGACTTCGAATCGATCGAATCGAATTTAGTATGATACCGACAATAAGTAAGCTATCGGTCGATTTTTGTGTCAGTTCTCTCATTTTCAATATCATCTTCAGTTTCACTAAATCAGTGTTACACATCCTACATCGTGTTCATATTTAAGAGTAACATAACACGCCTTTTTCTACCCGAAGGTGCTGGCCGGATAGTTATATTACGTCCCAAATGGAATAGATGGCGAACCCATTGCCATACATCGGGCACAAAGTTGTCAGTCATCGATATTTATTACACTATCACATTATTAAAAAAAAAATCCGAGAAAAGAAAATATTAACATGATAGATATGGAATATGCGTTTTTCAACTAATATTGGACATTTTTGTAAGTTCAACGAAAAGGCTTAAAAATATTCACACGTATACGTGGAGACGAAGTGAACAAAAGAGTATGATTGATCTGATTCTGGTAGATAGTCATCTCCGAAACACTCTAAGGGATACAAGAGCCTACAGAGGCCCCACTCTTGATACGGACCCCTACATGGCCGGATCGTGAATTTGTGGGGCCCTGGGCTGAAACTACTTGGGGGCCTATCTTAGTACTCAACTAATAGCCATGCCAAAAAACTGTTTCTATAATGATATATTATTCTTATACATTATTTTTTATTGCACAAAAAACATAAATATTACTTAAATCTACGCAAGTATTAGTTGTACAAAAGGCGACCTTATTGCTGTGTAGCAATCTCTTCCAGGTAACCTTTGGGTGACAGAGAAACCGAAATAGAGATGTACATTGTATAAAAGAAAATAAAAAACAACAAAATAATTTTATTTATTTATTATGAACTTATTAGTAAAGTAAAAGAAATTATAATTTATAAATTAACCTTTCTACATTTTTGTGCTGCAAATTCTTTTATTTGGTCATCACATTGCAAGTCTTTTGTTAAATCACAATTTATAGACAGAAGTGATAAATGGTTTAGTCGAGAGTTCGCCATTGTTGTCCTATATTTATTTTCTATATAGGACATTTTTGAGAAGGAGCGTTCTGCTTCACAGCTAGTTATTGGTAAAGTTAAAAAAATCTTTAAAATGGTATAGCAATTAGGGAACACGTCAATTAGTTTATTTTCATACATGATCATAAAAATGTCACTGCAAGAGTTGTAAGACTCTGGCTTAGATTGGAGTAAGTATGATTTTAATTGAATGCACTCATTCACTAAATGCTCGTCTACGTCATCTGGATAGTAATCAATAATATGACGTGCACTTTCCAAATCTATGTTTTTGATATTTTTGTCTTGCAAATCCATTAAAAATTTAAATTTTTTGCTACATATCTCATAGACTTGGCTCCTTTTATTTAAGTCCATAATTAGCTTATCCAACGCAACATTTAACGTGTCCCTTTTAAATCTTTCTGCGCCATTTACTAAGAATACACCTGTAGACCTATCTGAAAATTTTGGAGTAATGCGCCTCATGTTTATGTCATTGTAATCTATTCCCACACTAGCACTTAATTTTTTAGCTTTCTCTTCGTATTCCTTTAGCTTCTGATCTGATTGGTGTCGTAAGTTGTTTACAAAGTCTTTTAATGACATAATTAACTTGTTGCCTTCACAAATGTCTAAACCGGGGCTCTGTATTTTTTTATTGACTAAATGAAATCTCTCCAAAACTTCTTCCCAAAAGATAATCAAAATTGCAGTCTCGAGTTTCGCCATTTTCATGTATAAATTTCGTGCCTCTTTCCGGAAATCAACTTTCTCCACCTCACTTTCGCTGAAACTTTTTAAAATTTTCATGATTTCATCATAACTATTTTTTAACGCTTTGACAGCATCATAGTGGCAAGACCATCTGGTCTGGCTTAAACTTTTTAACGTGAATTTTAATTTTATTTCACGATTCAACAGTTCCCACCTATGGGTCGAAGCAGAAAAGAAAACGTATATTTGTTGCACTACTCCAAAAAAGTTTACAATTTCGGTTGCAACTTTAACAGATTCTACACCAACTAGGTTAAGGGAATGCGCAGCACATGGCACATAATCCGCAGTGTTATTTTTTTGTTTTAATAGTGCTTGTACACCATTGTAGTGACCCGCCATATTGGCAGCGTTGTCATAAGATTGCCCTCTACAATTACTCAGTAGTAATCCATTTGTTTCTATAAAGTCTTGTAAAATATTAAATAAATGTAAAGCAGTATGACTACTAATTTTAATGAAGGCTACACATCTTTCATATACTTTCCCCCGAAAACAGTATCGTAATACAATAGCAAGTTGATCATTGTGAGACAGATCTGGTGTAGAATCCATCACAGTTGAATAATACTTTGTGTCGTCGTTTTTTATTTGAGTTATAATTTGTTTAAGTAGCTGTTGGCCCATAATCTCAATTATTTCTTCATATACTGTTTTTGATAAGTACGATATTATCGCTTTTGGTCGCAGCTCACGTTGTTCAATGTGTTCACGAATGAATGGATCAAACTCTGCCAATAGTTCCATAGCCCCCATAAAATTACCATTATGTGGAGAACCAAATACTTCCTCGGAACCTCTAAATGCTAAGCCCCTTATACTCAAAAATTTTACCACTGCAATTACTCGTTTTAGAACATTGTGATAATATTATTTTTCTTTTCTTAATTGCTCCTGAAGCTGCTTGTCTAAAACAGACTTATTTTCTTTACGTGTTAACCACACTAACATTGATTTCTTATGTTCATCAGAATTTTCGTGAGTTTCTAAACAAGTTCCTATGTGTTTACAATCAGAAAATCCGGTCGTGTATTGAGAAGAGGTTTTAGAAAAAAGTTTGCAAGGCAAACAAAAAACAGCACCAACACTAGTTGAATATGTTAGCCAAGATCTTTCCAGTGATTGACCATTTTTCATTTTTTTTGTGAAATGACTATTTGAAAATGCTCTGTTTTGTTCCTTGTACTTCTTTATAGAAGCTGAATATATATTTTTCGGGTCTTTATTTTGAAAGTCAGTCATTTCATGCAAGAGGATGTCATTAATAAAATCATTACTTAGCAATTCTGGCCACAAGGCCACGTCAACATATTTCTCAAATTCAAAATTAATATTCTGTAAATTTCTTTCCGTCTCGGTGTTACCACTCTGTCGCGGAACACCAATATCGTTTTCCGTTTGATCAGAGGGTCGCTGGACTTGCTGATAGTCAAGACTTTGCAGATTTTCATCATTTGTCTTTGTTTCTTGGTGTTGCGATTTGCTACTCCCTTCAAATAGATTCTCTTCAGATTCGATCCCTCCCTTGTCGCTTGTTGATGAATTTTCAGCGATTTCATCCTCGTTTTTATGTTTTGATTTGAAAAAAGTCCCAATTTTTGCACATTTATTTTTTTCCTTTTCACGATCTAGCTGCAATTTGCGTTTCTCAGCTCCACTTTTATACTTTCGACCAGACATTATTGTAAATTAAGACCTTTGGTTTTTTACTGAAAATAAACAATGAACGAACTTGTTAGTTTTCTGATAAATAAACATGTAACGATCATTTGAATACGTGAATACTTTGTAATGAGCAGAGGTCGGAATTAGATAGTGTAATTTTGGTACTTGCAATAAAATGCATACATAGGTACATTTTTGTTCAGTCAGCGTAAAAAAAAACAAAATCAACTAACGTACCTAACTTGACGTTTTGGTTAAGCTAGCAATATCAATATGTATTTTGCCAACGAGTAATAGGAATAAATAAATAAATGCTTATATTGCAAGTACCAAAATTACACTAGTCATAGGATTACACCATCCTACCAAATTTCACCTAATTTGGTCCAGTACATACCTAGTTTTGGAGCAAATTGGCTGTGACACACAGACGGGTGCACGACAAGAGTCATCCTATATTCGTTTTTTTATTTTATTTTTGTACAGAACCCTAAAAATACCATAAAAAAGAAAGACATGATTTAATATTATTAATTATTTTTACTTACCATTACCAAATAAAAGCAGGAAATCACTGACATAAACAAATTTTACTTATTTAGATATAGGTAACTTTTAAGCTATCACTTATTAGCACACACTCATTAAACACAGTTCAAACAATTAACGCAGTCAGTTTGTCCTTTTTGATGACGAGAAGAGAAGTGCAGAAAAAAAACAAAATCACGTCAGACGTTACGTCAACCAGCGCGGCGGGAAAGTCCCGAGTAAATAAAAATACAGGGAAATCCCCGTTCCGTTCCATAGACGCGCACATACATTGGTTCATTGATCTCAGGGTTGCCATTATTAACTTTAAAAAAATTAATGAAAAACGACATGAAAAAAAACCTTTTACACGTATTTCCCCCCTCAACTACATTCATAAAAGTAAGTATGCAATTTTTAATCAATATTTTCTTATGACGTTGTCACGTAAAAATATCGTCCGTAAACCGACTTTACAGACTATTTTTTTTTTCATATTATGGCCTACTTTTTAGCGGGATCTGGGGGCCCCTTGCAACCCCGGGGCCCTGAGCTGCAGCCCAATCAGCCCATAGGTAGATCCGGCCCTGGACCCCTACCTGGTGGTAAGCTGCTTTGTGGGCCTATTCAAGAAGTGGAGGCACTGGCGAGTGCGTACCCGTTTCGGAGAACTTGCAAAGGATAAAATGTGAGAAATTAGAAGATAAAAGTGTACGGAGTATGTATGTAGACCTAGTCAGCAAATGACTCAATGACTCGAGTCTTACTGACTTTGGTGTTGAAGAATGCTGGGAAAGAATGAAAGAAAGTATAGTGGATAGTGCAAAATAGATACAAGATTCTGAGAGGTGATGCCTGGTGGGACGCGGATGTAAAGTCCAGTGTCGAAAGAAAGAAAAAAGCCTGGTTGGATTATGTCTCAAGTTTGAATCAGAGTGATAGTATGACAGAGAAAAAGTATGAGAGCTACCGCCGCTGCAGGAATGTTACCAAAGCCTTGGTGAAAGAGAAGCGTGAACGATTAGTTGCGAATGTGGAAGTGAGGATGACGGAGAACTTCGAGGCCAATAACAAACTCTTTTGGAAGAAAGTTAGAAAGTCTCGGGGTTCTTCGTCAACATCCAGAATGGACGAGATTATGTCTAAGGCTGGTGACATTCTTGCAAACCCAAACGATGTATTGGGTCGGTGGAGTGAGTATTTTGGGGAAATGTACGAGTATGTTCCGGATGGGGGCGCCGCGAGTGAGTCTGCGACTGACGCCGCTGCGCCAACATCTGACAAGGACATTACTATGGAAGAGATAGAATTGTCGATACGAATTATGAAAAATGGTAAGGCAGCTGGAATTGATATGATGCCTGCTGAAATGATCAAACACGGTGGAACTTGTGTCCGGGACGCTTTCCAGACCTTGAGCAATCTATGCTGGAGGTCGGCTAAGGTTCCCATGGACTGGAGGCGTTTGATCAGCTTAGCAGCGAAAGTGTATGGGAAGATTATTGAAAGGAGAATGAGGGTAATATCTGACGGAGTGTTGTGGGAGGCCCAGGGTTTCAGAAGCGGAAGAGGGTGCATGAATCAGAATTTTTCTCTCCGCAACATCGTGGAGAAACAACTGGCTGTTAGCTGGAAGGTTTTCTGCGGTTTTGTGGATCTGGAAAAAGCGTTTGACAGGGTGTTACAAAAGGATCTGTGGAACAACTAAAAGTGGTAGAGCCAAGCAGTTCGCTGCATGAATGGGCCGGCTCGACCGGTGAAATACCACGACCTCTCAGAAGACCGACGTAAAGTGGCGCACGCCGCGTTTCGTTCGGTGAGAGGTACCTGGAGGCCCACCCCTTCCCCATCCTTTCCTATCCCCTATCCCTTAAAGGTCGGCTACGCAACAGTAACACTATGTGTGTTGCTGGTGTCCATGGGCGGTGTTAGTTGCTTACCATCAGGTGACACGTCTGCTCGTTTGCCCTCCTATTCCATAAAAAAAACATACTCCCTGGCTACGGGGTGAGCGGCGCACTGCTGCGCGCTGTGCAGTTCACTTATGAGGGCTGCACAGGGTGTGTGCGTGTTGAAGGCGGCTTATCGCCCTGGTTTGACGTCAATATTGGCGTCAGACAGGGTTGCATGTTGTCCGCTCCGCCGTTCATTCTATACCTGGACAGTTGTCTCCAGAGAGTGAGATCGACAAAAGTAGGGATGCGAATGGGTGACCTAGTTGTGAGCTGCCTGCTTTACACAAATGACGCCGTGCTCTTAGCCGAATCGCTGTCTGACCTGCAAACACTAGTCACTATTATGAAAGATGATTGTTTGATGAAAGGCTTACAATTGAATGTGATGAAAGATGAAGATTGACTAAGCAGATATACAATACAAAAGCGGATGGATTTGGGAGTCGAGGACGGCCAAGACACACATTCCATGTCCAAATAGAATGTGTTCTGGAGGAAGGTGATTTCAGGAGCTTCAAAAATTGATCTGCATGAAAAGAGTTATAAAGTCAACGAAGCGAGTGAGGTGTGTAAGAATCGTGCCTTATGGCGCTCCGTTCTCTCTGCCTACCCCGCAAGGGATTTGGCGTGAAGTTATGTATGTATGTATATTTATAGAAAAATTACATAGACGTACATAGATAATATCATAGAGTAGGTAAATATAAGTTGTTGTTTCCCGTTTGAAGCCTATTGAAACACTTGAAATAGCTACAGCACCAACTACTGGTCCAGATGTGGTTGAGGCAGAACTGATTAAAAGCAAGACCAGGAAAATAACAACAAAGCAATATAAATACCCACCGATTGTTAATTGCCAATGTAAAAAACTTAACCCTTTTAAGAAGGAAAACCACATTATGAAAATTATGAACTAATTAGAACAAACTAATTTTTATATAGATTTCAGCTCATTACCTAGCACTCAACACTCTGTTTTTCGATTGGGGAGTTCCGAGTTTGAATCATATAGAGGTAATATTATAAGTAGTTATCGTCATTACATAGAATAAAACATAGTCGCTTTCCACTGTCTGTTCCCTTAACTGCTTAGATCTTTGAACGCAACTACGCAACTGATTTTAATTTGGATTTTTTTTAACAGATAGAGGGTGTCAACGACGTGGTTCGTATGTGTACTGTAGCAAATAAAAAGTGATAATTTTCGAGATTTAGTACTCAAATTGTAAATGGCAGCTGTACCTAAGTGATGAATCAAAACAATGAACTACATTATTACACACCTTCAGGATGCCCACAAATGGCCCCGATGGCCGTTCTTTATCTGTTAGAAATAACCTACAATGACCATTTACTTTTTTTTACTTTCTTTACTTCTGAGGCAAAACAAAATTCACTGGGTCAATCAAGTTTGATAAATATTGATACATACATAACTTCACGTCAAATACCTTGCGGGGTAGGCAGACAGTACAGAGCGCCTTAAGGCACGATTCTTACACACCGCACTTGCTTTGTTGATTTTTACGTTGACTCACACGCTTTTCCATTGTATGCAGATGCTTAGTCAATCTTGCATCATCCATTCTTTCTACATGTCCGAACCATGGGAGCATGCAATTTTCATGATCATTTTCATGATCTCTGTAAAGAGTTCGAAACGTCGGGAAGTAAATAAACAAAATTAGTAATAAATAAACGCGATATAATCCTGAAGGTTGTTTTAATGTCATATCAGAAGACAGTTTAGAATTTGTTAACGAGCTTGATGTTGATGAGCAGAGGACAGCTCAGCAGACAGCATCATAAGACAACCGGTTTTCAAGAAATATTACGTTCACGATTTTTTTAATTACCTTCTCACTTTTCGCTAGTTACATCTTAGGAGTTCGCGTCTGGCGGAGGTCTAAAGACCTCTGATTTTTATCTCATGGATATAACTTAAACAGAATTTGAGCAACGCTGTATAATAGATTATTTAGTTCTTTTTTAGTTTTTTTCCTTAATCATTTTTATTATTTCTCTCTCTATGTGTGTGTGTACCTCTGTGTGTGTTTGTGGCGTCAAATGTTCTTAGAACTCGTTCGATCACAACGAGTTCTTAGTGAGAGACAGTGCGCTTATTACATTGCTTGTATAAAGACGTTTGAAAGAAACGATGGAACATCAGGCGACGAACAAACTGTAAGTATTGCCATATATTTCATACATTTACATGTACGCTACACGTCGCAAAGATGTATGCGGTGGACCGTAAATAATTAATTTGCTAATCTTATCATAAGTTTATAATAACAAACTTGATGAGTTATAAATACGATATTATAAGCATATAAATAGCTAAACGTAACGTCGTCATTTGATAATTTGATTTTTTGCTATGTTTCCTATTGATAATTCACCGGGGTTCGTTTGCATTAAATGAGATATTGAATTGAATAAATGAATTGATATGTACGTCTTAGAATATATTAGTGATAAATAATGTATCCCTAAGTTTGTATTGGTCTAATGTTTAAATTACTTCTCTATCTACACTGCTATAGACATTGCTTGATTACTTATATGTGTATTAAATTTTTTAAGCTATTTTATTTTTAACAAAATGAATAAACAATAAATTTACAATTATTGAAATTATTGTCAGAACAATGGCTGTTGCGATTTTTACTATATTAATAAGTGAAAATTATATTTTTTTGTAAAAAAAATACATTCTTTATCGGTTTTATAAAGTTAAAGTTAAGGCAAGTTACAGTTTTTACTATGTCGGCAGTACGGAACAACCCCCCCCCAATTATCTATCACAAACTTAAGGGTTTTTTGCGCCATCTATCCAAAATTATTTGCACAGTTTTTATATTAACAATTAAATGCTTAACTTGTCAAGCGATAAAATTCTGTACCTGCAGAGTTTGTTTAACTTTAATTGCTATATTAATATAATACTAATTACTAATATGCTGAATAATTATTTCTATAAGTACTAAGGATATTTTTGAAAGCTTTGACCCACTGTCAGCGCGACTAGGTAATCTTGTTTGCGAAATCATAATATTTCTTACTTAATTTCCAGAATTACACATAAATACATACAATCACCCCTTTGTTCCCAATAGGGTAGGCAGATACAAATTCTTTACATTTGTTACGATCCGGACACACATTTCTTGTTTCTTGCCCTCTCATTATCGATTTCAGACATGCTCGTCGGTTGTGGTGACTCTTGACCTGGCCTCTCTCAAACACATCACAGATTTGATGGTCGTAGGGTTGCCTAGGTCGACCTTACCAGTTTGCCCTTTCGCGCTTGGCTCATAAATTCGTTTAGTCAGTCTTTTTCGTGCCTCAGTGGAACAAGATATACCTAGGTAGGGGCTATTATGAGAAAAATCGGACAAGAAACTCATGTGCCAAATACTCTTTTCAAACCATTTGACCTAAATAACAATATTATTATCGCTACAGAAAACAAAGCAGTAGGATTGTGCATGTAGGTGTAGCAGCCAGAATACTCGACCATCACAGTTAAGACCCAACCAAATTAAAATTAACGTTCTACAGGTTAACGACAGATGTTCTATGCGGCTACACTAACTAGTCGAGCACAACTGACGCGCATATTTTCCTACATGTCAAAGTCATCTAAGCATTTCTTTCTCTATCAAGTCAAGTGAAAAGAAGCTTTATTTTCATAGGTTCTTCGCTGACACTTAAAAATAGTGAAGTACAAAAATTTTAACTAATTATTTAAAACTACTTAACACGAGCGCCTGAGGAAAGTGCCTCCGTGGCACAAGAAAACACGGACGCAATCGCCACGAGCGGCCCGACTCCGAGTGTAGGGGCTATCATGAGAAGAATTGGGCAAGAAACTTATGTGCCAGAGACTTTTTTCAAATTATTAAAAATAACATGACATTAATATTAATTTCGGTACTGAAAACAAATCCTTGTCAAGACTGCACTCACACCACAACTTTTAATAACAATTGGATTCACTTTTGTTATTTCCCCTCTACAGAGTTTCTATACAGTGGGTGATTAACAGCGTCATACTTATGCTGATGCTGTTCCTGAGTGCTGTACAATCAGAGTCATGTCCAGAATCTTGCAAGTGCAACTTCAGCGAGATCACCGAGAACAACACGGCCACCTGTGACTGGGGACACTCTTCAATAGACATCACGTGGGAAATAATACCCACGTTTGGACCGATGTTTTATATAAAACCACCTGACAACTATCGGAATGCGATAACATGTCACGTAAGTTCTATTGTTAAGTTCTTTAAGACGCTTTATAGTCTTAAGATCCCGCTACAGGATTGGTGTGCTCATCGACTATTTGTTTAAAACCAAATTTTTATGTTTATTTATAATTAAGAGAATATATATTTACTAGGGTGCCTATCAAAATTTGGCCGCCATTATTTTTAATTAAATTATTTTTAATTGAGTTTTGGTAAAAAATTTCGTTGCTTTATTTTTTTAAAATAAAATAATGTCTACATCACGGTAATTAATCTAAAAATTCTAAAAAATCACGGGTGCCATTGCGCACCTGGCCCTGGCACCTCTTTGCGTGTAAACAGGTATGATTTCGATAAATTTATACGTTTATAACCTATATTTATTAATTATATGTCAAATTTAAGCTAAAAAAAAGTTGCGTTGGCGCGTGGGCGAGCGCACGGCCTCTGATCCAGAGGTCCGGGATTCGATTCCAGACACTGGCTCACACCAATGATTGTTTTCGGAAGTTATGTGTGATAAATACCGATGACTGACAAACTTAACTATTGCCCGGTATGGCAATAGGTTCGCCACCTATTCTATTTGGGACGTAAACATAGCGGCCGGACGAGGCTTAGCAGCCGCTGCCTACACCTTCGGGTAACAAAAGGCGTGAAGTTATGTTAAGATAATTTTTTTCTATTAATTATCATATATAGATGCTTAATTAAATATAGCCGCAAATAAGGGCTACTGGCTGTTAAAAATAATAAATATTTAAGGTAGAGTGAAACAGAGTTAGCGCTTAACATCATTTGTTAGACGAGGACAGCGATTGTTGGCTGTGCGACGCTTTTAAGTAAAATTCTTAGCTAGCCATTGGGACGATGATTATTTTGCTCCAATATTAGGAAATAAAAAAAAAATGTTACTGTTGGAGAGCAATGCTTTTCTTAATGTTCTGTTAGAAATTCAGCAGTGAAAACTGAAGAAATTAAATTAGCATGTAAACACGAAGAAGCGGATACGAGAATTGTTTTCCACATAAGTAAGTACCTACCTGAAAATTCAAACATTTTGGTAAAAGCAGCAGACACGGACGTTTTAGTAACTTTATTAGGTAATATGCATAAATTTCCTAATTTACATATTTGGTTGGCAAACAGTTCATCAAGCAAAAGTAAAAATAAAGATGAAGTTTTCATAAACTGTCCGGACTTATCAAAAAAATTAGGCGCGACTTTATGTTTTGCTCTTCCTGCTTTTCACGCCTACACGGGTTGCGACTACACGGCTGCATTTTTCAACGAAGGGAAACTTCGGCCCTTGAATTTATTTATTAAAAATCCAGAAATTCAACAGTTTTTTGCGTCTTTAACGAATCCTACTGATATCTTCAATGAAAACAAAATTGATGTAGTCCAAGAGTTTACGTGCCTTATGTATGGAATCCCAAAGTGTCAAAGTTTACACTTTGACACTTTACATACACCGCAAGATTTTTATTATTTATCAAAATGTACGCTTCAAAACAAAATAATGAAAAATTTATGAAGAGAATTAAAGGTTTGGACTCGACGCACATTCAACCATGCTGGAAATCTTTGAAACAAAAATTGTTGCGGACTTTGTTAATTCGATGTGGTTAAATGCCACTGAACCAGACTGGACTAAATTCAGCCCAGAAAATAATGTCTGACTGGTACTAGATGTTTTTTTAAAACATGGTTTCTGGGAGACTCAACTCCAACGCAAGTTAATAGTGTGCTAAGTGAATCCACGAACAAAACTTCCGATGATGACGAGGATTCTGATATTTGTAGCGATGCAAGTGATAGCTCCGATGATAGTACAACAGAAAGCTTCGATGATTCAGATTTTTCAATAAGAGTTACGGAAATATAAGAATTATAATTTTTTTTTGATTTTTTTAATTTTTGTACAATTTCTAAATTTATCATTTTGAAAAAAAAATACATATTTTTTGGAGTATTTATTATAAGTCGTCTCTATTACTCCCCGGTGGTTGAGAACACCAACGTTCGACGCATGCGCAATGGCTTAAAAGCGTCGCACAGCCGGCAATCGCTGTCCTCGTCTGACAAATGATATTACGCGCTAACTCTGTTTCATTCTTCCATAAATATTCATTATCTTTAACAGCCAGTAGCCCTTATTTGCGGCCAGATTTAATTAAGAAACTATATATGATAATTAATAGAAAAAAAATTGCTTCAATTTGACATATAATTAATAAATATAGGTTATAAACGTATAAATTTATCGAAATCATATCTGTTTACACCTGGCTGCAAAGAGGTGCGGCCAGGTGCGCAACGGCACCCGTGATTTTTTAGAATCTTTATATTAATTACCGTAATTTAGACGTTATTTGATTTAAAAAATAAATAACCGAAATTAACCAATTTTTTTTACCAAAAATCAATTAAATATAATTTAATTAAAAATAATGGCGGCCAAATTTTGATAGGCACCCTAGTAAATATATATTCTCTTAATTATAAACAAACATAAAAATTTGGTTTCAAACAAATAGTCGATGAGCACACCAATCCTGCAGCGGGATCTCGTACTATTATTCTTTCTGCCTACTCCACAAGTGACCATACTGAAATTATTTAGGTTTTTAAGTTCTATTTAATAACTAGCAAAATAAATAATTACTCTACAGATCGATTTAAATCTTATATATTTAAACGAGCAATTCTTGTATAATATATAAATAATTGGAATGTCGGAATCGGCTCCAACGATTTTTATGAATTTAGTCTAAAGGGGGTTTCGGGGGCGATAAATCGAACTAGCTAGGAAAATTTTTTAGAAAATGTAATTTCATCGTGTTTTATCGTGTCGTATCGTATCCTGTTTTATAGTTCATATTTTTTTATTATTCTGTCGGTAAGATCGAAAAATATTATTCATAATTTTACTAGTATAATTCGTACTTAAATATAATTTCCAAAACACACAACTTATAACAAAAAATACCGGTTATCCAGGTAATAATATATTACAGTGATCTGCATAGTGAACTGATGACCTTTTTTATGGATTAAGGGGATCATCATCATCATCGATCTTTTGAGAAGTCGCGGTATTTCACAGGTCGAGCCAGCCCATTCTTGTAACGAACTGCTTGGCTATAACACTGTTATAACTTATGTTATAATGACTGTTTAAAATATTAACTCTGCTCATGGTAAAAAATGGTAAATTGACTATTGTATTTTATTTTGTTTCATACTACTACTATTGTATTCCAGGGCACGAATTTCACGTGCGCAGACTTGCCACAATTTGATATAAAAGGAGACAAAATTGGTTATGTCGTATTGAACATGACGTCGTGCGCTCCGAACTTCATGAGATGCGTCACCCACTTGTATCCCGACGTGACTTCTATCACTGACGTGGTTGCCTTCTACATGGCCGGTTCATTTGAGGTGGAGGATTTCCTGGGGCTGATGCAAGGCGCGTCTGTCAAACTTAATATCATAGGTGAGAGGGTTTTCTTGAAAGGAAAAAAAACATAGACCACAAATTTAGTTTCAAATAACAGTATTAATTAAATTTTACATAAATGATTTCCCTCAAGTACCTACGCGTGAATGAATCTATTAAGAAGGTGATAAAACAATAATTATCAATTTAATTTCATTGGGTACTCGGCAGAGGTCAGCGGGTTCAGTCCCCAACAGAATATAAACATACATTACTATAGTAAAAACAGATGATTATTACAGTGTATATATGGCATTAATTTAAAAAAAAATACTCTCGGTGGTCCAGTGTACGAGCACCCCGTTTCTGAATCACGAAGTTTTGAGTCCGAATCCGGGCTCACACTTTTCACAAACCGACGATTTTTTGATTTAGGAACGGGGTGTTCAACCATTGGACCACGAAGTTTATCGACGTTGCTGTCTTTTTTGCTGTAGGTGACGCTGATTTTGCTGTGGAAATTTTAAATGTGCTGCCCGATCTTTATGAATTTGAGCTCGTCGGTGGTAATGTCAATCTAATCCCGGGTGTTACAAAAAATAAAACAATCACCAATCATATTGCATTGAAATTGGATAACAATAATATCACGAATTTACCAGACGACATTTTCAATGGCACAGGAGTGAGCAAATTGGTATTGAGTAATAACAATATTGAAAGTATATCAGCAGCTGCGTTCAGAGGTAATTTCCTGTTTTGTGATTCCTTCATTTTTTTTTTCATTTTATTAATTAATTTAGCATTGCGATTATGTTGAAGTCTCGGTGGTAGAGCACCCCGCTTCTGAATCAAGAAGTGGCGGGTGTGAATTCTTCGCTCACATAAAGATTTTTTGAATTTAAGTTTCGAAGTTATGTGTGATAAATATCGATGACTGAAAATTTTGTGCTCGGTATGGCAATAGGTTCACCACCTATTCCATTTGAGACATAAACATAACGGCGAGACGAGGCTTAACAGCCGCTACCTACACCTTCGGGTAGAAAGGGCGTGACGTTATGTTATGTTAATAATACTATTTTTCTTTCACAGGTCTCGATGTTCTGGAAGCAATACACATAATTAATGCTGAGAAATTGAAGTTCCTCGAGCCGAAGGTGTTTACTGATAGAAAATACATACACTCCATTAATCTGGAGAACACAGGCTTGGAAACATTATCGATCGACATATTTCACGGATTGACTAAGTTACATGTGGTTAGTATCCTAAAATTTATTATATTTAATACAAAATTCTAAATTAATAATGAATTAATAATGCATGAATGATACAGTCTCGGTGGTCCAGTGATCGAGCACCCCCGCTTCTGAATCGAATCTTCGAATCCTCACACTGGCTCACACCAATGATTTTTCGAAATTCTTTTCAGAAGTTATGTGTGAAAATATCGATAACTGAAAATTTGTGCCCGGTATGCCAATAGGTTCCCCACCATTTGGACGTAAACATAACGGCGAGACGAGGCTTAGCAGCCGCTGCTTACACCTTTGGGTAGAAAAAGGCGTGAAGTTATGTTATGTTAATAATGAATGAGATTGTTAGTGCAGTGTTAAAGTGGAAGAACATAAGTGAGAACGCAATGACTCTTTCTAGGACCGAATTGATGATATCTTATTGTGAGGTTTAGTAACAAATTTAGACCTGAGAACACCGACGAGCGTGTATGACGGTGTATGATAAGAGTTATGAAACTTAGAAAGCCCTTTAGGTTTGTCAGGGTGTCTTTTAGTCACTCAATTCTAGCCCACAAAAGAGTACCTAGCTACAAGGCCACAGATTAAAAAAGTATGGGTTTAACAAAACGTAAACTCACTCGCTCTAAATATGAGTGAATTACTCTGCCCCAAGTTAAGGGCCTGCTGTCAGGTACAGCGTAATACCATCGTGTGGTCAGGATTATGTTTTAGAGAAATTAAAATCAAGACTAGCTGATGAAACGCATGATTTGTAAGGATAATAGCAAATTGAAAATATTGGTGTCCCGCTACCTGCTGGCGTATTATGAACTCTTAATTCCAGCCAACTTACGCGTTGCCTTGCATATTCGTGTTTTCAACGACTAATTCCAGCTATTTAGTGACCAGTAGCAACTGTAAAATGCACTCTAAATTCGATTTATTAACGACTAATTACCGCTAATCAGTTATGAGTAGTCTACACTAGGTGGGATTAGTAGTTGAAAATACGAATTTGCAAGGCAGCGCGTAAGCTGGCTGGAATTAATAGCTCCCCTAGGGGCATATTATGAACTCTTAATTCCAGCCAGCTTGTTCGCTGTCTAGCGCATTCATATTTGTAACGACTAATTCAGCTAGTTTAGACTACTCATGCGTGACTAAATGGAATTAGTCGTTGATAAATCGAATTTAGAGTGAATTTTGACAGTGACTACTCGTCACCGACTAGCTGAAATTAGTCTTTGAGAATACGAATTCGCTAGCTAGCGAACAAGCTGGCTGGAAATAAGAGCTCATATTATGCCCTCTGGACGCATTAATAATCTCTGGTACTTTTACTTGAGGATAAGAGGTTATGAGTTCGTATCTGGGTCGTTACGTGCACTACATATGAATGATGTTTTTTGTGCAGTGCAAGACTGTCATGTAAGAAGTAAGAGACATACTCTTAATTTTTATTTTTTTCTTGAATCATGGAATTTTACACAATAAGCTTATATATATAGCATATAAGATTTTAATTTCTGAAATAATACTAATTTTTACAGGTTACAATAAAAAACAATTTAGTTGAAATGAACTTGGGCTCTCGAATGTTCGCCTATTTAGATCTATGGACGGTTGTAGTAACTAATTCTGGAGTTAAAAAATTACCAGAAGACTTATTTGAAGGCGCCAATGCTCTGAGCGCAGTAGCCCTGTCCCACAACGTGATCGAGAACATACCACCAAAAATATTTCAAACCACAACCACTTTGGGTAATATCCAATTAGATAGCAACAAGATAAGTCATCTTCCTAAAGAGGTCTTCTCCGAATTAAAATACCTCATAAAGCTCGACCTTAGTAATAATTCTATATCGGAGATGGATAAGTAAGTTAACACATTATTATTTATATTGTTTTATTTATTTTATATACTTATATTTATCGTGTTAAATCAAGAACTAAGCGCTTTGGATCTTCCTTCACCATCCGTACGGCTGGTGAATGGAACAAACTACCTGCCTTAGTGTTAGCTATGAAATAGGTCTCTTCAAAACGAGAGTGAATAGGCTAGGAATACAGTGCGCTTTACCATCAACGGCCTCGTCGTTACTTACCATCAGGTGAAACGAGGTCACGCGTAAAATATATAAATAAAAAAAATGACAGATGCAGGTTTTAAGCAATAATGAATATTGTATTCATAGTTTTTATAGCCATACCCAAAAAACAATTAACTTTCTGAAATAAAAAGATTGTAGCTACTCGAACATCACTCAAATACTTGCAAAGAACAGGTTCGAGTCACCTTCTTGTCTCTTCTTGAATATAGAAATATATTGCAAAATTGATCACATTGATGTTATTTATTAGTATCGGAAAAAATAAGGTCTTCTTATCATTTTGTTATTTTTTTCAAAAATATTTTAAATCTGCAGATAATTTTATTTACTCATCTATCACATTATTAGAGTTGTATGTATTATCAAACTCAACATTAACTACACTCATGTTTACTAAAACTACACATACACTATATTTTGTGTTTTTGTACCAGTTTTATTTTCGTTTTTTATTACAGGGATATATTCAAATTCAATGAAAATCTACAAACAGTGGCAATTGATCACAATAACATCACCGTACTAGATTTGCAGATATTCAAGAAACAAAGTTTAACCACTCTATCGGCGGCTTCAAATCAAATAAATCGTGTAATAATTAACAGTAAAGTACATTTCAAGATATTTAAATTGGATTTACGTAATAATAGTATTGAAGACGTTGATGAACTAATACCAGCTTTGAAAAAGATAAGAACGCGTAAACTTGAGCTATCAGGAAATAAAATAAAGACTATCAAGGTAAGCTAACAAACTGAGCTATGTTTAGGCAAATAGACAACAATAGTAACACGATAGAAAGCAATTTATAGCCAACTTAACAAGTGTAATGAATAATTGCAGTTTATTGAGAAATAATATATTAACAGTGCAAATACGTTAATTTTATTTTCCAGGAAAATCTTCCCTACTATGCAGTTGGTGAATCCGGACACATCGATCTGAGGTACAACGATATAAGTACAATTTTAAGCGATAACTCAGATTCAGATTTACATAAACGTAGAAAAACCCGTCTGTATTTGGCAAACAACCCTTTGGTATGTGATTGTGCTGTAACAACAATTTTGAAAAGATGGCAAGACGAAAAAATACTGAATGATTTTGATGATATCGTTTGTGCGAACGGTGAACGTCTATCAACGATCAAATTGTACACCCTTTGCAACGAGACGGACGCGCTGATTGCACTTATTGGATCAAGTGCAGTTGGTGCCCTAGTAGTGTTCATACTCCTTGGTACAATAATTATAAGACGCAATGATATCTGGCTATGTATATCGAATGTTTTTAACCGTAACTCTGATAATGTTGTTGAACATGAAACAAAATTAGATGCACTGAAGACATTCGACGTTTTTATATCGTTCGCTCACCAAGATGGTGAATTTGTAGCAGACCAACTGTTGCCCAAATTGGAAAACGATTTCAATCAAAATGTATGTGTTCACTACAGAGATTGGAAGGTGGGAGAACTTATACCCGATCAGATAATAATGTCTGTAGAAAGTTCCAGAATGACTATAATAGTGTTGACAGATCATTTTATAGAGTCCGAATGGTCATTTTTGGAATTTCGCACAGCGCACAATCTAGGTATCCAAGAAGGTAGAGCGAAGATCATAATAGTTTTACTAGATGAGGATGTGATCAGAAACAAAAAGATAACGTCTGAATTGAAATCATACATCGCCATCAACAGCTATCTGCTCTGGAGTGACTCAGATTTTTGGGAGAAGTTGCGAAAAATGTTGCCCAGAAAGGAAAAGACCAAGAAGATCACATTGAGTATACGTAAATGAATGAACAGACATTTTTGATGTTTTATGTTGAAAATATACCAAAAAATATTATGATGCCACAATACAGAACAACACGTGGCGACGTATCAAAATTATAAAAATACTCTGTAAATTTTATTTTGTAATAATTAAATAATTTATTTGAGGGCAAGTTGCGCTAGTTAATAGAATAGATAAATGATTATTGTAACGATAATTAATTAATTAGTTTTGTTGAAATTATTATTTAAGCAATAATAATAAAAATTAAAATTATTATTGAAGTGTAACTTCTAATGTCTCGTGCAACCGTTTAACGCCCCCTTGCGGCCACAAAACATTTTATATAATAATGGAAAGGACGAATTTGAACCAGTCTATATATAAATCCAGGAAGAGAATTGCTTATGCGTAATTTTTAGCTGTACATAGACATCTAGTAGCTAGTGGCGGCACTATACCACTCATTTAAAACTTATAAAGCATAATAGTTTGTTTCATTCAACGCGCTAATCTCAGACATCGGTTCTATTTTAAATATTCTTTCAGTGGTGGATAGTCTATTTATAGAGGAAGGATTTAGGTTATATTATATTTTCTAAACAATTAGGGATCTTTACTAAAAGTCCGATAATGTAACCCAAGGTGTAAAAAAATCACCTAAATAAATAATAGTTTAAAAAAAC
Source organism: Euproctis similis (assembly GCA_905147225.2). Lineage (NCBI taxonomy): Eukaryota > Metazoa > Arthropoda > Insecta > Lepidoptera > Erebidae > Euproctis > Euproctis similis. Next base: position 5,319,968 of record LR990107.1, read on the forward strand.
TAAAAAACACGCTTTTATTGAAAACCGAACTAAAAAATAGAAAAAAAAAAATACTTTATTTTAAAAAAAGCGTGGGGTGCTTTTTAAGATATTATCGAAATGATAATCACTCTACTCATATCTGTCAATAAAATATTTATAACTATTGACACCCCACGCTTTTTTTTAAAATAAAGTATTTTTTTTTTATTTTTCTATTTTTTAGTTCGGTTTTCAATAAAAAGCGTGTTTTTTAGTTTTTTTAAACTATTATTTATTTTAAATTTTTTAGTTCGGTTTTGTATGACAGCGCGTTTCTTAGTTTCGAATTTGAGGAATAGCGCCATCTGTGACTTATATAAGGAACTCGTTTCAAGTTGATAACGTAAACTTTCCGCTGATTGCCACTTGATGGTGCGATCTGTGAACTTTCATAGTTCACAAATCGCACCATCTATCGTTCAAAAAAGCGTGGGGTGCATGGTGTCAATAGTTATAAATATTTTATTGACAGATATGAGTAGAGTGATTATCATTTCGATAATATCTTAAAAAGCACCCCACGCTTTTTTTAATTTATATTCATTGAAATTTTTAACACTATTTTCTTAATTTAAATTCATTAAAATTTATTTTCTATTTTTTAGTTCGGTTTTCTAGTCTAGAACTTTCATAGTTCACAAATCGCACCATCTAGTGGCAATCAGCGGAAACTAAAAAAGAAGTCGGTTACAAACAAACCTACAAACCTACAAACATACATACAGGTGAAGCTAATAAAAAGCTAATAAAAAATGTTTACATTGCGTACGCTGCAAAAAGTATTGATTGTAGAGCAAAAAAATGTACTACAACTTTGCAGAATATATAGTTGTCTACACAAATGGTCGCGACACCATGTGTAGTTATCTCACAATAAGTGTTTATTTAATTTTTAAAATAATTTGAATGATGATGTTTTAAAAGCCCTTTATTTTGTACTTGGGTGTTAATTCTGATTAAAATAAATTATTTACAATTCAAGATAGATTCAATAGCTTCCTGGAACTTTTTGGATTATTTAATTCGGACATTTCATTCAAAAGATATCGCAATATCCACGATATAAGTATCCGATTTTTAGGCAAATATGTATTGCACGCACATATAGTAACATAACTTCACGCCTTTTCTACCAGAAGGTGTAGGCAGTGGATTTTAAGTCTCCACTCGCCGTTATGTTTACGTCCCAAATGGAATAGGTGGACATACCGGGCAAACGAGGGCAAACGAGCAAGCGCGTCACCTGATGGTAAGTGACCAGCGCCGCCCATGGACACCTGCAACACATATAGTGTTACAGTTGCGTTGCCGGCCTTTAAGGAAATAGGAATAGGAAAGTATGGGAAAGGGGGATGCGCCTCCGGGTACCTCTCTCCCCGAACGAAACGCGGCATGAGCCACTTTACGTCGATCTTCCGAGAGGTCGTAGTATTTCACCGGTAGAGCCAATAGGCTCTACCGGTAAAATACTACGACCTCTGCAGCAAACTGCTTGGCTCCACCACTACCATTCAATGTTTTAAGCTTGAATTTCATTACTACACAGACATCAGTTTAGGTTTAGGTACTGCACTTGATTTTAAAAAACCAATCATAGTACCCTCCACCCGCCACTAGATGTATGGAGGTACTATAATTGACACTTGAAACGTGGCCTTTAGTGTCAACTACATTCCTTTAAAACTGTATTTGATTGAATGTATTATTCTATTTCTAAAATCCATTGAAGAAATAAATACCTAACATTTATAATTAAGTGTTTTAAAACTGATTTTTTTAATATTTTACCAAAACCTGTAAATGTGTTCTTAAATACTTATATAAACTCCATGGAGTGAAATCATAGCGCGATTTAAAATTGACGAATAGTGACCTCTATGGCCGAGGCGAATAAAACATTATAACTTCAATCAAGACATGATACACATTTATGCTCATGGTTTAGTAATCTTATAAAAACTATTATAATATATAATAATCTGTTTATGATCCTCGGTTCAAATAATTTTCATGGGTATGTTGCTTATTTATACACAAATTTAAATAAAATATTAGTTAGGAACTTAGTTACCATTTCTCATAATCAGTCCCATTTTTAATAGTACCTATAATATATTAGTAATTAGTATTAATAGTCTCGGTGGTCCAGTTAAGTAGTCGAGCTCTCCGATTCTGGAGTCCTGGGATCGATTCCGGGCTCACATCAATGATTTCTCGGAATTTTTTGGTATCTTACTATAGTTTAGGTACCCTATGGTATTTTTTATGGGATAAAAGGCAAACCTAAGGGAGTAGGATATGAAAGGATGGGGAAAGAGGGTGGACCTCCGGGTACCTCTCTCACCGAACGAAACGCGGCATGAGCCAGTTTACGTCGATCTTCTGAGATGTCGTGGTATTTCACCTGCCGAGCCGGCCTATTCATGCAGTGATTATTTTTCTCTATTTCTGAATCAATCTCTAACCCTTTTTATTTTCCTTTCTACAACACGAAGTTACACCTCCAACGCGCGGCGGGACTCCACGCATTTTTTTTTAAGTCTCGTTGCCCCAGTGGTCGAGCACCCCGCTTCTATATCAAGAGATCGCGCGCTCAAATCCAGGCTTACACCAAATACACTAACAGTCATTGCCTAAACCTTCGGGTAGAAAAAGGCGTGAAGTTATGTTATGTATATATTATTATGTTGTTATTATTTAAATTCAAATTGGGTGTATCACATGGTATTGTAGTACCCAATGTCGGATATTATCAGTCCTTTCGGTCAACAAGAATGTCAGGACAGCATCATATACCAAGATAACCTGAACTATCTATTCTGCAGTCCTCTACAAATCTATTACAAGACATAATTTGCCGAGCTGTTCTTGTAATGTCTCAGGAGTACGCCTTTAACGGATACCATTTTTTTTGTGTAGAGAAATGGTGTGATATTTTATGTAAGAAAGTATTCATATTGAAACGTCGGAACTTTGAATGACTGTTATTAAAGTGCGAATATATTACAGAAAGATAGGATCACAGCAGTTGCGGTGTACTGACTGTTAACAATTAAATATATCTATTTTTTATAAAGCTTTTAATTTTCAAATTATCTGAGTAAAACTCCGTTACAAACCGCTTATAAATACGTCTAACATTTGGGCAGGCACCCCGCTTCTGAATCTAGAGGTCGCGGGTTCGAATCCTGGCACACACCAATGACTTTTCTAAATTAATTTCAAATGTTATGTGTGATAAATATCTAAAAACTATAAACTTTGTGCCGGGGATCTCTTCTAAGCGATCTCCCGTAATTTTTTAACCTAAAAATATAAACCTATAAATAACCTAAAAATGCATTGCTTAGTTTTATCTAAGCAAAAAAATGCATTGCTTAGTTAAAACTAAGCAATGCATTTTTAGGTAATTTTTTACTAAACTAAGTAATATTTCTAGCTAAATTTAATTAAATATTTGAAGGTTTATAATTAATATAGTTTTGCAAGTAACAATTTTGTATATTTTTAAAGTGATTCTTCTGTATGAATGTTTAACAGGTGTAATATAAAAAAATACCGGTGATATCTGGTTCAGATCCAAAATAATATTAATTTCAATACACTCTCTTTTATTTCCTTAATAGCTTTATCCCTGCCCTTATCCCGCTCTGGGTGGGGTTGGCAGAACATGTCTATTTTTCCATTTTCTTCTATCACTTGTCATCTTCACACTGCTTACCATCTCTTTTTCGGCTTTCCTGCACCATTTATCCACACACATTCCTATCACTCTCCTGGTAATATGACTTCTCATAGTATGTCCATGCATCGCCAACCGACCACTTGCTATTTTTCTCCGTGATTAGTACTACTTTCTTGCTTTCTAATAACTACTTATTTCTTCTATTATCCAATCCTATCACACCACACAGCCGTCTTAATATTCACACCTCTGTTGCATGGTCATCTAACACGTCACCTCATCCACTTCTTTCGTTGGCCAACATTCAAATGCATACAGTACGACAGGCCTGACAACCGATTTGTATATTTTCTCCTTTATTTCAATGTTCTCTGCACTTTGTAAATGTAAATAAAGTAAAAAGTAAATCTCTGCACTGTTTTTAAATGTGAATGTACACAAATGAAATAAAAACATATTTTTTATTAAAAATTTATTGCTATTATAAATAAATGATTTAACGGACTAGATCAAACCACTTCAACCAGTATCGGAATATTCTTATTCATAGTAATTTCACTGTATTGTATATATTATACCTTTTTTGATGTCAGCTTTTCGTAAATATTCAATCGTTGACCGTTGTTGTTTAGTTTTTTTTCCAATTTCTTCCAAAAATACGGATCTTTCCACACCAAGTAAGAGTTGATAGAAATGTATGACTTAATATCATCGCTGAGCCTTGCATCTTTGGTGATAGATTCGTTTAGTAGTATCAATATGACTCTCGCTTTTCCCGATTGCACGCCCAGATTGTGCGCTGTACGAAATTCTAAATTCGACCAGTCTGACACCAAAAAGTTCTCAGTCAAAACTATTATAGTTATTCTCGAATTTTCCACAGATTTTATTATTTGATCCGGTATCAGTTCGCCAACAACCCAATCGCGATAGTGCACACACACTTTTTGACCATATTCAAATTCCAACTTTGGCAGTAGACTCTCGGTAACAAACTCTTCGTCTTGATGTGCGAACGATATGAATATATCGTAACTATTAACTGAATCGCTCCTTATCTCAAGCTCCAATGTGGATTCCGAATTTCGATTGAGCACATTTCGGGATATATATGCCCACATTTCGTGCCAACGTGTCACTATTGATATAAGGACTAAAATACCAACCAGAGTACCAACCACGCTGGTACCAATAAGTGCTATCAGGGCGTGTATTTTATTGCAATGTTTATAAACATCGATTGTAGATATACGTTCATTTTTGCCACATGTCAGTTCATCGAAATCAGCGAGTATTTTCCTCCTATTCCAATCGTGGAGAATCGTAATTGTCATACAATCACAATCAAATGGGTTATTAGATAAATACAACGTCAGTTTCCATTTACCGGACAAATCTGTAATACCATTACCTTCATCCACAACACCGGTGATATTATTATTTTTCAAATTAACTATAATATTCGACATACGACTTTGAAGTATGTGGTCGCTCTGTAAATGAAATAGTATGAAATTTATTAATATTTTATATATATTTTTGTTTGATAAAAATGTATATACGAAGACAAGCGACCAGAATAAATATATAATGGGCTGAAACAAGTAGACGAGATTGCTTTACAAGACATAAGAAACACAAAGAAGCTGTTTAGTATCTAAGAACCGCGTCTATTCTTTCCGCCTACCTAGTAAGAGCCTTATCTTGAAGTTTTACTAATAAACCTGCTTCGTGACTACGGATAATAGGCTGTGGACAATGAGAAGCCGGCGTTCTTAAATCAAAGAAACGCGATAGCCGAAACAACATCAATGACCTGTTGAAATGCACTGTTAAATATTATGCGAAATATAGTTTGTTTATGTCTAAAGATATTCTAAGATCAGAGGTTATTTGTTGTAGATAGATAAAAAAATTAATACATCTTATAACAGCAAATAAAGTGGTAATCATGAGAGTGACTTAGTAGGGCGAGGAGTGTTATCCTCGTGGGCAAAAACTCCTGGAAAAATGCATATGAAAGGAGTCCTACAAATAATTGAGACTCTATGGACATAGAGTCCGAATGCTCGAATATTGCAAAACCGACTGATCAACGCCTCTAGCGACCATAGCTGGTTTATTTTATGCAGAGAGTATTAGAATCGCCATTCAGGGTGGCAATGCTGCCAGTCTTCTGGGCACGTTGCCAGTAGACTAACATACGGAGAATATTGATTTCACATAGTCTTTTAATTGTATATAATGTACTAGCTGACCCGGCGAACTTTGTTACGCATCAAAAGTAATAACTGCTGTCCCGCTATGTTAATACTGGAATATCTTCTAAAATATTCGTTTATATTGCATGCTGTAAAGGGCCAGGATCATCTATATTACATGCACAATTTATTTAAGATACTTAATTGGATGAAAATTAATGCTGTCATGTTTAAAATCGCTTCGTAAATAGGCCATTATTTCTCGTAAAAAATAAAAATGGTCATTGAGGGTTATCCCTAAGAGATAGACATATGCCCTCGCGGACTTTTTTGTAGATATTCTAAAGGTGCATAATAATGTGTTTGTTTTTTTTTTTGACACAATACACACAGCGCCCTCTAGTTCCAAGCTAAGCAACTAAATGCTTGTGTTATGGATACTAGATAACGGATATTAATACACATATACATTTCTTTTGTAAATATATACTTATAATACATAGAAAAACACCCAGACGCCACACAAATATTCATGTTTGTCACAAATATTTATGCTCGGGTGGGAATCGAACCCCCGACCTCAATGCTGCAGCCGGTAGTTTTGCCAATGCGCCACGAGGCCCGTAGAACATTGTTTTTAATTATCACTCAAGGTTCAGCCAGCGTCTGCGATTAAAGTTCTAAATCTTGAAAATTATGACTTTTTTACTATATTATACATAAATTATAGATCAAAACCACCCCGTTGACACCCTTTAAATATTAAAAAACCACATCAAAATCCGTTCCGTAGTTTTAAAGATATGCGCATATAAGGGGACAGACAGCGGAAAGTGACTTTGTTTTATACTGTTTTTTTTATGCGATAGGAGGGCAAACGAGCAGGCGTGTCACCTGATGGTAAGCAACCAACGCCGCCCATGAACACCAGCAACACATATAGTGTTACTGTTGCGTTGCCGACCTTCAGGGGATAAGGGAAAGGAAAGGATGGGGAAAGGGGGTGGGCCTCCGGGTACCACTCTCACTGAACGAAACGCGACATGAGCCACTTTACGTCGATCTTCTGAGAGGTCGTGGTATTTCACCGGTCGAGCCGGCCCATTCATTCAGCGAACTGCTTGTCCACTGTATCTAATGATTATATTTACATTTGTATTATATATATTTTCTTGTTTGAGAACAAATATTTTAATCAACTTACCGTCAGCGTTTTCAATCTATTCGACGACAAATCGAGGTATTCAAGAGTTGGTATCGAAAGAAACCAATCATGAAAGTTTTCAATTTTGTTATAGCTCAAATTCAACTCTTTAGCCGACCACGTTTGGTGTGTGTCTATATTTAGTTCGTCGATATTTTTCAATTTATTTGAAGACAACGACAACGTGTGGAACTTTCTATTATTAAATATACCTTTTTCCAGTTCACCAATGCTATTATTTTGCAAAAGCAACATCTTCAGTAAAGCGTTATTGTCAAATGTGTTCCTGTGAAGAGAATAATGAAATTTAATTGATGATTTAACATCGACAGTTAAAAAAATATTCGTTATAAAATAAACTTGATAAGCCATCGCTGTGGGATATGAGTTCTTAAAACTTAACAACGAAAAACTGAGTATAATACAATAGCCAAAATATGTATTTATGGTGGTTAGCCTTATATAAAATTAGCCGGATATGTCACATCATATATGAATTATAGATCAAAACCACCCTGTTGACACCCTCTAACTATTAAAAAAAACCGCATCATAATCCGTTGCTTAATTTTCAAGATATAAGCATATAAGGGGACAGACAGCGGAAAGTGACTTTGTTTTATACTATGTAATGATAACAGATAAATTCAACTTTTTTAGGTTGTAGTCTACCTTCTTTTAAAATTTGACTCATGATGACCTCCTATATTGTTAATGGAATCTCGATATACGCTTAGCTGATAATAATGAATGAATGACACTAATGAACGATTTTGCGGCCATCTTTACGAAAGTTAGATGAGTTAAATATAGATGACTAACAGAACTTTATATTAATAAAAATAATATCTTGGACACAAAACACACAGCGCCCTCTTGTTCTAAGCTAAGCAACTAAATGTTTAAGTTAAGAAAACTAGATAACGGATATTAATACATATATTTTTTACATTATACAGTCAAACCTGGGTAAGTAAGAACTGGATAAGTGAGAAAACTCTATAAGTGAGAGTAATAGCCAGGACCCGTCATTTTAAGCTCCCAAAACCTCTATTAGCGAGAAACAGAAACCTTTGTAAGACTGAGTCGTTTTTCCCTCATGGACCTCCGTAAGTGAGACTGCTACTTATACCTCTATAAGCGACAGTCGAGCTTGACACTAGCAAACGTAAAAGTAATGTTTTTACCTGCTAACACAACTAGTAAATTTCAACCATTAGATCAAGCCATCATTCACACTTTTAAACGCTTTTATCGCAGAGAAGTAGTTAAACATATTCTTACGAGTCTGGAAGAAAACAGTAGCCCTGACATTAACGTACTTCTATCTATGCAATTTGCTAGAAAAGCATGGTACTTAGTCAGTGACGTTACTGTCAAAAACTGCTTCAAGAAAGCTGGGTTTTGGAAAAGTACAGATGAGTAAGACCTGCCAGAGGAAAATGATGTTGAAGTTGACCTAGCAACGAGGAATGGACTAAGCTTGTGTCTCATGAATCCAATATGTTAATGCCGAGCTTCGAAGATTTCGTTCAAATTGACGACGACGTAACAACCGCTGGAGAACAAACCGACGACGATATCGTTAAGAATTGTGTGAACACCTGTATTGCTGGAAATGACAGTGAAGACGAGGCACAGATTCCGGAAACAGAAATAAAGATCATCCCAATGAAGCTAGCTTTAAGTGCGTTGGAGACGGTCCACCAGTACTTTGAATACGCGGCGTTTGTTGATCAAGCAATATTCGACAAAAATTTTGAGTTATAGAAGAACATTCAAAATACAAAAACTGAAACCCAAACGAAATTAACGGATTTTTTTAAATGTAAATAAGTTGTAAATAAAATAAAATTACATAGTGCATGCATATATGTCTTGTTATTGCTGCGTACTTCTATAAGAGAGAAACGCTACCCATGTACCTGCATTAGCGAGAAACTCGGATTAGTGAGAAACCTCTATAAGGGAGAATGAGATTGTGTTCCCTTGAACTCTCGCTTATCCAGGTTTGACTGTATATAGAAAAAATACCCAGACGCCATACAAACATTTATGCTTGTCACAAATCTTTGTACTCGGGTGGGGATCGAACCCGCCAACCTCCATTCTGCAGTCGGTAGGTTACTAATGCACCACGAGGCCCGTCTATGGCCCGATGTATGGCAATAGAATGGCCACCTAATACAAGACACCGTAAAATTCGCCACGTCGTGAACTGATTGCCTGAAGTTAAGTTATACGTAACAAATTAAATAAATATTTCGCAAAACATTTGCTTGGTCAGCCAAATAACATAATTTAAGAATGTAAAACATTAGCGAAATATAAATAAATAACATTCGCAAGCAATGAGTTGTTAATTAAAGGTTAAGCAACTGGCTGGCAATAAACCTGTGTGAAATCTATGAAATTATAAGTAGTACATATATTTTGTATTTTTTTGTAATCGTTAATACAATTACAAAAAAAAATAATTAAAATTAATTAATTGTAAAAGTAAGAAATTCGACTCCGATGATTCGGAAATGTAGAAAGGATGTATGATGCTAGATTGACTAAGCAGATATACAATGCAAAATCGGATGGATTTAGGAGTCGAGGACGGCCAAGACACACATTCCATGTCCAAATAGAATGTGTTCTGGAGGAAGGTGATTTTAGGAGCTTCAAAAATCGATCTGCATGAAAAGAGTTATGAAGTCAACGAAGCGAGTGAGGTGTGTAAGAATCGTGCCTTATGGCGCTCCGTTCTCTCTGCCTACCCTGCAAGGGATTTGGCGGGAAGTTATGTATGTATATATTGTCAGAAAAAATATAAATGTCTCGGTCTGGAGAAGAACTAACGTTTGAAAGAAAGAAACTTTGGGATTATTGAGAACTACCTATCCTCCAAACTTGTTTCTCCTCAGATGCAAAAAATGAGTACATTTTGAATTGATTAGATATGGAATAGTGCGGAAATTGTTAAAATAGCTTCATAAATCAACCATTATTTATCGTATGAAGTAAAAGATTTTAAATGGTCATTGTGGGTTTTCCTTTAGAGATACCATTGCGGTCTGTTTTGTAGATATTGCTAAGGTGTATACTGCAGTACATTATTTTAATCTATCTCGTAGGGTTTAGCCAGCGTTTGCAAATAAAGGCCCAGATCAGGTCTTTGGCCCTTTATTTGTATTTACTTACTAGTTGACCCAGCGAACTTAGTTTTGCCTCAGAAGCAATAACAATAACCAAAAATGATCATTGTGGGTTATCCCTGAGAGGCATACTCCATCGTAGAATTTTTGTAGACCTTTTGATGGTTTATAATATTGTACTTTATTGTTTAGATTTATCTATCAGCCAGCGTTTACAATTAAAGTGATAAATCTCGAAAATTATCAGGTATTTACTACATTATACATAAATTATACATAGAAACCAACCCGTTAACAGCCTCTATCTATTAATATTGGGACAGACGGCGGAAAAAGGCTTTGTTATATACCATTTACTGATCGAAATAATCTGAGTATGTTCTACACAGAAGACAATTTGTACTTAGCATTAGGAGGAATACCCATAATAATATACAAATTATAAAATATGTATCAAAATAGTATTGGGAGACTTACGATCTTAATTTCTCAATATTATTGTTGTTCAAATTCAACGTCTCCAGTTTCTTCATAGACGAGAATATACGATCTGGTAACATTTTCAAACCGTTACCGGACAAACTCATTTGTCTGATGGAGTATGTGGTGCTGAACACCTTGGGATGCAACGTGTCTATAGAGTTGTCTGTCACATATATATTCCTCAAGTTACTCGAGCCAAGGAATACGTTCTCCGGCAGTTTGCGTACTTTACAATTAACCAGATGTAATTGTTTGACGGTTGACCACAAATGTGAGAATGCATTGGTGTCCAATTGCATCTCGATCTGATTGTTTTCTATCAATATCTGTAAAATTAAATATCACAGTGATATAAGAGTGGTGGTCTTGCACTTCGCTGCATGAGTGTGCCGGCTCGCGCGGTGAAATGCCACGACCTCTCGGAATATCGACGTGAAGTAGCTCGTGCCGCGTTTCTTTCGGTGAAAAAGGTATTTGGGGGTTCGATACTCTTTCCCCTTCCTTTGCTCTCCTACTCCCTTAAAGGACGGCAACCCACCGCTTTGTTTATGGGCGGTGAGTAATTGCTTACCATCAGGTGTCCCACTTGCTCGTTTGTCGTAATAAGCCCATAAAACACAAAGAAATAAATGACCATAATAGTCAGTTCTTCATTTACTTAAAATACGAATTAACGTCGTTCTGATCACGAATTTCAATCTATAAAAGACGGAAAGCAATGCATGCACTTGTTTTGGAGTCCGTAAAGTACAAACGGACGTACAGATTGACATTGATTTTTATCCTAATACGCCAGTGAAATGTTTTGTTAAATCAATATTTTGTATTAGAACTTTTGAAATTAGTTAAAGCTTTTGTACAAATGATACATTCCTTACCTTTTCTAAGACATTATATCCACCAAACATCGAGTTCGGAAGAAAAGCTATTGAGTTATTTGAGATTTTGAATGTTTTCAGACGAGATCTCGTTGCGACTGAATTCAGACCACCTTCTATAGATTCTATCGCATTATCTCGTAATTCTAAATCTTCTAAGAATATCATTTCTGAAAACATGTTTTGTTAAATTTAATCCCATATAGAAAGTAAATTATTTATTACTGATAACAATATTTAAATTTATATTTATTTTATATGGCGCTCTGTTCTCCATGCCTACCCCGCAAGGGATTCTGCGTGAAGTTGTGTAAGTATGTATGTAGTTATAACAATATTTGATGGTACTAATTTAGATCAGACCTGGACTTATTACAGTACTTATGCATCACCGGAATAAAATGTATCGTAATAGTCAACTTTTTATGGTTTAGTTTTTAAAATATCAAACAATAAAATAAAAACAAATCAACAAATTAAATTAATAAAATTTAATAGTTGCATTGGATAGGTCATTCAATTTTACTTTTCACACTCACCTTTAAAAGTTTGAAAGCTCAAACTTTTTATATGATTACCGATCAAATAAAGACTTTTTAAACTTTTTCTTAATTTAAAAATCGATTGAACGTCATTCATGTTGGTTTTAACGAATGTCAAACTCTCCAAAGGACTGTTGCTGCTCCATTCCGATGGTAGTTCAAAATGGCCGCCATGTACGTATAACTGTTTTAAGGATGACAACGAATTGAATGCTACTGGAGGTAGTTCTTGCGAACCTGAAAAATTAAAAGAAACATTCTGAATCATGAAACAACTAGATATTTCATTGTTCATGGAAATTTTATTACTATATTCACTAGTAAGCTGAAGAACCAGGTTTTAATTCTTAAAAAGATCTATTGGTTAATACGTAATTCTTAACTTACAAAAAAATAAAAGCTTAAGATCTTCCTAAAAATTGTGTTTAGTCTCGTTGAGTTTAGTTTATTATCTGACGGAAGCAGATAGCAGATTTTAAATAGGGTTTTCAAAAATTATGTAATTGTCGGTGTTGTGAAAAAAAAGCATCCATTATGTTTGCTTGGACGAGATGGCGCTGTGTGAGTTGTGTGTAAAAACATTAAAGCAGTAGAATTTCAGTCGGCACTCGTTGTATAGCTGAAAGGGATCATACCTTGTAAATAAACCTTTAAATCCCAAAGAGCATCCAAACGCTTCCAGTCTTCGGCTTCGCCAGGATCACTCAAGTTATGTATTTCTAAACTCTGCACTTTGATAGGTGGCTCCACTCCACGAAGACAATTCAGTACACCCGGAGAACATGAATTGAGTACTACCCATGGCTGAAGGTTACTCAATTTAAATTCGGGAACTTTGTTAGCACATGTACTTGAATAATTTGTATTCTGAACAAAAATCAAAACAATTTGGTTAACTACATATACTATATACTAAAAACAAAGGCTGCTATTTAAGTATCCGGAACTGGCCACTACATAAATGTTATTTAAAAAGGTATCCGGGGGTTCGATACTCTTTCCCCTTCCTTTCCCCTCCTACTCCCTTAAAGGACGGCAACTTAAAGAAAAAAAAAGAAAAAAAAAAGAAAGATTTCGGGCAATGATCTACTACGACTTTCGCCGTTGTTTAACTCAGCAACAATACATCGACTTACTTATTTCGACTTTTGGAGATGAAGCACCTTCAAAGACCAATGTTTATCATTGGTCTAGTGAGTTTAATCCTGGACGTCAAATGTTCACGGATAAAATTATAGATGGTCGACCTAAATCTGTCATTGTGCTACAAAATACGATGCAGTTCGTGAATTAATAATGCAAGATCGCCATGTCACATATCGAGAGATGATGCGTCTTTGGACATTAGTATGACGACTATTCATAAAATATTACATGAACATTTGGCTGCAAAAAAGTTTGTTCCCTTTGGATTCCGCACAACCTGACAGCAGATCAAAAACAGGCTAGTGTGGATTGTTGCAAGAAAATGATTAAAAAGCGACTGTAGCTCGGTTTTAGCAATATATGTCCTGGGTGATACGAAACAAACCGAAGAGAGTATGATATTGATTTAGACTATACTTAATTAGGCTGGTCTTAATACTATTTCTGATAATCAACACGTTAAAAACGTACCTGACATGCAATCGACAATATTGGATGTCCAAATGATTTGTACCATGTATTCTTGATTACCGAGTTGTTACTCCGACATATGCTTGCCTCATTCTCAGACACACACTCGCAAGCCTCCTTACAGGTGGACGTATGTACCACCCTGGTCAGTATTAGGAACAAGACGATGTTGACGATGAGTACAGAGGATGGTAAACTGAAAGTCAAGAATTACATTTCATCAAGACGATTTAGAATTGTGAAAATATATCAAACGTGCGAAACAAAAGTTTTCCTTTTAACTTTAAGAACGTAATTCTAAAAAACACACAAATCATAGTTTGCTCATTTAAAACTTTTTCTAATTGTCTGTTATTCTCATTATAAGTAAAATATTTAATTCAATAATTTTCCTTATAATGTTTTCCTCAACAGATAGTAATTCAATAGGTTCCAGTCAGCAGACGTCCGCGACTTTTACAAGTAAGGTGGAATATTAGATATATCTAAGAAAAGTATCCCCATTCTTACTAATAAATAATGAAAGTTTGTTCGTTATGCTTTCGTGCCCGAACTACTCTACCTATTTTCATAAAACTTTGGAAATATGTTAATTAATTACGAAGGCAATAGAACACTTTTATTGAAAAACATATTTGTTGATAATATCTGTGTATTTGTTGATAACTTGTTTTGAATATGATATGGATTAATTATGGAGGATTCAAGAATAATATCACTTTTATTACAATGTTGGAAATGAAGCTGGCTGTAGAAGCTTTTTTATTATAAATGGGCAGGAATTCGCTGTCAATCAAAGTAATGGAAAAGGTATTATGGCCACAAATGGTGATCATAACTGTAAACAGGAAACCCTTCCCTATAATGAACTTGTAAAATATACATTTTTCGTCTCCTTTTTTCCTTAAAAAAATCTAGTTTCCTAGTAAAGATTGGTTAGTTTTAATGTTTACGAAAGTTTGTACATAAAGTTCTCAATTTTTTTCTATTCGGAGCATAGTCTAGGTAAATCTACACTCATTATTCCCCAAGACTTCCTTCCTTGAGAGGTTCCAGCTACAAATTAAGATATTTTGCATTGAAAATCTGCCTGTTAACTCTTCAACTCACATTCTTTCCTCATCCTTTAACCATTAGACTTGCTTCTTTTAACTTAACTACGACCAAGATTGCTGAGAACCCTGCCTTCGCACGGAACATAGTGCGTACGTATTAGTAAGTACATAAGACAAAACAAAACAATAAAACATACAAGAATATGAGGACAGATATATACAATATACCCTTTAACCCGTATTGGTGATAAACAGGCATAGATAACACTTACGAAAAGAACTTAAAAAAAAATTATTTACCTCATAACTCTCCAAACGTCCATCACTTTGTATAAATATATATATTTGACACAACACGTTTATTTTAATTTCAAAAACTAAGTTCTACTGCGTGTTTAAATGTCTTGTAAGGAACTAAACATTATCACAGTCCAGTCCGCTGTCACAACCGGTCGGTTTGACGTCAGTTATGTTACTGGGAAATACCTACAGGCCGTCTGTATACGTACGTATTACCTGCCCAAGTATAAAATACGCATTGAAATTAACGTTTTGTTAGTAAGAAGTGATTTAGTAATAATGTGAGGCGTTTTAGCTAAGGTGATTGCGCTGCGCTGAGCTGAGATGAGCTGAGGGGGGAAGCTTATGATTTACAAATCTTTTTTGTTTCTATTAGCAAACCGTGCCAAATTACGTCAAACATTAATATAATATGGTCAAAAGTGGACACAATATCGTCATATCCGTAGGTACGAATACGATTACGTTTATTTTTAAGAATCTCGCGTGAGATTAATGGAGGTGCGGCGGACTTGGGGAAAACGCTAAGAAATATAATTTAAGGCAAACTCAAAAATGACACTGCGATTTTAGACAATCATTACATAGTATATAACAAAGTCACTTTCCGCTGTCTGTCCCCTTCTAAGCCCATATGTTTAAAACTACGCAACGGATTTGATGCGGCTTTTTTTAATAGTTAGAGGGTGTCACCGGAGTGGTTTTGATATATAAATCATGTATAGTGTAGCAAAAAAAAAGTAATAATTTTCCAGATTTATATCTTTAATCGCAAACGCTGCCTGGACCCTAAGTGATAAATCAAAGCAACGTACTACATTATTATACACCTTTATAAGGTCTACAAAAAAGTCCGCGAGAGCATATGTCTATCTCTTAGTGATAACCCACAATGACCATTCTCATTTTTTTACTTTTTACGAGAAATAATGGCCTATTTACGAAGCGATTTTAAACATTACAGCATTCATTTTCATCCAATTAAGTGTCTTAATAGATTGTGCATGTAATATAGATGATCCTGGCCCTTTACAGCATGCAATTTAAACAAATATTTTCGAAGATATTGCAGTATTAACATAGCGAGACAGCAGTTATTACTTATGATGTGGAACAAAGTTCGCCGGGTCAGCTAGTTACATATAAATCATCATCATCATCAGCCCTTCGAGGTCCACTGCTGGACGTAGGCCTCCCCCATAGAGCGCCACAACTGCCGGTCCTGTGCAACCTGCATCCATCGGCCTCCCGCGGATTTCACCAGGTCGTCGGTCCACCTAGTGAGGGGACGGCCTACTCCGCGTTGACCGGTACGTGGTCGCCACTCGAGCACCTTTCTACCCCAGCGGTAATCGGTTCGTCGAGCGATGTGGCCAGCCCATCTCCACTTCAACGTGCTAACTTTCCGGGCTATGTCGGTCACGCCAGATCTCTTGCGTATCTCCGTATTGCGGATTTTGTCGCGCAGAGAGATTCCAAGCATAGCCCGTTCCATAGCACGCTGAGCCACCTTGAGCTTCGTCATGAAGCCAACATTCAGAGACCACGTCTCAGCTCCGTATGTCATCACTGGTAACACACATTGGTCATAGACCTTAGACTTCAGGCACTGTGGGATTTTGGACGAGAAGATTTCCCTTAGTTTCCCGAACGCTGCCCAACCGAGTTGAATCCGTCGGTTTATCTCTTTCTCGAAGTTGGCTCTACCTAGCTGGACTGTTTGTCCTAGGTAAACATAGTGGTCGACAACTTCGAGGATCGCATCGCCAACAGTAACCGGTGCTTGAATGACATGGGCATTGAACATTATTTTGGTTTTGTCCATGTTCATTCTGAGACCTACTTGTTGGGAAAATCTGCTGAGATCCTTGAGCATTGTACCAAGGTCCTCCAGTGACTCTGCCATGACCACGATATCGTCGGCAAATCGAAGGTGAGTGATGTATTCGCCGTTGATGTTGATGCCTAGTCCAGACCAATCCAAGAGCTTGAATACGTCCTCCAATGCAGCGGTGAACAGCTTCGGGGAAATTACATCCCCTTGTCTGACACCTTTCTGCAATGGAATGGGATTCGTACTCCCAGACCCAATCCGGACTGACATAGTGGCGTTTCTATACAAACACTGCAACACTTCGATATACCGATAGTCAATTTGGCATCTCTGGAGGGACTGCAGCACTGCCCAAGTTTCGACGGAATCAAAGGCTTTCTCATAGTCCACAAACGCCAGGCACAAAGGCTGATTATACTCCTCGGTCTTTTGTATAATTTGGCGTAGTGTGTGTATGTGGTCTATGGTACTATAGCCTTTCCGGAAACCGGCTTGTTCGGGAGGCTGGAAGTCGTCGAGCCTGCGCGAGAGTCGATTTGAATAAATAAATTTAAAGAAATATTACTCTTGAATTTGACTAATATCTATTTTTCGAATTATCTATGTGTTGGTACCTACGTTGATGACGTACATACTCGTATATGAAAAAGCTGTGATACAACTGTACTAGTCACAAAAAGTGACTTCCCATTTCAAACACGCTGATGTTAGGTAATGTTATTACGAGAATATAAAACAGATTGAGCTAAGCGCGTTCATTATTTCTTTTAAATATTGCATATCTTTTTGCCCCACTAAAATTTTATGCAATTCGAAATGATTTTTACCCGAGTGCGCCCTAATGAGTGAGTGAGTAGCAATATGTTCGCCACCTATTCCATTTGGGACGTAAACATAACGGCGAGACGAGGCTTAACAGCCGCTGCCTACACCTTCGGGTAACAAAAGGCGTGAAGTTATGTTATATGTATATGCGCTCTAATAAGTGTCAATATTCAGTCGTATGTGATTTATTTGACATACTCTGAAATATACAAGCCTGTTTGATGTATTTTAGGTTCAGAGGATTCGTTAGATTCAAGTAATTTCCTAAAATTCCCGTAGGAATATCTAGGAAACATTTTCCGGGGAATATAATCTCAAAAAGCGTCCTGGAAATTAACTCACCGTTATATGTATGTGCGTACTAATTGTCAAAGTTACGTGCTTCCTATTTCCTAGTTTAACCTGGTTGAATCATTATACAAACTTTGACCATCTTTACACCAGTGAGGGGTGACAGTAGCAAAAATAATATTGTAAATACCTTATGGGCATGAGCATTCATGAACAAAAACATTAATAAAACCAGAGAAGTGTGTATCATGGTTAGTCAAAGTCAAGTCAAAGTCAAAGTGGTTTTATTTTCATAGGTCCTCACAGACACTTAAAAATAGTCAATGTACAAAAATGTTTAAAATTAAAATAATATTTAAAAGCTAAGACACGAGCGCTTGAAGCAAGTGCCTCCGTGGAACAAAAAAACACGGAAGCAATCGCCACGAGCGGCCCGATTCCGAGTGTAGGGGCTTTCATGAGAAGAATCGGGCAAGAAACTCATGTGCCAATACTCTTTTCAAAACCATTGAAAATTTACACAATAGTATTATCAACGCTACTGAAAAAATATCGCATAAAAGGTGTAGCAGCCAGACTACTCGACAATCACAGTTATGATCCAACCAACTTAATCGTAGTATCGTAGTTATCGTAGTACAAGTAATGAGAGAAATTATATGATATTAGTCGAGCACAACTGACGCGACATCTTCTATTTAGAATGGTAACGTTGTGCAACAAGTAAGTGCAATAATAAAAATTATATATAAAGCTTTTATCAAAACAACATCAATTCAAAGTCATAATAAGAAATGTTGATTACTATTAGAAATAGAAATATTTGCAGCACGTCTCCACTCCAAAATAAGTGAACAAATTCCAATACGCAAACTACACAATCCGCGTTGAGCAAGCAATTTGACGGTCCCAAGACGACTTGTCCGTCATGAAGTCATTGAAGGTGTAATAAGCACCGGCAACGAGACGATCCTTCACAGCCCGCCTAAACCGATCGAAAGAGAGAGCCAGAATATGCGCAGGGATCCTATTATAGAACTGTACACCCATTCCCAAAAACGACTTATGTACTTTGTGCAGGCGATGACACTTTAACACAAGTTTATGCTTGCCTCTGGTATTAAAATTATGTACATCACTATGTTTAGTATATCTATTTAAGTTTTTCCTAACAAACATTATATTGTCATATATAAATTGAGAAGCAACTGTTAATATTCCAATTTCCTTAAACCGTTCTCTAAGGGAGACTTTGGTCCCCAGATTATAAATTGCCCGAATAGCTCGTTTTTGAAGCACAAAAATAGACTGAATTTCAGCTGCTCTACCCCACAGCAAAATGCCATACAGTAGTTAACAAGTACTGTATAGCGATTATGCCTATCTACATACTAGCAAGATCTAACCTAAGATGGTGGTAGCCTGTAATAGTCAGTAGACCTACTGGTAGCTTAATAATACCGACTCACCGTTTCAAACACCAGCTTGCTACACATATACAATAGGAACTAAATTTTTCAATATCTTACATATTTGGTTTCTTGCCCGGTTCTTCACGTGGCTGACCTTACTATAGGGGTAGCACGTGGCGATTGAGTCCCAACCTAGTTTAAAACTAGTTTGAGAAGTAAGTTTAAAAGCACTTAAAAGCATTTAGTTGCGTATACGGAATTAAGACATGTATACTTTTTTATACATAGCTAAAAATATGTATAATACATAGTAAAACACCCAAACGCGATAGAAATACCATGCTTAACATAAGTCTTTGTAGTTTGTACTCAGGTGGCTGGGAATGGAACCCACCACCTCCTACTCCGTCCTACTTTTACTAATGTATCAAGGCATGTATATATTCTGTATACATTTTAACTGTCTGTAACCACTTGTAAAATAAAATAATGCGATGGATTGTCCATAATTATTGTTTGGAGGGAAAAAATAATGACGTCATCACAAGTAAATTAATATTTAATGGCGCTAATAATATCGCAATTATCTGAATATGAATAGAAGTTCGACAGGAACTAAAACTATGTAGTTCATTTGAAATCGATAGCTCAGTAGTCGAAAGACTACACTTGTAATACAGAGGTCGTGAGGTTGAGCGCCACAAAACTTATCCTTTTTACAGTTCTCATAATTATAATATTGTCGTCTAGATGCTCTGGAGATGGAGCAGGTGGCTTTTGAATGATGATGTCGTAGCGGCATCAAATCCGGACTCGCGCCAATGACTTATCGGAATTCTTTTCGAAACTTATATGTGATAAATATCAATTACTGACAACATTATGTCCGGTGTATGGCAATAGGTTCCGCCACCTATTCCATTTGGGGCCTTAATAGAGACATTATAAATAGTATCACCATGATGCTAAGAATCAGAGGGAAACAAATAAATAAAATACTCATATAATAATATACTAAATTTATTTAAGAAAAATGACAAATTAATAATAATAAAATGAATACAAGAGGATACAAATGCCATTAAACTAAAATTAAATTTCAAAATTAAAAAATAGATTTCTACTCCATAAATTAGTGACTACAAAAATGAAGAGATTCTCAATTACAATAAAACTACTTTTAGATTATTATATTGCTTGTTAAACCTGAAGTTTCAGGACCTGAAGGACCTCCATGTTCCAAGTTCCGCAAAACATGAGCATGGAACTGGCAATAAAAGTAGATTTATTGAAATTTCACATCAATATTTACGTAGACAAAAGAAATAGAGATATTAACTGCTAATGCGAAGTTTGGTTCACACATGTTTTTTGAAGTGGAACTTCTAATGTCTCGTGCAAAAGCGGTTAACGCTTTTAACGCCCCCTCGCGGGTATTATAGGTAATATAAAACACTAAAACATAAATCGGCTTATATAAACCAAGGAAGAGAATTTCCATAGCGTGATTAAAAACTGTTCATAGACATCTAGTAGCTAGTAGCGGCACTGTTTTTATCGCACCATGTCTCAAAAGTACTAACTGCATAAAAAATATTGTTTTTAATTTTAAATTTATATGCTATTTAAAAAAAAGAATAAAACAAAAAATTTAAATATTAGTAAGAATATACAAACACGGCATTTTTTAATGCTATATAATAATAATAATAATAACAAATAATAATTGGTTTGACGTCGCTATAACTGAAAAACCAACCATGGGAACCTTAATAAAAAGTATCTATACAGACACAGGAGTAACACAACTAATTCAGTATTATTAAAACATTTAGTAATTAGTCAATAAATAATATAGTTATTAAAATGCAATAGGTCACAGGTAAAATAATGGCTTTTTTACTGCTGTATTTATTACTGTATTTAATTTCATTATATAAACTAAATTTTAATTTGTCTTAATTATTTTTACCTTTTTGCAACCATTAGTGTACATGTACAAAAGTACAATTAGATTACAAATACGTTTAAGAAGTATGAAAAACAAAATGGGTAAAATAAATAATTTCTTTCTAATGTGCCGCCAAATACACGTAATAAAATTGTAGGAAAGTTGAATATTTCATTGAGTTTCATTGAATATTTCATTTGCATAATTCTTGGGATATGATCTACAATCGATGCCGAACCTCAAAATATAGTTTTTAGAATTTTTGTCTGTTTGTCTGTATGTTTGTTACGGATAATCTGTAAAAGTACTGCATGCTTTTACGTTGAATTTTGCTTAAATATAGCCAAGAGGGTCGAGTCAACACAGGCTAAATATTATCACGCTATCACTAACTGGGGGTGACCGATGAGCCCGTTTAATGGCACAGGCACAGTATTCTTCCTGCTTTTTTGGCGTCCACGCAGATGAAGTAGCGAGCAACAACTAGTATAGTTATTAAAATGCAATATGTAGCTAGTAAAATAAGGGCTTAATTTCTTTGTATTTAATTTCATTACATAAACTAAATTTTGATTTGTCTTAATTATTTTTACCTTATTGCAATTTCTTTCTAATTAATTCTTTTTGTGCTATCTGTACATGTGTGTGTATTTTTTTTTGTAAATCTCTATTTTTTTTTTGTAACACAACAAGTAGGTACAAAGCGGCTACCGAACATGCCAGACGTATATTTGTTATTATAAGGATAATTAAATCGATATTTGTTATTTTGCAATGTATGTAAGTATCTAAGTACTCGTATGTATATAATAAGTATGTAATAAATATTTATAATGTATTGAATCTTAGAACTCAATTTTAAAGTTTTTATACACGCTAAGTTTGGATAATATTATTAACAGTCGTAGAGCCAAGCAGTTCGCTGCATGAATAGGCTGGCTCGACCGGTGAAACTCCACCGCCACTCATTCAAATATAGTTTTAATGCTTTTTTACAATATGGGTATCAAATGAAAGGGCTTTTCGATAGTATCTTGAAAATGTGACGTCATTCTAAATCCAATGCTATAAGTATTTTAATGCATTTTACAATATGGGTATCGAATGGGCTTGAGCTTGGGAGAGTACCTAAATCAAAGAACAATGCGACGTCGAATATGGCACATCCTCCTAAATAAAATAGTCACCAAATTCTACCCAGACCTTAAGATGGGGATACTCGAGTGGGGATCGAACCCGCCAATCTCCATTCCACAGTCAGTAGTTTTACCGTGAATTGGTAAAACTATCGACTATGGAATGTAAGTTGTGCTCTTTATAAATTACGCGTGTTATAAATGTTCGTCAGTTAAAAAGTTCCACTTCAGTAGCGCGTAGGGACTCCGCGTAATTTTTTTTTTTAATATTTATAAAACTAGCTGCGTTGAAAAAAAAAGAATAAGCCCATAAAAATAATTACCTATGACATTAAAACAACTTTTAGGATTATATCGCGTTTATTTATTACTAATTTTATTTATTTCCCGACATTTCGAACTCTTTACAGAGATCATTTTCACGAGTAATGAAAAAAAAATTGTTTTTTTTTTCGTCGGGAAATAAATAAAATTAGTAATAAATAAACGCGATTTAATCCTAAAAGTTGTTTTAATGTCATGAACGTGGTTCGCGAAAGTCTTAGAGATAAATAATTACCTAACTAATAGTCCCATAAAATCCTACATTTTTGGATATTATCTTAAAACTAAATTATTATACTCGCATTACATATGGATCATTTATATCTATGCGTAATATATTTGCATAGAAATAAAATAATAAAAAATATTACCTATAAAATATTTTTTCCCAAACAGTTCCAAGTAAATGAAATTGATAAAATCAAAAAGGACACAACAGTTATCTCAAACATAGCTGCTGAGCACTTTGGTCACATAATATATGAAACTTCACCAAAAAAAACGTTTTATACTAAATTTTAATACTCCTTACACTAATAATATCATAATAAAGAGAAGAAATTATAATTATATAAATAATAATAATATATATAATAATATTATAAAAAAAATATAAAATATTTTTGAAATAGAAATTATATATCGAGTAAGGTCCACCCAAAATTACATCCACTTTGATATAAAAATTCGACTCGGAATTCAACTATTTGGACAAGCTTGGGTGAATTCTAACATAATAAAGAATATAGAAATATAGAAATACAAACTTTGACCATCTTTACACCAGTGAGGGGTGACAGTAGCAAAAATAATATTGTAAATACCTTATGGGCATGAGCATTCATGAACAAAAACATTAATAAAACCAGAGAAGTGTGTATCATGGTTAGTCAAAGTCAAGTCAAAGTCAAAGTGGTTTTATTTTCATAGGTCCTCACAGACACTTAAAAATAGTCAATGTACAAAAATGTTTAAAATTAAAATAATATTTAAAAGCTAAGACACGAGCGCTTGAAGCAAGTGCCTCCGTGGAACAAAAAAACACGGAAGCAATCGCCACGAGCGGCCCGATTCCGAGTGTAGGGGCTTTCATGAGAAGAATCGGGCAAGAAACTCATGTGCCAATACTCTTTTCAAAACCATTGAAAATTTACACAATAGTATTATCAACGCTACTGAAAAAATATCGCATAAAAGGTGTAGCAGCCAGACTACTCGACAATCACAGTTATGATCCAACCAACTTAATCGTAGTATCGTAGTTATCGTAGTACAAGTAATGAGAGAAATTATATGATATTAGTCGAGCACAACTGACGCGACATCTTCTATTTAGAATGGTAACGTTGTGCAACAAGTAAGTGCAATAATAAAAATTATATATAAAGCTTTTATCAAAACAACATCAATTCAAAGTCATAATAAGAAATGTTGATTACTATTAGAAATAGAAATATTTGCAGCACGTCTCCACTCCAAAATAAGTGAACAAATTCCAATACGCAAACTACACAATCCGCGTTGAGCAAGCAATTTGACGGTCCCAAGACGACTTGTCCGTCATGAAGTCATTGAAGGTGTAATAAGCACCGGCAACGAGACGATCCTTCACAGCCCGCCTAAACCGATCGAAAGAGAGAGCCAGAATATGCGCAGGGATCCTATTATAGAACTGTACACCCATTCCCAAAAACGACTTATGTACTTTGTGCAGGCGATGACACTTTAACACAAGTTTATGCTTGCCTCTGGTATTAAAATTATGTACATCACTATGTTTAGTATATCTATTTAAGTTTTTCCTAACAAACATTATATTGTCATATATAAATTGAGAAGCAACTGTTAATATTCCAATTTCCTTAAACCGTTCTCTAAGGGAGACTTTGGTCCCCAGATTATAAATTGCCCGAATAGCTCGTTTTTGAAGCACAAAAATAGACTGAATTTCAGCTGCTCTACCCCACAGCAAAATGCCATACAGTAGTTAACAAGTACTGTATAGCGATTATGCCTATCTACATACTAGCAAGATCTAACCTAAGATGGTGGTAGCCTGTAATAGTCAGTAGACCTACTGGTAGCTTAATAATACCGACTCACCGTTTCAAACACCAGCTTGCTACACATATACAATAGGAACTAAATTTTTCAATATCTTACATATTTGGTTTCTTGCCCGGTTCTTCACGTGGCTGACCTTACTATAGGGGTAGCACGTGGCGATTGAGTCCCAACCTAGTTTAAAACTAGTTTGAGAAGTAAGTTTAAAAGCACTTAAAAGCATTTAGTTGCGTATACGGAATTAAGACATGTATACTTTTTTATACATAGCTAAAAATATGTATAATACATAGTAAAACACCCAAACGCGATAGAAATACCATGCTTAACATAAGTCTTTGTAGTTTGTACTCAGGTGGCTGGGAATGGAACCCACCACCTCCTACTCCGTCCTACTTTTACTAATGTATCAAGGCATGTATATATTCTGTATACATTTTAACTGTCTGTAACCACTTGTAAAATAAAATAATGCGATGGATTGTCCATAATTATTGTTTGGAGGGAAAAAATAATGACGTCATCACAAGTAAATTAATATTTAATGGCGCTAATAATATCGCAATTATCTGAATATGAATAGAAGTTCGACAGGAACTAAAACTATGTAGTTCATTTGAAATCGATAGCTCAGTAGTCGAAAGACTACACTTGTAATACAGAGGTCGTGAGGTTGAGCGCCACAAAACTTATCCTTTTTACAGTTCTCATAATTATAATATTGTCGTCTAGATGCTCTGGAGATGGAGCAGGTGGCTTTTGAATGATGATGTCGTAGCGGCATCAAATCCGGACTCGCGCCAATGACTTATCGGAATTCTTTTCGAAACTTATATGTGATAAATATCAATTACTGACAACATTATGTCCGGTGTATGGCAATAGGTTCCGCCACCTATTCCATTTGGGGCCTTAATAGAGACATTATAAATAGTATCACCATGATGCTAAGAATCAGAGGGAAACAAATAAATAAAATACTCATATAATAATATACTAAATTTATTTAAGAAAAATGACAAATTAATAATAATAAAATGAATACAAGAGGATACAAATGCCATTAAACTAAAATTAAATTTCAAAATTAAAAAATAGATTTCTACTCCATAAATTAGTGACTACAAAAATGAAGAGATTCTCAATTACAATAAAACTACTTTTAGATTATTATATTGCTTGTTAAACCTGAAGTTTCAGGACCTGAAGGACCTCCATGTTCCAAGTTCCGCAAAACATGAGCATGGAACTGGCAATAAAAGTAGATTTATTGAAATTTCACATCAATATTTACGTAGACAAAAGAAATAGAGATATTAACTGCTAATGCGAAGTTTGGTTCACACATGTTTTTTAATATATATAAAACTAGCTGCGTTGAAAAAAAAAGAATAAGCCCATAAAAATAATTACCTATGACATTAAAACAACTTTTAGGATTATATCGCGTTTATTTATTACTAATTTTATTTATTTCCCGACATTTCGAACTCTTTACAGAGATCATTTTCACGAGTAATGAAAAAAAAATTGTTTTTTTTTTCGTCGGGAAATAAATAAAATTAGTAATAAATAAACGCGATTTAATCCTAAAAGTTGTTTTAATGTCATGAACGTGGTTCGCGAAAGTCTTAGAGATAAATAATTACCTAACTAATAGTCCCATAAAATCCTACATTTTTGGATATTATCTTAAAACTAAATTATTATACTCGCATTACATATGGATCATTTATATCTATGCGTAATATATTTGCATAGAAATAAAATAATAAAAAATATTACCTATAAAATATTTTTTCCCAAACAGTTCCAAGTAAATGAAATTGATAAAATCAAAAAGGACACAACAGTTATCTCAAACATAGCTGCTGAGCACTTTGGTCACATAATATATGAAACTTCACCAAAAAAAACGTTTTATACTAAATTTTAATACTCCTTACACTAATAATATCATAATAAAGAGAAGAAATTATAATTATATAAATAATAATAATATATATAATAATATTATAAAAAAAATATAAAATATTTTTGAAATAGAAATTATATATCGAGTAAGGTCCACCCAAAATTACATCCACTTTGATATAAAAATTCGACTCGGAATTCAACTATTTGGACAAGCTTGGGTGAATTCTAACATAATAAAGAATATAGAAAGCAAAAATTACTAAAAAAAAATAACCTAATTAACATTATATCATTCTCCTGCCGTCATCCCACGCTTGGTGGGGTCGGCAGAGCCTGTCATTCGCTTCCATTCTCTTCTATCACTCGTCTTCACAATTACACCCTTCATATCCACATTTTTCAATAAGAATGGATTCACATTTATTCTCCTCATTCTCCGAGAAACATGACCTTCTTCCTTCCTCATAACATGTCCATACCACGCAAACCTGACACTCCTAACTTATCCGCGATATTAGTATCACTTTTATGCTTTCTCTTATTTACTCATCTCTTATCATCTGCTTGTAATCAACTTAATTAACTAAGTATAATTAAATAGCACCATAACCCGTTAAGGCAAAACTATTATTACTTATTACCTAGTATAAAATATATGTTTGCCAAGAAACAACATTCTATGAATTATAAAATAACATATATGCATACATATGTTCTTTTATAATTTTATACAAAGACAAAAATTTAAGAACAAAAGATTATAAATGTACCAAGGTCCACCCAAAGTTTTTAACAGTGGTAGAGCCCAGCAGTTCGCTGCATGAATGGACCGGCTCGACCGGTGAAATAGCACGACTTCTCAGAAGATCGACGTAAAGTGGCTCATACCGCGTTTCGTTCGGTGACAGGGGTATCCGGAGGCCCACCCCCCTTCCCCATCCTTTCCTATCCCTTAAGGTCGGCACCGCAACAGTAACACTGTATGTATTGCTGGTGTCCATGGGCGGCGTTGGTTGCTTACCATCAGGTGACACGCCTGCTCGTTTGCCCTCCTATTACATAAAAAAAAGTTATATCCACGATGATAAAAACCACCACTTGGAATAAAATAATTGTGGACATATTTGGGTGAATTCTAACACAATATAAAATATAGAAAGCAAAAAGTATTAAAAATTAATCTAATTAACAATATATCCTCATCATTCTTCTGCCGTCATCCCAGTCTTGATGGGGACGGCACAGCCTGTCATCCGATTCAAAACTCTTTTATTTCTTCACACTCATATCCACTCTTACACCGTCCATCCATTTCTTTTTTCATCCACATTCATTCTCATCACTCTCTATATATATGTCACTTTCATGCTTTCGCTTATATATCTCTTATTTCATATCTAAGTATAATTAAATAGCACCAAAGCTCATTGAGGCAAAAGTATTATTACCTAATACGTAGTAACAAAATATGTGTTTTCATAAAATCAACATTTTACGAAATCAAAAAAGAACGGTCTACATAAAATTTTAACCGAACAATATTGAAATATATTAATAATTCTTATGAAATCAAATAGCTATTAAGTACCGTATGATATGGCTCGATAGTGTATATATTATATTTATAAATGTGCGTCATAACACGAACTTGTTTTGGCTCAAAATACAAATAGTAAATTTACGACAGTCAAGGATTCCCAAAATGGTCGATATCTCTCTCTAACTGGCTGGTTCAAAATTGGCCATCGTAAATTTGAAATGCAGAATATATATTATAGTATCTATAGAAAGAGTATAGGAATAGGCTCATGAAATTCATTTTGGGAATCCCAGATTTGGACGATAATAAAGAATTATGTTTTAATAATTATAATATAATGAGGTAAATACGTTAATAGTAAAAGAAATATAGAAAAAAAATAGTGACATTAAAACAACTTTTAGGATTATATCGCGTTTATTTATTACTAATTTTAGAGAGGTAAGATGGTATTTCTTAATATACAATATTAAAAAATAGCTTTTGAACAAATACCATTTTTTTGTTCATCACTCGTGAAAATTATCTCTGTAAAGAGTTCGAAACGTTGGGAAATAAATAAAATTAGTAATAAATAAACGCGATATAATCCTAAAAGTTGTTTTAATGTCATGAACGTGATACGCGAAAGTCTTAGAGATAAATATATAAAAAAAAATCAATAGAAAATAATTGCTGATGGCTAACATAAACCACCGTTGACCACCAGAATAATGTTTAGTGTATAAAATGTAATCTACTTAAAAAAAAAGAGTTTATAAAAGTTTAATATCCTAATAATATAATATTCGAAAGCATTTATATCTATATGACCTTCTTCATAAAACTAGACAGCTGACATTGACCAAAGAGTGTCATGTGTCATTTCAAAATGTCAATGTGCGAAAGAAACTCACCGAACCGCACGCCAGAAGTTCCGACGGCACTGGGCTGTGTCGTCCCAATAATCATATGTGGCGGGATTAATATCTGGTCATCGAAAATTATTACACAAAAACTCGGAAACATAATAAATCTAATCTGGAAACCAGCACAGAACTATTAAAAACGACTAAAGAATATTTAGAAAAAATATAATATTGTTGGATAAAAAAGAACTAGCACACGCTTGAATTCACTGGCAGAAAATACAGGAAATAAAAAAAAACCTAACACTACAAATACCAAGTTAATAAAAAAGAAAATACCATACCTATAGTCTCTGGTTACCCAGAAATTAAAAACTAAAACAGCTGTCATTAGTTATAGTTCCCTAGTGAAAGCTCCATTAAAACTAACCTAATTATTAGATAATAAAAAAAAGGTTTTATTATTAGTTGCCTTTTACATAAAGAATCTACAATTGCGTAATTAGCAACCATCATAAAAAAATATTAATTCTAAAGCTAACACATGAGGTATCTCAAATTATTACTATACTACATACAGACTATATATTTATTATAAACTATAAAATATGCATATTATTACACGGATTAATTATATTTAAGTAAATACCCTACAAAACACTATATCTACCATTGTTCTACATGTTATAAATTGAACAAAACCTGCTCTGTGAACAGAATTAATATAAAATCTCTTACAAACGAATTTATTTTAGTAAAAAAATAAGGCACTATTCAATGTTAAATTTTAAGCTCTAAATATATAAAAAATAATCTAATCTACGCGAAGAAAAATATATTGCTTTTATTGATCAATTATTGAGAAAGATTAAAATGAAAGAAAATTTTGTGAATGAACACCAGATACACATTTGATACGATTTTGAAACCTAAATATTATTAGTAGCGCGAGACCGACAGTAAAATTAGTAACTGCGCCAGCGACTGTTTCCTGTAATAAACACTATAAAAACAATATTACATTAAAAATATGTATATTTCAAAAGATTATATTAATAAAAACAATATTTCTACCCTAAATTATTACTAATATTTTCAGCCCTTGATAAATCGTATAAGGGCAGTTGGCTCTTGGGAATCCAAAGATTACTAGATAGCTGACATTCCGAAGATTATTAATAACCAAAGGAATTTTATGAGTGAGACATAGCTTGAGTAAGAAGACAAGAGTCATCGGCGAGAAAATAAACCTCCATACTAAATATACCATGAAAGAAGAAAGATAAAGATCGAAAATAAAATTAATTTTGTACTGACATCTGATAAAACATTTTCACTTTGTGTGATCACTAAAATCTAACAATTTATAAATGATCATATCATTATTTAAGAATCATTATAATATGCCAAAATATATTGTTAAAAGAAAAACAATCACTAAGATTGTTTTGTCTTTTAACATTATATTTTAAAAAAAGCTGCCATATTTAAAAAAGAAAAACATTTTTTTTAAACCTATCGACTTTTGCTGATTTTAAATCGAAATCAGAAGCTAAAAAATTTATCTCAGTATAATACAAGTGAATGTATATTTTATTAACTATTAACGAGATTCTAAAATCAGAAAAAATAATGAGAACAACAAAACGAGCCGCCGGGAAACACGGAGATATTAAATATTACGTACCTTTAAAAACCCTGAAAGTTATCAACAATGTCCAAATTCTTTGCGGCCATATTAATTAATTTACCTTGATTGTTCAACTGAACATCTAAACCTTCATTCATCGCCTTCTCAGAATCACCTTTCTTTCTCAGAGCCTCAACAAATTTGAATCTAAACTCAGTTTTTGGCAACACTTTCTCAAGCCTATCCCAAAATTTCGGATCATCCCAAACCAAGTAAGTATTAGTGTTTATGTAAGCCTTCAATTCAGGGGAAAGACTCTCATTTTTAGTGATACTCTCTTTCAACAAAACTAATATGACTTTGGGTTCACCCTCACGCAGAGCTAAATTATGAGCAGCGGTAAATTCTAAGGTTGCCCAGTTGCTCGCTAAATAGTTTTCAGACAAAATGATAATAGTCTTCCTAGATTCCTCAACAGATCTCATGATAGAAGTAGGTATCATATCGCCTATAGGCCAATCCCTATAATGAACGCATACTTTCTGATTAAAATCCTTCTCTAATCTAGGCAACAGGTGATCGGCAACAATATCAAAATCTGGATGGGCGAATGATATGAACAGATCGTAAATGTTCTCCGGATCCTTTTTGATGCTAAGAATCCAACGTTTACAGCATTTCGTCGATAAATACAACATGATCTCATTACTATATCTAAATGTCAACACAGAGCATACTAGAAATGCAATAGCTAAAATAACAAACGTAATAGAAGCTGCCAATGTGGCTTTGAAAGAGTAACAAAGAGATGCTACGTCCAAATTAGAAACGTACTCACCGTTGGTGCATCGGATGTTGGCAAAGTCCAGCGTGTGGTTGCAATAATCTCTCAGGATCATCAACGACTCGGAGTTCCAGCAGTCGCACTCGAAGAAGTTGTCAGCTAAATACAAATTAACACCCGCCTGCATATATTCTACTGGTATTTTGGTCAGTCTGTTATGGGAAACGTCTAGTACCTGCAACGACGTACTCGGCCTGAAGTTTATACCATCAATATTTGTATTGGATAGATTCAAAGTGTGTACGTCATAGTTATCGATATTGTCGGGCTGCTCTTCTAATGTCAAAATGATTCTCGGGGGTTTGATGAAATAAAATGTGAAATTTATATTGCCTGTATCTGGCAACACTGCGGGTAGACGGTAACATTTTACAATAAATTCACTACTAGCAACTTTAGCTTCACACGTACAGTTGTAAGGACACAATTGTGGTATTGGACACACTAAGCTGTCTAGCGGAACGTTTTTCACCAATTCCCCCTTTAAATTTGGTGGGGAATCACACCTGGCGTGGTCAATAACAATTTTGAATTCACTTCTAGCAATATCTCTATTAATTCTTAACTTAAATCCGTAAAGATAACAATCACAAACAATTGGGTTGCTGTCCAAATAGAGGAATTTCGTTGGTTTCGTAGACTCGTCGGTAGGCTTCATCACGTTCCAGGGCTCCAGGTTCGGATTCATGCTTATATGTGATATGTTATTGTTTCTTAGATCCACAGTGAGAGATTCACTCAGAAAATCAATTTGTTGACTGTCAAGCTGTAACAGAAAAAAACATGGAATAAAACACACAACCTCTTAAAAAAATTAAGGTATAATACGAAAGAAACAAATTTAAATATAGCTTAAAAATATATGTATAAGTTTGTCTTTGTATATAGGTATTAAAAAACATCGGGTCTTTTCATTTATTTTCCCAGTGTATAGCAATAGGTTCAACCACCTATCCCATGGCCCATGGTACCAAATAACTCCTAAAGTGTGTTGCGGTGCAACTGCCTTAGTATATGTCGGTGATATGAAAGTACAAAAATATGGACACTTTATTTGCAAATGTTTGTTCTACCAGTCAATTTAGCAACATGTGGAAGCCTCACCTCGTCGAATTGATTCCTGGACAAGTCGAGATACACCAATCGTAACAGCACCAGACGCCAATCATCGAATATGACACTTATCTTGTTGCCTCTAAGATTCAATTTTCTTATTTTCTGTATATGTTGTAGTGGCGTGTACAGATATTGTGAGGACGAGTAAGTATCTACTCTCTGCTCGAAGGTTAGCGCGTTCATTGCCAAGGAGAGTATCTCCAGATTCGACGCCCCTTGGAAGCTGGTGAACGCAATCGTTTTTAACGAATTATTGTCTATATGAAGCTCTTTTAATTTTTTCTGAGCGAAGAATAGGTTTCTGAAAAAAAAAATAGTATTAGTAACTGAATGAAAAAAAAAACCACATATTTTTTACAAGTTGCAATGGTATTGATAGGAGACATTAATTCAATAAATATAATACTAACTCGGGCAGTGTCTCCAGATAATTCCTATTCATGTTCAAATATTCTAAACTCTTCAAACCGATAAACACGTCAGAACTAAGCGCGTCTATTTTGTTGTGGCTCAAGTCCATATATATTAATTTGGACAATTCTGTAAACAGAGAAGAGTCCAGAGCTCTTATGTCGTTGTTGTTCAATTCCAACTTTTCTATATTCGTGGAATTGCGGAATACATTTCTTGGTAGAAAGCTGATGCCATTTTGACTTAAATCGACTAATCTCAACTTTGTCAAATTGGCAAACGCGTGCGTGTCCAATTCCATGTCGACCAGGTTCAAGAATATTGTTAACTGAAAATTTTTAAAAAATAGTTAATTGAAATATTGACATGAAAATTAAAATCTTTGGCCGTGGCAAACTTTAGTGATCAAAATCGAAACATTACATATAACTTAGAATACCGAGTGAAATTTCAAAGGTTCCAAAATCGAATCCATATGGAAATCATATGTGATAAATATCGATGACTGATAAAATTGTAACCTATGTATGATCATAGTATGTATGCCATCATAGTATAGTAACCTTTACTCTACTAAAATGATAAAATCTTTGAACTGTAAAGACGAAGACAGATGCGTAAGACGAGAAAAGTGTAGCTATAATTAAAAAAAAAAACTTACGTTCTCCAATTGATCCATTCCACGCAGCAAGCCATTGGGTAAGAATCGTATATCGTTCTCCATCAAATTCAACGATCCCAAGCGAGGCGTGGACTCAAATATACCGGGCTCAATGTACACAATCTCGTTGCGATTCAGAGTTAACTTGCGCAGATTGCTTAAGCCTAAAAAATATACATATACAAAATAACTATATATTATAATAAAATTTACAATCAAATTGCTAAAAGAAATGCGTCTTTAATGCATAAAAATTGCGTATATTTTTTTACATGATTACATAGGCATTAAAACTGACCATTCAAGGCACCGATGGTCACATTGAGAATGGTATTCCGCCAGATGTTTAGCTCCTTCAACTCGTCCAGTCCCACAAAAGCATCTACTGGAATGCTTCTCAAGTTGTCTGAATGCAGTTCAAAGTACTCCAATGGGGGCGCTTCAGCGAACAAGCCCGGTGACAGTTGGAAATTCCCTCCACCAATACGAAGATCGTTGACATGTTTCAAGGAATTAATACCTTCAATCGGTATATATTTCTGGGCATCTGTAAATAATTCTGATATATTTAATAACTGTAGTTTAAGACTCTAAAAACAAAAATATACAGGGAAGAATATAAAATCGGTTGGAGTGATCACTGGACCCCTGTGACCCAGTTGTGGCAATCCACATTCTGAATCTCGGTTCTTAAAGACAAGTAAAAATATTACTAATGTTGATGACATTCGTAGCATTGGTGGTAAGTATAGATGACCATTGCGGTTGCTTCAAGCATAATGATGTAAACTTAGTTAGACAGTTTCGGGATCGGGAAGTTTGGGAATAATATAATTGATGTACAAAAATTAAGATATATATTATGTACCAGCTTGCAGTATCATAAGCATCTTGATATCCCCTAGCTGCCTCACGTTTTCGTCCGTCAGGGGGGCGCTCATCCTCGTCAAGGTGACATAGTCTATGGCCGTCGTGTTCAGAATGTCATAGATGCATAGCAGCAAACTCGGTGGACAGGCGACAACACCCAAACTCCTGAGCGGTAGACTTTTGGCAAAGTCCAATTCTGGTAGATCTTTGCATGTTAAATTCTTCGACTTGCCCTGAAAGAACAACCAGCCTTTGTACAAATTATATTTAAATTTAAATATTTCTATACACCTATGTCATGTAGGAATTATATATTAGAACTTGAAATAAAACTAAATGAAAGTTAAAATAATGATAGTAGTAATGAAAGTTAATATAAATGAACATTTCCAATGACATTGTAATAATATAATCCATGGAGCAGGTCTGCAGGACAACAATATTGCGTACAAGCATGCCGTGTTTGGGTTCGTTAAGCATAACTAAGCAAGAACCGTGTAAAGACGGTGATCAGTAATTCATTACATACCTCACATTGAATGTTGACATAATCATTTCTACTGACGAAAGTGACACTGCTCCGGTTGTACTGACAAACGTACTCGAGCTCGAGGCCCACCACCTTGTCGCACTCCTCGCGTGTTATGGCGAGGGCGCCGGACACCAGCAGCAACAACACTATGTACCACATTGCTCCAACTCCACTCACATTACTGCAAACAAAAGAGAAACATTTTAATCTGGGATACAAAACAATCTCAATTTGATAAACACGAGAATCATCCGTAAAATTAATCAAACAGCGTAAAAAAGTAACAATGCAAGAGTAGAAGTAGAATGACCAGCATATTGACAGTGTTCTATCACAATGGGATATCGGGGGTTGCTTTGATAACTTGAACATGTAAAATATCCAAAGACGCCAGCAATATATAGAGGTATATATTTAAATCGCAATGAACTAGGCGCAAAGATTATATATACCTTTAAACTGTAATATCGGGAAAGTCTTAAGGAAGGCTGAAAAAAAGATGGATGGAAACGGTAAGACTGGATATGAGCTTGCAAGGTGTAAGTCGAAGATGACGACTTATGGAAAGGCTAGAAATATTGCTATCATTATTATTTTGAAGTTATTTATTCAGTAACTGTGAAAAAGAAAAATCCCAAATTGCAAAATGATAATGAGTGGTTGCAGCTGGACTTAAACCTTAAAATAAAGCAAAGGGCACACCAGTAAAGCAGGAAATTAAAATCATTTAATTTGAACAAGACTTTAATAACTGTGAAAATTAAATTTAAAATTTGTATCAATTAATTGTCGTACCTGTAAACGGATATGTTATAAATGCTTTCGTTAGAATTATTGTTATTAGATATGTAGTTATGTATATATATATGCTTATGTAGTCAAAGTACAGTAGGTGCAGCATGCATTGTGCAACTCAGCGATGTCATCGCGTCCTAAGGTATCATGTCCCAGCGAGCGCGCTACAACACGGCGGCTACAATTTCATACGATCAGCAAATACTTTGGCAAGTCACTCGACATTTGTGCACTTTTAAATTAAATATTCAATCCAAAGTAATGAAATTCGATTCCAACTAGTGTCACACCCTATATATGATCTATTTTTAAACTAATTTACACAAATATCGCCTATGAGATATATATACATACTAGTTGTACAAGTATATACAACTCTTAAGATTTATATTTTCTTCAAGATTTATCACTTTTTCTTAATACTTGAATTACAGATAAAAACCAACCCGTTGACACCCTCTATCTATTTAAGAAAACCGCATCAAAATCCGTTGCGAAGTTTCAAATAAATAAGCATATAAGTGGACAGAAAGCGGAAAGCGACTTTGTTTTATACTATACAATGATAAATAAAGATATATATATATTTCGATGTACGAATTATGGTTATGTAAATCATTTAGTAGTATTTGCGTCAAAAAATAACAGATATACACAAACGGTTGCGTTTATAGCATTAATGAGAATTTTTACTAATTGCAATAGAAAAATTTATTATTATAAATTTATTATTCAAAGCGACAGCAATATTGACCGGGATGTGAATAACAGAATGAATGCGGGATGGATGAAATGGCGACAGGTCTCAGGAACAGGATGCGACCCAAGGATGCCCCTCAAATTAAAGGGGAAAATATACAAATCGATTGTCAGACCTGTCGTATTGTATGGATCTGAATGCTGGCCAATGAAAGAAGTGGATGAAAGGAGAGTACATGCAACAGAAATGCGTATGTTAAGATGGATGTGTGGTGTGACAAAATTGGATAGAATAAGAAATGAGTATATAAGAGGAAGCATGAAAGTAGCACCAATCACGGAAAAAATTAGAAGTGGTAGATTGGCGTGGTATGGACACATTATGAGAAGGGACGAAAGTCATGTCACAAGGAGAGCGATGGGAATGACTGTGGATGGACACATTAGTAGAGGAAGGCCGAAAAAGAGATGGATGGACTGTCTAAAAGTTGATAAGAGTATAAAGGGAGTAAGTGTGAACACGACGAGTGATAGAAGAGAATGGAAAAGGATAACATGCTGTGCCGACCCCACTTAGAGTGGGACAAGGGCAGGAAAATGATGCAATAGAAAAATATGGGAATTGAAACAGATAGAGAGACGAAGGCGTAAAGAAATAATGAATACTCAGAGGTGACTACTTGGTCGCATTAGAATATAATATATTTTTAAACAGCATAAGATAAATTCGCTTCCGCTGCCTGTATCCTTCGATCTGTTGAATTATTCAATGAATTTTAATACAGTTTCCATCAATAGACAGATTTATTCTATAGAAATGAAGTGTCCGTGGCATGGAGCTGTATGAGGTTGATTCGAGCGCTCGGCTTTTAAATAGAGATATAATATTACAGAAAGAACGGGTGATAAATGTCGATGACTGACAACATTGTGCCCGATGTATGGCAGTAGGTTCCGGCATTTGGGACGCAAACGTTTTTCGAATCAAGGCGTAACGTTCATCTATTTAATAAATTCATATTATAGAATATAAAATCCAAAAGAAAATGTCAAAAATTTAATAATGCGATAAAATGTTAGTA
This sequence comes from Euproctis similis, assembly GCA_905147225.2. Taxonomy (NCBI): domain Eukaryota; kingdom Metazoa; phylum Arthropoda; class Insecta; order Lepidoptera; family Erebidae; genus Euproctis; species Euproctis similis. The sequence continues at coordinate 5,357,879 of LR990107.1, forward strand.
CCATGTTCAACCGGTCAGCTAGTACCTAAATAATAAATTGCATTTGAAAGAATGTGTCAATGTCTCATCCGACATTAAATCTATAAAATAACAAAGAAAACAGATAAAAATACAATTCCATATTCTAAATATATGTAATTAGATCGTCGAGAAATACAAAACGTTTTTAAGTTTTATTAATAATTGTAATTTTTAATTCGATATTTTATTATTAGAAGCTTTTCAATGGTGAAAGAATGATAAAAAATTGGTTCATCAGTTTCAAAGTTTATCTATTACAAATATTATTTTTTTCATGTTTCAAAAATTAAGCGTAATTCAAAATATTTTTCTGTGAGTAATTTATTTAATTTATTTTTTTATTCAAATTAGAAAAATATTTTAAAGGATCATTAAATAAAACCGATTATTAAATTTGAAGTTTTTCAAATGGTTTTTAAATGATAAAGAAAAGATCCTCACACTGGACTCGATGAGTTTCAGTAGCGCCCACGTTGACCCGTCAGCACAAAAGTGGACCTGGATCTGCAGTAGTGACCGACTGTACGTTGCAATGGCTCACAGCGTTATGAAAATTATTTTCACACTGATGAGTTGAAAATAGGTACTTACTGGCTACAGTCAGTTCCGGGCAAACTTTACTTACATATGTATGTACGTATTCTATTCAATATACTTAATATAAAAACTTTGACACAATTATTTAGGATTTCGTTACTAAACGAACATAAATTTAAAAAAAGAAAGTATAGAAAGAAGAAAAAATAAAAAGAACATACATAACATAAACATAACTTCACGCCTTTTGTTACCCGAAGGTGTAGGCAGCGGCTGTTAAGCCTCGTCTCGCCGTTATGTTTACGTCCCAAAATGGAATAGGTGGCGAACCTACTGCCTTCTAGGCACAAAGTTTTCAGTCAACGATATTTATTACGTTTTATTATTATTTTATTTTTATATATTTATTAATATTTTATTATATTTATTTATTTATTAAGAAGAAAAAATAAAAAGAAAAAGTTATGAAAGTCAACGAAGCGAGTGAGGTGTGTAAGAATCATACCTTATGGCGCTCCGTTCTCTCTGCCTACCTCGCAAGGGATTTAGCGTGAAGTTATGTATGTATGTAAATTTAAAAACCGAAGGATGTAGGAAAGAAGAATGAAACAGCGCTTTCATTTACTCACTTACTAAGTTAACTTCACGCCAAGGCCCTTGCGGCATGGGCAGATTGAATATAGCGTCATAGAACACGATTCTTAAACACCTTCGCTTCTTCTACTTCCACAACTTTTGTTATACACACTCGTCGGATGTTTAGGTTCATGACGTCATCATCTTCCACAAGCACTCGTAAAAATTGGCTATGGAAAATGTACTAAGGCCGTTCGCCACTTCTAAATCCTTTTTACACCGATCCTTCATTCATCTAAATTTCTAGCTCACAGGCTTCTTTTCAACGCGGTCGGCGAGCGTTTCGCACTTTGGCACTGTTTAGTCTACTTTCATGTGCTGTCTGCCATACCCATATTGTTCATTCCATATCTCACTTATGGAATCGAGCTGCTATCAAATATCTACCGCATTGTGTATATTGTGATGGATTTCCTGCTCAAGTTCTTATCATCCAAGAACTATCCGAAAATCATCTATCAGTTATCTAACAATAGTCTTCTTTAAACATCTACTGTATACCTCCCACCCCTGTTAGAGCGGCACTTTGTTTTTTTTTTTTAAATTTTATTTTACTAGCTGAACCCGTGTACCTAATTATGCATATTACGCCCCACCTAATCATATATTAACGGGCCTCGTGGCGCATTGGTAAAAACTACCGGCTGGAGCAATGAGGTCGGGGGTTCGATTCCCGCCCGAGCATAAATATTTGTGACAAACATGAATATTTGTGTGGCGTCTGGGTGTTTTTCTATGTATTATAAGTATGTATTTACAAAAGAAAAGTATATATGTATTTATATCCGTTATCTAGTATCCATAACACAGGCATTTAGTTGCTTAGCTTGGAACTAGAGGGCGCTGTGTGTATTGTGTCCAAGATATTATTATTATTATTATATATATTTACTTTAGAAAACTTTAACAGTCTCGGTGGTCCAGTGGTCGAGCACCCCGCTTCTGAATTAAGAAGTCACGAGTTCGAATGGCTCACACCAATGACTTTTCGAAATTAATTTCGAAAGTTATGTGTGATAAATATCGATGACTGAAAAACTTTGTGCCCGGTATATCAATAGGTTGCCCACCAATTTCATTTGGGACGTAAACAACGGCGAGTCGAGGCTTAACAGCCACTGCCTACACCTTCGGGTAGAAAAAGGCGTGAAGTTTTGTTATTATGTTATGTTACTTTATAAAAAATAAAAGGTGTTCCGCTCATATTGGTAGTAGCGTGATGATCTATAAACTAGCTCAAAGCATTTGTGTGTAAAAATGTTTTAAGACGATTGCGCCAAGTAGTCACGTTTACTTTAACAAAGTTTGCCGCACTTTCTTAGAGGTAGAATCGGAAAATTCCTTCATTATAACAAAGAACACACCTGAGTTTCAGGTGTCAACGAATCAGCGATTTAGTCTTTGCGTTGACCGGTCAGCCAGTTATTTAGGACAAAGTATTTTAAATACTTAGTTGATTTTTAATATCGTAATATCTTTAGAATTGAATGTTCGATTTCGATAAATCAGGATTCGAATTCGATATATCATTTCGATAATAAAGGAATCAGGTACTGAAACAGTTTGATTTTGATTTGCACTCTTAGAAACTTTTCAAATGTAAAAAAACACTTATAAAAGTAATAGAAATTCACTAGTTGGATATAATAATATGGTCTTCCGAACTATTCTGTAGATATTAATATATTCTATTTCTAAGCAGATATACAATGCAAAAACGGATGGACGGAGGAGTCGAGGACGGCCAAGACACACATTCCATGACCAAATAGAACGTGTCCTGGAGGAAGGTGATGTTAGGACCCTCAAAAATCGACGCGCGTGCATCAAAAGAGTTATGAATGTCAAAGAAGCGAGTGAGGCGTGTGAGGCGTCTGTTCTTTCTGCCTACCGCGCAAGGGATTTGGCGTGAAGTTATATATGTATGTAATATATTCTATAATACTTTAGGACTTTACTTTCGCCTTGTACGCGATGACAGACATTTTATCTCAATTACACGAACGACTAGTGTATTTTTTCTGCGAGAGGTTTTTCTTGGCCCAGTCATTTAATGCAATTGAAAAACGTTTTCAATTGCATTAAAAACTTTTTTAAAAGAATGCTTTAAATGCCCAGCTATTCTTCTGTACTTCTGCCCACCTTGTCTAGAAAAATGTATAAAAATTGATCCAAACAATGCCACTTGGTCGCAGTGCTATTACCTATATACATACAATAATAATAAATATAATAAAATACACTTAATAAAATTGTAAGCAAGTTGAAACTGTATATTGAATATTTTTTTTAGAATATGGTGTGTAAGAATCGTGCCTTATGGCGCTCTGTCTCTGCCTACCCCGCAAGGGATTTGGTGTGAAGTTATATATGTATGTATGTATGTAATATTCCATTAAAATACACATAACCAAATTATCTCGACATAACTATAGACTAGGTATATTTCTGATAATCAGATCATCAGGGGAAAAAGGGGCGTATCTATGAGCGTACTACGCACAAACCACCGATTGGGTTTTTTTTATCAAAATACACATTAATTTATCTTATTAGTTTAAAAACACTATTTTTCGGAAAGTTTTTATACTTCGCTGGTTAAGCAGCTATTGCCGTTCGAGATACAAATTTAAACGTCACCGGATTCCTTGACTTTTACAACTTGTTCTCATACATACTCATTCGTTTTTAATTCACTTTATGATTAATCGAGTCATGGAAAGTGTGTATGATAAGTGTTGCACAGTATATCTGCTTATCCATTATTCCGCTTTTCATTATTTCCACGTGCCTGTAAACGTTTACACAAATACTTTAACAACGATACTCCATTACAGTCCAGCCCTCTTACTAAATTGTTGGAATGCGACACGTGAGCGTCACTCCACCGAATTTGTATAGTTCTCGCATCCCTGCCGCGTTTAATATTCTTTTATGAGCATTCTGTTGTATTTATTTACAAAAGCAAAGAACATAAGTGTTGAGTGGTCCGCATACACCCGCTGTTTGGTGTAGGGTTGATTAGTAGGCCATAACCTGTCGAAGGTTATAAGCTCAAAACCGAGTTACTTTTGAATTATCAATACTTTAATTGTATGTCACATTTGGAAGGTAAGACCTCGTGTTGGATCAGAGCGGACGATAATCTGCTAACTAACCCTACACCAAACAGCGGGTGTAAGCGGATCTTAATTTTTTGAGGGGGTGTTGGATTTATTTAAGATAGCAAACAACTTTTATTATTAATCCAAAAGTGACTCTGTGTTTTGCTCGTAAATCCCAATACATTCTGCCATACACAAATGTGTGTGTGTATTATATGATGCGTTGATATAAATACCGTATTATTTATAAGCGAAAAACAATTTACTTGCTTAAGTTTTACAGGTTATAATTTATAAAGATACTGTCATAAATTAGTTAAAATATAATAATAGTAACACGAAACGAACTAAAACAGAAGACATTTAAAAGTAACATGCGTCACTAAAAATAAGGACAAAAAGATTATTCACCAACACTTAGAAACATTCCAAGCTTTGTCTGTTCACATCTCACAAATATACACTCACAGGGGGATACACAAATCACATAGACTCTACCAATTACATAGACTCGTAATTTTTAAAAACGGTTTAATAACAACTAATTGACCTCAACACATTACTTCAACGTTCATTGCAATAATAACGGTTAAAAATGGTATTAAATCAGCGTCGCGTCCTTATCTCTGACGGCTAGTTTCGTTAGGGTTGTAACTAAAAACTACTTTCGGCATTGCCTCCGCTTTTGCGGAGTTATAGCGATAGTCAATTTGTGTAGTAATATGTATACGGTGGCAGGAAATAAAATCAGCTATAATGGACTATATAATTTAGCTATAGAATGGACATTTATAATTTATTAGTATTAGATGAACTGAACAACCTCCATTTCGTCTTGTCTTCTAGCAGATATGGTGGTCAAACACACTGCTTGAGATTAAAAACATGAAGTTTCGCATTCGAATCTAGGCTAGAGCCTACTAGGCTATGCCTAGGTTAGGATTATACTGACAACTAAAGGGAGACTAGTTCTCAGTAATCAACATAGTGCTAAGTCCTGAAATCTTACTACGCGTAGACACAAAGATTCTGGAAAGCTGTTTAATTTGACTTCGGTTTACGGTGACAGAGGTAACAGGCTGCATGCACCATTTTAGGGAGACAAAACTACTTTATTTTTCAACTTTCACCTTCAACTCGACCTCCGTTAACCTCCGTTTCCGCTAATGTTACGAAGGTCTTCGCTACAACCCTAATTGTTATCTGGTGACACCAAACGGCCAATGTCAATATTTTTATAATATACGAATTTATATTATGAATATACAAAAAATGTATTTTTTCAATTCAAAATATTTTTAAAACTTCATACTTGAAACAGTTAGAGCATCAAATAAAGAACTAATAACTCCCCAATTAAATATTTTCCTTTTTTACGTATGCCTATTGAGTAGCAGATAATAATCATTTATTATACTTCTATTTAATATATCATTTATTATACTACTTAGTCGAGGACGGCCAAGAAACACATTCCATGACCAAATAGAACGTATTCCTTCCCAACTTCCTCCAGAACACGTTCTGTTTGGTCATGGAATGTGTGTCTTGGCCGTCCTCGACTCTTACATCCATCCGCTTTTGCATTGTATATCTGCTTAGTCAGTCTTGCATCAACCATTCTTTCTACATGTCCGAACCATTAGAGCATGCCCTTTCTTACTTTTACACCGACACTCTCTTTCAAACCAACTTCTTTCCTTACAACCTTGTTTTCTACGCGGTCAGCGAGAGTCACTCCGCAGATTTTGCGCAGTGCCCTCATTTCTACCGCGTTTATTCTACTTTCATGCACACTCTGCCATACCCAGCTCTCGCTTCCATAAGTTAGCGTTGGGATCAGGGCTGCATTTACGCTATTTCCTATCGCCACTCGTCTTTCTACATCCACGGTGTACCTTCCATCTCTGCTAAAAGCGCATCCAAGATATACAATTTCATTCACCTGTTCCAGCACTACATCATCAACCGTTATCCTTGCATCCGTTCTGGATTCCTCCCTTTCAAACACCATAACTTTCGTTTTCGTCGCATTCAACTACAGGCCTTTAATCATGCAATCATCTTTCATAGTAGTGACTAGTGTTTGCAGGTCCGACAGCGATTCGGCTAGAAGCACAACGTCATCAGCGTAAAGCAGGCAGCTCACAACTAGGTCACCCATTCGCATCCCTACATCCATCGATCTCACTCTCTGGAGATAACTGTCCAGGTACAGGATGAACGGTCGAGCGAACAGCACGCAACCCTGTCTGACGCCGATATATAACGGTTGTCTCCCAGTTTATATATGATAACATCATGTTTGTAAGGAGAAACTTAGATAAATATACAAAACATAGCGATGTACACAATTTTAATACTAGAGGCAAGCATAAGCTTGAATTACCGTATCATCGCCTGCACAAGGTACACAAGTCTTTTTTGGGAATGGGTGTACAGTTTTATAATAGGTTACCTGCGCATATTCTGGATTTGTCTTATGATCGCTTTAGGCGGGCTGTGAAGGGTCGTCTCATTGGTGGTGCATACTACACCATCAACGACTTCATGACTGACAAGTCGGAGTGGGACCGTCAAATTGCTTGCTCAACGCGGATTTTGTAGTTTGTGTATTGTAGTTTGTGTATTGGAATTTGTTCACTTTTTCGGAGAGGAGGCGTTCTGTAATAATTTCTGATAGCTTTTTAATTGTAAATTTGCCTTGATATGGTGTTCCCATATATAATATAAACTTTTTTTTTTTATTATTCGCTACAATTTTTGCACAACGTTACCACTCTAATTAAAAGGTGTCGCGTCAGTTGTGCTCGACTACTGTGATCGCATAGAATTGCTTAGTTAACTTGTACGACGTTGATGTTGATTTTAATTTGGTTGGATCTTAATTGTGATTGTCGAGTGTTCTGTTTGCTACACCTTTTATTCACCAACCTACTGATTTGTTTTCAGTAGTGATAATAATGTTGTTATTTATTTCAAATGGTTTGAAATAAATAACAAATAATAATATTTAAATAAATTATAAAAATAAATAAATAAATAATAGTATTTGGCACATGAGTTTCTTGCCCGATTCTTCTTATGATAGCCCCTACACTCGGAATCGGGCCGCTCGTGGCGATTGCGTCCGTGTCTTTTTTTTGCTCCACGGAGGCACTTTCCACAAGCGCTCGTGTTTGTTTTTTTTTTAATTAATTTTAAATCATAATGTTATCTGTACTTGTTGACTATTTTTAAGTGTCTGTGAAGACCTTTAAAAATAAAGTTATTTTGACTTGACTTTGACTTTGATATTGACGTCCAACCAGGGGGACAAGCCGCCGTCAACACGCACACACGCTGTGAAGCCCTCATAAGTGGACTGCACGGCGCGCAGCAGTATTCCGCTCACCCCGTATCCCGGTAGTATGTCCCACAGATCCTTTCGTAACACTCTGTCAAACGCTTTTTCCAGATCCACAAAACCGCAGAAAACCTTCCGGTTAACAGCCAGTCGTTTCTCCACGATGTTGCGAAGAGAAAAAATCTCTCTCCCACAACACTCCATCAGATATCACCCTCATTCTCCTTTCAATAATTTTCCGATACACTTTCGCTGCTAAGCTGATCAAACTGATCGCCCTGTAACTGGCGCACTGCATACTGATCCCTTACCTTTATACAAGGGCACGATGACAGCGCGCCTCCAGTCCATGGGAACCTTACCCGACCTCCAGCACAGATTGCTCAAGGTCAGGAAAGCGTCCCGGACATAGGTTCCACCGTGTTTGATCATTTCAGCAGACATCATATCAATTCCAGCTGCCTTACCATTTTTCATACTTCGTATCGACCATTCAATCTCTTCCATAGTAATGTCGTCGTCAGATGCTGCCGCAGCGGCGTCAGTCGTAGACTCACTCGCGGCGCCCACATCCGGAACATACTCGTACATTTCCCCAAAATACTCATTCCACCTGCCCAATACGTCGCTTGGGTTTGCAAGAATGTCACCAGACTTAGACATAATTTTGTCCATTCTGGATCTTGACGAAGAACCCCGAGACTTCCCTCCAGAAGAGTTTGTTATTCGCCTCGAAGTTCTCCGTCAACCTCACTGCCTCATTCGCAACTAGTCTTTCACGCTTCTCTTTCACTAAGGCTTTGGTAACATTCCTGCAGCGGCGGTAGCTCTCATACTTTTTCTCTGACATACTATCATTCTGATTCAAACTTGAGACATAATCCAACCATGCTTTTTTCTTTCTTTCGACGCTGGATTTCACATCCGCGTCCCACCAGGCATCACCTCACAGAATCTTATGCCTCTGCACTACCATATACTTCTTTTGCACTATCCACTATACTTTCTTACATTCTTTCCTAGGATTCTTCAACACCTAGGTCAGAAAGACTCGTCTTATTGAGTCTTTTACTGACTAGGTCTACATACATAGGTACTCCGTACACTTTCATATTCTAATTTCTCACATTTTATCCTTTCAAGCTCTCCGAAATAGGTACGCACTCGCCAGTGCCTCTACTTTTTGAAAAGGCCCACGAAACGGCTTACCACCAGGTAGTGGTCTGTATCAAGAGTGGGGCCTCTGTAGGCTCTTGTATCCCTTAGAGTATGTATTATACTTCAAATATTGTTGAAACTTGTCTATCTTTGTGCATTGAAGATATTGGAGAACGAAATAATATGAGGTGTCTCTATTAGAACAACAAATGGCTAAGTTTTAAAAATGTTTGTCTATCTGTATAAATATACAGACAGGCAAACATTTTTAAACCTTCACTAGCGCTAGTTTCAATTATAATTACAGGTAACTTGAAATATGGGAAATTATTACAAAAATATTGTTTATATATCATTTGCTCCCATACAATTGGTATGGCAGAGTGCGCATAAAAGTGGAATATACAAAGTAGGACTCGGGACCTCCACGACAAACTTTTCATAATCAAATTAAAAGTGTTCTTGTGAACGGTTAAGTTAGGTGCCCCTTAAAAACTGACCAGCATATGACAAGAGTTTTGAATGTCAATGAAGCGAATGAGGAACAAACAAAATGTTATAAACTTAGCAATAACTTGAACAAAAACACAAAATAATCTTATATGATCAAATAATATAAAGCGCAGTTTAAAAGAATACAGCTCCTGGTAATAAGGACGGTCGGACATGACGTCATAAGGCTAAATATAATATGGTATAAGTTCGTGCCTGTGAAATTGATCCCTCTATTTCAACAATTTCAATTACAACTATGTTTGCTTATAAAATATAATATATAAATTTGTTCGTGTCTGAGAGAGTGTATGTGTGTGTGTGTGTGTTACCGGGAACAGCAAACAAGCTACCACAATCAAATAAATGGTCTGTTTTAAAAAAAAGAAGGAAAAGTTATGACATGTATGACTGTGGATAAGGCGAAAGAAGTGTGTCAGGATCGTAGCTTGTGTAAATCCAGATTCTCTGCCTGCATGGGATACAGGCGTATGTTTATTTGTGTTTATAAAAGAGCATTAATAATGTTATTGGCACAATTCACACAACGCCATCTGGATTCAAGATGATTCAAAGCGAAAGAAAATGATTTGTCTACACTTTTGTGTAGACAAATCATTTTCTTTCGCTAAACAAAATTGGTGTTTTTTTTTTGGTATGGGATAGGAGAGCAAACGAGCAGGCGTGTGACCTGATGGTAAGCAACCAACGCCGCCCATGGACACCAGCAACACATATAGTGTTACTGTTACGTTGCCGACCTTTAAGGGATAAGGAATAGGAAAGGATGGGGAAGTGGGGTGGGCCTCCGGGTACCTCTCTCACCTAACGAAACGCGGCATGAGCCACTTTCACGTCGGTCTTCTGAGAGGTCGTGGTATTTCACCGGTCGAGCCGGCCGATTCATGCAGCGAACTGCTTGGCTCTACCACTGTTAACTATGTGTCAATTTGTAATATCAAAATAAACTGTTTTTACACAATTTTTTGTATTCGAATGGGATCGAATATGTGGACCCATGTACAGAAGCCAGTACATCACACGAACGCACCACGAGCTACTTGAAAAAGATCAACCGACACAACCATAAGTTTTCATGTAAATAAACCATTTCGGCTTTAATATATGAAGATGTAGACAGCGGTATGACCTCCCCATGCCGAATGAGATAATGGTCAATGTGTCAATTGCCAGACGATCTGTAACTATTGGGACACATTTTGCATAAGTTCGGTCATCAATTTCATTATTAACTAACTTCCGAAATATTATGTACGTATGTATTATGTATTGTATGTATGTTTCCAAGTATTTAAAATGGTATGGAACAGATGACGTAACTTGCCATACATCTCGAACAATGTTGTCAGTTACCGATATTTATAACAAATATCTTCCGAAAACTTCTAGTTCAATTACCCAGAATTGAAGCCTGGACTCTACATGAGTTCTAATTTCGTGTAAGCTCCACGCTTTCAGGATCCATTCGATTCAAACAGATATTCTAAGGTAACATAACTTCATGCCTTTTTCTACACGAAGGTGTTGGCGGTGGCTGATAAGCCTCGATTCGCCGTTATGTTTACGTCCTAAATGGAATAGGTGGCGAGCTTATTGCCATAGCGGGCACGAAGTATTTTAAAATCCCGTGATGATTTCAGACATCGAGTCATTTTTTACCCGTTTTACTGATGATTCTGGAGTTTACGTATAAATTTTATATTTCTACTAGCTGACCCGACAAACGTTGTCTTGCCAAAAAATTAAATTTAATAAATAGGGGTTGATCGTAGGTGGTTGAAAATTTAGGGTTGTGTGTATTTTTGTATCCTGTTTTATAAAAAAAATAATAAACAGATATACCTATATCGAAAAATTAAAAAAATATATATTGAGGGGTGGTGGGCTACCCTTGTAATTTATGGGGATGAAAAATAGATGTTGTCCTATTCTCAGACTTACCCGATATGCACAGAAAATTTAATGAGAATCGGTCAAGCCGTTTCGGAGGAGTATGGGAACGAAAACTGTGACACGAGAATTTTATATAATATAATATTTGGTAGATGCTATTAATAATAATTATGTTCACACAACGCCATCCACTATTCTTTACTTTGCTTTAATTTAACAAACTTTAATACATATCGATGATTAAAAACGTTGTGCCTGGTATGGCAATAGGTTCGCCACCTATTCCATTTGGGACGTAAACATGACAGCGAGTCGACGCTTAATGGCCGCTGCCTACAGTTTAGGGTAGAACAAGGCGTGTAGTTATGTTATGTTTACTTTATGATAAAATGTAATGACAAAGAGACAATGTGTACCTTATGGTGACATCTATTCATAGATAACTAATGTAGAAAAACATGTAAAGATGTGACATATCAAAATTATTGTCTCAGCAGTCTTGTGGTCGAGCAAACCACTACTGAATCAAGAAGTCGTAGGAACGATTCCAGGCTCACAATTTCAATAACCTCTCGAAATTCTCTTCGGAAGTTACGCGTTATAAATATCGATGACTGACAACTTTGTGTATGGCAATAGGTTCCGTTAGCCAATCCACTTGGTACATAACAATTTGCCGAGGCTTAACAGCCGCTGCCTGCACCTTTGGATAGAAAAAGGCGTGAAGCTACATTCATACCTAATGTATTGTAGTATGTATTTACTAAAATATCACATATCATAATCTCCCTTTCTCTAATGTTTCATGCCTTCGTAGAACGGTAACATTTGTGTAAGCTAAAATCGACCGCAAGCTCTTTAGAGCAAATAAATGAAGTACAGAGTGGTAATATTAAACATAATCTATCTTCTTCTATATATTTATAAGAGATTTCCACCTATATATTTACTCATTACGATATCTCTGGAACCATAAGGCGTAGCGACTTGAAATTTGGTAGGATTATTCCTTTCGCCGAGTAGAGGTCAGCTAAGAACGGATTTTACGAAATTCCACCCACAAGGGGGGTTGCGGGGGTGTTAATGACTCATCACGATATCTCTGGAACCATAAGGCGTAGCGACTTGAAATTTGGTAGGATTATTCCTTTCGCCGAGTAGAGGTCAGCTAAGAACGGATTTTACGAAATTCCGCCCACAAGGGGGGTTGCGGGGGTGTTAACAATGGAAAATTCCCATTTTTAACCTATAGCTGCTATCGACTTCAAATTTGTCGAAGATATTGCAGTATTAACATAGCGGGGCAGCAGTTATTACTTTTGATGCGAAACAGAGTTCGCCGGGTCAGCTAGTATTTCTATATATGCCTTGTGTATTTTTTTTAATCACTTATATACTGAATATTTTTTTATAGAATAGGAGGGCAAACGAGCAAGCGCGTCACCTGATGACAAGCAAACTGCGCCGCCCATGTATACCAGCAAAACATATAGTGTTACTGATGCGTTGCCGACCTTTAAGCGAGTAGGATAGGAAAGGATTGGTGGGCCTCCGGATACCTCTCTCATCAAATGAAACGCGGCATGAGACACTTTACGTCGATCTTATGAGAAGTCGTGGTATTTCACCGGTCGAGTCGGCCCATTCATGCACCGAACTGCTTGGCTCTACCACTGTTAAAATGAATTTAGACTTACATGTATCGTGTGCGGTCCTATAAGTTATAATGACATTACAAAACATTTCAACCAAGCTTTTCTTGGGCTTAGAATAGAACACAAAGAACTCAAACAAGAGAGATATTTTTTTAAAAGAAGCGACCACGTGCATATTGCGCACTCGATTTTTCATATCACCGCGCACTGTTTATTCTTTTAAAACCGGGCACCTTTTATTAAAACTCCAGACTCTTCACGCTCATTCATTTGCGGGGTTGTCAATGAGAATAGATTACATCACGATTGTAAAGTTTGTGTATTTAAAAGTCAAAATTCTCTAAATAACAATGTACATCTACATAATAAATACAAAAATACATGTTAAATAGGTACATTATTATCAAACTGATCAATGATCGAGTCCTTGAGGAAGATGATGTCAGGAGTCATAAAAACCGACGAGCAAATAGGACAAGAGTTATAAAAGCCAAAAAGCGCAGTGTGTAACAATCATGCTCTGTTCTCTCTGCCTATAACCCGTCCGAGTGTATATATATACATATGTCCGAAGTTATATGGGGAAAAAGAAAACATAATATATACATATGTTAATCTGAATAGGTATAAATGTTCAAGATTATCATACACACGTGTAATCTGTAAATGTATTACTTACTCTAGGGTGGCATTCCTGTTTACTTAGCAGAATGAGCTGAAACCGACATTTCCCGTGAGTCAGTAACTGATGTAATCGTGTACAAGAGAATGTAATCGGAGAGGACGAGTCCGATGTGACATACTGTTGACATACTTGTACCGTACTAGTTGACCCAGCAAACTTTGTTTTGCCTCAAATGCAATAAGAAGCAATAAATTATACATGAATTATATAAACAAGCCACCCCGTTGACACACTCAATCTATTAAAAAAACAATAATATCCGTATAGTCCAGTAGCCCAGTGGTCGAGCACACGACTTCTGATCCTGACACTGGCTCACACCAATGACTTTTCGAAATTTATTTTCGGAAGTTATGTGATAAATATCGATGACTGAAAATTCTGTGCCGTGGCAATAGGTCCGCCACCTATTAGTCTAAGAACCCGCTGCAGGATTGGTGTGCTCATCGACTATTTGTTTAAAATCAAATTTTTATGTTTATTTATAATTAAGAGAATATATATTTACTAGGGTGCCTCTCAAAATTTGGCCGCCATTATTTTTAATTGGTTTTTAGAGAAACATTTCGTTTATTTATTTTTAAATCAAATAACGTCTACATCACGGTAATTAATATAAAGATTCTAAAAAATCACAGCAAAACATTGGGCACCTGACCGCAACTCTTGCTGCAAGGTGTATACATGTATGATTTCGATAAATTTATACGATTATAACCTATATTTATTAATTATATGTAAAATTCAAGCAATTTTTTTTTCTATTAAATATCACATATAGTTGCTTAATTAAATCTGGCCGCAAATAACTGGCTGTTAAAGATAAAAATATTTAAGGTAGAGTGAAACAGAGTTAGCGCGTAACATCATTTGTCAGACGAGGACAGCGATTGCCGGCTGTGCGACGCTTTTAAGCCATTATACACGAATTATACATTATACATACAATATTACAACATTATACACGAATTATACATTATACAATATTATACACGAATTATACATATAAACAACCTCAAAAGACACTCTGTCTATTAAAAAAAAACTCTGCATCTGTTGCGTAGTTTTAAACATTTAAGCATACAAAGGAATATAAGAACAGAAAAAGTGACTTTCTTTGATTCTATGTAGTGATAACAAAAATTAATATACACATTATTTTGTGTACTTTCACGCCTTTAAACCACAGAGAGGCAGACAGTTTTGCTTAACGAAATATTTCTATTAATCCGATAAATATCCGATAAATATAGCCTTTAGTTCCACGGGAATACGTAGCGATACCAGCAATTAGTTCAGAATATCTGGATGACCGAGCTTTGCTCGGTATTTTCTTTTTTTTTATAAACAACGCCATCTGCTGGAATAGCTTTAGTGTTGTTGTCGTTAAAGCAAGTTAGTTGCTCACAATTTAAAATAATTATAGCATTCGCCAATAGATGTCAGGAATTCCAAAAAGTAAGTTGATGTTTAAGTTGATTATCGATAAAACACGATAAAATGAAATTTTCTAAAAATGATTCCTAGCTAGATCGATTTATCGCCCCCGAAACCCCCTATATACTAAATTTCATGAAAATCGTTGGAGCCGATTCCGAGTTCCAATTAATATACATATATATATACATATATATATATATACAAGAATTGCTCGTTTAAAGATATAAGATAACAGATAAGATGAATTCGAATCTGGAGCAAGCAGTAGGTATTTTTTTAATGGGATATGAGGGCAAACGAGTAGGCGTGTCACCTGATGGTAAGCAACCAACGCCGCCCATGGACACCAGAAACATATATACATATAATGTTACTGTTGCGTTGCCAACCTTTAAGGGATAGGGGATAGGAAAGGATGGGGAAGGGGGTGGGCCTCCGGGTACCTCTCTCACCGAACGAAACGCGGCATGAGCCACTTTACGTCGGTCTTCTGAGAGTTCGTGGTATTTCACCGGTCGAGCCAGCCCATTCATGCAGCGAACTGTTTGCCTCTACCACTGTGAAAAAACCCCGTATGCTTATAAAAATAAATTATAATTACATCTGTGTAAACGGCGTACAAATGTATATGTATTATATAACTTCTTGAACGTTTAAAAATGGACGACCTCGACATTCCTATGATCATAGGTGCAAATAAATGAGAGTTCATAGTATCTTTATTTGTGATGTAAAAATGTATCAATTTTTTATTGAGACAAACTAATAGCTAAATGAGAAGGTTTATCTATGATATGTTTATTCTACAATTACCGTTATGATAATTATTGAGCTTTTTAAATTGACATTTTTATCACTTCGATTCGATTGTTTTTCTTTTTTTGATAGTTGAGAGTCAGCAATTCTATTTTTATGTGTAGCGTGAGCAATGGTTTGAACATTGCAAAAAGGAGATATTAATAACATAACTTCACGCCTACCTGAATGTGTAAGCAGGGGCTGTTAAGCCCCGACTCGCCGTTATTTTTAAGTCCCAAATGGAATAGGTGGCGAACCTATAGCCATACAGGGCACAAAGTTTTCAGTCATTGATATGCGTCACACATAACGTTCGAAAGTAATTTCTAAAAGACATTGGTGTGACCCAGGATTCTAACCTTTTGATTCAGAAGCGAAGTGCTAAAAAGCCTAGAAAGCTAAAGTCCAGTTTTTATTACCGAGATATTAATTTGTGGCACAAATCAAGGCAAGGGCGACAACTAATTATATTTTGTAGCAGCTGACCCCTATAAAAAAATAAATAAAAGGTATTTCTATAAAAAGTAACCTTAGTTCCTCTTATTACACCACCTACGTGCTAATAAAAGTCAAAACAGGTCCAACCATTTCAGAGATTACCTGGTACAAACAGACAGATAGATAGACAGACAGACATAAATTGAAGATAACGCTATTTTGGTATATGTGGCGTATATTTATATATATTCATATGAATGTAGTAGAAAGCAGTTATTTTAAATATTACAAACAGACACATCAATTTTATTTATATGTATAGATATAGACACTAGACACCAGTTGCCTGCTGATATACAGCTTACAAAGCGGAATTTGAACAATAACAAAAATATCATCCTACTCTTATCTCACGCCAGGTGTGGTCGTCAGAATGTGTCATCCTTATCTTTCTTTACACGGTGAAAACCTGTTAAAGGTACCACCGGGGCCGCGGGGTGGTATGGTGGCGGTAGGGATGGGGAGTCCAACATAACCGTTGGACTCCCCATCCCTCCTAACCACCACCATCGGGACAGTATACCAGCTAAAACCACCTTGTCCATTCTCTTCTATCCCTCGTCATCGCCACACTTAAAACTTTCATACTATTTCATATCCACTCTTACATAGTGCATCTATCTCTTATTCTTCAGATATATCCAACTGCATTCATTCTCATCACTCTCCTAATAACATGACTGTCTTCCGTCCTCATTTTAATATTACGACAATCAGCCATTTCCAACTTTTTTCGCGATATTGTTGCTACTTTCAGGTTTTCTCTTATTTATCGATACCTTTAATAGTCTCGGTGGTCCAGAGGTCCGCGTTCGAATCCTGACGCTGCCTACACCTTCAGGTAATAAAGGCGTGAACTTATGTATGTTAATTTATTTAACGACGTATGAAATGTAATTAGTTTTACCGATGCCGGTCACGAGAAGTTCTGTGTCATTCATGTTAGGAAATCATATCACTAACTGGAGAATATTTCATAACACATTACAAATACCATCACTGATATTATTTGGGGTTTTTTTTCAACGTCTCTTTTAGGTAATAATCAATATGTTACTAATATCGATTTCATCGGAATCGCATACAACACACGTGGCAACATAACGATCAAAGTCAATTATTATTAAGGTCACGTTATTTGTAAGTTTCGTACAAAAAAGGATTCTTTTTTTTTAATGATTGGTGAAATCCTCCTTTTCAAAGTGTACTCATTCCAAATTGGTTATATTTAAATCTAATATGCATATTAAATTCTCGTCTCACTCTGTTTGCGGTTAAAAACCTCCGAAACGGCTCTACCGATTCTCATGAATTTTTGTATGTTTACCGGATAGGTTTAAGAATCGGACAAAATTTATTTTAAATGCCCTTAAGTGTTAATGGTAGTTCACATCCAAATTTCTAGATAAAATTGTTTTATTTATGAAACAGCCTACAAAATACATACAACCCAGAATTTTCAATACTCTACAATGAACTCCTATATTTTATTTATTTTGATTTTTATTCTTTTTTTAGCAATAGAAAGTCAGCTGGGTCAGCTAGTTTTATATAACAGATGATGAACTTCGACATTCGATAGTTTCTTTGTAGTAAGCCTTTAAACAGACACACTACATAATACTATAAGATTTTTTATATAAACCCTTTTTTATTACGATAATTCACAATTAATATTAGCAGAAAAACATATTTCAATAGCAACTCAAGAACGGCTCGATCGCTCTTGAAAATTAGTCGGCTACTTCCTTTTCATAAAAAGGATGGGTTCCGTACAAAATTTAAATCTTTATATCTTTCGCTATCGGCGAAAGATATAAAGACTGGTCACTTAGTCTGGCCATAAATACTGTTACAACTAAAAATAAAAAAATATTACATTTGAATTTGGAATTAAATTATTACATTTTTATACGATTGTTCATTGTGTTTTCTCGTTTTGGCGCAAAATATTGTACAATGTATTGACATTGTACAATATTTTGCGATATTAAAATGGAGTGGGGTGATAAAGAGAACCGAATCGCTGTGATTGCATTACACAAAGTAGGTATAGAACCAAATGCAATTTTTAAAACTCTCCATACACTTGGTATTAGTCAAATGTTTGTGTACCGGGCTATTAATAGGTACAATGAGACCTCCTCTGGTTCTGACAGAAAAAGACCTGGCCGTCCACGTAGTGTTCGTACGAAAAAGGTGGTCAAAGCAGTAAGGGAAAGAATTCGAAGAAATCCTGTCCGCAAGCAAAAGATTTTATCTCGGGAGATGAAGATAGCACCTAGAACAATGTCGCGTATTTTAAAAGATGACTTAGGACTTGCAGCCTATAAGAGGCGCACTGGTCATTTATTAACTGATAATTTAAAAAAGAATAAGGTGTTAAAATCTAAACAACTACTGAAGCGGTACGCAAAGGGAAGTCACAGAAAAATATTGTTTACGGATGAAAAAGTTTTTACAATTGAGCAACATTTTAACAAACACAATGACCGTATTTATGCTCAAAGCTCTAAGGAAGCTTCCCAATTAGCTGACAGAGTGATACGTGGGCATTATCCGACTTCAGTGATGGTTTGGTGGGGTGTTACCTACGAAGGAGTGACTGAGCCATATTTTTGTGAAAAAGGTATCAAAACATCGGCACAAGTGTATCAAGATACCATTCTTGAAAAGGTAGTCAAGCCCCTTAACAATACCATGTTCAATAACGAAGTATGGTCCTTCCAGCAAGACTCGGCACCGGGTCATAAAGCTCGGTCCACGCAATCTTGGTTGGAAGCGAACGTTTCGGACTTCATTAGAGCTGAAGACTGGCCGTCGTCTAGTCCCGACCCTAATCCACTGGATTATGATTTGTGGTCAGTTTTAGAAAGTACGGCTTGCTCTAAATGTCATAATAATTTAGAGTCCCTAAAACAATCCATACGATTGGCAAAGAAGAATTTTCCCATGGAAAGAGTGCATGTTTCTATTTATAACTGGCCTCAACGTTTAAAGACCTGTATTGCAGCCAATGGAGACCACTTCGAATAAGCTTTTTATATTTTATATCGTTTTATATTTATGTATTAAAGTAACACACAGTAAAAGTAATAAATGTTATTTACAATTTAAAAAAAAAATGTTTCTTTGTTACAATATTTATGGCATGACTAAGTATATTTGTGAACGATAACGGGTAAATGCTAAATTTAATTAAGTTTAATTTTATTAAGAACATTTTATTCATAATAATCCCCACAATGGCTCCGTGCCCACTATTCAAACGGTTATAACGCAATCGGAGAATAGCTACTGCTCCGATCCTATAGGCAGAAGGATAATGATCAGTAGTTGTCAACCATTGGCTATGGGTCATTGTTATAAAATATAGTGGTTTAAAATTTCAAGGAGTTTCGTACACGTTGCTTCGTTTACAGAAACGCACTTTGTCGATAATATCTCCAAAAAAGTTATATATTTATCACATATACTAATACACTCGAGAGCAATGAATCCGGGTCACTTAAAGAATGTTAAAAATCTCGGAAACTAAAAATGATAGGTTAATGCAATAAATTGTATTTAATAGACAATGTAATACTCCTTAAATGAAAGTAAAAAAAATATGAGTCACCATACATTTTATTAACACAAAATTACATAAAGAAAAAATCTGCTGATCTCTCCTTAAAACAAAAATAGGAAACATGAAATTTTTGAACTTTATTACGATTTTCTTGAATTTTAATACTTCGTATTGCCTCCTCGTGCTTCCATTACTGCGTTTACGCGGTTTGGCATGCTGTACACCAAGTTCCTTATACGATTTTGGGGAATATTCTCCCATTCCTCTGTGAGAGCAATTTTGAGCTCACGAAGCGTGATTGGGGGAGGGTTTCGTTGTTTTACGCATCTGCCTAGCTCGTCCCAAGCATGCTCGATCGGGTTGATATCCGGGCTGCGCGCTGGCCACTCCATACGAGTAATGTTCATCTCTTGAAGGTAGTCATTCACAATCCTACCTGTATGAGGTCGGGCATTGTCATGCATAAATATAGCATCCTCACCTAAATTGACCATAAATGGACCAACGTGATCATTGAGGATTTCTTCCACATATCTTACGCTAGTTAAAGAGCCGTTTTCTATGATCACCAGCTCTGTGCGACTTTCAGAAGAAATTCCGTCCCACACAAGTACAGACCCACCACCGTAGGCTACTTTTTCCTCGATGCATGCTTGCTTGAATCTTTCCCCTGGTCTTCGATACACTCTGTGTCTTCCATCGTGCTTGTAGAGCATAAATTTTGATTCGTCGGAGAACATAACTTTTGACCAATCTTCAATACTCCAATTTACGTGGCTCTGGGCATATCTTAGTCTTGAAATACGATGCCCACGCTCCAGTTTAGGGCCGTTTGCAGGTCTAAGGGGTTTTAAGTTAGATTCAGCAAGCCGACGTCTTACTGTCCATGCACTTGGGTTACTTCCTCCGAGGCGTCGAAACTGATTGGTGAGTTCAGTTCCTGTGAGAAAGCGATTTCGAAGCATGGTGTTCACCAAGTATCGGTCTTCTCGTGCTGTGGTATACCTGGTTCTGCCCGTTCCTGGTCTGCGTAGGTTAGAACCAGTTTCTTCGTAACGTCGGAGAACTCTTTGTACTGTTGACAGCGACACACCAACAGTCCTGGCTGTATCGCGCTGACTCCGGCCGGTTTCCAGCATTGTAAGTATTCTGGTGCATTCTTCAGGCGTAAGCGACATAATTTCAGCTTGAATAATGAATATAGAGCACTATCAACATGGTTTATGTACCCACATAAATGACAGATTACAAACAAAAGCAAAACCAAATGCTGTAATTTCGTAGTTCCATCTTCGAAAGTGGCCCTTTTTCAAATTTGATTTTTTTATGATATAACTTTACAATAACTAAGAAGTTTTAATACCTTCATTTAAGGAGTATTACATTGTCTATTAAATACAATTTATTGCATTAACCTAGCATTTTTAGTTTCCGAGATTTTTAGGATTCTTTAAGTGACCCGGATTCATTGCTCTCGAGTGTATTATAAAGATGAAACGTCGTCGGCAAACTTTATGCAAGAATATTGGTCAAAAGTGTGATGAATGAAACTGATCAGAAAATATGGGATGTGCAAGCAGGATTTAGGAAAGGATGGGGTTGTATGGATCAAGTTTTCTCCTCACGAAGCATAGTCGAAAAATTTTTGGCTAAAAGTCAAAAGGTTTACTGTGCTTTCGTAGATTTGGAGGAGGCTTATGACAGAGTTGTGAGGAATGAATTATGGTTGACACTATCCTTATATGGGGTGAGCAGTGGCTTGATAAGAGCGATGAAATCACTTTACAGCGATTCCAGAGCTTGTGTCAGGATAGGAGGGGCATATACGGACTGGTTTAACATCGAAAAGGGTGTTAGACAGGGATGTGTAGCTTCGCCAGGACTGTTTAACCTATATATTGATAATTGTTTAAAAGATTTGAAAGAGAGTGTGTATGGATTAAAAATGAACGATTTAATCATCAAATGCCTTCTTTACGCTGATGATCAGATCATCCTGGCATCATCTGAGGAAGAATTGCAGTTGATGATTAATATATTACATGGGTCTTTGAGAGAGAAAGGAATGAAAGTGAATGTATGTAAGATTAAATCAATAGTTTTTGAAAGAGATGAAAGTATGTCTAAATGCGAGATTGTGATTGATGGAGAAAAAGTGGAACAGGTGAAAAAGTTCATGTATTTAGGCACAAAGTTTACGAGAGATGGAAAGTATGAATGCGATATTGAAAGACGGGTTTTGGCTGGAAATCAAGTGAATGGGGCCCTGAACAACTTTATGAATAGCCAGAAAGTCTCCAAAAAGACACGACTGGCCGTACACAGAGGGGTTTTGGTTCCCATGCTTATGTATGGGAGTGAATGTTGGGTATGGCAGGAGAAGCACAGAAGTAAGATTAATGCTGTAGAAATGAGGAGTCTGAGGAGTATAGCTGGAGTAAGCTTGGTGGATAAAATGAGAAACAGTGTAATTCGAGAACGTTGTGGTGTGAAAGAAGATATAGTGACAAGGATAGAGAAAGGAATGCTTAGATGGTTTGGACATGTAGAAAGGATGGACGAAAGTAGACTGACTAATCGAATTTATAAGACAAGTGTGAAAGGGCGAACCGGTAAAGGACGACCTAGGCGGACCTACCACCAACAAATCTACGATGTGTTTGTGAGGGGCCAGGTCAGGAGTGGCGAAGATGAAAGATTTGTGTTTTTTGTATGTAATCAATAAACACAAAAACTACTGGACCGATTTCAACAATTCTTTCACCATTAGAAGAAAGCTGCATTTACAGAGTAAAATAGGCTAAAATTATATTATATAGTTATAATATATAGGCTAAAGTATATCTATATATTTAATCACTATTGTCATCGCCATTTTAAAGTGAAACTTTTATTACATCGTCTCAA
This sequence comes from Euproctis similis, assembly GCA_905147225.2. Taxonomy (NCBI): domain Eukaryota; kingdom Metazoa; phylum Arthropoda; class Insecta; order Lepidoptera; family Erebidae; genus Euproctis; species Euproctis similis. The sequence goes on from LR990107.1 coordinate 5,380,641, forward strand.
ACTTTTTCGTCTGCGTGTTGCATGTCGCGTGACGGTGACGTGAAGGCGCTCGTCAGAGCGCCTTTCACGTCTATTATCGTTTATTTATATTAATTAATTACCCAAATATACACTTTATTTTTGTAAATAAATACCGTAAAAACATGTAGAAAAACACCCCCAGACGAGGGATCGAAGCCGCCCCGACCTTGTGTTATCGGTAGTGCGGTTTACCGATGCACCACGAGGGCCGTATGTATAATCGTCTAATTACCGTCCTCTTTACCAATTTCGACACATTTTCTAGGATCGGGTTTGTTTGTTTGTTTGTTTTTTACATACATACATATACGTACGTACGTATTGCAGGCGGAGAAAAAAAAAATTATATTATTTATAAATTGTGTTTTTATAAATTGTGTTTTTTGAAAATTATATTTAAGTACGAATTACATACTAATAAAATAATGAAATATCAATAATATTTTTCGATCTTACCGACAGAATAATAAATATATACTAATATATACTATGTACTAACATATTATATTAGAAACATATACTTAATTTTTTGCAGTGATAAACTGTAATAAAAGCAAAGCAAACACACATTGACTTCGTGTTAGTTAACAACGCCATCTGCTGGAATAGAAATTTCATGAAAATCGTTGGAGCCGATTCCGAGATTCCAATTTTATATATATATATATATATATATATATACAAGAATTGCTCGTTTAAAGATATAAGATAAGATAGTGCTCTTTATATATGTATTTGTCACATTTTCATAATAAATCGAAATATCATATTTACTGGAGGAAAAAATATCGTTTTGTTTTGTAAAGATCCTTTGTTGTAATGTTGTTAACGTTTAATAGGTGTCGCGTTATCCCTAGTGCCGTAGCTGGAATACTTGTCGATTCGGGCGACATCTATCGATATAATACGATATTACGGCAGAATCATCAATAGTAGCAACCTAGTAGCGCCATCTAGGAATTATTGTCGTGACCACGTAAAATAAAAAACATTTATGAAACCCTATTAACAAATACTAGATGGCAAGTAAATTAAAATAGCCCTTATCGCACAATCCCCTGAAAGCCGGTGACGTCCGGTTCGAAAACGAAGCCAAAGCAAACTTTTAAAAAAATTGCTGTGAAGTAACTGTTTTACACTGTTGCACTCTAAAAAAATATAAATGTTAATCATTTTATCAGAATCATCAATTTAAAAAACTTACTAACTAAATTATTGAAAAATAATTATTGAAAAAATATTTTGTTTATGTATATTTAAAAAGTAGATTTAAAAATCAATAACCCAAGACTCAATTTTAAAAGTTTCACTTTTACGGTGGTTTCATAAAACCACACAATTTTGTTTGTACGCGAGTAACAACGCGAGGCGGAAAGCTAGTATATAGAAATCTTTAGTGTAGTAACTTAGATGTCGCCACTCGCCACTTAGAAAACAATTTTGGTAACGGAACTCTAAAAATTGTAAACGCACATCACGCAGATTCATCTACAACATACCTTCCTACTAATTACGTTCACTTACCGAATGTATATGTAATGGCAACTAATAATATACACATAAAAGTATATAAATAGAACGTGTAGAGGAAGGTGATGTTAGGAGCCTCAAAAATCGACGCGCGTGCATGAAAAGAGTTTTAAAGTCAACGAAGCGAATGAGGTGTGTAAGAATAGTGCCTTGTGGCGCTCCGTTCTATCTGCCTACCGCGCAAGGGATTTGCCGTGATGTTATGTATGTATGTAAGTACAACAGTGGAAAAAACAGAACAATCGCAATCGCATCCAATTGGAATAAAGTCGCGATAGAGAGCCTCCACGTTCCTGATTGGACATATCTGTCAGTATGTATGAGAACTACCACGCACAAACAATACTATATCTACTCTATACATATAAATACAATTGAAGTGTATGTTTGTAATATTGAAATAAATGCTTTCTACTATATACGGTACATAAATCAAATTAACATTTTTTTTTAAATTGTATGAGTGTCTTTTGGACACAGTGCCTTCTAGTTACAAATCGAGCAACTATTCACTTGTGCTTGAACTTTTATTCTTAAGTTATACTTTTTTTGTAAATATTAATATTATTAATATATTTATTTGTAAATCCATGCATATTATAAATATTTGTATTCGGGTGGGAATCGAACACGCCGACTTCTGCTCCGTAGCCGGTAATTTTACCAATGCACCACGGGGGGACCCCCGTCAAAATAAATGTTTTTTTCCTCTGAGTCGTCTAAAGCATTTCAACAAAATTTAATAAAATGGTTTTTTCTAAATCATCCCTGATGGACTTGAAAATACGATGACAATTTCTGTGTGTGTGTTATCTTCCAACGCACTTTGTACTTATGCTTGTATGTACCTTATCCATAGTAATAAACAAAAAAAAAACATCAATTCGTCAAATTTTTTACAAGCTGTCACATCGACAACATCTTATAACTAGTATTATATATGTATGTATGTGTTTTTGGTCATTTATCCGGTAGGTATGCATTAAATTAAACAACTCTCTGTATAATTATTTTGGGTACAACTTACCTGTGCTGATGTACATCCTCAGTTAAAACAACCTTTTTTATTTTCATTTTTTTTAGCAGTGTTATTGGCGATGAAAAAAAATAAAACCTTTGTCATGATATTTTTTTTAATACTTCACTTATGACCTCTATGCTGATTTCACTGAGATACTATATTTAATAAGCATTCTACTTGCTTAAATCCTCTTTTGAACTGATAACTTTTTTTGTGTACAGTATGTAAAAATGGCTGTTCTCCCCGTGAGCAGATGACAACATGATCTTTTAAATGAGAAGTGCGTGCTTTCCACGTTAAGTTGTGACCTTTAGTTTATAAAATACATGGCCGTTCAGTTGCAGCGATGGTTTTCCCGGCATGACACGAGAGTTCGCATATTATATCAAAATTGGTAACATGTCTATAGCTATGTGTAAACTGTAAATAAACAAACGGAAATAGTTGTTATCGTATGGGTACATGGATTTCGAGGCGTCCCGCGTTCATATTCAATATGCCCAACGATGCTTTTGTAAAAACCTTTTTTAGATCTTAGTTATAAAATATTTCTTAGTACATACATACATACATAACTTCACGCCAAATCCCTTGCGGGGTAGACAGAGAGAACGGAGCGCCATAGGGCACGATTCTTTCACACCTCACTCGCTTCGTTGACTTTCATAACTCTTTTAGTGCACGCGCGTCGATTTTTTAGACTCCTAACATCACCTTCCTCCAAAACACGTCTTATTTGGTCATGGAAGTGTGTCTACGCCGTCCTCGACTCCTACATCTATCCGCTTTTGCATTGTATATCTGCTTAGTCAGTCTTGCATCATCCATTCTTTCTAGATGTCCGAACCATCGGAGCATGCCCTTTCTTACTTTTACACCGACACTCTCTTTCAATCCGACTTAACATACATAACATCGGTCAGCGAGGGTCACTCCGCAGATTTTGCCCAATGCCCTCATTTCGACCGCGTTTATCCTACTTTCATGCACGCTCTGCCATAGCCAGCTCTCACTTCCATAAGTTAGCGTTGGGATCATTAAATAAAATTGTAGTGTCTGTTTATAATATTGAAAAAACTGCTCTCTACTACATTCATATCAATATATATATGTATATACATCTCAGCCTTGGAAGAGAGTGACATCGTCATCTCTTCCAAGGCTGAGATCCTGAGAGAGGTTGAAAAGTTCTATGTGCAACTATACAAATCTTCACAGATTCCTGTTGTCGGCTTGGCTCAAGATCCCAGATCCAAGCTAACCCGACACTATACTGAGGATTTCCTAGACATCAGTCTGCATGAGTTCCGAATGGCTCTTAAACAGCTAAAGCACAGAAAGGCACCGGGTGATGGCGGAATTACTACCGAGCTACTGAAGGCAGGCGGTGAGTCAATCTTAATAGCCCTTCAGAAGCTTTTCAATTCCGTCGTGCTCGGGGGCGACGTTCCAGAGGCATGGACCAGAAGCGTAGTGGTGCTGTTTTTTAAGAAGGGTGACAGGACCCGCTTAAAGAACTATAGGCCCATTTCGCTTCAGAGCCATGTCTATAAGTTGTTCTCCAGAGTCATTACAAATCGACTCTCGTGCAGACTCGATGACTTCCAGCCTCCCGAACAAGCCAGATTCCGAAGGGGCTTTAGTACCATAGACCACATCCACACTTTACGCCAGATCATCCAGATCATAGAGAAGACCGAGGAATATATTCGACCTCTATACTTGGCAATTTTGGACTATGAGAAAGCCTTCGATTCCGTCGAGACTTGGGCAGTACTACAGTCTCTTCAGCGGTGCCAAATTGAAAATCGAAGTGCTGAAGTGCTTGTATAGAAACGCCAGTATGTCAGTTCGAATCCAAGATGGGAGTACACGGGCTATTCCACTGCAGAAGTGTGTCAGACAAGGAGACGTTATATCTCCGAAGCTGTTTATCTCTGCATTGGAAGACGTCTTCAAGCTCCTAGACTGGACCGGGCTAGGCATCATCAACAGCGAATACCACACTCACCTTTGATTTGCCGATGATATTGTAGTCATGGCAGAATCACTGGAGAACCTTAGTGCAATGCTCGAGGACCTAAACAAGGTATCCCAACAAGTGGGTCTACGAATGAACATGGACAAGACCAAAGTCATGTCCAATAGCCATGTTATTCAAGTACCGGTAACTGTTGGCGATACGATCCTTGAAGTTGTCGATCACTATGTTTACCTAGGACAAACTATTTAACTAGGTAGAGCCAACTTCGAGAAAGAGTTTAACCGACGGATCCACATCGGCTGGGCAGCGTTCGGAAGCTTAGGGATATCTTCTCGTCCAAAATACCTCAGTGCCTAAAAACCAATGTCTATGACCAATGTGTGTTGCCAGCGATGACCTACGGAACAGAGACGTGGTCGTTAAATGCTGGCCTCATCGGGAAGCTCAAGGTCGCTCAGCGTGCTTTGGAACGGGCTATGCTCGGCATCTCACTACGAGATAAAATCCGAAATACGGAGATCCGTAGACGTACGGGAGTAACTGACGTACCCGGTAAAGTTAGCACGCTGAAGTGGAGGTGGACAGGCCACATCGCTCGAAGAACCGATGAACCATGGGGAAAGAAGGTTATAGAGTGGCGACCACGGACTGGACTGCGCAGCGTAGGCCGTCCCCCCACTAGGTGGACAGATGACCTAGTGAGAACCGCTGAGAGTCATTGGATGCTAGCGGCACAGGACCGGGAGTTATGGCGTGCTAAGCACTGAGTTCAATATACAAGAGGAGCAAACCTCATACAAATGCGCCAAAAAATGTGTGTCCACTTTTTAGATGCAATGACGTAGCTTTGAAACCACTAGACATTTAAAATTAAACATATATCTATCTCAGTCACACAAATCGCAAAGACATTGCCGTCACTTTGATTAGACAAAGATGGCAATATAAATTTGCAATGGCGGTGTGGGGTGGCCAGCCCATGCGAAATTTTACCCAACTTTTCAAGCCATGTACTCGTAAAAATATTTAATAAATATAAATTCAATATTTTACTATTACTTATTAATTTCTTATCAGATGTATTACAAGATAACTGAAATAATGAATGGATCAACGATCTCTGTGTACTCCGTACTAGATCGGCTGTTCCGAAAAAAATTGGATCACACTCATCTGTACCTAATTGTGTACACCTGCCTTAGAGCAGCGATTTAAAACGCTGTAGGTAAGGTGTACACAATTAGGTACAGATACACAAAATAGTGAAAACGCTTGAGTAGTAAAATAATGTACTTACATTCATTATATTGAAAGGGAATTATTGTATTTAACGTGGACAGGGCCTAACAGCCGCACGGGTCGATCGATCATAAGGGAACATACCCATACTACGTGACCTATTTTTTAAGATTTTTCGACCCCTCCCTCCCATCGGTGACCACTCGTGGTATATGCCAAGACCCCCCCCCCCCTCCCCCTTTAGTTTTCACGTAGTAATTCATAATTATGATTTTTAATCATTTCACAGGCAAAAATCGAAAAAAAAAATAATTTGGCTCATACTCGTCTTTATTGGATAAGACTGCATGCATACTTAAATTACTAGTGAATTATGTATTGAAAAAGAACAACTTTAATTGTGAAAACATATTGCTGTACAGTATGTAACTTACAGTAACTTAATTTACGAACACAACAATTATTTTCTGTTTAATCACATTAATATTCATCTAGGTCGAAAAAATACGAGATTTCTCTCATTAAAATCGACTACGTGACAAAAACCTGAGCCACCCGCCTGCTCCTGTGACTAACCGTAGTATTTTAAAGACTCCGCCCCCCCCCCCCCCCTAAACGAGTCACGTAGTATGGGTACGGTCCCTAAAGTTAAGCAACGCTTGGCGCGGTCGGTCCGTGGATGGGTGACCATCTTAGCAAGACGAGTTCCTCGCTGTTTCGGAAGGCACGTTAAATTGGTGGGTCCCGGCTGTCATTTGAACATCTTTGGTAGTCGTTACGGGTAGTCAGAAGCCAGAAAATCTAACAACCAAACTTACCAAGGGGGATTGTGTTGCCCACGCAACTGGGTTGTGGAGGTCAGATAGGCAGTCGCTCCATGTAAAACACTAGTACTCGGCTGTACCCGGTTAGACTAGAATAATAATTGGGAAAAAGCTAGGCAGATGAATTATTGATCATACACCGCTGTGTAACATAAGTTTTGTATAAAATTGCCTTTTAGTCTCTTTTTTATAAGTCTGAGTGAATAATTTGCTTTCGTGACAATCTTATTTTTAAGGATTTATTAATTATGGCATTTATTAATAAAAGCGAATGATCAACTTGAATTGACGATAAATGATCTCCCGGGTGCAGGTAGCCAGTCAGTTTCTTTTCTCAGCAATCGGATAATTTTCACCCACTTGTCACGGCGTGCTGCATCTTTAGGCACCCTGCAGCGTTATTATTATAACAAAAAATATTTAAAATCTCCTTTTCCATAAATTAATAACTCTTCCACAAATGTGGGAAACTAAAACTAAGTTTTTAGTGGTATCACTGAAGCTAATTATGGAAATTCAACATTTTATCTATTTTATTATATTTTAATATTAATGTAAACATTAATCTTACGTATGGAAAGTAATTCCGGTTAATTTCTTATGGGTTTCCGATCTTGAATCGCACTCTTTTACTACGCATTTACCCATTTTGTACCTATTGTTATTCGGTTCGCGTCTGACAGATGACTGAATTGACATAAGCTTCGCATAAGCCTGTAGGCTTATGGCCAGTGGTCACACTTTGAGAAGGTTACTACAAGTCTATATCATATAGGTCAATGGTGCTAAGGGGGAGGCCTACGTTCTGCAGTGGACATATCTAGGCGGATGATGATGATAATGACTTACAGACTTGTTTTTTACAATTTTCGTCTGTCTGTTTGTTCCAGGTAATGTCTGAAATGGCTGGACCGATTTGGACAGTACTTTTACTGACAGCTAGCTGGTGTAGTAAGGAATAACTTAGCCTAATATAACATAAGTTCACGCCTTTTTCTACTCGAAGGTGGAGACAGAGGCTGTTTTTAAAAATCTTTTATATATTTATTTATGAGTAATCAGCTATAAATGATGAAAGAAATAAACAGGTATAACATGGTTAGCTTAAAATACATTCAGCATACCAGTAACCACTTCACGTCACACACACGGGGCAGAGTAAATAGCTATTTATTAACTGTATCATAGAAAAACATAAAAATATAAATTGATTCACAAATAAGCACATGCACTGATTACAAATATAGCACTAGTTGTCGCCAGCTATTAACATGAAAGCAAGCCGTTCATAATGCACAGCAGTCATTGACATAAGAAATTTAATTATCATATCTTAAGGCAGTACCTGGCTAAACGGTGGTAGAGCCAAACAGTTCACTGCATAAATGGACCAGCTCAACCGGTGAAATACCACGACCTCTCAGAAGATCGATGTAAAGTGACTCATGCCACGTTTCTTTCGTTCAGTAAGTGAGAACAGTCTCCATCCTTCTCCTTACTTATCCTACCCTCCTCCTACTTTGTAACACCCACTTGTACCCTCCTACTTTGTAACACAATTTCTGAAGTACGAGCTCAAGCCCTAGGCAAAATAAAATGCTTAAATAATAAATTAATAAAAATAAAAACGCAAAAGTAGGATTGCTTTTACTAAAAATAATCGCTTAAAGGCTTACTTGCAAGCTGCTAGGATGTTACATATATTTATAGCTCAGATTCATTACAAATGATAAATAATACATAATTATTAACCTATTACTCTTAATTTCCATTAAAAAAACACCAAAAATAATAATTATAAAGACAAGATAGTTCAGAAATAGGATGAAACGAAGTCGCCAGATTGGTTTGCACAGAGAGCCCTTCAATACCTTCGACTAAATAGGACCAATATGTCTGAATTGTCAAATTTGTTTGGTTTGTGCAATAGATTTTTATGTTACAATTATAAGAAATATAATACAAATAAAGGTTTTTGTTAATAAATACTTATATGTTACTACACTAGACTAACTTCATATCATTACATAGTATAAAACAAAGTTGCTTTCCATTGTCTGCCCCTAATATGCTTTTATATCTTTGAAACTACAAAACAGATTTTGATGCATATTTTTTTCATATATTATGTATGATAATTTATGTATGATGTAGTAAAGAAAAAGTGACAAATCCAAAATTCACATTTTTATTACTTTTGATGTAGAACAAAGTTCACCGGGTCAGCCATTATCTTTATAAATATGGAAAACAAACCAACTTCTATTGAGAAAATAATACTGTTTACTATATATATATATATCACAAAAACAACTATTCATCAGATAGCAAGTTAGCAAAACAGAAACATACATATAGGGATGTTAGCAATTTTTTTAACAGATATAAAAACATGTTATATGTTGATCTGTTATTAAAGAGTATAATAATTTTTTGTTACAGTGGCCATTGATTAGGCACACCGGTTTGGATTCAGTATCCTCTGTCTCGGGTTTGAAACTTGGCGAAAACCAATGACTTCAAAATTCTATTCAAAAGTTATGCATGATAAATACTAATGACTGACAGAATTGTCTGAACAGACAGAACTGACAGTGTAATCTGTTTTTATGTCATACTAAATTTCTCGTTTCACAACCTAAAATAATCCTCCAAAAATCCTCTGTACTAATTATGTTCACTAATTAACATGCAATATGCAAAATTGTAACAAAACAAACATAATCTATCGTTTAGTACAGTCGAATAAAATGATAATATCAGTTTACTAGTCTTTCTTCTATTAATAATGTGCAAATTTGATAAAGCAATAAATTATAATCGAAAACTTATCATCACAGTTATTAAAATTGCAAGTTTTCCTCAATATGTTTATATACATCACGTATGCATAGTTACAACATGCTAAGAAACATAGACGATAAGCGCTATTTCCGAGAAGAGATACACAAGATAAACATTACAAGTCATCGAAATTTATGGAACTTACTGAGATAAATGTCGTAGAGATCCAGCCTTGACAAATATTCTGCAAGTGCGAACACATTTTGTTAATGAACAATGTTTATTTACAAACAAGTTTAATTTCACCAATATATATTTTTATCACAGTACACAATTTTCCTTAAATTTATAATCAAAATAAAGTTACTCGGTAGTCAGTAGTATTTAGTTTGGTCGAGATACACATATATACGCACACAAACACAAAAACGTCAAATCAACACCAACCTGACGACACATTCCGCCACACACAAGCAACAGGTCTGTGCTACCAGAGTGCAAGTAGTAATTTCCACAGATTCTTATGTACATATTTTATTCTCAATCACTAATGCAACGAACATTCAAGTCATCATATATATTTTTTGTCATTCGCATTCACAAGATACAATACAATAATAATACAATTTATGGCGAATTTATTTAACTTACAGAAAGTAATCTTGTAACATAGTATTAAGATGGCGTCGTAGCACGTCGAGGAATTGACATGAACACTAACATAAAGTAAGAAGTAATATTATGCTCCCAAAACCTGATTTTATTACTATTGGAATAAAATCATAAAAACTAGGGACATTTTAGTTCCAAAAAATCTATTGTTTGTAATTTTTTGTCTTTTATAGTCGTAAATATAAGCTGTTTCGTGTCGGTTACATTGTCAATTCGTAACTCCAACTTAATAGGGGAATGTGTATTTGACGTAGCAACCCAGAACTAATTCCCCGAATGAATACGGAACTCAGTTGCCAGTGTAACTGGACGTTCGGATTCGCCTTATTTTAATGGAATAAAGTTTTTATTAACTTGTTTATAAGCAAGTCTTAAATTTGTTATGTTTGTGCCATAACATATATCATCGATTTTTTGTTGTAGTTAATTATATACCTACAGTTCATGAATATAAAGTTGAGTTTACTTTAAATTCTAGGGATGGTAATACCTACTTTATTTGCAGAATTCATGACATGTTCTTAAACAAGAATCCGTATAAATTTACGACATTTATACTTCTAAACTTACTTCTAATGTGTAAAATCTTCAGGTATGCCTATTTGTAGTAAAACACCTCCGAAACGTCTTGACGGATTATTATTATTTGTTTGTGCAATAGGTACTTGGTAGGTCTGAGAAATTCGGCTTTATAGCTCTGCCTACACTTTCGGATAGACAAAGGCGTGAATTTATGTTATGTTTAATTAGGGAGCGAAAGTTGATAACAGCAGAGTGCGAATGAAAGTATATTTAACGCGTTAATAAGTGCTTTGGACATGTGGAAAGAACGGAAAATACGTGACTGACTAGTGACTAACAAGATATCATTTACATAGAGACAAAATCGCTTTCCGCTGCCTGTCCCCTTTAATTATATGCTTAGATCTTTGAAACCGCGCTAAGGATTTTGATATGGGTAGGCTATTTTTTAATAGTAAGAGGGTATCAACAGGATGGTTTATATGTATAATTCATGAATGATGTAATAAAGAAAAAGTGATAAACCCAAAATTTACTTTTTTATTATATTTGATGCGGAACAATCTTCAATTCAATTCAATTCAGTTCAGTTCAGTTTAATTTAATTGTATAAATTAAATAGATATAAAATATTTTTGTAATTCCAAAGATTTTGGTTTTTATTCGTAGGATTTTCTTCTGACGTTACTGGCAGCCAATTGAGACGAGAATCACGAGTTTCCATATTTCGTAACGGTAGCCTTTCCTCTTCGTATTCTCTGCTGCTGCTCTCTAATGCATCAGTCCTTCTAATTTGTTCTCTAAATAATTGTATTTTAATTTATTCAATTATTACTTTAGATCAAAAATTCAATCTGGGGTCTAACAATGTGACCTGTGTATATGCCTATTTATCCTCCTGAATATTTACAAATCTGTGCTGTTCAGTTCTGTTTCTAATATTTCTAACATTTTATTAACATTAAAGCAAGCCTGTTTAGTCTCCGACTTACTTAAATATTTTAGATTTTTTTTAATGTGAGGTATCACTTCCGATCTCCAAGAGAGATCTCCAAGAGACCTAACAAAAAAAGAAATAGACAACAGAATTAATCTATCCTGGAAAAGATACTGGTCTTTAAAAGAAATATTTAAAAACCCAGAAGTACCACTTAAATACAAACAAAAAGTATTCGATTCCTGTATACTACCTATTATGACGTACGGATGTCAAACGTGGAGTCTAACGAAACAAAATATAACCGCATTAGAAACATGTCAACATGGGATGGAAAGAAGCATGCTCAATGTTAAATTAAGACATCGAATAAAACTCGATATAATCCGAAAAGAAACCAGAATTACAGATATAACATACTGTATCAAGAAACTTAAGTGGAGGTGGACAGGCCACATGATGAGAGACCAAAAGAACAAATGGTCAAAAGAGATTACTGAGTGGTATCCACGACAACACAAAAGAAAGAGAGGCAGACAGTGTCGGAGATGGGAAGACGACATATAAAGAATAGCAGACGCAACTTGGAGAGGGAAAACACAGGATCGCACTCTATGGCATACTTTAGGGGAGGCCTATGCTGAATAGCAAGACGACCTTGCAAAACTGGTGTCAAATTTACTAATTTTGTTTAAGTTGGCATGTAAGAAATATGTTTTGTAAAATCGTTAAATAAAGGCTATTATTATTATTATTATTATCACTTCCGATATTGATGAAAAAGTGAGCTAAGATTCTTACTTCAAAAGGTTATAATAGATTCTATAGCTACTACTATATATAGCTACTGGCGCTCTGTTAGATTTTGAAGATTTACTGTACTGCTTGCTCCGCGGGTAAGAAGTACAGTAATTGAGATGTGTAAGTATCGTGCCTTATGTCGCTCTGTTAACTCTGTAAACCGTATACGTGCCTCTGCAGGTATACCCGCTACGGACTTCGCATGAGGTTAAGTTATTTTTGTTTTAGTTTAGTTTTAAAGATTGCGAAAATTTTCGTCAATGATAATTTTTCAAGTCGTAAATATAAATACTTAGTCATGCCATAAATATTGTAACAAAGAAAAAAATTTTTTTATTAGCTTTTTATTAGCTTCACCTGTATGTTTGTAGGTTTGTTTGTAACCGACTTCTTTTTTAGTGTTCATAGTTCACAAATCGCACCATCTAGTGGCAATCAGCGGAAAGTTTACGTTATCAACTTGAAACGAGTTCCTTGTATAAGTCACAGATGGCGCTATTCCTCAAATTCGAAACTAAGAAACGCGCTTGTTATAGAAAACCGAACTAAAAAATATAAAATAAATAATAGTTTAAAAAAACTAAATAACACGCTTTTTATAGAAAACCGAACTAAAAAATAGAAAATAAATTTTAATGAATTTAAATTAAGAAAATAGTGTTAAAAATGTCAATGAATATATAAATTAAAAAAAGCGTGGGGTGCTTTTTAAGATATTATCGAAATGATAATAACTCTACTCATATCTGTCAATAAAATATTTATAACTATTGACACCATGCACCCCACGCTTTTTTTAATTTATATTCATTGAAATTTTTAACACTATTTTCTTAATTTAAATTCATTAAAATTTATTTTCTATTTTTTAGTTCGGTTTTCTATAAAAAGAGTGTTTCTTAGTTTTTTTAAACTATTATTTATTTAATTGCAAATAACATTTATTACTTTTACAGTGTGTTACTTTAATACATAAATATAAAACGATATAAAATATAAAAAACTAATTCGAAGTGGTCTCCATTGGCTGCAATACAGGCCTTTAAACGTTGAGGCCAGTTATCAATAGAAACACGCACTCTTTCCATGGGAAAATTCATGCCAATCGTATGGATTGTTTTAGGGACCTTAAATTATTATGACGTTTAGAGCAAGCCGTACTCTCTAAAACTGACCACAAATCATAATCCAGTGGATTAAGATCGGGACTAGATGACGGCCAGTCTTCAGCTCTAATGAAGTCCTAAACGTTCGCTTCCAACCAAGATTGCGTGGACCGAGCTTTATGACCCAGTGCCGAGTCTTGCTGGAAGGACCATACTTCGTTATTGAACATGGTGTTGTTAAGGGGCTTGACTACCTTTTCAAGAATGGTATCTTGATACACTTGTGCCGATGTTTTGATACCTTTTTCATAAAAATATGGCTCAGTCACTCCTTCGTAGCTAACACCCCACCAAACCATCACTGAAGTCGGATAATGCCCACGTTGCACTCTGTCAACTAATTGGGAAGCTGCCTTAGAGCTTTGAGCATAAATACGGTCATTTTGTTTGTTAAAATGTTGCTCAATTGTAAAAACTTTTTCATCCGTAAACAATATTTTTCTGTGACCTCCCTTTGCGTACCGCTTTAGTAGTTGTTTAGATTTTAACACCGTATTCTTTTTTAAATTATCAGTTAGTAAATGACCAGTGCGCCAGTCATCTTTTAAAATACGCGACATTGTTCTAGGTGCTATCTTCATCTCCCGAGATAAAATCTTTTGCTTGCGGACAGGATTTCTTCGAATTCTTTCCCTTACTGCTTTGACCACCTTTTTCCTACGAACATTACGTGGACGGCCAGGTCTTTTTCTGTCACAAACAGAGGAGGTCTCATTGTACCTATTAATAGCCCGGTACACAAACATTTGACTAATACCAAGTGTATGGAGAGTTTTAAAAATTACATTTGGCTCCATACCTACTTTATGTAATGCAATCATAGCGATTCGGTTCTCTTTGTCACCCCACTCCATTTTAATATCGCAAAATATTGTACAATGTATTGGCGCCAAAACGAGAAAACACAATGAACAATCGTATAAAAATGACAGATTCCAAATTCAAATGTAACATTTTTTTATTTTTAGTTGTAACAGTATTTATGGCCAGACTAAGTATATTGTTTGAAGGTCACAACATATTTATATTTACGACTTGAAAAATTATGTCGAGAACTATTTGGTCTAACGAATGACTATAAATCATCATCTTCCTGCCCTGTTGCCATCATTTGGGATCGTCACAATACGTTTTCCTTTTCCACGCTGCCCTATCAATTCATTCGCTTCTTCTACACCAACATGCGCCCTTATCATGCTATCCATATTTTCTTCGTTCTCCCTCTTCTTTTGTTTCCTTCCACATCTAGTTTCATCACTGTTTTCTTGACATGTGGAACGTCCCTCCTCATTACATACCCATACTACGTAAGGCGATTTCTTCTTATGTTGTCAGTAATCGACACAACTTTCAAGCTTTCTCTTACCTACTCATTCCGTATTTTATCTATTTTTGTCACTTCCATCTCAATGTTTCAACAACGTATCAAACATAACTTCACGCCTCTTTCGACGCGATAGACAGTGATAGGTATGGGTAGTGGTTGTCGAGCCTCGACTCACTATTAAGTTTATATCCCAAATGGAATCGGTGGCGAACCAATACACCGGGCATAAAGTTTTCAGTTATAGATTTTTAGCACACATAACTTCCGAAAAGAATTTCTATAAGCAATTTCATATGGACACCTTTTCGTATGGATTCAGATCTGGGAGAGTTCTTTAAAACCATCCGTCCATAATATACTAAACGTATATCTAAACTTCTATATTCGAACGAGCGCTATGTCTGAACAAAAGGGGTAATATCCCTTAAATAAATATTTTATTTGGGGGTTGATAGGCGTGTCAAACCACCCTCACAATAGGGGGCGGTATTTGTACAGCCACGCCTACGAAACAAACCTATGAACGTCAGTAATAAATATTCTCTCGTAGGCGAAGTACTCGTGATTGCTTAGATCTTAAGATTTATCCTTGCGATTTATCACATGACTTTTTGTGCGTGTGTTCCTGTTTGTGTGTATGTGTGATTAGATGTGAGTACGATAAGTTTTTATTGTTTGTAAATTGAAATTTGAAAATTTACGTAAGTTTAATTTTTTTTTATGTTGATACTAGCCGATCCCGCGAACTTCGTACTGCCTTATTATATATAATTGATGATGATGATATATTATAACATAGTATAAAACAAAGTCGCTTTCCGCTGTCTGTCCCCTTATATGCTTATCTTTGAAACTACGCAACGGATTTTAAATGCAGTTCTTTTTAATAGATAGGGGTTGTCAACGGGGTGTTTTGTATCTATAATTAAGGTAGTTATAATGTAGTTAAGAAAAGGTGATAATTTTCTAGACTTTCATATAACTTTCACTTCAATTGTGCCAAAATAAACAAAAAATCTTTTGATGCGAAACTAAGTTCGCCAGGTCAGCTGGTAAATATGTAGTCAAATTGAACACGATTGGACGATTGAAATAATCACTTTGAGTATTATCAACTTTGGTCCCCTTTTCTTCTTTCTACAAGGTAGAATTACGGAAAATCATTTGGATTATACCTAAAAATGAAATACCTTCCAATGTATGGTACATATTTATGAATATTAACGATACTCGGTTTAAACTGTGCGTCGATCAATTAGTCAAATATGCAGAACCAAGCATGTTTTGTATAAAGTTGATTTTTAATATCGCAATATTTTTGGAATGGAATGTCCGATTTCAATAATTTTAAAAGTTATCATCAGGTATTAAAACATTATTGACCAATACACACAATATCCTTATAAATCGTAGCTTTTGTGTTCTGATATATTGATAAGCTATTATTGTAAAGTTTCAACAAAATCCATGCAGTACATTTTACGCGAAAGAGTAACCAACAAATATTCGCATTTAAAAAATTAATAGGCAATATTATCTACTTTTAAGCGTAATATAATCTGTACCAAATTTTTTGGAATGAGATTCGGCGGGATTTTAAAATTGTTCGGGTGTTCATCAAAAGTTGTCCTTAGAATTTGAAAATTTTGATTTTAAAAGGCTGTTACTAACTATAACCCACTGGCACTTAATTTAGGTACTTTAATTATCTTGTCACTGATGGTGGCTTTTATCACTATCACCCTAAGCCCCGACTTCCTTTGAGGTTTGGCCTCTTAGATACCTCTCCCACCTAGCAAAATGCGGCATAACCCACTTTATGTCGATATTCCGAGAGTTCGTGTTATTTGATCGGTCGAGCTGGGCCAACCATACAGCGAACTCGACCGGTGAAATACGTTAAACCATTTAAAGACATCGCAACTGTAACACTATTGTATGGCAGGTGTCCCAGGATAGCCGTAGTTGCTAACTATCAGCCTACACGTTTTCCCACCCATTGCATAAAAAACTACAATCGGCCTCACTATAACTTACCAGCATGAGGAGTGTTATCAAGCACTGGTCTTTGCAATTTAAATCGCATGGTATAAAACAAAGTCACTTTCCGCTGTCTGTCTCTATACATGCTTATATCTTTAGAACTGCCCAACAGATATTGATGCGGTTTTTATAATAGGTACCTAAATCAAAATAACTTAACGCCTTTTCATACTCCCCAATATATTATACATATTATCCTAAATAGAATAGTTGGCCAAAACTATTGCCATACATCGGCCACGATATTGTAAGTCGTTGACATTTATCACACAGAACTTCCGAAAAGTGATTCGCGTGCGCAAGGATTCGATCCCACGACTTCTTGATACAGATGCCTGTTGCTCAACCTCTCGACCACTGACCCGACAAATTGTAGATAAATACAGGCTTTTGGCTTAAATTGCTAATGCTGGCTGAACCCTATGAAATAGACTAAAATAATGAACTACATACAGTAGCACAACACACGATTTACAAGTATTTATGGTCTACAAAAAAGTCTTCTATAGAATTAATCATTATCTTGGAAATAAGAAATAACCCACAATGACCATTTTAATTCTTTACTTTTTACGAGAAACATAAAGAAAAGCAGAGGAACATATATACTTAGTCATGCCATAAATATTGTAACAAAGAAAAAAAAAATTTTTTAATTGCAAATAATATTTCTTACTTTTACAGTGTGTTACTTTAATACATAAATATAAAACAATATAAAAAGCTTATTCGAAGTGGTCTCCATTGGCTACAATACAGGCCTTTAAACGCTGAGGCCAGTTATCAATAGAAACACGCACTCTTTCCATGGGAAAATTCTTCACTGCCAATCGTATGGATTGTTTTAGGGACTCTAAATTATTATGATATTTAGATCAAGCCGTACTCTCTAAAACTGACCACAAATCATAATCCAGTGGAATAAGATCGAGACCAGACGACGGCCAGTCTTCAGCTCTAATGAAGTCCAAAACGTTCGCTTCTAACCAAGATTGCGTGGACCGAGCTTTATGACCCGGTGCCGAGTCTTGCTGGAAGGACCATACTTCGTTATTGAACATGGTGTTGTTAAGGGGCTTGACTACCTTTTCAAGAATGGTATCTTGATACACTTGTGCCGATGTTTTGATACCTTTTTCACAAAAATATGGCTCAGTCACTCCTTCGTGGCTAACACCCCACCAAACCATCACTGAAGTCGGATAATGCCCACGTTGCATTCTGTCAGCTAATTGGGAAGCTTCCTTAGAGCTTTGAGCATAAATACGGTCATTTTGTTTGTTAAAATGTTGCTCAATTGTAAAAACTTTTTCACCCGTAAACCAAATTTTTCTGTGACCTCCCTTTGCGTACCGCTTCAGTAGTTGTTTAGATTTTAACACCGTATTCTTTTTTAAATTATCAGTTAGTAAATGACCAGTGCGCCTCTTATAGGCTGCAAGTCCTAAGTCAACTTTTAAAATACGCGACATTGTTCTAGGTGCTATCTTCATCTCCCGAGATAAAATCTTTTGCTTGCGGACAGGATTTCTTCGAATTCTTTCCCTTACTGCTTTGACCACCTTTTTCCTACGAACATTACGTGGACGGCCAGGTCTTTTTCTGTCACAAACAGAGGAGGTCTCATTGTACCTATTAATAGCCCGGTACACAAATATTTGACTAATACCAAGTGTATGGAGAGTTTTAAAATTACATTTGGCTCCATACCTACTTTGTGTAATGCAATCACAGCGATTCGGTTCTCTTTATCACCCCACTCCATTTATTATTTATCACAAAATATTGTACAATGTACTGGCGCCAAAACGATAAAACACAATGAACAATCGTATAAAAATGACAGATTCCAAATTCAAATGTAATATTTTTTTATTTTTAGTTGTAACAGTATTTATGGCCAGACTAAGTATATTATGCAGTTCTTGAATCTTAGAACTCAATTTTGTAGTAGATAACTTCAACCGGTTGAACTGATTTTTTATACAAGCTAAGTTTACATGATAATACGCAATCCGCTGCATGAATGGGCCGGGTCGATGGGTGAAATAACAATACCACTAGAGATAGTTTTATTGCTTTATTACAATAGGTATGTGTATCAAATGAAAGAGCTTTTTGTTAGTTACTCGTAATATAATGTGACGTCATTCTACATCTAATATGGCGGAATTAATATTTTTAATGTATTTCTACAATATGGGTATCAAATAGTGTCCGACCGAAACTTCTGCTTCGGCTGCGGCCACCTACGGCCAAAAATCCATCTGTGGATTTGTGGATCTGTGGATAATATCGAAGAAAATTATTAAATTACTAATAGTTTATAAACCTTTGGCTTCGGCTTTGGCTGAAGGTTGTGGAGATTGCCGATTAATAGGCTCCGGTTTCGGTCCAAAATAGACCTTCGGTCGGATACTAGTATCAAATGAAAGGACTTTACAATAGAAACTTCAAAAATAATTTGACGTCATTCTAAATCCAATATTGCGGAATAAGTATTTTTAATGCATTTTTATAATATAGGTAAAAGTCAAGGAAGCTTTATTTTCATAGATCTTAAAAATAATATTAACTGTATCAAATGAAAGGGCTTGTTGGGTGAAAATAGAAGAATAATGCGACGTCGAAATTGGCAGATCCTCAAAATTAGAGGAGTATTTATTTTACCAGATTTTACCCAGATTAAGATTTATACTCGAGAGGGGATCAAACCCGTCAATCTTGATTCCAGAGTCGGTAGTTCGCGTCTCGTGGTGCAATGGTAACAATGCGCCACGAGACGTGTCGTTACATTACGGCGCGTAAGATGTGCTCTTTATAAATTTAGTATGTTATAATCGGTAGAAGAAATATATAATCGGTAAGAATTGGTAAAAAAAAAATAGTGCGTGGAGTCTCTCCGCGCTAAAGAAGTAAAACTTTGTCACAAACATACTTTGTTATTAGACTTTGAGACTTTAGACTTTTAGATTATTAAACTTTGTCACAAACATATGTTTGTGACAAAGTTTTACTTCTTTAGCGCGGAGAGACTAATAACAAAGTATGTTTGTGACAAAGTTTTACTTCTTTAGCACGGAGAGACTCCACGCACTATTTTTTTTTAGTCTCTCCGCGCTAAAGAAGTAAAACTTTGTCACAAACATACTTTGTGACAAAGTTTTACTTCTTTAGCGCGGAGAGACTCCACGCACTATTTTTTTTTACCAATTCTTACGTACTTAATATTCGTGGTGAAATTTTGTAACAAGACAAAGACACAAATTTATCTTTCTGTATTTAAATTAAATATACTTACTATAGATCTTTATTACTATCTTGGCGTGTTTTTAATAGTTATTATAACAATGTAATTCATTCTAAGGTTGCTGTTGGTAATTATTTCAATAATTCATCTAAACATAAGTGCATAGTTGACTGTGTGTTGTTACTGTGGCGAGTTGTTGTGCTCATCTAATTCCTTCTTGCGTGGTCTTCTGCTGCGAGTTGTGGCTGGTGCTGCGGTCGTTGGAGCTTCCGTGGGTGGTTCAGTTGGAGGTTCGGTAGGAGCTTCGGTTGGAGGTTCGGTTGGAGCTTCGGTTGGAGGTTCGGTTGGAGCTTCGGTTGGAGGTTCGGTTGGAGGTTCGGTTGGAGCTTCGGTTGAAGGTTCAGTTGGAGATTCAGTTGGAGGCTCGGTGGGAGCTTCAGTTGGGGCTCCAGCAGGTTCCGTTGGAGCATCTGTTTGAACGACGGTTTGCAAGTCGGTCGGAGATGCCGTTGGTGGTTTAGTCACAGGTGGGGCCGGTTCGGTTGGAGGTTTAGTAGGGGGTTTAGTTGGTGACACACTTGGTGGGGTAGAGTGCGTTGTGCTCGTCACTGTTTCTTTTAAGACGACCATTTTTGCAGTGTTGACTGTTTTAGTTGTCGTAGCCGGAGTTTCGCCCATCAGTATAGCTTTAACGATACTACCGGGCACCCAGTGTCCCGGCATATTAGCTTCAATAGGATTGGCTATGAATATCAATTTGTCTTCCGAGGGCTCCGGCCATTCTTTTGCTTCAGCTATAGTAACATATATTAACAGGATGGTTTTGTAATTCATGTCTGGAAACAATTAACAGTTAAAATATTTTAAAATAATTCTATTCTTCTCGTAATAGAAACAAAAAATATATATAAAACATATATGCACAGATTTTTTTTTATCTATGTTTGGTGAAAAAGAGACTAGAAACAACGTGTCCAATGAGTAGAAAATATATTAGTAGCACTATTATTGGTCCATATCACATGTTTAAAGAACTCTTTTTTTCGTCTCTCTCGCTCTTTGCGTCTGGAATAGGTACTTTATACTCACATACATACAACTTCACGCCAAATCCCTTGCGGAGTAGGCAGAAAGAACGAAGCGCCATAAGGTACGATTCTTACACACCTCACTCTTTTTGTTGACTTTCATAACTCTTTTCATACACGCGCGTCGATTTTTGATTTTTGAAATACTTATATTTAATCAATTTACGTAACAACTTACTTCTACATATGCACAATCTACATACTTACTTACTCACAATTAAATATGCGTAGTGTAGGCATGATAGCGCTGATTGAAATACCGCCACATCAACTTTTAATGTCTTTTATTTTTCCATATAAATAACGAAAATTAATTGACCACAAGATTGTTTCTATATTGCATGTACTGGATATAAATGAGAATTTTAAAATAGCCTCAGCAATAGAAATTAGTAAACTTATTTCAGATTATTTCACAGCAGAGCGGGACGGCACAGGATGGCGGTTAGTGTGGCTTGCTGGCGTATTATGAACTCTTGCAAATTCGTCTTTTCAACGACTAATTTCAGCAAGTCGGTGACGATTAGTCACTGTCAAATTCACTCTAAATTTGATTTATCAACGACTTATTCCACATACATACATACATACGTCGTTGGAAATACGAATTCGCTAGGCAGCGCGTAAGCTGGCTGGAATTAAGAGCTCATAATAGCCCCCCTGTTGGAGTTTAGGTACCAAATGCATGACGAGAAGCAAAGTCTCTTATTAAGATGCAAGCTAAAAAAGTATACGAGACTTGCTGACTGGACCTCAAAACTGATATTATTAAGTGATAGAAGAATGTAGCTTAGGGTGTCCAAAATGAAACTGTCCGCAAAAATCATAATGCAGCATACCACAAATAGTGAACTAAAATGAATATATTCCACAATTTTGGTGTATAATTGTCACCGCGGGGGTGCCAAGGTGTAGGGTGGCTCCACATTGTGTGGCTGATCAAACGTTCCTAGACGTCATCCCCATCGGTAGGGTGGCCATGTCGCGGAACAGGTAATGAGAGACAAGTGTTGCCAATAAAATAAAATAATCAAAGATCATCAAATAATATACTTCATAAGATACATAAATAAGAAAAATAAAATTGGAATTATGAATTATATCATCATTTTGAATTGAAAACTATCAGCCAAATGCCAAATATATAAAAAAATACAACTGGATTGAAATAAAATAGGGATTCACATTACATATCAAATCATTACATAGTATAAAACAAAGTCACTTTCCGCTGTCTGTCCCCTTATATGCGCATATCTTTAAAACTACGCCACGGATTTTAATGCAGTTTTTTTAATAGTTAAAGGATGTCAACGGGGTGGTTTTGATCTATAATTCATGTATAGTGTAGTAAAAAAAGTGTGATAATTTTCAAGATTTAGAACTTTAATCGCAAACGCTGCCTGAACCCTAGGTGATGAATCAAAAATACGTAGGTACTACATAATTATACACCTTTAAAAGGTCTACAAAAAAGTCCGCCCATATCTATCTCTTAAGGATAACCCACAATGACCATTTTTATTTTTTACTTTTACGAGAAATAATGGCCTATTTACGAAGCGATTTTAAACATTACAGTATTAATTTTCATCTAATAAGTGTCTTAAATAGATTGTGCATGTAATATAGATAAACCTGCCCCTTTACATCATGCAATTTAAACAAATATTTTCGAAGATATTGCAGTAATAAAATAGCGGGACAGCACTAGACTAGTCTACTACTAATGTGAAGTTGAAGTACGACACAATCAAATTGAATGAGATCAAAACTAAACAAATTTAGGGCTCTTAATCTATTTCTATTTAGTTATTTTCTAAAACAATACCGTATTACTTACCATGCTCCGGTTTGGGATATAAATTTTAATAAATTCTTAGTAACCTTCAAATAACAGTCACCCTATTTGCATTGACATCCCGCGGCGCGAATCAAAAATGAGTTACTTGAAATATATTTGTACTTCTAACATTATAAGTATAACACGAAAGCACTCTTATTACCTTTACCCAAGAGCTAAATTTGGATTAAAATTATTAAACCAATAGCAAATGACTTTGGTAATATTACAAACATAGGAATGCAGCTGGTAAAATAATATCAAGTTCCAAAATGGAATATATTTTTTGTGGAAATGTAATATCGAAGATGTATGATGGTGTTTGGTAGTTATTTTGTAAGTATTGGGTATAAGATAGGGCTGTCAAAGATTTTGATAGAATTATATGATGAAAGAAAATAATTTGGGAGCCTTCAAATATCCGTTAAATTTCACTGTGTCACTGACATATCATCTAAACGGGAGAGTTTTATTTATACTCTTGTAACATATAAAGAGTATGATAATAACGGCTTTGAAATCTTTCAAATTTTACGTTTTATTTGTTTTTGTAAGTGTAACGTGGCCCACGCGACGAAAGGAGACGTCGACCACTGGACTGAATCCTAAGTAATAAATCAAAACAATGTACCAACTACATTCTTATACAGCTTCAAATGGTCTACAAAAAAGTCTGCGATGGTGTATGTCTATGCCTAAGGGAAAACCCACAATGACCTTTTCTTTTTCTTCTTATTACTTCTGAGGCGAAACAAAGTTCCCGGGTCAACTAGTTACATATACATCTTTCATTACATCCAACATCATGTAACTTGTATCTTCATACCTATTTACCATACATTCATTAATATTCCTGCATTTTTTTTCTATTTTTGTTTGTCTAAAGTCTATCTATTTTACCATCAATCAGACTGAGGCACACACACATACTCACACTCACAACCACTATATTGTGAAAGGGTTTGTAATTAAATAGTGACCAGAACACTTAGACTAATGAAGTGTCACCGAGAGGGTTAGCGGTGCATAGCATTCAAGGTTGTCACCAAATTAAAATTAAATTGAGTTTATTATTTATTTATCTTTGTTAAGGACGATATAATTTAATAGGTTATAATTTAATGTATAAATTAAATTAATACCTAATATAATTTAGGTTTATGGTTTAATTATAATAATATATAATAATATTTTAATTATAATATTTGTGGGAGGCTCAGGGTGGTTTTAGAAGCGGACGAGGGTGCATGGATCAGATTTTTTCTCTCCGCAACATCGTGGAAAACAACTGGCTGTTAACCGGAAGGTTTTCTGCGGTTTTGTGGATCTGGAAAAAGCGTTTGACAGGGTGTTACGAAAGGATCTGTGGGATATACTCCCGGGCTACGGGGTGAGCGGAGCACTGCTGCACGCTGTGCAGTCCACTTATGAGGGCTACACAGCGTGTGTGCGTGTTGACGGCGGCTTGTCCCCCTGGTTTGACGTCAATATCGGCGTCAGACAGGGTTGCGTGCTGTCCGCTCGACTGTTCATCCTGTACCTGGACAGTTGTCTCCAGAGAATGAGATCGATGGATGTAGGGATGCGAATGGGTGACCTAGTTGTGAGCTGCCTGCTTTACGCAGATGACGCCGTGCTTCTAGCCGAATCGCCGTCGGACCTGCAAACACTAGTCACTACTATGAAAGATGATTGCATGATTAAAGGCTTGCAGTTGAATGCGACGAAAACGAAAGTTATGGTGTTTGAAAGGGAGGAATCCAGAACAGATGCAAGGATAATGGTTGATGATGTAGTGCTGGAACAGGTGAATGAAATTGTATATCTTGGATGCGCTTTTAGCAGAGATGGAAGGTACACCGCGGATGTAGAAAGACGAGTGGCGATAGGAAATAGCGTAAACGGAGTGTTGGGCAGATTCCTGGGCGCAAAAAATATTAGCAGAAAGGCCCAGTTAGCAATCCACAATGCAGTCCTGATCCCAACACTAACTTATGGAAGCGAGAGCTGGGTATGGCAGAGTGTGCATGAAAGTAGAATAAACGCGGTAGAAATGAGGGCTCTACGCAAAATCTGCGGAGTGACTCTCGCTGACCGCGTAGAAAACAAGGTTGTAAGGAAGGAAGTTGGTTTGAAAGAGAGTGTCGGTGTAAAAGTAAGAAAGGGCATGCTCCGATGGTTCGGACATGTAGAAAGAATGGTTGACGCAAGACTGACTAAGCAGATATACAATGCAAAAGCGGACGCATGTAGGAGTCGAGGACGGCGAAGACACACATTCCAAGACCAAATAGAACGTGTTCTGGAGGAAGGTGATGTTAAGAGCCTCAAAAACCGACGCGCGTGCATGAAAAGAGTTATGAAAGTCAACGAAGCGAGTGAGGTGTGTAAGAATCGTGCCCTACGGCGCTCTGTTCTCTCTGCCTACCCCGCAAGGGATTTGGCGTGAAGTTATGTATGTATGTATATAATAATATCTTAGACACAATACACACAGCGCCCTCTAGTTCCAAGCTAAGCAACTAAATGCTTGTGTTATGGATACTAGATAACGGATATTAATACATATATATTTTCTTTTGTAAATACATACTTATAATACATAGAAAAACACCCAGACACCACACAAATATTCATGTTTGTCTCAAATATTTGTGCTGGGTGGGAATCGAACCCCCGACCTCATTTCTACAGCCGGTAGTTTTACCAATGCGCCACGAGGCCCGTCAAATTTAATTCGTATGGAAGTGGGATGGGAAGGGGAGAGTACTTTACGTCAGTATTCTGAGAGAGAGTCATGATTTCACAGGTCGAGCCAGCCCATTCATGCAACGAACAGCGTGGTTTTACGACTACAGAAAGTAGTTTTAGTCTGCTAGTACAGAAATAGTTCAAGTTTTGGACTGTGCCAGTCAGTGCATTCGTCTTTCTATTTGAAAAGTTCATCCTTCAGCTCACAATATGTTGCCGAACATGTGCATATCGAACAAATTTATTATTGCCTTTTATTTTATTCAAATTTCAAAATTGAAGCATGTAATAATTTGTAACATAATTCTATTACAATCAAATAATAGGTATCGTTACATACTAAATGGCACAAGGTTCATTGGCATCAATGGAATTCAGTTCCCCCGTGTATAATGTAGGCATGTACCTAGTCTTGCGTAATGTCTTGTAGTTGCTAGTTTTTAATATAGCAAAATTAAAATAAACAAATATCGAAATGAAATTAAACATTTCATTACGAAATTTAATATAGGCTTAGGTTTGCACTATTTGAAAAATGAAAATATAACATACATAACTTAACTATCAACACAACAACCTTGTTCTAAACGAAGGTGTAGGCAGCGGCTATTAAGCCTCGTCTCGCCGTTATGATTACGGCCCAAATGGAATAAATAGGTGGCGAACATATTGCCATACCGGGCACAAAGAAATTAATTTCGTTCAGTCATTGGTGTAAGCCAATATATAAATAAGGATTATATAATAATATAAATATATATATAAATATAGATATATAATAATATAAATAAGGATTCGAACCCGCGACCTCTGGATTCAGAAGCGGGTGCTTGACCACTGGACCACCGAGACATCCATTTGAAATCCGTCCAATCCATTTGAAACTATATTATTTAGAATATTTAAAAAAAATCACAGCACTATTCATTAAGCTTGTAATAAAAGAAAACAAGTTTCGCAACAGATTCATATAACAATTAGTAAATGTGGAACTGAATCTCTCTGTTAGTTGCTTCAACACGCTGAACCATCTGGAGTGATTCGTATGAAATTTGATGTAGAGTAACAGAGTAACCCATATTTTAGAATTACGTTGGAAAAACATCTAGTATGTATGTGCAACATATTTACTATAGTAAGAATAAATAAATTAATTACAATAATAACAATAATTACAGTATTACTTACAGTATTTTTTTATTTATGTACAATAATTAAAAATGGATGCTATTCATTATTTCTGAACTTTATCTCTAGCGGTCAATGCCAGTTAAAAATAATAAATAATATTTTGTTTAATTTTAAGCAATAAGAACACTGCTTTCTAGTTCCATGTTAAGCAACCTGTGCTTGTTTTATGGATACTAGATAACGGATATTATCTACTACATATGTACATATAAAAATGTTTCATAAACATTTATACTTAAAGTCTCGGTGGTCCAGTGATCAATCTCCCCGCTTCTGATTAAGAAATCGTGAGTTTGATTCCGGGTTCATACCAATGATTTCTCGGAATACTTTTCGGAAGATACGTGATAAATATCGATGATTGACTAAACTCACTGCCCGGTTTATGGCAATAGGTTCGCCACCGCCATTTGGGACGTAACGTAACAATTCGGCCTGTAAAAACTTTAACAGTCGCCTCAACATTTATTTTGCGTTTTTTTTATACTCGAGAGGCAAGCCAATACACCGACATTTATTTCGTGGACCATCCGTCAGACGATTAGTTGGCAGCGCAAGCTGCTAATTGAAGACAGTTACAGACTTCGGGCACCGGCAGTTAAATGAGAAACATTGAGATGATAAACCTTAACGCCATTATAACTAAAGCCTTCTTCATCAGTACTGAAGTGCTGAAATTATAGATCAAAAAAGCCTATACATAAAACATAGCAATAAGAGAGGGAAATTTCGTAAAGAATTGCACATGATGAAATCCTTTTTTTAAATTTACAATCTAAAAAACCGATATCCCATCCTATAAATATTATTTAAGCGATTAATTGTAAGTGAGAATGAAGTGAGAAGAAAGTGTTTGTTACACTTTCACGTAAATACTACTGAATGGATTTTGTTGAATCTTTACAATAATATATCATATTAATACATACGGTACAATTTATAAAGATATTATGTATATTAATCAAAATATGACGATAAATGTCAAGAAAGAAAATCAGGCATAAAATGTTTTTCATCGCGGACACTGCGAAACATAAGAAGTATATGATCAAAAAATGTTCTACAATATTATATAGACCATATTAATATCTACAAAAAAGTTCGCGTGTAAGCACTTTTCAGATTTTATAATTTAATCAAAGTCAGACCACTATAACTATATTTCTGTAAAGTTATACTTACGAAGTATATATTTTTTCTAAAAATCAATTTTACAAAAAATAAATACTTCGTAAGTATAACTGTTTCAATACTGATGATTACTTTTTAAATTATTGAAATCTGATATTTCATTCCAGAAATATTACGATATCAAAAATTATGTAGTTACTACGTACTTAAAACGCTTTGCTTTGCATATTTGACCGACGGATCAACGAACAGCAAAAACGCGGATTGTTGACATTGCGCCATTTCTGTAAAATTTTTTTGACACGTTTAAGCTATTTTATATTATCATTACGCTACTAATTATACAAACATTTTCTTTTCGTTTGGTTTTTCGTTGTCAAGATTAATTATGGCGGTACGAAGCGGATCTACTAAAACATACATAATAAAAAAGTCAAAATTTCGAGTTTAAATCTTGAAGAGATTTTGTAAAAAGAAATATTTATCATAAGTTTCACGTATTTACTAGCCCTTTAGCTAATAAAAAGCACGGCTAGTTAACCCTCTGTTTGCGCGCACCCAGCCCCCGGGGGACAACGGGATCCCACTGCTATAATACAGGATACTTTCGACCCCAGGGCTGTGTTACAAACTGTATCATTATTATTGTTGAAATTGATGATGTTCGGTAAATATTTTGAGTTTAATGTTGTAATTAATCTATTTATTATCATGTTATATTCGCGTGGGAAAAGAAAATAAATATTTAGTTAGATATGTGTTGGAGTTTTTTTTTTATGAGAACGGCGGCGAATGAGTATGTACAACATACTCTTCAGTATTTTGATTCAAGAAACAACCACACAAACACCGCTAGAACTTTAACATATTAGAAACTTGTTCACAAAATCAAATACAAAATTACAAATTAAATACAATTATAAAATGTTGACAGTTGTTGTTGTTGACAGCCAAGTAGTTCGTTGCATGAATGGGTCGGCTCGGTCGGTGAAATACCAGGATCTCTCTGAAGATCGACGTAAAGTGGTTCTAGCCGTGTCTCGTTCGCTGAGCGTGGTACCCAAAGGCCCACATCCTTCCACATCAAACGGGTAAGCGGCTGCAGCGAGCAAGCGTGTGTGTGATGGTGAGCAGCCTGCGCCGGCCATGGACACCAGCAACACATATAGTGTTACCGTTGCGTTGCCGACCTTTAAGGGAGTAGGACAGGAAAGGATGGGGAAGGGGGGTGAGCCTCCGAGTACCACTTTCACCAAACGAAACGCGGAATGAGCCACTTTACGTCGATCTTCTGAAAAGGCGTAGTATTTCACCGGTCGAGCCGGCCCATTCATACAGCGAACTGCTTGGCTCTATCACTAAAAATTGTAAAAATACACACTTTAAATTGCGCACAATGAAAAAATATACTAAACATATTCTGGAGCCTAATCTTTCCCCTTTAAAAATAATAACTGTTTACCTCAACCCTTTCAGCTAATCCCTAAGTTACCCCGACAACCGTGTAATAGCTCTCATGTTAATAATTCAACAGTTAACAAAATGAGCAATCTGCTCAGTTATGTTTCACTTAGGCCCCGGGTATTTTAGGGTTAATTCTTACAAAAGTTTAGGCATTCAAATGTCGGCTCTATTTACTATTTAATAGTTACTTGCGATTAGTAATTTCGCCGTTATTTTATTACTAAGACATTTCATTTCACTCCACACAAATTTAAAAGATCAATCAACTCAGTGCTATGGGAGTCTCGCGCCCCGCTTCTGAATAAAGAAGACGTTGGATCGAATCCGGACGCACACTTCTCTGAATTATCTATATTATTGTGATAAATATGGTTTATGGCAATAGGTTCCTCCGGGTATTCCATTTGGGACGTGAATATTCGGCGAGTAGAGACTTAGCAGCCGCTGCCGACGGATAGAAACTGGCGTCATGTTATAAAGGAAACAGTCAGTCATACTTTGTATCCATTTTCAAAAATCGTTCTTTGTGATAACACAAAGTCCTAAAATTATTTTTGCCTCTTGAAAAGAAATCTATTTAAGTTAAACATTTTTCTGTATCAAAGGCGCTAGACAACACGTCATTGTGTACGGAGTCCTCAATGACACGAGCAGGTGAGAAGTAAGGCAATTAGCTAATGAACTATGGGGTGGGGGTGGAGCAACCCCACTACCCTCCGCATCTTTTGTAACAAAACTATTGTGTCTAGCTGTTAGGGCAGTTGGTACTGAGCAGCCGCGTGGGGCTAACAAATAAAAAAAAACATATAGGAACTGTTTACCTTTGTGCAAATTTTTATTTCTATATATTTTTTTTATATTGTTTGCAGACCTTTTTTTTGCTAGTCCTTGTTTTTTATATATATCTTCAATCTCATAATTTATGGCTTAGATCACTAAAAGTATTTGCTCGTGTCTTCAGCTTCAGCAACTCCGTCGTTGGCATTTGTATAATTCAGAGTTTCCCCAATAGACGGGCTTTTTAAAATCACCCCTCCCATTTCCGATTTGTAATTCCTAAGATAAAATAATCTATATAAGTAATAAGTCTGTATAAGTTTTAATCATATTTCGTGACTTTTACTAAGTAACTATTGTTTTTATTATCATACACATTCCACGCTATGTATTTTAAAACAAAGAAATATTTTGCTCAACACAGTTGTCGAACCTAAGCACCGACGGTAGCATCCCAGTATCAGTCCCATAACAACAAGGAAGTGATTGCAAGTATTGCACCATTTCCCTAACAATGGCCTCCCCGGGGAGTTACGGAGATGAAAGCGGACGAATAGTTAAATATTTAAGTACATTAACTACCGATACGCGAACGTTTTAGCTAAATGGTATCATAGTTAATAATGCATAAAGATTTGACGAATATCTCATGTATTTCACGAGGCGCCATCTAGTTTTAAAACAAGCAAATATTTGTTAAGATTTGAGCCAGATACAAAAACAAAAAATATAGGTATTCGGCAAATATTGCAGCTTAATAATAATGCTATTTTGTTTGAATAAAGTTATTATTATTATTCGTATTTCGTATGCGCGAGCTCCGGAATTTATTCGCAGTGCACATTTCGACTGCGTTATTCCTACTTTCATAAACACTCTGCCATACTCAAAATTCGCTTCCATAGGTTAGTGTTCGGATGAGAAAGTTTCTCAAGTAATTTAAAAATCCAATCTTTTTTGAAAAAACCTCGCGGAAATGACTGGCTTCGGAAGGGCTGTTGATTAAGGCTGATTGACTATCAATTAAGTAGTTTGCAGATTTATTATAATACTAGCTGACCCGGCGAACTTTGATCCGCATCAAAAGTAATTTAGCAGCGCTTACAATTTAAGTGCTAAGTCTTGAAATTTATATTTTTTTCTTTACTACATTATACTTGAGCTATACATACAAATCAGTCAAATCATCCCGTTGACACCCTTTACCTATTAAAAAAACCGCATCAAAATCCGTTACGTATTTTCAAAGAGATAAGTATTTAAGGGGACAGGCAGCGAAATGCGACTTTGATTTTTGTTATGGAATGATTAGTTTTAAAATAGTCAAATAGTCATGTCATTCAATAGTCTGTGAAAGTACCTACACAGTAAGTTACAAAGAAAAGATGGCTTACGGTATGATTATAGTTTTGTGAACATTGCGAAGCGGTAGTATACGCGTTTGACAAAAGCTCTGAACGGAGACGTGCAATCAAAACTAATCAATTCTCGTTTGCTTACGTCACTCGATGACTGGGCTCATTATTTATATTGGTTAAACTGCTTTGTTCACTATTATTCGCCCCCTTACATTGTAATATAATACTGCCTATCGACAATATACTATTTAAATATTTGCGTCAAGCGCGAGTCGGACAAAATGCCTAACTATAAATATAAATATATTCGTAGATACAGCTACATAATACGTTTAAAAAGTGGTGGTATTAACAGTGGTAGAGCCAAGCAGTTCGCTGCATTTCGAAAAGTCATTGGTGTGAGTCATTGTCAGGAATCGAACCCGGTCCTCTGGATCAGAAGCCGTGTGCTCGACCACTGGGCCGCCAAGACTGTTAATCGGGTTCCAAATCATTTAACTTTTTCCTTAAATATTTTCTAATTTGAGCACACAGTTATAGGGCTGGAATTAAGAGCTCTTAATAGGCCCTTCTACCCTTTTAATCGACTTTAGGGTTACTGCTGATGTCGAATGTTTTGCGGTCATTTAACTCAAACATATTATGTATTAGCAAAACAGTGAATCAACCAATAGAATAAAGTTTGTTCATATTTTATTTTCTTTAATCATAACTTTTTTTTATGGGATAGGAAAGCAAACGAGCAGGCGTATCACCTGATGGTAAGCAACCAACGCCGCCCATGGACACCAGCAACACATACAGTGTTACTGTTGCGTTGCCGACCTTTAAGGGATAGGGGATAGGAAAGGATGGGGAAGGGGGGTGGGCCTCCGGGTACCTCTCTCACCGAACGAAACGCGGCATGAGCCACTTTACGTCGGTCTTCTGAGAGGCCGTGGTATTTCACCGGTCGAGCCGGCCCATTCATGCAGCGAACTGCTTGGCTGCTAAGTGATAGTTTTATTTCGTAGTTACAATACATATTTACCATACGAATGAAATGGAGCAGTTAAACTAAATGGTTTTATTTTGAAAATACACTACATACGTATTCCGTACATTAAATTTGAATGATTTGAAATTTTCGGGTGAGTAGCGGGTATAAAAGGGTACCTTTGCTACGGATTTGGCTGTGCACGTTATGTGAGCTCAAATATTGAATGTTGTTTTATTAAAGTCGAAAAACGAATTTCTACCAATGTTGTTTCGAATTCCGCTCCACTCCAACACAAACAAGTACGTACACGGCACAGTGGTGGTGAATGGGGCGCATCTATATCCGGTCCCGCCCTCCGCCCAGAGATCTCTTTAAATATTTAACTCGTACGCTCTACTCTGTACGGCTTTAACGGTTATTTTTAAAATTTATTGACATGGCATTAATGCGATTAAGGGGAAATATTCATACGAGGCATATTTTACTTAAATCCTAGTCCAGTTGTGTACTTCTGAGCATTGAGTAAATAATATCGTGATTTTTCTAACTAACGTTTCCAAGTATAAGATTTGTGGTTTTTTTAATCATACGTCTAACAGTGGTAGAGCTATTATGGTACAGCTCAATATGTCCAGGTGAAATATCGCGACATCGAATAATATCCACGTACAGTGACTAATACCACGTTTCGTTCGGTGAGCGAGGAATCTGGAGTCCAGAGTCCACCCTAACCCGATTCTTACGATTCCCTCTTTCTCCAATCTTTAAACTGTTGTAAACTGTAACACTATCTTGTTCTGCTTGCCAGTTTGCACCTCATCGGAAATAAAGACCAATGAGAATAATACAATTAAAAATAATGTTTCGAAGGACCAAAAAAATCCGGCTTGAAGGACCAAAAAAAAATGTAAGGGGGTGTTACCCAAACATATGTAATGCAATGAGTACTCAACGGGAATGAACCCAGAACAAAATGCAAGCTGCCCGATCCAAACCGCGTTTAATTGAATACTAACTAATTAAATATAGGAAGTGCATCAGCTCTACTCCATATGCATATCGAAAGTAGGCCGCATAAAGTGCAACTATGCTAATATTAATATAGTGAAAATATACGTGCACCGTACAGATATCATTAACAAAAAGCTTTTGTCGTCAAGGAAATCATTTATACTGATACATCAGTAATAATATTTCTCTATCAGTATACATTATATTATTTTTTAATTAAATTATGTTAAATAATCAATTTGTATGTCATGCCGTATTCAAGTATAAATTCTTGGTGACATAGGTACAAAGTAAGCTTTTACTCATGAAAATATTGTCAAAAATATACTGACTTCAATGACATAAGCTTTCGTAATTAATGTATCACATATATTATGTAATTCATTTATTGACATAATATGTAGATATTTTTATTTAGATACAGAAAATTTAGCTGTGTGGCGCCGGCTTAGAATACCGCCATCCCATCTCTTCCCGTGGGTGTCGTAAAAGGCGACTAAGGGAATAGCTAGAAGAATAAGCAGCTGCATTCTCTCTCAAAAAAATACAGCTTACTGCGATCGCCAACCCGCCTGCCAAGCGTGGCGATTATGGCAAAAACCCCCCATGATTGAGCGTACCGGCAGATGTGGCGCCCTATGGGGGAGGCCTATGTCCAGCAGTGGACCTCAAAAAGGCTGATGATGATGATGATGATGACAGAGAATTCAGTATAATTATAACAAACTTACTTATTTTTGACAATTATGTGTAGAAGTAGGTACTCATTTTATTATTAATATTTTAAGAAGACTAGCTGACCCTGCAAACTTCGTACTGCCCAAAAAAAATATATTATTAATTCTACAAATTAACTTAGTGTTTATTACGCAAAGAAAGTGTAAAAAAACTCGAAAAAATACTAAATCGGATTACCTCGTGTTTAACATTTAACAGAGTTGTCAACAGCAACAAATCTCCCCGCGTAAGGATCTAAGCGAGGCATAATAGACCACACAAATTTGGAGCATTTGACAATTTAGTCACTAAATAGTTATGATTTCAACAAAACTTTTATTAAATACAGTCTTTACAGCAACTTAAATACAATCAGTAGATAGCTAGTAGTAGATATTACGAACGCAGTGAGAAATTTTTTCTTTGAACTATGCTGATAGGATGTAAGAAAAATTTAAATAGTTATTATCTATTGAACGATAGATGACGCTGTATCATTCTCTAGATCACGCTATGGTTACGTTACGGTAGTTATTATATAGTTCCAAGTAAACGACAATATTACTCAATGCGATTACTAATTTTACTTGAACTCTTTGGAATTTTTGATGACGCTGATCGTTTTGAGATTAGCTGTCTGTCTAGTCTATATCAATAATCTAGGGATGTGTGTGACATAAACCCTGAATAACCGATTTTTATTTAAACGATTCATTTAGTATAGTACTATTAAAAGATTAAAAGTTAATCGATTATATTTAGGAAAACGATTTTTAAATTTTTGGGCAATATGTGCAATTGGTGGCATTGCCAGATTTATTGTCAACATGGAAATATTGATGCCATCTACTTGTCGTCCTTTTAGTCGTAGACATTGTTCAAAAACAATACCAAAAAAGACTTTTATAAACTTTAACAAAATTTGGAAAATCCAAAAGTGCACGCCTCATAGCGGTCATTCACATTTAAAAAAAAATCTAATACTAAACAAAAAAAAGATTGTGTGGTTTTATGAAACCACCGTAAAAGTGAAACTTTTTTTCACATTATAGACATTTAACTAAAAATTTTCGAAATATTATTTTTTTCGAAAATCGAATGTAAGTCACTGTTCACGTATTTTAGTTACCATAAAATATTGGTTACATTTATAAACGATAATAGACGTGAAAGGCGCTCTGACGAGCGCCTTTCACTTTATCCCTACTCCGCGGCCGACCGTCACGCGACATGCAACACGCAGACGAAAAAGTTTGAGACGATGTAATAAAAGTTTCACTTTAAAATGTATATATAGATATACAAATACACAGTCGTATTTTAGTTTTTTACAAATTATAATTAAACGACAGTACTTAGAACGGTAATATTAACTAGGAATCAGCCCGGGGTATAACTTCATATAATAAAAAAAAAAGTATTCCGGTATGATGAATTTTTCGACCAATTTCTCTGCCACATACATGGATCTGTTATGAGCCTCTAGGAAAATGGTTTTTTAAAAAAGAAATTGAAAGACTTGATTATTAATTAGGACAGCCGTCGTATTAGGAAGTTGGAATGAGACTGATGTATGGATGGACGGTCTGTGCGGACATAGCGGCAAAATGCTGATGTAGCATAGTGGAGTGCAGGGATGGCCAAAAGGGGTACATTGTATGTCTATAACACCTCCCCGGGTAAGACTAAACATCGGGGTTGATCATCGATGTTTAGGAAAACTTCTACGGAAGCTTACACATTTCTCCTGATGCTGGGAGATGATATATTTTCCATTTCTATGGGGTGTTTGTTTATTTTGACAGGGATTACAGGTTCAGGATCTGGAGTATGTTCAGATGGTGAATCTATTGAAAGTGAGCGGGAGAGTTTGGGAAACAGATGGGAGAGACGGCTGTTTGATTTAATACATAAAAATATTTTATACATACAAAATAGAACAATCAAAATTATTATTATTAATGTTACGATGGAGTAATGAGTCTCATATTTAATTAGAGTGTGCTCATTTAAAATTTTGTTTGTGTCGTCATACAAGGATTTTAATTTAGAATTATCTTGTGTAAAAATATCTAGATCGATATTTTGTAACTTCAAATGGGGCTCATTACTCGTTAACTTATTGCTAAACTTACTTAACGTACAACATGAATCGTTTATTAAATTAAAGTCAGAATGGACAACAGTTATGTTCCATTTTATACTATTAAATTTAGGTATCAATTTTGTGTTCTTACAATACGCGATACAATTATTCGGAATACTTAGAATTCCTGTGCCAATGATGTTCAAATCATTAATCTTTTTATCACGACATTCAATATGTAATTTACTTTTTTGCGATTGTATATATATCCAACTATTGTTATGGAGTGGTTTCCACAAGTTTATATATCCATGAATAAAATCGGTTTTGCACTGCACTGGTAAAACACTTATCACTTTTGATATTAATTCACTTTCACAGCTCGGGTTCGCACTCGTAGGGAACACCGACGGGACGTCGCAGACGTACTCGTATCGGTTTATCGCTATGCATTCCTTAAGTGAGTCAAGGTTGCAGTATTCTGTTTTGTCTTTGGTCATTGCAATATATCTATTACTTGGTATTACAAAGCTGAAGGAAGATGGATTTACATTGTCGTGTGGAATGGGTAACGCTAAGTTATGAAATAAATTGTATTCCTTATGGGACACTAAAGGTATCTTCAAAATAAAAACGATCTTATTGTTTACACTATAACATACTAATCTAGAAATATTCATAAGTATATGAATATTATTTAATGCTAGACTTACAGGTAACTTAACATCTACAGGCAAGTATCTATAGTTATCGACAATTTCTTGGTACAAATGTGTGGGTGATAACATGCTCGGATGCAGGATGTTTTGACTGCACATAGTGATAGCATTCGTAATATCTTGTAATTGGAATGAAAGTGTGAGTATGGAAGCTTCTAAACTGTTTAAAATGTAGTTCATATTTGTTTTAATAATTAATTCGTTAGAAATGATTGTAAAGTTTTTTAATTTTAGCGAGAGATTGTCGATAGCTTGGTTGAGGCTGGCCTCATTAAGTTTTATTTCGTGTAACGTGGTATTAAATTTTGATAATATTGATGAAGTCACTAAAATATTTTCTTTCATTAATGAGCCCAGTCTTTCTTGCGTATTTTCAATGTTTCTAATGGCGTTGTCATACTTGACAGCGTCATCTTCGTTTAAAGTACCAAATATGGTTTTGGAGAGAGTCCCAATACCCCCTATCCAGGCGGCTCGTTTGAACCTCCTATCGACTAAGTGTGATATCGCAGAAAATTCGGAAACGATATCCTGATATCTCACAGTTAGTGGTTGTAGAGTATTGTGACATTCGAGCTCGTTTGAAGTTTCGATTTCAATTTGGTTGCATATGTGCCGTAGTGTGCCTAATACTGAGTTGATATTTTGTATATGGTGTTCGATATGTGATATATCGAATGATGTGACTATATCTAAGTTGCTTACGCGAATTTTGAGCTCACCAATTGGGTCAAAGTATATGCCAGGGCTGGTGTTGATTTGTTGGGTAAATTCCGAGCGACCCTGTGCCAGTATGCTGCAAGTAAAGGAGATGTATGCCTATATAATATTTGCCTCTACACTACTTATACTAAAACGAAGTGTATAATTATATTAATAAGTTTAAATGTATATACTTAAATATAAAATAATATAAAATAAATTTGTTTCGTTAAACTAATAATTTATAAATATATGTATATATAGGTATATGAACTGATAACTCAGTTTGCGATTTGTCCAGGCTTTACTGTGTTTCCACATGCTTCACTTCGTCGAAGTGATGTCTTACGAGTCTTCTATTAATGAGTAGTGATAACGTATTGTTGCCATGTATTTTAACGATCTTATACGGGCCTTTCCACAGAGGTGATAAGGCTTTGCGGAGCCTAAGATGATTTTTTAACATGACGTACTCGCCTACTTTGTACACAATTTGGCGAGTGTTGGTATCATAGTAATTTTTTGAGTATGTTTTCGATTTTTGAATAAATTCCACAGCTCTATCCCGGGTATGTTTCAGACGGTGTTTTAACATTCTTACGTATTCCGGATATGTGGTTTCCGAACAATCATTATAAATGGAGTCCGGTATTCGTGGCTTGTGTCCGAACAATAACTCGAAAGGTGAATAATGTGTAGTAGAATGTACCGCGGTGTTATACGCCAACATGGC
Source organism: Euproctis similis (assembly GCA_905147225.2). NCBI lineage: Eukaryota > Metazoa > Arthropoda > Insecta > Lepidoptera > Erebidae > Euproctis > Euproctis similis. The sequence goes on from LR990107.1 coordinate 5,419,312, forward strand.
AGTATACACGTATCTCGGCCAGTTATCTTGATTTTCATTGACATAGGATTTTAGGTATTCTTTAAGAGTAGAATGCGATCTTTCGAGAGCGCCCTGCGTCTGTGGGTGATAGGGAGTCGACCAGAGTTGCTTGATTTTTAGAAAGTCGCATGTCCTTTTAAAAAGTTCGGCTGTGAAATTCGTACCTTGATCGGTGAGAATCTGTTTGGGTATTCCAAATACGGTTATAAAATGTAAGAGGCTTTCGGCTGATTCTTCGGCAGTGGTGCTTCGAAGAGGGTAGGCTACAGAGTACTTCGTGAGATCGTCTTGCATGGTTAGAATGAATTTGAGCTTTGCAGTGCCGGATTCAGGTAATGGCCCTACAATGTCGATAGATACTCTCTCGAACGGGGAAGTTGAAGTGGACGTTATTGTCATTGGGGCTCTGTTAATTTTGCGTAGAGCTTTGTTAGTTTGGCAGGAAGAACATTTTTTTATATAATTTTCGATATCGCTACGCATATTCTTCCAGTAGAATTTGTCTTTGATGCGGCTTAGCATTCTTATTGCTCCTAAATGTCCTGCTATTGGAATATCATGATTTTCTTTGAGAATCTTTGGTATTTCATTTAGAGCAGGGTATATAATTTTGTTATGATAAATATGGATATTTATATTCGTTCTGTCGAATAAATAGCTGAACATATTATATATTTTAGTGAAGGAGTGTTTATCAAAAGGGTTTCTAAAATCAGAGGTACTGATCTCATGAATCGTAGGATAGGACATAATAATTTCGTCACGAGCGCATTTCAGTGATTTAAATATATCAGGGTAAGAATGGTCATCAAAATGGTGCACCTTAGTAAAAAGGAAAAGAAAAGTTTTATTTTCGAAATTAAGTGGTAAAAAGGAGTGAAGAGATCTTTCTTGTTTCAGGAATTCCTCTCGTTTACTGATTGGACAGTTATCGAGGATTTCTTGTACATAGGGCATGGACTCGTCCATGTCTATTGACGTAGGTATAATTACTAAGTTTTGCGCCCCTTTGAGTAAATGCTCATTGTGTTCTGTGATAAAAGTGTTTCGTGATGTTTCAGGTGACTTTAAGAATTTACTATATGTGTCATCGTGTGAAGGTGTGATTTCTGTGATTGAAAGGTTTTCTATATTTGGTAGTGAAGGGACTGGTGAGGTCGTTTGATGCTGTTCAGTTTCAGTTTGCGTTTCTATTGATGTCGAAGGAATGTCAACAGGTCGTACAGGTTCTATAGGAGTTGAGTCGTCTAGTAGGTTGAGATCGATATTCAGGTCATCAGTTGGGCTACAGGCAGTACCTAAAATTTCTTCAAGGCTCTCCTGTGAAAATTCTGGCAGAGGAGATTCTGTAGAGGTTGGTTGAGCGTCATCGATAATATTAGGATTCAGGTCATTTCTATTTTCAGGAAGGATAGGGTTTACGGGGTATCTAGAGAGTGCGTCAGCAGCGGAATTTAGTTTGCCTTTACGGTAGACAATTTCGTAATCATATTCTTCTAGTTTTAACCGCCAGCGTTGGAGTTTGCTGCTGGGGTCTTTATGGTTAAAGAGCCACCTTAGTGGTCGGTGATCAGTGACGATTTGGAATTTGTTTCCATAGAGATAAGGACGAAACGTTTTGCAGCCGTAAAGTATAGCCAACAGTTCTTTTTCTGTCGTACTATAATTGCACTCACTTTTGTTAAGAGTTCGTGACGCATATGCTACAGGTTGATCTTTTGCAATTTGTCCCTGTGAGAGGATGGCTCCCACAGCATGGTTTGAAGAATCACAAGTGAGAATGAAGGGTTTAGTAAAGTCAGGATATATTAATAAGGGTGCAGTTGTCAGTTTTCGTTTCAAAGTGTCAAAGGCGAGTTGTTCCTGGTTTTCCCATTTAAAGGCTACATCTTTCTTTAAGAGACTAGTAAGGGCTTTGGCTGTTTTAGAAAAATCAGGTATGAAACGACGATAATAGGAAACAAGTCCAAGGAATGATTTTATATCTTTGGGTGATTTTGGTACGGGGAATCTAGTAACTGCGTGGATTTTGTCAGGATTGGGTTTTACGCCTTGTTCGGTTATGACATGGCCTAGGTAACATACTTCATGACGGAGAAACTCACATTTGTCGGGTTGTAGTTTCAGGTTGTGGTTTCTTATTCTTTGAAAAATAGATTTAAGGTTTGAAATATGGGAATGCAAGTCAAAACCATGGCATACGATGTCATCCAAATAGACGAAGCATCTGGTACCTTGCAGTCCCGACAGAGCTGAGTTCATTAGTCTTTGAAACGTTGAAGGAGCATTTTTGAGACCGAATGGCATTCTAGTAAATTGAAAATGTCCTTCTGGGACAGTAAAAGCAGTTTTGGATTTGTCGGCCTCATTTAATAAAATTTGATGAAATCCGGATGCAAGATCTAGGGTGGAGAAGTATTTGCTGTTACCTAGTTGGTCTAGGATTTCTGTGATCGGAGGTATAGGATAAGTGTCACCAATGGTAATGTCGTTTAGTTTTCGATAGTCGATCACAACACGCCATTTCTGCGTGTTTGATGCGTCAAGTTTCTTTGGCACGACCCATATAGGGGACGACCATGGAGAGTCTGATGGTTCAATAATATTTTGTTGAAGCATCTTGTCTATTTGGTTTCGTACTTCGGTTTTGTGGACTTCAGGGAATCGGTAAGTTTTAGTGTGGATAGGTATGTCGGTTGTAGTTTTAATATCATGCCTGAGCGCATTCGTGAAGGTGAGTTTTTCGTCAGGTAGGTGGAAGATATCAGAAAATTCAGAACATAGTTGGAAAAGGGCGTCTTTCTCTTCGCTATTCAGGTGACTAACACGCAATTGTTTTAGTACTTCGTCGGTTCTAGTAGCGCAGTTAGATGTGATATGGTTCAAGGAACTAGTGTTAGGAAGGTGTTCTGGGAATTGTTGCAAGGTAATAGGAATAAGTTCCAAGTTTAGGTTTGAATTTAGTGTGAAAGGTTTTTCTGAAGTATTTACAACCGATATGTTTATCCTGTTGTTGTTTTTTACTTGAACAATGCTATTAGCGATTAAGAGGGTTTTGGAGAGTTTCTGATCAAGAACTAGTCCTGTTTTTAGCTCGGGATTACGGACAGAACATTCAATAATGGTTTCAGTTCTTGGAGGAATTAAATATGCAGGATCATGGAAATATAATTTAAGGGATGATTTACCGAGATGGAGTAGGTCATGGGTGTAGTCGATGTTACAGCTAAATGCGTTGAGCATATCGGAGCCTATTATTCCGTCGTAAGGTAGATATATTTTATCAGTTACATGAAATTTATGTGCTATGTTGGATTTTGGTATGTGCAATTTTAATTGAAAGTGACCTCTGGTTTCTATAGCTTCTTCAGAGGAGTCTATACCTTTCAATTGGATTTTGTTATTAACTAGCTTTGGATATTTCTGCAAGGAAGAGTGTTTTATTAAGCTTACTGATGAACCTGAATCTACCAGTAACGATAAGGGAATATCGGATACAGACGAATCAACGAGCACATGAGGCAGTAACATCGTTGCAGGATTATTCGTTATTTCGAATACATTGGATTCAGTGATTTTTTGCAGTTCAGATTTCTGCTTGGATACAGTGGATATTGGCAAACTAGTATTTTGCCTGGATTCAGTGAGTTTTGGCAGTTTAGTATTCTGCTTGGATACAGTGGATATTGGCGAACTAGTACTTTGCCTGGATTCAGTGAGTTTTGGCAGCTCATCATGTACCGATGGCTGCACTGGATTTGAGAGAGTCGTATGTTGACGCCCATGTAGCGGGGTCAGCTTGGATTTAGCGGTAAGATTTGGGGTGTCGTTTCTTAGTTTGTAAGGTCCCGTCCGACACCTAGGCGAGACGGTTACTCGTTTTTTGTTACAGAGTCGACGGTGTCGTAGCCGTCAGTTATTTCTACATAATGCTGGTCATCAGGGGTATCGTGGATAACATGGATTCGTTGAGGTGTCTTTGAAGGACCTTGTTCGATTCTGAACCGTTCATTGTTGTATTGACGTTTGCGACATTGTTCTAAGGTATGGCCGGGGGCCTTGCAATATCTACAAAATAGGTTCGAGGAGTTATTATTATATGAACGGTTTGAATTTATGCTGGAGTTTGCTTGGTTAGAGTTCGCGGACGGTGATTAATTTTGGGTTCGGCGTGTAAATGAGTTGTTATTTGATTTCGGAAAAGCTGTCCTTTGTTGAGGTATAGATGGGCCTGACCGTTGCCTAGCTAGAGATTGCTGGATCTTTTCTTCGCAAATTGCTATGTTAATAGCTTCGTTTAGCGTTTTATACGGCTTACATCTAACTATATCGGAAATACGGGGTGTTAGTCCCATTTGGAAATGATGGAGGGCTAGTTCCTCCATGGCTGCGGTTCTTCCTATCATTTCTCTACTTTTATTACCGTGTGTTAAGGATATTTCTGTTAATAATTGTGATAGGCATGTCTCGATTCTAAGAGCATACTGACTTACGGGTTCGTTAATTTGTTGCTTACACTCTTGTAAGTCTGTGAGAAGATGTGCGTAGTGTTTCCTTTCGCTGAATTGCATTTTTAAGAAGTCTTTTAACTGTTGCCAGTTACTAAATTCTTTAATAGAGCAGGCAGTTTCTGCCTTGCCCTCTAATTGGCACAATATATATTTAAACAAAATGTCCTTTTGAGACTCGGAAGCTAACTCGTAAGCATTGTTGCAATTTACTAAAAATGAATTGAGTTTTTCTCTACACCCGTCGAAAGGTTTTATGAACTTTAATAGGGTAGACAAATCGACTTCTAATTTGGATACAATAATTTTTTTCTTAGATCTAGTGCCTGGTCCCTGTGGTGGAGGACAGTGAGTTTGGTCCTCCTCCTCAGTGTCTGCCGTGATTATAAATTCGGGCTTTTCGAATTTAGGACTCTGTGATCTCTCAGCCATTTTGAATATTTATAGTAGAATGATAATAATAGATTAAATGATAAATAAATTTGAATTTAAACACGTCAATTGAAACAGAGTACACAAAAGAAAATAAAAATACAAAGCAAAAATACAAAGTAAAAGTACAAAGTAAAATTACAAAGTAGAAGTACAAAGTATGTAAGTAAAATGATTGCAATGACCAAGTATGAATAAAGAATAACTCACAGGAATGATAGCGCGATAACAGTCTTCATCCTGTCTCGGAGATTTCGTAGAATTTTGCAGTTGTATCTGCGTAGGTGCCGTATCACCGCGACCACAGTTTCTTGAAGGAGTCGTGTCACAGTATCGGCAATTACGCGGCAGTAGGATAATATTCTTGGAATTAGTTGGGAGCTGGCTATAGCACGGTTTATGCCCAGCAATGGGCCTTCCACAATAATCTTCTTGAATATGAACACACAATGTTTTAGATTGTTTGGAAAACACGCACAACGCACTTGCGTCGTTTTATTTAAAATTATAAAGTTTTATGTATTTTGAAAAACTTTGAGACACTGTCACACACACGCGTCGATTTTAATTGAGACGTTCCGGGGATTATTTTTTCAATCCCTTTACGCTGCCACCAAATGTTATGAGCCTCTAGGAAAATGGTTTTTTAAAAAAGAAATTGAAAGACTTGATTATTAATTAGGACAGCCGTCGTATTAGGAAGTTGGAATGAGACTGATGTATGGATGGACGGTCTGTGCGGACATAGCGGCAAAATGCTGATGTAGCATAGTGGAGTGCAGGGATGGCCAAAAGGGGTACATTGTATGTCTATAACAGATCCATAACCACAGACTAACGGACGTCCAAGAATGATTGATTTTATTGTTATTATTTACTTTGCTAAACAAAATAATTGTTTATAAAATATATCATATGTGCTAGACAGATTATTTAACTTGATATTAGTGCACTCATATTATCCTGTAAGTGTTATATTAGTGATAGAACAGTCATTTGAGTTTCGAAAGACCGGATTTTTGGCATGTCGAGTGTAGAGCACTACCTCACGCTCCGCTAATGAGGCGTGCAATACCTCACGCTCCGCTAATGAGGCGTGCAATAGTACCTTTTATTTTTATGTTTTACTAGTTGACTAGGCGAATTTAGTTCCGCATCAAAAGTAATAAATTAGTAAATTTTGGATTTATCACTTTTTCTTTACTATAACATACATAAATTATAGATACAAACCCCCCCGTTGATAACCTCTATCTATTAAAAAAACAGCATCAAAATCCCTTGCGTAAAAGTCAAAGTAGTTTTATTTTTATAGGTGTTAACAGACACTTAAAATAGTCAACAAGTACAGATTTCACATATTATTTAAAATGAAATACTAAACACGACCGCTTGACGAAAGTGCCTCCGTGGAACAAAAAAAGAACACGGACGCAATCGCCACGAGCGCCTGATTCCGAGTGTAGTGGCTATCATGAGAAGAATCGGGCAAGAAACTTATGTGCCAAATACTCTTTTCAAACCATTTGAAATATTGTCAATAAATAAATAAAAATAACAACATTATCATCACTACTGAAAACAAAGCAGTAGGTTAGGCAGGTAGGTAGATGCATAAAAGGTGTAGCAGCCAGAATACTCGACCATCATAATAAAGACCTAACCAAACTTAGAACAACCAACTTAGAATTGTCGTCGAGCATTGTAGTCTAGCACAACTGACGCGACATCTTTTAATTAGAGTGGTAACGTTGTGCAACAAATGTGGAGAGTAGTAAAATTTATATGTACCTATCATATATTGAACAAAGGGAGGCAAATTTGGAATTAGAAAACTAGCAGAAAAAAACTTGAGAGGTGTCAAAAGACACCCGGATGGAACGAAGTTCCTTTCGATTAATTAGTGAAGGAATTGTAATAAAATTTTAGAACTAAAAAAACATAAAAATATTAAAACATGGAAAATAAAACTTCAATAAGAGTTCCGATACCGGGATTCGAACCCGAGCCCCCTGTATGAGAGCAAGGTATCCCAGCCACTAGACCATTTGGGTAGTTATACATTTTTTTAAATAAGCCGATACTTGAAAGTGCCCTAGTTTGGCATGGAAAAAGTGTCGTGACAATTTTTTCCGTCTAGCCCCCTTTCACAACGCGCGATAAGGAACTTCGTTCCAATTATTACATAACATCTCCACTTCAAAATAATCGAACAAATTCCAACACACATACTACACAATCCACGTTGAGCACCACGTTTATTCTCAGTGTTCTGCATATTCTGAATGTGCGCGATGTATTGTAATTTAAAATGACGAAAAATAGATCAATATGTGACCTATTTTGAAACATTGTATAGGCCAGCGCTTGACCTTCCACATATGAGGGCAATGAGCAAAATATGAGGAATTACTCTCGCTGACCGCGTCGAAAACAAGACTGTAAGGTAGGAAGTTGGATTGAAAGAGATGGTCACAAGCTTTCTTGTCCAAATAGAACGAGTTCTGGAGGAAGGTGATGTTCAACTTGTACGGTTAGATATGCCTAATGATTTTAATATTAAAATAATTTCGTTATAGACCAACAAATAAAAGACGATTGAACGTAGAGGGGTGAACATTTAAGGTTCGATAGATTTTTATACACTGTTCCATAAAAAAAATATCTAAAAATTAGGGGCTACACTTAACATTTAGAGAAATTAAAAGTAGATATGGTCAGATTCTCAGGCCTACCCGAGATGCACACAAAATTTCATAAGAGTCTGTCAAGCCCGTCAACGCAACTTTAACGCTATCTGTATTGTAGATGTCCATGGGCGGCGGTAGTCGCTTACCATCAGGTGACCGCTTGTCTCTTACAAAATGCTTTTGTTTTAGTCGTCACCAGTTCATATTCTCATAACAGAATCTGTTCCAGCGAATTGATCAATAGATCCAATTTGAATTGATAATAGATTAAATAAAACCGCGCCCTCAGGGGTACTTTTATAAAACAGGGATCTCATATTGTGTGTTAATATTTTACCCCATATTTAGGGAGATTTTGATGTCTAAAACTGTACTTGCAGCTAGTTTACTTTATTTAATGTTACATTATTGCCAAACATAAAAACATACAGCTCAGCTGATATAAGGACCGATGACGCTTCAACTCACTTTAAGACTTAAAAATTCAATAAATTTAATTAAAATAATAAACAGTCACTTGTGATTGGGACAGTTCTAAAAACTATAGATACATTGGAGAGAACATATTTTTGAGTTACTTATTATTTCTTTTTATAAGTATAATTTTAATAAATTATATTTAATCTTTAAAACCTTTATAATCATAGTCGGGTCATTTTAATAGGGAACATTTGACAGTTCAACAACGTAAACTTGTAACGGCGGGCATAAAATAATATATTTTTTCGTTTGTTAGGACTGTGTACTGTTGCTTCACTTGTTAATTATTTTTCAATCATAATTACAATTTATTGTAAAAATGACCGATATAAGAAATTTAACTTATAAACCATTCTAAATATAACATATAATTTCTGATTCAACAAACTGAACGTCGTTATCATGTTGCGTCGTCTAATCATTATCCTTTTTAAACAGTAGAGATGTTACTCTAAAAATCGAAAGCTAATAAGTAGAATCAAATGCATTGGTTACTTGTGAAGAAATACCACTGTAAAATAATAACCACGTTAAGGTCAGGGTTGGGCATTATTCAATTAATCACTACTAATCCTTAGAAAATGAAAGAAAACATAAATAATAATGTGGGAGGGAATGAGGGATTCGCCTAAAGATTTGGAAAATTTTAATGTCTATATCGATTCATTCACTTTAATCCATGTTGTGTAGATCATCTCACAAAAAGAATACAATTGACAGACATCAAATGTGGCCTATTAAACTGACCCGACTCTTGTCAAAGTTTTTTAGACCTATTTTTTTTGTATGGGATAGGAGGGCAAACGAGCATGCGTGTCACCTGATGGTAAGTGACCAGCGACACCATTGGACACAAATGAAAATAATTAATAAGTACCTACATATTTAAATGAGCTACTGATAACTGACTGATAACTTTGTGCCCGGTATGGCAATAGGTTCGCCACCTATTCCATTTGAGACGTAAACATAACGGTGCGACCAGGCTAACCAGCCGCTGCCTACACCTTCGGGTAACAAAATACGTGAAGTTATGTTATGTTAATGTATGTATGTAAATGAGTAACTAATATTTCAGGCGGTAACAATTTGTCTAAATATTGCCAAATTAAAAAAAAAACGGAGCAAAAACTACTCCAATATTTTATTTTTAACTTACAGGGTAAAATATTATAATAATACGGCAACATTGCAATTATCACTGTCACATTTTTTATTCATTCTGCTCATTCGCGGCATGATATTAAAATAACAATAGATGTTTACAATTGGCGTTTATTGTGAATATTAGATTTTAAAAATACGAATATAGCACGTGCCTCATCTCAGTGATCTGATTTAGAAAAAATATGGTAGTCTGAAAAGTCACTTTTTAGACGATAATAATTAAACTTGCTAAAGTAAAGTCGCTTTCAGCTATCTGTCCTCTTATATGCTTAAATATTTGAAACTACGACATCCTACCGATTGTATATACTCTCGAGAGCAATGAATCCGGGTCACTTAAAGAATGTTAAAAATCTCGGAAACTAAAAATGATAGGTTAATGCAATAAATTGTATTTAATAGACAATGTAATACTCCTTAAATGAAAGTAAAAAAAATATGAGTCACCATACATTTTATTAACACAAAATTACATAAAGAAAAAATCTGCTGATCTCTCCTTAAAACAAAAATAGGAAACATGAAATTTTTGAACTTTATTACGATTTTCTTGAATTTTAATACTTCGTATTGCCTCCTCGTGCTTCCATTACTGCGTTTACGCGGTTTGGCATGCTGTACACCAAGTTCCTTATACGATTTTGGGGAATATTCTCCCATTCCTCTGTGAGAGCAATTTTGAGCTCACGAAGCGTGATTGGGGGAGGGTTTCGTTGTTTTACGCATCTGCCTAGCTCGTCCCAAGCATGCTCGATCGGGTTGATATCCGGGCTGCGCGCTGGCCACTCCATACGAGTAATGTTCATCTCTTGAAGGTAGTCATTCACAATCCTACCTGTATGAGGTCGGGCATTGTCATGCATAAATATAGCATCCTCACCTAAATTGACCATAAATGGACCAACGTGATCATTGAGGATTTCTTCCACATATCTTACGCTAGTTAAAGAGCCGTTTTCTATGATCACCAGCTCTGTGCGACTTTCAGAAGAAATTCCGGCCCACACAAGTACAGACCCACCACCGTAGGCTACTTTTTCCTCGATGCATGCTTGCTTGAATCTTTCCCCTGGTCTTCGATACACTCTGTGTCTTCCATCGTGCTTGTAGAGCATAAATTTTGATTCGTCGGAGAACATAACTTTTGACCAATCTTCAATACTCCAATTTACGTGGCTCTGGGCATATCTTAGTCTTGAAATACGATGCCCACGCTCCAGTTTAGGGCCGTTTGCAGGTCTAAGGGGTTTTAAGTTAGATTCAGCAAGCCGACGTCTTACTGTCCATGCACTTGGGTTACTTCCTCCGAGGCGTCGAAACTGATTGGTGAGTTCAGTTCCTGTGAGAAAGCGATTTCGAAGCATGGTGTTCACCAAGTATCGGTCTTCTCGTGCTGTGGTATACTTGGTTCTGCCCGTTCCTGGTCTGCGTAGGTTAGAACCAGTTTCTTCGTAACGTCGGAGAACTCTTTGTACTGTTGACAGCGACACACCAACAGTCCTGGCTGTATCGCGCTGACTCCGGCCGGTTTCCAGCATTGTAAGTATTCTGGTGCATTCTTCAGGCGTAAGCGACATAATTTCAGCTTGAATAATGAATATAGAGCACTATCAACATGGTTTATGTACCCACATAAATGACAGATTACAAACAAAAGCAAAACCAAATGCTGTAATTTCGTAGTTCCATCTTCGAAAGTGGCCCTTTTTCAAATTTGATTTTTTTATGATATAACTTTACAATAACTAAGAAGTTTTAATACCTTCATTTAAGGAGTATTACATTGTCTATTAAATACAATTTATTGCATTAACCTAGCATTTTTAGTTTCCGAGATTTTTAGGATTCTTTAAGTGACCCGGATTCATTGCTCTCGAGTGTATATTGATGTATACATTGTAATAGAACCATAAACAAATGATTCTAAATCTTGTAAGGGCTTAATTTTATTTATAATTGGAAAATAAGAGTCGTTTTTGGATATTTTTTTGATGACTCATTTTAAAACGTAAATAAATATATGTCTATATATGTTCTAGTTGAATTTATTATATCGCAATTAGTTATTTAATTGAGAATATAATTCTATTAACAGTATTATATAATCCCCTTTAGATTTTTTAAAATCTAGATTTTTGTTAATCTATACTCAAACTCAGACCGTGGTGTCCAATGACCGCTCTGTGGGCGAACATTAGTTCCAGGAATTTGTTCTGACGGGGACAATGGAAGGGTTATGTAGGTACAATTAGTTTTCATAAAAGGTAAACAGTACAGTTTTCAAGAACAACTTTTCAAATGATGTTATTTTTATGTCATTGTGTACAAGAGTTATCAGTAACATAAAATCTAAAGTCAATTGGTAGTTAGGCCCACAAGTTACATTTGCGTAGAGCTGATATTTGTTGTGTGTACGTACTATTTATATAGTGTATAGGACAATCGAGTATCGAACTACGAGACGAGCAAGCTTGAGATTCTTCACAACGTAAGATATATAATATATATATACATATATCTTAAGTTGTGAAGGGTATTTCTTAAGTTGTGAAGAATCTCAAGTTCGATACTCGGCGTCCCATCAGAACAGACAAATAAAATCAATAACACATCGCAGAGTGTCGAATCTAATCTCGGTCCGGATGTCTGCAGCGGGAGTAGAGCGCCACAGTAGCTCCCCGCTGCGACATGAACTAACTAGGTTAGTGCTAGGAAATATTGAGGGTGGTAGGAGACAGTAGACGGTGTTATATCTTTAAACCGGAGGCTGTCAGCTGCAACACTTGCAGGATACTGATCTAAAAAGATCACAAAAAATCACTAGACGACAAAGGGTAATAATATTAAAGGGTTTTATCTGAACATTGCAGACCTTGAAGATAACTCTACTAACTTTCAAATCAATTGAAATCTGTACAACAGTTTTGTATGTGTGTATGTTTGTATTGGCATGCAGTAAAAATGGCATTTTTAATACCGTTTTCGTCATTTAAGACCACAAGCCCATGAACAAAATATCGCTTAGATGGCTGTTACTATACATATAATAAAATAACTCTGAGCACTATTTTGTCTTTAAGTATGCAATAATCACGTTGGGTCATTTTAAATGTAAATTTTGTCCATGGGCTTGTAGTCTGTATAGGAAAGTCGGGTAATGCAGAAACTACTGAGTTAACGTTAAATTCATACGATTATGTTTGTTGATTGACAATCGAATGTCGAATACTCAAGAAGGAATATAAATCTCAATGTTATCTTTAAATGAATAATAAGTATTATTATCAACAGTATACCTACGTTTTAAGTATTACGTCGGAAATTATTCTGTCAACAAAATTACTGGAACTAAACTTGTCCCGCTTTTCTGTCGCTCTCAAACGCAAATCTGTACCATGCCAGACCATACGCGGATCTAGCCGTACAGAAAAAATATATTCGTACATATATTATTTATACCTGTAAAAAGTGTGTAAAATTGTAGACTGGAGATATAGGAAAAAATCTTAGATGCTGAGCGCGGTCTTTATAGGAACAGTGGATAAAGAAAGTAGAGATTTTAGAATTTTTGTCTGTCAGTCACTCAAATATGCATATAAAATTGAAGTGTTTGTTTGTAATTTTGAAATAACTGCTTTTTACTACATTCATATAATATATTTAATATATTCATATATAAATAAAATACACAGCTTTTGTCTGTTTACTGTTTAAATGTTTGTTCCGGGTAATCTCTGTAATGGCTGAACGGGATTGGACGGGAATTTAATTGGCAGGTAGCTGGTGTAATAAGAGGAGTAATTTAGGCTACTTTTTTTAGAAAAAAACCTTTTATTGCTAAGGCTATTAAGGGGGGCAGCTAGTAATAAAGCCGCAGAAACACGTCGATTCCTTGATCGCGATTGATAGATACAGATTTGCACTTCTACACATTCATGTGTCACTTTCACAAACATAAATGCACTTTCTTCTTTCCAATTCTTTCCTTTATATGTAAGACATGCTCAAACTCTGACTTTGTTCAAATCTTTGGTAAAAGAGTTTCTCAGATTGCAGAATTCAAATAGTGTCCTACATATTTGAATTCTGCAATCTGAGAAACTCTTTTTTCATTTTAGTTTCCTTTTATTAATTTTAGTCACTCCCAACATTTCTTTGTCTACCTACTTGAACATCATGTTGCGTCGTCCTGTTGTTGCTGTATGTAAATCTATATTGCAATTTAATTTGTTCTTATGTTGATTTATTCCAAGTATATATGTATATTGTTTATGTATCTATGTATTGTATTTATTTATGGATATATATGTGTGTAAAGTATTTGTATATGTGTATTTTGTATGTATTTATTTAGTCTGCAACACATATCTCAACGTATATATTGGTATCAATATACTTAAATAGTACAACCCAGCTCCCATTTTCCGTATTGACAAGTCCATCCAAAGGTTGTCTGTAAGACATCGCTGTAAGCGATAAGACCGCCCATTGTACCTGCCTGTGTATAAATTGTAAGTTCTTGTGTATTTTCTTTCTTCTTGCGGTGTGAAATAAAGATTATTCTATTCTATTCTACGTAGTCTAGATCAATTAGTTTAAATAAAAAAGTACAGTGCGTAGTGCGTCTAATAATTTAGCCAGAGTCTGATTGAGTATACGGTACAAATACTGTTTCACTGTAGCCCAAGAGAGATCCATGAATCTCAGCAACTATGAGGTGGTACTTAGCAGATTTTCATGCGAACCACCCTGGCGGCTGTTAAATTGTCGTAACATGTTTTTTTTTCGACAAGAAGTAGTAAATTTCCTATCAGCTGAGCTGGCCATGGCTGTGTTTCAGCTGGCAGTTTCTTCTCCACAGGTACAAATAAACTTATCCTAAATCCTTTTATGCAATCATAAAAAAAAAAACAAATTGATCAAGGAAATAGTAATAATAACCTAATAATAAATTATAGACTGTGTCAGTCTTTAACCTCCAACATGCAACTTCTTTTAATAATTGATGAGGCAGTGGAAGGCGGGATGTAGATCAATGCACCGTTGGCATTACACCACCATTTGCATTACCGAACACTCATTTTGATAATAATATACAACATAACTTCACGCCCTTTTCTACCCGAAGTGGCTGTTAAGCCTCGACTCGCCTTTATGTTTACGTCCCAAATAGAATAGGTGACGAACCTATTGCCATACCGAGCACAAATATTTTCAGTCATTGATATTTATCACACATAACTTCCGAAAATAATTTCGAATAGTCTTTGCTATTAGCCAGGATTGGAACCCGCGAGTTCTTGGTTCAGAAGCGGGGTGCTGGACCACTGGACCACAGAGATTACATTTTGATAACAAACATTTATAATATGGATGCGCTGCTCAACGGTGTACCTTGGCATGGTGAATAAATAGTGAACAGCAGATTAAACAGACGCGGCCCAAACAACGAGCAGGTCACTACAGGCTTAGGCTTATTCTAAGAATACAGGCAGCCAACATCTCGTCGCTTTATTGAAAATTCCCTCATAAATTATGTGGTTTTCCGACGGACTTCCGAACTTTAAATTATAAATTTAAATCAAAATATTAAACTACTCCTACACACAAGCAGATTGATTGTTGATTTATAATAAAAGTAAAGGAAAATTGGAAGTGGTTTTGGCGGTAGGGGATGGGTTGTGGTGAGGCTGACAAGTCGTTAAGCATTCGTGTCGCGTCGCGGGGGCACGCCGCGCGCCGTGCGACAAATCGCATTACCCAAGATTGAGTTGTTCATAATATCCGGCATGTAAATGTACTGAGAGACGAGATTTCACCTGCGATTCCAATGGCTTCTATTTATAAATTATTAAATTTTGAGATCGGAGATAAAATAACCATTATCAGTGGTTGTTTCTTACTAAAGTTAGTTACACTCAACAAATATTATTAAACAATATAGCTTCCACAAATCATAGAAAAGTAAATTTCTTAAAATTTATGCTATAATTTCTTCTAAATTTATACGATATTTTAAAGGCATACACTTATGATGACGCATGAGAACGGGTCTGAGGCGCGGTGAGCAGATGGCACAGCAAAGCCAGCCTTACCCCATACCCTGGGGCCTGCATTACCAACACACCAGGTACATTTCATCTACAAATCATGCATAAATATTAATCGATGTAACCTTATAATCTGTTCGTTTATTTATTGCAGAGAAGGGGCAAACCAAAATTCCTCACGAAGTTCTTATGAACAAACTCAGTCGCTCACCCATCCACATTTGTATCCGAGACAACATTCACACACGGTCATAGATCAGCGCCCACCGTGAGTAAACTTGTCACTAAACATAACATAACTTTACCTCTCTCTTTCTACCCGGAAGTGTAGGCAGCGGCTGCTAAGCCTCGTCTCGCCGTTATGTTTACGTCCCAAAATAGAATGGGTGGCCAACCTATCGCCATACCGGGCACAAAGTTTTCAGTCATCGATATTTATCA
The DNA here is from genome assembly GCA_905147225.2 of Euproctis similis. Classification (NCBI taxonomy): domain Eukaryota; kingdom Metazoa; phylum Arthropoda; class Insecta; order Lepidoptera; family Erebidae; genus Euproctis; species Euproctis similis. Next base: position 5,435,101 of record LR990107.1, read on the forward strand.
CACATAACTTGCAAAATTACTTTCGAAAAGTCAGGATTCGAAACTGCGACGTCTAGATTCAGAAGCGGGGTGCTCGAGCACTAGACCACCGAGACCTTTTCACTAGTGTTGGCAATATTATCAACACCATAGTTAAAAGGTATACACCAAATACCTGGGGGGGTAGTCAGTAAGTACTACAGAGCGCCATAACACAATTTTTCCATACCTATCTCGCACTTCTTTGATTTTTATAACTCTTGTCATGGTTTCTTTTCGGTTTGTTAGATTCCTGTCTTCACCTTCCGATAGGAAACAATTAATTGGATATTGAGATTTAAGTAAAATAACTGAAATGATTAATTTAAATCGGAACATTTTCGTTCCTGATATTAGCACGCACAAATAAACTCTTTAGCTTTACTTAGTACAGCTAACAATAACTCGTAAATTGGTTGCAGATGTAAAGGAGACGCGGATGATAGAGCCGCCTATAGGGGAAATTATCTCACGCAATTACACAGGTAGCTAAGAGATTTTAATGTGTCTGTTCATCACCATCATGATGATGAGAAGGCTTAAACTCTAACTGTTTAAACCGTAACTGAAGTCCTCAAAAACGACTGGATCAATTTTAAAGTGATTTTGTGTGTATATACTGGTGAGGTCTCTAATGTGAATATGACAATTGGAATCGATAGGTGGCGCTCTGATTAGTTGTAGTTATCGAACAGGACAATTTCCGTCAACTGCGCTTGTTTAAAAGTCATATTAATATACCTACATATGCAATTTAATTAAGGACGCTTGCAATAAGCTGTAGAGCTCTCTAAAAAAAAGTATCCTAATGTAATCCTGCCTTCAACTATAGATGTAACTCTTCTTATGGGAAATGTGTTGAGGAGATTGCCGAGGAGCCACGCGATAGAGACGAAGTTACTAGCTCAGGGGAACATCATCAGCATTGGGATGAGAAAATTGGTAATAAACAATATTAAATAACTGTTATATATATGTATTTGACGAGCCTAGTGGTGCTTTGGTACCGACTGCAGAATCGAGGTTGGCGGGTTCGATGCCTACCCGAGTACCAACATTTGTGACAAATATGAATGTCTGGGTGTCTATGTATTATAAGTATGTATTTACAAAAAAAAGTATATGTATTCATATACATTATCTAGTATCCGTAGCACGAGCATTTAGTTGCTTATTTTGGAACTACTTAGAGGGCGTTGTGTGTATTGTGTCCAAGATATATTATTATTATTACCTACTTATGCTATAAGCACTTAGGCACAATAGATTTTACAAATAAGTAATTATTATGTTGCAATGTGATAGTTCAGCATGAATTGGCTGGTGCCCACTAAATGGGTCGACAAGTGTCTTATTTCAGAAATAATTCAAGACTATTATTAACTTTTGTCTATTTGTATTGAATATTAGGTAGACTTATATAGAAATCTAATACTATTATTAAGTAGGTACAGGTTTAATAATGTAATTTAAATGAAACGTTTTCAAGATTGAAACTTGAAAGGTAACTTTTTTTTATGAGCTTAACAGAGCACGCGAGTCACTGGATGGTAAACAAGTAGCCCACTTTGCCGGCCTATTAAACGGGATAACGAAGGGATCGAAAGTTGCACCGAACGAAACATGGCATTGATCACTTTACGATATTCTGAGAGGTCCTGGTATTTCACCGATCGAGCCTGCCCATTCATGTACATGATGTTACAAATTTTCAGTGAGCAGTTCTATTTGCTCATCAGTTCCAATTCATCCGACGCGCACAGATGCTTCATCACCACATCAACATGTCACAACCACGCATGCTGGTCAGTATATACCTATACATAGACTCAATTCTATATCTATAAATTTAGATTATGAGCTTGAGGGAGAACGAGAGCCACTTAGAGTCAATGTTAGTTACGACGAACAGATAATAGAGAAAGTAGATTATAGCAGCGTACCCATAGATATCCGAGACGTATCTAATATACGCATACGCACATACCTATAAACACATTAGGTAATAAACAATTTTTGAACGTAATCTTCTCATGATAGCCCCTACACTCGGAATAAAGCCGTTTTTGTTAAATGAGTATGTGTTTTTTTGTGTTCCACGTTGGTACTTGCCTCAAGCGCACATGTTAATAGAACCTATGAAAATAAAGCTATTTTCATTTTAATTTGATTTGAAAGAAAACGCTAGGTGAGTACTATTGTAAGCAAATCATAGAAATACTTTTACATTTAATTTTATTTAATTAAGAAGTTGTGATTTTAAGGTGGAGGTAGACGCGGTGCGCTCCAGTTATGGCAATTCCTCGTGTCTCTTCTGGCTGAAGGAGCCCGTTGTGTAGCGTGGACTGGACGGGGCTTGGAATTTAAACTACATGAGCCTGAAGAGGTATAAGGACAAATCAATGTACCTACTACACGAAAAAAAAAAGTTGCCAGTATAAGAGAATAGATTTTGCCACCTATTCCATATGCCTTAGCCGCTTTCTACACCTTCGGGTAGAAAAGGTCGCGAAATTGAAGAAATACAATACAATAGAATCTGAAAATAACTTGTTTGCCAAAGGACAGTTGCGGTGGTTCAGAGAGTTAAAATTTTTATTGACCGATTATTAATTATATCGACCAGCAAAAAGAAGCATGGAAATTTCTTACTTGTATTAGTATCGGACTTATGAAAAGATGTTTCTTTATCAAGGTGGCGCGACGATGGGGTGCGCAGAAGAATCGCCCAGCAATGAATTACGACAAATTGTCCAGATCACTCCGATATTACTATGAGAAGGGTATTATGCAGAAAGTTGCCGGTAAGGGAACGTGAGATTATTTATTGATGACTAATTTCATATTGCTTATATCATTTGCATGTGATTGTATTTAGTATTTTAGATTTATTTTATACAAACAGCGATCTTGCGACTGATCTAGTTTATAAGAAATTGTAGCCAAGCGACTGGTGTTTACTTGATTACAAAATGCCTGCGTCGTTGCTCCTTTGCGATTATAATACATTTGAAATATATACATACCTTCACCAATTATTCAAACGATAGATATAATATCAAATGAGAAAACTCAGAATAAATCTCACACGTATTCAATTAAACTTTTAATTGTATTTTTTCATCATGCACTGCAATATCCAAAAATTTCTGACTCTGGGATAGCCTAGACCTGGACGTGTTAATATTTTCAGGAGAACGCTACGTGTACAAGTTTGTGTGCGATCCTGAGGCGCTGTTCAGCATGGCAACTCCGCCCAGGGCGAGATCTCCGCAGACACAACCGCCGCCCTACGATGTGCTCTCGCAACTATACGGCGGAGTTGTATATCCCCAATATCTCCAACAACCTCACGAGTATCAGGGACGACGATATTACCAAGGCTCTTTGGGACATTATGAAAGTTAAATTAAAAGTTTTAATCAATAATCTATTAGCCATGAATACAGTACTAGTATAAAACTAGTAACAACTTAACTAATAGTTTAGCCTATTTGTATTAATAATAGATCAAAATAAGTAGTGACTATGAATACAGAATTATCCTCTTCTGGCACTGTACCTACTCCTCTACCCACTTACTATATACCACTAAAACAACTTAAACAACATATCGGCCAAAGTCACAGAAGTAGAGTCTACTGTTTTTTTTTAATCATCTCAATAATACCCTTTTTTATAATATATATCCACTAAGCCACTAATCAATAGATGAAGTGTATTCGATAGATTTAGACTTTACTGCGATCTTTATCAATCACTAAAAGTTTTTTTAAGCTTTAACATTTTTACGGACAGCGCCATTGGTATAGTAGTACTTGGTAGTACTAGTAGTTTTATAATTTTCTACTATTTTTTTTTTACTGGAGTAACCCCGAATCAGATTAATAATTATCATGTGGTATTACCACTCTCTATCATCAATAACCCCCATAGTGAAAACTAGAACTATAAATTGATACTTTTCAATTAACAAATAATGAACAACGCTGCTAATTATTAGTGTCATTCAACACAATATTTTTGTACGTAATGTTAAGTTGCCAATTCCATAAGAACAATATATATATATATAAGTATATATAATAAAATATGTTCTATAGTCACATGTATAGATTTAAGATATCGTGCAATATTATTAATAGTCGTAGACGTTTATTATTTATCAACAATTTGAATAAATTGATTATATCAATATGATGTTTTATTTAAGATAAATCAGTACATGAACAAATTACTTTACGGAACGAAATTATGTCTCATTAATATAGATGAAAAACAAAATGGTGTATAAAAATTAAGGTCCGACCGAAACTGGTTTTCGTAATGTTCGGCCGTCACTTCAGTTTCGGCCGAAACCGAAACCGAAACTCACGTGTTCAAGTTTAAAATTCCATAAAATACTAAAATTTGATGCATTTTCCCCATTATTTTGCATTTATTAGAACAAGAAATAAACCCCATTATTTTGCATTATTTAGAACAAGAAATAAAAAACAATGGGTATATGTACTAATATTTGTGCCAATCAACAACATAACTTCACGCCTTTTTCTATACTAAGGTGTAGGCAGAGGCTGTTAAGCATCTCGCCGAATCGTTACATCCCTAAAGAAATAGGTAAAAAATGGAATAGATAGAAACCAAAATTCAAATCGGTAATTGTTTTTGTTTCATAAAATAAATACTAAGTACCTATTGAATTGAACATTCTTCAAATCTATGTATCTATCAATCATTCTTTCTACGTGTACAAATCACTGGAGTATGCACTTTCTCAGTTTTTACCCTGACACTCTCTTCCAATCCTCTTTTAAACCTTCCTTCCTTATAACTTTTTTTCGACGCGAATGGTGAACCTCATACCGCAAATTTTGGCAGAGACCTCATTTCGACTGCTTTATCATTATTTTCATGCACCCTCTGCCATGCCCAACTCTCGCTTTCATAAGTTAGTGTTGGAATCACTACTGCACAGTGAAAAGCGAGGCTACGAGGTATCCACCCAACGCTCTATTTACACTGTTTTCTAACTTTTTTTTTTCTTCATTTCCGGAGTACCAGTAATTCAAGTAATTATTATTATGAGATGAGTGTTGCGGCCACGCAGTTTGCTGAAAAAATGGGCCGACTCGACCAGTTAGATACAGTCGCGCTTAGCTCGGTGAGAGAGGTACCTGGAGGCGCCACTACTACCCCTCTCCTCTCCTCATTCCATTTGCAAATCCTTAAATATCCATCATCATCATCATCAGCTTATTACAGTCTTCTGCTGGGCATAGGCCTCTCCTAATATACGCCACAACATCCGATACTCTGCCTTCCGCATCCAGTCTTTTCCACCAGCCTTTCCGAGGTCGTCTGACCATCGGGTTGGTGGGCGTCCTACGCTACGTTTACTAAGACGCGGTCTCCACTCTATGACCTTCTTACTCCATCTACCATCGGTCCTTCGGCAGATATGATCAGCCCATTGCCACTTCAGCGAGCTTATTTTACTAGCTATATACCCCAGTTCTCTGGCGGATATATTCATTCCTGAGTTTATCTCTCAGAGATACCCCGAGCATAGATTGCTCTATTGCTCGCTGAGCGATTTGAAATTTGTGGACTAGCCCTACCGTAAGTGTCCACACTTCGGTACTGTAGGTTGCCGGTATGGTTACCGGTAAGACGCACTGGTCAAAGACTTTGTTCTTCATGCAATGAGGTATAGGCGAGTTGAAAACTCGACGCAGTTTGCCGAATGCGGCCCAACCTAGATGAATCCTCCTGTCGGCCTCTTTATTAAAGTTTCGTCTACCTAACTAAATAATTTGGTCTAGGTAGACGTATTTGTTTACGACTTCGAGAACTGACTCTTCGACGCTTATCGGTCTTGTCCAAGTTCATGCTCAAACCGACACGTCGGAAGGATTCGTCTAGGCTGCGCAGCATTCCGCGTAACTGTTCCAGCGACTGCTATTAAAAAGATGTCGGCAAACCTCGATCCAGCTCGATAGAGTTCGTCACCTGGTCCTGTATCTGGACAGCCATCATGACGGTGTCATACAAGCATCTCAATACTTCGACATAACGCCAGTCAATCCCACATCGCTGCAACGCATCCAGAACTGCCCAAGTTTCGATGGAGTCAAAGTCTTTTTCGTAATCCACGAATGCCATACACAGCGACTGATTATACTCTTCAGTCTTATGTACAATCTGCCGAACAGTATGGTTGTGGTCCACGGTACGAAACCTTCGGGAGACGATTCGTGACAAACCTCGAGAACAAATTGTAGATGTGGCTCAGGAGTGAGATGGGTCTGTAATTCTTCACTAAGGTCTTATCACCTTTTTTGAAAAACCGCACCACCGCACCCCTTTTTCAAGCCTGTGGTCGCTATGGTCAATTCCGTCATACACCAGGGTGTCATACACCAATCTTGGGCTTAGAGGTGACGACACGTCCATCCGCAGTTTTCAGCTTCGTCAGATAGGGCCTTCCAAGCTGCTGAGCAAACACTTTCGACCCTTTGTTGCGGTCGATCGCGTCCTCGATTGCTTGGGTATTCATTCGACGAAGGTCATACCGTAAATGCTTTCTCATGCGCTGGTTTAGGCTTTTCCATTCTGACGAAGACAGCTAATCGGATGGAGTCTCACCTTTGCCTCATCAGTTCGACCGTCCCAGCAGAGAGTTTGGACTCCTTTTTCTGCGATCTCGTGAGCAGCCTTTGAGACACTTTCCTCAGCGTGTTGATCATAGTGTCGGTCTTTTCGCCCATATGGCCTGTGGTTTCCAGCAGGTCAAATCTTTTGACAACATGGATAGTTCGAAATGATGACATGTTGTGCCGATCCTATTTAAAGTGGGAAAAGGGCAGGGAAGTGATGATCATTTCTATTTAAGTCGTACCTCAAAAGAGTATAATGATTCTTCTAAGTACAAATACAAAACAAATTATTTATTATTAAATTTCAAAATTCTAAATAGGTACTTAGTATTTTATGAAACAAAAACAATTACCGATTTGAATATTGGTTTTTATTTATTCTATTTCTTACCTATTTCTTTAAGGATGTAACGATTCGGCGAGGAGATGCTCAACAGCCACTGCCTACACCTTAGTATAGAAAAAGGCGTAAAGTTATGTTGTTGATTGGAACAAAATTAATACATATACCCATTGTTTTTCATTTCGTGTTCTAATTAGTGCAAAATAATGGGGAAAATGCATCAAAATTCAGTATTTTATGGAATTTTAAACTAGAACACGTGAGTTTCGGTTTCGGTTTCGGCCGGAAAACCAGTTTCGGTCGGACCTTAATAAAAACCTAACCTAAAAAAGCATTAGTATAGGGAAATATATTACAGCGACATCTATTGGATACAAATGAAACACACATATACAATAAATCAACATATATATATATATAATTGATCCTCGATCTATAACAGTAATAACAATTCATAAACAAGAAAATAGGTTATATTATTAAAAAACATTGGAAGTTATTACAGTTCACATTTAAGCACCATCCTTTCACAAATATATTTACCAAGTACTACATTAAATATTTGAATATAGTCCTAATATCTAACCGCACTACAATTTTTGGTTAAAAAATGTACCGGAAAATATCTCTATTTAGCAAACATGACAGCTTGACAAATATTAATGTAGCTAAAGCGTAAGTAAAAATTATAAAAAAAAACTCTTTTTTATCTATTAAAACGGTATACAAATTAAATACATGTGTAATGAGGAATATAACGTAAAATAATCATTATAATTTAGCAGTAAATAAACAAAGGTAAAAAAAAAATAGTAATAGTAATATAAGGTTTTTTTCATTTAAATAATTTATATAATCTCAGTTATAAGTTGTCTTAATGTTATAAACACTAATACAATCAGTACCTCTTTTGAAACGACAAACTAAATATAAATTTTAATTTTTCTTAATCTTAATTATTAATATGAAATAAAATAAAAACATTGAAAAAATATAAAAAATGGTATTTTTTATTCCAATTTTAGTCAACCTAAATCACCTATATTATAACCAACTGAGATGTTGTATTTTAATTTACATTTACGATTTTTTTTTTGTAATTCTTTAACAAAATTCAAAGGGTTATCAAGGATCAGGAATGGCCATGCTGAACGAGACCAGTGAGTGTAACAGTTGAAGCTAAAAATGATAATAGATAAATAACTTAATAACATCCGAAGATATAGGCAGTGGTAATAACTCCTATTCGCCGAACAAAAAATATAGTCTCATAGATAACTGGTGGAATCTAATACATTGGTCATAAATTTCCAGTCTCATAGCAACCAAAAAATCATTCACATCATTCTCCCGGGTACGAACTCGAGACTTCTATTCTACGACTTAATATAGATAAAAGTGTGAAACGGTATTGAGCAAAAGGTTTTAAAAATATGGCGTAGACTATCAACTATCAGTGATTGGAGCCCATAACCTGATAATTCTATTTAAACTGAAAAAAGTTCTGGCCATCAATCTATAGCTCGTCCATATATAAAGTAATGTGTCCATAAATACTCAGGCAGCCAGCGTCTGATTCAGAAGTCTTAGGTACATCGATACTTCATCTTGCAAGCTAGTATGTGTATAAATATGTGTTAAGATTGCTGATTGTCTTAGTAGATATCAAATAGTCGAATTAATCTATAAATGAAACAAAAATAGGTATAAATAAATAAGGGTAAAAATTTTGAACGTCAATAAAATATTGCAATTTTTAATAACTTAACGCTTATAGTAAACAAACATATAACCTATATAATATTAAATTCAGAGATTACTTTATCCCCATACCAGTTGGCAGTATGTTCAAGTCACCAGAAATATTAATTTATACGTTTTGAAGTATATGTACATAACCGGGCTCAGAGCAGACTGGTCACATTGACCACTCTGTTTTGACCCCGGTTAAAGGACATTTACTTAATGAGCCAGGACGATTTATTTAAAATAAATATATGTAGGTATCTATAGTAAAATAGGAAAAAAACTATAGAAAAAATCATCAAAACAGCAGAGGATGTACAGTTGGTGATTTATTTTGTTGATGAGTCAGCAGTCGAGGTTCAAACAATTTATCAATTCTCAAATCAATTTATAAAGCATTTATCAATCCTTACATCACACATAGGTTTAAGATTCATTTGAACACAATAAATTTAAATCTCTACCGTTTGTCTGTGAATTAATATATATATATACATATATATTTGTGTGTATGTACAGGTAGTTTTTATATTCAAATCCAAACATAAATATATGTATTCTATTCACTTATTGACTTCATTTATTGACTCACCCACCCACCAGCCCGATGGTCAGACGACCTCAGAAAGGCTGCTGGAAAAGACTGGATGCGGAAGGCAGAGAATCGGATGTTGTGGCGCACATTGGGAGAGGCCTATGTCCAGCAGTGGACTGCAATAGGCTGATGATGATGATGATGATTGACTCAAAACTTAACGTAATAACAAGAAAGACTAGTTTCAAAAAACTATATGTATTTTTTTCAATTCAAATGAAGGTATTTGAACCAGTGTCAACTCAAGTAAAGCAACTATCCTTATTTTATTCAAGTACATTATATGAAAATACATTCAATTATTGTCATTCATTCAAGTTATATTATATTAAAATATATTTAACCTTTTTCCAATATTAATATAACATAAATTGTTTCCACCCGAAGGTGTATGCAGCGGATGTTAAGCCTCGACTCGCCGTTATGTTTACGCCCCAAATGGAACAGGTGGCGGAACCTATTGCCATACCGGGCACAAAGTTGTCAGTCATCGATATTTAGCACACGTAACTTCCCAAAATAATTTCGAAAAGTTATTGGTGCAGGCACTGACTATAATTTATATATCTTCTTATTATAATATACCTACATATCTGACAGGCTTTGTGTTTGATATAAAGCTGGTAAATAAAATTCGTCAGATCGATTCCTACCAGACCACAAATATTATTAAGGTATTGCGTCTGAGTATTATATATATATTAGAAAAAAATAAACTGATTGCTTTAGTTTCAGAAATGAATACAATAAAATATAAAAGCGACGAAACCAATTGGATTTAATATTATGTGTTCGTGTGCGTGACAGTTCCAACATTAAAATTAAAAAAATGACTAATAGATGGCGCTAATTACAAAATAGGTTAACATAGTGCACATGAAATGGCGATGCACAAATAATATATTTCGGCAGTGTCTAGCCAGTTGCACTCGCACAATTAATAGTCGACTGATAAACTTTTGTTTTCGGAATTTACAAAAAAACCAAAGTTTTGTTATTGTAAATAGGACTGCATGACTGCAAACAGGAGACAAACATTGCAATAACTTTGTCTAGGAATAAGATATCGTGAAAATTCTATTACAAATCTCAGTATTATTATCTCACTTTGACCCTAAAGTGTACCTAATGGTCCGTATACGATTAAGCGCGGACTATTAAAAAGTAACTCAACAGTTAAAAGCGTGCAATTAAGATGCTAATTTAAGTAATTAGCACGTCACCGTCAATACTTAATAATATAAACATATTTATTCCATAAAATAAACGACTGCTAGTGGCTGTGTAGACACTACCCAAATACATAACAAACGACAACTATGGACTCCTTGTCCATAGAAACTTAAAATATAAACAAACTCATTTATACTTAGTACTGTTTTCTTCCAAATGCGAACAAAGTCTAAATCCATAACATAAACCTCTATAATTTTTTTATCCAATATTAAGAAAGTACAATATCAATTAGGAAAATTTGTTCAAGCCCGAGTTGTGTCGATATCACCGTCGGCGTTGCCAACTCGCACTTGACCGAATTTATATAACACGTCGTATAACGCATTTTCACTTCAATAACACAAATATCCTTCTAAACATTGATAAAAACTGGGTGAAACTAATGCAGTGTTGTGCCGAGTTGAGTATTTAGACGAGTACTACAAATACCCAATTAAAATATGATATTTTATTATCAGTGCAGTCGTATTTTTTTTTTATGACCTCGGCAGCCCGTACCTTTGAGCGCAGGCTCGAACCCGTTATACATTCTAAGTAAATTTTTAAATTAATCAACACAAATAGATCTGTAAATAATAGATTTTTAATTGGTTTTTTAATTAAACTTTTTGAAATGATATACCTAATACCGGTTTTTGTTAACAGCGTGCGCGTCAAAATTATACAAGCTCGTAATAATTATACAAGCTACGTTAACGCGCACTATATCTTTTTATTTTGTAAATAATTATTTATTTCAATATACATTTCGGGTAATAATATACTATATTACTTTACTTTTATTATTACTCTCTCAAACTTAAACTTAAAAAAAAAAACTTTTATCATAACCGCAGTTAACTTATAACAAGTTAAAAATGAACATAACAACACATTCAGTGAACCCTTTCACTTCAAAACATCACACACTAAACCTCATTTCAATCCTCGGTTTCCACAAATTCAACTGAAATACTTTACATACACATATATTACAAATTTATCTGTCCCGACATAACTATGATATACCTAATCTTGAACATGTGGAATATTATTAAATCTTTAGATCCGCCCCAAGGAACATACGTGAGTAACCGATCCACATTTTTTTTTGCAGTCATCAAAGCCAAGGAATCATGAATGATTATGTGATTTTATTGAGAGCCAGCAACCAGCAGATCAACTTACAAGATAAACTGACAGAATAAAATGGAATATCAGTATTTTTATCACTGCACTGACATATATTATAACAATTTAAAATATTAATGTTCTACTAAATACATTCGGAACACTTAATTGCTATGAGGGTAGTATTATATTTACACAAACAAACAAACAAAATATTATTGAGCAATCAAATCGGCACATCACTGTCTAAAACGTATTAGCACACTCAAGATATTAAATAATATCCTTTTAAAGTATTATACATTCCACCTTGACTAACTTGAACTCGGGTAATTACCCGCCATAAAGGAATACGATAACTATTAGCTGTCCAGACGTACAGCTAGATCTCTCAAAGTCGTTTTGATAGCATCGTAGGTAGCGAAAGATATACCTACAGCTATTGGTCCTTTGATCCAGTTCATGCTGAGGCCTTTGAAGAAACCTCGCACACCTTCAGATCTGTAAAGGGAAAATATGTTGATAAGCAGCAAATCTGGCACTCATTAATTCCACATGTAAATCAAAACCATCGAAGACTTTAACTAGATTTATTCATAAAATTTCATTAAAATTTGTCCAGCCGTTTATAACGTGTTCGGCGCATCACTATTAACTTTTACAGAACAAATTACAAAGTAAACTCACCGATAGACTTGTCTCAGTGTGTCTGCAATGTTGCTGTAAGGATATGTACCATCAGGCCTCCGTTTGCTGGTCTGCATGCGTCTCCTGACTATATCCAGGGGATACGAAGACGCCTGCCCCAAGGCTCCGGCGACTCCCCCGAATACCACATTCAGTACGGCCCCTTGGGGGGTGCCAAAGTAATCTGTATATTAAAAATAAACGTTATATAACTTCACGCCTTTTTTGTACCCGAAGATGCAGGCAGAGGCTGATAGGCCTCGACTCGCCGTTATGTTTATGTCCCAAATGGAATTGATGGTGAACCTATTGCCGTAGCGTGAAGTTGTCAGTCATGGATATTTATCACAAATAACTTCCGAAAAGAAATTCAAAGCCACTGAACCCACGACTTGTTGATTCAGAAGCGGGGTGCTTGGCCACTGGATCACCGAGACCTAAAATAATAAATAAAAACTACGCAACGGATTTTGATGCGGTTTTTTTAATAGTTAGAGGGTGTCAACGGGGTGATTTGGATCTATGATTCATATATGATGTAAAGAAAAAATTATAATTTTCGAGATTTATCCCTTTAATTGCAAACGCTGGCTGAACCCTAAATGATAGATCAAAACAATGTTCTACATTATTAAACACCTTCAGAAGGTCTACAAAAAAGTCCGTGAGGGCATATTTCTATCGCTTAGGATAACCCACAATGACCATCTTTAGTTTTTTACTTTTTAGAAGAAGTATTGGTTTAGTTACGAAGCGATTTTAAACATTACAGCATTAATTTTTATCCAATTAAGTGTCTTAAATATATTGTGCATGTAATATAGATGATCTTGGCCCTTTACAGCATGCAATTTAAATGAATATTTTCGAAGATATTGCAGTATTAACATAGTGGGACATAACGGGAATAGCACAAATTGAACCCCATGATATCCAAAATGTACTCAGTTATTACTTTAAATGCGGAACAAAGTTCGCCGGGTTAGTTAGTATATATATATATATATATATATATATATATATATAAAATATAATATAAAATAATATTATAAATTAGTAAATATGGTTGTGTTTGATTGTACTCACCTAAATATTTGTGCTTCAAAGAGTCATAGGTGAAGAATGATACTCCGGCATAAGGTATCACCCCCAGCACGGTCGCTGGGAAGCCTCTATAATCATAAATCATTAATAAATGAATGAACAATTGAATGATAACCATCAGAATTAGCTAAACGATTAAAATTAATTAATTGATTTGTTATATTGAACATGGCACTTAGTAATTTGTAATATCTGTTGTGGCGCCAACTATATATTTGTTTTGTGTTATAATAAAAAAAAATGAGACCCTAACGCTCGCCGACCGAGGCTAAAACTAGAGTCCGACCGAAACTGGTTTTCCGGCCGATACCGAATGTTCGACCGGCACATCAGTTTCGGTCGAAACCGAAACTCACGTGCTCAAGTTTAAAATACCTTAAAAAACTCAAATTTGATTCATTTTGCCCATTATTTTGCATTATTTTCGGTACACTAAGTACTTATTGGTATTTTGAGATATTACTATTTAATACTTTGTTTTGAACTTGTACTCAGAAGAATGATTAATCTCTGTTGAGGTACCTTTTTTACGCGAGGAAATAATAATAATATAATAATCTCTTGGACACAATATACACAGCGCCCTCTAGTTCCAAGCTAAGCAATTAAATGCTTGGGTTATGGATACTAGATAACGGATATTAATACATATATACTTTTTTTTTGTAAATACATACTTATAATACATAGAAAAACACCCAGACACCACACAAATATTCATGTTAGTCACAAATATTTGTGCTCGGGTGGGAATCGAACCCCCGACCTCATTGCTTCAGCCGGTAGTTTTACCAATGCGCCACGAGGCCCGTTTTTATACACACTTGCACACTTATGCTTATGTTACAATTGTTCTTGTTGTGTTACAATTTGGCCGTAACTTTTGCCGAAACCGAAACTTCCGCCGAAACTTGATTTTTGCCCGAAACTCGGCCGAAACCGAAACCGAACTTTCGGTCGAAGTTGTAAGGTAAGAAGTCGGATTGAAAGAGAGTGTCGGTATAAAAGTAGGAAAGGCCATCCTTCGATGGTTGGTGGTGGATATGTAGAAAGAATGGGTGATTCAAGATTGAGTAAGCCGTCATAAAGTGTTAGATGGGGAAGGATATAGAAGTCAAGGAGGACCATAAGATGCTTGACCAATTTGAATATGTCCTTGTGGAAGGTAATAGTGGAGCCTTAAAAACTGACGAGAGGTGTCTAAGCATCGCAAGGGTATTATAGTAGAGTGAAGTTATGTACATATATAAGAGAACATATTTCTTATTTTCTGTAGGTATCTATTTCATTAAAAAAAATCAAAAATAGTAACTTTCAGGGTCAATTAACAAAGTAGTGTGAATTACCTATATAATGTCCTAAGTCCTTCTTCACTGGCAACTTTGGAGAACACCACCCTGAGTGTGCTGTACTCCTTAACGTTGGTAACTGCCATTCGAGCTCTCGCCAAGTCGAGGGGATATGTGGCGCTTTGTGACGTCACACCAGCCAGGGAACCAGCCATCAGATGCAGGGTTGGGTTCTCTCTATAAAATATATACGCAAAATAAATCCACAGATCTGTTTCTCTTCTAGGTATAGATATTAATAGATTAATTATTTCAATACACCCAAATCGTTCAAAATAATATTGCAGCTAACACCAGTATACCCACAAACACGTCGCCCGTGTACCAAGTTTTTTTAAATATAATCAAATGACAAACTCACTTGGCGGATTGTGGCGTGTCTACACCTAGCACACGTTTCCATTGCTCGTGCGCTGTGAACTGTATTGCCGCGTATGGAACAATCCTCGCCATGGTCGCGCTGTTCCCTCGCCATAACGCAAGCAACCCCTCTGTGCGGGCACTTTGTAGGAGAAAACTCACCGCTGCACGCCACGAGTACGGTGTCTGTCTATAAAAGACATTAAAGATTTGCAGGTTCTGGCCGAATCGCTGTCGGACCTGCAAACACTAGTCACTACTATGAAAGATATGCATGAATAAAGGCTTGCAGTTGAATGCGACGATAACTAAAGTTATGGTGTTTGAAAGGGAGGAATCCAGAACGGATGCAAGGATAATGATGGATGATATAGTGCTGGAACGGGTGAATGAAATTGTATATCTTGTTTGCGCTTTTAGTAGGGATGGAAGGTACACCGCGGGTGAAGAAAGACGAGTCACGCGTGCATGAAAAGAGTTATGAAAGTCAACGAAGCGAGTGAGGCGTGTAAGAATCGTGCCTTATGGCGCTCTGTTCTCTCTGCCTACCCCGCAAGGGATTTGGCGTGAAGTATATATGTATGTAAAGATTACATTTCATTATCATACAAAGTTATGATTTCGATGACTAAAAAAGTTTTTCGCCACCTATTCCATTTGGGATGTAAACATAACGGCGAGTCGAGGCTTAACAGCCACTGCCTACACCTTCGGGTAATAAAGGCGTGAAGTTATGTCATGTATGTCAGGTTATTAAAATTATAAACCACGAGAAAACAACACTTCATTTTGATAATGTTGTTTGACTGACTTTTTATTGTTTGACGGGACTTGTCTGGTTGCCGAAACATGCACATTTATTCCTATTTATACTACGGTAAATGGTTTTTTTTTAATGTGACAAGTCAAGCGGCACTTACGAAATTTGAAAATTAATTTTTGTTCTATCCAACGGTGCTATCGTAGTCTTGGCTAGGGCACCAGCGGTGGCTCCGGCGAGCAGTGAAGTAACAACAGTGGCACCATGTCCGAGACGAGGTTGCTCCGATTTATTTGGTTCTGTCAGCAAACATATACTAAATTATATAAGTATAAATGTATGTATGTGATTAAGTCTTAAAATGGACTTAATATACATAAGTACATAACGTCGCGCCAAATCCCTGGCGGGGTAGGCAGAGAGAAGGGAGCGTCATAAGACACGATTCTTACACACCTCACTCGCTTCTTTGATTTTCATAACTCTTTTCATGCCCGCGCGTCGATTTTTGAGGCTCCTAACATCACCTTAATACAGACACGTTCTATTTGGTCGTGGAATATGTGTCTTGGCCGTCCTCGACTCGCTACATCCATACGCTTTTGTATTGTATATTTGTTTAGTCAATCTTGCATTGTCTATTCTTTCTTCATGTCCGAACCATCGGAGCATGCCCGTTCTTACTTTAACACCGAAAATCTCATTCAGTCCGACTTCTTTCCTTACAACCTTGTTTTCGACGCGGTCAGCAAGGGTGACTACGCAGATTTCGCGCGGTGCTGGACTTAATATGATATTGTAATATCATTTTATATAGGGCTGCTATTTAAGTATTCAGAACGCCACATATATATTGTTTAAAAAGTATTTACTATATTTGAAAATAGAACTCTTTGGCTTGTACAATGCAGTCTGTTTTATCTGACTATCAATGGTTTCAATTGTGCGGCGCTATTTCAAAAATTGCTTATCGTTATCACAATAGATTTACTACGACTTTTGACATAGTTTTATTCAGCAATAATCGTTTTTTTATGGAATAGAAGAGAAAACGAGCAAGCGGGTCACCTGATGTTAAGTAACTACCCATGGACACGTGCTACACATGTAGTATTACAGTTGTGTTGCTAGCCTTCAAGGGAGTAGGATGGGAAAGGAAGGGGAAGGGGGTGGGCCTCCGGAAACGCAGCATAAGCCACTTTACGTCGATATTCTAAGAGGCCGTGGTATTTCACCGATCAAATACTTACGGACGAAATTAAAGATGGTCGACCTAAATCAATTGTTGTCCTACAAAATACGACGCAGTTCGTGAATCAATATAATGCTAGAACGTCTTTGGGCATTAGTATGACGACATAAAATATTAAATATATATTTGTAAATTCCGGGTGCTACACGACTATTTGTTTGTCTTTCTACATATCAAGCAGAACAACTGACGACGCATGATCATTCTTCATTATGACAATGCCAGCTCTCACATGGTGAATTAACTCGTTATTTGGAATCATAAGTAGCATCCTACTTATTATATTATAACCATCACAAAGTATTTTATAACCAAACTAGCTGACCCGGCGAACTTTGTGCCGCATCAAATGTATTTTTTACAGCGTTTACAATGAAAGTGCTAAGCCACAAGAATGATCACTTTTTCTTCACTACATTATACTTACATACAAACCCCGTTGACACCTTTTATCTATTACAAAAAACCGCATCAAAATCCGTTGTATAGTTTCAAGGACCTAAGCATATAAGAGGACAGACAGCGGTAAACGACTTTGTTTTTTTGCTATGAAATGCAAACAAGCGAGTCACACCATGGACACCTTAATCTTATTTTTCATTTAATATCAACTAAAATTTTTATTAGCTTAATACATGAATCAATATTCCCGTTTGGATTCAGAGGTGTCAGTCAACACACGCAACACTAAGATATATTATAGAAAAACTTACTTAAAACCTAATTAACCACGTATTTCACCAGTCGAGCCGGCCCACTCTCTCGGAATATCGGCATAAAGAGGTATCGGGAGGCCCTTCCCCTCTTCCCTCCCCATCTCACTTCCAACGCATTCAATGTTCCACCAACTTTAACATCATGACAGGGTTTTAATTGCGAAATTGTAATTGAAATCGTTGAGTTAAAATTGTTATTACCCCATAAATTTAGTTGCACTAAAATAAGGCAGGAAAATGACTATAGAAAAATTTACCATTATGTTTCTCTGCTGCGTGTTTGTGTACAGTTCTGTCTTCGTGAAGAATTGGCACACGAGTCTCGCCGACTGCCATAATGTCCACAGTCACCTCACATCACACAAGATCTTAGACCTATATACAAATACATAGCTATGATTATATATCACCTAAAATATTAATTATTAACCTCTTATTTATTAGTCTTTTGTGATAGTCAAAGTAGTTTTATTTTCATAGGTCTTCACAGACACTTAATATAGTACGGAGGCACTTTCTTCAAGCTCGTGTTTAATCTGTATGATTAAACACGAGCTTGAAGAAAGTGCCTCCGTGGAACAAGAAAACACTGGAGGCAATCGCCTCGAGCACCCGATTCTGAGTAGGGGCTACCATGAGAAGAATTGGGCAAGAAACTCATGACACAAATACTCTTTTTACATATCACATAGATGCATTGATTTGTATTTAGACTGTATTATAAGTGTAGGTTTTTTTTTATTTGGGCAGGAAAACGATATTTTTTTTGTTGGCTCACATGACATAGTTATCGCGACTGTTTATTTTAAATTATTTACGAATATTAGTAAATAGAATATAAAACTTATGACTTATTAAGTGACTTTTTTTGACAATTATGGTAAACCGTAGATAATTTAAGATGCTACTTATACATTACAAGTAATTAGAAAGCACTTCAGTAGTATAATGCTGTGGTTACGCAAACATTTTATAATATGAATACTTAGTCTCGGTGAGAGTGAGAGTCTCGGTGGTCTAGTGGTTGAACACCCTGTTACAGAATCCAGAGGTCGCGGGTTCGAATCCTGACACTGGCTCACACCAATTACCTTTTGAAATTGTTTTCGGAAGTTATGTGTGATTGACATCAATGACTGGAAACTTTGTGCCCGGTATGGCAATAGGTTCGCTGTATGTATGTCATTTGGGACGTAAACATAACGGCGAGACGAGGCTTAACAGCCGCTGCCTACACCTTCGGGTAGAAAAAGGAGTGAAGTTATGTGTTAATACTTAGGACATCATAACTCATTGTGCACACTTTTATGTTGGGTGGAAAAAATATCCATAATCCATATATAATAATTAACATATTTATATAGCCAGTATTTTTAATATTTGACCAACATCTTTACAAACTCATTTAGTTTTTGAATAAACATGTCCCTCAACAAGAATGAATGGTAATCAGTACAATTCTGAATATTACTACCAAGATACCGTCAAGCTGATAAGGGGCATTAAAAACATACAAACAATGATAAGACTCTCTAACAATATTGAAGAAATTCTTTAGCAGTTCTTCTGTACACTTTGATACACATTGAAATTATGATGTTATTGATGCAGATTAGATGTAGATAAAATTATTTTAATGTGGTACTTATATAATCGTTATTGGGGGGATTTTATTGATAAAGTGATAAAAGTGATGTACGACTTTACTCCCAAGTAGAATATTGGAATTTGAACCTTTTACTATGAAATTCATGCAAAGAGATTTTTAAACTAACAGACTAGAGATAAAGAGGAAGTTATGGAACTAAAATTTTAACAACTAATATACAACTTCTTGGCGAATATACCAATATCACAATCACAACTTTAACAACTGTATTATTATAGCCCAACCAGCAGTTTATATCATAACCTGTATCAAAGAAATATATGGATACAGGTGTACTTAGTATATGTATAGATGCATAAAAATACAATTAGTATTTTAAGGTTGGTTACATGCTAGATACATTTGGTTTTATAATAATATTATTGATTAATAGGTAATTCATATAATGTTATTTCTTATTATGTTACATCACATAACTTCACACCTTTTTCTACCTGATGGCATAGGCAGTGGTTGTTAAGCCTCAACTCTCCATTATGTTTCCGTCCCAAATGAAATAGGTGACGAACCTGTTGCCATACCACCAGGCACAAAATTTACAGTTGTGAATATTTATCACACATAACTTTCAAAATTAATTTCGAAAAGTCATTGATGCCAGGATTCAAACCCTCAACCTCTCGACTCATAAGAGGGTGCTCAACCACAGGACCACAAAGATATTTGATTATATTATACCAAATAAAACTGTAAATACCAATGCAAACTTTCACAGCTTTCCATTCGTATTGACAGTATATTTTTAAAATTAAATTGTAGAGAAAATTGGCACCTCAAACACCCTGACAACACTTGTGGGTGTTGTATGAGATATTCAAGGAATTTCAGTTTCCATTTATTGCATAATATGTTTCTGTTTCAAACCCAGCATTACTCCAGGAAACCAGATTCGAATCCTAACTCAATTTGTGCTAAATATTGATGACTAATAAAATAATAGTACATGAATGCCAAAAGATTTCATATACACCAGAATATTACGGATACATGATTATCTTTGTAGGTATATAAATTTCAGTAATAAGGGCCTAAAGTTACGGTACAATAATTAGTAAAGTCATAATAGTTCAAAGTCTAAACAAATAACCTTGAAATTATTATTTTAGATCGAACGAACGTTAAATTATGTTCTTAAGACTAAAAATAGCAACATAAAACCACTTACGGACATTGTATCGAACACTCACCTTTCTTCTGAAAATACAGTACCAGGTACATAAGATGATATTTCCTGGTGAATGCAACTTAATTAATCTCTCTAACTTCGAAAGAATTTTTACATTTAGTATGTTCAGTTATTTATCACAGAGCTTAATCACCACAAAATTAAGATTCAGTGAGTAAATATTGTTTGTATAGAAATTAAAAGGAATTACAAAGTCCGTGCAAGATTTTGTGTGGTAATACATACCATACATACAGACAAACGTCAGACTAGGTATGTAAATTAGAGACGGCACTCCAAGTACTTTCCAAAACCTAAAGTGCTATCTCTTCGTTACTCCACTCTATGGTTGATAAAAGATGTTTATTAGAATGTAGACTATGATAAATCTATATATGTACAAACGACTTTTCGAAATTGTTTTCGGAAGTTATGTGTGATAAATATCGATGACTGAAAAACTTTGTGCCCGGTATGGCAATAGATTCGCCACCTATTTCATTTGGGACGTAAACATAACGGCGAGACGAGGCTTAACAGCCGCTGCCTACACCTTCGGGTAACAAAAGGCGTGAAGTTATGTTATGTTATGTACAAACAATAACAATAACCGACACGGTATCGAATAGAAAGTATCGATACTGTACACATGACTAGTACCTATCGAAAGAAAAGTATCGTACTCATAAAAGTATCCAAATAAAATAAATAATAGTTTAAAAAAACTAAAAAACACGCTTTTTATTGAAAACCGAACTAAAAAATAGAAAAATAAAAAAAAAATACTTTATTTTAAAAAAAGCGTGGGGTGCATGGTGTCAATAGTTATAAATATTTTATTGACAGATATGAGTAGAGTGATTATCATTTCGATAATATCTTATAAAGCACCCCACGCTTTTTTTAAAATAAAGTATTTTTTTTTTATTTTTCTATTTTTTAGTTCGGTTTTCAATAAAAAGCGTGTTTTTTAGTTTTTTTAAACTATTATTTATTTTAAATTTTTTTTAGTTCGGTTTTCTAGTCTAGAACTTTCATAGTTCACAAATCGCACCATCTAGTGGCAATCAGCGGAAACTAAAAAAGAAGTCGGTTACAAACAAACCTACAAACCTACAAACCTACAAACCTACAAACCTACAAACCTACAAACATACAAACATACATACAGGTGAAGCTAATAAAAAGCTAATAAAAATGTATCGATACTTCAGTCTCGAGTACTTTTCTCAAGGTCAGTCAAAATCTAATAAGGATCTCGGTATCGAAAAGACAGTATCGATACTCATAAGTAGTATCGATGAGAAAACAGTACCCGAATAAGAATCGCTAATTCATAGTATCGGGTACTTTTTGAGTGTTTCTCTGGCAGGACCCAGCAGGGCCAACAGGGCGTAGGCCCTGTGAAAGTAACGAGTACTTTTCTCAAGTTCTATCAAGATCTAATGAGGATTTTGGTATCGAATAGAAAGTAACAATACTGTACTAGTAAGTAGTATTGATAAAAAACACAGTACTCGTACATAGTAAACATAGTATAGAGTACTTTTTGAGGTTTTCCCAAGCAGGAGTGCAGGACCCGCATCCAGAAAAGTATCCAACTCATAAAAGTATTGAAAGAAAAGTATCGATTCTTCAAAGTATAGAGTACCTTAGAAAAAGTCATTAGGCTTTTTCAAAGGTACTCGATACTTTGAATAGGGAAG
Organism: Euproctis similis; assembly: GCA_905147225.2. Taxonomy (NCBI): domain Eukaryota; kingdom Metazoa; phylum Arthropoda; class Insecta; order Lepidoptera; family Erebidae; genus Euproctis; species Euproctis similis. The sequence goes on from LR990107.1 coordinate 5,457,576, forward strand.
GGACACGGAATTAAATAAAAAGTATTGATACTGTACTACTCGGCGTAGCTCCTGGGATTTGATTCGATACTACTTATGAGTACAGTATCGATACTTTCTATTCGATACCATGTCTCAAGATACGCGACACGTTAGTTTGTCAATTTTAGGCAGACCACTCAGACCTAGGAACACGATAACGCATCGAAAGTATCGAAACAGTACTCATGAGTAGAATCGGAAGAAAAGTAACGATACTTCTTTGGAAACACTGATCAACCGCCAGCTCCTTAGCTATCTAGAAGAGCACCAGTTGATTAGCGACCGTCAGTACGGATTCCGTCAAGGTCGCTCAGCTGGTGATCTTTTAGCCTACTTAACCCATCGGTGGGCGGAAGCGGTTGAGAGTAAAGGAGAGGCGCTGGCCGTTAGTTTGGACGTGGCGAAGGCCTTCGATCGGGTTTGGCACAAAGCACTTCTCTCGAAGCTTCCATGTTATGGGCTTCCCGAGAAATTATGCGATTGGGTCTCCAGTTTTCTCATGGATCGGAGCATTAAGGTCGTTGTCGACGGGTCATGCTCCGACTTAAAACCTGTGAATGCTGGAGTCCCCCAGGGCTGTGTGCTATCCCCTACGCTGTTTCTTCTGCATGTGAATGACATGCTGCAGTACAGCAGTCTTCATTGCTATGCGGATGACAGTACGGGGGATGCCCTATATACCGGCCACCCGCGGATTTCTCGGGAAAACGTCGATGAGTACCGGAACAAACTTGTGTCTGAAATCGAAACTCTGCTTAGTCAGGTTTCGGACTGGGGCCGACTAAACTTAGTCCAATTCAACCCTAAGAAGACACAGGTTTGCGCGATTACCGCAAAAAAGACACCATTTGTCGTAGCTCCCTGCTTTGAGAGCACTCCCTTAGCCGTCTCAGCCAATATCGGAATTCTTGGTGTCGACTTGTCGAGTGACGTCCAATTTCGCGGTCATCTGGAGGGCAAGGCCAAATTGGCCTCCAAAAAGCTTGGTGTACTCAATAGAGCGGGACGGTATTTCACGTCAGGTCATCGCTTGCAACTGTATAAAGCGCAGGTCCGGCCTCACGTGGAATACTGTTCTCATCTTTGGGCGGGGGCACCCCACTACCATCTTTCTCCATTTGACCGCATTCAACGACGCGCGGTTCGGCTTGTCGACAACCAAGCTCTTTCCGATCGGCTTGATCCGTTGGCATTGCGGAGAGATGTTGCATCTCTATGCATCATGTACCGCTTATACCACGGGGAGTGCTCTGAGGAATTGTTCGGACTTATACCGCCTGCTGACTTTCGCAATCGCCCGACTCGCCAGTGTCTCCATCCACATCGGCTGAATAGTTGGCGATCTACGACAGTGCGATTCAGCCGTCACTTCCTGCCACGCACTGCTCCTATATGGAACCAGCTGCCGGCAACGGTATTCCCGGACCGCTACGACCTTGGTACCTTCAAGAAACGAGCGTATTCCTATCTTAAAGGCCGGCAACGCTGATGCGACGCCCCTGGTGTTGCGGATGTCCATGGACGGCGGTGATCGCTTTCCACCAGGTGACCCGCTCGCTCGTTTGCCCCTTTTTTCCATAAAAAAAAAAAAAATAAAAAAAATAAAAGTCTAATGAGGGATTCGGAATTGAATAGAAAGTATCACTACTGTACTCATGAGTATTATCAAAAGAAAAGTATCTTGCATGTAAAAGTCAAAGTATCGAGTATTCCAGTATATTACTGAGCTTTTCTCAGGCAGGACTTCGCAGGGCCACCGCGGCGTAGATAAACGTATAACGTATAAAAAAATTAAATAATCAATACATAATTTCACATAACAAAAAACCTTTTATGGACTCTTTTTTTAAAAGTATCGAACATTTCAATTAATAAATCATTTTGTTCATCTGACATTTTTACTCTTAAATTTGGGGAGAATTTCTGAGATTTATTCGTTACGATACTTATTGAAAAGTACTCATTGAGTAAAAATATCGAATGCAAAGTATCGAATACAAAAGTATTGGTATCGAAAGAAAAAGTACTCGATATCACAAAGTATTGATCCTTTTTTCGTGTCCATAGCCATCACTAATTGAACAACATGTTTTCAGGATATAAGGTTTTGACCGTACATTTCTCAATTTAGTTGAATTTAGTCTTTAGCTATCAACAAAAACCTATCGATTTAAAATATTCTAAAGAATTGTAGTTTATTTTTAGGTACCTAACACAAATATGGAGTTATCAAACTGTAGAATCTGTTTGAATAAAGATGTACGCATGTATTGCATTCTCAATACAAATCTTCAAGAAATATATGAGATACTGTCTTTAAAACCGGTGAGTAATCGCAAACCTAATTTCAATCGTATTTTTGTATACCTGACATAAGTGCATTTCACAAGTCAACTAATTAAGCTAGGACCTATTGTAACCAAGTGTGCAATCACGAAAGTATGTAATTGTTCATATTTACATAACATAAAATACATGTATCATGTGCTTTTGCCGTTAATTATATGAGCGACTAGATTTTGCCTGCCGATAGCGTTTTTCCCTGCCCGTTGTTTGGGCGGCTTGTGTTCAGTCTGTTGTTTACTATTCAGTCACTGTTGCCAAATCACCATGCCACGTTCCACAGTTGTGCAGCGCATCCATATGATAACACTATCATCAAAATCATAGTTTGTTAATGCAAACATTGCAAGTATAATACTAAAAAGCAAATTCTTAAGCTGTGTGCAAAACAAATCCATATGCTATTGTTATACTAACATAATCATGTGATATTGCAATTTATAATGAAATTTATCTATGTGTCATAAATATATATTGAGGTTTTTAAATTAGCACAAGATTTGAAATTCACAATAGACTCTATTTACTCAGCTGGAGTCAACTTCCCATTGTATTGATATTACCCATGATCTGCTAAAGTTATGCTATACTCCAAGATATAATTGCTATGGCTCATACTTATTGACTAAGTTTAAGTTTTTTTTTATCACTATATACGCTCACAACAATGTGTTTGGGAAAATGAGATAATCCAATGACATATTGTGTTATCTCATTATTGTGTCGGGAATCTACTTTGAATTGTATGAACTATCTTGTCATACATTTTTGTGCGAAAGTTTGGCCAGTTTACCCAGCACATGTAACAATGCTTTTGAATTTCCCTATTTTTTTTGATACATTTTTTATGTTAACTTATAGCTTGTATGACATTAAAACAAACTTTAGGATTATATCACGTTTATTTATTAATTTCCCGACGTTTCGAACTAAGATAATTAGCTAATCATTAAAAATAACAACTGTTACCTATTAAATCATACAACAAAGGATCTGTACAAACCAAACCTTTTCTTTAGTAAATACATCTTGTTAATTATTTAATTTTTGTTTCATGGTCTGATGTGGGTTACCAATAGTAAAAATCATATTTTTAACATCAGCTTTTGATTTTTCTTTCCAAAAGTGGGTGCTCTCTGTATCAATGAAAATAGCTTTTGAACAGATACCATCTTTTTGTTCATCACTCGTGAAAATGCTCTCTGTAAAGAGTTCGAAACGTCGGGAAATTAATAAATAAACGCGATATAATCCTAAAGTTTGTTTTAATGTCATGAACGTGATTCGCGAAAGTCTTAGAGATAAATATTATAGCTTGTACCTCTGTCTATATATTGATGGCTTTATTAGTTTTTAAGATAAAGCTTTGTTCAGTACCACACTTCGCCATTATAATATTAGTTGTTTAAGTATCCATAAAAAAGAATTAAGCTGGCGAGATTACCATAAGTTGCAACAAAATAAAGATAATAACTAATTTCCATCTTATTATGTCAATTTAGTCTTTAGTTGAACACCATAGTTTTGTTGCAAAGTATCTTGAGGAGTTAGATTTTGGAATAGTTTATTTTTATTGTTTAAAATCTTGGTGTCCCAGTGATCGAGCACCCCGCTTCTGAATCAAGACATTGTGGAGTTGAATATTGGCTCACACCAATGACTTCGGAATGAATCGGATTCTCTTAGTATAAGTTTGCCACCTATTCCTTTTGTGACATAACCATAATGGCGAGTCGAGGCTTGATAGCGGCTGCCTACACCTTTGGGTAGAAAAGGGCGTGAAGTTATGCTATGATGTTATACTATTATTTAGTATGTATGGTGGTACAATACCTGTGGTTAATTAATAACTACCACAGGCAAATTAGTATGAACAAGAATTCGAATTTTGATTTAAACCATTGGTTAGTCATGCCATAAATGTTGTAACCAAGAAATTTTTTTTTTTAATTTCTAATAACATATATGTATTAGTTTTACAGTGTGTTACTTTAATAATAGGTTGTTGCAAAATATCTGTCGTATTTCGTTCGGTAAAATTCGAAATTGCATAATTTTTTATGCGACACTTTTAGAGCCATGTGGTTATTCCTGTCGCCTAGTGTATTTACTTGCGTCTCTAAAACCGCGTGTTATTGAAATTGTATCTAGTAATTTATAAAATTTGAGTCCTTAAAATGGAGGTTGATAAAACTCATCTTCGACACTGCATAGTCTATGAGTATCAAAAAGGCAGTAATGCAACTGAAGGTACCAAAAATTTGTGCAACACCTTCGGGGAGAACGTGGTAGATGTTAGAACGGTTCAAAGGTGGTTTTCAAAATTTCGAACTGGAAATTTTTAACCTTCCCTCATACCGGCCGACCCTCTTCTTTTAATGAAGATGAATTAAAGGCCATTATAATGGAAGACCCATTTATAACTAGCAGATAGATAGAGGGAAGAATGGGTTTTGATCATACAACAATATGTCGATATATTAAAAAATTAGGATACGTTGAAAAACTTGGACGTTGGGTGCCGCATGAACTAAGCGAAGCGAACCTGGCAACTCGTGTCGCTGTATGTTCTGCATTACTGGCAAGGAATAATTTTCAACCTTTCTTGGACAGGTTAATTACTGGGGACGAAAAGTGGATTACTTATAATAATGTAGATAGAAAAAAGGCCAAATGTTTGCCTAATCAGAAGGCTCCAGCAGTCGCTAAGCCTAGTATTCACCAACAAAAACGAATGCTTAGTATCTGGTGGGATAGAAAAGGTCCTATACATTATGAACTTTTACCACCTGGTCAAAGCATTAACGCTGATATTTATTGTTTATATTGTTTGTATTGAATTATCGCGATTGAAAATTAAAGAAATACGACCAGTACTAGCCAATCGCTACCGCACTCAAGACCAAACAGAAGCTAGACCAACTGGGTTATGAAGTGATTTCGCACCCACCATACTCACCCGATCTCGCGCCATCAGACTACCACTTATTTTTGTCTTTACAAAATTTCCTAGATGGAAAAACATTTTATTCTGAAGAGGATATCAATAATGCATTGATAGAATACTTTAATAAAAAAAATGAACATTTCTTTGCGGCAGGGATTGACAAACTGCCTATTAGATGGAGACAGGTTATAGATAATGGTGGTCAATACATTTTAAATTTTTTTTTTTTTTCTAAAAGTTACGGCACTTTTATTTTCCTTCTAAAATACGACATAATTTATGCAACGACCTATACATAAATATAAAACGATAAAAAATATAAAAAGCTTATTCGAAGTGGTCTCCATTGGCTACAATACAGGCCTTTAAACGTTGAGGTCAGTTATCAATAGAAACACGTACTCTTTCCATGGGAAAATTCTTCACCGCCAATCGTATGGATTGTTTTAGGGACTCTAAATTATTATGACGTTTAGAGCAAGCCGTACTCTCTAAAACTGACCACAAATCATAATCCAGTGGATTAACATCGGGACTAGACGACGGCCAGTCTTCAGCTCTAATGAAGTCCGAAACGTTCGCTTCCAACCAAGATTGCGTGGACCGAGCTTTATGACCCGGTGCCGAGTCTTGCTGGACGGACCATTCTTCGTTATTGAACATGGTGTTGTTAAGGGGCTTGACTACCTTTTCAAGAATGGTATCTTGATACACTTGTGCCGATGTTTTGATACCTTTTTCACAAAAATATGGCTCAGTCACTTCTTCGTAGCTAACACCCCACCAAACCATCACTGAAGTCGGATAATGTCCACGTTGCACTCTGTCAACTATTTGGGATGCTTCCTTAGAGCTTTGAGCATAAATACGGTCATTTTGTTTGTTAAAATGTTGCTCAATTGTAAAAACTTTTTCATCCGTAAACAATATTTTTCTGTGACCTCCCTTTGCGTACCGCTTCAGTAGTTGTTTAGATTTTAACACCCTATTCTTTTTTAAATTATCAGTTAATAAATGACCAGTGTACCTCTTATAGGCTGCAAGTCCTAAGTTATCTTTTGAACTACGCGATATTGTTCTAGGTGCTACCTTCATCTCCCGAGATAAAATCTTTTGCTTGCGGACAGGATTTCTTCGAATTCTTTCCCTTACTGCTTTGACCACCTTTTTCGTACGAACACTACGTGGACGGCCAGGTCTTTTTCTGTCACAAACAGAGGAGGTCTCATTGTACCTATTAATAGCCCGGTACACAAACAGTTGACTAATACCAAGTGTATGCTACTTTGTGTAATGCAATCACAGCGATTCGGTTCTCTTTATCACCCCACTCCATTTTAATATCGCAAAATATTGTACAATGTATTGGCGCCAAAACGAGAAAACACAATGAACAATCGTATAAAAATGAAGGATTCTAAATTCAAATGTAATATTTTTTTTATTTTTAGTTGTAACAGTATTTATGGCCAGACCTAGTATATTGACAAGTAGGACAAAATTTTTTTATAAAAAAAAAAAACCATAAGTGGCGTGGCGACAGTATCTCATAAAGGAAGCTTTTACCATTTTATGGGAAAATATATTTCATAAAGGTTAAAAATATTCATTTAGTCTCATTTAAAATGTTGCGAATAATAAGATATTCATTTAAATGACAGGTTAAAACTTAGCTCTAGGCAAAGTTGATAAAACATTGATCACAACACATGAAGTCATATTGATGTTAACATCACTCTCCATTTTATTTACGTTAAATTTAGTACGCTGTTTCTATGGCTGTGCGTAGAGCTGTTGTGGCGCGCTATTTATAAACATTAGAAGAATGCATTTAGACTTAACGTACCTAACTACCCACATCAAGATAGAAGTTTTCATAGTCCGTCGAAGTCAAAACAAATGTCTTTCTTTCAGTTTGAGACAAAAAAGAGAAGATCATTTCAAGTATGCTACATCTGTTATGCACGTCTTCGGAATTGCCAGCAGCTACAACTCGATTGTCTTCACAGTGAAGAATTTTTCACACAACCTTTGAATAAGAATAAAGTGAGCACTGCATTTAGATTTTATTTACTGTAAAATTTTAGAGTAATTTTTTACCAAAATTAACATATCTATCAAAATTAATACCATACAGTATAGGTAGCTATACTACACGTTTTTAAGAAATAAATTAAGTCACTCGGGAGCAAAAACATACATATGGCCGAAACACCGAAGAACAGCGGGATAACCATTTCAAAACAAGGGTAACCCATATATTCTTGGTAGGGGAGGGCAGCAGCGTCCAGATCTATAACAGGTTCACCCCTGCGGTCTGCAATACGTCTGCCCAGCGTGGGGACTATGGTCAAAAACCACCCGCTGTGAGAAAAGAGCAGATCCAACGGCCCCCAGTTCCGGTGGTCCCGCTAATCCCGGCCAAGGCAGCGGTCGTGGTAAAGGTGGCCAGGGGGTGCTAAGAATCTCCGCGTTACGCAAGGCTGTTAAAACATCTACGCTTGGCGACATACAACAAACGCAGTCCTCGGCTGGACCAGCATCTCACCGAACTCGAGGTATAGGTGAAATGAAGAACCCTGTAGTGGCATATTCTGCGGGAATCTGAAGTGCGACGAGAGGGGGAGGAGACGATAACCCTACAGTGGGTCAATTTGCTCTATTTTCGAGAAGGTGACCAGCTCGCCCAGGCCGGTGTCGGTTTCCTCCTTCACAAGGACCTCGTTAGCAGCGTTGTGGACACAGAAATAGATCAAGATAGAACGGCGAATAGGCGTGGCAAGCGTGCCAAAACCCTGCACTATATTGCATGCTTTTCGAAACTCGCTCTCATTACGCAACGAGCGTTCCTGCCATGCGTTCAGGACGTAAAAAAATAGATAAAACGTCACATATATGCCTTATTATGCTGTGAAAAATTGTAAAAACAAAAGTAGTGAATCAAATATGAAAAAAGGAAATATTTCGTATGATCAGTAAGTACAGAAAATCAGTAGAAAGTATTTTTTTGAGATTATAAATTGTTGTTTTACTTTTACTATGTTCAATAATTACGATCACACGTTGTATATTTTTTCGTTATGATAAATATCCATTGCTGTCCGCATTCAACGCTCGTATACAAAAACATTGCGCGTATAAATTATACGCGTAATGTACGTCGAATCGAACGAAATACACAATACACCTGCCAGTTGATCGCTGTGTCTGTTAATCGCTGTGATTCGAATGTTAGAGATGGGCACTCCATGTATCGTTGAGTCTTAGGACTTATCGATAAATTAATTCAATAATAATTTGAGTATCAGCTCATATCTTGCTTTGTCCCTACTTTATTCTAACACCACAAATTTCAACCAAAGTGTTTCGTAATTACATTGGCAGCAGTTTATTTGACAGTATAAGTTTTCACCAATTTGACCAATCGCCGATGGAAAATCATCTCGTTCTTCTCAAATGGGCAGTAACCGAGGTATATGTAGACGTTCGGCTTCGTTTTTTAACCAGGACTGTGAGGCCAACCCTTACAAAAAGGCAAATATTTAATAAATATGTATAGTTTCAAGGACAGTAAAATATTTATAATTAAATTTTATATACTGTTGGAAAAATATGTTTTAGGTTTTAATATGTCGGATTGAAGTATTTAACATGCTTTACTTTCTATGATTATCGTTACAGAAAATCAATAAAGTTAGTAAAATATAAAAATAATAAAATTAACACACGTTGCCGATATTAACATCGATAATCTAATGTGAGTGTCTCCTAACTAGTCGCCCCGCTCACAATGAAAATGACGTCACGCTGAGGGCGTGGTTTTTCAAAAAAGTGACACGCTCGAAATGTATGGAAATATGCCATCGCGGCCGTTCTATCTTGATCTATTTCTGTGGTTGTGGAGATCAGTAGTGGGTGGACCAAGCTAGCGTACCTTGTACTGAAATTCGCCGACAGGTACACCCTGAAGGTAATACGGTTATATGCGCCGACCTCGACATACTCTGACAAGATAACCGAGGCGATGTACGAGGATATTGTAAAATAAATACATGGTACCGCCAAGGCTCACTACAATGCTGTTATGGGGACTTCAATGCCAAAGTGGGAGTACAAGAATGCGGCGAAACGAACATCGGTCCAATATGGCTTGGGGTTCTGAAATCCCAAGGGCCAGAGTGCTAGACAACTTCCTGGAGACTGAAGTCTCTTCTCGATGAACTCTTTCTTCAAGAAGTGTCTCCACATTTAGTGGACTTGGCGAAGCCCCGATTCTGTGACAATGAACGAAATAGATTTTATCATTACGGATGGTAAGCATATATATAGAGATGTCTCTGTGATCAACAGGTTCAGTACTGGAAGTAAATACTTCTTTGAGGATCTCTAAATATTACCTTCGTCTTTGACTGAAGAGTGCAGTCAGCCGCTGTGTAAAGCATTCGTGGATTACGAGTGTAGGACGCCCACCAGCCCGATGATCCGACGAAGAAAGCAAAATATGGTCTATTCTCCGACATATGCCGCTTCAAATGGCGGATACCGAAAAGTTCTAAATGGAACTTAAAAACAACCTACTACAAAACACAGGCGATGTGGACGAAAAGACCGACACCGTGTTCAACACGCTGAGGAAAGTGTCTCAAAGGTTGTTGACACTCGAGCTGATGACGCAAAAGCGAGAAACACTACCCGATCAGCTTTCGTCGACAGAATGGAGAAGTCAGGCTTCACCATTTTAAAGACGACATCGTATTAAAAAATTCATGCGGCGCGACCTTTGTCGATCGTATACCCGAGTAATCGAGGACGCGATCAACCGCCATAAAGGGTCGAAAGTCAGAAGATTGGAAAGTCCCATCTGGCGATGCTGAAAACTGCGGGTGGACGTGGCGTCATCTCTTGGCCTGAGTTTCTCGCAGAGATCGAGTCTTTTTATGGACTCCTTTATTCCACACGGATGACCAAACCGACGGGACACAGTGATAATGACCATGGGCCCCGCTAATACGTCACTATAGTGAGGACATCCCCGATATGGCAGAAAGAAGGATTAGGGTGGTTTTCGGGTAACTCCAGAACATCAAGGCACCCGGTGATGACGTAATTACAACAAAACATCTAAAATCCGGCGGGACTCCTATCCTAAAGGAATTAGCAAGTATTTTTAATTCCGTCATACACCAGGGTATAACACCACAGGTTTGGAGCAGGAGTGCGGTGGTGCTGTTCTTCAAAAAAGGTGATAAGACCTTACTGAAGAATTACAGACCCATCTCACTCCTGTGCCATATCTACAAGTTGTTCTCGAGGATCGTCACGAATCGTCTGGCTGCAAGGCTCGACGAATTTGGCTAGAGCAGGCCGGGTTTCAAAAAGGCTTTAGTACCATGGACCACATCCATACTGTTCGGCAGATTGTACAGAAGACTGAAGAGTGCAATCGGCCGCTGTGTAAAGCATTCGTGGATTACGAGTATAGGACGCCCACCAGCCCGATGATCCGACGACCTCAGAAAGGCTGCTGGAAAAGACTGGATGCAGAAGGCACAGAATCGGATGTTGGGGCGCACATTAGAGAGGCCTATATTCAGCAGTGGGACTGCAATAGGCTGATGATTGTTATTATTTAGTATTTTTGGCCAGTTTTGCTACTGCTCTGTGTTCAACAAGATTCCTTTGATTATATTGCAAGAGTTTACCCTATCGGTACATGCTAGTAATATAAAGTCATCAAATTTGGAGATTTTATATAAAATAAATAGAGTATAAGTAATAGGGTACCTCACAAAATACTATATGAATGCAAAATAACCTTATTTAATCACATCTTTCTTGCAGTTAATTCCATCTTTGCAAAATAAAACCAAGCTTACAATCGTCCACCCTATCGTTAATTTATCTTATGCACCCCAAGTCCTCGAAGAAACGAATGATGATATCAACTGCTCTTACAGAAATATTAAAATAGAGCCTTTGGATATTATAGATGTCTTGCAAATGAAGGAGGAAAACTGTGCAGGTATTATTTACCTCTCTACCTCTTATTTAGTTCCACAATAATAATTTGTTAAATTTATTTATTTATCTTACTACAGATGATGCTTCAGATTATGAGGACATAATTCAATTGACAATACCACATGGCAGTTTGGAATCTTATAATAATAATACAACTGGAGAATCAGATTATTGTGACCATTATACACAAACACAGAATAGGACCGCTGCATACAAAGGGGAGATTAAAAATATAGTGTATGAGATTCCAAATAAACAAGATACACTGTCTGAACAAAAATGTGATCCGAAAGGGAATTACTTTCGATCTAATAATAGCATTCCTTCTGACTCCAATGGGCTAACGGATGATACATCTTTCAAATCTGCTAAGATTGCTTTGCAAAGAATAGATTCAGAAATGAGTTCAAACTATGACAATTGTGTAATGAAAGCCAAACACCAAAAGAACTATACAGGTAAATATTATGGATTTATTTAAATTTTATCACTAAAAGATTTGGCAGTTAAGTAGGCTGAGTAAACAGAAGTTAAAAAACGTGCCTGCAAGTACATTATGAAGTATAGTTACTTCAACCTTACATTTTATGCTTGTGATTTTATGTCAAAGTAGCTTTATTTTCGTAGGTCTTCATAGACACTTAAAAATGGTCATTGTATAAAATTTAACTTATTATTTAAAATGAAGTTCTTAATCACGAGCGCTTGAGGAAAGTGCCTCCGTGGAACAAGAAAACACGGACGCAGTAGCCACGAGCGACCCGATTCAGAGTGTAGGGGCTAACATAAGAAGAATCGGGATAGAAACTCATGTTGCAAATACTCTTTTCAAAGCCATTTAAAATTAATAATGATAATAATAAGGTATGTACTTGACGGTGATTGGTTTGCTTTATTGCCGTTAATTGAAAGAAATCTTTTAGGCAGTCACCCTCATAAGAAAACGGAACTACCTGTACGAAACGAGTACCGACAAAGTAAAGAAGAAAGGAAGAAACTTAAAACCAAATCTAAGAAAAATGATATATTTATTAAGAAAAAATCAAAACAAACTATAACAGGTACTAGGGAAAAGAATAATTTTAATGATTCAGATAATAAAAGTGAAATGTTGAAATGTAATTTATGTGAGAAATTTTTTACTTTTAAATTAAATTTAAAGAGACACATGAAGACGCACGCCGGCTTGAAACCTTATAAATGTCTTTCGTGTAAGAAATGTTTTAGCAGACAATCACATTTAGAACAACACGTCCGCACTCACACTGGTGAAGAACCATACAAATGTGATGTATGTACAAAATGTTTTAAACATAAAGATAATCTAATGGCGCATATCCGTATACATACAGGTGAAAAACCGTTTATATGTGGAACATGCGGTAAGAGTTTTAATCGGAAATGTAATTTAAAGACACACACTCGGATACACACGGGTGAAAAACCTTATGAATGTGATATATGTAAGAAGCTTTTTAGTCATAAAGTTAATTTAAATGATCATATACGTAGATACCACACCACGAGCATGTAAATTATTGCCATTAAATGATTTATATTTTAATAATAATAAAAAAGAAATGAGCGTGTTTTATATTCAAAATCCATTCCTACCCCCCCTTCCATTCCCTAATTTAAGGATTTTTATTATTCAGGTTTTCTGATAACTTGCTTGAAGTTCATGCCACTGTAGAAACTAATACTTCCCGTTTTCGGACTTACTTACTCTTTTTCTCTGTAAAATGATAGTTTTTACCCATTGTACGTCATGCCTTGAGAAACTATTTTTTTTTAACTGTACTATAAAAGCTTTTGCTTAACCCTTAAGTATGTACCTACAAGAATGTACATAACTAATTTACTTTCAAAGGGGTTTTTTTATAATATCCCTTGAGGACACTTTACATAATATGAACGAGGATGCAAACCGTTTCGTCCGGAAACGTGTTGCGTCCAAGACATAGGGCGGTCTCTTGCGTTGTTCGTGTCTGGAACAAAGACGAAGTCGTACAGTTCCTATATAAACTGAATGAAAGGCTGTAGAAATCTGAGAGCTGGCTGCATTTCGCCTTTACTCAGCTAAGGCTTGAACTATTTCTAGCAAATTATTTAATAGGCCATTCACAGCAACATGTTTTGCGGACCATCTCGTATGACTGAAGTAGTCATACGAGATGGTCCGCAAAACATGTTCAGTTCAGTTCTCACCCGCGCTCGGCCCATAGTCGATCCCGCCCAACTGGGGATCACATGTTTCGTGCCGCCGGACCCAAGCCACAGCCCAGGCCTCCACGCGGATCTTTACGCTTCCAAGCTGCGGGAGGCAATCGCGGACTTGGCAAGCTTAGTGCGGCCGGAAAAACTGGCGGCGTTGGTGGTGACCAATCTAGACTATTCGGTCGCCAACATCGGATGTTGCGAGGTCGCGGCGGTCAAGTGCCACCCTATCTGACCCGACCGCGGCGACATGGGCGCGATGCGCCTCGGTTGCCCTGTCGCAGCGGCCCAGGCCATGCTGACGAAGGGATGGATACTGGTCGGATCTACCTCTGGACGGGGTGTTTCGGTCCCTGTTTCCTAGCAGGGCCAACTTTACGTCGTCACCTATGGACCCTCTACCCTCGGCGACTCCGCCGCCAGGGGAGGTCCAGTCGCTTACGGAGGAACAATTCAATGGGGGTAACTCTCCGGTTCCGCGCCAAGGGCACCGCTCCGAGTTGGGGGGAAGGTTTCGGAGCGTCTTCAGTTCGTGCCTTGCTACTTTCCGAAATCCTGGAAGGAGGGACGTTTGTGCCTCTTTACCAAGAACACACAGCCGACGGGTTCCGTCCCAGCATGCCGGCCCATCATCCTTCTCGATGAAGTTGACAAATTGTTGGAGAGCATCGTCGCCTTCCGCCTTAACTAATTATAATTAAACCATATTGGCTTTGTTTTATTTCCTCGCTTTAATCTAATTATTACTGTAAAAAAATGAAAAACCCATCACTTGGTTTTTTCCCTCATAAAAACCGGGTTTTGCCCATTTTAGGAAAATTCGCGGGTTTTTTCCTTTTAGATTTTTTCCTTCGCCCATCTCTATACTTGACTGCACCCGTAAGGAACCCCAAGAGTGCAATTAATGAATCAACATTAAGAGAAAGGAAATGTGGGACCGCCATTCGGGTACGCCGGACCGGGCCCAAATGTTTCATCACTGGGACGAGCTTTGCACCCATCATTCTATGTCCAGCATCGATTAAGATAACGCCACAGTATAACTCACATAGGCCCGTAAGATCAATCATAGTTAAAACTGTCGATTTTCTAAACTATAGTCAATTTTAATCTAGAGTTTAAACCTGCCTCGTAAGATCAACAGCGAAATGGACATAGATTACGTAAACTAAGTTTAGTTTTCGACAGATGGCAACATTTGGTTATTTAATGTTCATATTTCGCTCATCATTCACTCTTTTATACATTGTCTGTGGCATATTTCGTGAAAAAAACTCTTTTTCTCTTTCTTTTATGAAGTTTTATAGTGTGACCATAGATTTAAGAAAAATAGATCGGCAATAGTCACCCAACAACGTGACCAAAAATGGGTTGTTAATGTGTGAGTGACTTACGGGGCTCGTGGCGCATTGGTAAAACAACCGGCTGCAGCACTGAGGTCGGGGGTTCGATTTTCACCCGAGCACAAATATTTATGACAAACATTAATATTTGTGCAGCGTCTGGGTGTTTTTCTGTGTATTATAAGTATGTATTTACAAAAGAAAAGTATATATATATATATATATATATATATACATATATAGATATATAAGTATATACCTATATATATATATGTATTAGTATCCGTTATCTAGTATCCATAGCACAAGCATTTAGTTGCTTAGTTTGGAACTGGAGGGCCCTGTGTGATTTGTGTCCAAGATATTATTATTATTATCAATGTGTTCGTAAAAAGCGCTTCAAAACGTTAACTTTTACAAAGTTAATGTTCATGTGTGGAAATGTAAATAAAATATACGCGGTTCCCAAAATCTAATATAAGCGGTTGCGCTGTCAGTGATTCGATTAGTAAATTTTTCCTGATATGTGCCATCTATTGTAGTCTATGCTAAATCTATGTATGAACCCACAATCGTTGTGTCAGATGTCAGCTGATAAACGACCGCCATTTTTAAACTAGGCAGGACCACAGTTTAAACGGCAAAATCTCTTGGTGTAAGCTAAACTATAGTTTAAACTGTTATTGGAGGTTTATCTAGCATTGATCTTACAAAATAAACGACAGATGAGGTTTAAACTAGGTAAAATAGTTTAAACTGTGATTGATCTTACGGGCCATAGAGTCTATCGTAGTCTAGTTAGAACTGTCAATCATTATTGAAGTAGGTGCAACACATTAGAGTAAGTTATCTAGGCTGGCACCGATTCCAAAAACAAGTGACAATTGTAAACATTTTAATAGATAGAGATGGCGCTATTAAAGTATTA
Source organism: Euproctis similis (assembly GCA_905147225.2). Taxonomy (NCBI): domain Eukaryota; kingdom Metazoa; phylum Arthropoda; class Insecta; order Lepidoptera; family Erebidae; genus Euproctis; species Euproctis similis. Next base: position 5,473,396 of record LR990107.1, read on the forward strand.
CGTTTTGTAAATTGTATTATGTATAAAAATAAGTTATTTATGTTATTTATTGCTTTTTAGTTGTGAAGATACTGTTTTCATGGACTCAAATATTTTGTGGCTTTTGTTTCAAAAAGTCGGTTTTAATTTTTTGAAAGTAACTTTATTTCTCAATTTTCAGTGATATTAATGAGTTGTGAACTTCAATACACGTTAGTTCATTTACATGGTTTTCAGTTTATTAAATATATTATCACTGATTACAAGTCCGTTTGTTGATATTTTTGCGGAGCTATAATTGTTATTATTAGGTACTTAGTTATAAGAGTTTGTTAGTACTTGATATGTATTTATATTTTTGTTATTATCATAGCATCAGGCATAGTTTTTAATGTTGATTTAAATTTTCGGAAGCATATAACTGTAGTTTGCAAGAAGGCTTTTAGAAATTTAGGATTTGTCTTACGTCATGGGAGTCAATTTACGAATTTTACGGCATTAAAAATGCTTTATGAAGCTCTTGTGAGAAGTCACTTAGAATACAATTCAGTTATATGGTCTCCTCACGAGCACAAGTATAAAATTATGTTGGAGAGAATCCAAAATAAATTTCTCAGATTTTTGTATTTTAAAATGTACACCCTAGTATACCCGGGTTATCCACTTCTATATCCGACCCTATTTGTGTTAGGGATGGTAGGTTACACGAAGCTGGAAATTAGAAGACACGTTGCCCTAGCAATGTATTTATTTCAAGTCCTGCGCGGGAAGATACATAACCCGGCTATATTGGAGATATGTGTATCGGACGAGTACAGAGGTCGGCGGCGGCGGCCGGCACTGCTGGCCGTGCCGCGAGCGCGCACCAACCTGCTGCAGCAGGCGCCTGTGACGCGAGCACTGCGGGCGCTCAACGCGCTCTCTGAGAACTTGGATCTATTCTCATGCTCACTGAGCGAGTTCACAAAGGTCGAATATAGGACGCTTTAATTTATTGTACTATAATATATATGATAATATTAGATTTAGTTAGTTGTTACACTATTGTATTGGGTTAGCCTGTAAGTATAGTTGTAATTTTTTTGGAATAAATAAATCATGGGTAGACCCAATAACACTGCAGCCCGAATGAAGGCCAATCGTAGCCTGGAAAGTATTGCAGAAAATTTAAAAAAAAAAAATATTTTTACTGATGTTGATTTAAGCATACCTCCCAAGCAACACATTAGTCCTATATACTACCAAATAGTTTCTATCGACCAATTGCAGTGCTATCTTCAAACTCCTAACCTTTGAGGAGTTCTGTGGCTTCCTCAACAGCATCAGAGGTTGACACCATTAAGCATATCCCTAAGACAGCACTATTACGTAACAAAAACACCATACTGGCATACAATTTTCGGTGGATGCCTTCGATTTCTCCTGGTTTCCTTCATCAGATAGTGACCTAGTGAAAATGGGACCATCTCGGAGGTAAACACAATCCAACAAAAAAAATTTTGAAATCCCTCCATAACTGACGAAAATATCGGTGAACATACATAAAAAAATATATACATACAGACCTATTGCGAACCTTTTCCTTTTTCCGAGTATCATAATATATATTTTTTATACGTATTTTTATCTAGTATTTCAAATACCTTTTTAAAAGTATTTGCATCTGGTATCTGAAATATTTTTTTGTTCTTGTATTCAGAATTCGAAGGTGTAGGCAGCGGCTGTTAAGCCTCGTCTCGCCGTTATGTTTACGTCCCAAATGGAATAGGTGGCGAACCTATTGCCATACCGGGCACAAAGTTCAGTCACTTCCGAAAACAATTTCAAAAAGTCATTGGTGTGAGCTAGTGTCTGGAATCGAACCCGGACCTCTGGATCAGAAGCTGTGTTCTCGACCACTGCGCCACCAAGACTCTACTTCTATCATAAAAAAAACTATTAAAATCAAAGAAGCAAGTAAGGCGTGCAAGACTCGTGCCTTAATTATGTGCTCTCTGTTCTCTCTGCCTACCTCGCAAGGAATTTGGCGTGAAGTTATGTATGTATGTAAAACTTTCAAAAATCATTTCGAAAAGTCATTAGTGTGAGCCAGGATTTGAACTCACAACAACTTCTTGATTCAAAAACGGGGTGCTCTACCACTGGACCACCTATTAAATTTTACCTATAAAATTATAATCACTACATAGTATAAAACAAAGTCGCTTTCTCTTTCCCTATGTCCCTTTGTATGCTTAAATCTTTGAAACTACGCAACGGATTTTGATGCGGTTTTTGATCTATAATTCATGAATAGTGTAGTGAAAAAAAATGATAATTTTCAAGATTTAAAACTTTAATCGAAAACGCTGCCTGAACCCTAAGTGATAAATCAAAACAATGTACTAAATTATTATACACCTTTAAAAGGTCTATAAAAAAGTCCGCGAGGGCATATGTCTATGTCTTAGGAATAACCCACAATGACCATTATTATTTTTTAACTTTTTACGAGAAATAATGGCTTATTTACGAAGCAATTTTAAACATTACAGCATTAATTTTCATCCAATTAAGTGTTTAAAATAGATTGTGCTTTTAATATAGATCAATATAGCCATTTACAGCATGTAATTTAAACTAATATTTACGAAGATATTACAGTATTAACATAGCGGTACATAGCAGTTGCGTTTGCGCGCCAAAACGCGTGCCGATAAATAGCACAAATTGAATTTTTTAAGATCCAAATATTACTAATTTATTTCTTTTGATGCGGAACGAAGTTCGCCGGGTCAACTAGTACCCTATAAAAGCTATAAAATTTTAATACATACGATAAATAATAAACTATATTACAATTGTGCTTAAAAAAATATTACATATAGGCAAGGGATCACGTATGCAGTGCGCCAGTTACAGGGCCATAAGTTTGATCAGCTAAATAGCGGAAGTGCATGGGAGAATTATTGGAAGGAGAATGAGGGTGATATCTGACGGAGTGTTGAGCGACACTTAGGGAGGTTTCAGAAGTGGAAGAAGGTGCATGGACCAGACTTTCAATCCGCAACGTCGTAGAGCTAAAAAGTTTACTGTGGGTTTGTGTATCTCAAAAAAGTCCTGGAGGAAGGTGATGTCATTAGCCTTAAAGGTTGACGATCGTGTATAACAAGAATTATGAAAGTCAAAGAAACGAGTCAAAAAACTGTTCTCTCAGCCTACCCCACAAGGGACTTGACGTGCAGTTACTTATGAACCTAAGTATATATTTCTAATCTAGTTACCTAATTCAAGGCTACTATTTATACTAATCTAGGTAGGTAAAATATAAAGCTCAAGTTTCGTATCATCTTGCTATAAACAGATTCTTCTTATTTTTTGTTATTATAAAATATACGCAATATTCCTTGCGAATGCGAATATCGAAATACGTGCGAATATTCGCGAATGCGAATATTCGTTACATCACTAGTATCCATGGCATGCATCATGCGAATGCACTCAGTTTTCCAATTACAGCATTTTAGCCAATTTTCTTTAGTAATAATAATATTTGTTAAAAAAATTATAGCTATCGTTAAAATAATATAAATATGGATGAACGTACAAGCATTGACTTTTTTATATTTCACATTTAATGTGAACACTTAAAATTAGCGCACTCTAACGGCACATTTTAACACCAATTCACATTCCAATTAGACTTCAGCATAATTCGGAATCGTACGGCACTGAGCAGCATAATCTGCATAATGCTCTGTAATTGGAAAACTATTAGAGACTACTTTTTCGAGTGCCCGATTGTGCGTAGTGTTGTTGTAGTTGGAACATCAACGTTAAGCATTATGCCGCATATTGCGCTATAATGCTGTAGTTAGAAAACTAGGCATATGTAATTCAATAAAAGTTTTTGTAATGATTTTTTTTTTAATAAATACATTTTTTTTAACAGAAAAGTAGAAGTATACGCGTGTTATTTTTAAATTTACGGTCGACTAGCTTTAGTGCAGATCATCCGTTTAGCGGACAACTAGACACTTCCAACATAAAAATAGACTATTATCTATATCTCTATATCAGTGGCGTTTTGTTTGTTAGGTATTCGCATATGTGCAAATGTGAAAAATGGTGTAAATAGCGTGTTTAGCGTGCTCTTCTACGTAGCCATCAAAACTCCTCTAGAATGTCATGCATAAAGTGCAACGAATTTATGGATGATATGATTAGGTTAGTTTAAACTTTAGGTTTAGGCTTAGTTAGGTTATGATTAGTTTATAGATGTAAGAATTATAAAAAAAAAACTCGACTTAAAGGTCCTTCTAATCCGGTCGTTAAAACCTTAAAAAAATTTAACCAACGCAGTTTGAAATTCACGGTTCCCTACTTAGGAGTTTTCCCTCTAGATTTAGATTTTTTAGGGGTATTATTATACTTTAATACGTTTGAAAAGTCTTTTTATTAAATAATATTAATTTAAATTATACTTTTTTTAATAAAAAGCCTTTTGAAACGTATTATTTCGTAGACATTATGAATTTATATTTACAGTTGATAAAGTTACGTTTTTAAAAGTTACTTTACCCTCAATTTAGTTAAATAGAGTGCTATCTTATATACTCAAAAGAATTGAGGAGAAATGCAGAATGACACTGGCTATTGGCAACAAATCTCATAACCACGCCTTTAAAAGTCCGTAATTTTATAGATATTTTAGGGGGTTAAATTAATAATTAAGGCGATTTTAGGGGTTTTTGACACAAACTTTAGGGATTAATATTTTTGAGAGTTGGTAACGCTTGACTTAAAGGTCTTAGTTACCAGGTCATTAAAACCCTTAAAAAAAAAGGGGGAACACAGTATTACCAACTTTTTTTCAAAGTGCTGTTCTGGTTGATAGATTACTTGCTGCTAACTCGATTTTAGAAAAATGTATGGCCCCTTCAACTATGCTGTACTTACAATTAATAATAATTGACGAGCCTCGTGGCGCATTGGTAAAAAACTACCGGCTGCAGCAACGAGGTCGGGGGTTCGATTCCCACCCGAGCACAAATATTTGTGACAAACATGAATATTTGTGTGGCGTCTGGGTGTTTTTCTATGTATTATAAGTATGTATTTACAAAAGAAAAGTAGATATATATTTATTATTATCCGTTGTCTAGTATCCATAACACAAGCATTTAGTTGCTTAGCTTGGAACTAGAGGGCGCTGTGTGATTTGTGTCCAAGATATTATTATTATTAATTTCTGAAATTTGTATTACCTTATTTTCACGATCTTAATAAGGAAATGCAATCTGAAAGTCCAAAATTATTTATTTTGTATGAAAAAGTTTTCGCAACGTACAAAACAATTTTGGAATGTTTTATTAAACCAGAATGTATGGAGTTGTCTCCTACAGAAAAAGAAGTCAGTATAAATCAAACAGAAAGCTTGGAACTTAAAATTTTGAATGTAAATTATGATTTGAAAGCTAATCATTTACCTGCTGACCAAGTATACCTAGGAGGTGATGTTTTAGCGTTATTATCTCAAGAAGAATTTGTTCATGACATGGGGGAAGACGAAGTAAAAAAATTCATCCAAAAATGTGTCGCTTTTTATACGATGAGTGTTAAGCAAATAAGAGATCGCCCACCCATTTAAAGACTTACAACGACAACGACTAAAAAAAATATCATTTTTAAATCCTCAATGCTTAATTGAGCGAAGATCTGTATCTACGATTGTTCATTTATAAACATTGTTCCCAGGTAAATATCATTGTTATAAAATATAAAAACATAATTGATAGCTACAGTCATTATTTTTTCAGATTTATGCCCTTCAAATTTAACTGAATTGGATCGAGAGTGGAGATTGTTAAGAAATTTCACTTTTCCTTTTACTTCTGAAATGTCAGAGTTGAAGACTTTTGGCATCATGTTTCGGAAATTAGAAATGGCGATCGCACACAAATGTTCCCTTTGTTGAGTCTATTCGTCAGAAAACTTCTTGTACTTCCGCATAGTAGTGCTAATGTCGAAATATTGTTTTCTGCAGTCAATTTATTGAAAACCTCTAGCCGAAATAAACTATTAACGGACATTCTTCAGGGACTTCTACATACGAAACGATTCATCAATGAAAGCTCTGAACAACCAGTACCTACGCAAGATCATTATAATTAGATTATTTAATCAAAATATGTATTCTTTTAAAGAATAGAGAAATATTTTACTGATATCAGTAAAATATTTTTATCTTATGTTTAAACATAAATTATAAGTTTTATAATACTGTAACTAAAGTTTTATAATACTGTAACTAAAGTTTTATAAAGTTTATAAAACTAAAGTTTTATAGTAGATACCTACTGGTAACAAAAATTAAACTACTTTTTTTTTTAATAAAAAAAAAATTAACAGAAAAGTGCATTTCAGTTTCCGGTCCTCATTGTGAAGTACATGTAACATTGATCTCTTTCATCCATAATATGCTTTGATTTTTTTATGAATATTGTCCATTTTTTAATTAATATTCATTTTTTTACTAATATAGATAAAGTACATACATACATAACTTAACGCTAAATCCCTTGCGGGGTAGGCAGAGAGAAAAGAGCGCCATAAGGCACGATTCTTACACGCCTCACTCGCTTCGTTGACTTTCATAACTCTTTTCATGCACGCGCGTCGGTTTTTGAGGCTCCTAATATCACCTTCCTCCAGAACACGTTCTATTTGGTCATGGAATGTGTGTCTTGGCCGTCCTCGACTCCTACATCCATCCGCTTTTGTGCTTTTGCATTGTATATCTGCTTAGTCAGTCTTGCATCAACCATTCTTTCTACATGTCCGAACCATCGGAGCATGCCCTTTCTTACTTTTACACCGACACTCTCTTTCAAACCAACTTCCTTCCTTACAAACTTATTTTCTACGCGGTCAGCGAGAGTCACTCCGCAGATTTTGCGCAGTGCCCTCATTTCTACCGCGTTTATTCTACTTTCATGCACACTCTGCCATACCCAGCTCTCGCTTCCATAAGTTAGCGTTGGGATCAGGACTGCATTGTGGATTGCTAGCTGGGCTTTTCTGCTAATGTTTTTTGCGCCCAGGAATCTGCCCAACGCTCCATTTACGCTATATCCTATCGCCACTCGTCTTTCTACATCCGCGGTCTACCTTCCATCCCTGCTAAAAGCGCATCCAAGATATACAATTTCATTCACCTGTTCCAGCACTATATCATCAACCATTATCCTTGCATCTGTTCTGGATTCCTCCCTTTCAAACACCATAACTTTCGTTTTCGTCGCATTCAACTGCAAGCCTTTAATCATGCAGTCATCTTTCATAGTAGTGACTAGTGTTTGCAGGTCCGACGGCGATTCGGCTAGAAGCACGGCGTCATCTGCGTAAAGCAGGCAGCTCACAACTAGGTCACCCATTCGCATCCCTACATCCATCGATCTCATTCTCTGGAGACAACTGTCCAGGTACAGGATGAACAGTCGAGCGGACAGCACGCAACCCTGTCTGACGCCGATATTGACGTCAAACCAGGGGGACAAGCCGCCGTCAACACGCACACACGCTGTGCAGCCCTCATAAGTGGACTGCAGAGCGCGCAGCAGTGCTCCGCTCACCCCGTAGCCCGGGAGTATATCCCACAGATCCTTTCGTAACACTCTGTCAAACGCTTTTTCCAGATCCACAAAACCGCAGAAAACCTTCCGGTTAACAGCCAGTTGTTTCTCCACGATGTTGCGGAGAGAAAAAATCAGATCCATGCACCCTCGTCCGCTTCTAAAACCACCCTGAGCCTCCCACAATACTCCATCAGATATCACCCTCATTCTCCTTTCAATAATTTTCCCATACACTTTTGCTGCTAAACTGATCAAACTGATGGCCCTGTAACTGGCGCACTGCATACGAGATCCATTACCTTTATACAAGGACACGATGACAGCGCGCCTCCAGTCCATGGGAACCTTACCCGACCTCCAGCAAAAAAGTGATTACTTTTTTACGAAAAAAAAATGAATTAAAGGTATCACATCTTAGGGAAGTATTTTATATAAAACTCAAAATTATAGATGGTAGATCTACCTACTTTTCGAATTGAAGATGGTTGGAAACTACCAACTTTTGAAATTACATCTACCTACTCGGTTAAATTTGAGTTGGTAACACTGTCGAAATTCGTTAGCACAGCCTAGGGATGTGACATTCAACATAAAAAATCGATTTTTAGTTAATCGATTAATTTATTACTATGAAAAAATCAATTAATTAATAATCGATTTTATTTAAAAAAATTATCGATTTATTTAAATTAATCGATTTTTAAATTTTTGGGTAATATGTACAATTGGCATTGCCAGATTTATTGTCAACATGGAAATATTGACGCCATCTACTTGTCGTCCTTTTAGTCGTAGACATTGTTTAAAAACAAAACCAAAAAAGACTTTTATAAACTTCAACAAAACTTTTAGTCACGAATTAATTATTATTATCATCATCATCTTTAGCCTTTAGAAGTCCACTGCTGGACGTAGGCCTCCCCCATAGAGCGCCACATCTGCCGGTCCTGTGCAACCTACATCCATCGGCCTCCCGCGGATTTCACAAGGTCGTCTGTCCACCTGGTAGGGGGACGGCCTTCTCCGCGTCGACCAGTTCGTGGTAGCCACTCGAGAACCTTTCTACCCTAGCGGTGATCGGTTCGTCGAGCGATGTGGCCAGCCCATCTCCACTTCATATGTCATCTACCAGTGATGACATATGGAGCTGAGACGTGGTCTCTAAATGTTGGCCTCATAACGAAGCTCAAGGCAAATCGAAGGTGAGTGATGTATTCGCCATTGATGTTGATGCCTAGTCCAGACCAATCCAAGAGCTTGAATATGTCCTCCAATGCAGCGGTGAACAGCTTCGGGGAAATTACGTCCCCTTATCCGACACCTTTCTGCAATGGAATGGGATTCGTACTCCCAGACCCAATCCGGACTGACATAGTGGCGTTTCTATACAAACACTGCAGCACTTCGATATACCGATAGTCAATTTGGCATCTCTGGAGGGACTGTAGCACTGCCCAAGTTTCGACGGAATCAAAGGCTTTCTCATAGTCCACAAATGCCAGGCACAAAGGCTGATTATACTACTCGGTCTTTTGTATAATTTGGCGTAGTGTGTGTATGTGGTCTATGGTACTATAACCTTTACGGAAACCGGCTTGTTCGGGAGGCTGGAAGTCGTCAAGCCTGCGCGAGAGTCGATTTGTAATGACCCTCGAGAACAGCTTATAGACATGGTTCAGAAGCGAGATGGGTCTATAATTTTTCAAGCGGGTTGTATCACCCTTTTTGAAATATAACACCACCACGCTCCTGGCCCACGCCTCTGGAACGTCGCCCCCGAGCACGACAGAATTAAAAAGTTTCTGAAGGGCCTAAAGGATCGGTGTACCACCCGCCTTCAGAAGTTCGGTAGTAATTCCATCGTCACCCGGTGCCTTTCCGTTCTTTAGCTGCTTGAGAGCCATTCTGATCTCGTACAGACTGACGTCCGGGATGTCTTCGCTGTAGTGCCGAATTAGCTTGGATCTGGGATCTCGAGCCAAGCCGACAGCAGGATTTTGTGTAGACTCGTACAACTGTCTGTAAAACTTGTGAACCTCTCCCAGAATCTCATCTTTGGAAGAAACAACGACGCCGTTATCCTTCTTCAATTTAGTCAATTGACTCTGCCCATTAGACAGATCTTTTGCGAATACTTTAGAGCCTTGGTTACGCTCTATAGCTTCTTGTATCCGTTGGGTGTTATATTTGCGAATATCGCGTCGTACACTTTTCGAGGTCTGCCTATTTAGCTGCCTGAGTTTGGACCAATCGGCCGAAGACTGCATCGAAATTTTTTGTCTCTCCTGCATGATCCTGAGATTGTGTCATTAATTATTCGTTAATCGGTAATCGTCAATTTCAGCAGGCAGACATAATTAATGCCGAAATTAACGAAATTCGTGACACACTAATTAAGAAAAATTGTTAAATAGTCTTAAGGAACTTATGTCTTGCCTTTGGGGGGATGGATGATATACCACTGATAAACCCCAGATGGTTTTTGTGGTATGTGACTAGAAAAGTCTCCATGTAATCTTTAGTAATTTGGAAATAAACAATTAAAGAAAACATATCAACCAAATGTCGGCTAATAAAATAGTATTATTCATTGACTCCATCTAGTGAATATTTGATTAAATGAGTAACAAACTGTTTCAAAGGTATAGAAGGAATGCGGTCATAGATGGCGTTAAAAATAACATTATGGAGAAAGTATTCTTTAGTAGTTTTCGTTACGGGCCAGAAGACCAAACTTAATAACGGGGCGTTGCTGATGAAAAAAATCGATAATATGTAATTGAATGATTAATAAAGTAATCGATTATTAATCGATTAGTCATATAAAAATAATCGCTAATTAAAATCGATTTTTTTACTTTTAGAAATCGATTTTTAATTGATTATTTCAATAATCGATTATTTTTTCACATCCCTAGGCACAGCCTTACCTTGGCATAATCGCGGTAAATCGCGTACTATGATCGTGTAATTGTTCTTTTTTTGAATTACTTGTGATAACCATACCAATAAATATAATTTATTGGTAGATAGATTATTTACAGTCTTTGTGTAAAATAAATAATTTTCCTCCGATTAATTACCTAAAACGCTTAAGTGTTACTTCCTCAATTCGATTTAAAATTGAGGTTATCTTGCCATTTTCAAACGAATACGGAGATAAAACACTAATTTAAGATTTGTATTCATTACAAATATGTCTATTCGAAAGCGGCCTTATTGTATATTCGGATGCACTTACCTAGGTAAGTTTTAAAAATTACCTTCTCGAAATATTAATCCTCTAGTGACAACTCAAAATCTATGTGTTTATATTTTATTGTTATCCAAGGTGCGAGAGTTTTATAACGAGTAAGCGAGAGATTCTTAGAGAGAGGATCGCAATGAAAAAAATATAAACATACATAACTTCACGCCAAGTCGTTGGCAGGGTAGACAGAGACAACAGAACGCCATAAGGCACTCTTTGACTTTCATAACAGTTGTCATACACACTCGTCGTTTTTTAAAACAAATTGTTCATGAATGTAAATGTTATGGCAGTCTTCGGGCTGACATCCTTTTATTGAACCTTTTATTTTGCTGACAGAGTTTCCTTATTATTTTTGCGTGATGAAGATATGTTCCTGTTCTGTAGGAATAGTCCTTTGTGTGTTATAATTGTTCATCCCCAAAGGCTCTTTCATTGTAAAATTTAGTTTGCATCTATAAAGAATCATTCATTATATATGTAGATGAAATCTAAGGTTTTATTCAAACATGTATGTTCTATTTTGTAATAAACATCAATCCTATGTTATAGGTACACATATGCACAGCTTTCCACATCCAGAAAAGAGGCCAGGAATGTTTAAGGAATGGGTGTCCATTGTTGGGAACAAACTGAAACAAACTGATCCTTTCAAGATTTACTTACACAATGAAGTGTGTATCTACCATTTCAAATTGGTTCAAAGAGCGGCAAGGCGCCGACTAAAGGAAACCAAACTGTCGCCCCCTCTGGAAGGTGTGTATCATTTTTTTAAATCAAATAAACTTGGTATAAATAGGTCAACTCAGGAGTGTGCGTGGCCCTATATGTAGGTAAGCCTTGTACTTATACAATGAATCTGTGTGCGTGACAAGAAGTACAGTCAAGTACAAATACAGTTATTTACGGGTTTTAAGAAAAAACTGTAAATTCGCAATATAATTTTTTATTAAAATTTCATATAAGTATAATACTGTAAGTAACCCGACTTTCTTTTATTTATATAGATTATTCTGAATCTCTACATGAAAAATCTAATGATGAATTTTCGAATTTGCTGCTCTCACCAAGGTTAATTATAAATTCTGACTCCATGTCCAAATGTCTATAGTACTTTTCTTCTTTCTTTTGTACATGTCAACAAGTATTACCCCACATCTCTTCATCAATTTGACTTAAACGTTCACTTGGGAGTTTCATTATTTCCATCACATTTTGGTCGATACTATGCGAAGCATTAATAAATAAATAAAAAGCCTTTTATTCCATGCAACTAAATAGTTTCCTTGTAAAATACAATCATCAATCATTGTTTTTTAAAAACATTTATCATTACATTGCTTTTTTAACATAAAATTTATAATAGTAGTACAAATTTAACAAATCATTTTCATTCAGAAATCATCATCAAAACAAAATTAAGGTAATATATAGTACAATTTACTATTTCGTCAACAAGTTATAAAAAATATTTTATTTAGCAATAAATAATTAAAACAATATAATAATGCAATATAATCAATAGGCAATAATAAAATATTTCATTATGCAATCAATAATCGAAATAATACAATATAATTCGAATACAATAATACAATACAATATAATTTTTTAATATTCCCCACACATTTTCTATGGGACTTAGTTCAGGATGATATGGTGGCAGTCGAAGAACTTTTATGCCATATGGCTCAAGTATGTCGTCAATCTTGTAACAGATATTTATATATTTCTATGTATTATAAGTATGTATTTACAAAAAAAGAAGTATATATGTATTAATATCCGTTATCTAGTATCCATAACACAAGCATTTAGTTGCTTAGCTTGGAACTAGAGGGCGCTGTGTGTATTGTGTCCAAGATATTATTATTTATTATTATTATTAGATATACATAGTTTTCAGTTTTTATAGTTTAGAGCCAGATGCTTTTCCTTCAGCCAATATATTGGTAATTTTTCTCTCTGATACCCCCACTGCCATTGCTGTTCTTTTCCGTACGCTATTTAATTGTGCGCTTAATTTGGATACTAAAATTGGACTTGCACTGCAAACTGGATCACTTACTAGTTCCAATATATGTTTTATGATTCTTGTTACTAAGCTTGGCGATTGTATGCTTATTCCTGTACACTTTGCCCAATACAATAATTCTAGACAAGACCGGTAGAAAGCTCTATTATTTTTTTCTATTGGTTTGAATAAAATAATTCCATTGTGTTTGTATTGTATATAGATATGTATTGTAGATATGATGCAATATGAAAGACCATATGTATCAAGAAAATGGCGACACCGCTGCACCTTCGGGTAGAAAAAGGCACGAAGTTATGTTATGTTATCAAGAAAATAACATAAAAAAGACAACATAATGTGATTTACTTTAAAATTATTTGTAAATAATTAAATACATTTATAAGATGCAGTATCTTTACTATCTAATAAATGTTTATTTATTTCATTTAGATGCTGCTCCCGTGGCAGTGAAAACTGAAATACTGGAAGAGGACTTGCAAAGTATAAATTCAGGTTGTCTTGAGATTGATGTGAAACCTGAACCTGATAAAGCTATATTTAGTCAATGTTTAGAGGATCAAATTGTGATGAATGGTGGCACAAATAGTAATATTGATTTAAAAGCCGTTGTAACACCAATTAAGTGTGATAGATGTAACAAAAGTTTTAATGACCAGTATGATCTGATGATACACAGTTGCACAAACTTGGATATAAAACCATTTATATGCGACATATGTGGGGTTTGTTTTAATCTTGAATCTGATTTAGTGAATCACAATCGTATTCACACCGGTGAAAAACCTTATAAATGCTATTTATGTGGAAAATGTTATAGCCATGAACATAGTTTACAAAAACATGTTCTTAGAATACACGATGATGAAAAACCATATATATGCAGTGTGTGCGGTTGGTGTTTTAACCGGGAGAGCGATCTGATAAAACACATTTGTGCACATAATCAAACAGAGGAATATGCCAATGAAATATCTGATAAAATTGATTCACACGAACAAGAGGACAAAACACCGTTTAAGTGTGATAAATGCGGAAGCTGTTTTGAACTCGAATTGGAATTAACAAGACATATTCGCCGGCACAATGGTGAGAAACCTTACCAATGTGATATATGTGGAACAAGTTTTAGCCGAGAAATTACATTGAAACAACATATGCGTACACACGTCGGTGAAATGCCCCAAAAATTTAAATGCGATATTTGTGTAAAAAGTTTCAAGAACAAAGCTGTTTTAATGAAGCATAATCGTAAAATACACGCTGATAATAAACCACATAAATGTCATATATGTGGAATTTGTTGTAGTCGAGCGGACGCTTTAAAGAGACATATATTTAGTATACATATGTGTGAAAAGCTACACAAATGTGATCAATGCGGTAAAAGTTTTACTGGAAAACTTAAATTGTACAATCATGTTCGTCGGCATAAAAGCAAAAAGACTTATGAGTGTGACATATGCGGAAAATTTTCTAATGACAAATTTGATTTAATAGCTCATCTCCGCACTCACAGCGGGGAGAAACCTTATAAATGTCACATGTGCGAAGCTTCTTACAGCAGAGGTAATACTCTACGAAGTCATATTATGCGTTCGCATACCGGAGAAAAGCCGCACAAATGTGAGACGTGTGGCAAAAGTTTTAGCGTGAAAGTTGATTTAGTAAGACATATACGTATACACACTGGTGAAAAACCATTTAAATGTGAAGTGTGTGGAAGATGTTTTAACCGAGAGAATAGTTTGAAAATGCATATGCGTATACACACTGGCGAGAAGCCGTACAAGTGTGAACAGTGCGGGCAACGTTTCAGTCTGATGAACTGTTTGAATGCACACATTCGTAGACATACTGGTGAAAAAGAATTCAAATGCGATGTGTGCGGCAAACATTTTCTATTGCGAAGCAATCTATACCAGCATATGCGAACGCATACTGTTGGCAAAACAAATATATGTGACATTTGTGGCAAAGGATTTGTTCGGGAGAAAAATTTAAGGGAACACATTTATATGCACAACGGGGAAACTCCTTATGTATGTGATATGTGCGGTGCCAGTTTTTATCAAGAAAAACGTTTACAAGATCACATTCTTCAACACACCAGTGAGGAGCCAAAGAAATGTGATGCGTGCGGCAAAAGTTTTGTACCTACCTTGTTTCGTAAACATCTTAGAATTTGTGTTTACAATCAGTCTGCAGACAGAATTTTGGAACTAAATAGGGCTTCGGCGAAACGTATTAAAAATCGGTTTCAATGCGATATATGCAAGAAATATTTCAGCGAAAAATACGTTTTGAAAGGTCATATGAACGGACATATCGGTATAAAACCTTACAAATGCGATAAATGTGAAAGAAGTTTCACACAAAAGGGTCTTTTAACACGTCACGTGCGTACACACACCGGTGAGAAGTATCAATGTGACATATGTTATAAATGTTTCACCCGTAGGCACAGTTTGAATTATCATAGGAAGAAAACACATGAAATAACAATCAACTGATTTGATAAATGCGATGTATTATGTGAATAACCTTGATGCAAGCCTTACTCATTACAATATTTATACAATTCCTCAGAGTGGATTGGCAGTTAAATTACTGATTAACAAATAAACAAATTTGCTGCTCATAATGCATGGGCAACGCCAAGACCTTTATACTGTGAAATCCTAGGAACTATATTATGTTATAAGAATTAACTTGTGCAATGTTTTTTTTTTATTATTTAATGAGAAGCACATTCTGAAAATGCGAATATTTATCTAAAAAGAGGTTCTTTTACAGCCAAACATGTTTATAAGCTAGTCTACGCTTCAGAAAAGCTAAGGCCCGTAAGATCAATCACAGTTTAAACTATTTTACCTAGTTTAAACCTCATCTGTCGTTTATTTCGTAAGATCAATGCTAGATAAACCTCCAATAACAGTTTAAACTATAGTTTAGCTTACACCAGGTGATTTTGCCGTTTATGGCCCGTAAGATCAATCACAGTTTAAACTATTTTACCTAGTTTAAACCTCATCTGTCGTTTATTTTGTAAGATCAATGCTAGATAAACCTCCAATAACAGTTTAAACTATAGTTTAGCTTACACCAGGAGATTTTGCCGTTTAAACCGTGGTCCTGCCTAGTTTAAAAATGGCGGTCGTTTATCAGCTGACATCTGACACAACGATTGTGGGTTCATACATAGATTTAGCATAGACTACAATAGATGGCAAATGTCAGGAAAAATTTACTAATAGCATCGAATCACTGACAGCGCAACCGCTTATATTAGATTTTGGGAACCGCGTATATTTTATTTACATTTCCACACATGAACATTAACTATGTAAAAGTTAACGTTTTGAAGCGCTTTTTACGAACACATTGATAATAATAATAATATCTTGGACACAAATCACACAGGGCCAGTTCCAAACTAAGCAACTAAATGCTTGTGCTATGGTTACTAGAGAACGGATACTAATACATATATACTTTTCTTTTGTAAATACATACTTATAATACATAGAAAAACACCCAGACGCCGCACAAATATTAATGTTTGTCATAAATATTTGTACTCGGGCGAAAATCGAACCCCCGACCTCAGTGCTGCAGCCGGTTGTTTTACCAATGCGCCACGAGTCCCGTAAGTCACTCACACATTAACAACCCATTTTTGGTCACGTTGTTTGGGTGACTATTGCCGATCTATTTTTCTTAAATCTATGGTCACACTATAAAACTTCATAAAAGAAAGAGAAAAAGAGTTTTTTTCACGAAATATGCCACAGACAATGTACAAAAAAGTGAATGATGAGCGAAATATGGACAATAAATAACCAAATGTTGCCATCTGTCGAAAACTAAACTTAGTTTACGTAATCTATGTCCATTTCGCTGGTGATCTTACGAGGCAGGTTTAAACTCTAGATTAAAATTGACTATAGTTTAGAAAATCGACAGTTTTAACTATGATTGATCTTACGGGCCTATACCGTGGTCCTGCCTAGTTTAAAAATGGCGGTCGTTTATCAGCTGACATCTGACACAACGATTGTGGGTTCATACATAGATTTAGCATAGACTACAATAGATGGCACATGTCAGGAAAAATTTACTAATAGCATCGAATCACTGACAGCGCTACCGCGTATATTAGATTTTGGGAACCGCGTATATTTTATTTACATTTCCACACATGAACATTAACTTTGTAAAAGTTAACGTTTTAAAGCGCTTTTTACGCACACATTGATAACAATATAAATAATATCTTGGACACAAATCATACAGCGCCCTCCACTTCTAAACTAAGCAACTAAATGCTTGTGCTATGGATACTACATAACGGATATTAATACATATATACTTTTCATTTGTAAATACATACTTATAATACATAGAAAAACACCCAGACGCCGCACAAATATTCATGTTTGTCACAAATATTTGTGCTCGGGTGGGAATCGAGCCCCCGACCTCCGTGCTGCAGCCGGTAGTTTTACCAATGCGCCACGAGGCCCGTAAGTCACTCACACATTAACAACCCATTTTTGGTCACGTTGTTTGGGTGACTATTGCCGATCTATTATTCTTAAATCTATGGTCACACTATATAAAACTTCATAAAAGAAAGAGAAAAAGATTTTTTTTCACGAAATATGTCACAGACAATGTACAAAAGAGTGAATGATGAGCGAAATATGGACATTAAATAACCAAATGTTGCCATCTGTCGAAAACTAAACCTAGTTTACGTAATCTATGTCCATTTCGCTGTTGATCTTACGGGGCAGGTTTAAACTCTAGATTAAAATTGACTATAGTTTAGAAAATCGACAGTTTTAACTATGATTGATCTTACGGGCCTAAGAGTGGTATTTGAAAATACTAGACTGATATTCGTTTGTTGAGGATTCAAATTAAAAATGTAAATAAAGAATTAAACAATATTTGTTCTCTTATACTTATTGTGTAAATATAAAAATACATGTTTACCTTTTATCAATTTAAATAAAAGTTATGAAAAACATTAATTGTGCCCTTTTTTTTTTGTTTTTTAATTTTTTGAAGTGTACGAACTCTCACATACAGGAGTGAGTGTTGGGTGTGGCTGGCGAAGCATGAAAGTAAGGTGAATGCAGTGGAGATGCGTATGTGTGGAGTCACCATTGCGGATCGAATGAAAAATGTCGTGATAAGGGCGAAATGCAAGTTGAAGGTTGATGTGGTGACCAAAGTGGAGAGAAGTATGTTAAAATGGTTTGGTCATGTTGCAAGAATGAATGAAAGCCGACTGACTAAAAGAGTATACGCAGCGAATGTGATAGTGGCAGGATCGGGATCGGGAGACCAAGACGTAGCTACCAGGACCAAATAAATGGTCTGTTTAAAAAAGAAAAAATGGATGAACAACCACAAATTACCATATAAATAGTAATTAGATACAAATATATACTAGCTGACCCGGCAAACGTTGTCTTGCCGAAAAATAAAATTTAAAAAATAGGGGTTGAAAATTTAGGGTTGCATGTATTTTTGTATCCCGATTTATAAAAAAAATAAACAGAAATATGTCGAAAAATTAAAAAAAAAATTGAGGGGTGGGCTACCCCTGTGATTTAGGGGGATGAAAAATAGATGTTGTCCTATTCTTAGACCTACCCAACACGCACATAAAATTTCATGAGAGTCAGTCAAGCCGTTTCGGAGGAGTTCAATTACGCACATCTAGACTCGAGAATTTTATATATTAGATATATATTGTTCATATGTGGTAATGAATCCTGGCCCACACCAATGACTTCACGCCTTTTTCTACCCGGAGGCAGCGGCTATTAAACATCGACTAGTAAAAGTAAAGAAAAAGCAATGGTCATTGTGTGCTATCCCTTAGAGAGATAAACATATACCTTATCAGACTTTTTTGCAGATCTTAAAAACCAGTGACATAACGGTTGTGCATAAATAGCGCCAACTGAGCTTAATAAAGTCCAAAATATACTAATTTGTGGTTTCTGAGGAGAAACAGAGTTGGTGACTTGGTGATGTGAGATTGTATGCCTATACAAGAGAAAAATCTTTTTTTTACTGAATATTGGTTGGCTTTAAATTACTTGTGACCTGTTTGAAGTCATGTGTGATAGTAATTGATGAACAATCACATACTAATGGTGCCCCCTGTGTATTCCATGAGATACAGTTACATATCTCTCGGCGATATCGAGTCCTTACTGCTGTCTTTATTTTTATGGGCGTGTATGGGTGTGTAGACATCTGCAAAACCCTCAGGTCTACAGGCGGGCGATTCTTTGCTTTGCTTATTTTTCGTGTCCGACCGAAGCTTCGGCTTCGGCCAAAAATCCATCTTCGGCGAGATCTTCGGCTTCGGCCCAAGCCGAAGGTCCGAGAACAGTCGGAATTAAACGAACTGTTACGAAAGAGTGATTGACTGACGGACCGGACTCGACTTATTTCATTTCGGACACCCCTAGCACCGACAAAAAAGCGGCATTTTATGTCTTCACAGCTTTATTAATTGTATGTATGTCAAGTAGGTATATTCAGGGTCTTTATGAGTAGTAACATAACAAACTTCACGCCTTTTGTTACCCGAAGGTGTAGGCAGCGGCTGTTAAGCCTCGTCTCGCCGTTATGTTTACGTCCCAAATGGAATAGGTGACGAACCTATTGCCATACCGGGCACAAAGTTTTCATTCATCGATATTTACATCACACTTAACGTCCGAAAACAATTTCGATAAGTCATTTGTGTGAGCCAGTGTCAAGATTCAAACCCGGACCTCTGGATCAGAAGCCGTGTGCTCGTACCACTGGACCACCGAGACTATTAAGTAGTATTAATTGAGTATTAAGTAGTATATGCATGTATAGTAATACTGTGTATGTAATATGACATATTATGGTGATGTTCATCAAAAAAAGTGATAAGACCTTACTGAAGTATTTACAGACCTATCTCACTCCTGAGCTACATCTACAAGTTGTTCTCGAAGGTCGTCACGAATCGTCTCGTTGCAAGACTGAACGAATTCCAGCCTCCGGAGCAGGCCGGATTTTGAAAAGGCTCTAGTACTGTGGACCATAACCATACTCATCAGCAGTTTAAAAAAAAATAAAAATTTCGCAATCATGACTCATCGTTTATTTCTAATAAATATTAACATTTTCAGTTTAGTAATAAGAACATTATTTATTTAATTAATTCATACTATTACAGAACATTCCTGTTTGTGTATACAGCATTCAGTTCTTTACCCTCTTGTTGATAATCTAAGTCTAAGATTTTCTGTTGACAATTAGAAGTTGTTTATTAAATACAATAAAGTGCAAACAGGGGTGCGTATCGGGTGGGACTGGAACCTTTGAGGTTCTCAAGATTTAAAATATATGTTTTAAACATCAATATTAACTTAATTAATTGAACAGTACCTTGTCATTCGTACTCTGTTCTCCTCAACTATTAATATATAATATCTATTAATCACGTTTATAATTAATAATAATAATAAAGTACTTTCTAAAAGTTAAAAACAGCCAAGTTATTCTTAGGGTCACATTATTTAACAAAAAGGGAAGATCAAATCGGATTTATTTACAATATATAAATTATTTTATAAACACTTAAATCCATAGTAGATATTTATTTACAATGATTTTATTCCATTTAAATGCCTATAATAAATGCATAATTACTTGTTGGTTCGGACAAAAGACAATGGAGCAAAGTTGAATTTCTTAGTCAAAGTACTTACATGAGTTATGTAACATCTGTGTTTTATGGAATTGCAGTCTATTAAGTTATTATCATAATACTTAAATTAAACATTCGTACAATAACACTTAGAAAGTATGTGTTACACTGACAGTTAAAACTGAATATTATTTGTAGCATTTACTCTTTACGAAACGAGATCTTATAGCTACAATAAATCTCGCAATCATAGAGAATATTATAAATAACTGGCGAATTTCTTTACTGGTAAGCTTGTCGGTTAAATCTTCACTCATATTATGTGTAAAACGTTTCTCACATATATCACATTTATATGGTTTTTCCCAATTGGGTATACAATTGTAGTACTTGAAAGTTTTTGGCTCACTGAAACCTTTGTCACACTCATATCACAATTATATGGTTTTTCCGGTTTATCGCCACCATCTGTTCGAGTACGTTTTCATTAAATAACTATGTTGATACAAAGTTGTCTCACAATTCAACATATCTCTAAGGTTTTTCATCTGCGTGTATCCGAATGTGGGTGTTTAAATTGGACTTAAGTCTAAACGACTTCTCACATATTTCACAATTATATATTTTTATACTGCCAGGTGAATGCATACTTTCATGAGCATTTAATTCGGTCTTGCTACTAAAACGTTTCTCACATATATCACATTTATATGGGTTTTCGCCGTTATGCACAGATACATGGTTACTCAAATTGTGCTTATATCTAAATTGTTTTTCACACAAGTCACATTTATATGGCTTCTCCCCGGTGTGCATACGTATATGTGATTTTAAATCATTATTACGTCGAAAACATTTGTCACATATAGTACATTTATAGGGCCTTTCACCGGTGTGTATCCTGGTGTGAGTGTTAAGACTACCTTTGTGTGTAAAACATTTGTCACATATATTACATTTGTAGGGCTTCATGCCAGTGTGCACGTGACTATGTACAATTAGTTCAGATCGCTGATTGAATGATTTATCACACATATCACATTTATACGGTCTTACATTGGTATGTAAACGTACGTGTGTAGTGAAACGAGCTTTCAGACCAAAACATTTTTCACATATATCACATTTGTATCGTTTCTCACCGGTGTGCATGATAATATGATCATTTAACTGAGACCTGATACGAAAAGATTTATCACAAAATTCACATTTGTATGGTCTCTCACGAGTATGCATACGAGTGTGAGCAGTTAGTTCGGTGTTACGACAAAATCGTTTCTGACATATGACACAATTGAACGGTTTCTCACCAGTATGTATGCGTGTATGAGTGTTGAGCGTACCCTTGTGAGTGAAACGTTTCTGACACAATTCACATTTGAACGGCTTTTCATGTGTGTGTCTACGTATATGATAAATTAAATCATTATTACGAGTGAAACATGTGTCACATATATCACATTTATAACGTTTATCACCTGTGTGTATGCGTTTATGTGTATTTAGCGTGCCCATATGTGTGAAACACTTCTCACACATATTACATTTGAAACATTTACCTTTAACATGGCCCCTGAGACAAACATTATCAATGGTATTCGAGTAAACATTTTGATCCTGGTCGAAATTAAGTTCAATTTCAAGTTTACCAGAGTCAGAACTTTCTGGATCTTCTTTTAATTCATTAAATGTCGACTTGTGCTGCGCAGATACACCTGAATTATGAAAATGATATATCACATTACATAAGAATATTAAACATACCCCTAAACAATAAATTTCATAATTGTTGAGATTGAATATTCTATGTACAGTGCAATTCTAAGCATTCTAGGCATAATGCAAACTTTCAATATAAATACTTGGATACAAAGGTCAGTGTAATAGGAGCTGTAATAAGTTTGATGCACTATGCAGGGCCGCCAGTTCAAGTAAAATGTTGTCATCAATAGTTTTGCTGTTCTTTCTGACTGTATTTTACCAGATTACTTACATATACACGGTCAGAAGATCAGAACTCCTTTATGAAAAAATCTCCTTTCAATTTAATTGCCTATTCAAATCGGACAAATAATACCTATGACAAAAAAGTTATAATATCCATATGATTGGGGTCGGAACGTAGGGGTAAAGGGGGTGGACATCTGGATACTTGTCCCATCGCGAATCACGGCATGAACCATTTTACGTCAATATTCTGGGAGGTCATGTTATTTCACCAGTTGAGCCTGCCACAATTCATGCAGCATGTCCCTACCACTGTATTGCATTTTGAAATCTAATGCCTGAGTAATTAAGTACATGTAGATATGTAGACATTGCAACATACCTTCTAGGTATTCCTCTTTTATTTGCACATCATCTTGTTTCTCCAAACCCTCTATTTTGACATTTATAAAGGATGCATTATCATCTTCATGATAATTGGAATCTTCAGGCATATAGCTAAAACCTACATTCGAATGAACAATGTCATGTCTCTTTTTGGTCTGTGATTCTGGTTTTAGCTGAAATATAAGTATCATCATGTATAATCAAGCAATTGATTTTTTAATTTATTATATAAATACATATGTACACCAAATTTTGTATATTAAATGAAATATTTAGGTGGGTATTATATTGTATCTTTTTATGTAGCATGATGAAATTATTCATGAAGTTATGATAGATGAAATGGGTGATATTGTTGACGGGATATTGAAATTAGAAAATATTACATATACATAACTTCACGCCTTTTGTTATCCGAAGGTGTAGGCAGCGGCTGTTACGCCTCGTCTCGCCGTTATGTTTACGTCCCAAATGGAATAGGTGACGAACGTCTTGCCATACCGGGCACAAAGTTTTCAGTCATCGATATTTATCACACATAACTTCCGAAAACAATTTCGGAAAGTCATTGGTGTGAGCCAGTATCAGGAATCGAACCCAGACCTCTGGATTAGAAGCCGTGTGCTCAACTACTGCGCCACCGAGACAAAATATTCTACTTTAAAATATCAGTGTAGAGTATATCATTACTTAGTATAAAATAAAGTCACTTTCCGCTGTCTGTCCCTTTATGTGCTTATATCTTTGACACTACTGATTTTATTGCAGTTTTTTTAATAGACAGTGGCTGTCAATAGTGTGGTTTCTAGCTATAATGCATGTATGATGTAGTAAGAAAAAGTACATCCAAAATTTACTTATTACTTTTGATTCGGAACAAAGTTCGCCTGGTAAGTTAGTATACATACATATTAATCAATGATTTATAATTTTTAAATTATCACTTGTAACATCTAAGGAATAATCGCTGAGATTTTAAAGTTTTATACAACGGCTGTAGGAGATGTTGTTTGTAGTCCTAAACTTTGCTAAACTCGCTTTGCACACCAATCATCATACATTAACGCAAATGCTTTGTCAACAATGGCAACCAGAATTAATCGGAGCTAGCAAATATTTTATACATGTGATAATTCATTAACAAAACTTCATGATGATTGTGTTGATGCAGTATCAATAGTTAGCTAAGTTAGTCTGAAATCAAACCGTACCTCATCCTTCTTCAACGTTGAGGTGAACATCTCTTCAATTTGAAGACAAGCAAACTTCAGCTGATGAAAGTTTCATAATCTTCTCTTCTCTAATCTACAGTACACAAAGCATGCATGTAGTGAGTTGTCTTTTGTTTCAAACTGTCAATGAAAATATTTGTGTTATGTAGAATAAGATTAGAAATAATTTACATATTAAGGTGTTTTAGTATTTAATAATATACACAATAAACAGAGTATTTAGAAAGAGTGTTATAAATTAAACAACAGCACCAATGACCAAAATGGTTAATTTAGGAATCCACATATGTTTGACCCTTTGCATCCAAACGAGCAAGGTCCACACTAGTAAATTTTTACTTCAGTAATATTGTAAAAACTAAACAATCAATTTTAGCAGATATGCATCTTTTTTTAATTAATAATAGAACCAATATTTATTTTTAGTTAAATTATTTCAATGAATAGGTACAACAGGTGACAAATTCCAGCAGACATAATATATATGTTAGCCCTGAAAAGAGCTTTTTGGATGGCGTGTCTTGTAATGTAAATATATAGTAGCTGCTGCTCTCTGCTCCCTCCCTCCCTCCCTCAATTTGGTACATTGATTACCATCACTAACAGGTTTTAATTCTTGACAGAAGAAAAATCAATAAATATGGCACTAAATATAACACGTATTTATAGATGCCAGCCATTACAAATAAAGAAATTACTCACAGGTAGTGTAGTCAGTTTTCTCATTTAATTCTTGCTGACTTGTAATAATTTTATTTTGAGTAAGCCTATCAACTACGAAAAATATTATCCATCCTATCCATTTTACATTAAAATACTATATCTAAAAGACAGAGGAAGAATCTGTTTTTTATTAGACAACAATTTAAAATTATAAAAATATTTATTTGAAAAAATCAAAACCAAAAATTATCAATAATGAAAAACAGAAATAAACTGGTTAACTAAAGAATTTATACAACCTGTTTATTCTACACAGATATTATTATACATTCACCTTTCGCGTTATAAAGGAAATCAATCTAATAAAAAATATTCGTATCGATTTTAGAAAATACTGGAAAATACCTAGGCTCCAACTAGGCTCCACTGGGCCTCTCTAAACCCATCATGAAAATGAAAGGAAACGAGCAATCGGAGTAATCATTTTTTTCATGACAGGCTAAAGCTCAAAAAAGAAGCAACAGGCTTACTTTGGTTGAATATAATTTATTCAACCTACTGTACAACCTAATATATTAAATTATGCAACTTTAAAGTATTTACGATATCTCAAATTTCTTCGATTAATTTAACATTTTTCACTTTTGATTTAAAACTATGGTCTCGTAATCCAATACACGCTAGATGAAGTTCTACAGTTTAATAAAATAAAGGATATTTTAACCATTCACTTTTAAAAATCGATGTAAACGAATATAAAACAAAGATGTTTGATTCACCAACAATTATTATTGATCATTCCTAGTTTGTTTTTTTTTATATTGTGTTTAGTTTATTTTGTAAGGTCTTTTGGGCCAGTAGTAGTCTCCTCCTGAGACTAGCGTGCCGCCCAGAGAAATATTATAATGACCCCTCGAGATCTTGCGATATAAAACATGTCATATAGATGTAAGCAGGATTGGTTTGGTGACTTTGGTGAGACACTGCTCAATTCTAAACATAGAAAGGACAATGGCTGTTTAGCTTCTAAGCCTTAGCCTGTCTAAACTGGGCAATTGAAAAAAAGTTAACATTTAGAGGGGAAGTCGTTCGGAAAGAAAGGCGCACTTTTTGAATAACTTTAATTTCACTTAACATAACTTCACGCCTTTTTCTACTTGAAGGTGTAAGTAGTGGTTGCTAAGCCTCGACTCACCGATAAGTTTACATCCCAAATGGAATGTGGCGAACCTATTGCCATACCGGGCACAAAATATTCAGTCATCTATATGTATCACACAGAACTTTCAAAATGTCCATAGAATGGAATTAGAGCCAGGATTCGAACGATAATTTTAATTTAATTTATTCAAAAACCTTAATTTATTTTTTACCTTTATTTATTTGCCAAGGGCGGCGCTGGCCACTTACCGTTAGGTGACACGCGTGCTCGTTTGCCCTCCTATCTTTAAAATTATTTATTGTTTTAAGGTCAATAAATTATACGATTTGACTAGTAGTACGGTTACCGGACGATTAAATTATATTTATTCGTACATTATTTTTATTTTACATTTTTCAAGTTTCAAATTAGACAGGATCAAAACTGACCCGTGGAATAGCCCTAAAACTGGGGAAACCACGTTAAAAAAAACGCCATAAGTACACTACCTCTTAAGAAACGTGTGCATAATATGACGATTACAATTTTTTCACTAGTTATTTCTCAGAAACTGTGGTTCGTAGAAAAAAAGTAATAATAAATTTTTGTAGATAATTTTATGATCTACAATTTTGTCTAAGGTATTTTTATGATAAAGCTTACCGTTTTGCTGAAAATCGCGAAAACTTTTTGACCTTGAATATTTTTTTAACTTTCAAATTTTTTTAAATTCCCACGAATTTAGGTAACTTTACTCTTATTTTTTGGTCTAATTTGACCGGACTAAATTGAGTGAATTTAGTATCGGTCGACTAGAAGGTCAAGAACGCGCCTAAGAATAAAAAAGTCGAATAAAATTAATGTTTTTTTAGGATTTTATTTTTATTTTCAAATCTACATTATTAATGGTGATCCAGTGGTCGAGCACACGGCTTCTGATCCAGAGGTCCGGGTTCGAATCTTGACACTGGCTCACACCAATGACTTTTCGGAAGTTAAGTGTGATTATGAATAACGATGATTGAAAACTTTGTGCCCGGTATGGCAATAGGTTCGCCAACTTTCCATTGGGGCGTAAACTTAACGGCGAGCTGAGGCTCAACAGCCGCTGCCTACACCTTCGGGTAACAAAGTTCTAAATCTTGAAAATTATCACTTTTTTAGTACACTATACATGAATTATAAATCAAAACCACCCCGTGGACACCCTCTAACTATTAAAAAAAACGCATCAAAATCCGTTGCGTAGTTTTAAAGATATGCGCACTTAAGGGGACAGACAGCGCAAAGTGATTTTCGTTTTATATTATGTAATGATTCACTTTATTTTACCAGCTTATTGAACATCTTGGACAGACAAAGGGAAAATAACACCCAATATTTGAATACAAAACAATTTAATTCGAAAATATAATACAAACAACATAGTCCTAACGCCCTAAGTAAGTTCAAGCAACAAATCAGCTTGACTATAAACAAGTTAAATTTGCGAAATAGAAAAAGATATCAACAGGAATAAGAGCAATTATTGTCCGTCATCTGTAGACTGTCGGTATCTTGTACAAAATATGTTATTTTGTGGGTCCATCAATTCCTAGTATCTTTTGTTTATTTCACAAATTCTATTCAACATAATTTGGAGTCAATATAATTAATTTCATATCACATTAAAACATCTAGTCAGAACTATGTTAGTGAGCTTGAAAATTTTATTTGGTTTAGATATAGCTCGGAAATACGAATTACAACATTATTACGAATGATATAGTTATGACGGCAATGTTTACAGCATTAAAACAGTTTTGTATACCACATATTGCTAAAATTTTTCGAGCTTAACTACACATAGAATACCAACTACATAGATGAAGTTTATTCAAAATTCCCACCAATAAGTATTCAATAATTGGTTACAACAGCTTTGTACAGCCTTAGACGTGTATCTGATAATGCAGCTAAAACACTATTACCATTTAACTGTACTGAACACACATCCAGTGCAGGTTCAGCTGCCGGTAAAGACATAGTTCGCACACCATCTAACCCATGGAGATACAGAGCACTATCACTTTCGGAATGAGCTGCAACCCATGACACTCCAGATGCTTTCACCCATGCAGCCCTAGACATCAATGAGGATCTTGCAGAGCCGTTAAAGGTATCCTCTGTATCAATGATTACTTCTCCATTTGGCACACTCGTCTTCAACTTACAAACTGTTAATTTAGACCGTTCCAATCCGTTTACGCTTGGTCGAATCGAAATTAATGCTCTGTGAGATTCATTATCATAAGTCATTGACATAAAGGAACCATCTACAGGAAGGGCTCTAGCTTCACGTTGACGGTTATTGCCAACCCACAACCGGCAAGTATTTAATTGGCATGATAAAAGACCAAATTCTGTAGAACATAGAGATACTACTGGCGACATATCTCCCGGTGATTGAAGGGTAGCTACAGATTCTGATAAGTTTCTAATATCATATTGGTGGATTATACCACCTACTCCTCCCACATAAAACTCATTGCTTCTAAGATAATCCCAAGAACATGACCAGAGAGGGATTCCTGAGTTTACTGTCACAAATGGGATACCTCTATCGACAATTCTTGCCGAACTGTCTAAGCCCACACTTAGAAGTAAATCTCTAGGTTGGGAGTAAGTTATATCACGAATGGGTTTAGGATGCAATAACACAAATTGTCCCAGTTTATAATCAATGCAGCTAACTTTACGTATACCAAAACCAGGAAATAAATGGTTCATGCTTTTCTGTGATACATATAGCTCATAAGTTCTGCAGTTGTAAGTCATGACTCTGCATCCACCATCTTTATATACCTCCAAGTTTTTCTCCAAGGCAAATCTCCACATCTTTCTCATTGGTTGTTCCTTAGTTACTTGTGACTTCATTAAAGTGCTCCTCAAGATGTCCAACTGTAACGAGCATGCACGATGAGCTATTTTAGATTTCTCTAACTGCAAGTCCTTTTTACTTATTTCCCCTTTTAAAACTTCTACTTCTTTCTGTAGAGCAGTTATTTCGGTGGTATCTGCAGCAACCAATCTTCTAGCATAAATAAATCTTATGTCTTTTAAAGTAGCTCTGCTCTTACATGTAGGACATGACCTTTCTCTTGCTGTTCGAGCTTTAAGCCATCTCTCCACACATGCTGAGCCAAAAAGATGACCACATTTTAATGCCACTAATCTATGACCACCAGAATTGCCCCAAGAGTCGAGGCATATTGGACATGTTTCTCCATCCATATCTTCAGATTTTGAAGCTACACTCACCCTTCTGACCTTAGCGGGAGGTTCATCACAGTCTGAAGTCTTTCTGGTCTGTGACACAGATAAGTTAGAATTATCTGGTGAAACAGAGAGAGGGTTACTATCATCATTAATACTGGAGACAGGATTGCTACTCTGTTCGTTTTGTTGACTTGTTAAATTACTTTCCCTGGTATTGTCATCACCAGTTTCATACTCAGACCAATGTTCAGCAGGGTCGTAAGGAACGGTTGATACGGAATCATTACTGTTTTCATCACTTGCTTCTGGTACATGCAGATCTAAAGGAGGTAAAGAATTTTCTTCATTGACTTGAGCATCTATATCTAATTGATTAAGTAATTCACGATCTACATATTGTGGAGAATCAAGCAGACTAGGACTTTCTGGCAGTTCCGGATCAAGTATGTTTAGTTCTCTCTCAGGTGATAAACCGCTTAGACTCATTGTAATACATTTGAGTTAACTGTAAAATAAATATGATACATTATTTTCCATATTATTTAACAAATGAGTGGGTATCTGAATAGAGGAATCTCCTCTCCGTGCCTCTCAATGTTAAGATTGTTTATGTTGACTTTGGAATAGCCGTATGAGAACTTACAAAATAATGGGCATATACCATTTAGTTACTGTGCAATTAATATTCCTTACTACCACAAGAGATGTTTGTATCAATACTGTCTAGTATATTTAACCTTCTTTTATAAATTTGAGATCCTATTTCGGTGATTTTACAGTTTTCACTAATTATATTAATATTTAGAGCCTTCTTATGAAACTATACAATTACAAAACTTAAATATCTATGTATGAGTTTCATGGTCAGTTATTTTATAGTAGCTTCTGTACTCTAACACAACAGGGTACAAATATTTACCTCAAATTCTTATTATTAATAACAATTTGATGGTATATTTTAAGTACATATAGGTTTTACTATTGTTGTTGATATTTTTAACTGTCTGATTTGATTTTGATTTTAAAATAATTAGACAGAATTAGCCTTCTTGGAATTTTTTTAAGAGTCTGATTTGATTTTAATTTTGAAATAATCAGACAGAATAGCCTTCTCAGAATTTGAAATATCTCATTGTAAAGTATCTATCACTATTGGATACAGGCATATGGATGTATGTGTATATTATAAACTTATATCACGATAATTCTAAGTGTTGTTTCAAAACCTACATCTTGTATTCTTTTTGTAAGGGTTTCTCTCTTGGTATTAATTGTTACCAATTTTGTACATGATTAATTTTAATATTGTTTCTTTTAAGAATAGGTGTTGCCTGATAGAACACTATTAGCACAGCATAGGCAGTTTAACAGCAGATACTCAATACCGATTACATATTTAAAATTATAATATCATCATCAATATAGAATTTTCAGGGCAAATTAGAATACTAAATAACTTTTTACTATTTATTTCTTTTTACTAATTGTCTTTTTGTATTGTTGCAGGATTCTTTCATTCATTCAATTTTGAAATAACATATTAAAATCACACAAAAGCTAGCTTCCAGGTTTTAATAAAAACTGATCAGCAGACTTTAGATGAACAGTAAGAAAAATCCATCCTTATTACTAAATAATGTTGTTAAGAACCCATCGTCCACATGAAGTAAAATTTAAATGTTTAATACCCGCAGTCTTTATAAAGTATGAAAGGAGTCTGGAACGAAAATCGATATTGAATTATGAAGATACTTACAATGAAATGAGAAATTACCACTACAGTAACCAGAATAATTTAGATGAAAGAGTTAGGTATCAGGAAATGTTATTTTTATTCAATTGAACTGTAAAATACTTAGAATTTTATTTCTTGTGAAAAGAATCATAGACTCACAAATGACAATCACGACAGTTAACTAGACAGACAAACGCAAACAAGACAAACGGACTAACGGAGTCGATAAATCATATTGATTTATGCCATAGGCCATAGATTATCATCAAATATTTTATTCACATTTGGCCTACGTTAAAAATGTTAAAAGGACTACGTACAAATGTAAACCGAAAAACTACGGCGATACTATGATTTGTAAACGAAAATAACTATCGAGAAATATCTCGGAGGTTAGGCTTAATAGACAATGATTACAATCGAGCACAATTATTGTGCTCGCTATATTAATTACGGTAATCGCGTTTCCAACAAGTGCTCTCTTGTATCTCAGATTGGTCTTTAATTCGGATATGAGATCAAGAGCTTCGCTATGTGGAGACATATTTGACTCGGCAATAACTCGAGGCCCTTGCGGTCTTCCTACACCTCTGAGGATAAAAACGTGAGGCTATAAGGTTACATCAAGGAGGTTTCTAATATCTTTATTAAGGATTAATGGCTAAAGACTGATACAGTACTAAGGCTTAGTTTTCGGTGCCATTTAGTACTTGACAAGTAGATTTAAACAATTTAATAATTTTAGTAATAGGTAACATTTTCGTAGTTTATTGGTCACACAGTAGGTAACTGTCAACAGATTTCAACAGAATAAAAAAAAGCAGAACAGGGAGGCGTATTGTGTGTAGCGGTTTGCAGTCGATACCGTTCGAAACCGTTCTAAACAATTTTTGTATAGGATTATTTCCTATGTCTGAATTCTCATGCAAATTCTATATAATTTCAAGGAAAGGAAAGTTTCGTAATCAGTGAAAAGTTACTAGTTACTTTATGAGCAGTGCGATTGTGTTTTACAAGTTGATTACTATTGATATAATGGCGTCGACAACTTAGTCAAAATGTTATAAGTGAAAACCCGAATTAATGTGTTAAGCATCTACTGGGATGACCCTTATCACTGGTTAGTCTCTATTGCTTGTTATGTAAATGACTGTGAGATTTAGTGATATGCCCTTCTATCTTCTAACTGTGTTCTATTTGCGTATGACAAAAACATAAATATTCTGAAAATATACAATGTACTAAAAAAATTGTAGCAGGTATGTGAGTAGACACCTAATCTCTGTAAGTAGGTCGTGCAGCTCTTGTGTTAGTCAATATCTTGATTAGTTCGCTTTGCGCGAGCTGTGTTGACATTAACATCGAAAATGTCGCAAGCATATCTAGGTCATGTAGTTTGGGGTCAG
This sequence comes from Euproctis similis, assembly GCA_905147225.2. NCBI lineage: Eukaryota > Metazoa > Arthropoda > Insecta > Lepidoptera > Erebidae > Euproctis > Euproctis similis. The sequence goes on from LR990107.1 coordinate 5,505,762, forward strand.
CTGCGTGCGCATGTGACGTCACATCATCCCCTTCACACCCTGAAACACATTTCACTTTCTATATACCAATAAATATATAAAATAGGTCAAGATATCTAGAAAGATAAAAATGATGAAGCATCTTGCATGTTTCGCAGTTTGTTTACGCTCTGTTCAGATATGCTTTTCGTAATTTTACTCTGCCTTATTATTACTATTATATTACTTTATGAAAGCACTTTATGTTATATATTTTTTTCTAAGAGGTGGGCATTGATTGAGATTTTAAAAATAGAATTCCTTTTATAGATGTTTGGTAATCTAGCTGTTAGCTTCACCATGTTTATATCTTTTTGTTTATAATTTTCCAAGATATACTTCACTCATAAGATAATTATAACAAAAATATTCTATTTTATCACCTACCAATCAATTAATTTCATCAATGTTTTTATGGCTCTTAAGGTATTAGTGTGATAATAATTTATTTGCATTCTACTATAAAGTCTATAGTCCAATAGATGTTTTTAAAATTTAATTTGTAATTCTACTGAATGTGCTATAAATATAAATAACAAACACATTATTATCCTGAATACAAATAATTGTGCTATATTTTTATTTTAATATAACTTATTCTCTATCTTATAGGTCACATAAACAATTAATTACGGAGACTTTCGTAATTATAATATAATTTTAAATAAATAAATTACATTATTTACAATATATACAATTAAAAAAACTACCTGAAATCAAATTTCTCCGCATCTCGGTGTACTGGCAGCGTGCCCAGAAGACTGGCCGCATTGCCACGCTGAATGGCAATGCTAATCCTCTGTGCAAAGAATAGACCAGCCCTCTGGTTGCGAGAGGCTTCGATCAGCCTCTTTGCAAGATCTTTGTAAAGTGCACGAGCACTCGGACCCCATGTCCCCAAAGTCTCAACCCCAAACGGCTCAAACACATAGTCACCTACAAGGTTTCTGTATTTGTGCCGCTTGAGATTTTCTGCCGAAGCAGCAGCAGCACCGGCCACCTCCACCGTGCTTGGAAGATGCGATGGCGCAAGGGTGTCGACGCAAGTAGCGTCCCACACCAAAGGCCTACCAACAATTAATTAATTTAAATAAGTATCTAATATTACAAAAGTATAATTAAACATAAATATTTAAGTCATTACTGCTGAATCATTTCGCATTGAGCTGCTGCAGTATATAACTGGTGAATATAGAGCTATTTTTTATGACTGTGTTGTGATGCCTGAATAAATATCTCACGTCTGGGAGTCATTTATGCATGGTGTTATTATTTGTATAGCGCATAAGTGTTTGACTTGAGGTGATCTCAGTGGTTGTATTTCTTTTGTTAGTCGGGGCAGAGGCGTGCGTGGCGCGGTGATGGCGGCGCCGGGCGCCCCATGAGCCGGCTGCTGTGCTGTCTGTGCGCGCGCCAAACCGACATGGGCGCCGCGCTCTCACACCCACAGGTAATTCCCCTATAGTGCTTACATACCATTATCAACACAAATAAAATTATAGTATCTGTTTGTAATATAGAAATATCTCAGTTTTACAACATTGATAATAAATATACCGAAATAACATTAAATTGATGTCTGTTTTGTTTTCTGTTCTATCTCTGAAACGGTTGGATCGATTGTGATGGGACTTGCCCTGAGTAAACTCAATGTAATAAGTGTATAATAGGCTGATTTTGTATTAAAAGTTTACTTTTCTTTTTATTAAATTTTACAAGCTTGGAAAGCGGCAGGCACAGCTCAATCAATTTAATTTGGTCAAAGACAAAATGAAATTATTTTAATTTTATATGTTTAAAGTTTTTGCCATTAATGTGTTGCCAGTAATGTTGAGGTGATGTGGTGGTCATGGAAGTGTTGTCATCTATTTATTGTATATTGTTGTCGTCAGGAGGCCGAGGTGAACGACGGCGCCGGATTGCCGGCCGCGCCTCCCACCATGGCGGATGTCATACGGTCAGTTTAGTTAACACTTATTGTTTATCGTACAGGGATCAGTTGGTGCTGTATTATTATGAATGTGAGTTTTTTCTAATGGTACATGTTTATTACAGTGAGAGAAAAAAGAAAGCCGCCGGCTCTGGCCTGGGCACGTTGCGGAGACGCATAGCGCTCGTGAGAAGACCAAGGGACAATAGACCCGACAGAGGTATAGTAAAAAATCAGATAAATGGTCATTGAATTAGTACAAGTTATTAATTTTTAAAATTTAATTTTACGTAATATATTTATATTATCAGTCTAGCCTAGACAATTTATGTATATCTATAGTAGTGTGAAGATCTTTACGTGGGATAAATTTGCTTACGTCTATCTCAATGCTCTTCTTTAATGTCTCAGGGCGTAGAGAAGCGAACGTGATGTGATGTGTTTTTGCCAGGTTGTGAGCACGCGCGCTTTATCCGCGGCGTTGTATCTCGCTGGCGTCTCGCGGAGGTGTTCCTGCTGTGCGAGGAGCTGGAAGCGGGTGCCGCTCTGCGGGATCTTGCCACCCAGGCTGAGCTGGCACGCGAGCCGGCCGCCGACCTTCGCGCCGATCTCGCTGCTGCCTACCTCGACAGGTCAAAACCAACAAGCAGTCTCACTTTACTTTCTCTATCTTTTCATTTTCTCTTCTTTGGCTCTTCCAATCTCTTTAAAAATACACTAACTTCACAGTATCCTATGTGTTTCACACAGCAGTATAGTTATATAATGCTTTTCGCACGATAACGACCTCTAGTTGGGCTGTTATTTTTAAATAGTGTCAAAAAATATATTTAAGCCTTTTCTTATACCACCAAAAAGTTCTGGTGGTGGACGTACTTATGAAAATTAAAATTTCTTATATGTGAGTCAATGGATATTTTTGTTTATTCAAATTTAGTTATATTACATACTGAGAGATAAGTAAAAGTTAACTTATATGCGTTTTGGAATAATTTCCGTGAAATGCAATGGACTCCTGTTGATGACAGATGGTGGTGCGACGTAGAGCTTGTCGGAAGCGGGTGGTCGTTGCCAGCACACCGGGCGATCCTCTCAGCGAGGTGCACTTACTTCAGGGACCTTCTTCATAGATATCCACCGTGAGCGAATTGTACAATTTATTACTTATAACTTATTGAACAACGTTTTCTACGAAAACGTGTGAAAATTAACAAACTAAATATTATGTGATATTATACAAACTCATTCAGATTTGTGCAATAATGACGCATAGATATGTTTTTATAAGGAATTCAAGCAAAATTATTAGTATTATTTATCTACAATAATAAGAAGAAATAAATAAATTACATTATTTACAATATTAACAATTGAAAAACTATCTGAAATTAAATTTCTACGCATCTCTGTCTACAGCGAGTCGGGCAGCGTGCCCATACAACTTATTAGTCCATATTAAAGATTGTTTTTAAAACTCTAAAATACACGCGTAAGCAACCAAATGATGCGTATTTTAATTAATAGAAAAGATTGACATTCATTATTAATTATTATCACGTGACTGAAAACGCCAAAGCGGTCACAATGATAAAGATCGAATTTCTTACTTAAAATCCCCGATCACCCTTCAGGTTCGAGTTTAATTGATCTATCCTATCATTTCAGTTGGATCAAACTGGTATGGTGTAAAAGGGTAAAATCGGTTACGTAAAAAAAAGTACCAAGTCCCGGCGAAGTCGGTCCAGCTATTTCAGAGATTACCCGGAACAAATAGACAGACAGACATAAATTGTAACAAATGTTATTTCGGTGTATGTACCGTATATGTATATTCATATGAATGTATGTAGTAGAAAACGGTTATTTCAATAATAAAACAGAAATTTCGATTTTATTTATAGCTATTTCAATAATAAAACAGAAATTTCGATTTTATTTATAGCTATGTATAGATAACTATAAAAGTTTGCCTTGCTTAGTGATTATTGAATGTATGACAAATGTATGGTAACTTTAGGTCTGTGGTGCGTGTCCCGCTAGAGGGCGCCGGCGCCGCTCTTTCGCGGGCCGAGCTGGAGGCCACGTTGCTGTCGCTATACGCGGGCACGCAGGCGCTCCAGCGGACACCGTGCACGCTCTGTCACAGTGAGTCAACATAACATAACTTCACGTCAACTAGGGAAAGAGAACACACAGTCATCTTTTCTATGGGATAGGGGGGCAAACGAGCACGCGTGTCACCTCATGGTAAGCAACTAACGCCGCCCATGAACACCTGCAACACAGACAGTGATACAGTTGTGTTGCCGGCCTTTAAAATCGTATTGGGAAAGGATCGGAAGTGGGAGAGAGGAAGTTGTCGGTTCTCCGGATACCTCTGTGAGAGAGGTATCCGGCGAAACACGGAATGTATGGGTCGCTCTACTACTGTTTTCTTTAGGTTTTGTTAAGGAAGATAATAAAAATACTATGACTTGTTAAAATTTTAGCGTTAAAGTTAGCGTTGCGGTTTTTTTTAATAGTTAGAGGGTGTCAACGGGGTGGTTTTGATCTATAATTCATATATGATGATGTAAAAGAAAAAATGATAATGACAATAAAACAACTTTTAAGATTATATCGCGTTTATTTATTACTAATTTTATTTATTTCCCGACGTTTCGAACTCTTTACAGAGATCATTTTCACGAGTGATGAACAAAAAGATGGTATTTCTTCAAAAGCTATTTTCATTGATACAGAGAGCACCCAATTTTTGGAAATAAAAATCAAAAGTTTATGTTAAAAATATATGATTTTTATATATAGCAAAAATTAAATATTTATTTATAAGATATATTTACTAAAGAAAAAGTTTGGTTTGTACAGATCCTTTGTTGTATGATTTAATAGGTAACAGTTGTTATTTTTAATTATTAGCTAATTATCTTATTTCTTTTAAGATAGTATAATCCTAAAAGTTGTTTTAATGTCATGAACGTGATTCGCGAAAGTCTTAGAGATAAATATATAAAAAAAAATGATAATTTTCGAGATTTAGCACTTTAATTGCAAACGCTGGATGAACCCTAAGTGAAAGATCAAAATAATGTTCTACATTATTAAACACCTTCAGAAGGTCTACAAAAATGTCTATCTCTTAAGGATAACACACAATGACCATTTTTATTTTTATACTTTTCACGAGACTAATGGCTTATATACGAAGCAATTTTAAACATTACAGCATTAATTTTCACCCAGTTAAGTGTCTTAAATAGATTGTGCTTTTAATATAGATTAATATGGCCCTTTATAGTATGACGAATATTTACGAAGATATTACAGTATGTATTAACATAGCGGGATACAGCAGTTGCGTTGCGCGCCAAAACGCCTGTAGATAAATAGCATAAATTGAACTTTTTAAGATCCAAATTTTACTCATTTATTACTTTTGATGCGGAACAAAGTTCGCCGGGTCAGCTAGTATTCAATAAAATAAAAATGTTTTGTTTTCCTTTTGTGAGAAAACTTCAAGTCTTCGAGTTTGCAGTTTACTTCTGAATACTTTACAGCTAGATCAGTTATCATTACATAGTATAAAAAAAACTCACTTTCCGCTGTCTGTCCCCTTATATGCTTAGATCGTTGAACCTACGCAGCGGATTTCGATGCGTTTTTTTTTATAGATAAAGGGTATCATCGGGGTGGTTTGTATGTATAATTCATGTATAATGTAGCAAAGGAAAAGTGATAAACGGTGTTAAAATTACTTTTGACGCGTAACAAAGTTCGCCGACTCACCTAGTTAACATATATAAATCTTTATTTCTATTCTAGAATGGGATCGGAACATGTCAGCTGATGGTGACTTGGACATAATCAATGTGGACGGTAACAACAGTGAGTAGACATTTGCTTATTCTGCATATGATTATAAACATAACATGACTTCACGGCTTTTTCTACCCGATGTTGTTGGCAGTGGCTGTTAAGCGTAGACTCGCCGTTATGTTTACCTCCCAAATGGAAAATAGGTGGCGAACCTATTGCCATACTGGACACAAAGTTTTTAGTCATCGGTATATTATTATACATCTACTTTTTTAATCTTTGAAGTTGAAAGAAAGCTTTTTCGTGGTTAGTAATATATCGTTTTTTAATATATATTACAATTAATTTATGTTTACCAGCGGCTAGACGGTGCGTCTGTCGGTCCCGGACTGATAACGGTGCCCTTAGGCGGGCAGCGGCATTGCTCGGCTTCTCGCTCGATTCGCTCCATCGGGACATGAGATATCTCCTAGACTCTGGTAAGTTTAATAAATTAACAACTAATTATCTGCTTTTAGACAACAATTTCTCATATATTGCGATGAATTTTTCCATTTTTTAAAAAGGGACAACTCACATTTTGTACTTATTTCATATTATGTATCATTTTAATAAAAAAAAATGGTAATATTTCGTATAGCTATAAATTAAATTATCTTTTTTTCAGGTGAGATGTCAGACGCCCGCCTCGTGTTCCGTTCAGAGAGCGGTTGCGGTTCCTCGTACGGGTTCCGTACAGCGCTAGAGATGCCGTGCCATCGACTTGTACTCGCCGCCAGATCGAGATTCTTCAGGTTAAATCAACTTGCCCACCTAGTCGTTATAGATCATTACATAGTATAAAACAAAGTCACTTTCCTCTGTCTGTCCCCTTATACGCTTATATCTTTAAAACTTGTAACGGATTTCCATGCGGTTTTTTAGTAGTTAGAGGGTGTCAACAGGGTGGTTTTGATCTATAATTCATATATAATGTTGTAAAGAAAAAAATATAATTTTCGAGATTTAGCACTTTAACTGCAAACGCTGGCTGAACCTTAAGTGATAGATCAAAACGATGTTCTACATTATTAAACACCGTCAGAAGGTCTACAAAAAACTCCGCGCGGGCATATATCTATCTCTTAAGTATAACCCACAATGACAATTTTATTTTTTTTTACGAGAAATAATGGCTTATTTACGAAGCAATTTTAAACATTACAGCATTAACTTTTGTCCAGTTAAGTGTCTTAAATAGATTGTACTTTTAATATAGATTAATATGGCCCTTTTACAGTATGTAATTTAAACGAATATTTACGAAGATACAGTATTAACATAGCGGGACATAGCAGTTGCGTTGCGCGCCAAAACGCGTGCCGATAAATAGGATGCGGAACAAAGTTCGCCGGGTCAGCTAGTAGGTTCTATAGGCTAAAAAACCCTCATAGTAGACCTTTTTAGGTAGGGATTAAATTTTTTCCGTAATTTATTTATTAGTTTTCTTCAAATGTCGCTGGAGTATGAAATGAAAGTAATGACTATTATCTACATGATCATATTATTAACTAACAACGTTGTCTAATTTTCGAATGGCGTTTAAGTTTTAAAACGTAGACCTTTTCCAGTAATGTGCACAAAAATCCGAGGAACTTGGCACATTTGAAATTCAATTTTATGCTAAAAATCTTGACTGAATTGTATTATGTGTAATGAAATTCGTCCGGCGTCAATTCGTATACGGGCCGTCTTATAAATAAATTATTTGTGTCATTTCTCGTAAAACACGTTTGGATACACAATGATGGCCATTTTCGTTTCTCTACTTTTTACTGGTCAAGGTTCAACAGCCGCTGCCTACACCTTCGCGTAGATAAAGGCGTGAAGTTGTGGTGATAATTTGTTACAGAAGCGTGATGTCGCGTCGCAGTGGCGCTGCACCAGGTGGCAGTGCCGGCAGTAGCGGCATCGTGTGCGTCGACGAAAAGGTGTTGCCGAGAAGATTCGCGCGCGCCTTACTGCACGCCGCCTACACGGACACGGTCAGTACAATAGTAGTTCACTGCTCGAATGGGCGGGCTCGACCGGTGAAATACCACGACCTCTCAGAAGATCGACGTAAAGTGGCTCATACCCTGTTTCGTTCGGTGAGAGAGGTACCCGGAGAGCCACATCCTTTCTTTCCATATCCTACTTACTCCCTTAAAAGTCGGCAACGCAACTGTAACATCAAGTGTTACAGGTGTCCATAGGCGGCGCTGGTCACTTACTATCAGGTGACACGCATGCTCGTTTGCCCTGCTATCCCATAAAAAAAGAGTGACTGTTGGTAACAGAGTTTATTGTGCACTGGATGCTCTGATGAGTAGTCATCCTGTATCCGAAACCAACCACTAACTATGATGTGTAGGTGAGAATGTTGAGTGTAATAAAAGAAAAATGAAAGTAAGGTCCATGCCGTGGAAATTAGTTCTTCAAGAGCTATGTGACGTTCACTCTTGAGGACCAAACGAAGAATTTGATAAGGGAGAAATGCAATGTAAGATGAAATGGTATCTCAACCAAATTAATCAATGGTCTGTCTGTTTCGTAAAGAGAAATTGCTTGGACTGGAAATTGTTGTAAAAGTATGAGATGAAGTATGCAAAGATGCCTGTGAAAAACCAAATTCTCTGTCTACTCCTCTGAGATAAAAGCGTAAGATTATATGTATATGTACTTACTACTAAGCTTATGTATGTATGTCTATAACACAGGTGGATCTAGGTCTTATTGGTAGAAGTTCAACTTCGCCGTCGTCTACCAATAGCAGCAGCGCTTCGAACAACGTAAGTACCATGTAATTTTGAAACTGAAAAACAAAAACAAAAAGCATCCAGGAAGGTGGAATCGAACCTATAACCACAATCACAGCCAACTCGTTATAAATAAGGTTATTGTGAGTCATATGGCGAAAATGAAATTATATATTTAAGGTATGATCGTCATGAATTGAAAATTTGTTTACACCACACCGATTGTGTTAATTTTACAATTCAAATTCAAGTCGAAACAGTGTCATGATATCTTATTTACATTTTGTTGAAATATATAACGCACCAAACGCATAAAATAACATATTACAGATATAGGTCACATGATAATACTAAGCATATATTGCTGTAAAGTTTTGCTTAACCGACATACAGAAAAAGAGGAGGTTCTCATTGCGTCTGTATTTGTTTTTTATTTGTATTGGTACAGTAGTGGGTTTTGTGAAAATTTAAGTTGAGAAAAAAATTACAGTTCTTCGTGTATATTTTTGAATGTGAACACAACTTTAGGATTTGCCTTATTTTTTTATTGCTCCAGACATAGGCAATCGATACAATAAAGAATATTGTATATGGTTATCTTAGTAAGTGTATGTGTGTGTGTGCGCAGGCGTGGTCAGGCGTGAGTCGCGGCACGACGCGCGCCCTGTCCACGGCGATACTTGACGATGCGTTCACTCTCTACGAAATTGCGAGGTGAGTATTGAGTACTATATCTGTCTGTTGATGTGTAAATCTATATTATTAAACCATTGTGCGATGATGGCTATCTTTATAAATGAGAAATGAAAAGAATGGAGCAAGAAGGTCATGGTGTGGAGACCGCGACTTGGTAAGCGTAGTGTAGAACGCCCACCAGCCCGATGGTCAGACGACCTCAGAAGGGCTGCTGGAAAAGACTGGATGCGGAAGGCAGAGAATCGGATGTTGTGGCGCACATTGGGAGAGGCCTAGAGGCTGTGGACTGCAACAGGCTAATGATGATGAATGATTATGAATGCAAAGAAAAGAGTCTTTTGCAACTGATTACTACTCTACGTGTTGTGTGTATGTGATAAATACTAGTAGTACACTTAGAGTTCTTTTATTTGGCCACAACGCTAAGTTGTAGAGTTGCGAGAATCCTGAAAAAATGTGAAAATTTACTGAATCAGTATGTTGTCATATGAAGGTAATAACTTCCACAAGAAATATTTAATTTACTCATGCGCACAGTCTCGGTGGTCCAGTGGTCGAACACACCGTATCTGAATCAATAAGTAGGTCGCGGGTTTGAATCCTGGCTCACACCAATAAATTTTCAAAATTATTTTCGGTAGTTAAGTGTGATAAATATCGATGACTGAAAACGTTGTGCCCGGTATGGCAATAGATTCGCCACTTATTCCATTTGTGACGTAAACATCATGGAGAGACGCGGCTGAACTGTCGCTGCCTCACCTTCGGTTAGAAAAGGTGTGAAGTTATGTTATATCAAATCAATTACAAATGACGGGTGGCGAGGAGCTGCGCCGGACCACAGTCTGGTGTTGCTAGTATGGAAAAAAATACTCATTAAGTGGGACATTTAGGAGTGGTACGATTAAAATGGTAATCTCTCCCCTACAATGGGGCACGTAGAGATCTACGTATTGCAGAATGGATGTAGATGGTTCTAGGCACAGAGATAGATTTTCATTTGTAAATTGCGTGCTGGGTTAACGCGGGTTCCCGTCCGAACAACGTCTTCACAGGATATGAAGTAGTAGTAATGCAATTTCTTGTAATATGTGTAGGTTTGTGGAGATGCCCATAGTGGTGCAAGGATGCGAGGACGCCATCGTGGAGAGTCTCGCGCCTGACACTCTGGCTCACGTGCTGCGCTGGGCGTGCGCGCCACACGCCAGCCAGTGGGTGCACAGGTAATGATACATCTACTACGTCCACTTACTTCGGGAACTGGGGCCAGTTCTGACCTTCCGAATCTCGTCTGAAATTTGAATGTAATGAATTTTAATGATTAGCAATAGATATCATTACATGGTGTAAAACAAAGTCACTTCTCGCTGTCTGTCCCCTTTTATGCTTATATCTTTAAAACTACGAAACGGATTTTGACGCGGTTTTGTTTTAATAGTTAGAGGGTGTCAACGGGGTGGTTTTGATCTATAATTCATATACATATGATGTTCTAAAGAAAAAAATGTAAATTTTCCAGATTTACCAATTTAATGCAAACGCTGGCTGAACCCTAATTGATAGATTAAAACAATGTTCTACATTATTAAACACCGTCAGAAGTTCTACAAAAAAGTCTGCGAGGGCATATGGCTTATTTACGAAGCAATTTTAAACATTACAGCATTAATTTTCATCCAATTAAGTGTCTTAAATAGATTGTGCATGTAATATAGATGATCCTGGCCCTTTACAGCATGCAATTTAAACGAATATTTTCGAAGATATTGCAGTATTAACATAGCAGGTCAGCAGTTAAAATTTACTCATTTATTACTTTTGATGCGGAACAAAGTTCGTCGAGTCAGCTAGTTTTTTTTATAAATTATGAAAAAATTATGAATATTTTCTATAAACTAACAGCGATTTGCAGCAAACCTTCCTTCTCTTAACGCACATATCTATCTGTCTTTAACGTTTGCAGACAAGCGATGCGCTACCTGCGGGACGAGTTCCCAACGATAATGTCGAGCAGCGGGTGTGGGAGGGTGCCGTTATCGGCTCTATCGGATGCACTGTCCTCACCATTCCTGCAAGCGAGCGAGACACAAGTGTTGAGGGCATTACTCAGGTGGGCAGCGGAACAACCTGCGGACAATAGAGGTGAGCTCTACATTCTCTTAAAAAAATGGCTTGGAAAACAATCTACATAACATATATATTGTCTCTGTGGTCCAGTGATCGAGCACTCCGTTTCTAAATCAATAGCTGGTTCGAATCTTACACCGATAACTTAACGGTTTACATTATATTCTTCACATTATCTTCGAAAGTTATGTGTGGTAAATATCCGGTAACCTCCTAGACTATTTGGGACGTAAACATAACGGCGAGTCCAGGCTTAACAGCCACTGCATACACCTTCGGGTAGAAAAAGTCGTGATGTTATGTTATATTGTCTAGTGACACTACGGTCTTCATTATGCCTAAGTTGGTCGACCAATATATGTGCAAAAATATTTCCCATCCATAATATTATAAAGCTGAGGTATTTGTTTATTTAACTCATTGATTGTGAACGATTTCAGATTCGAACGTAGTATTGTGTCGGGCGCAGTCGGTGGGGAGGCGCGGGGGCAGGCGGCGGGAGGCGGGGGATGTCTCGCTGAGGGACGCGATCGCACCCCTCGCTCCGCTATTGCGCTTAGAACATCTGCCGCCGGACCATGATCTTCTGCAACAGGTATGAGGGGAGATAATATCATTTCACAAGTTAGCTATTCTTTATGATTTTTATCTTTTTCCTGCCCTTAACCCGCTCTAAGTGGCAAAGGCACTACATGTTATCCTTTCGGACTATCATAAAGTATAAGAATCACATATATATATATATATAATAATAATAATTGTGGTCAGGTTGTACGTCGTGGTATTGTGAACGCACCGACCGTGGAGGGCTCCGGTATGGCAGACGCCTGGCTTGCGCGGGGTTCCTACAGACCGCCCAGGTGCTTCCTGCCCTACCTCGACGAGATCAAGGTGAGAATTACAAGTTTAGAGTAGTTTCTCGTTTACAGATTTACAATTTGGATGTATTTTAACTTTTAGAGGCAATATATTCAATTGAGAATTGTATAAATAAATTCACTTGTTTCATTTTACATTTTGATTTTACTTTTTATACATGTCACCTCGTCTACCCGGAGGTATAAACAGCGGTCGTAACGCCATAGCTCGCCAAATTTCACTTCCTAAATGATGGTGGCGAAAGCTGGCTGGTGGCTATGATATTTATCATACTTTGCTAATTCTAGCAGAGTTCTTTAATCATTGGTGTGGAATTAGGATTTGTACCGAATTCTTGGTAATTGAATGTAGCTAGGTGCAAACCATCGAGTCGACTGACATGTGGTAATTGTGGCCTTTGCAGGCTCTTCTCGAAGACCAGGCAGTGCCGGAGGCGGAGTTATCGCGAGCTAGGCGCGAACGTTACCTGCACAGGATACCGGACACGCTCTATATGGTCAGTGGCTTAGTAAGAATACACCGTGCTAAGCATTTGTATACATATCTCTTCCATTTTACCATTCAAATAAACAATAAAAGTGTTACTAGATGGAGCTGTATTGTGTTCAATAGTTTTTTGTTTAAATCAATTTTACTATTAAAGTTTCAAACGTTTAATTATTTTATGAGCATTAGTTTTTCAGTAATGAACGCTCTTATTCTGCGCTACCTCGCTCTTGCAACCTCTGATGAGCACCTTTGCGAATGTTCAATAGCTGGCTGTGAAGATTTTCTTTGTATATATACTTAGTCTGGCCATAAATACTGTTACAACTAAAAATAAAAAAATATAACATTTGAATTTGGAATCTGTCATTTTTATACGATTGTTCATTGTGTTTTCTCGTTTTGGCGCCAATACATTGTACAATATTTTGCGATATCAAAATGGAGTGGGGTGATAAAGAGAACCGAATCGCTGTGATTGCATTACACAAAGTAGGTATGGAGCCAAATGCAATTTTTAAAACTCTCCATACACTTGGTATTAGTCAAATGTTTGTGTACCGGGCTATTAATAGGTACAATGAGACCTCCTCTGTTTGTGACAGAAAAAGACCTGGCCGTCCACGTAGTGTTCGTATGAAAAAGGTGGTCAAAGCAGTAAGGGAAAGAATTCGAAGAAATCCTGTCCGCAAGCAAAAGATTTTATCTCGGGAGATGAAGATAGCACCTAGAACAATGTCGCGTATTTTAATAGATGACTTAGAAATGTAGCCTATAAGAGGCGCACTGGTCATTTATTAACTGATAATTTAAAAAAGAATAGGGTGTTAAAATCTAAACAACTACTGAAGCGGTACGCAAAGGGAGGTCACAGAAAAATATTGTTTACGGATGAAAAAGTTTTTACAATTGAGCAACATTTTAACAAACAAAATGATCGTATTTATGCTCAAAGCTCTAAGGAAGCTTCCCAATTAGTTGACAGAGTGCAACGTGGGCATTATCCGACTTCAGTGATGGTTTGGTGGGGTGTTAGCTACGAAGGAGTGACTGAGCCATATTTTTGTGAAAAAGGTATCAAAACATCGGCACGAGTGTATCAAGATACCATTCTTGAAAAGGTAGTCAAGCCCCTTAATAACACCATGTTCAATAACGAAGTATGGTCCTTCCAGCAAGACTCGGCACCGGGTCATAAAGCTCGGTCCACGCAATCTTGGTTGGAAGCGAACGTTTCGGACTTCATTAGAGCTGAAGACTGGCCGTCGTCTAGTCCCGATCTTAATCCACTGGATTATGATTTGTGGTCAGTTTTAGAAAGTACGGCTTGCTCTAAATGTCATAATAATTTAGAGTCCCTAAAACAATCCATACGATTGGCAGTGAAGAAGTTTCCCATGGAAAGAGTGCGTGTTTCTATTGATAACTGGCCTCAACGTTTAAAGGCCTGTATTGCAGCCAATGGAGACCACTTCGAATAAGCTTTTTATATTTTATATCGTTTTATATTTATGTATTAAAGTAACACACCGTAAAAGTAATAAATGTTATTTGCAATTAAAAAAAATTAAATTAAGTATATATTGTTAAGTCTATATTTATAATTGTTGCAATGTCACGATGATCGATGTATCCAGTTAGATGTTTCGAAGTTATTTGTGTTATTATTATAATACCGCGCTTGCTTCTACCCGAAGGGGTGGGCAGCGGTTGTTAAACCTCGACTCGCCATATTGTTATGTTCGAAAATGAACTAGGTGGCTGGATCCATTACCTACATACACAAATATACAAAATAGGCACAAAGTTGTTACTTCTCGATATTTTTATTGCATATTATTTCCAAGAAGTCTCGGTGTGTACGGGCAAAGCGATCCCACGACGTCTTGGTTCAGGAGCCGGGAATTCAGCTGACGGAACCGTTCCTTTTTCGCGGCTTCTGGAAGCCGGTGTGATTCTGGGGTGTCACAATTGACCATAAAATTATTATCGAATAAGGATGTTTGATTTTTAAAAAGAATTGTATTGTGTAACGTTTATAAGAGATTAATAAAAGCTACGGATTGAAAGAGAGTGTCGGTGTATAGGCAAGACAGGGCATGCTCCGATGGCTCTGATAGAAAGGATTGATGAAGCAAGATTGACTAAGCAGATATACAATGCAAAAGCGGATGGATGTAGCAGTGGAGGACGGCCTAGACACACATTCCATGACCAAATAGAACGTGTTCTGGAGGAAGGTGATGTCAGGAGTCTCAAAAATCGACGCGCATGCATGAAAAGAGTTATGAAAGTCAACGAAGCGAGTGAGGTGTGTAAGAATCGTGCTTTGTAGCGCTCTGTTCTCTCTGCCTAGCCCGCAAGGGATTTGGCGTGAAGTTATGTATGTATGTATAAAAGTTACAATACAATAAATGTTGAATATGCTATGCTGATCACTTGCCATGCTGATCATAATATCATATCATCATTAAAAATTGTCGAGTGTCTTTTATTTAAAAATGACTGGTTTTTACAAAATACCAATAGACCCTCGGTCCATATACCCAAATAGTTTAGTTAACAGTATTTGCCTGTTTGTGTGTTTGCTGCGGCTAATCTGTAAAACGGCTGGACCGATTTTTAGAAGAATTTCACTGGCATATTGATTTTGTAATAAGAATTAATTTTATTTATATACTCTTGATTTATGCACGATTAGTCATTATATATTTTTCATAGCACTAGACCCTTCGTTAAAGAATAAGCGTTATACTTGGGCGATTCCGCTATAGACGATTTCAGACATGATTTTTAAATCACGCAGTTAGCCGTTTTTTTTATTATTAGTGCATAGTAATTATTAAGTTATTAGTATTTATATTTTTATTTCATTTTACGTCATATTTTATTTTTGCGCGTTTGAAAATATTACCATCCGAAGAATTAGTATAATCTGTTAAATCATTGATCACACATTGTCACCCGCGACAGTTAAAAAATATAATAATTAATTATTATGCGTTCCGTTTGACGTCATAAGTCATTATGAGAGTACGTCACGTCCCTTGCCCGCCATGGCGTTACTTCCGCTATCATATTGCACCAATAGCGCCCCATATCCGGCGCGCGTAGCGCCATTTATCAACTTCAACTGCTACCGATTCTTCTTATTCTTCTTACAAGCCGCCATTTTGGACATTGTTGCGTCGTTTTCCGAAACGAGTGCACGGTCGTTACGAAAAACTCTAAATATTTAAAAAAAATTTAGTAAAAATAATAATAATAATATTTTATTTGCCCCGAGTTTTAAATAAATTAAATAAAACAAATTAGTTTTTTAGTTCACCGTTATCGCACCTAATAAGAAAAGCAGCTGAAGTATTTCTTTAGATCACTAAGATAATCGAGGCCAACAATGGATCTCCACGAATGGTCATTTCATGGGACCGAAAATACAGGTTTGATACCAGCAACCTGGTGAGTCATTTGAATAACGTTTTATTTTCAAAGTGTGCGTTTTTTTCTGCAAGGGTTGCACTGTACTTTGTGTAAATACCCTCATATATTAATATACAACGATTCTGTTGCATAGTTCTCTATTAAGCTATTTTATATCGTCGTGTGTTGAGTCTGTCCCTGTAGACTCAGTTTATGGTGATCTTAATTCACAAAATTTTAAACCAATTTGGTATTTGGTGATTGTAGTTATAGACATTGCCTTACGACATGTTACTTAATTTGTGTGTGAAAAAATTCTTGGACTGTACCCGCACCGCAAAAAATGATATTATACTTCATCAAAGTCGTATTGATGTTGCCCTACTATAAAATCCATATACGTCATAAACAGATTTCAAGGATTTTTGTATCAAATTATAATAATTCGTCGCAGAAAAAAGGAGGGGAGAAAATACAAAACAGAACATTCCCTCCGTTCACCAAAAATAAAATAAAACGCCGATTTTTAATCTACCCTCATCTGCATGAATGTTAATAACGTGTTTTAAAATACCATACAAGACACCGACATGGGCTTTTAATATTTTTGATGTTAAAACAAAGCGTCACGCTTTATCGTCATTATTAAATATCAAGCAAATATCAATTAAATGAAGCGATTAAGTGAAGTCTCGCAGTCAGAACCTTTACAGCTAATCCTCTAGAAGACTGTGCAGTGGAAGTTATGCCTCGATATACAGCATATTTTTTCCGAATTGTCATCAATTCCGAAGTGTCACACTACCTAAATGGATGGAAATTGGATGACTATTAATGTGAGCTACCGGTTATGGATTTACTCGTCTCTCTTCAAATCGGATATCATTGTTGAATACTACAGCCGACAACCAACAAGTGCTGCAGAGGAGTTTCGTCGCGCTGTTTGTAACTGAACAGCAAAAAATAATCCCAAGGGTATTTCTGCTATTATTCCAAACAATTATTTAATAACACATCAGCATTGAAACACGTTCACAGTTCAAGCAAAAATCGCCATACAGCTAAGGACCTGTTTGAGTTGGTAAAAGACAAATCGACAACGACACTTACAAAGTCTATTGAATTTTCGAGCAACTCTCGGTCGGCAGTTGGTACCTAAAACAGGCAGAACGCCTATTAGGACACCAACTTTGTAACCTTCATCACCCTCCGGGGAAGGCTACATTGCCATAGTACAACAAATTTGTGGGTAAGACTCGAATAACTTCGCCACCGCCATCACACTGCGAGAAGTTTACATTGTCAAATTGCGATCAATACGACAGATGTTTCGAGCGCCACTCGCAGCCCGTAGTTGGAACCTATAACAGGTGCAATGCCTATTAGGACACTCCAATTTTGCAAAAAGTCACACCGTATTTAACAAGAAAGTTGCTTTGCGAAATTACAAGCGTTTTCGTACATTTCGTACATCACGTTTTCGAGTATAACTCGTGGCCAGAGTTTGGATCCTCAAGTAATCACAGCTCTTAGTAGGATCCACCAAGATTTGGAAAAGTCTCAACTTTCCGAGAAAAGTTGAATTTCCAAATAATAAATAGGTCACATATTCCGAAAATAACCTGCGGCCAGATATCGAATCTAAAGCAGTAATTCCAAGCACGACTCTTAATGGGATCGTACAACAAGCATAACGCTATGCAACACGCCAGTTTGGTAACCGTCATGACTTAAAAACATTGATGCAGTCATTTCACATTACAGTGTACAAACTCTGGTAAAATACACGTCGAAAATCCACGAAACTATAGTAAATTCGTTCATAGCATTATAAACTCTTCAAGTTCAGCCACGGTTACAATGATTGGTGTAAAAAAAAAACTGATTTACTAAATCAGTGGTATAGCACTTCCTCTGGCTACAGAAAATTACTATATTAATTGTATGGAAGCCAAAACGAACTGACAATATGGTGTCTTTAAAATATTTTTTCGTTAAGTTTGCCAAATCAGGAACTTAACTTGTAGATTGTTTATACAGGGCACTTTATTAATCGCGCCTTTAAGTTTACATTATATCACGCTCCTTCACATTGTTGCGTTTTAATTCGATATTAAACCTATAAGCCACCAGAAGATAACAAACAGGTGAGAGACCTGTTTGTTATCTTCTGGTGGCTTTTGGTTCCTTTAAAGACTAATTTCTTTCAAAATGTAATTTTATTTAATTATATTAAACTAAAACAGGCGTCTAAATGTTGCACCCGCGATACTGGAATTTATTTCGTCATTTTGTACTCGAATTTATTTCTGTGTATTATTTTTTTCGTTATTGTTATTAGAAGAAACGCTTAGCCCTTGCTCCTTGCACTGCTGCTTTATGCTATGCGTCAGTCATCGAAGCTTTTTCAGATAACAAGCTGTGCGAATTTGAAATTCTCCAATGCTAAGCATAACGTATTTAAGAAATAAATTAGAAATTGCTTCTCATTCTTTCTTATGTTTTTCTTTATGGCTTTCAGTTAAAAACATATTGTGGGTATTAATATTATTTAACTAACTATTACCCGCCTCTCCGACGTCCATGTTACATTCCTTTTGTGGAACCGGACTAACTGCATTGACTCATCTTTAATCACATTTTACAATGTATGCTCGGTGGTCGAGTGGTTGAGCACACTTTTGATCCAGAGGTCCGGGTTCGAATCCTGACTCTGGCTCACACCAATGACTTTTCGATATTGTTTTTGGAAGTTAAGTGTGATAAATATCGAATGACTGAAAACTTTGTGCCCGGTATGGCAATAGGTTCATCACCTATTCCATTTGGGACGTAAACATAACGGCGAGACGAGTTTTAACAGCCGCTGCCTACACCTTCGGGTAAAAAACGCGTGAAGTTATGTTAATGTATGTTTATGTTATGTTTACAATAATCTTGGGATTAGGTATTAAAGTAAAATCTTATAAATAAAATATTTTTTAAGTTAGCTTGGCGATTGCATAATACCAAATGTTTGGCATTAAGTAGCGAAAGCAAATTAAATATGCTGTGTCTAGCGATTGCATAATACCAAATGTTTTGCATTAAGTAGCGAAAGCAAATTAAATATGCTGTGTCTAAGTTTCCTGAATAAATCTGTGAGTGACATTTGAGAAAATAAGTTCCATGTGATTGTTAGGTGGCAGCTGCACGCGAGGGTAGCAGGGGGCCTCGAGTCGCGGGCACGGCGGGAGGCGCTGGCGCTTCGCCCCGCTGCGCGGACGTATGTGTGTCCCCGCGTGTGAGGGCTGCGCTGCGTGCCCGCGCGCGACTGCTGCGGGCATCCCCGCCAGCTCAACGAGCTTTATTGTTGCATTCCACAGACAAACTCACTGTCTATAGACAGGTACATACATACATATATACTTACATAATCTTAATATGTATATATAAGTCACGTTGTTTGTTCGCTATGGACGGCTAAACTACTAAACCGATTTTATTCAAATTTACTCATAGTATCTATTTTGATACAACTTGAAAGGTATTGAAAGTCTCGATTTTATTTAACTGCAAATTATTTGGCTATTTTATTTGTTAGCTCCAAACGATTTGGTACAGATAGCGCTGTTAGTATCTAAAAAACTAAAAATTAATTCGTTTTTTAACTCCATAAATATATTTCATATACTTTTTAATAATATTTTTAACTTAAATGGTCATATGTAATTAATCTAAAATTACAGCACTCACTACGAGATATCTCGTAGCTGGCACTTTTGATACTAACGCTTACTACGAGATATCTCGTAGTTGGCACTTAACGAGTTAAGAGAGGTGTTAGTGTGGAATATGCGAATTATAGTGAAGTCTTTTAAACACTGGCAGAGCCAAGCAGTTTGCTGCATGAATGGACAGGTGAAATAAGACGAGCTACGTAAAGTATTCGGTACTTCATTCGGTGAGAGAGGTAACCGGAGGCCCACTCCCCTTCCCCATCATTTCCTATCCTACTCCTTTAAAGGTTGGCAACGCAACTGTAATACTATGTGTTGGAGCTCTCCATGGGCGGCGCTGGTCACTTACCATCAGGTTACACGCGTGCTCGTTTACCCCTTCTTTTACTATAAAAAAGTGTGGACAAGAAAAATGCCGATCCTAAATATTGGGACCCGGGGGTGCAGATGACATTGCCTGAACGATTCCGGTATTCTATACATTTCCTAGGTATTGTATAGAATATCTGCTGCATTATACACGTTGCATTACCCTAATTTGCAAAGCTAATTACTCCACTTTTTCACGAAAATGACATTTCGATACCGATAGAAACTAGTTAATATCTAGTAGAGTATCGCGTTGTCTATACACACGTGTGTAATGCAGCAGGTATGAACAGAATAGTTCTGTTCTAAATATTCATATAACTATAGTAACCAACGTAGTAGCCAACGAGACAAGATAAAAAGTATAAACAAAGTTTCAGGGGTTAAAATCAACAACTAATTAGTAACAATAATAATAATAACAGCAAAAGTTAACAAGAGAACTAAAACAGTAACGGATTAATAACAATAATAAAACAACGAAATACGGGAAACGAAAATACGAGTCACTTAGAACGCTTTTTATATACAGGAATGAACTTGATAATAGTTGTCAATAAAATTGTGGACTGCTATCATGTACCACGAAGTGCGCATCGATAGCTGTTTTCGATTATGTGACGTCTTTACTGCATAGGAGTAACAAGGACAGAGATATCAATCGCTCGGATATTAGTGTTAATCGCTAACTGTCGCTAGATAATTCGGTAAGGGTTCGTTTGTTTATAGTTTTTATCTCGTCTCGTTGGCCTTACTATAATCAATTTTGCTTTGTTTATCAACAAAACAATTTGTTAGTAATAGGCGTTTGACACGACGAGACGTTTGACATGCCCATGTCGTGCATATCATTTTTATTGCGAATTTTGGTTGCAGATTGCGCTACGTGCCGTTCGTGAGATGTCGCTACCGGACACATGTGCGGAACTATTGCTAGCAGACCTGGACACTGAGAGGTAAACAAATTTTAAAAGTTCAGACATTAAATATTGATTCTTCTTGATTCCAATAAAGATAGTGAAAGTATTTTGAATGACTGATAAATGCAACCGAAATCATTCAATTGCCTCATTTTTAAGAAATATTGTGCGTAATTGAACTCCTCCGAAACGGCTTGACCGATTCTCATGAAATTTTATGTGCGTGTCGGGTAGGTCTGAGAATAGGACATCTATTTTTCATCCCCCTAAATCACAAGGGTAGCCCACCCCTCAATTTTTTTTTTAATTTTTCGACATATTTCTATTTCTTATTTTTTTTATAAAACGGGATACAAAAATACATGCAACCCTAAATTTTCAACCCCCTACGATCAACCCCTATTTTTTAAATTTTATTTTTCGGCAAGACAACGTTTGCTGGGTCAGCTAGTTGTTATTATAAGATAGTGGATTAATTAAAATAAATCTTATTCAAGTCGTAATTGCTCAACACTATAATATTATAAAATAGTATAGTAATGTAATAGTATAATTATAGTATAAAATTTTAAATCTTTGTAATCAATAAATACACTGTGATAAAATGAAATTATTAATTTAAAAAGAGGTCTCGGTGGTCCAGTGATCAAGGACCCCAAGAGGTCGCGGGTTCGAATCCTGGCTCACACCAATGACATTTCGAAAGTTATGTGTGATACATGTCAATGACTGCAAAACTTTGCGCCCGGTATGGCTATACGTTTGTCACCTACTCCATTTGGGACGTAAACATAACGGCGAGCCGAGGCTAAACAGCCACTGCCTATACCTTCGGGTAAAATAAGGCGTGAAGTTATGTTATGTTATAATTTAAAAATACGTTCGATGTTATATTTTGTGATTTTATTCTAACAGCGATACAGGAGCGAACGTTGTCGAGAGAGGAGAGCCTGAAGAAATATGCAATACCGCAAACAATCACGAGACATGGAGATGGCCCGATGAACAGCCCACACTGGACTGTTGCAGGTAAATTATCATCATAGGTTACCAGCAATTCCTGGTCAGAGGAATGTATCTATGGCAAAAACGCTCTGACGGTAGACAGTTGATTTTATTGAAGTGAAACTTCTAATGTCTCTTGCAAGAGCATTTAACGCTTTTAACGCCCCCTTGCGGCCCTTGCGGGGCAATATATTATTAATATGCAATAGTACTTTAAAACAGCGAAGTATATATGAAGCTAACTTTTCAATTTGTTAAGCTAGAATTTTAATAGTACAGAGACATCTAGTGGCAAGTGGAGGTACTATAATTGATTTGGAATATCAATCATATATAAACCCTACGGTAGTGAAACCATAGCGCGATTTAATAAGTTGGCGTATTGCGACCTCTATGACCGAAAACGTAAACACGTTCAGTTTGCTGATAGACGGTGTCTCCGTCCTTGTCTTCTACATCCTTCCACTCTTGGTTTTGTTCAGTTATAGGTACCGTTTATCCAAAGTATATTTGTCAAGAGGTGTCTTTGTAGGCAAGATCGCGTTCGAAAGTTATTGAAAAGATCTGTTCTGTGATTGGATGGTTTTTTTTTATGGGACAGGAGGGCAAATGAGCAGGCGTGTCACCTGATGGTAAGCAACCAACGCCGCGCATGGACACCAGCAACACACAGTGTTCCTGTTGCGTTGCCGACTTTTAAAGGATAGGGGATAGGGAAGGATGGGGAAGGGGGGTGGGCCTCCGGGTACCTCTCTCACCGAATGAAACGCGGCATGAGGCACTTTACGTCGATCTACTGAAAAGTCGTGGTATTTCACCGGTCGAGGTCGTGGTATTTCACCGGTCGTGACGTGGTGGTTTCCAAGTTCGATATGAATTGTAATATTTTTTTGGGCTTTTGTAGGACCCTGAGTGGTGGTAGCGGAACGGTGCGATGCGCATCTGCAGCCAGTCTACTACACATACCGATGGGTGAGTTAACCTGGGGTATTCTTCGACGTGTACAAGTTAGGGCAACAGTTTTCAATTCGCTTATTAGTATGTTAGCTGCCAGCTTGCAGCTTAGGGATGAATGTATAGAGTTTTTTTTTCAAAGATTCTGTGACGACATCAAGGAAAAGGCTGTCGAAGCCATTTTAAAATAATTATACTGATCGCGAAGTCACATTGTACATGCTGCTTACTATTTTGAACACCTTAATGATTGGCTCAATCGAAATTGGCTTATTTAATACTAGACGATCCGGCGAACTTTGTTCCGCGTCAAAAGTATTTTTTACAGCGTTTACAATTTCAGTGCTAAATCTCGAAAAATATCATTTCTTCTTTACTAAATTCTACATACAGACCACCCTGTGTATACTCTATATCTATTAAAAAAAAACCGCATCAAAATCCACATCAAATACTTGGACAGAACTTTGAACTCTGAACTGATTATAATAATACAAAACCTCAATACGAAGAGAAGGAGCTTGCTGCAATGCTACGATGACTAAATTACCAAATTATTAACTCAGTTTTACTACAGTTTGAACTTAAACAATTACTATTTTATGATTAATATTTTTTGATACCTATTTGAATTTATAGAAACCTCCCGCTCGGCCACATGTCGGAGAGAGTTGCCATCACGATCTGTGGATACAGCATCACACAGGTATATGTACATTGCTTCAGAAATGTTTACTAGAATATGTATTTACACAGGAGAACGGCACTGCCTGACGCATACCCTCCTAGGGGAATGCGGGTTGTGGACCTGTGGCACTGAGTTCATATGAGCTAGGACTATTATTGGCTCTTATTGCACTTTTTTATTTTTTTATTCTTATTGGTACTCCCGTTTGAGTGGGTGGTATTCTTAACTGCTACCACACAGATACTTTTACTTATCTAAAATATAAAATATGCTTTATTTCGTCAACTGACTTTTGTAATTAAGTGTTGTTTTGTATTTGTTATACAGGCGTGTAACGTCAGAGTGCTTGGGTCGTGCGGTCGGGGGGCAGCAGATCGCCGCCGGGGGCACGTTGGGGGCGACGGGGGGCGCCGCCAGATTGTCAGCAGCTGTGCCGGATGTTGCGATGGCGCCCAACGCTAACACACACCTGCTCACCGCGCGCGACTACTTCCGGCTTACACCATGGGGTACAGTTTTAATCATTTATTTTCAACAGTCTCGGTGCACAGCCGCTTCCTACACCTTCGGGTAACAAAGGCGTGAAGTTATGTTATGTGTGTTACTTTTCAACCTTTGTATTTATTTAATTAATATATATCATCGTGGTTCGTACATGATAGAACAACAGAAGCAGTACATAGGATATTATGAGGGCAAATAATCTTTACTTTTTCCAATGGTGTAAATGGACAGTTTAATTTGTAAGTCTTATATTAGAAAACTATTTCTATATAAGTGACGTTTCGAGTGTATTATTTCAGAATACACCGGGGGCGGTGTGTTGCAACTGGACCTCGGCGATGGCGCCACACACACTCCGAGACCTGGTAAAGACATTTTTTGTATTGAGTAGTAATACCATTATTAATTAACTTAATACTGTTAATTATGTTAAGCGCCACCTGGTGGGGTACATTACAACACTTGTGTCACATTTGGCAGGCTCGCGAGCTGCAAGGGCCAGTGGCAGCCACTCTGCGCGTCCGGCGGCGAGAGACCATGCACAGGTGCTTGATAACTCTATATAATGCTTTAATTTATTAGTACATAATATTCTAAATCTAGCTTTTAGATCTGTTTGGCTAACTTTTGCTTCCATGCCCTCAAGCTTTAATTACACAAAGTCGAAGGCGTTCTTTTATTTAGAAATAATAATTGTTACTTGTTCTTTCCCGTTTACCAAATATCGTTTATTAGGTTTAATATAATTTTATTTCGGTTCAAATTAAGTTGCGTGTTAACTAATATTTATTATTATAGTTAGTTTATTGCTTTAGAGGAATCCACTATATTTACATCCATTTTTTATGGGAGAGGAGGGCTAACGAGCATGCGTGTCACCTGATGGCAAGTGACCAGCGCCGCCCATAGACACCTGCAACCCATATAGTGTTACAGTTGCGTTGCCGACCTTTAAGGGATGAGGATGCGAAGGGAGGTGGGCCTCCGGGTACCTCTTGCACCAACGAAACGTGGCATTAGCCACTTTACGTCGATCTTCTTCGTGGTATTTCACCGGTCGAGCCGGCCCATTCATGCAGCTAACTATAAAAATATATACTATAACTATAAATAATTTGAGATAGTATTTAAGTAACGAATCCATAATCTGTGCATTTTTTTGTTTACAGGCGATGTCGTGTTTGCGTACACGTGCAGACGATGATGAACTTCGTACCGCCATAGAGCTGTCGGTCATGAGAGGTGAGTGACATGGATACGTATTATTTTGGCATTATATAGCACTGCTTAGCGTTGTCTATATCTAAGTTCAAAGTGTTCTATTATACAATAATGGGTACAGTACAGTACCCGGCTGATATTTACACTATTTGTTGATTTATACAACTGGTGAGTGACTTTTTGCCACTTTCGGCCGGCTCTCCAGCAGCAACAATAAAATAGTCCGGGCCCGGTTTGCAAACTCTACTATCATTGTCATAAGTTTGGATGGATTTGGGCTCCAACTGTGACCCTTGTGCAAACCTTAAGGTTTCGCATTTGCAACTTAGGTAAAACGTTTCATTATAAAAGTGTTTGTTTTCAATTTTATTTTTTTAGAATAATTTTCTAAAATATTGTTAGCAATTACTTCACGGAAATCTAATAACTTACATTAATTTTTAATACTTTTTAACACTTTAAATCAATATTAGATTAGGATTATCATAATTTGGTTGGTTTCATAATTTTGTGTCCAAAATATTATAATTTGGTTGGTGGTCCAGAGGTCCGGGTTTCAATCCTGCCACTGGCTCACACCAATGACTTTTCGAAATTGTTTTCGGAAGTTAAGTGTGATAAATATCGATGAGTGAAAACTTTGCGCCCGGTATGGGAATAGGTTCGCCACCTATTCCATTTGGGATGTAAACATAACGGCGAGACGAGGCTTAACAGCGCTGCCTACACCTTCTGGTAACAAAAGCGTGAAGTTATGTTATGTTATTTTCATAATTTTATTTTACATCGTGGTTATACGAGCTTTTTTTATCAATACTGACTATTTCAAAAATTATGTCAATACACATTTAAAGTTATACGCGTCTGCACCTAGAGCACCTACTGTCCACTAGGACTGTAGTGTTTAACCTTACGAAATATGTGGCAGCTTATTCGTCGTTCGGTTCGCGCGGTGGTGGCAGTGGTGGTAGCGGTGGTAGTGGGGCTGGCAGCAACGCAGCCGCAGCAGGCAACAGTGGCGCGGCACTGTGGCGGGGCGGGAACGCCACCCTGCCACCCGCACGTGATAACAACGAGCTTCAGTTGCCACCGGCACACGTACACACCAGTCAGTAACTATTTATTAAATACACGTGCATGAAACACGAGACAGTTGTTGTTGTTGTGTGAGTAATGGTCATATTTTGATATTTTGTAGCGAGTCGCAGCAGGTCCAGTGCATCGCCGTGCGGCAGTGGGGGCGCCACCAGCTCGGGCCGGCTCCCGGACATGGCGGCCGCGGCGCCGCACATCACACGTGAGTCAATTTATTTATTGCATTGTCTCAATGGATAATAAGTTTTTCATAATTCTCGATTATATCAGGGTAAAATCGTACAATCCTCTAATAGGAAGACTACGAAGTCTTCCTATTAGCGGATTGTACGATTTTCAACGACGATTATCAAGTAGTTTTTTAAACATTACACGTGGAAATACACTAACACAGTATTAATATTTTGACAACATAGAACCTTCACTTTAGAAGTCCAAGATATAATTGTTGTAAGACTTATTAGGGGCCGTTCAAGTATTACGTAAGCACATTTATTACCATTATTTACCCCCCCACTTCCCTTGTCAGCAAAAGTAAGCAAAGCTCTTACCCCTTCCCCCCATAATTACGTTTTTTATGTGATAGGAAGGCAAACGAGCAGGCGTGTCACCTGATGGGAAGCAACCAACGCTGCCCATAGACACCAGAACACATATAGTGTTGCGTTAATACTGTTGTGTTGCTACGACCTTTAGGGGATAGGAAAGGGTGGGGAAGGGGGGTGGGCCTCCGGGTACCTCTCTCACCAAACAAAGCGCGGCACTTTACGTCGATTTTCTGAGAGGTCGTGGTATTTCACCGGCCGAGCCGGCCCATTCATGCAGCGAACTGCTTGGCTCTACCACTGTGTAATCATTAAAAAAAATTAAATTTTTCATGAGACCATTTATACGATTGGTCTAAGGTATTTTTGGAAAATTGAATGACTACTGATGACGTAATCATCTGGACCCCACTACCCCCCTATATATTGTGCTTACGTAATACTTAAACGGCCCATTATACTGCTGTAGAATAATGAGTGCTTGACACAAAATTCAATAAATGCACCATAGACTTGATCAATAATCAATTATATCACAGTTGGAACATTTTTTTGTTCGATATATGGGCTAGCTAACACTGACAATATTTTTCAAATCTGTTCAAGTAGCACCTTGAAACATACAAACTCTTCCGCTTTATAATATACTACTACTATAGATGGGTATATTGACAGTGAGTCGAGTGTGCAGCGCGTCGCCGGTGACGTCACCGCGCCACCTGTACAGGCATCACCCCACTGCGCACCAACAACACGACTACACGTACGTAACAACGGGCACACATCCGCGCACACTAGTGTCCGACCGAAGCTTCGGCTTCGGCCACCTTCGGCCAAAAATCCATCTTCGGCGTGATCTTCGGTCGATTCTCGGATCCGATGAAGATCCGAGGACAGTCGGAATGAAACGAACTGTTACGAAAGAGTGAGTGACGGACCGGACTAAACTTAGTTCAGTGCGGGATACCGGATACATCTATCACAGAGAGAAAAGCGGCATGAGCCACTTTACGCCGATATTCTTCTTAAGCTGTGGCTAATATTGAAGAATATTATTAAATTACTAATAGTTTATAAACCTTCGGCTTCAGCTTCGGCCGAAGCTTCTGGAGATTGCCGATTAATCGGCTTCGGCCAAAAATAGACCTTCAGTCGGATACTAGCGCACGCACAGACACCACCTGATTGCACCAGAAACTGGAAACTTTCATAATTTTATATTTTACTAGTTATTGCCTTCGTCTGCGTGGACGCCATAAAGCAGTAAAAATACCGTGCCTATTAAAAGGGTTCATTGCACACCCCCAATTAGTGATAGCGTGATGGTAATATTAGCCTATGTGTTGACCCGACCTCTTAGCAATATTCATGCAAAATTGGACATAAAAGCATGCAGTAATTTTAGAGATACAATAAGAGACAAACAGAAAAGAAATCAAAAAAGAAAAACTATATTTGTAGGTTCGTTATCGATTGTGGATCATAACCCAAGTATTTTAAGAGAATAATATTCAATGTAACAGTTTTGACCATCCTACGATTTTATTATATGTATAGTAAAATTTTAAATTGAAAAATAAGTTCTCTAGTATTCCAAGCTAAGTAAATAAGTGTCTTGTGTTATGAAATATCTTATATATCATACAAACTGCCGCCTACCGCGTAGTCGCTCACTAGTCGGTTGTTTAACATATAAAATCTGATATAATACTGACTGGCTAAATTTGTTACGACGTAGACACACATGTAACTACTTCATATACACACGCTGTTGAATATTGAATTGTTCATATATCTATATACACATTGAATTGATTTCGTGTAGTGTTAAAAAACACTGTTATCTTTTAAATGTTATGTAAAATACAATTTTAAAAAAACAAACTATTATTGAGTAGGTTAACAGAGTAGTTTTTGTATACTGACAGGGTGGAAGGCACGTACGGCTCCAGTTCGGGCTCCGGTAGCCGGGGGCATAGCCCTAACACGTACGCGTGAACAACACAGGCACGGGTAAGAAAACAACTAATATTACTTACTTTGGTACTATTATGCCTGGCTGTCTGCCTGAAAACTCTCTGCCTTGTCCCAAGTAATAATAGCGTATGTTACCATGAGTCTGGTGGGATTTTATCAGTTATGAATATTTAACTTTTCGAAAAGACTTATTCTGAATAGTTGAAACGAAAATATAGTGACATACATATAACATAACAAAACTTCACGCCTTTTTCTACCCGAAGGTGTAAGCAGCGGCTGGCAAGCCTCGACTGGCGAATCATTACGTTCTAAATAAAATAAATAGGTGGTCGTATTGATTGCTATACATTGGACGTAAAGTTGTCAGTCATCGATATTTATCACACATAACTTTCGAAAATAATTCCAAGAAATCATTGGAGTGAGGTGTCAAGCAATTGTTAAAATTAAAAGAATTGTTTGTATTGTTTACAGAGGCAACGTCGTGAGCAGTGAACGAAATGGTTGTGCACAATATGACCACATGTAATAATATCAAACGACCACATAATTGTTGAAATGTTCGTTTTGTTTTCTGTAAATACATCGGCTGAACTTTAAATTATCGACCATGCGATTGTCGGTCAATGTTATTGCGTTATTTGTTAAGGGCCCAAATGATTCCTGTGTTGTTATTATTATGCCTTTTTGTACATCACAATAATGTCTGAGAGAACTTATTGAAACATATTAATCTCTTCGGTCATACCTCATCATTCCCATCACATAAACCTATGGTACCTTGAGATTCCCCATATATAAATTTCCTATACAGGAATTCCTACAATAGGAGTAATATTTTTAAACTTATCAACATAACTTCACACCTTCGGGTAGAAAAAGGCGTAAAGTTATGTTATTTAAACAAAATTTATTCGTAGCGTCAGAAATATATTCCCAATGCCAAAATCCAAACATTTATAGTCCACTAAATGTTCGCCGTCGACATTGTGTTCTGTGATTACTAAAACTACTATAAATAGAAACACTAAAACTATTAATAGTTATAATAATTTACACATTATATTATTATAACAGTTTATAAGATGTAAATCTGTGGGTTGCCAGCCGTATGTTTATATAAAATAAATTATAGCAAATTATCTTTGCCTATTTGTAAGGGTAACAAACAATCGAAGTAACTACTTATTGCTGTTAATTAAAGTCGTTTTTTTTTCATATATTTTTTTTCAATTTTAATACTATTGTTTGTGCTGACCGTACTTGATCCTTTAACACGATCGTCGCACAATTCAGTATGTATTTTTTTTATGTTGATGGTATCTGGAAACGGGTGAAATTAATGTGTACCAGGTACCAGTCACGTTATTCCGTAACAAAGTTTATTAAACTACACAAAACTAAATATATTTCCTTGGTGTTAAAAAAAATTGCTCATATTTTGCTCTGTACGAATTCCTATTTTTTTTTGTCTATACTTCCATAATTAATAGGATATCTCAATCTATAAAATAATTTTGCAAATTAGACAATAATCTCGGTAGCGCAGTGGGCGAGCGCACGGCCTCTGATCCAGAGGTCCGGAGTTCGATTCCAGACACTGGCTCACACCAATGACTTTTCGAAATTGTTTTCGGAAGTTATGTGTGATAAATACCGATGACTGACAAACTTTGTGCCCGGTATGGCAATAGGTTCGCCACCTATTCCATTTGGGACGTAAACATAACGGCGAGACGAGGCTTAACAGCCGCTGCCTACACCTTCGGGTAACAAAAGGCGTGAAGTTATGTTATGTTATGTTATGTTAGACAATAATTTATATTCTTGAATTGACTGCGAACCTGCGGATTGTATAAGATGTTTTTTCATATACCTAAGCGAACAAATGGAGAATATTTTTTAAGAGAAACGTTATTATATATTTTAGTAAATAAGTGACACATCGAAATAATTATTTGTCATTTTTTTATTTTATTTTTTTTAACAATTGTCTCTAATCTTATCCCCGTGCATGTGAAAGCTCTATAGTTGTAAACACCTAAATATACTTACAAATAAAATATATTCCCTTTTGACAAAACATTATTCCATTTTAACTGTGAACTTATTATTGGTCGTGTCTCCATTATTAATATTTAGTAGTCGTCAATATTAATTCCCTAAAGTCCCTTGATCTCAAAACTTATGTACTTTATAGATGATATTTAATATAGTTACATCACAATTATGAGTAATTTTAATGACAAATTGAATTTGTTGTTGTACACGTTTGGTTTACAGTCGTTTTTGGCAATCGTCACATAACGTTATGTGATGCGATGTGGATTTAGTGCATTGGTACCTAATATTTATTATTTCGGCCGATATGTTCTTTGTTTTTAGTGCGCGTTGGTTGTTATGAAATTTTTTTTATTGAAATTGTTATGAATTATCTGTTAAAATTCTATTAAGGTTATGCTTGTGTATGGTTTTCCGTTCTACAACGGCTGTAAATCTTAATCGTGTACGCACACACACAAACACAAATTTAGGGATATATATATATATATATATATTTATTTATAATGGTTCCATAAGCGAAGCACTGAATGCGTTACGGAAGACGAAAACAAATTGGACTAACTAGACCCGTCACCGTATTCCAAATATTATAAGTGTGTTAACAGTAAAATGTTGGTTGTTAATTGTATGCTGCTGATGGTATCGTCAGCTGTGAAATGTTCTGATTCACCTGGTTCGGTCGGTTATGCCAAATCCTTGATAGCGTAACGGGCTGTTTCTAAAAGCCCGTTACGCACTATTTTGTAGATTCTACTCTCTACAGTGAAGTACGGAATGAAGGATGAAATAATTTACAGTAAACATGTGTTGGTTTGGATGCGGGAGGCGGGTTACGTTTAGTCTTGTGCTCGAAGTAAAGTGGGGAAGGGGGCCAGAATCATTTATCCTATGCAATATCTACCACGCGTGACAATTAACAATAATTGTGGAGGAAAACTATTAATTTTATTGCTTGCCTATTTATAAGTATAACGAATTGGAGAGTGACATTATTAAATTTAATATATTTTGCATTTAATTTAAAATTGATTAATGCTTTAAATATTATACACATTTATGTTATGTTTTATTCTGTCATTATTATAATCTATTTTAAGTTATTTCTCGCAAGTTCTTTTTATAATAACATCTATCAATGTTATTATGACCAATTTAACGTTTTCTAAAATTTATTATGAACATAATAGCATCATGAATCATTTTTATCCAAATGGCTCAGTAATATTCAACTCTAGTTGCTAACTTATTCACTATATTGTACATTTGACATTAGTTCGGTGTGGTGGGTTCCAACGCGCATTCAGTGTTCGTGATTACTTAATTATAGCCACGATATTGTATAGTAATTATAATATTGTAAATAATATGATTATATAAACAACCCAATATATTGTAAAAAATATATTTAAATATAAATGATTAATTATTTGTTGGGCTTTTATTTATTTAACCTTATCGCATGGTAGATAATCTAATATATAAAATTCTCGTGTCACAATGTTCGTTCCCATACTCCTCATGAAATTTTTTATGCATATCGGGTAAGTTTGAGAATAGGACATCTATTTTTCATCCCCCTAAATTACAAGGGTTACCCCTCAAAATTTTATTGTTATTTTTCAATATATTTGTTTTTATTTTTTTTATAAAACTGGATACAAAAATACATACAACCCTAAATTTTCAACCCCTATTTCTCTACCCCTATTTTTTAAATTTTTTTTTGGCAACACAACCTTGCCGGGTCAGCTAGTGAGAGTATAAAATATAAAAACATTATAGACCAGATATTAGTTTATTAAGACCAATGTTTTTGAAATAAGAAACATTAAAACCGGTTAAACGACATCTCGAAACCATTCAAATTGATCCTATGAGCATCATCATGGCTGCCAATCGTCCCATCTATGACATATATCCATCCATCCATCCATCTATATATTTAATACTAATATTAATTCATTTTGCAATCTTCTTTAGCTTATTCTTACCATATTTTGGTAATATCTTTTGTAGTTTATCCCAAAAATACATATCCTCCCAAAGTAGATATGTATTTACGTCAATGTATGATTTAATATCTGTGCTCAACTGGTCATGTCTTGTTACTGCCTCGTCCAGCAAAACCAAGATCACTCTTGACTTGCCATCTTCTATGCTCAAATTATGTGCTGTTCTGAATTCCAACTGAGACCATTGTGATTGAAGGAAATTTTCGGTCAAAACAATCATTGTCATTGTGGATTTCTCGACTGATTCTTTTATCTGATCAGGTATTAAGTCACCAACGGCCCAATCTCTGTAATGGACGCAGACTTTCAGTTCGAATTCATTTTCTAATGTTGGCAATAGCTTATCTGCAACAAATTCAGCGTCTTGATGTGCAAACGAGACGAAAACGTCGTAAATTTTTGTATTTTCTGCCATCTCGAAAGTGGAATTGTTTGCAGTTTTTGTTATCACCACGGAGTCGTCATCTTTATGAAATATATTTGTCAAATATTCCCAAATTTCGTGTCGATGTGTGAATATCGATATCAGCGTCAGTATTGCCATCAAAGCACCAACAATACTAGATCCTATTACTGCTATAAAAGCATGCTGCCTACTGCATTGTATGTAACCATCTAATTTGGATAATTTCTCATTATTAGGACATGTTATTTCCTCGAAATCAGCTAAAATACCCTCTTGATGCCATTCTTTCAGTAATTGTGTGGCAGCGCAGTCGCAGTCTAGAGCGTTGTTTGCTAAATAAATTGTAACATTGGACGATCTTATATTTCCACTTGTTGACTCACGCAGTATAGACTTTATATTATTATTACGCAAATCTATGGTGATCTTTGCTGTGTACGTGGGTATTACTTGATTTTCCTGTAAACAAATAAATAACCTCTTAGTTGGCAGGTGCCTCGGCAGGTGTATAAAAGTAATTCACAGCTAAGTTCTTCGTCGTAATAAAAAAGTCGCTAAGCTAGCATCATACATACAATATTCCTGTATAGTTTGTGTATTGTATTAGTTATTGCAATTCGCAAATGGACCTTAAATAAGTCATAAGTTCTTTAATTACCTTGATCGTTTTTATTTTATTTCCGGACAAATCCAACATTTCAAGACCATCTATCTTAATAAACCAGTCTTCAAAAGATTCTAGTTCATTATTACTCAAGTCCAACTTCTTAGTCCGCCACGGTACCGGAGTGTCGCCAGCTATACGTTTTAATTTGTTAGAGGCCAGTGTTACGAAACTCAAATTTGTGCCAGCGAATATATCGCGGTCCATGTGTTTGATATTGTTGTTATTTAAATATATCTCCTTTAGGTGAGGGCTATAGGTGAATAAGTCGCTGAAAGCAAATGACTTCATAAGTAAAATATGAAGAATAATTTTAAGAAGTATGATTTTTTAAAAAAATGGTTTTAAACTTTGATGATAATAGGAGCATGATACTTAATATAAAAGTAAATGTATGTATGTATACCTAAATATTCAGAGAAGTTTGCAGCAAGACTCACTCACCAGAAGCCACCATTCTAAATTTCTAGAATATGTTTTGTAATAATACATACATACATAACTTCACGCCAAATCCCTTGCGGGGTAGGCAGAGAGAACAGAGCACCATAAGGCATGATTCTTACACGCCTCACTCGCTTCTTTGACTTTGACGTACCGCTTTCATACACGCGTGTCGATTTTAAGGCTCCTTAGGACATCAACTTCCTCGAGAACTTTAGACGTCCTCGACTCCTATACCCATCCGTTCCTTCCACATCTCCAACCGTCGAATTGTAAAAAAATGTCAATGTATGTATGTAATTTTGTATGGTACGTACCCTTCTAAACTAGATATATAATTATATCCGAGGTCAATATGCTCTAGCTTGTTCATCGCAGAGAAGATCTTATCCGGCAGTATCTCAATTTTATTTTGACTGAAGTCAACATATCTGAGACCAGTAGTGGTGGTAAACAATTTTGGTGGAAACTGTTCTAAATGGTTCCTTGGAAAATAAATTTGATGTACGCCAGTGGATCCGTTGAAAACGTGTTCTGGTAGGCTTCTCAGTCGGCAAGCCGGCAATTCCAACACTCTGATGGAAGGTGGAAGGTTGGCGAACACGTGGGTGTCAAGTGTTAATTCTATATTATTTGTCATAGAGATCTGAAATGATAGAAATTTTACCAATTCTAACATAATTATTTTACGTAGATCATTTTTCACAGATAAAGTTTCATTTAATTTTAAAGTTAACAGTGGTAGAGCCACGCAGTTTGCTGCTCAATGGGCGGGACTCAGCCGGTGAAATACCAAGACCTGTCAGAATAATAACGTAAAGTGGCTCATGCCATGTTTCATTCGGTGAGTGAGGTATCCAGAGGCCCTACATCTACCTCTTTCCCCCTTCCATCTCTCCTCCGACCCCTTCTCTATCATATTTCATTAGGAAGACTACGCGAGCGTTGCTGGACCACGCTTAGTTATTTACTAAAATATAATTTAAACAATAGATCGCAAATCCAGCGACACTTGATATCGCTTATGAAATAATACATTTTAGGGTGATAATGATCGGAGCCTTCTTGCTGACTGACTACAATTAGTGATATGTTTGGTATCTTAAATGATAGTATAATTATGTGTAGCCTACAGCATTTATCAATTGGAGATATTCTTTACAATCATTAATATGATTTGTTTCTTTCTAATTTGTTTCTTAACTTCGTGCCTTTCTTTATATATTACCAGTTAAGCCAATAAGAGTTAGTATCTACCTAAATAGTTAAATTAAAAGTTGGGCTATTTGAAAATAGACTAGGGCTAGTGTCTAATTCATACCTTGTACAGACTGTCCAGTCCATTGATTAATCCGTTTGGCAACAGTTTCAATGCGTTGTACTTAATGTACAGATTGGTAAGTTGCCTTAGACCTGAGAACGCTTCCGGATTAATAGTATTATGCTGGTTGCCTGTTAGTTCTAGCTCCTCTAAAGCATTTAGCCCTGCACAATTAATTTCGGGTTAATACAATGTTACATGCTATAGATCTAGCACGCGAGATGTGTAGTGCAGAGTTAGTGTGCTTGTGAATTGCGAAGTCAAT
Source organism: Euproctis similis (assembly GCA_905147225.2). NCBI lineage: Eukaryota > Metazoa > Arthropoda > Insecta > Lepidoptera > Erebidae > Euproctis > Euproctis similis. The sequence goes on from LR990107.1 coordinate 5,542,087, forward strand.
TTGCCTGTGCAGTGCGTAGCGAGTTTGCCTGTGTAGTGCGAAGAGAGTGTGCCTGTGCAGTGCGGAGGGAGCTTGCTATGTACTGCAAAGTGAGTATAAGCCGCGCGCGTTCATTTTGCGATCGGTTTCACCGCCGTCTTAGTGATGGCTCACAACATTGACAAGTCGTAATTAATGCTCTTTTTACATTTATTATTTCATAAATGTATGTTTAAAAGTTTCACTTCTTTAGCGCTGAGGGACTTTTAGTATTTAAGAAATAATATAGCAATTTGCAAGTTTTATGGAAACTAAAGAAGACAGACAGATAAGTCAGCAAACCTGAAAATGAATTGGCTCCAACATGCTCCATACTGTTCAGTTGTATTTCCAGATACTTGAGATTGGTTAATCCCTTGAATACGAACGGTGGAATATTCCCGATAATATTATTATGTAAGGTTAGATATTCCAATTTTTCATGTTCAAACATGGCAGGGGTGAGTTGTAGATTACCGCCAATAATTTGAGCTGCTGTGAGCGAGGAGATCAGCGAGAAATCATAGTCGTTTCCTGTAATAATCAAAAAGGGATTGATTGAATTACTTAATAGCTACCAAAATTCTTTCACGTTCAAGAAAGTAGTTTAATCAAATATCTATTTTTAATGTGACAAATGTTGGGAAAGTATCCTTATAGTCTATCGGATATCGGACATACAATGAGCTCAACAAAGCTTTTAGGTATTTAGTAAGTTCATTTATATTTCTTCGAAACAGGCACTTCCGTACACATACAGTAAGTTCTTGAATAGGACTAATACCAGGTAAATTTACAACACATGCTATACATTGGAATGTAATGACGCTTTGATTTAGTAATGGCTATAAAAGCTTACTTGCCAGATGTAATTCTATACTGTCAACAGTAGTCAAGTTCGTCAAGACATCGCTCGTAAGTCTGCCGGCCATTTCAGTGGCCTTGACTTCGAGCACACTACTGGGCTGACTGAACACTTGGTTGACACACTTCAGGATACTCGGGGCACACTTGTCAACTTCTAGTCTTCCTTTGTCAGTACTTATAGCAAAGTGGGGAAGTTCTGAACAATCGTACTTTTGATCCGCGTAGGTATTCTGTGACGGGTAAGTAATTTCTATTTAATATCTATTTTCTACGTTTATTCTGGTCACATCTGCCGAAGGACCGATGGTAGATGGAGTAAGAAGGTCATAAAGTGGAGACCGCGACTTGGTAAGCGTAGTGTAGGATACCCACCAGCGCGATGGTCAGACGACCTCAGAAAGGCTGCTGGATAAGACTGGATGCGGAAGGCTGAATCGGATGTTCTGGCGCGAATTGGGAGAGGTCTATGTCCAGCAGATAATGATGATGATTCTACATTTATTAGGAACACGACACGGAGGACCTAACAATACTCACTATCTAACAAGAGGATTGTTTACCTATTAAGACTTTTTAAATTCGTAATAATATTCGTAATAAATATAAAATATGACTATATAAAAATTTGTAAAAGATCCTTAATGAATTTTGACACAGCTTTGGACTACACGAAGAAGACTGCGTCGATATGAAACGACTGACCCGTAAGTAACTGGGTAGGTGGCCATCTCTACCTTATTAAAACTCGGAAAATAGAATATGTATTGGAAGAAAAACAGGGATTAATATTAAATACTGCGGGTGGTCTTTAATATCATTAATATTTATATCCGGATAGAAATATGACCTTACCTTACAATAAAGCTTCAACACGATACTCTCTCTGTTCCGGTTCCATATCACTAATAGTGAGGTGTTACCATATTGGCAGCTAGCCGAGTTGTCTTCAGGCACGTCATCTAAGACGGTAAGGCAGGACGGCGAATCGGACTGACACATAACCCAGGAACACACCAGACAGGACAGGATCACATACTTCACTTCACTTGGCATTGTGCTGCAACGTAATAAATACATAATATTAAGACTTAACGAGAGATCTGGTGTTTTCCGATTATTTGTCGGAAGTATCTTATCCAACAAAAATGTACGGGGACTTTACTAATATTTCAAAGAAAACGGTAAGTTATCATTTTCATTACTAGGCAAAAATGTAGTAGGTACCTAGTATACTTACTACTAGAGCGAAGTGAGCAGTTAATAAGTTTAGTAAATAAATAACATTAACTTACAATGCAATATAAGTAGTAGTTACATATATAATGTTATCAAAAGGTCATTACTTTGAACAGATAAAATATGCTATAAAATGTGCTTAGGTGTGTGTAAAAATTCAAGACGGCCATTTAGAAATATTTTTAGTAATTCACAATTATCATTAGTTAAATACATTATATTTACTATTTATAAAGTTGCGTGAGTAAGTTCTTTTTCTTTTAATCTTTTCTTCTCGCTCTACTTTGTAGATATCTTTCTACTCTGAGTTAAAGGCATTTTTTCGGGTATTATTTGTGATAAATATAGATGACTGTCAATTTTGTACACGGTGTATGGTATTAAGCAACAAGTGGCGAGGCGTTTAAAAAATATGTACTAAGCGTCACATTCACACACCGAACCAAGCCGGGCTTTCATCTAGTAGTACATATATTTTTTTTTATCATTGATACTGTGTAGCTTGATATACATATATAACTTCATGCCAAATCCCTTGTGGGGTAGGCAGAGAGAACAGAGCGCCATAAGGCACGATTATTACACGCCTCACTATTGATATTGTTTTACTAATATATTACTTTTCTCCCAGTTTTTATTAGTCACATTATTATTTCGATTTTGGTATTATCGTAGTTCTTGGAACTCTTTCAGCGCAGTTACTTCTGTTACAATTTATTTATCCTGGTACCAAACTAATTACTTATTAATTTATTGCGTACAAATTGGATGGTTACTAAAAACATACGGAAAAGATTTGTGACGCATCCGGCTCGGGTTTTCCTCGTTCGAGATTGTAATAATACCTACCTACTATATTGTATAAAATATTTGAGAACTGGTATATTTGTAACCTGTTTATATGACGTATTCTTTGTGATTGTATCGTTTTGTACTTATATCAGATAAGTATGTGCATAATATTTATACTTATAAATTGAACAATTAGGTTATGTCTTATTTATTTATAACTAACTAACTCGTTCCAACTAAATCTTAATGTGATTCCATGTTATCGTTGCTATCTATATTATTATTAATTGTGTATTGACGATAAAGTTAAAATATAAAAAAATATATCCGAAAACAATTATTTCAACAAAATATAAACGACCAACTAATGCGGATGCGTTCCTCGTAAATAGCTGGACTGATTATTATGAAATCACGTGTGTAATTAGCAAAAACAACACAATCACAAGTCCAGTACATCTATCTAACGAGTAGAACAACACCTACAGCGTTTAAAACGGAACTGTACCTGCCACACCAGTCATACACTTGATCTGTTTTCTCTGGTCTACAACGAAACTCAAACGCCTTGGACACTGTAAATAATAATAATATCTTAGACACAATACACACAGCGCCCTCTAGTTCCAAGCTAAGCAACTAAATGCTTGTGATATGGATACTAGATAACGGATAATAATACATATATACTTTTCTTTTGTAAATACATACTTATAATACATAGAAAAACACCCAGACACCACCCAAATATTCATGTTTGTCACAAATATTTGTGCTCGGGTGGGAATCGAACCCCCGACCTCATTGCTGCAGCCGGTAGTTTTACCAATGCGCCACGAGGCTCGTCCAAATATTTCACTATCATCAGACTAAAGTTTATATATCTATGAATCAACTCACCAATTTTTACGTCTATATTAGATATTGTACGTCTAAACTAATCAACATTCGCGCACACGATGGCGTCAAACCAAGAATATTTAATATTATATATTAATTCAGTATCTATAATTATAATTAAAAAGATCGCTCGCAATTCAATAAATACGCAGACTGTTTGCGCACGCTCGCGTCACTTGTAACAAGTTGCCACTGACTGACGCACTTGGAGCTCCACAAAACCTGCTGACCACTCTATCTGTAATTCTGTACATGGGTCCGTGTCACAGTCGGATAAATTTATTAGTGGTTTTTCATAATATATAATTAGGCTGATTGTGTCTCTACAGGTTTAGTTAAATAAGAATAGAACAACGCTGAGGTTTCTTATATTTCTTTTAATTTTACAGTAAAGGGTGACAAAGTTGGTTTGCTTAATCTATTTTAGTCTTTTGAAACTTCCACATTGGTAATCAGGCTTCAACGAAAATTTATTTATCTATTACATTATAACAAAACACTAAAGTATTAACAACACTATAAATTAGTACCTATTACAAGATTCTTAAAAATAATTCCATGTACAATGTAAGAATCTTGAAAAAGTAATTTTTAGTCACGTAATAGTCTCTAGTCTTTTCGGCATAGTCCTCAATAGGTAATACTGGTGTAAAGTCCTGTAGTGTGTATATATTATACTGGTTCTTTATATTATATTTTTTACTAGAATATACAAGTGATAAATTAGTAAATTTGGGATATTGACTCAGATTCGTATCGTGATAGATCAGAATAATGTTGTTTCAATAGCTGGTTGAACAGAAACAATGTTCAGCTAGCTATTGCAATTTAAGGGCATGCATAACTTCACGCATAATCCCTTGCGGGGTAGGCAGGGAGGACGGAGAAATTGTTATCTGTTGACATTAATATAACTGTAACGGGGGTCCTATGAAATAATTTAACAGCGCCACACGAATTACTTAGTGAGGGGCGGCGTTTCTCACATAGGTACTCTCGTCATCCGCCAATGTTTTACTTTTTGCTTTTTGCCGCGTGAGGGCGGTACTCACACCCCGTCCATTGCCACGGCGCACACGCTCGTGTTTTCTCTTACTTATAAAAATCAGTTTTGCTAGTAATAAGTGAATGTTTGTAGTTCAGTTCAATATAATAACTTTCAATACTTCGCTGTGTCGTGAATTATTTAACTCCCCGCGGCCCGAAGAGGGTTTACACACTTTACATAACTATTTATTCCTGTAACTTAAAACATACAATAATTGGTTATCGGTACCCACGAATCGGTTGCTTTAGTTATTCATTATTTTTTATATATTTTCAATTTCGAAAACATTCCCAAGGCGGTGGCCGTTCATAAAACCACAACAAAAATTTTGTCAACATGGATATTTCGAAAGAATGGCTTGACATGCCGACCCCATTGATAGAGTGGGATAAATAAAACAAACAAAACTAAATCTGATTTGAAAACCTTATTTTCATCAACAATATATTCTTGAGCGTGCACTAAGAAATTGAATATATCTGTTTATAACATAACATAACTTCACGCCTTTTCTACCCGTAGCTGTAGGCTTTGGCTTTAAGCCTCTTCTCGTCGTTATGTTTACGTCCCAAATGGAATAGGTTGCCATACCGGGCACAAAATTTTCAGTCGTTGATATTTATCACACGTAACCTCCGAAAATTAATTCGGAAAGTCATTGAAAAGCTTTGGTGAGTCATCGTCTCAATCAAGATTCAGAAGCGGGGTGCTCGACCACTGGACCACCAGGTCTTTTTTATATGAACCTGTGTGGACATCCTTTTCTTCCTCTCCCATTGTGCCTCACCCGTGCCTCCATCGTAAGTTTATTTTCTAACAGATCAACTGTTTATATTTTACTAGACCCTACTCAGTATTTTAAAATGTTAACGTAAGTTTGTTTTCACGCAGTACCCAGCTATGATTAAAGTTTGTAAACTCTTAAGAGGTGTCACGAAGGACAGGATAATTCGTAGGGTAAAAAAATATTTATATTGGATCATTAATATTTCCTTAGGGGCCTCAAAGTGACTAATACTAACTAATAATAGAGATATCGCGTAGAAATAAAGGTATTATTAAAGTAGGTTATTCGCTATTTGGGTTGTAATTAGATGATGAGCCATACTCTCACATGTTATGGGCACGAAAATGTGATTTTAGGAATATCTTTATCTTTACAATAATAATGTGGTTTCTAGTTAAAAACCATTTGTAATTACTCGTCCATGATGGATGAGTCAGCACTCTCCAATGACGATATTAGTTTATAGCTTTTCAGTTTTAACTTTTATTACTAATGGCCTTCTCAATGTTGGCAACATCAACATAACTGTAAGTTATTATTATCTTGAGGATAATAATAAAAAACAACTTAAATATTTCTTTTGAGAAATTGTGCTCATTTTTATGTATATAGATAGGTACGTGTTAGCCGTTTGCTTTATGCCAATTCTGATTTTATATAAAGTCTATATCAATGGCATATTAATATATATAATCCAACAAAACTATGTCATAATTTTATGTGATGCTACAAGAAATATACAGCCAAACAAGTATTAAAAAAACTGTATATAGTACTTATTGCTATTAATAAACTACCTGATCCAGCAAATGAGCAAACATTTTCAGCACCTCATTAGGGAATCAGAAGAAGGGTCAGAAAGGTGAGGGAAGAGTAAGAGTTGCTTTGATACTTTGATTAATTGCTATTGTCCATCTTAAAATGTACTAGAAATAAAAGTCCAGTTATCTTATATTGGAATTCAATATAATAACATTAAATGTAGTAATAAATAATCGTCATCCATGGAAATATTCTGTTTTTATAACTTCCCGCTCTTTAATAAATAATAAGTCATTTTTTACCTTTTCTTACAATAACATAAATTATCTATTTCAATGATTTTTTTTAAGTTTATTTTTATTATATTTAGGTAATATCTTCTGTAGTTTATCCCAAAAGAATTGATCTTCCCAATTCAGATAGGTGTTTACATCGATATATGATTTAATATCGATACTCATCTTTTCGTCTCTTGTTATTGATTCGTCGAGTAAAACTATAATCACTCTTGGTGTGCCATCTTCTATGCTCAAATTGTGGGCCGTTCTGAATTCCAGATTTGACCACTGTGATTGAAGAAAATGTTCTGTCAAAATGATCATCGTCATTGTGGAATTCGTTACCGATATCTTTATCTGATCAGGTATTAAGTCACCCACGGCCCAATCTCTGTAATGGACGCACACTTTTAATCCAAAATCATTTTCTAGTATAGGTAGTAGTTTGTCGATCACAAATTCAGCATCTTGGTGGGCGAAAGAGACGAAAAGATCATAAGGTTTCGCAGTTTCTTCTGTCATCTCAAAAGTGGAATTGTCAACACCTTTCAGGTTTACGGGTGTATTATGAAATTTGAATAAGTTAGTGATAAATTCCCAAATTTCGTGTCGGTGAGTAAATATTGATATTATGATGAGGACCAGAATCAAGGTGCCAACCACACTGGATCCAACTAGAGCTATAAGAGCGTGTGTCTTATTGCATTGTATGTAAATGTCTAAATTTGATAATAGTTCACCACTATTGCACGTAACTTCCTCGGCGTCAGCGAGGATACCATATTTCTGCCACTCTTTGAGTAGTGTTGTGACGGTGCAGTCACAGCTTAAGGGATTGTTTGCCAGATATATGGTGATATCTGTTGGCGTTTGAGATTTTGAAACATCAGAATCGCGCACTATCTGTGATATACGGTTATTCCTCAAATCTATCGTGACTGTTTTTCTAGAGGTTATGCGACGTTCCTGTAAATATAATTAATTTAAATTCATATTTTGTCGAATATGTTTTCTTATATCGGGGACATTCTTTAAAGTTCTATAGAATATACGAGGTAATTCCGAAGTAGGTTTAGGCAATTTACCTGAGAGCTTCTTTGCAGATTTGTGCTTTAACTATGTTATTAATGTATGCTGTGCATTTACAAAATATGTATGTCATAGGAAGTGAATATGACGCTGGATTGACGCTGATTTTAATTTGGTTGGATCATACCTGGGATGGGCGTGTCTTCTAGCTGCTACACTTTTCATGCACGAGCCTACTGTTATGTTTTCAGAGGCGATATTAATATTTTGTTATTAATTTTAAATGGTTTGAAAAAAGTATTTGGCACATGAGGTTCTTGCTCGATTCTTCTCATTCGACCCTACACTCGGAATCTGGCCGCTCGTGGCGATTACGTCGCCACGGCGCTCGTTTTTAAGGATTTCATTTTAAATAATAACATAACATAACTTCACGCCTTTTGTTACCCGAAGGTGTAAATAATAAGCTAAGTTTTATACTTTGACTATTTAAAGTGTCTGTAAATACCTATGAAAATAAAGCGACTTTGACTGTGATAATGAACTAAACATTTTTTGAGAAGTTTCTTAGAATAAAAACAAGTGCTTTTAATTCTTGTAAAAATAAGTAATAAAGTCTCTTCTTAATACAGAGAAATACGTATTAATTAGGGTACAATCATTACAATATAAAACGAGGAAAAAATGGGCACATGTCAATGACTTAGTAAAGATCTATAAAATAAATTAAATAATAGAATCAAACTCACATTGATTATTGCTATGTTATTTGTGGACAGATTTAACATTTCCAAGCCTTCCAGTTCGTAAAACCAATCCTCATACAATTCTAGTTCATTGTTACTAAAGTCCAACTTCTTAGTTTGCCACAGCAATGGTGAGTCACCAGCAATACGTTTTAATTTGTTAGAGGCCAGTGTTAAGAAACTCAAATGTGTGCCAGCGAATATATTGCGATCCATGTGTTTGATATTGTTGTTATTTAAATATATCTCCTTCAGGTGAGGGTGGTACGTGAATAAGTCGCTGAAATAAAAATAGTACTTATACGTTATGAAGGAAATTACTCCTAATTTAATTTAATTTTAAGGAATTATTGTAGTGGAACCATGGAGTTCGCGACCGATCGATGGGCTGGCTAAACCGGCTAAATGATACGACCTCTCAATAATGTAACATGTAACAGACAATAAATAAATGAATATTAATAAAACCAACGTAAAATTTAACATGCTGGGCATCGCTCGCAGAGATTGGTATCTGGTGACCCACCCCAAACTGCTTTCCGTCCTTAACCTATTTTAATTGGTCGCAACGCAGCTGTGACCCTATAGGTCTTTCAGATGTCCAACGACGGTGTTAGCTGCTTACCACCAGGTGAACAGCATTCTCATTTGCTATCTTTCCACTAAAAATCTATATATAATAATTAAATTAAAGAATATATCTCGCGAATCATGTATATAACATAAGTTTATGCAAACAATTATTCTTACTCTTCCAAACCAGTTAAATGATTATGTCCTAGATCAATATACTCAAGCTTGTTCATAGCAGAGAAGATCTTGTCTGGTAGCTCCTTAATCTTATTCTCACTGAAATCAATATATCTGAGACCTGTGGTGGTAGCAAATAGTTTGGGTGGGAGTGCCTCTATCTGGTTCCTGTAGAAGTACAGCTGACGAATATTGCTAGATCCGTTTAATAGATGTTCGGGTATATTCTTCACTCGACTGATGGTGGCTTCTACAATTCTGACTGAAGGTGGTAGATCAGCGAACACGTGGGTATCGAAAGTCATGTCTACTTGATTCATTGTTATACGTATCTGAAAATATCTATATATAAAGTTATTTCTATATATATATATGACTAATGACTATAGTGTCAACTGCACTCTGCATACCCTAAATAACTTTGTCAGCTGTGTGAATAGGCTGTTGGGTATCCGATTCAGTCTGTTCTCCTTCAAGTGGAGACTGGTGACTTGCTTCACATGTAAGAACGCGTCCTGATCAATAGTTGCGAGGGCGCTGTTCTCGATCACGATATCTTCCACGGAGTGCAGACCTGTAACCAATCATAGTCTGGTCCATGTTGATATCAAGAAAAAAAAAATATGAGAGGTTCAAAAATATCGCAAAGTTTACCAGTCAAAGAATTAGCACCCAGCTTATCGAAGAAATTATCATTAATCTCTAGGTACTTTAAATTTGGCAGCCCGTTGAACGTGTACGAAGGTAAACCCCTGATATTATTTCTGTGCAGCATCAGATGTTCCAGTTTGTACTGTTGGAACACATTGGACGAGAGACGTAGGTTACCGCCTATGATGACGCAATGCGTCATCGAAGATAAAGAGTTGATCGCAACAGAAGGCATATCCACGTCTTCGACTGAAACAAACTTCATGTTACACACTATTACAGATGAATAATGAATCGTTTGAAGAGTCGGTGAGGGGCAAAATTTCTAACTTTATCGTGTCTTGACATAGTCTATATATAAAATAAACATAACCTCACGCCTTTTGTTACCCGAAGTTGTAGGCAGCGGCTGTGAAGCCTCGTCTGGCCGTTATGTTTACGCCCCAAATGGAATAGGTGGCGAACCTATTGCCATACCGGGCACAAAGTTTTTCAGTCATCGATATTTATCACATATAACTTCCGAAAACAATTTCGAAAAATCATTGGTGTGAGCCAGTGTCTGGAATCGAATCCGGACCTCTGGATCAGAAGCCGTATGCTCGACCACTGCGCCACCGAGACTCTTAATATAAAATAAAATCGTAGGAAAGTTAAACCGTACACAGAATATTTTTTTAGAATACTTGGGACATGATCTACAATCGATACTGAGCCCAAAAATATGGTTTTTAGAATTTTTATCTGTTTGTCTGTATGTTTGTTACAGATATACCTAATCTAAAAGTACCTCATGCTGTTATGTCCAATTTTGCATAATTATAGCCAAGAGGTAGAGTCAACATATAGGTTAAATATTATCACGCTATCCTTATTTGGTATGAGCAATGAATACTTATAATGGCACAGGCATAGTATTTTTGCTGCTTTATGGCGTCCATGCAGACGAAGTCGCGGATTACAGCTAGTATAAAATAAAGTCGCTTCCTCTGTGTGTCTACTCAGAGCTGTTAAGTGTATCAATTATGTATGAATTCAGTTATGAAATTTAGAAAAACTATTTAGCATATATAAAAGGGAGGTAAAAACTCTTACTTGTTAGAGTCATTCTCATTCTATCAATTGCTGTCAGGTCTGCCACATCTTCACTGGCGAATCCTCCTAACATGTCGTTAAATTCCACCACCGGCACCCGATTTGAGTGAGTTAACATTTTGCTGACACACCTCAGAATATTAGGGGCACACCGGTAAACGAGCAGCCAGGAGCTCTCGACGTCCAACTGGAACTCGGGAAACTCCGTGCAATCGTAGGTCTCGTTTGCGTGCGAGTTCTGACAATATAGAAACAGATATTTTGTAAATTATTGGAAATGGATGAATGAAACTGCCTGCTTCGTAACGATGATCAAAGAAACAACTGACCATACATGTAAGCTCGAGCGTGGATGTGTGGGTCGTAAACCACTGCACCAGTATTGAGGACTGACCAAAATCACACGTAGCCGAATTGTCCTCGAGTAAATCTTCGAACACGCAGATACAAGTGGACGAGCAGAACACGGCCAGGACACGTGGACACATCAGAGCCAACAGAAGCGCATGTATCAGAAGCATGCTTGTGGCTGCACTGCAATGTTCAACAATCTTCATCAGTTCTTAACTGATGGTTGGTATTCGGTAAGTTGCGGCTGTAAGTGCCGACGGAACTCTTTCTTCTTTTGATTCATTTCCAATTTTCAAGATATTTTCATTAAAAATATATATATCCATATATTATTCATCCCGCTAAATAATGCGATGTGTTAAGAACTCAGAATAACACAGAGAGTACACTACATTCAGTTATAAACTAATAAAAATACCTTATTACCTAATAAATAAGTATTATGTGACTTCGAGTTATTAAAATTGAAAACTTCTATAAAAACTTCTATTCTATAAATATGAACAATATTTATAGAATTTGCGAAATACAAAGTTATAATTAATTGTTCAATACAATTGGCTTCAAAACAACACTTGCCGAACTGTAAGTTTGTTGTAATGTGAATCATTATAAGAAAGACTACACTTAAATACTCACCTCGATACATGTTTATTCTCCATGACACGATCGTGCAGCAAGTCTCACGTTGTAACAGACCTGCGTCCACATACAATAAGACATTCGCGCAGGACATCGCGGCTACCGCAGGCCGCGGAGAGGAGGCAGTTGGCGGTCTTACGTATAGTTAGTACTCATGACGCTGGAGACTACGAGTAACAATACCTCTTCCACACGGCACGATTGTTTTACCAATTTCAAGTTGCTAATTTACCTTTATAAAAAACTAGCTGACCCGGCAAACTGTTCCGCATCAAAAGTAATAAATGAGTAAATTTTGGATATCATGAGGTTCCATTTGAGCTATTTATCGGCTTTAACTGCTGTCCTGCTGTGATATAATATCTTCGAAAATATTCGTTTAAATTGCATGCTGTAAAGGGCCAGGATCATCTATATTACATGCACAATCTATTTAAGAGACTTTATTGGATCACAATTAATGCTGTAATGTTTAAAGTCGCTTCGTAAATAAGCCGTTATTTCTCGTAATAAGTTAAAAAAAAAATGGTCATTGAGGGTTATCCTCACGACACACATCCACACGACGGACATATGCTCACGTGGACTTTTTTGTAGACCTTCTGAAGCTGTTTAATAATGTAGAACATTATTTTGATCTATCACTTAGGGTTCAGCCAGCGTTTGCAATTAAAAAGCTAAATCTTGAAAATTATCATTTTTTATTTAGATCATCATAAATGAATTATAGATCAAAACCACCCCGTTGACATCCTCTAACTATTAAAAAAACCTCATCAAAATCCGTTGCGTAGTTTTAAAGATAGAAGCATATAAGGGGACAGACAGCGTACAGTGACTTTGTTTTATACTATGTAATGATGATGATGTTATATAGTAACTGGTACTGTGATTAGCCTTTTTATTAATTTACAAAATTATATTTGTAAAAAGAAAACCTTGTTTTTGTATTTGTGTGTACGTAAAAAGTGATAGTATTAATACATATTTTAAACAAACAGATAAAAGTAATGTTTAACATTTGCATTACAACTTTTATCTATAGTCAGTTTCTGAATTGTCGTCGTGAAAGGCTGAATATTCATTTGTTCTAGTTTTTAGAATGATGCAAGTTAAACTACCTAGACTAAGCTAAACTACGAAATAAATGGTCTGTTTAAAAAAGACAAAATGCGTAGCGCCCGAATTCACTGACGTGAATGCATGATGAGAGGTATGACTGTGGACGAAGCAAAAGAAATGTGTCAGGATCGTAGCTTGTTAAAAGCCAAAGTCTCTGTCTTCCGCTATGGGGTACAGGCGTGAGTTTATGTGTGTATGTATCTATGTGCAAGCTAAACTGACGCGCGGATTGACTAAGCTCATCTTAAAACATACAGGGCGAACTTAGAGACAAATTGTGAATGGCAATATCACTGAACACTGCCTGCGCCTTCAGAATTTAGAGGCGTGGAGATCAAATCTTACATAAACTTACGGCCGAAACCAATAATCAATCCCAATCTGAATTTTGCCATCTAAGATCAATATTTCAATCCATTTCTACTAATAAGCGTGCCAATAATCAATCCATGGATTCTTTTTGTTTGGGGAATCAATCGACAGATAGTCAATAATCCTAGATTGGCTTCAATCCTAGATAGGCGATTGATTATTGGTTTTGGCCGTTAGTATGTACCGCTGTCAGCGCGACATTAAGACGTCATCTACAACAAAGGGTCCCTTTTCTGCGGTAAACGCGAAGACCTGTGTCTTCTCAGGGGGTTGAATTGAACTAGGTTGAGTCGACCCCAATCCGAAATCTGACTAGGCACAGTTCCGATTGTAGACACTGTACTTACTTGTACTTATCGACGTTCTCCCGAAAAATCCGCGGGTGGCCGGTTTATATGGAGTCCCCCGTACCGCATGCCCCCGTACCGTATCCGCATAACAATGAAGATTGCTGTAATACAGCATGTCATTGATATGCAGAAGAAACAGCATAGCATTTTTAAACAGCACACAGACTTGGGGGACTCACGGATTTTAAGTCGGAGCATGACCCGTCGACAACGACCTTAATGTGCCGAGCCGCGAGAAAACTGGAGACCCGATCGCATAATTTCTCGGGTAGCCCATAACAAGGAAGCTTCGAGAGAAGTGGTTCGTGCCAAACCCGTTCGAAGGCCTTGGCCACCTCCAAACTAACGGACAGCGCCTCTCTTTTACTCTCAACCGCTGCCACCCTCCGATGACTTAAGTATGCTAGAAGATCACAAGTTGAGCGACCGTGACGGAATTCGTACTGGCGGTCACTAATCAGCTAGTGCTCCTCTAGATTAGTCTAGATAATTAAGGAGCCGGCGGTTGATAGTGGTTTCTAAGATCTTGGAGAACTGGGACGTGATTGCAATAGGTCTGTAGTTGGACGAATCTGAGCGGTTACCAGAAATCAAATTTCTCCGCATATCGATCTACTGGCAGCGTGCCCAGAAGACCGATCGCTTTGCTAAGCCAAATGGCAATGGTAATTCCCTGTGCGACGAATAGACCAGTCCCCTGGTCGATAGAGTCCTCGATCAGTCTCTTTGCAAGATCTTTATAGAGTGCACGAGCACTCGGATTCCATGTTCCTGAGTCTTAACCCCAAACGCTCAACCACTGGACCACTGAGACTCATTGAAGATTTGGTCAAAAAGTATTTTATTTTGACAAAAGTATTTTGAAAATACCTATTTTGCATTTGAAATACAAAACGAAAAACTATTTAGTATTTTGCATTTGAAATAGTAAATCTGAAAAGTATTTTGCATTTTGTATTTAAATGCTTTTTTAAAACCATTTTGTACATCTCTGATGACTATATAACCGCTCCTCATTCTTCATCAACTGAAGCAGGTCTTTTTTTGTTATTAATATTGAATGAAAATAATGCATACCTCAATGTGGCATGAGCCACTATACACCAATACTCTGAGATGTTCTGTATTTAAAAGGTAGAACTTGAACATTCAGGAGTCCCATCAGGACGAATCCCTTATTCATCTCGTACTACCTCCAAAAATATGGGCACGAAAATAATAATTCTTCTTGTTCTTCTTCCTTTGATTCTGATAACAGTTTTTCTAGTGCACTAGGCGTGAACGATTCCACTCACCTGAGCGACCAACTCGCTTCTATTTTTTCTCCTTTTCCAAGCTTCTTTAATACTGTACACATTAATGCTCAAAGCATTCCAGCTCACAACCCTGATCTTCTATCTTCCTTTACTGCTGATGTTGTCCATGCTGTCCTTGTCTCTGAAACCTTTCTAAAACCTGCACTTCCTTCTGTCCAATATTCTTTACCCGGATTTAAGCTTGTACTTAATGACAGGACTGGCAAGGGGTATAGGGGTGTTGGCGTTTATCTAAGAGGTGATCTACCCTATATTATAGTCGATAAGTCACCTAGTGTATATAGCAAATTTGCCGAACATCTTTTTATTGAAGTAACATTTAAACAAACTAAGGTCCTACTGGGCGTGTATTATTCTCCTTCCTGTCACATCGACTACTTTAATTCATTTGAAGCGAAACTAGAAAACTTCTCCTCTACATACAATCATATTATTATACTTGGAGATTTCAACACTTGCCTTTTAAAAAATGACATGCGCAGCCAGAAGCTTAAATCTATTGTCTCTTCCGTCCATATGGAAATTCTACCTCTAGATGCCACACATAGGGCTCCTCATTGCAACTCTTCTCTATTAGATCTTATCATTGTCTCTGACCCTTATAAAGTGGCAACACATGGACAACTATCACCATCTTTCTCCTATCATGACCTCATCTACCTGTCCTATAAAGTTCGTCCACCAAAACGCAAGAGTATATTTCTTAATCTTCGTAGTTTTAAAAACATTAATTTGGAGCGCTTGTGTGATGACGCGGATGGTGTCGACTGGTCTCCTACTTATAACCTTCAACAATATAATCATGGACCTATACGATACACATGCGCCCGTTCGGAGGGTAAAGGTGAAATACCCACCAGCACCATGGTTTTCTAGTGCAATAAGGCAGATGATGGCTAAACGAGACAAGGCAAAGCGCGGGTATAGGCGAAATCCTTGTGATGAGAATTGGGTTCATTCAAAAAACTACGCAATCGCTGCAGTCGCATGTGTAGAGATGCAAAGCGGAACCACATTCACTCTTCCGTTCTGAATCCTAACAAAACACAGGTATGACAGTTCATTAAGTCGCTGGGTATTGGCAAGTCTACTGATGTCAATTTGACAAATTTGGATTTAAATGGTCTAAATGTTCACTTTGCAAATACTCCAGTGTCCTTATCTGATTCAGTAAAATCTTCTACACTTGATTACCTCTCTACTCTTCCACTGCCTATAAATACCTCTTTTTCCTTTCAACCAATTGATGAAGCTGACATTAAGAAATCCATCGTTTCCATAACTACCAAAGCTGTAGGCTGTGATGGCATACACCTTCAAATGATTCTTCCCCTCGCTAAATCACCTAGTTCCCATAATTACGCATATAGTAAATTACTCCTTGCACACTGGCACCTTTCCCTCTTCTTGGAAGAAAGCATTTGTATTACCCCTTCCCAAAGTGCCGAATCCATCCCAGTTTTCTCAATTCCGTCCTATTTCAATATCCTGTCCAAAGTCCTTGAAAGCGGTGTTCAAAATCAACTGCCAAAATACCTATCCTCTAATAGCCTGCTAAGTCAGTATCAATCCGGTTTTCGCTCTGGCCACAGTACTGTAACTGCTCTCGTAAAAATAACAGACGATATGAGACTGGCCATAGAGAATAAGTCACTGACTGTTCTCATTTTACTTGACTTTAGTAGTGCTTTCAACTCAGTTGATTTTGACATCTTGCTAGGCACTCTGTCCTCTCTTAATGTCTCTCCTGCCGCCATCAGTTGGTTTAAATCATATCTTCAGGGTCGTTCGCAGTCCGTCCGCCTTGACGAGGCTACCTCAGATTGGTGTGACCTGATCGCGGGCGTACCCCAAGGTGGCGTACTATCTCCGCTTCTCTTCTCCGTTTTCATAAACGCCATCACGAAGATAATTAATTCCCGCTTTCATCTCTATGCTGACGACCTGCAGCTATACCGTCATTTTAAGGTGGAAAATGCTGTGCGGGCTATCAATGCCATCAATGATGATCTCAGCAGCATCAGCAGGCGGGCAAAATCATTTGGACTACTTGTTAATCCAACTAAGTCACAGGCACTCATTATCGGCGGAAGACGCATGCTTAATAGACTGGACACCAATTCTCTTCCTCCTATTCTGTACGACGATGTGCCTATCACTCTATCCAAAATTGCAAAGAACATTGGCATTCATATGAACAGTCCATATGGACTGTAATCTATCCTGGGATGTTCACATTGCAGAGGTAAGCAGGAAGATGTTCGGCGCCTTTCAGTCTCTCAAACGTCTTCAAAAATTCTTACCCTTTCAGACTAAAGTTACTCTTGCCCAGTCCCTTCTACTCCCTATCCTAGACTATGCTGATGTCGCATCTCTTGATGCTAAGGACGAACATCTAAATAAGCTTGAACGCCTTCAGAATTTAGGTATCCGATTTATCTTTGGTCTTCGGAAGTACGACCATGTCTCAGAGCTACGCTTACAACTTAAGTGGTTACCGATTCGGCAAAGCCGCGAAACCCATATTCTTAACCTTCTCTTTTCTATCCTTCACAATCCAAACTCACCTTCTTACCTACGTGAGCGTTTTGAATACCTTGTCCCTAGAAACAAACTCTGTCGAACTTCATCTTCTCTCCTTCTTCGTGCGCCTGCTCACACCTCCAGCTGCTATGATTCCTCTTTTACTTCTCGCGCAGTTCGCCTATGGAACTCTCTACCACACTCCGTAAAAGATGCCTCTTCTCTTTACATTTTTAAAAAGAGAACAAAGGAATTTTTTCTTCATAAAGACTAATTGGTAATATGTATGTCTATTTATATGTATATATACATACATTATTATATGTATGTGTATTTTAGTATATATTTAAGTATAAGCTTAATGTGTATTTATATATGATGTATATTCGAATTATGTGTGTAGAATGTATGTATTTATTTATATTGTTGATCTATTTAGCTATTAATTTTAATGTGTTTGTTGTACACACATGTTATTAACCTGCAAACTCAATTGTTCCTCTATCGCTCAAAGGGTTTGCTGGTGGAAAACTCAATAGTGAGTTAAGCTCGCTTTTGTACATAATTTCATTATATCTGTAAATTTCTGTAATTTTGTTCTTTTTGTGTGCAATAAAGTAATAATAATAATATAACTACTGGCAACCCTTTACCACAAAACGTCATATTTTCAATTCTCCTGAATTTATTAATTTACTAATTGAAATTATATTTTTATAATAGTTTTATGCATTAAACATAAACATAACTTCACGCCTTTTGTTACCCGAAGGTGTAGGCAGCGGCTGTTAAGCCTCGTCTCGCCGTTATGTTTACGTCCCAAATGGAATAGGTGGCGAACCTATTGCCATACCGGGCACAAAGTTTTCAGTCATCGATATTTAACACACATAACTTCCGAAAACAATTTCGAAAAGTCATTGGTGTGAGCCAGTGTCTGGAATCGAACCCGGACCTCTGGATCAGAAGCCGTGTGCTCGACCACTGCGCCACCGAGACTGTTTTTATGCATTAATTATACAAAAAGAAGCAATATATTATTCAAAAAGAAAATCAGTAAAGCCAAATTATTAAAGATATTCAAGAAGAAATGCAAAATATAATAGTGACAGCGTCATGTCAAAATTACGAAAAATTGATATTATGATATATTGGATTGGATTAAACTAACATTGAATTGAAATATCAAGATGTTAACAAGGGCTAAAGCCAGATTAGCAAACGCACTACGACCAACCCCGGATTCATCGCTCCGCTCCGCCTCACAATTGCCGGAACCCATAACTATGTCATTGGCCCCTGTGGAAGCGTCGAGCTCATCCTCAAGTGATGAATATTTCTCTCCCCTGGCATCACCAGCACCAGATCGTCAGAAGAGGAGAGGCCGGCCGCCGTCTAGCTTGGGATCCCGAGGCCCACTGGTCTCTAACAGGATCCCCGCTGCCGGTGGTGAAGTGCACCGCATGAAATGGACCCAAACCATCAATGAGAACGTCATGCGGGCATATTTTGGGGCTACAAGGGGGGGAACTAACCTTACAGCATATCGTAGCCGCATGTTGCTTCTGTTTCAAGATCTTGAGCCGGCTGTCAACGTCTCGGCACAAAGATTGTCGGATCAGGTGAGGGTCATCCAACGCTCTCGTTTGTTGGATGACGTTATACTTGAGCGGCTACGCTCTGAATCCGTACAATCAAGTTCTGATACATCTGCTTCTCAACTTATCAACACGATAACAAATACTAGGAAGCCTACTTCATCAAATCGAGGCATAGAGGTACATGACAGGATTATTGATGCGGATGCCCAGTATAATAATGAGGAGTTAAAAAAATCTTTGGAAGGTGTGATTCGTGAGTATATGTTCATGCTCCATAATATTAGGCCTCCACTACCGCGTTTGCCCACAAATAGAAAAAACATAGCGCTTATGAGTGCTCTAGACTCGATTTTAAATAGTTATTTAGACAACAGTAATAATCTGAGCGATACACATTCAATTCTCTATTGTACTGCACTAACGGCTTGTCGTGTAGCAGGAATAAATATTTCACACAATGATAGTGTTACACGACCCAAACCTAATAAGCCAAGCTGGCAACAGAGAATTGAAAGTCGTATCGCTGATGCTAGAGTACTCATTGGCAAGCTTATCTGCTTCAGGTCTGGTAATACGCGTCCGTGTGTGATGCGTTTTGTGAAGCGGGCGTTCTTAGGGACTACTTATAGACCCGAAGAATATATGGCCCAAATTACAGAACGCATCGATTACCTGAAGCAGAAGGTCTGTGCGTGGGCAAACCGTATACGTAGATATAAAAAACGATATGAACGATATGCTGTGAATCGCATGTTCCAAAGAGATCAAAAGCTAGTATATAGAGACTGGGAACGTCCTCTTCAGGCTACAGATGTTGGACCATTACCAGATGCTATAACCACAAAGAACTTTTGGAGTAGCATCTGGTCAGCACCAGTAGTTCACTCTGAGGGTGCCTGGATCTGTGATGTTGAGCGGACATGTGAAAATATTACTTGTATGCCATCTATTAAAATTGCAGAAAACGATGTCACATGTGCGGTCCGTTCGTTATCCAACTGGAAATCTCCTGGACCGGACGGACTGTACAATTTTTGGTTAAAATGGCTACGAAGTTCACATGCTCGTATAGCTACACAGTTCCAAGAGGCCATAGAGAAGGGGACGTTGCCAGAGTTCTTGACGACTGGCAATACATATTTGCTCCATAAAACAGGTAGTACTACGGACCCCAGTAATTATAGACCGATAACATGTTTATCATCAATATATAAGCTTCTTACATCCATTCTGCGATCAAAAATTACTCAACACATTGAAATGAATTCGGTTATGTCTACTTCGCAGAATGGTTGTAGAAAAGGAGGCCGTGGTACTAAAGAGCTTCTCCTCATTGATATGACCATTAACCAACAGGTACGTCACCGTCGTGGAGATCTGGCGACAGCCTGGATAGATTACAAGAAGGCGTTCGATTCTGTGCCTCATACGTGGCTGATGAGGGTGCTCGAGCTGTATAAGGTAGACAGAACATTGTGCACCTTCTTAGGGACATGTATGAGGCAATGGAAAACAGTGCTTTCATATCCGGGATGTCAGCAGAGCCGAGACGGCGGCGTGCCTTTGAAGATCCAACGGGGTATATTCCAGGGAGATAGCCTGAGTCCGTTATGGTTTTGCCTGGCACTGAATCCTCTTAGCACTTTGCTGGAGAATTCAGGTCTAGGCTATCGGTTGCGGAGAGGGAGTCGGCGTCTGTCGCACCTGCTTTATATGGATGACTTAAAGTTGTTTGCCTCGAACAGATCCCAATTAGTGGAGTTATTACGGGTAACTCAACCTTTTAGTAGCTCTATTAATATGGGGTTTGGGGTAGACAAATGTGCGGTCATGCATGTAAAGCGAGGTGTGATCGTGGAATCTGAAGGCATATCACTTTCAGATTCCTCACGATTTCGGTCTCTCTCTGTAACCGAAACCTATAAGTATTTGGGTATATCGTAAGCTTTATGCATTAATGAGGTGAGCATGAAACAACTAATGCGAGAACGTTTCTTTGGCCGTCTAAAGAAAGTTCTAAATAGCTTACTATCTGGCGGTAACAAAGTTCGTGCATTTAATAGTTGGGTCATGCCTGTCCTAATGTATTCTTTCGGTATACTCAAATGGACTCAGACTGAATTAGATGCCCTGGATAGAAAGGTTCGTACACTTTTGACTGCATGTCGGATGCATCATCCACGTTCTTCTGTGATGAGGTTGTATATTCCGCGGAGGTGTGGAGGTAGAGGTTTTTTAAACATCAAATCTCTTCACAACCGCGAGGTGTGCAGCCTCAGACAGTTCCTGCTTCTTGCTGATGTGGATGTGATCCGGGATGTGGTCAGGGTTGATGACGGATTTACTCCGCTTGCGTTGGCTAAAGAGAACTGGCGCAAACCTATAGTTTTGAACACCACTGATCGCTTGGAAGTATGGAGGAGTAAAGAGTTACATGGACGTTTTTATCGGGCCTTACATGGGCCCGATGTGGATACATTAACATCTGTAACCTGGTTACGTTTCGGTGATCTTTTTGGAGAAACCGAAGGTTTTGTATTTGCAATTATGGACGAAGTTATGATGACCAAAAACTATCGGAAATATATTCTGAAAGATGGCACAGTTGACATTTGTCGGGCATGTTACTGTCCCGGTGAATCGATTAGACATATTGTCTCCGGTTGCAGTCGTCTAGCTAACGGCGAGTATTTGCATAGGCACAACCAAGTAGCCAGGATAATCCATCAACAAATTGCTCTAAAATATAACCTCGTGGAAAGGGGGGTTCCGTACTATAGGTATATGCCCGACCCAGTTCTCAAAAATGGTCATATTACGTTATACTGGGCCGGTCTATTGTTACTGACAGGACTGTTGTTGCCAACAGGCCTGATATAGTGATAGTAGACCGATTAGAGCGCCGAGCAGTGATCGTTGATGTCACCATCCCCCATGACGAAAATCTCGTGAAAGCTGAAAAAGATAAACAATTGAAATATTTGGACCTTGCTCACGAGATTTCTGACATGTGGGATGTTGATTCAACGATTATTGTTCCGATAGTCATTTCAGTAAATGGACTTATTGCCAAGAGCCTCGACCAACATCTAGAGAGGCTCTCGTTAGGCAGCTGGATCAAGGGCTTGATGCAGAAAGCGGTACTACTAGGCACGGCACGTATCGTGAGGAAGTTCCTCGCTTTGGGGCCCTGACCACTGGTAGCTTGGTCCCTGTACCCGATGCCAGGGGGTTTCACTTATTTTTATATTTTTAAATGTATTTTTTATATTTATATTTAAAAATGTATTTATAAAGTGTGAATAATAAATAAAGAGGATAATAATAATATGTGAACTGTTTTGCACAGCGAACAAATGTTAAATAATATTATTTTAACGCGTACCTACTCATAGCATATAAGGAAAATAAGATTGTTTTTTTTTATCTCAGATACTGGTTTTCATTGTGAGGAAACTCACACCAGAAATATAAATTATGTTCTTACGTTTACAAATTACTAAATAACAAATATCTAGGTACTTTTTGTAGTAATTGTGTAGGTAAATAGCTTAATTACTTCACGCCACTTTCTTCGTAGGGTAGGCAGAGAGGGACAAATCGCCAAGAGGCCCGATTAGACACCTTACTCGCTCCTTTGACTTTCTTCTTATCTGCTCTCTTAACATACACGCTTTTTGACTCTCCTGACATTGGCTTCCGCGAGGACACAGTCAATTTGGTCACGTATGTAAATCTAACGTTTGCTGTATGTAAATATTTTAGTGTTAGGTTATGGTAGAGCAACATCCTCGTAAACTAAAAACTCTTGCTAACATCCTAGAATAGCCCTCACAGCTCTGGCCTTACAAAAAAAACGAAATACACATCTATATTGTATGTCTGGGATGTTTCTGTACAAGACATTTCCCCTTAACCATAATAACCATCGACAAGTTCATAGACATACACCAAAAAATAATTTAAAGAAAAAATCTTTTTTAAAGAAGCTTTTATTTAAACGCTCTAAAAAGAATAAAATAATTTTCACCTTAAACATTTTAACTATCAACTTATAACCTTATTATATACAATTTATGTGATAATAAAAGCTTGTCGCTATGTTTAATTACCTATCAGTGGCTATCCATAACCATCTAGAAATATTTTTTTAGATTTAATGATTACTGTGACGGATCGCATTATCCAAATATATATTTTTGGTTTATAACATATATGTATATGGACACCCGAACACATATAGTGTTACAGTTGCGTTGCCGGCCCTTTCCATGGGAAATGGAAGGGGTCGGAATTGGGATGAGAAGAGGAGGGGGGAAGGGTTGGGTTAAACATAGCGACAAGCTTTTATTATCACATAAATTGTATATAATAAGGTTATAAGTTGATAGTTAAAATGTTTAAGGTGAAAATTATTTTATTCTTTTTAGAGCGTTTAAATAAAAGCTTCTTTAAAAAAGATTTTTTCTTTAAATTATTTTCAAGTTTTTAGTTATCGATGGGTAAGCTTCTCAGTCTCTTCATCTCATTCAAAGCATCATTGTTACAAGATCGTTTGCCAGTTAATTTCGAACACTCCAGCTCTTCAATGGAGACCTCCTAAAGTCTTTTCCCTACTTAAGGCCACGTATGCTTGACCAGCAGCAAAGAGTTTCAAGCCTAAGTAAACAATTTTTTTTGTTACTTATTTGTTGATTTTGCAGCTTAGTTTAGTTATAGCTTAATTGTGTGATGTGTAACGCCATATGTTTTTTTTTAATCAGTACTCTATACTTGCCGACCTGAGTGTAATAAAAGTTGTAGTTGTAATAAAAGTTATAGTTCGTTCCCATCATCCACTGTGTTTAATTCTAATAATACCTATAACACCATTAAAATCCGTTAGTGTAGCAATCATGTTAAAGTGATTAAATCCTGTCCAATTTACGTCGGTATCCTGAAAGGGCATGGCATTGCACCGGCTGAACCGGCCCATTCATGCAGCAGATTGCGTGGCTGACCACAATTAAAACACTGTTAACTATTAAAACATAGGTCAACGGAAAGCCGTCGACTGTGATGAACTACCGCCTCAGTCGTAAAGTGGTCGTAAGGTTCTCAAGTTAGCACTAACTCATTTTGATTATAAATTTGGACGAGCCGCTTAACCCTGTATCTTGACATCGTGATTTGGCATCAGTGACTGAATAGTAAACAACAGATTGACTGACACCGCCCAAACAAGCAGGCCACTAACATCTAGCCGCTCATATTGAAAGCCCTATGATATATATAATATTTATACACATTCTAATTTGTTTATAACATTAATTAATAGCATAACATAGCTCGACTCCTTTTTCTACCCGAAGGTGTAGGCAGCATCTGTCAAGCCTCGACTCGCCACTATGTTTACGTCTTAACGATCTTTAAGGGAGTAGGATGTAGGATATGGGAGTAGGAAGGGATGGGGAAGGGGAGTGGGCCTCCGGGTACCTCTCTCACCCAAAGAAACCCGGCGTGAGCTGGTTGTGGTATTTCACCGGTCGAGCCAGCCCATTCATACAGTGAATTGATGGGCTCTACCACTGTTGCCATACAGCGAGCACAAGGTGGTCAGTCAAAAATATTTATCACACATGACTTTCGAGAGGAATTTCGAAAGACATTGGTGTGAGGCCAAATTCGCACCCAAGACTTCCTGATTCAGAAGCGGGCTAGTTTACTGAACCACCGAGACATAGTTTTTGAAGTTCTCATATAACTCTTTAATGAAAGGGCCATTTGATACCCATATAGTAGAAAAACAAATATTTATTCCACCATATTGGATTTAGAATGACGTCACATTATTTTTCGAGCTACTATTAACAAGTCCTTTCATTTGATACCCATGTTGTAGAAATGCATTAAAAAAAACTGTTCCGGATGATCCGCCATATTGGATTTAGAATGACGTCACATAATTTTTTAGTTGGTCCCAATGAGCCCTTTTATTTGATACCCATATTGTACGAAAGCTTAAAATATATATTCCTTCATCTTGGATATTCCACCATATTGGATTTAGAATGACGTCATATTATATTTTGAGTTACATTCAATAAACCCTTTCATTTAATACCCATATTGCAGAAATGCATTAAAAATATCCATTTCGCCATCTTGGGTCGTCCGCCATATTGGATATAGAATGATGTCATATATTATATCATGCATTGTCATCCAAAGTAAATGTGTATACAAAATTTCAGCTCAATCGGTTGAAGGTATCTACTTCAAAATTGAGTTACAAGATTCCACCGAACATACATACTTACATACATACATACATACATACATACATACAGTGCAAGGTAAATAAAAGCTTATAAAAAGGGCACCAGCTGAATAGACCAGGGTCGATAATTTTTGAAACCAAAAAAAATTACGGTCGATCCGAGTTCGGGAAGTGGGAAGGGGTGAGTTTTTAAGGGTAAAAAATGGTTTATCTTGATTTCCGGCAAAACTACAAGTCCTATGTCAAAAAGTTAAATGGCAAAGTTGTAGGTCATAAAAAAATCTACAACTTTTGTATTTGCAATTTTTTCACATAACCTCAAAATTTAGGTGAAAAATTCAAAAAACCAAGTTTTTGGTTTTTTATTTATCTTTTTCAAAAAAATTTTTTTTTCGACGATATTTGGTGAAAGCTTACCTTATTATGTCCTAAATACACTGTAATTTATTTTATTAAAAATATTTATTTTTGCGCCTCATTTTAACTTAATATCAAAAAAGCACCCTAATTTTCAATCGAAAATTCTGACGTTAAAATATCAGCTTTTTTCAAATATTTTGGAGGCTTTTTGTTCGTTGAAATATCTACTTTCTGATGGTGTAAGAAAATTTTGCTATATTTTAGTAAATTTTCTCAGAAAATGCAAATGAAAATCGATAAATACTCGAATTCAGACATTAATAACTTATTTGTTTGTTAATTATAGTAATTTATTTTGATTTGCAATTTTTTTTATCAATGTAACGTAATCTTACGATTTTCGGGTAATTAAAGTATAAATTTTAATAAATAGTTCAAAATTTTATATAATAATTAAAAAAAAATCGGACTCGAGTTTTTTTTCGATTTTGATTTGCATTTTCTAAGAAAATTTACTAAAATAGCACATTTTTTTACACCATCAGAAAGTAGATACATATTTCAAGGAACAAAAAGCCTCCAAACTTTTTGAAAAAAGCTGATATTTTGACGTCAGAATTTTGGATTGAAAATTAGGGTGCTTTTTCGATATTAATTCAATATAAAGCAAAAAAAATAAATATTTTTAAACAAATAAAGAAAGGCAACTTTTCACAAAATATCGTGGAAAAAAAAATATTGTAAAAGATAAAAATAAAATTCAAAAAACCAAGTTTTTTGAATTTTTCATTTAAATTTTGAGGTTATGTGAAAAAAGTGTAAATACAAGAGTCTTAGATCTTTTTATTACCTACAACTTTGCCATTAAACTTTTTTCCATAGGACTTTTAGTTTTGCCGGAAATCGAGAAAAACCGTTTTTTACCCTTAAAAACTCACCCCCACCCCCTTCCCGACCTCAGATCGCCCGTAAATTATTTTTCCTTTCATTTTGATCATATTCCCCTGCTTTTCTAATGGGTTTCATCCTACTATTATTTTTTTCACTTTTTATTATTTTTGAAGGCATCTACCCTGGCCTAGAAGAATCTTGACAAATTTAAATTTCCAATCTAAGGTATGGCTTAAATTAGTTTTTAATAAAAAAAGATTCAAAATATATCACTATCTATTTGGCATTAGCTAAATTAACATAATAAAAGCATAGATAGACAAGATTTTTTACACTAGGTACGGCACAGAGCTAGGGTCACGGGCGGGGCAGCATCTGGCTACTGCGAGCAAGGGGTCAGAGTCGTCGTATCACGTCTTGCGTGGTGTAAACATGTAATGCGAAGAGAAAACAAACATATTCCGAGAATAATGGTAGGCCTGAACGTGGAAGGAAGTAAGAGAAGAGGAAGACCTAAGAATGTATGGATGGATTGTGTGAAAGGCGATATACGATTAAGGAGGGTGTTAATTAGTCTATGAGTTGCGACGTATGGAAGAAGCGAGTGATAGGGAAGTATTAAAGACAACAATCTGTTGGGCTGATGGCAAATAATGAGAACAGGGCAGGTAGATGATGACAAAATCAGTGCCGTAGATAGATGAGAAATGTGGAGTAGAGAGTGATAGTGTTAGTAAAGTACCTAAATATATGGCAGGCGTTTTAGGTAAATAAAACTTTTGACTTCATATATATTATTTAATGATATCTTTTATAACGAATTCACTTTAAAATAAGAAATGTTAGAACAGAATCTCTAGAAAACCAGAGGCTCCATTGGTTCCTGCTTAATATATACATAACTAACAAAATAAATAAGCACCAAGAGAGGCGTATTTGCAATATATGTAAGTATATTACATACCATCAACATACATTATGTCAGGTTCAGAAAAAGAGTATTATTTTGTTAACAGACAACAGAAATAGCTTCAACTATGCAGATTATTGAAAACACAGCTAACTTTCGTCTTGAGCGGTATTGTGAGTTAAGGTGCGAAATGTGTTCTTCTGTATTCTGTAATCGCCATTTTGAAACTCATTCGCAAGACTTTCATATACAGTAATACCCCGACTTACGCTACCCCGTTTTACGCGAATTCGGAAATACGCGGTTTTTCATAACCTCTAATTATGTCGTCTAAACAACCAAAAATGAATCATTGGAGTCTAACACGAAAAACGCTGTCTTTGGAGAGTAAACTGAATATAATTAAAGACTCAATTGAATTGAAAAGGGGTTACAAATTTAAAAAAAAATGGATTCTCATGAAGAACGCATTTCTACTACAAAACGGGGAATTAAAAAATTACTTTTATGCTACGAGGAAATTTTGCGTGAGAAGATTAAAAACATAACTCGTCAAGCAACATTATTAGAGTATAATATGAAGCCTTCGACATCAAAATATCTTTGGTTTAGGTTACACTCTATTAAATATTTTTCTTCTAAAGTATTGTTTTCTTGAAACTCTGATCCCGATTAAACATACTTTATAGGTATTTATATGTAAAATTGAACCCCGACTTACGTGAATTCGACTTACACGGCAATCGCTCGGACCCACCTATCGCGTAAGTCCGGGGTATTACTGTATGTATATGCTTCCACTGCACCGATCACGTATTGTAACACGACAGACACACGCACGCACACATTCTTACAAGCACAAAGTCCATCATCTTGCATCACAGAACAATATCACATGGACGTCAGTAGTATAGTAAGTTATTTAAAAAAGCTTTGATTCTAAATTGTTTCCTCTACTGCAAGTTATAATTCGTAAAAGAAATCATATTCTTACAAACTAATAGGCAAATAATTAACTGAAATAGTTATAGCAAGATTCAAAATTTGCACAATTATACATGTAAAATTCACTTAGCACTTTCAATTAAAATGTTTTATTTCAATGACTTCTTCTTAAGTTTATTTTTATTATATTTAGGTAATATCTTTTGAAGTTTATCCCAAAAGAATTGATCTTCCCAATTCAGATAGGTGTTTACATCGATATATGATTTAATATCGATACTCATCTTTTCGTCTCTTGTTATTGATTCGTCGAGTAAAACTATAATCACTCTTGGTGTGCCATCTTCTATGCTCAAATTGTGGGCCGTTCTGAATTCCAGATTTGACCACTGTGATTGAAGAAAATGTTCTGTCAAAATGATCATCGTCATTGTGGAATTCGTCACCGATATCTTTATCTGATCAGGTATTAAGTCACCCACGGCCCAATCTCTGTAATGGACGCACACTTTTAAGCCAAAATCTTTTTCTAGTATAGGTAGTAGTTTGTCGATCACAAATTCAGCATCTTGGTGGGCGAAAGAGATGAAAAGATCATAAGGTTTCGCAGTTTCTTCTGTCATCTCAAAAGTGGAATTGTCAGCACCTTTCAGGTTTACGGGTGTATTATGAAATTTTAATAAGTTAGTGATAAATTCCCAAATGTCGTGTCGGTGAGTAAAT
Source organism: Euproctis similis (assembly GCA_905147225.2). Lineage (NCBI taxonomy): Eukaryota > Metazoa > Arthropoda > Insecta > Lepidoptera > Erebidae > Euproctis > Euproctis similis. The sequence goes on from LR990107.1 coordinate 5,571,411, forward strand.
ATTGATATTATGATGAGGACCAGAATCAAGGTGCCAACCACACTTGATCCAATTAGAGCTATAAGAGCGTGTGTCTTATTGCACTGTATGTAAATGTCTAAGTTTGATAATAGTTCACCATTATAGCACGTAACTTCCTCAGCGTCAGCGAGGATGCCATATTTCTGCCACTCTTTGAGTAGTGTTGTGACGGTGCAGTCACAGCTTAAGGGATTGTTTGCTAGATATATGGTGATATCTGTTGGCGTTTGAGATTTCGAAATATCAGAATCACGCACTATCTGTGATAAACTATTATTTCTTAAATCTATAGTAAGTTTTGTTTTAGATGAGTGATATATGTGCATTTCCTGTAAAAAGAACTTGACGTTAGTCAGTTAGTTGTCATATGTTTTTTGCCTATGATAAATAATTAAAATAAATGAGCAAATCTATTTAAATTTTGTCTGTTAAATCGTGAAATCGTGTCACTAACAACGATATCTCTTTTAGTAGCATTTATAAAAATAAACTGAAATCTACATTATAATTTCTATAAGATTAAATTCATACCTTGATCGTTTCTATTTTGTTCATTGACAGATTCAAAATTTGTAAACCATTCACTTCACTGAACCAATCTTCAAATACCTCCAGTTCATTGTCACTTAGGTCCAACTTGTTAGTTCTCCACTCCAGAGGAGTGTTGCCAATAATACGTCTCAGTTTATTGGACGCCGCTGACAACGAATTTAAATTGGCTCCTTTAAATATATCTCTGTCCATATGAACTATTCTGTTGTTGTTGATATATATCTCCTTAAAGTGTGAACTGTGAGTGAACAGATCTCTGAAATATGTGATTAATTAGTACAAATGTTCAAGAGATCTGCTCTGTTTTAAAGGCCAATAAATGTGTGACTTCATACTGTAAGAGAAACTTACCCTCTCAAACTAGATATATAATTATATCCGAGATTAATATGCTCCAACTTGGGCATAGCAGAGAAGATCTTGTCTGGTAGCTCCTTTATCTTATTCTCACTGAAATCAATATATCTGAGACCAGTGGTGGTAGCAAATAATTTGGGTGGGAGTGCTTCTATCTCATTTCTGTGGAAATACAGTTGATGGATGTTGCTTGACCCGTTGAATAAATATTCTGGAAGGTGCCTAACTCGGCTGGTAGGTACATCTACTACTGTGATCGAGGGTGGTAGATCAGCGAACACGTGTGTATCTAAAGCCATTTCCACTTGATTCATGGTTATTCGAATCTGAAAGTAAAAAGTTTCTATTACACATTATTTCTGATATCACCAAGATCTATTTCGAGGTATACCTAAAGTGGAGCCAGCCGCCTTATAACCACTTGCCTGCCTACCACAAAACCGGGGTGGATTAGCACTAGCTTTTATTGGTATTGACCAATTCTCTTGTAAAAGTATCTCTGGCTCTAAATTTGGGGAATCTTATAATAACTTTAAAATAATCAAAAAGTCTACGACATCTTATTTGTGATTAATTAAGCGTTTCTTACTCGGCTGTGGGTATTGTGATTACCTTATACAACTTCTTCAACTCTGTGAACAGTCCGTTGGGTACCAGTTTCATTCTGTTGTTCTTTAAGTACAGCGTGGTGATCTGCTTAACATTGGAGAACGCGTCCGGGTCAATGGTGACCAGCGTGTTGTTCTCGATCACAATGTCTTCCACGGAGTGCAGCCCTGCCACAGAGATCTTACTATAATACCTATTTGATTCCTAAGCTATGTACTTGCCGAGTGATTCGTGACAACCTTGTACGACACTCTAGCTATGCGTTTTTTTTAATTTTCCCATGTGTAAAGGTCAGTGCTATTTTGCGAATAGATTGGTATAATCAGTAAAAATAATAATTATGAATACTGTTTTGGGAAAGACAGAATCTACACAAGTGTGAAATGGATTAAGTCGGTCAAAAACGGGCAAATGTCACAAAGTACACCTACCTGTAAACGAGTTGGCACCCAAAGTTTCGAAGTAATTTCCTCGAATCTCAAGGAATTTGAGATTGGGCAATCCATTGAACGTGTATGGAGGTAAACCCCTAATATTGTTCAGATGTAACTGGAAATATTCCAGCTTGTTCTGTTCGAACACGTTTGAGGAGAGATGGAGGTTACCGCCAGTGATGATACAATACCTCATCGAAACTAGGGAATTAATGGCGACAGATGGCATGTCCACGTCGTCATCTGAAACATAATGAAGGATATTGGAATATGTTATCTGTGTAGTTGAAGAGACTTTAAAAGAAATGTTTAAGATCACTTACTGGTTAGATAAATTTTGAATCTGTCGACGTGTGTGAGGCTCGCCATATCTTCGCTGGTGTACTCACCGACCATATTACTCACTTCGACCTCTGTCACACGGCTGGGCTGAGCGAACATCTTATTGATACACTTCAGGATACTTGGAGAACAATCAAACACATGCACCCATGCATCGTCGTTGCTCAACTGGAACTCGGGAAATTCAGCACAATCGTAAATTTGGCCCGAGTAGGTGTTCTGTAAATAAAAGAAAACAAATTTCCAAAAATACGTTAGAAATTTATAGTCGTCAGAGTACATCATGGATACATTGATTTATTTTAGAAAGGGTATGTAAAACTAGCTATTCAGAACAAAACTGATTTTTCCGTGTTGCGCAAAACAACAAAAATATTAACTGTGGTGATAGTATAGTATAGAAGGCGACTACAACAGTGTTGACTCACGCTACATCTCAGAAATAATGTGGTATGGTAGTGGCGCAAAGACCAGGTCACTTGCAGCGACGAGTTGCTGAACTGGCATGTAGCCATGTTGTCTTCCAGCACATCGTCAAACACGCAGATACAGGATGGGGAGCAGAACACGGCCAGAACACACGGACACATCAGACTGAACACGAGCGAGAATACCAGCGGCAAGCTTGCCTCCATACTGCGAACATATTGAACAACGTCTGTCAATTAGGTATTTTACGGGTTACCTTTACACACAAACGAAAACTTCACTAACATATATTTAACAAAATAATCTAAACAGATTACCAAATAGAACGTGTTCTGGAGGAAGGTGATGTTAAGAGCCTCAAAAACCGACGCGCGTGCATGAAAACAGTTATGAAAGTCAACGAAGCGAGTTAAGCGTGTAAGAATCGTGCCCTATGGTGCTCTATTTTCTCTGCCTACCCCGCAAGGGATTTGGCGTGAAGTTATGACATGTATGTAATCTTCGCGTTCGCAAGAAACATTGCATTGCATAAATGAAATTTTGTATGCCCCTTTGGTAGGCCATCATAGACAAATCATAATATTTAAAAGAGATATTCGCATACGGATTCGCGAATGTTTTAGGGAAGTATTCGCAATCATATCCGTGAATGTGAAAAATCTTACATTTGTAAATATGATAATAGTTAGAGATTATAAAAGTATTACGTTTTGTATATGGTATTAAGTATACAAATTAGTAAATTACGTTATTTATCGCTTTTTTGTCAAAGAGGTACTGTTTTCATATACTTAAAGATTTTCTGGTTTATCATAGACGAATTGAGAACCTCCTCCCTTTTTCGAAGTCGGTTAAAAAAGGAGCTCTTCACATGATCAAAAATGCTTTTTTACGGCCTTACTTAAAGAGTAGGCGTCATCAGCAGATAATACAATGTTACAAAATTTCTGTACGTAAAAGGCAAAATTATTATGTAATATGGATAATAAACAATAAAGGACCGTGAATGGAACCCTGGAACATTTATTTGTTTGCTTAAACACTATCCACTGGGTTTGTTTCGAAAAAATATTACACGATACGAGTAATAGGTGCATAGCAGTGACCTTTTGAATGGTAAAGGTTTAGGGTATAGATGGCGGTACAACTTCGTACCTGCGTCCCTTGGTCTTCTACTGCATTACATATACATACATATAAATCGGTCCTTATCATCCGTCCAGACGCATGCGTAAAATTCAGCAGAGCACAGTATCGCAAGTAGGTACATAAGAGTACATCATTTTAGTCTCATAAATAAAGTGTTGTATTTTAATAAATATCCAAGCGGCCATCTTTGCTTGTAACTAGATAAACTGTTACATAAACAAATACACAACTCAAGATATCGTTTAAATAATAACATTTTACGCAGAATAAATAATATTACAACAAATAATAAGGAAAGATATTATGCCTATAATGGTTGTGGTTTTCCCCGAATTTGTTTGTAATAACTGGTTTATGTTTTGTAAATGGATGCTCCTCTCACTGTGTCTACTATCTAACAATATGTCACGACTTCGAATAAAACTAGTCAGTTATATATGTCATTATATGTTTAATACATATAGACAAATAAATAAAATTAAACTGTCTGGTTACAATACCAAAAATTATGTAATTTGTATGAAGTTTACAATTGAGAATTAACGTTGGTGATTGGCTACTTTAATTTAAGTATTACCGTCCAAGAATAATTAAAATAGATCATCGCCTATCAGTCACAGTCGGCGTGTAACAAGGAAGAAAGTTATTGTCAGTTCCTGAGGGATAGTATCCATTGCGAGATTCAGCAGGACTGTACCGCGCCATCTATTCAGCCATAGGAGAGTACTGGCAGCCTACTCTAATTTTACACAGCAAACGTACACAAGTGACTGAAACATTCTGTTCATTACAGCGTTGCTCCAGAAGGAATTGCTTCCGTATTTCGAGATTTATTTAAATACGGTCGCGGATTCGAATCCTAGCTCACACCAATGACTTTTCAAATTTATTTTCAAAAGTTATGTCACTTTTTTTTCGAAACTGAAAATTTTGATACCAATAGAAATTAGATAATATCTAGTATCTGCCGGTATCATTTTCGAAAAAAGTGGAGTTATTTGGTTTGCAATTTAGGTATCGCATTATTTCTCGTAAAAAGTAAAAAAATAAAAATAAGAGATAGACATATGCCCTCGCAGACCTAAAGGTGTTTAATAATGTAGAACATTGTTTTGATCTATCACTTAAGGTTCAGCCAGCGTTTGCAATTAAAGTGCTAAATCTCGAATATTATTATTTTGACATCCCATTGACATCTTCTAACTATTAAAAAAAACCGCATCAAAATCCGTTGCGTAGTTTTAAAGATATAAGCGTATAAGAGGACAGACAGCGTAAAGCTTTGTTTTTTACTATGATTACATAGTAAAAAACAAAGCTTTACGCTGTCTGTCCTCAGTAATTAGTACATAGTGTAATTAGTGTAATTAGTGTAATTAGTACATAGATATATATACATCATTAGATGTATATATATCTATGTACTAATTAATCTGTGTGAAGTATTGAACTAAGTGATATGAGACGGCCACGGCAGGTCAATTGTTATTTGTCACAGATAAGATACCACACAAATAAAATTAAATTGAATGAAACCGTCAGATGAAGTGGTACAGGAATCAGAGTCTGAAGAGAGAGAAGAACAGAGAAGTGGCTCACTCCTATAGATGACATCGTCTCATTCGTAATCCAAAATAAACCAGCTGGAATTCAAGTATCATCAAATCATATTATTAACTAACTGCTACCTGCTAACCTCATGGTTTGTAATTTCACACCTGCCTCGGCATGTAGGTAGACTTACTAACGTTACTAAGCATCAAGATAAAAAAATGTGATTTAATTAGTCACCTCGGATAGAACACAATTTAACTAGAAAGAAGAAGGTAATAGGTAGCTATTTGGCAGTCGTCGCACAGAAAGAGAGGAAAAGCAAAAAAAATGATGTTTAAATATTGACGTGTCAGTAGATAGGTGTCACATATAATTGATAACAAAAATGACAAATATTATTAGAGGAAAGTGACCAAATATGGAATAGTATCCATAATATGGAATACCCCCATTTCTCTCTAATGCAAACTCACACACGCAATAAACAGTGATTTTCTGTCTCTTTCTACTCCTATTCACGCGTACAAGTTGTAGCATGTCAGTCAAGCCAGCCCTTCAGTCATAGTGACAATGTTTTGTTTTATCGCTGCCGCATAACTTTCTAAGGTACGTAAAAAATAATTATTTTTCGTACAGAAAGTGCACACAGTATTGTTTTTATAACTTTTAGAGACCCTTTAGATGTTCTTCAGTATGTTTTAGCGGTATTCGATAGTATTACTTTCTTAAATATAAATATGTGAATATCAGTTTGAAATAGTTGGAAAATCCAAATATGGACGGATCACAGTGTCCAATTATGGACTATTCCATAATTGGGTCTCTGACGTATCAGCTGACTTAATGACTTTGTTAATTGTATTTTTTTCGGGTTTTATCAGAATAAGAATGACCTTACAGACAAAAACAAGAAAAAAGAAGGAAAAGAAAATAAATTAGCAAAAAACAAGAATAAAAAACAGAATGAGAAGAAATCAAAAGGAAAAAAAAACAAAAGAAAAGACTAAGCCTATGTCTAATTCAGATGATGAGGAGGTGATGCTGTTTGATACAGACAGCGAACCCGATGCCTTGATAGGATGTACAGCTCCAAACTCTGAAGATTCGGAGTGTATTTTCTATGGTAGGCTGTTTTCGAATGACACTCATGGGGAAACATGGATCAAGTGCCTCATGTGTGGGCTCTGGGCACATAATGATTGAGCTGGGCCAGAGTTTGATAACTGGATTTGCGATTTTTGTAAATAATTTGTGTTTATTTCTTTATTATACCAAAGTTTTCAAAGAGTCTCTTATAAGTTAAGGTTAATTTTTCATAGTGATTATAGTATTCCATCTTTGGGGTACCTATTCCATATATAGGTACCTTTATCGTTATTTAGTTTTTGAAAATTTTTCTTACCTCAAACTGATCAAAATAATCTAAAATTGTTACAAACTTAAGTGCAAATATCTGATTGTTAATAATTACCACAAAAAGTATTTTATTTAAAAAAATTGTGAAAGTTATGCCTGAAAATAAAAACGGTATTCCATATTTGGTCACTTTCCTCTACGAATAAAAATTCGCAAGTGATAGCCGAATAAAAATTAAATACATGATCAGTTTGTAAATATGCATATCAAATAAGTTAGATGGTAAGTGTAGCTCACCTCGTGGAACGTCCCTTTCCCATAGTCGAATTAAGTGAATAACGATGTATATAGAAGCACGTCTTTCTTGAAACACATAAGCACGAAGGATGTCGGTGTATGAGAGTGAAGATCTATAGGTCTGTTGAGAGCCACGGACGAGGAACCGGTCCGTCCGTGCGCTGTGACGCAAATATACGCACTGAGCTGATGAGACCAGCGTCATACATCAATTACATTGAATATAAATAAATACCAGTTTGCGGTTTTTTTTACAATCTCGCTAAGTCGCACCCTCAAGCGACTCAACCTTTAACACATATCAACTAACACGCATAATGTTCTGTGTTACATCAAAAATGAGACAAATATCTGTGTGTTTTTTTTCACAATATACGTTATAACAGGTGTTATACTGAACATGAGTAGAGCCACGCAGTTCGCTGCATGAATGAGCTGGCTCGACCGGTGAAATGCCACGACCTCTCAGAATATCCACATTAAGTGGGTCATGCCGCGTTTCGCTCGATGAAAGAGGTATCCAGAGGTCCAACCACTTCCCATCCCACTTCCAACCTTTCCCTCCCTCATTATAAAGGCTGGCAACGCAACTGTAACACTATCTGCGTTGCAAGTGTACATGGGCGGCGTTAATTGCTTACCATCAGGTGACACGCCTGCTCGCTTGCCCGTTGCCCCCTATTCCATTAAAGTCATCTTTAGAACACGGGATTGGTAACACAAAGCGTTAGAGTCTGAATAAAGTAGGTACATGATTATTGTTATTGGCTCGACAGTCTAGCGGCTAGACTAATACTAGGCTAGACAATAATAATAATAATTACTGCGACATGTTGTCAACATCAACCAGCGAACTTGGGGTTTCGCCATAAGAAATAAAAATGCTCATTGTTGCTTATCCCTAATAGATAGACATATACCATCGCGGACTATTTTGAAGACCTTCTGGCGATTTATAATAATGTAGTACATTGTTTTGATCTATCACTGAGGGTTCAGCCAGAGTTTGCAATTAAAGTACTAAATCTCGAAAATCGAAAAAAGTATACATGAATTATACATAAAAACCACCCTGTCACCACCCATCCTCTATCAAATAAAAAAAAACTCTATCAAAATCCGTTGCGTAGTTTCAAAGATATAAGCATCTAAGGGGACAGACAGCGGAAAGCGTTTTTGTTTTATACCATGTAATTATGAAGATTTCGCACGCATTTGGTAGTCGGGGAACTACCAACTTACTTTGAAATTATAAATAAACAGCCTATTTAGTTCCTTCATTTCTTTTTTCCTGTTTAAGCTTCACTATAATAAGTTGACGTTTTCAAATACGTAATACATTCTAGTAATCCGCCCTTGATTTACTTGTATCGTTTCTAGGTGTAAAAATATTGGGGGTAAGAATATCTTACCTCAGAATACTTGTCGGTGGCTGAGTAAATTACGACACTGAATTGCATATTTAAATGTCTGTTTATGCGCTTAGTAGGTATCAAAAAATATAGCTGGTGTGTATGTATAAATATATAAAATAGTATCCGGCTCGAACGACGAACGAAATTAATGGACTTAGTGCAAGTTCCTTTATCTCCCTCACGCAAAAGGACTACCAATTACTAAATACTATTCTTTTAAATAAGTGCAAAATAAAATATTAAATAGTAATGGTAGGAAACCAGTTGTAAGAGAAATGCCTGCGCTAACTGCCTACGTGCAGAGTTCAGAGAATTCAAGTTTTTAATATCAAATACGTAAATAGCAATGTTGTCTTTTACGTATGCGCACGAGGAAAACTATCGGTAAAATACGAATACCTAAACTTGAACGCGTTCGCCAGTGGGAAAGGTTCGTCGTAATTATAAACTTGGATACAATCATCTAACTATATACGGTAATTTATACGGCTAGATGATTATTTGACTGGATATGTTTTAAGTACATTTTTTCATTTTAAGGAAGTGTCCTTGGGCTACATGTGCCGAGGACGTGACAAGAGAGACTTTGAAAAGGAAATCAGAGTTTTTAAACTATTATAATTGAAAAATTATTTAGTACCAGGGAACTTCCAGTCCTTTGTTCGCCCTAAGGTCTCCACACTTCTAAAACCGGCATTGTATAAGTTCATTGGTCATATGCCGATATCTACTCAGTAGTATGTATTCACCCGCGACCGTATAAGGAAAATGGCACACAAAAACATATATAAGTTATATAATATATATGCCGATGTAGATTTGTATTTGTGAATAACTTGTCTTATGTTGCCAGGTTAAAAAGGGGGGGGAGGTCTAATAATAATCACGAGAGAGAAATATCACGAGGGGGAAGGGGGGTGTAGTAAGATATCACGTGTATTTATTTTTTCCACCTTATTATTAGAATAAAATAGATTGGTGTGAGCCCAGAATCGATCCCACGACTTTCTGATTCAGAAGCAGGCCGCTCGAGTATTCAACCAGCGAGATTATGATGAATAAAAAATAATACTCAAAAACTTTAAGATTCTTGTATGTACTAAAAATACACGTGATGTTGGATAGGGGGTTGGTTTGTCACCACGTATCACCAGGGAGGGGGTCAAAAAGGTTCTGTGTATAGCGGATATTTTTGAGGTAAACAGAGGACGTATTCACCAATACTGTATCCTCAGAACAAGTACCTGGTAGTAATTCTAAAGGGCAGATTTTTAGATCGTTGCAATGCTTAAACTGAAATTTTAACATCAAAAACAGGAATGTAAATAATATATATTCATACGATAAACGGGTATAACTGTATAGTTATGCCTTTGAGTTATTTTTGCCCCCATAGCTAGTACATACCTAACTAGAAACTTATAAATATTAATAAGTATATAGACTGAGCATAGTTACGTTTAGTTGTCCCGGCGGACTTTCGCCTCGGAAGCAATAAATAAATCAAAGATTTTTCTCGAAAAGCCTAAAAGCCCTCAAAATAGCCTAAGTTACTCCTTATTACACAAGTTATATGTCAATAAAAGTCCCGTTAAAGTAGGTCCAGCCATTTCAGTGATAGCAAGCACAGACTTCAGGCACAAAAATTCAGACAGATTGACCAAAATTGTAGATAAAATATTTTGGTGTATACGGTGTATTTGGAAAGCGCAGTTATTTGAATATTTCAAACAGACACTTGACGGCAATGTCTTGCCATTGACCGAAGTTATCCGTGAAAATAATGTGCGCCCAGCTTATGGCAATAGATTTCGTCACCTGGCAACTAACTGCTAACAATAAAAAATCGGCGATACAAGAGATAATTTCCGCTGCTTAATTCTAGCTGAAATCACACACAAAGCCATTGGACAGCATTGCGATTGTTAATTCCTTATTATAAGTTAAGTAATCGCGGGTTCGAATCCTGGCCCACACCAATGACTATTCGGAATTGATTAATTTATGTGTGATAAATATCGATGGTTGAAAACTTTGTGCCCGGTATGGCAAAAGGTTCGGCACCTATTCCATTTGGGACGTAAACATAACGGTGAGACGAGGTTTAACAGCCATTGCCTGCACCTTCGGGTAGAAAGTCGTGAAGTTATGTTATGTTAAGAACTCCTCTGGTTGAGCATTGATTTCTTGTGCTTGGCGCCAAATATAAATATCAGCTCTATAAATTCGTGAGGGTCAAAGTAAAGGCTTCCATCACACTTGCAATTATGATATGAATAAGACTATTTCATAAATACTCATATCTTATAAATTTATTTTACAAGATCCAAAGGTCACATGAACAGGATCTTTGGTCTCAAAACTTGTCATTGGAATACTAACCGAAACCTAGTTGAAACGACCAAATATATACAGTTAGTTTGGTTGTATGCACTAATCTTACGTAAAGTGGCTCATGCCGCGTTTCGTTCAGTTAGAGAGGTACCTGGAGGCCCACCTGCCTTCCCCATCCTAATCCCTTAAAGATCGGCAACGCAACTGTAGCACTATATGTGTTGCAGGTGTCCATGGGCGGCGCTGGTCACGTTTGCCCTCCTATACCATAAAAAAAATCTTAGGAACTGCTGATCCGATTCGAAGAATCCTTTCAGTGTTCGACAGCTCGTTTATAGAAGAAACCAATATGAATGCTTCGCCTCTGAACTTTTTAATGGTGAAGGGACTATATGACAGTAAAACATGTAAATGGTAGTTCTTTATCAAGACGTGAACTTCCTAAGTAGGTACGTAGTTACGTTTCAAAGAAAAAATGATCAAATTGCGTTCAATTTTTTATCATCGAATTTATCATCGTATTTAATTGCAGCCTGTATTAAAAACTTGGGTACTGGTTTATCACAAATAAAACAACATGTTTACATTTATTTAGTTACTATATATTTTGATTATTTAGACATAACTAACTTACATACGTCTAGCACCAGCTCGGCCCCCTCCCACTCCGAATACCACCCACTTCTTACAACAAACAATGTACATACATACAAGCTAACACTATGCATTAGTTACCCAACATATTGGCTTTCACAATTATTATTATATAGTTAAACGCTTACATACCAAACAAAGAAGCTTACAAGCTCACTTCTGCCTTATGCTGCTAAGCAGAAAGAGGGAGTGAGGCAGAGATGAGACGATCCTTTCTTTAAACATTTCATGAGGGTATCTCCACTAAATGTGTTTTCTAAGCTTCTCGTTCATACAACACAGAAATTTTATATGGACAGAATGTCTTGTATTCTGTTAACGTGATCCACAACCCTTTATAGTACATTTAATAGTAGACAGACTTATTAATGTTCAAATCCAAAGTGTAATAAATATATAGATGGATTAATCTTAATATGTACAGATTTTTTAAAATCCTATTTATAGACAGACAGTAATAAATTATATTAGTAAAGTTGGGGATTTTTTTTTTGCGATTTCTCAAAAAAAAAAAACATGTTATTACGAGTTGAGATGTTATGTTATGTAAGTCAGTCTAATATTAATTGTAGGATAAAGTATGTATAACTTGAGTCTTACATTTTATATATTATTAACAGACATGTATCTATTTATTTATAATACTATGTTATAGAGAGGGAAAATAAAAACAAACTGGACGCACTAAACATTACATTACGACGTATGTAATATGATAATTAGCAGAGATTCTTTATGAGTTAGTTGTTAAACGAGCAAAAGAACTAATGTTAGCATAAACTCAGTAATAGAGAAAAACTATAAATTTCATATGCTATAAAAAAAAACCTTAAAAAATAACTACTTGTCTGAGAGACTACATTCTATGATGAACTAGGAATTATCAAAACATCATCAAGATCATAGAGTTAATATACATAATTATGAAAAGAAAAAAAAAATTACCCAAAAAATATAAAATAAACACTATGCATCTTAAGATTTAATCAATTATTTCAAGAGAAAAATGCTATTCAATGGAATTAATTACTATTTATACGTCGTCGGGACATCGGTGCGCTAAAACTGAAAATACATATATATCTCAAAATTTGGCAACATCTTCTAATGTCCGTTATAGTTTTAAGTAAGTATCTATAGTTTTAATATAATAATTATACTAACAAATGCTATCGAAGCGCACATTATTATATACTATTATTTATTAAGATGGTTCCTTATTAGCAGACGTGAGGCAACATTTATGAACAACAAACAGTACGCAGCAATCATAATGAAATACTCTGTACCTGTATGGATAAAAAAAAAAAATCCGGGACAGGCAGAATTGCCATGCGACACGTTTTTTACATAATATATCGAAATTATTGCCATAGTAAAAATCCCTATGTGGAATATAAATGAATTAATCAAAACCTGGTAACACTTTGTTTTTTGAGTGAATGATAATGATTGTGTCATTGCAGGATCGGTTTATTTATGATTTTACAATCATTATCAAATTTGAAATTGTTAATCATATTGGTGTAAACAATATAGTAAAATCTCGACCTGTCCTATATGGTAAGCAGTAATAATAATAATATCTTCGACGCAAATCACGCAGCGCCCTCTAGTTCCAAACTAAGTAACTAAATGCTTGTGCTATGGATAAAAGATAACGGATACTAATACATATATATATACTTTTCTTTTGTAAATACTTACTTATAATACATAGAAAAACACCCAGACGCCATACAAACATTTATGCTTGTCACAAATATTTGTACTCAGGTGGGAATCAAACCCGCCAACCTCGATTCCGGAGTCGGTAGTTTAACCATTGCGCCACGAGGCTCGGTAGGTTAGGGTATAGGGTAAGCAGTAACGACTGAGCCTAACAAAATACATTCTTAAGTTTTCATATTGTCATATTTACTTAAATTTTCATTACGATGAAAAATAAGGAGCAGATAAGACTTTGATGCACCATGAAAAGTGACTTTGAAAAAATAAAGGCAATAATTATAATTGCCGCCATCATATACAATAGTTTTTTTTTTAATAAGCTTGGCATATTTCTTCGCATTATAGAGTAATATAACTATGTACATTGAATGTAATTCATAAAGTATCAATATAATAAAAATATTTTAAATTTTTTTGCAGTCAGTACTAAATATACAGTGCGTGAACGAGATGCGTGTACGCAGTTAACGATCTCCTTAAACTTTACGTTCCGTTATCATTGTACATTTGTGTGACTGATTAATATATGTACAACATTATTATAAATATATATGTGTACATTTATATTATAACATCACATAAATACATTAAACACTTGTACAAACATCGGGAGGGGTTTCGTTCATCAAGCGAACACTAACATTCATATAATTTATGTAAATAAAGTTAACACATACAAGAAAGTTACATACAGGAGCGATTTTCAATGTGCGCTTGCCGATTTTTAATGATATGGATCCAGCGAACTTACCTTACATTTATTTATTAATTAAATGTAAAAATAACGAATACGATAAAAATCGAATAGAATCGTGAATTACCATAAACAATACTAAAGTTTTCATTTATTTATTGAACGTTGCTACTTGAGATGTTGACCGAGAAAATATATGATCATATAAATAATAATAATTACCTGTAATCGCCAAGAAAATTGTGATTCCGTTGCATCTATCTAAATATTGATTATTATATGTGCACATAAACAATCGATAGCTCGAATTGCGCACTAACTTAACTAAAAAAACTCGACATTTATTCAACATTTAATATAATTAACGCACACCCTAAAAGAAATTTCATCAGAACGGGAAGCTGGACTGTTTTTTATGTAGCTTATTGTTTTCTCAAATTTGGCTACAACTAAATTTCAGTTATCCTACAGAACTAATTTAAGTCAGGATATTACGACTTTTTATAATGCAATATTAAAATTGGACGAAACGAAAAGGGGATAACTAATATCACAAATAAACAATGTAAATTAACAACAACGTTCTGGAGGAAGGAGCCTCAAAACTCGACGCGAGTGCATGAAAAGAGTTATGAAAGTCAACGAAACGAGTGAGGTGTGTAAGAATCGTGCCTTATGGCGCTCCGTTTTCTATGCCTACCCCACAAGGGATTTAGCGTGAAGTTATGTATGTATGTACAAATAAACAATGTTAACGCACATTTAAATAATATTAGGTGTATGCATTGCTTTATTATTTTTATATTCTAATCGGGCTGTTTGAGGGTGTGCGTCAATTATTTTACTATAATGAAGAATTGTGGTTTCAGTATAAAAATTGATCAGAACCAGAAATGAATCAGAAAATATTATAAGGATAAGAAAAAGTGCAATACACAAATTGAAAATCACTCCATGTAATGCTATAAAGTCTATGGATAAACGACAAACCGTGCAAGTGTTTGGAGACATTTATTTAAATAATGTTATGTTTGTACTATCTATTCTAGGTACACATTTTTATAGTAATCATTAGATACTAGTTAATATGAAAACGTATATAAAAAGAAAAGCAAAATGGCACTTGAAACTAGACAAATTTGCATCATTAGAAGTGGGATAATAGATTTGCAATGAGGCAATCAAATGAACAGTCCAACCATTTGTTATTAAATATGTCGTTCTGTGGAGTTCTCCGATTTCAAAGCTTCATCATGTTTTCTTTTCGAAAGTTATGTCACATAAATACCTGTGAGTGACAAAAATAATGCCAAATATATGGCGACAATATAAACCATATATTCCATTTGGGATGTAAATATACCCTTGATATGGGACTTAACAACAGTTGCCTACAATTTCGTAAAAGAAAAGGCGTAAAGAAATCAACAAAAAATAACATTCAACCTCAAATTAGTATATAATAATCACTTGGGAAGACGTACATCCCACTTCTGATGGTAGCATTTGAAGAATATGGAAAATAATTACAAAGTTAAAAATATTCTACTAAAACGACAGATTTTTCGAAATGGCTCATTTGAATTCGCTAGCCTCATCTAACACCTTATGAACTAAAACTTTGTGGAATATATAATATAACACATTTAATGTTTGTATTTTTTTGTTTGATATTTTTTATCGTTTTATGAATATTCGATATGGCAAATTAATAATAGTGACAAAAGTAATAAAAATATTCGTAACTTTCTATTCCGGTCCAATGATAGGTATGGGTTTGCTCGTCTTGTAATTTCAAAATGTAAACATGCAAATTCGTAAATAACAATAATACGTGTGTGTGCAGTTTCATTAATAACATGTAATTTGTTCATATTTAAATTAAGATTAGTAAAAGTGGATTTACTCAAATTAGCTGCTCAAATTTACACAACTTTGTACTTTGTACATGACTATACAAAAATTCACAGTGTTCATACCTCTCGCGGAGAGGGCAATCTAAGATTTTTCAATTTTAATTGATCAATTGTCCCTTATATAAATTTGAGCATATATTTTGGATATAGATAGATAATATAGTGTAATATGAAGGTGTCAGCATTTGAATGATTACAGTGGCGTCTCGGATGCGCGCGGATGGAGCCAGTGTCGCGGACGAGAGCGGGGACGACGGCGCACGGAGGGGGGAGATGTGCTCTGCAGACAGACAAATAGTATTATTAGCTTCTATTGCATAGAATTATGACGATGATGAATGAGTAATAGGCTTATTTCCACAAGTTTAGTTTACTTACTTACTAACATTGAGTCACGTGACAGTGAAAGACAATCAGACAATGTGACGTCACGCCGTGCTAAATGTCACTAAAACCATTGACAACGTCCTTACACAAACACACATGTGTTTGTCAGGGCGAGACGTCATTGTGCAGAAATTTGTATGACTTTTTAAAATTCAAAATACATATCGCATACAAAGTCATTTTAATGGGCACCTTAATAGGGGTAAAGGGGAGAATATTCCCTTTGAAATTGTGGCACCCGTGGTGAAATAAAACGCACTCACTTTTAAGTAACACTTTACTTCACTGAACTCTAATAACTATTGCTTTAGCTAAATTCTACTCCTACATAGTGGATTACCGACATCTATCCTGTATTCGCGAACCATTTACCGCTTCAACATATGTATGTTTATAGATGCAAGTTTTTTTTTTCCAAAAATAAGGGTGTTTGAGAATAATATAAAAATAAAGCTATGTTATTTACCAATTTTGAAAAAAACTAGCCTATTATATACATCTTAACTATTGAATTTTATATAACCATGATTACTAATGCAGACTCTGCAAGATGCGATAGAAAAAAAACCTATTGAATAATAAATAATACCTTGCGTTGTGCTGAAGTGGTGTGCAGCGCATCCATTAGCGCCACGGCAGCCTCCATCTCTGCAGCACTGCAACCGCCACCTCGAGACCCCAATTCCGATTCATCGATATCTAAACATAAAATCGGTGGAATGTTGAAACATTGACAATTCCAATATAATATTACAATCCAATATTTTGACGAGCCTCGTGGTGCATTGGTAAAACTCCCGACTGCAGAATCGAGGTTGACGGGTTCGATTCCCACCCGAGTACAAATATTTCTGACAAGCACGAATGTTTGTGTGACGTCTGGGTGTTTTTATAAGTATTATGAGTATGTATTTACATAAGAAAAGTATTTAAGTATTATTATCCGCTATTTAGTATCCATAGCACCAGCATTTAGTTGCTTAATTTGGAACTAGAGAGCGCTGTGTGATTTGTGTCCAAGATATTATTATATTATATATGTTTGGGTAACATCCCTTACATTAAAAAAAATATATAAATCATCAACAAAGCATGGTTATTGGTTAATGTTGTGTGTACCGTGGTATGAGAACAGCTTTGGTGAAGGTTGCGTGCCTCTCAGTGCGACAGTGTCCGCCTTCAGTCGAGCAGCGTGTGCACGCAGACGAGCCTCGCACTCGCTCGACCAACCACTGCCACACACTCTGACGAACAGGAAATTAATAATTAGATTACAACTAAATACTATCAAAAATGCCGATTTTATAGTACAACGACACATTTAACTACGCGAAATAACATCACGCCTTTTTCCCATGGCGGTAGGCAGAGACAAGTTCTTTCCATTTGCTAACCACCACTTATCACTTTGATATATGCTCGTCGGTTGTGGCCATTCCTGGCCTCTCTCCGACACATTGATTTGTTGATGGTAAGTTCGCCTAGGTCGACCTTCACCTGCTTTCCTTTTTTCACTTGTCTCATATATTCTTTTTTTTATAGGATAGGAGGGCAAAAGAGCAGGCATGTCACCTGATGGTAAGCAACCAACGCCGCCCATGGACACCAGCAACACACATAGTGTTACTGTTGCGCTGCCGACCTTTAAGGGATAGGGGCTAGGAAAGAATGGGGAAGGGGGATGGGCCTCCGTGTACCTCTCTCACCGAAAGAAACGTGGCATAAGCCACTTTACGTCGATCTTCTGAGAGGTCGTAGTATTTCACCGGTCGAGCCGGCCCATTCATGCAGCGCACTGCTTGGCTCTACCACTTTAACATCGACACTCTTTCAATACTTCTTCCTTCCTCACAACCTTGTTTTCGACACGGTGAGCGAGAGTCACACCGCAGATTTTGCGCAGTACCCTCATTTCGACTGCGTTTATCCTTTCGTGCAAACCCTGCCATACCCGACTCAAATTGGTTTTAATTAAATTTTCATACCGTATGCAGTTTGATCCAACTTAAAAGTTCCAGTCCATTTTTTTATATCTATATAAAACTCCAACCGCAAGATTAAACAAGACTGCGTTACATCAGGAAAAGACACATGTTATTAAGTATGAAACTTTTTCAAAATATTCTTCTACGAGTGCACCAATATGGCTTGACCGATTTTGATGAAATTTTGTGTACATTTTAGGTCAAGGGCCTAGAAGAAATATGCGCATTCGCATTCGCGAATGTTTTTGAGAAATATTCGTATTCGCATTCGTGAATGTCCAATATCCAACATTCGTTACATCACTACTATATATAGGTTAAATAGCCCTTAGTAACTTAGTGAGGCGTCTAACATCCGTGTCTAACATCTATTTCAATGTTGAACCACTCACAAGCTCTTGACACAAGCTTTCAAATCCCTGTAAAGTGATTTCAGCGCTCGTATCAAGCCACTGCTCACCGCATATAAGGATAATGTCAACCATAATTCATTCCTCGGCACTCTTTCATATGCCTTCTCCAAATCTACGGAAGCACAGTATATTATTTGCCTCTTATACCCAAAAAAAATTCGACTGTGCCTAACCAACCAATTAATAACTATAACAGAAATAACTCTACAGGCAATATCTAAAGGAGCTCATTATCGGAACTCCATAATTTAAAAAAAAACTAAGTTACTAATTTCAAGTGTAACATCAACATGGGTCGAGTTTATATTTGTGAACTAAATAAATTAATTCTCAATAAAATATAATAAGAATCTATTTTATTGACCCTATAAAAAAAGTAACGGCATTCCTAATTTTTAAGAAAATACATACTGGTTGTGATGTTGCAGCCAAGGTCCGGGTGACAGGAGCGGTTCACCGATAGTAGTGGATCCTTGTTCACAATCTAATCTTGCTAACAGTTGCCTCGCTACCAACTCCGCCGCTTCTCTCTGTATAATCAATTGGCAACATTAACTTTTATATTATATTTAAAACAAAGAATTGGTGAAATCAAAGTCTAATCGGAAGCTTATTAGCATAAAAAAAAATATCGCCCAGATGTCAATTTCGCCCAGCCCATAATGTACAGCCGACATTTTGGAATCCCTAACTTTAAAATATCTGAAAAAAAATAGTAAAAGAGCGCACAGTACAATATAACGTACTTATTTAAGTATAATTAAAACTCGTCACTATAATTAACAATAACATTAAAGTTTCATGTCATTTTGGAACTCGCAATGGCATCACAACTTTTCAACTAAATTTATGAACTAGTCGCTTGAATAACAAAATATCATTCGGCAAACAGTTATTAGTTAAAAAAAGGAATAAAAAAAATAGTGGAATTGGTCAAAATAAATATATGTACATAATACCGCAGAGCACACGAGCAAATTCCAAAGGAGGGACCCATCAGGCAGGAAGCTGGTCGTAAAACCAGAGCCAAATCTTTTGACAACACGGATAGTTCGGGAGGACAATTTGTTTGCTAACGTCAATTAAAGTGGGATAAGGGTAGGGAGATGAGGTGATGGCAGTAGCGCAGAATAATGTTGATGTTATCAAACAGACGAACCTCGTGTGTTTTGCTAGTCTCGTGGCTGGTCTCGGCGAGAGCGAGCAACACGTCGTATGTCTCCAGCGCTCGGTCCGCGGCTCGCAGCGCACAGCACAACGACACCGAGCCCGACTCGTGCACTGAACACGCGATGTACAACCTGACACACACACAATAAAAAACGGTAACTTCACGCCTTTTTCTACCCGAAGGTGTAGGCAGCGGCTGTGAAGCCTCGACTCGCCGTTATATTAACGTCCCAAATATAATAGGGCCGGGCCATAATGGGCACAAAGTTGTCAATTATCGATATTTATAACACATAATTTTCGAAAAGAATTCCGAGAAATCATCAGTGTGGACTAGCTGGTATATTAATCAAATATATTATTAAAATAAGACTTGCGGTTAATTTTACAGTGGTGGGTGCTGAGTGAATGGGACGGCTTGGCCGGTGAAATAACGCGACCTCGTGGAATATGGACGTAAAGTGGCTCGTGCTGTATTTCTTTCGGTGAGAGAGATATCCGAAGGCCCTTAGTTAGGCCTCTACCATCAGGTGCTTAAGGACCACCGCTTGCTTAAGGATTTGTCCCCTATCACATAACGACTAAATAACATAATATATTATGATATACTGTGCGTGGTATGTAATGTGTGTATGTATGTATGTATACCTGTGCGCCGTGTCCGCGGCCCGCGCCAGTGCGCACTGCAGCACGCGTCGCTCGGCACGTAGACGGGCGCACTTCTCCGCGCACGCACATTCCTCTGTAAATGTAGGCAACGTTTTATTGATATTACATCGTTATAAAACAACTAGCCGACACAGACAAATAAAAATTTTATAAATAAAAAATAAGAGTAGTATGTATTCATAAAAAAATATCTCTAAATGAAAAACAATGGACAAAAAATAGATGTTGTCCGATTCACAGAACTACCTTATATGCCTACAAGATTTCATGAGAACCTGTCAAGCCGCAGGGAATGTAATAATGCAGACAGTTACACGAGAATATGTAATATGACTGTAACATATGTATGTATCAATGTAATATGACTGTCAAGGCACACTCTTGTTCGTTTTAAGTGCGTATAATGCGTATAGTGCGTTATAACGTATTCGAGTATATATTTTGGACATGGTGTTAGTAATATTGTTGTAATGTTTGTATCAGTTGTATGTTGGTGACGTGGTGAAGTGGGTAGGCAGATAGGTATGTACTATGCACCGTGTTGTCGCGCGCACAGCATCGCCTCTGTGATATGGGCACGCTCGCTAACGTCGAGCGCCAGACGCTCGGCCGCAGCCGCCGACGCCCCTGTCTCACCCCCGCACCACTCCTGTAACACACAAATTAACGCAACGTTTTTTTCACACAAACATGCACGCACACACACGACCACAATAGTGCGTGCGCTTCTGAAGCTGTTTTACTCAATTGCTTCAATCGAAATTTATAATAATATTCGAATAAAAAATAAAAAAAACAAGGAATAGGTTAAAAAAATTACATAAACAGCTCTACAAGATCATGTCGGGTAAGAGTGGTGGGTGGTAATAGGAATCACCAAATTTATTACTTACTTCGTCAGTCCGTGTTTTGTTAGAGTCGGTCTCGTGAGTCCGTCTCAGTCGTACTCGACAAGCCAACTTCGCTTGGCGGGACTCGCAGCGATCTGAGATGAAAGTTTTAACATAACAAATAGAAAATGGTTAACTTAAAATACTATAGTTTATAAAAATATTGCCATATAGCCTCAAAGTTAACAAAAACAGTGCCATTGTGGAAATAATACTATATACACTGAGTATATTTAACAAAATATATAGATTTATCTTGTTCTGAATTCAAATCGGTGTACAGAAAGCGAGTAAGTACTGTCTTAGCCAAAGTTATGTAAATCAATTGTTGTTTTAATATTTTTAATGGCAACCAATCGCAAAGCAAGTGTACATATATTGCCAATAATGCAAAAAAATCTGCGAAAAGCGTGCAACATGTGGGATAATGAGTGAGGTGTAACAAAAATCCATACATACCAGTGGAATGCGCATAGATAGGGTTCAGTTGTGGTGAGCCCCTTTCCCGCTCGCAACTATCACCGTCGCTGCCAGCCCCCACCATAGCCCAGCGTCTGTCAACAAATTCAAGAAATAGCATCTCACTAACAATTTCTTCACCGCTCTCCCTCAGTTTATATTTTTCAATATATTATATATAGTATTTTTCTATGCGATTTATTTTGCTTAATTATAAATATTAGGGCAGTTATCATACAGTTTGTAGTTTTAGTAGAGTACATGGGAACGTATATTACCTGTGTGCACTCAGGGCCAATTCAGAATCCTTCTCAGAGAGATTAAGACTGGCGTTGTACGCCTCCTCCTCGTCTCTCTCCCTCCCCGCACCTGTGCCGTGGGTTCCCTCGGAGACGTCATTCTCCAGATGGCGCGGTAGCGGTGCCACGTCTGTAGGTGACCGACACTCCGATCTACCAATACCAATCGTTAAATTAAGAAAGCTTTGTTTAAATAGCCTAAACAGGAAATTCTTGCAAATCATTCTTAAAGGAAAAGTTGCTTCAAACCTAGCAATTAGCTATAAAAAGAAGATAAAATTACGCACAAACATATTTTTTACAGATTAGAGACTGATCATGAGATTATTTCTTAATATACTCTGAACAAATGGAATATTTCGGATAAATGTAATAACTACAAATCAATATTCTAACTAACATTGCCATAGCGTCACGCTCATTGAATGAAGTGCAAACGATATTCGTAAACAATCTTTTTATTTAAGTTTAACAGTTCAGTGGCCAAAATAAGTTATTCCTTAAATTATGATAATACTATACGCTGGAGATATCACAGCTTACCTAATGACGTGGGTGCTAGTGTCGGAGACATCACCTGCCGGAGGCACTTTCGACTCCTGCGGAGTCGGCAGTTCAGCAGGACTCACTGCTGAACATGTCTCGTTCTGTACACACGCAAAAGGTTATTGCTATTTTCTAGGAGAATATAATATTATTCTGAGGCATTTCGTTATAGTTAGAAGTTATTGAACCAGTTGGTTTGTCATCCTAGAATAGCAATTGATTGGAAGGGTCTATCTAGTAAGTCAGAGTTGTCCAAATGCCCAGAGGCTTGAGTTATTGGTCGCAGAACCTTTATGATCATCTTTGTTTAGATACATTGATGAGGAAATGAAATACGCGGCACACAATACTATTCCGGATCTTTTGCGGCCCCAAGGAGATTTAGGCAGTTTAGTTAGTCCTGGGTCCGATATATTAGGTCGGGGAAAAAGTCTTTTCGCATAACGTAGGTATAAACTTATTATAAAATTTCTTTGACTGTACTATTTGTGTCTGGCTGGTTTTGGTAACATTAAAAAGGTTACATTATAAAGAAAAGAAAAAAAGAAAAAAAAGTTGTTTCCCGCTATTTTTCATTTGTTTTTCTCTCCTTAAAAATGAGTGAATCTAATGAAGAAATTCGATACATTTTAAAATTTTATTATAAAAAAGGCAAAAATGCAACTCAAGCAGTGAAAAAAATTTGTGATGTTTATGGACCTGATGCAGTGTCAGTAAGAGTAGCACAAATTTGGTTCAAATGTTTTCAGTCCGGAAATTTTGATGTTAAAGATGCACCTCGCTCTGGTCGCCCTGTTACGAATAAAATGGACGCCATTTTTGAAAGAGTGGAGCAAGATCGGCATATTAGTAGTTACGATGTAGCTGAAGAACTGGGAATTGACCACAAAACAGTTTTGACCCATTTGAAGAAAGCTGGTTATACAAAAAAGCTCGATATTTGGGTGCCACACGAGCTCACTCAAAGAAACTTAATGAACCGTGTACTCATTTGCGATTCATTATTGAGACGTAATGAAACCGAGCCGTTTTTGAAGAGATTGATAACTGGCGATGAAAAGTGGATCACGTACGACAAGAACGTGCGAAAAAGGTCGTGGTCGAAAGTTGGCCAGGCTTCACAGACTGTGGCCAAACCTGGCCTAACACGAAATAAGGTGATGCTGTGTGTATAGTGGGATTGGAAGGGCATTGTTCATTATGAGCTTTTACCGTCCGGCAAAACCATCGATTCTGATCTTTACTGCCAGCAACTGATGAGATTAAAGGAAGCAGTCGAGAGAAAACGGCCGGAATTGATCAACAGGAAGGGTGTGGTCTTTCATCACGATAACGCTAGACCACACACATCTTTAGCCACTCAGCAAAAATTAAGAGAGTTCGACTGGGAGGTCCTAGTGCATCCACCATATAGCCCTGACCTTGCGCCTTCAGATTTTCACCTGTTTCGGTCTCTTCAGAATTCTTTAGGTTCTGTAAGGTTGACCTCAAGAGAGGACTGCCAAAACTATTTGTCCCGTTTTTTTGATCAGAAGTCCCAAAGTTTCTACAGTAACGGGATAATGTCTCTGCCCACAAAATGGCAGAAAGTTATTCAACAAAACGGTACATATATATTGTAAATAAATGTAAATAAACTTTGAAAAAAATGTCTTGACTTTTCATACAAAAATACGAAAATACTTTTTCCCCAACCTATTAGTTTGTAGAGCTTTGTAGTAAGTTATTGTTTTTTTTATGGGATAGGAAGGCAAATGAGCAGGCGTGTCACCCAATAGCAAGCAACCAACGCCGCCCATGGACACCAGCAACACATATAGCGTCACCGTTGCGTTGCCGACCTTTAAGGGATAGGGAATTGGAAAGGATGGGGAAGGGGGGTGGGCCTCATAATGTGCTTAATAGATACCTGTTCAGTAGCACATTGCTCGAGGGCCAGGTGCCGGTCGTGTTCCCTCTGCACGTCAGCCTCGCCCTCACCTGCTGGCTGCGTGCCGGACTCGCAGTCGTCTGTGTGTTTGTGTATTTAAATATAGAGCATGTTTCTTTCAGTTAGTGAGTTACCGGTGATATGTTATATGTGTAAGTATGTATACGTATATAAGCTAGTTATAGTGTATAATTAATAGTCTCGGTGGTCCAGTGGTAGAGCACACGGCTTCTGATCCAGAGGTCCGGGTTCGAATCCTGACACTGGCTCACACCAATGACTTTCCGAAATTGTTTTCCGAAGTTAAGTGTATGCAATACGTTCGCCACCAATTCCATTTGGGATGTTAACATAACGGCGAGACGAGGCTTAACAGCCGCTGCCTACACCTTCGGGTAACAAAAGGCGTGTAGTCATGTTATGTTATGTTATAGTGTAAATAGCTTTTGCTAACAACGTCGCTCGGGATACGAATTTAAGTTCGATACAATAAAACAGAACTGGCGTCGTTATTATATCTCATAATGGTTCTCAGTATAATTAATTAGACATATCGGAGAAGGAGGCTAAGAAAAATTACAAGTCATGATCGTTTATTGCTGCATTTTACTCCTGGTGGAGAGGACGTCCACCACCAACGAAAACATTCCTTAATTTAATACTGTTGACGTCAGGCAGGCGGCCGGTCATAAAAGACAGCCAAAACATGGATAGTTTCTAGAAGGAGGAAGGTTACCTGAAAGAGATTATTTTTAAGCGATATGGTCGCTTTTTGTTCATAGCTATAAGACTTATCAGTTTTGTATTTTAAATCAGATATAATTTTTATGGTGTGCAAATCAATGTATCTAATATAATGACTGTGTCCATATTAGAGTTTTTGTTACTGATAGTTCATTGAAATGTTACACTTTTAGGACCGAATATTGCATTTCTTAGAGGTCCCAAACATGACTTGGGTCAAAATGAGCTTAACTTGTAAACTTGTTGAACTTAGCAAAAGTTTGTGGGGTCGCCACGCTTGTCATTTCGCTATCTTGAAAAAAGGGGTGAAAACAATTTTTGCGCGATATCTCGGAAACTATCCGTCTTACAAAAAATTAGTAAAGACATAATTTGTAGCAAATTATCTTGCCTACAAATACACCGTGAATTTATAGTCGTTTTGGAAACGAAACAGGTGAATTTGGAATAACTCATAGAACTATTAAGAATGGATAAATTAATTGTAATACTTAATATTAAAAAGTTTTAATTTTAATAAATATTTTCACTCGTTCGAGTTAGGAAATAGTAACGCATCGCCATTTTATTCAAACACATTGTGAATGAAGCACGCCATAAGAAAGGACAACGCACCGCAGCTCAGCTGATACCTACCTACCTACCTACGGCGGCGCGACACAACGAGCGAGCGAGTACTTACCTATCGTATTTCAAAGTTATTATTTAAAATAAAATACATAAAGTAGGTTCAAGTTTTAAGTAGAAATATTTAAATGTGATGTATGATAGAAATATTTAAAAAAGGAATTAATTCAATACACTAGTCCCTCAGCACAGAATAATCAACTTTTAAAATAGGAAAAAAAAACATAGCATCACGCCTGTATTCCTGAAAGAGTAGGTAGAGGTGTATTACACACCCACGGTTTCAATCAACTTTTACATACCTCTAACAGTTTGTTTACATTTCTCTGTATCGAAGCAACTGCTCGAAATGGAGTCCCCCGCGTTCAATACACAAACGTGCACGTTTTACACTGTTGTCTTTTAGTTTTCTCAATGTATTTCTATTGCTTTTAACTTTATCAAATGCGTCCACTATCGCTCTGCGTAACTCATCACGGCTTTCGTGTTCACGTGTGTAAACGAGTCTCTTTATTTCCGACCACAAGAAAAAATCCAGGGGTGTTAAGTCCGGGCTTCTCGGTGGCCAAGTCACAGGCCCGCCCCGGCCTATCCACCGATCACTAAACTGATTATTTAAGTATGTACGCACTGCACTTGCGTAATGAGCCGGACAGCCGTCGTGTTGGTAGTACATACCTCTTGTGTACGCTAACGGCACATCCTCTAGTAACTCAGATATGACTGTTTGTAACATCTCTAAGTACGAGTTGCCGGTTAGATGACCTTCGATAAAAATAGGCCCTATTAATTGGTCGTTAATAATACCGGCCCAAACATTTACACTGAAACGAACCTGATGGTGGTCTTCTCGGATCAAAAGGGGGTTAATAAGAGCCCAGTAATGTTCATTATGCACATTGTACAGTCCCACTCGAGTAAACAGTGATTCATCCGTCCACAGTATGTTGGCGTTTGTATTATTTAAAAACCACTGACAAAAGGCGATTCTTGCTGGTGCATCACTGTTGTTAATTACGTGAGCCTTACGGAAATGGTACGGGTGTAGTCCGTGAGTATTTAATATTTTCCATACAAAATATTGGCTAACATCAAATTCTCGTGCCGCCATTCTCGTGCTTCGCCGCGGATCGCGCTCGAAGTACTCCAGAATATCTTCTTCAATCTCCGGCGAATAATTTAAACTTCCTCGGCCTTGCGCATGAGTCGGCGCACGGAATTGTCCATGGTCGAGAAGGCGCTGGGTTACAGCTAAGATGGTGGGCGTAGAGGGAACTTGAGGACTTTCAATTCCTCGCAGCCGTAGCGCATCCAAGTGCTCTGGCTGGGAATACAAACGCCGGGCCTCTTCTAGATTGTAGTTGGCAATAGCATACAGCTGTACCATTGCCAAGTACTCCACATTTGAGTATTCGTACTGACGACTCATTTTCGCGCGGAACGTAAACAATACAAGCGTGTCAACACGGGATTGTCACACAGTACTAAAGAGAAGGAAGAAAGGACGCCTGTTGTGCGGAAGTGCGGGGATGCGCAAGAGTGGTGGTAGGTGCGTGATTGGCTGGCGGCGCCGACATAGCGGTTGTCGGTGTCTTTAATGGTGAATTTGATTTTGTGTGAAAAATTGTGAATGACATCGATAGTAAAATACATAATATTTGATTTACGTGAGATTGAGTAGCGTTACTACCGTTTCTCACTTTTTCACTATAAGAGATATGAATCTCGATGTTGATAAAATAAAGTATTTTTATTTTATGAAATTAACGTTATATATAGCTTCTCTTATTGATATATAATTCAAATTTTTCGTTTCCAAAACGACCTTAAATTCACGGTGTATATACATATATATAACTTTTGCCTCTTGTCCTCTAAGAAATGCAAAGCTCATGTAACATTTCAATGGGCTATCTATATTTGCTATGTGTGGGTGGTGGTGGTGTGTACCGGTGACAGAGATGTGACTTATTTGAAATACTTCTATTTAAAATACAAAATGCAAAATACCTATTTTGTATATTGTATTTAAATAGGTACTGTGAGGATGATGTGAACTCTTTGGTATTTTTAAATATAAACTCTTTTACATATTTCTAAATTTGCATTTTTGAATTTTTAAGAAAACATTTTGATTAATAAAATATTAGTATGTCATTGGAGTCCGATTATCAACTGCCCTTTTTTATTTATTGACATACTAATATTTTAGTAATCAAAATGTTTTCTTAAAAATTCAAAAATGCAAATTTAGAAATATGTAAAAGAGTTTATATTTAAAAATACCAAAGAGTTCACATCATCCTCGGAGCAACGCTACGAATTCATTACAAAGGACACGTATCGTTACCATTATTTTAATACTCTGAATAATAAGTAATATTGAGAACTATTAGTATTTTTATTTTATCACACATGCACTGAGCTTATAATACCCTATAACAGATTAATCTTATATTACATTTTCATTTAAGAGGAGATTCTCATTGCGGCATTCCTTGTATTCAATAAATTGAGGAGCTGAGAGATGAATCCTACATTTACATGAGAGACTCGATAGTCCGAGCTCGTTACAGTACCTTTTTGTTGAAAGCATTTTGTATTTTATTTGAAATACCTCTCGAGAGGTATTTTGTATTTTTAAAAGCCATTTCAAAATACTAAATACTTTGTGATTAATTTTAGCCAAATTCATTCCTAAGATGCCATTTCTTTTTGTAAGTACAATTTTAGTATGGTTTGTTATTTATCGTATGTATTAAAATTTTAAAGTTTTTATAGGTTATTATAATTTTATAGGTGGTCCAGTGGTCGAGCACCCCGCTTTTGAATCAAGAAGTTGTTGTGGGTTCAAATCCTGGCTCACACCAATGACTTCGAAATGATTTTTGAAAGTTATACATACATACATAACTTCACGCCAAATCCCTTGCGAAGTAGGCAGAGAGAACAGAACGCGAGTTTTGCACGCCTCATTCGCTTATTTGATTTTAATAGTTTTTTTAATGATATAAGGAGGCAAACGAGCTGGCGGGTCACCTGATGGAAAGCGACTACCGCCGCCCATGGACATCTGCAACACTAGGGGTATCACATCAGCGTTGCCGGCCTTTCTTGAAGGTGCCTAGGTCGTAGCGGTCCGGAAATACCGTTGCCGGCAACTCGTTCCACAACGGAACAGCGCGTGGCAAGAAGTGCCAAGGGGCTAAGCCGATCTGACAGAGCTTGGTTGTCGGCAAGCCGAAACGCGCGTCGTTGGATGCGTTCAAATGGGGTAAGCTGGTACTCATCTTTGGGCAGAGGCACCCCGCCCAAAGATGAGAACAGTATTCCACGTGAGATCGGGAATGCGCTTTATATAGCTGCAAGCGATTACCTGACGTGAAATACCGTCCTTTTTCGAAGCCAATTTGTCCTTGCCCTCCAGATAACCGCGAAACTGGACGTCACTCGACAAGTCGACCCCAAGAATTCCGATATCGGTTGAGGCGGGTAACCGAGTGCGCTCAAAAAAGGGAGCTACAACAAAGGGTGCATTTTCAGCGGTAAACGCGCAGACCTGTGTCTTCTTAGGGTTGAATTAGACTAAGTTGAGTCGGCCTCAGTCCGAATTCTGACTAGGCAGAGTTTCGATTGTAGACACAGTTTATTCCGGTACGAATCGACGTTCTCCCGAGAAATCCGCGGGTGGCCGGTATATATATGGCATCCGCCGTACCGCATAGCCCCGTACCGTATCCGCATAACAATGAAGATGTAATGCAGCATGTCGTTGATATGCAGAAGAAACAGCGTAGGGGATAGCACAGAGCCCTGGGGGACTCCAGCACTCACGGATTTTAAGTCGGAGCATGACCCGACGACAACGACCTTAATGCGCCGAGCCGCGAGAAAACTGGAGACCCAATCGCATAATTTCAAATCCGCTTCTCGATCTACTGGCAGAGTGCCCAGAAGACCGACCGCATTGCCACGTCAAATGGCAATTCTAATCCCCTGTGCGAAGAATAGACCAGCCCCCTGGTCGAAAGAGCCATCGATCAGTTTCTTTGCAAGATCTTTATAGAGTGCACGAGCACTCGGACCTTATGTTCCTAGAGTCTCAACCCCAAACGCTCAACCACTGGACCACTGCGACTCATTGAAGATTTCGTCAAAAAGTATTTTATTTTGAAAAAAGTATTTTGATAATACCTATTTTGCATTTGAAATACAAAACGAAAAACTATTTAGTATTTTGCATTTGAAATAGTAAATCTGAAAAGTATTTTGTATTTAAATGCTTTTTTAAAACCATTTTGTACATCTCTGACCGGTGAGTTCCTCCTCCGGTATGGCGGCGCTCTGCTTGTCGTGGGCCCGGCGCCGCACCAGCTCGGCGATGACGCCGTGCAGCTCGGCCAGCCGCGCGTCGTGGGCCCGCGCCGCGCTCGCTGCACGCTGCCGCTCGGCGCATAGGGCGCGGGACAGGGCCTCGCGCTCCAACCGCACCGCGCGGACCTCCTCGGCGCACGCGCAGCCCTCCACACCCACCGGCCCAGACATCTGCACACAGAGTGTTACACTCGCGTTACCCGCCTTTAAAACGGAATAGAAAACAATCAGAAATGGGACGGGGAAGAGAAGAGGTTGACTCTCCGAATAACCCTCTCTCATCGAAAGAACGGCTTAAGCCACTTTACACCGATATTCTGGGAGGTCGATGTATTTCATATTAAATCAACGAACTGCACGGCTCTAGCACTGTTATAAGCATAACATGAGAAAACATCACGTAACTCGCAGTGCAATTAAACACAGGTAATATGATCATTGTGTATTCATAGATATATTTCTCAGAAGGGTCGTCTTTATCTACTGACTCTGACGCTACTGTTGATATTCTATACATACTCCAGAATTGAATATTACATTGTATTTGAATTATAAAGAAACAATACTATTTGAGCGTGGTGAGACGTAACGAATGAAACCGTCTAGGTTTTTGATCAACCGAGTGCACATCTCCGACCAGATCGATATGTTCAATTAAAATGCACTAATAAAGCACTCTAAGTAATTGAAGTTAATGCACATCGCAATTTAGTAAATATATGTGGAAAGTACCATATTGTATAGGTTTTTTTTTACAAAGAAAATTTATCACAACCGTGTACATTTTATAAACAAATAATTCCATCATCAGTTTAGCTTAATATCGGTTACCACCCTTCGAAGTTCCTCGCCGACGCAACATACTCACCAACATGTTGATCCCGGCCTGACCAGCACTCGGCGGAGCTGTCACCGGCCTCAGGCTAGAATATCTCCAGGAAGATTCACGAGATATCTCCTCATCACCGACGTTCGGACAACAAAGATACCAACTACGACTTCTCCTCACTGTCGCGTTGCATTCTAACTGAGTCAAGGGCACTCGACCAACTACCTCCAACTCTGCTAAAAGCGGTTCCTTTTCTTTAGGCTC
The DNA here is from genome assembly GCA_905147225.2 of Euproctis similis. NCBI lineage: Eukaryota > Metazoa > Arthropoda > Insecta > Lepidoptera > Erebidae > Euproctis > Euproctis similis. The sequence continues at coordinate 5,602,841 of LR990107.1, forward strand.
AGGCATCGGGAAGGTTCCGGCAGTGGAGTAAGTCTCCTCGACTTTCCTAGAATTCTCCGGAGTATTGTATTCAGGGAGACTCCATTGCCGTGCTCTATCTCTGAATGGTGGCACTTCTTGAACGGCTCCATCGTCGATGACCTCATTCGTCTCAACGTACTCATTCGGTTCGGGATTCTGTGTGATCTCTTGACTTTCCGGACTATGTTTGCGTTTGAGCCGCTCGAGGTCTGCATAGTAGTAAGCGGTTGAGCGCGGCGGCTCACCGCTCAGGATCCGTGTGCCCGCCACCACTCTTGGGTTACCACACCATGTGTCACAGACTGACTGCCACAGTATGACGCCTCATTACACTTGTTACGGTATTTCGATCACTGTCACTATATCTATGATGCAGCTGTATTTTTAGGTGTACTTGCTCTTAAGCTATAATATATCGACGATGAGGTCAAATAGCAGAAGTCTACTACAGGTTCCAATAAACACACAATAAAGTCCTATTGCTAACTGCGGATACTGCACCTACTTATCTATATTAATTGCAACTAACGATATGTACATAGGTACATAGTAGTGATGTTACGAATGTTGGATTTTGGACATTCGCGAATGCGAATACGAATATTTTTTTAAAACATTTCTTTTACGCCTTCGCAAACGCATTCGAATGATTCTCAGACCTAAAATGCACACAAAATTTCATCAAAATCGGTCAAGCCATATTGGTGCAGTTATTCAATTATTAATATCACGGGTAGAAGAATATTTTGAAAAAGTTTCATGCTCTCGTGTTAAATCTTGCGGTTGGAGTTTTATAAAAAAAAATGAACTGGAACTTTTAAGTTGGATCAAACTGCATACGGTATAAAAATTTGATTAAAATCGATTTGAGTTGGGTATGGCAGGGTTTGCACGTAAGGATAAACGCAGTCGAAATTAGGTACTGCACAAAATCTGCGGAGTGACTCTCGCTGACCGCGTCAAAAACAAGGTTGTGAGGAAGGAAGAAGTATTGAAAGAGAGTGTCGATGCTAAAGTAAGAAAGGGCATACTCCGATGATTCGGAAATATAAAACGAAAGGATGATGCCAGATTGACCCAGCAGATAGTACAATGCAAAACCGGATGAATGTAGGATACGCAGACTGCCACGATATACAAATAAAACGAGTCCTGGAGGAAGGTGATGTCAGGAGCCTTAAAGGTCGACGACCATGTATGACAAGAATTATGAAACTCAAAAAAACGAGCGAGGCGTGTATGAATCGTCATGCTATATATAATTTCTTTACTTTTTGTTATTAAAAATATTCGCCAAACATTTGCAATATTTCTTGCGAATGCGAATACCCACAAACATGCGAATATTCGCGAATGCGAATGCGAATATTCGTTACATCACTAGTACCTATATGAACACAAATGTAACCTTATCCCTTTGCAACGTTCGCTGTTCGTGCTGATCAGTTGGCTAGCAACTTATTACCAGTCAGAAGATCATCATGAAATGAAATAATTTATAAACACATTATTTCTATTCAGTTAAACTTTAACTCCGTACGTATGACGCTATAGAAATTGTCTGTACAGATACTATTGTTATGCAAAAATTACTACAAAAGGCACCTACTATCAGCAATGTACATATTGGGTATACAAGAAAACAACATGCGAACTAACGCTTGGCAGAATGGCGTGTAAGAGTAACAGTTGTCAAACTCTTACAAGAGGTAGGTATAACAAAATATCAGCAAATTTAATACAATATCTGCTAAGATATGTGTTCCTAGAAAATATAAAAATAATTGAGAAATTTTTTAAAAATTAAATGAGTGTGTCCAAAACGAGTGGGGTAGTCAACGAAAATATACAAAAATAACAATATTTACAGTTAGTCCGTATATAAATATAATACATATATGTATAAAACAATAAAAAAAGATTACAGTATGTACATTTAAATTCGTCTTATTGTCTAGAAAGGAAGTAGGGGAATAATCTTTCTGCCTATTTGTTAAGAAGTTATTTGTTGTGTTAATGTTTATTAAGAAAGTAGTTACTTTGTAGAATACTGTTTTATAAGATTATAAAATGTCGGTCAACGATTTAAAAGATTGCGCAACAGGTAATAAAGAAAGTTACTCTCTCATATTGTCCGTCATGAGAGTGACAAAGTTGTTTACTCGCCATCCAGTCTACCGAACAGTAATCCATCCCACCCACCGACCCATGTGGGGAGACATAATACAATCAGGACTCCAACAGGGTTGAGTATCAATTTATCACGAGCTGCAGCGGATAATGAGAGAAATGTGCAAAAGTTAAAAAATAACGCTGAACATTGTGTGAGAAGATGGGATTAAATGACATTGTTAATTACACTCTGATCAGATTTCCATATGTTTGTTACCGGAGATAGTGTTAAATTACGGTGCTGTCGGTCTTAAGCGATTTTGCTTTTTTCGTAGACGTTTTTCGTCTCGGTGGTCCAGTGGTCGATCGATGACTGAAAACTTTGTGCCCGGTATGGCAATAGATTCGCCACCTAATCCATTTGGGACGTAAACATAACGGCGAGACGAGGATTAACAGTCGCTATCTACACCTTAGAAAAGTGAAATTATGTTATATTTATAACAACGAAAAAAATATCTGTCTGAAAATGGATTTATTGTGATATGCGTTCAGAAACAAATTTTAGAGACGAAAGATTGTTTATTATTTGAAGACTTCAAATATATTATGTAAATGTTATAATTAAAATACACGAATGTATTATATTAACTTATTATTGGGTTGCTTGTCTTTTTTTTTTTTGAGTGCGTAGAATTTGAACACATAGCTTTCAAGCACACCCGTTCAACGCTTAGAGTAGCCTGATAAAAACTAGATATTCGGAGAGCTGCTAAACTCCATAAATATTTTCCGAAATATCCTATTTAAGACAAACAAGCAAACATCTAAGTCACCAGTGTAACCGACTTCAAAGAAAAACTTGTAATAACGTTAGAACGTATTGTATAATTTTAATATAACGTTGTCAGTGTGGCCGCACACCGCACCTATGCGGCGACATAGTTGAAACCTTGACCTGCAAGGGCTGTAGGTACATTATAACCTAGAGCGGGAGACACAATTTCATTACATACTGTCTATAATTATAATCGAACAGGCGAAAGCCCTAGTTTAACGTTGGACTTAATAGCTACGATGTCACCATCAAATATCCATGTTCGAGATAAAACCCATCGAAATTCATTTTAATATTATATAATGAATATTAAGTGCTCGAGTATGTTGAAACATATTTTTTTTTATAAGTGCTAAACTATCTTAACTTCACGCCTTTTTCTACCCAAAGGTGTAGGCAGCGGCTGTTAAGTCTCGTCTTGCCGTTATGTTTACATCCGAAATGGAATAGGTGACGAACCTATTACCATACCGAGCATAAAGTTTTCAGTCATCGATATTTTTCACTTCCGAATAATCATTGGTGTGAGCCAGCGTGAGGATTCGAACCCGCGACCTCCAGATTCAGAAGCAGGATGCTCGACCAGTAGACCACCGAGACCTGTTACCGAGTGCTAAACTAAATAGCTGCAATCCAAAAGTGCTCGAAACTTCGTTAACATAGTAGTTTTTCTCCAAAATGCTAATCTAATAACAGATTCACACACCGCCTGCCTTCGTAACTTTATACCCTATGACCTATGTTATAGGCAGCGGTATTTATTTACAAATGCCGAACGCAAATCAATTTTTATAATATACTAGTTGACATGAACTTTGTTTCGCCTTAGAAGTTATAAGTAAATTTTGGATTTTATTAATTTTTCATTATACACGAATAATAGATACAAACCAAGCCGTTGACACCCTCTATCTATTAAAAAAAACTACAGGGAAATCCGCTGCGTAGTTTCAAAGATATACGCATTTATGGGGACAGAGCGGAAAGAGACTTTGTTTTATACTATGTAACTAGTTGACCCGGCGAACTTTGTTCCGCAACAATAGTAATAAATAAGTAAATTTTACATTTATCACTTTTTCTTTATTACGTCATAAAGGAATTATAGATAAATATAGAGAAACCAGCCCGTTGACACCTTCTATCTATTAAAACAAAACGCATCAAAATGCGTAATTTCAAGGATATAATCATTTATGGGGACAGACAACGGAAAAAAAACTTTATTTTATACTATGTAATGATGATGATGTGTAATCATAATACAGTTTTCAAAGAAAACATGCACTCAACAAAATTCAGTACACTGTATACTAGTAGCTCGGTTCAATAAATTCAGTAAAACCCCGTACAGATTTAATCCAATAGTTAACTTCCTCCAAAGTACTATCCACTGGAGCACTTTATCTCCAATCTTCCTGAACTATATGACCCAATATGTCTGTCTGTTTATAAGTGAATATGTAAGCGCTTACTTCAATTCATTTGTACTTCATGGATTATCATATACATACTATATTTACTGTAACAAGACTCTAATCATAGAAATAAAATCCTAATAATCTAAAACCTTATATTGCAAATGAAACTTATGCATCTATGCATTTTTCATGTTTTACATTTTAATTTCCAAGATATAAAAATTTATAATGTACAATTTTAAATAAAATGGTATTAATTCTAATGAGTAAAGTTTTATATTATAAATACAATAATTATATACAGCCTACTGCAATCGCCAACCCGCCTGCCAAGCGTGGCGATTATGGCAAAAACCCCCATGATTGAGCGGACGGCAGTTGTGACACTCTATGGAGGAGGCCTATGTCCAGCAGTGGACCTCAAAAGGCTAATGATAAAGTTAAAGAAATATATATATATATATATAGCTAAGAATATATATATTCTTAGCTATGTGATACAAAAAGGGACATGAAAAAAAATAGCCATGATAAAAAACACTAAATAATGAGTATTTCATTACAATCTGTATTATAAAAAAAACTATGTTACTTCTAAACATAGTTGGTAGTATAAGTAGTTGAGTTTAATCAAGAAAGTGTAAGTTATGATAAGTTGTATATAATAGATATACAACAATTTAAGAAGAAATAAATTAATTACATTATTTACAATATATATATACAATTGAAAAACTATCTTATGATAAGTTTGTGTTATTAATTTAATTATTTAATTACCTTCCAGTTTTTACAGAACAAAAAGATCTTCCTTCTTTGGAATCATATATCTTTTTTTAAACTATACATACACTTAACATATATGTAAGGAATATGATATACATTTGTAAAAATCAATTTACCGAGAATTAATTTTGGAGAAGAAGTTATGTAATGTTTTTAGCCCATGAAAAACTGTCAGTCACCAATCAAGAAGGATATGAATCAAGATCAGTACTGTTATCTTTCAAGTTCCTTTAGTTTTCTTTTCTATCGTTTGTGTAGCGTTTTATTAACCTTAATTACCCTAATTATCTCAAGGAACATTTTCAGTTCTTACATGACATACATTCGAAATAACTGAGGTCATCGGAAAATTTAAAATTGGCAGTCCGTAAGCATTAAACACATTTTTATATGCTATAGTTATCCATCCTGCCCATGGAGAAAAAAAAAGTATTTAACCATATTTAAAACTCTTCTAATGCAATACTATGCAGGTTACTTTAATCAATTTTCTGTTTACATATATATCCCTATAATTTATTGAATTATTATTTCATGTATTATTTATTTATTTGTAAACTTATTTATTTACTTATTTGTAAATAATAAAATATGTTTGTCTCTACAATTACCCGTCTCTTTCATGCACTATTGTCCTTCCTAAGGTTGCCCGGAAGAAATTGCTTTTAGCGATAAGGCCACCATTTGTATATTTAAATGTGTCTCCAATATATGTTTAGTTTATGGTGTGAAAAATAAAGAATTATCTATCTTTCACTTGCAAAAAAAAAACAATGAGCAAAATTTGGTTATTCAGATACTCCTATCTGAATAACCAAACTTTGCTCATTGTTATTATATACTCATAATACTTCATTACATAACATCATCATAATATAATATCAGCCTTTGTTTGTACTTATACCATGTAGAAAGCATAGCTACCATCTTTAATATTATTTTCACTTATAAAGTGAAAGCTATAGATAGATTATGTATGTATGTAACTCTAGTTGTAGCTTCATAAGTCACTTGCAGGGTAGTCAAGAGAGAACAGAGTGAAATGTGAAATAATTTCATCGACTCTTACGGCATCATTTTACTATTTATAAGGATATTATTTCTAAAATATATTCTCGGTGGTCCAGTGGTAGAGCACACAGCTTCTGAATCCAGAGGTCATGGGTTCGAATCCTAGTACACACCAAAGACTTTTCTAAATTCATTTCAAAAGTTGTGTGATAAATATCGATGACTAAAAACTTTATGCCCAGTATGGCAATAGGTTATGTTATATATAGGTATGGCAATGGGGATGTAAACATAACGGCGAGACGAGGCTTAACAGCCACTGCCTACACCTTCTTGTAGAAAAAGGTGTGAAGTTATGTTTATAAATAAAATAGGTAAATCAGCAAACTGCAATGTTACACAACTTTTGGTGCAGTTTTCACAAGTTTATTAACATCAAGCGGCAATCAAACTTTATATCAGAATGTGGGAAGCAATAACTACCAATATAGTTTCATTCACCTGCCAAGCGTGGCGATTAAGGCAAATCCCCCTATGATTGAGCGGACCGGTAGTTGTGGTGCTCTATGGGGGAGGCCTATGTCTAGCAGTGGACCTCAAAAAGGCTAATGATGATGATGATAGTTTCATTTAGGGTACATAAGAAAATAAGATATAAGGAAGTTGTTTAGGGAATCTAGGGCTAACTACATGTATTTGATGGATCCGAGGCGGAGCTGAGAACAACAATTACTACTACAAGAATACTGGAAGAACTCCATAACAAATAAATTGACAAACATCCATTTTATTGTAACAAAATGTCCGCTCATTGCATATAGTTATGGAACAGCAGACAGAAAATGTGTAAGCAATTGATAAACATATATTTTGTACACTATGTTGAAATGTCTCAACATATTATCATATGTGTTGGCTACTTATTGTCTTTTAAATGAGGTATATAAAAAGGCAACTTAGTCATCACTGCGCTAGTTTGTATGTAAATCATATGCATTCAGATATATAAGGTCTCATTGTCTTTACATTGTAGCATAAGAACCTTTATATCTACCGATCACATACATTTTTAAGCTAATTTTTTAATGTCTTCTCTGCCTACCCTGCAAACTTGGTGTGAAGTGATGTATGTATGTGTATCTGCATATCTCATCATACATACAAGGTGCTATAGAATTATAAAAAAATATATATAAATACCTTCACCCAACTGCTTAGTATTACTCTAAATAAACAAAGAAGGAAAAGATAAAGATGCTTTTAATTTCTACCAATTTAATATTTGAATATAATTGCATAAATAATAAACTGTGAATAAATTAATACGTAAATACAAAAATAAAATATAAAACACGATCAGGCAGGTATTAAGTTATTAGATTCATATGTAGGCATATAAAAGCATTGGACACACTCACTTGGTTGATTTTTAAAATTATAGGAACCGAAATTTGAATTTCTTGAACGTCAAGGGATAGACGATACAAATAAAAAAAAGTAAAAAAAACAAGATAAATAATTCGCGCGTAAAAAACTATTCAGTAATCAAAAAAGGAACATCGAAAGCCGGTGACGTCACACTGCATTACCGTCACTTGATTAAAATCTAGGTCAACACCAATGCACGATTTATAACACTATTTCCTCATCGCCGTAAGCCCATCGCTGGGCTTAAATATACGGGATATAAAGGCGGTATTATCACTGCAACACTATATTTTTTAGACTTACGATACCGATATAAATTTTACAGCAGGACACTCTTTTTATTGCGAAATTACACGTTTTAAATCGGAAAGTAAATTTCAAAACGCAATAAACCTATACGAATGTGTTAAAACATATTCAAAGCTTATATTTTTGTTGAAGTTGCAAAAGCGAATGTTATTCTTCGTTTATTTTGATGACGTAAAATGCGCGAGTATCCCTAACGTATTTAGCCGCGGAATGGCGCAGTTTGCCCGTGTTGCCAGAAGTAAGAAACAAAATTACCTCGTTTGCCCTAGGGGCAATTTAATAGAATGGAGAATAGTAGTCAGCACGCTACAGCCAGAATATTAATATATAGAGAAACAGTCACAGAGATTCAATTAATACAGTAATATGGATTACATATACTCATATCAGAACGAGAGTTTATGGGTAGTCCCGTTCAGTAGAAAATGTTACGTAACGAAATGCATCTCCCTTCATTGTGATGAAAACAATAAGTTAAAATATATAACAACAATGTTAAAAAAGTTTTAGAGATTGTTTTATTATTATTCATTTAAAACAACGTAATATTTTGTTTTTAATAAAAAGTATTTTGTTATAATTGTGCAAAATAAAACAATTATATTATATTTTTAATTATATTTTTAGAGAGCTTGGTCTTAACAATCTTTCGCATTGTTTGTAGTTGTGTTCGCTTATTGCTTCGATAATGTGTGAGAACAACATTTTGAGCTATATTAACTAAAATAGTCAATTTCAATTTAGCCCAGAAAAGGGGTAAGAAAAGAATACTGGCAACACTTAAATATAAATGTCAGCTGCCATTGCTGGAGAACTACGAACAACAAACTCGACTTTTTTTCACCTCGAAACGGTTGAATCAGGTTTTTCCGTCAAATACGTATACACATTTATATTAAAGTTTTAAATTAAAGTATTGCATTGAAAGATAAGCATTCCAAAATTGGTTAATTATTCACGTTGCTACAGTAGTCTCATCCGTAAAGTGGGCTTCCTAAGTAAATCTACAACTATACCTATTCTTAAATTTTTAAGTCTATTTTGGTTTAATATTTTCAGTGTGAAGGTAAACATAAACATATTCATTCTAAGCCTTTGAAAAAAGCTATCAGAATTAAATAAAGACCGCGTATGTGGAGTTACGGCCTGCGACTAATTTGTAATAGGTACATAATAAATAATAAATCAATGACACCTATAACAAACATTCAAATGGGCGACGCGAGTCCACAGCCAGTCAGACTGCAACTTCACAAATTAAGGGCATAAAAGTAACCAAAAATAGCGGCCTGTAAAACGAATAAATACTTTAATGATATAGATTTTTACATTCGAGTTGCTCGATAGCAATAGTAGAAGTAGAACAGTGCGACATGATTCAGGGTTGCCGCATCACACATTCCCTGTGAATTATTAAAATGAACATAGTGTGAGGAACAGCGGCGCCATTATTGGTTTCGAATACATATATTGACGTCAAGGCGTGCACCTATTTAAACGGAATAAAAAATAAAGACTACACGTCTGACCGACATAATGATTTTACATGGAATATTTGTAGTTATATTAAGTTAATATAATTACGTAAACCATTTATTTTTCTTGTTTCCATCGCTACTAATTAAGTCTTTTATTTCTTCTAAATATTATTCGCGAAAACAGACCAAAACAGAAAGGTGAATTGCAAAGAAATATATTTTATCAAGGTAACCGTTATAATGGGTGATTTTTTTGAGGTTAGGATTTTCATGCATTAGTATTTGCTCAGATTTTTTGAGGTTATGATTTTCATGCATTATTATTTGCTCAGTATGCTTTGACATTTCATCATGAATAGACTTACTAACGAGCAACGCTTGCAAATCATTGAATTTTATTACCAAAATCAGTGTTCGGTTCTTTTTTTTTTTTTTTTTTTTATGGGAAAAGGGGGCAAACGGGCTAGCGGGTCACCTGATGGAAAGCAATCACCGCCGCCCATGGACATCCGCAACACCAGGGGCGTCGCATCAGCGTTGCCGGCCTTTAAGATAGGAATATGCTCGTTTCTTGAAGGTTCCAAGGTCGTAGCGGTCCGGGAATACCGTTGCCGGCAGCTGGTTCCATATAGGAGCAGTGCGTGGCAGGAAGTGACGGCTGAATCGCACTGTCGTAGATCGCCAACTATTAAGCCGATGTGGATGGAAACACTGGCGAGTCGGGCGATTGCGAAAGTCAGCAGGCGGTATAAGTCCGAACAATTCCTCAGAGCACTCCCCGTGGTATAAGCGGTACATGATGCATAGAGATGCAACATCTCTCCGCAACGCCAACGGATCAAGCCGATCGGAAAGAGCTTGGTTGTCGACAAGCCGAACCGCGCGTCGTTGAATGCGGTCAAATGGAGAAAGCTGGTAGTGGGGTGCCCCCGCCCAGAGATGAGAACAGTATTCCACGTGAGGCCGGACCTGCGCTTTATACAGTTGCAAGCGATGACCTGACGTGAAATACCGTCCCGCTCTATTGAGCACACCAAGCTTTTTTGAGGCCAATTTGGCCTTGCTCTCCAGATGACCGCGAAATTGGACGTCACTCGTCAAGTCGATACCAAGAATTCCGATATTGGCTGAGACGGCTAAGGGAGTGCTCTCAAAGCAGGGAGCTACGACAAATGGTGTCTTTTTAGCGGTAAACGCGCAAACCTGTGTCTTCTTAGGGTTGAATTGGACTAAGTTTAGTCGGCCCCAGTCCGAAACCTGACTAAGCAGAGTTTCGATTTCAGACACAAGTTTGTTCCGGCACTCATCGACGTTTTCCCGAGAAATCCGCGGGTGGCCGGTATATAGGGCATCCCCCGTACTGTCATCCGCATAACAATGAAGACTGCTGTACTGCAGCATGTCATTCACATGCAGAAGAAACAGCGTAGGGGATAGCACACAGCCCTGGGGGACTCCAGCATTCACAGGTTTTAAGTCGGAGCATGACCCGTCGACAACGACCTTAATGCTCCGATCCATAAGAAAACTGGAGACCCAATCGCATAATTTCTCGGGAAGCCCATAACATGGAAGCTTCGAGAGAAGTGCTCTGTGCCAAACCCGATCGAAGGCCTTCGCCACATCCAAACTAACGGCCAGCGCCTCTCCTTTACTCTCAACCGCTTCCGCCCACCGATGGGTTAAGTAGGCTAAAAGATCACCAGCTGAGCGACCTTGACGGAATCCGTACTGACGGTCGCTAATCAACTGGTGCTCTTCTAGATAGCTAAGGAGCTGGCGGTTGATCAGTGTTTCCATAGTCTTGGAGAACAGGGAGGTGATGGCGATTGGTCTGTAGTTAGACGGATCTGAGCGATCACCTTTTTTAGGGATCGGGTGGACCAAAGCTACCTTCCACGATGCTGGTACAGCGCCGAGAGAGTAGGAGTACCGAAAGAGACGCGTTAGAACCGGTGCCAACTCCGGAGCACACATCTTCAACACGATTGCTGGGATTCCGTCAGGCCCACTCGACTTGTGGACGTCTAGGGAGAAAAGTATGCGCCGTACAGTACTTTGCCGGAAACAGATCTCCGGCATGGCGTGGTCACAACGTGGGATGGTCGGTGGAATTTTCCCCTTATCGTCCAGAGTCGAATTGGCCGCGAAAAGAGTGCCAAAAAGGTTGGCTTTCTCTTTAGCGTCATGGGCCAATGACTGGTCCTCCCTGTGCAATGGCGGAAGAGACGGTTTGCAGAAGTTTCCAAGGACAGCCTTGGCGAGAGACCAGAACGCACGAGTTCCCGAGGGAAGGCGAATTAGTTTCTCCCCAATTTTGCCTATGTACTTAGACTTTGCTACGGCTACGGCTACGGCTACGGTTCGAAATGTGTTAGGCGCTTTACGCCCGATTTATGGTCTACATAATCGACCAAGTGAGCAAACAATTAATGCGATTGTGACCAAGTTTCGCACTCAGTTTACTTTATTGGACATTAAACCAACCACACGAATGCGTACAGTGCGTACAGAAGAGAATATTGCGTCTGTTTCTGAGAGTGTTGCTGAAGACCGTGAAATGTCTATTCGTCGCCGTTCGCAGCAATTGGGTTTGTGTTATTCGACCACATGGAAGATTTTACGCAAAGATCTTGGTGTAAAACCGTATAAAATACAGCTCCTGCAAGAACTGAAGCCGAACGATCTGCCACAACGTCGAATTTTCAGTGAATGGGCCCTAGAAAAGTTGGCAGAAAATCCGCTTTTTTATCGACAAATTTTGTTCAGCGATGAGGCTCATTTCTGGTTGAATGGCTACGTAAATAAGCAAAATTGCCGCATTTGGAGTGAAGAGCAACCAGAAGCCGTTCAAGAACTGCCCATGCATCCCGAAAAATGCACTGTTTGGTGTGGTTTGTACGCTGGTGGAATCATTGGACCGTATTTTTTCAAAGATGCTGTTGGACGCAACGTTACAGTGAATGGCGATCGCTATCGTTCGATGCTAACAAACTTTTTGTTGCCAAAAATGGAAGAACTGAACTTGGTTGACATGTGGTTTCAACAAGATGGCGCTACATGCCACACAGCTCGCGATTCTATGGCCATTTTGAGGGAAAACTTCGGAGAACAATTCATCTCAAGAAATGGACCGGTAAGTTGGCCACCAAGATCATGCGATTTGACGCCTTTAGACTATTTTTTGTGGGGCTACGTCAAGTCTAAAGTCTACAGAAATAAGCCAGTAACTATTCCAGCTTTGGAAGACAACATTTCCGAAGAAATTCGGGCTATTCCGGCCGAAATGCTCGAAAAAGTTGCCCAAAATTGGACTTTCCGAATGGACCACCTAAGACGCAGCCGCGGTCAACATTTAAATGAAATTATCTTCAAAAAGTAAATGTCATGTACCAATCTAACGTTTAAAATAAAGAACCGATGAGATTTTGCAAATTTTATGCGTTTTATTGTTTAAAAAAGTTCTCAAGCTCTTAAAAAATCACCCGTTACTACCGACACTAATATCTGACACTTCTGTCCAGTTCTTTGTCGGAGTAAAAACACGCTTAAGTAATCTTCTTCTTGGCTTATATATTTGACCGGTTTATTTCCTACCAATACTTTTAATGGCCGTATGTGGGCGTTAAACAATTGCAAGAGACATGAGAAGTTCCACTTCAATAAAATCTAGAGTTTACAGAGACAAATCAATAACGAAATCCTTATTAAGTGTGCAAGTGACAACCCTGTCGGGTCGAGGCGAGGCGGAGGAAACGTCGCCTTTAGCCACAAATAGCGTTCGCGACTAGAGCTTCCAAAGCAGTCATTCACTAATGCAGATAAAAAATCACTTCCTGTTACACTTTTATATTTGTGTTTACTTTCAATGCATTCTTTAAATGTAACTGGCTATGTAAGATGGTACATTTGGAGGTGTTTCATTTGAAGTTACATATCATTCATCACCAATCACAATGCACGCGCTCGGCGAGGATCATCGCAAATTACATATAATGTTCTAAATTTAAATTTTCAAAATAAACCGTTACTAATATTTAACGATGATTTTTTTTGAGGTACTGATCCAAATTGGAACTTTGCTTAAATGTTAAATAAATAGCCTATTTATCGCCCAGTATATATAAACTATATCATCATGCTACGAGTAATAGAAGCAAAACACTGACATTTTTAGTGGTAAACTTAATACAAGTTCGCCTGGTTTGTTCAAAACTTGTAACTTTTGAACTGCTTATCCTATTTGGACTTTATTATATGTACATATAATATAAATTTTGCTATGCTTTTCTTGTCAACATTTTTTAATTAGGATACTTCTTCAGGAATTTGTCCTTGGATACAAGTGAAGACATGAAATTTCAGTTCGTAGTTATATTAACATAGTTCTTCACCGACCTTTTTGTATAAAAATAATTTCTTATACATACATAAAACATAACTTCACGCCTTTCTACCCAAAGGTGTACGCAGCGGCTGTTAAGCCTCGTCTCGCCGTTTATGTTTACGTACCAAATGGAATAGGTACCATACCGGGCACACAGTTTTCAGTCATCGATATTTATCGAAAAGTCATTGGTGTGAGCTAGTGTGAGGATTCGAAACCGCGACCGCTAGATTCAGAAGCGGTTGGTCGACCGAATTTCTTACGCGTTCCTTTATTGATTAATGGATTATAAGCAAGATAGCAAACAAGGTGTATTGTGACTTATGCACTGACAGTTATACATAACTAGCTGACCCGGCGAACTTTGTTCCGCATCAAAAGTATTATCTGCTGTCCCGCTGTTAATACTGCAATATCTTCGAAAATATTTGTTTAAATTGCATGCTGTAAAGGGCCAAGATCATGTATATTACATGCACAACCTATTTAAAACACTTAAGTGGATGAAAATTAATACTGTAATGTTTAAAATCGCTTCGTAAATAGGCCATTAGTTCTCGTAAAAAGTAAAACAATAAAAATGGCCATTGTGGGTTATCCCTAAGAGATAGACATATGCCCTTGTGGACTTTTTTGTAGACCTTTTAAGGGTGTATAATAATGTAGTACGTTGTTTTGATTTATCACTTAGGGTTCAGGCATTGCACAGCAGGGTTTGCGATTAAAGTTCTAAATCTTGAAAATTATCACTTTTTTTTACTACACTATACATGAATTATAGATCAAAACCACCCCGTTGACACCCTCTAACTATTAAAAAAACCGTATAATATCCGTTGCGTAGTTTTAAAGATATGCGCATATAAGGGGACAGACAGCGGAAAATGACTTTGTTTTAAACTATGTAATGATTATACTCTAAGCAATGTTCCTAATGTATGTCTGCTTGTCATCTCAAAATCTCAACTCTGAATAAATGTGTAGGATTGTATCTTTTTTCACAGGCATCAGGCTATAATTAAATAAACTTTATTTCTTCCTCCAAAGACGAGCCTAATCCAACAGTGAAAGCTATATGAAAATTTGCTATGCAGTTTTCCTAGGGAAGATGCGATATTTGTGGTAAAATGGTGCGTATATTTCAAGTCAGACTTGTATAAAACCGCAGTAGTTTTGAACTGATGGCATTGCAAACATATAAACAAAAAAAAATAAAAACTGTTGTACCCGTTTACATTTATAATATCCACATCATACTTTGTATGATTGCATAAGTACGTACAATATCTCGGTGATTGCGTAACACGGTCTGTCACGGTACTCACTGGCGGGGGCGTCCTAATTATATCACTAGGCGCGTTTTATATAAAAAGTTGTTACGACCGTTATATTTGGACAACACACACACATACACACACGGATTACAGACGCCCAATTCACATACAAGATGGCGTCGTTATCGATTCGTTCGAAAATGCAATTCACAATTATGTGGTGGTGACCAATGTATCTGTTACAAAATAAAAGCGAGTAAAACAATGTATGCAATTCGTAGTATTCGTACCGAGTTGACTTTATCACACTTCATCCACACTTTTCAACAGTGGCAGGTCTAAGCAGTCCGCTGCATGAATGTGCCGGCTCGCCCGGCGAAATACCACGACCTCTCAGAAGATCGACGTAAAGTGGCTCAGGCCGTGATTCGTCCGGTGAGAGAGGTACCCGGAGGCCCACTTCCCTTCCCCATATGTACTCCCTTAAAAATATGTAAAAATATAGCTTTTTTTAATTACTTACAATTACACAAATAAGAGTATGAATTAACAATTATTTAAAATTTTGTGCACTCGTAAATATTAACAATCAGGTACTGTTCAGAGATACAAAAGCATATGGATGTAGAAGTCGAGGACGGCCAAGGCATACATACCATGACTAAATAGAAAGTGTTCATGAGGAGGAATCCTCAAAAATCTACGCGCGTGCATGGAAAGCGTTATGAAAGTCAACAAAGCGAGTGAGGCGTGTTACAATCCTGCCTTATGGCACTGTGTTCTCTCTGCCTACTCCGGAAGGGATTTGGCGTGAAGTTATGAATGTATGTATATACACTGTTCCAGATGTTCGGTACTAATACTGTGCCTTCTGGCACTCAGAATATTTTTGTAAGTTGAAAAGGACCTTTCGACATCCACTGTGGTTACTTTTGGGTGCTATCTTAACCCTTGTTTCTGGCTCCCATCTCATTTATATAACTGTCAATTCGAAGCAAAGGTTGAAGCCAGGATTGCCTTGTTTTCTGCCTCTTTTTTAAGTCTACACGAGAACTCATCTGACAAGTGTTGAATAACGAACTTTATTAATTAGCTGAAGCGAATCATTTAGCGCCGAGCCTCAAGTTGCGAGGTATTTGATAGTCGCAGACAAGTGGCCAAAAAGAGTGCTAATTAAATGTATGTATTTTTTAAGTCAGAATAGTTAAATGCTTCCTTGGACTGACAAAAGTGACTTGTCTAGGGCCTTTCCTAGGTAATCCTGCGCAATGAAACTTGTATAGACATGTTGATCAATCAGTTCAATTTGAAACTTCTTTGCACGCCAGAATATTCTTTTTGCTTATTGGACAGTATAAAACAATCCTGTCGTATGTAAATATTTAAGGATGGTCAGCAATTCATGAAGAGACACTTGTTTTTCGAGAGCCATGGTACACTTAAAACTTATTGAAATAATCGCACTAAGCGCACAGAAAACAAAACACTACGCTAACACAATAAGTGCGGGTCAACAATAACATGCATATGTCACGGTAAGAGTGAATAATTCTTCAATTATTCACTCTTAATAATAATAATAATAGATAATTATTAATAATCTTCATTATTAATAATTATCTATTATTATTAATAATTACCGAAAGTCGAGGTTAAAGTGATAAATTAATCACATTTGTCGGTTATTATTAATAATTTAACCCTAGTAAAGTAATAAGTGTAATAAGTGGCTCGGCTTAGTTGGCTCGGTGTTATTGTTTTAAAAGCACGTACACGTTATTTGTTGTTGCTTACTAGGGTTAGTTAGTTGTTTAGTTTAGGTTTTTTTTTTCTAGGCAGGAGTCGGAATCCTCGTGGACACCCAAACTACGTCACGTATGAGGTAGTTTGGGTAGTGCCGGACTCTTACCGGCTAAACCTGTCTCCTGCCTTCTATGCTTTCTCCATAGACTGAGACTCCATAGACTATTATAACTTATACCAATATGTGTCGTGAATTATTAATAATTACTACTAAAAGTAATAAATTTCGATCGTTTATTCACATTTACCAAAACATGTGGTTATTATTAATAATTTTGTAAAAATATTAATAATTTTCAATTAATCAGATTTACCGTAACACATACATGCCTAGGGGGAGTGAGTGAAAGAAAAAAGCGAACGCGACCCAAAACGATGTCTGTCTGTCCTTTGTATCTGTCTGTCTTGTCTCGTCAGTTTTTTTGGCCTCCTAATATAATAATACTATACTGCTAAAGCAATAGACACGGGCATGCTACGTGCGCACGAAGGACCCTACAGCCATTCGGTATAGCCGGCTATAAATTTACACAGAAATATTGCAAATGTAAAGAAAATATTTGTAACCAAACAATTAAAAAAAAAAAACTGCCAAATATGCTTTGCGCCCAGTGTCCAGTTGCCCAGTGGGCAATAGGTTCGATCGAGTCGATGCAGCCGCTGCTTATACCTTCGGGTAGAAAAAATGCGCGAAGTTGTGTTATGTTTTGTTGTCACTAGGTTTGTATATGGTGTTCAACCACAACATTTCCCTTGCCAAGATCTACATGTGAATTTAGTGAGAAATGTAGGTACCCGCTTCTGCTTCCTATTCCGTATTCGAACCCGAATGGCTCACATATGATATTTTCGGACTGATAAGTTGTGCTGAAATTATGACAATAAATCTGCACTGGACCCTTTGTCGTAGCTCCTTGTTTTGAGAGCACTCCCTTACCCTCCTCAGCCGCTCTCGGAATTCTTGGTGTCGACTTGTCGAGTGACGTCCAGTTCCGCGGTCACCTGGAGGGCAAGGCCAAATTGGCCTCCAAAAAGCTTGGTGTGCTCAATAGAGCGGGACAGTATTTCACGTCAGGTCATCGCCTGCAACTTTACAAAGCGCAGGTCCGTCCTCACGTGGAATACTGTTCACATCTTTGGGCGGGGGCACCCCAGAACCAGCTTACTCCATTTGACCGCATCCAGCGACGCGCGGTTCGGCTTGTCGACAACTAAGCTCTTACCGATCGGCTTGGTCCTCTGGCGTTGCGGAGAGAGGTGGCATCTCTCATGGGCTGAATGGTTGGCGATAGACAACAGTGCGTTTCAACAGGCACTTCTTACCACGCACTGTTCCTTCATGGAACCAGTTGCCGGCGACGGTATTTCCTGACCGCTACGACCTAGGAACCTTCAAGAAACAAGCCTATTCTCATCTGAAAAGCCGGCAACGCTGATGTGATGCCATGGGCGACGGTGATTGCTTTCCTTCAGGTGACCCGCAAGCTCTTTTGCCCCGTCTCTCATACAAAAGGTAAACTGCAGGGGGTACGCAAGAGAAAGAAACAGCTGAGATATAATATAAGAAACAGGTATAAAACTTATCAAAAATACATAAAGAAATATAAATGCTGTTTGAGAAGCAAATTGAGGACGAAATTAATAAAATAAATAAATCTGTGCCTCTCAAGAAGACCTCTCACATAAATGTCTATAAATTTATAAATAAAATTATATTGTCTGTACATACTATTGAAACAACTGCTTTCTACTACATTCATGGGAATATATTTAGTTTAGTACCATTGCGCCCGTGGACACCAGCAACACATATTGTGTTAATATTGCGTTGCCGACATTTAAGGGAATAGGAAAGAGTAGGATAGGAAGGGATGGTCTCTCACCCAACGAAACGCGGCATGAACCACTCTCAATCTTCTGAGAGGTCGTGGTATTTCACGGGTAAAGCGGGCCCATTTATGTAGCGAACTGCTTGGCTCTACCACTTGGTACAGTCGGTCATGTTGGTACTTGCGAGGAAGTCCCGTAAATGAAGTTAAGTTGGACAAGACCGAGTTCACCCCAAATTTTCAAGCACCGGACAAAACGATATGTATAGTTATCCTCATCTACGGCTCTTAATCAAATTGTTTATAACACTTGTTCTCTTATACGAATTGTATTTGATGTTAAATATATGATATTAAAAAAAAATCATATATAGGTTATGATTAAATGGATATTCTAAGGTCATTTCTGCAATAAAAAAAAATTGTCATTTTAAACATGTCTTTATCTACGTGGGGACCGTCGATATACATTTAAATGGACTTTTAGTGGCAGGTGGCTTGTAATAAGGAGTTAGCTATTTTTTTTCAAAATGTTATTAGGTAATTTTTTGCCTTTTACTTTATATAAAAACTAGTGTTAGTGTTTATATAAAATCTATTTAGGTATGTGAAATTATATTGTCCCACTCATTCACTGCTGCGTTTGAATGTTTCAGAGGTACTTGGATAAGGGACTATATAATTATATAGATATATAGACTTACTGTATTGAAACAAATTTACATACTAACCAAGGTAAAGAGTGTCAAATAAAAGTTCCACAACAGCTGGTGCTCAATCTCCAACACAAATCTACAGTCTAGTTCAACTGACAGTTGATATAAAATTTAAAAAAAATGTTTACCTCATGAATATGACTGAAAGATGATTGACTGTGACATTCATCCCATGTTTCTCCGTCACCTGTGACAAATATCATGAGTATTTTACTAAAGTGTTCCAAATTTAAATCAATATTATGATACTTCATTGCATTTTTTTTCTCTTTTTGACTATGTAAATGTTCTGTGTTTATGTCATTCTGAAATTAATTAGATGTATTGTTTGTGTTCATGACAAAGTGTAAACAAAATTTAATAATTTATTCTGAAAGTGTAACAAACAAATATCTTCAAGAAGATATAAAAGGGATATTTAATATTTATTGAAAATAATTAAATTTATTAGAAGTGTAGTGCAAACTTACAGTATGAGACCTCGCTGGACAAATGAACGCTATGTCTTTGTGCATGCATCACTCTTTAATACTAGTTGTTCAGCATTCACTGTAAAAAGGTTGGAGCTTGTTAGACATAGTATAACCATACACATCCTTAGGGCATTGGACATGTGTAAAACTCAGTAGAGAGAACTTAATTTAGTAAATATGCATAATATTATAATTATTTATGTCTGTTGCCACTTTTCTAATAAAAATAATAATGTAGACCTGAACAATACCATCTACATATATATTACATATGCATAATAATTGTAATACTATATTTATTTATATCATATCAATTTTTTCTCTAAGCTGTATCCTAAGGACTAAGTATTTTTACAAAATAACGGTCTAAATAAAGGTGTTCAATTTTTTTCAACTTACATGAAATTTTTGCCTTTATATTTTAGAAATATTATAAATCACTTCCAAATGGACTTTGTTTCAGTTTTATTGCACTTAAGTTCACAATAGTTCACATGCAATGCATAAAAAGAGATTTTATCGGCGGTATCACGCCCATATATTTGAATCAGTTAAACTATGTATTTATAACATATTATTAAATAAAACAGCATAATATTAGAATAAAATAGATATTAGATGTGATAAATGTCACATTTTATTCACAGATAAGTTATTATCATTAATGTTTTCAATGTTTTCATGAATATAAGCAAGGGTCAATGTACTTTCTTAATTTTTTTATTTTTCTCCATCTATTTTTAATATTTGTCCGGATTGGATAGGCTAAAGCTTTGAAGCCATACTGCCTTGTCTGACGCTTAGGTAGGTATATTTTAAAAAGTAACAAACTAAACTTATCTAAGCTAACCTAATCTTTCATAAAGTTGTGGCACTTTATGCATGATATTCCGAGGGAGTTTTGACAACATTGTAGAAGAGCACACTAAACACGATATTTACACCATTTTCCACATTTGCACTCATAAACGAACACTTATTACATAAAAGGCCACTAATTTTATTCAATAATATCCAATAAAACATAAATTTTAGAAAATAAAGAAAAGAACGGACGTGACTCTTTTACATTCCCGCCAAAACTCCAACTTCAGTTGTCCAATGCCCATTTCGGATAGACGAAAGCATAGATATACAGCCTCGAAAGAACCTCATAAGCCAATTTGGTGCTAGGAAAACCGTTGTCAAGTCCAGTGTGTTAGCAAAGTAATACTGTTCAGTAATACGCTATTACAGCTCGACTAATTATATTATATTACAGCTATGTATTTAATAATAAGTAAAAAACTTTTGTACTTATTATACACTTGTGACATTCCAGACATAGAAAACACTACTATTGCAACTTACGCTGACGATACTGCTATTTTAGCAACCGGGAGCAGTCACGAGGAAGCAGTAGAAATGGTCCAAACAGCCATAGACCGTGTTTATCAGTGGACAAAATCATGGCGAATTGAGCTCAATGAATCCAAATCAGTTCACATTGATTTTACAAATAAGAGGCCTGTGTATCACCCGATATATATAAATGGTCACCCAATACCCTACGCAAACACAGCCAAATATCTTGGTATGACACTTGACACGAAGCTACGTTGGAAAGCTCATGTCAAGAAAAAACGTAAAGAATTAGGAATAAGATACAAAAGGATGTACTAAGGATGTAAGAGCAAGGGGGTCATGTCAAGAGCGTGCACGTCGCGACCAATGCCCTCCCAGTCGGACGCAATCTTGACCGAGTCAAACTCAGCCGGACGGGCTGCTAGCATGGCAAGAAAGATGAATGAGATGTAATAAATGAGAGATGCCGGGATGCCTTATGTTTGACGGAGACAAAGCGGAGGGGGAGTGAGACCGAGGACCCCCCGGTGGCATAGTAGCCCTATGGTCCGGAGTGGACCCGGACGTCCGTGCCAGTGGGGGTGTTGGAGTCGTTCTCTCCTCCCGCTTTGCTTCTGGAGTGAAAAAATATGTGTTGGTAGGCCTGAGACATCTTTGGGTTCGAATAAAACTGGGGATCACGCGAGTCTTCCTGGTCGCAGCTTATGCTCCCGTCAGCTCCGCAGATCCCCGCGAACTCGAGGAGTTTTGGGAAACTGTTAGGGATATTCTGGATCTGGTTGAGGGAAATGAAAGGATAATTCTGTGTGGTGATCATAATGGATGGGTCGGAACCAAGAGAGATGGCCTGGAGGCTATCCTTGGTCTGAATGGTGCCAAGAGAGCGAATGATGCTGGTAAGCCGATCTTGGACGTATGCCTGGGACGGAGCATCCTTGTGCCTAACACGTTATTCCGTCATAAAGATATTCACACGTATATGTGGAGACGGATTATACAAAAGAGTATGATTGATTTGATTTTAGTAGATAGTCGTCTCCGAAATACTCTAAGGGATACAAGAGCCTACAGAGGCCCCACTCTTGATACGGACCACTATCTGGTAGTAAGCCGTTTCGTAGGCCTTTTCAAGAAGTGGAGACACTGGCGAGTGCGTACCCATTTCGGAGAGCTTGAAAGGATAAAATGTGAGAAATTAGAAGATGAAAGTGTATGGAGTATGTATGTAGACCTAGTCAGTAAAAGACTCAATGAGACGAGCATTCTTCAACACCTAGGTCAGAAGTGTTGAAGAATGCTGGAAAAGAATGAAAGAAAGTATAGTGGATAGTGCAAAAGAAGTATGTGGAAGTGCAAAGAGGCATAAGATTCTGAGAGGTGATGCCTGGTGGGACGCGGATGTGAAATCCAGCGTCGAAAGAAAGAAAAATGCATGGTTGGATTATGTCTCAAGTTTGAATCAGAATGATAGTATGACAGAGAAAAAGTATGAGAGCTACCGCCGCTGCAGGAATGTTACCAAAGCCTTAGTGAAAGAGTGAGTGAGTGAAAGACTAGTTGCAAATGAGGAAGTGAGGTTGACGGAGAACTTCGAGGCGAATAACAAACTCTTCTGGAGGGAAGTTAGAAAGTCTCGGGGTTCTTCGTCAACATCCAAAATGGACAAAATTATGTCTAAGGCTGGTGCCATTCTTGCAAACCCAAACGACGTATTGGGCAGGTGGAGTGAGTATTTTGGGGAAATGTACGAGTATGTTCCGGATGTGGGCGCCGCGAGTGAGTCTACGACTGACGCCGCTGCGCCTACATCTGACGAGGACATTACTATGGAAGAGATTGAATGGTCGATACGAAGTATGCATAATGGTAAGGCAGCTGGAATTGATATGATGGCTGCTGAAATGATCAAACAAGGTGGAACCTGTGTTCGGGACGCTTTCCTGACCTTGAGCAATCTATGCTGGAGGTCGGGTAACGTTCCCATGGACTGGAGGCGCGCTGTCATCGTGCCCTTGTATGCAGTGCGCCAGTTACAGGGCCATCAGTTTGATCAGGTTAGCAGTGAAAGTGTATGGGAAAATTGTTGAAAGGAGAATAAGGGTGATATCTGATGGAGTGTTATGGGAGGCTCAGGGTGGTTTTAGAAGCGGACGAGGGTGCATGGATCAGATTTTTTCTCTCCGCAACATCGTGGAGAAACAACTGGCTGTTAACCGGAAGGTTTTCTGCGGTTTTGTGAATCCAGAAAAAGCGTTTGACAGAGTGTTTGAAAGGATCTGTGGGACATACTCCCGGGCTACGGGGTGAGCGGAGCACTGCTGCGCGCTGTGCAGTCCACTTATCAGGGCTGCACAGCGTGTGTGCGTGTGGACGGCAGCTTGTCCCCCTGGTTTGGCGTCAATATCGGCAGTCGAGTAGACAGGGTTGCGTACTGTCCGCTCGACTGTTCATCCTGTACCTGGACAGTTGTCTCCAGAGAGTGAGATCGATGGTTGTAGGTATGTGAATGGGTGATCTAGTTGTGGGCAGCCTGCTTTACGCAGATGACGCTGTGCTTCTAGTCAAATCGCCGTCGGACCTGCCAACACTAGTCACTACTATGAAAGATGGTTGCATGATTAAAGGCTTGCAGTTGAATGCGACGAAAACGAAAGTTATGCAAGTATGTCCGATGGTTCGTACATGTAGAAAGAATGGTTGATGCAAGACTGACTAAGAAGATATACAATGCAAAAGCGGATGGATGTTGGAGTCGAGGACGGCCAAGACACACATTCCATGAGTCCATGACCAAATAGAACGTGTTCTGGAGGAAGGTGATGTTATGAGCCTCAAAAACCGACGCGCGTGCATGAAAAGAGATATAAAAGTAAGAATCGTGCCTTATGGCGCTCTGTTCTTTCTGCCTACCCCGCAAGGGATTTGGCGTAATGTTATGTATGTATGTTAATAAGTGCTTTGGTCGATAGCCTAAGCTAGCCGGTCTATTCTTTCACCACATCAGTTTATTTCCGTTATTATTGTGTACCTATATATTTTGTTTTAAGCAGAGATGTACAAAATGGTTTTAAAAAAGCATTTAAATACAAAATACTTTTCAGATTTACTATTTCAAATGAAAAATACTAAATAGTTTTACGTTTTGTATTTCAAATCCAAAATAGGTATTTTCAAAATACTTTATTCAAAATAAAATACCTTTTGACCAAATTTTCAATGAAACTTGGTTGAGCACCACGCTTCGGAATCAAGAAGTCAAAATTCCTTCCGAAAGTTATCTGCTAAATATCGATGAATGAAAACGTGCCCAGTATGGCAATAGGTTCGCCACCTATCCTATTTGGGACGTAAACAAAACGGCCTCTCGAGGCTTAACAGCCACTGCTTACACCATCTAGCTAGAACAGCTAGAATTCTTGGTGTCGACTTGTCGAGTGACGTCCAGTTTCGCGGTTATCTGGATGGCAAGGTCAAATTGGCCTCGAAAAAGCTGGGTGTGCTCAATAGAGCGGGGTGGCTTTTCACGTCAAGTCATCGCTTGCAGCTATATAAAGCGCATGTCCAACCTCACGTGGAATACTGTTCTCATCTTTGGGAAGGGGCACCCCAGTACCAGCTTACCCCATTTGACCGCATCCAAGGACGCGCAGTTCAGCTGCCGACAAGCAAGCTCTTTCAGATCGGCTTAACACATTGGCGTTGTGGAGAGATGTTGTATCTTTATGCATCCTCTACCGCATATACCACGGGGAGTGCTCTGAGGAATTGTTCGGATTAATACCACCTACTGATTTTCGCCAGCGCTCAACTCGCCAATGTTACCATCCGCATTGGCTGAACATTTGACTATCGACTACTGTGCGTTTCCACCGGCTCTTCTTGCCACGCACTGTTCCGTTGTGGAACCAGTTGCCGGCAACGGTATTTCCGGACTGCAATGACCCCTAGGCCTAGGCCTACCCCTAGGCCTTTAAGGTGGGGGCTCGTTTGTTGAAGGTGCCTACACCTTCAACAAACGAGCCCCCACCTTAAAGGCCGGCAACACTGATGTGATTCCCCTGGTTTTTTTTATGATAGAAGGGGGCAAACGAGGTTGCGGGTCACCTGATGGAAAGTGATCACCGCCGCCCATGGCGTCTGCAATACCAGGGGCATCACATCAGCGTTGCCGGCCTTTCAAATGAGAATAAGCTCGTTTCTTGATGTTGGTTTTCTTGTTCTTGGTGTTGCATTCCCATGGGCGGCGATAGTCGCTTTCCATCAGGTGACCCGCAAGCTCGTTTGCCCCCTTCTATCATGAAAAAGGCGAGTCAGGCGTGCGAGACTCGTGCCTTATGTGGTCTATTCTCTCTGCCTACCTCGCAAGGGATTTGGCGTGAAGTAATTTATGTATGTATGTATAACTTTCGAAAAGAATTACGAGAAGTCATCAGTGTGAGCCAGGATTTGAACCCACAACTTCTTGATTCGGATGAAGCGGGTTGGACGAGCACTTGACCACCTATTAAATTTCACCTATAAAATTATAATAACCTTTAAAACCTATAAAATTTTAACACATGCGATAATTAACAAACTATAATAAGATTGTGCTTACTTATAGAAATGGCATCTTATGAAAACATGGCCCTACCTAACCCTTTCTGGCCTGAAATTTCTGGTATTCATATATTATTTCATATATTCCCAGGACTAAAAGGTACTCATAGGCGCCTCTGTTGGTCGACAGTACATGTGTCATTCGTTTCTTTCATTTTGTCCAATTAGTAATTTTGGTTAAAATTATCGACAAAGTATTTTGCATTTTGAAATGACTTTTAAAAATACAAAATACATCTCGAGAGATATTTCAAATAAAATACAAAATGCTTTCAACTAAAAGGTATTTAAATACAAAATTCAAAATAGGTATTTTGTATTTTAAATAGATGTATTTCAAATAAGTCGCATCTCTGGTCTTAAGGCTAAAGGATCTTGGATTAGAACCGTTAAACATTTAATCAGTGGCAGGGCGATGGATATTTAAAACACATGAAATTCTGTTCAATATTACTTTATTTATTAATACAATATATATGTACCACTACCATATGAATAAATAATTAAAACAATATGATGAATAAACACAATTATCCATTTAAGTAAGTAAGGTAATATGTAAGGTTGACTAATTTGTTATTAAAACGAAAATAGTACAATAAACTGCGCGACATTACAAATTTTGTATCGCCGTCCTTAGAATTTAAAGATACATATTTATATAACGCCGCATGATATCAATTTAAAAATTTTGATGATTCTGATTGTTCACATCGTACTCTGCATTGAGCTGATCATCTTGCATTCTCTTGAACAGACCATCAGAATTAACTGCACGCTCTCCGTTAGGGTTTTCTGTTGATTCTTCAGCATTGACATCACATGCGAACCATAGTGCCACCACGCACGTCATCTGTTAACAGAAATATTAATAAGAATACGTATCGACTGTGAGACGGAAAATACATAATTTTATTAAAATACGTCTAGAATATATACACTGTGATTACATTACAGTATCGTATTCTTTACGCAGTCAGAGGTCACAGTTACGTTGTCGACCCTTGACATGTATTAACAAAAATGGGATGGGCAGGGAGGGTAAACGTTTTTGGTCGTCTGAATGTCGAACATGAGCGCCATCTATCAGTTACTGTTATGATTCCAAGCAATCTCACAACCTACCATAATTGAGTAAACATAAAATTCCATGACAAGCGGCCAAACCGCTCAAGAGCATTGCAGTCACATAGATGGCACTATGAAGCTCTAGGTAAAACCCTAAAGGTTTACATACAGGTTTACCTGTTGCTTCATGGGTGGCACTAAATTCTATATCCTTCAACTATTGCGGGTGACGGGCATTAGCAAGGCTGTTTGCTTTCTTGCACATAACTACTTAAACACGGTTCTACTTCTCTCCCTGCTCACAAATGTACACGTACCTATACTATGGTGAAATGTTTCACATTGGTTAGTATTCGCCCAAGAATCGAGAGAAAAAGAAAAAAAAACAACTTACTACATGCAAAAATACACTTGAATGTGACTGTGGCGACTGAACTACATAAAGAAAAAAATCTTTTTTTATATTTCTCATTTCTATTGAAAAATGCTGCATACAATTGAGATGTTATAATTATAATTGATGGATCAAATAATTCATATCAAAATATTATAATAGTGATTTTAAATAAACGTAGCGGGTGTGAATTTTGGCTCACACCAATGAATTTTCGAAATTAATTTCGAAAGTCCTGTGGGATATACATATATCGATGACTGAAAACTTTGTGCCCGGTATGGCAATAGGTTCGCCACCTATTCCATTTGGGACGTAAATATTACTTCGAGTCAAGGCTTAACAGCCTCTGCCTACACCTTTGGGTAGAAATAAATAAATAAATAAATCTTTATTAAGCACTCAAGTATACACTTTTAAAGACATTAAATATTAAACACAAATTCGGTAAATGACAATAGCGTTACGCATCCTGGCTCCTAAACTAGGCTGAGAGCCTGTGTTATAGGGGCCAGTGATAAGTGTGAAGTTATGTTAAGCTATGTTATATTTATATCATTACATAGTTAAAAACAAAGTCGCTTTTCGCTGTCTGTCTCCTTAAATGCTTAGATCGATCTGAAACTACGCAACGGATTTTGATTCGATTTTTTTAATAGATAGAGGGTGTTAAGGGGGTGGTTTTTATGTATAATTTATGTATAATTTAGTAAAGAAAAAGTGATCGTTTTCAAGATTTAGCAAATGCAAACCTTTAATTGTAAACGTAAAAAATACTTTTGATGCGAAACAAAGTTCGCCAGATCAGCTAGAATTAAAGAAAACTTTTTAAAGAAAGATGCATGGGCGGTAGTATTTTCTAAATTTTTGAATACAGAACTATTAGAAATATTAAATACAGATGAAAAAAAATGTAACCAACTCACCAGAATAAGGAGCTTCATGTTTGCCATTGTCTTAGTCAAGTTCAGCAAATTACCGAATGTGAAGACATAGAAGAATGCTCACAATTTATAGTGTCACACGATGTCCCCTCGAACCAATGTAGTGCTAACTTTACTTTTATGCCTCATATAATTTTATAGAATTAATTGTCCTTTATTAATTTACATTTCACAACGGGCCTCGCGGTGCATTTGTTAAACTACCGACTGCCAAATCGAGATCGGCGGGTTCGATCCCCACCCGAGTAAAAATATTTTGGATAACCATGAATGTTTGTATTGCGTCTGGGTATTCTTCTATTTATTAGTTGCTAGTTTGGAACTAGACGAGGCTGTGTGAATTTTGTCCAGATAATTATTATTGGTCATTTAAATAGAAGTGAGATTGTTTTATGTGACCATGCAATGCTATATACTTATATGTATCATAGATTCACAATCATAGACAATCGTAGATTGTCAACAATTTATAATATGATCAGTCCGTAAAGGTTACATAGTGCTGCGTATTTGGACACAGTTCGCCATATTATATTACCACCCGAGTACGAATCTGAAAAATTGAACATGAATTTTATTAATATTGAAGTGCCCGGCACATTGTCAGATCTTAGGTAAGATCGATCGACCACGGCCAGGAATCGAGACTATACGAGATACATACGAAACTTTTAATCATTGCAACATCAAAAAAACATTTATTTTCTTACTTATACACTTCTGGAAGTCCGTTCAAATGACTGAAAACGAATTATCAATTTATTTGTGAACTTTTCCATTTATTTTATCATCTAAACATGGTACAATTCTAATTTAAATAATGCCTATCTATATATTTTTCTGGTAAACCTTTTTTACTTATCGTCTTAGTGACGTCGAGGACGTTTATTCGAATTTCAAATTGTAAGAGAAAATGAAGTTAGTATGGTATGAACGTGAAAAATAACATAATTTAGGTAAAACTCTTTAAATTTGGTTTTCAGTATGAATATAAGTTGACATTGTGTGTTATTTATTTAAAACTTTTTGTTTATCTTTTCGTTTTTACGTTTACTTACGTGTAGGTACATACCTACTTACTGCTTAATGCGTTTATTATTCAAAACTACAAGGTTAGTTTTAAAAACAAAAACATTTTTAGAAATGGCTGATGTCATATGAAAGTCAACTCCATTGGATCATCCACTCTCATTTTGTGATGATATGGCTGAAGAGTCAGCGTTCACAGAATCACTATGACTGTATGTAACTATGTACCTAAACAAAATAAGAGAGATCAAGTCAGTCAGCGGGAGGCAGCTCCTCTTTTATATATCTTTGTAAATACCTTCACACCTTTAATATTCGAAGGTATAGGAGGTATATTTCGTCCAGCCGATGAAGTGTAATCAATACATATAGGTATATGTACTAGTTGTGTCCGCTACTACGGCCCAGTGGAAAAGAGACTTTAAGCAGTATTTTTTAATAAGTATGTCGAAAAGAGAGCTAACCGAATGGGCTGGCTTGACCGGTGAAGTTTCTACCAGAACTACATTAAGTAGTAAATAGCATAAGCCGCGTTTCGCTCGGTGAGAGAGATATCCGGAGGCCCCTAACCCTTCCTTTCCTCTTGCTGCCGCCGATCCCTTTCTTAAACGCCGGCAACGCATCTGTAACACTATGTTGCAGGTGTTCACGGGTGTCATTAGTTGCTTTATCCCCTATCCTAGAAATAAGCAAAATCAAGGTCTCCGTGGTCCAGGGGTCGAGCACTCCGCTTCTGAACCTAGAGGTCGCGGGGTTCGAATCCTCACACTGGCTCACACCAATGATTTTTCAATTTTTTTTCGGAAGTTACGTGTGAAAAATATCGATGACTGAAAACTTTGTGTCCGGAATATGGCAATAGGTTCGCCACCTTTTTTTACGCGAGGAAGTGCTTTATGCACACCCCCCGCCTGGGGACATCAGGGGGTAGTGTGGAACTCCCAAAGCAGTACACTGCATTCCGATCCTAGGGCTACCCACTAAAACCTCGATGCGGCCTTCGTCCGGCTTTAGGGTGGTCTAGGATACGGTTAACCCCTCTGGACCACCCCGCCGTCGCCCCCTCTGTTACGAGGGAAGCTCATCCTCGGGGAGCCTCGGCGTGACGCTCCCCAGGGCGAGGCGGCTCCGAACGCGCGCTGTATAGGTTCGCTACCTATGCCATTTTGGACGTAAACATAACGACGAGGTTTAACAGCCGCTGCCTGCACTTTCGTGTACAAAAAGGCGTGAAGTTATGTTATGATATGTTAAGTCCTTTAAGGTAGGTATAGACAAAGTTAACAACTATTATTAAATGAATGCAGCATGCAGCCTGCCCAAGTAGCCCAACAGTGACGTCACTCCAGTTGCTGCTTACATCTCAAATACATTTCCTACATTGGAACTTGTTACTGTTAATTTGGTGCCAAAAAATAATAAATGAGTTTGTTTATTTGCACCGACCGAACGAATATATATTTCGTTTGTAATAATTTTTGTTTGGTAAAAAAGAAAATAATTCATGGTATAGCTTCGTATACACGATATTACACGTGTAGCCATCGCGGACAAAATAGGACAATACAGTCAGTTAGGATTGCTCACACGTGATAGAGCTAAGCTAATTCTTAGATCCACAGAACAGTGGTGAGCCAGCTAAGCTGGTGAAAGACCATGACCTCTCAGCATTCCACGTAAAGTAGCTCGGGCCACATTTCCTACGATGGGAGAGGTATCCGGCCCACGCCATTCCTTCCAATCCAAACCTGGACGGCAACGCAACTATAGTACTATCTGTATTGCAGGTGTCCGGGGCTCTGTTTACTTACTTCCAGCTTTTCCGCTAGCTCTCTTGCCCTCTTATCCCATAATAGAAAAACATTTATTACCAGTATTTGACTTTTGGGATAATCAAGTTTCCAGGTTCACTGGAAACTTGATTAAGGGCATTACGTTTCGCCAATTTAAAATTATTCCATATAACAAAGCTACAACCACAAAGAACCTTAACAAACCCTAACCTGAAGTTCCTGTTATGAAGTGAGTGTCGCCTCACAATCTTCGCCAGTTTCCCGTCATCTTACCCGTACCAACCTCATAATTTTGTCATCAAGGTGTAGGAAAATGACCTGAAAAAAATGTTTACCTTGTGGACGCTGCAAAAACTAGTGATTGTAGAACAAAACAATGTACTACAACTTTGCAGAATATATAATTATCGACGAAAAATGGTGTCGCGCACCATATGTCTAACTATTGTAGTTATCTCACAATAAGTTTTTGTTTTTAATTTTAAATACATGTAATTAATGAAGTTTCAGTCGTGTGCTCGACCACTGGGCTACCCAGTGGTCAAGCACACGACTTCTGATCCAGAGGTCCGGGTTCAATTCCTGACACTCATCATCATCATCATTAGCCTGTTGCAGTCCACTGCTAGACATAGGAATCTCCCAATGTGCGCCACAACATCCGATTCTCTGCCTTCCGCATCCTGTCTTTTCCAGCAGCCCTTCTGAGGTCATCTGACCATCAGGCTGGTGGGCGTCCTACACTACGCTTACCAAGTCGGGATCTCCACTCTATGACCTTCTTGCTCCATCTACCATCGGTCCTTCGACAGATGTGGCTAGACCATTGCCACTTCAGCGAGCTTATTCTACAAGCTATGTCGGTTACTCCGGTTATCTGTCGAATATACTCATTCCTGAGTCTATCTTTCAGAGATACAGTGGTACAGCCAAGCAGTTCGCTGCATGAATGGGCCGGCTCGACCGGTGAAATACCACGACCTATAAGAAGATCGACGTTAAGTGGCTCATGCCGCGTTTCGTTCGGTGAGAGAGGTACCCGGAGGCCCACCCACCTTCCCCATCCTTCCCTATGCCCTATCCCTTAAAGGTCGGCAACGCAACAGTAACACTATATGTGTTGCTGGTGTCTATGGGCGGCGTTGGTTGCTTACCATCAGGTGACACGCCTGCTCGTTTGCCCTCCTATCCCATAAAAAAGAGCATAGCTCGCTGAGCGACTTTAAATTTGTGGACTAGCCCCACCGTAAGTGTCCACGTTTCGTCACCGTAGGTCATTGCTGGTAGGACGCACTGGTCAACGACTTTGGTCTTCAGGCATTGCGGTATAGGCGAGCCGAGAACTCGACGCAGTTTGACAAATGCGGCCCAACCCAGCTGAATCCTCCTGTCGGCTTCCTTCTCGAAGTTTCGTCTACCTAACTGGCCTAGGTAGACGTATTTGTTTACGACTTCGAGAATTGACCCATCGACATTTATCGGTCCGGGCACGACATGTTCATTGAACGTGACCTTGGTCTTGTCCAAGTTCATGCCCAGACCCACACATCGAGAGGATTCGTCTAGGCTGCGCAGCATTCCGCTTAACTGTTCCAGCGACTCTGCCATTACAACGATGTCGTCGGCGAACCGAAGATGCGAGATGTATTTACCATCCACGTTGATACCCTGTCCAGTCCAGACCGAGGTCTTAAAGACGTCCTCCAGAGCGTTGGTGAAGAGTTTGGGAGATATCACTTCTCCCTGTCTTACACCTCGATTCAGCTTGATGGAGTCCGTCACTTGATCCTGGATCAAGCATCTCAACACCTCGATATAACGCCAGTCAATCCGACATCGCTGCAATGCATCCAGAACTGCCCAAGTTTCGATGGAGTCGAAGTCTTTTTCGTAATCCACGAATGCCATACACAGCGGCTGATTGTACTCTTCAGTCTTCTGTACAATCTGCCGAACAGTATGGATGTGGTCCACGGTACTAAATCCGGTAATTAAAAATACTTGCTAATTCCTTTAGGATAGGAGTCTCGCCGGCCTTTAAAAGTTTTTAAAATACAAACACGAGAGCTTGTGGAAAGTGCCTCCGTGAAACAAAAAAAAACACGGACGCAATCGCCACGAGTGGCCCGATTCC
This sequence comes from Euproctis similis, assembly GCA_905147225.2. Taxonomy (NCBI): domain Eukaryota; kingdom Metazoa; phylum Arthropoda; class Insecta; order Lepidoptera; family Erebidae; genus Euproctis; species Euproctis similis. Next base: position 5,636,032 of record LR990107.1, read on the forward strand.
GAGTGTAGGGGCTATCATGAGAAGAATCGGGTAAGAAACTCATGTGCCAAATACTCTTTTCAAACCATTTGAAATAAATAGCAATATTATTATAACTACTGAAAACAAATCAGTAGGTTGGTGAATAAAAGGTGTAGCAAACAGAATACTCGACAGTCACAATTAAGATCCAACCAAATTAAATTCAACGTCCTATATGTTAACTAAGAAATTCTATGCGATCACAGTAGTCGAGCACAACTGACGCGACATCTTTTAATTAGAGGGGTAACGTTGTGCAACAATTGTGGGGAATAATAAAATTTAAGTATCATATATTGAACACAATATCAAGGCAAATTTAAAATTAAAAAGCTATCAGAAATTATTACAGAACGCCTCCACTCCGAAAAAGTGAACAAATTCCAATACACAAACTACAAATTCCGCGTTGAGCAAGCAATTTGATGGTCCCACTCCGACTTATCAGTCATGAAGTCGTTGATGGTGTAGTATGCACCACCAATGAGACGACCCTTCACAGCCCGCCTAAAGCGATCATAAGACAAATCCAGAATATGCGCAGGTATCCTATTATAAAACTGTATACCCATTCCCAAAAAAGACTTGTGTACCTTGTGCAGGCGATGATACGGTAATTCAAGCTTATGTTTCCTCTAGTATTAAAATTGTGTACATCGCTATGTTTTGTATATTTATCTAAGTTTCTTCTCACAAACATGATGTTATCATATATAAACTGGGAGATAACTGTTAAAATGCCAATTTCCTTAAAACGTTCTCTGAGGGAGACCCTAGCACCCAAATTATAAATTGCCCGTATAGTTCGTTTCTGAATAACGAAAATGGACTGAATCTCAGCTGCTCTGCCCCATAGCAATATACCATATGACATAACGCTATGAACATAACATAACTTCACGCCTTTTGTTACCCGAAGGTGTAGGCAGCGGCTGTTAAGCCTCGTCTCGCCGTTATGTTTACGTCCCAAATGGAATAGGTGGCGAACCTATTGCCATACCGGGCACAAAGTTTTTATCAGTCATCGATATTTATCACACATAACTTCCGAAAACAATTTCGAAAAGTCATTGGTGTGAGCCACGCTATGAAAATAACTAAAATAAACTATTCTGGCGGTTACAAAATCGTTAAGCTGTCGATCGCGTCCTCGATTACTCGAGTATGCGATCGACGAAGGTCGTGCCGCATCAGCTTTCTAATACGCTGGTTTAGGCTTTTCCATTCTGTCGAAGACAGCTGATCGGATGGAGTTTCCCGCCTTTGCCTCATCAGCTCGAGCGTCTCAGCAGAGAGTTTGGACTCATTTTTCTGCGATCTCGGGAACAACCTTTGAGACACTTTTCTCAGCGTGTTGACCACAGTGGCGGTCTTTTCGTCCAGGTTGCTGCCTGGTTCGTGCAGGCTGTGGTTTCCAGCAGGTCGAACTGATTTTGAAGTTCCATTTGGAACTTTTCGGTTTCGGCTATTTGGAGTGGCGTAGGTCGGAGAATAGACCTCATCTTCCGGGTCCTTTCAGCTTTCAGGTTAATATTTAGAGAGCCTCGAAGAAGTCGGTGATCACTTCCAGTATTGAACCTGTTGATCACAGAGACATCTCTAGATATATGCTTACTATCCGTAATGATAAAAGCTATCTCTTCCTGACACTGGCTCACACCAATGACTTTTCGAAATGATTTTCGGAAGTTATGTGTGATAAATATCGATGAATGAAAACTTTGTGCCCAGTACGGCGATAGGTTCGCCACCTGTTCCATTTGGGACGTAAACATAACGGCGAGACGAGGTTTAACAGCCGCTGCCTACAACTTCGGGTAACAAAAGGCGTGAAGTTATGTTATGTATGTAATTAAAATTGATGTTTTAAACAGTCTTTTACTTTGTACCAATAAATTACAACTTCAAATTCAAGATAGATATAATAGCTTTCTAAAACTTTTTGAATTATCTAATTCGGAGATTTAATTACAAAATATAAATATTATATTTTAAGGCAAATATGTATTGCGCGCACTTGTAATAACATAACATGACACAACTTCACACCTTTTTCTACCAGAAGGTGTAGGTAGTGGCTGTTAAGCCTCGACTCGCCGTTGTGTTTACGTCCCAATTGGAATAGGTGGCGAACCGGGCACAAAGTTTTCAGTCATCGGTATTTATCACACATATCTTCCGCAAAATAATTTCGAAAAAACATTGGTGTGCGCCAGGATTCGAATACGCGACCTCTTGATTCAGAAGCAGGCTACTCGACCACTGGGCCATCGAGACTTGCACATGTAATAATACGAGTATAATGTGGCGGGCGGTCATGAGAGGTAGGTACCTCTCATGATTATATAATTTTAATCCTTTACATTCTTTCATTCTTATTGAAAATGCTCTTTCTCAGTCTTTAGGTTATCTATGTACTAAATTTCATTTAAATCGGTCTTATAGTTTAGGCGTGCTTGAGTAACAGACGGACTTATTTTCATTATATGGAGTATTATTTAGTAAGGATTGTTAGTAACGGGTAAAATATCTTTTAAGGAGGCCCACCCCCATTCTCCTTCCTTCCCTATCCCTTAACGGTCGGCAATGCAACAGTAACACTTGTATGTGCTGTTGGTGTCCATGGGCGGCGTGGGTTACTTACCATCAGGTGACACGCCGGCTCGTTTGCCCTCCTATCCCATAAAAAAGAAAAAGAAAATCCCAATATCCAAATAATTCTGTGCATCTACTATATTATCACAGAATCACCTAAAAGTTGACAAAAAACTTTGTACGCGGACGAAGTCCCCAGCATTGCTATTAGTGTTATAAAGCGTCGATTAAAGTTGTTAATATTATCAATATCTTGGTTGTTAGTTGGAGCTAATATCAGGAACTACCTGTTTAAATTGCAAAAATATTAGTAGTATATCATCACACTAATAATAAGATCATTATTAGGTAAAATTCATTTTGTGAAAAATGTATAAAATATAGCGATACGAAGTTCGCCCGGTATGTTAGTAAACTATACATTTAATAAAATCGTAGGATGGTCAAAACTGTATATTGAATAATTTTTTTTTAGAATACATGGGATATAATCAACAATCGATACCGAACCTAAAAATATGGTTTTTAGAATTCTTGTCTGTTTGTCTGTATGTTTGTTACGGATAAACTCCAAAAGTACTACATACTTTTATATCCAATTTTGCATAAATATAGCCAAGAGGTAGGGTCAACACATAGGTTAAATATTAACACGCTATCACTAATTGGGGGTGAGCAATGAACCCTTATAATGGCACTGGCACAGTATTTTTACTGCTATATGGCGTCCTCGCAGGCGAAGTAGCGGGAACAGCTAATATATATGTATCTATCTGATGCATTTTAGTATTTCAAGATGGGGAATACGCCTTTAGAAGTAGATACAAATAACGAAATTAACTATTTAAGAGCACCAGACGTGCCAATATCCTTAATAAATACACAACTGGTGAAAAGCTGACAATAGTATGCAGTTATTTGCCAGGCGGAGAAAGAGGTAATTTGTATTTTTTTTTTATATTTAGCGATCTTTTTTTAATAACGGCAGCGAGTCTGCGTTACAACGGAATTGTCAAATACTTAAATCAGAGTTTATTTTTGGTGCACTTAACACTCTTAGAATATCTGTACAGCTCGAGTTTCTCTAGTTCACGCAACGTTTATTTTAAATATTTATAAAGCTCTTACCTCGACGATGAAAAAGTATGTATCTAAGTCTATTTAAATTATTATCTATTATTATAATATCATCTAAGTTTTATAACCTAAAAGGTTTTAGCATCGTGGGCTCCCCTACCAAGAAATGGTGTTATCACAAATGCATTTTAGATAATGACATTAAATAATTTCATCATAGGATAAGTAAATATTACAATGTAACATATATTTATTTCATAATAATACAAAACAATCAATCTTTCAATTTCTTGGCTGGCTCCTCGTCTGTGGCGCTGCTCTTCCGCTTCCTATTAGAACCTCCGCCGTCCTGGTGTTCTTCGTCATTGACCTCTTTAGTTTCCGGTAGGTACTTCTTCACTCTTGCTGGTTCTGGGGAGTACGCCCATAACAGCATGTCCAAGTGTTCCTTGGTCGGCTCGTCGTTATCGTTAAACAGTTTCGCCTCGGCGTACTGAAATAAATCAATAACTAATTCTACCAAACTTGTTAATGTAACTAGATGTGCACGCAATTATTGTTGTTTATTACTTTACAATAAATTTTGTTAACGCTTCTTTAATATTTATCTGTAAATTTATGTGTTATTTTATTTAATTATTGAGCAATTACGACGTCTCGACGTCATAAATAGTGTGAAGTATTTATTAGCCCACGCCCTTGCTTGACTAGTTACATCACTATGGCAGCGTGTTCAGGCAGTTGTGGTTAAGGTTGGATAAGTCTGTTTGTTATATTAAATTAACCGCATAACTATATGCATATGAATATATATTAGGTATTCTAATTCGGCTGTTCCGGCCGTTCTGTAATTATTTGTTGTAATTATGTATAGTGATATGACGTTCTTCGGGCATCTTCATAATCTTGCAAGAAGGTTCATAATAGTAATCTGTAAAATATGTAAATAATCTGTAAAACAATTAAGTTTAAGTAAACTCATACCTTTTCCTTGAGTTCGTTGAGTGCGACATTTCTGACAATATCCCAAGTCTTTTCGCCACCAGGGGGCGTCACCGTGCGCAGCCGTTTGTATTCACCATTCACTGAACTGTAGGCCGATATGAATAATTTCTGCGGAATATACCAAGTATATATAAGCAAAATCTGCGGAGTGACTCTCGCTGACCGCGTACAAAACAAGGTTGTAAGGAAGGAAGTTGGTTTGAAAGAGAGTGTCGGTGTAAAAGTAAGAAAGGGCATGCTCCGATGGTTCGGACATGTAGAAAGAATGGTTGACGCAAGACTGACTAAGCAGATATACAATGCAAAAGCGGACGGATGTAGGAGTCGAGGACGGCCAAGACACACATTCCAAGACCAAATAGAACGTGTTCTGGAGGAAGGTGATGTTAAGAGCCTCAAAAACCGACGCGCGTGCATGAAAAGAGTTATGAAAGTCAACGAAGCGAGTGAGGTGTGTAAGAATCGTGCCCTATGGCGCTCTGTTCTCTCTGCCTACCCCGCAAGGGATTTGGCGTGAAGTTATGTATGTATGTACCAAGTATTTGATGATGAACAGAAGTATACGGTGATCAGTACGCCCCCGAGGATGAGCTACCCTCGTAACAGAGAGGCACCAGGGTAGTCCAGAGGGCTGAGGTGTGCATAAAGCATTTCCTCGCGTAAAAAAAATGGTACGCATATTAGTTCATTGTGTTTCGTAGAGGAGATGGAATACATCCAAAATTAAGAATTAACTTGTATAGTTAACTTACAAATCAATCCTTAATTTTATGTGAGCAGATTTATTTTTATAAAATGGTGAAATAAAATGTATTATTTGTGATATAGATTTATCTAGGTTTAGGTAATCTAGTCTCGTGAACTTATTAATAGTAATTAGTATTTTCTTTGAAGTGAATTCACGCACCCGATTAAGTTTTATATGAACTAGTTACCTGTTGGTCGGTGACTTCATCGGCGGATAATTTGAGTGCGGTCCGCACGAGCGGCAGACTGATGTACGAGTTGTTCCGCCGGCTCATGTGACTCGACTCGAACTCGTCCAGGAACTTGTCGAATATGGACATAGCCTCTTTTATGTTGGACAATTTCGTTTCATCACGAGTGCCTGCACCAAAAAATGTTTTTGAAGTGAAACTTGTTATGCGAAGCGCAATTTCTAACGCGTTGAATCCCCCGTTAGCTGCAATGGCTAATGTGATATTTTTTTCTAAAAAGGATCAATAATGACGTCATGACGCGGGCGACGTAATAAACATTTGAGCCTGTGTTTGTTTGTTTTTAGGTAGGTTTAGTGTCAATGTTGCTTTTGATGAACAACTAGTGAGTGTTCAAACTGATGCTACTAGAATTAATCGTGAATAATCAAGAAAAACGCAAATTTATTACATAATATTTTGGTATCTAATTATAAATATAAAAATTTAAATATTCTTTCATAATTTATTACCGGTTTTTAGAATGTTGTTTCTACTATTTCAAAAAATAAAGGAAGAGAAACAAAATTAGAGCCCAACCCAAATTTTTTACCCCTTCCTTTATTTTTTACTCTTAACATTTTAGGGGGATGAAAAATAAATGTTGTTCGATCTACCCGATGTGCACATAAAGTTTTACGAGAATCGGTGAAGCCGTTTTGTAGGAGTATGGTAACTAACACCTTGCCTCGAGAATCTTATTAATTAGATATTGAGTAATAATAGTCTTGGTGGCCCAATGGTTAAGCTCTCCGCTTCTGGTTCAGAAGTCGTGGGATTGATTCCAGGCTGATTCCAATAGGTGAATTAAGCTGTCCCATGGTGAAAGAATTTTTGAAATAGGTACAGTATTTTTTGAGTTTATTTTATTCGTTACATACAAAAATACAAAGGTTTCCTCTTTATAATATTAGTATAGATAAAGGCGCAACTCCACGCAGCTGGTTGATACTCATACTCACAAGTGAGAACTCTCTTGGCTCTACCAATAAGTCCTTTAACAGCCAGTTTTTGATAGTCAGGATCTCTCCCCTCCAACTCTTTGAGTGTGGCGTGCGCTGTATCTGGATCCTTGAAGCCGAGCCCTGGCACCGTATCAGGTGGGAGGGATCGCTTCTCTGGTTTCTTCTCTGCTTCATCCATCTCCACGTCTGATGACGATTCCTGAAATGATAATAATAATAATATCTCGGACACAATACACACAGCGCCCTCTAGTTTCAAGCTAAGCAACTAAATGCTTGTGTTATGGATACTAGATAACGGATACTAAAACATATATACTTTTCTTTTGTAAATACATACTTATAATTCATAGAAAAACGCCCAGACTCCACACAAATATTCACGTTTGTCACAAATATTTTTGCTCAGGTGAGAATCGAACCTCCGACGTCATTGCTGCAGTCGGTAGTTTTACCAATGCGCCACGAGGCCCGTCGAAAGATTACAAAAAACAATCATTATTTTGAATGAATTACAATTCCTTAAAATAGAGCTGAGCACCTAATCTTGATATATTCCATGCTTTTTTTATATAGAAGGGCGCTGGCCCTCCAATTACATAATGCTCGTTTAAGGAAGTTGATCACCTGACAGCAAGCAATTACTGCCGCCCATGGACACTTCCAACACGGCTAGTGTTGGATATTTATAATAGAAAGCCTGTTTCCCCGTTACCAACATGTCTGCTTCCATGTCCATGACATCCTTAAATCTGTGTAAGTTTTCGGGACTCACTGACAAGAACAAAAAACTAAGTTATTATTATTTGATGTGAGTATGTGGTCTATGTAGTATGTGCGTGAGAAATACCTTGTCGCTTTCCTTCTTCTCTGGTTTCTTCTGTTCCTTGTTCTCTACCTTCTTGCTGCCGTTATCTTTGCTGTCCTTGTTGATGTTGAGCTCCGCGAGCCACGTCTCGAACACTTCCATTGCTTCTTTGATATTCCTAATTTTTTCCTCGGCTTTGGTCACTGATGAAGTGCAATAAATATCAAACGTTTAAGTAGAAATTAAAAATAGTTACATGTTTTTGCTAACTTGAAATAAACTTTGCTTCAAAAGTCAGTTTAATAAACTAAGTAAGCTGAATCAAAGTATTGAGCAAGTTGTTCAAATGCCCAATTTAGCCGTATGTACTATGTTTATTTTTATTTATTTATTTATTTGTTTATCTTAGTTAGTTAGTTTAGTCTCGGTGGTCCAGTGGTCGAGCACCGCGATTCTGAATCCAGAGGTCGCGAATCCTCACATTGGCTCACACCAATGACTTTTCGAAATTATTTTCGGAAGTTATGTGTGATAAATATCGATGACTAAAAAACTTTGTGCCCTGGTATGGCAATAGGTTCGCCACCTATTCCATTTGAGACGTAAACATAACGGCGAGATGAGGCTTAACAGCCGCTGCTGTTATGTTACTATGTTTATTTCCGGGTAAAATAGCTCCAATATGTTATCTATCTTTTATTTCAAGTTGGTGGCGAAACACATATTAAAGATAAACAGACTTCTGTTTTGGTTTATTTATTTCTAATAGACAATTTTAATATTGGTTTTATTATCATTACATAGTATAAAACAAAGTCGCATTCCGTTGTCTGTCCCCTTATATGCTTATATCTTTGAAACTACACAACGGATGTTGAAGCGGTTTTTTTTAAATAGATTTTTAATAGATTAGGGTGTCAACGGGGTGGTTAGTGTGTATAATTCAAGTATAATGTAATACAGAAAAAGTGATAATTTTCGAGATTTAGCACTGTAATTGTAAACGCTGTAAAAATTACTTTTGATGCGGAACAAAGTTCGCCGGGTCAGCCAGTGTTAACTATAATATAGATGTTTGTATAGTGGCGTGGTGTAGTATAGTCCAGGTATAGCTGGAATTGATATGATAGTCTAGGTACTCATCATGTAGAAAGAATTAATACGATGAAGGCCGGGTCCCTATCTTCGAATCTAGTTCATTTGGTGTGACGGTCTAATAGTGGTGGTGTATTAATAATTACGATTCTGTGACGTCACCAACACCGGTGACGTCACAGAATCGATAGTAGTAGTTATTTTCTGTTAGCCAGTCATTATACTCACTGGATAGTACCCTCTTTGCTCTACCGAGGAGTCCCCTGACTGTCAGTCGTCTGTAGTTCATGTCGTGCTGCTCCAGTAGACGGAGGGTCTCTTCTGCCTTGGCTTTGTCCTTGAAACCGAAGCCGGAGTCCTCTTTCTCATCCTTGCCCATGTTTCTGGAAATAATCATATGAATTTTAACAGAAACTTATTAACAAAACACTAGAAGTTTCGACCAAAATACAATGTATTGTGAAACACACGTCTTCATACTATCGCATACAATAAACACGCATAATACAGTACGAGCTCGTCGTATTTGTATAATTTATTTATGAAGTGGATTGTAGGTAGGCAGATAGGTCGGTCTTAGCTGTGACGTCATCCGCCAAACGCCACCGTTGTTCGAACACAAAATTGCCCAAAAGTGCCTCTTGTTTAAAAAATGAGGCATGTTATTTTTTAATAATTCCCGTCACGTAGCTAATGACCGATCCCTGTAAGATTTCGGAACACGAACCGCGCCGCCGGCGGTTTGTATAGAATCAACAAACCTTGACCTCTTTTACCGATCTTTACTAAAAAAAAGTAATCACACACGAATCATCGATGCTCTACCGACCTTCCAAAAGTTAAAAATTCGCTATGCATACTGAGATCTGCCTACAGCAATTTGTAGTAAAATAAAAACTGCGAAGCAAATTGCAAATACTTTTTAAAAATGTTCAGTTGACTCGTATTATTTAAAAACAATTATACGGAAATCAGACGCTTAGCAATTTAAATAAATAATTATTTAATAGTTACTCGATCGTACTTAGAATTTATTTAGGTACTTATATCCGCTTTAGAACCCTACAGATTTGAAGTGACGGCAAAAATGATGTCATTCGCGCAAGCATCTTAGATCAGGAATTTACATAATACCTACCCGCGAACAGCGATCACATATTTTGTTATCAAATTTTAGAACTGCACTTCTCTGTCATATAGAAAAGACGGCTATGAAAAAAACAAACAATAACTTTTATTTTTAAGCACATTTAAGCTGACCTCACTTATTCCACCTTTGAGGTCAGTTTGAATAATTTTCTTCTACCTGTCGTTAACCAAGGACAAAAATAGGTAAGTATATACGCAAATCAAGTGCGGTGACCTATTTCACCGAGAAAGGTCTGTGTTCCTTTACCCCCACGGAAATTGGTTGCAGGAACTACCATCAACTGAAATCTTATACGCTGCAGCTGAGTAGTAATTTCGTTAATTTAATTTAACTTTCAACAAATTACTTACAATTAATAAAAATATAAATCCTTAGGCAAATGTGACTAGCACAGTTTATCACGTCTACGAGTAAAAAACAAGTATTTACAAAACGTCTTGCTTCCGTTGGCTAGTAGGTAACTCTATTGACTAATCTGTTTTAAAAACACTGGCCAAGGCGGGAACTGAACAATATAATACTATTAATTCACAAAGTTACGTCGTAGATCGACAAACTGTTGAGTTAGAGTCATATGCAATTTATCAGTGTAAGCTCAAAATGTATTCAATTATACTCCTACAAAATTGAGATGACGTCTTGATACGAATGAGTTGTTTAGTTTGAGGTAAAATTATATTCGGTTGCCTACTTTCTTACTAAACAAATTCGACTAAAATAGTGTTGTGACGTAACAATCCAATTCGTCAAGGCCGCTGACTCTATAATATGAGTGCCTACGAAGAATCTGTATGTATAATATCTGTATTCGTATGATGACATCATGCAGTCGATAAAAATGACATCGGCCCAAAATATTGCTAAAGTTAACCTTCAGTTAATCGACTTATGAAGTTTTTTAATAGGTACATGTACATACTACATAACTACATATCTATATATTCTGATGAGCTAATCTTCTCCAACTTTGTCGTGCCCCAATCTATCTAAGAAATGTAATATTCTTTATGTCGTCGGCATTAGTACATCATATGCATCACAGTGTATATTATCCTATAAAAACACTTACATAAATGTACATCCATACATAATTTCACGCCAAATCCCTTGCGGGGTAGGCAGAGAGAACGGAGCGCCATAAGGCGATTCATACACACCTCAATCGCTTCCTTGACTTTCATATCTCTTTTCATGCACGCGCGTCGATTTTTGAGGCTCCTGACATCACCATTACATAAATGTGATGGTACCTAATAGAGGCAAAAATAAAGTATACCTACATATTTCAGTAGCAGTCGTTTTTTAAATAAAGTCGTTGTGAATCATTATGCGAAGCGAAGCGAGGGCATTTCACTTAATAATATATATGTATTACCTTCACACAGAAGTGTATCCATGAATTTAGTGTGTATTGTATTGTATCACAACTGTATCGTATAGGGTTTTTTATTATTTAAAAACAAATATGCTGAATAAATCCATACTTTAAAAATCAACACAACTAATGCAATCGAAATACCAATACAAGTTGAGAAAAGAGTTTTAATTATGTTTTGTTTGTTGCAGCCACCGGAAAAGTATACTTATAGCTTTTGATCGGATGTATGCCAAGCATCAGTCATTTAACCATCATAACAAATTACCATTATCCACATTCTTATATCCTTTGAAGTCCAACTGTCCCATTTTGACCATCTGGTATCACGTCGCACCTAAAAATAACGTTAATAGTAACTGAGCTTGTTGTTTGTATTAAGTATTGGCAGATTTACCTAAAACATAACATAACTTCACGCCTTTTCTACCCGAATGTGTAGGCCAGAGGCAGCTAATCCTCTTGTCGCCGTTATTTTTACTTACCAAATGGAATAGGTGGCGTACCTAGTGCCATGCCATTTTTATCACACATAACTTCCGAAAACAATTTCGAAAAGTCATTGGAGTGAGCCAGGACTCTAACCCGCGATTTCCTGATTCAGAAGCGGGGTGCACGACCACTGAGCCACCGAGACCTCTTTAAACCCGTTTACCTAAACGCTATTTTAATATCAACGTCATATAATACGCTGTAGGTAAATATTATTATACTTATACAATTCAATTACAATATAATATACCAACTCGTGTCAGTAACTATTTCACATTTTATTTTAAACGATACCTTCTGATGTCATCCGTTTCGAAATCTCCGCTATTTGCTTAGTATATGTTATGTTTAATTTATTATTAGTAGGTAAATTATAGTGTCTAACCGAAGGTTCGGTTTCGGCCGAGTTTCGTCTAAAAATCAAGTTACGATGGCAGTTTCGGATTCGGCCAAAGTTTGGCCGAAACTTTTGCGTTGTTCACCGATATTTTCGTCGATTATGGAGGGATTTCAATTTTTTTTTCTTTGTATAATGTTTACCTCCAAGATGGTTCCATTTTCGCCAGGTCAGGAGCTGATGATGGAAACCAGGAGAAATCGGAGCCGCCCCAAAAAAATGTATGCGAGTATGGTGTTTTCGTTAGGTAATAGTGATGTATTAGGGATACTCTTTATGGTTTCAACATCTGATGCTGCTGTGCTGATGAAGAAGCCACAAAACTCCTCAACGGTTAGGAGTTTGAAGACAGCACTGCAATTGGTCGATAGAAACTACTTGGTAGTAAGCAGGGCTAGCGTGTTGCTTATGAGTTGTGCTTGAATATACACCTGATGCTGCTATGCTGATTAAGGAGCCACAGACTCCTTAACGGTTAGGAGTTGGGAGACAGTACTGCAGTTAGTCGATGGAGATTGTTAATATATAGGACTAACGTGTTGCTTGGGAGGTATGCTTGAATCAACGTCTGATACTGCTGTGCTGATGATGAATCTACAGAACTCTTAAACGGTTAGGAGTTGGACACAATCTTGTAATTTTTTTTCAGCAATATTGTCCAGGTTACGATTGGCCTTCATTCGGGCTGCAGTGTTATTAGGTCTACCCATGATAATTACAAATATAAATACTTAGCATGTATGTATTATCATACTCTTTTATCTAAGTACCTATTTATGACAATTATAGCTCCGTAAAAATATCAACCATATAACAAGCGGACTTGTAAACTGAAAGCCATGAAGTGAACTACTGTTGCTGTAACTACTATTGCTGTTCACGACTCATTATTATCACTAAAACTTGTGAAAAAAAGTTAAGAAACGTTAACCACAAACCTTTAAGTATATGAAAACAGTACCTCTATAACTAGAAAGCGATAAATAGAATAACTTACTAATTTCTATACTGTTATGTTATTTGTCGCTTTTTAGTTACAGAGGTACTGTTTTCATATACTTAAAAAATTGGTTTACGTTACAAGAAGTCGGCTTAAGTTTTATTTTTTAAAGTATTTTTTAGTTACAGAGGTACTGTTTTCATATACTTAAAAAATTGGTTTACGTTACAAGAAGTCGGCTTAAGTTTTATTTTTTAAAGTATTTTTTAGTTACAGAGGTACTGTTTTCATATACTTAAAAAATTGGTTTACGTTACAAGAAGTCGGCTTAAGTTTTATTTTTTAAAGTATTTTTTAGTTACAGAGGTACTGTTTTCATATACTTAAAAAATTGGTTTACGTTACTAGAAGTCGGCTTAAGTTTTATTTTTTAAAGTATTTTTTATGGAATAGAAGGGCGAACGAGCAAGCGGGTCACCTGTTGGTAAGTAACACTAACACAGTTGCGTTGCCGATCTATATGGGAGTTGGATGGGAAGAGAGATTGAGGGGCGTGGGCCTCCGGGTACCTCTCTCACCGAATGAAACGCGGCATGTGCACCGGTCAACAGTCGAGCCGGCCCATTCATGCAGTGAACTGCGTGGCTCTACCACTGTAAAAAATTTAAAACTTTCTTCTACACAACTTGTTGTCGACGCGATTATCCAGCTTCTGCTGTTCAGCTTTTCAGTATTTTAAGGAATGTTATATTTGACCACGTGAGTTTCGGTGTCGGTTTCGGCCGAAACTCAAGTGACTGCCGAACATTCGGTTTCTATTTCGGTTTCGGCCGGAAAATTAGTTTTGGTCGGACTCTATTATATTATTACTTGTACACTGTAGTAGAGGTCAGCTATTATATTCTAATAAACTTGTATGAACTCTCTCGTCACTGTTGCAAAACTCCTGCGAGCAAGGGCTGACTGATATGAATATTTTTGAGTAATAGGTGCATAGATTTAGCATAGACTATAATTGATGGCACACGTCAGTAAAAATGTATTAATAATCATCACTGACAGCGCAACCGCGTATATTAGATTTTCAGGATATTTACATTTCAACACATGAACATATATGTAAAAGTTGACACTTTGAAGCGCTTTTTACGCACACATTGTTAAGTCACTCACAAATCAACTACCCATTTTCGGTTTCGTTTTTTGGGTGACTATTGCCGATCTATTATTCTTACATACATACTTAACTATTATTCTTATACATTATTCTTAACATACTCTATTATTCTTATATCTATGGATAGGTGTAATAATCGTTAGTGAACTATTTTTATAAACGCTAGATGGAAAGGAGATCCGCTACTATTTTTACTGAGTTTCCCTCTTCTGATACCCACCCTTTTTGTGATGCTTTACAAAATTAATCGAGCCAGCCAGTATATTCTGTAGCTACTGTATATGTTTTTACATAAATTATTAACTTACATCATCGCAGCAGATCAACACTAACTAAGCGCATTTGGTTATTGTGCTCTATGTTAAAATATTATGTAGAGAGAATTAAAAATATCTTGGCAAGTAAATATGTACCATTACACAATAGGTCATTGTGTGAGGCTACTCGTCCTCATTACATAGTATAAAACAAAGTCGGTGTCCGCTGTCTGTCCCCTTATATGCTTACATCTTTAAAACTACTAGACTAGACGAGGTGGTTTGTATCTTTTATGTGATAAATCCAAAATTTACTTTTAATGCGGAACAAAGTTCCCCGTGTTACCTAGTATTTGTATAAAGTCCAAATTATAAATGTCTCCTGGCTGAATAGCAATGATTTTGCGTAATTATTTTAGGGTAATTGTGTGTGATAACTGTAGTAAGTATCCTTGACTGACGAAATTCCTCGATATTAGGCAATATCCCTATAAGGTTTTTGGTCACCTGCTTGTGACTAAAACTCACTACTCAAACAAAAGCTTCTTACATACAAAAATGTAATCAGAAATTTCTTATCCAACAGCAGTGGCAGACTTCCGCTAACGCCTGCCTCAAACGTGGCAGCCACTTTTAGGCGCCCATAGTGGTTGCAAACCATTGCTAGAAAAAAGCAGTTTACTCCTATTTTTCTGAGCAGAGAACATTCATTTTCTTGCAAACTATCATAATCCAAAGTAGGATAGCAAATGACAGCAAAGAGAACAAAGCAAAATCCGTCGGGCATTTGGCGCTAAAACAGATCGACCTCTTGTGTAGGTTTCCGCAATTTCCGGCTCGCTCATAGAGTGACAGCGAAACGGCTTCGCTCCATTTAAAATCATTTTTTTATAAACTCCTTTCAATTGTTCTCTGTCGGATTTATTATTTTCAGTTGCACAGTTTCAATATATTAGAAAATTGCTAAGAAAACATTGCAAGGCGTTAGTTTTACTATGTATCAGCTGGTATAGTCTAAGACTCTAAAGCCCGAATACTGGACCACCACTCAAATATATAAGCGCTATTTAAGCGTTTAAGTAGCTGTCACATTAGACAGAATACGTGAAATTTGAACAGTAAGTAGCACTTTATTGATTGTCAGATTTGAGTGGTGGTTCAGTATTCGGGCGTCAGATCTCAAGTAATGTCGACCTCATCAAAACGAGTGGCATGCGGCAAATAAAAAATAAAACTATCGACGAGTGAGGAAAATTGTGGCCAATGGATGGCAATAATCTCTCTTTCTTTGTTTGGGTACCTACCTACATATTTACATTGAAGCCGATGTGCCTGATATCAGTATGATGTATATCTAGGCGCGTTAAATGCGGTACTGTTCGCTAACGCTACCTTATGGAAGCGAGAGCAGGTATGGCAAAGTGTACGTGAAAGTAGGATTAACGCGATCGAAATATGGGCACTGCCCAAATGCTGCGGTGTGACTCTTGCTTATCGCGTCGAAAACAGGTTGTAAGGAAGAAGTTGGATCGTGAGGGAGTTTCGGTATAAAAGTAAGAAAGGGCATGCTGCAATGTTTCGGACGTGTACAAAGAATGGATGATCCAAGATTGACTAGGCAGGTATACCAACAATACATCCTCTCTTGCACTCTGTTGCCTCTGTCTAACCTGCAAGGGATTTGGCGTGAAGTTATGTATGTGTGTGTATATAATGACTTGAGCCTTAGCTCACGTAGCGTCCCTAATAGAAACATCAGCAAGGAAGTTATCGTACTCGTCCCCTCGGTGGTCTGGAGTACCTACAAGCAAATTTTTACAATGGTAGAGCCACGCAGATCGCTGCATGAATAGGCCGGTTTAACCGGTGAAATACCACGGCCTTATGGACGTAATGTGACGCAAGCCTTGTCTCGATCGGAGAGACAGGTAGCCACAGGCCCACTCCCCACCCCGTCCCAGTCCCCTTAAAGGGCAACACAACTGCAACTCTATCTGTGTTGCAGGTATGAATGGGAGGCGGTTGTTGCTTACCAACAGGTGACCCGCTAGCCAGTTTCCTTCCTATTCCATAAAAATATCACCCCGCTTTAGAGCCAAGCGGATAGTTATCGTAGGACCCAATCGTCAATTTGTTTTCATATGCTATGTGTGATAAATATCAATGACTGTTGTGGTGCTCTATATATATAGCAATAGGTTCCACATACATAACTTTTCAGTACAACACACCAGTAGTATTGAATGTTTGAGAGAAAAAGTGGTTGTCGGCGATGAGGATAACTACACTTAAGAAAAACTTTAATAAGTAATTGCACACCTTTTTGTACAGCGTAGACAGCAGCCGTTTCGCCTCGACTCACCGAAATTTAGAACACCGAAATTTAATTTATAGGTGACGGGATCTATTACAGACTCGGTGGTCCAGTGGTCGAGCACCCCGCTTCTAAATAAATAAGTCGCGGGTTCGAATCCACCACGAACCAATGACTTTTCGAAATTCTTTTCGAAAGTGATAAATATGGATGATTGAAAACTTTGTGCCCGGTACGGCAATCGTTTCGTCATCCCATTTGGGACGTAAACATATCGGGGAGTCGAGGCTTAACAGCCACTGCCTACAAAACATAACTTCACGCCTGGTTGTACCCCACCAGGCGTGAAGTTATGTTATGTTATCACTGCAAAATTTCATACGTCTATGCTCCACCCTAGTATGCACGCAAGTGTTATTTATCTATAATACTGGAGCACGCGTTGTAGAAATCTTTATTAAACACTTTTTTTTTCAACAAAATTTAATTAATTAACAGTAATTCTATTCTAATTATAAACAATAGGTACCGATAGTAAAGCAAATTATTAGAATCGATTTCAAAATAAAATAAATATATCTACATTCACAGCTTTAGAAGAATTTTACAAACCAACACTCATCTTAAATGTTAGAATTTTGACAAGTTAAACGTCAAATGTCAGTATATTTTGTATAACTGATTTGAAGTAATACTTACACCCTAATAAACCTGTATAAAACGGGTTTTCGTCATATACAGGCTGTTACTAATACCTTACAATAGTAATTTGTCTTTATAATGTATACACACTGTAAAACCAAGATATCCCACAGAAAAAAAAATACATAAGAGTATCCGAAAGGATTATTCACTATGGTCTTCTTGTGACCCTACGTCGTATAGGATATATAGCCCTAAAAATCTCGACGGCCAAGTGACGGACACAATATTGAAATTTACATTATCTCCAAAATATATAAGTACATACAATTAATGAATAACCAATTATATCAAGAAATATTAAGATTTACGACGGTCTGGTTATCACTTTGTCAGCATTTCACGGTTCTTACTCACCTCCACTCGCTTTCTCTGTCTTTGCGCCTTCACGGACAAGCGTTAATTGTCTGCGAAGGCGCAAAGAGCTTTTAAAACTGACGAGTATTGAATTCAAAAAGGGAACACTGTATTCAGCTACTAGTATATATGATATGTGGTCTAACAGGAGTCTTTTTGACCTAGGTGTTAGCAAATTGCTAAAACCATTAACGAACTGTTCAAAAGGGCAGTTAAGAAGTCTCAGGTTCTTCGTCAGTGTAGAGAATTACCAAAGTTAGTAACTTTAGAATTAGTTACTTTCAGACTGTCAGTCGACACCTATAATAATAGCTAACACTGAATTTGTCTCAATTAATTTAAATCTAAATTTAAATATTTATTGACATAACAATAAAACTACCTTAAAATACAATATAATATAATGGCTCCAGATAGAACCTAACTTAGGCGCCAAATTTCGCTCTGCATTCTAGTTAGGGAGCAGGGGCCCTAAACCTAAGGTTTATTTATATGATACCAAATTATGTAATTAATATCAATTTTATAAAAAGTGCCCAAATGTATCTCGTCTGTCGATCATCTCACACTGTCTCTCGCCGGATAAGGTATCTCTTAGGACGTCAAGACTTATCTGCAGACTATTCCGTGAGAGTCGCGAAGATGTGTTTGAGGCAGAAGTCTAGGAAACGCTCCCAGGATGCTATCATCGTCGGTTTATGTGCGAGGTCGTTTTTCAGAATTCCAAGCACCACCTCTCGAAAGATCTGCAAATTATTAAGGTTCATTTGGAGATCCAAGTAGGAGTGTCATGTGAGTAATACAATCACCAGGGAAAGCTATTGATGGGCTTTTGATGAAGATGTGGAGAACTTCTATCTTTGTAACATATATAGTTGTGTCATTTGATTCTCAACCGATAAACATAATTTGATTTTTGATCAATGAGTGAGATTCGCGAAAATCTTAGAAACAAATACGATAAACATAAATTATAGGAGATAACTAATCCCCCATAAAGTGATCGGTGCACCCTCGATACTCACCTGAAAGTGTTTCCTACGGATGTGGCGTGCGTGGTGTGAAGTCCCGATCTTGCGCAGCACCTGCACAGACACCTCTGGGGTGGAGAGGTACTGCACTGCATTATTCAGCGATGACATCAAGTTCACGATGTGAGCCTTGAACGTAACGCTTGATGCCATTTCGTCGTGCGTCGTGCCGTCTAAAAACTTGAAGAAGCCCTTTGTCTCACCATCCGCCTCGAATATTCTGAATAAAGATATATTTTTTACATTTTTGGTCAGCATCTTGTGATGCTACATAGACTACATACATAAGCTCACGCCCGTATCCCATAATGGTAGGTAGAGACTGGCTTTTCACGAGCTACGATTCTGTCACACATGTTTCGCCTCATCCACATCATACATGTCATCATGCATTCATTACCGTTACGTGTTTTATTTTTCCTTTTTTCAGCAACGCACCAATTACACTTTTACTCTCAGTCATTCTAAATATCTTCCACAAGATTTATCAGTTATCTACTGTAGTCAATTGCTTGTAAAACCTACCCACAGGTAATACTTACCTACAGAATATGACGAAGCCGTTCTCGTACGCCTTGTTGTAAATAGCGGCCCAGGTTTTATGCACGTTATACATGTCCCTGCGAGACATGTTTGTTACTGGGTGAGGCTCGTCTGGATCTCCGCCCCACCAGAGAGCTGCCAGATAGCTCCACATTCTTCCTGATAAGCCGCTCGCTAATGAGTAAGATACTCCACTTGTCGATCAGAGTCCACGATTCGTCTTCTCTCCGATAAGTAGCGATCACTAAAATATTAAGACCATTATAAGAACTTCCAGACAATCCAATAAACTACTGCAGCAAGCTCTATAACCGGTTTACTGGCAGCGTGCCCAGAAGACTGGCCGCATAGTCACGCTGAGTGGCAACGCTAATCCTCTGTGCGAAGAATAAACCAGCCCTCTGGTGGCGCGAGAGGCTTCGATCAGTCTCTTTGAAAGATCTTTATAGAGCGCACGAGCCCATGTCCCCAGAGTCTCAACCAAAAACATAATCACTTACAAGGTATTTTGCCGCTTGAAATAAATATTAATTTTAATAAATATTAATTTTGGTTCATAGAATCAATCACCCCGGGTGTTTGATTTTCCTGGGTAGAAATAATGATATACCTAATTATACGGTATTATTCATGCAAGGAAGACGCAGAAACAACTATTTTATAATAATTATAAAGCTATCGTAAATTTCACAACTCATTCTCCTAGTAAACTTTGCGGTTTTACGTGGAATGCGCGAGCAGTTTTACTCAATTCAATGGGTATAAATTTTACACTTTTAAAAAAAGAACACCTTAACCCCAATAACCATAGATTTCATGTAATTTTTTCATTCGCCTAATTTTGACAAGCTAAAGCTTAGAAGCCACACTGCCTTTACGGTAGTATTATTTGGTTAGAATATAACACTGCCTGACCAAGCCCGCTCACATAATATTGGGTCATTATAAATATTTCCTTGTTGATCAACAATTTTGAAAGTCAAAAAGTAAATGATAACAGTGGTAGAGCCAAGCAGTTCGCTGCTAGAATGGGCCGGCTCGACCGGTGAAATACCACGACCCCTCAGAAGACCGACGTAAAGTGGCTCATACCGCGTTTCGTTCGGTGAGAGATGTACCCGGAGGCCCACCCCCCTTCCCCATCCTTTCCTATCCCCTATCCCTTAAAGGTCGGCAACGCAACAGTAACACTAATGTGTTGCTGGTGTCCATGGGCGGCGTTGGTTGCTTACCATCAGGTGACACGCCTGCTCGTTTGCCCTCCTATCACATAAAAAAAAAATGAGCGTCTCTTGTATAAGGTACTAAAGTAGTCAGATCTTTTTACCTATACAGGGGTCTAGATTGGAGCTAGATCCTGCTAGGTACGTAATATACATGTGGGTTGATATCATCATTATACACACACATCGCAGAGTATAAAACAAAGTCACTTTCCGCTGTCTGTCCCCTTATATGCTTATATCTTTAAAACTACGCAACAGATTTTGACGCCGTTTTTTTTTTAACAGTTAGAGGATGTCAACGGGGTGGTTTTGATTTATAATTCATATATGATGTTGTAAAGAAAAAATGATAATTTTCGAGATTTAGCGCTTTAATTGCAAACGCTGGCTAGGAACCCTAGCCAGCGTTTATTATAGATCTAAACAATGTTTTACATTATTAAACACCTTCAAAAGGTCTACAAAAAAGTCCGCGAGGGCATATGTCTATCTCTTAGGGCTAACCCACAATGACCATTTTTATTTTTTTACTTTTTACGTGAAATAATGGCTTATTTACGAAGCGATTTTAAACATGAAATCATTAATTTTCATCCAATTAAGTCTTAAATAGATTGTGCATGTAATATACATGATCCTGGCCCTTTACAGCATGCAATTTAAACTAATATTTTCGAAGATATTGCAGTATTAACATTGCGGGAAAGCAGTTAAAGCCGATAAATAGCACAAATTGAACCTCATGATATCCAAAATTTACTCATCGCATCGGAACAAAGTTCGCCAGGTTAGCTAGTTTTTTATAATTTTACTCTTGTATCCAGATATCTACAGGTTTCCGACGCTTTACAGCTTTTACGTTCATTAGCGTGTTGGCAAATCGTACAATTATTTTTATCGCGTATATAGGTATATATATGAAATAATTATTTCCTTGTAAAATTTCAACAACAAGGCACATACATTCAACAAACCCAGGGATCCCTCTAAGTATTTATGAGAGCAATAATTTTGTACACGGTTGTTAAGAATTTTCTTGACGCTACAGAATCTGATAGCTAAATAATTTCTCGAAAGTGTTCTCGCCACGTTTTTTGCGCTCTCTTTTAAAAAGTAGGTACCTATATCTTACATTATTAATACAACCGAATTAATTATAAAAAAAATGTCTTGTGTAAATCTGATATGATATAATAATCGCAATGGCTTCTTACAACAATATTGATAATAATATATAAATAGAGTAAGGAAGGATATAGAAAAATTGCAAAGGCACAGATAATTGCTAAAATCATATTCATTAAATTTATTTATCAAACCTATTACTAAGACCTTTAAGTCGAGTCTTTCTATTACAATTAACTTCTTAATTCTTAACCTAAACTAATCTTAACCTAACCTAACCTAAGCCTACAGCTTAACCTAACCTAACCTAATCTATACATATAATAAAATTGTAGAAAAGTCAAAACTGTACATTGAATATTTTTTAAAAAGAATACTTGGTGTGTGATCTGCAATCGATACCGAAGCCAAAAATATACTTTTTAGAATTTTTGTCTGTTTGTCTGTATGTATGTCCGGGATAAACTCAAAAAGTACTGCATGGATTTACTTCAAATTTGGCACGAAAATTATTAAGAAGTCGGGTCAACATATAGGCTACATATTATCACGCTATCACCTACGAGGAACGAGCAGTGAACCTTTATTTCTTCAATGTATTCTGTAGCAACGTGTAATCTAACGACGCATATTTGTATGTTGTTATGGTGTTATTATGTTAATAACCATGCTTTAATCTATACATATAATAATAATAATAATATAATATAAGTTAGCTTCACATTTTAATTAACTTATGCCGTTAAACATAACAGACAATTTTAAAACAGTGCCATCTATGAGATTTACAAAACAGAAAACATTAAGTTGAATTACACGTGTAAGCACTTTTTGGTTTTAGATATAAATAAATCTTTGAGATTTTAAAAACATCAAGTCGAATTACATGTTTAAACACTTTTTGAATATAAATAATTGAAATTTCATCATGCGCTTGCGGTCAATAGATGTTTTTAAGAGTCATAGATGGAGTTGTGCATTTTCTTCTTTAAAATTGTATCGTTAATTCTTTTCAGAGATGAGCAAGACAATTAAAAAAATGTATTTGTATATGCTAAAAACTGTTAATATTTTTGTTCGGTATTTATTGGGGGCGTGGCCAGGCGCGACCGGTCGATAACCGATGGATTGTTCCTTACTCACCAGTACTGTCCAGGACCTTCCAGACGCACATCAACGTCGAGTCGTGCACCAGCGTCGGGTCGATCAAATATATCTGCAAATACGTGAACAAAGGTAGCGATCAGGCGACGTTTGCTTTACAGAACACTGACAGAGACGAGGTGACCAAGTAACAGTCCGGTCGCTACATCAGCACGTCTGAAGCAGTTTGGCGGATACTGGCGTTCTCTATACATGACAGGCATCCTGCCGTCATGCATTTAGACGTCCACCTAGAAAACGGTCAGCGCATATATTTTGATCCCAACAACGTTGCTGAGCGCTTAGAAAATCCGCGCCAAACAACTCTCTTGGCATTTTTCAGGCTCTGCGAAATCGACCAGTTTGCGAGGTTCCTTACGTATGACGAGGTGCCTTCATATTACACGTACGACAAGCAAAGGGGAATATTTAACCGACGTCGAAGAGGAGGTGCTGTCGAAGGTTTTCCGGGAATTTTCAAGGACACCGTATTGGGTAGAGTTTATACCGTGCACCCGAATAATGGCGAATGCTATTTTCTGCGGTTATTACTTCACACGATCCGAGGCCCAACGTCTTTTGCCTTTCTGAGAACATTTGATGGCGTGGAGTATCCCACTTACCGCGCAGCCTGTGTAGCACGTCACCTTCTCGACGGTGACCAAAACTGGGATGACACCCTCGCGGAGGCGAGCGTCAGTAACAGCCCCAGCCGTATGCGTCATCTGTTTGCCGTCATCTTGGTGTTTTGTGGAGTCACGAACCCGGTAGCTTTGTGGGAAAAATATCGACATCATCTATCTGAAGATTTTCTACGAGCTTTGAGGCGTGCTACTGGAGACGAAGTCGAAGTAACTGATGAACGCGTGCTGAACACCTGTCTTAGTTCACTTCAAGACGTGGTCATTTCCATCGGCGGCAATCCATTGGTCGAATATGGGTTACCAGCTCCCCAATCATCACCGCATCAAGACCGTGGAAATCGAGAGTATAACGCTGAGACAATTTACGATCCGAGCGAAATGACCACCATACGAAATCACCATGTCGCTTTGTTCTCTTCAGAGCAAAAACAAATTTATGACACTATTCTTAAAAGCGTTGGGCAAAACCAGGGTAAAATGTTTTTCTTGGATGCTCCTGGTGGAACAGGAAAAACATTTGTTACCACTGGCATACTTGCAGAGGTCAGGAGGCAAGGCAAAATTGCCATTGCTGTAGCGTCGTCGGGAATCGCTGCCACACTGCTTCCGGGTGGCAAGACAGCACATGCCATGTTTAAAATTCCCATCGATTTAGAGAGCACCGAAACGCCTGTTTGTGGTGTGTCACGCAATAGTGATAAGGGACACGTGCTGAAGGATTGCTCTCTGATCGTATGGGATGAGTGTACGATGGCCAATAGAAAAGCAGTTGAGGCCGTGGACAGAACCCTGCAGGACATCCGCAGGAACGAACACTTGATGGGTGGTGTCACAGTTCTATTCAGTGGCGATTTCCGACAAACGCTTCCCGTGGTGACGCGGGGATCGAGGGCTGACGAGGTGAATGCTTCGTTGAAACGATCTTCGCTGTGGTCACGAGTTCGTACGCTGCGCTTGACCATTAATATGAGAGCTCGGCTCGGCGGCAATGCACGTGCTCAAGAATTCTCCGATGTTCTTCTAAGTCTTGGCGAAGGCACTCTACCAGAGGAGAGAGGTGAGCAGGTGGTGCTTCCAGAGTCTCTCGGTAGAGTCGTATCCAGCTTAGAAGAACTCATTCGCTGTGTGTACGGGGACATCAGTCATATACCGCACCAGCAGAATTCTTGGGTATGTGAGCGGGCAATTTTGACGCCCAAAAATGGTCAGGCTGAAGCAATCAACGAATGCATTCTCTCGAAAATTGAGGGGAATGAAGTGGTTTACACCTCTATAAACACTGTCATCGAGCAAGATGATGCCACACATTATCCCGTGGAATTTCTGAACTCTCTGTCAGCAAGTGGACTTCCAGCGCATACTATCAAGCTGAAAGTCGGTGTCCCGATTATGCTTCTTCGGAACCTATCTCCTCCGAAGTTGTGTAACGGGACCCGCCTTAAAGTCATCTCGCTCCACAGACACAGCATTGAGGCGGAAATTCTTACGGGTTGTGGCGTAGGCGAGGCAGTATTTGTACCACGCATTCCCCTCATACCTCATAACTTCCCGTTCCAGTTCAAGCGCGTACAGTTCCCCGTGAGTGTTTGCTTCGCGATGACCATCAATAAGTCGCAGGGGCAGACACTGAGAGCAGCGGGTGTCGACCTCAGGACGAGCTGCTTCTCACACGGGCAGCTGTACGTCGCTTGCTCCCGCGTCACCAGTCCTGACTCTCTTTACATTTTGGCTGCGGAGAGCCAAACCAGCAATGTTGTTTATAGAGAAGTTTTATAAGTATATATTTTTATCCTTTTCTATATTTATATTTTCTTATTCATTATTTTCTACATTTGCTTCAGTCGCAACTTATTACTTAATTCAGCAGAATCACCATAAAGTCATTTATTCAAAGCAGACTGAAAATCAGCACTTTTGAAGTTCAACAATTTTACAAAAGACAGTCTCCCTCTGTTACTGTACTTTCTGTATTTATGAAATGTAAAGAAGTAACGGGTAAATAAATGTTATTTTAAAAGGTATAATCGTAGGTATTTTTGGTGCTGTATAGCGTTCAGGCAGATGACGTCGCGGGCTACAGCTATACTACAAAAATTCCTGTTAAAATGAAAATAAACAATGCGGGCAACAACCATTGCTACCGCAATCTGTACTTATCCTACCAGTTACAATTTCATTTTAGAGGTAATTACTTCTCAACTGTCTATGTAAAAATATAGCTATCTGATCACAAATTCCACGCGTACGAAGTCGCGGGCACAGCTAGTCATCCATAAAGTCGTGGCACTTTATGCATGATGTTCCGAGGGAGTTTTGACGACAATGTAGAAGAGCACACTAAACACGATATTTACAGTAATTTACACCATTTCCCACATTTGCACTCATATACGAACACTTATTAAATAAAACGCTACGAATTTTATTCAATAATATCCATTGAAACACAAATCTGAGAAAATAATGCAATTAACGGACATGTCTCTTCTACAGTCCCGCCAAAACTTTTTTCGCTTTCGTTTACTTACAACAGAATGCACAACAAGCATTCATCGTCATAACGATTTTAATCAATGTTATCAAGCGCTTTATAACGTCCATGGTCACGGACAGAATTCAATTAAATGCGATTATAATCAACACGTAACGATACGATAATTTATAAAATAGCACTCCTCAAAATAGATAAATCAATTTGCTAGGTACATATTTTGTATATTTACATAAGAAAAAACAAGCTTTACATATTAAAAGTGTCCCTTAATGGGGACTTTGAAGGAGTCGTTTAAAAAAATACTTACCCGTATTATTGGTATGGATGGAACCCGGATGATTGGCTGGATGAGGATTTGGATATACAGCCTACTAATTTGTTATTCAGTAAAAGTGACTTACACTCGCGCTAAAAAAAATACAAAACCAGTCAACCGATTGATCAACAGAACAATTTACAAATTGCATTCCAAAAATTACTGATATATTTATCAACGTTGTGATGTTGATATCACGACTATGTTTATTTATACACACTTTGGTGTACAAATATATCAATCGTTTATCGGAATGTGAACAATTTATATTATTTAGTATGTCGTACCCAGTAATAATTGCGTTTGTTATTGAAAATATGTTTTATTTGTTCTCTATGTGAGAATTGGCGTGTGCACACGCTGCGTTCACAATTTATAATGAATATGAATACAAGGAAGCCAGCGGGCGGACAAGCGGTCCACACACTCGTACGATATTCGCGCGTCCACACGACCTTCAACTGTCTACCGCGTTCACCAAAGCACATAAGTGCGCAGAATGACAACTCTATAACCACAGTTCTTGGAATTTCTTATGCTCGCCATCAATATTTCGGCTAATTTCTGAAATAGCTGGACCGATTTTGACGGTAAAAATAAATAATGAAACCAAGGAATGAGCGGTTACAACTAATCAAATCAAAATATTCTATAATAAGTTGGTCCTAAGGAACACTTAAAATATTCAAGCTATAACATTAAATATATGTATCTTAAAATAATAAAATGAAATAAAAATACGAGCGCCTGTACTGTCCGTACATCCGCTGAACGAGAACACAAGGTATGTAATGATCCCCACAAGCGGCTTTTTTTCCAAGTGTAGGTTAGGAGCCACCAGAAGAACTGGGTAAAAAACTTCCCAAATTGATGTTAAATCTGTTTTCTATTATTTGCACTGCCTACTGTTCATAACAGTAGTGCAAAAAGGTTACTATTGAAAGGTGCAGCAAGCAATATCCCAGGATAAAGCTATATTTTTATGGGATAGGAAGGCAAACTAGCAGTATGTGTAGAAGTCATTAAGTGATAAGTGACTACCGCCGCCTACTGCTCCTGAAGCACAGATAGTGTTACAGTTGCATCGTCGGCCGCTAAGTTAAGGGAGTAGGATAGGAAGGAGAAGGAAGTGGGCCTCCGGAATCCTATTTGGCCCGATTAAAACGTAGCCATTGGCAACTTTACATCAATTTCCAGACAAGCCCTGGAATTTTATCATGCCGTTCCATACACGCAGCGAACTGAGTGGCTCTACCACTGAAGATATATTAGTAAAGTGCTACTTTACTAATATATCTTCAGTGGTATATTAGTAAAGTTAGATATAGTTTTTTTTATTTATTTATTTATTTATGGGATAGGATGGCAAACGAGCAAGCGTGTCACCTGATGGTAAGCAACCTACGCCGCCCATGGACACCAGCAACACATATGGTGTTACTGTTGCGTTGCCGACCTTTAAGGGAGTGGATAAAAGATGGGTAAGGGGGTAGGGCCTCCGGGTACCTCTCTCACCAAACGAAACGCGGCATGAGCCACTTTACGTCGATCTTCTGAGAGGTCGTGGTATTTCACCGGTGGAGCCGGCCCATTCATGCAGCGAACTGCTTGGCTCTACCACTGTTAAAAGTTAGTAAAGTTCTACTTTACTAATATATCTTCAGTAGTAGAGCCACATCTTCAGTGGTATAATAAAGTTGTATAAGAACAGAACAGTTGAAACTATAATTAACTACCCTGAAGCGAGTGCAAATAGGTTTGCAACCGCGAGTTACTGAGGAATAAGACAATAAATTTTGTAGGAGCGGTATGCGTGGATATCAACATCCACGCATAACCCTTACATATTACCATAGCAGCGATGTTACCTTCTGGTGCTAAGTTGGACTTCTGTGATGGGATACGTTATGCAATGGTGGACATTATGCTCGGTACGACGCGAATTTAATCAAAGCTATAGGGTAATGAAAATACACAACAAGTTCAGACACTTGTGTACGTGATATTGCGCATCACACTATATGTACTAGCTGTTGCCTACGACCCCGTTTGTATGATGAAAGCGATCCAATGGACCCCATGTTGGGACGGTGTCCAACCTGACCATAAAATCAGGCACCGTTATGAAAGCGTTACTCATATTCTTCGAAATGAAATCAGCACATCATTGCGCAATACAATACACATGACGAATTTTATACATAAATTTGTCCCAGCCGCGTCGTTCTGAAATCGCGAATTGGGCAGGCATTAGGTATTTATTTATTAGATTTTATTAATATTACTGTAATAAATAATAAATCTTATCAGGAAAGTATTATGAATGTAAATACGATGTAACTTCAAGCCTTTATCTACAGGAAAGTCTAGACATGCGGCTGTTACTACTATATTTATTAAGCATAGCTCCCGAAAAGTCAATGGTATCAAGGTTTCAATCCCACGACTTCTTGGTTCAGAAGTCGGGTGCTCCAACTGCAGACCACCGTCATCTTGTATTGATGTATGTATTACAAGAAATTTAGACGAAACTTTCAAACGAGTCTTTCATCGATTAAATTGTATTCTCTCGGTGTAACGTATCTTCACCCCTTTTCTACCTGAAGGTAGCGGCTGTTGAAGCCTCGACTCGCCGAATCTTTAGGTGACGAAGCTATTGCCATTACACCTGACACAAAGTGGTCAGAGTCTGTCAGATCTATTTATCACGAAAAGAATCCCAAGAAAACATTGGTGAGAGTCTGAAATCGAATCCACGACTTCTGAATCAGAAGTAAGGGTATATAACCTATAATTTAAATCCTCTAATAGATCGGGGAAAAGTGTTTGGATGTCCTTAAACCTATTATTTCTTTTCAGCGCGAACCACGTGTAAACGTAGTTAAACGTTATATTGATAATATTTTAAAATTATAAAACAATAACAATATTGTTATATCAATTTATTTGGATTAGTTTTTCCCCCAGTGTCTCTAACCCTCATAGAAAACTTAACGCATTGTTTTTCTTATAAGCAAATAAGAGCTGAAATTTGTCAATTACATCTCCAGTCTGTTACAATTGTGAATTTAATCCATCATATTTAAGGTTGGTAGAGCCATGCAGTCCGGTGCATTAACGGGCCGCTTCGACTGGTGCAATACCGCCACGACTCAGTTTCGTCCAGTGCTATAAGTTCACTTCCTACCCCTTCCCATCTGTTTTACTCCTAGAATCCCTTTCCTATCCAATTGGAAAGGTAGGCAATGCTACTGTGACCCTCTCGTTGTGGCAGGTGCCCATGAGTAGCACTAGTTGCTTACCATCAGGTGACCCATTAGCTCGTTTATTTACATACACTCATAAATTCAAGCCTGTATACCATAGGGGTAGGCAAAGACTTTGGCTTTCCACAAGCTACGATCCTGACACACTTCTTTTGCCTCGTCCACAGTCATACTTCTCATCATGCATTCACGTCAGTTATGGGTGCTGTGCATTTTCCCTTTTTTAAACAGACCACTTATTTGGTCGTGCAGTTCCATCTTGGTCCCGATGCCCACTCTGCCACTCACATTCACTTATATTCTTTTAGTCAGTCGTCGTTCATTAATTCTTGCAACATGACCAAACCATTTTAACGTACTTGCCAGCCCTTACAAAGGGATATGGAAGGGGTTGGAGGTGGGCTGGGAAGGGGGGGAGTGGTTGTGCCTCCTGATACCTCTCTCACCAAGCGAACCACGGGTCACCTTGTGGTAAGTGATTACCGTCGCCTATGGACACCTACACATACATACACCAACACAGAAACTATTGATGGCCTATTAGGAAACGGGATAGGAATAGGGGGAAGGTCTATATGCCTCCGGAGTCCGGATTCATCTCTCACCGAACGAATCGCAGCATGAGCCACTTTACGTTGATATTCTTAGAGGTCGTGATATTTCACCTGTCGAGCCGGACCATTCATGCAGTTCCCTGCGTGGCTCTACATCTTTCTTCAGCGTAGGTACTACTGAACTTATAGATAAGTAGAAACTGCTGTAGAAACGACGATCGTTTACTACAAACACATAGAACAGATGTGATATTTTCCGCAGATGTTAATTGTAGTTGTCACACTGCATAGCAACAGCGGAATGATGTTAAATATATGTACCTACATATTTATATAGCTTTACCTGTTTGTTTGTGTTACCTGAGTACGTGAGTCTACCTGTGTTTAAGTGACGACGAGGCCATGTCGTTACCACACAGGAACATATAAACCGCAATCAGTACAGCCGTTTTCACCTGACAATTTAACGAACGGGTACATTTAATATGACTAGGGTGCCACATCACGAACATTCAAATTTTCCACGTTTTCTGATTGGAAATTATCGTTACGGCATATGACGGCATTTAACGTCATCTGACGTTAAAATCGTTTAACGTTTACTAATTTATTAATCTTGCACTTTTATTTTATTTTTCTCTTTCTTCCTCTCCTCCTCGACTCCCATCTCAAACATGCGCACAAACACATTTCATGTACTTCCCTAACATGGAAAAGGTTCCGTAATTAGTGATAGAATTTTTCACTATTCGTCGCTTCGAGTACGTTTCTACTCGCCTTGGTAGTCTGAAGGACTAGATTCGGCTTCTGAAACGAGTCGTGGAAACAAATTCTTGCTCAACCTAACGACTTTTCAGAAGTTATATGTGATAAATATAGATGGTTGGATGACATCGTCCATCTATCCTCCACAGGTTCCTCCATCTTTTATTCCATTTGGGAAAAGAGATGAAGAAGTGATATAAACAGTGATCAACAACTGGTGTCAATATCAGCCGGCATACTATGGCTTTTAATTTGGACCACAACCACAACAAATCATCATAAATTAAAAAAAATAATCACTCTCGTCACTCTTTCTCTATTGACAATATAGGGGTACAAAATTTCATACTTCTCAAGGAAATCCGTAGACGGAGTAACTGACATAGCACGCTGAAGTGGAGGTGAGCCGGCCACATCGCTAGAAGAACCGACGAGCGATGGGGAAGAAAGTTTTTAGTGTGGCGACCACGGACTCTACTGCGCAGCGTAGGCCCTCCCTCCCCCTTCTAGGGTGGCAGCAGTGGACAAATCTGGGATGATGATGATGATGTTGATTAGAATTTATGACCACTAAAGAGGTTAATGCTCCGCTCCGTTTGGTCATTATTTAACACTAAAAGGATTTCTCAAATCGCTACCATAGTTCTTGAGATTAGCGCATTCAGACAAACAAATATAAATGTTCGTGTACTTCCTTCATTTTCAGAGTATTTGTTTGTCCAGCGCTATCTATATGACAATTGATTTGATTGGATTATTTTAGTTAAGGAAATCCCAGGTAAGTACGTCTTATCATGATAATCGGTATCAATTAAAATGGAAGAGGTGTTAATTCATTTAATGAAATTATGATCACATGTTGTTATTAATATCTGTCTCGGTGGCCCACTCCCCGTTTTTGAATCAAGAAGCCGTCAGTACGATTCCGGTGTCACACTGTGTTCTCGGAATTCTTTTCGGTAGTTATATCTGATAAATATCGATATCTGACAACATTGTGAACAGTGTATGGCAATAGGTTCCGCCACCTATTCTATTTAGGGCGAAAAATTCTGCGAGTCGAGGCTTAACAGCCGCTCCTTCCACGTGCGGGTAGAAAAGGGCATAAAATGCATATAATGGAGGATTAAGAAGTTTTACTTCAGTCGTATGATCTAAAGTAAATTCGTTAGGTTTATTTTGATTAATTTTCCTGTTCCTATGTTCGTGCCTTTCGGGAATTCCTCAATTCGCAGTAGTTATTAATTACATTGTACTTCACTATACAGTATCCTACTAATACTAGCTATACACTATCAACTAATAGTAACGACTACTATTACCAACTATTACTACTCACTACCGTCTCCGTGTGGACACCGAAAAGTTGCAAACAAAGTTTTGTACTTAAACATTTTTGTTAAAAATCATTTTGTTCATCTATCAGACTGATCTTATGCGAAGCGTGTACATATTCAAATGGTGATTTTGAAATGAAATATAATTAGTGGAGCGTTACGTGTCGGTCGTAAACCGACACAATACCCTGTTAGTATTAAAACGATTAGCTAAGATAACTTGGCCGATAAGCCATCTGTCTCCATATATACATGTGTACATGTTACGTACATATATACATATTACGATATACATGTACAAATATAAATATATATCTAACTATCTATACACCATATTTATCATTAAGGAATTCGTAGAAAGCAGGATTTGGCTAAATTTGTCGGTCATTTCTATTTAAAAACTAATTTTTGTTAGTGTCGTCATCGTCGCAATTTAATAGTCGTAATAAAAATTTCAATTGTTTTTTTTTTATGTACATAATTTAGTGTATTATATTTTATTATAACTCACACAGAATAAAATATAACAATCTTTATTACAGTGTAGGGTACTATGGTACTGTTTTTTTTTGAAAAATATATTTATATTACTACAATATTTTGGAGCGAAATTTGGTATTCGTCGTAGCTTTGAAATTCTGTCTTTTTAACGCTATATACCTAACTATAAACCTTCAAAATTGACTTTAAAGTATTCTACTTTATATCCGATAGTGTTTTCAAATATTAATATAAAATTTATAATTAGTAATGTAAAAAATATTTATTTCGAAGTAAGTCACTCCTAAAATAACTTTTCTTTAACACTTGCAGAACCTATTGTGGAGTAATTCTATACTTACAACGCCATCTAGTTTAGCAAGCTAAGAAACTGAAAATTGTGAAAATTTAGTGTTGTGATGTTAGTATTTTTTAAAATTGAATAAATCGCCTATACTCGTCGAATTTTTACGTTACAAATGCAATAGTTAGGTGGCGGAACCTATCATTGGGCAGCATATTTTCAGTCATCATATTTAACATACATTACTTCCGAAAGGAACTTCTAAAACTCATTGGCTTAAACAAGGATCGATCCCACGTTTTTTATTATTATGAAACTTGGTGCTCTACCTTCCCGACTATCGAAACGAATGTTTTTTTAACCGACTTCGAAAAAAGGAGGAGGTTCTCAATTCGTCTGTATGTATAATTTATTTTTTTATGTATGTTCACCGATATTTTCGTCAATTATGGACCGATTTCAAATAATTTTTTCGTTATATAGTGTTTACTTCCGAGATGGTCCCATATTCACCAGGTCAGGATCTGATGATGGGAACCAGGAGAAATCGAATGCATCCACCAAAAGTTGTATGCAAGTATGGTGTTTTATTACGTAATTGTAATGTCTTACGGATATTCTTTATGGTGCCAACATTTGATGCTGCTGTGCTGATGAAGAAGCCACAAAACTCCTCAACGGTTAGTTTGAAGTCAACACTGCAATTGGTCGATAGAAACTACTTGGTAGTATGTAGGGCTAGCGTGTTGCTTATGAAGTATGCTGGAATATACACCTGATGCTGCTATGCTGATGAAGAAGCCACAGAACTCCTTAACGGTTAGGAGTTGGGAGACAGTACTGCAGTTAGTCGATGGAAACTGTTTAGTAATATATAGTAGTAGTAGTAGTAGTAGCAGAACTCTTATACGGTTAGAAGTTAGGTCACAATTCTATAAAAAAAACAAATGATAATTACAAAAATATAAATACTTAGCAAGTATTATCATACTCTTTTATCTAAGTACCTATTTATGACAATTATAGCTCCGTAAAAATATCAACCATTTAACAAACGGACTTGTAATTAGTGAAAATTATTTACTAAACCGAAAGCCCTGTAAATGAACTAACTTCCATTGAAGTTTACAACTCATTAATATCACTAAAACTCGTGGTTATTTTTGTTATTTTTATGTCCCAAATGGAATAGGTGGCGAAGGCTAATTGTAATATTATCTTCATAATAGATAGACATTCATAATAGATAGTCACGGTGGACTCCTTAAGTATTCAAACGATTTTAATAAAATGTTGCACACTGCGTGCAATTACCGAATTAAAAGATAGGATGGTTTTAAAGTTGCAACACTTGCAACCTTGTTTACAATTGCAATGTTATTTTACAGAGTCGTAATTATTCACTAGTTTCATAAGATTCTCATAGATGGCGTTAAAGAACAATTAGTGAACGACGCCTGTATTTTAATTTGGAAATGTAACTATCCGAATCTGCTTGTTTACTTGGTAGAGACAGAGCAGACTAAATTGCACATAAATCAATCAATCATTTATTCATTAAATTTTGGGTTAGTAAGTACAAGGTAATAATTTTTCAATTCATATACCAACCAACGTCGTATACAAACCAACGCAAAGAAGGAAGCTTAATATTCAAGTGTCGGTTTGAAATTTAAAAATTCTATAGCATTCACGTGTAAGCATTGCATAAAATTAATGCATCTTGGGTGAACTGATGTTGACGGGACTCTAACTGGCAGCAAGCTGACATAATGCCAACCTAACATGCAAAATTTTAATTACAAATTATACTGGAAGAAAAAGAAAATAGTTCGATTGTTTCAAAGTTTAAGTGTCAGTGTTGTAACATAGATTGATAACGCAAATACCAATTATAAATCTTATTAGAACTATTTTCGCCATCTATGCGGACTAAATCAGTAACAAGAGTGGCTTTGTTACTAGTACCAGTTACTACTACTAGTAGGTTAATTACATAGCATAAAACAAAGTCGCTTTTTACTGTCTGTCCCCTAATATGCTAAGATCTTTGAAACTACGCAACGGATTTTCATGTGGTTTTTTTTTAAATAGATAGAGGGTGTCAACTGGGTGGTTTTATATATAATTCGTGTATAATGTAATAAAGAAAAGCTGGTAATTTTCTGAATTTAGTACTTTAATTGTAAACGCTGTAAAGATTACTTTTGATGCGGAACAAAGTTCGCCAAGTCAGCTAGTTATAAAATACTAGTGTCCGACCGAAAGTTCGGTTTCGGTTTCGGCCGAGTTTCGGCCAAAAATCAATTCTCGGCGGAAGTTTCGTTTTCGGCCAAATTTGGCCGAAACTTTTGCCGAAACCGAAACTATTGTAGTACTAATTCTGACTTGTGGTTCTCTTCTCGTTTTTCTGTATCTTATCGTCCTGTATCTTCTGTATATTTATGTCTTGTGTGTCTTTGTTGAGAGTGTAATAGTACATACTAGTCATGTAACGAATATTCGCATTCGCATTCGCGAATATTCGCATGTTTTTGGGTATTCGCATTCGCATTCGCAAGGAATACTGCGAATGTTTGGCGAATGTTTTTAAAAACAAAAATAAAGAAATTGTATATAGCAAGATGATACGAAAAATTAGCTTTATATTTTCTTTAATATTTTACTCTCTTAGATTAGTGTATTATATTATGGATCAGCTATTAGGTATATAAACAACTGCACGTCAAGTCCCTTGCGGGGGAGGCAGAGAGAACAGAGCGCCATAAGGGACGATTCATACACGCCTCACTCGTTTCTTTGAGTTTCATAATTCTTGTCATACATGGTCGTCGAACCTTAAGGCTCCTGACATCACCTTCCTCAAGGATAGTCATTCTATATGTGTGTCGTGGCGGTCTGCGTAACCTATATATTCATCTGGTTTAGCATGGTTCTGCTGGGTCAATCTGGCATCATCCATTTGTCCCATGTTTCCGAATCATCGGTTTTTGGTTTCTTACTTTAACATCGACAGTCTCTTTCAATCCTTCTTCCTTCCTCACAACCTTGTTCTCGACGCGATCAGCGGTCTCCGCAGATTTTGGGCCCTCTTTCGACCGCGTTTATCCTTTCGTGCAAACCCTGCCATACCCAACTCAAATCGATTTAATCAAATTTTCATACCGTATGCAGTATGATCCAACATAAAAGTTGCAGTTCATTTTTTTTTATAAAACTCTAGCCGCAAGATTAAACACGAGAGCGTTACATCAGGAAGACGCGTTTTATGTGTGAAACTTTTTTCAAAATATTCTTCTACGCGTGATATTAATCATTAAATAACTGTACCAATATGGCTTGACCGATTTTGATGAAATTTTGTAGGCATTTTAGGTCTAAGAATGATTCGAATGCATTTGCGAAAGCTTAAAAGAAATATTCACATTCGCATTCGCGAATGTTTTTAGGAAATATTCGTATTCGGATTCGCGTTCGCGAATGTCCAAAATCCAACATTCGTAACATCACTAGTACATACATACATATCTTTACACCAACTCTCTGTGTGGTAGGCAGAGAAAAGAGATCACCATAAGGCACGATCCCTCACTTCTTTGACTTTCAGTCAACATTGTCATACATGCTCGCCGGTTGTTATGACTCGTGGCATAACCTTTCTTAAGGACACGTTTAATTTGATCATGGAAAGTTTGTGCTCACCGTCATGGAGTCCAACATCCTTCCGCTTCTATACTGTACATCTGCTTAGTCAATCTTGCATCAATCATTCTTTCTACATGGCCAAACCATCGGAGTATGCACTTCCTTAATTTTTACAGTGACACTCTACCAATACTTATAAACTTTCCTTCCTTATATCTTTTTTTTTCGTTGCGATCGGTGAACCTCATACTTGGAAATTTTGCGCAGTGACCTCAGTTCGACTGCTTTATCATTATTTTCATGCACCATCTGCCATGCCAACTCTCGCTTTCATAAGTTAGTGTTGGGATCAGTACCGCACTGTAAATAGCAAGGCTTTGATGCTCAGATTGTTTGGGCCCAGGCATCCGCCCGACGCTCTATTTACACTTTTTTCTACATTACTCTTCTTTCTACAATCCCGGTGTAAAAGTATTTTAAGTAATTATTATTATGAGATGAGATGAGTGGTAGAGCCACGCAGTTCGCTGCATAAATGGGCTGAGTCGACCGGTTAGATACAGTCGCGTTTTGCTCGGTGAGAGACCTGGAGGCCCAACTCCTACCCCTCTCCCCTCCTCATTCGATTTCTAACTGCTTTAGTATCCCACTAATAAAAATATTCTCAGGGGTTGACGTCAGTTGGCTGGTCACAAAACCGCAGCCAAATCTTTTGACTACATGGATAATCCGAAAGGATGACATGTTGTGCCGACCCCATTTATAGTGGGCAAAGGGCAGGAAAGTGATGCTCATTTTTAGTTAAGTGGTTTGGAGGATGGTTCCCCGAGCGCGACGGGTGGCAGGCGCGTTACATCGCCTGCTGTCCAATCTCGGGAGACCGGGAGAATAAGTTCGCCGCCTCTACAGTGGCGTCGTGCGATCCCCCGTCTGGTCGCGAGACCTTGGCGTTTGGAGCCGCCCAGCCCTGGGGAGCCTCACACCGAGACTTCCCGAGTATGAGGTCCCCTCGCAACCGAGGGGGGCGACGGCAGGGTGGTCCAGAGCGCTTGAGCACTAGACCATCCTAACGCCGGACGAAGGCCGCCGCGAGGTTTTAGTGGGTAGCCCTTGGATTGGATTGCAGTGTACTGCTTTGGGAGTCCCACACTATCCTCTGCCGTACCCAGGCGGGGGGTGTGCATAACATAAAGCATTTCCTCGCGTAAAAAGAAAGGTACCTCAAAAGAGATTAATGATTCTTCTGAGTACAAGTACAAAACAAAGTATTGAATAGTAATATCTCAAAATACCAATAAGTATATCATGAAACAAACAATTACCAATTTGAATGTTGGTTTTTACCTATTTCTTTTGAGATGTAAGGATTCGGCGAGTAGAGGCTTAACAGCCTCTGCCTACACCTTAGCATAGTAAAAGGCGTAAAGTTATGTTGTTGATTGGCACAAAATTAATACATATACCCATTGTTTTTCATTTTAAATCTAATTAATGCAAAATATTGGGCAAAATGAATCAAATTTGAGTATTTTAAAGAATTTTAAACTTGAGCACGTGAGTTTCGGTTTCGGTTTCGGCCGAAACTGAAGTGCCGGCCGAACATTCGGTTTCAGTTTCGGTTTCGGCCGGAAAACCAGTTTCGGTCGGACTCTATAAAAATACCCATGATTGACGGACGCATAAAGAATAGGTTAAATTTGAAACTTAGTAGGTAGGTGTATTATCGTGACGTCGAATAAAAACACAATTACACTTTTAATGGTGCATTTATAAAATCGAATTGGAAACATTGTGGAATTTCTTATCAGGCAGGTACTGTAATCAAAATGTTTAATGTAATTATTCTGAAGATTAAGACTAATAGGTATACACCTAATCTGTAATCTGTTAAAGACATTAAGATGGTATAGTGTGGTCTTAGTCCATGATTCTGAATGAAACATGACACATTCAAAGATAGATCACTAATATCGTACAAGAATGTACCTTTCCCGTGGGATAGTTACAAATTTTAACTATAGTATTAGGCAATATGGTGGTCGAACACACGATTTCTGAATCCAGGCGTCGCGGGTTCGAATCCTGGCACACACCAATGACTTTTCGAAATTAATACCGAAAGATATGTGTGATAAATATTGATGACTAAAAACTTTGCGCCCGGTATGGTAATAAGTTCGCCTACCTATTCCATTTGGGACGTAAACATAATGGCGAGTCGAGGCTTAACAGTCACTGCCTACACCTTCGGGTAGAAAGCGGCGTGAAGTTATGTTATGTTATATGAAGTATGACGATGAGAAACTGAATAATATATTGGTTATCTTGAGCGTTTGTTTATTTATTTGTGTATTTGTTAATTGTAATGATCACAATATGACACCGAGATGAATCCACCGCTGAGCACTTGAAGGTCTCATGTGTAGGTTTTCTAAGAAACTGGTATAATGTGACCAATGACCGTATGGTTTTTTTTTCTATTAACTATCTACCTCCGCCCACAGGATGTAAGCTTGTTCACATCACACACAATGTTGAGTTTTTGCTTCGACATCCGTAAAGACCACCGCTGAGTTGCGGGCGATGCTGAAATTTGGAGAAATCTATTACTAGTTTTATAAGGCTGAAGAGTTTGTTTGTTTGGACGTACTAATCTTTGGAACTACTTGGCTATAATATAACTCTGCGGAACACTGAGTTTTTTAGTGACAGAAGTATATAATTTTGTCGTTTAAATAGTCTGGAGGTTGGGCGTCCCGCTTCTGAAAAATTTTTCTCCTGTCTTGGCATCGAATCCGGGCTCATTGGTGAGAGCTCATATACAATGCCTTGCCTTGGGGGAATTCTTTTGGGAAGGCATGTGTGATAAATATCGATGACTGACAACATTCTGCCCGGTGTATGGTAACAGGTTCCGCCACCTATTATTCTGTCTGGGAAGTAAAAATTCGGCGATTCGAGGCTTAGTATGATGGTAAGAAATACATTTGGTGTGTTGATGTTACATTATCTACCTGAATAAAATAAAGATATTTGTCCGAATCCATCTGTCTGGTTTGAACTGATGATTATTTTTACAGCTTCCTTAGAACAAAAGAGAAAATAATAAAGAAAAGTAATAAATTCAATTAATTGGTCGCAAATGTCTGGGTGGTCCAGTGGTCGAGCACCCCGCTTCTGATTTATGAAGTTATGGGTTCGAATACGGGCTCACACCAATGACTTTTCAAAATCTCGATGACTGAAAACATTGCGCCCGGTATGGCAATAGGTTAGCCACCTATTCCATTTAGGACGTGAACATAAGGGCTAGACGAAGCATAACAGCCGCTGCCTAGACCTTCGGGTAGAGAAATGCGTGAATTTATGTTGTTGTAATTAGTTGAAAGCGAGTATCAGTGTAATAATAAGAAAGGGCATGCTCCAATGGTTCAGAATGTACAAAGAATGGATGATACAAGATTGACTAGGCAGATACATCGTGCAAAAGCAGAACTATGTGGAAGTGGAAGGCGGCACTACATTTTTTCCATGTCAAAATTAAACATTTTCTTGATAAAGGTGATGTCAGGAGTCTTAAAAACCGACAAGCTTGCATGACAACATGTATAAAGTCTAAGAAGCGAGTGAACTGTGTACAAATTGTGCCCTCTGGGTAAAGTTCTCTCTACCTACCCCGCAAAATACTGGGCGTTAATTTATGTATGTATGTAAGTTTAAAATTATCATCAGCTGAAAAAAAGAGTTTAGAGAAGAGCAGTTTTAATTTATTTATACTTACATGATTAAAATAAAGTAGAAGTATTTATTCACGATATAGTCACGATTACGACTGCCTAGAATTGAATTGAAAATTATATTTTATTTTTATAAATAAAACTAGTCTTCATTAGTAAGTACCCGGTGCTTCAGGTATCTGCTAGTGGAATTTCCGTTCATCCGATTCATAGTCTTCAAATATTACAAAGACCATTGTTAGCAGGTTGTAAGGAGGTGAGGCGGACAGGAATGTAATATCGATTTACGAAAGCTTAATGTGTTCACATGGGACCACAATCCATGGGCTCACTTGACCAGGAGCAGGTAGAAGAACCATACAAATGTATCCTACGAACCCTTGATTTTACCAATGGATCGAAACTAAATAAAAACTGTCTAAGTTTACCTAAAGTGTCTATATCAATATTGTAAAAACGAAATAATTGTTTGCTAATAATCTATTATCTTTTGAAATAAACTAACCTTTTTATAACTATGCTACAAATAGAGAGCTTATCTATTCAGTAACAACTTAGTTTAGATTATTATTATTTTAATAGTCAGGAAACCTCACAGAAAAAAACATTCAAATAAATTCCTTTATATTTCGATAACTAATATTTTGAGGAGAGTTTCATAAATTCGAATACCATACCATACCATTCGAATGTAAGTTCATCTAAAATATTCTAAAACAATGAGTAATAGCAATCTCGTTTGTTGTTTATTGTTTATTTTTGTCATTATCTGTAGATAAGTTCATAACTTCGTTCGTTACCTACCTGTTCGCTAAATGTAATCTGTAACCATGGCGGGAAAAGCTAATAAAAAAAGTTAAAACCATATTAGCGGGAAAGTAAAATATGTGCTAGGAAACAACAAAATCATGCCCGTACCGGGCGAAGTGTACCAACTTTAACAAACAATAGCATCCTTTCGAGAAATTCGCCAATTCTTACAGAGGTTTGGTAAATAACGCATCCATTATTGTTGAGTGCGCGAGAAACGGGAATTAGCAAAGACTGTGTTGTTTGCTTTTCTTCAGTTGGCAACACTGATTTTTTTTAAAGAATTATTTATCAGCCTATAAATAAACTGCGCACTTTTTATACACAAATTATCTTGTACTTACATAAATGGCTTTTGATAACTGTCTTAGTGGAGGGCCGTTAGATTCTTACTTAAGAATCCAGGGCCAATCAATGAATCTTCATACCAATTTTTGAATGTGTTTATAACAACATATAGAAAAATGTTATTAATTAAAAATTACTTATGAAAAAACAATCATTTACATACTTACATAATTTCACGCTAAATCCCTTGCGGGGTAGGCAGAAAGAACAGAGAGCCATAAGGCACGATACTTACACGCCTCACTCGCTGCGTTGACTTTCATAACGCTTTTCTTGCACGCGCGTCGATTTTTGAAGCTCCTAACATTTATTACCTTCCTCCAGAATACGTTCTATTTGGTCATGGAATGTCTGTCTTGGCCGTCCTCGACTCAAAAAAAAATCAAAATCAAAATCTCATTTATTCAGTTTAGGTCATTAAAGACACTTATGAACGTCAATAATTTCAATCCGCCAATTCGATTACTCACGTCCTGAGAAGAATTGGCAAGAAACTCAGGGGAGTCTTTTTTTTTTCTTTTTACTTAATTTTAAGTAAACTAAATTACAAATTATTAGAATAATTTATAGAGCAAGATGAGGTTCCTCACGTAAAACTTAGGACACAGTACGTTAATATTCTTTGGACGCTTGAACAGACCAGTCCCCACAAACAGCACCCGTTCACGAGCATGACCCATATCTCAGCCATCGCCTCCCTCGCCATATTTTAGGGAAGGTGGCGACCCGATCAACGACGCCGCTATAAGCAAGGACTTTTCAGTGAGCATGACTTATTCAAGATCCCAGACAAAACAAAAAAAGAAATTAGTAAGCTTGCCGGTGAGAAACGTCATATTGCACACAATCCTACTAATTAACAGTAATGTTTAGTTAGCAGATTAACAATATTTTGCTACAGCAAATACAAACAATATAACACAAGAGAAGCAATTCAATTCCAAACGGTTTTATCATTGATATAATCTGCGATACAGTAATAAGCCCTTGAATATAGTCTACTTTTAACATATTTCTTAAATTTACATAACGATAATTCAACCGCGTCGTTTGGAAGCTTATTATAAAAGCGTATACATTGACCTGGAAACGCGTTAGAAATTTTATGGAGCCTAGTAGTGGACACAGCAAGTTTGTTTTTATTTCTTAAGTTTAATTGATGAATATCACTGTTTTTCTTAAATTTAGTTATATTTTTATGAACATAGATTAAATTATCATAAATATATTGTGAATGTAACGTCATTATTCGTATCTCTTTAAATTTACTTCTCAGTGTATCCCTGGGACTCATCATATAGATAGCACGAATAGCTCGTTTCTGGAGCACAAAGACCGAGTCTACATCCGCAGCACTACCCCAAAGCAATAGACCATATGACATAATGCTGTGAAAATAACTAAAATATACTAAACGTGCAGTATCAACGTCGGTCAGTTGACGTATTTTCTTTACAGCGTAAGCGGCTGAGCTAAGTCTACCAGATAACGTCTCTATATGTGGGCCCCACTGTAGTTTAGAGTCTAATGTTATCCCAAGAAAGACAACCTTATTGACCAATTCCAGTCTCCTGTTGTCCATCACGACACTGGTTTTTACTTGTTTAACATTTTTTGTGAAAAATCTAACATATTTGGTTTTGCTACCATTTAAAAGCAAATTATTAGCACTAAACCAGTTTACTATCTTTGAAAGAGCATTGTTTACATCGTCAATTAATGATAGTTGTCTCTTTACCTTAAAAACTAAAGAAGTATCATCTGCAAACAAAACTATTTCATGATTGTCCTTTACAAGATAAGGTAGATCATTAATGTACAAAAGAAACAGGAAAGGTCCCAAGATAGAGCCCTGCGGCACCCCCATTGCTACGGCTGATCCATGTGATCTCTTTCCGTTAACATCTACTGTTTGGATCCTATTACGTAGGTAAGAAGTAAGAAGATCCAAAGCAATGCCCCTTATGCCATAGTGATGTAGTTTTCTGACCAGAGTCTTATGCTGGACACAATCAAAAGCTTTAGATAGGTCACAAAATACCCCATAGGCATCCTGCGACTCCTCCCAAGCCTCAAATATACTTTCGAGTAATTTTACCCCAGCATCACATGTTGACCGTCCTCGAGTGAAACCGAATTGTTTATTATGCAGCAGACTATTTTCATTAAAGTATTTAAGTAACTGAGCGAGGATTAGTTTTTCGAAAATTTTACTTAATGTAGGTAGTACAGATATTGGTCTAAAGTTAATGGGTTCTAATGTACTACCTGATTTATGCAACGGAATAATCTTGCTTAGTTTCATCAGGTCAGGAAACACACCACAATCAATACATTTATTAAAAATCACAATTAAAGCGGGAGCGATAGTGCTAAATAAAGATTTTATAATATATACAGAAATGCCCCACAAATCAGCCGTCCTCTTAATATTAATTGATTTAAGCGCGACATTTAGATCAAACCTATCGACATGACGAAACTTAAAACCGTTAAAAAATTCAGGCACGTTTTCTTTAAGTAACGAGTCTGCAAGGGAGGTGGAAGAGCCTAGAGCACTAGTAAGATTGACGGGGAAAACAGAAAAAAAATTTTCAAAGGCATTGGCCACCTCATAATCTGAGCTGGTCTCATGGCCATCGACACATAACTTAAATTCTGAATCCCTAGCCAGACTCCTACCAGTCTCTTCACTGATGACTCTCCAAGTGGCTTTGATTGTGTTACTACTATTTCTTATTTTACATTTAATGAAAATAGATTTCGCTACTTTACAAACACGTTTGAAAATCTTTGAATATAATTTTACATAATTGCCAAACTCTTCACTGCGGTTGAATTGTCTTTCATAGTACAACATGTACAAAGTTTGCCTACTTT
The DNA here is from genome assembly GCA_905147225.2 of Euproctis similis. Taxonomy (NCBI): domain Eukaryota; kingdom Metazoa; phylum Arthropoda; class Insecta; order Lepidoptera; family Erebidae; genus Euproctis; species Euproctis similis. Next base: position 5,680,384 of record LR990107.1, read on the forward strand.
TATGAATCCCTGTGGTTGCCCAGTCGCCAAAGACGGGGCTATTAGCAACAGTGATCTCCCTGGGAGTAAATATTTGGTTAAATTCGCGAAGAAAACAATTAAAAAATAAACTATACATTGAATTCGGTTCTAATTCATTATCTAAAAAAGGTAAGTTATTGGCTAAGTTAGCTTTCATACATTTCAAGCGACCAGCTGTTACTGGCACAAAAGTAATTTTTTTCTTCGCTTCATTTTTATTTTTTAATTTTATTGTAATCATTTGCCCAGAATGATCAGAATCTAATTTATTAATAATACTTTTTTGTGTAGGATTAATATCTGTATATATATTATCCAAACAGGTAGCTGTAGTAGCAGTTGTTCTAGTAGGCTCCATAAATAAATTAACCAAATTATGGGATTTAAAAAGACTTAGAATTTTACAAGTTGCAGTTGTATTAGCAAGAATATTCACATTAAAATCTCCACATACTAAAATACTTTTATCTGAATTACCAACTTTGCATAGGGCTTCATCCATGATTTCTATGAAAGAGTTAAGGTCCGCAGCAGGTGGTTTGTATACACATAAAACAATGAACTGCTCCAATTGTACACAGGACAGTTCTATGGAACATTCTACAGAGAGGGACACAATATCTTTCCGTTCTTTAAATTTAAGGTTTTTATTAAGCAAGATAAGCGACCCCCCATGTACTGTGTTGACCCTGCAGAATGAACTGCCTACCTGGTGGTTGCTGAAATTAAACATAAGCTGATGCTTCTTCAACCAATGTTCAGTGATACACATAATACTAATGTTATCAGCGTTCATGAATAATTCCAGTTCTAGTTGCTTGCCTTCAGTCATACAATATATATTCTGATGCACCAGGTTAATATCATTAACTGTATTATTTTTTTTACATTTATGTGGGCAGTGTGACCTGTTATATTTATCATTTGATTGTATTGCTAAATCAATTAATTGAGAATGTAATGAATTAGAGCTAGAGGTGGTTACCTCTGTTGTCTCATTGACTAATTTAAATGATTTATAATAGGAATGTCAGACATAAGCTTAATAGAAGCTAAATTATAATTAATGTCATTGTTTAATGAACAGGTACTGGAAGATTCTATACCAATAGTCTTCCCAATACAGGTATAATTAGTAGCCAGGTTATTGGCTACAATATCAAAAAAATAGGATAGCGAAAGTGCTATCTGTCGCTTAAAACTATTATTGAGGTAATATCTACCTTTTGTCAGATTGTAAAATTTTGTGCTAACAAAACTGTTAGTATCAATCAAATGAAGTTTATCATTATATGTACTTATTGTATGAAGCACATTATTCAACTTATACCTAAGATTATTTTCTGCTTCTGACAGCTTCTTACAGTAGGGGAATGTGAACAAAATTATACTATTTAAGTTAAGGGACAACAAATAGTCACAATAATTAACAATATCTTGTTTGTTCACATTTCCTGTATTTTCTACTAGAATAATGAGATTATTATGTTTGTTTAATTTTAAATTTGTAATTTTTTTCATAATTATCTCAAAAGATGCTGATGGAAAACAATGGTTCACAACTGACTGTCCTCCTAAAAGTGAATTTAACTGAGGGCCCATATTCTTTCCAATACTATCACTAAACATAATAGTACTTTCCACATCACTTGGTATACAACATGTTACATCTAATGACTGGTCTGTGGTAATACTAGCATGGGAGCCATCACACAAGGTCTTAGTACTGTCACTGGAAACCATGGGCACACACACAGACTGTGGAGAACTAACATAAGCACACTTAAATGACTGAGTATTAGAAAGTGAATCAAAGTAGTCTACATTTAAATTACTCACTTCTAAAAGATTATCCACAGCCTCCGAGTACCCTTTAATCTCTTTCTCTAACAAATCATATTTATTTTTATTTAAGTTTAAGGATTCAGTGAGATAAAATCTCCTACATCCATCCGCTTTTGCATTGTATATCTGCTTAGTCAGTCTTGAATCATCCATTCTCTGTACATCTACATATTCATTCATTTTTATCGTTTATTTTTAGAAACAAAAGAAAACTCCGCAAATTTCGTTTTTTTTAATTGAGATCGTTCAAATATTCTGTTTTTTTTAATCTAAAAAAAAATTATAAAGATTAATTGACTGGCCTTTGATTCCTAGATTTAACAGTTTCATTATGTCTAACGGCACTAATTTATTTTTTTATGGCTATGTGAATATAAAATATAAAAATAATTTTGTAAAGTATCATAACTCTATTCACAATTGTATCTGAAAGAAAAAAAGAGACATTTTAATGTCATTTCGCGCCTAATTTAGTCAATACATAATTTATATATCTTCATACAAGTAAAAATAAAAAACTTTTATGGGCCAGTACAATAGAATAGTTTGCTGTTATTGTATACTAACAATAGAGCGGGCTTTATTGCATGCCTTGTATATGGACTTTCGACAGACGACGAGTTTTAGATTTACCTACTGAGATCTCATAGCAAGGAATACTACAGTTGAATTGTTATAAAATCTGCAAAAACATATCTAAACACACATTAGGGTAGCTACAAAGTATAATAAATTCTAATATCATATACTTCAGTAGGAAAGGCATATCAGATTTTTTAAATAAATTATCAATAATGATGCATGTATGAGTCGAGGATGGCCAAAACACACATTTCATGACAAAATAGAACGTGTTCTGGAGGAAGGTGATGTTAGGAGCCTCAAAAATCTATGTGCGTGCATGAAAAGAGTTATGAAAGTCAACGAAGCGAGTGAGGCGAGTAAGAATCGTGCCTTATGGCGCTCCTTTCTCTCTGCCTACCCCGCAAGGGATTTGGCGTGAAGTTATGTATGTATATTATCAATAATTATGACATACCGTTTGACATACCGCTGTGTTTTTTGGTGTTTGTCAAATAACTTATTACATTCACTAAGTTATAGGTACAAAGGTCTAAAAGCTTGAACATAATTACACAGTCGGATATAACACAAAGAAATTCCTACCGCACACAGCACATAAACCTCTCAACCGAGCCGATACACACATACACACATAATTCAACTGATTCAATAGTGAAAAAAATGGCCCACAATCTGTTTTAGGGTTCGGTATAAAATTAAACCTGTAATATAAGAAAACGCTTCCTGCTGTCTGTCTGTAGGTATGTTTAGATATTTAAAAATACAGAACGGATTCTGACGCAGATTCCTTTTGCATACTTTGTGTATCTCGTCCCAGAAGCTACTAGGTACAGTTATCTTCTTCTAAATCGTCACACACTTAACAGAGAGGTGGTCTCATCGATTAGAAGTTGGTGAAGCGCTTCACTTTCCGCCTACAATCCACGGGACCAGCTGCATTCCCGGTGCATTAATGGAGATGGGCGTCAAGAGCAGCCTTCAGCTGGTCGGTCCATCCACATCGGTGGACTACCGTGCGGTCTAGTACCTTCAACTTTCCCCTGAACCAAAATCTTCCCAGCGAGACGTAGCCGAAGAAAGACAGGAAACGAGCTGGACGTGGCCGATGGAGTGTAGAATCTATTAGATGTCAATTTCTTGAATGATGCAAACGTTAACTATAAATCACTCCACGATATACCAAGCATTCTTCTCCAACACCACTTTATCTACTTCCCCGAAGTGTCCGCGTCTCGCAAGCGTAAAGAATTATGGGAAACAGTAGCGCGCTGACCAGACGTATTTTAGTGGTTTCGGTGATGTTTCTGTTTCTCCATATTTTCTTCATCAGCACATCCATGGATGATCTTGAAATGGCCAAACACTGCTTAATTTCATCAAGATCTTGGCACCAGGTGCCAGAGTAATTACTCTGGACTTTTTAGCCAACCCCCAACAGCGAAGATCGGACGGTATTGTTTTCATGCTTGCTATAATTAAACATGACTTAAAACTTTTCATCCTAAAACTGCTTCAAAATATATAGTAGCCGTACGATACTTAAGCATAGAAATATTATGATAACATGAAAAAATATTAGTAACAATTAGTTAAGTCCAGTGTCCGAGTTTCGGCGCCTTAAATCATTACAATCTATTTCAATTCTACCATTATTTTCTGGGCATTGTAATTCAATTTTTGAGGAATAAAAACATGACAGATTTAGTTTTCAACAAAACGAAATGTCCAAAGAGCTCATGTCAAACAATTCTCTTTCAACACAAATCTTTGAAATATTTTATTTCGGCCATCGTATTTATTTTCTTTGAATTTGAAACATTGCTAAAAAAAAAAGAATATTTTAAGTCAAAAATAATATAGACCTAAAGAAAATAGCAAATACCTATAAATATATTCAAAATTGTATGGTTTAGAAGGGAAAAAAATAAATTTCATTTAAGTAATATTAATTTAAGACCACGATCGTTTACTTAATCTTTACTAAACAATTCCATACGGAACCGTTATCTGAAAAGTAATGATCGCATATGATCAATACCTCTTCAAAACTATAGCGGCAACACTTTGTTAACAGGTACAGATTATCGAGCCCACATCGACAGAGATTCTAACTAAAAAAAATTTGAACATGAGCGTACAATAATACGAATGTGACTGATGACCAATATTGAAAATAAATGATATTGATTCAAGTTTGCAATGAAAACATTAAGACCATACTCAGTGTTTACAAATTATGCTAAATAATGTAATAATCGGACCAAGGAAATTTTTTAGAAGAAGATAGGAAGCAAATTTGGAGATCCACACCAAGAAGGTTTTAGCTATTTCAGTTATGGTTATAGCTCTGGACAGGGGCGTAGCTACCGCCGTATCAGCCGTATCAATTATACGGGGCCCCCGGCGGTCAGGGGCCCCCGACGTGCGTTAGTTGTGAGAAATCCTTATCCTACATGGGCCCCCAAATAAATTTTTATACGGGGCCCCATCAAGGCACGCTACGCCACTGGCTCTGGAGTGACAAAGGTGTTTTAAATTCAATTCCAATAGCTACAAATATTATATTTTGTTACGTGTCGCCGAAATCCACTGGGATTATCCTCACCACATACGATGATTTTCACGAGTAATTAACAAAAAGATCTCTGTAAAGAGTTCGAAACGTCGGGAAATATATAGAAAATAGGTTCTATATAAACGCGATATAATCCATAAAAGTTGTTTCAATGTTATGAATCTGATTCGCGTAAATCTGTGAAATAAATATGTAAAACAGTACTGACACTCCATCTTTTTGTCGCTGTCGCATAACCTATGTATTTAAACTCACCCCCCAGAAAAAATATATGATAACTATAATTGTATAACTTTTCATTTCTGATATAAATAATCCTTTTCTTGGTTGGCAACAATATAGATATACCTACCTAGTACCAACTACTGCATTGTACTAAACCAGCCAAACTATAAATATTGGCATGAAAGGTCTACGCTTACAAAAATTCACATTCGTTGTTTTGACTGCCAAAATACAATCTAAGATTGCATTGTGTGTTTTTTTTTTGTAACCCGGCAACAATGAATCACCTGACTTTGGAAAGTGTTCCTCAAAAGCAAAACTTAGGCAAACTTTTGATTAACGATCAGTCTATTCTTAGGGTTTATTCCTTGACTCAGTTGAACATTTTAAATTATAGCCAATTTTTTTTATACAAATCATACATAACTTCACGCCAATTCCCTTGCAAGTAAGACAGAGAGAACAATGCTCCATAAGGCAAGATTTTTACACACCACTCTAGCTTCTTAACTTTGATAACTCTTGTCTTACACTCTCTTCAGTTAAGGCTTCACCTTCTCGGTCTTATGTCAAATCAATAAAGATAAGCTTTCCTACTTATAAAAAATTTCACGATTACAAAAGCAACTTCTGTAAAGTCATGACATTGTATTGGTGTCACAAACAGCTGACTGGCAGTCGGCAAATTCGATTCCCATCCAAGTACAAATGTCTATTATGCGTATTATGTATTCACAAACAAAACAATAATTCCTGAAATGTTTGTCCTTTTTGAATTCATAGAAGTCGGCCAAGTGCGAGTCGGACTCGCGCACGAAGGTTTACGTAGTATTCCGTACCATTATCTGTATTATTAGCTATGTGTGTAACATATTATAACTTCACGCTTATTTCTACCCGAAGGTGTAGACAGCGGCGGTTAAGCCTCGTCTCGCCGTTATGTTTCCGTCCCAAATGGAATAGGTGGCGAACGCATTGCCATACCGGGCGCAAAGGTTTCAGTCGTCGATATTTTTAACAAGTAACTTCCGAAAAGAACATCGAAAAGTCATTGGTGTGAGCCAGTGTGAGGACTCGAACACGCGTCCTCTAGTTTTAGAAACGGGTGCTCGACCACTGGACTACGGAGAAATGTACTGTTTGTAATTATTTAGTTTAATTGTATTTTAGTGAGAACATAAAATAAAACATTCTGCGAATAGGTAAAACGTCGGTAAAGAGTATCGAGCAGGGAACGACTGAAACAGACGGACGGACGGAGATCAAAATCTCAGCAGTAGGGTCCCGTTTAGGATAGGGAACCCTAAAAAGCAGGTATTGAAATTCTATTCTTCAGACGTCCCTAAGTTGGTAAAAATAATTTTGTAAATGTGCTCACTTCCTATAACTATAGAAATTATTTTTCAGGCTTTTATTAGTGGATTACGTTATTAGTTTTTTCAACGTGGTATATATTTCCTTTTTCGAAGATAATTTATGTATTTATGGTTTCGTCAGAAAAAAAAACAACTAAAAATAAATGGTCTCTATTGCACGCCATAATAAAGAAAGTAATATCTAACAATAGAAAAGAACATTCTGGTGTAATTTTTACATTTTAAACTGCTCTTAACGAGTTCTTCTTTACAATGGGCGGCTTCACCTCTAAGTAAGAAAAACCTTGAAAGTATAATAATTGTTTTTTGTGTATTTATGTTGCTTAAGGAATAGGTACAGACAATAGAGGGTGCTAGTGTTGTTATAAGCTGGCTTACCATATAACCTTTGGCTAGACCTGTAAAAAAGGTAAAAGGGCTGACATTGCTCTATGGCGAAAAGTCAAGGGGTTACTTACTTGGACTTAAAATTATGGATTATCTAGGCTGATTAAAATATGTTAAATGTATTAGTCTCGGTGGTCCAGTTGTTGAGCTCCCCGCTTCTAATTCAGAAGTCATGGGATCGATTCCCAGCTCACGCCAATTATTTCGCGGAGTTCTTTTTTTATGGGATAGGAGAGCAAACGAGCAGGCCTGTCACCTGATGGTAAGCAATCAACGCCGCCCATGGACATCAGCAACACATATAGTGTTACTGTTGCGTTGCCAACCTTTAAGGGATTGGGGATAGGAAAGGATGGGGAAGGGGGTGGGCCTCCGGGTACCTCTCTCACAGAACGAAACGCGGCATGAGCCACTTTACGTCGGTCTTCTGAGAGGTCGTGGTATTTCACCGGTCGAGCCGGCCCATTCATGCAGCGAACTGCTAGGCTCTACCACTGTCTTTTCGGAAGTTACTTCAGATAAATATCGATGACAGACAACTTTGTGCCCGGTGTATAGCAATAGGTAGATTCGCCACCTATTCAGGTTTGGACGAACCAAACCATGTGGCGAGTCGAAGCTTAACAGCCGCTGCTTACACCTTCGGGTGGAAAAAGGTGTAAAGTTATGTTCATGTATGTTATGTGATTGTACATAGTCTAAAGTCATTCGTGCCTATCTCCATACACTGCGCACAATTTGTCCGTCACCGATATTTATCATACACTAGTTGACCCAGTGAACTTTGTTCTGCATCAAAAGTATTTTTTTCAGCTTTTACAATTAAAGTGCTAAATCTCGAAAATGTTCCCTTTTTCTTTACTACACGTTAGACATGAATTATACTTACAAACACCCCATTGCCACCTTCTATCTATTAAAAAAAACGCATTAAAATCCGTTGTGTAGTTTCAAAGATCTAATATGAGGTATAAATAAGCATTTAGGGGGACAGAGAGGGGAATACGACTTTGTTTTATAATATACTAGCTGACCCGGCGAACTTTATTCCGCATCAAAATTAATAAACGAGTAAATTTTGGATATCATGAGGTTCAATTTGTGCTATTTATCGGCTTTAACTGCTGTCCCGCTATGTTAATACTGCAATATCTTCGAAAATATTCGTTTAAATTGCATGCTGTAAAGGGGCCAGGATCATCTATATCACTTAATTGGATCAAAATTTATGCTGTAATGTTTAAAATCGCTTCGTAAATACGCCCATATAAGGGGACAGACAGCGGAAAGTGACTTTGTTAATTTACTATGTAAAAAAAAAAATAGTCATGGTGTGTTATTCCTAAGAGATAGACATATGCCCTCGCGGACTTCTTAGTAGACCTTTTAAAGGTGTATAATAATGTTAGTACATTGTTTTGATTTATCACTTAGGGGCAGGGGCAAGGACAGGGGTTCAGGCAGCGTTTGAGATTAAAGTTCTAAATCTTGAAAATTATCACTTTTTTCACTACACTATACATGAATAAAAATGATATAAATGATCAAAACCACCCCGTTGACACCCTGTAACTATTAAAAAAACTGCATCAAAATCTGTTGCGTAGATTTAAAGATATGCGCATATATGGGGGCAGACAGCGGAAAGTGACTTTGTTTTATATTATGTAATGATGATACATTAGGGTGGTCCCTAATAAGGTTATTTTCAAATTTCTTTGCTCTCTCTCTTTGCCTTTTTGGTAATCTTCATCGCCACCAGTCACATGGATTTGAATTAAAAAATCTGTATTTATTCCAAATTTTGTGAATAACTGGAGTGATTTTGATGATATGACTGAAGCAAAGATCCAGTGATGTATATACATATCAAACGCATTCGTGATGTACATACATCACGAATGCGTTTGATTTCAAAACGTTTCAATTTGTCAGAACTTTTGTCGATACTTTTTAATCTAATCACCTTCTGGTTCTTATTGTTTAGTGGTATTCTTTCGTCGAAAAATTATTAGAAATCTTTTTTGTATAGCATTTAATTATCTATAAAAATATGTATGATTTATAATTCATTCGTTCCCAGGTTACAGAATTAACAACAACAAAATATATATTCCCCATGGTATTTCCATAGGAAACTTAGATTGGAATGCGCACCATCTTAGAATTAATATTAATAGCTCCAATTTTCAAAGATTTCTTTTTTATCAATGTGGAAGCATTACCCTGCTACATACATACATAATTTCACGCCAAATCCCTTGCGGGTAGGCAGAGAGAACGAAGCGCCATAAGGTACGATTCTTACACAATTAACTCGCTTCGTTGACTTTCATAACTCTTTTCATGCACGCACGTCGGTTTTTGAGGCTCATAACATCACCTTCCTCCAGGACACGTTCTATTCGGTCTCGGAATGTGTGCCTTGGCCGTCCTAGACTCCTACATCCATCCGCTTTTGCATACCACCCTACTATACATATAATAAAAATATAACTTATCACTGTCTGTACATGGAAGATAAATGAGAAAAATATCCACCTTTATTAAATAATCGAACACAAGACGATTCCATTTATTTTGTCGCTTTATCTGTCCGTTTTAATCTCAGAAATGGCATATCGAATTTAGATGTGTATTAGTAATGTATAGAGGAAAGTTTTAGTGAATTTAGTGTTTGTTTCATGTCAATCGGTTAATAAATGAAAAAGTAATGCTAATTTAAGGAATCACGTCGCACTTGCTGGACGTTTGTAGGATACAGACAGCGCGCTAAGAGCCTTAAGGTGCGATCAAAAATATTCTTTTTGGCATGGTAGAGCCAAGCAGTTCGCTGCATGAATGGGCTGGCTCCACCGGTGAAATACCACGACCTCTCAGAAGATCGACGAAAGGTAGCTCATGCCGCGTTTCGTTCTGTGAGAGAGGTACTCGGAACCCACCCCCCTTCCTTCCCTATCCCTTTAATGTCGGCAACGCAACAGTAACACTATAAGTGTTGCTGGTGTCCATGGGCCGCGTTAGTTGCTTACCATCAAGTGACACGCCTGCTCGTTTGCCCTCCTATCCCATAAAAAAAACTAACAAACAACTGATTTTGATGAGATATTGTTGATTAATTTCTTGTTCATATCGGGTATGTCTCAGAATTTGTCCAAATTTACTTTTAATACCCTTAAATGATGAGGGTGGTCCAGCGCTTATCTTTTTTTAGTTGCAAAATAAAACTTGCCGGGCTAACTTGTAATAATTACCTATTGTAATAAAATGTACCTACAACATTTAAGGACCAATTGTCAGATTTATGTTATTTATGGATTTCTTTATTATTATCTTAAAATGTCGGATTCGTTTTTCTTTTTGTGTTGGATTTAAGTTGTCTGAGAGCGGTGATGTTTAGGTATGGTACATTTGGACTCTTTTGTTCATCTATACTTTTGTTTAAAACTCATAAAAATAAAGCTGAAAGGGTTAAGAAGTATGACTAATTTACTGTCTTCGTGAGTCTTAGACAATCGCAGCCACAATTAGGTAGGTACTTTATTTTTCAAGAGATTATAAGAACTTTTGTTACTTACCTGGATTTGCTTCAATTTGCGAATTCATGTTATTTTAAATGTTCTATTGTTTTTAATACAATACCCTGTTTGAAGCTTGCCAATGTTTTAGTGTTTCCTATTGAGTTTGTATTGTAGCACTAAGCCAAGATAAATCTCTTGTGCTGGTAAATATTTCAATCACTTACTTTATCCCTCTTTATTGTTGATGAAACTTTAAAATCTATTTTATTACATACACACAACATAACTTCACACCATTTTCTACCCACAGGTGTAGGCAGTGGCTGGTAAGCCTCGGCACGCCGTTAAGTTTACGTCCCAAATCGAATAAGTGTCGAATCTATTGCCATAAACCGGCCGCAAAGTTGTCAGTCATATATTTAACCACACTTAATCTCAGAAAAGAATATCGAAAGGTCATTGGTGTGAGCCCTGATTCGCACCCACGCCTTCTTGATTCAGTAGATCACTGTACCACCGAGACTACATACATATTTATTGTTATATAAGATCATGATAGTGATTTTTGTGGGAGGCTCTTGGTGGATTTAGAGAAATGGAAAGGGATGTATGGACCTAATTTTGTCGCTTTGCAACACCTTGGAGAATTAACTGGTTGTACAGAAAGGTAAATTTTTGCGCGCTTTCTCACGTGTCAGTGTCACAAATAAACCCTAGTCACTAATTTTGAAGAAAACCAAAGTTATGGAATTTGAAAGAAAAAAGCTTTATGAATGTAAGGACAATGGTTGATGACTGTGTACTTGAGCAACTGGTACATTTGGGATGTTCATATATCAGAGTGACTTTACTCTTCTTTCGAAATTTGGGGTACCGGATACCTTTCATAATGGAAAAGACGTAGTAAGAAGAGTACAGTTACTCTGTACAATTACCCATTAAGTTCAGTCACCTTTAGTTATGAAAGGTATCCGGTACCGCTGACGTAGAAATAAGGGTATAGTTAACAGCATACAGGTAACGGCATGAACGAATGGATCGTTGGGTACATTTTTGGGGACTAGGAACCTGTCCAGCTCGCTATAGACAATGCCAACTTATGGAAGCGCGAGTTGAGTATTTGTTATGCGCATGAAACTAGAGTAAACACGGTCGAAATGCCACCACTGGGCAAAATTGGCGGAATGCCGCTTGCCGACAGCGCCCAGAAAAGGTTGTGCGGCAGGAAATTGGTTTGAAGAAGACCATCGGTGTTAAAGTAAGGGAGGGCGTGTTCCGATGGTACAGCCATATGGAAATAATGACATATACCAGACTAATTAATCAGATAAACAAGGCAGAAGCCCTCTTCTTCCCTTTCTTTGTACAATCCCCCTGGATTGTACAAGTCGGGGAAGCTCGTGAGTGCCCAAGACACTTTTCATATGCAAAACGAAAGTGCTATAGCGGAAGATTATATCAAGAACTTTAAAAAACAGCAAACGTATATGACAATTTAAGAGTTATGAAAATCTAAAAAGTGAAGTTTGTCCGAACCACTTCGCTCTTTCTACTTACCCCGTAAGAAAGTTATGTAACTCAGTAAGTATGTTGCATGAAAACATAACAAATATCGAAATTGACTGTCTCCGTTGATTTCTGAGTCTTCAAAATTTATTCTGTTCATTAATTTAGAAACTTTATAATTATATTTAGACACGACAAATTTTCTTCCAGTACCCATGTCCAAAACGGACTTAAATCAAATAAACAACATACCAAGGTATAATTAATGAAAAAAATGTTTTATTATTGCAGTGAGGTAAGTGGCGTGCCAGCAAGGACCACAAGTATTAATCTATACACCTTGAGATATCGTGGTTGTGCCTTTGGATCAATGTATTGTAGGAACTCATCCGCCCATTTTGAACGGTAACAAAATAATGTCGAACAGGCTATAAAGCAAAAAGTTCCGTCAGTCGCCATTTTTTTCTTCCATTTCTCAAAATCGTTCAGAATTTTTTAGTTTAGATTATGAAATGCTACAAAAACAGCACCCATGCTGGTTTCCAAAAGACTCAAGTTTATTTCTTATTTCATGCTTCACGTGTAAGAATATGTAAAAATGATACATTATAATTTCTCAATAATGGGAAGATAAATATTTCTAAATTACAATCTCATTCTTAAAGAGACTAGATGAAGTGGATTATTTGTTGACAATACAACATATAGATTCTTTACTACTCTGAGATTATTAATCTACCCCTGTAAAAGGACTCGTCTATTCATTTCATCCGAAAATAACATGAATCTTTATTTTTTAATAATAATAAATTGTTTGAAATTAGGCAGGTAAAATTTGTTAAAAGTCGGAAAAGAAACTCGAAACTAAAATTTTATTCCAAAGAACAATACATTTTTTTCAATATAGATTTGGAGAATACACCACGATGACTTACCTATTGAATAGGTAATGCGCAGGTAAAACAAACCTCCAACAAAATTTTATTGCTCTAAATATCTCTCCAAACGATATGACAATTTATTTATTGTATATGAGACATATGACATAACTAAAGACTTTTGTCGTGTAATTTAATTTGGGCGTGATTACTGTGATACCTTAAGTTTACACAGGTACCACTCGCGGCAACGGACGCGACCAAAATCATAAAGTTGTTTTAATTGTCGTGAATTTCATAAAAAGTCTAAAAACACAATAAGTACCTATTTGGTTATAGAAATGAAAGACAGCAAAGGGTTTTTTTTTTTATGAGAGAAGGGGCAAACGCGCTGGCGGGTCACCTGATGGAAAGCAATCACCGCCGCCCATGGCGTCTGCAATACCAGGGGCATCACATTTTCTTTTCTTTCACATCTCGCAACAATAATAACAATATTGTCAGGATCAATTAAAACATATTTGTTTTGTAACTTACTCACCGTCTTACAAAATACATGCATAATAAATTATAATGAGCGCTTACACAATAGCTGACAGAATAATAAAATCACAACAACAAACCTGTTTCAAAGATGGCGTTCACACATTGTTTCCCGCCAAATCAGCTGGGCAACTGTTTTTTTTTTTATGGAATAATAATGTCAGTGTCATGTGACAGTATGAACTATGAAGTGTCTTCTCTGTTCGTGTCGTTGGCACATAAAGGTATTACTTTAAATTTGTTGGAGTACATATTATTATTATTTTCACTTAGCACTTCCAAAAAGGAAAAAATCGCAAATAGAATCAATAGAAACCTGTTTTATGGGTGACGATCTGATCTTTACGAGTCACATGTTTCCCGCCAAATCAGCTGTTCAAATGTCAAGATTCCGAATATTATGTAGCAAACCGGTTTGAAGGTTTTCTAAATAATGATACTTGTCTGTGCTAGGAGAGCAAGTAATCAACGATATACGTACTATAGCAAAGTTATTTGATAAATTGTGATAATTTAGTTGTTTTAGCAAAACCACATTTTGATTAAGAATATTGATATCTCATTATGCACTTATAAATGACTTATCACTTAAACCTCAAAGTCAATCGAAAGCCATAGTTCAATTTGAATCAAGGACATTACTGATACAAGCCTAACAATACCTACTAACAATATAGAAAACTATCGTCACACACAACCATTTCGTAATAAACCAGACAATAACAATAATTCGCCGGAACTCTTGAGTCGTAGGTACCTGCTACAAAACATTTAATATAAAAAAAATCGTAGCTCTGAGTGCTCTGACTTTCCAAGAACGAGCACGGTCCCAAGTTGAACCTGTTATCGAGCAAAAAAACTCGGCGAGCAATGGCGGTCGGCCTATCAGCTGATTTTTGAAGCTTTGAGGCGCCCCTTTACCAAGTAATGCCGTTTTTCTTATCGTTGCCAATCGTTTTTATTATTACCGCTTACAATACTTATATCCTTTTAAATATACGAAATATAACTAAGTACCGATTTCAGTATCAATAGCATATAACCTGATATATATTTAAACTGATTAGCTAAGGTATTTTATGCACTAAAGGTATGTATATACACATAACGCCAACCTTTTATCTAAAATTTCACTACAGGCAATGATGAGGTCTTCTCAAAAACAGTCCATAAGCTTAAAAGCTATAAAATTATCATTGTTCATTGTAAGTACATCTAGCACAGCTGATTCAATACAATCTAATACTAAAAGACGGCATTGGCTGTTCCAACTGCATTCCTTACACACAAAACCTTGTTCGTAACATATCATAATACAGGGATGTGGTCCAACCTGTTTGTGCTCTCAGCTGATTCCCGCCAAAAATGGCGTCATGCCTAAAAAACCCACAATAGATTTGACAATACATATGGTCATTAGGTAGGTAGGCAGTTGCTATTTTTAAGGAACAACAGTGTTTTGTGATGATAAGTAGGTACGCAGTATTTGAGAAATTAACTATTTAAATCTATATAAGTATGTACTCATTTTTTTCTAAATATCACAGCTGATTTAATACAAAATACGATTTTTTTTCACTTTACATTGTTATAAGTAATATTGGAATGCATATTCATCGGCTAGTCTTCCGTTTGACGTCAAAGCTTCTTGGGAATGCTATTGTTGTCATCCAAAGTTCCAACGGTTAAAAGTTTGTAGGATATTATTTTCTCGCAAGGACATACATTACAGGAACTTACACTTGTCTTTACGTAGATTTAGTCATATTGCAAATCGATAAAATTAAAAGTATTTCGAAATCTCGCCGTTTCGAATTAAACTCAGTTTATACGTGACTAAAATGAATGAATAAAAACGACAAAAATGGATTTGATCATGTGTAAAATTAAAAATTGTTATACAAACATATATGAGAAAAGGAGATACCATGTTCTGCCACTTGATTGCGAATTTAATACAGGTATTAATTATTTTAAGTGTTCATTAATTTAAATGGTATAGGAACAGCACCCTGAATTCTTTTGTATGTTAGTTTAGTCAAATTATTCGAATAAAAGGTACTATTTTTTACCGGCCCGCGGTGTTTCAAGTGATACTATAGCCTGCCCTTAGGCAATATATAAATACATATAATCAGCAACCCTGTTAAAGGCATTTAACAAATTTACAAAACTGCAGGAAAGCTTTTGGCCTACAAGATGACGATGTTACGATGGGTGAAAATTGGACCACCACGTAACCTTTCGTATTTCTAAAACCTCCTTGCGCTTTTTACAATAACCTCTGATATCACCCTCAGGCCCTCATTCTCCTTTCCATAATTTTCCCATATACTTTGGCTGGCTAAGCTGATCGAGCTGATGCCTACTTACAAAAAAGTCCAATTTTAAATTACATAATCTTTACATATTATTAATAAAAAACTCTATTGCACTGGAATAAAGTTCGTTTTACTTTACCATTTATAGAGTGCTAAAACATTTTTGCCGCGCTTTTTCAAGGGGTCATTGTCGGTCACGGAACAGGTATGTGAATAATTCTCATTAAAAATTAAACTTTAATGCTCGGACAGAAGATATAATTTTAATTACCTTTTCAATAATGTGAGAATGAACTTGATCTTGCTCGAACCAAGTTTTGATGAGACTTGTCAACTATAAGACTACGACTGTAACTGCCTAGTTGAAATTTTGTCAACAATAAATTTTCGTATTTCTGTATATACTTAATAAAAACATTAAATAAATCACGGTCAGGCTTGAAGGAACAAAGTCGTTTTTGGAAAGACGATCTATATTTTCTCACGATCGTAACATTTGTAGTATGCGCTGATATGGATACATTGAAATAATATATAATTTGGTCTTTGTGGTAAAGAAACAAGGTTTATATTTGCTTGTTCGGAAAAAATTCCCGCGCTTTTCTACCTACTAGCTTACGTTTACGGATACGTTACATAATATGGTTGATTATGATGATAACATGCCTAATATCCGAGTTAACTAACAGGGATTACCCCAATAAGTTTAAAGGTTATAAGTAATTTTAGTGCGGAGAAAGCGGTAAGGATGACGTGGGTATACTCTACTGGCTTTCGACCAGAATATTATTTATTTTAAAGGTCACACCAATGACTTTTCAAAATTATTTTCGGAAGTTATGTGTGACTAATATCGATAACTGAAAACAGCAATAGGTTCGCCACCTATTCCATTTGGGACGTAAACATAACGGCGAGACGAGGCTTAACAGCCGCTGCCTAAACCTTCGGGTAGAAAAGGCGTCAAGTTATGTTATGTTATTACGTATTTTAAAGTTTCTCTTAGGACTTGGGTTCAAAAAAGAATTTCATTTCTACTTTAAAATATGTTTGATTGCAGCATCATCAAAAGTAATCGTACTTCGATTTAATTTATTTAGATTTAGATAGGTAAAAAAAATAAAATTAATTAATTGTAAATATAGAGGTACGTTTGTCACTGGGCCAGCCAGTTCTTTAATATTCAGGCGGTTTTTGTTTCGACGATACTCTCAAATGAACAAAATTCTTCCTTCACGATGGCAAGTTATTATAGCACCACGTTAAAAGGTACTTAAATTTTTTAAAATTATCATGAATTATTATTATCTTATCTAACTTAATCAGAATAAAATAGTATTTATATTTTAGGTACTTGAAACATACAAATAAAACATAACAATTAAGAGTAATTAGGTACTAATTTATTTTTAATCATTATAGCACTGGCACAAAAGGAAAACGTTAAAAATAATAAATAATAATAAATATTTTCAAATTTATAAAATAAATATTCCCATTACTTTTTCCTCCATTTATTATTATTATTTTATTTTTATTTGACTTTGAAAAATAGATACAGATAATCCCAAAACGTACGATAAGAAGTAGTTACGCCAGGCCAACTAGTACGAATATATTTAATTAGTATTACTACTTTTCCAATTGCAGGACAACAATCTAAGAGCGTTAATATATTAAAATATCCAATTTCTTATTGATTTTCTACCGCCATTTTAAGGTTCACTTTGCCATATCAAGAATCTATAAACAATCAAAGCAACAGACATTCCAGATTTGAAAACAAACGGTACAGTAACCGACGCGTCCGTTTCGCGCGCTTTTATGTTTCCTACAAATTTCAGTGTACGTATAATTCCAATCTTATGTCATTGAAATAAGGACAAATTTTGTATAAATTAACGAAAATGTTAAATTTGTTTAAAACACATGATTGAAGCATCTAATAAGAAAGTTACTGTCATCCTTATCTTAACGCAAGTAAGTCTATTATTGTATAACATAGCTTTCATAATAGCATCGTGCCTGATAAGATTGAATGAACTACGGGCCTTCTTAGAAGAGTGGGATAAGTACCTACACGTTATTTCTATATAGTGTTTTCCTCTGTTTGACGTTTTTGTACTACATAATATTATTACTATTACAAGGGAAGTACATGAGTTTTATTGCACTACTAAATCAGTAACTTAGAATAACTTTTACGTGTTTTTTGTGAATGATCTCAGGAATTTCTGGCTGGAAATAAATCTTATGTACACGTAACAATTGTTCCTAAAGATCCAAATGAATGCGATGTATGTTGTATAGGTACCTACATTACAGTAATTCATTTACAGGCCACCCTTTTAAAACGCCGACAACAGGTTTTTCTTTGCGTGTACATATTTCAAACTCAAAATAGTTACCAATTTTCGTGTTATGAATATGTAGGCAATTATAACAAAATTACCTGATTCCAACAAACAAAAAATGTACTACTCTCACACCAATAGGTTGTGTACTGGCAGTTAATTTACAAAATTATATCTCAGAATGTGAAATTTTGATCAGTTTACGCATTACAAAGTCTTTGGTAACAACGCGTAGGAATCTAGTGTTTCAGGTCCAAGTTGTATGGAAGTATTTTTATTCTAAATTCTGACGGCACAGATTTGAACAGCCTCTGATTTGACAGAAATCTGTCCTCTAATTGTTTCTGTATTATGAAAATCATCTAGAAAAGATTAAACAATATTAAAGATGACAATGTACGTATGTCCCAAGGCTCGAGATCGAATCCTGGTGCACATTGCATACCAAATACTTTTCCGATCAATATCGTCTACTAATAAAATCACGCCTACATCTCATTGGGACTTTGCCATTCCTCTAGGTAAGATCCTGGGATACTTCTTTCGCCTCTTTCACTGTCAGAACCTCTCATGACTTCACTTCTGTTTCGGGTGCTAAGCATTTATCCACTGTGACTCGACCCCGACTCTGCCACTCACATTGGCTTCGTACATAATATATCAGAGTTGGTACCAACACGACACTGTGAACAGTTATGCCTAAATTTTCAGGCACAGCCTGACTACACATCAGAGCACATCGTCGCTCATAGTACATAGTAACTCTGTTACCAACACTCAATCTCCTTTCTATATCTCCATCCCACTTTCTCTAGGTCTTATAATCATGCTTTTAAGCATTTACCAGCTTACCCTAATTTCTCACCGTGACCTCTCTCTTTCCATTTTCATGTCTTTTTCTCTAAACGCTAAACAAGAATAGAGTTGGATTCAAATCGGCTCATTCAGCCTATCTCGTCCGTCTGGTTAATACTTAGCCTGTAGTAAGTAGGTACTTACTACAGGCTAAGTAGCTTACCACCCACCACTAAATATTGGAAAACTAACGGGTACAAATAATGGGGATAAAGGAGTACTGTCCTAATTTTTAATTAAAATACGTTAACTCTACGACAAGAAAAGCCACGACTTCTCAACGCAACTGTGTTGAAAATGTCCATAGGCGGCGTTAGTTGCTTACCATCAGGTGTTGCGCCTGCTCATTTGCCTTCATAACGTATGCGAGAAGAGCGACTGTGCGCCATAGGGTACGATTCTTACACACTTTCCTCCTTTCTTTGACAAAATTAAAATGTAGATTGGTATATGAGTATACCATTAGTAGGTAGGTATTTATTGTTATACTCATGTTAGTTAATATTATTATGTGATTTAACGATCTGGTTGCTAGGATCGTTAAGTCGAGTCTTTTTATTATAATTAACATCTTCATTATTAGCCTAAACTAACCTAAGCTAGCCTAAACCTACAGCTTAACCTAACCTAATCATCCATAAAGTCGTGGCACTTTACGCATGATGTTCCGAGGGAGTTTTGACGACAATGTAGAAGAGCACACTAAACACGATATTTACACCATTTCCCACATTTGCACTCATATACGAACACTTATTAAATAAAACGCCACGAATTTTATTCAATAATGTCCAATGAAACATAAATTTGAGAAAATATTGCAAATAACGGACACGTCTCTTCCACAGTCCCGCCAAAACTCCTACTCAGGTTAGGTTACGTTACCCTCTCTAGACACTATCTATAAATAAATACCTACTATAAAGTTAAAGTTAATTACAAGTGACATGGTATTTTTTTTTAAATAGTCAAAGTTCCGCAAAAAAAAACAACTGAATACACCTAAAATTGTCAATGAGCAGAATCCTTTGATGATTGCGCGGGAGAAGTTGCTAGGCTAGAGATAATAAATACCACGTTATTACTATACTTAATATATATACCTATGTGTAGATCTCTAATGGTACTCATTTATCTCACTTTTGTTAACTTCACTTTTGTCTTTTGCATTTCGCCGACAAACAGGGTCAACTATAGATCATAAAACAATCAAAACTCCTAAATAACAAAAGGCGGTTAACATGAGGCTTAACAAAAGGCCACCTTTGTAATCCGTGCAAATAATCCACGTTGGTTTTTCATTTATTTCCATATTATTTGGAAGATTTCATTATCTCTAAGACTTGCTTTGTGCATTTTTTTTTTGTTGCGAACATAATGTGAAAAAAATACCCTTTGTTTCCTAACTGTATTGTTCTTACCCAGCATCAGTTGAAACAGGTCTTTTAAAACTGTTGCATTACTGCATTTAATATTACAGAAAGTCGTTATATATTAGAAGTAAATATTACCTATATTTTTTTAATAACCTTACGCCGTTTTCTACCTGAAGGTGTAGGCAGCGGCGGTTAAGCCTCGGCCTACCTCGAAGAGTTTTTGCCGTTTCAAATTGTCCGTGTGGAATACGTGGCTTATCTGTTATATAAAATGTATATAAACAGTATAACATCTTCAGAGGTCCCTTAGGGAGTAGATAGAGAAGACTAAAGCGTCATAAGATACGATTCGTACATAGCTGACACGCATATTTCACTGTCATTACCCTTGTCACGCTCCCTTGTGGGTTGTTATGAAGACTCCTGCAGTCTCACTGACATTATATGTTTTATCTGTTAATTTCAATAAACTATTTCAGTTGTCTCGGCATGAATCACCTCGGTGCCTAATGGTTCAGAACCCAGCTTCAGAATCATCTACGACTATTCGGAATTCCCTTTGGAAGTTACATGTTTAATGTTATATTTAAATATTAATAATTTCCAAAATGGTGATCTATGCCTGGAAATTATATTTGGTGCGTTGCATGTTATAACTTTGGAGTATAAAACGTAGAGTAAAATTACATTAACCCATAGGACAGCCTTATCATGATAAATATACTAAATAGAATTTCTCCATCAATTTACATTCATTTAGGATTGCAAGTATTACTTGTCTCCAATCTGTATATATTGTGTAAATAGTTAAATACTTTCGGACATACTTCTGAGCCGTAGCCGGTCAGAAATGAGCAAATAAAAAAAAAATCTTCACAATATTACATAACAGCGGGTGGGCCAGACTTTTAAAAGCAAGTGTTCAAAATTAGGTTTAAATACGGTCGCAAATAATAACTAAAGAAATTAAATATTTCTTTAAATATGCATCTGTCTGTCTACAATCTATTTGCTATTTTAGATTTAATAGCTGTTAACTGTTCCATCTATAATTATAATATCCTTGCATTTAATGAAGAGCTACAATCTGCGTCTAGTCTATACTTACTTACCTCGTGCAAAATACTTAAATGGCCGACATCCGTGGGTTCCGAGGTTATCAGCTCAATGTAACCGATAAGGGTATGACGTAATGATAAACGGTTTTCAGTCTGTTAACAGAGGCGGTGCTTCCTTGAAGTTCAATTTGAAACAGCTGGTAGGCGCCATATACGTGGACCGAAAATAAGATTCGGATTCTTCTTTTACTAAAACGCTTTTTTTTTTTTTAATGACAAGCTTGACTTACTTTTTACATTGTTTAATAGTAGACCGCGCGAACTTCGTACCGCTATAATTTATACATTTACCACTAAAATGATTATTATCCCGGTCATGTTAGTCACAGCATGATGATATATATATACTGAAGTGGAAAAAAAACGTGAAGAATTTTGACCTTTTTTAGCGCGATCTGCAATATGCGAATGCATATAGGTGTTCCATTATTTGTTGTGAATGAAAAGCATGAATTTAAAACAATCTCTCATTTAGGTACTTAAAGTATATTAATTAAAGTATCTTGAAAACCAAAAATCCAATAAATTCCTACTTATGTATAAATAGTCGTGGAGATACTACAGGATGCCGATAATATAACGCTGCCAAGAGACAGCATTATGACTAACATGTATCTCGTACTATTAGACGCCATTAGGCCAATTTCCAGCTTGAACTTCTAACTGAGATTGTCCTTAGCGAAAAAACTATGCACTTGAGACAGATTAATATATATTAATAGTCGTTCATTAAGCGATCAGGCGTAAGATATAATTATATTCTTTTAAAACCCATGTTATATTCTTGTATTATAACTAGTGGGCAAATATATAACGTCACGCCAAATCCTTTGCGGTGTAGACAGAGAGAACAGAGCGCCATAAGTCGTGAATCTTTCACGAAGATTCAATTAAGTCTGAATATTTCAATTTAAATTCAGCTTCTATCTTAAAGACTTCCATAATAGAAGATCCAATATCAAGATTAATGTTTATTTGTGTATTTTTCAATCAAATTGTATGAATGCCTTCTGTAGATATATGACGGGGTAGACTTTAGGTATGTAAGTAACATAGTTGTGATGTGGGCCATGGAATTCTAAATAAAAAATATCTACACATGTGTGTATAAATACAACGTAATAAATGATAGTGTGTATAACGTTATTTATTGAAAAAAATGTTCTAAATAGCATTCTTCAGTCCTTCTTTGTATAAACTATAAGTGTACGAAATTTCATGCTCCTTCGTCTACTTAATTTTCTTAAAAAGGGAACCAAAGTTTTTGCTTCATGTAATCTAATATATAAAATTCTCGAGTCTAGATGTGCGTAATTGAACTCCTCCGAAACGGCTTGACCGATTCTCATGAAATTTTATGTGCGTGTCGGGTAGGTCTGAGAATAGGACAACATCTATTTTTTTCAATTTTTTTTTTAATTTTTCGACATATTTCTGTTTCTTATTTTTTTTATAAAACGGGATACACAAATACATGCAACCCTAAATTTTAAAACGATCAACCCCTATTTTTTAAATTTTATTTTTCGGCAAGACAACGTTTGCTGGGTCAGCTAGTAGTAATATAGTTAAGTTAGTTAAGTACTAGCTGACCTCGCGAAGTTACAAACATAGTCGCCATATATTCATCTGTGAGCTCCTATTAGTCGTAAAGTATTGATATAATAATATAGCCTATAGCTTGCTTAAATAAATGGAGAACTTAACATTGAAAGATATTTTGAAATCGCATCAGGAGTTATTAGATTAGTGCGCACAACTAAACAAACTGTTTAGCTTATTATTATGTATTTAACTTTATGTCAAGTGTCTACAAGTTTATTTGAACTATGTTACTATCTATATATAATTTTATGTACAACATATTTAGGAGAATTATTTATAAATCAATCTTAATATAACTATTTATGCCTATCTGCAAAAAATAGTAACGAAAGTGTTTATGAAATTGTACAGATATCTGTACCTTTTGTGAAGAAATTTAAAGGCTTCATTGATCCCAAAGATCGAAGAGAAATGATTAGAGTAAAATATATTTTTAGAAATTACAGATAATGTTTCTTTTTACAAATGTTAGTGTTGATTTTCCGAAATTTAAATGCAATCACATTCCTAACAATAGCCAAGACTAAGCCATTATTGAACAGAAATATGTTAACGAATAAAACTAAGGGTCCGGTTGATTTACACCTAAATTTATCATACTTACAATTATACACGGAGAACATTAAGTCAGAAAGAGCCAGTCCCTAATTCCGCTCGATCGTATTGTCTATGTGATGGTGTTCGGATACCTGCTCTTTTTTTTCCATGTTCTTTATTTAAATAAAGAAACGTCCAAATAACTTTTGGGAACTAAGCTATATGTAGCTATAAGTACTTAAGTAATCCATCATCTGAGCAGATTTTTTTAAAATTTATAACCACATAATATTGACTTAAGGTTTTAAAGTCACATTCATGATTAGGTGTGGTGATGTAAAGTGTGTCTTAGCATTCCTTCAATCAATCAATCAGCTCTTTATCCTGAACTATTAAAATTGTTCTAGAAGTAAAGTCATATTAAAGAAAGTCTCTTAGTTGAGTGTGCCTTTTGGCATAGGCCTCCTCTAACATTTGGCCAATGCAATCTGTCTTTTGCAACTCTCCTTCAGCTGGGCCCCGCTGTTAGTTTCAGTTCATCTTCCCATCTTTTTCGTTGCTTTCCTCTGTTTCTTTTACCATTCCTCGGGTACCATTCAGTAACTATCTAGCTCCATTTTTCCTGGGTACATCGTAGTAAATGGCCTGTCCCTGTGCCCTGTCTCCACTTTAATTGGTCTATCTTATCTAACGCATCTGTAACTCTGGTTTTTGATATTATGAAGGTGTTTGTTTTTCTATCTTGCTTTTGGCCTGCGATCATGCTACTCTCGATAGCTCTTTGACAATGTACTAAACTGTCTCTTTGGAGTTTAGTGAGGGACCAGGTTTCGCAGCCATATGTGAGTCAAGGAAGGATACAGGTATCAAAAACTTTCCGTTTGATTCCCATGCCTGTTTCTCTAGGTTCCATTACTTCTTTCAAAGACCAGTATTTTTTCCAGCTATTAGCAATTCTTCTGTGGATTTCTTTGGTAGAATGGTCTTTATGTGAGATGATTTGTCCCAGGTAAATATATTCTTGCACATATTTGAGAGGATAGTTATCAACATTTATCTCCTGACGTTCGCTATTTGTTAATAGTTTGGTTTTGTTTAGGTTCATATGTAGACCGATGTTCTCGCTTTGTATCCTTAGTTCTTCAATCATTCCTTCTAGCGTGCAAGGATCACTTTCGAATAGGACGATGTCGTCTGCAAACTTCAGATGATTCAGTTTTTTTCCATCTATGTTTAGGCCGTATTGGTCCCAATTTAGTTTACGGACAATATTTTGCAATACTGCAGAGAAAAGCTTGGTCAGCACTCCTTACTCAGTTCTTAAATAGACCGATTTTGATGTGTAAATCTGCTTAGCCATTCTTTCCTCACAACATGCCCTAGCTGACTGGATAATTTAAGTTTGTATTTAACTAATATCGAATAAAAACTGGTTATTCTGTATGCCCCAAAAATAATAAATTATGTTAAGGTACTGAAATGCTGTGTGGTATTTATTTCAATTGATATTCTCTTCGCATAGTTATTTTTAATAATACGTAACAAAACTTCACAGAATAGATATGGTGTCTTCTGGTCTGCTGTTACGTGTAGACAATAAAAAATATAAGTGACTAAGTCGTGTGAGGTTTTATTTATTTATATGACACTATTTGTTTATTGTACTTTTATAGCTTCTGGATAGGAAATGTAATATTTATTGACTGATCTGATCTCTGAATCTATCAGAGTGATAAGTGGAATACTAATTATAATACGGTAACCCAACTGCCCTTCCTTTATCCACGAGGTTATAGCCAGATATGCCTCGTCTTGCCGGGTTCTTAAATACGTGGTGAAATTTATTGCTATACATCTGGCAAAGCTAGAGTTAGTCAATATTTATAGCACATGTTATTATTTTTCAGAGAGCCATTGGTGTGAGCCAGGACTAAACAGAAGTGTCGGCCGTCGGCCCCACCCGCCATTTGTTTCAGTAGAGCTTATACTACACGAAAGTATACTTACTTATATTATTATCGATGTACTTATATACGAATGATCAGTTACTAATTAAATAATAACATACAAATCATTTACAATCAGATTATCTTAGGTCTGGATATTTAATAATAATAACATGGAACTAAAAAGACCACGTGTAGGATCTATGTGATAAACTGATAACCAATATACCTCTGCTAAGTCGCTCGCTAAAAGACCAGCAGTATATAATGAACGAGACGAAGACATACCGGATAAAGAATATCTGTATGTTGTAGAAGTAATATAAATATTTTTAACAATTTTGAAGCTTATTTAGGTACGTACCTGCCTTCTGACATGTAAATTGCAAATACTTTTGGCGGGCTTTTGGCTATGTTATAAACAGCAATTGAAGCGCTTATTACAACGGGATGGAGTTCAAATTCATTCAATAACTTTATATATCTTTATTGTTACTTCAAATTTTATCTGTGCAAGTGTGAGATACTGGATTGCGCTTGCAAAATGATAGATTTTAAACGTTATTAAACTGTATTATGAGCTCCTTTTTATTAAAATTTATATTTTCATTCGTGTGAGAACAGGGTACCTAACTACCTACGTGTTCCATATGATTTTTGTTTGGCATTTCACTTCGCGGTAAGACCAATAAAATTTCAGTTTAAAGGTACTTACTTTACAGTTGAAATTGCTATGCTCGTCATATTTATATGTAGTGGGGGTAAGCTTTTTATTTTTTAGTTGCCAGTTACATGAAAAATATTTCTACTGTAGAAGTTAAGAAGTAAAGAATACGACTTTCGAAAAGTAAATAAATTTTCTACCATTACACCCAGGGGGTGCAGAGACAACATAACAAGGTACATACTAAAAAAGAAGAGATTCAAGAATAAGTTTACTATTTTCAGAATTTCACTTGTATATATCTAAAATTAATCAGGAACTGATATGAATTTAATTACTATATTATTTATATTATTATTTAGTTAATGAATATTATTTATAGAAAACGTTCATAGATCTCAATAATTAAAAATCATAAAAAAACAGAAAATAAATACAACAATTGAAAAAGTGCAAATGATTTAATTTTCATACTTAAGGAGTCTCTAATAGACATATACATCTAGTAATTATAAACATAAATGATAGAGCGTCTGTTGATACATCAAAACATCAAATTGTAAATCTATTTCACAAATTAATATCTTTTTATTCAAACATAACCAACTATTATAATTATACTAGTTGACCCGGCGAACTTCGTTCCGCATCAAAAGAAATAAAATAGTAATATTTGGATCTTAAAAAGTTCAATTTGTGCTATTTATCGGCACGCGTTTTGGCGCGAAAACGCAACTGCTATGTACCGCTATGTTAATACTGTAATATCTTCGTAAATATTAGTTTAAATTAGTTGCTGTAAATGGCTATATTAATCTATATTAAAAGCACAATCTATTTAAGACACTTAATTGGATTAAAAATTAATGCTGTAATGTTTAAAATTGCTTCGTAAATAAGCCATTATTTCTCGTAAAAAGTAAAAAAATAATAATGGTCATTGTGGGTTATCCCTAAGACATAGACATATGCTCTCGCGGACTTTTTTATAGACCTTTTAAAGGTGTATAATAATGTCACTTAGGGTTCAGGCAGCGTTATCGATTAAAGTTTTAAATCTTGAAAATTATCATTTTTTTTTACTATACTATTCATGAATTATAGATCAAAACCACCCCGTTGGCACCCTCTAACTATTAAAAAACCGCATCAAAATCCGTTGCGTAGTTTCAAAGATTTAAGCATACAAAGGGACATAGGGATAGAGAAAGCGACTTTGTTTTATACTATGTAGTGATAACACGATACAATACCAATATGGTATTGTAAGAATACTGCTATACACATCATAACAATTAGTGTTATGTTACTTTAAACTTAATATCCTTGGAAATAAATACTATGGATTTGAACATTTGCAAAATCTACCAAAATGGTAGAAATATTCATAGCCTGTTTAACAAACCAATGGCAACATTCAACAAGGGGTGGGACTAATGTCAGAAACGGTCGTTTCGCGCCCGCGGGAACTTCTCAACGAGGCAGCTTACGCCTGCTCATTCAGTCGGTGCTCGTCCGCGTTCCCGGTTAGTCGTGTTACTCCTTGTAGTGATACTGAACTTAGAGAACTTTTGATAAACAATACTAAAACGTTATTTATTTGTGTTGCTGTGACAATCTGTGTTCAAGATGTTGGGTGAGAGCAGTAAAGACTGTGAAAACAACTGCCAGTGTTCTGGGTAAGTTTTTAATTTCGATCATTATTACAAATGCTCTGCTAAATAAAAAAAAACGTGTTTTCATATTTGGGGCCCTACAGATATCGCAATTATTCATATTTATATACAGGGAAATTGTAATTTCATCTATCTTCAACTGTACATGGATGTGTATGAAGGATATGCTTAGTGTGTTAATATGTCAACAAATAACTATTAAAACTTTGTGTATATTCAAGTATGTTATTTATAGGCATATTTAAACAATACTACAAGCCAATGTTGACGGATAACCTGGCAAACCCTCCATCCATGATTTTCCAGGCTATCAGTTTATGAGCTAAGCATGCTAAGCGAGTTTGCCAAGGCGCGTTTGCGAATATTCTATGTTTAATCTATGAATGTTTTAATTTATTCCAAGTACATGCAAATTAAGAGGAGACACCTAAAATTTCTTAAAAGTTTTCGGTATTTACATATAGGTATATCGGCATATCTTTAAACTTGTTACTTATCACAATGTAGGCATTAAAACACGAAAATAAACAAACATACCTCGCTACAGGCCCGTGTTTGATAATTAATGACTACAAATTTTTGATCCGATAATTTCGATGGCGTGCTCATAATAAGTTCATTAAAACAACTTTTTAAGATTATATCGCGTTTATTTCTTATTTATTTATATTTATTTCCCGACGTTTCGAACTCTTTCATGGTCTGATGTGGGTTACCAATAGTAAAAATCATATTTTTAGCATCAACTTTTTGATTTTTATTTCCAAAAAGTGGGTGCTCTCTGTATCAATGAAAATTGCTTTTGAACAACTACCATCTTTTTGTTCATCACTTGTGAAAATGATCTCTGTAAAGAGTTCGAAACGTCGGGAAATAAATATAAATAAATATGAAATAAACGCGATATAATCCTAAAAAGTTGTTTTAATGAGTGAGATTCGCGAAAGTCTTAGAAATAAATATCATAAGTTGTATATCTCTTATTTTTACAGTTAATGTATTTTAAATAAACCAAAGCTAGATCCGGCTTTTAGTTATAAATTTCTAAAAGTTAGCAAATTTAAGTTCGTTTCAAAAATGTCGTCCAGAAACCAATTTTTTTTAAATAGTTTTGCCTTGTTTATTATATTTGATTTTATCTTTTACCTGCCGGAATATGTAGATATTAGGTAGATATGTCAGCTGTAGCCTAAAAGCCCAAAAATCATATTTACATTTGCTCTAAGTAGTTTAATGTTAATATAAACATAATTTGTTATTTATAACTTTTTATCTTATGAATACACTTCGTTATCGGTCCAAATACAAGTCCCACTTAATTCAACCATGAAAATCGATTTCATGAAGACCACTTACCTGTGTAGTTTGTATTCTTATGCTTTGGTTATCAATTTCTTCCTGTATCAAAGATGTAATTTTTTTCATTTTTATGTTCAAGTATTACAAAACAATCTCAAGCATATATTATATATTTAGTATTAAATCTGTCCGAATTAGAAGCATGGCGGCATTTTTTTTTTATTAGTTAACAACATAGCATCACAATTCCGCGCGTAGGCGTCTCCCCCCCCACAAATCGTTCTCCCTTGCCTAACTAAAAGTATGGAAAACATAAAAAATCTCATCTAATAGTTATCAAAACGTCACCCATTTATTGTTAAAATATATTTCTTATATATGTATATTTAAAAATAATCCCGTTTCAACCGTCATCTTGAAGTCGTAACGGTAATAATACGTAGATCTAACATATTTTAAATATCCGGAACCCGCAGCCAGCTAATTCTACTCGGTAATATTTTACTGCGAGTGCAATAATAATAATACAAAAAAGGTCAACAACATTGTATAGCACCTCTTTTTAGAATTTTTTATTGTTTTTTTTTACAAAATATTATATGAACTCATTTTGGATTTATTTTAAAGTCTATATTATTAATTAATATAGGTATTTAGCACAGATAAACCAAAAAAATAATAATATACGCCACCCACGCCGAGCAGAAGGAAACTTTTTGTTAAAATGTACCCAACGTTCTAACATTTAAACTTGATTTCATATAATATATAAGCCAACGGAAAACTACTATATGTACGTATATATACCTACATTGGTTTTCACATATTACATGTAAAATGTTACGACACTTCCACACTGACTGCATACCTCTAATGTTCCCGTTACATTCATCTGCACCTACTCAAAAACGGTTATAACTAATTCACGGACATACAAGAAAATGCTGATCAACCACTTTCCGGAGGCCGTATGCATATTTCAACAATTCATCATGAACAAATATTTACTCTGTAAATACATACATATATAACTTCATGCCAAATCCCTTGTGGGGAAGGCAGAGAGAACGGAGCGCCATAAGGCACGATTCTTACACACCTCACTCGCTTCGTTGACTCTGTATAATAATAATATTTACATTATAATAATATTTACTTTGTCACTTTGAAAACTTGAATTATAACTCATAAGACACAAATATCAACTTATAGTAATAAAATAACTCCCCAATCGATGTAGCATACTCAGACAGAAGCTAAGAGTGTTATTATTATTATTTTTGACGATTCATAAATGCACAGCAAATAAGCGTGTTCTAGAAACATATATCTTGTTCCGAATAATATCAACTATTCCATATATCTTATATCTTTAAACGAGCAATTCTTGTATATATATATATATATGTATATATATATGTATATTAATTGGAACTCGGAATCGGCTCCAACGATTTTCATGAAATTTAGTATATAGGGGGTTTCGGGGGCGATAAATCGATCTAGCTAGGAATCATTTTTAGAAAATTTCATTTTATCGTGTTTTATCGATAATCAACTTAAACATCAACTTACTTTTTGGAATTCCTGACATCTATTGGCGAATGCTATAATTATTTTAAATTGTGAGCAACTAACTTGCTTTAACGACAACAACACTAAAGCTATTCCAGCAGATGGCGTTGTTTATAAAAAAAAAGAAAATACCGAGCAAAGCTCGGTCATCCAGATATTATAGTCTAAAATGAGACGCAGAATTACTTGACCTACCTGTGAATCAGTCTAAATTACCAAAAACGAGTCATTTAAATTGTATTAAAAAGATTAATCATCATTGTTCTATTTTTAAACGATCACAATATATACAAACAACAAGCTGTGTAATTATTAGCTAATGTTTTTTTTTTTCACATCAGTCCTCGAAATGTGATGGCATAGCAACAACACCCACTTTGTACTAAAAAAGTTTCGCCTAGCCTGTAACTACTAAATAATGAAAGCTCTTTTGTTTTAGTCATTTTTTTTATCAATATGACCCAAATTAGACGACCGCGGCCCCGTCCGTGTGTGGTCATTTTAATGTTGATATCCGCGGTTGATATATATATTTCATTCAGATAAATAAAATATTTTGCGCTTTTTTATCATGTGTATGTTTCGTATTCGAATTAGTGGGTATAAGCGCCAAAATTTTTAATATTTTTTATATTAGGTACCCGCTTGGAATTCTTTCTCGAACCTTTCAGGACGAATTAATCTGGACATGACTTGGTATGTTTTTTTAAAAGAAAGTAAAAGAATAACGTCTTTTTGAATTATAGAACCATAACGTATTTTTAATTAGATAGTCAAGGTTAAAAGCTATTTGATGATTTTCTTAACTCTTTGACGCTGATCCATCAGCGCATAATCTCTTTGATGATCATGAAATCGTTACGTTTCGAAATGCATTAAATACCGTTATTTTTTGAATTATCTTAAATCGATGCTTTAAGATGCATCATTGGAAGTACATAGTTCCCTACAACAGTCCAAAGTTTCTCAAACTTTTACGCCTCCAAAAAAATGTATTTTTGGTGCTCAATTAACAATTAATTCAACCAAATTACTGTATATTTGACTTATTAATATGTATACTGGTTCATTAATAGACAAATTATTTCACAAATCAATAATAATAAATAAAATCTCGTTATCCGACATAATACGTAAAAGAGTTATTTTGTTCAAGATTATTACTTGACCAGCACAAAGATTTGATTATTGATAAAAAAAGTTTGAGGATATCTGTTAAAAACTAAGTTCAACGTTCAAAAATCGACAAAGCAGGTTTTGAAACGAAACTAGTTTCGAATAATGAAATTCATTACGACTCCATCTTATGTAATAAACCGGTTCTCCGAATCTAAGACGACATACCATAGAGAGAGCACATTTTTTTTTTGATTAGAGGTGGTATACGGGCGTATTGTGTGTCCACCACACTCATAAACCTTTGTCTATTTATGGTTCCTTTTTCAAAATTTAACCCCGCTCGCGTCATTTCAAAAATAGAAACTGTCTCACTTGTACATTTTAATATGGTAATTAATATAAATTTTATTGATAGGAATAATCGATTTTAACTCAGGAGTTAGTGTTTTTTGTCTATTTTTTGTTACGATTATCGCTTCTGGACAGGTGATTATTTATAAAGATTCCCATTCACAATAATATTAGTGCTATTGACATTATTAAAGAATGAATAAATCTAAATAGCTTTAGTTTTATTTATATTTGTGTGTGTTTTTTTTATCTTTTGTTGCAGCTTAGGTTGTGTAGTATTGTGTACGTACACTTTTAACTTTGCTGACCTCCGAACTAAAGTCTTCAATTTCTATAACAATATCATAATAAGCTTATATTTATTCACTTAAATATCCCATAGCATTATAAAGATAAATTAACGCTCACATTGATTTTATTTTCTTATTTTTCTTTTGTCAAATTCATGAACGACATGAATAAAATAAAAACATTAGAAATCATAAATAGCACGAAACTAATATAGGTAGGATAGGTAAGCAGTTCATGATATGTCGGTATTTGAAACACCATAACATTAAACATCTCGCTGCCTACCCCGCAAGGGATTTGGCGTGAAGTTCTGTATGTATGTATAACATTAAAATGCATATTTTTTTTATGGGATAGGAGAGCAAACGGGCAGGCGTGTCACCTGATGGTAAGCAATCAACGCCGCCCATGGACACCAGCAACACATATAGTGTTACTGTAGCGTTGCCGACCTTTAAGGGATAGGGGATAGGAAAGGACGGGGAAGGGGGGTGGGCCTCCGGGTACCTCTCTCACCGAACGAAACGCGGCATGAGCCACTTTACGTCGGTCTTCTGAGAGGTCGTGGTATTTCACCGGTCGAGCCGGCTCATTCATGCAGCGAACTGCTTGGCTCTACCGCTGTTATATTAAGCATTTTTTTGGAAAATTAAAAACACATTTTAGCGTAACGAGTTGTGATTGAAAAAAAGCAATGTAAGAGCGTGTGTTTACATCCTCTAGGGTTCCGTAACGGATAGAATCAATTTACGATGACATTTAGATTGAAGTATCTACCGAAATTTCTTTGTATATTGATATTTTTCATAGATATCTAAGATAAAATGCGATTGTAGCATAATCGATATATAATGAAAAAAAAACATACATTTTTGAAAAAAAAACACTACTACAATACTTAAATAGAAATAACGCTTTATGTGGATTCCCAGATGCTTTCGTAAGCTGAGTTGGTCACATATGATTTAATGACAAAATATATACAATATATCATTGTAAACGCAAAAATTTTAATACAGAACCATAGATACTAAAACATTGCCATCAAAGGGATGTGGTGTGATAGAAAAAGTTGTAGAGGTCGGTTTGTCTTTGGTATCTAAATTGGTATAACCGCCGGGGAAGGGTTGCGTCTAGTTTATACTCCGTGATGGACGGTACGTGCGTAGAATATATACTTATGTATAAGTAACATTAACACAAAAAAGAAATGGAAATAGTTTTACCTGAGATAGGTATAGATAGATATATAGAGTGACTTAATGATATCATACCTCTTAGAGTCCTAGTTAGTTATCACAACAAGCCAACTTAGTGAGAAAAAGAGAAATACTATGTGCTAAGTTGACTTCGTGTAGTAGCTCGATATCCTATATAAAATATCTAACATTTTATTTTTCAAATCTGATAATCAGTTCTTCAGATTATCGTGTCCGATCAAACAAACAAAATCAGACTTAGTACCTATATAAAATTTATTCAATCGAATATCCGTCTAGATTAGTTGCATTTTTATATTTTTTAGCAGTATTTAATCAAGTATATAAAAACTTAATTAAAATCTAACTTGCATATAGATTAACTGGCCGATCCTCCCTAACGTAACAATACTGGCATACAATCATTACCTATTGCCAAGATGAGACCGTGAAACACAGTACAGCCCACACGTCTCTCCACTTTTTGTAAACACAAATGCCGTCCAAGGATTAGTTCTTCGAAAAAAAAAGAAATAGTCTATAGCTTCGTACAAAAAAAAAACGTGGCCAGTAATGGCATCCTTCGGTCAGAAAATTACACCAGAGTACGCATTGCTTTTTTATATATGCACTGTATATATTTATATATACATATAAAGAAAATAATGATATCGGATGGTATATGATGCGTCTAAATGGTGAACATAATTCTTTTGACTATAAATCTGTATAAGGAGTATAAATTGCTGATATTTCAAAATATCTGACATAATTGTAACCAAATTAATTTTAAACTATAAATAATAATAATGTGGAAAACAATTAATAATTTTATATCAAATATTTGTATTGCAATAATCAGCTTTTTGGACGTATAACCTATTTGTGATGTTTCAATATATACAGCTCTTAAAGATGTCTGACTGTTACGATTGCGTTATCATTAGTAGAGTAGGATACCTTAAAACTAGACCAAATCGTTCGGAAAGGGCAGTTGGACTCTTACCATCTGGTGAGCAGTGCTGAGGGACCCTGGTAACGTTATCATAACTCCCCTTTTTAGACATTACGCGGTTCGTTGATTCCATATAAGTGGGGGTAGTTTGCATAATATATACTAACATGTGTTATAACTGTTAGTCTGTATATACTCGTTTATATAATAATTAGAAAAATAATACAATAAATTTATTCTATTTGCACATACGTGACGGATTCTTTGGGAATTAAATATAATAAACATGTAAGTTTTATTTAATTAATACAGTTCGTAATGATAAAATAACTACATATAATGATAATGAATCATTAAATTATTTTGACCGGAAAATGGCATTTTATGGTGAACTTTCGTTTGGTTATATTTTATCATAAAAAAAAAAGAAATTAATATAAGCGAAAATAGACTCAATTTTATACGGAATCAAGTCACAATTAGAGTGGCATAAAATTTGCAATGATCTATCCCCCATGAAAGCAGGTGTTATCACTTTTACCCTTATAACTCTGCCCCCTCTGCTCCCTAGTATTGTTTTTGTCGATCAATAAATTTTGTTGGAAAAAAAAATACAATATAAACAAAAGTTTCCAAACACTATCTCAAGCACTCAAAAAAAAAGAAAACGTATGTTCGAAAGTTGAATTTATTTATTTCACTCATGTAAAACACAAGTATGTATGACAAAAACATACTATGAAAGATGTAATAATGATCTGATTGACATCAGAAGCGTCAAGGAGGTATATCTTTTTTTTTTATGCACCGATATGTTCAGACTGATAAGGTTTTATTCTTGTTAAGGTTTGTTGACAGTTTGTGAGTGGCCAGCAACACCACAGACTGTTACCGGTAAGTACCTATATGTAACTAGTTTTTAATAGTGTTGGCAAAAGACAAGTCATAGTGTTACACTTCCTAGTTCGACATCATGAACACACACATGTCGATCGATTCCCACCCCTTGGTTCAATGAACTTGCCAGATGTGTCTACCCTCGTTGTATGTAGGGTGCCGTTCGGACCTTCGAAGCCGTACTTGATACAAAATACTCCTACTAGTAACGTTAAACCTAGAAAATATTATTTACCTATAATTATATATTTTTTAATTCAACCAATATTTGATCTAGTTGATCGTTGATTCGTCAAAAGAAAAATAATTTAATTAGACTGGGCTATTTTAATAGTTTCATTCAAAAACAAATTGGTCGCAAATTGGTCGGGCGGAATTACTTAATTTTCAAATATGCACTTAATATAGGTACTTATCGCCGTTAGCTAAGATTTTTTCTTCTTTATTACTCAAGAGGCCATAAGTTAAATAAAAACTCGCTTCAACCACGGTTTAAAGTTTATATATAAAAAAAAGCTGATGTGTGTTTACTAAACATAGAAAGGGTTCCTTACAGAGTAACATATTATTAATTTAAGATATAATGCGTCTATATAGCTATTACAATTTCAATCATGGTCCATTATTTTGTATAAATTCTCGACTAAAAGCCTTCTCCCGTAAAATGGTATCGTTTTTAAAAATTAAATTATTATTAGGAAAACAATATATTATATACGATTAGGTACTTTATAATGCTAGTAAAATGTGTCACACCCCATATAAGGCACTGCTCCAAGAGCTTATCCTAGATTCCTAGTTCTTTGATTTCCCGCGATTAAGGAACCCAAATATCAACTAACCGATCTATAGGTAAATCAACGGTTATTCTTCGTCCTACTCTTTCAAACAATGCTGTCTCTTTCGCACCATGATCATTTATTCCACACTCTCAATAGGTATGTCATCTTGGGAATCCTTGAAAATGATCACATAAAATCATTTATTTCTATTTGCCTGTCATAATACAAAAAATCTTCATACTGTAGATACGGCTCCAATTGATTGATCTCAATAAGCCATGGATTGACCCAAATGAAATCATGTAATTTAAAATTATATTATTATTAATTTAGGATTTAAAGCACGTTTTGTTACTGTCATAGAGGAATTATCAAAAGAAAATCATATTCACCAACTGAAGCAAGAGGCGAATGTCATAATAAACTGCTTGATTGATATTGATTTAACTTTGTCTGAGTGATAATTTTCATATCCCAATAACACACATACGACAAACAAAGGAATTTCAGCGGTACCAGCCGGGTCAAACTTACGAGTCGGTCATACAAGTGGGTCGCGGGAACATAGTTCCACAGTTCATAGCCGATATATGTATTACTAGAAGAATATCATTGAATTTTAGAATGACATCATATCATGCATATTATAATAAACTAATATTATTTATTACCTATGTAACTGGAGATTTGGCATACTTCTAGCGTCGCACGTCTGGGTAAGATTTTTTTATTGTTTGACGTCTGCGAATACTTTTCGAATTTTGAATTAATATTACCAGCTTTTACACAAAAATCATTGATTAGACTTTCTAACCCCATTACTAGAAATACTGATAATAGTAGGTAATATCTGTAAAGCTCCACACGGTTACATTTGTTTTTTTTTTCAATTATACATATTCATAGTAAAACTTTCGCGCAATTATCAATATTAATAGAAACAAGCCCATTACACGAGACACGCATTAAAACTAATAATTAATTATTCTAGTTGTATTTATAATCCGTAGACGTTACAACGGGCAGTAACGATACTTCACGGCTCTTTGGCTACAACAGACTTTAACGTTTTATTTATTTTTTTCCCTTTCGTAACTAGACGAACGAAAACGTGCCACTTGTCTTTAGCTCCATTTCTTCCTCACCATTTAGACTATTTTAGACATTGAATGATGTTCTATTTTCAAAAATTTGTGGTTTGCAAACTTACTTTATTTTTTTATTTGTTTCTGGCACATAATAAAATCTATTGCTTTAATAAATACTTATTTAATTGACTAATTCTTTTATGTGCGTAATATAGGATATACGAAATTTTGCATTTTTTTTTAATCAATCTCAATTCATTATAGAAAATTGATATGATGCAGGTTCAGGATTTCGACATGTAATGATTAACTTACCAGTCGAATAACAGTTACTGTGCATAGTCATTACGTATTGCGCCATTCAACGGGATGTCAGTATATATAGGTCAATTTCATAAAAAACACAGTCATGAGATGACGCCATGGAGCCAGTAACTATTACACTATATCATCTGGTAATACGACTAAACAATTACTCGTATTGAAGCAAATTCCGAAGCTTAGTCATTCACGCTTTCTTCATCCCAACTTCTGGAATAACTACAAAAAGACAGTTTTAAAAAAAAATAGATATTTTTCAAATCTACTTTTCGATAGAGTCCGTTACTCTCACCTAATTCCTTATTCGAAACAAGTCGCCATGTAAATACATACATACATCCTTTGCGTGTGATGTAATGGGAAGTGACGTCATTGCGAAAAACTTGTCTCTCAATGGAGAACATGATTTTGAACGTGCTGGCATTTTATCTCATGACCTTTGCTGTTACTCCTGTTGTCACGTGCTGGTATCTACCTAAATCTCACTTAACTTTAGTAAGACTCTTATAGAAGAGTATTTCATTAAATAGTCATTTAGGTAACTAGCTCTCTATGAAACTAAATTGTATTCTATAATGGACCTAGGAACTACTGGTTTCATTCGTCACTTATTCCTTCTTATTGAGACGCGACATGATTGTTCTTTCAAATTTCTAAACCACTATTTAATCGTTATAAGTTTATAAATACTTAATTTTCCAAAATAAGAGCAGCGTCTTCATCTATGAACTATGTATGTGTGTACAGTCAGTGGAAGCGTTAGTCTGTCACACACAACGCTACGAATTCCTTAACACTTGTGTCTCGTGTCACAGAGTCAGATATCGCGGGAGTTTATCAACAGGATGTTAGCAATAAACGGTCGCTTCTTGTACAAGCGAGAACTTAAATGTTTTCAAACGTTCGAGGATTGGAGTGTAAAGCATGACATAGACAATCTAGAAGGATACTATAAGAATACACATTTTATATAACATTTTATTGCTATTGACCACAAACGTTAATTGTCTATGCAAGAATTTAAAAATAAATTTTTCCCGACTGACTTAATCAGTAATCCGAAAAAGCGTTCGATTTTTGAATAATATTCGAAACGGGAAGAATCTTCTCTAGTCATAATATAAAAAAAAAACACGGTATGTTCCTCCATGTACACATAATTAGTGTCTATTGAAATACCGAATTAGCACCAGCGTACAACACAGTACCTTTGTTTAAGAAAGGAGTGGTTATATTATCTCGCGGCTTTGTCTCTAACCGACGTTATTTAAACAAAGCGGGTTACTTATCAACTTTAATCCTTTCATAATTTGTATGTAAATTATATATGTATAGGATAATACTATATATTTTTACGATAGGTACTTCTACTGCCCACCTTAAATATCCCCACTTTTATAAGCTGCTCATCTGTACATGATGCTGAATAGAATATTGGACGGATTATCTACAATTTGCATTGTAAACGGGAGTCAATGTTTTGCCAGTGTTAGTCAAGCGTTCATTTTTTTTGTTCCAACAGCGTAATATAAATATTTATATGTGCGCAATATTTTTTGGATAAACCTTTTTTTTTTTCATATTTGCTCATTGCATATGTTCGGTACAGTGTGGGAATGGAACCCACAATACTCTCGTGGAAGATCATCTCGTACGAAATCGTGCATTCATTTTGTTACCAAATTCAATTGTTAATTTATGTCTTTGTTATATATCAGATGCGTTTTTCTCATCACACCCCATTCGAGTGCTCCAAATTCGCAGATTCAAGACGCTTTTAGGATTCCGCACGGAAACGAAACGAACCCGTCGTAACCCCTCGCAAACACGTATATACTGCCTTAAAAATATGTATATCACATACGGTACCCTCAAGATGCGTCTTCGACTCGCACTTGCCCGTTTTTTTATCTCACTCCCTTTCAACAATAAATATACCCGTGCGAAAACTTCAATTGTCTATTGTAAACTTCCGGATTGTGCAAGCGAGTTTGTCTATGGTCGGTACCGTTCCCATATGAAATGGCGGATCTGCGTTTCTTAGGGGTCATTCTGTGACCTTTATGTAACAAGCTGATCAACTTTTAAAAATAGATGGACATGTCAAAGACGCTTTCTTTGTGGCGGTCCTTATTATTCTCTTAGATTAGCTTTACATTGTGGAATCAATTGAAAACATTCTTTGGAGTCATTAAAAATATATTACTACAGATTAATCTCAGGACACGAATTTATTCTTAAAAAATATTTCGATATTCTTTATGTATATTAAAGACCAAATTAGTAGAAATATATCAATAAGCCACACAGTCTCCTACAGAGTTTCCCTTTTTTTGCCTCAAAACAGTTATTTTTTCGTAAGTTTTCAAAAGATTCTTTGTTCTCTTGTAATTATGATGATATGTAACATTGTACAAATGTATGTAATCCATTATGAACAGGCTGTTATCCAAATTCTTATGTTCTCCTTGTGTGATATATAGACAAGGCATACTTGTATCAAAATGTGCAAAACCGTTAATGACGTCACTCGCTGAAATGTAAAACAGTGTTGTGGTTTGTTTGAATTCGGAACGTGTGGGAGTGCAGCCGTTTAAAAATAGAACAGCGCTTTAAGTTTAACGGTTTCTGTTGACATAACCAATGCCAATAGCTTATTGTTTTAGATTTAATTTTGAAAACAATAACTATGTTTCTTATGTATAACAACCACCTACTCTACCTCATTTGAGTTCTATAAATACTCAAAAGTTATTGTAATTTCTTGACGGAAAGCAATCACATATGTATATTTAATGTTTTCATTGGCGGCGGAAAAAACAGTAAAAATGTAAAAAGGGGTTTTGAAGACTTATAGATGAAAATCGTATAATTAGCGGAACGGAAGTCGCTGCGGTCAGAGGATTCAAGCTTCGGTACATTTTACCCTCAACATATAATGTTACGCAAAAGCACGGAAAGGAAGTCTTGATGACACCAGACGCCATAATGCTTTTCCTTGAGCCACATACTGCCTTAATTTCCCGGTCGATGGATAAAGTGGGGATGCCGCCGAAAGACCTTATCAGTGTTTGGTTCACACTATTAGACAATAATTTTAAAAGTTAGGGTCCCCAGTATATATTTACATTATTTACTGACATACTTGTAAATGTACAGATTTAAAAAGTTAACTTGATCCTACTTAATTATTCACCTACCAAGTTTTGTGCAAAGGGTGATCATTATCGAATATAGACTTTTTTCTAGGCCAAGGGCAACTTACTACATAATATCAAAATTAACACTTCGGTTGTGATTCAATAAATAATTTTAAAGTAAAATGGGGTTTTGCGTGTTTGAAAAAAAGCACACCACCTGGTAATCAACTAACATTGTACATGCCAAGTTACATATTAATCAGCTCAGCCATTTTGAATGCGATCAGTAATATGAAGCACAGAAACGTCGAAAATTATAATTAGTGATTGCATTCTCGCGATGCGGCTTCTCATTTGTAGGCGACAGTAAAAACGCGCGCTTTTAAAACAAAAAAGAATCCGAAGATCATGCATGATTTATGGTAATTTGCCACATCTGGTGCCGAGAACAAGGTGTTTGGAAGGAAATCCTTCGCGGCTGTGAGTGCGAGTTAAAAATTAATCTTGAGAACACATTTGTTTGTATTTGAACCCACTAGATGTATTTAAAATTGATTATCGTTTTCTTAAACTTGAAGTCCACCCCCACAGCTCAAGCTCTGCTATCTAGTCCTTACAGTTTCAGTGTCAGAATTTCGAACGATTTATATACGCATTTTAAAAATTTAAAATGATGATTTGAAACCAGTCCGTTAACGGTTTCCGAGATCGCTAGGCCTTGACCTATTTATCTAATTTAATTAAAATAAAATGGGTCACTGTATTTCTCGACCTTCAGATAAATAAACATAACTAGAATTGATAAACTTTTGACACTTTA
Source organism: Euproctis similis (assembly GCA_905147225.2). Classification (NCBI taxonomy): domain Eukaryota; kingdom Metazoa; phylum Arthropoda; class Insecta; order Lepidoptera; family Erebidae; genus Euproctis; species Euproctis similis. The sequence continues at coordinate 5,722,135 of LR990107.1, forward strand.
ATCTTCTAATAGTATCGATACAGTTGAGGGTTGTGAATAGTAGTAGTTTGTAATGAATTAATATAGAAAGTCACGATAGCTTAGTGGTTTTAGCCGCTTCTATTTGGAAGGGTACAGGTTAGAATCCTTGTACGTTCACACTTATTCAAAACGATAAAGGTTTAGTATTCATAAAATTTGAAATTCGAATGTATTAATAGTGTATTAATGTATATATATATATTTTTTAATAACTGCGGTATCCAATATATTTTCAAAAAAGACTACGCTGTTCAAGTGATGTTCTTTTTTTTTAAATCGAATAAAACGGTACAGCGTTCTATTTTAACGAAACTCAACACGAGACCTCCCGCGCTTCCCTCCCGCGTCGGGCCGCCATATGTCGCGCGCGAACCCATCGAATTATGAAAATGGCGTGACTGCACCAAATCAGATATTTTTTAACAAATTTTGCCATTAATATGATACTTACGTGAAACAACTGCCGCCAATGTCGTATGAGCCCTTTTGTTTTATGCTCAGTCCGCTAATACACTACATCTTGTAAATAACCATCATAATTTACCATGTGTACAAATAAATTTAATACTCCTAACGGTTTGTGGTCATCTGCTCCAAGAAAAAAAATCCTAGCATTATCATGTAGTAAAGTATCTTCTTGTTGCAATATATAATAAGATTTTATATTAAAAAAAAATTGATTTCGAGGGGGAAGAAACTATAGAGGATGTATGGAAGTAAGGAACCTCCTTGCAGCTGCAAACATTGCACTTGTTACGCAGGCAGCTGGTATGGCACGCGTTCGGTATAACGGATATTGCCAGTGCCTTATAAAAACTCATTGTTGTTATCTCTATGGTTTGACAGTTAAGACGGGAAAAAAAATATGATAAAGCTCGGTATACGCTTAAATGTAGGTAGCAATATTGATATCGAGAGATCTTTATAAATTCGTTTATTTTTTTTTTGTAAAACAATATATTAATAAAATTAGTTCATTATATAAGTATAGTTAGAAAATATGGTTTTAGGTCGAAGATAAATATCGAAGAGCGAAAGTTTTACATTAGAGTAATTAGCTAACATAAATTAAAGAAATATATATTTAATCTAATTCGTCCAGATTTTTTTTTTAAGAAGTGGTTGAGCAGATGCTATTCGCGATAAAACTTTTTTGACATTACTTGAATGAGGCTTGGCTTGGCTTTGGATTACTCTGTATTAAGAACTAGCAGACCGCGCGAACTTCGTACCGCCATATTTTATACATTTTCACTAAAACGATTATTTCCGCAATCATATTAATACCCCAAAGCTTTCCTCATAAATGGACTATCTAACACTAATATTTATTTCAATTCAAGTTCTTGATACATACATACATAACTTCAGGCAGATCCCTTGCGGGGTAGGTGGAGAGAACAAAGGGCCATAAGGCACGATTATTACACACCTCACTCGCTTACCTGTTGATATTAGCGACTAACAACCAAGATATATTATGGTGATAATATTATCAATTTCAATCAACACTTTATAAGTAATATTAATAGAATGTCAGGGACTTAGTCCGAAGCTTTTTGTCAATTTTTAGTTTTTTTTTAATACTACTTATACCTTTTTTTTTTATTTGGTCATTGTCTTTCTACAAAAAAAAAGACCGGGTCACCACATGTTTTAACCAGCATGTGTTTTAAAAATGTTAATAGATGGGCAACTCTATGTGGTATGCTGAAGACCGTAAAGTCTTTATATTTTAGCAAAACACGCCTAGTCGAGGTGCGTGGGTATATCTTGCGCTTTGTCCATTTATATGAAGTTGCAATATTGTAAAGAATTAAAAATAATATTATCACATCTGCTTAGAGAAGTAACTGTGAACTAACGCTAACTTTGACCCAGGACTTTGGTTACATAGATAAAATATTTTTAAATAGTAAGTTCGTTTTAGTTATTTAGATCAAATTAAAGGAATTAGGTACTCTTAAACAGACAGTGGTAGAACCAAGCAGTTCGCTGCATGTATGGGCCGGCTCGACCGGTGAAATACCACCACCTCTCAGAAGATCGACGTAAAGTGGCTCATGCCGCATGTCGTTCGGTGAGAGAGGTACCCGGAGGCCCACCCCCCTTTCCCCATCCTTTCCTTTCCCCTATCCCTTAAAGGTCGGCAACGCAACAGTAACATTATATGTGTTGCTGGTGTCCATGGGCGGCGTTCATTGCTTACCATCAGTTGACACGCCTGCTAGTTTGCCCTCCTATCCCATAAAAAAAATTACAACTTTTAGGGTTTCGCGTTGCATATTACATAAATATAAGGAACGGGAAATAACGCCACACGTTTAAGTAAACAAATAATCCAAAAATATATAAAAATCTAATTTACGTGTCTTATTAGACTCGGAAATCATCATCATTTAGAAGACCGCGCGAACTATGCACCGCCATATTTTAAACATTTATAACTAAAATTTATTGTCCCACTCTTATTATTAAGAATAACTCTTACTTAACTGCCGAGCCGTGTTTGGTGAATTAAAAAAAAAATAAGTCACAGACAAGAATCACTAATTCTTGCTTCAAGTTTAATACCGAGATTATATGTATTATAATATATTATGCAATCAGTTATTTTTTGTCGTGCTTAAACAAAAGTCAAGGATATGGTCTCGTCTACAGGATTCGGAAGCACGTGCGCACCATACAAAGATCGCTAAGCATATCCCAATGCTATTTCACTTTCATTCATACAAGAACAATTTGAATGAATTGAACTGATGTGAACATCTTATTATGTTTTTTTAATCAGGTGATTAGAATATTGAATGATAAAAAAAACATCCACACACGACGATGGATGCGTGGTGCTATGTTTGAGTAAAGTTTGGTCGATATTATATTTGAGATTATCGTATTCAAGTTTAGTTGTAAGAACCTTACTATACCTATACCTACTATACTTTGTTTTGTTAGTTTTGAAAATGACTAATTTTGCGTGCGCTAGCGCAGTTGCGTTAGGGACCGTTGGCTACCGATCGATAGTGGGTACATGACACTTTATGCTGGTGTATTTTTGTTTTTTTTTGTGACAATGTGTTGGGAATATAATGTATAGATATTACAATAACTATAACATACGTGGCACGCTGTGTTTGTTTCAACGAGATGATCTCGGAAACTACTAATCTTAAATTAAAAAAAAAACCATTAAATAGTTCTGACAGCGATTATCAGTTAATATCAGCTTGTTTATATTTCGCTTTATTATACAATAGTTTTAAGTCATCTTAATCATAGAATAATTAATTTATACAAAAAAAAAATGAAATAGTTTTACATTTTTTTTATTTTTATTTATGGGATCGGAGGGCAAACGAGCAGGCGTGTCACCTGATGGTAAGCATCCAACGCCGTCCATGGACACCAGCAACACATATAGTGTTACTGTTGCGTTGCCGACCTTTAAGGGATAGGGGATAGGAAAGGATGGGGAAGGGGGGGTGGGCCTCCGGGTACCTCTCTCACCGAACGAAACGCGGCATGAGCCACTTTACGTCGGTCTTCTGAGAGGTCGTGGTATTTCACCGGTCGAGCCGGCCCATTCATGCAGTGAACTGCTTGGCTCTACCACTCTATATATCTCACGTCTTCTATACCTACGAATACGCATACCAGATGTACATGTTTTTTTTTTAAATGTGACCTAAAAGTCCTAGAGACCTACTCAATAAAGTTCCACAAATAAAAGAAAAATACTTCCTCTCCATAAGTGCTTATTTGACAATGCACGTTTTAATTGAACAACAGTGATGTCCATCACTTCAATGGTGTTGTTTTCACAACAAACTGATAACGGTTTTATCGATTGGCCGGCGCAATATTAATGTGGGGTTGCTTTATCGCGTGTATATCGTGCCCGTGTCCTCCGACCATCTGTTGTTATATTACATTATCTATCGAAAACGGAATCACATAGCAGACGATTTTTGCAAACACCACAACCAACGAGGGCTGCTAATGATGCATATTATTCTATTATATAGCACTTTATTAATATTCGTTTCATAGGTTTCCACGACTCAGACGACTGGGTACGCAGAAAGAGCTGAGCTTCATTAGCAATATTGAATTTTTACCTTACTAAAATAATCGTTAAATGAAGATGAAATATCTTTATTGAGTATGCATATTGAGTAAGCTCTCTTCGGCTGTAAAGATTACTTCAGGATGCAACACCCCACAGTACCTTGAAATCGAGAGCATTTTTTTTGCCTAATAACGTGTAGACACCCCTAAGCGTGTGCTAAATATATTGCAAGCATAAAGGAAATTCAACATCCTGTTTTTGGAAGTATACAGTTTGTTTGCACTAACATGTACCAAGAATAAACACCACCCTCCCCCTCATTGGTAGGATGTAGTGGTAGTTACCTTTATTCTTGGCACAATCACTTCTACATTTTAACTATATTTTTTGCTTTCTCGTCAACTGGTAACGAAGCATATAATGATAGTTCACTGTTTTTTTTAATAAAGTCACTTCATTCAGTTAGTCATTCAAGTTTTTTTTTAAACCAGACATGTTTTAAACATCAAAAGACGTATCGTACAACAAGTGTTTCAAGAATACTTCCCTCCTAGTAAAGCCGTAGACGGTTGGAAAAAAAACCAGCCCCATCACTAACAATGCATTATGCACAATAAACGAACTTTACCGACACAGATTTGGGTTCTTTGTTTGAAAATGCACTCTCTTGATGCAAGAATAACGGATGTTTTTATCAAAACGTTAATAATGTACGGTTGAAAACCGTTATTATATGTACATACATATATTGTTTTAATTAAGTGTTTAATTAAATGTAACATATCGATGTTTCTAAATGTATCGAAGAGTTACAATAAAGGGAAGAGAAGGCATAATATAAAAATGGACAACTAAAAAAAAAATAACCTTTCGATTTTTTTGCTATCTCATGGCATTAGTCCATTGTGCCAATTTAACTCTTTTCGTTGAGGACTAATTCACGAATTTTCGCTTTGCCGCCCTACTGTGTACTCTGGAAAGTTTAACTGACTGGTTTAAAATTATGATTGACACAGAAGCATAGTAATATGACAGGACAGAAAAAAATATCAATTACTGTGGGTTATAAACATCGATGTATACAAAAACTGCCCCAATTCCTGACAACTCCAACATTCACACGCGAAAACTATAAATTTATGTTGCTTATTTTTTTCCTTACGTCGTATCTTTAGGTCGTGACCTTAACGTCTGGTTCCCTTGCACCGTTAAAAAAACTACCCTCGATAATGCACCTATTGTTGAGCACAGATAATGAAATTACTTTCTTAAAAATGACAGTTCAAAGCTGTTGGTAATGTGCGACTGCACTTATATATATTGACAATCCTGATTAAAGGCAAGTTTTCTAGTCTGACAGACATATATACAGAAGCCTAGGGTTGATTCCAGGGCGAACAGAGCATACATACCACGGAGTCTCAATCTTTTTAGAAGTCTTTTCAAAATATAATGCTCAATATTTTTTTTTCTCTAAGTTGTCACGTTTTTCTGTAACGGCCAGTAATGTCAAATATTAAATTTATATGCATTGAGTAAAGTTTAAAACAGTATTTATTTCCTAGTAAATTGTAACTACATTTTATTACAACAAACTAATGAAGCTTGCTAAAAACATTGTTATCGTGGCGGAAACAAAGCTGCCGATAACCTTTGTATGTATATAAACAAATACGAAACCGATATATATATATATATATATATATATATATATATATATATATATATATATATATATTTTAATAATATTTTGTGTTTTGTTTCATACTCAGTTTGCAATGACGGCATGCTTATTTTAATAGGTCAACTATTTAAATAACTATGTCGTCATCGAACAAAATAATAGTCAAAGCCTCAAAACTAAAATTGCTTATAATTCGTGTATGTATTAAGAAAATTTGATAATTTTCGAGATTTAGGACTTTAATTGCAAACGCTGGCTAAGCCCTGAGTGATATATCAAAATAATGCACTGCATTGCACACCTGAAGAAGGTCTACAAAAAAGTTCGCGATTTTGTATGACTTAAGAGATATTAGGTATAACCTACAATTACCATTTTTTGCTTCAGAGGCGAAACAAAGTTCCATAGGTCAACTAGTTACATAATAAATACAAACATTACATATTCGATAAAATCCGTTGACAAACAAACAGATGTCCTTGTGATAATATACCTAGTATATATTTCAGAATATTATGGAATTATGCCAATTTTCCTTATTTTTTAATACAAATGTACATTTATAATAATTACAAATATGGCGGCTGCAATGCTCCTGATAATATCTGTTATATTATTCAATTAAACTGTACGTTATAATAATAAATATAATTATTTGTATTTGCAAATAGAACCGCTGTTGACCATCGACCGTTATCACAGAGGTGATGTTATTTGATGTTATTTCCTTGTGACATTTATTAAAATGCTTACCCCATCAATCCAGTTAATTGTATGCATAAAAGATATGTTATAAAACATAATAAATATAGGGTATATAAATGTTTTTTTGACAACATACTAGGCGAATTACGTGAGGTTACATACTCATTTTCTAGTCCAGGTTAAATAGCTACAAGTTCGTTAATATCGAAGCATTATCTTTCATCCCTTCCTATTTTGTAAATATAAATCACAATATAAAGAAGATTATGCACATAATAAGCAGAAGCAGTAGGTTATTAAAATAAGTACGAAACGAAATCCGTTAAAATCAGAATTATTCATAAGTGGGCTCGTCCCTCCTGTATAAATATTGATCGACCAAATTTCGATTTCAATAGGAAAAGAAATATAATTTACATTGTTGGAGAAAATTTATTGGAATTTTGTTTTATGGCGCCATTCAAGTATTACGTAAGCAGATTTATTACAATTATTTACCCCCACCCCCCTTGCCAGCAAAAGTAAACAAAGCTCTTACCCCCTCCCCCCATAATTACGCCATATTTTTCAAAAGAATAATTTTCAAGAGACTATCTGCCCGATTGGTCTAAAATTTTTTTATTGTAAAATTGAATAGCCACTGATGACGTAATCATTATCTAGACCCCCTACCCCCCATGTCATCAAAGATAAGCAAAGCAAAGACCCCCCTCCACCCCCTATTACGTAAGCACTATAGTGCTTACGTAATACTTGATCGGCCCCTAAGAAACCGTTACTTAAAGCTCCTAATTCCTAACTCTAGGATTAATTAGATATAGGATGTCATGTATTTATTAAAGGATTAATTTCTGATTTAATCTTTTTCTTTTTGCGCAGTAGATTGAGTAGTTATTGTGCGCAAAATTATTGGTGAGAACTAACATTTTTGTAATCACGATTACTACCATCCTTTAGATTTACTTTTATAATCAGCTAAACTGGTTGTTGCATAAAACGAAACGCATAAATACTGTCATTCTGTTCACGTTTTACGAAAACACGAAGACCTCACCCTGAGAAAAGCACTACTGGCAATGATTGAAATTAGTAAAGTCAATTTAATTTAAAGCCAATTTTGTTAAAAGGAGTATTTCATTACTGGTGACCAGTGAGAATCCAGATGAGTGTATTTCGGAACGCGACCACCATAGAGAATAGACACAATAACTTTGACATTTACAACTTAACCTCTGCGCGGGAACCGCCAAAGTTGATTAAAGACATTTTTCGCTCAGGTGCTTATTAATGATAAATAATAGAATATCTGAAATGTAAAGATACTATCAAAATCAATCGAAAAAATGAGTGTCAAGAAAATGCGCGTGTCAGTAAATGTGTGATTACAAACCTTACATTCATAAAATTTTATGGTGTGATTTTAAATTTACTTTTAGTTACAAAAGATTTCAAAAGAAGGGATTGAGGGTATGTAAAACCAGTTGCCTACATTGATTTATTTACGGTCTAGTTAAGACATAGTAAAAAAAAATAAGGGTTGTATGAGTTCTCTCTTGTTGCCCTTTCACGTTTATATTTAATCTAGACGGTATTTATGTCAGCACCCGAAGTCCGTGGATCCATGGATGATCGATCCCACGATCTTCAAGGTCACTTTTTAGGGTTAAAATCAACTGTTCCATGTTATTTTATTGAAATTGTATTGACAGAATTGGATCTGTTAATCATTATTATATTAAGATATTAAATTAAAAAATTCGAAAAATGTACTTAATATTTATTGTAGTATGAATGATATAACTATAAACAAATATATAATTTTATTCCATATTATCACAGTGATGGTGGTCATGTTATATTATACTTTCTTGCTAACCACATGCTTATATCATATTTTTTATCTTTTCAGATTAATAACGGACAAATTCAGGATTAATTCTGGAAACAATGGCACAAAACGGAAACAAGAAGATTCTTTAACACATAACTACAAATTCAAAATGACCCCACACAGTATTGACTTTTCGAAATCGCCAAATTCACCTGTATTTACACCTAGTAAGAGACAAGTGTTAGGAGAAATACAAATGTCAAATTCCCCATTACAAAGATTTAAATCACCTCTCCACAATTCCTTAAAATCACCAATGAATATCCAAAACATTAACTCACCTTTGTTGAATAGAACCAGTCCAGTATTAAATTCATTCTCCTCAATGTTAAATAAAAATTCACCCTTAACTTCAAGAAATAAACGTTCAAGAATTACAAAAGTAATGGAGGAGAGAACAAAATTTAGGAAATATAATAAAGAGAATGAAGAGCCTCTGATTTCTGAGACATTTGTGAAGTTAGATGTGGAGGAAGAAGCAAGAGATTTTTTGTTTGCCAACAAATATCAGAATTCACAAGAAAAAGTCACAAACTGGTCAAAAACTAAAGTAAGTATATATATACCTAATGATTATTTAATTTGAAAACTTGATTATAGTGAAAATAACTATTAATTCCAAGCTAAGTATCTTAACCAATAATAGTGGTTTCAGCCTAGACAATTATGGCAATTATGCTGCAAGCCTAATCTGATATATTATGTAATTAATATATTAACACAGCCCAGAGTTCATCAATTTTGATTAAACTTTATTGCTAGACACTCAGTGCTGTACTTCACAACTTATCTTATTTGAGAATTATGTGTAAATATGTGTTCTATAGAATTTATTTTATTTACAGTTGGACTTTTCACATTCAATTCCATCACCAAAAGAAGATGTACTGGTACCAGAGAAAGAGGTTACTCAGGACATAGAAGATTTTGAAACACTCCATGACTTAGAAGAAGAATTTTCTGCTGATAACTTTGATGAGTGCTCAAAATATGAGATTATATCTACAGATAGTCCCAACATAATTTCCAGGGGACGTGTGTCTTCATCAAGAAAAGTTATTGCAAAGAATTTTGATTTTGGAGCACCTTTAGCTGAGAATGAACCTTCCACCAGTTTCAACAAACCACATGTGAATGCTACAAGGATGTTGATATTTGAAGAAGATAATTTTGAACTGCCATCACCTATAATTAAGAAACAAGCTGTAAAGAAATCTTTAAAATTCACTGAAACACCAACAAAACTGAGGCATGAAAAATCTGACTCTAGTATTGGTTCTATGAATTCTTCAAGTCAGTCCTCCCCGAAGTTGGGTCTTTTCACTTCTGAATCTACTACATCAATGGAGAGTGGGTTTATATCTGAATTAGAGGAACCATTTTTGGATATTGAAGATTCAAACTCACCCAAAGTAGCCAATTTCAATGAATTGCTCTCAGGACAAATAAAAACGAATGTAGTTGCAGAGAAAACATTTTTACGGAGGCCCTTATTTAGAAGCTTAAGTTCTAACCCTCAGTGCAAGGCAAAAATGTCTCTGTTTCCTATTCTGGAGAATTTTGAACAGAGGAGCTATAAGAGAATGGAGCGGTCAGAAACAGAAGTAGCAAACAAGAGAAGAAAATCCAATTTCTTGAGTCAAAATGCTGGCAAACCACCGGTGAAAAGGCCAACTCTTCAAAGACCTTTATCTGAAAACAATGCACTGATCATGTCAGCTATGGCACGATGTAAGTATCTTAACATGAAATTTATAAATCCCATTTCATACATTTTTTATTTTTTTCAATTTATCTATGAGTAGTTTCATCATGAGTTAGATCATAAATCATTGGTTGCCTAGTTTTGTTGTAGGTACAAGAGGTTAATTATAGTTATGAGTCATGTTCAAATGTTATTTGTTATATATATTGTAATATATGTATATAAATTCATGGGTTTTATTTCTTCCAGCTGATGATGATCCAGACTTGATTGGAGACTTCTCTGTGCCATTTTCTCTACCATTGACTACTGGTGCCCATACAGATTTGAAGAGCATATCTTGCGAGACTTTGGCTGGATTATTAAGAGGGGAATTTGATGATACCATTAGTAATTTCCAAGTAAGTATTTCTTTACACTTTCTTTCTTCTCCTCTGTTTGTTAACAGAAGCAGTGGTAAGGTCGTAATATACTTATTTTAGTTAGTCAAATATGTTACCTTGCATAGGATTAAGTAAAATTACATGAACTCCATGACCAGTGAAGAAGAATTAATTTACTTATATTAAAATCCTTTGCATAAAATTATTACAACTTAGTGATGCACTACCTATCTAAAGATCTCAATATTTTGTTTTTAATTCGCAAATCAAACTGGTGGCTAATATTATTCCTTGATTGCCAACAGGTGATTGACTGTCGTTATCCCTATGAATTTGATGGAGGTCACATAATGAACGCAGTCAACTACTACACAGAAGAACTTGTTATGCAACTGATCCAGTCGCCATTGTATACCAACAAGGACACTGATAAAAGAAGCATATTAATATTCCATTGCGAATTCTCCATTGAAAGAGGACCAAAACTGTAAGTTTTCATTTTTATATTGGTATAAATTCTTTTTTAACTACATGTTACATAGTACTACTATATATATTTACTGTTTATTGCCAGTAGTATGTTAATCTGAGTAGGCCCCAATGGGAGTTCAGTATTTGACACCCTCTATAGCTCACATTACTCACTCACTTTCTTTTATCATTCTCAATGGTTTATCTCTTTAATTTTTTTGTTTGATTTAATGTTAAGTTTTAGTATATTTCTGCAGAAATACATTAAAGTAAAACATTATTACTATATATATGTGGGAATAGGATGTATCCGAATGTAAGATAGATTGGGTGAATGTGTTTTTAGATGTGAATCGGAACGATGAGAGAGAGATGAGGAATGAGAGAGCGAAAAGAATGAAAAAAAAAAAAAGATTAGCATTGTAGAGAGACGAACGACGTTAAGACGTGTTTATATATTATATTAAAGCTGTATAAGAAAAAAGTCAAAAATAAACATTGAAAGTCATATCTGGACGTTTGGCTGATCTCTCCATCCCATAATTTTGGGGGCTCGTCCGGGATCGCCTGGAAACATCTGGCTGTAGCGGTTCACCGGGCACGACCGGCGACACGCTAACAAAGAAGAACGACGAAGTAGCGGCATATAGCGGCGAGGTGGCTGCTATTATTCGCTTTAAACGACGATATCCACTGGAAGATGGCAGGGGATAAGAGTGTCGTCCCCGGAGTAAGTACCGGCACCGGTTCTGTCGCAGCGGCGGCGACGGCGTCGGCCATGATGCCGATGGATGCTTACGGCATATGCAAGTTTAGCGGCGAGGACAAAACCTATCCTTCATCTAAATGGGCTGCTGACATCGACGATAACGCTGAAATATTTGGTTGGAGCGCACAGCAGAAGCTCATCATCGCTCGACGGTCACTCGTAGGTACAGCGGAATTATGGCTTAAATCGGAAAAGGCTTTTAAGTCATTCGATGAGCTGAAGGCGGCAGTGCTAAGAGAGTTTCCAGACACGCTAAATACCAAAGAAATGCACGAATTCATGGCGAGTCGCAAGAAAGGAAAAGATGAATCTGTCTACCAGTACATGCTCATTATGAAGGAGTTGGGCAAACGGGCAAAATTTTCCGATTATATTGCTATACAATATATAATAGACGGGATACCCGATTACGAGAGCAATAAGGCGTTATTATACGGTATCACAACGTACAGCGTGCTCAAAGAAAAACTCGCTATTTACGAGACTATGAAGTCAAAGATGAGAAGGAGCAACGAAAGCAAACAGAGTGCGGCCAGTGTGAGTAAGCAAAACGGCGATAATAAGCGGAAAACATCAACATCAGGTGAAAAGAGACAAGTGCATTCTGGTCGTATGTGTTACAAGTGTGGTGAAAAGGATCATGTGGCCAGTCAGTGTCCCAATGGCGTGAAATGTTTTCGGTGTAATAAGTTTGGTCACCTAAGCAAAGATTGCAGCGGCCATGTTGATAACGAAGCATCATCAAAATCGAAAAGAACGAACGGAGCTGGCCATTCTATGTGTGTGACCGATAAGGTTGGCAGCAATGACAACACCGAACGAGTGAACGAGTTGAATGACTACGAACCGAATGGATCGGCCATAGACGCGTGTGAAGTTGGTACCACTGATCGTAGCTGTCAACATTATTCCGACGTTTTGAATGTAAACAACAACAAAACGAACAAGTCTGTGAAAAGTGTTAAAATGTGCGGTGTTACTGTTAATACGTTGATAGATACGGGCTGTGACTATAATTTAATAACATCTGATTTGTTTTTCGAATTGAGCGACGTCGCATACGTCAAAGATAAAGTTACACTAACGGGGCTAGGATCAGCGCAGGTATGTACTCTAGGTAAGTTCACCACATTTTTAGAAGTTGATAATAAAAGTTTTGAGACCCGTTTTTATATTGTTCCATCAGGTGTTATTCCCTATCAGGTCATATTGGGTCAGTCTTTCTTAGTGACTGCGACTATCTTATTAGACAAAGGTGCAGTCAAACTTATGCCACAAGATGATTGCAGTCTGTGTTTGTTAGGTTTACCTAGTGTTTCTGAGGAGCCTATTTCTCAGATCCCTGCAGTGCAAAAGCTCATTGACAACTATAAGATATTAAAGGTTAAAGAAGCACCCGTCAAATTAAAGATTATTTTGAAAGATGATATCCCAGTGGCTCAGCGTCCAAGAAGATTGGCTATTAAAGAAGAAGAAGTAGTTAAGAAACAAATTGAAGAGTGGTTAGAGAACGGCGTAATAAGACCTAGCTATTCGGAGTATGCGAGTCCGCTGGTATTAGTCAGGAAGAAAGATGGAAATTTCAGAGTTTGCGTAGATTACAGAAAAATAAACCAAAAGATGATTAAGGATGAGTTTCCCTTGCCAGTCATAGACGACCACATAGATAAATTGAGTAAATCAACAAATTTTAGTACGCTGGATTTGAAAAATGGCTTCTTTCATCTGCCTGTAGATGAGGACTCTGTGAAGTACACTTCATTTGTAACTAGCAGTCCAGAAGGGCAGTATGAGTTTTTGCGAGCACCTTTTGGTCTATCGGTATGTCCAAAGTATTTCAGTAGGTTCATTAACATAATTTTTCATGATTTAATTGCACAGGGTATAGTTTTGATTTTTATCGACGATATTGTGGTCCTTGCTCAAGATGAAAAAGAAGCTCTAAAACATCTCAGTTTAGTTTTAAATGTTGCATCTGAATATGGTTTAGAAATTAATTGGAAAAAATGTCAGCTGTTACAAAGAAAGGTAGAATATTTAGGTCACATGATAGAAAATGGTACCATCAAACCATCACCTGATAAGACTGCTGCAATTGCACGTTTTCCTGAACCAAGGTCCACTAAGCAGGTTCATAGTTTTGTGGGGTTAACATCATACTTTCGTAAATATATTGAAGGTTATGCAATTATAGCAAGACCACTAACAGAATTATTGAAAAAAGATAAAGAATTTTATTTTGGAGAAGAAGAAAGAAGAGCATTTGAGGAATTGAAAATAAAACTTTGCAGTGAACCTGTATTAAAAATATTTGAAAGTGGCCTGGATACAGAGGTGCATACTGATGCATCGAAGTATGGATTTGGAGCAGTTCTTATGCAGAAAGGCACTCAAGATGGAGAATTACATCCTATCTATTACATGAGTAAGAAGACCAGTGTCACTGAGCAAAATTATCATAGCTATGAGCTAGAAGCTTTAGCGGTCGTTGAAAGTGTTAAGAAGTTTAGAAAGTATTTATTCGGAATTCACTTTAAGATTGTGACTGACTGTTCAGCATTTCAGAAAACACTGTATAAAAAAGAAATATCTACCAAGGTGGCTAGATGGGTTTTATTTCTCCAAGATTTTGATTATGAGATAGTGCATCGGTCAGGAAGGAGGATGTCACATGCAGATGCCCTAAGCAGAAACCCACATGTTTATCTTATCCAGTCAGAATTACATGCAAGAATATGTAAAGCCCAGAAGGAAGATGAAAATTTAAATTTAATAAGAGATATTTTGAAGGAGAAAGAATACAAAGATTTTTATATTGAAAAAGACTTAATTTACAAAGGAGTGGAGAAGAGATTAGTCATACCAGAAGTCATGGACACAGAGATTATAAGAAGAGCTCATGAAGTTGGACATTTCGGCAAAAAGAAGACCATTGATATGATAGAAAGAGATTATTATATAAAAGATTTAACTAAGAAGATAGATAGAGTAATATTGGGATGTGTTCCATGCATTTTGGCTAGTAAGAAGGAGGGAAAACAAGAAGGCTTTCTCAACCCAATAGAAAAAGGAGAACTTCCATTAGAGACACTTCACATTGATCATCTTGGTCCATTGGATTCTACGAAGAAATTATATAACTACATTTTGACTGTCATTGATGCTTATACAAAATTTGTTTGGATATATCCCACTAAGACTTTAACATCTAAAGAGACAGTAGATAAATTAAAAAATCATCAAAAGGATTATGGAAACCCTTCAAGAATTATCACAGATAAAGGAACAGCCTTTACGGGAAAAGAATTTCAAGATTACTGTAATCAAGAAGAAATCCAGCATCATACAGTTACTACAGGCATTCCCAGAGGTAATGGACAGGTTGAACGCATACATAGGGTAATCATCTCGGTACTAACTAAAATGTGTGTAAAGGAACCAACTCATTGGTATAAGTATGTAAGTCATGTTCAAAGGGCTATCAATAGCACCTATCAGAGATCAATTAATACCTCACCATTTTACTTATTAATTGGAACAAAAATGAAGCAGAAAGAAGATACACCTATTTTAGAATTAATAGAAGAAGAATGTAGACAAGATTTTATTGATAAACGACACAGGTTAAGGCAGGAAGCCAAAGCACAAATTCTAAAAGTCCAAGAGGAAAATGTCAAGTCATTTAATAAAAGAAGGAAAGTAGAACAAGAATATAATGAAGGGGATATAGTTGCCATTCGCAGAACGCAATTTGGAAATACAATGAAACTGAAGCCAAACTTCTTAGGGCCATATAAAGTTGTCAAGAAGGTAGGTAAAGGAAGGTATCATGTCCACAAAGTAGATCTTAATGCAGAAGGACCGCTTAAGACTTCAACAGGTGCAGACTGTATGAAGTTGTGGCCATGAGTTTGTTAATCTCTTACTTATTCTATTTTCATTAATGGAATAAGATAGGTAGATGCTAGATATAGTAGGTGTACTCTTACTTATTCTATTTTCATTAATAGAATAAGATAGGTAGATGCTAGATATAGTAGGTGTACTCCTACTTATTCTATTTTCATTAATAGAATAAGATAGGTAGATGCTAGACATAGTAGGTGACATAACTTTCAGTAAATCTTTTCTTAATGATGTGGTGTAACTTAATCTTTGATGTATTGGTGTATCTGGTATTATAATTAGTTTATGGCATTAAGAATTTTGTACCTAAATAACTTAAGAGTCATTGTAAACCAAGATTGAAGTTAAGAATGTCTAAAATTAATCAGTTACATTATGGAGTGTATCTCATCATACTTGTAGTAGATAAAGCTAATTTTATTGTAGTTCAGTTTCAAAGACTAATGTCACAAAAAGAATTGTTAATATAAGATCTGTCATGTAAACAAAGTTAGGTTTTCCAGGTTGAGATACAATACATTGAGGTGTTGTATAACAAAATTGTATTAGATTGTCCATTAAATAACTTGAGTACAAATTAAGTTTAAATTCATAAAATGTTTGTAAGTAGTTCAGTTTAACTTTACATAGTCTGAGGTCAGACTATAGAGCAGGATGGCCGATTGTGGGAATAGGATGTATCCGAATGTAAGATAGATTGGGTGAATGTGTTTTTAGATGTGAATCGGAACGATGAGAGAGAGATGAGGAATGAGAGAGCGAAAAGAATGAAAAAAAAAAAAAGATTAGCATTGTAGAGAGACGAACGACGTTAAGACGTGTTTATATATTATATTAAAGCTGTATAAGAAAAAAGTCAAAAATAAACATTGAAAGTCATATCTGGACGTTTGGCTGATCTCTCCATCCCATATATATATATATATAATGATTGTCAACATGTATTAATTGATAATTTTCGTTTATAGGACCCGGTTCCTTCGTTCATCTGACAGACAGGATAATGTAAGCCTATATCCTCAACTTCACTACCCAGAGATATATCTGCTCCACTCCGGGTACAGTGCGTTCTATGTGAAATTCCCAGAATTGTGCACTCCAAGCGGATATGTTGCTATGATGGACCCCAAGCACAAAACTAGCTTGAGACATCACAGGTCCCAATAGATATCTCCAGATGCAGGGTATCTGATTTGGTATCATTGGTGTCAATATATTTTTTGCCATGTATTTATAATGATTGCGCAGTTAATTTGATATAGTATATTGAATTATTACAGACTTAAATAGTCTATTTAGTTTCCCTTCCCCTGTAAAATACATCACAATTATTTCTTACCTTCATTCATTCAGAACAAACTTAGAAGATTTTTAAAAATAAGTGATTCCTTATTGTTTGTATTTAGTCAGTGGGCATTGCAATTAGTAGTTCAAATTTATACTTTGAGACTAATGTATGTCTCAAAATATTAATAATTAGAACAAGTAAACTTTAATACGCTTTATTGTGCCAGATAATTACTAGAAACAAAATAGCAAATATAGTTGGCAATATACAACCATATTTAATTAGTAAAATAAAGAAATACATTATTTTTGTTCACTTTCTATTATATTTCGGTACATACATTCTAAAGCTTTACAATATAATGATTATAATTAATTACAAAAAATAGGTGATTTATTCCATTACAGAAGAATAATCTAGTGAATATAATATGTAATCAAAGAAAATTATTTAGATGTCATTATATCCATAATTCTGGATAATATTATTCTTAAATGCAATTAATAGCAATTGTTTTTAGTCTGTCAAGTCACAGATAAAGACTGGTTTTATAACCAATCTTATGAGAACATGATTCATTTAAAGTGATTTAAATAAATTTTAAGATATAAGTATGTAAATAATTTCCAAAATGCCATATTATTCCATAAAGTACAAATATTTTAAAATTTAAGTTGATAGGTTAAGTTTAGTTAATTATAAGAAAATTCCCACCTGTATAATCTAGTTTATTTTAGTTAGTTAAGACATGCAATATTTGGTTTTTCTAATTGTCTTTTTGGTAAACAATTTTGTTAATGAAAATAGGCCAGTACTATAGTCAAATGTCACTTGAAACACAATAAACAAAATATAGTTAATAAATAAAAGTAGCCATATTTTGTTCTCTCTTTAAGTAAGTATTATATCAAGTCAGAATTATTTTAAACCATGTCTTCAATTAATTTTGTCATTTTGCCACCCCTATAATACTAACTTTATTATACAACATTGTGATATCTATATTTAGGGGTGGGCTACCAGCCCAATGGCATATATTAAGCTAATAGATCATGGAAAGATATCAAATATTTTTGAAACATTCGCGATTATGTCACTATTTTTATCTAAAAATAGGTAAAACACTATGTAGTCAAATTATTCGTTTTGAAACACAAGTAGAGCTCTATCTCTAAATAACTTGGGACAAATAAGATTGGTCTCTTCTAGATTTTGGTATATTACATATATTTAGCTATGTATTTATCAACCACAAAGACAAGATTATTTACTAAATATGACAAATCTAAAAGAAAAAGAAAGCTTAGTATAATTATGTTTAATTGAATTCCATTCAAAGGAATTCCATTGCTTTTATTTGCATTTATTATTATTAGATTGATGACATTATTTGAATGTATATGTATATAATATATATTGACCAAAATCGCTCGTTTATTCGGCTTTTTGAAAGATACATGAAGTTTACGTTGTTAAAAGGTAAAATAAATGTTTAAATAATAATAATTAATTAAAAACAACAATATTTTCTACACAGACAGAAATTGTTACATGTAATTAGAATTCATCATTTATTCATTGGAGTTTGTTGCTTAAAAAAATAATTATGTTGAAAATCTTTGTTGCACTAACTAGAGAATTGATAACTAATAGGTTTAATCCATCGTCAATCTCACTAAGCCGAATAACAAAGTAAAAATGTACACTATTATACCACCTAAATATATCAATGTCTTCCTTTCACATTTCAAATCGCTGAAACTGTTAAGACTGTAGATTATTACAAAGAATATAATTATACAAATAAATAATTCTTTATGATAATTTTAAACTTAATTTTTTAATTATAATAATTGGTTAGTGTTAGTGACAAAGTTACAGTAATTGAAAATAGTCAGTTAATACATAATAATGTTACGAGGTGTAGGTTTAGGAACAATACTGGATTACAGTAGATGAATGTGCAAGTATGTACTGGATGGATTTGTAAATAGGAATTACAATTTTAGAAGTGAACTAATTGAGAATTATGCTAAAATAAAAATTAATGAAACTCAAAAAAAAAATTAAAAATGTTCAAGGAAACAAAAACAACAATCATAAACTTTTTATTATTGCAATATTATAAATAGTATTTTTTTTCTGTAAAATTTTAATGTACCTGGGGTTGAAACATGGACTTTTGTGTTGACATGCAGAACCCGGCCAGTTGTGCTCTAGGCGGAATATGTCCTAATCCACCCAAATATTAGTTATGCAATAATCACAATTTAATATTAGTTTTAGCACTTTCCCTGTAAATAATGTGAGAGTAATGGTTTCAGATCCATATTGTCTGTATTAAATCATAGTGTGAATGACAGTTCCTTTTTAAATATTTCCATTGTTTAGGTCTGCAAAATTATCCTGTACTATCTACGGAGGCAATATTTATTTATTTAATTATTTATTGAACAATAGACAGATTCTATATTTTTATGTTTAAGATTATATAAAAATATATGTTAACATTGATATCGTGTTAAACTTGTTTATCTGTCTATATAAATGCATGATAGCATTAGTTAAGGATTTTTTTGCACACCATACTAATCAAAACTGTCATTGATGCTAACGTTTAAATCTTTGAAATACGCTTATTAGCCATATTTTAAGTTGTAAATAGATATGATTGAATTGAATATCTCTTATATATAAATATTGATTGTGTATCATGTATGTATTGTTTTTTATGTTAGACGAGTGAATAACTGGTCTTCTCGTAATATCACTCGTTTTGTCTTGCTTTCCAAACTGTACTGTGACATACTAAATGGATCTTGAAAATTTAATCTGAGTATTACAGTTTAAATTTTTTTTGCTATAAAGATTACTGAACTGGTTTAATAGTTTGTTTGTTTGTTGTAACATAATACAGTAACAGTTGGAGGGTAGACAGACTAATTGTAAATTTGGTGCAATTAATTCAGTGAGATAGATATCTTCTTACGAAACACTATTATTTATTGATTATTTTTCCTTTATGATGATTATGCATGCTAAATTGAAATTGTGCGGTTTCCATTTTTAATGTTCTCCATATTTTTATTTTTAACTTGTATTTGATTGATATAATTGTAATGAAAATTGATTTTACTATAAAAGTTTAGATTTTGTAGGAAACGTGAATTTCAAATTATGTATTATTTTCATTTATTTTTGATTTGTTAATATTTATGTCTTCGGAGAGCATGCAATTCATTCATTTCAGTATTTTTTTAACCTAATATATGTTTTAATGTATAGTAAATACGCTTAGATTTAAATGGAAATTTAATTTTTAAGTGATTATAATTTCTAATAAAATATTTTAAAAACTATGAATGTGGTTGTTAATGTTTCTCTTATGTGTGTATTTAATCCCCTAAAAATAATCGGATAGGCAGGTTAATATATAACAACATAGGACTTCAGTTCGAAAATAAAAGAAATATCATAATCGTAATGAATATTATATTTTAAACTAAGTACATTAAAAACATTTAAAAGTTTAAAACATTGGACATATTAAGTAATGTTTTGACTAACTATAATTATTTATGCATATTAATTTACGTCTAAAGCAATTATAAATAATATTACATATTTAATAAATTTTAAATACCCTTAGGGTGGTTAACTAGCAACACCGCGTTATAGCAATATGCGGTTACTGACGACAGTGCAATGAGTACATGTCAATCTGATACATCATTTCCGCTACTTGGGATGGCGTAATATTTGAAAACTTTTCAATTCATTCCTATTCAGCAGATCACAATTAGTGCTTAATTAAAGTACAATGAAATAGATTAGGCAAAAATCTTGCTTGCTATCGCTTTGCCAGTGCTGTTAGGTAATCAATTGTCATACTTCCTCTTAGATTTTAAATAAAACAGCATAAACATTTGATATGTTACCTACCTAACTTAGAAATATATGATTAGATATATCGCAGAACTGTGAAGTATGTACATAAATGACAGTTTTTGTATCTAACTGGTGATTGCAAAATGCCAATAGAGAAAAGATACATGAAGATCTACAATCATAGACACAATTTAAAATATGAGTCACTCGTCTAGAGATGACAATGTGATAAGCTTCACTTTAAGAAGTACCTACTAATAATAAATTTTACAGTTGCTACTAACTTGGCGAAAAATATTCCCTTAATTCTAATTTTTTCTTCCTTTTGTAGAATTTTTAGAACTTGTGTCCCGTTAATGGATTTTTACTCTTTATTATGTTTTACTATATCCTTATTAGCTTTTTCAATTGCTGCGTTTTTCGTAATCTCATGAGATTTACTTATCTCTGTTTGGTCTTTAATAGTCTCCAAATTAATTTTGGTTTCTTTTACTTCTGATGATTCCTTTTTTTCATCGTCCTTATTAGCTTCGATATCAATTGATTTACTGTCTTTAGACCTATCCACTTTGTCTTTGGTTTCAACTTTAGTAACATCAATAGAACTCCTTGACAACTGACGAAGAATATTCTCGAAGATTCTTGGTGCACTCTTCGTGTTCGGCAGTGATATGTCCGTTTGAGTTGTAACAGTTTCACACTTCTTTTCCTCTTTAACTTCTAAAGGTATCACAGTCTCTTTGAGGTCGAGGGTCATTGTTCTTTTTTTAATAAACACCTCTGGATCTTCTATTTCATTTGATTTGGTTCTTCTCTCTATTGCTTTAGAAAGAACGTTGCCGAGTAGGTGAGCGCATTTGATCATATTCTGTGTTTCCCTTGGGGTCAGGTGTAGTCCTTGATTGCGTATTACGTGGTTGAGAGCATCTATGTTGTCTGGAGAGCGTCTTCGGGAACCATCTGATATGTCTACAAAAATTCCAAAGAGGATTGTTATCATGCTTGCGTCGTGAGTGAAAGTAGATCGTTACGCTTATGTATGAATGTTGATTATCATGATGCAGTTAAATTTTTGATAGAGCTGCTTATGAATATTAAACTTACTCATTTTTAGTGTTTCTCCTTGCATTATTGTATAATATACACATTTATACAAATAAAACTTTAATATTTGTAATATACATAGTTAATATTAGATACATACATAGCCTCACGCCATGTCCTTTGCAGGGTAGGCTGAGAAAACTGAGCGTCATAAGGCACAACTCTTTCGCTTAATATACGCTCGTCAGTTTTCATTGATATTATGTTAACTATTCTCCGTAAATCGCAACAATTCTTTATGGGTAGGTAAAGAGGCAATCTGGTAATAAGGTCACCTGGTGGTAAGCGATAAACGCCGCCCTAGATATTTTTTTAGTTATCCACCAAAGGAATGCTCACCTAATTCTCCAAAGTCGGCCAGGTCAAAAGTTTCAGTTCTGTATGGTGTTGGACATTGGTCGTAGTAATTCTTCATGGGCACTTTTGACAAGGAATTGTTATAATTCGCCCAGAACGAGGACCATTCTCCATCGCATAAGTGTTCCATCTTTGTGTCTGCCTCACTGCTGTCCGCCCACGTCGATACGCAGCAGCTGTCGAATTTGTAGAGTGGATAAAATATACATGTATTTTAATAATGTATTATACATTAGAAAGACATATATGTACATGAGGACTTTCCACTTAATAGTAGTGTCCGACCGAAGGTCTTTGTGGTCGAAGCCGAAGCCGATTAATCGGCAATCTCTACAACCTTCGCCGAAGCCGAAGGTTTATAAACTATTATTAATTTAATAATTTTCTTCAATATTATCCTCAGCTAAAGAAGAATATCGGCGTAAACTGGCTCATGCTACTTTTTGTCGATGATAGAGGTATCCGCACTGAAATAAGTGCATTTCGTTCCGTCAGTCACTGACTCTTTCGTAACATTTCGTTTAATTCCGACTGCTCTCGGACCTTCGGCGGGACCTTCGGCTTCGGCCGAAGCCGAAGATCTCGCCGAAGATGGATTTTTGGCCGAAGGTGGCGGAAGCCGAAGCCGAAGCTTGTTTTATGTTTTATCTTTTATACAATCGGATACAAGATCTGACCATATAAGTTTTCAGGTCACTGTATATACATGTTTAGGTACTATTAATATTGTTTCCCGAAAATAAATTTGACTTGGTGGTATGATTGACCCAGTTGCGGGTGAAACCAGCTGTATGTAGCTCAGTGCCAAATATGCATTGTTATGTTCCCGCACTTACGTTCTAGGATTAAAACGGTCAGAACTCAAGTGAGAAGAGATTAGGTAATTTGATAATTTAGTTTAAGATAAGCAAATACAACGAAAAAGTACAACCAATATTTGTTTCTAAACGTCGGGAAATGAATATAAATAAGTGATAAATAAACGCGATACAATCCTGAAAGTTGTTTTGATCAATAAGTACAACCAAGCCAATATTACTAATAAAAAATATAATGTTTACATTAACAATAAAATATTCTGGCATATCATCACCGAATCTAATTAAATATCATTCTAGTGTAGTAATTTGGATAGAGTGAGTTGAAAGGTACATCGGTGCGGAAATAGGCAATTTATTTTCAAAGTCACCATGTTATTTTTATCTGGATGAAAAAAATTTAAGTGTCCATTTCAGAGATTGCGGTTTCACCAATAAATATCACATTGGTACCTTTAGTCCATCCCCTATATTTAGCGTGCAACCATCGAATATCAATGAATTTGACTTTAACCTGGACAATTGCATATCTTGACTTCGGGGTGATGAAAACCGGTCAAGCTGGTTCGTTCTAGGAGATATTTCCGTTGAAGATTGTCCTGAGTACTCCGGGGAGACTGAAGAATAATCCAGTTCGGTACCACACCTGCAGTGTCGACATTACAAATAGCCAATTATAAAAAAATGTTAATCAAAATTTGTGTTTAAATAGAAAATCCGAAATTAACAAGTGATTGATTCTGTTTCTGATATTTGTGGTAACCATAGATGTTATGTAGGGAAAGGAGGGAAAGTGCAAGTAGAAATCTAAGTATTATTTTCCAAATATGGTATGAGTTATACCGACTTATTGTCAATAGAAATATCATTATTGAGAATTATGTTCGAACTTACAAAATTAAACGAAAATCCCAAAAGGGCGTTGACGAACTTAATTACTTATTCGTTAGTAAGTTGTAGCTGAGTCAGCGCACTAGAATGTCACCCTATTAAAAGTAACAAAAGAGTTTCCCGATGTTACAAACTGAGAAATAATTTGTTACTGCCCAAGAAGACCATTTTTGATATGAAACGCCTACGCTTATTACTATTATAATAATACTGAGTGATAGTTGCTATTAATTTTTAGTAGGCGCTATTATTTAAAACATTTTTATTTCATAGAAAATGAATATGCATATCTGTAACTTAAATTTTGTAGATTAAATAATTTATATGTAGGTAAATAGGTATGATCCAAATATTTAAAACTGTTTTATTGTTTTATTCGACCACATAAATCTCTTCTCTCTTTGAGTTCTGGCAATTTTACACACTCACAGGAACATAAATGTTAACAGACAAAGCTGAATTGTTATTTCAGAAGTTGAGGTCAGCCAATAAAACAACGAAACAACTGACGCATTTTTTAAATATAGGTACAACACCCTAATTTTTTATGTTTGACACACGCCACTTAATAACTGATTTCAACCTTACCCTACCTTTGAACACTGCAATTAGACGATGTTTTGAAATTATCCCTGCTATAAGAATAACTAGGTTTCACACCATCCACAGATTTCAGAGCTCTTCTTGTTTCCACCCTTTGAGAGTGTATTTGGCTCTGTAACGAGGCGCTCCGATGTTTATTCTTCAAAATTTTAGGAGTAGAAGTGGCTAAAGGCTGATACTTCCTAATGCCATACTTTGAGTTGGTGTCTTCAAAGTCTGATACCTGAAAGAGAAGACTTCTTAATATCGAATATTTAATAGAATCATTGATCACATAAAACATTCAAAGAGTCATTGATGTGAGCCATAATTTGAGTGCAACACCTCTGAAGTCTATTGATACACTTATTCAAATGTGATCAGTTACCTGTGAGAGATCCAATGACATATCATCCTCCAACGAAGTCTCTTGGCTCTTAGAAGACTGCGATGCACTGGCTTTCTCGTTCACACGTTTTATCTCTGCATGTCTACGAGTCTTGCTCATTGTATCCACAGAGGTTCTACGATTCGAACCTGGCAAAGAATTAGCTCGATCCACTCTGCGATTTTAAATGCAATTAATAATTTAAACAATGAAATATTGGCTTTGTAAACATAGATGCCATATGCTACTACGTGTCTACCTAATCGTCTCTTTAAGAAACTGTGCACAGATTGTTGTTTGGACAATTTTCTTAAAGAGACGATTAGGTAGATTAAGTAGTTAGTAAGGATTAATGACAGCATGAGCATGAGCTCATATTGCCAATAATACTTGTGGCCTCTCACGAGCGAGAATCGAACAAGTTAGGTCAACATAACATAACATAACTTCACGCCTTTTGTTACCCGAAGGTGTAGGCAGCGGCTGTTAAGCCTCGTCTCGCCGTTATGTTTACGTCCCAAATGGAATAGGTGGCGAACCTATTGCCATACCGGGCACAAAGTTCGTCAGTCATCGATATTTATTACACATAACTTCCGAAAACAATTTCGAAAAGTCATTGGTGTGAGCCAGTGTCTGGAATCGAACCCCGGACCTCTGGATCAGAGGCCGTGCGCTCGCCCACTGCGCCACCGAGACTTTACGTTAGGTCGCTATTCGAATTACTTCTAAACGTATTTGCACTATATGATAGATAATCATTTTACATCAGTTACTATGAATTAAATGTTTTGTTAGCGCAGAACAAAGAACAATGACAAAAATTGACCTAATTATATAAAACACCCTGAATTTTACGATCCATATGGTAAGTGTTTCGCAATACGCATTTATTCACTAATTAGGTACATTTGAGTTGCTAAAAATGAAAGCGGCATAATTTTAAAACACACGTCGTATTACTTCAGACACTCTTTGTGCAAAATATTAATTTAACAATTACAAATTTAAACTGAAAACAAGAGTAGTGGACGATTTGGAGCCAATTCTGGGAAAGAGGTATCTGTACAACTTAATTTAAAATTTAAAGCTTAACAATTTTAGTTTCTAGAACCTGCAGAACTGACCTTTTCAGCAGTTGTTTTCCTGTGACAGTGAAATCCAAATTTTGCTCCTTGGTCACCTTTTTTGGAGTTGTATTAGTAGAGCATGGAGTGCTGGACACAACTTTTATTTCCTTCTCTTTCTTGATACTGCTGCGTCGAGATAGTGACGCCGAGTTTCTTCTAGAGGATGGACGGGATCGTGGTGGAGATATATCATCGTCGTGATCTGCCCGATGCATCATTCTACAGAGGAGAGGAGAGACCATAAAGAAATATCACTACCGATATTAGGAATTGATGTAATAGTCATTAAGATCTTCCCATCGTCGTTAAAGTTCATCAAATAATAATAATAGTTAGTTATAAGTCTTGCAACACAGATACGTGTTGCAAGACTTTAAAATTGCATAGGGAAGGATTTGGAAGTGGTATAGGGAGGGGAGAGGGGAAGGCCTCCGGCTACCTCACTCACCAAGCGAAAAGCGGCATGAGCCACTTTACTTTTTTTTTGTATGGGATAGGAGGGCAAACGAGCAGGCGTGTCACCTGATGGTAAGCAACTAACGCCGCCCATAGACAAAAGCAACACATATAGTTTTAAGGGATAGGGCATAGGAAAGGATGGGGAAGGGGGTGGGCCTCCGGGTACCTCTCTCACCGAACGAAACGCGGCATGAGCCACTTTACGTCGGTCTTCTGAGAGATCGTGGTATTTCACCGGTCGAGCCGGCCCATTCAGCAGCGAACTGCTTGGCTCTACCACTGATACCACTTTATGTCGATATTCTGAGAGTTGGTGGTATTTCACTGGTCGACCAGGTCTATATATATGCAGCAAACTGAGTGCTAATACCACTGTTTGTCATTGTCTATTACAGCTTAAATATAAATGCGATGCCTGGTAATGCAATGTTGCTAAGGTACACGGCTGACATTAAAAAAAATATGCAGATATAATTCTGCTACAACTTCTCCTAACGAAGAAAATACTTACAGAGCAGGATTACTATCCAAATTCTACTTAAATCTATAATATTAAAACCTGGAAAAGAAAACACCCTATCCTTTAATAAAAGACTGCGAACCATGGGAATTTGTGACGGAGTCACTATTGAGATATGAGTAAAATAAAAAAGACCAATCCATGGTCACTGGTGGTGGTTAAACCACCTTTCATAAACCCGATTGCGCGGTTGGAACAGTTAAAAAAGCCTTCGCGAATCTACTATTTTCGCCTACGCTCAGCAAACACATAGTCTATCTCTTATTAATGTTATAATTCTAATAAACTCAGAGGAAAAGAGCGGTCAGTTAAATTTATAAGCAATATAAGTGTGACAATTAATATTAATTAATTGTCACACTTATATTGCTTTAATATACATATTAATGTATCTTACCAAGTAGTAGCCCAGATATGTTCCAGGAGTGAGGACAGTTATCACAACACTGCACAGTAACACTGAACCAAGTTATTTTGGTAAACTTTGTTCAGATACGCGTGAATAAACATGTGTACACCGCTTGGTGATGAGCGAAGCAAAACGGAGATGAGCGGAAAACAGAGCGGTAGCGGATTTTATGATGTGATTTAACTTTATTTAAGTTAAGCATTGTGCTGTGCCAACGCTGTACAACGAATACAGGACAGTGTTATTTATACTCATATTATTTAGTAGTAGAGTAATCTATCTATCTATCTATATATATATATAAGAGATTTCTACCTATATATTGACTCATCACGATATCTCTGGAACCATAAGGCGTAGCGACTTGAAATTTGGTAGGATTAATCCTTTCGCCGAGTAGAGGTCAGCTAAGAACGGATTTTACGAAATTGCACCCACAAGGGGGGTTGCGGGGGTGTTAACAATGGAAAATTCCCATTTTTAACCTATAGCTGCTATCGACTTCAAATTTGTCGAAGATATTGCAGTATTAACATAGCGGGGCAGCAGTTATTACTTTTGATGCGAAACAGAGTTCGCCGGGTCAGCTAGTGATATATAAAATAGCTTATGGCCGAACTACACACAAAGATATTGAATCACATAAGATATGATATTAGATATCTTCTTTTGCTTGACCTATTCCCACCATTTGGGGGTTTTCCACTAAGTGATTTTCCTTATTCACTACTTTCTATCTATTCGATTCTTCCATACAACTGCCTTTCTTAATCATATTGTGTTTCACACAATGCATCTATACTTTCTTCGGTCTTCCTCTTTTCTTATTTCCTTTTAAATTCAGATTTTTAAATCATTCCGCAACGTGTGTGTCATTCACCTTCTCATTACATGACTATACCACCTGAAGATTAGTGTGTTAGATTATTGTGTTGTTAGAAAAATTGTGTATGCTAATGTAGGTATTAGCGGGTTAGAACTGCACATCGGAATATTTAAATAGGTTCCATAGGAACAATTAGTTAATGTATAACATTAAGTAAAATTACTAAAAGGTAATTAATGTAATAATAATTAATAATAATAATTATTAATAATAATTATTATTAATATATATATATATATATATATATATATATATTATTAATTATTATTAATAATAATTATTAATTAATTGATGTTAAGAGCCTCAAAAACCGACGCGCGTGCATGAAAAGAGTTATGAAAGTCAACGAAGCGAGTGAGGTGTGTAAGAATCGTGCCCTATGGCGCTCTGTTCTCTCTGCCTACCCCGCAAGGGATTTGGCGTGAAGTTATGTATGTATGTATGTATGTACTAAAAGGTTAGGTTACATAAATCGCTCGCTCCTATAATGTGTACATGACGTTTAATGAAGGGTAGCAGAGGCGGGGTGGTCACTGGCCCATGCAACAAGTGGAACGTGACATGTATAGAGTGGACTTTATTATATGAGATTCAAATATTGTTTTTTTTTTCGTGATAGGAACATATCATTATGGCTCAAGAGACGATCTCTTGAGCCATAATGATATGTTCCCCAGCCACTGAATTTCCAAAATTCAACCTTTATAAAATGATGAAAGTAGATTTTTCTACCCACATTTGCAACTCTGTGCGTGCTAAAGCCATTCTAATACATGCTTCATAATCGGCCATCTTTCTTATATGCTGAAAGTCAGTCAGCTCATAGTCCCAACGACTATGAGCTGCCTGACTTTCAGCTTTTATTAAGTGATGAAGGTCTGACGTTCACGGGCTCTTACGCTATTGTCGTTCTAACATCTTAGTCATCTACCGAGACTGAAACAGGGGTCTTGGGTTCGTATCCTAGCTAACATAAGTTTGCATTAAAGCTATACCTTCACTTTCACCAACAGGGTAGAAAAAGGCTTGCTGTAAGAGAAGTGAAAAGGCTATAAAATAACTGAAAATTATCACATTCTGACGAGGGTTCAACTAAGAAAACGGACATGGGTCTTACGGATGAATGAGTGAATTAAACTGTGCGAAATGTAATGCAGAACCCCGGAGGCTCTTGTATTGATACCGTCTGGGTGTTCCTGGTATCCACTTGCGAATTGTGGCTAGGTCCGTGCCTATTTTGCTATCAATTTGTCTATAGGGGAGAAGCTGTATCCACAAAAGAGAATATTAACTGCTTAGACCATCAAACTACCTAAATCTTCTGTGTAAAGATATCAAAAATAGGTATAAAAACAAATGTGAAAGAATAACCTCTCTAATAGTGTCACTGTTCTTATACCCTCTCCTTTGAAATGTAGGTATAGCAATGAAAATATAAGCGCTTATATATATCAAGAACGACTAGTTGTACCCCGCGATTTCACCATATATACTCGTACATACAATATATTTATAAATACATATATAAATTGATAAACCAGGTCGATCAATATTGATATTTTAATACATACATAGTCAGTGACGTAAATAGGGCGCAAGAATGGCCAGATCAGGCAGACTTTATTATTAAAGTAGACCTAAACATAGCGTTGCTCTAGCTAGGGTGTCTAGAATAACTAAAAAATAAACTAACGGCAGTTATAGTTAAAGAAGGTTGCATATAAAAGGCTATTTACGATTCTGGACGTTGTTACTATAAACTTCTTGATATAGCATCTAATGTGTTATCGTCTAACCTTTCAAAATTATATGTTTAATATAAACTAACATATTGCAGTAATATATTTTGGATGAAACGTTTCTTTGTGAGTTAAAATTACATATTTATTACATATAGTCTGTACTGGAAGTCGGCGAGACTGGTGCTCATCAGTAAGCAATGGCGGTGTCCCTAGACATCGTCAACGCTTTCTGCCCTGGCTGGCCATCAGGGAGGCCCTCGTATACCACGAGGTGCCTCCCTACCCAAGGTCGGTTTTTGGGGCCTACCTGCAGGAGAGACGGGTGGACTATGTCGACCGGAATGGGACGGAGCAGAGGAAGGAAGTCTCGTGCGGGGTTCCGCAGGGGTCCGTGCTGTGGAACCTCGCCTATGACCCGGTCCTCCGCACCAGTCTGCCCCGTGAGAACTTCGTGAGAATGGTCCCCGAGCGCGACGGGTGGCAGGCGCTAGCACCGGCTGCTGCCCAACCTCGGGGGACTGGGAGAGGGAGTTCGCCGCCTCTACGGTGGTGTCGTGCGGTCCGTGGCCTTTGGTCCTCGTTTGGTCGCGAGACCTCGCGGGGGCCTCCCGCTCCAGAGCTCTGCTGAGGATTAGTAGTAGTTAGTAAGTTTCGTTATTTATCGCTTTTTAGTTATGAAGGTACTATTTTCATTTACTTCAAGATTTTGTGGTTTACGTTTCTAGAAGAGGGTTTAAGTTTTTTTTAAAGTATTTTTTCACGAGTTTTAGTGATATGTATTAATGAGTTGTGAACTTTAATAGAAGTTAGTTCATTTACATGGCTACTTAATACAAGTCCGTTTGTTAAATGGTTGATATTTTTAGGGAGCTATAATTGTTATTAATAATGCTTAGCTAAGCTAACTTAGCTCTTATTATTAATAATAAGAGTTCGATAATACTTGTTAAGTATTTATATTTTTGTTATTACCATGGGTAAACAATAACACTGCAGAATGAAGCCCAATCGTAGCTTTGAAAGTATTGCAGAAAAAAACCATTCCAGTATTGTGTCTTAAGTAGTCCTAACTCCAAACCGTTTAAGAGTTCCGTAGCTTCATCATCAGCAAAGCAGTATCAGATATGGATTTAAGCTTATCTCCTAAGCAACACGTTAGTCCTATACACCACAAAACAGTTTCCATCGACTAACTGTGGTACTGTCTACCAACTCCTGACCACAGCCCCGGATCTAGAGAAGAATGGAACACCGCTTTCTGCCGGTCCTCCCCGACGTATTGCCGCCCTTACGGCAGGCTCCGCGCGCCACTTGCGATGGTGATCGCTGTCTGGCGACGGTGTTGGTAAATCCAATGCGTGTAAGGGCGCCCCCGCTCCAGTCAACCGCCTGACCCCGGGAAGGAGTTGTTGTCGGCGATCGAAATGTCGCCTCCTTCCTCCCCGTCTTCTCCTGCGGAGCAGCGCCGCGAGAGGAACGTCCTCCCTCGCCCGCTCAGCCGTCTCCTTCTCTGTAATCACCTCCTCGCAGAAGGAGGCGAACTTACTCCAGGCCGCACCTTCGGCCAGCATGGCAGCTACCACGCTGGGGAGTGACATAGTTCCTTGTCCTAACGGTAAATTGTTTATAGTGAACGACCCACCGGCCTAAAAAGGCCTCTTTAAGGCCTGCTGACTGAGCTAGCTGACACATCAATACGTGGAAATTAGCCGGCTACCAGTATCCAGCTGGTCCGGAGATGTAAAGCACGCTCATCTCACGTTGCAAATCCATGCAGCTACCCATCAGCCGAAGCCCATCACAGTCGACTGTGGCAAACCACTAGCGAAACCGCGCTACTTGCTATACAGGCAAGTATCGGAGATTTGGTCCCCTTCAGCAAACTAACCGTTGGTTCACACTTGAGGCGCACTGACTGCACCCACCGCTGGAGATCACGGAGCCCCTGTCCGACCGGTCTCATAGCCTCTTGCTGCGCGCGGGATTAGACATTGTCTACCTACAGGTCAACCACAACCCCCGCGAGTCCAACCTCAGTGTGCAGAGACACCGCGAGTGCCAGCACCTGCAGTGGGGCTTTTCTCGGCTCCTGCGGTACCCTGATCTTGCAGACGGAAACGTGGTTCCGTCTGAAACCTAGCTGGGGAGCGACAAACCGGCCCGACCGCCGCGATCGAATTGCGGCGCGGCCCGGCCCACGGCGGCATACCTGAAAAGTGTGCTCAGCCGCATCCTCCACCGCGCCACAGCGCGGGCACGACGGGGTCTCCTCTCTGTCGATTCGGCTCAGGTACGATCTAAAGCACCCGTGCCCGGACATCACCTGCGCCATTCGGAGGAAAGGAAACCATGCTGAAGTGCTGGCCAAAATTCCACCCGTTGTAGATGACGGGCCAACGCGTCAATGGTCGAACACCCTTTCCGGAATCCGAATTGAGCGTCCGACAGATCCGGCACCACTTAGCAAAGGTGATCGTTAAGGCGGAATGCGACAATGCTCTCCAACAATTTGCCAACCTCATCGAGAAGGACGATGGGCCGGCATGCTGGGACGGAACTCGTCGGCTGTGTGTTCTTAGGAAGGAGGCACAACCGTCCCTCCTTCCAGGATTTCGGAAACCTTCCAGTCGCAAGGCCCGAACTGAAGAGGCTCCGAAACCTTCCCCCCATCTCGGTGGTGGCAAGAGCTAATGTGATCCCCAGCTACACGCGATCGACTATGGGCCGAACGCGGGTGAGAACTGACGGAGTAGTCTTACGAGATGGTCGGCAAAACATGTTGCTGTGAATGGCTTATTAAATAATTTGCTAGAAATAATTTGAAATTTGAATTTGAAATTTGCAAGCCTTAGAAGAAGTTTTCTTTATGGTTTACGGTAAACAAGCAGGCGTGAGCACCCGGTGGCAAGCAACAAACGCCACCAAAGACATTTGAACACAGCTAGCACGGCACTTGCGTTGCTGTCTCTTAAATTGGAATATGGCCTTCCACATATCGGATCGGATCGGAAGCGGGATGGGAAGAAAAGTCTTTCCCTTTTGGGATTAGGTTTCCGGATACGCGGCATGCGGCTTTATTACTAGTAGAGTAGAGCCGCAAACGTTAAAATGAATGTTAGTGGGCGGGGGCGGCATTTTTCAGTTTTTGCCCCGCCTAAAAAATTGAAGATCGGGGCTGCCTGACCATTAAGGAGTTCTGTGGCTTCTTCATCATTTTTGAAATCCGTCCATATTTGACGAAAATATCGGTGAACAGACATAAAAACAAAAATTATACATACAGACGAATTGAGAACCTCCTCCTTTTTTCGAAGTCGGTTAAAAATAGTCACCGCCCCAGCATCCATAAATGAGCCAGCACTAGTAGCTAACGCTAAAGCTAAAGCCCTGAAAGAATTTTTTAAATCGGATCAGTTTGTTCCTGATATTAACGCGTACAAACAAACAAAACCATCAACGTTATAACCTTAGTCTAGACTCTAGATTATTACAAAAAACTCATATCATATTATCACTAAGCGCACCGTTCCTTTGTGGAACCAGTTGCCGGCGACGGTATTTGCGAACCGTTAGGACCTAGGAACCTTCAAATACGAAACCAAATACGAAAATTTTTCGTTTCGTAAAAACAAAAAAATAACATGTGTCACATATTTTTGTCTATTACAATATAAAATACCTTCATTATAAATATATTATGTTAAAAATAATTAATCTTTATAATTTCACACGCTAATTAATTATTATGCAATATCCATTAACGAAAATGTGAAAAACAATGGTGTATTATCAACATAGGAGTTATGTATTTATCTACACTTATTGTTGCAACCTTGTCAATAATCTGGATAAAATTGTGTAACAAAATAAAACAATAAAAATGTCTTACAAAATACAAAATGTACATTTGATTGTGTAATTAATATTTTAATTTAATTGCTGCAGGAAGGACATAAGTACCTATAGCTTATTGGTCTGCACACACTGTTCTGATTTTTATTGCTAACTAATGCCATAGCAAGGATCACCCGCCAAGGTTATTTAAAAAAAAAACAATTAAGAACAGTTTTTTTTAATCTTTTTACTTGTGTCAACGTTGGCATGTACTGGCCGTTTCAACCGATACTAAAACCTCTTTTTGACTAGATAATGACATCAAGTTTGTGGCAATGAAAGTCTCGACCAACAACTAGAGGCTCGCTATTGATCATTAACCTTATAGGAATGCAGTTGAGATGTGAGCTTACGAAACAGACGAACAACCGGTAACCAATATTCGGGAAACATGTGCTTACGTAACTAGCGAATGTAGGAAGACACTCTTATAGACATTTGTAGGAATGTCTTAATTTATCTACCATTTCAACATAGAATTAAATTTATTAAAAATAAGTTGTACATACTGGCTTTAACTGACCTTTAACAGTTCTTTATATATTTATTTGACGGTGATAAATATAGCTTTCCGCTATCTGTCCCCTTATATGCTTATATCTTTAAAAGTACGCAGCAGATTTATATGCAGTTTTTTTTTAATAGATAGCGGGTGTCTACGTGTGGTTTTTTTTTATAATTCATGTACGATGTAGTAAAGATGAAGTGATGAATACAAAATTTATTTCTTTATTAAAAAAAGTAAAGCTCGCCGGGTCAACTAGTTAGTGTATAGGTATATTAATATGTAATTGTGTCGGTCTATAAATTATTTAGTAAGATAACTATAAGTTCATTTGTATAAGTTCAAGTTACCTAAAGCTCATTTAGTGAAGATCGTACTCTTACTATTGAAATATATTTAAATGATAAACGTTCAGATGTCTTGTATTTCGACAATCCAAGTTTTGGTTTACATTACCTATTGGTTATTTATTTTATTTATATTGGTATGAAAACAATTTGCAACTTAAAAAAAAAGATATAATATACAAAATACAATTTAGATTGCTAACATTCCAGTGCGTTCGTCTCTAAGACCGCAAACTCGAGTATGAATATAATCGCTTTCTATTTTATTTATTACGCAATATTTAGTTTTCTAAAATTATCACTTACATTGTATTTTTACATACAAATCATTTTAAATTTTAATATTATACGGCCATAAAACAATGTTGCTTCGTTTACAATTTATGTATATCTATTATAATTAAAAAAAAAAACATGCGTGCAAGTGTACAGAGTAATAGATTTAATTTACATGAAAAATACTAAAATTTAGGTTCTTTCGCTTTGAAATGTTCTTCTATCATTTAAAGTCTATCAGATATGCGATTTAAAATTAAAATTAGGACACAAGTAGAGAGCTGAAAATATTTTATACATTTAACAAGTACGATCTGTTTTGTTTGTGGAACTTGATAATATTTTTTGTGAAATTTTGTATTTAACATATTAGATTACCAGGACACAGAGCTCAAACAACTTATATAATTTTGAAACTGTTTTACTAATTCCCAAAATTATGTAACTTCACACAGTTTCAACAATGGTAGAGTCTTGCAGTTTTCCTTTCCCCTCCTACTCCCATAAAGGCAACGGCAACGCACCACGGTGTTTCATGGGCGGTGAGTAGTTGTTTACCATCAGGTGACACACTAGCCCTCCTATCTCATAAAACAGAAATAAAACGCAAGTTGTCATCTTTACAATACTTATAATAACAAATTAAATTAAAATTACAATCACTTAGCGGTCCGAGTATTATATTTTTTTTTATAAAGTTTCCGTTTCCACAATATTCCATTAAAAATCTTGCCAAAGCACACGATCCCTAGACTGACCGAAACCAATAATCAATCTCCAATCAAAGATTGAAGCCATCTAAGATTATTGTGTATCTGTCGATCGATTCCCCAAACAAAATCCATCCATGGATTGATTTTGTTTATTAGTAAAAATAGCACGCTTATTAGTAAAAATGGATGGAAATATAGATCTTAGATACCAAAATTCGGATTGGGATTGATTGTTGGTTTCGACCGTTAGTGATGGAATCCTCAGATAAGTAACGAGACTGTTAATCTTGGCGAATAAAAAAAAACAAAACTGACCATGTAAACTTTGCATCCGCTGTTATTTTGTCCAGTTATATAACCGGCTATTAATAATAGCCAGTTATATATAACCAGTTATATATTAATTTATAACGGTTAAGAAAATAAACGAGAATTTCTTACAGGACTGTCCTACAGCTCTTCATATATGATGGTGTATATAATTGTCAGAGTGAAAGTAGACGCGCCCTACAAGATTCGTTCTCAGTGAAAGTTCACCCAAGATTGTTCTGACACGACCGACAGCGAGCCGTGGTGGCACACAGGTCTGCCTTCCGCACCGAAATGTTAACAGGTGCTGGCGGATATCACCAGTTTTATTTTAACTTAAGTACACTTGAGTATAAGTATACAACTGAACTGAACTTAGCTACCAACATTAATGTCTAACGTAGATTTTCGCTAACAGTCGCAGAGTCTCGTTGCAAGAATGGGCACACTCGACCGTTGAAACTTGAAATACCACTTCCTCTCAGAATATCGACGTAAAGTGCTCCGTGCCGAGTTTCGTTCGGTGAGAGAGGTATCCGGTGGCACGACCCCCTTTCCCCCTCCTATTCTTTTAGAGGACGGTAGCGCACTACGGTATTCATGGGCGGTGAGAAGTTGCTTACCATCAGGTGACCCAGTTGCTCGTTTGCCTTACTATCCCATAAAAAACTAGTTTATAGTGATCGCATGTAGTGCTTAAAAATGCCGGTGCCTAGATGACAAGTAGTGGGCTGGAAGAACAAGTTCCACAACTGAAATGGCCGAAAAAGAAGAATATACTTGAAAAAAAATACACTATGAAAAATTGTTTTCTGTCCAAAGTTAGGTAACTGTGTTACCCAAACTAATAAAACCTACTTTTTTAACCGTAATGAATCAAAAGTATTTAATCAACAATTTTAATGATTAAAACCAATATAATTTCATGATTAATACCTAAAACTTTATATTTAATATTGATTAAATTGTTAGTTTTGCATTACGCCAATGAACTAGTGGTTTTAAAAAATCGGACCTTAATAAAAGAAAACATAATTACGCACTAGTAAACTAAGTACTTGCGCTTATTATCGAAAAATGAAAAGTTACGCCCGAGGCATAGACGGCAATGGTTTCGCTGCCTACCATCGGCAGATAGCATAACATATAGATGTTCTAATAATTTGTACTGCAGAACATGGAAATATTACGCTGCAGCTCTTCAAAAGAGCAGTTTAAAAGAGATGAACTATGAGATAACTATACCGTCAGTATAAAAACTTCATTGGAATAAACTGATAGATGGACATGCCTATTGCAGGTAAAAGCTCTTGGTGGTCCAGTGGTCGAACACCCCGCTTCTGAACCAAGAAGTCGCGGGTTCGAATCCTGGCTTTCACCAATGACTTTTCGGAAATTATTTTCGGAAGTTATGTGTGATAAAAATCGATGACTGTAAACTTTGTACCCGGTATTGCAATAGGCTCGCAACCTATTCCGTTTGGGACGTATAAATAACGTCGAGACTAGGCTTAACACCCGCTGCCTACACCTTCGCGAAAAAAAACGCAGCTATGTCAATATGTAAATAAATAAATATACTTTTAAATATATTTAACATGTACATACTTATATTATAATTAAACAATTATTCGTTAATTAGATACATTTATTATTGAAATATTTAAAATAAATTCCGGTTGACTTTTTTTTCTTACTTATAAGTGAACCAAATAATTCCTACTTTTCAGACTGATTATTATACTATTTACAATTTATAGCCTCTTATGTTTTATATAACAATCCAATTGTAATTACACAATCCTATAATAAAATGCAACAAAACGTAATATCAAAATCTATACAAATAAATGTATGTTTATAA
This sequence comes from Euproctis similis, assembly GCA_905147225.2. Lineage (NCBI taxonomy): Eukaryota > Metazoa > Arthropoda > Insecta > Lepidoptera > Erebidae > Euproctis > Euproctis similis. The sequence continues at coordinate 5,760,109 of LR990107.1, forward strand.
ATATATAGGTACAGGAAACAAATAAAATGCTATCATTATATAACTATCATGGTTTCAGATAAAAGATTTCAATTTGTTGGTTAAACTTTCAAAGACACGTTCTATTTGGTCATAAAAAAGTACGTGGCCGTCCTCGACTCCTACTTCCTTCCGCTTTTGCTTTGTATATCTACTTAGTCAATTTTGGATCATCCATTCCTACTACATGTCTGAACCATCGGAATATAATTTGCAGTGCACACATGTCTTAACGAAAATAGTTTCGGAAGTTATGAGTTAAGTATTAAAAATTGTAAAGTTTGTGATTGTGCTCAATGTATTAGCACCTAATAATACTTATATTAATATTTCTATTATATAAGACCCAAAAAATCTTTGTGTCGAGGTATCCTATGTATCTATCATATCCCGAGGTATGCTTATCCTGCTAGGAACTTGGCGTGCAGTTATGTGTGTATGTATATTGAGTTAACAAACAAATTAGACTTTCATGTTTTTATTTTAAATATACATACTAAAGTTTTATGTAACATAACAATGTATAGTAACAATTGCAAGATTATTTTCTACTTTGAACAGTACGGTTTTGGTAATTAAATGGCGGAAGTTAAGGCTGTTTAACATTCTTATATACAGCGTGTTTGATCCGCCGCTCGTGTTGAAACAAAATGTTTTCGGGCTTAAATCTTCGCTCACTCACTCAATCGTTATCATTCGCCTATTTCATAACATCTAGAGTAATTTTCATTCGTTCTAATGGAGATATTCGTTAGGTTTATTACCATAAATGTCGGTTCTTATGAAATATTTTAGTTAATTTTCACATTAAAATAGCGGCAAGCACACCAACTTTAGAATACAGATAAATAACACATCTATAGTTACTCATTATTAAGCAAGCAGTATAGAAACGCAGGAACCCGAACTTAATCTTCCACCAATGGTCTCTATTTAGAGAAAAGATTTTACAATGGATTTTTCACCGTCATCTTTAGAGAAGCACTCGTTCGATCCTTACTCGGGAAGTTTTGTCGCCGTTGACAGCTCTGTTTAATACCAAACGCGACGAACTTACGTAATTAACGGTGTGTCCGAAATTCTAGCGCAGCCAGTGGCATAAAAGGGAACTAATATCTCATTTTATTATCGTATACGATTTCCAGTGTTTCTATACTTTGCGGTGTTAAATAAATGTATCGATAATTTTACTTTTACATCAACTACAATTCAATGTTAACCTGCTCTTAATCAATATTATATATTCTAACGATGGAATGAAAACATATTTAAAATGTGTGTGTGTCCGCTCCGACGCACGACTGGAGTTTACTCCTTAAGAACGATTATAAAATAAAATAATAAATATTTACTGTCTACAAATATGAACACATTTCTTCGTAATAGAGAATGGCGTATCGCTATAAAGAGTGTTTCTATAAAGAGCTCAGGACATTGTATGGAGTGCCGACTCTTATTTATATGCTCTGTGACTATAGCGCATAACGCATTTCGTGTGACATGCTATACTCTCTAGTACGATTTTGGTCCCCATAATTTTCATACCCCGGGCCTATATATGTAAATCGATTCTTAAGGAGTAAACTCCAAAAATCATTCTTACTTTGTAGGTATCAATAAAAGTGACTTTTTTATGTCTACTATTCATACGATTTCAATAACAATGATTTCTCGGAATTCTTTTAGGAATTACGCAAGATAAATATCGATAACTGTCAACTTAGTTTCACCACCTTTTTCCATTTGGGACGTAAGGTAACGGCGAGTCGAGGCGTTAACAGCCGCCGCCTACTCCTTCGGGTTGAAAAGGCGTGAACTTACGTTTACAATGTGTGTCCAGTTCAGCTGAAAATAGAAAATGAAACGATTCAGAATAGTCGAAATAAATAAATTATATTAAATAAACACGATAGCATTAATAGACATAAAATTTGAGAAATTTATAATTGAATGCGTATTAGGCGAGTAAACATATACTATGTTGTCCGAAAATGATTTGAGAACCGGTGAAGAGAATGAAAAAGAGTTATTTTTTAAATTTTGGTATTTGTTTATTTTGATTTATTCTACTATTAATTTTTACAAGACATTATTTAATATGCATGTATGTCTTTGACATATATGAAATCTGGCTGTTTTGATGTGGCGAAAAAAATGTCATGTACACGGAACAAGAGTAGAACGAATTATGAACGGAGAAGAAGATGTTCGGCCTAATATTTTAATCAGCCTGTATGTACCTATGTACTGCGAACGTTACATTAACTAATTATTATGTAATTAATTATTTTATCTAAAATATACAAAATATTATCTTGTTTTTATTAAAATTTTGAGCAAAAATTAAGATATGTTCATAATGATCTTACATAAGTAGCTAACTACACTCATATTGGCAGCGGCCTCTCCATAGTGATATTTCGATCCCATTACCTTTTTTTTTACGCGAGGAAATGCTTTATGCACACCCCGCGCCTGGGTACGGCAGGGGGTAGTGTGGGACTCCCAAAACAGTAAACTGCAATCCGATCCTAGGGTTAACCACTAAAACCTCGCGGCGGCCTTCCTCCGGCGTTGGGGTGGTCCAGGATACGGTTAACCCCTCTGGTACACCCGGCCGTCGCCTTCACCTTCTGTCACGAGGAGGTGCTCATCCTCGGGGAGCCTCGGCGAGGCTCCCCCAACCGCGCGCCTCTTTACAGCGCGTGGCCGGCAGCGCCCCTGACGACCCTCCCCGGCCGCATCGGGGGGTCATCCTTCCAGGGCCGCGACCCGGGCGCACCCGCGGGGTGTGCGCCCTCGCGGTCGTTCAAATTACCTAGTTATGGACTGTGTTGATTATGATCGACGACCAGAGATGGGAAGAATTACATCCAATAGTTCAGAGAAATGTAGAAAGAGCATAACATAACTTCACGCCTTTTGTTACCCGAAGGTGTAGACAGCGGCTGTTAAGCCTCGTGTCGCCGTTATGTTTACGTCCCAAATGGAATAGGTGGCGAACCTATTGCCATACCGGGCAAAGTTTTCAGTCATGGATATTTATCACACATAACTTCCGAGAACAATTTCGAAAGGTCATTAGTGTGAGCCAGTGTCAGGAATCGAACCCGGACCTCTGGATCAGAAGCCGTGTGCTCGACCACTAGGCCACCGAGACTACAAAAATTTAAAAATTTACATAGAAAATTAAAAAAAGTTCGTATTTTTCAAATTCTAAAAAAAATGCTTTAAAATTTAAACATAAGTTAACAAATAGAAATATATACGACTCTGGATAGAGAGACGTCAGCAAACATCTACCCTCTGTCCAGGATGACACTCGATGACATAGTATATTTGTTAAGCTCAGCTGTCACTCGGGATTAGAAAAGAATATCTTGAATAAATTTAAAAAGTGTATTCTTATTATAAAATTAATAATTACATTTTGTTTTACATTAAAAATAAATATTATACAAATTAAAATTTTAAATGAAATACAATGCAAAACTTTAATATAAGTATGAATATTATGCATCTGTGTCGCACTTTTTTTAATCTCATTTAGTAATCTCAGTATGTAAAAACGTTTTTAAAATAACTATACGTAAAAACACCACTTTCGTTTTTCATCCATGTTTTATTTGTCGGTTAAAGGGTCGAAGAAAAGGAATTTAAAGCATTAGAAATGAAATTCTAATTTGTGGCCCCGCTAATGAACTAATTTATGCACGCATACATAAAACATACACACGCAAACACACAGACAAAATGTATGTATTAAATAAGTTATTATATAACAACAAACCAAAACATTAATTAATTAAAATTAAATAAAAAGTACGGAAATATACAATCAAATTAAAAATGAAACTCACTTCATTTGAAGCAAAAATTTTGTGTTATAAGGCTCTTTTTTCTTTACATTAAAAAATTTTTGAATGAGAATAGTGGTAGAGTCTTTCAGTTTGCTGCATGAATTGGCCGGCTCAACCTGTAAAATACCACGACCTCGAACGACGGCGTAAAGTGGCTTGTGCCGCGTTTGTTTCGTTTAGAGAGGTATCCAGAGGCCCGATTCCCTTTCATATTCCCTTTTCAACGGCAACGCACCACGGTGAGAAGTTACTTACCATAAAGTGACCGACCTATCCCATAAAAAAAAGTTATGTATGTCAAAATTTTGTTTCATGTATCGCAATAGGCTCCTCCGTATTTGACCAAGGAATTCGACATGCCAAGTCCTAATAACCGTTGCCCGTGACTTTGATTACAAACAAAAAGAGTTGCAAAAAAAATATATAAAACAAAATAACTTATTACTTTTTATCTGAAATTCACGCTTTTTAAAACTTGGTCATACTGACTTCTGTAGTGCTTTACAAGAACGATAATGAACAAAATACATGCAAAGATATTATATTTATCAGATAAGATACGATACGACTTAGGGTCCTTCAAGAACGAGCGATTAACTCATTGGCCGGCAAAACAGATATGAGTCCTCTGGTGTCGAAGATGTTTTTGGGTGGCCACTAATCGCTTGCCTTCAGGTGACTCGCCTGCCTGTTTGGCTAATTTCCCCTAAAATAAATGTCGCACTTTATGTGTTAATTCCATAATCTAATGTTTAGATTCTTTCTTTGATTATATTTTGATTGTTATCAATTTACATTAGAAACATTATAATATTTAAGTATTCTAAACTTCATAAATCATTTGATATTACTTTTAAATCTAAACTAAATATAAACCAAAGAAAACTAGCGTACGAATGGTTCATCGTATCCGGATATTTCCATCAGGTCACCAAGGAAAGCGATTTAATTGACAATGTCTAGATTTTAGAGTTTTATTTCAAGGAATTCATCAATTATACATCATTTGGACCCAGTCTGTCCGTACGTTGACGGAATAAGATGGATCCTTTGGAGTTAATTACTAATAGCATTCTATTAGCCATGTCTATTCCGCTGATAGACTTAGAGGTCACTAGAAAGAACTCTATAAATTTACATAGCCTCTTTGTTAGTCTTTTTATTACTTACGAAGTCATCATTTTCCTGCCCTTGTCCCACTCTAAGTGGGGTCGGCAAAACATGTCATCCTTTTCCATTCTCTTCTATCACTCGTGATTCTTTTTATTACTTACGTATACCAACAAATATAAGTAATAATGAGGAATGTGGAACCCTAAAACCTACTAACCTAAACCTACACTATTGGCACTAGAGTTTCTAGTTATCCTAAGTGTATCTCCCTATTTCTCGATTTGAGGTATTAATGTCAAATCCAGATTCTCTGGATGTTACCTGTTAGATGTTTGGATGACTAATTAAATAGTTGCTTGTAAAAAAATCTGTCTCTATCCCAGTCTCTATGTATGTTTGGATCTTTAAAACTACGCTACGGATTTCATGTGATTTTTAATGCATAGAATGATTTGAAAGATTAAAATTTATATGTACATATATATACATGCATAATATACATAGAATGGAAACATTGATAATTTTTGTATAATTGATAATTCTTGTTCGTAAGGAGTTGACAGATGGCGCTGTTTTGGGCAGATTAATTTATAATATAATGATTACATGTACCTAAGTGGAAGATTATGCCATAAATTTTAAACTAACAAGGGTGGTGCCATTTGTTTTAGTGTCGTCATTAGCTTTCGTCATGGTGTAGTGATGATCAAGTCTCCACTTGGAATCGAAGACCACAATGAATGTCCGCATTATGACACAGTTCCAAAGGAATTTCGTCCGTAGCGGTAGTCTGTTAGGCCTTGGATAAATTAGCCACTTTCTATATATTGTGACAAGAGTTTGTTGACTGTAAAGAAAAGATTTCTTTACGCGATTATTGTCTACGCGAATCTGAAATACTTGATTATTTACTTATTACTAAATAAGATTGTCTAATTATATGTTCCCCGATTTTAGATAATCCTGGCACAAAACAATTATTTTTTGGATTATAATTATATTTGGTAATAAGCTAATCATAAATGACTAAACTTAAATTAAGCAATTTAGTGTAATGTGCAATTCATGTTTCCTAATATTGTATTTTTTTATTACCTATGTCTCTTTTTTACTATTAGGTACGCATAAATATCTATCTATCTATATCTATATTTAAACCAATATAATATTTTCAACACAAGTCGTAAAGTATGACAATAAATTCATCACCCTACTAAATTAAATATATGATTTGGCGAATCGAAGAACTTTATTTAAAACAATTTTTACTTGATATAGATAATTTAAATTTTAGCCATCTTCTGTCCAGCCGAAAAATATTTTTATATCTGGAGCTATAATTATCGTATTAAATAACATGTATGTATTACCGGCTATTTCTTAAATTAATATCATTGTATGTCTGAACTAAATACTTAAACAAGGCCAGAGGGGTAATGGCGCCCGTACACGCGCCACTAAGTATGTCAACTTAGGTCCGATTCCGTGTCACAAATATCTTTTTTTTTCCAATGACGTAACAAATGAACTGAGAAAACTTCGCATAAATCCATTTGTTATGTGTTACCACACCTGTGTGTATATCTTCTAAAGCATGAGTAGGTAATTTTTTTTTCTTAAATGCAAGACGATCAAATGTATTTTTATCATCAATATAATCAGCGCATATTTTGAGCAAATAAATTTTTCATTATTTTCTTTTATTATTATTAATTCTTTTTTAATTCAGATCTCGCTTAAGTTCCCAACCTGACTGCCTGCGCAGGAGCTTCGAGTCTGGAGAGGCTACTCTTGACGGGAGAAGACCTAGAAGCAAGTATCCCACTCGCTGGTCTGATCAGATCCATACTGGATTAAACTTCTCGGTCGACGATGCCATCCACGCCGCCGAAGGCAGAGAGAAGTGGCGAAATTAGTCTTGACTAAGCTTACTAAAGAGGTCACGACGATGCAACGAGGATTAGCAATTCTGGATTAATATTTTTATCTTATATAAATTGGAAAATAAATTGATTACATTATTTATAATTAATAAACTAGCACTACTAGTTTTTTAATTGTATATATTGTAAATAATGTAATTAATTTATTTGTTCTTATTATTGTAAATAAAGTTTTATAAAAAAATAAACTAGCTGAAATCAAATTTCTCCGCGTCTTGGTCTACTGGCAGCGTGCCCAAAAGACTGGCGGTATTGCCACGCTGAATGGCAATGCTAATCCTCTGTACGAAGAATAGCCCTCTGGTCGCGAGAGGCCTCGATCAGTATCTTTGCAAGATTTATAAAGTGCACGAGCACTCGAACCCATGTCCCCAGAGTCTGAATACCAAACGCTCAAATGCATAATCACCAACAAGGTTTCTATATTTGTCCTGAAGCAGCAGAAAACGCAGCACCACCGTGCTTGGAAGATGTGATGGCGAAAGGGTGTCAACGTAAGTAGAGTCCCACACCAAAGGCCTACCCATCTTCCAAGGCAAAAGAGACATCTCGTCTGGTCTCTTGCCACCATCACGTAGCAAACCGTTCGGTTCTAGATCGACTGGCGTGACGGACGGTACGACTTGACGACATATAATATATATTACTCCGAGTATATTTGGCAGTTGAAATTGGGTAGAAGTAAATTCACAAAATAATCATATAACACACTCGAAAATGTTACCCAAAAATGGTACAACAACATTGTGGAAAGTTCCCCATTATTGTTTAAACACGTAAGATTTCTCTCGTTAAATAATATTGGCTTTTAAATAGGTACCTACTATACCAGGGTGTGGCAAACTTACCACATTTTCGAACGTATGACGTAATGTCAGAACAACTGATGACATTCGGTTGCGGCTGTTAAAGCCTTGACTTGCGGAAACGTTAAGAAACGTTCCAAATGGAATAGACAGTGAAGTTATTCCTATAAAAAAGTATTCAGTCATCGATATTTATCACACAACTTCCGAAAAGAATTCAGAGAAAACATTGGTGTGCGTCAGGAATCGAACCCAACTACCCTTACTACAACTCCATAATATATAGGTGGGATATCAATGAAGGTATACTGAACAAGACGCAATTATTACCATAGGACTCTCACAGCGTTTGTAGTTATTTGACTGCTATCCTCCCGACTCTCTCTCAGACAGGAATGCAAAGAGTACGAGAAAATCCTGCTCTGACTACATATATACTTACTTAAATATAGGTGAAGCTAATAAAAGCGTATTAAAAACTTGCGATACTAAGTTCAATCACAATTATGTCAACTGTCATATCAATATATAACAAATTACCCAAAATGGCGTTTCGCGCCAAAATATTAACATTAGAGTGAAAGCGACGGTAACATCCGCGTTCAGCCAACATGGTCACCTCTTATTATGTACAAATATAATAAATATTTGGAATGTAGGACACTCGTTGTTTGTGAATGAAAATTTTCGCTAAATATTGTATAATTGTGGTGACAAAGCTAAACGTTTACGTTTATTTAATATCGTTTCCTGTAGACTACAACTGCTCAACCCAACCATTTAACTTCTTCCCGTGCGGCGCCTATAGTTGCCATGCACCGGACACAAATTTTTCAGTCATCAATATATATGACACACCCTCTGCTAAGATGCCGAAAATATTGAAGAATTCTGAATTTTAACATTTTAATGTAGGGTGCTACCCAAAGTGTTACCCACCGAGAACAGAAATCATAAAATATAATATATAACGAAAATAGCGACAAAAAGACAACCAAGCACATACTTATACAATACAAAAGTGGTATTATGAACAAGGCTGTGTGTCTTAACATAAATTTGACATAGTGTATTGAAATGTAAATTAAGGTAAACACGTCATCTATTTTTAAAAAGTCTAAACATTTTATAAAAATAAATATCTCCTAAATTTTTTTAAGTATTATACCTTAACACGATTTTTTTAAGAAATTTTGTAACATGATCTGTGTTACCGTGTTACATTTCCCTTAGTTACGGCAATCACAATATTCATATCAGAATATTGGTAAATATTCACCTGCTACTAGTAACTTTAAATTAATTTTTTTATCGTTATTTAAATATATGTTTACAGTTTATTAAATGACATAGTTTATTAAAACCACCACAACCCCTCAGAATTGATGTAAAGTGGATCAGTATCCACGGGCATCCATCATCACCAACTGTGACTCACTTACTCGTTTGTCTTCTATCCTAGAAAATTATATAAATAATAAAATTTATAAAAGTAATATATAGTAAAAAAAAATACGGTTTACAGCTAATTACAGTAAAAACAGTCAAGGCTTAACAGTCAACGCCTACACCTTTTGATAGAAAAAAGCTTGATCATATAAAAAAAAAACAATTTAGATAATCCTTAATAATAAATTTTAAATCGCAAAACGAATTATGTCACAATTCATATCATCAATTGTTTCACCACTTTTTTATTAACTAAAGTTTTCAGTAGGCAGACACGCACACTATAATATGACTCACCAATATAGCAACAGATGAAAGTCTATTTAGAACCGAGTAAAGCTTTCGATTTCGTCGATCATGAAGTATCAGATAACGTGCACATTAACCGTTTATATTAAATTTTGGCAGACAGGTGCGTGCGGTTGTGGTCTAATGATCTGAAAACTATGACCGCCATTATATTTAGAGTTCCGTACCTGATAGGTGAAAACGGCACCCTTTTAATGGAATAGGAAGGAAAAGGGTAAGGACAGGGCTGGGCATCCGAATAGCTCTACCACCGAAAATGCGGCATGAGCCACTTCACGTAGATATTCTGAAAGGTCGTGGTATTTCATCGGTCGAGCTGGCCCATTCACGCGGCGAACTGCTGGGCTCTACTACTGTACCACCCTATTACTAGGACTCCGCTGTATGGTGATAAAAAAGTCAGAAGTATGATTTCACACTCAAATAATAAAAATTGGTTTCATTCTACGATACAATGCCGACATATAAAAAATTAAAACATTATAAATGCCAATAAAAAAAGCATAGACACCTACTTTACATAACAAGTAATTTATTTAATCTGCATTTGCCTACGTTGTAATTTCCTTCCTGTTTTCATAGGCCAATACCTAAGATATATATTTTTTAAATTTATGTGTGTTCAGTCACACCTAACGCTTTAACAAAACATTAAAATTTTGGAAGTATGATAGAGATTGTAAAAGTGAACACTTTAATAAAATCATTACATAGTACAAAATAAAGTCGCTTTCCGCTGTCTGTCCCCGTTAATACTTAACATTTTGATGTATTTTTGAGTAGATAAATGGTGTCAACGTGATAGTTTGTATATATAGGTAATTCATTTATAATGTGGTACCTACAGGGAAATTGTTAATTTTCTAGATTTAACACCTGAGTTGTAAACACTGTAAAAATTACTTTTGATGCGGAACAAAGTTCGACGGATAAGCTAGTGAAATATGTTTATTCAAATTTTATAAGTCACACATAAATGATAATAATATATTTATAATTTTATTACGGTCCAGGTGCTACATAATAAATAACACCAGGATGTACGATGATTTATTAAATTCGATTACATTTATAGTTACTTCGATTATTAATAATTTGCATCTAAATCAATGACAATTTCCATTTCACCTTGATATTGTTACGTAAAAATATCTCCTAAACATATTTGTCTATTAATATTTAAATTATATGTCTCTATAAACAATTTTCTAAACTAACATTTAACGTGCCACTTGTCCATTAAAAACTCAACCATAATTTAAAAAAAATAAAGATAAGAACTCTTTCGTAGAATGCTTACAATGTTTTCGCACTGCAACAGAACAAAAATCTACTATAACACTTTGGTAATAAAGATATATTCCTTTTGATTTACCATTCGCGTAGTAGTCAAAGCAATATTGCCGTATGTGTCGGAAACCACCCACTTTCTTCCAACAAGCTCTCCTACATTCAGTCGCAAACCTACACTCAACACCTTTGCACGTGTCAAGACAAAAAAAATGTCCATTTAATATTGGTGACATGTTTTAAAAAGTAAAATAAAGCGCGGGAATGCAGTGACATTAATTTAAATTTCGAATTAAAGGGGTGTTTTCGAGAGAACTTTTATTAGTGTGTTTGGATTTTCAAGAAAATATATTTTGCAGAGAAAATGGTGAGTTTTATTTTTTTCAGGATTGTGTTTATTATATAAAATAAACATTTTTTGGTTTCTTGTTAGGTCATCATTTGCTGTTTTCCAATGCAGACATTCTGATTGAGCGCTTTATTCAAGTAAATAAATAATAAAAATTATCAGAATCCTGAAACTTACATTATATTTTATTTATGCATAAATTAAAATTTCGAATATTATCGGCAAATAAACATTTTACTAATAATGTAAGCTTTGTTATTTCCTCGAAGATCCGCGTGACAGACAAGTGTTGGTAGGTAAGTTTTGGTTGGATGAGTTATGGAAAACTTATTTTACTTATTATTATTACTTAACTTAATTATGTATATTTTCAAATTAAATTAAGTTTTAATACTGCCAATCAATGCGACAGCTAATTATCCAATTACCAGTTGACAGCAATGCCCATGTATAAATGCTGAGCGATTTTAATTATTTTTAGTTCTTGTATGTCCAACTAATATATTTTAAGTTAATTGTAATTATTATGTTTTGAATATTTTATATATTTTCTAATCCGTATATTAAATTGTTTGTTTTAATAAGCCAAACAGAATATTGAACTGTAGCGTTCAGTAAATTTGCTGGGTAAACCATGCAGAACACCTGTCCAGTGACCCCTCGTTAACTAAAAAAACAGTCAGGTTATTTAGAAACATTAAACAGGTGCAGGAGAAGCAATCAACTAATGAAAAAAAAAATTGCGTGCATAAACATCGCTTCAAAAAAAACTCGATAAGAACTTCTGACGATTGATGGATACTGAAGACCTCGGCCAAATGTTACAGATAAAACGAACAAACACAAATATATTTTTAATACGCGCCATTACATATTGATATTATACATACGTAACTTCATGCCAAGTCCCTTGCGGTGTAAGCAGTGAGAGCGGAGTGCACAATTTTCAATCAATATCCCAGGTATTCCGAAGCGATATTATGTAACTCACTGTATCTAATAGTTTATAATACTTATAGTATGTATTTTTTTCTCTGAAGATACAAACAAACAAAATTAAAACCACACAAACTTAATTCCAAATCCGATATGGAATTTTAAAAACAAATAATAAAATAAACAACAACCATTATTATTTACGTTAGTTCCAGAAATAATGTAGTTATAAAAACGATCTAACAAGATCTCTACCTAAAATTTAAACTAAACGACGCATACCCAATTAAAAGGAAACATGCAATGAAACAAAGCTTTGTTTTTAAATAAAGCATTTAAAATGTAAGATACAATTAAATCAGTGACAATAATTTGGCACCAAACGTCGTTAAGAGTCCGTAAATCAGTAACCTACACCTAAGGAATGGTATAGCTTCAAAATGCTATTATACCTAATCGTTTACCATCACAGGCCATGAACTTCTATAACGTTATCGCAATTATTTTTTTTATTGTTCGACGGCTAAAAGTGTGTAGGTTATTAAACCTTTGTGGTATTTAACATGACATTTGTTATATCAGCAAGTCAGAACGGCACAATATTTTTTTTCTCGACTCTATAAACATGGCACTGCTAAATTAAAAAATAAAGTTAATTGAAATTGGAATGAGACCCATTCTTTTGTTTTAAATTAAATGAGTTAGGTATTCTAAAGCATGCTGTAGGTATTTATAAATTGCGATGTCAATATTCAAATACATAATGGATAATTATTAATTTTTTATAAGTTTTTTCTTATACGTTACGGGACGGTTATGAAAATAACACCGTACTTTTTTTTTCTTTTGAAAAGTAGTTTCTTCGGTAAAACCACAAGCCTCGTAGTGCGTGGAAACTGATGTCCAAATAATATTAATAACGTTCTCTTTAAACGCGCTGCTAATTAATAAAAGAAAGTTTACAAGCGAGTCTGACTTCTCACTTTCATAAGTACATACATTTTAAAATGTAAAAACCGGTCAAGCTGGAGCTGCTCATGAACATCGGTGGTTTTGTTTCGGTGTAATTTTGAAAATAAAATTAAATTCCGAAAATTATTAGGTACTTATTAATAATAGTTATAATCGAGGCATATTCGTGAACTGATAACCTAACTAACATTGAGTTAGATGTTCAAGAAATAAGTAAACAAATGGTCATTTGAGCAAAGATTTTTGGCGCATTTCGATAGATAGGCAATGATTGTCGAATATAAAGCAATATATACCACAAAAGGAAAAGTCAAAGCAATGAAGAAAATATATATTATCTTTTAATTAACGATCAGCGCCATCTAGTTGTTAAGTTATTAATTTTGTGATAATAAATTTTTACTTTTATAGTCGTTGCAATATTGCATTTCAAAAATTATTATAGGAATATGATTTAATATACATTAGTATGATAAAGCTAAAGTTTTTTTTTGGGTGAACATGTAAATAACAGGAGGAATTGATCTGCTGGCTTATTATGAACTCTTAATTCCAGCTAGTGGGTGACAAGTAGTCACTGTCAAATTCACTCTAAATTCTATTTATTAACGACTAATTCCATTTATTCAGTCATGAGTAGTCTTAGACTAGCTGAAATTAGTCGTTAAAAATACGAGCTAAGAGCTCATAATAGGCCCCCTGATTATAAAACTTAAGGCTACTGTTACACGTGCTAATAAAGAGCATGCTCATTATGAGCATGCTTATGTCATTTGCTATCAATACGCATTCTATTTTCAACCATGCTTTTGAATATATATGGTCGAAATTAGCATGGCTGGCGATTTTCAAGCATGCTTGAAACTAGCATGCTCAAGGTCTGTACACACATGCTAGTATCGAGCATGCTCTCGATACTAGCATGCTCTCATGCTATTTATGAGCATTTGTAACTGTGCTCTTACGTTAAATAGGAAAAGATTACTGTCATTTTTAGTGTCAACAAAGAACTAGTAAGATATAAAAATTAGCCACCTTATTAGTTTTTAAATGCCGCAACGTTTAGTAGACTTGTCAACCACTAGTCGCCCAGGGGTTGAGACCCCGCTTCTGGCTCTGGAGGAGTATGTTCGATTCCGGACTCACACCAATGATTTTTCGGCAATTATCTTTGTACCCGGTGTAGTGGCAATAGGTTCACCACCTATTCCTATTTGGGGCGTAACATATATGGTACCCTTCGGGTAGAAAAAGGCGTGAAGTTTCGTTTTAAATACCTATTAAACCAACATTCTTGCCAAGTACCTAAGATTCTAAATTTAATGTGATTTCTTCGGTTTTTTCTTGCTTATGATAACATGATGAAGGTGATGTTAAGAGCCTCAAAAACCGACGCGCGTGCATGAAAAGAGTTATGAAAGTCAACGAAGCGAGTGAGGTGTGTAAGAATCGTGCCCTATGGCGCTCTGTTCTCTCTGCCTACCCCGCAAGGGATTTGGCGTGAAGTTATGTATGTATGTATGTATGTATGATAACATCTTATCTATTATCTCCCTCGTGTTTCTCCTAAAACTCATGAATACATACGTATGCATATTTCTATTGAAATGAATACAAGACTTTTATTTCTATTAACAAATCTCACCCTAACTCTTAGGATCATCATCATATCATAATAATATGCTCTGCGTGCATAATGCAATGATCACAATATTTGTCTCACCAACCTTTAAGGAACCCTACTTCTGACTGTCACTGTGTTTACGAAACCGAAACTAGAAAACTTTGTACGAAACGACATGATATCATCAATCTTTTAAATTATTTAGTCACTTCCTATTAAGTTCCTATGCATTTTTAGATTTTTTGCGGACTAGTTGAAAAAAATAATAATTTGTAAATCTAATTTAACACATTTCTCTGCACTTCCCGTGGTTGACTGAGAGACCCGTAAGAGAATGCCTGAAGGCATTAAGTCCGCCTATGTACTGCATTAGTGTGCATTAAGTTAACATAAATAAAAAAATTAAAAAAAACATACAAATAATTTAGTCATATACATCTAAACAATCTATTTGGCAGCTACAGATATGTTGTCAAAGAATTTATTCAATTTTAAATAAATATTAAGGTGCCGTCTATGCCCGTGACTTTTTTGTTTCAAAGTTTAACGATTAAACTGGAAAAAACCGGTAAATAGTCAGGTAGGTAGTCAGGTGGAAATATAAAACCATGTCAATGAACTGTTCCAAATTTAATTTCTTTCCAAATATATACTAGCTGACCCGGAAAACGTTGTCTTGCCAAAAAAAATTAAAAAATAGGGTTAATTGTTGGGGGTTGAAAATTTAGGGTTAATGTGTAGGGTTAAAAATGTACTTTTGTATCCCGTTTTATAAAAAAAATAAAAAACAGAAATATATTTAAAAATTAAACAAATATTGAGCGGTGGACTACCCTTGTGATTTAGGGGGATGAAAAATAATGTTGGCGGATTCTCAGACCTACTCAATATGCTCACAAAATTTCATGAGAATCGGTCCAGCCGTTTCGTTATGGGAACGAAAATTGTGACACAAGAATTTTATATATAAGATATATGTGTGTATTTATATATGTGCTTCCTCTGTAGAGTGTTCCCATGGATCCCAAATAGCCCTGCATTATAAAATATTACTATGCGATAGTTATTACTTCATAATTAAGTTGATTATGAATATTTTAGTAAATTTTTCAACTTTAACATTCTAATCATAAAAAAAAATCGAAACCCATAGACAAGAGATCACAGTCCCACAGTCACACTAATAAGAAACTGGCTTATTTGAATAGAACCTGCATGGTATAAAACTACAGAGTGAAACTTTTTTCACACGAAAACTGTAGTATCTTGTTATTTTAAATAATAAAATAACACACTAGATCGTTAAGCTTTTAATTGTTTTTTTTTTCATTAACGAAACTGAACTTAGCATGGTCTTAATGTGAAGCCTCACATTAAGCCTCAAATGTGAAGCCTCACATATTTAAATCAGCCGATTTCAATAGATAATACTTGTGCCAGTCACAGTGCTAAGTTTTGAGATGACCAGTCTTCCTATGACCAGTCTTAATTCACACACAAATAAAAATATTTCCTTGTCGTTAAATTCTCCTCTTGTTTTCTTCATAGCAGTTAATCGATTTTCTCACTAAGCCAATGCAATTATTTTATGTAGGTAAATTATATTTATTTATATACCCATCCTATATTTAAGTCGTAGCTATAGCTTAAAGGTTTAACACCAGAGCTTTATTTGTTCCGGTTTCGATTCTAATAGTTTCGGCACCTATGTATTTAGTGGGTCCAAACAAGAGTGTATCTAACTTGGTCCTAGGAAAAAAAGTTTCATAATAGACTGAGCCAAAGTGCCGTGTGTCCGGGTTGTAGTTGTGTTATGGTTTTCTAAATATTGTAATGTTAATATATGTAAATTTTAGTGAAAGTGTTGTTCAAACTAAATATATATTATATATGTATATTGGTGACTGCTGTTAAGTTCTTTTGAATGTTAAAAGTGAAAACAGCCCCAATATGCAGAAATTTTACTTTTTTTTTAATACCTTCACGCATTCGATTGTCGATTTACTGGTATTAACCAAATAATATACAGTCCTTTGATCGTCACCAATTTAATTTTATTCTTCTATATTTCGAAGACCACGGTCTTCGGCCGCAATTTCTAGTGTCATCGTAATTTACACCAGCAAAATCCAAACAGTCAACAGCGGCGTGTGTCGGGTTTCGACACTGGGACACTTCGAAACTGGGAACAAACAATTATGTGCTGCGAATCGTATATCACACCTGACTTTCATATAGGTGTGAATCTGTGCTCAAAACATCGAACCATGCCATGCCCATCCTTAGAAGGTGAAATTTGAAATTTGCAATTCAACACATAGTTTATTTATTTATTTATCTTATAAAAATTGAAATTTTTAAAAGTTTTCTAATAAATAAAATTAATAGACTTCATTCACGATTCATTCGTGAACTATGTCATTCAGTCGTAACAATTGGAACATGGCATGATGAAAAGCAATTTATAGAGATACTGTTTTATTAAACATTTCTAAAATAATTTTCCGTGTTCTTTAACCGACTTACTATAAGGTTTCGTACCATAGAGTTTGTTTTTTCTTTTTAATTCACTCACTTGCTTTAATATCTTGTCATATAACATTACTTCACGCCTTTGTTACCCGAAGGTGTAGGCAGCGGCTGTTAAGCCTCGTCTCGCCGTTATGTTTACGTCCCAAATGGAATAGGTGCCGAACCTATTGCCATACCGGGCACAAAGTTTTCAGTCATCGATATTTATCACACTTAACTTCCGAAAACAAGTTTCGAAAAGTCATTGGTGTGAGCCATTTTTAGGAATCGAACCCGGACCTCTGGATCAGAAGCCGTGTGCTCGACCACTTGTGGTCCAAGTTGTTAAAATATCTTGTCACGACAATCAATATTGGATTTACTACTCGAAGAGAGTAACCTACTAGTTTTATCTTTATATATAAAGTTTTTATATGAGTTAAATGTGAGTGAACTTCAACTAAACTTCTGTGCCGTATTTATAAAATTTTCTGTAATCATTCAGAACACATATCAAGTACCTATTTAGGTATCCGTTAATATAGGAAATTATATATTTCATATTATGAACTATTAGAACTCAAAGTCAAAGAAGCTTTATTTTCATAAGTCTTCACAGACACTTAGAATAGTCAACAAATAAAAAGATTAAGTTATTATTTTTAACGACATATTTAATAACAAACGCCTGAGGAAAGTGCCCCCGTGGATCAAGAAAACACGGACATCGATATTTTATCACACATAGCTTCCCTAAAGTCATTGGTTTGAGCTATCTTGATTCGCACTCGAGCCATTTTGATTATGAAGTAGAACGTCGACTCTCAAACTACAAAGAAGGCAATTAATATTGCAGATAACAAATGAATATTTATAAATATTTAATTATAAATGTATCATTATTCATCATCATCATCATTAGAACTTCGGGGTCCACTGCTGGACGTAGGCAACTCCCATTGAACGCCACAACTGACAGTCCTGTGCCACTTGCATCCATTGGTGTCCTTTTTTTTTACGCGAGGAAATGCTTTATGCACACCCCCCGCCTGGGTACGGCAGAGGGTAGTGTGGGACTCCCAAAACAGTACACTGCAATCCGATCCTAGGGTTACCCACTAAAACCTCGCGGCGGCCTTCCTCCGGCGTTGGGGTGGTCTAGGATTCGGATAAACCCCTCTGGTCCACCCCGCCGCCGCCGGTGCTCATCCTCGGGGAGCCTTGGCGAGGCTCCCCCGGGCGGGGCGGCTCCGACCGCGCGCTGTAAAGAGGCGCGCGGACGGCGGCGACCTGGACGACCCTCCCCGGCCGCACCGGGGGGTCATCCTTCCCGAGCCGCGACCCGGGCGCACCCCGGGCGGACCTCGGGCGCGGGGTGCGCGCCCTCGCGGCCCGTCGGCGGCGGCAATCACTGAGCTCGCCGCCGTCGGCCTCCTTCTGGAGCATCACAGCTTCGCAGAAGGAGACTACAGCCCTTCACTCCTCCTCGCCCGCCAGCATTGCCGCGACCAACGCCGGCGGGGACAAGTCTCGCCCGATCCCGTCGACCAGGACTCGGCGCTCGTCCGCCCAGACCGGGCAGACCTCCAGCGTGTGCTGGGCCGAGTCCAGGTCATCCATTGGTGTCCTGCGGTTTCTATCAGGTCGTCGGTCCACGGTGGGGGGACAGGCTACTCTACATCGACCAGTTCGTGGTCGCCATTCGGTTCGCCTTTATACAAAGAATCAAAATTTAACTGAGAATTAAAATTTAATTTAACTGCGTTTTTTAACTTTTTTGTTGCTTTTTTCGCTTTGATAATTTTCTGTTTCTCTAATTGGATATAATATAAATGTGTGAGGCTATTACATATGAATTTAATGTGACATTTTATATTCAACAATTGGACAAAAACTTTGACATGTTGATATTTCGAAATTCTTGGTAAGCAATTTAAAATCAACAATAAGAAAAGTCACGGTTGATACCAAGTGTTTATCTTCATTAAACACGATATAGTAAATATGTTATTTCCTCCCATTATGCCTTTGTTCAACGTTCAAGGTTATAAGGCAGCGCCGCCGTGACGTGCGACATCCGGTTTACGGGAGAAATCTTTAACATCCGCTACCTGCGTTGTGAGAATTTGCAAAAATCTGTGTAACACTTGAGTGTATAGATCAGTATGTCACAGCTGTGACATATGAACAATAATCCGGGTTGCTAATATAGTACAACCCTACTTTTAAATATTTTTATATATTCCTTAAAAATAATTAAATATCTCTACAAGTTTCAGTTTCGTATTATTTTATACTAGCTGAGCTGGCGAACGTAGTTTCGCTTCAGAAGCAATAAATCAATTAATATAAGATTTTTCTATAATAAAAGCGGACAAAATTATTCATGATTTCATCAGCTAGACGTCAATAAAAGTCCCGTGAAAATCGATCCAGCCACTGTCGAGATTAACCGAAACAAACATGCAGGCAGATAGACAAAAATTGTAATAAATTACATTTTGGGTGTATATTGATGTTTGCGTGGAAGAAGCGAATGAAAGGTAAGTGTGGAATATAAAAACCAGTTGTGCCAAATAAAGGGGACATGGCAGGAAGATGATGATGATTATTTACTGATGTAAGGATATGGTGAACTATTGATTTACTTAAAAATCTAAACTATTACTAACTATATCTTAGCGTGTTACGCATTCTCACTTTTCATCATTTTGTTTAAAACGTTCAAGAGTTCACTCCAAATTGCTATTGTTAATTCGATTCGTCGTGAGAATCTCTATAGACATGATAATTTAACGCACGGAACATTAATGTCAGATGCGTTACACACTTTTCAATACATTGCTGCCTAATATCATTTGCTAGATTCAATATGGTGGTATTTATACTAAACGTAAAAGTTTTGTATATTGGTTTTTTAAACCTATTTAATAGTCTAACTATCACCTATTACTAATGAAGTGTTAGGGGAATTATACAAAACGACACGTTTATACACTAAACGCTTTGCTACTGTTATATATTTTCACAGAGCAGTCAAGCAGATATAAATTATTTTGAAAGAAATACCAATTTGGAACAAATTATTTTAGACATTTACTTTTGTGCATACTACGGCCACTTTTTAAAATATCTGCCGTAGCTAAATGGATAAAAAAGTTATGTCGAAAAAAAATAACAGAATGTAATGAAATAGGCATATAATGTCGAGGAAACTAATCTTTGTCCCGTCATAATCTACAATCAAACACTTGCTTCGGTTCAACGAACCCACGCTTACTTTCCAAGTGTAGTTCCGCTGGTTAACTTAACATAATATGTAACATATAATAATGTATTATTTATAAAATATATTTGTAAACAAATGTTACCTAGTGGTTAAATATTACGACTTCTGATTGAGAGTTCGCGGCTTCGAATCCAGATTTAAATGGACCACGCTATTATTTAATCGTGTTACTACTTTTCCTAATATTATCGAGCTTGACATAAATATTCTAGTATCAGAAAACAAGCCAACGCCCAATTAAAAAAAATATATGTTCATAGGATTTCCGGAAGAGAAAAGAGGAAAAATATGAGTGCAGAATGTTATGTACAATATACATATATGTAGGCCGCAATACCTACAGGGCAATACTATAACGATTAACACCATGTACTTTTAACGAATATTACTGTTCTCAGGGTGTACGTACTCAAAATCCAATGTTTGAATCTGTATGTGTAGGAAACCGCTATCATATTTCACTAAAATCTTTATGGGTAAAATACAAGACGAAGTAAATTCTATCCTAATTACATATTAAAATTTATTACAATTGTGTATTAAAGGTTTATTGGCACATCCGTCAGGCATTGTTTTGCTATTATAGTTAATACTCGATCACAGCGAGTTCTATCAGTTTTGGCACATGAGTTTCTTGTGGGGATCTCCTCATGATAGATAGCCCCTAAATTCGTAATGGTGCCGCTCGTGGCTATTGCTTCTACTTTTTAATCAAAATGGCTCGAGTGCGAATAAAGATAGCTCAAAACAATGACTTTACGGAAGCTATGTGTGATAAATATCTATGACTGGTAATGTTGTGCCAAATTTATAACTACAAATTCCGCCACCTAATAGGCGCTATTCGGCGACGTTACTTACATTTCGGCGAGTCGGATCTCAACTGCCGCTGCCAGCACTTACGGGTACGAAAAGGTGTGAAGATGCAAAAAAAAAATCATCGATGACAATATAATAATATTAGCCCATGGCCACACGGATATCTTATATGTGCAAATAAAGATATTTAGAAAGCTGTCAGTGAGAGTCGTAGGTGACGCAATCACCACGCCTCGTCCAAAGAGGTACGACTTTAGGTAGATGTTCCCAGAGAAAAGCTTGCTCACTTGAAATGTGGGCACTTGTTAAGTGGGTACATTGTACTTAAAAAAATAAAAGTACCTTTACACAACCATCATAACGCGTTTAAGTTTTTTTTATTAACTTTTATTTTATATTATAGTGTTGATATATTTAATGTCATATATAAACGAAGACTTTCATTTATACGCGTCTCTTTTTCTAAAAATATATTAATAATATATACTTACTGTGTTGATTTTAATAACATTTCGTTCAGTCGTATAAAGTATTTTTGGTGGGAACGAATATTTAAGAATTCTTAACATCGTGAGTGAAACAGATAATGCAGTGATATTTACAAAATAATTAACTTTAAATAACATAAGTGAAATGTTATGTGAAACAACCAAGACGCTCTCGTACTACCTTTCAGAAGAAGTTTGTGTAAATCTCGCTTCTCTTACAAATAACCTCAATACACGACAAACAAACACAAGAATATACAAACATTTTCTAACCACCAAACACATCACTAAACACCTTTTTCATGTTTTACTTTATGAAATAATTTGATCAGAATCAATAGCTAATATACGTACGTAAAAAATTGGATCCGCCCGTTTCGTAGTCACAGCTAGATATTTGAGAGGTACCTACTTGCTTACCTACTTCATATTTCTTTAAAAAACCCCTTAATTCGCAGTTAAAATATGCTGTTACCATTCACAAATAGTACCAATAGTGGCATTATAAGATATAATGATATTAATAATAATTTAAAATATACGTAATTTAAAATGATAGTGCCACACATTGCTGCCCATTTGTGAATGGTAAAGAGGGCATGTATTTAAGCTTCATAGCACGTTCGACAGTGTGCTACTAATATTACATAATATTTGCCCTTGAAACATACGTGAATTGAATGAAATGAATCAAGTGTGCTAAAGAATAGAATGCTTTACGTTGTTCTAAAATATAAGAATATGAAGTAACAAGCTTTATTGTCCAAAATTTTAAGAATACAAACCTACTGCATGCACGATGTACTTATTATATTTGACATTGTTATAGGAATAAGCTGCATGTGATTTAATTATACCCTGCCCGAAATAGTGTATTCAGAATATATTTAAATTGTAGAGATCATCCGGTTCATTCGTTATTATGGGTATGCCTCAAGGTTCATTTCTCGGAGTTTTGGAAAACTTCACGCCAACTCTCTTGCGGGGTAGGCAGAGAGAACAGAGCACCATAAGGCACGATACAAATAATTATCATATTAATGATAATTAATATGATAATTATTTGTTTCTAAATATAATAATAACGATTTTATGCGCATATGAAATATATATTTAGATGGTTTTGTCAGTCTCTTTAAACTTCAAACGTTCTTAAATTATTCATTATAGAGAAAATAGACAAAGTTCATAGTAAAGAAAAGAATCATAATTCTCAAATGACTTTGTCAAGATGCTATCGATAAAATTATGTTCAGTTCCAACAACATACACAATTTTATTATATAGGTAGTTAACGTGGATAATTTCCCAGTGCACGTGACTGAGGGAGGGTTGTCACTGCTGGGTTTATAAAATCTTTGACCATTACAAATTCGACTTGAAACAATAAAATAAGAATCGTCACGAGACGCCTGGCAGAAGTGAAGCATCGAAAATGTTTGGTACAATTACTAATAGGCACAAAACTACAGACTATGTCTGGAGATAAGTATGTCATCATAAAAGATACGATATTACAAATTTTCTCCAGAAAAGGATGACTCTTCATTTTATATTCATTTACTTTCATATATAAAAAAAAATGTTAACTATCACCGTCCTATATCCGTCACATAGTAGGGATAGCGTGGAGATACGTCACCACGACCTGTATCGCCACGCCAACAATCAGGCTTACCCTCGCCTATAGATGCCTATAGATGATCAACCAATAACACATTTTAAATGGATTTAAACGTTTTAACCACATTGAATACTGGTAAGTTTTTTTTTTCATTCGTTTGGGAGACTAGTGAGTATTTTTTAAATAGTCAAACAGGAAAACCGAGAATTTTGATTCTCAAAAGGATTGGCGTGAAGTTATGAGTTAATTTATGAAAAAAAAGTATTTAATTAGTAACTACATATTAGAAAAATTTCACGATATCTAGGACATTCACATATTTAATGGATAATTCAATGCTGTGCGCTTCGTGTTCACACTCTACCTAATTATATACCTGCTGAGCTTTTTTTATACAAATATTGTATTGTTTATAAAGTGTGACAACCCTGAACAAGATCGACCTTTCCCGCGAATGTCGTCTGTTTAATGACATGCTGGCGGTATGAATGCGACCTCTGCCTGCTTTCACGGTAGAAAGTAAAACTGGTTTGTCTATGGTCCAGCGCGGAAAAGTCGCAGAGACTCATCTCTTTGCTTTTAGCATGTTTCACAATATAATAAGTTACTGGACCGTATTATCTGGTCGTCACCAGATAAGTTTTATCTTTGAAAACGAATAGGGAGTGATCATAAATATTCCAAATCCATGAGAACACGCAGCTTTCAGGAAGTTACCGGTATCCGGAGTAAAACCCAGCATTATTATTCACTTTTCAAACTGTGCCCGAGTACCTATAATTATTCCCTAATTACATATACATTAATAATTAATTAATGTATATGTAATTAGGGTCAATCGGAGTATGTGTGAACCAAAATATGACAATCATAAAAATAATAATTAATGTGAGCACAATATAACTGTTTTATTTAATATTTATTACTATTATGAAATGAATATGCTATTGTAGAACCAACATATAGTAAAAATATATTTATTTGACCGTATAAAATGTTTATCGATTAAAACAACATACAATTTCACTACTAAAACTTACTAATGTTACGAACCAAAGTGAAGTAGGAAGTGAATGTCAAAATTCATAATTCATAATTACTTTACGTCATTAAAAATTACCGTATAAATTACAATTACCTCATTGGATTATCTTGATGTTTGTACATTATAAAGTGTTACATTTACTTGTTGGCGGGAACTACCTGGTTGGGCGACGGGTCCACCATCCAGCTAAACACTCGTTAACTCTTTACGGATCACAATATTTTCAAACGTTTAAAAATGTCAGAATAATTACCAATTTCGAATATTCGCGCCAATTACATTACATTACATTACAGTACATTAAATGTCATTTGTCATTTGCTTGCTAGTAAATAAAGGGAACCTGTCTTCTATTTTTTTTTATTCTTGGTATGATGGGAATTTTTAAATGAAGAACAAATATGAATCTGTTGAACAGTTTTTTTTTAAATAAAAACCTCCTTGGCTTTCAGATTGATATCAGCTTTTCGAAAGTTTACTGAAATTTGACCAATGACAGCAATATGTTTATTTTTGTTTCCCTTTCACACATATCTGCACACCGTGTAAATTAACACAATTAATATTAATAATTATGTATAGCATATTATGCAATGCATATATAATGCAAATTTTCAGCAAGAGGGACGAAAATATAAAAAAAGCTATATAAGAAAAACACGTCCGCGAAACGACGTCGCGAGAGGCGTGAAATCGTTCTCTCTAAACATAGACGGCTACAATAATATTGTATGAATTTGTATGCTGTATTATGTTAAAGTTGAACTTTCTGCGATGACGCCATCTCTGGGACCTGTTCGCAGCGAAAGTGTTTTCTCTCTTTATAATTTACGCATCTTGTTATCAGTTCCGATTTCAGTATTATTATTAAACTGAGTTCTTATCGTATCCTTGACATGGCGGCAGGCCATGTCAAGGATAATTGTCAAGGAAGACTCTTTTCTGGCAAGCCCCTTGAAAATTAAAGCAAAATGTAAATTTCTTACAACATATTTTGGCTTTACGAGAAATATTACATTACCGAACTAAATAGTTATGTGCTGTCTGAACAAACTAATATAGAGTAAATTATTAATTGGTGTCAGATGGCTTGTGGTAGGTTACCTATACATTTTGTTTTCCCAATTTTTCCACCTTGGAAACCTTAGCATTATCTAATATCATACTTTCCGGTTTCCAGACCAATGATATTAAACTTCCTAAACATATTCATAGACATTGCTTAAATATCGTGAATCAATGACAAAGCTGCCAAGCTAATAACTCCTAGTGACTATTGTGTAATTAACTAAGTCATTGTTTTTGTTACAGATATCGCGACGGAGGGCGGTAAGTGATGTTAAAATTAAATCAATGACTATTCAAAAACCACTAAACCTAGGAATAGCACTAGTGAATAGCGACTGAAAACTTGAGCACTAAAAGACATCGATTTTTTTTATAAGTTAATGCCTCTTTCTACTCGAAAGGTCTTTAAATTAGAAGCACTTAGACTTTTACGTCTAAGGAACAGCTGTTGCAGATGTAGGTTCCGCTAGCTAGCGGAACCTACATCTGCGAAAATGTTGTCAGTCATCGATATCTAACCCACATAACTTCCGAAATGAATTACGAGAAGTCATTGGTGTGAGCCCGGAATCGATCCCACGACTTAATGATTCAGAACCGAGTGCTCCACCTCCAGACCACCGACACGACTACCGATATTATCGATATTTGTAAAAACAAAAAAAAACGATTATATACTTACTTTAAGGGGAGATATATTATTATTATGATAATACCAGAGTACAGAGTACGTAGAGCCAAACAGTTTGCTGCATGAATGGTTTTTAAGGTTTGGTTTTTAATGGTAAGCTCGACTTTTTTTTTATGGGATAGGAGGGCAAACCAGCAGGCGTGTCACCTGATGGTAAGCAACCAACGCCGCCCATGGACACCAGCAACACATATAGTGTTACTGTTGCGTTGCCAACCTTTAAGGGATACTAGGATAGGAAAGGACGGGGAAGGGGGTGGGCCTCCGGGTACCTCTCTCACCGAAAGAAACGCGGCATGAGCCACTTTACGTCGGTCTTCTGAGAGGTCGTGGTATTTCACCGGTCGAGCCGGCCCATTCATGCAGCGACTAGTGAAACATCACGGTCTCTTAAAAGATGAACGTAAAGTGGCTTATTGCACGTTTCGGAATGTTTCGTACCTACTCGCTTAAAGCTAGGCAACGCAATAGGAACGCAATATGTGCTGCAGGTGTCCATGGGAGGTGCTGGTCAATTACCATCAGGTGACAGGCCTGTTCATTTGCCCAGATAACTATAAAGGAAAACGTCGGGAAATAAATAAAAATAAGTAATAAATAAACGCGATATAATCCTAAAAGTTGTTTTTATCTATGAATGAGATTCGCGAAAGTCTGAGAAATAAATAACTATAAAGGACTTCAATCCTAGATACATTATAGTTAATCGCCTAGATTATAGGTAATTGCAATTGTTCAGATCTTGACGTAATCCTCATAAAGAAAATAATGTGCTACCTTTTTTAAGCTTCCTCGCAGTTAATACTCTGTTTAATCTCTCTGATCGAATGTGGAATTTCCGTTAGTAAACTTAATTATTTCCCTATTAGCTTCATCACAGTGACAACAGAAAAAAAAGCTAATTTGAGTTTATCGAACGAAGCTCTGTCGTGTAATCGTCAACAATAGGCGGGAAAATAATAGAATGAGTCAAAGAGCGAATGAATTGAATGATGATTTTTATAGTGACGGAAAATGTTCTCAATTTAAATTATCGATTCATAGTTTATTTTTTCAAGATTTCCATCAACATTAAACTGTTATTTATAGTGATTCATTAATTCTGGCAATATTAGACAGTTTAACATTTATTTGTGGTTTATTTCAAACTCGTAAGTGATTAGATTGAAGTTTTGTGGTAGAGCCAAGCAGTTCGCTGCATGAATGGGCCGGCTCGACCGGTGAAATACCACGACCTCACAGAAGACCGACGTAAAGTGGCTCATGCCGCGTTTCATTCGGTGAGAGAGGTACCCGGAGGCCCACCCCGCTTTCCCCATCCTTTCCTATCCCCTATCCCTTAAAGGTCGGCAACGCAACAGTAACACTTGTGTGGCTGGTGTTCATGGGCGGCGTTGGTTGCTTACCATCAGGTGACACGCCTGCTCGTTTGCCCTCCTATTCCATAAAAAAAAGTTAAGAATATGTCATTACCTATAAATCCGAGAATATTGAATGTTATCGCAACGTAAAAAAACTGGATAAAATTTATAAGTAGACAGTAGAGGCGAGATTTATCCCATTATCTATACCTAAATAATCAGGTTTCATGTATGTAAAATATTTTTATCGATGTTAATTATATATATCCGGGAAATGTATCGTAATTATTCGTAATCTAAGTGTATATGAGTCAATGTTATTAGAGTGTTTAAAAGTTATGCAAAAGAAAGTCATACCGGTCATATATAAGATCTAAATACCTAGTGAAATTGTAATGCTTTAAATAGTTTTACATTAGATTTCATTTCAATTATATAATTAACTTCCGTTTGTCGGTGGCATTAAATAAATTTTCGCCATTAGTGGCACGGCCTTTTTTTCTTTATGCAGTGTACTAGGTCACAGGATATGATTTATTTATCAAGCACAGCAACAGTAATTGTTTTGAAAAGTGAACGTATCTTTTTTATTTGCTCTCAGTTTAAGACTCTCCAGTAAATCACGGTGATATATGTCTAAATAAAATGTAGGGTCAATTCACTTCCTCGTACATTATAAACGCAATAACATAATTTCATCGACATTTATAGAAGATCACGTATATTTATTTACTTTCTATATACATACATACATACATAACTTCACGCCAAATCCCTTGCGGGGTAGGCAGAGAGAACAGAGCGCCATAGGGCACGATTCTTACACACCTCACTCGCTTCGTTGACTTTCATAACTCTTTTCATGCACGCGCGTCGGTTTTTGAGGCTCTTAACATCACCTTCCTCTAGAACACGTTCTATTTGGTCTTGGAATGTGTGTCTTGGCCGTCCTCGACTCCTACATCCGTCCGCTTTTGCATTGTATATCTGCTTAGTCAGTCTTGCGTCAACCATTCTTTCTACATGTCCGAACCATCGGAGCATGCCCTTTCTTACTTTTACACCGACACTCTCTTTCAAACCAACTTCCTTCCTTACAACCTTGTTTTCTACGCGGTCAGCGAGAGTCACTCCGCAGATTTTGCGTAGAGC
Organism: Euproctis similis; assembly: GCA_905147225.2. NCBI lineage: Eukaryota > Metazoa > Arthropoda > Insecta > Lepidoptera > Erebidae > Euproctis > Euproctis similis. Next base: position 5,788,826 of record LR990107.1, read on the forward strand.
CCTCATTTCTACCGCGTTTATTCTACTTTCATGCACACTCTGCCATACCCAGCTCTCGCTTCCATAAGTTAGTGTTGGGATCAGGACTGCATTGTGGATTGCTAACTGGGCCTTTCTGCTAATATTTTTTGCGCCCAGGAATCTGCCCAACACTCCGTTTACGCTATTTCCTATCGCCACTCGTCTTTCTACATCCGCGGTGTACCTTCCATCTCTGCTAAAAGCGCATCCAAGATATACAATTTCATTCACCTGTTCCAGCACTACATCATCAACCATTATCCTTGCATCTGTTCTGGATTCCTCCCTTTCAAACACCATTACTTTCGTTTTCGTCGCATTCAACTGCAAGCCTTTAATCATGCAATCATCTTTCATAGTAGTGACTAGTGTTTGCAGGTCCGACGGCGATTCGGCTAGAAGCACGGCGTCATCTGCGTAAAGCAGGCAGCTCACAACTAGGTCACCCATTCGCATCCCTACATCCATCGATCTCATTCTCTGGAGACAACTGTCCAGGTACAGGATGAACAGTCGAGCGGACAGCACGCAACCCTGTCTGACGCCGATATTGACGTCAAACCAGGGGGACAAGCCGCCGTCAACACGCACACACGCTGTGCAGCCCTCATAAGTGGACTGCACAGCGCGCAGCAGTGCTCCGCTCACCCCGTAGCCCGGGAGTATATCCCACAGATCCTTTCGTAACACTCTGTCAAATGCTTTTTCCAGATCCACAAAACCGCAGAAAACCTTCCGGTTAACAGCCAGTTGTTTCTCCACGATGTTGCGGAGAGAAAAAATCTGATCCATGCACCCTCGTCCGCTTCTGAAACCACCCTGAGCCTCCCACAACACTCCATCAGATATCACCCTCATTCTCCTTTCAATAATTTTCCCATACACTTTTGCTGCTAAACTGATCAAACTGATGGCCCTGTAACTGGCGCACTGCATACGTGATCCCTTACCTTTATACAAGGGCACGATGACAGCGCGCCTCCAGTCCATGGGAACCTTACCCGACCTCCAGCACAGATTGCTCAAGGTCAGGAAAGCGTCCCGGACACAGGATCCACCGTGTTTGATCATTTCAGCAGACATCATATCAATTCCAGCTGCCTTACCATTTTTCATACTTCGTATCGACCATTCAATCTCTTCCATAGTAATGTCCTCATCAGATGTTGGCGCAGCGGTGTCAGCCGTAGGCTCACTCGCGGCGCCCACATCCGGAACATACTCGTACATTTCCCCAAAATACTCACTCCACCTGCCCAATACATCGCTTGGGTTTGTACTTTCTATATAACCTCGTCATCTATTTAAGTATTTATTTACTAATGTTTTCCCATCACTATTACCGGTTTTATATGTCTATGTGACTTTCTTATTATATTGGGAGCTGTGTCAACATTGCCTCGTGCGATATTATCGATAAATGGAGGAAGTGACATGCATTCTGTCGTTCTGCACTAGGACAACGGGCTTTCCTCTGTAGGTACACAGCTCAATTATAGTCTCAGAACCATTAATTGTAATTTAATCCATATATTGAATACATTCTAGAAAAACTAGCAACTTGGGTCATTGTTCATTTCATCATCATTTATGCTTAGTTCTTCTCATGATAACTTTGTCTATAGTCTTTGACTTTGATCATCAGAAGCTTGAAAATTTTATCTGTCTTTCTGTTCATCCCTGTGGTTACAGAAACTATGTTTATGAAAATTATCACGAAGAAATTACTGTACAGTTTTTGGTATGGTGTTTACTTACTAAGAGGTCTGGTTTAAAATGTAGACACCATTTTCTAAAAGAAATATCATTGGCAATCAGAGATGTCCTAAATTACGGCCGATCTTTTCACGATGCGATAAACAAACTTCGTTACATTATAACTCACATTGACTAGATATGAATAGCTAATTGAGTTAAGCCAACTAGGCTAGGTCAAACCGTAGATAGTGGATCTTGGGAAAAGAATTTCACTCGAGACGAGTTCAATTAAGATCTATGGAAAAAAGTTACTGTCATTAGATACGTTTCTATTCGATACATGGCAAAAATATATGGATCTCATTGGCAAACATAAATATTCAAAAAAAGCTGTTATGCGATAAAATGTCACTTCCCAAATGAAATAGGTGGCAGAACCTATTGCCATACACCCGACATAAAGTTGTCAGTCATCGATATTTAGCACACACATCTTCCGAAAGAATTCATAGAAATCATTGGTGTGTGCCGGGATTGATCCCACGAGTTCTGAATCAGAGTAGTGAAGCTCGAAAACCGAGGCTGTTCAACACTTCTAAGTAAGGCACTTATAAAATTTATATATTATTTTAAAAATCATTAGCCACTGTCTTTTTTCACAGATGTTCCTATTACTTTTGGTGAGTCTGAGCTGCGCGGTTGCAGAGGAAACTCCTCCAGGACTTGTCTCAAAGAATAGTGATCAGGATCTCGTCGCAGAAGCTACCCAACAAGGTACAGATAACTTCAGCATCATCTTAAAAACTCATTAAAAAATAAATTTTGCTTCTTCCAGTTAACCGTTTACTCGAAATGTAAAATTTTGTAAAAATATACATATTTTATTCAAAGCAAAACCTACGTAGAATTCACATATTGCCGAAGTAATTAAATGCTAAATAAGCCATAGAATCATAGAAAACATTATAAGTTACGAAGTTTGATAAACTACTTATTCATGGAAATTCAAGAATTTCAGCCTCCATAATATGTTTATGTTACATAGTTAATTTCAGCCTCCATAATTTAACATGTTTTTGATTCCAGGGAGTGTTGCCCAGAAGCGAGAGGCAGGACTGTCTAACTCCTATGGGGAACCATTACCGCCAGATGCTTATGGACCGCCAAAGGATCTATCGAATTCAAGTTAGTATGATCACAGAATTACTTACTTAAGGTGCCGTTCAAGTATTACGTAGACACTATAAACATGGCATTATCATAGAAATAAATATTTTTTACGAAAAATGAAAAAATATTTCTCAAAAATAGCTAACAATCTGATTACTTTAATGCCATATTAATTAACATATTTGTTGAAATGCTATACTTAATTAAAAATAAAACTAGCCGTTAATTTGTTAGTAATGGCATAAAAAACGCATTTTGCTCATTCATTGACTGTTGTGCGGAACAAAGTTCGCCGGGTCAGCTAGTAATGATATAAAATACTAGAACAAAATCGATCACTAAAGAATAATAACAATACATGTTTTTAATAACTAATTGTAGACTGAAGAACTATTACGATTTGGACTTAATTCAAGCTAAGACACTCACAGAGTGAAAAAATGCAGTGACTCAATATTTTTTCTCTTAGTTCCAGATCTAGCATTACCGCCACCGGTTTACGGAGTACCGGATCAGTCCATCTTCCAGGATCAGCCTCCAGGAGCATACGGCCTGCCAGCGCCTGTCACGTTCCCCAAACAAGTTTATCATGGACCTCCTCCACCAATTTCCAAGCCTAAGCCAACATATGGTCCTCCTAAAATGTATGGACCCCCTAAACCTGTTTATGGACCTCCAAAATTATCACAATCGAAACATACTTTTGGACCACCTAAAAAACAGTACGGGCCACCAAAACAAACCTTGCCAAAAGCAACTTACGGGGTACCATTCAAACCCAAGCTCTCCTTGAATAAACCTTTGTTCTCCCCGCCAAAACCGGTATATGGACCCCCAAAACCAGTTTATTTCCCACCACGAGGCAATCAAGGATCTTCCCTGCCCAACCTCCAGGGGCCCCCACCAGAACCTATTCTGGAACTATCAAATGTTCCACTTCCCCCAGTAGAACATAATATAGATGCTGGCCATAATTTGCCAGCACCAATCTACGGTACGCCTTTAGTAACACTACCAGAGGACTTAAAACCCAATTTCCCAGTCCCAAGTGATACTTATGGACCACCTGGTCAAGTTCTAGGAGGACCTATCGGGCCAAATGATCAAGTTGTATTCGGAAGTATTGGTGATTTCGGACACTACGGACCTCCACAGCCGGATCCTGATCCAAGACCACCTCATCCCGGAATTCCAGCGCCACCTACCCCACCTCACGTTCTATATGATGGTTGGAAACCAATTCCTGGTGTATCTTATCCCATAAACCTGGACATAGGAAATGATATTCATCAGGAACATCATATACATCTGGACCAATCATTACCAAATATTGACCAACCCAACCAATTTTCGTCTCCACAGATTAACACAGGATACGCCCACGTACATCAAGACGTTTTGTCTAATATCGATCTGAACTCGATAGTTGGTGGAGATTCTAATGGAATTGATCCATCGAAGACCGTGTTTGAAGCACACTACACTGAAAATCAAAGTCATAGACCTCAAAATGACCCTCAACTGCATAATACTGGCGATAATAAACCATTTGACAGTTATGGTGCACCCCCCTTAGATTCATTCTCGTCAACTGGATCTTATCCTGTCTCTTTTAGACAGCAAGGAGCTAAAGACTTAGTCTCATCAACAGGCTTCTACGGCGTATCTGTTGGCAGTCAATATGGAGCCCCTAATCATCATCACCATAATCTACCTCTACCCTATGGACAGCATTCTGGAGGTGGACACTCGGGTTTCAATTCCCCTCATAAACCAATCAAATTTCGAGATACCGTCCCAGAGGGACTATTAGAAAGTATAGGGCAAGTGTCCAAACATAAAGATGTGCACGTCATAGATCATATACACCAAGGCCCTGCTTATTTACCACCACCAATCGGAGATGCAAAAGACTTCCACACACACTCTGATTCCAGCAGTGTATCGCTCTCTATAGAACCTACCAATTTATATAGTTTACCTCATTCTGGTAATCCTATAAACTTCCAACAATCAACACCTTCAAGTCTCTACGGTTCTCCTATTGATTCTTATGCCGCGCCATTGCTAACAGTAGGATCAGATCACGTAACATCAGATTCCAACACAAACACCATAACTTCCACCGTTGATGGTACCTTGCTGGCTAATTTATCAAGCTTAGATGCAGCTGCAATTTTAAAACATTGTCCATATCATGAAGCAATATTAAAGGCAGCAAAGTCTGGTGAAAAAATATCCGCAGATTTAGCTACAAGCTATGTTAATAGCCTCAGCAGCTTAGGAAGCACGTTAAGTAAATCAGCAAATCCTACAACTGTATCACATTCTTTCCCCAAAGATTTGATTTCAGCTCATTCAAATATACATCAAGTCAATGATATAAAGACAGGCAAACGAGAAAGCTATAGTATTCAGAAAGGAAAAGTATATAATGGGAAACATCAAATAAGAGATGAGAGGTTGCAGTTTGTTAGTGATCAAATTCAAAAAACCTCTGACCGTATCAGAGATTTGAATCAAGAAGCAAAAGAGCTGCAACAAAAGATCGTTGCTACAAACCATAATTTAAACCATAATCTACATACAGAAGTACCTATTCCAAGTAAAATAGGTTCTTATTCTGTCCAAATCCAAGGTTCGAATAACCAAAAAGGTAAAGATAGCGTTCCGCATGAACAACTGTTATCTGAAGGCTTGCTGCATAGTATACTTCAAGCAATAGAGGACCCAGTGAGAAATCTTCCACAAAATCCACAGCATCAACAATCAACTTATCAACATCAACAACATTTTCATAACAACATAATTCACCAGGCATTGCCTTCACCCCATTCAAATTACCAAAGTTTCTCAACAAACACAGACAGTTTTCAAGGTATAGTTTTACCTGAAGGCTATGAGCCAAAAGATCGTTCTAAAGACCTATCACCACAAGCATCAACCAAATCCGAAATACAACTTGAAAATACCAATCCCTGTGAAATAAGCTCGGCTAGCTCACAAAAAGCTGAAGTTGTAGTACCACCTCCTAAAAAAACAGAAGAGTCTACTGAGAAAGAGGATAATGATGTGGCTATTTTCTTTGGTGAGAAACCAGTAACAGAAATATCAATGGCTACTAGTATAAGTGAAGGAGAAATAAGTGGTAATTAAAATAAAGCTATACATAAGGTAAGATCTAGTCCGACAGCAAACATTTGTGAATATACGTCGTAGACAACATGACCGTAATTCAACACATGCATACATTTCGTTCCTAAATCAAATAAATTTGAAATATGATGACAACATATTTTATATTCACAATGATATATAATAAATTATTAAAAAAGTTGTTCAGGAGTAGTAGTATCCCATGTTTGTAAATTTATTCTAATTTTAAATATTTTAAAATGTAAGCATAGTTATTCGGATCACTAAGACTTCAGAACTCTCACAGTAAGGTACCTCTGGTTATGGCTTCATCAGAGTAATTTTTTAAAATGCTCATAAAACATTGACTGCAAAACTAACATTTTAATTAATAACGTTCAAGTGTTTGTTGCAGCCATTAAGGTTTATAGCCATTTAGAAAAATCGCACGTATTAGTTATAACCTAGGCATAACTTTGAATTATAATTTATAAGATATTGCAGTATTTTGTGGAAAATTAACAACAATTATTATTGCAATAATGTTATGTTACATAACATTAAGATGATTGATGGATATTGATTCAGTTCATCCATTCATTGATAAATTGATTCAATTGATGTTAATTATATATATCACAATGTCAATTTATGGACTAATTACCTATGTATTAAACCACCATATTTTATTATTTTATAGAAAGCTATTAGTTCAAGCTATATATAGTTGTTGAACAATACAAATTTTCAATTTTATTGAGTTAATAAAATACCTTGCGACAATTTTTTTTATTATAAATGATTAATTATGAGCAATAAGTATTAATTTAAAGACAAATTAATAAGTAACCACAGTGTGGAAAAAAAAGAACGTCTTCTATAAGTAGGTACCTACCTACTCATACTGTAGGTAGGTACTTATCTGAATGAGAATGAAAAAAAAAACGAATGCATCCCAAAATTCTCCATCTGCCCATCTCTGACACAAATATGAGCAGAACAGAGATTATTAGAAGAAGACGATATTATTAAAAATATTTTAAAACCAGCGACCAGTTGTTGTCGAAAATAGAGTGTTGTTATGCGACATTGACTAAACTTGAATGAAATATTGTAATTAAACTGGTCATTTATTACTTCGAGTCTTCGTGCTTTCAAACACAACTTTTATAGGCATATAGAAGACAGTGTTAATTTAATTTCAGTCATTACTATGGTTATAATTTAAATTGAAAATAAAATAAATTGAACAATAATTTATTTATTCTTCAAATTACTTATAATTAATTGAAATAGAGTTGTTTTTTTCATGTCTATAGCAATTTCTATACATTGTGAGTATTTAAGGCATGATATGTTTAAATTATTTCGTAATATAATATTTGATAGAATATATTGAATTATTTATATTTTTTTTACTATAGATAATAATAGATATTAATAAGTCAAAGCTTGATAATACAAAATTTAAAGTCGATTAAAATTATCAGAAAAAATCTATTAGGTACGCCTGTTCACTGTCTTTTTAGTCATATAAAATGATGGTAGACTTATTCGGCTTCTACTTTATACTCATTATTACTTAAACCGTAATAATTATATTTATCTATCAAGTTTTGACGAACAACACCTAAAACAATGAAAGATCCAGATGTTTTCCAGTTGATCCAGCTCCTATTTTCACGAGCAGACTCTATAAGCTGCAAAGCATTCTATAAAAAAATTGAAATAAAAACGATAAAATCTTTCATTGTTATTTGAAATTAGGTATTAGTTATACACAGGACTATTAAAAACGAAAAAATATACTGTCTACACGGAGAGATGTGAGATTTCGCATAATTCTAGTATAAACGGTGAAAAATATTACAGATTTTTTTAACCCTGGGTACCGAAGACGTTTATATATTGGATTTATAAGTAGTTAAATATGTGGCTAGTTCCAGAATTGGGCACGCGTCTCCTCTCTATATGAGAGAAGACTAGGTCGTAGTCCAGATAACTGACCCGATATGGGCTAGCAAATTATTTAATGAAATAATAAATTTCCATTAAAAATATTACTAAAATACAATATACAAGAAATTACAAAATAAATCTTGCCAATGATATTTTTTTATTGAAAACTGTCAATGGTTAATATGAAATCTCAAATTACATTTATAATCCATTACCAAAAGCCATTTGTCGAGTCAGTAAGCTTTATATCGGTGCGTTGAATGACAAATTTTCTTTTATTCACATTTCACCGACTCTGTCGTTAAGAACTTCGCTGTACTTCTTTTTATAATTATAACTCTTTGTGAAAATACGACTGTGTAGAATAAGCATATCGCTGTTTTAATTTGACATGGGTACATGTGAAAAATACACTTTTTTTTTTAAATAGATGATTTTTAAAAAAGTGTATTTTATCAGATTTCTAGTATAGATAAAATGAAACTTTACCTAATCAGCTAATTTCAATTTGACATTCGTTTCGTAATAGCCTACGAATTCATACGAAGTTAACTCGCAGGCAGCTGGAAATGCGTTTGATTTTGTGCTACCTATTGAATCAAAGCAGCGATATAATATTATCTATTTTCCTCAAAAGACTATTATAATAGTCAATAGTACAATAATAATGTTAAATTATGTTAATTGTATTCATTAGTTAATATTTAATAAATTATGCATGTTATTTAAATATCTATTAAAGTCAAATGTACAGACATGTTGTTTTTTTATTTATATATACAGGGTGTTTCTGGGACCCTATTCTAACCATTTATATCTAGAATCTAGACACGCTTTGAAATCTAGATATCCTATAGAAAGTAAAAACAAGGCAAACAATTTTTTTTTTTACTTTTTTGCATAAATTATCCCTCAGAAATATGAACCGCGATCAGCCTACTTATGACCTACGAAAACTGAGTTCATCGTGACTTCTCGCCTAAAGTATTTCATAGTACAGTAGTAGTATACTTATCTCTATACTCATAGTATACTTACCGATCGTCGTTAAGTTACCAAATATTTTAAACCCAATTTTTTTCAAATAGTAAGAAGTATGACTCTATGCACCCGTTCAACTTCGCCATGAGCTAAGGTGTGTAACCTTCGGACCCTTAGACTCGAGCGCCGAAAACCGACAATAAATGGAAGTCACCCGCGGCGAGGCAAAGCTTAACGAGACCGACCGAAGTGCCTTTCTATATACTCTATACTTCGAACGTCGAACCTCGTTCAACTTCGCGACTAGTTTGGAGGAGGCATAATAGTTAAAATAGTTTGCTTTATTTTGATATTGCTTAAAGAACGCTTTCTTTTTCACTATTTTAGTTTAAGAGTGGTAGAGCCAAGCAGTTCGATGCATGATCGATAGGTGAAATACCACGACCTCTCAGAAGATCGACTTAAAGTGAGTTCGGTGAGAGAGGTACTCGGAGGCCAACCCCCCTTCCCCATACTTTCTTATCCCTTAAAGGCTGACAACGCAACAGTAACACTAAATATGTTGCTGGTGTTCATGGGCGGCGTTGGTTGCTTACCATCATGTGACACTGCTGCTGGTTTGCCCTCCTATCCCATAAAAAGAACTACCCTGATATGATAATATTAATGAGTTTATCAATTACATTGCTAGGTTATTTTTGAAACAAGTGCAGGTTGTTTTGCTTTTTTATACAGTAATAATATAAATTATGTTTTACTCTGAATCTGTCAAGTAAACCCATAGATAAGAAAATAATAGCATATATGCCACAAACATATCTGACCCTGTGAGACCGTCGCTGTTGTTGAATTTAGTGTTGCCGCGGGCTATATGGTAAAAATAACGCAAAACAACAAGGGAACAAGGATTGAATGACATGTTAAATTTCATATTTCTTTATTCATTGTATTTTATACTAAATGAAGTAATAAGGATTAATAACTAATATAAAAGTTTAATGAGTCATATTTTAATGTAGTAACTATGATCACATAAACTGTCAACATAAGTCATCTGCGTAATTTAGAGAATTATCAGCCTTGGTCACTTTCACTCCCTAAATTTATGATAAATAGTTAATTTAATAATCATCTTTTTTTAAATATCTACATTGGCCTATTCTTTGCCTTAATAAATTGTCTTACAAACCGATCAACAACACCTGCAAAATATATCACATGTTAAGGTAATATTTTTATGAAATAACAACTACAGGCTAGCCCAAAATGAATAAAGAATTACTGTGACTAACAGATACTTCACTTAGATTAATCATAAATACTTTACCAAAACGATTTCTAAAATCACGTATAGGAATTGTTTAGATAACTCAATTGAAAAATAATTTAATGAAAATAAATTGACACATAACATAACTTCACGCCATTGTTACCCGGAGGTGTAGGCAGCGGCAGTTAAGCCTCGTCTCGCCGTTATGTTTACGTCCCAAAATGGAATAGGTGGCGAACCTATTGCCATACCGGGCACAAAGTTTTCAGTCATCGATATTTATCACACTAAACTTCCAAAAAACAATTTCGAAAAGTCATTGGTGTGAGCCAGTGTCAGGACTCGAACCCGGACCTCTGGATCAGAAGCCGTATGCTCGACCACTGGGCCACCGAGACTATGAGAATAAATAAATATATGATAAATAATAAATAAATATATGATAATTAAATAAATAATAAATAAATTATGATAAATAAATAAATAAAAAATAAATAAAAAATAAATTAATAATAAATCAATAATAAATTAATTAATAATACATAAATTTGCGATAATAGCTACAACGAATGGGTGATTCATAGCAACTACTGGCAACACTAACCTGTAGCTGCAACTACTCGTTCATACAATTTTTGAAATGGTATTAACGGTTCTTTGAGAATTTTTTCCTCATGCATAAAAGCTCAAACTTTTAAAATAATATTCCTCGCTTCATTTTTTAAAGCTTTCGGCATTATTTTAACATCGCGGTTAAAGAAGCAACTGATGAGTGATGCGTGTAAGAATCGCGCTTAATGACAGCATGACTCTCTGCCTACCCTACAAGGGACTTGGCGTGAAGTTATTTATTTATTTATTTACATACACTTTATTGCACACATAATAAAGAATGACAAGCTGGTACTGAAATATAATAAGTACAAAGGGCGGCCTTATTGGATGGATATCAGATAAAAGAAACTGGGCAGGTGTTGCGTGCAAAGTACGCACAATGTATCATTAAGAACATAGTGCATAGTTACATGAAAACTTGTAATATAAAAAAATATAGCTTATAATTTAAACACACACATACATTATACAATCTCGATATAATTATACTACATATATCAAATAAATGTACATACACATATATTCAAATACATACGTACAAATATGTACATACTTACAAATACATAAATATATATAAAAAAAAACGTGCGTGGAGTCCCGCCGCGCTAGAGAAGTGAAACTTTGTCACAAACATAAATGTAGGTATAACACCACACGTTCTAGCAGTGGTAGAGCCAAATAGTACGCTGCATGAATGGGCCGGCTCGACCGGTGAAATACCACGACCTCTCAGAAGATCGACGTAAAGTGGCTCATGCCGCGTTTCGTTCGAAGAGAAAGGTACCCGGAGGCCCACCTCCCTTCCCTATCCTTTCCCATCCTACTTCTTTAAAGGTCGGCAACGCAACGGTAACACTAAACGTGTTGCAGTGGTCCATGGGTGGCGCTGGTTACTTCCCATCAGGTGACACGCATGCTCGCTTACTGTCCTATCCAATAAAAAAAAACACGCTTAATTTAAAAAGAGCACATCTGACATTTGGACGGGCCTCGTGGTGCATTAGTAAAACTACCGACTGTGGAATGGAGATTGGCGTGTTCGATCCCCACTCGAGTATAAATCTGGGTAGGATTTGGTAACTAGGAGGACTACTAGGAGGATCTGCCTTAATCGACGACTCATTATTCTTTGATTTAGTTATTCCCCCAAGCTCAAGCCCATTTGATACCCATCTTGTAAAAAAGCATTAAAACTATCTCTGAATGAGAGGTAGTGGTATTTCCTTTGTCGAGCCGGCCCATTTGTGCAGCGGACTGCGTGGCTCTACGATTGTTAATAATATCATCCAAACTTAGCGTGTATAAAAACTTCAAAATGGAGTTCTATTTATATACATTTTTATTACATACATAATATATACATACAAAATATATGACACATATATATACATTGCAAAATTAAAAATATCGATTTAATTATCTTTGTAATATCAAATATTAACAGTACGGGAGGCGTCCGCCATGTTCGGCACTCGCTTCGTAACTACTTGATCACTTGATGTTATACAAAAAAATTACATATTTACAACATCCTTGGTCTCTGGTGTGTACCAGTGGATCCATGTTTCGTCGACGGTCACGAAACGACGCAGAAACTCCTTCGGCTTGCGCTTAAAAAGCGTCAAACACTGCTCTGAAATGGTCTCACGGTTGCGCTTGTTGTCCGGAGTGAGCAAACGCGGCACCCATCGCGCCGACAGCTTTCTCATGCCCAAAATTTCATGTAGGATATGACCCACGCGGTCTTTTGAGATGCCTACTGTCTCAGCTATCTCACGCACCTTCAATCGGCGGTCTGCCAAAACGAGATCGTGAATTTTTGTCACGTTATCCTCCGTGGTAGCCGTTTTCGGGGCACCTGGGCGTGGCTCATCAAAAACCGACGTGCGACCACGTTGAAACTCGTTAAACCAATTTTTGACGGTCGCCATCGAAGGAAAAGAGTTACCGTACACAGCATCCAAGCGCTCTTTTATTTCGCTGCGTGATTTCCCTTCCAAAAACAAGAATCGAATCACCGATCGATATTGCTCTTTTTCCATTTTTCTAAAATCCGTGGACACTCCTGCTTCCACACGCGGTCAAAAAAAAACTACGAGTCCGATTCGACTGAAATTTCGAGGGTAGTCGTCTACGAGAATGTACTACACGATAGTAAATTTCTGTTGCGATAGTGCGCCATCGGGCGGCGAGGCTAAGTACTTATCGGACCGCCCTCGTACATATTGCATTTTAATAGCTGTACTAGTTACTGCCCGCTACTTCAGCTGCGTGGACGCCAGAAACAGCAAAAATACTGTACCTGTGCCATTATACGGGTTCATTGCTCACCCCCAATTAGTGACAGCGTGATAATATTTAACCTATGTGTTGAATCGACCTCTTGGCTATATTTGTGTAAAATTGGACGTAAAAGGATGTAGTACTTTTACAGTTTACCTGTAATGAACATACAGACAAACAGACAAAAATTCTAAAAGCTATATTTTAGGGTTCGGTATCAATTGTAGATGATGTCCCAAGAATTATAAAAATAAAATATTCAATGTAGAGTTTCACCTTTCCTACAAATTAATTATATGCATAGATTATTAGGCGGTACATTAGAAAGAAATTATTTATTTTACCCATTTTGTTTTTTATACCTACCATATATGTATTTGTAATCTAATTAAACTTATGTACATGTACACTAATGGCAACCGTTTGTGTACATAAGGTAAAAATAATTAAGACAAATCAAAATTTAGTTTTTATAATACAATGAAATACAGTAATAAAAATAGAATTAAAAAAAGCCGTTATTTGAACTGCTACTTATTGCACTTTAATAACTATATTATTTATTTACGAATCATTAAATGTTCACTAAGCATGTGAACATTGATTTTTTTAGATGAATACTGTATAAATGAATTTTTTGACAAACATTTTTTGTAATTACATTGCAATTTATTGACATATGTAGATTTTTTTTTAATTTGCAGACAATTTTCTAATAGCTATGACATTGTTTCATTATTATTATTATTATTGACATATTACATGTAATAATTTTATTATTTATTGTATATTGACAACTGCACGTACATTTCACACGCCTTACTAGGCAAATTTTAGAGATGCATAGTTACGTCATGTCACCATACTGAAAATACCCAGAATTATGTGAATAAATGATTGATTGATTGATTAATACTGAATTAGTTATTATTCCTGTGCTTGTATGTATACTTCTATTATGCAAAATCCCCAAAGTTGGCATTTCGTTATAACGACGTCAAACTAATTATTATTTGTTATTATTATAATATAACATTCAAAAATGGTCAAACAAATGTCTTGTTTGTATATTCCTAATAATATTTAAATTATTTGGTTTATTTTATTTTTTAGTTGCACATAAATTTAAAAATTAAAAACAATATTTTTTATGCAGTTAGTACTTGAGGGGCATGGTGCGATAAAAACAGTGCCGCTACTAGCTACTAGATGTCTATGTACTGTTTTTAATCACGCTATGCAAATTCACTTCCTTGGTTTATATAAACCGGTTTATGTTCTAGTCTGATATATTATCTATATTACCCGGGAGGGGGGCGTTAAATGCGTTAAATGCTTTCGCAAGAGACATTAGAAGTTCCACTTCAATATATACTTAGAAATATATATACATACAAATTTCATCGATAACTATTTGTTACATACATGTTTATGATAATAATTCAAGATAATGCTGTTTCACCATTTTTTTTAAATCTTGCTAAGGTTTTAGCCCGTCGGATTTCTACTGGTAGGTCGTTCCACAAGGTTACGGCTTTGACGGTGAAAGATTTGGCGTAGAGACTTGTAGTATGTGATGGGACTTTAAGTCTGAGATTGTGCGAAGACCTTAAATTCTGACAATGAGTGTCATGCCGGTACTGAAAACGTACTTTGAGATAGGAAGGAGTTGAAGGGTATGTATATTATGTATGTATTCTATTCTTCTTTATGGCAACTGGAGCCGTTTTGTTACGACTATTCTGCCAAGTTATGTATGTATGTAATTACAGTGCCACAAACTTATCTGAGCCGGTGGCCAAAACTGAAAATAGTGTTGTCATTTTGAAATGTCATGTCATGTTGTTGTCAAGTTTGTTGTTGTGCACTTGGAGTTTTTTTCGTTGTTTAGTTTATTGTTCATTTAATAACTCTTGACATTGTCTAGTCACTCATGCTGGCTGAAAGGCTCGGCTGTGTCCAAGTCTCACCACCCAGACGAAGCGGGAAGGGCGCTGGATTGTTTTAGTGGGTACACCGATCTACCATTTCTCGAACAGAACCCTCTACCCCTCCGAGTGGCAGGAATATATATAATAGAATAAAAAAGGCTAAGATTTTGAATGGAACAATAACTGATGTGTAATATTCTAAAAAAGAACCTGACTTAAACCCAGATCAATTAAACCATAAAATCCTACATAGATTGCAGGTTCCATCATTCTCAATATAATGCATAAAAACAGCGAAATGAACAGTCCGATATAAAAACCCTTCTTCACCTTATTATTACTACTACTACTAATATTATTACTACTACTCCTACTATTATTACTAGTACTACTACTATTATAACTACCCAATAATAAGTTGAGACCTTAATTATTTTTTCTGCCACTGGCTGCACTAGAATTTCATACACACCGATGATTACGTCCACCCTAGTTGCCCAATCGCAAAAATTTATTCTCCTAAAACCCCATTGAAAATCCCTAAATTCTCCTTGTTTTTAGGTTTTTTTATTTACATACTGTAAAATATAGCTTTATCATTACGTAGTTTAAAACAAAGTCGCTTTCCGCTGTCTTAAGCTTATTCCTTTAAAACTACTAATGGATTTTGATGCGGGTTCTTTAATAGATAGATGATGTCAACGGGATGGTTATCTATAATTCATGAACGATAGAGAAAAGAAAAAATGAAAAATCCAAGATTTACTTCTGATGCGGAACAAAATTCGTTGGGTCAAATATTATGATATAAATAGAAATCTATTTTTTTTAATTTTGTAGATAATGTTATTTAAAGAAAAAAACAATATTTTAAAATAAATCGTTATGTGCAATAAATAATCTTTTAAAAATTATTAACAAATAATAATTATTCATGAAACAAAGAATAATGTCAAACAATCATTAATTAATACGATTATGCGACTATTTCTCTAAATATTATAAAATACTGAAAACTTCAAGTTAAAAAGGTTAAAAATCGATTTTTATATGTGAAATATCGATTAAACAAAAAATTTAAATAGTATACATCGATGCAAAAGAATCGATTCATAATATCATGATTCTCACTTTTCGGATCAGCATCCCTCCCTTTAACAAACAAAATCATGTAGGCAACATGTAGGCATGTGATGCGACGCTTGATGCTGTAAACAAATGCAATCGATATCGTTGTAAATAATGGTGAATTAAAAGAGTGATAAGTTGTTACAGAAATTATTTTAAAAGTGAATCATGGAGAATTTGTGTACGTCTTGCCTTTGCAGTGGCAGGAAACTATACTTTCTTAGCGACACAGGATTTGAACATTTATATTTACAAATTATTAATGAAATAGCCGTAAGTTTTGAGTTACAAGTACACAACCACTACCTATAGTAATATTTTCAATAATAGAACAAACGCAAAAAAGATTCCAAGTATAGTTTTACCTATAGATGACAACAACTAGTATGTGCCCTAGTGTATTCGTGGACATAATAGCTCCATTGATTTTTTAAATATTTTAATATTTACTCTATTGTGTATTTATATTACAACACAACATATATATTTAAAAGTGGTGTCTAAAATAATTTTAATATGAACAAAATAACTGTATTTTTGACAGATATATAACAAATCAGATCTATGTGTCCGTATATGCTGGGAATGTAAAGCTCTGTTGCTAAAAATGCAAAAATTTAAAGAGCAAGTGAAGACATGTTATGTAGAATTACTTCAACATGTACAACAGGTAAGTGTCCTCTTTAGAAATAACTTATCAGAATAGTATAATGTTATTTGCAACCTTAAGTTTAGATAGATTATAATCTTTATTCCTACAACATCTTAATGTACACATTAAACTGTGTACAGTAGTTTTGTCACCTTAATATCTACAATTCTAGCATGATGATGCTCATCATTTTACTGCCCTTATCCCACTGTAAGTAAGGTCAGCACAATTTTTCAAAGTGATCAAAAGCTTTGTCTGTGGTTTTAGATCCCACCATGGGAATGTTTTAGTTGGTGGTTTATCTTTCATCAGAAGTACAGCAAATGAAGATCTTGGCCTCTAATTTTTCTTAGTCTCCATCCTCTAAATGTCGTAATTTGTCCTAATCCTCTTTGCGATGATCTTCCAGTATCCTGTCAATCCTGGTCTTCAGGTTGCTAGGTTCAATACCAGCACATACCACTTTTAAAGAAGTAACATTCCTACCAATAAAAATTAGTGACAGGATCGGTACAAATCAATTAATTTGTGCAATATAGACTTTTATGACTCTTAAAACGTTAGCAAATTTCAATTTACCTAGTTTTATGATATTTCAACAGAACAACTTCGAACCATTTTCAAACATGTCTCGTTTACAAGTACACCAAAACTACCTGCTATCATGTCCCGAATTGACGGAATCATACCCTGATGTGACGGTAAAAAATGAAATGGAAACAATTTCCTTCATAGATGACGGTATACCTTATATAGATGATAATGCCTCTATGAACTATGATGATGACGAAACTCTTGTTAAGACGGAAGATCAACATTGTGAACCAGAAAGTTTTGTGAAAAACTTGAATTTGGATATGATTAACAAGGAGAAAAGTGGGAGAAAGGGGGACAATGTAATATCTTGTTTTTAATATATTTTTGACTCTTTCACAGTATCATTTTTATTCGTCAAGATTACATGCATAACATCCATAGAGA
Source organism: Euproctis similis (assembly GCA_905147225.2). Lineage (NCBI taxonomy): Eukaryota > Metazoa > Arthropoda > Insecta > Lepidoptera > Erebidae > Euproctis > Euproctis similis. The sequence goes on from LR990107.1 coordinate 5,806,650, forward strand.
ATATTATATATTTACTAGAAATAATATGCAGTCATCTATCACATGTATTATTCTAACACAGCTGTTTTAGATTTAGCAAACATTTAACATAACATAAACCTCGTCTCGCTGTTATATTTACGTCCCAAATGAAATAGGTGGCAAACCTATTGCCACACCCGGCACAAAGTTTTCAGACATCGATATTTATCACAGATAACTTCCAAAAATAATTTCGAAGTCATTGGTATGAGCCAGGATTCGAGCCAGCGACTTCTTAATTCAGAAGCGGGGTTCTTGACCACTGGACCACCAATACCTAGCCGAGAGCAAATATTTATTTACTCACAAATTTATGCTACTCTAATAATATCATTAGTATACAAACTGTGCCCTATATTACAGCATACTAAACGAAAATCCAAAAAGAATAAACTTAAAGTGAAAAAAGAGAAAGTACTGAAAAAAAAAACGAAAGTACGGCATAAGTCCTCGTCAATAGATATGGATGAAGTGAACACTGAGAAAGTGGATACCACAGAGACAGATTGTTACGAAAAAAAAGAAAATAATGAAGAACAAAATGCAGAGATTTTAGATGGTGTGAAGTTTGATAAAGTAACAGAAAACAAAGCAGAGAAGGTAGACATTGTAAAACTATTTGTATAAGTATAGTCATAGTCATTAATTTACAACATTAAAATTATTACAAATAAGTTTTTTATTCAGTGTACACTAATTAATTAATATTTTATTCTAAGAGGATTGATGAACATCATTAATTTACAACATTAAAATTATTACAAATAAGTTTTTTATTCAGTGTACACTAATTAATTAATATTTTACTCTAAGAGGATTGATGAACCTTCTTGAAGTTACAGTTATGTTTTTACTCATGGGTAACATTTTCTTATAGAATAAAATTATCAACAGAATTAATTGACTTTCAGAAAATAATATCAAGAAATTGTAAAATAAAAAAGGAATTACCAAAATTAGTGAGTGAACCAATATCAGAGAGGCCGATTTGTATTGAATGTGGAAAAACTTTTAGTTCAAGAAAAACATACAGATATCATCTAAAGTGAGCAGTTACTACAGTTGCTTTACTATCAAATAACAAGTACCATCATAATTAATAGCTGTCCTGAAGTATTTTAATATTGTAAACATCCCAGTAACAGTATATAATTTTGTTAATGTCATCACTATGTAGTATAAAACAAAGTCGCTTTCTCTATCCTTATATCCCTATGTATGTATGCTTAAATATTTAAAACTATGCAACGGATTTTGATGCGGTTTTTTTTAATAGACAGAGGGTGTCAAATTCAATTCAATGAATTAAAACAAAATGTTAATTTTCAAAATTTAACACCTTGATTGCAAATGCTGGCTGAACCTTAAGTGAAAAATCCAAACAATGTACTACATAATTATACATACTATATAAATATAATCTTCAAATGGTCTACAAAAAAAGTCTTGGTGGTGCATGTCTGTCTCTTAGGGATAACCCACGATGACCATGATTATTGCTTCTAAGTTCGCTGGGTCAATTAGTTGAATAAATTAAAAATACTGATATCTTTATAAATATGATCAATTGGGTAGTACCTTGATCCCCAATACCTATATAATCAAAACTAGAAATTAGATTTAGCAAATTACTTTAGTTAGTTGTACAAATGGTTTAATTCCAGGTTGTTATTTTAAAAAATATTCTGATTGTGTTATAAACGAGTGTATATATAACATACCCTCGGTCTCGGTGGTCCAATGGTCAAGCACCACGCGTCTGAATCCAGAGGTCGCGGGTTCGAATCCTGGCTATTTGAAAGTTACGTGTGATAGATAATTGATGACTGAAAACTATCTGCCCGTTATGGCAATAGGTTCGCCAGCTATTCCATTTGGGACGTAAACGTAACGGCCTGTCGAGGCTTAACAGCCACTGCCTGTACCTTCGGGTAGAATAAGGCGTAAAGCTATGTTATGTTATGTTTTCGTATATATAATATTCTTAATAATTTTTGTATACTTTACATTTTCAAGTGTACTACATAGAGGACAGAACAGATATCCGTGTCCGAGGTGTGGTAAAGTCTATCAGTGGAAATCGAATTTGGGACGACATATTAGAAGTCATAAGGTGAGTTATTATAGTTGTCTATTATATCTTTCTTATTTTAATCATATATTTCGTATTCTTTTTTATATATGTCGGAAATAGAGTGGAGTGAGAGTGTGTTACAACTGGCCCCAGCAGTCGTGGATGACCACCATGTTGTAGTATGGCTGCCGGCTGGGGGGGCCGACATTATTATTATTATTTTTTGAAGTGATCGATGACGTCACGATCGCGCATCGAATGGTAACAGCAGCGCCCTCATATACAATATATAAGTATAGGTACGTAAAGTACATCATGCACGTAGAGTCATTTAAAGTGACTAACAGTGTTTTTTGATTCGATGTACCCACTAAAACAACCCAGCGCCATTCCCGCTTCGTCATCTTGGGGAAGACTAGGACACGGCCGAGCCTTTTAGCCAGCCCTCCCCGATGAATTGCCCGCCCATGGCAGGATCGCGTGGCCCTCGCGATGGTGTGAGGCTCGGAAAGGCAGGGAATTGCCGGCCATCGCCGGCCGGCGACAGTGTCGATAAGTGAAATGCGGGTGAGGGCGCCCCCGCGCATATTTGCGCTTGCCCATATTTTACCAGTGTAATAATTTAGGACACCGGTACAGCCGACTGTACAGTCACGTCTAAACGAGAATACTCTACTACCCATGCACGTACAAAGATAGGAACTTCGGTCTGGTGGGATAGCTGTCCATCCACCTCGCCGCACTGCGTGTCCCTCTCTCTTTTCACTGTCGGGTAACAAAATCCCTAGTTCGGTAAAGGTCGGCACGCCTGCATATTAATCACTATGTACGTATTATAATGACTTATTAGTTCGCAAATACTGTAAAGATGGCGCCACTGTGTTCCCACTCCGACATACACATGTACAGTATGTCTTCTATTTTATAATAGTTTATTTTTTCAGGCTCGCGATTCTGGCGAGTTGTATTGCGAGATTTGCGATAAACGGTTCGCGTCTGTCGCCACGTACAGACAACATCTAAAGATATCTAGACGTCACGTCTCCGAGAGTGAATTCACGTGAGTTAACTATAGATTAACCTTGTTTGAACATTAATTGTATATTTTTAATAATTAACACTCATCAACCTAAGTAATTGTAATCATTCTCTTTATTTTCTTTCTCTCTCTCTCTCTCTCTCTCTCTCTCTCTCTCTCTCTCTCTCTCTCTCTCTATTTTTTGAACTATTGATGTATGCCAATATATTTGATGATTTTCAAACAGATTCATTTGCAACGAGTGTGACAAGAGGTTCGTAAACAAAACACGCCTCAGGGATCATATCGACTGGGAACATCTCAACAAGATCAAGTTCAAATGTCAGGTGTGCAATAAGGTATGGATAGAAGCTCAAGAAGAAGAGAAGGTCAAGCTCCCGCTTCTGTTTCAGGAGTCGTGGGACAGATTCTGAGCTCACACCAGTTATTACTCGGCATTCTTTTCGCAAGTTACATATCTGTGAGAAATGATAAATAGCGATGACTGTGAATTCTGTGCCACCTATTCCAATAGGGACGTAACGATTCAGCATAACAGCTCCTACCTCCTGCCCTCGGATAAAGAAAGGCGTGATGTTATGTTATCACAATGATTCGAGTTAGCGTTAACGTTACTGTAACGAGGGAAGTGTGTTCTACCACTTGTCGGTAGTGAAATTGTCGCTGTCGCCGAATCGCGTAGAATATCGTGATATATTAAAATAATAATTATAAGTATTTGTTTATTTCTAAGACTTTCGCGAATCCCACTCATTGACTCGTGAAAATGATCTCTGTAAAGAGTTCGAAGCGTCTGGAAATGGATATAAATAGTTAGGGAATAAACGCGATATAATCCTAAAAGTTGTTTTGGTCTATAAGTATTTGTTATTGTTCAACTGATAAATTAATATTGTGTTGTTTTTTTTTCCAGCCGTACAAATGTCACACGTCACTGTATGTGCACATGCAGAATGTACACCGCAGCAAAGATAAAAAGGATAACCTTTGTCACGTGTGCGGCAAGTCATACCAGGTGAACAGATCTTTATAAAATTGGGCATGCCCCTTCTCTTACTGAGTATTTAGCTTCTACTTGCAGCTTCGCGATAGATCTATACATATAAATATAATTGAAGTGTCTGTTTGTAATGTTGAATAAACTGCTTTCTACACCAAGATAACTTTTTTTTAAACTTTTGTCTGTCTGTCGGTTTGTTTGTACCGGGTAATCTCTGAAATGGCGGGATCCATTTTGACGGAACTGCTATTGGAAGGTAGCTGATATAATAAACAGTAGCTTAGGGTACTAGTTTTAGAAAAACTATTTTATTGGTTGCTTTCGAGGCGAAACAAAGTTCACCGGGTCAGCCAGTAGTATAATAATGTGTATCTGTGTTTGTTTCAGAACGCGGCCAAGTTGAAGTACCATATAGTGGCGATGCACACCAGCGAGACTCCCTACCAGTGCGATCAGTGTAACGCGGCGTTCGGTTGGAACTCCAGTCTGTACCGGCACATACGCGAAGTGCACTATAAGGTGAGATAAGCCACTACCGTAAGGTAACTAGCTGATCCAGCAAACGTTGTTTTGCCAAAAAAAAGTGTTTAATAAACAAATAAAAAAATGGGGTTGATCGTAACAGAATGAAAATTTAGGGTTGTATTTATTTTTGTAATCATAATTAAAAAAAATAAGGGGTGACTTAATATTTAGGGGCGATGAAAAATGGATTTTTTTATTCTGTGACCTGCCCGATATACCTACAAAATTTCATGAGAATCGGTCGAGTCGATTCGGAGGATTTTCAATAAAGCACAACGTGATACGAGAATTTTATAAATTAGATAAGTTTATTTTAGTAGATTAAGTTTCTTTGTTTCCCCACGACGTCTCTATGTCGTTAACCAGGAATCAGCTGATTCTTCAGCAGCTTATCTACTGAATGCAAGTTGTTCAGCACACACATTATCTGTGAACAGATGCGGATGGAGCAGTAGACAACAGCCCATTCTGCAACTAACCCTATGTTTTCACGTCAACAGATATGATCTTTATCATCATCATCAGTATATTGCAGTCCACTGCTGGACATATGCCTCTCTCAATGTGCGCCACAACATCCGATGCCTTCCGCATCCAGTCTTTTCCAGCAGCATTAATGAAGCCGTCTGACCATCGGGCTGGTGGGCGTCCTACGCTACGTTTACCGAGTCGCGGTCTCCATTCTATCTTCTTACTCCATCTACCGTCGGTCCTTCGGCACATATGACGAGCCCATTGCCGCTTCAGCGAGCTTATTCTACAATCTTTATATAATATAGAAAATTATTATTATTGCAGCTCAAAGTCAGACCGAAGAATAGTAAGAAACAGAAGAAATTAGAGGTACTACCATCTCTATTACCTGTACTGCCGACCATGCACCACTCAGGTCCTGTGTAATATATTCTGACTATAACTTAGGGTAACATGTACTTAATGCGATCAACGAAATATTTCTTTGGTTAGAATCCCACTTCTGATTTACTCGTTCTCAAAATGCAATTGTAATTCTTGCCATTTCATTCCTTTTTCATCGCTCTCTGCAAACTACAGTGCAATAGGATCTATTATTTGACTGGTTAAATACGAAAAATACCGCCTGCCTGTACTTTCACACATGAACTGTGAGTGTGACATTTGCCAGTTTATACTCTTAGATTTTCAATGACACATCACATTTTGATCATGATAACGAATATTTTTTACAGTATTGTATTTATTTTTTGATATATTTCATATTATATGTATAAGTTTGAAATAAGTTAAAATAGTATTATAAGAAATACCGGCTAACATGTACCGCTCCTAATGCAGTTTCCAAATGATGGCTATGGTGCTTTTAAACCACAAAAATAGGGAATGCGTACTTAATGTTCGGATGAAACATTAAGTACGTACGTACATTAGACTACAATAAATGTTTGGTTTTTTAATAAAATATGGACTTCTACTAATCTGTTACGTATCAGCATAAGTGCAATAATCAGTGCAAAAATTATAGTCCGTAATAAACGAATTGGCTGCCTAAGCCATTAAGCCTTAGGGGTGAGTCCAATGTTTGCTGTTATATTTCATGGACTTCCCTGTATGTTTAATATTATAGTGTTTATTTTATATGTATATATAGTTCAAAGTTAGGCCGGTCAATTTAAACTAAGCTTTTTTAAGGCAAGCTTACACAAATTCCCAACAAAATATGAAAATCAGTATTATCGTTTAAAATATCATTTAAAATAAATTCTGATAGTTCATCTTTCCCCTGTATGGAACAAACATCAAAAAAATGAGTTTCTTGCGATTTTTTTCAGCAAACCTATAATAAGTTGTATCGTAAAAATACCTGAGACACACTTATAAAGTAAAATCATTATCATTAAATAAATAAATAAAAAACCTTTATTTAACCTTTACACATAAAACTAACTCACATTTACATATAGCTATATATTTATATTACTAAAACTAAATAAACTTAAAATGTAAAACTTCTTTCTATTTATTTTATTAATAGTATATTAATATTTTCTGTAGTTAGTTATTTTTTCTATTATTATGTTCACTATTTATTCTTTGAGGTTCCCTGTTGGGTAAAGGCCTCCTCCAAAGACAACCAATTTTCTCTGTCCTGTGCCATTTGCCACCAGTTGAGAACAGCGACTATTGTTTATTTCATCATCCCATCGGGTTGAGGGTCTTCCTCTCTTTCTTTTTCCTTGCGGTCCTTTCCACATGGTTGTAATGTAGGTCCATCTCTTGTCAGTAAGCCTAGCTACATGGCCAGCCCACCTTCATTTGGATTTCATTGCAAAGCTCAAGGCATCAGTGGCTTTTGTTATCCCTCTTATTTTAGTGTGCCGGATCTTATCAAGTTTTTTAACCTTGAGCATGCTTCTCTCCAATCCTCGTTGGCAGGTCAAAATTTTGTGCTTGGCTTTTGAGGTGAATTTCCATGTTTGGCACCCATAAGTCAAACACGGTAGTAAGCAAGAGTTCATAATCTTAGTTTTTAGGTCTATGGCCATGTTACTTTTAAAAACTTCTTTTAGACTCCAATATTTGTTCTATGTTCGCTGCACTCTTCTTTCGATCTCTAATTCGTTGTTGCCCTTTTCAAAACTGATTGTTTTCCCTAAATAGATATATTTCTCTGCATATTCTAGTGGATTTCCATTGATCTTTAGTGGTTTTTTGAAACTGTTAGTCATAATCATAGTTTTAGTCAGATTAATTTCTAGTCCTACCTTGGTGCTTGCTGATTGTAGATCTTCAATCATGAGTTGCAGTTGTGAGCTGGACATAGTATCATTACATAGTTTAAAACAAAGTCACTTTCCGCTGTCTGCCCCCTTATATGCTTATATCTTTAAAAATACTCAACGGATTTTGATGCGGTTTTTTCTAATAGTTAGAGGGTGTTAATGGGGTGGTTTTGATCTATAATTCATATATTATGTTGTAAAGAAAAAATGATAATTTTCGAGATTTAGCACTTCAATTGCAAACGCTTGCTGAACCCTAAGTGATAGATCAAAACAATTTTCTACATTATTAAACACCCTCATAAGGTCTGCGAAAAAGTTCGCGAGGGCATATTGTCTATCTCTTAACCCACAATGACCATTTTTTTTACTTTTTACGGTAAATAATGGCTTATTTACGAATCGATTTTAAACATTACAGCATTAATTTTCATCCAATTAACGCCCGAATACTGAACCGCCACTTAAATCTGATAATCAATAAAGTGCTACTTACTGCTCAAATTTCACGTATTCTGTCTAATGTGACAGCTACTTAAACGCTAAAGTAGCGCTTATAAAATTGAGTGGCGGTTCAGTATTCCGGCTTCAGTGTCTTAAATAGATTGTGCATGTAATATAGATCCTGAGACCTGGCCCTTTACAGAATGCAATTTAAACGAATATTTCCGAAGATATTGCAGTATTAACATAGCGGGACAGCAGTTAAAGCCGATAAATAAGCACAAATTGAACCACATGAGATCCAAAATTTACTCATTTATTACTTCTGATGCGGAACAAAGCTCGCCGGGTCATCTAGTAAAATATAAAATAGTCTACAAAAAATGTCTGAATACTTTTTCCTATGAGCTAACATTTTTGAGATAAAACGATTCAAAAAGTTGCAATTCCATAATAAGCAAAGTACGCCACGTAAAATTTCCTACAGTTGCAATAAATGTTAAAATATATTTCTGTCGTACATAGTATGTTGTACTTACACTTATATAATGTAAATATATATAAGTTTAAACTATAACAATATCGGGTAAAATTAAACCTAGTCCCTTGATTTAAATGCCATTTTAACCTTGACAACACCCGTCCCCTGTCCAATTGTGACCATGGCTGATCTTCTGAGAGGTCGTGGTACTTCACCGGTCGAGCCGGCCTATTAATGCGCTGCATTAATGGGCCGGCTCGACCGGTGAAGTACTGCTTGGCCCTACCACTATTATGTCTCAAAAACGGTGGCTCGAAGGCAAATAGTATTGCTACATTTTTGTAGACAATATTATTACCTAGAATTTTGTTCCAGGCTTTTTTCTGATGGAACTTACCGTTGCCATTTTAAACAATCTTACTGATTTTCAGCTTGTTTGGAATGTTTGTAAGTTCGAATGTCTAAATTGACCGGACTTAATTGTAATATTTAAAAATAACAATTGTATATTTATTACAAAATAATGTGATTTAAAATTTTGATGCTTTAAGAATGAGCAGTATTGATTATGACATTGTCTTTAGAAAATATATTATACTGAACATCACGTCATATGTTTTTATTTAATAAAATCCAATGGTAATCCTGCCAGCTCCGACTTTTTGGTAAACTATGGGGAACTTGTAGGTAAACGATTAGTAATGACCGAACAAAAATACTCATTTAGGATATATATGATTTATTATAATTATAAAGCTGAAGAGATCGTTTGTTTGTTTGTCACGCTAATCTCCGGGGCTACTGGTTCATTTTGTGTTCGATAGTCTATTATTAACGAAGACTTTAAGCTTGGTATAACATCACTCGATTGTCGATAGACGCTGAGCACTTATATTTTAGTGATAAAATTATAAAATATGTATAGTATATAATTTCGCTCGGTCAGCTAGTAATCAATATTATGAAACATCAAAGTAATAATTAAAATCTATAACTTTCCTTGTGGGGTCGGGTAAAAATGTGTTCCTAACTAATCGTCTTATTCTTCATGCACTTGTATTCTTCGCCGTAATCGACACCATTCATACAACCTCCATATTTCGAATACAAGCTGTCCCAAAATATTGTTTTATTCTTGAAGAAATCCTCCTCCGTAGTTGTGGTGGATCCTATCTTCTTATAGAATTTTGATACTTTATCAACCGTCGGCCAAGAATCACCTGGGCTTCTGTAAATACAACCTTCTTATACTAACACAACACACAACATGCGCCATTAAAATTATGATTTAGGTTGATTTACCAATATTTTTTTTTAATATACTGTTTTAATAGACCTGCAATGCATTAAAAAGAGAAAGTGTAGGTGTATCGGTGATCGTATAAATAAAAACTAATACACACCCGAATTTAGCAAAATCAGTCCACCACTTCGTCATGTTAGTTATCATAGCCTCATCTTCCTCAGAGATTATATTTCCAAGAAAATCAGCATCAAATAAATATCCAAGTTCATCACCATGAGTGGCGCCTGGTGCTGTGATATTATCTCTTACTTTTATGAAATTCCGTTTTCCTTCGTAAGTGAAAACATATCTGTATACAGCTGCGGCATTATTGTCGTAATATCTCAATGTTCTTTCAATAGGATAACTAAACATGAGGTCTGTACTGAAATCAATGGCATTCTTTTTCACGTCAGAACCTTTGAAATAAAAATCTTTAACTTCATCGAAAGCCTCTTCTGGTAACAAAGACAAATATTGATAAGTCGACTCGTTTTTACTGTTAAAGAACAACCCCTCTCTACTAGTACTACCGAGTAAAATTTTTACATTCTCTAAACTAACTTTCGCAGTTTTTGTAATAAATTCATTATCTATACAAGGTCTAAAAATATCATGTCTTGTTTTGTTGATTAAAACATTTACATCAATACTGTTTAACACGTTTTTAATATCTTTCATTTCTTTATCTTTAACATCAAAACCGAGTGTTCTAATAACTTCTGTTAAATAATCTTCATTGTTGTCTTTTATCATTATTGGGGACACCATAAGACCACTTTGTATTATTGCTTTATTAAATATTTTCTTTTCATTAAATAATAAATGGATATCCACCGCACATGCTCCAGCACTATGTCCAAATATTGTTATATTATTTTCGTTCCCACCAAAATATCTGATGTTCTGCTTAATCCAATCGAATGCTAAAGCCTGATCTTTCAAACCTTGATTGCTGTACACTCCAGGTATACATATAAAACCGTAAAGTCCTAGTCTATAGTTCACAGTGACAATGATAACATCATGTTTTATTAGAAATTTAGGAGAAAATGTTTTTAAATTTCCATCTCCCTCGACGAATGCACCACCGTGAATGTAGATCATTACAGGTAAAGAACTGCCGGAAGGTACATTATTAGGTAAGTACACGTTCAGATTCAAACAGTGTATGCTCCCTGAGGGTATATCATTCACGAGTTGGGGACATATCGCAGGATCACTATGTGCTGCGTATGTATTGTTGAAGGGAAGAGCTGGTATTGCCTCCTGCAATAATGTACGGTTTAAATATTTAAAATAATATTACCATGAAGTTTAAATTTGTAGGATTTCTGCTGTTTCCCTAATCTCCATCAAACCCTCTTATTGGTATATAAACTATTTAAAGTTTAATAGTAATATTTACTATAATAAATATTAATAGTAATATATACTATTTATATTTTAATAGTAATATCGTATAGTTACCTATACGATAAAAATATTGTGATAAGAACTGTTTGTTAATGTTCACAAACAGAAACTCTACCAAAAACATAGCAATACTTACAGCAAACGGCTTCTTTTCATCAATTAAGCCATAAGGTATACCCAGGAAAGATGTGAAATCAGTCCCTTGGATACCAGAGATAGATCCAACACTAGTTTGTATTATGGGGCTGGACTTAACGGGACTGTTACCGGAAAAACACATTAAAAGGAGACTTAGCCACATATTTAATACCAATTATTATTAATATATCAAATAACTATTTAAATTTACATACACGTTGTTTGTAAAACTTCATAATGACTCCACGTTCGGTTAGTACTTAGTAGGTATCTGCTATTTATTCATCATTATAATTGGTAATTAGGTTTTTGCAGTCTCGCGGCGCGAGGTCAATACAAGGGCATAAATTATATTGAGTTACGCAAGTGATTTTGAATGTACGCAATAAAATTAAAAACACTTTGTAGTAAGTACACTATTTAAAGAAAACATTTACAGTGTCTTAAATATCTATACTTATATTATAAAGCGGAAGAGTTTGTTTGTTTGTTTGTTTGAACACGCTAATCTTAGAAACCACCGGTCCGATTTCAAAAATTCTTTCACTGGTGTATAGTCCATTTATCGAGGAAGGCTTTAGGCTATATTATATTTTCAAATAAATTAGGGATCCTTACTATAAGTCCTACTATGTAACCCAATGTGTAAGAAAAAGACCCGAAAAAATTCTTACATCGCGAACGCTGCAAAAATTATTGATTATAGAACAAAACAATGTACTAAACTTTCATAGAACATATAACTGTCGATAAAAAAGTCCGCGACGCTATATGTCTAACTATTGTAGTTATCGCACAATAAGTGTTTTTTGAATTTTTAAAAATAATTATAATGTGGTCGTTTTAAATGTTCTTTATTTTGTACCTTGGTATTAACTCTACTCAAAATAAATTACATCAATATAAAGCTAGATTCAATACCTTTCTAGAACTTTTTGAATGATTCAATTCGGACATTTAATTCAAAAGATATCGCAAAATACAAAATCTAAGTATTCGTTTCTTAGGCAAATATTCCGCGCACATTATATGATCGGGAGTCCCGCCCGACTCGGTCATGAGCGCCGCTCATAGCTGGCAGGTAATTTTTTTTTAATTTTCCTAGACATTTTTTTTTGTTTCTTTTTGTCCTAATGAGTTTGTAGTATTTAATCGTATTTTGGGGTATATATATTTTTATTTTGTAATAATTAATAGGTGATGTGAACATGTAACATCTGTGACCCCGTGTCTATTTAGACACATAAATTAGAATTAGATCTATTTAAGAGTATACGGGAAATAACGCGACACGTATGGGTATAAAAATACTTACTTTTATTATTAGCTTGACGTTTCGGCCTGGTTGCACTGGCCGTAGTCACAAGCAGACAGATAATTTGTTTACCTAAATGTGTCACGTTATTTTCCGTTCATAATATTTATGTAATATGCAACCCGAATATTTAAAAATATTTTCATACTTAAGTAACCAAGGTCGTGGGTCAAAGCTAGAGTTAATTTACAGTTTGTTCTTTAAGCAGATATTATAATACACTCGAGAGCAATGAATCCGGGTCACTTAAAGAATCCTAAAAATCTCGGAAACTAAAAATGCTAGGTTAATGCAATAAATTGTATTTAATAGACAATGTAATACTCCTTAAATGAAGGTATTAAAACTTCTTAGTTATTGTAAAGTTATATCATAAAAAAATCAAATTTGAAAAAGGGCCACTTTCGAAGATGGAACTACGAAATTACAGCATTTGGTTTTGCTTTTGTTTGTAATCTGTCATTTATGTGGGTACATAAACCATGTTGATAGTGCTCTATATTCATTATTCAAGCTGAAATTATGTCGCTTACGCCTGAAGAATGCACCAGAATACTTACAATGCTGGAAACCGGCCGGAGTCAGCGCGATACAGCCAGGACTGTTGGTGTGTCGCTGTCAACAGTACAAAGAGTTCTCCGACGTTACGAAGAAACTGGTTCTAACCTACGCAGACCAGGAATGGGCAGAACCAGGTATACCACAGCACGAGAAGACCGATACTTGGTGAACACCATGCTTCGAAATCGCTTTCTCACAGGAACTGAACTCACCAATCAGTTTCGACGCCTCGGAGGAAGTAACCCAAGTGCATGGACAGTAAGACGTCGGCTTGCTGAATCTAACTTAAAACCCCTTAGACCTGCAAACGGCCCTAAACTGGAGCGTGGGCATCGTATTTCAAGACTAAGATATGCCCAGAGCCACGTAAATTGGAGTATTGAAGATTGGTCAAAAGTTATGTTCTCCGACGAATCAAAATTTATGCTCTACAAGCACGATGGAAGACACAGAGTGTATCGAAGACCAGGGGAAAGATTCAAGCAAGCATGCATCGAGGAAAAAGTAGCCTACGGTGGTGGGTCTGTACTTGTGTGGGCCGGAATTTCTTCTGAAAGTCGCACAGAGCTGGTGATCATAGAAAACGGCTCTTTAACTAGCGTAAGATATGTGGAAGAAATCCTCAATGATCACGTTGGTCCATTTATGGTCAATTTAGGTGAGGATGCTATATTTATGCATGACAATGCCCGACCTCATACAGGTAGGATTGTGAATGACTACCTTCAAGAGATGAACATTACTCGTATGGAGTGGCCAGCGCGCAGCCCGGATATCAACCCGATCGAGCATGCTTGGGACGAGCTAGGCAGATGCGTAAAACAACGAAACCCTCCCCCAATCACGCTTCGTGAGCTCAAAATTGCTCTCACAGAGGAATGGGAGAATATTCCCCAAAATCGTATAAGGAACTTGGTGTACAGCATGCCAAACCGCGTAAACGCAGTAATGGAAGCACGAGGAGGCAATACGAAGTATTAAAATTCAAGAAAATCGTAATAAAGTTCAAAAATTTCATGTTTCCTATTTTTGTTTTAAGGAGAGATCAGCAGATTTTTTCTTTATGTAATTTTGTGTTAATAAAATGTATGGTGACTCATATTTTTTTTACTTTCATTTAAGGAGTATTACATTGTCTATTAAATACAATTTATTGCATTAACCTATCATTTTTAGTTTCCGAGATTTTTAACATTCTTTAAGTGACCCGGATTCATTGCTCTCGAGAGTATTATTTATATATGCCTACGCACCTCGATCTTGGCGTCTTTTACTAAAATATAAAGATTTTGCGGGTTTGTTACACGTCTGCATACCACATAGAGTTGCCCATCTATATTTACATTTTTAATAACGTAATCTCTTTTAAAATTTAGTGAAGTTTATTTTGATAAATGTAATACCAAGGTGCCAAATCGACATCATTTAAATTATAAAAAAAACACTCACTGTGAGTTAACCATACTGGTAAGAACATGCGGTGACCAGGTTTTATTTTTAAATCGACGACAATGACCAATTAAAAAAAAAGGTTCAAGTAGTATTAAAAAAAACTAAAGTTTGACAAAAAACTTCTGACAAAGTCCCTGGTATTGCTATTGATTGAAGTTGATAATATTTTTTTTATGGGATAGGAGGATAAAGGAGCAAGCGTGTCACCTGATGGTAAGCAACCTGCGCCGCCCATGGACACCGGCAACACTTATAGTGTTACCGTTGCGCTGCCGACCTTTGAGGGAGAAGGATGGGGAAGGGAGGTGGACCTCCGGGTACCTCTCTCACCGAACGAAACGCGGCATAAGCCACTTTACGTCGATCTTCTAAGAGGTGGTCGTATTTCACCGGTTGAGCCGGCCCATTCATGCAGCTAACTGCTTATTATTTTAACTGCTATTATCATATCTAGGTTGTTAGTCGCTAATATCAACAGCTAAGCAAGTAAGGTGTGTAATAATCGTGCCTTATGGCGCTTACCCCGCAAGGGATCTGGCGTGAAGTTATATATGTATGTATCAGGAACTTGAATTGAAAAAAAAAATAGTGTTAGATAGTCCATTCATGAGGAAAGCTTTGGGGTATTAATATGATCGCGGCAATAATCTTTTTAGTGGAAAATGTACCTATAAAATATGGCGGTGCGAAGTTCGCGCGGTCTGCTAGTGTCAAATATTTCCCATCTTAAATAGGCAGCAACCCTTATTTGCGGCCAGATTTAATTAGGCAACCGTATATCAAAATACCTACGAAGTGGACATGGATTAGCCCCGATGGTTCAACGAGGAATGAGATAGACTTCATCTTGTCAGATAAACGACATAAATTCAACGATGTCTCAGTGATCAACAGTGTGAAAACTGGGAGCCATCATAGACTGGTCCGAGGCACGTTGAATCTATGCGTTAACGTCGAGCGCTTGCGACGGATGAATACGACCTGCACCTGGTCAATACCAGAACCCAGAAAACTTTCAGCTCGAACTTGAAAATCGCTTCCAATGCCTAGATGAGTGCGAAACTGTGAACGATATGAACAACAGGATAGTGGAAACTGTCTACGATATCGGTACTAAATTTTTTGGTAATTGACGTGCAAATAGAACCCAAAAGTTGTCTGAACCTACTCTCGGACTCATGCAAAAGAGACGAGAGATGTGAAAGCGGTCATCAACTGATTGGTCCGAACTCAGAAAGCTAAATAGGCAGATCTCAAAGTGTGTGCGGCGTGGCGTGATATCCGCAAATATAAACACCGAGCGGATACAAAAAGCTATAGTGCGGAACCAAAGCTCGAAAGTATTCGCAAAAGATCTGCCTAATGAGAGCCAAAGTCAATTAACCAAATTGAAGAAGAATGACGGCGCCATCATTTCGTCTAGGGATGATATACTGGGAGAGGTTCAGAAGTTCTGTGGACAGTTATACCACTCTTCACAGACTCCTGTTGTCGGCTTGGCTCAAGATCCCAGATCGGGGCTAATTCGCCACTATAGTGAAAACATACCGGACGTCAGTCTGTACGAGATCAGAATGGCTCTCGACCAGCTAAAGAACGGGAAGGCACCGGGTGACGATGGAATTACTACTAAGCTTCTGAAGGTGGGTGGTAAACCGATCCTTAAGGCCCTTCAAAGGCTCTTTAATTCTGTCGTACTCGGGGGCGACGTTCCAGAGGCGTGGGCCAGAAGTGTGGTGTTGATTTTTAATAAGGGTGACCAAACCCATTTGAAAAACTATAGAACCATGTCTATAAGCTGTTTTCGAGGGTCATTACAAATCGACTCTCGCGCAGGCTTAACGACCTCCAGCCCCCGAACAAGCCGATTTCCGTCAAGGCTTTAGTACCATAGACCACATTCACACACTTCGCCAGATTATACAAAAAAACGAAGAGTATAATCAACCCCTGTGCCAGGCGTTTGTGGACTATGAGAAAGCCTTTGATTCCGTCGAAACTTGGGCAGTGCTGCAGTCCCTCCAGAGATGCCAAATTGACTACCGGTATATCAAAGTGTTACAGTGTTTGTATAGAAACGCCACTATGTCAGTCCGAATTGGGTCTGGGAGTACGAATCCAATTCCATTGCAGAAAGGTGTCAGACAAGGGGACGTAATTTCCCCAAAGCTGTTCACCGCTGCATTAGAAGACGTTTTCAAGCTCCTAGACTGGTCCGGGCTTGGCATCAACATCAATGGCGAATACATCACTCACCTTCGATTTGCTGACGATATCGTGGTCATGGCAGAGTCACTGGTGGACCTTGGTACAATGCTCAAGGACCTCAGCAAAGGTTCCCGACAGGTAGGTCTCAGAACGAACATGGACAAGACCAAAATTATGTCCAATGCCCATGTCATTCAAGCACCGGCAACTGCTAGCGATGCAAACCTCGAAGTTGTCGATGACTATGTTTACCTAGGACAAGTTATTCAACTAGGTAGAGCCAACTTCGAGAAAGAGGTAAACAGACGGCTCCAACTCGGTTGGGCAGCGTTCGGGAAGCTAAGGGAAATGTTCTCGTCAAAAATCCCTAAGTCCCAAGTCTATGACCAATGTGTGTTACCAGTGATGACATACAGAACTGAGACGTGGTCTTTGAATGTTGGTGAGAACAAAGCTTAAAGTCGCTCAGCGTGCTATGGAGCGGGCTATGTTGGGAATCTCATTGCGGGACAAAATCCGTAAAACGAAAATCCGTAGGAGATCAGGCGTGACTGACATAGCCCGAAAGGTTAGCACGCTGAAGTGAAGATGGGTAGGCCACATCGATCGACGACCCGATAACCGTTGGGAGAAAAAGATTCTCGAGTGGCGACCACGAACTGGGCGACGTGGAGTAGGGCGTCCTCTCACTAGGTGGACCGACGATCTGGTCAAGATTGCTGGCAGTCAATGGATGCGGAAGGCACAGGACCGTGAGCTATGGCGTTCTGTGGGGGAGGCAGGGCCTACGTCCAACAGTGGACATCAAAAGGCTGATGATGATGATATAATAAGCAGAAAAAACTCCAAATCATTTCATAAGTATATATTTATTGAGAATCTTACAACTACATAAGTATTGCTCTATTGAAGCTAATTAAAGTTATCAGCTAATTGGCCTTAGACAAAATGCAAAAACTTCGTGCCCATTGGTTCTAATTTTATTGTTGAAGTGTCAACGTCAAAACACCGTTAACAAAATGGCAGAAATCACATCAGCTCCGAAGATCGTTATTTCGTATGAATTTTATCATATTGTGCGTGATAATTAATTATTTTTATAATTTCCAATAATAATAATAATATAATTAAATTAAATCTAATTCGTAATTGTATTCGTATTTAATAACGCCTACAGTTTAATTTCTATCAATACTATTAAGTTTGCACTTTGTCTAAGGAGACAATATCACTAATTTATCCTAATATATATAATTTTCATGTCAAGCGACTGAAAGTCATTTAAAACAGGTTTGTTATCTTTTATGGATAGCTACTTATTAATTTTTTACTTTTGCCAGAACGAAGTTTATCCTAACAGCTAGTGCAGATATAGTGGTAGTCATGTGGGCAAAATTCTTGAATAATTGTAAATTAAGGTCATCTATACTAATATTTTAAACGGAAAGCTCTGTTATTTTGTTAATATTTGTTAATAAACTACCAGCGTTAATATTCTTTTACCGTTAGAATATTATACTAGTAACAAACACTATACTTGTTTACATTAAATAAATAAAAAATCTTGAATTCAATCTAATTATGATTGATTGGAGTGTTGTTAGTTTGAATTACAAATGCATCACACTCTAGTTGCTTTGATATTTGGAATACACAAACCAAATGTTTAAATATTATCCCAAAATGGTTGATCACAAAAGAGCTTCATTCATCACATTTGACATTTCAGATACATTGTTAATCAATAAATACACTCGTATTTTATATTTCGGTGGAAAGAATAAAGATAAACAATTCGTAAGAAAATAAATATTGCAAACAAAACCCACTTTCCATTATATTAGTATAGACGATATGCTAATAAATATATTTTAAAAATCACTAATACAGCAAATAAATAATATGCTCTATTATTATCATCATCACATTACCAATAACGCAATGAGGATAGTAATTAATGTATTACTAATATCATCAAGAATATTTTTATGTTAAAGATATATGAGTGCGGTCAGTATCATATAGGATAAGAAATATTATTTTCAATCACGAGTAGCCGTTTAATAGAGAATATACCAAATATTGACAATAAGAATACATCCTCTATACAACAACCATTAGTGGTTGACTAGAAAACAAACTTTATAGTACATTTGACAAAACATGAAACAATCTGTTGAATTGGTGACAATGACAAAACTTCAACACTTGTTCCATATCTACATACATATAGATATTGTCATTTAATACAATGCGCTAAGATAATAACTATTTAAATGTTCTAATAATTATAATCGTCGTCACCGTTGGCATCCTCTGGGTTGTATTTATTTTCGTTGTCGTAGGGCTCCTCCTTGATGTGTACGTCCAGAGGAGGCAGGGTGAACTCAGGATAGTCTACAAGGAAAGAAATACAAACAATTAAGACTCA
Organism: Euproctis similis; assembly: GCA_905147225.2. Lineage (NCBI taxonomy): Eukaryota > Metazoa > Arthropoda > Insecta > Lepidoptera > Erebidae > Euproctis > Euproctis similis. The sequence continues at coordinate 5,825,799 of LR990107.1, forward strand.
TTCATTTAATTGGAAGATCGGATATTTGGAGACTATATCTCGAATCTTAATGGTTACTTAACGATCGATATTTATTAAAGCCTTAGTTTTTTGGTTCCATTAGTGGCAGAGCCACGCAGTTCACGGCATGAATGGGCCGGCTAGAAATACCACGAACTCTCAATATATCGACGTTAAGTGGCTGATGCTCCATTTGGCTCGATGAGAGAGGTATCTGGGTGCCCAACCAACCCCTCCCCTTCTCTTTTCCCATCCTACTTCCGACTCTTTCTATATGCCATTGTAAAGGCCGGCAACGTAACTGTAACACTATCTGCGTTTGTTGTTTACCATCAGATGACAAGTTGCTCGTTTGCCCCCCTATAAAAAACGCGGGTCCCATAAAAAGCGGCGTCTAAAACCAGCCCATAAAACTTGACTCCCTGCAATGAGGCACTGTTAAACTACTCATGGCTATGTTGTTTCGATATTCCTTTCTAAAAAGGTTTGCTAGTACACTTACCATCCTTGGGTTCCTCCTTGATCTTGATGTCCTCCGGTTTAACCTTGGGTTCCTTCCTCTCTCTGTCGCGCCTCTTCTGTTTCCTGTCGTCGCGGCGCTCCTTGTCGCGCGACCGACGACGACGTGATCGCGACCGTGACCGACGACGTTGTTTACTATAAACAAACATTATGTTTTACATAATATTCATAACTTTAACAAACTAAGACAGAGTTCACGGACAGATCCTTAAATTTTAAAGAGCTGTTTACGCCGTAAACAGGTTGTTCGTTACTTTTAGTCAGACAATTACATAAAATTTTACTAAATAAGCAATATTAATTGTATGAGGTCATGTCAAGAGCGTGCACGTCGCGATCCCTGCCGTCCCAGAGGGACGCAATTTTGACCGAAATGCTGGAGGCTGGGTGAGGCGAAGGGGGCCGCCACGCTTCACGCAGCGCCAAACCTGGCGGGACGAGATGAGGGGGTGCCGTATAGGCACGCGGAATGATAGAGGTAGCATGACGGAAACAAAGCGGAAGGGGAGGACCTCCCAGGTGGCATGGTAGCCCTGTGGTGCGGAGTGAACCTGGATGTCCATGCAAGTGGGAGATTCGTTCTCTACCCCCGCTTTGCTTCCGGAGTGAAAGACTATGAGTTGGTAGGCCCAAGATATCTCTGGGTTCGTATAAAACTGGGGATCACACGAGTCTTCCTGGTCGCAGCCTATGCTCCCGTCAGCTCCGCTGATCCCCATGAACTCGAGGAGTTTTGGGAAACTGTAAGGGATATTCTGGATCGGGTTGAAGGAAATGAAATGATAATTCTGTGTGGTGATCTGAATGTATGGGGCGGTAACTCGGAACCAAGAGACATGGCCTAGAGGCTGTCCTTGGTCCAAACGGTGACAAGAGAGTGAATGATGGACGGAACCTCCTAGTATCTAAAACCTTATTCCGTCATAAAGATATTTACACGTATACGTGGAGACGGAATGAACAAAAGAGTATGATTGATTTGATTCTGGTAGATAGTCGTTTTCGAAATACTCTAAGGGATACAAGAGCCTACAGAGGCCCCACTCTTGATACGGACCTCTACCTGGTGGTAAGCCGGTTCGTGGGCGTTTTCAAGAACTGGAGGCACTGGCAAGTGCGTACCCATTTCGGAGAGCTTGAAAGGATAAAGTGTGAGAACTTAGAACATGAAAGTGTACGGAGAATGTATGTAGACCTAGTCAGTAAAAGACTTAATGACACGACAATTTCCGGCTTAGGTGTTGAAGAATGCTGAGAAGGAATGAAAGAAAGCATAGTGGATAGTGCAAAAAAAGTATGTTTGTGCAAAGAGGCATAAGATTTTGAGAGGTGTTGCCTGGTGGGACGCGGATATAAAATCAAGCGTAGAAAGAAAGAAAAAAGCCTGGTTGGATTATGTCTCAAGTTTGAATCAGAATGATATTGTGACAGAGAAAAAGTATGAGAGCTACCGCCACTGCAGGAATGTTACCAAAGCCTTAGTGAAAGAGAAGCGTAAAAGATTAGTTGCGAATGAGGAAGCGAGGTTGACGGAAAACTTCGTGGCGAATAAGGTTCTTCGTCAACTTCCAGAATGGACAAAATTATGTCTAAGGCTGGTGATATTCCTGCAAACCCAAACGATGTATTGGGTAGGTGGAGTGAGTATTTGGGGAAATGTACGAGTATGTTCCGGATGTGGGCGCCGCGAGTGAGTCTACGGCCGACGCCGCTGCGCCAATATCTGACGAGGATATGATATGATTGATATGGTGTATGCTGAAATGATCAAACACGGTGGAACCTGTGTCCGGGACACTTTCCTGACCTTAAGCAATCTTTGCTGGAGGTCCGGTAAGGTTTCCATAGACTGGAGGCGTGGTGTCATTGTGCCCTTGTATAAAGGTAAGGGATCACGTATGCAGTGCGCCAGTTACAGAGCCATCAGTTTGATCAGCTTAGCAGCGAAAGCGTATGGGAAAATTATTGAAAGGAGAATAAGGGTGATATCGGATGGAGTGTTGTGGGAGGCTCAGGGTGGTTTTAGAAGCGGACGAGGGTGTATGGGTCAGATTTTGTTACTCCGCAACATCGTGGATAAACAAGTGGCTGTTAGCTGGAAGGTTTTCTGCGGTTTTGTGGATCTAGAAAAGGCGTTTGACAGGGTGATACGAAAGGATCTGTGGGACATACTCCCGGGTTACGGGGTGAGCGGTGCACTGCTACGCGCTGTGCAGTCCACTTATGAGGGCTGCACAGCGTGTGTGCGTGTTGACGGCGGCTTGTCCTCCTGGTTTGATGTCAATATCGGCGTCAGACAGGGTTGCGTGCTGTCCGCTCGGCTGTTCATCCTGTACCTGCACAGTTGTCTCCAGAGAGTGAGATCGATAAATGTAGGGATGCGAATGGGTGACCTAGTTGTGAGCTGCCTGCTTTACGCAGATGACGCCGTGCTCTAAGCTGAATCGCCGTCTGATCTGCAAACACTAGTCACTATTATGAAAGATCATTGCATGATTGAAGGCTATAATACGACAAAAACGAAAGTTATGGTGTTTGAAAGGGAAGAATCCAGAACATATGCAAGGATAATGGTTGACGATGTAGTGCTGGAAAAGGTGAATGAAATTGTATATTTTGGATGCGCTTTTAGCAGGGATGGTATGGTACACCGCGGATGTAGAAAGACGAGTAGCGATAGGAAATAGCGTAAATGGAGCGTTGGGCAGATTCCTGGGTGCAAAAAACATTAGCAGAAAAGCCCAGCTAGCAATCTACAATGCAGTCCTGATCCCAACGCTATCTTATGGAAGCGAGAGCTGGGTATGGCAGAGTGTGCGTGAAAGTATGATAAACGCGGTAGAAATGAGGGCACTGCGCAAAATCTGCGGAGTGACTCTGGCTGACCGCATCGAAAACAAGGTTGTAAGGAAGGAAGATGGATTGAAAGGGAGTGTCGGTGTAAAAGTAAGAAAGGGCATGCTCCGATGGTTCGGACATGTAGAAAGCAAGGATGATGCAAGACTGACTATGCAGATAATAGGTTGGGGAAAAAGTATTTTCGTATTTTTGTATGAAAAGTCAAGACATTTTTTTCAAAGTTTATTTACATTTATTTACAATATATATGTACCGTTTTGTTGAATAACTTTCTGCCATTTTGTGGGCAGAGACATTATCCCGTTACTGTAGAAACTTTGGGACTTCTGATCAAAAAAACGGGACAAATAGTTTTGGCAGTCCTCTGTTGAGGTCAACCTTACAGAACCTAAAGAATTCTGAAGAGACCGAAACAGGTGAAAATCTGAAGGCGCAAGGTCAGGGCTATATGGTGGATGCACTAGGACCTCCCAGTCGAACTCTCTTAATTTTTGCTGAGTGGCTAAAGATGTGTGTGGTCTAGCGTTATCGTGATGAAAGACCACACCCTTCCTGTTGATCAATTCCGGCCGTTTTCTCTCGACTGCTTCCTTTAATCTCATCAGTTGCTGGCAGTAAAGATCAGAATCGATGGTTTTGCCGGACGGTAAAAGCTCATAATGAACAATGCCCTTCCAATCCCACCATACACACAGCATCACCTTATTTCGTGTTAGGCCAGGTTTGGCCACAGTCTGTGAAGCCTGGCCAACTTTCGACCACGACCTTTTTCGCACGTTCTTGTCGTACGTGATCCACTTTTCATCGCCAGTTATCAATCTCTTCAAAAACGGCTCGGTTTCATTACGTCTCAATAATGAATCGCAAATGAGTACACGGTTCATTAAGTTTCTTTGAGTGAGCTCGTGTGGCACCCAAATATCGAGCTTTTTTGTATAACCAGCTTTCTTCAAATGGGTCAAAACTGTTTTGTGGTCAATTCCCAGTTCTTCAGCTACATCGTAACTACTAATATGCCGATCTTGCTCCACTCTTTCAAAAATGGCGTCCATTTTATTCGTAACAGGGCGACCAGAGCGAGGTGCATCTTTAACATCAAAATTTCCGGACTGAAAACGTTTGAACCAAATTTGTGCTACTCTTACTGACACTGCATCAGGTCCATAAACATCACAAATTTTTTTCACTGCTTGAGTTGCATTTTTGCCTTTTTTAAAATAAAATTTTAAAATGTATCGAATTTCTTCATTAGATTCACTCATTTTTACGGAGAGAAAAAAATGAAAAATAGCGGGAAACAACTTTTTTTTATTTTTTTCTTTTCTTTATAATGTAACCTTTTTAATGTTACCAAAACCAGCCAGACACAAATAGTACAGTCAAAGAAATTTTATAATAAGTTTATACCTACGTTATGCGAAAAGACTTTTTCCCCGACCTAATATACAATGCAAAAGCGTCACGGCCAAGACACACATTCCATGACCAAATAGAACGTGTTTTGGAGGAGGGTGATGTTAGGAGCCTCAAAAATCGACGCGCGTGCATGAAAAGAGTTATGAAAGTCAACGAAGCGAGTGAGGTGTGTAAGAATCAAGTCTTAGTCTCTGTTCTCTCTGCCTACCCCGCAAGGGATTTGGCGTGAAGTTATGTATGTATGTATTAATTGTATACTGACCGTTCTAAGCCTTCTTCGACCCTCTCCCGTCCCTCTCTTCCTTCGCGATCTCTTTCTCGCTCGCGGCGGCGTGTCCGCGACGTTGAGCGGCGACGCGAGCGCGAGCGTGTACGTGCACGACGAATACCACCGACCACTAACGAACAAACACTTCACTTTACAATTTGAAACACAATACAATATTACAACTGACTTAGAAACAATCACGAAGTATAGAAACACAGCTCTCGGTTTAGGTGAAAGAATTTCCGCCGGTAGATGGCGCCATCCTTCGAGAAGCAGCTGTTCAAATCCTTACGCGGAAAGTTTTTTCGCCGTTGACAGCTCTCTATAATATCAAACCCGATGTACGTACATAATCATCGGTGTATCCGAAATTCTAGCGCAGCCAGGGGCAGAAAAGAGAACTAAAATCTGCGTTTACAACAGTGTACCATTAAATGGAAAAGCATATATGGCTCATGTGTTTCTGTACTTCGTGGAAACAATGAAAATGTGTTGAAAAAGAAACCAACGAGATTTTTTTGTTAATAGAGGAAGAATAATCTATGGTACTTTTTATAATTCTGTGTCGTGGCGAGAAGTAACTAAATAGCATTTTTTTATTTAAAAATGGCTTACAGCGAAATGTATCAAGAGACAGTTTTTTTAACTATCATATTAAAGTAACGGAATATAATTTTTATAAACATTAACGCATTTTAATGTAATCAAATCTATGGGAATGCCAGAATCCCGTAATGATTTCTTCACTAGAAGGCAAAATAGAATACAATTTTAATTGAAACAAGAACTTACCTCCTGGCCTCTCCCTATCAGGTCTCCCTCTCTCGTCTCTGTCCCTCTGTTCTAGCCGGTACCTTTCCCTCTCCCTCTCATTGTCCTCCCTGCCAGAGTGCTTAATGTTGACATCAGCGCCACCGCGTCGCGTGCCGCCAAGACCGCCCCCTGGGGGAAAATATATTTATCAATCAATAGTACTGTTAAATACATTTGTTTTAAAACAAATATTACAACGCAAAGCAGTAAGATTATTTCTCATGTGGAATCGCTCAGCTCAAAACAATATTTTGTAGTTATGTGCGTATACTATATGCGCACGCAATATATAATTACCATATAATAGGGTTCTAGAAATATTTGTGTATATAAATATATAATATATAAATATATTATATTTTATACTAATATCATAAGTTCTCTCTACGTATGCCGCAAGGGACTTGGCGTGAAGTTATGTAGGTATGTATCATATGGCTGAATATTCTATTTGTTTGTTTGTCTGGTTGATGTAACGATTGAACTAATCTAAGGAACTACTGGTTCCATTCAAATAAAGTATCATTATCACTCCTTTATTGATCAAGGCTTTTATATATCATCATCGTGCTGAATAAAATCAGAAGTTTACAATTTAGCGGTAAGAAGTATATGCGCGGTCAGCCAGTATCATTTCATAGTATAAAGTATACATGTATGATATAGGAAACAAAAAGTGATAAATCCGAAAATTACTTTTGATGCAGAAGTTCGCCGCGTCAGCTAGTATCAATCATAAAACAGATTTAACAAAAACAGTCGCTTCGCATGAGCATTTTGAACATACATTTGTAAAACAATTGCAATAGAACAAACAATCAGTTTTCTATGTCTTTAGTTAATATAGAATCGCTTTGGCAGCATATTTTATAAAACTACCCACCCTCGTAGCTTTTAATTTTAATATTAAAATTTTACCTTCGAATAAAATTTGTATTATGCTTCCAATGACATCCGAAGTCATTATGAGAGTCGAGAAATTTTCTCGAGTGATCTACAAGTTAAGTTCCTGATTTGTCAAACTTAACGAAAAAATATTTTAAAGACACCATATTGTCGGTTCGTTTTGGCTTCCATACAATTAATATAGTAATTGTCTGTAGCCAGAAGAAGTGCTATACCACTGATTTAGTAAATCAGTTTTTTTTTTTGTATATATAAATCAGTTCAGTCACGGTTACAATATTGTAACCGTGGCTGAACTTGAAGAGTTTATAATGCTATGAACGAATTTACTATATTTTCGACGTATATTTTACCAGAGTTTGTACACTGTAATGTGAAATGACTGCATCAATGTTTTTGGTACACGCAGATAAAAATATACTAATGAATTGAGGATGAATGTTGAAAATCCGTGTTATCTATAAAATGCAGACATGTAGTAATCTGTCAAAGAGTAGTATCATTTGACACCACAACAGTTTAATATTCTAATCAAAACCTTTGCATTTAAATGACATTAGGAAATGACTGTTTATTATAATATTAAATAAAATATGTAAATATACATATAAATAAAATATCTTGGCAAGATTTAGAATTTGAACGGCAGACATAGTTGTAACAATTACAGACGGATGAATGCAAATTATTAGTAAAAAGAACCCATCACATAATTGTAACAGATATTCAGCTGCAGTGAAGTGGCTAGTCCAGTAAAGTTAATGTCACTTCAGCACCTTGTTTCCAACACTTATGTTTTTCATCCATTGGCGTTTAAACACGACGAGCCTTGTGGTGCATTGATAAAACAACCCACTACGAAATTGAGGTTGGCGGGTTGCAACCAAATTCTAGTACAAACAGCTATCATAAGCACAAATGTTTGTATCGGCGTTTAGGTAGTTTCCATGCGTTATAAGCATGTATTCACAAAATAAAAGTATGCACGTTAACAGGCATAACACAACGTTTAGCTGCTCAGCTTGGAAACCAGAGGGCGTTCTTGTGAATTGTGTCCGGTTTAAAGCTGCGTTTCGGCGATCACACTGGGTGATGGCTGGCTGGTTATTTCACGACATTTTACTTATCAAAGTAGACATTGAGTCTGACTCCCATAGTATATTGTTATGAGATAGTTAACTGTACTGATTTGACACAAACAATTTAGGTCTGGTGTGCGTGTCTCTTATGGTAAACATTTTCAATGTTACTTAATCCCATGCAAACTCGCAGTAGTACGTTTCGTGACAAATGATCAGCTTCAATATGGAACTAGATCTACAGTCGACGTGAAATGGTCCACTAGTTTAAGACGCGGTCAAGCTGCCGGTTGATGTGATTGTGTTGTTAATCCTCCATTCCTCTTCATTATCCATTTTCTCTCCAATACTCTATTTTTCAATTTCTCTGTTGTAGCTCTGCTGAATCTGTCGAATAACGATGTTCCCTCGCTGTGGCCGATATGCGAACTATAGAATATCATTGCAGATATTTACTTCGTATAGCAATGCGTTTGCGTGGTGTAGCTATCGAAAGCTTTATTATAAGCTTTATTTAATTTCTATAGAATTGACGTGGAATGTCCGACACGTCAGTTGTGTTGCGTGGACATCCTTTTAATGCCAATTTACAAAACGAAATCTTCGCGCACGTCCTCTGGATAATAACTCTGCCATCGGAGACACTGCTAATGCTCACAGGAAATGGTAATGCGATCGTAAAACTTTAAGGCCACGAGTTATACTCGAAAACGTGATGTACGAAATGTACGAAAACGCTTGTAATTTCGCAAAGCAACTTTCTTGTTAAGTACGGAGTGACTTTTTGCAAAATTGGAGTGTCCTAATAGGCATTGCACCTGTTATAGGTTCCAACTACGAGCTGCGAGTGGCGCTCAAAACATCTGTCGTATTGATCGCAATTTGACAATGATAACTTCCCGCAGTGTGATGGTGGCGAAGTTATTCGAGTCTTACCCATCATGTACGAAATCGCTTGTAATTTCGCAACGCAACTTTCTTGTTAAGTACGTAGTGACTGTTGCAAAGTTGGAGTGTCCTAATAGGCATTTGATAGTTGTGGGTGCCTTAAAAAAATGAGCACCGGTCATGAAACTAAATACTTAAGTAACTCAATGTATTATATGTGCATCATTTACTGGCGTCCCAAATACAAATAAATAAATAAATAAATTGCACCTGTTATAGGTTCCAACTACGGGCTGCGAGTGGCGCTCGAAACATCTGTCGTATTGATCGCAATTTGACAATGCAAACTTCCCGCAGTGTGATGGCGGTGGCGAAGTTATTCGAGTCTTACCCACAAATTTGTTGTACTATGGCAATGTAGCCTTCCCCGGAGGGTGATGAAGGTTACAAAGTTACCTAAAACAGGCACAACGCCTATTAGGACACCACCTAATAGGCGTTGTGCCTGTTTTAGGTACCAACTGCCGACCGAGAGTTGCTCGAAAAATCAATAGACCTTGTAAGTGTCGTTGTCGATTTTTCTGTTACCAACTCAAACAGGTCCTTAGCTGTATGGCGATTTTCGCTTGAACTGTGAACGTGTTTCAATGCTGATGTGTTATTTTTTGCTGTTCAGTTACAAACAGCGCAACGAAACTCCTCTGCAGCACTTGTTGGTTGTCGGCTGTAGTATTCAACAATGATATCCGATTTGAAGAGAGACGAGTAAATCCATAACCGGTAGCTCACATTAATAGTCATCCAATTTCCATCCATTTAAGTAATGTGACACTTCGGAATTGGTGACAATTCGGAAAAAATATGCTGTATATCGAGGCATAACTTCCACTGCACACTCTTCTAGATGATTAGCTGTAAAGGTTCTGGCTGCGAGACTTCACTTAATTGCTTCATTTAATTGATATTTGCTTGATATGAAATAATGACGTTAAAGCGTGACGCTTTGTCCTAACATCAAAAATATTAAAAGCCCATGTCGGTGTCTTGTTAAATGGTATTTTAAAACACTTTATTAACACGTTATAAGTGTAGTGTGACGGTATTTAGAAAAATGAAGGAAAAAACAGCACCAAGCGATGAGGGTAGATATACAAACATCTACCTCATCTACGGAGTCGTGAGGGCGCCACTTCAGTCTGCTTGTGACCACGGCCAGTGCAACCTGGCCGAAACGTCAAGCTAATCAAGGTAAATATTTGTTTACCTAAAAAAGTGTCGCGTTAATTCCCGTTCATCATCATTATCACTAAGTAATATGCAACGCGAAAGCCTAAAAGTTTTTACTTTATTAACATTCATACAGATGAGGGTAGATTAAAAATCGGCATTTTATTTTATTTTTTGGTGAACGGAGGGAATGTTCTGTTTTGTATTTTCTCCCCCTCCTTTTTTCTGCGACGAATTAATATAATTTGATACAAAGAATCTTTGAAATCTGTTTATGACGTATATGGATTTTATAGTAGGTGTAGGGCCAACTTCAATACGACTTTGATGAAGTATAAAGTCGGGCCAACTTCAATACGACTTTGATGAAGTATAAAGTCATTTTTTGCGGTGCGGGTACAGTCCAAGAATTTTTTCATACACAAATTATCTAACATGTCGTAAGGCAATGTCTATAACTACAATCACCAAATACCAAATTGGTTTAAAATTTTGTGAATTAAGATCACCATAAACTGAGTCTACAGGGACAGACTCAACACACGACGATATAAAATAGCTTAGTAGAGAACTATGCAACAGAATCGTTGTATATTAATATATGAGGGTATTTACACAAAGTACAGTGCAACCCTTGCAGAAAAAACGCAAACTTTGAAAATAAAACGTTATTCAAATGACTCACCAGGTTGCTGGTATCAAACCTGTATTTTCGATCCCATGAAATGACCATTCGTGGAGATCCATTCTTGGCCTCGATTATTTTAGTGATCTAAAGAAATACTTCAGCTGCTTTTCTTATTAGGTGCGATAACGGTAAACTAAAAAACTAATTTGTTTTATTTAATTTATTTAAAACTCGGGGCAAATAAAATATTATTATTATTATTTTTACTCTAATGTTTAAATATTTAGAGTTTTTTGTAACGACCATGCGCTCGGTTCGGAAAACGACGCAACAATGACCAAAATGGCGGCTTGTGTTCATAAGAAGAATCGGTAGCAGTTGAAGTTGATAGATGGCGCTAGGCGCGGCGGATATGGGGCGCTATTGGTGCAATATGATAGCGGAAGTAACGCCATGGCGGGCAAGGGACGTGACGTACTCTTATAATGACTTCGGACGTCAAACGGAACGCATAATACATTTTCACCAATAGTCAGTTTCACAAATTCCACGAGTTTTTATGCATAAATTATAGTAGAGTTCGCCGCGTCAGTAGTAGTAGTAAACATAACACTTGTCATCGAAAAAAAAAATTTAAAAAACAATAATCTTCCATTGAATTCAATCGCAATTACTTACATTAACAAATATACACAAAGCTTTATACTGTCAATTAGTTTTTGAACAGCGCTTGGACAACTTACACAGCATTAATGGGCCAGGTCGAACGGTGAAATACTAGGACCTCTCAGAATATCTTCTTAAAGTGAGTCATGCCGCGTTTCAGAGAGAGGTGAAAGAGATATTCGGAGGCCTAAGCCTTGTTCCACTTTTCTCTTTATTCTACTACAGACCTCTTCCCCATGGCACCTTAAGGACCCGCAACGCCAATGTAACACTATAAGTGATGTAGGTGTCCATGGGCAGCGCTAGTTGCTTACTATGAGCCAAACTACAAAACTTGAAAAAAGGGTGTGCCAAAAATAAAAAAGCACCGATAAAATTTCAACTAATCAAACTGTGAAGGTGGGAATTGAACCCCGAGACCAACGCCAGATTGACACAATAGTGTCTCTTTCAGTGAGCTTACCGATAGTGGTTTAGGTAACAGCGAGGAAAGTACAATGAAATAACCAATATGGAATTCATTGCTAATTGATCAAGTGTATTTAAAGTTTTGATTGCCATAAGCTCATAGGTATATATCGCGCAAGCATTAAATTTAAAAAGAAATAAATAGACGGAGAATAAAGAATAAATAAACATACCTATATTTTATCGCGTTTTAATTAAGATTCTGCTACATTCGCTACATTACTTTCTTCACTTCGCTTCTTAAGGTATCATCATACAATCCATAAAGGTGTTTAGATGTAGACAAGTTCGCAAGAAATCTTTACGAATGCATTTAAAAAAATATGGTCTTTCATGATTCATTTCTTAACGAAGTTTAGGTTTTAGCGCAATTGGCAAGTCGATAATTAATTAATTACGCACAGGTTTCCACAAAAAAAAACACAATAATTTACTCACACAGCAATCAAAATAAGTGGTCGCACACACGGAAGAACATCTCAGCACAAAGTGATTGCAACAAAGTTATATTACAATATGCAAGTCCAACTTCGATCAACAAGTAAATGCAGTAAAATAACAACTGAGTTACGTTACGTTACGTCCATACTCAAATAAATCATAACAAAAAATACATAATATGTAAATTGCTAACTTTTAGCATTGCCAACTGTATAGCATTAAATTTATTTTAAACAAACATTACAACTTCAGAAAGTCTTCAAGAAATACGCCGAAGTTTTCATTAAGAGTTCAAATTTCACCCTCGAGAAAGATCAAGCCTCGAAAACAGACGAGCGTTACAAAGAGTTACGTTATGAACGTCAAAGAAACGAGTGAGATGTGTAAGAATCGTGCCATGTTGACGTTCTGGTCTCTCTGCTTGTCCCGCAAGGGAAAATTAAATAAAATATATATTATGATAAATATAATTATGGTAAATTTCTCGCATTCGCACAAATATATTATACTATATACTTAATGTAATATCTTGGACACAATACACACAGCGCCCTCTAGTTACAATCTAAGCAACTAAATGCTTGTGTTAGGGATACTAGATAACGGATATTAAATAATATTAATCCATATTATTATACACTTTTCTTTTGTAAATACATACTTATAAAATAAATTGTAAATATGTACATAGAAAAACACCCAAACGTCACATAAATATTCATTTTTGTCCCAAATATCTGTGCTCGGGTGGGAATCGCACCCCTGACCCCATTGCCGGAACCCTTTTTTTTCCGATGCGCCACGAGGCCCGTCACAATGATATTATGTTCGCGTAAAGCATATTAGCTATTACATCGTATTTTGTCTACAAGTTTGTTAATAATAAATATAAATCTTTTGTCAAGTTTACTTACCGAGCCTCCTCGGCAACCATCCCTTGACGGTGCGAGCTCTCTCCACATCCACCAGAACTCTCTTGCCGTCAATCTTTTTCCCGTCCGCATGTTTGTATGCAGCTGTAACGTATTCAAATATTGTAAAATATCATCTGAATACGTGTCAAAGCAGATAGACGTGGTTTATTATGTTGTTTGTAATCTTTATAAAGGCATATTATATGATATAATTGAATTGCGTTATTATATTTTTTACAAGAACCCGTCATGCTTGTCTGACAGCGGTATATTTATATTATAGATGGTAATTTTAACATAGAACTTAAAATTTACAAGTCTAACTTTAGTCTTTAGCATCTGTTGGTTACATATTAAATAAGAGATATGATAATACAGTAGTTTCAAAGTTACTTTAAATTTTGGAGGGTGGCAATAGGATAGGCCCAAACTCAATACCCCTTTTACAATATAAAAAAACACATAAATCCGCCTTTTTGTATACTATATCAACAAATCATAATCATTAACACGGTGTTACAATTGATTTCGTGTAGTAGTTATAAAGAATATTGAACTGTCAATTAAAGACAATATTACACTTGTATTCCGTATATACATTATGTAATGGGAACTATCTTAAAATAGAGGAAGTTATTCCCCAATGGTGCACCCCCCTGTTTGAACTGGGCGGACAAACACATTTATCGCCATAGAAAAAGGTTGATAATATATAACTTCAAAACTTGTACAGTCACAGAAAGAAGACATACGATCAACCTTGTTTCATGGCGACAGCTACAAATAATTCCAAGCAAAATGCTTTTAGTTATGTGAACGATACTAATTATTTAAAAACCATATTCAGATTATTCCTGAGAAACAAATCGTTGCTTTCTATATACTTTCACCATCTGCAAGACGTTCGCATCATTGAACTCACCTTTACTTTTACCGAGCACCTGTGTTGCCCGGTAAAAGCGAATTAAATTTATAATACATAGTAAATATTATATAATAAATAAAAACTGTTGTATACCTACTCTTAGTATACCTACCGTACAAGCCGAGTTTTGACCACTTTTGTAGATAACATCATAAACATAATATACCCACCAATATAATGTATAAGGCTCAGAACCGGTTACAAGAAACATGAATTTTTAAAATCTAAAGGACTGCGTTAGGGACTGATGAAATATTTATCTTCCAATAACCATAGTACACTACAGGTCAAGTAAATAGAAAGAGATACTATCATATGCTCCGCAACAAGACAATCAAAAAGAAAAAAATAAATTGCATTTTCATACAGAAATTTTACGAAGATACCGCGTAACTTACATATATTATTATTTCTTACAGGTCCACAGTGTAGAGATAAACCAGAAAAGAAAGGAATGAATGTACATAAAAAGAGATACACGATTTATAAAACAGCCGATTCCGAGCCTTGATTATAATACCTACCGTTTAAAATTGATATTTTCTTATTTTACTTACAAAAAACATCGCGATTCGAATCCGGTGTAAGGAACACTTTTACCTGGTGCGCTTTTACTTACTGTGTCCGTGCGCAATTCATGATTTTAATTTTACTTACTTTGTCCGTGCGCAATACATGATTTTAATTTTACTTACTTTGTCCGTGCGCAATTCATGATTTTAATTTTACTTACTTTGTCCGTGCGCAATTCATAATTTTAATTTTACTTACTTTGCCCGTGCGCAATTCATGATTTTAATTTTACTTACTTTTTCCATGCGCAATTCAAGATTTAAAATTTTACTTCCATTGTCCGTGCGCAAAACGATATCAAAAAGTTTTAGCCGGTGATACTGAACTTGCATTTCCTTAACATACATAAGCTCACACCTATATCCTATTGGGGTAGGCAGAGACTTTTGTTTTCCACAAGCTACTATCATACACTTCTTTCACCTCATCCACAGTCATAAATCTCATCATGCATTCACGTCGGATTCATTTTGACTTTTTTTAAACAGACCATTTATTTGGTCGTGGTAGCTCCCATCTTGGTCTCAGGTGGCCGACCCTGCCACTCACATTCGCTTCGTTTACTCTTTTAGTCAGTCAGCTTTCATCCATTCTTGGAACGTGACCAAACCATCTTAACAAACTTCTCTCCACCTTGGTCAACACATCATCCTTCAACTTGCATTTCTTACTTATCACGCTATTTTTCATTCGATCCCCAAGGGTGACTCCACACATACTTCTCAGAGAACGCATTTCCACTGCATTCACCTTACTTTCATGACAACCTATGCCACACCGAACACTCACTCCCGTATATTAGAGTTGGTACCAACACACCACTATGAATCATCAAGCGTGCCTTTTCAGACACAGGCTGACTACGCATCTGGTCATGCAATGCAGTATTAACTCTGTTTCCAGCAGTCACTCTCCTTTCATTATCTTCCTCACATTTTCCGTCTCTTGTAAACATACTTCCCCAATATACAAACTCAGTGACTTATTCCAATTTTTCACCATCCAAAATCATATCACACACTGTGAGCTCTTTCTCTCTCTCTCTCCACAAGCATAACTTTCGTCTTCCTTACATTTATTTTCATACCTCTTTCTCTAAACCCTGCATTCACCAAGATTAGCATGTCTTATAACTCTCGACGCCGACGGAGCAAGTATGACCTGGTTATCATTTGACACCCAAATCTTCCACACATTCAGTCTCTTTCAGATTTATCAAACAACTGTCCATATAAAGATTGAAAACTTAAACTATTTCCTTAACAATGTGACTTATTATCTTTTTTTCTATAAAATAATTACTACTTAACCTACCACTAAGTGGATTGGAAAAGTTTACTCAAAGAAAAAAAATATCGAATATGATGGTACTTGCTCGCTGAATTTAAGGAGTAGCAACAATTGTTTTACGGCATAGTAGTATTACGAGATTTGGAAATTTCCCAAAATAATATAGAATAATAACGCTTTAGGCGGCAGTTATAGGTAATTAGGTTAGGTAATATAATAATACTAATTTTAGGCTATTTTACTTTAAATGATTGGATCTGATTAAATTAACATTTACCTAGTACAATTTACATGAAACACAAATAAATATATTTATACACTTTTCCGTGTTTAAGAAAACGCAAATGTTTGTAACGATGCAAAATACAAATAATAGACATGAAATCGATTTTCAAAAACTGAAATAGTTTTATTTTTTTTTTGTTAGTAATACTTTAATGAGCTAACTCGAAGATAATTCGTAAGTAGCGCCGGTTTTATAGTCTGGACGCACTGTTCGCTAGTTTCCACGTATATTGCAAGAGTAAAAATAACAAAATCGTAGTACTTGGTTACCTAGCCACTTAATTTAAATTACCCCCATTTACATATATATAAGATACCAATAGTAAACATCAAATCAACCCGCATTTCTCTGGAACTACGGTAACAATGAATGATTTACCAATGGTCTAATATCCTAACATAAATTGTATGTTGGTATCTTACCACATACAAACCTATGAAGTAATGCTCGGATTGTGGGTAGGTCTACGGCAAGTCTGGTTCGGAAAAGAAAACGACTTATTAATCATGTACCGGAAGTGTTGTGCAACGCCTTTAC
This sequence comes from Euproctis similis, assembly GCA_905147225.2. Taxonomy (NCBI): domain Eukaryota; kingdom Metazoa; phylum Arthropoda; class Insecta; order Lepidoptera; family Erebidae; genus Euproctis; species Euproctis similis. The sequence continues at coordinate 5,842,505 of LR990107.1, forward strand.
AGAAAACAGCGCCGATACCCCACACTGGGGTAACGGCTACTAACAATTAGCACACGTTACCCCAATGATTTTCTTTTACTTTAGCGGTAATTAGGGGTATTACCATCGGCAGTAATCAAAAATGAAAAAAGTAACAGTGGGGTAACGTGGACTAAGTGTGACCAGCCTCCGCATGGGAACTTAATAAATTATAAATAAGTTAGCTTATAAAATCTAACAAAACTTTTAAAGCAAAATAATAATTACATTTGAAAATAATCTTCAAAATATGATTTATTTATTGAAGCCCCGCTGTAAAATTTACCAAAAACATCTCACATGCGGAGGCGTTCAATTTAAATGTTTCTAGAGGAGAAATATTCATGTAAACATATATTACTTGTTAAATATTTATATTCAAAAATTGTTAATTTCTTTTTTATATTCATGTTAAGTTACATTTACAGGAATATAAGGATGTTTTGAAGTAATTCATCCTAAAATGTATGGTAAAATTTAATCCTGATGAGCTACAACATGTTAACATAAGCTAATTGTAAACAATCCTAACTTCTGTTAGATGCACACAATAAATTCATATTATTTCTCATCCAAAAACATAAGTTACAACTTCTCATTATAATAACATTTATTGTACACTTATTAAATTATATAAATCACACATTATCAGTTTCTTAAATTATAAAAAAAAAGAAACATTAATGTAAGTGTTACAGATTGTTGCTGATTGTTTATGTCACTGTTCATTTTATATGAATAAAACTTTAAACTGTATACTTGAGAATAGTGGGTAACTGGGTAGGTGGGAAAACTTATATAGTTTTCTAACCTCATTTTATAATGAAATATAGCACTCACTAGTGAAAGAAGTCAGTCATTAATTAATTTCGCTAATGGTGTGTCTAAACGATCAATTTGTGGATCTATATAATCAAACATTTATAGACAAAATTCTGAAAATTTATCTAATAATTGAATAGTACAGGCATTCTAGTTGAGAACAAGAGCCCTGGTTTCACATCAGAAAGAATGAAAGATGGCATAAAAGGAAATTATATCCAGCTATACAAAAATATCTGTGGAACAATTAATTAATTTTATACAGTTCAGTGACAAAAACACCAGCAATCAAATAGGATTCCTGTAACAATTATTGTTCTGTATAAAATATAATTATTACACTTACAATGCATGTCCCTCTCGTGTTCATACTCAATGAATGCATATCCACGAGGTCTGGCATTCTCTTTGTTATATATCATAGATATCTGAAAACAAAAAAAAAAACAATTTTTCTTTTATTCGAATGTTATTAAGCTATTGATAATTAACATAAAAAGTGCTTAGATGAACTAAGCACTTTTTATCTATATGTCATGTATTTTGGATTTAAGTCAATTTGGGTGAGTAACATACAAAGTAACTTCACTCAGGAAGGTTACTAAACATCACTAAATGTCAGAGTATATCAATATTTCTAATGTGTATATAGATCCATGGAAAATAAACTTCATACTATTTATTTACTACTTAGCAACTACATAAAGAACATTAAAAAAGTTTATAAATAATAAACTTACTCTTTTGATGGTACCATATCCTTCAAATTCTCTTCTCAACTTTGAATCCGATGTGTCATAGTTCTGTAAATAAAGTAATATTTCAATAACAATGTTCATATTAAAATAACAATAATAAATTCAAGGAAAAACATTAAGCAATATCAAGTTATAAGTATAATCACTAATAATTAGTGTCCGACCGAAGCTTCGGCTTCGGCCACCTTCGGCCGTTTTCTGGGCCGAAGCCGAAGGGCCTGCCAAAAGTCCAGGAACAGTCAGAATTAAACGATCTGTTACGAAAGAGTGAATGACTGACGGACTGCACTTAGTTCAATGGGGATACCTCTATCACCAAGAGAAAAGTGGCATGAGCTACTTTACGCCGATATTCTTCTTAAGCTGTGGATAATATTGAAGAAAATTATTAAATTACTAAGAGTTTATAAACCTTCTGCTTCGGCCGAAGGTTGTGGAGATTGCCAATTAATCGGCTTCAGCTTCGACCAAAAATAGACCTTCGGTCGGACACTACTAATAATAATGAAATGTCAGACCTAAATCATTATCATTACACAGTATAAAATTTTCACATTATTCTTAGTAACTTTAAACAAATTAGTAGATTAAGTTAAATTAATATTGCTTATTAGCCTCTATGAGCTAGATTGTGATTTTGATGGTGTACCTCCGTATCTAGGTCAAGTAACAACCGACCTAGACGTAACAATCGACACATAACAACAAAAAAAAAATTACACAGTATAAAAATGAAGTCGCTCTCTGCTGTCTGACCCCATATATGCGTAGATGTTTAAAACTATGCAATGTATTTTGATAGGTTTCTTAATAGATAGACGTATCAACGGGTTGGTTTATTTGTTAATGTGGTAAAAAAAGAAATCATTTTCGAGATTTAGCACTTTAATTGTAAACACTGTAAAAAATACTTTTGATAATGAACATGTTGCCTTGTCAGCTAGTCAATAATAAAACAATTTAAAAATAATTGAAATGAAGAGTGGTATTGTCGTTTTATTAGCTACATGAAATATAACAATAAGTACAAGGTTACTCACAATTCGAGCCACAAATAGTGTCTTGAAAGGGTCCATAGTGGCTTTAGCATTAGTGCTGGGATCCCATAATGCAATCTCCTGCTCTAGTTTGTACGCAGTCTGTTCAGCCCTCTCTCTTCTTCTTCTCTCAATACGTTCCTCGCGTGTCTCAACACGTGTTGGTGGTGGAGTCTCAGATGGGTGCTGAAAATAAGTAATTCAGTTTTCATTAAGTTTGATGGCAATATTTAAAAAGTAGCCTTGTTGCCAAAAATAACAACATGCATAGCATCAAAATGGTATTCCTTAGTATATTTCTACAATCAGATCAGATTTAATCTGGTAAAGATGAAAAGGATAGCTAAATAGAAGAGATTTGCCTTTCTAATGCTATTTGTATGTCTGTTGATGTTTGCTTGATTAATACTGTTCAAAGTAATTTAATCGAGATAGTAAAAATATGAAACTTCTGACTACATAATATGTGTAAATTGTATTCTCGTTATAGTTTCTGCAAATAATACATGCTATAATATATAGTTATATAGTGTAGCTTTTATTTATTTTTAAATTTATATAGTTATATCTCAAGCTAAACTACAGATTTGTAGACACAGGTGTGCCAAATAAATATATACCAAAACTATAAATACAGTCCCGTTTCTTGCAGTCCTATAAAAATAATTGAAACTTTCTTGAAAAGGCAAGATATTGTACTTTTGTCGAATGTCCTAACAAAATGCATAAATATATTATTTTAGTGAACTAACCTCAAAAACACTAAGAAAAGCGCCTACTCCATCGTAGCCCTTTTGTTTTTTCTCATGTGGGAGCTTCGCTGCTGGAGGCAAGTATGGGATCGGGTCCCGAGCAGCAAATAAAGCCAATAAATTAGGTGGCAAAAACTGCGTCATGGTGCCAACAATAAGTCACGAAAAGAATCCAAAATGTACTACTTTACATTCTATTTCTAAAAACAAACAATCAAACAGTAGAAATATCAAACATTTAAAACCATTTATTCAGGATAATTTAATTGAGCGGAATAAATTTATATAGGTAGGTATGAAACGCACTCAAAAAAAGGCACGCAAATCGGCCATTGCCCAATGCCCCAAAGAGTTTAAATTATAAATATGTCCACCAGCGTTGCCAACATTAAATTTCTACTCCCGCTGTAGAGAATGCTACAATCCCGTCAAAACCCGTCAAGTAAGAATTTTCGAGTTGTTACTTTTGCCTAAATTTTAAAAATGAATTATTTTAAAATTGAGTCTTCAGTTATTAATTGCCATACATATGAATTTCCTGATGATAGGAAATTCATATGTATGGCAATTTTTGCCACACCGCTTTAAACCTGCACGAATGGTTAATAGAGCATTTGTCATTTCTGAGTTCATTTTATTTCTTGCTCATTCTTGCTTCTGAGCTTATTTTTACAAGATTTGTTGTCCCGCTGAAAAAACCGTTAGCCGTTAAGCGCAATTTTTTCCCGTTGCTGACCTTGCTGACCCGTCAAATCTGACGGGAAACCCGTCAAGTTGGCAACACTGATGTCCACACAGATTGGATTGGATTCAATTGGATTCATGGTCTATGATTGGCTACCATAGACCTAAAATTTTATATAGAGTGCGTTCCACTTATAGCCCACAAAGACCGCGACCGCGGAAATTGCCGTTCCACTAACGTAAAAACGCCGCGGGCGTTGTGGGCGAATCTTGTAAGTGGAACGACTGGAACGCAAAACTTGAGCGCTGTGTGCTAGCAATATGGTGGCTCGGAAAATTTATCAAGTTCTGATGACATAGGTGATTTTTTTATTGAAAGCCCACCAAGACCAATATTTTGCGGGCGAAGTGGGCGCGATGCGGTCGCGAACAGTGACGTCATCTATGACGTCAAGCGGCCGCTCGCAACGACCGTGGGCTTTATGTGTAGCGCTACTGTGGGCGTTATGGTCGTTGTGGGCTTTATGTGAAACGCGGCCATAGTTTTATTTATTTCTGGTTAATGAGGTATAAAATTACATTTGTTTACATTAATATGAAGAAATAAATAAATTAGATTATTTACAATATATACAATTAAAAAACTGCTGAAATCAGTTTTTTTCGCATCTACTAGTGGCGTGCCCAGAACACTGGCCGCATTGCCACGCTGAATGGCAGTACTGATGGTTACGAGAGGCGTCAATCAGTCTCTTTGCAAGATATTTATAAAGTGCACGAGCACTAGGACCCATGTCCCCAGAGCCTCAACTTCAAACGACTAAAAAACAAAATCACCTACAAGCAGAAGAAGCACCAAGAAGCAGCTGCAGCACCAGCCACCCCTACTGTGCTTGGAAGATGTGATGGCTCAAAGGTTTCAGTCTTGCATAACATTTCAGAATTACCCAGTGTATGGGTGAGATTTTTCCTGGTTAAATCTTCTCTGTTATGGACTGACGACAGAAAAGCCGAAAGCTTACATTAGAATTTTTTTGAATATTTCGACCCCCTAAACGAACTGATAGGGGATGCCTGTAGCCATGCCCGGCCGTTTAGTGATGTGTTAAGAATTTTACTAAGCGTGGTCTTTACAATTAGATAAACTTTGTGAAATATAATTTGTTACCTGGAGGCACTTACCTCAAGCGCTCGTGTTTAAATATTTCACTGAAAATATTAAGCTTCGTATTTTTTGACTATTTTTACGTGACTTTGAAGATCTAAGAAGTTAAAGCTTCTTTAACTATGACTTTATGAATTGCCTAACAAAATAAATTAAACAAAATTTGATTAAGATAATAACGCCCAAAAGTGACTTGTAGGGTTATAATAAGCAGGAAAGAGGACTAAGAGGAGTGGACAGTTTGACAGCTAAAAATGGCAGAATTAAAAAAAAAGATAGTTGGATAAAAATACAAGGGTTCCAATATTATTGTGCCTGCCTATTTATTTATAGGTTTAGAGTAATTAGTTAATTACTAATGTTTTTTTATCTATAGTTATTAAGTTGGATTTTTTATTACACTTCTGTAAAACAATGATGCACAATAGAGGAGAACGGCGTATAATCAAACAAGAAATGTCGGGGGCTTCTCACAAACCGAAGCGGGATGATCAAGATTTAGCATTTTATATTCATGATAGAGTGGAATTGATGCAGCAAGTGTTTTCTGTTATTAAGTATAAACATTTGAAGACTATGGCGCCGGCGTCTGTTCGAGAGTTATCTATTGAAGATTTAAAGGAGCTATGTACTGAAGAGGTAACATTTTCTATGATTTTATGAATTTGAGATGCCTTAGTAATATCCCTTTAGTTTTCTGTCACTTATGTTGGTTTAATTATAAAATATTGTAGTAGTGACATGGTAACAATGATCTTAATGGACCTTACTTTACTTATTACATACATAGGTAACAATAAAAAAATACACATATTAAGTATTTTTTTATATGTTTTAAAAGGCTGTTGCTAGTCGTCCAGCCGTTTACCAGACGATTTATTTTATTTAATCGCCCGATAATCGTACGAATGATTAATTTTATTCATCCGATTACTGGACGACTAGACACTTTGTTGGCTGTTGCTAGTCGTCCGCTAATCGGATGAACAAAATAACTAAATCGTCTGATTATCGGATGAATAAAATAATTCAATCGTCTGTCAAAATCAAATTATTTTTTTTCATTATTATTATTTATTCTCCTACCGATACTAACACCGAAATCGGTGTTATTGGTACCTTTAGGTCTACCTTTTCTTTTAATCGCAGGTTGAACGACAATGTTGGACAATATCTCGATGAATTAAGAAACCTGTACAAGTCAATGCAATATTTTCAATTTTTTCGTTCTTGGTGTACTTCCAGTCGTTACTGTTGTTAGTTTTTGTATGATCGCTTTTATTTATCGCTGAGATGTCGTCAAAAATTAAAAAAAAAACCTAACTAACCTAACTTTTTTTTGGAAAAATTTAATACATAGGATTATTTAGTCAACCGTTTACCGGACGATTAATTTATTTTATTCGTATGATAATCGTACGAATGATTAATTTTATTCATCCGATTACTGGACGACTAGACACTTGTTTTAAAAATGTTTACACACCTTACCTGATTGGTTTTACAAATATTGTCTATGCTTAGTTTCTATTTTCACACCTATTAAAATCTATAAGTCAATATAAGTAATCAATCTCATAATCTTGAAGCAAATTATGAATTCGTAACATTATTTTGCATATTTAATTCTTATTCCAGTTGTTAGGCATCAGTTCCAAGAGGCTTTGTGCTATATTAGATGGAGCTGAACCACCTTCAGATACAGATTCCTCTAGTCAATCACAGACAGATAAATTAGAGACAATATCATTAGATTCCATATCTTCAGATGAAGAAATATTGAGTCAAGAAGACAAAAGTAAGAAGAAAAAGGTGAGCTTTAAAGCAATTAATAATCTTTAAATATCCATTGTGTTGTAGTATTATTGCAGGAATTAAAAAATCATAACCCAATAACACAGCTCCGATGTTTTTCCTCCAGAAGGGTACTTAAGAGACATGCTTTTCAAAAGGACATTTATTATTTCACAGCATTAGTAGGTATTGCATAAGTAATTGTTTGTGTTCTTAAGCTTTAAATAATGATAAAAATGTCACTACTATATTTTTTACACAATTTCTGTTAGTGTAGCAATGTTTTAATTAGTTAACTCAGATTAACAGTTTTTTTGATGTGAACTTAGTTAGATTAGTTTGTAAAATGAGGAAGTAACAACATCTGGTTTTTATATAAATTTTCATGTTTTTCACATGTGTTAAGTATAAATAAATTGGATTCTTATCACTGAGGGTCTTTCTGATTTTAAAAGTGTACTCAGTAGCCACAGCCGCCATAAAGTATATGAACACAATGAGGATTACTGATTGATTGCTTAGTTTGACTCCTTGCTACTACTCATATGCATACTCCTTGCAGGCGCCAATTCAAAAATGTTGTGTGTGTGTTAAGTATTTAATTTAAACAAACACAGTGGTAAAGCCAAGCAGTTCGCTGCATGAATCGGCCGGCGCTGGTCCATGACCATCGGGAAACACGCATACTCGTTTGCCCTCCTATCCCTTTTGACAGGCCTCGTGCGCATTGCTAAAACTACCGGCCGCAGCAATGAGGTCGGGCGTTCAATTCCCACCCGAGCACAAATATTTGTGACAAACATGAGTATTTGTGTGGCATCTGGATGTTTTTCTATGTATTTACAAAAGAAAAGTATATATGTATTAATATCCGTTATCTAGTATCCATAACACAAGCATTCAGTTGCTTACTTTGGAACTATTATATTATATTACTATACCAAAAAAAATATAATTTATTCTTGTTTAGACAGTAGAAATATTTTTGGCTTACAGCATAAGCATCGTCGTCACAGCTCAAAGTCTAAACGCAAGAAGCAAAAAGACACTGAGGATGAACAGAATATGGATAAATCTAAGGCGTCACGGGCTGGACTGACAGTGCTTGAGCTGCTGGAGTTGCAGGCACGAGCAAGGGCAATACGAGCCCAACTGCAACAGGACCAGACAAGTGAGTCAATACAACACTAGTTCATTCATACTGAACATCTGCAAAAAATCAGGATATTACATTTTTGACATAACATAACTTCACGCCTTTATCTACCGGAAGGAGTAGGCAGTGGCTGTTAAGCATCGACTCACCATTATGCTTACGTCCCAAATGGAATATGTGGCGACCCTATTGCCATACCGGGCCCAAAGTTTTTAGTCATCAATATTTATCACACATAACTATCGAAGAGTCATTGATGTGTGCTAGGATTATAACCCGCGACCTCTGTATTTAGAAGCCGTGTGCTTGACCACTGGACTACCGAGACTGTATATATATACACCGTGAATTTAAGGTCGTTTTGGAAACGAAAAATTTGAATTATATATCAATAAGAGAAGCTATATATAACGTTAATTTCATAAAATAAAAATACTTTATTTTATCAACATCGAGATTCATATCTCTTATAGTGAAAAAGTGAGAAACGGTAGTAACGCTACTCAATCTCACGTAAATCAAATACTATGTATTTTACTATCGATGTCATTCACAATTTTTCACACAAAATCAAATTCACCATTAAAGACACCGACACCACCGCTATGTCGGCGCCGCCAGCCAATCACGCACCTACCACCACTCTTGCGCATGCCGCATCCCCGCACTTCCGCACAACAGGCGTCCTTTCTTCCTTCTCTTTAGTACTGTGTGACAATCCCGTGTTGACACGCTTGTATTGTTTACGTTCCGCGCGAAAATGAGTCGTCAGTACGAATACTCAAATGTGGAGTACTTGGCAATGGTACAGCTGTATGCTATTGCCAACTACTATCTAGAAGAGGCCCGGCGTTTGTATTCCCAGCCAGAGCACTTGGATGCGCTACGGCTGCGAGGAATTGAAAGTCCTCAAGTTCCCTCTACGCCCACCATCTTAGCTGTAACCCAGCGCCTTCTCGACCATGGACAATTCCGTGCGCCGACTCATGCGCAAGGCCGAGGAAATAACAGTAAGTAAAAGGACTCCATTTCGAGCAGTTGCTTCGATACAGAGAAGTGTAAACAAACTGTTAGAGGTATTTAAAAGTTGAGTGAAACCGTGGGTGTGTAATACACCTCTACCTACTCTTTCAGGAATACAGGCGTGATGCTATGTTTTTTTTTCCTATTTTAAAAGTTGATTATTCTGTGCTGAGGGACTAGTGTATTGAATTAATTCCTTTTTTAAATATTTCTATCATACATCACATTTAAATATTTCTACTTAAAACTTGAACCTACTTTATGTATTTTATTTTAAATAATAACTTTGAAATACGATAGGTAAGTACTCGCTCGCTCGTTCTGTCGCGCCGCCGTAGGTAGGTAGGTAGGTATCAGCTGAGCTGCGGTGCGTTGCCCTTTCTTATGGCGTGCTTCATTCACAATGTGTTTGAATAAAATGGCGATGCGTTACTATTTCCTAACTCGAACGAGTGAAAATATTTATTAAAATTAAAACTTTTTAATATTAAGTATTACAATTAATTTATCCATTCTTAATAGTTCTATGAGTTATTCCAAATTCACCTGTTTCGTTTCCAAAACGACTATAAATTCACGGTGTATATATATATATACCTACACAATTAAAATATTAGTTAACAGAGATTTTCTATTTAATTGCAGGTATTAAAATTTTAACTTTTTTAATTTAGAGGTTGTAATTTTCTTTAACAGGTATAAATAAGGAATTTTCAGCGACAGATTCAATTCATCCAGAATCATCAGAAGATGAAGTAGAGATCAAAGAAGAGCCAGCTGAAGTAGTTGAAATTAGTAGTGATGAGGAAAAACCCAAGATTACACAGTTGGAATCTTGTGAGTTGTCTGGAAAGTCTTTCCTAAACTGAAAAATCACAGAAATAATTGATTACTGATATGTTTTATTACCTCCAGGTATTAATTTGATTATTAAACTTTTTTAGGTAATCCCCAAGCCAACAGTCAAGAAACTGATCCCAAAACAGTAACGAAACATGTGAAAGATCTCATAATAACAGTTCCACAACAAAAAACGCAAAAAATTAAACTAAACAGAACTAAATGTATACCACAACATAATGATACTAAAGAAATTTGTAATGGCAATGATAAAACAGTTGTGGAAAAACTGAATAATGACACTATTGTAAGTAATGAGAAGTCCAAAGATAAACAAAAGAATAGATCCAACAAAAAGAAAAAGAGAAGAAGATTATCCAATGCCAGTGATAACGACGAAATCACTCTGCAGCTATCAGATTCTGAAAAAATGGATCTTTTGGAAGATTTGGATAGAAAAAGCTATGAGAATGTTAGTACAGAGTCAAGTTCTGATTCTGAATCTGATGCACCTAAAACAGCAATGCAACAAAACATTAATGGAGATAACGTAACACCTAGACCAAAACATTTCACTCGACAAGATAAAGACAGTGGCCAGAAAATTGAGGTTGAACAGAAAGTAATAATTATTGAAAATAAAAAAATCACCGATCTCAACGAAATATTTAAGACGGCTAAACAAAACGATTCTGCAAACACTGAAAGTGTAGAGAGTGAAATTGACAATAGTAATTCTACATTAATTGAAAGTAATGTGGAAATCGTTGAAGAAAACACATTGGAAAACGAAAATAATATCTCGCAGCTTAATCAATGCGATAGGCCAATCGGTCAAAATTGTGCTACGTTGGAACAGGAGTTTCAAAAAAGTGACGACGATACGAAACAATATTCAATAAAAGATGATACCGATTTGGTAACAGTACAAGAGGATGTAGAATCAGAATCAAGTCTTCGCCAAAAAAATATACATGTGTCTCAAAAAGAGAATCTCACAGAATCAATAGATGACAAAAGAGAGATATCAGAAGGTGAATTAAGTGATAGAGAAAGTTCTGAATTAGAAGTATTTGATCTAAAGTCAGATGTAATTTGTATTTCAGATGAAGAAAATAAAACTAAAAAGAAGAAGAAGAAAAAAGAAAAAAAATCTAAGGAGAAAAAAAGAAAAAAGAAGCATAGCGATAGTGTCGGTGAATATAAATTAGTTACAAGTGTTACAACTGATTTGATAAATGAGAATGGTACTGAAGAACATTCAAAAGATCAAGAACTTAGACCATGTTCAGGGGAAGATTTAATAGCTCCCGACTCATCTGGGGATTCTCAGAAAACAATAAATAACGATGATGACAAAAATAATATTGTTGAAAACGTTAAACCCATTCACTCCGAAATTGAAGAAGGTCACACCAATGTGACTGTTGTAATAAATGACGAGATTTATGAACTATCGGGCGATTCGTCGAATGAAGATGAAGCAGAGATAAGAACTGTATTATCAAAAGAACCTACAGCTTCTGAAATAGAAGCTTTATCAGCTAAAATTGACGAAATAGAAACAGATGTGATCACCAAGGAGGCAAAAGATTCTAATGTGGAACTAGAGTCATGGAGGGATCGCTATTTAGGTAGTAAGAAAGTCAAAAGAGTATTGAATATGTCCAATATACTCAATGCTTTGAGAAAGAAAAATAGAGAAATAAAAAAAGGACTAGAAGAGTCTAAAGTTAGGATGGCGCAAAATTCAGTTGTCCAAAAAGATATAGAAGATTTAGATGAGAATTCAGAAGGTGTACAGGAAGGATCAATAGAACAGTATAATACTCTAGACGGATCTAATAAATATGTAAACCCGGTGAAAGAGACACCTGTTAACGATACTCTTAAGAAGGATGCAAAACAATTATTAAAAATGTACAAAAAATTAATGAAATACAATGATATGAATAGAAAGAAAGAACCCAGTAGAAAAAATAAAAAGAAGAAATCCAAGAAGGAGAAAGAATAATATAAAAAAACTGACTTAGAATAACTTTATTGATATCAATTTTATGATTAGATTCTCTATTGTTGACCTTGGTGCGTTCTACGTGAAGTATATTTAGTATTGATATTTGTATGTAAAATGTATATTACATTCATTGTATTGATGTTGGATTTTCCAGGTTAGTGTTGCTCTTCTAGCGAGTAGACAACCCATGCGGTAGACTAAGCTGGTTCGAGATATTAAAATGATAAAAAATATTTATAATTATTCAATAAATAATTACAATATAATTTTGTTTCTATTCAGGCTCCTATTAAGCCTAGGTTAGCAGTTTAGCAGATGACAATGAAGTAGTGACTGGACCAATGTGTTGGGTACCTTACAAACTCTTGTCTTGAATATTATACTAAATTAGAATTTGTTAAACAGCATTATTAATTAATTAAAGGAGTTTGCGTGGCTGCTTTATAATAATCTGATCAGTGGTGGAGCCACGCAGTTTGCTGCATCAATGGACCGGCTTGACCATTGAAATAGAAAGGTGTTTAGAAGCTTGGCATTGGGTGACACGTGAAAAAAATTAATTGACAATTATAAACAGAAAGTGGAACCATGAAAACAGTATGGAAATTTGTTTATTAGCTACACATATAACTTAATCTTTAATGTTTTGCCAGAAAATAATAACTAGTCCGTCACAGCATTATGAGTTCCTATTCAGCTTTAAAAAATATATCTTCGATCTTCTAGTTTATCTTTTACATTAAAATCTGTGGGTGATTTATTGCAAGCCTGAGCGTCAGGAAAGCTCTATGGTAAGATAGATAATAATAAACAGACTGTAGAGTAATTATTAATAAATATATATATTTTTATAAAATTGTAACAATTAATTAAGACATCTCTGTAAAAAAAATATACAAAAACTTTGCTTTCTCCTTAAATCGTTAGTTACCATTACGTTGTGTGTGTCCGAATATGAGTATTTAGATGACGTCTTTGATTAAAACACTTTTTACATGTATCACATTGATATGGCCTTTCACCCGTGTGTATACGCTTGTGCGTATGTAAATGGTGCTTGTTCCTAAAACATTTCTCACATACATCACATTGGTAAGGTTTTTCTCCAGTATGTATACGTACATGATTATTTAAACTACTCTTGTCACTGAAACATTTCTCACATAGGTCACATTGATATGGTTTCTCACCTGTATGTGTACGAATGTGCGTGCTTAAACCACTCTTAACACTAAAACGTTTGTCACACAATATGCACCTGTATGGTTTTTCACCAGTGTGTCTGCGTATATGACTATTTAAATCATAATTTTGATTGAAACATTTACCACATATGTTGCATTGAAACGGTTTTTCCCCACTGTGTATACGAATGTGTCTTGTCAGGTCTCCCTTTAAAGTGAAACACTTGTCGCATTGGGCGCATCTATATGGTCTCTCACCAGTGTGTACTCGCAAATGCCTAGACAAATCTGCGTTTGTGTTAAAGCATTTCCTGCATGTTGTGCACACGAATGGTTTCTCACCTGTATGCATTCGTGCATGTGTATTCAAGTTGCTTTTGCGATTGAATCGTTTTTCACATATACTACATTCGAATTGTTTTTCATTTGTGTGTATGTGAATGTGAGAAATCAAATGTTGCTTACGTGTAAAGCATTTATCGCACAAGTGACATTTATGGGATCTCTTAACTTTTATTGAGGACCTATCAAAATGTTTTTTCTTTGGTTTATCCGTAATCAGTTTCTGGTTAGTTATGATCCCATTGATTTCTTTCAAATTTTCCTGTTTGAGTACATTACTTGATTGACTTGACTCCTGTTCTTGGACAATCTGTGTCTTGGCAGCAGGGCAACCTGAATGTAAAAAAAATTAATTCAGTGTTATAATTGTAGTTTGATGTTGCTGTTAAAGAACAGAAAATTATTTTTTAAACAGTTTTCGTATTATGTTACCAAGGGAACCAGTTTCAGGAGGCAAGACGGCAGTAACTATCTGGTGAGGTTGTATATTTTTTTATGTTATAAGTAGCTACTACTGGATCCTATTCTTTGAAATTATTGTACAATAAGCGTCAAATATCTTTACCAATATAGAATATGAATAATGATTTGCGTTTAATATGCGTATTGCTAAATTTTCTCATGAAACAATTGGAACTAACAAACTGATCAAGAAACATGCTTTGCTTCTGATGACCTTAAAATGGTATTGTACCAGTCAATTTGGGTATTTTAAAATTTCACCTAATTCTAAGTACGACAAATTAATTTTTAGTGCAACGACAACTTAATTATGTAATGCCAAAAATAATTAATATAATTAAACAAAATTACCATCTTCCTCTTTAGTATGCACCGTTTCGGTTATTTCAAAGGGCTCAATGTTGATATGAACATAAGATATATTATTATCATCATCATGACATTCATCTGGAGGCAGGGGGTCAATATTCAATCCAACCAGCTGTGAAATTTTTAACCTATTACATCTATCTTGTGACAAAGACCTGACCTAAAAAAGTACATACAATGCATATATTTCTATGTTATATGAATATTAGCTGATACAGCAAACATTGTCTTGCCAGAATAATAAAGTTAAACAAATAAAAATTTAGGGTTGAACTGAAGTATTTTGTGATGACGTTTCATAAAAAAAACAAGAGGTGGGCTACCCTTAACACCTTAGGGGGTTGAAAAAAAGATGTTGCACAATGATCTAACCGATATGCACAAAAAATTTTATGAGAATAGGTCAAGTCGTTTCGGAAGAGTATAGTAACTAACATTGTGACACGACAATTTTATATGTGTATTAGATATTTACACTGACAAAATAAATTGAATTTTAGCAGAAAATATTTTCTTTAGCAACGGTAGTAATAAAATATGTAAAGGGTTTTACAACAATCAGCTGAGCTTTAATTTTCAAATCATGCTCATTAGGCCCTGACAAGTGAACACCATTGATTGTCAAAAAAATCTTTTACTATGGGTGCGTCTATTATAAACAATGGACACCATTACACATGATTTTTTTTTATTTTAATTAATGATGAGCACATGACACACACCAATGACTTGCGAAATTGTTTTTGGAAGTTAAGTGTGATAAATATTGATGACCGAAAACTTTGTGCCCGGTATGGCAATAGGTTAGCAACCTATTCCATTTGGGACGTAAACATTACAGCTAGACGAGGCTTAACAGCCGCTGCCTACACCTTCGGGTAACAAAGGTGTCAAGTTATGTTATGTTATTGTAATTATATTTTTGGCTTTGTTCCACCTTGGTGATAAAATTAACCTAAGTAAAGGAGAAAGAAGTGGTGAATCTATATTAAATACCTTCACAAAAGAAATCTCACCATGTTCCGGTTGAACATTTGAGTAAGTAATTCTTCACTTTCAAGGCATATACTCTTCAGTTGGTGGCACTTCTGGAGCATTGCACAGCATAAGTAGCATACATAAACAGATCTATTGTCTTTTGTCTCAAACTGAAATGAAAATGATCATATCATCACTATTCTATTACCTTTACTGGTGTACAGGGAGACAATAACTTCTATGTAATTATTATGCACATTCTGTTACTTATATAAATTCACGCCAAGTCCTTTGCGTGGTAGGCAGAGATAATAGAGCAATAACAGTCTCGGTGGCGCAGTGGGCGAGCGCACGGCCTCTGATCCAGAGGTCCGGGGTTCGATTCCAGACACTGGCTCACACCAATGACTTTTCGAAATTGTTTTCGGAAGTTATGTGTGATAAATACCGATGACTGACAAACTTTGTGCCCGGTATGGCAATAGGTTCGCCACCTATTCCATTTGGGACGTAAACATAACGGCGAGACGAGGCTTAACAGCCGCTGCCTACACCTTCGGGTAACAAAAGGCGTGAAGTTATGTTATGTTATGTTATTTTTATAGTATGTATACTATACCGGCATTGCAGTCAGCTGCTCATACATTTCTTGAAGTTTTGTATTAACTATAGACTGCATACGAACATTCTCCACCAAACATACTCTACACATTGATTTATCCATATTTAATTACAATAATATGTTAATTATGGCTGCCAGGAAATTATTTATTTACAATCAATACAATGAAAGTAAAAGAGCTTGGGGATAAATTAAATTATTATTATTGCTGGTATTGCTAACGAAATAATCTGATCTCACTGACACTTCACTTCACTTCACTTCTTATTATTGGCTTCGCATACTAGCTAATGCGACTGAGCCACTCTCTTCATTTTCTACTTTGAACGCTTCAGACAGAAGAATTTGAACGGTTAGGAGGAGAATATGGCCAGTTAAGATGACCGCAGGATTTCTTCAACCAGCGTAGTAAATGAAATCAGAATCCTCCTTCATTGGCGCGTATTTATAATGACTGGTTGTTATTTATATTCTGCCAGGCTTAGTTGCATTGATGTCATAAACCAGAGGAAACAGATGAAGAAAGGATTTAAATATACAAAATTTCGATTGAGTAATTTATGACCCATATGATTTAAACATTCAACTACTTTCTACCTACAACAATAAAGAAACAAACACTATTACTAATTACTACCAGAACACTTATAAAAAACGAAAATATGAATTTTAAACTAGCAATAATAATGATAATTATTTACTGCTACAGTTTACAAGAAAATATTATTTTTTTTAACGAATTTACATAACATGTACCGTACTGTAGGTGAAGATATGAGAGAGAGAAGGCATTTGAGAGATGTAGGACGAGGAATTTCAGAGGGAAGGACATCATAGAGGGATTGTCGGAATCTCGGACAGGAGAAAAAAAGGTGATTGACATTACCTTCATCCAGTCCGCATTCACAAAGTGATGAGTTCCTGATTCTGAGCTTAGAAAGAAATACAGGGGTACAGGAATGACCAAGTCTAAGGCGGCAAATAGTGGAAACTGTACGTTTGTCCGCTTTACATGACCTAAAAAACCATGGAGACGAGGGAATGTCTGATTGGACATCGGCATAATGTTTACCTTTGATTAATTTTGATGCACTCCAGGCAACAGTCCATGATTTATACTGTAGAGACTTTGCAAGTAGACAAAGGTCCTGGGAATAGGTTTGAAAATGTTCTAGAGTGCCATTCTGTATTGCTAATCTGGCACAAGAGTCTGCATTGACGTTACCAGCGATTCCGGAGTGACCCGGGATCCACGCAAGTACAACTTTTATATTAAGTTGATGGCACTCCAGAAGATTTTGTCTGATTTTAAGGATTAAGGGAGAAAGAGATCTCGAACGGAAAGGATTGGAGAGTATATATTGAAGACAGCTTTTAGAATCGGAAAAAATTATGGAATTATTAAGGTTATGCGATTTGATGAAAATAATAGCTTCCAGCACTGCCAGAGCTTCACCAGTAAAAACAGTAGCAGAAGAAGGACACTTATAATTAAGAGTAATTTTAGAAGAGGGTATCCATACAGATACACCCACACAACTATCCGGCGATAATTTTGAGGCATCAGTGTAAAATTGATGCCACCCACTAAAGTGACGGTAAAAATTATCATGAAAGGCGCTGTGGGCACCAGGGGTATGTTTGACTATTCCGAAATTAAGAATGATGTTGGGATTAAGGGTTAACGCGTCATAAGGAGTAAGATATATTGGGTTCATCGAAAATTGGTTTATAGGGTTGGGAAGTCGAATGAGAGTTCTAAGACTACGGAGAAGGCAAGGTAATTTATTTTCAGAATTGCCAAAGAGTTCTAATAGATAATATAATTTTGGAATAAGAGGGTGATTTTTGTTCTGAATTAATTTAAAAAGGAAACGATCAGAGAGAAATTGCCTACGAAGATCCAGGGGAGGCTCACCACATTCAACCTGCATTGCATTAATAGGTGATGATTTCATTGCTCCCAGGATGATTCGTAGACATTTGGATTGGAGTTTATGAAGATTAACGAGATTAGTTTTATTACAGAAGTTAAGAAGAAAAGAACCATAGTCTAATTGACTGCGTATTATGGCATTGTACAAAAGTTTTTGAGTGTACGGATGTGATCCCCACCAAACACCTGAAAGGCAGCGAAGGATATTTATGCTCTTTTCACATTTTTGGACTAAAGAAGAAAAGTGAGCGGAACCAGACATTCTAGAATCCAATAATATACCAAGGAATTTAACAACATTGGATTGTGGAATGATCTCATCCTGAACTGAAATATTTATACGGGGAATACTCCTTTTTTTGGTGAAAACTACAACTGAGCTTTTTGATGGTGAAAGGCATAAGCCATGGTTAGCTAACCAGTCACTCAGGTAGCTGAGAGCCCTATTTAAGCGTTCAGTGGCATCCTCAATGGAAGAGGACGTTATGTAAAGAACAAGATCATCCGCGTATTGAAGAATGTGACAGAATGAATTTACAACCAGTTCGAGATCATGTAAATACAGATTAAATAGGAGAGGGCTAAGAACTGAGCCTTGAGGTAAGCCCTTCCAGACAATTCTACGCGGGTGATGGTCAAAATTGGACGTGACAACAACAGATCTCTCACCTAACAAGTTAAGGGTAAATCTAGACAACTTCACGGGAATTCCGAGCTGAGAAAGTTTATTTTTAAGAACCGGAAGCTGAACATCATCATATGCTGATGTTAGATCTAGAAAAACCCCCGTTAAATATTTATTTTCTTTAAAAGCAATTTGGATTTCAGTGGTAAGAAGGCTGAGATTATCCAATGTGCTCATTCCTTTTCTAAAACCAAATTGAGATTTAGCTAATAAACACCTGCTTTCAATCAACCATTCTAAACGATGTTTGATGAGCCGCTCCATTGTCTTAGCTAAAGTAGAAGACAGTGCTATAGGCCTGTAGCTACTTGCTTGGAGAGGATCTCTACCGGGCTTATGAATTGGAAGAACAATTTGAGATTTCCATTGACTGGGGATAGCACCATTATCAAAAAAAGAATTTATTAAATAAAGGAACATATCTTTAGATTTAGGGGATGACTTTGCAAGAAAGGAGTAAGGAATACCATCTATACCAGGAGAAGTGTCGGTCAGTCCGTCAAGCGCGAGAGAGAGTTCACTAGAGGAAAAGGGATGATCAAAATCGTCTCGAGAGGGTATAAACATAGGAGCTGTTGGCAGGGAAGCCAAGGAGGGAACAGATGGAGGGGCAAGTTTATCTAAAAAGGCCTCAATCCAAGATGAAGGATCGTTTGCTGATATATTTTGGATGTTAAAGGAACCTCTAAAACGTCTTATTTGATCCCAAATAAGTGAGGAAGGGGTTGTAGGCGATAAAGATCTACAGAAGTTAATCCAACCGAGGCGTTTTTTTTTCTTAACTAGCCTGGTGAATTTAGCTGCAGAATGTTTATATCTAAGAAAGTTGTCTGGAGACATAACCCGATTGTAAGCTCTCTCCGCCTCTCTTGATCTCACTGACAAAGAGGATATAAATAAAAGACCAAGAGACGGCACTCCAAGTAGGTAACAAAGAGTATGTAGGTACTGTCATGAGCTCATTTACACACACTGGCCGCGTTCCACATAAAGCCCACAAAGACCGCGACCGCGACCGCGGAAATTGCCGTTCCACTAACGTAAAAACACCGCGGGCTTTATGTGGAGCGCTAGTGTAGGCGTTGCGGTCGTTGTGGGCTTTATGTGGAACGCGGCCACTGCAAATTTCACCAACTTATTAATGTACAATACAAACTAATCATTCGTTCTTCCTCTGTAATGTTGTCATCGTTGCCGACCAATGCAGTAGGAAACATATGGAAGTAGCATGTCGACACAAAATTGAAGCAGGGTGTGACATCATTAAGCCGCATAAAATGGCGGTTTAGTGCTGCGCAGAAGAATTCTATTTATCGATAAACGTACTTGGCTAATGTTATTAAAAACGTTATTAAGTATTATTTTTAGAATTAAATATGTTGTATGTAAATATAGTTTTGGATATCAAAATAAGAGTATATGTTTTTCTTAAACTAATTACTTTCTTAATTTTATTTTAAACATAATTGAATATTAATTATTTGTAGAATTAATACTTAAATAGGAAGTAAGTATATTGTTATGCTAAATATTCTGTTTTGGAAGTCCAAATAAAAGTACATGTTTTTCTTATAAAACTTACCTCTATTTTACAAACTATTTTAATTAAGTTGCTGACTCTAAAGTAAGTAAATCACTACGGCAACATACCTCTAGATAGGTGAGCCCCACAACCCACAATAAATAAGAATAAACAAAACGAAACATCTTCAGAACATATTTTTAGTTACAAATGCATCTCTTATGACTTTCAGTCTAAGATCAGTTAATTATTACATATTTAGCAAATTTACAACAGGTTTTTACTTGTTACGAAATAAAAGTAATTTATTTAGAAAATTCCGCAAATAAATTAAACAAAAGACTGAAAACTTTGGGCCCGGTGTGGTAATGGTTTCGCCACCTATTCTATTTGGGACGTAAACATAACGGCAAGACGAGGCTTAACATCCGCTGTCTACACCTTCGGGTAGAGAATGCGTTAAGTTATGGTTACGTTAGTAGTGAGCTACAGCCACAAAACACCTTTCAAATTTCTAGATATTGTGAACGGTAGGTACTATATGCCCCAGTTGTTGTGAGTTACGATTAAAATAAAACAAACGATTAAATAATCAAAGAGTCGTTTATTGTTTATATTTCACAAATAAACACTATAGATAACAAAATCGAAATATAAGCATTTTTATAAAGTAACTAACTAAAATATTACAAGTACAAAATATTTGGCATGTCTTGAAGTCAATTTGAAATAATTATGGTCCCCTATTCCTTATCTATACAATTCTCCCCGAGATTTTATGGCACTCTCATGCAGGACCCGATAATTAGAAACAAAATAATAAATTTAAATCAGACTTTTATAGACTTTAAGCATATAAGATAAATTTACATTAAAATTACAACACAAGAAAAGTCGACTAAATTTAAAAAAAAATTAAATTTTCAAAAACTCAGGCTTTGTTCTAAGAGAGAAAAATTTAAGAATTACTTGGACTTAGTTTCTTAATTTTATCTTACATCAATAGTGCTAGTAATTAATTACTAATGTGTTTTTAACACTAAAAGCAGTTGAATTATCAGTTAAGTTTAAACATTTATTTTTTTTATTGAGTTTTTTACTATTTTCTGAGATTACGATTACAAGCAGATTAACATTTCTGATGGATTACGTTTCCATTTCTTACGTTCTATAAAGAGAAAAAACATTCATACTATCGTCTAAACGAATTTAGGAGTGAACGCTCCTTCAACTATTATCTATTACGAAACAAACTGAGTAACTCTAATATCCACGTTATTTCAACATTAAATGACGAACTGTATTTAATATTTAACGAATCTGCGACAGAAGGAAGACTATTCGAGTATACTGCTTAGTATTTACATATCTTTGGCCTAAATGGCTTTATAGAGATATCAGGTTAAGAGGTGTTGCCAGATTCAACTTAGCTGCAAGATTTATACTATGATTACAGTACATTGTTTCCCGGAATTGCTACGGGGACAAATTTACGCATTTTTCTGGTGGTCGGGTTACGTTTTTTTTTTCATCCGACTACACCAGAAAGAGGCCCATTAAATATTTAACTTCTTCAATTAAGTCTAATAAAAAGTATTTACAATTATATTAATAGGGTTTTCACATCGGTGGATACTAATATGAGAAATAAGATTCAACAAAAAAGGTTTTCCAAACACATAATATTTAGGTTGCGTGGAAACGCGAGTGAGTTTTTAAATAACGCTGGCTACTGAACACCTTATCACAAACATCACATTTATGTGATTTTTCACTAGCGTGCATACGAACGTGCTTTGCTAGTTCATTGCTCCTCTTAAATATTTTATCACATATGTCGCATTTATGAATTTTTTTATCGTTATGTATGCGCTCATGGATTGCCAGGCCCCCCTTATTGGTGAAACATTTTCCGCATGTATTGCATTGATAGGGTTTCTCAGCACTGTGTGTACGTATATGGGTGAACAGATGATTCTTTTGATTGAAACATTTTTGACATATTTCACATTGATACGCCGTTTCGGCTGTATGCATACGAATATGTGTGTTCAACTCATCACTCTGAGCGAAACATTTCCCGCATACATCGCAACGGTAAGGTTTTTCCCCAGCATGCACAAGAACGTGGTTATCCAGGGCACATTTTATACCGAAACATTCCTTACAAATGTGACATTTGAATGGTTTCTGGATGGTGTGGGTCGTATCCACGTGTCTCGTCAAGTCAGTCTTGTCATTAAAAAATTGGTCGCACATCTCGCATTTGAACGATTTAACAACCGCGTGAGAATCTGTATTTGAGACGCACTTGTTACCATAACTGTTTTCACAGGCGTTACACTTGTACGGTATATCACCTGTATGGACGCGAATGTGAATATTCAAATTGCTCTGTTTACTGAAACACTTGCCGCACACGTAACATTTGTACGGCTTGATAGCTATCTTACAACAATTAACGAATACTCTCCTTCTACGCATTTTCTCTTTTTGCAATTTTCGAGCCGCTTTCCTATTTTCTTCGCGTGTTTCTTCTGTGACATTTTTATTTGAATTATTACTCCCGCCCTCCATGGTCGCCGGTTGTACTTTCTGTGCTACAGCCCCACCTGATATAAAACGAAACCGATAGAGACAAAACGTGCTAATACAAAAATCAGGAACAATCAGTGAAATATAGATATCCTATATTTTCTTGATCGTCAATCTACATTACACTAACCTAGATTTTTCTTGCCGATGAGATCGTCCGCTGAGCTGTCGGTCCCGGGGGTAGCGTGGAGGCCGCTAATTACACTGTAAATACTGACACCCCGCTTTTGGTATATCTTTTTCATTCCATCTCTTTGAACTGGTTTTTTCACACCTGAAAGAATTAAGAATCGTTAATTCTTAAAATATATAATACTAGCTGACCCGGCGAACTCTGTTTCGCATCAAAAGTAATAACTGCTGCCCCGCTATGTTAATACTGCAATATCTTCGACAAATTTGAAGTCGATAGCAGCTATAGGTTAAAAATGGGAATTTTCCATTGTGAACACCCCCGCAACCCCCCTTGTGGGTGGAATTTCGTAAAATCCGTTCTTAGCTGACCTCTACTCGGCGAAAGGAATAATCCTACCAAATTTCAAGTCACTACGCCTTATGGTTCCAGAGATATCGTGATGAGTCAATATATAGGTGGAAATCTCTTATATATATATAGATCAACCTATGACTATGGCTACTATTTATTTAGTCGTCGATTAATAACTACTCATAATAAAATTGCAATAGACTTAAGAGCTTGTTCATTGAATATCTCAGAAAAAAAAAGTAACTTGGGAATTATTGGGAACTTAACCGAAAGTTTTCGTATTCGTAAGACAATAATAAGAATTGCTTGTTGTAAATCGCCGTTAATTAAGAAAACAAGACCGAGCAAGAGGTGTAAGGGCGAGCTGGGACAGAGGAGAGGGGGGTGGGGGGGTCGGGTGATGTGACGTCATAAACCGAAAAACTGAAATAGTTTATCAGTTTAAGAGATAGGCAGTTAAAAAATCAAAATGTTCCTCATTCGCTGTTTGTGTTCACGTTTATTTCGCAGAAAGCAATAAAAAATAGTAAAATTGCAACATGTTTAAACCGAATACTACATTATACCTTCAATGTGTTTTCCCTTGTCTTGTTCTTTATAAGTAACCAAAGGTTTCTTCCTGATAACATCCCCTTCATCAAGACCAGCCCCAGCACGAGTATTCTCGGGAGTTTCTATTTTCAAATGAGTAACTGGTAGTGAAACCTGCAGCCTGCCAAAATCGTGTGTTGCCTTTGGTACAAATTGCTATAAAAACAAACCACAATATATTTACTTATACTGCCAGCTGAGGTTTGTAATCATAATAGTGGTGATAATGTTAAAAAACGTCTCAGAGGTCTACTGGTCGAGCTCTCCGCTTCTAATTCAGAAAGTGGTGGGATGGATTCCGGGCTCACAACAATGATTTCAAGTTAAGTGTGACAAATATCGATGACTGAAAAATTCGTATCCGGTGTATGGCAATATATTCCGCCACTTATTCCGCTTGAAAGATAACGATTCGGCTAACGAGACTTATCAACCGCTGCCTACACCTTCGGGTACAAACAGGCGTGAAGTTATGTTGTTATGTTATGTTTGCATAATGTAAGCATTCAATTTTTAATTTATAATTTTAATTATTTCTACCAATAGAAAAAATATTGTGATGAAGTGTTTTTGATTAAAAATAAATAAAAATGTTTATAAACTTAAATAAATACGTAAGACTGACCAAATTATCATCAAACATTTTATTGAACAACTCTTCGCTCTGAAGACAGTTCACTCGCAACTGCTGGCATTTCTGTAATCTGGCGAAACACATGTAGCATACATGTAATGGTCTCTTGTCTTCTGTTTCCATCTGGTAACAAACCAAGGTTATTATTTTAAAATTAGTAGAGACACGAAATTCGCTGCATGAATGACCGGCTCGACTGGTAAAATAGCACGACCTCCGTGTATTGTTGTAAGGTAACTGTTGCTGCGTTTCATTCAGTGAGAGGATCTGGATGCTTAACACCTTCCCCTCATTCAACTTTCTACCAACTCTTATCCTATTTTAAAACCAACTCTTATCCTATTTTAAAATCTATAACAAAACTGTAAAACTATCTATACTGCATGTGTCCAAGGGTAGTTGTTGCCCATTAGGTGACCCAAAGAGATAAGAGGCAGCCTTATCCCAACGATTTTTTTTTCAACTTTACTGACGTCTATATATCTATATATCTAAATATATAATTACTACAACAAAACCTAGGAAAGAAAAATAGAGTTTTTAAAAATATCTTAACTTCCTTAGCTGTGGCTCATTTCTTTATAAAATGGATGATTACTTAACTGTTCATATCATGGTCTCTTGAAACTTGCAATGTAATGGTTTTTAAAGTTGTTATGTACTGACATTCGCAACTGGACTTTGACCTGCTATTTCAGCATTAAAAATGCATAGCTCTCACCATATCACGTTTCTAATTCGCACAATTGTTATTGAGAAACCCAGCATAAAACCCAACAACTTGATAAAAGGCATGTAGTTACAAATGAATAGCCATATATATACTTGTATTATGATTTATTTTCACTCTAAGTTCTCTCTGCCTACACCGCAAGGGATTTGGCGTGAAGTTATGTATGTATGTATGTAAATTTGTAAATGCATCACTGTCTTCAATATGGTTTTCACAGATGTGTAACTTTAAACAAAGGCCCTATTTAACTACATAAATGTAAAATTATGTTGAGAGTTTTGTAAATAAATTTCATTATGTTATAAGCTATGAAAAACAGTTATTTTCATTAGATACATATATATAGGCTGCGAACACTAACTGAATTATGCTAACAGAAGCAACTATTTCTTTTTTTAGAGCACAAAACTCTGAGAATAATAATATTCTTTTTCATTTCATAACTCTATCCTACTATCACAAACCTACTCTATTCAGAAGAATCATCGGTTACTTGTTATTTTTAATAATCTGGTTAGGCCCCATGCAAGTATTACGTAAGCAGATGTATTACAATTATTTACCCACCACCACCCCCATTGTCATCAAAAGTAAGCAAGGCTCTTATCCCCTCCCCCATAATTACTTACACATTTTTCAAAAAAATATTCTCAGGTGACCATCTAGAATATTGGTCCCAGGGCTTTTTTGGAAAATTAAATAACGATGTGATCCGCCCCCCCCCCCCTTTCTTCCTTCCATGTCATCTAAAATAAGCAAAGCTAAGCCCCCCCCCCCACCCCCTAAAGTGCTTACGTAATACCCTTACTGGTAATGAGTTAAAATGACTATAGGTGGCAAGAATTTAATTTTTACTTTCTATGGAGACTAAACTGCAGGTAGGAGCTATATTGTAATAGAATGATCTAGTATTATTTTTGAATTCTTCCATCTTGCTATCATTGAAAAAAAAAACAAATTAAATAAATAAAAATTGCAAAATTATTATGAGTAACTTAAAATTATACACTATTGTTAATTGTGAAAACATACCTAGCCATCACAGTTAATCAATCAATCACACTGCGTATTTGAATATTTGTACTGTCACAACAGGTGTTATAAGAAACTATTTTATGTATTCAAAATAACATAATTAAAGTATATAATGTATTTACTTTACCTAGCTTATCTTTCTGAGATTATTATGAAAAAGCCATATTCATAAGCAGTATTTTTCCATCAACTATTATTTCATTCATTATTGACAACCAAAATCATTTAACCAAGAACTTGATAGATTATCTCGGTGGCGCACAGGTCCGGGTTTGATTCCAGACACTGACTCACACCAATGACTTGTCGAAACTGTTTTCGGAAGTTATGTGTGATAAATATCGATGACTGAAAAACTTAGTGCCCGGTATGGCAATAGGTTCGCCACCTATTCCATTTGAGACGTAAACATAACGGCGAGACGAGGCTTAACAGCCGCTGCCTACCCCTTCGGGTAACAAAATGCGTGATGTTATGTTGATAGATTATATTAAAATACTAGCTGACCCGGCAAACATGGTCTTGCCAAAAAATGAAATTGAAAAAATATGGGTTGATCGTAGGGGGTTGAAGATTTAGGGATGTATGTATTTTTGTATCCCGTTTTATAAAAAAAATTAAATGCAGAAATATATTGAAAAATCAAAAAAAACATATTGAGGGGTGGGCTACCCTTGTGATGCGATTTAGGGGGATGAAAAATAGATGTTGTCCTATTCTCAGACTTAACCGATATGCATACAAAATGCAATGAGAATCGGTCAAGCCGTTTCGGAGGAGTATGGGAACGAAAATTGTGACACGAGAATTTTATATATTAGATTTTAGCAGTAGATTCTAAAAATTATAACACCAGTGCTGTGTTTAAATTGAAATAATGTGAAGTAATGGAATATTATTATAAAAAATCTAAAAAAAACTATAATTAGCCTCCAGGATAATATCAATACATAGTATTAAACAAAGTCGCTTTCCACTGTCAGTATATGCTTATATCTTTGAAACTACTCAACAGATTTTTATGCATTTTTTTTATAGATAGGTGGTGTCAACAGGGTGGTTTTGATCTATAATTTATATATGATATAGTAAAGAAAGTGATAAATCCCAAATTTACTAATTTATTTCTTTTGATGCGGAACAAAGTTCACCAGGTCAGCTATTGAGATAATAAAACAAAACAAAAATTTAATAAATAAAGAAAAAAGAAGTTTCATTGTCATTTCATTCAGTAAATAACATAAATTTATATTTTAGTAATATTGGTAGGTTACTGGCTCAATCCATCCCTAGAACCCATTCTCCCGTTCATTTAAATGTACCATCACATTCAAGTCTACGCTCATTTGTCTTATTACCCACTGATACCAATGAGATACGAACATTGATTGCTAACCTTAGGACCAGCCACACATCTGGATACGACAATATTTCTAGTACTCTCATTAAAAGATACGCCAATTTATTAATAGGCCCTATTACCCATATTTGTAACACCTCCTTTGCCACAGGTATATTTCCCGACGATCACAAAAAGTCCATCATCCACCCCATTTATAAAAGTGGTATCAGAACTCAAATCGGAAACTATCGTCCCATATCGATTTTACCCACGATCTCCAAAATCATAGAGAAAGTGATTAATACCCAGCTAACAAAATATTTAGAATCCAATAATCTCTTGTCTAACAATCAATATGGATTTAGGCATGAACGATCTACCCGCGATGCTGTTCTAGAACTTACTAATAATATAGTTGGCAAACTCGACAAGGCGTTCGACACTATATCCCCTTCTCTATTATTAAAAAAATTAGAACTAATGGGAATACGTGGCACTCAATCAACTTTGTTTAAGAGCTACTTGAGCAATCGTACCCAACGGGTGGTCGTCGATAACTGGGTTAGCGATGAATCTATTGCTAATATTGGATTACCACAGGGCAGTATACTAGGTCCGACGTTATTCTTAGTCTTTATCAACGATCTTTGTCAGCTGCCTTTAACTAACGGGAAAATAATTTCTTTTGCCGATGATACAGCGTTATTTTTCTATGGGGATTCGTGGGAGGATGTTTACCATCATGCCCAGATTGGATTCTCTAGGGTAGCGATGTGGTTGAAAGACAATTCATTATCATTAAATACGGATAAAACTAAATACATAACTTTTACTTTATCAAACTCACTCCAACCATGCAACCCAAATCATGTTATTACAGCCCATTCATGCTCTAATTATCCAGCTACTTCATGTGTATGTCCCACAATTCAAAAAGTTCAGGACATTAAATACCTAGGAGTAGTCCTCGATAGTCATCTCAGATACGATAAACATATTGATCTTGTATCCAAGCGTCTAAGAAAAATCATTTACATTTTCAAAAACCTCCGAAATGTGGCGAACTGGGAGATACTGAAACCCATCTATTTTGCACTCTGCCAGTCTTTGCTCAGTTATTGTTTATTGGTTTGGGGAGGTGCTGCGAAGACTCATCTTTTGAAACTTGAACAAGCTCAAAGACTTGTTTTGAAAGTTTCAAATAATCTTCCATTCCTACATCCTACCACAGACCTATACTCTACTTGCAATGTCCTTACCGTTCGTCAACTCTTTATTTCACAAATCATTTTGCACAAACATTCGCTGTTACCCTATGATCTAAATGTACGTTCCCAAGATCGCATTAAAACTAAAGTTTGCCCAATAATATCACATAGGTCCAGTCTAGCCCATCGATCCTATTATTTCCTTAGTAATTACCTATATAATAAGATAAATATGCTACTGAATATATACCCCTTAACTAAATCACAATGTAAAAGAGAGAGAGAGACTCCATGTATATTTACAGAAATTAGATTATGACAGCACTGAGCAATTAATAACTGTGGCGTCTTGATAGTTGGAAATAGTACGTATCTAAATAATTTACTTATTTATCTTTATATATATATGTAGTAGCATTGTATATTTATATATTCCCACAAACACACAGATATACACACACACACACAAATACAAACCAAAACTACTCACACGCAAACATATATATGTACTTATAAAGTGACATAATGTACTTTTAATAACATGTCTTATTTTTCTCAAAAACTCCAAAAGAGGACTGGTAATCTGCGTGACAGGGCAACCTAGTGCAGATACCATCACCTCACAAGGGGTTAATGTTGTAGCTATATATAATATGTTAACTATACTATGTAAACTATGTAATATGTTATATTGTATGGATAAATAAATAAATAAATAAATAAATAAATTGTAACAGCTTGATGACATTGTAATTCTACAGAAATAAGTGCATCAGTAATATACCCAGAAGGCTTGCATTTTAGATATCGAAACTCTTTACACAAGCATACTCAAGCTCTCTGATAACAGGATTAATCAATCAGCTTATTGTCTCTTTCGCTTTGTAAAGACAATGAAGAATTTACCCTTTATGTCCTAAGAGTTTCAAAACCTAAATGGCATGTACAATTAGCATTCAAGTTTTTTTTTTGGATCCTGCGCTGATGGAAGGTTCCCCGTCATGTTGAGCGTCCCATAAGAGTATTGATAAATATTATCATAATTGAGAACTATAGATGTTTCTAAAGTGGGTGTAACAATTTTCTATATTCTCGTTATGAATAAGGACGTGTATGGTGCTACTCTCGGTAATTCTTATTAGAGCGATAGTTAAATTATAGAAGAATGTATAGATGAAATACTTACCGGTTTCTCGGTCAGCTTCTCGTAAATTTCTTGAATACTGGTATTACGTATATAATACATGCGAATATTGTCGGCTAAGCAAATTCTACACATTGACAACTTTTCCATAGTGATAGAATTCTACAGTATTCAGAGGGTAGTTGAACCTATTTTACTGCGTGCGCTTCAAGAAGAATTGATCGAACATTTGGTTTTTTTTGGAATTATTTATTAAAAATCTTCGATAACAGACCGTTTATTGACAACACTTTATATTTATGACCAATAATTTAGTACACTACATCGCAGATATCTAAAGGCTTAACAAGCTAAAACCACAAATAGATACAATATTGCTCTTAAAATCTAATCCATCAATGATAAAATATGGATCTGGAATGACTTGGAATGGGAAGAGAAAATAAAAATATAAAGTTAATACCAAATTCTGTAACCAGGTGTCGCTTTTATTGGAAGATTTGTTGCCAACTAAAATATTTAAGGAAGCAGTGGTAATAATTTGTGATCAGGTGGAGAATTAATTTTAAATGGCTTTATCTATATTATATAATATTGTATTTTTCAATAAGCATTTTGTAGATTATGCTACGATAAAATAAATAGTATTTTACCGAACAGTATTGCGAGCTTTAATGACGATGGTGATGTCTGTGACGTCAGTGAATTTTAGAGATGTGCCAACTCGGACAAATCCTAACATGAGTTGACTCGAGTTAAAATGCACGTAGCAGGATAATTTGTATGTTAATATAAAAAAGTCCGCGGATATTGAATAGTCTAAAGCTTAAAAGTAGTTATAAGTTATTGCATCAGCAAAAAATTTTTTTAACAATTTTTTTATGTATTAGTTTATGTATGATTAGGTTAGCTTATATTATGCTAGTGTAGGTTAGTTTATGTTAGTTTTAAGTTTATTACTTCATAAAAAAATTACGCCAGATAAGGCCTTATGGCTTAAAAGCCTTAGCCTGTCCAATACTGGATGAATATTTTAAGAAAATATTGACATGATTTTTTAAAATATAATTTTACGACCTCGTTGCTAAGACCTTTAAGTCAAGTCTTTTTATTACAATTAACTTCTTAATTCTTAACCTAAAGTGATCTTAACCTAACCTAGCCTAAGCCTACAGCTTAACCTAACCTGACCTAATCATCCATAAAGTCGTGGCACTTTACGCGTTATGTTTCGAGGGAGTTTTGACGACAATGTAGAAGAGCACACTAAATACGATATTTACACCATTTCCCACATTTGCACTCATATACGAACACTTATTAAATAAAACGCCACGAATTTCATTCAATAATATGCATTGAAACACAAATCCGAGAAAATAATGCAATCGGACATGTCTCTTCCACAGTCCCGCCAAAACTCCAAAGAGTATATAAATATGCAAAACTCCCGTAACCTTACCATGATGGGCAGAATGACTTTCTTTGATCTGTAGGTATTTATATACTCTTTGGTTAGGTACCTACCTATTTTTATGCTCTGTGCTACCTACCTCTACTTAAAGAACTGGAGTTTTGGCGGGACTGTGGAGGAAACATGTCCGTTATTTGCATTATTTTCTCAAATTTGTGTTTTAATGGATATTATTGGATAAAATTCGTGGCGTTTTATTTAATAAGTGTTCGTATATGAGTGCAAATGTGGGAAATGGTGTAAATATCGTGTTTAGTGTGCTCTTCTACATTGTCGTCAAAACTCCCTCGGAAAATCATGCATAAAGTGCCACGACTTTATGGATGATTAGGTTAGGTTAGATTAAGCTGTAGGTTTAGGCTAGTCTTAACCTAAACTAATCTTAACCTAAGTTAAGATTAGTTTAGGTTAAGACTGAAGATTTTATTTAGAACAAAATGACGACTTAAAGGTCTTAGCAACCAGGTCGTTAAATCCTTATAATAATATACTAGAGAATAGAGAATTATACACAATTGACACATAGAAGACTTGAATAAATAAAGTCCATTCCATTTTACTAAAGCATTAGGATAAAAACGATGAATGGTCTGAATGCCGTTGCGGCCGTAAAATAAGAATCTACCTCTATTATAGAGAAATTATCAGCATGCTTTATATACTAACTGCATAATATCAAAAATACATAAAACCCATTATGGTATTATTCCTAATTTAAAGGTTTGAATCGTTCTTTATAGGCATATACGCAAGACGTTAAGTACAATATCAAACAGAACACTGCATTTTTTACAAATGAATATCCTCATATAAATTTAAAGAAATCTAGGTTATAAATAAACTGAAAACTTTGAAATGCATAGATCCTTATAATCATTCTGCTACAAATAATTAATCAACATGTCTGTAGATAAGCTGTATGAAAGTAATAATTATTTAATTGTTAATAAACCTTATGACATGTATATTAATTCTGATGATGAATATGAGAAGGTGAGTCTTATTGAATATGGGTTATTTACTCTTGTAATTGTTATTAGCCTTGGTATCTAACTAGGGTTAATAACAACTACAAAATATTTGAGTATTTTTTATTTCTATTACATTTGTGAATTATTGAATTCAATGCTTTTATAAAATTTTGCTAACCACAAATTGAGTTTGACAATGAGGTATATTTCAGACTTTTTGGTTGGTTGGTTGAAAAGAATTACAAAGTTTTAAACTACATCTGTAACATTTGTTGTTTAAAAATGAACTACCTCTGAAAAATTTACTATTTTCCTCCTACAAATGTACCAATCATTGAATTTGTGCAATTGTTCTGTAGGGCTTCACCTAGTTTCTGTGAAACATAGAAACACTAAATTAATTTGACATTATCTTCATTTCTAGAATACGGTAACTTATCACATCGCCGCACCAGATTCTCACTTATCAACATCCGCCTTCCCTCTTCATTTTGTTCAACGACTTGATTATGCCACTAGCGGTGTTCTGTGCATAGCAAAAAATAAATCATCAGCAGCAAAGGCAGGCAAACTGTTTGAAAAGCGGCTAACAAAGAAATATTACTTAGCGGTGCTGAGAGGTCATGTACAGTTTGAAGTGGCTGATATTGGGTTTGATGTTGGTAAATATTTTTTTTCTACCGCTATTTACACATTTAAAAATTAATTATAACTATATTATGTAATTCATTGTTATAATAAAACAAATGTGGTAAAAACATTTATATAATAATCCCCCAAAAAACAAATTTCCTAAATACTGTGGTCAAATAAGTGTTTTGGAACTTCCTGATACTATTAGGATCGAACTTTTAGGATTTCGCATTGCATCATCATAACGTAGTATAAAACAAAGTCGCATTCCGCTGTCTGTCCCCTTAAATACTTTGATCTTTGAAAAGACGCAACGGATTTTGAAGCAATTTTTTTAACAGATAGAGGGTGTCAACGGGTTGGTTTTTATTAGCTTTTTATTAGCTTCACCTGTATGTTTGTTTGTAGGTTTGTATGTTTGTATGTTTGTTTGTAACCGACTTCTTTTTTAGTTTCCGCTGATTGCCACTAGATGGTGCGATTTGTGAACTATGAAAGTTCTAGACTAGAAAACCGAGCTAAAAAACAGAAAATAAATTTTAATGAATTTAAATTAAGAAAATAGTGTTAATAATATAATAATATAATGTTAATAATTTCAATGAATATAAATTAAAAAAAGTGTGGGGTGCTTTTTAAGATATTATCGAAATGATAATCACTCTACTCATATCTGTCAATAAAATATTTATAATTATTGACACCATGCACCCCACGCTTTTTTAAACGATAGATGGTGCGATTTGTGAACTATGAAAGTTTACAAATCGCACCATCTAGTGGCAATCGGCGGAAAGTTTACGTTATCAACTTGAAACGAGTTCCTTATATAAGTCACAGATGGCGCTATTCCTCAAATTCGAAACAAAGAAACGCGCTGTTAGAAATATATAGAAAACCGAACTAAAAAATTTAAAATAAATAATAGTTTAAAAAAACTAAAAAACACGCTTTTTATAGAAAACCGAACTAAAAAATAGAAAAATAAAAAAAAAATATTTTATTTTATAAAAAGCGTGGGGTGCATGGTGTCAATAGTTATAAATATTTTATTGACAGATATGAGTAGAGTGATTATGATTTCGATAATATCTTAAAAAGCACCCCACGCTTTTTTTAAAATAAAATATTTTTTTTTTATTTTTCTATTTTTTAGTTCGGTTTTCTATAAAAAGCGTGGTTTTTAGTTTTTTTTAAACTATTTATTATGTATAACTGTGTAACTATTATTATGTATAATTCACATAATGTAGTAAGAAAACGTTAATTCTAAACACTGTAAAAAAAACTTTTGATGCGGAACAAAGTTCGCCTTGTCAGCTGGTATTACTTTACTAAACGGGAATGAACGCGACGCGTTTAAGTAAACATTATTTTACCTTGAGTAATGTTTCGGCCAAGTTGCACAGGCCGTGGTGAGGTGGTCACAAGCAGACCGGTGCAGCGCCATCACGACTCCGTCGATGGGACAGATATTTGTTCATCTACCCTCATCTCTTGATAAATTTTCTTGAGGTACCGTCACTCATGAAACACTACACTTGAGCCGTCCCTATTTTGTACGCCCAACGAGGCATGCGCATGCGGCGAGGGGGGCCGCCACCCTTCACGCAACGCTAAATCTGACGGGACGAGAAGACGGGAGTGCTGCTAAGGCACGCGGAATGTAAGAGGTACTATGACAAGAAAGATGAATGAGATGATGCATGTAATAAACGAGAGATGCCTGGATGCCTTACGATTGACGGCGATAAAGCGGAAGGGGAGTGAGGCCGAAGACCTTCCCGGAGCCATGGTAGCCCTATGATCCGGACCTGTGACGTTCTGTCTTCTCAGCCTACGCCTATTTTGCGTGAAGTTATCTGTGTATATATATATATATAAATATAAATGTTTATATATTTTTTTTTTACAAAGGTGTGGATGCAACTACACAAGACTCCAATCATCGAATGACCGCACTCACCACGAGCAGGTCCTCCGCAAATTGCATACAATCTAGACAGGCTCATACACGCGTTTTAAGGCTTGAAATTGGCTACTATGAAGGAGATCCAGCTTCCGTTGTGTTATTGAAGCCAATTACTGGTACAGTTATTATTACTGTTATTATTTTGATTTTTTTTTGCCCTTTGTACTGTGTACAATTAAATATATTCTATTTGATGTGTATTGTTTAGGTCGTCGTCACCAACTACGCGTGCATTGTGATGCAATAGGACACACAATTGTTGGAGATTATACTTACAGCAACACCCGAGATAGTACACCGTATAGGATGTTTTTACACGCAACGAGGTAGATTTTCTATTAAATATTATTAAGTAAATTAATGTTTATGTTAAAAAAATAATACGATCATATTTAAGATTTAGGTCTGCATCAACACAAATTCAGCCAAAAAAAATTATTGGTCTCAAATCTGGTATTCAGAGCTGATTCACCTTTTGCCATCTGTATTTAATCAGACGCGGGGTGCTGAATACTCCTGATGAAATACCTAGTTTGTTTATGATGTCAAAATTTAAAAGATATTTCAATAAAAAAAAAAAAATCTTGACACAGATCTTGGCACTAATAATTAAGCGTGATATCAGCTGAGCTTTTCTGCTCACATTTTTTTGCGCCCTGGCATCTGGCTATGCTCCATTTAAGCTGTTTCCTAACGTTACCCTTCCTTCGACATCCGCGGTGTACCTACCATCCCTGCTAAATGTGCATCCAAGATGAACAGTTTCATCCACCCTTACGTCTTTCCTTTAAAACTTTATAACTTTACTTTTCATCGCGTTTAATTAAGCCTTTCGTCAAACAATCGTCAGATCAGACGGCGACTCGGCTAATAGCAGGGTGTCATCTGCGTAACGCAGGCAGCTCACAACTAGATCACCCATTCGCATCCCTACATTCTTCGATCTCACTCTCTGGAGACAACTGTCCAGGTGCAGAATGAACAGCCGAGCGGACAGCACGCAACCCTGTCTGACGCCGATATTGACTTCAAACCAGGGGGACAAGCCGCCGTCAACACGTACACACGCTGTGCAGCCCTCATAAGTGGACTGCACAACACGTAGCACCCTGTCAAACGCTTTGTCCACAAAACCGCAAAAATCCTTCCGACTCAGAGCCAGTTGCTCCTCCACAACGTTGCGGAGTGAAAAAATCTTATCCATGCATATCCTTCCGCTTCCGAAACCACCCTATGCGTCCCATGACACTCCGTCAGATATCAGACTTTCTCCTTTCAATACTTTTTCTACACATTCATTGCTAAGTTTTGTTTATATGTATTCAAATTAAATGTTATGAATGTGATTCGCGAAAATCTAAGAAATAAATATAAAATGTTTTTGTATTATTTTGTTACAGACTTGTATTACCAGTGCAACATGAGCCTTTGGATATTCAAACTCTAGAGCCATTCCATTTGGACGCACAGTTTAGTGCTAAATGGAAATCAGAGAAAGTTTTCTACAAATATAGACAGCAAGAAGATTTTCAATCAGTTTGTGATATTTTAGACAAGTCATATGTTGTTGGCGTTCAATATAAAATGTTTAAATTATAATTTGGCATTGAATAAAAATTGATTATACACATTATGGTACTCTGATGTTAATTTACTCTTTTATTCAGCTCCTGTTATATTTAAATTAACTGTGTCCACGAATTAGTTAGCGTCGAATTTGATGAAAATATATTTAAGAAAGTTTTTACAAAATTTGTTGGTACTCGAGATACGGCCTGGTGACGGTCGGACGGGCAGCGAAGTCTTAGTAATAGGGTCCCGTTTTTGGGTACGGAAACTTAAAAAGAGACTTAGCGAACCTAAAAACTAATTCCTAGCGAAGGAAAAGCGTGTAACTGTGGTAGAGACATGCATTTGCGGGCCTCGTGGCGCATTGGTAAAACTACCGGCTGCAGCATTGAGGTCGGGGGTTCGATTCCCACCCGAGCACAAATATTTGTGACAAACATGAATATTTGTGTGGCGTCTGGGTGTTTTTCTATGTATTATAAGTATGTATTTACAAAAGAAAAGTATATGTGTATTAATATCCGTTATCTAGTATCCATAACACAAGCATTTAGTTGGAACTAGAGGGCGCTGTGTGTATTGTGTCCAAGATATTATTAATTATTTATTAATGTTTATTTCGCTACAAGAATGGGCCGGCTCGACCGGTGAAATACAACGACCTCTTAGAGAACATTGACGTAAAGTGGCTGATGGCGCGTTTCGTTTGTGGAGAGAGGAACTCACAGAAATAGATCAAGATAGAACGGCTGCGATGTCATATTTCCATACATTTCGAGCATGTCACTTTTTTGAAAAACCACGCCCACAGCGTGACGTCATTTTCATTGTGAGCGGGGCGACTAGTTAGGAGACACACTCATTAGATTATCGATATTAATATCGGCAACGTGTGTTAATTTTATTATTTTTATATTGTACCAACTTTATTGATTTTGTGTAACGATAATCATAGAAAGTAAAACATGTTAAATACTTTAATCCGACACATCCGACAAATCCTGGTTACAGCGCCCACGCGCATTCCAGATGTCGACGATCATTTACCTTCCCTGTTGGATCTTCTGCTGACCTCGCATCCCGACGGATATGTGGTCTCCGTAGACGCCCCTTTGGGCTCTTCGGACCACTGTCTGATAAGGAGTACAGTGCCACTCACGTGCCCACTTCGACCGCGTATTGCGAGTCGCCGCCGTGTGTGGCACTATAGGTCAGCGGACTGGGATGGGATGCGAAGTTTCTTCGCCTCCTACCCATGGGGGCAGGTTTGCTTCTCGTCGGGTGATCCTGACGTTGTTGCCGACTCTGTCACTGATGTGGTGCTGCAGGGAATGGAGCTTTTCGTTCCATCCTCAGTGGTGCCAATCGGTGGCAGATCCCAGCCCTGGTTTGATCGCACGTGCAAAATGGCATCAAGCTTTAAGCAGGAATGTTATCAAACCTGGGCAAATGCAGCGGCGTCTGGGGACCTAAATACCGGCATTTACAAGAAGAAGTACAATTATGTCTCCAGATCCTTCAAAAGAGTGTTAGCCGTAGCAAAGTCTAAGTACATAGGCAAAATTGGGGAGAAACTAATTCGCCTTCCCTCGGGAACTCGTGCGTTCTGGTCTCTCGCCAAGGCTGTCCTTGGAAACTTCTGCAAACCGTCTCTTCCGCCATTGCACAGGGAGGACCAGTCATTGGCCCATGACGCTAAAGAGAAAGCCAACCTTTTTGGCACTCTTTTTGCGGCTAATTCGACTCTGGACGATAAGGGGAAAATTCCACCGACCATCCCACGTTGTAACCACGCCATGCCGGAGATCTGTTTCCGGCAAAGTACTGTACGGCGCATACTTTTCTCCCTAGACGTCCACAAGTCGAGTGGGCCTGACGGAATCCCAGCAATCGTGTTGAAGATGTGTGCTCCGGAGTTGGCACCGGTTCTAACGCGTCTCTTTCGGTACTCCTACTCTCTCGGCGCTGTACCAGCATCGTGGAAGGTAGCTTTGGTCCACCCGATCCCTAAAAAAGGTGATCGTTCAGATCCGTCCAACTACAGACCAATCGCCATCACCTCCCTGTTCTCCAAGACTATGGAAACACTGATCAACCGCCAGCTCCTTAGCTATCTAGAAGAGCACCAGTTGATTAGCGACCGTCAGTACGGATTCCGTCAAGGTCGCTCAGCTGGTGATCTTTTAGCCTACTTAACTCATCGGTGGGCGGAAGCGGTTGAGAGTAAAGGAGAGGCGCTGGCCGTTAGTTTGGACGTGGCGAAGGCCTTCGATCGGGTTTGGCACAAGGCACTTCTCTCGAAGCTTCCATGTTATGGGCTTCCCGAGAAATTATGCGATTGGGTCTCCAGTTTTCTCATGGATCGGAGCATTAAGGTCGTTGTCGATGGGTCATGCTCCGACTTAAAACCTGTGAATGCTGGAGTCCCCCAGGGCTGTGTGCTATCCCCTACGCTGTTTCTTCTGCATGTGAATGACATGCTGCAGTACAGCAGTCTTCATTGTTATGCGGATGACAGTACGGGGGATGCCCTATATACCGGCCACCCGCGGATTTCTCGGGAAAACGTCGATGAGTACCGGAACAAACTTGTGTCTGAAATCGAAACTCTGCTTAGTCAGGTTTCGGACTGGGGCCGACTAAACTTAGTCCAATTCAACCCTAAGAAGACACAGGTTTGCGCGTTTACCGCTAAAAAGACACCATTTGTCGTAGCTCCCTGCTTTGAGAGCACTCCCTTAGCCGTCTCAGCCAATATCGGAATTCTTGGTGTCGACTTGTCGAGTGACGTCCAATTTCGCGGTCATCTGGAGGGCAAGGCCAAATTGGCCTCCAAAAAGCTTGGTGTGCTCAATAGAGCGGGACGGTATTTCACGTCAGGTCATCGCTTGCAACTGTATAAAGCGCAGGTCCGGCCTCACGTGGAATACTGTTCTCATCTTTGGGCGGGGGCACCCCACTACCAGCTTTCTCCATTTGACCGCATTCAACGACGCGCGGTTTGGCTTGTCGATAACCAAGCTCTTTCCGATCGGCTTGATCCGTTGGCGTTGCGGAGAGATGTTGCATCTCTATGCATCATGTACCGCTTATACCACGGAGAGTGCTCTGAGGAATTGTTCGGACTTATACCGCCTGCTGACTTTCGCAATCGCCCGACTCGCCAGTGTTTCCATCCACATCGGCTTAATAGTTGGCGATCTACGACAGTGCGATTCAGCCGT
This sequence comes from Euproctis similis, assembly GCA_905147225.2. Taxonomy (NCBI): domain Eukaryota; kingdom Metazoa; phylum Arthropoda; class Insecta; order Lepidoptera; family Erebidae; genus Euproctis; species Euproctis similis. The sequence goes on from LR990107.1 coordinate 5,882,283, forward strand.
CACTTCCTGCCACGCACTGCTCCTATATGGAACCAGCTGCCGGCAACGGTATTCCCGGACCGCTACGACCTTGGAACCTTCAAGAAACGAGCGTATTCCTTTCTTAAAGGCCGGCAACGCTGATGCGACGCCCCTGGTGTTGCGGATGTCCATGGGCGGCGGTGATTGCTTTCCATCAGGTGACCCGCTCGCTCGTTTGCCGCCTTTTCCCATAAAAAAAAAAAAAAAAAAAAAAAAAAAAAAAAAATCCGACCTAAAACATATTTTTCCAACAGTATATAAAATTTAATTATAAATATTTTACTGTCCTTGAAACTATACATATTTATTAAATATTTTCCGTTTTGTAAGGGTTGGCCTCACAGACCTGGTTAAATAACGAAGCCGAACGTCGACATATACCTCGGTTACTGCCCGTTTGAGAAGAACGAGATGATTTTCCATTGGCGATTGGTCAAATTGGTGAAAACTTATACTGTCAAATAAACTGCTGCCAATGTAATTACGAAGCACTTTGGTTGAAATTTGTGGTGTTAGAATAAAGTAGGGACAAAGCAAGACATGATATGATACTCGAATTATTATTGAATTAATTTATCGATAAGTCCTAAGACTCAACGATACATGGAGTGCCCATCTCTAACATTCGAAGACCAATCACAGCGATCAACTGGCAGGTGTATTGTGTATTTTGTTCGATTCGACGTACATTACGCGTATAATTTATGCGCGCAATGTTTTTGTATACGAGCGTTGAATGCGGACAGCAATGGATATTTATCATAACGAAAAAATATACAACTTGTGATCGTAATTATTGAACATAGTAAAAGTAAAACAATAATTTATAATCTCAAAAAAATAATTTCTACTGATTTTCTATACTTACTGATCATAGAAATATTTCCTTTTTTCATATTTGCTTCACTACTTTTGTTTTTACAATTTGCCACAGCACAATAAGGCATATATGTGACGTTTTATCTATTTTTTTACGTCCTGAACGCAGGGCAGGAACGCTCGTTGCGTAATGAGAGCGAGTTTCGAAAAGCATGCAATATAGTGCATGGTTTTGGCACGCTTGCCACGCCTATTCGCCGTTCTATCTTGATCTATTTCTGTGGAGGAACCCCATATAGGTCGGAAACACAACTAGTGATGTGCCAACTTGAATAAATCCTAACTCGAGTTGACTCGAGTTAAAATGCACGTAGCTCGAGTTAGGGTAGTATTAAAGTTAATATAAAAAAATTTTTTTTCCGCCGATATTGATCATAGTGATGTGACAACTCGGAAAATCCTAACTCGAGTTGACTCGAGTTAAAACACTCGTAACTTGAGTTGCAACTCGAGTTAGAGAAACTAAAAAATAAGCACCGTAACCAAAAAAAAAACGTATACAGCGGAGTGTCAGTTACGATAAGGAAAGGATAGATACTATATAAATTATACCTTAAATCGCAAAGTGTCGAGGGTTCATTATAATATTAATTTTTTATGATAGTCTCGGTGGTCCAGTGGTCGAACACGCGGTTTCTAATCCAGAAGTCCGGGTTCGAATCTTGGCATTGGCTCACCAATGACTTTTCGATATGGCTTTCGGAAGTTAAGTGTGATAAATATCGATGACTCAAAAACTTTGTCGCCAATCTCAACAGGAGACTACGACTGGTAGGCCCTGAGGGTTTTATGGAGTTATTTTCAGTTCACTTCAGTTTTTCGTTACTGCGATTATAACCCAACTATTTAGTCACTTTTGGCCATGTATGACAAAACTTAAATTATTATCTAAAACATATTTAAAAAGAGACTAGTTAGTATATATTTATAGCTAAAAACAACATGTATATATTAGGTACTAATATTTATAGTTTTATTTTTTTACAAGATACAAATTGGAGATAAAAGATTTTTGACAGGACAGAAATAGGTGAATTTCAAATTTGCAACAAAAATGTGACACTGATTGTTTTGTACGAATGTAGTCATATATCATCACGGCTCATCTTGTCTTCATCTCACTTCGTTTCATGTCTATTTGATCAAGTATTTGAACTCGAGTTGGAAGTGGTCCACTCGAGTTAACTCGAGTCAAGCCCAACTCGAGTTAACTCGAGTCAGCAACTCGAGTTGATTATCACTAAACACAACAGTAACACTCTAAGTGTGTTGCTGGTGTCCATGGGCGGCTCAGGGTGCTCCCATAAAAAAAAATCAGAAGCGTGTGCTCGACCACTGCACCACTGAGACTGTATAGATAAATGAAAAAATAGATGATTAAGTTAAAAATACCCCTAAAAATAAAACATCCTTCAAATAAGTACGTACGTAATAAGAACCCTAGGTAAATGAAGGTTAGGAATTGAATTATAAACAGATGGAATGATTTTGAGTTTGATAATTTTGTAGCTTAGACGGTTCAGAACGATTGAACTAAATCGCAGCTGCAAGTTCTAAAATCTAAATGATAACTTTTGAGATCTAGGTTAAAACCTAACTCGAGTTGACTCGAGTTAAAATTCACGTAACTCGAGTTGCAACTCGAGTATTAGGGTAATTTTAAAGTGAAAAAAATATTTTTTTTCATCTGCTGATATTGAATAGTCTAAAGCTTGGAAGTCATTCTATCAAGCATTAATCGTTTTATCTATGTTGTAGTTAAAATTATCTATAATAAGTTTTATACTATGTTAATTACATAGTATAAAACAAATTCACTTTTCACTGTCTAGCCCCTCATATGCTATGCGGATTTTGATGCATTTTTTATTAAATAGAGCAAGCAGCAAATAAAAAGTGACAATTTTCAAGATGTAGCACATGAATTGCAATTTGCCCTGAGTGATGGATCAAAATGTTTATAATAATGTTCTACATTATTAATTCAACAAATATTTTCGAAGATATTGCAGTATTTACATAGAGGGACAGCAGTTATATCGCGCAGTAGTACCGCCCAAGACGCGTGCCGATAAATAGCACAAATTGAACCTCATGATATCCAAAATTTACTAATTACTCATTTACTTTTGATGCGGAACAAAGTCGCCAGGTCAGCTAGTTATCTATAAATCAACAAAAAATATTTATATACATCCGATGGTTCAGACAATTGGACATGTAGGATAATGCAAGATTGACTAAGCAGATATGCAATGCAAAAGCGGATGGATGCAGGAGTCGAGGACGGCCACAGTACACCTTCCCTGACCAAATAGAACGAGTCCTAGAGGAAGGTGAAGTCAGAAGATTTAAAAATCGACATACGTGTGTAACAAGAGAGTTATGAAAGTCAAAGAAGGAAGTGGGGCGTGTCAGAATCGTGATGAGTGCAAGGGACCTTTACCCTGCAAGGGACTTTGCGTGAAGTTATTTAAGAACTAAAATTTACAATGTCATTTTGTAATAGGAAATACATTGAAGATGAAAGATAATTGACAGAAATAGAACAAAAATAAGTTAATTTCCAATCTACATATAAGTGACGCTTTGTTTGCTGTGAACGAATTTAGTCCAACAATCACGACTCAAATAAAGGTCTCACTAACTCCGCTTCCATCTCCGTTTCAACTCGCATTGGAGATAGTCAACTCGAGTTGACTCGAGTCAGGCTTAACTCGAGTTAGGGATGTGACATTTAACATAAAAAATCGATTTTTCATTAATCGATTAATTTATTACTATGAAAAAATCGATTAATTATTAATCGATTTTATTTAAAAAAATAATCGATTTTTTATATTAATCGATTTTTAATTTTTTGGGCAATATTTATTTATATAATAAATTCGCATTACCATATTTATTGTCAACATGGAAATATTGACGCCATCTACTTGTCGTCCTTTTAGTCGTAGACATTGTTCAAACACAAAACCAAAAAAGACTTTAATAAACTTTAATGAAATTTTTAGTCACTATAAATTTCGATTGAAAAATGAAGTTTTACCAAAGAATAAATAATGACATATGTAATAGTATATATGTCATTATCTGTGTGGCGCCAGCTTAGAATACCGCCACTCCATCTCTTCCCGTGGGTGTCGTAAAAGGCGACTAAGGGAAAGGCTGGTAGAATGGGCAGCAGCATTCTCTCTCAACAAAATACAGCCTACTGCGATTACCAACCCGCCTGCCAAGCGTGGCGATTATGGCAAAAACCCCCATGAGTGAACGGGCCGGCAGTTGTGGCGGTCTATGGGGGAGGCCTGTCCAGCAATGGACCTCAAACGGCAAATGATGATGATGATATATAATAATGTCATTAATTATTCAATAATTGATAATGGTTAATTTCAGCAGGCAGACATAATTAATGTCTGCCTGGCAAAGTTAACGAAATTCGTGACACACTAACTAAGAAAAAATGTAAAATAGTCTTAAGGAACTTCTGTCTGCAACCGACCTAGTCATCACATAATTGTTGTTGGCTTTTGGTGGGATGGATGATATACCACTGATAAACCCCAGATGGTTTTTATTGGTATGTGACTAGAAAAGTCTCCATGCAATATTTAGTAATTTTGAAATAAACAATAAAATAAATCATATCAACCAAATATCGGCTAATAAAGTTGTATTATTTATTGACTCCATATAGTGAATATTTGATTAAATAAATAAATAACTAAACTGTTTAAAGGTTTAGAAGGAATGCAGTCATAGATGGCGTTAAAAATAACACTATGGAGAAAGTATTCTTTAATAGTTTTCGTTTCGGGCCAGAAGACCAAACTTAATATCGGGGCGTTGCAGATGAAAAAAAATCGATAATATGTAATTGAATGATTAATAAAATAATCGATTAGTCATATAAAAATAATCACTAATTAAAATCGATTATTTTACTTTTAAAAATCGATTATTAATCGATTATCAATTATTTTTTCACATCCCTAACTCGAGTTGACTTGACTCGTTGACCATTACTATTTATATGCTCTGTGATTACTAGGCTCGTCCATGCAGGTCGATGAGTTTAAATAATTTATTTCATAGTTTTCTGTCCATCATAACGGATTATGTATTTTTTTCCAACATGGTTCGTGATTTCTGCGATATTTATCGTCTGAAACTCTACAAATAAGTTGAAAGTGATTATCTGAACAGCATCACTGAGCAACACTAGCTGTATAGTGCATGTTTGTTGATTTTGTTGTCGAGCAAACACTTTTTCTACTGCTAAAGGTAATTTATAATCAATATGTACTTCTGCTTTGTGAGTATTGAATAAAGATCATTAATTTAAACTAAATGGAAAAAAATCTAGATTTGTGTCATCAGTGATCATGATGGAAGTGAAGATGCTAGATGACGATCCCCTCGAAGGCACCAGTAACAACATAAAAATTAAATCGGAAGTTAAAGAAGAGATTGAAGATCAATTTAATTCACTGTGAGTATATTTACTTGCGTTTTAGCACAATTTTATCGTTTATTTTAAATTAGACGCGAGTTGCAGAGCCACCGTTCATGGCTGCCTTGCAGATTCGTAATTCCTTAACGACATTTTATGTTCGAATGCTACCGTATTTATTTTATTTTATCATATTTTACATCTTTAACAAACAAAAGCTTTAAGAAAAATGATGTAGATAGTACATAAAACATAATCTTGTATGTATATGATTACCATTGTACCTAATATATATATGCCATATTGGTTTTAGGAACACATTTAATTCTCTTTTGGAATTCACTCAATGTATTCAAACAAATCAAGAACCAATCGAATACAACTCAACAGATATAATGATGGATCCAAAAACTGGTTTAATGGTATGTCTTCATTGTCTTCAAGACTTGGATGCCACTAATGTCTCTGATCATATGGTTAGTGTACATAATTATCGTCGAGTACTTTTAAAATGTCACATATGTTCAACCACTTTTGTGGAACGAAATTTGCTTACTGTACACCAAAATGAGTGCCGTCCACCAACCAAAGTTAGAAAACGCACTTCATTCCAGCAGATTATGATAGATGTAGAAAATAAATACTTCAAGGAGGAAAAGGACTTGTGGGAAGAAGTACCTTGTCCAATATGCATGTTTGATATACCAAAATATTCATTAAAAGATCATTTATTAAATGAGCATAGAAAGGCTGATGTTATTTTGACTTGTGGACGTTGTGACAGGAATTTTAAATCTAAATTAACTCTCAGAGAGCATGTGAGGTTAGTCCATGAAGCTATTGAGGATTCTGCAGAATGTGAATTGTGTGGACAGAAGTTTAATAGCTTGAAGTATTTGGCCAATCATAAGAGGAATGTTCATCCTGTTGGTAAGTTATATATCATCATTACATATTATAAAATAAAGTTGCTTTCCACTGTCTGTCCCCTTATGTGCTTATATCTTTGAAACTACACAACTGGTTTTGATACAGCTTTTTTTAACGGATAGAGGGTATCAACGGGATGGATTTTATTTACAATTCATGTATGATGTAGTACCTTTACTACATCATAAAGTAGTAATAAAGTGATAAATCCAAAATTTACTTATTTATTACTTTTGTTGCGGAACAAAGTTTGCCGGGTCAACTAGTTCCATAGTGTAAAACAAAGTTGCTTTCCCCTGTCTGTCACCTTATATGCATACTTAATTAAAACTATGCATCGGATTCTAACGCCATTTTTATAGATAGTATGTGTGAATGGGGTGGGTTTTAATTGTATAATTCATTAACAAAAATAAAGAATATATAATAAATTTCGAGATTTAGCACTTTAATTGTAAACACTGTAAAAAAATATGTGGGACAAATGCCCGAATACTGAACCGCCACTCAAATCTGACAAACAATAAAGTGCTACTTACTGGCTCAAATTTCATGCATTCTGTCTAACATGACAGTTACTTAAATGCTTAAGTAGCGCTTATATATTTGAGTGGCGGTTCAGTATTCGGGCTAAAGTTTGCCAGTTCAGCTAGTACTTTATATATAAATGCATAGTATGATCAGAAGAAATTAATTAATTACCATATATATAATTAAAAAACAAGCTGAATCTCCGCATCGCAGTCTACTAGCAGCTCCACGCTGAATGGCAATGCTGATCCTCTGTGCGAAGAAAAGACCAGCCCTCTGGTTGTGTGAGGGCTCAATCAGTCTCTTTGCAAGATCTTTATAAAGTGCATGAGCACCCAGACCCCATGTCATTCTCTTAGTATAATTATTGTATGGATGGAGTGAAAAAATATTAAATAAATAAATGTTATAGGGATAATATTTTTTTTTATATGTTTATGTATAACTTTACTGTGTCATGTTCAAGAAGTCTTTAATGATGGACAAAAAATGATTATTAAAAAAAGCAGGTTTCTGTACAAGTCATGTGAATAATCCTCATGAAATAATTTATTTTGGTTTTTACAATATCATATTCTTATATCTTATAGGTAACAAGGTGCACACGTGTCTTGTATGCGGCAAAGATTTCAAGAGTCATCTCTGTCTGCATCAGCACATCAAGCATGTGCATCCTCCGGATTATATGTCAGTGAAGTGCCCGCATTGTGCAAATAAGGTGTTCAAATCTAAGATGTACTTGAGGCAGCATCTCAGGGTGTCGCATGGTATTAAAAAGCAGTCATCATAAAAGTTCATCATCAAACAAACATCATATCATTGGTGAAATAAACTTCTTGGCTGGCATCATATTTAAGATAGTATATAGTTTCATTAGGTCTTAGGTATATAAAAATAATGTTGAATGCACTAATATTACTTTTGTAGTATACATTATTTTTTAGGAGAAAATACATATACCAATGTATTATGGTTTAATAAATTGGATAGGATTATATGTATTAAGAATGGTTATGGAGATGTCTAGAAATAATTGCAAACTTGCTCTCCTAAAATCTTATTGTAATGAAATGAAGTTTATTTATTGCTCAATTTTTCAAATTTTTGCTACACATGATCCAAAAACAAAGAGATAATCACACACACATCACACTTTCTTTTAATTGATATGAAAGAAATTTGTTATTCATTTTGTGGTTTTGTAACCAATAATTTGGGATAGAAAAGATTTGGTGAGTCTTCTAAAAGGTATGAACTTTTAGAAGACTCACCACACTACACCACACCACATCTTCTGAGAAGTCATTGACATGACCCAAGATTTGTGCCCTGACTCTGATTTATGAGGGTGATAAACTTTTATATCACTATGGCCACTTTTTTTTTTGCCGTTCTTGAATCTGCAATCAGTTGCAACTTTTAACAGATGTTTTATGAGTATATCATTGTCATGAGAAGTGTGGCTCCAACGAGCCATCTACTTATATACATATGTTTTTATTATATGATGTTGTTCCGTTTAAGCCTCTTTGTATAGCTTCTTGTTCGAAGAGCAGCAGCCAGTGAATTTGGATGGGTTTCCAGGCGATTTTTGTATTTGTTGGTATATCTTTGTATTTCAGTTGTTACCGTTTCGATCCCCAATACGTCGTGAATTTCAGTATTCCTAACAAACCAAGGAACTTGAGTTATTGTGCGCAATATGCCGTTTTGAGCTCTTTGGATCATATTTATGTTTGATTGTGAGGCGCTTCCCCATAGTTGAACTCCATAAATCCACACAGGTTTCATGATAGCCTTATATATTAAGAGTTTGTTGTCAAGGCTTAGTCTGCTCTTTCTTCCTAGAATCCAGTGTAAATTTTTATATAGCATGTTAAGCTCGCCTCTTTTTGTTTTTATATGTCGTTGCCAAGTCAGTCGACGGTCCAGGAGCAGTCCAAGATACCTGACATTGTCCTTATGTAAGAGGGTAGTATTTTCGAGATTAACTGGGGGACAATCACCTTTTCGGAGCGTGAAAGTAATGTGTACTGACTTCTTCGCATTCGATTTTATACGCCATTTTTGTAGCCACGTTGTTATTTTGTCCAGACTCTCTTGCAAGATGGTGGATGCTACATATGGATCTTTGTGGCTTGCTAGCACAGCGGTGTCATCTGCAAATGTAGCTGTAGTAACTCCTTCCGGTTGTGGTAAGTCTGCTGTAAACAGAGTATACAAGACGGGCCCTAGCACTGACCCTTGCGGTACTCCAGCCGTTATATCACAGAATTTCGATTTAGCATCTATCTTTATGCCAAACCCTATCGAAAGCCTGCTGGATATCCAGGAATACTGCTGAGCAGTACTGTTTGTCTTCCAGAGTTATCCTGATTTTGTTGCAAAGTCTGTGAACCTGCTCAACAGTGGAGTGCTCCTGCCTAAAACCAAACTGATGATCAGGGATAACTTTCTCTTGGTTCAGAATAGTCAGCATTCTGTGAGCCAGCAGTTTCTCGCAGACTTTCGATAAGATTGGGAGCAGGCTAATAGGCCTATACGAGGTTATTTCATTGGGCGGTTTTCCCTTCTTATATATCATAATGATTAGTGAGACCTTCCAGGCCATTGGGAAATACTGGACCCTCAAGACTGCATTAAATAAGGATGTTATGTAGACCATAGCCTTTCTCGGCAGCTGTTTTAATATTTTCTTGGTTATCAGGTTTAGATGGTATAACATATATAACATAACCAGGGGGCCTTCTTATCTTTCAGGTTTGTTACAGTTCTCCATACTTCTCGCACTGTTACCGGACGTGGAGGAAGCGACATTTGAAAATCTTGGAGGAGTATTTCGTCAATATGTTCCTCATCACAGTTGTTTGCTTGGTTTGGAGAAAATATATTTTGTAGGTGTGTGGCAAAAGCATCAACTTTTTCTTAGGATGTTCGGGCCCATCCTAGTACAGTTTTTAGTAGGGGTTTAGCAATTTGAGGTCTTCTATAGGTTTTTGTGAATTTCCATAGAGAATGGTGATTAGATGCTGTAGGTGAAAGTGATTCCAATTGGTCTTCCAGAGTGTCAATTTTCTAAGTTTTGAGGCTGCTCTATAAAGGTTGGTTTTATCAACATCCATTCTACTCTGCTGCCAGACTCTCCTCAGCTTTCGTTTGTACAATAAGGCCTTTTTAATGCTAGATGGATAATTTGGGTTCTTCGGTTAGATTCTGGTGTGTTCACCCAACAGGCAGTTTGTATGAGTTCTGTTATGTACCGTGTGGCATCCTTTATGTGGTCAGGGCTTTTTAATGGTATATTTAGTTCTAAATTGTTTTCAATGTACTCCCTAAAACTTTCCCAGTCCGTGTGCTTAGAACTAAATTTTTCATCAGACTCAAGTTCTATCAATGCGTTGCTCATTGTTAAAAGTACAGGCGTATGGTCAGAGGTGCTGTCATAGCATGACTCAGGTTTAAAATACTTAGTCATGCCATAAATTTTGTAACAAAGAAAAAAAATTTTTTTTAATTGCAAATAACATTTATTACTTTTACAGTGTGTTACTTTAATACATAAATATAAAACGATATAAAATATAAAAAGCTTATTCGAAGTGATCTCCATTGGCTGCAATACAGGCCTTGAGGCCAGTTATCAATAGAAACACGCACTTTTTCCATGGGAAAATTCTTCACTGCCAATCGTATGGATTGTTTTAGGGACTCTAAATTATTATGACGTTTAGAGCAAGCCGTACTCTCTAAAACTGACCACAAATCATAATCCAGTGGATTAAGATCGGGACTAGACGACGGCCAGTCTTCAGCTCTAATGAAGTCTGAAACGTTCGCTTCCAACCAAGATTGCGTGGACCGAGCTTTATGACCCGGTGCCGAGTCTTGCTGGAAGGACCATACTTCGTTATTGAACATGATGTTGTTAAGGGGCTTGACTACCTTTTCAAGAATGGTATCTTGATACACTTGTGCCGATGTTTTGATACCTTTTTCACAAAAATATGGCTCAGTCACTCCTTCGTAGCTAACACCCCACCAAACCATCACTGAAGTCGGATAATACCCACGTTGCACTCTGTCAACTAATTGGGAAGCTTCCTTAGAGCTTTGAGCATAAATACGGTCATTTTGTTTGTTAAAATGTTGCTCAATTGTAAAATTTTTCATCCGTTTTTCCATCCGTCCATTTTTCTGTGACCTCCCTTTGCGTACCGCTTCAGTAGTTGTTTAGATTTTAACACCCTATTCTTTTTAAATTATCAGTTAATAAATGACCGGTGCGCCTCTTATATGCTGCAAGTCCTAAGTCATCTTTTATAATACGCGACATTGTTCTAGGTGCTATCTTCATCTCCCGAGATAAAATCTTTTGCTTGCGGACAGGATTTTTTCGAATTCTTTCCCTTACTGCTTTGACCACCTTTTTCGTACGAACACTACGTGGACGGCCAGGTCTTTTTCTGTCACAAACAGAGGAGGTCTCATTGTACCTATTAATAGCCTGGTACACAAACATTTGACTAATACCAAGTGTATGGAGAGTTTTGAAAATTGCATTTGGCTCCATACCTACTTTGTGTAATGCAATCACAGCGATTCGGTTCTCTTTATCACTCCACTCCATTTTAATATCGCAAAATATTGTACAATGTATTGGCGCCAAAACGAGAAAACACAATGAACAATCGTATAAAAATGACAGATTCCAAATTCAAATGTAATATTTTTTTATTTTTAGTTGTAACAGTATTTATGGCCAGACTAAGTAGTGTCTGGAGAGTCCTCTTATCACAAAGAAGTCAATCAGATCAGGTGTTCTTTGGGGGTCTTTGGGCCAATGAGTGGGTTCGCATGTTGACACAACCACTATGGCCACTAATTTAGATTTTATTCAGTATTTCCAATATAGATTAAAAAAAGAACTCTTGTTTTTCTATTTACTATGTTTTGATGAAATTTTATTATGTATACTAATTATATTATAGTTGATAAGATACTAATTTGAATTTTAAGTAATTAATAAATATGTATTCAGTATTATTCTTGCATTATTTGTATTGGTTTGATGTTATCACCATCTAAACCTGCCCTTGAGCATCTGGTAGTAAACGGAGATATATAAAATAATACCTTACAATACAATACTTTTTGTTGTATAAAAATATTATTAAAATTTCTCGGTGGTCCAGTGGTAGAGCATACGGCTTCTGATCCAGAGGTCCGGGTTCAAATCCTGATAATGGCTCACACTAATGACTTCTCGAAAATTGATTTCGTAAGTGTCATAAATATCGATAACTGAAAACTTTGTGCACGGTATGGCAATGGGTTCGCCACCTATTCCATTTGGGACGTAAACATAACGGCGAGACGAGGCTTAACAGCCGCTGCCTATACCTTCGGGTAACAAAAGGCGTGAAGGTATGTTAATTTATTAAAATTTCTAAAAAATATATAACGTTTTTTAGTTTAATCATGGAGGTTTTGTTATAGCTAAATGTCTATTATATCTGAGAAAATTGTAAATTGGCCTCGAAATGTATTTTATTCTAAGATTTGCGAGATCTTAAAGATGTATTGAGCAAAAAGTCTCGGTGGTCCAGTGGTCGAGCACCCCGCTTCTGAATCAAGAAGTCGCGGGTTCGAATCCTGGCTCACACCAATGACATATAAGTTATATTAGTATATTAAATAAGTTACTTAAATAAATCTTCATTTAGAAAACATACCTAGAGACAAACTACCAACTAAACAGACCAAGTCAGCAAAAGACTCAATGACACCAGTTTTCTGACTTAGTTGTTGAAGAATGCTGGGAAAGAATGAAAGAAAGTATAGTGGATAGTGCAAAAGAAGTATGTGGTTGTGCAAAGAGACATAAGATTCTGAGGTGATGCCTGGTGGGACGCGGATGTAAAATCATGCGTCGAAAGAAAGAAAAAAGCATGGTTGGATTATGTCTCAGTACTATGTCATGTTGATCAGGTTTGAATCAGAATGTTAGTATGACAGAGAAAAGGTATGAGAGCTACCGCCGCTGCGAGAATGTTACCAAAGCCTTAGTGAAAGAGAAGCGTGAAAGATTAGTTGCGAATGAGGAAGTGAGATTGACGGAGAACTTCGAGGCCAATAACAAACTCTTTTGGAGGGAAGTTAGAAAGTCTCGGGGTTCTTCGTCAACATCCAGAATGGACAAAATTATCTCTAAGGCTGGTGACATTCTTGCAAACCCGAACGATGTATTGGGTCGGTGGAGTGAATATTTTGGGGAAATGTACGAGTATGTTCCGGACGTGGGCGCCGCGAGTGAGTCTACGACTGACGCTCCTGCGCCAACATCTGACGAGAACATTACTATGGAAGAGATTGAATGGTCGATACGAAGTATGGGAAATGGTAAGGCAGTTGGAATTGATATGATGTCTGCTGAAATGATCAAACACGGTGGAACCTGTGTCCGGAATGCTTTCCTGACCTTGAGTAATCTATGCTGGAGGTCGGGTAAGGTTCCCATGGACTGGTGGCGTGCTGTCATCGTGCCCTTGTATAATGATAAGGTATCACGTATGCAGTGCGCCAGTTACAGAGCCATCAGTTTGAACAGCTTAGCAGCGAAAGTGTATGGGAAGATATTGAAAGGAGAATGAGGGTGATATCTGACGGAGTGTTGTGGGAGGCTCAGGGTGGTTTCAGAAGCGGAAGAGGGTGCATGATCAGGTGCAGATCTTTTCTCTCCGCAACATCGTGGAGAAACAACTGGCTGTTAGCCGGAAGGTTTTCTGCGGTTTTGTGGATCTGGAAAAAGCTGTCATTCAACGCATTGGTGCAAGTTAGTTCACCGCTTAGTTTTGAACAGTCCAGCTCTTCATTAAAGAGATCTTCTAATGCAATTTCAGCTTGGAGCTTTCTTTACATTTATTTTTTGACGGGCCTCGTGGCGCATGGTAAAACTACCGGCTGCAGCAATGAGGTCGGGGGTTCGATTCCCACCCGTGCACAAATATTTGAGACAAACATGAATATTTGTGTGGCGTCTGGGTGTTTTTCTATGTATTATAAGTATGTATTTACAAAAGAAAAGTATATGTGTATATGTGTAGAAATGCGTATATTTATTCTGCCATATTGGATTTAGAATTACGTCAGATTATATTTTCAGTTACCCTCAGTAATAATAATATCTTGGACACAATACACACAGCGCCCTCTAGTTCCAAGCTAAGCAACTAAATGCTTGTGTTATGGATACTAATACATATATACTATTTTTTTGTAAATACCTACTTAAAATACATAGAAAAACACCCAGACGCCACACAGATATTCATGTTTTTTTTTTTTTATGGGATAGGAGGGCAAACGAGCAGGCGTGTCACTTGATGGTAAGCAACCCACGCCGCCCATGGACACCAGCAAAACATATAGTGTTACTGTTGCGTTGCCGACCTTTAAGGGATAGGGGATAGGAAAGGATGAGGAAGGGGGGTGGGCCTCCGGGTACCTCACTCACCGAACGAAACGCGGCATGAGCCACTTTACGTCGGTCTTCTGAGAGGTCGTGGTATTTCACCGGTCGAGGCGGCCCATTCATGCAGCGAACTGCTTGGCTCTACCACTGTTACTGTTATGTTATGTTTGTCACAAATATTTGTGCTCGGGTGGGAATCGAACCCCCAACTTCATTGCTGCAGCCGGTATTTTACCAATGCGCCACGAGGCCGTCTCACTAACCCTTTCATTTGATACCCTTACAATTGTTTAAAAATCTATTTCTTATAAGTTTGGCCTGCTTGAAATGGAAAAAGCATAGAGTAGAGATGATCTCTAACCTTTAGCTTGTCTGAAATGGTAGGTATGAATATTTTTTGGATTGTCATTATTGTCAAGTGTCAACTGTGATGAAAATTGGTGAATTAAACAAATACCAATCAATTCGCATTGCTATAAATAATTGTTTGTATCATTTAATGTACACAAACTATGACCAATACTAATAAGTTTACTAAATATACATATCATGGATAGTATTATAGATTCACAACTCTGTATGGGTTGTTTGAGTATTGATAGAGCATTGCAGCTTGTGAGCGAGAATATCAAGGCAATTTACTATTCGTTCACTAACGAAAAGGTAAATAATTTTCCGTGTATTCGAAAGCAATTATCAATTAAGCAATTAAATGACTCCATTTTTACTTGTATGATTGTAGATACAGAAGCGATCCTCACTATATCTTTGTTGGGAATGTACAGCAAATTTACGAAAGCTAATAAAGTTCAAGCATAAATGTTTAGAGGCTCAAAATACACTAAATAAACATATGGTAACATTTTTAATCAATACATTTTTAATACTGAATTAATAAATATTATGCATCACAAGCTTGACCAATGTAATTACAATTTTACTTAGCTTGGAAAATTTTGGTATCCAATAGACATTAATGGGTTTCTTAATAACATCTTGGATTTTTTCAATCACATGTATATTCAAGAACATCAGGATAATAGTGATATGGGGAATAAGTTAAATTGTAATTAATTTGCTTTATTAAATAAGTAATTGTTATTTTTAGGTACCAGCGAGTATCACAAGTCTTTCAAATTTAATTATTGATCAGAATAATGTAAAAATCAACATTAATTGTAAAGATGAGAAATTTTCCAGTGAAAATAGTCATCCTGAAAAAAATACCAACTGTTTTATAGAAAATACACATAAAAAACAAAATAATGAAATTACTTCTTTACATACACCTGGAGTTACCAATAATGAGGTTATATTAGCATCCCGAGAGCATGAAATTTTCTTGTCCTCGAAAGAACATGAAGTTAACATAAGCTCAAAAGAATGTGAAACTGAGGGAGTTATACCTTTTGTAAAGGTAGAAGAAAATACATATGATGATGCCGAAAGCTTGGGGGATGATGGATTTTCAAATACACATTTAGATTTAAAGGATTTTTGTGTGAGTACATCTACTTTGTTAGCTTAAGTTCTCATCTCTCTTACAGTATGTAAATCATAATTTTCCTGCCCTTACCTCTGTCTAAGTGGGGTTGGCACACCATAGCCACCCATTTTTAGTTAAGATACCTCAAAATATATTAATGATTATTCTGAGTACAAATACAAAACAAAGTATTAAACATATTGGTATTTTTATTTTAACAACAACTATTATTGATTTGAGTATTGGATTTTTATCTATTTCTTACCTAACGATTCGGCGACTACAGGCTTAACAGCCTCTGCCTACACCTTAGCATAGAAAAAAGCGTGAAGTTATGTTGTTGATTGGAACAAAGTTAATACATTATATGTATTATGGGTACATTATACCCATTTTATTTCATTTCATGTTCTAATTAAAGCAAAATAATGGGGAAATGCATAAAATTTTAGAATTTTAAGGAATTTTAAACTTGACCGCGAGAGTTTCGGTTTCGGCCCAAACTAAAGCGATGGACGAATATTGAGTCACGGTTTCGGCTGGAAAACCAGTTTCGGTCAGACTCTAAGATTACTATATTTTCTTTCAGACCAATACCAGTATAAAAGACCAGGGTGATACTATAAGAGATCATGAGTTCAATGATTCAGATGAAGAGCCATTGCACATCAAGAGTAGTAAAATAAAAAAAAGTAAACTTAAGAAAAAGAAAGACAAGGGTAAGTCTTCTTTAAGGGTCTTAGTAGACATTGAATGATGTTTTTATTTTTGACAGACTTATTGCCATAATTACTAGACTAAGTTTGTAGTAACAAGCTGTCCTGGCAAACTTCATATTTCACCAGACTTTGTCCTAATTTAATCCAATTATCCAGATTTTTATTGTGTTAAGAGCAATAAGTTTATGGTTTTCTAGAGATTTTTATGTTCTTTACTTTTTAAGGAGCATCTGTTGGGTCCAAGGTAATATCAGGGCGACGCGAAAAACCACCTGGCGTGGTTAAAAATTCTCGAGTTACTAAGAAGCTGCAACAACTGAATGTGGCTGAAGGACAACTGGAGATGGTAGTTCTTTCCTGGGATGAGGTGATTTTTATTGTTATATGTAATATAGTCTTATTTGAAATGAACTTATGCTGTTGAAGTTCATTCAGCCGTGCCTGTTAACTGAAGTCAGTTTTGTTCCAGGTGGAGCAAGAGAGACAGAGAGCTGTGACCAGCATAGTGTTCACTCGCCACGAGTACAGATGTTACGACTGCATTGTTGGGTTCAATCATAAGTTCAAATTGGAGAATCACATGAACAAACACGATCCGGTAATTTAATTTGCTATGAATATATATTTTAGATTTCACGTAGTTCGATGTATGAATGACCGGGCTCGACCAAAGCATGAATCGATGTAAAGTGCCTCATGTCGTGTTTTATCTTGTAAGAGAGGTATCCGCAGACCTACCCCCTTTCCTTTCCCCTTTCTTATCTTTCTCCCTCCCGCACTTCCCTCTACTACGATAGATCGGCAACGATCCTTTCCGGGTTGCAGATGCACAAGGTTACAGCGACAGACACAACTTTTGGCACACGGGATTGTTAGCAGAGATAAGTTCCTTAAGGTCATTGTTTGAATTTAGGATCCTTGACTCAGAAACGGAGTGCTAAATTACTTGTCAATCTGACTACGTTATATGTTACAGTCGTCTGGCGACAAGGAGTGCGAAGTTTGCAAAGTGAGGTGTAAAGATTCACACGCTCTCTCGGCACACAGACGCAGGCATCGAGTCAGGTGATCACTTCAAATATTATTCAATGACGACAGATAGGAGAACTCACCACTAAGGTCTTACACGGTTAAAACCACTCAGTTTTTACGATCTTAACAGTGGTAGAGCCAAGCAGTTCGCTGCATAAATGGGCCGGCTCGACCGGTGAAATACCACGACCTCTCAGAAGACCGACGTAAAGTGGCTCATGCCGCGTTTCGTTCGGTGAGAGAGGTACCCGGAGGCCCACCCCCCCCTTCCCCATCCTTTCCTATCCCCTATCCCTTAAAGGTCGGCAACGCAACAGTAACACTAAATGTGTTGCTGGTGTCCATGGGCGGCGTTGGTTGCTTACCATCAGGTGACATGCCAGCTCGTTTGCCTTCCTGTTCAATAAAAAAAAAAAAAAAAAAAAAAAAAAAACGATCGGGGAAATAATATCCACGTTAAGTGGTTCATGATGCGTTATGTTCGGTGTGAGAGGTATCCTGAGACCCAGTCACTACCAGGTGAGCCGTTTAAAAGAAAAGAGATTGAGACAGAAAGTTTAAAAAGGGCATTTATTTATATTAGTCTTGTTAATTCTGTAGATGGCGCTGTTGTCTGTGCGGAGACGTGTGGTCTCGAGCGAGCGTGGCCGCAGACCATTGCGCTCGCGAACATCGTGCAACACTCCCCACGCACACGTGTTCGGTTTGCGGACACGCAGAGTCGTGAGTTTGATATTTCAATCGATTAAATAAATTAAACTACCCTCCATAATCTGCAACATATTTACCCAGACTACCTAATCATTACCCTATCATTCAATCATATCACGCCACGTTACCGGAGAGTGGAGAAAACAGTGACAATATTGAAAATGTTTATTAGTTATTAGTCCTATAGTGATTGAGCCACGCAGTTCGCTGCATGAATGGGCCGGCTTGACCATTAAAATACCACGGCCTCTCAGAATCTCGACGTAAAGTGGTTCATGCCGCGTCGCCTTCGGTGATAGAGGTTACTGGAGGCCCACACCCCTTCTTCCTTTTCCCATCCGGCCCTTGAAGACCGGAAACGCCGCCGTAACACTATATGTGTTGCAGGTGTCCATGAGTGGCAGTAGTTGCTTAGCATCAGGTAACCCGCTTGCTCGTTTGCCCTCCTATTCTCTTAAACTCTTCTTGTCTTTTAAATGCTTGTTTTTGTACATGCCTAGTTTTCTTTTCAGCATGGTTTTAGCTCTAGATAATCTTGTATGTTATAGAAAAAAAAAAACAATTAAAATATCCGTTTGTCCGTGCCAGTACACTTGGGAAACTTCGCAATCACATGAAGAACCACGCGGAAAGACAGAAGTGCGATCTTTGTGGGAAAACATTCAGAGATCGCACCTCATTGAGAACACACCTGTTGTAAGTATACATATATACATACATAACTTCACGACAAAACCCTTGCGAGGTAGACAGAGAGAACAGAGCGCCATAAAACACGATTCTACACACCTCACTCACTTCGTTGACTTTCATAACTCTTTTCATGCACGCGCGTCGATTTTTGAGGCTCCTAACCTCACCTCCCTCCAGAACATGTTCTATTTGATCAAGGAATGTGTGTCTTGACCGTCCTCCACTTCTACATCCATTCGCTTTTGCATTGTATATCTCCTTAGTCAATCTTGCATGATCCAAATGTTTATACAGTGGTAGAGCCAAGCAGTTCGCTGCATGAATGGGCCGGCTCGACCGGTGAAATACCACGACCTCTCAGAATATCGATGTAAAGTGGCTCATGCCGCGTTTCGCTCGGTGAGAAAGGTACCCGGAGGCTCACCCCCTTCCCCATCCTTCCCTATTCCCTATCCCTTAAAGGTCGGCAACGCAACAGTAACACTATATGTGTTTCTGATGTCCATGGGCGGCGTTAGTTGCTTACCATCAGGTGACACGCCTGCTCGTTTGCCCTCCTATCACATAAAAAAAAATGCGGTTATCAAGAAATCCGTATTTGAAGGAGGCTTCAAATACGGATTTCTTGATAACCGCATCACATTTGGATCATGAACTTCACTAGAGAGGTCTAATGAAGGTCTACTCATCTTCCTGCCAGCCATGATCTTGAATGTCATAATAAGTGTGGAACTACATACCGCAAATGACCTGGCCAGCTGTTAAATAAACATCTTAGTAGATGTTCATTTCGTAACTGAGTGAGTAGGTATCGCCATCATATTAATCAAACGACGTGGTGCATGGGTAAACTAGCTACCGAACGGTAAAATGCATACTCTTAAAGATATGCCTTAAATAAAAAACTAAAGTGTCTCGGTGGTCTAGTGGTCGAGCACACGGCTTCTGATCCAGAGGTCCGGGTTCGAGTCCTCACACCAATGACTTTTCGAAATTGTTTTCGGAATTTATGTGTGATAAATATCGATGACTGAAAACTTTGTGCCCGGTATGGCAATAGGTTCGCCACCTATTCCATTTGGGACGTAAACATAACGTCGAGACGAGGCTTAACAGCCGCTGCCTACACCTTCGGGTAACAAAGGGCGTGAAGTTATGTTATGTTAAAATGTCGATAATGATAATTTATGAGTCAGTTCTAAGTTTAAGTCTTATATTAAGTAATATATTTGTCACTCGTCTCAGCATACACAGGGGTGTGAAAGAGTACTCCTGTGAGAAGTGCGACAAAAGGTTCTTGTTCAAGAAAGCGATGGAAGTACATCTGGTGACCCACGAAGCACCAGCTCATCTGTATTGCTACCAGGTGATTATGTAATTTTCTTATCCTAAGGTTGAAGATTGACGGTTAGAGTCTACCCTTAGTTAAGATTAAAAAATCTATGCATATATGTAATTAAAATTGAAGTGTCTCTTTGCAATAAATATTGAAATAACTACATACATACCAACATACGGTACATACACCGAATATCATTTTTTTACTATTGATGTCTGTCTGTCTATTGGTTCCGGGCTATCTCTGAAATGGCTGGACCGATGTTGACCGGATTTTTATTGAGACAGGCAGCTGGTGTAATAAGGGGTAATTTGGCTACTTTTTTAAAGAAAAAAATCTTTTATTTATTTCTTCCGAGGCAAAACAAATTTCGCCGGATCAGCTAGTACTTAATATAAATAAAACAATTAAATTATAATTACTTATTTACAGTGCGACATGAACTTCAAGAATCGTATGTCATTCACACAACACATTAAATACAGTCTGAAACACATTGATCCGAACAAACTCAAGTGAGTAAACAAGACATAACTTCACGCCTTTTTCTACTCGAAGGTGTAGGCAGCGGCTGGTAAGCCTCGTTATGTTTACGTCCCAAATGGAATAGGTGGCGAACCTATTACCATACCGGGCACAAAGTTTTTAGTCATCGATATTTTTACACATAACTTGCGAAATAAATTTCGTAAAGTCAATGGTCTGAGCTAGTGTGAGGATTCGAACCCGCGACCTCTGGATTCAGAAGGGGGGTGCTCGACCACTGGACCACCGAAGAGTCAAGTAAGCATAAGTAGTACATTTGTATTGGTAGTGACTATTTTTGAGTTATATATGTTTAAAAGTATATTTCTTAAGCAGGATCTCTAACCTAAATGGAGATCTTATTTCATCTGTACGACAAATTCCTTGAGCCATAAGTGTCCACCATACACTGGTAAAATATGTAGTTTTAAATTTACGATGCATTTTTAGTATCAAAAGAGTTTGTATGCTATAAGATATTATTAATAAACTTATCAATAATATCATTCGACCGTAAATAGTGCTATTTTTATGGAAGGCGTCTCACCTGATGGTAAGCAACTAACCCCGCCCATAGACACCTGCACCTTAGTATGGGATTGGGAAGGGGTCGAAAGTGGGACGGGAAGGGGAGAGGGGAAGATTTTGGAGAGTAAATCATTGATCTGGAACCGTAGTCCAATACAATTAGTGGGTACAATTGCTGATGTTCTGATGTACTTTTGTACGTAGCCAAAATTGCCTTTTTTATGGTATAGGGCGACAAACGAGCAGGCGTGTCACCTGATGGTGAGTAACAAACGTCGCCCATGGACACCCGAAGACATAGTGTTACAGTTGCATTGCCGGGCCTTATAATGGGATACGGAAGTGTCGGAATTGGGGTGGGAAATGGAGGTGGAATAATATGACTTGCGCCATATCTCAAAACTATTTCATTGATATACATGTTGTGGTGTCAGGTACGCGTGCAAACTTTGCGACAAGAAGTTCGTGAAGGCGATAAGATTGGAGGAGCACAACTTGGCGGTGCATTTGAAAGTGACACCGATACAATGCACTATAGATGGATGCAATTTTGTAAGTATCCATACTATTTAAATCTACCGTCCTTTAAAAAAAATCACATGATTCTTAGATATCTTACTTGCTTGGACGTTCCTAATTCTTGTAGTACGCCCTCGTCAGTTTTTAAGGCTCCTAAAGTCATCGATTCTGATAAGTCATCGTCAATTTAGGCAAGGAAAGCGTGTCGGGGCCTTACTCGGCTGCTACGTGCTTCTTTTCACCTGAACAATCTACTGGACCGAACCGAACGCCTTTCGTTGCTAAAGATGGCACGCACAAGGAATAGGAATAGTTGTTGTGACCAAGCTTTTTTTAATGAAATATAAAAAAAAACTTAACTTCGAGCCTTTTTCGACCCAAATGTGTAGACAGCGGCGACCAAAGCCTCGACTCGCCGAATCGTTACGTTACATCCCAAATATAATGTGTGACGAACCTATTGCCATACACCGGCCACAGTGTTGTCAGTCATCGATATTTATTACCGAAAAGAATTCCGGAATCGAACCCACAACTTGTGTATCAGAAACGGGCAGCTCGGCCACTTTATTTAAATACATAATATGGTTCTTTATAGTTTGCAAAGAATTAACTATATAATATTGTTTAGGCTTGTTCTTCGCGTCCCGTTCTACGCACGCACACACGCATGGTTCACCGCAATGCACGCACGCAGCGGAACCACGTGTGTCACACGTGCGGCAAGACTTACACCGTAAGTAACTAGGTAATAGATAATTGAGACAGCGACATCTAGCTTCAAGTTAAAGCAACTAACAGCATGGTAGGTTATAGACCTACCAAGCCAATTAACACAACTAAAATACCCAGTTTCCTAATCAAACTGAGATTCTTACGTATGAATTATTCATACGTAAGAATCTCAGTTTGGGATATTATTAAATGAATTCTATAAAAAAATCAAACCCTACGTAAAGACTACTTCATTCCCGCGTGGTGGATTCCTGCAGTTCGCTGCATTAAGGTGGTAGTTTGACCGGCGGACCGAATACTAAGACCTCTCAGAATATCGATGTAAAGTGTCATAAGATTTGCGTGAGCCCAAACCTCCCTTATCCCCTTTCCATCCCATCCCATCCCACTCAGGACCCCTTCCCTATCCTATTTTAAAGGCCGGCACCGCAACTGTAACATTATCTGTGTTGCAGGTGTCCATGAGCGGTGTTAGTTGCTTAGGGGCCGTCCATTAATCACGTGATGTTTTTTTTTCATCATCATTTTTTGACCCCCCTCGAGTATTATTTTTTATTCATCATAAATCGCGCTGGTCGGCGACTGGAGCAGCCTGCTTCTCAATCAGTTGTGGGATCAATGTGGACTCACACCAATCTATTTTATTCTAATAATAAGGTGAAAAATAAATACACGTGATATCTTATTACACCCCCCTCCCTCCTCGTGATATTTCGTGATTTTTCTTAGACCCCTCCCCTTTCTAACCTCACGTGATTAATGGACGGGCCCTTACCAGTAGGTGACACGCCAACTGGTTTTTTTTTTATGTGATAGGAGGGCAAACGAGCAGGCGTGTCACCTGATGGTAAGCAACTAACGCCGCCTTTAGACATCAGTAACACATAGTGTTACTGTTGCGTATAGAAGATAGGGCAGGATGGGGAAGGGGGTGGGCCTCCGGGTACCTTTCTCACCGAACGAAACGCGGCATGAGCCACTTTACGTCGATCTTCTGAGAGGTCGTGGTATTTCACCGGTCGAGCCGGCCCCTTCATGCAGTGAACTGCTTGGCTCTACCACTGTAAAACTGTGGTTTGCCCCCGTATCCCATAAAAAATATTTTTATTTGACGCTCAACCGGACTAGACAAATAACAACCGTAAAACTGAACTTAGATCAGCCCCTTATTCATACATTTTAGACGAAGAAGACTTTAGAAGGTCACATCAGAAGCCACACCGGGGAGCGACCGTTTAAATGTCCCCTCTGTCCGTCCACCTTCGGCTACGAGGCGGCGTTATATAACCACAACAAACTGGTACATCTCAACACAAAGGTGAGTCGACTGTCAGCCATCTGGCTTGCCTTCCATACAAATGTATCTAGATATAATCACAAAACTTCTTGGATTATGGCCAGAGCAAATTGTTCTTTATTTACATTTGAAATAGATTTTTTATAGTATCTTTATTAAATTAACCAAATATTAATAAAGTAACTAGTAATTAATAAAATTTTACTTTGATTATTTTTCTATTATTCCTTCCCTCATACTTGTGAACTTATTCCTCTTGTAAAATAAAGTAGCTTGCACAAATGGGAATATCATTTTGGTCAGGAGCGTGTAGGGGGAGTATTCATATGGTATGGAGACTTGGTTCAACTCGGTGTTCAAAAAGGACTCCTAGTATCGGAACTTAGGCTTTGGTCAGGACATATCCCTACAAACCAATTTCTGATGAAACCCATCTGATGGGTGGATTTTATCCCCTCTTCTACTGTTTGTGGTCGGTAGACAGAACCGAGACTTGAGAGGAAGATTCCAGTGATACGGGTTGTTTTATGGTCAGATATATTATTGGCTTGCTGAAGCCTTGTCGAAGCTACGAACCTTTACAATTTTTCGGCGACTAGCTTTGCACAGGGGAATGGTATAGGAAAGTACCCATGAGCCTGACATGACCTTGGTCTAAGCCTAAAAGAAATTGAAATTTTCTATTTTGATTGTTTACAGATAAACAAACGGACTGCAGCATCTTTACAGATGCCTATTGATGGGGAAGCTAAAGAATTATCTTAAGATCATAATGTGAACTTATCAATATAAAACAGTATATGTATGTATATTGTATGTGTATATGTATGTGTGGGTGTTTTTCTATGTATTATAAGTATTTACATATTTACAAAAGAAAAGTATATAGTATATGTATTAATATACGTTAACTAGTATTCATAACACAAGCATTTAGTTGCTTAGCTTGGAACTAGAGGGCGCTGTGTGTATGTGTCCAAGAAGATATTATTATTATATACAATATGTAACATAGTTAACGCACAGCCTCAAACAGCCCAATTTGAATATATGTAATAATATTAACCGATGGTAGATGGCGCAAGACGGTCATGGAGTGGAGACTGCGACTTGGTAAGCGTAGTGTAGGACGCCCACCAGCCCGATGGTCAGACGACCTCAGAAAGGCTGCTGGAAAAGCCTGGATGCGGAAGGCAGAGAATCGGATGTTGTGGCGCAAATTGGGAGAGGCCTATGTCCATTGTCCAGCAATGGACTGCAACAGGCTAATGATGAATATTAACGCAGTGCATACACCAAATACTCTCGAGAGCAATGAATCCGGGTCACTTAAAGAATGTTAAAAATCTCGGAAACTAAAAATGATAGGTTAATGCAATAAATTGTATTTAATAGACAATGTAATACTCCTTAAATGAAAGTAAAAAAAATATGAGTCACCATACATTTTATTAACACAAAATTACATAAAGAAAAAATCTGCTGATCTCTCCTTAAAACAAAAATAGGAAACATGAAATTTTTGAACTTTATTACGATTTTCTTGAATTTTAATACTTCGTATTGCCTCCTCGTGCTTCCATTACTGCGTTTACGCGGTTTGGCATGCTGTACACCAAGTTCCTTATACGATTTTGGGGAATATTCTCCCATTCCTCTGTGAGAGCAATTTTGAGCTCACGAAGCGTGATTGGGGGAGGGTTTCGTTGTTTTACGCATCTGCCTAGCTCGTCCCAAGCATGCTCGATCGGGTTGATATCCGGGCTGCGCGCTGGCCACTCCATACGAGTAATGTTCATCTCTTGAAGGTAGTCATTCACAATCCTACCTGTATGAGGTCGGGCATTGTCATGCATAAATATAGCATCCTCACCTAAATTGACCATAAATGGACCAACGTGATCATTGAGGATTTCTTCCACATATCTTACGCTAGTTAAAGAGCCGTTTTCTATGATCACCAGCTCTGTGCGACTTTCAGAAGAAATTCCGGCCCACACAAGTACAGACCCACCACCGTAGGCTACTTTTTCCTCGATGCATGCTTGCTTGAATCTTTCCCCTGGTCTTCGATACACTCTGTGTCTTCCATCGTGCTTGTAGAGCATAAATTTTGATTCGTCGGAGAACATAACTTTTGACCAATCTTCAATACTCCAATTTACGTGGCTCTGGGCATATCTTAGTCTTGAAATACGATGCCCACGCTCCAGTTTAGGGCCGTTTGCAGGTCTAAGGGGTTTTAAGTTAGATTCAGCAAGCCGACGTCTTACTGTCCATGCACTTGGGTTACTTCCTCCGAGGCGTCGAAACTGATTGGTGAGTTCAGTTCCTGTGAGAAAGCGATTTCGAAGCATGGTGTTCACCAAGTATCGGTCTTCTTGTGCTGTGGTATACCTGGTTCTGCCCGTTCCTGGTCTGCGTAGGTTAGAACCAGTTTCTTCGTAACGTCGGAGAACTCTTTGTACTGTTGACAGCGACACACCAACAGTCCTGGCTGTATCGCGCTGACTCCGGCCGGTTTCCAGCATTGTAAGTATTCTGGTGCATTCTTCAGGCGTAAGCG
The DNA here is from genome assembly GCA_905147225.2 of Euproctis similis. Classification (NCBI taxonomy): domain Eukaryota; kingdom Metazoa; phylum Arthropoda; class Insecta; order Lepidoptera; family Erebidae; genus Euproctis; species Euproctis similis. Next base: position 5,908,721 of record LR990107.1, read on the forward strand.
ACATAATTTCAGCTTGAATAATGAATATAGAGCACTATCAACATGGTTTATGTACCCACATAAATGACAGATTACAAACAAAAGCAAAACCAAATGCTGTAATTTCGTAGTTCCATCTTCGAAAGTGGCCCTTTTTCAAATTTGATTTTTTTATGATATAACTTTACAATAACTAAGAAGTTTTAATACCTTCATTTAAGGAGTATTACATTGTCTATTAAATACAATTTATTGCATTAACCTAGCATTTTTAGTTTCCGAGATTTTTAGGATTCTTTAAGTGACCCGGATTCATTGCTCTCGAGTGTATTAGGTGTGCATTATATTATTAGGTGCATTAACATTTTTTAATTGTGATGAATTAGTTATGGGCCGTTCAAGTATTACGTAAGCATTATAGGGGGGGGGGGAGGCTTTTGCTGTGCTTATTTTTGATGTCATGGGGAGTAGGGGGGTCCAGATGATGATTACGTCATCAGTAGCTATGCAATCTTAGACCAATCGTGCAGATGGTCTCTTGAATTTTTTTTTATGATTACCTAATTATGGGGGGAGGGGGTAAGAGCTTTGGTTACTTTTGCTGACAAGGGGGGGGGGGGATAATTGTAATAAATCCGCTTACGTAATACTCGAACGGCCCCTTATTTCCATTTTGTTTCGTCCAATTTGAATATTTCGTTTTAAAAAGTCTTAATACCTACGTACCATTTTCGTTTCTATGAACTGTTTAGTTAGTTCTGTAGGATGACTTTAATTTATTTAGTTGTAGCTAAATTTAGGAAAAAATTAGCTACATATAAAAACAATTAAAATCGATTCAGATTCCGATTCTGAACAGATTACTTTCAGGGTGTTCGTTAATTATGTTACATGTTCTAGTTGTGGGATAATTTTGATAAATTACAGCATAACTATTAATAGCACGTAACCTGTCAGATATTAAATTTAATGTTAAGAGTATGGTATCTAAAGTACCATATGTATTCTAACTTCACGACGTCCAATACTCGAAGATGTAGGTAGCGGCGATTATGTCTCGACACGCCGGATTCGTTCTCAAGTTTTGCATAGGGAATTTTACTTGCTACCTATATCGGGCACAATTTTGTTCGTAATCGATATTAATCGCATGGTGTGAGTCAGGAGTCGAACCCGGCACCTCTAATAGCTAGAAGTGTATAGTCACTGGTCGATGGATATTTACCAAAACTGAGATGGATCGCTGCTACCGCTTAGCTTAAGATTAATAATATCTTTGTATACTCAATAAAATATATTAATTTATAATAAAAAAAATATATTTATTTTTGGAATTGTCTAAGGCACAATTATTTACTCCTTATTGGTTAAGTTTGTACTATTTTTGCTTAAATTATTAATATGTATATAAAATATGAAGTTATTTAAGTTCTCAATCTCACACGAATGATTAAATGAAATTACATCACAAAAATAGGTATTATTGAATATTACTAAGTTACCATTTTCTGGTATGTTTATTTATTTAAATTTATTTTTTACATAAATAAAATAAGATTTTTATTAATGTTTTGTTTCATTTTCAACGGATTTACTCACAAAGGTCATCTGGTTCCTGCTTCTTATTTAGAAATCATGGGATCCAATTCCAGCTCAATGATTTCTCAGAATTCTTTTCGGAAGTTATTTGTGATAAATAGCAATGGTCTGGTACCGTTGTCATGTGTATGGCAAAAGGTTCCGCCATCTATTCCATTCGGGACTTAACGCATACATCAAGTCGGGTCGAGGCTAGCAGTAGCTGCCTACACCTTCGAGTAGAAAAAGGCATGAATTTATTTTAAGTTGTTTAGGGTCTTCCGGGACCCCGAACAAAACGCGGCATAACCCACCAATATTGCATCAATTTTTTTAGCAGTCTTGGTGTATTGGTCGGTCCAGCGTCCTTCTAACATTGTTAGAAGTTAATGACTAGAAACGCCGAGTCAATTATTTTTGTAGGTGGCGGAGCCTAATGCCTATAATTCGAGCATCATCATTACATAGTATAAAACAAAGTCGCTTGTCGCTGTTTGTCTATCGCCTTATATGTAGGTATGATCTTTGTTACTACTCAACGGATTTTGATGCCATTTTTTTAATAGATACAGGGTGTCAACGGGGTTGGTTTTTGTATTATTATTATATATAATGTCGTAAAGAAAAAGTAGTAGTTTACGAGAGTGCAGCACTTTAATTGTAAACTCTGTAAAAATTACTTTTCATGCGGAGCAAAGTTGGCCGGGATAGCTTGTAGATTAAAAATTTAAAATATATGGCTTCCAAAGTAGGCGGCACTTTCGACCGCCAGAACTCACTCAGTGGGGGAAACAAAATTTAATTACAAATTTCCCTTTTGTTAACTAATTAGTCATACGTAGAATTAAATGAAATGCGCAACCACTGATATTCGGTTTATAATATTTTATTGGGTATATTTACATATTTATAATAATTATAAACTTACATAAATTAGCTCTTAATGTCTGTTGTAATATTTAAATAAAATCGTAAAGGATTTGGATAGTAAATATATTTCGCTTCAATATCAGAAAATCTTGAAGTACGCATCTGTCTACATCAGTAGGAAATATACTAAGAGAAATAAAATTATATAACATGTGTGTTTGTCTGTATGTCAGTCATGCTTGTTAAATCATTTTTCACTAGACTAGAGTTTGCCTTCAAATTATTCCGTTATTACAATATTTTTTTTAGAAGCCAATTGGGCTCAATCTGTTAGCTTCTCCTCACCTTCATCATACATTTTTCTCACCAGTCTTAACAACTCTGTCAAATTCATTCCAGTCTTAGCAGAAATACCAACAACATCCATTTTATTTTTAAGTTTTCTTTCTAGCTCTTCATAGGCTTTCTTACCTGATGGTAGGTCTATTTTATTAAACACAACGCAATATTTTCTTTCCATAAGTTTGTCGTTGTACTGTTTCAGTTCGTATTGTAGCGTTTCTAGTTGCTCTAAGGGCTCCTGTGACGCATCCAGGAGATATATGAGACCTCGACAACGTTCTGCATGCTGAAGAAATTGTATACCTAAACAAGCAGATTTGAGAGATATAAAGGATTGACATTCGTAACAAAGTATTATTATTTAGAAAACATAAAATAACGCGCAAGGCTTGTAGTTCACATCGTGAAAGAGATTCAATGTGTTTCAATAAAATAAAATTATGTGCAGTTATTTACCTAATCCATAATTTTTGTGCGAACCGGCGATCAAACCCGGTAGATCGGCGATGGCCACTTGTTCATAATCGTCGTATGGAATCATACCTGAAATATTAAATCAACATATTATGTATATATTACATCCAATTTCACAAAAATCCGTTTAACTTTTTGTTTTGGGCATCATCACGTATATTTCGATAGACTGTAAAAGAAATTTTATTACAAGCGCACACTCATTGGTGACCAACACCAAGTATCAAGAGATACCAACAATAAAGGAAGATAGGTGCAAAAAAGCAGAAAATATAAGGAAACACTACATAAACATACTATTGATATGACTGTGAAGGTGAACCTATTGACTCCACTGAATGGCATAGGTCTATTAAAAAGATAAAAATGAGTTGGATCAGAGAAACTGAAGAATTGTTTTCTGTAAACAAGTATGGTGTGGTTTAATAGAATCAAACCAGATTCTTAAATAAATCATCTGACATCCAATTGTAGAAATTATAAGATAAAGTCTCGGTGGTCCAGTGGTCGAACACAGCGCCTTCTGAATCCAGAGGTTCGAATCCTGGTCTACAACAATGATTTATCGAAATTAATTTCGAAAGTTATGTGTGATAAATATCGATCGAAAAACTTTGTGCCTATTCCATTTGGGATGTAAACATAACGCCGAGTCGAGGCTTAATAGCCACTGCTTACACCTTCGGGTAAAAGGGCGTGTGAAGTTATGTTATAAGAAAATAAAACAGGTAATAATATTAACCTATATGCGGTCTAAGTGTGGTGAAAGGATATGGCGCAACAGTTGGTCTTGCTCTTGTCAACGCTCGAAGTAATGTGCTCTTGCCAGCATTAGGCAGTCCGATAAGCCCAATGTGAGCCATTGAACGCATTTCTAGAGTGTAGTAGTTAGTCTCCCCAACAGCACCCACTTCTGCTATATCTGGTGCCTACAAAAATATCTGACATAAAGTATTGGGTGTTAAATATCAGACCTCTCAGAAGACCGACGCCAAGTGGCTCATGCCACGTGAGAGAGGTACCCGGAGGCTTACCTCCCTTCCCATTCCTTTGGTATCCTACTCCCTTAAAGTTTGGTAAGGCAACCCTACCACTATATGTTTTGCAGGTGTCCATGGTCAGCGCTAGTCACTTACCATTAGGTGACATGTCAGCTTGTTTGCCCTACTATCCCATAAAAAAAGTTAATGATTATAATTAAAATGCATTATATAACTTAAAATAAATGCAAATTATATGTTATAAGTAAAATATGTTCAGTCTAGTATGTACAATTGAGATGGTACCAATCTAAATAATTAAATGTACCTAGATTATTTTCATTATTCACAATTTTCTTCATCCTAGTTATAACATTATATAGCACACTTATAACTCTCATCTGCATATATTTTAAAGTAGGTAATAGCCTGACCTGTTCAGTATCAGTCAGAAAAAACTTGTTCCCTCTCCCACCGGCTCCACCCCTGGCGGCTACAAACATCATTCCTTCACTGCTCAAGTCCCCCACAACTGTACCATGTTCATCTTTTATTATTGTCCCTGCAATGTTTTAACTACTATATAAGATGCAATAAAGAATACCTAAATAAAAAATACAACTCATATACGTTTAAACGGTATATTGATACAAAGTACTTAATTAATTATATACAGTAATTATCACCATAACCTCCCACAAATATTGACCAGAGATGTATGTGGCTGGAATTATTCATTAGCCTTCAGATTAATGAATAACTCCTGAAGACTTCTGAAGACTTTGTTTGCCCAATGAAACAGTTGGTCACATTGTTGGTTATCATTAATGTTTACTCCTTTATGTGTATTCTATTCACTTCCACTTGACAGGTGTTAGAGGTTTACATGGGACATTTTTTTTTATCTTACCTATTGGCACAGGCACAATAACATGCTGGGCATTTTTCCCATTACATTCTTTATTGTAACCTTTTTCTCCGTGTTTGGCTTGTACCACAGCCTTGCAGTTATTTAAACTTTTAGTAGAGTGAGCAGCCTGTGAACGACAAATAAAAATTAGATAAAGAAATATATTAAGTTATTTAATGTAGACAATTCACTATAAGTCAGATAAAATTTATGTAGTAATAAAAAGTAGTAAATATTTTTTCACAAAACCACAAAATGTTTTGAGTGTAAACTATTAATAAATATTATTTCCTACACCAATTATAAAACAAGCCCTCTGAAGATCAGTGAAATTAAAGATAGGTCTTTGTAAGATAAGCATAAAGTCCCCTTTCATCTAGTTTTTTAAACTTTACTGTTAAAAAAACATAATCACTAACAACTTAATAGTAATTTTTGAACTTGGAATTCATATCTTTCTACAGCATGTCAAACGGCATGAAGTTCATGCATGTTTATTTGCAATTAGCAGAATTATTTAATATTTTAATACAGAGTGAGTTCACTATAGCATAGGTTGTAAGCTAACTTTTGGCTCTCTAATTGACTGAGCGGCACTGCCATAAAACAAACCTGGAAAATTACATGTCCTCCGCTTCCTCCATCACCACCGTCAGGTCCAGCGTGGTCTTTACACCAGGCACTAAGGAAAGATATACATCCATCACCACCTCTACCACCAACAGCTCGTATTCTAAACGAATCAACATAATATTGCACTGTATTCCGTGTAGATTTAGCTTTTAAACTCCTGAGCGCTTTCGGTACATAGTCTGAATTAAATCGCACAATATGCACTCGAGCTGTTAACTTTAAAGATATAAACAGATTTATAAGCCGCATTTTGTATTTTTTAGTGATAGATAAGTAATTTAATTTTTAGGTTACATTTATGTTATTATTGGAAACCTTTTTTTCATAAGCCCGTGTCAGATAGGCTACGGGTTCGGATTCATACTGCCTTCTCTAAAGACTAGTCTCATTCACAGTTCTTACCATGTTGCTATTTTATCATAAATTTCTATCTACCATATTCCTACTAGCAATATTTTTATTTTTGGCATAAATTCAAAATTACAATGTTTTTGGTCACGTGACTACGTAGCCTGTGTCTGTGAGCCGATCCAGTTATCTGCGAATGTAGATATGCACCAGGCCCAGGGTCGGAGGATGCACCTTGCTGCATGCTCTTTGTTAACAACATTGCACACTGAAGAGAAAGGGAGTGCAGCAGTCTTAGTAAAAATGAGCACTTTTTTGTGACATTGATGGCTCCTTTAGCTTTTCCTCGCGACGGGGAAAGGATTAAGTTCTGTTACATTTTAAATACCTGATTTCACTTAACCAGAGCGACGGCAATAGTGACCAATGTCAGCCAATGTGAATCAGAATAAATGCGCAATGGTATTGAAGAGAACCATGAAATCAAAATGAAAAACCAGTGGTAGAGCCAAGCAGTTCTCCGTATGAGTGGGCCAACTCGTCCGGTGAAATACCGCGACCACTCAGAAAATCGACGTAAAGTGGCTCATCCCTCGTTTCGTTCAGTGTGAGAGGTACCTGGAGGCCAACTTCCCCACCCTACTCGCATTAAGGTCAACCAAACTGTAACACTATATTTGTTACAGGTGTCCATGGAAGCCGCTGTTCACTTAACAGCAGGAGACACTGCTCGTTTGCCCTCCTATCCCATAAAAATATAACGGCGAGACGAGGCTTAACAGTTGCTCCCTACATCTTCGGGTAGAAAAAGGAAATATAAAGCTTGACAGTTAATAGTCCATTTATTTTAATAATAATTTCAATAAACATATCATTTGATAACATAAGGCAAGACTAAAGTTAATCGTAGAAAATGGTGTTCCCTGTCTTATATTAAATTAACAGTTGTTACAATGTCACATTAGCATTTATGGCAAACTTAATGCTATAGGACTTATAGCATTAAATTTATGCTATAGCACCTATAATATAGGTAGGTTAATGCAATACCTAGTAAGAATCTCATATATTAAGTAACAATCTAGTTTGTCACATAAATAAATCTCTTCAATGTCTTAATAAACAAAGTATATACATATAAAAAAGCTATTAATCAGTACAATATTAAAAATAAAATTACGTTACTCAGGACTAGGAGAGAATAGCAAGGGAAGTCAAAGGCAAATCATTACAGTGTATAATAATATGCAAGGTTTTAAAATTTATAACCCTTAGTTTAACAGTGGTAGAGCCAAGCAGTTCGCTGCATGAATGGGCCGGCTCGACCGGTGAAATACCACGACCTCTCAGAAGACTGACGTAAAGTGGCTCGCCGCGTTTCGTTCGGTGAGAGAGGTACCCGGAGGCCCACCCCCCTTCCCCATCCTTTCCTATCCCCTATCCCTTAAAGGTCGGTAACGCAACAGTAACACTATATGTGTTGCTGGTGTCCATGGGCGGCGTTGGTTGCTTACCATCAGGTGACACGCCTGCTCGTTTGCCCTCCTATCCCATAAAAAAAAAAAAAAAAAAAAAAAAAAGGCATTTGAGTATGCATATATAAAAAAATCATTTATACAATTCTGAGTACCAAAATTTAGTGCATATTATGTGCTAATTGGAGTCTCATCATTTATGTAAAATAATTAGAAATTATCCATATTATAATTAATTTGGGCAAATTTAAAAGAAAAATTGATACAGGTATTTGCATTTTAAAATAAATACAAAAATAAAAAGGGCAATTTAAGTAAACATACTCATCTCTATGTTAACTTATTGTAAAAATGAAGTGATATGTCTAAAATGAAAATAATAAATTAAATATAAATACAACAATAGTGATTTACTATTGTTTTAATTATTACATATCACATTGTACTAATTATAATAATAGGTCTTTTTAAAAAATAAATACTAATTATTCAAAAAAATTAAAAAGAAATAACAAAATAACAATATTTAACGCATGCACAGCATTGGGAGCTTTTATAACTCAAAAATGAGGCAGAAAATATTAATATTTATTAACGTTTAAGTCAAAATAATTCTCGAACCTATTAATACGTAACATACCTAAAATAAATCTAGAAATACATATTCATCATTACATTCAAAATCGATAACTCGATTGTATGAAGATGAACCGCGCATGACTTGTGAGTTTGATCGAGTACTTAGGCTATCTAGCTTCATTAAACACGTGCCTCTTGAGAGGATTAATTATATAAAAGCTTTTTAAAAGAACCAAAAGTTTTTGCGTATTTGTATTGTATTGTAATTGTTTAAAAAAACACGAACAAAGTGTCTTGCCCATTATAGAGACAGTAAAAACGAGTTAATAGACATTTTGCTTAAAAATGCATATTAAAGTTCAGCAATTTAAGTTAATAAAAAGCTTATTAGCCTCCAAATGCTGCATCGTAATAACAATAATGTTTCTTTAAAGGACAAAATGTTTCATAAAAATATACACCTTACACTTTGTGGAGGCGTTAATAATGAAAATTAAATAAGGCACCATCTAGCGTTTTCTGTATGAACTATGTGATCCTGCACCCATCACTTTGAGCCTCTCCAGTAGGCACTTTGTCTTTCTCATCAGAAGTATCTGACGCCTGTGAAAAATAAATCAAGCTATGGACATTTTTGTTCAATTTTGTTTTAGTCAGAAATATTTTGTAGCCTCGGTGGTCCAGTGTTCCAGTGGTCCAGTTCCCGCTTCTGATTCAGAAGTGTGGGTTCGATTCCAGACTCATACCGATATCTCAGAATTATTTTCGGAATTTATGGGTGATAAATATCGATTACTCACAACTTTGTGTCTGGTGTATGGTAGTAGGTTAGCCACTTATTCCCATACACCTAAAAAGCAACTTTTAAAAGTATAGTGTGAATTAAATACCCTATCAATTGTATGTATATAATAAAATAACTTACAATACTTGAATCCTTGTTGTCTAAATATGGAATGGGCGTTTGTCTACCGAAGAGGCGCTTCAGGCCGAAGCCGCGGTTAGTCTTAGAACGTGCGTTGTTCACAGAAGTCACCGCTGTAATATCCTGAATAAAATAATAAAAAATATCAGCAGATATCGGTGATCTAGTGGTCCAGTGGTCCAGTGGTCAAGCATCCCGCTTCTGAATCAAGAGGTCACGAATGCTGGCTCACACCAATGACTTTCGAAATAAATTTCAAAATTTATGTTTAAATATCGATGACTAAAAACTTTGTGCCCGGTATGGCAATAGCCACCTATTCGAAGTCGCCAAAGACCTGAAAGAACTGGAAGTGTTTAACTGGTCTGATGTGGCACAGAATAGAGAAAAATGGCGAACTTTAATATCGGAGGCCAAGATCCACTTTGGGTCGCTGAGCCAGCGAAGTAAGTAACATTATTACAGATTTAAAATATTCGAATCTGTTTTGAAATGAGTCAAAAAAAAAAACTCCATCGAAATGGATTTTGGTGAAAATTTGTGTGCCAATAGGCACAGGCATAGACAGGTAGGTCAACCGCTTATTTATTTGTTTTTTTTTTTGCTGAGCAACGTTTTATTTAATTTAGTTTATTTCATAGTTACAAATAATACTTACTTGAACGCTGTCTTGAGCACGAGGCGTGTCCGTTGGTATGTTTGTGCGCGCGTGTGATGTATTATTAACCGCTCTGGATCTAGATTCTTCATTTCCACGTGGATTGTTATACGACGACGGCTGTACTAGAATGAATAAATTAAAACATAATTAGAATTAAACTCTATTTTCATCTAAAAGTGAACTAAAGTGCATCCAAAAGAAATAAAGTGCAGTACTCACAGTCGTAGTGATTGTTGCTGATTACTACGGTGTCAGAGCCGTTTGTAGCTATTCCGTTATCATTACGAGAGCTGGCCCCTTTTAGGTACAATTTCAACTCTTCTGCACGCTCCATATACCTAGTAATATCAAGCTCAAAATAAAAAATAAGTAAAGAGGTGACATTTACTTATGGAATATAATATATATAATAATTTGGAGATATTTGAAAATATGTTTGTCTCGATGGCCTGGAGGTTGAGCACACCGATTCCGGATCAGCAGTCATAGTTTCGAAACCACACAACTGCTACTTTTGGTATGTTATGTGAGGCAAATATCGATGTGACTGACAAAAACTGTGCTGGATGTAAAACAATAAGTTTTGTCACCTAAATACATACATAACTTCACGCCAAGTCCCTTGCGGTGTCCGCAGAGAGAACAGAGAGTCATAAGGCACGACTCTTTCACACTTCACTCACTTTTTCGACTTTCATTACTCTTGTCATTCACGCAGTTTTTAAGTCCTGAAAATTGTGTCATGGCCGTCCTCGACTCTTATATCCTTCTTTTTTGCGCTGTATATCTGCTTAGTCAATCTTGCATAATTTATTCTTTCTATATGACCGAACCTTCGGAGCATGCCCTTCCTTACTTTTAGACCGACATATTGATAGCTAGTAACAAAAAGTTACTTTAAAAAAAAGTTAAACCGACTTCTAGAAACGTAAACCACACAATTTATAAGTATATATATAGAAACAGTACCTCTGTAGCTAAATAGCGATAAATAACGTAACTTACTCATTTGTATACTTAATACAATATACAAAACGTAATACTTTAATAAAGTCATCTTTAACTAATAGGTATAACAATTACAAATGTTACTCATTATTGAAGTCGGTGCAACACAATAGAGTACGTTACCTAGGCTGGCACCGACTCCAAAAATAAGTAATATTTGCAATTATTATAATTACTTATAGATTGTGTGGTTTACGTTTCTACAAGTCGGTTTAACTTTTTTTTAAAGTAATTTTTTTCTCGAGTTTTAGTGATATTAATGAGTTGTGAACTTCAATAGAAAGAAGTTAGTTCATTTACATGGCTTTCACTTTTCATTATTTACAAGTCCGTTTGTTAAATGGTTGATATTTTAAGGGAGCTATAATTGTCATAAATAGGTACGTTAACAGTGGTCGAGCCAAGCAGTTCGCTGCATGAATGGGCCGGCTCGATCGGTGAAATACCTTCTCAGAAGATCGACGTAAAGTGGCTCATGCCGCATTTCGTTCGGTGACAGAGGTACCCGGAGGCCCACCCCCCTTTCCCCTATCCCTTACAGGTCGGCAACGCAACAGTAACACTATATGTGTTGCTGGTGTCCATGGGCGGCGTTGGTTGCTTACCATCAGGTGACACGCCTGCTTGTTTGCCCTCCTATCCCATAAAAAAAACTTAGGTAAAAGAGTATGATAATACTTGCTAAGTATTTAAATGTTTGTAATTATCATGGGTAGACCCAATAACACTACAGCCCGAATGAAGGCCAATCGTAGCCTGGAAACTATTGCAGAAACTAAAAATCATTTTTACAGAATTGTGTCCTAACTCCTAACCGCATAAGAGCTCTGTAGCTTCATCAGCACCACTGCAGCATCAGACGTTGATTCAAGCATACGTCGCAAGCAACACGTTAGCGATACATACTACCAAGTAGTTTCTATCGACCAATGTAATGCTGTCTTCAAAATCCTACGCGTTGAGGAGTTTTGTGGCTTCTTCATCAGAACAGCAGTATCGGATGTTAGCACCATAAAGAATATCCCTAAGACATCACTATTACGTAATAAAAACACTATACTCGCATACAACTTTTGGTGGATGCCTTCGATTTCTCCTGGTTCCCATCATCAGATCCTGACCTGGTGAAAATGGGACCATCTCGGAAGTAAACACTATACGGCGAAAAAAAAATATTTGAAATCGGTCCATAACTGAAGAAAATATCAGTGAACATACATAAAAATATATATATATATATACAAATTGAGAACCTCCTCCTTTTTTCGAAAAAAAAAAGATGCTCAAACATTAAAATTATTATGGAATATGGAATGGAATATTGTCCAGGGCTGCCCCCACATACCTGCTCAGTTTGGCTGCCAGTGCTGCCCTCCTCAGGGAGTCACTCTCACACCCCACACAAGGCACCAGATATAATAGACTGTCTCTATAACAAATGAACGATTCTGCCAATTGCCCAGCACTATCTAGTTCTATAGCTCTCTTGATTAGTGAAACCGCCTGAAAATTATTTACGTATCAGTACGTATAATAGAGGTCAGCTTGTTTGATATTTCGAGATGAATATATATTGTCATTAAATAGGGTAGGTAGGGGAGGCATGGGCAGTAGGGAGACATGGGCACCCCCCTTTTATTCTGATTTGATCATAGATTTTATATTTTTCTTGATTTGTTAGTTTTCTTTACCAACTGGAAACACTGTTAATCCATAGGGTTATATGTAATTTCTGTAAGTTATCAAACACAAACACGATTAAAGATTTTGGGCTAGTAAATAAATATTAAAAGTAAATATTTTGTTGTGGTTTCGGATCGTAATAAAGATAAAACTAATAAAAGGTATGTGTATTTTTTATTATTTATCTATTGTATATTTACTAATCTATATATTAAACTGAAAGTTAAGCCTAAATATGAAGATTCATTAAAATACCGGTAACTTAAGTCGAAAATGGATACAGAGGGAGCAATGGGCATTTGGATGGTGGGGAGGTTTGGGCATGCCCAATGCTCCCACTTACTATGTTCAGTATAGGAAAATTGTTAAAAATTGGTTTATTTTTAATTCACGTAACATAACTTCACGCCAGTTTTACCCGAAGAAGTAGGCAGCGGCTGTTAAGCCTCGTTTCTCCGTTATGTTCACGTCCCAAATGGAATAGGTGGCGAACCTACTCTATAGCTATACCGGGCACAAAGTTGTCAGTCATCAATATTTATCACACATAACTTCCGAAAAGTCATTGGTGTGAGGCAGGACTTGAACCCATTATTTCTTGAATAAGAAGCGGGATGCTCGCTACTGCGCCACAAACTCAAAAATTGAGTCTAAATTCATTCCGGTAATTTAAGATACTGTTTAAGATGTTTTTTTTTTTATTTCTTAACTCTTATTCTTGGTTTCTGTTATTGATATAGTTTAATAACAGTCTATTTGTTAACTAATTTTTGAATTCCATTATGGATGTAAACTGATTTATAGGCAGTGCCCAAGCCTCCCGTAGGGTATGCCCAAGCCGCCCTACCGTAGGGAGCATTATAATAATAATATCTTGGATACAATACACACAGCGCCCTCTAGTTCCAAGCTAAGCAACTAAATGCTTGTGTTATGGATACTAGATAACGGATATAAATACATATACATATACCTTTCTTTTGTAAATACATACTTATAATACATAGAAAAACACCCAGACGCCACACAAATATTCATGTTTGTCACAAATATTTATGCTCGGGCGGGAATCGAACCCCGGACCTCATTGCTCCAGCCGGTAGTTTTTACCAAGGCGCCACGAGGCCCGTAAGGCATTGGGCACTTTTGACTTAGTTTACAAAATATCGCATAATGTGAAGACTAATTGTAATTTTTAAGAAAGCTCTTCAATTATATCTAGCCAAACGTGTGGTGCAACAAAAATTGGCAATAAAAGTTGATTATCTATAAAATCCAATTTTTTATGCAATAAATAGTAAAGAAGTGCCCATCCCTCCCCTATATTGCACATGGGCTGCCAAAAAAAACACTGTCTGTCCAGGATATGATTAATTTTTACACATCAACCAATTCTATACTGATCGAAAGTATGAAGCCAATGGAAATAATAGTCTACCAATTATTGTCCAGTCCAGCGGATCTTAGACCGAGATATAGCAAACATTTTGCAACAGGTATGTCGTTTCAAATTCCATGCTAACAGTTTTTCTAAGTACAAAAAATGGTTTTTCTTGAAAAAATAGACTGTAGTCGAAAGGTCCTTATGTTACCTTTTCATAGTTCTCCTTGGAAGGCATATGCTCCAGGTCCAGGTATTCGTGAGCGAAGAATTGCTCATAAGTGATTCTATTGTTGGGGTCATGTTGGAGTAGTCTGGTCAATAGATCCTGACAACCAGGAGATATAGACGAGTTTGGAGGGATCTGTAAAACAAATCTACGTCACATTCATTTCAGTCAGGAGCCTTAAAAGCCGACGAGCGTGTAGGAGAAAAGTTATGAAAGTCGAAAAAGGCGTGTAAGTACCGAGCCTGATGGCGTTCTGTTCTCTCTGTCTACCCCTGGCGTGAATGTATGTATGCATGCGAATGAATTATCGATTATTGCTGAAGCGTATGGAAGTAGATTTTATACATATATGTTTTTAGTATAATTATACATGTTTTTAGTATAATTAAATGACAAAATGAGACTCATCATAAGTCATTGAGGAAAATAATTAAATAACAAAATATTACGATGTCTTGAGACCTAAGTACTTGTACTCATTACAATTTAATTTCTTTCCAAGTGTTTAGTAGCAACAACACATATTCACACCAAGTCACTGGCATAAGGTAGGCGGCAAATGCCTACAGAACATCATAATACACGATCCTATCATAACTCAGTCGCTTTTTCGAATACGTAATAAGTCATGATCAAGTTCAATTTTGGCATGGAGAGTGTACTTTCTACCATATTTGTGGAATATATCTACTTAGTCTCAACTACAACTTCCATTCTTTACATGTGTACTACTTAGTACACTTTCTTTCACTTCCCCATATTAATAATACTTACTTCAATGGGAGCTTGTCTGTGGATTTTGTCCACCAGCTCCTTGAAGGTGTTGGATGAGTACGGCGCGCGACCGAACAGGCACTCGTACATTATTACACCTGGAAACGGTTCTAGCCATACTTATTCATAAACTGACAATCAAGATAAGGTAATTAACAAATAGTGTGCTAAGAAGACTGTAATAAGTTTGATACTACTAGGCAAAGGTAAGGCAACGTATTCTTTGAGATATTGTGACATTCAATCAAAGATACAAAAATAAAATTTTGCAACATATAGTAATCATTACATAATATAAAACAAAGTCGCTTCCCGCTGTCTGTCCCCTTATATGCTTATATCTTTAAAACTACGCAACGGATTTTCCGAGTCCGCGAGGGCATATGTCTATCTCTTAGGAATAACCCACAATGACCATTTTTATTTTTTTACTTTTTACGAGCAATAATTGCCTATTTATGAAGCTATTTTAAACATTACAGTATTAATTTCCATCCAATTAAGTGTCTTAAATAGATTGTGCATGTAATATACATGATCTTGGCCCTTTACAGCATGCAATTTAAACAAATATTTTCGAAGATATTGCAGTATAACATAGCGGGACAGCAGATAATACTTTTGATGCGGAACAACGTTTGCCGGGTCAGCTAGTCTATAAATATAATAAAATTGTAGGATACTTCAAACTGTACATTGAATATATTTTTTTTAGAATACTTGGGACATGATCTACAATCGATACCGAACCCAAAAATATGATTTTTAGATTTTTTGTCTGTTTTTTGTTACGGATGGATAAACTCTAAAAGCACGGCATGCTTTTATGTCCGATTTTGCATAAATATAGCCAAAAGGTCAGGTCAACACATATGCATAAATATTATCACCCTGTCACGAATTGGGGGTGAGCAATGAACAATAATGGCACAGGCACAGTTTATTTGTTGCTTTATGGCGTCAATCCAGACGAAGTAGCGGGCAACAGCTAGTCATGTCATATTTTTAAAGATTACTGTGACTCAGGTTATTGTTTTGATGAAATAATTGAACATTATAAAATAGAAAGCACACACTGCTGGACTTGCTCCTAGAATCCTATGCCTGAGTAGCCATAAGCGTAAAGAGCATAAGCGTAAAGAGTATTTACCAACGCTCCACAAGTCTACTCTGGCGTCGTATTGTCCACACAACATCTCAGGCGCCATGTACAATGGAGAACCCCGCACTGACCGACCGCCTCCAGTGCTCATGTGCAATGCAAATCTGGGAAAGGTGGAAAGGTACTCAATAACCGCTTACCGTCAGATAGCTATTGTATGCCAACTAAATCTTGCAAAAAAAAAAGATTAAGACCAAAGTTTCGAGGTATGAGTAGAAGCCAATAATATATTAGAAAATACCCGTGTCACACGGAAGCGGAAAGCTAAATTGTTTTACCTTACATCCCGTGCTCTTTATACATGGAAATTACTACAGCAGTAAAACTCATTCAATTGGTCTACATCCTTGGCAATTCTTCTTTCTTTTTTTTTTGCAAAATGCGTTGTAAAATTAAAACATATTTATTGTAGGTATACATATCGACACAAATTTCTATTGAAAACATTTAGAGACTACCTGATTTAATTACCCGGGTGAAGTCACAAAAGGCAATAGGCAATAGACAATTTCAAAAGTAATAACTGTACCTGTATGTAATTATGTACCAACATTGTTCCAAATTGTTATTACTTTTTCTTAGAGATTTTTTTTTGTTTCCTAAAATTATTAACTATTAACTAATGTTTTCGTAATAATAATAGTTTCTTAACGTAATTTACATATTTATTGTAAGTATTTGGTGGTCGTTTTGTGTTGAAAGTTTTTTTTTTCTATATTTCATGGAGATTCTGAGTCTATGAACTATAGAATAGAATAAACTTTATTGTACACCAATTAAGTAATAAAAACAGTAGGTAAGTAATGCACGGTAGGGCGTATGTCTATCTCTAAGGGATAACCTATCATTACCATTTTTATACTTTTTACGAGAAATAATGGCTTATTTACGAAGCGATTTTATACATTACAGCATTAATTTTCATCCAATTAAGTGTTTTAAATAGATTGTGCATGTAATATAGATGGTCTTGGCCCTTTACAGCATGCAATTTCGACGAATATTTTCGAAGATATTGCAGTATTAACATAGCGGGGCATAGCAGTTGCGTTACGCGCCAAAACAAAACGATCCAAATTTTACGCATTTATTACTTTTGATGCAGAACAAAGTTCGCCGGGTCAGCTAGTAAAATATATTAAATTAAAATATATTAAACTTCCGAGTCTCAGAAGTTTAATTATGATCTAAAATAAACTTTTGGCAATTATTTAGTTTATAATAGATTCATTAATAGTTAATTATTTTAAATATATCAATAGTTGTGAAAGTCAACTAAGCGAGTGAGGCGTGTTAGAATTGTGCCTTATGGCGCTCCGTTCTCTCTGCCTACTCCGCAAGGGATTTAGCGTGATGTTATGTATGTATTAGTGATGTTACGAATGTTGCATTTTGGAAATTCGCGAATGCGAATATTTCTAAAAAACATTCGCGAATGCCAATATTTCTTTAAAGCCTTCGCAAACGCATTCGAATAATTCACAGACCTAAAATGCACACAAAATTACATCAAAATCGGTGAAGCCATATTGGTGCAGTTATTTAATTATTAATATCACTCGTAGAATAATATTTTGAAAAAGTTTCATACTTAATAACACGTGTCTTTGCCTGATGTAACGCTCTCGTGCTCAATTTTGCGGTTGGAGTTTTATAAAAAAAATGAACTGGATCTTTTAAGTTGAATCAAACTGCATACGGTATGAAAATTTGATTAAAATCGATTTGAATTGGGTATGGCAGGGTTTGCACGAAAGGATAAACGAAGTCGAAATGAGGGTACTGCGCAAAATCTGCGAAGTGACACGCTGACCGCCTCGAAAACAAGGTTGTGAGGAAGGAAGAAGTATTAAAGAGAGTGTCGATGTTAATGTAAGAAAGGGCATACTCCGATGATTGATGAACGAAAGGATGATGCCAGTTTGACCCAGCAGATAATACAAAAGCAGATAATGCAAAACCGAATGAATGTAGGATACGCAGACTGCCACGACGTACAAATAGAACGAGTCCTGGAGGGAGGTGGTGTTAGGAGCCTTAAAGGTCGACGACCGTGTATGACAAGAATTATGAAACTCAAAAAAACGAGCGAGGCGTGTATGAATCGTCCCTTATGGCGCTCTGTTCTCTCTGCCTACCCCGCAAGGGACTTGCCGTGCAGTTATTTATATAACTAATGGCTGATCCATAACATAATACTTTTTATACTCATCTAGGAGGGTAAAATATTAAACAAAATATAAAGCTCATTTTTCGTATCATCTTGCTATATATATAATTTCCTTATTTTTTAAGACATTCGCCAATCATTCGCAATATTTTGTGCGAATGCGAATGCGAATATTCGCATTCGCGAGCGACTGAAATAAAACAATCAAAAACTAAAAGAAAGCCTCAAAACCGTAGAATTTAAAATTTATCGATATCGATAAAAACTGATGTCCCTCTGGTCAAAGCGGTTGCTACTTTACCAAATAATTAACTTATTATATATTGTATATTATTTAACACATAACATAACTTCACGCCTTTGTTACCCAAAGGTGTAGGAAGCGGCTGTTAAGCCTCGTCTCGTCGTATGTTTACGTCCCAAATGGAATAGGTGGCGAACCTATTGCCATACCTGGCACAAAGTTTTCAGTC
The DNA here is from genome assembly GCA_905147225.2 of Euproctis similis. Taxonomy (NCBI): domain Eukaryota; kingdom Metazoa; phylum Arthropoda; class Insecta; order Lepidoptera; family Erebidae; genus Euproctis; species Euproctis similis. The sequence goes on from LR990107.1 coordinate 5,927,355, forward strand.
ATCGATATTTATCACACTTAACTTCCGAAAATAATTTCGAAAAGTCATTGTTGTGAGCCAGTGTCAGGATTCGAACCCGGACCTCTGGATCAGAAGCTGTGTGCTCGACCACTGGACCACCGAGACTATTTAATGTATTTTAAAACAAAATATAAAATAGTATGACAATTGTTAATTTACTGATGAGAAAATATTTGACTTGTCCATAAGTTAGTATTACAAACTTGGTCTACTTTTGCACTTGTGAATAGAGCAGTTCAGCATTTTATAGTTATATATAACTCCGACAGTTGCTAAGCGACTGATAGACTTATTTTGACCTAGTTCGGTATACGGCCAAATTTTGACTGTCTGTCTATTTGTTCCGGGTAATTTCTGAAATGGCAAATGAGTCCGATTTTGACACGACTTAGGCTACTTATTTATTAGAAAAAATCTGATATATATTCCTTCCAAGGCGAAACAAAGTTCGCCGCACCAGCTAGTTTTAAATCATATCCTGTATCATTTATTGTAAAGGGATTTATTCGATTAACGTATTTGTACCTATCTAGCAGGAAAATATTCTGACACCAGACTAAATATGACACTTGAAATATCTTTCAAACTCGAAGAGAACATTCTTCACTAATAACATTGACATAACATAATTTCACGCCTTTATTCTACCCCAGGTGTAGGCAGTGGCTGTTAAGCCTAGACTCGCCTTTATGTTTACGTCCCAAATGGATGGCGAACCTATTGCCATACCGGGCACAAAGTTTTTAGTCATCGATATTTATCACACATAACGTTCGAAATTAATTTAGTCATTGGTGTGTGCCAGGATTTGAGCCCGCAACCTCTGGATTCAGAAACCGTGTGCTCATCCATTGGACCACCGAGACTATTCTAATATTGACACCAACTATTTGCCGATTGGTAGACAAGTTATATTTTATTTCTAAGAAATTACTAACATATTAAGCTGATGTTTGCCTCGTTAGATACATAACAAATCACCCAATTTAGTAATTATAAGTGTATTTCATTAAATAATGATGGTAACTGATATAAACTGTACGCCTAGATCAAAAACTAGTCGTAGTCTGGTCACCAGAGACTGCAAGAATAACAAACAGCTCTAGCTATTTGATTTAGTTCCATCGAAGTGTCTTTAGTGAAATTTACTCCGCCATCATAGCAGCATTTACGCCACTTATCAGCGCCCGAAGCCCCGGCCTTACCTTGCACACCAGGTAAGTTTTAAATTATAAGTATACTAGTGACTTATTTTAGCCGGAACTTTTTTCGCGTGGTATCTTAATGCCACACTTTGAGGTATTTTAAATAGTGTTCTTCCGACGAGTATTTTGTCTTTGCAGCACATAAAAACTTCTTTTTTCAATATTTCAACCAATTCGTATGATATTGTACCCTTTTTAAATTTAACTGAATATTAAGCAGTTTTTAGGTAAAAGAGTAACAATGAACAAGGTTAAGACCATGCGTTTTACATTTGTAATTAATTACAACTTTAAAATTATATTCTGGCGTAGTAAAACAATAGATCTTAAAGTATGGGTTTATATAATAATTTATGTAAGTGTTATAAGTTCAATAATTACCCAAAATCAGCCACTTTCAATGTATATTTGCCATCTGATCCCTTATGTAGAAGTAGATTGTGGGGTTTCAAATCCATGTGCACAACACCTGTTGATAAATGTACATTTAAAAACAAATGCAAAGTTTTTTTTTATGTATTTGAATTTTTATATCTCTTTTTGTATTTATACCTACTTGAAATATTTAGTTTGAATTTATTATAGGTATAGTTATTATTTTAATTTTACGTATATAGTTTTAAGATTATCATAACATAACTTCGCGCCTTTTTCTACTCGAAGGTGTAGGCTGCGGCGGTTAGGCCTCGACTCGCCGAATCTTCATGTTACGTTCCAAATGGAATAGGTGGCCAATTTTTGCAATACACTGGGCACAAAGTTGTATGTCTGTCATCGATATTTATCATACATAACTCCCCCAAAAGAATTCTCGGAATCGTACCCACCACTTCTGAACCAGAAGCGGGGAGCTCGACTATCGAGACATTTTTTACATTATATTATTTTTTAAGATTAAATGTGTTCCATACCAGATGCGTATAATGATTTGCGGTGTGCATGAATTTTTAGGGCGTTTAATACTTCTCAACAAATTAAAACTAGGTTTTAATTTCGTGAAGTTAAAGAATTAACTGAATGTGATGAAAACGAAAGATATGGTGTTCGAAAGCGAAGAAATCAGAGCGAATGCTGATGTGGTGCTGGAGCAAGTGGATGACACTGTATAGTATCTTGGATGCGCTTTTAGCAGGGATAGCATGTACACCGCGGATGTAAAAAGAAGAGTAGCGTTAGGAAACAGCGTAAATGGAGCGTTAGGCAGATTACTGGGCGCATAAAATGTTGCAGAAAAGCCTACATCACTATTCACAATGCGTTCCTAATCTAAACGCTAGCTTAAGGAAGCGACAGTTGGGTATGGCAGAGTGAGTATGAAAGTAAAATAAACACGGTCGAAATGTAGGCAAAATAGGTTGACTCCTCTCGCTGACTGCGTCGAAAACAACGTTGTAAGGAAGGAAGTAGGATTGAAAGGGAGTGACAGTGTAAAAGAAAGGAAGGATATACTTCGATGGTTTGGACATGTAAAAAGAATAGACTAGATAAATTAAGAACATATAGAGTGCAAGGCGGATGGATGTAGGATTCGGGCACAGTCACAACCCACTTTTCAGGACCAAATAGAACAATTCCTTGAGGGAACTGGTGTCAGGGGCCAAAGAAGCGATTGAGGTGTGTAAAATTAAAATTGGACCTAAATGCTGCTCTATTCTCTCTGCCTACCCCGCAATGGACTTGGTGTAAAGTTATGTATTTATTTATCTTATATATAATTGCATAGAGAAAAATGTTGTACCTTTTTCTCTAAGAAATTTGAGTGCAGATGCGAGTTGCTGAAGAAAATATAACACCTGAAAATTTGAGATCTATTTAGAATAAAGAAATTCTGTCAGACAAGTGTGTATTACTAATTGAAGTTATTAATTCAATAAGTATGTGCCCGTGTTATAGACACCATCTAGGAAATTATCTATGTATGTTAAAATAATATGTAATGTTGACTTCCATAACTTTTTAGTCGCATGAAACTGCATTTAGTATAAAGAGATTAGTAAAATCAGTATACTAACCTGTTTCTCAGGAACTCTTCCATACCTATGTATATATTTAGAGAGATCACCTCCACAGCAATATTCCATTATGATATAAATGTTTCTGTGAACAAATAAGAAATCCAATATCAAGATTGTGCGGACAGTTATCATATTATACATAAATAATTATAAAAATCTGTTCAAACACCTAATAATTATGAATATTACACCAGTATCTAATACAGTGTCTTCTAAATGTAACATCAGACAGTAAATAAATATTATTAATATTGATCTAAAGCCTGAATACTGAACCGCCGCCCAAATATATAAGCACTACTTAAGTGTTTAAGTAGCTGTCACATTAGATAGAATACGTGAAATTTGAGCAGTAAGTAGTATTTTATTGATTGTCAAATTTGAGTGGCGGTTTAGTATTCATTAGTGTCCGACCAAAGCTTTGGCTTTTGGCCCACAATTTGGCCGAAGCCGAAGGTCCGTAAACAGTCGGAATTAAACGAACTGTTACGAAAGAGTGAGTGACTGACAGACCGGACTGCCCTTAGTTCAGTGCGGATTCCTTTATCACCGAAAATAAGCGGCAAGAGCCACTTTACGCCGACAGTCTTCGTTAACTGTGGATAATATTGAAGAAAATTATTAAATTATTAATAGTTTATAACCTTCGGCTTCGGCCGAAGGTTGTGGAGATTGCCCATTAATTAGCTTCAGCTTCGGCCAAAAAAAGACCTTCGGTCAGACACTAGTATTCGGGTGTAAGTCTCTCTATACTAACTTCTCGTCCCATGTGAAGTTGTGCATTTGCACAATGTGTGGATGTGTTAGTGTCTTGAGCAGTCTGATTTCAGTGATCAGGTTGTCCACGGCTGTACCGGAATTCTTCACACTTGATTTGTCCACACATTTTATTGCAACTATAGTGCGACCACCCACCTAGATATGGAATATAATAAATTTGTTTTTAAATGCTCTAAAGATATTTCAAATTGTTATGTTATATTACAAGCAGATAACTGAAAACAATGTCAATATTTACTTGTTAGACTTTCGCGAATTACATTCATAACATTAAAACAACTTTTTAAGGATTATATCGCGTTTATTTTGTAGAAAATAAGATCTAAATAAACGCGATATAATCCATAAAAAGTTGTTTTAATGTTAATAATGTCAATTTTAGGCGGAAAAACATTAGTTCTATAAATTCATAGTAGTAAAGTTCGCGTCAGCACACAAAAAAGCCAGACAGACCCTCCACATTATTAAATCACTATATTTTATATTTTGTTGTTATTTTCCAACCACAACAGCCTGGAGTCTAGGATATCACAATTAATATCAATGAAGCGAAACTTTATTTAATATTAAAATATGTTTCTTGAAGGTTAACGCTCTTTGCATTTGTGTAAATATAGACATTATATAAAGTCGTCAGCAATAATGTTATTGTTAATATTTATTTAGTTTTTTCACCTTTGTGTATGCTTTGTAAACAGTGGAATAACTCCCAGAACCCAGTTTCTCTGTTACCACATATCCATCAATTTTCGGAAACGCCATTATTGCTATAGTTATTGGTTTTACTTTAAAACTTTCATAGAAATAACGCTTCAACAACCAACACTACACTCATTTCCCAATACCTGAAGAAATAATTCCAAACCAATTCTAAACTCTCGAATATTTACTATACACCGATGACAGCAAAGGATGACATTTTTTAATATAATTTAACGACCTGGTTGTTAGGACCTTTACGTCGAGTCTTTTTATTACAATTAACTTCTTAATTCTTAACCTAACCTAGCCTAAACCTACAGGTTAACCTAACCTAACATATTCATCCATAAAGTCGTGGCAGGTTATGCATGATGTTCCGAAGGAGCTTTGACGACAGTGCAGAAGAGCACACTAAACATGATATTTAACCATTTCCCACATTATTATTACTTATATTCATCAGTGACAGCGCAACCGCGTATATTATACCGCTAGTACCGCTACCATACACTTGACGAATAGCGAGGGAAAGAGGCTGGGACGTAGTGTGGACTCGTTGCTCGTCATGCCGCGAATCATTCCGACAATGTGAACGCGAATGGCTGACTACATTATTCGCGCGACGCAGCGCAGTCGGCTAGGGCTGTTTAAAATATCGGATTTTCGATATATCTACATTTTATAATATATCAATCTATAAAATTAAATAATATCTTACTTACATTACGACGGTGCATTGGTAAAACTACCAACTGTGGAATCGGGATTGGTGGGTTCGATCACAACTCGAGTATAAATATTTATCCTGGTCTGAGTAGAATCTAGTAGAATAACTACAACCCTATTTTGGATGATATAACCTGATTTCTAGTGACGTAATACTATTTTTCAAGTTACTCTCAACAAGCCCTATAATTTGATACCCATAAATGCTTTAAAAATATCTGCTCCGACATATTAAATAAAAAGTGATGTCATATTATTTTCGAGTTGCAATAAGCCTTGAATTTAAACCCGTGGATTGGAAATATCTCCCGATGGCAGGTGATGGTACTTCACTGGTCCAGCCAGCCCATTCATCCAGCGAAATGCGTGGCTCTACCACCAATACCGTTACAACATTATCACCCAAACTCAACGTGTATACAATATTTCAGCTTAATCTTTTGAAGATATCTACTTCAAAAGTAAGTTCTAAGATTCTAGAACATACACACCTACGGACACACAATGGAAAATAAAAATCACTGAGTTTATTAACTTTTTTTATTTCGAAGACTTTCGCGAATCTCACTCATAGATAAAAACAACTTTTAGGATTATATCACGTTTATTTATTACTTATTTATATTTATTTCCCGACGTTTCGAACTCTTTACAGAGATCATTTTCACGAGTGATGAACAAAAAGATGGTAGTTGTTCAGAAGCTATTTTCATTGATACAGAGAGCACCCACTTTTTGGAAATAAAAATCAAAAAGTTCATGTTAAAAATATGATTTTGATAGACTTTAGCTAAAGTCATATAACATAACTTATTAAAAAACCGAACTAAAAAATAGAAAATAAATAATAGTTTAAAAAAACTAAAAAACACGCTTTTTATAGAAAACCGAACTAAAAAATAGAAAAATAAAAAAAAATATTTTATTTAAAAAAAAGCGTGGGGTGCTTTTTAGATATTAACGAAATTATAATCACTCTACTCATATCTGTCAATAAAATATTTATAACTATTGACACCATACACCCCACGCTTTTTTTAAAATAAAATATTTTTTTTTATTTTTCTATTTTTTAGTTCGGTTTTCTATAAAAAGCGTGTTTTTTAGTTTTTTTAAACTATTATTTATTTTCTATTTTTTAGTTCGGTTTTCTAGTCTAGAACTTTCATAGTTCACAAATCGCACCATCTAGTGGCAATCACCGGAAACTAAAAAAGAAGTCGGTTACAAACAAACATACAAACATACAAACCTACAAACATACAAACATACAAACCTACAAACCTACAAACAAACATACAGGTGAAGCTAATAAAAAGCTAATAAAAATAAATTTTTAGGTAGAGGTAAATTTACGTCCCAAAAGGAATAGGTGGCGAACCTATTGCCTTACCGGGCACAAAGTCATGGATATTAATCGCACATAACTTTCGAAAAGAATTTTGAAAAGTCATTGGTATGAGCCAGGATTCAAACCCCCCGACTTCTTTTTGATTTTGAAGCGAAGTGCTTAACCACTGGATCAGCGAGACTACGAATAATTAATACTCAATAATATTATAATAAAATTAGCCAAGGACGTTTATTGATAAATCATCTTCTGGTCAGCACTAATAGCGCCATGTTTAGTGGCTACACGACGTCAAAGAAGCTTCAATTTGATGTGGACATGTCATTTCCAAATTTCTTTAGGTTTTTTCCAATTTCATTGGCTTCTGCCGACTTCTGCCAATACCTCGTACTGCCAGCTGCCAGTAACAGTATTTGTGTTTGTATGCAATCAATGCTATGGATTATTGAGCAAAGCTTGCAAAATGTTATCTTAATTACTACTTTAATTTAGAATAATAAAATTATCGACTGAAGTAATTATACTATAAAGTGCAATGACTATTAAGTACGTACGTAAAGTGCAATGGCTATGTTCAAATTATCGATCACGGTTAGTCGCTCGGCTCCTTGTGACCTTTTAATCAAGACCATCCAAAATGCAGAAGAGAAGACAAAATTAAGTTAGCAATTACTTTTTGTATTTTATTGTATTTATTATGTTTTCATTTGTAATATATGTATTGGTTGAGATATATATGTAATTGCTGTTGATTCTTTTTATATTCTATTTCTTTGTGCTTCAGTAAACTACAATTTTCTATTTGAGAAAATTTTTGATTCTTTGTCTCTAATGTTCCTTTCTTTATTGGGATGTATAGGTAAGTTGATTGAATAGTTAATAAATTATACAATAGTGATATTCCAAGTAACTAATTTACACTAGTGCTTTTGTACCAGCTTGTTGAAAGAATTCCAGTCTGGTCACTCTTAGATGAAAAATATTTAATAAAAATAGTATTTATTTATCAAAAGTTCTACTTATATAATTCATTTTAAGCAGACAAATTAAAAAGACCAGTAATTTATTGTTACAATTTTTTGATGGGCCCAGGTATTAAGTATTAAGTGTGGGCAAGAGTGTTTTTTTTGGTGATCAAGTGGTCAAAAACAAAACTTAATTTATAAATTTGTTATCAATAATTTTGTAAGACCAATAGGTATACAATTTTTACAGTACATCATTAGTACAGTAACCGGATGAATAGAGTCAGCCAGACTCTATTCATCCGGTTACTGTACTCATAACTTCTTATTATTTATCCAGATACCATACAAATAATTTTATTTTATTTATCCTGCTATTTTGAAATTTTATACGCATAAATAATTTCTTTTACTTTAACATAAAACCTGTGCTTTTATTATTTTTATACAGTAAAAGCTGGTGGTGGTTTTATTTTTCTGTAAGTAATGCTCTTACAAAAAGAAAAAAAAACCAAAACCTGAACTAACCTAAACCTACCTAAAAAAATACAAAAAAGAATTTGACCGGATGACTAATGACAAATTATTGGTACAGTATCCGGACTAATAGTCACTTTGAATTTTTATCTTCTATATATGGTGAAAATAATTCAAAGTATGTATATAACCAGACCATTTAATTCAAATGTATTTCTAAATATTCTTTTAAAATAATTTATTATAGATATAAAAAGAATGAACTCATTGACAAACTTAACTAAATGCTGTGTTTATCATATGTAAACCTCCTGAACTGAATTTAAGTTTTCTCAATAATAAAAAGTGTACTATAAACAAGACAATATAATTAGCCAATGATAACATATTAGGGAATATTCAATTTAAAATATACTCTTTAATATAAATTAAATCTAGTTAATATAAACTTATTACATGCATATACTTACATTTTACCACTGAATACTACAATTTTATTTAATCATATAGAATTTAGACTTTTATTTTTCTATATATTTTAATTATATTGTCCACAATTCTCATGGTTGTTTAGCTAGATGGTTCCTTTTTATTGTAAAAACTTTTGTGAAATAAATAAGGTAATCCCAATTGTATAGATTCCAGTGTGTATGGATTGTAAATAAATTAAAGCAAAAACCCTTTTTAAAGAAGCTTTTATTTAAGCGCTCTAAAAATAAGACAACAATATTTCCTTAAAAATTTCAAGTATCAACTTAGAGCCGCAGTATGTACAATTTATATAATAATAAAAGCTTGTCGCGCGAGTTGTAAATAAACTGTACTAATTTTATAATGTCAAATCAACAGTTAAATATAGTCCGTAAATACAGCTATTTAACTTATTATTGTATTTAAAGCATAACATATTAAAACACGAGCGCTTGAAATTGCCTCCTTGGAACAAAAACGCACGGACGATTCTGAGTGTAAGGTTATCATGAGAAGAAATGGGCAAAACACTCATGTAAATTAATCTACTGACTACTATATTATCTATTGCAATTTAATTACCTACTGATAGGGAGTCAAATCTCGCGATAAGCTTTTATTATTATATAAATTGTACCTACTGAGGCTCTAAGTTGATACTTGAAATTTTTAAGGAAATATTATTTTCTTATTTTTAGATGATATATAGATCATGATGGGATTTTACTTTTTCATGATACTATTGTTTATTTATTACTTTTTCACGCAAAAACTGCTTAATTTTATTAATTGTAAATTATATGTATTATTATCAATAATTTACATATGTGTGTAGATATGTTATGACTGAGCATGTAATAAATGTTAGAGTTTAATGTTGTTTTTATTTTGCCTTTTACATAAAGTTTATTTGCTTATTGTTTTATATGTATTTCTTAACTATATAAATTCCGGGTACGGTGAATAATAAAGCAATAGCAAATAACTAGCAAGCGGGATCGTTAATCGATCGGTTTATATGTAAGTATCAATTGGTATAACGCTAGCGCCTACTACAATTGAATAGCAATAGGTACGTTACAAGCTTTAAATGTACTTGCTATTTTATATTTCCCAGTGATAATGAGATTGATTTTGTGGCGGTCGGCCAGCAATACTACTCAGTGTAGCGTTGCTAATTATATTAGGTAAATCACCATTCCGAGCTGATTTGTTTATTTCTTCTAGTTAAATACATTTTTAATATTGTGTAAGATAATGTATGTATTATTATGTTGTTTTCACCGGCTTATAGCATGAATATAAATCTGCACCTGATTTTAGGTGGTAAACAGAAATAATATTTTCGTAAAACTATCTCATTACATAGTATAAAACAAAGTCTCTTTTCGCTGTCTATCCCCTTATTACGGAGTTTGATGCGGTTTTCTTAATAGATAGAGGGTGTCAACGGGGTGGTTTTTGTGTATAATTTATGTATAATGTAGTAAAAAAACGTGTTAATATTCGAGTTTTGACTTTAATTGTAAATGCTAGCTGAATCCTATGTGATAAATTGAAACGATGTACAACATTTATTCATTAGAGGAAAGTGACCAAATATGGAATAGTATCCATAATATGGAATACCCTCATTTCTCTCTAATGCAAACTCACACACGCAATAAACAGTGATTTTCTGTCTCTTTCTACTCCCATTCACGCGTACAAGTTGTAGCATGTCAGTCGAGCCAGCCCTTCCGTCGTAGTGACAATGTTTTGTTTTATCGCTGCCGCATAACTTTCTAAGGTACGTAAAAAATAATTATTTTTCGTACAGAAAGTGCACACAGTATTGTTTTTATAACTTTTAGAGACCCTTTAGATGTTCTTCAGTATGTTTTAGCGGTATTAGATAGTATTACTTTCTTAAATATAAATATGTGAATATCAGTTTGAAATAGTTGGAAAATCCAAATATGGACGGATCACAGTGTCCAATTATGGACTATTCCATGTTTGGCCAGTTTAAGAACACCTGATAATTCTATGCCTTTAACTGAAGCTGTCACACCCAGACAAGATACAAATATTGAACCTGTACCCTCAACTTCCGGACTTTCTCGCAGTGATTTAGGATTAGTGTCTCCGTATGACATCAGTCCCGTACCAAACAAGAAAAGGAAACCTTCTAATAGAGGAAGAAAAGCATCTGTTGCAGCAGTCATCACGTCGTCACCGTATAAGAATGACCTTACAGACAAAAACAAGAAAAAAGAAGGAAAAGAAAATAAATTAGCAAAAAAAAAGAAAAGACTAAGCCTATGTCTAATTCAGATGATGAGGAGGTGATGCTGTTTGATACAGACAGCGAACCCGATGCCTTGATAGGATGTACAGCTCCAAACTCTGAAGATTCGGAGTGTATTTTCTGTGGTATACTGTTTTCGAATGACATTCATGGGGAAACATGGATCAAGTGCCTCATGTGTGGGCTCTGGGCACATAATGATTGCGCTGGGCCAGAGTTTGATACCTGGATTTGCGATTTTTGTAAATAATTTGTGTTCATTTCTTTTTTATACCAAAGTTTTCAAAGAGTCTCTTAAAAGTTAAGGTTAATTTTTCATAGTGATTATAGTATTCCATCTTTGGGGTACCTATTCCATATATAGGTACATTTATCGTTATTAAGTTTTTGAAAAATTTTCTTACCTCAAACTAAACAAAATAATCTAAAATTGTTACAAACTTACGTGCAAATATCTGGTTGTTAATAATTACCACAAAAAATATTTTATTTATAAAATTTGAGAAAGTTATGCCTGAAAATAAAAACGGTATTCCATATTTGGTCACTTTCCTCTATCATTATTAGCCTATTGCAGTCTACTGCTGTACATAGGCCTCTCTCAATTTGGGCCACAACATTATTATAGACCTTCAAAAGGTCTGCAAACAGTCCGCAATGATGTATGTCGTAACTTTTAAGGATAACCCACAATCACCATTTTTATTTCTTCTAAGACGAAACAAAGTTCGCTGGGTCAACTAGTATCGTATAAATTGGAAATAAATGATTGATATAATAAATAAATGAAGTGATAGAGTGGTCGAGCTCCCCGCTTCTGATTCAGAAGTCGTAGGGTCCGATTCCGGGCTCACACCAATGATTTCTCGGAATGCTTTTCGGAAATTATGTGTGTTAAATATCAATGACTGACAACTTTGTGCCCGCTGTATTCCACCTCCTATTAAGTAATGGCGAGTCGAGGTTTAACAGCCGCTGTCTACACCTTCGTGTAAACAAGGCTTGAAGTTATGTTATGTAATAATAATATTTAGACACAGGGCCCTCTAGTTGCAAGCTAAGCAACTAAATGTTTTTTTTTATTATGGAAACTAGATAACGGATATTAATAGATATATATTTTTCTTTTGTAAATACTTATATATAATACGTAGAAAAACACCCAGACGCCATACAAACATCCATGCTTGTCATAAATATTTGTACGCGGTGGGACTCGAACCCGCCAACCTCAATTCTGCAGTCGGCAGTTTTACCTATGAACCACGAGGCTCCTCAATTAATATAGATATTGTAATTAAAATAGGACCGCGTCTAAAAAGTACCCAAAGGTTGAGGAAAATTAATATAAGTAAAATATAATGATAATATATTATCATTATATTATTAAATTATTTTATTATATTTATGTTTTTGTTTTAATACTTGTCTTAAAAATAACGTCTATATTTCTTCCTTACTTGTACAAACATAAATGTTGGCTACAGTTACACAGGGTGCGAACGCATTGGGGTATTTTACTAATCTAACCGCCAAAATTACCATCATTGCTGTTATTCATAAACCAATGTATTTTAAAATTTTGCTGAAAAGTGTTGGACAGTTTTATTACTATATTAGTATTATGTAATATTTAAACACAAGTACCCAAGTAAAATTAAAATGGTAAAAAAAAGGTAAAAGTTATTACAAAGGCACAATATCTCATTTTATGATTTTAGAGGAAAGCAATAATTATAATGGCGTTACTGCAGTTGGGCTATTATCCATAGGTCCGTTACAATACAAAGAGCAGACAATTTTAATTTTAACCCACCCTGTCTGTCAAATTTGTAGAAGTAATAAAAGAACAGGTACACGCCATCAGTTTGTTCGTTCTTCTGTTAAGGAAATTAGTCGCGTGCTAACCGCCGGTTGAAGTGGTCGTTATGAATTACGTTGCGATTTGTATTTTTCTTAACTGTAAGGCAATTCGTGAATATACAATTTGTGATTTTAAAAGTGAACTAAATTAAAATAAATTTGTGAACTAAAGATAAAACTGTCCTTGTGATATAATTTCACAGAAAATTCTGAAAGAGTAAGTATAAATCAACATTTAAGGATTGTGTTTGATATTTTTAATTGTTTTCATTGCTTCTTATATTTTATTTAACGGGGAATCTTTTATTTAATACGACATAAATGATAATAACACAATGTAATACTTAATTTTTTTCTTTTGTCACATACTACTCGGTACTACCTACTTCTTATTTTATTTGTTACAGAATATTTGTAAATAATTTCATAAAGTGTTGTTTATAAACTTTATTATGCTAAAACTTTATCCATAAAAAGTACCAAGTAGTGTTTTTTTCTTAACGTGATAAATTTGAAATATTAAAAAAGCCCACACATAAAATTACACAAAATCCCACGCTTACAATTATGTCCTTTGAAATTGTATTTCATAATCTTCATTAAAGTACAAATTTGGCCGCGAAATTTAGGTTAACCTGATAAATCTGAAATAATAAAAAATATTACGTCTCATAAAATTAAATAACCTTTATTATATATATTTTTGATGAAGTTTAAATTAGCAGTTAAAACTAATTTTGACCACCTAGTTAGTATGCACACAAAAATCCCACGTTTGTAATCTATATGTGACTTTCGCTTTGAAATTGCATTTCATAATGTTTAAAAAGTTAAAACGTTGACCGCACGGAATACCTAGTACAGTGTTAATTTTATCAGTCAGTAATAATTTTGGCCGCTTAATTGGTTTAAACTGTAATAAAATACCACGCTTGTGATCTCCAAGTGATTGTCGCTTCAAAATTGTAACATAACTTAATATAAATTCACGCCTTTTCTTACCCGAAAGTGTAAGCAGTGGCAAGAAGGCTCTTCGTGCGTACACAAAAATACCACGCTTGTAATTTCCTAGTAACTTTCGCTTCAAAATTGTAACATAGTTTAACTGCACACTTTTTTCTACCGGCAGCTTCTTTCACCTAGGCCTCGACTCGATGAATTTTTATTTCCCAAATGTAATAGGTGTCAGACCCTACTGTCATGCAACGGAGATAGCGTTGTCATTCATCGATATTTATCACACATAACTTCCTAAAAGATATTGATGTGAGCCTAGAATCGATCTCACAGTTTATTCATTCAGAAATGCGAGCGTTGCCTTTTTTAAACTTGTCATCAATTTCACCAAAACTAAGGTTATTTTTCTTCATACAGCCACACGCTGCAGAATAATGGGCTTGGAGATAGCTAATAAAAATATATTGAAAATAATGAACACGTCGTCTGGAACAACGGCCCCTCTACCACCTAGTATTGACACGTCTGATGGTGCCAAAAGTAGTATTACACTAACAGAAGTCTTTGAGCCACAAGTGCAGGAGATTTTCGATCAATCCACTGATACTGCTGACTCTGAACAGGGCAGTATGGATCTTCACCAACGTCCGACGGAAGGTAAGTGAATAAATGCTGAAAACTATGTACTTTTAATAGCTTAACAAATTATTTGAATAAGAGTCACATATTAAAATCTAGCTGTTGGCAGCTGGTTCGGCTACGTGACCTATGTAACGATATTAAATTTCTTCAAAAACATCAGATTATATCCTATGTAATGCTCCAAGCTTATAGAGCAATCAATTTAAAAGATGGATTATTATTCGTAAATCTATGGTTTTTGGTATTTTAAATATATTATAAACTCTTCTATATATCAATTCAATCACTGTTATTGATTTTTCCTTTTATATTCCCTTTAGCCATGACGCTAGCGCCTTTTGCGTTCAAATAGCAATAAATAAAAACTCAGTCTTCATTGATTGCAACGTGATCGAAACAGGCGCTTGATGACGAGATTACGATTGATTTAATTGAGAGTAGATTATGAAATGTCTACCTAGAGTCAGAAATGAACAGAAATGATTGTTTAATTTCTTTAAGTTAGGCAATGACTCTGGTTCAACTTTCAACTGTTTGTATCATTAGGACAGGGTTTATTGCTCAGTTTTATTCTTCTAGTTTCATCATTTCCTGTACTAAAATTGATATTATTCAAACTGGTTTGCTGTGACGGTTGACTTATTTTACAGATTGTTGTTATTTTTTTATTATTTACAGATGTTTCAAATGTAGGGAAAAAGAAAAAGAGACGATCAAAGAAGAAAGCTAAGAAAGTTTCTAGCGTACCAGACGAAGGATTAAGGGAAATACCCGTTTTAAATATCAACACCGCCTCTGACAACAAGAAGGTGGCAGTCAATAATGCGGCTGCCACATCCACGGACTGGGCCGAAATGCTTGATGTAGAGGGGCCCGTCACGAAATTTTTGGACAAGAGCGACATGGCTAAGTCATTTAATTTTGAATTGGACACATTCCAGAAACAGGTTTGTTGGTATCTCTACCATAAATAAGAAAAGAAAACAAGCCAGTTCAAAATTAATTTAACTTAAAACTTTTAGAATTTATACTTAAAAAAAAATTAGAGTATGTAAAGTTTTTTGATATAATAATTGTATTGTTTAAATTATCAGGCTATTTTAAAGTTAGAAGAAGGACACCACGTGTTAGTTGCTGCACATACATCCGCGGGCAAGACCGTGATGGCAGAATATGCTATTGCCAAGGCCAAAAGAAATGGCAAAAGGTATATTTATATCCACTTCTCTGTAAAACATAAACAATATACATATTATGACGTATTTTTTAAATAAATAGTTTAACTTAACGAATTTATTTTTAAATTGGAATTAATTTTACAGAGCTATTTACACATCACCGATCAAAGCTCTCTCAAATCAGAAATTTAAAGATTTCAAAGAGATGTTCGGCGATGTTGGACTAATGACTGGTGATGTGAGGATCAATACGACAGCCTCTATTCTGGTGATGACCACGGAAATATTGCGCTCGATGTTATATAATAGCCCCGATGCCATCAGAGATTTGGAAGTTGTTATTTTTGATGAAATGCATTATGTTAACAATGCCGAGGTATGTTTACTTATTATATATGCATTCTGCCCTTGCGATTTCATTTGATGCGAGTGCGAAATTATAGGTATATATTTTTAAAATATCGGCTAAATAGTTCTTGAACGCCATAGCTTTTTCTAATGCTGATTAGTCAAAATTTGTGCCAGTAGTGTGTAGCTCATGTGACAATCGCTTCGCTAAATAGAAATGTGTCAAGAGGACTAACCCCTTCTCACTTTTCTCTTCATCTGTCTATCCCTCCCGAACTTAACACCGACCATCTATATGTAGCATATGTCTTAGGGCAGTGTTCTTCGCTGACCATCACCACTAAAAAAACATGCAGTACTTTTTGGAGGGACGCGAGTACATTCGTCATGATCAGCCTACATCGGTCCACCATTGGACACAGAGCTATCCCAATATGCACAACTGAGGCCGATCTCTTCTAGCATATTCCTAGAGACAGATTAGACAAAAAATCCAAAGTGTGCAAAGTATCCAAAAAATTATATCTATTAATACACTAGCGGACCTAAGAGACGTTTTCTTGCATAATATATCGAGCTACATATTTCGATTTGGGTTTTAAACAAAATAAGAAATGAAACCGAAATAATAATTTTGTTATTATTTATGTTAGAATAACAACAATTTTTCTAAATACCAATTCGCTATAACGCATAACGTTTATTAAATTTTATCTTCCCATTTCTTTGATTTTTTGTGAGTGTTCTTAAGTTGTTGGAATCAAGGATGGCTTAGATTCACAAATAAGTTCGACCGTTTACTTGCAGTATAGATACATAACCTAAATACCGACTGCGGCGCTATCTGCCGTGCTTATTTGTGAATATAAACCATCCTGCAATCCAATTGATCCAATGAAGTAGGAAACCTACCTATATACAATCAATGAATTGATCACACAGATATAAAATCGTTCAAATCGCCCCAGCCGTTTAGAGGAGTTCACTGTCAACACATGTACAAAAGTATTAAATATATATACAAGGATGTTATAATCATTGAGTTATATTACTAAAGTAAATATAAATACTTTAGTAATATAACTCAATGGTTACAATAAAAAAATATAATGTTATTATATTATTATTATATGATTGTAATTTTTTTTATGGGATAGGAGGGCAAACGAGCAGGCGTGTCACCTGATGGTAAGCAACCAACGCCGCCCATGGACACCAGCAACACATATAGTGTTACTGTTGCGTTGCCGACCTTTAGGGTTAGGGGAAAGGAAAGGATGGGGAAGGGGGGTGGGCCTCCGGGTACCTCGCTCACCGAACGAAACCGCGGCATGAGCCACTTTACGTCGATCTTCTGCGAGGTCGTGGTATTTCACCGGTCGAGCCGGCCCATTCATGCAGCGAACTGCTTGGCTCTACCACTGTTAAAAATTATATATGATAGATAATAATGTTTTTCAGCGTGGCTATGTGTGGGAGGAATCCTTAATATTGCTGCCAGTAAATGTTACCATACTAATGTTGAGTGCAACTGTACCAAATGCTCTGCAGTTTGCCGATTGGCTTGGACGCACCAAAGGGAAGAGAGTGTACGTAGTATCAACTGCGAAGAGGCCTGTGGCACTGCGTCATTATCTGTGCGCAGGTTTGCGAATTTAATCATTAATTAATGTTATTTATTAACTTGTTAACGCTCGCTTGGCTATTCTTATGACGATAACTTAAAAAAAGATATCATAGTCTATATGTGTCAGGATCGTAGCAAAAGGAATGAATTAGTCTCTGTCTATATGTATCATATATTCTAGCTCACCAATGTTAAGAGTCCCCAACTATATTTCGGAATACACCTAGAATTAATTTTAACAATATACCTAAATATTGCGATTGCGAATGAGAAAATATTTTTTAACTGATGTGTAGGATTTAATTTCAATTATAATTGTATCATAATTTATTCATTTTGATAATATTCTGTCATATCATTAAAACAAACGTTAGGATTATATCGCGTTTATTTATTACCAATTTTATTAATTTCCCGACGTTTCGAACTCTTTACAGAGATCATTTTCACGAGTGATGAACAAAAAGATGGTATTTGTTCAAAAGCTATTTTCATTGATACAGAGTGCACCCACTTTTTGGAAATAAAAATCAAAAAGTTGATGTTAAAAATATGATTTTTACTATTGGTAACCCACATCAGACCATGAAACAAAAATTAAATATTTATTAACAAGATATATTTACTAAAGAAAAAGTTTGGTTTGTACAGATCCTTTGTTGTATGATTTAATAGGTAACAGTTGTTATAATATCATATAATCCTAAAGTTTGTTTTAATGTCATGAACGAGATTCGCGAAAATCTTAGAGATAAAAATCTGTCATATTTTAGGATGGGGCAAGTCGTGGAAAGAAATGTTCATGGTGGTAGATCCTCATGGCAATTTCCTCACCAAGGCGTACCAAGATGCTGTTGATCAGAAAAAGAGGAACGCACCGAAAGAAAAACATCGTTACGGACGATATGGTAAAACATTAATTTTATTCTAATATGATAAAATACCCGTTTCACAATATCAGTTTCGTTTACGTACTTCTACAAAACGAACTGAGAAATTTTGATGACATTTTATATTAAAACTCAGTGTTATTTAAATGATAGGGTTGGACCAATTATATTAATTAAAACAAAGTGTTTCATTGAAAATATTCATATACCAAAAATTAATAAAAACGCGAGGCCAAGATCGACTTTTGCTGATATATTACCAAGGAGAGTTGACAACATGGATAGTTCGAAAGGATGACATGTTGAGCCCACTTAGTTTAGAAGGGGTTCTTGGAAGTGAAATGATGATAATATAATGATATATGATGATAATATAAATTTTCTCTTGTATTATAATACGTTACGAAGTTCGCCGAACATTGTGTATGAAATGATATAAGCCGTGTCATACCAGCTGACCCATCGAACTTTAGTCCGTATCAAAAATATTAAATGTGTAAAATTTGGATATTAAAAATTTCAATTTGTGCTATTTATCGCCGCGCGACTTGACAGGTGACTACTGCGCGATGCAAACTGCTTGTTTCGCTATGTTAACACTGTAATACCTTCGTAAATATTCGTGTAAATTACATGCTGTAAAGGGCCATATTGATCTATATTAAAAGCACCAATCTATTTAAGCCACTTATCTGGATGAAAATTGATGTTGTACTGTTTAAAATCGCTTCGTTAATAAGACATTATTTGACTTCAAATGAAAGAAATAAAAGTTATAATTGTGGGTAGTCCCTAAGAGATATACATATCCAGCCATCGCGGCCTTTTTTGTAGACCTTCTGAAGGTGTATAAAATAAATGATATAAATAAAAAATAAAAATAAAAAAAATAATGTAGTACATTATTTTGATCTATCACTTAGGGTTCAGCGTTTGCAATTAAAGTGATAAATCTCGAAAATTATCATTTTTTCTTCAGTATATTAAACATAAATTATAGATAAAAACCAACCCGTTGAAACCCTCTATCCATTTAAAAAAATCCGCATCAAAATCCGTTGCCTAATTTCAAAGATATAAGCATATAAGGGGACAGACAGCGGGAAACGTCTTTGTTTCATACTATGTAAGTATGTAATGATGATGTACAAAATACATCATAAAACTTGCTTCCCTTGGGATATGCCAAATTCAGGGAATAATAATTGTATCCCTCTAGTAAATATCCCGTGAAGTCCCGCCAGGTTTAGGTTCCGTCCCAGTCGAGTCATAAATGAAGTTAGTATGGATTAATTAAGTCACCAGCCACCTGATTACTAGTTCACAAGCAACCAGCATAGTTATAGACAGTGACGTATCCTGCCCACTTTTATTTGGTATTATGAGCTAACCAAACATGATCAGCTTCACACGTAGTCACTGACTCGCTGGAATTAGTAGTTAGTAATACGGATTTGTAAGACAATTCAGTTTACGCCTGGAATTAACAACTCGTAATAAGACCCTAGGTTTTGAATTATATTTTGTACATGATTTCATATTTATATCTGGTGCATTTTCGAAGCACATTGGCTTGAAATGAACAAGGGGCTTCCTTGGACCTATCTTTTATGGCAAACAACAATATAATGGCAACAACTTGTCATCATTGGCCTTGCCGAATGCAGAATACTGTAGTTTAAAAAATATTATGGCTATAAGTGTAACAGTCTTTCGGCAATAGAACATTTGACATAAATAATTTCTAAAAAAAGAGTTCCGGAGTTAAATATAATTAAAAGTTATCATAAAACTGAAGTAAAATCCAATTTATCGCATATAATACAACACTTGATTTTATTGAAATATGTGAACTTTTCATTATTTTTGTAAATAATTAAAAAATAATAACTATCATTATTAATTAAATTTTGTAATTTTTAAATTATTTTTTTGCTCGTGCAGTTTATAAAGATCTTGCAAAGAGGCTGACCGAAACCTCTCGCGATCAGAGGGCTGGTCTAGTCATCGCACAAAGGATTGGCATTGCCTTTCAGCGTGGCAATGCGGCCAGTCTTCTGGGCACGCTGCCAGTAAACCGTGATGCGAAAAAAATTGGTTTCAGTTTTTCTATTGTATATACTTACTAGCTGACCCGGCGAACTTTGTTCCGCATCAAAAGTAATAAATGAGTAAAATTTGGATATTAAAAAGTTCAATTTCTGCTATTTATCGGCACGCGTTTTGGCGCGCAACGCAACTACTATGTCTCGCTATGTTAATACTGTAATATCTTCGTAAATATTCGTTTAAATTACATACTGAAATTGATCTATATTAATGCAAAATCTATTTAATACACTTAACTGGATGAAAATAAATCCTGTGATGTTTCATAATCGCTTCGTAAATAAGCCCTTATTTCTCGTAAAAAGTAATAAAATTTAAATGGTCATCCCTAAGAGATAGCCATAATATACCATCGCGGATTTTTATAGATATTTTAAAGGTGTATAACAATGCAGTAGATTGTCTTGATTTATCACTTAGGGGTCAGGCAGCGTTTGCGATGAAAGATGTAAATCTTGAAAATTATAACTTTTTTTTTTACCACACTATATATGAATTATAGATCAAAACCATCCTGTTGACACCCCTATTAAAAAAAACCGCATCAAAATCCGTTCCGTAGTTTTAAAGATATACACATATAAGAGGACAGACAGCGGAAAGTGATTTTGTTTTATACTATGTAATGATTGTAAATATGTAATGTAATTAATTTATTTCTTCTTATTTTGTAATTATTTGGTCGTATTTATTAGGGAATAGATTCGTTTTGAAGAAAACCGCCGAGACGTCTCGCTGGGTGGAGCTAATTTCTACCTTACAAAAGCGGAACAAGCTTCCAATGGTGTCCTTCACATTGTCGTGCAAAAGGTAAATCTTTTATTTAATTTATCGAAGAGTCGAGGACGGCCAAAACACACATTCCACGACCAAATAGAACGTGTTCCGAAGGAAGGTGATGTTAGGAGCCTCAAACAACGACGCGCGTGCATGAAAAGCATTACGACATTCAACGAACCGAGTGTGTAAGAATCGTGCCTTATGGCTCTCTTCTCTCTACTTACCCCGCAAGGGATTTGACGTGATGTATGTATGATTATATGTGAAATCCAGATTAGAACAAAGCATCAGCAAAAAAAAGGTTGCAAACAAGCAAAACCTATCTGATGTATTGCTCGTCAACACAGTATTTCGTAGGATCAAAAATAACCTAAAAAAAGAGCTATGACATTCGGTTTTAAATAAATAAACTCAACCATTGTTATATTACAGGTGTGATAAACACGTCAATTCCTTGTGTACAGTCGATTTGACAACAGATGATGAGAAGAATTATATAAGATCATTTATTGATGAATGTGTTATGAAAATGGAGCTTATCGATAGAACGTTTTTACAGGTATGTAATAAACAACAACAAACAAAGAAAACAAACAAAGTTTGTTTTATTTTGTTTGTATCAACGCGATAATTTTTTATTTTTTTCATGGGATTGGAGGGCAAACGAGCAGGCGTGTCAGCTAATGGTAAGCAACCAACGCCGCCCATGGACATCTGCAGCACATATAGTGTTACTGTTGCGTTGCCGACCTTTAAGGCATAGGGGATAGAAAAGGATGGGGAAGGGGGGTGGGCCTCCGGGTACCTCTCTCACCGAACGAAACGCGGCATGAGCCACTTTACGTCGGTCTTCTGAGAGGTCGTGGTATTTCACCGGTCGAGCCGGCCCATTCATGCAGCGAACTGCTTATCTCTACTACTGTGATTCATTTCACAAAATGATTTAAAAAAAAAACTTTTACGCGATCCCAATTGGCGGTGATTATGTAAACGTGAAAGTTGGATTACTAGGTACTTCTTTGTTGAATACCTCCTGTCTTGAGTGTAAGTCCTGGCTTACACGAGTGGTGTGTGTGTGTTTTACACGCATAACTCCGGAACAGATGTGTCTCTGCCTACATCAGTAGTAATTAAAAATAAGTTACCTTAAAAGAAATACTATTAAAACACTTATTAATTTCTAGAATTTGTGGAGTGAACTTTTATGTATTTAATATTTGTAACAGGATGTAAAAAAATATAACATAACATAATTTCACGCCTTTTGTTACCCGAAGGTGTAGGCAGCGGCTGTTAAGCCTCGTCTAGCCATTGTGTTTACGTCCCAAATGGAATAGGTGGCGAATATATTGCCATAACGGGCACAATGTTTTCAGTAATCGATATTTTATCACACATAACTTCCGAAAACAATTTCGAAAAGTCATTGGTGTGAGCCAGTGTCAGAAATCGAAGCCGGACCTCTGGATCAAAAGCCGTGCGCTCAACCACTGCGCCACCGAGACTGTAAAATTAAAATGTAAATATGTTTTGTTTATTGACATACCTAATTGTTTTTTTTTTTTAATTACTAACAGGGACAAATGTCGAGTTTAGAAAAAGGTATCGCAGCACATCACGGCGGAAAACTGCCGTTGGTCAAAGAAATTATCGAAAAGTTATTTCAAAAAGGCCTGGTAAGAAGTATTAAGTTTTGATTTTGATATTTTTATTTGTGAATACATACAAACTATTTTTTACGTGTACGTGACAATTTAGAATTGAATTGTCATTACATCTTTGAGAAGTCCATTGAATAAACATGTTTAATTTAAATTTGAAGATTCTCTTTAATAATGTAAGTATGCGTTGGCATTTTAGGTGAAAGTTTTGTTTGCTACCGAAACTTTTGCTCTGGGTATGAACATGCCGGCTCGCACCGTGGTCTTTGATGGTATCACTAAATATGATGGAGTCCGGTCGCGGCCACTTACAACATCTGAATACATCCAGATGGCGGGCAGGGCTGGAAGAAGAGGTATGCCCTATTATATATCTTACTAGCTGACCCTACAAACTTTCTTTCGAATCAAAAATAATAAAGAAGTAAATTTTGGATTTATCACTTTTTCTTTATTACATCATATATTAATTATAGATAAAAACCACCCCGTGGATATCCTCTATCTATTAAGAATCGCATTAAAATCCGTTGCGTAGTTTCAAAGATAAGCATATAAGGGGACAGACAGCGTAAAGCGACTTTATTTTATAATAAGTAATGATGATATATCTTCATAACAATGCTGATGAACCCTTTTGGTAGGATGGTGGTTCCATCCCACCTCTCTTTCACTATCCACCCTCTTGTCAACATTTTAACCACAATATCACTTTGTTTTTTATTATATCAGGTCTGGACGATACGGGCACCGTTATAATTTTAAGCAATAAAAGACTACCCAGTTTAGCACAACTGCAAGGCATGATGACAGGCGTGCCAGAGGAGTTGAACTCCAAGTTCAAATTGACCTACTCAACGATACTGGGCTTGTTGAAGTAAGTAGCGATTATATTTTTTTACTGGACAATAGTCAGGTATCGATCCGTCTAATATAGTAATAGTAATTCTAGTTTGTGAAACCGCTGCAGAGAGTAGTCCCACCCCATCGCTTACCGTGGGTATCGCAAGAGGCGATAAGAGATTTGATTTCCATGTGACCATCTCTCGTATCATAAGTCTCGACGAACCATTAGGCACTTCGTTTAAAGTCTCTGTGGTCCAGTGGTCGAGCACACGACTTCCGAATCCAGAGGTCTCGCGTCCGAATCTTGGCACACACAAATGAGTTTTCGAAAGTTATATGTGATAAATATCTATGACTAAAAGAAACTTTGTGCATGGCAATAGTTTCGCCACCTATTCCAATTGGGACGTACACATAACGGCGAGTCGACAGCCACTCCCTTCACCTTCGGGTAGAAAAAGGTGTGAAGTTATGTTTACTTCGTATTCAGCTTCACAGACCCCGAATTCCTATCCTAACTTAAATAAATTGTGCCCGACGTATGGTAATCGATTTACTTTGTCACTGCCTAGAAATATAACAGATATTAAAGTTATAATTCTTATTACAGAAATCCAAGGAGTGAAAGCTTATCAGTTGAAGGTATGATGGAGAGTTCCTTCGGTGAACTCCATCAGGTAATGAATGCTGACAATTATAAAACCCAACTGAAGGTCGCTGAAGAGGAATATTCGGAAATATGTAGGCAACCGCTCGCTCCCAGTTTGGCGCCACTGGCAACATTCTACGATGCTGCTAAAACGTTCATCGAGGCTTTCAATCATCTGGTACCGAAGCTGATGAGTGCTGTTGAAGAGCATCTTGTACCGGGGAGGGTTCTCGTTGTGACCTCCGGACCTTATGTCAAACAACTTGGTGTGCTGTTAAGTTGCAAAGGTGAGTATTGACTTCTGTGATCATGGAACACGAGCTTCGGACTTGTTTTTATTTTATTTTCGCTTTTTTGAGTTGTGATCTTTTAAAAGTATAACTTTTTTTTTTATTTTACAGGTCCCACAGACGCACCTTGCAAAATACTCATGCTGGACACACCAGCTAAAGGTTTAGATAATTTTAATGTGGATAACACCTGGTACAGAATGCTGGGTCTCTCGTCGAAATTTCACTTAATAGGTAAATAATTACTACTAATAGTTGATTAATATGAAATCCAAACATTTTTAATTTATTAAAACACCCAATTCTGAGTGTTTCATGAGAAGAACCGGACAAGAAGAATCTACTTGATACAGGTCATTTATCTTTCAAATGAGTTATTACATTCTCTCCAACAATTAAATAATGTTTTAAGTAGACGCTTTTGAAGCAGTAAATAAATAAAATATTTTTTCTAATAGAAAGTAGCCTAAGTTACTCCTTATTACACCAGCCACTTGCCAATAAAATATCCCGTTAAAATAGCTCTAGCTATTTCAGAGAGTACCCGTAACAAACAGACAGACGGGCAAAAATAGTAAAAAATGTTATTTTGGTGTATGTACCGTGTATATATTCATATGAATGTAGTAGAAAGTGTTTATTTCAATATTACAAACAGACAAATTATGTAATTATGTATAGATAATAATTTTTTAAACCTCTTTTTTAATAAATAGGTAGTGAAGAGAACACACTGGATCACATGATAATATGTTTGCCTATAACTAACATAATTGCCATCACAAAAACTCAACTGAACATCGAACCTAGGTCCATACAAGACGACTGGGACAAGAGGCAAATAGCAAGGTAATATTTTTAACAATGAGATATTGTAGCTTATTACATCCATATCTGTATCTTGTTTAGACAAAAAAAAATAATACTAAAATATTGATTTCAAATGATATTTATAGTTGCTTTTATACATCGTATTAGCAGGCATTTTATCTTGGTCTATCCCACAAGGTATCTGGCGTGAAGTTATGTATGTATGTAAATCTAAATACTTTACATATTCCTAATTTATTCACAGTAATACCTACGCTCACATAATCCTTCAGGACTTAACTCTTAAAATAACTCCTATCGACCAAAATAAACCGAGATAGGGTTGATAGTTAAATAATATCAAAACGTACATTCCCAGTTCTCCTAGACAATTGAATTAAGGGGGCGTCCATTAATCACGTGATGTTTTTTTTTTCTCATCATTTTTGACCCCCTTGGTGATACGTCGTGATATTTAATTTTAATTTTTAAAATACCTACAAGGAATCTTATGATTTTTAGAGTATTATCTTTAATTCAACATCAATCTCGCTGGTCGAGTACTCCAGCGGCCCGCTTTTGAATCAGAAAGTTGTGGCATCTATTCTGGGCTCACACCAAATACCATCCCCAAAAACTTTTCGATTTTTTTCTGGAAGCAATGTGCGACAAATATTTTAATATAAATTAAAAATCCTATTTTATTGTAAAATTAAGGAGGAAAAAATAAATACACGTATCTCCCCCTCCCTCCCTCGTGATATTTCGTGATTTTTACCACACCCCTCCTCCCCCCTTTATAACCTCGCGTGATTAATAAACGGCCCCTAACTGTGAAGAAAAATGCAAAATAATTGTGCTTCCAACTACGCTGCCAGTTTAAGTATTAAAAAACGGGGCGTAGCAGTGTTAGATATAATATTATTTCTACGCACAAGAAAATGTACAGCATTGGACACGTCAGCAACGAAAATACAAAATTTCTATAAAACTTTTTATATTATTTATTACGTTAACTGTTTTTCACACATAACATGCGCATAGTCATTCAGGATTCGATACTGAGGGTTCTTGGTTCAGAATGGTAATGTTTGATCTCCAGACCAAACGGGACGGCAAGTTTCAGAATCTTTTTCGTAATTTATGTGTGATAAGTGGTCTCCGTGGTCGGGCACCCCGCTTCCGAATTAAGAGGTTGCGGGTTCGAATCCTCGTTCACACCAATGATTTTTCGAAGTTCTTTTCGGAAGTTATGTGTGAAAAATATCGATGACTGAAAACTTTGTGCCCGGTATGGAAATAAATTCGCCACCTATTTCATTTGGGACGTAAACATAACGGCGAGTAGAGCCTTAACAGCCATTGCCTACACCTTCGGGTAGAAAAGGCGTGAAGATATTTTATGTTATTTGTAATAAATTTCAATGATTGACAACGTGTGCCTGATGTACCCTATGCCACCTTTTGGGAAAGTAGAAATCAACAAGTCGTGGCGTAACAACCTCTATCTACACCGTCGGGTAAAAAAAATGTGTGAAATTATCAAAATGTTATTTAATTTTTTTAATGTTATTTAAATTAATTATTGAAATATTAACTCAAAGGTTCAAGAATGCCGCTGTGGGTGCCAGTTGCGGCAGGACCCTAAAGGAGTTGCAGAAACTATCTAAGTCTGTATATAACGACAATACCGTATTGGAATATTACTTTGTCGGTGCTTATGCAGTGGGGTCCATGCAAATCCAACGTTCGGTGGACCACGTGAATTTAAGCTGGGTAAGTACATAAAATACTTTACTACTGATACCTTCGCTAAATTTCCACTAGACACCTACATGTTTATAAATTGTATTTTTTTTTAAATGTTCAACTCTTTAGTGACCAAAGCAATCTTTGGTCCCGGTGGTCCAGTGCTCGAGCCCACGGCGTCTGATTCAGAGGTCCGGGATCTAATCCTGACACTGGTTCACACCAATGACTTTTCGAACTTGTTTTCGGAAGTTATGTGTGATAAATATCGAAAACTGAAAGCTATGTGCCCGGTATGGCAATAGGTTCGCCATGGGACGTAAATATAACGGCGAGACGAGGCTTAACACCCGCTGTGTAGCTAGCGGGTGTTAAGCCTCGTCTCGCCGCTCTTCAGGTAACAAAGGCGTGAAGTTATGTTGTCATGTTTAGTGACTAAAGATTTAGATGTTAGTATAACATCAATCTCCATATTTGACAATATATTACAAGACCTGAATTATGATAGGCACTGTATTATAATTATTATAAAATTACAGCAAAAAAAACATGATTTCAGGATGAACTGCAGCAATGTAAAAAAAATACTGAAGTCAAGAAATTCATAAAGAAATTCAGTATTGTTTATAAATACAAGAGGGCCGAAAATAATTTCGAGAAATATAAGAGATTGGCGTCCGTAGAGAACTTGGCACTGTATCCCAATTATCAGAAGCGGCTGTTGCTACTCAAAGAAATGGGTTACATCGACGAGAATGACATGGTTACAATGAAAGGTATTTTTTTTAAACTATGCACTTGTGATGCTCAAATCGCTTGGTAGCGTACCTGACACTAGCTACCTGCCAATAAAAGTCCCATCAAAATCGGTCCAGCCATTTCAGAATATAGAAAATGTTAAAAAAAATTTTTACTAATATAAATGCAGTTATTTAAATGTTACAAACAGACACTTCAATTTTATTTAGATGTATATATATAAAGAAAAACAGATGAAACAATTACAGAAGAAACACTTCTGTAATTTTTGAAAATTTGTATAAACACTAAATATCATAATACATATATTATTATTGTCGCATATTAATAGCAGTGTTTTAAAATTTGTCAGGTCGTATAGCATGCTGCATGGAGGTGAACGAGTTAATAATGACCGAGATAATATTTTGGAACATTCTCGATCACATGAGCCCCGCAGTGATTGCGGCTGTGCTCAGCTGTTTCACATTCCAATATACGAAGCCTGTAAATACCACCAAAGAATACAGACACCATCTTAAATCGATACCTTATAAAGTACAAGAAGCTAAACACCAGATACGGGAGATGCACACGGTACTTTACGAACTGGAGGAGAAATACGACGTATGTACTAATATTGTTATGGTGTTATTTATGTAGTTAGCATCTGCTTATCCAGGAAAAGGTGGCCACATTTTTATATTCACTCTTAGCTACATGTTTATATATACATACTAGCTGGCCCCGCAAACGTTGTCTTGCCAAAAAATAAAATTTAAAAAATAAGGGTTGATCGTAGAGGCTTGAAATTTTAGGGTTGTATGTATTTTTGTATCCCGTTTTATAAAAAAAATAAGAAACAGAAAAATGTCGAAAAATTAAAAAAAAAATATTGAGGGGTGGGCTACCCTTGTGATTTAGGGGGATGAAAAATAGATGTTGTCCTATTCTCAGACCTACCCGATATGCACACAAAATTTCATGAGAATCGGTCGAGCCGTTTCGGAGGAGTTCAATTACGCACATCTAGACCCGAGAATTTTATATATTAGATTAGAAGTATCATGTAATTCTTAGTGGACGCAATTTTATTCCTGGGACATTTGGGCTGATACATACATACATATGGGCAAATAAAAATAGAACTTATAGAACCTTAAGTTTTCGGGGTTGTCCTCGGGTCGCCATCTTGCATACACGCAATATCTCTGAAACTATAATGTTGTCAGTCATCGATATTTATTACACATTACTTCTGAAAAGTATTCCGAGAATTCATTGGTGTGAGCCAATAGCCCCTACTACGTCTGAATGACTTCTTCACAAACGGGGAGCCACTGGACCTCCGAGACAAAAACCATACGAACCCTTTCTATAATAACATAACATAACTTCACGCCTTTTTTACCCCAAGGTGTAAGTAGCGGCTGTTAAGCCTCGTCTCGCCGTTATGTTTACGTCCCAAATGGAATAGGTGGCGAACCTATTGGCCATACCGGGCACAAAGTTGCCAGTCATCGATATTTATCACACGTAACTTCCGAAAATTTCGAAAAGTCATCGGTGTGTGCTAGGATTTGAACCCGCTACTTCTTGAGTCAGAAGCGGGGTGCTAGCCACTGCGCCACCGAGACAGTTCTATAATATAATCTATTTACTTTTTTTACAGCTCACGGGTGAAAGGATGATACCACAGTTTGACTTCGTAAACGTGATGTATGCGTGGGTGACGAATACAAATTTCTATTCTATAGTAAAAATGACCGACGTGCCGGAGGGTGCCATCGTCAGATGTATACTTCAACTGCACGAGGTGAGTACACTGACTACCCTGCTGAGTGAAACACTTGGATGAAGAATCACAGCGGTGCACTTTTTTTTCATGGAATATAGCGAGGCAAACGAGCAGGCATGTCAGCCGATGGCAAGCAACAAACGCCTCCTTAGACATATGAAGATAGTGTTACAGTTGCGTTGCCGTCTCCTACAATAGGATATGGAAGGGATATACTACGGGGCATACCTCTCTCACCGAGCGAAACTTTTTTTTAAAACCCTTTATAAAAAGAAAACTGCAACTGTTTTTATTGTATAAGAAATAGGAGGGCAAACGAGCAAGCGGGAAACCTGATGATAAGCAACTACCGCCGCCCATGGGCACCTGCGTGGACTCGTGCAACACAGATAGTGTTACACTTGAATTGCCGGCCTTTATGGGAGTAGGTTGGGAAAGAAGATGGGAATTCGGATATCTGTCCCACCGAACGAAACGCGGCATGAGACACTTTGGCATTTCACCGGTTGAGCCGGTCCATTCATGCTTGTATTGATGTGATTCATGCAGTAAATTGCATGGCTGAATACCACTGTTTAAATCAACTTTCCTATAAACTATGACACTATTTCCTATTAACTATGACATAGGTCTCTTCAAAAGGAGAGTGAATAGGCTACTAACTGGACAGTGCGCTTCACCATCATCGGCCTCGTCGTCACTTACCATCAGGTGAAACGAGGTCAAGCGCTGCCCAGTAAAAAAAAAAAAAAAAAAAAAAAAAAAAAAAAAACACATTTTCCTATTATGATACTGATATGTATCATCTTCAGTTAAAACTCCATTAATTTGGTCTTGGTGAGAGGCCATAACCTGGCGTAGTATGCCGTGGGGGAGTCCAGTATTACAATTAGTTTCAAAAGGGCTTCTGTAGGCAATTAGAACGGATTTCTTAAATGTTTTTTCTACGTATAAGAATCAAATGATGATTGTGGATAACATTTCATTAATTTTTGCTTGCATTCATACTATCGCGAGTTAGAGAGGCCCTCTTTATAGCCCATGCCACGCTATTATATTTTACTAATATTCTTTATGGAATGTTAAAATTAAAAGCTGTCTCCTTTAATAAACAGACGCTGACCGTAGTCCTATCTACCTGTCCACATTTCTCGAGTAATGATTGTTTTAAATTTTTGTTTGCAGTTATTGCAGCACGTCAAAGATGCAGCTATTCTAATAGGCGATAAAAAATTGGAGAACAAAATGTTAAAAGCTTGCGCATTGGTGAAGCGAGACATCATCTTTGGACACAGTCCATACCTCAAATAGAGACACAGAGATCATCCGACTTATACACGATCTACTCACAAGATTACGAATACCCTCATGCCGAGACGCTCGCGTATAGGCAGAGTGATAATTAAAACGTCATTAGATTTAAGTATTAAAATATTTAGGGTACAGGGATTAAGTAGCTCGAGGAAAACAGGTTTCGTAGTCTCATTATTTGATGTCAACGTATTAATGTATTGCCAAATTAATTTATTAAGAATATACTTATTACATATTGATTGATAAATGGTATATATAATTGATATGATGTATACATAGATACTTATACATGTAGTGAGTGTATAGCATAATTAATTATTTAAAATCAAAGATCATTCTCTAGTCATAAGAGATTGTTTACCTAATGCTCAACCAAAGCCAAAATATAAGAAACAGGATGGCAAACGAGCAAGCGGGAAACCTGATGATAAGTAACTACCGCCGCCCATGGGCACCTGCCTGGACTCGTGCAACACATATAATGTTACACTTGAGTTGTCGGCCTTTAGGGGAGTAGGATGTCGTAGGTCTAAGAACCTAGCTAAGTAAGTTTTATCATTGACTAAAACAACTTTTAGGATTGTATCGCGTTTATTTATTATTTATTTATATTTATTTCCCGACGTTTCGAACTCTTTACAGAGATCATTTTCACGAGTATGAACAAAAAGATGGTAGTTGTTCAAAAGCTATGAAGATAGCTTTTGAACAACTACCATCTTTTTGTTCATACTCGTGTAGTGTAGTCGGGATAAAAGACTAAAAGTTGTTTTAGTCAATGAGTGAGATTCGCGAAAGTCTTAGAAACAAATAAGTTTTATCAATTCACTTTTTTATTTTAACTTTTATTTTATTTTATGTAATTATTGTGCCATCAAAGTATTGTAATCGATTTCGAATATTATAATAAATTGTCGTGATAATAGGTTTGTAAGTTTTATTTGTCGAAAAAAAAATTCTACTCCAAATTCAGAATTTTGGTAATACACACATAACTTAGCGCCAAATCCCTTGCAGGGTAGGCAGAGGGAACGGAGCGCCATAAGGCACGATTCTTACACGCCTCACTTGGTTCTTTGACTTTCATATCTCTTTTCATGCACGAGCATCGATTTTTGAGGCTCCTAATATCACCTCTCCCTAGGACACATTCTATTTGGTCTTGGAAGGTGTGTCTTGGCCGTCCTCGACTCCTACATCCATCCGCTTTGGCATTGTATATCTGCTTAGTCAATCTTGCGTCGTTCATTCGTTCTACATGTCCGACGCGGTCAGCAAGAGTCACTCCGAAAATTTTACATAGTCATTCCTTGTTTATTCTACTTTCATGCACACTCTGCCATACCCAGCTCTCGCTTTCATAAGTTAGCGTTGGGATCAGTAACACATTGAGGATTGCTAGATGCCTTCCTGTTAAATTTCTTTGTGCCCAGGAATCTGTTTAACGCTCCGTTTACGCTGTTTCTTAACGACGCTCTTCCTTCTACATCCGCGGTAGCTTTACGCCTTTTTTACCCGAGTGTGTAGGCAGCAGCTGCCAAAACATCGACTTGCTGAATCGTTACGTCCAAAATAAAATAAGTATTGAACCTATTACCATAAAAGGGGCACAAGATTGTCGGTCATCGATATTTATCACACATAACTTCCGAAAAGAATTCCGAGAAATCATTGGTGTGAATCCGGACTCGAACCCAAAAATACTAGCCAGACCCGGCGGACTTCGTTTCGCCTAGGAAGCAATAAATGAGTAAATACAACAAGTTATTAGTAAGAAAATAGAACAAGTACCTAAGTTACACCTTATTACATCAGCTACCTGCCAATAAAACGCGTTCCGTGAAAATCGGTTCAGAGATTATCCGAAACAAACAGATAGGTGTTATTTTAGTGTATGTACATGTATGTGTATGTATACATGCATGACTATAAATTATAAATGCATATACTTATATACATATAAGTATGTATATGCAATAGGTTCTTCTCCACCTATTCCATTTGGGACGTAAATATAACGGCGCGCGCGGCGAGTCGAGGCTGAACAGCCGCTGCCTACACCTTCGGGTAGAAAAATGCGTGAAGCTATGTTATGTATGTTAGATTGAATCATATTTCGTCGATGCAATCCATGGTGTTAGTTTGTTTTTTTCTAAATTTTAAGGTTACGGACATAAATTATTAAAACAATCCGATTGTAAGCAACTAGCGCCGCCTGTGGATATTTACCGGCATCACAGAGTCTTACAGTTGCCGTTGCTGGCCTCTAAGCGAGTAGGATGGGGAAAGGGAGAGTATGGGCCTCTGACTACCTCTCTCACGCAATGCAACGCGACCGAAGCCAGTTTCGTTAATATTCTGAGAAGTATTCCACGCAGCACACTGCGTGGCTCTAGAGCTGCCAAATTACCTATACATTGATATGATGAAATATATATCTACATAGGTATGTACTTACTTTTGATTTAGCCCACTTAAGTCATCAAAACAAGGCAGTGCCTAATAATTGCAAACACATTGATCATATCTAGTAGAGTCTATAAAAAAAGAATGTAATTTTAATTTAATTTAATCATAATCTTTGTCATCATCGTCACTGGTACCGGAACGTTTTATAAGCCAGACACTAATACAAACTAAACTGATCACAGCTGATATTACAAGCGTAGATACAATTACCCATAAAAGATTACGTCCCAGACATCCATTCATTCCGTGCACGGGTCCGCGTATGCGTAACGGACTTTCCGCCATGGCTGTCTCAGTGCCCTGGCTGTCTATAATTAACTAGTAAATATCTGTGGAAGGAGAAAGAAGTCGTGATTTTATATGACAGAGCATCTCATCCTAGTAGTTGCTGCGGCGTTACAGAAAGCCGCAAAAAAAAAACAAAACTTCATATTCTTTTTTATTGGTGGTGTTCCAGGTTTCAAAATTTCATTAATGTACAAATGTTATTATAGTAAATTCCGACAATACAGTGACTTAGTAATTTAAAACATCGTTTCTAAATCAATGATCTCAATTCAAGTTTTTAAATCGGCATAGACAAATAACTTCGAAAGTTATTTGTGATAAATATCGATGACTAAAAAGTTTTGCCCGTGTATAGGAATAGTCTCGTCTTGCCCATTCAATGGGAACAAATAGTTCGACTTATTAAGGCATAATTGCCACTGCTTACATGTTAGGTAGTGATTTTATGCCGATCAAAAATGAAGGCGTAGTATTAAAAGGAAACAACGAGTATGAATATCCAATATTTTTATTGCGTCAGCTGACGGTCTTTTCACCACTATCCACACAGCTGACGATGTTTTTAGTCGGCATACTGTTACATGTTTTTTTTAAAATTCTTTTTACGACTTTCGTAACTACGCATACACCCATACCCACCGCTACTTGAGCAGCGGACAGTTGTATGATAAATATAATAATGTTATTTATTATAATCATCATCATCAGCCTATTGCAGTCCACTGCTGGACATAGGCTTCTCCCAATTTGCGCGACAACATCCGATTCTCTACCTTCCGCAGCCAGTCTTTTCCCAGTAGCTCCTCTGAGGTCGTCTGACCATCGAGCTGGTAGGCGTCCTACACTATGCTTACCAAGACGCGGTCTCCACTCTATGACCTTCTTGCTCCATCTACCATTGGTCCTTCGGTTATTTATGTACCTACTTAAATAGAATGTATTTATTTTTATATCATAAGCGTAGGTAAGTTGGTACAGTACGGAAATAGGAAAATAAATCAAGAAAAAAGACATTGGGAACTTTAATATTAATTTCTTATAATATTTATTATCTAAACTTTTAATCAATTTTTATTTTAACCAAGCCGTGAAGAATAGTTTTTCACGTCTTGATTAAAATAAATACCGATAATTATTCTATAGTATATCTAAGTATAAGTGTGATTGCAACAGTCAGTATCATGACTAGAGCTATACTGCCTATGACGGTGAACCAATACTTTCCATCATGTGGAAGTGGCTGTGGCCGTTGAAAAACTTTCAACCATTTGCTGCTGGGCATCTTCGCGCCCTGAGACGACGACACGGCACCTAAAAAAATACGAAACAAAGAAGAACAATCACTGTCACATATTTGAAATTGAAATGTAGTGACATAAAAAAATTAAGCACCGCGTGTTTCTGTGCAGAACTAGAAAGAGTCCTCCTTTCTTATTGATTTTTTTTAGTTACTAAAGATTGCGCTACGTATAAGAACACGGAGCCGAAGCAGTCTCTAAAAACTTGGTGCAAAAAGTTCAAATGGAAGACTTCAAGTCGCTCAGCATGACCCAAAGACGAAGATGTGTTTTTGGGAGATGAAGATTACTGTGGTTGGTAGCTCTTTACGAAATAAAAATGTGGGTCAACTAGTAGGTAATTCAAAAAAATAATAATTTGGGACACTTACCATCTGTTGTAGTTTGCGCCATAATGTTTTTATACGGAGATCTAAAACACAGTAACCACTTTCACTAATAAATTAACCACGTGATTAAAATAATTGAAATAATAATATACGATTGGTATATATTTGATAATATATGATTTAGGAATAAAATAGTTACAGTACCCGGTTGTAATCGTTGGTTAAGTGGTTGGTTGGCTAAAATGTTTCGTACGCTTTTATGAGTTGTGTTTACACGTTGGACTTTGGCAAAATTGAAGCTAATATAGGTACCACTGCAGCCACAGAGCAGAAATTGTCTAAGTTAGATTAACTAATAAGTTTTCTTTTACTTACATTATATAGACGATTCAAACAAGACAATAGACACATTCCATTAAAATAATGTTTAAAGGTGATCTCATATTTTTAAGAATATGGATAGCATAAGAACCGTTGGCCAACTTTAGTAATTTTATCTTGTTAAATATTTGACATCACTGTTTGTTGTGAGGAAAGTAAACTATGCACTGACAAATTTATGGTAAATAAAAAAACTTAACATATAGTAAAAGAAGGTTCTTCATTACCGTTTATGAAATCATTGTTACAATAATAGCTGACACTCATAGAACATTTTTCAATTCGATTTTGGTATAAACTTTTTCGGTTCGAATCCGAGACTTGTGAGCCCATCGTGTCTGTAATTTCAACTTGCCTACGTCTGATAGCCGTATTGATAACACTTTGGCAGGCAATTATATTAGGCGTAAATTCCAAATAAAACAAATAAACATAAATTCGCGCCAAGCTTGGTGGTGCCTACCATGCGAGGGGCTTGGCGCGCTTTAAGTTGTGTTGGGCTTGGAGAGAGCAGATCATCAGGCACAATTATTACGCTTCTTCGGATGCTGTAGCTTCCTCGATTTTCATAACTTTTCTTTTTTCGCTTAGGTTAAAGTTCAAGTACCTACTATGCAATTGTATGGACTACGTAACTATTTGGTAATTAGTACATACATACACATACATAACTTCACGCCAAATCCCTTGCGGGGTAGGCAGAGAGAACAGAGCGCCATAGGGCATGATTCTTACACGCCTCACTCGCTTCGTTGACTTTCATAACTCTTTTCATGCACGCGCGTCGGTTTTTGAGGCTCTTAAGATCACCTTCCTCCAGAACACGTTCTATTTGGTCATGGAATGTGTGTCTTGGCCGTCCTCGACTCCTACATCCATCCGCTTTTGCATTGTATATCTGCTTAGTCAGTAATTAGTCAAGCGAAAAAATAAGAATTTTGAGGGGGAAACATTTATTTGTTTATACAAAATACAAATTTAAACTTAAATTACACATGTCAACGACAATCAACATACTTAATGTCATACACAAAGATTCTTATTCATCACAATTATCAAGTAACAAAAATGCCGCTTATTTTTTTTTTTTACTTAGACTTCGCTTTTTTAAACCCAAAGGTGTGGTAGGCCGAGGCGTTTACGCATCGACTCACCCAGTGTTTCGGTCTTAAATAAATATGTGGCGAGGTCTAATATTACCACACATCCATCACGATATTCTCAGTCGTCGATATTTAATCACACGTAACTTTTTAAACTAAATGATAATTTCCTAACACTAAACCCTGTTAATTACTAAAGTATTAGGGTGACCATTTAAAAAAATGATGACCCTCTTTTAAATTGAACTAACGAACTAATTCTTACTATAAGTATTTCTAAAATAATATATTTACTTATTATTTAATAGTTATTAAACTATTTAATAGAAAATGTTACGTCATTTTTTAGTAGTTTTTTTTTTTGGTTTTACACTTTTGTGTGAGCACACGTTATAAAATGAATAAACCATGCCCTTGTCTAAGTTTTATATCTCATGAAGTTCAAAAGATACCTATAATAATATATTTTTTTATTAAACACGCAATACCATTTAAATGGTAACACTTATATATTTTGGCATAACAAAATCTTAGGTTAGTTATAAAAATGGAACTTAATTAATAAACTCTCCCAAAACTTAATATGAAACAATAGAAATGGTAGGAAACGTAACAAAGTAATTTTAATATATCATAAGTATCTACTTAAATTTATTAAATGGCAATACTTGACTAATTTTCAGTACATTTGGAACATATTCTTTTGAGCATTAATGAACCTGGTCAACTTTGAAGGGCTCTAAGCTTTACATCGATGTAATAAAACAAATAAAGAGAAAAATTACGTCTCCACGGATATATAGTGCAGATAGTTTCCGACGTATCACGGAAAACGAATTTCTGCCTCTTTATCCAAGATGGCGGCCGGCGAACAAGTGCGGCAGCCACAAACTTGGGCTAAACTATAATAAAATATAAACCTCATGTAACATTTCAATGCTCTAAAAGTTCAAAATTAATTTTACAGAACGGGAGTACTAAGCCACAAGATCCCCGATACTTTGAAGTACTTCTTGTTTGATCCCGAATGAACCAAAATAGAATATATTACATTTTAGATTTGAATGTTATCTATATTATTTTATTATGTAATAATATATCAAATAGGTTGTAATTCATAACATTTCTGTTTACAAGAAGTGTTAAGTTAACTATGGACATGTGATCTATACTCCGTCTATTAAATTGTATTTTAGACAGCTCACGAATACTCGTTGCTATAACTTTGTTCTAGCGTCAAAAATACAATAATATAATGGACGGAGTATAGAAGTGTGGATTAACTGCTTTTTCATTTAATTTAATTTTGAAATATGATGAACCCCGGCATTTAAAAAGTTAACTTCGCACAACCAACAAAACACTAACTAGAGTGGCAGAACCTAGATGAGATTTACTAGCCTCATTTTAATTAATAAACTTAATCCAATATATACATCTATAATAAACTTTGAAAACAATGCAATAAGAAAGTGACCACAACAATTGGCATTAGAATTAACATATATTTAATAAAATAAAATAAAAAAATAACAAAAAGTAACGAATACTACGTATCGAAAATAATGCTGCACTTCTCCGCAGTACGTCACTAAAAAATATATAAATTTCATAACTGCTCTTAATCAAAACAATAAAAAAAAACTGCATCAAGTTGCTATCCCCCTTCTGATTCAAGTTAAGTCATTTAACTTATTGCTTGATATTCCTACTTTATAATATTTATTGATCATATTATTTTTTAGAGATGCGTGTAGGTAAAAAATAAATAATTAAATCTGTTACCCACTTGATGAAGTTTCAACACAAATCAA
This sequence comes from Euproctis similis, assembly GCA_905147225.2. Classification (NCBI taxonomy): domain Eukaryota; kingdom Metazoa; phylum Arthropoda; class Insecta; order Lepidoptera; family Erebidae; genus Euproctis; species Euproctis similis. The sequence continues at coordinate 5,966,289 of LR990107.1, forward strand.
TAATTTCTGTGTCCAGATGTATATCAGCGTTCAGTTTCCTGGATCTATTGGCGAGAGATACTGGCCCGTTAAGCTTTATGGCATTGGTAGGTGTACTCGTCTCCGGTGAAGCTCTCTTCTTGGTCAACGCTGGATTTGCGTTGGGGTCAACAGCATCCTGATGGAATAAAAATTCGAATATCTGGATAATAAACGGACATTTCAATATATACTTTTTAGTACATATTTGCAAAAAGCTTACAGAAAAATATAACAGCTCTATACGTGGCTCGTGCCGCGTTTCGTTCGGTGAGAGACGTACCTGGAGGCCCGATCCTCTTTCTCCTTCTTTTCCCCTCCTACTCCCTTAAAGGACGGCAACACACCACGGTGTTCATGTGCGGTGAGTAGTTGCTTACCATCAGGTGTTCACTTGCTCGTTTGCCCTGCTATTCTTAAAAAAAAATCTGAACTTTTTTACACTGACCATAAAAGATATAACGTCCATAGGTATCTTGTCCTCCCAATCTGTGCCACGCATCTGCCGTGGAGCCCGGGCAGTATCCATATCCCCGCTGATTTCTGATATCTTAACATCAGTTATCTTCAGATGGCCACTCTTATTATCACACAGTGCATGCTCCAGTGTATGGCCATTCGTTTTCACAGACGTATCAGTCATTTCTTCCACCGGTTTATCTTGAGAGTTCATATTGGGGATGCGACGTCTAGAATTTGTGTCACACCTTTCACGGTACTTAAAGAATATTTTATTCTGTGGCAAACTCTTATCGAGGATGTTGATGGCGGCCATATTGTTTTGCATGACGTCATTAATGTTAAGCATTATTGCATTTTCACCTTGCACTATAAAATATGTCGGTTGGGGCGGGTCACATAAATTTGCATTGGCATTATTCCGGTATTGATCGGCGTTTTCTACATTTTGTGAATCAAACTTCACGGTTCTTTTCGTGGTGAAGTTTTCTTCGTTGCACTTGGGCTTGGATCGCTTTAAGCATGGTTTCTTTCTTTTCACATTGTGCGAATCACCTTTTACTGTCGGCTCAATTTTAGCGACTTTTTCAATTGTACTACTACGAGAACCAATTTTATTTTTAACTTTAGAACATGATGGTAGAGCAATATTACTATTGGAGAAGTTTATTTCAGCTGGTGGTTTCATTTCGTGAGCCCTTGGATTTGGTTGTATGCACTTATTAGAGGGTGCTGCAGACAAACCTGGTTTTACTGCGTTTATTTGCTCGTCATCGTCGTCAGCATCCAGAACGATGCACTCTTCAGGTGCTTTGTACGCTTCAGGTCTGTAATTATAGAAACTAAAAAATCTGATATCTTTATCATTGGGGTGCTTATGTTAATTCTGTTTCTGTAGCCACAGATTATATTGAGTATTTAAAAATAATCAAGGTCAAATATGTTACAGATGAGGGTCATGTGGATTTGATTAATTAAGAACCAATAAATAAGAGAAATATTCTCGAATGTTTTAAACTTACACAGCTGTTTGATTGTTGGCGGTCGCTATAACCGGGTTGGCAAGTAATGCTGGTGGAGCAAGTAAAAGTGTTGAGTATTGAACAAGTGCAGATGTATCTCCTTCTGTCATAACATTTAGCTGTCCATTTATCCCGACTGCACTATTCGGTATTAAGTTGGGCTTCAACAAAAAGATAAAACAAACAAGTTTCACAGGCTTTCTTTAAAGCAATATACATTAAATATTGATTGTCAGAGTTGTATTGTGTAGATCAGAGTTTGATATATGAAAGAGATGAGAAGGAATATGGATGGACAATAATGGACACATCTGTGGAGGTAAGTGGGAGTAGAGATGAAAGGTGTGAATGAGAGTGAAATATAGTAAGAAGGATGTATGGACGAGATAACGGGTGATAGAAGACAATGAAAAGATTATGAATTACGTGTTTTTTATGGCTTAGAAAGGCAAACTAGCAGGCTTGTGACCTGATGGTAAGCAGACACAGATAGTGTTACAGTTGAATTGCTGTCCTTTAAAATGGGATAGAGAAGAGGTCGGAAGTGGGATGGGGAGGGGAAAGGAAAAGGGGTTTGGGCCTCCGGATACCTTCCTCACCGAGCGAAACGCGACATGTGTCACTTTACGTCGATATTCTGAGAGGTTGTGATCATTCACCGGTCGAGCCGATTCATTCAGTCTGATATTGGTAGGTGAATGATGAATTAAAATATAAAAAAGAGTCTCTCTACCTGCGCCATCGGTATTATGTTACAAAAACATTTTGATAATTAAATTTAACAATACCGCAATGACTTGATATGTATAGGGTGAGTGGGGGGAAGATGAAAAACGGGGTAAGACAACCAAAACATCAATAAAGACAGATTTTCTATCGTGGTCGAGCACACGGCTTCTGATCCAGAGGTCCGGGTTCGAACCCTGACACTGGTTAACACCAATGACATTTCAAAATTGTTTTCGGAAGTTAAATGTGATTAATATCGATGACTAAGAACTTTGTGCTCGGTATGGTAATAGGTTCGCCACCTATTCCATTTGGGACGTAAACATAACGACGAGACGAGGCTTAATAGCCGTTGTCTACACCTTCGGGTAACAAAGTCGTGAAAGTTATGTTATCCACAGGCAACAAACTTGACGGAATTTTGTTACATCCTACATCTCAGTCGGCACTTCGTTGTGATAGGTTGTTTATTATAAAGGGAATATCTGAACTGTGAATTCGAGCCCGATAAAAAACCCCGTGTAGTGTAACTTTTTCTACAAGCTAGTTTTTTATTTGTATACATTCCTATTATTTTAATTGTAATTATGTTGCCGAGTCGAAATATAGCTGGTTTTTGTATTTTAGGATTTATAGTAATCTTCCGTCTTTACCCACCTATATTTGAGGGGGTAAGATAAACATATAAAAGTTTCCAGCTTGCCCCCATTTCGAAATACATACTAATGGTCTCATGTTCTCAAAGTTTACATAAAACAATGGCACAATTTCAGGTTCAAATTTTTCAAAGGTTTTATTTTTGTATATAAGTTTGAGAACTTCTAGTTCGATCTTTCCCCGGCAGGGTAAGATTGAAATATATAAACAGATAATTGATGTTATCCGCGTCATTTGAAGGTATTTTGATATTAAATAACGATCTCAAATGTCAGGACAGATAAACTTATAGCTTTCTGACCATCAATATAGTCTGAAATTAGTATGATCGATTTTAGAAATTATTTCGGTCTTACCCCACCACCCTTCCATCTTTCCCCTTGATTTTATAGTTGCATAATAATTATTTTTCTTTTTGATATGAATATAGTCTTTGTACTTTATTCACTATAGATATAAATTTAGCAGATTAACAGATGTAGTACCTGTTAATCTGCTAAATTTATATCTGTAGCACACTAAAATTAACATCTGATCAAAAAGTCTTTCGATGTTCCCCCCACTCACCCTATAGACAAAAAAAATATATACAGAAAGGCTATAGCCTCACTATGCTATAGGCTTTAATAAGTAGTCATTAATTAAAGTAATATATTATGTTATTAAATTATATTTTGAAAAAACAAAAAAAAAACTTATTTAACTTTTTAGTTTAACTTTGGAGGGTTTCATAAAGTGGTTTATCACCTAAGTCGGTAATGAAATAGATAAGTTTATATCAATGGTATAGATAAAATTAAATATATATGTAACTCACTTGTGAGGTATCCATTATATCCACATCAGTCTGGGACAACCAACAATTTTTTCTGGCAGATTCCAAGTCCTTTTGTATATCAGCAGGTGATAAATTTTGACTCTAAAAAATTAATTGAAACTTGATAAATAACAACTAGCTGACTGGTCAAATTTCCCATCAACCTTAAAATTATTAGCTTTTTGTCTGCTATATTACATAATTCGAATAAAAACTTAAGTTTCCAATCCCACTACCTATTGTGAAAACTGCATTAAAATCTGATGTACAGTTTCAAAGATCTAAGCCTACATACAGAGGCAGTGACTTTATTATATTATTAAAAAAATATAAACTTAAACTATAAAATTAAATACTGATTAATGAAGAAATTAAAATAATACAGGGCAATAACAATTGTTGCTGCGACCGACTGGGTATTTAAAGCTTAAAATTTCTTGTAAATTGCACCTAAAAACTAGAGCTAATCTAAATAGCTGATGTTTTGTGTCTGATTTGAAAATTTATTGTCCAAAATTGCAAAAATACTGAGTCCACAGTCTGCTTGTTTGGTTCAATAATATGCCACATGCCACAACAGGCTCAAAATCAATCACACAGAAAAAAATACCTGATACTAACCAAACCTACAGAGGTGAGTAGTTTCTTGAAATGTTTCATTTCAGATATTCCACACTTATTAATCCTATTACTCTTGATCATCTTCTTCATGATCAATTTGAGTGAAGTCGACAAAACTGCACTGCGGTAGAATATCAAAGCATTCTTGGACTTGTGTTCACATATGTAGCAAACTAAACTGTCTTGGAGCTGAAGTAATTATTACAAAATTCAATCTCATATTTTGATAAATCAAAGATAACAAAAGAACAAATAAATTTTAATCTATATAATCAACTTTTTACAAGCATGTCATAAGCCCTGGTCTGGGTTGAACACAAATAAAGGTGTAGGAATTGGGTGCTAACAAACAATTGTCAGAGACTCTTCGCCAAATTATATTTTTGACATACAGTGCTAGCTCATTTTTAGCTAGTACTGTATGAAAAAGTATTCATTTGATTCTAACATCTAAGGTAGGTACTTCTACTACCACTTCTAGAAAACAAATGAGTCATTCAAAAGAGCTATGAAGTACTAGGCCATACTCTGTGTTAATAGTAAGATACGAGAAAATATTACTTCATGTAGATGTTGTAATTAGCTATCTAAATAGGACATTTTACATACATATTCAATACTTACATTTCCATATTCATTTATTTTGGTCGCTTCCATATACAGTTTCAAGTGATTTGGTATAACAAGATGAACTTCATCTTCAGTCCGTAAACACAACACGCAATGGGGTCTCGTATCACATAAAATTTTATTGAATATATTCTTTAAAATTGGAACGTCGTTTCGTTCTTTGTTTTTTGAAATGTGATCACCTTCCATCGTAATAATTGTAAAGGATACTAAACTAAAATATAGTAACCACTTGATAGGTTATTTTTTGTTATTGAAATGCACCAGTTCAGAAATGCATATTACTTGGGTACTGAAAGGAATTTAAAACTGACAAAGGAAAATAACCAATAAAATATTAATAATTAATAAAATTAATTTTCTAAGTTTAAAATGATGAAATAGGTAGTAGGTATAGCTAGTTCAACAATCCTGAAATCTTTAGCACCTATCCATGTGAATATTTTTTTGAAATGGCTGGACACTGATTGTGCAATTGCGTTTACCAAGAAACCAGTAGGTAATATGATTTGTCTTGCATTGCAATTATATCTAGCCTACGTGACCCTACTCATATTTCAGCAAACCGTTGACGAAGTCAAAAATAATAATGCTACTTGTAGGCATATCTTTCTTATTATAACTTTAATTTCATAATTTTATATTTCACATGCATAACTTCAGGCCAAGTCTCTTGCGGGGTGGGCAGAGAGAACAGAGCTCCATAAGGCACGATTCTTACACGAGTTACACGCCTCACTCTTTTTTTTTTCTTGTTTTAACTCTTGTCATACAGGTTCGTCGACTACTTGTAGGCATATCCTTCATATTATAACTTCCCTCAACTTCCCTCAACTTCTCCTTGCAAGAGCAGCCGTCCGATGGAGTTGTTATCGCATCTATTGAGACATGTCGAATGTACTACAGTGTGCGCATTGGCACACTGGTGGATTGACGCCTGCTAATGCCGAGTTCTTGGAGGATAGATACATTGGTACGGTATTCCTTCCATCATACGCTAAGCATGCTCCTCCAGCACCACATCTCTAGAGCATTTATCTTCCCTTTTTCCATCTTCACCAAAGCCACTGAAGTGAAGCTTGGTGCCACACCAAGCTTCACTGCAGTTTTACGATTCTCCACACTTTCTTTAATTTCTTTACCGCGGTTCTGGTTACGCCATGCCAAGCTTTGCTTCCTCTACGCAACCACCGTTGTTTGAGAACGCATTGTGAATGGCTAGCTGGGCTATTATGCTGTCATTAGTTATCGGTACTTTGCGCCCGGGAAACTGCCCAACAGCCGCCACTCTTCTTACCATTCCTGCTAAAAGCGCATCTAAGACATATAATAATAATTATATACAATTACATTCACCTGCTTCAGTACTACATCATCAACCATTATCCTTGCATCCGTTCTGGATTCGATCTCGAAAGGTCGAGGTCGAGGTCGGCCCAGAGGTCGAGCTCCTGCTTCTAAATTTAGGGGTCGCGGGTTCGAATCCTCACACTGGCTCACATTAATGACTTTTCGAAGTTTTTTTCGGAAGTTGTGTATGAAAATATCGATGACTGAAAACTTTGTGCCCGGTATGGCAATAGATTCGCCACCTATTCCATTTGGGACGTAAACATAACGGCGAGACGAGGCTTAGCAGCCTTCAGGTAGAAAAATGCGTGAAGTTATGTTATGTTATGTTATGTTATGTTATGCTATGTTGGTAGGTATGTTATGTTCTGGATTGCTTTATTTAAGACACCATAACTTTCGTTTTCATCACATTCAATTATTTATTTTTATATATTATCATATCAATTTTCCCAGTATTCCGTAGATATTCAATGTCTAGTAATAAATCAAAGTTTATAGAAACAGGAAAAACTTGAACGAGCCGCGAAACCTATGAAAGTTCCCGTTTTCTTGATGAAGGTAAAATGATACCGCCCTATATTTTATGTTAACTGCTAGGTATTGAAAAGAAAATTGAAGACATTGCAGTAGTTTTTAACATGACGCGAGTACAAAATGACAGATCGACAAACGCACAATACAATAGGTACCTAATCCTTTTCCGCGATATTTTATTATCACACATTCCCATTTATTGAACATTAACTTCAATTTTATTTTAATTATGTACTTAATCGGATGTAATATATGACACATCCGTGGAATAACTAGGAAACGCAGTATAGCTTTTATATTACAACTTTAGAAACATATAATCCTCTTTATGACCTTACGATACGGTTAAAATCTTTGTTTACAGCAGCAAAATAAAATTGGTGAACGGATCAGGATGCTGCAGTACCACAAAAAAGAAATATGGACAAAGGTCAACTTTGTTCAATTAGCGACTAAATAATTTAAAATAAGTTGGATATTTTAAGTCCTTATGTGTCACTATAGAAACCAATTGATAATCCTTTTTTTGAAAATCATAACGACATACCTACTTTAAATTTAAATGATATTTTTTTTTTAAATGATAGGTTTTGAGGACATGGAACAGAGTACATGAAACTGCAAATATTAATATTAATGTAATACGAGCTTTTTTCTTTGAACACCAAACACACAGCGCGTTCAGTTTTCCAAAAGGCTTGTGTTGAGGAAACCATCTAACAAATAATAATACATACACATTTTTGTTAATACATAGCACACACATAGGTCGAAATTAGGGCATTGCGCAAAATTTGCGGAAGAAAGTTGGATTGAAACAGTCTCGAGGTAAAAGTAAAGTAATGGATAATGCAATGTTGAGTAAGCAGATATACAATGCAAAAGCGGATGGATTTAGGAATCGAGAACGGCCACGACACACACACCAGGACCAAAGAGAACGAGTTTTGTCGAAAGATGTTGTTAGGAGCTCTAAAAATCAACGCGCGTGCATGAGAAGAGCTATTAAAGTCAAATAAGCGAGTAAGGCGTGTAAGAATTATGACGTTCTGTTCTCTCTGCCTACCCCGCAAGGTATTTGGATTGAAGTTGTGTAAGATTCATAGAAAAACACCCAGACGCCATAAAAATATCCTGCATGGATGTTTTTCAGCGGAAACATTTATTATGTCCGAGTGGTGATGGAATCTTTACTTCACAGACATTTGTTTCACAAATGCACCTGGAGGCCTATTGACGACCACACAGATTTTAAGGCAGTCGGATGAATCTGTGCTGGACCGACCTTCTGAATGTGAGCTATTTTGTGTCAGTATGTACTTGCTTCACAATATTATACTAAAGTCAGTATGAATAAAGGCGGGAAACAGGGTGCACGCACGAAAGGCGCGTTTTTTAAAAATTCGAAACTACGCTAGTGGACGTTTAGAACATTTTTTTTGTACGAGATGTACGGAGTTGTGGCAGGACAAAAGGATAGAATAAAGAAGACAAAACGAAAAGAACAGGTCAGTATTTTTATTATAACTTCACGCTTTTAAAATTACAAGGTGTCCATTATTTCATTGTATATGCGATGTGAAATATTTCGTCGTAAATAATTAGAGGTTAGCATATAAATAGAGCATAATTAATATAATACACTTTTATTCTACATATTATGTAGAATAAAAAAAATCGAGTTCGACGCCGGGACTACATGCTGTCGAAATATCGATTAAAACTTTAAAAATATTAAAAAGTACCATACCACTTGACAAAATAGAAAATATCCTACTTCTTTCACATGAAATTTTTTTTGTAAAATATATTTAACTAACTGACCCGGCGAACTTTGTTCCGCACCAAAACTAGGTACCTAATTTTTACAGCGTTTACTATTAAAGTGATAAATCTCGAAAATTATAATTTTATCTTTACTTCATTAAAAATTAATTATAAATAAAAACCACTTCGTTGACACCTTCTATGTATTAAAAATACCGCATCAATATCGTTGTTTCAAAGATATAAGCATATAAGGGGACAGACAGCGGAAAGCGACTTTGTTATATACTATGTAATGATTATGTGCATGTTGTTATACATGCACTTTTGTCATTTCGTCCGTTCACTGATCCTCCTAATAAAAAAGCCACGAGAACTAGAATTAGTGAACTCTTTGAAATTGGTTTGGATTGCCGCCTCTCAGTTGAATTTCTTCCTTGTAAAAAGTTCTCCAAGAGATGATGAGATGGTGGATATAGCAAGACACTCCAATTGTAGCATATCTAACTTAGTAGTTCTTTGTTTTCACTGAGTGGTTGCGTTGTCGTGAAGCAGCAGTGGCCTAGAATGATCGACCAATCTCGGCTGTTTACTAACTAGTTCTTCCTTCGTTGCTGAGAGCAAATTTCAGCCGTATTCGTCTGGCCACATTGTAGAAAGCTGCTGTGAACAACATCAGCGGTAGTCCACCAAACATTCAGAAGTAAATTTAACCGAGTTAATTTTGGTTCAGGGCAAAAATTGGCTAGATCTCCAGGTTTCAGCATCTGCTACGAGCCCTTCCTAGTATTGTACATGCAGTATCTACTTTTTATCACAAGTAATGATCCAATTTTACATTGATTCATTATTGAGTCCGTTGAGCAAAGTAACACAACAGTCGACGCGTGTTTGTAAATTCGATACACTCATTAAGTTCAAGCTTTTTAACTTCCTCGATTTGCTTTAAGTGGATTAATCAAAATTTTGTCAGTTAGCCGGAAACCTTCACCTAGTTCTGTAGTACTTTGTTATGGATGCATTCAGCAATAGCCTTTAACTCTCCATTTTCTAGTTTGGTCCCCGACCGTCCACAGGCTTGGTTCTGTACGTCGCAATTTCGAGAACGAAATCATCAAAACCCAAAAGGTATTGTGCTTTATTTTACGACATCATAGCTAATCAGCGCCGTTAATGAAAGGGGAAAACTCGAATGGACCAGCTAAATGAATTTAAAAATTCAATTTCAATAAGGAGCTAATTTTTTTACTAACGGTGGCAAACTAGCAAGAGTGTCGTCACCTTGCAGCAACTAACGCAGTCTATCGACACCAGCAACACAGATAGTGCGATAGTCGCGATAGAGAAGGGCTCGTAAGTGGGATGATGATGGGGAGGGAAGAGGGGAAGGAGTTGGGCCTCCGGATACCTATGGAGGTATCACGGTGAGAGCACTGAGCGAAACGCGACATGAGCCACTTTACGTCGACACTCTGAGCGGTCGTGATATTTCACCGGCTGAGTCCGGCCGGCCCATTCATGCAGCGAACTACGTGGTTCTACCGCTGTTTTAAATATGTTGGCTGTTTTAATTAGTAGTGTTTTGACACTATGATAGTCTGGCGTTAGGAATAGCGTAAATGGAGCGTTCGGCAGATTCCTGGGCTGAAAGAATGTTAGCAGCAGTAATCCCAGCAATCCGCATTGCGGTACTAAGGTAACTATCGGTAGTAACGGTAATTCCAACGCTCACTTATGGGAGCGAAAGTTCAGTATGGGTGTGCGTAAGTAGAATAAACATGGTCGGAATGAGGGTACTGTGCAAAATGTTCGGAATGAGGGTACTGTGCAAAATGTTCGGAGTGACTCTCGCTGACCGCGTCAGACATGTAGAAAGAATGAACGACGCAAGATTGACTAAGCAGTTGTACAATGCCAAAGCGGATGAATATAGGAGTGGAGGACGGCCAAGACACACCATCCAAGACCAAATAGAACGGATCGTCCAATTGTTTCGGAGGAAGGTGAGGTAAGGCGACTTAAAAAATCGAAGCGAGTGAGGCATTTAAGAATCGTCCTCCCTGCCTACCCCGCGAGGGACTTGGCGTGAAATGGCTCGTGCCGCGTTTCGTTCGGTGACAAAGGCTCGATCCCCTTTCCCCTTCCTTTCCCGTCTCTTAAACGACGGCAACGCACCACAGTGTCCATGGGCGGTGAGAAGTTACTTACCATCAGGTGACCAACTTGCTCGTTGGCCCTCTTATAAAAACAGAAAAGTTACATACATACATACACATACATAACTTCACGCCAAATCCCTTGCGGGGTAGGCAGAGAGAACAGAGCGCCATAGGGCACGATTCTTACACACCTCACTCGCTTCGTTGACTTTCATAACTCTTTTCATGCACGCGCGTCGGTTTTTGAGGCTCTTAACATCACCTTCCTCCAGAACACAGAAAAGTTATTTGTGTATAATGTAAGATGAATGTAATAAAAGCTTTTCAAACTAAAATTCATTGAACTGCTGGAACTACAGTTAGTAAGAAGGTACTAAACTTAAGTACGAACTACGGTAGTTTCTCAGGAAGCTTAGGAAGGTGCACTCGCGAAAAATATATGACAAAAGATGTTACCATATCCTCAATTGTAACAGAACACAATGGTAATGACAATAGAACGTGATTTTTCAACTTAAGCTCTTTTAGTTCCACTTAAAGAATTATCACCAGCTTCTATCCTCAGCTTTGCAGAGTTAAATGTAAAATATCAAGAGATGGTGCAAAGATATATTTTTTTATGGGATAGGAGGGCAGACGAGCAAGCGTATCATCTTATGGTAAGCAGCCTGCGCCGCCCATGGACACCAGCAACACATAATATAGTGTTACCGTTGCGTTGCCGACCTTTAAGGGAGTGGGATAGGAAAGGATACGGATGGGGAGGGCCTCCGGTTACCTCGCTCACCGAACGAGACGCGGCATGAGCCAGTTTACATCGATCTTCTAAGAGGTCGTGGTATTTTACCTGTCGAGCCGGCCCATTCATACAGCGAACTGCTTGACTCTACCACTTCAGATTCAAATATATTTATTTTTTACGGCCCTATTTTACTTAAAAAAAAATTAATAAGTCGTCTCGTTGGGCCAATGGCTTCTGAATCACGATGTTCGCTTCTATCGCAGTCTATTTTCGTTGTTCAGAACCGAGCTATTCGGGCAATTTATAATTTAGGTAGCAAAGTCTCCCCCAGAGAACGATTCATATATGATAACATAATGTTTGTAAGGAAAAACTTAAATAAGTATACCAAACATAAACATGTACACAATTTTAATACTAGAGACAAGCCCGCACACAAAGTACACAAGTCTTTTTTGGGAATGTGTGTAGGTACAATTTTTTAATAAGATACCTGCACATATTCTGGCTTTGTCTTTTGATCGCTTTAGGCCGATCGTCTCATTGGTAGTGTACACTACACCATCAATGACTTCATGACGGACAAGTCGTCCTGGGACCGTCAAGTTGCTTGCTCGACGTGGATTGTGTTGTTGGAATTTGTTCACTTATTTTGGAGTGGAGGCGTTTTGTAATCATTTCTGATAGTTTCCTAATTTTTTAACTTGCCTTGATATTGCGTTCAATATATGATACATATAAATTTTATTATTCGCCACATTTGTTGCACAACGTTACCACTTTAATTAAAAGATGTCGCGTCAGTTAACTACTGTAGCCTCAGAGAATATCTCTCGTCAACATGTAGGACGTTGATTTTAATTTGGTCTTAATTGTGATGGTCGAATGAGTGAGTGAGCTTTGTTTTCAGTAGTGATAATAATATTGTTATTTTTTCAAATGGTTTGAAAAGAGTATTTGGCACATGAGTTTCTTGCCCGGTTCTTCTCATGATAGCCCCTTCACTCGAAAACGGGCCGCTCCGCGCTCGTAGCGATTGCGTCCGTGTTTTATTTGTTCCATGGAGGCACTTTCATCAAGTGCTCGTATTTGTATTTCATTTTAAAGAATATGTTTATTTTGTATTCGTTGACTGTTTTTAAGTGTCTTTGAAGACCTATGAAAATAAAGTTGCTTTGACTTACCTTTGCCAAATCTTGGCCACTCAAAAGTCTATCAAAAGTCATCAATCTATTCGAGGTTTGTACGAACATCGGATAAATGATCATTTTAGGCGGCAGCTATACTGCGCCAACACAGAGTCCAGCTAATGGGATGGGGGAAGAGATAAAATCCACCATTATTAGCGAATAGCTTGCTACATGAATTGGCCGGCTGGACCGCTGAAGAAACTGATTCAAGCCGCGTTTCATTGTGTGAAAGTTGTATCCGAAGGCCCAATACTCCTCCCCCACCTTCCCTATCCCATTATAAAATCCCTTTCTGCCTAATTTTCAAGCCCGGCTGCGCACCTGTAACACTATTTGTGTTGTAGGTGTCATTGGGGCGTTAGTTGCTTACCAATAGGTGACCCGTTTGCTCGTTTGGCCCTTATCCCATCAAATATATGAATTCAAAGACGAAACTAAACCTTACATAGTTGTCTTTATCTCGATTGACCCGGGTTCGAGATTTATTTAAAGATATCCAGGACAATCTACAGGTTTTGTCACTACAATTTAAGTGAAAATAAACTTTATTTACAATAATAAGAACAAATAAATTAATTACATTATTTACAATATATACAATTAAAAAACTACCTGAAATCAAATTTCTCCGCATCTCGGTCTACTGGCAGCGTGCCCAGAAGCCGTGAAAATTGAAAAAAAATCATGTCAGGTAATTTAAGGAGTTCCCCTCAATGTAAAATTTACTACGTAAATCAAAAATCAATCGAACGCAATATCAAAACTCGTTCAAGTTAGTTAAGTTGTGTATGCTATAAGTTTTAATGGAGAAAAGCTTCGCAGTCTACCCTCTTGCCTTGTTCACCTTTATAGTTGGCGCTTTTAATTAGCACTAACTGCGCACTTCACGTAACATCGTCTGTTGGGAACTTCACTCTCCTGGGACAGCTTCATACAGAATTGTGTACTCTTCAAATCTTTAAATATAATATTTAATATGTTGCTACGCTGCATTGTGTCGACCTTTAGATTTTATATGAGGCCAGTAACCAATATTATTTACTAGTTGTTGCCCGCGACATCGTCTGTGTGGACACCATGAAGCAGAAAAAATACTACACCTGTGCCATTATAAGGGTTCATTGCTCACCCCCAATTAGTGATAGCGAGATAATATTTTGCCTATGTGATGACCCGACCTCTTGGCTATATGTATCCAAAATTCAACATAAAAGCATGAAATACTTCAAAAGTTTAACCGTAACAAACATACTGACCAATAGATAAACAGACAAAAATTCTAAGAACCACATTTTTGGGTTGGATATCTATTGTAGATCATTTCCCACCCAAGTATTCTAAAAAAATAATTCAATGTACAGCTTTTTCTGCTTGCTGTTTGGTTTCTACATGTCCGAACCGTCGGAGACTGCCCTTTCTTTCTTTTACAATATACACTGTCATTATATTTTATCAATTTTGTCAATAAAAGCCTGAGTAGTCCAGTGGTCGAGTTCCCCGCTTTTGAATCCAACGACTCTTGGACTTTTTTTTCGGAAATTATGTGTAATAAATATCGATGACTGAAAACTTCGTGCCCGGTGTATGGCAATAGGTTTCGTCACCTATTCCCGTTTGGTACGTAAATGTTCGGTGAGACCAGGCTTAACAGCCGCTGCCTACGCTTTCGAGTAGAACAAGCCGTGAAAGTATATAAAATGAATGGATAGATTTACAGGTGTACAATATCGATATACCTAATTAAATTTCTAGTAATTAATATGTGTGATAAAATTACTACGTGGAAAAAGTGATTGTCATTGGTATTGAGTGACAAACGAATTTTAATTAAAACGAAGCGTAGCGAACGGAATTGCTGGAACAAAAGTAATGTAATGAACCAAAGGATTTAATAATATTTCATATATTCATTCACAAAGCACTCTGTACGCGAATATCATAAAACAGAGTTCTGAGAATCGTTCTCTCAATTTATTTAGGTATAATACTAGTTGACCCGGCGCACTTTGTTTCGCCTCGGAAGCAGTAAGAAAATAAATGATATTTTTTTTCCTAAAAAAAGTAGCCTGAGTTACTCCTTATTACCAGCTATCTGCCGTTAAAAATCCCGTCTAAATCGGCACTGCCCTTTCTGAGATTACCCGGAACAAACAGACAGACAAAAATTGAAAACAAAATGATATTGGTGTATTCATCACTGTTTTCTACTACATTCATATGGATGTTGTAGAATACGGTTATTAGAATATAACAAACAGACACTTCAAATTAATTTATATGTTTTAAATTGATATTATGAAATATTATGAAATCCGTATGTATCAACAATATGTTTATATAAATACTGTTATACACTGTACTGTTTGTATAAATATTTCAGATTTGCTTTCAATTCCACTGAAAAGTTTTAACGATTTTTAGAGTAACTAAAAATCGTTAAAACTTTTCAAATCGCTTATCATTGCCTACTGCCAGACCTATTGCCATACTAAGCACAAATCTGTCAGTCATCGATATTTGTCAAACATAACTTCGGAAAATAATTTCGAAAAGTCATTGGTGTGAGCAGGGATTTGACCCCGCGACTGCTCGATTCAGAAGCGGGGTGGAACCACTGGACCACCGAGACAGTAAATAATTCTGATAATCTCGGGTGGAGCCACGCAGTTCGGTGCATGAATGCGCCTGCTCGTATGATGAAATACTACCCACCCGGAAAACAGTAAAGTAAAGGCTCATCCCGCCTTTCGTTCGGCGAGTGAAATATTTGGAGATTCGCCTTCTTTCCTTTCCTAACCTACTCCCTCAAAAGCCCGGCAACGCAACTATAATACTGTCTGTGTTGCAAGTGTCCATGGATGGGCGGCGCTAGAGAGATAGATAACTCTTTATTTGCACATCCTAAACATTAAATCTCATTTAACATAACTTCACGCCTTTTTCTACCCGAAGGTGTAGGCAGAGGTTGTTAAGGCTCGACTCGCCATAATGTTTACGTCTGATTTGGTTTAGGTGAAACCTAATTTAAAATACAGATAAACATTTTATAGCTGATTAACATAACATAACATTTTATGGCACGTGAGTTTCTTGCCCGATTCTTCTCAGGATAGTTCTCTTGTTCCACGGAGGCACTTTCCTCAAACGCTCGTATTTAAGAATTTTATTTTAAATAATAAGTTAAAATTTTGTACATTGACTATTTTTAACTCTCTGTGAAGACCAACGAAAATAAAGCTTCTTTGACTTTGACTTTTATAAGTAACTAGCTGACCCGGCGAACTTTGTTCCGCATCAAAAGTAATAACTGCTGTCCCGCTATGTTAAAGATATAAGCATATAAGGGGACAGACAGCGGAAAGTGACTTTGTTTTATACTATGTAATGATGATAATGAATTGATGAGGGTAAGCCCTTATCGCTAAAAGTAATCTTTACAGTGGAAGATATTGGTCTCATATTTAATTCCGTTGCTCTTCCATCATCCAGTCGATACAGGTCGCCAGGTAGCTATGTTCAACACCGGCATATATATAGCACGTCTAAAGTTGTTTTAAAGTAAATCACTCTAATTGCTCACCATCCATTAAAAGAGTACAGTAGGTATTCTTACTTTGGCTAAGTTGTGAATTAGGTCATTCTCTCT
Source organism: Euproctis similis (assembly GCA_905147225.2). Taxonomy (NCBI): domain Eukaryota; kingdom Metazoa; phylum Arthropoda; class Insecta; order Lepidoptera; family Erebidae; genus Euproctis; species Euproctis similis. Next base: position 5,982,633 of record LR990107.1, read on the forward strand.
TCTCTCTTTCTCCAGTAGTTTTTAGATTATGGCATGATTTGGTACATTCGTTTGATACGGTACGTAAATTGTCTTGGTTATATGTATATATTATTAATGCCTCAATTTCAGCCCCAACATGATGTTGTAAATATATTATGCGTTTGTTGATAGTTTGCTATTATTTATAGTTAACCAGCAAGTGGCTATTCCATTTAAAATTACCCATTTGTAACTCGAAGTTGGGTCAACACCCTCAGCTTAGTAGTTACTAGGTACCTTTCCTCGCTACAGACCACAGTCGCGTCACTTGATGTGAGTGATTTATATTTCAATTACATTCCGTTACTATCTCAACAAAACTATAATTAATTGAGATCTGAGCACCTTACCAGCTGTCCCGGCGAACTTTGTTTCGCATCAAAAGTAATAAATGAGTAAATTTCAGATTTATCACTTTTTTTTTACTATATTGTACATGAATTATAATATAATATAAAATAAAAACCACCCCGTTGGTAGTTGGTACCCTCTATCTATTAGCGACTTTGTTTTTTATACTATGTAATGATTTCGAGCTACATATATTATCCTTCTTACGATATAATAATCTTAGAGATATCGGTGATGATACCGTGTTCATTATTTTTTTTCTTTTTATCCTATTTTAATTACCGATTGTATTTTTGTTTTAGAATAAGGAGGAAAAAGAATCACTTAACTCTGGCGGTATCGCATACAAACTGCTGCAGTACTTCAAGAAAACCCTCATTAGACCATCAGGTAAGTGTAACAGTAGTAATAATACCAATTACTACAAACATACATTATGAGTTATTTGAAGTAAAAAACAGACAAACCAGACCAATAGCTAAGGGTACTTATTTATGCCTGAGTAAATTCACACTGAGCTGAAAATAAATACCTAAAAGATTCTTTTAAATAAGATTAAAAATTCAAATAAGTAGTAATAAAATCCCAATCGTTCTCTAGTTTGAAAAACAATTGTAGGTCTAAGGTCCAAAAAATTAGTTGTTCGCATTTCAAGTAAAACGGTAAGTTTTATTATAAAAATATCTGCTATCTGTCTGTTCTGTACATTATTATGTATAATAAAATTGTCTACAAAAATGGTGTTATACCCAATTTATTTCCTACGAAACATCGTCCTTGAGACATAACGATTAAAAAAGTGGTAGGCTTAATATTATGCTCCCGTTACCCTGACGGGGTTTCCCCAGTAAGCTTCTAATTTTATTTTTAATCATATTTTAAACAATCATATCTTACAATTATATTTTAGTAATTTCATAATTGTCTCGGTTGTCCAGTGGTCGAGCACCCCGTTTCTGAATTCAGAGGTCGAGAGTACGAATCCTGGCCCACACCAATGACTTTTCGAAGATCTTTTCGCAAGTTATGTGTGAAAAATATCGATGACCGAAAACATTGTGCCCGGTATGGCGATGGATTCTCCACCTATTCCATTTGCGACGTAAACATGTATGTCTAGCAAGACGAGGCTTAACAGCCGCTGCCTACACTTTCAGGTAGAAAAAGGCGTGAAGTTATGTTATGCTATTAGGGACTTCGAAGCATTTTCTTAGTTGGTGATCCTGATATGCTGATGTGAAGTTTTCTTTTTTCAAATGAGCATTTAAACATCCTTTATTGATAAATTTTTGTCTGCACACCTACTAAATGTGTGTAGACCAGAATCCAGTACAGACTTGTAGTAAGAATAAATTATGCAAGATTGATTAAGCAGATAGATATTCAACGTAAAAGTGAAAAAATGTAGGAGTAGAGGACGGCCACGACACTAAATATATTCTATTTCCATGACTTGAACCTGTTTTAGCGGAAAGACATGTCAGGACCTTTAAAAACTAAGGGCGTGTATTGTTAGATGGCGCTGTTTTACGTATAATTCTTTATACGTATTTTATGTTTAAGTATTTTCTATCTGTATATTGCGCCATCTATATCTACATAGTATAAGCTTGAACACAATTTGCAAAGGTTGCTTTTCAGGTAGCTATTCGGGGGTGTTCATGTTCTAGTTGCAATTTTAGGTCGATAGATGTCACTCCATTGTAAAAATGGTACAGCATCTTTTTCCTAAGAAATAACGTGCACGTTTATTGAGTTTTGTGTTCAGGATTTTTCTAAATAATAAATTCTTTCAATCCAATAATACTCCTCAGTCTTCACGCCTCGTCAATCTCCCAGGAAAGATTATTAGGATCTAAATATAGAAACACAATGACAATGACGTGATCAATTTGTCTATCAGGATTGAGATATCACGCGCTCTATAGATATATGTATACCCAATCATATTCAATATGCGAACATAATAACAGGCGACGGTTAGTAGTAAATAATTATGAGTAGTTGGAGTTTCCGTCAACCTGGACACATTATAACTACATAATTTAAATTTGAATAATTAACCAAGTATCTACAATATTATATTGCTACTTAATTACCTAACTTAGATCAATACCATATTGTATGCGTGGTAGAGCCACGCAGTTCGTTGCATGAATGGGCCGGCTCGATCGATAAAATACCACGATCGCTCAGAATATCGGCTCGTGGCTCATGCCTCGTTTGGCTCGATGAGAGATGTATCCAGGAGGCCAACTCCTTCCCCTCTCTGCTATCCATTCCACTTCCAATCTCTTCTCTTGAGTTGACGTCTCACGTCAGGCAGGCGGCAGGCCATACACCCACCGCGAAATCACAAGACGTTGACAACACGGATAGTTTGAAAGGACGACATGTTGTGCTGACACCATATAGGCCACCTAGGGTTACCCACTAAAACCAACCTCACGGCGGCCTTCCTCCGGCGTTGGGGTGGTCAACCAAAGGATACGGTTAACTCCTCTGGGCCACCCCGCCGTCGCCCCCCTCCCTGTTACGAAGGGAGCTCGTCATCATATAGGCCACCATAAGGGCAGGAAAATGGTAATTATCAATAACATTTTGTGAATACTGCATGGAAACTGTTAAAGTGTGCTCTCAAAACGAGAAAGTCCAAGTTCGTATATTCGCAAATAATCTTTGACATATTTTTATGGGATTAGTCCGGATAAGGGCACATGAACAAGCGAGTCACCTGGTCGTAAGTGACTAGTGCCGCCCATGGACATCGGCAACATATAAAGATAGTGTTACAAGTTGCGTTGAAGACACCCACCACCTTTCATCCCACTCCATATCCTAACTTATAAGTTACGATATGGAGTGTGGGATGAAAGGTGGTGGGTGTTGCTTTGGATTTCGATCGGAAATATGGCATAAGCCCCTTCCGCGCTGGAGCCGTCGCGGCGCACCTTTAAATAGACATGTCTTCTATAGATGTTTCAAATCACTTAGATCTCAACGAATGTAAAAAATATGAAAATTTTGTTGCAATAGTTACACACATTGATAACATGACATAACTTCACGCCTTTTCTACCAGCAGCGGCGGTTAAGCCACGACTGTCCAAATTGTTTAGTTATGTCCCAAATGGAATAGATGACAAAACCTATTGCTATCAGCGGTTGTCAGTCATCGACATTTATCACACATAAATTCCGAAAGAAAAGGATTCCGAGAAATCATTAGTGTGCGTCCGGAATCGATACGACGACAGCTGAATCAGAAGCGGGGAGTTCAACCGCTGGATCACCGATACTACAAACATATTGATACTTTGTTTATTGTTTTTATCATGCACAAACAAACCGTAATGACGACAATTTGGTGTAGATTTCTGTCTACTAAAATAAACGGATTTCTGTTCTGAACAGTGAGTGATCTAGGACATATATCATTGGTTAGCTGCCGTGATATACGGTTACGTGGCCCACACGCTCACTTACACACAGCTACTTAAATGTCACGTAAATAAATCTACGTGGTTTTATATGTCGCCGTAAATATACTCTAATTATATATATAAACTAGCTGACCCGGCGAACTCTGTTTCGCATCAAAAGTAATAACTGCTGCCCCGCTATGTTAATACTGCAATATCTTCGACAAATTTGAAGTCGATAGCAGCTATAGGTTAAAAATGGGAATTTTCCATTGTTAACACCCCCGCAACCTCCCTTGTGGGTGGAATTTCGTAAAATCCGTTCTTAGCTGACCTCTACTCGGCGAAAGGAATAATCCTACCAAATTTCAAGTCGCTACGCCTTATGGTTCCAGAGATATCGTGATAAGTCAATATATAGGTGGAAATCTCTTATATATACATATATAGAGATATATTTTTCTGTGCATAATCATCTTTACAGTGGTAACGCCACGCAGCTTGCTAAATGAATGGGCCGGCTCGACCGGTTAAATACGACGGCCTCTCAAAAGTAGCCTCTCGACGTAAAGTGGCTTATGTCGCGTTTCGTTCGGTTTGACGGTATATAACGACGCGCGGTTCGGCTTGTCGACAACCAAGCTCTTTCCGATCGGCTTGATCCTCTGGCATTGCGGAGAGAGGTGGCATCTTTATGCATCCTCTACCGCATATACTACGGGGAGTGCTCTGAGGAATTGTTCGGAATTTTAATACCGCCAGCTGATTTTCGCCATCGCTCGACGCGCCAACGCTACCATCCGCATTGGCTGAGTGGCTGGCGATCGACAACAGTGCGTTTTAACAGGCACTTCTTGCCACGCACTATTCCTTTATGGAACCAGTAGCCGGCGACGGTATTTCCGGCCCGTTATGACCTAAGAACCTTCGAGAAACGAGCCTATTCCCCTCTGAAATACCGGCGACGCTGATGTGATTCACCTGGTATTGCAGACGCCATGGGCGGTGGTGATCGCTTTACATCAGGTGACCGGCAAGCTGGTTTGCCCACTTCTATCATAAAAAAATCCCTTGTGCCACTATTTACATGTAGGTAATTATGACAGTTTTACGAATCTAAATTTTAATAAACTATTTAAAGCCTCGATGGTCCAGTGGTGTCCAGCACTTGTGAAACTAGAAGTCGTAGGATCGAAAGCGGGGTCAATACGATGAATTTTTGAATTTCTTTTCGAAAGTTAAGTGTGTGTAATAAATATCATGGCAGTGAAAATTCCACCTATTCCATTTGGTATCTGGAATTCGGCGATTCGAGGTTTTAATTCTCAATAGTATCCCTGGAGGAGAGTCCAATATTACATGGAATTTATAATAGGTTTGATGTAGGTAGTCCAGTGATCGAACACCTCGTTTCTGAATCCAGCGGGTTGGTATCCTGCCTCACGCCAATGACTTGATGACTAAAAGCTTGGTGCTCGGTAAGGCAATGGGTTCGCCACTAATTCCATTTGGGACGTAAACACAACGCCGAGTCGAGGCTTAACAGCCACTGCCTACACCAGAAAAAGGCATGAAGTTATGTTATGTTTAATTTTGGTGGACAAAACTACAAAAATTCTAAATAAACAGTTGTTTTCGGCTTCTGTTGCTCCAAATAAAACATCTCATTTTACGTTTACTCTATATGTTCATTATCGTTTATTTGGCGGCAGATAATATCTAAGCTTAACCTAATCTAAGATACATTTCACTTAAGAAATTTGTCCGCCCAAGGATATCGTTGAAGAGATAATCGGAGCATTGCGTGACCCAGAATGTATTTTATAGATATTTATTGAAAAATAAACGTTGACTTATTTTATATTTGTTATACATCAGAGATAAATAAGTAAATAGTTCAAAGGAATTCTACTCCAAATAGGTTTTTTCTAATTTATCTCAAGAGAAAGCTCCCTTAGCTAGAAAGATACGTTTTTTTTTAAACTAAGTAAATAGCTAGAGCACAGTTCCAAAAACTTCAGAAAATATTCAGTTAAATGATCTTCGACGAAGTCAGATTTTAGTTGATGACTATTAAAATATAAACAAACTTAAATGGACAACTCAAGTGGAAAGAGCTTCCACATCACCACCGGCAAATCGAAGAGCTTTATCGTCCCCTAGGTCTCACCGAGTATCATATGGACTAAGAGCCAGTGAACGGATACCTGTATGTATTTGACCAGACCTGGGTGTTTGTACATTGAGGCCCCTATACCTACCGTACATGAGATGGGGACTCACTAAGCCCAAAGTGGTGGACGCGGCGAGTGCGCAGGTAAGACAGGTATCGATTTTTGGCTATTTATAAATGCATTTGACCACGTCTGCCATTTTGATATTTGAAAATATATTATTATTATTAATGGAAAATAACAATGGCAGACCATTATCACGCGTTTAACATTGTGGCAGACAATTTTGAAAATGTTAAAATGAATATTTTTTTGAAATTAATTGACCAGATCTGCCGTTAATATATTTTATTTATTATAGTCTTAAAAACTTATATTGATAACGGCAGACGTATTTATTGCGTATAATCATCAGCAGATAAAAAAATCTGAGATACAACCCGGTCAGATGTATGGATGTAGCTATCTTTCTTCTTTCTCCAATGTATTACTATTGTACTCATTCTAGCCTATGGGTGAATATACCCTATTTGGATTTCCATGGTCTTTAGAAAAAAAATATGTTTAACTTATTATATTAGTGTTTCTCTATGCTTAGACAATAAAGAATATGTCCTTTTATCTGGGCCACACAAGACCTATTTAATGTTATTCAACTTTTTGTTTGCCAACTCTACAATGCCAAAAAATCGCAGAAAGTCGATAACGGAAGATTCCAACTATTTGTCCGCAATTACAAAGCTTCAGACATCAATGAAAATTTCAGCAAAAAAGTGCAAAATTTTGACGCACCCTCAATTCCACCGTGTAAGAGTGAACTTTACCAACAATTTATGAGAGCTCATTATATTTCTATGATTTGGAAAAATGCTTACAAAAAGCAACCTACTGCTTTAAACCCATTGGATTATGGTTGGATTGAGCAGGACAACAAATTAGTCTTCAAATGGTTCGAAGGAGATCAACTTCCATCTTTTGTGAGTGACTTATTCACCGATGTTCCTGGTAAGTTGATAAAAATCAATTCTTCATCAAATATGTTTGAAGCAATTTACAAATTATTTATATTTTAAAATTTACGTTTAATTTTGCAGAATCCGATTCAATGGATGATGAAGACGAGTTCAATGATAATAACCAAGGCTCGGATGATGATGATGATGATGAATGAAGATCAAAATCGATAAATATAAATATATATTGATTTAGTAATGTATGCATGAGTGTTTTTTATTTATCTAACTTTTAAATTTTGTATTCAATAAATAAATGTAAAACATAAAATACAAATTAAAATTTTTTTTTTTTCTTAGCAGTATACTTTAATATTTAAGATTTTTTTGTAATGTATCTCCTTCTTTATCGTTTAACTTATAAATTTTAGTATATAGACTACATATAAAATATTAATTTCATTAAATACAGTGATAAAATAAACTATATTAATGTAAAACTGCTATCGTAATATATAAACATCTAACCGGGTTGTATCTCAGATTTTTTTTATCTGCTGATGATTATACGCAATAAATACGTCTGCCGTTATCAATATAAGTTTTTAAGACTATAATAAATAAAATATATTAACGGCAATTAATTTCAAAAAAATATTCATTTTAACATTTTCAAAATTGTCTGCCACAATGTTAAACGCGTGATAATGGTCTGCCATTGTTATTTTCCATTAATAATAATAATATATTTTCAAATATCAAAATGGCAGACGTGGTCAAATGCATTTATAAATAGCCAAAAATCGATACCTGTCTTACCTGCGCACTCGCCGCGTCCACCACTTTGGGCTTAGTGAGTCCCCATCTCATGTACGGTAGGTATAGGGGCCTCAATGTACAAACACCCAGGTCTGGTCAAATACATACAGGTATCCGTTCACTGGCTCTTAGTCCAATAGCTTTAGTGCCACAGAATAATGCACAAGTCTGCATTGAATTTAAAATATCAATCAAAAAATTTAAGATATTTATTCATAAGCAGTAACAGAACGCAAAGAATTATTTAATCAAACATTTTAAAAATAATTTCGCAAATTTTGGACCGGATACTTTTGATTCAAAAGTTTGCTGAACCCAATGAAGTAGGAAACCTAAGGCTGAACTGAGACTCGTTTAGTGCCATTTCTTGTCACTTATGAACAACATGACATCAATTATTGATTACAAAGACTTGTCACTTACACGGGAACATATTTCATCCAGCCAGCCTCTGACTAAATAATGAGAACGTAACAATTTCTGTTGGTAACAATTTATATTAACATTAATCTCGCGTTAGTACATTAGCTGTAAATAAACCAAGTAAGACGTTAGTCGTTACGAAGTTTTGGAGATTTTTGAGATTACGAGAAGTAAAAAATTCAGTGTCACAACTGATTTTTTTACTTCTCGTAATCTCGTAATCTCAAATAAATTATTGGGAAAGAAATAGACAAAAAAGCTTGAACTTCAATGAAATTTAAACAATAATATTTTTAGACGCAAATTGTTTTTGAAGAATTTTCATATTTACTTACTGTCAGTTTCTACAGTCTTGGTATTTTAAGTAAGTATCGTTATGAATTAGACCATGACTAAATCTCCACAGGAATCGTTCACGGTTCACGAAAAGAAGGAAATTTCTCATTAATCATGCCATGTTGGTTGGCACCGACCATGGCAACACAACTCGAATGTATTCAATTTAGTACCGGTATGAAATGAGCGTTAAGATACAAATGTGTTGTTAGGGGTTATTTGTTGTGAATAAGCCTTAATTTTTCCTTAATTTTTTTCTGTTTGGTTGCCATAACAATTGTCAAACATTCAATTAACCTAACAGTTAGTAAACAAACAACATCATATTTTTTATTGTGTTAAAAATGTCAAATTTTGTGCCGGAAAGTGATGATTTGCGGAAAGCGTTAATTTTTCGTTTCCATTTGAAAAAAAAATGCTGTAGAATGACATCGAATGCTTGTCGAAGCATATGATGATCATGCTCTATCAGAAGCAACATGCAAGAGATGGTTTCAACGATTCAAATGTAATGATTTTGATGTGAGAAATCACTGAGTTCAATATACAAGAGAAGCAAACCTCATACAAATGCGTCAAAAAATGTGTGTCCACTTTTTAGATGCAATGACGTAGCTTTGAATCCACTAGACATTTAAAATTAAACATATATCTATCTCAGTCACACAAATCGCAAATACATTGCCGTCACTTTGATTAGACAAAGATGGCAATATAAATTTGCAATGGCGGTGTGGGGTGGCCAGCCCATGCGAAATTTTACCCAACTTTTTCAAGCCATGTACTCGTAAAAATATTTAATAAATATAAATTCAATATTTTACTATTACTTATTAATTTCTTATTAGATGTATTACAAGATAACTGAAATAATGAATGGATCAACGATCTCTGTGTACTCCGTACTAGATCGGCTGTTCCGAAAAAAATTGGATCACACTCATCTGTACCTAATTGTGTACACCTGCCTTAGAGCAGCGATTTAAAGCGCTGTAGGTAAGGTGTACACAATTAGGTACAGATACACAAAATAGTGAAAACGCTTGAGTAGTAAAATAATGTACTTACATTCATTATATTGAAAGGGAATTATTGTATTTAACGTGGACAGGGCCTAACAGCCGCACGGGTCGATCGATCATAAGGGAACATACCCATACTACGTGACCTATTTTTTAAGATTTTTCGACCCCTCCCTCCCATCGGTGACCACTCGTAGTATATGCCAAGACCCCCCCTCCCCCTTTAGTTTTCACGTAGTAATTCATAATTATGATTTTTAATCATTTCACAGGCAAAAATCGAAAAAAAAAAATAATTTGGCTCATACTCGTCTTTATTGGATAAGACTGCATGCATACTTAAATTACTAGTGAATTATGTATTATGAAAAAGAACAACTTTAATTGTGAAAACATATTGCTGTACAGTATGTAACTTTCAGTAACTTAATTTACGAACACAACAATTATTTTCTGTTTAATCACATTAATATTCACCTAGGTCGAAAAAATACGAGATTTCTCTCATTAAAATCGACTACGTGACAAAAACCTGAGCCACCCCCCCGCTCCTGTGACTAACCGTAGTATTTTAAAGACTCCGCTCCCCCCCCCCCCCCCCTAAACGGGTCACGTAGTATGGGTACGGTCCCTAAAGTTAAGCAACTCTTGGCGCGGTCGGTCCGTGGATGGGTGACCATCTTATCATGACGAGTTCCTCCGTGTTTCGGAAGGCACGTTGAATTGGTGGGTCCCGGCTGTCATTTGAACATCTTGGGTAGTCAGAAGCCAGAAAGTCTAACAACCAGACTTACCAAGGGGGATTGTGTTGCCCACGCAACTGGGTTGTGGAGGTCAGATAGGCAGTCGCTCCATGTAAAACACTAGTACTCGGCTGCACCCGGTTAGACTGGAAGCCGACCCCAACATAATTGGGAAAAAGCTAGGCAGATGAATTATTGATCATACACCGCTCTGTAACATAAATTTTGTATAAAATTGCCTTTTAGTCTCTTTTTTATAAGTCTGAGTGAATAATTTGCTTTCGTGATACAATCTTATTTTTAAGTATTTATTAATTATGGCATTTATTAATAAAAGCGAATGATCAACTTGAATTGACGATAAATGATCTCCCGGGTGCAGGTAGCCAGTCAGTTTCTTTTCTCAGCAATCGGATAATTTTCACCCGCTTGTCACGGCGTGCTGCATCTTTAGGCACCCTGCAGCGTTATTATTATAACAAAAAATATTTAAAATCTCCTTTTCCATAAATTAATAACTCTCCCACAAATGTGGGAAACTAAAACTAAGTTTTTAGTGGTATCACTGAAGCTAATTATGAAAATTCAACATTTTATCTATTTTACTGTATTTTAATATTAATGTAAACATTAATCTTACGTGTGGAAAGTAATTCCGGTTAATTTCTTATGGGTTTCCGATCTTGAATCTCACTCTTTTACTACGCATTTACCCATTTTGTACCTATTGTTATTCGGTTCGCGTCTGACAGATGACTGAATTGACATAAGCTTCGCATAAGCCCGTAGGCTTATGGCCAGTGGTCACACTTTGAGAAGGTTACTACAAGTCTATATCATATAGGTCAATGTGAGAAATGAAGAACGTGGAAGACCACCAAAAAAATTCGAAGACGCCAAACTGCAAGCCATATTGGATGAAGATGATACTTTGAGTCAGAAGCAAATGGCAGCTATGTTAAATGTTACACAAACAATTTCAGACCGTTTGAAAGCTATGGGAAAAATTCAAAAGTGTGGAAAATGGGTGCCACATGAATTGAATGAAAGACAAATGGAAAACCGGAAAAACACTTGTGAAATTTTGCTTCAAAGACACGAAAGAAAATCAGTTTTGCATCGAATTGCCACTAGCGATGAAAAATGGATTTATTTTAAGAATCATAAATGGAGAAAATCATGGGTTAATCCGGGACAACCATCAGCATCGACTGCAAAACCAGATCGTTTCGGGAAGAAGGCAATGCTCTGTGTTTGGTGGGATCAGAAGGGTGTGGTGTATTATGAACTCCTAAAACCTGGTGAAACTGTTAATACTAGTCGCTACAAACAACAAATGATCGATTTGAACAACGCATTGATCGAACAACGACCAGAATGGGCCAGAAGACACGGCAAAGTAAGTTTGTTACACGACAATGCACCTGCACACAAAGCAAAATCGGTTGAGGATACAATCAAAGTACTTGGCTGGGAGTTGCTACCCCACCCGCCGTATTCACCAGACTTGGCTCCTTCCGATTACCATTTATTTTCATCGATGGGATCGATCGCATCGGCTGAGCAGCGGTTCGATTCCTACGCGGAAGTGGAAAATTGGGTGTCTGATTGGTTTGCTTCAAAAGAAGAACATTTTTATTGGCATGGTATCCACAAATTACCAAAAAGGTGGACAAAATGTGTAGAAAGTGATGGATAATATTTTGAATAATTTTTTTTTATCTAATCAAAATTAATATTTTATTTTCACAAAAATAACGCTCATTTCATACCGGTACACGGTACACTGTTTATTAGTAGCCTCGGAAGCAATAATTAAATAAATATTTTTTTTTTTTAAAAGTAGCCAGTATTACTCCTTATGTCACCAATTACCTGCCAATAAAAGTCTCGTCAACATCCATTCGTCCAACCATTTCCAGGTAATCTCGGAACAAAACCGATCGGGAGGCGCACAGACCAAAAATTTAGAAAATGTTATTTTGGTATCGTATATATATATAATATATTCACATGAATGTCACAAACAGACACTTTATATGTAGGTATAGATTGTGAATTGCTATTTACTATAAATGTACATGATCCTTACATATTTGATAGTTACTTCACTAATAAGTGTTAGTTTCAGTACAGTTGTTGTTGCGAAGTCACGTTCCGAATATAACGTTAGTGAAAGGCATGCTCAATATTAATCATTAATTACAGAAGTTAATGAAACAATCCTTCCATTGTTCTAACAAGATTAATGATGGTCCAGCCAGTGAGGGTGGCTGTGAGAAATGACCTCAGTCGTGGACCAACAAGTTTTATGAAGCTATTAGTGATATGCCTACATCTTTACTGGTATATTTTGCCAAATTCAAGTCAACATTCAATTTATTTAGTTCATCTTGTGGGTTTTAATTACAAACTATCTTATTTTTATTTTATGAAACTGGAATTTCAAGTTATATTTATAATAATAGTTGAACTTGGTTTCGCCTCGGAAAAATAATGAGTTAACATAAGATTTATGCGGAATGCTGCGCAACCTAGACGAATCCTCCCGGCGTGTGGGTTTGGGCATAAACTTGGGCAAGACCAATGAACAATATAAACATGTCGTGCCCGGACCGATAAATGTCGAAGGGTCAATTCTCGAAGTTAAAAACTAATAAGTTTACCTAGGCTAAATTATCTAGTTAGGTAAACGAAAGCTGGGTTGGGCCGCATTCGGCAACCTGCGTCGAGTACTTGCCTATACCAAAATGCCTGAAGACCAAAGCCTTTGACCAGTCTGTTTTACCAGTAATGACCCACGGTGCCGAAACGTGGACACTTACGGTAGGGCTAGTCCACAAATTTAAAGTCGCTCAACGAGCTATGGAGCGAGAGCTATGCTCGGGGTATCTCTGAAACATAAACTCAGGAATAAGTGTATTCACCAGAGCATTGGGGTAGCCTACATAGCTCGTTGAATAAGCTCGCAGAAGTGGCAATGGGCCGGTCATATCTGTCAAAGGACCGATGCTAAATGGAGTAGGAAGGTCACAGAGTGGAGACTTGGTAAACGTAGTGTAGGACGCCCACTAGCCCGTTGGTCTGCTCAGAAAGGCTGCTGGGAAAGACTGGATGCGGAAGGCAGAGAATCGGATATTGTGGCGCACATTGGGAGAGGCCTATGCCCATCAGTGAACTGTAATAGATAATGACGATGATGATAAGTGTTTCTGATTTAAAATTAGCCTAAGTGGAACTAACTAACCTAACAATTTATATATATATATATATATATATATATATATATATATATATATATATATATATATATATACTAGCTGACCCGGCGAACTCTGTTTCGCATCAAAAGTAATAACTGCTGCCCCGCTATGTTAATACTGCAATATCTTCGACAAATTTGAAGTCGATAGCAGCTATAGGTTAAAAATGGGAATTTTCCCCGCAACCCCCCTTGTGGGTGGAATTTCGTAAAATCCGTTCTTAGCTGACCTCTACTCGGCGAAAGGAATAATCCTACCAAATTTCAAGTCGCTACGCCTTATGGTTCCAGAGATATCGTGATGAGTCAATATATAGGTGGAAATCTCTTATATATATATAGATATATATATTATTATTTCAAAATAACAAATTTATTACTTTGACGTTTGCAGAGAATCTGGCAACGCCGAAGACTGCAATTTAATGGATCATATTGCACCGTTGCGCTTTAGTGCATCGCCATAGTCGTTGTGCGTTCTGCTGCGTCGTTGTTCGTCGCAGCAAGTCATTGTGCGTACTGGTGCGTCGTTGAGCATCGCGGCGATTGCTATGATTCTATTTTTTTTAATATATTATTTTAACACATTGATAATAAATGTGAAAATAAAAAATACATTCATGATAGTTTTATTATCAATTTTAGTGGATAATAAGCATTAACAATTTTCACTTCTTCCGCACTAAGGGACACCACTCGTTTTTTTTCTCTGGATGTCTGTTTGTCCTTGCATTACGTAAAGTAGTTTTAACTGCTGTTTTGACGTTGATAATGAGGTCTTCGTAGATGTCTTCTACAGGAAAAACGGACACTAACTTGCCTAAGGAAAATAGCCGTCTGCAATGAGAAAATGGGCAATTTCCCGAACTACTTAGCTGATTTTATACGGTTCTAGTAAATCAGGTAATTCTAATAAGTTTCAAATACAGAAATCAGATTATTAAATAAAAGGTGTATTTTTATTCTTTCAGGGAAAGTTTACAGTTACAGTTTAAAGCAGCAGCAGTAAGCGGTCGGCAATCTCTGAAAGTAGTCAAGTACCTTTAGTGATTCTCGACTGCTGAAAAAAATGACATCATTTATTTCAGTTTTACTTATCTATTTAAAACCCTCCACTCCAGGAATAAACAAAAAATAGACAAATTGGTCACGCTTGATAGTGATCAATAATAATCTTAATAAATAATCTTAGCAACATACTCTCATACAAAGATTACTCAACTAAGGTGAGTTCATTAGGGACTGATACCAAATGTAACAGCGTATTGACGTATGTGTAGCCAGCTGGCGTATTATGAACTCTTATTTCCAGCCAGCTTACGCGCTGCCTTGCAAATCTGTATCTTCAACGACCAATTTCAGGTAGTCGGTGACGAGAAGTCACTGTCAAATTCACTCTAAATTCTATGTAGCAATGACTAATTCCATTTGGCCAGTCATGATTAGTTTAGACTAGCTGAAATTAGTCGTTGAAAATACGAATTCGCTAGGCAGCGAGCATGGTGGCTGGAATTAAGAGCTCATAATAGGCCCTCTGGGGTTTATAATTAGAGGGCTTAGTTTCTAAAGCATCTGTCAGCTGGACATCATTCATCACGCTAATGATGCTGCAATATCGATTCAGAGTTGTTTTAATAATACCCCTTAATTGGGTCGGTGGTAAGGAATATCATATTAGTAGTATGAAATGAACTAATTTTAACAAAACATAACATAACTTCACGCCTTTGTTACCCAAAGGCGTAAGCAGCGGTGGTTAAGCCTCGTCTCGCCGTTATGTTTACGTCCCAAATGGAATAGGTGCCGCACCTTTTTTTCACCAAAAAAAAGTGGCGGAGGTCCCGCTCCGGTCGACATAGCCCACCCGTCTGTCCTGCAGGTAGGACCCGATAATCGACCTTAGGTAGGGAGGCAGCCAGGGTGGTATCTTGATACACTTGTGCCGGTGTTTTGATACCTTTTTCACAAAAATATGGCTCAGTCACTCCTTCGTAGCTAACACCCCACCAAACCATCACTGAAGTCGGATAATGCCCACGTTGCACTCTGTCAACTAATTGGGAAGCTTCCTTAGAGCTTTGAGCATAAATACGGTCATTTTGTTTGTTAAAATGTTGCTCAATTGTAAAAACTTTTTCATCCGTAAACAATATTTTTCTGTGACCTCCCTTTGCGTACCGCTTCAGTAGTTGTTTAGATTTTAACACCCTATTATTTTTTAAATTATCAGTTAATAAATGACTAGTGCGCCTCTTATAGCCTGCAAGTCCTAAGTCATCTTTTAAAATACGCGACATTGTTCTAGGTGCTATCTTCATCTCCCGAGATAAAATCTTTTGCTTGCGGACAGGATTTCTTTGAATTCTTTCCCTTACTGGTTTGACCACCTTTTTCGTATGAACACTACGTGGACGGCCAGGTCTTTTTCTGTCACAAACAGAGGAGGTCTGATTGTACCTATTAATAGCCCGGTACACAAACATTTGACGAATACCAAGTGTAAGGAGAGTTTTAAAAATTGCATTTGGCTCCATACCTATTTTGTGTAATGCAATCACAGCGATTAGGTTCTCTTTATCACCCCACTCCATTTTAATATCGCAAAATATTGTACAATGTATTGGCGCCAAAACGAGAGAACACAATGAACAATCGTATAAAAATGACAGATTCCAAATTCAAATGTAATATTTTTTTATTTTTAGTTGTAACAGTATTTATGGCCAGACTAAGTATTTTAAGTTTCGTTTAGTGAGTTTCTGAATCTGAGACCTATAACATATTTTTTTAATTTTTGTTATTTTCAAATTATTATATTATAACGATAAAGATTTCTTACTAAATACTTGTAGTTAGTTAGTTTATTAGTTTTATTTTACTAAGTTATAATTGAAACAGGTTTTTACTCTAATTGGTGGTTGTTCAAAGGCGTTGGCTAAACACTTTAATAATGTTTTTAAATTCTCTGGGTACAGTGCACCGCACAAGTTTTTTTACCGAGCACGTCGGCAATTCAAACAGCAATTTCTAACTTGCTAGGTTAAGTGTACTCTTGAACTCTCGCAGCTCTCTCTGAGGTCCTCATAATTTTGCTGCGACTGAGTTAGGAGACCAGGAGAGTCGTTCCAGTAAATAATATGTAAGTGTGTAGTATTTTTTTCTTTTTTTAATATATATACAGGAAATATGTCTATAGCAAAAAAGAGCTTGCAAGAATTTTAGATCGTAAAAGTTTCGGTGGTCCAGTGGTCGAGCACACGGCTTCTTATCCAGAGGTCCGGGAATTCGAATCCTGACACTGGATCACACCCATGACTTTTCGAAATTGTTTTCGGAAGTTAAGTGTGATAAATATCGATGACTGAAAACTTTGTGCCCGGTATGGCAATAGGCTCGCAACTTATTCCATTTGGGACGTAAACATAACGCCGAGACAAGGCTTAACAGCCGCTGCCTACACCTTCGGGTGGCAAAGGCATGAAGTTATGTTATGTTTTAGATTGTAAAAATTTGTAGTACATTTTAATTGAATTATTATTGCATATTTTTATTTCTATATAAAAAGAATTGGGAACAAGAAAAGGCAATAACTACCCTACTAAGGGACTGCCTTTACTTTCCATGGTAGTCTTTAGGTAATTTTGAATGACGTCCATGTATTCCGCTGAGCTAGGGCTTTATCTCATTTGACCAATGAGCGTGAGCCTGGGAGAAAACTTAATTGTGAGATAATGCTTTGCTATCCTTATTTCGTTAAATATATTAAATAATTATTTTTTTCCAGAATAAGGTTTATTCTTTAGGTGGATGGCATATGTGAAATGGAAAAAAAAAACAATGTCCAAATGTTTTGCATTCTTCTTGATCATAAGCACTGCTAATGAATAAGATATATAGCCTTAAAAAACGATGCGCTTGCATAAAATGTCTTAAGAAAGTCAACGAAGGGAGTGAGGCGTGTAAGAATCGTGCCTTATGGCGCTTCGTTATCTCTGCCTACCCCGCAAGGGATTTGGCGTGAAGTTATGTATGTATGTAATGAATAAAATACTTGAACGGAGACGGTGTCCCCAAACGAATATAAAGTACATGCTCTCATAAGTACATTGGATGTGATCTTAACAGAACTATACGCTTCACCGCCCACAATCTCACTAAAGCTTACTACATAAGCTGTGTTTAAGCGTTGCGTTGGTCGGTTTATATGAAAAAAAAAAGAAATCTTATCTTATCTGTAATTTTTGACAGGTGACAAAAGAGAAACCCTCGGTAGTTGAGATTATAATCTAATTATTTAATCAAGAAAATTAAAACAACGACGTAACAATGAAAGCCCTGTTCATCAATCTAAGTATATATTTTTGCCTATACTGAATTTGCTTAAAAGATTTGAAAACATTCCCGCCTATTTCTACACAATGGTACGAGAGGTAGCAACGTCGGTAAAAACAAGGATTTCAGGTCGGCCAGTTTTAAGATATGTTATTCCAGCATGGCTCCGGGCAGTGTGGCGTAAAATATCCATTTTGCTAGCTCTTACCATTAGCCTTAGTTAGTTAAGCCAAGCCTCCAGCCTACCAGAGCGCAATTTTGATAGTCATCGATCTGCAGACTAGAATTGAAATCAGAGACTACTTGATTCAGAAGTGTAGTGTTCGGCCAGCCCACCGAGACGACTACTAACTATTCATTTATTTTATATAACATAACTTCACGCACTTTTTCTACCTGAAGTTGTTGGCAGTGGCTGTTAAGCATCGTCTCGCCGTTATGTTTGCGTCCCCAATGGAATAGGTGGCAAACCTATTGCCATACCGGGCACAAAGTCTTCAGTCATCGATATTTATCACACCTAACTTCCGAAAATAATTTCGAAAAGTCATTGGTGTGAGTCAGGATTCGAACCCGCGACTTCTAGGTTTAGATACGGGGGGATCGATCACTAGACCACCCAGACCTACAATATCTAATATATAAAATTCTCGCGTCACAGTTTTCGTTCCAATACTCCTCCGAAACGGCTTGACCGATTCTCATGAAATTTTGTGTGAATATCGGGTAAGTCTGAGAATAAGACAACATCTATTTTTCATCCCCCTAAATCACCCCTCGATATTTTTTTTTTAATTTTTCGATATATTTCTGTTTCTTATTTTTTTTATAAAACGGGATACAAAAATACATACAACCCTAAATTTTCAACCCCCCTACGATCAATCCCTATTTTTTAAAATATATTTTTTGGCAAGACAACGTTTGCCGGGTCAGCTAGTAATTTATATAAATTTACGGTAACTATTTGAGATGTATAAATATTGAAAACTTATTGTGAAATTTTGGAGTTCTTTATCTGTATTCTTTATAGTGGTAGGTATTCTTAACAAAATTGAAACTAGTGCACATAAGTCTTACTAATTGCTTCTCGTGTCACATCCATTTCGTTGGGGGAATAATAAAGACACTTGCAATTGCAATTATTTTCGAATGATTAAATAATTACTTCAAAACATACTAACGTTTAGTTTAAAAGTATTTTTTAAATATAATAATAATAAAAAAGCCTTTTTTATTTCCTTAATAATATTACAAGCATAGTTTTACAATATATATATATACAAATTACAATATTACACATTACAGTATTTTTTTTTCTTAGCATGTATATTTTGTTTACTTATTAAGGACCTCTCAATAGAGTACAGGCAACTACACTTTGATTGACTAAATAAACATACTGGTGTTCTCACGGAGCCACAACTGAGTGTATTTGACCAAGACATTTAATATTAGGACCATTTATTTGATGCTAAGCTTTTGCGGAGATATTTTAATTTAGTATAACTACAAGTCTTTTATATTCGAAGGAGTAGATAGCTGTAACCGAACATTTGAAAACTTTGTCATTTATCGATATTTATCCCACATAAAACTACGTAAAATGCTGCTCCCACATTCGGGTATTATTTATTTGATTGTGTAAAAAATATATCTAATTAAGAAAACCGTTTTCAAAGAGAATAACATTGGTAGTGCACTTCAGAGCTTTCCGCGTTAATCGGTCGTGATTCGTTTAATTATATCCGGAACGCTGCGAGGAAGCTTACACAGTATAATAAATAGATGGCAGCAGGTAAGGAGATACCCCATAGATATAAGAATAATAGATCGGCAATACTGACCCAAACAACGAGACCAAAAATGGGTTGTTGATGTGTGAGTGACTTATCAATGTGTGCGTAAAAAGTGCCTCAAGTGTCAACTTTTACATAATTATTGTCCATGTGTTGAATTATAAACATCCTGAGCATCGCTTACTCGCGGTTGCGCTGTCAGTGATGATTAATAGTACATTTTTACTGACATGTGCCATCTACTACAGTTTATGATAAATCTATGAGATGCCCTAATTTCTAGCTATCATGAGAAGAAATAAAAATATATAGTCGATGAGACCAATTCAATTCTCCTCTTTTGAATTATAGGAAGGATTCAAAGGGGTTTTCAATAATGACACCTATTTCTTTTCTTCATGTCTGTAATATTTTTAAAATTTCTTTTTTGTTGTTAAACATAGTGTATAATAATAAAATTTGTTTTATATTTTTTGCTTTCTTTTCAGACCGTTAAGGTTAATCTGTAAAACTCTGTGTAATCAAGATACCTAGTGAAATATGTAAGACACGTGTCTTATAGTAGGTTCTGAGTTCTTTCTGCCTACTCGGCCAGAGATGACCTTGAAGTTACACACTGACACTTCAAAACTACATCCCGCGTGTTATCATACCGACGTGTAACTACACTGTGGCATGTTAATATCCGTTGTGAATGCGGATTTGCAGAATAATTAAACTGTCGAGAGGAAATTGCAGGCATCCCTCCTAGCGCCCTCATCCTCTTGATAAGTACCAACCTAACGAAATGAGATCATGTTATGACAAAAAATATATATAAATAATACAAAGGTACTCTAACAACATGAAATGTGTTCAAATTTAATAGGGATCTTGCCGAGATTATTCTCATACAAAATTGAAAATCTTTACATAGTAGAAAACAATGTCGCTTTCCGCTGTCTGTCCCCTTATATGCTCAGATCTCTAAAACTACGCAACGGATTTTTACAGTTTTATCTAATAGAGAGAGGGTGTCAACGGGGTGGTTTTTATGTATAATTCATGTATCATGTTACTACAACTAAGAAAAAGGAATAATTTTCGAGATTTAGCACCTGCATTAAGAACGACATAAAAATTACTTTTGATGCGGAACAAAGTTCGCTGCGTCAGCTAGTTAAAAATAAAAAAGTAAAAGTGTGTGTCCGCTCCGACGCACGACTGGAGTTTACTCCTCAAGAACGATTATAAAATAAAATAATAAATATTTACTGTCTACAAATATGAACACATTTCTTCGTAATAGAGAATGGCGTATCGCTATAAAGAGTGTTTCTATAAAGAGCTCAGGACATTGTATGGAGTGCCGACTCTTATTTATATGCTCTGTGACTATAAAGAGCTCAGGACATTGTATGGAGTGCCGACTCTTATTTATATGCTCTGTGACTATAAAGAGCTCAGGACATTGTATGGAGTGCCGACTCTTATTATTATACATTGTAAATCGATTCTTAAGGAGTAAACTCCAATAATAAATATATACTAATATATACTATGTACTAACATATTATATTAGAAACAAATAGTAATTAGTTAACAACGCCATCTGCTGGAATTAGTTAACAACGCCATCTGCTGGAATAGCTTTAGTGTTGTTGTCGTTAAAGCAAGTTAAGTGCTCACAATTTAAAATAATTCACATTCGCCAATAGATGTCAGGAATTCCAATAAAAAAGTAAGTTGATGTTTAAGTTAATTATCGATAAAACACGATAAAATGAAATTTTCTAAAAATGATTCCTAGCTAGATCGATTTATAGCCCCCGAAACCCCCTATATACTAAATTTCATGAAAATCGTTGGAGCCGATTCCGAGATTCACACACTTTTTATTAGGAGTACGATGTTGGCGATGCTACTGTGGCGCCCCTCGTTTCATTACCAAAGATCGAAAAATATTATTGATATTTCATTATTTTATTAGTATGTAATTCGTACTTAAATATAATTTTCAAAAAACACAATTTATAAATAATATAATTTTTTTTTTCTCCGCCTGCAATACGTACTTACGTATATGTATGTATGTAAAAAACAAACAAACAAACAAACCCGATCCTAGAAAATGTGTCGAAATTGGTAAAGAGGACGGTAATTAGACGATTGTACATACGGCCCTCGTGGTGCATCGGTAAACCGCACTACCGATAACACAAGGTCGGGGCGGGTTCGATCCCTCGTCTGGGGGTGTTTTTTTCTACATGTTTTTACGGTATTTATTTACAAAAATAAATATTTACTGTCTACAAATATGAACACATTTCTTCGTAATAGAGAATGGCGTATCGCTATAAAGAGTGTTTCTATAAAGAGCTCAGGACATTGTATGGAGTGCCGACTCTTATTTATATGCTCTGTGACTATAGCGCATAACGCATTTCGTGTGACACTCACGTGACTAGTACGATTTTGGTCCCCATAATTTTCATACCCCGGGCCTATATATGTAAATCGATTCTTATGGAGTAAACTCCAATAAAAAAAATATTATTCATTATTGATTTTAAGAAAAGTTATTACACCGCTCGGGTCGACCCATTCGTGCAGCGAACCGCGTGACTCTACTACTGTCAAATTTATTATAAACATTTTAAAATTAAATACGCATCTCTGTGAAGACCATAGCTTGACTTTAGATCATACTGAACTGATACATACTGGTCTAGCTGCACTTTTTAAAAAATGGCGTCCATTTACTCAAACACGATCAGAGCTAGATGCATATTTGACGTCAAAATTCCCCGATTGAAAACGTTTAAAAAACCTTGTGCTACTTTTACTGCCATTCCATTAGATCTAATAAACTTCACAACTTTTCATTTCTCGGATTATATAGCAGCTTTTTTAAAAATAAGAATTTACAAATAGTAACGAATTACCTGAATAGATTTTAAAAAAAATATTTAGATTATAAAAAGAATATCATACGAAAAACGGCGGGAAACGCCATTTTATCCAAATTTTATTTTAAATGCAATTTTTAATGGCATTAAAAGTTAAAACTAGCCAGACACAAATAGGACAGCAAAAAAAACAAGTTACATAGCCTGCGTGTGAATAGATTTTCCCCTCGATCTATTATTATAGTTAAGTCTTATAAAATAAAACTGTAACATGGTTATGTTTGTGCATCGGAGATATTGGAGCATAACTAATATGAGGGGTCTTTATTGGAACAACAGAAAATAATAAGAATAATGTAATAAAAAACCTAGGCCACACTATTTTTATCCCACAGTTGGCTCACCTGGTTCACTGAGAATTCCCTCATTCAGAAGAGTTGACACTTCATTTTAGTCCATTTATTCAATTTATATTTTAGTTTATATAAAATAAATTTGTATCTGGCTCGTTTTGATAAAATTTAAAATGTGAAATATGTTTGGCAAGAAAAAAAGTTGGTTCCCGCTCATATTCATTTATCTGTTTTTTATCTGTCATATTTAAGTGATTCTAAGGAAAAATTTATTTATTTATAAAAATTTATTGTGTATTGAAATACACAATAAATTTTTATTTTTATTGTAAGTATTATAAATTTAAGGTAGCACGTAGAAGTGCAGATGGGCTGGCCACATCGCTCGACGAACCGATTACCGCTGGGGTAGAAAGGTTCTCGAGTGGCGACCACGTACTGGTCGACGCGGAGTTGGCCGTCCGCCCACCAGGTGAAAACCGCGGTAGGCCGATGGATGCAGGTTGCACAGGACCGGCAGTTGTGGCGCTCTACGGGGGAGGCCTACGTCTAGCAGTGGACCTCAAAAGGCTGATGATGATGATTATGAATTTGTATGCTTTGTTGTTTTTTATAGTGAAATAATTGTGATAATATTAATTTTATGTCTTATTTGTTTTCTAAATTTGAAAATGAATGAATAATTGCTCATAAAATAGTTAAACCTAGTTGTAGCTGTTTACGAAACTTATTCTGCCAGCTGCGCGCTCACTAAAAGTTTCGTCGGAGACACTTAGTTCTTAAGTACTTAGAGAGCATTAAAAAGACTTAGCTTACCTAATATTTGTTATGTTACGGACATAAAAAATATTAAATAAGTTAAGTCTAAGACCGTAGTTATTATAGTATGTGAAATTATTTTTTTCAATGTTCCATTCCACATATAATCTTAAGAAAATTTTAAGCTTAAGTTAAAGGTGTAATTAGTAACGTAGTTTCTCGAAATTATTATTATATTTATTAAAACAGTTAAATCCATTATATAGTTAACAATATATATATTGATCTGTTTTAGGCATTTCTTTTCTGGGTACTAAAAAAAATTTCATGACTACTCATAAAACAACACTAATTTCTTATTATCACCAAATGTTTAAGCAGGGTTGTAACACATATTCGAGTATTTGTTATTAAGTTATCTTGAAAAGCATAATTCAAAAATAATTAACGCAATTATGTTTTTAAGACGATTGTAAGTAAACATAAACCCTATTGGATGATTAGACGTAGATGATTCTTTGGGTGTTCCAAATATGAACGGGCAAAACGCTTGCGCGGGATTTGTTTAATGTTGCCATATATAAATTTTAAATTTACCTAAACACTCTTGGTGGTCCCGTGGTGGTGTAGCCCGCATCTGAATCAAGAAGTCATGGGTTCGAATCCGCCGTATCATTTTAGTTACGTGTGATAAAAATAGATGAAACTAAAAACATTGTCCCCGGTGTATGGCAATAGGTTCGCCACCACCATTTGGGACGTAAACATAGTGGCTAATCGAGACTTAACAGCCGATACTTACACCTGGCTAGAAAAAGGCTTAAATAGAAAATACTAGACGATATAGACGATAGCTAATAATTGCAGATTAGATGCAGCAAAATTAATGATGCATGAATAAAACTCGGCCCAAAGTGTTCATAACTTGATTTTTTAAATTTATTTAACCACTTCATAAATTCAGTGAAGAATAAAAAAGAAAATACTTTATTATTTCATGCTTAGTTTTTTATCATTATGATACAGCAAACATGGATGATATCTTATTGAGAAATTTAATGTTTATAAATCTATGCATACAACCTACAAAATGACTACATATATGATTATATTACATACTAAATGCCTACAACTTTCCGTCACCGTCTTTAGTTCCCCTGATCAGGGTAAATGTCAAATTAATTTTACCCCACAAATCTCCACTGTGTTTGATTGCTAGCCACCCTATACAGCCTGTTTGATTGTATAGTACCGCGCCTGGCTCACTCCTGCAAACACGCACTGCCCTCAGAGGAGACCACACGCGTCTCCAAACCACCTGTTTCAATTTAATAATAACATTTTATTTGGCGTGTACATATTTTTTTAGTAAGTTAAAAAAATCCAAAAAAAATATAATATAATTCATAATCCCAATTTTTTTTGTGTTTGTCAACAATTGTTAGAGCGAAGGTAAGATTATAATATTTTTTCTTTTTTGAGACATATTGATAATAAGGCTTGGACGCTAATTTAATATAAATTATATTATTTAAATTGCTTCTGAAAATATAATATGCGATTGGAATACTTGCTGAATACTTGGAAGCCGTAACGCACGGTATCGAAAAAAAAAATGAATACCATTCACTGATTTAAATAGAACTAAATTTGAACTTTCTAACAGGGATAAATAACATCAAAGTTAGCTATGAATTGTAATTTTATGACACATAAAAATTACAGCGATCATTCAACGTAAATAAATTGCCAATAATTATGTATGGACTATTTAAAAAAAAAATATTTTTGCAAATATACATATATTAATCTCGGTAGTCCAGTGGTCGAGCACCCCGCTTCTGAATAAAGAAGTCACTGGTTCGAATCCTGGCTCACGCAACAACACAAATTTTCGAAATTATTTTCTAAAGTTTAGTGTGGCAATAGGTTCTCCACCCATTCATTTTGTAGGTAAAAATAACGGCGAATCGAGGCTTAGCAGCCACTGCCTACAGCATCGGTATAATAAGGCGTGAATTGTATGTATGTATGTACGCAAAAATATTAAAAGCCATTGTCAGCTATGTGAACATGATTTGTAAATAAAAATCTCGGCCTACTTCTATTAAGATAAGGTCTCGTTGTAAATAGCTCGGCTATACTATTTTATATTTAAAATTTCAAACTTCAAGACTTAATTATAAATTCTATTTAACATAAGTTAGTTCGGTGTGTTAAAATTGACACTCAAGAAATTTATTATAGTCTACAGTTAACCGATTTGTTTTTAGCAGAAACAAAACGCCATAGCATGTAAATATTACAGAGTATTCATTGCGACGGAAGCGTATATTCTTTCGCGTAAAAAGTTCAATATTATTTAATTGCATACTATACTGTCAAGCTTGTGTGCAAAATTTCCTTCGGATCTGTACAGCTTTTTAAAACACACACTAAACATATTACTCTGTGGCAAACATAAAACGCGAAATCAATCACGACATGCAGCAGCTAAGGTGCACGCTCTTTACCCACCGACGCAACTAAAGGTCCACCATCGGACTCGACTTAAAATCGTTGTACATTTTCCTTTATTTTACTAATCGAATCAATCTCAGCATAGAAGTGAGATTAAAATTATCCTTTCTGTTTTTTATTCGATAACTCGGTTCAAAATATAACTCCAATAAAAATGTACAAAAAAATAGGAAACAATTTTAGTTATAGTTTTATGTTCAAACAAGTCTCCTGGGACCAGCAAGAGCTGCCATATTACAAGGTCCTTTTTTGCACAGTTTTCTTGACTTTAACTATTACTACAACCCCATATTAGCATTTATATTGCAATTGCATAAGCGTGAATATAATAAAAAAAAAGCACTAGAAAAAGCAATAAAAATATTACTTATATTATGTATTAATATTAAGAACGAGACGAGAATAATAACAGGAGTAATATAAAAACAACGATTGTAGATAAGATTTTTTGGGAAAAGCATCCGAAATGAAACTCGAAGCGAACTCCAAAATGCTCCAAGATTAGTTGAATTTAAAACTTTTCAACAAAATAGAACAATAAAAACAATATTCAATTCGGAACATTTTCATTGTCTATAGCGTTCAATTATTTTTGAGTATACGGAAAATACTCAATCGATGTGAATAAGTAAAAAAAAATGTGGCTAATGCGCAAACCGCGCTCGCCATAATAGAAAAAAATAAAATAAAAAAATAACTTAAACATGAAATCTCTTTGAATCAAAACCTCTTTGTATCTACTAAAGTAAACTACAAAGTATAGTATAGTTTAAGTATAGTAAACTACAAAGATTATCCTAACAGATTAACTTGAAGTTTTGACTGTATTTTTGGGGATGTACTTCGCTTCAAGAACATCTTATGAGATAATATAAATTTCAATTTCAAATAAACATATTCAACTTAATACGTTACAGTTGTATGTGACTACAAATGTTCGATTATGAATCGGATCGACCTTGTGATGCCACTTAAACATCGATTTTATTAAATACGGACATTTCATATTAACATCACTCATGGTCTCCGGATGCGTATACGAAGGGATTATCTTTGTTTATATGTTGCCTGTGGTATTATGGATTTTTTTTCACCGCATCTAGTACCTATCACAAATTTTGAAATTGGAAATTAATTATAACAGATTTAAAATAAACTGTTATCTCGCAACAGGTCCAAAATAATTTTGTAGTAGGTAGCGTAGTGAAGTCGTAAATTTACTAGAAACTTCTACCGACACTTGGTCAAATGTTTTGGATAGTTACTTTAATATTTGTACTGAAATTTAGTTTTTTTTTCGTTCTGGATTAAAGATAAGATTATTTACACCTTATAAATTAAAAAAAGCAAAAACATACAATAATGAAAAGAATATATAAGTAGAAGATTAAGGAATAAATGGCGGCCTTATCGCTAAAAGCAATCTCTTCCAGGCAACCTTTGGAAGTACATTGTTGCATAAGAGAAATGGGTAATTTCGGTGTGATTATAAATATACATGTATAGTTATTAGCAATTAAATATGTTTATATACATATGAATAAAATAAATAATATATTATATAATACAAATGATAAATAATAATTCAACAAGAAATACAGTAATAGTAAATACAGAACATAATGCAGACTTACTCACACAAAACAACAGAAATCCACTAATACATAATACATAACAAGTATATAATAAAAACCATGACAAAATCGTACTACTGTAACGTGTTGTAGTGATGCGTTAGAAGAGTTTTAAATATAGTGATTGATTTGGCTTTTCTGATTTCCACGGTCAGTGCATTCCACAGCAGAACTGCCTGGACGGAAAAATACTGCCTGTAGAAATGTGTAGAATGTATAGGGACTGCCAATCTGAAATTTTAATTTTAAAGCTTAGTTTAATGATAGGAAGGACCGGTTGACATCATAGGCTATTAATACTAGCTAACCCGGTAAACTTTGTTTCGCCTCGGAATAAATACATACAAAAAAATAATATGTAAAAACAACCATAGCTTATTCCTTATTACACCAGCTAGCTGCCAATAAAAGTCCCGTCAACAAACAGACAGGCAGACAGACAAAAATGTTGTTTTGGTGTATGTACCGTTTATATATTCATATGAATGTAGTAGAAGGCAGTTATTTCAATGTTACAAACAGACACTTCAATTTAATTTACATGCACATAGATAATTTTAGATGGTTACCAAGCTTAATAAGTCGTTACCAGTAACAAATGAATACAATTGTTAACGAACCTTGCGTTTTTCGCATTTTCATAGAAAATTAACTCTACATTCTACATTTTAACTCTTTCTTTTCTCCATCATATACTGTACTATCTTCTTAGTGCACGATCCAACTACATAGTCATCTTCATTTTGCACTTAAATCCATTGAATGGTACCTACGTGCCTTCCGCTTTGGGGGTCTTCGCAGCTGTAAAGATCGTGCACAGAATTACTCGTCTCCAGCCCAAGGGGATCCTTGTCAAATCTACATAACAAAGTTTAATACTTTATACCTGGTGGTCGTGGGGCTAACAACGTTAGTATGTTCTATAAATAATAATATTTTATTGATTTTAATTTGTTATACACTACAAGCGACCACGTTTTGATTACGTTAACAAACAATGGCCACTGCGTGCGACACAATCCTTAAATAAATGTATTAGTTGTTACCGGTGACTCGGTTTGTGTATTTAAATACAATAAATCCAGTCTAGTTTACGTATTTTTTAAACGGTTCCAGATAATCTGTCATCAAATTCCTCTGTGTTTTATCTGGATACATGAAAATCCTTTTTAAAATCTTTTATTTAACTTGCATTGTATATACCTATGGAGGTTTCAATTATACTCTTATTATTGAGTTACCCGACTACACCACAAAGAGGGATATTTTTTCCAAATATATTTTGTTAAAGGCTAATTAGAAACACTACCAACAGTCCTTAAAATTGTGTAAGAAACTATAATATGTTCAACATAAACATAACTTCACGAATTTTTCCACCCGAAAGTGTAGGCTGTGGCTGTTAAGCCTCGATTCGCTTTTATGCTTACGGCACAATGGGAATCGGTAGCAAACCTATTGCCATACCGGGCACAAATTTTTTATTCATTGATTTATCGATCGTATATAACACACATAATTTTCGACTATCACACAAAAGAATTTCGAAAAGTCATTAGTGTGAGCCACGATTTGAACCCGTGACTTCTTGATTCAGAAGCGGGGTGTGCTCGACCACTGGAACACCGACACCTTAAATACCACAGATACCATAAGTGCAACGATTTAACATTTATTAGAAAATCAATAGAAATCTTACTCAGTAAGTATGGTTTTAATAATATACCACGGGAAATATTATATATATACTTACACAATATTACAGTCGGTAGTATTTTTAATTAGCCGTCCGCCACTGTATATATTCACCAAGTTTTCTTCGTCTTGATGACTTAGTGGTTCACTACCACTAATGGTTTAGTGTTCCGTCCGGTCCATAGTTCCGGGTTCACTCTTCTTCACCTTCTTCACAGTGCAACCTTTCATATGTTATAAATATGAGTGATCACATCAAATCAAACAATTACTGATCTGCCGTGATGATTTTGGCTACAGCATCCGCGTGCAGAAATCGTTAAACTTATTTCGACCACAAAGTTTCTCGAAATTAAATGCGGACAGAGCTTTGCGTAATTTATATCTTTAATAATATGAGCTAGAGTAATCTTAATTCGCTAATCTAAATTGAATGAAAAGAATGGATGATGTTTGATTGACTAAGCAGATATACAGTGCAACAGCGGATAGAAGTAGGAATCGCGGACGGCCGGTGAGAAAAGAACGAGTCCTCGAGGAAGTTGTTAATAGTAGCTTTAAAAATCGACGAGCGTGTATGACAAGAGTTATGAAAGTCAAAGAAGAGAGTGAGGCGTGTAAGAATCGTGCCTTAAGGTGCACTCTTCTCTCTGTCTGTCATGGTATAGGTATGTCAAAAATTTTAGACAAATCTTCCAGACTCTGAAGCGTTGCGAAGTTAGTTTGCTATTTAGAAGTAGTTTAAATGTACAGTGCATACTTTATAAACGTATTGTCTATGTAATTAACTACTCTGTGTAAGTGCTATGTCTGTCCAAATCGTGAAGTTGACGGAGACTAGTTCTAGTACTAGGTAATGAATATTGTACGCCAAGATAACAAACTTAAGGATATTATTGACATTTTGAATTATTTGTTTACCTTTTAGGATTTGTTTCCTTTTGATTTGCATTAATCGCCCCGGTATGTACAGATTATTGACCAAAAGCGTATTCGAGTAGTAGACCTATTGTTAATCAACAATTATTTTGTGTCCAAGATATTATTATTAACTAATGCTTTGAATTGTTTTCTTAAATATGTATATAGATAATATAAATTTAATATAAATATAAAAATATATGTGCAGCATTATGTTAATAAGGTGTTCCGTGAGGGAACTAAATTATTGTAACTTAATATAGATTATGTTCGAGCAGAGGCCGCTGAAGATGTTCCCTAAACAAAATTTATATGTAAATGTGTTTCTTATTACTTTAGTATGCATAAAAGTAACAGAACTGTGAGATTCAATGGACCTGCACCATCTTAAAAGCGAAGCTTTTTATTTAATATGAACTTAATAAAAATATATGAAATAAGGAAACAATCGAAAACAAGGTTGTAACGAAATCAGATTGAAAGAGAGTGTCGTTGTAAAAGTAAGAATGGATGATGCAAGATTGACTAAGCAGATATACAATGCAAAAGCGGATGGATGTAGGAGTCGAGGACGGCTACGACACACCTTCCATTATAAAACATAACGAGCTCTGGAGGAAGGTGATATTAGAGTTTAGACACCTATAAGAGTTTAGACACCTATTTTGAGCTAGTTCCTGTTTTCTCACTCTGATATTATTTTCTCGTGATCTACTGGACACTCTAATCCATAGTTTGTATTAACTTCTCTTTTCTTCTCTATGTGAAGTTACGCATCAATAATTTTTTTGACAAAATTATAATGAAACTAGCTGACCCGGCGAACTTTGTTCCGCATCAAACCAACCCCGTTGACACCCTCTAACTAAGTTTTAAAGATATGCGTATATAAGGGGACCGACAGCGAAAAGTGACTTTGTTTTATATTATGTAATGATAATGGGATTTAAGAATTTACCGTCCGTTGTCTATAATGCTGTCGAACATGCTCTAGTTGATTAGTTTGAAACTATTTGGCGTCATGTGAACTGCGTCCAAAACATATAAACATTCCACTAACAAATATTGTTAGAATTTCTCGGTACCTACCTACCTACATACACTCGCTAAAATAAATAACGAATTCCTTTCCGTACATACTTGTTCGTAGTTGTAACTATTTGTAACGAGTGAATGGCGAATGGAATCTGACACATTCACTCGTATCGTTCAGTAAAATACCACATGGGACATTTTGTAGTGTAGTAATACCAACATAATAAAGGTTAGCATTGCACCGTGTCAATAAACAATTGAATTTGTTTTTTTAAACATAACTTTTTTTTTATTAACCTGGCACCAAATGTTTTAGACGATACTCAATTGCGAATGTATAATTTAGGAAAAGCAGGTATTCCGTTGCTGTGATTTGATCAATCTTTGATGAAAGGCAAAATTATTTATTTATAAGCACTCTACGCGAATGCGAAAGTTTGTCACTGAAGTTAGCAAAAGCAAATGTTCAGTATTTAATAAGCTAAGGCTACTAGTATCCAGGAACCTCATTTACACAGTGACTTGAAGTCACCATAAATTTGAATTGCCTTCTTTGTCATATTGTTATTTACAATATCTCCAGGGTATTTTTATAATTAAGACAAATTATGCTAGAGCGAAAGATTCGCAGAAATGCGAATAGGGATATGCACTAATTTTGAAATAAGAACGAATTTTTTAAAGTTTTGATTATTTGGTATCTATTCTTATGAATCATGTTTTTTTTAGAAAAAATCTGGGTCCTGATCTTTTTTTGTAATGTTAACTGATCTAGACAGTAGACGCGGTTGCGGTGAGTTAAGAATACTTTTTAAGACTTTTAATTCGGCTAAATAATGTTTTTATATATCTCTTGCTTTAAACCGCACATCTTTATCCCGTCATAGCTGTACCTAAGTTATTTGTCACCTAACACTCAACTTGTGTTATCTTCTCTCGTACTTAAAAGATTAAATTAAGAATATACATACATGTATAGTGATTTAAGTAGAGCTACAATATGGCCACTAGGGTTGAAATTGTTGATGTACCGCATTTTATGCGGTCCCTTGAGGTGCAAGAACTGTTTAACTTAATGGATGTTTTGTGAAATTTAACATTTACCGCTTTATAATATATACTGACACAACTTGTGTGGTTGCAGTTTTTTTTTTTTTTAATTTGATTGCTGTGGAACTGTGGTGAATTGGCGTCACATCTTTGAAAATCGAATCGAATCGATATACAAAATAAAATTGGGTGTTTACTTCTTGAATAAAAACAAATATATTTCTTCTTTAATATCACCAATTCACAGATATACAGAGCCTATTTAACTAACGTATATTTACGCCCGTGTAAATAAACTTTTACTAGTATAAATAAGGTTGTTGAACAATTTTATGGGCTAGACACCTGAGCAGGTGAGCAAATAGAGCCACCCATGGTCTATAAGGATCTATTTTTTTATGGTATAGGGGGGCTAACGATGGTAAACTACTAACGGCGGCCATTGTTATCTGCAACACAGAAAGTTTTACAGTTGCGTTGCCGGGATCGGAAGTGGGATAGGGAGGGAGGGTCGAACCTGTCTACCAATGCAGTAAAATACGTTACTCTACCACTGTACAAGAATCAAATCTACATTAACAGGTTTTGAGATAGGAATACGCTATCGTCCATTAATTTGCATCGTATTTCAAGAAATACTAACAATAAATTACTATTATATGATAACATATGAATTAGTCAAATGTATGGCTATATGCCGCCCGCGTTGCTGGTAAACTTGACAAGATAAACCCTCAAATTAACTCACACTTACTCACTTATAGTATTTCATTTGCATGTGGACTGAGCGAAGGGATAGTTAAAAATCAGCAAAATATATATTTCCGTAAGTTTACGCCAAGTCGCTTGTTGGCTAGGTAGAGACCACACCTCACTTGCTTCTTCGACTTGCATGACTTCATGTCATACACGCTCTTCGGTTTTTAGGGCTCCTGATATCACCTTCCTCAAAGGTTTAAATTTGGTCATGGAAGGTCTCTCGACTCCTAAAGTCTTCTTCTTTCGCACTGTATGTCTGTTTAGTTATTTTACTACATGCTGTCAGACCGAAACCCGCTATCAATCCGACTTCCTGGTTAAAAATCATCTTTTCGAGCGTCTAAAACCGGTTGGCGAGCATCACTCCGCAGATTGTAGCCGCATTTATTCTATATTCACGACCACGTTTAACAAATAAACATAAGTATAGACATAACGAATATTACAAGTAATAGGTAAAAGTTTCGTATCACGATGGATTACATCGTTGCGTGAGTTGCCCTCCAAGGTATACATAAGGCCGAGCCTAATAGTCTTACAAATTGATAAATACTAGTGTCCAACCAAAAGTTCGGTTTCGGTTGAGTTTTGGCCAAAAATCAAGTTTCGGCGGAAACAGTTCGTCACTTAGTCCTAAAGAGTCTCGGTGGCGCAGTGGTCGAGCACACGGCTTCTGATCCAGAGGTCCGGGTTCGGTTGCAGACACTGGCTCACACCAATGACTTTTCGAAATTGTTTTCGGAAGTTACGTGATAAATATCGATGACTGACAAACTTTGTGCCCAGTATGGCAATAGGTTCGCCACCTATTCCATTTGGGACGTAAACATAACGGCGAGACGAGGCTTAACAGGAGCTGCCTACACCTTCGGGTAACAAAAGGCGTGAAGTTATGTTATGTATTGCAACAAAATACAATATAATATTTTTTTTTATTGGATATGAGGGCAAACGAGCATGCGTGTCATCTGATGGTAAGCAACCAACGCCGCCCATGGACACCAGCAACACATATAGCGTTACTGTTGCGTTGCCGACCTTTAAGGTATAGGGGATAGGGAAAGATGGGGGAGGGGGATGGGCCTCCGGGTACCTCTCTCGCCGAACGAAACGCGGCATGAGCCACTTTACGACGATCTTCTGAGGGGTCGTGGTATTTCACCCGTCGAGCCGGCCCATTCATACAGCGTAATGCTTGGCTCTAACATACCTTAACTTCACGCCTTTTGTTACCCGAAGGTGTAGGCAGCGGCAGGTAAGCCTCGTCTCGCCGTTATGTTTACGTCCCAAATGGAATAGGTGGCGCACCCATTACCATACCGGGCACAAACATACGGTTTTCAGTCATCGATATTTATCACACATAACTTCCGAAAACCATTTCGAAAAGTCATTGGTGTGAGCCAGTGTCAGGATTCGAACCCTACCTCTGGATCAGAAGCCGTGTTCTCGACCATTGGACCACCGAGACTGTCCGCTTGGCTCTACCACTGTTAAAATGTTATGTTTGATAATGAATTACTCATTATCAAACATAACATTGTTTTTACACATACATATATAACTTCACGCCAAATAAATAATATAAATCCCTTGCGGTGTAGGCAGAGAGAACAGACCGCCATAAGGCACGATTCTTACACGCCTCACTCGCTTCGTTGACTTTCATAACTCTTTCTCTTCTCTTTCTTCTCTTCTCTTCTTTCTTTCTCTTTTCTCTTCTCTCTCTTCTCTTTGTGCGCGTCGATTTTTGAGGCTCCTAACATCACCTTCCTCCAGAACAAGTTCTATTTGGTCATGGAATGTGTGTCTTGGCCGTCCTCGACTCCTACATTCATCCGCTTTTTAATTGTATATCTGCTTAGTCAGTCTTGTATCGTTCATTCTTTCTATATGCCCGAAGCATAGGAGCATGCCCTTTCTTACTTTTACACCGACACTCTCTTTCAATCCAACTTCCTTCCTTACAACCTTGTGTTCGACGCAGTTAGCGAGAGTCACTCCGCAGAATTTGCGCAGTGCCCTTCCAAGCGCATCCAAGATATACAATTTCATTCACCTGTTCCAGCACTACATCATCGACTATTATCCTAGCATACGTTCTGGATACCTCCCTTTCAAACACCATAACTTTAGTTTTCGTCGCATTCAACTGCAAGTCTTTAATCATACAATCATCTTTCATAGTAGTGACTAGTGTTTGCAAGTCCGACGGCGATTCGGCTAGAAGCACGGCGTCATCTGCGTAAACCAGGCAGTTCACAACTAGATCAGCCATTCGCATCCCTACATTCATCGATCTCACTCTCTGCAGACAACTGTCCAGGTAGGTACAGGATGAACACTCAAGCGGACAGCACGCAACCCTGTCTGACGCCGATATTGACGTCAAACCAGGGTGACAAGCCGCCATCAAGACGTACACAGCCTGTACAGCCCTCAGAAGTGGACTGCACGGCGCGCAGCAGTGCGCCGCCCCCCCGTATCTGGGGAGTCACCCTGTCACACGCTTTTTCCAGATCCAGAAAACCGCATAAAACCTAATCTAACATTCAGTTGTTTCTCCACGATGCTGCGGAGTGAAAAAATCTGATCCATACACCCTCATCTGCTTCTAAAACCCCCCACCACTCTCCATCAGATATCACCCTCATTCTCCTTTCAATAATTTTCCCATACACTTTCGCTGCTAAGCGGATCTAACTAATGGCCATGTAACTGGCGCACTGTATACGTGATCCCTTAGCTTTATACAATGGCACAATGACAGCACGCCTCCAGTCCATGGAAACCTTACCCGACCTCCAGCATAGATCATAGGCATTTCTTTCTTTCGACGCTGGATTTTACATCCGCGTCCCACCAGGCATCACCTCTCAGAATCTTATGCACAACCACATGCTTCTTTTGCACTATCCACTATACTTTCTTTGATTCTTTTCCAGCATTCTTCAACACCTATGTCAGAAAGACTCGTGTCATTAAGTCTTTTACTGACTAGGTCTGCATACATACTCCGTACACTTTCATCTTCTTCACTTTCTATCACTTTCTTCTTTATTCTATCAAGATCTCCGAAATGGGTACGCATTCGCCAACGCCTCCACTTCTTGAAAAGGCCCACGAACCGGCTTACTACCAGGTAGTGGTACTTATCAAGAGTGGGGCCTCTGAAGGCTCTTGTATCCCTTAGAGTATTTCGGAGACGACTATCTACCAGAATCAGATCAATTATACTCGTTTGTTCATTCCGTCTCCACGTATACGTGTGAATATCTTTATGACGGAGTAATGTGTTAGACACAAGTAGGTTCCGTTCCAAGCATACGTCCAAAATCGGCGTACCGGCATCATTCACTCTCTTGTCACCGTACGGACCTAGGACAGCCTCTCGACCATCTCTCTTGGTTCCGACCCACCCATTCAGATCACCACACAGAATGATCTTTTCATTTCCTTCAACCAGATCGAGAATATCCCTAACTCAATCCCAAAACTCCTCGAGTTCATGGGGATCAGCGGATCTAACGGGAGCATTGGCTGCGACCAGGAAGACTCGTGTGATCCCCAGTTTAATACAAACCTAGAGATGTCTTGAGGCTACCAACTCATAGTCTTTCACACCGGAAGCAAAGCGGGATGAAAGAACGACACCCACACCAGGTTTAGCGCTGCGTGAAGGTTGGCGGCCCGCTTCGCCGCATGCGCATGCAGCCGAACCGACGTAGGCTAATCGGTGCCCGTCGTCTACGGGGCATGGCTAGGGCATGCCCCGTAGACGACGGGCGCGGCTGTACTCATTTCGGTCAAGATTCTGCGACGGCAGGGTTCGCGACGTGCACGTTCTAGACATGACCCCCATTATTTTTCCAGTATAATTTTTTAGTATTTTTTTTCTAGTCTATAAATTGTTTTTCTAATAGTTAAAGATATGTGTAGATTAATATCAGAGAATTATGGTAGTTCGTAATTTCTATTCACCTTCACCACTCTGCCAATCCAAAAAGGTAATCCTCAAAATTTGTTCCGAGTAATCTACTTTGTTATATTCTGTCTGATTACTCACGTACCATAGTTTATGTTCTGGATTCTCTCTGTGTAGGCAGTCAACTAGCCTGTCTCTGGACACTGCAAGAAGATTGCAACCAGAACAAGAGGATATTTTAGTTATAATAACGCCATCTTATTGTAGACGTAGAAATGATATCTAGATTAAAATCTTGTGAATCTTGTCACGCTTAGCTTTGAGCTAGTTTGTTTTGGAACTATGTCGCAATCTATTTTAACTGCGGAAGCTATTGCATCAATCCTACACATATTTTTACGGCTATATTAATTTTTTTTTATTGGCAATATTTTTTCAATAAAAAAACATAAATAATGGTTATTTATTAAAATAAAAAGTTTTATTCCTAACAGGAAACTTTTCTTTGAAGTTTAATATTTAAGTTGTTTAAGTTTATTATCCCATAAGCCTTAACGTTTACAGGTATCGGAGAAAAACTGTTCAATCTAAAGCTTTAAGAAAAATTAGAAACGAAGTTATCTGGATTGTTACACTAATTGAAAATCAGTAAAATACGTGAATATGCTTATTAAGTTTAATGAGCATATTAATATCTTGGACACAATACATACCACGCCCTCTAGTTCAAAACTAAGCAACCAAACACTTGTGCTATTGATACTAGATAACGGAAATTAATACTTAAATACTTTTATAAATAAATACAAACATTCATGCTTGTCACTAAAATCTGCACTCGGGTGCGAATTGAACCCGCCAACTTCGATTCCGCAGTCAGTAACTTTATCAATGCATCACGAAGGTCTTACATGAATAACTTGAATTTTAAATATCTGGTCCATTCTATTAAATACGTATTCCCTTCATCTCTTTCTTTTCTACATTAGTCTTACGGGTATATCTTGGCAAAATGTTGGACTCCCACCACTAACTCTAAATACACGTTCAAACACGTCCAAACAGATAAATGTGTTTACTTATTTATGTTAAAGTTGGAATAATATTATGACAAACCATGACGTTCTCATCGTGTAATGTAATATATATTTAATGACATAAGAAGAGGGTTGGAAAATGTTTATCATTTTTACGGCCATTTCTCTTACCTTACGTGGGTTAGAGGTTTACGTATAACTGTTTTTATTTATCAGGTTAAAAGTTCAAATCAGACAAACAGTCTCGGTGGTCCGGTGGTCGAGCTTGCGCTTCTGAATCTTAAAGACGTAGTACCGATTCCTCACTCACACTAATGCCAACTGACAACGTCGTGCCCGGTGTATGACAATAGGTTCTGCCAAAAATCTAAGCTTATGGTAATGTTTATTGACTACTAGCGGCCCGCCCCGGCTTTGCACGGGTACATACACACACACATAAACCCTTTTTTTGCATCGGGTTTCAAAAAAAAAGTAAAATTATAAAGGAAGTTTGAATTTTTTTTTATGAATTTTTTTTATTCATATTTTTTATTAGTGTTTTTTTTTTGTATTTTTTATTTTTAAATTTTATACATATATCATATTATTTACAAAACAAAAGCCATTAGTTTTAGTGAGTCAGAGCTTTCCTGTAAACGATATTTGAAGTAGTTTTATTTTGTGGCAGCAAAATAAATTGATTTTCAGGACTGCCCCGTGGCGTGAGTGTCGTTTGCTACGCAGACGACACTCTGGTGGTCGCCACGGGGCCTGACTTCGAGCGGACGCTCAGGTTCGCCGAGCTGGGGGTGGCAATCGTCGTCAGACGGATCCGCGGGCTGGGCCTGGAGGTGGCGCCTTACAAAAGTGAGGCGCTATGGTTCCACCGCCTCACCAGAGGCAGGGAACCCCCGGCCTCGCGGATCCAGGTGGGTGACACGGCTGTCCCGGTGGGGCGGTACATCAAGTACCTCGGCCTCACCCTGGACAGCCGCTGGAGCTTCGAGGAGCACTTCGTACGGATGGTCCCCCGAGCGCGACGGGTGGCGGGCGCCTTACACCGCCTGCTGCCCAACCTCGGGGGACCGGGGGAGGGAGTTCGCCGCCTCTACGGTGGCGTCGTGCGGTCCGTGGCCCTGTACGGGGCCCCCGTTTGGTCGCGAGACCTCGCGGGGGCCTCCCGCTCCAAGGCTCTGCTGAGGAGCCTGGAGCGGATCATGGCCATACGGATCGTACGGGGCTACCGTACCATCTCGTACGAGGCGGCGACGGTCCTCGCGAGTTATCCCCCCTTCATCATCCTGGCCGAGATGTACGCAGCCGCGTACGATCTCGGCCGGGGAGGGGGGGACGCGCGGGGACACGAAGTGCGGAGGCGGGAGGCCTTCCGGCGGGTCCTGGGGGACTGGCGCGACGCGCTGGTCCTCCAGGGCGGTACGCGTTCGCGCGCCGTCGGGGCCGTCCTGCCCCACCTCGAGGCCTGGGTGCTCCGCAAATGGGGCACTGTCACCTACAGGTTGACTCAGATACTCACCGGGCACGGGTGCTTCGGTGAGTATCTGAGTCGAATAAAACGTGAAGAGACGGCGAGATGCCACCATTGCGCATCCGACCTGGACTCGGCCCAGCACACGCTGGAGGTCTGCCCGGCCTGGGCGGCCGAGCGCCGAGTCCTGGTCGACGGGATCGGGCGAGACTTGTCCCCGCCGGCGTTGGTCGCGGCAATGCTGGCGGGCGAGGAGGAGTGGAGGGCTGTGGTCTCCTTCTGCGAAGCAGTCATGCTCCAGAAGGAGGCCGCCGAGCGGGGTCGGGAGAGAGCCGATCCCGCTCGAAGGCGGCGGCGGCGAGCTCAGTGATCGCCGCCGCCGACGGGCCGCGAGGGCGCACACCCCGCGGGTGCGCCCGGGTCGCGGCCCGGGAAGGATGACCCCACGGTGCGGCTGGGGAGGGTCGTCCGGGGCGCCGCCGGCCGCGCGCCTCTTTACAGCGCGCGGTCGGAGCCGCCCCGCCCGGGGGAGCCTCGCCAGGCTCCCCGAGGATGAGCACCCCCTCGTGACTGAGGGGGGGCGACGGCGGGGTGGACCAGAGGGGTTTATCCGAATCCTGGACCACCCCAACGCCGGAGGAAGGCCGCCGCGAGGTTTTAGTGGGTAACCCTAGGATCGGATTTCAGTTTACTGTTTTGGGAGTCCCACACTACCCCCTGCCGTCCCCAGGCGGGGGGTGTGCATAAAGCATTTCCTCGCGTAAAAAAAAAAAAAAAAAAAAAAAAAAAAAAAAAAAAAAAAAAAAGTCACGGTATCGATCGATTTGTAATTTTTTATTTGGCCGGAGACTTTTTGAATAATGAGATTGTTTATTTCGTTGACAGTATCATTCCTGGGTGACACTATTGCCCTTGAATACAACCAATGAAAGTCCTTTTCGTGCAAATTCTCGATGTCAGGGTATACAGCATCTATTAAATTTTCTAAATTATGGACTATTTAGCCTACAGACTCATCCAGCAGGATGTCACAACTGCTTCAATTTGGAGTGGGAAAATTCCTTCTCCAAGTTTTAGCAGTTGTTGTGGAAAATTACTATCTGTGATTCCATGAAGATGAGCTCTCATATTCGTCCGTAATTTTAAATTTTCTATCGAAGTCCATAAGGGAGACGATATCAAGCATGATTTGATGATATCTGCTCGCGTACCTCTGTTAATGACAGGAAGAGTCTGTCGGAAATCTCCAGCAAATACAAAAGTAATCCCGCCCATGAGGGCAGAGGAGTTTCTAAGGTCTTTTAATGTTCTGTCCACGGCCTCTATATGCGCTCTGTGACTCATAGTGCATTCATCCCACATAATCAATGAGGCGTCTTGTAATAATTTACCAAGAGGGCCGTCTTTACGGATTGAACATAAAGATTGTTGCTCAAGAGTTACGGATAGTGGAAGTTTAAAAGTAGAATGAGCCGTTTTTCCATCCTATAAGAGAGTTGCGGCAATTCCTGACGAAGCAACTGCAATCGCTATCTTCCCTGATTCTCTTATCTTAGCTAGTATCAAATTTGCAAGAAAAGTCTTGCCAGTGCCACCTGGCGAATTTTTTTTTTTTTATGTGATAGGAGGGCAAACGGGCAGGCGTGTCACCTGATGGTAAGCAACTAAAGCCGCCCATGGACACCAGCAACACATATAGTGTTACTGTTGCTTTGCCGACCTTTAAGGGATAGGGGATAGGAAAGGATGGGGAAGGGGGGTGGGCCTCCGGGTACCTCTCTCACCGAACGAAACGCGGCATGAGCCACTTTACGTCGGTCTTCTGAGAGGTTGTGGTATTTCACCGGTCGAGCCGGCCCATTCATGCAGCAAGAAAAATATTTTTCCTTTGTTATTATTCACGCTATCGACTATAGTGTCAAAAGCATATTTTTCCGAATGAAATGTCCGAATTGAATAATTCAAAAAGTTATAAAAAGGTATTAAAGCCGTCTTGAATATAAAGTAATTTATTTTGATGAGGATTAATATCAAGGTACAAATGAAGAGCCTTTTCAAGAGGCGGCATATATTATTTTAGAATAAAAAACTGCTTACTGTGACATAACTATAATATTTAGATAAATGCTGTCGCGACACTTTTTGTAGATAATGATGAGTTCTGCAAAGTCGTAGTAAATGATTTTGTTCTATCATCAATAGTTTTCGCAGCGCACGCGACGTAAAGAATTTTTCAGGTCATTTTTTACACCTTATGTTACATTATTGGAGTTTTAGTAAGGATCCCTATTTTTTTTTTAAATATAATATAGCCTATGTTACTCGGGGATAATGTAGCTTTCCAAAGGTGAAAGAATTTTTGAAATCGGTCCAGTAGTTTCGGAGCCTATTCATTACAAACAAACAAACAAACAAATCTTTCCTCTTTATAATATTAGTATAGATATATTTAGACCATAAGGACTAATCTATCATATCGGGCAAAGCTGCCGCTCTTACATACATACATACATAACTTCACGCCAAATCCCTTGCGGGGTAGGCAGAGAGAACAGAGCGCCATAGGGCACGATTCTTACACGCCTCACTCGCTACGTTGACATTCATGACTCTTTTCATGCACGCGCGTCGGTTTTTGAGGCTCATAACATCACCTTCCTCCAGAACACGTTCTATTTGGTCTTCAGCTGTTAAAAGCGTGAATATATATAAAAAAGCTTTACGAAACCATAATTTATCTTAAACGATATGCTTGGGATGAATATAATGGCATCTGATCGATGGATAAGTTATTAATATCTACCCCACACAAAGTGGCACTCTAGAGGGAGTGGGAGTGACACTTTGGTTGGGGTGGGGCAGTAGGATGAGGAAACACAAATATTAATACTATAACCTTGTACTAAAATATGCTGATCATTTGTTTGTTTGTTAAAGAAGAATATTTTATACTAGCCGTGGTCTCCAAATGCAAGGTCTTTTTATTTATAAGCTAAGTTTAGTTAAGTCATGAATGGAAAGAAGATTCATGATGGAATGAAATTAATTCAGTAGTTTTACAGACGTAATCACACACATAAATAAATTATCCTTTGTTAAGTTTTGTTATTGATCGGTCATATTACTAACCTTAGTTGTTCACGCCAATGCCTCACAGGGTAGGTAGGAAGAATAGAGCGCCATAAATTAATTACACTTCGATTTTCATTACTTTTTTGATAAATACTATA
This sequence comes from Euproctis similis, assembly GCA_905147225.2. NCBI lineage: Eukaryota > Metazoa > Arthropoda > Insecta > Lepidoptera > Erebidae > Euproctis > Euproctis similis. The sequence continues at coordinate 6,025,564 of LR990107.1, forward strand.
AATAATGTTAAACTACACATTTTCTACTGTTTTTTGTGATATGTATATAATAGATAGTGTCCGACCGAAGGTCTATTTTTGGCCGAAGCCGAAGCCGATTAATCGGCAATCTCCACAACCTTCGGCCGAAGCCGAAGGTTTATAAACTATTAGTAATTTAATAATTTTCTTCAATATCAGCCACAGTTATAGAAGAATATCGGCGTAAATCTTTTCTCTCGGTTTCTATAGAGGTATCCGCACTGAACTAAGTGCAGTCTGGTCCGTCAGTCACTCACTCTTTCGTTACAGTTCGTTTAATTTTGACTGTTCTTTGACCTTCAGCGGGACTTTCGAAGATCTCGCCAAAGATGGATTTTGGCTGAAGGTGGCCGAAGCCGAAGTCGAGGAAAGAGTTGACGAACGTTGAGGACATTGAATTTAGAGTATAGGTCTGTGGTAGGATGTAGGAATGGAAGATTGTTTGAAACTTTCAAAACAAGTCTTTGAGCTCGTTCAAGTTTCAAAAGATCAAGTTTCATAAATCAAAACAATGTACAACATTATTGTACACCTTCAAAATGTCTACAATAAAGTCCAGGTGTATGTCTATCTCTTAGGAATAATCGACAATATCATTATTATTTCTTTTTTCTTGCTTCTGAAGCGAAGCGCTGGGTCAACTTCATCTTACATAATAATAAGCATATCAAAATTGTGAGTTGTTATTATGGCCATGATCTAATATAAACAACACTTATTTTAAAAGTGTTTTTCTTTTGTTGATCTATTAAAATAAAAAGATTTCGCAAGATATAAGATCCAGAAATATTTGTATAAATTTTCGAATAGGTAATTTATTTGTTGATACAACTAATATTTAAGTAAATTATCATTTAATTTAGTCATAACCTTTGAATATTTTTTTTTCTAATTGACCTGAAACTTTTTGTTTTATATGATAGCTTGCGAACACAGGATATACTATTTAAGTTTGGGCCAGGTTTCCATCCAGGGTAATAAATCAGTTAGGAAATTTTAAGGATTTATTATGAACCCATTTTTTTTGCAACCGTACTGAAATATTAAAAGACATATTACCCGATTAAATAATAAAAAAAGAGGAAATTGTGGGAAAAAATACTGATTTTGTTGCTTTGTCGTTACTTTACATTATTTTGGTGGTCCATTGGTCGAGCACCCCGCTTCTGAATCAAGAAGTCGTGGGTTCGAATCCGGGCTCACACAAATAACGTCGAGGCTTAACAGCCACACCTTCGGATAGAATAAGGCGTCAAGTTATGTTAAGTTTACTTTCAAAGTTAATATAATTAATCTAAGTCTTTAGTCCAGGCTGTTACAATGAAAGACATAAACCTCTTTTAAGTTATGATCGTACAAACATGGCATCTTCAAAGAGTCATTTGATAATATCTTCTTTCTATACATTCAATAGAACAAAGTTTCTTGTTCTTCAGGAGATTATTTTGTTTTCACTCAATCAATAGTTTTATATTTTCCACCTCCACAAGCCAGATGTCGTTGATCTGTTATTTCCCAAGTATTTTTTTTATTATTCTTTGATTTAGGAATACTTTCTTTAGATAGTGTATCACAGCCATAGAGTATCAGATTATCTGCTGCCAGTCTATGATGTTTTCTTTTTGTTGAAAACATTGCCGATAATTTTATCTTTTGACAAGAATTGCTATCTACATCTGTCTCTTTCTCTCTCTTTTTTAATTGTCCGTTTGGACAGGCTAACGTTTTGAAGCCATACTGCCATGCGTTTCGGAAATTTTCTTTACATTATAAAGCTTAACTTAACCTAAACTGACTTAAACTAACCTATACTAACTTAAACTAACTTAGACTAACCTAACCTAATCATCCATAAAGTCGTGGCACTCTATGCATGATGTTCCAAGGTAGTTTTGGCGACAACTCAGAAGAGCACGCTACACACGATATTTACATCATTTACCACATTTGCACTCACATACGAACACTTAATTAATAAAATGCCATGAATTTTCTTCAATAATATCCATTGAAACACAAATTTTTAAAAATAAGGCAACGAAAGGACACTTCCTTTTATACTCCCGCCTAAACTACCTATCTCTCTTTAAGTTGAATAAAACTGCATACAAAGCGCGATATTAGATAAGAATCAGTTCGGCAGCTTAATGAGTCTATTTAGATGTATCATTAAAAGTTAATTAGATGTGGTATTTTTTTTTAAATAATTTCAAGTGCACGTTACTTGAAAGTTTTGATTTAAATAATCTACAATCTACGATTGTTTTTTCTGAAAGTAATAATAGTCTGTATAGTGCAAAGGTTGTCTTCTGTTGTTAAAAAAATATACTTTGTAATAGTATTAATAATATGCCGTACACAATAGTCACCGAGCTATATGTCAAAGCTATACCAAACTATGCAGATAGACAATGGTTATAAACGCAGTACGTAATACTTTTTTTATACCTAAACTCTAGACCTGATTGAATTGCGTAAAAGAAACGGTTCTTACATATCCGGCAATAGATCACGTTGACAAGCGGATGTGTGCAAAGTTTGTTGGGATTCACGTTCCCTCTTCAAAACCTAGGTACAAAAAAATATTTCTGATCGATGCGTCTCCGCTATAAATATTGTAAGGCTCTCAAGGTGGTGTGGTTAGAAACAGCCTGTGGTAGGGGGAGTGTGGGCATGCCGGGGGTCGGGGGTCACACATATCCTGACAGTGTGGCGTGTCACCAGTTGTTTATTGGTCACTCAAATGCGTATTTATATGCAAGTCTGCGTGTTATATTTTTATGATCTCCCGGTATTTCGAGAACTTGTTTTTTTTTATGTGCTCGTATAACTTTATCAATAAACTGGAGAAGTTTCCTCTCCACGATGACTTTCAACCTGATATAAGTTATAAGAAGAGACACGAAAGTTTAATGAAAATATTTAAATTGTTGAAATGTAATTTTACTAATGAGAATATGGCGGGAGATACTTAGTAAATAGCTTTTTTAAATTGTCCAATAAATATACAGTGATGGACGGCCTTGATATTGTTTAAGACACTTCACCAGAATCGTTTTTATTTCGATATTATATAATGAATAGGTTAAGAATATGTTCTACGGTATAACTATTATTACAAATATAATATGAATACACCACGGGAAAACATGTAAGTCATTTTTCAGGTAAGAACAAAAATGGAGCATTAATTAGAAATAACAACATAATCTATATTTTTTAAAGTATTACTTAGTAGCATTCTTATTTCCGAAATAGCCACTATCCATAGCCAACAAATGGGTGAAATTAATATTTAGTGGCGTATCCCAATAACAGAGAAGATACACCAGTCGTTCGTGTAACTAAAAAGGCTTAAAAAAATAATTAAAAAACTGTTTTTACGCGTTATGATTTGAGACACATCTCTAAAAGATTGATATAGACTCTAACTGTGGTTCGTATGTTATTATCTGACTACATCTTCGCATATTAAAGGCTTGAAGTTACAATTATCTGATCTAAACCAATATTTAATTATTTATTCACTATGATGATATAACTAGCTGACCCCGCGAACTTCGTACCGTCATATTTTCTATCTTTATCACTTAACGGTTATTGATCTGTTCACATCAGCAGTAGTTTGATGAATAAAAATATCTTAAAATGTTTGTGAGTAAAAAAAAATTCAAAGACATTGACACATCTACGACCTTATTTTGCTAAAATCAATACAAATATAACATTAAAACAACTTTTTAGGATTATATCGCGTTTATTTATTACTTATTTTTATTTATTTCCCGACGTTTCGAACTCTTTACAGAGATCATTTTCACGAGTGATGAACAAAAAGATGGTAGTCGTTCAAAAGCTATTTTCATTGATACAGGGAGAACCCTCTTTTTGGAAATAAAAATCAAAACGTTGATGTTAAAAATATGATTTTTACTATTGGCAACCCACATCAGACCATGAAACAAATATATATATATATATTGTATGTATAATGTGTATAATATATGTATTAAATGTAAATGTACCTATTTACAATAAAGTGACTACAATAGTTAGACATAAGGTTTTCCGAACGTTTTTGTAGATATCAATAATATTCAAATAATAATAATAGTTATGATAGTCAATGAAGCGAGTGAGGCGTGTAAGAATCGTGCCTTATTGCGCTCTGTTCTCTTTGCCTACCCCGCAAGGGATTTGGCGTGAAGTTATGTATGTATGTATGTAATAATATTCAAGAATAGATTTTTCATCTATCATTCATATTATATGGTTAATTTTCTTAAAGTTTATCGCGTAATTTCAAACAGTATTCTTATGTTTAAACTATATTATTGTAGAGTTTCCTCAAAGTCCATTCAGTAGCAATGTTAAAACGTAATAAAAATCTGTACATACATACTTACAAACTTACGCGTTTATAATATTACTAGGATATAATTAGTTATTCATAAAACTAAATATAAATATAATATAAGTCTAGAACTGAAATTATTATATAAACAATCCGCTTCAAAGAAATACATTTCATAAAACAATTTAAAGCTAACTATAACTCGGTGGCTGATTTCAAAATTAGCGTCTTCTCACAACGAATAAATTAAAACTTATAGGTCTGGCAGTAAAAAGAAAATACTTACTGTATTTTCTTCTGTAAATTTACTTGAATATTTTAAAGGAAATAACAAACAAAACCAAACGTAATTTCCACAAGGAGATTTTAATGCATACTTTTAAGCATAAATTTTAATTCTGATGTTTGTCAGATTCTACTTAATTTTTTTGTTGAGTATTCATCGATACGACAGACAATTTTTGATGAGTAGGTAGAGCAAATAGAGACAATCTTCTCACACACCCCTCAGTCGCTTCTTTGACTTTTATAACTTATTTGGTCATGAAAAGTGTGTTTGGGTATACATAACATACATAACTTCACGCCAAATCCATTGCGGGGTACGCAGAGAGATCGGAGCGCCATAAGGAACGCTTCTTACACACCTCACTCGCTTCTTTGACTTTCATAACTCTTTTCGTGCACGCGCGTCGATTTTTGAGGCTCCTAACATCACCTTCCTTCAGAACACGTTTGGGTATATTTGTTTATAATTTAGTTTTCCAGTAGAGGGGAGGTAGAGGCCAGCACTGAAAATGGTTACGTGTTTGACGTGACCCGTACCAAGAGTGTAGGTTACTCACATTATGAATGTATTAAAGTTAATAATTTGTTTTAAACACGACACAATTACTGGCACGAATTTTGAATAGTCGATGGTAAAATATTAGTAAGGTATCTAGCGACATAGTAGTTCTATATATACAGTAGGTACAGATCGTACAAATAACTTTGAAGCTGATCTATTCGACTTCAAAGATTCAAATTTTGAAATTTGGAATATTAATGTCATATTATTTTGTCATAGTGAAATACCAGGATCTAACAGAAAGAATAACGTAGTAAAGTGGCTTAAGCCGCAATTCGTGATACTTTCTGTGTTGCAGGTATGCTTGGGCTTTTGCTTATCAATTGTGACAATAGACGAAGATGTGTTTTAGAAAATCCGGGTAGTGCACGCCAGTTTTTTTTTAACTAATAAGCGCGCGTGATAACGTGCAGGGATATAGTAAGTCCTTGTGCTAGTTCATTTTATAAGACTGGTACTCTAGTGCACTATCGGCCAACATAGTTAGTATGAGTAATCGAAGAATTAAAAAAAAAATAATGGGACTCGTAACACTAAAGAGAAAGCTTGCAATAAGAACTATTTCGCTTTGTACCTGTATTCAAACACGTAACTTCCAAAACAGAAGATTTAGAGCCAAGCCACCATACAGCTTAGAGGAAAATTTTTATAAACACATAAATATAAATAACAACTCATATATAAATAAGTGTTAAAAACTTTGTTCTTCATCGGTAAAATGTAACATTGAACAAGGGTGATTTCGGTGTACCCCGTCCTGTCCGCTCGTTGAGATATACCCGGCATTATCGGAGTTTTATTTTTGCCTGAAGTTTGCCAGCTGATATAAACACTCCTGCCACTTTCACTATTATCTGATTGTTCTCAAAGCCCTTTAACTCGTCCTAGGGGGACGAGTTAAAGGGCTTTAAGTCCCCCTACAACTCTATCAGTGCTTATGTACTGTTAAATTTAATGTCTCTGGAAGCGGGGGTCAAGCTTATTCCCATCTGATCTGTTTGTACCACTACTACTGGAGTCGTCTGTACTCATTCTATAAATAAATCTTTACTAATATTATAAAGTGGCGCCGGCTTAGAATACCGCCACCCCATCTCTTCCCGTGGGTGTCGTAAAAGGCGACTAAGGGAAAAGCTAGAAGAATGGGCAGCAACATTCTCTCTTAATAAAATACAGCCAACTGCGATCGCCAACCCGCCTGCCAAGCGTGGCGATTATGGCAAAAACCCCCCATGATTGAACGGACCAGCAGTTGTGGCGCTCTATGGTTGAGGCCTATGTCCAGCAGTGGACCTCAAAAGGCAAATGATGAATATTATAAAGTAAGTTTGTCGGTTATGCTAACTTGCCCAAACTATTCCACCAATTTTCATGAAATTTCCTTTCCACATATCTATTCTCAAAAGGTTTAATTTTATTACTTTTAATGGGGAAAATAGAGAGATCCTAAAATCAATCTTTCTATTTTTAGAATGAATTTTCTAGGAATGATCTTTGATATTTACTATTCAATGCGAGCGGAGCCACGGGTAAAAGCTAAAATATAACTTCACGCCTTTTTCTACCCGAAAGTGTAGGTAGTGGCTATTATACCTCGACTCGCAGTAATGTTTATGTTCCAAATGGCGAATCTATTACCATGGCGGGCACAAAGTTTTCATTCATCGATATTTATAGTACATAACTTTCGAAAAGAATTTCGAAAAGTCATTTGTGTGAGCTAGGATTCGAACCCGCCACCTCTGGATCCAGAAGCGGGGTGTTCGACCACTGGACCACCGAGGCTTTCTAATGTCACTTTCCGTTAAAACGCAGCCCATTTGATCAAGAAACAAAAGTCACAGCTTTTCTACATCTACTTCCTCATTCGTTCCTTATATTTGCTTAGTGACTTCTTTTCTGTTATTCTCTTTTGAAATGCCAGAGCATATTTTTCCTGAGTTGTAGTTCCTCCTTTCTCACACAAAACTACCAAAATAAATAATAATAATCATAACCATATAACTATACTTTGGTACAAATATAATGGAACAAACGAATACATAATACATTTTTATAAAAAACATATTCAAAAACCACTATTCAAAAAATTTACATTTGTGATTGCATTGTTTCATTGATACAATACGATTAACGAAATTTTTTTTTGATTACATTGAATGCGGTTGCGTCTGTGGATTTAATACAGATTGATAACTGCTCTGTAAAACAGTATCTACTATGTGTATTTTTAAAAGCTTTTATTTAGCTTGCACTGTATGTATGTATGTAAGTATGAATGTTCGGTGGAATCTTGCAACTCAATTTTGAAGTAAATATCTTCAACCGATTGAGCTGAAATTTTTTATACACGTTTGCTTTGGATGACAATGCATGATATGATGTGTGACTTTATCCAATATGGCGGACCACCCAAGATGGAGGAATGGATATTTTGAATGCATTTCTGCAATATGGGTATCAAATGAAAGGGCTTATTGAGTGTAACTCAAAAAATAATATGACGTCATTCTAAATCCAATATAGTGGAATATCCAAGATGGAGGAAAACATAGTTTAAGCTTCTGTACAATATGGATATCAAATGAAAGGGCTCATTGAGAGTAACTGAAAAAATAATATGACGTCATTTTAAATCCAATATGGCGGATCATCCAAGATAGAGGAACTGTTGTTTTTAATGCATTTCTACAATATGGGTATCAAATGAAAGGGCTTGTTAATAGTTACTCGAAAAAAAATATGCCGTCATTCCAAATCCAATATGGCGGGAAAAATATTTGCGTTTCTACAATATGGGTATCAAATGAAAGAGCTTGTTAATAGTAACTCAAAAAATAATATGACGTCATTCTAAATCCAATATGGTGGAATATCCAAGATGGAGGAAAACATAGTTTAAGCTTCTGTACAATTTGGATATCAAATGAAAGGGCTCATTGAGAGTAACTAAAAAAATAATGTGACGTCATTCTAAATCCAATATAACGGATCAGCCAAGATAGAGGAACAGTTCTTTAATGCATTTCTACAATTTGGGTATCAAATGAAAGGGCTTGTTAATAGTAACTCGAAAAATAATGTGACTTCATTCTAAAAACAGTCTCGGTGGCGCAGTGGTCGAGCACACGCCTTCTGATCCAGAGGTCCGGGTTCGGTTCCAGACACTGGCTCACACCAATGACTTTTCGAAATTGTTTTCGGAAGTTATGTGTGATAAATATCGTGAACTGAAAAACTTTGTGCCCGGTATGGCAATAGGTTCGCCACCTATTCCATTTGGGACGTAAACATAACGGCGAGACGAGGCTTAACAGCCGTGGCCTACAGCTTCGGGTAACAAAAGGCGTGAAGTTATGTTTCATTCTAAATACAATACGGTGGACCATCCAAGATGACGGCATACATATTTTTGATGCATTTCTACAATATGGCTATGAATTAAAAATCATCATTGCGATTAACTGGAAAAGAAAGCTCTAAGCTGAAATTGAATAAGACGATCGCCTTATTGAAGGCTGAAGATTGTTTGAAATTAAGCGGTAAACTGACTTGCAGTAATGATGCGTTGAATAAAATGACGCTAACCTAGCCAGCTGGAACTAAAAATAAGAAAATAAATTAAAAGCAAAAATCCTTTTTAAAGAAGCTTTTATTTAAGCGCTCTAAAAATAAGTAAATAATATTTCCTTAAAAATTTCAAGTATCAACTTAGAGCCTCAGTATGTACAATTTATATAATAATAAAAGCTTGTCGCGAGGTTTGACTCCCTATCAGTAGGTAATTAAACTGCAATAGATAATATAGTAAAGTTAGTAGATTAATTTACAAGAGTGTTTAGCTCATTTCTTCTCATGATAACCTTACACTCAGAATCGTCCGTGCATTTTTGTTCCAATGAGGCAATCTTCTCAAGCGCTCGTGTTTTAATATGTTATGCTTTAAATATAATAATAAGTTTAATATCTGTATTTACGGACTATATTTAACTGTGTGTGAAGACCCAAGAAAATAAAGCTATTTTGATTTGATTTAACATTATAAAATTAGTACAGTTTATTTACAACTCGCGCGACAAGCTTTTATTATTATATAAATTGTACATACTGAGGCTCTACGTTGATACTTGAAATTTTTAAGGAAATATTATTTACTTATTTTTAGAGCGCTTAAATAAAAGCTTCTTTAAAAAGGATTTTTGCTTTTAATTTATTAAGAGTAAATATTACTTCAAAATACAAACCTAACACAGTTTGTTTTATTTTTTTATTTTATTTAGAAAATGCTACATGTTTTTTTTTTAATAAATAAGGTTTCACTTTTAATTGTATTTATTTTGTTGTATAAAAACACACACATACAGGAAGCTGCTTTTATGTGTTTTTGTCGTTTTTAAAGTGTAACTTCTAATGTCTCGTGCAACCGTTTAACGCTTTTAACGCCCTATTGCGGTCTCAAAACGTAATATATATATTAATAGAAAGGACGAATTTGAACCCCTCTATTTATAAATCCAGGAAGAGAATTGCTTAAGCGTGATTTTTATCTGTACATTTAATACTTATAAAGCGTAATTGTTTGTTTCTTTGAACGCGCTAATCTCAGAAACCGCTGGTACTATTTTAAAAATTCTTGAAGTGGTGGATAGTCCATTTATATAGGAAGGATTTAGGCTATATTATATTTTCTAACCAATTAGGGATCTTTACTAAAAGTCCGATAATGTAACCCAAGGTGTAAAAAAGGACCTGGAAAAAATGTTTACATCGCGTACGCCTGGAAAAATTATTGATTGTAGAGCAAAACAATGTACTACAACTTAGCAGAATAATATATAAATGTCTACACAAACGGTCGCGACACCAGGTGTCTAACTATTGTAGTTATCTCACAATAAGTGTTTATTTAATTTTTTTAAATAATTAAAATGATGATGTTTTAAAAGCCCTTTATTTTGTACTTTGGTATTAATTCTGAATAAAATAAATTGCTCACAATTCAAGATAGATTTAATAGCTTTCTAGAACTTTTTGAATTATTTAATTCGGACATTTCATTCAAAAGATATCGCAATATACATGATATAAGTATTAGATTTTTAGGCAAATATGCGCGCACATATAGTAACATAACTTCACGCCTTTTCTACCCGAAGGTCTAAGCAGCGGCTTTTAAGTCTCGACTCGCCGTTAAGCGTGTCACCTGATGGTAAGCAATCTGCGCTACCCATGGACACTAGCAACATTTATAGTATTACTGTTGCGTTGCCGCCCTTTAAGGGATAGGAAAGGATAGGGAAGGGGGTGGGCCTCTGGGTACCTCCCTCACCGAATGAAACGCGGCTTGAGCCACTTTACGTCGATCTTCTGAGAGGACGTGGTATTTTACCGGCCGAGCCGGCCCATTCATACAGCGACCTCCTTGGCTCTACTGTTTAAGTCACCGTCAAGCTATTAATTAATTTGCGAGGGTGCAGGCAGTATATTTATATCATATCAACAGAACTCTATAATCTATGTCGACAGTCTGACACTTGGACTTTACTGTTTATTTTAAGTTTTATATTTTTAAAACACAACGTAAATTTGACGCCATAAGGTTTTCTGTAGCTCCGCAGATTCTGAAGCTGTTTATTTGATCCAAATACATACGTGGATGAACAGACGAAACACAATCCCATAATATTGGGACATTTGGGACGCACTAACAAATATTTTGATCTTTACTGCTGGCAAATAAAATTATTACTGCAAGTGCAATTTTTTTAATTTAAAGAGCATTAATATATCATATAACATAACTTCAAGCCTTTTTCTACCCGAAAGTGTAGGCAGCGGCTATTAGGCGTTCTACTCGCCTATTTATTGTCTCTAAAAGAATATATAGCAACACTTATATCTATAGATACACCTCGCACAATGTTATCAGTTATCAATAAATATGACATTTAAGTTATAAAAAAAGTTTTATTATATTTAAGAGACAGAAACATTAAATGTTAATGAAGCCATATTAAATCACATAAATATATATTCACTTGTTCTATTCACGTATCTTTCATTACCGATATTTTCGACTCAACATTTAATTATTATTAAATATTGGCAGTGAGAATTGTCACTACTGTGGAATTTATAAATAACGAAATAACTTTTCTACTCGAAGGTGTAGGCAGTGGCTGTTAAGCCTCGACTTACCGTTATGTTTACGTCCCAGATGGAATAGCCTAATATTGCCAACCGGGCAAAAAGTTTCCAGTCGTCGATGTTTATCACACATAAGTTTCGAATTTAATTTCGATAGGTCATTGGTGTGAGACAGGATTCGAACCCGCGACATGTCGATTCAGAAGCGGGGTGCTCGACCGTGGGTCCACCGAGACTATTTATAAATATATGTACTTTACCAAAGAAATTTCCGAATACGTAGGTGACTTTGTTTATTATTTTAGTTGTTCTTTTTCGCCTAAACCACTCAATCGATTAATTTTTATGCATGCAATATTAGGCGTACAAAATGTAACTTGCAATCAATCATCCAGCCTGTCCCAGACCACTGGCGAGGAATCACCCTGATTAAGTTGACTACAGATTATATTTGTATCTTCTTTCACGACTTTTTTCTTAAGAAATATTTTTTATAAATAAAAACAACAGCATTACAACTTCACCCCCACATACTAGTGAGATAGGCAGAAAGAACTGAACGAAATAAGAATCGATGCGTAATTTCCTCTTTTCTGTCACTATTCAGTCTTGAGGTATTCGCTTATCGTACTTAACACGATATACAAAACGTAATAGTTTAATAAAGTCATCTTTAACTATTAAAATATTTACAAATGTCACTTATTTTTGGAGTCGGTGCCAGCCTAGGTAACTGAACTCGCTCTTTTGTGTTGCACCGTCTTCAATAATGAGTGACAATTGTAAATATTTTAACGGTTAAAGATGACTTTATTAAACTATTACGTTTTGTATATTGTATTAAGTATACAAATTAGTAAATTACGTTATTTATTGCTTTTTAGTTATGCAGGCACTGTTTTCATATACATATTTAAAGATTTTGTGGTTTAAGTTTCTATAAGTCGGTTTAACTTTATATTTAAAGTAATTTTTGTTTTAGTTTTCCAGGCTTGTCTTTTGTTTGGCTTTCCAACACGCTTTATATTTATATTATTTATGAATTTTTAATAGATAGATAGATTTATTTAATACTAGCTGACCCGGCGAACTTTGTTCCGCATCAAAAGTAATAAATGAGTAAAATTTGGATATTAACAAGTTCAATTTGTGCTATTTCGGGGGCGTCCATAAATTACGTGAGGTATTTTTTAAAATTTTCTGTCCATCCCTCCCCCGTTGGTGAGATGTCGTGAGATTTTGTTAAACCCCCTCCCCCATCACCCAATCACACGTGAGATTTTTCTGAATATGTGTTTCTTACGTAAACGCGTTGGGTTGTTATTGTAGAAAGAAAAAAAGAACAATTTGCTTCGTGCTTTTATTTACGACTAATTAAGACAAGTAATCAATATTGCTGAGAGTTATAAATGTAATAAAAATTTAACAATAGAATACTTAAATCATGACTACTGTGATAAAAATAAACTTCTGATCTAGCCACTCCAATCCGTTGGCGCTTGCGCACAGTAACTCATTAGCTCGTCTTGTGACGATCCGTGATGGTCGCATTTTGTGGAGCATACGCGCTTGTTTAGCTGGCTCAATGTGGGCGGCTCGTCTGTCCTCTGCAGCTCTTGTGACAGATGCAAAGTAACTACCGCATGTACTGCAGCATTTTTTCTCTAAATCATCATGTATACTTGGGCAATAGAGATCATAAACGCGTGCTGATGAAGGTATTTAGCGGTTGAATCGGTAGGCAGTTTCGTATTAGAATTGGAGCAAATGACTCTCCGTCATGCTCTTTAAAGTCCGGAATGTCAAATGTCCATAAACCTGACTGATAGGGTATGGAGGTGGCAGAAAACGGTCGTGAAGAATTAAAACGAATTAGTGAATAATCAAGATGACACTCAAGATTAAATCTTGAGCATGTTCATGCAATTTATACCAAAATAGTATATATTTTGTTGATTCAATCAGATCAAAAATTGCGTGATATTTGTCGAGACCCTCCCTCTCCCTAACATGAGATTACATGAGATTTGACTTTTGATTTTTATGTTTTTTTTTCATGTTTAACCGAAGTATATTCATTTTTTCCAGGTAATATATATATATATATTAATAAAAAGGCAGTGAGTTAGAGCCACAAGAAATTTTAGGAGAAGACTCCCGTGTAACTTTGAACGATGGGTAAGTCTATTTATATTTTAATAGGATTGGCATGGGTCATAAATATGTTATTATGTTTTTATATATTAATAACTTTAAGACGCAGTCATTATTGCGTTGCCTATAACATAACATACCTTTTTGCCTTTTTCTACCCGAAGGTGTAGGCAGTAGCTGTTAAGCCACGACTCGCCGTCATCTTTACATCCCAAATGGAATAAGTGGCGAACCTATTGCCATATCGGGCACAAAGTTTTCAGTCATCGATATTTATCACACATAACTTTCGAAATTAATTTCGAAAAATCATTAGCGTGTGCCAGGATTCGAACCCGTACCCTCTGCAAAAAGAAGCCACAGAAGCGTGTGCTCGACCTGTGGACCACCGAGATTATTATACATATATACAGACATTATTTGCGTTGGTTGGAGAATGGTGTTATTTCATTTCCCGCTGCATCTTGAGAAAGAATTACAGTTTCCTGTTTATGATGACAATCTTTAAGGCAACGTGTGTCGTTAATGGCAAAAACATACAAGACTGGTCTCGTAAGGACTTCGTGGCTATGTTTTTGAGATACGGAACCTTAACGGTTACATTCCCATCAGACTGAGTGATTAAGTTAAGTGCGCTTGGATAAGAGCTAGTTTAAGTTAAGAGTTAGTCACGATTATTCTCTTACATACATACACATACATAACTTCACGCCAAATCCCTTGCGGGGTAGGCAGAGAGAACAGAGCGCCATAAGGCACGATTATTACATGCCTCACTTGCTTCTTTGACATTCATAATTCTTTGCATGCACGCCCTTCGATTTTTGAGGATCCTAACATCACCTTCCTCCAAGACATGCCCTATTTGGTTATGGAATGTGTCTTGGCCGTCCTCGACTCCTACATCCATCCGCATTGTATATCTGCTTAGTAGATATTGCATCATCCATTCTCACTCTACATGTCCGAACCAGACCATACCCTTACTTACCTATATATATATATATATATATATATATATATATATATATTTTCTATTCTATTACTATTCAAATTTTTTTGTCCTCTTATTTGTTGATTATTATTATAGTACAGATTTTCATGAATTTCTTTAATTAATAAACTCCTAACAGTTTATGTTTGCCTGGTACTAACTAACTTTCATTTTGATCATTAGTTAAAAACTCACCGAGTCATGTTCGAATGAAGTGCTGAGCCATAATTATGTTAAAATTATTAATTAAAACTGTGTTCAGTCACAGTTGACACTAAAAATATTCGCGACGAAAATTTAATATTATTACTATTACATATTTCCATTTTACGTATTTGCGAAAATATTTTTTTAATTGGCTCCTAATTAAAAACGATTAATTAACAGGTATTACGACGCTCCAGGATGGATGAGATTGTTAATTTTAATTAAAGTACATACATACATATGTATGTACATAACTTCACGCCAAATCCCTTGCGGGGTAGGCAGAGAGAACAGAGCGCCATAAGGCACGATTCTTACACGCCTCACTCGCTTCGTTGACTTTCATAACTCTTTTCATGCACGCGCGTCGGTTTTTGAGGGTCTTAACATCACCTTCCTCCAGAACACGTTCTATTTGGTCATGGATGTGTGTCTTGGCCGTCCTCGACTCCTACATCCATCCGCTTTTGCATTGTATATCTGCTTAGTCAGTCTTGCATCAACCATTCTTTCTACATGTCCGAACCATCGGAGCATGCCCTTTCTTACTTTTACACCGACACTCTCTTTCAAACCAACTTCCTTCCTTACAACCTTGTTTTCTACGCGGTCAGCGAGAGTCACTCCGCAGATTTTGCGTAGTGCCCTCATTGCTACCGCGTTTATTCTACTTTCATGCACACTCTGCCATACCCAGCTCGCGCTTCCATAAGTTAGCGTTGGGATCAGGACTGCATTGTGGATTGCTAGCTGGGCTTTTCTGCTAATATTTTTCGCGCCCAGGAATCTGCCCAACGCTTCATTTACGCTATTTCCTATCGCCACTCGTCTTTCTACATCCGCGGTGTACCTTCCATCTCTGCTAAAAGCGCATCCAAGATATACAATTTCATTCACTTGTTCCAGCACTACATCATCAATCATTATCCTTGCATCTGTTCTGGATTCCTCCCTTTCAAACACCATAACTTTTGTTTTCGTCGCATTCAACTGCAAGCCTTTAATCATGCAATCATCTTTCATAGTAGTGACTAGTGTTTGCAGGTCCGACGGCGATTGGGCTAGAAGCACGGCGTCATCTGCGTAAAGCAGGCAGCTCACAACTAGGTCACACATTCGCATCCCTACATCCATCGATCTCACTCTCTGGAGACAACTGTCCAGGTACAGGATGAACAGTCGAGCGGACAGCACGCAACGTTAACAGCCAGTTGTTTCTCCACTAATTACTACACACACTAATTAAAGTATGTTTTCACAATATTATCATATAAACGCAATCAACATAAATGATTCAGAAAAAAATATGAGTCGACTAATCAGACATCTTCTGTTTAAGTTTTTCAGAGTTTTAGTGAATTAACTAGCAAAACAACAATAATAACTTATTTAGTAGATAGATAGAAAAAAAAAACTAACTAACTTTTTTTTTTAATATTTTTAATTATATATTTAAAAACCAACTATTTACAATTTATTTACAGAGTTATAGATTATAAAAAAAATGATAAAACAAAAGAATTATTAAAAGGCATCGAAAAATTCTTTCGCATCGTTTCATTTTTTAGTTGAGTGCCTTGTGTATTATTAATACATTAGAAAAAAGGTTGAAAAGTAATGTAAAAGGTTTTTTTTTAATATCCTTTTGTCATCTTGTACGTGGTTCCGTTGATATTAAAATTTTGAGACTTCTGATCGTAAAATTGCGATAACTGATTTTGGCAGTCCTCCCTTGGCGTTAACCTGACACTGCCTAAATAATTCTGCAGAGATCTGAAGGGAGGAGAAAATCTGAAGGTGCAAGGTCAGGACTATACGGCGGATGCATTAACACCTCCCAGCCAAACTCGCGTAGTTTTCTCTGTGTGGCTAAAGATGTGTGAGTTGCAGCGTTATCATAGTCAAAAACTATACCCCTTGTCTTGATTTATTCCGGCCGCTGTCTCTCAACTTATAACTTTAATCTCATCAGTTGTTCGGAGTACAGTTCCGAATCGATGGTCCTGCCTGGTGGTAACAGCTTATAATACCCTTCCAATCCCAGCATACACACTGCGTCAACTTGTTGAGAGTGAAACCGGGTTTCACCATAGTCTGTGATCATAGGATCTTTTTGTGCTTTGTTGTCGTACGTGATAATTTCAATACCGGTTCTCAGCTGCTTTAAGAAAGGTTCGGCTTGATTACCTAGTAATAAATAAAGTAAAATACCTAGTAAAATCACTTTTACAGAATATTTTATTATAAGTTCATAGTTATTACTATATGCAAAAAGACTTTGTTGCAACCAACAGTAAATAAATTAAATATTAAACAGATAAAGTAAATTATACAGACTGTGAAAAACTAGTTAAAATCATTCTTATATTAGACAAATTCTACACAAAACGCAACAACGCAAAACAAAAAATAATTACTCATGAGCCACAATAGGTTTTACTGTAACACTAATGACTTATACAGCAACTCGACACCAGAGCCTTTATGAAAAAAAGAAAACCCTCTCGTCCTCAACGTGTACGCGAAACAGCAAAGAACTGGGGTAGGGCGAAAAATGACAAAATAAAAGTTAGTTCCGCCAACTTTTATTCTACTGCCCTCGGGCACCGCCATTTTTCTTTATGGAAACTGCTACATCAAATTAATTATATTTGGTAGAACTCAGTAAATGAAAAACTTCTATAAATATTAACTCATACTCATATATTACTAATGTACAACGTGGCATATTGGAATGCAGGCGTCATGATAATTTCACTTGGTTGATTTTAAAAGTAGAAAAAAAAAATGTCATCACATTCGCGGTAAAATTTGTAGGCACACGAATGTCATTTGTCACTTTGACAAATGAGATATCCATCGATTGATTGAGTTGATATCGTATTCGATTTGTAGTGCGACCGGCGGGATCTGGTAATATAATACTGAGCAAACGTGTCCTTTAAGAGTACGCTCTGATGGATGAGCAGATATTGTTAATAAATATTAACGACTGGTATCAGCCGCATGGCATTCAATAGAATTGCTTATTTAAAATCTGTTGTGTACTAAGTAATAAGTATTCGTTTCTTGAAATATTACCTGCATATTAAGTTAGATGAGGTAATAGTTTTTAGGTGATAATACATAAAGATGTTATGGCTCTGTTTTTTAGCTTCCATTTGTCCCTAATAAAACTCCTTGTAATAGTTTTACTTCCCGGCTCTGTATTCATTAACAATAATTAAAAAATAATGAATGTTAGGAATGAAACTGTATATAGATTGTGGAATAATTCTAATTATCTAACTCTACAAACTATATTCCATTATTTAGGCAGAATTATTAAATTAAATTAAAATGATAGGAAGTAACATATTAAATAATTAAATCCTATATTCATTTGATTTCCTTCATCTAAAAACTTAACCGTCCAATCGTTTTGTAGATGACCGCTAATTTCGTGACCACGAAGGCAGTAATCACACGATTGGTTTCAACGTCTGCTACAGTCCACAACGAACTGGTCCTCCCACCAACCCCCATATGCCTCCCTTCTGCCCACAGAGCATAAATATTTGTTAGAGCGATCAGTGTTCAGCATTAAAGCAACATATGTACGTAGTACGCACACGACACGGTCCCAGATTACATCAAATATTTATTAAAATGTCACTCGCACAACTCAACAAAGAAGTATAAGAAGAAAGTCCATGTTATTCGAAAAAATAAAACAGATTAATCATTAGATAGTATAAAACAAAGTCGCTTTTCTGTCTGTTCCCTTATAAGCTTAGATCTTTGAAACTACGCAATGGATTTTGATGCGGTTTTTGTATAGTATAGTAAAAAAAAAGAGTGATAATTTTCAAGATTTAGAAATTTGATCGCAAACGCTGCCTGAACCCTAAGTGATAAATCAAAACAATGTACACCTTCAGAAGGTCTACAAAAAAGTCCGCATTAGCGTAAGTCTATCTCTCAGGGATAACCCACAACGACCATTTTTATTTCTTCTGAGGCGAAACAAAGTTCGCCGGATCAACTAGTAATAAGTATAATAAAGTTGATATTTATTTAAGTTATTGTAGAGTTTCTAAATTTAATATAAAGATATACTAAAATACAAGAGAAATGAAATGTGAAAGTTTGAACATTTAATAAATGAACTCTAGAATAATCCGAATTATAAAATAAAACCGATGAAACTGTTTATTGGCCATTCCACTCGGATACTTCTATCTTAAGTCTGGTGATACCTAAGCATAGATTTTTTTATTTTTGTCGTGGTCGAGCACACGGCTTCTAAACCAGAGGTCCGGGTTCGATTCCCGACACTGGCTCACACCAATGACATTTCGAATTTGTTTTCGGAAGTTATGTGTGGCAATAGGTTCGCCAGCTATTCCATTTGGGACGTAAACATAACGGCGAGACGAGGCTTAACAGGCGCTGCCTACACTTCGGGTAACAAAAGGCGTAAAGTTATGTTATGTGTTATTTTATTTTGTTATTCTTTATTATTTCATGGAATAGCAATGTTGTCTATTTACGCCTTGGTGATGGCTTGATATCTATATATAATGTGAAACCATGTATAAATACTGCAAGCACTTTGTGTTCGCGTGTGTAGGCACAATAAAAATGGCGTCACGTCTCACTACAGTGTTAAGTACTTACGATTATTATGCCTTATTTATTTATACAAGGTTAATGTTTTCTTATGTTTTTACAGCAATTTTAAGAGTACTTTTTTAAAACTAATAAGTCCTTTCTGAAGTTTAAATTGATTAGAAACGCCGTATGACAGTTATTTCTGGTTTTTATTCTGGTCATGATCAATAATAGATAGCGGAGTCTATAACTGCTGTACGTTAGGCACAAGTCTGTCAGTCATTGTTAAAATACATAATACATCGCTGCATCCGAAAAGGGATCACCTAATCCGAAATTAGGCCACCGAGCTGACGTATTCTCCCTAATTAGAAATATTTTTGAACTAATTAGAACATTTATTTAAAATAAACCACACAAACGGCTAACATCGCGAGCAAATGTTCTATTTTATGGAATTTTTGAGTCCATTACGGCCTCTGTGAACACAGCGGGTAGGATTTGATGATTGTTTCCAAAATAAATCGGTATAATATTTGTAATGCTGAATGTCATTTGCATTCGCTAAGTAGAAAGTTCGCTGAATAAGGCCTTTGTCTTCCAGGAAACAGAGTTTTTTATATCCAAAAAGGTTTTCGGCTCGAATGGGTTTCTAGATGTAGGCGATTAATAATATTTTTTTAATGTGTCTATTGAACAAATACTTTACTTACTATTCAATCAATACAGTATGGTATAGGTACCTTCTAGAAAATTTGAATTGTTGTCCCAAATTCAAGTAATGTAACAAATTACCGATTTCCGATAAGTTTGATTTGGTTCCCCGAATATAGTTTTATTTACATATCTACACACTTGAGTTAAATCCCAATTAGTAGAAAGTAAAATAAAATATACCAAAAAAGAAACCTTTCAAACAACAAACAATTTACTGTGCTGAGACTCATTGTCATTAAAATGCCATTAATTTGTTTGACTCCTTGAGCATTACTCATCCCTCCCACCAGTTTATCCTCCCGCGGGTTTCATCCTCACCCAGTTAGGGTACAAAAAGTTGTACGTGTGCCCAACAGTTTTGTGAAGTGCGCACACATCATTTATTTATAAGGTTTTGCGCTAATTTGTGATACATAAATTTATTTAATATTCATATATATTAATGTACTTATAAATAAACTAGATAGGGTTATTAATTACATATAAATCAACATATAAAAAGCGGAGATAATTTTAAACAACCGATCTTTGAAATGTAAACAGTCTTTACACTAAATACAAATTAGCGACCTCGATTCTGAAGTGAAATTGCTAAACCACTGGGTCATCGATATTAATTAAAGACATATTTAATATAATATTCTAATCAAACTATATAAATATATAGGCCAAACTTCTGCATAGCTGTCTTGAGAGCTTATAGTGGCTTAAGGCTTTAAACTGGTGCGTCTTGATAACACCGCAGAGCTATGAGTATTATCTTAATATATATAGTCTGTCACGTTGTTTGTATATCATACTAATTTTAGTAAGATTTTATCGAGCGCAGACAATTTTATTCACCTAACCAAAATAATTAGTGTCCGGTGTATGGAAATAGTTCGCCACCTATTTCATTTGGGACGTAACGTCGGCGAGCCGAGGTTTTAACGGCCGCTGCCCACACCTTTAGTTAGAAAAAGGTATGTGATTTTAAGTTTTTTTACGTTCTTCATCATTACATAGTATAAAACAAAGTCACTTTTCGCTGTCTGCCCACTTGTATGTTTATATCTTTGAAACACATTTTGATGCGGGTTTTTTTTCAATAGATAGAAGTTTTCAACGGGGTGGTTTTTATCTATAATTATAGAATTCATGTACAATGATGTACAATACTAAAGAAAAAAAATATTACTTTCAAGATTTAGCACTTTAAATTGCAAACGCTGGCTGAACCCTAAGTGATAGATCAAAACAATGTTCCACATTATTAAACACTTTCAGAACGTCTAGAAAAAAGTCCGCGAAGGCATATGTCTATCTCCATTTTTATTTTATTACTTTTTACGATACGAAAATAATGGATTATTTACTAGGCGATTTTGAACATTACAGCATTAATTTTCATCATTGTGCATGTAATATAAATCATGGCCCTTTACAGCATGTAATTTAGATAAATATTTTCGAAGATATTGTACTATTAACATAGCGGGACAGCAGTTAGGTCGCGCAGTAGTACCGGCCAGACGCGTGCCCATAAATAGCACAAATTGAACCACATGATATCCAAAATTTAATCATTTATTACTTTTGATGCGGAACAAAGTTCGCCGGGTCAGCTAGTATGGAAATAAAATATTTAAATATCTCATCTAATATATAAAATTCTCGAGTCTAGATGTGCGTAATTGAACTCCTCCGAAACGGCTTGACCGATTCTCATGAAATTTTATGTGCGTGTCGGGTAGGTCTGAGAATAGGACAACATCTATTTTTCATCCCCCTAAATCACAAGGGTAGCCCACCCCTCAATTTTTTTTTTTAATTTTTCGACATATTTCTGTTTCTTATTTTTTTATAAAACGGGATACAAAAATACATGCAACCCTAAATTTTCAACCCCCTACGATCAACCCCTATTTTTTAAATTTTATTTTTCGGCAAGACAACGTTTGCTGGGTCAGCTAGTATTAATATAGTTTTTACTAATAACATTTTACATAGCTAAGTCTGTACTGGGACCAAGTTATAAATAAACACAATCGATGACTAGACTAACAGTACCAATTGGGGTGATGAATTATCCATCGGATGTCAGGTGGCCACACTGGCTAGCCAGACCATCAGTGATTAAGGGTGGGGAAGTGTTCATGTCGGGGAATTTATTTTTCAACGAGCCAGTTGTGAATGGGAACTTTAGAGGCAGTAAACGAACGTTCCCCTTTTATGCGACTCTTTGAAATAAGGCCTTTAAGAAGCTCCACGGGGCTACCCTTTGATCACAGTTTCCTTAGAAAAGTTCTCGCAACTGTAGGATGCTATCTTTTGACATAAATTTTATAGCTCCTCTATAATTAATATTTCGCATTCTAGTAAACTGTACTAACTAGAAGCTTTTGATTTTATTTTCTATTGACATCGATGCTGAATAATACTTTGATGCAATTTGCAAGGTATAGACTTTTATGTACAATTTTTTTTAAAATAATTAGTTCCTCATGTACGCGGTAATATTACTAATACGAGTATCTCGGTGGTCCAGTGGTCGCGCAAACCGCTTCTGAATCTAGAAGTCGTGGGCTTAAATCCTGGCTCACACCGATGACTTTTTGATTTTTTTTCGCAAGTTAAGTGTGATAAGTATCAATGACTGAAAACTTTGTGCCCGGCACCTATTCCATTTGGGAAGTTAACATATCGGCGAGTAGACAAAGTGTGTGTCAGATTTACGTTTGAAATTTTTTTTTATTTATATAATGGTATAATAATATGTTATTGAAGCATTTGTCGTGATAATTTCCTCTGTACAGATATCACGGCCTATTATATGGTCTGGTGAGAGACAGAGAGTGGCCTAATTTTACACTTTTTTAGTATATTGAGGGTATCAACGGGGGGTTTGCATGTACAATTCAAGTATATTAAAGCAAAGAAAAACTGACAAAACCACAATTTACTTATTTATTACTTTTGAACAAAGTTCGCCGGGTAAACTAGTTGATGATGAAGAAAGTATATATATAGTTATCTCTTAGACTTTCGCGAATCACGTTCATGACATTAAAACAACTTTTAGGATTATATCGCGTTTATTTATTACTAATTTTATTTATTTCCCGACGTTTCGAACTCTTTACAGAGAGACTCGTGAAAATGATCTCTGTAAAGAGTTCGAAACGTCGGGAGGTAAATAAAATTAGTAATAAATAAACGCGATATAATCCTAAAAGTTGTTTTAATGTCAAGTATGTATAGGTTTCAGATAATATGTATATAACGTTACGGGCGTCACGCTGTCTCTACTTCTAATCGTAAGACGTCGTACTAATCGTTATGGATATAATCTGTATTTAACACTGACTTAGTATGTGAAATTACATACCTAAGAGGAAGATTGAAAGTTGCGACTATAACTGAGAAGATAAGAGGAAATCGCCTTGCGTGGTATAGGCATGTAATGAGAAGAGATGATGGACATGTCGTGAAAAGAATGATGAGCCTGAATGTGGAAGGAAACAAGAGAAGAGGGAGACCGAAGAAAACATGGATGAATTGTGTGAAAGACGATATGACTAGGAAGGGTGTTGCGGTGGAAGAATTGAATGATAGGGAAGCATGGAAAAGAAAAACCCGTTGTGCCGACCCCAAATAATGGGAGAAGGACAGGAAGATGATAGTATGTGAAATTACAGTAAAATATATAGTGGACCGCATAAACGAATTATAATAATGGAAACAATTTGTCAAAATTTATATTCTACGAATAAATATAATTGGCAAATGTATTGTTTGCACATTATTATCTAATTCATTCAGCATCCTCTGCGAAAACAAACAAAAGTTCATTAAACAGCCAACTAGTAACATCTTTTATATATATAAAAATACTTCACACCTTTTTCTACCCGAAGGTGAAGGCATCGGCTGTTAAGCCACGACTCGCCGTTATTTTTCCATTCCAAATGAAATAGGTGACGAACCGGGCACAAAGTTTTCGGTCATCGATATATATCTCACATATAAATTTCGAAATTAATTTTGATTACTCATTCATTCGGATTCGCCAGGATTCGAACCCGCAACCTCTTGATTCTGAAGCGGGGTGCTCTATCACTGGACCATCGAGACATTTTACTGTACTGTACTTATCTGTAACTTCTCTATTTTTGTTCCTCATATACAACATGAAGAAACACAAAGGCGACCGCGTGCTCTTTCAAACGTCCTTCACACGGTATATAAACATGGCCGTCCCTCGCCTAGAAGAGTGTCACCAGACCGTATGAGACACTATGTTAATCAAGGACGTACTCGCTTTGTTATGGCGGAATACAAAAATACAGGCAGCCGTATCTACAATACATACATACATACATAACTTCACGCCAAATCCGTTGCGGGGTAGGCAGAGCGCCATAAGACACGATTCTTACACACGTCACTCGCTTCGTTGACTCTTTTCATGCACGCGCGTCGATTTTTGAGGCGTTGATTTTTCTAACATCACCTTCCTCCAGAACATGTTCTATTTGGTCATGGAATGTGTGTCATGGCCGTCCTCGACCTCTACATCTATCCGCTTTTGCATTGTATATCTGCTTAGTCAATCTTGCATCATCTATACTTTCTACATGTCCGAACCATCTAAGCATGCTCTATCTTACTTTTACACCGACACTCTCTTTCAATCCGACTTCCTTCCGACAGCGAGTTCAGCGAGGATCACTCCGCAGATTTTTCGCAGTGCCCTCATTTCGACCGCGTTTATCCTACTATCTTGCACACTCTGCCATACTCAGCTCTTGCTTTCATAAGTTAGCGTTGGGATCAGTATTGTATTTACAATGACTATGAATATTCTGTATTTATCTCAATGTCGGTGGTAGAGCCATGCAGTTGAATGGATCGGTTCGATCGGTAAAATACTCTCGGTAGCATCCGGAGGCCCAACCACTTTCCCCTCATTTCCCACTCAAGTCTCTTAGAAGCTGGTAGGGCAGTTGTAACAGTATCTGTGTTGCCACTTGCCCAGTGTCCATGGGGATATGGGTATATTTTATTTCCATCTATCCCTTAAAATTATGTTACAATGGAACTAATAACATCATTTATTTAAAAAAAAATACATACATACACATTGCGGTGTTCACAGAGAGAACAGGGTGCCATTTGGCATGATTCTTACACACATCACTCGCTTCTTTGACTTTCGTAAGTATTGTTTTATATGCTCGTAGATTTTAAAGGCTGGCATCATCATTATCATTTACAACTTTCCGCGTTTGTCGTTGGTCTTGAAATACCAAATCCCATATGCCGTAAGTCCCACTGGGCCAGTGGTCGAGATGTCCGCTTCTGATTCAAAAGTCGTGAGTTCGATTCCCAGCTAACACCGATGATTACATGAAATTAATTTCGCAAGTTCCGTGTGACGAATATCGATGACTGACAACTTTGTGCCCGGTGTATGGCGATAGGTTCGCCACCGGCGATAGGTTCGGTACATTTGAGACGTGTAACGTAACGGCGAGACGAGGCTTAATAGACGCTGCCTACACTTTCGGGTAGATAAAGGCGTGAAGCTACGTTTTACCATATGGCAATTGATATTTATAATTGAAAACATTTTTCGACGTAACTCACTTGTCTATAAATCGGAAATCTATTTTACAAAACAACTCTACAATCTATATACATATAATAAAATTGTAGAAAAGTCAAAACTGTACATTGAATATTTTTTAAAAAGAATACTTGGTGTGTGATCTGCAATCGATACCGAAGCCAAAAATATACTTTTTAGAATTTTTGTCTGTTTGTCTGTTTGTCTGTTTGTCTGTTTGTCTGTTTGTCTGTTTGTCTGTATGTATGTCCGGGATAAACTCAAAAAGTACTGCATGGATTTACTTCAAATTTGGCACGAAAATTATTAAGAAGTCGGGTCAACATATAGGCTACATATTATCACGCTATCACCTACGAGGAACGAGCAGTGAACCTTTATTTCTTCAATGTATTCTGTAGCAACGTGTAATCTAACGACGCATATTTGTATGTTGTTATGGTGTTATTATGTTAATAACCATGCTTTAATCTATACATATAATAATAATAATAATATAATATAAGTTAGCTTCACATTTTAATTAACTTATGCCGTTAAACATAACAGACAATTTTAAAACAGTGCCATCTATGAGATTTACAAAACAGAAAACATTAAGTTGAATTACACGTGTAAGCACTTTTTGGTTTTAGATATAAATAAATCTTTGAGATTTTAAAAACATCAAGTCGAATTACATGTTTAAACACTTTTTGAATATAAATAATTGAAATTTCATCATGCGCTTGCGGTCAATAGATGTTTTTAAGAGTCATAGATGGAGTTGTGCATTTTCTTCTTTAAAATTGTATCGTTAATTCTTTTCAGAGATGAGCAAGACAATTAAAAAAATGTATTTGTATATGCTAAAAACTGTTAATATTTTTGTTCGGTATTTATTGGTGTAATGATTGCTTCGTAATTTTATAATTTTACACCATTAAAAAAAAATGTTTCCTATTCGCTAACTAGATGGCGTTGGCGTCGAATTAGATCGCGCTATAATTTCGTTCACCAAAAGTGATGTTATGAGTACGGATGTCGCCGCGACAACTCATAGAAACTGGGGTTACCTGCGTTGCTATAAGTTATCGTGTGCTTAGTCGAATTTAACGTGAAAACTGAAAATACTTTCCTGAAATATAATTAAAAAAAAAAATATTTACTTAAATAAGCTTCATTCGGAATCGGACTACTGCTTACTGCTTAGCTATCATTATCTGTGTGTAAATTCTCAGCGTGTAAATTATTTTCTGTTATTTTTCAAACTTAAAATAATCAAAATGCCTAGAAAACGGTCTAATCTATCCCAATCCTCAAACGATAGTCGAAGGAAAAGGTTAGCTCGATCTCTTGAAACCACCATTGAGCGTGAGGCAAGGATAGCTACTCTTCGAGAACACAATGCGGAAATTCGAGATGGAGAAAGTAGTACGTCGCGCCAGTCCCGATTAGATACTATGCGCACTCAGAATGCATCGTTGCGGTCTCTGGAAAGTATAGAAGCATACGAAATGCGGCTATTAAATGATCGGAAGCGCCATGCTGAGTCTCGCGCGTCAGAGACATACACGCAACAAGAGACAAGACTGAGTTTGCAGCGCAGCCGCACTTATGCCGCTCGATCGTGCGAGAGTGCTGAAATTCGAGAAGCTCGATTGGAAAGCGACCGGGAGCGTCACGCTGAGTCTCGCGCGTCAGAGACGTACACGCAGCTAGAGACGAGGTTGAGTTCCCAGCGCTCTCGCACAGATGCAGCTCTAGATGCAGCCTATATGTTGACCCGACTTCTTAATAATTTTCGTGCCAAATTTGAAGTAAATCCATGCAGTACTTTTTGAGTTTATCCCGGACATACATACAGACAAACAGACAAACAGACAAACAGACAAACAGACAAACAGACAAACAGACAAAAATTCTAAAAAGTATATTTTTGGCTTCGGTATCGATTGCAGATCAACAATCAATCAACAGACATCAGATCAACAGACAAACAGACAAACAGACAAACAGACAAAAATTCTAAAAAGTATATTTTTGGCTTCGGTATCGATTGCAGATCACACACCAAGTATTCTTTTTAAAAAATATTCAATGTACAGTTTTGACTTTTCTACAATTTTATTATATGTATAGATACTTGGTGTGTGATCTGCAATCGATACCGAAGCCAAAAATATACTTTTTAGAATTTTTGTCTGTTTGTCTGTTTGTCTGTTTGTCTGTTTGTCTGTTTGTCTGTATGTATGTCCGGGATAAACTCAAAAAGTACTGCATGGATTTACTTCAAATTTGGCACGAAAATTATTAAGAAGTCGGGTCAACATATAGGCTACATATTATCACGCTATCACCTACGAGGAACGAGCAGTGAACCTTTATTTCTTCAATGTATTCTGTAGCAACGTGTAATCTAACGACGCATATTTGTATGTTGTTATGGTGTTATTATGTTAATAACCATGCTTTAATCTATACATATAATAATAATAATAATATAATATAAGTTAGCTTCACATTTTAATTAACTTATGCCGTTAAACATAACAGACAATTTTAAAACAGTGCCATCTATGAGATTTACAAAACAGAAAACATTAAGTTGAATTACACGTGTAAGCACTTTTTGGTTTTAGATATAAATAAATCTTTGAGATTTTAAAAACATCAAGTCGAATTACATGTTTAAACACTTTTTGAATATAAATAATTGAAATTTCATCATGCGCTTGCGGTCAATAGATGTTTTTAAGAGTCATAGATGGAGTTGTGCATTTTCTTCTTTAAAATTGTATCGTTAATTCTTTTCAGAGATGAGCAAGACAATTAAAAAAATGTATTTGTATATGCTAAAAACTGTTAATATTTTTGTTCGGTATTTATTGGTGTAATGATTGCTTCGTAATTTTATAATTTTACACCATTAAAAAAAAATGTTTCCTATTCGCTAACTAGATGGCGTTGGCGTCGAATTAGATCGCGCTATAATTTCGTTCACCAAAAGTGATGTTATGAGTACGGATGTCGCCGCGACAACTCATAGAAACTGGGGTTACCTGCGTTGCTATAAGTTATCGTGTGCTTAGTCGAATTTAACGTGAAAACTGAAAATACTTTCCTGAAATATAATTAAAAAAAAAAATATTTACTTAAATAAGCTTCATTCGGAATCGGACTACTGCTTACTGCTTAGCTATCATTATCTGTGTGTAAATTCTCAGCGTGTAAATTATTTTCTGTTATTTTTCAAACTTAAAATAATCAAAATGCCTAGAAAACGGTCTAATCTATCCCAATCCTCAAACGATAGTCGAAGGAAAAGGTTAGCTAGATCTCTTGAAACCACCATTGAGCGTGAGGCAAGGATAGCTACTCTTCGAGAACACAATGCGGAAATTCGAGATGGAGAAAGTAGTACGTCGCGCCAGTCCCGATTAGATACTATGCGCACTCAAAATGCATCGTTGCGGTCTCTGGAAAGTATAGAAGCATACGAAATGCGGCTATTAAATGATCGGAAGCGCCATGCTGAGTCTCGCGCGTCAGAGACATACACGCAACAAGAGACAAGACTGAGTTTGCAGCGCAGCCGCACTTATGCCGCTCGATCGTGCGAGAGTGCTGAAATTCGAGAAGCTCGATTGGAAAGCGACCGGGAGCGTCACGCTGAGTCTCGCGCGTCAGAGACGTACACGCAGCTAGAGACGAGGTTGAGTTCCCAGCGCTCTCGCACAGATGCAGCTCGATTTTGTGAGAGTGTCGAAGCGCGAGAAGCTCGACTGGAAAGCGACCGGGAGCGCCACGCTGAGTCTCGCGCGTCAGAGACGTACACGCAGCTAGAGACGAGGTTGAGTTCCCAGCGCTCTCGCACAGATGCAGCTCGATTTTGTGAGAGTGTCGAAGCGCGAAAAGCTCGACTGGAAAGCGACCGGGAGCGCCACGCTGAGTCTCGCGCGTCAGAGACGTACACGCAGCAAGAGACGAGGTTGAGTTCCCAGCGCTCTCGCACAGATGCAGCTCGATTTTGTGAGAGTGTCGAAGCGCGAGAAGCTCGACTGGAAAGCGACCGGGAGCGCCACGCTGAGTCTCGCGCGTCAGAGACGTACACGCAGCAAGAGACGAGGTTGAGTTCCCAGCGCTCTCGCTCAGATGCCGCTCGATTTTATGAGAGTGTCGAAGCGCGAGAAGCGCGACTGGAAAGCGACCGGGAGCGCCACGCCGAGTCTCGCGCGAGACGAGGTTGAATTCGCAGCGGAGTCGCACTTCTCTTTCTCGGTCGATCGAAGATCATGAAGAGCGGATGACCCGGTTAAGAAGAGATCGTTCTCAGCATGCCCTTTCACGGTCGTTAGAGAACGATGAGCAGCGTGAAGAACGTCGTGCAGCTGCTCGGCAGCGGTACCACGACGTGTGTGGCGATACGTCTGCTCATCTATCGCTAGAACGGGATAGAATTCAAGAGTTTCGAGGATCTTGGTCGGGTGAACAGCGTGCGGCACAACTAGAACTAGATCGTCTGCGGCGTAGCATGAATCAACTTTCAACATCTGACGATGAATCCATGGTTTACGATATCGAAGAGCAATCGTGGCTAAATAAAGAGGGAAGTGGATTTATGTACAATGTTGCGATTAACTACGCCGCACACGGAGATATTGGTGTCTTAGAAGAAGTGTGTGCCCACTGTCAAGCCCGCAAATGGAAAGGAGAGCCCAATGGGATGTGTTGTGCATCTGGTAAGGTACGCTTGGAGTCTATGCAAGACCCACCAGATCTGTTAAGAATCTTACTAAATGGCGAACATCCGAAGTCCAGCCATTTTTTGAAAAACATCCGAGCTTATAACAGCGCCTTCCAGATGACTTCGTTTGGTGCAAATCAAATCGTTGAAGCAGGTTTCATGCCGACATTCAAGGTCCAGGGGCAAGTTTACCATCAAATCGGTTCGCTGCTACCTACAGACATTCCAAAATTTTTGCAAATTTATTTTGTAAGTGATTTTGAAGAACAAGCAAACCTACGAAGTAGACACATCCCCAATTTGGACCCTGTTCTGGTCAGAGGATTGCAAAGTATGTTGCATAACGTTAATCCGCACATTGGCAACTTCAAAGCCGCTCTGGCGTCGGTGCCTGAGAACGAGCGCAACCGCTTTAAGTTTGTCATCAGTGCAGATAGAAAGCCGATTGCAGCCCATCCGGGACGATATAATGCGCCAACGACGAATGAGGTCGCCGTTCTCTTAGTCGATCAGGAGTGTGATAAAAGAGATATCGTCTTACGCACGCACGATGACCGGCTTCAAAGGATCAGCGAAACTCACCGCGCGTACGATTCTCTTCAATATCCGCTCATGTTTTGTCGCGGAGAGGATGGCTACCATTTCGCCCACTATAATGTAGACCCCCAGACAGGCTCCCCAAATTATAACAAAAAAACGTCCGCCATGCAGTTCTACAGCTTCTTGATCCAGCTGAGGGTGAACAATGGCTCTTATCTCCACCATCATCGTACACTCTTTAGTCAGTTTCTGGTGGACATGTATGCCAAAATTGAGACAGAGCGTTTGGTATTTATAAGGTCCAATCAAAGAAAGCTGAGAGCTGAGAACTACGTCCATCTCAGAGATGCCATGCAGAATGATGCCAATGCTCAAGATGTAGGAAGGATGGTCATTCTCCCCTCCACCTTCACAGGAGGTCCGCGGTACATGCACGAGAGGACCCAAGATGCATTTTGCTATGTGCGAAAGTTTGGTCGCCCGGACCTCTTTATTACTATCACTACCAACCCAAAGTGGCCTGAAATAACAGCTCAACTCCTTGCAGGACAGGTTTCGTACGAAGGGCACGACTTGATCTCTCGCGTATTCCACCTGAAGTTGAAATGCCTTATGGATCTTCTAACAAAGGCAAAAGTGTTTGGTACAGTCCGATGTCATATGTACTCCGTGGAATGGCAAAAACGCGGCTTGCCACACGCGCATCTGCTTTTGTGGTTGGAAGAAAAGATTAGGCCTATCCAGATTGATCAAGTCATAAGTGCAGAGCTTCCGGACCCTGACGTTGATCCTGTTCTGCATCAAATTGTTAAAAGTCACATGGTGCATGGCCCCTGTGGCACGTTAAATCCAAGTTCCCCTTGTATGAAAGACGGACGTTGTACAAAAAGATTCCCAAAAAAATTTACCAACGAAACCATTACTGGTGAGGATGGATATCCCTCATACCGGCGCCGATCACCAGCAGAGGGCGGGCATTCCACTGAGCTGAGCGTGCGTGGCCAGGCGCGACCGGTCGATAACCGATGGATTGTTCCTTACTCACCAGTACTGTCCAGGACCTTCCAGACGCACATCAACGTCGAGTCGTGCACCAGCGTCGGGTCGATCAAATATATCTGCAAATACGTGAACAAAGGTAGCGATCAGGCGACGTTTGCTTTACAGAACACTGACAGAGACGAGGTGACCAAGTATCAGTCCGGTCGCTACATCAGCACGTCTGAAGCAGTTTGGCGGATACTGGCGTTCTCTATACATGACAGGCATCCTGCCGTCATGCATTTAGACGTCCACCTAGAAAACGGTCAGCGCATATATTTTGATCCCAACAACGTTGCTGAGCGCTTAGAAAATCCGCGCCAAACAACTCTCTTGGCATTTTTCAGGCTCTGCGAAATCGACCAGTTTGCGAGGTTCCTTACGTATGACGAGGTGCCTTCATATTACACGTACGACAAGCAAAGGGGAATATTTAACCGACGTCGAAGAGGAGGTGCTGTCGAAGGTTTTCCGGGAATTTTCAAGGACACCGTATTGGGTAGAGTTTATACCGTGCACCCGAATAATGGCGAATGCTATTTTCTGCGGTTATTACTTCACACGATCCGAGGCCCAACGTCTTTTGCCTTTCTGAGAACATTTGATGGCGTGGAGTATCCCACTTACCGCGCAGCCTGTGTAGCACGTCACCTTCTCGACGGTGACCAAAACTGGGATGACACCCTCGCGGAGGCGAGCGTCAGTAACAGCCCCAGCCGTATGCGTCATCTGTTTGCCGTCATCTTGGTGTTTTGTGGAGTCACGAACCCGGTAGCTTTGTGGGAAAAATATCGACATCATCTATCTGAAGATTTTCTACGAGCTTTGAGGCGTGCTACTGGAGACGAAGTCGAAGTAACTGATGAACGCGTGCTGAACACCTGTCTTAGTTCACTTCAAGACGTGGTCATTTCCATCGGCGGCAATCCATTGGTCGAATATGGGTTACCAGCTCCCCAATCATCACCGCATCAAGACCGTGGAAATCGAGAGTATAACGCTGAGACAATTTACGATCCGAGCGAAATGACCACCATACGAAATCACCATGTCGCTTTGTTCTCTTCAGAGCAAAAACAAATTTATGACACTGTTCTTAAAAGCGTTGGGCAAAACCAGGGTAAAATGTTTTTCTTGGATGCTCCTGGTGGAACAGGAAAAACATTTGTTACCACTGGCATACTTGCAGAGGTCAGGAGGCAAGGCAAAATTGCCATTGCTGTAGCGTCGTCGGGAATCGCTGCCACACTGCTTCCGGGTGGCAAGACAGCACATGCCATGTTTAAAATTCCCATCGATTTAGAGAGCACCGAAACGCCTGTTTGTGGTGTGTCACGCAATAGTGATAAGGGACACGTGCTGAAGGATTGCTCTCTGATCGTATGGGATGAGTGTACGATGGCCAATAGAAAAGCAGTTGAGGCCGTGGACAGAACCCTGCAGGACATCCGCAGGAACGAACACTTGATGGGTGGTGTCACAGTTCTATTCAGTGGCGATTTCCGACAAACGCTTCCCGTGGTGACGCGGGGATCGAGGGCTGACGAGGTGAATGCTTCGTTGAAACGATCTTCGCTGTGGTCACGAGTTCGTACGCTGCGCTTGACCATTAATATGAGAGCTCGGCTCGGCGGCAATGCACGTGCTCAAGAATTCTCCGATGTTCTTCTAAGTCTTGGCGAAGGCACTCTACCAGAGGAGAGAGGTGGGCAGGTGGTGCTTCCAGAGTCTCTCGGTAGAGTCGTATCCAGCTTAGAAGAACTCATTCGCTGTGTGTACGGGGACATCAGTCATATACCGCACCAGCAGAATTCTTGGGTATGTGAGCGGGCAATTTTGACGCCCAAAAATGGTCAGGCTGAAGCAATCAACGAATGCATTCTCTCGAAAATTGAGGGGAATGAAGTGGTTTACACCTCTATAAACACTGTCATCGAGCAAGATGATGCCACACATTATCCCGTGGAATTTCTGAACTCTCTGTCAGCAAGTGGACTTCCAGCGCATACTATCAAGCTGAAAGTCGGTGTCCCGATTATGCTTCTTCGGAACCTATCTCCTCCGAAGTTGTGTAACGGGACCCGCCTTAAAGTCATCTCGCTCCACAGACACAGCATTGAGGCGGAAATTCTTACGGGTTGTGGCGTAGGCGAGGCAGTATTTGTACCACGCATTCCCCTCATACCTCATAACTTCCCGTTCCAGTTCAAGCGCGTACAGTTCCCCGTGAGTGTTTGCTTCGCGATGACCATCAATAAGTCGCAGGGGCAGACACTGAGAGCAGCGGGTGTCGACCTCAGGACGAGCTGCTTCTCACACGGGCAGCTGTACGTCGCTTGCTCCCGCGTCACCAGTCCTGACTCTCTTTACATTTTGGCTGCGGAGAGCCAAACCAGCAATGTTGTTTATAGAGAAGTTTTATAAGTATATATTTTTATCCTTTTCTATATTTATATTTTCTTATTCATTATTTTCTACATTTGCTTCAGTCGCAACTTATTACTTAATTCAGCAGAATCACCATAAAGTCATTTATTCAAAGCAGACTGAAAATCAGCACTTTTGAAGTTCAACAATTTTACAAAAGACAGTCTCCCTCTGTTACTGTACTTTCTGTATTTATGAAATGTAAAGAAGTAACGGGTAAATAAATGTTATTTTAAAAGGTATAATCGTAGGTATTTTTGGTGCTGTATAGCGTTCAGGCAGATGACGTCGCGGGCTACAGCTATACTACAAAAATTCCTGTTAAAATGAAAATAAACAATGCGGGCAACAACCATTGCTACCGCAATCTGTACTTATCCTACCAGTTACAATTTCATTTTAGAGGTAATTACTTCTCAACTGTCTATGTAAAAATATAGCTATCTGATCACAAATTCCACGCGTACGAAGTCGCGGGCACAGCTAGTATATTAATATACATCACACACGGACATGACATTAATCTGTATTTGTACAATCTCCGCCATCCCACCCACATTTCATTTGGTGGTGACTGATAGTGAGCTCGTGGTTACTGAGGAACTCCGCTATGCCTAATATATATATACGAGTATATATATTCTGCGCTATACACTCTTAGTTAAGAAATAAGATCAATCCAAATCTTTTTAAATAGCAGATTTACAAAGATATTGAGAGAAAAAATATGTATTACGATATTTACTGCTGATATTTACAGTTTTTTAAAGTATAGGGGGTCAAACAAGCAGGCGTGACACTTAATGTTGAGTAACAAACGCCGCCCATGGACACCTAAACTGTTACAATTACATTGTCGGCCCTTTTACAACGGGATATGGAAGGAGTCGAAAGTGGGATGGGAAAGGGAGGTATCCGGAGGCCTAACCACCTTTCCTCGTCCCCTTCCTATCCCACTTCCGACACCTTCCATATCCGGACATAGACATAGACAGCAGAAAGCGACTTCGTTTTGTGACTATGTAATAATAATACGTCAATCTTAGAACCTACTAAGACATATTGCAAATTTCCTTCACAAAGTAATAATTTCTACTACTAATAATATCTAAGGACATAAACTAATCTAAACTTATCGTAAAATAAATCATTTAAATACAAAGATAAAACGGCTCCATAAGACAAGCTAGCTAGTTCAAAAAAGGCATATTCTATATCTAATAACTTAAGTAATAACACATTATGTAGTCGAAGTAATAAATAGTACACTAACTAAATAAAAAATAATAACACAGAATAAAAACGTAAAACATTTCTCAAAATTTTCATTTTATTTTAAATTCACATCGTAATAACTCCAAAATACATAAAACATTCATATTGCGTAGATGCGAAAAGTCGTTTTAGTAAATATATGCTTTTAACTAGAGTATTTCGCTAACGATTCGCTTGATGAACTATTGGCTTATCACGCAGGCTTCTATTAGGAAGGTAGCGGTTACGAATTCTGGTACACATGAACTATTTTGTCTTTGGAAAGTTATATATTCTTAACGAATACTGTATATAATGTATCCATGTATTATTAATAGGACCGTTACTTGTGGGAAAGTTGTTTTTCATCCATACCTATAATAACTTATGTTATTTCGGTATAAAACAAAAGGAACAAATAACTATTGTTAAATTACACGTGACCTAAATCAAATGTACGTGTTTAACTGGTTGATGAATTTCTATGGGTTTGGATTTTCATTTGAATAAAGTAGCTTTAAATTTTAGTCTCGAATTGATCGACAATTTTGGTTAGTTCTCAGATTTAAACTCTCCCATCCGCATCACCATTTGTAACTATACTACTGTATTTAGTTTGATATATTTCCATATGCATTTAGTATATTTGTACATACGTGCATGCATAGCTTCACGCCAAATCCCTTGCGGGGTAGGCATGGAGAACAAAGCACCATAAGTCAATATTATTAAAGGCCTCACTCGCTTCGTTGACTTTCATAACTCTTTTCATGCACGTGTCCTCGACTCTTTCTTTCCATCTATCCACTTTTACACTGTATATCTGCTTAGTAAATCTCTCATCATCCATTCTTTATACATGTCCGAGCCATCGGAGCATGCCCTTTGTTACTTTTACACCGACACTCTCTTTCAATCCAACTTCCATGCTTATAACCATGTTTTCGACGCGGCCAGCGTCAGTTGGTATATTTATATTGACTAATATTAGATTCAACCATCTCTTTCCTACTTTTATATAATATTTATCCAAGTCACGAACCGGAATCTTGGCAGAATACGTCTTGATTTGCAAATGCCGGAAATTGATTTGACCCAAATGGTTATAATATGTCAGTGCGGTTCAGCCACGGCATAATATGTTGCCACGATTGCATGATTCTACTCAAGCGGTACGGAATTGGATTTTGCTGTTATTACCTTAGTGAGTTTCATCTTCGTCTATGTTTTATTTTAGGTAAAATATCAATAGATTGCACACACATTTTCCAAACATGAATTCAGCGTAACAATCACTAGAACTGTATAGCATTGATATTTTACTTACTTAACTTCACGGTAAGTCCCTCGCCGGGTAGACAGTAAGAATAGAGAATAATAACAAGTGATTGTGTGTGTGTTCAGTATGTGTACTTATATTTATTGAAATAAATTATTTATACAGAAACTAGTATTTTTATTTAGTATAATTATTAACTAATAGTCTCGGTGGTCCAGTGGTGGAGCACACCGCTTCTGAATCCATAGATCGGGTTCGAATCCTGGCAATGACTTTTCGAAATTCATTTCGAAAGTAATGTGTGATAAATATTGATGACTAAACATTTTGTGCCCGGTATGGCAATAGGTTCGCCACCTATTTCAGTTGGGACATAAAGATAACGGCGAGTCGAGGCTTAACAGACACTACCCTTCACTATTTTACACCTTCGGATAGAAAAAGGCGTGAAGTTATGTTATGTTATGTATATTAAGTAAACATAAGTTGAATAAAAAAAAATACTAAAACAATTTTTATTTCTAAGCTTCCACAGCTTCAACATATTATTGCATATTGGTCTCTTAGGCTGACATCAATATTTGTCATAACATAACTTCACGCCTTTTGTTACTCGAAGGTGTAGGCAGCGGCTGTTAAGCCTCGTCTCGCCGTTATGTTTACGTCCCAAGTGGAATAGGTGGCGAACCTATTGCCATACCGGGCACAAAGTTTTACAGTCATCGATATTTATCACACATAACTTCCGAAAACAATTTCGAAAAGTTATTGGTGTGTGCCTGTGTCTGGAATCGAACCCAGATCTCTGGATCAGAAGTCGTGTGCTCGACCACTGCGCCACCGAGACTTAAATATTATCGAAATGAATACCAAAAATTCACTGGTCCGCCTTCGAATTCAGAACCTTAGAATCCGAATTGATTGTGGTATCACATTCAACCATTTAGATGATAAATATCGATAACCAGACAAAATTAGTAATTGGTAGAAAAAATATTTCTCTACCTGTAGTTTAACTTTGTCGATTCGGCTCCCCGTTGCAAATCAGAAGTCTCGGGTTCGTTGCCTGGCATAAACTAATGACTTATTTATGTTGTATTATAAGGCTAAAGGTCATCTTTAATCTTATATCTAATCGATATAAGATAATCTTTAGCCGTCATGTCAGCTTAGATCTAATATATTTGGGATAGCAAAAGAGGAGTCGAGGCATTGGTCTAGGAGGTTATAAAAAGCCCGCACGTCTTTTCTCTTTTAGAAATAAATGGGAGTTTAAGTATTCTTCTTATAGAGTTGTATTCTTTACAGAGGAAGAATGCGAAGATTCTGTGTACGCCGGGCTCCCAGTGAGGCATCGTCCAGAACCGCCTGGTGCCCTGGCGCAGGTCACCAAGTTTACAACACAGGAGATCAAACTTATGTATCGTGGGTTTAAGCAGGTCAGTCGTGGTGCCCAATTGTGAGAAAAAATATCATTAATAATCATTGATTGTCGAACAGTCTTAAATTAACCTGGAAACCATAGTGCGTGGTAGTTCATAGTGCCACCAATTATATTTAAGAATCCATATTAAGAGTTATAGATTTAAGAATCCATTCAAATACAAATATATCTAATATTAAAAAATCTCGTGTCACAGTGTCTGTTACCAAACATCTACGAAACGCCTTGACCGACTTTTATGTAAACTTTTGCACATATTTGTAACATCTGAGAATCGGTAGTGAATTCTCAAACAGCTGAGTGATAACATTGGCCCACCCCTGATTATTTTATTATTGACTATTTATACTAATCTTAAAAGCTGAAGAGTTACTCTAATCTCAGAACTGCTGGTTCAATTTGAAAAAATATTTTGGAACTAAGTTCCATACGGCAGGCTTGGAGGAGATAGGGATTTTGCTGTGCGGCCGAACTGAAAAAAAATGTGATAGTAAAATCGTAAGAAAAAGTCCGTGGAATAAAACCGTTAAATGAGACGTGCGCGACAGTCATATACACAAGCGAGTAGTGTATAATACCTTCGTCTTTCTCCTTCTTTCAGCAATAGAATTTAATGACGAGACTGATTAACAAGAATTACTTATAACAATTATTATAATAAACTTTTTTTTTAATTATTTCTATTTCTATGTAATTTTATGTTGTCAAACAAAAATAAAGAGACATATTTTGTTATTCTAATTGATAATTTGAATTACGATTTTTTATTTTACGTAATTTATTATTTCCTAAAATACTGAATTTCCTAAATACTTTCCTGTAGTTAAATAAAAACTAATGAGCAAAATTAAGAGAGAAATCAAGAAAACCTACATAAAATTGAGCTCGATTTTTTTGCAAATTGTGTCGATTCTACATTAGTCGAAGGAACTTCGTTCCCACCTGGTGTCCTACGACGCCACATCTTTTTTCTTATTTTATTGAATAAATAGTCTATTTATTGAGGAACACTGCGATTATATAATATCATGCTACGACCAATATGTGTGGAGAATTGACTTTTATTAGTAAAAGCATATAACATGGCGGTACAAAGTACGCGCGGTCAGCTAGTAATGTCATGAAAATACAATTTATTATTTATTTACGTTATCAAAGAGTTCGGATAGAGGTTTTCGTATACAAGATGCTAAAAGTGCACTTTGCAATAGGTGAGTGGTTGAGTAAAGTTAAACATCCGATTAAAATCACTGGTTTCTACAGAATATACATAGATGTGTTTAATAAATATATAAAGTTAGAGTGTGCTTGTATTAAGTAAACTTAGTACTAATGGCTCAGTTGAGAAAAGTCGTTCAGAAGCTGAAAGCTCTTTTTGAACTTAGTTTATTAATATATCAAGGTGCTGCTGTGTTTATATATTACTTGTGAGTTCCTCCTACGAATGCATGTAATAAATACTGGTGCAACTATTGAGTGATGTTTGTTTTTGAACATAATAACACACTGTGGCCCATTTAACTTTCCAAGTTGAATAAATAGTGCTTGTTTTATGAAAACTAGGCAACTGATATCAATACACATATATTTTCTTTGTAAATAGATATAAAGACTCCATACAAATACCTATACATACTCATTATTGATATTCTGTTGTTCTCTGGTAGGTATCGAGCTAGCCGATATCTACTCAGCAGTCAGCTAATTTATCAATGCACTACGAGGCCATTTAAATTATACTAATGATTGAATTTTAATTTAATAGGAATGTCCAACCGGCGTGGTTGATGAGGAGGCATTCAAACACATCTTCTCCCAGTTCTTCCCATTAGGAGGTAAGAAACATATTTTACACCATAATTTTCTGCAGTTACTAATTTGAAATAAGGAATGTACAGTTGTGTGGCTCAAGTGGCTCAGTGGTCCTGCTTCTGAACTTGTAGAATCTAATCTAATACTAGAATATTATTGCAAACAGATTCGTCGCAATACGCTCACTTCGTGTTCAACACAATCAAGCATAAGCAGAGTGGAAAGATCAATTTTGAGGTAAGTCAGATCTTCTTACAATTATTAGTTAGTTTTAACTTTTAGAGCAACAGAGTTAGCTGAATGAACAGGTCGACTCGACCGGAGAAATTCTACGTACTTTCAGAATATCGCCGTAAAGCGACTCATGTCGCGTTTCGTTCGGTAAGAGAAGTATCCGAAAGTCTTTCCCCTTCCTCCCTCTTTAAAATAGTAAGAAATAAAAGATGAGATGGCTGTTGTATCCTTATTAAAAAAAAAAACTGTAATTCTTTCTATGTTCTCATACCAAAACATACAGTACTATACATACTAGTGGCACGATTCATAGGTCTCATGTTCGAATCGAGGTGTACACATGTAAGGTTCATCGAAAACCCCGAGTTAGTCAGTACCCACAGCAATGATCGCGATCCGATGCAAAATTCTCGTGAATATGAATAAAATTTGAATATTTATGGATTCGATTTTTATCTGGTCTTAAACTTAACAACGATACCGCACAACCGATTCCAATTTATTTTTATCTCAAGAACTAGGAGGGTTATTTTTCTCGTTTTATCTTGAAATTTTCATAGTCAACATGATTTTCCTCGAAATATCAATGGGTAAATATAGAATGGATTTTTTTGCGCTATCCAATTATAAATTGCGTATTTCGCACTTTTGTATGTAACATAACTAAACTTCACGCCTTTTTCTACTCTAAGGTATAGGCAGTGGCTCTTAAGCCTCAACTCGCGGTTATGTTTACGTCGCAAACAGAATAGGTGGAACCTATTGCCACACCGGGCTCAAAGTTATCAGTGATCGATATCTATTACACATAACTTTCGAAAAGTCCTTGGTGTGAGCCGGGATTGGAACCCACGACCCCTGAATTCAGAAAAAACAAAATCGGCTCAGCAGTTCGCATAACAACGGATATATTAATTAACGGAAGGCTAGTACTGTGTATAAGTCCGAAATAATGGACTCTGCACCATTGCTTTGAATTCATTGTGTAATGTTATTCACCATCAGATCACAACCCCTGGAGCTATTCATAATAAAGTACCTACATCGTTTCAGAGTCGCTGAAGCGACTTATCTAATACATTTCAAAGTGTTTTTCTAGTAATCCAAAATAAGGTTATAACAATGGAAAAATTGGAAAAGTTAGCGGGAAATTTGGAAAGTTTTCGGGCAATATTGAAAGTGATTTTCTGAAGACATTTTGTTGGAACTCAAGAAAATAACTTTAAGTCACAAGTCGACTGATGGACTTTGGATTCTGTTTTATTCATCTCAAATTGTGGACATTTATTATAGATTTAGTTTGCGTATTTAAAAGGAAAAATAACAAAAGATTGCACGTGTTATTAGTTAATGTGGCCAGTGCGAGAATGAGTAATGCGAAATGGAACATGTATTATGTCCAGTTACAAAGTTATATGAGAAAGTGTCTGTGTATGTGTGAAGTTCCTGCAGGTCTAACTAGAGCGGTGTCACACGACCGCGTTCGAGATTCTCTGGCCGATATTGTTTGCACATTACCGGATGTTGTGCAATGTACAATATTAGTTACCCGAGGCGACCGCAGGCTATCTCCGACAAATTGCAAACGCTTCGTATCGAAATTGTTCTCTCTCCATTAATATTAAAACA
This sequence comes from Euproctis similis, assembly GCA_905147225.2. Classification (NCBI taxonomy): domain Eukaryota; kingdom Metazoa; phylum Arthropoda; class Insecta; order Lepidoptera; family Erebidae; genus Euproctis; species Euproctis similis. The sequence goes on from LR990107.1 coordinate 6,067,595, forward strand.
AGCTATTGATTGATTTTATATAAAATAATAAGAGATAAGGTAAAATAATTGCAACCCGGTATTCAATATGTTATGTTTACGTCCCAAATGGAATAGGTGGCGAACATATTGCGGGCACAAAGTTTTCAGTCATCTATATTTATCACACTTAACTTCCGACATTAATTTCGAAGAGTCAGTGGTGTGAGCCAGGATTCGAACCCGTGACATCTGGATTCAGAAGCCGTGTGCTCGACCACTGGACCACCGAGACTAAAATTTTCTCCAAAAATAGAATAGAATATAAAGCACTTTAAAGAAAAAAGATTACAGTAAAAAGTACATGATAAATGTTGGATGAATACAATAGGCGGGCTTATCGCGTGCTGCGATTTCTGCCAGACAACCTTTAGGTGGACATGTTAGCTAGGAAGAATAATACGCGGTGTACAGTTGCTTGTTTACAATATACATGATCGAATCTCATGTAGATAAATGCATACATACACATAATACATACATACATAATTACACATAAATAGATACATACATACACAATATAGGTAATATTATTATATATGCATACAGACGATATATAACAACGTTTAGAACATCATACATAACGAACTCATTTACAGTGCAAATAGTGGTTTTTGAGATGTTTTTTAAAAGTTGCCAGAGTCTTAGCGTGACGAATAGACAGTGGCAATTCATTCCACAATCGAGCTGCCTGGACTGAAAAAGATTTATCAAGAAAATTTGTGGATTGCACTGGTATTTCCAGGGTCAAGCTCGCCGATGATCGCAAGCATCTCGCATTTGTGTCATGGAGAAACGCGAAAGGTTTTTTTAAGATAGTAAGGAGTAGCGGGATTGAAGAGAGTACTGTACAGAAGGCAGAGAATATGAGTATTCCTTCGAAGGCGAATGGGCAACCACTTGAGCGTATTACGAAATTCGGTGATGTTGTCATATTTGAAATAAAAAATGTCGAAATAAATCAAATCAAATAGTATATATAAATATACTTTTCAAATATGGCCTTATCTTATATATATATAATTGGCATTTCAGAATCTGCTCCAACGATTTTCATGAAATTTAGCAATAGGGTGTTTCGGGGGCGATATATCGACATTTTATCGTGTTTTATCGTGTCGTATCGTATCGTATTTTATCGTGTCGTATCGTATCGTATTTTATAGTTCATATCTTTTATTATTCTGTCGGTAAGATCAGAAAGTATTATTCATTTTTCATCATTTTATTAATATATAATTCGTACTTAAACATAATTTCCAAAAAACACAATTTATAAAATAATAATAATACCGAGCAAAGCTCGGTCATCCATGTACTACATATTAAGACATGAGATCCAAAATTACGCTATATTTGTTTTCTCATACATCATATTATTATTACGTAACTATAAGCAATAAATAAGCATTTTTTTTTAACATGTCTAAAAACATGTAAAAAAATTTAAAATAACATCCAATCTCCAAATTAAAATAACATATCCCTTACATTAGGGACATGTTATTTTCTAGACGCGTAAGTTTACGTAAATTGTTTGTGATTATAAAAAAGACAATACTCTAAGAAACTTTGTCTTTTGAGATCAGGCTAAATGAAATAAGTTACAGACGAATTAGTAAAAACAAAATACTTTTTGGGTCTCCAGAAAAGTCGTATTTTTTACCTTTACGTTAGTAATCGACATTTCTAATTTTGAGTTTGCATTGATGTTGTTTTGATAAATGCTATATGTAAGTTTTATTATTGTACTTAGTTGTTGCATAACGTTACCATTCTAAATAGAAGATGTCCCGTCAATTGAGCTAGACTAATATCATATGATTTCTCTCATTATCTTTTAGGACGATGATTTTAAGTTGCTTGGGCCATAATTGTGATGGTCGAGTATTCTGGCTGCTACACCTCTTTTGCACGAGCCTACTGCTATGTTTTCAGTAGCGATAATAATACTATTGTATCAATTTTAAATGGTTTTGATAAGAGTATTTGGCACATGAGTTTCTTGCCCGTTTCTTCTCATGAAAGCCCCTACACTCGTGGCGATTGCGTCCGTGTTTTCTTGTTCCACGGAGGCACTTTCCTCAAGCGCTCGTGTTTAAGAATTTTAATTTTAAATATTTTCGTACCTTGACTATTTTTAAGTGTCTGTGAAGACCAATGAAAGTAAAACCACTTTGACTTTGAAACTTCTGGTTCGATGACTTCATCCATATTCATAAAATATCAATAACTGTAAAGTCATCATAAATAAAATGCATCAACGTGTTATTCGTGCCAATCATTTGAAATTTTAATATTGTAACTGAATATTGTATTTCCATGAATAATAAATATTTTTAATTGAATCGATTTCGCTCATAATATTCTTTTCTATATCGAGTATTTATTGGGAAATCAGCAAGGGAACTCCTCATAGTACTTACTCGCATTTTGACTGCGCTTATTCCACATTCGTGCTCACTCTGCAATACCCGTTGGTGTCAGTAGTCGCCTACTGCATTTTGTATATCAATCAACCTTTCCTACATGAGATATTATCGACCATATTTTCACCGCTATATTCACGAGTTTCCTTATTATATTCTTCTTTTTACATCTGCGATGTACTCGTATCTTCCATCCTTGCTAAATTTAAATACGCTCAAATCAATTTTCATCCAAGATACTACTACTACCCGAACGTGTAGGCAGGGGCTGTTTTCCTCGTCTCGCCGTTATGTTTACGTCCCAAATGGAATAAATGGTGAACCTATTGCCATACCGGGCACAAAGTTATCAGTCATCGATATTTATCACACATAACTTATGAAACTAATTGGTGAGAGCCAGGATTCGAACCAGCGACTTCTTGATTCAGAAGCGGAGTGTTCAATCACTGGACCACCGTGACTTTAGTTGTTTTTGATGGTAAGCTTGTGTAGTACATCACACAATATGGATTTACAACGTGACAGAAATACTCATACAAATATAATAATCACTCAGTTATTAATTACATATTATGTATGTAACAAGGTTTTGTTAATGGGTATAATGATACACAACCCTTGTGCTCATTACAGAATTATAGGTAGGGTAGGCAGACAAGTATGTACGATTTACGAACGTATTGTTCGTATTTTCAGAAAAGAATTACGATGATACTTTATTATTCAGTCTAATTTGTAATTCTATACCTATAGGTACCTACAGCGAACCCATACATATACCTATATACTAATAATACAATTATAAAATGCCCTCAATTTCGTTATAAAATTAAAATTTCCTTTCCATTCGGAAGTTATATATGACCTAAGAGTATATATAAATGATATACTAGCCCGCTACTTCGTCTGGCTGGACGCTATAAAGCAGCAAAAATATTGTGTCTGTACCATTATAAGGGTTCTTTGCTCCACTCTCCATTACTGATAGCGTAATGATATTTAGCCTATGTGTTGATCCGATCTCTTGGCTATATTTATGCAAAGTTTGCCGTGAAAGCATGCAGACAAACAGATAAGCAGACAAAAATTCTTAAAACCATGTTCTTGGGTTCGGTATTAATTGTAAACCATGTCGCAAGTAGGTATTCCAAAAAAAAACCTTTCAAAGTACTTTTTCAACTTTCATGCAATTTTATTATATTATGTATAGATAATGATTTTAATGGAAAGGTACCCAGTTCGAATCCAATTACCTATAAACGACTTTTTAAAATACTTGTTTGTTTTGTGTATTAATTGTATATGAATTCTGCCTATCTAGAATATGGATGACCGACTCCTATTTCATGGATGGCACAACCTATTATTTTTATACCCACCTATTATTTGGGAGTAGTAATATTCATAGAAACGTACGTGCATAATACTACCTCTACCTTTGGCTACCGGATTAACACGTGAAGGTATGTTTTATATCTTAATAAAATAACTAACTGATAGCTGGCGAACTTTGTTTCGCCTTGGAAGTAAAAAATAAATAAATTAAAGATTTTTCCCCAAAAAAAGGTAGCCAAGTTACTCCTTATTACCCCAGCTACCTGTCAATACAAGGATCTTCAAAATCAGCCATTTCAGAGATTACCCGGAACAAAAAGACGGATAAAAGAAAATTTAAAAAAATGTTATTTTGGTGTATGTACACCAATAACTTTTCGAAAGTTATGTGTGATAAATAGACTGAAAAGTTTGTGCCCGGTGTATGGCAATAGGTTCGCCACCTATTCCATTTGGGACGAAAACATAACGGCGAGACAAGGCTTAAGAGCTGCTGCCTACATCTTCGGGTAGAAAAGGCGTGAATATATTATGTTATTTTGAGAGTAAACAAATAATAACTCAAAACTTTTTTCACATCCAATAGTAAAAATAAATTTGCTTTTCAATTTAAAATATTTTTTTTCCAATAATCATTTATGGACTATAACAAAGTCTGCTCCATAAATAGCTTCAGTTGAATGATTGTTAAGAAAATAGAACAAATATTATTTATAGGTGAAATTGTAATAATTTTTATAAGTTGGTACAAATAACCCGTGTATTCAGTTCCATGAACGTTCTTCATATCAATTTCCAATTTACATACATTAAAATTTATTTATACTTATACAATTGAAAAATATCTTGGTGGTCCAATGGTCGTAAACCCCGCTTCTAAATCAAGAAGGCGCGGCTTCGAATCCTGACCTATGAGTTTTCGAAATTGTTTTTTAGAAGTTATATACCGGTACCGGTACCGGTATGGCATATGGTTTGTCATTTGGGACGTAAACATAACAGCGATACGACGCTTAACAGCCACTGCCTACAACTTCAATTAAAAACGCACGAAGTTATGAATAGGCCATTGCCATTTTTAATACTTTAATAAATTTTATACTTAAAGAGATGTAAGTGCCATTAAGTAATCAGTAATTGTGCTGACTGTGATATGACACTGTTTGACGTGACCTCTTCCTTAGAAGTAACACTTACAACAAAATAATATTCTTTACAGTTTTTGCCTGTCTATCTGTCCGTTTGTTTGCTAATCTCTGAAATGGCTGAACCGATTTTGACAGGACTTCTATTGGCAGGTAGGTAGGGTGTAATAAGGAGTAACTTTTTTTAGAAATGGGTCATTCCAGTATCGCGGGTGCAACATTTAGACGCCTGTTTTAGTTTAATATAACAAAATAAAAAACATTTTGAAAGAAATTAGTCTTTAAAGGACTACATTTTTATGTGTTTACTTAAGATTAATCAATAAAAAAATTAAAATCACATTTTCATAGTCAGGAGAAAGGGTCAAAGTGGCATAGCGAGTGCAACCAATTTGGCCCAATCCTCCAGATTACAAACAAAAAGTACATAACTCTGTTCATTCCTAGACATTTAATTTGTTGTACCTTAATATTCAGAAATGTAATAAAGCAACAAAGAATATAAAATAAAGACTCTAAACAAAACAAAAATAAATAATTAATTATTATATTTTTTAACTGTCGCGGGTGCAACATCAATGATTTTACAGATTATACTAATTTATCGGATGGTAATATTTTCAAACGCGCAAAAATAAAATATGACGTAAAATTTAATAAAAATATAAATACTACTAACTTTTATGCACTAATAATAAAAAAAAACGGCAAACTGCGTGATTTAAAAAATCATGTCTGGAATCGTGTATAGCGGAATCGCCCAAATGGTCTTTTATAATAATGTATTTCTTCCGAGACGAAACAAAAATCGCCGGGACAGCTAGTTAGTTATATAAATTAATTGAATTCGTAAATGTTTTTTTAAAATTTAATTTTAATGTCCGAATTGCAAGAATGAAATTTGGCAACCCTAAGTGTAAACAAGACACGACTCGACTCAATAATGAGACCACTTTTTTGTGTAACATTACAATTTTGTATCGAAAGAACTTATCGTTTCAAGGTACACTTTTTACTTTAAGTGAATGAAATTTTTTTTATTATAATTATTATCTTATTTATATAACTTCACGCCGTTTTCCACACGAGGGTATCGAAGCCTGTGCCGATACCCTCGTGTGGAAAACGGCGTTAAACCCAGACTCGCCGGCCTAAACGCTGTCAGTCATCGATATTTATCTCACATAACTTATGAAAAAAATTCCAAAAAGTCATAAGCCCCATTCAATACCACGGCTTCTAGATTCAGAATCGGAGTGCTCAATCTCCAGACCAGAGAAGACTAAGACGGAGAAAAAGAAAAATATCTGCGTTTTTTTTAATGCGATATAAGAGCAAACGAGCAGACGTGTCACCTGATGGTTAGTGACCAGCGCCGCCCATGGACACCTGCAACACATATATTGTTACAGTTACGTTACCGACCTTTAAGGGAGTAGGATAAGAAACGATGGGGAACGTGGGTGGACCTTCGGGTACCTCTCTCACCAAACGAAACGCGGCACGAGCCACTTTACGTCGATTTCTGAGAGGTCGTGGCATTTCACCGGTCGAGCCGGCCCATTCATGCAGCGAACTGCGTGGCTCTACCACTGTTAATAATTAATATCGTTCATATTACTAAATTTACAGTACCTACGCTAGATTTTTTGACGATATGTCATATACACACGTATTAGTTATTTTTTTCGTAACAACTTTGCGACATTTCGAACATTTTAATTGGATAAATCTTATTCTGGGCCGATTCCGTTTTTAGAACAACACTGGGTATTATAGTCTTAAATAATAAACCTAAATTTTGAATTTCAGTATAGTTATATGTATGTAAATATGTAACCACGATGTTACAACTTACATACATAACTTCACGCCAAATCCCTTGCGTGGTAGGCAGAGAGAACAGAGAGCCATAAGGCACGATTCTTACACACCTCACTCGCTTCGTTGACTTTCATAACTCTTTACATGCACGCACGTCGATTTTTGAGGCTCCTAACATCACCTTCCTCCAGAACACGTTCTATTTGGGCATGGAATATGAAAGACCTTCACAATAGTTTCTATCCAATAGTTCCACTTATCGCAATCCTGCCCTGGCTTGCTCTAGCTTTTCAGTATTATAAGTAATAAAAGCTTCTAAAAACAGCATGTGAATGATATAAATAATATTTAATTACACTTTAATAACGTTTTAAGAATATGTATTTGAAATAGATAGAACAAAAACATAATTTCTTCACGCCTCTTTTATCTCGAAGGTGTAAGCAGCTGCTGTTCAGCCTCGACTCGCTGCATAGGTGTCGGAAACTATTACAATACACCGGGCACAAAATATTAGTCATCGATTTTAATCACACATTCGAAAATGATTCCGAGAAATCATTGGTGGGTGCAGGGATTTCATCTCAGGACTTCTGAATCCCGAGTGGGGGGAGGTCGAACGCTGAACCACCAAGTCTTTGACTATTAAATGTCTATATTTATAATCATTCTTAAGCTGATACTTAAAAACGGAAATTGAAACGGGAGAAAGAAACAGATAAAGTACTTTTTTAAAAATCTGAATTTTTGCGTCTGGTTTTCGGTCTGTGAATCTTTTTGGCACATTAATTTTGAAATTTATTTCTATCGGTTAATACAGCTTTTATGCTATGTAGGATATTAAAGCTCTATAACCAAGAGTGTCAACAAAAGCAATGCGTAATACATGTTTAACAATTAACTGTGTACTCAGTAATTAATACTGTGATGTTAAATTTTAATTAATTAATTAATTTTGTTAGTTGTTTGGGTTTTATTGTTTGTAGATACATAAATTTAACATTACATACCTACATACATACATAACTTCACGCGAAATCCCTTGGCGTGGGGTAGGCAGAGAGAACGGAGCGCCATAAGGCACGATTCTTACACGCCTCACTCGCTTTGATGACTTTCATAGCTCTTTTCATGCACGCGCGTCGACTTTTGAAGCTCCTAACATCACCTTCCTCCAGAACACGTTCTATTTGGTTTATTTGGAATGCGTGTCTTGGCCGTCCTCGACTCCTACATCCATTCGCTTTTGCATTGTATATCTACTTACTACTACTTTTAACAGTGGTAGAGCCAAGCAGTTCGCTTCATGAATGGGCCGGCTCGACCGGTGAAATACCACGACCTTTCAGAAGATCGACATAAAGTGGCTCATGCCGCGTTTCGTTCGGTGAGAAAGGTACCCGGAGGCCCACCCCCCTTTCCCCATTCTTTCCTATCCCCTATCCCGTAAAGGTCGGCAACGCAACAGTAACACTATATGTGTTGCCGGTGTCCATGGGCGGCGTTGGTTGCTTACCATCGCATCGTGACACGCCTGCTCGTTTGCCTTCCTATCCCATAAAAAAAACTTAGTCAATCTTGCATCATCCATTCTTTCATATATCATAATATATGGGTTTAACAGTTACATGTATCTATCACATAGTTAATTAATAGTAATATAACGTTACGCTACGTGAACTGGTGTAGGCAGAGAGTACATACCATAGGCACCATTCTTATGCATTTCACTTCTTCGACTTTCATACCATACAAACTCGTTGGTTTTTAATGTTCCTGATATTACCGTCCGCTAGGACTTATTAGTCTTCGACTCCTATATCCTTCCGCTTTTGCACTGTATATCTGCTTAGTCAATCTTGCATTATCAGTTCTTTCTACATATCTAAACTCTCGAAACTTAGCTTTCCCTATTAATAGTAATCATAGATACATTTTTATCTTGAAATAAAATAAATTTTAATAAAATAAAATATTCTTAAGAATTAGTATTCTTAAGAATAAATAAAACACAGTTATGAAATTTAAATAATATTTCTTTTGCTTTAACTGCGAGCATGAAACTATTAAATCACAATCAATTGAAATGGACTTTCTCAGAGAAGGGCGCACTAGTGATGTGCGATGAGATACGTTTCGAATATCGACTGAGTATACGGTTTTACGATTAATAGTTTTTTTTATGGGATAGAAGGGCAAACAAGTAGGCGTGTCACCAGATGGTAAGCGAGCGACCAACGCCGCCCATGGACTTGCCGACCTTTAAGGGATATGGGATAGGGAAGGATGGGGATGATTCGGGTACCTCTCTTACCAAACGAAACGTGGCATGAGCCACTTTACGTCGATGCGAACTGCTTGGCTCTGCTACTGTTAACATAAGTAGTAAATTAAATGTTTATGATATGATAACGAGTCTTGTCAGGCGGTTTGTCTTATAACCGACAAAAGTTTGAGGTGCAAGATAATTAAATTTATTTATTTATTATGATGTACGTACAAAATATTGTATATTTTCTTCTATTTGTATAAAGACAAAACCTTAATCCTATGTTTATTATTGTATCTGAATGTAACTTTTAAAACGACCACGACCACAATAATCAAAGTATAGATTTGATTTTATAGATATTGACATTACGGCAAATGATTGTATGTAAAAAAATGTAAAAGTGTAATTTTTCTCTAATAAAATATTTTAGTTCCAATTTAGATATTACGATTTGTGATTAGAAAAAAATCATATATTTACATTTCGCAACGAATGTAATATAGAGAAAAATTAACCATTAAAGCAAGAAGTGTAAAACAGGTGAAATTGTGGTGAAACTTAAAAAAAATATCGACTATCAGTAACGTGTGTCACATCACTAGTTAAAAGGGCTATAATTCCAACCCGTTAACAAACAGCAAGGACGCGAATGAATTACAGAGATCATTTTATATTGGTTGTTATATATAACCACCATATTTTATCGGCAGTTGGGTGAACTCTTTCATACAATTGCTTTGTTAACTGCAAGTTTACAATCAGATGGATATTCTGTTACTGGTTATTCATACATTTCGGAATAACCCCATTGTAATATGAACTATACCGTTTGAAATTGATCCTGAACAAATGCCTCCACGCAGGTCAAGTTAGACAGGAAATAATATTATACATTTGTATTCCATTTTAAGAAGAACCCCTTCAGAAATCAATGAATTTGGTCTCTAAGCCAACAAGGCCTGCTACGGCTGGTTCATTATATACATTAAAATATGTTCCAGTCTATGTGGAACTTTTGAATTGTTACGCTAATTTGAACTGAAGCCAAATGTTTCACAAGACGATTGTTCGATTCGAGTAAGAAAGAGATATATAATATACTGTTATGCGAGTTTTATGCGAATTATCGAGAGCCACCCAGACTTGTGGGCACCGATATGTTAAGTTGCCAACCCTATTTTATAGTAACGCACCTGTTTTATAATACTCTTTTTTTTTGTTTTAATTTAAATTTAGTTAATCGAACGTTATTTTTTTTAAATTATGTAGTCAATGTGTCTGTAATTTTCCACTTTTAAATAGATTATAAATATTTGTTTTTTTTCTCCCACATCTTCAATACCTCAAGGCGGTAGTCAGCGGTAATTAAACCTAGGTCGTTTTAGTTATGTGTGCTAACATAACATAACTTCACGCCTTTTTCTACCCGAAGGTGTAGGCAGTGGCTATTAAGCCTTGACTCGCCGTTACGTTTACGTCCCAAATGGGTGACGAACCTATTGCCATACCGGGCTCGAAGTTTTCAGTCATCGATATTTATCACACTTAACTTCCGAAAATAATTTCGAATAGTCATCGGTGTGAGCCAGTGTCAGGATTGGAACCCAGACCTCTGGATCAGAAGCCGTGTGCTCGACCACTGGACGACCGAGACCATTTTAAATGTCTGTATTATTATAAACAGAGGAAATATAATTAATGTTTTACAAAAAATATCAGAATACAAACTTTTTTAGAATAATAAGCTTTTGGAGGCAGGCCAACATACAAAATAAACAAGCTTTTATCTAAGAATTTACATACCTAATAATATTTAATGCAATTAGGTATATCCATTATTGTTAAATATTATTAAGTTATAATATTGAATAGTAATCTAAAATTATTAATTCCTTTTTTTATCGGATAGGAGGGCAAACGAGCAAGCATATCACCTGAAGGTAAGCAACCTACGCCACCCATGGACACCAGCAACACATATAGTGTTACCGTTGCGTTGCCGACCTTCAAGGGAGTAGGATAGGAAAGGATTGGGAAGGAGGGTGGGCCTCCGGGTACCTCTTTCACCGAACGAAACGCGGCATGAGTCACTTTACGTCAATCTTCTGAGAGCTCGTTGTATTTCACCTGTCGAGCCGGCTCATTAATGCAGCGAATTGCTCGGCTCTACCACTGTTAGAACTCTAGTCCATCATCCTGAATCTGTTTCATCTAACTGTTCATGTTGTTATTCTACTAAACAATGTTACTATTAAATTTATTTAAGCAATCAGCGATTAGTAAGATTGCTGTCAATTTTGCATAGCAATCGATGGAGACTGATAATTTGTTTACTCCATAACAAATAGCTGTACTTGTGACTGAGAATTAGTGAAAGTGATCGTTGCTAATGCTTTTAGGAAATAACCCTATTGATGAAAAAACCGCCGATTTATTTAAGTTCCAAATAGAATAGATGACGGAACCTATTTCCATACACCGGGCATAGGAACTTGTAAAAATCATTGGTGGGCTCCGAATCCCAGACCACCGAGACTGTTGATAGTATTAAGATCCATATTAAATACAGTATGTACAATTTACCGAAAGATTTTGCACAAGACGAAGTTAACGGCGTACTGAATTTTTGTTTCCCCAAGTTCTTTTCGAATTTATGATAAAGTTACTCAAAGATTTGGAACAAAAACATTGTTCTCGGGAGAGGGGAACCCACAATATATTTTATTCACATAGAAATATATATATATTTTTTTTTCGTTTGCCAAACAATATTGACGAGGGATTGTATAGAAATCGACGAAACTCGTTGGATAGGAAAAATCGACAATTCTCGCTTGGACGCATCGCGGAGCTGGGCTTTCTCGCATTGCTGTTTCCTTGGAAGTAAATATTTTCGGTATTAGCAATACAATATCATTTTTAGCAATATTTAGATGGTTTACAACTAGCTGTTTATTATACTTTGTAAAGACAATTCTTTCATTTATATTGATGAAGTATGAAGCGTAGATGTGTTGTAAAAGACAATTATTAGTTTAAGTAATTTGGTACAAAAAACTCTGTTATTTTGTGTAGCTATTTTTTAAATAATTATTAACAATACAATACCCGAAGGCGTAGACAGCGGCTGTTTAAGGCTCTATTCGCCGGATGGCTATGTTATCTCGCAAATGGAAAAGGATTTGAACCTATTGCCATACACCGGGCACAAAGTTGTCATCGAAATTTACCTCACATAACTTCCGAAAATAATTCCGAGAAATTATTGATGTGAGCCTGGAATCGATCCCACGGCTTATAAATCAGAAGTGGGGCGCTCGACCACTTGAACACTGAGGATACCCTTTCCTTTTTCTAAGCCCTCTCTTTCCACGCCAAACCAGAAGTCTCCTATTTAAAAAAAAACCACTCATGATTCTCGCATTTATTTAACAAAAGTCTCATACTATTACTATGTATATTTTAAAGTGGTAGAGCCTTGCAGTTAGCTGCATGAATGGGCCGGCTTGACCGGTGAAATACCACGACCTCTCAGAATATCGCCGTAACACTTTACGTCAAGTGACAAAAGCCACTGCTTTTGTCACTTTTCGCTTAATATTACAACATTTTTTTAAGTATTTAGCTTATTTTTATTATCAAAATAACTGTTTACTAATTCCGTAACGTTCTTTATCGGACCATGCTAAATTATAATTAAGTGTCGATAACTTTCAAACACTGATCCGTCAGATAGATACGTCACGTCACACTGTTCATTTATTTTTTAAGACATTTTATATATAACTCATTAATTCACTCGATATTACTCTGATACTGGAACTTGAAGTGTCCGCTTTACTGCTTCCAGTAGCCGAGTTTAAAAACTTTGTATTAAATTAAATTTTATGCTGGAACAAAATATCTCCTTCTTGCAAAGAATAATACTCAAACTTTTGTATAATAATGTACATTCGGACATGGTTTATCATTAGTCATCTGGTAGAGCAGTAATACAGTGGTAAATTAACTCGGTTCACTGCACTAATGAGTTGGTTCGACCGGTGAAATACCACGACTAATCAGATTCTCTATGTCAAGTAGCTTATGCCGCTTTTCGTTGCAGGAACGAGGTGTCGCCCACATCTTTTCTTCTTTCCCTCCTCATTACACGCCTGACCTCCCACCATATCCTTTCTTAAAAGTTGACAACGCACATGTGACAGTTTCTGTGTTGCAGTTTTCCGTGGGTGGCGTTAGTCACTTACCCACCAGATGACCCGTTTGTTGGTTTGTACCCTATCCCATAAAACATCAAAAATGACTTTCGTAAATACTATAGATATTGTGTTTCTAAGCCTAACCGCCCGAATACTGAACCGCCACTCAAATCTGACAATCAATAAAGTGCTACTTAGGTACTGCTCAAATTCCACGTATTCTGTCTAATGTGACAGCTATTTAAATGCGTAAGTAGCGCTTATATATTTGAGAGGCGGTTCAGTATTCAGGCTTTTATCTTCTAAGCTAACGCCCTCAACTAAACCAAAAAAGATATCAAATTAAAAAGTCTTTATAAGAGACGATTTAATGGAATATTGGCTAGTTAAATTTAATTTCTATCTTTATTTTGTATTTGTGTGGATAGCTATGTTATCCTGCTAATATTATTAAATACGTTAAAGTTTGTAAGTATGGAATTATAGATATTTAATTGTTACTCTTTCACGTGAACATACTGATTGAATTTTGATGAAACTTTCCAATATTATAAGCTTATACATCAGTCCAAAATATGGCGATACGTGTCAAAATTTTGTTTTTCATTTCACCCTGCGAAAAGTATGTACGTTACATATTAGACCTATTATTAAGGTCTAATATGTAACGTACATACTTTTCGCTTTTATTAATCTGCAAAATAATTTGTGCTACCATATGTCTAAATATTGTAGTTATGTTAGTATTCATACTTTTTAGGTATATTCTAAAAATTGCTAACAGTACCAATTACAATAAGACCACAATACATACATAACTTCACGACTTTTCTACCTGAAGATTTAGGCAGCTGATGTTAAGCCTCATCGCGCCGTTATGTTTACGTTCCAAAAGGAAGAGGTGGCGAACCTATTGCCATACCGGGCACAAAGTTTTTAGTCATCTATATTTATCAAACATAACTTACGAAATTAATTTTGAAAAGTCATAGGTGTGAGCCAATGTGAGGGTTCGAACACTCCACCTCTGAATTCAGAATCGGGGTGCTCGACCACTGGACCACCGGCACTACAAGACCAAGATATTTATATTGATTTGAAGCAAAATAAATTATTTCGTAATCACAACTATTTCAGGACTTGATAATTACTCTTTGATTTATTGTAAACAGATGCACCAATCCAAATATATTACTATATTCACCCCCAACTTACCTTTCAACAAATTTATGATCGTAAATATTGTTGTTGGAAGGTGATGTTAGGAGCCTTAAAAATCGACTCGCGTGCATGAAAAGAGTTATGAAAGTCAACGAAGCGAGTGAGGCATGTAAGGCATGTAAGAATTGTGTCTTATGGCGCTCTGTTCTCTCTGTCTACCCTGCAAGGGATTTGGCGTGAATGTTGTATAAACTTATGTAACTTTAGAGGAATTCTTTCGGCAATTCCAACCATAAGTGGTACCTACTGGCGCTCAAGAAAGGTAGGAAAGGCGACTCTCGAAAAATAAATACCTCAAAACATGTGTTTCCAATGCAAAGCTCCTATTTGCTCGAATGAAAAACTATAAGCAATTTCAAAGGCTAAGGTAATCTCAAAGCAAAGGCTTTGCAATTTCATTTATTTTCTTATTTTATTGAGGATTCTATGTTCCATTTCCATGTTCTTTACTCAATTTAAATATTTTAGAAGAAAAACATCGAAAATGTTCCTTGATATACTGATTGCTGTGATGGTTCTCATTATTCAAATATATTGGTTTATATATATTATAAGTAAACAGTTTAGTCGTCTCGTTATTCTAGTGGTAGAGCACACAGCTTCTGATCCAGAGGTCCGGGTTCGAATCCTGAAAAAAATATTTTCCGAAGTTAAGTTTGATAAACATCGATGACTGCAATCTTTGTGCCCGGTATGGCAATAGGTTCGCCACTTATTCCATTTGGGACGTAAACATAACGGAGAAAAGAGGCTTAACAGCGCCGCTGCCTACACCTTCGGGTAACAAAGGCGTGAAGTTAAGTTACGTTATGTTATATTCTTTTGTTTTCGTAAAAACTAGATTAAATATCTTCCACAAAATTTTATTAAAAAATGAATCTTGAGTCGTTACATTTGAAAACTAAAATAATTTTGCACTGGGGTCTCGTAGACCTTAGTCAGGTGGTAGTGTGAGAGTAATAATATGTGTGCCAGGTAGATAAGAGTTAAAAATGACTGACTGACCAACACACCGCTCAAACCATTGCCTCACTCATATTTGAAACTTGGACGGTGAGTAGTGTAGAAATCTTATACCTTTAAGAAAGTATAAAAGGAGGGCAAAGCTTTTATGAGAAAACGTGATCAGGTACTTTGTCGATGGTGTTTTTTTTACACTCAAAGTCCTTAAAGTATTTTATACCTCAATCTAATACTATTAATTTTCATAGCAAAGATCGGGGTTAGCTAGTTTATAAATAAACTTCAAACAAGTTAGAAAACGTGATATTTATTGTAATTCTAATGTGATGATACCTCAACCTATATATTTTGTAGCGACGCTACTGCTGTTACACAAAGTACGCGTAACATTGGTACATTGTAAGTGAGACGTCTATAAAATTTTCAGTCTGTTCCATAAGGTTTTATGACTCGTTGCAATGTATCTGTCTGTCCATGAATAATTTTTCAAGACTCTGTATATGTGCAATCCTCATGTTGTAGACCACACGTCCACGATCAATCCAATGCATAAATCATAATATATAACATAACTTCACGCCACATCCCTTGCAGGGTAGGCAGAGAGTGTAGAGGCACGATTCTTACACACCTCACTCGCTTCGTTGACTTTCATAACTCTTTTTTTGCACGCGCGTCGATTTTTGAGGCTCCTAACATCATCCTTCCTCGAGAACACGTTCCATATTATACATTTACTAGTAATAGCAAGTTTAGGTGACGTTAGCCTCATCCCATTTTTCATTTTAGTTATTTCATAGTGTATTTTCAATTCATAAACAAAGTGTAAACCCTCCGTATCAATTTTAATTTCATTGACCAAGTATTATTTTATTTTAATTTGGAAAACTTCTTATAATATCATTACATAGTATAAAATAAAGTCACTTTCCGCTGTCTGTCCCTATATATGCGCATATCTTTAAAAATACGCAACGGATTTTGATGCGGTTTTTAATAGTTAGAGGGTGTCAACGGGGTGGTTTTCATGTATAGTGTAGTAAAAAGAAGTGATAATTTTCAAGATTTAGAAGTTTAATCGCAAACGCTGCCTAAATCCTAAATGATAAATCAAAACAACGTACTATATTATTATACACCTTTAAAAGGTCTACAAAAAAGTCCGCGAGGGCATATGTCTATCTCTTAGGGATAACCCACAATGACCATTTTTATGTTTTTACTTTTTAGGAGAAATAATGGGCCATTTACGAAGCGATTTTAAAAATTACAGTATTATTTTTCATCCAATTAAGTGTCTTAAATAAATTGCGCATGTAATATAGATGATCCTGGCCCTTTACAGCATGCAATTTAAACGAATATTTACGAAGATATTACAGTATTAACAGCGGGACATATCAGTTGCGTTGCGCGCCAAAACGCGTGCCGATAAATAGCACAAATTGAACTTTATAAAATACAAATTTTACCCATTTATTACTTTTGATGCGGAACAAAGTTCACTGGGTCAGCTAGTAGTCAATAAAGATATTAGGGGTAGAGCCACGCAGTACGTCCAATGAATTTACAGGTTCGACCGCTAAACCGCTCCGAAAATGTTGTATGGTTGGATATCCGGATACCTCTTCTAGGTATCCGGATGTCCAACCGCTCCTTTCCTATTCCACTCCCCATCCTATCTCTAAAGCCGGCAACACAACTGTAACACTATTTGTGTTGCAGAAATCTATGGGCAGCGCCAGTCACTTACCCTCAGACGGCACTTTTGCTCGTATACCCTCATCCAATAAACAATGTGATATATTTGACATAGGAACTCACCTCTGTTATTAAGAACAAGTTATAAGCGCCGTATTACATCATACGCCTTTACAATAAGTTTTTTTGATTTGAACTTTACATTTTACTAAAGAAATATTGTTCGAAAATGTAGGCAAAATTTGGAAAAATGACAACGCATACTTAAATCAATATACTTATATCATACAAAGTCGCTTTCCGCTGTCTGTCCCCTTTAATGCTTATATCTTTGAAACTACTCAACGGATTTTGATGCGGTTGTTTAATAGATAGAGTGTGTCAACTGGTTGGTTTATATCCATAATTCATATTTAATGTATTGAAGAATCAGCGATATTTTTCGAGATTTAGGACTTTAATAACACTGGCTGAACCCAGAGTGAAAGATCAAAATGATGTATGTACTACATTGTTATACACCTGAAGTAGGTCTACAAAAAGGGCCATAATGATGTCTATCTATTAGGGATAAGCCACAGCGGCCATAATAATATTCATTCCTCTAATTTTACGCGAAACAAAGTTCGCGGGACAACTTTTTTTATGTGTTGGAGGGCAAACGAGCAAGCGTGTCACCTGATGGTAAGCAACCTGCGCCCGCCATAGACACCAGCAACACATATAGTGTTACCGGTGCGTTGCCGACCTTTAAGGGAGTAGAATAGGAAAGGATGGGGAAGGGGGGTGGGCCACCGGATACCTCTCTCACCGAACGAAACGCGGCATGAGTCACTTTACGTGTGAGAGGTCGTGGTATTTCACCGGTCGAGCCGGCCCATTCATGCAGCGAGCTGCTTTGCTCTACCACTGTTAAGTATTAAATATGTATTGACTTACTTACAAACAGCTTCTATGTTCCTTCCTTCAGGAATTTCTGGATATCTTATCCCGTGTGGCTCGTGGCTCCGTGCAAGAGAAGTTGGCATGGGTTTTTGCACTGTACGACGTGGATGGTGATGGACGTATCTCTCGCGCTGAGATGCTGTCCGTGGTGCAGGCAATCTATGAGCTCTTGGGCCATGCCGCTGTTCCGCCTGTGCACAGCACCGCTGCAAAAGATCACGTGGATCGCATATTTCATGTACGTAGTAACAAATATAATCTCTTTTTCTATTCGAGAGGAATCAGCTCAGCTGTTTTCCGAAGCAATCTTTCCATTTGTTTTGAGAAAAAGTAATAAAATAATTTTGAAAAAATACTGTAATTATGTGTCACTCCACTCAATCATCATTAAGGTTAACGGTAATAGGTACTTCCCACACAAATAATAAGTTTTATAATTAGTGGAGGGACGTTAGATTTTTACCTCGGATTCCAGGGCCAGTCGATGGATCTTCATACAAATTTATGAAATGTGTATTTGACACCGTATCGAAAAATGTTACAAAAAAAAATTTACCCGATCTCAATTATAGAAAAAGATTTTATCTTTCGCCGTTTTCTATTATTTTCATTAGTTTAAAAGCATATTTTGAAAAGGAGAACTATCAGAAACTTGTGCTTGGGGTCTGTCCCATTATATGCTTAGATCTTTGAAACTACGCGACGGAGTTTGTGGCGGGATGGTATGTATGTATAATTCATATTTAATGTAATAAAGAAAGTGTTAATTTTCGGGATTTAGCACTTTAATTGTAAACTCTGTAAAAGTTACTATTAATGCGGAACAAAGTTCGCCGGGTGGGCTAGTAATAAATATAGATACATTGCAAATAAACAATAATCAGAAACATTTACTTTGAGGACGCAAAACAATATTACGTATTTCGCCTAGGTAGGTGTTGCTGTCCCTTCTTTAATTCCCCCCACACCTCACCATTGTACCTGCAGTTCTTTGAGATCCAAGGACAAATTTGTAATGGTCGTCCTTTTTAACCGACTTCGAAAAGGAGGAGGTTCTCAAATCGTCTGTATGTATTTTTTTTATTTTTTTATGTATGTTCACGGATATTTTCGTCAATTATGGACCGATTTCAAAATTTTTTTTTGTTGTTTATTATTTACTTCCGAGATGGTCCCATTTTCACCAGGTCAGGATCTGATGATGGGAACCAGGAGAAATCGATGGCATCCACCAAAAGTTGTATGCGAGTATGGTGTTTTTATTACGTAATAGTGATGTCTTAGGGATATTGTTTATACTGCCAACATTTGATGCTGCTGTGGTGATGAAAAAGCCACAAAACTCCACAACGGTCAGGAGTTTGAAGACAGCAATGCGATTGGTCGATAGAAACTACTTGGTAGAATGTAGGGCTAGCGTGTTGCTTGTAAAGTATGCTAGAATATACACCTGATGCTGCTATGCTGATGAAGAACGACAGAACTCCTTGACGGTTAGGAGTTGGGAGACAGTACGATTGGCCTTCATACGGGTTGTAGTGTTATTGGGTCTAGCCATGATAATAACAAAAATATAAATACTTAGCAAGTATTATCATACTCTTTTATCTAAGTACCTATTTATGACAATTATAGCTCCCTAAAAATATCAACCATTTAACAAACGGACTTGTAATTGGTGAAAATTATTTACTAAACTGAAAGCCATGTAAATGAACTAACTTCTGTTGAAGTTCACAACTCATTAATATCACTAAAACTTGTGAAAAAAAAATATTTAAAAAAAAAAGTTAAACGTTCTTCTAGAAACGTAAACCACACAATCTATAAGTATATGAAAACAGTACCTCTATAACTAAAAAGCAACAAATAACGTAATTTACTAATTTGTATACTTAATACAATATAAATGTAAGACTTTAACAAAGTCATCTTTAACTATTAAAATATTTACAAATGTTACTCATTATTGAAGTCGGTGCAACACAATAGTTGGTCTTGGTCTCCCGATCCCATTCGCTTTAAATACTCTTTTAGTCAGTCGGCTTTCATTCATTCTTGCAACATGACCAAACCACCTTACCATACTCAGCTTGCATTTCTCCTTTCTAGTTTTTTAATTGTATATATTGTAAATAATTTATTTCTTCTTATTTATATCTATATTGTATATTTTTGAATGTATAATAATCAAAAGGAAAACAGAGAATACAACACCAATAGAACAAAATAAATTTAAAGCAAAAATCCTTTTTAAAGAAGCTTTTATTTAAGCGCTCTAAAAATAAGAAAATAATATTTCCTTAAAAATTTCAAGTATCAACTTAGAGCCTCAGTATGTACAATTTATATAATAATAAAAGCTTGTCGCGCGAGTTGTAAATAAACTGTACTACTAATTTTATAATGTCAAATCAAATCAAAATTGCTTTATTTTCTTGGGTCTTCACACACAGTTAAATATAGTCCGTAAAAACAGATATTTAACTTATTATTATATTTAAAGCATCGGCGAGACGAGGCTTAACAGCCGCTGCCTACACCTTCGGGTAACAAAAGGCGTGAAGTTATGTTATGTTATGTGTTATGTTAAAGCATAAAATATTAAAACACGAGCGCTTGAGAAAATTGCCTCATTGGAACAAAAACGCACGGACGATTCTGAGTGTAAGGTTTTCATGAGAAGAAATGAGCAAAATACTCATGTAAATCTGACTAACTTTACTATATTATCTATTGCAATTTAATTACCTACTGATAGGGAGTCAAACCTCGCGGCAAGCTTTTATTATTATATAAATTGTACATACTGAGGCTCTAAGTTGATATTTGAAATTTTTAAGGAAATATTATTTTCTTATTTTTAGAGCGCTTAAATAAAAGCTTCTTTAAAAAGGATTTTTACTTTAAATTTAGCAGAGATGGAAGGTACACCGCGGATGTAGAAAGACGAGTGGCGATAGGAAATAGCGTAAACGGAGTGTTGGGCAGATTCCTGGGCGCAAAAAATATTAGCAGAAAGGCCCAGTTAGCAATCCACAATGCAGTCCTGATCCCAACACTAACTTATGGAAGCGAGAGCTGGGTATGGCAGAGTGTGCATGAAAGTAGAATAAACGCGGTAGAAATGAGAGCTCTACGCAAAATCTGCGGAGTGACTCTCGCTGACCGCGTAGAAAACAAGGTTGTAAGGAAGGAAGTTGGTTTGAAAGAGAGTGTCGGTGTAAAAGTAAGAAAGGGCATGCTCCGATGGTTCGGACATGTAGAAAGAATGGTTGACGCAAGACTGACTAAGCAGATATACAATGCAAAAGCGGACGGATGTAGGAGTCGAGGACGGCCAAGACACACATTCCAAGACCAAATAGAACGTGTTCTGGAGGAAGGTGATGTTAGGAGCCTCAAAAACCGACGCGCGTGCATGAAAAGAGTTATGAAAGTCAACGAAGCGAGTGAGGTGTGTAAGAATCGTGCCCTATGGCGCCCTGTTCTCTCTGCCTACCCCGCAAGGGATTTGGCGTGAAGTTATGTATGTATGTATGTATGTACTTTAAATTTATTTTCTTATTTTTAGTTATAGCTGGTTAGGTTAGTGTCATTTCATTCAACGCATCATTATTGCAAGTTAGTTTACCGCTTAATTTCAAACAGTCCAGCTCTTCAATAAGGCGATCATTTTATTCAATTTCAGCTTAGAGCTTCCTTTTCTATTTAATCGCAATGATGATTTTTAATTCATAGCTATATTGTAGAAATGCATCAAAAATATGTAGGCCATCATCTTGGATGGTCCACCGTATTGTATTTAGAATGACGTCACATTATTTTTCGAGTTATTCTCAACAAGCCCTTTCATTTGATACCCATATTGTAGAAATGCATTAAAAACAACTATTCCTCTATCTTGGATGATCCGCCATATTGCATTTAGAATGACGTCACATTATTTTTTCAGTTAATCTCAATGAGCCCTTTCATTTGATATCCATATTGTACAGAAGCTTAAACTATGTTTTCCTCCATCTTGGATATTCCACCATATTGGATTTAGAATGACGTCACATTATTTTTTGAGTTACACTCGATAAGCCCTTTCATTTGATACCCATATTGCAGAAATGCATTCTAAATATCCATTCCTCCATCTTGGGTGGTCCGCCATATTGGATATAGAATAATGTCACACATCATATCATGCATTGTCATCCAAAGTAAACGTGTATACAAAATTTCAGCTCAATCGGTTGAAGATATCTACTTCAAAATTGAGTTGCAAGATTCCACCGAACATATATACTTACATACATACATACATACAGTGCAAGCTAAATAAAAGCTTTTAAAAAATACTCAAATACAAAAATGAGACAGACCGGCCGTTTTATAAAAATCAACTTGCGGACTTAAACATTAATCAACACGGTATAAGTATGATCATGTAATTGACACGCTTTGGAATCTAGTTACAGTTTGATTTTGACGAAATCCAACTCCCAATTATTTGTGTTCATTAATTATGAGTAGTAGACCGAGAGTAGACCGTAACGAATTGTCACCGGCTGACAAATAATTGTGCTGCATCTTCATTGGTTTGTTTTAGATAAATGTCGGTTATTCAATCACTCGTGTGGTAAAATCTCACCATTTATATGAATATTTATAAAATTTGTTTGTTTATAATGAATAAAAGTTGAAGCTAATAGAAATATTTTAATAATTCCAACACTATTACAAAGATACTTCATCATCATTACATGATGCGGATGCGGTTTTTTTTAAAAGATAGTGGTTGTAATCGGGGTGGGTTTTATCTATAATTTATGTATGATGTAATAAAGAAAAAGTGATAAATCCAAATTTATTTATTATTACTTTTTATGCGGAACAAAGGTTTAGTTCGATATATATCGTAAGGGGCCGTCCATTAATTACGTGAGGTTAGAAAGGGGGGGAGGGGTCTAACAAAAATCACGAAATATCACGAGGGGGGGGGGGGGGGGGGGTGTAGTAAGATATCACGTGTATTTATTTTTGCCACCTTCTTATTATAATAAAATAGATTGGTGAGATTGGTGTGAGCCCAGAATCGATCCCACGACTTTCGGATTCAGAAGCAGGCCGCTCGAGTACTCGACCGGCGAGATTGGTGATGAATTAAAAATAATACCTTAAAATCTTTAAGATTCTTTGTATGTACTAAAAATACACGTGATGTTGGATGGGGGGGGGGGGTAGTGTTAAATGTCAATACAAATAATACACTTAATACAGTACAAATAATGGACGGCCCCTAACACATGATATTTATTTGTGTTTTTGTCGAAGATATTATATTTCGACGCCAGGAGGCAATGGATAGGATGCTCTTTCATAAGTCCACAACTTCTTAAACGTAATTCAGATTTAAAAGTTATTTCGGTGACACTAGTTTAATCCAATCTATGTGGTACTATTTAATCGAAGTGTGTCAACAGACAAAACAGTTCTAAAAACTATTTTAGGCTCCGTTGCATAAATGATGACCCTCCACATTGGCTTTCTTGCAATATATAAAATAAACATGTATGACTCAATACATCGTTGGGTGCATAACTTCAATAAATCACCACAAGACTACTCTTGTGGTGATTTATTGAAGTTATGCACCCGTTATGCGTAGTCTTACTTCTACAAGTAAGACTACGCAGATCGCTGCAAGAATGGGCGGAGCGACCGGTGTAATACCACGATTTCTCAGCAAAATTGACGCAAAGTGACTCATGCTGATTATTGTAGGATTAAAGATGTATCCAGAAGGCCTTTATATCTCCTGATACACCCATAAAAACACCTTCTCATAAAAACAAGCAACTACATTAAGGTTAAGCAATGCTTTTCAGCTGATGGATACAAACTGCGATGGTGTGGTGACTCCGGACGAGCTCGCCAGCTGGTGCTGTCGGGATCCGGCACTCCTCAACTCGCTGGAGACGCTGGACACTATCTTGTGACACGACCCGACACAGAAGTACATACAAACGTACCATTTTGATCACATATCAAAACAAAGTTTAAAACAATGAATTAATGTACATAAAAACATTGATTTTTGATATACAGAACTCCTTAAAAATATTTGCAACACTTAATTTTATTTTTTATTTTTGTAGATACAAAAAAAAACGAACATAGAAATTTTTTTTTTTGGCTAAACATTTGTGTATTTTGGAAACATTTGTTAAAATTATTAATATTTTTGGTCAGAACCGATCCTGCTCGGGCGTCTTGCTCCACGGCCGCGGACAACTGTTCACTACCTCCAACATCTTCGAATGTCACGTTCGCCCCAGACAACCATTCCGTGTACCAGGACAGCTACGGAGCCAAGAGTTCTACAAGCGACAACGCTCGAAGCAGCTCAACTAGCGGCATAGGGACTAGCAGTGAGGGGAGCAGTGCACGGGTCAACGTTAAGAAAGAGAAGGAAATAAGAGATGAGAAGAAACAGCCGCCACCGGTGCCGGCCAGAGTGACCGCCTGTGTGAGTGTTTATAATTTGCTGCACGATCATTCATTCATTCAATAGGTGTCAGTGAGTACCTACTTGCGCGTCAAAATGCTGTCAAAATCGGCCCAGCCATTTCAGAGACTTCCCGCAACAGACAGACAGAAACAGATACGTGGCGCATTGGTATAACTACCGGCTGCAGCAATGAGGTCGGTGGTTCGATTCCCACCCGAGCATAAATATTTGTGACAAACATTAATACTTCTGTGGCGTCTGGGTGTTCTTCTATGTATTTTTTTTATGGGGTAGGAGGGCAAACGAGCAGGCGTGTCACCTGATGGCAAGCAACCAACGCCGCCCATGGACACCAGTAACACACAGTGTTACTGTTGCGTTGCCGACCTTTAAGGAATAGGGGATAGGAAGGGATGGGGAAGGGGGTGGGGTGTGCCTCCGGGTACCTCTCTCACCGAACGAAACGCGGCATGAGCCACTTTACGTCAATCCTCTGAGAGGTCGTGGTATTTCACCGGTCGAGCCGGCCCATTGATGCAGCAGCGAACTGCTTGGGTCTACCACTGTTATAAGTATGTATTTACAAAAGAAACGTATATATGTATTGATATCCGTTATCTAGTATCCATAACACAAGCATTTAGGTGCTTCGCTTGGAACTACAGGGCGCTGTGTGTATTGTGTCCAAGATATTATTATTTATTAATTGTATTTATATGTATAGATAGGTACTCTTACTAATTGTATTCACTCTTACACCTGTTACCGGAACCAACACTCTTCTAGTGCCTCATTAACTTGTAACTTGCTTGTATCGCAAAATATAATTATTGTATGGAAAAGTATATATATTTTTTTTAAATGGGATAGGAGGGCAAACGAGCATGCGTGTCACCTGATGGTTAGTGACCAGCGCCTCCCATGAACACCTGCATGCAACACATACAGTGTTAAAGTTGCGTTGCCGACCTTTAAGAGAGTAGGATAGGAAAGGATGGGGAAAGGACCTCCTTTCCCACCTGGGCCTCCGGGTACCTCTCTCACCGAACAAAACGCGTCAAGAGCCAGTTCATGTCGATCTTCTGAGAGGTCGTGGTATTGACCACCTGTCCAGTCGGCTCATTCATGGAGCGAACTACTTGGCTCTTCTACAGTTGGATAGTTAAGCTTTTATAACATTATTTTAATTTCCAGATAAGTGAAGAGACTACCGCTCGCAAGGTGAAGCGTCGCCCGCGCAGATCGAACTCACCTCAACTGCCGCGTTAAATACCAACAAAACTGGACATTCCATCTGCCAACATTGATATTATTACTTAATAACACATTTAATTTTAAATGTATTAATTATCCTTATATACATTGTGCTTATGATACTCTCACAGTCCAATAATGCGATAGTTCTTCTTGTACCAATAAATTAATTATATATATTACATATTTTGAAAATTGTATGCTTCAAATATCTTTCAAGTTTTGTGTGTCTCGTAAATGAAAGACCGTAATGCATTCAGGTTGTTAGTACTTCTCGATTATGTTGAGCTGATGCAGATAGTATTTCTATTTGGTTTCGTGGTGTGTGAAAGTGTTACCGTGACCCTGCCGTATGTGGTGAATCAGAAGACCTCAATGGTTTTAGCCGGTATACCATCCTATAGGAGGTTGACAGGGGACAGGGAGGCCGGCATAATCACCAGCTTCTCCAAGCTAGTAGTACCAATAACGGGTTTCCTTGGGGGAAAAATGGGATGGCAAGTCTAATCCATCTATTCGTTATATTTAAGTCAATTATAGCAATTAGTTAATATCTGTTACCTAATTAGTAAACAAACAAGTCAATTGGCATTTGAACAAAGTCTGGGACGGCGAAGAAGTTTCTAAAATATACCATAAAAATTAAATTAACAGTTCCAGAAAGTTTGAGAAAAGTTAAAAAGTGCATTAACTTTCTCAACATTAATTCCACAGTTATCCTGTCATACTGAAAATAGGTAAATGTTCCAAATTAAATATTAACTGAATTCCTTATGACCAATTTGGTTTCTTTCTACAAAATAAAACAGGTTCGAGTTTGGTAGCAACTATCGTATCTGTTCCATTTCAAAAACTCTTTAAAACCTTATATTTTTTTTCTTCTGAAATAAAACGATAATAATAGTAGATAAGTGACATAATTGTTTTAAATTCTGATCGTTGTTCATTAAATGTCAACACCATTTGTAGCTGTACAATTTATAAGATTAAAATAACTGTTCAGCGACATCTAGTGAAAGAAGTACGAAGCAGGAAAAGAAATAGGCAGCCTAAGTTGAAAAAAGGCACTACATTACACAAGAAGCCAATAGATAGCACTACCAGTATCAAAAACTGAGATTTGTTTAACATTAGCAGTTAGATTCTTTTACTACTAGGTGTCTATAGTTGCTGCAGTTTGTAACAAATGGAATGGATATTTTCGTACTTGAAAACAATTTACTTTCAAGGAACATTAAATTGTTGCTCATGCAGACAGTTCTCGCTTGTTGTACACGAACTGGAATTAGTACAGGTTCGTATGCCGCTATTTCTCGTGAAATTACATATTAAAGCAGAATACAACGTAGGTATCCCACTATCCATTTCAAACCAAGTTATTTTAAATAATGAAACAAAAATGGCCTTAATAGGTGAGTCTTGGTCTTTTCTTCTACTCTATAATTAGCGTTATTTCTTTATAACTAAATGATTGGATATTGATAGACTTTGTGAGAATGTATTTTGTGTGAGATATCTTTCATAATGGAGATATGGTGAGGGGCCAAAGCTTGAAAATGGATATATGGGTAATACCCGTGTAAAGGGTAACCATTTTTAAAAAAATCTATAACCCGCGTAGAGGAAGTAGAGAAATGCGTAACTTACTATATATGAACTAAGTGAATTTAATTTCTTTTTTGTCTATTTATTTATTAAATCTAAAAAAACCTAACAATTAATTTATTTCAGAAATAGGTAATAATAATAAATGTGTGGTTTTTATTGTTAGAACAATAACTTGATTAACTCTGACTATTATTGACTATTAAATAGATGATTATAACACATTTTTTAACGTTCCATATTTTGCAATCGTTTTTTTTAATTCAATGCAATATATATATATATATCTATAATACAATGACTTCAATAAATTACTAGTACAGAATGTACCATTTTGCTAGTTTGATGATTGGATATTATACTTGTATTATTATAACTATAGGTTTAAGTGTAGCTTTTAAGTTTTCCGAAATTGATCTAGAACTTAATATACTAACATATTTTTGTCTGATAAACTATGAATAGTATTAAGTATCAATGTACCTATGCGTTTTCTTTACTTGTCCTATTAAATGTAAGTTTCCACTGTTTGTTTACGATCTCCGGGAGGGATGCCTAAATCAGAAGCGTAAAAATTTAACAATGTAAACATCAAATAGAATTCAGTTGTTATTTTACATTGGAAATCTGCTTCTTATTAATATTTCCAGAAACACAGGAGTCGAAACGGTCTAGGCTTTTCCTGGTAGTAATGTACATATTATGTTACCGGATATGTATGATGTCATGGAATTGTATACAAATCCTAGGAAATGTATAAATTTCCTCGTAGTTGTATATAATTCCAATATCGTATTAGGAAATGTATGAAGTAAATCGTCTCTCGAACTCTTGGACACACATTAATCTGAAATCGAGCATATAATTGTTTTAAAATACCGTTGGTTGGTACCAATCTAATAGATTCATCATTGGTTTTAGTCAAAACTACACCAATAATGTTACGTGCGTCACCTCGTCCTCTATCAACCTCAGGCACTGTAATTCGTACTGAAGCGCCATTAGGTTCAGGGGCCAACTTTTTTCACTGAATTTCAGCATTTTTTCGGCTTGTTGTTGTAGGTTTTTTGTTTAATTAAAAAAACCACGAACCTACACATTTCCGATTGCTATTTAGGAAATGTATAGAATTCCTAGGGAATGTGTAGTGTGTAATTTATTTCACACATTACCATTTTAGGAATTACATACGTTTCCTAGGAATTTCCGTTAACATATACAATAATATTACTGAGCTCCTAATTCTCTTTTCTGCCATTGGTTGCGCTTGAATTTTATGATAACGTACTTAAATACGTACGTCCCTTTTAGTATTAAGCAGTGCTGTCAACGGCGTCAAAACTTCGCGCTCATAGATATAAGAATAATAGATCGGCAATAGTCACCCAAAGAACGAGACCAAAAATGGATTGTTGATGTGTGAGTGACTTATCAATGTGTGAGTAAAAAGCGCTTCAAAGTGTCAACTTTTACATAGTTAGTGTTCGTGTGTTGAAATGTAAATATCCTGAAAATCTACTAAACGCGGTTGCGTTGTCAGTGATGAATATTAGTACATTATTCCTGACATGTGCCATCTACTACAGTCTATGATAAATCTATGTTTGAACGAGTGTTTCTTGAAGGATCATCTACCGGCGATAATCTTTCACATAAATAGAGACTGTTCGTTCAACGTAACATTAGGACTCCTGTGTTTATTTATATATTTAGTGATAGTACATATTAAAAAAAAAGAGATTTTTTTGAGATTCCAATTTCTTTTCTCTAGAAAGAAAGAAAGAATTTTCTGTTCAGTTCAGTTTCTGTTGTCTAGATTTATTTTGTATTCAATAGGACAAGTGAGAATTGACCAAGTATTTAATTAAGATTGTGTATTACAATTAATATTTATAATAACGACGCGCTTTGTTCTTACAATCAGCATATATTTTTTTCTGAACTTTTGTATAAATCTATAAAATAACTTATTACTGTCAAGTATCTTAAATTTAATATTACAATTAATATGAATACATTTTGGTGTCTCCGTGTATATTAAAATAAAGTTCGTTAATGTAATACATTGTTTTTATTGGATTTTGTTAAGATATTTTGCAGTGGTAGAGCAATGCCGTTCTCTACATGAATGGGCGTGCTTGATCGCTGAAATAACAAGGCCTCTCAAAATATCGAGTTGAAGTGTCTCATGCCGCATTTCATTCGGTGGTCCGTATTCCGGAGGGATACCCCCCTTTCTCCTTCTTTCCTATCATTCTCCCTTAAAGGCCGGCAAGGCAACTGTAACACTATTTGTGTTGTAGATGTCCATTGGCGGCGATAGTTACTTACCATCACGTGAGGATTTTTATTTACAGGTCTTAGCTAAAATATTATCTTTATACTATACGGACTATACCAAACGGTGTAGGTGTAGACAGAAGCATTTGTGTCTCGACACGTTGGTTTTTCACAATTTGTTCAGTTAAGGATATTAATCTCACGCAATTTTTAAGAAGTGTTCCTGTAAGTCATTGATCCCTACCCGGTATTCATCACAAAAACCCTGAATGAGACGTGATGTACTGTAAATAAGGCCTCCAGTACCGATTAAAGGGGTTAAGCTTCAACATTTTTTCATAAATTAGATAAAATTTGAAAAATATCTTCCGATATTCCCAATTTACGTCTGTATTCCTGTTACTTAAAAACGATTTTTTTTATCATATTAACTGTTCGGAGAAATAAAGACAATTAGGACGAGGCTGTATCTATATATTCTTATATTGTTGCAATTTCCTCCTGGTGGAGGACAAATCACGAAAAATAACACTCCCATGGAGGGCTGATATCAGTCAAACGGCTGGTCATAAATACACATCCA
Organism: Euproctis similis; assembly: GCA_905147225.2. Taxonomy (NCBI): domain Eukaryota; kingdom Metazoa; phylum Arthropoda; class Insecta; order Lepidoptera; family Erebidae; genus Euproctis; species Euproctis similis. Next base: position 6,097,874 of record LR990107.1, read on the forward strand.
AATCTCTAGACAACATAGACGTTTCGAACGACTGCCCATATTCCCACTATGGCCCAGAATCCGGCTGAAGCCGAAGATCTCGCCGAAGATAGATTTTTGGCCAAAGGGGGCCGAAGCCGAAGCCGAAGTTTCGGTCGGACACTACACGAATATGGGCAGTCGTTGGAAACGAAAGTCCTTCGAAATCGAGGTCCGAGAATAGTCGAAATTAAACGAACTGTTACGAAAGAGTGAGTGACTGACAGACCGGACTGCACTTAGTTCAGTGCCATTCTACCACCGAGAGAAAAGCGGCATGAGCCACTTTACGCCGATGTTCTTCTTTAGCTGTGGATAATATTGAACAAAATAATAACATAACATAACTTCACGCCTTTTTCTACCAGAAGGTGTAGGCCACCGACCACCGAGAGAAAAGCGGCATGAGCCACTTTACGCCGATGTTCTTCTTTAGCTGTGGATAATATTGAACAAAATAATAACATAACATAACGTCACGCCTTTTTCTACCAGAAGGTGTAGGCAGCGGCTGTTAAGCCTCGTCTCACCGTTATGTTTACGTCCCAAATGGAATAGGTGGCGAACCTATTGCCATACCAGGCACAAAGTTTGTCAGTCATAGATATTTATCACACGTAACTTCCGAAAATTTCGAAAAGCCATTGGTGTGTGCCAGAATTTGAACCCACTACTACTCTTGAATCAGAAGCGAGGTGCTAGCCACTGCGCCACCGAGACTGTTATATAAACTATTAGTAATTTAATAAAATTATTACTAAAGCTGTTAAACGCTGTTATTAGAAACCAGTTAAAGACGAAAAAGCTCACTCTATGTGATGTCACTGGAACTTCGCAGTCGCGTGGGAACGACATGCTTGCGCTGTTAGACATATTATGTAATAGATGTCGCTACTACTCGCTATTTAGAGTGTCAACTGAAGTGATCATATTATATACTACTAGCTTTTTCCCGCGGCTTCGCTCGCTTTAAGAAATATAGTTTTTTGCAGTTTACTTTTATATAGCGTGTGTAACTAAATAAGTAGGAAATATTAATTTGTAAAAATATACAGGTGATATATTGTTAAACAGTGCTGATATTTTACCATATATGGTGTAAGGTAATAAAATAAAAATAAAAATTAGGGCTTACAAAACTTATTTGTATACAATATTCTTAACTAATTTGTCATTAGGCGCTAAAACACAAGTAATCTGGTGAACTTACTCGCGAGCAAGCAACATAAAACTCTCCATGAGAGAAGCAACGTTCTTTTAACTTAATACTTTATTATTCACTAGCTGACCCGGCGAACTTTGTTCCGTAACAAAAGTAATACATGAGTAAAATTTGGATTTTATAAAGTTAAATTTGTGTTATTTATCGGCACGTGTTTTGGTGCGCAACGCAACTGCCATGTCCCGCTATGTTATTAGTGTAATATCTTCGTAAATATACGTTCAAATTACATGCTGTAAAGGGCCAGGATCATCTATATTATATAAGTATACACAATCTATTTAATTAGATGAAAACAAATGCTGTAATGTTTAAAATCTTTTCGTAAATAAGCCATTATTTCTCGTAACAAGTAAAAAAATTGAAATGGTCATTGTGGGTTATCCCTAAGAGATAGACATATGCCCTCGCGGACTTTTTTTTAGACATTTTAAAGGTGTATTATAATGTGGTACATTGTTTTGATCTATCACTTAGGGTTCAGCCAGCGTTTGCGATTAAAGTTCTAAATTTTAAAAATTATCACTTTTTTTTACTACACTATACATGAATTATAGATCAAAACCCCGTTGACACCCTCTAACTATTAAAAGAAAGCGCATCAAAATCCGTTGCGTAGTTTTAAAGATATGCGCATATAAGGGGACAGACAGCGGAAAGTGAATTTGTTTTATACTATGTAATGATGATTAGCCTAACGTTTATAAGTTTATTTTATTGTTAAAATAGCATTGCTTTTTTATCTGATCACAACGTAGTTTTTAATTTACAGTAGTATTTCTTCACGGTGCATTTGATTCTACTTATTAGATTCCGATGTTAGAGTAACATCCCTATTATTTAAAAAGAAAAAGGGATAAGGCGACGCAACATGATAATGACGTTCAGTTTGTTCAGTCAGAAATTGGTTGTTAGGTTTAGAATGATTTATATGTGAGAGCAAATCGCAAAATTTTTTGAAACTACAATGAATATGTAATCAAAAATAAAACATTTTGAACTAAAAATTACTTTGTTCGTCATAATTTATTCGTTCTATTAGGTACTGATAGGTTCGGACTAATACAGTTACATCCTCTATTAACACCTATTTTATGCCCTTGGGCGTAGAGTAGATCAAAATATTTTCTTTTATTAGAAAATATTTAGCATAGTAGACATAGTAGCTTTGCATCCAGTCTCAGCCCGATCGGCTTAAAATTGACAAAGTTTCTTACAAAATTTCATCCCTATTTTATCCCCTTGAGAATAGATTTGATTAAAATTTTTAATTAGCAGATGCCTAAGCCATAGTAGCTTTACATGCATGCAAAGTCACAGCCCGATTGGCTTAAGGTTGACAAAATATCATACAAAATTTCTTCCCCTATTTCACCCCTTGAGGTAGAATTGATCGAAACCTTTGCTTTGCAGATTCCTAGGTCGTAGCTTTATATATGCAAAGTCTCAACCCGATCGGTTTAAAATTGACAAAACTTTCATACAATTTCACCTCCTATTTATTATTATTATTATCCTTATCCCCTTGACCCTCAAGGGGATAAAATAGAAGATGAAATTTTCAAATGGAATTTATAAAAATCCTTTTTTCTGTCTAATTCGATCTGATTCTACGCTATAATAGCTTTATGCTTGCAATGTGTCAGCCCGATCGTCTTAAAATTGGCTAAGTATTATAAAAACTTTCATCCCTTATTTTTACCTCTTGAAGGCAAAATTTAACAAAATTCTTTCGTAGCACATACCTACGTCAAATAAGTTCTTTGCATGCAAAATGTCAGCCCGGTCGGCTTAAAATTGTCAAAATTTCATACAAATTTTCATCCTTTATTTTATGCCCTTGAGAGTGGAATCTAAGAAAATCCTTTCTTATCAGATGTCTACGTTATAATAGCATGATCGGGCTGACACTTTGCATGCATATGCATGCAAAGTGTCAGCCCGATCGGCTTCAAATTGACAAAGTTTCATACAAACATTCTTTCCCTATTTTATACCCTTGGAGGTAGAATTGATCAAAATCCTTTCTTAGCGTTTGCCTACGTCATAATATCTACGTGCATGCCAAATTTCAGCTTGATTTGTCCAGTGGTTTGGGCTGTGTGTTGATTTGTCACTATGTCAGTCAGTCACCTTTGAGTTTTTTATATATAGACTAGCTGACTCGGCGAAATTTGTTTCAACTCTGAAGTAATAAATAAATGACTTTTTTTAAAGTTACTCCTTATTACACTATCCACTTAATAAAAGACCCGACAAAATCGGACGAGCCATATCAGAGATTATCAGACAAACAGACAGACAGAAAGGCAAAAAAAAAATGTTATTATAGTGTATACAGTGTATTTGACGAGCCTCGTGCAGAATCGACTGCCTACCGACTACAGAATCGAGGTTGGCGGGTTCGATTCCCACCTGAGTACAAATATTTGTGACAAGCATGAATATTTGTATCGACTGCAGAATCGAGGTTGGCGGGTTCGATTCCCACCCGAGTACAAATATTTGTGACAATCATGAATATTTCTATGGCATCTGGGTGTTTTTCTGAGTATTATAAGTATCTATGTATTTAGGTACAAAAGAAAAGTATATAGGTATTATTATCCTTTATCTAGTATCCATAGCACAAGCATTTAGTTGCCTAATTTGGAACTAGAGGGCACTGTGTGATTTGTGTTCAATATATTATTATTATAATATATTCATATAAATTTAGTCTATTCTAGGCTATTTCAATAGTAGATAATTTGTCTATTTGTAATATTGAAATAATTCAATATTACAAATAGACGATTCAATTTGATTTACCTACATGTATGTACCTATGGATTACAAAACATAATATATATATAAAGAAGAAACACTGGCTGAAAATTGTCAAGTCGAATTTTAAAAAGCTTCTGGGAGTTTTGGCGGGAATGTAAAAGAGTCATTAGTCCGTTATTTGCATTATTTTCTAAAATTGCGTTCCATTAGATTTTATTGAATAAAATTCGTGGCGTTTTATTTAATAAGTGTTCGTATATGTGTGCAAATGTGGAAAATGGTGTAAATGGTTAAAGTGCTAGCAACGTTTTCGGCGACGATTTTAGGACTGTGACGATGTTGTATATATATAAACATATAATTCCTTTGTAAATACGTACTTTTATTACATAGAAAAACACCCAGACACCATACAAACATACATGCTTCTCATGTATATTGATTACAGGTGGGGATTGTTCAATCAATCAATCAGTGAAAAGACCAAATCAATGCACTACGAGGCCTATCGCTTTTGTCGAAAGCTTTGTAGCGAAGGCATACAGATATTAGATATAAGTTTGACCGTGAACATACATAAATAACTTCACACCAAATCCCTTACGGGGTAGGCAGAGAGAACAGAGCCCCATAAGGATTCTTACACACCTTACTCGCTTCGTTGACTTTCATAACTCTTTTCATGCACGCGCGTCGATTTTTGAGGCTCCTAACTTTTCACATTGTATATCTGCTTAGTCAATCTTGCATCATCCATTCTTTCTACATGCCCGAATCATCGGAGCATCGCGCTTTCTTACTTTTACACCGACACTCTCTTTCAATCCGACTTCCTTCCTTACAACCTTATTTTCGACGCGGTCAGCTAGGATCACTCCACAGATTTTGCGCAGTGCCCTCATTTCGACCGCCTTTATCCTACTTTCCTGCATACTCTGCCATACCCAGCTCTGATCGTGAATATTAAGTAAAAAGGATCTCATGAAACATTAACAGAAACTCATGTATTTTTCACTTGTTTTATTATTTTTTCAAATACAATAACATCTATACAATGATATTCTACGTCTAAATGTCTTTTATTACTTATATTGACACATGCATCAAAATATTATTATTATTTTTTATCATATCAATCAATATACTAAAATAATACATTAAAACATATTTGTTTAATAATAAATAAAAATAAATAAATCTGTTGACTGGAATTTCATTGCGAATCACAATACGATAGGTAAAAATCTTAAATCACTAGAATATGTATTTAATAATAAATAAAGAATAATATTCGATTGAATATTAAGCCCACTTATATATGTTCTCACTCAAAATAGGTCGGTATGTTATGTTCAAACTAAGCTCACTTATAATTTTAACCGAACAAAAACTGAGCTTCAATCTCTGCCCGGCGATATCCAAAACATGTCGTGCAGCGAAAACCTTAAGTTCTGATCATTTTATACAATAAAATCGGTCCCTCATACTTCAAACTAAGCTCATATTTATTATTCTCCAATTTTAATTCAACACAACCGGGGGTTGATTTAATGAAGATGTTGTAAAATTAATAATATTTATTTTCAAATATGTAACTCGTTTAAAAACACATTATTTAAACTTAATCTAAGTATAGTCTAATGCTAATACGATTGCACTTTAAAAATTATCTAATTTTATGTATATATACATCTATATTTAGTTTACACATATCTAAAACCAATTATATAAAAAACGGTAACTTATGAAGATTTTATTTTCTATAATGCACTAAGCTGACATTGAAAATGGCAGTTTCAAAACAAAATTTAAACTACATAGCAAATAAATTAATCAATAATTATTACTGATAGATATTATGTTTGAAATTATACAGTGATTTGAGTTGAAACAAAACTGAGAAACATTTTTTTATCATTAATTTGATTAAGAATAGATATTAAACATGTTTCTAATTAATTACTTTTCCTCAAAATACGAGTGAAATAAATAGAAACCACGATATTAAATATAATTATTAAAATATTGCTTGTATACACATATTACTGTCGATAGATTAGACTATAAGTTATTATTTACTAGTCGTTCGAGCTGCTTAAAAAAGTCCCATCTCCATTGGACGTGATATTAAAAAATAATATTAAATTAACATTGGAATAGTTAAAATACATTTAATTAATATATACTCGTTTAAATAAAGGAACGATTTGTTTCAATATGCTAACTAAGAAAATAAAAAAGTTGCAATTGAAAACTTAAATCAATCAATAATTATTTGAAACTGTTTTTACTATTCATTTTTTTTTCTTATTCTTGCAATCAAATTAGGCTCTCTTAATTAAAAATTAGGCATAATTAAAATTACTTAGCATATTTTTATGGATTCTTCATATGACGATTATGATTTTCCCAAATAGATAAATTAACTTTTAATATGTGAATTAGTCATAGGCGAATAAGCTTTATTTATATTTTTATTTAAACTTTGTATATTATTGATCTGAATGCCAAATCGAATAGGATTAGTATTATTAATTATGTTTCATTATTTATTTAATAACATGGTGTGCATTGTTATTTTCCCAGTCAGCAATAAGAACAAAAATAAGTCGGTTAAAATATCGACGTACAGATGTTCTGCGTTTAAATTATTAGTTCTTTTTTGGAAATGGCACTAAAGTTTTGAGCTTCATTTGTCAAACGAGCTTAGTTTTCATCAAAGTAACAATGTTTATTTAGCTTATTTAATAATACATAATGTTACAAAAATTTTACATTCATAATATCTAATTAATACTGAGTACATTATCACCCATCGTTATCTACACGTGGCGAAATTTAATTGTAATTTTTTTGTTAGTGAATAATTTTCTTTATATTAATTATGCAAAAACTGTCAAAAATCTCTTAAAAACCAATAAACATGAACGGAACATTAAAAATAATCTTTGCCATTTAACCTAAAATATTTATTAATAAAATTTTATTTATAATAAATTATAACTTAAAAAAAATATCTACTCGAATGTCAGAATTTTGGCATAAATAAATAGATTTTGCAAGAAAAATGTAAATGAAAATTATTCTTTCATTTTATAACATTTTTTTTGTTAAATAAATAAATTGTTATACTTATGTACTTAATTATTGAGTATCTATTATTTACAACATTCTTTGACAAAACGACTAGACAGTGTCTGACTTGTCAAACTAAACATATTAAATAAATAAATTAATAGTAAATAAATAAATAATTCTTATACAAATTATTTAGAAAAGATAATTACTGTCGCGGATTTTTACTTAATTTTGGTGAAGATTTTTTTAAATCCTTCAGATATTTATTGAGATTCCTCTACGAATATAAATGCAATCCGAAAGAATCATAGCTATTGAAGTTTTGACAATAAACCTCAAAAATTAACATATACGATAAATAGTGAAATTTATTAATATAAAATAATTTATATTTATAAACTAAAAACAGATTGCGATCACATGACAGTGTTGGTTGTAAACTGTTAGATTTAATATTGTAAGTTATGATTTTCTCAAATGTATGTACGTTCCTAATGATTTGGTAGACTTTGTATTGGCGGCTTAGTAACATTAGCAAAAGAAAATAGAAGATAGCCAAGGAAATAAAATGATAAATAGGCAAGTCTAAATTTGTGATTACAAAGGAGTATATATATCGTACAATTACTGAATACATGAATTGTTGAATTATTATGAATGGCACAAAACAATTTGAATAAAGAACAGATTAAAAAAAGAAACAATAGTTAACGCTGACACGTAGAAATAGTTATGGTAAATTTAATCATGCGTAGTGTGGGTATGCTCCGAGGTGTGACGTCACGTGCGGCGGCGGCATAGAGTGCGGCGAGTACAAGTTGCTGCCGCCTCCGCCCCAGTTGCCCCAGGACGCCGCCCCGGGGAAGATCGACGCTGGAACAAAACATCCCATGTGGTCTAATGTTTCATTAATGTCACACAAGTCGCCATTTATTCTCACAAATTTCTGCCTGCTCTTCACCTGCATCTTATACATAAAAAAAAACCTTAAAATATTTTTTTTCATAAATTATGCATTATAAAAATTAATAAATATGAATCTTGTTTCTGGGCTGAGCCAGAAAAGAATTAGTGTATTCGTGGATGATTTATCAGTGGATGGATCGATCTTGAATGAAATAAAAAAAAATATTTTGGTACACATCGAAGTGAAAAGGTTATTCGCAATTGCTTCACAAAAATAATATAACATGTTCTTACTAATCTTAGTTCGATAATTATAGTTTAAGTAGGTAAATATACCTAACTAAATTTTGTTAGCCAAAAGTAAAAAATGCACTATTTTTGGTACAAATCTGGATGAAACTTAGATGATTAGGATGAAATATACCCATGTAGCACATATGTAGCCTTATAGGAAGGAAGAATGTACAAAATTGAATTCTACAAGATACGACCTGGAATTCGATTCCGCATGAATCAAGTGGTATATCTTAGCCAACTTTGTCACGAGTGTTTGGATTTAGAGAGTGTTCCTTGAGTGATAAATCTGACGTTGTTTTGAGCAGGTCAGCACGCGTAATAAGCTCTTAATTCCAGCCAGTTCACGCGCTGCCTTACAAATTCGTGTTTCCAGCGATTAATTCTAGCTAGTCTACACTACTCATCACTGACTAGATAAAATTAGCCGTCGATAAATCGAATTTGCAGTAAATTTGACAGTGACTACTCGTCACAGACTGACTGATATGAGTCATTGGAAATACAAATTTGCAAGGCAGGGCGCAAAGCAGGCTGTAATTGTGAGCTCTTAATAGGCCCCGGGCCTCCCGGGCCTCTACAGTCTATCCGAAGCCCAAAAGTATGTAGGTATGTAATAAAACACAAACATATTTTACATATTATTATATTTCCTTTTTAATAACATTTATTGAAAGTCGGTTTTTTTTTTAAATCTATTCCAAATTTAAATCAATGGTCTTGAAGCTTGGTTTTTTTTCAAATCAGTACTAATGTACAGCCACAGAGTAATGAGTGACGAGAAGTAATCTTCTAGTCACTCATTAGTCTGTGGCTCCTGTTATCGGTGCTTTCAACTAAATCGAAACAGAACTGGAAATACTAACGTCTCATTTCATGACAACTGTAAATATTGAAGCCAGTTGACAATTTAAATAGTGTGTTCCATTAAGTCAAGTGTCGTCGGTGACAAGCAGTTCGGAGTGGCAGGCAAATATTTGTGTACGCGAGTGTACAGAACCATTAGCAAGTATAGAAATGCAGATTAAGAATGTATCGCGACTGTACTGACTGCGTTTGAAGGGCGTGCGATATTAAATAATAGCACCCCTACAGTTAGTACAGACGCGTACAATAACTTTATTTAAATTTAATAGTTAGACAGGAATTATTAGCGTGCGTTACGAACCGTAATTCAGATTTAATACCTCTTCAATAAACTTGTTAGGAATCAACAAATTTGACAAAGAATACATAGATTGTGTTGTTAATTTAAAATTTTGGTAAGATATTTTCAATGTATTTATATGAATGTTATGAACACTATGAATGCATATGACTTTTAAGTTGCTTCCTGACTCTAGCAAGTAAAATATATACGAGAATACCAGCACTTACTAAAATATAAATATATAAAAAAACATACTTTACACGATTAAGGAATCTGAAAGTATAATTTAAAGTTTACTGTATATATATTTTATTGATTAAAATATAAATAATAATGCCAAATACTCCATAGTATACTAGAAGAAAACTCAACAGTCACAATATATATCTTTAGCGCTTATAAAATAGTTTTCTTAGTTATTTACTAATAAGGAATATTTTTTCAAAAACATCTTTCGTCTCTCTCCCTTGACATTGAATACCTGGTTACCGTGATATAAATTACCTGTGGATGTAGGCATGGCCGCGTGTGGAGACATAAAACTGGACAGTTTAGCGGAGTGATGGTACGAGCTCATGAACAGATCGCTCTGGTACTTGTAGGCTGGGTCCGTGGCCGCGGGCTGAGTGGCCGCCGCCAGCCCTTGGAAGTCGAACTTGTACGCATAACGCTTCCCGTGCACCTTTGTCATTATGTTCTTGTCGTAGTAATATCTGAACATATCGGACACATTTATATCAAACATACAAAACTTTTAACATTATTAAAAGTACACATTTCATTTAAGCCAAAAATTAATATCAAATCGCAGAGCGGAATCGCGCTTAAATTTAAAAAAAAATAGGGTACCCTCATTTCGCGTGGGCTTCGCTTTCACTAATCACTAGTTACCTCAACGCCCTGCTCAGCTTGTCGTAGTTCATGTTCGGCTTGGACTTGCGTTCACCCCAACGGCGTGCAACCTCATCAGGGTCTGTTAGTTTGAACTCGCCGTTAGTGCCCTCCCATGTGATGCAGCCCGCGTTACTGGAGTCACTCAGGAGCTCTAACAGGAACTGCCACAACTGGATCTGGCCCGAGCCTGTAAGATACGAATGGTAGATTGCTAATCAGAGTCTACTACCAGTCCAAGTAGAATAGAGGACGCCCCTGTATATTGGGTACAATTGGGCACAAATATCTCAAGTAACTTCCTTAAATATAAAATCAAACGCTAAAATAGATGTCAACATCACAACAATAAGTAGAGTCACTTTTATAATACACTGTTATATATGTTACTTGTATAATTGGATATCCCACAGTTAAATTTTTATTAAATATCATTGGTTAAAGGGCCTCTCAGACTATTGCGAGTCGTCCGATTTAATTTTTTTAACACTCCAAATGGAAGTGTTTGAGTTTCTCTCATATCTCGGATTGCGTGCACGTTCACAGGTGACATGTATTGTTGTAAGAAATACAATAGAAAGTACGCGTTCAACACTACTTGAGTATGGACGGTGGGCTTTGACTGATATTGCCCGGTGTATCAGAGATACGCACGTACGATCCACTCACTCGTGTGGAAGGGCACTCACTCATACTTTTGCTGACTCGCAGGTAGGCCGCAGGACTAGGTATTCATTCAAAATACAAAGTTATATACTACGAATGACATAAATTTAACGAAATATCTTTTTATCTAGAAATTCTAATCTCTCTTGAAAGAGGTTACCATTTTATATGGTCTACCATGGTATACCAATTTTTTTATGAGAAAAAGGGGCAAACGTGGTCACCTGATGGAAAGTCACTACCGCAGCCCATAGAGACCCTCAACACCAGGGGCGTCGAATCAGCGTTGTCGGCCTTTTAAGTGGGAGTATGCTAGTTTCTTGAAGGTTTCTAAGTCGTATCGGTTCGGGAATACCTCTGCCGGTAGCTGGTTCCATAGAGGAGCCGTGTGCGGCAAAAAAACGTGGCGTATTTAATAGGAAATATCAGATATAAATCAATATAACTTCCTATTTTTTTAAGCTTGATTTTAAATCGTACAGAGATAGTAGTGGTAGTAGTACAGTGGCGGGTGGCGGTACTATAATTCTCTATTAAAACAACTATTGGTTGACGTCAAAGTTCAGCGAGTCGAGGCGTAACGGCTGCTGACTACTCATATGGGTAAAAACGGCATAAAGATTGAAGCAAACTTGCTCATTTCATTTATAACATAAAAATATAATGTATTTAAAACATAAAAAATTACATAACTTCACGCCTTTTTCTACCCGAAGGTGTACGCGTTACGTCCCAAAATGGAATAGGTTGCAAACCTATTGGTATGGCAATAGGTTTGCAACAACAATGGGCACAATGTTTTCAGCCATCGACATATTACTTTACATATCACACATTACTTTTGAAATTAATTTCGAAAAGTCATTGGTGTGAGCCAGGATCTTCTTGATTCAGAAGTGGGGTGCTCGACCAGTGGACCACCCAGATTTATATATTTAAGATTCACTATTAACATACGGATATTGAAGCGATAATATCGGCTTCCAGTTTACATATCCAGCGGTTGGTTTCACATATATGTATTTCAGCAAGCATTTATAAGGTGCTTTAGGGGTGTCGCGTCGGTGCGTCACGTTATCGTGCGATTTACATAAATCTTAAAGTGGCACCCCTGGCTGTCTATTGACGTGGCCTGTTAGCCTTTTCACCTTTCGGTTACATTTGAGAGGGTGGCGCACACCATAATGTGTGGCCAATGAGGGGTGAAACGTGACTAACAAATCACACGGGATTTGTTTTTACACTTTGTTTTAAAACATTCTTGGTAACTTGAATTTATGTCACGGGGTAGGCTCAAAGAGTTGAGCGACATGAGACACACACAGATTCTTAACCACCTCACTCCCTACTTCAACTTTCACAGTTTTTGTCTTCCATAGTACTTGTTGCTTTTATAGCGCATCTAAAATTAATATTTCTGTTAGAGATTTCTTTTGCATCTTGAGGCCTTTAAATATCCTGAATTAGTTTTGACATACTTATGTCACACAACACCGTTATGTAGGTACATAGGTTCACGCCTAGTCCTTTGCGAGGTAAACAGAGACAAAGCGCCAACAAGGCACGATTATTACACAACTCAATCGCTTCTTTGACTTCCATAACTGAAGCCATACACGCTTGTCGGTTTTTAAGTCTCCTGACATCACAGAACCACCTTCCTCAAGGCCTCGTTCTATTTGGTCATGGAAAGTGTGTCGTAGCCGTTAACTCCGAAATCCTTCCGCTTTTTCACTGCATAGCTGTTTGTTTATGCGCTTTTAATTATATATCTGCTTAGTAAATTTTGTATAATCCATTCTTTATATATATCGGAACCATCGAGGCTTTATTACTTTTACACCCACACTCTTTCAATCCAATCCAATCTTTCTCCAAATCCTTGGCTACAACCTTGTTTTCGACGCGGTCAGCGAGCGTCACTCTGCAAATTTTGCACAGTATTTGCAGAAGTGCGAGTTTAACCTCTGGACAAGGTGTGTGAGTGTGGTCCAGTGACCGTCGAGACTATTGTAGAGACTTGTTAAAAACTATAGAGACAGCGGGTATAATTATTTTGAACATTTATATTAATGATAGAATAATAACAATGGAATGATTGGACACAATACCCATTAGGTATAAACTAAGCAACTAAATGCTTTTGTTATAGAAACTAGATAATTTTCTTTTGTAAATACATACTTATAATATACAGAAAAATATCGAGACGCTACACAAAGATTCATGCTTGTCATAAATAGTTGTGTTTGGATGGGGCTCGAGCCCGCCATACTCGATTCTGCAGTCGGTAGTATTACCAAAGCACCACCAGGTGGCGGTTTAGGTTATACATATATAAATGTAATTATATATTTACTAGAAATTCATGACGTCATAGTATAGTATTCTCACGCAACTCGGCTTACACGTCACCATGTCGCGTGTCAAACATTATAAGATTATAATTATTAGTAGTTACCTCAGTTTGGTCTAAATCCTTCTATTTTAATAACAATTTGATTTTATTAATGTTTAAAATAAAATTAAAAGATATTTGTGATGAATTATGCGTAATAACGTTGTTATTTAAGATAAATTCGAAATTCATGTATCTGAATTCATCATTTTTCAGCCCATATCCTAAACTCTAAGTGGACATCCTTTTTCATTCTCTCCTAATAATCGTCATCCATCTTTTTTTGTCCATCCGCGTTCATTCTTTATTGCAAAATTCATGTATTATTATTTGAAAACAATATTATTATGTCTTTTGCCATTATATAGTAAACTGACAAAATATTCAAAAAGACAACAATAATTTCAAATATCAATCAAGAAATTCGGACTGTTTTTGACATACTATTATTATTTTTAGGGGTCAGTACATAGTTTTTTGTTGTAACGAAAACCCATAAAATCAACTGGACCGCGACACCCGTTTCCTCACGCACAACCAGTACGGTGTTCTAAGCAACCGTTAAAAACCCGCTTGACCCCTAAAGTGGGCCCGCGCGCTACACATGGGGGCCGTTATCGGGATCTCGCGTGATTTCCTTGTGAGAACCCACTCACCCCATTTTCTCATAGGTCACCTGCCCCCTACACCTCACCTCAAAGTCATAGTTAATTTGCCATTATATCACTTATTAGTAGTTGGGGTACGTAATTCTTTTGTTATGTTTGATTGATAGTAATTTCTTTTTACGAACAACAATTATTATAATGGCTTAGAATATTATATTGTATTTTTTTTAAATTAGTTCTTTCGCAGTTATATCTATCATAGTCAACAAATTAATATCTATCTATAGAAGCCACAGTTGTTGTTCTATTTTAAATTTTATTAATATGCTTATATCTACTTTTTATAAAAACTGTGTAGTTTAGCAAAACCCAAGTAAGGGTACACAAAGTTACATAAAGTTTTTAAAAATTTAAATATGATTATTTTTCGAAAGCATTCCAAATTATTGACGATGACTGAAAACTTCGCGCCCGGTATGGCAATAGGTTCGCCGCCTATTCCATTTGGGACGTAAACATAACGGCGAGACGAGGCTTTACAGCCGCTGCTAAGCTACCTTTGGGTGGGAAAAAAGACGTGAAGTTATGTTATGTAAAAATATGATTAATTAATATCTATAATAAAAGAGTTGCTACTTACCAGAATTCGCTAGCCGACTGCTCGTTGGTCCGAACATCTGATATGGATCTGTAAGAAATTGAACTTAAGAATTACATTGTAATTTTTAATTACTCTTGGAAAAACATTTTTTTTGTTCCCGTGGAAGTTTTCGGGAACAATATAGGCTGTGTTACAATATACCGACATATTCCTAGCTAAAAACGATTCAGCTGATTAGGCTTCGAACGTAGTTATAGTAGAAAAGACTGAAAATATACATTCCAAACACATACCCTATCTTGTGACGCAGTTGGGTAAGGACTAGAGAACATTCTATACATATAAATAAAATTGAAGTGTCTGTTTGTAATATTGAAATAACTGCTTTCGACTACATTCATAAGAATATACACATGTTACATACACCAAAACAACACGTTTTACAATTTTTGGTCTGTTTGTCCATATGTTTATTCCGAGTAATCTCTAAAATGGCTAGACCGATTTAGAGGTAACTTTGGCAACTTTTTTAGTTTAAAGTTCTTTTATTTATTGTTTCCGAGGCGAAACAAAGTGCGCCGGGTCAGTTAGTATTACAATAAAAATCAAAACAGTCCCTTAAGACGGTAGACAGACGGATCTGTACCATAAAACAAGTATCATTCTCCATTTCTAAGGCTCAAGATCTTACCTTTCGACGACAATTGGAATATTTTACGATGGAGATGCAGACCAAAGTAATTTAAATTTAATTTCATTATCTGCTTAAGAAACAAAACGTGCTCATGAACTAACTTGTATTTTTAGTTTATCTCAAAGTCTACTCTCATGAATTAATTACTATCAGAAAAAGTGCATCTCTCCTAACCAATATTATATTTATGGATCAGTAAGTACAATCAGTCTGGTAATTTTTCTAACATTTAAACAAACTACATTGAAAACTAGGCATCGACCGTGAATATGAAAATATCGTCTGGAAATGATGACAAACCAGCTTCGTAGTTTCTTATAGATATAACTCCTAGTGCTCTTGGAATGGTTTATATAAATAGCTGATTGCTGATTATATCTGATTATATCTGATTATATGAAATGTTGATTATATCATTAATTATATATATAAAACGTCAAGTGAAAACTTTGGTTCCCTTGTGACGAATATTGAGCTGACGGAGGATATGAAATTATGTAGACTTATAATTTACTAGCTGACTCGGCGAACTTTGTTCCGCATCAAAAGTTCTTTTTACAGCGTTTACTATAAAACTGCTAAATCTTTAAACTTTTAAGTTACTGTACATAAATTGAACATAGAAACCACCCTGTAGAGACCTTCTATCTATTAAAAATATCGCATCAAAATACGTTGCGTAGTTCCAAAGATCTAATCATATAAGGGGAAAAACAGCGGAGAGCGACTTTGTTTTATACTATGTAATGATACAGAAGTGACGAATGATAATAGTTTAGTTTTTAAATTATACTGAAATATACTTTATTTTGTTTAAACAACATGTCAGATACTACCACCGTTCATTACCTTTTATTTATGTACAGATGCATTGTTTTGTTGATTTGAAATTCTTAGTCCAGGAGGTTGCAAATGAAACAGTCATAGTATGCTGATATTGAAAAAAAATGAGCACAAATTGACAAAAGTTGCAAGTACCTTGTGTCAATTTGTGCTTCATTTCTTTTACTTATATCATTAATAAGTGATCCGACAATCAGCTGCTCAAGTAGTGTTGGGTGTGTGTTTGATAGGACACGAAAGTCTAAACATTTCAGCGGCATGTATGTTCGTATCAAGCTGAAAAAAGTTACTAGGTGACGATGTGGAGTTTTTTAGGACTCTACAGTGCCTTTTAGTAATGTTGTAAAAAAATACCTGAATTAAAGTAATGTCAGGCCGGATAAAACTTAACTGGGTGATTGTCACCCATACACACCGCGGGGTTGCCAGCAGACCCTTGATTCGAAAATACTCATCCTTAACCATCTGTGGTCACATAGCTCGTACTATGTTTTAAATATCTAAAGCATGATAACGTTTCAGTGTCGGGACAGATAGAAATCATTCATATACCTAATTTGTTAGAAAAATGGGCATACCAAAATTAATCTTGGTATTGAGTCTAATTACAGAAATGTAAGTATTTGAAAATAGACCCTAAATAATTTTCAAACCTATAACTTATACTAATTACCCTGTAGTCGAATGCCGATCACCGGCGCACCATTGGTGTTATCAACTGGCGCGATCTTCATTTCAGGAATAAATCAGTAACGTATCGAGCTGAATGATACGTCGGTACCGGCCTAGGTAAAGGTGGAAATACTCTATATACGCCTTTACTTATTAAAACGGTCAGTTATCCGCTCTTATTTGTCATAGCCTGATTGTTTATACCCTAAAGCCGTCCTCGAATAGTGGACTATCCAAAATATCGCAATATCGCATATCAATATTAGTGAAAGATATGAAAGTCTTGAGATTGACCATATTCCTTTTTATATTTGTCTCAACTGTACCTTAAGTATTTGATGATGTAGATTAAGGTGGGTAGGTGGGCGGTCTCTATGGCAACCGGTCGAGTCAACAACAACCACCACCAGATACATCGCATAGATTACATAACAAGCAGACATAATGAAGTCGGGCCCCGTGTGCAACTATCACTATTTGCATAGATAGTGGCGCCGTTGCCGATTTAACTATTCGTGACGTGTCGTGTCCGCCACGTGTCCGTCACAGCATATAACTGACACACGGCCACAATCATCACATATATAATATTTCACAATTCACGTTAAATGCTAGCTCGCTGGCTTAGTGATATTTATTTTATATTTTCCAGTTATATAGCCATGCAGTTCACTGAATAAATGGGCCGGCTCGACTAATGAAATATCATGGACCTCCCATGCCACGTTTTGTTCGGTGCGAGAGGTATCCATAACCTCAATTTCTTTATCCAAACGCCCTCATCACATCTTAAAGAATGACAAAGCCACCGTCTGTAGCGTTAGTCCAGAAGGTCTTATGACACATTGAATATTTTGCCACCCAGCCCCTTTTCAAATAAAAAAATAAACACTATTTCGAGTATTTTTGGTGGAATTAAACGCAATTGTAAAATTAGTAATTGTTTAAAAGTTTGTCTACATTGTATAAGCGTGAGTACATTTTACGCACAAGTTTAAGGAAGGTTTCGGAATTGAAGTCTATTTTGTTGTGTATTGATGCTTGACAAAATAGGTTCCGGCATGTTTATTACATCTAAAGCTAACGTCATTGGTCAAGTGACTTTAAAATGATAAGAGAAAGGAAGGGATACAAGTTTTGGACACGTTTTAATTAGCAATGTGTATTATTCTTACAGCTTTTATTAAAAAAAAGTCTTATTCCTCCCAACCAGAAGTGGTATGATCCATTTATTCCTACTATCGATAATTCAAAATTTACTTCCGAAAAAAAAACACATTGAAAACTTAAAATATAACTATTTATCGACCAGCTTAGGTGTAGAGCGTTGAATTCAAACATAGCACATATTTTATGGATGGACCTTTTCTTTTTTAATTTCAATAAATAAACTAAACTAAACTTCATGCCAGGGTTCCCATTCAGAATTATATGTATTAGGAAAATACTTTCTTGGAACTTCAATATTACACGTCTCAATTCTGTGTCTCAATTCTATGTCTCCTCAAAAACAATAAATTAATAAGTTTTGAATTGTATTAACTGCTATTTACGCTATATTATATCTGTAATATCTTTGAAAATATTAATTTAAATCGCATGCTTTAAAGGGCCATGCTGATCTATATTAAATGCACAATGTATTTATGATACTTGATTGGATTACGATTAATAACGTATAGACGTATATAACGTAGTTGTTTTAATGTCAAATATATAATTTATGGAAAAGTAATGTTAAGAACATTAAAAAAGACAAATAATCACAAAATAATTAAAAAAAAACATTATTTACATTTAAACCAGATGAGATTAGGATCATGATCATTTTATTTTATTTAATATATTATAATGTTAAATGTTTCGTATACAGTATTAGACAGTTAAAATATTATTATTAATACGTATAATTATCGCCCCCTAAATCTGATAATAACGACTCGATGGGGTTGTAAAATACATAAAATTTATTATAATAAAATTTAACTATACATTCGACAATTATATTCGTGTCATGAATGGAAAATTAATATTTTAAACAATGCACCCCCAGTACTTCTGTGCTGGAGTAGGTCCACTCGTCTTTTGTGATCAGTACCTACACTCCAGTTAAAAGACCACGCATTATAAACCACCAATTGCCTACTGTGACGAATTCTTAATTTTTAATGTCCCAATTTGCAAAACTATATTATACTGCAAGTCTAGGTGGTCTAGTGGTCGAGCACACGGTTTCTGAAACCAGAGGTCGTGGTTCGAATCCTGACACTGGCTCCTATGACTTTTTCAAATTGTTTTCGGAAAGTTATGTGTGATAAATAACGATGACTGAAAACTTTGTGCACGGTATGGCAATAGGTGCGTCACGTATTCCATTTGGGACGTAAACATAACGGCGCGGCGAGACGAGGCTTAACAGCCGCTGCCTACACCCTCGGGTAACAATAGCGTGAAGTTATGTTATGTTATATTACACTATATTTAGGTGGCTTTGGAAAATTGGTTTCTCACATTATTTTTAGTCAAGCTTTGTTGACTTATGAAATGTGTTGTCGAAAATTTATTTAATCTTATTTTCTTTGAAAGTCTTTTTTATCGTCGGTTTGAAGCGTTCTCGTTTCGTTTCCAATGATAATATAATTTTTAGAGTCATCAGGTATAAAATAAAGATTAGTTGATGCTGAGTCTAAGTTAAGAATCACAAAAAGACGAAGAAGATGAGTAGAGATTTTTTATGGTATAAGATGGCAAACGAGCATACGTGTCACATGGTGGTAAGTAACTAACGCCGCCATTGGACTTGCAGTTCATAATTGAACTGCAAGTCCAATGGCAAATCAACTGTAACACTAATGTGTTACAGTTGATTTGCCGTCCTGTAAAATGAGATGAGCAGAGGATGGTCCTCCGGATACCTCTCTCACCGAACAAAATGCGGCAGGAGCCACTATTATCGATATTCTGAGAGGACGTGTTATTTCACGAGTCAAGCCGGTCCATTCATGCAGCGATCTACGTGGCTCTAAGACTTGCAACAAGGGAAATCCGTTCTAGTTAACTATCACACTAAAAATAGTGATAAAAATAGTGATATACATAATTTTAATACCAAAGGCAAGCATGAACTTGTGTTGCCGTGTTATCGCCTGCACAAAGTACATAAGTATTTTCTGGGAATGGGTGTACAATTTTATAATAGAATCCCTGTGCATATCCTGGCTCTGTCTTTCGAGCGGTTTAGTCGGGCGGTGAAGGATCGTCTCGTTGCTAGTGCTTATTACACCATTAATGACTTCATGACGGACAAGTCCTCTTGGGACCGTCAAGTTGCTTCAACGCGGATTGTGTAGTTTGCGTGTTGAAATTTGTTCACATGTTCTGGAGTGGAGACGTTCCGTAATAATTTCTGATAGTTATATACACTTTTCTAATTTAAAATTTGCCTTGATATTGTTTTTAATATATGTACATACAAGTTTTATTTATTGCACAACGTTACCACTCTAAATAAAAGGTGTCGCGTCAGTTGCGCTCGACTAATATATTTGCAGAGATTTTCTTTTTAGGACGTTGATGTTAATTTGCTTGGGCCATAACATTGATGGTCGAGTATTCTGGCTGCTACACCTTTTATGCACGAGTCTACTGCTTTGTTTTCAGTAGCGATATTAATATTATTGTTATTTAAGTTTAATAGTTTAAAGAGAGTATCTGGACAATGAGTTTCTTGCCCGATTCTTCTCATGATAACCCCTACACTCGGAATCGGGCCGCTCGTGGCGATTGCGTCCGTGTTTTCTTGTTCCACGGACGCACTTTCCTTAAGCGCTCGTGTTAAGTAGTTCATTTAAAATAATAAGTTAAATTGTACTTATTGACTATTTTTAAGTGTCTGTGAAGACCTACGAAAATAAAACTTATTTTGACTTTGACTTATCTATTTTATGTTAATTCCACTATTTTATTTTTAAAAACTTTGTGTATATAGTAAGTTTGTCTTGAAAGAGGGGTTTAATACATTGCTTTCTAAAGGTACAGTAATAATTATGACACGCGTACAATATTTTTAATGGTATTCATCTCTAACTCATCGGAAGGAGAACGTATTATGATGTGTCAAAGCACAATATTAAATATGATGAAAGATGTGAATACTGCGAGTCACCATTACTGGTGAAAGGTTAGTTAGTTGAGCATAAAAAAATGTTCAGTATAATAGTTAAATGCCAGGGGATGTGAGGGATGTGCAGAGGGCTGGTGGAGGACGGGAGGAGGGAGTAACAGAGGGCGCGCTCCAATCGAGATGATTATGATAAATGATCCTCTGTGTGAGCTGTGCGCCTGGTACTCGTATCGGTAATTAGGTGTGACCTTTGACTCTGACTTTCATTTGTACATAGGTACCTACATATATGTATAAACAGATAAATAATATTGAATATAACATAACAACATATATACATAACTTCACGACGAGTCCCTTGCGTGGTAAGCAGAGAGAACACAGCGCTATAAAGCACGATTCTTACACGCCTCACTCGCTTCATAGACTTTCATAACTTGATATTTAAGGCTCCTTACATCACCTTCTCCAAAGACTCGGTATCAAGGTTAATTAATATACTACATTTTTTTTCTGTCTCTCTTTTTGAGCCACGCTCTTGATCCGGCTGAAACTATTGGCACGAGTTTTTCTCACAGAGATAGCTGATGCAGTAAGGAGTAAAAGAGGCTACTTCTACTTTACATATTTTTATTAATTTCTATGTACAGGTCACTGTTACTTACAGATATATATTATAAGTTATTTGTTCTTTTCATGAAATATCTTGGATATAAAAAGAACCAAATGAAGAAACAAAAGCAAGAACCAAACACATAAATTTTTCTCCAATGTTTATGAGATAACCATATTAAAAATTCAAATGCTATAACTTCATATTAAATTAGATCTTAAATATGTTAGATTTGACTTTGATTCTTTTTAACGCCAAAATTAAGCTTAAGAAAAACCCAAAGAAAATTATAGTTCTTTAAATTATGCTATACTTTTGTCATTAATAATTATTTGAAAATCTTTTCGCAATGGTTAATAGCAGACTGCAAGTGGCGCCCTCTCCCTCGTCTGTTCACAAAACTGTGTCTAATTTGACGTTATGCTCAATAGTCATTCAGACGGACGACATGATTATATTTATATGAATGAAACTAATAAGTACATTAATTTATTCGAAAGGGAACAAATGTAATATGGTTTTACCCACCTTTATGCCTTACATTTTTATGCCATTTGTAACCAAAGGTATAGAGACTGGATATTTGTCGCGAAAGGTTTAAATTCTGGTGACTTTTGATAACGTTACATAAATAAAAATTTTATGAGATTATTTAATGACACCACCTGTATGATTACAAAATGTAATATTAGACATGTGACATTACTTTTTTCGCTAAATAGTTAGACTAGTTATCGAAAATCAGCCTATTATATGAACTTGAGATATTTTTACCATACTTTTTTATATTATATTTAACAGCTTATCAAAATAAGTAAAGATTATTAATAGTTTACAAAAGAAAATCTTAAAAATTTGTCAGAGTCACGTGACAGTGAGTTGCAATCAGAGAACGACGTCACGCCGTGCTAAAAATCACTAAAACATTGACAATGTTCTTACACAAACACAGGACATGTGTTTGCCACGGCGAGACGTCATTCAATACGCCATGACAGTCTGGAGCAATTTGTGCAGAAATAAACTCGATTTTAGAAATGCAAAATTAATTTTGTAAAGTTAGTTTTTATTTTTCCAAAATATAGGTGTTCCGGAATAATATCAGCATAAGCTACCTATATCATTAAACCAAATTTTAAAATTTAGTAAACAAGCCTATTGTAGTAAATAGTTAGCCCAAATATAAATAGGCATAAATAGACAGGCGGGAGCACAGTGTCGAACAGCGGCAGGGGTGGGGCTGGACGCGGCGGGGTCGGGGGGAGGTCGTGTCCCATCAATTTTCATCGCAAATCGAAAACGTAATCACTTTTGACAATTCTATTTGCGACGTACCACCGATGTTATAACTACATTTGTACAGGTAATTCTAAAAAAAAATCAATCGCGACAAATGAAAATCTACCGAAGAATACAAACTTTATTTTCAAATTAATAAATATCCTCCTTTGTGTTTGTATTGTATATCTGTACAGTTGCGTAACTTGGATTATATAAATGCGCTTAGTAATTGGCACAAGTTTTATTTTTATACACATAGTATAGACCTAAGAGAATGATGGGTTAAGTTCACATGCTCGCGAGGTTCCGCGCACTTAGGGTGTTCTTTTACGTCATTGAGAAGGCAATGAAACAGAATACAGATTATGTAGCTACATAACTTTACGCCAAGTTACTTTCGGGGTAGGCAACGACAACATGGACCATATTATGAGCTCTTAATTCCAGCCAGCTTGTTCGCTGCCTAGTGAATTCGTATTTCTAACGACTGATTTCAGCTAGTCCAGACTATTATATATTTAGTCAGTCATAAGTAGTCCAGACTACTCATGACTGACTAAATGGAATTAGTCGTTGATAAATCGAATTTAGAGTGAATTTGACAGGGACTACTCGTCACCCACTAGCTGAAAATACGAATTCGCTAGGCAGCGAACAAGCTGGCTGGAATTAAGAGCTCATAATATGCCCCCTGAGCTCCATAAGTCACGCTTATTACATGCCTCACTCGCTTTGGACTCTCATGGCTCTCCGATACATGCTCAACTCATATTCAACCGGGAAACGTTTAACTTGGTCATGAAAATTGCATGGTAACCATTGTCGACTCCTACATACACGCGTTTTTGGTCTGTATATCTGCTCAGTCAATCTTGCATCACCCATTCTTTCTACCTGTCCGAACCATCAGAGCATACCTTAACACCGACACTTTTATAGCTCTGTTTTCTATCAATTTATAAGGTTTATATATGTTTTCAGATCATATATGAGGAAAGTAGTTCAGATACTAAATTGCAGATATACAATGCAAAAGCTGATGGATGTAGAAGTCGAGGAGGGCTAAGACACACATTCCGTTACCAAATAGAACGTGTTCTGGAGGAAGGTGATGTTAGGAGCCTCAAAAATCAACGCGCGTGCATGAAAAGAGTTATGAAAGTCAACGAAGCGAGTGAGGCGTGTAAGAATAGTGCCTTATGGCGCTCTGTTCTCCCCTGCCTGCCCCGCAAGGGTTTTGGCGTGAAGTTATGTATGTAAGTAGTTTAGATACTAAATTGCCTAGCCGAATGTACCGACTTGCATCACGGAATTATGGTGAATATTTAGCAGTATGGCGCTCGCGATATATTTAAGTTGGAGCGTAAACACAGTGACGCCATCTTAAGAGAATTCATGAAATACTTTTGGTTTTATAACTTATTACAATAGGGGTATTATTATAAAAAAAGTAAGAAAGAATGGATGATGCAAGATTGACTAAGCACTTAAACTATAATTTATTGAAAGTATTTTAATATGTTAAATAATAATAATAATTTATTGAAAGTATTTTTAATATGTTAAATAATAATAATAATTTATTGAAAGTATTTTTAATATGTTAAATAATAATAATAATAATAATTTATTGAAACTATTTTTAATATGTTAAATAATAATAATAATAATAATTTATTGAAAGTATTTTTAATATGTTAAATAATAATAATTTATTGAAAGTATTTTTAATATGTTAAATAATAATAATAATATACAATGTAAAAGCAGATGGATGTAGGAGTCAAGGACGGCCATGACCAAATAGAACGTGTTCTGGAGGAAGGTGCTAGGAGTTAGGAGCCTTAAAAATCGACGCGCGTGCATAAAAATAGTTACGAAAGTCAACGAAGCGAGTGAGGCATTTAAGAATCGTCCCTTATGGCGCTCTGTTCTCTCTGCCTGCGTGAAGGCGTGAAGTTATGTATGTATGTATAATACGAGTAATATTGGTAGTACGCACTGATTTGTATTCAGGTCCACCCCCCTTCCCACCATCCTTTCCTCTCTCCTATCCCTTAAAGGTCGGCAACGCAACAGTAACACTATATGTGTTGCTGGTGTCCATGGGTGGCGTTGGTTGCTTACCATCAGGTGACACACTTGCTCGTTTGCCCTCCTATCCCATAAAAAAAATCATTCCCATCTACCCTCTCCATCTTACTTCTAATCCCTTCCCTATCCCACCAACGAAAACATACCCAAAACTACAGCCAAAACTTACGATAACATGGATCGAAGGGGTGACATGTTCTGCCGACGCCACTTAAAGTGGGATAAGGGCAGGAAAATAATAAAAACCCTGTAACAATCAGACTTGAAAATAATTGGAGTCCGAATAGAGAAATATATCCAGGTGTTGGTAAGTCAGTCGTGGAGGCGCCGTAATGCGGCGGTCTGTCGCGTCCCCCACGGTCTTCTGTCAACAATACATCCTTACTGCAAACATACGGAACTCCATATGAAATTTATTGTGCCACTCCTCACTTACTATACCAATATTTATTACTTACATACCTACAACTACACACTGTGACAGCGTACTGGTGGCCACAGTCTGCTGGGAATAAAATTTGTTATATTTTTTTTTCTTTACATTTTAACGAATTTCTATCCGAATCTGTTTATTGTAATCTCGGTGGTGCAGTGATAGAGCATCACGCTTCTGATTCAAAAGTCGTGGTTTGGATTCCGGCGTAACCACCAATGATTTTTCGGAATTCTTTTCGGAAGTTATTAGTGATATACGCGGGGAGGTCCAAAAGTTCGTGGAATGGAGGGGATGGAGTGGGGATAGGGGCGCTCGCTTAGTGTCATACTAATTGGGGACTCATAATTAGTATATAAATGGAGTTTCAGCCCTATTGCGTCATTCGTTTACGAACACTCGCCTGCTAAACACGTCAATCCGGAAGAAAACTGAAACTATGGAGAAAATTGAACACCGTGCGGTCATTAAATTCCTTACCAAGCAAGGAAAGAACGCTCAGACCATTTTGAATGAAATGGAAACTGTTTACGGGGAACAGTGCCCTAGTAAATCAATGATTTACAAGTGGCATGGTCTTTTTAAACATGGTCGGGAGTCGATTGAAGACGACCCCCGCTCAGGAAGGCCAGTTGAGGCCACCACATCAGACATCGTCGAAAAAGTGGAAAAAATTGTACTGGAGGACACCCGTTTGAAGAAAAAACAGTTATCTGCATTAGTTGGAGTATCAGATACCACCATTTTGCGAATCCTACATGACCACCTGGGTATGACAAAAGTCAGTGCAAGATGGGTACCGAGAATGCTCACGCCGCTTCAAAAACAGCAGCGCGTCGAAGCGTCAAAACATTTTTTGGAGTTGTGTGGCGACGATCCTGGACCGATTTTGGAGCGAATTGTTACCGGCGATGAAACATGGGTTCATCATTTTGAGCCTGAGTCCAAACAAGAGTCCATGCAATGGCATAAAAAGGGGACACCACCGACAAAGAAATTCAAAGTGTCGGAGTCGGCTGGAAAGTTGATGGCTACTGTTTTTTGGGATTGTGAGGGGATAATACTGATTGATTATAAAGAAAAGGGCAGGACCATAACCGGAGAATACTACGCAACAATACTAGAAAAATTAAAGGATGCCATCAAAGAAAAACGTCGGGGAAAATTGACCAAGGGCGTGTTGCTCTTGCAAGACAACGCGCCGGTTCACAAGAGCAAAGTTGCAATGGCTGCTCTACACACGCATGGCTTCGAATCACTAGTCCACCCACCCTATAGTCCAGATCTGGCCCCAAGTGATTTTTATTTGTTCCCCAATTTAAAAAAAGACTTAAGGGGAAGGAAATTTTCCGACGACAATGAGGTAAAGGAGGCAATTTTGGCTCATTTTGAGGGAAAAGATAAAAAATATTTTTACGATGGTTTAGAAAAATTAATTCATAGATCTAATAAATGTATTCAGCTTAAGGGTGATTATATTGAAAAGGAAAAATAAATTTACTGTTTCATTTTTACTAAAACCCTTTCATTCCACGAACTTTTGGACCTCCCCTCGTATATCGATGATTGAAAAACTTTGTGTCCGGTATGGCAATAGGTTTGCCACCATTTGGGAAGTAAACATCACGGCGAGACAAGGCTTAACACCCGCTGCCTACACCTTCGGGTAGAAAAAGGCATGAAGTTATGTTATGTTGTGTTTTTTTTTATGGTAAGCAACCAACGCCGCCCATGGACACCAGCAACATATACAATGTTACTGTTGCGTTGCCGACCTTTAAGGGATAGGGGATAGGAAAGGATGGGAAAGGGGGGTGGGCCTCCGGGTACCTGTCTCACCGCACGAAACGCGGCATGAGCCACTTTAGGTCGGTCTTCTGAGAGGCCGTGGTATTTCACCGGTCGAGCCAGCCCATTCATGCAGCGAACTGCTTGGCTCTACCACTGTTAAAAAACCGGAATTTACCGACATATGTATTCTTATATAATATTTAGAAATGTAAATTACTTGTTAAAAAAATATCTAATAATTTCGAGCTTAAACAATCTTCATGATATTATATGCCTCTGTTAACTTGCAAGTAATTAATTCACATTAGACACTGAATCAATTACTTATGATTTCACGATGTGACGTTTATGGTTTCATCTTGATAGCCCAGTGATTTGACAATTCGATTCTTATTCAGAAGTTCCACGTTTGAATTTAAGTCTAACGACGCTAACGCTATAAACGACTATTGACCCTTTTTTCTGGTTATTTTACGTTGTCGAAAATAGCTCACATTTTTGAAACAGAGTTTTCAAAAAATATAAAGAATCATATTAATTATATCCAAATATAAATATTGTCCAACGTTATCACATATCTTTACATAATAAATACTAATATTAAATACCGATGGACTGTGGATACTTGTGGATCTCACTCAACCCACAATTTCAATTTCTTTCTCAGCGAGACGGAATCCAGCGGTACATCAAGTCCTTTGATTATCGAGTTTGCGGTACTTATATCTAAACCCCTTTAATATTAACTAACAATTGATTGTTGTCCACCAAATGAAGCTTTCACCACGGTGTTAGTCTTTTCTACACTGATTACACGCTTACACCACTAATCTATACAGTTAATTTGCACGATAAAACCAAAAATCAACTCTATAATCACAGTATTAAAGATTATTATACTTCTGCTGTCGCCTCTCGAGTGCCAATAATATGTATAGGCATGATGAAAGTGAAATAGTTCTTAGTACGTTACGCTGAAAACCGAAAATCGACAATGGATACGTTATAAAAAGTGAAAAGCGCTTTAAGTGTACGTGTTAGAGTTGTGTTTTGTTTGCCAGTTTGCGAAGCGTGGGGTTCTTTGCCAGGGGCATGAAGGAGTTAATGCGTGCTGCACAAAGGACCAAATCACTGCGGGACGTGAGACCATCGAGCGCTAGTGGCGCCACCGCCGGCAGCGGCGACGACAGTCCAACACCGAATTTGTATTCCAATTACTATACCAGCCGTAGACATGCTGCGATCAATAAGATTTAATTCATGCTAATAACAATTTATTTCATGGCAGTTAATTAGTAATAATATTTAAAAAAAAATCTCGATTAGGTACTAGTTTATTACGGCTACTTCTATACGAATAGTAAGTACTGGATTAAATGGCTTAATAGGAACAGTTTTAGAAATTCAGCACATTTGTAAAAAAAAATAAGTGTAAGTGAGTTAGTATAAATTTTACCACAATGATCACTATTAAAATTGGTATTCATCGAATATCATCACACTTTGTTTTTAAATCAATTAATAATGTGACATAATTTTGTGTCAAACTGTCGATAAATGAACGATGTACAAAAACGCACATAAAATAATAATAATAATAAAGGGATGTCTAATTGATTTCAGTGCATTACGTGTCCCCTAGTGGGTCGTTAGTGCAATTCCGTGGCCCCTGCGCTCTGGCCTCTAGCATTAGATGTTTGATTGTAACTGTGAGCGCCCCAGTCCCCCGGTCCCCCTGTCCCCTAGTCCCCCACTATGGGATTCAATAACGTTCACCCCGCCGCTGCCAGATTTATTTTGACATTTCTATTTGTTAAGACGTATGATTATTGGTTGGTAATTGTTTTGTGAGATCACTGCGTCTGTTAAATGTGAAAGAATTGCCCCGCTGTTCATTGTGTGCTACGACGAGAGAGAGAGATTCTCCCTTCTATAACTACGTTACGAACCTGTTGTAACATGTTGAGAAGGAGTATTACTGACTTTTATTAACCCAAGATAGATAATTATCAAGGAACTCTATTCAAGTATACCATCAGACTATTTTTTTTTTGGCAGATCAGATATTAAGCGGTTTTAATAAATTGAAAGTAAAAAAGTTCCTTTTTTCAAATAAATACACACGTAGAATGCTTTTTGGTATTATGAAAAATTATACATTTACATCAACTCAATCTTACATACATACATAACTTCACGACAATTCCCTTGCAGAGTAGGCAGAGAAAACAGAGCGCCATAAGGCACGATTCTTACTTTCATAACTCTTTAAATGCATGCGCGTCGAGTTTTAAGGCTCCTAACATCACCTTCCTCCAAAGCACGTTCTATTTGATCATGGAATGTGTGTCTTGGCCGTCCTACATCCATCCGTTTTTGCATTGTATATCTGCTTAGTCAATCTTGCATCATCCATTCTTTACATACCTCCACATATGCTTTGACCAGACCAGTTTTACCAGAGATCTAATGCTTTTATAGGTTTTATAAATAAATTTTTAATTGCCTACAAATTTATACAGAACCCACGTCGAGTGAATGTGTTACACACTTAATCAGTGTGTGCTTCATTGTTGAAACGTCATGATATTACTAAAGTACCTATATAAAATCATTACTAAAGTAGTCAACTCTGATCTTCCCGATATTCTTTATTAAGTACAAATGATAACAGTAGGTAGGACCTAGGATGTAGGTTTCAATTTTTCATACAGGGCTGTAAGTACTAATTACGTAGTACAAGTTCAGCTACTTGAAAACTTGACTAAGTGCAAGTATTATGTCTGTTGTAAGTTTTATTTTAATATTATAGGGAGAAAAAAGCGAGCGGGTCACCTGATGATAAGCAACCAGAGCCGCCCATAGAGAACACATAGTGTTACAGTTGCATTGCTGGAAATTAAGGAAATGGAATAGGGTGGGAGAGGATCGGCCTCCGTCGATATTCTGAAAGATTGTAGTATTTCATCGGTCGAGACGGCCCATTTATTTATTCAAGCGCAGGCTTAGTAATAGGGCCCTATTTTTATCATTTGGTTACGGAAACCTTTAAACAGTGATATAACGAGTTTTATTGATAGCTTTTATGATCGTAAGTCGGTTATTACATAGTAATTAATTATATTATTCTACTAGCTGACCCGGCGAACTCTGTTTCGCATCAAAAGAAATAACTGCTGCCCCGCTATGTTAATACTGCAATATCTTCGACAAATTTGAAGTCGATAGCAGCTATAGGTTAAAAATGGGAATTTTCCATTGTTAACACCCCCGCAACCCCCCTTGTGGGTGGAATTTCGTAAAATCCGTTCTTAGCTGACCTCTACTCGGCGAAAGGAATAATCCTACCAAATTTCAAGTCGCTACGCCTTATGGTTCCAGAGATATCGTGATGAGTCAATATTTAGGTGGAAATCTCTTATATATATATATAGATTTAAAAGCTGGATTAACGTGTGCTCTTTTAAATGCAATCAAAACTTAGACGAGTTCTATTAAATTTAAGGAAGAATGTAGCTTGAGTTGTGAAGAACACAAAACATCTATAGAATAATTAAAAACATGTCGTTATAAATTGAATTATTTACAAATTTTATGAAATCTTAATATAAGTACAACAAAAATGAATCAAGTTAAGCGCGCGCGTTCGCCCAAACACGCACGCAAGCACGCACGTAGCGTCTGCAAAAACAATGTTTTGATATATTTTCCAACTTTTACTTACTTAGGTGCCTCTACCCTTGTTTGCTTGTCAGTTGGGTGCGACCGATCAAACGTTACACAAACATGTCTTTACTTGTCACGCTTTAACAATTTTGTTATCTAGAACAGTTTATGGGATATAAATATTTTTTTTTATTTGATTTTCAATGGTCACATAATTTTAAAAATGCGAAGACGTTTTCATAATAAATAATGAAGAAATGTAATTAAAGTTTGCTGTTTTTCTGGCTACCTTGCAGGAGAATCGATGTGAAAGTGTTTTTATTTATAGGTAAATGAAATACAGGATTCGAAAGTCGTATTTTAAAGACTAATTACAAGATAAATGAATATTCCTTTCGCCTTCTTTAATATTATGATCGTACTGCCGTAAGGTTATTATGGTCAGAACTATAAGAAGGTTTTCTAGTCTAGTCTAAGCAAACAATGACCCAAGCTAGTAGAGTTTTATCAGTAATAGAGTTTTGCAGTTCGCTGTGTATGGGCCGGCTCGACCGGTGAAATACGACGACCTCTTGGAATACCGGCGTAAAGTGGCTCGTGGTGCGTTTCGTTCGGTGAGAGAGGTATCCTAAGGCCCGATTACCTTTCCCCTGATAATATGATTACCATCCACTTGCTTGTTTGTCCTCCTGTCCCATAAGAAAAATACTAATTTCACACATTGTTCTCTGTTGTGATGTTCAAGTTCTTTCCATTTATTTCTGAACGAACAGAGAAAGAAGTTATGCGTTCATTTGAAACGAATTAAATTTGATGAGAAATTTCCGTCGGAACTATGATTACTTAATACTTTTAAAATATCTTTTACAAGTGGTAGAGCCAAGCAGTTCACTGCGTGAATGGGCCGGCTCGACCGGTGAAATACCACGGCCTTTCAGAAGACCGACGTAAAGTGGCTTATGCCACGTTTCGTTCGGTGAGAGAGGTACCCGGAGGCCCACCCCCCTTCCCCATCCTTTCCTATCCCCTATCCCTTAATGGTCGGCAACGCAACAGTAACATCATATGTGTTGCTGGTGTCCATGGGCGGCGTTAGTTGCTTATCATCAGGTGACACGCCTGCTCGTTAGCCCACCTATCCAATAAAAAAATAATCTGTTTACTATAAAAATATATATGAAAAATGCTCCAATTTTGTATACCAACAGATATATATATAACCCAAATACCAGCTCGTGTTAATACGACCACATCGCATGCCGCTCGGTGAGCGGTGCGGTATGGACCAAGTTTACTTACACGATGTTGGAAGGTGGTCGAACATGGCACACTTTCATTATTATACATCGCCCTCACGAAAACATTCACGCCATTACAGGTACGTATAGAGTATAGAGTATTAATACCTTCCTTACTTTATTTTAGGACGCGTAATCATTCTCTATACTTATAAAATGAATTTGTAATGGGGTAAGACAGTTGAAAATAATTATTTGCTATTAGAATTATTATTGATTTGTTATTAGGGGTACATATTATATCATTCATTTTTTTTCTCATTTGTTGATAGTATATAGCCGAAGAGTTGGTTTGTTGTTGTTTGAAACCATTGATTGGAATTTAAAGAAATTTTTGGGTTGGATAATACTCATTTATCGATGAACGCTTTAGGCTATATATAGATTATTTTCGATAGGAGAAAAACACTAATCTTTTTAAGTGATAAATAGTATGTGATGTGCCGGTGTTTCATCCGTGCGGTCAGGTCAGCATTATCAGTGCCGCAAAGCATTAGCAGACTCAGTGCCGCATAATGCCGAATTATACTGAAGACTGGAACGCGTACTGATGTTAAAATGCGCCAGAAGAGTGCGCTAAGTTCAGTGTTCTCATTAAATGTGGAATGAAAAAAGTCAATGCTTGTACCTTCATCCATATTTATATTACTTTTTAACACAGGTTGAATTAACTTAGATTGTTTCCAAAAAACTACAACGGAACGAAAACTATATTATTTTTTTAACAAATATTAAAATCACTAAAGAAAGTTTATTTAAAATATTGTGATCAATGCAAACAAAGAAAAAGCACTTAATAATTTTCTATCAATGAGTTGGTAATGTTAGTATCCATGGCACGCATCATGCGGAAGCACTATGCTGCAGTTGGAACATCAACGTTAAGAATTATGCCGCTTAATGCGCTCTAATGCTGTAATTGGAAAACTAGGATAAATACATAGCTTTACGCCAAGTACCTTACATTCGAGGCAGAGAGACCGGAGCTCCATAAGACACGTGAGTTA
Source organism: Euproctis similis (assembly GCA_905147225.2). Taxonomy (NCBI): domain Eukaryota; kingdom Metazoa; phylum Arthropoda; class Insecta; order Lepidoptera; family Erebidae; genus Euproctis; species Euproctis similis. Next base: position 6,130,990 of record LR990107.1, read on the forward strand.
CACACCCCACTCAATTCTTTGACTTTCATAACTCTTGTCATATCCGCTTGTCGATTTTTAATATGCCGTGACATCAACTTCCTCAAGGACTCGTTCAATTTAGTCATGGAATGTTTTTAACTAAGCAGAACATGTTTAGTCAATCTTGTATCATACATAATTTCTATACGAACCATCGGAGCATGCCCTTTCTTACTTTTACACGGATACTCTCTTCTTGCAGTAGATATTATTTGAGTAAGTATTATCTATATATTTGGACGACGTGGCCATGTTAATATTGGCTGCTGAGTCGCCAATGCGTCACTACTTCTCGATTTCATTACACTCGCACAATAGAGTGTGGGCAGTGATATGTTTGCCGTGGTCACGTGTCGTACTCGCCTCAGAGACGTCTTGTCTCGCGTTACAACACACACACACACACACACACACACACACACACACACACACACACACACACATACAAACATACAGGCAAACAGGCAAACATTTGCCCGTCGCGTGGTGGGAATATTGCGGTTGCTATGTTAACTAATATTTTTTTTGTACGAGGATAAGGCATAGGATAAAGACAAGTCGATATGTTTTCATTTGTCCTGTTTTAAATGTATTTAAATTAGGTAAAAAGTAAAAAGATTTGACAACATTGGCTAGTGTGAAATTAAATAGTGTTAAATTTAATCCCTTATAGAGAAAATATGGAAATCCTGGGTATCTACCTTGACAGCACACATTCGTAAACAGTAAAAGAACGTCAGCCGTAAGGTGCTGGGTTCTACAAATTGACCCGTTACCAATAAGACTGCGTTTGCACAATCTATTCTTGTCCTTATTCTTGACTATGCCGATACGAGCTATCTTGACCTCAATAAAAATCTATTTGATAAACTTTAGCGTCTTCAGAACTTGCATCAGGTTTACTCGTATATTTGACTTATGCAAATATGACCACATCACCGAATTTTGCAATAAGGTAGTGGTTGTATACTCTTATCTACCATCTTTTGTATTTCTCTTTTCAATCCTGCTGCTCCTCATTATCTTGAAAACGTCTAACATTTCTCCATGACACTTAAAAGAGATGCTTGAGATCATCAACAGGCTTGACGCTTTAAATACCAGCACACTCCACAAATTTCCTTGACAAGTCTTTTTTAATCCAGTCGGCAGACCACGCTTATGGAACGAACTGCAACTGACTATTCGACAAGCACAGTAATTGTGTACTTTTAAAAAATATCTTTGAGAGCACTACTTGCCATTTCAAATAACTTTACATGTTAACTATTTTGTGTTCTTGTAGGTATATCATTTTGACGAGTATATTATTAGTATTAATAAGTATGTATGTATGTACCTAATATGTATGTATGTATGAGTATCTATTGAAATAAAAAAGATATTATATAATGTCTATTTGTAACAAGCAATATTACCTCGTATTACTCTTTCTAGTTCAGCATGTCCATCCAAAGGTTGTCTCGCAGAGATCGCAGCATGCAATAAGACCGCCTATTCTATTTGCCAAACTATTATCATGTACTACTTACTACAATAAAGTGTATTCTATTCTATCCCTATTCTCGTACTCGTGGTCCATTGGTATAACTACCGATTGCTGATAAGTAGAGGTCGGTGGGTTCGATCCCGACCTGATTAAAATATATTTATGACGACCATGTTTTTTTACGTACTGTTAGTATGGAGGTTTTTATAACAAAGGATAAATGTATATATATCCCATTATTATGATGACATTGTCTAGTTTTAATGAACAAATGGTTGCTTAGCTTACATAAATAAATAACGATTTGTGTATTCAAGTTAATAACATGCTTTAAAGCAGTTTTAGCGACTTTTAGTCAAGACTTGGCTTGTGATAGTATTATCATTAGCTGCCAAAGGAATATTTGGGAAACTTCAACCGTACTAAACACATTTTCATACGGTTTACTTATTTCGAATAAAGGTTTTATTCTGAATAGTGGTAATAAATATTCTTTTATCATAATAATATCATTATTAATAATTTAATATCGTACTTTACAGTACTAAACAGTCTCGGTAGTCCAGTGGTAGAGCTCCCAAGTCGTGGGATAAATTCCGGGCTCACACCAATACTTAATCAGAATTATTTTTGGAAGATATGTGTGAAAAATATCGAAGACTTTGTGCCCGGTGTATGGCAATAGGTTCGTCACCTATTTCATTACAGACGTATCAAAACAATTCGGCGAGACGACGCTTAACAGTCGTTGCTTTAATACACCTTCGGGTAGAAAAGGCGTGAAATTATGTATGTATATTATAAGACTAATTTTAATACCGACAAGATTGCAGAATTAGTCTAAAAAAAGATTACACCAATATTTCATTGATCAGTATTCGTATCACGGACACGTAAGCGTCTGAGAGACGAGTAAACAAACCCACCACTTGCCTAATGATCTTCATTAGCGATGAAAGTGAGTGGGCTTCCTCAAACAGTATGTGAGTGTTTTGATAACTACCTGTTTATCCTTAGCTTATTGTATATGTTGAATATTTACTATTGCACTATCTTAAGCGCCCATTAACTAATGAGTATAACTCATTTATAAAATGTTTTTATGACTAATTAATTATAGAATGGTTTATATTAAAATACATGAAAGTTTTATTTAACAATAACTAATCGATATAAAAATTGAATATGTTATCTTATATCTTTTAACAAGCAATTCTTGTATTTAAATATATATATATATATATATATATATATATATATATATATATATATATAATTGGAATCTCGTAATCGGCTCCAACGATTTTCATGAAATTTAGTATATAGGTGGTTTCGGAGGCGATAAAACGATCTAGCTAGGAATCATTGTTAGAAAATGTCATTTTATCGTGTTTTATCTTGTCGTATTGTATCGTGTTTTATAGATCATATTTTAATTATTCAGTAGTTAAGATCGAAAAATATCATACATATTTCATAATTTTATTATTATGTAATTTCGTACTTAAATATAATTTCCAAAAAACACAATTTATAAAAAAAAATACCGAGCAATGGTCAACCAGGTTCTAACTATATTAAATAATTAAAGTCCAAAGTCTCGGTGGTCCAGTGGCCGAGCACCCCGCTTCTGAATCCGAAAGTCGCGGGTTCGAGTCCTGGAACTTGCTCACACCAATGACTTTGACGAAATTGTTTTCGGAAGTTATATGTGATAAATATCGATGCCTGAAAACTTTGTGCCCGATATGGCAATAGGTTCGCCACCTATTCCGTTTGGCACGTAAACATAACGGCGAAACGAGGCTTAGCGGTCGCTGCCTACACCTTCGGGTTACAAAGGCGTGAAGTTATGTTATGTGTGTAAATAAATAATAAGATTTAATCACGCATGATTTATTAAAACTTAACTAATCTAACATATACCTGGTTACAAATTTTAGTATTCAAGCATTTAGGCGCAGTAAGTCCATATTTTTGCTTAAGTCCTCCTTCAAATATCCATAAAATTGACAATTCTTCATACCCATGTGACTTATTTTCTATAGCTTCAGAACAATAGCAACGGCCTTAATAAAAAATAAGTTTACAAGAGGTTCTACGAATAAAATAACATCTTGAAAAACGGAACAATAATTAGCAAGATTTTTTTTTGAACGCAACCTCTTTTATTCAATAAAAAGAAACTCAATTTCAAATACAGATTAAAAATTACATTCAATTATGACATGTTACGTCACATCGTGAACATTCAAATCTATTTGTTAGCTATAAGCTGGAAGCCTACTTACTAGCTGACCCGGCGAACTTAATTTATCTATGGATGCTAAAGAAACAATATCATCACGAATTGAAGGACAATGAGAGTCGAGAGTTAAACAAACAACGAGGTATTTGCGCGACTCCGATGTTCAAATGACCAGCACATTCCACCTCTTTGCTGTTCAAACACAACCCTCAGGAGACGCTCCAATATTTGCACAGAAACGGACGAATGAATACTTCGCATCATGAAGGTTCACAGTTCGTTACATTCAACTATATTTAAGAATATATAAAAAATATTTAGAAATGCTGATGATATTTAGTACATTTTTTTATTAGAAACATTATTCGTCGTATATATAACTAGCAGACCCGGCTACAAAAGTATTCTTTACAGAGTTTACTTTTGAAGTGCTAAATCTCGAAAATTCTTCTCATGCACGAGCGTGATTGAGTATGATTTTTGAGGCCTCTAGCACATTCCTCGAGAACACGTTCTATTTGGTCATGGAGTGTGTGTCTTGGCCATCCTCGACTCTTACATCCATCCGCTTTTACATAGTATATCTGCTTAGTTAATCTTGCATCATCCATTCTTTCAACTTTTCCAAGCCATCGGAGCATACCACAACTACCCTTTCTTACTTTTACACCGGCGGTCTCTCTCTCTTTCAATCCAACTACTTTCCTTACAACCTAGATTTCGAAGCGGTCAGCGAAAGTCACTCCGCAGATTTTGCGCAGTGCCCTCATTTCGTAAATCTAAATAATACATGCCATCTGAGAGAACTGAATATATTGTGCTGATGATAATCAGCTATCAATTCCCTACTTCACCTGTTTGGTTTTGTATTTTGATGTATAAAATGTACCATTTAATACTTACCAAATAAATAACGGCTATATATCTTACTAAAGTAATTAAACTATATGAATATTAAAGTACATAATACATTTGCACATTGAGTTACCTGGTTGCCGCAGGTGTGTGTGGGCATCGAGGCTCGTCTTCGACATGGCTGATAATGAATTCGTTCCATATCCTAGAACAAACATTATATATCATTAACATACATAATATAGTTTCACGTCTTTTTCTACCCGAACGCATAGGCTGCGGTGGTTAAGCTTCGACACGTTGAATGATTTTGATACGGGTCCCAAATGGAATAGATGCCGGAATCAAAAGCCTTGTGCTCGGCCACTGGACCACCCAGACGATTATTGTATATCATTAATTATATCCAAAACTGTTTATGATAAGTTTACTGGTAAATATATTAAAATTACGTGTTTGTACATTAACTAGATTGCATACCCAATTTGCAAAGTCGGCAATGCTGTACTCTACTTTTGATGCGGAAGAAAGTTCGCTAGGTCAGCTAGTAAACTATAAATAAAGACCTAAAATATCTCCTCGTAACTACAATATCGTGAAACTTCTATAAAGGTCACCGGTCTCTATGATGCTATTTGGCAAAGACAATAGCTTTTATGAACATGTCAAGTATATCGTGTTACACATGATGGATGTTCCATATCTCTTTGAGATCATGTTTTCAGTAGTTTTTAACGATAGCGGACAAGTTATAGATTAAAATAGTGGTTTTTTACTCGTCTTCAACTAGTAATTTGCAAGGTTCTACGTAGATCACAAATGATTAAGAGTACTCAATAAAGAACAAGCTAGGTGGAAACCATTAGTTTATTTAAAAAAGGGTCGGGTGCCTTCGGATGCCGTTCTCACCAAACAAAATGCGGCATGAGCTATTTAACGTTAATTTTCTGTGCAGTCATGAAGCATTTTTCATTGAACTGCATGTCTCTACCACTGTTAGAATCTATTGCAATACGCTCTGTGTTATTTAATTATTTGTTAAAAAAATTGCTTCAAAGAACAATGTTTACTACAAAAATTTGTCCTTACAATGTCAGTATCAGGTTATGGGCCCCTCGCAGTTGACGTTCAAACACCGTGAAGCATAGAATCAAAAATACACCCAAAATCAAAGGAGTTTCCACGATATTGCTCGTTCACTAACAATGCGTGAAATCTTATTGAGAGCATCAAAGACATCACTTATAATCCAACAAATCACAACACGACCATTGAAAACTGTCTGTACGGCTATATATATATAAGGTTCAAAATTATTTGTTTCATCGTGTACCGTTCCAACAACGCCTCGGGCCATGTTCACCCCTTAAAAAACTAAATTTCTAATATTATCTAAGTATTATTACAAGAGGATTGTCAATATTTCATTTAAATAATATAACTTTGCTGACTAGCTGACCTCGCGTACTTCGTATCCCATAATATATCCTTACTACTAAAAGGTGCTCTGCTCACATCACTAGCAGCGTGATGATTTATAAAATTGCTTATGGCGATTGTTTGTAAAAAAATTGATGGCATTTGGATCAAGTCACGTTTTCTTATGTTAACTTTGCCCCCCTTTTTTACTTTTTTAGAGATAGGATTTCAATAAATCTCTTTTACTTACTTTTTACAAAGAACACATCTTCATGTTGAGGGTGTTAATAATCAGTGGTCTAGGCTTTGCGTGGATCAGTCAAGTCAGTTATTCAATACAAAGTTTTTTATTTTATTTTAATATCGTAATATCTTTGGTATGCAATGTCCAGTTTCATTATAAATTTAAACACAAATCATGGAGGTATAGAAACAGTTGTACGCACAGATATAATTTAATGTTTATTTAATGTTAATAATATAACAATGTCAATAACATAATTTTAATGTTTTTAGAGATTAACAAAAGTGTATTCTTTTTATTTGTTTTCAATAAAGATTATTTTTTTTATTATTTTATATAAGAATAATAGATCGGCAATAGTCACCCAAACAACGAGACCAAAAATTGGTTGTTGATGTGTGAGTGACTTACCAATGTGTGCGTAAAAAGCGCTTCAAAGTGTCAACTTTTACATAGTTAATGTTCATGTATTGAAATGTAAATATCCTGAAAATTTAATATACGTGGTTGCGCTGTCAGTGATGAATTTTAGTACATTTTTCTTGACATGTGCCATCTATTATACTCTTTGCTAAATCTATGCTTGTACGTATTAGTGTATAAGTATTTTTAAAGACATTTTTTTATGAAATCTTGCATTTTCTAACCGACGGTATAGGCAGCCGCTATTTTCACCTTGACTTGAGGGTTTGATACGTCTCGATTGGAACAATTAGCCGTTTCTATTGCCATGGCTATACATCAAGCACAGTTCAGTAGTTGTCAGTCATCAATATTTATCACGCGAATATTTCAAAAAGAATTCGAAAAAATAATTGGTATTAGCCAGGATTCTATGACACTACTCCTTGATTCAGAAGCGGGGTATGGAAACAGTTGTTATTGCTATTACAAAATAATTTAGTTCATTAAAAAATATACAAAAGTTTTACTGGCTGATTTTGATCGGCACTTGTACCAAATTTTAAAACGTAAAAAAGTAGGAACTAAACTAACATAAGTACAATAGTTGGAGTTATGATCTCGCTGTTTGGAAGTTTTCAGGAGCCAACCATGAAGCTATTTAAGTCTGGTATCAACTGATATCAACTAGTACGTAGAATAATGGAAACTGCAAAAACAATAAAAACCTCTAGAGACCTTCGAATCCTGGACTAACCAACGAGTTTTCGGAAGTCATCGTTGACTCATAAATTTGTGCCTGACTTATGAATATGCAATAACTTTCCTTGTTTTCGTGGATTTAAAAAAAAAAAAAAAAAAGTGAACTGGTATTTTATTGGTTTTGTGTAACATTAAATGCATTTTAGCTAATAATATCTATAATTCGTTTTCCAAATTATATATTAGCGGATTTCTATCTGTTCAGAGAGAGAGAGAGAGAGAGAGAGAGAGAGAGAGAGAGAGAGAGAGAGAGAGTGTTTCTCACAGAATTAATAAAATAAAACATTATTACAATATTAATAAAGTCTAAAATCAATTGTAATTTAACGTCGTATTGAAAGACAATAATAACATTAGAACCCCGACCGAGCACGATGATGGGATATGAAATATAATAACCCTCCTTCTGGAGCAGTCGGATAATAGCGGTAATTTGTCGCCTATTGTTTTTTTTTTTATCAATTGACAATTATTGATAACATTTGATCGAAGCATTTTTTCAATATTATTTGTTGTTTTTTTTCCTTTTAACTTTTCCTATTATTAGAGAAAATTGTGACTTTTGTGTTGTGATCTGTATTCTCATCAAATCGTTCACTTTAGTTACCGCGACTTATGACCTCAGTTAGTCTGTACATCGTCGGCAAATAATTTGTTTTTGATAATAGGCAACTGAGATACTAAAAATACTAATTAATTATTCAGAAATAAGACATAAATAATAAACTAAAAATACTTCATTTTAATTTCGAATAACAACGTATACATATCGCTCGTCAAATATATGAAGTTACGACCTAAAAATCAGAAGTCAGGAGCTCGGACTCGTATACACCGAAATCTTTTTCGGAAATCCCTTGCAAAAATTAAGGAAGTATAAAGAAAATATTGTTGAAATTAATTACATATAGTTTTTTCATGTAATGCAAATATATCTTTAAAATTTATAATTGTATAAATATTTTTATTGACATGTTTTTGGTTGTGTAAGATATCGCATAATTCTACCCGACGGCATAAGCAGCAGCTGTTTCGCCTTGACTCAGCATTTGTTTTCGTCTCATTTATATAGGCAGCCGAAACTATTGTCATTGCCCATACGTCGAACACAGTTCACTAGCTGTCAATCATCGATATTTACATAGATTAAGTACATATAGACTATAATAGATGGCACTGTCAGGAAAAATGTACTAATATTCATCACTGACAGCGCAACCGCATATATTAGATTTTCAGGATATTTACATTTTTACACATGAACATTAACTATGTAAAAGTTGACACTTTGAAGCGCTTTTTACGCACACATTGATGAGTCACTCACACATCAACAACCCATTTTGGTATTGCGGCTTAGGTGACTATTGCCGATCAATTATTCTTATATCGATGGATATTTATCACGCAAACGTTTCAAAAATATTTGGTAGAAAAAAATCATTGGTATTGGCCAGGATTCGATCACACTACTTTTTGATTAATAATCGGAATGCACCACCTCTTTACAATGAAAACCATTGAAATTTAATATCAATTTAAAAGCAAACAATACAATAATATTCACAATAAAAATGACATTTGTTATTTTAAACTTGTGATTTATTTATTTATCACTGTGTACGTTGGTACCATAACATAAAATACGAAATAACACCCACCCCTTGTGTCAAGATAAAACACCTAAAAACAATTTATATTGTCAGCGCTTTCAAACCACAGATTAGCTATCTCATTACACCACTTCAAAGGAGCGTCGCCTCCTTTCATGCTAAACTATTTGTTCAAAGTGCTGCCAAATGAAAAATCATGTGCACGCCATTGTGAACCCTAACGGCAAGTGTAGTTGACTTGGATAGTCTAAACGAAAAGTCGAATAGTGTTTGTTCGCGCTAGAAGAATTTCATAAAAAATTAACTTTAGATTTTATGTTTTGTCGAATTTTGGTACATAAACAAAATATTTATTCTGTTCCGATTTTCATCCGCGTCCAAACCTCGGATTTAGCACTTAGGCTCAGTCACTAAACTATTATTAAATCTAAACTGTATTGCAACCTAACCATAAAACGTAAACGTACGCCTTTGTAATATTTTTGATTAAATAAAGGTCCGCGAACGAAACCGCGAGTAATAACTAGCATCATATAGAGTCATATATTCTCGTATATAACAATGTATATATATAAAGCTCAAAATTTTCCTTGTAAATTACTTTTCTTATACAACAATAAGTACGAACGGTTCGCGCTTCATAGAGTGCAAAACAATAGGGTGCTTGTCGCTTCCCTCGTGACGCCTGAAGCGGTTTTCCTTCATCCTCCGTCCTTTTCTAACGTAACACTGCAACCACTGTGTGTGAAGAGTGCAGATAACTGCGACAAAAGCCACTTTTGGCTAATTTTCGTCGACGCTCAACGCTCCCGGCGAAGTAAAGACTACGGGTTTTAAAATATAGGCGCTATTTTTCCAAGCATATTTTAAGCTTTACAATTTTCGTATCGATCAAAATATTTTTACATTTTGTGTTAAATTCATATCTATATTAAAATATCTATTTCTTGAACCGAATTTAATAACAGCATTTAGCAACAAACATATTAAACAATATCAATGTTAACAATATTTTTTAGAAGTTTAAAAATTGTGCCAGTTTACGAATTGCATCATAAAATGAAAAGTTATTCTGAAGTGCAGTTAGAGGTGGTAAATGTTCTAGAAAAATATGACTGACAAGACAAGTTAAACTATCGGCTGATGATAGAATAAACTTTAAACAAAATATTTGATACTCTTACAAAAGTTATTATTTTCTTTTATCGCAATATTCGGAACACATTTTATTGTACAACAAATAAAATTAGTAAACAATTAAAGATAAAGGTATTTGGAGGATGTCAAATTAGAGGAGAAAATGTATTTTTTCCCGGTTTTTTTTGGCCTATTAAAGACCAGTAGATACAATGGGGCAAGCGTGATCGTCCACTTTGACACGTTCGTCTAACACCAATGCAAGCGGTCAGTGTCCTGGGAGCTGTCCACATATTAGCAACAAGTTGTCTAATGTGAGTGTTCACTGAAAGATTATGGACTATCGACACCGAGTTTGAAGTATATTATTAAATAAGCATCTGACAGCAATGGTTGTCAACCGTGTAATGCCGAGCAGACCAGCATGTGGACACTATTGTCCAAACTCGTGTGAGTGAGCGCCAGTGATTTTTGCATATAAACCAACTCAAATATGATGAAAATGATCAGGCCCGACGGCAAGCCAAGTGACAGTAAATTCAGACTCCAGACTTCTCTGCATGAATGGACCGGCTCTACTAGTGAAATACTACGAGTTTGCAGAAAAACAGAGATATCCGGAAAAAAATATATTTAGTATAAATATAGAATTATAAATATTCTCTCTATTTTATCTTCTTTCTTATCTTTTCTTCTTAAGTAAGAATTACTTAAAAATGTAGAAGAATTAGTTCGAAGCGACGACAAATTCTACAGGTGAATGGAGTGTCTAAAAATCTTATGGAGCTATGTTATTATTGCTATGTTCTTATAGGATATTATAAATAAAAATTGAAATAACCAAGAAAATAATTTCAAAATGTTTGTGTATATTAAATATACTTCATATTTTTTGAAAATGTGCCAAAAACCAGTAACATCTGTTCCGTTAATTACATCATAACGTGTCTCATTAGAAACGGGCGGGCTCATTAATTTGTTAGAAAACAACAAAAAAAAACAATAATAACAGGCCGTATTTTATTATCATAAAAAATTTATCTTTTCATAAATTTTTGAACATTCCTTTTGTTCTTATAGTCTTTGTTTATTTGTAACGACGTTATTAAAATCACGGGCGTAACTAATGTTCATACCGTGTCGGATATAGTATCGAGGTGTCTTGTAAGCCACCGTGGGGCCCGGCCGTGGGTCCCCCGTCCCGTGGGTGCGGTTAAATCGTTTGTAACGTTTAGTGTTGGGGCCCGCACCATCCACACTGCTACTTACAATATTGTGCCACTCAAATATTATATTATATTTTATCGGTTTTTTATTTCCATGATTTTATAAGTGTTTTGACTTTTATATAGATGTGTAAAAAGTTAATGACATAATATGATTATATATATTAAAAAAAAAAAACAAAGTGTGTTGTTGATTGAAATTTATTGTTTCTAAAATATTTTATACTAACGGAACGAATTCAAAGTCTTTTAAGCGTTGTATTGTTAATTTATTTTATTGTAATTGTTTTCATAAACATGGCAACTATAAATGTTATTTATAAAATAATATTATCATAAAACGTTTAGCCAATTTATTGTTTATTATCTATAGAATGAGTACAACCTAACGTCTCAATGAAAAATCAATCAAAAATGAAATGAATCAATGAAAAATGCGACCGCGGAAAAGACTAATTTAACGTCAAAAATGGTTTATTTTTCTTAAGTTTAAAAATCGAATTGCCGCAATAAATCAATATTAATTCGTTATTAAAAGAATAGAAGAATAACTAAAAATCGTCTAGGAACAAGTATTGCTTATTTAAATCTATAAGATTTGTACAATTGAATGTATTAAATGTACGGATAGGGACGCGTTACGCCGGCGGAACGAGCGTGACTGGAGACCTCGGTGGGGGGAAGGGCTCTCAGAGGCGGGGGACGTCGTGATAATGTAGCGCGAACTATAACGATAATCATCAAAATATAGCATCAGTTATCGAAATATTGTAAGTGTCAATCAAAGAATTAACTTTGTATTGTTAGGGCGCGCGGCGGACACGCGTCGGTACGCTCCGCTGAATGCTTGCATGCCACGTTTTAGGGGTCTTTTGTTTTGATTTTTGCGCGTGGATTGACACACTGACGTCATATTGCCCAAATCCTTTGCCCATATAGTCAGTTACCAATTCGGGAACAACTTAATTTGTTAGAATGCTTAATACTTATAGTATTTTAGAGCCCGATATTATGATTTTTTAAAAGTTAGTATAGTATAACTTCTGCAGTTATTTTTAACTTAAAATCACATCAAAGAATTTGGTGCTAAGAATAAAATTAAACTAACTAAATTCCCTGACCAAATAGAACGTGTTCTGGAGGAATGTGATGTTAGGAGCCTCAAAAATCGACGCGCGTGCATGAAAAGAGTTATGAAAGTCAACGAAGCGAGTGAGGAGTAAGAATCGTGCCTTATGCCGTACATCCGTTCTCTCTGCCCACCCCGCAAGGGATTTGGCGTGAAGTTATGTACGTATGTATTAAAGCTTATGAAAAGTGATTGATGATGATATAACTTATATTAAAGTCAAATACGTCTGATTGCTGGGCTAGTGGTATGATACTAAAGCTTCTGTTTGATAAGTTTGAACAAACAAATTGTTACCAATATATTTCACTTGTATTGCCTACTTAATGGGACCTAATAATAATATATCGTTTAACAACACGCAGCAATGATTTCTACTACTTCAGATTTTAATAGCATAAATGTTAAGACCTATAAAAGAATGTTGTATAAATACCTTGTGAGCCTTGCGACGCTGCATGTGTTGACCATGTGCTCTTGTATGAGGCATCTGAAAATAATGAAAACTATTATCATCTTTATTAACTAAAAGGAAAACCCAAAAAGGTCTTCGAAAAGTCATTGGTGTGAGCCAGTGTGAGGATTCGAAGCCGCGACCTCTAGATTCAGAAGCGGGGTAACACTGGACTACCAAGACCATTATATTATAACATATCATCATCATAAGCCCCTTTGTGGTCCACTGGTGGACATAGGCCTCCCCGATAGAGCGCCACAACTGCCGGTCCGCGCAATCATGGGGGGTTTTTGCCATAATCGCCACGCTTGGCAGGCGGGTTGGCGATCGCAGTAGGCTGTAGTGTCTTGAGAGGGAATGCTGCTGGCCATTCTTCTAACTTTTCCCTTAGTCGCCTTTTACGACACCCCCGGGAAGAGCCGGCGCCACACAGCAAATTATTATAACGATTATAACATAATCGTTATAATAATTTGCTTTGTGGCGTAATAATCAATCAACATCTCTGCTAATATTATAAAAACAACGTTGATTGATTCTGCAGCGACACGTATGGAAGCTTCGAGATACAGTATTAGATAGTTTTGATTTGGAAATTTTATTATAAATAAATCAAAAGCAAAAAATAAAACCTGTCATTTAAACGATTACAAGAGAAGAAAATTAGTTGTAATTTCAAACTGTTAATACCTGAAGACGTGGACAGTGGTTAACGACTTGAGTCCTAGGATATATTTATCTAGATCCAAATGTATTATGAAGCATATTTTAATGTTTTTATTTTTTTTCATTATTTGTTTATTACTTCAAGGCGAACGAGTACAGGATGGTATGTTAGTATCTACCGAATATCGGCCATTATGCATCAATTATTTGATTCTATGCCAGTCATTGAACCAAAACTTAACTGATTATTACTGAAGTTAGATCAATATGTATCTTTTAAACAGAAAAAAGTATTCTAAAAATAGTCGATTTAAGGTCAGCGATATACCTGAAAATAAATGTATGTTATCAATTTTAAAACTGTTAAGTTGGATTTATGTTTTCGTCATTTTCCTGCCCAGATTTATATTTTAAGTATTGAATATGTGTAAATCTATCTTTATTAAGTAAAAGCTCAGTGACGTTAGCTGGATTTTATAACAACGTGGAACTGAGTATTCATTCCTGTTATAATGTCAGCTGCTTGTACCAAGAGTTGGCAGCCAATACCAATTTCCGTTATCCAAGGCTTTTTACAGTCACACCGACGGGACACCCTATATTACGAAACAACAATTTTCAGCTTCTACACACATAGACATCTTCTAAATATGTATGTGTAGAGTCGCCTTGCGGATCGAGGGAAAATTAGCGAGATAAGGGTGAAATGCAAGTTGAAGAAGGATTTGGTGACAAATGCGGAAACAAATATGTTAAGATTTATCATATTTATTTATCAGACTTTTGCGAATCAAATTCATAACATTAAAGCAACTTTTTAATAAATAAACGCGATATAATCCTAAAAAGTTCTTTTAATTTTAAACGATTTCTCATGTTGCTAGAATTACTTGATATAGAGTACAGCGGTAGATTCTTGCAGTTCGCTGCAAGAAAGGGCTCGAACGGTGAAATACAACGACCTCTCGGAGTATCGGCGTGAAGTGGCTCGTGCAGCGTTTCGTGCGGTGAGAGAGGTATCCGGAGGCCCGATCCCCTTTGCCCGTCCTTTAAATGACGAAGAAAAGGTGAGAAGTTACTTACTAGGTGACGCACTGGCTCGTTTGCCCTCCTATCCCATAAAAAAGTACCTCTACGAAGCGAATGTGAGTGGAAGAGTTGGGATACCAGGAGATCGGGAAACCAAGACGGAGACACTACAACCAAAAAATGGTCTATTTGAAAAAGTAAAAATGCGTAGTAACCAAAACCAACGCGAATATATGATGAGATGTACTCGTATGACTATGGATGAGGCGAAAAAAGTATATCAGGATCGTAGCTTGTGGAAAGCCACAGTCTCTGGCTATCTCTATGGGACACAGGCGTGATTTTAGGTAAATAAAGATAGAAAGATATTTATTGATAGAAAGATTTTACTTGAAACTCAGATTAGATTCTGTGGAAACTTAATTTTTGTAACTTCACACCCTATATATCCTAAGGATTAGTCGGCAATAGTTATGATTCGCCAAAACTGAAATTCATTTCAAAAGGTTCTTAGGAGAGTACTGAAAATAGGTGTAAGTCATTGATTAAAACAACTTTTAGGATTATATCGCGTTTATTTATTACTTATTTATATTTATTTCCCGACGTAGGTAAAAGATGATAGTGAAGGAACAACTACCATCTTTTTGTTCATCACTGGTGAAAATGATCTCTGTAAAGAGTTCGAAACGTCGGGAAATAAATATAAATAAGTAATAAATAAACGCGATATAATCCTAAAAGTTTTTTTAATCAATGAGTGAGATTCGCGAAAGTCTTAGAAATAAATAGGTGTAAGTCAATAAGAACCCGATACTTCTACATCAGAAGCGCGACGATGAACTTGTAGAAAACCTACATACAGCAATCTTTGGTCTCATCAATGCATAAAAACGTATAATATTATACTTATTTTATTTTATAACTTTTTATATAACACATAGGTAGGTACCCTATACTCGTATGTGAGTTACTTTAAATCTCCAACAGAGTTTGATGTGTCTATTCAAAGACATTCTGGCACCTATTAAGGGTTGGTAACACTTGAGGGTAGTTACGTTCGCGTTCAAGGGGTTGAAAGCTTTCGTCTAGAGGGATGAGTTTATCCTACTTGGGGATCATCTACCTTTGAGAGGGGTGGCTTCTCGCAAATTGTAGGTTATATTGTACTTGAGGTGCTATTTTTGCTATACGAGGCTGGTATAAATCGCTGAATTGCTTCTATTTAAGGTTAATCGTGTGTGACACTGATTGTGTCGTATTTTGCTTATAAATTTCTTCGATTGAATTATAAAACTTTTACAGGCATACTTTACACGCTATATTATAGGTATTAATTTACAAAATAATATTAAAATGTTAAATATGGTGCATATTATTTGTTGTAAGTGACTGCATAGCAAAGATTGGGAAAAAAATATTAATATAAGGAATAGTCTTTATTAGACTTTTTGTAGAATTTTATTCCATTTGTCTGTACGTCTTTTTGTCCGGCGCGATTCAGATTATATATTCTTCTCATGATAGCGGCTGTAAGGGAAGAAACGGTCGAGAAAATCTTGTTCGATAACGTTAGCGTTAGACGAAATTTCTTTAGTCACAAACTGTACTTTGCTTAGATAAATGAAAATTAATTATTATATAATTAAAATAATATTCTATTTATTATTATTAAATTAATAACGAATATATTACTAAAACGAATATTTTTTCGTTGTTTATTTCCTAGATTTTCGCGAATCACATTCATAACATTGAAACAACTTTTTATGGATTATATAGCGTTTATTTAGAACTTATTTTATGTTTATTTCGACGTTTCGAACTCTTTACAGAGATTTTAAACACGATTTTTTTTTTGGTTCTTCTCATGATACACTTAATACATTTGAATTCCGGCCTTTCGTGGTATTCGCATTAGTGCTATTGTCATACTGATGTATGTGCTTTACTTGTGCGTGTATTAAAAACGTATAAATTTAATTTTATTAAATTTGATTCAATCATGTG
The DNA here is from genome assembly GCA_905147225.2 of Euproctis similis. Lineage (NCBI taxonomy): Eukaryota > Metazoa > Arthropoda > Insecta > Lepidoptera > Erebidae > Euproctis > Euproctis similis. The sequence continues at coordinate 6,147,697 of LR990107.1, forward strand.
GATTTGTAACAATGTCAAATATAACTAGCTACTGACATAAAATAAAATAATTTCACGCCTGTTCTATTCGAAAGTGTAGGCAGCGGCTGTTATGCATCGTCTCGCCGTTATGTTTACGTCCCGAATAAAATAGGTGGCGAACCTATTGTCAAACCGGGCACAAAATTTTCAGTCATCGATATCTATCACACATAAATTCCTAAAATAATATCTAAAAGTCATTGGTGTGAGCTAGGATTCGAACCCGCGATATTTTGATCCAAAAGCGAGGTGCTTGATCACTGAACCACTGTGGCCAAACTTACTAGTTACTTACTACTTTTATAAATATATCACTACATAGTATAAAACAAAGTCGCTTTCTCTGTCCCTATGTCCCTTTGTATGCTTAAATCTTTGAAACTACGCAACGGATTTTGATGCGGTTTTTTTTTAATAGTTAGAGGGTATCAACGGGGTGGTTTTGATCTATAATTCATGAATAGTGTAGTGAAAAAAAAAAGATAATTTTCAAGATTTAAAACTTTAATCGGAAACGCTGCCTGAACCCTAAGTGATAAATCAAAACAATGTAGTAAATTATTATACACCTTTAAAAGGTCTATAAAAAAGTCCGCGAGGGCATATGTTTATGTCTTAGGGATAACCCACAATGACCATTACTATTTTTTTACTTTTTACGAGAAATAATGTCTTATTTACGAAGCAATTTTAAACATTACAGCATTAATTTTCATCCAATTAAGTGTCTTAAATAGATTGTGCTTTTAATATAGATTAATATAGCCATTTACAGCATGTAATTTAAACTAATATTTACCAAGATATTACAGTATTAACATAGCGGTACATAGCAGTTGCGTTTGCGCGCCAAAACGCGTGCCGATAAATAGCACAAATTGAACTTTTTAAGATCCAAGTATTACTAATTTATTTCTTTTGATGCGGAACGAAGTTCGCCGGGTCAACTAGTTTTTAATAAAATAGTTTCAGGTACATATTTGTGTATTGGATATTTCAGATGTTTATCATTCAAATGTCAAAATCGGGAATCTTCGATATTGCTGCATACTTTTGATGCAATTTTCAGTTAGCTTAAGCTTTTCGTAAAGGCTTTTCCTAGATCTGATGATTCTTAAAATAGTTTTATCATTATTGGAAAAAAGAAGTAGTACGAATTCAATCCCTTTGCTTTCTATCCATCTAAAACTACATTTGAAGTGTAGCCAGTGTACCATTCCGTACAAATTATTCAAAGAAAAATAGAGCCATTTAGTAAAACAATCTAATATATAAAATTCTCGTGTCACAGTTTTCGTTCCCAAACTCCTCCGAAACGGCTTGACCGATTCTCATGAAATTTTGTGTGCATATCGGGTAAGTCTGAATATAGAACAACATCTATTTTTCATCCCCTTAAATCACAAGGGCCCACCCCTCAATTTTTATATATTTTTTTTATATATATCTGTATCTTATTTTTTTTTGTAAAACGGGATACAAAAATACATACAACCCAAAATTTTCAACTCCCTACGATCAACCCCTATTTTATACATTTTATTTTTCGGCAAGACAACGTTTGCCAGGTCAGCTAGTTTATATATATATCTATTTTAAGTTGTCCTCTATAAACTCTGAACTTACGAGATAAATTTCTTTGTGTATGTTTGCGTTGTTATGTTCTAATAAGACTTGATTATTGGTTATTGGATAAAATATCATTATTTATAGGTAACTAAAAAAAACCGGTCATATTTTATAGAAATGGGCTTGAAACAATTTATTTCGAACAAAGTTCTTTTTAGATTGAAAGAAGACAGCGCTACTGATACAGACTAAATATTCAATTTGTTGAACTATTTAAAGAAAACTATTTGTTGATAAGCCTTCTAGGTCACACGTAAGAGGCTTTTGATGTCCCTATTTGAAATCCTAAAAATATCAATGAAATCCAAAAACATATATTCTATATATATAACAGATTTCCACCTATATATTGACTCATCACGATATCTCTGGAACCATAAGGCGTAGCGACTTGAAATTTGGTAGGATTATTCCTTTCGCCGAATAGAGGTCAGCTAAGAACGGATTTTACGAAATTCCACCCACAAGGGGGGTTGCGGGGGTGTTCACAATGGAAAATTCCCATTTTTAACCTATAGCTGCTATCGACTTCAAATTTGTCGAAGATATTGCAGTATTAACATAGCGGGGCAGCAGTTATTACTTTTGATGCGAAACAGAGTTCGGCGGGTCAGCTAGTATTCTATATAATCTTTAATGTATTGTCTATGGTAAAATTAGGGCTATCAGAACAAATTGGACGAATGTAAGCTAAGATAATCCGTTACTACCGATATTAATTCTTATTTTTTAATTACCGAATGGGTAATTAAAGAGACAAAAGAAAATTAATTTCGATAATCTAATGATTTAATATGAGTACGGTTTAGACAACATAATATGTTTGTATGATAAATTGAAACAAAATAATAAAAACAAAATTCAAAATAGTTTACAGTCAAGATAATAAATACTCTACTCTCTTCTGTATTTGCTGCAGACGAACTCTGTAGTTCTTTTTTTGGCTTTTTACAGTATAGATAAGGACACATCTACCTATGGACTGGAGTATGTACTCTATGTACAGTAATAATAAAATATCTCTACCACCTCCTGAATATGAAAGTCGTAAAGTTTGTTAAGTATATTATATAGCTTCACGACACTAATAATTGTAAGGTGTAAAGTACAATACCTGTTTAATCTTGCGAACTGTTCAATTTTTATTTTTTACTAACTCGAACGTATAGGCAGCGGCTTTTCAGCCTCGACTCGAGAATCTATTAACATTAACCGGGCACAATGTTGTCAGTCATCGATATGTCTCACACAACTTCCGAAAATAATTCCGAAAAGACATTAGTGTGAGCCCTGAATCGATTCAAGGACTTTAGAATCAGAATCGGGGAGCTCGACCACTTGACCAACAAGACTGTTTACTAACTCAATGTAGTTGAGACTTATGTTAAAAAAATATTTAATTGATTACATATTTCTAAAGCTGTCATATAGTCAACTTATTTTAATAATAAGCCTCGAAAATCTTTTTTGACTATCATTTATGATTAAATATTGAGTTGAGGGTTTCATTTATAAAGCACGGTAGTTAAAATGCTTTCTTCGTTACTTACGACCTTTTCAAACGGATACTTTAAAACGTCACAACACTTTGAGCATGCACTTCTGATACACCACACATAGCACAATTATAATTATTTATATATATATAGGTATGTATGTAAAATATATTCACCCGCAAATAACATAGAGAAGTTAGTGAATGTGCCGGACCGACTGAGATAGTCGGCAGAGCTTTTGATATCAATCATGATAGTGACGAGATCCGTTATGTGGGTGTCATCTCGCCGCCGCCGACGTCGGGACACTTGGCACTCGACACTCGACACCCGCGTCACGCTACGTCCACCCGCGATCTCGTCTAAGGGACGAGAGATATGTGAGCACGCTCCACGGGGGGCGGAGTCACATCGAAAGTACGCCCCCGAACGCCCCCTCTCACCCCGCCAATAGCAAACCACTCCTGCTAATCTCTATCTCACAAAAATAAACACGGGGGTGGGCGGTAGATAATGAGTTGGCTCCACTGCAATAATCAGCCTTTGTGGGGCCTTCACCCGCCTCGACTCGGTTTGCTCCAAATTCATCCAGTTCGATTTGACTTTATCAAAGAGCATGGAATTGGTTTTTTTTATTATTTTATATTAAATGGCAATCGAAATTGGCACCCGTTTTCAGTTCAGCTCTGTTTGTCACACAATCGTGGACATATTTCTTTTACGTTGTTTTTTTTCTTGTTTTCTTTCATTTGAATATCGTCATTTGAATCTGGCTGTTCGCGGCGCGGTCATGCCGTCCACGGACCGACATTGAACAATGCTCGCTATTGTATTATTTTTTAAAATAACTCACCTTTTCCTGTAACGATAATTGTCCACAAAATTGTTTGAGTTTACGCCATATTCTGTTGTGAATGTTTGTTCTAAATTGGTTATAAATTTTTAATAATTGTCCTGTATCCAGTTTTTATTGCTGGTTAAATATGAAATAGCGTCTATTCCTGGTTGTAATATGTTTCGAGTAATAATAAATTTCCAGTAAAGTAAAAAAAGAAGTGTTAACTTTCCTTTATTATTTTGACTAATGACAATTAAGAAAACCATTAATCACAACGAATAATTGCTCGCTTTGAAATCAGAAATCTCGGGTTCGAATCCTGGTTAACAAGAATGAGTTTTCACTTGCTTTGAGTAAATAACAAGTTGTAATCATTTGGCACCAAAAACTTCACAAAACTAACTACGGTTTTAATATAAGAGGCGTAAAATAACCCAAAAATCCTTTATTTATAACTGAATATTAAAAAGCCCACAAGTGATTGGGATTGATTTTTATAGATAACTAGCTGACCCAGCAAACGTGGTCTTGCCAAAAAATATAAACAAATAAAAAATAAGGCTTGCTGGTAAAGGGCTGAAAATGAAGGGGAGTAGGTATTTTATGTTGTTGGATGAAAAAAATATAAAATAAAAATATATCTAAAAGTTAAAAAAAAAATGTTATTCTATTCTCAGACCTACGCGATATGCACACAAAATTTTATGAGAATTGGCCTAGCCGTTTCGGAGGAGTATGGTAACTGACACTGTGACACGAGAATTTTATATCCACTACAACAATACACCCTATTGTTTTATATGAAACTTTCACCAACACCTATTTAACCGATTTGGTAATAATTTCATTTCATTTCATTATTGCATTCTAGATTGGGCATTTCAAATTCAATTTTTTATCAATAGAATCAAATACAAACACTATCTATTTAATTAATTCCAATATTCATACGTTTTAACATATGTAAATTGTATATTGTCCAAAATATTTTAAAAAATACACTACACTTTTCACGTTTTTAAGCAGTGGTAGAGCCAAGCAGTTTGCTGCGTGAATGGGCCGGCTCGACCGGTGAAATACCACGACCTCTCAGAAGATTGGAGGCCCACCCCCCTTCCCCATCCTTCCCTATCCCCTATCTCTTAAAGGTCAGCAACGCAACAGTAACTCAATATGTGTAGCTGATGTCCATGGGCGGCGTTGGTTGCTTACCGTCAGGTGACACGTCTGCGCGTTTACCCTCCTATCCCATAAAAAAAAAGTTTAAGGTGAAATTCCTTAGAAAAAAAATACAATGAATTTCTATATATGGGTTTAAACCCACCCTATTTCTCTTGTCCTTCCTCGCGCAAACGACACAATACATATGATTTTATTTTTACTCAGCAGTCTTAATATTAAATTTCATTCGCCTTACTTCAAAAATAATGAAATCTCCACGTAGCCTTTCAACTCCATATTCCTCCCTCCCAACGTATAGAAAACGTAGATACTATAGATTGATTACAAAATAGACATCAATTTAACTTGATTTTTTTTGCCAACAGTCTTTGGAAGTATTTGAAAGTGATGGTTTTGAAGTTAAAATAGTAAGTTCAAAAAGGATAATTTTATTGATTTTATGTTTAATAAAATCCATTTATAATGACTATTTAAAATCAATCATCAGACAAGTAATTTTATATAGACTAAAATATATATAAAACATTATCCTATTGCAACAACTACGGCTTATTTTGTTATGAATTCAGCAGTGACCAATGAGGCTCACGAATGCGATATCCTGTTCGGTTATCGAACCCGCATTACTAGGTCCAATAGTCAATTAAACCACTAATCCATGTGTGCAATAAATGTTTATAACATAGGGGGCGGTTGTGTTGTGAACCCCAAAAGATATATATCAACCATAACATTCATAGTATTTCGTTCGAATCACTGAGTCGTGTAGATGCGCCCGGCCCAAGACTGTGTGTCTCGTAGCACCGCGCGGCCTACGATTTGCTACGAGTGCTACGACGCGTAGACAGATAACAATTTACAACGAATTATTTACATTTATTTTTACAAAAAAAAAAAAAGTAATAATGACTAAGATGTGTATGTTATGTTAGAGCCAAGCAGTTCGCTGCATGAATGGGCCGGCTCGACCGGTGAAATACCACGACCTCTCAGAAGACCGACGTGAAGTGGCTCATGCCGCGTTTCGTTCGGTGAGCGAGGTACCCGGAGGCCCACCCCCCCTTCCCTGTCCTTTCCTATCCCTATCCCTTAAAGGTCGGCAACGCAACAGTAACACTATATGTGTTGCTGGTGTCCATGGGCGGCGTTGGTTGCTTACAATCAGGTGACACGCCTGCTCGTTTGCCCTCTAAACCCATAAAAAAAAGAAGATATTCGGAAAATTGTTGATATTGACCGGGACTTGACCCATGAATCTTCTGACTACCAAGCTAACATTCATAAATTTCAGGCCAGTTCTGCTTTTTAAAAGCGAATCTAAGAGCGGAAGCTTTCTCTGATTTAGCAATTTGGGGTCTTTTCGGAAGGTGACGATAGGGACCTTAAACTCAATGATAGATATTCTGGTTTCTTGATATATAATATATATAAAGAAACGAAGGCTTAAATTCTGTGGTTTTTAAATACTCTCCTGAGTCCATACAATACTAGGTAGGTTCTAGGGTGTTATATGTGAGCAAGAGTTCTAAAAATAATAATTTAAACAGCAAACAAACACTTCAAGTGCAGGAGAGTCCTATCTTATATATTCGTGCATGTGTGTGTGTGTATCAAGGCTGTACTCTGTGTGTATGTGTGTGTGCAGCACAGCCATGATCGATGTCGGTGCGAGGTTGCCGCCCCGTACACTTCCGGCTGCGACGCTGCGAGCTCGCCTCAGCCGACACGTTCTGCTGGGATTGTGGATTAACACCTAGTTTTTTAATCTATATATTTATATATTGGTATTATTTTAGTGCTTTAATTTATTTGTAATTAGTTAGTCATAAAAATAACTGCATCAAAGTGTAAATGTAGAATTATGGCTAAGGTGCTTACTAATAAAATTCAAGCTAAAATTTACTAACAAAAACACTAAAGTAGTAATTGAGGTGTCATTTGAACTTTTATATATTTTTTTCTATCTATATGTCAATTTTCATTTAATTTTGTTCAGTGACAGGGGTTTCGTAACCAGCCCTACTAAATACCTTGATAAACCGCCCCTTTTATAATTCTAACTAAGATGAGCGAAAGTGATTCTATAAATATGAAAATAAATAATGTTAAGTAAAATTTGTTTTTTTTTCTAATGTTGGTCAGCTATGTCTAACTTACCTTACAACAACTAACTACAAAATAATTATAACTAATAAGTACCTAAAAACACTTCCCTAACATTTACTTCAAGTCTAACATTAATTTGAATGTCTGCTACACAATAATCTATTGTTCTCTAAAATCTAGATAACTTTTAAAATAAATTATATGAATTAAATTCACAACAGCTAGTTTGTACATACAACTTGTAATTTTCAACGGAAACTTCCAATTATATATACAAATACATATGTACATGTTTTAAGTATTGGATCGACGGCTCGTCGCTCTATCTGTACTTAATTTAAAATTAATACTACCAGCCGGCGCACAGGAAATGAGCTTAGAGTTGAGGGGGAAGAGGATCAGGAGGCGAGGGGATAGGAGGCACACAGTGCGGGGGGACATCTGGGGGACGGGGGAGACTAGGTGTTGTAGGCGGCACTCTCGTCCTCCAACGTCAGACGATGCCGTCACAATACTTTGATAATCAGTGCTGCCGCGCGCACAAAGTGCCAGCCAATTACTATTAACTTTTTTTTATTTTTGTATATATTTGAGCATATAATAATATGATTTCAATATTTATATTTTGTTATGATATTTCAACAAAAATTGTCGGACATCCTCAGTTAACTACTTTGTTTAAAACAATGTTTCGTACTCGGACTTATGGACCTTTTTGCTTGTTTTAGAAAATTATATTCACTCACACACTCTATATATATATATATATTAATTTTATCGCTTTTTTATGAACTACTTACAATGTACCGGGGAAAAGAGGTTCCCCATAAATAACACCTACCACAGAACCAATTATGTGACCGTTTCGGAAGACTACACACGTTTAAGTGAAAAGTCTTATATCATACGCCATATATCGTAAGAATCGTGCCTTACGGCGCTATGTTCGCTCTGCCTACGCCTCAAGGGATTTTGAATGAAGTTTAGTAGGTATATATCGTAAGCCCACCTCAACATATGTACTTCATTATTTGGATTATCATAATTACAGTATCTAAGGAGTTTCTAGTATTTTAAAAGCAACCCCAATTTACATGAAGTCCCAATATATTATTAATATTATTATTGAAGTGGAAGTTCTAATGTCTCTTGCAAAAACGTTTAACGCGTTTAACGTTCCCTCTCGCATATAATAAGTAATATATTAGGTCGGGGAAAAAGTCTTTTCGCATAACGTAGGTATAAACTTATTATAAAATTTCTTTGACTGTACTATTTGTGTCTGGCTGGTTTTGGTAACATTAAAAAGGTTACATTATAAAGAATAGAAAAAAATAAAAAAAAGTTGTTTCCCGCTATTTTTCCTTTGTTTTTCTCTCCGTAAAAATGAGTGAATCTAATGAAGAAATTCGATACATTTTAAAATTTTATTATAAAAAAGGCAAAAATGCAACTCAAGCAGTGAAAAAAATTTGTGATGTTTATGGACCTGATGCAGTGTCAGTAAGAGTAGCACAAATTTGGTTCAAACGTTTTCAGTCCGGAAATTTTGATGTTAAAGATGCACCTCGCTCTGGTCGCCCTGTTACGAATAAAATGGACGCCATTTTTGAAAGAGTGGAGCAAGATCGGCATATTAGTAGTTACGATGTAGCTGAAGAACTGGGAATTGACCACAAAACAGTTTTGACCCATTTGAAGAAAGCTGGTTATACAAAAAAGCTCGATATTTGGGTGCCACACGAGCTCACTCAAAGAAACTTAATGAACCGTGTACTCATTTGCGATTCATTATTGAGACGTAATGAAACCGAACCGTTTTTGAAGAGATTGATAACTGGCGATGAAAAGTGGATCACGTACGACAAGAACGTGCGAAAAAGGTCGTGGTCGAAAGTTGGCCAGGCTTCACAGACTGTGGCCAAACCTGGCCTAACACGAAATAAGGTGATGCTGTGTGTATGGTGGGATTGGAAGGGCATTGTTCATTATGAGCTTTTACCGTCCGGCAAAACCATCGATTCTGATCTTTACTGCCAGCAACTGATGAGATTAAAGGAAGCAGTCGAGAGAAAACGGCCGGAATTGATCAACAGGAAGGGTGTGGTCTTTCATCACGATAACGCTAGACCACACACATCTTTAGCCACTCAGCAAAAATTAAGAGAGTTCGACTGGGAGGTCCTAGTGCATCCACCATATAGCCCTGACCTTGCGCCTTCAGATTTTCACCTGTTTCGGTCTCTTCAGAATTCTTTAGGTTCTGTAAGGTTGACCTCAAGAGAGGACTGCCAAAACTATTTGTCCCGTTTTTTTGATCAGAAGTCCCAAAGTTTCTACAGTAACGGGATAATGTCTCTGCCCACAAAATGGCAGAAAGTTACACAGTTACAGTTACAAAACGGTACATATATATTGTAAATAAATGTAAATAAACTTTGAAAAAAATGTCTTGACTTTTCATACAAAAATACGAAAATACTTTTTCCCCAACCTATTATAACACTAGAACATAAATCCGTTGATATAACCAACAAAGAAAATTTGTATAGCGTGATTAAAAACAGTAAATAGATATCTAGTAGCTCGTAACGGAATTGTTTTTTTTTAACTTCACGCTTCCACCACCTAAAGGTGTGGGCTGCGGCGGCTACGCATCAACACGCCAAGACAACTAAAATTAAATGTAGGGTATACTCTTTACTGTCATAAAAATCATTAGCTAAAAATCATACTGTTTGTGTTATGGAAATGGGTTAAATAATTGGTAAGTACTACAATAATAACATCACATTACGCCATGACCGCTGCAGGGTAGACAGAAATAGCAAAGAGAAGCAATATACGACTTTTACACCTCACTATCTTCTTTGACATTCATAACTCTTGTAATATAAGCTCCTCAGTTTTATGGCTCCTGGCGTCAGACTGCGATAAAGCTGTCGGGTCTATCAGATCATGAAAATTGTGTGTTTACTTTCTTGACTTCTAATTCTATTTCTATATCTGCTTAGCCAGTGTCGCGTCTCTCATTTTTTACGCGTAACCATCTTTACTATTTTCACGGACCTCGTAGTGCGATAAAAAGAACGACTGCAAAATCGAGGCTGGTTGCTTCGGTCCCTACCGGGGTATAAATATTTATGTTATGCATGAATGTTTGTATGGCATCGGGGTATTTTTCCATGTATTATAAGTATGTTCCCATTTACAGCAAAAGTACACGGTTACCATGACACAAGCTTTTACTTGCTTACCTTGGTACCAGAGGGCACTGTGTGTCCAAGATATTATACTCATTACACAAATTGGCAAAGAGTGACATCTGATTCCATCAATACGAGGCCCGTCATCTACCAACTGCTAGATAATTTTGATTCAATTTAATAATATGGCGACATTCAACTATACAACTCACTACTCCCAGTCTCTTGGGAAAGTTATACCAAGACAGCGGTCGGAGATCAAACATAACCGGACCGCTTCAAAGAATCGTCTTATGATTGTGTGTTAATTGATGCATTAATTTTCAAAGCCTTATTCCTATTGTGACTCCTTAAATTATGATATAATAAATAAAATATAGATTATAACAATTTAAGTACGATTTAAATTTGCTTTATTTAGGTAACCATCTCTTCAAATGAATATCGCGGACCCTAAACTTCGATGACCAATAGTTCAGCAAGCCGTCTCCCAGTTAAGTTCCTAATTATTAGAGTCCTCTTAGTAATGTGTAATAAAAATAGGTTACTAAATTTTGCTCGATGGAGATGAGAACTTAAAACTAATCCAGCGTGTTGTGGCATATTTTTCTCTGCTGCCCGCACCTTTATCTAATTATGGCGTGATGTTGCAGTTTCTATAATGTTTAAAAATTACAACGCTCACGGTATAATATTAAAATACACAAAGTAACTAGATGACTTTGATTCTTTAACGGACATCCTTATTAAGAGATAGTCAGACCGGCATTGCATGCCTATTGTCGCTTATGTTATGTTCCAAATGTATCTGAACACTCAGCAAAGAACTATTCTCGCTTTAAATACTTTTCTAATTTTCTTCTAAAATGGCGTTGTTTCTTAACAATTAACATAATCACACACCAAGTCCCTTGACGGGTACGCAGAGAAAAAAGAGTGCCATAATCTTTGCTCGCTTCCATTGACTTTCATAACTCTTGTCATACACGCTTGTCGGTTTTTAAGGCTCCTGACCTCACCTTACATCCTTCCGTTTTTGCAATGTATAGTATCTGCTACGTCAATCTTGGATCATGCGTTCTTTCTACATGTATCAACCAGCGGAGCATGTCTGTTTTTACTTTTACACCGACATTCTCTTTCAATGCAACATTCATTCCTTACAGCTTTGTTTTCGACGTGATCAACGAAAGTCACTCAGCAAATATCTTGTATGGTTTTAGTAAATATTTTATATCCTCTCTGCATGAATGTATCCTTCTGTCTCTCGAAATACTCTCCATATCTTTACTTTTTACTTTATTTTATTATGACTGTACCTGTTTAGGTACTACGAAGACTACTGTAAAATTGGCAAATAATATTTCAGCTAAGTCCACGGCTATGTGGTATAATAGGAACGTTTCCTTACGAAAGTTTATTAAACTCAGTGTGATATTCAAAGCGAAGGTTCTATTGTGTTTCGCGAGAAACTTGCTTAAACTATAATTAGTTTTGCATACAATTGAGGACCTCACCAACTTCTAAATTCCCATAGACGATTACAAAATGTTTGACTGGTGTAAAGAGAAATAGTATAGTCAAAGTCAAATAAGCTTTATATTCGTAGGTCTTCACAGACACTTAAAAATATTCAATGTACAAAAACTTCATTTAATATTTAAAATGAAATTCCTAAACACGAGTGCTTGAGGAAGGTGCCTCCGCGGAACTAGGAAACCTGGAGGCAATCGCCACGAGCTGCCCGATTCCGAGTTCAGGGGCTATCATGAGAAGAACCGTTCAAGAAACTCTAATTATCATTTAAAATTAATAACAATAATATTAATATCGCTACTGAAAACATAACAGTAGGCACGTGCATAAAAGGTGTAGCAGCCAGAATACTCGACCATCACAGTTAATACCAATTTAAAATCATCGTTCTATAGGTTAACGAGAGAAATTTTATGAACTATATTAGCCGAGCACAATGGACGCGACATCTTTTATTTAGAGTGGTAACGTTGTGCAACGAATGTGTACAAAAATAAAATTTATATGTAGTGTATATCAAAAAGAACATCAAGGCAAACTCGAAATTAGAAATGTATCTATCAGAAATGATTACAGAACGTCACCACTCCAAAATAAGTGAACAAATTCCAACACGCAAACTACACAATCCGCGTTGCGCAAGCAACTTGACGGTCCCAAGAGGACTTGTCCGTCATGAAGTCATTAATGGTATAGTATCAGCAACGAGACGATCCCTCACAGCTCGCCTAAACCGATGGAAAAATAGAGCCAGAATATGCGCGGGGACCAATTTTTAGAACTGTTCACCCATTTCTAGAAACTACATAAGTACTTACTTTGTGCAGGCGATGCCACTGTAACACAAGGTTATGCTTACCTCTGTTATTTAACTTATGTACATTACTATCTTTAGTATATCTATTTAAGTTTTTTCTTACAAATACTATATTGGTATATATATATATATATATATTGAGTAACAACAAGACTAAGCAATTATAGATTTATTGAAGTAAATCTATGGCTAAATAAAATAAACTAAACCTAATTCCAATTACCACACTCAACATTTTTCCAAACTTTTACATCTTTAAATCAAAGAGCATTTTTAATTTATATTCTGTTACTTTCATTGAATCTATTTATATAGAAGCGAACGACATCTAGTCAGAAAATTAAATAATGAATTTTAAAGTTACATAAATTTCTAGTAACTATGACAGGAGAAAATATCTTGATTCGAATTATCGGGATAAAAACAATAGGTATACTATTTATGTGCTATGTTTGATTCAAATTAGTTAAATGGTTTACATGTAATTATGTTATAAACCATCAACCGTCTCTACAAGATCAATGCAAACTGGTAGATACCACTTTTTTAAATAAAACTATATTCTAGATATTAATTAATTTATGAATGGAATCCACTTTAATATACTAACAATAAAAACTCAGACTCTCTCTTAGATTAGCGTGTCGTAGCGCCGTGAAGTTATAAGGGATCTATTGTATTGTGGTGGTTTTGGCTTAACCTCCCCAGCAATGAGTACAGCCCCGCCGGTTACGGAAATGGCGGCGGAGAGCGGAGACAGCTACCTCCGGCGAGGTGTGCGCCGCCCGCCTCAGAATGTTCCGGAGCCGACCCGAGCCGACCCAGGCCGACCCTGCACAGGTATTGTTACACGAGTACAACTAACGAGCGCCGGGACGTGACACTTACTCCCATTAATTTGTGTTATTACGTACTCATCGACTGATGATGACTCTTGATTGATTGTATTCCGCACTATGTGGATATACTGCTTATATTGACAGAACATCGTGTGAGTTCCACCTTCACCAAAAATGTACTTCACTTTACTAATATTGTAAATGTATAAAAATATATTCATTTATCGGTGTATACGCAGAAAGTTTACAAAGTATATTTATGAAACTTTGAAAATTATAATTTTGAAGGATACTACCTACCTATATTCAAAAATTACAAAATATTGAAAAACTCTCAGTCAAGTATCTAAATTAACAATATTTCTTATTTTTTCTCGATAGATTCCATTGGAACCACTAGGCATTAATATCTGTATCTGCATTAGTACCTACTACTGGTGGTATCATCATCATCATCATCATCACTGGACTACTTACTAATTACAATAAAAGCATTTAAAGACGCCTATGGTACAACCGCGACGAAAGCAAAAACCATAGTGTACCTAACTACAAATAGATTTCTGGTTCCTGATGTTTGTTTTCACAATAAAAGGTTACCAAAAATGATTTTGAATAAATAACACATAATTAATATTACTATGAATACACAAACTTGCTAGTTAGAAATTATCAATCTTGTGTTTAATTTGAACTCTTGTTCGAGTTTAATAGCGCCATCTTGCAAATAGGAGAAACGTTACAATCAAAATAAAGGATATGTTGAATAAAGCGCCCTCTGTCCTCAGAACAGTAAATCACGATATCAAATGTGTACCCCTCGCATAAGTTATTGTTTCACCCTCCTGACGGTTTCTATAGAAAATTATTGTGATATTTCGGCGTAGATGGAGTGAGATCAAATTTCAAACTTTTCTTTTAAATCCTCTGTATGAATTGATATACCGACAGGCGTATGGGTATGTATCATTGTCTATCTGGATACTCTTTGATGTTACGATTGCGGACTACGACTGGCAGAAAAGATTTCTTTATGATTTTTAATTATATGTGACTTTTCTTAGCAGGTAACATAAATAAAGTTTTTCTGAAATAGTTAAATGAATAAGTACTACGCTATAACGAGATAGTGCAGTAGAAATATTCAAGCATTTGTTATGCAAAATAGACATGACATGTCTACGAAGAATAAAAGCACAAATGAGCTATTTTGTATCTTTATAACAAACTAGCTGACCCGGCGAACTTTGTTCCGCATCAAAAGTCATAACTGCTGTCCCGCTATGTTAGTACTGCGATATCTTCGAAAATATTTGTTTAAATTGCATGCTGTAAAGGGCCAGGATCATCTATATTACATGCACGATCTATTTAAGACATTTATTTGGAAGAAAATTAATACTGTAATGTTTAAAATCGCTTCGTAAATAGGCAATTATTTCTCGTAAAAAGTAAAAATATAAAAATGGTCATTGTGGGTTATCCCTAAGAGATAGACATATACCCTCGGACTTTTTTGTAGACCTTAAACCTTACCAACCTTAAAGTTGTATAATAATGTAGTACGTTGTTTTGATTTATCACTTAGGGTTCAGGCAGCGTTTGCGATTATAGTTCAAAATCTTGAAAATTATCACTTTTTTTTACTACACTATACATAAATATAGATCAAAACCACCCCGTTGACACCCTCTAACTATTAAAAAAAACCGCATAAAACAGCGGAAAGTGACTTTGTTTTATACTATGTAATGATTATCTTTATAACAATGTATTTTTATTTTATGTTTACACTGGTTTACAGGATTGAAAATAAATATCTATCTACCTACTACTACTAATAAATTTATGTCATTGATAAGACTAGCCAAAAAATACATTTATTAAATCATTTATCTCAACCCTTCTTTTTCTTGTCCGCTTTTTGTTTATAGATGTACTGCGACTCTAACATGGCCATATACTCAATATATTTCTGTCCCCATGGTGAATATGACGAATACCATGTATTGAACATTTCAACATCAAATGTGTCAGTAAAAACTGCTGACTTCTCTTCAATTATTGCGTTCAATATTTCTACAGGTTTTAAAGGCTTTGAAGCCAGTTCCGCTAAACGTTTACCGGATACCAGTTTGCTTATCACCGTTTTGATAGTATTAATACTGTAACCTCTTAAAACTTGGGCGATACAGTGTACGTCGAACTCGCGGTCCACGCCGTGTATTTTCATCAGCATGTGCGTCAAAATAAATGAGATGCTCGCGTAATCGCTCCTCGGTATCATAATTGTAGATGGAAATACTTTGATCATCTTCCCCTTATTCGAAAGCCAAGGTTCAGAAGCTGTACCTATCACAAGTATCTTATCTTCCTCGGTGATAGGTTTAATTATCTCTTTGAAGAAGTCTTTGGACAGACGCGTGGGATCGAACATTTTTTCTTCTTTAGGTACTTTTTTGTAAAACATTTTGTCGGCATTGTCTACTAATATTATGGTGGGCTGCATCATTCTACTGATTTTGTTTATATATAGCCACATCATTTTTGTTAATTTAGGTCCTGGAAATTTGTTGTATACATTCAAAGGAGATAAGTCTATTAAAAGAGAATTTGTCTCTGTGGCGATAGCATATACTAATGATCTCTTACCAGAACCTCTGGGACCTACAAGTAGTTGAGATGTACAGACACCGGAACATGCTGCACCAAGTGATAGCAGACATCGAATTCTTACTTGTTCCCTGACATCACCAAGGCACGGAGGTGGAAAAGTTGGTGTCCATAGGGTACTTCTGCAATCGGATGCAGCATAGTTTCTGTCACCCCAGAAATCATCAAGGGTTATCTGAGGATATTTTCTGACTATACCTTCATCTGCTAAGCACTGGAACATTACCCTGGGTGGTATTTTTTCTGGTTTTGGCGGTTTAGGTTTCTTAGGCTTTTTCCTCTTTAAGGTTATCGGTATTTTACCTTCAAGCCTAGCGTAGTCCGCTTTAATTGCTTTTTTTAAAATGTCTAATTCGAGGGCCATAGCCTCGTCAACTATGGGTCTTAATTCAATGTTTATATTCATATAAGCGGTCTCTGTAATTAGGCTCATCAAATGACCTTTTAAAGCATCAATAGGAGCATCAGGTTCATCAATACTCTTCCATTGACCGTCATAGCTGGCCCAAGCAAATTTAAGATCATCTAATTTTTCACCAATTTGGATAAAAATACCCGGATCATTGGCAGGATTTAAACGGGATTTTTTATAGTCAATAAGAGCCTTCCTTTCCCTTTCTTTCGCTTCAAGAGCCATGCGCCTTTGTTCTTCCTTTAATGCTTTCTTTTCAGCTTTTAATTGTTCTTTAGTTTTTGGCGCACCCGCTTCTGCTTTTAACCGTTTTTCTTCTTCTTCTTTCCATTCTAAATACTCTTCAATAGTAAATGTTTCACCTCGAACTATTAACAGAGAACCTCCCTCGCCTGGGTATGGAAATTCATCAATTACAGCAACTGAGTTAAACCATTCCGTGTACCACTGTCTTATTTCATCAGATATATCTTCCATTATATCACCTTCCCTAAGTCTTAATATACGTGTTTTTTCTTTATCATTGTCCGCCAGCCACTTTTCGTAATACGCGTGTCTAAAAGTACGTCTCACTTCTTTTACTTTTTCTAAAAGTACTTTGGCAGATGGTTGGCTATATGAAGGAATAACCATTCCCAATTTGACTTTCAATTTATTTTCTCGTAAATGAACCCGTTTCAATTCCATATATTTTTTCAAAATTGATTTTATTGCTTCAGCTGCTTTATGCCTAAGAACTTCACTTGCTTGTGGTTTTTTAAGCCCTGCCAATTCTAGATATAAATTTTCGTCTTTAATTTTAGCATGTGTTCTTTCTTTAGTAACATGTCGAGATCTTTCCATTCGTTGGATATTAAAAATATGCCGTTCATATTCTTCCCTTAGCCTAATTTCTTCTAATTCTGCAGGCGTTAGTTCTATTACATTCGATTCTTCGATTTCTATACCCAAAGCAAGCTTTCTTTTAATTTCGGCTTCACGCTCTTCTTGTAGTCTTTGGTCCTCTAACCTTTTAGCTTCATCTAAGATAGCTTGTTCTGAAGGTGTGGGTGTTATATCACCTATACGATTGCCAGCAAATATCTGGTCCATGATATATTGTTTTTCAGCTTGCCTGATTTCAAACGGATAGTGATACGGGCAAAGTATTTCTATATCCTGAGGTTTGATAAGCATTTGCTGTAACGCATTATCTGGATACGTAAATTCAAAAACTTCTACTTCCTCCAAAATACTTTTAAGTTCTATAATACGGCATGTTAATGCGTCTATAATATTCCTTATGTATGGTCGCCTTTGAACTTGACACATTTGATCGTAACAATCACAGAATTTGTTATACAGCTCACAGTACTTGCCATATACTCTCGCCACAATTTCGGTTGCTGTTCCCTGGGGCTTCAGTCCCACTTTATTTATAGCAAATGCTTGCACACGTTGATCTTCTTCTAACGCTGTCTCAAATTGTTCTTTTAATTTAAGCCATAACGCATAGTAATCTTTTGTAGACATTATCTTTATTATTCACTACTTAATTTATTTTAAATATAAACATGTATAAAAAAACGACGATTTTATCTGTGATTCATAATAAACGGCATGTTTAAAATTTATGGTCGCTTGACATTTATTTGAAAACATAGATTTAGGGCAAGTTCCACTAAGCGACCGCGGCGACCGCAACGCCCACAGTAGCGCTCCACATAAAGCCCGCGGTCGTTGTGAGCGATCGCTCGACGTCATAGATGACGTCACTATTCGCGACCGCTTCGCGCCCACTTCGCCTGCATAATATTGGTAGGTCTTGGTGGGCTTTCAATAAAAAATGACATATATATGTCATCAGAACTTGATGATTTTTCCGAGCCGCCATATTGCTAGCACACAGCGCTCAAGTTTTGCGTTCCGCTTATAACATTCGCCCACAACGCCCGCGGCGTTTTTTCGTTAGTGGAACGGCAATTTCCGCGGTCGCGGTCGCGGTCTTTGTGGGCTTTATGTGGAACGCGGCCTTTTGGTGGTGTATATTAAATCTATGGTAAAAAATAATATGTTCTCGTTCTAAGAACTACACAACCTCATTTGTCAAGATCTTCTAATCACCCGATATTTTCAGTTAGATTTAATACCTTTATAAGAACAATTATTGACCATATTTACACGTACCACACACACGTACACACGATGGAAATAAAAAAAATGCTACAAACGCAGAATTAGATAAAAAATAAAATGAATTGGATGATTAAAATTTTCATGCTTTCATTAGTATGTACACATATTTGAAGCCATAATATCGGACGGTAAGTCATTGATTTGGGGGTAGGAGAGTTGCCTAGCCGACCACATATTACCCAAGAAAGGCCAAATTATCAACTAGGTTTTAGTCGAAGAGACGCCAGTGTACTATGGAACAACTAGCTACGCGGTAAGGGTAATATTTAAATCTTACTTTTTAAGTTTTACACTTTAAAAAAATTTCTTACGGTACACTTACCGTAAGAAATTTTAATCATACCATGTGCTGCATTTGTAAACTAGATTGACTGGTAAAGTAGATATACATTCATCAATTATACACACTTACTAATATAAGTAAGAACTAATAATAATCAGAAATAGTGATAAAATTACAACTACTCAAATGAAATATGCATTAAAGTTGGTCGTGACTTGAAATCCTGCTGTGACTGTTTTGACTCGATACAACAAATCTCTCACTCAGCCCTATGATTCAGAGGTCCCAAGATCGAATCTTGTCTCATACCAATAACTTTTCGGACTTCATGTGGCTTCCGAAAAGTCGTTAGTGTGAGTGTAAGTTTTAGAAACGAGATTAAATAAACTGTGCTCGATGTATGGTTAATGATTTCACTATCTATTTTCATTTAGGAAATAAATCCTCTGTGTCTATGTACAATTCCCACCGCCATTACCCTTAGACATTGATGACTTGAAGATAGCATTATCAACAGTGGTACTAACATAGGGTTAAGAACCTTATGTTAGTAGTAGTAGTAGTAGTTAGTAGATGCATTCATAGAAGGAAAATTGTATATTTCGTTATGTAGGTACATACATATATTTTGAAAATAGACAGTCTTGTAAGGGTGTGCTTGCTAACAAAGAGTACTACGATTACAATAAAAATGTTTTAAATGCGCCTCCAAACGTTCCATTGAACTTTTTGTATAGTCTGCGCGCGCGCTCCGACTCGTCATCCATGTCCGGTGCGTGACGCGCGCTCCATTGCGCCATTAGAACGGCGACGCGCAAGACACGAGAGGAAGCGGATGATTCTAAACTACTGTTATTTCAATTCAATAGTATAATAATATTATATACAATATTAGACCCCGCGAATTTGTTTCACTTAAAAAGTAAATATATAAATATGGTCATCAGACTTTTTTGTAAACCTTCTTCAGGTGTATTATAATGTAGTACCTACATTATTTTCATCTAGAACTTAGGGTTCGGCAAGCGTTTAAATTTAAAGTACTATTTCTATGTATTGATTTGTTATATAATATGACTATTTTAAGTGCCCTTTAGGACGTACAAAACAAAGAATATTTTGATTTGATTGGCTTAAAATATTCAATTTGATATTTGTAGTGTTTAGACGTATATACAGTAAAAGCCTATTTATAATATAGAGATAGGCTGAGCAGAACAGCACAAGCTGGGTGAGTTTTTATAGTCACATAGAAATACAATATTGGTGTGTATTTAGCGTAGTCGTACAGACTTTTCGGTTTTCAAACTCGGCACATCTCAATTAGAACATGGAGTGTAGAACCAATGCCTACAGATCTAAGATATAAGCAATACAGTTAATTTTTCTACTTTCGTCCGTGCTATCACTTAAAATACGTAGAATGTAAAACGACCTACTGTATAGATATGAGATAAATTTCCGTTATAAAGTCATCACATACCTAATATTTATATAGAAACTTTTTTCATGTTATCGTACTTCGATTTTTTTCTAATAGAGCATTAAAATAAAATTTGACAGTAGCATCTGTTGGTGGCGCTAGTTAGGCCGCTGTCACTTATACCGTGGGTCTGTGTTATCCCCAAAATGCAACGTAACAATGATTTATTTCGCGTAACCCTCAGCATGTATTCATTACTGGTGTAGAAATTTGAGCCATTTATTTTGTTAACTGTGTGCCGGCCAATAAACAGTGAGGGGTTGATTATAAGGGATCTGCCATTAACTTGGCCTGTAATCCTAACTTTTGCTTATCTATAACATGTTATCTTCATACATTTTTTTAATAATCAAATCATTAACGAAATATTTCATGATAATAAGTCTTCTACCTGTTCATTATAAACTGTAATCAGATGACGACTATAAATTGAAGATTTTTCCAGAGAAAATATTCTGAGGGTTTTTTATTAGAGCAATAGAACCGAAAGTATTTAGAGTTTTTCTCTGTCTGTCTGTTGCGGCTTGCGTAGCCGAAACACAATTAACTAAATCAAGAATTTTAGAATGTTATGTCAAGATAGTACCTATGCGTATTGCGTACTATACGATAGAATTTACGCCTTATTTCAGAGCTTAAAGAGGAACAGCTTTATGTGTAATCAAGGAATCAGTGTATATTTAGCAGCTAATAAATAGCAATTGATTAAATAACAGCTAATGCAATTTAACTGAATCGAGAGGCTAGTTGATCAGCACTGGATTTCTGATTCAGAGGTATCTAATTCCATCCATCCCTAGTGACACATTAGAAATCTTTAAGAAACTTTGTGATAAATAGGTATAGTTGTAATTGTAGAGTAGTAAGCATTCGGCGTTTAAGGTACGAATTAGGATCACGAAATAAATATATTATCAAATATAATTAAAAATAAAATGCATTGATAATCCCCTTAATCATGAAACGCCTACGTTTGTATTACATTAACAATGATAAGTCAAGAATTTGCGACGCCAAGCCAACCCAGGAGGGGGGGGGGGGGGGTAAGTACACAGCGGTGTCACCACCCATACATTTGTGCAGTACCTACCTACCGGATGCTAATGGCAGAATGATTGACTCACTGATACAGTGCTACGAAGGGTGTGAAGCTGTTTATTTATATTGCAAATAAAATAAACACAATATGTTTAGGTTTTTGGATTTTCTTTAACCCATTTTTTCTGATTTAATTAATATTAAACTATCAAATAATCTATTTGTCTTTCGTGCAGAGATGAAACTCGTTTTATAAATATTTGTGTTTTTTTTTTACTTATAAAAAAATTAAATGGAACTTGTTAACATAAACAAACAAAGTTCGCCAGATCAGCTAGAAACTACTTATTAGAATGAAGAAATCTAATGAATAACAGAGTTCGTTTTAAATGTTTCATATACCGTATTAAACCCAAAATAAATATAATAATATATCTATATTAATTGATTGAGACGACAACAATGTGCGTTATAATTATTGAATTGTGACAACCCTACGACGGCGCATGAGAAAAATCAGTACACTTCACGGTTGTCACCGCAACATTCCAAGCGTTCAATATCGGTAGGGATGGCAGCACGCGCAAATATTCGCTATGCATGGTGGGATCCGTCAGACCCCTCTGTCATCGATGCCATCAGAAGAGACTATATGTATAGAGCGTGTTAATTTACTTTGGATACGTTATTTGTAATAAAAAAAATAAAGTAAAATGGCTTCATCAAATTGATGAGAAAGAAGATGAAAATATTATGTATTATTAAATTAATTATGCAGATATTATTGTATTATTTCTCAAGTGACAGTTCAGCGGACCTGGACATAAAATTTAATATGCTTAAAAAGCTTAAACAATTGCATATAATTTTAACGAATTTTACTGTTTGTTTAGATATGGCTTACATTTATGATATAGACAAAAACTCGATAGACAAAATCCTATCTGCGTTATAGATATAGCTAAACAATTTAAAATTATATAGAAAGTAGCACTAGCCACTTACTAGCCAGTTCATCAGCTAGGCGGGTGGGCAGTATTATTTTACTCTCGAAACCAGCGTCAATTTCTATAGCTGCATGGTGTCTCATCCACCCTAACGAATAGTAAACCACTCCCAACCAATTTTGAAACTCCCACAATACACGAGACGTAGTTATCGAGTAGATTCGTTACAATCGAGAGAGTTGTATCGAATCGATTTGAAAAGCCGTGAGCACTCTTAATTATGGGCGCAAGGGGACACGTGTCTCGATTCAGTCACCACACTTCACATTAGCGTTGGAGTACTCTCAAAGGTTCTCAGGGTTAAAATATGTATTACTAATTCTAGTATCATTATTATTTACATGTAGGGATAGCATATATTTAGTTAAATCATAAAATTATGAGACACGAGCCGGAAAGTTTTACGTAAAACTTGATTTTAAACAAAAACACAAAAGCCTTTCTATATGTATGGAAATATAAGTTTAATGATTTCAAGCCACTATTAATAAATTTTAATTTAAAAACCGCCATCTATTTCGTTTCGGACGAAACGAATGGGCGAGTCAAGGCACTTTCGGGGAGAAAAAGACGTGAAGTAATGCATATGCATGTAGGTAAAAAAGACAAGAAAAATCTTTGGGACAAAACCAAAACAAAAGGATCTCTATTGGACTCATCCATCACTAGTTCACTGAAAAAAAAATATATTTCACGTCTTTTCATGTATTTTTAATAAATCCTCAAAACAAAATTCCCTAAAGTAAAAAAAAAAACAGTGTTATTATGAAATAGAACGAATGAAAAATGCTTCAGAAGGGGCGAAACTTGATAGTCATCAATTTTTAGTTGGTATTTGTTTGCAATTTCTCGCTTGGTGTGGACAGGGTAAATTATCATTCGTGCTTCCGGAACTTTTAAGTCATACCTTAGGCATTAATATCCAAATATTATAGCGATAGAGCCATGCCGTTCCCCCTCCCGACAAAGTAACTTCACGGTCTTGCAGATGATCATGAGCTGCGCTAATCACTTATCACCAAGTAACCCGTTTGTTCATCTCCGACCCTTTCCCATCAATTATTAAATACATTACAAAAATCTTCCCAGAGAAATCGACATACGAACCCGAGAATACTGATTTAGAACACTGTTTTTGAAACCACTATGTCACTGAGACAGTTATTTATTTGCAACCCAAAGCATTTGTTAGATATATCTCTATATGTCTCTGCCTACCCGGCAAGGGATTTGGCGTGAAGTTATGTATGTATGTTATCTCTATAACTATCCTTTTGTTATATTCACTAGTAATTACCGATGCAGATTGGCCGATAGCGATATACGCAATTTGTCGTAATTTATAGCAATTTAATCGCGTAACCGAGCGTAATAACAATTTCTTTGATGTTAACTTATAATTGCAAGCTCTTTCTGCGTAACTTTGATGCGTACTGTGAATGTTTGAAGTCACGCTTGACAACACCGCTACTGTCATTTCTCATATAAGTGGCATTTGAACGAGTTCAGAATATAATTTATCACAACTGAAAAGTCTATTGTTTTTATCGTTATTCATAGTATAACGAACGTGTTATTCCTCCAGGAAATTTAGACATTCGATATTTATACATATAATAAAATCGTTGAAACTGTACATTGAGTATATTTTTTTAGAATACTTGGGTTATGATCAACAGTCGATACCAAACCAAAAAATATGGTTTTTAGTATTTTTTCTATATGTTTGTTACGGATGAACTCTAAAAGTACTGCAGGCTAAATATTATCACGCTATCACTAATTGCGGGTGAGCAATGAACCCTTATAATGGCACAGTATTTTTGCTGCTTTATGACGTCCACGCAGACGAAGTAGCGGGCAACATCTAGAGTTTTCATAAAAAAGTAAAGTAAAATAAAAGATTGTGTGGTTTTATGAAACCACCGTAAAAGTGAAACTTTTTTTTCACATTATAGACATTTAACTAAAAATAAATGTTAAATAAAATTAAATATATTGAATGGACCGAATATAAATAAAAAGACTTAATTTAATATTCATACAAAATAAGTTAATTAATAAATTCAAGCACTCAAAATTGAAATAAATCCATAAACAACAACATGGCCGCCATATTGGCCTCGGATAAAGTGAAAGGCGCTCGTCAGAGCGCCTTTCACTTTATCCCTACTCCGCGGCCGACCGTCACGCGACATGCAACACACAGACGAAAAAGTTTGAGACGATGTAATAAAAGTTTCACTTTAAAAAAGAAAACTTCTTCTGTGGTTGCCATATATATCAATAGCTATTTAATAATAATGGGCAGTAAGCAAAGTATCGCATAGCACATATTGTGATCAATCCAAATCACATACCTGAACATTTAGTGGCCCTCAGAGTGTCCGAGAGTGTAGTAGTGGAGTAACCTTTGCTGAGTCCACCGGTAACTTTGTCCTGGCCTATTGTAATAAAATTACAATTATTAATACACTGATTTAGATAAGGATTCTGAATGATGATGATGACAATGATGAGATAAATAAATGTTAGTTGATAAATAAAACTACCGTATATATAGACACCAGCTGACCCGGCGAACTTTGTTGCGAATCAAAAGTAATAATTATGTAAATTTTGGATTTATTTCTCTTTCTTTATTACAACATGCATACATGCATTATAGCTAAAAACCACCCCGTTGAAACCCTCTATCTATTAAAGAAATCCGCATCAAAATCCGTTGCGAAGCTTCAAAGATCTAAGAATTTAAGGGGACGGACATCGGAAAGTATTATTTTATATTATGTAACTAGCTGACCCGGCGAACTTGGTTCCGCATCAAAAATAATAAATGAGAAAATTTTGGATATCAGGAGGTTCAATTTGTGCTATTTATCGGCTTTAACTGCTGTCCCGCTATGTTAATACTGCAATATCTTCGATAATATTCGTTTAAATTGTATTAATTTGCATGCTGTAAAGGGCCACGATCATCTATATTACATGCACCATCTATTTGGACGAAAATTAATGCTGTAATGTTTAAAATCGCTTCGTAAATAAGCTATTATTTCTCGTTAAAAGTAAAAAAATAAAAATGGTCATTGTGGGTTATTCGAGATAGACATATGCTCTCGCGGACTTTTTTGTAGACCTTCTGAAGGTGTTTAATAGTGTAGAACATTGTTATGATCTATCACTTAGGGTTCAGCCAGCGTTTGCAATTAAAGTGCTAAATCACGAAAATTATAATTTTTTCTTTACATCATATATTAATTATAGATCAAAACCACCCTGTTGACAACCTCTAACTATTAAAAAACACCGCATATAAGGGGACAGAAAGCGGAAAGTGACTTTGTTTAATACTATGTAATGATAATATCTAGAATTTTATTATTCATCACAGACTTAAAATTTAGTAGTGAGTGAGAGAGAGAGAGAGATCTGGAATGGTTAAGCCACTGCGACTGCTGAAATTTAACTTTTACCGTCTATTATATTAAACATAGTTTCTGAAAAGTTCCACAAAACGCTTTTTTTTGTTTTTCTGTGTTTTATCTAATCATTCGTTTTAAGATAAATTTAATGATTTAACATCAATTTAATGATTTAACAGTCTCGGTGGCGCAGTGGGCGAGCGCACGGTCTCTGATCCAGAGGTCCGGGGTTAGATTCCAGACACTGGCTCACACCAATGACTTTTCGAAATTGTTTTCGGAAGTTATGTGTGATAAATATCGATGACTGACAAACTTTGTGCCCGGTATGGCAATAGGTTCGCCACCTATTCCATTTGGGACGTAAACATAACGGCGAAACGAGGCTTAACAGCCGCTGCCTACACCTTCGGGTAACAAAAGGCGTGAAGTTATGTTAACATCAACATTAGTCGTAATATTATTAAAGATATACAAATCATGTACATATATTTTAATCCTTCTAACTATCATGGCTCACTATTCCACTAACAGTGACAAATTAAAATATTAAAGTTATGCTTACTGACCTAAACAAACAAATAGGTACCACCATTTTATTTTTCAACGTGTCAAAAATGAAAATTAAAGATTCATAACATCAATCAAACAATAAACATACAAAATGATCAGCGGGGATTATATCTCCCACGCTGAAGGCGATCACACCAAATCGTCGAGGACAATATGTTTTCGAACAATATATTTTGTGTATAAAATGGCGAAAGGGCGCGGTGCGAGCGGTCACGGAGCCGACATAAATATAAAAAAAAAATATTGGGGTTGAGAACATCATTACTGGTATCTATCGCACAATTAAGTATACATTGTCTACGCCAGCGTTCCCATGAAATGATACGCAACATATGAACGGGCCACGAGCACAGCGGTTTGTTTTATGAAAGTGATAAATATAATTATATTTATTGTTTGTACCCGGGGCACGGATCGCGTGAGATTTAATATTCACTCGTTCGATTTTTAAATTCGGTCATTTTTAACAATGAAAGAATTTATGAATTTGATTTCTTTATATGTATATCCGAGCAGAAATTGAACAAGTCAATTATGATTGAGAATCTAGATTTTCCTGGTGTCAAAATAGTCAATGTATAAAGCAGTTGTACATTACATTAACTGTACAAAGAATTTTAAGTTTTCAGAAACTTTTACGATCTCATTTATAAATTATTGAATTTTGTTATTTTTTTCTAAATTATTAATCAAAAATTAACATTATTCCTTGTTTCCGAATATTGTTTATAATCCGCTCCTCCTATGAGAGTCTATGACTTACCCGCGTATTTAGGGATCGATTGACATAGAGTAGCGCGGGCGCATCCATTGCACGCACGCCATCTATTGTCAATGTCGCGAAGTGAAATTGTTGTACGCTATCTATTGAAACGTGCGCCATTATTGCTAGTGATATATTCGCGCACGAGTACCCACCGTCGATTGTATAGTAATTGTTTGTTTGCTTAGCTTTTATATCGCCGCGGGGAGTTCACTGTGAGAATATGACAATTGGTTTATTGGCATTATGCGTTCAACTTGAGTGAACCAATGATTGGTTGTTGACGTTTTAACTTTTTAAATAACGCACTATGAACGTGCGCGGTTCGTTGTTATCCCAAATTATTATAATTCTATAATATTTACATTTACAAAGTCCAATAATTAAACTGGTAATAATCAACATCAATATTATTTCAATAAAATATATGTATTGTGTATTTATGAATGTATGTCTCCGTGGACTAATAAAGTAGGGAATCATTCCGGATACGTATTTATGGGACTTATTACATAACAGTCTTTATAATGAATAGTCTTTATATGTATGTGTACAATTATACTAATTCTATGGTTACTGATTTATGTCAATTTCCTTTTGGAAGAAAGTCCACGAAAGGTGCAGCAGCCTAGGGATTTAAAGTAGCCAAATTTTATATTTATTTGTTCAAGCTAACATCAAGCTTATTAAAACAAAAATTACAAATTTAACTCTGCTGTTTCACGAAATCCCTGTTTTTTTTTATGTTTCAAAATATGGTGGTATAGATTATTTTAATAAGAGTGGCGATAATCTACTATGTTATTATCGCTTACAAAATATAAATACGTTAAATGAAATTTTAATGTTTATTAATTACAAGCGAATCCCCCTTGCACTATCAAAATAGGTATAATAAAATTAGTGGCGCCCCCACGCGCCGTGACTCACACTGTTAACACTTAAATAAAACACCGATTGTACAACTAGTTAGGAGTCTGTCCGTTCGGGGTTCCAACTGTTGAATATTCTAATTATCCACTACTTACTATCTGCTTAGTATACACTATACAGTGATTGTAATAGAAGATAAACTATCAGATCTCTCTTTACGAGTGGAAGGATTTAAGAGTCGAGGACGACCACGATACACTTTACATGAAATAGAATGAGTCTTGGAGGAAGGTGATGTCAAGAGCCTTAAAAATCGACGCGCGTGTATGAACAAGAGTTAGGAAAGTTAAATAAGCGAGTGAGACATGTAATAATCGTGCATTATGGCGCTCTGTTCTCTCTGCCTACCCCGCAACAACTTTGGTAGAAAAGGCGTGAAGTTATGTTATGTTATGTCTTTCAACGCTTTGCTTTGTAAATGGTACTGTGCTACGAACGTCTGTATTGTACTATTATTACAATCCTGGAGATACAATAAGCAATTGAAAAATATAGAACTGTTTAAGTTTGTTTCTTTGAATAACTTTTATCTACCGTCACCTGTGAGTATCAAACGTTGAACCCCCAACCCGAGCCCAACCCGAGTCTGTCCATCCATAACACTAATGAATATAAATTGTGAAACAACACAACTCCTACCCCATTGGCAATAGACATTAAAAAAATCAATATCACACCCCGTATCGGACCGAAATCGAGTATGATTTATTAATGTCCATATTTACTTGTGATATTATCTATACGGAAGTATCAATATCATAATATTATAAATAGCAGAGATTTTGTCTCTTTGAACACGCTAATCTCAGAAACTACTGAGCGTATTTTAGAAATACATTCAGTGTTGAATAGTGTATTTATTAATAAATGTTATGGGTTTATATATTATCACGCTATAATCAATAGCAGGAGAGTAGCAACCTTTTTGAACATGTAGAAAGAATGGATGATTCAAGATTGATAAATCAGACATAAAAAGCAAAAGTGGATGGATTCAGGAGTCGAGGACGGCGAAACACATTCCATGACCAAATAGAATGCGTTCTGGAGGAAGGTGATGTTAGGAGCCTCAGAAATCGACGCGCGTGCATGAAAAGAGTTATGAAAGTCAACGAAGCGAGTGAGGCGTGTAAGCATCTTACATTATGGCGCTCTGTTCTCTCTGCCTAAGCCGCAAGGGATTTGGCGTGAGGTTATATATGTTAATTAATATGGCAGTATATAACTTACTTGGTAAGCGTACATCGAATCATTCAAAAATTGATGTAGAGCGATCTTGAAGCCTGATATTGCGATGATTAAAGATGAGATATAAGACTCAGATACATACAGATACATACAGCTAAGTCTAGCCAGTTAGTTAGACTGTCAGTATATTTATATTTTATGTTCTTAGCACGTATGTTCACGCCACCCACCATGTGGCCTTGAGTTTTTTCACACTAGCCAGTTTGATTCTATCCAAGTCCATGGAGAATAATCCCTACTGATATTATAAATGCGAAAGTAACACTGTCTGTCTGTCTGTTACGCGTTCCTGCCTAAACCTGTCAACCGATTTTGATGAAATTTGGCACAGACAATCTTTAGACCCTGAGAAAGGACATAAGCTACGTTTTATTGCAAAAAAGGGATGTAGAGGTTGAAAGTTTGTATGGTATTTCTTAATTTTAAAAGATAAAACCACGAAACTTTATATGTACCTAATAAGAAATAATTAAACATTTGTTCTAGCGTTTTTGAAATTTCATCCTGTGAGGGGATGAAATAGGGGTTGAAAGTTTGTATGGGTGTTCGTCATTTTTGAAGATATAAAAACCATGAAACATGGTACGTAAATCTCATAGGATGTGCAGAGTTTTTCTACAAACGGAATCCCCGAAATTCAAACGGAACTGATTCGGAACGAGAACTACGAAACCAAACATTTTTTATACAAAATCTTAACAACTGAACCTAGGAATATGATAGAAGTTTTGGGTGTATCAAGTTAAAAAAAATTAGCTTTTATAGTTTAAGTTCCTTTTAAGAATACTCTGCATCGCCACCGCTGCCGTCGGTCGTCGGTCGTTGTCGCGCATATTCGTCGAAGTGTGGCGGCAGGCAACGTAGTGCCATATTCGCCTGTCCTATTAAAAACTTTCAACCCCCATATAAATGTAGAAGCTTGCGGTTCCGTGCATGCAATCAAATACATCTTCAAATATATTAATAAAGGCAACGATCCAGTTGTTTTCCGTTTCAGAAGCTCAGAGTCCTCAAACCCAGTAGACGAAGTACGTTTCAATCTGGTCGCTATGTCAGCAGCAATGAAGCTGTATGGCGCCTATTCGGGTTTCCTTTGCATGACAGGCATCCTATCCTACTGTTACACACCTCAGTGTGCATGTAGAGAATGATGAACGAATTTATTTTAATGAAAATAATTTTCACCAGCCAGTGACAATACCACCACTTGTATCAATATCACTTTGAACGCCTTTTTTGAGTTTGGCAAATCATATGAATTTGCAAAAACGCTTTTGTACGTTCAGGTACCTCGGTATTACACGTAGGATGCCAGTGAAAAATGTTGCAAATGCCGAATTCAAGGAACTGCTGTTCTTGAGAGGCGTTAAATGTGGAGATGAATTAGGAGGGGTCTATACTGCCACATGCGAGTACAACTTATATAATGATACGCAATTGGGGTAATATACAGCTGATCTATTGAAAATCAGTGAAGGTCGAATGACTTCGGACACTAATGGCATGATTACATTAAATCAAGAATTTTGTAATGCTGTCCACCACTTAGAAGATCTTAAAAACAAGGTCTATCCCGGTTTGGAATATAACATGAGGAATAGAGGGTGGCCGTGAGACAGATCAATGAACGACATGCAAGGTGATGTTGTTGAATATTTGTCAGTACATATTGCCATTGGCAGTGAACAGGTGACATCTTATCCTACAGAGTTTCTAAACTCTTTAGAGCTCTCAGGGGTGCCCACTCATAAGCTGAGACTGAAAGTTGGGGTTCCAGTTTTGTTAATAAGAAATCTCGAAGCGCCGAGACTATGCAATAAAGGAATAGCTAAAGAGTTTTGATTCTCCGGATTCCCATGATCCCTACAGATTTACCTTTTCAGTTTAAAAGAGTTCCAGTTTCCCCTCAAACCAGCCTTCGCAATGACCATTAACAAAGCGCGGGGGCAAACACTTTAAGTAGCAGATGTCCATTTAGAGAAACACTGTTTTTCGCATGACCAACTGTACGTGGCCCGCCCACGAGTTTCGAGTCCAAACAATACCCACATCTTAACAATTAATAACACAACAGCAAACGCTGTGTACAGAACTGTTTTAAATTAGGTCACTTTAAAATATTTTTGTACACAACGTAACGCTGGCGGCTGTAAGTGTCTCTTGGACATAAGGGACCAATAAACTTTCCTAGGCACTTTCTGCCACTCAATGGTATACATAAGTACCTTATACCTACTGTAAACAGATATTTTTTATTTTTTTAAATATACCTACTCTCTTTTAACCAAATGCTATAACCCAAATCTATGTCATTCCTATAATATAATCCATAATATTCAAATTAAAAGTACGCAGACGAAGTCGCGGGTACCAGCTAGTAATCTATATTACATTCGCTACATCTATGTTTACAATATCATGTTTTATTTAAGTTAAATATCTACACATAATACTGTTTTAATTTACTCATAATGTATAAATAATTAAAACAAACTGAATTAATTCAAAAATAAAAAACAAATGAGTAAGCTATTTTTTTTTAATATAGATCGCCAGCTAGACATTTTTTTTGGTCAAGAAGGTATTTTAAAATAGGTTCTATTAATGGCTTGTTAGTTCGGTCACGCTGCGATTGCCGATCAAGAATGATATTTTCATGTTAACAACTCTTGAACTAAACTAAGGGTACATTTTTAATATAAGTAATCGTCATAACGACTTCAGATTAAACTCCGTCGGCACGTGGATATTTGCACTTATTTGAATATTATGTAAATGTTGCCACCCATTGCCTGCTAATGTTTGCCCCGCTCTTGTTTTTATCGATATTTACACGTAATGGATGTTGTTGCGAGCGGATAAATACATGATTGTTAAATTTAATCAAAAACTCATTTGTAAACGTAGATATGTAAAGATAGAGGCCGCTTTGCATATTTTAACGAGTTGTAAACCTGAATATGACTTTCATTCATCTAATATAATTGACGTGAAATGAAAACAAATAAATAAATAAATAAATGTCATTTGCATTTTGATTTTTTTTGGCCAACAAAATGAGCCAAAACGAGTAACGGACATTTTGGTCAAAACGTAGCCAATCTATTTAGAATTTTGCGCTCTATCAATTGGCATGTTGGAAATTTCTGTGAAAAAAAGCATACCCATACAGACCGACGTTCTAATGTCAAACTTTTGGAGTACAATTCTCACACCGTGTCCTTTACGTTGACTCAGAATTATAACTCCAATATAATTTGTCCTAAGGGACATACGTTAATATGCGACATACTTTTTAAGTAACGTGTTTCTTACGAAAATTTTTCTACTTTACAACTGAATCAACATCATCCGAGATCATCGTTCGGCTCTTCCCGGAGATGGGCAGAGGGCCTCCTTTGGGTCAAAAGCTGTCCAGCGCGTAACTTCTCCTCCGACGGGGCCCCAAATGGTTGTCAGCCACTAATACCCACTGCTTCAGCACCACTGCCCAAAGCGAGGAAAAAGTCAGCCCCCAAGTTCCTCAGCACAGCCGCGGTAGTGGTCACGGTGCGTTCTGACTTCGTACGCGTACGTGGCGGTGATGGAGCTAGCTATGAACCGCCTCAGGCTTGCGGACTTTGTTATCATAGGGGTTCACAGTCAGTGGCAGAGTGACCAGTGATAGTTCCACAAAAGCCGATGCCTTAAGAAGATGAGGGCAGCCGTCGCTAAAACGGGAGCAATAATAAAGGTGACGAACTTGGACGATCAAGCGGCGGTCGCAGCGGCATTGAAAAAGGCGGGAGGATGCGCCCCTATGGATATCAAGGTTGAGGAGATCCGCGGAAATCCGTCCCGCCTGAAATCGGTCTGGATCCGGTGCTCGGAATCAGGTACATACAGTACACGGGTGGATCGCTGCAAGTGTCGAGGTACAGCGACCAGAATGCTTCAGTGCGCCCGTGCTTCTAGATTTGACACTTTTGTGCTAGTGCTCCAGCGTATATAGAAGCGGGCGCTTCTACTGATGTGACGTGGCAGACCACATCGTCAACGTCAACCGTCAAGTCTTTAAGAAGTTTCATAAAGACTTGACGACTGACGTTGACGATGTTACTTCAGACTGAAAGAAGTCCTAGTCCGTTAAAACATATTCCACTAAACAAAATTTTCTCCAAAATTGTCCAAATAAATTAAAGCATTAATTATAAATATACTTTTTACTCAAGAACTTAACAATACAGATATAAAGTCTAAAATTAAATAACACCTGTATTCTCATACATCATAGCGGCTCGACCGGTGAAATACCACGACCTCTCAGAAGACCGACGTAAAGTGACTCATGTCGCGTTTCGTTCGGTGAGAGAGGTACCCGGAGGCCCCCCCCTTTCCCCTATCCCTTAAAGGTCGGCAACGCAACAGTAACATTATATGTGTTGCTGGTGTCCATGGGCGGCGTTGGTTGCTTACCATCAGGTAACACGCCTGCTCGTTTGCCCTCCTATCCCATAAAAAAAAAACATATTTCGTCCAATTATCATTAGTATAAGTCCTTTACAGGAGATTTTTGTTGTAGTCCCTATAAAACTTGTCCCTTACGTTAATATTCCATGATAGTTTACATTGGAAAATTACAAATAAGCAACATTTTTTAATGTATGCGACGTGCGACATAAATCTTTTGTTCTAGTGATAAAGAAGAGACAATTCTAAGATACTTTGTTGTAGACACTTTTAAGATCAGGCTAAATGACAAAAAGTTACAGACAATTTAGTAAAACCAAAATGGTTTTTTGGCTCTCCTGAAAAGGCGCGATTTGTCCCTTACATTAATTGATACTTTAGGTTTTGATATAGTAAATACTTTTAAAATAATATTTATGTATTGGCCACTTTTGGATACATAATATTATAATCAATCCTTGTACATTGACAACAGTGATTGACAAGCACACATAGATTTAAGAATAAGTCTACAGTCTATGCTAAATCTATGCTAGCACAAGTGAAGCGCCTTCTATTTTACCTTATAAAATGTAACATCGGAATGGCTTTTTGTCAAAATCAATTTAAATATAGAATGTTATAGGCAAAGGAGAACTGTCGCACAATGCCAGCTTCGTTAAACTTAATAATTACAATTTCATTTTGATGAATTGCGCTCAGTTTTAATAGCATAAAATTTATTGTCTTTTTCAAAGTATTTCTTTTGTAGACGTGCCTGTGCTGCGACCTCTGCCGGGGGGACAAAAATCTCGCCTACAATTGAATGGAGCGCTCGTTGTGGACGTGGACTTTCATTTTAAATTTGACACCCAATTGTAGTAGAATGCAAATTTGTATTTTTATTTTACAAACAATTTCCATGAGATCCTGAGATCGATTTCTGGCACACACTAATGACTTTCAGGAATGATTTTCAACAGTATATACACAGTGTTATTTGAAGTTATTTATATATTAATTTGTGTTTAATTCGCGTGAACTTCACAAATCGATATTTTTCCACACAAATAAAAATTTAATTCATTCACCGTTTCAAGCAGAGTTCAGTCGACTGCTAAAGGTAATATTTGGAAGAAAGGGAGATATTGGATAAACCGAGTTCAAAATCTGATTTTCGGTGAATAAGAACTGTTCTTGAATGTTTCAAACCAGAAAACTCTAACTACAGTTACAGTAACAGTTAACTACTAAATATACATAATATTAGCAATTTATATATCTGTATGTGTATACTGTCCATGTTATTATATTATTGCAATTATTATTTAACTGGGTGTCTTAAAGAGAAAATATTGCCCAGTAGTAAATTATTTAAAAAGTTATGAGTGGAATAAAAATATCATGTACCTATATTCCGAGCTCACCCTAAGTGATATCAAATATTAGTAGATATATGAATGTTACTAGTAGATACTAGTCCCGTTATAATCATAACGCGATAAAGTCCCCTTCCAACAAAACGTACACTCGCATTTTATATATTTTATATTCATATCTCATGTTTTGTAGGCTTTCTTTTGTGTCATGTCGTCAGCTAACCTCGTGATAACAAACTATAAAGGAGAAAAATCGCAAAAAAAAAATCGATTGCACGAATTAATAACATAGAAAAGTGAGCCTTAAAATAACTATGTACAGTAACATTTTCATTGTTATGTAAAACCCTTTCAGATAATACCGTCGGTAGGTAGCTGCGGCTAGGTAGGGAGGCATCTTCAGATAACAATCGGCGGGAAGGGGCGTGCGGGATTTCATTCCAGCGGTTGCCATGGCAACGGCGCGGCCACACCTACACTCCGCCCCACAGATCATCGCGAAAACAGATAAATGGTGAAGAATATATATATTTATTATTATCTCACCGCTCATTATAAGTTTTATCTCTTAGTACGTCTATTTACGACTGCCGGCTCCTATAATATGCAAATTTTACGTAGACTATGGCGTATAAAATAATATACACCATAGTATAAGTAAAATAATCTGTATTTTCATCATCCAGTAAAAATGTAGGACATAGGAGAAATAAAATTGCAATGGTATCCGTTGTAAAAAGATTGGAATGCTACTTGGAATATGTAAGCGATAGATATACAGCGTAAAAGCGCCCTTTATAGACGTGGGCCTTAGAAATCGACGAGCGTGTAAGACAAGAGTTATAAAGGAAAATACCAGAGTCACAGGTGTGTCCTGCCGCATGCCGCTCTGTTTCCTTTGTCTACCCTGCATTGCAATCGGCGTGAAGTTAAATAAGTGAATAACTGGTTTATTAACTTTTGTTAAAATTGTGTCCTTTATTGCAATAGCATTGGTCAAAAATTTTATATCTATCAATTGATCCACTCCAAATATTCCGGAAGGCAGAGAGAACTGTGCACTTAATGGTAACCTAATCTCACTCGACATGAGATTCAAAATTCATTTCTAGCAAATCTGATAATTTTCTTTTAATAATATTCTATGACGAATGCAACTTACCTAGAGATTTACTTTTGTCCATGCTCCCCAGCATTGAGTCATCCGTTCTTACTGTCCTACCAAAGCCAAGACTTGAACCTGTAGCATCTTGACCCAATTGTCCACCATAAAAATCACCGAAAGCCGTGGCCGTACTTAACAGGCCTGATCTGTCTTGCAATGCCGCCTTTGCTTTCTCCACACTCTGTTTCAATTGTTCGAAGGTGGACTGGTGCAGCCGATAAGGAGGCCACTCTGTCGTAGGCCATGGTTCCTCTTTTAGCGCGCTTCTCTTAAGTTCCAGTGCACCAGCGTAAGAACAGCTGCTTTCGTACATCGCAGCTTTGAGACCTGCACGCAGTACCGATGCACACTTCAGTCCACGGAGATCAACCCTGCATATGGCAAAAAGAATGAAATGAAACTTGATATTCCTCTGACCACGACCTTAAGACAAAAAACATGTCTTGGACCTAATAAACTCTTCGAAGGAGTTGCAGTACTCCCTGTATAGTGCAGACAATAAAATTTAAATGGTATTTGAATGTATCTTCGTGAAGTTCTTGACTTCCCTTGAGATAAAATAGAGTCAATAATATCACAATTTAACTATAAACATCATGACCTTTTTTTGAGAAGACTGACTGAAAGATGAAAGAAAATAGCAAGACTCCATGTTGTAATTTGTTGAAAAACTATTCATTAACATTAAAAATATTCAGAATTATATCACTTACAGTAAGAAAGAAGTATATCAGGATATTATGTTTCATGTTATTTGTGACGTGATACACTTTTACTTATGATCATGGCCAACTAGATTTTTGATCTATCAGAAATGTGATAAGCGATAGCTTCAATAGAAACTGAAGCCTGATTAAATTATAAACGAATAACACATAACATAACTTCACGCCTTTTCTACCCGAAGGTGTAGGCAGCGGCTGTTAAGCCTGGACTCGCCGTTATGTGTACGTCCCAAATGGAATAGGAGGCGAAACTATTACCATACCGGGCACAAGGTTTTTAGTCATTGATATTTAACACACATCACTTAATAATTTCGAAAAACTCGACAAAAAATGATGAAAAAACATCACGTGATTAATGGACGGCCCCTTAGGTATACTGAGAAGGTAATAATTAAGTAAATATTGATGTATAGCTACATAGTTACAATAAACAGTGGTATAGCCACGCAGTTCGCTGCATGAATGGACCAGCTCGAGTGGTAAAATACTACAATTTCTCAGAATATCGATGTACAGTGTTCATGTAGAGTTTCGTTTGAAGGATGTATTGGAAAGCCCAACTCCTTTCCCTACTCTATAACAACTTAAAAGGTATATTATTATAAATATGAATCATAATATAAAACAAAGCCGCCTTCCGGTATCTTGGAAACTGAGCCACGGATTTTGATGCGGTTTTTTTGTTATAGATAGGAGGTGTCAAACCACCCCGGTTTGTATAATTCATGTATAATTTAGAAAAGAAAAAGTGACAGTTATCGAGATATAGCACTTTAACTGTAAATGCTGTAAAAATACTTTTGACGCGAAACAAAGTTCGGTGGATCAGCTAGTTATAATATATGATATAGACTGCCAGAGCGAATGTCTGAAAATAATCTATTGATCAGTTCCAAAATAGTATGCATTTTATATATGTCGGAGCGTAAACTACTATGGCGCCATCTTTACAGTATCTACGGACCATTTTTGGTTTCATAACTCGATATACTACCAGTAATTAAAATACAGGAGTGCCGATCATATGAGCCGAATGTTTCCGAGCTTGTATCAATTACCCGACAATAACAAAATAGGTTTAGCAGTTGCGTGGAGACGCATTTCTGGTGACTGCGGCGAGGTGCACGGACTACCATCACAGCAGACCGAAATTCCTCTCATTGGACGTGCAGTGGTAGCAGAGTACTGTCGTTTAGTCTTGACAGTGACTACCGATGTCGCAATTAAATGACGGGCCTCGTGGCGCATTGGTAAAACTACCGGCTAC
The DNA here is from genome assembly GCA_905147225.2 of Euproctis similis. Lineage (NCBI taxonomy): Eukaryota > Metazoa > Arthropoda > Insecta > Lepidoptera > Erebidae > Euproctis > Euproctis similis. The sequence goes on from LR990107.1 coordinate 6,186,347, forward strand.
AGCACTGAGGTCGAGGGTTCGATTCCCACCCGAGCACAAATATTTGTGACAAACATGAATATTTGTGCGGCGTCTGGGTGTTTTTCTATGTATTATAAGTATGTATTTACAAAAGAAAAGTATATATGTATTAGTATCCGTTATCTGGTATCCATAGCACAAGCATTTAGTTGCTTAGTTTGGAACTGGATGGTGCTGTGTGATTTGTGTCCAAGATATTATTATTAATTATGCACACTGCCATATATTACAATAATAATTTTGCTGATCATTTCAACATCCATATTGTAAGAAGATTTGTCCGGCTGCCTGACGTCAACCCTCCTTGGGAATGTTTTCGTTTGTGGCATAGGGACATAGTTGGAAGTGGGATTGGGAGAATATAGGGGAAGTGGTTGGGCCTTGATTTTATGATATATATTACTATGGATTACTGGATTTTATAATATATTTTACTTTATACATTTATTACACCAGTCAAACCCGCCCATTTTTTCAGCGAACTGGGTGCTTCTACCACTAAAATGTATCATATATATTAAGAAAAATTGATAGCATGTTCAGAACTACTAAGAAGTTTTATTGTTTTCATAATGGTGACTAAAAATTAAAAACGTAATAACTGTCCTCGAATTAAATACAACAAATACTCAAAGATACATTTTAGTGGTAGAGGCACCCAGTTCGCTGAAAAAATTTTGCACATATGTGCAAAATTTATGTATTTTCAGACCAAGGTTTGATTCTCACCTCATATCCGAGACTCTTTTCCGCTTGTAACGCTTTATGTGAGTAATATCTTTCTCCGTCGTGATGGTTTAGTTGTGATATCACACCGCAGTGATACCACACTTTAATAAAACATACAAACACACTCACATACACAGACAAAAATATATAAATCACACAAAAGTCTAACACTTTTGATACATTTCATTACAAGAAAAAATTATAACAACAATTCGATTATCAAGTATGGGTAAACTTTCAAAATATTTTCTATAATTTGTTGTTTAATTACTAATAATATTTGAATTATTATGGTTTGATGATTGTATATTGTTTCTGTATATTATTTGATAGTATTTACCCTAGTAGGTACTGAACACAAACTGCGACAGCGGCTGTGCACTGCCACGCCGAGCGCGGTAACAATTGGTAACATCCGCCGGCAGAGAAATATGTCCGACAATCAATTTAAACTTACCACACGATTTGACCACATAACGTGAAATTATTTCATACACATATATATATTTTACTAATCATTCATTTGTATATAAAATACTAGTTGACATTTCGTTTCGCCAAAATCAATAAATGAGTAGCTTTTGTCAATTTTATTTTTGTCAATTGGCACGCGTCAGCCGAGTAAAGAAATAATAACGGTAATTGTGGGTTATCCCTAAAATATAGACATACATACAATATAGTATACCATAGTTTTGTACATTATTTTGATCTATCACTAGGGTTTCAGCCAGTGTATGCTTTTAAACCGCAAAACATCGAAAATAATACCACCTCGTTGATACGTTCTGTTTATTAAAAGAAACCACACCAAAATTAGTTACGTCATTTTAAAGATTTAGGCATATATAGGGACAGAGAAAGTGACTTCGTCTATGAAGTGATTTGAAAAATACAATTAAAATTCTACCTTACGTTAACGGACGCTTACCGTGAGCCTTGAGCATCTCATCATCACCTTGGCGATCAAAGAGCGTGCGGCTCAACCGTCACCTTTTGACACGCACTAGTTCTCTATGGAACCAGGTGACGGCAACTTACGACTTAAAACACACACAACACACATTAGTACTTCTGGTCATCATAATTCAAGGGATCGTTTTTTGATGAGATGGGGAGGCAAACGAGCAGGTGTGTCATCTGATGGTAAGCAACTAACGCTGCCATAGATACCTGCAACACACAGTGACAGTTGCTTTGCCGGCCTTTATAATGGGATAAGGAAGTGGTCGGAATTAGGATGTGGAAGGGAAAGGGAAGTGGTAGGGCCTACGGATAGCTCTCTCACAAGCAAAACGCGGCATAAAACTCTTTACGTCAATATTCTAAGAGGTCGCGGTATTTCACCGGCTCATTTCTGGACCTAACTGCCTGGCTCTACCAACTTCTTGTTCATTACGATCGAGTAAAAAATCATGACGATCTTCGTACAGTCCTTCACGAGTATGTGCAGTAGCAGAGTAATAGTGTGTAATGACGACAAAATGGCGGTTGCAAAGTGGGCGAACATTGGCGTGCGCGGCACTTAGCTACAGGACGTCTATATATAAGCTTATTATATCCAGTAAAAAGTGTCATCCGTTCCATGTCAAATGGACCAGGTGTTGGCCTTCGCAATCACAATTGTACTACATACAGGACTTTGACTTATAAAACATGGATGAATAACTCTTTTGTCTGTATTGTCTTGGAGGTCGAGCAGCCCGCTTCTGGATCAAGAAATAGTGGTATCAAATCCTGATTCACTCCAAAAGCTTTTTAGAAGTTATGTGTTATAAATGTTGAAGAGTGACTAAATTGTTCTCGATGTGTGACAATAAGTTCCTCCAGCTTATTTCGTTTGACGTAACAAATTGGCGACCCGAGGACTAACAGCCGCTGCTTACACCTTCGGGTAGAAAGTTGAAAAAGTGAAGTTACAAAAAAAAATATCTTCTTGTATAACTTGTAAATAGATAAAAAAATCCCTTGATTTTAGTATTTATACATATGTACATACATAACCTCACGCCAGATCCCATACGGGGTAGGCGGAGAGAACGGAGTTAGTATTTATAGGTATCGACAGCACTGCAAAGTAGTAGCTGCTCAGCATCATCATTGCTGAGCAGATTATTTCATCTTTATGACTCAATACACACAGCGCCCTCTAGTTCCAAGCTAAGCAAAATGCTTGTGACCTTAGTACTTTAGAAGTACTTACTTACGTACGTTCGTACTTACTTACTACTTAAGAACTACCTTTTAGAAATTGAAGGTAGGGAAAATAAAAATAAATCAAAATGAAATTATTCCCCGATAGAACTTTTACATATTGTACATAATACCAATCATTTATGTGAGAGACTGTTTGAAGATGTGAGTGGAACCCTCGAACCCTCGAATTGGTCAACGTATCAGAAAATTAATCGACTGGAAAGTCAGATCGATAGTAGTGCGTGTGCTTGTATGTTCCTATATACTATACAACTATTTATATATATATATTATATATAAACACATAAGTTAACGTCAAATCCCTTGCGGGGTAGGCAGAGACAACAGAGCGCCATAAGGCACGATTCTTACACACCTCACTCGCTTCATTGACTCTCATAACTCTTTTCATGCACGCGCGTCAATTTCTGAGGCTCCTAAGATCACTTTCCTCCAGAACACGTTCTATTTGTTATAATATATTAAATAATGGCGAAATCAGTAGTCCTAAGAACCGACAAGCGTGTAAAACAAGAGTTATGAAAGTCGAAGAAATGAATGAATGATGTATGGTTCGTGCCTTATGGCGCTCCATTAATTCCTTTATTCGCCTGTAATATCGTTGATTATGATTTGATTTTAGCCGTGTAAACGTGCTCTGGCTAGGGAATTAATAAACAGATAAAATTTGCAAGATTGACTAAGCAGATATACAATGCAAAAGCGGCGGATGTAGGAGTCGAAGACGGCCAAGACACGTATTCCATGACAAAATAGCACGTGTTCTGAAAGAAGGCTATGTTAGGAGCCTCAAAAATCGACGCACGTGCATTAAAAGAGTTATGAATGTCAACGAAGCGAGTGAGGCGTGTAAGAATTATGCCTTATAGCTCTCCGTTCTCTCTGCTTCACGTTAACGTTTAATAAATTAGTTAGTCTCTGATTATATAATAATCTATCTATAGAAATATGTATAATAAAAAGGTAACTTCTGATATCATTTTAGCGTAAATATGCTTATTCTTTATGAACTCAAAAACAAGCGCATAGATTTATTTAAGCCCATAATTGATTGAAAACGACTTTTTTTTTAAAGAAAATCAATTCTATGTGAATTCGCGTGTCACGGTGGCTTTTTGAACCTCTCCGAAAGAACTTGACCGATTCTCATAAAATGAAATTTTGTTGACATATCGGGTAGGTATGAGAACAGATATATTATTTTTATTTAGCACACAAAAACACCACTTACATACCTACATCCCTAAAATTTTACCTCTCTACGATCAACCGTTATTTGTTTTTTAATAATTCAATTTTTTGGCAATACAACGGTTGCTGGGTGAGCTAGTCCTAATTCAAGTACTTCTTTCGTACAGTACCTTCCAATCTAACAATTAAATAAATCATTAATATTAAGTATCACAAGTGAATATCAAACTAAATCTTCCTTCCCCTAATCATGTAGTAGAGTCAGTACAAATAATTAATTCATAGTTGATATATGTGAAAATTATACAATAACATATACATACGTAAGTACCGTTGGTAGGTACTTGCATTCGGCCCCATGAATGTCTGTGAACACCAAGATTTATGCAACTATGCTAATATAATGTTGATTGTACGATGAAATACATTCGTTAAAAAAAAAAACAAAACTTCGCGTTGTTCGATATTTGAATTTGAAATTTATTTTTCAGTTTAGTCTATGTCTTGTTTAAGGTTTTATATTTTTACATTTCTAGTCTATAATTTTAATTCTTTGTTAGAATATTATTTTTATAAATACATTTTTTTAATAATCTAAGGTCTCTCATAACCGGCCATGTCTATACATTTCTAAATAAATATTAATACGTTTTCCTTTTTAAACATCTTGTACCTATTCAGTTTGGTGCGCTTTGGTAAAACTTTGAGAAACCAAAACAGCAGTTTATTTTTATCTTATTTTAACTCTATGCATGTATGTACGCCGAGTAAGTCATTTTTTCTCTAACATATATTTTACACCGATGTACATATAACAATTAATAAGTATAAAATTAATAAATATAAATAAAAAATAAAGCAGATTTAAACGCATTAGATTTGAGGTGAATAAATATGTTGCGATTAATTCTCCTGTTTTATATATAATAGAATAAGATTACGACATACTTATATATTAAGGTATTTCTAAAGCAGGTTAAATTAATAATATAAATATAATTTCTGGCGTTTCTTTTTGACATAGGTAGTACCGATTATAGAGTGATATGGCCATTGTCTATGGCTTTTACAACGACTGAAATTAAACTGTGAATATCTAAAGATACCTTAATTGATGATGGTAGCCTGCCAGCACCGCTGGACTGGACCGCCGGCACTTTCACTGTACCTTGCCTAGCATATTATTAGGATATTTTTTATTTGATCAAAGATAATAAATACTAGCTCAGTTAGGTGGTTTATGCAATATTTATAAAACATTGAAGATTGCTTAAACCACCTAGCCGAGCTGTCATGGCTAGGCATGTACTGAATCATAAGGCTGCGAGGCTGCGAGACTGCGAGACATTTTCTACCTATCAACCTAATGTATAGTATTATGGGGTAGGTTTGTGTATATATATTCCAGGAGTGCATAAATTATGTGAAAAAAAAACATAACAAACAAATAATTTTGAAAAGAAGAGCACTTAATATTTGTTGCCTCAAAGCGAATATATTAACGTCCCTCAACATACACTTACTGACTTAACACGGTTATTAATATGGCATAAATGTGTGTTATGTGTCAGTAAACATGGCAGGCTTGGCACTCATTCCACTTGGTGGCAATCGTGGGTACGTGGCCTCTGGCAACTAAATCGCACGCGATTCCAGCCACAGCAAATTGTAAACATTCTACATACGAACTCAATTGTTAATTCTGGTCAGTTTTTTTTTTGCCTTTTTTGAACTCAATAATACTGGCCAGTTGTTTTTTTTTCTATTTTAGAAGTCATTAATTCTGGCGAGTTACTATTTTCTTTTTTTTTCTACTTTTATAAATGACAAGAAAAATAATAAGATAGGTCATTTAAAAATATGATTCCGAATTATTATTTGTATCCTTAGGACACTAAATCAAACTATAAATTTGAAGCGGGTATGAAAAATAATGAAATAAAATGTGAAATCAAATAACATTAACGACAAAATGAAAGTTTAAGTAGCGAAAGAGGTGTTATAAGAATTTGTTATTGTGTCAGTTAAGTAGTACTTTATTTATACTGCCTACCCTTAAATAGACAAGGTGTATAAGTTAAGTTTAATAAGTAAGTAACATAATTATCAATACCTCATCAACAGAAAAAATGAAAAGAGCTAAATCATTACAATTCAAGCACAATAATACAACACTTAACAAATTTGATAAGGTTACCAAACAGTTCAATTAATCTTACCGTGTATATATAGATTTGTAAACATCTTTGTTTAAATTAGAATCTGATGTTTATGAGAGAACATACATACATAACTTCACGCAGAGGGAACAGAGCGCCATAAGGCACGATTCTTACTCGCCTCACTCGCTTCTTTGACATGCATGACTCTTTTGATGTACGCGCGGCGATTTTTGAGGCTCGTAACATCACATTCCTCTAGCACACGTTCTATTTGGTCATGGAATGTGTGTGTTGGCCGTCCACGACTCATACGTCGATCCACTTTTGCATTGTATATCTGCTTAGTCAATCTTTAATCATCCATTCTTTCTATATTTCCGAACCACTTTCTTACTTTTACATTAAGATATAAGATCATTCAAAATCCAATGGGCTGGTAATAAGAAATATATACTTATACACCTTGTCTATTTCGGGGTAGGCAGTATAAATAGAGTACTATTACTACTTACTTGACACAATAACGAATTCTTATAACACTTCTACTAATTGTATAAATACCTCTGCTCACCTTTCTTTTTAAATATAATGTGTCTAAAGAATGACTTAATCTAAATGATCTTAATCTTAATCTAATGACTTACTCTAAATAAAATCTTTTTGTTACGTTTATTACAAAGGCTAATTCAAATTATGCAGCGTCTAAATAATGATTGAATTGACAGTTAGAAATTTCTTTTAACACTATATACTCCTACGCATTTACAAATGTATTTAGTGCGAAAAAAAAACATTATTAATAATACATGTAATAAAATCGTAGGAAAGTTGAAACTGTACATTGAGTATTTTTTGATACATTGGACATGATCCACAATAGATATCGAATAAAAAAATATAGTACTGTATGTTTTATGTCCAATTTTGCATAAATATAGCCAAGAGGTCGGGTCAACACATAGCCTAAATATTATCCCGCTATTAATAATTGGGAGTGAACAATGAACCTTTAAAATGGCACAGGCACAGTATTTTTGCTGCTTTATAGTGTCCACGCAAATGAAGTAGCGGGCAACAGCTAGTCACTAGTAACACAACAACAACAAACTCCTAGTGAAAAAACACAGTAGACATCAGTTATTCATCAAATTTAAATGGAGCCTTGACCAACTCAAAAAGTGCTGAATCTTTTTCACAACTCACAACTTTTCCACCCGTTGTATGAATGGATATCAGATATAAATCCATATAATAGCTTTTTAAAATCTTTGTTCATTACATCTATAAATAAATGTAGTTTATGACAACTAAACATCATAGATTAAATTAATTTAGATTCCATGACTTTCAGAATAAATGGATAAAAAGCCAAGTCTGTTCGTTTAAAGACTTAACTAACAAGAAATTCTTATCAGTTACATTTCAAAATACAATATAAATTGAGGATGTAGGCTATTTACCACCCAAGATGTGAAGGGAGCGGAGTAATGACAATATATCAGCAAGTTAAACATAACAAGTGTGTTCAAAAAGGGATACGAAATTTTCCAGATATGTATGTTAGTATTAGGTAATTTGAAGGTATTTAAAGCACTAATACATATTGTATGAAAAGTAACTTTAAATTCGCAAATAAACTAGATCCCCGCTGTGTTGTACACTTATTTGTGAAAATAACCAGTAGATAATATATGTATCTCACCTATTCAAAGTTCTGTATCCATTTGTTGGATCGCGGGCGGTATGTTTGCAGCCTGTAAATTATCTATCGCGCGGAAGTACTACGCGGACACCGGGCACCGTACATGGTGACGTCACTGCCGTGTCTTGCCGGCCACCACACGAGTCACGGACACGACACGCGGAAGGGACGCTTCTCACCTATTTGTCTTGTTAAAAAAAAATAAACAAATCAATAGTCTGGAGCAAAGCGAGCGTCCACCGACAGGAAACTGGGATAAAAGCGAGGTGCCTCGTCCGGTCCACGGAGACGACGCACGAGGGATGGGGGTGGCGGCAGGAAGTGATCGCCACGCCCTCCTCCGGGCGGGGCTAGAGCTCGCTTGCGCCGGTTATCCCACCCTCACCATGCCCGGGTGGCTTGAGCACAGATATTCACGGAGCCTCTTCAACTGCACAACTATACTTTGTGACTGTGGTTGTTGTTTGTAACCCGGGACAGAGAGAGACGTCAACAATGACTACATTATTTGAAAACCGACAATGAGTAGCACCTCGAAAGTATTGAACCTTAATTATAACACACAATAATTATTTGTCATCATTTTGAATGACTCGACGACAACAATTTGTTCATCGAAGTATTATTTGTCGGTAAAATAAAATGGAAACACAAAAAATCCAGTTTAAGTGCACTTCCAAATAATCCCTAAGTACCGGTAATTTTCATATTATTTTGTTAGTATAAACCGGAAATTCGGAATAAATAAACCACCAATCAATCAATCATTAAATATTCACCTAATCATGGGTATTTTACAATATGGTGAAAGTATATTTGTTACTATCTCCTAGCGTCTAGTATTATTACGTGTATTTATTTTTACAGTATCTAATAAATAAGAATATTTGTGTACAAATAATGCTACGTCTAAAATATATAATGATGAAAATGTTAATATTTTGTACTCAATGAAATACGGTTTACAACTGCCAGTCGACTGTAGACCAAACATTGCGCGAATACAGCGTTTTTGAGCTTTAAAAAGGATTATAACATAGCATAACTTCACGCCTTTTTCTACCCGAAGGTACTGCCTACTACCCGTAGGCAGCGGCTGAAACCTCGTCTCGCCGTTATGTTTACGTCCCAAATGGAATAGGCAGCCATATCGGGCACAAAGTTTTAAGTCATCGATATTTATCATACATAACTTATGAAATTAATTTCAAAACTCATTGGTGTGAGCTAATGTGAGGATTCTAACCCGCGACCTCTTGATTCTGAATCGGGGTGCTCGACCAACGGACCACCGAGACCTAAAAAGAATTATGCAGTTCATAGAGTTGTCCCAAAGAATAATTCCATACATACGGTATGTATGTATGGAACTAGTACTGCCTCCGTATTGAGGTATATAACGTACCTCAATACGGAGGCAGTAATGCCTTAATATGCAGTGATAATAGCAGTGAGGTGTGTAAGAATCGTGCCTTATGGCGTTCCGTTCACTCTGCCTACTCCGCAAGGGATTTGGCGGCGTGAAGCTATGAGAGTATGTATACTAGTAATAAAATATCAGAAGAAGAGACATCAGGGAAAAAATATTAAAAGTTAGTACAGCAATGGATGGCAAAAAACTGTTTTAAGAATGCTTGTTTGTCAGTGTTTCTATCTGTCTGTATGTCTGTACTTATAAGACGTAATAACTACTGAAATTTATATACTTATAATTATTGCTTTTCACTATATGTATAGATACTATTTGCTACCATACCATTACAGGAATATAGTTCCCTTACTGACTTAAAGGGCATAGAAGTTATTAATAGTTTTTAACATAACAACATAACTTGACGCCTTTTTCTACCCGATGGTGTTGGCAGCGGCTATTAAGCCTCGTCTCGCCGTTATGTTTACGTCCCAAAAGGAATAGGTGGCGAACCTATTGCCATACCGGGCACAAAGTTTTTAGTCATTGATATTTATCACACTTATCTTACGAAATTAATTTTGAAAGTTATTGGTGGGAGCCTATGTGAGGAATCGAACCCGCTACCTCTTGATTCAGAAACGGGGTGCTTGACCACTGGACCACTGAGACTTATGATATACAGTCGTATAGAAATTAAGAAAACATATACATTGGCCAACATATTTTGGATTACTTTGGATACTTCTTATCTCAATACAGTAAGGTAGACAGTATTATAACATCAATATGAATCAATAACAATACTATTGTATTATAGGTAATATTAGGCGTTTTATTCGTAATAAAAAATGAAAATTTTAACTAAAACTTCATACATATACTAAAGTTAAATACAGTAGGTATACCTTCTGTGTACTAAGTATCGGGAATTGGGTATTTGAAAAAAAAATTTTTTTGTGATAAATTGAAAGATTATATATTAGTTTTATAACAAAACATTTTTTTTTTTTTTTTTTCGCAATAATTCAAAAGTTATTTCAAAATAAAAATAAATTTTTGAATCCAGTACCGAAGACACGCCGACAACTCCCGAACAAACCCGAGCGCGTGTGACGTCTTAATGTTAGTTTTCACTCATTGCAGTTGATAGAAAAATAATAAATACAGTGTTTTGATCTATTTAATTTTGTTGTCATTATTAAATATTTAAATTTATATTAAAAATGTCGAACCTCAAAAGTTATCCTTCTTGTTTTGTACCATTATGTACGAATACTACAAAGGCAACTCCTGATAAAATGTTTTTAAATGTTCCCCAAGATGACAAATGTCGAAATAAATGGTTTCAAGCAGTGCACCGTGATAATCCCCAAACAAAATCCAAATTTTTTTGTTGTGAAGATCATTTCGATGTAAGTATTTCTTAATACCATTTTTATTAATTATTATTTATCTAAGTATACAAATCAAATAATTATTATATATTTAAGGAAAGTTCAGTAAATAAATTTTTTAATGTAAATAGTTTTATTTTCTTCAAAATGTGGATCAGCAACACAAAAGATACTTTATTTTTTACCAGTCAATAACATTTGTAGTTGCATTTGGGCATTACACTTCAAGCTGACTTTACCTTTTGCTAGAAAAATATCCAATGATTTATGACTGGTGGGACATTTTACTTCAACAATGGCATTGCTTGTCATTCCATCAGGAGATGCTGCAAAAATCGGATAACTAGGTACAAGATACATCCCCGGACGCGTTATTTTTACTCTTAATTCTTTCTCAAGAAACGTCGTCGTCGTCGTCGTCGAACGTCATTTCTTAAAAAATCGGTGATCATAAATATATCAACATCAGGAATATTATCAGACTTTGCCTTAATAAATCCTTTATCACACATAACTAATTTAAATCAACTAACAACTCGTATTTTAGCAATAAATTTTCAATATTATTGTCTAGACATGAGTATTAGCCGTAAACGCTGTACTGTTATTAAATAGCTATAACATTATGATGTCACAACTATAGTGACCAATCATGGCGCGTTTATAGTCACGTGATTTTTATTTAAATTTCATCAATTTTTAATTGTTTATAATTAATTGAAAAAATAATTTTTTGAAGTTTTTGCATTAAATATCAATATTATTAATAATAAAGTTTTAAAATACATAAAAAAAAATCAATATTTTTTTTTTTCAAATACCTAATTTGTCAATAAAACAAAAAATACAAATTATTCATCTAAATTTATTTTATCGCCTTCAAACTAGGCCCCATCGCTTGCAATACAACATCTCCACCGCTTCACCCAGTCTTCCATACATTTTTCATAGGCTATTTGCGGTATGGTCTTTAGCTCATTCAGCGAATTTTCTTTTATGGCTTCTATTGACTCAAAACGTTTTCCTCGAAGTGGTAATTTTAACTTGGGAAATAAAAAAAAGTCAGACGGAGCCATATCAGGTGAATAGGGTGCTTGGTCGAGAACGTATGTTGAATTTTTCGCTAAAAACTCTTTCACTATAATGGCTGTGTGTGATGGTGCATTATCATGGTGCAGCATCCATGAGTTGTGTCGCCACAAATCTGGACGTTTTCGGCGGATACTCTCACGCAAACGCTTCATGACGCCTAAATAATATTCTTTATTCACTGTTTCTCCCTCTGGAAGGAATTCGGAGTGAACCACACCACGGTAGGCAAAAAAAACTGTCAGCATCACCTTGATTTTGGTGCGACTTTGCCGCGGTTTTTTGGGTTTCGGCTCGTTTTCGAGACGCCATTATGAAGACTGTTGGCTTGTTTGCATGTCATACTCATAAACCCATGTCTCGTCGCCAGTTATTATACGTTTCATAAAGGCCGGATCCGTAGAAGCTCGGGAAACCATGTCTTCAGCGACATGCTTTCGCTGCCCTTTTTGAACAAAATTGAGCTCTTTTGGAACTAGTCGAGCAGCGACGCGTTTCATGCCTAAAATGTCAATGAGAATATTGTGGACGGACTTAAAAGATATGTTCACCTCACTAGCCAACTCTCTCAGACTCATACGTCGATTTTCGAGCACTAGCTTCTTGATTCTGTCGATGTTTTCTTTGGTCGTAGCGGTTGAAGGTCTACCAGAACGAGGCAAGTCTACTACTACTTCTCGGCGTTCTTTAAAAGCCTTTTACCATTCATAAGCCCTTGTTTTCGATATACATGATTCGCCGTAGGTATTTCGCAACATTTTTAGTGATTCACCACATGAAATATCATTCGAAACACAAAATTTAAGGCACACTCTTTGTTCAACAATATTTTCCATTGTAAAAATCGCCGAGGACCCAAAACTATGACCAACAAAAAGTTTAGTTTAAAACAAATTAAATGACAGATCCAGTGCTACCAACATGCAGTAAAAAAATTAGAACGACCTCTTTTACGCGGGTCTCTTTATTGACATATACCCGATACTTTTTACACAGAGTAGTACATACTCCAAAGAGTGAGGCTTTAAAGCGTCGCAAAAGGGGGCGGTAATGAGTTGTTCGTAGGTTTAATTAGTAATGGTCAATGAGCAACCAGTACCTATTACTGGTGGCCAAGAGTGGGGGAGGCAGTCAGCAGTGGACACGTAGGCTTAGGGCACGTGGCCACGACCCTCTTTCAAAACGACAACACCTCCAACAGCAAATGGTCTTCATTAGTCATCTTAGAGCTTGGTTTATTGGTTTTAACAAGTCTTCTTTTTGAAGGTTGGAACCTAAAATCTGTGTAAAAATTTTCGGTAGCACAGTTCCCTCGGGTGTTGCCTGTTTTCATTCCTCTATCATTTCTGTGATAAGGTAATGATTTATTAGAAATATATATTCAACTAATTTTTGTGATGAAAAAGATGTTTATTAAGGAGTCCCAGTATACTCGGGTATACTGGGACTCCTTAATAATAATCTCATGGAGAATATGATAGACTTTATTCCGTCGGCGGAATAAAGTCTATCATATTCTCCATGAGATTAAATGATAAGGCTTCAAAGTAGAGCTTCTCTAATAATGTTAGAGTCTTTCAGTGCGCTGCGTGAATGGGTGGGCTCGACCGGTGAAATACCACGACCTCTTGGAATATCGGAGTGGAGTTTCTCGTGCCGCGTTTCGTTTGGTGTGAGTGGTACCCGGAGGCCCGATCCCCTTTCCCCTCCTACTCCCTTAAAGGACGGCAACACATCACGCCGTTCATGGGCGGTGATTAGTTGCTTACCCACTTTGCTCGTTTACCCTCCTATCCCATAAAAAATGCTTGCCTAGTAAGCTAACTATCGTTACTAGAAAGGCACGAGACAATTTGTAAAGGACTCTCAATTTTATGTGGTAGCAACTCTGCAGTTATCTGCATGAATAGGCCGGCTCGATTGGTAAAATAGATGTGAAACAAAGTGGCTCATGCCACAGTTTCTTTTGAAGAAAATGGTATGGCACTGTGGCAACCACCTGGAACGTCGTTCCACGATTTGGGGTCCAGGGATTCCGTCAACGGAGGAACCCAAAGGGTCAGCTTCCTACTCCTCAGCGACGTAGTCTACAGCTTTCCATAATAGGGAGCAATCGTCCCTTTCACTCCAATAAATGCCGACCAAGCTCATATTGTCCTCAATCTATCGCGGGTGGACGGGGATATTAAAACTACCACCAGGGCAACCGACTACTCCACTACCGGTTGCTCGAGAAGACGCTGCGCTGTGAGGTAGTGGTTTAAGATTGCATTGGAGGAAGCGAGTGTGGTCCTTTAGAGTACCTCCATTTAGCTCCCTGTTGCCCTAGAAGGGGGAGGTGGCCTTGCGGAAGACGTCTTTCTCGTCAGTTCGGTGGAGAAGAAGTCTAGACGACCTAGTGGTTCTACATACATACTTCTAGTTCAGAGTTCCGAGTTCTAGTCCCGACTCATACAAATCACAAGACGAGATGTTATGTTTACGGGCTTTCACCAAGTAAATGTAACGTGTAGTGTATATTAGTAGTAGTAGTAGGTACCTATACGTGTGTGTAAAGTATAAAGTGATAAAGTTACCTGCGGTCCAAATGGAATAGGTGGCGAACTGATTACCATACACTGGGCACAAAGTGTTTAGTCATATTTAGAGAAATCATAGAGATCATATCTGAATCAGACAGGGGAGCTCGACCACAGGACCACTGATACTAGCCCTACATGGCTTAAAGATAATTAAACCTATTAATTTGACCACTGGGAAAAACAGGGAAAGCACACACAGCTGACAAACTTTATGATTGAGAGTCGATGTTAGTATGGTATCTTATTTGTTATGTATAGTAACAAAATGGAACACATTAGTGATCGTTAATAATAATTGCAGAAGAATATGGTAGACAATAGTATGTATGTATTTATGTATATAGACAATAGACAGTATGACTTCGCCTCCTCATAAGTGCCAAGTCTTTAGCCTCTTAGTCGGCTCGAGTTCTTGAGTTCTGTTAAAAGAAAGATATTATTTTTTATTATAATTATTAATAAAATTATAAATAAATTTGATCGTTATTTTACAAATACTAATTAGAAAAATACTAATTAGTACAAAATAATTAAAAAACTTACCTGTAGAACAGGTAGGTAGTAGTTTTATTATATAAGTTTAGTCTCGGTGGCGCAGTGGTCGAGCACACGGTTTCTGATCCAGAGGTCCGGGTTCGATTCCAGACACTGGCTCACACCAATGACTTTTCGAAATTATTTTCGGAAGTTATGTGTGATAAATATCGATGACTGAAAACATTGTGCCCGGTATGGCAATAGGTTCGCCACCTATTCCATTTGGAACGTAAACATAACGGCGCGACGAGGCTTAACAGCCGCTGCCTACACCTTCGGGTAACAAAAGGCGTGAAGTTATGTTATGTTATGTAATGTTGTACTAATTAGTATTTTAAGGTTAAATTTTTAGCATCTGCATGGATTTTTGTGGCTCCTTCCTAAAAGAATAATAAAATTAATGTTTGTTTTCTTCAGGCTTTTGAGGAGACAATGTGTTTGGTAGGGTGATTCAAAAAAAAAGAATATTTTTTTTTTCGTTTGGTACTCTGAAAAATAGGTTCCTAGACACCTCTCAGAAAGCCTCTCCAAGCATGAGTTCTTAATTGTAACGGGAAGGTCCTCCTTCTTACAGTTTTCTATTTTTTCTTATTATCAGATAGAAAAATTTATATCTCGCTTCCAACTACTTGAAAAAATATCTTGTTCCTTAGATTTTGTAGGAAATTGAATGCTCTACAAAAAAGGTCTCTTACGATTTTTTCGTAAACCCAACCGTTTAAAAGATATTTACGGTTAAAGTTTGATTATTTTTGGGAAAATTTTTTATTTCTTATGAATTTTATAACTCAATGAAAAAAAATCATTATGAATGATGAAACTCATAGTTTTGTAGGAAATTTACTGCTCTATAAAAATGGTCTCTTATGATTTTTCGATCAAGTTGAGCGTTTACGAGATATTCATCGTCAAACATCAATGCATATCAATTTTTCTAGTTTTTGATCAATAATTCGAAAAATTTCAATTTATTCTTTGAGTTTCAAGGAAATTTAGACAAATTTGAGTTTTTATTATAAAAGCAACTCCTATAGATGTTTTCTGTTCAAAAATTCATTTGAAAGTTTTTATTCTAATAATATTTTTTTTTAATTTTATCTTTAATAATTTAAAATCTTAATCACGTTGTCATTTATTATTATGAAATTTGTTCAGTGCGTATTTTTAAATTGTTTTTCACAAAATATACATAAAATTTTCGTTCGAGGGGATTTTTGTTTTGAATTCCATTTCTTCTTCTGTTTGTCTTCTGAAACTAACGCCATCTATGTTTTTTACTCTCAAAAAAATTTACTTTAAAAAAATGCACTAATTTTTTGTTTTAATGTAATCAAACATGCCCAAAACTAAAAAAACTAATTAAAAAAATAGTTCATAACATATTTCTATTCATAGAAACTCAAATTTGTCTAAATTTCCTTGAAACTCAAAGAATAAATTGAAATTTTTCGAATTATTGATCAAAAACTAGAAAAATTGATATGCATTGATGTTTGACGATGAATATCTCGTAAACGCTCAACTTGATCGAAAAATCATAAGAGACCATTTTTATAGAGCAGTAAATTTCCTACAAAACTATGAGTTTCATCATTCATAATGATTTTTTTTCATTGAGTTATAAAATTCATAAGAAATAAAAAAATTTCCCAAAAATAATCAAACTTTAACCGTAAATATCTTTTAAACGGTTGGGTTTACGAAAAAATCGTAAGAGACCTTTTTTGTAGAGCATTCAATTTCCTACAAAATCTAAGGAACAAGATATTTTTTCAAGTAGTTGGAAGCGAGATATAAATTTTTCTATCTGATAATAAGAAAAAATAGAAAACTGTAAGAAGGAGGACCTTCCCGTTACAATTAAGAACTCATGCTTGGAGAGGCTTTCTGAGAGGTGTCTAGGAACCTATTTTTCAGAGTACCAAACGAAAAAAAAAATATTCTTTTTTTTTGAATCACCCTCTGTTTGGAGGTCCGACGGAGATTTGGCTAAAAGCACGGCGTCATCTGTGTAAAGTAGCTCACAACTAGATCTCGATTTCACTCTTTGGAGACAACTGTACAGTTACAGTATGGACAGCCCAGCGGGCAGCACGCAACCCTGTCTGACGTCGATATTGAAGTCAAATCAAGCCGCCGTTAACTGGCACACACGCTGTGCAGCCTGTTAAGTGGACTACACAGCACGCAGCAGTGCGCCGCTCACCCCGCCACCCGGGAGTATGTCCCAGTATTTTTCAGTGGTAGAGCCAAGCAGTTCGCTGCATGAATGGGCCGGCTTGACCGGTGAAATACCACGACCTCTCAGAAGATCAACGTAAAGTGGCTCATGCCGCGTTTCGATCGGTGAGAGAGGTACCCGGAGGCCCATCCCCCTTTCCCCATCCTTTCCTTTCCCCCATCCCTTAAGGGTCGGCAACGCAACAGTAACACTATATGTGTTGCTGGTGTCCATGGGCGGCGTTGGTTGCTTACCATCAGGTGACACGCCTGCTAAAAAAAACTGGGTTTTTAAGTATGTAACCACTGTAGTAACCACTTTATAAATGTGGCTACAATTTTGTTGGTAGTTAAAAGTGTAGTAAATTAGCGCCCGCTGTTAGGCTCTGACACTTACAAAATTCTGAGATGAGATTTCCTAGCAATTTGGAATAATTTTGATAGGAAACTAACAATTGGAAACTGATAATACTATACAAAATATTGTTTTCAAGACATACTTCAAAGTTTATATTTAATAATCATTTGAGGGCCACTGCTGGAAATTGCCCCTGCTCCTGGTCCCGCTCCTGGTCCACAAAATATTTTGAGAAATAGCTAATATTATATTTTACATACATACGTACATAACTTCACGCCAAATCCCTTGCAGGGTAGGAAGAGAGAACAGAGCGCCTACATAAGGCAAGATTCTTACACGCCTCACCCGCTTCGTTGTCCGGATACCTCTCTCACCGAACGAAACGCGGCATTAGCCACTTTACAGGTTTATTTCACCGGTCGAGCCGGCCCATTCATGCAGTAAAGTGCTTGGCACTGTCAAAACTGTTTACAAAGCATTGAAATTTGACACGTTTATAGATGCCACTTTTTGAAGAACTTGTGCGTTTACCGTATCATATTATTTACACCAAGCAAATAGTCGGGTACCGAGGGATTTACGTGGATTAGCTTTATTGGAAAAGTTGTAATATTTCACGTTTGTTGTTTTTTTTTTATGAGAGAAGGGGTAAATGAGCTTGCGGGTCACCTGATGGAAAGCAATCACCGCCGCACATGGCGTCAGCAATACCAGGGGCATCACATCAGCGTTGCCGGCCTTTTCGCGGGTTCTTTTCGCGCGGGGCCCGTAGCATTTGCTACTCTTGCTACTAGGGTAATCCGGCATTGGCTCAGAGCCATTCCAGTTTCTTTAATTAATATGTAAATTTGTCCTTTTGTTTGATGGTATCATAAATATTTATTGAAAACAGTGTGTCTATTGCAGTTATTATATTATCATCATCTAGGCTACAGGCCCCGGGCTGAATTTCACCTTTGATTGTATTTAATGTTTTACATTTATCAATTCAGGTCAAGCAGGCGGCTGGTTATAAAATCACCACAGTCAAATCTTTTGACAACATGGATTGTTTAAAAGGATGGCATGTTGCGCTGACCCAACTTGGAATGAGATAAGGGCCGGAGAATGATGACATTTATCAAATCTAAGCTCCATATTTAGATAGATAGATAATTCTTTATTTACACCATATAAATTACAAAACAAAAAACATACATTATTGACAAGATTATGTACTTAAAGGTATAAATGGCGGCCTTATCGCTAACAGCAATTATATATTTCTTAACTAAATTCAGTCGCAGCCTGTAATAACTTTAACATGTCTTTTTTAGATTGTGCGTATACTTTTATATCGTCCATGTATATAAGATGTGATTTATTTGTTTGTTCTGTAGTATATATAAGGCAATATCCCATTAACTAAGAAACTATCCCAGAAACTAAGCCAAAGAGGACTCAGGGGATCACCTTGATATAAACCTTATAAAACCTTTATTATTGTTTATTTCGGGAGTTTCCATGTGTTTTTTTTATTTAATTGTAATCTTGTTTTCCAGCGTGCCATAATATTGTGCGTACATCGAGTGAGTTTTGGGTTAATGTAATATTTTTTTAATAATTTCGAGAACCGAGAATGAGACATGCTGTCAAAGGCTTTCCTATAATCTTTGTATGTGCAGTGTAGGTTTCTGTTAAAGTCTATTAACAACTCTGTTCTTTGCTTTCCATGTACCCTTGTCAACATCTTTTCTGTTCTTCGGTATCATGTTATTTTCCTCGGCGTGTTAGTTTATTTTATGGGCTATAATAAATATCTATGGTTAGGATTTAGGGGATGGCTCTGTATTGAGTTTGTGATGAATACTTGTTATTTGGGATTATGTGCGTTTTTTCTATAGTTTGAAATTCTGGTAAATCCCGTACGGTTAATATTGTAACTTCTATACCAATAATTATGTACTTTATGAACACCCACTGATTTCAAGTTATGTAATTTTGTAGAGACGTTTTTTATGTGAATCTCTGTAGTTTCTTCAAATAGTATTTCTTCTAGTATATCCCACTCATTCATTTCTTTTGAAATCTAATCTGCTTTATTGCTATGCTCTATTCTTTCTTTCCATTTAAAGAAACAAACATTTTTGGAATCTTTTTTTGTAGGTATTTCTGTTTAAGTCAATGCTGAAATGTGTTTAAAATAATAATAATAACATCTTGGACACAATACACACAGCGCCCTCTAGTTCCAAGCTAAGCAACTAAATGCTTGTGTTATGGATACTAGATAACGGATATTAATACATATATACTATTCTTTTGTAAATACATACTTATAATACATAGAAGAACACCCAGACGCCACACAAATATTCATGTTTGTCACAAATATTTGAGCTGGGATGGGAATCGAACCCCCGACCTCATTGATGCCGTTTACCAATGCATTGTTTAACCAATGCGCCACGCGGCCCGTCGATATGTTTAAGGGATGTTTTCAAGTTCCTATACATACTATACAGTGATTATTCGTTTGAGTACAGATACAGTATTTTCTTTACTTCTTTGTATTGATTTCTTGTATCGCTTAAATCTATTTACTTTTTTATTGTGTGTGTTGCTCTATTTTTCTCAATGTTCTTTTTGTAATTTTAATTTTCATGCAGGCTTCTTGTTATATGTATATTGTCTTAAAATTTTGGTATTTGTGTTTTTTTGTATTTTAGTCATCGTTTTAAATAAAATTTACGATTTCTTCTCGCCCCCCGCTTGAAACATAAAATACCGCCACCTAGGAATTCTTTTTAGAAACTCGTCAGTTAAGTACAGCCTGACATCGCGAATAGCAATATTAACCGCTTACATTATGCTCCACTGCCTAGTAAAAAAGCTTTTTGTTACAATATAAAAATGTTTAAAACACCGCCATCTACCATCCCATAGTGTAACTTATCCTTTGACCATTTACTGAGAAGTTGGAACATTTTAGTTAGTTCTTAATAATAATATTTAGGAGATGTCAATCGCAAAAACACCATCTAGCGGCAATTATCGACAACTACAAACCTGTTGTCTCGGTGGTCCAGTGGTTAAGCAGCTCGCTTTTTAATCATGAAGTCATGGGCTCAAATCCTGGCTCACACCAATGACTTTTCGGAACTTATGTGTGATATATATCGATGACTGAAAAGGTACGCTATTATGGTATTGTGCCCGGTATGGCAATAGGCTCGCCACCTATTCCATTAAAGATCGGCGAGACGAGGCTTAACAGACGAGGCCTACGCCTTCGGGTAGAAAAAGAGAGTGAAGTTATGTTATGTTACAAACTCAATCTCGCTGGTCGAGAACTCGAGCGGCCCGCTTCTGAATCAGAAAGTCGTGGCATTGATTCTGGGCTCACACCAAACATCATCATCACCAAAAACGTTTCGAATTTTTTTTCGGTAGCAATGTGTGACAAATTTTTATTACTAATAAATGTTTAATCTTATTTTATTCTAAAATTAAGGAGGACAAAATAAATACACGTGATATCTTACTACACTCCCCCTCCCCTATCGTGATAGTTCGTGATTTTTGCCAGACCCCCCCCCCCCTCTTTCTAACCTCACGTGATTAATGGAGGGCCCCTTGTGCAGGATCCAACGAGAACTGACTTTTTTGCAGCCAAATGTTCATGTAATATGTATACTCGATTTTTGTGCTCCAGAAACGAGCTATTCGTGCTATCTATATGATGAGTCCCAGGGATACACTGAGAAGTAAATTTAAAGAGATACGAATAATGACGTTACATTCACAATATATTTATGAAAATTTAATCTATGTTCATAAAAATATAACTAAATTTAAGAAAAACAGTGATATCCATCAATTAAACTTAAGAAATAAAAACAAACTTGCTGTGTCCACTACTAGGCTCCAAAAAATTTCTAACGCGTTTCCAGGTCAATGTATACGCTTTTACAATAAACTTCCAAACGACGCGGTTGAATTATCGTTAGGTAAATTTAAGAAATATGTTAAAAGTAGACTATATACAAGAGCTTATTACTGTATCGCAGATTATATCAATGATAAAACCGTTTGGAATTGAATTGCTTCTTTTGTGTTATATTGTTTGTATTTGCTGCAAAATATTGTTATTCTGCTAACCAAACTTTACTGTTATTGGTGGGATTGTGTGCAATATGACGTTTCTCGCCGGGCAAACTTACTAGTTTATTTTTTTTTGTCTGGGATCTTGAATAAGTCATGCTCACTGAAAGGTCCTTGCTTATGGCGGCGTCGTTGATCGGGTCGCCACCTTCCCTAAAATATGGCGAGGGAGGCGATGGCTGAGATATGGGTCATGCTCGTGAACGGGTGCTGTTTGTGGGGACTGGTCTGTTCAAGCGTCCAAAGAATATTAACGTACTGTGTCTTAAGTTTTACGTGAGGAACCTCATCTTGCTTTATAAATTATTCTAATAATTTGTAATTTAGTTTACTTAAAATTAAGTAAAAAGAAAAAAAAAGACTCCCCTGAGTTTCTTGCCAATTCTTCTCAGGACGTGAGTAATCGAATTGGCGGATTGAAATTATTGACGTTCATAAGTGTCTTTAATGACCTAAACTGAATAAATGAGACTTTGATTTTGATTTTGATTTTTTTTTTTTAATATTTTACGAATACTCGTCATACTAATTACCAAAGACATCTATCTCTCGATACGTCACCTATCTGTCTTGAATTATTAATTCACGAACTGCGTCGATAGTTGTAAGACAACAACTGATTTTAGTCGACCTTCTTTAATTTCGTCCGTGAGCAGTTTAACTCTACGATTAATTTCACTAAACCAATGATAAACAGTGATATTTGAAGGTGCTTCATATCTAAAAGTCGAACCGTTTCGGTCGATGCATTGCTGCTGAGCTAGAATTTTTCGAGTTAAATCCACTGGGATAACGTATCATCATTACATAATATAAAACAAAGTCACCTTCCGCTGTCTGTCCCCATATATGCGTATATCTTTAAAACTACGGAACGGATTTGGATGCGGTTTTTTTTAATAGTTAGAGGGTGTCAACGGGATGGTTTTGATCTATAATTCATATATGATGTTGTAAAGAAAAAATGATAATTTTCGAGATTTAGCACTTTAATTGCAAACGCTGGCTGAACCCTAAGTGATAGATAAAAACAATGTTCTACATTATTAAACCACTTCAGAAGGTCTACAAAAAAGTCTGCGAAGGCATATGTCAATCTCTTAAGGATAACCCACAATGACCATTTTTATTTTTTTACTTTTTACGAGAAATAATGGCTTATTTACGAAGCGATTTTAAACATTACAGTATTAATTTCCATCCAATTAAGTGTCTTAAATAGATTGTGCATTTAATATAGATGATCCTGGCGCTTTATAGCATGTAATATAAACCAATATTTTCGAAGATATTGCAGTATTAACATAGCGGGACATACTCATTTATTACTTTTGAACCTAAGTTCGCCGGGTCAGCTAGTAAGCAATATTTGAAATCGCGCCGCACTGTTAAATCAATAGACAGCCAGATTGAACATGTCTGTATTCCACACCCAAAGAGTTCTATTTTCAAATGTAGTAAATACTTTTTTTTTAAATAATACTTATGTAGTGGCCGGATACTCATATAGCAGGCGTTGTAATTTTTATAGCACAGAAATTCAATAAGAAAAGGTTTTCCTGAATTCTTCCTCTCGAGAAAAAGTGATTACTTGGCCCAATCGTGTTCATTTTTTCACACACAAAGGCCTTAGGTATACTTTTTATCATGACGTTTCTGGTAATATGAGTAACACATTAGCCTTTTTTCGTTGTAAACATATAATGTTTTAAGGCAGTAGGTACGAAGTTCGCGGGATCTGCTAGTAGGTATGTAAATATTTAGTAACCGTTTGGATGATGTTACCTGTTTATGTTTAAATATTAAAATTAATAATTTCAGATTAAAATATTTTATCATGTGGCCTGTTGAAATTTTTGTTATTCATCGATATTTATCACACTTTGATTCAGAAGCGAGGTGTGCAACCTCCGAACCATTGATATATTTTAAAATGAAATCTGGGAACATTGCCATCTAGAGTTCGGAAGTGTAAACTGTTTGCTAAATACAACCCTCGCTTCTAACATGTTACCAGGGCCCGGTGTAGTACCAAAAGCACTGAATAGATAGACCAAAACTAAATCCCCGTAATTATTTCCTTGTCGCCAATCAATCCATTGTAAAAACATCGGTCTGATTGGATTTTATTATTAATTAATTTAAAATACTAAATTGAATCGTATTAGTAAGGTATAAGATAAATATATATATATACTATCTCTCTGTCCCCAAACCTCCCAATTATTATTTACAGCCTCAAACAGATGGCGCTAGGTGTGCAGCAGCTCCAGTTAATCTCACCCTAAATAAACCTTGAGTCACGTTATTGTTCGACATTTGAAATGATAGGACGATTGGCATTGTCTTGATGGATATAAAATAATCTCGGTGTTATCGCCAATTTCTCAATTCGCTGTAATCTTAACGAACTTAATGTTACCCTGGACTGCGGTCTTCAGTAATTAATTAAGATCATGAAAGTAATGTGTATGCCAAAAGCACTTTAAATCAGTAGCCCCTGGCCTCTATACATACACCGCGTGATTAAATAATATAAATTAATTATGGGTTAATCACAATTACAAGTCGAGCACACGGCTTCTGAATCCATAGGTCGCGGGTTCGAATCCCGGCACACACCAATGACTTTTCGAAATGAAGTTCGAAAGTTATGTGCCATAAACATCGATGACTAAAAACTTTGTGCCCGGTATAGCAATAGGTTCGCCACCAACTCCATTTGGGACGTAAACATAACGGCAAGTCAAGGCTTAACAGCCACTGCATATACCTTCGGGTAGGAAAAGGCGTGTATGAATATACTTACCTAAGAAGTAATTTTCAAATTGTTTTACAAAAATTTTTAGTCACCAGTTAATATTATGTTTCTTACAATGTTATACTCAAATGTTATACAGAACTTACATAACTTTTTGACAGTGGTAGACCCAAGCAGTTCGCTGCAATAATGGGCTGGATCGACCGGTAAAATACCACGACCTCTCAGAAGATCGACTTAAAGTGGCTCATGCCGCGTTTCGTTCGGTGAAAGAGGTACCCGGAGCCCTTCCCCTTCCCCATCCTTTCCTATCCTACTCCCTTAAAGGTCGCCAACGCAACGGTAACACTGTATGTGTTGCTGGTGTCCATGAGCGGCGCAGGTTGCTTACCATCGGGTGACACGCTTGCTTGTTTGCCCTCCTATCCCATATAAAAAATAAGCCGATTTTTAGAAACGCAAACTACGAAATCTTTAAGCTAACTCCACAACTAAAAAGCGATAAATAACGTAACTAATTTGTCTAATATATGCAATATACCTAGTAGGAACTTTATTATAAAGCCATCTTTAACTATCAAAATATTTGCAATCGTCGCTAATATTTGAAGTCGGAGCCAGCCCAGGTAACGTGACTACATTGAACTCGGTGCCACACAATAGATTTATCATGTTGTAGGACGCACACGGTCGTCAAAGGTGTAACTTTTTATCGGCACCGACTTCAATAATCACATCAGTTTAGGAGTTCTGCATCATCATTAGCACAGCTGTATCAGATGATGACACCTTAAAGCATATATCTAAGGCTATTGCTCATATTAATCGCGTAACAAATACACATACTGGCATACAATTTTGTTAGGTTGCTTTCGATTTCCTCTGGTTTCCATCATCCGATCATGACCTGGTAAAAATGGGACCATTTCGGAGGTGAACTATTTTCAACAAAAACAAAAATATGTATTTCAAATCCGTCTATAATTCACGAAAATATTAGTGAACATACATAAAAAAATATTTATAAACATACATACAGAAAGACGAATTGAGAACTTTCTCATTTTTCGAAGGCGGTTAAACCACAAATATACTGAATTTTAGATTTTCGAAACCCCATGTTCGCCCCCTCCAATTCGGACTTGTCCGAATGATTTCTCTCGAAAAAAGCTGCTTTTTCTATGTGAACTTTTTGTAGCCAATTATAACTTTAAATTGCTACCTTCTGCAATGTACAAACGGTACTTAACTGAAAAAGATGTTCTCGGTCCATAGTAAGCAGATGTATCTGCGTCAATAATGATGAATAACTATATATATATTTGTATTTTTTTTTATTTACTTGGCTCAAATGTATCACAGTTTTTCGACTTGTCCGTTGAAAATATTATAAATAATACTGGTGAAAATACTTACATAACTTCCGAAAACACCTTCGAAAAGTCATTGGTGTGAAACAGTCAGGATACATTTATTATTTTTAGAGTGTTACTTTAATACATAAATATAAAACGATATAAAATATAAAAAGCTTATTCGAAGTGGTCTCCATTGGCTGCAATACAGGCCTTTAAACGTGGAGGCCAATTATCAATAGAAACACGCACTCTTTCCATGGGAAAATTCTTCACTGCCAATCGTATGGATTGTTTTAGGGACTCTAAATTATTATGACGTTTAGAGCAAGCCGTACTCTCTAAAACTGACCACAAATCATAATCCAGTGGATTAAGATCGGGACTAGAAGACGGCTAGTCTTCAGCTCTAATAAAGTCCGAAACGTTCGCTTCCAACCAAGATTGCGTGGACCGAGCTTTATGACCTGGTGCCGAGTCTTGCTGGAAGGACCATACTTCGTTATTGAACATGGTGTTGTTAAGGGGCTTGACTACCTTTTCAAGAATGGTATCTTGATACACTTGTGCCGATGTTTTGATACCTTTTTCACAAAAGTCAGTCACTCCTTCGTAGCTAACACCCCACCAAACCACCACTGAAGTCGGATAATGCCCACGTTGCACTCTGTCAACTAATTGGGAAGCTTCCTTAGAGCTTTGAGCATAAATGCGGTCATTTTGTTTGTTAAAATGTTGGTCAATTGTAAAAACTTTTTCATCCGTAAACAATATTTTTCTGTGACCTCCCTTTGCGTACCGCTTCAGTAGTTGTTTAGATTTTGACACCCTATTCTTTTTTAAATTATCTTTTTTTATTAGCTTTTAAATTTACTAGCTGACCCGGCGAACTTTGTTCCGCATCAAAAGTAATTTTTACAGCGTTTACAATTAATGTGCTAAATTTTGAAAATTATTTCTTTCTCTTTATTCCACTACAGACCACTCCGGTGATTTTAAATAGATAGAAGGTGTCACCTTATATCAATTTAAAAAACCGCAACAAAATCCGTTGCATAGTTTTAAAGGTCTAAGCATATAAGGGGACAGACAGCGAAAAGAGATTTTGTTTTATTTTTGACTATTTAATAATAACAATTAACTATTAAAATATTTTAGAAATTTATTTAATATTTATTAAGCAATATTTATTTATTTTAATATTTTAGTAAAGTTAAATATAGTATTGAAGATATCATTAAATTATTTTATCATTTTAATTAAATGTGCCCATTTTGCTGTTTAATACGGTAAAAGGTATTTATTTAAAATTTTCAGTTCCATATCTACCGTTATTGATATTAAAAAAGGTATTTTTAAAAATTTTTGACAGAATTTTCTTAGCGAATTGTCGTCTCGGCGATCTGGAGATCGATCACTTAGTCTCGCTGGTCCAGTGGTAGTGCACATTGTTAACGGAAGTTAAGTGTGATAAATATCGATGACTGAAGACTTTGTGCCCGGTATGGCAATAGGTTCGCCACCTATTCCATTTGGGACGTAAACATAACGGCGAGACGAGGCTTAACAGCCGCTGCCTACACCTTCGGGTAACAAAAGGCGTGAAGTTATGTTTTTTTATGTTTTGCATTCTGACGAGGATATTACTATGCGAGAGATGGAAGGTTTGATGCGATTTATGAAAAATGATAAGACAGCAGGAATTGATATTATGTTTGCTGAAATCCTCAAACACGGTGGAACCTGTGTCTGGGACGCTTTCCTGACCTCGAGCAATCTATGCTAGAGGTCCGGTAAGGTTCCCATGAAATGGAAGTGTGCTGTCATCGTGCCCTTGTATAAAGGTAAGGGTCACCACGTATGCAGTGTGCCAGTTACAGGGCCATCAGTTCGATCAGCTTAGCAGCGAAAGTGTATGGGAAAATCATTTAAAGTTGAATGAGCGTGATATCTGACGGAGTGTTGTGGGAGGCTCAGTTTGGTTTCAGAGGCGAAAGAGTGTGCATGGACCAGATTTTTCACTCCGCAACATCTTGGAGAAGCAACTGGCTCTTAGCCGGAAGGTTTTCTGCGGTTTGTGGATCTGGAAAAAGCGTTTGACAGGGTGTTACGAAAGGATCTGTGGGGCATACTCCCGGGCTACGGGCTGGACGGCGCACTGCTGCGTGCTATACTGCTATGCTTACAGTCCAGTTATGAGGGCTGCACAGCGTGGTTGCGTGTTGCCGGCGGCTTGTTGCCCTGGTTTGACGTCAATATCAGACAGGGTTGCGAGCTGCCACTTATTTAATTTTATTATCATCCCGATTTCGATTTCTTTTATATACTAATGACTTTTAACTGCTTGATAAATTAATGTGGTATTGTTTTTACACACACTCGTTTCAGTCGCAATTTCTTCTAGCTGCACCATCGACAGTAAAATGCTTGAAACTCCGAATAACCGAACCCATACTCTATATCATCATTCATACAGTGCGGTTTGTATCTCAACACGCCAGCCGCCGATCGATAGCATTCCTAGCGAAAGTTACTTGCCGGCACAAAACTTTTCTACAAACGTACGTGACACAGTAGTAACATATTAAAACATTACCAACAATAAATAAACATGCGTAGTTTTCAATTATTTTTCCATAAATGCAATTTCATTTTGGCAAAGGGATTTTATGGATATTATGGTTTGCGTAAATACTAAATAGGCATACTATAATGACGTCACTCATAGAGTAGAGTACCTCGTGGCAGGGGCGAGGTCACCCTCGCGCCTGCGCTCCTCAACTCCTCTCACAAGCCAACACAAAATGACGCAGTTCAAATTATAAACCATTTTGTGAATTTTTCCTTTCCGCAATAACTTCCTATTTAGATAATTACAATAAAAACCTAATACATTTGTTGATGTGTAAAAAAATTAATATATACAATGTGTGCGTGAAAAGATTCGTAAATAAAATTAACTCATCGTTTGCGTTACAGTAACTTTGTAGTACACACAGACCATGCGTTGTAAAGTAAACTACAAAAAGTGGTCTTATAACTAACAACTACAAATAAAAAAGTATAAATATATTTTGGATAAAAGTGTATCTGTCATCGGCTAACTCAAAAGTAACTTTTTTTTTAAATAAAAAAAAACAAGCAAATTTATCGCTAACAATTTGTGTTTGAAGTGAAAATTGACAATGGTTTATAAGATAAGTTTTAATTGTTCTAAATAATAACTGTACCGTCCCCAGTACCTGTACAATCCATGTGTGTCTCATAATTATGTTTAAGTACTCAATAGTGATAGTGCCTTATAAATTAATAGCAATAATATTGTGCCATAATAATGTTTAAATCGATATAATCAGCTGTTACAAACAGGTAAGTGAAAAGAAAAAACAAGTCTAGTTCTTATACAAATCACAATCGATTACCGTGCCGAGTATTCACGTGGAAATATCGTCACCGTCAGGCTAACATATACTCGATACACATATGTTTATGTCATTTCTGCACTATTATTAGCAAACAAATAATGTGTGGGTTATTTTTTATTCATGTATGAACGTTATTTTCGTACACATCCAATTTCTGCTTTAAAAAAAAAAAACATCGCAATTTTTTGTATGAAATGTTCTCTCGTGACTACGTATTTCCTGTTTAAAGTAATAGTCTCTACTTCAAAAAGAGTTACGTAGTCACTTATATTGCATCTTAAAATATAGACAGAATTTTATATAGGTACAGTCTAAGTCCATGTTTAAGCTAAAGTCTAAACCAATGTTTAGTATGTTTAAGTCTTTACCTATATATAATTCTGAGTAATGTAAGCAAAAGCTAAAAAACTATTCGTTCTTTGAATGGTTTTAAGAACATATTGATCAATCCACTCCCATGTCCATGAATATTATAGTATTCATAAAAATACGAGGTTATACGATCTGGATAGTATACTATCCAAAACGACACGTTACAAATATTGCCATATAGCGTAGAAATGATTCCAAAAAAAAAGTATTTTAAAATAAATTACCAAAACAAATAAGAAAATTAAACTATCAACAATAAACAAGGCGCATTTACCATCATAACGGTGTATTTATAATTATATATTCTATAAAAAGTACTGTAAGTTTTTTAAAATACATAGAGAGTGGTACTTCTGTTTCATTTGATACAATCACCTCAAAAAGTTTACGTAAGGAAAACTATACATATATATATATATATATATATTAAAAATGTGTGAACAACGCCATCTCTAAGCAACAACCTCGAGTTTCGATTGGGGACTTGAACAAACTATTATTATTTAAAAAAATATAAACTGCGAGCCACGCCGAAGCTTCTCAACTACAGTCACATAGAAGGTCTCCTTTTTATTTAATACAACCCGTAGCCTTTGTCAATTACTTTGCCAGCGAGGAAAGATGACCTCAACTTTGCGCTTTTAGTGCATTTATATAAGCCCGACCCGCACTACGTTTGTTCGCATCGAGCCAATAAAATCTAATTCGTGTTCCTTGTATGATAAGTGCTGGAAAATCATGAAAAAATTATAGACGATGAATAGATTGAGTGATAATAGTTGTTGATCGTTCTTAGTGAATTAAAGTCAGTCGTTATAAGTTCGTAGTGTTGATACACAGAATCATAATTAATATTAAAAGAAAAATACATTTTTATGTTATATTGATATCTTAAATTGAAATAGCAAGAATTGAAATAAAAAATAAAGGGGAAGATCCCCTTTATTCATCATCAGCCTTTTGATGTCCACTGTTGGACGTAGGCCTCCCCCATAGAACGTCATAGCTCACGGTCCTGCGCCTTCCGCATCCAGTGGCTGCCAGCAAACTTGACCAGATCGTCGGTCCACCGAGTGAGGGGACGTCCTACTCCACGTCGCCCAGTTCGCGGTCGCCACTCGAGAACCTTTTTCCCCCAACGGTTATCGGTTCGTCTAGCGATGTGGCCTGCCCATCTCCACTTCAGCGTGCTAACCTTTCGGGCTATGTCGGTCACGCCTGATCTCCTGTGGATTTCCGTATTACGGATTTTTTCCCGCAAAGAGATTCCCAACATAGCCCGCTCCATAGCACGCTGAGCGACTTTGAGCCTGAGGCCAACATTCAAAGACCACGTCTCAGTACCTTATGTCATCACTGGTAACACACATTGATCATAGACCTTGGATTTAAGGCACTTAGGGATATTTGCCGAGAAGATTTCCCTTAGTTTCCCGAACGCTGCCCAACCGAGTTGGATCCGTCGGTTTACCTCTTTCTCGAAGTTGGCTCTACCTAGTTGAATAAATTTTCCTAGGTAAACATAGTGATCGACAACTTCGAGGATTACATCGCCAACAGTTACCAGTGCTTGAATGACATGGGCATTGGACATAATTTTGGTCTTGTCCATGTTCATTCTGAGACCTACCTGTTGGGAAACTTTGCTGAGGTCCTTGAGCATTGTACCAAGGTTCTCCAGTGACTCTGCCATGACCACAATATCATCAGCAAATTGAAGGTGAGTGATGTATTCGCCATTGATGTTGATGCCAAGACCGGACCAGTCTAGGAGCTTGAATATGTCTTCCAATGCAACGGTGAACAGCTTCGGGGAAATTACGTCCCCTTGTCTGACACCTTTCTGCAATGGATTCGTACTCCCAGACCCGATTCGGACTAACATAGTGGCGTTTCTATACAAACACTGCAACACTTGGATATACCGGTAGTCAATTTGGCATCTCTGGAGGGACTGCAGCACTGCCCAACAGTTTCGACAGAATCAAAGGCTTTCTCATAGTCCACAAACGCCAGGCACAGGGGTCGATTATATTCTTCGGTTTTTTGTATAATCTGGCGCAGTTTGTGAATGTGGTCTATGGTATTAAATCCTTGACGGAAACCAGCTTGTTCGGAAGGCTAGAAGTCGTCAAGCCTGCGCGAGAGCCGATTTGTAATGACCCTCGAAAACAGCTCCCCTTAATTATAAATTACAAACTGTCCACGGTATCTTTTTTTTTATGGGATAGGCGGGCAAACGAGCAGGCGTGTCACCTTATGGTAAGCAATCTACGCCGCCCATGGACACCAGCAACACATATAGTGTTACTGTAGCGTTGCCGACCTTTAAGGGATAGGGGATAGGAAAGGACGGGGGAGGGGGGTGGGCCTCCGGGTACCTCTCTCACCGAACGAAACGCGGCATGAGCCACTTTACGTCGGTCTTCTGAGAGGTCGTGGTATTTCACCGGTCGAGCCGGCCCATTCATGCAACGAACTGCTTGGCTCTACCACTGTTATGTGTATCTATAAGTTTACATGTGCTCCAAAACTATTTCAGCTTCACTATTCTCTATCAAGGGTTCAAGATTGCGCTGTAAATGATATCCAGGGATTAACTATGATGACGATATTATTACAATAATGTATTGTATTTATTGTTATTATTATAATGTATTATATTCAGTGCCGGATCACCCTAGTAGCAAGAGTAGCAAATGCTACGAGCCCCGCGCGAAAAGCGGCCCAGCGCGAAAAGACCCAGTCATCTCTGCCTGAGCTTAATTTTTTTATGTCACAATAAAACGTGAAAAATTACAACTTTTCCAAAAAAGCTAATCCACGTAAATCCCTCGTTGCCCGACTATTGGCTTGGTGTAAATAATATCAGACGGTAAACGCACAAGTTCTTCAAAAAGTTGCCTCTATAAACGTGTAGAATTTCAATGCATTGTAAAAGTTTAAAAAATAATGAGGAAACAGATAAATAATAATGAAATACTAGCTGTCTCGGAAAACTTTGTTACGCCTCAAAAGTAATACGTAATTGAGTAAATTTCGGATATAAGTAATAAACATTTAAGTAATAAACATAACTTCACACCCGAAGGTGTAGGCAGCGGCTGTTAAGCCTCGTCTCGCCATTATGTTTACGTCCCAAATGGAATAGGTGGCGAACCTATTGCCATACCGGGCACAAAGTTTTCAGTCATCGATATTTATCACACATAACTTTCGAAAACAATTTCGAAAAGCCATTGGTGTGAGCCAATGTCAGGAATCGAACCCGGACCACTGGATCAGAAGCCGTGTGCTCGGGCACTAGGACACCGAGACTTCGAAATATCGAAAATATTAATTGGAATTACACGTTGTAAAAGACCTTTGATCTTTATTACAAGCACAATATAAAAAATAGTTATTGGATGAAAATTAATGCTCTAATGTTTAATTGAAAAATATTTCTCGTAAAAAGTAAAGGAATAAAAATCATCATTGAGGGTTATCCCTACATACACCATCGCGAACTTGGAAGGTGTAAATAATGTACATACATACATAACTTTACACCAAATCCCTTGCGGGGTAGGTAGAGAGAACAGAGCGCCACGATTCTTACACTCCTCACTCCTTCGTTGACTTTCATAACTCTTTTCATGCACGCGCGTTGGTTTTTGAGGCTCTTAACATAACCTTCCTCCAGAACACGTTCTATTTGGTCATGGAATGTGTATCTTGGCCGTCCTCGACTCCTACATCCATCCGCTTTTGCATTGTATACCTGCTTAGTCAGTCTTGCATCATCCATTCTTTCTACATGTCCGAACCATCGGAGCATGCCCTTTCTTAATTTTACACCGACACTCTCTTTCAAACCAACTTCCTTCCTTACGAACTTGTTTTCTACGCGGTCAGCGAGAGTCACTCTGCAGATTTTGCGCAGTGCCCTCATTTCTACCGCGTTTATTCTTCTTTCATGCACCCTGTGCCATACTCAGCTCGCGCTTCTATAAGTTAGCGTTGGGATCAGGACTGCATTGTGGATTGTTAGCTGGGCTTTTCTGCTAATATTTTTTGCGCCCAGGAATCTGCCCAACGCTCGATTTACGCTATTTCCTATCGCCACTCGTCTTTCTACATCCGCGGTGTACCTTCCATCTCTGCTAAAAGCGCAGCCAAGATATATAATTTCATTCACCTGTTCCAGCACAACATCATCAACCGTTATCCTTGCATCCGTTCTGGATTCCTCCCTTTCAAACAAGCCTTTAATCGTGCAATCATCTTTCATAGTAGTGACTAGTGTTTGCAGGTCCGACGGCGATTCGGCTAGAAACACAGCGTAATCTGCGTAAAGCAGGCAGCTCACAACTAGGTCACCCATTCGCGGTTGCGTAGGGTTCTACATTCATCGATCTCACTCTCTGGAGACAACTGTCCAGGTACAGGATGAACAGTCGAGCGGACCGCACGCAACCCTGTCTGACGCCGATATTGACGTCAAACCAGGGGGACAAGTCGCCGTCAACACGCACACACGCTGTGCAGCCCTCATAAGTGGACTGCACAGCGCGCAGCAGTGCGTCGCTCACCCCGTAGCCCGGGAGTATGTCCCACAGATCCTTTCGTAACACTCTGTCAAACGCTTTTTCCAGATCCACAAAACCGCAGAAAACCTTCCGGTTAACAGCCAGTTGTTTCCCCACGATGTGGCGTAGAGAAAAAATCTGATCCATGCACCCTCATCCGCTTCTAAAACCACCCTGAGCCTGTAATTAATGTAGTACATTGTTTTGATTACATGAATTATACAATCACCCCGTCGTTACCCTTTATCTATTAAAAAAGAACACATTAAATGCCGTTGCGTAGTTTGTATGTAAGGGGAAAGAAAGACAGCGGAAAGCGATTTTGTTTAATAGTGTTGTAATACACTATAAAACAAAACTATAAACATTATATAAAGTATAATATATAATATTGACTAAGAAAATATAATTGAATGCGCCGACAAAAACGAAAGTTTTGGTGATTGAAACGGAGGAACCCAGAACTGATGCAAGGATAATGATCAATGGTGTACTGCTGGCACAGATAAATGACATTAAAAGGAACACCGCGTATGTAGGAAGAAGAGTGGCGATAGGAAAAAGCGTAAATGGAGCGTTGGGCGGATTCCTGGGCGCAAAAAATGTTAGCAGAAAAGCCAGCAATCCATAATGCAGTCCTGATCCCAACGCTAACTTATGGAAGCAAGAGCTGGGTATGTCAGAGTGTGCATGAAAGTAGGATAAACGCGGTAGAAATGAGGGCACTGCGCAAAATCTGCGGAGGGACTCTCGCTGGCCTCGTCGAAAACAAGGTTGTAAGGAAATAAGTTGGATTGAAAGAGAGTGTTGGTTTAAAAGTAAGAAAGGGCATGCTCCTTCAGACATGTAGAAAGAATGGATGATGCAAGATTGACTAAGCAGATACACAATGCAAAAGCGGATGGATGTAGAAGTCGAGGACGGCTAAGACTTACATTCCATGACCAAATAGAACGTGTTCTGGAGGAAGGTGATGTTAGTATGTATGTATGTATGGAACCAGGTTATTTATTTACATGTGCGTTAAATAAAGATAATAAAACCCTTCTCTTTACACTACTACATTAAATATTCAGGTTAAGGTTATAAGTAGGTTTTAAAGTTATTATATATAAGTATATGTCTTTGTACGATGAAGGTGAGTAGAGATATTAATTTAGCTCTATAAGAGATCTGGTATTTTAACCGTGTGCGCGTATCGTGGTCTAGTTTTGGGTGTATATTTAAAACATTTGTTATCCCGACCAAGGGCTTCAAAGAATTAAAAGTTGCTTCCTATATTTTTAAAACATAACATAACATCGAAAAAAAGAATTTGGTTTTATCGTGTTCCTTCGAATATTTTATATGAAGGGTTTTCCAGTAAGAACTGGACAATAAACAATGATTTTTAAAACGCTATTTTCATTGGTCGCCAACGCAACAGTAACACTATATGTGTGTTGCTGGTGTCCATGGGCGGCGTTGGTTGCTTACCATCAGGTGACACGCCTGCTCGTTTGCCCTCCTATCCCATGAAAAAGATAGTTCAGTGATCGAGTTTCTTAATAAGGAGGTCTTGGGTTTTAACCCTGTCTCACACTAATAACTTTTCGACATTCATTTTGAAGTTGTGTGTGATAAATATCGATGACTGAAACTTTGTGCCCGGTGCAGGGCCGAGCCGCCCCTGTGTGCGATGTGTGCGGCGCACACAGGCGCCAGGCCAGTCAGGGGGCCGGCGTGGCTATCGAAATTATTTTTACTAGACTTATACAACAGCATATTTCTTTCTATTACTTATTAGGCTCAACAAATGTCTGGTTAACAATAAAACATAATATTGCGCTTATTGTACAAGCCTCCCTGAGTTTGTTTATATATTTTATAAACACAACCCGACCGATGCTATGCTTGACTATAAGTAATAAGAGTTTATAAGAGAGCCAAAACAATTGATTAAAATAATGAACAGTCGTAATAGTAAATAATGAACAATCAAAGGTGTGGGCAAGGTGCGCGATATTTTTTTATAATAAGACGTTCTAGCACTAAAATCAATAAATAGTTTGTTTTACTGATTGTTTTAACGAGTTTTCACAATGAGTGATAGTAATCAAGATATAAAAAATAAATTATCGAACAATTACCGGCAAATGAAACATTTGCAATAACTTCCTGCACCACTACTTTAGTCCGTAGTCTCGATGGCACAGTGGTCGAGCACACGGCTCCGGCTCCAGATGTCCGGCTTCAGTTCCTGACATTGGCTCACACCAATGACTTTTCGAAATTAATTTCGTAAGTTATGTGTGATAAATATCGATGACTAGAAACTTTGTGCCCGGTATGGCAATAGGTTCTTCACCTATTCCATTTGGGACGTAAATATAACGGCGAGTCGAGGCTTAACAGCCGCTGCCGACACCATCGGGTAGAACAAACATAGGTACATTATGTTTATTACTCATAAACTTGCGCGTTTATAATATTATTAAGAACTAAATGCACCATTCCGACTTGACGAAATAGTGCTCAGAGTTATTTTTAACCGACTTCGAAAAAAGGAAGAGGTTCTCAATTCGTCTGTATGCATAATATTTATTTTTTATGTTCACCGATATTTTCGTCAATTATGGACGGATTTCAATAATTTTTTTTCGTTGTTTAGTGTTTGCCTCTGAGATGGTCCCATTTTTACCAGGTCAGGATCTGATGGTGGGAACCAGGAGAAATCGAAGGCATCCACCAAAAATTGTATGCGAGTATCGTGTTTTTGTTACGTAATAGTGATTTCTTAGGGATATTCTTTATGGTGTCAACATTTGATGCTGCTGTGCTGATGAAGAAGCCATAAAACTCCTCAACGGTGAGGAGTTTGAAGACAGTACTGCAATTGGTCGATAGAAACTACTTGATAGTTTGTAGGGCTAGCATGTTGATTGTGAAGTATGCTTGAATATACACCTGATACTGCTATGCTGATGAAGAAGCCACAGAACTCCTTGACGGTTAGGAGTTCGGAGACAGTACTGCAGTTAGTCGATGTAAACTCTCTAGTAGTATATAGGACTAGCGTGTTGCTTGAGAGGTATGCTTGAATCAACGTCTGATACTGCTGTGCTGATGATGAAGCTACAGAACTCTTAAACGGATAGGAGTTAGGACACAATTCTGTGATTTTTTTTATTTTCTGCAATAGTTTCCAGGCTACGATTGGCCTTCATTCGGGATGCAGTGTAATTGATCTAACCATGATTATTACAAAAACATAAATACTTAGCAAGTATTATTATATTCTTTTATCTAATTACCTATTTATGACAACTATAGCTCCCTAAAAATATCAACCATTTTACAAACGCCCAGGTAACGTACTCTATTGTGTTGCACCGACTTCAATAATGAGTGACAATTGTAAAGATTACAATAGTCAAAGATGACTTTATTAAAGTATTACGTTTTGTATACCTAATAAGTATACAAATGAGTAAATTACGTTATTTATCGCTTTTTAGTTATAGAGGTACTGTTTTCATATACTTAAAGATTTTGTGGTTTACGTTTATAGAAGTCGGTTTAACTTTTTTATTAAAGTAATTTTTATCTTATAATAACAACCTTCTAAGCTATATTCAGGTTGGGTAATTTTACATGCTCATTTTGTTCCTGGGCTTGTAGTCTAATGATTAAAATACATCTAAAAGACTAAATATTAGTTAAATATTATGCAAATAAAATGCAAACTGTAGTTTCGTCGCCCACAGTTCATATAAATAAAGATCATTGAATAAACCGGAACTGTGTTACAGCATTGTAATAATAATATCATTCAGTGAAAAAAATGACAATTAGAAAAAACGGAAACGAATGGACCAAAATTCGTTATTTCATGGATGCACTGACCATTAGCGGATTATGAGTGAAGCAGATGCACCGCCAGATTGAAATAAAAAAGCAAACTAAATTTAGCTTTTTTTAGAAGTCACGTATATTTTTTTCTTTTTTAATAACAGAATTCGTTGTTTTGTAAGTTGCCACTGGTTTTAACGAGTTGCATTGAAAAAGCCACACAATCTATCAATTATTTATTATGAAAACACCAGCGAGGTGTCCGCGCCTCGCGACGACTATATTGTGCACCATCTATTATATCTATTACTAGCTGACCCAGCAAACGAAGTCTTGCCGAAAAATAAAATTTAAAAAATAGGGGTTGATCGTAGGGGGTTGAAAATTTAGGGTTGCATGTATTTTTGTATCCCGTTTTATAAAAAAAATAAGAAACAGAAATATGTCGAAAAATTAATAAAAAAATTTAGAGGGGTGGGCTACCCTTGTGATTTAGGGGGATGAAAAATAAATGTTGTCCTATTCTCAGACCTACCCGACACGCACATAAAATTTCATGAGAATCGGTCAAGCCGTTTCGGAGGAGTTCAATTACGCACATCTAGACTCGAGAATTTTATATATTAGATATTACCTAGGTTTAAAGCATTCTTTTATATTTTTTTATGTTTTATAACGAGAAAATTGGAGATTGTCTTTAACACTTTACATACTTGCCAAATCCCTTGTGGGGTAGGCAGAGAGAATAGAACGCCATAAGGCACAATTCTTACACACCTCACTCGTTTCCTTGAGTTTTATAAATAACTCTTTTCATGCACCCGTGTCGATTTTTGAGGCTCCTATTATTTACCTTCCTCCAAAACTCGTTCTATTTGGTCATGGAAGGTGTGTCGTGGCCGACCTCGCCTCCTACATCCATCCGATTTTGCATTGCATGTCTGCTTAGTCAATCTAGCATCATCCATTCTTTCTACATGTCCGAACCATCTGAGCATGCCGTTTCTTACTTTTACACCCAAATCCCTTGCGGGGTAGGCAGAAAGAACAGAGCACCATAATGCACAATTTTGCACCCAAACATTGCAAAAATGGCGCCTAATTGTGATTTGAATACTATTTACGCAGTTTATTATGGCACTCTAATAAATAATAATATACCCCAACGGAGGCAGTAACACTGTAAGAGGGGGTGATAACAGCTTAAGCGCTAATTACAGCCTACATTTATATTTATTGACTGTGTTTGAGTGTCTGTGAAGACCTTTGAAAATAATTTGATTTGGTTCATTTTATAGATAGTTTAGTTGTTGTTTCTTACTAGTGTGTAAGCGGGTACAAATAATAGACACACTTACAACAGTGATAGTTTATTAAAGTTCCACAACACAATAATATTATAGAAGGAGAGATAGAAGACATTCACCCGCAAGGATAGGAAGTATAGAATAAATTAGTACAAAAGTAATATAGCAGGTATACGTAAAAATAGGCAACCGATAGATTAATGAGTTGTTGCGGGTATAGCGACGAGAGGCGACTGCGACTGGCGATAGACTGCGATTGCGCATCGCGGCGGTCAGCGCCGGCGCGTGTGAATATCTATATAGAATACAAATCGGTTGTCCGTTTGTTAAGCATGGAAATACAATTATAATTTATTTGTTGATATATAGATGTGATATAATATATATAGATATCCATATGCCTATCAATATATTTTAACAATACACAAATTTATTTTATATTTATATTATTTAGTATATAATTAATGACGCCACAATAGAAAAGGTGGAATTTGCTTCCCTTAAATAATTGTATAAAATTGTATAAAAAACAAGTTCATGCCTTTTTCAACCTGAAGGTTTAGGCAGCGGCTATTAAGCATCGTCTCGCCGTTATGTTTACGTCCCAAAAGGAATAGGTGGCGAACTTATTGTCATGCCGGGCGGTCAGAAGCGGGGTGCTTGACCACTGGACCAGCAAGACCTACCGTAGAAAATATGACCCTTCCAATATAGATGTCAGTCAGCAATAAAACCCATAAACTTAACAGTGCCAGCTTCATGAATGATGTTTTATTTTATTTATTAGTTGATAGTTAACGTGCTAAATCTTGAAAGTTTTTAGAGTGTCATTTTTAATTCATCATCAATCTCGCTGCTGGTCGAGTACTCGAGCGGCCTGTTACTGAATCAGAAAGTCATGGGCTCGATTCTGGGCTCACACCAATCTTTTTTATTCTAATGATGATGAAAATGGATTCTAATGATGGAAAAAATAAATTCATATGATTTCTTACTACACCCCCCTCCCCCTCGTGATATTTATTAGTCCCCTACCCCCACCCTTCTAACCTCACGTGATTAAAGGACGGCCCCTTACCACAAAATGTCCTATCTAACTACATATATGTGCAAAGAATTTTTTTTATTATATATCTACTATGTACAAGTAAATATGAATCTAAAAGAGTTATTTTAAAATTACAAACAGGAGCATACTCCAAGTTTTCGTTTATTTGTATGGAATGTAGAGGATTACAGATATTTTTCTTTTAAGTGAATTCACAGATGTCATAAGTTCAAATGCTTACACTAAGAGAGAGTACTGCACAAAGGTATTCTATTTTTAACTGTCTTCCCCAAAGAAGGTGGAGGAGGAAAGAGGAAAGGAGATTATTTAAGTATATTTATGTAGGTAGGACGGCTTGTTAATATTTGTATGCGACGTTCACAAAATGACTGATCATATCCGGCCGGAGCTCTTGTTAGACAACACTGATGTTTCGGGAAGGGTTTTAGTACACAGTCTGTTACAAAATTGTGAACACAATTAACTGATGTGAAAATAAAAACCGACAGGGGTGCGTGACAGGACATATACAACCAGTGGCGTAGGTACCAAGGGGCTAGGCGGGGCAGTGCCCCGGGGCCCTCAAGCTCAGTGGGCCGTCGATCGAATCCTTACCAGAAATCTCAATCTAACTAAGCTTTCGGAAATTGCTCCCATTTTCAAAACAAATAAGACAGGTTGTGACCTCACTTTAATCATGACATATAACATCACGGCTTTTGTTACCCGAAGGTGTAGGCAGCGGCTGTTAAGCCTCGTCTCGCCGTTATGTTTACGTCCCTATGTTACGACCCGACGACATGAGTAACTTTACGCCGGTATTCTGAAAGGTTGTGTTATTTCACCGGTCGACCCGACCATTCATGCAGTGAACTGGGTGGCCTTACAATTTTTGCTTATTGTTTGTGTTTGTTTGCTTTTTTGTTTGTGTTGATTTTATTGAAACTTTTCAATAAAATATAGTTTTTACATATATGTAAGACATGATAGGCCAAATATACACAGCACCCTCTAGTTCCAAGCCAGATTCTTATATCACAGAATCTAGATAACGGATATTAATACATATTAAATAGAATGTGTTCTGGAGACAGGTGATGTTAGGAGATTCAAAAATCGACGCGCGTGCATGAAAAGCGTTATGAAAGTCAATGAAGCGAGTGAGGCGTGTAATAGTCGTGCCTTATGGCGCTTTGTTCTCCCTGCCTGCCTGATTTGGCGTAAAGTTACGTATGTGTACTCTGTCCACTATAACTCATACAGCGGCTTTTGACAGCTCATGGCCATGAAGTTTCGTATTTTATCAGATAACATTTCATACAAACATTTTTTTTAAAATAATGTACTTCACGTACAGGCACCGCCCACTTAGTGACGTGCCAAAAATAACGATTTCTACAATTGTGCCAAAGAAATAGATAATCGGTATATAATCGGTAGAAATAAATGCTAGTTTGTAATCTATACATATAAATTTTTCTATTGTACTTATTCAATATCGTTGTTGAACGTGTCGTTGAAACAAAGACCTTTTAACGGGAGATTGTTACTGGTGGCTCTTCTTATGGGTGGTGTCATCGTGAGGCGGATGTTCTTCGGTGATGGTAGATAAGTGGTCGATAAATGAAAGACGTAATTACGATCTTGGTCATCTTTGTCTGGAAGAGTTCGCAAAATGCGATAAGACACCAAATTGTATTTGATCTACCATCTACTAAATCACTATAATGTATTTTATAAATTGTGTACAATAAAGAGTATTCTATTCTATTCTATTTATTTGTGTCAGTGACAACCTCATAGATGAACAACAGAAAAAAAATGCGTAATCGATTGTGTAACAAGATTTTTTTAATATCGATTGATTAATACAGTCGCTCTTACTTTCGGACATCACCAACTATATCAGTTGGCGATCTGTCAAAAAACATTCATATCCTGAAAGCAATAAAATCCTGCGGTCATCTTAACTGGCCATATTCTCCTCCTAACCGTTCAAATTCTTCTGTCTGAAGCGTTGGAAGTAGAAAATGAAGAGAGTGGCTAAGTCGCATTAACTAGTATGCGAAGCCAATAATAAGAAGTGAAGTGAAGTGAAAGCAATAAATAAATGAAAGAATGTTTATAAATAAAAGTTACTCTTTATTACACCAGCTACCTGCCAATAAAAGTCCAGCCAAAATCGGTGCTGCCATTCCAGAGATTACCCGAAACAAATATTATTTTGGTTTATGCAATGTATATATGTAGTAGAAAGCATATTTCAACATTACAAACAGACACTATGATTCTATTTATTAGTGTAGATAGGTAAAGTATTAAGGCAATTATTTTCCCTGCATTGTAAACAGTACAATATAAACCACTTTTCCGGTGTTCACGTTGTTTTTGACCAAGTTTGTTAAAATAAAAAATATATAAAATTGTAAAAGGTAACAGATTCTATAATTTAATTAACATATGGATCATATTATATACATCCTACATTCATCACTCGTATCTTTGTACTCTGTTGGAAATCTATAATTGCCGACTTCAGCCTACCAGTCGGTTAGCAAGATATCACTAGCGCGTACAAATGAATATGCCAAACCTAGAGATGAAATATTATTCATAACAGTCAAATATTCTTTATTTTACAGGTCCTGAAGATACACTTACAATAGTAAGACTATAAAAAAAAACATAATATAACATAACTTCACGCCTTTTCTACCCGAAAGTGTAGGCAACGGCCTCATCTCGCCGTTACATCCCAAATCGAATAGGTAGCGAACCTATTGCCGTACCGGCACAAAGTTTTCAGTCATCGATATTAATCACGCATAACTTCCGAAAACAATTTCGGAAAGCCATTGGTGTGAGCCAGTGTCAGGATTCGAACCCGCGACTTAGAAGCGTAATGCTTTACCACTGGACCACTACTACAAAAAAACTTTATATATAAAACAATAAATGAAATAAAAAACAGTGGTAGAGCCAAGCAGTTCGCTGCATGAATGGGCCGGCTCGACCGGTGAAATACCTCTCAGAAGATCGACGTAAAGTGGCTCATGTCGCGTTTCGTTCGGTGAGAGAGGTACCCGGAGGCTCACCCCCTTTTCCCATCCTTTCCTTTCCCCTATCCCCTAAAGGTCGGCAACGCAACAGTAACACTATATGTGTTGCTGGTGTCCATGGGCAGCGTTGGTTGCTTACCATCAGGTGACACGCCTGTTCGTTTGCCCTCCTATCCCATAAAAAATGTAGTTTAAACTACTTTCATTTACCCTTAGGTAACTGAAATGTGAAGGAACCACAGCAATATACCAGGGTAAAACAATATATTAGTATATATTAAGTAAGGGTATAATAAAGTTATATATAGTTGAAAATAGAATGGACTACCTTGAAGCATAGCGTATAGGGTTGCAGCAGTTTCCACAAGTTACTGAGAAATTAATTGTATAATAAATTTTGTATGTGGAGATAGTTCACATGCACTCTATTTGGTCTTCTAGGAAACTCATAATTGTGTTTACAAAGTACCTTTAATACAAAGTCTGAGTTTTATATATTTCTTTAGAAGCATATTATGAAAATCCTTGGAAAACAATCTTCGAAGAATTTTTTTAATTCTGCAAAGATGAGTAGTATCTATAACAAGATCAACCTTGTTCCGGGTGTTAGAATATCACTAAAATTTCTTCAAATAGCTATTTTTTTAACAATTTTTAGTGCAGAATATCTATCTCTTCTGCCAAAGAGAGAC
Source organism: Euproctis similis (assembly GCA_905147225.2). Classification (NCBI taxonomy): domain Eukaryota; kingdom Metazoa; phylum Arthropoda; class Insecta; order Lepidoptera; family Erebidae; genus Euproctis; species Euproctis similis. Next base: position 6,230,530 of record LR990107.1, read on the forward strand.
TCTGCGGCCAAGATCATAGATTATATGAACAGCCCTTATTGAAGAACAAAGATGCTGTTGGAGTAAGCGCAAGATTCCCACAGTTGCATTCTATAAGATATTGTATAAAATAAATGAAATAGACCATTTTAGCCGTTTTAACATTAGACAACAATCTATTATTTTAACTGCTAATGCTGCTGAGCTAAGTCTTCACGCTAATTTTTCAATATTAAGACTTCACTGAAGCCTATATTCTATAGTGATGCCAAAAAACACGGTTCACAAGGTCCAATTAGTAGCATATTGGTTTCAACCTGCTCCATACTACATTTAGTAAATATAATGCATTTTATTAAAAACTAAATTATTTATATTCAACTAATTAACAACTTTAGACTGACCATTGTTTTTCTCTGACCTCACCTTTTCGTTGTGATTTAATTATAGATTAAAACTGTTTCATTTGCAAACAACTTGACTTTTAATGTCTTTTCCTCTAATTTCCTCTATTATTAGGGTAAGTCATTGATGTATATCAAAAATAAAAACGGTACTAGAATTTAGCCTTGCGGCATCCCTATAGTAAACATGGCGCCAATAGCATCTAGACTAGCATCAATATTTCTTCATCTCTTTAATTATATTGTTTAAATAAGAAGTTTGAAGTTCGAGTAGCTTATTACTAATGCCATAGTGATGAAGCTTGATGGGGGTTCCATGATGAACCCAATCAAAAGTCTTAGAATGATCTTGAAAAACTCCCACACCATGCTGCAATACTTCCCACGCTAATTAACTGTAAATCCTTAAGAAAGCATTGCTTTTAGCCCAGCAACATCGAATGAAAAAAATGCTAGCAAATTGTTTTCTCGAAAACCTTACAGGTTATTTCAGAAATCAATTAGCTACAAAATGATACATGAATTTGCAATATTCTATACTGAATTCGTTGCCCGTAGCGCTGCACTATCACCGGGCGAGGGGCACGTGTCATGCGTCACTTGTTACGGATCACGTGCCATTACCGTTAACTTGTTAAACAACAAGCACATGCTTTCATCAGTTAATTAATTTTCAAACTAGCATATGTAACAGAAAATTTAAATTGGCCTCTCGCCATTTTATTTACGCGATTTAAGACCGTATATCTCCGTTTTGATTTTATGATCCTTCATATTTTATGATTTATTTTGCAAACTCTACACGTATGAGAACATGAATGATTAAGGATTCATAATACGTCAGCTACAATTACCACAATTATTATAGGTTCACGTCAAGTTTATTGTGGAGCAGCTTGTGGCGCCATAAGAAAAGATTCTTAAATACTCCTGTCAACGCCAACAATTTCATAAATCTTGTAATGCACTTGAAGTTATTTACACTTTATAAAAATCACGTGTGCAAAAATAAATACGCAGTTTGTCTTTACAAAACGTTCAAACGTTTTGACAGATTCCTTTGAGCTCATAAAACTGCGTGGAGCGTCCGCAGATCAAAACTATGCGGTGTCTCAAAATAATTTAACGACACAGATCCCAAACATGATCGTCTAATACAAGACAAAATACTTTGTTTTCAAGGCTGAGCTAGAATATATTAGAATGTTTCTGAATGTACACGATGAAAGCAGTCAAGTGCTTTCAAAATTATACAAAATCGATTTTGATTAATAAAGGAAAATTTAATTACTATTTAATTATTTGTACCGGTGGTTTGACGGTTAACTTTCCAAAACTTTACGAGTACAAATTTTGACAGCCCTGGAATGAGCTGCCCCAGGCGATCATACCGGAGTGTTCCTAGCATAAATCCAGCGATATCTAGTGCACAAATTGAAGGTAGTATAGTATCTATATGACATTTAATTATTTTTTGCAGGAGCCTTTGAGGTAAAAGGTTACATTAATGCAGCAAATATTATTGCTAAAAAAATGAAACATAAAACCTTTTTAATGAGCCTCGAATAATTATTTATAAGAACCCTCTTCGTCTCCTTCTCCTAAAAGAAATTCCTATTTTTAATAGAAACTTGCCAGACTCGGGTGCAATTGACTGATTCTTAACTGAAACAAATGAAAGAAAAGGACATTCGTAAATTGGAGTTTAATATGCATCAACAGGAATAAAACAAGGATTTTTATATCTACATACATAGAAAATATAGCCTTTCGCGCCTTTCTACCCTAAAGTATAGGCAGCGGCCGAAAATAAAAGTCATACATAACTAAATACAAACTAAATGCCAAATTTGTTTCAGTTAGTTTTTGAATTGTATAATATAGTTATACAAGTTATTCAAAGTTGTTGTTGTTGTTATATACTTGTTATTGTTATTCAAACTAAATACATATACAAATCCAAAAAGCATCGGTGCGGCGCATTTGGAGCTCGGTTGCATATCAATCGGAAATTGGAGTTCTAAGCCAGCAGGATATACATGTGATTTTATTTTTTAGTAGTTATAAGAAGTGACAATTGGTCTTAGGGTTTAGTTGTGTTTAGGTTATAGTTGTACGTGACATCGTGGAGATGATGAAGACGATAAAAATAGCTAATATGTCTCACACGTACCTTTTATATATTATCATTAGTATATATTTGCATATCAAGTGTTTCATTAAGGGTGGTATGACTTAATTATAAGCTCATTCGATACATTCAGTTCGAACGTGCTTGGTATCATTCTGTTTATAAATCACTCAACATTTAAAATACTGTCTCGGTGGCCTCGACGTGATCTTTCTTTTTAATACAGTAATATAATCTTTTATGAGTAGAGAGTAGAGTACCTAGAGCCGAGCAGTTCGCTGCATGAATAGGCCGTCTCGACCGGTGAAATACTACAACCTCTCAGAAGATCGACATAAAGTGGCTCATACCGTGTTCCGTTTGGTGAGAGAGACATCAGGAGGCTCACCCTCACCTTCCCCATTATTAAAGGTCGGCAACGCAACTGTAACACTATGGGTGTTGAAGGTCAGGCCTGTTTCATTTCCAGCTTGTTTTATTGGAATTTAATGTATAACAATATATAGTGTTCAATAGAAATACCTTGCGGCTAGAGTGAATGACATTTTTGTGAAGCTCACTCCAAAGCACAACCTTGTATCGGAAATATTTAGTATTACTTACATAGATACTCTTTATTTACACAAAATTCTAATAAGATGGACTTAAATGTCATAAGGTATTATGTGCCAGTCGAACTTTGCGTTAAACAGAGAGACTCTGAAGGATATAAAAAAAATATAAATAAATACACAGATTAAATACGATTAAATACATACAAATTTATAAACAGACTAGCTGACCCAGCAAACGTTATCTTGCCGAAAAATAAAATTTAAAAAATAGGGGTTGATCGTAGGGGGTTGAAAATTTAGGGTTGCATGTATTTTTGTATCCCGTTTTATAAAAAAAATAAGAAACTGAAATATGTCGAAAAAAAATTGAGGGGTGGGCTACCCTTGTGATTTAGGGGGATGAAAAATAGATGTTGTCCTATTCTCAGACCTACCCGACACGCACATAAAATTTCATGAGAATCGGTCAAGCCGTTTCGGAGGAGTTCAATTACGCACATCTAGACTCGAGAATTTTATATATTAGATTAGATATAGGGATAATAGTTTAAATGTCATAGATACATGTACAACGAACAGAAAGAAGACTCCTAATCTATTAGATTTCTAAATATTAGTAAACATCTCCCGAAACTTTATCCAAATGGAATCTTGCATAGACTTAACATCGGAACATACTCCTTCTATAATTATCCTAAATAAAACCTCAACCATCACTATGATAGTTAGTTCCGACAGATTGAATAACCCCAAAAACATGAAGTGGGAGCTCCACGAAGCTCTAAATAAATAGTTCCAAATAACGCATAATATAAACTTAAATAAAAAATTGAATCTACAGAAGATCTAGAAAATGTACTAGAAGTTGTCAACAACATTTTCTTAGTATAATCTGTAACGCCGCAGATTTAGCCACTATAAAACTCAAAGGTTTACCCACCAAATACACCATCTTATCCTAAAAACATCAGAGAAAAAGTTCAGGAACGTTGTAAACTGAGAAATAATTGGCATACGAGTGGTTATCCAAAAGATAAAACTTCATAAGTGCTCAGCTGAACTATCGACAGTGAACAAGCATTTGCAAACCTATCTGTCCGTCCGTGGCTGAGCCGTACAAAAGACACGAACACTTTGGAATGCAACCATAAAGTTGAAAGCCCTAAAACCTATTGGTTGAAGAAATTTTATATAATTAGTTTTAAGAAGACTTTTGTACAGTACCTTAGCCTGTCTATGATTATTTTGTATTGTACCACCAGACGGCGATAAGTTGTACTTTCTTCTTTCTTAGAAATCTTGTTTATTGCCAAAGATCAACAAAACCCAAATCCCACCTATTCGTAATATAGAAGGTGGATTGGGCCAGATCATTTGAGGAAAAGGCCTTCAAGGTCTTCACTTAACATTTAAATGATCTATTTCAGCCCTTTCCTAAAAGCGGCCAAGAACATCATTCTGTCATGTCATTAATTAACGTACTTCTTAATTTGTATGCTTAGGCTCATAGATTTGTTTTTCTACGATTTTCTTTATTTTACAAGTTTTCTATATACAAATTTCAGGGCCAATTTAAAACTATTCTGAAAGCAGGCTAAATTGGCTCGAGGAGGTTCAAGGTCATCTGAGTTGGACGTTATAAGAAATAAAGATGGATGACTGTTGAGTAACGAAAGGGATGTTCTGCTTTGTTGGAAAAGTTACTTCGAGGAACTTTTTGAGTGTAGTGAGGGACATCCTCACAATATATGCCGGAAAACATCCCAACTTCCACCCACTCACAAAACGATGCAAATCAGGAAATTGAACAGAAGATGAAATAATGAATGCGATTAAAAGTACGAAAATAGGTAAGTCTGCAGTGTATGATAGGGTAACTACCGAGATGGTTATAAGTGGCAAGGAAGTGGTTGTAAGACTGTTGCGACTACTTTTTGATGTGTGCTGGCGTGATGGCTGTGTGCTGGCGTGATGGCAGATGACTGAACTAAAGCAGTCATTGTACCCTTGCATATGGGGAAGGGGTCGCGACAGGATTGCAAAAACTACCGAGGCATTAGTGTTCTCAGTTTTGTAGGTAAATTGTATGCGAAGATTCTTTTTGCAAGAGTGACGAATGTAACTGATGAGAATTGTGGGATGTACAAGAGGGATTTAGGAGAGGACAGGGGTGCATCAGATCTTCTCTTTGATACCCATATCTGAGAAGTATCTAGCTAAGTCTAAAAAAAGCATTCTGTGATTTTATAGACCTAAAGAAGGCTTACGATACCCAGGAAAGAATTATGGTCAACACTGTCGAGTACATATAAGGTTGACGAGCGCCTTGTGCGGGCTTTAAATTCCCTATACGAGAATTCTAGAGCCTGTATCAGCGTAAATGGGGCTCTCAGACTGGTTTAACATCTATAAAGGTGTTCGACAAGAATGTGTTGCGTCACCATGGCGTTTCAATCTCTATGTGGACAGTTGTTTAAGGATGGAAGAGTTGCGTGTCAAGTGTCGCTTCTAGGCTGGTGGGCTGGCTGCATTGATTTGATATTAATTTGTTCTCAACTTAGTTTATACCTAAAAGGCTGTGTTGATTTGGCATTAGCTTTATCCTCAACGACTGCAAAGAGAGTATCGATTTTCCACTAACTAAAAAGATACCTAAAATCTCTTTTCCACGCAAATGAAGTCGCTGGTACATCTATCAATCAAATATCAGAAACAAACCAATATGGAGGATTTTTATTGGAGAACCGTATGGTAAAGCTAAAGGCAATGTACCGTTTACTGCAGTATAGCATATTAGTGCTTATTTTTTCTCAAATAACTGGTAACAAAATATATAGTCATGTATGTATGTATGCATGTATGTTTGTATGTTTGTATGTATGTATATGTGTTTAAATTCTTATTATTTATTTAATTATTATTTAATGTAATAAATTAAGGCATTATTTGTTTGTAAATAATCATATATTTACTATTGTATTTAATTAAATATAATTAGGTTTTGTTTATTTTAACGCTTAGAATTACCCGTCTCTTTCTTGAATTATTGTCCTTTCTAAGGTTGCCTGTAAGAAATTGCTTTAAGCGATAAGCCCGCCATTTGTACTTTATATGTTTGTATGTATCTCTAATGTATGTTTCTTTTCAATTTAAGATGTTCAAATAAAGAATTATCTATCTATCTATACATATATAGATAGATAGATAATTATTTATTGCATAATAAATATGCAGTTCAATAATCACTGCATACCCACTTCGTGAGATATTAATAGCGTGAATGTAGAATTGACTTGATAAATATTGTAGATTTACAATGACAATAACTAATAAAAATGCATTACCAACGTAATATTAAGCTCCTTGAGGAGGTATGCCTCATCAAAACACTATCCTTTGGGATGTCTTTGTTATTAGAGATACTGTATTTAATCTTACTTCTTTCTGGTTTCATTTCAATTTTTTTCCATTTCTTCTTGTTTAATCACAACTCACTCTATTTGTATAAGTATTTTAAAATTACAGATCACTTATTAAAGTCAAAGTCAAATAAGCTTTATTTTCGTTGGTCTTTGCGGACATTTAAAAATGGTTAATGTACAAAAATTGAACTTATTATTTAAAATCTAATTTTTAAAATATAATATCTTTGGCAGAAGTTTTTAAAGTCATTCATCACCGATATATACTACACATAACTTCGCATGGGGACGATATCAAACCCACGACTTATAGATTCAGAAGCCAGGAGCCAGACCGTGCATCTTTATTTTAAAATACATACAAATTGTATTATTAATTAACTAGACAATTCCAATCAGTCAATTCCAGAAACTGATTCCTGTTTTACACTATATTTTGCAAGTCCAAAATATATTTTCAGAATATCAACATTGTTTGGTGAATGTCAAATTAACACAAAATATTCCCAGTTCGTATCATTAAAAAACAACAACTTTAACGCAGATGTTTGCGATACTTAATTAATATACTTTGTGAACAACACAATGTTGTTTGATACACTTTCGAGAGCTATGAGCTACTTTTGAAACTGAATCAGAGTCAAAGTGTAACTTTGTAGTTTAACAGCAATTTTTAGTTTATTTTACGCGGCAGTGCAATACCGTATGCGGTTTCTTGATAACACCCTCTATGGACACTTGCAACAAAGATAGCGTTACAGTTGGGTCGGACCCCTTTAAGATAAGGGGTAGAATGTGGCCCGAGGTGGCCCATCCATCCAGCGAACTGCCTGGATCTACCACTGTTTTTCATATTACTGTTATATGTAGATAAATCAATATATTTCAATACATAAGACAAGTGTTCATAGTATTAAATCCGTATTTAGTTTTTAATATCTGTTCTTGGTTTCAGCGCATTGATTTAAACAAATAAATATGTTTGGCTTGTATGTTTTTATTAATACAATTACATATATTTTTACCAAATACATACGGATCCAGAATACACGCACTTTCGTCACCCTAATGCAGCTTGTTCATATCAAACAGTGTATATCATATCAATATTTAGCAGTGGCAGAGCCAAGCAGTTCGCTGCGTAAATGGGCCGGCTCAACCACGACCACGACCTCTCAGATCCTCTCAGATCGACGTAAAGTGGCTCATTTCGCGTTTCGTTTGGTGAAAGAGGTACCATACCCATCCTTTCCTATCCCACTCCCTTAAAGGTCGGCAACGCAACAGTAACACCATATATGATGCTGGTGTCCATGGGCGGCGCAGGTTGCTTACCATAATCAGGTGACACGCTTGCTCGTTTGCCCTCCTATCCCTTAAATAAATAAATAAATCAATATAGGCTTTTTCCATTCATCCCTCTCATTCATTTACTTGTTCCACACAATCCAATCATATTTTCAATTCACAGTCAATATTATTTCCTCGGGACGTGAAATTCTGAATGGATGGATTGATGGATCGCAGTTATAAAATAAAATAAATAAAATGGTAAAATGGTAGTGGTAGAGCCAAGCAGTTCGCTGCGTGAATAGGCCGGCTCGACCGGTGAAATACCACGACCTCTCAGAAGATTGACGCAAAGTGGCTCATGCCGTGTTTCGTTCGGTGAGAGAGGTATCCGGAGGCCCACCCCCTTCCCCGTCCTTTCCTATCCCCTATCCCTTAAATCCCTTAAATCCCTTGCTGTGTGGCGCCGGCTTAGAATACCGCCACCCCATCTCTTCCCGTGGGTGTCGTAAAAGGCGACTAAGGGAAAAGCTAGAAGAATGGGCAGCAGCATTCTCTTTCAAGACAATACAGCCTACTGGGATCGCCAACCCGCCTGCCAAGCGTGGCGATTATGGCAAAAACCCCCAATGATTGAGCGGACCGGCAGTTGTGGCGCTCTATGGGGGAGGCCTATGTCCAGCAGTGGACCTCAAAAGAGCTAATGATGATGATGATGATGATGAAATAAAATGCCTTATATTCCTTATTTTACAAAGATATCTGTTTTACAATCTATTAAATTACGTTTTTGGTGAATTTAAAAATAAATCTCTATAAAAATTACTAACTTAAAACTAAAATATTATAGAGTATAATATATTTTTAGCAATAACCCCTCGTATCGAAGGTGAAGGCCTCCTCTAGACATTTCCATTTCTCTCTATTCTTTGATGTCTCCAACCAGTTTTTTCCGGAAACTTTTATGATGTTATCTGTCTAATGTCATCTACCTCTCTTCCTAATGCCTTCTTGTTGGTTGCAGTCAATGTTGGCGCATAGCATTGTATTATTCTGATATGAATAATGTGTATTTTTAACTGGAGTAGAGTCACTCTCTCTGATAATCCATTGAAACCTGTAATGTTCTTTTTATGACATTTGTTAATAATAAAACCGACTCCATATAAACATGGCGTTTGTCCTATATGTTATAATATAAGATTTTTATATTCTTGAATAGAATTAGTAGAATTACCTAGTGGCCTCTTTTCACATAGACCAATGATTTCGTATTTAATGTCCTTCAGGGCCTCGTTTAGTTCTGTCAGGTGGGTCAACAATGTTTTGATATTATAGGTTGCTACATAGAGCTGGTGTCGCTGAGTATTATTGGTGGTAATTGCTTCTTCCAGAGGGTTTTGGTCTACATCTCTCCCGGTGACCAACGACTTGGGAGAGTTTTATGTTGAGGGGCGGAAAATAGTTTTTTTTGCAGATTCTTGTTTTTCTGACTTACAGGCAAATTGTTTACGGCATTTAGTTGCGGGGATCGTAAGAAATGTATTATATTTTGATGTTTATTTTTCTTGTGAGCTGGTTTTCTACAGGTTCTATATTATTATTGTTATTTTCAGCATAATGGTGGAGCATTACCTTTTCTCCCGTTAAACTCCTATTTTGAAGTACTTCTTGGAGCTCTTTACGTTTTTGTAACTGTATATTCCTCTTTTATGTTTATATCAGTATCTATTAGATTACTATAATTTTTAAAAACCTGTCGTTTACCTTCTGTTGTTGTAAATGTTACCACAACTGGTCTTACTGTGGTACCGTTCTTCTTACGCTGTCTAATTGCAAATATCAAGTGGTTATGATTTTGAACATATGTTTCGCTAGTCGCTCACAGATGGCTTGCTATACATGAATTTGTTAAAAAATATCGTTTTTTTCTTTAAGTACATTTTTTTCACAATTTTCGCTGGTGTTTTGTATCTACTATTCTTCGCGATATTAAAAAGTTTATGATATATAAAAATCCTTATTAGTAAAAGTTAATTGTTAAAAATTCATTTTAATAATTAACTTTTAGGGAACAAATTTGACAATTGTAGCACAGTGTTACCCTCCTCGCAATTATTCCAATCAAATTCCACGCAGACAAAGGTACCAAAATGAAATTTAAGGACACAAAGCCAATATTCTCCGAAGCTCTAATAACGAACAATAAACGAACCTCGGCAAAATGTCTACCTAGCTATCGATCGATAGAAAACTTAAAAAGTCTATAACGCTTCTTGTTTGTATACTCATACCGACTTTATTATTAAATTACGAACAAAATTTAAATATAATTAGGTACCCCTGTACCAAAGGGGTGGCACAAATATATTATGCTATGTTTATTGATACAACAAGTCATTGGTAATTAATCCCTTTGAAGCTTCCAAACGTTTAATTCAGTACAGTGAAGCCAAACCTGTTTAAATCGCAAACATTTTAACATTGAACACCCATTTAATCTGTAAATGTGTATACGTTCTGATAGGAAATTATTGCGATCATTTAAAAATGTTTCATCAATTCTCTTTTTGTAATTTTATGTACATTATACCATCAGGTGTAGGCGGCTGGAACATATGATCTAGCTTTTTTCCGTTGTAAATGTAAAATTAATTTGAAGAAAAGGTTCCACAGTGTCAGGTGCGAATCAGTGAAATAGTTATAAATCATTCCATAACCTACATAGTTGATAGTTTGTTATATGAGTTTAGTATTGCAACCACACTAATCACCACCGCACTTCTTTTAAAACTCTTAGTTTTATCTTTTGCTATATTGTTATAATCTTTCGTCGAACCTAAGTATTGTGTGTGTGATAATCGACAAAAGAATATAAACAAAATTACAAAGATTTTTAACGAAGAAAGAATATTAACAATTACATTAATATTAACAATATACATACCTATAGCATTTATACCTTGCCTCCGATATTTGGTTAGCAAACATTTATAGACCACTATGAGTTATTCGGGTAGGTCTCCCTCTGATATGGTTCCCCCATTACAGAGGGAAGGAACCCCCGAATGCAAAAAAATTAATAACGCGATATGTTTGAGCACTCCAATTGTGAATTCGCCATAGACAGAAATCAATTTTAAATATTGTCCTGAATGTACCACCCAATTTGACTAATTGAAAGGGTACTTTCGTGGTCAATGTACAGTTCTGAATCTTTTGCAGAGATAACATAACATAGTATAACTTCACGCCAAATTCCATGCGGGCTGGGCAGAATAAACAGAGCAACATAAAGCGAAATTCTTATATAACACACTCTCTTCTTCGACTTTCATGACTCCTGACATCGCCTACTACAAGGATTCTTTTTATTTGTGAAAGTGTACTATGGCTATCGTTATCTCTTACATCCGTCCGTTTTTAGCCAGTAAATCGACTTAGTCAATCTTTACCATCCATCGTAGATATAAAATTTTCAAGTCACAACAACAACTTTGTGAATTTTCAACTCCCCATGTTATTAAGTGCATTGTGTACAAGTAAACAGTTCCGTGAATCTTGTAACAAGAACTTTGTTGTTAATATTAATTTACTCTTATAGAAATTCATGAGTAAACCTGATCGCGTTCATTGATTTTTTAACAAACTGAGCTAAACAAGAACACGCCTGGCTTCGACGTTAATAATAGGAGAGAAAGCAGAAATTTTAATTACCTATTTAATTTTGAGAAAACAGGCTTTCCTAATGTACCATGAAAATGTTAAAATTTCTCATTTTCATTTACTTCATTTTCTTCTACAACAGGATAATTTTACCCCAAGTACTGTAAAAACATTTAAAGGATAAAAAGTTTAAAGATTGTAAAGTTTTTCAGGTGACGGAATTTTCCTTAAAAATAGTTGTACTCCAATCGGGATCAATATTATTTATATTTAATAGGATCAGCTAATAGAAGTAAGCTTTTTTAACATAACATAACTTCATGCCTTTTGTTACCCGAAGGTCTAGTCAGCGGCTGTTAAGCCTCGTCTCGCCGTTATATTTACGTCCCAAATGGCGATGGTGGCGAACCTATTGCCATACCCGGCACAAAGTTTTCAGTCATCGATATTTATCACACATAACTTCCGAAAACAATTCCGAAAAGTCATTGGTGTGAGCCAGCGTCAGGAATCGATCCCGGACCTCCGTATCTGAAGCCGTGTGCTCGACCACTGGGCAATGAAAATTCTAATGAATACTAAAAAACTAAAAAGATATAGCAAAATACAGTCACATGAAAAATATTTTTTGGGTATTTTGATTTTTTCAATTAGTATGTCAAATGAGGTTATTAATATTACAGAAATGTTTTTGGAAGTTATATGTACCTAATTAATGACGATAAATGATATTGAAATGATATCCAAGACAATAGGCTGCGACATCTGTGACACGATAGTAGACCATCTGGCTGTATACCCTCAGTTGAGTTTAGTGTGACGTTACAATACATACAAAATAGCATATCTATAGATCATCATCTATAGATGGTACCATTTCTTTTTTTATTGCTCCATTTTTTGTCTATATCTCTCAGTCAACAAACTCGCTGAAATTTAATTTACGCATCAAAGAGAACGATTTCTCCCCTGCCTGCTGTTAATAATCCAACTAGCTGCTCTTCCAATTTCACTTTGATCGAATATGTATGGACGAGTAATACTGATCTCTCATTTTTAACTATATATATGTTTATACTAAAAATTATAAGTGCTACATTTGTATATTTTGAATAGCAGACCCCGCAAACTTCGTACTGCTTTATTAAACGTCGTATCTTTACTAGGAAAAAATAATTAGTCTTTTTTTCTAATATCAGAAGTAGCTATATAAAATACATGACAATGATGATATAATCGTTGGTTCAACCACTTTTTCCCAGGTAAACTTTGTCCCCATTTTTACTTGAATTTCGGAAAATTCTTTCTTTATGAATTTCTACATTATACAAATAACGCATACCTTCCAAGTTTGGTTTCCAAGGTGTAAACAATCCACAGTTTAAAGTGCATTGATCAGCCCGTCAATTGTTCAGTTCATAACACATAACATTTTAACTTTAATGTCACAATATCTTTGAAATGGAATGACCGATTTTAATAATTCAAAGCTTAACCATAGGTTGTCGAAACAGTTATGCTTACGAAGTAATATATTTTTAAAAGCTTTTATTTAGCTTGCACTGTATGTATGTATGTATGTAAGTATGTATGTTCGGTGGAATCTTACAACTCAATTTTGAAGTAGATATCTTCAACCGATTGAGCTGAAATTTTGTATACACGTTTACTTTGGATGACAATGCATGATATGATGTGTGACATTATTCTATATCCAATATGGCGGACCACCCAAGATGGAGGAATAGATATTTTGAATGCATTTCTGCAATATGGGTATCAAATGAAAGGGCTTATTGAGTGTAATCGCGCGACAAGCTTTTATTATAATATAAATTGTACATACTGAGGCTCTAAGTAGATACTTGAAATTTTTAAGGAAATATTATTTTCTTATTTTTAGAGCGCTTAAATGAAAGCTTCTTTAAATAGGATTTTTGCTTTTAATTTATTCCAAATATCAATACAAATAAATAGATATAATCGTCTAATTTTGATTGGCACTTTTACCAAATTATTTTGTATATAAGACTTATAGTTACGTGACTACAACAGTTGGACATATTATGGTCTTAGGAATTTTTATGTAGATATCAATATTATAGAATATTTTTCGAGTTTTTCGTTTGCGTATCCGCCCAAAATGTAGATCATTTTGGGCGGATACGCACTAAAAGTCATGTTAAGTCTAATTTTCTTGACACTAATTATCGCCGTATTTTAAACAATACACACAATGTCTTTATAAATTATTTTCTGTGTGTTATTCTGATGTATAAGAGTCTATTATTGTACAGTTTTATGAATTCGGTAGTTTTAACGTGGATTAGTAAAAAACATTCATACATTCGCACTCAAAAACTTTCGCGTTTATAATATTTGTAAGATTGTATATGTCGGAAATATATATATATATATATATAGGTATATATGAAATATCATTGCTCCAGTAATTTCCTAGGATACCTACTCTTGAGCTGCATCCAGCCACCCAGGGACAACAAGATCGATGTAGTTAGTTAAATTCAACTTGTTAAAAATTTCTACTTCACTAAGTTTAACGCGTACTTCAATATTTTTCAATACGAATGTCTTGTCGTACTAAACAGATGAACTTATAGTATTGGTCGATAATGGCAGAGATTGCTATATAGCAATATTACCAAATACCATATATTAACTTTTTTGGAAGGCCTATGTCCAGCAGTGGACTGTCACATGCTGATGATGATGATGATATTATTAATTTCTTATTTGGAAGCGTGTCGTATGTTTGTGTAACATTTATTTTATAAATTCTCTTTTCGCTGGACCTCAGATTTAATGTTACTAACATACGTCTTTTCTTTGTAAATTGCATTTGAATTAAAAATATAAAAAGACAATTTCAAATACATAGTATCAAGAGTCAAGCATCCGGTCACGCTAGTGTTTGAGTTAAATCGTGGGTTTTATTTCGGGCACATACCTATGATTTTTCGGAATTCTTTTCGAAAGTTATCTGTTGACAACATACAGACTGACAACGTTGTGCCCGGCCCGGTCTATGGCAATAGGTTTGCCAGCTATTACATTTGTAACGAAATATAATGATTCAGCTAGTGGAGGCACAGTTAACAGCCGTTGCTTACACTTTCGGGTAAAAAAGGGCGTGAAGTTAAGTTTATAATTATATATATTAATTCTTTTCATCACCACTCTCCATGCTTTACTTCCCGTCGGTATCCTAAAAGGTGACTAAGAAATTTTAACTGCTGCTGTATATCTCCAGCATCACTAGCCCGAAGCCTAGTGATTTAGGGTAAACGTACATAAGTAAAGTAATGGAACAAGACTACGTAGAGCTGTAAATAATTTTATGATTCGTTGTTAGTTTTTTTGTTGTTAGTGATAAAATCGTTCACGACATCTTCCTACTTCTTACAATAGTATCTGAGAACTGGAGAAATTTAGTACAATAAACAATTTAGCACTTTATTTATATTAATATATGTATACGATACGACAAGACTTTTGTACTAGCAAAGTATTTTACTAAATGTTAAACCTAGCGAAGTAGAAATTTTTAACAAGTTGAATTTAACATCGATCATATTGTCCCTGGAAGTATTTTGTACTCTTCGATCTTCGATATTTATATTTATTTATTTATTTTACTAGATATTTAATATTTTCAAATTGTAAAACTTAAACCACCCGGCCCCGCTTTAGATACCTTTTATTGTTAGTTCAGATACCAATTTCAGGCAGAGAGAAATTAGTAATTCGAGGAATAAGAAATTCTTAGGCGGTTCGAGAACAAAGTTAGCGCGTCAGTTTGCTGCGCGCTGTTCAATAATAGCAATTTTCACCAAAAAAAGATATCAATGTTTTTGTATGCTTTTAGGAATAATCAATAAACATACTACAAAATAATGATTCTTTTTTGTCATCAAATCAAGGTTTTTAATTTTTCACAAAATTTTATTAATATGTTTAAATATATTGATTTATACCAATGACTTCACGGAATTCCTTTCAGAAATATTTATTTCTAAGACTTTCGCGAATCTCACTCATAGATTAAAACAACTTTTAGAATTATATCGCGCCCATTCAGAAATTACATGTGATGATATCTGTGACGTATCCGTCCACGTATCCGGGTGGAAAAGGCGTGATTTTATCAAAGAATTACATATTTGTTATGTCGATTGTTTTTTAAACAATCTAAAATATAAAATACAGAACTAAATAGAGAGTAGTTTAGATTTTTTTTAATTGTCAGCCCCCACAATTAAAACGCTGTAAATTCTAATCTTTTTCCACACTTATATATCACTCCAGCTGATTTGTCAAGCTTTGAATTTCTATTTAACTTATTGCCTAGTGCGTTAAGTTAAATAGAAATAAGCCTTTGTCGTACATACTCATATTCATCATATGCCAAAGCAGCTGAGATTCAGCATACTTTTGCTATTCAGGAACGAGCTATTTCGGCAATTTATAAATTGTGGGGCCAGAGTCTCACTTCAGAAATATTTTAAGGAAATTGGCATAGTCTAGTTTAAATATAATAAATATATCAAAGTGACTATATATTAATTTTAATATATTAATTAAGTTACATTAATTATATTTAATATTCCAGTAGTCAATCACGTGGGTTCGAGTCCTGACCAATGACATAGAGATAGAAAGTTCCTTCTATTTAATATAACAAAGCTTTAGCTTCCACTTACAGAATTATTGGTGGCCCAGTGGTCGAGCACCCGAGTCGAGCTTCTGAATCAAGTCGGTCGAGCTTCTGAATCAAGTTCGAATCACGGGTTCGAATACTGCCTCACATTAATGACTTTTTGAAATTATTTTCGGAAGTTGTGTGATAAATATCGATGACTGAAAGCTTTGTACTCTGTATGGCAATAGGTTCGCTACCTATTCTATTTGGGATGTAAACAAAACGGTGATAAGAGGCTTAACAGCCACTGCCTACACCTTCGGGTAACAAGGGCATGACGTTATGTTATGTTATTAAAGTGATGTACACAATTTTATTAGGTACTAAATGCAAGTATATTTTTGTGTGACGTATCAACGCCTGCACAAAATACACAAGTCTTTCTGGGGAAAGTGTGTACAGTTTTATATTAGGATACCTGCCCATATTCTGGCTTTGTCTTTCGATCGCTTTAGGCGGGCTGTGAAGGATCGTCTCGATGGTGGTGTTTAATACATCATCAATGACTCCATGACGGACAAGTCGTCTTGTGACCGTCAAGTTACTTGCTCAATGCACAAGGTGTAGTTTGCGTTTTGGAATTCGTTCACTTTTTTTGAGTAGACTTGTTCATTAATAATTTATGAAAACCTACTTTTCTAATTTTAAATTTGCTATAATTTTTTTTTTTATTTCACATGAGTTTCTTTCCCGGTTCTTTTCGTGGTAGGCCCTGCACCCGGAATCGATGCGCTGGCAATAGCGTCCGTGTTTTCATGTTACACCAAGGCATTTTCCTTAACCGCTCGTGTTTAAATATTTAATTTAAAATAATAAGCTTTCCTCAAGCTTAGTATTTGTTGACTATTTATGTGTCTATGAAGACCTATGAAAATAGAGCTTGTTTGATGACACCCCCTGACCCTCCTATACTACACGCTTCTGATGAAATCTTTGATATGTATCAATTACTTGCCTAATTAATTGACTATTGGTTGATAAACAATGTTCTCAACAAAAATATTGTCTTACAAAACATTATTTATATCGACACAAAACACCATTTACACACTATGGTCCCATAATAATAATAATATCTTGGACACAATACATACAACACACACACAATACATACAGTTCCAAACTAGGCAACTAATTGTTAGTACTATGGATACCAAACTAGGCAACTAATTGTTAGTACTATGGATACTAGGTAACGGATATTAATACATATATACTTTTCTTTATTAAATACGTACTTAAAATAGACCAGACCTAGACGCCATACAAACATTCATGTTTGTCATACTTCGATTCTGGAGTTGGTAGTTTTTCCAATTTGCCACAAGGCACGTCACCATAAAGGACCAGCGTAGTAAATGGTGATTTGTTTCTTCTTGCTCATAATCTCCTCAAATGACACTTTTAATATAGAGAATTATTAACACGGTTACTTAAAAACCGTTTTAACTTCCTAGCTAGCTTAGCTCTACGTTGTCAAATGTGTACACCAATGTCTGTTCGGCTCCTCCCCAACAGTGGTAGAGTGTTGCAGTTCGCTGCATGAATGGGCCGGCTCGACCGGTCATATACCACGACCTCTAAGAATATCGGCGTGAGGTAGTCGGTGAAAAAGGTATCCGGAGGCCCGATCCCCTTTCCCATTCTTTCCGCTACTACACCCTTAAAGGATGGCAACGCACCACGGTGGTCATGGGCGATAAGAATTTGCTTACCATTAGGTGACCCATTTGCTCGTATGCCCTCCTATTCCATAAAATACTACATAATTTTCGGGTACAAATAACGTGTTTGTACGTAGATCATTCTCCGGTGGTTGGTAGTGAACCGCCTCGCAATAGAAGTTTCTTTTATTAAATCTATAACCTCAAAAATATCTGTGCCCACCCTTTTGAAATACGGGTTTATGTCTGTCTATATTGTAGTGAGACATATGTCATACTCTACTCTAAGCTCAATCAATCATAGCTTAATACTGTTTGTGTATTACTTTTATCACTTTTTTGCACTCTTTTGACTGGAATTATTAATTAAATTTAAAATAATAGCATATATAGTACTTATTAATTTTATTTATTTATTGTCTTTAAAAATGGTTACAAATATAAAACCGCAGAGCTTATCGGATTTTTTTTCATTTGCAATAAATATAAAATAGCAACGTATAAAATTAGTAGATATATATTTACAAATAAATTTAATTTATGCATTGGTTTCTGACACTAAAATAACTTCTTATGCTTGGTATGTAAAATACACCAAAATATCATTTTCTAATTAACATTTTTTTGTAAAACGATTTTGAAATTAAGTACGCAAATTATAAATACATAATTATACACGAAGAAATACGAAAAACACGTTTCTATAGAAAATCATACAAAAGATGGCAAATAAATAATAAGTTTTTTTTTTTGTAAAAATTCGAGTGAAGATAATCTAACTTATTATCTAAATGTATCTACAGCAACGTAATATAACGACGTCATGAAAGCCTTTTGATTGGCCGGGCGCTATACAAAGAAACTTAACGGGAGCCTTTGTTTAGCAACAGGTACACTTATTGTTTCACATTATAACTAACTTGTATATTTTTTAAATTATTTTTAAATGTACTAAATGAATATTAGGTAAGGGCAATCTAGCTAAAGTAAATTTATCCATTTAAGAACAAAAATTGAGTTTTTATTTATTAAATTAATATAGGCTAGGATATTATTCGGAACCGCTAAATTGTTTTAACATAGTTATTTAAATCGATATTAACATTATATATAATGATTATTTTAATATCTTATTTGAAATATAAGAATCAGATTATGTCTTTTTAACTAAAAACATGTGCTCGCATGTAGATATGGTTGCTGAATTAGTGAAATTTAAATTATTTTTATTGGTAAAATATTATTTGATTAATTTTGTAAAAATACACGCACGGAACCATTTGGATTGTCGTAATGATCTCCTTGTTTTTTTTTCTAATTTGTAGGCGTGTACATTTCTCTTACTAGGCGGAATTGGATGCTACAGGACCAATAGTTTACATGCAACAGAGATATCGCCGCACTCCCTTCCAGGTGCATCCCACTTACAAACCATGGTAGTTTCCTCGCCACCGCTGCAGTCGGTAATGCAATCTCCAGCTGTACAGTAGTTGTTACCGATAACAGACAGCTGCGCTTTGATATTATTAATTTAATAATAAACATCAAATATTGCCATTAAATTTATTTCAATACGTTCGATAAAATGTTTCCAAATTCTGCAATTACGATTAACGGTATTTTAATGAAACAATTTCAATAATATAATGAATGTGTTAGAGTGAGAATTGTGTTGTATCAATGTTTATTTATTATATAGACCACATATAAAAAAAATGAGTATACTGAAAGAAACACGTAAGAAGTTACAAAAGAGGAATCTATTTTTGCATACAATTAATCATGACAATTACCTTCTGTATTGCAATAAAAAAGTAACGGAACAAAGTTAGTATTACTTCATATTTTTATTCACGTTGCTAGTATTATTAAATATGCTGAGTGGTTTTAACAATATACTATACCGAGAGTTTTTTTTTTCAAATGTTTTCCAATTACAGAAATCGAAGAGACAATATATATGTAGATATGTATGCATGTATAATTAATAATTGCCTACTGAAATATCATACAAATATTATTTAGAAATTCAACAAACTATTATTAATTGTCAATTAAAATTATCAAGTAGGTACAAATAAAATAAAATTCTGTTGGTCTCTATTTTTTAATCTATCTAATAGTATTGTGCATTTTATTTCAGAGGAATAAAAATAAAATATAGATTTTTTTAACATTAGTATAAGAAATAATGTAATAACGTTAATTTATTATTATTTTATTAATATTACAAAGTAACAGTCTCGGTGGCGCAGTGGGCGAGCGCACGGCCTCTGATCCAGAGGTCCGGAGTTCGATTCCAGACACTGGCTCACACCAATGACTTTTCGAAATTGTTTTCGGAAGTTATGTGTGATAAATACCGATGACTGACAAACTTTGTGCCCGGTATGGCAATAGGTTCGCCACCTATTCCATTTGGGACGTAAACATAACGGCGAGACGAGGCTTAACAGCCGCTGCCTACACCTTCGGGTAACAAAAGGCGTGAAGTTATGTTATGTTATGTTAAATAATGTAATTTAATTACAATAAAAATCATACTCATCATTTAATTACACTTAAATCTAAGTTCCCGTTCTAGACTCCCTTTCATTCTATCTTCAGTAATCTTTCATGAAATAGAGAAAGAGTTAGTACATTTCAACAGAAACTCGGAGCGCACCGGCTTTCATGCTTTCAAATTGTTCCGTGCACATCACCAATGAATAAAATTCAGGAGACTACTGTACATTAAAGACGTTAGTCATTTTATATCTAAATATATATTAGTTCGATTAGTGAAATACATTGAAGTTATATACAGTTTTTTTAAATTCTTTATATAATTATTGACTACGCTTGAAAAAATTATTGATAGCTAAAAGAACAGTTTGTGAATTTTAATGGAATTTGCTTATATTTGTACGCGCACCACGCTAAAACTATGTCATCGTCTTTGAGTAATTTGATGCCCACGCATTGCTGAAAATTTAATTTAAAATACAGACACTGGTTTGCCGCTGAAATTTCACAATTATCACCAAAAAATTGCCATCTTTATATGGTATTTAAAGTTTAATCAAATATTAATAAAAATACATCAATTAACGTTACATTGCAATCGGTTGTGTTTACCCAATTTCATATCAAGCTGTATGACCACATCATACAGCTTGATATGAAATTGGGTAAATTATTATTCATTTTTCGAAATTCTAGAGTATTCGCCTATTTAGATTTAAAATATTTTCGAGAAAACAAATATTACATTTGATAAAAGCGGTAGAGGCGTTGAAGTAAAGTGTCACGATCGGTGACAAAGATATCCGGACGTCGGACAGCACACCATAAAATCTTAGTTTGATTAAAATGAAATAATAAACAGATTTAAATAGTTTTGAGACAAATCCTAGTTTAAATGAAAAATAATAACATGAAAATTTTTAGCCCAATGTAATTCTAATAATGTCTGTGAGAAATGAAGGAGAAAGGAAACCCGTGCGGAGCTGTGAGCATCAAACAATAATATTATAATAACTAGCTGTGCCCGCGACTTCGTACGCGTGGAATTTGTGATCAGATAGCTATATTTTTACATAGACAGTTGAGAAGTAATTACCTCTAAAATGAAATTGTAACTGGTAGGATAAGTACAGATTGCGGTAGCAATGGTTGTTGCCCGCATTGTTTATTTTCATTTTAACAGGAATTTTTGTAGTATAGCTGTAGCCCGCGACGTCATCTGCCTGAACGCTATACAGCACCAAAAATACCTACGATTATACCTTTTAAAATAACATTTATTTACCCGTTACTTCTTTACATTTCATAAATACAGAAAGTACAGTAACAGAGGGAGACTGTCTTTTGTAAAATTGTTGAACTTCAAAAGTGCTGATTTTCAGTCTGCTTTGAATAAATGACTTTATGGTGATTCTGCTGAATTAAGTAATAAGTTGCGACTGAAGCAAATGTAGAAAATAATGAATAAGGAAATATAAATATAGAAAAGGATAAAAATATATACTTATAAAACTTCTCTATAAACAACATTGCTGGTTTGGCTCTCCGCAGCCAAAATGTAAAGAGAGTCAGGACTGGTGACGCGGGAGCAAGCGACGTACAGCTGCCCGTGTGAGAAGCAGCTCGTCCTGAGGTCGACACCCGCTGCTCTCAGTGTCTGCCCCTGCGACTTATTGATGGTCATCGCGAAGCAAACACTCACGGGGAACTGTACGCGCTTGAACTGGAACGGGAAGTTATGAGGTATGAGGGGAATGCGTGGTACAAATACTGCCTCGCCTACGCCACAACCCGTAAGAATTTCCGCCTCAATGCTGTGTCTGTGGAGCGAGATGACTTTAAGGCGGGTCCCGTTACACAACTTCGGAGGAGATAGGTTCCGAAGAAGCATAATCGGGACACCGACTTTCAGCTTGATAGTATGCGCTGGAAGTCCACTTGCTGACAGAGAGTTCAGAAATTCCACGGGATAATGTGTGGCATCATCTTGCTCGATGACAGTGTTTATAGAGGTGTAAACCACTTCATTCCCCTCAATTTTCGAGAGAATGCATTCGTTGATTGCTTCAGCCTGACCATTTTTGGGCGTCAAAATTGCCCGCTCACATACCCAAGAATTCTGCTGGTGCGGTATATGACTGATGTCCCCGTACACACAGCGAATGAGTTCTTCTAAGCTGGATACGACTCTACCGAGAGACTCTGGAAGCACCACCTGCCCACCTCTCTCCTCTGGTAGAGTGCCTTCGCCAAGACTTAGAAGAACATCGGAGAATTCTTGAGCACGTGCATTGCCGCCGAGCCGAGCTCTCATATTAATGGTCAAGCGCAGCGTACGAACTCGTGACCACAGCGAAGATCGTTTCAACGAAGCATTCACCTCGTCAGCCCTCGATCCCCGCGTCACCACGGGAAGCGTTTGTCGGAAATCGCCACTGAATAGAACTGTGACACCACCCATCAAGTGTTCGTTCCTGCGGATGTCCTGCAGGGTTCTGTCCACGGCCTCAACTGCTTTTCTATTGGCCATCGTACACTCATCCCATACGATCAGAGAGCAATCCTTCAGCACGTGTCCCTTATCACTATTGCGTGACACACCACAAACAGGCGTTTCGGTGCTCTCTAAATCGATGGGAATTTTAAACATGGCATGTGCTGTCTTGCCACCCGGAAGCAGTGTGGCAGCGATTCCCGACGACGCTACAGCAATGGCAATTTTGCCTTGCCTCCTGACCTCTGCAAGTATGCCAGTGGTAACAAATGTTTTTCCTGTTCCACCAGGAGCATCCAAGAAAAACATTTTACCCTGGTTTTGCCCAACGCTTTTAAGAACAGTGTCATAAATTTGTTTTTGCTCTGAAGAGAACAAAGCGACATGGTGATTTCGTATGGTGGTCATTTCGCTCGGATCGTAAATTGTCTCAGCGTTATACTCTCGATTTCCACGGTCTTGATGCGGTGATGATTGGGGAGCTGGTAACCCATATTCGACCAATGGATTGCCGCCGATGGAAATGACCACGTCTTGAAGTGAACTAAGACAGGTGTTCAGCACGCGTTCATCAGTTACTTCGACTTCGTCTCCAGTAGCACGCCTCAAAGCTCGTAGAAAATCTTCAGATAGATGATGTCGATATTTTTCCCACAAAGCTACCGGGTTCGTGACTCCACAAAACACCAAGATGACGGCAAACAGATGACGCATACGGCTGGGGCTGTTACTGACGCTCGCCTCCGCGAGGGTGTCATCCCAGTTTTGGTCACCGTCGAGAAGGTGACGTGCTACACAGGCTGCGCGGTAAGTGGGATACTCCACGCCATCAAATGTTCTCAGAAAGGCAAAAGACGTTGGGCCTCGGATCGTGTGAAGTAATAACCGCAGAAAATAGCATTCGCCATTATTCGGGTGCACGGTATAAACTCTACCCAATACGGTGTCCTTGAAAATTCCCGGAAAACCTTCGACAGCACCTCCTCTTCGACGTCGGTTAAATATTCCCCTTTGCTTGTCGTACGTGTAATATGAAGGCACCTCGTCATACGTAAGGAACCTCGCAAACTGGTCGATTTCGCAGAGCCTGAAAAATGCCAAGAGAGTTGTTTGGCGCGGATTTTCTAAGCGCTCAGCAACGTTGTTGGGATCAAAATATATGCGCTGACCGTTTTCTAGGTGGACGTCTAAATGCATGACGGCAGGATGCCTGTCATGTATAGAGAACGCCAGTATCCGCCAAACTGCTTCAGACGTGCTGATGTAGCGACCGGACTGATACTTGGTCACCTCGTCTCTGTCAGTGTTCTGTAAAGCAAACGTCGCCTGATCGCTACCTTTGTTCACGTATTTGCAGATATATTTGATCGACCCGACGCTGGTGCACGACTCGACGTTGATGTGCGTCTGGAAGGTCCTGGACAGTACTGGTGAGTAAGGAACAATCCATCGGTTATCGACCGGTCGCGCCTGGCCACGCACGCTCAGCTCAGTGGAATGCCCGCCCTCTGCTGGTGATCGGCGCCGGTATGAGGGATATCCATCCTCACCAGTAATGGTTTCGTTGGTAAATTTTTTTGGGAATCTTTTTGTACAACGTCCGTCTTTCATACAAGGGGAACTTGGATTTAACGTGCCACAGGGGCCATGCACCATGTGACTTTTAACAATTTGATGCAGAACAGGATCAACGTCAGGGTCCGGAAGCTCTGCACTTATGACTTGATCAATCTGGATAGGCCTGATCTTTTCTTCCAACCACAAAAGCAGATGCGCGTGTGGCAAGCCGCGTTTTTGCCATTCCACGGAGTACATATGACATCGGACTGTACCAAACACTTTTGCCTTTGTTAGAAGATCCATAAGGCATTTCAACTTCAGGTGGAATACGCGAGAGATCAAGTCGTGCCTGTCGTACGAAACCTGTCCTGCAAGGAGTTGAGCTGTTATTTCAGGCCACTTTGGGTTGGTAGTGATAGTAATAAAGAGGTCCGGGCGACCAAACTTTCGCACATAGCAAAATGCATCTTGGGTCCTCTCGTGCATGTACCGCGGACCTCCTGTGAAGGTGGAGGGGAGAATGACCATCCTTCCTACATCTTGAGCATTGGCATCATTCTGCATGGCATCTCTGAGATGGACGTAGTTCTCAGCTCACAGCTTTCTTTGATTGGACCTTATAAATACCAAACGCTCTGTCTCAATTTTGGCATACATGTCCACCAGAAACTGACTAAAGAGTGTACGATGATGGTGGAGATAAGAGCCATTGTTCACCCTCAGCTGGATCAAGAAGCTGTAGAACTGCATGGCGGACGTTTTTTTGTTATAATTTGGGGAGCCTGTCTGGGGGTCTACATTATAGTGGGCGAAATGGTAGCCATCCTCTCCGCGACAAAACATGAGCGGATATTGAAGAGAATCGTACGCGCGGTGAGTTTCGCTGATCCTTTGAAGCCGGTCATCGTGCGTGCGTAAGACGATATCTCTTTTATCACACTCCTGATCGACTAAGAGAACGGCGACCTCATTCGTCGTTGGCGCATTATATCGTCCCGGATGGGCTGCAATCGGCTTTCTATCTGCACTGATGACAAACTTAAAGCGGTTGCGCTCGTTCTCAGGCACCGACGCCAGAGCGGCTTTGAAGTTGCCAATGTGCGGATTAACGTTATGCAACATACTTTGCAATCCTCTGACCAGAACAGGGTCCAAATTGGGGATGTGTCTACTTCGTAGGTTTGCTTGTTCTTCAAAATCACTTACAAAATAAATTTGCAAAAATTTTGGAATGTCTGTAGGTAGCAGCGAACCGATTTGATGGTAAACTTGCCCCTGGACCTTGAATGTCGGCATGAAACCTGCTTCAACGATTTGATTTGCACCAAACGAAGTCATCTGGAAGGCGCTGTTATAAGCTCGGATGTTTTTCAAAAAATGGCTGGACTTCGGATGTTCGCCATTTAGTAAGATTCTTAACAGATCTGGTGGGTCTTGCATAGACTCCAAGCGTACCTTACCAGATGCACAACACATCCCATTGGGCTCTCCTTTCCATTTGCGGGCTTGACAGTGGGCACACACTTCTTCTAAGACACCAATATCTCCGTGTGCGGCGTAGTTAATCGCAACATTGTACATAAATCCACTTCCCTCTTTATTTAGCCACGATTGCTCTTCGATATCGTAAACCATGGATTCATCGTCAGATGTTGAAAGTTGATTCATGCTACGCCGCAGACGATCTAGTTCTAGTTGTGCCGCACGCTGTTCACCCGACCAAGATCCTCGAAACTCTTGAATTCTATCCCGTTCTAGCGATAGATGAGCAGACGTATCGCCACACACGTCGTGGTACCGCTGCCGAGCAGCTGCACGACGTTCTTCACGCTGCTCATCGTTGTCTAACGACCGTGAAAGGGCATGCTGAGAACGATCTCTTCTTAACCGGGTCATCCGCTCTTCATGATCTTCGATCGACCGAGAAAGAGAAGTGCGACTCCGCTGCGAATTCAACCTCGTCTCTCGCTGCGTGTATGTCTCTGACGCGCGAGACTCGGCGTGGCGCTCCCGGTCGCTTTCCAGTCGCGCTTCTCGCGCTTCGACACTCTCATAAAATCGAGCGGCATCTGAGCGAGAGCGCTGGGAACTCAACCTCGTCTCTTGCTGCGTGTACGTCTCTGACGCGCGAGACTCAGCGTGGCGCTCCCGGTCGCTTTCCAGTCGAGCTTCTCGCGCTTCGACACTCTCACAAAATCGAGCTGCATCTGTGCGAGAGCGCTGGGAACTCAACCTCGTCTCTTGCTGCGTGTACGTCTCTGACGCGCGAGACTCAGCGTGGCGCTCCCGGTCGCTTTCCAGTCGAGCTTTTCGCGCTTCGACACTCTCACAAAATCGAGCTGCATCTGTGCGAGAGCGCTGGGAACTCAACCTCGTCTCTAGCTGCGTGTACGTCTCTGACGCGCGAGACTCAGCGTGGCGCTCCCGGTCGCTTTCCAGTCGAGCTTCTCGCGCTTCGACACTCTCACAAAATCGAGCTGCATCTGTGCGAGAGCGCTGGGAACTCAACCTCGTCTCTAGCTGCGTGTACGTCTCTGACGCGCGAGACTCAGCGTGACGCTCCCGGTCGCTTTCCAATCGAGCTTCTCGAATTTCAGCACTCTCGCACGATCGAGCGGCATAAGTGCGGCTGCGCTGCAAACTCAGTCTTGTCTCTTGTTGCGTGTATGTCTCTGACGCGCGAGACTCAGCATGGCGCTTCCGATCATTTAATAGCCGCATTTCGTATGCTTCTATACTTTCCAGAGACCGCAACGATGCATTTTGAGTGCGCATAGTATCTAATCGGGACTGGCGCGACGTACTACTTTCTCCATCTAGAATTTCCGCATTGTGTTCTCGAAGAGTAGCTATCCTTGCCTCACGCTCAATGGTGGTTTCAAGAGATCGAGCTAACCTTTTCCTTCGACTATCGTTTGAGGATTGGGATAGATTAGACCGTTTTCTAGGCATTTTGATTATTTTAAGTTTGAAAAATAACAGAAAATAATTTACACGCTGAGAATTTACACACAGATAATGATAGCTAAGCAGTAAGCAGTAGTCCGATTCCGAATGAAGTTTATTTAAGTAAATATTTTTTTTTTTAATTATATTTCAGGAAAGTATTTTCAGTTTTCACGTTAAATTCGACTAAGCACACGATAACTTATAGCAACGCAGGTAACCCCAGTTTCTATGAGTTGTCGCGGCGACATCCGTACTCATAACATCACTTTTGGTGAACGAAATTATAGCGCGGTCTAATTCGACGCCAACGCCATCTAGTTAGCGAATAGGAAACATTTTTTTTTAATGGTGTAAAATTATAAAATTACGAAGCAATCATTACACCAATAAATACCGAACAAAAATATTAACAGTTTTTAGCATATACAAATACATTTTTTTAATTGTCTTGCTCATCTCTGAAAAGAATTAACGATACAATTTTAAAGAAGAAAATGCACAACTCCATCTATGACTCTTAAAAACATCTATTGACCGCAAGCGCATGATGAAATTTCAATTATTTATATTCAAAAAGTGTTTAAACATGTAATTCGACTTGATGTTTTTAAAATCTCAAAGATTTATTTATATCTAAAACCAAAAAGTGCTTACACGTGTAATTCAACTTAATGTTTTCTGTTTTGTAAATCTCATAGATGGCACTGTTTTAAAATTGTCTGTTATGTTTAACGGCATAAGTTAATTAAAATGTGAAGCTAACTTATATTATATTATTATTATTATTATATGTATAGATTAAAGCATGGTTATTAACATAATAACACCATAACAACATACAAATATGCGTCGTTAGATTACACGTTGCTACAGAATACATTGAAGAAATAAAGGTTCACTGCTCGTTCCTCGTAGGTGATAGCGTGATAATATGTAGCCTATATGTTGACCCGACTTCTTAATAATTTTCGTGCCAAATTTGAAGTAAATCCATGCAGTACTTTTTGAGTTTATCCCGGACATACATACAGACAAACAGACAAACAGACAAAAATTCTAAAAAGTATATTTTTGGCTTCGGTATCGATTGCAGATCACACACCAAGTATTCTTTTTAAAAAATATTCAATGTACAGTTTTGACTTTTCTACAATTTTATTATATGTATAGATATAGTGTAAAATATACCTAACTGTAGAAAGTTTAGAGTCTAGAGATATTAAAAAATGACTTTTCTTTGTGTTGATTTATATTATTACAGATTTGTGTTAATGTTACAAAATAAGAACAAACAAAATGCAAAAATGTCAGCGGTCGCACTGATGATATATATTTGAATCTCTTGGTCCCAGTATTAATTATATGTTATTCATGATATATGTAATTAACATTGAGACTTTGAATTCAGATATTTCGCACTACATGGTAGCAACATCAACAAATTATCTGCACATATTTGAACACTACACTGGTAATTTCCATTTTTCTTCGTAAATATAACTATTTTATGATTCATTATTTCAATTATACCAAGGGTAGAGTTCACCAACTATAACATAACAATTGGTCACCTAAATAAATCGTTAAAATTTAAAATTAATCAGATGTTAAAAGTGATCGCTGTTCACCATAAATAAAATACGGACCGTTATCCAAACAGTCATTTTAAAATGAATAGACAGTAAAAGAATGAGTAGTATAATGCAACTTGGTAAGAATGGCAGTGTGATTTGTATATATTTGCTTACACCCGA
This sequence comes from Euproctis similis, assembly GCA_905147225.2. Lineage (NCBI taxonomy): Eukaryota > Metazoa > Arthropoda > Insecta > Lepidoptera > Erebidae > Euproctis > Euproctis similis. Next base: position 6,259,622 of record LR990107.1, read on the forward strand.
GTGACCACTAAAAAATTAGGATGATTATATTATTATAATGTATAGTGTGATTCGTCTCATGGCAATGCGCTTTAGTTAGCATAAACGCCGAAAAAATTCATTATAATAATGTTTCATACTGTCAAATGTCATGTCAAAAATTTAAATTAAATTTTAATACGCGCTGCAATGCGATTTGTGATATTTTTGCTGATCGTATTTAATTAAGGCAGTTTCTAAGGCTCTTTATTTGGTATTTTAGATGATTTTGAAGACGTTGAGCGAATTATACGCGTACTTTTATTTGTTCCATACGGCGATATTATTTCGAATAATATCACGAGAAATCATTTGGTTCAATCATTACTTATATATACATATACATATATATAGCGTACGCGAATAAATTTTCTAACTAATATTACATACATATATAACTCCACGCCAAATCCCTTGCGGGGTAGGGTGAGAAAAAATAAATAATAGGCTAATTTTCTTGACACTTATTTCCATATTTTGAACAGTACACACAATATTTTTATAGAATGTTGTCTCTGTGTTATTCTGATATATTAAAGATAGAGATTATTGTGAAGTTTCAACGAAATCCATTCTGTAGATTTTACATGAAAGAATAACAAACACACATTATTACACACTCCCAAACATTCTCATTGATATTACTAACTAGTTGACCCAGCGAACTTTGTTTCGCCTCAGAAGCAATAAGAAGAAATAAGAATGGTCATTGTGGGTTATGCCTAAGAGATAGATAGATAGATACACCATTGGAGACTTTTTTGTAGACCTTTTGAATGTGTATAATAATGTAGAAGATTGTTTTGATTTATCAGAATTCAGCCAGCCCAAAAACACCCAGTTGATACCCTTTTATTAAAAAAACACATATAATCGGTTGCGTAGTTTAAAAGATCTGAGCATTTAAGGGGACAGACAGCGGAAAGCGACTTTGTTTTATACTATGTAATGATAATTGTAAGTGTAAGTGTCTTGAATTTTATTTCATTTACTTTAATCATGAAATGTCACGATTCTTTACAATTACTGTTGGTTACACCAGGTTAATGACTTTCTTTAACATTACCGGTCGATTACAGCACTTAATCAATGGTTTATAGCAATATATATATATAACCTATGGTGAATAGCAAATTACTGTCAAACAGCCGTTTACGTATGAAACTCATTAAAATTTAACCATCTGTTGGTGAACTCAGGCCTAAGAATAATTTATTTTACAAATTAAGTGCTTAAAAAGGTAAGGATTCACGTATGCAGTACGCCAGTTATAGGGCTATTACTTGGATTAGCTTAGCACTGAAATTATTTGAGAAGAGAGTTAAAGTGATATTTAACAAAAAGTTGTAGGTCAGGGTGATTTTAAAAGCGAAAGCCAATGAGTGAATTGAAGTGCTAAGTTAGTAAAGTGTGTGTAAGTAGTAAAGTGTAAATTTATTATATTGCTATAATAAATAAATGTATGTAATTAGTTATATTTATTTTTGCCCTTTGTCATATTATCCATAAACTTGATTTTAATTGCTTTGAGTATTATGACAGAAACTAATTTTAATACCCTGTAATATATAATAATTTTCAGGTGATTATGGTTTGGTTTACTAAAATAAACTAAAGCATTTGTTCATATTTAATATACAGTGTTACAGGTATTTATTAGGTACCATATATTAGGCACCTCATAATTATTCATGAGTTTAGTAACTTTTTACGTAGCGCCTGTATATTATAATGTGGTCGTTTTTTAAATACATTTTTTTTTTAGATAAAATGTATCTAATATTGGTAGTAGATATCGTCAACACAAGCTCACCAACACATTCTTACCGGGCATTTCAAATAAAAAAACTTTAGATTACTCGTTAACGTGTACTTAATGATTTTTTTTCTAAATAGTAAATCAAAATAAAAAATATAAATAACATTTATATTACATACGTAATATACGATCAATTTGAAGCTTAAAAGGAATTGCAGTGACACTCGGCATAATGTACCGTGTCCGAGGTACCTAAATATATAATAAATGTTTTCTTTTTTCATTTTGCATGAAATAATAATCAACTGTGATTTCTAAGCTCTCTTCGAATGGCTATAACGTATATCTGAACTATATTACTCTGTGTTAAATTTTTTAGTAGACTCTCAAGTAGCATTATCAAACTTGTACTCAACCAGAGTGCCATCTATCGCTTTCAATTTTAAATATAAATACTCTTATGATTAATGATACAATTGGCCATAAGTTGTAAGAGGAGATCAGTCACATATAACACTCAGAATATCACTAACTATTAATGATCTAACAAAGATGTGAAAATAGCAACAGATGGCAGTTTTGGTTGTTTTCGATTGTACCTTGCAACAAGACATTTCTTTGACTCTCGCAACTCTTATTCTATACTCTGATAAGCTCGTGAAGCCACTTCCCGACGGTGCACGCTCTATTTTAATCATGGAGACTCGTCTTCCTTGATTTCTGTAACATATATTATTCGCATTTTACATATTATCCATCCTATCTTTCCACATGTCCGAATCATCGTTTGCATTTCCATATTTTAAGACCGCTACATTCTTTCAGACTCCTTTGATAATTAATTTAGAAGGAGATTAAATGGAGCATTACTGTAAAATGTTGTTAAGAAGATAATATAATAATACGGAGAGATAGTAATGTTTTTTATTTGGTTTAAATTATGTTCATGAGAAGTAAACATCCTTATAAATTACGTTACAATTTTAAAAAAAAATAACCCGCGCTTATCACCTCGACTTGATAATATTATTTAAGAACAATTGATGTCTAGATATTGTTAATATAATTAAATCAAAAAGTAGCAATATAGATAAATTCATAATCATATTTGCAATCAATTTGTGATTCAAACTGTAACAATGATTTTTAATTATTGACCGTGTATAAAAGTATAACGTCATTCGACACAATGACTTTAAAGTTATTATTACTAGTTACTAGTACTAGTACTAACTAGTACTAGTACTAGTAACTTGGTAAGTAGTTACTTGGTATAGTATTAATACTATACCACATATTGAGAGAGATAGAACACCACACAATACCTATATATTTTTATAATATTTCAAGAGATCTCCGATGCACCAAAAGGCAGTAAAATATGGTATAATATATAGGTATATAATATTTCTTCTACACACACTATATGTGATATTTCTTTTACATGCATATATGCTCTATTTCCGTAGACAAAATTATATGTAGATTGCATTTACTTGCACTTTGTTCAAATCAAAAGAAAAAGTTTATAATTTAGTTAATTTTTTAGGGCAACAAGGTCGGCTAGGAACGGAAAGAAGGAAATCTTCAAGTGATTTATCGAGTAGTTTATCGTCTAGTACGAAAACACAGCAAGTAACTGATGAGCCGCTCTCTGACCCGTCCCGCGCCAGGTCCTACAAAACTGATTCGTTATCATCAGATATAAAGAGTTCTTCGGAAACACTAAATCAGATAGGAAGAAGTAATAAGCGTGAACTAAATCAGCTATCAGATAAATCACAAGAAAGCGGCGAACTAACAGATTCAGTATCAATTACTCTAGACGAAAACAACGAGAAACTAATTGTTCGAATAGAGAAACCTTCTAAACAATACTTTCAAAGTTGCCTTAGGAGAAAATCAACATCTTTGGACTCATTTTTTGTGAAAGAAGACAACAACGATGTGGAAGAAGATTCTTCAAAACTGGTAAAAGAAACAACGCGCGAACAAATAGTAGCCAAAATAAAAGGTTTCTTTTCTGCTTTAAAAAATAAAGAACGATCTTTATGGTTACGGACGCGTCCTGTTTGTACTCAATATTCTAACGTAGCTAAATCATCACCGAAAACTAGTAAGCAGCCTTTAAAAAATCGTGAAAGTTCAACTACATTATTGAGCATAAAGTCCGGCAGTCCAGTTCAATCTTTAAAATCAAATATTGAATTGAAACCGACACAGCACGCTAATCATCTATCTGTTCCTAAAGGAAGGAATGAAAAAAATAAATACATTTACGGAGTATCACCGCCATCTCCAGCGCCACCAGATTCACAGCATAATCCAAGCAGCCTTAAATTTTATTCATTGAGCGGAGAAGAATCTCCAAACAGAGCGTCTGGAGGAGCAGCTAGACCGAGACGAGTAATTTTGAAGTCTTCTGCTAGTGGTAGTTCATCTATTGAAACCAATTGGGAAAGTAAAAAGTATAAGTTTGAAACTTATACCTCGAATATTTCCAATCTAGATACCAATCATTTGGAATCCCAAATCGGTTTTGTAAAAGAAAGTGGAGTTAATGGTTACGAATATACATATAAGAATAGTGAACAAAGTTTGCGTAAAAGTCATAATAACACTAACAGGGAGATAAATAAGCGTGTTGAATACCGCGATATTGTTAATTTTGGCAGTGAAGAATACAGGCATTCGAAAAGATACACCGTACAAAATAATTCAAAAAGACGAAGTGATAACACAAAGCATGAACAAAACGGCAAGGGCCAAGAGCCACAGCGGGAGCGCTTCGAAACTTTAAAGAGATTTCATAGTGACGAAAATAGCTCCTACGAAAAGTCATTGTATCGTGATTCTGGCCGACATAACCAACAAAATCCGTATATTAAACAGTCGAAAGATTATAACAACAAAGAAAATAGTTATAAATCAGAAGTACGCAATATTAAAAATAATCTTGATGAACGATCAAACCATCACTATTCTGAGACAGAATATTATAAACAAAAAAATAAACCAAGTATAACACAATCAGGAAAAGGAATACTTAATTCTGAATTACATAAAAAATCTCGTTGCGATCAGCGTTCATGTACCGGTACACAAAGAAAGCAACTGGAATTGAACTCCCAAAATCCAGTAGCGGCTGAATCTAATCCAAGAGAGGAGACATATAAGCGACAAGAAGCATTAAAACAGAAGAAGAACAAAAGAGAAACAGAGCCTTCTGTTCAGAAATATTATTCAAGACCGGAACAATCACCGGAGCAAAAACCAATACGCCCTAATAAATTGGACACGGATACGCAAAACGCCTTTCCAAACTCATTTGAAAAACCAAATCACTTAGGATATCAGTTATATTTACACAGTCCCGCAGAGAGCGAAGAGTTTGACTCAGACACTACCATTTCCCCTGAATTTTTTGAGATAGATTTTGACGACCCCCGCATGGGCAAAATGGGCTCCCTCGAAGACCATGAACGCAAAGTCATAATAGAATTTTGTCATTTGCTCGAAAAATCAAAGCAACTTTTCAATGGCTTAAGGTAAGTAAATATTTAAGTATACAATAAACATAAATAGTATTATCTAAAAGTTTTTACACATTGTGTATTTATTACAGTGGTGTTCGACTTCCTCTGACCAACAAATTAGCTATATGTTATTATTTAGGTATATAATGTATTGTCATGAAATTAACTTATTAAAATCTTTTAGTGTAGTGCACAAGTCGTTATAAACGTCACGTCTATTAGATCTGACGATCAACAAATTTTAAAGTTATATTAATCATGATAGAGTACCTAATCCAATTTCACTAATTCGATCCAATCTCAATCTTCAATCTTCCAAAAAAAAATTCCAACGCGAAATATTCTTTTTGTTTTCTATTAATAGATCTAACTGTAGGAACACGACAGAAGACGTAGATTGATAGTGACTTTTAAATAGCAAAATTAATGTTTCATAATATTCAATTGAACAAATAATATATATAAGGATTTTTTGAGTTTGTGTCTATCCGTACATGAAAAATACATTTTCTTGTATTTTGTAGGATATACTAGAGAAGGCTTACAGGTTATTATTGCGTAAATTATCTTATCATAATAGAGAGTCATAGGTTATGGTTTATTATAAATTAAGTAACCGAAATAAAAGTCTGATCCGAAATTTCAGAGAGAGCACTGGCTCTAAGGTAAAAGTTACATAAGTACACAAATATATTTCATTCATCACAGAATTAAGTCTTTAAATGTTTTACTAGAGACACTACTTCAACTAAAACAGTTCTTGGTTCCAACTTCGCCGGGAGCAACAAGTTTAATGTCAACAATAAAGTCAGCTCAAGTGTCAGCACCGCGTCATATTGTTGCACCGGGAAAAACACCTGTTGCTTTGTCTTGTGCATAAATTACTCTTCCCTTTCGGTCCATGTAATTGTACAGTTAGAGTTACTAATAAGCCTTTTATATCTTATCTACAACGCTGTGCAAACAATGACGCGGCCCACCTGATGGAGAGCTCTTATTGTAGCCGACTCTTTGAAAACCTATTCATCTTTTCAAAATGTACAGGCGTTGGATTGCTCTTTTTCTAGAATGGCTTGTTCCGATAATATCGACAGCGCATTACTTTGGTGGAGTTTTATTAATTATTAGCATTTAAAGAGATGTATATTCTAAGTACCGTTTCTTGGGTTCACAGACATAGTTGATATACGCCCACCTACGTCTGCTATTTCTGTCCACTGTATCCTTGTGGAGATTTTAATAAATTTTAGCCAATAATAATATTAATATGTATGAACTTTCATTTTCATTCGTTTTTTGAAAGGAAATCAAAAGTAATACAAGGCTTTTTATGTGTCACACTACAATCGTATATTGAATAAAACAAGTAGTCAATTTAATGATAACTTTAATTTTGAAAAAAAAACTGTGAATATTCGTCTAAGTCTGTTTATCAGAGATTATTCGATGTTAGTAGGTAGTTAGTTAGATAGCCTTGAAAGAAAATTTCATTATAGGCGAAATGTCCTCTTATTTTTTAACTAATATCTTACATTGTCATCCGGCACAGCTGACGGTATCCTAAGCATAATGTTCAGCCAGTTCTAACGGTAGTGGGTTTAGGTCTTCTCTCGGCAGTTTCTTGAACCAAGGTGTTGGGTCTTCACATTAACTACTACAAATCTTTCTCTTCTCTACAATTATAATTAACTGAAATGATTACAGAGAATTACCGCAATATGGACATAAGCAATGGCATTCATATTTTGGTAGAACATTTGACGTTTACACAAAACTTTGGAAATTTCAACAGCAACATAGATCAGTACTCGATACTAAATACGGATTGAAAAGATGGCAAATAGGTGAAATAGCATCCAAAATAGGACAACTTTACTATCACTTCTAGTAAGTATGCATAAATGTGTGTTATTTAATTACGTACACTGCATATATGTTTATCTTCACGCCTAGTACTTTGAGCGGTAGGTAGAGAGAATAGTGCCACGATTCTCATACACCTTATTTGCTTCATCGACTTGCATAATACTTGTAATCCGCGCTCGTGGGCTTTTTAAGGCTTCCGACATCACCTTCCGCTATGTCCGGACAAACATTTACACTAGTACAAACCGACTTCCTGCCAACAATCTTGCAAACAAATTCGAAAAATAAAAATAACAAATACTAATAATAATTACGTGGTTAATTGACGAGCTTTGTGGTGTATTGATAAAACTACCGACTACCGAGGAATCGAGATTGGCGGGTTCGAATCCCACCCGAGTATAAATATTTATGACACGCTTGAATGTTTGTATGGCGTCTGGTCGTCTTTATATGTATTATAAGTATGTATTTACAAAAGATAGTATATAATAATATGTATTCCGTTAAAGCCATGTAATCCATTATAGCCATACACATAGCACAAGCAGTTAGTTGGTTAGTTTGAAAGTAGAGGTTGCGGTGTGTATCGTGTCTAAGATATTAATTATTATTTATCTTACAAAAGAAGTCTCGCCTTTAGATTTGTATATTAAGGTTTTGGACACGCTTTATATCATTATTTTTTTCGAAATTACGAAAATTGAAACAATATGTATTTACAAACAAACCAGCTATTATTTAATAATATAACACATTATTTTATATTAATATTGAACATTTTTTTAATAGCCTACGAACTAGCGAGACTGCATATTTAAATGAAGCGTTTTCGTTCTACTCGGCAATAAGAGGTAGAAGTTACTATACAAAAGCATGTAAAGAAGATAAATGCGAGCTGATGGTGAAGAAATTGCGATACTACGCCAGATTTATTGTAGTATGTCTGCTGTTGAAGAAAGTAAAACTCGTTCGAGATCTGATCAAGGAATTGGATAGACAGATAATTGAATATGGTAACACTTATGACCCTGATGATCAGATGGAGTGGACTGTGGTAGTGGACGAAGTGAAAGCTTTCCTACTAGCAGAGCCGGTCGTCTCGGTCATACATCCTGATAACTATCCTGTTATATTTTCACACAGGTAGTGAGATTATTTCATGTTTGTAGTTGACATAGACCACGGTTCGAAGTTTGAAATTTGTTCTATATTTTCTTTAGCAATTAATTTAAATCGTAACTAACAGAGTAAAAAACTTTACTTTTTTACAGACAACAGAGGTCGTAATCCATTTAAATATGTTGCATGGTGAAGAAGTAATAAAAATAGAGGCAGATGAAGAATTTAAAAATCGTTTTTTAAGTGTTCTGATATAATATTAAATTAATTATTCAATGTATATTCATACACGAATGGTCTACTGATTTATTAGAAGAATTTAATTTAATATTAAAACTAAATTTTAGATTTATTTATTTCGCAAGATTTTATTTCGTTTAGCAATTACCAAAACGTACAAGTCTTTATCGGGCGGCATCTATACATTTACTAATCTCCATAACTACAAATGCCCAGCCCTACCCAGCGGAGTGGTTATGGACCATAACATTTTAAAACTTTTGTAAATAATGAAGACACTAGGAATGTTCAAATATTCACAGCTGTATAATTTTTAGGTTAACTAAGCTGACAACGCCACCAGTGGAAAGATCGACTCAAATGACCCTTTCTCTGCAAGAGGTCATTATAGTAGGCAGCAGCACGCATCAGGTGAAGTTTTCCGAGCTGACGATGGACATGTTCAGGATGCTCCAGACCCTCGAGAAAGAGCCAACCGGCGAGATACAACAGATGTACGATGACTCGCCTAGACAAAGATTCAACCTGACACCAAGTGTTTTCTACAATAAAGGTAACCTACAACAATATATCTTTTGCGGTCTTTATTTATTAATACTAATATTAATGTTATATAAAGCTTACGCGTATCAATTTGTTGGAATTTTAAAAGAGCAAGCCTAGCGATTCACAACTAGTGAATTGTGTAAATTATCCGCATTTCTTTCACCCTTTTTACGTTGGTCTTAATTATTTTTCCGTCAATATTCCCTGAAATTGCTGAGCGTATGATTAATTAAAATATTTATATATCAATAGTTAGTTTAATAGCTGTCTCCGCGAACTGTATACCGCCATATTATATATTTGTGTTTACTAATAAAAAGAAAAGTGCTATGCTCATATTTAGTCGTGGCGTGATGATATTGACGAGCCTCGTGGCGCATTGGTAAAAAACTACCGGCTGCAGCAACGAGGTCGGGGGTTCGATTCCCACCCGAGCACAAATATTTGTGACAAACATGAATATTTGTGTGGCGTCTGGGTGTTTTTCTATGTAAGTATGTATTTACAAAAGAAAAGTATATATGTATTATTATCCGTTGTCTAGTATCCATTACACAAGCATTTAGTTGCTTAGCTTGGAACTAGAGGGCGCTGTGTGATTTGTGTCCAAGATATTATTATTATATTATTATTATTATATATATAAATATTATTATAAATAAGTAATATGATATATTAAAATAAATCTGAAATCTACAAGATTCATTTTTATTTTAAATACTTTGATCGAGAGTGACGTATAGATATTCCCATATAAATCTTGGACCTCTATCATCGAGTGAAACGCGACATAAGCCACTTTACGTCGATATTCTGAGAGGTTGAGGAATTTCACAGGTCAAACCGGCCCAATCATGCAAACTTCGTGGCACCACTATTAAATAGGTTGTGTAAATATAGTACATAATTATATATTTATTGGGTACAGAATCTTCATTTTTCTATCCAAACATCACGTGACCTTATCGCTGAGCAAAACAAATACTTCAAGTAAGTAATAAATATTTTTAAATTGATCAACCACCAGACATTTGCATCAGAAGCTCATTGTGTCTAGAAATTGATAATAAGACAGCTAAAAATTTACTTATTTTTAAACTTATTATTATTGTTTTTTCGGTCTTTATATTATAATAATTGTATTATAGATACCTATAAATTATATTTTACTTCAACTTATAAAGGTTTTCTGAAGATTTCGCCTTAGAAACTGTGTGCACCACTTTCTCGGAACTAATTTATTTGCTAAGAATAGCATAATAATAATATATAATAAAGCCAGTGCTGTTTTCAAATTAGATATTCGCCCAGGTTACACAATGAATAATAGAGAATGCAAAAGCAATTTCTTAGCATGAAGTGTGCTGCTTTATAATTATTACACAAAATTCAATTTTAGTTTGTGTAAAATGCATGAATGGGCCGGCTCGACCGGTGAAATACCTCGACCTCTCAGAAGACCGAAGTAAAGTGGCTCATGCCGCGTTTCGTTCGGTGAGAGAGGTACCCGGAGGCCCACCCCCTTCCCCATCCTTTCCTCTCCCCTATCCCTTAAAGGTCGGCAACGCAACAGTAACACTATATGTGTTGCTGATGTCCATGGGCGGCGTTGGTTGCTTACCATCAGGTGACACGCCTGCTCGTTTGCCCATCTATCCCATAAAAAAAATGCTGTATTTAATATAATATAAATTGCAATACTATAATATAAATAAGTGTTACTGCTATTGCTAATATATTTTATAGTTAAATATTTCTTTTGCTAGCACATTTTAATTAAATATATCTGAATAGTCTGCCTAGATTGAATAGATAAATTTGCGAATGAAATTAAAAATTGATTTCTTAGAAGTCCGTCCAGAGGTGTCTTGAAATAGTAGAAAATAAACATGAACACAACACAAAGTTTACCTACTATTGTTCCCACATAAATCCAATATTTAAATCCACCACACCCATGACTTTTCACCATCTATTCCATTTGGGACGTAAACATAACGGCGAGTCGAGGCTTAACAGCCGCTGCCTACACCTTCGGGTACAACGAGGCGTGAATTTATGTTAAATCACCTGTTATTAATCAATTGGTAGGTACAACAAGTAATTCAAACTGGTACTAATCAACATGTAGAAAAAATGGTGGACCTCTATCTAACTCGAAATAAATTTAATATCATGAGTGAACTCAATTAAAGCGAAAAGGTTTAATTAAGGTGAAGGGGGTTTGTGGATTTCAAGTTATTCCGCAGTTGTCTTCTGTTAATCTGTTGCAGGGTAAATGTTGCTGTGCTTACATTCTCTATTGTCTCCAACTGAAGTTAGATTATTTGGCACATCAAAATGCACACGAAATTAAACTGCCATAAACTGCTGCATCGCTGAATGCAACATCAAGAGTGTTGTTTATATTTAATAACTATAAGTTCTAATGAATTTAAGCGTGGTTTGTACGTATTGTTTTAGGTTACAACTTAGAAGCTGGTGCGCCACATTGTGAAAATCCACATAAATATCTGCTTTTCAAGCCGACGCCTAACCAGATATTGGTGTATCTTGCTTCCGGCTGTGATGATCTGCCACCTAACGGTGCCCTACTGGTATACATGTCTGCTGAAGGTCAAATTGGCACACCCTCTAAACATATTGAAGATGGTGAGTGACACTAAGAACATTTTTTTTTGTAGGTAGGATTGGGCAGAAAAAGCCGTATTTATTTCCACCCGAAGTATTTAGCTGTTACGCCTCATCTCACAGGATTGTTACGTGCTAAATGGTGGCAGCGCCTATTGCTTTACAATGAGCATAATGTTGTCAGTCATCGACATGTATACTCGTCAATATATCATACATAAGTTCCGACAGGTAATAGGTGTGAGCACGATCACCAAACCACCAAGATGACAAATGATTATGGATAACTGAACTTACATTTTCCACTATATCTCTAAGGGCCCATTTATCCTATTCTCCTATTCAATTAGATGATACAAAAAAGAAGGAGATTCCACAAAACCAGCTTGCTAATCAGTTATTTTATTGTTTAGTAGGGTATGACATCGGCGGACTTATAACCACCTCCAAGAGTGATGTGCACCGGGAATCGAGCAAAGACCAGAAGAGTACACAAACCAAGTACAGAGACGGGAACAGTTTCCACCCAGGCGACCTCTACCCCTTCACTAGGTGCCCACTGTTCGTGATTATCGATTCTGACAACTCGTATGTGTTTCAAAATATGCCGAGACACTTTGGACAGCCGCTCGTCATCCTCATGTCGCCGCTAGAAACACCACCATCCTTGAACGGCAAGTCCAATACTTATACATAAAATAATATTTTACTGATCGCTGTTATGCTTACGTCCCTAACCTATTGCCATACCGGGCACAAAGTTTTCAGCCATCAATATTTATCACAAAAAAACAATTCTTCCGAAAACAATTTCGAAGTCATTGGTTTGAGCCAGTGTCGGGATTTGAATCCGGACCTCTGGATCAGAATCCGTGTACTCGACCACTGGACCACCGAGACTTATTAATTAGATATATAATGTTTGCAAATGAGCATCACATTTTGCAAACTATCAATGGTTAGGAAACTGTTACTGTAAGTAAAAGTTATAAGTGATAAGTAAAAGAAAATGATTATGTAATAATTATAAGTGATTTCCACTTATAATTATTACATAATCATTTTCTTTTAGTGGTAGGTAAGTAGGTAATATGTGAAGGAATTACCTTCACATATTAGCTACTCACTCATTTAAAAGTTAAATTTTGCGCGGGTAACAGAAACTATAAACAAAGAAAAAGCTATTAACAACTAAATTAATCAAACACGACTTTTAGTTACATACTTACTCTTTTTTTTTTATTATAAGCTTTTATTTAACTTGCATTGTATTGTTCTGTTCCCGAGATTCATCTTATATCTATCTAATAGATGAAATTTTTGTGTCACGGTGTTTGTTACCGTACTCCTCCGAAACAGCTTGACCCATTCTCGTGAAAGTTGGTATGCATATCGGGTAGGTCTGAGAATAGGACAACATTTATTTTTCATCCGCCATAATGTTGCTTCGTACCATTTTATTTCCAATTAATATTTGTTTTTGATTTTTTTTATGACATACAAAAATCACTTAATTTTCACTCCTCTTCGACTACTTTTTTATCAAAATCATTATATTTAGACCTCGCAAACATGTTTTGCCTAAAAAAATAGGCGGTGGATTGCTATTAACATCAAAGAGTATGAAAGATAGTTGTTGACCGATTCTCAGACCTACCCGATATGCGTATGATAATTTTCATCAAAATTCATTCCTCATAACAAACTTGTTAGTGATTATTATCTATATCAATAATGTACTATAATAAGTTTATCAAGATTCATATCTATGAAAGCAAGCAATATTTCAATTACGTGTTTTTAACGCCTCTTTGATCCCCTTGTTGTCGGGGGTTCATGAAATCCGTTCTTAGACAAGTATGTAAGTACTCAATTTTGAAGTAGATACCTTCAACCGATTAAGCTGAAATATTATATACACGTTTACTTTGGATGACAATGCATGATTTGAGAAGTCTGAACTAGAGATTGCAAGCCGTTATGCCTCTCAACCCAATTCACCAACCCAGCCACCGGCCCGTTGGCTGGCAAGAGTGTTAACAACAAAACCCTTAAAGTATTTTATGATTTTCTTCTATAAATGAATGGAATAAGACAATTATTCAAGGTTAATATTTATTTCAAACTGGATTCTGAACAATTAACAGAATAATCAGTCTCTAAAAATCACTATTCATACTGGACGGAAAAGTAATAAGAAACTAATAACGCCAAAAAAGTATGGTTAAACTTAAGATATCAAACAAAAAGTTATCAGTCACGGAAAAGCCAAATATAATCAATTAAGTTGACAAAAATCTTACGACGAGACATTGGAACTATAATCTTGAAGAATAGTGACAAGCAACACTGTTTACATTATTTTTCATCAAACGACGTCAATTATTTTACCAAAAGGGTGTCAAAAGAACTAAAAACGTTGCGACTGCATCACATGCCATGGTACTAAGGATCATATTGATGGGAACATTATATGGTGATTTTGGATAAACTAAGTTCGTTAATTTGACGTGTTTACACTTGATTTCACTGTTGAAAATTCGATATAAAAGGTTGTTGAAAAAATCGTAATTTAAAGGTATTATTTACTCTGACTCTTATGGCCAATTCAAGAGTAATACAAAAAAAATGTTGAATCGAGAATATAATTAAAATTATTTAAATTAAACTAATAGAATTAGGTTATTAAGACTAGTTTGATTTAATACCACTCATTATGCAAATAGTGAAATCTTAAAGATTAGGTTATATTGTAACTGTCAACAACTAAATTAAATTAACACTGCATGTTAGTTATCAAAATTTAACGTAAATTTCGGTTAATTAGGTAGGATAATATAGCACCGGGCCCGGTGGCCGGGCCGGCCTGGGCCCGGATTGCAATCCCTAGTCTGAACATTATTGAGGCTCCATTGTCTAAAAGTATACTTCTGTAACTACAGATTCAATAGTGATATTAGTGATAATTTGCCTATTTTCGAGTAAATTATATGAATGTCTTCTATTTGTTTTTTTTAAATCTTATTTAGACCAGCTTGACAACACTTTTACCTGTTGGTAAGTGATAGTGAAGTCGTAGGTGGTGTATCGCCCTGGCCTGTTAAATACCTGTTCTCTCTCTTTTTGAAGACCTCCACGTTAAAGCTATTCGGGAACACCGACACTGATACGTAATCATGCTTTAGATATATATTTTACATAGTTGCGAGACCATCGATTATCCGGGATAGCATAGTCAATAGACTAAAACCATTGATTGTTGTATTTTAGATTGTTCTTATATGCTAATCGAGTTTAATCTTTTTAATGGATCTCGAATGAATGATAGGTAATTAATCAAATCAATCACCCAGTTAAGTTCCATCTGGCGTAGGTACCATAGGTACCACTTTAATTTCAGGGATTTTTTATAAGTTTATGGGAGCAGCTGACAATTTATTTTTCAGCTTAGAATTGTGCCCGCAATCTCGGGAAAACGTTTTAATCGTCGTAATATTAATTATTTTTTGTATTTTTTTACGTCATTCGTGATCTCCCACAACTTGAGCAGCCGACGATCGGATAACTCATCAATGATCTCTACGACTGGTGTCAATATCAGACGGCATACTGTGATTTCTCGATTTGCTTCGCTCCCTCCCGGAGAAGAATTCTAAATATACAAAAGAATATATTTACCCAAGAGATCGTGACCGCCAGACATTCGTTATTTTATAAATATAAATATATAAATATTATGGTCAATGAATAAGTTTGGATCATGATTATTTTGGCAGCTACGTGGTACCAAAGATGGCAAAAAAATCTAATTTTGTTATTTTATAAAGGTTGAGCTTTTGATGTTACCTTCAGAATATTAATAAATTCACGATTTTAATTGCCGTACACTTAGCATGATTGCATCCCCTTGCCGGACAGAAAAGCCTTAGGACAGAAAAGTAATGCAATAAAGTAGTTGTTTTTTTTAAATCTTACTTGATTAAATTGCACTCAGCTAAGTATTTGCAAATTAAGCTCGGTTTGTCACTTTGTTAAGTCCAATTTAATCAAGTTATTGTTATGAAATGGTCTAATATCTCGGTGGTCCATTGGGCGAGCACACAGCTTCTGATCCAGAGGTCCGGGTTCGAATGCTGACACTGGCTCACACCAATGACTTTTCGAAATTGTTTTTGGAAGGTAAGTGTGATATATATCGATGATCGAAAACTTTGTGCCCGGTATGGCAATAGGTTCGCCACTTATTCCATTTGGGACGCAAAGATAACGGCGAGACGAGCCGCTGCCTACACCTTTGGGTAACAAAGGCGTGAAGTAATGTTATGTTAATGTTATGTTTCTGGGTGTACAAAACAACGAGAAACGCGTTCTATAGTGGATTCTATAGTGGATTCTATAGTCTCATTAGCATTTGGAGATCACTATTTCTTATCTCTTGCTCGATGTTCACGGCTTGTCAAATCGCGTTTAAAAGCGATTTTTGCATGGTATCTCTCTCAATCGATTTTGTTTTATTTGCGTATTGACGCTCCTCAGCAGATGTAAAAGGCATCGTAAAATAACAGAGTTTTTTTATTTCAGTAAACTGTATCATTTAACAAGTTTAGTAAATAATATGTACTCACTATGCAGAGTATATAGGAAAAACAGAGTATTAAAAAAATAACGAGTTATGAGTAATAGAATATATGTATTTACGATTGTTGGTAACAATACTGCACAGTAACATATGCTATGGCATGTTACATTTAGTACTCATATGTAACATGCTATAGCACATCATTACATAGTATAAAATAAAGTCGCTTTCCACTTTCTGTCCCCTTCTATGGTTAGATCTTTGAAACTACGCAACGGATTATAATGCGGTTTTTTTAATAGATACAAGGTGTCAACGGGGTGGTTTTTGTATATAATAATTTAGTAAAGCGAAAATGAGAAATCCATAATTTACTTATTTGTTACTTCTTTCACCCGGTACAAAGTTCGCCGGGTCAACTTGTAATTAATCAAGCGCGAATTTACACTTTTACATGCATGTTATCATTATTAACCTCGTTGACAAGATGTAAAGTCCAAAATAATTAAAAATTTACGTTGTTAACTTACAAACTACTACTTATTACCTTCTACTACTTAGTTAAGTAGTAAGAGTAAACTGATAATAAAAATTACGCACCAGGTTATACGCCTCGGGCCCGCCCGAATGATATCTCTTATAGTCTCTCATCTCTCATACATGTATGTATACATTCCGCCCAATCTATTAACAGTACCATCTATATTTAAATTTGCAACTTACTCAGTAACAGATATTTTTATAAGAATATGTCAGGAAAAAAGTTTATAAAAAGAAAGTCTATAAGTAAATTTCGATACCTCCTGCCTTTATGGCATATTTTATGAATATTATCAATACTCTTTTTATGCTAATAATATATTCTCTTTAGGTAGGAATAGTATAAACTGAAAATAAATAATATATGTTATTATAACCGATTGTCACCAAGGACATATTCATATTGTAAGGACAAACATTAAAAAAAAAAACTTTATTTTAGTTTTCTTTTTTTATTAATGTGATGTATATGGCGTGTAATATAAATTTTGAAAGAGGTTATATAATTTATCACTATTTAAAAAAATTGTCACAGCTGAGGGTCTGGATTACCTTGCGCGAAATTTGACAATGACCCATGGCTGAAATGGACCTGTACACGACACACCGCTATATTACTCTTTGGAAGATATAGCTAGCATCCGGAATGTTTAACAAATTATAGAAGTATTTCTCTTAAATTTAAATTGAGCAATAGAACACAATGTTATTTCATTTCAAATAATAAAAGCGCTGATAGATATTAATAACCAATAATTTACCAGTGGGATTTACAAGTTAACCTTGCCTTGCCTTATGGTGCTTTATTCTATCTGCTTACCCCACAAGGGACATGGGATGAAATTATGTATGTATAATAATATGTGTAATTAAGTAGTTGAATACATTTCAGTGTCAACAACAGATCGTAAGCAGAACGGGAATCTGTTCACGTTGTTCCTGCATTCCCCTCTGACGGCGTTCTGTCATTGTTGCGATATACAGACCTTGTCGCTGGTGCATTGGGATAAAGCACAAGCATCCGTCGATACATTTCTTGCAGAAGCTTCACTTATAGTAACAAGGAGTAGAATTGGTGAGTGAGTTGTTGCGATATTCTTTCCGTCAAATCTCCAGAAAGAGGGTAACATGAGAAATGTAATGTATGTTTAAAAAAAAACAGTTACAGTTACTTAACTTGGAAAACTAGAGGTGTCCATGGGCGATGTTAAATGCTTAACATCAGCATGACACCCCTGCTCATTTACCTTCCTGTACACAAAAAAGGCTGCAATATAAATTTTATCATTTTCAGATTCGCAATTCATCAGCTTCATGGGTGACAGTTTCCTACGCCTGTTGATTCTTCGGTACGTGTTCTGTGAAGTAGTTCTCCGTATGCACCGAGCATTCAGGACACGGGTTCAACTGCCGCGCTCATCACCCTCGATCCCTGATGATGTACTGGAGCATCCCGCTTTGACGCGTATTATTATGGACCTGGCAGGGCATCTGCAGGTAGTTCACAACTTGTGTACAATTTTAACACGAAACACTTTTTGTATCCTGCTATCTGCATTAAACATCTTATTTATTATTGTATGTATGCTTATTAACATGGTGTTTTTATTGGATAGGGGGTAAACGAGCAAGGGGGTCACCTGATGGTGAGTGTGGGTAGCGACTACAGCCGCTCATGAATACCTGCAATACAGACAGTGTTAAGACGGGCAAAGTAATGGTACTTTGCCCGTCTTTAACATGGCATAGTTAAGTGGTCGGTGGTGGTGGCGGTGGTAGTTAAGCGGGATGGAGAGATGGGGGGAATGGTTAGGAATCCAGATACCTCTTTCACCAAATGAAACGCAGCTTGAGCCACGTTACCCCGAGTTTTTGATGGGTAGTATTTTACCGGTCAAGCCTGCGGTCGATTGATCCAGCGTCCTGTGTGACTCAATCATTATCAAAATTATTTGACATACATACATAACATAACTTCACGCCGTTTTCTACCCGAAGGTGTAGGCAGTGGCTGTTAAGCCTCGCCGTTATGTTTAGGTCCCAAATGGAATAGGTGGCGAACCTATTGCCATACCGGGCATAAAGTTTTTAGTCATTTCGAAAAGTCAAATTTTGTTTCGATTAGTGTGTGCCACAGTTCAAACCCGCGACCTCTGGATTCAGAAACCGTGTCCTCTACCACTGGACTACCGAGACTAATTAAAAATAATTTGAATGAAATAAAATTTGAACGTACTGAATATATTCCACGTGTTTATTTCAGGTGCGTCCTCATTTTCAAGATACGCCAGCAGCAACGGTATCGCAATCCGTTGATTGATATAACAGAATCTCCTCGGTGTCATTTGCTGAACAATAAGGAATATTACATGAAATCATTTATTCCTGAAAACGGATATTCATGTGAGATATCGCGATACTGAGGGCTTCATCATAAAATGTTCAGACTACATTTAAAGGCTCACACAATATTAATAGTAATTATAATCGTAATATGATATTGGATAATATTATGTTAATGACCGCGTCTTCTGGCGCTCAGTATATCATTACTTATACCAAAGTAGGAATTTATTGATCTTTTAAATATATGACAATTAAATAAATGATTAAAAACAATTAATAATGGTGTAGATTATAATAAATTTACCTGACTAACCTAATAACATTATATATTCTGATATTATTATTGAATCATGACTAAACTTTTTTGAAGGAAACCTATTTGTAATTAAGACAAATACTGGTTGAATATACAAAAAAAACTGGCAAAAACAATCTAAATTGAAAAAGAGGGTTATGATTTTAGATACTTACTTGGTAAAATTTGATAAAATTAATATTGACTGTTACAACCTTTATACATATATGTATTTCTATGAACAATGAATGAAGCAATTTATATATAATAGCAATTAAATATAATTAATTATATTCATGAATTAACTATTTGATTTTGAATGATGGAATAAAAAATTTACCAAGATTTATAATTCAGAAATATATAATATAATATTTATTTATTTGCATATATAGGCCTAGGTTAGATGGAATTTTGTCTTTTTTATTTATTCTGGTATACACCTATACATAAATAAAGTTATTTACATAGGCTGTTGACTCCTGATAATAAATAATACTTAATTGAAATTAAGTATTATTTATTATCACTACTAACTATGAATAGTTCACTTATAACCTACTATAATTAGTTTTTGTCAATCGCATGCGAATTGAAAATGTTCCTTACTTACATTCTGTATTATATATTTATACAATATTATTTACATATATGTATATGAAATATATTTAACCAAATAACTATTAAATATACATAAAAAATATCTATATCGGACTGTTAGAATTTGAGATTGATTTTTAAATATTTAGATTTTAATGCGAGCCGGTAACTAATTTCCAGATAGGTTGACATTTAGAAGATCATTGCTATCGTAGGTATGTATATCATAACTCAAAAAATAGACAGTATTTTAATAATTTTATTGCTTATAAATACATATATTTGTTCGTAAAATTTAACATGTCATTATAATAAAACTATTAAATACTTACATAAATTACTATTCAGTTATTATAATGGATTATACACATACAGTTTAACAAATTCATTGCTTATAAAAAAAAAAAAATTAAAAAAAAAATCACATATGGAGTTGTAATATGAAATAGTATAATCCATAATGTTAAATAATTCTAATGTAATAATAACTGGAATAGGTATATGACATACATATTCAGATATTATTATATACCTAATAATAATAATACGCTTAAATTTATATGACTTAACATGATATTACATATTTATTTACACGTTACAATACAAGATCGATCAAGCTAACCTTTCATGAGTTTTAATACTTAATGTATTGCTGTTATGTCCAGCAGGCATTTTTTAGTAACTATATGAATATATTATATATGAATATATTATAATAACTATATACTTGATGTTATTGCTCAATTTAATTTAATTTAATAAAAAAAAAATTTTTAGACTAAAGCACTGGCAGTCAAAAGTTTACCCAAATTTACCTTTAAATCAACGTCACGTGTCTATAGGTCATTTGTTAGTGCCATATTATTGACATTCCTCTACCTACACATTAATATAATTACCGTAATTATATTATGATGAATAATTTTACTAGTTAATTTTACTTGTGTATAATTTGTTATTTATATATAGAGAAAGGAGAATTTGATTCTGAAATATTATTATTAACTATTATAATGAATAACATTCTCAAAAATTGTCATACATAATAAACACATTCAATTTTATTAATATTACCTAGTAATAAAATTAAAAGTATTGTTTACATAATCTAAATGTGCATTCATTAATCAAATATATAAAATAAGTGTAGTATATATATACATATTATATTATTTTTATTTGAGATCAATGTCAAATACTGATGAAGTAATCACTTGATATCACATATACTTAGTCTGGCCATAAATACTGTTACAACTAAAATAAAAAAATATTACATTTGAATTTGGAATCTGTCATTTTTATACGATTGTTCATTGTGTTTTCTCGTTTTGGCGCCAGTACATTGTACAATATTTTGCGTTATTAAAATGGAGTGGGGTGATAAAGAGAACCGAATCGCTGTGATTGCATTACACAAAGTAGGTATGGAGCCAAATGCAATTTTTAAAACTCTCCATACACTTGGTATTAGTCAAATTTTTGTGTACCGGGCTATTAATAGGTACAATGAGACCTCCTCTGTTTGTGACAGAAAAAGACCTGGCTGTCCACGTAGTGTTCGTACGAAAAAGGTGGTCAAAGCTGTAAGGGAAAGAATTCGAAGAAATCCTGTCCTGAGCTGAAGACTGGCCGTCGTCTAGTCCCGATCTTAATCCACTGGATTATGATTTGTGGTCAGTTTTAGAGAGTACGGCTTGCTCTAAACATCATAATAATTTAGAGTCCCTAAAACAATCCAAACGATTGCCAGTGAAGAATTTTCACATGGAAAGAGTGCGTGTTTCTATTGATAACTGGCCTCAACGTTTGAAGGCCTGTATTGCAGCCAATGGAGACCACTTCGAATAAGCTTTTTATATTTTATATCGTTTTATATTTATGTATTAAAGTAACACACTGTAAAAGTAATAAATGTTATTTGCAATTAAAAAAATTTTTTTTCTTTGTTACAATATTTATGGCATGACTGATGATTTAAATGTGGAATATACTTATTCCACATTTAAATCGATAATACTGATAAATTTTGAATAATATACATACATGTATTTATATAATTATGCCTCAATATGCAACATTGGCAATGTTTTTATACTTATGTCTTCCTAAATGTAGGACATTATAATCTCTTAAGATTTAAGAGTTTTGGTGATATTATTTCTGTATATCAATCAATAAATTAATTATGTATCTCTATTAAATATGTATCTCTTACGAAAGATTAAAAAAATAATCTTAAATATACCTAATAATTTTAAAGAGATATTAAGATGAAATTAAGGAGTTTTTTTTTAGCTTTTTGCTCTAACCGACATTTATGGTTACCTTGATACTATTAAAAACAATGCATACAGCGTTAGTAATAATATTATTAATATTTAATCATCGTTACTTCATGTTTAACAATGCTGTTTACATAAAAATAATAGTTAACATTATAGACTTTGCAATTAATGATATAAATAATTTAATAATATATTATTATGACTTATTACCTAAACATGTTTATAATTGTATAATGATTATTATACAATTATAAACATGTTATTATATGTTATTATGTTATATTATTACAATATTATTTGAATATTAATAATATAACAGTTAGGTTAATTTCGGAAATCATTTAAATAAATTTTAATAATCAATGTAAACTTTTATCGTAACAAATATTTGTAGATGTAAACTTTGATTATGGTGTTTGCTCATTATGTAGGAAAGTATCTCTCTTTGCAGAAACTTACATAGGGGTAAGTGGAGATTTGGGCTTTCTACAAGCGGTCCTGATAAAATTCTTTCGCTTCATCCACAGATCATCTTGTATTCATGTCCATTTGAGGCCAGGCACTTTTCCTTTTCTTAAAGACCATTTATTTGCTCATGTCTTAGTCTCCCCAAAAAAAAATTGATCCACAAGGGTGACTCCACACATTTCTGCTGCATTCACCTTACTTCTATACTAGATTACTGGATACTTCGCCTGCCTTACCCAACACTCATTCCCGTACGCCAGAGTTAGTACCAACACACCGCCGTGTAGGTAATGTCCAGCATTACTTTTCAGACACAATCTGGCTACGCATTCGGGGATGCAGGGCACCATTAACCCAGTTACTATCAGGTCACTCTTCTTTTAGTATCTTCCTCATATTTCTAGTAAACATGCTTCCCAGATTTAAAACTCAACTTTTAACGAATATTTAATCATTTTTGATTACTGTTGATGTCAATTTACAAAACATTTATCTATCAAAGCAATAATATATGTTAAAATACTGTGTACCTATGTATTCTACGATGTTATAATTTCCTTGAAGCGATGATTCATTGGAATAATAATACAGAGTTTTCTCGTACACTGAAAACAATATAATTAGTTTTTAAATAGACTTGTATTTCTTAAATTTCTACATAATT
The DNA here is from genome assembly GCA_905147225.2 of Euproctis similis. Classification (NCBI taxonomy): domain Eukaryota; kingdom Metazoa; phylum Arthropoda; class Insecta; order Lepidoptera; family Erebidae; genus Euproctis; species Euproctis similis. The sequence goes on from LR990107.1 coordinate 6,283,120, forward strand.
AAAGTTATTTAAATAGATATATTTATAATTATTTTTTGTTATATTGTCTACATAAGACAGAAATATAGACTCTGGACGATAGGGGGAATATTCCAACCCACAAAGTCGAGTGAGCCTGTCATAATCGCACCAATTGTTCTGAAAATGTGAGCACCGGTTCGAACGCCTCTTTTCCGATACTCCAACTGTCTTTCTAAAAAATATGACATCTAACTACAAACCTAACGCCATCACCTCCCTGTTCTCCAAAACAATGGAAACACTCAATAAGCGCCTGCTGCTTAGTTATCTAGAGAAGCACCAGCTTATTAATGACCGCCTGTACGGATGCCGTTTTGGTCGCTTGCTGGTCATCTTCTAGCTTACTTAACCCTTAATTCTCGGAGGTGGTTGATTGTACAAGCGGGGCGCAGGCCGTTAGTTACACAAAACACTTCTCTCGAAGCTACATTATTATGGGCTTCCTGAGAAATTATACGATTGGGTTTCAAGCTTTCTCGTGGCTCGGATCATTAAAGTAGTTGTCGATGGGTCATTCTCCGACTTAAACCCTGTAAATGCTTGTGTCTCCCAGGGTTGTGTGCTATCTCCTACGCTGTTTCTTCTGCATATCAATTACATTTTCATTGCTGCACTCTTCATTGTTATGCAATATGACAGTATAGACAGTTCTCGGTTTGTTCTCTCTCCTTTTGTTACTCTTAAATAATTAATAACTAATAAACTTTTTTTTTCGAAAGCATGCAGTGAATAACTTTAATAAAAGAATGTCAACAAGAAAGCTTGTGGTAACTCTTAGTAACGTTAATAAAAAATAATCACATATTTATTAAACGTGTTTAAAAAGTATGAAACAAAAAAAGAAATAATCCTGACTAGGCAAACAAAACTTGAAAACTATAAAGATTTTAACAAAACTAAGGCTAAGTTTGAGTCGAGACAATACCTTTTACGTTCTAAATTTGGAATATAATAAGTACTATGTGTCATTTCCTCAGTTTTTTTCTTCAACGAATCAATTATGTCTTCCTTGGCACATTTTGTCACTTATTTAAATATACCAACTAAAAAGAAGTGCTTTATGAGACACTTCTCAAGTCAAACACCTCTGAATAATTTATTTTAGGAGCGTGCCAAAATACAAAGCATTCATGCACTCGAAAATCATTGCGCAGTCGGGTACTTTCGACCGATACACTTGGCCTCTAATTTAAATATGTGTCCACATGTCTACTTATTTTTGTGATTCCCTTCGTAGATTATTTATGTATCGGTTATATTGGAGTTGTTACGAATTCATATTTAAAAATATTAAGATAATTGACAAAAATAAACCTAAGCGGTATCTAATTTAGTTAATAAATATAATAAATACCAGTCGACAATATATAAATACAACATAACATACCTTTACGACTTTTTTCTACCCGAATGTGTAGTGGCTAAGCCTCGACTCGACGTTATGTTTACGTCCCAAATGGAATAGGCGGCGAACCTATTACCGGGCACAAAGTTTTCAGTCATCGAACCAACCAACCAACTTTCGAAAAATATCGATAAGTCATTGGTGTGCGCCAGGATTTGAGCCCGCGACCTTTTGATTCAGAAGCGGGGTGCTCAACCACTGGACCACCGAGATTACATAAATACATTTTTTTAATTAACATTATTTACCGAATATTTATTAGTATGAAAAAAACATTGGCACAACATAATACAGCTTCAGACAGAATCATTGTATATTTATAATATTTTATATATTAGATAAGATCTGTCAGGTACATTCCACAAAATATCGGGTGCAAATCCACAAAACTATCTTTAGATGACAGAACGGTGTTTTAGTTTGCATTGAGGACGAAGTCATATGACGCATCATTATGAAGTTAGAATAATATGAATGTATTGAATTTCAAACATACTAGCTGACCCAGCGAGCTTCGGCGCCATATTAAATACCTTCATCATTAAAAATGTCCCCGTACGGCGCTCACAGTGACCTTAGCGGGATGAAACATGGACCATCACTGAAAAAAAAATCAAATCGGATTAGTACTTCCCGAGATTAGCGTGAATATAAGTAATCCCATACAAATAATTCGTTTGAGTGACCACTGGATGTGTTTTTTTTTTGAGTTCATTTAGGACATTTATTTAGTAAACATTGTATGCAGAATGCAGATGTAGAACATGTATGCCCTTACTCTATATACATATAAAATATCTTAAACGCACTTGAATATTTGTATGTGTACACACTTGTTTCATCAAATAAATATTAAAACATAATAAAAAATATCTCTTAATTATTTTGACACCAATATTTTCCGTGAACAATTTTAATAGGTAGAGGGCACCGGGTACAAAGGGTACGGCGGCTCGAAAGTAATAAACAGTCTCTAGATGTTCCCAATGGCCGAATAATACCTACTCTATGTCAGAAAATAGCTGGGAGGACTTGTGTTAGAGGATGTTAAGTGTTTTTGCAAACCAAAACAAAGTTTTTCAATGTTATCTTATTTAACATTTACATGATATTAAAATGTACATTTAATTTTTTATATAAAAATGAGATTTCATTGATTGTACATTATTTAAATTCGTTTTAACCTAGCACGTCCTGTTTTCAAATTGTATTTCATGTTTCAACAAAATTAAGGAAGGGAACAAAAGTAACACATTGACGTGCTACTTTTATTCTTCTAATGATTTAATTACCAAAATAGTAATAACCATAGGATGTCGGAAATACGGGTAATACAGAGGTGACCCCTGTCCAAAACGCTATAAAAAAGAACAACGCAAGTAGGTTTAGTAACCTCAGTAGAAAGTGAAAGATCTGTAACTATCGTCTTTGGTAATAATCTCAAAGAGGACAAATACCTCTTTTTTCTTTACTAAAAACGAATCCAGGACCACTTGACAGGTACTTGAGGATCCGGAGGGTTTTTCAGGAGTTAACAATGCTGGAAAAAAATGAATGGATATATGAATAAATGGATAGATGTTTAAAGCACAATTTTAACTGTTTCTACTAGCCAACAGTAGCCTGTTACTGCTCGAAAATCAAAAAGTAATGCATTCACAAACTGCTGCCTCTGGAGAGTAGTGCCTGGGCCATACAAGAGAATGATGTACATAGCTAGAGACAATGAGAAAATATCCTATCCTATCCTATAAATTTCTATTAATCAAAGTCATTGAGTAAATGACTGTAGTCCTTGAATAAATAATTGTAGTTTTAACTTATCATAATAGTGCAGTTATTAGCTATCATTGTGTGTTGTTACTTTCGACCTGCCTATGGGGTCGAAAGAAACAACTGACTTTTTTTAAACTCTCTGCTACCCGTATAAAATACATCTTAATAAATTTAATCGAGCCACTGGTGTAAATTGCATAAACTGAATATACATATGCTTATATTAGTTTAATAAAAATATTAAAAACTGGCTAGAGATCATGAATAATATAATAAGTGTTACTTTTGTACCCGGTATCTCGAAACAAAAACATTATGAAGCAGATTGTGAATGGTACTAGTTAGATGTTAAGAGCCTCAAAAACCGACGCGCGTGCATGAAAACAGTTATGAAAGTCAACGAAGCGAGTGAGGCGTGTAAGAATCGTGCCTTATGGCGCTCTGTTCTCTCTGCCTACCCCGCAAGGGATTTGGCGTGAAGTTATGTATGTATGTATGTATGTATGTACTAGTTAGATTGTAGTATTAAATGTTTTCCAACTAGAACTAACGCATCACATTGATCTGCGAATATGCCTTTTTGAAGATAAGATGACTGCATAATCCGGCGTCACAAATCTCACAAAAAGTGAGAAATACCAAACACATAGTTCACCAGCACTTCGAAAAAAGTTTGGTAATACTTTGGATCTTGATATCCCTTGGCGAGGGCACCGTAGCGGTCGATATTGTAACTCATGGACATCTGTCATACGATAGGTACAAAGTTCCATGAACTCGTTGGTCTGGATCCAAGTTTAAATTTGAATTGATTGGAATCAGATTGATAAATTACTGGAGCTAGTTCGATAGATATACAGCTATATAAATTACTTTAGTTAAAATAAATATGTATTAGATTTCATTAAACGATTCGGGTATCTACGTATTTAATATCAATTTTGTAAATGAACTAAATATACAAATATAGCTCTACTGCTTACATATAAACAAAGTATACTCCAAATGTACATATGCTTACATAATACTTCTTGTATTTGCAGTAGTAATTGTATATAAATAAATAAATGTGTAAATGTGACTGTCACGCTCAAACGACCGTCGCCGGGCATCTGAAACAGACATTCGAACGTAGCTAATGCAAAATACACTGAGTGAGTAAAAAATACAAATATGATAAACCCCAAATGCAATAATAAAGACATTATATTAGAACATTCCTGTTTATCTCCAATTTAAAACTAGCCAGTTAACCTTCAAAAACTAGAGCGGTCTTATAGATTTAACTGATGACGCGAAATACTCACCGAAAATAAATTCATGCTCAATCTTATATTTAGCACGCCTGCTCTGACTGAGACGCTTCGGCCAGTTGAATTGGGATTCAGTACAGATCGCCAATCTTACATATCATTAAAATAATAATAACAAGAAGCGTCTTGGGCATCCTATGTCAACAAACACGACTCCATGGATGGTGAGGTGAAGACTTGTTAAAGCAAGTGGATTGAACGTGTCAAGGTAACATGGTGCATTAGTCCAAAATTATCTGTTGGCCAGTGATCATAGTACACATCTTGTTCACACCTATTTCCACACAAGCCCACGCTAACATTATGTGTTTTCAGTTTGATATTTTCACATTGAAACGAAATGTTGTGTTCTTAGTTTATTCGATGAAAAAGTGAATATTCCTTGCTGCAGTGGCCGTGCATTAAATTTATTAAATACTATTAAATTCTCGGCAAAAATAATATTGATTGGCAAATTACTATAGTTTTAATTATATTTTTTAAAATTCGTTAATTAAATATACATATGGAATCTGAATTGTTGCCAGATAAAGAGAAAAATATACCATCGGTGCCAATAAATTCTTATCAATGGGAGGATTTGAAAAAAGCTCGTGAGGCGGGAGGATATCCTTGGACCCATCTTTTAAAGGCGCCCCTTCACGGTGAGATAACTGCTGAAGATATTATCAGAGAATCAACGCCCAGAAGAAGTATGTCAAGAGAGATCATCAGATCTCGGACACATTCTCCAGTTGACAAAGATGTACAGAAGATACTTAACTTAGACTCATCACCAGGGAGTAGCCGTAAACACGGCGAGGAAGGGGAAGATGAAGGTGTTCATATACCTAATTTTTCTAAGGAAATATCATTAGATTCTGAAGACGATGCCATAAATCAAGCTGTCAATGCTTATATGGTAAAACGTCCCGAAAGTCAAGCTAATACTTACTTAGTTACGCCTGTAGCAATTCCAAAAAATGTATCTCCTAAAGGTATCCTAAAGCGTCGCATACCAGAACAACAATACAACATAGGAGTGACAACAGAAACAAGAGAGAAAACAAAATGTTGTCATCCTTTGGTAAACAAAATAAAACACCTAGCTGACAAGACATTACATAAGCTGGAAAGAAATGAAAATGAAAAATCACCTATTTCAAAACGCAAACAAAACGAGGATCAGGAAATAAGACTGTTAAAATCTTCTCCCGGTGCCGTTAGAAGACAGAAATTTAGTGCAATCAAACTAGGAGATTCCGACGAAATGAGTAAAACTTTGTGTGTTGATACTCCACCACCAAAGAAAAAGAAAGAACATATTTACGAAGACATAGGTGAGGCGAAAGGTTCCGAAAAATCCTTACAATTTTTAAACGAAAATGATGAAATTATTAATATGGAAGGTGAAAAGAAAAATAACGGCTACAAGGAACATGAAAACTATTTCGAAAAGAAATCAATAGCATCCCAAGATCCGAGTTTAATATTGGATGATATTTCTTTAAAAAATAGTGATCATGTTATGGAAAGATTACATAAAGTCGATAACTCAAATAAAGAAGCCCGTATATTAAATGAAGAAATGGATACAGACGAACCTAATATCGAGGAGGTGTTTCAAAATCAGCTGGATGAACGTTTAGGGAACAGTGAATCCCCTAATATAACTATAACAGAAATAACCGAAGAAGATGCAGAATTGAGTAGTGATCAACCTACAGCAATACCCATAGAATCTTCACCGAGCCCTAGTCCACACGATACTGGCGATCGAAGACACAATGAATTTCCAAATAGAAGATGGTCTAAACCAAGCAGGTAATATTTATTTATTTTTTTACACAATCCTATAATGATATGCTATTACATATGACTGTGACATAACAATTGTATTTTAACACATGCAAAGCGAACGCGCTAGCTTCTGACAATTTGATAAATATAGCTCGCTCGGACACATCTTCCTGTACATAGGGTAACCTCTTTAAAATTGTCATCGCTGATCAGTGCTCGCGGTTGCTTTAACGTCTGTGACTAGTTCATTTAGAGTTCGGCTTTGACAAACACGCATAATGATTAATGTAAGCGTGTTAAAATCTTTAAGACCACACGTTTAATAAATAAAATAATAGATATGACTAAATAGCTAGTAGTAATGAGTAGGCTCAGACGCTGGACCTCTGAAGGTGGCACACCTATAGAAAAGACAGCAAGACCAACTAGAGAGGGAAGTGTCCAAGTTTTCACACCGGACGTTCGATGCGCCTGTCAGTTTTTCCAATGTGACTCATTATTACCAGAGCGAGTGAATCCAATAGGAACTAGGCCGACTTCGCGAGCTAGTAATTTTGTTTCGTATGAGAGGTAAGCTGCATATCTACATATTACGACCTATAAAATAAAATTAAATAACGTCTTACACCCGGCAGCTGCGGCTAAAACGAGCGTCGGCTGTTGGCCTAATTGTGACTCGACGAACGTATGTGTGAAGTTTAAATATAACTCGAATCTTTTGCGACGAAAACCTATATTGTGCGATTCATTTAATTTTTATTATATTTTTTATCATTTTTGTTTTCTTTTTTTAGTGCTATGCGACTGTTTTTTTTAATTCATCATTGTTGCCTACTTTAATTTATTAGTTGTGCTATTTAATGACAAGAATATGCGATATATTTTCGGTACTTTTTTAGTGAACTAATGATATAATATGTCACGTTCCAGTGATCACGAATATGAAATCATCGAAAAGCCGTCAATGAACATACTTTACACTGCGCCAAGTCTAGATGATAAGTCACGCCAAGTAAACAAAACAGACGATGAGCTATCAAGTACAACTTCACTTGAGAGGAAATACTTACAACACACGTCGGATGAAGAAGAACAGCTAGACGACAAAGAAATTGTGGGAGAGTACAAAACCGAAGATATGTTAAACGCGGAAGCACTCCAAAAAAATATTGAAGATCGATATTTTTTAAATACACCATCAACACCATCACGAACAGAATGTGAAATTAGCACAAGCCAAGTAGACTCGTCAGCATTGGAGCAATTACCTTTAAAACGTGACAGCAGGCCCAAAAATCCCGACAATGGTGACAATAAACTCCAACAACGTATCAGAGAAAGCACAGTTAAACTAAAAAGTCAAGCGGGAAAATTGAAAACAAAGTTGCAAAATATTAAAACTAAACAGGTCACAACCTCCGAACCACCAAAAAATACAACCGAACGATCTAAATTCAAATTACCGCAACGGCCCAAGATTACCCTTCCTGATCGACCTAAATTCAAATTACCAGATCGAAGAAAATTTAGTTTACCCGACAGACCAAAATTTAATTTAGCTGAAAAATTGAACCGCTCTAAATTTACTTTACCGGAAAGACCTAAATTCAATGTTCCTGAATTTAATGTTCCAAAATTCAAAATGCCCCAGCCACCAAAAATAAATTTCTCAAACTTAGGCAAAAAAAAAGAGAACAAGGTTAGTGATGATTCTACGGACACCAATGTTACAGCTAAAGTAGAATTTAAAACGTATCCTAGATTATTTAACAGAAAAAAGAACAAAGACCTCCCCAAAACATCTTCATCCCCTACCCTCAATAGAGAGGATACCCCACCGCCAACTTTTAATTTTATGCGAATTAAAAAATACAAAGAAGAGCAAACCTTCAATACTGATAGCCCGGAACAACCAAGAGAATATGGAAATATTGAAAATGATGATGAAAACTTTGAAACTAGTGACAGCCGAAGGATTGAAACTACATATGACTTTGATAAATTGGATACAGACTACATGGATGACAAAAATGAAGTATCAAATTTACAAGAAAATTGTAATGCTATATCCACCGATAATGTTTCCCTGTCTAAGCAAGAATACACGCATGTCATAACCGAAATAAATAATGACGAATTTTTTGTCCGGCCGAGAGGTATTTCTCGTGAAGATATTCAAACAAGAGAATACTTAAACGACGAAACACGAAAAGCGTTCCAAAACCCAAAAAATATTCTCACAGTTATGGGAAGTATGACGGGTGAGAACGATGAAAATATGTATTTAAACGACGCCGAAGCAGATTGTGAGCTGATGTTTAATGACAACGAACGGATGAGGTATTCAACCGAAGATTTGAATGATAAAGATGATGGTTATTACACTTTTCCACCAGTACGTCCATCACGTGCCAAACGAAAGAAAAACGAAGAAGACTCTACACCGTACATCGACGAAAGTATTACAGCTAGTATGCAGTTTAGTGAAGTGGACTTGCATTTACCGAAAGATCACGAAGATGAACATTTGAATTCTGAAATTGAAGAACGCATTAATTTGCATGTAAATAATCATCTCAACTTTACGCCGAACAACGATCTGCACTCTATACACGAATATGCAAACGATGATGTTATTCAGTATCCTGAAAATATTCCGATACAGTCTCAAACTTTACCTATGCCACCGAAGAGAAAGAAAAAAATTGGAAAAAGGGATTTCAAACACTCGTCTCTCAACGACTTCAACAATGTTGCCTCTGAGGTATGGGAAGAGCCGCAAGAAAATGAACCTATAAACGATGTAAGTAAATTTACCTAATTATACCTCTACTTGTTTTACATTTCTATCCTAAGTTGACGTGTAAGGTAAATAATGAAACAATTCACAAATTGAAAATGTTAGTCTCGATTAAAACGAATAATTCACGATTTTTTTACACTCGTGACACAGACTTTTAGTGTTTTTTTAAACCTGGAAATCATGATTAACACCCAAACAAGATGCACAGTTTAGTATTTTTTTAATTTATTTTTTTCAATTTTGATCCAAATTTTATTAAGTTACACTATCATTATTTTTTGGCAGAAAGTTTGCCGAAGAGTAAGTAATTTTTCGATATCCCCGTTAATATTATGTACCTAAGAAAAGCGAAATATTTACACCCTGTTGATAATTAAACATTTATAGAACGATTGAAAATCTTTAAAATTAGGAACTTTTACCTTTAATGAGATTAGCACAATTCTTATTTAAATATTATTAGGTACAATGTTAACTAGTAGAACATTGTTATGATCAGCTGAAGTTCAGTGACCTATTAATGTACAATATTAAAACAAGGTGGATGACATGTGTTTTTCTTGTACAATTAGTATCACAGCTAGACATCTTGGTGTGGAACATCATTTTATTAATTAACTAGCTGACCCGGCGAACTCTGTTTCGCATCAAAAGTAATAACTGCTGCCCCGCTATGTTAATACTGCAATATCTTCGACAAATTTGAAGTCGATAGCAGCTATAGGTTAAAAATGGGAATTTTCCATTGTTAACACCCCCGCAACTCCCCTTGTGGGTGGAATTTCGTAAAATCCGTTCTTAGCTGACCTCTACTCGGCGAAAGGAATAATCCTACCAAATTTCAAGTCGCTACGCCTTATGGTTCCAGAGATATCGTGATGAGTCAATATATAGGTGGAAATCTCTTATATATATAAAGATAATAATTGACTAATGCACGCAATAAACTCATTGTTCATCCATTACAGAACATACTGTTATTAGGCCCTACTGCTGTGTTTTTATTATTGTAACGATAGATATATCTTATAAGAACCTAACTATTTTATTTTCAAATTAAAACCGTGATATTATAAACAAGGATGCGAAGAAATTTAATGAAAGTTGGTTTATTGTAAAAAATATGAATCATATTAACATTAATTAAAAAAGGATTCCGGGTTTTAGTATAAATTATTATAAAAAATAATAATAGCATTCTAGACCAATGCCATAGTAAAGGTGGTCACCTTTACTATGGCACACTAGATACCTATGACTATTCATAGGTATCTAGTGTACCTACATATAACGAAAGATTGCTTACGTAATATGTTTACTATTATTGTACTGCCCAGTAACACATATTTAAGTTTCAAAATCCAAATCTTTAAAGTTAGATAGTAATATTATAACAATAATAATAAATAACAATTGAATTTTATTATATTTCAGATAATTGTGTACCGTACAGAACACGAGTATATTGTACCACAAGATTATCCACAATCAATAGCAGAGACTGAACAAAGTCCAATGCCGCCAAGAAGAAACCGCTCTAGAAGTTCTAGAGGTACCTCTCTTTGTGATGACGACCGTACTTCTCATGGTGCCGAATCTCTAACTCTTGACATAAATATGCTACCAGCAGATGATGCTGATATTGACAGAATAATACGTCACGAGAGCCCTGGCTATGCAACAGTTGACAAAGGCCCTTATGTACCCAGCAAAGGTGCCAGACGTTCTAAGAGTAAAACTCCACCCAGGCGGCGCAAGAGTAATAGTTCAGAGCGCAAATACTACACAGTTGGGCCCACAAAGCCGGTAGTACCAGATCGTCCACCAAGAAAAAAATCATCTACAAGTTTGATGACTTTAGATAGTTTTACAAAACGCTCAATTAGTGGCGATTTAACACAGTATGTTGAAATAGATGGACCCATTGAAGAAGTACACCGAGATTTGCACTCTGGAGAGATCGTAAGCAAAATGAAAGACAGACCTTTACCTCCACCACCAAGACCACCCAGAGGATCTCGACGAGGTAGGAAAAACAAAAGTGAACAACAGAGTTCACCTGCACAAGCAGAGCCCGCAATGGATACCGCACAAAACCTGGAAAATGATGATGTCCAACTTGAAGACGTTATAGAAATCGAAGTATCTACTCAAACAGATCCTCTGCCTGACGATTTGGATTTTGAATTGGGAATAGATGAAAATCTGGATATATCCATGTCTAGTTCCTTAAGGGATATAATTGACGATGATTCTATGATAATGAAGAGTAATACAAAATTAAGGGGAAGTCCGCATTTTTCTCGCCCAACGTCACGATCTGAAGCTTCTTCAAAATTATCAAATCCTAAAATATCTGAATTATCCAAAGCAAATATTGGACGGACATCTCCTACAGTTATATTGGTTGAAAGACGGGTATCAAGTCCTACGAGAATCAATGAACGAGATGAAATGTTAACTGAAGCATCTTTAACTGTTCAACATATAGATATTGACCAAGTTCAAATACCAGATGTTCCACCACTTCCAAGAGCAAGAAAAACCTCAAGCACAGTTCAAAGTTTCAAAAATACCACCAATCAAAGTGACGAAAAGGCTCTTGAAAAGGTTTCTGACACAAATAGAGACATACAGTTAGATAACTTAGTAACACAACGACTTCAGGTAAAAGACTTAGATGTTGGTCGACTAAACGTTTCCGAACTTCAAGCAAACAAAATTTTAGTATCAGATATCGAAGGAATGACACTCCAAGTCTCGGAACTAGATACAAAATCAGGACATATATCCGTTAGTGGGATAGAGTTCTCTCAGTCGGTAATAGACGAGATAGTAAAGAAATTCGCTGAAATATCTACGACTCAAAGTCAACCTCCCCCATCACAGTCTGGGGCAAATCTGGAAGTCATTGAAAGTCAAAGACCTATTAGCAGGGAAGAACAGACACAAACCGACGACCTTCCGGACCAAAAAGCTGAAAAAATACAAGAAAACACAAGTATCGATAAACCTGAAGTGACTTCAGAAGAACCTCTTCCTACATCGTGTAACCCTGATGATATGGCTGCACCACCTCAAAGGCCGCCACCCCCCGATCTAACGCCACTGCTTTATTCCTATTTACAAGATCTTACTATACCACCTGCATCATTTTATCCTTCACGTTCTTTACGAGAGCGAGTTTTTCCAGAACACCATGAACCGCAACACCAAACACCGCCCCCACCTACAAGACGTGCGAAAAGAAAACCTGCGGCACCCCTGTCTGAAACTAGCTCCGAAGATGGAAGACCACGTCCATCTCCTCGGAGAATGCATCCACCAGTAAAAACACATGAGCCAACTACTATAGCAGAAGCAGGTGTACAATTTCTCCGCGTATGTCACATGTCTATCAGCAGGACAGTAAGAAATATATTTAATAGTTTCATGTCCTATATCAGCGGTGCTGAAGATAAAAAAGACGTTCAGATGGCTATGGTTATTTTCCTAGTACTTATAGCTGGACTCATAATGCTCGGCTTGAGTGATAGTCGAGCTGTGCATCATCATCATTGGGAATTCTTCAATCCACCAAATGGAAAGCCATAATATTTTCCCATGTTTGTTATCAAATAACAAGTAGATTAACATTGAAGAACCTTTATGCAACTCAACTTTAATATTTAACTAGCATATTAATCAATTAAATTATTATTACCTGTTATTTATAATTAAGTGTTGAGTAATGAGTAGGTATGTACACTGTGAAAATAACTCAATATTCTTGTAAATAAAATTGTAGTTGCACAATTGTTACAATGATCTGTCAAAAGTATCTTCTTACCTACAGGAGCCCAAAAACTGTATGATACACAAATGTTTCATGAATAGAAACGAGCATTTCTGAAATTGAGACTTCTTACTACAGTTTAGTTTTGATTAATATTTTGTTAATGATCTTATGTTTATTATCTACTACTCAGTATGCATCTCTAAGCATTTTTATTTTATAATAAAATGTCAGTATCGCTTGCAAATTCGAAAAAAAAAACTTGCTAACCTGGTACAATTCCAATCGGCTAATGTATATGATTCAGTCCGTTTGGTAGAAGCTAATTTAGAATTTAGTATTCGCTTTTAATAACCCTAATTATGAGTGGGTCTATATGGTGATAATATAATTCAACAAAAGTAGGTATCATTATTTTTTCTAACCTTAACCTTTAAACAATAAACGTATTTCCCAAAAAAGCAGCTAAACTTTAAGTCCACAATAGTCAATTATCATCAAAATTTAATAAAACAAAAAAGTAACTTTTTGGTTACATTAAATTATTTACTACTAAGTAATTGTCTCTAACTAGTAAGTTTCGCGGAAATTTCAATATAAAACTGTAGTAATTTACAATGACGAGATACATTATTATCTATAATTTTTAAACCCACCATTGACGAAATCTCCCCTAAATAGCTCCATCAACTTTATCATTAAAATCATTTATAATCAATTATATAATATGTATGTCTATTGTAATTATGATGCAAGTGCATTATATGTATGGAAATATTATAATTGTTTCTATTAAATTCGTAGTTAATTAATTATACATTAGTTTTATTAAAACTAATAAGTGAGCTGCCTGCTTTACGCAGATGACGCCGTGCTCTTAGCCGAATCGCCGTCTGATCTGCAAACACTAGTCACTATTAAGAAAGATAATTGTTTGATGAAAGGCTTACAATTGAAAGGGAGGAATCCAGAACGGATGCAAGGATAATGGTTGAAGATGTAGTGCTGGAACAGGTGAATGAAATTGTATGTCTTGGATGTGCTTTTAGCAGGGATGGAAGGTACACCGCTGATGTAGAAAGAAGAGTAGCGTTAGGAAATAAAGTAAATGAGGCGTTGGGCAGATTCCTGGGCGCAAAAGATATTAGCAGAAGAGTCCATCTAGCAATTCACAATGCAATACTGATCCCAACGCTAACTTATGGAAGCGAGAGCTGGGTATGGCAGAGCGTGCATGAAAGTAGGATAAACGCTGTCTAAATGAGGGCATTGCGCAAAATCGGCGGAGTGACCCTCGCTGACCACGTGGAAAACAAGGTTATAAGGAAGAAAGTCGGATTGAAAGAGAGTGTCCGTGTAAAAGTAAAAAGGGCATGCTCCGATGGTTCGGACATGTAGAAAGGATGGATGATGCAAGATTGACTAAGCAGATATACTATGCAAAAGCGGATGGATGTAGGAGTCGAGGACAGCCTAGACACACATTTCATGACCAAATAGAACGTCTTCTGGAAGAAGGTGATATTAGTAGATTCAAAAATCGACGCGCGTGCATGAAAAGTCTTAAGAATTGATTATAAAGTTAAAAATGGATTAAAAAAAAATACAGCCCATTTGAAGATTTATAATCATAACGTTATTAATATATATTATAGTGAAATAAAAAGATTTAATGTTGTTTAGATATGTCTTTTATTTGTAACAGGTAAAAAATATCATTTTCCTCGCTGCTAAATTATAAATACGTTAATAATGAGAATGCACCAACAAAGTACCAACTTGTGTAACGTCATCAAATCGTGGTTTATTTTTAATTTCATCAGGTCATTTCATTTTCTATTATTAGAAATATTTATATTATTAAATATTTGAGAGAAGTAAGTATCACTATAAACTTGGTACAAAAAAGAGTCGCTTTCACAGAGAAAGTGACTATATTTTTAATGTATTGTTTTTGAAAACATACATCTCTCTAGCAATCGTTTAACGTTTTTAACGACTTTTAAAAACTATCTTTACATAGACATCTAGTAGCGGGTGGTGGTACTACTCATAATTGATATTACAAAGTTAATAAATTCAGCTATTTTTGTTTTGCACTGAATTTATGTATTTTTTCAAGTAAATAACTTTGACCGATTGAGTTGAAAATTTTGTATACACGCTGAGTTTGGATGACAAGGTCAAGAGTGATAGAGCCACGCAGTTCCCTGGGTGAATGGCGGTCGGCTCGAGGGTGAAATACCACGACCTCTCATCCAGACATATTTTTTAAGCTTTTCTACATTATGAAAAGTTAAGAAAAAGATTTTGATAGTAACTCGAAAAATTATGTGAAATCACGCTGAATCCAATATGGCGGATTAATTTTTATTGCATTTCTACAACATGGGTATCAAATGGGAGGGCTTGTTGGGAGTAATTCGAAAAATAATCCAACGTCATTCAAAATCCATATAGCGGAATAGATATTTTTAATACATTTCTACAATATGGGTATTAAATTAATGAGCTTGTTGAGAGTAACTTGAGCATGATGTGACGTTATTCAAAATACAAAATAGAGTTCTAGTTATTCTACCAGATTCTACTTAGACCCAGATAAATATTTATTTTGGGGTGGTGATCGAATCAATCTCAATTCCATAGTCGCTAGTTTTGCCAATGCACCGCCAGGCCCGTCGTAATGTAAGTCAGATGTGCTCTTTTTTCACTTAGTATGTTATAAATGTATGTATGTTACTACATTTCACTTCTTTACCACGGAGGGATTCCACGCACTGTTTATATTTTTAATTCATGTTTAATATAGTAAAGAGCAAGGAATAAATCCAAAACCTACTTATTTATAACTGCTGAGACAAAGTTCGCCGGATTATATAGTTTCCATCAGGGTATTTGACGTCAAAATGAACCTCGTGGAGTTGGAGAGCTGGGAATTGTCCATAATACAGTTTTTTTTTTTAGTAAATTGAGACTAACTGGTTAAAAGAAACTCCCAATAGGTATTTTGTTCCCTCACAACCTCATAAAATAACCGTGTACTGATTTGTAATCCTTTATAGGGACACGAAATAGAACCGGTGCACTGGTGATGAAAAGTGGTTCACTTACCATAAGGCTTCAGAAATCATATTGTTCATTAATAGCTTTTACTCCGTATAGATGTAAAGATTCCGATCTCTATTGCCAACCACAGGTAAGATTAAAGAACTCATTACATAGTATAAAACAAAGTCACTTTCCGCAGTCGGTCCTCTTATATGCCTATATCTTTAAAACTACGCAACGGATTTTAATGCGTTTTTTTTAATAGTTAGAGGGTGTCGACGGGGTGGTTTTGATCTATAATTCATATATGATGTTGTAAAGAAAAAAAAAAAAAGTAAACGTTGGCTGAACCCTAAGTGATAGATCAAAACAATGTTCTTCTATTACTAAACACCTTTAGAAGGTCCGTCATATGTCTATCTCTTAGGAACCATTGTTATTTTTTTACTTTTTACGAGAAACAATGGCTTATGTACGAAAAGATTTTAAATATTACAGTATTAATTTTCATCCAAAGAAGTGCCATAAATAGATTGTGCATGTAATATAGATGATCTTGGCCCTTTACGGCATGCAATTTAAACGAATATTTTCGAAGATATTGCAGTATTAACATAGCGGGACAAGAGTTAAAGCCGATAAATAGCACAAATTGAACCTCATATTCAAAATCTAGTACTCATTTATTACTTTTGATGCGGAACAAAGTTCGCCGGGTCAGCTAGTAATATGACATATAGCAGCTGGGTTCAATTAACAGAGTGTGTAATCCTCAATGACGGTAAAATAAGACAGCAAAACTCAAGAGAGATTGGCATATAGACGTTAATGCAGCCCCCATACACCCCTAGTCGTGTACCCGCAGATTTTCACGTTTCGGTATCTTCACACTTCTTTAGACGGTATGAAGTTATCCTCAAGAGAAGACTGCCAAAACCACTTGTCGCATTTTTTTAATCAGAAGCCCCAAAGCCGAGAAGATGGTAGATAGTCATCGAACAAGATGGCATGTATATATTTTTTTATTAATTTAGTGACTGTACGTGTAAAGAATAGATATTGTATAAAAATGTCTTGAGTTATATTTCTCCCTAGCCCTGGAATTATTAAGATTTAAGTCTCAATTTCACATTTTTATTATTGGATAGGAGGGCAAACAAGCACAGCGCAAGCGCAAGCGAGGTACCTGATGGTAAGTGACCAGCGCCGCCCGGTTGCGTTGCCAACCTTTAAGGGAGAGTAGGGGAAGGGAAAGGATGGGGAAGGGAGGTAGGCCTTCGAGTACCTCTCTCACCGAACAAAACGCGGCATGAACCATTTTACGTCGATCTTCTGAGAGATCGTGGTATTTCACCAGTCGAGCCGGCCCATTCATGCAGCGGATTGCTTGGCTCTACCACTGTTAAATCTACAACTTGTATTAAAGAATTATTGACTAGTTTAGGTTACGTTATTATATACAGAAGTCCCACCAAAAACAATGGTTCCATAACGTACACAAAATAACGTAGAAACAAGGCTACTCCACATTGTATATTTGTCACGGTCGCTTCAGCTGCACGATATTAAAATATGGAACGCGATGGACCAGAGGTGTTATACAAGTAACGCGTACGTCATATCAACTCATTCTTTATCTAAGGTCTAATTAAAGTGGGCAACATAGATTCTATTCATACTAAATCTATGGTGCTTAAAACTCATTCGACCACATTCGGTCTTTCGACAGTTGTCATTCGTTTGCCATCACAGTGAACCGAACGGAACGAGTACCTAGTACCTACTCAGTACCTACTACGTTCTTGTTGAATTGCTCAATGGTTGTCTTGTCAGTTCTCTTGTCATTGCGGGTTATAACGTAGCTGGCCGCGTCGCGAGCTGATTGTATTGCTATCAGATATCGACATATCGTAACAGTCTCGTGTTGTATTATTTCACATAACTATTAAATTTCATAATTCACAAAATATTTGCAATATAAATTAAAATGAAGCGTAAGAAAACAGGAAGAGTGTATTTAAATACTTGAACTATGAAGTATATTTTATAAACAACAAGTAAAACAATAGACAGTTAAAATGTGTACATTTATATGTTGGATATTTGTAATAAAATGAAATGAATCCCCCGAGACGTTTTTATCTAAGAGACTCTGATCTCAGTGAAAGGACGATGAATCGGTGCGGTTGCTGTTCCTTGATCTCCAACCTGCTGCGGCGCGCAATGTGCTTCAGCAGCAGGCGTGGTAGCAGCGAAAGCTACTACCGCGAAATAGGGGACCAGGATACTCTGGTAAATAATTTAATTAGATAAAATCATGAATAAACACATCTTTCATAGCATCAGGCACGCTTTGTTCATTCATTTTACTGTTTAATTTCACTGCAGATATAACACACACCAATCTCACTAGAGATCACAGATTTCGTAAAAACTTAATATTTGCTGGGCAGTGTTACTTCAAATGTTAATGTATGCTTTATTCTGGCCTATATTAAACTGTTCGAATTATATTGGTTATGATTTCATAGTTCCAGTGTGAACAAATACTGTTGTTGCTTTGTATAGGTGGAGAAAGTGTTAGATTTCTCTATAAACTTATATATTTATTTAAAGTTGCATCACATACTTTATTTCTATAACATTAAGAGCTAAATCTTCAGAAAAGGTTATTATTATTTAAATAATTACAATTTAATAACTTTTATTTAACAATTAATCCTAATATTAGTAATGAATGTAATAATCACTCCTGTGGCATGTATTTTGTTATCGCTTGACACACAAAATTAATTTAACTTTTTTGATGCTCAAACAATACTTAAATTTAATAATCTTTTAATATATTACTTATTGTATTTAAAAACTTGCCAAAATGCCATGGCAATCATTATGTAATAATTGTAGCAAATTAACATACTAATACTAAGCACTTACTATTAAAATTACAGCTGTGTAGCACTCTTTATTATACCAAAAAAAAAATTAATTATATCATTGTAAAATAAATTAATGCTATTAGTTTTTACTACTAATTCAATTTATTTAATGTGTGACAAAATTGACACTATAATTTTAAATTATCTTTTTAATAGTATTTAATAAAGCTTAAGAGTTAATTCCAACTAATTAAAACTTGTCTTTTAAAGATTGATCACTGTTATAATAAATAATAAAATAGCCTTTTATTCAGACTTTCCTTAACTATAGGTTACATATATTATAATATTTATTTATTTATAATACGGCTTAAGAGTTAATTCCAACTAATTAAAACTTGTCTTTTAAAGATTGATCACTGTTATAAAGCAGATATTATATATATATACATGATATAGTATAATAATTTACAAAAACAAAAAGAGTTTAAAAAACCAACAATTTATGTTTTAGTACTTGGGATAATAATAGCCAGAATTCACTAGTTGAATACTAGTTTTTTACCTCAACACCGCACTCATTTAACTAACTCACATTCCTTGAGGGTCATCAGATTTAAATGCAAACATAGTTTATGAATCCTTCCAGGAAAAATCATTATTGAACTGTGAAGGTTATACAAAATTCTGTGAAGTATCATGGTTTATTGACTATTCAAGAAACTCTGATACTTTACAGAACTTAAGTGGGTACTCTGACGCTTCTACTTCAAGGGATAGCCTGTGAGAGGGAAACATATTGGGTACCGTTAAATAGTACTTAAATTTTAACTGAGGCCGGTCCGTACTAAGTTTAAGAGACAGTAGTTTTTATATCAAACAATACTAAAATACACGGGGACAGCATACTAAACTGATATTTACTTGTTTCTATGCTTCTGTTTCTCCGATAATTTATTATTATTATTTTTTTTCGATTTTTTGTTTCCATTATACGCATAAGTTATGTATGTATATTATATATTCCTTATAAAGTATCATTAGTTAATATTACCTTGAAGATTTTCTTTAATTTGCTGTAATATTTTCCAATTTTTAAACATTTAAAAATCTTATAAATATAAATTACACATGCTCTGAAACAGCTAAAATGATACTTATGAAAGTTACCTGCATATATATTTAGTTTTCTGATTATAATTGCAATTAGATCTGTAACTAAGGTTTAAAAGAAATTTCATTTTTAATGTCTTATTTTATTTTATAGTAGCTGGCCTGGCGAACTTTGTTCGGCATCAAAAGCAATAAATGAGTAAATTTTGGATATCATGAAGTTCAATTTGTGTCCCGCAATGTTAATACTGCAATATCTTTGAAATTATTTGTTTTAATTGCATGCTGTAAAGAGCGAGGATCATGTATGTTACATGCACAATCTATTTATGACACTTATTGGATGAAAATTAATGCTGTAATGTTTAAAATCGCTTCCTAGCTAAGCCATTATTTCTCGTACAAAGTATAAAAATAGAAATGGTTGTTGTGGGTTATCCCTAAGAGATAGACATATGCCCTCGCGAACTTTTTGGTAGACCTTCTGAAAATGTTTAATAATGTAGAACATTGTTTTGATCTATCACTTGGGTTCAGCCAGTGTTTGCAATTAAAGTGCTAAATCTCGAAAATTATCATTTTTTCTTTACAGCATCTTATATTGATTATACATCAAAACCACCCCGTTAACACCCTCTAACTACTAAAAAAAACCACATCAAAATCCGTTGCCTAGTTTTAAAGATATAAGCATATAAGGGGACAGACAGCGGAAAGTGACTTTGTTAAAACAAAGTCATAGTATAAATACTATGTAATGATTTATTAATTATTTGGCATTGGAAAATTATAACATATTTAAACAACCCTAAATTCCACCCTTCACCCTTCTATGGCATCCCCTAATTATTGTTAATACAAAGAAAGTGTATCTGGCTCACCACTGTCTATATCTAATATAGAAAATTCTTGTGTCACAGTTTTCGTTCCCATACTCCTCCGAAACGGCTTGACCGATTCTCATGAAATTTTGTGTGCATATCGGGTAAGTCTGAGAATAGGACAACATCTATCTTTCATCACACGGGTAGCCTACCCCTCACTATTTTTTTTAATTTTTCGATATATTTCTGGTTCTTATTTTTATTGTAAAACGGGATACAAAAATACATACAACCCTAAATTTTCAACCCCCTACGATCAACCCCTATTTTTTAAATTTTATTTTTCGGCAAGACCACGTTTGCCGGGTCATATATTAATGACCTAATTTGCATGAAATGTAGTTGATTTTTGTGTTTCAAAAGTTTCATTACTTTAATTACATCTATAGTTTTGTGAATATTATAAGCACCAGTTGTAAGGATTAATTAGGTACCTCTTCATTTTATTAAACTACGGCCATAAATGAATACACCGACCAGCGAATTGCAGTTGGTGGCCACACCAGGGGCGTAACATTTTCTGTGTCAATTCTTTTAAAAACCATTTTCACCCATCATTTAAGTGGAGTGAGATTGCTTGGGTTCGCAATATTTACAACTAGCTGACCTAGTGAAATTTTTGTAGCCTCAGAAAAAATAAATTAATATAAAATCTAAAAAAGTAACTTAACTTACTCCTACTTAATCAGACAGACAGACAAAAATTGAATAAAAGACAATTTTCTTGTATGTACCTTTATAAAACATTTAAAATAATTAACGCACACCCTCAAAAACCCCAATTAGAATATAGTAATATCAACGCAATGCATACACCAAATATTATTTATTTGTGCGTTAATATTTTTCAATTGTGAAATTAGTATTTCCTTTTCGTTTCGAACAATTTTAATATTTTATTGTAAAAATTCTTAATACCCTGATTTACTTCCATTTTCGTTTGTATGCACTGTTTAGTTGCTGTGTAGGATAGCTGTAACTTAGTTCTGGCTAAATTTGAGAAAAAATAACATAGCTACATAAAAAACAAACAAAATCGATCCAGATTCCGGTTCTGAACAAATTTCAGGGTTTGCGATAGATATATTTACATCTTGTAAATGTAAATGTAGTAAAAAGCAGTTATGTCCATATTGCGAACAGACACTTCAATTTTATTTATATGAATAGTTTTAAGAGATAAGTCTTCAGCAATCTTCTACCTGAATTTCTACGTCCCAAATGGAACCTATTGCCATACACCGGGCATATTATTATAAGTCATCGACATTTAATACATGAAACTTTCGAAAAGGATTCCGGAAAGTCATTGGTTTGAGCCCGGTTTCGATCCCGCGACATCTAGCTATAATAATTTAACTGTCGACGCGACAGAGTCGTTTAAAATGTTTAATTAATATTTTACAACGTTTTATTTAAAGTATAATGTTTTAATGACACATTACTAGTGTTCATTAAAATGTAATAATATAAATGAATTACATATTTTGAAATATGAATGAATCATCATCTGGCCTGACTCTTTCCTCTGTTTATGAATGCTTGGTAAGAGTAACAGTCTCGGATACCATATTTCCATAGCGCAATGGTTAGAGCGTTTGCAATGCGTAATTGCTCCTCTCATTTTCATATGTGCCAAAGGATTTAGGCTATATATTATAATATTATATTGTTTCTATATTATAGAATATCTAGTGGACTCAGCGAACTTTGTTTCGCCTCAGAAGCAATAAGAAGAAATAAAAATGGTGATTGTGAGTTGTCTCTAATATATAGACATACACCAGCGCAGACTTTTTTGTAGACCTTTTGAGGGAGTATAATAATGTAGCTGACCTACATCTCTCACCGAGAGAGGTACATCTCTCTCACCGAACGAAACGCGGCATGAGCCACTTTACGTCGATCTACTGAGAGGTCGTGGTATTTCACCGGTCGAGCCGGCCCATTCATGCAGCGAACTGCTTGGCTCTACCACTGTTTATAAATTATACATGTACACATAACCCCGTTTACACCCCCGCACCCATGAAAAAACATCAAAATCATTCAAAGATCTAAGCATTTAAGGGGAAAAACTGCGAAAAGCGACTTAGTTTTATACTATGTAATGATATATAAACATAAATTTGTTTGTTTGATTGTTTGCAGTTGAAAAGTTTCCACCTCATGACATTTAGTTTATTACGCAGATCATCTCCTTTGTATAAAGATTAAATGCCAAATATGGCACTACTCCGCGCACGAATGGGCTTAACAATGGATGCGAAAGTTATATTATTAAGTTATTTTTTTCTCCTTCATATATTATAGATAGTTTTATATGTAAATACGTCCCTTGCGGTGTAAGCAGAGAGAACAAATCGCCATAAGACACGATTCTTATCTACACTGGCGAGCAAAAAAATCGACTCACTTCATACTTGCGCACTCAAAGTGGTCTAGTTTTAAAATTAAGACCTAAAACGTATTTTAAGCCTTAAATTATTTAAGTTCTAGATCTTAGCTTTAAAATGAGTACAAATACTCTTAATTTTTACTAATTTTCTTGAACAATAATTGTTTTGAAACTTTGCGAGTGCTAAAATTTGAAAAATTAAGGGTAACATTTTTTAAACAAAAGACATCAAAACATTTTAAATAAACTTTATTAGATAACTAGCTGTGCCCGCGACTTCGTACGCGTGGAATTTGTGATCAGATAGCTATATTTTTACATAGACAGTTGAGAAGTAATTACCTCTAAAATGAAATTGTAACTGGTAGGATAAGTACAGATTGCGGTAGCAATGGTTGTTGCCCGCATTGTTTATTTTCATTTTAACAGGAATTTTTGTAGTATAGCTGTAGCCCGCGACGTCATCTGCCTGAACGCTATACAGCACCAAAAATACCTACGATTATACCTTTTAAAATAACATTTATTTACCCGTTACTTCTTTACATTTCATAAATACAGAAAGTACAGTAACAGAGGGAGACTGTCTTTTGTAAAATTGTTGAACTTCAAAAGTGCTGATTTTCAGTCTGCTTTGAATAAATGACTTTATGGTGATTCTGCTGAATTAAGTAATAAGTTGCGACTGAAGCAAATGTAGAAAATAATGAATAAGAAAATATAAATATAGAAAAGGATAAAAATATATACTTATAAAACTTCTCTATAAACAACATTGCTGGTTTGGCTCTCCGCAGCCAAAATGTAAAGAGAGTCAGGACTGGTGACGCGGGAGCAAGCGACGTACAGCTGCCCGTGTGAGAAGCAGCTCGTCCTGAGGTCGACACCCGCTGCTCTCAGTGTCTGCCCCTGCGACTTATTGATGGTCATCGCGAAGCAAACACTCACGGGGAACTGTACGCGCTTGAACTGGAACGGGAAGTTATGAGGTATGAGGGGAATGCGTGGTACAAATACTGCCTCGCCTACGCCACAACCCGTAAGAATTTCCGCCTCAATGCTGTGTCTGTGGAGCGAGATGACTTTAAGGCGGGTCCCGTTACACAACTTCGGAGGAGATAGGTTCCGAAGAAGCATAATCGGGACACCGACTTTCAGCTTGATAGTATGCGCTGGAAGTCCACTTGCTGACAGAGAGTTCAGAAATTCCACGGGATAATGTGTGGCATCATCTTGCTCGATGACAGTGTTTATAGAGGTGTAAACCACTTCATTCCCCTCAATTTTCGAGAGAATGCATTCGTTGATTGCTTCAGCCTGACCATTTTTGGGCGTCAAAATTGCCCGCTCACATACCCAAGAATTCTGCTGGTGCGGTATATGACTGATGTCCCCGTACACACAGCGAATGAGTTCTTCTAAGCTGGATACGACTCTACCGAGAGACTCTGGAAGCACCACCTGCCCACCTCTCTCCTCTGGTAGAGTGCCTTCGCCAAGACTTAGAAGAACATCGGAGAATTCTTGAGCACGTGCATTGCCGCCGAGCCGAGCTCTCATATTAATGGTCAAGCGCAGCGTACGAACTCGTGACCACAGCGAAGATCGTTTCAACGAAGCATTCACCTCGTCAGCCCTCGATCCCCGCGTCACCACGGGAAGCGTTTGTCGGAAATCGCCACTGAATAGAACTGTGACACCACCCATCAAGTGTTCGTTCCTGCGGATGTCCTGCAGGGTTCTGTCCACGGCCTCAACTGCTTTTCTATTGGCCATCGTACACTCATCCCATACGATCAGAGAGCAATCCTTCAGCACGTGTCCCTTATCACTATTGCGTGACACACCACAAACAGGCGTTTCGGTGCTCTCTAAATCGATGGGAATTTTAAACATGGCATGTGCTGTCTTGCCACCCGGAAGCAGTGTGGCAGCGATTCCCGACGACGCTACAGCAATGGCAATTTTGCCTTGCCTCCTGACCTCTGCAAGTATGCCAGTGGTAACAAATGTTTTTCCTGTTCCACCAGGAGCATCCAAGAAAAACATTTTACCCTGGTTTTGCCCAACGCTTTTAAGAACAGTGTCATAAATTTGTTTTTGCTCTGAAGAGAACAAAGCGACATGGTGATTTCGTATGGTGGTCATTTCGCTCGGATCGTAAATTGTCTCAGCGTTATACTCTCGATTTCCACGGTCTTGATGCGGTGATGATTGGGGAGCTGGTAACCCATATTCGACCAATGGATTGCCGCCGATGGAAATGACCACGTCTTGAAGTGAACTAAGACAGGTGTTCAGCACGCGTTCATCAGTTACTTCGACTTCGTCTCCAGTAGCACGCCTCAAAGCTCGTAGAAAATCTTCAGATAGATGATGTCGATATTTTTCCCACAAAGCTACCGGGTTCGTGACTCCACAAAACACCAAGATGACGGCAAACAGATGACGCATACGGCTGGGGCTGTTACTGACGCTCGCCTCCGCGAGGGTGTCATCCCAGTTTTGGTCACCGTCGAGAAGGTGACGTGCTACACAGGCTGCGCGGTAAGTGGGATACTCCACGCCATCAAATGTTCTCAGAAAGGCAAAAGACGTTGGGCCTCGGATCGTGTGAAGTAATAACCGCAGAAAATAGCATTCGCCATTATTCGGGTGCACGGTATAAACTCTACCCAATACGGTGTCCTTGAAAATTCCCGGAAAACCTTCGACAGCACCTCCTCTTCGACGTCGGTTAAATATTCCCCTTTGCTTGTCGTACGTGTAATATGAAGGCACCTCGTCATACGTAAGGAACCTCGCAAACTGGTCGATTTCGCAGAGCCTGAAAAATGCCAAGAGAGTTGTTTGGCGCGGATTTTCTAAGCGCTCAGCAACGTTGTTGGGATCAAAATATATGCGCTGACCGTTTTCTAGGTGGACGTCTAAATGCATGACGGCAGGATGCCTGTCATGTATAGAGAACGCCAGTATCCGCCAAACTGCTTCAGACGTGCTGATGTAGCGACCGGACTGATACTTGGTCACCTCGTCTCTGTCAGTGTTCTGTAAAGCAAACGTCGCCTGATCGCTACCTTTGTTCACGTATTTGCAGATATATTTGATCGACCCGACGCTGGTGCACGACTCGACGTTGATGTGCGTCTGGAAGGTCCTGGACAGTACTGGTGAGTAAGGAACAATCCATCGGTTATCGACCGGTCGCGCCTGGCCACGCACGCTCAGCTCAGTGGAATGCCCGCCCTCTGCTGGTGATCGGCGCCGGTATGAGGGATATCCATCCTCACCAGTAATGGTTTCGTTGGTAAATTTTTTTGGGAATCTTTTTGTACAACGTCCGTCTTTCATACAAGGGGAACTTGGATTTAACGTGCCACAGGGGCCATGCACCATGTGACTTTTAACAATTTGATGCAGAACAGGATCAACGTCAGGGTCCGGAAGCTCTGCACTTATGACTTGATCAATCTGGATAGGCCTGATCTTTTCTTCCAACCACAAAAGGAGATGCGCGTGTGGCAAGCCGCGTTTTTGCCATTCCACGGAGTACATATGACATCGGACTGTACCAAACACTTTTGCCTTTGTTAGAAGATCCATAAGGCATTTCAACTTCAGGTGGAATACGCGAGAGATCAAGTCGTGCCTGTCGTACGAAACCTGTCCTGCAAGGAGTTGAGCTGTTATTTCAGGCCACTTTGGGTTGGTAGTGATAGTAATAAAGAGGTCCGGGCGACCAAACTTTCGCACATAGCAAAATGCATCTTGGGTCCTCTCGTGCATGTACCGCGGACCTCCTGTGAAGGTGGAGGGGAGAATGACCATCCTTCCTACATCTTGAGCATTGGCATCATTCTGCATGGCATCTCTGAGATGGACGTAGTTCTCAGCTCTCAGCTTTCTTTGATTGGACCTTATAAATACCAAACGCTCTGTCTCAATTTTGGCATACATGTCCACCAGAAACTGACTAAAGAGTGTACGATGATGGTGGAGATAAGAGCCATTGTTCACCCTCAGCTGGATCAAGAAGCTGTAGAACTGCATGGCGGACGTTTTTTTGTTATAATTTGGGGAGCCTGTCTGGGGGTCTACATTATAGTGGGCGAAATGGTAGCCATCCTCTCCGCGACAAAACATGAGCGGATATTGAAGAGAATCGTACGCGCGGTGAGTTTCGCTGATCCTTTGAAGCCGGTCATCGTGCGTGCGTAAGACGATATCTCTTTTATCACACTCCTGATCGACTAAGAGAACGGCGACCTCATTCGTCGTTGGCGCATTATATCGTCCCGGATGGGCTGCAATCGGCTTTCTATCTGCACTGATGACAAACTTAAAGCGGTTGCGCTCGTTCTCAGGCACCGACGCCAGAGCGGCTTTGAAGTTGCCAATGTGCGGATTAACGTTATGCAACATACTTTGCAATCCTCTGACCAGAACAGGGTCCAAATTGGGGATGTGTCTACTTCGTAGGTTTGCTTGTTCTTCAAAATCACTTACAAAATAAATTTGCAAAAATTTTGGAATGTCTGTAGGTAGCAGCGAACCGATTTGATGGTAAACTTGCCCCTGGACCTTGAATGTCGGCATGAAACCTGCTTCAACGATTTGATTTGCACCAAACGAAGTCATCTGGAAGGCGCTGTTATAAGCTCGGATGTTTTTCAAAAAATGGCTGGACTTCGGATGTTCGCCATTTAGTAAGATTCTTAACAGATCTGGTGGGTCTTGCATAGACTCCAAGCGTACCTTACCAGATGCACAACACATCCCATTGGGCTCTCCTTTCCATTTGCGGGCTTGACAGTGGGCACACACTTCTTCTAAGACACCAATATCTCCGTGTGCGGCGTAGTTAATCGCAACATTGTACATAAATCCACTTCCCTCTTTATTTAGCCACGATTGCTCTTCGATATCGTAAACCATGGATTCATCGTCAGATGTTGAAAGTTGATTCATGCTACGCCGCAGACGATCTAGTTCTAGTTGTGCCGCACGCTGTTCACCCGACCAAGATCCTCGAAACTCTTGAATTCTATCCCGTTCTAGCGATAGATGAGCAGACGTATCGCCACACACGTCGTGGTACCGCTGCTGAGCAGCTGCACGACGTTCTTCACGCTGCTCATCGTTCTCTAACGACCGTGAAAGGGCATGCTGAGAACGATCTCTTCTTAACCGGGTCATCCGCTCTTCATGATCTTCGATCGACCGAGAAAGAGAAGTGCGACTCCGCTGCGAATTCAACCTCGTCTCTCGCTGCGTGTATGTCTCTGACGCGCGAGACTCGGCGTGGCGCTCCCGGTCGCTTTCCAGTCGCGCTTCTCGCGCTTCGACACTCTCATAAAATCGAGCGGCATCTGAGCGAGAGCGCTGGGAACTCAACCTCGTCTCTTGCTGCGTGTACGTCTCTGACGCGCGAGACTCAGCGTGGCGCTCCCGGTCGCTTTCCAGTCGAGCTTCTCGCGCTTCGACACTCACATAATCGAGCTGCATCTGTGCGAGAGCGCTGGGAACTCAACCTCGTCTCTTGCTGCGTGTACGTCTCTGACGCGCGAGACTCAGCGTGGCGCTCCCGGTCGCTTTCCAGTCGAGCTTTTCGCGCTTCGACACTCTCACAAAATCGAGCTGCATCTGTGCGAGAGCGCTGGGAACTCAACCTCGTCTCTAGCTGCGTGTACGTCTCTGACGCGCGAGACTCAGCGTGGCGCTCCCGGTCGCTTTCCAGTCGAGCTTCTCGCGCTTCGACACTCTCACAAAATCGAGCTGCATCTGTGCGAGAGCGCTGGGAACTCAACCTCGTCTCTAGCTGCGTGTACGTCTCTGACGCGCGAGACTCAGCGTGACGCTCCCGGTCGCTTTCCAATCGAGCTTCTCGAATTTCAGCACTCTCGCACGATCGAGCGGCATAAGTGCGGCTGCGCTGCAAACTCAGTCTTGTCTCTTGTTGCGTGTATGTCTCTGACGCGCGAGACTCAGCATGGCGCTTCCGATCATTTAATAGCCGCATTTCGTATGCTTCTATACTTTCCAGAGACCGCAACGATGCATTTTGAGTGCGCATAGTATCTAATCGGGACTGGCGCGACGTACTACTTTCTCCATCTCGAATTTCCGCATTGTGTTCTCGAAGAGTAGCTATCCTTGCCTCACGCTCAATGGTGGTTTCAAGAGATCGAGCTAACCTTTTCCTTCGACTATCGTTTGAGGATTGGGATAGATTAGACCGTTTTCTAGGCATTTTGATTATTTTAAGTTTGAAAAATAACAGAAAATAATTTACACGCTGAGAATTTACACACAGATAATGATAGCTAAGCAGTAAGCAGTAGTCCGATTCCGAATGAAGTTTATTTAAGTAAATATTTTTTTTTTTAATTATATTTCAGGAAAGTATTTTCAGTTTTCACGTTAAATTCGACTAAGCACACGATAACTTATAGCAACGCAGGTAACCCCAGTTTCTATGAGTTGTCGCGGCGACATCCGTACTCATAACATCACTTTTGGTGAACGAAATTATAGCGCGATCTAATTCGACGCCAACGCCATCTAGTTAGCGAATAGGAAACATTTTTTTTTAATGGTGTAAAATTATAAAATTACGAAGCAATCATTACACCAATAAATACCGAACAAAAATATTAACAGTTTTTAGCATATACAAATACATTTTTTTAATTGTCTTGCTCATCTCTGAAAAGAATTAACGATACAATTTTAAAGAAGAAAATGCACAACTCCATCTATGACTCTTAAAAACATCTATTGACCGCAAGCGCATGATGAAATTTCAATTATTTATATTCAAAAAGTGTTTAAACATGTAATTCGACTTGATGTTTTTAAAATCTCAAAGATTTATTTATATCTAAAACCAAAAAGTGCTTACACGTGTAATTCAACTTAATGTTTTCTGTTTTGTAAATCTCATAGATGGCACTGTTTTAAAATTGTCTGTTATGTTTAACGGCATAAGTTAATTAAAATGTGAAGCTAACTTATATTATATTATTATTATTATTATATGTATAGATTAAAGCATGGTTATTAACATAATAACACCATAACAACATACAAATATGCGTCGTTAGATTACACGTTGCTACAGAATACATTGAAGAAATAAAGGTTCACTGCTCGTTCCTCGTAGGTGATAGCGTGATAATATGTAGCCTATATGTTGACCCGACTTCTTAATAATTTTCGTGCCAAATTTGAAGTAAATCCATGCAGTACTTTTTGAGTTTATCCCGGACATACATACAGACAAACAGACAAACAGACAAAAATTCTAAAAAGTATATTTTTGGCTTCGGTATCGATTGCAGATCACACACCAAGTATTCTTTTTAAAAAATATTCAATGTACAGTTTTGACTTTTCTACAATTTTATTATATGTATAGATGATGACCACTTTAATAACGAATGTTACCCCCTTTTGCTCTGATGACAGCCTCTAAACGGTTACTCATTGACCCAATGAGTCTACTCTACTGCTCTGTCTCGTGGTATACCCGCTCATTCCTCGGTCAGAGCCGCTTGCAGGTCAGCTCTTGTACCTGGTGCAGGATCTCTAGCCCGGATTCTTGTCTTTAGGTCACCCCATAAATGCTCAATAGGATTCAAGTCCGGGCTACGAGTTGGCCAGTCCATAACAGCGATACCCACTTCTCGGAGTTACTGCCGCACGACATTTGCGCTGTGTGGACGGGCGTTATCCTGCATCAGGATAAAGTTTTCTCCAATAAAACCAGCGTATGGGATGACGTGGTCTTCCAAGATATCTTCAATATACCGATGTGCGGTCAACCCTCCCACATGGTGGCCAGTTTCAATGAAAACCAGTTCAGTTTTTGCTTCCATTGATATGCCAGCCCACACCATACAGGAACCTCCTCCGTACGCAACAGTTTCTGCTATGCAGCATTGTGCGTATCGCTCCCCCAGCCTTCTGTACACCCTTCTCCTTCTTTCGCTACCATGTAGGCATACTCTGCTTTCATCCGAGAAGAGAACAGAGCGCCATTGATCCTCAGTCCAATCGACGTGTTCTCTTGCAAAACGTAGCCTGGCTGCTCGATGACCTGCAGTCAATTTGGGACCCGTTGCTGGTCTTCTTGGAGTGAGAGTTGCTGCTTTGAGTCTTCTTCTCACTGTCCAAGAACTTACAGCTACCCCACGTGTTTCAAGGAGCTCCCGTTGAACTTGGAACCCGGTGAGAGAATGATTCCTCAGCGAAGTACGGACGATAAAGCGATCGTCTGCCTCCGAAGTGGACCGATTTCTACCGGAACCTCTTCGTCGGTGATAACCACCAGTCTCCTTTGGTATATTTTTGATACCGCTGACTGGCTCATCTGCAAAGTACGAGCCACTTGATGTTGACTCAGGCCCTGTTGCAATAGGATAACTGCTTGAGCCGCTGTTTCTGCTGTGGTATCCATTTCCGGGAAATATTCTTGCTTGGAGATTGAGGGGGTGTGTACCTGTTGACGTTATACGGCCAACTGATAAGGGTGAAAGGGGTACGTCACCTTTTTTACGCCCTAAGGTCACCTAATGCAAACTGAGTGAACGAGAACGAAATCATAGAGTTACTGTTCCTCGACTATTGTGACAATGTCTAAAAGTTAACACTAGTATTTGTTATTTTTTTTTATAGCTATCATCTTGAACTTAGATAAATTAAGACCTAAATTAATATTTAGGTCATAATTTTAAAATTAGAACACTTTGAATGCGAAAGTTTGAAGTGAGTCGATTTTTTTGCTCGCCTGTGTATTACACCTCACTCGTTTCTTTGAATTTCATAGGTCGTGCGATACACGCGGGTCTGTATATAAGACTCTTGACATCAAGGACTCGCTCAAATTGATCATGTAAAGTGGCCGCCACACTTCTGCTTTTTCACATATTGATACCCTAATTTGCAAACCTACTAACTCCACTTTTTTTTCGAAAATGGCATTTTGATACCGGCAGATAGTAGATATTATCTAGTTACTATTGGTATCAAAATTTTCATTTTCGAATAAAAGTGGAGTTAGTAGTAGGTTTGCACATTAAGATATCGATATGCATATCTGCTCAGTCACTTTTGTATCATCCATTCTTTTTACATTTTTGAGTCATCGGAGCATGCATCGATCTTATGTAGAATAAGTATATGGAAGATATAATAAGATATATAGGTGTCTGTATTACGTCGATACAACTTGAAAGTTCACAAACATTGACCTACTTTCTAGTGATAATTAATCGTACAAACCTCAAACATTTGGCACTTCAAATACCCATCGAGATTTACCTCTGCTTCTGTGTGAGTACGCATTGTATTGAAACTTACAACACATCACTTTAACGTACCTACGTAATTTCGGTTGCATACATGAATCTTGAACTTTAGGTACATACCTTCACACCCAGTCTCTTGCGGAATTAACAGTGAGAACAGAGAGCCAAAAATCACGATTTTTTTCTTACAACTTCACTTGCTTCTTTATCTATCATACCCGTTTGCAACCCGCGAACGTGTGCTCGCGGTAAACCCGCTGCTGGCGCTAACATCACCTTAAAGTTTGTCAATAGAAAATTTTTCAATTTTTTTTAACATGGGACATACTATTGACTTTGAGTGAAAGATATAAGCATATAAGGGGACAGACAGCGGAAAGTGACTTTGTTTTATACTAAGTAATGATATGAATGATGATGACGAAATTAAAATACAATTGGATTGTTTTAAAAGTTTGCTGTGCTATGTAGTTATGAACTAAATATTTTAACCGAACTAAAAAAAATAGTAGGTGCTTAGTTTCATATTGCCTTTTTTACGTCATATAATTACAATAATTATCTATTTGCGCACAGAAGTATTGATTTATAAGCGGACCGCGTATAAATAGGCCAATCATTACTTTCTGACAATTATTTAATACTAAAACCATCAATAATAGTGTGAAAAATGAATAATATTTAAAGGAATAGAAATGAATTTCAAGATGGTATTATTCAAGACATTTCTCATTTGGTGAAGATATCTCGTAATGTAAACAGAACTAAATAGAATTTCATTTCGCGTTAGGGCTCTGCAGCGATGTTGTTTGATTTATTTTGTCACCCGACTGCGCTGGAAGCGGGTGTTACGTTATTTGGCCTTTTATACACCGCACACATATATCCATTTTCAGTTAGGAAGTTATGCTTGTTATATATTATGAGCTCTTAATTCGAACAACCTGGATGGAATTAAGAGCTCATAATATGCCCCATGTATTGCATTGTGGATTGCTAGCTGGGCTTTTCTGCTAATGTTCTTTGCGCCCAGGAATCTGCCCAACGCTTCATTTACGCTTTTTTCTAACGCCACTCTTCTTTCTACATCCGTGCTGTACCTTCCATATATATATTATGTATTTTAAATTTTTAATACTATGCCTACCGGCTTTTAGTGAAATATAAATACATGGTCGGCTTATAAAGAACTCGATACGTATTTGCTAATTTTTACCCACACCATACTAGTCAATATTTGTGTTTAGTTTCGCGAAAGATAACTACAATACGTGTATATTCTTGTAAAACATCTATATTATTACTAAACCATTAATTGTAAATTTTAGATAGACACTAGCCGACCGGACAAACCTCCTTGGAAAAATAAATTACGAACAATAACAAATAATTGTAGTAGTGAGTAAATAAGTATAGTAGATTTGATCTTAGAGGGGTGAAATTTTAGGGTTGCGTGTATTTTTGTATGTTGTATAATTTAAAAATAAAATAAAAAACATTTATTGACAAATAAAATATATAAATTTATTGTAGACCACCCTTAACATTTAGAGGAATGAGAAATTGATATGGCACGATTCGCAGACCACACAGAATTCCACGACAATCGGTCGAGTTATTTTGGAGGCGTTTAATGACAAACACATCGACACGAGAATTTTATATAGGTATCAGATTATTATGGAATCTTTCGTCCGTCCCGTGTGTTGTGTTTTTCAAGATAGACTCAAAATATCGGAGACATTTTCGCTTTTAAATGTTTTACTAAACCTTGGGGCTGTTATCTCGTTACGACATCAAATAAAATAAACAAATGTATATCAAGTTTATTTCCTAATCTCAATGGTCTTGATTGTTTTCTGGTTATGATAATATCTATTGCTTATTTTGTGAAGTAAAATTATACGTTAACTTGTAATAATTAGTTGATATATGCACAGATATATATAGATATAAAAAAATGAGATATTTCTGAAACTCTGCCTACCTAGGTACTGGGTATTGGAACGGGACATTTATTGGCAGGTAGCTAGTGTTATAAGGAGTAATTTGGTTACGAAGCTAACGTAACATTTTTTCTGAAGTAATGTTTTATTTATTGCTTCTGAAGCGGAACAAAGTTCGCCGCGACATCTAGTATGTAATAAATAAAATAATAATTAAACTAATAATAATGCTGCATCAGGAATACTAAGTATGGTGAATTGAGGCAGGTCATTACAGCCGTTTGTAAATTCATTTTTCATTACATAGTATAAAACAAAGTCGCTTTCCGCTGTCAGTCCATATATATGCTTACGCAACGGATTTTGGTGTGTGTGTTTTTTAATAGATATAAACTATCAACGGGGTGTTTTGTTTTGTGGATGGAAAAAAGATCACGTGATTAATGGCCGGGCCCTTACACCTTGACAAGGTCTATGAGAAAGCCCGTGATGGTGAATGTCCATGTCTTAGGCGTTCCGATAAATAGTGCCAATAAAACTTAATAAATTTCAAATTTTGCTTTTGTGACAATTCAAAGTTCGGGCGTGCTGAGCACATTTGCGTCATATTTAATCAGACGAGATTTTGCATTTCAATGTTTGAATTGCCACTGGATATTATGGAATGGTGTGATAGCAATTTTGATAAGTGTACTTACATTTTTAAACATCGACAGCAACAACTGATTTGATGGAAATTTTGATAATTTACCAACGATTGTTATACGTACAATGTTTGTTTGATAAATAATAATATATCTATATCTAGGTGACGCGTTATGATTATAATATATTTCCATTATTTAATTATTGTTGTCTGAATGAATGGGCCGGCTCGACCGGTGAAATGCCGCGACCCTATCAGCGTTTTTCCGCGTTCCGTTTACTGAGATATTCAAAGAACCACTGGCCTTAATTCACAGTTGCGTTGCCCTTGTCTTTGATGACTGAGGGAGGGTTGGTTGTCAAAAATTGAGATGTCACCTGGGCCAATTTGGAAGAGACACCATAAGAATTTCTTACAAACGTACAGAAACTGATGATCGCGCATTCACTGCAGGCCTAAATTAACTATAGTATTTTCTTTTACTGCAGAAATACCGTTCTGTCTTGTGTGGTAGGATAACCAGATACATCTTCTTCTCATAGTTGCACGTGATTTTTCTCTCTAAATAAAGTTTGCTTACATGAAAATATGATGCCCAGGAAAATTCTTATCGTCTTTAAAAGAAAGGCCATGCCTGCTGTGCTGACAAGCAACAAATAGTATTACTGTACGAGCGATATCAGATTCCTACCTTAGTAAGCATAAATAACGGAGCGCCACGAAACCTGGTCTAATATCTCATTATGGTTTTAATTTGTATATAATAAATATATAATTTGTATATAATAATGTCATTATTTATTATAAGACCTAATATATAGTGGCTCCGAATGTAATTATTATTTATATACGAAACACTGAGCCAGAGAGTAAAAATTAAATTAAAATTCTTACGTGGATTACACGCGTGAAGGCGTGAATAGGTAGATGTTATGTTAATAAATTCCTTTGTGGGGTAAGCAGAGAGAGCAGAGCGCCATAATGTGGTAGAGTAGTCTTGCAGTTCGCTACATGAATGGGCCGCCACGAACGGTGAAATACCAATAGGTACCTCTCGAAATATCGGCGTGAAATGGCTCGTGCCGCGTTTTGTTCGGTGAGTGAGATATCCGGAGGCCCGCCACGTTTCCCCTCTTATTTCATTAAGGTAGGGCAACGCACTGCGGCGTTCTTGGGCGGTAAGAACTTAATTACCATCAGGTGACCACTTGTTCGTTTGCCCTCCCATCCTATGAACAAATGAGGTAAGATTTTAACACACCTCACTCGCTTCTTCGGCTTTCATAACTACAATCTTGGAAGGTGTGTCGTAGCCGATTTCTGTATATCTGCTTAGTCAATCGTGCACCATACACGCCCCAACGATCGAAAGATATCTTGCTTATTTGACTTGTAACACAGATACTCTTACAATCCGAGTTCCCGTCTTACAACCTTGTATTCTACGCGGTTGGCGAGCGTCACTCCGCAAATTTTACGCATTGCCCTCATTTAGACGGCGTTTATTCATAACACACGTACATTTCTCTGCTAATTAATTATCATCATGTCTACATCGCAATGACATTTGTCAGATTATAAAGTTATCTGTACACGAGACAGAGTGTCGCCGATTTTATCATAATTATTATTATTATTATCTATATAAAAACAATCATATATATATATATATATATATACAACATATGTCTTATATTATTTCATCTTACACCAGTGACTTTACGGAAGTTATGTGTGATAAATATCGATGCCTGACCTCATTGTAGAAATAGGTGCTGCCGCCCATTGTGTAACAGCCGCTGACTACATCTTCGGATAGGTTACACAAAAAATTTAGTTCTTCTTCTATTTGAACATGACATTGTAAAAGATGCCGACGCACATACCGCATGCACCCCTATGTCGTGGACGTACCATAGGTCCGGACGAAGGGGTTTGAATCCTCGTTTACCACTCCCAACGAATGGAGCAAACTGCTGCGTCGATGTTCCCGAATAACTATAATGTGGACGTCTTGAAAAATAGAGACAACAGTTATTTAGCAGTTCAGGGCGCTTCACCACTAATGACTTACTATCACTTGCCAACAGGCGAAGTGTTATCAAGCGGCAGAAATTAAAAGAAAACAAATTTTTGACGCAGCTCTGCACACTTGCCATTTCATGACGATATCAGACTTTTTAATGAATCAACCACGGAGTCATGAAACAAGTGGACATTTATGAATTTCTAGAAGATCCAGCCATAGATTGTAGATTGCAGACAAGAAGTACACATACAGTATTACATTTTTAACCGACTTCGAAAAAAGAAGGAAGGTTCTCAATTCGTCTGTATGTATTTTTTTTTATATCTGTTCAATTATGGACGATTTAAATTTTTTTTCTTAGATAGTGTTTACTTTCGAGATGGTCCCATTTTCACCCGGTCAAGATCTGATGATTAAAACCAGGAGAAGTCGAAGGCAACCTCCGAAAATTGTATGCAAGTATGGTGTTTTTGTTACGTTATAGTGATGTCTTAGGGATATGCTTTATGATGTCAACACCTGATGCTGCTGTGCTGATGAAGAAGCCACAGAACTCCTCAATGGTTAGGAGTTTGAAGACAGCATTGCAATTAGTCGATAGAAACTATTTGGTGGTGTGTAGGGCTAACGTGTTGCTTGTGAGGTATGCTTTCATATACGTCTCATGCTGCTGTGCTGATGAAGAAGCCACAGAACTCCTTAAAGATTAGGAGTTGGGACGGAGTACTGCAGTTAGTCGATGGAAACTGTTTAGTAGTATATAAGATTAACGTGTTGCTTGGGAGGTATGCTTGAATCAACATCTGATACTGCTGTGCTGATGATGAAGCTACGGAACTCTTAAACGGTTAGGAGTTAGCACACAATACTGTAAAAATGTTTTTTTTTTCTGCAATAATTTCTAGGCTACGATTGGTCTTTATTCGGGCTGCGGTGTTATTGTCTACCTATGATAATAACAAAAATATAAATACAACAATTATAGCTCCCTAAAAATATATAACTCCCTCCCTATAACAAACGGATTTGTAATAATTGGTAGTATATTTAATAAACTGAAAGCCATGTAAATGAACTAACTTCAATTGAAATTCACAACACATTAATATCTCTAAAACTCTTAAAAAAATAACTAAAAAAACAGTTAAACCGAATTCTAGAAACGCGAACCACAAAATTTTTAACTAAATGAATGAATTGTCACTTACTTTTGGAGTCGGTGCCACCTTTGGTAAAAGACCCTATTGTATTGCACCGACTTCAATAATAAGATCACTATAAAAATATTTACAATTGTCATCTATTATTGAAGTAGGAGGTGGTTATAGGTTACCCCGTATTCTATTTTGCCGTGAGACTTTGATGGCCGCGCATATCATACAACACAACGGACTGCGTTACTGAGTCTGGCGGACTCCAAAAATAAGTGACAATTCTAAATATTTTAATAGTTAAAGATTACTTTATAAAAGTATTATGTTTTGTATGTACTCTCAGTCAGCCGGGAGCGAAAGAAAAACATTTGGCTGACAAGCTAACACAGCACAACACCGAAGAATGGCGGGATAACCATTCCAAAATAAAGGATCAACCTAAATGTTCTTAGAAGGGGCGGGCAGCAGCGTCCCTATCTATAAAAGGTTCACCCCTGCGGTCTCCAACACGTCTGCCCAGCGTGGGGACTATGGGCAAAAACCTCCCATGACAAAAGCGCAAATCCAACGGCCTCCAGTTCCCGGTGGTCCCACTATTCCCGGCCAACGGTCATGGTACCGTTACCATGACCGTTGGCCGGGAATAGTGGGACAGGGGGAGCTAGAATCGGATGTTGTGGCGCAAGTTGGGAGAGGCCTATGTCCAGCAGTGGACTGCAACAGGCTTGTGATGTGATGATGTTTTGTATATTGTAGTATACAAATTAGTAAGTTTCATTATTTATGGATTTTTAGTTATGAAGGTACTGTTTTCATTTACTTAAATATTTTGTGGTTTACGTTTCTAGAAGTCGATTTAACTTTTTTTTAAATATAATTTTTCTAACACTTAATCGTCTAGATTAATTTTCCGATGGTGATTTTGAACGCGCTAATAGGAAGTTATTATATATGGAAATGTATTAATATATATTCGTAATAATAGATATACCTACATATAAATTAAGTATCACGTTGTTTGTCTGCTTTAACTAAAATTTTGCATATTCATATTTTTATACAACTCGAAAGGTGAGAAAGTTTGTTGTTGTCTAATGGAATTTAATAAAAATGTATTTAATTTAAAGTATAGCCTGTGCTACTTCGTAGTACATAAACTATCTGCCAGTGATAGTTCCGTCTAAATCGTAGTAGCCGTTTCGAACAGACACAATCTCGAAAAAGTATTTTTCTCCGTAATTTATACGTCCATACAGTGGTAGAGCCACGCAGTAAGCTGTTTGAATGCCGGCCGGCTCTGACGGTGAAATACCACGATCTCTCAGAATATCAACATAATATATCGCGTTTCGTTTGGTGACAGAGGTATCCGGAGGCCCACCCCCCTTCCCCTCCTTTTCGATCCTACTCGCCAACCCAACTGTAACACTATAAGTTACAGTTGCAGTTTGTTGTGGGTGTTCATGGGTGGCGCTAGTCACTAACTCTCGACCAGATGAGCCGTTTATTCGTTCGCCTTTACCCATAAAAATAATAACAATACATTTGGTAAAAAGTGGTTGGTGGTGTGGTGGAACAACTAAGACACGCCTATTTTATTCATCAGTACAGATAGCGTTCTGTTGGAAATGTCAGTTTGCTTCCTTATTGATGGGGCTTTGTTGATTATATTATTGTTTAAACAAACGTCTTGTTAATGGAATTTCTTGCTCGGTTTGCTGCTAATAAATGTTTTGTACTAATAATGTTTAGATTATTTGTTTCAATATTAGGTCCGACTCTCTCACACAACTGATTTGGTTCTTCTAATTGCTTAGCATTTTCGGGCGAGTAGAAAATATTATCGTATTGAAACTATGCCTTAATTTTATAGTAGAATTTAAGGAATATCTACATCAGCAATCGCTGTAGTGAAACTACAGTAAAACTAGCTTTTGTAATTAGATTTCATAAAGGCAGTCATCTATGCATATAAATAAAATTGAATTAATGTTTGTAATATTAAAATGACTTTTTTTACGCGAGGAAATGCTTTACGCACACCCCCCGCCTGGGTGCGGCAGGAGGTAGTGTGGGACTCCCTAAGCAGTACACTACAATCTGATCCTAGGGCTAATAGTAAATTAACTGCTTTCTAATCTTATAAATAATAAATTGTACCCTATGTATTATTCCTTTTTGTAAGTGTTCATTGAAATTCATTGTGTAGTTTTTGCTTGAGTGTGCCAAAAACTTTCGCGTTTATAATATCAGCAGGATATACAAACATAAGGTAAATTCACGACTTTTTCTACCCGAAAGTGTAGGTAGTGGCTGTAAAGCCCCAATTCGCCGTTATATTTACGTCCCAAATGGATTAGGTGACGAACCTATTGCCATGCCGGTCACAAAAATTTCAATCATCGATATTTATTACACGTATGTTTGGAAAAGTGTTTTGAAAAGTCATTAATCTAAGCCAGGATTCGAACCCGGGTCTTCTTGATTGCTCGCCCACTGGACAACCGAGACTTTCACATATAATATTATTTATATAATAAACAAATAGTATTATGTGATACTGATTTGATAGTTGTTCAGTAAATGTACAAGTCTGGTTACAACTGAACAGTAGCCCCCTGTCAACTGGCCCGGACTCCCCGTAGTACCACTTTGATCAATGGACAATAATACATCCTTCATTTGAGCCGTTTTAATTGACAGGCGCATTGATCTCGATCGGGCATCACCAGCCGTGTTGTGTCATCAATTTATGTATTTGTGTCAATATATCTACTGAGTTAGTACAATGGATATCATTATTATCTGTTTTATATATAGATACTACTTGTACATACATACATATGTGACACTAACATATTCCCATCTTATCCGAAAGAGCTATTGGGACCTTTAAAAACCATCGACTGGTGAGATACCACGAACTCTCGTAAGATCGGCGTGAAGTGACTTGTGCCGTGTTTCGTTTTGTGAGACAGGTATCAGGTCGCCCGATCCCCTTTTCCCTTCCTTTTTCCCACTACTCCCTGATAGGACGGTCACGCACCATGGTATACATGGGCGGTGAGAAGTTTCTTACCACCAGGTGACCCACTTACTCGTTTTCCGTCGTATCCGATAAAAATAAAAACAGACTGCATGTGTGATAATAAAAGTCGATAAAGCTATATGTTATGTAAGAATCTTTCTTCCTAATACGCAAGGGACATTGCGTGAAGTTTTGTTGTGTGGTTGTTTGTACTTTGTGCAGTTTCTTTTGATTCATAGGACTGGCCAACGTCTTCGTCGTCACATAACAGTTATAATCCGGGTAGCGGTCCGGTAGCCTGACAAATGGAAAAGTCATCGTATACCGGCTGGTGTTGACGCCAGTTATTGCCCGTTAACTGCTCAAGTACCGAAACCCATGGGAATGAGCGGGCACGAAGGTTGTAAAAAAAGTAGGACTCATAGTTTCCGAGATATCGTGTTTTCACTGTGTTTTTAAAGATAATGGCTGGGAGATAAGGACGGCGACCCCGCCAAAACTTGGGATTAAGCTTATTATATATTAGTCCCCACATATCTGTGTCCATGGGTGGCTTCATCACGGCTTTTAACTCACTTGTCCGTTTGGCCCCTCTCCCATAAAATATATCCCAAGAATAATTTAAATATTTGAACCTTGAACATTTGAATGGACGAAGTATCAATGCTCCAACATTTTTAATCTTTATTTCGTCAGCTGACTTTGCACCGCTACCCACGAAAATTATACTGTTTTTTTTTTAGCTTAGAACGATTGTAATTATCCCTGAAAATAAATCGGCACATAAAGCTTTTTTTTAAATATTTTATTTACAAATTTCTTGAGCTTTCGACACTCATGGGTGGCGGTAGTGTGCTAGCTGACTCTTAATCCAATAATTAGTCACTGATATCTATTGAAACAAGTTATTCTGGATTAGCCTAAAATCACTATTTAAAATGCGACGCTACCTCCCGGACTATACTAGCAGTGGTAGTATAATTGCAACAGAAAAATCACACTGCATGAATTTGCCGGTTCGTGCGGTAAAATACCACGAACTCTCCGAAAATAAAAGTAAAGTGGCTCAGCCTCATACCGCATTCCTTTTAATGAAAGACTTACCCGGAAGCCCACTCCCCATAACTCTACTCTCCCCTTTCCCTAATCGGAAGTCCATAGGAGTGGAGTGCCTTATCATATCTTAAAGACCGGCAACTCAACTCTAACATCAAGTAATTCGTTACGCGTTTGCTCCTTAATCCTTATAAAAAAAAATTACAACACGGGGCTTAGTTGAGCTATCAGTACACAAATCTCAAATTCGATTCCCAACTTTTAGGTTATATGTATTAGGTATTATATTGACCGTTTTGCGAGTTGAGGAAAATTATTACGAGGAAAATTATACGTTCGAAACAGCTATTATTAACGCGCTGGAAGTAATTTGCAATATTATAATATGTATCTCTGAAGAGGCAGTGCGTAACATTCTCTAAATGAGTAGTAAATTAATATTTTTTTTATCATATCTTTAATATTAATATAGGAATGCAAATACTTTTTCTACCTTACCTTTTATTTAACTCAGTGGATAGCCTTTTATAGCTGCCGCCGGGTCCTGGCAGTATAGTATGGTAGTGGACACGTATAATATTAATTGAGGCTTAGGATCAGAGAACGTACTCGATTAATACATATTATAGATTTATGAGTGATAGAGCCACGCAGTTCCCTGGGTGAATGGATCTGCTCGACCGGTGAAATACCACGGCCTCTTAGAATATTGACGTAAAGTGGCTCACGCTGCGTTTGGTTAGGTGAGAAAGATAACCGAATGATGATGATGATGATGAAATATGAATAATATTTCTCGATTTTACCGACAGATTAATAAGAAAAATATAAACGGGTTATTTAAAGAAAAAAAATTATGTTTAAGTTAATTATCGATAAAACACGATAAAATGACATTTTATAAAAATATTTTATCGTTTTATCGCTCCCGATACCCCCTATATACTAAATTTCATGAAAATCGTTG
The DNA here is from genome assembly GCA_905147225.2 of Euproctis similis. Lineage (NCBI taxonomy): Eukaryota > Metazoa > Arthropoda > Insecta > Lepidoptera > Erebidae > Euproctis > Euproctis similis. The sequence goes on from LR990107.1 coordinate 6,326,451, forward strand.
GAGCCGATTCCGAGATTCCAATATATATACAAGAATTGCTCGTTTAAAGATATAACATAATAAATGGTTGAATGTTTTTATTTATTTATTATAAGTGTCATGTCACAACGACTGTGCCCTTCAAACGATATGTTCAAAGCAAATTGCTCTTCAATATCGGGATACTGAGGGTGGAGTACTCCGCGTGTCCACGTGTACGGTATCAAGGAATATTTTAGTATTTTTTCTACTAAAAACATTTACAAAGCATTCACGGCCAATGTTGTGGGTTGAAAGTGTGGTGAGACGCTTCGTATTTCTACTTGATGCGAACGCCTCATGTCTACCTACTAAGTTTCTATTTTTCCATGTATTTATATTAATATATAGAGTGATAGAGCCGAAATGAGTACTCTGTTAGTTTTTTATTTTTTTTTTCAAATTTAATGAAAATATTGTTTTCTTTTTGTTGCAGAAAATCGAGGATCGTTCTCCAGATTATTCGTACAATGTCGATGCCGAGGAGGAGTGTGAAATTCGTAAGTACAATGCTTATTCTTCTTCTGTATCCTTTAGAGGTAGGCAGAGAAACGGTTTTCCACAAGCTACGAACTGATAAACATCTTTCGCTCATCCATAGTCAGAAATCTCAATAAGCATTCACGTCAGTTTTGGGTGCTAAGCATTTTTCCTTATTGAAACAGCCACTATTACCGTATTGGTTGCTTGCCTTAATCTCCCGATCACGGCTCTGCTACTCACTCTTTTAGCAACTCAACTCCCCTATGTAGATTTCTTTTAGAGAAGTAACGTTGTGAACAAAATAATCTAATTATTCCATGGTTACATGTCGAGAGAGACCGATTGTAAAATATACCATTGCCTACATTTTAAATGAAAAAAAAAAGAAAAACAAAGTATTTATGCAAATGTCATGTCATGAAAGTATCGTAACTAATTTCGCTTCACAAAATTTCGTCGTTCCAATTTCATAACAAACAGCAACTGACCCGTTGTTCCGCCTCTACGCCGAAGTTCACCGCCGTCACTCACGCTCGCTCGTCAAATCGCTCTGACACACACACATTGGGAACATTCGAGCGGAACAAACTATTTTTTCCAATAAATAAATACCAAGCCAATACATATAAAGGATGAGTGGAGCCTTGTCAGAAATACTTTCCACAACTATTGAGTGCATTATTTGTTCAACTTCGTTTTTTTTTCTTCCAAAGATTACATTTTTCAATGAAATCTTCACCCACTCGGAATACGAATGAATGTTGTTGTATATGTTAGGAATCGTGAACATAGTGGCGCCATCTTGCTCTATGCACAATTAATCCAATTGTCGTTAAGAAGTGACGGTAACTACCGGCGCAAATAACTCGATTTTATTTTAATGTGGCTTTATTTTCTCAATTAATATTGTTATTCATATTACAAATGAACAAAGACGCAAATTATTATCTAATATATAAAATTCTCGAGTCTAGATGTGCGTAATTGAACTCCTCCGAAACGCTTGACCGATTCTCATGAAATTTTATGTGCGTGTCGGGTAGGTCTGAGAATAGGACAACATCTATTTTTCATCCCCCTAAATCACAAGGGTAGCCCACCCCTCAATTTTTTTTTTAATTTTTCGACATATTTCTGTTTCTTATTTTTTTTATAAAACGGGATACAAAAATACATGCAACCCTAAATTTGCAACCCCCTACGATCAACCCCTATTTTTTAAATTTTATTTTTCGGCAAGACAACGTTTGCTGGGTCAGCTAGTAAGCTATAACATTTTTTTATGCATTTTAAAATGATATATAATGTGGTAAAAAAAATGAAATTCTTTACTTTTTGCCTCTGATATATTAGAATCAGTGTTTGATTCAGTAGTTAGTATAGCATATTTATCTATTGTATATGGACAAAATGATCTTGCTTCGATACTTTTTATTTGTCTAATGATGCTTAAAAGTGGATTTGTACTTAATTGTAAACATCAATGTTGCAATGCTCTCTTGAACTTTTTCTAGCATAATTATCGAGATATGATTAAAAATACATATTTCGAGATTCGGCTGCCTCTGCCGACAACTGCCCTCTAGTGGCGATAATGCATTTCCAATTATTTCTGCGTCATGTATTAATATTCTATTGTACTGTCTGAATCATATGATGTTATTCGTAGATATCACAATACAATCTCGCCATTACCAATATGTACTCATCAAATTTTTGATGTCTCCTTTTCATCTATTGATGAGATCAAAGTAAACTTTTTCTATGTCAGTATCTACGCGAAACCATTCTTGGGTTTGTCTATACTTTTTTTATCTTTCGATCTGTTTTTTCTATTTTTTTTTAACTGTACAGCTTCTTTTCTGTGAGCTTTAGACCCATTTTCTTTCATAGATGTTTTATGATATGCAAATATTTGTTAGAAACATCTTATATTTACAGGCGTGTCATAACATAACTCTCCCAAAGGTGGTTTTCTAGAAAATATTTTTTTTATTCCAATTTGGGCAAAAAAAAGGCTTTAAATCGCTCGTCCGCGGCTAAAACTGACCCAATACTATAAATGAAGTTAACTTATAAATAATAACTATTTCTCGAATTACTGGAATCTATCACAGTCCTTGGGAAATATCAAGTAGGAAAAACAAGCGTCAACTTAGATCGCATAAAGCATAGAACATACAATTAGCTCAAGATTAAGTTCAGACTATGAGCTCAAGCTTACCGTGCATGTTTGGTTGTGGTTGGTGTTTCGTCGTGTCCCTTCTAACGATCTATTCCGCTTTTAAATTTAATATTAATAATAATATATTGGACACAATACAAACCGCAACCTCTAGTTCCAAACTAAGCAATTAAATGTTTGTGCTATTAATACATATAGTTATACTTTTCTTTTGTAAATAAATACTTAACTTAATACATAGAAAAACACCCAAAGGTCATACAAATACATTCATGCTTGTCACAAATATTTGTACTCGAGTGGGAATCGAACCCGCCAACCTCAATTCCGCAGTCGGCAGTTTCACCAATAAGCCACGAGGCTCGTAATAACTTTTTCTTTACAAAAAAATACTTAATGTACTATTTTTTTGATTTTTAATAATGAACATATGTGCGTTTTCAGATCTTTTAGAAATTGTACTACACTTCTGTGGCCTAGAACCACCGCTCAGGCTCTCGTCACCCCATACATCCGACATATAATATACCAAATAAAATAAAATTAGGCACATTATAGGGCTCCTTAAATCCCTATGAATCATTACATAGTATAAAACAAAGTCACTTTCCGCTGTCTGTCCCCTCATATGCTTATATCTTTAAAACTACGCAACGGATTTTGGTGCGGTTTTTTTAATAGTTAGAGGGTGTCAACGGGGTGGTTTTGATCTATAATTCATATATGATGTTGTAAAGAAAAAATTATAATTTTCGAGATTTAGCACTTTAATTGCAAACGCTGGCTGAACCCTAAGTGAAAGATCAAAACAATGTTTTGATGGTGTTTATTGGTAAACTAGCTGACCCGGTAAACGTTGTCTTGCCAAAAAATAAAATTTAAAAAGCAAGTGTTGATGTGTTGACAGGTGAAAATTTAAGGTTGTATGTATTTTTGTTTGTGGTTTCATAAAAAAACTAAAACAATATATTTATGGGTACCCTTAACGTTTAGTGGGATAAAAATAGATGTCCTATTCTCAGACGTACCTGATATACAAAATTTCATGAGAATCGGTCAAGACGTTTCGGAGAAATATGGTAACAAACACTGTGACATGAGAACTTTATATACTATTATATAAAGTTCTCATGTCACAGTGTTTGTTGATCTATATCAAAATTTTCAGTCACCTTAAAATATTGATATGACTATGAGCGTGGGTAAATATGATAATGTTAAGGGCTCAACCATTTACTCAGTAAGTTATTAAATAGTAATATAAATAAGTATAAAAAAAAAAAATGGTTAAATAAAGATTTATGTTTAATTGAACACCATTAATTTTAGTTATTCCAAATTTAAATTACTAAAATGCATGCAATAATGGTGTTATGCTTGATAACCAAATATATTATATTAAACATAAACATAACATCACGCCTTTGTCACCCGAAGGTGTAGGCAGCGGCCGTTAAGCCTCGTCTCACCGTTATGTTTACGTCCCAAGTGGAATAGGTGGCGAACCTATTGCCATGAAATATATATTATGTAATAGTATTCACCAAAATTGGTTGTATCGCATCGATACAGTTGACATATTTTTATTAGCTTTTTATTAGCTTCACCTGTATGTTTGTTTGTAGGTTTGTATGTTTGTATGTTTGTAGGTTTGTATGTTTGTATGTTTGTTTGTAACCGACTTCTTTTTTAGTTTCCGGTGATTGCCACTAGATGGTGCGATTTGTGAACTATGAAAGTTCTAGACTAGAAAACCGAACTAAAAAATAGAAAATAAATAATAGTTTAAAAAAACTAAAAAACACGCTTTTTATAGAAAACCGAACTAAAAAATAGAAAAATAAAAAAAAATATTTTATTTTAAAAAAAGCGTGGGGTGCATGGTGTCAATAGTTATAAATATTTTATTGACAGATATGAGTAGAGTGATTATCATTTCGTTAATATCTAAAAAGCACCCCACGCTTTTTTTTAAATAAAATATTTTTTTTTATTTTTCTATTTTTTAGTTCGGTTTTCTATAAAAAGCGTGTTTTTTAGTTTTTTTAAACTATTATTTATTGTTTTATATATTATTATGTATTACATGTGCACCTTATCTTTCGCTTACCGTACAGGTCGTAATGCTATCACTGGCATCGCCAGAAGTCCCACTAAAGACTAAACTACATACTCGTACAAGGTACATAGTTCGGATATTTGTAAGTAGAACATAATAATATAAATAATTCGAACCCAATTGTCCAATAAAGATGTCGTTTGCGTTTCGCGGAGAGGGCTCTTTGATTTTTTTTCAAAGTGTACGTATTTATATCGTTCGAGACGAGATTTAAACGAAAAAAAATAATACATATTATGTCCCCTGAAATGCGGTCTTACATAATATAGCGTTTCACTTGTCAACACGTAACCAGCATTCTATAATAATTTATACATATTTTTTTTTTATGGGATAGGAGGGGAAACGAACAGGCGTGTCATCTGATGGTAAGCAACCAACGCCGCCCATGGACACCAGCAACACATATAGTGTTACTGTTGCGTTGCCGACCTTTAAGGGATAGAGGATAGGAAAGGATGGGGAAGGGCACAGGCACAGTATTTTTGCTACTTTATGGCGTCCACGCAGACGAAGTAGCGGGCAACAACTAGTAGACTAAATAAATGTATCGCATATAATGTATGCACTCTCTTCCATACTATAACGTCCTCGTCAACTTTACAGACGGAAATACATTACTTGTCTCTATCTAAGTTAAAAGTTGAAAGGTTTAAGGGCTCTCCGATATATCGTAACTCTTTATTGACTCTTTATTCTATAAATTCTATAGTACAGAGATAGAGACGAAGCGAGAATCATAGCTTAATCATCGGTATCTCACATCTCTTTATGAAAACACTACACTTACAATATCAACGTGAAGTGGCTTAACCTGCGTTTCATTTTGTAATGGAGGTATCCAGATGCCCTTCCTTATCCCACTCTCGAGCGACTACCGATATTATCTTAAAGACTGGTAACGATAACTATGACACTATCTATGGTGCAGATGTGCATGGGCGGCGTTTGTCACTTACCACCAGATGACCCATTTGCTCGTTTGCAGTATGAAAAAAACTACGGACGTACTTTCAATAAGATGTTAATTTAGTTGCGCTCGTGTTGTTGGATAAATTTATTTTTAATAGAGTAGTTTGTTCAGCTAATGGTAAGTTTTCTGCTTTTGATTTTACCTGACGAAGTATCTCTCGTGCTCCCGCATGCCACAACACAGAAAGTACGAAGCTGTTGAATATTCATTTACATATTTTGAAGCCTTGTACTTGTTCAAGGAGCTCATTTCCCTTTATATTTCTCCTGCTATTGCATCTAGAAGCTGAAGGGGGTCCAGCGGTGATTGCATTTGCTAGTGAAGATACTTTCTTTGTGTTTGTTGAAAATTTACATACTTGATTACTACTTCGCTTCGGGTCCGTCGTGGATTAAAAGCAAAAGGAACTGCCCGCGACAAGACACCTGTTTTGTGCACACCTCATTTTCACCTTTGACTGCAATTATGTCTTTCATGAACTTTAGTTGCTCTCAAAGGGTACTTGGAGTGATAAAAGTTAGTTTTATACATAATCAAAACCAAGTTTATTTATATAACGTTTTATCTTAGAACTGTTGAAGCGATTGCGGGTCAATTTAAAAAAAAAACTCTTGTTTCGACTTTAGTTGAACGAATGCAGATGTCCTGTAGTCGTTCTTCTCTCGTATATCTCCAGAGTTTTGATAGTACATATTTTAGTATTTTATCTGACCGCATCGGAAGCAGGGTTATGTTTTTTGAAAATAACTATCGTGGGATTGTGGGTCACATTTAACCTCATCTTACCACGGGTCATATTATTGAGGTCACACCTGTAAGTATTATTAGTCGCGAATTCATTTGACGCTTTATAATCTGTGATGATAAGGGGGCCGATAAGAGGCGCTGCACCTACTTACAGAACCAGAGGATTACACGTAATTTGAATTTGTTCTACAATCAATCGTAATGTATATATATATATATATATATATATATATATATATATATATATATATATAACATTATTTATATATTTAATTAACTCGCGAATAAATAAAACTACACGTTTTTTACTGATAATGTTATCATTACTGTACAATGTCGTCGAAATAAATATATACGTGTGTATAATTATATACTATGTTGTGCCGGTCCGATTAGTGGAGTGCTGTAATAGGAGTAGAGGGGGGTCCATTAATCACGTGAAAATATGACACGTGATCTTTTTCGATTTTGACTTTTCGGCACACCTTCATGAGGTGTCAATTCTTGATATGCAAGAAATTTGGTTCGTTTGTTCCGAATTTTTCTATTTAAGTTCTCTGCGCCGAGTATTGTATTGTATTGCAGTACATAATTTATTCATTTCCACATTGTTTTTCACTTACAAAAAAAAGTTACTAGTATCGGTGTAAACATTTTTTTCTTATTTACTCTTTTAGATTTTGATATAACCTAATTATGCAAATTCTTTTGATACTACTACTTTTGTTTGGTACTTCGTGCGTAAAGAAACTATGTCTTAATTTTATACTTAGATAAGTTCGGAAATTCCAACTTTTCTTTTCTTCTGCAGTTTTAATGATTTTCGTTAAGCTTAAAAATCACAGCAGTTTTTAAATAATTTGTTAAGGTTCTAAAATACAGGTAGCCCATGTCGCTCCTGAGTACTGCTCACATAACATAACATAACTTCACGCCTTTTGTTACCCGAAGGTGTAGGCAGCGGCTGTTAAGCCTCGTCTCGCCGTTATGTTTACGTCCCAAATGGAATAGGTGGCGAACCTATTGCCATACCGGGCACAAAGTTTGTCAGTCATCGATATTTATCACACATAACTTCCGAAAACAATTTCGAAAAGTCATTGGTGTGAGCCAGTGTCTGGAATCGAACCCCGGACCTCTGGATCAGAGGCCGTGCGCTCGCCCACTGCGCCACCGAGTACTGCTCGCCTTTCGAAATCGGACCTGCCGTTTTATAAATTAAACAAAAATAAAAAGACAGCTAAAAAAATCTAAAAAAAAACTGTTTTTTGGATATTTGGTTTCGAGTAGATGTATCCATAGGAACGAATGCTGCCTACATGTCCCAACGGGTAATACGGGCGTTAAGTTATAAAAAAAAGATATGCACACAAATCAAACTTGCTGCACTGTCACCAATCATGTTTATTGCAATAATTATTTTGATATCGAATAATATCAATCTATCTGTGGTACTCATATCTATTATATACTCGTATAATATAATTCAAATCGCAACTGGCGTCTCTAGCAGATATCAATATGTATTGTAATACAGCTGTGATTATTCGATGATATTATTATTATTATCGTGTTATTAATATATCAACTTCAATCGATTATAACTAGTCAATGTGTAATCGTACATCGATTATGTACACGAAATCTTATCAGCGATGTGTTAGTTTTGAACAATGATAAACACTCTCCGTTTTATACTTTAAATATCGTACTCACACGAAAAAAAGTAAAGTTACTTGAACCAAACGAATTTGCTTGGATTCGTCAAAGTTTAATTTGAGCAGTGGTCGAACCCACGCAGTTCGTTGCATAACAGGGCCGGCTCGACTGGTGAAATACCGGACCGCTTACAATATCGACATAATTTGGCTCATGCCGTGCTTCGTTCCGGCGGTTCATTTCTCAAACTTACTCCACGCCATATTAAATACCGATATTATATCGCAACTGTAACCCTAACTGTGTGGCAGGTATCCATGATCAGTATTATTCGCTTACCATCAAGTGACTCGCTTGCTCAATATGCTCTTAATCTGAATGCAGTTGAGATCTATGTTAATTAGCGCAAACGAACTCGCACAGAAACAGCTAGTAGTTTAAACCGGATGTTCTTAAGACATAAGCACGTCTAAGTAAACCGCCGCCCCAACGGTGAACTGTAATTAGTAGTTTTAATGAATTCTGGCATGCCCCCGACCGACGTGATCGGCTTCAATTTGACGCTGAGTGATCTCGGTAAAGTTTTGAATCTACCCCCGCTTGCACAATATGGCGGCGGCAAAACGATGAGATGAGAAACACTTAATCTGTACATTTATTTTTTAACTTGCCCTTAACCCTGATTTAACTAAAAGTGTAGGCAGCGGCGGATTACCATATTTTTGACATATTTTTTTTTACCATATTTTTGAGCTAGCGGAACCCCTTGCCGTACATCCAGCACAATGTTGTTAGTCATTGATATTTATCAGGCACAACTTCTTAACAAAAATTCCAAGATATCATTGGTGTGACCCCGGAAGCTATCCCGAGACTTCTTGATTAAGAAGCGGGGTGCTCAACCACTAGACCTGAATAAGTTACCTTTGTTCCTCTGTACAAAAAAAGAAAAAAAGGAGTGACGAAAAAGGATAAAATACGGAATGATTATGTAAGAGGAAGCCTGAAAGTTGCGCCTAAACTGAGAAGATAAGAGGAAATCGCCTTCCGAGGTATGGGCATGTAATGAGAAGGGATGATGCACATGTCGTGAAAAGAATGATGAACCTGAATGTGGAAGGAAACAAGAGAAGAGGGAGACCGAAGAAAACATGGATGAATTGTGTGAAAGATGATATGACTAGGAAGGGTGTTGCGGTGGAACAATTGAATGATGGAAGCATGGAAAAGAAAAACCTGTTGTGCCGACCCCAAATAATGGGAGAAGGGCAGGAAGATGATGATGATGTTCCTCTGTACAAAGTTTAGCTTGGACGATCTAAATATTCTCTGTTAACCATTTGTTACTTATAGAAGATCATGCAAGGATATAGCTTTATTTTTTATACACGTTACGTTTATTGTCTCGGCGGCACAGTACTCGAGCACCCCGCTTCTGAATCAAGAAGCCTTGGCATAGTTTGGGTTCGAATCCTGGATCACACACACCAATGACTTTTCGAAATTATTTTCGCGAACTTTGTGCCCGGTATGGCAATAGGTTCGCTACCTATTCCATTTGGGACGTAAACATAACGCCGAGACGAGGTTTAACAGCCGCTGCCTACACCTTCGGGTAGAAAGAGGCGTTAAGCTATGTTATATTTATGTTTATACATGTTACGGTAAATAATTAGAAATGTGACGAAAGATTGTTGTACCCAATGTTAATTAACTCGATATATAAAGAAGACTGTTTTCATGAATTATTCTCCTCTGATCTTTCGTCAGTCAGCTATCATGTGATAGTTTTTGATTGTTTTTGCGCTTGTTGCTTGCCATCAGGTAACCCGCTTGCTCCAATTCCCCCATCTCACAAAAACGATATTTAAGCTGATAGACGATTATGGTGGAAAAGCGTTTTTTTCGTACAATATATGTTTTGGTATACGCCCTCAGACGGCGTCGAAGACAAGGTTGTAAGAAAGGATCGAAAGTGTTCGTTGGACATGATATTGTGAGAGGTCCTGGTGTTTCACCGAACGAGCCGACCCATTCATGCAGCAAACTGCATGATAACTATCATAATCCGTCGTACGCCAAGAGTTATTATAGTCAAAGAACTTGTGATAATATTCTCTTCCTCACTACCTTCTTTATGAGCGAGTGAAGACGGAACATAATATATACTTAATATCACGCCTTTTTCTTCCCGAAGGTGTAGATTAAGCCTCGGCTCATCGTTATTTTTACGTCCCAAATGGAATAGGTGGTGGACCAATTGCCATACACTACAATACACTGGGCACAAAGTTTTCAATCATCGATATTTATCACACATTACTTCCGAAAACAACTTCGGAAAGTCATTGGTGTGAGCCCGGTTTCGAACCAACAACTTCATGATTCAGAATCGGGATGCTCGACTACTGGATCACCTATACTCAAAACGAGTGAAGACGGAAACAGTTCGACATATTGTGGCAAGATTGAAATTTATGTTTATTTGTTGAAGACTCAGTGCGACTTTCAAAAGATCAGAGATTTATCCACTGGCTGAGGATATTTCGGGAGATATAATTGGATTTCATGTATTTCTTCGTCTGCTATAAGGGAGCAGGGTACGTATTATTCTCATTAGTTAGGGTGTGGAATCAAACTCCTACCTATGAGCTATGCTTACGTATCCAAATATTTTCTTTTGCTATAAATAACGTCCCCTCTTTTAAGGGTATCATAAGATTCTGCCTACAGCTTCGCCCGCGGGTTAAGTATAAATATACTTACCTTTATCTCATAAAAATGAAATTATAAGTTTCTTGTCCAAGTTTTCTTACGATACCCCGTATACCGCTCATGCGATTGCGACTTTATTTTCTTGATCCTCAGAGGCACACCCCTCAAATACACTTGTTAATAAATAATTTAATTTTAATAATAATTTAAATTACATTTATATATTGACTATTTTTGAAATTTTACTGTGAAAGACCTATGAAAATAAAACTTATTATTAAGCTTATTTAATTTTATTTGATAAAATAGTCAAGGTGATCACAGTCATAGGGTATTTGATTTGTTTGTTTCAAATAATCTGTGAATTATTGAAATCTATTAGCATAGTATCATTATTATTATTACATAGTACATGGGACAAGGGCAGGAAAATGATGAGTATAAAGCAAAGTCACTTTCCTTTCCGACGCCGGCTGAACCCTAAGTAATAGATCAAAACAATGTTCTACATTATTAAACAGTTTCAGAAGGTCTACAAAAAAGTCCGCGTATGTCTATCTCTTAAGGATAACCCACAATGACCATTTTTATTTTTTTACTTTTTAGGAGAAATAATGGCTTAGTTAGGACGCGATTTTAAACATTACAGCATTAATTTTCGCCTAATTAAGTGTCTTAAATAGATTGTGCATGTAATTTAGATGATCCTGGCTCTTTACAGCATGCAATTAAAACGAATATTTTCGAAGATATTGCAGTATTAATTAACATAGCGGCACAGCGGTTAAAGCCAATAAATAGCACAAATTGAACCTCATGATATCCAAAATTTACTCCATTATTATTTTTGCTGCGGACAAAGTTCGCCGGGTCAGCTAGTAATATATATATTCTTATTGATATTAGTATAGATGTGTTTACCAGCAAGTCAGGCCGGATGGAGAGTACCTACCTACCTACTTAAACACGAGGGTCCACGTCCTCTCCTCAAGTTAATCTAAAGCAATTATTCCAGATTGTATTGGTATAGCTGTAGGGGCGTGACTTGAGGCGACAACGATTAAAGGAAAGATTTTGAGGCGCTTTGTCGAGCTCCGACGTCTCCGATTCAGCTGACCAAAAACATTATTTTTAAATCTTCCTATGATGTCGTACGTCGGTGGTAGTTTTTTTAATTTCTTGAATATTATATTAAACTCAATGAAAGAACACTGAGCACTTCAGATGCGCGCAAAATGGCTCACGCAGTTGCTGTTATTTGTTTTGAAAACTCAAATGTTTGTGCGTGGGTTGGGATTGAACCCACAGATAACTGCGCAGTAGTCAGTACCAATTATATTATCAATAACAGGATCCTAGGAAAATATCCTTTATAATACTCGTTTAATTTTAGAATTATATATGCTTCTATGCTTTGCTCTATCTATATGCTTCTATTCTACACCAAGGAAAATGTATATAAATTTACATTGACTTATGTACAAGACACAAAAGGTAGTATTACCTGGTGACACCATAATTTCTAGACAACCTTTAGATAGCTGTTGCTGTCTAGATATGTGGACAGAATCTGACCTACATATAGTTATATTAATCTAGTACACATATTGCATTTGCATATATAGGTATTAGTGGTTATGATTATCGCCAAGATAAGTACGGAGGCGAAGCAAGTTGTCAGTCATCGGTATTTATGCCACATAACTTCGGAAAATATAATTTCCAGAAGTTATTGATGTGAGTCCATTCGAACCCACGGCTTTTTACTTTAGAAACGCGTCGCTCGACGTCGCGACTAAAAAATCTTGTAGCTGTGATCACCGAGTCCTTATTGCCAACCTCTTTTCTTTAGTTGATGTCGTGTCAGGGGAATAAAAGAAATATTTAAGCCGACATTATATTTAGAATACGTAACATTCTCTCTGACCCCGCCCTATTAGAGTGGGATAAGTCTCTTTTATTTTATAAAAACACACTTTATGGCACATTTGTAGGAGGTACCTATTGTATCATAATAAAAAATTAAAAAAAGTATACCTTTACGAAATAAAATATTGTTAAATATATATTCTGATAAAATTATTCCTGGAAAACACCTGCTTTTTTCCCCGTTTTTTATAGGTATGTATGTGTTTTATAGGTAAGGTTGTATGTTATATTCGTATTATTTTTTTGATCCATTTTGCGTTGTTTTCCGTACGATTTTATCCGAAAACAATATTTCATCCAAATAAAAATATTCAGGAAACTTAAAATTATTATATTCTGTCGCAATGGTCCAGTGGTCACGAACCTCGCCTTATTCATAAGTCGTCGGTTCGATTCCGGGCTCAGGACAATGATTTCTCGGAATTCTTATCGTTATTTTTTTTCGGCAGTTGCGTGTGATGAATATTGATGACTGAAAACATTGTGCTCAATGTATATAGGCAATAGGTTCCACCAGCCATACAAAATTTTTCGACGAGTCGAGGATACAAAAAGGTGTGAAGTTAAAACTCGTCATAGTCTGCATGTCTAAAGCAGCAGTAAGGCGAGACTCTTTTTTTTTCTTTATGGGCGATAGTTAAAATGCAGTCTAAACTTCAATCGCAGTTGTTTTTTATGGGATAAAACAAGACGACGTATCGCCGGCAACACATATAGGTAGTATTACAGTTGTGTTGCCGATCTTTAAGGGAGTAGCGCATGAGCCACTTTACGTTGAGCCGTTAAGCATTCAGCGAACTGCTTGGCTCTACCACTGTTGAGCACAGAAAAGTACATCGTACACATCGTTGGTCTTTTAACAAACAATATAGACATAAGTTGGTTGTTGTTATACATCAAACGATATCAACTCAGCAGGTAGTCGGCGGTCGGTTAATTGAATTATCTTTTGTAAATGTTAAGAGCGAGGTATAGATAGTTGCCCCGGCCTTAGTCCAATAATGGCCGCAAACACCGCCTGTATCATAATATTTGCCCACTTGGATAATTGTTTTAGCCAATTAAGGCCTAAAGGTCGTGTGCTCAGCGCTACTTATAGTTATTCATACATATCTACGCGAATATATACACATATATAGATGAGCAGATTCCATACCATCTTAAGTGTTTATTACGTGTTTATTAAGTTCATTTATTGTTTATATTACATATTTTTTCAAGATTGACTAAGCAGACATACAATGCGAAATCAGGTCGATGTAGGAGTCGACGACGGCCCAAACACACATTCCATGACCAAATAGAACGGGTTCTGTGGGAAGGTGATGTTAGGAGCCTTAAAAATCGACGGGCGTGCATGAAAGGAGTTATAAAAGTCAACGAATCGAGTGAGGCCGTATAAGAATCGTGCACTCTGTTCTCTTTGCCTACCCCGCAAGGGATTGATGAAGTTATGTATGTATTACACATATTAAAACATTGGTAGAGTCCCGGAGTTTGTTGCTTAAATGGCTCGTGCCACGTTTTGTTCGGTGATAGAACTATCCGGAGGCCCATTTCCCTTCGAGCCAGCGGGAGGTGCACAGAGCGGCGGTAATCGTTATTTATTGTTTAATTGAAATTGATGAATTTTTCTTTTGACTGTTCTGTACGTGTATTGCTCTTGCACGTATTAAATATAGATTGCATGGAACGTTAGGGAAAATACAGAACAATTCAAATATGTGTATAATTTTCAATATACCTTTAAAAATGATGAAAAGTGTGCCTACAAACATATCCAAAATCCAATTTGATGAATACAATTTTAGAAAAATAATGCTATATCTTTTACAAATATCTTTTTTTTTCCTTTATTTTCATACGGTTTTTATTATTTGAGTTGATTTTTCCTTAAAGTATAAATTAACTTTTGTACAATTTAAATCTGTCTATGAAAACCTTGTTAGGCCCGTAAGATCAATCACAGTTTAAACTATTTTGCCCAGTTTAAACCTCATCTGTCGTTTATTTTGTAAGATCAATGCTAGATAAACCTCCAATAACAGTTTAAACTATAGTTTAGCTTACACCAGGAGATTTTACCGTTTAAACCGTGGTCCTGCCTAGTTTAAAAATGGCGGTCGTTTATCAGCTGATATCTGACACAACGATTGTGGGTTCATACATAGATTTAGCATAGACTACAATAGATGGCACATGTCAGGAAAAATTTACTAATAGCATCGAATCACTGACAGCGCAACCGCTTATATTAGATTTTGGGAACCGCGTATATTTTATTTACATTTCCACACATGAACATTAACTTTGTAAAAGTTAACGTTTTGAAGCGCTTTTTACGAACACATTGATAATAACAATAATATCTTGGACACAAATCACACAGGGCCCTCCAGTTCCAAACTAAGCAACTAAATGCTTGTGCTATGGATACTAGATAACGGATACTAATAAATATATATATATACTTTTCTTTTGTAAATACATACTTATAATACACAGAAAAACACCCAGACGCTGCACAAATATTAATGTTTGTCATAAATATTTGTGCTCGGGTGAAAATCGAACCCCCGACCTCAGTGCTGCAGCCGGTTGTTTTACCAATGCGCCACGAGCCCCGTAAGTCACTCACACATTAACAACCCATTTTTGGTCACGTTGTTTGCGTGACTATTGTCGATCTATTTTTCTTAAATCTATGGTCACACTATAAAACTTCTTAAAAGAAAGAGAAAAAGAGTTTTTTTCACGAAATATGCCACAGACTATGTACAAAAGAGTGAATGATAAGCGAAATATGGACAATAAATAACCAAATGTTGCCATCTGTCGAAAATTAAACTTAGTTTACGTAATCTATCTCCATTTCGCTGTTGATCTTACGAGGCAGGTTTAAACTCTAGATTAAAATTGACTATAGTTTAGAAAACCGACAGTTTTAACTATGATTGATCTTACGGGCCTTAGACACATTCACGCGAGCAGATCTACGGGTAAAACGTTTTTAATATACAGATAGATATACACTGACTTCGGTTGTGAATCGTAATTTGATTGACTCACATAAAACAGAGGGAGATAAATATTGTGTAGCACCGTAATTGGAACTGGAATTGATGTATTAATACGCTTCCAGTTTAGTGATTGCAATATGTGGATTGTATTTATTCCAAGGGTTTTGTTTGAGTATGTAAAAGTAAGGAAGGGCATGCTTTTACTGTTCGGACATGTACAAAGAATGGATGATGTAAGCTTGACTAAGCAGGTATACAATGCAAAAGTGGATGTATGTAGGCGTCCAGGACGGCCACGAAACACTTTCCGGAGCCTCAAAAATCGTCGAGCGTTTATGACAAGAGTTATAAAAGCCAAAGAAGAGAGTGAGACTTAACAATCGTGCGTTATGGCGCTATGTCCTCTCTGCCTACACCGCAAGAGACTTGGCGTGCAGTTATAAAAGATTAAAAGTTCGCCGAAGGCTCACAGATATACTTATAATACACGGAGACACACCTACCATATAAAAAGCAGAATAAAAATTCATAAATATTAACCAAGTCCGGTGGTTAGCGTCCATCTTGGTGGCGGCGATAAATATCTCCGGAGATGGTCACTTTCTTGTATTATAATGGTGCATTTATAAAGGTTTATACCATAATTGACTCAGTTTTGTGAAGGTTACATTAAAACTGCGAAATTATCGTGGAGGCGGTTCATCTTGACAGGATACAACTCTCTGTGTTCGGGACTTTTGGGGGTTCTTTTTGGAATGCATAAAATCAACCGCACTTTATATTTCAGAACTTTTACATATCAAATCAGAAGTAGATTTAGCTTTTCTTATCTTAGGTCTTCACAGACACTTAAACATGGTCAATAGATTTATGATATGTTACTTATTATTAAATTTACAAATTAACACATGCGCTTATGGTAATTGCCTCCATGGCAAAAGAAATCACGCACGCATTCGGCACGATTCCGTGTGGATGGCTATCATGAGAAGAACCGGGCAAGAATCTCGTGTGGCAAGTAGTCTTTTTAAACGACATAAAATGACTAAGAAACGAAAGGAAGTTTACCATCGACAAATACAGACATCGGCAGATCGATTAATAGCGATCTGCCGATGTCAGACAAAAGGCCGATAGCCCACCACATTTGTCGTAACAGTGGTATAAATATATAAAAAATTAAAAACAAACACGTCGCTCTATATTGTAGCAAGTGACTCATGCTTCTATTTCACGTCTAAAGACGTGAGCGTATTTTTTTTAGTTTTAATAATATTTTTTTTTAGAATAGATACTCTCAAAGTCTAAATTTAATCTTGCATTTTTTGGACATTTTAAGTTTTACAGTAGTTAATATTGCCGACGCATAACAAGCGGCCGACCGAATGCACGGAGCGAATTCGAAAATCGATAATCCCATTAAGCGCTATCGAATTTTTCAGGCGATGCGACAGTGTTCAGGCTGCTGTCCGTCCACCTGTCCACCACGTATCAAGTAATATAATCGGATACTTTTTAACCTCTTGCGCATAAAAAACGATATTGCCGTGCATATAAACCACTTATTTAAGTCGTTAGACAAATAACTAAACCATTATTTTAACGCTGTTCAAATATACAATACGAGTTATAACAACAATTTAATAATTATTTTTATTAAGTGAATATGTTTGAGAATCTGTTATGTAAAAAAGCGTATAATTTTTGGGGACGGGATTTGGGGAATTAAGTGAATCGAGCCATGTAACTGCACCTTCACGCCTTTAACACCGGAAGGTGTAGGGAGTGGTTAAAGGTGCCTTGATTTACACTTAAGTACGAATGTCGCACTTCTGATGACCTAGCTCTTTCACTACGACTTAAACTTTCAACATTCTTTTTAAACGAATTTACTCTTAGATTGGTAACAAAAAAATACGATTAAAGTTAAGTTTATACAACACGTATACCTCGATATAACTGGAGTAATAAAACTTCATAAAAAAGCGCACCTCAATACTTCAGCTGGACATGTCCAACTTAAATACGTCGTTCGAGCAGTGTATGGACATGTTAATGTTGCGACGATGCAGCAGACATGTTGGGAAGTGAGATTCTATTTTAGATAAACATGTGACATTGGTAGTTTCGACCACGTTACGTCGTGGTGGACGCTTTGAGAATAGACGGACGACAAATTTTATACGAGCTCTACTAGTGTTGTGCCGCGACACATGTCTTGATGTGGATACTACAAACGCGAAGTCGTTATATCTTTCATCATATCGTGTATTTTTAGGGATGCCGTAGATTCAGCATCTTCTATTTGTAGTCGGTACCATTCTATGACAGTAGCATACTAATATTAAGCAGACGGAAGTTTATATACGCGAGTATAAATAATCTATTCGAGTAAAGTAACGGTGGAAATGTTTTTTTAGTACTCAAAAATGTGTTTTTGGGGACAATTTTTTTTTGTATAAGACGACGTCACCATAGACGCGTCAACATAGTATTGAATTTAAATTTGCGATCATTATTAAAGTCTAGTTTTTTTTAATTGTTCGATTTACCTGACCTTTCTTTTAACATAACTTATTTATTTCTAAGATTTTCGTAACTTCACGCATTTTACTACCCGAAGGTGTAGGCAGTGGCTATTAAGCCTCGACTCGCCGTTATGTTTACCTCCCAAATGGAATAGGTGGCGAACCTATTATGTTACCATACCGGGCACAAAGTTTTCAGTCATCGATATTTATCACACATAACTTTTGAAATTAATGTCGAAAAGTCAGTGGTGTGAGCCAGGTTTGAACCAGCGACATCTTGATTCAGAAGCGGGGTGCCCGACCACTGGACATTTTTTTTAAATCGTTGATATACTTTCGTTTCTTCATTGTTTTATGTTTTATATTGTTGATCAAAAACACAAAACTAAACGAGTAAAAACTGTGAAACAATATCAATGCACAAATATTAGCGATCGTAAATGTAATGAGAAGCATTATTATTTTATTTATATTATTAAACTACGCGACATCAGTTGACGCCAACTCCGTTGCAAGTAACGTAAAGGATTATATACACTCTAGAAAGTTATTTTATTTATAGGTTGATATAATTAATTCGGCTTCATAAAAATATCAAAAACACCCACCCTGGCATGCGTTGTAGCGCCATCTTATAAATTATTAAAAAACCAAGTGTCCGATCGTCTGCGGATATAACTCACCGAACTCATGATCCAGTTGACGATAATATTCTCAGTGGTCATGTTATTTTCACCGGTCCAGCTGGCCCATTCATCATAAAATTAGATAGTATATTTACAGTTGTTTATTTATATATTTATAGTTGGATTGAGTTGGAAAGTGTCGGTGTAAAAGTAAGAAAGGGCATGCTCCGATGGTTCGGACATGTAGAAAGAATGGATAATGCAAGACTGACTAAGCAGATATACAATGCACAAGGCTGTCAAGAATGTCAAAGAAGCGATTGAGGCGTGTAAGAATCGTGCCTTATGGCGCTCCGTTCTCTCTGCCAACCCCACAAGGGATTTGGCGTGAAGCTGTGTATGTATTTTTTTTATGTGATAGGAGGGCAAACGAGCAGACGTGTCACCTGATGCAACGCCGCCCATGGACACTAGCAACACATATAGTGTTACTGTTGCGTTGCCGACCTTTAAGGGATAGGCGATAGGGAAGGATGGGGAAGGGGGGTGGGCCTCCGGGTACCTCTCTCACCGAGCGAAACGCTGCATCTTCCGTTCACTTTCCGTCGATCTTCTGAGAGGTCGTGGTGTTTCACCGGTCGAGCCGGCCCATTCATGCAGCGAACTGCTTGGCTCTACCACTGTTGAAATGTATGTATACATACATACTTTCGGGCGTTTTCCATTTCTTCTGCGTAACCCTAATTTGTACCGATGCTCAATGACTACATGTCAAAATGAACAAGTGAACTCGCCATCCCACAGGAATATAATTAAATACAGTGACTTCAGAAAGCAATAAATAAATTTTCATTCGGTTTACATAACGCGACTGTACTTTAATTGAATTTGTCATTACAACATACCTAATGTAGTCACCAGTCGGTAGGAGTAAGGGGTGGGCCTTCGGATGCCTCTCACACCGAACAAAACGGAGCATGAGCCACTAAATATCGATATTCTGAGAGGTGGTGATTATTTCACCGAACAAGCCGGCCCATGCATGCATGCATGGAGGCCGCACCTAGTTAGCTATATATATATATATGTATACAGTATAACGAAAGTTATGGTGTTTGAAAGGGAGGAATTCAGAGCGGATGCAAAGATAATGGTCGATGATGTAGATGCTGGAACAGGTGAATGAAATTGTATATCTTGGATGCGCTTTTAGCAGGGATGGAAGATACACCGTGGATGTAGAAAGACGAGTGGCGATTGGGAATAGCGTAAATGGAGCGTAGGGCAGATTCCTGGGCGCAAAAAACATTAGCAGAAAAGCCCAGCTAGCTATCCACAATGCAGTGCTGATCCCAACGCTAACTTATGGAAGCGAGAGCAGGGTATGGCAGAGTGTGCATGAAAGTAGGATAAACGCGGTAGAACTGATGGCACTGCGCAAAATCTACGGAGTGACTCTCGCTGACTGCGTCAAAAACAAGGTTGTAAGGAAGTAAGTTGGATTGAAAGAGAGTGTCGGTGTAAAAGTAAGAAAGGGCATGCTCCGATGGTTCGGACGTGTAGAAAGAAGGGATTATGCAAGACTGACTAAGCAGATATACAATGCAAAAGCAGATGGCCTTAGGAGTCGAGGACGGCCTAGACACACATTCCATGACCAAATAGAACGTGTTCTGGAGGAAGGTGATGTTTGGAGCCTCAAAAATCGACGCTCGCATGAAAAGAGTTATGAAAGTCAACGAAGCGAGTGAGGCGTGTAAGAATCGTGCCTTATGGCGTTCCGTTCTCTCTGCCTACCCCGCAAGGAATTTGGCGTAAAGTTATGTATGTATGTATGTATGTATACAGTATTCGAAGCCGATACATCACAAAATTAAGTCACCTAGATAGATGCTAGCCAGGTGATTTTCAGTTACCGTAATTGATTCAGGAGCGGTCGTCGTTGATACTGATGAGCAATTTTGCGTTGCAATGCAATTATTGATCTGACGTGACCTGGATTATTATATACGTGCTGTGACATAAAGGATTTTATATATACAAATATGTAGTGTATGTACGTAGTTCGTTGAAAGCTTTTAGCAAAATAGAGGGAAAAGTACTTAACTTGTTTATCAACAGCGTTCAGGCGAGTGTTGGTCCTTTTTTGCAATATTCTGTACTGCAATAGGGTTATTATAATAGGTTGGGGAAAAAGTATTTTCGTATTTTTGTATGAAAAGTCAAGACATTTTTTTCAAAGTTTATTTACATTTATTTACAATATATATGTACCGTTTTGTTGAATAACTTTCTGCCATTTTGTGGGCAGAGACATTATCCCGTTACTGTAGAAACTTTGGGACTTCTGATCAAAAAAACGGGACCAATAGTTTTGGCAGTCCTCTCTTGAGGTCAACCTTACAGAACCTAAAGAATTCTGAAGAGACCGAAACAGGTGAAAATCTGAAGGCGCAAGGTCAGGGCTATATGGTGGATGCACTAGGACCTCCCAGTCGAACTCTCTTAATTTTTGCTGAGTGGCTAAAGATGTGTGTGGTCTAGCGTTATCGTGATGAAAGACCACACCCTTCCTGTTGATCAATTCCGGCCGTTTTCTCTCGACTGCTTCCTTTAATCGCATCAGTTGCTGGCAGTAAAGATCAGAATCGATGGTTTTGCCGGACGGTAAAAGCTCATAATGAACAATGCCCTTCCAATCCCACCATACACACAGCATCACCTTATTTCGTGTTAGGCCAGGTTTGGCCACAGTCTGTGAAGCCTGGCCAACTTTCGACCACGACCTTTTTCGCACGTTCTTGTCGTACGTGATCCACTTTTCATCGCCAGTTATCAATCTCTTCAAAAACGGCTCGGTTTCATTACGTCTCAATAATGAATCGCAAATGAGTACACGGTTCATTAAGTTTCTTTGAGTGAGCTCGTGTGGCACCCAAATATCGAGCTTTTTTGTATAACCAGCTTTCTTCAAATGGGTCAAAACTGTTTTGTGGTCAATTCCCAGTTCTTCAGCTACATCGTAACTACTAATATGCCGATCTTGCTCCACTCTTTCAAAAATGGCGTCCATTTTATTCGTAACAGGGCGACCAGAGCGAGGTGCATCTTTAACATCAAAATTTCCGGACTGAAAACGTTTGAACCAAATTTGTGCTACTCTTACTGACACTGCATCAGGTCCATAAACATCACAAATTTTTTTCACTGCTTGAGTTGCATTTTTGCCTTTTTTATAATAAAATTTTAAAATGTATCGAATTTCTTCATTAGATTCACTCATTTTTACGGAGAGAAAAACAAATGAAAAATAGCGGGAAACAACTTTTTTTTATTTTTTTCTTTTCTTTATAATGTAACCTTTTTAATGTTACCAAAACCAGCCAGACACAAATAGTACAGTCAAAGAAATTTTATAATAAGTTTATACCTACGTTATGCGAAAAGACTTTTTCCCCGACCTAATATATGACATAACAGGCCGCGCGGTGCATTGGTTAAATAACTGACTGATGAATAGAGGTCGGCTGGTTCGATTCCCATCCGATGCTCAAATATCTTGGCGTTTCTCCATTATATAAAATATATAAAAAGGTATATACGTCCTTATGTTTTGATATCTATCGTCCAGACTGCTCTATCCAAAACGTCTTTTATAGTTATTACAGTCCCACAGTCGTTCTAAGAATACCTTTGGAAAAATCCTTTAAATTGGATTACCTTTCTCCGGTAGATTTTTCCAATAATTTTTCCAGTTGGAGTTAGTAGATTTTCCAGTTATTATGCTATTTTCGATAGGATACAAATCCAACAAATCGAAGGTCATAAAAATAGATTTTGCTTGTTTGAGTTATAAATAGTTGAATAATCCGACTTATTATCATAAAAGTCTCGGTTGTGCAGCGGTCGAGCACCCCGCTTCTGAAACAAGAAGTCGCGGGTACGAATCCTGGCTCACTACAATGATTTTTAGAAATTCCTTTTGAAAATTAAGTGCGATAAAATATCGACTACTGAAAACTTTGTGCCCGATATGGCAATTGGTTCGCCACCCATTATATATTTGCGACGTAAACAGAATGGCGAGTCGACGTTTTATAGCCACTGCCTACACCTTCGGGTAAAAAAGGCGTGAAGTTATGTTATGTTATTATTATAATCTATATATATATATATATATATATATATATTCGACGGGCGCATTGGTAAAACTACCGACTGCAGCAATGTGGTCTGGGGTTCGATTCCCATCCGAGCACTAATAGTTGTGACAAACATGAATGTTTGTATGGCGTCTGGGTGTTTTTCTATGTATTATAAGTATGTATTTATTAAAGAAAAGTATATATGTGTTAATATCCGTTATCTAGTATCCATAACACAAGCATTAAATGCTTAGCTTGGAACTAGAGGGCGCTATGTGTATTGTGTCCAAGATATATATATGTAGGGATGTATAATTAAAAAGAAAATCGACCGCTTCGGAGAAATCTCCTTTATTCTTTTATTTATTGGAAGTAACAACATAAATAATATTCTTTTAAAACTTAATCTTAATAATCTTTTTGTATACGTCCTTCCACTCTCCTTTCTATTCTCTGACTCCCCTCTCTCATTCAACATTCACTCATACAGTTCGTCTTACACTTAGCATACACTCATCAATCACAACATCTCTAGCATACACTACAATCCCACACTCGGCCGTCCTGATTAATGTCTGTCCTCAGACAATACAATAAAACTAAAAATCAAAACAAAATAATATTATAAATCAAAACAATATTAGGGCAAGACAACAATTAAATAATGATAAAACACATACATCATCTTACATGCATCAACAAAGGAAACGCTTACCCAATACTGTCCGAGTCACTGGTGTAATCCGGCCAAGATTTCATGTTGTCCGATGAGGTATTGGTCTTATTTGGGCCTTCTGCTTGTGAATCTGCCTTCTCCACATCATACCGATTGTTCCTTTTGACTCTTATGACCCTATACGGTCCCAAAAACTTTGACTTTAGCTTCATACAGTTACCAAATTGTGTTCTCTTTATACAAACAAGATCTCCTTCTTTATAGATCCTGCTTTTCTTTCTTCTCTTATCAAAATTAAGTTTATTCTCCTTTTGTATGTCTAATATCTGTTTCTTTGCATTTATTCTAAGTTCTTCTCTATTTTCTGTAAAATTATCCCTTTCTTCTTGTCTTAATAATTGCAAAAGTTCAATATCTACTTTTTTCTTCAATTTAATACCGATTAAAAGCTCAAAGGGTGTGGTATTTATACTCCTATGATGTGTACTATTAAGGGCTTGTTGAGCTCGACTTACCAACTTATACCATTGACTAGGATTTTCAATCGATAGCTTAGTTAATACAGAAATCAAAGTTCTGTGGATTCTTTCCACCTGTCCGTTTCCTCTGGGTACACCTGTGGTGACTTTTATGTGTTCTATTCCTTCTTCTTCACAATACTGTGCAAAACTATTGCTAGTGAATGCAGTTCCTCTATCAGAAATAATTCTTCTAGGGTTCCCAAAGGTCTGCTGATGTATTGAAAGTTTGTTCAACACTTCTTGTGTAGATGTAGTCTTAGTAGGGAATAACCACACAAACTTAGTGAATCCGTCAACAATAGTAAGGATGTAGTTATACAACTTATGTGTTTCTGTAAGAGGTCCAATGTGATCGATATGCAGGGTATCAAGCGGTGTCTCTCCTTTCTCAATAGGATGTAAGAATCCCTCCTGTTTACCTCTTTTTCTAGAGGCTAATAAGCATGGAATGCAAGTTGCAATGAATTCCTCAACTTTCTTTCCTAACTTTGGAATATAATAATCTTTAGATATTGATTCAATTGTTTTAATTTTTGAAAAATGACCATTTCCATGAGCTCTTTTAATAATTTCAATCTCCATCCTTTGTGGTATAACCAAACATCTCTCTGGTCCTTTGCATAGTATACCTTCCTGCAAATAAAAGTCTTTGTATGGTTCTTGATCAGATAAAATTTTCATTATCGCCTGGAGGCCATCATCATTCTCCTGTGCACGCCTTAAATCATCATGCAAATCCTTAAAGATTATACCCACATATGGATTTCGACTTAAAGCATCTGTGTGTCTCATTTTTGAGCCATTACGGTGTTCTATAGTGAAATCATAATCCTGCAGAAGCAATACCCATCTAGCCACTTTCGGTGACATTATCAAATCTTTTTTCATCAAAGTTAGTTGAAATGCCTTACAGTCGGTAACTATCTTGAATTTTTTTCCATAAAGGTAGTGCCTAAATTTCTTTATACCTTCTATTACAGCTAAAGCTTCCAATTCGTAACTAGTGTATCTACTCTCAGCATCAGTAGTCCTACGGCTCATGTAGTGTATAGGATGCAATTCTCCATTTCCGTCTTTCTGTAGTAATATGGCAGCATATGCTATACTAGAGGCATCGGTATGTAATTCAGTTTCAGCGTTAGGTTCATAAATCTTCAGTAGAGGCTTGCTGGCAAGTTTTTCTTTCAGTATTTTGAAAACTAATCTATGCTCATCAGTGAACAGAAACATCTTGTTTTTTCTTAGAAGATCAGTTAGTGGCTGCGCTATCAGAGCATAGTTTTCAATAAATTTCCTGAAATATGAGCACAGTCCCAGAAAACTATGCAGTTGTTTCTCACTTCTGGGCTCTGGAAACTTCATAACAGCTTCAGTTTTCTCAAGTGATGGTGTTACTACACCTTCTTCAATAACATAACCCAAGTATTCCACTTTTCTTACTAATAATTGTGTCTTTGACCAGTTGATTTCTAAGCCATACTCGGAAGCCGTTCTTAATACTTCTTTTAATCTTTCTAAGGCTTCAAACTCGTCCTTAGCTGGAATCAAAAGATCATCAATAAACACAAGGACAATTCCTCTAACAATTAAATCTCTGAAAATTGCTGAAATATATCTGGTAAAAACTTTAGGGCAGGTAGCCAATCCAAATGGTGCTCTTAAAAATTCATACTGGCCTGTCATAGTGACAAAGGAAGTATACTTAATAGAGTCTGGACATACCCTTAAATGAAAAAATCCATTTTTTAAATCAATGGCACTAAATACCCTTGCTGTAGCTAACTTGTCTATGTGCTCGTCTATGATGGGTAAAGGATATTCATCCTTTAAAATTTTCTTATTTATGAGCCGGTAATCAACACATATTCTCAATGATCCATCCTTTTTCCTTACTAAAACAAGTGGGCTGCTATATTCTGAAAAACTTACCCGAATAATCCCTTGTTCTAACCACTCATAAATTTGTCTATCTACCTCTTGTTGTTCTTTTGGTGATATTCGTCGTGGACGCTGAGCAACTGGTATGTCATCTTTCAGGATAATCTTCAATTCAATAGGCGCCTCCTTAACTTGGCATGGCTGGTACCTCTTCACCAAGCACAACACCTCATCTTTAACATCTTTGTCTTTAATGTAGCCTACAGAATCAGACACACAAGTAAAACAGTTGATCTCACTCATCCAATCACTTGGTTTCATCCACACTATTCCATCTTTCATAATAGTAACAACATTCTTTAGAAAGTCATGCCCCAATATTAGTTTATAAGGAATGGTATCCTGAGGAATAATATAAAACTTTACATTTTTAAACTGGTACCCATCAATCTCTATATTACATACAAATTGTCCTAATGAGATTACCTTCGCACAGCCTAAGCCGGTAAGAACAATATTTTTGTTTACATCACAGATTGGCGAACCTAATTTTACAAAATATTCGTACGATACGAGATTCACTTCACTACCGGAATCTACGAGAGCACTAGTAGTATTTCCGCACTTCATTTTCACAAATTTTGTCGGTTTTGCACATAATTTGCTGTAATGTTCATTGTTTACTTCCAAAACGTCAATTTCGTGATGATTTTTCAGTCGAACGTCTGCGCCATCTTGACTGTGCATGATCCGGTCATTTTCGTTCGCGATCGTATCATTGTTCATTCCTTGGTTCATGCCATCGGTCTCTTCGACTGCGAACATTGTCTGCTTCCGTTCGTGAACGGTGGAATGAAGTTTCACGTTTCCGCTGCTTCCGCTCGTACCCGGTCTCGGATCATCGCGCCATGACTTAGCTATTTTTCGACTTTGCTTTTCAACTGTCTCCGCCATCTTGGACTCTGCCATCCTTGTAGTACAATTAGATGCAATGTGGCCGAACTCGTTGCAATGAAAACATTTTCTTCCTTGCATCTTGTTTGGGCACTCTTCACTAATATGCCTCTTATCGCCACAATTATAACAGATGACTCGCGATGCACGTAAATCGCTCGGAATGTTTCCATCTTGCCGTAACTGCTTACTTTGCTTATTCCACACTGATTGCGTTTGCCGACCCATCTTTTCTTTGACCGCCTCGTAGATTTTTAATTTTTCTTTTAAATCAACATACGTGGTAACACCATAAAGCATAACTTTATTTATTTCACTATCGCGTATGCCATCGACTATATATTTTATAGCGACATAGTCGGGCATTTTACCGCGCTTGCCCATTTCCTTCATTGTGAGCATATAATCTAAGCATGACTCATTGGGCTTCTTGCTGCGCGTACTCATCATCTCATGTATGGTTTTAATGTCTATACTGTCGGGAAATTCTTTCAGAATAGCGGCTTTGAGATCATCCCACGACTTGAATGGTCGTTCTGCTCTCAACCAAAGTGCAGCTGTGCCTTGTAGGGACCGTCGCGCCATCAGTAACTGCTGCAATGGTGACCACCCAAAAATAGCCGCATTATCTTCTATATCACTCACCCATTGTGATATCGGATACGTCTTATCACGTCCGTTAAAAGTCGGTATCAAATCTACCGTCATCTGCAAAATATCGGGTGTGAGACCACGCTTCACTTCGTTAGTTTCGTCTTCAATTTCGAAGTAATCATGTTGCCGACTGCGTCTTCGGTCTTTACTATGGTTAGGCATCTTCTAACAATGATTTGTAACAAAACGATAAAACTTCGTACTTTTTTCTTTGTAACGGTGCGTCGTGCCACGTGGTGCGATTTTCTTTTTCTTGATCCCGGACGAGCCCCCAAAAAATTGTAGGGATGTATAATTAAAAAGAAAATCGACCTCTTCGGAGAAATCTCCTTTATTCTTTTATTTATTGGAAGTAACAACTTAATTAATATTCTTTTAAAACTTAATCTTAATAATCTTTTTGTGTACGTCCTTCCACTCTCCTTTCTATTCTCTGACTCCCCTCTCTCATTCAACATTCACTCATACAGTTCGTCTTACACTTAGTATACACTCATCAATCACAACATCTCTAGCATACACTACAATCCCACATATATATTAGTATATAAGTATTATAATAACTTTAAGCTTTTAAAATACCTAGTTTTTTAAATCTTTTTGGTTTTAATGTTATGTATTATTGAGAAAAAAAAATGATATCTCTGATATCTCTCTACAACCGGGTGCCTGAAGTGATTTCGGTCTACATAAAATTAATTAATTCTCGGTAGTTGACTACATGAATCTCGCAAGAAAAGTTGTCACAAATACCTACTACTGACAGTTATCGCCGTTTCGGAAATTGGAAAAATGTGAACAGACTTTATATAAACTGTTTTAAGTTTTATTCCTTGCACGTTGCAAGACTTGAACGTCGTATATGATTGTTATTTGTCACAAAGTTATTTACTTTGCCGATAACCATGCTGCATTGGGCTATAAACGGTGGACTTTCTTGTCGTGTAGGTATAAGGGAACACCCTCCCACAGAGGTGAGAGAGGGGGGTTCCTCCCTTCACGATGATTCTATAGAAATGCAAATAGAAGGCGTTGCAACCACATTACCTGAACGATGGAGTTGTTTGTCCAGGACGAAGACCCCGGCGCTATCAATGCCATCCACAGAAGGTCATCGTAATGTGCAAAGAAGGGAAGAGGTGTTTTGTCTCGAACGACAATATCTGAGAAAGTTGATGAATATATAGAAACTACTCTACTAGAACTCACATGCGTATAGTCACGCTCATGTCCAATAGGAATAGGCAGAAACCTTTTCATATTTTTTTTATTTGTTGACACATTCTTTTTGCCATATACATATTATTGTTTGGTACTATGCATATTTCTCTTTTAGTACATAGTAGTGCATACCAATGTAAGTTAATTTGGTCTTTGCCTCTCGACCCCGAGTTTTATTACTCTGCTGCTCTTTCTCATAGCATTATTGTATCAGTCTTCTTTAAGAATGGAGTTCAATGATCGAATGGGTCACCTAGTGGTAAGGAAGTAGTGCCTATAAAGGACACCTGGGGTACATTTAGTGTCACAGTTGCGTTGCAAGCCTTTAAGATGAGAGGGTCTAGAGTGAGTGAGAATAAAAAGAAGGTTAGGCCTCCGGACACCTCTCTCACTAAAAGAAATGTGGCATGAGCCACTTTACTTAGATGTTCTGAGGAATTGTGGCATTTCACCAGTCGTGTCGGCCCTTTTATGCAAAGAACTGCGTGGCTGCGTTTTAATGGTACATATATACCCCTAAAAATGGTGATTGCAGTTCATAAAATCAAATCTGTCATTTCAACTACTTGGTACGTTGAAGAAGCACTTATACTGTAACACAATTTACATTAAGCCGATTGTTCTCTGCGGCCATCATTTTTTGGACTATTAATAAAAAATTGGCCGAACAAAAATGACTATTATGGCTTCATGGACGTGCGGACATGTCCGCGACCTGATATTCTTTTTATAGGTTAAATAAAAAGGTTGGTATACCTTTATTAATGCGAAAAGATATGCTTAGGTACCCGTATAATGCCAGAACAGTACCTGGGCTTTAAAAATACTGCTGGTTGAATAATATCAAGAGAGATTCAAACGTGATAGACTTTCAAATATTTTGCAAAGGAGCAGATGGTAACTTACTTGCGCCGTCCCTAAATAATACTTACCGGCTCTTAAAATAGGATAGGATAGGGAAGAGGACATCTGTCCTCTTCCCTATCCTAGCCTACCCCGCAAAAGGTAAGAGAGATGAGATATACTGAGTATCGACTCAGTATATCTCTCTTACCTCTTGCGGGGTAGGCTGAGAGAACAGAGCGCCACCCGTCACTCGCTTCGTTGACATTCATAACTCTGGACGCGCGTCGATTTTTGAGGCTCCTAACGCTACCCTCGCCCAGAACACGTTCTATTTTTCACCGAACGTACTTTAGGTTTAAGACGTTTTACATCGATATAATCGTCGGTACGGAGAGATCGTGGTATTTCACCGGTCCTGCGTGGCCATTCATGCCGCGAACTGCGTGGCCATTCATGCCGCGAACTGCGTGGCCATTCATGCCGCGAACTGCGTGGCACTACCACTTACAAAGTATTTTGTGATAAGTATATTATATATAGGTATCGTTGGTCCAGTGGTCGAGCACCCATGTGTGAAAAATATCGATGACTGAAAACTTTGTGCCCGGTATGGCAATAGGTTCGCCACCTATTCCATTTGAGCGTAACATATAACACACATAAAGTCGAGACGAGGCTTAACAGGCGCTGCCTACACCTTCAGGTAAAAAAAGGCGTGAAGTTATATTATGGTATATCATATATAATAGAAGCGTTGCGATGTGAACAGTTCAAAAGAGTACTATTAGCGGTCACAGTCGACCCGCCTGTTGGTGTTCGATTCTGTTAAAATTTTTACATAAACGCGCCCTACACGTATAAGTATAGACTGCCAGCCAGTTGATAGCGTTGTGGAAACTACATGTCATTTAATTATTTGTTCAAAATCCATTTGACAACAACACGCAATTCTATATTTAGCTAACTGATTTTTATTACGATGATAAAATATAAAATAACACATGATAAAATACATAGATTTAGCATAGACTGTAGTCGATGGCATATATCAGTAAAAATGTACTACTAAACACCACTGACAGCGCGACCGCGAGTAAGCGATTCTCAGGATGTTTTTTAATTCAACACATGCCCAAAACCATGTAAAAGTTGACACTTGGAGGCACTTTTTACGCACACGTTGATAAGTCACTCACACATCAACAACCTATTTTTGGTCTTGTTGTTTGGGTGACTATTGCCGATCTATTATTCTTATATCTATGATAAAATACGTATTATCATTTATTATTGATAATATCATTACATATTATTTATTATGCATAATAATATTAAATAGTTATAATAATGTGTTTTCTTTTTCTCTTTTGAATCTAATTGAAAGAACGAATACACTCCTGATGGTAAGAAAATTACCGCCCCCCACCGAACCGCCTGCTGGACACCTGTAGCCGTGGTATTTCAACAGTCGAGCCCGCCCTACATGCATCGAACTACGTGGTTCTACCGCTGTTTTTTTTATTAAGCTGAAATACTCAAGTGATAATTATCACATTTTGTGCTGACATCAGCGGGGATAACAAACTTTAAAGCAGCTTAAGAGTGTTTAAAACTGTTTATCCTAATAGTCGTAGAATAAAAAATATGTGTGATCCCAGTAATTATTGTAACATTCATTACATATTATATACGCTTAAAATGCCTTTTTCTGAATTCCTTAAAATAAATAACCTCAACTTTTGCGCTAACTTTACGCCATATTTATTATTATAAAAATAAAATAAATATATTTACGAGTGACTCTGTTTCTTCGTAAAAAGTTGTGCGACTTCTTTACGCAACGGCTCGAAGAAAACTCAAAGAAATAATACTTACCTATATTTGTATAATAAGTGACTTGACTTACTTACATACGATAATATTTCAAAGTATTTTATTGAAAAAAACTTTGCAATAATATTTATAGTAGATTTATAGTTGTCGTGAGTGCGAATTTTCTTTTAAACGTAAGATTTTCAGACCCACCTAATGTGCATACAAAATTTAATCAAAAGCGATCGGGCCATTTCAGTGGAGTTTCTTAGTGATTAATATCATGTCAAAAGAATATTTTGACCGAGTGTCATATTTAAAAAACGTGTCTTTTTCTTAATGTAGCGCCCCTGCAATCCTACTTCCGGTCAGAGTCATACGAAAAAATACTATCCTATATTATAAGTTAGGTCAAACTGCAAACGGTGTGTAAATTTCTAAATTTGATTAGAATCGGTTAAACAGTTTGGTGGTTAATCGCGAACAAACATGTGATATGTGTGTGTCTATGTCCTTTAAATGTATTAAGATAATATTTTTTGGAGAATTTGGATAATTTTAAAGAATTAAACTACTCAATTTATATTATGCTGAAATTACAAATCTTAGATAACATTTGTAACAAAAAGTTATCCAATGTTATTCATTTTGATTAGACCACACATGTTCTTTTCAAAATGTATGTATATTACATTTACATATGTATTTTTTTTGTGAATTTTTTTTTTTTTTTAGTTTATTTATTTCTAAGACTTTCGCGAATCTAACTCATAGATTAAAACAACTTTCAGGATTATATCGCGTCTATTTATTACTTGTTTATATTTATTTCCCGACGTTTCGAACTCTTTATAGAGATCATTTTCATCATTTTTTTTTCATCACTCGTGAAAATGATCTCTTTTAAGAGTGATGAAAATGATCTCTGTAAAGAGTTCGAAACGTCGGGAAATAAATATAAATAAAAATAAACGCGATATAATCCTTAATTAAATTGTTTTTTTTTTAGTTTAATTTATACTTTCATTAGATTGACAAGATTTAGGAGACAGTATTTTTTAGTTACCAAATGTAAGGCCCATTAACAATACAATGTTTATATAAACAAATGTAGGTGGGTACCTAAACAAACAAATTTATAAATCTTATTTGTTGTATAAGCATTGTACTTTTTTATACTATACACCTTCTTTTTTTATTTAAAACATTCGCAATGGTTCTTGCAAATGCGAATAACAAAAATATACGAATCGTTACATTACTAGTAGATATACGTGTATAATATATAATAATAATATCTTGGACACAATACACACAACGCCCTCTAGTTCCTAACTAAGCAACTAAATGCTTGTGCTAGGGATACTAGATAACGGATATGAATACAAATATACTTTAAATACATACTAACACCCAGACGCTATACAAACATTCATGCTTGTCACAAATATTTGTGTTTGGGTGGGAATCGAACCCGCCAACCTCGATTCTGGAGTTAGTAGTTTTACCAATTTACCACATCTGATCATTACATATTATAAAGTCGCTTCCCGCTGTCTGTCCCTTTATATGCTTATATATTTGAAACTACGCAATTTTACTACACAACTACTACTACACTACACTACTACACTAATTACTACACACTACAATTTAACTACGCGGTTTTTTTAATATATAGAGGGACACCCTCTATGTATTAAAAAAACCGCAAAAACAGGGTGGTTCTGATCTGCCTGAACCCTAAGTGATAAATCAAAACAATGTACTACATTCTTAAACACCTTTGAAATATCTACAAAAAAGTCCCCGACGGCATATGTCTATCTATTAGACATAAACTACAATGACCATTTTTATTTCTTACCTTTTCACGTAAAATATTGGCTTATTTATAAAGCAATTTTAAACATAGCAGCATTAATTTTCGTCCAGATAAGTGTCTTAAATAGATTGTGCTTTTAATATAGTTCAATATGGCCCTTTACAGCATGTAATTTAAACGAATATTTACGAAGATATTACAGAATTTTAACAAAGCGGTACAAAGCAGTTGTGACGCGTTCCGATAAATATCCTAAATTGAACTTTTTCATATCCAAATTTTACTCATTGATTACTTTTGATGCGGAACAAAGTTCGCCGGTTCAGCGTAAATTATTTGTTCCGTTTTTTTGGTCATGTTTCAATTACAGACTTTAGTGTGTCAAACTCAAGTAAAATAAAATGAAATGTTCGTTGATATTCGTGCTCCGGAGACGCTCGAGGAGATATAAAGTGCTTAACTTGAAAACGATCAAACATTTGTAGGCGACCCTTTAAAATTGATTCTTTTAGCTGCCGTCTAGAGGCGCTCGCTTTAAACAATGCAAACTTACATATTTTTTATGCGCCACTTGACTAATACCATCTTTTTTTGTTACTGCTGGGTATGGACATGTAATGTGGAGGGATGATACATAAGTTGCGAGATGAATGATACACCTGAATGTGAAGTGTGAAGACCTAAGAAAATATGGATGGAAGACGACATGACTGTGGTAGATGCGGATGAAAGGGAAGTATGGAAAAAGAAAACCTGTTGTGCCTACGTCAAATAATGTCAACAATTATAATATCATAATAATAAATAATTTCTATATGGATATTTTGAATGTAAAATTACTTAAAAAAAGTTAAACTGACTTGAAGAACACAAATGACAAAAATTTACCTACTTACGTGACTAAAAAGCGATAAATAACCCAACTAATTTATCGGCTTGATACAATATAAAAAAAAAAAAAGTAAAAGTGTGTGTCCGCTCCGACGCACGACTGGAGTTTACTCCTCAAGAACGATTATAAAATAAAAAAAAAACTTGTGTGGTTTTATGAAACCACCGTAAAAGTGAAACTTTTTTTCACATTATAGACATTTAACTAAAAATTTTCGAAAATCGAATGTAAGTCACTGTTCACGTATTTTAGTTACCATAAAATATTGGTTACGATTTTAATTTACTTGCCATCTTGTATTTGTTAATAGGGTTTAATAAATGTTTTTTATTTTACGTGGTCACGACAATAATTCCTAGATGGCGCTACTAGGTTGCTACTATTGATGATTCTGCCGTAATATCGTATTATATCGATAGATGTCGCCCGAATCGACACTAGGGCACTAGCTACGGCACTAGGGATAACGCGACACCTATTAAACGTTAACAACATTACAACAAAGGATCTTTACAAAACAAAACGATATTTTTTCCTCCAGTAAATATGATATTTCGATTTATTATGAAAATGTGACAAATACATATATAAAGAGCACTATCTTATCTTATATCTTTAAACGAGCAATTCTTGTATATATATAAAATTGGAATCTCGGAATCGGCTCCAACGATTTTCATGAAATTTCTATTCCAGCAGATGGCGTTGTTAACTAACACGAAGTCAATGTGTGTTTGCTTTGCTTTTATTACAGTTTATCACTGCAAAAAATTAAGTATATGTTTCTAATATAATATGTTAGTACATAGTATAAATTAGTATATATTTATTATTCTGTCGGTAAGATCGAAAAATATTATTGATATTTCATTATTTTATTAATATGTAATTCGTACTTAAATATAATTTTCAAATAGTATGTAATTCGTACTTAAATATAATTTTCAAAAAACACAATTTATAAAAACACAATTTATAAATAATATAATTTTTTTTTTTCTCCGCCTGCAATACGTACGTACGTATATGTATGTATGTAAAAAACAAACAAACAAACAAACCCGATCCTAGAAAATGTGTTTTACGGTATTTATTTACAAAAATAAATATTTACTGTCTACAAATATGAACACATTTCTTCGTAATAGAGAATGGCGTATCGCTATAAAGAGTGTTTCTATAAAGAGCTCAGGACATTGTATGGAGTGCCGACTCTTATTTATATGCTCTGTGACTATAGCGCATAACGCATTTCGTGTGACACTCACGTGACTAGTACGATTTTGGTCCCCATAATTTTCATACCCCGGGCCTATATATGTAAATCGATTCTTAAGGAGTAAACTCCAAAAAAAAACAATACTTTAACCAAGCCAACTTTAACTATCATTAAATATTTACAATTGTCAGTACTTATTGGAGTCGGTGCCAGCCTAAGTAACGTATTCTATACTGTTGTATGATATGCGTAGTCGTCAAAATACAATACAATCTAAGTTTTTACCGGCACCTACTCCAAAATAACTGGAAAATAGGTTACAAACATAATAAACATGCAGACGAATTAAGAACCAGCTCCTTTTTTTGGAAGTCGGGTAATAACCATGTATTTTGTTCTCATTTATTCTTGTGTTAGAACTTCTATCATTAAACTCTATGATTATTATAGGTTAATGTCTCGGTGGCAAAGTGGTTGAGCACGCCGTTTCTGAATTAAGAGGTCGCGGGTTCGAATCCTGGCTCACACCAATGACTTCGAAAATAATTTTGAAAGTTATGAGTGATACATATCGATGACTGAATACTTTGTGCCCGGTATGGCAATAGGTTCGCCACCTATTCCATTTGGGACGTAAACATAACGGCGAGACTAGGCTTAACAGCCGCTACCTACATCTTCAGGTAGAAAGAGGCGTGAACTTATGTTATCTATACTTATATTATAAAGCGGAAGAGTTTGTTTGTTTGTTTGTTTGAACGCGCTAATCTCAGAAACCACCTGTCCGATTTCAAAAATTCTTTCACTGGTGTATAGTCCATTTATCGAGGAAGGCTTTAGGCTATATTATATTTTCAAATAAATTAGGGATCCTTACTATAAGTTCAATAATGTAACCCAAGGTGCAAGAAAAAGACCCGAAAAAAAATTTTAAATCGCGAACGCTGCAAAAACTATTGATTATAGAACAAAACAATGTACTACACTTTCACAGAACATATAATTGTCGACAGAAAAGTCCGCGACGCCATATGTCTAATTATTGTAGTTATCGCACAATAAGTGCTTTTTGAATTTTTAAAGATAATTATAATGAGGTTGTTTTAAAAGTTATTTATGTTGTACTTTGGTATTAACTCTACTCAAAATAAATTACTTCAATATAAAGATAGATTCAATACCTTTCTAGAACTTTTTGAATGATTCAATTCGGACATTTAATTCAAAAGATATCGCAAAATACAAAATGTAAGTATACGTTTCTTAGGCAAATATTCCGCGCACATATATAAGATCGGGAGACCCGCTCGACTCGGTCATGAGCGCCGCTCATAGCTGGCAGGTAATTTTTTTTTAATTTTCTTAGAATTTTTTTTTCTTTTGGTCCTAATGAGTTTGTAGTATTTAATCGTCTTTTAGGGTATATGTATATTTATTTTGTAATAATTAATAGGTGATGTGAACCTGTAACATCTGTGACCCCGTGTCTATTTAGACACATTAGATTAAAATTTGATCTATTTAAGAGTATAATAAACGGGAAATAACACGACAAGTGTAGGTAAACAAATACTTACTTTTATTAATGGCTTGACGTTTCGGCCTGGTTGCACTGGCCGTAGTCACAAGCAGACAGATAATGTGTTTACCTAAATGTGTCGCGTTATTTTCCGTTCATTATATTTATGTAATATGGAACCCGAATATTAAAAGATTTAAAAATATTTTCATACTTAAGTAACCAAAGTCATGGGTCAAAGCTAGAGTTAGTTTACAGTTAGTTCTTCACGCAGATATTATAATATTATCTATAATTCTTTACAATATTGCAACTTCATATAAATGGACGAAGCGCAAGATATACCCACGCACCTCGACTTGGCGTCTTTTGCTAAAATATAAAGATTTAGCGAGTTTGTTACACAACTGCATACCACATAGTTGCCCATCTATATATGTATATTTACATTTTTAATATCGTGATCTCTTTTAAAATTTAGTGAATTTATTTTGATAAGAGTAATACCAAGGTGCCAAATCGACATCATTTAAAATATTTAAAAAAACTCTCACTGTGAGTTAGCCATACTGGTAAGAACATGTGGTGACCAGGTTTTTTTTAAATCGACGACAATGACAAATTTAAAAAAAAAGGTGCAAGGAGTATTAAAAAAAACTAAAGGTTGACAAAAAACTTCTGACAAAGTCCCTGGTATTGCTATTGATCGAAGTTAATAATATTTTTTTTTATGGGAGGCATGAGGGCAAAGGAGCAAGCGTGTCACCTGAAGGTAAGCAACCTGCGCCGCCCATGGACACCGGCATCACTTATAGTGTTACCGTTGCGTTGCCGACCTTTAAGGGAGAAGGATGGGGAAGGGAGGTGGACCTCCGGGAACCTTTCGTCGTCGTCGATCGTCTGGGAGGTGGTGGTATTTCACCGGTTGAGCCCATTCATGCATTCATTCAACTGCTTAATATTTTAACTGCCATTATTTTCATCAAATCTAGGTTGTTAGTCGCTAATATCAAAAGCTAAGTAAGTGAGGTGTGTAATAATCGTGCCTTATGACGCTTTGTACCCTTTACCTACCCCGCAAGGGATCTGGCATGAAGTTACGTATGTATGTATCAGGAACTTGAATTGAAAAAAAAATAGTGTTAGATAGTCCATTTATGAGGAAAGCTTTGAGGTATTAATATGATCGCGGCAATAATCTTTTTAGTGGAAAATGTTTAAAATATGGCGGTACGAAGTTCGCGCGGTCTGCTAGTGTTATATACATATTTTTTTTTCCATATAAAATAACGTAACCCGAAATAGTTTGTACTTGTATTGTGTTCTCTTAGACCTTCACAGTTAACAAAAACATTTGGTTTTAAGGGACGGGAAAATTTCAGTTGAGAATTACGGCTTCACTTATTTTCTTGGAATTGTTCCTTTCGAAATGGCACTTTGTAATAATACAAAATTATATATACTATTTTAGTTACGTTTCCTAACGGTAAACTTACTTGTTAGGTAATTTACAAACTTGGCAAACTTATACAAGTGTACCTAATAAAGTCGTTCGAAAGTTTGCAAGAATAACTTGTAAGGCTGCCGTAGCAGTACCAATGTTTATTCGTCTTTTTTTTATGGAATAGGAGGGCAAACGAGCAGGCGTGTTCCCTGATCGTAAGCAACCAACGCCTCCCATGGACACCAGTAACACATATAGTTGCGTTGTCGACCTTTAAGGGATAGGGGATAGGAAAGTACGGGGAAGGGGGGTGGGCCTCCGGGTACCTCTCTCACCGAACGAAACGCGGCATGAGCGGTCGAGCTGGCCCATTCATGCAGCGAACTGCTTGGCTCTACCACTGAAAAGACGAGAAAGAAAATGTATAGAATTGTAATTAATTACATGTATTAGTAATTAAATGCAGGTCGTTTAAACGCTCGTCAATACCACGCACCCAGTATAAAATATTTCATTGTCTAGGGAAACCTGTAAAATTTAATAAATGGGGTAAAGTAGGTTATAATATATCTCGGTGGTACAGTGGTTGAGCTTTCCACTTGTGAATCAAGAAGACATGAGATCGATTGCGGGCGGCAATCTTGAATGAATGAATTCTTTCGAATACTTTACGTTATGTGTGATTAATATCGATAATCGATAATTGGTTTCGGCACCTATTACATTTGGGATGTAACAATTTGGCGTGTCACGGCTATGCAGGGGCTGCCTGTACCTTCGAGTAGAAAAAGGCATGAAACTATAAGCAAATATAAAAATATTTACAAATAATTAGGTGGCCGGTTATCGAAACTTCTTTTTCTCATCCTATTCCCATTATTTGGGGTCGGTGTAACAAGTTTTCCGCACATCCTATCATTCGCTTATCCCACACTAACCCGCTTCGTAATGATATCCTCTTTCACACAATCCATTCATATGTTCTTAGATCTTTCTCTCCTTTCATATTCAGGTTAATAATTCTTCTCGCAAAATGCGTCGAGCCTCGTGGTGCATTGGTAAAGCTACCGACTGCAGAATCGAGGCTGGCGGATTCGACCCCCACCCGAGTACAAATTTTTGTGACAAACAAAAGTTTGTATGGCGTCTGGGTGTTTTTCTATGTATTATAAGTATGTAATAAGTATGTGTATATGTAATATAATAAGTATGTATATATATTTATATCCGTTATCTGGTATCCATAGCACAAGCATTTAGTTGCTTGGTTTGGAACTAGAAGGCGCTGTGTGTATTGTGTCCAAGATATTATTATTATTATGTGTATCTGCCCGTAAAATTCATACAATATTATTTCACAAATTATTTATCATTGGAAAACTCAGCTTGTGTAGATACCGTACCTTATATATTGTTATAGGCCTTTTAGTTAACTACACAAGTATATCTCTACCAATAAGCCGCTTGTGCGAAGTAAAGTAGGTACGGTTGCGTAAACACCTAGGTTTGTTTGATGTTTTGGAAGCGCTCAGCAAATATAAACATGTATTATTTATTTACGTAGCTGATGAGCTTTGGACGCGATACTATTAAAGTTTTATCGACAAAAGAACGGACAGGCTTTAATA
Organism: Euproctis similis; assembly: GCA_905147225.2. Classification (NCBI taxonomy): domain Eukaryota; kingdom Metazoa; phylum Arthropoda; class Insecta; order Lepidoptera; family Erebidae; genus Euproctis; species Euproctis similis. The sequence goes on from LR990107.1 coordinate 6,366,690, forward strand.
GGACCACATTTTTCGAAAATTCGATATTCATCATATCTTTATTCCTTCCTAAGTATTTAGAATCGTCATACAAAACTACTATCTAAAATCCGGGGAGCTTATATTCCCTTTCATCACACTGTGTTGAATCTGAATGCGAATATAAGTGCGAGTTCCGGCATCTTGAGTTTAACAAAATTGCAGTGAAAATTACAATCAACATAACACAAAAGGAGCAGTTCAATTCCAAACTTTTTATCGTGTATATAATTTGCGATGCGATAGTAAGCCCTTTGATAACATCTACTTTAAAAATAATTCTTAACTTTACCCATGGTTAATTCAACCTGGGAACGAGGATAGCACGAACGGCTCGTTTCTGGAGTACAAAAATCGAATCTACATCCGCGACACTACCCCAAAGCAATAAGCCGTATGACATAATGATGTGGAAATAGCTAAAATAAACCATACGCGCAGTATCAACATCGGCATAGGCGTAAGCTGTTGAGCTTAGTCTACCTGAAAACGTTTGAAACCAAGACAACCTTATTGACCAATTCCAATCTCTCATAGTCCACCACAACACTGGTTTTTACTTGTTTAACGTTTTTTGTAAATATCTAACATATTTGGTTTTATTACCATTTAAAATCAAATTATTAGCACTAAACCAACCATTATTTAGATTAAATTATTATTACTATGTTTGAAAGAGCTTTGTTTACATCGTCAATTACTGTCTATTTACCATAAAAACTAAAAAAGTGTCATCTGCAAACAAAACTATTTTTGAAAAAAAAATGTGAAAACTTTCTTAATGTGCTTCCAAACCGTCTTTTACTCGTTTACTGTCATTTATTATTTTCTTATCCACAAATGCGTGGATGTTGTCAAAAACATTATTAAAACAAACTTTAAGACATAAAACTACACACGATGCATGTCGATTTGGAAGAGCTTTAAATGATTCTGTAATCGATTAGAGATATCTCGGGTGTTGCTTACTCACAACTATATATATATATACAGGTACACTATTTAGCGTCATAAGTACACACTTTTACTGACAATTTTATCAATGCTTTTGTAAACAACGTGCTTGATAAACTGCTATGTTCCCTGATATAGGTCCCGTCCCTATCGCTATCAGATTGTTCAACGGAGAGAAAGTTCATTGTGACACGCCTCTATTACCATTCAAGTACGAAGACCATTGCTGTATATAGCGTCTTACCCCTATATCCTATTCTAAAATAATACTTCAAACAAAAGTCAATTCTAACAGGGGTAGTGGCACTCAGATCTCTGCATTAATTGGCTGCAAAGTCGCTCACGCTACGTTTCATTCCGTGAGAGAGTTATCAGCTAGCCAACCACTTTCCCATTCCGAATGTTTCCTTATTCCACCTCAAAGGCCGGCAACGCATATGTAACTACAGGGTTGCAGGTATCCATGGGCGGCGGTTGTGGTTCACCATCAGGTAACACGCTTGATCGTTTGCCTCCTATCCCAATAAAAAAACGAATAAAATACCAACGAATGAGTCATTTAACGCCACTCATATCTTGTTTCAGGTACTGAAATACAACCGAGTCCAGTCAAACCCGAAGCTGAGGAGGTCAAAGCATCAAAAACACCCCTAGCGCACAATAGATTTTTAACAATACACAAAAGGAGAAGAAAGAGACTATTGACTAGGTGCTTGCAGAAGAACCGCGCGCTTCTCGACGACCTCTGCTTCGGTCAGGTCGAAGTAAGTAACAAGTTTAGGTGTGTATGTGTGTGTTCGTAAATATACCCCAGCCGCCTGTGTGCCTATGCTTGTATACCGAAGTTATATTAAACAAACGACAGACTTGAGTGCGCTTGAGATGTCTCTGTCGTGAAATAATTATTATCTGATATTGTTTATGAGTTAATAAGCGCATCAAAACCATGAATATTTATTTATACCGAGCTATTATAGGTATTATCGACTAGTACTTATATGGGCTTATCAATAATCCCAATTAAAAGGTCATCACGACACGTGGGAACCTGTAGCCGCGATATGTTTATATACTGATATATTTCATTGTCGGCGGTCGGTCGGTTTTTGTATCTGACACCTAAACCGCATTTCATTTGGGAACAGATGATATCTCAACATTGCGTTATGAAATTTGCGCCGCAATTCTACTGTGTTTATCTATTGTTTTTTTTCCCCATCACAGTCATTCCGCAGTCCTTCTGTATATAAATATATAAACATATATGGTATATACATGTATTGTTCTCGGCACCGACACAAATTTAAATGTGGTTTGTTTTGTATTCAAGTGATGTCCTCACGCACTTGGTATTTTGTTTGTACGTATGGATGTATGTTCTTGTGACATATTGTTGGATCTTTATTCGTCCCGTGTACTGTGTCGTAGTTGTAGTTGTAGTACGTCGTAAAGCAAGGACGGCGGCCGATGCGAATGAAAAATTATAGTACATCCCAGCATGTTGATTTGACTACATTTTACACGCATAGAGATAAATAGCGGCAAACACTGGCAACATTTTGACGTTTAATATATTTTTTTATTCAATTTTACACTTGGCGATACATCATTCGTCATCTTTCAATGTAATGCCAAACTTGATTATTCGAATGAATCGATTAGTAGTAAATGTTTTGGAAACAGCTGTGTGCGCGTTATATGTAAAACAATAATAATAATATTGTTGATTGCAAACGCTTGCGAGTATATTTAGCGATTTGTTTTATGCATTTTATATATGGAATAAACGCTTTTGTGTGCTTCGCTTTGTCATAGAAATCGTTACCAAACTAAGTAACATTTATTATACATAACGCTAAATAATCGATAATCGTTTGTTTGCTCTCGTGATCTGAGTGCACAGCCTTTTGTCATAAGTACTTTTACTATGTGAGCTAAGAAATATAGTGTTTATAATATAAATATAACAGAAGTACGTCAGATTAAAATTATTAATCTGACATTAATAACATCTTTCTTTTTATTGACGCCTCCTTGAAATTAAATACTGTAGTATTATTTTTATAATTTTTATAAAATATAATGTAAAATTTTGTCGACGGGATCGGGCGAGACTTGTCCCCAGCGGCGTTGATCGCGGCTATGCTGGCGGGAGAGGGGGAGTGGAGGGTCGTGGTCATCTTCTGCGAAGCAGTGATGCTTCAGAAGGAGGCCGCCGAACGGGATCGGGAGAGAGCCGATCCCGCTCGAAGGCGGCGGTGGTGAGCTCAGTGATCGCCGCCGCCGACAGGCCGCGAGGGCGCACAGCCCGCGGGTGCACACAGCCCGCGGGAAGGATGACCCGTCGGTGCGGTCGGGGACGCGCGCGCCACTTTACTGCGCGCGTTCGGAGCCACCCCGCCCTGGGGAGCCTCCCGAGCCAGGGGTGGCCCAGACGCGTTAACCGTACCCTAACGCCGAAGGAAGGCCGCACCGGAGGGTTTTAATGGGTAACCCTTGGATCGGATTGCAGTGTACTGTTTTGGGAGTCCCACACTACCCCCTGCCGTCCCTAGGTACGGGTGTGCATAAAGCAGGCACAAAGTTACCAGTCATCGATAACTATCACACATAACTTAACTCGAAAAGTCATTGGTCTGAGCGAGGATTCCAGCTCGCGACCTCAAGATTCAGAAGCGAGGTGCTCGATCACTGGACCACCGAGATATGAACACACTTTAGTTATTCGAGAAGCTTAAATAATATCTCAACGACATTTCTTTTAAAAAAGATAAAATATATCATCAGGAAGCGATTGTGGAGTAGCACTTTGAAAAGTCGCCAAGAATTTGCGCCGTAGTAGCGTATCCTTCACGTTTTGTGATGCATAAGTAGCATGCAGGAAAACATTACTATCTTTATTTTATTGTTTATTTAAATCCTTATGTCCAAAAACAACTATTTTCTTAACAAATGTAGACGTACGTAGGACAGGACATAGGATTCTACACTGTTTTTAAATTGGGTAAACTAAGATGAGCCAGTAATTGATATAATTCTTGACAGATGTAAAAATTCCGAATGTGTAAAAATTAAAGTTATTAAAGTGAAAGTAACTAGTAGATAAGATGGGTGAAAGTCTGCCATTAAATTAATTCTGCCTATCCCCAAAAAGGAAATAGAGTTTCATGACATCCTTATTTAGACTAGCTAACGCGGCGTACTTTGTTTTGCCTCGGAAGCAATAAATAAAACATTTTCTAAAAAAACGTAAAACGTTTTCTAAAAAAAAAGTAGCCTAAGTTACTCCTCATTACATAAGCTACCTGCCAATAAAAGTCCGGCCAAAATCGGTCCTTCCATTTTAGTGATTACCCGGAACAAACAGACAGACAGACAAAAATTGTAAACAAAAGTTATTTTGGTGTATGTACCGAATATATATTCAAATGAAAGTCGTAGAAATCCGTTATGTCAATATTACAAACATACACTTCAATTTTATTTATATATTTAGATGGGCGTATTATATATATATATATATCTGTGCAAACTTTTCTAACATAATGTTAGTTAAATAATTTTTTTATTACTTAATACAATATGGGCGTTGCTTGCGACAATCATTTGCAATGCTATTTTAATTATTATTATCATTATACATTTTGAGTATTTAAATGACTGTCTTGTTCTATTATTAACATTATGAACAGAGCATAGAAAATTCTGTATATTTATGTGTTTAAAAAAAAAATAACATCTCTTGTCGGTTTGATGAAAATTTAAACCACGGCTGTTGGAGGTGATTCATTGTTTTTTTTATTTTTTCTGCTTCTGTTACAGTTGATACTGAGTCAATCCGTACTGTGGAAATTCAACGCGTTCACGCTTGATACCGTCTCCGGAGGTGAGTAGAACATGTTGTTCATTGTTGATATGGTCACACATACTAAATTTAATAATATTTTTGACTTAACTAACAACAGCATTCGACCATTTTAAACACTTAGGCCCGTAAGATCAATCACAGTTTAAACTATTTTACCTAGTTTAAACCTCATCTGTCGTTTATTTCGTAAGATCAATGCTAGATAAAACTCCAATAACAGTTTAAACTATAGTTTAGCTTACACCAGGTGATTTCGCCGTTTAAACCGTGGTCCGCCTAGTTTAAAAATGGCGGTCGTTTATCAGCTGACATCTGACACAACGATTGTGGGTTCATACATAGATTTAGCATAGACTACAATAGATGGCACATGTCAGGAAAAATTTACTAATAGCATCGAATCACTGACAGCGCTACCGCGTATATTAGATTTTGGGAACCGCGTATATTTTATTTACAATTCCACACATGAACATTAACTTTGTAAAAGTTAACGTTTTGAAGCGCTTTTTACGCACACATTGATAACAATATTAATAATATCTTGGACACAAATCACACAGCGCCCTTCACTTCTAAACTAAGCAACTAAATGCTTGTGCTATAGATACTACATAACGGATATTAATACATATATACTTTTCATTTGTAAATACATACTTAAAATACATAGAAAAACACCCAGACGCCGCACAAATATTCATTTTTGTCACAAATATTTGTGCTCGGGTGGGAATCGAACCCCCGACCTCCGTGCTGCAGCCGGTAGTTTTACCAATGCGCCACGAGGCCCGTAAGTCACTCACACATTAACAACCCATTTTTGGTCACGTTGTTTGGGTAACTATTGCCGATCTATTTTTCTTAAATCTATGGTCACACTATAAAACTTCATAAAAGAAAGAGAAAAAGAGTTTTTTTCACGAAATATGCCACAGACTATGTACAAAAGAGTGAATGATGAGCGAAATATGGACAATAAATAACCAAATGTTGCCATCTGTCGAAAATTAAACTTAGTTTACGTAATCTATCTCCATTTCGCTGTTGATCTTACGAGGCAGGTTTAAACTCTAGATTAAAATTTACTATAGTTTAGAAAATCGACAGTTTTAACTATGATTGATCTTACGGGCCTAAGGCCCGTAAGATCAATCACAGTTTAAACTATTTTATCTAGTTTAAACCTCATCTGTCGTTTATTTGGTAAGATCAATGCTAGATAAACTTCCAATAACAGTTTAAACTATAGTTTAGCGTATACCAGGAGATTTTGCCGTTTAAACCGTGGTCCTGCCTAGTTTAAAAATGGCGGTCGTTTATCAGCTGACATCTGACACAACGATTGTGGGTTCATACATAGATTTAGCATAGACTGCAATAGATGGCACATGTCAGGAAAAATTTACTAATAGCATCGAATCACTGACAGCGCAACCGCTTATATTAGATTTTGGGAACCGCGTATATTTTATTTACATTTCCACACATGAACATTTACTTTGTAAAAGTTAACGTTTTGAAGCGCTTTTTACGAACACATTGATAATAATAATAATATCTTGGACACAAATCACACAGGGCCCTCCAGTTCCAAACTAAGCAACTAAATGCTTGTTCTATGGATACTAGATAACGGATACTAATACATATATATATACTTATATATATATATACTTTTCTTTTGTAAATATGTATTTACAAAAGAAGGTGTTTTTCTGTGTATTATAAGTATGTACTTATAATACACAGAAAAACACCCAAGCCCCCAAGCACAAATATTAATGTTTGTCATAAATATTTGTGCTCGGGTGAAAATCGAACCCCCGACCTCAGTGCTGCAGCCGGTTGTTTTTTTTACCAATGCGCCACGAGCCCCGTAAGTCACTCACACATTAACAACCCATTTTTGGTCACGTTGTTTGGGTGACTATTGCCGATCTATTTTTCTTAAATCTATTGTCACACTATAAAACTTCATAAAAAAAAGAGAAAAAGAGTTTTTTTCACGAAATATGCCACAGACAATGTACAAAAGAGTGAATGATGAGCGAAATATGGACATTAAATAACCAAATGTTGCCATCTGTCGAAAACTAAACTAAGTTTACGTAATCTATGTCCATTTCGCTGTTGATCTTACGAGGCAGGCTTAAACTCTAGATTAAAATTGACTATAGTTTAGAAAATCGACAGTTTTAACTATGATTGATCTTACGGGCCTAAGGCCCGTAAGATCAATCACAGTTTTAACTATTTTACCTAGTTTAAACCTCATCTGTCGTTTATTTTGTAAGATCAATGCTAGATAAACCTCCAATAACAGTTTAAACTATAGTTTAGCTTACACCAGGAGATTTTGCCGTTTAAACCGTGGTCCTGCCTAGTTTAAAAATGGCGGTCGTTTATCAGCTGACATCTGACACAACGATTGTGGGTTCATACATAGATTTAGCATAGACTACAATAGATGGCACATGTCAGGAAAAATTTACTAATAGCATCGAATCACTGACAGCGCAACCGCTTATATTAGATTTTGGGAACCGCGTATATTTTATTTACATTTCCACACATGAACATTAACTTTGTAAAAGTTAACGTTTTGAAGCGCTTTTTACGAACACATTGATAATAATAATATCTTGGACACAAATCACACAGGGCCCTCCAGTTCCAAACTAAGCAACTAAATGCTTGTGCTATGGATACTAGATAACGGATACTAATACACATATATATACTTATATATCTATATATATATATATATACTTTTCTTTTGTAAATACATACTTATAATACACAGAAAAACACCCAGACGCTGCACAAATATTAATGTTTGTCATAAATATTTGTGCTCGGGTGAAAATCGAACCCCCGACCTCAGTGCTGCAGCCGGTTGTTTTACCAATACGCCACGAGCCCCGTAAGTCACTCACACATTAACAACCCATTTTTGGTCACGTTGTTTGGGTGACTATTGCCGATCTATTTTTCTTAAATCTATGGTCACACTATAAAACTTCATAAAAGAAAGAGAAAAAGAGTTTTTTTCACGAAATATGCCACAGACAATGTACAAAAGAGTGAATGATGAGCGAAATATGGACATTAAATAACCAAATGTTGCCATCTGTCGAAAACTAAACTTAGTTTACGTAATCTATGTCCATTTCGCTGTTGATCTTACGAGGCAGGTTTAAACTCTAGATTAAAATTGACTATAGTTTATAAAATCGACAGTTTTAACTATGATTGATCTTACGGGCCTAAGTCCATCAAAATGTTACATGAGCTTTGTATTTCTTTTAAGACGCAATTTTATTTTTGGAACATGTGAGGGCGGCCTATAAAAGCTTAACTTGTTTGTAGGATCGTCACCCTTGTCATCCGGCCGCCATCTTAAAAAGGGGTTAAAAACACTTTTTTCGCGATATCTCGTAAAAGTCTTACAAAAAAATTCATTCATATAACTTTTTCCCTAAATTGAAAATCAAAGAAGTTATAAGCGAAATTTGCGTCCTCTAAGAGATGCAATATTTGATCCTAAAGTTTCATCCTAACATTTGAATGGACTAATTGTGCATGTGTGTAGATGTGGATAGTTCTTGGATTGCTCCAAATAAGAATGGGAATAGGGATTTGGGGAGATCACAGGGAATAAAAGCAAAGGTGCGTTTGTGATACCGATTAGATTAAACTTTGTTTCGCGCGACAAATATCTAAAATGATAAATAAATGTATTTGTGATTAGGTTAGTATTCAAATCATTAATGTCGTCAGGAGAAGTCATGATTTAAGTGAAAGAATGGAGGAGAATGCGTATTATTGTCATAGTCATCATCATCATCAGCCTAGATCTGTCCACTGTTGAACGTAGGCCTCCCCCTTAGCACGCCATAACTCCTGGTCCTGTACCGCTAGCATCCAACGACTCCCAGCGGTTCTCACTAGGTGGTCGGTCCACCTAGTGAGGGGAAGGCCTACGCTGCGCAGTCCAGTCCGTGGTCGCCACTCTAGAACCTTCTTTCCCCGTTGTTCGTCGGTTCTTCGAGCGATGGGGCCTGCCCACCTCCACTTCAGCGTGCTAACCTTACGGGCTATGTCCGTTACTCCCGTACGTCTACGGATCCCCGTATTTCCGATTTTATCTCGCAGAGAGATGCAGAGAATAGTCCGCTCCATAGCACGCTGAGCGACCTTGAACTTCCTGATGAGGCCAGCATTACAGACCACGCTCTGTTGCGTAGGCCATCGCTGGCAACACACACTGGTCATAGACCTTGGCTTTTAGGCACTTAGGTATTTTGGACGAGAAGATATCCCTAAGCTTCCGGAACGCTGCCCAGCCGAGTTGGATCCGTCGGTTAACCTCTTTCTCGAAGTTGGCTCTACCTAGTTGAATAGTTTGTCCTAGGCAAACATAGTGATCGACAACTTCAAGGAACTTCGTATTATCGTACCTTATATCAAATCCTCACTGTGGTGATATCCCGATTGAACAACTGTTGGAGAATTGCAGCTATAGTTTTCTCCCGATTCTCTCGATTTCTCCACCCGAACTATTTTTAACCGACTTCGAAAAAAGGAGGAGGTTCTTAATTCGTCTGTATGTATATATTTTTTATTTTTTATATGTCTGTTCACCGATATTTTCGTCAATTATGAACTGATTTCAAATTTTTTTTTGTTCGATAGTGTTTTCTTTCGAGATGGTCCCATTTTCGCCAGGTCAGGATCTGATGATGGAAACCAGGTGAAATCGAAGGCAACCTTCGAAAATTGTATATGCGAGTATGGTGTTTGTGTTACGTAATTGTGATGTCTTAGGGATATGCTTTATGGTTTCAACATCTGATGCTGCTGTGCTGATGAAGAAGCCACCGAACTCCTCAACGGTTAGGAGTTTGAAGACAGCACTGCAATTTTTCGATAGAAACTACTTGGTAGTATGCAGGGCTAACGTGTTGCTTGTACTTGAATATACGTCTGATGCTGCTATGCTGATGAAGAAGCCACAAAACTCCTTAACGGGTAGGAGTTGGGAGACAGTACTGCAGTTAGTCGATGGAAACTGTTTAGTTGGTGTATAGGACTAACGTGTTACTTGGGAGATAAGCTTAAATCCATATCTGATACTGCTATGCTCATGATGAAGCTACGGAACTCTTAAACGGTTAGGAGTTAGGACACAATGCTGTAAAAAGTTTTTTTTCTGCAATACTTTCAAGGCTACGATTGGTCTTCATTCGGGCTGCAGTGTTACTGTCTACCCATGATAATAACAATAATATAAATACTAAACAAGTATTATCAAAATCTTTTAACTAAGTACTTATTAATAACAATTAAAGCTCCCTAAAAATATCAACCATTTAACAAACGGGCTTGCAATAAGTGATAATATATTTTATAAACTGAAAGCCATGTAAATGAACTAACTTCTACTGGAGTTCACAACTCATTAATATCACTAAAACTCGAGAAAAAAATACTTTTAAAAAAGAAGTTAAACCGACTTCTAGAAACGTAAACCACAAAATTTTTAGTAAATGAAAACAGTACCTTCATAACTAAAAAGCGATAAATAACGAAACCTCCTAATTTGTATACTTAATACAATATACAAAACGTAATACTTTTATAAAGTAATCTTTAACTATTAAAATATATACAATTGTCACTTATTTTTGGAGTCGGTGCCAGCCTTGGTAAAATACGCTATTGTACTGCACCGACTTCAATAATGAGATCACTATAAAAATATTTACAATTGTCGTCTATTATTGAAGTTGGTGCTGGTTAAAAGTTACCCCGTCCGTATTCTATTTTGCCGTATGACTTGCCGCGCATATCATACAACACAACAGACTAGGTTACTGAGGCTGGCACCGACTCCAAAAGTAAGCGACAATTGTATATATTTTAATAGTTAAAGATTACTTTATAAAAGTATTACGTTTTGTATATTGTTATCCTCCATCGAGCTGAATCGAGGTGTAAGACAGGGAGATGTCATATCTCCCAAACTCTTCACCAACGCTCTGGAGGACGTCTTCAAGACACTGGATTGGACTGGACAGGGTATTAACGTGAATGGTGAGTACATCTCACATCTTCGGTTTGCCGACGACATCGTTGTGATGGCAGAGTCGCTGGAACGGTTAAGCGGAATGCTGCGCAGCCTGGACGAGTCCTCCCGGCGTGTCGGTTTGGGCATGAACTTGGACAAGACCAAGGTCATGTTCAATGAACATGTCGTGCCCGGACCGATAAGCGTCGAAGGGTCAGTTCTCGAAGTCGTAAACAAATACGTCTACCTAGGCCAAACTATCCAGTTAGGTAGACGAAACTTCGAGAAGGAGGCCGAAAGGTGGATTCAGCTGGGTTGGGCTGCATTTGGCAAACTGCGTCGGGTCTTCAGCTCGCCTATACCGCAATGTCTGAAGACCAAGGTCTTTGACCAGTGCGTCCTACCGGTGATGACCTACGGTGCCGAAACGTGGACACTCACGGTGGGGCTAGTCCACAAATTTAAAGTCGCTCAGCGAGCTATGGAGCGGGCTATGCTCGGGGTATCTCTGAAGGATAAACTCAGGAATGAGTATATCCGCCAGAGAACTAGGGTAACCGACATACGAGTAGCTCGTAGAATAAGCTCGCTGAAGTGGCAATGGGCTGGTCACATCTGCCGAAGGACCGACGGCAGATGGAGTAAGAAGGTCATAGAGTGGAGACCGCGTCTTGGTAAACGTAGTGTAGGACGCCCACCAGCCCGATGGTCAGACGACCTCAGAAAGGCTGCTGGAAAAGACTGGATGCGGAAGGCAGAGAATCGGATGTTGTGGCGCAAATTGGGAGAGGCCTATGTCTAGCAGTGGACTGCAATAGGCTGATGATGATGATGATTTGTATATTGTATTAAGTATACAAATTAGTAAGTTTCGTTATTTATCGCTTTTTAGTTATGAAGGTAATGTTTTCATTTACTTAGAGATTTTGTGGTTTACGTTTCTAGAAGTCGGTTTAACTTTTTTTTTAAAGTAATTTTTAAGTTATAACCGTGTAATAACTGGGCATGTACCTTTTAAATTGCAAACATGTTGTAGCAGTTTTATATTGTTTAAAGCAATAATAAAATAATCAGTTTATTGTTTTATAGAAATCTAGCCAGATCTTTCTATCGCTGGCGGACTCTATAACTTTCATAAAGATCGTTCCGTTTCCTAGATTCAGATTATTTAAATATACAATCATTACATAGTATAAAACAAAGTCGCTTCCCTCTGTTTGGGGTGGTTTTTATCTATAATTGAATAATTCATGTATGATGTAGTAAAGAAAATGTTATAAATCCAAAATTTACCTCTTTATTACTTTTGATGCGAAACAAAGTTCGCCGGGCCAACTAATAATAAATATATAAATGAAACTTAAAGATATTAGATTCACCGCATCAATTAGTTATAACTTTCTCCCATATCTGCAAACAGAGTTATATTGCCAATTTTCCCTGTTTTCAGTCAAAGGTTTTTTTCTCATATTATACCTGTATATTTTTCTTTTTATATTCGTTTGGTAAATTCGAGGATATTGATTAAAAAAATATGTTGACACTGTTTCTTAAGACAATGTAGATACATTTTTTAATTACATATTACACTATTATCTATACTTCTATACTTATATTATAAAGCGGAAGAGTTTGTTTGTTTGTTTGAACGCGCTAATCTCATAAACCACCGGTCCGATTTCAAAAATTCTTTCACTGGTGTATAGTCCATTTATCGAGGAAGGCTTTAGGCTATATTATATTTTCAAATTAATTAGGGATCCTTACTATAAGTTCAATAATGTAACCCAAGGTGTAAGAAAAAGACCCGAAAAAAATTCTTACATCGCGAACGCTGCGAAAACTATTGATTATAGAACAAAACAATGTACTACACTTTCACAGAACATATAATTGTCGACAGAAAAGTCCGCGACGCCATATGTCTAACTATTGTAGTTATCGCACAATAAGTGTTTTTTGAATTTTTAAAAATAATTATAATGAGGTCGTTTTAAAAGTTCTTTATTTTTTACCTTGGTATTAACTCTACTCAAAATAAAGTACTTCAATATAAAGATAGATTCAATAGCTTTCTAGATCTTTTTGAATGATTCAATTCGGACATTTAATTCAAAAGATATCGCAAAATACAAAATGTAAGTATTCGTTTCTTAGGCAAATATTCCGCGCACATATATACTCGTATGATCGGGAGACCCGCCCGACTCGGTCGTGAGCGCCGCTCATAGCTGGCAGGTAAATTTTTTTTTAAATTTCTTTGACTTTTTTTTTCTTTTTGTCCTAATGAGTTTATAGTATTTAATCGTCTTTTGGGGTATATGTATATTTATTTTGTAATAATTAATAGGTGATGTGAACCTGTAACATCTGTGACCCCGTGTCTATTTAGACACATTAGAGAAGAATTTGATCTATTTATGAGTATAATAAACGGGAAATAACACGACACGTGTAGGTAAACAAATATTTACTTTTATTATTGGCTTGACGTTTCGGCCTGGTTGCACTGGCCGTAGTCACAAGCAGACAGAAAATTTGTTTACCTAAATGTGTCGCGTTATTTTCCGTTCATTATATTTATGTACTATGCAACGCGAATATTAAGATTAAGTAACCAAAGTCATGGGTCAAATCTAGAGTTAGTTTACAGTTAGTTCTTCACGCAGATATTATAATACTCGTATTATCTATAATTCTTTACAATATTGCAACTTCATATAAATGGACGAAGCCTACGCACCTCAATCTTGGCGTCTTTTGACTTAGCGGGTTTGTTACTCGTCTGCATACCACATAGAGTTGCCCATCTATATATATTTACATTTTTAATATCGTGATCTCTTTTAAAATTTAGTGAATTTATTTTGATAAGAGTAATACCAAGGTGCCAAATCGACATCATTTAAAATATAAAAAAAACACTCACTGTGAGTTAGCCATACTGGTAAGAACATGGGGGTACTCGGTTTTTTTTTTAAATCGACGACAATGATCAATTAAAAAAAAAGTAGTATTAAAAAAAACTAAAGATTGACAAAAAACTTCTGACAAAGTCCCTGGTATTGCTATTGATTGAAGTTGATAATAATTTTTTTTATGGGATAGGAAGGCAAAGGAGCAAGCGTGCCACCTGAAGGTAAGCAACCTGCGCCGCCCATGGATACCGGCATCACTTTAGTGTTACCGTTGCGTTGCCGACCTTTAAGGGAGAAGGATGGGGAAGGGAGGTGGACCTCCGGGTACCTCTCTCACTGAACGAAACGCGGCATGATCCACTTTACGTCGATCTTCTGGGAGGTGGTGGTATTTCACCGGTTGAGCCGGCCCATTCATGCATTCATTCAACTGCTTATTATTTTAACTGCTATTATTTTCATCATATCTAGGTTGTTAGTCGCTAATATCAAAAGCTAAGCAAGTAAGGTGTGTAATAATCGTGCCTTATGACGCTTTGTACCCTTTACCTACCCCGCAAGGGATCTGGCGTGAAGTTATGTATGTATGTATCAGGAACTTGAATTGAAAAAAAAAAATTAGTGTTAGATAGTCCATTTATGAGGAAAGCTTTGGGGTATTAATATGATCGCGGCAATAATCTTTTTATGGAAAATGTATAAAATATGGCGGTACGAAGTTCGCGCGGTCTGCTAGTTATTTTATAAAAAAAAAAATTAAAGCACGTGCTGGTCATGTGGACACGACGGGTACATCATCAACATATACTACAAGTTTATATACCCCGGAAATAAAGGCTACTTACTGTAAATCAAAATCTCAGTATCTACTTTATTAAGGTATCTTTTATGGGATAGGAGGGCAAACGAGCAGGCATGTCACCTGATGGTAAGCAACCAACGCCGCCCATGGACACCGGTAACACATATAGTGTTACTGTTGCGTTGTCGACCTTTAAGGGATAGACGATAGGGAAGGATGGGGAAGAGGAGGTGGGCCTCCGGGTACCTCTCTCTCAGCGAACGAAACGCGGCATGAGCCACTTTACGTCGATCTTCTGAGATATCGTGGTATTTCACCGGTCGAGCCGGCCCATTCAAGCAGCGAACTGCTTGGCTCTACCACGGTTAAGTATAAAAAAAATAAAAGTTTGTCAGATTACAAATAAATTTTTGTATGAATTTGTTTTGTGAGTTATGTATTTGCGTATTTTGTATATTACAACAAAACTATTGTTTTTTGTTACGTTCGTCAAATTTCACACTCTAGCCATTAAACAACATTAAAATAACAATGCCGTTGATGCCGCTTACAATGTATCACGTGGCACAGTTTGCGACATCCATGTAACACAAGGCGCAAGTTACACGACAGAAGGTCAGTGTCGTACAGTATTTGTCAAACGACGGCTCACGCATATGCATGAAGGCGTTGGTTGCTACGGTCATTTCTTCTTCAGTCTTTATGAACGTTTGTATGAACAGATAAATATTTGTTTATATGCCAAATTAGACCACAGTTTCGTCTTCATTTCCTGTGATTTTATTTTAGTTATGTTTTTCTTTTTTTTTTATCTTCAGGCGTTTTTCTACATCAAAGCAGGCAGTGACTGTTAAGGCTCGACCCGCAGAATTTCCGTACCAAGTGTATTAGTTGACGGAATCCATTGCTGTACATCAGACACAATGTTGTCAACCATCGCCATCTAATATTATCACACATAATTTCTGCCAAATCATTGGTGTGAGCCCGGGTTCCGATCAAACGACTTCAGGATTCAGAAGTAAGGCGCTAGACTCCTAACTACCATCACGATATTTATCACGCTAAGTTAATCAAGTCATACCTATGAAAGCAATATTTGAATGACATGTTTTTTAACGCCACTTTGATCCCTCTTTGACAATTTTCCTGATATTCGGGGCACCGCGTCACGGCCAGCAATTACACAGTGTCATAACTTATTCCTTTAATTGTCAATAAATAAATCATAAGAATAACAACTTCACATTTTTTTAATAGTTATTCTGCTAATCGGGATGCCGAGTCAGCTCGTAAGAAAAAAATATTGATAATGTTAATAACCAATCGATCAAGTTATATCAAAAGATATAAAATATACATTTTCTAATTTCACATTTTGTCAATAAGATTTAGTTTTACAATTTGTGTGTATGAAACGCATTTTTTAACATATCGCCATCTATTAATAATAATCCAGTCAGCAGATAGCATACTCCTCCGAAACAGCTTGACCGATTCTCATGAAATTTTGTTTGCAAATTGGTTAGGTCCGAGTTCCCCTAAATGTGGTCCCCTAGGTGTCCACTCCTAATTTTGCTTTTCTAATTTTTAGAAAAAAACAATTTTTTTTAATTGTAATCTTCCAAACTATCTCCTGATTGTGTATACTCTAACTAATGATCCATTAACTCTCTCTCCTACTCTCTAGTGTCCTATAATACCTATATAGATACATGCATACATATAGTGCTAAAACTAATTAACATTATCTGCAATTCTGTATACATGCGGAACATGTGCTGTTGATATATATATAATATCTGCCATATATCGTGATTTCACCCTCTGAACGTGTATTCATTGTGGTTGGAATGATGTCGTTGTCGTTCATGTAATAGGACGGACCGACCGGTGACGGACGTGCGGCGGCCGACACGACCGGTGCGGTTGTATCGAGCCTTCTAAATCTAACTGACACATTTTAAACGTCACCGACCTTGTTGATAAGCTGTTTAGTGGTGTTAACCCACCCCACCACTGTGCTTGTGTCGTTATCCTCGTACCAAATTATTCTCACACAAAATACGACAAAATGATTTGCAAAAGAAATTCGTGACATTTTTTTCCCATACATACACACTGGATGCTTCACCTGGTGGTAGAAATAATGAGGCCGTTGGTCGTAGACCGCACTGGCGTGATAAGTTTAAATACACTCTTTCTTTTTAGATTAACCACCCGCTTCTAAAGCAACAAGTCACAAGTTTGGTGATCACAAAATTACATTTCCGAAGATTGACGAGATTTTGCGCGATGCATTTGTATAATGTTGCCATATGCTTGTATAACGCTCCACCTATAAAATAATGAAGTAATAAAAAGTCAGCGAGTCGAGGCATTACTGCAGCTGCCTACATCGGCACGTATAAGTGGTGTGAAATTACAGAATAATGTTGAATAGACTTTTACGCGAACTAGACCGGCATCAACTAGGATATTTGATAGTAGTGAATTGAAGAGCTCTATGTCGCTGAACAAGTCAATACAAGTTAAATTCCATATCATTCCTTATCATTGTATAAAACAAAGTCGCACTCCGCTGTCTGTCCCCTTATATGCTTATATCTCTGAAAGTACACCACGGACTTTAATGCTGTGTCTTTATTATGTAGAGGGTGTTTCTATGTATAATTCAGGGTGGTTCATATGTATATAATGTAGGAAAGAAAAAGTGATAGTATTTTGATTGTAAACGCTGTAAAAATTATTACTTTTGATGCGGAACAAAGTTCGCCGTGTCAGCTAGTAGACTATAAACGCCTTGATATTGCACCGCGCTCCTTCACTTTTCTAGTGGTTTCGGTTACACATTTGGAGTTCGACATAATGAGAGAGACTAATAAATTCTAAATTGTACACCGAATCGAACCGAAATCGTATTACAGATCAATATGAAATGCGATGAAAAGCGCGGTTACCTAATATAATTACCTTCAAACAAAGTTGGCGGCAGTGATTCGGTCGCATCTCGGGGTGTGTCTCATCAGGGTGGCTGTGTTAATACATCCCTATGCGGAAATGAGAAAATCGTCAAATTCATTCATTTATTTTTTATAACTTGAGTATTTCTCTATCCGAAAGTGTAGACGTAATTAAATCTTGATTAGGCGAGTTTTTACCTTTCAAATTGATGGTAGTAATTATTGCCATACAGATTCCACGACCTCTTAATTCAGAAGCGGTTCGCCTGGTTGTGCAAATATTTGTTTATTTATTTCAATAATTTACTAATTACTTTTGACCGCATACCGATGATATGATACCGTGATTATTATCAGTAGGGCGCGCCACACACTCGGTCTATTTTTCAATTCACTATCTATTCATAGAACACAAATGGGGACATTTTGTGTGCTATTCATTCCAGTCGTGATAGAATATTCATAGCGACGTATGTCGCCCACACACAAATAATTCGTCTCCACACAAAATGATGCAATTAGTGTGATGATGTACACACACACTGCTGCAACTCGTCGGACGGCAAAAAAATTGTTTAAAAACTTGTTCATTCCATGAACTTTTGTCGCTGTGACTTTTGAAATAAAATTAACGAACTTTATTACAACTTGCAAAGAAGACGACCAACTTTATCTTAGTAACTAGCTAGCTGACCGGGCCGAACTTTGTTACAGTCATATAATTTTACAGAATGCACGGGCCACTGCACTTCCAAAGGCGTCAACTTTCTTCGTACGGAGATCATAACTTAATTAACAATTGTTGAGTTTTCCAGTCTTTCTCACATTAAAATTTAGTGCTTATCTTAATTTAGCTGCAACCAGACGCAAAAATTACAGTAACTATAAAAACCCGTGGTTTATATATCGATACCTTGCAAACCTAAAAACTCCACTTTTTTGAAAATTGAATTTTGATACCGGCAGATACTAGATATTGTCTAGTTTCTATTGGTATACAAATTTTCAATTTCGAAACAGTGGAGTTAGTAGGTTTGCAAATTAAGGTATCGATATGTTACTTTATAAGAGCTAATATTATGTATTTAAGTTATACATTGAGTAAGAAAATAATGGTTGATAGCAAGCATGAAACACATAAAAATTTTCTTTGTTTTTACTATTCTAGTATATTTTTTTATGTTGAAGTCAACTCTCTTTAAATTTCTTTTACATACATACATACATAAGCTCACGCCTATATCCCATGGGGGTAGGCAGAGACTGGCTTTCCACAAGCTACGATCCTGATACACATCTTTCGTCTCATCCACAGTCATACATCTCGTCATGCATTCGCGTCGGTTTCGGGTGCTACGCATTTTGCCTTTTTTTAAACAGACTATTTATTTGGTCGTGGTAGCTCCGTCTTGGTCTCCCGATTCTGACCCTGCCACTCACATTCGCTTCATATACCCTTTTAGTCAGTCGACTTTCATTTATTCGTGCAACATGACCAAACCATCTTAACATACTTCTCTCCACCTTGGTCACCACATCATCCTTCAGCTTGCATTTCTCCCTTATCACGCTAGGTTTCATTCGATCCGCAATGGTGACTCCACACATACTTCTCAGAGAACGCACTGCACTCACCTTACTTTCATGCTTCGCCTGCCACACCCAACACTCACTCCCGTATGTGAGAGTTGGTACTACCACACCATTGTGAATTGTCCAGCGTGCCTTTTCAGACACAGCCTGGCTACGCATCAAGGCATGCAATGCACCATTAACTCTATTAACCACAGTCATTCTCCTTTCAATATCTCCCTCACATTTTCCGTCTCTTGTAAACATACTTCCCAAATATACAAACTCATTCACTTGCTACAATTTCTCGCCATCTAATATCATATCACACACTGTGACCTCATTCTCTCTCTCCACAACCATAACTTTCGTCTTGCTTACATTTATTTTCATACCTCTTTCTCTAAACCCTACATTCACCAAGATTAGCATAGATTTGTCAGGCAACTATCCATATAGAGATTGAATGGTGACGCAACACACCATAATTCATTCCTGGGTACACGATCGTAAGCCTTCTCCAGATCTACAAATGCACAAAATACTTTTTTGAACTTAGCTAAATGTTTCTCACATATGGTCCGCAAAGAGAAAATCTGATCGATGCACCCTCTTCGTCTCCTAAATCCTGCTTGTACATCACACAGTTTCTCATCAGTTACATTCGTCACTCTTGTAATAAGGATCTTCGCATACAATTTACGTACAACAATGAGAAGACTTATGCCTCGATAGTTTTTGCAGTCCTGCCGCGACCCCTTCCCCTTGTGCAAGGGCACAATGACTGCTTTGGTCCAGTCGTCCGGAACACAGCCATCGCGCCAACACACATTGAAAAGTAGCCACAACAGTCTTACAACAACCCCCTTGCCGCTTTTCATCATCTCGGTAGTTACCCTGTCATACCCTGCAGACTTACCCAATTTCGTACTTTTAACGTAACATTCACTATTTCATCTTCCGTAATTTCCTGAACTGCATCGTTTTTTAAGTGAGTGGGAGTTGGAATGTTCACCGGCTCATCATTGTGAAGATGTCCCTCACTACACTCAAAAAGTTCTTCGAAGTAACTTTTCTAACGATGCAGAACATCCCTTGCAATACTCAACAATCGTCCATCTTTAGCTCTTATAACGTCCAACTCGGATGACCTTGAACCGCCGCGAACCAATTTAACCTGCTTCCAGAATAATTTTAAATTGGCCCTGAAGTTCTCAGACATCTTTCTGTCAAACGTCTCTTTCTTACACTTCTTCTTTTCCTGTACCACAATTTTAGCTCTCTTCTTCGCTTCCACATACACATTTTTTGCATTTTCTACCTGGAATACGTTCTCTGTTTGACTTTCATTAATTACCTTTCGCTTTGATGGCTAGTCCATCCAACCACGCCTTTTTCCTTACACTCCACTACTTTCTTAACTTCGCCATCCCACCAACATTCATCCAACGACCTTCCTTTCTTTCTATTCACTTCTCCACATATTTTGGCAGCTGCTACAACCATACTACTTTTCACAACCTCCCAGATATCATTCATTCCTCCCGCATATGAAACATCCCATACGTGATTTGTCCTTTCTACCAGTTCCCTCAAATATTCCACTTGCATGTCTATTCAAATTTCTTTTATTCCTTGCATTTATTGATTCACTCAATTAACTTGCCTGCTAATTACGATAAATATTAATAGCTTTTTTTATGTAATAGAAGGGCAACAGCTCGAACTTGAAAATAGCTTCCAATGCCTAGATGAGTGCGAAACTGTGAACGATATGAACAACAGGATAGTGGAAACTGTCTACAATGTCGGTACTAAATTTTTTAGTAACCGACGTGCAAATAGAACCCAAAAGTTGTCTGAACCTACTCTTGGACTCATGCAAAAGAGACGAGAGATGTCAACGCAGTCATCAACCGATTAGTCCGAACTCAGAAAGCTAAATAGGCAGATCTCCAAGTGTGTGCGGCGTGATATCCGCAAATATAACACCGAGCGGATACAAAAAGCTATAGAGCGGAACCGAAAGTATTCACAAAAGATCTGTCTACTGGGCAGAGCCAATTAACCAAATTGAAGAAGAATGACGGCGCCATCATTTCGTCTAGAGATGAGATACTGGGAGAGGTTCAGAAGTTCTGTGGACAGTAATACCACTCTTCACAGACTCCTATTGTCGGTAGGAATGAACATGGACAAGGCCAAAATTATGTCCAATGCCCATGTCATTCAAGCACGGGTAACTGTTGGCGATGCAATCCTCGAAGTAGTCGATCACTATGTTTACCTAGGACAAGTTATTCAACTAGGTAGAGCCAACTTCGAGAAAAAGGTAAACCGACGGATCAAACTCGGTTGGGCAGCGTTCGCGAAACTAAGGGAAATCTTCTCGTCTAAAATCCCTAAGTACTTTAAGTCCAAGGTCTATGACCAATGTGTGTTACCAGTGATGACATACGGAACTGAGACGTGGTCTTTGAATGTTGGCCTGATAACAAAGGTCAAAGGCGCCCAGCGTGCTATGCAGCGGGCTATGTTGGGAATCTCTTTACGGGACAAAATCCGTAATACGGAAATCCGTAGGAGATCAGGCGTGACCGACATAGCCCGAAAGGTTAGCACGCTGAAGTGAAGATGGGCAGGCCACATCGCTCGACGAGCCGATAACCGTTGGAGGAAATAGGTTCTCGGGTGGCGACCACGAACTGGGCGACGTGGAGTAGGGCGTCCCCCCACTAGGTGGACCGACGATCTGGTCAAGATTGCTGGCAGCCAATGGATGCGGAAGGCGCAGGACCGTGAGCTATGGCGTTCTATGGAGGAGGCCTACGTCCAACAGTGGACATCAAAAGACTTGATGATGATGATGATGAAATTTATTTGTAAAACGGATATTATGATTTTTGCGAGTAACACGACGAGTTTTGCGTTTTCTAACGAGTCCCATGCACACATTTCGGCGGAATCCTTTACAGCAATATAATATGTTCACACTTTTAAATGCACATTTTATATGAATAAATACAGTTTACATTCGGATACGACTCATAATATATTTATACACGTTTGTGTGAAGTTTTGCCGACATTATTAGATTCTTTCTCATTCTAACACACTGTAGAAGTATCGGTTATGTGGTATTGTTTTATTTTTATTATAAATTTATTATTCGGACGAAGGATGTAATATGTATAACACACAGTTAGATCTATCTGAAAGATGTACTATTGTTTTAACTATCTAGGAGCCCATCATTGATTGATTTTATTCATTTGAGTGTTTTAGCTTTACTTATTTTGTTGTCCAACATCGTTCCCATAGAACGATCTTGGACAAGAGATTGGTCTGAAGACTCGTCTTTGACTAAACCAAATTGCATATATCGATTCGTCTATGCAGTGTGTTACCATGCTGATGGATATTGGTAGTAAGATACGTTGATGGATATGGACTTTATTATATCGAACTCCAATTCCGTTCATTCATTCCATTTCCTTAAAAGCCTCTCATTGCGCTCAAATTTAATGCTTAACTATTTTGATTTTATACGAGTAATTAGGTTATTTATCACGAAATTGTCACTGCTTTCTACCATTTACAGTCACAGTTGCTGGACAGAAATATTAGTTATTATTAATCGTCAGTTGGTATCGTCTACGTACAGCAGTAGGCACAGCGAGTGTCTAAGGTGAGCCAGCTGAAGCAGTATCTTCAAAGTTCCGCATAAATAATAAAGCGTTAACGAGAGAAAGCGCTTAACCCGCAGCCGACTCATAAATTCGTTTGTAAAAAAATGTAACTCGAAAGATCTCTCCTAGATTGATGATTGAGTGGGGTGCCACTCCCTATCTTTTGACGGGCCTCGTGGCGGATTGGTAATACTACCCGTTGCAGCAATGGAGTCGGGGGTTCGATTCCCACCCGAGCACAAATATTTGTGACAAACATGAATATTTGTGTGGTGTCTGGGTGCTTTTCTATGTATTATAAGTATGTATTTACAAAAGAAAAGTATATATGTATTAATATCCGTTATCTAGTATGCGTAACACAAGCATTTAGTTGCTTAGCTTGGAACTAGAGGGCGCTGTGTGTATTGTGTCCAAGATATTATTATTATCCTATTTTAAAGGCCGGAAGACGCAGCTATAACACTGTCTGTGGTGCAATTGTCCATGGACGGCGCTAGTCACTTAACACCGGGTGACTTGTTTGTACATACCGGAAAATAATGAAAAAAGATAGCGAACATACAAACACAGTACGGGATTTTAAAAAAGAACCTTCTATTAACTTTAGTAGATCTAATGTAATTTATTTATATATTATTTCTTAGACTTTCGCGAATCACATTCATAACATTAAAACAACTTTTTAGGATTATATCGCGTTTAATTAGATTTTTTTTTATTTATTTACTACTCTGTGTAAAAAGTATCGGGAATATGTCAATAAAGAGACCCGCGTAAAAGAGGTCGTTCTA
This sequence comes from Euproctis similis, assembly GCA_905147225.2. Classification (NCBI taxonomy): domain Eukaryota; kingdom Metazoa; phylum Arthropoda; class Insecta; order Lepidoptera; family Erebidae; genus Euproctis; species Euproctis similis. Next base: position 6,390,341 of record LR990107.1, read on the forward strand.
ATTTTTTTACTGCATGTTGGTAGCACTGTACTGATTTAGCGCGCAAAATTTGAACGGGATCTGTCATTTAATTTGTTTTAAACTAAACTTTTTGTTGGTCATAGTTTTGAGTCCTCGGCGATTTTTACAATGGAAAATATTGTTGAACAAAGAGTGTGCCTTAAATTTTGTGTTTCGAATGATATTTCATGTGGTGAATCACTAAAAATGTTGCCGCTGTTGAGTATCCGCCGAAAACGTCCAGATTTGTGGCGACACAACTCATGGATGCTGCACCATGATAATGCACCATCACACACAGCCATTATAGTGAAAGAGTTTTTAGCGAAAAATTCAACAAACGTTCTCGACCAAGCACCCTATTCACCTGATATGGCTCCGTCTGACTTTTTTTTATTTCCCAAGTTAAAATTACCACTTCGAGGAAAACGTTTTGAGTCAATAGAAGCTATAAAAGAAAATTCGCTGAATGAGCTAAAGGCCATACCGCAAATAGCCTATGAAAAATGTATGGAAGACTGGGTGAAGCCGTGGAGATGTTGTATTGCAAGCGATGGGGCCTACTTTGAAGGCGATAAAATAAATTTAGATGAATAATTTGTATTTTTTGTTTTATTGACAAATTCCCGATACTTAGTACACAGAAGGTATATTCAGTTTATCGGTACACTTTCACACCTTTGCTGCTCTTGTGAATCTTCTACACACATACTTTGTCCCGGAAAAATGTTATTTGATGCGTAGACTTGAAAATGTCTCAAAAATAATCAATGCAAATATTAATCTCTTACTATTGTTTCGATTATCTATAGACGTATTAGAATGTATCAATATTCCCACAGGTCGGTGCCTGCCCGTGCTCTGTGTCCACCTGTTCCACATCTACGGCTTAATATCGCATTTCAAGTTGGATGCAGCTAAAGCCTTTAAGCTATTCAGCCTAATTGAGGAGGGGTATCACAGCACTAATCCATATCACAACGCCATCCATGCGGCAGACGTCACCCAGGCCATGCACTGCTTCCTGCAACAGAAACGGGTAAGTGCCCTTTGATTGTAAATGTTACTTACATTTTATACACATGACATGGTCTTTGTTTTGGTGATGAATTTTGTAGTTTGTTCTAACGATACAAAGCTTTGGTCAAGCTGCACTCATTCAATTTCTAAAAAAAAAGAAAAAATACTTTCAATCATTTCAAAGTAATACAAGAAAATGTGCAAATATTATTTGCGTCATTGCCTACTCTCTTTAAATGTTCCACGTGTATGTATTTTTTTTCTATTATATATAAATATATTCTTTTAATATAGAATTGCTTTCCTATTTAATTAAGTGTAGGCACAGATTTATTTGTAACATTCATTATCTGTACATATAATAAAATCGTAGGAAAGTTCAGAGTTTTGCGGGACTGTGGAAGAGACATGTCCGTTATTTGCATTATTTTCTCAAATTTGTGTTTCAATGGATATTATTGAATGAAATTCGTGGCGTTTTATTGAATAAGTGTTCGTATATGAGTGCAAATGTGGGAAATGGTGTAAATATCATGTTTAGGGTACTCTTCTACATTGTCGTCAAAACTCCCTCGGAACATCATGCATAAAGTGCCACGACTTTATGGATGATTAGGTTAGGTTAAGCTGTAGGTTTAGGCTAAGTTAGGTTAAGATTAGTTTAGGTTAAGAATCTCATCAATCTATATATGTATAACGAAATCAGTCTGCATAGTCAAGTAATAGTTGAGTTATGTCATTACATAGATATAAAACAAAGTCGTTTTCCGCTGTCTGTCCAAATATATGCTTAGATCTTTGAAACTACGCACCGTATTTTTAGTATTTTTTAATAGATGGTAGGTTTTAACAGGGCGGTTTATATGTATATTATTGCCCACCACCGCCATTAGCTGCCCACCAAGAATAAGGGTCACGATTGCGATTAATTCGCACTGACTTGAGATAAAAATCCAGCTCACAGGTTATCGCGTTTCTTTCTTCACGAAAAGACCCGAATCTAACTGAGTCCACCCGATCGTTCGCGCGCCACCTACGCAAATGTGCAATGCACCAAACGGCTAAGTTCCGCCGAATAGAGAGTTCTCTGGGAATAGAGAGAGAATAGAGTTCTCTGGGTCAACTTGATCGCATGTTGGTAGCTTATAATCACACGCGGTTTTGTGTGTATGTTGTATTAAATTATTAAAGTTATAATGATTTTGTGTCTCTCGAGAGGTTTCCTAGGCAAACGGGTGTCGGGAACTTTGAAACATACAACAATAATATTAGTCTGAAATTTATTCGGCGTAGAGCTATTTTACATATGCTGATTTATGCAATTTATATCTGATTTGAGTTAGCTTGTTAGTGCCAATGTTTAGTCTGGAACGTTTTTTGACATTAGCACAATAACATTGATATCTCGACAGATACGAGTAAATAGTTACTGGCGACATTGAATCTTATTGTATTGTGAGGCATAATATAATAAAAATGTAAACACACATTGTCATTTTTCAATATTCGTTTAGACAGATGATCTTCAGAGATGGTATAGAATTTATAAAAAAGTTTGAGTTTTTAGCCTGAGTAGGTACATTGCTCATATTTGTATGAAAAAGACGCAATGGAATACCCACTTTTTATTTATTGTAAACTTACAATAGCAATATGGATGGAATTTAAAAAACAAAACTGTTTCTAAATTCGTAGTGAAGAGAAACGAATTGATTTAATAAAATGACATTCTTTGACACTAAGGCCCGTAAGATCAATCATAGTTAAAACTGTCGATTTTCTAAACTATAGTCAATTTTAATCTAGAGTTTAAACCTGCCCCGTAAGATCAACAGCGAAATGGACATAGATTACGTAAACTAGGTTTAGTTTTCGACAGATGGCAACATTTGGTTATTTAATGTCCATATTTCGCTCATCATTCACTCTTTTGTACATTGTCTGTGGCATATTTCGTGAAAAAAAGTGTGTGTGTCCGCTCCGACGCACGACTGGAGTTTACTCCTCAAGAACGATTATAAAATAAAATAATAAATATTTACTGTCTACAAATATGAACACATTTCTTCGTAATAGAGAATGGCGTATCGCTATAAAGAGTGTTTCTATAAAGAGCTCAGGACATTGTATGGAGTGCCGACTCTTATTTATATGCTCTGTGACTATAGCGCATAACGCATTTCGTGTGACATGCTATACTCTCTAGTACGATTTTGGTCCCCATAATTTTCATACCCCGGGCCTATATATGTAAATCGATTCTTAAGGAGTAAACTCCAAAAAAATCTTTTTCTCTTTCTTTTATGAAGTTTAATATAATGTGACCATAGATTTAAGAATAAAAGATCGGCAATAGTCACCCAAACAACGTGACCAAAAATGGGTTGTTAATGTGTGAGTGACTTACGGGCCTCGTGGCGCATTGGTAAAACTACCGGCTGCAGCACGGAGGTCGGGGGTTCGATTCCCACCCGAGCACAAATATTTGTGACAAACATGAATATTTGTGCGGCGTCTGGGTGTTTTTCTATGTATTATAAGTATGTATTTACAAATGAAAAGTATATATGTATTAATATCCGTTATGTAGTATCCATAGCACAAGCATTTAGTTGCTTAGTTTAGAAGTGGAGGGCGCTGTGTGATTTGTGTCCAAGATATTATTAATATTGTTATCAATGTGTGCGTAAAAAGCGCTTCAAAACGTTAACTTTTACAAAGTTAATGTTCATGTGTGGAAATGTAAATAAAATATACGCGGTTCCCAAAATCTAATATACGCGGTAGCGCTGTCAGTGATTCGATGCTATTAGTAAATTTTTCCTGACATGTGCCATCTATTGTAGTCTATGCTAAATCTATGTATGAACCCACAATCGTTGTGTCAGATGTCAGCTGATAAACGACCGCCATTTTTAAACTAGGCAGGACCACGGTTTAAACGGCAAAATCTCCTGGTGTAAGCTAAACTATAGTTTAAACTGTTATTGGAGGTTTATCTAGCATTGATCTTACGAAATAAACGACAGATGAGGTTTAAACTAGGTAAAATAGTTTAAACTGTGATTGATCTTACGGGCCTAAGAATGAGTAATAATAATTACGAAAGGAAACTTTGCGGTTGTAATGTGTTTCATGTAACTAACTTCATGCCTTTTTCTACTCGTAACTCTAGGCATCTACGCCTGACTCGCCGAATTTTAACTTCTTATAGTGGCGGACGGTGGTGAAACGTCAAACGTCGGACATAATCATCTGTAAATCGTGTAATTTATATTTTTAAGAAAGCATTTTTTTTTTTAAATAACTAAGGTTCTGGATTTAGTTATATTTTCTTTTTATTGAAACTTTAATTTGGTCTTATATGAACAAATTGAAAAATCCATTTTTATATTTAGATCAGTATATTGATTGTTTGCATTTTTTTTCGAAGATTAAAAACTTTCCTGAGCCTGAGCATAAGATATTTTTTTCTGTTTTCAAATGATATACCTAAACTAATATCTAAGAAGACATATTAAAAATATAACTGATCTGAAAAAAACGACTTCCGATTGATGTTATTTCTGTTCGTATTCCCAGAACAGAATTGGTAATGATCGGCATCTACCTACCCTCATTTTCAATACTAAAATAATATTTCTCAGTACTCACAAAGAAATGTATTTTTGAGGAAACGCAAATAAAACGCCTTCAATAGGCTTTGGACATCGAGAGCAACTAATTGGACGTGGTTCGAGGAATTTTCTGTTGACGCACATAGAAGCGCACAAAACGAATCTTTGTGGCGTGTCACTGCTTTTTCATCTGAGTCCCATACGATGGCGTATTCAATGTTCTTATAATGTCAGCTCTATATCTGTGTAATGTCTCAAATACATAACATAACTTCACTCAAAGGTTGTAGGCAGCGGCTGTTAAGCTTCATCTCGCCGTTATGTTTACGTCCCAAAAGGAATCGGTGGCGATTCTATTGCCATACCGGGCACAAAGTTTTAGTTATCGGTATACCGAAAATACATACATACATAACTTCACGCCAAATCCCTTGCGGGGTAGGCAGAGAGAACAGAGCGCCATAGGGCACGATTCTTACACGCCTCACTCGCTTCGTTGACATTCATGACACTTTTCATGCACGCGCGTCGGTTTTTGAGGCTCTTAACATCACCTTCCTCCAAAACACGTTCTATTTGGTCATGGAATGTGTGTCTTGGCCGTCCGAAAATAATAAAATAATTTCGTAAAGTCATTGGTGTGCGCCTGGATACGAACCGGCTACTTCTTGTCAATCAATATTAACCCCACCGCCCCCCTTTTTCCGCGAGTCGTATTCTATTCTCGAATTGTTTCACAAAATATTTGACCAACGCCAGGGGAAAAAAAAATACTAAGACACCTCTACACTTACTGTAGGAGTATCAAACAAAATGATTACGAAATGCAAATAATTCAAATTTTAAAAAATGCACAGCATATTGTGTCCGCGGCGAAAACAAGTTTGTAAGGAAGGAAGTCGGATTGAAAGAGAGTGTGGGTGTAAAAGTAAGAAAGGGCATGCTCCGATGGTTCGGACATGTAGAAAGGATTTACGTCGATGATCTGTTAGATCGTGTTATTTCAACCGGTCCGTTCATGCAGCGAACAACGGGGCTATTTTTTACACTATTTGGAATGGTTGGTTATTAGATACAATAATGATAAATAATAACAATTATAAAATAAGCTAATGGATTTGGTGTCCAGGTCGAGGTTACCTCTGACGTCCCCTCTTTCGAAGCCACGCCACTGAGCGGCGGTCTGTGTGGTCGCAGAATGTATGGTGCCGACAGCCTGAATATGTTTACAATTATGTAATTATTTTAATTTAAACCAGAGAGGAAAAGGTTATGTGTTATTTATTATATGCATAAAGTTGTGTAACGAAATAATTGGAATTCCCTGTAGAGCCTTAATATTCCATGGGACCTAATATTTCGTACTTTAAAAGTCACGGTACTATGTAGGTGTAATATCCCCCTTCCAAATCAAAAGTTTCCGATACTAATCCCGGCTATCATCAATGACCTTACGGAAGTTATGGGTCAAATATATAAATAAATATATAATAATAAATATATATATGACTAAATTTCGTAATTTTTTTCCGTCGCCCATAATATTTGCGAACAAAAGAAACTCAGCGTGTCGAGGAATACTTGCCGCTGTCTACGCCTCCAAATAGAACATAGCGTTGAAATGTAGAAAAAACGTGTGGAAATTTTGTATCACAATAAGGAATTACAAGTATTTTTTTTAAAATTGTTGCGATAAGTTCCTACAGTGTAATCAAAACACTAAAAAAACGTCTAAAATTGGGTATTTAAAGATTTACTTACAAAGTCGCTTTCCGCTGTCTGTCCCCTTATATGCTTATATCTTTAAAACTGCGCAACGGATTTTGATGCGTTTTTTTAATAGATAGAAGGTGTCAACGGGGTAGTTTTTATCTATAATTCATATATGATGTAGTAAAGAAAAAGTTATAAATCCAAAATTTACTTCTTTATTACTTTTGATGCGGGACAAAATGCGCCGGGTAAACTTCGGTCACTTCTGAATCCAAAAGTCGCGGGTTCGAATCCGGGCTCACACCAATGACTTTTCGAAACTATTTTTGAAAGTTATGTGTGATAGATATCTATGACTACAAAGTTTATGCCAGGTATGGCAATAGGTTCCGCCACCTATACCATTTGGGACGTAAACATAACGGCGAGTCGAGTCTTAACAGCCACTACCTTCACCTTCGAGTAGAAAAAGGCGTAAAGTTATGTTATAAATAAATATTGAAGCCATAAAAACCCCAAAAATTACCCCTAGTACTGTAACGCCCCTAAAAACCCCATCTCAATTTCTTTCACCAATAAATTTGGGGAAGGAAACTCTTAAGAGTTGGCAGCCCTGGATCAGTTACTCTCAGGCAATTAGATTGACACTGACACTTGTTGTTTGTATATAGCGGTATGACGTAATAACATGGTAGCTACCATTTTATATCGTTATGACACTGAAAAAAAACCTAAAAATATTATGTACAATTTAAAAATTTTGCTTTTTATTATAGGGCATAAATCTAACATTTTCTGGTAGGTCTTTGCCTCAATTATCGTAATACATATATATATTATGTATTTTTGATGACTACAAAGACTGTCAAATGTTCCATAACATAAGCCAGAAGTTTCTTATAGCATTAAGTACATAAAAATGTGATATTGGTGGAATTTGAGAGATAATTCGGGTATTACGGCGCTCTGTTTTTTCTGGCTACTCCGCAAGGGACTCGGCGTGAAGTTATGCTACGGTTTGTTATCTTATGGTAATTTTTGTTTGAGATCGGCGTTATTTCCTCATTCGCCCACGTGTCCAAAGTCTTTAAATGAAATCACTTTGGAGATTAAATATCGTTTTGGTTATTCTATTAGATTATACTTATCTTGTGGTAGTTCTGTAACGTGATTCAAGCAGGGTGGAATTTAACTCCTGTGTATTTAATACATAACTTTATGCCAAGACACATGGGGTGAGGAGGCGGAGAGAACAGAGCGGCATAAGGCGCGGTTCTTACACGTCTTTTTTATGGTATAGGGAGGCAAACGAGCGGGCGCGTCACCTGATGGTGAGCAACAAACGCAACACAAATAGTGTTACAGTTGTGTTGCCGGGCCTGACAATCGGTTACGGTTTGGGTCGGAAGTGGAATGGGATGGGGAGGAGGAAAGGGGTTGCGCCTCCGGATACGTCTCGCACCTAGCGAAACGCGGCAAGAGCCACCTTACGTCGATGTTCTGATAGTAGGAGAGCTGGCACCAATTTTTGGGTAGGTATTTGAAGCAAGCTGAAAACTTGTTATATACCTCTCCTATTATATCCCAACACGGAATAGCAGACCTGGCTGGTGAATAGCGGGGCTAAATCAACCCCTAAATTTTTTAATTTTTTTTTTTTTTTTCAAAAAATATATTTGAGGCAATACGCAATTTATATATGTTGCAGTGTAATACTTAATGTATATAAAAAAATAAGGCTTTAATATTGCCAGAAGCGCGCAAAAATATTTTGCAAAAAATTATAAAAAATGTATTTGAGGCAGCTTGAAATTTTAATGGAGTGTTATTTATAACTAAAAAATAAGATTCCCAAAAAGACAGATCATTTCGGTGGGACTTTCTACCTGCCAGGTGATCAATCAAATAATGGATAGGTACGAGCCTGCGGGGCTATAGACAAGCTGTAGTGTGAGAAAGAGCGCATATCGACAGCTATCTTTGCTAGTCGCGTTACTATTGGCTCTGGCGAGGCCACGTGACTTACAATATCCATGAGGTTTCTACTCAGAATTTCGAAGTAAAAAATATAAAATTTTCATAATTTTTACTAAAAAAATTTTGGTGTAACACGTTTTGAAACTAAAATAATTAGAAAATGTCCAGTGAAAAGTTAGTTTGTGTTATTTGTAAAAAAAATGGTGCTAAAGTGATTGCTTTTGTGGAGAAAACTTTCAAAAAAAGTCAAGAGGTGTTAGAAATCCGTAAATATCATGGGTTAAAATATAATGATATTGTTTTGCCAGTGATTCCTAACCTTACGGATGGTTATCATACAAGTTGTTATAAGAATTTTGTAGCTTTGATGAAAAAATATATACTATATATACTATACACATATATGTATAAAATATATATAATATACTTGCGATTCCCCAGCTCTTTGACACCTAAGAGAAACGGATGGACACTTAATGAGGATGCATTAGATTTTCACTGGTTCGACGGAGAGTGTATGCCGCAATTGGTATTCGACGCTGTTGTTCATGAAGAAAATAAAAATAACGATGATTAAAATCATACTGCAGGTGAGAATGAGTGATTTATTTTTAGTAACTGTTCCATTCAAATTTCTGTGGTAAATAAATAAATATGTTTATATTACTTTTTACAGATGATTGGTTGGTTTCCGAATCTGACACTGATGAATACATATATTTTATTCATTCTGATGAAGAAGAATCGACAGACGAAGAATGACAATTTATATCTGACATGGGATAAATTGAATTCACTTTTTTGTACTTAAAATAATTGTACCATTTAAGAATAATTATATTTTGATAAATCTGGTTTTACAATGTTATGTTTTTATCATTAGATGTTTTAATACATTATCTCTAATAATTTTAAGATGAAAAAATATTTAATTTCCGTATAAATTTTGACTTAAAATACTGCCAGAGAAAAAAATGTTTACTTTTTAATGCAGCGACAAAAATATTGATCCTATACAAAAATTTTTGTAACTAAAATTGTTGAAAAATTAATTTTCTAAAAAAAATTTCTCTCAAAAAAAATGAATGTTTTTGCGGAAATATGAGATATTTAATCAATTCATTACGTTTATATTCGGATTAAAATTGACAAAATAAATATTTTTTTATGATAAAAAAAATCAGAGATAAATATGTACCCTTAACGCCCGTAAATCAATACAATCACTTTCATCCAAAATTTTTTTAGTACAAATTATGAAAATTTTATATTTTTTACTCCGAAATTCTGAGTAGAAACCTCATGGATATTGTAAGTCACGTGGCCTCGCCAGAGCCAATAGTAACGCGACTAGCAAAGATAGCTGTCGATATGCGCTCTTTCTCACACTACAGCTTGTCTTTAGCCCCGCAGGCTCGTACCTATCCATTATTTGTTTGATCACCTGGCAGGTAGAAAGTCCCACCGAAATTATCTGTCTTGTTGGGAATCTTATTTTTTAGTTATAAATAACACTCCATTAAAATTTCAAGCTGCCTCAAATACATTTTTTATAATTTTTTGCAAAATATTTTTGCGCGCTTCTGGCAATATTAAAGCCCCGATTAAATTGTCTGGCTTATTTTTTTCATATACATTAAGTATTACACTGCAACATATATAAATTGCGTATTGCCTCAAATATATTTTTTTGGAAAAAAAAATAATATTTTTAAAAATTTAGGGGTCGATTTAGCCCCGCTATTCACCAGCCAGGTCTGCTATTCCGTGTTGGGATATAATAGGAGAGGTATATAACAAGTTTTCAGCTTGCCTCAAATACCTACCCAAAAATTGGTGCCAGCTCTCGGACTATGAGAGATTCGGGTATAATGGTATGGCGTTAGGTTAGTAGAAAGCACTTATTTCAATATCACAAACAGACACTTCCATTTTATTTATATGTATAGATAATGCCGATATTAATTCGAATAAGTTATTTCTATACGTCTGTACCTACCCCAGAATTTAAATACGACAATTCTAATACATTAGTTTGAATTCCAAATCGTTATTCATAATAGAAAAGAGACGAATAAGCTCTATATTATTCGCAAATTAAATTTTGAATGAAACGATAGCTGTGTTAGAAAGAGATCATCTTAACCACCGACAAACTATAGCAATAGGCAGTCACTTTGTATCTCTAATTAAATTTACCGCTTGCGCGATTTGTCGTTACATAACTTCCGGGGAATAATTGGTTTATAATATATAAAGCACTTGTTAATTCTAAGTAAGCGATGTTAACTTGGTATTTTCATGTAATATTGTATTATATTCGTATACAAAATATAGGTAAACGTTGAGGAGATTAACACGTTACGTATAAATATACGTTCAAAGGCATATTCAGTCCCATAACTCATATGAGCGATACCGTAACGAATGGAGTTTGCTAGTGGTAATATAACATTATATAGAGACACACTTCCCTTTGAGCTAGGAGGAAGTCTTCGCCATTATAGGAAACGCCATTTAATTATAATATTTTTTTATATAATAAAAATAAATCAGTACTTACTACCCTTATTTCGAGGTGTAAATAATGAATGGAGCTTTCGGTATCTACTTTATCAGGAAATATTTCAAAGCCTACATGTTTTATTATAAAAACAGATAGGGTTAGCAAAGTTACCAAAGTGCCCTTTTTAAAATAGAGTTGTGTTTTTTTTATTTGTACAACTGAGGTCTATTACATACCATACATACATAACTTCACACCAAATCCCTTGCAGGATAGGCAGAGAGAATAGAGCGCCATAAGGCACGATTCTTACACGCCTCACTCGCTTCGTTGACTTTCATAACTCTTTTCATGCATGCGCGTCGATTTTTGAGGCTCCTAAGTTCTATTTGGTCATGGAATGTGTGTCTTGGCCGTCCTCGATTACTCCATCCATCCGCTTTTGCATCGTATATCTGCTTAGTCAATCTTGAATCATTCAATATTTCTACATGTCCGAACCATCGGAGCATGCCCTTGCTTACCTTTACATCGACACTCTCTTTCAATCCGACATCCTTCCTTACAACCTTACCACAGATTTTTTGCAGAGGTCTTTTACTGCTAACATTTATTCGGATTGTAAATATTGCTGCTACATAGAGTTGGTTAATACTTAATTGTGATTAGAATTTCGCGTATGTTGATACGTATATCGACTGTTATCATCGAATAATGATGAATAATTTTATGCGTACATTGCATTGATCAGCGGTACGCGGAATAGATACGCAGATAATTAGTTTTTCGCTACGAGTCGATAGTGAAACATTTAGTTAAACTAATAATGCACAGTGACGGGTAACTCCCAACCTGCCTCCACCTCCCTCCCATCGGCTAGTTACAAACAGAACGAAAATTCATGGAGGCAGCTTTAAACTGCGTGCCCCCGCAATGCACGTGCGAGGGGGTGAACTGAAATACGATTGATTGCGTACAGGGACGACCAGATTTGGATATTTTATCTGGATCTGGCCATCCCTGTACGCAATGTAAACCAACAAATACATGGTAGTCTATAATAGCGGATGGTGATTAAATATAGATATTATATAGAGATACTGCTTTACAGTGGAAAATTGTGGAAATTAACGTTTGATAGAAATTTTGTTAGTTAAATTCTATTGATGTGGAATGTATTGTATAGACTCTCATATATATATATATATAATTTTGATATTTTAAAATCTGACATTATTCCCCAAATACAATATACTTCAATCAACGTATACGTAAATGTTGTTGACTTATTTATTTCCTAGATTTTCGCAAATCACAATCATAACATTAAAACAACCTTTTGTGGATTTTAACGCGTTTATTTAGAACTTATTTTCTATTTATTACTATTAATAGCCCGTCTAAAATGAAATAATAATCAGTTTTGAAGAACAGCCGCTGAATTTTCTTGCTGGGGCTTTCTCATTTTTTTTAACAACTACTTGCCCTTAAATTTAAAATCAATCAATATTTAATAATACTCTGATTTTAACTAACTTAGAAAAATAAGATAATTATCTAATAACTAGCTGACCCGGCGAACTCTGTTTCGCATCAAAAGTAATAACTGCTGCCCCGCTATGTTAATACTGCAATATCTTCGACAAATTTGAAGTCGATAGCAGCTATAGGTTAAAAATGGGAATTTTCCATTGTTAACACCCCCGCAACCCCCCTTGTGGGTGGAATTTCGTAAAATCCGTTCTTAGCTGACCTCTACTCGGCGAAAGGAATAATCCTACCAAATTTCAAGTCGCTACGCCTTATGGTTCCAGAGATATCGTGATGAGTCAATATATAGGTGGAAATCTCTTATATCTCTTTTATATATATATATATATATATATATATATATATATATATATATATCTCTATATCTCTATATATATATATATATATATATATATATATATATATATATAGAGATAGATTAATAATAACAAATGTTACCTATTAAATCATACAACAAAGGATCTTTACAAACATTTTTTTTTCATTTACCAATAGTAAAAATCATATTTTTTTAACTTCAACTTTTCTTTTTTAATTCCAAAAAGTGGGTACTCTCTGTATCAATGAAAATAGCTTCTGAACGACTACCATCTTTTTGATCATCACTCGTGAAAATGATATCTATAAAGAGTTCGAAACGTCGGGAAATAAATAAAAAATAAGTTCTAAATAAACGCGATATGATCCATAAAAGGTTGTTTTAATGTTATGTTGTTGAGTTATAAATACATACATCTCGACAGGACGCGTTATAATCCATAGGTGAAAATAGATGTGTGTCCTGTAAATGCTACGTATTTCCAAGTTGCAATGTCTTAAATAATACAGTCTGTTCACTAAATGCTCTTTATTATTCCCCTAACAAGAGCTAGAAGTCTAAACTTTTGTTAGGGGTCAAAGAAGAGCAGAACCCTAGTGTCGGGTGAAAAGGGAAGTTTTGTTAAGGAGCTAGAGGAGAAACTTACTGACAAGAGGAACTGTCAGGTAACTGAAAACAACATCCGACGAATCTAAGTGTCTGAACACAAAGAAATACTAGGAAGTTAGTATAACAGGATCCGTTCAAGTATTGTAATTAAATCACTACCTAACTTTAACATAACGCAACTTCACCCCTTTTTCTACTGGAAGGTGTAGGCAGTGGCTGTAAAGCCTCGACTCGCCGTTATGTTTACGTCCCAAATGGATATATAATATGGCAAATATAATTCAAAACTTCTTACAATATTTGTTAATATTGAGAGTAAGCTTGATGCAAAAACACCTTACTTACATAGTTAGGTTTAGAGATGGAAAAATTTTGACAACGGGACATTAGTGTCGGCTAAGCATTGTATGTACTTCTTATTTAGAGGCCTCGAGATCGAATCCGGATATTAGCTATGACTTTACGGAAAATGACATTACTAATAATAATGATATTAAAAAGAAGAAAGGTCTGTTTGTAATTGTAATAATGATATTATAATGACATTACTAATAATAATGATATTAAAAAGAAGAAAGGTCTGTTTGTAATTGTATACTCAAAGTATTATTGTCTTTTTTTCTATATTCCCGCCCTAGACGGAGATTCCGAGATAAAAGTTACGATACAATACTAGACAAATAAGCAATAATTTAATGTACTATTTTATTATAGTCTCTAAGGAAGTCTAATGAATTTTCTTAGCGTCTTTTAAGTGTTGGGGATGAGGGAAGCACTTAAATCGTGTGCTCTTCAATTACGTCACTATCGCCGTAACTTTTTTAATATTAAATGACAGTTAGCGCAATAGCAAACTCAAAGGCTTCGGCTCCTTTTCAATGCAGTACCTGACACCCGATGAAAGTGTTAATCACTTTTTTGCCACTAGAGAGAAACTCTAATCAAAAGTTTACAGTGGAGCCGAACAGTTCACTGCATAAATGGGCCGGCTCGACTGATGAAATACCACGGCCTCTCAGAATATCGACGTAAAGTGGCTCATGCCGCATTTCATTCGGTGAGAGAGGTTTCCGGACACCCCTTCCCCTCCTTTTCCCATCCTAATTCGTTAAAGGCCGGCAACGCAACTGTAACAGTATATGTGTTGCAGGTGTCGTAGTTTGCTTAACATCAGGTGACCCGCTTGCTCGTTTGCCTTCCTGTTCCATAAATAAAAAAGTAAATATTATTGGCTGTAATGCACACAAAATATTTACAACATCCGAAATTGTGTTTCTATATCGACGATCAGCTTATATGAGGATGAGGGTAGGTAAGGGATTTCTTTCTTTACTTTTTATGCGCATGGAGGGGCGCATGGTCTTTACGGCATAGCTGCACAGTTGCCGCTAGGTTCACCCTCGCCTTGGGGTCACCTCGGTTAATAACACCAATATTTTATTTGGCCGCTTAAAATGAAAGGTGATATTATACGATACTAGAAGAAGCCTGCACAAATATATTCGCATCATTTGCATATATTTTAAATGTATATTTGATAGTGACCGGGGGTATTCATTATTCGGATGGAAAATCAGCGTCAAAGAGAGAGAGAGAGAGAGAGAGAGAGAGAAAAAAGCTCGCCCGACTGCGAAATGCAATTTTCATCATATTAAAAATTCCTTTGGCATATAAAATCACGATGCATATGAAACATGAACGTATCAAGCATGCGCGACAAACATTTTCCGTACGACGCACACCGTCACGTTCATTTATTCATATGAGATAACATTTTTGGCGTAGTTCACAAATCACAACACTGCCTGTCTTTATTTAATATTAAAAAGTGCACTTTATATCTGTCTCGTCCGTTCCGCTAAAAACTATTAATAGTAATTAACATGACATAACTCCACGCCTTTTTCTACCCTAAGGTGTAGACAGCGGCTATTTATTATGCCCCGACTTGCAATTATGTTTACGCCCCAAATGGATTAGATGG
The DNA here is from genome assembly GCA_905147225.2 of Euproctis similis. Classification (NCBI taxonomy): domain Eukaryota; kingdom Metazoa; phylum Arthropoda; class Insecta; order Lepidoptera; family Erebidae; genus Euproctis; species Euproctis similis. The sequence continues at coordinate 6,405,637 of LR990107.1, forward strand.
CGAACTTATTGCCGTACACCGGGCACAAAGCTGTCAGTCATCGGTATTTGTTTATCTAACATAACTTTCGAAAATAATTTTGAAGTCTTTGGTGTGATCCTGGATTCGAACCCATAACTTCTTGATTCAGAAACAGGGTGCTCGACCACTCGACCACCGAGACATAATAGTGATTAAATATAAACTTTTTTATTACACATTACTTTTAGACAGTGGTAGAGCCAAGCAGTTCGCTGCATAAATAGGCCGGCTCGACCGGTGAAATACCACGACCTCTCAGAAGACCGACGTGAAGTGGTTCATGCCGCGTTTCGTTCGGTGAGAGAGGTATCCGGAGGCCCACCCCCCTTTCCCTATCCTTTCCTTTCCCCTATCCCTTAAAGGTCGGCAACGCAACAGTAACACTATATGTGTTGCTGGTGTCCATGGGTGGCGTTGGTTGCTCACCATCAGGTGACACGCCTGCTCGTTTGCCCTTCTATCCCATAAAAAATAAAAATATAAAGTTTACTACACGTGTGTGTGTGTGTGTGTGTGTGTGTGTGTGTGTGCGTGCGTGTGTTATGAAAGTCGAAGAAGCGTGTGAGGTGTGTAAGGATCGTGCCTTATGGCGTTCTGTTCCCTCGGCTTGTCCCGCCGGTGAAGTTATGTATATATTTATTATATTATTGGCAGACTTTTATTTAAGCAATCACGTAACCATTCGTTTATGCATTGAGTTCCCAAACTGAGTGTCTCTACACGCCGAGTTAGTATTTCATCGGTCCAGTGTAATACTTGCAATTCTTACACACCTCACTCGCTTCGTCCACTTTCATAACTCTTTTCATGCACGCGCGACAATTTTTAAGGCTCCTAATATGACCTTCCTCCAGAACACTTTCTATTTGGTCCTGGAATGTGTGTCTTGGCCGTCCTCGATGGCCTACATCCATCCGCTTTTGCGTTTTATATCTGCTTAGTCAATCTGGCATCATCTATTCTTTCTACGTGTCCGAACCGTATAATAAATGAAAATATTTTTACGCCATATTACGTGGAGTCTAGATACTATCGTCAGCTACCTTGGGTCACTTGCTTGTTAGAAGATTACCACTGCTGTATCTCCGAGGATCTTGTTCAAATTTCACAACTCTTCACCATTTTGGAACCAACCTGCTTCAAATACACGTTCAAAAAGGCTACGGTATAAATATGATGTTTATTTATTTAAAAAAAAACCAACAGCTTACATTTATCTGAGAAGGTAACATTATAGTAACATAAAACTAATTACAGGCTCTTGCTAATATACTACTCTGAGTAAAAAGTATCGGGTATATGTCAATAAAGAGACCCGCGTAAAAGAGGTCGTTCTAATTTTTTTACTGTATGTTGGTAGCACTGTACTGATTTAGGGCGCAAAATTTGTCATTTAATTTGTTTTAAACTAAACTTTTTGTTGGTCATAGTTTTGAGTCCTCGGCGATTTTTACAATGGAAAATATTGTTGAACAAAGAGTGTGCCTTAAATTTTGTGTTTCGAATGATATTTCATGTGGTGAATCACTAAAAATGTTGCGAAATACCTACGGCGAATCATGTATATCGAAAACAAGGGCTTATGAATGGTATAAGGCTTTTAAAGAAGGCCGAGAAGTAGTAGTAGACTTGCCTCGTTCTGGTAGACCTTCAACCGCTACGACCAAAGAAAACATCGACAGAATCAAGAAGCTAGTGCTCGAAAATCGACGTATAAGTCTGAGAGAGTTGGCTAGTGAGGTGAACATATCTTTTAAGTCCGTCCACAATATTCTCATTGACATTTTAGGCATGAAACGCGTCGCCGCTCGACTAACTAGTCGAGCGGCGACGCGTTTCATGCCTCCAAAGAGCTCAATTTTGTTCAAAAAGGGCAGCGAAAGCATGTCGCTGAAGACATGGTTTCCCGAGCTTCTACGGATCCGACCTTTATGAAACGTATAATAACTGGCGACGAGGCATGGGTTTATGAGTATGACATGCAAACAAGCCAACAGTCTTCAGAATGGCGTCTCGAAAACGAGCCGAAACCCAAAAAACCGCGGCAAAGTCGCACCAAAATCAAGGTGATGCTGACAGTTTTTTTTGACTACCGTGGTGTGGTTCACTCCGAATTCCTTCCAGAGGGAGAAACAGTGAATAAAGAATATTATTTAGGCGTCATGAAGCGTTTGCGTGAGAGAATCCGCCGAAAACGTCCAGATTTGTGGCGACACAACTCATGGATGCTGCACCATCACACACAGCCATTATAGTGAAAGAGTTTTTAGCGAAAAATTCAACAAACGTTCTTGACCAAGCACCCTATTCACCTGATATGGCTCCGTCTGACTTTTTTTTATTTCCCAAGTTAAAATTACCACTTTGAGGAAAACGTTTTGAGTCAATAGAAGCCATAAAAGAAAATTCGCTGAATGAGCTAAAGGCCATACCGCAAATAGCCTATGAAAAATGTATGGAAGACTGGGTGAAGTGGTGGAGATGTTGTATTGCAAGCGATGGGGCCTACTTTGAAGGCGATAAAATAAATTTAGATGAATAATTTGTATTTTTTGTTTTATTGACAAATTCCCGATACTTAGTACACAGAAGGTACTTCGCTTTAAGCATAAATTAACCACGGATGACGGATGGTCTGTGTAATAACACGTCCGACTTTAGATTGTAATGTTGACTTCTCGAAATGTCGTTTAACAATCAGATGAGAAATAACAGCGGTATGATTAATTCATGTTTCAATATTATACTCCTCCAATAAGACGATGTTATAATAATAATAACAAATTTGAAAGATCCCAGAAAATAACGAGGCCCTCAAACTCTCCCGATGTTTCTTAGCGCCAATTTTCTTGAACGTTTCAATAAATTATTATTGGCACTGGACGTTATTGTTATAGAGGCAAATAATATTAGTTTTTCTTGTAAATTGATCTTAAACACGTCCACATTTTGACAGTGGTAGAGCCAAGCAGTTCGCTGTATGAATGGGTCGGCTCGACCGGTGAAATACCACGACCTCTCAGAAGATCGTCGTAAAGTGACTTATGCCGCGTTTCGTTCGGTGTGAGAGGTACCCGGAGGCCCATCCCCCTTCCCCATCCTTCCCTATCCCCTATCCCTTAAAGGTCGGCAACGCAACAGTAACACTATATGTGTTGCTGGTGTCCATGGGTGGCGTCGGTTGCTTACCATCAGGTGATACTCATGATCGTTTGCCCTCCTATCCTATAAAAAAACTAGTTTTCTCGTTTGTTTATTCGATGACCACCGCATACTTTTACCGACTATTCATTTTAAAATGAAATGGTTAATTTAAATAGATTTTTAACAATTACATGTGTGTGCGCGCATGCGTGGGCGCTTTGTGCGTGTGTTAGTGTGTCTCTTGAAAAACAAACGATATAAAAAGGCCGCTGTTAGCCTTCTTTTTCCAAATCCTGATATACTAATGACTTTTTGAAAAATCGTGTGTGATATAAACACCGGTATTATCGAAGTTGTGTCACATGTAAGGCATTGAGCTATGCCACTCATTACATGGAAACAATGTTTTTAAGTTTCGGGGTACTACTAAAATACCATATAAGAGTATAGAATAAGAAGATACTCTTTTCTTTTATAAATACACGTTATATAGTTAAATAAAATATATATTGAAATGTAATTTTCATTTCAAGATTTAGTTTGAAATTTGCAGGAAAAATACACATAAATCAATACACGAACGAAGCTCTCTGTTCAATGTGTATATTGTGTTATACTGGCTGCTAACCACAGCTCCTGTCGTGTGTTCGGTCTAATGAAGATAACACCACAGTTGTGTCTCTCTGATTTTAATTAAACAAATCCTTCGAGAACGTTCACCGAATGTCGGTAAGGAATCTATATCCAATAGTTTCCACGGCATCTTATGACACACAAAAAAACATATGTTCACGAAAAGTAAGCCGTGGAAAAGTAAGTAAAGTAAGTATATATATATACTTAGTCTGGCCATAAATACAGTTACAACTAAAAATAAAAAAATATTACATTTGAATTTGGAATCTGTCATTTTTATACGATTGTTCATTGTGTTTACTCGTTTTGGCGCCAATACATTGTACAATATTTTGCGATATTAAAATGGAGCGGGGTGATAAAGAGAACCGAATTGCTGTGATTGCATTACACAAAGCAGGTATGGAGCCAAATGCAATTTTTAAAACTCTCCATACACTTGGTATTAGTCAAATGTTTGTGTACCGGGCTATTAATAGGTACAATGAGACCTCCTCTGTTTGTGACAGAAAAAGATCTGGCCGTCCACGTAGTGTTCGTACGAAAAAGGTGGGCAAAGCAGTAAGGGAAAGAATTCGAAGAAATCCTGTCCGCAAGCAAAAGATTTTATCTCGGGAGATGAAGATAGCACCTAGAACAATGTCGCGTATTTTAAATGATATCTTAGGACTTGCAGCCTATAAGAGGCGCACTGGTCATTTACTAACTGATAATTTAAAAAAGAATAGGGTGTTAAAATTTAAACAACTACTGAAGAGGTACGCAAAGGGAGGTCACAGAAAAATATTGTTTACGGATGAAAAAGTTTTTACAATTGAGCAACATTTTAACAAACAAAATGACCGTATTTATGCTCAAAGCTCTAAGGAAGCTTCCCAATTAGTTGACAGAGTGCAACGTGGGCATTATCCGACTTCAGTGATGGTTTGGTGGGGTGTTAGCTACGAAGGAGTGACTGAGCCATATTTTTGTGAAAAAGGTATCAAAACATCGGCACAAGTGTATCAAGATATCATTCTTGAAGAGGTAGTCAAGCCCCTTAACAACACCATGTTCGATAACGAAGTATGGTCCTTCCAGCAAGACTCGGCACCGGGTCATAAAGCTCGGTCCACGCAATCTTGGTTGGAGGCGAATGTTTCGAACTTCATTAGAGCTGAATACTGGCCGTCGTCTAGTCCTGATCTTAATCCACTGGATTATGATTTGTGGTCAGTTTTAGAGAGTACGGCTTGCTCTAAGCGTCATAATAATTTAGAGTCCCTAAAACAATCCATACGATTGGCAGTGAAGAATTTTCCCATGGAAGAAAGAGTGCGTGTTTCTATTGATAACTGGCCTCAACGTTTAAAGGCCTGTATTGCAGCCAATGAAGACCACTTCGAATAAGCTTTTTATATTTTATATTGTTTTATATTTATGTATTAAAGTAACACACTGTAAAAGTAATAAATGTTATTTGAATTTTTTTTTTACAATATTTATGGCATGACTAAGTATATATATATGAATATATAAAAATGTATTTTATATCCTCTACGGTCTCGGTGGTCCAGTGGTAGAGCACACCGCTTCTGAATCAGAGGTTGAGGGGTCGAATCCTGGCTCACACTAATGACTTTTCGAACTTAATTTCGAAAGCTATGTGTGATTAATATCGATGACTAAAAACTTTGAGCCCGATATGGCACCTATTCTATTTGGGACGTAAACATAACGGCTAGCCGAGGCTTAACAGCCACTGCCTACACCTTCGGGTAGAAAAAGGCGTGAAGTTATGTTATGTTATCCTCTACTGTTCGTTCAACCTTAATTTTGTTGATGAATATTTTAAACTAACTCTTGTACTGCCTGTAACTTTTTAAGCGTTTAATTTTGATCTATAAATTACTACAACAATGTATTGGTATGGTAAAATTGCACCATACAGTCAACAATATTGAAGGGCCAAATGTCGATCACCCTAGGTTCGTTTATTTTATTTCAACTGGATGAAAAAAAAAATACAAAATCTTCGGTTTTTATTTCGGGAATATTGTCGCATAAAAATGTGAAGCGAGTATGACAAGTGTGATGTGTGATTATAGTCACCAACTTTTCCGTTATGTTGTGCAAACACATTATGTATTGTAGAATTAACTCCAAAATTAAACCAAATTTATTTGTGACGAAACACAAACAGAGCAGCCGAGAAACATCATTATCCAATCCGCTCTGGAAATCAAACTTGGGCGTCAATCGTTTCAACTCTAGATACGTTCACGTCCAAAGTTATACGTTCAGACAGTTGCATCGCTGTTTCAACTCCACCTAATACGTACATACACTGTTTGCTTTTAGTATTATGTCAGTGCGGTTCAGCAACTATTTAACACAAAAGTTTTTTACCACAATAGTTCGGACATTTAGACATTACATAGTAAGTTAATAACAAACTTCCATAATGTATTGAATTGCCTGATGTTAAGTGTTAGATAACATTTGATGTTTATTAGTGTCATTGTTCCAAATAAAGGGCATTAGCAATTAATTCCAAACTAAGCTTACTGTCTCGGTGGTCCAGTGGTCGAGCTCCATGCTTCTGATTCAGAAATCGCGGGCTCGATGCGGGCTGATCATGCCAATGATTTCTCGGAATTCTCTTCGGAAGTTATGACTGACAACTTTATGCCCGGTGTATGGCAATAGGTTGTGCCACCTAACAGTTCGCTTCCAACCAAGATTGCGTGGACCGAGCTTTATGACCCGATGCCGAGTCTTGCTGGAAGGACCATACTTCGTTATTGAACATGGTGTTGTTAAGGGGCTTGACTACCTTTTCAAGAATGGTATCCTGATACACTTGTGCCGATGTTTTGATACCTTTTTCACAAAAATATGGCTCAGTCACTCCTTCGTAGCTAACACCCCACCAAACCATCACTGAAGTCGGATAATGCCCACGTTGCACTCTGTCAACTAATTGGGAAGCTTCCTTAGAGCTTTGAGCATAAATACGGCCATTTTGTTTGTTAAAATGTTGCTCAATTGTAAAAACTTTTTCATCCGTAAACAATATTTTTCTGTAACCTCCCTTTGCGTACCGCTTCAGTAGTTGTTGAGATTTTAACACCCTATTCTTTTTTAAATTATCTGTTAATAAATGACCAGTGCGCCTCTTATAGGCTGCAAGTCCTAAGTCATCTTTTAAAATACGTGACATTGTTCTAGGTGCTATCTTCATCTCCCGAGATAAAATCTTTTGCTTGCGGACAGGATTTCTTCGAATTCTTACTGCTTTGACCATCTTTTTCGTACGAACACTACGTGGACGTCAGGTCTTTTTCTGTCACAAACAGAGGAGGTCTCATTGTACCTATTAATAGCCCGGTACACAAACATTTGACTAATACCAAGTGTATGGAGAGTTTTAAAAGTTGGATTTGGCTCCATACCTACTTTGTGTAATGCAATCACAGCGATTCGGTTCTCTTTATCACCCCACTCCATTTTAATATCGCAAAATATTGTACAATGTATTGGCGCCAAAACAAGAAAACACAATGAATAATCGTATAAAAATGACAGATTCCAAATTCAAATGTAATATTTTTTTATTTTTAGTTGTAACAGTATTTATGGCCAGACTAAATACATATAATACCAGTATATAGTAGTGGCCAGTATATAACTACATATAAAAGCTACTATTGCTACGAGGCCCTAAAGAATATTTAATGTGAATTCATAATTAAATGTAATATGTAAAAAGTTAAGCAAAACTATGATTATTATTATTACTTTATCTCTCTATCGTTTCGTAAAATCTCCTAATTGGACCAACGTAACGTTTATTAATTCTAAGCTCAAAGTTCTACTTTACAAAACCGTTCTTCACTCCTCATCCTCCGGTCTGGGTGCTACTTATTGTGCCCTTTTTTATAAATCAGATGATCAGACAGATGGTGATGAAGTATCATAAATACCAATTGGTATCATAATGTGAGGGTAAATCACGTTTTAGTGGGTGATTAACAGCCGTCAGCTGTAAATTGTTTACGTTGCGGTCTTGAGAGTAAACATTATGTCCGCGCCTAGAACGGCTTAATGTTGCATTCAATTATAAACAACCGTTATATTCGCCTTGTGGCCCCTACATAATTGTACTGCAGTCATTCCACCATCATGACATATGCGCATTCTACTTACTTAACTTCAGCCAAAGTCTGTAGCAGGGTAGGCAGAAAGAACAGAGCGCCATAAGACAAGTTTCTTAACACCTCAGTTGGTGACCCTTACATATCTGTATTCCTGTAATTCCACCATCATAACATTTGCTCATTCTACTCACTTAACTTTACGCAAAGTCTGTAGCAGGGTAGGCAGAAAAAACAGAGCACCGTATGACTCCATTAACACCTTATAGGTTTTTTTTTCACTTTATTAACTCTAATCGTATGTTTGTATTTTTCACATTTTAATTGTTGTATTCCGATCATACTTCAATTTTCAGGTCCGTTCGAAACATTGTAAGCTCAGCTCGCTTATATTTTGGAGAGCTCATTTGACCGTACGGTACTTGCAACATTAATTAAAGTAATGTACACCCATTAGGTAATGAAATCCATCACAACGAGTAGGTACTTAGCCTTGCAGCGGCTTGATGATTGAATGTGACTTGCGCGCGGTCGTCTTCAATGTGAGAATGTCCTTTTACTTCTTTGATACGGTATATCGATACATATTTGAAGCGTCAGTAACATATTGGGAACTGTTCAGACAGATTTCATCCAACTTCCGACTGAATCTAAGATCTCAACTGCGATTGACTTAGTTGAAAAATCGGTTTACGTTCTGACGGGACTGCAAAATCAAATATATTTTATGTGAGTTTTTACGAAATATGATCTCTATGTGCTATTAGTATATAACTAATAGTATTTTGTAAGGTCTATAGGTATAATGTTTAGGTAACTCCGAAACCTATACTTAAAGACTATGCACAACCACAACTTTTCGAATTTTACATAATTAATATAGATGCCATAAGTTAAATCTAGCACTTTATATAAAACTAGAGTTATGTGTTAAATAACTATGAAAACAATACTAAAGACTGCTGTAGTTTTTATTTGATGCGAGTTCCAAGATACAAACTAACAGATAGAAATTATACTATCTTTTAGTTCAAAGAAGTCCAATTAAAAAAATTACCGGTTGCTGGAGGGATTTCTTTCTATGAGCAATTTTCGCTTGTTTATTATTTTACTTTGAAGTACAGTTTCAGTTTTATATTTTTGAAGTGAAACTTCTTTAGAATCGTTTTGATTTCAAACCGGAAATGCGACAGGTAACTTAATTAATTAATTAGGTAATTTTTTTTTGGAATTTCAGTTTCTACATTGTTGTTGATTAACAAACTGTTTAAAAACAAATTTTATAATCACAAAAACATCCATCGGCTAAACCCAGTCTCGTACCTCCACCTCGTCACTCCATTTAGTGGCTGTTCGAAGCGCCGTATCCACTAGGCTACCGATGGTAGATGAATGACTGCCAATTACCCGTATATAATAGGTCGGGGAAAAAGTCTTTTCGCATAACGTAGGTATAAACTTATTATAAAATTTCTTTGACTGTACTATTTGTGTCTGGCTGGTTTTGGTAACATTAAAAAGGTTACATTATAAAGAAAAGAAAAAAATAAAAAAAAGTTGTTTCCCGCTATTTTTCATTTGTTTTTCTCTCCGTAAAAATGAGTGAATCTAATGAAGAAATTCGATACATTTTAAAATTTTATTATAAAAAAGGCAAAAATGCAACTCAAGCAGTGAAAAAAATTTGTGATGTTTATGGACCTGATGCAGTGTCAGTAAGAGTAGCACAAATTTGGTTCAAACGTTTTCAGTCCGGAAATTTTGATGTTAAAGATGCACCTCGCTCTGGTCGCCCTGTTACGAATAAAATGGACGCCATTTTTGAAAGAGTGGAGCAAGATCGGCATATTAGTAGTTACGATGTAGCTGAAGAACTGGGAATTGACCACAAAACAGTTTTGACCCATTTGAAGAAAGCTGGTTATACAAAAAAGCTCGCTATTTGGGTGCCACACGAGCTCACTCAAAGAAACTTAATGAACCGTGTACTCATTTGCGATTCATTATTGAGACGTAATGAAACCTAGCCGTTTTTGAAGAGATTGATAACTGGCGATGAAAAGTGGATCACGTACGACAAGAACGTGCGAAAAAGGTCGTGGTCGAAAGTTGGCCAGGCTTCACAGACTGTGGCCAAACCTGGCCTAACACGAAATAAGGTGATGCTGTGTGTATGGTGGGATTGGAAGGGCATTGTTCATTATGAGCTTTTACCGTCCGGCAAAACCATCGATTCTGATCTTTACTGCCAGCAACTGATGAGATTAAAGGAAGCAGTCGAGAGAAAACGGCCGGAATTGATCAACAGGAAGGGTGTGGTCTTTCATCACGATAACGCTAGACCACACACATCTTTAGCCACTCAGCAAAAATTAAGAGAGTTCGACTGGGAGGTCCTAGTGCATCCACCATATAGCCCTGACCTTGCGCCTTCAGATTTTCACCTGTTTCGGTCTCTTCAGAATTCTTTAGGTTCTGTAAGGTTGACCTCAAGAGAGGACTGCCAAAACTATTTGTCCCGTTTTTTTGATCAGAAGTCCCAAAGTTTCTACAGTAACGGGATAATGTCTCTGCCCACAAAATGGCAGAAAGTTATTCAACAAAACGGTACATATATATTGTAAATAAATGTAAATAAACTTTGAAAAAAATGTCTTGACTTTTCATACAAAAATACGAAAATACTTTTTCCCCAACCTATTATAATAACTAACTACGAAAATTTCGGAATACGATTTCATTTATTATATTGCCATCTATATCCATCAGGTAATACTACTTGCTACACAGATTACCGATGTAGATTTGAACGACTTCCTCAACTTTATGTAAGGTTTAGCGTTTAACATCTATGAACTAAATTAATAATTATCAATAGTGATAACGATTGAACGAGTAGTTTTTAAATATTTGTGTCAGCCATGAGCCAGTATTACTTTTAGTTCGTTTTATGTGAATAATACAAAAAATGCTTGTATCTGAGATATATATGCAATTAGTACAGAGAAAAATAACACATCAATATAAATAAATGAAACGTGACATTCCAAATTTAAAATATTTTTCTTTTTAAGACATTCCTAAAATAAACTAGAGTTCACATCAAAATAATATGTTTAAGTAATGTGTGTTATTATTTAACTGCGTGTTTGTTAGTACTTGTATATCTTGTTGTGCTAAATAATAAATTTTATAAGATGCCGAAAACGAATGCCGAAATGTGTCGTCAATATCGACGCAAAAAAAGATAAATGAAAAAAAAAACAGAATGTAGTCGCGAGTTTTGTGTTCGTAAAAAACAATTATTGAACAATCAAAATAGATGTTCAAATATAAATGTTAATGTGACTGATGTAATAAATGGTAAGTGTAAATATTTTTTAATCCTGTTTTAAGTGTGTTCAATAAATTTGATTTTTATTTTATACTGATCATGGATTATATTATATATATATATATATATATATATATATATCGATTTACTGAAGTTTCACTTCCGTCGTGTGTGAATCGCACACACACCATTTTTTATTTTTTATTAATAATCTCCGCAGAATGTTTTCATAAAAGCGAAAAATGGTCGGGGGATTATTCTATATTCTGGTTTTAGAAAATAGAAATTGCCATCGTGTGTAACGCGCGCTGACTAAGATTTAATAATCCACGCTTTCCGATTAAAAATAGCGTCGCTCTGTGGGATTCCGATTCAATTTGAATTATAAAGAAGAGCAAATGCAGCTGAGAACTTGAATGATTCGTACGATTCCGTAGTTGTGGAGAGAGGGAATCTAAAATGAGGGGGAATCACTCGCCCACATTTATTCTAGATTAACATAAAGTTGTGGATTCTGAATTGAAAAATGGTCGGTGCATTTTATCGGGCAGCTTGCGATTCGCCCGAGTCTCGCATACATACTACCGACATATTATATACTAGCAGACCGCGCGAACTTCGTACCGCCATATTTTATACATTTTCCACTCAAAAGATTATTGCCGCAATCATATTAATACCCCAAAGCTTTCATCATAAATGGACTATCTAACACTAATATTTATTTCAATTCAAGTTCTTGATACATACATACATAACTTCAGGCCAGATCCCTTGCGGGGTAGGCAGAGAGAACAAAGTGCCATAAGGCACGATTATTACACGTGTCACTCGCTTAGCTAGTATGTATTAGCGTACTGACAACCAAGACATTGATATTATTTACAACTTCAAAGAAAGCTTTATTAGCAATGCCACTTATAAACAATGAATATAGCAATGAACTTGTCCCAAGTTTTTGCTCAACCTTTAGTTTTTTTTAATACAACATAAACAACTTTTTTTATATGGTCACTATTGTTGACTTCAACGAAAAAAACGGGCCACCATATGTTCAAACCGGGGTAGCTAACTCACAGTGAGTGTTTTTTTTTATAAGTCAAATGATGTCGGTTTAGCGATTAAGCTTATCGATATAAATTTACTACATTTTAAAAGATATCACGATCTTAAAAATGTAAAGTTTATTACATATATCTAGAATGTATTATAAATCAGTCACATCAGTCACACCTGGTCAGTGGTAAAGTCACGCAGTGTTCGCTGCATGAATGGGCCGGCTCGACCCGTGGAATACCACGACCTCTCAGATTATCGCTGAAAAGTGGCCTTAGCCGCGTTTCACTCGCTGAGAGAGGTGTTCGGAGGCCCAATCCCTTTTCCCCTCCCCTACCGAAACCCACTCCCGACCCCACTCATATCCCATTGTAAGCGCCGGCAACGCAACTGTAACACTGCATGTGATGAGGTGGCCATGGGCGGCGTTTGTAACTATCATAAGCCTGCTCGTTTGCCCCTTATACAATAAAAACGTAACCTAATTCCTATCCTATCCTACTTCTAATATATAAAATTCTCGTGTCACAATTTTCCCATACTCCTTCGAAACGGCTTGACCGATTCTCATGAAATTTTGTATGCATATCGGGTAAGTCTGAGAATTTTCAACCCCCTACGATCAACCCCTATTTTTTAAATTTAATTTTTTGGTAAGACAACGTTTGCCGGGTCAGCTAGTAAAATATAAATGTGAATGTAAGTTTGTTTGCGTGCTTTCACGCGATAACTACTCAATCGATCACCATGAAACTTTGTACACATATTCTTTAAAGTAATTTACATATTTTTGAACCCGAAGGAAAAACTTATAAAATAGTCTACAACAATATCCTACATACTCTTATAAAATTGTTACAGTCCAAAATTATTTATTTTTGTATTACCGTGTATTATATATTTTACCTTAAAAAAATGTTGTTAGTTTTTTAAACGTCATTGTAAGTAGTAATTTTAAAACCTAATGATTCCAGCCAAGCAATAAAACAGAGTTATCATATTGGTTAACTTCTATAGTAATGATCTTTGATATCTATTTAATGGATTTAATGCGAGCGAAGCCGCGGGTAAAAGCTAGTAACTTTTATAAATAAAAATACCACAAAATACGATTAAATACTACAAATTTTAAACTAAACATAACTTCACGCCTTTTGTTACCCGAAGGTGTAGGCAGCGGCTGTTAAGACTCGTCTCGCCATTATGTTTACGTCCCAAATGGAATAGGTGGCGAACCTATTGCCATATCGGGCACAAAGTTTGTCAGTCATCGATATTTATCACACATAACTTCCGAAAACAATTTCGAAAAGTCATTGGTGTGAGCCAGTGTCTGGAATCGAACCCCGGACCTCTGGATCAGAGGCCGTGCGCTCGCCCACTGCGCCACCGAGACTTTTTTAAATTTTAAATTCTGATTAAAGTATTGAGCGATATGATGACAAAGAGAGAAACAACAACAAAACATAACTTCACGCCTTTTCTACTCGAAGGTGTAGGCAGCGGCTGTTAAACCTCGTTTCACCACTATGTTTTCATCCCAAATGGAATAGGTGGCAAACTTACTGCCATACCAGGCACAAAGTTTATAGTCATCGATATCTAAATACACATAACTTCAGAAAACAATTTCAAAAAGTCATTGCTGTGAGCCAGAACTCGAACCCGCGACTACTTTATACAGAAGTGGGGTTCTCGACAACTGGACCACCGGTACCTTTTAGCAAGAAACAAACGTAAAAAAATCTACCTGCTAGCTGTCGCGGTCCGAGCTGTCCGAGTCGGATACATCATCAGTGTAACTAAATATTTCCCTATGAAATGAATACTTACATTTTGTATTTTGCGATATCTTTGGAATTAAATGTCCGAATTGAATTATTCAAACAGTTCTAGAAAGGTATTGAATCTGTCTTTATATTGAAGTAATTTATTTTCAGGAAAGTTAAATTCAAGGTACAAAATAAAGCATTTTTATAACGACATCAATTTAATTATTTTAAAAAACTCAAAAAACACTTATTGTGAGATAACTACAATAGTTAGACATATGCCATCGCGGACTTTTTTATAGACAAATTTATGTTCTGTAAAAGTGTAGTACATTGTTTTATTCTAGAATCAATAGTTTTCGCAGCGTTCACGATGTAAGAATTATTTTCGAGTCATTTTCTTACACCTTGGGTTACATTATTGGACTTATAGTAAGGATCCCTAATTAATTTGAAAATATAATATAGCCTAAAGCCTTCCTCGATAAATGGACTATATACCACTGAAAGAATTTTTAAAATCGGACTGGTGGTTTCTGAGATTAGCGCGTTCAAACAAACAAACAAACAAACAAACTCTTCCGCTTTATAATATAAAGTATAGATATTAGGGTGCTTTTTTTTTCAACTTTTTTTTTTGGGCCCATCGTGAAATTTTGTTGCAAGTACCCAAAAAAAATACCCTGAAAGTTTGGGCCCTTAATATTAAGACCTCGACCCAGGTGTTTAAAGATTTCCCCTTAAAAAACACAGAAACTTTGGCTTTTTCATGTTTAAATTTCTATAGCTCAGTGACATTTCATAGCATCGCTTCGACTTTGGACGGGTTTTTTTCAGAATTGAATGCTCTACAAAAGTGTCCATTGCGGCCAAGTCGTAACTCGAACCGGCGAAGTAGTACAGGCCTCTAAACTTGATTTTTCCATGAAATTCGCGTTTTTTCGCAGTTATCTCGTGAATAACAAGAGCTACAGAAAAAATGCAAACAACAAACTTGTAGGAAATTTAATTTCCTACAAAAAAGGGCCGTGGCACCAAGTTGCTAAAATCAATATTTCCGGAGATATTTAATGATAAAGTTTTTGTAATAAATTATGCAGGCATTTATGGTATTTACATGAGCAGCTCGTTGGATTGGCTCTTTTCGATAAAACAGTTTCACGAAAAGAAAAATTAAAAATTGTAGAGAAAATTAATAGCACAATAGCCGTTGAAAAAGCTAGTAAACGTTACACAGTGGCCTATAGTGCAATAACTTCAATGATACGAGTAGATAAAAACATTTTGGGACCAAAAATTCATTATTTATCTTTGAACAATTTAATCTTCCTTATGGATTTTTAAATTCAGAACCAAATACATGGGAAACTAATTACGAGTATCAACAGTGTCTTAAACCATTTTGCAACTTGAAGGTAGTGAATAATATTGCCGAGTGAGGAATAGCACTAGCTGAAAAATTCAATCAAGGGTTGACCAATAATGAACAGGAGAGGCAAAAAATTTTTCAGACTGTCCAAAACCATCGCTTAGAGCACCCTCCATGTACGAAATCACAATACAGTCGAACAGAAGTAAAATAATTTTTTTTTGGTATCATGCTTATTAATAAAATTTTCACATTTGACATATTTCCGACTATTTATATTTTTTTATCGTACTATCTTTAAAAAAAGTAATTAGTTAAGAAAATAGTGATGAATAATAAAAAATAAAAAAAATGGGTGCGTGTACTTATGTACGCGCGTGAGAAGTTATGAGAAGTTCTTTGGCATCGTTAATATATATATATATATAATTATTAAAAACAAGATTTAGAGAATAATAAATATACAAGACATTATTTTGTAAATATTAAATAACCAATAATAAGTATTTAACATTAATAATTTAATAATATTTAGTGTTAATTATCTTAAATAAAAGTATTTTAATTTATATCAATAAATAATACATACGGATAGTTAACCTCAATTATATTGGAGCACTTGAAAAAGTATATAAGCACAATTTTTTTCACTAATATTTAAGTAAGTAAGTAATCAATCAAAATATTCAATTTAAATCACTACTGAATATAATTTATTAGCACATATATAATTCGCACTTGTATGAAACTAAAACACGTGTTGTGAATGTATAAACTAGAAACATGTTGATAAATATTATATATCATTATTATATTATACTGTTAATTTTGTGTCACAGATGCGCGTGCATCTTAAAATTTCACTCTCATCATTTTTTCATAACGCGCCTAAAGAAGTATAACTTCAAAAATATTTTTTTTAAATATCTCCGGAAATATTAATTTTAGCAACTTGGCGCCACGGACCTTTTTTGTAGGAAATTAAATTTCCTACAAGTTTGTTGTTTGCATTTTTTCTGTAGCTCTTGTTATTCACGAGATAACTGCGAAAAAACGCGAATTTCATGGAAAAATCAAGTTTAGAGGCCTGTACTATCTCGCCGGTTCGAGTTACGACTTGGCCGCAATGGACACTTTTGTAGAGCATTCAATTCTGAAAAAAACCCGTCCAAAGTCGAAGCGATGCTATGAAATGTCACTGAGCTATAGAAATTTAAACATGAAAAAGCCAAAGTTTCTGTGTTTTTTAAGGGGAAATCTTCAAACGCCTGGGTCGAGGTCTTAATATTAAGGGCCCAAACTTTCAGGGTATTTTTTTTTGGGTACTTGCAACAAAATTTCACGATGGGACCGAAAAAAAAAAAGTTGAAAAAAAAAGCACCCTAATATATATATACATAACTTCACGCCTTTTGTTACCCGAAGGTGTAGGCAGCGGCTGTTAAGCCTCGTCTCGCCGTTATGTTTACGTCCCTAATGGAATAGGTGGCGAACCTACTGCCATACCGGGCACAAAGTTTTCAGTCATCGATATTTATCGCACATAACTTTAACAGTGGCTACGCCATGCAGTTCGCTGCATGAATGGGCCGGCTCGACCGGTGAAATACCACGACCTCTCAGAAGACTGACGCAAAGTGGCTCATGCCGCGTTTCGTTCGGTGAGAGAGGTACCCGGAGGCCCACCCCCCTTCCCCATCCTTTTCTATCCCCTATCCCTTAAAGGTCGGCAACGCAACAGTAACACTATATGTGTTGCTGGTGTCCATGGGCGGCGTTGGTTGCTTACCATCAGGTGAGACGCCTGCTCGTTTGCCCTCCTATCCCATAAAAAAAAAACATAACTTCCGAAAAACAATTTCGAAAAGTCATTGGTGTGTGCCAGTGTCAGGAATCGAACCCGGACCTCTGGATCAGAAGCCGTGCGCTCGACCACTGAGCCACCAAGACTATATATATATATACCTTCTGTGTACTAAGTATCGGGAATTTGTCAATAAAACAAAAAATACAAATTATTCATCTAAATTTATTTTATCGCCTTCAAAGTAGGCCCCATCGCTTGCAATACAACATCTCCACCGCTTCACCCAGTCTTCCATACATTTTTCATAGGCTATTTGCGGTATGGCCTTTAGCTCATTCAGCGAATTTTCTTTTATGGCTTCTATTGACTCATAACGTTTTCCTCGAAGTGGTAATTTTAACTTGGAAAATAAAAAAAAAGTCAGACGGAGCCATATCAGGTGAATAGGGTGCTTGGTCGAGAACGTATGTTGAATTTTTCGCTAAAAACTCTTTCACTATAATGGCTGTGTGTGATGGTGCATTATCATGGTGCAGCATCCATGAGTTGTGTCGCCACAAATCTGGACGTTTTCGGCGGATTCTCTCACGCAAACGCTTCATGACGCCTAAATAATATTCTTTATTCACTGTTTCTCCCTCTGGAAGGAATTCGGAGTGAGCCACACCACGGTAGTCAAAAAAAACTGTCAGCATCACCTTGATTTTGGTGCGACTTTGCCGCGGTTTTTTGGGTTTCGGCTCGTTTTCGAGACGCCATTCTGAAGACTGTTGGCTTGTTTGCATGTCATACTCATAAACCCATGTCTCGTCGCCAGTTATTATACGTTTCATAAAGGTCGGATCCGTAGAAGTTCGGGAAACCATGTCTTCAGCGACATGCTTTCGCTGCCCTTTTTGAACAAAATTGAGCTCTTTTGGAACTAGTCGAGCGGCGACGCGTTTCATGCCTAAAATGTCAATGAGAATATTGTGGACGTACTTAAAAAATATGTTCACCTCACTAGCCAACTCTCTCAGACTCATACGTCGATTTTCGAGCACTAGCTTCTTGATTCTGTCGATGTTTTCTTTGGTCGTAGCGGTTGAAGGTCTACCAGAACGAGGCAAGTCTACTACTACTTCTCGGCCTTCTTTAAAAGCCTTATACCATTCATAAGCCCTTGTTTTCGATATACATGATTCGCCGTAGGTATTTCGCAACATTTTTAGTGATTCACCACATGAAATATCATTCGAAACACAAAGTTTAAAGCACACTCTTTGTTCAACAATATTTTCCATTGTAAAAATCGCCGAGGACTCAAAACTATGACCAACAAAAAGTTTAGTTTAAAACAAATTAAATGACAGATCCCGTTCAAATTTTGCGCGCTAAATCAGTACAGTGCTACCAACATGCAGTAAAAAAATTAGAACGACCTCTTTTACGCGGGTCTCTTTATTGACATATACCCGATACTTTTTACACAGAGTAGTATATATATAATATATATATACCAAATGTACCGGTATGAATTGACCGTTAAGATACAAATGTGTTGGTAGGGGTTATTTGTTGTGAATAAGCCTTATTTTTTTTTCTGTTTGGTTGCCATGACAACTGTCAAACATTCAATTAACCTAACAGTTAGTAAACAAACAACATCATATTTTTTATTGTGTTAAAAATTACAAATTTTGTGCTGGAAAGTGATGATTTGCGGAAAGCATTAATTTTTGTTTCCATTTGAAAAAAAATGCTGCAGAATCACATCGAATGCTTGTCGAAGCATATGATGATCATGCTCTATCAGAAGCAACATGCAAGAGATGGTTTCACCGATTCAAATGTAATGATTTTGATGTGAGAAATGAAGAACGTGGAAGACCACCAAAAAAATTCGGAGACGCCAAACTGCAAGCCATATTGGATGAAGATGATACTTTGAGTCAGAAGCAAATGGCAGCTATGTTAAATGTTGCACAACAAACAATTTCAAACCGTTTGAAAGCTATGGGAAAAATTCAAAAGTGGAAAATGGGTGCCACATGAATTGAATGAAAGACAAATGGAAAACCGGAAAAACACTTGTGAAATTTTGCTTCAAAGACACGAAAGAAAATCAGTTTTTGTATCGAATTGTCACTGGCGATGAAAAATGGATTTATTTTAAGAACCCTAAACGGATTCTTAAAATAACCATCAGCATCGACTGCAAAACCAGATCGTTTCGGGAAGAAGGCAATGCTCTGTGTTTGGTGGGATCAGAAGGGTGTGGTGTATTATGAACTCCTAAAACCTGGTGAAACTGTTAATACTAGTCGCTACAAACAACAAATGATCGATTTGAACAACGCATTGATCGAAAAACGACCAGAATGGGCCAGAAGACACGGCAAAGTAATTTGGTTACACGACAATGAACCTGCACACAAAGTAAAATCGGTTGAGGATACTATCAAAGTACTTGGCTGGGAGTTGCTACCCCACCCGCCGTATTCACCAGACTTGGCTCCTTCCGATTAACATTTATTTTCATCGATGGGACACGCATTGGCTGAGCAGCGGTTCGATTCCTACGCGGAAGTGGAAAATTGGGTGTCTGATTGGTTTGCTTCAAAAGAAGAACATTTTTATTGACATGGTATCCACAAAGTACCAAAAAGGTGGACAAAATGTAGAAAGTGATGGACAATATTTTGAATAATTTTTTTTTTTTAGCTAATCATAATTAATATTTTATTTTCACAAAAAAACGCTCATTTCATAACGGTACACCTATGTATATATATATAGTCTCGGTCTATAATACACTCGACAGCAATGAATCCGGGTCACTTAAAGAATCCTAAAAATCTCGGAAACTAAAAATGCTAGGTTAATGCAATAAATTGTATTTAATAGACAATGTAATACTCCTTAAATGAAGGTATTAAAACTTCTTAGTTATTGTAAAGTTATATCATAAAAAAATCAAATTTGAAAAAGGGCCACTTTCGAAGATGGAACTACGAAATTACAGCATTTGGTTTTGCTTTTGTTTGTAATCTGTCATTTATGTGGGTACATAAACCATGTTGATAGTGCTCTATATTCATTATTCAAGCTGAAATTATGTCGCTTACGCCTGAAGAATGCACCAGAATACTTACAATGCTGGAAACCGGCCGGAGTCAGCGCGATACAGCCAGGACTGTTGGTGTGTCGCTGTCAACAGTACAAAGAGTTCTCCGACGTTACGAAGAAACTGGTTCTAACCTACGCAGACCAGGAACGGGCAGAACCAGGTATACCACAGCACGAGAAGACCGATACTTGGTGAACACCATGCTTCGAAATCGCTTTCTCACAGGAACTGAACTCACCAATCAGTTTCGACGCCTCGGAGGAAGTAACCCAAGTGCATGGACAGTAAGACGTCGGCTTGCTGAATCTAACTTAAAACCCCTTAGACCTGCAAACGGCCCTAAACTGGAGCGTGGGCATCGTATTTCAAGACTAAGATATGCCCAGAGCCACGTAAATTGGAGTATTGAAGATTGGTCAAAAGTTATGTTCTCCGACGAATCAAAATTTATGCTCTACAAGCACGATGGAAGACACAGAGTGTATCGAAGACCAGGGGAAAGATTCAAGCAAGCATGCATCGAGGAAATAGTAGCCTACGGTGGTGGGTCTGTACTTGTGTGGGCCGGAATTTCTTCTGAAAGTCGCACAGAGCTGGTGATCATAGAAAACGGCTCTTTAACTAGCGTAAGATATGTGGAAGAAATCCTCAATGATCACGTTGGTCCATTTATGGTCAATTTAGGTGAGGATGCTATATTTATGCATGACAATGCCCGACCTCATACAGGTAGGATTGTGAATGACTACCTTCAAGAGATGAACATTACTCGTATGGAGTGGCCAGCGCGCAGCCCGGATATCAACCCGATCGAGCATGCTTGGGACGAGCTAGGCAGATGCGTAAAACAACGAAACCCTCCCCCAATCACGCTTCGTGAGCTCAAAATTGCTCTCACAGAGGAATGGGAGAATATTCCCCAAAATCGTATAAGGAACTTGGTGTACAGCATGCCAAACCGCGTAAACGCAGTAATGGAAGC
This sequence comes from Euproctis similis, assembly GCA_905147225.2. NCBI lineage: Eukaryota > Metazoa > Arthropoda > Insecta > Lepidoptera > Erebidae > Euproctis > Euproctis similis. Next base: position 6,427,003 of record LR990107.1, read on the forward strand.
ACGAGGAGGCAATACGAAGTATTAAAATTCAAGAAAATCGTAATAAAGTTCAAAAATTTCATGTTTCCTATTTTTGTTTTAAGGAGAGATCAGCAGATTTTTTCTTTATGTAATTTTGTGTTAATAAAATGTATGGTGACTCATATTTTTTTTTACTTTCATTTAAGGAGTATTACATTGTCTATTAAATACAATTTATTGCATTAACCTATCATTTTTAGTTTCCGAGATTTTTAACATTCTTTAAGTGACCCGGATTCATTGCTCTCGAGAGTATATATATGTGTGTGTGTGAGTGTGTGGAACAATTGTCGCTCTATTCACTAGAATGTGTGCAAGGATTTAAAAGCTAAAGAGATTTAATCTAGAAAATATCGTGGAACATGAACACTGGAACTCTACAATTACCGACAACGAGCTAACCGCAATTTACTTCAAGATAATTTCTATTTATTTCTATAATACGTTTTATAAGATATCTGAGAATAGTGTTGCGCTATCTGTGTGTGTATGTGGCACAATTTCATATTGTTTACGATTTTATTTTTTACTTATTTCATTAACTTCACGCGAAGTCTCTTGTGGCGTTGGCAGAGATTACAATTGTTGCATATCTCTTTTGCTTTTTTTACATGACTGTCATAACTCTTATCATACACGCTCTTTTTTTGAGAGTCCTGACATCACCTGCAAGGCATGTTCAATTTGCTAATGGAAAGTGTGCCGTGGCCGTCCTCGACTCCTACATCCTTCCGCTATCTATTAAAATATAATTATTTTAAAGAGTAATTAATATATTTTTAGCTTTTCGACAGGTAGGAATTTGCTTTAAATGATGGCTATGAGATCCCGCGTGTCCTTTAATAGGTTATCGGTTAGATCCCTCTAGGTCCAAACTAAGCAACTAAATACTTGTGCTATGGATACTAGATTTCGGATATAAATACATATATACTTTGTAAATACATACTTATAATACATAGAAAAACACCCAGACGCCATACAAACTATCACTCATGTTTGTCACAAATATTTGTACTCGGGTGGGGATCGAACCCGCCAACTTCGATTCTGCAGTCTGTAACTTTTTTGTTTTTAGTTATTTTGATTTTGCTAACATCGCTATGTTAATTGAGTGTATGTGAAGTGAAGTGAACCCGTGGAATCGCCACAGCTTATTCCTTCAATTTAAAACTTTATGTCATACTCAACCAGAACTTGTATTGCAAACGATATAACTTTAATAGACTTTAATATTCTTTAATAGACGTCACAATTATAAAGAAGAAACTCTTTGAATGCAAGGATAGCGTATTCATTTCATTGTGACGGAATAAACAATTACATCTTCCGTAATAGTGCAGCGGTTTTATTTTATGAGTTGCAGCGTCGCAGTCTCCGAGCAAAAGCAGTGTTTTTATTTATTTATTAGTTTTTTATTGTAATTAAACAATGTATTAAATATATGTAAATAAAAAAATGCCCAGAAATGGTAAATAAATTGTTAAGTGCAGCAATGAGGAAATAGTACCATGGACCATATCGCCTGGTTTGACAACTTGCAAGAATATCAGTCCCATCACAATGTCCCACTATGGGATAGAGAAGGTGTCGAATTGGGATGGGAAATGACGCCTCCGATTACCTTACAGAACCAAACGCGGCACGAGAGGCATCCACTTTACGTCGATATTGTAAGAGGTTGTATTTCAACAATCGAACCCGCCCATTCTAGCAGCGATCTGCGTGCCCTTAATTAAAATATGTCTATTTTTAATTTCACATTTTGTCTACAGCTTCGCGATCATCTGAAACCGATTGAAATAATGGCGTCACTCCTGGCGGCCATAGCGCACGACCTGGACCATCCAGGTGTCAACCAGCCATTTTTGGTAGCGACGTCCAATCATCTGGCAAGTCTATATAATGTAAGTGCACCTACTTCACCACTCGCCTGACTCCTTAAATTATTATTTTTTATGGAATAGGAGGGCAAAAAAGCACGAGCAAGCTCGTCACCTGATGGTAAGCAACCTACGCCGCCCATGGACACCAGCAACACATATAGAGTTAAAGTTGCGTTGCCGGCCTTTAAGGGATTAGGATGGGAAAGGTAGGGGAACGGGTGTGGGCCTCGGGAAAACGTCCTCACCGAACGAAACGCAGCATGAGCCACTTTAGATCAATAATCTGAGAGGCCGTGGTATTTCACCGGTCGAGCCGGTCCATTTATGCAGTGACCTGCATAAATGCATAATTTTATTCGTAAAAAAAAAACATAACTTTACGGCTTTTTCTAACCGAAGGTAGAAGAGGGCTGTTAAGCCTCGACTCGCCGTTATTTTTACGTCCCAAATGGAAACAGGTGGCGAACCTATTGCCATACACCGGGCATAAAATTGTCAGTCATCGATATTTATCACACATAACTTCCGAAAACAGTTAGGAAAAGTCATTGGTGTACATTTCCTTGTATTAGTAAACATATTAAATGAGAATATAGTATGATAATCGATTTTGAATTATCGTAAGTAAGTACATTACATAGGAAAATTGTTGCCAGTTCATTTTCAACGGCAAATATTGTATTTGTTTATGTTTATATAATGCGCTTGTAGTGTATAAGTCGAGTGGTTTTTTTTTTATATTTTTTATAAACACGCCGTCCCTACGCCCGGGGGTAAAAGGATATTTACGTTACTACTTGTCCCCTCCTTAAGCCCGCACTCCCTCTCTCTCTGTCTTAGATTTGTGTGTACGTGTGTTGCGATACTTGATGCCGACGCGTACAAAGATTCGGCAAAAAAGCTGTCTTAGCTGTCTTATATTTAATATACTTGTGCCTGTGTAAAGTCATGAATTTTTGCCATTTTAAATTCTGTCCGTCTGAATTGTTAACTACAGTTTTTTTGTTTTCTGAGAAGGAGCAGTCTTTTTGGATATTCCACCGCTATTGGCAATTGCAATTCACATTCACCATAACTCAAGCATTCGAGATTAATGCAAATTATTGTGATATGAAACACGCCATTTAATAGGTAACTTTATAATGAATAGTAATGCAGTAGTGAGGTTAGGTTGGTAAATGTTCAGAATATAATATTAATATTATTCTCAAAGCGCCACAGCCCGTGAGCCTGAACTGAGTTATGTTTGATGTTGTGCCACCCTTTGTGATGTTGACATATCGATTAGTTCTTGAAATATTTCGAATTTTGTTTTCAATATTAATAGCATTTCTATTTGTAAATGACTTATACATGCACACTGTGCAAATAAATTATTGTATTTGTATATAAATTGGTACAGATTCAGAATATAATTTCTTTTTTTCTACACGAATATTTGAACCTTAGATATAATGTAACTGAGGGGTATTGGGCCTCCGGTTACATCTCGCACTGAACGAAACGCGAAATGAGCCAATTTACTTCGAGCTTGTGTGAGGTCGTGGTATTTCACCGGTCGAGCCGGCCCATTCATGCAGCGAACTGCTTTACCATCGTATTAAATTTCATTATATGATTATTCCATAAAGGTTGTCTGGAAGAAATTGCCGATAGCGATAAGACCGCCGTTGGTGCCTTTGTTTTTTTCTGTTTATCGTCTATGGTAATAATCATTTTGTTTTTGGTGTGAATTGAAGACTATTGAATTGAATTGTATTAAATGTCAAATCAACCGGCATACACGATAAGCATATCTACAATTCACTTGCAAGATATATTTCTAAGATACATTAACTGCTACTAAAAGTTTGTACATTTATTACGAATATTTCAGTTTCAAATTAAATATTATAAATTCAAAAGCTCGTAGTGCCAACTGCAGTTCTGCCTATCGTTGTTGTGTCCAACACAATAATGAAACTGCGAACTTTCGAGTCATCCAATTTCACCGCTGAAATGTATTTGTTGTCCCCAGCTTTGCCCACGTGACTTTTCATCAAAAGAGATTATTGCATTCACAGACTTAGACAGCTTCAGAGTTTAGAGAGGACATACAGATAGACAAATAATTTCATTTCATTTTCAAACAATAATCATAGTTATATTGTTTAGAACACGTCGGTGTTGGAGAATCATCATTGGCGCTCGGCGATCAGTTGTCTGACGGAAAGCGGTCTACTTGATCAGATGCAGGAGTCACGAGCTCAGCTTGAAGACCAAATCAGCTCCCTGATACTCGCCACAGATATCACTAGACAGAAGGAGTATTTATCGCGGTTCAAGGTAAGTTACATTGCGCATTGCATTTTTTTGCTTTAAGAATTAACATAATTTAATGTTTACAATTATTTATTTTATGTCCATACTAGCTGACCCAGTGAACTTTGTTCCGCATCAAAAGTAATTTTTACAGCGTTTACAATTAATGTGCTAAATCTCGATTAGCAATTTTTCTTTACTAAATTATACCTGAATTATACATAAAAACCACTCCCTTGACGCCCTCTATCTATTAAAAAGAACCGCATCAAAATCCGTTGCGTAGTTTCAAAAATCTAAGCATATAAAGGGCCAGACAGCGGTAAGCGACTTTATTTTATACTATGTAATGATATCGTTTGTCAATTCTTGACTTGATACCTTTATAAGATGCTTACTTAAATAAATATGCTTTACCGCAGTAAGTAGTACTCTAAACCAAGTTAGTTAACTTTCACTATGTGTTCGGGTGGAATCTTTAAACTCAATTTTGTAGTAGCAATCTTCAACCGATTAAGCTGAAATATCATCATTATCATCAGCCTATTGCAGTCCACTGCTGGACATAGGCCTCTCCCAATGTGCGCCACAACACCCGATTCTCTGCCTTCCGCATCCAGTCTTTTCCAGAAGCCTTTCTGAGGTCGTCTGACCATCGGGCTGGTGGGCGTCCTACGCTGCGTTTGCCAAGACGCGGTCTCCACTCAATGACCTTCTTACTCCATCTACCGTCGGTCCTTCGGCAGATATGACCAGCCCATTGCCACTTCAGCGAGCTTATTCTGCGAGCTATGTCGGTTACCCCAGTTCTCTGGCGGATATACTCATTCCTGAGTTTATCTTTCAGAGATACCCCGAGCATAGCCCGCTCCATAGCTCGCTGAGCGACTTTAAATTTGTGGACTAGCCCCACCGTGAGTATCCATGTTTCGGCACCGTAGGTCATCACTGGTAGGACATAGGACAGAAATATAGTGTAAACTTTTAGTATGAATGTCAACGAATGAATATAGTGTATGACATCATTCTAAATCCAATATGGCGGAATAAATATTTTAATGCATTTATACAATATGGGTATCAAATGAAAGGGCCTGTTGAGAGTTACTCGAAAAATATTTTTACGTCATTCTAAATCTGAAATGGTGCATCATCCAAGACAGAAAAAAAATTATTTGTAATGCATTTCTACAAAATGGGTATCAAGTGAAAAAGCTTGTTGAGAGTAACTCAAAAATAATTACTTTAAATTAAATTTGGCGGAATAGATACTTTAATCCATTTCTACAATATCAAGCATCAATTATCAAATAGGCTTGTTGAGCGTTACTTGAGAAATAATGTGACGTCATTCTAAAACCAATCACACAAGTTTAAGGAATAGTTCATTTAATATAATATAAGTTTATTTTTAATGCACTTCTTTAGGGTGGGTATCACTATCAAATTAAAGAGCTCATTGCTAGTAAATGGAAAAGAGTGCTCCAAGGCGTAATAGAATTAGACAGTTTCCTTATGGAAGAGCTGGACTTTTCGGAATTAGGCGGCAAACCACCTTGCAACAATAATGCGTTTAATTAGAGGAACAGTCTGATCAACCTTGCCGGTTAAAACTAAAAAATAAATAAAAAGAAGAAAAAAAAACCTTTAAAAATGTTTTTATTTAAACGCTCTAAAATGAAGAACATATTTTTCCGTCGAATGTCAACCACCGTAGGAACACTATTAGTGCACCCGCACACGGGCCACTGGCCACAACCATAAAAGTAGTATCCATAAAGATTACGCGTAATTTGGTTTTGAAATAAAGAAATAAACTAAAAGCATAAAAAAATCTATTTAATAAAGCTTTTTTATTTAAGCCTTCTGCAAGAAACTATTTATTTTCTTAATTTCAATCTTTAACTTACACCGTCATTATGTACAATTTATATAATAATAATAAAACTTGTTGGGAGGTTTAATTATTATCTGTAAATTAAATTGCAATTGAAAACATCATAAACTTGTTGATTAATTTACATAATTATATTGGTACTATCTAGTTTATTTACAAATCGCGCGACAAGCTTTTATGACTACGTGCACCCGCACACGGGCCACGTTTATAAAAAATAGTTTTAAATAAATAAATAGTTTCTTGCAGAAGGCTTAAATAAAAAAGCTTTATTAAATTTTTTTTTTTGCTTTTAGTTGATTTCTTTATTTCAAAACCAAATACTAAACCTCTAGGTTTCTAAATTTAATTATTTTTAGTGCCAGTTTGGTACCAACAACATATTCAGTGTAGCACTTTCTATATCATATTGCGGATCTATTATAAACAAATGTGAAACAGGAGCGTGCTGTTATTAAACTTTGTTCGCGCCGTGGATTTAGTTATGCCACGATGCAATATAATACATATACAGTCGACTCTTGTTAATTCAAACCTGCGATAATTCAAACCTCTCGATAATTCAAAGATATCACGAGTTCCCTACAAAATCTCTTTATATTTCGAACTAAATCAATACATTTTTAAACTCTTGGTAATTCGTACGAAAATATCATTGCTATATAACAAAACGACGCGTTAATTCGAACTTATCGGCGTCCAACACTCGACAATTCGAAGTTGCAGAGAGAAAGATTGTAAGTATGTACATACATTTTGCGACAAGATCAAACTTGTATTAACTTGTTTGTTATTTGAGCCTTTGTTTATGCTATATGATTACAGTGTTTGACTAATGGTACTGTTACACATGCTTTTTATTAGTACGAAAGCATGCCAACACCAAGCAAGTGCTCAATAGTAGCATGTGTGTTGATACATTGCTAATAATGGCATGACACTGGCACATACCAATGACTTTTCGAAATTCTTTTCGGAAGTTATGGTATTTTCGGAAGGTAGTATTACAGAATTCTTTCAAAATAATAATTAATTAATATTATGAATACGTAAGTGTATGTACACGAATGTACCTCTAAAGTTCTGTCATTGTTATAGAATAGCAGTTAATAAATAAGAATTGATCAACACTTAATAATTCGAAGTTTTCTTTAATTTCTCTCACAAATTTCGAACTATTTAATATTTCGAACACTCGATAATTCGTAATATTTTAAGAGTCCCTCGAGTTTCGAATTAACGAGAGTCGACTGTACATACATACACACACGCTACATATACATGAGATGTTTACTAGTTTTACTAGTTCGATGAACTAAGTTTCACTGAATATTGTATATGGCGCGCGATCAGCGAACAACGCCGATAAACCGATTAATATTCTTAAACTATATTTATTGTATTCATAGAATTACACTTTCATAAATATGTATATAAATAAAGTGTGTATATAATTTCACGCCTTTACTAGCCGAGGAAGTAGGCAGCGGCTATTAAGACTCGACTCGCCAATTTTTCACGTCGTTCGTCAATAGTCGGCCGAATCTATTGCCATACACCGGGCACAATGTCAATATTTATCACGCAATCAAAATATGTTTTCAAAAATCCAAAATAGCAATGTATACACATACTAGTTGACCCGGCGAACTTTGTTCCACAACAAAAGTAATGGATAACTAAATTTTGGATTTATAACTTTTTCTTTACTACGCGGTCTGGAAGCTCTAGCGGACTTTCTTATATTAATTTTTAATATTGTAAAAGTACTCATTTAAAGCAATTTTGTTATAATTAAAAGACAGTCAACGAAGTGAGTGAGGGGTGTAAGAATCATGCCTAATGGCGCTCCGTTCTCTCTGCCTACCCCGCTACCCTTCCTGCCTAAGCTGTGTGTTTTTGCTTTTAAAGTATTTTAGTACGACAAATGTATAAATATAGACAGAAATGAAAGTGGTAACGAAAGCTTTTTGCACTTTATTTTGTTTACAAAACGTACAAACAGCTGCTGTTAGTAATTGAACGGTTGCTTTGCATCTCGGTCACAATTTTGTCTTGACAAATTTAAGTTTAGTTACAATAATTATGCCTATATATCCTAGCTTAGACACGGATTGTTGGCTTTCTATTAATAAGATATCTTCATGACAGATTATAAGTCAAAAACCTAGATGTGTGTTTTAAGCTAAGCTCAACTGATCGTTAAGAGACACGAGTAAATATAGATAGAGGACATCCAGGTATAACAACGGACAAAAATGTTAGAAAAATAGTTCCCTTTCGAATGATGGTAACTTTTCTTATAAACAGTTACATTATAACTAGACAAATTTGATATTTTTTCATAAAACGCTTCAAGCTGTGAGAATAAATAAGTAGTTTCGGAAATTTCCGTTTTCCCTATCGGAGGGAATGATACTCCTGCGTTAAAATTTGCATCGACGAAGATCAATATAAAATATCGAGCGTGATCCGCGTGCAGAGATAAAGCTGAACGAGAAATTCTGCAAACTGTTCTCGCTTTTGTTGCTCTATCGATCTATAGGTAACAGTTGTTATTTTTAATTATTAGTTATATTATTATATTAATTAATATATTTTATCATTAATATTATATTAATTTTATTATTAACTGTTACCTATTAAATCATACAACAAAGGATTTGTACAAACCAAAGTTTTTCTTTAGTAAATATATCTTATAAATAAATATTTAATTTTTGTTTCACGGTCTGATGTGGGTTACCAATAGTAAAAATCATTTTCAACATTAACTTTTTGATTTTTATTTCCAAAAAGTGGGTGCTCTCTGTATCAATGAAAATAGCTTTTGAACAAATACCATCTTTTTGTTCATCACTCGTGAAAATGATCTCTGTAAAGAATTCGAAACGTCGGGAAATGAATAAAATTGTGTGGTTTTATGAAACCACCGTAAAAGTGAAACTTTTAAAATTGAGTCTTGGGTTATTGATTTTTAAATCTACTTTTTAAATATACATAAACAAAATATTTTTTCAATAATTTAGTTAGTAAGTTTTTTAAATTGATGATTCTGATAAAATGATTAACATTTATATTTTTTTAGAGTGCAATAGTGTAAAACAGTTACTTCACAGCAATTTTTTAAAAAGTTTGCTTTGGCTTTAACTCGTTTAACTTTAAGTTAAAGATTTAAATCAATTAATTCGATAATCTCATCATTTTCAAGTTCTTTGGAAGTTAACGACTGAAAATTAAGAATTCCTAGATGGCGCTACTAGGTTGCTACTATTGATGATTCTGCCGTAATATCGTATTATATCGATAGATGTCGCCCGAATCGACAAGTATTCCAGCTTCGGCACGAGGGATAACGCGACACCTATTAAACGTTAACAACATTACAACAAAGGATCTTTACAAAACAAAACGATATTTTTTCCTCCAGTAAATATGATATTTCGATTTATTATGAAAATGTGACAAATACATATATAAAGAGCACTATCTTATCTTATATCTTTAAACGAGCAATTCTTGTATATATATATATATATATATATAAAATTGGAATCTCGGAATCGGCTCCAACGATTTTCATGAAATTTCTATTCCAGCAGATGGCGTTGTTAACTAACACGAAGTCAATGTGTGTTTGCTTTGCTTTTATTACAGTTTATCACTGCAAAAAATTAAGTATATGTTTCCAATATAATATGTTAGTACATAGTATATATTACATACATACATACATACATAACTTCACGCTAAATCCCTTGCGGGGTAGGCAGAGAGAACAGAGCGCCATAGGGCACGATTCTTACACGTATATATTATATATATATTATTCTTAGTATATATTAGTATATATTTATTATTCTGTCGGTATAAATTTTTTTTTTTTCTCCGCCTGCAATACGTACGTACGTATTGCAGGCGGAGAAAAAAAATATATTATTAATATAACAAATGACACGATAAAAGGGAATATAATAAATTCGTATGTATTGTAAACGACGGAGGCGTAGGCGGCGGCTTTTAAGTTTCCAATTCCAAAAAGTGAACTACATATATGTGACACAGTTATGTTCGTCAATTTAGTAGTGAATATCTGGATGACCGAGCTTTGCTCGGTATTTTCTTTTTTTTTATAAATTGTGTTTTTTGAAAATTATATTTAAGTACGAATTACATACTAATAAAATAATGAAATATCAATAATATTTTTCGATCTTACCGACAGAATAATAAATATATACTAATATATACTAAGAATAATATATATATAATATATACGTGTAAGAATCGTGCCCTATGGCGCTCTGTTCTCTCTGCCTACCCCGCAAGGGATTTAGCGTGAAGTTATGTATGTATGTATGTATGTAATATATACTATGTACTAACATATTATATTGGAAACATATACTTAATTTTTTGCAGTGATAAACTGTAATAAAAGCAAAGCAAACACACATTGACTTCGTGTTAGTTAACAACGCCATCTGCTGGAATAGAAATTTCATGAAAATCGTTGGAGCCGATTCCGAGATTCCAATTTTATATATATATATATATATATACAAGAATTGCTCGTTTAAAGATATAAGATAAGATAGTGCTCTTTATATATGTATTTGTCACATTTTCATAATAAATCGAAATATCATATTTACTGGAGGAAAAAATATCGTTTTGTTTTGTAAAGATCCTTTGTTGTAATGTTGTTAACGTTTAATAGGTGTCGCGTTATCCCTCGTGCCGAAGCTGGAATACTTGTCGATTCGGGCGACATCTATCGATATAATACGATATTACGGCAGAATCATCAATAGTAGCAACCTAGTAGCGCCATCTAGGAATTCTTAATTTTCAGTCGTTAACTTCCAAAGAACTTGAAAATGATGAGATTATCGAATTAATTGATTTAAATCTTTAACTTAAAGTTAAACGAGTTAAAGCCAAAGCAAACTTTTTAAAAAATTGCTGTGAAGTAACTGTTTTACACTATTGCACTCTAAAAAAATATAAATGTTAATCATTTTATCAGAATCATCAATTTAAAAAACTTACTAACTAAATTATTGAAAAAATATTTTGTTTATGTATATTTAAAAAGTAGATTTAAAAATCAATAACCCAAGACTCAATTTTAAAAGTTTCACTTTTACGGTGGTTTCATAAAACCACACAATTTTATTCATTTCCCGACGTTTCGAATTCTTTACAGAGATCATTTTCACGAGTGATGAACAAAAAGATGGTATTTGTTCAAAAGCTATTTTCATTGATACAGAGAGCACCCACTTTTTGGAAATAAATAATAATAATAATAATAATAATTTTCAAAAAACACAATTTATAAAAAAAAAGAAAATACCGAGCAAAGCTCGGTCATCCAGATATTCACTACTAAATTGACGAACATAACTGTGTCACATATATGTAGTTCACTTTTTGGAATTGGAAACTTAAAAGCCGCCGCCTACGCCTCCGTCGTTTACAATACATACGAATTTATTATATTCCCTTTTATCGTGTCATTTGTTATATTAATAATATATTTTTTTTCTCCGCCTGCAATACGTACGTACGTATATGTATGTATGTAAAAAACAAACAAACAAACAAACCCGATCCTAGAAAATGTGTCGAAATTGGTAAAGAGGACGGTAATTAGACGATTATATTATAATTAATTAATAATAAATAAACGATAATAGACGTGAAAGGCGCTCTAACGAGCGCCTTTCACTTTATCCCTACTCCGCGGCCGACCGTCACGCGACATGCAACACGCAGACGAAAAAGTTTGAGACGATGTAATAAAAGTTTCACTTTAAAATTAGTTCTAAATAAACGCGATATAATCCTAAAAGTTGTTTTAATGTCATGAACGTGATTCGCGAAAATCTTAGAGATAAATATCATAAGTATAAATTTTCTTTTTTAAGACCAAATTGCAGATGTGTAGATAGGTATGTATCGCTCTTATCTCGCCAGACAGTATTTAGCAGTTTGTAGCTAATTCTACTAAGAATTAGCTATAGCTTTAACCAGAAACTACTATGCTCACAGGTTATTCGTTATTTAAGTTTATTTGAGAACTGGGGGCAAAGTGGCAAAACCTCTACACCCTATTGTTATCCACTCTGGAACACCTTCGTTCCGCGCGTAGGAAAGCGGTTTTAAGATGATGAAGATGGCGTCCAAAGTTTAACAAAATCCTGCTCCGAATAAATTAACGAATATTTTTTTTCAAACAGAGAACTGGTTCCTTGGCCTTATTTTTTGTAATTTATTACTTTTAAAACTAAACATTTGCCATTACTGGTTCGCGTCTGACGTCACAACTATATGGTGTTCACTATAAATAGTTCCAACATAAAATCTTTTGTTCTGCAGTTTAAATGGGTTACGTTACATGACTCTAAATAAATTGGGTGCACAAACTGATATGTGCCTTTGACTAAATCGTGCGCTTTCATAACGTACATAAAAGAGATGAGTATTGATGAGATGCTTATACATCTATGACGTGGACGTGCTATGAGTAGAAAATGTCTACCAGAAACGGTTCAGCGAAAGATTTTGTGATTCCATACCAACGAAACCAGGTCGATTGGTGTCACCACACTTACAACAATAGCTGGCTCCACGGGCCTGACAGGTGTTGGACTTCCAACAAACCTTTGACAGTTTTATGCCATATAAGTTTAAATATATACTGAAAACACAATGAAATGTAGAATGCTAGGGACGGCCACGACATACCTTAGCACCTTACCTTACCTATCTTACATACCAAATTGAACGTGTCCTTGCGGAAGTCGATATCAGGAACATTTCAAGCGAACGTTTTGTAAAAATAGTGTCATATGGCTCTCTGTTCTCTCAACCTACCCTGCAAGGAACTTGACACGCTGTTATGTGTGTGGTGTTAAATGCTTCTCAACCGAAAATTTCCTGATCACTGCAGCACTGTACAGACATCATTAATTTCGATACAGTTATAATAAAATTAAAATAAATTAAAATACCCTTTATTCCTTTTTTTTACTTACAGTTTTATACTTATCAGTAATACTTAATTGGATAAATTTTCATCCATTTGAATCAGCAACCTGGTGTTTGAGTAGAACAGCTTGCCTGTCGACAAAGGCCTCCTCTAGTGATATCCATATGTTTCTATCCCTTGCTAAACGGGCCCATACTGGACCAGCTAATTCCTTAATATCGTCTTCCCACCTTTTGGTCTGTCTGCCTCTGATTCGATACAGTTAGTTTTCATTAATTAAACAAAGGATTCCAATAAGATATCACGCTCGGATAATGATTATAGATAAATGGACAGATCACCCGTCGCTGTGGATTGAGCGCAAGCAAACAGAGCCCGCCTACTTCACATCTGACGCGATTAGGATTATGTACACAGCGTCATACTGCCGCCCTACTGCCTTAATGGATAACTAGTCAATGAGTACGTACGTGTGTGGGCTATTCAGTTCAGTAGCGCCGCAAGAATGGGTCGGCTCGACCGATGAAATACCACCTACCCCGCTGCATATCTACGTTAACTGGCTCATGCCACGTTTCGTCCTGTGATATAGGTATCCGTAATGAAATAAAGTTTAATTACTTACCACCAGGTGACCTGCTCGTGGGTCCCCATACAAAAAAAGTAAAATGAAAATCGATGCTTACGATTACGCCTTTACCTTTACTATGGAAGTAGGCAGAGATTACTTATTCCCATTTGCTACGATCCTGAGGCAAATCACTCGCTTCCCATATTTTCGTACACGCCAATCGATTGCGATTACGCTAGACTAGGCCTATATTTAACAATAGATTTAAAAAAAATACTTACGGTATAAACTTCTTTTACCTAGTTATATTCCTTACAAAAAGGTCAATATTTTTAAATTTATTTTGTTATTATATATTTATTATATTTAAATTTTTAATTGTAAACTATAGATGTGATGTGGACTTGTGGTATATTTTACTGTCGACAATGAACGATAAAATCCAACTGATATCTACCTATTTTTATGATCTATCATCATACTATTATAAATATATATATATTATCATCATTACATAATATAAAACAAAGTCACTTTCCGCTGTGTGTCCTCTTATAATTATGCTTATATCTTTAAAACTACGCAACGGATTTTGATGCGGTTTTTTTTTAATAGTTTGAGGGTGTCAACGGGGTGGTTTTGATCTATAATTCAAATATGATATTCTAAAGAAAAAATGATAATTTTCGAAATTTAGAACTTTCATTGCAAACGCTGGTGGTTTTGATCTATAATTCAAATATGATATTCTAAAGAAAAAATTATAATTTTCGAAATTTAGCACTTTCATTGCAAACGCTGGCTGAACCCTAAGTGATAGATCAAAACAATGTTCTACATTATTAAACACCTTTAGATGGTCTACAAAAAAGTCCGCGAGGGCATATGTCTATCTCTTAAGGATAACCCACAATGACCATTTTTATTTTGTTATTTTTTACTAGAAATAACGGCTTATTTACGAAGCAATTTTAAAATTACAGCATTAAGTTTCCTCCAGTTAAGTGTCTTAAATAGATTGTGCTTTTGATATAGATCAATATGGCCCTTTACAGCAAGAATTTAAACGAATATTCACGAAGATATTACGGTATTAACATAGCGGGACATAGTAGTTGCGTTGCGCGCCAGAAAGGGTGCCGATAAATAGCACAAATTGAACTTTTTACGATCCAAATTTTACTAATTATTATTACTTTTGATGCGGAACAAAGTTCGCCGGATCAGCTAGTTACATAGTATAAAACAAAGTCGCTTTCCGCTGCCTGTTATGCTCTTTATATCTTTAAAACTTTGCAAATTATTTTGATGCGGTTTTTTTAATAGACAGAAGGTATCAAAGGGGCGGTTTTTATATATAATTGATTTATGATGTAGTAAAGAAAAAGTGATAAATCCAAAATTTACTTATTTATTACTTTTGCTGCGGAACAAAGTTCGCCGGGTAAGCTAATATTGTAGAAATACCTATTTGTTTAGGCGGTAACATCAGAAACTTTTCATGCTTAGTATGATATAATATTTTACATACACAAACATCACGCATTTTTCTACCCAAAGGTGTAGGCAGCGGCTGTTAAGCCTCGACTCGCCGTTATTTTAACGTCCCAAATGGAATAGATATCGAACCTATTGGCATACACCGGGCACAATGTTTTCGGTCATCGATTATCACACATAACTTCAGAAAATAATTTATGAAAAGTCATAACTGAGCCTGGATTCGAACCCGCGTTTTCTTGATTCCGAAGCGGGGTCGACCACTGGACCACCGAGACAATATTTTACCTTAAAAAACAACGGAATATTAGATTTGTACATAAAATGACATCAGTTAAGACAAGGGGTCGTATACACCATGCGGCGACTGCACCAGCCTTCGTTTATGACTTTTTTAAGGTATAGGGGGGCAAACGAACAGGCGTGTCACCTGATGGTGAGCAAGAAACGCCTTCCATGGACTTCAGAATACAGATAGTGTTACAGTTGCGTTGCCGCCCTTTACAATGGGATATGGGAGGGTCGGAAGCGGGATGGGAAGGGGAGAAGGAATGGGGTGGTCCACCGGATACCTCTTTCACAGAGCGAAACGAGGCATGACCCAGTTTACGTCTATATTCTGAGAGGTCGTGGTATTTCTTCGGTCGAGCCGGCCCCTTCGTGCAGCGAACTGCGTGGCTCTACAACTGTAAAAAGAATGATGCCAATGACTCTGCACGTGGGCTGAGTCCATTTGAGACTCAATGACTATATTGGATTTTTTGCACACTTTGTTGGGTTTTCTTAGATAGTAGGAGAGCTGGCACCAATTTTTGGGTAGGTATTTGAGGCAAGCTGAAAACTTGTTATATACCTCTCCTATTATATCCCAACACGGAATAGCAGACCTGGCTGGTGAATAGCGGGGCTAAATCAACCCCTAAATTTTTTAAAATATTTTTTTTTTCCAAAAAAATATATTTGAGGCAATACGCAATTTATATATGTTGCAGTGTAATACTTAATGTATATGAAAAAAATAAGCCAGACAATTTAATCGGGGCTTTAATATTGCCAGAAGCGCGCAAAAATATTGTGCAAAAAATTATAAAAAATGTATTTGAGGCAGCTTGAAATTTTAATGGAGTGTTATTTATAACTAAAAAATAATATTCCCAAAAAGACAGATCATTTCGGTGGGACTTTCTACCTGCCAGGTGATCAAACAAATAATGGATAGGTACGAGGTCTGCTATTCCGTGTTGGGATGTAATAGGAGAGGTATATAACAAGTTTTCAGCTTGCCTCAAATACCTACCCAAAAATTGGTGCCAGCTCTCGGACTAAGAGTAATAATTACCTACTACTTTTGAATGATACATTTTCAATGTTGATTTAATTTCTTAGTGGGACTAGTCGTCTCGATGACCTGTTGGGTTAGTATCTCACTTTTGAGTTATTCTTAAAGCAACATATGTGTGGTTTAATTGAAGGCATGCACCTGTAGGTATTTGAATTATAAATCGAGTTGAAAATATTTTAGACCAAATATCGAACATAGCATAGGTTTTTTTAACATAACATTTTGTTAAAAAAAACCTTCCCAATGGGTCCCAATCACAACCACCGTTTTCATGATACGAGTAAAACATGAAACGAAACTTTGTAAAAAAAACTTTAATATTGTTAGAATTTGTGTGTGGTGATTGTGTATTTGTGTTTGATATTTCAAATGCATTTTGTTGACAAATTTTACACTGGCCCGTGCCTTTGTGAATTTGGTACTGCTGTTATAACTTCTATATATTACATACATACATACATAACTTCACGCCAAATCCCTTGCGGGGTAGGCAGACAGAACAGAGTGCCATAGGGCTCGATTCTTACACGCCTCACTCGCTTCGTTGACTTTCATAACTCTTTTCATGCACGCGCGTCGGTTTTTGAGGCTCTTAACATCACCTTCTTCCAGAACACGTTCTATTTGGTCATGGAATGTGTGTCTTGGCCGTCCTCGACTCCTACATCCATCCGCTTTTGCATTGTATATCTGCTTAGTCAGTCATGCATCAACCATTCGTTCTACATGTCCGAACCATCGGAGCATGCCCTTTCTTACTTTTACACTCTCTTTCAAACCAACTTCCTTCCTTACAACCTTGTTTTCTACGCGGTCCGCGAGAGTCACTCCGCAGATTTTGCGTAGTGCCCTCATTTCTACCGCGTTTATTCTACTTTCATGCACACTCTGCCATACCCAGCTCTCGCTTCCATAAGTTAACGTTGGGATCAGGACTGCATTGTGGATTGCTAGCTGGGCTTTTCTGCTAATGTTTTTTGCGCCCAGGAATCTGCCCAACGCTCCATTTACGCTATTTCCTATCGCCACTGGTCTTTCTACATCCGCGGTGTACCTTCCATCTCTGCTAAAAGCGCATCCAAGATATACAATTTCATTCACCTGTTCCAGCACTACATCATCAACCATTATCCTTGCATCTGTTCTGGATTCCTCCCTTTCAAACACCATTACTTTCGTTTTCGCCGCATTCAACTGCAAGCCTTTAATCATGCAATCATCTTTCATAGTAGTGACTAGTGTTTGCAGGTCCGACGGCGATTCGGCTAGAAGCACGGCGTCATCTGCGTAAAGCAGGCAGCTCACAACTAGGTCACCCATTCGCATCCCTACATCCATCGATCTCACTCTCTGGAGACTACTGTCCAGGTACAGGATGAACATTCGAGCGGACAGCACGCAACCCTGTCTGACGCCGATATTGACATCAAACCAGGGGGACAAGCCGCTGTCAACACGCAGACACGCTGTGCAGCCCTCATAAGTGGACTGCACAGCGCGCAGCAGTGCTCCGCTCACCCCGTAGCCCGGGAGTATGCCCCACAGATCCTTTCGTGACACTCTGTCAAACGCTTTTTCCAGATCCACAAAACCGCAGAAGTAACTGGCGCACTGCATACGTGTTCCCTTACCTTTATACAAGGGCACAATGACAGCGCGCCTCCAGTCCATGGGAACCTTACCCGACCTCCAGCACAGATTGCTCAAGGTCAGGTTCCACCGTATTTGATCATTTCAGCAGACATCATATCAATTCCAGCTGCCTTACTATTTTTCATACTTCGTATCGACCATTCCATCTCTTCCATAGTAATGTCTTCGTCAGATGTTGGCGCAGCGGCGCGCGGCGTCAGTCGTAGACTCACTCGCGGCGCCCACATCCGGACATACTCGTACATTTCCCCACAATACTCACTCCACCTGCCCAATACATCGCTTGGGTTTGCAAGAATGTCACCAGTCTTAGACATAATTTTGTCCAGAATGGACTAATATATACTTGTCTAATATATATATTCACCGAAAATATTTTCCGTTAGTGTTTTTTTTTTAAATTAATAAATCTTTCAATACAAATATTGAACTGCAAATTCCACAAGCTGTGCGCTCGTTGTCAAGTATTTGCTGTTGCCCTCAAAAGCTTCACTTTATTCAAAGGTATGCATACCTACAACAAGTACGGTAAAATTGAACTGAATTCACGATTCAAACGTATCGACACGGAACAGCTTCGCCGAATAAACTAGTTCGGGCTTTACGAAAATGTCATTGACAACCGAACTGATTCTATACGGGTTTCCTTTTACCAATATATCGAAATGGAACTCTAAAATATTAACTAACATAGTGAAAAGGATTACAGTATGGAACTGGAACACAATATACACAGCGCCCTCTAGTTCCAAACTAAGCAACTAAATGCTTGTGTTATATATAATTATTAATTACTTAGATAACTGATATTTAATACAGATATACTTTTTTTTGTAAATACATATCTACTTATAATATAAGAATATATTGGAACTCCTAGACGCCATACTAATATTCACGCCTGTCATAAATATTTGTACTAGGGCGGGGATCGAACCCGCTATATTATATTTGCACGAAAAAAATGCATTTGATTCACGTTCAGACCATTGTTCACAACTAAACTGGAGTCTTTGAACTAAATATGATTTATAAAAAATAAATGCCGACAATTTCAATGATATTATTTTCGTACCGTAACCGTGGTAGAGCAACGCTGCATGAATGGCAGACCAGGGTTCGACCGGTGAAATACCACGACTACTTGGAATATGGACGTAAAATGACTTATGTCGCATTGATTGCGGTGAGAGGAGGTGGGTACCTCTGGCATCTCCCTTCTCATCCTACTCCCTCAAAGGCCTGCAACGCAGCTGTTACAGTATTTGTGTTGCAAGTTTCCATGGGCGGTGCTAGTCACTTATCCGCCAGGTGATCCAATCCCATAGAAAATGTCACATAGAAGGACAATAAATTATAATCAGCCCCACTTGTACTCTACATATTTCAGTTTTCAATTCTGTAATCGCACAATAAAAATAAGTGGACGAACCTTTCAATACACTAATAACAAGACAAAGTTTATCAGCGCTGGATAGCGCTACACAGAAACTAGTTTCGTTCCTGTCTATTTGTGTAAGCAACAAATTGGAGCGCTTGAAAATTTCCTCTGTATTTACTGGTTTTTGTGTAGATGAAACTTAAATGGATAAAACGATGGTACTTCAATATGTTAACAATTGAGAACGTTGTTGATGAACCCTGTCCTCTTAAATGCTTATATTGTTGAAACTACGCAACGGGTTTTGATGCGGTTTTGTTAAATAAATAGAGGGTCTCAACAGGGTGGTTTGTATCTATAATTCATGTATGATATAGTAAAGAAAAAGTAATAAATCCAAAATTAACTTCTTTATTATTACTTTGATGCGGAACAAAGTTCGCCGGGTCAGCTAGTTACTAATATATCCCAGTCACCGATATTTATCACACATAAATTACGAAATTAATTTCGAACAGTCATTGGCATGATCCAACGTGTGGATCCGAACCCGCGACCTCTGGATTCAGAAGCGAGGGCTCGACCACGGGACCACCGAGACGTTTAGACGTAGTTATCAGAGCTGATTACATTTGCAACTAGAGGCATAACTGCCGCCGCCTACACCTGCAAGTGAGACAGGCGTGATGTTACAAAAAATAGTAACTCAAATTATAACTACCAGCAGCTCGGTTCCCGTTATCGATGTCGGTGAATTTCCCATTATTATAGAAAATGTTTTTTTATTTCATACATGCATCAAGTATGTTTCAAAATAAATTTTGTATTTGAATAAAATAAATAAAGCTAATAATAATTAAATAAACATCAATTGGACGAACGCCGACGGTAAATATAGTTTGCATTGCGTCCAGCCGGTAATAACAACAGAACATGTTAGTTCCTACCGATATTATTTTAAAAATAACTTCTTCAGCAATATTTCAGTTTATATGATATAAACTGAAATATTGTCAAAGAACTTATATTATCATTATAAAATAAAAACTCTCCAGAGGCACGACTATTTTATCCTTAAAAAAATGTTAATGCCACGATTGATTTAAACACGTAACCCGAGTATTTACGAAAAGTAACTCGCCCATAGGTTTATTCGTAGAACTGGAAAAGACTTATTATATTTCCTAAACATAACATAACATAACTTCACGCCTTTTGTTACCCGAAGGTGTAGGCAGCGGCTGTTAAGCCTCGTCTCGCCGTTATGTTTACGTCCCAAATGGAATAGGTGGCGAACCTATTGCCATACCGGGCACAAAGTTTGTCAGTCATCGGTATTTATCACACATAACTTCCGAAAACAATTTCGAAAAGTCATTGGTGTGAGCCAGTGTCTGGAATCGAACTCCGGACCTCTGGATCAGAGGCCGTGCGCTCGCCCACTGCGCCACCGAGACTATACATATATATATTTCCTAAAAACTAAATGAAATTCATAAGAAGTTAAATTATTATTATTTTTTTATCAGCATATATTCAAGAAAAACTACGATCTCAATCCATTTTAATAAATACGTGAGAATAAAGAAAAGTGAATGTCAACTTTTACTTATAATAATTTTATTTAAAAGCATACAGAAGCTTGTTTGTACAGGTTACACAAGCTTCTGTATTCCCGATACTTTACTACGCTACTACTTACTTTTTAGTAAATTAAAGCTTAAAATGTGTGCTAACATATCTACATACTTCACACCAAATCCCTAGCGGGGTAGGCAGAGAGAACGGAGCGACATAAGGCACGATTCTTACACACCTCACTCGCTTCGTTGACTTTTTCATGCACCCGCGTTGATTTTTGAGGCTCCTAACATCACCTTCTTCCAGAACACGTTATATTTGGAACGTCTTAACAAATCTGCCAATAAAATATATCTTTAAAAATGACAATATTTCACCCGTATGCCAAGAAAAGAATGTTGATGTGAATCAACATTTTTAGATTAAAACCAACATTTTTCTCAAAATCACATCGTCTCAATTTGTAACTGCTTGTGTTTTTTTTTTGTTTTGTTTATTATGTTTTATATCTCGTAGTCATATGTATACAGTGGTATTAATCAATTTATCTTCATGTTCCGTGTTGGGTAACCATCACCGAATTGTTTGAAACACAATACAGTTTTAACTAGTATTCATTGGTCAATGTCCAATCAATTATAATTCATAACATATATTTATATCTATAATATGCGTGCTTATAGCTAGGTACTATATAATTGGTAGATGATATAATTGTTTTGTGTTGGTTATATGATGTATTGATACAGACTCGTCTTCTTAGAAGAACCTTCTTTTGGTGATCCTTCTATTCTCTTTTTGAAATCAGTTTTTTAATGCAGTAAGTTCACAATCAAATTTTGTCCAGGTGTATCACATATTCACAACTGTCACCCATCTGAGCATCTTTATTTCGCTGGTATATTCCTTACCTGATCCTTCTCATGATAACTCCTACCAATTGGGTCGCTCGTGGCGATTGCATCCGTTTTTTCCTAGTCCATGGGCACGTTCCTCAAGCGAACTAGTTGATATGTAATTTAAGTAAGCAACCATTCGCCGCCCATGAACACCGTGGTGCGTTGCCGTCCTTCAAAGGAGTAGGAGGGGAAAGGAAGGGAAAAGCATCGGGCCTCCGTATACCTCTCTCACCGAACGAAACGCGATACTAGCCATTTCACGCCGATATTCCGAGAGATCGAGATTTTTCACCGGTCGAGCCGGCCCATTCATGCAGCGAACTGCAAGACTACCACTGTTACCGACTGCATATTTTTTGCTCTTTAGCAATCGGTGTTGTACTGATATATTTTTATCTTTATTCGCATCTTTCGCTTGCATTAAACCGAAATATAGCTTCTTTTTACAACGCGAATAGTGTTTAATCAATTATTATTTTATTTTGACATCAAATTTCTATTTATTATTTTACTTACAGGACATCCTATTTTACCATTAAAGTAGGATGTCCTGTTAGCTTACAGTCTCTATAAAGTTCCTTAACTCGTAAAACTGTAAACTCTACGTGCTCATGTTGTAAATTGTGAACTTTGTACCAAAATATCGACCGTGTGACGTATTGTTATAACGTTGTATACGGTCGTCACTTTTAAAACCGCCATACTGGTTTTGTTTAGCAGACGTGGATAAATATTGTTTCACTTACAGCCGCTGACCTCAAAAGAGATGTTTGTTCTTCGGAGATGACCGTGTTACAGATATTCGGTACATGGATCATTTGTGTAAAGACATTCTCTACGTGGACAATGTTTACACTCGACGATCTTTCATGTTGCACCAACACGTACGTAATATGACGTGTCTAATACTAACAGCAATATTCTAAAAGATGGTGATTTGTATGCCATGTAACAAGAGTAATGTGTAGACTAAATATTTTGCGTTTGCGAAACTCGAGACTCTTGTGTTGTTAAGGTGTTTAGGTAAAGTAAGTTTAAATTTCTTTCTGTGTAAGTTTCTTTCAGTTCTAGTGTATTCTTTTTAACTTTCAACAAGAGTTAATAATAGGCACCTACTTCACCAGGAACAAGCTGCTCGTAGTTTATCACGGAAGCTTGTAATGCTGGAAATTTGTATCTGAATCAGTCCACAGTGTTCTTATAAATACATTAATATAATAATACACTGGGAAAAGGTGCTTTAAAATTGAAGCAACTAACTGCTTATCGGGAACCAGCTCAACCTGATTGTGAAAATTAATATCAAAGCAGAAATAAATTAAGTGCATGGCATATATGACAAAAAAGCGCCTGTCACACACTTTTTTTACCAGCAACCGAAGTTGTAGCAGCTCACAGACAAGCTCTCTTAAGTTTAAATAATAATTTTAAATTTGACCACCTCGGTGTTGCTGTGTTCATGGGCGCGGTGGTAATTATTTTCCACCAGATGACCCCAATTCTGCCCTCTTTTCCACATAAAAAATACGCGTGAAGATGTCAGTAGTTATCATCATATAAATTCTGTTTTATTAAATGAGCTTATATTGTCATTTGTACGGTAACTGTACGGTATTTCTTTTCCGGAAAATAGATTTAAAATACGGCACTACTCTCGTTATAAATCTATAAGCTTTCAATTAAAATTTTAATCACAATTTGTTGTTCAAATATTGTTGTAGTTGGATGCAGTTTGAGTGCGAGCAGTGTACACGACATCCTGTAGAATCTGTCAGCACTTATCAGGGATAAATTCTATAAACTGGCTGTGAAGTTTCCGATAGAGTTCCGCAAGTTTTACAGCGTAGAGTGCATCTCGACAAACCGGAAAGTTGGTTTCATTGCGTCGAACTAATCAAAACACTTGTTGTGGCGCAGCGCATCAAATCAAAGTTTCAGTAAAGCCAACCGCCGGGCCCCGGGGGGATAAGTTCTCAACTTTACATAAATTGGTCTCGATTTTAATTTCAGATGTTCGCTTTCTAGTTAATTAATCGCAGTACGCAACTATGTTATGTTTGCTGAGGTGGGATTGTTATGAGATCTGCTATAGTTTTTACTTTTTAGTTGAATATATCGGGTGGTCAGTGGTTGAACACCCCGCTTCTGAATGCATAGGTCGCGGGTTCGAGTCCGCACATTGGCTCACATGACTTTTCGAAATTATTTTCGGAAGTTATGTGTGATAAATATCGATGACTAAAAATTTTCTGCCCGGTATGGCAATAGGTTCCCCACCTATTCCATTTTTACACCTTCGGGTAGAAAAAGGCGTGAAGTTATGTTATTTTATGTCGGGTGTCAGTTTAAATCTTCCTAATAGACTTGAAGCTTTCTAGGAACGAGGATTGGTAGAACTTTTGTTTGTTTTTTATTTTCTAGTAATTATCCTTATTTTGAAAATACGGCGTCATCTATGTGGAATTATTTGTTATTGTAGTGATGGGCAGTTTTCTCGTTACCCATGGATATGGTGGTAGACTTGAGTCTTTGATCGTAAGATTGGAGACCATTAGAGTATAACTAACATTGGAATGTGTTTTAGAGCACACCTTGCACTAAAACACCTAAAAGTATGCACTTTCACAAGTTATGCTACAAGTTTCACCGATGGTATTACCAAGGATCTAACTTAAACCTTTGGCTTCAGTTTACATTAGGAAAGTTAGTGATCTCTGAAAGTGCCGAACAGCTTATCGTACAAGTCTTCACTGGTTCACGAAACTCTGGCGTATAATATCTCTTGCCTGTGCAACAAGTTAGCGTTATTGGAGGGTATTTATATCCATAAAATAAAAAATATGTTATAATAATATTAGCATACTAGGTGGGGATCTCTCATTTACATAGTACATGCCAGCTATTTCTACATAAAGTTTGTAAATGTAAATAAAGAGGTCAGCACCAAACAGTTATACAAAACAATACGTCGGCTCAACTAAAACATTTATTTACACACGCAAGTACTGCTCCAATAGAATAAGCAATAATATCTATAAATTCGTTACGCATTCTACTTGCTACATATTAATGAGTCTGTCAACTTTGGACAAGTCGTAAGTAGGTTGCATTGCAAACGTATATTTATTATGTGTTTTATATTTATAAATACTTGTGCGCGGTACAATTTAATGCTGTTTTTCTTTTGTTATAGAAAATAAATTCGCTGTACGTATATTGAAGGGCTAACGTCTGACGCCTCGGCTAGTTTATTATAATCATTATGGAAATATTTGTGAGCCTGTCATCGCACCACTAAAATAGTTTCATTAAATTTATTCAAGAATTGCGCTCTTTAATTTTGTGGAACGTCATCAAGATTACAATATCGCCGGAGTCTGTTGACGCAGTGAACCCTAATTGAATTTCTTATTTTCTAAATAAATTTTTATATATTTATAATGTGCTCGAAAGTAGGTGATCGTATTTTGAAATCGAAGTTACGTTTTAAATAATGGCACAATTTATTCGTGCTGGTGAAATATTTATGTTATTCCAATTGTTCACTTCTAGTACTGGGTGTGTTCGTATTTTAACAGCTTTTTTTTTATATTAAAGTAATTTTAGCACCATAGTTCCAGAGTTTGATCGACGCAACGCGGCTTATTATTGTCTTGATTAAAATTCTTTAGCATTTAATAATTAGTCGTAGTAGTTGTAATTAACTAATGATTTAGCATTCAGTTAGCTTTACAAAAAGCTTTATCGAACTGCGATAGCCGAATAAAAATTTTCAGCAGTTTCAAAGTTTTCATGACTTCTCCATGAATAAATTATATTCCTGCAGTGTAATGGTTCCCATATCAAAATCAAGGCAGTGGCTTTTGCGTCAACGTTCTTTAAACTTCTTGTTTTGACCTCGGTTGGATCCTAATCTATTTTTATTTTAAATTATAATGTATATTTGTTCACAATTTGCATATTGCGAACCCTTCGCCTGGTCCGTTGAGACTGATGTTGTGTATCATGTCACGTCTGATTCGCATTTGCGCATTGGGGCCGTTCTAATAATACCATTGACACTTGTTGCCAATGCTATTTATAATAAACCGTATTTTGAGTGATGGTTTGATCGTAAAACTGCGGAGTCCCAAATAGGAATATATATATCAAACAGGACACATCTCCACCACCCGATACACTATTCATATACCGGTGTACCGCTATGAAATGAGCGTTAAGATACTTAAGATACAAATGTGTTGGTAGGGGTTATTTGTTGTGAATAAGCCATAATTTGTTTTCTGTTTGGTTGCCATAACAACTGTCAAACATTCAATTAACCTAACAGTTAGTAAACAAACAACATCATATTTTTTATTGTGTTAAAAATTACAAATTTTGTGCCAGAAAGTGATGATTTGCGGAAAGCATTAATTTTTTGTTTCCATTTGAAATCCAGCCAAACTGCAAGCCATATTGGATGAAGATGATACTTTGAGTCAGAAGCAAATGGCAGCTATGTTAAATGTTGCACAACAAACAATTTCAGACCGTTTGAAAGCTATGGGAAAAATTCAAAAGTGTGGAAAATGGGTGCCACATGAATTGAATGAAAGACAAATGGAAAACCGGAAAAACACTTGTGAAATTTTGCTTCAAAGACACGAAAGAAAATCAGTTTTGCATCGAATTGTCACTGGCGATGAAAAATTGATTTATTTTAAGAATCCTAAACGGAGAAAATCATGGGTTAATCCGGGACAACCATCAGCATCGACTGCAAAACCATATCGTTTCGGGAAGAAGGCAATGCTCTGTGTTTGGTGGGATCAGAAGGGTGTGGTGTATTATGAACTCCTAAAACCTGGTGAAACTGTTAATACTAGTCGCTACAAACAACAAATGATCGATTTGAACAACGCATTGATCGAAATACGACCAGAATGGGCGAGAAGACACGGCAAAGTAATTTTGTTACACGACAATGCACCTGCACACAAAGCAAAATCGGTTGAGGATACAATCAAAGTACTTGGCTGGGAGTTGCTACCCCACCCGCCGTATTCACCAGACTTGGCTCCTTCCGATTACCATTTATTTTAATCGATGGGACACGCTTTGGCTGAGCAGCGGTTCGATTCCTACTCGGAAGTGGAAAATTGGGTGTCTGATTGGTTTGCTTCAAAAGAAGAACATTTCTATTGGCATGGTATCCACAAATTACCAAAAAGGTGGACAAAATGTGTAGAAAGTGATGGACAATATTTTGAATATTTTTTTTTTTACAAACCAAAATTAATATTTTATTTTCTCAAAAAACCGCTCATTTCATACCGGTACACCTATGTATAAAGTACCAAAATTGGAATACAGTTAATTTATTCCAGTTACAATATTAGTGTGTAAATTATTATAGCAGTTGTGTTATGCAAATATTTCTCGATGCGAATGCGAATACAAATATTTATATAGTCAAATATTTGCGAATCATTTCACAAATAAATATAAATAAAACGTTGATTTTGACCAACGAGTCTGTTTTGCGAAAAATTTGTAATTGTGATATTGAAAGCTCTGTGAATAATATCCGTCCAGCGAATGCACAGGGGAGACAGAAAATGAGTCAACCTAAACAAAAGCTATTTATGTAAGTTGACTGAACTTATTGAATTGTTTTTATATTGGTTGATGGGTGGCGGAAAATAATTTTACGCCGCTCAAATTCTTAGAGCAATAGCCAATGTTAACATTACAATATTTATCAGTCTGTTCGTTTGTCATGTTTGTAATCCTATCACGTAAATCTACAGATCTAGGCATCTTTTACCGTATGTATCATGATTTTTATACTATTTTCGCAGTTTGCAAATAATGCCTTTATTCTGCGTCCTTCTAACTACAATGTCAAATAACCTGTTGTCTATTTCCATAATTTGTGTTCTCCTAGACCTGATAAAACAAATTATAGAACTACTATATTTAAAAGTTTAAAACAGAATAGAATGAATACACTTTATGGTACACCATGAAATCAAAATCAAAATTTAGGCGATCCAATAGACGTTGACTGAACTTTTCTAGGCGGAAATCTGTAATTGGCCGGTATACTATATCAACTGGCAAGTCACTGGAGTCATTAGGAAAAGACGCCAGTTGCCCACAGTGATCCGAGCTTAATTTATTCAAGATATACTTATGAATAGGATTTAAGTCACAGAAGATGTTATCGATGCAGGTAGCACTAGTATCTGTTATTCTAGTTGGTTCCAAGAATAGATTTACTAGGTTATACGATTTAAATAAGCTCTTGATCCTTAATACATTAGGTAATTTCTCCAGAATATTTACATTAAAGTCACCACATACTACTATCGATTTAGAACTATTAGACACCTTGCTGAGAACATCTTCCATGACCGCTTCAAATAGGCTGTAGTCTGACGAAGGAGGTCGGTAAACACATATAAAAATAAACCGCTCGAGCTCAACACATGATATCTCAATTATACGTTCGACGGACATACAAACAATGTCCTTAAGTTCTTTACTTTTATGACAGTTCTTAACCATAATCAATGACCCACCGCGGGTACTCGTCGCTCGTACAAACGAACTTATCACATTATGATTACTAAAATTAAATAACATTTCACTGTCCTTGAGCCAATGCTCAGTGATACAAAAAACATCTATATCAGAACAATCCACAAATAAAGCAATTTCTAACTCTCATGGAAAGAATACATTACAGTGACAAGTATATGGTAAATGTTAGGCCAATAGCTGTTTTTATCCTGGGATCTCTCTCGGACCACCTTAAGATAAATAAGAAGAAATATAAGATTTAAGAAAGAAACATTTTTCATACAGGATCATCTCGACATGAACACCTTGGATTTGACGTCGGCTGAGCATCGTCATCTAGTGCTTCAGATAGCGCTGAAATGCGCCGACATATCTAACCCTTGTCGGCCTTGGGAGATCAGCCGCAAGTGGACCCTCAAAGTGTGCGAGGAATTCTTCCGTCAAGGCGATTACGAGAGGAAACTTAACTTACCTGTAACTGCTTTATGCGACAGACATACTATCTCTATCCCAAAGATACAAACAGGTAACATTTCTTTCACTATACAAATAGATTACTCAATAATGATAGCTTGCTAATTATATTACCGAATATAATACAAATAGGAATTTATTATATATTGTTAGGTTTACCAATTGTTAGGTTTCATGGCGCTACTTGCCATAAACACATGTTCAATAGCCAATAATTGTGTTTGTATCAATCAAGACACAGTTTCGAAGTCATTGCGTTATGTCCGCGACATTCCGCGTACTGCTACGCAGAACACCGCTCAGCTATTCAATATGAAGTTCGCGATACTATAAATAAACTATTGACAATCTTACAGTTGGACCTTGTATAACTTTTATTTATCCGTTTGTTTTTTTCTATTGGTCTACAGTAGTGGATGCCCTCTCCCACGTCAGCAATTTGTGGAAATATGTCGGGTCTGTTCAACCAAACAACTTTTTTTAAATTGACAGTACCCTGTAATTAGTCGAATAAAAAGTGGTTTCATAACCTCAGACTTTTGACGTCAGGCGTAGGCGAAATACAAGTCTCAGGTTACGTGGTAAAGCTATATAGGATCTTTTTCAGTTTCATTTTGCCCACTACTCGTACCTTCTGTAACACTTACTTCAGCTTTCGTGATATTCGCTCGCTTTACGAAGAATGACGTACAACGTCTCTACAGACGAGTAGAACCGTCAGACAGTTGGCTCGTCTGGTAATAGAATAATGGATTTCCTCAGTAGCATAGCTTCTGTAGAGATTGGATCGGATATTTATAATATCGATTTTACAACATATCTCTTCCAGGGTTTTACAAGTTTGTGGTTACTCCATTGATAAAAGAATGGCACAGATTTCTCAAGAATAAGCTATCCTCCCAGATGTATGAGAACCTGCTCTATAATCAAAACCAATGGGACATGCTTGTCGCACAGGAGATGGCTGATGAGACTCGCACTGAGACATCCGATGCCGATATAGTCGAGGATGATTTGGAAAATATATCCGAGGCGAATGTTTCTGATAGCTCCGAGCTACTGCTTCCTCCTCGTCGTAGCTCTTTGTATACAACTAAGCAAGGAACGCTAAAAGAACACCTCCGCCGATTCTCTGTACCACTGAACGTATTCCAAGATTCTAAATTTAAAAAGGGAGATAAAAATCAGATTTCCGTTGTAGTTGAACCAGAAAAAGGCACAACTAACAGCCCCGTTGAAAGTGAACATTCAATACACTCGCAACTGAGCGTACGAGGACAATGCGAGCTTGCACGCGATGCCTCAGAGAAAATATTGAGTACTGAAAAACTTATGCCAGATTCGACTATAGCTTCAATTACCACATCGAAGCAAGCAACACGGCTTAACACAGTTATCAAAGAGGGGGGTTCATGGAAATTAGTGCGACAGCAAACCTTCCCACCTCTGGAATCCACGCGAGAATATTCCTTAATATCACGCTCTCTTCATGCCAGTAAAGAAGATAATTTCCACTACTCCCGCATTAGATCGGATTTACCTAAGTTCGATATAGGAGCGTATCGAAAAGATGAGAAGCCTAGTAATTCGTGTGCTTACGTTGATACTGATAAACCTGACATGTCCCAACGCTATAATTTGGAACCGCCAGTAGTGCCTCAGGGTGCACGAAAAGAAACTGCTCCGAAAAGAAGAGAATCTATAGCTGTCGGCAGTCAATTAAGGGACAATCTATCATCGGTACAATTAGGAGGACTGGATTTGGATCCCATTTTGAATCGCAGAAAATCCATGCCAGCCGAAGTTGGGGTTTTTGGTAAGTAGAGCTCCACATTAAAACCTTAAATTCTCTGTAGGGATTTTTCAACTTTAATTTTAATAATAAATAATAATATTTTAGTGACGAAAGAAAAGAAGCCCCGTGAAGTAACTTCAGCGTTGCCACAATTTTTGCAACGAACCTTGTCTGGAAAGGAGAGTTGGACACGGCGTCGAGGATCAGCACCTTCGCCAATAGCCCCTTCAGAATTACGTGGACTAGCTTCTATTGGTCCGCTGAGGCACAACAGCGTAAACGGAGGAGGGCGGTGGAAGCCGAACCCTATCGTAACATGCCAACAATGGCTCAATAAGACAACATACAGCGTTCAAGAGATTCCGTTTCCACGATTGCCTCGTAGAAGCTCACTCCCAGCTGAGGTGATAACAGGTGCTCAATGGCTTAAAGGCTTTTTTTTTTCATTTTTTGCATGACCTTTTGTATTTGATTAGCGTGCGGTATTTTTAAACTATTTTACTAATTCATTTTTACACTATTATTACACTATTATGTATTATTTTTATATATACATAACTTCACGCCAAATCCCTTGCTGGGTAGACAGAGAGAACAGAGCGTCGTAAGGCACGATTCTGACACTTGTTTCGTTGACTTTCATAACTCTTTTCATGCACGTGCGTCGATTTTTTGCGTTGATTTTTTTGATCCTAACATCACCTTACGTCAGAACAAGTTCTATTTGATCATGGAATGTGTGTCTTGGCCGGCCTCGACTCCTACATCCAGACGCTTTTGCATTATATATCTCCTTAGTTAATCTTGCATCATCCATTCTTTCTACATGTCCGAACCAACGGAGCATGCCCTTTCTTACTTTTACACCGACTCTCTCTTTTAATCCACCTTCCCTTACAACCTTGTTTTCCACGTGGTCAGCGAGAGTCTGCCACACCCAACTCGTTGGGGTGAGTACCGAATTGGGAATTGCTAGCTGGGCTTTTCCGCTAATGTTCTTTGTGCCCAGGAATCTGCCCAACGCATTCTTCTTACTATATCCGCGGTGTACATGCCATTCTTGTTAAAAGTGCATCCAAGATATACTATTCCATTCATCTGCTCCAATACTAAATCATCATCATATTTTTATCTATCAATCTTCATTTTATTTCTTATTTCTACACAAGTGTATATTTGTGATTTAAGTTTCCATAAACACTAGGGTAATCCACTCCATTATTTATTAAATATATCTAATTTCAAATGATTGCTTGAAATTTACATAATAATTAAAATACCTTAAATATTTTTTATGCTGAGAATTCAGTAAATGGGCTACAGTATACAAATAACAGTGAGCCAAGGTCGATCACGTCAAGAGAACAAATAAATTATTGTTAATAAATACATCTCAACTGGCCAAAGTAATATTTTGGTTAATTCGTCCGGTACTGGTTTGAACAGTTTTTATTACTGAACTATTTAACTGTTGAAATTTGAGTTTCTTCTCTCGTTACATAATATTATTTTATGTTACAGGTATATCGTCCTTCTGATAATCCGGTAATGCTTGTCAGTGAACCCATGTAGGGACGGCTTGAGCCTCAAGAGGCTCATAAAAATTTAGAATTTGCAAACATAAACTTTGGTGGCGATGAAAATGTGTTATTGTTGAATCAAAATGTAGATTTTCGTAATGACGACGATCAAGATTATGACGCTGACGTCGATGACAACGACGACGAGGACGGTGAAGCTCCGGAACAAAGTCGTGACCCACTCGATCACAGTCCAGACATATCGCACCGTGATGATGACAGCGATGAATACCTTGAAGACCCAGAAAATGATCCAGTCGACGATGAAATATCTGAAATTGACGAGGAACAATGCGACCAGGCAAACCTCGCATTGCATGATTTTGACTTAGATTTAGATCTTGACGGTGATCAAGATTTAGATACTGACACAGATGATGATACCCTTGAAATTTCGTCATCATCAGATCAAGATGAGAATCCCATCCCTAAAAAGCGTGCAAATTCTATCTAACTGCCTCTTGATTTCAGTCTCTCGCCTGTTTAGTATGTTGAATGAAATAACTTCCCGCTTGATATTGTTAAGAACTGTTAGTTTCTGCCGAGACATTCCAATCTGGCAAAAGATCGATTGATTTCCTATATCTCTGTGAGCGCACGCTCCCAGGCTTCTATCTCTAGTCAAGTAAAAATTTGGTATATCATAAAATGTGTGATAAATTGTGTTCATCGAAATTTACTTTCTTTTTGTATGCCCGAATACAATAGAATATTGTTCACTGTGTAAAAAAATTATTTAATGAGAAAGTAAGTAATAAATATTCTTTGATAATTATTAAACTGTTTAAGAAAAGAATATGAATCAGTTCAATTCATATCATTCGGTTATTGTTTTTTTTTTACACGCTTATTACGATAGTTCTAGGTACAAAAAATAATACCAGCGGAATTACTCTTGATAATGCAGAGCCCGCTTATATTGATTAAAATTTTAAATAATGATGCTAAATGTTTTTAATTATTTATATGAATCAAATCTTAACAAAATTACGTGTTTCTATTTATGGAGTGTCAATTTACATTATTGTTGAAACTTTAAATGGTTCTCTGTTTAGAAATGAATTAAAGTAGGTAATACTCACTTTCTCGTAAACTTATAAAACTATATCAATATACCTAATACCTTAGTACAAATAATGAGTTCGTGCTATTATGTTTCTATATATGTTGCTTTAATGTTATAAATTAAAATATTTTTGCCATAGCATCTCGTAAATTAAATAGAGTTCATTATGCGTATATATATATATATATGAAAAAAATCACAATCGTATACCAAAAATGACTTGTATATTATGGATTTTGAGTCTCAAACATAGTATTTTCAATGTTAAGAATAGTCATAGTTTTTAAGTAGTTAGTGCAACCAAGATGGTTCTAAACTCAAGAATGATGGTAGGATCGCTCCTTTTGAGCGTTGTGGTATGGTTAAAGTTCAGAGTGCGTTTCTGTTGATGGTCATATTATATATACATATATGTAGGTGTATCGTCGCATTTCATAGCTCTTATCTTAAATCTAATTTAAACAATTCATCATAAACTATTTCATTTAATAATTAATAGGATCAACAGAATTTGGGAAAAGAAATGGATTAGGTAATTGTAAATTAGATCCGGGGATATCGCACCGGATCCGAGTCGTATGGATTACACGTTAGGGTCTATACGGGAGAGCGGTTGAGGTGCGGGGGTGTAAATGTCAAGTGTCAAACATTGTTCAACACACTAAGTCTGTCAAATCCCAGGGTTGTTACGATTTTAATTTTAAATATTTTAATGACATATTAACCTTTTTTGTAATCCATTTTTTTCAATGCGTCTATGATATGAAATAGCTCTTTGGATACATTATTTGCAGCTGATTTTTTATAGTGATACTGCTGGCAACCTTCATATATTATTTGATATGTACGTAGGTAAATGGTAAATGTTGTAGCTTTTCTGTTTGCTCATGATCACACTAGAGGTCAATGCTGAAAGAGAACTATTCTTGATTGTTATTTTAATGTAGAAAAGTGAATTAAAATCCACTTTTCTCTGCGCATTTTAGATATATTTTGAGCATTGCTCGTAGAAATTAAATATTATTATATATGTGAGTATGTATATATATATATTTTTATAAATATTAGCAATCCTCGACCTTACTTTTGATAATTTTATATGATAGTTGCTAATGTCAATCAAACTGGGAAATAAATGGCAGTATATAACGATTTCTCTTCAGGTATTGTGAGATGGAATTGTGTATCGAGTTTAATATATGACCTCTAGTGTACAGAAGCACGAGGTATTAGATGTCTATTATAAATAAAATATATATATATATATATATATATATAAATCCTTTTTGCTATATTAATTTATTTTGTGGTTATGTCCCAAGTAGTGAGTTTGGGCACGTCTAATTAAGGCGCGATTTGTATGAATAAACTGATAATGAACTAATAATTTTAACAATTGAATTATTTCTTGGACATTTGGACAACCCTGTCTTTGTCTCCACACGGGTTATAGGGATGTTGTAATGTAATATCAGCGTAAATGTTAGTACATAAGATCTTATTGTTTATTTTAATAGATATGTTTGGTTATTCAATCATTTTATCACCTTGAATTTCATACGTTTCATGTTCATTTGACTAAAATAGTTGTTATTTTAAATTGAGCTGGCTTTTGGGCTGATTCATGTCCAGTTTTTTTTTCAATATTTGTTTAACGATTTAAATTAATAATTAAAATATTTTGTCAGTCTATTTATTGTATATATAATTTTATATTTATAAAGACGCTACGATAATATCGCTGTATATTATCATGTAATTATTTTTAAAGTTCTCTAAAGTGATAATGTAGGAGGCGGCAGTATGACAATGTATGCAAAAAAAATGCAAGATCAAAGACTGACTATATAATGAATTAAGTATACTGGCGCTCGGACTAAATTTTGTCACAGAAGAATTCCCCTGTTTAGGAGAACCATTAGAAGACTAGCATCATTGAAGGGTTGTGAACATCTAAGGAGCGATTGAGGTACGGGTTGTAGGCAGGGTATTCACCTTTCACCTACCTCTCGACCTCTTAAGGTTAAAATCGAGATGGCGTGAAGTATTGTCGCTTTAGTATATGTTTGAATCACAGTTTGTCGAACTCCATTCTTAAGTAAATGTTCGCAAGACAACAAAATTTTCCAAGGAGTTTGTACTCGTGTAAAGAAATAAACTGAATCTCTTTTTTCCGATTGCCACATCTGTTTACAGGTCTTATTTTACTATGTAAGGTCGCTCCTATCTGTGCGAACCTTTGTCTTGCTAGTTAGCTTTTATTTTTACCAGCTTGATAGCACGAAAGCATTGTGTACTGTCGCGACTTTCAAGCAGCTGATAAAATTATCACGGGACAAATATTTTGAATATTAATTTCAATCTTTTTATATTAAACCAATATATTTATTAGTGTTCGACAATTTTGTACATTATTATAAATCGCTCAAGTGGTATATATTTAATATATATATTTATTTATGTATGTATGTTGTAGTAATTTTTCCTCGTATTTCGATTTACACTGAAAGTTTCATTGTACTGTAAATAAATTGTGTGTAGTTAATAATGATGTATATATTTTAGTGAAAGAGCAGAAGAACTGTTTGATTAAATGTAAAATGTATATCGCGTGATGTTACGTAAATGAAAGGTACCTTAAACAGAATAGTATTCATATTATTGGGCTCAATATTTTAGTAAGATTTTAAGGCCTGTTTTCCCTGTTTCCCCTTCAAAATATTACACTCTGAATAATCGTTATTGTAACATGTAGAATACGGCTGATATTTATTTTTTGTGTAAAATATATATAAATGGAGGTGAGTAATGTGGCCATCTCATAATAATGTGACGATTTTATATACTAAACTTCATCGGAACTATACCGCTTCTGTGTCGATATTTGCTGGAAGTTTTACTGTTTCATCATAATATATTTATAATTAATTCATAGTTCTAATTCAATATTGATAAATGAAAGTTCCCCCCACGATGGAAGTTCCGCAGTTATTTATTGTGTGTTTGTTCAATGTGTTGTCTTCATCGGCAAATTAGAAAAATCTCAATTTTATCGGGCTTATAATAATACAAATAATATAATGACTGTGTTGAAATATTCAAGTTTAGATGTTAGATCTGTCGCGAACTTTTCCTCTCAAATGGTACATGTTATAAGTGGATCGATTTTAATGTTATATGCATGTAATTATCAATTGGTGTTATTAACTTATATGACTGAATGTCACAAATTTACTAATACGTGTATTTGTTTTTCCTACGTAAGTGATTCGGAGTTAGCTCGGACTAGATGTTCAAATTGTATAGAATCTGGATATAGAATTTGTCTGTGTTTATTTTTATTAATTTAAAGAAGAACATTTTAAGATTCTCAAGTTCCTACAATTTGAGTATTCAGTTCCTATCATATATTCCGAATAGCTGTGTTTAAATAGAATTGTCTTAAATTATAAATAATGATATGTATGATACATTTGTTATGACCACCAGACCGCCGACCAGTTAACGTGGTGTTGCAAACAACAAAAAATCTTGACAACACATATTAATTTACTATCTGTTTAGTATTTTTTACGTGCACGCCATTGACATCCGATGGTGTAGGCGGCGATATTTGTTTTGTTCAATACTACACATTATGAAGGATAATCAATAATTAATAGTTGTATCTCCGTATTGGTGTGGAGTAATTGATTTCTTATGCGATTTCTGAAAAATTTACGTAACCGCATTTCTGTCAGAAGTAATTAAAATTTAGTTAATTAATTAATTTTAGCAGGTATGTAAACGTAAACCCACAACCAAAATTTTACCATCTGTCACAATTTTAAATAGCGAAAAGCCAAGAACTAATTGTGTAAATGGAATTGACGTTACTGGATCTTTTTTGAGATTCTGATCTGACAGCATTAGAAAAAAAAACATGGCGGGTTTATCGTTTGACAGTTTAACTAAAGATTATTCAAGTATTACTATAATCGGAATAATAATCTCGGAATTATAATCAGAGGTGAAGAAAGAAATTTAATGTAATGAGAATGACCTGTAGTTAAATTGTTCATTAAACGTTTTGATTAAACAAATTATTAATAGCTTTTGTCCCTATTAGAGGGTGATGTTACTACAATATCGATATTCATATATAATCAATAACATATTATCAATAATATTAAATGTCAGTGGTTTGCCAAATAGCCTTCCTTCTATAATAATATATATTTAAATGGGGAATTTCAATAGCTTTGCGTTTTTTAAACATGTGTGTCTGTGTGTTTAACGTAAGTGTTTTGAGCGACCATATCTTAGGCGTTAATAAAAAAGCCTATAAGTATCAAAGTTGATGTAACATCTAGAGCCAATTGATAATAAAAAACTATTATCTAAATAAAGGCGGGACAATAAGTCAAGACATATTCACATGGTGTTGCCC
Source organism: Euproctis similis (assembly GCA_905147225.2). Lineage (NCBI taxonomy): Eukaryota > Metazoa > Arthropoda > Insecta > Lepidoptera > Erebidae > Euproctis > Euproctis similis. The sequence goes on from LR990107.1 coordinate 6,464,943, forward strand.
AAATTTGTTATCTCCCTAAAACTTGTATAATGTTAAATGTATTAGTTGTTTAGTTATTATTGTGTGTTTTTAAAGATATTATTGTAAACGGTCTACACGATTGCCTGTGTTGTGATCTACATATTATATAATATAAATAACAATTGAATATGTTCGACATAATAATTTGGTCCGTTTTGATATTTATAGAAAAGCTACACGAGGCGATTTTTTTTAAACTGCATTATCTTATAGCATAATTTTGAATTTCGAATGATTTTCCTGGCTTTAATATATGGCATGTTCTTGTTAAATTTATTTAGTTTTCTTTTTTAAAATATTGCCTTTGGTCCGCCATTTTGGAAAAAAAAGTTAATTTCTTATTGAATTGATAACAATATCCTATTGACAGATTTGATAACAATATCCTATTGACAGATTTGGAATGTTTACCTTTGTCTGCATACTAAAAACAAGTTTTATTATTTTTCTAAGTTACTAGCCGAGAAAACGAGACGTTTCTTTGATTGAATATTTTGTTTTTGTCATTTGAAACAATTTGTAAAATGTGCAACACAGTATTAGTTTTATTAATATGAACTGAATTAATAGATAAATTATTAGTTTCATAATCAAGTACATAATGAAAGTAGTACTTAATTAATTTTAAAAATAAATGACTTGTTTATTACATTTATTTTTTATTTCTTTTCTTTATGTATATTATGTATATATATATATTTAAATTATTAAAGCCGGGATTGTTTTTTTTTGTTTACCTCCTCCTCGTTACTTCATGCATTTAGTTTTTACATTAAACCCTAAATCGAATTTAAATATTTTTAATTCAATTTTTTATCATAAGATTACCTACCTATTCGAAATTTAATTAAAGGCTGTTTATTTACTATAGATGTAATAAGCCATGTATTTATACGAACTGTATTGTGTTACCCTTTCTAGTACTAGGGTCTATCTATATGTAGTATTATAACTAGCTCTTGCTAACTAGAAGCTCAAATGTTACTACTGTCTAATACATATATATATGCATTCGAGGATAATTTTCACAATAAAATACCTATATAAATGATATATACATACATAACTTCACGCCAAATCCCTTGCGGGGTAGGCAGAGAGAACAGAGCGCCATAGGGCACGATTCTTACTCGGCTCACTTAAATGGCAATATTTTCTCTTAAATGCAAGTTTTCATAAATAATAACATACAAATTCACAAATAATACAGCGCAGGACATAATAATATATATTTTCTCTTTTTTTTTTAAACAGAATGTTTCTTTTTTTTTTCTTCACAACACCAAACAATAAATTGGTATTTTTTTTTAATACAAAAGTTAACTTTTAGTCTGAGAGTAGTGTATACATTTGAGCAGCTAGTTGGATTATTACTTATATGTGTATATGTATTATAAAACATTTATTTATGACTATTGTCAGTGTTGATCCGTGTCTTGGACTCCTTTATTATGAATAAAGTAATATATGTCATGGAGTGTCTTATTTTTTTATGGCTCCTTGGTGGAAAAATTATAGATCGACATCCAATCAGACTACAGACATGCCCTAAGCTTCTGATCCAGAATTCCCAAGTACGGTTTCGGTTCCAATAACTTACCGAAAATATTAATGACTTACTGAGCATGTGCCTGATATGTTATGACAAAAGTTTCTGCCGCCATATCATGACGAATGATACCGAAAAAATATCCAACCCATACGCTACCTATACTTTCTAGTATGAAAGGCGCGAAGGTACAAAATATGTAAAATATCATTCTAAAACATCTCGATCAATCATTTGTCATTGACCTTTAATTCCTGAAGATGATATTTTCTACTAACATTTCGAAGCAAAAATCGAATGTTTAAAAATGATAGGCTAGTGAAGTTTCAATGAATTTATTATTATTAATGAATATTGCAGCACCCCACTTAGTAACCGATTTTCTACAGGTGTAAATGATAATTTACTAAATTATTATTTAAATGTATTTTATATTTAAACACAAATTAATAAAATTAACAAAGTAAATAATTAATATGATTCTATCAACACTACAAATGACCTATATATACATTCACGCAGGACCAGCTTCAGGCTTGGCCGAGGGTGCTCCGACCGGCGAGTCGGCCTCCTCTGGAGTCGCCGCTTTCTCCATATTCTTTAAGTTTTGTTCAAATTCCACTGGATCAATGTATTTCTTCCCCGGGAACGGCGGTGGACCGAGAACGCGTTCCACGTCTTTGAAGTTTAATGTCTCTTTTTGCAACAACTCCTCAGCCAACTGTAATTTCAATACAGTTTTAACTATCTATAAAATACTATAAATCTATCAAACCAAACCTAGATCGTCCATTGCACTAACTCATAAACAATATAATCCGAACTTACTCTGCTTGAATTGACAAAATACAACTGGCGCAAACCTGTGGTTTTCAACACCACTGACCTCTTGCAAGTATGGAGGAGTGTTAAGGAGTTACTTGGACGTATTTATCGGGCGTTACACGGACCCGATGTTGATACATTAACATCTGTACCCTGGTTGGGTTTCCAAGATCTCATCGAAGAAACCGAAGGGGTTGTATTTGCAATGATGGTCGAAGTTATGACCAGTAACTATCGCATATATATTCTGAAAGAAGGCACAGCTGACATTGTCGGGGATGTCGTGTCCCGGACTCCCGGTGACTCGATTAGACGTGGATAATATCTTCTATTATAGTCTCGGTGGTCCAGTGGTCGAGCTTCTGAATCAAGAAGTCGCGGATTCGTATCCTGGCTCACACCAATGACGTTTCGAAATGATTTTCGGAAGTTATGTGTGATAAATAGAATCGGCTGCCTACACCTTCGGGCAGACATAGGCGTGGAGTTATGTTATTGTCTTCGGATGTAGTGTAAACAACATCGAGTAAGATAACCGAGGATAGTTCATCAACAAATTGCTCTGAAATATAACCTCCTGGGATATAACGGAACCCCCCTTGTTCCGTACTAGTATAGTTCCCAGTTCTCGAAAATGGTCATATTGCGTTTAACTGGGATCGGTTTATTGTTAGGTGCTGACAAGACTGCAGTCGCAAACAGACCTGATATGGACCGATAAGAGCGCAGAGCAGTGATCGTTGCTATCACGATTCTCCTTGATAATATATTAATAATTAAAAAAACAACAAATTTACCAAAAAACAAATACGATAAATTCATTGAATAATCTCACTTTTTTCAATTTATCCTGGTTGTCCCGAAGAATTTTTTCAGTTCTGAAATAAGCGTCGCCAATCAACTTCCTGGCCTCGAGGTCCATTAAGTTCTTTAGGGTTTTGCTGAAAGGACTCTTGCCTGGCTCCTTATCGGGGAACGACACTAGACCCACCGTCTTTGACATGCCGTACACACGCACCTGAACAATTAGAGTCGAATAAAGTAAAAGTTTGTGAAATTCGATTGCATATAAGTATTATTTTATTTCTCCTTACCTGTGCATATGCTATTTTGGTTACTTTCTCAAGATCGTTCTGCGCACCAGTTGTGATCGCGTTAAATGTAATAGCTTCAGCAGCGCGACCGCCCAGCGCCATGCACATGCGGTCGAACAGCTTCAACAAAAAAACAACATGTTCTTTACCACGGAAAGAAAATGTTAACAAGTTCTTCACAAACATTCAACATGTAATATTGCAAAGATTAAAAGATAATCCAAAAAAAAAAGCTTATTTACACTACATCAACAAAATATTATGAACGATTTCGTAAGTGTTATATTAATTACTTGACAGAAAATCATAGCACTAGGTAAATTCATGTTTAGGAATAGAATAAAACAAATATTTCTTTTACTATCCCACTAGGTATTTTTGGAGAGGAAATTAAAAAAAACTATACTGGAGACCAACCCCCCAATGCATGGTGCTCGCCTTCGGGCTGACAAATGCTGACAAAAGGGGTATAAATGTGTTAGGTACTGAATTTAAAAGTTTAACAGTGGTAGAGCCAAGCAGTTCGCTGCATGAATGGGCCGGCTCGACCGGTGAAATACCACGACCTCTCAGAAGACCGACGTAAAGTGGCTCATGCCGCGTTTCGTTCGGTGAGAGAGGTACCCGGAGGCCCACCCCCCTTCCCCATCCTTTCTCATCCCCTATCCCTTAAAGGTCGGCAACGCAACAGTAACACTATATGTTACCATCAGGTGACACGCCTGCTCATTTGCCCTCCTATCCTATAAAAAAAAATCTAACTATTTGCAAGAGTCACCTCTTCCTTGGAGTAGAGTTTCTGATCGCTGGTGGTGTACTGCGCGAAGCCGAGCGCATTGTTTGTACGCGGTATGATGGTCACCTTCAGCAGAGCGTCGGTGTGCTCCAGCAGCCATCCGACGAGAGCGTGGCCCGCCTCATGGTAAGCAACTGTCTTCTTCTCAGCAGGTGACATTGCGTGACTACGTTTCTCCGTTCCACCTGTATTTTTATTTAGTATATCTAGAGTTTTATTTAACAATAACAATTTTTTTTGGATACCGAAAAGCCCTCTAGCATTCCGAGCTGAACAACCAAATGCTTGTGTTATGTTAACTAGACAGTGGATACCAAAAGGTCCAGATGCAACACAAACAACCATAATCATTAATATTTGCACACTGGCAGGGATAAATACCCTGATCTTCTACTCAGCAGTCAGTTGTTTTACCAATACAGTTCGTTGGTTATTACACAGAGTAAATTATGACCTACCACGATATCGGGAAACCACTGCAGACATTTATGCATCATATTAACAGAAATTTGTTAAAAATGTAATTTGCAACTGATTAATAATTGTTGTTAGAAAAAAAACAGTGAGTAAGTTAGGACATACCCACGACTCTCTCGACGGCGTACTCCAGGTTACTGGTAAGTACTAGGTCTTGTTTGTGTCTAGCGGCGTGTAAGGCGGCCTCGTTGCACACATTAGCTATATCGGCGCCGCTGAAGCCCGGTGTCAAATACGCCAATCTGTAACCCAAACAATACAATAAAGTGAAACTTCTTCACGAACCTCTTGATGTTGCAACAATTTGATGAGTGCAACACGAAAAGTCATTGCAATAGCTCCAAAAATATTAATAAGTTAACACAATACATACATTAAATAAACTAGTAGAAAATTCTATACCTTATTATGTAAAGTATAATCAATTTGTTATTTTAATGGCTGAACCACTAGTACATTGTTTATTAGAATACATACATAATTATCAAGACTCACCTTTTAACAAAGAATTCGGGCAATTGCCCTAATACTATGTTTTTTAAATGTCTCTCGAATATCTCCTCCCGCTCCTGCAACGTCGGCAGATCGATCAATATGTGACGATCGAAACGGCCGGGTCGGAGTAATGCCTGAAAGCAAACACACCGCTTTTGTACTGATTGGTATTATTATAAAATAGATTTCCACTGCGACTAAGGCATGGTCCTAAGAACAGCTATACTCACACTCTTAAACATATATATTTAAAATTAATATGTAGATCATAAGTGTGGAACAAATCTTGGTGAATGTTTATACCTTATCCAGTACATCAGCTCTATTAGTGGAGGCGAGTACGACGACACCCTCGCGACTCTTCATGCCGTCCATCTCGACCAACAACTGGTTCAGCGTCTGCTCGCTTTCACCACCGCCCACACCGAATGACCGACTGTCCGAGGATCTGGCGCGGCCCACGGCGTCTAACTCATCTATGTATATAATACAGGGAGCACGATTGCACGCCTCTTTGAACAGATCCCTGCGAATTTCAAGTTTGCTAAATAGTTGTGATTTTAGTCTGAGTCTACAGATTTATTTATTAGTCTCTTAAACAAAAAAATAATACATAGTAATAAATATACATACATACATACACAACTTCACGCCAAATCCCTTGCGGGGTAGGCAGAGAGAACAGAGCGCCATAGGGCACGATTCTTACACGCCTCACTCGCTTCGTTGACTTTCATAACTCTTTTCATGCACGCGCGTCGGTTTTTGAGGCTCTTAACATCACCTTCCTCCAGAACACGTTCTATTTGGTCATGGAATGTGTGTCTTGGCCGCTTATCATATCTGCTTAGTCAGTCTTGCATCATCCCTTCTTTCTACACGTCCGAACCATCGGAGCATGCCCTTTCTTACTTTTACACCGACACTCTCTTTCAATCCAACTTCCTTCCTTACAACCTTGTTTTCTACGCGGTCAGCGAGAGTCACTCCGCAGATTTTGCGTAGTGCCCTCATTTCTACCCCGTTTATTCTACTTTCATGCACATTCTGCCATACCCAGCTCTCGCTTCCATAAGTTAGCGTTGGGATCAGGACTGCATTGTGGATTGCTAGCTGGGCTTTTCTGCTAATGTTTTTTGCGCCCAGAAATCTGCCCAACGCTCCATTTACGCTATTTCCTATCGCCACTCGTCTTTCTACATCCGCGGTGTACCTTCCATCTGTTAAAAGCGCATCCAAGATACACAATTTCATTCACCTGTTCCAGCACTACATCATCAACCATTATCCTTGCATCTGTTCTGGATTCCTCCCTTTCAAACACCATAACTTCGTTTTCGTCGCATTCAACTGCAAGCCTTTAATCATGCAATCATCTTTCATAGTAGTGACTAGTGTTTGCAAGTCCGTCGGCGATTCGGCTAGAAGCACGGCGTCATCTGCGTAAAGCACCATCTATCTATCACATATCTACATCCATCGATCTCACTCTCTGGAGACAACTGTCCAGGTACAGGATGAACATCCGAGCGGACAGCACGCAACCCTGTCTGACGCCGATATTGACGTCAAACCAGGGGGACAAGCCGCCGTCAACACGCACACACGTTGTGCAGCCCTCATAAGTGGACTGCACAGCGCGCAGCAGTGCTCCGCTCACCCCGTAGCCCGGGAGTATATAGTAATAAATATCAACAATATATATAATTAACAAATCAAAACTGCCCGTCTCTTCATTATTTTTTCTACAATCTATGGAATGGATTCAATTAGCTGAATAAAAATGTGGTTACCTGACTCTCGCAGCGCCAAGTCCACCGATGATCTCGATAAACTCTGAGCCATTCATTGAGAGGAACGGCACATTAGCCTCACTAGCCACCGCCTTGGCCAACAGTGTCTTGCCACAGCCAGGAGGACCCAGCAACAAAGCCCCTTTGGGTACCTGAGAAATGCATCAATATAACCAATAATGAAAGTCCAAATTTTATTTCCTTTTAGTATTCAGGTCTCTTGAGGTAATCCACAAACCCCATAACTTCCACTTTGGCTTCTTTCAGACCAGCCACATCCGAGAATTTAACACCTTTGCCCTGACCAGTCAATGAGTTCACCAGAGTGAACTTAGCTAGTTACCTACGTATACAAAAGGTAACTACTGAATGCAACCATTGACAGAAAAAGGGAAATTTACTGCAGCCCAACAGCCATCCTATCGTTTACAGACACGGAACAGATCAGGGATAATTGAAACTCCTTAATAAGTTAAAGGGGTGAAGGATTTAATAAATTTGGCTTAATTAAAGTTCAGAACACACACAAATAGAGCTGAAGTCAATAACTAGTACAGCAATGTAGAAATAAATAAAATAATTGTATACCTTTGCACCTAAGCTCTTATAGTGTTCAGGTCTCTTGAGGTAATCCACAAACTCCATAACTTCCACCTTGGCTTCTTTCAGACCAGCCACGTCCGAGAATTTAACACCTTTGCCCTGACCAGTCAACGAGTTCACCAGAGTGAACTTAGCTCTTCCCAGCTGACTCTAAATAGAATAAGGATACGTCTATTATAGTTAATTTTGTCACAGTGGAGGCGTATAATTGACAATTTCTTTTTTTATGGGCTAGGAGGGCAAACGAGGAAGTCGGTCACCTGATGGTAGATAATTTCTTACCGCCCATGTACACTGTGGTGCGTTGCCGTCCATTAAGGGGAAAGGAAACATATTTTTTTTTTTACAATTTTAGTCAGTCTGTTTGTTCCGGGTATCTCTGAAATCGCTGGACCGATTTTGAAGGATCTTTTACTGGCAGGTAACTGGTGCAATAAAGAATAACTTGGCTACTTTTTTAGAAAAAATATTTTATTTATTGCTTCCGAGGCGAAAGAAAGTTCGCAGGGTCAGCTAGTAAATAATAATAAATATGAAATAAACAATACCTTCTAATGTTATCCGTCCACATTAAAGCGATTAAACATAAAAATATTATATATAATGTTAATTATTATTTAAATTTCTTCAATAATAACTTTGCCAGAAAACTTTAAAAAGAATAATAAGAAAACGTAACTTCAAAGTCAATGGTGTGGGCATCGCCGGTTAAAGCGTCGACTCACCGAATCGTTATGTTACGTCCCAAATGGAATAGGTCAACCTATAGGAACTAGGAACCTATTGCCATGCACACCAGGCACAATGTTGTCAGTTATCGATTATTATCACACATAAGTTCCCAAAAGAAGTATCTCCAGAATCGAGCCCACGACTCCTGAATCACAAGCCGCGAGCTAGACCACTGGACCACCGAGACTGTTAAAATAGTAAGAATTTGTATATAAACAATTACATATTATTAGGATATTCCAATTAGCCATTTTTGAACACATAAAGTTAGTACATGTAAAGTCATAAACAAATTGCTGTGACATTTAACAAATAGTTTGAAAGACTTTTATCAAATAACAAAATTTTGTCACAAGTAGCATACTTATGATAAACAGCACACATAATATGTTCTCAAGTGGTAGTACACAATGTCAATTCAAAATATTTTTTTGGTTTGGAATTATAAGACATCTTGTAGCATCTAAAATGATTAAATCACTATTAAATTCAAACAAAAATTGTTACAGTTTATAACTATAAAAAGAAATGCCAGCGCGTTTTCTAGGCTTGTAAATGATTTTGGTAATATATATATATAGTGAATGTTTGTAAGAGTTTACTCACCAACATGTCCAAATTGATGTTCATTTTTTTGGCCGATTGTAATAGTGCCAAAATAATTGCGCCAATCAAAAACATTGTGATCACCTTGCCAGCCACATTGCTGCTCCTGTCATATGTTACAGGAACACCTATAAATAATACGCGGGTGAATAAAATTGTATATCTTGGATGCGCTTTGAGCAGGAATGGCCGAGGAAACTGAATAAATGAGTTTTGATTTTGACTGCTCATCACTGACTAGCTGAAATTAGTAGATAGGAATAACTAGACACCGGGTAAGGTGGCTGGAATTGAAAGTTCATAATAGGCCCACTGATCCCAATGCTAGCTTATGCAAGCGAGAATGGAGTATGGCAAAGTGTGAAGAGAGTGCAGAGAGGATGAATGCTGTCGAAATGAGGGCACTGCGCAAAATCTGCTGAGTGAATCTCGCTGACCGCGTCGAGAACAAGATTGTAAGGAAGGAAGTTGGATTGAAAGAATATCGGGGTAAAGATGGATGTATTGAAAGAAAGTTCAAAGGCATAGATAGGTTCATGTAGAAAGCATGGGAAGGGGATGTCGCCTGGTGCCTGGTGATGAGCCTCAAAAATCGACGCGCGTGAATGAAAACAGTTATGAAAGTCAACGAAGCGAGTGAGGCGTGTAAGAATCGTTCCTAATGGCGCTCTGTGCACTCTGCCTACCCCGCAAGGACTTGTCGTGAAGTTATATATGTATGTAATTGTTTATTACCTTCTTTAACACCCAAATTGTGCTCAGTTTCTCTTAATTTCTCTTCAAACCGTTGTATAGCACCTATATTCATATGATAAACACGACGATTTGACTGTGAAATAAAAAAAAACGTTGGGACATTATACTTAACAGAATTAAAAACTTACTAACACTGAATATGTATCAATTATAAGAATGTTACATGCCCATAGGGAAATATGTAATTGCAAAAAATCAAATCAAGTCATACCCGTTTTCCCTTGATGACTGCACCTTCATGTAATATTATAGTAACCATTTCTAAGTCTGGTCTTACAATCAACTCTTTTACTTCACCTTTGGATAGCATCGAGTACACAAACTCATTCCAAGATAAGTACCGGATAGCCTGCAAATGGATATGTACTGTAAAAATACTAATATAGCTATCACAGCTCTGTCACACCAAATAGTCAATGAGACAGTTTTTGCAAATTAAATTAGCCGAATTTAGTATCAATATACTTATAGCAGAGTATTTGATTACTCATATAGAAATACAAGTGATCTAATATTGTAAGGAAAGGATTCCTATACTTATGCTACTTTTAAACACAAGAAAAGGTTGTAAAGGATAAATAATCAAATCAAGGGTCAGCTAGCGCACCCATAGAGGGTACAGTTGTCTATCACCCAGTTAAGTTTCATCCGCCGTAGTATGGCTTTAATTTCGGTGTTTCGAATAAGTTACATGAGAGCAGCTGACCTATATTCCTTCCTCCACGATGGTGCTGAACATTTGTTTTCAGAAATATTTCAATTTAATAGCTATTTAGGAATGCTACCTCCCGAACTAAGATTTCAAAACAAACAAAAGAAGATCTATGCATGTGTGTAAAGCTACACTGTAATAAATGGTGTGAGGGTAGTGTGGTTAATATATTATTTGCTAAAAATAAAGTTTTTTTTTTCTTTTTAACTCAATATTACCAGTTGTCACTTCTCTGTATAAACTATAAGTGTACAAAATTGCATACTCTTCTGTCTGCTCAATCTTCAGACTAAAAGTTTTTGCATAACATATATAGATAAGTAATCATTTATTTGCATACCTCATTTTGTGTGTTATCAGCTGGCCACAATAATGATAAATTCATTATTAATAATGTGCAGAACATGAGTGGCCAGAACAGAGACTTCATCAATAATGAATATATGTTTTTCTTGTCTTTATTCTTCTTCTGTAAACATATTTATGCTTTCAAAAATACAATAGCAAATTATATTTATAAGTACAGTTCACTGACGCAGTTATCCAATTCCGCAATTAGTTAAAAACCATACTTATTTATTTCAGTAACGTGTAAAAAATTTGTTCATTTCATAAGTAGCTTTATGTATTAATAGTATAGTTCAAACATAAAATATTTATTTTTTAACAATATCAATTGAAATAGCATCATGATTGAGGAAAGTAGTTGAGGAACAAAAAACGAGACAAAGTAAAACAGTTATGAACTGACACTAATAGCAAATTATATGTTTCTGAAAATAAATCTAAGTCTTTAACTGGAAGTATACCGGTACCTTATCTTTATCTGGATCCTGGCGGTCTTCATTATTATTTGATGATGAAGTGTGGAAACCTTTAAGTGATCCAATTTCAAAGATTGTATTTATGCTGGGTATATTAGATCTACGTAGTAAAGCTTGAGTTGCTTTATACTCTGCTTTAAAATTTCTTAGTGGCTGAAAAAGTTTTTATTATACATATACTATGTAATGTTATTCCTTAGGAGATCAAAAATAATTCTTCTTTATAACCCTTGGAGTTGGAAACATATGATACTGTCATAATTACAATGAACTAAGAGTGCCTAACATACATACATTTCACTCTTGTTGAAACACTTAAAAACATAACCCTGGTTCTAACACGGTTGAAGATGATATAGAGATGACACACCCTCAATTTGAAAATATTTTTAATTAAAATTTTATTAATTTGAAATGGACAATAAAGGTATTTTTTTTACATTTCACTATGACTGCATGATAATCTCAACATATAATTAGCTAATGTGATATTCTGGCTTTTTAACTATGTTTATTATATACAATTAAATTCTTCTTATTATCTAAAAAAAACCATTATCTAATTGCAAATAGATTAATTCAAACAAAATTAATAATATTACACAACACCATGTAAGCAGTATATATTTTATCAACTTACCACATTGTTTGAATTAATAATATCTTTATGCAACGCTGAAAATGATCTGCACAAATTTATTAAGTTACTGAGACATGGTTTATTTATTTGGTTATAGCAAAGTATATTTGGTATTCCAATGTTTGACTTAGGTTGTATTTTAGAAGCAGATAATGCCGGTAATCTTTTAATCGAGAGCATTTTGATGGCATAATAGATAAAACATCTAAAGTCGTTTAGGATATGAAAACACCAGTAATAAATAAAATATTATATCCCAATGGCAATTTCATGTACAATCGTCAGTCATCATCACATCACCATTAACATAGACCAATAATTCCAAAGATTATTTATAAATTTTTACTCTACGCAGTACTACTACACTGTGACAGAAACACAGAGTAAATTGGAAAACGAACTCGATTTTTTCGACCCATGAAGCTAGTGTTACCTACAGCTTCATGATAAAAACAGCATTCAATTCAAGTATCGCTATTTTATGGTCTACCAGAACCTGGTGGCAAAAAGGGAAAAAGAAATTGACGCTAGCCATACTGGGAAAATTGGAGTAAAACGTTTTGATACTTATTTTTTCCTTATCGAGGCTGATTCTGTGTGATACATGCAAATATAGAAATGTATGCAATGATCAAGAATAATTTTTGAAAATCTGTGAAATCCTGTGGTTAATGTCAGGTTCGAAATTTAGATGAAAACTTCTATTATTTTGTTCATGAGTTTATTAAATAATAAAAAAACAAATACTGCGAATCCATAAAAAGGTCGTTATCGGATATATTATTAAATATGATCATTCTTATAAATGATATGTCGCTCCATTAAAATAGTCCTTTTTGATTGGCACTTCACGAATACGAATCCGATGTCAAAATAAGTCTGAAGACAATAAGATAGTTATCTTTAGATTACTATGTTTTTAGATTATATTCAAACTAAGAGAAAGTGAAATTAATTTTTGTCACCTTAATGATTCTCTTCCTCCATTGAAATTGATTTGCTCCCGAAGAATTTGTAGCAATTCTATGTGGGGTACAGTGGGTTTTTTTTTCCTACAGTGTAAAACTCGTTTATTGTGTTTCTGATCTATTCTAAATCAAATTTTAAAATAGATCAGAAACACATCCAAGTTTTTTTTTCCACCTTTCCTCTTTTTACCGGGCGTACTAAATACGCCTCTGTTAGATCTGCCTTCAACAACAATTCATCAGTATAAGAAACCCCTGAAATACACCAAAGTTTAGTATACATATTATAATACACACGAAAAATGAAATAAACCGAAGTATCAAGACGTGTAATTCCTACTAACCAGTCAGCGCTTGCACATGGTTCAATATCGATGATTGTGTTTGTTCTGCACCTTGTTCATCAAGTATTTTTTAATAAACATTGAAAATAATATTTCTTGCTTGCGATCGAAGAGTTCTCTTCGACATTTTCACCACTTTTTAAAGAAAATTTCAAAATAAACGAAAAACAATTCCTCGAAATTTCAGTTGACAGATGTCATTTTGCTTTTCTTGCCATATGAAAATCGTTATTCTTCAAACTTTATTTTGCCATGAGATCCTGGTATACCTATAGTTTTACCGAGGAAAATGATTATAACATTAAGAAAATCTGGAATGACTCTTATTAATGTTTGCTGAAATAAGAGAATAAACTACATACATTAGTGTAATATTTTAGGGGTACCACTTTATTTATACCCTAAAGTCGAAATTGAAACCTCTGTTTAAGAAGGGTGAAGTATAACATATAAAAATATTTGTTTTACTTTACCTTGTCTTCTAAATTAGAGTAAAACGAAGTTGGATTCAGAGTCATTTCGATAAAAACAAAGGAAAACACTTTTATTGAATAACATCAAATGAAGTGGATAACGAATTTTTAATTATAGGATATCACATGCGATTGAGCAAAATAACATTTGCATATCTAAAACCATTTCATTATCCCTGAAGGACATACTGCACTACTGCTAATAGATACAGATTCATTATCTCAATTAACAATACTTCATTAGTATTTCTTCCAAACCTACGCAAATGCTTTCAAACGATTCTCAGCACACAAAATTTCATGAGAATCGGTTGAGCTATTTCGGTGGAGTTTGTTAGCGATTAATATCATGTCAAGAAGAATATTTTTACAAAGTTTCAGACTTAAAAAAATCTTGATGTAACACTCTCTGTCCATCTTGCAGTTAGAGTTTAAAAAAATAAAGAACTATCTTTTAGGTTGAACCAAGCTGCACGTTGGCCAGTTGATTCGCCCAGGTTGCATTGGCCATGGTGACAAGGAAACAAAATATTTGTTTACCTAAACATCTCGCGTTAACTATATTCATTCATTATATTTGTGTGATATGCAACACGAAAGCTTAAAAGTTTTTATTTAAGAACTTTTATTATTACCTTCAGTATTTTTTTTTCTTTCTCTTAAAAAAACTATAGTTATAAGAAAACCCTTAGTCCTTAGTCATAGTCTTCACTGCAACCAACACCACCTGAGTATATTCAAGAAAATATTTAGTATTTATTGGTCTTAAAATAGATAGGTTTATTTAATAAATTATGAAAAAAATACCAAAAAAATGCTTCTTTTTACATAAATTTTGTAAGGATCATGAATTTTAGCAGCACCAAAAGGGTGAGACAGTTAAGTATTCCACTCAAAATTAAAAACGTAGAAATGTCAAATATATTTATTTATTTATATATACTTTATTGTACACAAGAGATAATATTTATACAGAAAAACCTTATAATTATGATAGCACAATGGGCGGCCTTATTGCTGTAAGCAATTTCTGCCAGGCAACCTTAGGATGGACATCATAAATTTAGAGTGGGTAAATGTTGCGTACAATTTCATCATCATCATCATCAGCCTATTGCAGTCCACTTCTGGACATAGGCCTCCCCCAATGTGAGCCACAACATCCGATTCTCTGCCTTCCGCATCCAGTCTTTTCCAGCAGCCTTTCTGAGGTCGTCTGACCATCGGGCTGCTGGGCGTCCTACGCTACGTTTGCCAAGACGCGGTCTCCACTCTATGACCTTCTTACTCCATCTACCGTCGGTCCTTCAGCAGATGTGACCAGCCCATTGCCACTTCAGCGAGCTTATTCTACGAGCTATGTCGGTTACTTCAGTTCTCTGGCGGATATACTCATTCCTGAGTTTATCTTTCAGAGATACCCCGAGCATAGCCCGCTCCATAGCGACTTTAAATTTGTGCACTAGCCCCACCGTGAGTGTCCAGGTTTCAGCACCGTAGGTCATCACCGGTAAGACGCACTGGTCAAAGACTTTGGTCTTCAGACATTGCGGTATAGGCGAGCTGAAGACTCGATGCAGTTTGCCGAATGTAGCCCAACCTAGCTGAATCCTCCTTTCGGCCTCCTTCTCGAAGTTTCGTCTACCTAACTGGATGATTTGGCCTAGGTAGACGTATTTGCTTACGACTTCGAGAACTGACCCTTCGACGCTTATCGGTCCGGGCACAACATGTTCATTGAACATGACCTTGGTATTGTCCAAGTTCATGCCCAAACCGACACGCCGGGAGGACTCGTCTAGGCTGCGCAGCTTTCCGCTTAACTGTTCCAGCGACTCTGCTATTACAACGATGTCGTCGGCAAACCGAAGATGCGAGATGTACTCACCATTCACGTTGATGCTCTGTCCAGTCCAATCCAGTGTCTTGAAAACGTCCTCCAGAGAATGAATCTTGAATAGAATAGAATAGAATATCTCTTTATTGTACACAGTTTATAAAATACATTATAGTGATTTAGTACATAGTAGATCAAATACAATCGGCGGTCTTATCGCATTCTGCGATCTCTTCCAGACAACCTTAGCATGGACAAATAAATTCGGAGAATAATAATATGCGGTGTACAGTTGTTTCTTTAAATATGTGTATATTATCAACCAAGTTAGATACATACATATACTTAAAGTTGACATACATATACATTTACCCACATACATACATACAGTGCAAGCTAAGTAAAAGTTAAAATAAATTAAAAACAATTATAAATTACAATTTTTTTTTGCTATACTTGATACTTATACTTGAAACCAAATTTAAACTATTGCTAAAGCTGAAGAATTCATTTCTTTGAATGTGCAAATCTCAGCAACTACTTTTACTACTTGGAATTGAAAACTTCTTTTAGTGTTGGATAGTCCATTTATCGAGGAAAGTTTTAGGCTATATTATTATAAAAACACTATGATCAATAGGGGCGGAGCACTTATTTTCTTGGTGGTAAAAGTATATCATGTACAAAGTTATACTAGGGGACCTGCTTGAACTTTTGGTAGCGGTTATAGATTCAGATTGATTTAATTTTATGTAAGTATTTGTAACGTATTATCATTTAAATCTTACATTTAGAAAATTATAGTAATTTTATCGATCTATAAAATTATCTAAGTATAAATTTATACAACCTGAAAATAAATTTTCTTTTAACTTTAGCCTATCCACAAATTTTTCAGACATAAAGTCTGTGTGTAGTGGCACTATTATTATGATTTCCCGAGGGAGTTTTGACGACACTGTAGAAGAGCACACTAAACATGATATTTACACCATTCCCCACATTTGCACTCATATATACGAACACTTATTAAATAAAACGCCACGAACGCAAAGAAGGGACATGTCTCTTCCACAGTCCCGCCAAAACTCCGCCTATCCATTATGGCATATTAAAAAAATGGACTTCAGGAACTAGGAACGTCAAGCAAGACGAAAAATTCGGAGAATCGCTTGCTTGATTGGAGGTACTAAATTTGGTTATTTTGCGAAATTATTAAATTTGTGATTTTCTACTTTGTGATTATTTTTCTTTTTTGAGTAACAACAGAAAATTTGAGTACAAAATGAGTCAAATATTCAATTAGTTTAGCTCAGTGTCTCTCTCATTCATATTGGCCGATAGGTAGTTTAAAAGTGCTAGTTTATTTTCTATGATTCAATTGTTAGGTACTAAATTATAAAGCTTATAATAGTATCAACGTAGAACAAATCAGTTTAGTGCCATTGCATTACACTATTCTCTAAAGTGATTTAGTGTTGTTTACTAAGTATTTCACATTAATGTATTTCAATTTCCAATTTGATTATGTAACAGATGATTTAGTGTCTATGACTATTGTTGCTTATGTTTTGTTGCGGTGTATTTATAGTGAGTATGTAACTGTGAGACTTTTTTTGGATAGTCATCTTTTGTGAAACCACTTCATAGAATCCTTGCTTTGTGAATGAGCATCCTCCCATTCAAGCCTTGAATCTAGCAGGCCTGTTTGTCATATATTGATTACAATTCGTTCAATCTGTGATCACGCAAAATAGTCAATACAGTCTGTCTGAGTCTCAGAGGAAAACAACTAAGTTACCACAACCATAATGACAAGATATCATGGAAATACTTAATGTTGATAATATCATATTGTGACTTTTGTACTGTGAAATTTTGCAAAGGTGAATAGAGTATAGAAAATACCTAATTTTTCAGGTTTATGGCGATAATAAATTTGATTCGTCGAAACTTGGTGAGTGTATCATTCCCAGTTTTGACTATCACTGCAGTTTATGCTGACTGGAATCATACCAAAAAGTGGAAGCAATCACAGAAGCAATAAAATGGCTATTTTTGGCATCACCGCACGCTATGCATGGTTTGCGGTTCCCATGACTGGCTTCTTAATTGGAAAATATCTGGATGATCAAGAGACACTGAGATTGACCAACTTTCGTGATAAGTCTGCATTGTATGGTGGTAAAGTCAAGCCTGGGGATCCACCATCTTGGCCCTGCTAAATAATATTTTAAATCTTTAAGAAATGTAGTCTTATCACAACTTTAATAAATAGTTTTACTCGATTTTCTTCTTTTAATTATCAAATACTAGTTGACCCAGCAAACTTTCTTCTGCAAAAGTAATAAATAAGTAAATTTTTGAGTTTCAATTTTTCTTTACTACGTCATACATGAATTATACATATAAACCTCCCTGTTGAATCCCTCTATCTAAAAAAACCACATCAAAATCCGTTGTGTAGTTGCAAAGATCCAAGCATTTAAGGGGACAGACACCAGAAACTGACTTTATTTTGTAATGATATAAGAACCTGTCAAAGTATTATTTATAATCAAATTAGAAGAATTGATTAGTTATTAAAATGAAGTACATTTAATTAATATAAACTAACTATATTAATGTGAATATATTTGCACTGTTTGGCTGATTAGAGAACTAATTTTAAGGATGAGCAAATTGATGTCTAATTTAAAATACACCATTCTTCTTTGATAGAATTGAATTTGATGCCACAGGAAAATCTTATTAAGAAATAGCTCATTGTTTGACTTTCAGCTTTTTTTAATGGGATAGGAGGGCAAACAAGCATGCTTGTCACCTGATGGTAAGCAACCTGCGCCGCCCATGGACACCTGCAACACATAGTGTTACAATTGCGTGAGGTGGGCCTCCGGGTACCTCTCTCACCAAACTAAAAATTTTAGTTTAAATTTAAATATAAGTTTAACTATCCTTCAACAATTTCTTATCTACATGGGCAGGCAAGTGTCTTTTAATAAATTCATACGTACCTAATTAAATATAAATCATTACAAAATATTAGTGTCCGACCGAAAGTTCGGTTTCGGTTTCGGCCGAGTTTCGGCTAAAAATCAGGTTTCGGCCAGATTTGTCCGGAACTTTTGCCGAAACCGAAATAATTGTCGTACTAATTCTGACTTGTTACTTTGTTGGTTGGTGTTGGTTGTTTTTGTTGAGAGTGTAATAGTACATAGTAGTACATACTTAAATATCTAAACACCGAGTATCTGTGGGGTAGGCAGAGAAAACAGAGCGCCATACGGCACGATTCTTACATCCCTCACTTTTTTGACTTTCAATCAACATTGTCGTCGGTTTATAAGACTCCTGGCATCACCTGTCTTAAGGACACGTTTATTATGATAATGGAAAGTATGTGTTCGCCTCCTCGACTCCAACATCAACATCCTTCCGCTTCTATACTGTACATCTGCTTAGTCAATCTTGCACCAATCATTCTTTCTATGTGTCCAAACCATCGGAGTATGCATTGCCTTAATTTTTACACTGACACTCTCTTCCTATCCTCTTTTAAACCTTCCTTCCTCATAACCTTTTTTTCGGCCCGATCAGTGAACCTCATACCGCAAATTTTGCGCAGTGACCTCAATTCGACTGCTTTATCACTATTTTCATGCACCCTCTGCCATGCCTAACTCTCGCTTTCATAAGTAAGTGTTGGGATCAGTACTGCACTGTAAATAGTAAGCTGGGTTTTGTTGCTCAGATTGTTTTCGCCCTTTTTTTTTACGCGAGGAAATGCTTTGTGCACACCCCCACCTGAGGATGACAGGGGGTAGTGTGGGACTCCACTCAAAGCAGTAAACTGCAATGCGATCCTAGGGCTGCCCACTAAAACCTCGCGGCGGCCTTCCTCTAGCGTTAGGGTGGTCCAGGATACCCTGCAGTCACCACTCTATTACGAGGGGAGCTCATCCTCGGGGAGCCTAGGCGTGGGGCTACCCAGGGCGGGGCGGCTCCGACTGCGCGCTGTAAAGGGGCGCGCGGCCGGCGGCGCCCCCGACGACCCTCCCCGGCCGCATCGGGTGGTCATCCTTCCCGGGCCGCGACCCGGGTGCCCTTGCGGGCGGTGCACCCTCGCGGCCCGTAGGCGGCGGCAATCACTGACTTCGCCGCCGCCATCTTCGAGCGAGATCAGCTCTCTACGCTCGGCGGCCTCCTTCTCGAGCATCACAGCTTCGCAGAAGGAGACCACGACCCTCCGCTCAGGTATCCGCCCAACACTCTATTTACACTGTTTTCTAACGTTACTCTTCTTTCTACATTCTTGGTGTAACAGTAAGTGATGTAATTATTATTATGGGAGGAAATAAGTGGTAGACCAGTGAGACACGATCGGGTTTTGTTCGTTGAGAGAGGTACCCGAATGCCCAACTCCTACCCCTCTCCCCTTCTCATTCCATTTCCAACTCCGTTCCTATCCTAATAACGAAAATATACCCAAGGAAGGAGTGGTGACGTCAAGCGGCCGGTATCAAAACAATATCTTTTGGCAACATGGATAGTTCGAAAGGATGACATGTTGTGCCGACCCATTTAAAGTGGAAAAGGGCAGGAAAGTGATGATCATTTTTAGTTGAGTATAATCCACAGAAGAGATTAATGATTCTTCTTATTACAAATACAAAACAAAGCATTAAATAGTAATATCTCAAAATACCAACAGGTACTTAGTATTTCATGAAACCGTTATCTATATTATACCATTACCGTTTTAAATATTGATTAGTAGGGATTTTCTTGCATATTAACTCATCTGTGGGCGGAGGCGGTTGAGAGTAAAGGGGAGGCGCTGGAAGTTAGTTTGGTCGCCGCGAAACCTTTCGGGTTTGGCACAAAGCATTTCTTTCGAAACTTGTCTGTTTTGGGCTTGCCGAGAAATTTTGCACGTGGGTTTCTAGTTTAGCGGTTCGGAGCATTAAGTTTAATATGGATGGTTCATGCCCGTGAATGCTGTAAAGCTATATGCCAAATTGTTCATTAAAAAACTTGGTGTGCTCAATAGAGAAGGACGGTATTGCACATTAGGTCACCGCTTGCAACTATACAAGGCGCAAGCCCGGCCTCACGCAGAATACTCATTTGTTCCGGAGGCACTCCAGTACAAGTTTCATCCATTTGACGGCATCTAACGACGCACGGTTCGGCTTGTCGAGAACCAAGCTCTTTGCGATCGGCTTGATCCTTTGGTGTCTGATCTGAGGAGTTGTTTTGAAGCCCCTGGTTTTGCAGATGTCAGTGGGCAGTAGTAATCGTTTTCCATCAAGGGTTACTGATGGAAAGCGATTACCACTTCAAGCTCGTTGCCCCCTTATATCAAAAAACGTAAAATAATGCCTAAAACCTAGCTGTTTTATGATATGAAATTAGCTACTTTATGATAGGATGTATCGCAAAACTGTAAATTACTGGTTTAAGAGGATCACCAACAGCTGACTCTGAAGCTTATCTTTATATAATATTTATTCTTTCTATAGCACTGCCAAAGGAGTTTAAAAATTTCAGTTCTCTCTGTTTTGGCTTGACTCAGCAGAGTATCTCTGTTCCAGGGGCGTATATATAGCTACCGCCGTATCAATTATACGGGGCCCCCGGGTGACGCGGGCCCCCGACGTGAGTAAGCAAAAGATATTAAAAACTCCCATTTTTTTTTATTTTAGGAATGACAAAGAAAAACTGACTCTATTCATCCGGTTACTGTACGAATAATTTGTTATTATTTATCCGGTTACTGTACTAATAAATTGTTATTATTTATCCGGATACCGTACCAATAATTTTATTTTATTTATCCGGCTATTTTGAAATTTTATATGTATGCATAAATAATTTCTTTTATTTTAACATAAAACCTGTGCTTTTATTAATTTTATACAGTAAAAGCTGTTGGTCTAAAAATACAGTGGAAATTATATTTAAATTTTTCTATAAGTAGGGTAGGTAGGGGAGGGATGGGCACTTTTTTACTATTTATTGCATAAAAAAAATAGATTTTATAGATAATCAACTTTTATTGCCAATGTTTGTTGCGCCACATATTTAACTAGATATAATTGAAGAGCTTTCTTAAAAATTACAATCAGTCTCATCATGAGGCGATATTTTACAAACTAAGTCAAAAGTGCCCAATGCTCCCTATGGGAAGGAGGCTTGGGCACGGCCTATAAATTAGTTTATATCCATAATGGAATTAAAAAATTAGTTAACAAATAGGCTATTACTAAACTATATCAATAACAGAAACCAAGGATAAGAGTTAAGAAATAAAAAAACATCTTAAACAGTATCTTAAATTATCGGAGATTGGGTATAACCATTTAAGGACTAAGTCTCGGTATCGCAGTGGCGAGCATTCCGCTTCTGATTCAAGAAATAAAGGGTTCAAATCCTGCCTCACACCAATGACTTTTTTTTATGGGATAGGAGGGCAAACGAGCAGGCGTGTCACCTGATGGTAAGCAACCAACGCTGCCCATGGACTCCAGCAACACATATAGTGTTACTGTTGCGTTGCCAACCTTTAAAGGATATAATATATAGGATAGAAAAGGATGGGAAAGGGCATAGGAAAGGATGGGGAAGGGGGGTGGGCCTTCGGGTACCTCTCTCACCGAACGAAACGCGACATGAGCCACTTTACGTTGGTCTTCTGAGAGATCGTGGTGATGTGTTGGGCTGAGCGTCTTGACGCGAGTCGCTTGAGCTGAGTTCTGAGATGTTGTCTTCTCAGTGGTCTGTACCCGACTTCTTCACCGACCCTTATTTTAATGGGCACACGTGACGCACATTTTTTGTGGCGTCACCAATTTGAAAGAGCATTAGGGGAGGTAGGGGAGGGATGAGCAGTAGGAAGACATGGGCACCCCCCTTTTATTCTGGTTTGATTATAGATTTTATATTTTTCTTGATTTGTTAGTTTTCTTTACCAACTGAAAACACTGTAAATCCGAAGAGGAATATGTAATTTCTGTAAGTTATCAAACACAAACACGTTTATAGATTTTGGGCTAGTAAAAGTAAATATTTTGTTGTGGTTTGGGATCGTAATAAAGATAAAATTAATAAAAGGTACCTATGTGTATTTTTTATTATTTATCTATTGTATATTTACTAATCTATATATTAAACTGAAAGTTAAGCCTAAATACGAAGGTTCATTAAAATACCGGTAACTTAAGTCGGAAATGTATACAGAGGGAGCAATGGGCATTTGGATGATGGGGAGGTTTGGGCATGCCCAATGCTCCCACTTACTATGTTCAGTATAGGAAAATTGTTAACAATTGGTTTATTTTTAATTAACGTAACATAACTTCACGCCAGTTTTACCCGAAGAAGTAGGCAGCGGCTGTTAAGCCTCGTTTCTCCGTTATGTCTACGTCCCAAATGGAATAGGTGGCGAACCTATATTTATCACACATAACTTCCGAAAATTACGAAAAGTCGTAGTGAAAAGTCATGTGTAGGTAGTAGAGCCAAGAAGTTCGCTGCATGAATGGGCCGGCTCGACCAGTGAAATACCACGACCTCTCAGAAGACCGACGTAAAGTGGCTCATGCCGCGTTTCGTTCGGTGAGAGAGGTACCCGGAGGCCCACCCCCTTCCCCATCCTTTCCTATCCCCTTCCCTTAAAGGTTAGCAACGCAACAGTAACACTATATGTGCTGCTGGTGTCCATGGGCGGCGTTAGTTGCTTACCATAAGGTGACAAGCCTGCTCGTTTGCCCTCCTATCCCGTAAAAACAAAAAAACCTCCTGCTCCTTCTCACGTCGTGCTCCTCATTTGTGAGGGTCGTGATTCCCCTGCAGGATCATTGTCTCCCTGACTATAGTGTGCCTCTTGTTGCGGTCTTTTGCAATGTGGAGAGCATCATGCACTCCGATGTCAAGAGCACTTGATCCGACCACCTCATTCAACAGCGGCCTCTCAGTCGCCTACCATCAGCCTCCCCTGTGACCATTAATTTTTCTAAGTTACTGTTATCTTTCCTAGAAATATGGCCGAAATCTAGTATTCTGCGGAGACATATGTTAGAAAGTCTGGTTTCGATCCCGAGTTCTCGTAAAATCGACACGTTCGTTCAAAAAGCAGTCCAGGGGATCAGCAGCATCCTCCTTCAGCAACACATTTCAAAGGCGTCGATACGGTTTCTGTCAGCTTTTTTCGTAGTCCACGTTTCTGCCCCTTAATGACTGAATATGGAGAATATCAGTGAGTGAACTAGTCTAGTTTTAGTTCTTCTTGCGATGTTACGATCTCTCCATATTCGATGCAGTTGTGACATTGCGCTTTTTGCCATACCAATACGTCTCCAAATTTCTTTCTCGCATGACCCATAGTTGTTAATATTGGAGCCCATTAAGTAAAGTCCTTGACTGTCTCGAGATTAAGTGCACCTGTAAGCTGTAATTTGTTGGCACGATCCACCACCATAAGTTTGGTTTTGGTGTGGTTTATTTTGAGGCCTAGCTCTAAACTGATGGTCGGTATAGGAGACATGCCATTTCAGATTCATTGGCAGCCAGCAATGTCGTGTCGTCTGCATAGCGAAGGTTAGTTATTTTGGTGCCACCAATTGTGACATCACCCTTCCAGTTCTCGCAAGCTCGTCGTATAAAGAGTCGTAGGTGTTAAAGAGAATAGGCGATAGAACGCAGCCCTGCCTCACTCCTTGCCAAAATGAAAAGTCTCCGAGCAGGCCTTCTCAACTCTAATTGATGACCCCTTAGTTATTAATATAGAGGATCTGTATGAGTGCTATTAAGTGTCGAGGCATCCCCAACTCCTCTAGTAATCTCCAAAGGTCTGACCATACGACACAGTCATAGGCTTACAATACATTTGCTCGCGAGTTCTTTTGCCCTTTACAAAGCCAGCCTGCCGTTGAGGTATTTGCCAGCCCAGAAAGTATCGAATTCTGTTGTTGATTATATGTTTTAAGGACGTTGCGCCTTTTTTGTGTAATGGCAGTAGGTATGGTGGATTTCATCCAGTCATCAGGCCATTTACCAGTACTCCAGATCTAATTGCATATTTTGTGTAGAGTTTCTATGGCTGCTACCTCCATAGTCAGCAAGAGCTCTGCTGTTATCGGGTCTGAACCCGGAGCTTTTTTAATCTTAAGCACATATAAGGCAGCTGTGGTCTCAGACAATAAGATTGGGGGAGCACGAGATCCTTCCATACAGTTGAACTTTGAGGTGGATGGCGTTCATATGGGTTCCTGTAAAGGTCTTCGCAGTACTTATGCCATCTCTTTGTTATGGGGTTGAGGTCTTGAAGTGGCATGCCATCCTCATTCTCGATTACCCATGGTCTGTTTTTGGACTGTTTAGAGAGCAATTTAGCTCCGAGTATTTAGCGCTATCCTGATTATTAGGAAAGCCCAAACTTTTAATATCTTCCCTTTGTTGGACGATTTTCCAAGTGTCAACGGAAATCCAAGTTTTTTTACAGGTGGACGTGGAAGGTTTATCGTGTTTGGCGCTCTCAACGGCCAGCCCCATCAAACGCAGATGCCAACAAATAATGGAAACACCTAAAAAAACTTATATCTAGGTTTTTAGGTGTTCCCATTGTTTGTTGGCATCTGCATTTGATGGCGTTTGATAGGGCTTTATTTCGAAATTGTGCTGTTCAGTATCTGTTTAAATAGAAGTTGTTCAGATTGATTCAGATCTTGATCTTGATCTTGGCGTGAGAAGTGATTCTTTTTGATTGCTTTTAGCCAGAGGGCAAACTCGGCCACTAAAAGATTGTGATCAGACCCGCAGTCCGCCCCAGGAAATGTTTTCACATTCGAGATTGATATGTTCTCCAGCGGCTATTAACAACGTTATCTATCTGATTGTGATTGCGGTTGCCAGGGGACATCCATGTGTAGAGGCACTTTGGGTAGTGTTGAAAACAGGTATTCATAATAGTAAGTTTGAGAAATTTAATGTTTCAACTGTAGTTGTCACTAGCATAAGGGCTATGGTCTATTAAACTATCCAGTTACATAACGTTTTATAACATAGAAATAATAAAGTAAAATATTTTCATAAGGTAACAGGTGTCTCTCTACACTTATTGAAAAAACAGTAAAATTATTGGATAAAACAAAAAACAGGGACATCAATTGAAAAACAGTAAATCTACTGTTAAAACAGTAGGGTTGGCAACAGTGCCCATAGATGTAGCATAGACTATAACAGATGGCAATATTCATCACTGACAGCGCAACCGCGTATATTAGATTTTCAGAATATTTACAATTCAACACATGAACATTTGTAAAAGTTGACACTTTGAAGCACTTTTTACGCATTGTTATGTCACTCACACATCAACAACCCATTTTTGTCTCGTTGTTTATAATATAAATATAGTATAATATAAGTATAAATATAATAATAAGTTTATAATATAAGATTAATAGATCGGCAATAATCACCCAGATTATTGCCGATCTATTAATCTTATATCTATGGAAGCCTTGATCTTTGGTAATTGAAAAATGTCATGTCAACAAAAACTTGAAGCCACTGTGACCTAATTCAGCCGCATAAAATGGCGGGGTTAGTGCTCAGAAGATTTTATTTATTGATAAGCGAAGGTAATAATAGTATTTCGAGCTTGACGCTTAATATGAGCGTAAATACTTGCAAAGTCTTTGAAGCGGAATTGACCTCAATTATATCGACAGATTGGTTTGACAAAAATATACATATAAGTATTTGCACTCACTAACACGATGTTGTTCCTTTTTTATATATTTTGTATTTTTTGTAAGTCCATTGTCTCATGAAAGTATTTAAAGTATTTCGAGCTGATATCAGGGTAAACGTACTTACGATACTTACGATACCAAGTAAAAAACCATGGTATTTACGAACCACCTCTATTGCATCCCTGTCGTACGTAGTATGTGGTAGTAAGTATGTATGTATGTACAAACAAGTATGTATGTCGTATTAATCTATGGCATAAATCTGTGTGATCTGTGGCACTTTGTAGAAATTTAGGTTTGCGTATGAGCTGTGAACAATAAAGTTGAATTTTAGATGAATTATATAGCAAAACAAATTATTTTACTTACAGTATTGTTTAACTAAGTTATTTATATTTAAATCCGTATATCCTTTAATAATAAAAGTGTTTTAGAATTATATAAAAGTGGAACAGAGTGACCATGTCGTAGAAGTTAAGTAAGTAGATACTTGTCACTGTTTATTTTAGTTAACTATTAAATCATGAAGAAAAAACTGTGTTGTGTCGATATTATTTACTTATGTAAATACATAAGTAAAACAAGAAAAAGTCCAACGATAATAAATTTGGTCCTAATTTAATGGGGCAAATTTACTCATTAAGGACATAAAAATGGGGCGTTTCGGATATTAATAAACGACGTAGAAGTGTTATTTTAAGTATCCATTGGGCTTTAATGTTGATATACATAAGTTTCCTTTGCTACAAGGACTGGGACAATCTTATTTCATATCAATGGCAAAATGATAAAATATGTTATATTAATTAGCAGGCATTCAATAATAAAATAAGCAGGCTACTCTCCCACAACTTGTACTATTGCTACAATTTCAGAAGGCCAGGAATGTCCATATCCATGATATAACACAATATCTTTTAACAATTTTGTATAATGACAACTACAGTACTTAATGGAATTATAAAACAGTCTTTTATTTCTTAAATACAATCTTTTAACTTTTTCATTTCAAATATATTTTATTTGTTTTACATATACTACTTATCTTCAACAAAACATAAATATAGTCCAGTGAAATATATGAATCTGACTTTTTTGCATATGTATTATTGATACATTTACTGTATATTTAAAACTTGCTAGTAGGAATGGAATTTATATTGAGGTTAGTTAATAACACATGTTTTATAGCATTAGCCATCACTTATTATGTTATATCTAGATGAAAGTCTTAGATTACCCATTTATAACCAGTCTGTATATAGGTGAAAGAGATTTTATTGTATGAAAGACTTATTAAGTCTCAAAATGCTGTCTCTGTAAAAAGTTCATTCATTGTCACTTATAACATTTTAATGTAATTAACTAATTGGAACAAGACAAAATAGGATCTGATTAAAGAACACTTAAACTTTCATTAAGTCCACAAGAACACAAAAAGAATTTAATACATGGTTATCAACTTTTCCAGAACTATTAACTCATTATAATTATTGAGATAAATGCTGGAATAAAATAATTAAGTTTGTGTCTCCTTAATACTGAATAGGCTGAAAATTGTATCATTTCCTTTTTTTTATATATAAATTAAATATTACAATGACTTATATTTTTTACAGTTTGTCATGGAGCGTTTTCCTCTGAAGTCTTCCGTCCCTAAGATGGGTTCTACATACCAATCAGTGTACAAAAAGGTATGTATGTAGTTATTAGTATTATTTATTAAACTAGTTGGCCTGGCAAACTTTGTTCTGCCAGAAAAGTAAGAATATTCTGCCACAATAGTAAGAATTAAGTACATTTTGGATATATAACTTTTTATTTACTACTAGTTGACCTGGCGAACTTTGTTCTGCAACAAATAAATAAATAAGGAAATTTAGGATATATCACTCTTCACTTTACTACATCATATATGAATTATAGACCCTGTTGATATCCTCTGTCTATAAAATAAACCCCATCAAAATCTGTTGCGTAGTTTCAATGATATAAGCATATAAGGTCTCGGTAGTCCAGCGGCCTCTAAATCAAAAAGCAAAAAGTGGGGGGTTCAAATCCTGAACCGCAGATCGAGTGTGGAGCTCAATCTGCGCCTTTGAAGTACATTAGCCTGATCTAGACTACTTATTATGACGTGGAAGCAAAAAGTAGATTTGGGGAGGGATCTTTTCTATTTCTACACCTTGGTCTTGTCTCGGTGGTCCAATGGTCGAGTACCACGCTTTTGATTCGAACTCACACCAGAAGTTATGTGTATATAAGGTTAACTTGAAGTTTGTGGGATAGTAACGAAAGTTATACGAATTTGAAAAACTTTAAGAATATATTTTCAATAAAAAAAAAAAAGTCAAGAATTTAATATTAATCACATTCTCATGACCATTGACAAACACGGTCAACTTTGGAGCGCTGTAACAGCGTTTTAAATAAATAAAAATAAAAATATTGGGAAAAATTTTCCTCAAAAGATCCTATGCAAGATTGGTCTAAGGTGTTACTATTTCGAGATACATACATACATACACATACATAACTTCACGCCAAATCCCTTGCGGGGTAGGCAAAGAGAACATATCCCGAAAAAAGTGTTTTCACCCTTTTTTCAAGAGAGCCGCCGGATGACAAGGGTAGCAACCCCACAACCTTCAAGTTGAGCTTCAATAGACACCCTCCACATGTTACTAAAATAAAATTGGGTTCTTTATGAAATGTAAAGCTCATGTAACCTTTCAATGGACTATTGGTAATCATGAACATACAATAAGATAACTTCACGCCATTGTTACCCAAAGGTGTAGGCAGCGGCTGTTAAGCCTCGTCTCGCCGTTATGTTTACGTCCCAAATGGTATAGATGGCGAACCTATTGCCATACCAGGCACAAAGTTTTCAGTCATCGATATTTATCAAACTTAACTGCCGAAAACAATTTCGAGAAGTCATTGGTGTGAGCCAGTGTCAGGATTCGAACCCGGACCTCTGGATCAGAAGCCGTGTGCTCGACCACTGGATTACCGAGACATTGGGGGATAATCCTGAGTTATTAAAAAGACAGGAAGTTAGTTCTGCAAATGCAATATTTCCTAAAATTCTATTTAACATGTCTGTCTAAAACTAGTTGTCATTAAAATATCAGTACATATAACATCAATATAATATCTCTCTCTTTATCCGAGTCCTAGTAACGAATGTTATAAATAGCTAATTAAGTAACTTGACGCCAACTGGTTTAACTATTTGGCTAACGCGTCCTTCAAAACGTGTATTGTTAATTTACGATTTTATTTAGATTTAGTTAATTTAAATTTATTCGAGCTTGTGTGATAAGAATTTATGAAAGTCTGAAAACGATTGAGGCTTGTAAGCATCGTAGTCGAATCGTGTTCTCTCTGCCTACCCCGCAAGGGATTTGGCGTGAAGTTATGTATATATTTCGGTTATGATCTATTATCGACATCAAAACGTTGCATGATAATATTATTGCGTGTGTCTAGACGACTTATATGACGTTAACATTAAGATTGAAATTGACCATTTCCTGGATTAAAACATAGCTTTCTTGTTATCACAGTAATGCATTCCCTCGTTTTTTATTCGATAGAATTAGTTTCGATTGCCCCACTAGATGGAGTTGATGACAATTTCGATTGCAAATTAAAGTAGATCCATTGTACCCGAACGAAGCTGCGGGTAAAAGCTCGTTATATTAAAAAAAAATGTTACCACATTTTGATAATATAATGCCAAGGAAATAAAAAGAAATGTACGTACGGCAATAGGATATGTTTGACATAGATTCTGTGGGTTGTGGTATTGATTTTTACCCCCGCGTGCTCCCCTGCACCTCGGCAAAGCGCTTCAAAGCGGATGAGCAGTTGTATTGCCGCTATCCAGGACTGACGTTTCCACTAAACATCGTATGTTAATTAACAAATATGAATTTTATTTAATTTACTAACTCTAATGCGATTGTGAGTGTGACTGAATAGTGTGTGCTTAAATAGTGTTCTATTCTATAACTTCACTACTAGTTGCCACCGTATGTATGTATGGAGTATGTTTTTGTTTTATGATGAAGTCGATCAAAATTATATTCCATATGTTCCCAACACGTTCCGTGTTTAATATCTGTTCTTGTATTTTTTGTGTCACATCTGTGTGCTTAAAGATGAACAAATTATTTTGCTAAAAAACAATTACAAAATACTAAAGAGTTCTATGATAAATGATTGTTGAACGATTCACATTAAGTAATAGTAGTAACTATATGAAGTCGAATACTTTATTGGAAGACGAAACGTGTAGGGAATGAAAATATGTAAAAATTTACCACGTTTTCAAAGATCAAAATAATTAAATCAAATATTTAAACATTTGCCAAAAGGGTAGAGTTTGGTAGAGGGGATTGCCCACAGCATGGGTGGTCCTTAGAATTGTGTAGGTTCTGCATCGTCACAATCTTATATGTGGTTCTTGTTTAAAGTTGTGTTTTGATATTCTATGCTTATTATCGTTCTGATCTACACTTTTCGGAGTAAACAACACAACATCCTTTCCATTATCATCTATCTTATCCGCTCTTATACATTCCCTCCTTATCTTTTTCGGGCTTTCTCTACAGATTACTCTCCTATTAAGACGGCTTCCCATTCATTACTTGGACTCCATGCTAAACTGCCACTCCAATTATTTTTACGCGATTTGTTCTATTTTTAGATTTACCCTTATATGTGCCTTATATTTGATATATTTGATTTGTGCCTTAATCCATTCTTTTCACATCACAAACATTTGCATCTCTATTATAAAGAAACTCTATTCCAGGGTTTCAATAAAATTTCAACTCCACAAATGCCTGTTAAAATTTCCCGAGAAGCCCAATACAAATTAACACCCCCAAAGAAAATGGTAAAATTTATTCAATTGCAATTGCCGATTTAAATAAGTTTTTTAGTGACAAAAAAAAATTCGACGACGACTTCACCCCCGAATTCAGTAATCCGCCAATACGTAAATCTTGTCGCGAATGCACTACCGTCGAATATTTGAATAAGGGTTCGCGTACCCCAACTTCGAGAAACTTTGCTCTATTCATTCGCTTCTTTCATTTGCTAACGCTCAGAACTATACAAAGCAACAGGTCTGACGACTGATTTGTAAATCTTTTATTGTTATTTCCTTCTTAACGTAATTGATCGACCTTTTACCATCAGTTATCAACCTCTTTAAGAATGGTTAGTTGCATATTATTCAGCCTTAATAAAGAATCACTAATTAGATCTTGTTTTTTAAATAGGTCAAAACTGTTTTGTAGTTTAAAAAATTCTATAATTTCGGTGGCTATAACTAATAAACAGATTAATTGCGAAAAGCCGTGTTCGCGAAAGTGTTCTGTCATCGCTATTTATTACACATAACTTCCGAAAAGAATTTCGAAAAGTCATTGGTGTGAGCCAGCATTTGAACCCTGATTTGATTTATTTAGAAGGGGGGGGGGGGGGGGGGCTCGACCACTGGACCAATGAGACTTATGTAGTAAGCTACATATGTGTTTAAGCTGTATTTGTAGTAATATTTAATAGGAGATTTTTTACACCCACAAAATTGACAATTGGCAGAGACTTTGCATTCTTCCTTCGGCATTCATAATCTGTCGATGGTTATATTTTGGCTCTTAAAATCACTTAGTGTTTGTGTTACTTGTAAAATCAATTTTCGTCATCAATTTGGATTCCAGGGTCCCAACGCGACCAATGGCAAGAATTCGCACTCACCGCCTGAAGAAGACTTAGTAGATATAACAGCAGGACTGCAGCAGGCCACAGGGTCTACCGGTACTAACACTACACCCACGAACCACGGAACATTTCAACTTTACGAACATAGTCAAAGGAATTCAAACGCAAGCGCAAACTGTAAGTATCTATAATAACTATACCAATTTGAATATATGAACTATCTTATTATAAAATAATAAAGTCTCGTTGGCCTGAAGTTCAATATCCTGCTTCTGAATTGAATCTGAAAAAAAGGTGTCATTTTCTATGAGGGAAGACACTGACACCCGCAACACAGTTTGAACTACCGTTGGTGTCAGAGCATCCCACAATGTACTGTAATTTATATTTTTCATAATAAAATTTATTATTATTATTGAATTAATTAGAAGTCGATGTACGATAATCGGGCACGAATCCACGATGTGGGCAACACACCTCTCTATCGATTTTCGGAAGTTTAGTACGATAAAATTGGTAAAATTTGTATTGGAAACAAATTATCTTGGCTTTGATTACCTAATTTTAATGAAAATGACCCCACATTTAAGAATAATTAAGTAATAAGCTATACCTTTCGTGGATATGTGGAAATACCGCTGAATTAACAATGTTTTCTGTTTTTAAGCGTACATCGCCCAATACTTCAATACGTCAGCTGGTAAGCCGTATATTTATGCTTATCAAGCATGCTTGTGTTTCTTCGTTACGCCTAGTGTTACATTATAAGATAGTTGAAAGTATCAACTTTAAAACACACATTTCTTGACAAGTAGACGCATAGGCACGCTTATAGTTCTTATATTGTTTAAAACATCTCACTGACGGCTCCATTTTACGGTCAGAGCCTTTGACCGTTCAAATATCATTCAGCTCTTGCCTGTATCTTCTTCGCTTCTATATATTTTAATTGTTATTACCTTGAATAAGTCATCGCTGTTTCTTCTTCAAAATTTCGATTATAAGAATCAAAAACATTTTATTCAATGTACTACCCGTTGCTCAACTACTTCTACATTTCTAGCACTATAAATCCCATATGCACTTTGGAATTTATAGTGACAGCGAAGCACTTTTCTCCAAATGAATCTCCACACTTCAGATGGGCCTGACAGAATCTCACCAATCGTGCTTAAACGTGTGCTCCAAAGTTGGCCCGTACTGCTGTTGGTCATTTCCGGTACTGCTACCCTCGGCCTTGTCTTGCTCTCGAAAAAAGGCTGAGATCCGTCCAAATACATACCTATGGCCATCACCACCCTGTTTTCGAATATTATGGAAACACTATTAACTGCCAGCTCCTTGGTTATCTAGAAGAGCATAAGCTGGTTGACGCCCACCGGTATGGACTTCGTCAAGTTGGTCAGCTGATGATCTTCTAGTATACTTTACCTATCGGTAGGCGCAGGTGGTTGAGAATTTGAGAGTAAAAGAGAGCCCCTGGCCCTTCGTTTGGATAAACATAGCGAAAACCTTAGATCGGGTATGGCGCTTTTCTCGTAGCTGCCTCCTTTTAAGTTTCCCGTAATGTTATGCGAATCGGTCACCAATTTGCCCGCGAAGTGCTAAGATTGTTGTGTTGTGGGTCACGCTCCGACTTTAAATCGGCGAATGCTGGAGTCCCACAAGCCATTGTGCCGTTTTTTGTGCATAGCAATGACATGCTACATAACAGTAGTTCTCATTGTTATGCGGATCACACTAGTATATAACGCATCCCATAAGTGATCCCACTAGGGATAAACTCAGAAACTCTTGTATATATAAATACTATCGGACCCGGTGAACTTTGTTCCGCATCAAAAGTAATAAATGATTAAATTTTGAAAATCATGTTTAATTTGTGCTATTTATCGGCTTTAACTGCGGTCCCGCTATGTTAATACTGCAATATCTTCGAAAATTACATTCTATAAAGGGCCAGGATCATCTATATTACATGCACAATCTATTTAAGACACTTAATTGGATGAAAATTAATGCTGTAATGTTTGAAATTGCTTCGTAAGTAAGCCATTATTTCTCGTAAAAAGTAAAAAAATAAAAATGGTCATTGTGGGTTATCCCTAAAAGATAGACATATGCCCTCGCGGACTTTTTTGTAGACCTTTAAAAGGCGTTAATTAATGTTAGAACATTGTTTTGATCCATCACTCAGTTCAGGCACTCGTTCAGGCAGCGTTTGCAATTTAAGATCTAAATCTCGAAAATTATCATTTTTTCTTTTTAACATCATATATGAATAACTATTAAAAAAAACGCATCAAAATCCGTTTCGTAGTCTTAAAGATACACGCATATAAGGGGACAGACAGCGGAAAGTGACTTTGTTTTATACTATGTAATGATAGAAGAGTTTCTGAGTTTAGTGTTGTTCATGGGTGGCGTAAGTAGTTTAAACTCAGGCGACTCGCTCACCCCTCTTTATCATAATTTAATTTTACTATTACTTGACTGACTTACTTGAGTTCTATAATATGGACTTCTTGGCTGGCACGGTTCCTGCATGGACCTAGCTGCCAACAACGATATTTCCGAACCTAGGAACCTTCAAGAAACGAGCCTGTTCCCATCTTAAAAGCCGGCAACGCTGATGTGATGCCCTTGGTGTTTCAGATGACCATGGGCAGCGATAGTCGCTTTCCACCAGGTGACTTGCAAGCTGGGTTGCTCCCTCTTCTAACTTAAAAAAAGATTTTATGTATATGCCCCTAATCGTTTTATCGCTTTACGGCTTCACTGCATCTAGATATCGATTAAGTGCTTTTTGAAGTACTATCATCTTTATCCATTACTCGTGAAAATGAAAGCTAGAATAGAAAGTATTCGAAATTTGTAAATAAATTTAGTTTAATAAAGAGCTCTATACATAGCCTTATGTGTTTCGTGGTTATTAATGTTGTTCGTGAAAAATAAATTTGTTTGCATAAAATATATGGTATCGCTTCCTTAGCAAGATCCTTGATAAACGCATAATACAGGTAGGTGGCTGGTCTATTTATGGACTATTCAATTAGTCAATGCGCTTGCTTGCCAATCCTATGCCACTGAACGAACGTACTAACGGATTATACACTTCCTTTGACCTGCAAGGAAATAGAATGCATATAAAAAACAAAACATTATGTGCATTTGAGAAACAAAGTAAAACTTATTTGTGCCACGCCTCATTACACGCGGCCACAGTAGTATAAACATAATATAGTAGATAAAATGTGTCCTTTATAGCTATCTATATTCCTGCCAGTGTGCTTTTATTTATTTTTTAAAAAGTACCTTAATGAAAAAAATCTATAAGTTATAAGAATGCAAGCAGAAACAGCCAAAAGCAGCTGTTTCCAATTCAAGCTAAATTTTTTTTTTTTTCATTAAAAGATAACCCCATAATTTATAATTTAAAATTAAAAAATGTTGCCGCCCATTTTTGCTTTTTTACACGCTTTTATTTATTACTCCGATATATTTTTTCTTTAGATAAATAAATACTACTATTAATAAAGAGATTAATCAGGATCACATCACGACATAAACAAAACTAATAGTCATAATAATTCCTATCAGTTTATACGGCATTAGCTTTATCAAATCGATAATATAATACAATGCTATTAGTTAATGATAAACCAATACCGATAAGTGCAATTTTTCAAGATAAAATTGGTCAGTATTATTTTAGAGTCGAGTGAAATATAGTGTAGTGCCATTAAAATGGTAATGGAGCCATCAGAACAGGAAGATTTGGAACTCCTTGTTCCCGATGATGCCGTTGTAAGTAGGTAAAATATCTGAAAACGAATTAATTTTCATTACGGTTGCAACACTATCTGTGTTCAGGTATTCATGGGGGGCGTCTATTGGGTGACATTCTACTACAGAATAAAACATCTATCATCTTTGCATCGCTTATTAAGTAGGTACCTATAAATAATTGATAGAAGAGTGCAGTTAAAAAACAATAACTTCACTTCCAAGATTGTTAAGATTGCTGCAATTTTAGAACCTTTCAAAGGAAAGAGGATTGACCTTGTGTAAAATTATTGTAAACGTTCTGGGCCAGTTGATAGCACGTGATATTAACGTCACGTCATAAGCCATCAAGGCTGCTAGATTTTTATGAAAGTCTACTAAAGTTACTAAATAGAAATATCTTCTCTGAAACAGAAGTAATTATGACAAAGACAATTTTCAGATCCTATTTCTTCGTCAATATGTTTCAACTAAATTAAAATGTATTTCTATTTGTTAACCTATAAATATGTGATATAGCGATTCCATAATAATATTTCATGTAGCATGATTAAATGTTTATCTGATACATATTTATTTTTGTGAATAAACATATGCCCAAATTACATGAAAAAAAATTAAGCAGCTTTCGGAAAAAAGTTTGGCAAGACTTAATTATTTCTTGTAGATATAGTAATTTTTAAATGTAATTTTCCAAATTATGGCAACATTATAAGTTTGACATTTAGTCTGCGTCATCGGACAAATGTTGACATGTTGTCAATGTCCGGTTTTTATTTAGTATATCGTAGTTTATTTTAGTTAATTGTGATATTATTAGAAACAAAATATTATATTATCAGTTTATTTAAATATAAGGAATAGTGTGATAAATTATCAAATAATATACAAATATTGTTGCAGGGGACGCAATTATATTCGCTGGAATGCAAAGTGAGTTGCACTAATAACATATTCGTATGTTTTTATATATTTTTTTTCATTTTACTAGTTCTTCTAATTCGGTCGTTTTTGTCAGGTTGTCTCTCTAACACTTTTTATTTCAATCAATTGAAATAGTGGTCGTCTTACTCTGTTCAGTAACACATTAAGTTTTTAAAATAACAAAGCTTTTTTGTTTTATTTTTTTGTAATGTTTGTAATTTTGTAAATTCATATCACCGGTCATAAATAACAAAAT
Organism: Euproctis similis; assembly: GCA_905147225.2. Lineage (NCBI taxonomy): Eukaryota > Metazoa > Arthropoda > Insecta > Lepidoptera > Erebidae > Euproctis > Euproctis similis. The sequence continues at coordinate 6,501,953 of LR990107.1, forward strand.
TAATTATAATATCAATCTCTGCAGGTGATGATGACATCCCTGGTATTGGTCAATATGATGATTTCCACACAATTGATTGGCAACGTGACATTGCAAGGGACCGTATGAGACACAGATACATTGTCAAAAAACGACAAGACTCATTTTGGGACCTGATAAAGGTAAACACATGTTATTTATTTTAACTGCTAATATATTATGTTATTGAAAAAAATAAAACATCTTCAGTTAACTAGCTACCTTTTTTTGGTATTTTTAGTTATATTGATGCGTAGGCAAACTTGGTAGTTTGGCTAAACTGACAGGCTGGTAACAAAAATTTATTAAATCCAATCCAATCTCTCCAAGTATTTGGCTACTATGGAGAATTTGTTTTGCTGCTGTTAGTACATAGTAGGAAAAGATAAAACTACCGTAGTAATTTGTTGTTAAAATTAACAACAAACAGAACTGTGAACTGTAGAACAAAACAAATAATTTATTTCAGATGCGGTCAACCAGTTCAGTAACTAAAATATCACAATAGGCAAAATTACTAACTAATCAGTCTCGGTGGCGCAGTGGTCGAGCACACGGCTTCTGATCCAGAGGACCGGGTTCGATTCCAGACACTGGCTCACACCAATGACTTTACGAAATTGTGTTCGAAAGTTATGTGTGATAAATATCGATGACTGACAAACTTTGTGCCCGGTATGGCAATAGGTTCGCCACCTATTCCATTTGGGACGTAAACATACCGGCGAGGCGAGGCTTAACAGCCGCTGCCTACACCTGCGGGTAACAAAAGGCGTGAAGTTATGTGGTATATATGTTTGAAAATTTTTCAAATCAAGATATTGAGTACCAATAACTTTACGAAATTCTTTTCGGAAGTTATGTGTAATATATATTGATGACTGAAAACTGTGTGTCCAGTGTATGGCAATAGGTTCACCACCTAATTCATTTGACATGTAAACATAATGGCGAGTCGAGGCTTAACAGCCACTGTCTACTCTTCCAAATAGAAAAAGCTTATGTGTTTTTAAAGTCTTGCTATCATGAAGATGATTATTTTTTATTTTTTAGGGCGCCCACGATGCATGGTCAGGATGGGTGTGTGTTTTATTGGTGGGAGTATGCACTGGTATGGTGGCCGGTGTTATTGACATAGGCGCTTCATGGATGACTGACCTTAAATTCGGCATATGCCCACAAGCATTCTGGTTGAATAGAGAACAGTGTTGTTGGTCTGAGACAGATACAACATTCAATACTGGTAATTGTTCGCAGGTAAATGTTCTAGTTACGTTTCAATAATATTTTGTTTCAATATTGTTTGAATATTTATTTTTCTAAATAAAAAAACAAACATTTTCCATGCTTATTATACAAATAAAAGAGTGCTAATTTTTTAAAAACCATTGGTCAAGGCATTGTCAGTTTAAATGAGGATTTCATATATTAGATTTAAAATAATTTATGTATTAACATACATAAATGGTAAATTCTAAATTATAAACATAGGAATAATTGGATGCAGATAAGCAATAATGTGTTAACCCTCATAAACTTGATTTTGAGAAAATGGTGTCTAAAGTTTTTAAACCAATTCTTAGAAAGTTTGTTTGAAAAAATATGTGCCTACTATTCTTTTCTTTGTTTAATATAAAGAATAATGGATTAATAATAGATTACTTTAACAAAAAAATAACAAAGTGGTATATTCTACATAAAAAATGAGGTAATTGTGTGTTGCAAAATATGAAATACACTGTAATATTTGAAATATTAAGTTAAGGACCATAACACAGATTTGATAAATGCCAGTACGGGGATAGAATGCTATTGAATGCATGTTAAGGAACATAAATTAATATTGTTTAATGTATATTATCACTTATAAAGTTGCCAAATTGTTTTAAGTAAAGCTCTTAAGATATTAAATTAGACTTTTACAATATTAAAAATTCAAGAACAAACTATTTATACTATGTCATCCTTCAAATATAATACAGAATCAAATATTTTTTTGTCCGCCACATAAATCAGTCTGAAGTATCATTGACTCAGGTTTTAAATACGAGCTAATATATACTCTTATAAACAAGAGCCCACCTCCTGGACTGCTTTTTTGGATTTTGATTAGAGGTCTTGCTTTGTACTTCATAATCAGCCTATTGCAGTCCACTGCTACACATAGGCCTCTCCCAATGTGCTCCACAGCACCGGATTCTCTGCTTCCGCATCCAGTCTTTTCCAGCAGTCTTTCTTAGATCGTCACTACGTTTACCAAGTTGCGGTCTCCACCTTCGGTCCTTCGGCAGTTATGATCAGCCCATTGCCACATCAGCGAGCTTATTATACGAGCTATGTCTATAGCTATTACTGAGTTTATCTTTCAGAGATACCCGGAGCATAGCTCGCTCCATATCTCGCTTAGCGATTTTTAAATTGTGGACTAGCCTCACTATAAGTGTCCACTGTCCACGCTTCGTACTTAGGAACTTCTTATATTTTTCTAAATATGGACGAGTTAAAATTTGAATCCAAAAATGAAGCACATGTGCCATCTCTACAGCATGGATAGCATTATTGCTGATTTAACACCCCTTTGATCATCCCTTTGATTATCAATAGACTCCTGATTTCTAAATTCGTTAAGGGCTACATAAATTCTTCATTGACTAATAAATTAAATTTTAATAAATAATTAAAAACGTAATTAAACCCTGTAATATAACCTAGCTTCATAAGCTACCATTCATCTAGCTTCATAAGAAGCAGAACTCGAGAATTAATTAATTCCTTTTTAAGTTGATTTGTACATATTTTCTCTCTGCACTTCAGAGGATATCTACAATCGCAGCTGAAATCTCTTTCGCACTAAAGTTATCGTCATCGTTATTTCCTTCCTTTTTTCTTAAGCTAACAAAAGGTATGCATGTGATGTGGTTAAGGTAAATATCTCCGTTATATCTGTTTGAATGATCCAGTGATTCAATAATTACTGCTGAAATGATCTCTTGTGAGAAATTGTCTGGTAATTCGTCATAATCAAACGGACTTTTACACGTAGTCTAATCAAATCAGACCAAATTGTGTAAATATAATAAATTTTATTAGTAATTCTATCAGGTGCAGGTATCTTGAAGTTTATTTGAGCTTTTGTACTAGAATTCCCCAGAATGACTAAATACTTTCTCCACAATAAACTGTAAAAATACCTACTCGTTTTGATTGGGATTATCAGATCAACGAATAAAAAAGCATTTTTCAATACTATGTCAAGATACTTAACACATAAACTATCCGTCATAAAAACCTAGCCTTATTCAGTAATAATATGTATGTACTTTGAACTGTCCTGATATCTTCGTTAAATGCCTTTTACTGTTTAGCAATAATGAAGTAAGCGATTTATCGTATTTATTTATGGCAATCAGTTAGCTGATCGGACCAAATTATATTCTTTTTAGATAAAAATAACTTTGAAGTTGAGATTTAACTACACAATAGTTTAATTAATGATTCCTTGTTTAATTTAAACTGGCAATACAAAGTACAAACGACTTACCCATGAAAATCTTAATATAACAATAAATAACAGACTTACATTGATGATCCAAGATGTACACTTACAGTTCACTAAAACATGGATTTATCGAAGTAACTCAGTAATTAAATTAGAGATATAATTAAAGAATTGCATTTTTAAAAAGAGGTTGTTGTTTGGTTTAGCGCCAACACATTAAGCAACACAGTGTCATGCCTCCTTAACATATATTTCGTAAGGACAGTGGTTCTCAAACTTTTTAAATGACGGAACCCTTTTGGGAAGCAAAATACTGGATGGAACCCTACAATAAAACAATTATTTTTATAAGTGTATTCTTTATTAATCAGCATAATAAAAGTACAATGTATCAGTTACTAATTATTGTTTACTTCACCACTTGGTAAGGACAATAATAGAAAACATTAAAAAAGAAAAATCTAACTAGTGGGAGGTATGAAACTGTTTTTTATTTTTCATCAATTGCTTGATATCAGGTTTGATGGAAGAAAGTTGGAGTCTCATATCAGCTTCGGCGTCCAGTCTATTGCGATATTTTGTTTTCGTGGCTGCGTAGGTAGAGAATCCTGTTTCGCACAAATATGTAGTTGGGAACGGGAGAAGAATATCCAGAGCCATTTGGCCAAGCATTGCATATTCATCTTGGATTCTGCACCAAAAATCATTAAGAGGCGTCGTTTTGAACAATGACTCCATACTTGTGTCTGATGACATTTCTAAAAGAGATTCATATATCTCATTTGACATGTTTTCAGGCTTTTCCAAGTTGGGTAAAAAAGGATTATGAATCCAGGAGTTCACTTTAATTTTTGTATTGTGTTCTTCGGGAAAATACTTTTTAAAAGATGCGCGCATCGAACTGAGATATTGGACCAATTCATCAAACACATTATCTTCAAACATTTCTGAGTCGTTTTCGCTAACAAACTCACTGAGTAACGTAAAACTTTCTATTTCTTTCTTACCAATGCAAATGATCCAAAAATCTAATTTTCTTTTAAAAGCAGTTATTTTATTATAGGCCTGAAACACTGTTGTCTGTTTACCTTGCAACGATAAATTTAATTCGTTAAGTTTTTGAAAGATATCCGCCATAAAAGACAATCGGAACAACCAAGTTTTATCATACAAACGGTCCTTCAAATCAAAAGAAGTATCTGCTGAAAAAAACATTTGTAACTCGGCTCTAAGTTCAAATAGCCTTGTTAAAGTTTTTCCCCGAGACAGCCATCGCACTTCTGTATGGAGCAGCAGTGTTTTATGTTTGCTGCCATAATCTTCACACAATAACGAGAACAATCGGGATTGTAGTGGTCGTGATTTGATAAAATTAATTATTTTTACCGCTTCATCCATAACTAATTTTAGATTAGACGGCATTTGCTTCATCGCAAGTGCTTGTCTATGCAGAATACAATGACTGGAACTACAATTAGGCGCTTTATTTTTCATTCGTGACACTGCTCCTGCTGTTTTACCTGTCATCGCCTTGGCCCCATCTGTACAAATGTCAATGCAATTGTTCCAACTGAGATTATGTTCTTCAAAAAATATATTTTTTTATTAAAAATTTCTTCCCCGGTAGTGTTTGTAAGCAGCGATGAACACATAAGCATGTCTTCTTCAAAAGAACTTTTATATGGATATCTCACAATAACCAGCAGGATAGCCAAACCAGCGACATCAGTCGACTCGTCCATTTGCAAAGCGAATCGTGTATTTTGTAGACGTGTAACTAGTTCTTGTTTGACGTAGCTTGCCAGATCATGGATTCGTCGTGAAACAGTATCGTTTGATAGCGGAACAGTAGAAAGATGCTTTGCAGATTTTTCATCAAGCATGCATTTTGTTATGTCTAATACACAGGGTTTTATTAATTTCTCAGCGATAGTGTGCGCTTCACCTGCTTGTGCAATGCGATAGCTAACTAAATATGATGCCTCCGTGGCCTTTTCGTTGGTAGTTTGTGTTACATGCATCATATTTTTTTGACTTTCTAATAACTGATCTTTTTTGCGAACAAAAAATTCTTTATTCTTGTCTTTAGTCTCGGGGTGTACGGTTTCTAAATGTCGACGCAATTTGGCAGGTGCCATGGAACTATTAGGAAGCAGTTTACTACAGAGCATGCAGAGAGGTGAGCCGTTGGAATCAACAAATCCGAAACTGATATAAGATTCATCATACTTCCTTTTTTTCGTCTTTGAAACCGTCGAGCTTGACGTCGTGGCACTCGTGGCATCATCTTCTGGATCGGCGATTGCTAAATTCTCCGCGCGCATTGCTTTTGAACATTCAGCGTCATTAGAAGATGTTGTTGGAACACGTTTAACACCTTTAAGCCAACGTTCCATTCTTCTTTATTTATAATGTTACAAGTCAGGATAGTGGGGTTTAAATAATGCACAATCGTTACTGCGTATAAGAGACTAAATTTAGAACCTACAGGGAAGAAATGTATAAAACTGAGACAACAGAATACAGCAGGCAGTAAAACAATGGATACTAGTTTCTCGCTAGCGAGCTTGTAAGTAGGTAGTAACTTATCGCTCCGAACGCTAATCATCAACTGACGACGCCAACGCGCGATCGCCGCTTTTATACTTAGTCCTAGACTCGATCTCAAATATTCTCGAAAATACTCGAGTCGGCACCTTTCATAAACAAAAAGCAAAAATAAAAACAGAAATTTAAAAATAGCGTTGTAAACAATATCGACTTTATCCTTTGAAGTTAGAGACGAAAGTCGCTTTTTGACAACTATAGCGTCTAATTCAGAGGCGGCTTTTATCAAAGAGACTGAGCGCTTACAAGTATACTACCCGCTCGTTTTAAGTTTGCCGCTGGCGATAGGTATGAGTGTATGACGTTCGAAATTTTTTATTTAATTGTAACAATAAAAATTGTGTACGTTAGATATTTGGGTAAAACTATGACACATTATAAGTTTTGTTGTCACGTGGGGGAGGGTACGCGCATTCCACAGACCGGCAAACTTAGAGCGAACGCGTTGTACAAGTATAAAATTGTTGAGACCAAACTTATGAGATACTAGCAGACCGCGCGAACTTCGTATCGCCTAAAAAAGGTAAAAAAAATCCACTCATGACCCCGCGCAACATATTTGTCTTAGAAATTGAATACTTAAATTTTGTACACGGTGAATATCTTTTGAATTAAATGTCCAAATGTGATCATTCAAAAAGTTCTAGAAAGGCCTTAAATTTATCTTTTTAATGAAGCAAATTATTTTGTGGAGAGTTAATACCAAGGTACAAAAAAAGAATTTGAAAAACGACATCATTTTAATTAATTTTAAAAAATCAAAAAACCCTTATTGTGCGATAACTATAATAGTTAGATATATGCTCTCGCGACCTTTTTCGTAGACAATTATACGCTCTATAAAAGTGTAGTACATTGTTTTGTTCTGTACTCAATAGTTTTCGCAGCGTTCGCAATGTAAGGGTCACGTACTTACACCTTGGGTTACATTATTGGTTTTATAGTAGGGATCCCTAATTTATTTGAAAATATAATATAGCCTAAAACCTTCCTCGATAAATGGACTATACGCCATTAAAAGAATTTTTGAAATCGGACTGGTGGCTTCTGAGATTACCTCGTTCAAACAAACAAACAAACTTTTCCGCTTTATAATATAAGTATAGATTGTACCAGCTAATGTAACACAAGCTTATACAAATACAAATAAATAATTAAATAACATTCATAGCGTTTTGTCTCCGCGCGGCCGCGGAGTCCGCACAGCCGCGGAGCGACCAGAGAGAGGTGTTTTGATTTTTTTATTTCTAAATTCTTGCGGAACCCCGACAGAGGTATCACGGAACCCTAGGGTTCCGCGGAACACACTTAGAGTATAGCTGCGTAAGGACAATTGTCAATATATTGAACCCCGACTATGTTATGGAACTTAGAGGATTATTGATAAATACTGTACACGTGATTTACCATTTGTTTTATCATTATAATCCATTTTTTTTACATACTTATAGGTTTTAAATGACTTCAAACCATTTTTTAGAATGTAAAATGTGTGATGCTTTATAAAAATATATCAAAATCTTTGAATTTGACTTTTTGTGGGTTGACACATTATTGCTTATCTGCATCCAATTATTGTTATATCCAGGATAATATTGTCTTTAAATTAGCATCACCAAACTTAAAGAGCCTTTGAAACTTTATGAATAATTGTAATTATATTATTTGAGTTATATCAATATAGATTTTTATAGTCATCATATTAACTTTTTTCAAACTGTTCTATAGTATTAACATATGCATAATTTTCTAGTGGTTAACTTGGCCACAAGTGCTGGGTGGTAAGCCCGAGGGTACTGGTGCTTACGTCATTAGTTATCTATTCTACATAGTGTGGGCTCTAATCTTCGCAGCGCTCTCAGCTTCATTAGTGCGCATGTTTGCACCATACGCCTGTGGATCCGGTGAGTCTGCTATCTTAAGTTAGACTTGTTAATAATTTAAATAATTTTGTTAGTCATTTTTTGTATCTGTTTCTGACTCAAGAATATTTGATGCTTCGATTTTGACATAAATAGGAATTCCGAATGCCTCCGAATTCAGTTGTTGCTATTTACCTTTCCAAGGAACAACCGGTATTGTTACTAATTGACAACATGTTTGTCTTAAACATAATGCTCTCTTATAACTCTTATAACTCTTGATCCAACTGTAACAAGATCTATTATGTCAGTTAAGTCAGCTTTCAAAATAAACTATAAGAATAAGCTAGCTGATCACTGTATTGGATGTTTCAATGGATGGTCATACTGAGTTATTGAATTACACCCATTCATTGCTTAGTTTATCACTACGGTGTCATAGTCAGCCGTTAACATATGATATAGGTATCACTGAGATGCATAAAATCGTCATGGTAATTGTCAAGATAACAAAAATATAAACTAACAAATTGTTATCATTCCTCTTCAGCTCCTAATATTATTTGCCGCTACTAAGAGTTTCTTGTGTCAGACGCGTGAAGTTACAAATCATTATTTAAACATTAAGCACGTACTTTGAACGAGTAAAATATGCAATTAGACATTGCATATTTTACCATATTCGATGTCAACTGTAATTGCGAATTGTAATATATTATTGAAATGTAATATTAATAACATTAAAACAACTCTTCAGGATTATATCTCGTTTATTTATTTCTTTTTTTTTTATTTCCCGACGTTTCGAACTCTTTACAGAGATCATTTAGTAAAGAGTTCGAAACGTCGGGAAATAAATAAAAATAATAAAATAAGTAATAATAAACGAGATATAATCCTGAAAAATGTGGTAATGTTATGAATGTGATTCGCGATAATCTGAGAAATAAATATGCAATATTAATCTGACCCCCAGCAATTGTGATGGCATTAAAAAAAACGTATCCAACATTAGCATTTATAATATCGGTGTTTGTATTTACCGTGCAATCTATGTTTTGTTCGCAGGTATTCCGGAGATCAAGACAATTCTAAGTGGATTCATCATTAGAGGCTATTTAGGCAAATGGACGTTGATAATTAAAGTTGTGGGTCTCATTCTGTCTGTATCTTCTGGCCTTTCATTGGGTAAAGAAGGCCCTATGGTCCATATTGCCAGCTGTCTAGGTATGTTTACGTTTAACGTCAATTAAGAAATATACTCTCTTTTATACGAGTCATTTATGCGCCTATATATTTTGATAATTGTAAAATCAGTGTTGTTTTGTTTTCGTAGGTAATATCCTGTCATACTTATTCCCAAAGTATGGACGAAATGAAGCCAAAAAGCGTGAAATATTATCGGCAGCGGCTGCCGCTGGTGTCTCGGTGGCTTTCGGAGCCCCCATAGGTGGAGTACTGTTCAGTTTGGAGGAGGTACTTTATCATATTTTTTTCTTATATAATCTGCACCCTCAAATTAAGTTTTATTATGAGTATATGTAATTATGGGGTTAATTATTTTACAGGTGTCATATTATTTCCCGTTGAAAACGCTGTGGCGTTCCTTCTTCTGTGCCCTGATCGCTGCCTTCATCCTAAGATCGATCAATCCGTTTGGTAACGAACACTCTGTGTTGTTCTTTGTGGAGTACAACAAACCTTGGATATTCTTTGAGCTGATACCCTTCGTTGGACTCGGCATAATAGGGGTAAGCATATTTTATTTTGACTATTGTGGTGATCCTGGTTAATATATAGCATCAGAAGTCATTTTTAAACAATGCGCTCTTGTGTATATAGTTATATGTTTTGATACAAAAATAATGCAACATGGGTTAATTATTGATTGTGTGGTATTTTGCAGGGTTGTATAGCCACAATATTTATAAAGGCGAACATATACTGGTGCCGCTATCGCAAGTACTCCAAGTTGGGTCAGTACCCGGTGACCGAAGTGCTGGTGGTGACGCTCGTGACGGCTGTGATTGCATACCCAAATCCTTACACAAGGATGAACACTAGTGAACTTATATATTTATTGTTCAATCAATGTGGAATCTCAAACGCTGATCCTCTGTGGTGAGTCATCTCTTAATGTCTGAGAATATTTTATCTTGCCCTTGTTAGATATTCTTTAATGTTAAATAAATTATTTGTATTTATTATCGACTCGATGGCATGCTGTTCGAGCACACCGCATTTGTCATTCCAAAAGTCTCGGGTTCAATTCCTATCATACCCACAATGACTTTTAGTAACTTTCACATATCTATAACTTACAAATATAGTTTGGATATTGATGACAAACAAAATTGCACCCGATATATGGCAAGGAGTCCGCCACCTACCTACCATACATGGAGCACAAAGTTTCAGTCATCGATATTTACACTTTTGATTGATTATTTTCAGTGACTACAATCGCAACTTCACCGACGTAAACTCGGCTATTGAGAAGGCGGCGGCCGGTACACGCGTCTACCGCGCCATCTGGCTCCTAGTGCTGGCTCTCATACTCAAACTTGTTATGACCATATTCACTTTTGGCATCAAAGTACCGTGCGGGTTGTTCATACCGAGTCTCGCCCTGGGCGCCATTGCCGGGAGAATAGTTGGCATTGGTATGTCAAAGTCAAAATAAGCTTTATTTTCATAGGTCTTCACGGACACTTAAACATAGTCAACAAGTACAATTTAACTTATTAGTTCCAATGAATACTTAACACGAGCGCTTGAGGAAAGTGCGTCAATCGCCACGAGCGGCCCGATTCCGAGTGTCCGGGCTATCATGAGAAGAATCGGGCAAGAAACTATACATACCAATACATATTATGTATTAAAGTTATATTGTTTACAAGTCGTTGTTTTTATATCATAACAATTTTCAGAGATGTTAGATTTTAATGTGACATATACTTCTTTCTTTGAGAAAACTTTCAGAGGCTACATTAACTATGTTAAAGAATAATAATATGTAGTAATTTTTACGCGATGCCGATTAGAAGTGTATATATAGACAGAGAGTTTTTCTTCGAAATCTCCAAAGGTGCAAACATTTACCATTTTAATAATTTAATTTTTACTTTACTTACTGACATATATACGTTTATATTTAGGTGTGGAGCAATTGGCATATAACTATCCAAAAATATGGTTGTTCTCTGGCGAGTGTATGACCGGCGATGATTGTATAACTCCCGGACTGTACGCAATGGTGGGGGCGGCGGCGGTGCTGGGGGGCGTCACCAGGATGACAGGTTGGACAACAATATTAATAAATAATATCTTGGACACAATACACACAGCGCCCTCTAGTTCCAAGCTAAGCAACAAAATGCTTCTTTTATGGATAGTACATAACGGATATTAATACATATATTATATACTTTTTTTGTAAACACATTTTTATAATATATAGAAGAACACCCAGACGCCATAGAAACATTCATGCTTGTCACAAATATTTGTACATGAGTAGGGATCGAACCCGCTAACCTCGATTCCGCAGTAATTTAACATAAATTCATGCCTTTTTCTACCCGAAGATGTAAGCAGCGGCTGGTAAGCCTCGACTTGGCGAATCGTTATGTCCCTAATGGAATAGGTGACGGAATCTATTGCAATACACGGGGCGCAATGTTGTCAGTCATGGAATTTATCACACATAAGTTCCGAAAAGACTTCCGGGAAATTATTGGTGTGAACCCGGAATCGATCCCACGACTTCTGCATTAGAAGCGGGAAGCTCGACGATTTTTTTCATGGTACCTATAGGGGGCAAACGAGCAGGCGTGTCACCTGATGGTGAACGCCCCCCATGGACACCTGAACGCAGACCGTGTTACAGTTGCGTTGCCGCCCCTTGCAATGGGATATGTGGGGGTCGGAGGTGAGATGGGAAGAGGTCGGGGGAAGGGGTTGGGCCTCCGGATACTTCTCACCGAGCGAAACGAAGTATGAACCACTTTACGTCGATATTTTGAGCGGTAATGGTATTGCAGCCGTCGAGCCGGCCCATTGATGCAGCGAACTGCGTGGTTCTACCACTGTTTAAATAGGATTTTTTTTCGGAAGTTATGTGTGATAAATAGCGATGACTGAAAAATGTTGTGCCCGGTATGGGAATCGCTTCGCCACCTATTCCATTTGGGACGTAAACATAAGGGCGAGGCGAGGCTTAATGGCCACTGGTTACACCTTCGGGTAAAAAAAGGCGTGTAGTTTGTATGCTAATCAGGAATATATTTTTACAGTGTCTCTGGTTGTGATCATGTTTGAGCTGACCGGTGGCGTTCGTTATATTGTGCCACTGATGGCGGCCGCCATGGCGTCCAAGTGGGTAGGAGATGCACTTGGCAGACAGGGTATATACGATGCCCACATTGCACTCAACGGCTATCCCTTCCTGGATAGCAAGGATGAGTTCCAGCACACGTCGCTGGCGGCCGATGTTATGCAGCCGAAGTGAGTATACACATTATATTTAATATTAAATATTTTCATTGTAATATTGATGCCTATTTCCTAATGTTTTTCAATTTTTTCTTGTTTGCGATTTGAGACGGGCAGGATTACAATTTTATCAGTCATCGATATTTAATATACACAACTATCAAAAAGAATACGAATAATAAGATAAGAGATAATAATAAGACCTTTCAATAGTGGTTAAAGGCACTATTATAATACATGACTAATCTTAATTGATAATATATACGCGAATGTTTGTTCACACATGACGACGGGTATTGAATTTACATATGTATATATATAAACTCACGCCCGTATCCCAAGGCGCTATGAAGGCTATGATCCTGACACACTAATGACTGGACAAACAGTCATACATTTCACCACGCTACGCATTTTCCTTTTTTAAACAGAATGTTATTTGGTCGTGGTACCTTCTATCTTAATGTGTATATAATGCTGTGCGTAGACAATTCAAGTCCAAATATATGTATGTTTTATTTGTTCATTAGTTTTTTGCTCTTACACTGTACTTTTTTCCACGGATAGTCAATTATCACCATAGGTGGTATCGCGGTAGGTAGAGTGATTTGAGGTCGTTAACGTCATATGTAGAGTATAATATGGATATGCCTCTAGAAAACCGGAACTTTATATTTATTGTGATATTTGTTCCGGAATGTTGAAATTAGCCTGATACTGTGTATAAGATGAAAAACATATTAATAATATCAATCTACGCTACCAGTGCTAGCTAATGGCGAAATAAATCATTATTTTATTTTATACAAAAACACCTTGGAATAGTTACACTCTATTTTCCCCTTTCTGTTGAATTGGAAATGACGCTTATCAGTATGAGACAAAGCTTGAACAGGGCCTTTTGTTAAGTTTTAAATTTACAATTTCATTTTCAAAATATAGAAATTGTATCCGTTGAAGATTAAAAATAATTAATGGATATGGATAAATTGGCATGTCCATATTATAATGTCCGACGCAAGTACATAAAATCACTACCTTTCGACCCTCTATTATCAGACATAACTTTTGCAAAGGAATTGGTGTATGTCTAAAGCAATGGTTTAAATCTGATTTCTTAGTATATGGACTTCTGTTTTGGGTACAAGACACTAGGCTCAACTTTCGTTATACTTGTATTGCTAAGCAAATAGATATGCATACCAAGCGCAATGTCACATTTATTGTTACTTCCTAATGCATAAGCTATATTATAAATAATTGCACAAGCCTATTTCATACAGCGAATTTAAAAAATTAATATTTATTTGCATAAAGAATCTATAAAAGCATTAATATCCTTTGCCTGGCTGAAGTAGTAGCTTGGAAACTACATAGCGCTGTGTGTAGGTACTGATCCAAAAATATTTAAGGTGATAAATGTTTGTTTTACTTTTGCACAGGCGCAATGAGACCTTGTCAGTGATAACTCAGGACTCCATGACCGTAGATGACGTGGAGACTCTTTTGAAGGAGACTGAACACAATGGGTATCCTGTGGTGGTCTCTAAGGAGTCACAGTACCTCGTCGGTTTTGTACTACGCAGAGATCTTAATCTCGCCATAGGTATATATTTCTAGCATCTTATGTATAAATATTTTTAAATCTTTATCATCATTTTCCTGTTCTTACCCCACTCTTAACTGTGGTCTGCACAACATTTAATCTTTTTGAGCTATCTATGTTGTCAAAAGAGTTGGCTGTGGTTGTATGATTGGCCGCCTGCCTTGCGCCAACCCTCCTTGGTAAATAATTAATAATATAGTAAAAATAGTTACTTACAACCAGCCCCTGCCAATATCCTATGAAGTAGGCAGGGAAACAGAGAACGATAAGGCATGATTCTTACATGCATCTTACACGCTTGTCGGTTTTTAAGGCTCTTGACATTTTTTGACATTACCTTCCTCAAGGACTCGTATAATTTGGCCGTTCTCGACTTTTGCACCTTTGACCATCCTATTTTGCATTGTGTATCTGCTTAGTCAATCTTGATGTATAAGTTATTTCTTAATTTTTCTAGCTAACGCTCGTCGTACTATGGAAGGTATAACGGGCCAGTCTGTGGTAATATTTGCTGGTGCCACCAACCAGCCGGTCGCCTCGCCGTCTCCGTGTGTACACCTCAACCGTATTCTGGATATGGCGCCGATAACAGTCACAGATCAAACCCCCATGGAGACTGTCGTCGACATGTTCCGCAAACTGGGTCTAAGACAAACACTCGTCACACATAACGGGTAAGATATTGTATAAATACAGTTTATAGTATTTTACGAGTATATCATTATAATGTATCAGTAATTGGACAAAATTCGCCTCATCACATTGATAGAATGCTACTTTAAAAAAAATGAATATAACCGATTTAAAAATTAAACAGCTAATAAACTGATCCATTTTCATGTGCACTCGACCAGTAAAATATATACACATAAAGTGATGCTTAATTTCTTTTCATATTTTTATTCTATATAAACATTCGTACCTCTAGAACACGTCCAAGACTAGTGTAACTAGTACAGTAGAATTTTCAATGTGTTTATATTTCAGACGTCTGCTCGGCGTGATCACCAAGAAGGATGTATTAAGACATGTGAAACAAATGGACAATGAGGACCCCAGCTCTGTGCTGTTCAACTAGGTGCAGGCAGAGACTTCTCACAAGCTCAGCCTGCATATAACCCGCCCCCGGAGACATACAATACTACTTACAAGAATATATATGTTTAAAACAGCCTCCAAAATAACATACAACATTTATCTGTGGAAACAAATAAATATATGAACAAACAGTCAATATAATATAACATTATATATAGATATGAAATATTTGATATGTACTTTATATGATGCAGATTACATATTATGTTCCAATCCCGGGCACTACTTCTTATACATGTTGTAAGTTATTTAGTGTTTGGTTCCAATATTTTTTATATTACTATAATTTACAATATTTTTTTAAATATTACACATGAGAAGCAGGGTTGATTTCACACATATATTTCTATTTACCCGCTTTATCTTATTATCATTTATAAGTTTAATCATAGCCTGGTCGATGGATTATCGCAGGTTGTTTTATATTATATTGATCATCAGTAACATTCTATACTATACAGCATGTATATATTTTAGTAAAATGCAATTGACTGTGACTTCATCCTGTTTATGGATTATTATTTTAATATAAATACATCACACTAGTAAACTCTTGGAGCCATTTCGTATTATTTATTTATAAGTGTAATAAATTGATATTTGATATTTCTCTTGTTATTTTTAACTTTATGAACGCATAATATTTTCAATTACTTATTTATATTATTTTGTATTTATTTAGACAATTTTTTTAACTGTTTTATTTTTGAAACTCATGTGTACTACAAAAATATTGAAGACATAACTCTCACATCACATAATGTGTTTTACAGATAGTAAAATAATGAGATTGATCTTGAAGTGGCTGTGCATATAGTTGTGGAACAAGAAGCATTACTATTCCACAATTTAAAAATAAAACCGCGCAATTGTAATATTGATTGTTTGATTCATCGATTGTAATGTTAATTGATCAATCAATTTGTTTCGTTTTTTTAACCTAATACAACACAGTTTATATGTAAATAATGAATTATTAAATAATATGATTGATATATTACTAAATGTCTAATATTGTCTAATTTTAAGTAGTACATATTTTTATTATTGTCATTTTTATAAAATATAATTATATTATTTTGATACTTGTAGATGTCACACATTATATATATATATATATATATATATATATATATATTATGCAAATTCTAAAACCCCCCATGAATGGCTGTCGGTTTAGTTAATTTTAAATTGTACATTTTTGTAATAATTGATGATTGACTTTTATTTGTATAATTTCTGGTACTTTTTATTTGATTTTTTCTACACTTTTAATGCTAATCCGATTATGTAATTGTCCGCTTTTAGTATATAATATTGTTTTTTTTTTTATTAGATGTTTTTGATGTATATAAATTTGTAATTGTAAATAATATTATTGCATGAACACATAATATACAATATAAATATGTCAAATAATTTATTGCAAACATTGTTAGTATAGAGGTGCTTTCTCTGTATCAATTACATTTCAGTTAATATAAATAATTTGAAACATTTACAAGCATCTAATTGTCCTTACGGTTCCATACATAAAAATATCTTCCATATAGCTACGGTCAGTATTGATGTTTTCCATTTGCCAACATTAACAGCTAGTGGAAAATTAAGTAAAATTAGTACTCTAGCTGAGTGTTGTTACCAATATATTTATCGTTCAATTGAGAAATGAATAATCAAATTCAGTGACTAGGACTCAGTGCTCTAACTATCTCATCTTATAGACAAGGAACACTTTGCATAGGAATATATATTTCTCTTATCAAGAATGTTTTCAAAGTAATCTGTACTGTAATATTCACCTAATGTGCAATTCCTTTTAAATAAATTTAATTAAGGATTCAGTCGCGGATTTTTTCCATCTCGATCTATGGTAAACTAAGCAGCCGATGAACCAAATTTGATGTACATATTTCGAATTTAAAATTGATACAGGGATGCCACTTGTTTTAGTATAACTATTATTAATGCAGCTGCGTTAGTTTTTATTGTTTTATATTCCTTTTCAATAAACACTGTAGTGTCATGTATATATTGATGATTTATATTATTTTTAGTGTATGTATATTTATATATTTGAGAAAAAATATTAAGCGGATGTAATGAATGCATGTGGACATTGGCCGATGTGTTTTCTCGTTTGTCAGGCAGGAACTATTTGTATATTATTATATTTGTATAAAAGGACTGAAAAAAGTAATGTAATTTTGACTAGTAAAACATATATAAATATAGTACTTTTTGAATATTTCGCGCACTTTTTTTATATTATCATATGAACATTATATAAAAATATTTTTTATAACACTGAACAACATACACCCATATAATTTAAACATATATATCCAATATTGAGTTCAGCAGAATTAGCTGTTGTGTTTTGACAATTTCATATTTCAACGTTTGATAAACATATTGTTGAATAAATTTTGCAATATGTGCCACAAGATAAATTTTACAATTAATGTTTTAAATTAGAACAATACACAATTTATATACATACATGCATAGTTTTTTTTTCTAGTATTTTAGTATCGGTGGCCTAACTCACGCTTAGTCGCTGTTATAAACATATTAGAGAGCTTTGTGTGTGTATGAAAAATATTAATTTAGATGGTCATGGCCCGAATACTGAACAGCCACTCAAATATATA
Organism: Euproctis similis; assembly: GCA_905147225.2. NCBI lineage: Eukaryota > Metazoa > Arthropoda > Insecta > Lepidoptera > Erebidae > Euproctis > Euproctis similis. Next base: position 6,519,791 of record LR990107.1, read on the forward strand.
AGCGCTACTTAGGTGTTTAAGTAGCTGTCACATTAGACAGAATACGTGAAATTTGAGCAGTAAGTAGCACTTTATTGATTATCAGATTTGAGTGGCGGTTCAGTATTCGAGCGTAATAGTGTTTCAGGTTTTGAAGTTTGTTGTCGAAAAAAAAAGATATTTCAGATATTTTAAAGATGGAGGATACATAATTAGGTTTTAGATATTTACATTGTAATAATTCAAGTGATAAAACTATCTCAATTTGCTTGTTGTATATTTTTTTTTGCTGATTTACGTACATCTGTGTCATAAGTGCGTAAATTATTAATTAATTAAAACTTAACTATTAATTATTATTATTATCATGATCTATCAATGGTCGGTCAGTTTGTAAAAGATTTGAAAATGATAGGTGCGTGTGTTTTTATTTTTTTAATTGTCTTTTCGCATTGTTTAAATAGCAATCATGCAAATTCGTAATGTATCAGTTTTATTTTTTTTTATTAAATACTTTTTCTATCTTAGATTTATTCTATGATTGATTCACGTACAGTGAAATAGGAAAAAAATGACAGGTATTAGAGTATCCGTAGACAGTTTTTTAACAGCTATTTAATTTTTAAATGTAAATTTTTTATTAAGTTTGCATTTTGTATGATATAACTTATTTCTATCATAGTAAGAACTGACGACGGGTTTTATAATATTAGATATTGTGTTTTAATTGAACGAAAAATAAAAGAATAATATTAATGTAAAAATGTAACTCGCAACACAGCACCGATTCTGTAGTGTCTTGATAAAATACAGTAAATTTTTAATAAAATCTATCATCAAGATGGTAATCTCTCCTCTTTGTTGTCGATCAGTCAGACGGAGATATAAATGAGATTTTATGTAATTGTGAAGATTTTTTTTTTTAATGAATGTAACAATATGTTGGACATTTTAAACGATTCACACGTTCAGTGTAATAACGTTTGTCGTGTTTTGTATCTGAAAATATTAACTATAAGAATGGAAATATATAATAATAAAAAGCTATTATATTTATGCGATTTTAATGTTTATGCGATTCTTTTATTTATATTGGTTGCTTAGTTATGGATTTGTAGTGTGGACTTTTCAGATACCTAAAGTCCAAGACATTACGAACAAGCTATCAAAATTTAAGTCTCATTTTGCGATTTTTCTTATTGCTGTGCGTGATATATTTTGCAAGTTATGTGCTGTGCAAATTTTAAACAACACCATGTTGTGCCAAGCATTACCCCTTTTATAAGTTTTATGTTTGCTTTATCCAAAAAAGGCATACAATTTTGGGAATAGTCCTATTTTCAGTCAGTACTATTTTCTTTTTCAAAAACATAGGGCTCAACTCTACAAATATTTTCTTAATGAAACATGTTGCAATTTCATATTTACAACCGATAAATAGGTTCTGTGTTTATACACGACATATATACTTAGTTTCGACCTGATTGCAACTAAGATTTGGTCAATACGATTTTTTTTTATTACGTACGTACTGTGCCGTAACTTCACGACGCCTTTAATACTCCAACGTGTAGGCCGCTGCGATTGCCAAAATACGCTAGTTTAATTTTCTAGTAATGTATTATGTGCTTTTATAGTAGGGGAAGCCCGTACCGCTAAATTTTCAGTTACTCAAGCGTCATGGAGACTGATTAGATTGTGAAGATTTGGGCCTAAAACGAATAATTTATGTTCATTTTGCCATTATAGTGGGGAAAAAATAAGCACACGCTCCCGGCGGGTGTTAATTTTCAAAATATGTAAAAAAAAATCATTTACTTAAAAATACTCGAGCACCTCAGACATTCACGGTGTTTACCCGCTTTGTTTTTCTAACAACCGAGAGATATTATTCTGACGAGTAATTAGGGGCTTAATTAGATGGCTGTAGAAAAGGGTATAAAAAAATACAAAAAGTTATTCGAGCGTGTCAGATACTCGAAGGGAATATTTAGAAAACTCAAAAAAGTGTCCTATTCAAATATCTGACGATTTGGTAGAAGTACATTACAAGGAATACAGTTCCTCCTCATATAGTTTTCTGACGCACTCGAGTTACTCTTCAAATCCCCACTTGGGCTCCCCTATTATTAGGCGCCGTCATCTCGCCGGAGATTAGTTCTGGGTTCTCTCAATAATTGCAGACCCGCAATCCCTATCTCGGCCTAAATACATACTTTTAGCAACAGTATAAGTGTTTTAAATAATAACAACATAACTTCACGCCTTTTGTTACCCGAAGGTATAGGCAGCGGCTGTTAAGCCTCGTCTCGCTGTTATGTTTACGTCCCAAATGGAATAGGTGCAATACCTATTGCCATACTGGGCACAAAGTTTCCAGTCTTCGATATTTATCACACCTAACTAAGTTAGGTTAATTCGGAAGTTAGGCTAACTTGCGAAAACAATTTCGAAAAGTCATTGGTGTGAGCCAGTGTCAGGAATCGAACCAGGACCTCTGGATCCGAAGCCGTGTGCTCGACCACTGGGCCACCGAGACTATAAATGTTTTAAATAATATACGTCAAATATCATGCATTGAACAACAATAATTGAAATCATGGACAATTGTACTACTAGTATTAAGTAAAACAATAATATATATATTTTCATTTATTTATTTCATTTAAATACTGTGACATACAATCGTTAGTTATTAACAACAAAATAAATTGTGTTACATATATCTTTGCACATTTTTTGTCTTATTTAAAACGTAAGCGATATAATTAAAAAATAATAATATATATTTAACTAAATTTTGGTTTAACACATAAATCCAGCTAAAATATATGAACACTAAAAAAATAAATATTGTTAACACTATAATACGAAAAGGTATCACAAACTAAGTTCGAATACAAATGATAGGTAGTTAATCACTCTATAGAGCTTTTGCTGACACTAAAATTAAATTAAATATTCATTGATGGTAAAAGTAACTATGCAGTATACGAATGTGGCTGCATTTACAACTTTGCAACAATATACAGCATGTTATTAATAAGCTATACATGCGTATACACAGATCTTACACATTGGAGCCAACTGCTTGATGCGAGTAATGAATAACGGTTAAAAACAAATCAAACATTCCTTCATTTAGATTTGAACGCTCCAGTGACAACTAAATGATAAGTAAAGGATGTCGAATGGTATATAATTTATAAACTCTTACAATATGAGCGCTTACAAAAATATTTTTATTAAGTCGATATTATATAATTTGGTTTTGATGCTAGGCTCAGCCACTATACATATCTGTATGATGTATTGAACAAAGATAAATGAGATCAGCAAATTTGAAAGTTAAATGAATCAATATTGTATTAATTATTAATACCATCTTCCATAACATTTGGATCTGAAGGTTTTGCCGCAATATTTGTTCTTGTTGCAACCTCTTCAAAAGAGCATAATAAACTATGGGAGAAAATCTAGTCGAAATTAATGGTTGATCACATATATGGTTTTATAGCAAAATGAGAATTAACTAATTCAGATTATTTTTTATTGTCCGTGGTAATAACTCTCGATCTTTGAAATATAGAAACTATGTCCACCGCTTATCTGTCTAGAGGTGGAATTTATTTTTAATAACGCTGACAGAGAACGTAGATCCTGAATCTTTATAACAATTTTCGTGAATCGAACTTGTTTCATCATTATTAAAAAAAATATATCTTGGTACAAGTAGAACAGTTTGTATATACAAATTAATATCTCATTGCCGTTAATCTAAAGTTTGTTGTATATATATATATTGAAAACGTGATTAGCAACAAAATACGGTTTATATACCCCAACTGTAAAATAAAAAAAAAACAGTAAATATTATTAATAAACTAAGATTTTTATACAGATTTTTTTTTTTATAAAGATTACCTTACACTTTCCTATATATGGATATATCAAGATTCCATTGTTTATAATTTATATATTGCCAAGCTTGAGTCATGTACACAACCGAAATGGAACAATAATTACATGTTAATAGCAAAATGGTATATCAAAACAAATTGCCCAGATAATATTATAATTTTAAACTTAGTAATATTTTTTTTAGATACATTCGATTACAATCTTACAATGTTATAATTATACGTAACATATTGAGGGTATGTATTATTATGCAATATATTAGTTGTGTTCTATCAGTGATAACAAAAAACAAACTATGACAGTCAATGTATCTATGACATAGTAATAGTTCTTTTTATTACATCCGCCAAAAGAGAGGGAAAAATGTGGAATTATCACATATGAATATCAGAAACTTCATTATAAATAGTAAAAGAGGCTAGTTTTACGATTACTAAGCGTGCAATACACCGGTACAATCGCTATAGTCGCGTCAGCGTTTAAAATGTAGTGCCACCATCTGCATTGTTCGGTATAAAAACCACAAAGGGTGTACAAACACAAAATATTACAATTTCATGAAAGTTACTCCAATCAATAGTGGATGTCTGAATCTGTATGAGCGATAAATATGACCGGTTTAATATAGTCATTGAGTAAAAAATTTGAATATTAACTAACAAAAATAATCACTACAGACTTTTTATTGAATAGTATCCCATAGTTCATAATTGCAATACATATTATTTCAAAAGCAACAAGTTTCATTACCTCTTGTTTGTACGCATCTAGTATAGTGTAATGTGATAAAAGTAATGTTATTTTATAAAAAATCTCACACTAAAAGGAATATAATAATATTATAATGACTGGCATTATATTGTAACGTAATATATTGCTAGTCAATTAAAATAAGATTGTGATTTTTCAAGATAAAAAACCAACATACAATAAATATTAAATAAATTAAAATAATATTGCAGCAATTTAAATTTCCAATATTGTGATACTGTTTCAGAAATATTATACATCAACTTGACTGTGCGAACGATAGGTTATAAGACAGGGGACTTTTATTTTAGAGACTTATATTTAACATAAAATGAGTTTGAATTTAAATTTAATATTTGTGTGGGTGTGTGTGGCAGAATCACTATTACTTGGTAAAATCTAAGATATGTTATATTTATCTGGGGATGCAACATATATTTATGAATATATGTACAGTAGGTAATACCGTTCTCAGTTTACCCATATTCTTGCCTCTGGAGGGCCACCGACACTTTGTAGAGGCTCTCCATCATGAAGGATAGATTCTGCGATAGCTCGTGGACAGGACGTGTGATGGCTACCATGTCTGTTGAATAATACAATTGAATATTACATGTACATAGAATTCAAATAGTATTTTAACTATATATGATCACATTTACATTCGTATTATATTATTGTTTATATCATGATATTTCTCAAATATTTATTTAACAACACAAGTAAATCAGAAGTACCAGTAAGTTTAATGGAAATTATTTATTTGCAACGATACAAATTAAACTCCCAAAAAGTATGTATTTATTATTTGTATTCTAATACAACCTTTACTGCTTAATGCAAGCACTGGACCAACGAGACATATGAATTAATTATTTTTTTAAATATTATAACATAATCCTGAAACTAGCCAGTTATTACATATATAAATGATACTATGTAGGGCTGCCACGCGTACGCATAGAAAATAATGTAGTATACTTTTTATCTCGCTATAGTTTTTGGTAGTGGAGTAGATATTCCAAAACTTTAGTTGATTCCAACGACTGCGAAGACAGAGGTAAGTAGTTATAAATATGCAAGTAAATTACCTGGTTGCGCCTGAGCTAGGCCCTTACAGTACACGTGCAGCAAGCTGGTGACGTCGTCCTCAGGTAACTCTCCCCGCTCCAAAATACGCTCAGCATTACGCTCGCGGACCAATGCAAGGGCGGTGCTCCATCTTATGGAATTTACAATTATATACTTATACCTATTGCGCATTGAAATATATGATAATCGATAAGACTTGAAATCGAGTACAGCACTGCAATAAGATAATTTACCAACAAGTACATTCTACGATTTCAAGGATTCCATAGTTTTAATATGTCTGAAAGCTCTTAGTGGCACAATACTCAAATGTAAATTATGTCTGGCCTAGTGAAAATTGGTACCTAGTTGCTGGGCGAAGTGAGAAGATAAGGGCTTTATTTAGTTTCTCAAAATATTTGTGAAGGGTCTGCGTTTATGAAGTCTAGCAAACTGCAACTTGACCACAGCGCCACCTAACGGTCCCGTCGCAAATCTGAGCCATATTACAAGAACATGGACTCAAAATTTCATTATATACAACACGAATATGTACCATGTCTCCTTTCGTAAGTTTTAGTTGACTTAAAATGAGATGGCACTGTGTGATGCGACCAGAGTCTGGTCGCATCACACAGTGCCATCTTGTTTTGTCTCTCACATGTTTTGTCTGGTCACCAGACAAAACATTTTAGGGGGGTTGGGAGCTTTATCGACCAAAACTATGTTACCCGACTGTGCGGGAAGGAGGTTTATGTTTTTCGAGTATACGTATTGTATGTATTAGATATCTATTGACGTTGACCTGTAGGCGAGACGGCTTTATAGATTTAAACTTTAAAGGTGCGGTTTGATTCACTTTATCTTTGAGGGAGAATACGTGAGTTTCCAATATGGCGGCGGGAACAAATGATAGTGTAATTTTGCTTATTGTGATATTTTAGTTCCTGAACTGGTTGTCCGCATCTGAAATAAATTATTTGTTCTGTTCAACTTACTTCTGTCTTTGCATTAAGTGCATGAGTCTCGCATCGTCGTGAGGCGCTGGTGAGTGTTCTGACCAAGAGTCGCTAGTACTAGCTGCGAGATGATTCCTTACAGCACACACCGCTGCGCTCATTTCTACACCCTGAACAAAAACGAAATTTGAATGAGTGAAAGATTTTTATTTTTTTTGTAATATTTTAAAAGAATTTAATATGAACTTCGTCAAAGGGCATAATGCAAATAACGTTGGCGCGTACTGTTGACATAGTGTGCTTTTAACTTTCAATTTATGAAAAATGACAAAGAAATAGGATGATGATATTGAATCAAAACGACACTAAAACTTCTTTATGAATAGGGGAGGATATTTGGGGGATGAGGTAGTTTGGGGGCGTTACTTCAATGGCTGCAACAGATGGGCGGAGACTACACACTGATTGGTCATCCCGCGAACATCTCCCGCCAGGCAAGTGCCTTGTCTTTAATACGCATGTGCATCTGCATGTATATATTTAAGTACAAATATTAAGACAGCTCAGAAGCGAGCGGGCCGGCGCGACTAGAACAGTGAGCAAGTGACTCGAGACAACGGAACTCCTGTCAGCTGGTATTCGCAGTCCGGAAGAGAAGTGGTGGAAGTGGAACAGTAAGTACATCTAATGTATTAGAATTCATTCATTTTTGTCCGTAATCTTACATACTTTTGGAAATAATCTATAAAATTTTACATCTTTGGCGTTTCAAACGCTCGACTGTGGTCCAAGTTTTCATAATTGTTTTTTTCCTATTTAAAGATGTTTCAGAATAAAGTTTTATTTATAATATATTAAAGCGTCATAGTTTTATATATTTATATGTTTGATTATTTCTGTTTGATATTTAGTTAACGCTGTTTGATATTTCATTCGGGCTATTTTTTATTTTGTTACAGTGCAGTAAATATCAAATAAAAAAATATTTTTAATAAACTCAACATTTAAATCACCATCCGCAATAAACTCGTGTATTGTTAATTTAAGTGTTATAGTGTTTGAAAAAATCGTCTTTTTTGTGCAATACTTTTGAGTCTTAGGATTTTATTAGCTGTGTTGCTGTGCTATTGTATATTTGTGTTTAGGAAAAATTAGTTCCATTATACATGGAAAATTAAAAAAATATTAATAACATTTTCATTTTAAAAGTGCGCCAAAACATTGACTGTCACGTTCCGTTTTAAACAGTAAATTGTTTGTATAACTATAAAGAGACGGGTTAGCAGTTGACTATAATGACGTCACACCGGACAGTAGGTACTTCAGCGTATTTCGTCCACGTTACCTTATTGTCGAGGGCAGCACCGTAAACAGCTATCAACATTTTATTGTTTGTTTCCAGGAGCAGCAACAGTTGAAATATCAGCTTGTATACGCAACGGGACAGATCATCAGAGCGGGCCAGCTCCAGAGCCTGGGAACAACAGCAGTTGATTAAAAGAGCTAGAAAAGCCAAGATGCCGCAAAGAAACACTTATATGAACATCTGTATTAATTTATATCTCCTGTGGTCCACCTTTAGCATTTTATACGTTTTGGTCTGCGTTATGAATATGCAGCTGGATTCGGCGGTTATGTTCGAAAGCGTTTTGATAAGTCCGGACCCTCGACTCCCTAACGGCAGATTCTCTGTAAGGATAGAGAGTGAGCCTTTGGAGCTCATGTTGCGCTTCGTAGTAGTGGCATTGAAATCCATAATGATGATGACCTGGGTTCTGCTCCTTTTTAAAATAAGGTACCGCTGTTAAAGAAATCAATAATTCTCCGACGATATTTCAATTTATCAACACTATCTACATACATGTTGGGGTATAATTTATTTGGTGAAATGGGCTAATTTCAATAAAATGTACAATTATTACCTCGAGCGCGTGTTCCCTACGGTCGAAGTATGTTTCAAGATGTTCATTTATCTCGAGGGCTGCATATCGAACGGAATCTCGCAAACGTGATGAATCAGCTGCCAGTGGGCCCACCCATAGCAATGGTGGTTCCTCGGCGCCTAGTCTATCCAGCACAGCACTCAGTTCCGCTCCGCCCGCTCCGCTCAGCGCACTGTCCGCGCATAAACTTATTGTTTTCGATGACACCTCCTGTTTACAAAATGTATTGTATCTAATTTATTTCTGTGTATTTCACTATATAGCAAAAGTTGATAAATAATTGCCTGTCAGTGTCATTCCATAGATATCTAATAACAAAAAAATAACCTAAATATGTTGATCGTACGTAGAGTTTAATGTTTAAATAGAAATTTTATGCATATTTAATGTTGAAAAAAAAAATGTAACCTGATCTAAATGTTAGAATATTTAAAGAAAAAAAAATCTAATCTAAATGTTAGAATAATTCAAGAAGTATATTGTATATTAGTATAGAAAGTCTTATCGTGAAATAAATAAATGTTGCAATGAGAACTTGTGTTTAATTTAAATAAAAGTACAGTTTCTTTTTTAAACAGCGTGTACAAAACAGGTGCAGGAGTTAAGTGTTTGCGATGATGATACCTTGAGTACGGTATGTAGCCGGTGGACAAGTGTGAGTGGCGACATGAGCGCGGCGTGACGTAACAGTGCCACCACGGAAGCTCGCCACGCATCACGCACCATGGGACCGGTACTCGGCACTGGGGTCACGTCACCACGTTCCCCTGCGTACATATAGTACACGATGAAACGAAATACACACCAAACTATTTGCTTTACAAACCACAGCTTTTTCTTTCCACGGATTGTAGTGGAACTTATGGTAGTGCTGGTTTAGTAGATTAACGTTACCATCAGGTTCTCCGCTGGAGGCGCTGGATGACGAGTGAGTACGTGTCCGCATCACCAGTTCGTGAGTGACACCGACGTCTCCCTCACCGCGGCTACCGCTGGCGCCGTCTTCCCATCCACCTTCCTCGTCAGAAGAATCCTCGTGTCCAATCTAAGTGTTGCCGAATTGCAATAATAAGTAATTTTTATAGATAATGATATAAATAAAAAAAAGTTGTTCGCATGTAACGATGTTAGCTTTAGAAGACACACAGGTTAGTTAGGCTCAAAAGACTTAGTTCCCCCGTTGTCAAAATAAAGAAAGTGAATGATTAAGATATTCGATGAAGTTGACAATAAAATTGATACGCACTGGTTTCATAATGGGATGCTGGTCTGGTGGCCTGGTCTGCTGAGGAGGAGGACTGCGTTCTAGAGGGGCGAATTCATCACGTTCCTCGCTCGGCAGACGTCTGCGTACACCCCAGTTGAAGTTATCAGAACTCTCACCCTGCAACCACAAACAAATTCACACAAACCCGTTCAAAATAAAAATTGCTGTCTACAACAGTAATACAATAGTATTGGAAAAAAATACAAACGTTCCCACCTCAATACTCTCACTCTCATATTCCAGAAAGTCGAAGTCTTTGAACACTCCAAAATGATCGGTAGGCGGCGCACAGCCGGAGGGCTCATTGCCTGGAGTTCCAGACACCTCCTCCAAAGAAGACGCCATCGATGATTCACGCTCAAGTAATTCTGAACTTTGACTGAAGATCACCTGACAAATATTAACAAAAAAACATTAGACTCTCATAGTAACTTTTTTGTTATAATTTCTACATATACAATTTATCTTCAGGCCAAGTACCTTACGAAGTAGGCGAAATGAACTGAGTGCCATTAAACATGATTCCTACACACATTACTAGCTTCGTTCATCTTCATAACTCTTTTCATACACGTTGTAACATCAAGTGTTCATATAAAAAAAGCTTACACTGGTGCACGTAGCCGTGTTTCGTCCAACACGTGCGAACAAGTGACATTATGCGTATACGTTGCCGCGTGCTCGAAAAGTGCGTTGATCATTCTATTGGTTTAAATTCTAAACTTAAATGGGATGATTTTGTTTTTTCGTTTATTTACTTTAATTTGATAAAAAACTATTTATTTTAAGACCACTTATTACAGGTTTACGTGTCTTACGTTGTTTGAAATACAATGATTTTATTTTAATTTGGTTGGGTCTAACTGGGATGGTCGAGTATTCTGGCCGCTACACCTTTTATGCACAAGCTTACTGCTTGAGTAGCGATAATAATATTGATAAAGCTGCATCTGCCCGAGTGCCGTCACTTGTTTCATTTAACACTGCCTAGAATCAAATAAATCCCTAAATGTGTTACGCACGTGCAGACCGGCGAGAAAATATTACCTATCTCTCTATACATTTTTTCGGGAATTAAGGCTGTGAGAATTTAATTTCATAACATATATGTATATATATAATCTATCTATATATAGAGTAATTGTATATAGATAACATATAGTTTTGATATCTATCATCTATGTAATTCATATATTGATATTTGGGATATTTAATTATTCATAAAATATTGGATAAATTACCTACTCACAAAACAAAAAGCAACAATGTTTCAAACGTAAGTGCGAATGTTGGGAAAGATGGTGGGATCCTTCACCATTTTACGAACGAAAGTAACATTATATGTTAATAGACATATTATGTCTATTTAACAATTTATAATTATTGATATATCGGACATGTTAAATTATTAAAATATGTAAATAATGTGCTGTTCATTTGTATAATATGTAATCAAGGCTATAATAATATTATCCCGGTGAAGCCTCATCTATTCTGTCTTGATGCAGGAAAGGTGAAACCTGGGAGTCCGTGGCATTTCAGTGTCATAGTTTTAAGAGCTTGTTAATAAATATATTCAAGATCAAGTGCACGTAGGACTTGCTCACCAAATTGGAATATTTAGTATTTTCTTTTGTAGTTGAAGCAACTATTATCGAATTATTGTTTCTTATTTATAAAACTGTAACGTATTTAATTTTTTTTGTGTCTGTCGGATGGTTCCGGGTAGTTTCCAAACCCGATTTTGACAGGATATTCACTGGCAGGTAGCCGATGAAATAAAATGCGACGTCCCAAATGGAATAGGTGGCGAACCTATTGCCATACGGGGCACAAAGTTTTCAGTCATCGATATTTATCACACATAACTTCTGAAAACAATTTCGAAAAGTCATTGGTGTGAGCCAGTGTCAGGCATCGAACCCAGACCTTTAGATCAGAAGCCGTGTGTGCTCGACCACTGGGTCACCGAGACTATGGCTATTTGTAAGTTTAGAAAATTCATTAATATTCATTGAATTCTACCCAGACGAAGCCTCGGGCGCGAAAAGTCAAAAATTAAACTGGTACAAATGTATGAAAAAATAATGAGTCAATAAATTTGGAGATTGAACCCATTATCACGGGTAATATTGTCATTCATAAGGCTTCATTGGCAATTATAATCAGACATCAATGCAGTCTATATTTTTTAATAAAGCCTCTATAACTCGACCAATAGAACATGGTATCGTCGCTTCACTTGATTTTTCGTACACAAGTATGACACTTATTAAACACGTTTGACCGATTCAAGTTATGAATAATATAATGTTATCTAAATAAATAAAATGAGAGCATTCTCAAAAAAAAAAACTAAACGTTGTTCTCACACGTTTGCCTATTCGAATTCGATTCACATTTGTAGATCATGTAGACGTCACAATAAACATTTTGAACAGTGTTGCATTACCAATGAAAATCAGCAAATAATAATGAGTCGATGTGATGGAAAGCGAAGCAAATACATGTATATATACATATATATATATATATATATATATGTTCAGTGTTACATAATATAATTATTTATATGTAATGATTGCAATGAATTAATACCTAATGGTGGTCGAATATCGAATAATACTTATTTGCAATTGTATAATCACAAAAATTAAACAAATCGTTATCTTCAGGAGCGTCTGAAATAGCGTGTTGTGTTTCAGCGTGAAAGCATTTTGCAATATTGATAGGTATACGTAAGTAATGTAATACTGAGAGTTTACCTTAGAACACAAAGTGGTAATTAAATCGTCCTAAAACGCAGCAATGAATAAAAATTAATATTATACATTTATTAGTTGTGTTCGAATAATTGTGTTTGTAAGACGGCTATGTTCAATTTTCAACTGTATATTTATCATTTAAAAACTATTGAAGACATAAATAAATAAAGCCCAATGAATGTATAATAATTCGGGTCTTATTATCATGTCTGCTTCAGTAGTATACATTCCAACTTCACTGTAAATAAAAAGTATGAACAGGCAACAACAAATAAAATAATAATAAAAATTATCGGTGATAGAGGAACGCATTTCACTCCATTAATGGGCTGGCCAAATCGGTGAAATACTACGAGTTTTTGAAAGTCGACGTAATGCTCATGTCTCTTCTTGGTCGGTAAGAGTATCTGAGGAGGGTTCACCCATTCTCGTCCGCTATACCGTAATCCTCCCCATCCTAACCTAAATGCCGGCAACTTACTCTCTCGGGGTTATCGATGCCTATGGGCGCAAGTCGTTGTCACCACCAGGTAGACTGCTAGTTCGATCTCACAAAAAAATGTTTTTTTTTACGGTGTCGTGATGTGATAATTAAGCAATGATTTTAGTTTTTTTTATTATTATGTCCACTGTAGATAAAACTGCAACGGCACTATCTATGTATTTCAGAATAAAGTATCAAAGGTATGGATTATTTCATTGCGGAATGAAGCTAGTTGTTTTGTATCAATTATAAATACATGTAGTAATAAACATATTAATCACAATCACACTCGAGCTTTGAACTTCCTCTCGCAGAGATGAAAAGTACAGTTCAAGCCCGCCTTCGATAAAGAATGGTTCAATCAGTGTGTCCAGCACCTCTACGAACATGTTGTGCATTATTAAAGATCGTTATCGGACATTAATATATTAACTTTGTATACAGTGTAAAAACTTCTATCGACATATAAAAAAATATTAATGCATTTTATATTAAATACACTTACAGAAGGACTCTTGGGAAGACCAACCCTTTGGCCACAGGTCGTTAGTAGATTTACAAGACATTCACGTACTCGACTCTGTTGGATAGAAAGTAATATATTATTTTACACTAGAAATGATGTACTTGACTCCAGAAACCGTATGAGCGTAATTATGTATGTAACTAAATGCTAGTCGTCGCTAATAAAAAACATTTAAATTTAAAAAAAAAAAACAAAAAGACAGTGACTTGATGTCACTGAAGCTGAGTCTGTTTTTAGTAATATGATTGAAACGAGAAAACATTGGTAAAATAGGCAGCCAACTACTGCATATTTTGTAATACATATTAAGAGGTTTCTCCGAAAGTACTAAACATATTTTTATTAAATTTTCGTTTTTTCTAATGAGATTTGCGCGAAGGGATAAACCAACACTATCATAAAATATTTAATGAACGATCAGGGCATATTTGTCTTGCGTACATACTTGCGACATCCAGGGTCTCTTCCAGCCAGAGGCAAGCGCATCAGCTGGCGACAGTGAAAGGGAACGTCTTGGCGAGGCGGCACTCTGCGGCTGCGAGACGCTCGTGTTACCACCTACCGTCTCCTGACATACCACCGTCGACGTTGAGCCCGACTGTGACGCTGATGAACCTGTGCATAGTCACAAGTGTACACCAAGGCAATACTTTCTATCGTCAGACGTCAACTTGAAGCTACGAATATCTGATCATCATCATCACCACCACACTCCCGGATTCACGAGTTGGAGTGGACACAACGGGTTTTCAATTTCCATACTCCTCTAACATTCGCTTCTTCCACATCAACATTCATCCTATAATTTCGTCTCGCACACAATTCATTCATATTCTTTTTCAGATCTTCCTCTTCTCCCATTTCTATCCACATACGGATTCAACATTCTTATTGTGAAATCCGTCCTCATCGCGTGCCCATAACACGCAAGAAGAATCATCGGTATTGATCACACAACTTCTCGAAACGGTTGTCAAAGTCATTGATGTGATGGAATAAAACCAGTAAGTCGGATTCTAACAGTCTCGCTGGTATGGTGGTTTAGTAATTCAAGTAATATGCAAGGGTTTGAAATTCCACATACGGATACACCCCGTCAGTGCCGGTTTTAGCGGGATTGGCCGCTAAAAGGACATTGTTTAGTTTCAACATTAACAAGTTAGCGAAACCTCAGAGAGTCCTGAGACCATATTGAAACCTAGGAACAACATTAAATTGCTGTAGTGACTTGAGTTGTATGACCTATAAATACATTTAAATGTGCGGTGTGTGATTTGTAACTGAAATATCCTTACACAAAAAAACGAAACAATGAAGGCAAATATCCGCAGTCCGTTCCTGCAATAAAATTAAAGATACGCTGGACATAAAATATTGGCGTTTCGGGTTAAAAATTCGGGTTAAACCCCGGTTTTTTTAGTAGTTAGAGGGTGTCACCCTCTAACTACTAAAAAAAACCGTATCAAAATCCGTTGTGTAGTTTTAAAGATATAAGCATTTAAGGGGACAGACAACGGAAAGTGACTTTGTTTTATACTATGTAATGATAATGATTAACTATTTGTCCAGCTTTAGTACTATTTGAAATTGCAACTATCGATAATAAATTAAATTTGTAAGGTAAGTAGTAAGTGATTTTAATAAGTAACCATAATTCCTTGTACACTATCCATGTAGCTATTTCATAACATCATTCAAAAAACATATGACATTTCTTTTTAAATAATGTTTGACAATACAAATCCTTCTTAATTAGTTGACCACCACTGTATATGTATAGTATACTTAGTCATGCCATAAATATTGTAACAAAGAATTTTTTTTTTTAATTGCAAATAACATTTATTACTTTTACAGTGTGTTACTTTAATACATAAATATAAGACGATATAAAATATAAAAAGCTTATTCGAAGTGGTCTCCATTGGCTGCAATACAGGCCTTTAAACGTTGAGGCCAGTTATGAATAGAAACACGCACTCTTTCCATGGGAAATTTCTTCTTTTAGGGACTCTAAATTATTATGACTTTTAGAGCAAGTCGTACTCTCTAAAACTGACCACAAATCATAATCCAGTGGATTAAGATCGGGACTAGAAGACGGCCAGTCTTCAGCTCTAATGAAGTCCGAAAGTTCGCTTTCAACCAAGATTGCGTGGACCGAGCTTTATGACCCGGTGCCGAGTCTTGCTGGAAGGACCATACTTCGTTATTGAACATGGTGTTGTTAAGGGGCTTGACTACCTTTTCAAGAATGGTATCCTGATACACTTGTGCCGATGTTTTGATACCTTTTTCACAAAAATATGGCTCAGTCACTCCTTCGTAGCTAACACCCCACCAAACCATCACTGAAGTCGGATAATGCCCACGTTGCACTCTGTCAACTAATTGGAAATCTTCTTTAGAGCTTTGAGCATAAATACGGTCATTTTGTTTGTTAAAATGTTGCTCAATTGTAAAAACTTTTTCATCCGTAAACAATATTTTTCTGTGACCTCCCTTTGCGTACCGCTTCAGTAGTTGTTTAGATTTTAACACCCTATTCTTTTTTAAATTATCAGTTAATAAATGACCAGTGCGCCTCTTATAGGCTGCAAGTCCTAAGTCATCTTTTAAAATACGCGACGTTGTTCTAGGTGCTATCTTCATCTCCCGAGATAAAATCTTTTGCTTGCAGAAAGGATTTCTTCGAATTCTTTCCCTTACTGCTTTGACCACCTTTTTCGTACGAACACTACGTGGACAGCCAGGTCTTTTTCTGTCACAAACAGAGGAGGTCTCATTGTACCTATTAATAGCCTGGTACACAAACATTTGACTAATACCAAGTGTATGGAGAGTTTTAAAAATTGCATTTGGCTGCATACCTACTTTGTGTAATGCAATCACAGCGATTCGGTTCTCTTTATCACTCCACTGCATTTTAATATCGCAAAATATTGTACAATGTATTGGCGCCAAAACGAGAAAACACAATGAACAATCGTATAAAAATGACAGATTCCAAATTCAAATGTAATATATTTTTATTTTTAGTTGTAACAGTATTTATGGCCAGACTAAGTATATACACCCCTTGCGTGGTACGGGCATGTGATGAGAATGGATGATACACATGTCGTGAGAAAAATGATAAACCCGAATGTGAAGTGTGAAGACCTATGAAGATATGGATGGATTGTGTGAAAGACGACATGATTAAGAAGGGTGTTAGTGCGGAAGATGCGAATGATAGAGAAGTATGGACCAGAAAATCCAGTTCCTGGAGTGAGATGATGAAATATGTACTTTGGAAAAAAGGTCGTTAAATTTTCGAATAGTACCTAATCATAACACCAATAAAAATTGTTTGTTATGTGATTATTTTCCCTTTTATTTCGGATATCTTACCCCGTATCTGAATCAAGAAGAATCAGGTTCGAAACCTTGTTAACATCAATGACTTTGCAGATTTTATTTTTCTGAAGTTTTGTGTGATAAATATAATTGACTTCCAAATTAGTGGCACATGTATGACACTAGGTTTTGTAACATATTTCATATGAGACATAAACATTCGGCGAGTGGATGTGCATCAACCGCGGCCGGTTACACCCTTGGATGGGCAATGTATGGGATTAGATTGTCACATTCATCGTAGTAATTAGGTAGAAGAAATCGTGAAGTCAATTTCTTATATGGGTATCAATATTTCACTAACAAAGAAAAGACATCAAGATATGGCTATATGAAATGATAGTAGGTAATATGAAAATATATTTTCTATAAATATTCGTCATAAAAAATATTTATACAGTCGCAATATTATTTTGTGACGTAAATGATCGCAACAAAGTAAGTTCCGATGTGAAATACTTCGTACAGCGCTAGTGCATCAGTTGCTAGGCGACCTATTTAGGTCATCCAGGAAGAGCGCGATCAATAACAAATTATTCCCACCTCTGATGAGTAAGAGAGATGAACATGTGAACACTGTTCATCTCTTGAGTGTGAAAGAGTCGAATATTTTACTCTCTGGACAATCTGATAGTGTTCAGAGGGCGTTACAGCCCCCCACCCACCACCATTTTCAATTGCATTACATCAGATGGCATTTGCATCAAGTGTTTACCTTTGTCAGGAGTGACGCTCGATGCATTGGAAAGGGAACTGGGCCCTGTGGCGGGCTGACTCCCACCCTTTGGTAAATATTTTCTCCCTATCACGGGAGTCTGGGAAAGGTCAAACGTGAAGTCCATTGTGCGTCCAGGCAATTCCTGTATGGAAATAAAACAATTTAAAACTTTACCGATAAAGCAATCATTTTTTTAAATATTTCTAAAATTTGGTAGTTTGGCTAAAATATAAAGGAGGACATGCTTTAAAGAAGGGGTTCATAGGACATTCAAATGCCGTCACATAGTTTCTCCATCTTGTTTGTATATTTTTGTGATAACAACCGCACCTTTTTGCCGTGAAGCTCACTGTCCAGTATAGAGGAGGCGTGGTTGTCCCAGTACGGAGGCACCACGAGAGTAGAACATCTGGTCACCACTAGTTTCAATATTTTCATGGCTTCCTTGTAATTGTTACTGTCTTGCACCTGTACGTAAATTTCAAATTTCTGAATAAAATTCCGAAACAACTTTTGATAAATTCGTTAGATCTAACTATCTCTCTATCTAGAAAATATCTTCTTTAAATATTCTTTTTATTTTCCTAATCGACGTATGTAAGACAAGAAAGTGTAAAATGTAACTAACAATTCATAACAGCGAGGTGTACAAGTAAATCAGCTGGTCATGTAAACAGAAAAAACAACTATTGTAATGTAGAATAATATTATTCATGAATATAAGTAAGATATTTTACCAGTTATATAATATAATAACAATATTTCTAAAATTTAATATAACTGGCAAAATATCTTACTTATATTATAAACGCGAAAGTTTGTGAAAACTAAAACGTAAAAACTACTGAATGGATTTTGTTGTTGCAAACTTTACAATTATTTCTTTAACTTTATAACTGTGTATATGTCTGATGTATTAATAAAATTTATACATCAGACATATACACACAGGCACACGTATTTATAAAGATATTATGTGCATTGTTCATAATATGGCAATAAGTTTCAATAAAACGAGCCATAAAATGTCTTTCATCACGGACGCTGCGAAATATATGGAGTAAAGTTCTACAATATTTTAGACCATAACAATAAATAATAAAACCATTATCTACAAATAAGTTCGCGAAATCATATGTCCAACTATTGTAGTCACGTCACTCTAAGTATATAATCAGACTTGATCAGAATGGATATTTAGAAAAAAAAAACTTTATACCGTATATCTGTTACATTACTTAATGATTACATTTTGAATTATTGAAATATAAATAAAACGCTTTGTTCTGAATAATTGACTGACTGATCCACTCATAGCACAAACTGCGGATGTTGACACCCGAAACTTGGAAGGTGTGTAGTTTGTATAATATAGAACTCCAATATCAAAAGAATTTCCCGAACTTCTACCTCAAAAAAAGTAAAAATGATGTGAAAAAAAATTGAATTCACGGCTTGTTGCAATTGTCTTTAATGTTTTTTACACTTAGTTTAGTTTAGTCTTAAGCTTGTTTTTCGTTGTCCAGATTTATATTAAGACGGTTGCGGTGCTTCAGGATGTGCCAGTATAAAATTATATATCAGAACCGCAGAGGTATAAACTTCTGGTAACAATAAAAGCATATCAGTTTATACATACATATGCTTTATATATACCCGGCGAACTTTGTTCCGCAACAAAAGTTATAAATAAGTAAATATTGGATTTATCACTTTTTGAATTGCAGATTCTAATGTCTCGTGCAACCGTTAACGCTTTTAACGCCCCCTCGCGGGTATAAATAGTAATATATAATAACCGAATAAAAACCGATGCATATATATTATAAGCTAACTATTCAATTTGTTAAGCTTGAATTTCATTAGGTTCACACGTCTATGTACTAATGAAATTTAAGCTTAACAAATTGAATAGTTATATACATTGATTTTACAAATTAATAGTACCTAAACCTGCCACTGATGTCTATCAGTGGCAGGTTTAGGTACTATTGATTTGTAACATCAATCTATAATTGATTTGTAAAATCAATCATAGTAAACCCGCCACTAGATGGATTGAGGTACTATAATTGACACTAGAAAAGCGGCCATTAGTGTCAACTCCATTCTTATAAAACTGTTTTGGAGCACATAAAATTGATTTTAAAGTTGCTGACGTCTTCATGGTATATTTAAACTGCCCCGGCGAATTTTGAAACATTCTAATAAGTTCAATTGGCGCTCTTTATTGGCACGAGTCGGCCGTTGGTGGTTAGTCGACTGTTGTCGGCTTTTGATAATATGGTATAACAAACTCTCGGTATCCTTGTCAGCGAGGATTCGAAGAGAGTTTTACAGACGAGTGACGATTAGTGAATAATAATTGTAATAATAAACATTTATATATTTATAGTCTCGGTGGTCCAGTGGTACGAGCACACGGCTTCTAATCCAGAGGTCCGGGTTCGAATCCTGACAGTGGCTCACACCAATGACTTTTCGAAATTGTTTTCGGAAGTTATGTGTGATAAATATCGATGACTAAAAACTTTGTGCCCGGTATGTAAATAGGTTCGCTACATTCCATTTGGGACGTAAACATAACAGCAAGACGAGGCTTAACAGCCGCTGCCTACACCTTCGGGTAACAAAAGGCGTGAAGTTATGTTATGTTATGTTTATATATGTATGTGGTTATACAATTTTTGACTTATAAAATAATACGCCACAAATTCCACCCCACTCGTCTCTCCTGTTTACGTCCCGACCCTATGAGTAGGCATATCGAGATGAAATATACATCCACATCCCAAACTTCAGTCCCGTTGTCCAATTTTGCAGAATCATTTATAAAATGACACGGAATACATACAGATTTATTATTATGTTTTTCTGGATAGACAATACGATGTACAATCATGATAATTATCTAGGATTTCATTTATGGTCAAATGACTTTTTAAATCAAGGTTTTTTATAGTATTAGGTATAGGTTATTAAATAAATTATCGATATTTTGAATTCTCTTACAATCACTATTACCATCTGTCTGAAATACAATAATATAATTGATGGAGTATAAATAGCTGTGCACTCAAGAAGCTGTTAACTGGCTGACTGGTGAAAAAGATCCTAGTAAAAGGTCGGTCAGGCATCACTGAACATGGCGAAACCCGGGTTAACTCGCAACAAGATTTTGTGTGTATTGTGTAATTGGAAAGTATGAGAATGGTTCTCAGGGTTGGACGTGGCCGTCTACGAGTAGACAAATAACAAAAAAAACTGTTCTCACGTCAAGAGTTTATATTAATAAAAGTTTTACAGCTTTACACTAAAAAGTCACACCGTATTAAATAAGACTTAGAACACGATTAGGATTTAGGATTATAATGAATGTTTTACAAATTAACAATAACAGTGCGGCGTGGCGCGAGTCTCACCGGTTCGGTTACCAACTGACTCTTCACCCCCTCGCGCCCCGCGCTATGCCAAATAACGTTTCGGTACACGGGCCGTTCGCATGGGTCTTTCGGTAAGTCTACCGTCGCGGTTTACTATATACTCCCCCTCTAGTCCCGGAGAACGCCCTCGCTCCTGGACTAGTAACTCACCATTTTTAACCGGCCGTCCACGGTTCCTCTTTGGAACGACTGTTTGCGGGAGATCACCTTCGTTTCCTTGGAACCGGGACAAATCTTTTATGTGGTACCTCCCAAGGGTGGTATCCGGTTCCTCGGCGAGAAAGATCCATCTCTCCCCTTGGTCTCCTGTGGGTAATGGACCGAAAGGATCCATAGCCAATATCTCGTTACGTTGATTCATTAACGGCGTTTGAAGAAGACCCGGTGGTTTGGCCTTTGTGGCTTTGTATCGTTGACAGTGTATGCAGGCTTTGACATAATCAGTGATTATTCTCCGCATACCTGTAAAATAATATAACTGCGCTACCTTCTGATAGGTCCTGTCGATACCTGGATGGCCGGCTGTCGGAGAGTCGTGTAGCTCCTTCAAAATCTCGTCGACATGACCTGCAGGGATGACCAACTGAAGACTTTCACTCTCAGAGTCTGGGTTGTAGCGGAAAAGAATACCTTGATCCATTAAGTAGCCCCGTTCTAACCACCTTCTGGCGGCAACGTCATCGGAGCCCTCGAGATCCTTTACTACTTTTTCTACCTCAGCTTGGGTCTGCTCGGACCCCCAAATCCAGGCTTGGTTCTTCCTGGTCAATCGTGTTAGTGGTTCCGCCACTTTAGAAAAGTTTGGTATGAACTTTCGGAACCATGAACACGTTTGTAGAAAGGTTCTCGGGTGCTTTATATTACCTGGTTCCTTCATGGTTGGATTGAGACGATAAGGTGGTACAGCTATAGGAGGATGGTCACCTGGTTCGATTCTGTGCTCAGCATAAGGTGTCGGTACTCCCCCTGGCGTAAAGATGTGCGCGTGTCTTGTAAGAGTGTCCGCATGCGCTTGCCGCTCACCTGGTGAAAGATGCGTGCCTTCATCAGCTCGAAGAACATCCGTAGCAGCACAAGTCACGCTTCGGGAGGTAGGCTCGAAGCACAGGTTATACTTTACCTTATTATTATTGCTGAAATACCATACCTCTTTGTGGAAGTCAATTACCACTCCAGCAGCGGTAATGAAGTCGATTCCTAATAATGACTCGTTATTAGTAGCGTCCGGAAATATTAAAAATGGAAGAGTAATAACTGACTGTTCAAGACGCACTTCTAGTTCGGCGGTCAGCACCTCCATCGTGCGCACCACCCCGTCAGCCAGCTTTACCTTTTGCACGGACGAGCGGAGCGGGTGTCCGAGACGTAGAAGGTGAGCATATAGCGTATGGCCGGCAATACAGTGTTTGGCCGCTGTGTCAATTAAAGCCGTACCGTTGATACCTAATATCTGTATTTTAAAAATAGGACGCGAATCTCGACCCTTTGAACACCCCGTGACACCGGTATCACTTGTATTACATCATTACTTAGGATATCCGTACTCTCCACACATACATTCTTATTTTTCAAAATTTGTGGGTTATGCACTTTTTGCAAATAATGAGAATTAGGGTTACCACAGTTTCCCCCACAACCGGCGTTAGAATTATGTGCAGTAATTTCAGTATACATCGAGTCGGCAAAATTATTATTTTGTGTGTTATTACAGTTTGCTACATAATCGCCGTTACAATCATTATCTGTATACATTGAGTCGGCAAAATTATTATTTTGTGTGTTACTACAGTTTGCCAAAAAGTGTTCACTTTGTTTATTATTAGCCGCCATCGAACACTGTCGCGCGTAGTCACTAGAATTTACCAAACGATTACTCGAATAATTCGGAATTAAAATCGAACTTAATGATCCGCGGCAACGGCAGTGTTCGACGTCAGAATGAGGGTTAAACATGACAGTTGTAGGTACTGTATCATTATTACAGCTTTCGGTGACACAATCAGTCGGAACACTTTTAGGTACACATAAATGTAAACAATTCTCTGTAGTTAGGCTTGCAGGAATCATATTACACTGAGAGCGGTCGCCGATATAATCATAACAATAACTATTGTCGTTTCTTACGGGCTTACAAACATGCGACGCTTGGTTTAAATTACTGCAGGCCTCACCACTAGGCAAAGGGCAATACAGATTTTTATTTTTAGCACAGTTATCTTTCAAGTTAGAGTTTATATCATTATTTAATAACTGACTAGCGATATTTAACGCGTCACTCGGATTACGGATTTCACTATGCGATAGAGGCTCGACACTATAAAAACTATGATCACTAGCCGTATCACTGTTAGGTCGCACGTTCGACGAGTAATTATGAGAGGAGGAGTCACCTGAGTTCATGAGCTTACGACACTGGTCCTTGGAATGTCCAAACTTTCTGCAGTACGCGCAAACCGGACGATATTTCTTTGCGGCGTTGTCCGCGGCGGCGGGGCCGGGTGCGCGCACGGGCGGCGTCGGCGCCGGCGGCGCGCGATGATGCGCGGGCGCGGCGGCGGGCGGAGCGCGCGGCGGCGCGATGCTGCACGTGGACGGCGCTGTCGCGGTCTTGAAAGTATGAGCGGGAGGTGCGCGTTGGCTCGTGGGCGCCGTGCGGCTCGCGGCCGGCGGCGGCGCTGACTTCTCCCCCTCGTCGAAAGAATCTTCTATGCTTCTAGCACGTCGTAACAGCTCCCTGAACGTCGAGAAATCCTCCCTTCGTAGCCTCTTTCTTATTCTGTTATTTAGCAATCCGTAAAGAATGTCCATCTGCGCGTTATGCGAAATATCTCCTTCTGGAAGGCGGGTGAGAAGGGAACGTATTCGCGCCACAAACACGTCTGTATTTTCTGTGTGTTGCGGCGACGAAAATATTTCGATGTAGATACGATGAGGTGGGCGGCGGTCGCCGTAGGCACTTATCAGGTTTTCTTTTGCCTGCATCCACGACGTAATTTGTTGTTTAACGCCCTGCCACCACACTGCGGCGTCATTTTTCAGTAGGTACGCGAGGCCGCGCAGTATATTTACATCAGATACTTGCGCACACTCGCTGTAAGCCTCCACTGCATCAATGAACGCCTCCACCGATTCTTGTCGTTCACCAGAGAATGAAGACTTGCAGCCGGTGAGGGTGCCTTGACCTTGAAACTGATTCGGAGTCGGCGTGCGCGAATTATTATTTGACACCGATTGTAACAATTCTTTTAATGCCTCGGTCTGAGAATGCTGTATAGAAGCTATAATCGCATGTATATTCTCGGTCGAAAACATTGCTGCACTTGCGCTTGCGGCGTTCGCCGTTTCGGTCGGAGGGCGCGAACTCGGTGCGGCGGTGGCGTTGGTGTCGGCGCCATCTTGCTCGCCGGCGACGGGCGCGCGGCTTTGAGCAGACTGTTGGCGAAGAGTTGGTGCCATGCCTTTGACTCGTTGTAAAACACGTTATTTCACTGCACTTTTCCGTTGGGCGCCATATATGAGAATGGTTCTCAGGGTTGGACGTGGCCGTCTACGAGTAGACAAATAACAAAAAAAACTGTTCTCACGTCAAGAGTTTATATTAATAAAAGTTTTACAGCTTTACACTAAAAAGTCACACCGTATTAAATAAGACTTAGAACACGATTAGGATTTAGGATTATAATGAATGTTTTACAAATTAACAATAACAGTGCGGCGTGGCGCGAGTCTCACCGGTTCGGTTACCAACTGACTCTTCACCCCCTCGCGCCCCGCGCTATGCCAAATAACGTTTCGGTACACGGGCCGTTCGCATGGGTCTTTCGGTAAGTCTACCGTCGCGGTTTACTATAAAAGGTATTATTCATTATAAGCTGCTACCGCCAGGAAGAAAGAACAATCGATTCTCAACTGATGCGATTAAAACTAAAAGTTGAGAGAAGAAAGTGTCCGGAATTAATCTATAGAAGGAATATAGTTTTTCACCATGATAACGCTAGACCTCATACATCTTTTGCCAATCAGCGAAAATTACGAGAGTTTAAATGAATCCGCCGTATAGTCCTGACCTTCCACCTTCAGATTTTCACCTGCTTCAGTCTTTGCAAACTTTCTAAGACAGTGTCAGGTTACCATCACGAGAGGACTACCAAAGACACTTGTTGCATTTTTTTTTGTAGAAAGAAGCCACATGTAGTTAATATGACAACAAACTTTTTTCTAACCTAATATTAAAAAAAAAACACATCCAAATGCGTTGCGTAATTTCAAAATTTAAGCATATTAGGGGACAGTCAGAGGAAAGCAAGTTTGATTTATACTATTAAATAATTACTTCATTTATTTCAATGAACTTCACATATCCATTGAGTTTTTTCACCCATTCATACGCAATCGAAGTTCGACCTTGAACGGTATAGGAATCGATTGCGAATAAGTAACCCGCCTAATGTCAGCGGGTCACAAGGCCACGGTCAACGAACCCTATCAACCCCTAGTTCACAAAACTGTGACTCAAACGTAACTGCCCGAGAGATGGCAACGTTCACAATTTAATAAAAGTATGTTTGACATGTCAAATAGCGACGCCAACAATTGGCGGTATTTTGGAATTAAATATGGGCGTTCTAATTTCAGTTTTCGTTTCGCACAAGTGGAGAGAGAGATATAACCTCAAAATAGAAACTTGTGATGTATTACTAATATCAGGTGTTGTTATTCAATTACGCTAATATATTATTCAATATTTGTGCCATAATATTGGTAAAAACAATGAGATCATGATTGCTTCAATGATTGGCCGATATCAGACAATTTCGATTTTGATATCTGACAAAAGTTTTGGTGTATTGTGAGGTAGAGAAGTTTTAATATACGCAATATTTCATCTTTGTACTCAGTCCAGAACTGCCTTCTGGTCAATGTAGCCAGTAATACTTATGGATCTTAAATTACTGATATAATGATTTTCGTTTAACTACCAACAGGTTGGAATGGTTAAGAGACTACAATGTGCTATTCAGAAAAGGTTTGTGACTTATCCAATCTAATTAAAGATTTCTTTCTAGAGGATTATATGACCGACTTAGTTCTGTTGAAATCTGATAATCATATGAAAGATAAATATATGTAGGTTATGTACAACATTCGAAGATTGTACTAAACATTGAATTTTAAAGGAAAACCAAGCGTGTGGTTCATTTGCATCCAATTATGATGAAATTTTTACAGGACGTACAAAATAATTATAATGTTAAATTTAAATGCATCAAGTCTCTTTCCGAGTTTTGTAAACAAATTCACGAGAATATTTATAATGAGGAATTAAAAGTGTAATATACAATTAATAGTTTTTTTACTGGACTTTTCTCCATCATATCGTTCTCATTTATTTAATCATATATTTGAGACAATTTTATCGAACACATCAGACGTATTTAAGTTTTTCATTGTACACAAAATTATCATTCAAATTATAATTAATAGTGAACGAATTCTTACCTCTTCTTGCAAATAATCATTTGTTCCAGCAAGAGTTCATACACTGGATTTCATTCTCGAGAATTCATTTCGGAAGTTATAAATGATGATGGATTTCCGTTCCATTTTAACATTTAAAGGGCCAGGATCATCTATATTACATGCGCAATCTATTTAAGATACTTAATTGGATGAAAATTAATACTGTAATGTTTAAAATCGCTTCGTAAATAGGCCTTTAATTCTCGTAAACAAAAAAATGGTCATTATGGGATATCCCTAAGAGATAGACATATGCCCTCGCGGACTTTTTTGTAGACCTTTTAAAGGTGTATAATAATGTAGTACGTTGTTTTGATCTATCACTTAGGGTTCAGGCAGCGTTTGCGATTAAAGTTCTAAATCTTAAAAATTATCACTTTTTTTTACTACACTATACATGAATTATAGTTCAAAACCACCCCATTAACACCCTCTAACTATTAAAAAAAACGCATCAAAATCAGTTGCCGTGCGTAGTTTTAATGATATGCGCATATAAGGGGACAGACAGCGGAAAGTGACTTTGTTTTATACTACGTAATAGAGAGATATATAGTGGTGCCTCATACGATACAGACACATTATGTCGTATTTTTTATGGGAAAGGGGACTAGCGCAGCTCATGGACAATTGCGACACCAAGACGAGAAGGAAAGCGTTTTTTTTCTGTGAAACTTGGTACCGGCCAAACTACGTAGAAATAATCGTCACATAACGAAAGTTTATTCGTTGGGTGACGAGTTCTAGTAAATAGCACGACCCCTAAGCCGCCTTTTATGTAACTTACCGTGACGCCAATAAATTTGGCGACAGCTCGTAACAGGTCCACGTTGACCGGCTGAGCTGCGGGCGCGTTCAAATCAACGTAGTACAACATGCAGTGCAGTATTGACAGCACCGGCAGTTGAAGATTAGACGAGCCCTGCACATAGAGAACTTAACTTACAAACAATTATCAAATTACCTAAATAGTTTACAAAAAAATCAACACAGATAAACAACACAATATTCGATCGTAATATAAAAATAATACATTTTCAATGAAAATAATGCAATTGATCTCTGAAACGTCTGCAGCGATATCGACGGACCTTTTATTGACAGATAGAGAGATTTACGTAATAAACAGTAACTGAGGCTACTTTTATTTTATTTTATTTTTAGCATATTTTACCGTTTACACGTGCGTGGCTCTAGCAGAGTAAAAACTGAAAGTGTTCTTAAATTATTCAGTTTTAAGATATTACAAACTCTGTATTATATCCATCGACTTTTTGTTCTTAAGATGGAATGATCTTAGTGTCAATTATAATATATGTAGGTATGTCCATGTATACCTTCTCTAAGACCTCCACAAGAAACGCGAGCATTTGTTGCGACAGATGCGAGTATGTGTCCCATAGATATTTGACGACACACTTGGTCCACTGGAAGCTCTCCTTGCTGAATGTGCGCCGGGAATACAACGTCATCACAGTGCCGAGATTCTCCAGTTTCTTACTCTTTTCAGCCGTGAACTATATAAACAAATAAATATTATTTAGTTGGTATTACATAAACTAAAATCCTTGAGGCTTAACAACTGCTGCTGCCCTACACATTCTGGTAGAAAAGGAGCGAAGTTAAAAAAGAGTCTTCATCATTTCTTTTACGTCAATCTCTGTGTCTGTTTAAGAACCTAGTGATTAATTCTGAGAATTAAAACCAAGTCTGAGAATTGGACATCTATTTTTCAATCCGCTAATGTTAAAGGCCACAATTTATTTTTACATACATACATACATAACTTCACGCCAAATCCCTTGCGGGGTAGGCAGAGAGAACAGAGCGCCATAGGGCACGATTCTTACACACCTCACTCGCTTCGTTGACTTTCATAACTCTTTTCATGCACGCGCGTCGGTTTTTGAGGCTCTTAACATCACCTTCCTCCAGAACACGTTCTATTTGGTCTTGGAATGTGTGTCTTGGCCGTCCTCGACTCCTACATCCGTCCGCTTTTGCATTGTATATCTGCTTGGTCAGTCTTGCGTCAACCATTCTTTCTACATGTCCGAACCATCGGAGCATGCCCTTTCTTACTTTTACACCGACACTCTCTTTCAAACCAACTTCCTTCCTTACAACCTTGTTTTCTACGCGGTCAGCGAGAGTCACTCCGCAGATTTTGCGTAGAGCCCTCATTTCTACCGCGTTTATTCTACTTTCATGCACACTCTGCCATACCCAGCTCTCGCTTCCATAAGTTAGTGTTGGGATCAGGACTGCATTGTGGATTGCTAACTGGGCCTTTCTGCTAATATTTTTTGCGCCCAGGAATCTGCCCAACACTCCGTTTACGCTATTTCCTATCGCCACTCGTCTTTCTACATCCGCGGTGTACCTTCCATCTCTGCTAAAAGCGCATCCAAGATATACAATTTCATTCACCTGTTCCAGCACTACATCATCAACCATTATCCTTGCATCTGTTCTGGATTCCTCCCTTTCAAACACCATTACTTTCGTTTTCGTCGCATTCAACTGCAAGCCTTTAATCATGCAATCATCTTTCATAGTAGTGACTAGTGTTTGCAGGTCCGACGGCGATTCGGCTAGAAGCACGGCGTCATCTGCGTAAAGCAGGCAGCTCACAACTAAGTCACCCATTCGCATCCCTACATCCATCGATCTCATTCTCTGGAGACAACTGTCCAGGTACAGGATGAACAGTCGAGCGGACAGCACGCAACCCTGTCTGACGCCGATATTGACGTCAAACCAGGGGGACAAGCCGCCGTCAACACGCACACACGCTGTGCAGCCCTCATAAGTGGACTGCACAGCGCGCAGCAGTGCTCCGCTCACCCCGTAGCCCGGGAGTATATCCCACAGATCCTTTCGTAACACTCTGTCAAACGCTTTTTCCAGATCCACAAAACCGGAGAAAACGTTCCGGTTAACAGCCAGTTGTTTCTCCACGATGTTGCGGAGAGAAAAAATCTGATCCATGCACCCTCGTCCGCTTCTGAAACCACCCTGAGCCTCCCACAACACTCCATCAGATATCACCCTCATTCTCCTTTCAATAATTTTCCCATACACTTTTGCTGCTAAACTGATCAAACTGATGGCCCTGTAACTGGCGCACTGCATACGTGATCCCTTACCTTTATACAAGGGCACAATGACAGCGCGCCTCCAGTCCATGGGAACCTTACCCGACCTCCAGCACAGATTGCTCAAGGTCAGGAAAGCGTCCCGGACACAGGATCCACCGTGTTTGATCATTTCAGCAGACATCATATCAATTCCAGCTGCCTTACCATTTTTCATACTTCGTATCGACCATTCAATCTCTTCCATAGTAATGTCCTCATCAGATGTTGGCGCAGCGGTGTCAGCCGTAGGCTCACTCGCGGCGCCCACATCCGGAACATGCTCGTACATTTCCCCAAAATACTCACTCCACCTGCCCAATACATCGCTTGGGTTTGCAAGAATGTCACCAAACTTAGACATAATTTTGTCCATTCTGGATGATGACGAAGAACCCCGAGACTTTCTAACTTCCCTCCAGAAGAGTTTGTTATTCGCCTCGAAGTTCTCCGTCAACCTCACTTCCTCATTCGCAACAAGTCTTTCACGCTTCTCTTTCACTAAGGCTTTGGTAACATTCCTGCAGCGGCGGTAGCTCTCATACTTTTTCTCTGTCATACTATCATTCTGGTTCAAACTTGAGACATAATCCAACCATGCTTTTTTCTTTCTTTCGACGCTGGATTTCACATCCGCGTCCCACCAGGCGTCACCTCTCAGAATCTTATGCCTCTTTGCACTACCACATACTTCTTTTGCACTATTCACTATACTTTCTTTCATTCTTTCCCAGCATTCTTCAACACCTAGGTCAGAAAGACTCGTCTCATTGAGTCTTTTACTGACTAGGCCTACATACATACTCCGTACATTTTCATCTTCTAATTTCTCACATTTTATCCTTTCAAGCTCTCCGAAATGGGTACGCACTCGCCAGTGTCTCCACTTCTTGAAAAGGCCCACGAATCGGCTTACCACCAGGTAGTGGTCCGTATCAAGAGTGGGGCCTCTGTAGGCTCTTGTATCCCTTAGAGTATTTCGGAGACGACTATCTATCAAAATCAAATCTATCATACTCTTTTGCTCATTCCGTCTCCACGTATACGTGTGAATATCTTTATGACGGAATAATGTGTTAGACACAAGGAGGTTCCGTTCCAGGCATACGTCCAATATCGGCTTACCAGCATCATTCACTCTCTTGTCACCATTCGGACCAAGGACAGCCTCCAGGCCGTCTCGCTTGGTTCCGACCCACCCATTAAGATCACCACACAGAATTATCCTTTCATTTTCCTCAGCTAGATCCAGAATATCCCTAACAGTTTCCCAAAACTCTTCGAGTTCGCGGGGATCCGCGGAGCTAACGGGAGCATAAGCTGCGACCAGGAAAACTCGCGTGATCCCCAGTTTTATTCGAACCCAAAGATGTCTTGGGCCTACCAACTCATAATCTTTCACTCCGGAAGCAAAGCGGGAGGAGAGAACGACTCCAACACCCCCACTGGCACGGACGTCCGGGTCCACTCCGGACCATAGGGCTACCATACCACCGGGGAGGTCCTCGGTCTCCCTCCCCCTCCGCTTTGTCTCCGTCAAACATAAGGCATCCAGGCATCTCTCATTTAATACATCCATCATCTCATTCATCTTTCTTGGTGGCGGCCCCCTTCGCCGCATGCGCATGCAGCCGCACCGACGGGGGCTAATCGGTGCCCGTCGCTTGCGGGGCACGCCCTAGCAGCCCGTCCGGCTGAGTTTGCTTTGGTCAAGATTGCGTCCCACTGGGACGGCAGGGATCGCGACGCGCACGCTCTTGACATGACCCCCAAATTTATTTTTAATATATTTTTTTATGGGATAGGAGGAACACAGTGTTACAGTTGCGTTGCCCACCATTAGGGGAGTATGATAGGAAATTATGGGTACGAGGGGTGGGTTTCCGGGTACCTCTCTCACTGAACGAAACGCGGCATGAGTCACTTTACGTCGATCTTCTGAAAGGTCGTAGTATTTCACCGGTCGAGCCGGTCCATTCATGCAGTGGACTGCTTGGCTCTATCACTAACACCAATATTTAGACTTTTTATGATACAGCGTACAAAAATAAATTAATTTTTATTTATTGATCAAAAACTTAATTTTTTTGCCAGACAGAGTTTTCTGGTTCCGCTAGTTTTTATATATTATTCGGTTTAAACATCGCGCGTTACCAAATCTTCCCCCATGGGCTCAGTGTACCTTTCTGCACATGTGTCACCTTCTCAGATAGTAATCTATTACAGAGTCACGTTTTATATAGATTTTACCGCAGGCACTTTCAATTAGACTAAAATATAACGAACATAGCCCAATATAGCAGCCAGAATGTATACTCGTCGGTCCATCAATATAATTGATTATGATATAAATGAGAGTATATTTGGGAAGTTATAATCATATCTTAATTAATATCACACTGACTACATACATACTCACGCCTGTGTCCCGTCGGGGTAGGTAGACACTTTGGCTCCCCACCAGCTACGATCATGACACACTTCTTTTGCCTCATCCACACATCTCATTATCACGTCGGTTTCGGTTGCTACGCATTTTATCATTTTTTAAACAGAGCATTTATTTGGACGTGGTAGCTCCTTCTCAGTCCCCTGATTCTGATTCTGCCACTCAGATTCACTTCGTACATTCTACATTCTATTAGTCAGTCGACTTGCAGTCATTCTTGCAACATGACCGAGCCATCTTAACATACTTCTCTCCACCTTAGTCACCACATTATCCTTCAAGTTGCATTTCTCCCTCATCATACGTAACTTAATAATATTTACTTACAATTAATCTGTTTTATCTGGTTCTTAATTCAAATTAACTTTGCACTGACCACTAGCGAAAATAGCTTAGATATACACTTGACGAGATTCCTTCTTGAATTCGACTAGTACCACTTACAATACATACGTACATAACTTTATTCCAAGTTCCTTCTCCACTGCCTACCCTGAGAGAATAGACCGCCACAAGCCCCTTACCGGGCCTTATGGTCGGTAACATTCACTTTCAAAACTCTTGTCATATACGCTTGTCGGTCTTAAATGTTACAATTTGGTCATTGAAAGTGTGTCGTGGTCGTCCTCAACTAGTATGTCCGTTCGCACTGTATCGCGAAGTGAATCTTGCATCATAAATTCTTTCCACATGTCCGAATCATCGGAGTATATGTCCTGCTGCACTTTTACACCGACACCCTCTTTCAACCCAACTCCCTTTTTTGCAACCTTCTTTAGTATTTACATATTAAAGGTGCCAAAAAGGGCACCGGGCCCGATTTACAATTCCTAGTCGGTAGTATTTAAATTAAAGCATAACGGGACGGGACGGGTATATATATTAATATAATATATATTATCTAATATATCCGCATGAGGGCGTTATACGCGTTAAACGCCTGCAAATCGCATATGAAGTTTCACTTCAAATACATTAGAACGTGTTCTAAATTTAAAAGTTTATTATTTAACCTGTGCAATGTGACACGCGGCTCGCACACACAGCTCGTTTGCGTCTTCGTAATGCAGCAACATGTACGGCAGTAATGCGACCACTGTCATAGGGAATGCGACCGACTGCGTGGGATCTATGACAGGCAGCTCCAGCAGTGGGATCATGTCCACCAGCACCCCCACCACCGGCTCGTACGTGTTTGGATGTGTACAACCCTGCGTCACAAATACATTGTTATTTTAAACCCTAGAACACTTTTATGGATGTGAGAACGTTCAAGAGTTAGTATCACCCCATGACTTCCCGTGGACGTCGTAAGAGGCGACTAATTCAATGACCCCATTTTCTCAAATCATGATCTACTCCACTCCCACTTCTACGATGTACATATCCTGACGTGTAAATCAGGTTTCGTAAATCGGACATGACTTTCAGTAAGTATTTGACCTAATTATCGATGAGTGGCAAAATGTAACACGATACATGACAATAGATTTCGCCACCGGTAAAATGTTAACTTTGGGTCGTAGCAATATTGCACAGCAAGTACCTTAATTTAACATTGTACGCAAATTTTATAGAGCGCTTTAGAATTTGCGTTTAGTTTTGTTGATGATCGGATAAATGTTTTACCTTCAACAAGAGTGCGTGTAATGATGGCGACGTGTGGGCTTGTGTTCTATCCAACCGCTCGCGTGCGTCAGGCCGGTCGAGAGGGAGTCTCGTCATAACTCGCGACAGAAGTCTCACACCAAGTAGGAACTCGTGCTCGTAATCAGACTCGAGCAGGGAACCACCCACCCAGAAGAGTGTCGCCAGTATTGTTAGTTTGTCATCCTGAAATTAACAAAAAATAACATATTAGTTATGCTTAGGTACTAGAAGTTCTTGGAGATCAACGGGTTGGATCCAAACCCGAGTATATAGTGAGCTAAGCAATATTTGGGTTGATTTTATTTTTCATTATTATTAGGACATACTGGCAAAAACTCCTATATAATGAACAATAATATAACACACTTATTTATAAAATGACCACACTAGACACTTATAGAAAATATTAAATCTGGACTGTGCAAAGTATATAAAAATACATATCAAGAAGGTTGTATATGTTATAGGACAAGAATAGAAAAAAGAATTTTCAAATAAAATTTTGCAAAATACTTTTCAAAGAGTGTTTAAAGGACAGTATGTGTGTTCATAAAGTCGGGACAGTTCGGTTCAGCTAGATACATATAACATAGATTGATTGTTAACTCTAGAGCATAACACACCTGTGTGGCGGTGTCGCCGAGCAGCTTGAGTGATTGCGCGGACCTTGACCGACACAAGTTAGAACAAACACCTTTGGCGACTTCACTGCAAGGGCGAGCACGGTCTGTGTACAACATTGAAAAAAATACCACTGAACGTATACCATATTTATATATTTATTCCATACAAAAAAAAGTAAAGTCTCGGTGGTCCAGTGTTCGAGCACCAGCTTCTAAATCTAGAGGTCGCGGGTTCGAATCCATACACTGGCTCACACCCATGACTTTTCGAAGTTCTTTTCGGAAGTTATGTGTGAATAATATCGATGACTGAAGGCTTTGTGCCCGGTATAGCAATGGGTTCCCCACCTATTCCATTTGGGACGCAAACATAACGGCAGGAAGTTATGTATATATTCCATACAAAATAGAACTAGTATCGATAGCAATCTTAACGGCCTGGAGGTTCAGTAATCCGCTTCTGGTTCAGATGTCTCGAGTTTCACTTTGAATACACAAAGATGAATTTCGGGTAATATTTTCGGAAGTCACGTATCACTGTTACCCATTATTTTTTTAATATTTTTTTCTTGATCGAATACTAATTCACGAATTCTACTCGAAGATGTAAACTGAAGGCGTTAAACTTCAAGTCATTGAATGTTCACGTCCCAAATGCAATAGGTGGTGTAAAGTATTACTACACCTGGGACAATTTTGTAAGTCAGATATTTAAACCAAGTGTATTGCAAATAACTTCACGCCTTTCTCTATCTTAAGGTATAGGCAGCTGCTGTTAAATATATTTACCGTATGGTTGTTTCTGTTGTTCATTGTTGGGTGGTGGCGCATTATTTTTTCGTATACAGTAGGAGACTGAGTAGCTAGTGCTGCGAGTGTGGTTCGTAACGCATCCCACACAGACGCCCGGCGAACGTTTACCTACAATAACATGATTATATAAAGTATATTCAGGTCATATGTGGGTGTATAGGAAAAAACCGTTTCAAGTATTGAAAGAACGCTTACCAATACACAGATAATTCTGTTATTTTATTTACTTGATATATAATTACGTTTTATAATAATAATATTTTTTTTGAAGTCGGGAGTTGTACTTGAGGTAACCGATAGAAATATAATTTTATGTTCCTAGTTAATAATTATTTATGAACGAACAAAATATATAGTTATATCGATAATACTACAGAAAAATATCATTTGCTTATACAGTGTAAACTCTTTATAACGTTATCCTTTATAACGATAAACTCCCTATAACGTTGGAGTGAGCCCAAGTTGGTTGGTTTGCGTTAAAACTCACATATTGAAACACTCTTTATAGCGATACGCCATTCTCTATTACGAAGAAATGTGTTATGAACACATTTCTTTGTAGACAGTAAATATTTATAATCGGTATTATTGTTTATGTTATGATATCAGGTAACAAAAGACTTTGAAGCTCCGAAACATCCGAGGTCGGTCCAGCTTTTGTTATCCTTAATTCTTGTACACGTGTTTTGTTTTCTCGGAAGTGATGTACTCGTATAAGCATTTATTATTTAAGACATACATACAATTAAAAATTCTTGTATTAAAAATTCTTATTAATTTGGTTTAAGTTAAGGGTAGTCCCTCCCGGCTACCCTTAACATTTAGGGGGATGAAAATAGATGTTGTCCTATTCTCAGACTTACCCGATATGCACACAAAATGTCATGAGAATCGGTCAAGCCGTTTCGAAGGAGTATGGGAACGAACATTGTGACCCGAGAATTTTATATATTAGATATCCTATGGTCTCACCGGCGGCATATGTGCTCCCGTTAGCTGGTGGGCCACCATCTTTGTTGTTCAAATTGGGAGTGGACTTGAATATATCTCTCATGTAATCCAACGGCCTGAAGTTGGACTCGAGGGATTCGACGGCGGCTTCTAGCGTTAGTAACAATTCGGTAACATATCCCTGCATGTCCTCGCCCTGTTCAGCGACTGTTTCCACCAGCCGAGAGAGGATATCGGATACCATTCGTCCTGTCATCGCGACGCCAATAAACCGAAACACCTATAAATAATTATATCATTGAGCATATTGGTGACTTGAAATAAAATAAAAATTTGTATAAATTGCCTCTTGTATTGTCCACGTGGCGTGATAGAGTAGCCAATGTGTAAAATATTTCTTTTAACACAATCCTTTTTTTTTAGGAATTTCACAATTGAATTAATATTATCCAAAGGAAATCTTTTTCGATTCATGAATACCTTAAAATTTCAGACAAGTGTGATATGTCGGTTCTGTCGCAAATTTTTATACATATACACATACGACGAGCCTCGTAAAGCTTGGTAAAGCTACGAACTGCAGAATCGAGGTTGACGGGTTCGATTCCTCCCGAGTACAAATATTTGTGACAATCATGAAT
The DNA here is from genome assembly GCA_905147225.2 of Euproctis similis. Lineage (NCBI taxonomy): Eukaryota > Metazoa > Arthropoda > Insecta > Lepidoptera > Erebidae > Euproctis > Euproctis similis. Next base: position 6,556,803 of record LR990107.1, read on the forward strand.
GTTTGTATGGCGTCTGGGTGTTCTTCTATGTATTATAAGTATGTATTTACAAAAGAAAAGTATATTGTATGACTATGAACCTGTAGAGATCTGCCAGCGTAATGTCTGGACGGACAGGACAGGCCGAGCTGGAGTGCGGTCTGTGCCCAGCGCTCCGAGATGAGGGCGTGAGGCAATGACTCGCGGAACACTCTCAGCACGTGACGCAGCAACGTCGACATCTGCTGACAGCTGCGTAGTGTCCACACTAACAAACAAATGTTTAATTTACATTGATATATTATAGTATATTGGACTATATTAACTTTACAACGTGCACGTTTAAACGTAATGACATAATTATAGTTTTTATGTTAGTTTGCTAAATTGATTAAAAAAAACAGTGATCGTAAGCACAAAATATAAAGTTACCTTTGGCTGTGATATCTTCGTATTGCCACAACGGCAGGTGTGTGGGTCTATTGGCCAGGAAATGTACTAATGATTTGATGACGTCAGCTATGGGCAGCTCAGCGGGTTCCAACTCCTGCACTGGATCAGCTGGCGAGGGCTCCGGCTCCGCGTCAGCTGTCACTATCACCGGCAGTGATGGAAAGTTATCGCATTCTCCTGGCACAGAAAATATCACACGTTGATTGACATAAAATGAGACCAAGTAACTGAAATTATTGCTTACATTTGCGATACATCAGATTACGACATCAACAGTAAGCTAAGGATAAATATTTTGAACGCTGAGTCCTATCCCGATCCTTAAATTTTTTAAAGCCCTTCATCAAAGTTATCAGAGACAGATAACATCATTGAAGAGAATGGTAATGTCAATGTATTGGGCTTCAACAATGGTAGAGCCAATTAGTTCTCTGCATGAATAGGCCGGCTCGACGGTGTAATACCATGACTTCTCAGAAAATCGACGCAAAGTCGCTCATGCCGCGTTCGGTGAGAGAGGTACCCGGAGGCGCGCTCATGGACACCTGCAACACATAGTGTTACAGGTGTCCATGGGCGGCGCTGGTCACTTACCAACAGGTGACACGCCAGCTCGTTTGCCCTCCAATCCGATAAAAAAAATGGAAATACCAAATTCTATATCTCTTTATTAGATCTGCAGTAAAACCAATGTGTCCATAAAAAACCTAAAGTATTATAAGCTGAGACATACTTATGGAAAGATAAGCGTCTACTGTAATAATGATAAGAGGAAGCGTGTTCTGGAGGAAGGTTTTGTTAGGAGAGAAAAGAGTTATGAAAGTCAACGAAGCTAGTGAGGTGTGTAAGAATTGTGCCTTATGGCGTTCCGTTCACTCTGCCTACCCCGTAAGGGATTTGGCGTGAAGTTATGTATGTATGTATGGATAAGAGAAGAAAGAAGAGTTAGAGAGCGAGGCACAGACGGAAGAAAAGATGGATACCTTCTGGTGTGACCTGTGGATCCGAGCAGAGCGATCTTGCATGTGACCGCGGTGAATGTGCACACTGTGGGTAGTTGTCGAACGCTGCGTCCGGTTCTGCAACGTTCATACAACTTGTAATTTATAGCCACGGGTAGAGCCACGCAGTAGGTACGCTGCATGAATGAGCCGGCTCATAATATCGTGATAAAGGGGCTCATACCACGTTTCGTTCGGTGAGAGAGGTGTCCGGAGGCCCTCTTCATTCCCCATCCCTTTCCTTTAAGGCCGGAAACGCAAATGTAACACATTCTGTATTACGGGTGTCCACTGGTGACGGTAGCTGTTTACCACAGAAATAGATCAAGATAGAACGGCGAATAGGCGTGGCAAGCGTGCCAAAACCCTGCACTATATTGCATGCTTTTCGAAACTCGCTCTCATTACGCAACGAGCGTTCCTGCCATGCGTTCAGGACGTAAAAGAATAGATAAAACGTCACATATATGCCTTATTATGCTGTGAAAAATTGTAAAAACAAAAGTAGCGAAATATGAAAAAAGGAAATATTTCGTATGATCAGTAAGTACAGAAAATCAGTAGAAAGTATTTTTTTGAGATTATAAATTATTGTTTTACTTTTACTATGTTCAATAATTACGATCACAAGTTGTATATTTTTTCGTTATGATAAATATCCATTGCTGTCCGCATTCAACGCTCGTATACAAAAACATTGCGCGTATAAATTATACGCGTAATGTACGTCGAATCGAACGAAATACACAATACACCTGCCAGTTGATCGTTGTGTCTGTTAATCGCTGTGATTCGAATGTTAGAGATGGGCACTCCATGTATCGTTGAGTCTTAGGACTTATCGATAAATTAATTCAATAATAATTTGAGTATCAGCTCATATCTTGCTTTGTCCCTACTTTATTCTAACACCACAAATTTCAACCAAAGTGTTTCGTAATTACATTGGCAGCAGTTTATTTCACAGTATAAGTTTTCACCAATTTGACCAATCGCCGTTGGAAAATCATCTCGTTCTTCTCAAATGGGCAGTAACCGAGGTATATGTAGACGTTCGGCTTCGTTATTTAACCAGGACTGTGAGGCCAACCCTTACAAAAAGGCAAATATTTAATAAATATGTATAGTTTCAAGGACAGTAAAATATTTATAATTAAATTTTATATAATGTTGGAAAAATATGTTTTAGTTTTTAATATGTCGGATTGAAGTATTTAACATGTTTTACTTTCTATGATTATCGTTACAGAAAATCAATAAAGTTAGTGAAATATAAAAATAATAAAATTAACACACGTTGCCGATATTAACATCGATAATCTAATGTGAGTGTCTCCTAACTAGTCGTCTCGCTCACAATGAAAATGACGTCACGCTGAGGCCGTGGTTTTTCAAAAAAGTGACACGCTCGAAATGTATGGAAATATGCCATCGCGGCCGTTCTATCTTGATTTATTTCTGTGCTGTTTACCGTCAGGTAACCCGTTAGCTCGTTTGCCATAGTCCATATTTAATATATTTATCTATACTTATATTATAAAGCGGAAGAGTTCGTTTGTTTGTTTGAACGCGCTAATCTTAGAAACCACCGGTCCGATTTCAAAAATTCTTTCACTGGTGTATAGTCCATTTATCGAGGAAGGCTTTAGGCTATATTATATTTTTAAATAAATTAGGGAACCTAACTATAAGTCCAATAATGTAACCCAAGGTGTAAGAAAAAGAAATTCTTACATCGCGAACGCTGCAAAAACACAGAACATATAACTGTCGACAAAAAAGTCCGCGACGCAATATGTCTAACAATTGTAGTTATCGCACAATAAGTGTTTTTGTGATTTTTAAAAATAATTATAATGACGTCGTTTTAAAAGTTCTTTATTTTGTACCTTGGTATTAACTCTCCTCAAAATAAATTACTTCAATATAAACATAGATTCAATACCTTTCTAGAACTTTTTGAATGATTCATTTCGCTCATTTAATTCAAAAGATATCGCAAAATACAAAATGTAAGTATTCGTTTCTTAGGCAAATATTCCGCGCACGTATATATGTCCGGGAGTCCCGCCCGACTCGGTCATGAGTGCCGCTCATAGCTGGCAGGTATTTTTATAAGCTTTTATTTACCTTGCACTGTATGTATGTATGTATGTATGTATGTATGTATGTAAGTATGTATGTTCGGTGGAATCTTGTAACTCAATTTTAAAGTAGATACCTTCAATCGATTGAGCTGAAATTTTGTATACACATTTACTTTGGATGACAATGCATGATATAATGTATGACATCATTCTATATCCAATATGGCGGACGACCCAAGATGGCGGAATGGATATTTTTAATGCATTTCTGCAATATGGGTATCAAATGAAAGGGTTTATTGAGTGTAACTCAAAATATAATATGACGTCATTCTAAATCCAATATGGTGGAATATCCAAGATGAAGGAATATATATTTTAAGCTTTCGTACAATATGGGTATCAAATGAAAGGGCTCATTGGGACCAACTAAAAAAATTATGTGACGTCATTCTAAATCCAATATGGCGGATCATCCGGCACAGTTTTTTTTAATGCATTTCTACAATATGGGTATCAAATGAAAGGACTTGTTAATAGTAGCTCGAAAAATAATGTGACGTCATTCTAAATCCAATATGGTGGAATAAATATTTGTTTTTCTACTATATGGGTATCAAATGGCCCTTTCATTAAAGAGTTGAGATGAAGAGACTGAGAACTTCAAAAACTATGTCTCGGTGGTTCAGTAAACTAGCCCGCTTCTGAATCAGGAAGTCTTGGGTGCGAATTTGGCCTCACACCAATGTCTTTCGAAATTCCTCTCGAAAGTCATGTGTGATAAATATTTTTGACTGACCACCTTGTGCTCGCTGTATGGCAACAGTGGTAGAGCCCATCAATTCACTGTATGAATGGGCTGGCTCGACCGGTGAAATACCACAACCAGCTCACGCCGGGTTTCTTTGGGTGAGAGAGGTACCCGGAGGCCCACTCCCCTTCCCCATCCCTTCCTACTCCCATATCCTACATCCTACTCCCTTAAAGATCGTTGAGACGTAAACATAGTGGCGAGTCGAGGCTTGACAGATGCTGCCTACACCTTCGGGTAGAAAAAGGAGTCGAGCTATGTTATGCTATTAATTAATGTTATAAACAAATTAGAATGTGTATAAATATTATATATATCATAGGGCTTTCAATATGAGCGGCTAGATGTTAGTGGCCTGCTTGTTTGGGCGGTGTCAGTCAATCTGTTGTTTACTATTCAGTCACTGATGCCAAATCACGATGTCAAGATACAGGGTTAAGCGGCTCGTCCAAATTTATAATCAAAATGAGTTAGTGCTAACTTGAGAACCTTACGACCACTTTACGACTGAGGCGGTAGTTCATCACAGTCGACGGCTTTCCGTTGACCTATGTTTTAATAGTTAACAGTGTTTTAATTGTGGTCAGCCACGCAATCTGCTGCATGAATGGGCCGGTTCGGCCGGTGCAATGCCATGCCCTTTAAGGATACCGACGTAAATTGGACAGGATTTAATCACTTTAACATGATTGCTACACTAACGGATTTTAATGGTGTTATAGGTATTATTAGAATTAAACACAGTGGATGATGGGAACGAACTATAACTTTTATTACAACTACAACTTTTATTACACTCAGGTCGGCAAGTATAGAGTACTGATTAAAAAAAACAGATGGCGTTACACATCACACAATTAAGCTATAACTAAACTAAGCTGCAAAATCAACAAATAAGTAACAAAAAAAAATTGTTTACTTAGGCTTGAAACTCTTTGCTGCTGGTCAAGCATACGTGGCCTTAAGTAGGGAAAAGACTTTAGGAGGTCTCCATTCAAGAGTTGGACTGTTCGAAATTAACAGGCAAACGACCTTGTAACAATGATGCTTTGAATGAGATGAAGAGACTGAGAAACTTACCCATCGATAACTAAAAACTTGAAAATAATTTAAAGAAAAAAACTTTTTTAAAGAAGCTTTTATTTAAACGCTCTAAAAAGAATAAAATAATTTTCACCTTAAACATTTTAACTATCAACTTATAACCTTATTATATACAATTTATGTGATAATAAAAGCTTGTCGCTATGTTTAACCCAACCCTTCCCCCCTCCTCTTCCCATCCCAATTCCGACCCCTTCCATTTCCCATGGAAAGGGCCGGCAACGCAACTGTAACACTATATGTGTTCGGGTGTCCATTTATATGTTATAAACCAATAATATATATTTGGATAATGCGATCCGTCACAGTAATCATTGAATCTAAAAAAATATTTCTAGATGGTTATGGATAGCCACTGATAGGTAATTAAACATAGCGACAAGCTTTTATTATCACATAAATTGTATATAATAAGGTTATAAGTTGATAGTTAAAATGTTTAAGGTGAAAATTATTTTATTCTTTTTAGAGCGTTTAAATAAAAGCTTCTTTAAAAAAGTTTTTTTCTTTAAATTATTTTTTTAATTTTCTTAGATCTTTTTTTTTGTTTCTTTTTGTCCTAATGAGTTTGTAGTATTTAATCGTCTTTTGGGGAATATATATATTTTTTTGGTAATAATTAATAGGTGATGTGAACATGTAACATCTGTGACCCCGTGTCTATTTAGACATAGATTAGAATTTGATCTATTTAAGAGTATAATAAACGGGAAATAACCAGGTAAACAAATACTTACTTTTATTATTAGCTTGACGTTTCGGCCTGGTTGCAGTGGCCGTAGTCACAAGCAGACAAATAATTTGTTTACCTAAATGTGTCGCGTTATTTGCCGTTCATAATATTTATGTATTAAGTAAAGCGAATATTAAAATATTTAAAAATATTTTCATACGTATGTAACCAAAGTGGGTAACCATGGGTCAAAGCTAGAGTTAGTTTACAGTTAGTTCTTTATGCAGATATTATAATATTATCTATAATTCTTTACAATATTGCAACTTCATATAAATGGACGAAGCGCAAGATATGCCTACGCACCTCGATCTTGGAGTCTTTTGCTAAAATATAAAGTCTTTGCGGGTTTGTTACACGTCTGCATTACACATAGAGTTGCCCATCTATATTTACCTTTTTAATATCGTGATCTCTTTTAAAATTTAGTGAATTTATATTGATAAGATTAATACCAAGGTGCCAAATCGACATCATTTAAATTATAAAAAAAAACACTCGCTGTAAGTTAGCCATACTCGTAAGAACATGTGGTGGTTTTTTTTTTAAATCGACGACAATGACCAAATAAAAAAAAAGGTTCAAGTAGTATTAAAAAAATTAAAGATTGATAAAAAACTTCTGACAAAGTCCCTGTTATTGCTATTGATTGAAGTTGATAATATTTTTTTTATGGGATAGAAGGGCAAATGAGCAAGCGGGTCACCTGATGGTACGCAACCTGCACCGCCCATGGACACCGGCAACACTTATAGTGTTACCGTTGCGTTGCCGACCTTTAAGGGAGGAGGATGGGGAAGCGAGGTGGACCTCCAGGTACCTCTCTCACCGAACGAAACACGGCATGAACCACTTTACGTCGATCTTCTGAGAGGTAGTGGTACTTCACCGGTTGAGCCGGCCCATTCATGCAGCTAACTGCTTATTATTTTCATCATATCTAGGTTGTTAGTCGCTAATATCAAGAACTAAGCAAGTAAGGTGTGTAACAATCGTGCCTTATGGCGCTTTGTACTCTCTACCTACCCCGCAAGGGATCTGGCGTGAAGTTATGTATGTATGTATCAGGAACTTGAATTGAAAAAAAAAATAGTGTTAGTCCATTTATGTGGAAAGCTTTGGGGTATTAATATGATCGCGGCAATAATCTTTTAAGTGGAAAATGTATAAAATATAGCGGTACGAAGTTCGCGCGGTCTGCTAGTATGTAATATACTATGTATTTACATGTAATATGTATATATTTGGCATATCATTACATAGTATAAAACAAAGTCACTTTCCGCTGTCTGTCCCCTTATCTTGCTTATATCTTTAAAATTACGCAACGGATTTTGATGCGGTTTTTTTAATAGTTAGAAGGTGTCAACGGGGTGGAATTTTATCTATAATTCATATATGATGTTGTAAAGAAAAAATGATAATTTTCGAGATTTATTTATATATACTTTATTATACACAAGAGATAATATATATACAGAAAAAAAACCTTATAATTATGATAGCACAATAGGCGGCCTTATTGCTGTAAGCAATTTCTGCCAGGCAACCTTAGGATGGACTTGATAAATTTAGTGTGGGCAGTAAATGTTGCGTACAATTTAAATAATGATTTTATAAAAATATAATATAATTTAATAAAATAAAAAGAAAAATATATGATTATATATACATACACATAATACAACATATACATACATACAAACACTTACTTAAACTTACATAGATTAAATTAATATTTACACATTTACATACACGTACATACTTAAACACATACATAAAAATACATACACATAATATGAATGACTAATAACTGAATGACTAATTATTGTGATGATTCCAGAGTGTTCGTGTACCATTTTCTTGAATGCTCGTAGGGTCTTAGCACGTCGAATTTCCACCGGTAGTTCATTCCACAAGGTTACTGCTTTAGCAGTAAATGGTTTGACGTAAAAAATTGTGGAATGCTGTGGAACTTTTAGTCTGAAATTGTGCGAAGACCTCAAATTCTGGCAATGAGTGTAATGTAAGTACTGAAAACGTACTTTGAGATAGGAAGGAGTTGAAGGGTCGAACAGTATTTTATATAAAACTGAAAGGATACGAGCATTCCGGCGAAAACGTATGGATAACCACTTGAGTTGTTTTCGGAACTGTGATACATGATCATATTTGTGTAAACCAAATATAAATCTTATGCAAAAATTTTGAAGATGCTCAAGTTTATCTAATTGATATTCGGAGAGATCAGGATAGCTGACATCTGCCTAATCAAGGATGGGCAGAAGAACTGAAGAATTTGCAAGAGCAACTTTGGTGGCTATGGGTAGGAGATTCCAATTTTTTCTGAGAAACCCTCCAGAAGCAAACAATTTCCGGCTCACCTCTTGTAGCTGCGGACCCCAAGATAAATCAGGGTCAATAATAAGGCCAAGGTTCTTTACTTTATTACTTAAAGGAATTACTGTGTCCTCAAAATCAATTTTTGGCAACTGCGCTTTGTCAATTTTTGAGGTGAGCCGACTGCTTCGAACCATGATAACTTGCGTTTTTAATGGGTTGACCATCAGTCCATGTGATGAACTCCATGCACCTATCCGAGCTAAATCCTCATTAAGTATATGAAACGTATATAACGATAACTAGATAAATTTGAAGATCATCTGCATAAAGGTGGTAGGTATAAACAAGGTTATTAGAGATGCACGCCACCTTGAGGAACAACGACGTTGGTATTGCACCAGGAGGAGCAGATATTTTCAATGTTAATACGCTGTCGGCGTCCACACAAGTAACTACGAAACCAATCTATCACCGTTGGAGATATGTTAAGAGAGCGAAGGAGGCATATAAGAATGTCGAAATCAACAGTATTGAAGGCGTTACTGAAATCCAGAAGCGCCAGTACTGTGATATTTCCAACGTCCATCACAGACCTGATGTCATCCGTAACATTGAGAAGGGCAGTAGTGGTACTATGGCCAGGGCGGAATCCGGATTGGAAGAGATTTAGGAGATTGTTTTTGCAAAGGAATGTGCTTATTTGGATGTGGGCGAGACGCTCTAGGACTTTAGAAAGGAATGGTAGTATGCATATGGGTCTATAGTCTGAAGAGGATACAGGTTTACTTTTTTTGGGAATTAATTAAAGGAATAATTTGGGCATCTTTCCACGAAGCGGGAAAGACACCTTTGGACAAAGAATAATTGAGGATATGACAAATGGTAGGAAGAATCTCATCAAGGATTGGTAGGATCATGTTACGGCTGACACAGTCACATCCATTTGCGTTGGACGTAATCGACAATATGTTTTTCTTAACATCACAGGCAGTGACAAGATTAAAAAAGCAGTTTGCTGTATGAATGGGCCGGCTCGACCGGTGAAATACCACGACCTCTTAGAAGACCGACGTAAATTGGCTCATGCCGCGTTTCGTTCGGTGAGAGAGGCCCGAGGCCGGCCGGCCGGCCGGCCCACCCCCCTTCCCCATCCTTTCCTATCCCCTATCCCTTAAAGGTCGGAAACGCAACAGTAACACTATATGTGTTGCTGGTGTCCATGGGCGGCGTTGGTTGCTTACCATCAGGTGACACGCCTACTCGTTTGCCGTTAGGATCAATGGCTACGTATCTTTTGTGGTTTGTTTCGTTAGGTTTTATTTTGTAACGAAATTTCGCGGCGGCCTTTTGAGTGATGAGGAGTTTAATGTCATCGGTCAACCATGGTGCAGGAAGATGTTTGATTTTGACAGCTCGGATACGTGCGTGCTGCATAAGGACTTTACGTTGTGCCCTAGGTGGACGAAGCTTGTAGGAAAGAAATAATAGATCATGATAAGAGAACGCGTCCGCGGAGCATTGACCTTGCTTCGCGACGCCCTCAGTGGAAGAGACTAAAATAAGGTCAAGAAGGGAAGGGGCACAGTTAGGCGAACGATGAGTGGCATTGAGAGGCAGCAAAGAGAGACTACAAGATTGAACAGTTAAAGAGAGAAGTTTAGAACGAAAATCATCTTTAAGTAAACAAGTATTGAAGTCGCCCATGATTATCATATTACTGTAATTGGGTATAAGACTAATTAGTAGGGTTTCAAAGGAGGAAAAGAAGTTAAGGCGTAGTGAAGAGTTGAGTTGAGTTTGGTATGTTTGAGCTCAACCTCAATAAAAAGATGTTCACCGGAATTCGAAAGCGGAGGTTTAGGGGACACATCAACAATTTTATAAGCAATGTGAGAACGTAAGTACTTAGTCTGGCCATAAATACTCTTACAACTAAAAATAAAAAAAATATTAGATTTGAATTTGGAATCTGTCATTTTTATACGATTGTTCATTGTGTTTTCTCATTTGGCTCCAATACATTGTACAATATTTTGCGATATTAAAATGGAGTGGGGTGATAAAGAGAACCGAATCGCTGTGATTGCATTACACAAAGTAGGTATGGAGCCAAATGCAATTTTTAAAACTCTCCATACCCTTGGTATTAGTCAAATGTTTGTGTACCGGGCTATTAACAGGTACAATGAGACCTCCTCTGTTTGTGACAGAAAAAGACCTGGCCGTCCACGTAGTGTTCGTACGAAAAAGGTGGTCAAAGCAGTAAGGGAAAGAATTCGAAGAAATCCTGTCCGCAAGCAAAAGATTTTATCTCGGGATATGAAGATAGCACCTAGAACAATGTCGCGTATTTTAAAAGATGACTTAGGACTCGCAGCCTATAAGAGGCGCACTATTAACTGATAATTTAAAAAAGAATAGGGTGTTAAAATCTAAACAACTACTGAAGCGGTACGCAAAGGGAGGTCACAGAAAAATATTGTTTACGGATGAAAAAGTTTTTACAATTAAGCAACATTTTAAGAAACAAAATGACCGTATTTATGCTCAAAGCTCTAAGGAAGCTTCCCAATTAGTTGACAGAGTGCAACGTGGGCATTATCCGACTTCAGTGATGGTTTGGTGGGGTGTTAGCTACGAAGGAGTGACTGAGCCATATTTTTGTGAAAAAGGTATCAAAACATCGGCACAAGTGTATCAAGATACCATTCTTGAAAAGGTAGTCAAGCCCCTTAACAACACACCATGTTCAATAACGAAGTATGGTCCTTCCAGCAAGACTCGGCACCGGGTCATACAGCTCGGTCCACGCAATCTTGGTTGGAAGCGAACGTTTCGGACTTCATTAGAGCTGAAGACTGGCCGTCGTCTAGTCCCGATCTTAATCCACTGGATTATGATTTGTGGTCAGTTTTAGAGAGTACGGCTTGCAGTAAACGTCATAATAATTTAGAGTCCCAAAAACAATCCATACGATTGGCAGTGAAGAATTTTCCCATGGAAAGAGTGCGTGTTTCTATTGATAACTGGCCTCAAAGTTTAAAAGCCTGTATTGCAGCCAATGGAGACCACTTCGAATAAGCTTTTTATATTTTATATCTTTAAAAAAAATTGTTTTCTTTGTTACAATATTTATGGCATGACTAAGTATATAGCGACCCCTCCACCGCTACTATTTTCGCGATCATTTCTAATAAAGATGAACCCAGGAAGGGATTACGAGGTAGTGGGAAGACAGGGCTTTAACCATGTCTCGGAGACAAGAAGTGCGTGAATATTCTTACAATCAAAGGAGGCCAGCATATCAGAAAAATGAGCCGGAATACTTTGGGCATTGATATGACAAACATTGAAGTTTCCAGATACATCGGTGAATTGTGTATCCAGGTTATCAAGCAAGTTACAAAGGCTAGCATTTAGCACTTTAATTGCAAACGCTGGCTGAACACTAAGTGATAGATCAAAACAATGTTCTACATTATTAAACACCTTTAGAAGGTCTACAAAAAAATCCCCGAGGGCATATGTCTATCTCTTAGGGATAACCCACAATGACCATTTTTATTTTTTTACTGTTTACGAGAAATAATGGCTTATTTCCGAAGCCAAAATAATGCTGAAATGTTTAAAATAAACATTTCAGCATTATTTTTCATCTAATGAAGTGTCTTAAATATATTGTGCATGTAATATAGATGATCCTGGCCCTTTACAGCATGCAATTTAAACGAATATTTTCGAAGATATTACAGTATTAACATAGCGGGACAGCTTCAACTTCACTACTACGAACTAAGTTCGCCGGGTCAGCTAGTATGTAATATATTTATCCCGAACAAAGTAGCGCGCCTCCCCTACAAATACCAAACGTTCAGGGCTTGATACAGCCCGACATTTGATAAAAATAACTAATTATTTCTTAATTCGTCTATGTAGCTGTTTCAGAGGTTAGCTTATAAATACAGAGGAACAAAACTTGAAAAAAAAAACTACGAAATATATATTTTGGTTAATACATTTAAAGATACTCATTTGCATTACATTTTATTTGTCTGAATGCTATTGATTTATTTAATTGCAATAGTTACCTGTAAAGTTATGAGGAATCAACGACAGCGTGGGTGGTGTTATACCAAGGCCAAGTTGTGCTGAACGACTGGCGAGCAGCACCCGGGCTACGGTCAAGTGGTCGTGGTGAGCCGCCACTGCTATCAGTAGGTTAAGCAACAACTGCCTGCAGTGTTGGTGTACTATCCACCTGAGACAACGATACATCATATCAGTCACTTATACTATTTAAGCAATATCCTTCGGAATCCAGAAGTCGCGGGTTCGAATCCTGACTTACACCAATGACTTTCCGAAATCGTTTTCGAATGTTATGTGTGATAGATATCGATGACTGAAAACTTTGTGCCCGGTATGGCAATAGGTTCGCCACTTATTCCATTTACGACGTAAAACATAACGGCGAGTCGAGGCTTAACGGCCACTGCCTACACCTTCGGGTAACAAAGTCGTGAAGTTATGTTATATTATGACTAAAATTAGAAAAATAAAAGTGTTTTCAGTAGGTAATTTGTTAGTGCTTTCATTGTTATAAAAATTATATTATTTGTAATTTAAAATATTTTTGAAGAGTTTTTTTTTTGTCGTCGTTTTATTACTTCAAATAAGAACACGCATCGCCACGAGCGGTTATGAATATAGGAGATTTAGTGAAGAACCCAAGAGGAAACTTATGCCAATACATTGTGCTAGTATAAACGATAAGCTGAAAATTTAAAAGATATGCGTCAAAAAGGTTACCTGGTGTGGTCCATACCGAGGAACACAATGTGCAACATCAAGGGTACGTGTATGGACCAGTCCAGCTCCACGCCGTCCAGTACCACATCACACAGCAGCATCACAGCTACATTGCACCTGGACATAGTGATCTTAATCAATAATAGAGTTTCAGTTACAACTTTTAAACACCTCCCTCGCTTGTTTGAATTTTATAACTTTTTAATACACGTTCGTAGGTTTTTTAAGGCTTCTGACATCACCATCAAGGACTCGTTCTATTTGGTCATGGAAAGTCTGTCGAGGCCGTCCTCGTCTCCTCGAAGTCAATCTTGCATCATCCATTCGTTGTACATGTCCGAAAATTCAGAGCAGGATTTCAACATTTTTTTTTAACATATAACATAATATGTTATAATGTATATTTTTATGTGTTCCCAGAATTCAAACATCCCATGTTCGAATGATTTTCAGTATTTCTGAAAATCCCCTTTTATTTTTTCCTATAACCGGAGTCCCGTTCATTTGATTTCAGCTTCCAATAAGCTAATTGAAATAGTGTGTTCGTAATAATAATATTTTTAGGTCGTCAACGCAAATATGTAAAAAGTTATGTTCGTATGACAACACCCGTCTGTACATTACAAGTTAAAATGTGCAAATATATTTAAAGGCAAGATTTTTAAACGTGATTATTCAAGCGAAATATTTGTTATAAAAGAAGTTTCTACAAATTTTAAACTAGATCTTTAGCTGTACAATAAGTGCACCCAGTTCTTGTAGGAGTTTTTACGTATTTATTTACACATATAAATCAAATTGAAGTGTCTGATTTGAAAATTACCCAAAATGATTTCTTAATTTTTATGTCTCTCTGTTCTTCCGTCTGTCTGTCTATATGCTTGATTGTTTCAGGTAATCTCTGAAATGGCTAGACCTATTTGGACGAGGCTTTTATGAGCAGGTAGCTGGTGCAATAGGGAGTAACTTTAACTACTTTTTTTTAGAAAAAATCTTTCCGAAAATTCCGAGGCGAAACAAAGTTCGCCGTGTCAGCTAGCTCCTAAATATACACCCAAACATAAAAATAATAGTTATGGTTTGCGTTGTTATAGATATAACCTATTAATTTTGTTTCAATATCGCTATCATTCTCGGAACGTTTTAACAGCGAGAGCCGCAAGCGACATGGGTTCCATTATTTTTGCAATTAAAATTATAAGAGTATAAGTAATTAAATCATGTGTTGTTGTTATAAATACTACAGCTTAAAATGTTATAGCATGTTTAATATACATATTAAATGCAAACGAATATACTTCAAAGCTTATAATTTGCTGTGGTAACTGAACAGACGGTAGGCGCGGCCCGAGTACCACAAACATTCATGATGGATGGATGAAAAGTGTATATAAATATTAAAATTCGTTGTCTTGTAACAAAATAGAAATAAAAAACAAACGTGGAGCTTGGAAACTCGAGAACGCTGCGTGAAAAAATTTAAAAGTTTTATCGATGATGACTGTTTGATGAATTTGGCATGCCGTATAACTATATAACTACATATAAAATGGGATTGCTACTCGTAGTATTCCACAAACGTACTTACCGATGGAATCCAGATATTGGTTGGCTTGTGTCAGGTAGATATTCTGTGAGCAGTGCAAAGAAACCACCGTATTCGGGCATAGGAAGTGGTCGCGGTTGGGGCACGTCAATGCGGTGTTCCTGTGGCGTTTGTGGGGCACTGCCAGCTAATGGTGTTATGCCCGAATCCGGACACGTGCCGGTCTAGGAGAACATATTACATGGAAATTACTCAGTTGAGAGAATATTGGTACATATTTGCAAATATCATACACGTGTGTGCTAATGATTACATAGTATAAAACAAAGTTGCTTTCCGCTGTTTGTCCCCTTGTATGCATAAATCTTGGAAACTACACAATGGATATAGATGAGCTTATGTTAACGGGGTGGTTTGTATTTATTTATTCCGAAGACTTACAGACTAATGATATACATAAAGATTAAAACAACTAGATACACAAATTGCGGATTACAAGTCTCCACATATAAAATTGTATGTAGGTATAGTTCCTGGATAATGTATTAGAAAATGATAATTTTCTAGATTTAGCGCTTTAATTGCAAACGCTGGCTGAATCCTAAGTGACTAATCAAAACTTGGTACTCCATTATTATAAATCTTCAAGAGGTCTACAAAAAAGTCCGCGATGGTGTATGTCTATCACACAGAGACACACAATAACTATTTTTATTTCTTTTCTGAGGCGAAATTGAGTTCGCTGGCACAAGTGGAATCCTAAGTACATAAACAAAAAAAATTTTATAAACATCTTCATAATTCATGCCCTTCACATCGCCAATTGTAATTCTTACGTTCCTGTGTTGACATGCCAACATACCAACAAACCTTTTTATAAAACGGTCTGCTAGAAAAAGTATACTTTACAATTTGTCAAGTTAAATCGATTGATTCTAGGTCATATCCTCTTACCGGTGTAGCATCGCCATCCAATGGAGGCGTTTGCTCTTCATCAGCTGGCGGAGTAGGACATGCAGGTGCTGACGCCCGCTTGTCTTGAATTTGTCCACGTAGCGTCCCTGTATCAATCTGCTTTACACTGCTGATGAAATATATAATCACTTTTAATTACGAATCCTCCACGATGTCGGATATCCAATAATATATATCCATAAGTCACTAACAATTTTTTTGTAGTTTTACTATCCAGAGATTTAGTAGCCAGTTCTAAGTCGTATAATTTGAGCCCATGAAACTGGTGCCAGCCTACATTACCTTAGAATTGGCCTTAGAATTTTATCAGGACTCGTGATGTATTGACGAAAAAAACTCGGCAATTTGATGCCGAAGTACTAATATGAGTTCGAGTACAAATATTTATTTTGTGAAAGACACCTGAAGGTTTTCCTATGTAATCATCTAGAACATAATGTATTTATATTCGTAGTATAGTAGTTTTTAAAAATTGGAAACTTAGAACAAACTTAACATAACATAACTTCACACCTTTTCTACCCGAAGGTGTAGGCATCGGCTGTTAAGCCTCGTCTCGCCGTTATGTTTACGTCCCAAATGGGCAGATAGGTGGCGTACCTATTGTCACATCGGGCACAAAGTATTCAGCCATCGATATTTATCACACATAACTTCCGAAAATATTTTCGAAAAGTCATTGGTGTTAGCCAGGATTTGAAGCCGCGACAGCCTCGGTGGCGCAGTGGTAGAGCACACGGCTTCTGATCCAGAGATCCGGGTTCGATTCCAGATACTGACACACACCAATGACTTTTCGAAAATTGTTTTCGGAAGTTATGTGTGATAAATATCGATGGCTGAATACTTTGTGCCCGGTATGGCAATAGGTTCGCCACCTATTCCATTTGGGACGTAAACATAACGGCGAGACGAGGCTTAACAGCCGCTGCCTACACCTTCGGGTAACAAAAGGCGTTAAGTTATGTTATGTTATTTTCGAAAAGTCATTGGTGTTAGCCAGGATTCGAAGCCGCGACTTTTTGATTCAGAAACGGGGTACTCGACTACTGGACCACCGAGACATTTTAAAAGTCATGCCATTTAAACTTAGAAGTCTCTGAAAAACATTATTGTTGTAACACATTTGTTCAGTCATCGGTAATTACACACACTTAATTTTAAGACATTCTAGAAAAGTCATTCGTGTATACATTTTATTGAAACTTGGAAGCATCCAATAAAATGATCGCATTCAAAGCTGTTTCCAAAACTGAAGTACGATTTTTCGAATATTATCCAGTGTATAAAGAAATTCTATCTAACATAGGCAACAGAAAAAATTTTTTTCATGGTTTAGACAAAAATAGACAAGTTTATAATATTAACATAGACGCAAGTTTTTTGACTGTAAATTTGTAACTTTGTAACTAAACGCACTACTCTAAACACAAAGGGGCACTTAGTCTCAAAGTAATAGTTAGCTAAAGTATCTACTCCGGTCAACACCTCATCACATATAATAGCGGAAATTTCAATTCACAAATAGACTACATTTTAACACGAAGAGGCCATATCAAGACAATAGTCAATTGTAAAGTAATACCAGGAGAAGCAGTAGTAACACAGCACCGGCTACAGCTAATGGAAATGAAAGTAGCGATAAAATTGCCTAAAAATAAACCCAAACCCCCACCAAAAATTAAGTGGTATATGCTGGAAAAAGAGGTTTGCGCGAAAGTGTTTCGAGAGAAAGCGGTTGATAAGATGTTAGAAATGAATGACCGTATGGTAGCAATGACTGTAAATGAATATTGGAGTAAAATTGCGTCAGGAAGAAGACAAATCGCAAGAGATGTTTTAGGCATGACTAAAGGTAAAGAAACAATTAAGCGAGAAACCTGGTGGTAGACCGAAGAAGTACAAAAGGTTGTGAAAGATAAGAAGAATGGTTTCAAAGAAAGGAAAAGTGTGAATGAGGATGAGGTGATCATGAAAGACAATAAAAGGAAGGAGTACTGTGCGCTTAAGAGACTCGCCAAAAAAATGTAGCTATGGCAAGGGGCAAAGTGCGTGATAAGCTATATCAAAGCCTTGAAAGTCCCGAAGGCGAACAAAGTCTATATTGACTAGCAAAGCAAAGAGAGATGAATGGAAGAGATGTTATGCATGTCAAATGTGTAAAAGATGATAATGAAAGGATGATAATGAAAGGGTGTTAATGAAAGGGTGTTAATGGATAATGAAGAGATAAAAAAGCGATGGAAAGAATATTTTAGAAAGCTAATGAATGAAGAATAGCATATTAGAAGATAACCATACAAATATAGATATGGTGAATGAAATTAACTTGGAAGAAGTACAAGTGGCAGTACGAAGTATGAAAAGTAATAGAGCAACAGGTCCAGATAGTATACCAGCAGAAGCATGGAAGATTCTGGAAGCTGAAGGATGTAAGTGGCTGACTTTATTCTTCAATAAGCTGTTACACGATGAGACGATCCCAGATCAGTGGCGCATCGGCTCACTGGTGCCCATTTATAAAAACAAGGGTGATGTTCAGGAATGTAACAGCTATAGAGGAATAAAGCTTATGTCACATAGTATGAAAATATGGGAGAAAGTAATAGCGAGAAGAATGAGAGAGGAAAGTGAGATAACCCAGAACCAGTTCGGATTTATGCCGGGACGAGGAACAACAGATGCGATTTTCGCTCTTCGTCTACGGTCCGAAAAATACCGACATGCACATAAAAACTTGCACATGGTTTTTATTGACCTAGAAAGGGCATATGACAGAGTTCCTCGTAAAGTTCTGTGGTGGGTTTTCAAAGAAAAAGGAGTGCCCGGGAAGTATGTTAGGCTTGTACAGGCGATGTATGCAGGAGCGTATACGAGTGTCCGGTCCGTAGCCGGTGTCACCAACCAGTTCAGTGTGGAGGTGGGCTTGCACCAGGGATCGGCTTTAAGCCCTTACTTGTTTCTCCTGATAATGGATGCTCTTACATCGGACATTCAGGAGAACGCACCCTGGTGCATGCTGAAAATAATAAGCATAATAGGCTGAAAAGATGGCAGGAGAAGCTAGAGAGAGTCGGTTTTAAGATCAGCCGCGATAAAACTGAGCACCTATTTTATGACTTTGGAGCCTCCTCTGGCTTTTCCTCAATATCTTAGGACGGGAAAAGCCTCAAAGTTACGTCAAACTTTAAATACCTTGGTTAGCTTATTCAAAGTGACGGCAATATTGACCGGGATGTGAATAACAGAATGAATGCGGGATGGATTAAATGGCGACAGGTCTCTGGAACAAGATGCGACCCACGGATGCCCCTCAAATTAAATGGGAAAACATACAATTCGATTGTCAGACCTGTCGAATTGTATGGATCTGAATGATGAATGAATAAGAAATAAGTATGTAAGAGGACCAACGAAGAAAGTAGCACCAACATACATAACTTCACGCCTTTTGTTACCCGAAGGTGTAGGCAGCGGCTGTTAAGCCTCGTCTCGCCGTTATGTTTACGTCCCAAATGGAATAGGTGGCGAACCTATTGCCATACCGGGCACAAAGTTTGTCAGTCATCGGTATTTATCAAACATAACATCCGAAAACAATTTCGAAAAGTCATTGGTGTGAGCCAGTGTCTGGAATCGAACCCCGGGCCTCTGGATCAGAGGCCGTGCGCTCTCCCACTGCGCCACCGAGACTTACGAGCACCAATTACGGAAAAAAAATAGAAGTGGTAGATTGGCGTCGTATGGACACATTATGAGAAGGGACGAAAGTCATGTCACAAGGAGAGCGATGGGAATGACTGTGGATGGACACATTAGTAGAGGAAGGCCGAAAAAGAGATGGATGGACTGTGTAAATATGTGTATAAATATGTGATATGAGTATGAAGAGAGTAAGTGTGAACACGACGAGTGATAGAAGAGAATGGAAAAGGATGAAATGTTATTCCGACCCCACTTAGAGTGGGACAAGGGCAGGAAAATGATGATGAGTATCTACTCCGTTTCTCATACAGATATGGCGAATTCGAATGTGGTGCATAAAGTTCATCAATGACTTTTATCTTTCGAAAGTATGAATATGTGTTAAAAATAGTCTCGGTGGTCCAGTAGTCGAGCACACCGTTTCTGAATTCAGAGGTCGCGGGTTCGAATCCTGATACACACCAATGAATTTTCGAAAGGAAATAATTTCGAAAGTCATGTGTGATACATATCGATGACTAAAAACTTTGTGCCCGGTATGGGAATAAGTTCCCCACCTATTCCATTTGGGACGTAAACATAACGGCGAGTCGAGACCGAACAGCCACTGCCTTACACCTTCCGTTAGAAAAAGGCGTGAAGTTATGTTATGTTAAAAACGTAAAACGTGTAAAGCCGCCTATTTAATGAGATTTAAGGAGAGCCTTTGTGTTCCCTGTTTACACCTTATAGTATTAAAAACGTCAAGTTGTTTAATCTATATATATATAAGAGATTTCCACCTATATATTGACTCATCACGATATCTCTGGAACCATAAGGCGCAGCGACTTGAAATTTGGTAGGATTATTCCTTTCGCCGAGTAGAGGTCAGCTAAGAACGGATTTTACGAAATTCCACCCACAAGGGGGGTTGCGGGGGTGTTAACAATGGAAAATTCCCATTTTTAACCTATAGCTGCTATCGACTTCAAATTTGTCGAAGATATTGCAGTATTAACATAGCGGGGCAGCACTTATTACTTTTGATGCGAAACAGAGTTCGCCGGGTCAGCTAGTTACTTTATATATTTGATTTGCAGATATTGTGAATTGAAGCTATGTAAATTGGAGCTATGAATGTCTATTGAGTTTGAATGTCTAACTCTAGGTCCGACCTCACGACTCGTACCTCGTGCAGTATACAGTTTAATTTAGTGATCAATTTAGCAATATTGAACATTGAACAAAGTCGCTGAAACTCCAATTTACATTTAAAACCACAACAAAATTTACCTGTGTGCAGGATAGACCGGCGAAATACGTCGACCTATCAGAATTTCGACATAAAATGGCTCTTGCCGCGTTTTTATCGGTGAGAGAGGTATCCGGAGGGCCAATCCTTTTCCCCATCCCCTTCCCATCTTTCTTCCGAGCCCTTCCATTTCTCAATGTGAGGGCCCGCAACGCAACTGTAACACTATATGTGTTCAGATGTCCATGGGCGGCGTTTGTTACTCACCATCAGGTGACAAGCCTGTTCGTTTGTTCGCTTTTTTTTTAAATTTACTTTGGTGCCTACAGGACACTACAAAATAATGAAGTGGAACGTTATCAGAGAGAGAAAGAGATACCTGTTCAGTAATAGTTTTCATTTTACAACATAATTGTTATTTATGTTGAATTAAAATTACGATCATTTAATTATATTATAGTGTCTGCTTGCTGTTTGCTAATGGAGTGGTGCGCACAGCAATTAGAAACATCACATGGCATAGACAACTTAATCGCAAACAATAAAACAATGTCGGTATATAGTCTAATCCACCTGGTCTTCTCGAATGCAATTTGTCTGAGGATCTGGTAATGAAACTAAATTGTTGAAAGCACTGTTTGGGGCTACGAGAATGTTTAAAAAAAATGTATAATGTTCTCAATATCATTGATCTGTAAATTTGTTATAATTATTTCGCTGAAGGCTGTGTAATATTTATAACATACATACAGACATAAACTCACGCCTGTGTCCCATAGAGGTAGGCAGGGTCTTTGCCTTTCCACAAGCTACGATCCTGACACACCGCTTTCGCCTTATCCACAGTCATACATCTCATCATGCATTCACGTCGGTCTCGGGTACTACGCATTTTGCCATTTTTGATATATTTATAAACACAAAGATTTGATTTTGTTGAAGTTGGCTAGTATTTAATATATCGCTGTAGTTCGTATCGCTTCGGAGTGAATAAAGTTTGTGTTGTTGATTCGTTATGTTTAGTCGCGCGAACGATATTCCAGCACTAAACTGGGACTCGCCATTGGGAAACTCCCGATTTCTAATTCTGTTCTACACCAATACGTACACCGATAACTTTTCCGGCAGTATTAAATCGGTGAATTAGTCCACATAACTATATATATATATATATATACATGTATTGTTGTACCAACCTAGCCTTTGCTGGATCCTCGCCACTGTGCCTCTTCGTGTGTATCGTTCCCTTTTCGACAGGGGCAAGTTCGCCAGTCCTTCCAGTTGCGTCCTAATACACGTATTTAGGTAAGTAAATAAATAAATTATTACACATATGCTGAACTGCATTAAAAACAAACAAACAGCAAAATCTTATCGATATGAGTTGTTTGCTGATGTTATACAATATATAATTGTGTCTGTCACACCTGTGATCCAGTTCCTGGTCCGTCACTGTGTCCAGAGGTAGCCTTCCTCATAGATGTGAGCCGGTAGAAGGGTGGTGTCTCGGTGCGCTCAATTAGACAGTTCAAGGTCTCAACGGTCTGCAGCTCCGTCATCATCTCATCCAGGAGCCGCTCAGGCCTGGAGCGCGCCAAGTACAACACCACACGTTTGGCCTGTACATTCGTATATTTATTTATACGACAAGATCTTCATGAGGTAGCAGTGGTAAATGGCGAATATAAAGAAATTTAATAAATTGTTGCCTAGAAATTTGCTTCAGTGAATTGGATTGTGACCGCCACTGCCTACAACTTTGAATGCTGAAAAGTAGCATATCACTAGAAAATGTTAAACAAAAACTTTAATACTACGCAACACATTTTAATGAGGTTTTTTTTAATAGATGGTTTTCTACAGAGTGCTTTACATGCTTATTAAAGTTTACAAAAACTAATAATTTTCCAGATTTACCTAATTTTTGCATGTGAGACGAAACAGAGTTCGTCCGGTCGACTAGTACGTATATATAGATAGATATATTAGTGTTATTAGATACAAATAGTACGGTGGAACCTTTTTAAAACTAAAGAGATTTCTTACACGTGATTGGTTTTACCGAGAAGTTACCTCGGCACGGTGAATTAATTATTTCAATTATGGGTTCGCCGCCACTCGTTACGTGGGACCGAACAAATAGTGAGAGCTCATTTATACTACAGGGTACAGAGAAATCCTCCCGAAAATATTTCTCAAAAGTCATGTCTATAAAAACCCCTTCTTTTGTGATATCGTCTCTCATAACACCATGACTGAATATAAGTCATAGTCGAAACTCCAAACGAAAACAAAAATGCACTTCATAGGCGAAGTATTTTTTTTAAATAAATGGAAGTAACTATATATAGTATAAATAAATTTAAAGTTTTAAAAGAACTTGTAGTCACGTATAAAATGTAACTTATTATTATTTGTTGCATTTTAAGAATCAAATTATGCAAACATAGCTTGGAACTGGATTGTTTTTGTATTGTATGTATGTGTACGCGTACAACATGAAGATTGTTATTAGGGTTCATGATTTCTAGAGTTTTTCTCGGGTCTCGAGAATTCCCAAGGCTAATTTCTCGGGTCTTCGGTTGTCGAGAAATTAACATTTACCTACTTTTTTTCATATTAATTATGTTTTAGCAACGTCAATTTTTTTTGTTTTCCTCTCAAATAAAAATAAGTCTTTTACATAACTTCAAGCCTTTTTCTAACCGAAGGCAGCGGCGGTTAAACTTCGACTCGCCGTTATTTTTACGACTAACAAGTATACACCTATTATTTCACTTTCTAGGTTCACCACCGTGAACCTATTGCAATACACCAGGCACAAAGTTTTCAATCATGGATCACACAAAACTCAGGTCAGATCAGGTCGGGTCAGTCAAGTTGGTGTGAAGCCGGATTCGAACCCACGACTTCTTTTTATTAACATTTATATTGTTATAGTCCCGGTGGTCCAGTGGTCGAGCACATGGTTTCTGAATCCAGAGGTCGTGGGTTCGATTCCTGACACACACCAATGACTTTTCGAAAATAAATAATTACGAAAGTTATGTGTGATAAATATCGATGACTGACAACTTTGTGTTCGGTATGGCAATAGGGTCGCCACCTATTACATTTAGGACGTAAACATAACGCCGAGTCGAGGCTTAACAGCCACTGCTTACACCATCGGGTAGAAAAAGGCGTGAAGTTATGTATATGTATGTTTGTTGATTATATTCATAAACATTCTTATGACTAACATTTTGTAAAATATTGCAGTAATATCATTTAGACTACTACTACATACATACACACAGCACCATTTTCCCTGATTATATAGAAAAAAAACTTGTAAACAAAATTAGCTACTATAATAAAAAAAAAAATAACATGAAATAAAACGTTCTATAATAAAATCTAACATTCAGTAGTATCTTTGTATCTTACATTCATAATATGAGTAACATCATCATAATTTCACGAATTCTCGACTTTTCTCGAGGTCAAGTTCCCGGGGATTCTCGGGCCCGAGAACTACCGGGCATTAACCCTAACTGTTATAGATAATAGAATCCGTCGAGTCCGTAAATTCCTTTATATTTAAAGTAAACCTTTAAACAAGATAATCTGTGACGGAATTGCTTCCCTTTTATAGATTTTTTATGGGATTGGGGAAACGAGCAAACGGGCGACGGGTCACCTGGTGATAAGTAACTAGCGCAGCCAAACCATATAGCATCACAGTTGCGAAGCCGAGTGTGAGCCTTAAAATTAATTAACACTAATTGTCTTGCGCGTGGAATTGCTATCTGCAAACGAACAGGCTCTTTGCTCGGACACCGAGGAAGGTGGATGCCTCTCTCACTGACTAAAACGCGCCATGAGCTATTTTACGTCGATACTTATGAGATCGTGGTATTTCACCAGCCTAGACAGACCATTCATTAAGCAACCATGATTCTACCACGTTGGTAATGATATTATTAAGTGAAAAAATAGCTTTTCTTCCCCTTTCGTTCATTCCTCCGAGAAATTACTGACTATTTGGAGAGGGCATGTTTTTACTATAGATGCGGGAAAAGCTGCGAGCAGAAGCTAGTTTAAATGTTTTATCCAATATACCCTCACTTAAAACTTGTATGCAGCGTTCTAAAAGTTACATAAGTTTGCTCTCAAATTGAGTGTTATAAAGTGAACAGCGACGCTTAAATTTCAATGTTGGGGAGGTGGATCGCTTACATGTTGTAAATTGAATTTTTACTCGTGGCACTTGATAACCCCGTGTAACATTCTTTGTGGGAAAAATCTGTATGCATTTTAAAATAGACGTGTAGGTACGACACCAAAGGAATCTTTATGAGCTCCAGACAGAGTTACCTGCACAACCGACCATCACCTAAACTCTTTGTTTTCGAATTTAAAGTCTATCTAAATTTCAATAACGATATTCATATAAAATCTGTCACAAAGTGGATGCAAAATTTTAAATATAAAAATATTTGAATAAAATTTAAATAAACATGTTTTAAAAACACTTTGTTTACAACGCCAGTGTATTTTGTATGGGAAATTGTGTGACGCGTGTAAGAATCATGCCTTATGGCGGTATGTTGTCTCTGCCTGCCCCTCTAGAGATTTGTATGTATTATGTAAAAATCTATGAAAAAAAAAATAGCCTACAAAAATATTTACTATAAATATTAACTTTCAACCGTCATGCAATATGATTTGCAAATTACAGAAACCTAGTCTTCAAGTTTCTTTCACAAAGACGTGCCCGATTCGATTCCGGATACGTACCAATGGAAATTCGGAAATTCTTTTTTTAGTTATCGATAATTATTTAATAAAGGTAATTCTAACATTTTAACATTAAGTATTATTTCAGAGGAACTTTGCATTAAATTCGATGAGAGAAAATCTTGTTACAAAGGTACTTATGGAAAAATTACGCTTAGTAATATATTTTAATAGAAATTTAGTAAACAAAATACTTATATGATAAGTTGTTATGTTATTATATGTTTCCAATAAAATAAGATTATTTTGAAGAACGGCACTTCAGACTTATTAGTATAAGCCGAGTACATATTTAGAAATAAATACTGTTACTAGGCTAGGTCATAGCGGCCACAAAGTTTTTCAGCCATCGATATTTTTCACACCTATCTTCCGAAAAGAACTTCGAAAAGTCATTGGTGTGAGCCAGTGTGAGGATTCGAACCCGCGACCTCTAGATTCAGAAGCGAGGTGCTCGACCACTGGACCACCGAGACATAAACGTTTATAAGTATGAAACTCATACTCAATAAGTTTCAAACTTAAAAACATGTCTTTGTAAGTATGAAACTGAAAATGAAAGTAGTCAAAATATTATTCTGGCCATGATATTAATGACAAACAAACTCAATCGAAATAGCACGACCGATTTAAAAAAAAAATGTGTGCATATTGGGTAGTTCTGTGAATCGGTCAACATCTAATTTTCCATCGCTTATTTTCTTTTTAAACCATCAGTTGCTGGGTCAGCTAGTATATATATGTATATTATATATATTGACGTCTGATATCGACATTGTAGCTTCTATATCACCAGACTAAAGTGCCGGTGTAATAGTATGTTTTCAGTTTTAACGCATTTTAGTGAGCTTAAGGGCTCACGACTACCTTCGAACATTGTATCGCTTACACATTCAGGGTTGTCAATGTCATTGCAATCATGTAGTGTGCGAGGCCCGTCAGAGAGTGAATGATAATATTATTGTGTACGTAAGATCGATTGCAGTGGAATCGTTCGGTCTGTACACGTGTCATTGGGGACTTGCTTATGTGGCAGGAACAAGTTGACACTTTAACTTGTTGCGTCTTGTTGTTGTTTTTAAACGAAATATTGAACGATATTTATATTTACTAATAATGAATATCCAAAAAAATAACATAGTTACTGCAATAAATTATATTAGCGTGAATGATAAAGCAGCCTATTAATTAAAGAAATTAGGAACATTATATTTTTATCGGTCTTATATTTTTTTTCATGGAGCCATATTTTGAGATTTTAGCTAGTGATTTAATATTCATAAAAATAGACTTTTATACCTATTGATGTATTCAAATGGTGGGTGTGTTTTGACTAAGGTTTAATTTATATCACTGAAATTATTTACTAAAATTAGTAACGTGTAGGAAGCAGCCGGAAGAGAATGTCGCAAAACTTGAAATAGGTAGAAGCAGTAATGGTACTGGAGCCGGTAAGAATGTTGCCGATGAACTATTATAATAGAGATTACAGAAATATACATAATTTTTACATGTTGTACATGTAATGTACATTGAGCTAGTTTAGAGATATTAAATATTTAATGTGGAATCAACGTGTAAAGTGACTTAACATCTAAAAACAATAACATATATTGTTCACAGGGGCGACAAAAAAATATTTTTTAATTTCGGTTAACAATGGTGCCAAGTGACAACCCTATGTTAAGCAGATGAGGTGGTCTGCAGGAAAAAAAGTAATTTTCTCTTGGTAATAAAAGTGCAACTTACGTAGGGCAGAAGCTCGTTCGGTGCCATTCCAGACACAATTATCAGGTACCTTATGATGACCTTCAGATTGTTTGGCCAGCACGCGCATAGGGTGGACCACAACTCCTCGATCTCTTTTGGATGATTATCCGAAAACTGTTAAACAAACATTATTACACTCATTCAATGGAATTGAAATGGAAACCAGAATAAGAGAAATTTCACAAATTTCAGAAAATAGCTCATGTCACGTTTTGTTCGGAGAAGTATCCAGAGGAAAAACCTCTTCCCTTCCCTATCTCGTCTGAAAGGATGGCAACGCAACTGTGACTTTCTCAGTGTTACAGATATCCATAGGCGATCCATTCACTAACCATCAGGCGTCACGCTTGCTTGATTGCTTTCGGTTCCCACAAAAACAAATAAATATGAGATAAAGAGATGATTAGATGAAGAATGAGATGAGGCTTAGTTTCATCTGTTCATCTGTTTTCACCTGTGTGTTGGGGGAATGTGAATTTTATGAAAAATTTAAAGAAAACACCACAATATGGAAGATATCGCTCGACTTTTTTTTACATACATAACTTCACGCCTTTTCACCCGAAGGTGTAGGCAGCAGCTATTAAGCCTCATCTCGCCCTTATGTTTACGTCCCAAATGGAATAGGTGGCGAACCTATTGCCATATCGGGGACAAAGTTTTTCAGTCATCGATATTTATCACACATAAGTTCCGAAAACAATTTCGAAAAGTCATTGGTGTGAACTAGTGTCTAGAATCGAACCCGGACCCCTGGATCAAAAGCCGTGTGCTCGGCCACTGCGCCACCGAGACAAACTTATGATGACTGTTTTTTTTATTGGATAAGAGGGCAAACGATCAGGCGTAACACCTGATGGTAAGCAACCAACGCCACCTATGGACATCAGCAAGACATATAGAGTTACTGTTGCGTTGCCGACCTTTAAGGGATAGGAGGTAAGGAAGGATGGGGAATGGGGTGGGCCTCCGGGTACCTCTCTCACCGAACGAAACGCGACATGAGCCACTTTACGTCGATCTTCTGAGAGGTCGTGGTATTTCACCGGTCGAGCCAGCCCATTAATGCAGCGAACTGCTTGGCTCTACCACTGTTAGATTTGCAGCAAAGGCCGATCAGTGAACGCCGTAACGCACTTTTTTCTGATCATGTTTGCTTCCAAACTCTAAACTCTTGCATTATGTACACAATCTTAATATTTCCTTAAATACAAATTAATACTTATTAAAGGTTGGTTAACAATGAAACTTATGGATTCTATCGCGTTTATTCCACTTGTATTGTTTATTTATCTCGACGTTACGGATTCTGTGCAGCTTCTAATTGCACTAACAAGAGCTAAATATGTAAGCACTGTGTTTCGACTTTTGGGCCACTGTTTTCTATAAAAACCATCACTAGACAGCTAAAGGCTGTCTTCACAAACAAGTCTTCACACTCAATGAGTTTACTTTTCTTTAAATAGTTTATGATCGTACCGAACGCTGAAGACTCGAGTGAAGAATACGAGTGTTAAGTAAATTGCCCCTGTGTACATGTTGAGAACTGTAATAGCTTATCGATACCAGCATGGTGAAACTGCGTAGTCGCTGTGGAAGAGTTAGTGCGTCGGCAAGGTCACACCCAACAACAATGAGCGATGGTGCAAACATAGGTGTGCCCTACGCAATCTCACTGAACAGCGTTATACAAAAGTTTTGTTTGAAATCATGGTGACGCGGCCTTGGAAGGGCACACATCATACGCGTGCAAGACACTTACATTTTATAGTTATCAAACATACGAATACTTCGACCATAAGTTCCAAGTGACGGATTTATATGTATAGGTATCCATCAGTTGGCACCTTTGTGGTCTATAATTGATGCTACGTCGCATCGTTGTTTCAGTTCTTAAACTTGTTTGAGTTTCAGTTCTTAACAATAATACTTCACGCGAAGATCAAAATCGTCGTCTACTATCTAGCTATCCCAAACAGAGAGAACGCAGTACCACGACATCTTTCGTAACCTTAGTACGATTAAACCGACTTCGACTTTTCATAGGGGTTAATCGAATCTATTTTACGTATTCGTTTTTAGAATCTATCGGAGAAGGAGTTTTAAAGTCAAGAAAAAATAATCTTCAATAACAATTTTCGAGACATCATGTCAAGAATACTGATGACATATTTCGTCAACCTCAAAAAACATTTGAATTTTAAATAGCCAGTTAATTTTTTATTACAATTTTCCAAGCAAAACCTTAACAGAACTCTGACTGTGCCTACTGGCAAATCTGCCACTGGATGTACATAAGATATTTCCATTATGATATATAAACTGTCAAAATTTTTATTACATGACGCGACATCTTTTTTTAAAGTAGAAACGGTGCACAACAAATGTGGACAGTAAAACAAAATATATACATATATAAGAAATGTAGCTAAGTATCACAAATAAAAATAATAACGCTTCAACTCCAAAATAAATGAACAAATTCCGAAACACAAACTACCCGATCCGCGTTGAGCAAGCAATTTGACGGTCCCAGGGCATTGAGTTCCGTCAATAAGGCATTGATGGTGTAGTAAGCACTACCAACGAGACGATCCTTCTTTTCTGTATTGATTTATTCATTGACAACGCAACCATAATATTACCTTTGCAGTTATGTAGAAAAGATTATTCAGGACCATCTCTGTGGCTTCAGCCGATCCGAGACCCTCTCTGCGCCCACTCCTTACTGCTTCTGATGCATAGTACTGTCAATTTAAATACACAATTATCATTCAATCGAAAGCCACAGTAATAATTAAGTCCCTACATTACATCGAATAAACATATTTATTTCTTTATCGATATTTTTATTAGGGTCTACTGTTACCCAGATTACCCTATATCGCCAAAAAACCAATGACAAAATTTCTCTTCAAAAACTACAAGTAAAAACAAATATTATCCTATAGACGATATAGGGATGGTGGAATTAGATATATTTTCGTGTAAACAGCCACAATGATGGTATGATCAAACTATCTAAAGAAAACTCAGCATTGCTCGTCCAACATAGGTGGGTTAGAGCCAAATGTAATTCTACAATATTCCACGGAGTGTCGAGCGGCATCGTCATTAAATTTAAGATGCGACATTGCACAAGTTTTACGCGTCGTAAATAATATATAGGAGTGCATATTTAAAAGAGTACCAGCAGCTTCAACATTATATAGATTTCCATGTAAGTTTATATGAAAAAGTACACACATACTGTCGAGTTTCATTTGTGATCATGCTATACGTCCAAGTTTGTTACAATTCATACGACTATTGCTACGACACCGTTTCCCTTAAATAACAATTAAACAGTAATTATAAAATCACTTAATTATCTACGTATGTATATCTACACAGAGCTGATTTTATTCGAACAATATGTCTGGGAATAATTTAGACAACACATTTTCACGTCCTCAAAAACTTTTGCGTTTGAAACTACTAGTGAGTTTGTACCTGTATATATGAGAGGGGGTTGGCTGGAGGAACATTTGGGTCTACCAGTTCAATATTGACGAGCCAAGGCAGCAAATATTGTAGTAGCAACTGGCGGACTTCCGTGCGAGCTGTCTGGAACCGAGCCGTAATTTCTGCGACAATAGTGGTTACATTAGAATATCTGTGATTAGCCATCGATGCTATGAACTTTAAATTGGCCCTCGACCGAAGCCGGCGGGCATGTATATATGAGCATGTACTGCAGACATTAGCATGATATAAACACCTGTGTATATAACTTGTCCAAATATTTTCTACCCTGGCATCATGGACTATTAGCCCGCCTAGGGACAGACGGATTATTCCTATTAAACGTACCACGCTTGACATCCACATTTGTTACTAAGCGACTTATCGCAGAAAATAGTCAGTCAATAAAAAGTTGTCGGGAGTACTAAGCTTTTTTTCTAAGTACCGATCACTTTTTTACTATTAAAATTTGTTGTTTGATATGCTTGAATATAACATAACATTACTTCACGCTTTTGTTACCCGAAGGTGTATGCAGCGGCTGTTAAGGCTCGTCGCGCCGTTTTGTTTACGGCCCAAATGGAATAGGTGGCGATCCCATTGCCATACCGGGCACAAAGTTTTCAGTCATCGATATTTATCACACATAACTTCCGAAAACAACTTGCTCGACCACTGGACCACCGAGACTATTTATTAATATATATATATTTATCATTACATAGTATAAAACAAAGACACTTTCCGCTGTCTGTCCCCTTATATGCGTATATCTTTAAAACTACGCAACGGATTTTGATGCAATTTTTATTAGTTAGAGGTTGTCAATGGGGTGGTTTTGATCTATAATTCATGTATAGTGTAGTAAAAAAAGTGATAATTTTCAAGATTTAGAACTTTAATCGCAAACGCTGCCTGAACCCTAAGTGATAAATCAAAACAATGTACTACATTATTATACACCTTTCTGAGATAAAAAAAAGTCCGCGAGGGCATATGTCTATCTCTTAGGGACAATGACCATTTTTATTTTTTTTACCTTTTAAGAGAAATAATGGCCTATTTACGAAGCGATTTTAAACATTACAGCATTAATTGTCATCCAATTAAGCACTGAGTTCAATATACAAGAGGAGCAAACCTCATACAAATGCGTCAAAAAATGTGTGTCCACTTTTTAGATGCAATGACGTAGCTTTGAAACCACTAGACATTTAAAATTAAACATATATCTATCTCAGTCACACAAATCGCAAATACATTGCCGTCACTTTGATTAGACAAAGATGGCAATATAAATTTGCAATGGCGGTGTGGGGTGGCCAGCCCATGCGAAATTGTACCCAACTTTTTCAAGCCATGTACTCGTAAAAATATTTAATAAATATAAATTCAATATTTTACTATTACTTATTAATTTCTTATCAGATGTATTACAAGATAACTGAAATAATGAATGGATCAACGATCTCTGTGTACTCCGTACTAGATCGGCTGTTCCGAAAAAAATTGGATCACACTATCTGTACCTAATTGTGTACAATCTCATTTTTAAGTATTTATTAATTATGGCATTTATTAATAAAAGCGAATGATCAACTTGAATTGACGATAAATGATCTCCCGGGTGCAGGTAGCCAGTCAGTTTCTTTTCTCAGCAATCGGATAATTTTCACCCACTTGTCACGGCGTGCTGCATCTTTAGGCACCCTGCAGCGTTATTATTATAACAAAAAATATTTAAAATCTCCTTTTCCATAAATTAATAACTCTCCCACAAATGTGGGAAACTAAAACTAAGTTTTTAGTGGTATCACTGAAGCTAATTATGAAAATTCAACATTTTATCTATTTTACTGTATTTTAATATTAATGTAAACATTTATCTTACGTGTGGAAAGTAATTCCGGTTAATTTCTTATGGGTTTCCGATCTTGAATCGCACTCTTTTACTACGCATTTACCCATTTTGTACCTATTGTTATTCGGTTCGCGTCTGACAGATAACTGAATTGACATAAGCTTCGCATAAGCCTGTAGGCTTATGGCCAGTGGTTACACTTTGAGAAGGTTACTACAAGTCTATATCATATAGGTCAATGCAATTAAGTGTCTTAAATAGATTGTGCATGTAATATAGATGATCCTGGCCCTTTACAGCATGCAATTTAAACAAATATTTTCGAAGATATTGCAGTATTAACATAGCGGGACAGCAGTTATTACTTTTGATGCGGAACAAAGTTCGCCGGGTCAGCTAGTTAATATATATATATGACATCTGCTAAGAGCTTTTATAAGGGCCTAGTACCGTGGATCCTTTATGAAAATAACGAAAATTAGATGTTAAGTAATATTTAGGTGTTATAAAATTATTTCTAACTTCCACAAATTATTATTTTTTGTATTTATTGCATACAGTTTCAGAAACTTTGCATTCTGCTTTACGTTAAAAGCGAAAATGGAGGACTATCAGCATAATAGTTTTTGAAGGTCACTCTGCCTCTGCCTTTGATAGTACTAAATTTAGCAATATTAATAATTATAAAAGTAAATATCGATTGCAGACTCTCACGAAGGAGAGCTTGCACCTTTATGTTCATAGTGTTATTAAAATGAGACAGTTTTTTTAATGTCTGTTCAATAATCTAAAAGAAACAAGAGTTGCTAATTTTATGATAACATCAAAATAAGAAGCAATAGTTCAACTTTGTGTGGATATTGTCATTACTTCGTTCGTTCGTGTGTAGTATTTTACATTGTCACTTAAAATAAATCTACGTTTTATTCAAATTGTCAGAGTTCTTTTTCCTAAAAATCCTTTGGAATGGACTGTGTCTTGAAGTTTCAGAATAGAATAAACTTAAATTATAGTTTGCTTAGCGTATAACTTATCATCACTGGTACCTACCAGTGATAATAAGTTATTACCTTTATTACCTAATAAACAAAAATATACTCATTTCACTCAAACTTACCGGAGAACATGGGCATAGTGAGTTCTGGATGTAACTGAGAGAGTTGCCTCGACAGATAAAGTTGTGATCTGCAATACGTGGTGCACAGCAGGGCGTCCAAGGTACCGCGACCTTTCTCTGAACCTACGACAATACAGAACAAACATTAATCGGACTTCTAACAATAACATCAATGCAAGAGTCTAAATAAGAAGTCTAAAGTTTGAATCAAACCAACCAACGAACCAACGACTCACAACAACGATTCAACTGAAATCTTTTACAGTTACAAGTGTGGTTTTGGTTGGCGGCGTTAAGTTTCACTAACACAAGTGACAACACAGTAATGTACATAATATAAAAAAGGTTTTCTTATTTGTAATCTTTTATCATTGCAAAGCTATTTATTCTAAAAAGATAAAAGAAAACGCCGTTTTTTTTCTTTAGATCAGACATTTTTTTTCTTTGCATTGTTCTATACGCTGTTGGAAACACTTTTCCTATATAAAAATCTAACGGCCCCCCACTATATAACTTGTCAGTAATCACAAACTTCCGAATATTCATGGGTGTGAGCCGGGATCCAAACCAAAGACCTTTTCATTAGAAAACGGGGTGCTCGAAAATTTTTTGAGAGATAATTACACAATGCAGTTCCGGGAAAAAATAGTTCATGTAAGATATTATTTCTAACTTCTCGCCTTTCTCTACCTAAAGTTGAATGGCTGTTCGCTATTTATCACTCATAACATCGTAAGATAATTTGGAGAAGTCATTGGTGTGACTCCGGAATTTATTCCTCAGCTTCCTCATTCGGTAGTGAGGAGCTCGTCCAATATTCCAGTCCAATTGAAAAAATACAATCCGATACAGAGAAATTTTATTGAAAAAATAGTCGTAAATTCAATATATATTCAAACACCGATGTCATTGAACCACATGAAATATAACAGGGTAATACAGAATAATGACTACTTATACAAAAGTCATGGCCTGCATGCTATATATGCATCTCACGTGAAGCTCTCCTTCCACAGACTTGATACAAAGTTATCCATGTCGTTTATTTTCATCATAATAATTATTACATTGTCTGGATACACTTGGATTTTATAAAATATAACCAAAGGATGACTGTAAAAAGTGTGTTTTATGTGATATTTATACATATTCGTACATAGATATATAACTTTCCACCAAGTCATTTGTGGCGTAGGCAGAGAGAACAAAGCGCCATAAGGTACGATTCTTACACGCGCTCTCGCACTCGCTTCTATCAATCTCTCGATGATAATCAATATCATAATTATTGTAATACAAGCTCATCGGTTTCCTTACATATCCGCACCATCGGAGCACACCTTTCCTTATTTTTACACCGACACTCTAGTTCAATCTGTATTAACAACCTTGCATTCGACGCAGTCGGCGAGCGTCACTCCGCAAATTTTGTGCAGTGCCCTCATTTCGATTGTGTTTATCCTACTTTCGTGCCACTGACACTGTGCCATATCAAAGTTTTACCCTACATGTTCTCCTGCTTATTAAAATTATTAGTACGTAGCTGAGAAATGCATTTGCGGTGAAACACGTTCCTGTTCCCCAACTCAATTACAGCATAATTACTTTTTTAAGTAGTTCGCGCGTTGTCAAAGCGAATAAGATTGTATGACTGGGGGAGGTTCATGCACGCACTAGGCTCCACGGTATTATTTCAGCCGGTGCAACGTATACTATGAAAAATACTATATGAAAATATTAGAGCTAGAGTTAGTTTACAGTTAGTTCTTCACGCAGATATTATAATATTATCTATAATTCTTTACAATATTACAACTTCATATAAATGGACGAAGCGCAAGATATGCCTACGCAACTCGATCTTGGCGTTTTTGCTAAAATATAAAAACTTTGCGGGTTTGTTACACGTTTGCATACCACATAGAGTTGCCTATCTATATTTACATTTTTAAATATCGTGATCTCTTTTAAAATTTAGTGAATTTATTTTGATAAGAGTGCCAAATCGACATCATTTAAATTATAAAAAAACACTCACTGTGAGTTAGCCATACTGGTAATAACATGTGGTGACAAGGTTTCTTTTTAAAATCGACGACAATGACCAATTAAAAAAAAGGTTCAAGTAGTATTAAAAAAAACTAAAGATTGACAAAAAATTCCCTGGTATTGCTATTGATTGAAGTTGATAATATTTTTTTTTATGAGATACGAGGGCAAAGAAGCAAGCGTGTGACCTGATGGTCACACCTGCGCCTGCGCCGCCCATGGACACCGGCAATACTTATAGTGTTACCGTTACGTTGCCGACCTTTAAGGGAGAAGGATGGGGAAGGGAGGTGGACCTCTGGGTACCTCTCTCACCGAACGAAACCGTTGGTATGAGCCACTTTACGTCGATCTTCTGAGAGGTGGTGGTATTTCACCGGTTGAACCGGCCCATTCATGCAGCTAACTGCTTATTATTTTAACTGCCATTACTTTTATCATATATTATCTTGGTTGTTAGTACTAATATCAACAGCTAAGCAAGTAAGGTGTGTAATAATACTAATAATCGTGCCTTATGGCGCTTTGTACTCTCTACTTACCCCGCAAGGGATCTGGCGTGAAGTTATGTATGTATGTATCAGGAACTTGAATTGAAAAAAAAATAGCGTTAGATAGTCCATTTATGAGGAAAGCTTTGGGGTAATAATATGATCGCGGCAATAATCTTTTTAGTGGAAAATGTATAAAATATGGCGGTACGAAGTTCGCGCGGTCTGCTAGTATTTATATACATAACATTTCACGCCTGGACCAGCGACAATATTGCTCGACCACTGGACCACCGAGTCATACACCGAGTACATACATACACGTAACATAAAAATATTCACAGAATTATAAATGAAATCATAAATGCAAAACTAAAAGGATTCACTCGCAGATAGCTATTTAAGTTGCATAAAAGGCCAAGCGTTGGAAATACACCCGTCGTCATTTAAACCTTCTATTTATTTATAGAAACCGGACCACCATCCACCAACAAGTCTGTCACGAGTAATCCCTGAAGAGTACGTGTCACTTAGGCAAACCATTAATTTTAACTAACATGTAAGTTTAAGCAAGTAGTGAAATAATTATTCACGTAGCTGTAGTGGTCCCAAAATTAGGAAAAGCATAAAATAAGCATGACCTTCTATATATTATTAGTACAGAAAAAAATCTATAAATCATTACATAGTACATAAGGCACATGCTTAGATCTTTAAAACTACGCAACGGATTTTGATATTTTTTTCAATAGATATAGGTGTCAACGAGGTGGTTTGTATGTTTTTTTTATGGGATAGGAGGGCAAACGAGCAGGCGTGTCTCCTGATGTTAAGTGATCAGCGCCGCCCATGGACACCTGCAACACATATAGTGTTACAGTTGCGTTGTCGATCTTTAAGTGAGTAGGATAGGAAGGGATGGGGAAGGGGGGTGGGCCTCCGGGTACCTCTCACACCGACATGAGTCACTTTACTTCTGAGAGATCTTAGTATTTCACCGGTCGAGCCAGCCCATTCATGCAGCGAACTGTTTGGCTCTACCACTGTTGAATATGTTATGTTAATAAAGAAAAAGGGGCCTTTTTCGAAATTTGGCACTTTAGTTGTAAACGCTGTAAAAATTACTTTTGATGCGGAACAAAGTTCGCCGGATCAGCTAGTAGTAAATAAACTTTAAAAAATATTTCTACAAAGAGATTCGTCATCCGGAATGATTTCACCTTAATTTCGTGAACAAACAATGTCGACAAAAAGTGCACAATATAAATCATTTTCAAACTAGTATCAAAAAGCTTGTGACGAAAAAATGTGGAAGTCATGTACAAAATAATGCGCTGAAATACAGATTTCATATGAGTTTTTTTGTTTCATATAAATTATCATTTTTATTTAACTTGCACTGTATGTATGAAGTATGTATGTACGGGTGGAAGCTATGAACTCAATTTTGAAGTTGTTTCGACTTCAATAGTAACTAACAATAGTAAATATTTTTATAAATAAGATGGCCTTTTTAAAGTATTATGTTTTGTATATTGTACTAAGTAGATAAATTAGTTGGGTTATTTATCGCTTTTTAGTTACGTAAGTAGGTACCTTTTGTCGTTTATCTTCTTGAAGTCGGTTTAACTTTTTTTTTAAGGTAATTTTATTTCAAAATTTTTAGTTGTAGTAACGAGTTATGAACTTAAATAGATGTTAGTTTCAAAATCAAATCGAAGCAAGCTCTGTAGCCTTATCATCAAGACAGTAGCATCAGGTGTTGATGCAAGCATACCTCCCAAGCAACAAGTTAACCTTACGTACTACTAAGTAGTTTCTATCGAACAAAAGCAGTTTTGTCTCCCAAATCCTAATCGTTAAGGAGTTATGTAACTACATCATCAGCACAGCAGCATCAGGTGTAGATGCAAGCATACCTCCCAAGCAACACGTTAGCCTTACATAATACTTAGTGGTTTCTATCTACTAAAAGCAGTCCAGTCTCCCAACTCCTAACCGCAAAGGAGTTGTGTGAGCTTCATCACCAGCGCAACAGCATCATATTTTGACACAGTAAAGCATATCCGTAAGACATCACTATTACGTTACAAAAATACCATACTCTCATACAATTTTCGCTGGTTGCCTTCAATTTCTCCTGGTTTCCATCATCAGACCCTGACCTGGTGTAAATGGGACCAAATGGGAAGCACCAGCTTTCAAATAAAAAAGAAAGAAAAATTTTTTAAAATCGCTTCGTCCAGTCAAAAGTTATGAGGTAACAAACATAAAAAAAAATTAATAAAAAAACATACAGGAGAATTGAGAACCTCCTCCATTTTTTGAAAGTCGGTTAAAAAGTACACAAATCCGCTTTCGACTAGGTAATTTTCATAGAGAACTAAATTAACGTAGCACACTGCGTAGCAGGTCTACGTCGTAGATGTTAAGCCGGCTTAACTCGAAATTCTACTGAAATGACACGACTATTTTAGTGGAATTTTAAGACATTTCATAATTTACATCAGAAAAAAAATGTAACAAACTATTTAAATTTATATAAAATTAAAATTATATAAAATTATTTAATTAAAATTACAAAATTTTATTTAACTCTGCATTAATTCTATATTATATTTATATATATAATATATATATCAACAAATTTAAAGGGTTGGTAATATTTTTAATTGAAAAAAGTTACAAATTTAATTGTCGCATATTTTTATAAGAAATTTATGTTATGCAGCGGGCCTGTCCGTCACAAGCTTTGCTTTAATTCAACAAGTAAGTGGGAGTGGCTGTGTCTGTGTAAAATGGGGAGGCAGTCCCCGCTACAGAATCGCACACCGTGTATATATAACCTGCGACTCCTGGCGCTTTCAGTGTCTCCCGATTTAATGTAGCGAGCGCACGTCGCCATGGAGAACGACGGCGCGACTAACTTTTCGAGCGGGGATATATCCGAGAATTGTTCTAACAATGATACTGTTTGCGCGCAAAACTTTTTGTTCTTAGAAGAATTGGCCGCGGCCTTGAACCTCTATTACACCCCGTTTCTAATTATTTTCGGCTGTTTTGGCAATCTGGTCTCCATATTTGTTTTTTATGTCAGCAAACTACGTTTGCAGTCCACCAGTGTTTATTTAACTACGTTGGCTTTGTTCGACACGTTATTTTTACTGCAACTGATTCCACCATGGCTCCATTCGATACAGTTCAGCAATATATTCTATCGGCCGATGTTCTGCGAGTTCATCGTGTACGTGTCGTATGTCAGCTGCTTCGGAAGCACCTGGACGGTGGTAGCGTTCACTGTGGAACGATTCGTGGCTGTTCTTTACCCGTTGAAGAGGAATTGGATATGCACAGTGAAGAGGGCGAAGTACGTGGTAATTATTGTGATCCTGGTCGCGCTGGTGATCAACGTTCCGGTATTTAGATTCACAACGGCATCGATGAACGAATGCAATGTGGACAGTAAATACTTGGACCAGGCAGCGAGATTCAATGTAGTGGACACGATTATTGCCTTTACTTTTCCGCTAACCGCCATCGTTCTGTTGAACACGAGGATAATGATAGCTGTATGCAGCCTAGAACGTGCCCGACAACAGCTGGTGAAGACAGAAAAAGATTCCAGCAGCACTCAGTCGGCATCTTCGGCGGCTGTACGATCCCAAACGCGCATCACAAGGATGCTACTCCTGGTATCATCTGTATTCGTTGTGCTGAATCTGCCGGGCTACACGATGCGCATCGTCGCCTATACTTACGACATGGTAAGTAATAAGTTAATTTTAAAAATTAATAGCTTTTATTCACAGCTTGGCCGCCCGCTGTAAAAGTTTAAAAAAATTCAAATCTTTTCATTATTACATCGAAATAATGTAGATATAGACAATTTTTATGGAAGTTTGTTTACTTTATTAATTTGTACCATAAACGTACCATAAATATTTAAAACAAAAAATAAATATTAAGCCATTTATAATTTTAGAATAAAATATTTTATGAAACGTGAAACAATTAT
This sequence comes from Euproctis similis, assembly GCA_905147225.2. NCBI lineage: Eukaryota > Metazoa > Arthropoda > Insecta > Lepidoptera > Erebidae > Euproctis > Euproctis similis. The sequence goes on from LR990107.1 coordinate 6,597,172, forward strand.
TAAAACCGGTTTTTAATTAGAGTTGTAAGGATGTAATTTAAATTTTTTAAATCTTTTCCGTATAATAAAACTGCAAATGCCATCTATACCGTGGCTAGTTTCCGAAAACGAACTGAAAACTTCATCGAAAACTGTTTTATCACGTCGCTGCCTCTTTTATTTATGCCAGGGTACATATAATGATAAATAATTACTGTTTTTGAGTTTTATTAAAAATGTTAAATTTCAGTATCGATTTATTATAAAATAACCGAATACATATTCGAAATTGTTTTGATTAGCCATTAATGTACCTACGCAAAATTCAGAACCTAGGTAGATGCTGCTGTCCCTTCCACAATTTGTACTCACAATATCTTGAGACCTAAGTAAAAGTTTGTAATAGTTCTCTCCTTTTTAAAATATAATTTAAAAAAACGAAAATAAAAGAAAACTTCGTTTTTTTTTTAAATTGAGATCGGACAGATTTTTTTTTAACATTTTTTTATATGCTTTTAGACACACATTTCAATTTTTTTTATTAATATTCCAATTGGCTGGCTCTGGATTCTGAGGTATAAATGTTACTCCGCTAAAGAACTTAGGAAAAACAAAGACACAACAAAGACTTTGAAATTACTGAGATATCATTTTAAACTTAAATTTAATTATATTGTTATGTTACAATATAAATGTTCTAAATTTGAAAATTTTAAAACTAAATAAATCTGTGGCTCTGAAATAGGTTATAATTTTTACATGAATACTCTTTATGTGAATGTCACTATGTGCGTCGTATTATTAATAACCCCCTAGCAATACAATCATAAACTACTTGTATCAAAGCTCATGCAGTATTTTTTATGTGATGCGATTGATCATTTAATAAACTCGAATGCGGCTCGGCGATCTACGAAACACACACACAGGTTGGCGGCTGGAATTTAGGGTCGTATATATATTTTTAAACAGGACAAAAAATAGCTAAACATAAATCAATGAGGTTGACATAGCTGATAATTTCAAAAAACATATCATGTTTTATATAAAACTAGCTGACCCGGCGAACTTTGTTTCACCTCAAAAACATTATATGATTAAATAAAAGATTTTTTCTAAAATTTACATCAGCTACTTACAAAAAAAGTCCCGTCAAAATCGGTCCAGCCATTATAGAGATTAGCCAGAACAATCAGAGAGACAAAAATTTTTAAAAAAATGTTATTATGGCGTATATTTGTATGTATGTATATTTCGTAAAAAGCGGTTATTTCAATGTGACAAACAGACTCTCTTACTCATTTTATTTATTAGTATAGATATAGATATTGATTGGCCAAGAAATACTTACGAATCATTTCTGGTGGCACCAATTGTGGAAATTTTACTTTGCCTTCGGCACAACAGAAAATAGTACATAGATCATTGTATTTCAACGCCTAATAATAACATACATAACATAACCTAACTTCAAGCCTTTTCTACCCGAAGGCTGTCAAGCCTCGTGTCGCCGTTATGTTTACGTCCCTAATGGAGTAGGTGGCAAAGCTATTGTCATACCGGGCACAATATTTTCTGTCATCGATATTTACCACACTTGACTTCCGAAAACAACCTCTAAAAGTCATTGGTGTGAGCCAGGATTCGAACCCGCGACCACCGCGTGATCACTGGACCACCGAGACCTTAAATATATAAATTTCATTATGTCGTGCGGCTGTTTCTGTGTTTGCCGTGCCCGGCATGGTTATATTAAAACACAATTCTGACTCTTCTCTCTCTCTCTTATTACATTGACTGCGACTACCATCATCTTCTCCTCGGCATCATAATATCTAATTAATCAAAGTAAGAAAAGTTCCCCCGTACTTAGCAGTAAAGTGCCACACAATCCCAAAAGATCAACAAAAATAAATCACATAAAGTATATTGTTACAATTTGTAATTGTAGTTATTTGACTAATGCCAACATTCATAACTATTTTAACTTATCATCATTTTCCTGCCCTTATCGAAAGAATCTCTTCGAAAGAAGAGAAGAGAGAAGTTTCTGTAAAGAGTTACAGAGAAAATGATCTCGTGAAAATGATCTTTGTAAAGAGTTCGAAACGTCGGACAATGAATTAAATTAGTAATAAATAAACGCGATATAATCCTAAAAGTTGTTTTAATGTCACTATCAATCCTAGTTACCAGGTTGCTAGGTTAAAACAACACTTCTAAAAAAGACCCGTCTTTATTTTGAAGAATAGTAGCGGGATCGGTACAAATTGATACATTTGTGTGAAATGTGTGTACTCGTAATTTATTGATCCGCTCTTGACTTTCACGATGAGGAAGTTGGACTGATGAGAGAGAGACGACTCACCACTTTTTTCATCTATAATGGATGCCATCTGAACTAATAAATCATCGTCATCTGCTTCGAGGCAACCTTCAACAACTTAAGACAAAAATGGCATTCCGTTGCTTGATAATGTTACCGCCTCTGCGATACTCTCTCCAAACTAATGCATGATTTTAAATTTTATTACAGTTTTTTTAGTTAAAAATAACTTTTCCAGGTATTTACATGATGATATCAATTGTAAATTATAAATTGCAAAACTTCAAACATAATACAGTGATATGACACATCAAATTTTGACATTTGAATAAAAGTGTAATGTCAATAGTCATCATTTGTATGGGAAAATTAAATTGTATTTTTAATATTTTACTCGCAATTTATCCATATTTTCCCATCCTATGTGCGATTCCTGCCTCTAAGCTACCTCTCCACCAATTTTCAGCCAAATCTGTATGGCCGTTCTGTTATAAGTATTGTAACAAACACGACTTTCTTTTATACAGGGTGCTTCATGGACCCTATTCTAACCACTTATATCTAGAATCTAGACACGCTTTGAAATCTAGATATCCTATAGAAAGTAAAAAAAGCAAAAAAAATTTTCGTCTCGTCTCATCGTCTCAAACTTTTTCGTCTGCGTGTTGCATGTCGCGTGACGGTCGGCCGCGGAGTAGGGATAAAGTGAAAGGCGCTCGTCAGAGCACCTTTCACGTCTATTATCGTTTATTTATTATTAATTAATTACCCAAATATACACTTTATTTTTCTAAATAAATACCGTAAAAACATGTAGAAAAACACCCCCAGACGAGGGATCGAACCCGCCCCGACCTTGTGTTATCGGTAGTGCGGTTTACCGATGCACCACGAGGGCCGTATGTATAATCGTCTAATTACCGTCCTCTTTACCAATTTCGACACATTTTCTAGGATCGGGTTTGTTTGTTTGTTTGTTTTTTACATATATACATATACGTACGTACGTATTGCAGGCGGAGAAAAAAAAAATTATATTATTAATATAACAAATGACACGATAAAAGGGAATATAATAAATTCGTATGTATTGTAAACAACGGAGGCGTAGGCGGCGGCTTTTAAGTTTCCAATTCCAAAAAGTGAACTACATATATGTGACACAGTTATGTTCGTCAATTTAGTAGTGAATATCTGGATGACCGAGCTTTGCTCGGTATTTTCTTTTTTTTTATAAATTGTGTTTTTTGAAAATTATATTTAAGTACGAATTACATACTAATAAAATAATGAAATATCAATAATATTTTTCGATCTTACCGACAGAATAATAAATATATACTAATATATACTATGTACTAACATATTATATTAGAAACATATACTTAATTTTTTGCAGTGATAAACTGTAATAAAAGCAAAGCAAACACACATTGACTTCGTGTTAGTTAACAACGCCATCTGCTGGAATAGAAATTTCATGAAAATCGTTGGAGCCGATTCCGAGATTCCAATTTTATATATATATATATATATATATATATATATATACAAGAATTGCTCGTTTAAAGATATAAGATAAGATAGTGCTCTTTATATATGTATTTGTCACATTTTCATAATAAATCGAAATATCATATTTACTGGAGGAAAAAATATCGTTTTGTTTTGTTAAGATCCTTTGTTGTAATGTTGTTAACGTTTAATAGGTGTCGCGTTATCCCTAGTGCCGTAGCTGGAATACTTGTCGATTCGGGCGACATCTATCGATATAATACGATATTACGGCAGAATCATCAATAGTAGCAACCTAGTAGCGCCATCTAGGAATTATTGTCGTGACCACGTAAAATAAAAAACATTTATTAAACCCTATTAACAAATACAAGATGGCAAGTAAATTAAAATAGCCCTTATCGCACAATCCCCTGAAAGCCGGTGACGTCCGGTTCGATTTCAAATTAAACTAGTTTTCTCTCTCTTTGCAAAACTGCCACTGACTTGTAACTAACGAATTAGTGGAGGAAGCAGACTGACGCCTTTCTTACTTTACTTAAGTTTCCAATTCCAAAAAGTGTGCCAGGATTCGAACACGCGACCTATGCGATTCGGAAGCCGTGTGCTCGACCACTGGACCACCGGAACTACATATATGTGACACAGTTATGTTCGTCAATTTATTAGCGATAAGATAGTGCTCTTTATATATGTATTTGTCACATTTTCATAATAAATCAAAATATCATATTTACTGGAGGAAAAAATATCGTTTTGTTTTGTAAAGATCCTTTGTTGTAATGTTGTTAACGTTTAATAGGTGTCGCGTTATCCCTAGTGCCGAAGCTGGAATACTTGTCGATTCGGGCGACATCTATCGATATAATACGATATTACGGCAGAATCATCAATAGTGGCAACCTAGTAGCGCCATCTAGGAATTCTTAATCTTCAGTCGTTAACTTCCAAAGAACTTGAAAATGATGAGATTATCGAATTAATTGATTTAAATCTTTAACTTAAAGTTAAACGAAGCCAAAGCAAACTTTTAAAAAAATTGCTGTGAAGTAACTGTTTTACACTGTTGCACTCTAAAAAAATATAAATGTTAATCATTTTATCAGAATCATCAATTTAAAAAACTTACTAACTAAATTATTGAAAAATAATTATTGAAAAAATATTTTGTTTATGTATATTTAAAAAGTAGATTTAAAAAAGTGTGTGTGTCCGCTCCGACGCACGACTGGAGTTTACTCCTCAAGAACGATTATAAAAAAAAAAAAAGTGTGTGTGTCCGCTCCGACGCACGACTGGAGTTTACTCCTCAAGAACGATTATAAAATAAAATAATAAATATTTACTGTCTACAAATATGAACACATTTCTTCGTAATAGAGAATGGCGTATCGCTATAAAGAGTGTTTCTATAAAGAGCTCAGGACATTGTATGGAGTGCCGACTCTTATTTATATGCTCTGTGACTATAGCGCATAACGCATTTCGTGTGACATGCTATACTCTCTAGTACGATTTTGGTCCCCATAATTTTCATACCCCGGGCCTATATATGTAAATCGATTCTTAAGGAGTAAACTCCAAAAATCAATAACCCAAGACTTAATTTTAAAAGTTTCACTTTTACGGTGGTTTCATAAAACCACACAATTTTTTTTACATAAATTATCCCTCAGAAATATGAACCATGATCACCCTACTTATGACCTACGACAACTGAGTTCATTGTAACTTCTTGCCTAAAGTATTTTATTCATTTTTCCATTTCGATCATCAATAGGGTTGTCATCTCTAATTTTTAATAATTATGTGAAGTTACAAAAAAAAATGTAAGCTGACTACATTCTGATCTTCTTTCTGATCATTCTTTAAGAAACCACATGGAATTAAAAATTAAAAAAATTTAAAAATTAAGCTGACTACATTCTGATCTGTTTAAGAAACCACATGGAATTACCATGAAACATAATCAGTAAATAGTTTCCGCTGCCTACACTCTCATGTATTTGAGGCGTGAAGTTACACAAAAAAAGCTATCTGTATTCGGTTCGCAATAAGAAATCATATAAAATTACCATGAAACATAATCAATAAGTAATTTTCGCTGCCTACACCCGCATGTATTTGGGGCGTGAAGTTACAAAAAAAATTAAGCTGACTACATTCTGATCTGTTTAAGAAACCACATGGAATTACCATGAAACATAATCAGTAAATAGTTTTCGCTGCCTACACTCTCATGTATTTGAGGCGTGAAGTTACACAAAAAAACTGTGAACCCTACTTATTGATTCATTTGTAGGTACTTGACAGTGTGTATATGACCTCTTACACGTGCTGTGACCTGTTACACGCGCCCGAAACTTCCTTTGAAAATTGCCGCCTGCCTTTCGGCTCGCACAAGATAACCTTGAACTCATCAGGCGGCATTTATAAAAAGAATTGGTCGGCATTTTGAAATATTAATATTATTTATTAATTTATTAAATTTTAATATTATGGGTCCGTATAATTTTAATGTACCAACGCAAATTAATAGAGGATATTATCATTATGTTGCACAGCACGTGAAAGTTTAAAAAGTATTACGTAGGTAAATCCTAGGAGTCTCGGTGGTCCAGTGGGAGAGCACACAGCTTCTGATCCAGAGGTCCAGGTTCGAATCCTGACACTGGCTCACACCAATGACTTTTCGAAATTGTTTTCGGAAGTTAAGTGTGATAAATATCGATGACTGAAAACTTTCCATTCCATTTGAGACGTAAACATAACGGCGAGACGGGGCCTAACGGCCGCTGCCTACACCTTCGGGTAAAAATAGGCGTGAAGTTATGTTATGCTATGTTAAATCCTGTATTCGGTATTGTGCGTATTATTACTTAAAATTTAGAGATTTTCTAAAATACTATTCCAATTTGCTTTGAATGAGATTTGAGTGAAATTAAAATATCTACTAGACTCTGTAATACAGACACTAGTATTTTTAAACTGATTATCAAAAAGTAAGTTATCGTATAAAGGTTCCGTATTTTGGTATAACGGTACCCTAAGAAATTAAAAATGGCAGAGACATTAGTGTTCGTTAGTGATTCATTTTTTACACGCTCTTCATTATTGTTCGCTTGTTCTATCGGTCAGTATCATCTATCGGTGTCAAGTTAGTGCAAGTGCTATCTTTCGTTATTTTATAATGGCGGAGTATTCAAATGCAGAGTACTATGATATGATTATGTGTGTGGGTGCATCGGAGGGAATCCTTTCTGCAGTGCGCGAACTTTATCGACAACGTCACATTGATGGAAGAGAGCTGGAGAATCAGCGAAGACTTCCTTCTTATGCATGCTTCAGGAGGCTGGTCAACCGTTTGCACTCAAACGGTTCTTTCCACAGTTCCAACTCTGAAGGATGATCGAGTGACCGTGCGGATGCCCGTGTGGAACAGAATATTTTGGATCACTTTGCTGAAGATCCAACTAGAAGTACCAGAAAAGCCTCTGTCGTATTAGGTGTGTCTAAAATGAAAGTATGGAGAACTTTAAAAAAAGATAGTCAGCATCCTTACCATTACCAGCGCACACAAGAGCTGACAGAAGTAGATTTTTTATTGAGAGTACGATTCTGTGAGTGGTATCGTAGTCAGGTTACTGCTGACCATATGTTTGCGTCTCGGGTTTTATGGTCTGATGAGGCTACCTTTACTCGTTTTGGATTATTCAATAGCCACAACGAGCATTTCTGGTCCCATGAAAATCCACATGCTTTTCGTCAAAGCCATTTTCAGCACAGGTGGAAAATTAATGTGTGGGCCGGTTTCATCGGTGACAAATTGATAGGCCCTGTATTTTTGCCGGACCGGTTGAACGGTGAAATCTACTTGGAAATGTTGAGGACCACCTTGGAGGAAGAACTTGAAGGCCTTCCTATGTTAGTTTACCGCGACATGATTTTCCAGCAAGACGGGGTGCCAGCGCATTACAGTCGTTCTGTACGCGAATATCTGGACGATCGCTTTCGTGCGTGGATTGGTCGTTCTGGAACTGTTCCATGGCCACCACGGTCGCCGGATTTAACGCCAATGGACTTTTTTTTGTGGGGATATTTAAAAAGTGTGGTGTATGCTACGCAGTGTGAAACTGTGAATGAAATGCGCCAAAAAATTGTGGAAGCTTGTGGTACTCTAACACCGGAGTGTCTGAGCCGCGCCACACAATCTGTATCGCGGCGTGTGAACCTATGTGTTACGAGAGGAGGACAGCACATTGAACCTTTTTGTAGTCACACTGAGAAATGGTAAGTGTTCACCATAAATCGTAAACGAAAAATCTGGTTAGATATGTATTAAACTATGAATGAATTTTATTTAATCAGAATGAAATACTAAATTTTTATTTTATATCTCACCATAACTTAGCAATATCGGCTCTATTACAACAGAATAAGGTCTAAATTTTTATATCCGTGTTGTAGGTACTCAAGAAATCGTAACATATGTTACGATTTCTTGTATGTGTGTATATGATGTCAATGAAAGTCTTGATAGTAGGGTAACCATGTCAAATATTATTATTTGCGGAATCAGTAGGAATTATTAATTTTTTTTCAGATCTAAAAGTTCGACTTATCGCATTTTAAATATAGCCATCCGATAGGCAATTCCATCCTGTATCCAGCCCTCGCGGCTTGATATACCCAATGTGGGACACGCTGTATATATAGATTCTATTGTTACAATGTCAGTTACCATGTTCCTCCGAAACGATTTAACCGACTTTTAGGAAATTTTATTTTCACACACTATTTATAAGTCACTGTCACTATTTATTTCCCATAACCCAAAGTAATAAGGATTGTTCACCACTATTTTTTTATTTTTTATTTCTTTAATACATAAAAGAAAATACAAATTAAAACAATAAACATCTTAAAAACCTAGTTAGGTTTGTGTTTGATGTATCATTCCGTATAGTACATTAATAATGTTTAATGTATGTAAAGTAAAATAAGTAGTAACAAATGAAAGTTAATAAAAACCAAAGAGCAGGTAGATTTGTTTTTAATAAGCGCTCGTTACAGCACGGACCTAAGCATCAGTACATGAGTTAACCAATAACTATAACCCACAGGATGTTACTAAAATGCACGGATTTAGTTACCAATTATTAACTATAATATAAATTCCCAATTTTTTTCTATTCGTTTGTTATATTGACTTAATTTTTATATTCTAATTTAATTATACGATTGGTAGGAAATTTCTTAAAATATGCACAAGGTTACATTTATTTATCATTTATTTTTTAACTCATGGTTTTCTTCTGTTTCTAGATTGATTAATTTTTATTTAAGGTAAGTTATTATAACAGTTTTGTAGACTCGTTTTTATTTAGTTGTATATGGCAATTGGCAAATCTAGCTCTTATTAATTTCTTCTACTAAATAATTTTCTTCTTATTAATTATACTAGCTTTAACATCCTGTACCGATCGGGTCTCAATAATCGTAGCCACTTATGACACGATGATGAGCCAGACTGTGTCGAGAACTACACAATAGATATCTTGCGTGCGAAACCGAAAAAAATATGTGATATATGCATACTTTTAGTTATTGATTTTTTTCTATGTTCAGTTCTAGTAAAATTTCGATTCCTGCACTCAAAAAAAATGGTCACTTAGTATGTCTAGCTAGATATTTGGTTTGGTTATTACAGTGTTTCATTAGATCAATGTTAATATCCCCTATAAAACATATTTCAGACTTGAGAAAATTGTTTTAATGTGTTTATGCAGTTCATAGATGAAACGAGCAATACCAGATGGTCTATAGAGTGCACACAAGTGGAAAGTGTACTTATCGTGAATAATGAGTTTACCTATAATTAATTCGCACATTTTCATATTAAAGCTAACTAACAATTATTTTTGGACATTTTATGTCATTTTATTATGATACTGCATAAAAAATACATACAACCCTAAATTTTCACCCCTTTGCAATCAACCCGGTATTTTTTATTTTTTCATTAAACATTTTAATTGTTTGTTTTTTGTTAGACCTTCCAAATATGCAGAAAAACCTAACACTTGAATATTATTTAAGATTGTTATGCTTTCGCTGTAATGAACACTGTATGCATTATTTTTTTCCTCCAACATTTGCAATGTTATTTTATAAATATAAATTTGCATTGCTTTATTTATTTTACAAGTTGAATACATTTAAGCTGCCCGAAACTATGTGCAATCATCATTCTCTTGTCCTTATGCCACGCAAGGCTGCCTTGGCACAACGTGGATCTCTAATTTCTTTTTAAACTCGATCCATATGGTAGATGAAATAAGCGCTAATTGTTACGTAATTTATGTTTAAACATAAATTAAATGAGGAAATGTATTATGAATTTGGAAAATAAAAATTAACGCTATTTTAGTATGCATTTATTTAAAGATTTAAATATTTTTACTAGGGCGCGCTAGGGTTAAAAGTACCACACAAGTACTTTAACTGCTTATATATTTATGCTGCTATGCGAATATACATCTATAAAATGCGAATTAATAGTGATTTGCGATATTTAAATTTTGTATATATGCTATATTTATCTATTCTTTTTTCATTATAACTTCACACTTTTTTCTACCCGAAAGCGGAGCAGTGGTTATTAAAACCTCGATCCGCGTAATTTTACGTGGAATAGGAATGGAAATAGAATAGGTGGAATGGGTAGAATGGAATGGAATAGGTTATGGTAAGATAGTGATAAGATATTCTCTCAGTCAGCCGGGAGCAAACGAAAAACGTATGGCTGACAAGCTTACACCGCATAAAACCGAAGAATGGCGGGATAACCATACCGAAAAAAAGGGTTAACCCAAATATTCTTGGTAGGGGCGGGCAGCAGCGTCCCTATCTATAATAGGTTTACCCCTGCGGTCTCCAACACGTCTGCCCAGCGTGGAGACTGTGGGCAAAAACCTCCCAAAATAAAAAAAGCACAGAACAAACGGCTCCAAGTTCCCGGTGGTCCCACTATTCCCGGCCAAGGTAGCGGTCGTGGTAACGGTGGGACGGGGGGTGCTAAGAACCTCCAGGTTACGGCAGGCTGTCACAAAGAACTACGCGTGGCAACTTATAACGGACGCAGTCTTCAGCTAGACCAACACCTCACGGAACTCGAGGTTGAACTGGGTCGCTTGAACTGGCATATTCTGAGGCTATCTGAAGTCCGGCGAGAGGGGGAGGACACAATAACCCTACAGCCGGGCAACTTGCTCTATTTTCGAGAAGATGACCAGCTCTCCCAGGGGCGTGTCGGATTCCTGGTTCACAAGGACCTCGTTGGCAGCGTTGTGGAGATCAGTAGTATGACGACCAGCGTAGCGTACCTTGTACTGAAACTTTCCAAAAGGTACACCCTGAAGGTTATACAGGTATATGCGCTGACCTCGACATACTCTAACGAGATAGCCGAGCCGATGTACGAGCATATTGCAATACATTGTACCGCCAAGGCTCACTACAACGTTGTTATGGGGGACTTCAATGCCAAAGTGGGAGTACAAGAACGCGGCGAAACGAAAATCGGTCCATATGGCTTGAGGTGCCGAAATCACAGGAGCCACATGCTGGTCAACTTCCTAGAGTCTGAAGTGCTCTTCTTGATGAACTCATTCTTCAAGAAGGGTCTTCACAGGAGGTGGACTTGGCGATTTTGTGACAAGGAACGAGATAGATTTTTTTCATTACGGATAGTAAGCATATATTTAGAGATGTCTCTGTGATCAACAGGTTCAATACTGGAAGCGATCACCAACTTCTTCGGGGCTCCCTAAATATTAACTTGAAAGCTGAAAGGACCCGGAAGATAAGGTGTATTCTCCGACCTACGCCACTCCAAATGGAACCGAAAAGTTCTAAATGGAACTTAAAAATCGATTCGACCTGCTGGAAACCACAGGTGATGTGGGCAAAAGGACCGACACTGTGGTCAACACGCTAAGGAAAATGTCTCAAAGGTTGTTCCCGAGACCGCAGAAAGAGGAGTCCAAACTCTCTGCTGAGACGCTCGAGCTGATGAAGCAAAGGCGAGAAACTCCATCCGATCAGCTGTCTTCGTCAGAATTGAAAAGCCTAAACCAGCGTATTAGGAAGCTGATGCGGCGCGACTTTCGTCAAGGCGGCGGGACACAGCGATGATGACTACAGAGCCCCGCTAACGCGTCACATCATTTCACGCCTTTTTCTATCTAATGGTAATGTTAAGCCTCGACTTGCTGGATCGTTATGTCACGTCCTAAAATCCAATCATAATTGCCATAGCCCGGGCACAAAGTTTTTTTTTTTTTTTTTTAATGGGATAGGTGGGCAAACGAGCAGGCGTGTCACCTGATGGTAAGCAACTAACGCCGCCCATGGACACCAGCAACACATATAGTGGTACTGTTGCGTTGCCGACCTTTAGGGGATAGGGGAAAGGAAAGGATGGGGAAAGGGGGTGGCCCTCCGGGTACCTCTCTCACCGAACGAAACGCGGCATGAGCCACTTTACGTCGATCTTCTGAGAGGTCGTGGTATTTCACCGGTCGAGCCGGCCCATTCATGCAGCGAGCTGCTTGAGTCTACCACATAAGTTTTAAGTTATCGCTATTTTTCACACAAACCTTCTGAAAATTATTTGGAGAGATCATTGGTGTGAGTCCGGAATCGATCCCACTTCTGATTCAGAAGCGCTGAGCTCGACTCTGGGTCATCGAGACTATCATCCTTCCGAAATAATTTCCGAAAAGCCATATTTAAATGTAGTTCAGTTCAACCACTGTGCTATTGCGATGCCATTATGTTTAGATCAACAGTAATATTCTCTGTAGATTTAAATTAAACGAACCTGTTTCACAGCAAATACATCACAGTTACCCATGCATTGCATCAGTTTGTAGTAAGCGCTCTCGCTACAGCAAATATGTGGACACGGTTTTAATGCATTTAAATAATTTTATTAAAAGCATACATATTCGTTTAAATGTAATATATCAATCACAAGTAATATCATAATTAGCTTGTGCTCGTCTGAAAATGGAAGCTTTTGATTCAGAGCTTTTTCGGCCAGTTATACGTCTCGTATCAGTCAGTTATATTATCGATTACCTGCTGATAAAATTGTAGCAGATTTCGGGTAAAAAGAATTATTCTTGTTCGCTTTCACAAATAAGGAGCGAGAAGTAACAAGAAAAAACCAAATAGTCATATACACATGTATAACTTCACGCCAAATCTCTTGCGGGGTAGGCAGAGAGAAGAAGAGTCATATAATATGCCTCATAAAAAGGTTAACTTCAGTTTGTATCAATGTTCATAATAAGATTTATTTGTAAAAAAGAAAACTCCCGCGCAACATAAATAATACAGGCCTGCAAAATGAGGGTTGGTTCTTCCTCTCTAGAATTTGATAGCTTATTCTAAGGTATATTGTTGCGCTGATTACGAATATGTACTTTATGTTTTCCATAAACTATAGATTCTTCAAAAAAGGTACAGATAGGGAATTATATATTCTAATTAGGAATTAGTATTAGAAAAAGAGTGAATTTCGTACCACGAATGGAACACAGCCTAAATACAGCAATAGTCTACTTTATTTACTATTTCTGAACCGTGACACAGGAGAAGGCTTGAATTGTATAAATGTAACTTTAGTCTATATTGTATCATATACTCTTACTATTAGACCATTTATTGAAATATTCTTTAAACATATCGCGACATTTTATTTGAAATTTAAATATGATTTTGGAATGGGTTGGTAATAAATATGTAACTGAGTATTAATAATCTGCAAGCCTCCTTATTCCCATTCAATCTTATGCCCATACCTCTGCCGTTAGCTACATATGCTTGATCTAAAACGATCTATGTTATCGGTCTACCAGAGTCACATCGATCAATCGAAAATTTTATAGTCTGCTAGTTCAGAAATCTTTATAATCAATAAAGATATCAAAAACTCACGTCTATCTTGTAATGTAGTAATAGAGGATCATTATATTATAATGATCCTCTATTAATTATATTGATATAATAATTATATTATATATATTATAATATATATATATATACTAGCTGACCCGGCAAACTCTGTTTCGCATCAAAAGTAATAACTGCTGCCCCGCTATGTTAATACTGCAATATCTTCGACAAATTTGAAGTCGATAGCAGCTATAGGTTAAAAATGGGAATTTTCCATTGTTAACACCCCCGCAACCCCCCTTGTGGGTGGAATTTCGTAAAATCCGTTCTTAGCTGACCTCTACTCGGCGAAAGGAATAATCCTACCAAATTTCAAGTCGCTACGCCTTATGGTTCCAGAGATATCGTGATGAGTCAATATATAGGTGGAAATCTCTTATATATACATAAACGTATATAGATAAACGTATATAGATAAACTCACAGACAATAAATGCAACCCAAGAATTAGGAAGAAGCAGGGGTAGAGGCAGGAGAAGAGGTAGAGGAACTTCTTAAAACTATAGGCATCTCTTTTCCCGTAGGAAACGGGACGGGGTGTCTATAAAAACCGACCAAGAGTCGAGAAAAAAAACAATAATATAATATATATATATATTAATAATATATTAATTATATTATAATGATCCTCTATTACAAGCTCCTGCTTGTGAAGGCTTTGAATAAAAGTGAGAAATGAGTCAAATACCTTCATTCAGTTTTTCTAACTTTCGAATGTAATAAAATTGTATTCAATTATAATTATATTCAATTTAATGTGAGGTTGCAGAAAATCTTTATCTGTGGGATGATAACTCTTTTTATGTGATTTATACCTTTTTTGGTTTATCATTATTGCACTCTTTCCTAATAATATTTACAAAAATTGGCAGCAAAAATTTCGGGAAATAAATAGAAATAGAAAATAAGTTCCAAATAAACGCGATATAATCCATAAAGTTATGTATACGTTTTAATGTTATGATTTTTTATTAGCTTTTTATTAGCTTCACCTGTATGTTTGTAACCGACTTCTTTGGGCGCGATTTTGACCCACTTTAAACGGCCAGATTTCGTTCAAACTTTGTAGATTTATGACCGATGACAATACACTAATTTGATAAAATTATTCCATTTTTCAATTTGCAAAATATGATTTTTGTTAATTTTTTAGTGTTCATAGTTCACTTCTCGCACCATCTAGTGGCAATCAGCGGAAAGTCTACGTTATCAACTTGAAACGAGTTCCTTGTATAAGTCACAGATGGCGCTATTCCTCAAATTCGGTTTTGATATCCGTTGTTAGCACGCTTTAAAATAGTTATTGCTTAACTATAACTTAGTTTAAAAAACTAAGAAACGCGCTTGTTATAGAAAACCGAACTATAAAATATAAAATAAATAATAGTTTAAAAAAACTAAAAAAACACGCTTTTTATAGAAAACCGAACTAAAAAATAGAAAATAAATTTTAATGAATTTAAATTAAGAAAATAGTGTTAAAAATTTCAATGAATATAAATTAATAATAGTGTGAATAAAAAAAAAAAAATTTATTTTAAAAAAAGCGTGGGGTGCATGGTGTCAATAGTTATAAATATTTTATTGAGTAGAGTGATTATCATTTTGATAATATCTTAAAAAGCACCCCACGCTTTTTTTTAAATAAAATATTTTTTTTTTTATTCACACTATTATTAATTTATATTAATTGAAATTTTTAAGACTATTTTCTTAATTTAAATTCATTAAAATTTATTTTCTATTTTTTAGTTCGGTTTTCTATAAAAAGCGTGTTTTATAGTTTTTTTAAACTATTATTTATTTATAGTCTCGGTGGTCCAGTGGTAGAGCACACGGCTTCTGATCCAGAGGTCCGTGTTCGAATCCTGGCACTGGCTCACACCAATGACTTTTATAATTGTTTTCGGAAGTTAAGTGTGATAAATATCGATGACTGAAAACTTTGTGCCGGTATGGCAATAGGTTCGCCACCTTTTCCATTTGGGACGTAAACATAACGGCGAGACGAGGCGAAATAATATTAATAAAAAGAACTCCAAAAAACGAAAAATTAACTCGACTATAGTTCTAGTAAGTTGGTCTAGGGGTACCGAATCACCGGGGTGCCACCGTGTATGCATCACATCACTTTTAAAATTGGACACGTTTGACGACACTCCCGACACCTAAACTTTACAAGTTCGTCTACTGAATTAGTATTAATTTACCTGAAAATGGAACTAAAATCACTCGAGCCGCGCGCTTTTCAACGAGCACCAAGAATACTTAGATGTGCATCGAGTGAATAATTTAATAGGAAAATTAAAATTTACTTCAACGCATAATGTCATCGACGGCGAATAAAATCTTGCAAGGTGGCAGTAGCTGCATTGTAACATTGAAGGTTTCCATTAACGAATGAGTACTTAAAATATAGTCTTTGTTCTTTCCGATAACAGCCTTTAAAAAGTCGATGTTTTTATGAAGGAAGTGAAATATTAACATCGAAACTTTTGTACATTTTTTTATTGTAACTTCGTGTCATCGGATGGTGCAGGGTAGTGACAAATGTGATACGACAAGTCGAATTTTAGTCTTGTATGATGAAAAATGTTACCGTATATTTGGCCCAGCCACCGAAACTATACATAACAGTAATAAATGAAGATGATGATGATGATGATGAAAAGGTTTTTACTTATGCGAGTCAGAGCGGTCAACAAATATAAACAAACAAATATAACAAATATAAACCAATCGAGTAATGTAAACCAAAAAGGCAAATGAATGATATTTTTGAAAAGTCATTGCTTATATACATATTAATACGTGGGACACGTGTTAATAATAAAACATAGTTGTCGAATAGTCTCTTTTTTAATTGGCTCCCACTATGTAAGGAAATTTAAATACATATTCATATATTATTCATGTCTAGTCAATGATGGAATTAATGACCGGAAAACGATGTCGACTGGTCATTTTGAATTCGTTGACGGTTCATAAAAAAATGTATTTTCATTTCGTTGACGCCAAAACGGAAAACGACCCACTTCAATAAATGTAGCCTTTGGTCATTACAATATTACTTACGCCCTATTTCAAAATGTAATTATATATATTTGATCATATGTAATAAATGTATGTATGTATGTGTATGTAAAAGACTCCTTAAATGCAAAAGAAGAGATTCCTGGACTCAAAGTATGTTTTTTTTTAAATCATACACAGACCAGGGCTTGACAACACTTCAACTGTTGGTAAGTGATAGTGAAGTTGTTGGTGGGAAATCGCCCTGGCCTGTTAAGAACCCATTCACTCTGTTTTTGAAGGCCCACATTATAGTTATTCGGGAACACCGACGCGGGCAGTTTGTTTCACTCTTTAGCAGTGCCGAGGAAGTAAACCGCTTCGTCTGGAAAGGTGGTACGTCCACGACATACGTGCGTGCGGTATGTGGTGTTCGCCTATAAAACGGTGATGGAGGAATCAGCTCATGCAGTTCCTGTGCACACTCTCCAGAGTGTAGCCTATAGAACACTGTGAGGCTGGCTACCTTCCGCCTATGCTCAAGGCTTTCCACATTAATATTGAGCTGCACGGCCTCACCAATTAGTCTTATAGCACCCCATCTATCGAGTCACTACCAGATACCGCGAGTGCCTCACCATTCCCCTACAGAGCCTCACAGCAGATAAGTGTGGTATACACTAGAAGGTCTCCTGTTGATCGATCCCGACGAAAGCCGTATTGTCGATCGGTTAGGAGATCATTATGTTCTAGGTATGCCACTAAGTGCTGGTTTAATATGCGCTCCATGACCTTGCATAATATTGAGGTAGTGGAGATGGATCGGTAGTTGGCAGGGTTGGCCCGACAGCCCTTTTAGGGTACATGTTGTATATTGGCCAGCTTCCAAGATTTCGGTACAATTCCAGTTTTCAAGGAAAGGCGATAAAGACGTGTCAATACAGGAGACTATTCGGGCGCACAAGTTTTAAGTAGTATAACTGGTATACCATCCGGTCCACTGGCTTCGTTTACATCTAGACGACGCAATGCTCTTAGTACGTCTTTGTTTTTGATACGGATTTCTATCATCGACGAATCGCATTGAAGTATTTAAAGGGGAGTATCATTTCCAGTGTCTAGGCGCGAGTTGTGTGCAAATAAGGCTGCTTTCTCACAAGCGGCATGTGCTAGTGTACCGTCAGGTTTCAGCAGTGGAGGTAGTGATGACCGCCAGAAGTTCGTTTCAACCGCTTTGGCGAGCGACAAAAAAGCTTTACTGCCGGATGGTGAAGTAGAAAGCTTTACGCCAATGTTTTGTATGCGGTTGATACGTGCCTTCTTGAGTGCCCTTTTGTAGGACTTGGCGGCAATGTTCAAGGCTTTCTATTTTGACCTCATGTGCGGAGATTTACGCTGTCTAGCGTACATGAGTTAGCAGAAAATCCCAGCTGCGGTACTGGTCCTAACGCCAACTAATCGCTACTTTTATGCACCCTCTGCCATACCCATCTGTCACCCCTCTAGCGAGAGATGCATAAAAGTAGGATAAATGATGGGCACGGCGCAAATTTGCGGAATAACTCTCACTGACCGCGTCTAATTTTTTTCGATGTGTCAGAGTGTCAGTGTTAAGGTAAAAAAGGGCATGCTCCGATGGTTCGCACATGTAGAAAGAATGGGTGAAGTAAGATGGACTAAGCAAATATACAATGCAAAAGCGGATGGATGTAAGGAATTGAGGACGCCCACGACACACTTTCCATGACCAAATAGAAAGAGTCCTTGAGGAAGGTGATGTCAGGCCTTAAAAATCGACGAGCGCTAATAAGGCGTGGTAAGAATCGTGCTTTATGGCGCTCTGTGCCATCTGGCTTCCCGCAAAGGACTTGGCGTGAAGTTATGTATGTATGTATATTTCCCAGCCTTCAAGAGGGGTTGGCTCAACATTTCATCCTTCCGTAGTATCCACGTTCTCAAATAAATAAATTGTGGTTTTATGACTGGCCGCCTGCTTGACGTCGACCAACACCATTACATACCACTTCTAAAGGAGAACTAAAGAGTATGAGGAAAGAGAATCTAAGCTCCGTGCATTTTAGCTAGTAGTTTTGTATGACGATTCTAAGAATTTTGTAAAGTCAACGGAATAAATATATTTTGAATTTGAATTGAGTTGGACAACTACAGATATTTTTTTTAGGGAAGTGATTTGTCTTTTTTTGGAGACAATTTTGTTGTTATTCCATTTATTTTTTAGTTAGTTATTCCATTTAGTTATTCCCATTTAAACAATTGTATTTGATATTAGTGTAGGATTAACATGTCTAAGCCGATGTGCATAGCGAACGTGACCAGCTGGGCGTAAAGTATTGTTGTTTACCTAATAATATTAGCGGAGCTACACAGCGATAACTTTTCGGAAGTCTATCCTATCATTATGAATTTTTTAAGGGGGCAAACGACGAAGCCACAGTCACCTTATGATAAGCGACTATCACCGTCCATAGACTTTTGCAACTGAAATAGTGTTACAGTTACGTTACCGACCTTTAAAATTAGATAGTGAGGGAATCGGTAGCGGGCTGGGGAAGAGGGAGGAGGAGGTTGGGTCTCAAGATACCTCTCTCACCGAACCAAACGGGGCATATGCCACTTTACGTCGATATATTTTTATGGCGTCAGTATTCTGAGACATAATTAACACAATTGACTAAGCAGATTTACAATGCAAAAGCGAATGGATGTAGGAGTGGAGAACGGGGGGGGCGCCGTCAGACCACCTCCACGCGCGCCCGGACGCTCCTTCCGGGCCGGTGCTCCCTGGGCAGGACCTGGCGGAATAAATTCCGTCGGGTTCTGGCTGAGAGTCTGACACAGTCGCGTAATCGTAATCCAGTCCATGGGGCTGGGACGATGGCCGCCGCAAGGGGGCCGCGAGGAAGAAAACCTCTATAAAAAATCACCTTGTGGAGCTCCGCCTACCCTCTGTGTATCAGAAGGTAGAATGTGACGTTACCGTGTAGGGTGGCAGTTTGCCACGGCTCAGGGCGACGGACCAGGGGTCATGGACCCCCCTGTTCGGCCTGCAGCGTGTTTCGGGGTAGGGGCGACGGACCAGGGATTGTGAATCCCCCCGTTCGGCCCTACCGAAACGAAGGAGCGCGGGACAGGGCGTCGGACAGGGGTTGTGAACCCCGCCGTTCGGCCTGTCCCGGTATTCGAGGAGGGAAGGGGCGACGGACCAGGGGTTGTGAACCCCCCCGCTCGGCCCTACCCGGGACGGTCTTCTGGAGAGGGGCGGTGGACCAGGGGTTGCTAACCCCCCCACTCGGTCCTCTCCGAGGAAGGCGCTCCGGGGCGACGGACCGTGGGTCGTAGACCCCGCCGCTCGGCCCGGCCCGCAACCCTCATTGAGAGGCGCGGGGGTCGTCGGACCGCGTGGAGTAAACCACTATAAAAAATCCGTGAATCCTAAGCTCTGATGCCCGGCGAGGGGATGCATGTTCGACGCGGAGGTCGGACCCGAGGGCATCACTTTAGGGGAGCTCACCCCTGGGCAGGAGGGAAAAAAGCCGAGGGAACTCACCCTCGTTAATCAAAGTACAAAAAATCATGGCAAGTAGTAATAACATATGTCCTCACGTGGGTCCCAGCTGCGACGCGGCTGGGGAATCCCACCCTGGCGGAGTCCCGCCAGGCAGCCCCACCGTATGTGAGGGGGGCACTAACTGCCAAGTTGTCGACAGGGGCAACACCGAAGAAAGAGCGACGGATGCCTCGGCTATTGTCGAGAACAGCCCGTACAATACCGGATTTGACAACCCACCCACCTCCGGACGTTTCTGGAGGGGTGAAGAAGGAGACGAGGGGGAGCCCAGCTCTGGGCGATCCCGCTCGTCCTCTTGTACCATGGATGTGACGAGGGAGCCGGGCTTGCGCCTCAAATTTAAGAGGCCCAAGTCTCCGCTCACAATAAAAACGACCGGGGCAGCGGACGGCGGAGGGGATAGTGATAGCGCTATGTCTGCCGTCTCCGCCGCATCAGAGGGAGTGCGGGCGCGTAAGCGCAAGCCGCGAAGCCCTCTCGACACGGGGAACGTAAACAAGCGGCCTACACGTGCCCTGCTGCAGGAGGTCGAGCCTTCGGAGCCAAACCCCACGGAAATTGGCTCCGAAATATACGAGGCCCTAGAAGCTATGGAGCGAACCGTCGGTCTAGCGAAATGCACAAAAGCGGAAATCGCGAAGACGGTTCGCTCCAATGCAGCCTCAATACGGGACAAGATCGCCGTGCTGTGTACTAGGGCCGACACTCAGGACCGGGAGATAGAAAGCTTCCGGTCTCAAATGGCGGGGTTGTCGGCCCGTATGACTGAGCTCGCGAACGAGAACGCGGAGCTTCGGGCCAGGATGGCCGTAATGGCGGCCAAATTAGACGTGCCGCAATCGCAGGCGGCGGGGACATCCCGAGGGGACTCTGTTCCCCCGGTGGCGCCGCCGCCTGCGAAGAAGAAGAAGGGGAAAACGAGCCCCGCGAAACCCGCGGAGGCTCCTCGGCCGCAGCCAAACATGATGGCGAAGTACTTCCCCGAAGTGGGGAAGACGCCTCCTCTGGGGCACAAACGGCCCGCCGCGGTGAATCCGCCGCCGTCGGGGCCGCAGATGCCTCAGGGGAAAAAGAAAAAGAAAACCAAGAAGGAGAGGCGGGCGGCGGCCGCGGAGCGCTCGCTGGCGCCGCCGCCTGCGCCTACGGCTTCGCCTTCGGCCGGGCCTGTGGCGGGAGTAGAACCTGGTGGCGAGACCTGGGCGACGGTGGTCGGCCGCAAGGCCGCCGCAGCCGCGAGAAGGGCTCGCGCCGCCGCTGCCGCTCCTGCTCCGGCGCAAACTAAGAAGAAGGCCAAACCTGCGGGGCTGCCGAAGCCCCCCAATGCCGCTGCGGTGGTGGTAATGGTGCCTCCGGACGCCGCCACTACGCTTGCGGCGGTAATGGAGGTTGCCAAGAGCCGCATAAAACTTGCGGATCTTGGTATCTCCGGGGGGGTGAAGCCCCGTAGAACGATGACCGGGGCTCTCTTGCTAGAGATCCCCGGTCCGGACAGCTCCGCCAAGGCCGACGCCTTGGCGGAGAAAATGCGGGTGGCCGTCGCCGACACGGGCGCGATAATCTCGCGCCCATGTAAAATGGGCGACTTGAGGGTGATGGACTTGGACGAGTCCATCACCCCCGCGACCGTCGCCACGGTGATCGCCGAGGTGGGCGGATGTGCCCCGACCGACATAAAGGTCGGGGAGATCCGCTTCAGCCAGTCTCGGTTGGGTTCTGCCTGGGTTCGGTGCCCGCTCGGGGTCGCCAGGAAACTGGCGGCTCAGAGACGGTTGCTGATCGGGTGGACCTCGGCGCGAGTCGAGGCACTGGCGGCAAGACCGTTGCAGTGCTTCCGGTGCCTCGAGAAGGGGCACGTACGTGCCAAGTGCCCCTGCGCCGTAGACAGGAGCGGGCGATGCTACCGATGTGGCGTGGCAGGCCACATCGCCAGCGCCTGCACTGCGCCCGCTCCTCGCTGCCCGGTCTGCTCGGACCTGGGCTGCAGGGCGGATCACCGGATGGGGGGTAAGAAGTGCTCCCCTCCCAAGAGGAAGGCGGCGGCCGTCAGGCCACCCTCCCCCGCAAGGGGACAGGCGGGCGCGATGGAGGTCCAATAACAACGGACCTCCACGCCCGTTTCCTCCAGGGCAACCTAAACCACTGCCGCGCTGCGCAAGACCTGGTGGAGTGGTCGGTTGCCCTGGCGGTGGTCGCCGAGCCCTACCGCGTCCCCGTCCACCCGCGATGGTTCGGGGACGACACGGGCTCGGTGGCGATATACTGGGCGGAAGGGAGTTACTGCTCTCTCCTATGGAAAGGTCCAGGCTACGTCGCCGTGGAGTGGGGATCCACGGTCGTAGTGGGCTGCTACATTTCTCCCAACTGCGGCCTCAATGTTTATGAGGCATACCTGGGTGGGTTGGCGGGCCGCCTAAGCGGTTACGCCGCCCGCCCGGTATTCGTCCTGGGTGACTTTAACGCTCACTCAAGGGAGTGGGGGGATACCCGGGACGACGTCAGGGGGGAGACGCTTCTGGAGTGGGCGGCAGGGCTTGACCTCCGGCTGCTCAACCGGGGGTCGGTCAGTACCTGTGTGCGGTGGCAGGGGGAGTCAATAGTCGACCTATCGTGGGCGACTCCCTCTGCGGCCGCCGCAGTGACGGGATGGCGGGTGGCGGAGGAGGTGGTCAACCTCTCTGACCACCGACACATCTTTTTAGATGTGTCACTCCGCCACCCCAGCCGCCCGCGCCAGACTAGCGGCCCTCCGCGGCGCTGGTCTCTCAAGCGGCTTGACCGAGACATGGTCGTGGCCGCCGCCAGTGTCGCGGACTGGACGGAGGGAGCAGAATCGCCCGATCCCGAGGCGCAAGCGGCCTGGCTGCGCGGCACGATGACGTCGATCTGCGACGCGTCGCAGATCGACCGTCGTCCCTCGGACCCTCCGTCTCAGTCGGACCACACTCCGTGGTCTGACGAGCTGGAGGTGACGGAGGACGAGCTCGGGCGAGCCGTTGCGCGGCTCGCCTCTCGCAGCACCGCTCCCGGCCCGGACGGAATTCCGGGCCGGGTCCTGGCGCTCGCTCTGGGAGTCCTGGGGAACAAGGCGAGGCAGTTGTTCACCAACTGCCTCCGCCGCGGGGTGTTCCCCCTCGACTGGAAGTCGGCGAGGCTGGTGCTCATCAGGAAGCAAGGGAGGACCGGAGACGCTCCGTCGTCGTTCCGGCCGATATGCCTGCTGAACGAGGCGAGGAAGCTCTTTGAAAGGGCTATCTCCGCCCGTATCAGCAGCCACCTGTCGCAGGTGGGCCCGGACATATCGGACTGCCAGTTCGGGTTCCGGCAGGGGCGCTCGACCATCGACGCGGTGCGTCGGGTGCGGGCCCTGTCGGAACCGGCAGTCCGATCGGGGGGGGTCGCGCTGGCGGTGTCGCTAGACATCGTCAACGCCTTCGGGACCCTTCCCTGGCCGGCCATCAGGGAGTCCCTCGTCTACCACGAGGTGCCTCCCTACCTAAGGTCGGTCATCGGGGCCTACCTGCAGGAGAGACGGGTGGACTATGTCGACCGGAACGGGACGGAGCAAAGAAAGGAAGTGACGTGCGGGGTTCCGCAGGGGTCCGTGCTCGGGCCCCTGCTGTGGAACCTCGCATACGATCCGGTCCTCCGCACCAGTCTGCCCCGTGGCGTGAGTGTCGTTTGCTGCGCCGACGACACTCTGGTGGTCGCCACGGGGCCCGACTTCGAGCGTACGCTTAGGTTCGCCGAGCTGGGGGTGGCTATCGTCGTCAGGCGGATCCGCGGGCTCGGCCTGGAGGTGGCGCCTCACAAGAGTGAGGCGCTGTGGTTCCACCGGCTCACTCGGGGCCGGGAGCCACCAGCCTCGCGGATCCAGGTGGGTGACACGGCTGTCCCGGTAGGGAGGTACATGAAGTACCTCGGCCTCATCCTGGACAGTCGCTGGTGCTTCGAGGAGCACTTCGTGAGGATGGTCCCCCGAGCGCGACGGGTGGCAGGTGCGTTGCACCGCCTGCTGCCCAACCTTGGGGGACCGGGAGAGGGAGTTCGCCGCCTCTACGGTGGCGTCGTGCGGTCCGTGGCCCTGTACGGGGCCCCCGTTTGGTCACGTGACCTCGCGGGGGCCTCCCGCTCCAGGGCTCTGCTGAGGAGCCTGGAGCGGATCATGGCCATACGGATCGTACGGGGCTACCGTACGATATCGTACGAGGCGGCGACGGTCCTCGCGCGTTCCCCCCCTTCATCATCCTGGCCGAGATGTACGCAGCCGCGTACGATCTCGGCCGGGGAGGGGGGGATCCGGACGCGCGGGGACACGAAGTGCGAAGGCGGGAGGCTTTCCGGCAGGTTCTGGTGGACTGGCGCGACGCGCTGGTCCTCCAGGGCTGTGCGCATAAGCGCGCCGTCGCTGCCGTCCTGCCCCACCTTGAGGCCTGGGTGCTCCGCAAATGGGGCACTGTCACCTACAGATTGACTCAGATACTCACCGGGCACGGGTGCTTCGGTGAGTATCTGAGTCGAATAAAACGTGAACAGACGGCGAGATGCCACCATTGCGCATCCGACCTGGACTCGGCCCAGCACACGCTGGAGGTCTGCCCGGCCTGGGCGGCCGAGCGCCGAGTCCTGGTCGACGGGATCGGGCGAGACTTGTCCCCGCCGGCGTTGGTCGCGGCAATGCTGGCGGGCGAGGAGGAGTGGAGGGCTGTGGTCTCCTTCTGCGAAGCTGTGATGCTCCAGAAGGAGGCCGCCGAGCGGGGTCGGGAGAGAGCCGATCCCGCTCGAAGGCGGCGGCGGCGAGCTCAGTGATCGCCGCCGCCGATGGGCCGCGAGGGCGCACACCCCGCGGGTGCGCCCGGGTCGCGGCCCGGGAAGGACGACGCCCTGGTGCGGCCGGGGAGGTTCGTCGGGGGCGCCGCCGGCCGCGCGCCTGTTTACAGCGCGCGGTCGGAGCCGCCCCACCCGGGGGAGCTTCACCGAGGCTCCCCGAGGATGAGCACCCCCTCGTGACAGAGGGGGGGCGACGGCGGGGTGGACCAGAGGGCCGACGCACTGTCCTGGGCCACCCCAACGCCGGAGGAAGGCCGCCGCGAGGTTTTAGTGGGTAACCCTAGGATCGGATTTCAGTTTACTGTTTTGGGAGTCCCACACTACCCCCTGCCGTCCCCAGGCGGGGGGTGTGCATAAAGCATTTCCTCGCGTAAAAAAAAAAAAAAAAAAAAGGAGTGGAGAACGGCAAAGAAACAAATTATATGACCAAATAGAACGTGTTCTGGAGGAAGGTGATGTTAGGAGCATCAAAAACAGACGCGCGTGCACGAGGAGTTATGAAACTCAACGAAGCGAGTGAGCTGTGTAAGAATCGTGCCTTATGGCGTTCTGTTTTCTCTGCCTACCCCGCAAGGGATTTGGCGTGAAGTTATGTATATATGTATATTCTGGGACTGCAAGCGCATTATTTTTATTATATTGCTCCCCAAAGCACAAATGTTTTATTATGCAAACGAAAATAACTTTCTTCCTCCTTCTACTCTCAATATTTTGCTATCAACGGCTGCCAATCACAAACTCAATGATGCAGCTTGTTGAAATTCACAAAAGACAATCGTCGGTGCTTTTTTTATATTATAAAATAGATATATCTAATATATAAAATTCTCGTGTCACAATATTTTTTTTAATTTTTCGATATATTTCTGTTTCTTATTTTTTTTATAAAACGGGATACAAAAATACAAACAACCCTAAATTTTCAACCCCCTACGATCAACCCCTATTTTTTATATTTTACTTTTTGGCAAGACAACGTTTGCCGGGTCGCTAGTATATATAGTCTGGCCATAAATACTATTACAACTAAAAATAAAAAAATGTTACATTTGAATTTGGAATCTGTCATTTTTATACGATTGTTCATTGTGTTTTCTCGTTTTGGCGCCAATACATTGTACAATATTTTGCGATATTAAAATAGAGTGGGGTGATAAAGAGAACCGAATCGCTGTGATTGCATTACACAAAGTAGGTATGGAGCCAATGGAGCCAAATGCAATTTTTAAAACTCTCCATACACTTGGTATTAGTCAAATGTTTGTGTACCGGGCTATTAATAGGTACAATGAGACCTCCTCTGTTTGTGACAGAAAAAGACCTGACCGTCCACGTAGTGTTCGTACGAAAAAGGTGGTCAAAGCAGTAAGGGAAAGAATTCCAAGAAATCCTGTCTGCAAGTAAAAGATTTTATCTCGGGAGATGAAGATAGCACCTAGAACAATGTCGCGTATTTTAAATGATGACTTAGGACTTGCACAGCCTATAAGAGGCGCACTGGTCATTTATTAACTGATAATTTAAAAAAGAATAGGGTGTTAAAATCTAAACAACTACTGAAGCGGTACGCAAAGGGAAGTCACAGAAAAATATTGTTTACGGATGACAAAGTTTTTACAATTGAGCAACATTTTAACAAACAAAATGACCGTATTTATGCTCAAAGCTCTAAAGGAAGCTTCCCAATTAGTTGACAAAGTGCAACGTGGGCATTTTCCGACTTCAGTGATGGTTTGGTGGGGTGTTAGCTACGAAGGAGAGACTGAGCCATATTTTTGTGAAAAAGGTGAAACATCGGCACAAGTGTATCGATACCATTCTTGAAAAGGTAGTCAAGCCCCTTAACAACACCATGTTCAATAACGAAGTATGGTCCTTCCAGCAAGACTCGGCACCGGGTCATAAAGCTCGGTCCACGCAATCTTGGTTGGAAGCGAACGTTTCGGACTTCATTAGAGCTGAAGACTGGCCGTCGTCTAGTCCACTTAATCCACTGGATTATGATTTGTGGTCAGTTTTAGAGAGTACGACTTGCTCTAAACGTCATAATAATTTAGAGTCCCTAAAACAATCCATACGATTGGCAGTGAAGAATTTTCCCATGGAAAGAGTGCGTGTTTCTATTGATAACTGGCCTCAACGTTTACAGGCCTGTATTGCAGCCAATGGAGACCACTTCGAATAAGCTGTTTATATTTTATATCGTTTTATATTTATGTATTAAAGTAACACACTGTAAAAGTAATAAATGTTATTTGCAATTAAAAAAAAAATTTTTTCTTTGTTACGTATGTAACGAATATTCACATTCGCATTCGCGAATATTCGCATGTTTTTGGGTATTCGCATTCGCAAGAAATATTGCGAATGTTTGGCGAATGTTTTTAATAACAAAAAATTAATTAATTATTTATAGCAAGATGATACGAAAAATAAGCTTTATATTTTGTTTAATATTTTACCCTCTTAGATGAGTATAAAAAGTATTATATTATGGATCAGACATTAGTTATTTAAATAACTGCACGTAAGTCCCTTGCGGGGTAGGCAGAGAGAACAGAGCGACATAAGGGACGGTACATACACGCTTCACTCGTTTCTTTGAGTTTCATAAATCTTGTCATACACGGTCCTCTACCTTTAAGGCTCCAGACATCACCTTCCTCCAGGACTCGTCCGGTTTTCAATCTGGTCCGGTTGGGTCAATCTGGCATCATCCTTTCGTTCTATATTTCCGAATCATCGGAGTATGCCCTTTCTTACTTTAACATCGACACTCTCAATACTTCTTCCTTCCTCACAACCTTGTTTTAGACGCGGTCAGCGAGAGTCACTCCGCACATTTTGCGCAGTACCCTCATTTCGATTGCGTTTATCCTTTCGTGCAAACCCTGCCATATACAACTCAAATCGATTTTAATCGAATTTTCATACCGTATGCAGATTGATCCAACTTAAAAGTTCCAGTTCATTTTTTTATATAAAACTCCAACCGCACGATTGAACACGAGAGAGTTACATCAAGAAAAGACACGTGTCATTAAGTATGAAACTTTTTCAAAATATTCTTCTACGAGTGATATTAATATTTTAACAACTGCACCAATATGGCTTGACCGATTTTGATGAAATTTTGTGTGCATTTTAGGTCTAAGAATCATTCGAATGAGTTTGTGAAGGCTTAAAAAAAAAGGTTCGCATTCGCATTCGCGAATGTTTTTAAGAAATATTCGTATTCGCATTCGCGAATGTCCCAAATTCAACATTCGTAACCTCACTAATATATTATATAACTTACTAGTTGACTAAAAGGAATTCGTGCTGCCTGTATACTAAAGTTAGTTGTCTCGTTGCTGTTATACATGATGAGACAGTCTACAGCAATTGTTGATAAATTGTCTATTTAATACTTAGAGAATTTTTGAAAGAATCGGTTCCTAAGACCAACTCTGATAATTGTACTTATTTCCTACTTATTTCTAAGTTAACATTTTTCTCCCTATTCATTTACCGAGAAACTAAAAATAGAATATAAAATGGGATTTTTTTATGGGATAGGAGGGCAAACGAGCGCGGGCGGGTCACCTGGTGGTAAGCAACCAACGCCGCCCATGGACACCAGCAACACATATAGTGTCACTGTTGCATTGCCAACCTTTAAGGGGTAGGGGATAGGAAAGGATGGGGAAGGGGTGGGCGTCCTGGTACCTCTCTCACTGAACGAAACGCGGCATGAGCCTCTTTACGTCGGTCTTCTGAGAGGTTGTGGTATTTCACCGGTCGAGACGGCCCATTCATGCAGCGAACTGCTTGGCTCTACCACTGTTAAACTTACAAAAGAAAAAGACGTAGTAAGCTAAACTGTGTCAAGATATCACATCCAGCCGCCAGCGAACTTGTTTGCCGTTCCCGCAAGGGAATCCATGCGAACTTATGAGATCTGAACTGATACGACTGTACAAATACTAGCGAGTTACAATTTCAATACAAGTATATAGATAGACAGTTAAAGACGTATTATTTAAATTAATGTTTCTTAACAGGACCAAGACAAACTCGGCGAGCGTTGGCCGGCTGTCCAGCAGATAGCGCTGGCATTTTTTTATACCACCTACGGTATTAACTTCATGCTGTACTGCCTATCTGGACAAAACTTCCGCCAAGCACTGTGCCACTCTGTCCCCTGGCTACGTCGGCGCGTCAACAACAACACCGGTGTGACACGTCGTAACGCATGCAAGCACGCTCGGGCAAGCAGCATCTCAAGTGAGTCTCTTTTTATAATATACATTGTATTTTTTATAATAAGCATTCACATTTAGACATATACTGATCCTTATATTACAGGCAGGGGTAGGTAGAGACAATAATCATGCAATCGCTTCGGTTTCTGGTGCTACGTATTTTCCATTTATGGAACAAACCATTAATTAGGTCGTGGCCTCCGATTGCGACCACCACTGCCTCTTACATTCGCAGTCAGCCTTCATTTCTATAAAATATAGATTTATTTGCATAAACTAAATTTATTTTTAATTTTATTAATATTATAAATGCGAAAGTCTGTGAGTGAAAATGAGTGTTTGTTAGTCTTCACGTAAAAACTACTAAATAGAATTTGTCGAAACTTTTCAATATTCTTGCATTACACATTAGAATAACACATAGAATATATTTTATAAACATTTTATCTGTATTGTTCAGAATATGACGATATGTGTCCAAAAATTAGCCATAAAATGCTTTTTATCGCGAACGCTCCAAAAATTATGGATGGTAGAAAAAAAAATGTTCTACAATTATATAGACAATACTATTACACACAAACAAAAAAGTTCGCAAGACCATATGTACAACTATTGTAGATATGTTACTATAAGTATTTTTTCACATAAGTAAAAGAAAATTTATTAAAAGTACTGATCAAAATCAGACCACTACATCTATATCTCTGAATAGATTTTTAGAATAATAAATTACTTCCCAAGTATATTTGTATCCATAGCTGATGGTTAACTTTTAAATTATTGAAATCAGACCTTCTATTTTCAGATTACAATATTTAAAATAAACTATGTACCTACATCAAATCCTTTGTCTGTATATTTGAGGGACTGATCAACGCACAGCTTAAACAGGATCATTGATCGTTCGGATCGTAGACACCCAAACCATAGGTGTGTTATTTACTACTCTGTGTAAAAACTATCGGGAATATGTCAATAAAGAGACCCGCCTAAAAGAGGTCGTTCTAATTTTTTTACTGCATGTTGGTAGCACTGTACTGATTTAGCGCGCAAAATTTGAACGCGATCTGTCATTTAATTTGTTTTAAACTAAACTTTTTGTTGGTCATAGTTTTGAGTCCTCGGCGATTTTTACAATGGAAAATATTGTTGAACAAAGAGTGTGCCTTAAATTATGTGTTTCGAATGATATTCCATGTGGTGAATCACTAAAAATGTTGCGAAATACCTACGGCGAATCATGTATATCGAAAACAAGGGCTTATGAATGGTATAAGGCTTTTAAAGAAGGCCGAGAAGTAGTAGTAGACTTGCCTCGTTCTGGTAGACCTTTAACCGCTACGACCAAAGAAAACATCGACAGAATCAAAAAGCTAGTGCTCGAAAATCGACGTATGAGTCTGAGAGAGTTGGCTAGTGAGGTGAACATATCTTTTAAGTCCGTCCACAATATTCTCATTGACATTTTAGGCATGAAACGCGTCGCCGCTCGACTAGTTCCAAAAGAGCTCAATTTGAAAAAATGTATGGAAGACTGGGTGAAGCGGTGTTGTATTGCAAGCGATGGGGCCTACTTTGAAGGCGATAAAATAAATTTAGATGAATAATTTGTATTTTTTGTTTTATTGACAAATTCCCGATACTTAGTACACAGAAGGTACAATTGCATGCACATATCATATTTGATATTTCGTTTTCCGCCGACAGAAATAATCAATTTCTCTTACATTGAATAATGACGGCGCGCTTGTCTATGGTCTCGTGCCGGGGGTTGCTTTGATACAAGTTAATTAAAAACCGGACGATTTGTTTGTATATTTTCGCTTATAACGTAAACAGAAATAATATAGCTTCCCTTTGAAACGCCTGCAGTAAATTGCAATGCGGGAGTTAAATTAAAATTTTACTTACTCGACCATAAAAACAAAATCGAAATTGTAAGATTTTTTTTTAACACGGTTACACGACGTTAAGGGTGATTTTATTGGACATTTTAGTTTTGGGGTTCGCGCAAAGCCTGTTTAAACCTGCATTAGTTTAGGCATTATTACAACTTGCTTTTTATTCACTTTTGTTAACATATATTTAAATTGAAAGATACAAATCGCAGTTTGTATTATAAAAAAGTCATAGTAGTAAATTACCGCCCGTAGTATTAAATAATAACTTCCGAGATATCATATTGGTGGGAGCCCTGAATCGATCCCACGACATATGAAACAGAAGCACCTCTCGATAACTCAGTACAACTCAGCAGAGGTGCAGACCTCTGCTGAGTTGTACTGAGTTATACTTCTAAGTAGACGCGGATATGGATACCCATTTTTTTTTTCGTGTAAATATAAAATTTGATAAAACATTCAAAAACTTTTCAAAAAATTCAGCAATAAAGCATCACTTGAAAAAAATATCTGTGTACATATATCGGTAGTCGGTGGTCCAGTGGTCGAGCACAAGTCACGGGTTCGAACCCTGGCATACACCAATGACTTTTCGAAATTAATATCGAAAGAAATGTGTGATAAATATCGAGGACTAAAACCTTTGAACCCGGTATAGCGATAGGTTCGCCACCTATTTCATTTGGGACGAAACCATAACGGCGAGACGAGGCTTAACAGCCGCTGCCTACACCTTCGGGTAGCAAAGGCGTGAAGTTATGTTATGTTATATAAATGGAATAGATGACGGAACCAATTACCATACACCGGGCACATTATTGTCAATCATCGATATATATCACACATAACTTCCGAAAAGAATTTAGAGAAGTCATTAGTGTGAGCCCGGATTTTATTCCACTACTTCTTGATGCAGGGTGCATGACCACTGAACCTGAACCAATTCGAATAATTGGTTGGATCAAATCGTATGAAATTTCATTTACAATTTAGATTTATACATAACTTCACGCCAAATCCCTTGCTGGGTAGGCAGAGAGAACGGAGCGCTATAAGGCACGATTTTTATACACCTCACTCGCTTCATTGACTTTCATAACTCTTTTCATGCACATGCGTCAATTTTTGAGGCTCCTAACATCACCTTCACTCCAGAACACGTTCTATTTGGTCGTGGAATGTGTGCCTTGGCCGAGTCCTACATCCATCCGCTTTAGCATTGTATATCTGCTTAGTCAATCTTCCATCATACATTTTTTCTACATATCCGAACCCTCGGAGCATGCTCTTTCTTCACGGACTTTTACACGGACACTCTCTTTCAATCTGAGTTCCTTCCTTACAAACTTGCTTTCAACGCGATCAACGAAGGTCACTCCGCAGATTTTGCGGAGTGCCCTCATTTCGATCGCGATTATCCTACTTTCGTGCACGCTCTGCCATACCGAGCTCTCGCTTCCATAAGTTAGCGATGATAAGTTACTGATCCCAAATCAGTATTGCATTGTGGATTGCCAGCTGGGCTTTTCTGCTAATATTTTTTGCCCACCGCTCCATTTACGCTATTTCCTAAAGCCACTCTTCTTTCTACATCAGCGGTGTACCTTCCATCCCTGCTAAAAGCGCATCTAAGATATACTATTTCATTCACCTGTTCTAGCACTACACCGTCAACCATTATCCTTGCATCCGGTTCTGGATTCCTCCCTTTCAAACACCATAACTTTCGTTCATTTTTAGTATTTTATTTTTGAATTTATTTAATAAATGAACGAAAATCGAACAAGATTCGAGTGGCATTTTGATTTTAATAAGAAAAACATTCGTAAAAAAAAAATATGCGTGGAGTCTCGCCACGCGTTGGAAGTGTAACTTCGTGTTGTAGAAAGGAAAATAAACAGTGTTAGAAATTGATTCAGAAATAGAGAAAAATAATCACTGCATGAATAGGCCGGCTCGACAGGTGAAATACCACGACCTCTCAGAAGATCGACGTAAACTGGCTCATGCCGCGTTTCGTTCGGTGAGAGAGGTACCCGGAGGCCCACCCTCCTTCCCCATCCTTTCATATCCTACTCCCTTAGATTTGCATTTTATCCCACAAAAAATACCATAGGGTACCTAAAATTAACTATAGTAAGATACCAAAAAAATCCGAGAAATCATTGATGTGACCCGGAATCGATCCCAGGACTCGCTCGACTACTTAACTGGACCGCCGAGACTATTAATACTTATTACTAATATATTATAGGTACTATTAAAAATGGGACTGATTATGAGAAATGGTAACTAAGTTCCTATCTAATATTTTATTTAAATTTGTGTATAAGAATGCAACATACTGATGAAAATTATTTGAACCGAGAAAATTGAATGAATTAAATGAATAAATTATTTGGATCATAAACAGATTATTATATAAAAGATTTTTTATAAGGTTACTTAACCATCACTATAAATGTGTATCATGTCTTGATTGAAGTTTATTATATTATAATGTTTTATTCGACTCGGCCATAGAGGTCACTATTCGTCAATTTTAAATCGCGCTATGGTTTCACTCCATGGAGTTTATATAAGTATTTAAGAACATATCTACAGGTTTTGGTAAAATATTAAAAAATCAGTTCTACAGCACTTAATTATAAATGTTAGGTATTTATTTCTTCAATGGATTTTAGAAATAAAATAATACATTCAATCAAATACAGTTTTAAAGGAATGTAGTTGACACTAAAGGCCGCGTTTCAAGTGTCAATTATTGGGTACTATGATTGATTTTAAAAATCAATTACAACCTAACTAACCTAACCTAAATTGATTTTAAAAATCAATTTAAACCTAAACTGATGTCTGTGTAGTAATGAAATTCAAGCTTAACAAATTGAATGGTAGTGGTGGAGCCAAGCAGTTCGCTGCATGAATGGGCCGGCTCTACCGGTGAAATACCACGACCTCTCAGAAGATCAACGTAAAGTGGCTCATGCCGCGTTTCGTTCGGTGAGAGAGGTGCCCGGAGGCGCATCCCCCTTTCCCATACTTTCCTATTCCTATTTCCTTAAAGGCCGGCAACGCAACTGAACACTATATGTGTTGCAAGTGTCCATGGGCGGCGCTGGTCACTTACCATTAGGTGACGCTCTTGCTAGTTTGCCCCCGTTTGCCCTCGTTTGCCCGGTATGGCCACCTATTCCATTTGGGGCGTAAACATAACGGCGAGTGGAGACTTAAAAGCCACTGCCTAGACCTTCGGGTAGAAAAAGCGTGAAGTTATGTTACTATATGTGCGCGCAATACATATTTGCCTAAAAATTTTGAATGAAATGTCCGAATTAAATAATTCAAAAAGTTCCAGGAAGCTATTGAATCTATCTTGAATTGTAAATAATTTATTTTAATCAGAATTAACACCACAGTACAAAATAAAGGGCTTTTAAAACATCATCATTCAAGTTATTTAAAAAAATTAAATTAACACTTATTGTGAGATAACTACAATAGTTAGACACATGGTCTCGCGACCATTTGTGTAGACAACTATATATTCTGCAAAGTTGTAGTACATTTTTTTGCTCTACAATCAATACTTTTTGCAGCGTACGCAATGTAAACATTTTTAGGTGATTTTTTTACACCTTGGGTTACATTATCGGACTTTTAGTAAAGATCTCTAATTGTTTAGAAAATATAATATAACCTAAATCCTTCCTCTATAAATGGACTATCCACCACTGAAAGAATTTTTAAAATAGAACCAGCGGTTTTTGAGATTAGCGCGTTGAATGAAACAAACTATTACGCTTTATAAGTATTAAATGAGTGGTATAGTGCCACCACTAGCTACTCGATGTCTATGTACAGATAAAAATCACGCTTAAGCAATTCTCGTCCTGGATTTATATATAGACTGGTTCAAATTCGTCATTTTTATTATTATATAATATGTTTTGTGGTCGCAAGGGGGCGTTAAAAGCGTTAAACGGTTGCACGAGACATTAGAAGTTACACTTCAAAAAACCAATAAATTTCTCCAAGAAACATAACTAATTTTATAAGCTCGGTGGTCTGAAGGTCTAGTTCCCTATTTTTTCAATCAAGAAGTCACGAAATCGAATCCTGACTCACATAAATATTTTTTCAGTAGTTATGTATGATAAATACCAATAAATGACAACATTATGCTTACTATATCGCTATTTGACGAGGGGAGGTGTAACCGCCGCCGCCTAAAATTTCGGATAGAAAGGGGGTGAAAAGTAACAAAAACGAGTTCTAAAATATAGAATTATATAAATATAAAAAATAAAAGCAGCATTTGTCTCATTGTCAAAAGTATAATGTATAATGAATATGAAAAAAATACATATTGTGGTGCAAAAAAAAAAACAAAAAAGTTTAACTATGGTCATTTGTCAACAGCAACAGACGGCGCGAACACGGTGTCTTCGGTAATGATAAACGTGGACGAGGTGGCTCCGAGGCCCCCCCGTCGCTGCAACTCCGTGATCAAACGATGGACCTTCGACAACAGCCGCCAACGCAGGAATGCCGATCTCATCGAAATGGAGACATTCAAAACCAACGTCCGCGACGTCCGACCTCCCACTCCGCACACCATCTGACGCCAGAGGATCAACAGGGGAAACCAGAACGTCGAAACCGACACAAGGAAGGTACCATACTTATTCTTTCCATACCGTCGTTTGATTGCCGGCCCGAAGAATGCAACGGCCAACAGAACGGCCTACGACTAAACGGGAGGATCAAATTTTAAAAAGAAATCGGCTTACCAAATTGAATTGATATACAACGTTCATGATTACGCGTACAGGACTACGTGTTATAGAATTGCGATTAAAAGTCAAACTATTTTATATATGCATCTTGTCATTCGCTTGGATTGATTTCAATCGATTACCGTTTCAACTGTAGATTTAATTAACTATTAATATTTAGTAATTTACCGCCAAATCGTCTAATAATATTGATCAATGAACTGTGCTATTTAGATGTTACAATTGATATTAGAACACATATTATTTATTCCAATTATTGTTATCCAAATTAATTAACAACAAAAATATATATTAAACAATATATTAAAATTTTATTTATATATGAAACAAAATAAAATAAAATTATACAACTTCAAGAGATTAATATACACATATGTCTATATGCATAATATATATTTTTATAGTACATATTTGTAGATTTATGCAAAATCTATAATGAGTAGAATAATAATAAAAATTTATATAACATCCAATCATATTTGTCGGATTTAACAAGAACAAAATAAACAAGAACATCACAACTCATTGTCACATTACTTACTATTATATTTTGTTAAAAAAGAGAGCATAATATTAAAACCGGCACCCAATAATGTGTATAAGAAATTTTCATTTAGAAATGTATTTAATATATGTATTTAACTATTTCATGTGTTTAATACAATTTAATAATGCGGTATCTAACTTTCGAATGCAGAACGCGAAATACAATTGAGCTGTTGGTACTGCCGGTCTGCTATAATTGTGTTCCGCATAGAGAGACGGAATCTTGTGAGTTCGTAACTTTGTGTTTGAAAATGATCTTGTTGTTACTTGGATAATATTGCCACCATTCGGGGGAGTATTTTAATAGATATAATTGTAGGTTAAACTTGATGTATTTTGCTGGAGTTATTAGGGTACTATTGCTGAATTTATGAAGTTTATAAGCTGATTATATAGAACGTAATTTATTAAGCTGCGGCCGGACGGGGTGATTAAAAAAAAATTTTAGCGAATGATAATGTTAGCGTTGTGTACAAAATAAACTAAACTAACCACAAAACAACAGCAAAACAAAAACAAAAGTTAAAAAAACAATATTTCTATCATGTCGTATCAATTTAATCAAATAATAAAATATCAATGTTTTATTAATTGATTAAATATAGATATAATAAAAACGAAGGGAGCTTGGATTTTTCGGGGACAACTCCTGGCATAGCTCCGCATCATAAGGACGGACGTATATCATTTAGAAATAGTATCAAGTCTACTTGACTTGATACTAATTGAAAAAAAAAATCTACAAAAAAAAATCACTTTTAATATTAATGATAGAAAGTAGTTCTCTTAGATTAAAATAAAGTTGTAATTAAGAAACCAATATAAAAAGGCAACAAAAAAAAACATAAAAGACTTAAAAAATCAAGTAAAAAAAAATCTATATCTAAGCACTATTGTAATATATATTTCTTCAAGTTATCTTATAGTAAATATAGGGCAGTATTAAATAAAATAATAATAAAAAAAAAATAAAAAAAATACATTAATTATAGTTAATTATAGTTTTTAATTAATAATTTTAAGAATCTCGCTTACACGAGGGGAGTGCCGTATAGGCACGTGGAATGTTAGAGGTAGCATGGCAAGAAAGATGAATGAGATGATGGATGTATTAAATGAGAGAAGCCTGGATGCCTTATGTTTGACGGAGACAAAGCGGAGGGGGAGGGAGACCGAGGACCTCCCCGGTGGCATGGTAGCCCTATGGTCCGGAGTGGACCCGGACGTCCGTGCCAGTGGGGGTGTTGGAGTCGTTCTCTCCTCCCGCTTTGCTTTCGGAGTGAAAGATTATGAGTTGGTAGGCCCAAGACATCTTTGGGTTCGAATAAAACTGGGGATCACGCGAGTTTTCCTGGTCGCAGCTTATGCTCCCGTTAGCTTCGCGGATCCCCGCGAACTCGAGGAGTTTTGGGAAACTGTTAGGGATATTCTGGATCTAGCTGAGGGAAATGAAAGGATAATTCTGTGTGGTGATCTTAATGGGTGGGTCGGAACCAAGCGAGACGGCCTGGAGGCTGTCCTTGGTCATTCGGACCAATAATAATGTGTATAAGAAATTTTCATTTAGAAATGTATTTAATATATGTATTTAACTATTTCATGTGTTTAATACAATTTAATAATGCGGTATCTAACTTTCGAATGCAGAACGCGAAATACAATTGAGCTGTTGGTACTGCCGGTCTGCTATAATTGTGTTCCGCATAGAGAGACGGAATCTTGTGAGTTCGTAACTTTGTGTTTGAAAATGATCTTGTTGTTACTTGGATAATATTGCCACCATTCGGGGGAGTATTTTAATAGATATAATTGTAGGTTAAACTTGATGTATTTTGCTGGAGTTATTAGGGTACTATTGCTGAATTTATGAAGTTTATAAGCTGATTATATAGAACGTAATTTATTAAGCTGCGGCCGGACGGGGTGATTAAAAAAAGATTTTAGCGAATGATAATGTTAGCGTTGTGTACAAAATAAACTAAACTAACCACAAAACAACAGCAAAACAAAAAAAAAAGTTAAAAAAACAATATTTCTATCATGTCGTATCAATTTAATCAAATAATAAAATATCAATGTTTTATTAATTGATTAAATATAGATATAATAAAAACGAAGGGAGCTTGGATTTTTCGGGGACAACTCCTGGCATAGCTCCGCATCATAAGGACGGACGTATATCATTTAGAAATAGTATCAAGTCAAGTAAATTGAAAAAAAAATCTACAAAAAAAAATCACTTTTAATATTAATGATAGAAAGTAGTTCTCTTAGATTAAAATAAAGTTGTAATTAAGAAACCAATATAAAAAGGCAACAAAAAAAAACATAAAAGACTTAAAAAATCAAGTAAAAAAAAATCTATATCTAAGCACTATTGTAATATATATTTCTTCAAGTTATCTTATAGTAAATATAGGGCAGTATTAAATAAAATAATAATAAAATAATAATAAAAAAAAAATAAAAAAAAAATAAAAAAAATACATTAATTATAGTTAATTATAGTTTTTAATTAATAATTTTAAGAATCTCGCTTACACGAGGGGAGTGCCGTATAGGCACGTGGAATGTTAGAGGTAGCATGGCAAGAAAGATGAATGAGATGATGGATGTATTAAATGAGAGAAGCCTGGATGCCTTATGTTTGACGGAGACAAAGCGGAGGGGGAGGGAGACCGAGGACCTCCCCGGTGGCATGGTAGCCCTATGGTCCGGAGTGGACCCGGACGTCCGTGCCAGTGGGGGTGTTGGAGTCGTTCTCTCCTCCCGCTTTGCTTTCGGAGTGAAAGATTATGAGTTGGTAGGCCCAAGACATC
This sequence comes from Euproctis similis, assembly GCA_905147225.2. Taxonomy (NCBI): domain Eukaryota; kingdom Metazoa; phylum Arthropoda; class Insecta; order Lepidoptera; family Erebidae; genus Euproctis; species Euproctis similis. Next base: position 6,636,755 of record LR990107.1, read on the forward strand.
TTTGGGTTCGAATAAAACTGGGGATCACGCGAGTTTTCCTGGTCGCAGCTTATGCTCCCGTTAGCTTCGCGGATCCCCGCGAACTCGAGGAGTTTTGGGAAACTGTTAGGGATATTCTGGATCTAGCTGAGGGAAATGAAAGGATAATTCTGTGTGGTGATCTTAATGGGTGGGTCGGAACCAAGCGAGACGGCCTGGAGGCTGTCCTTGGTCCGAATGGTGACAAGAGAGTGAATGATGCTGGTAAGCCGATATTGGACGTATGCCTGGAACGGAACCTCCTTGTGTCTAACACATTATTCCGTCATAAAGATATTCACACGTATACGTGGAGACGGAATGAGCAAAAGAGTATGATAGATTTGATTTTGATAGATAGTCGTCTCCGAAATACTCTAAGGGATACAAGAGCCTACAGAGGCCCCACTCTTGATACGGACCACTACCTGGTGGTAAGCCGATTCGTGGGCATTTGCAAGAAGTGGAGACACTGGCGAGTGCGTACCCATTTCGGAGAGCTTGAAAGGATAAAATGTGAGAAATTAGAAGATGAAAGTGTACGGAGTATGTATGTAGGCCTAGTCAGTAAAAGACTCAATGAGACGAGTCTTTCTGACCTAGGTGTTGAAGAATGCTGGGAAAGAATGAAAGAAAGTATAGTGAATAGTGCAAAAGAAGTATGTGGTAGTGTAAAGAGGCATAAGATTCTGAGAGGTGACGCCTGGTGGGACGCGGATGTGAAATCCAGCGTCGAAAGAAAGAAAAAAGCATGGTTGGATTATGTCTCAAGTTTGAACCAGAATGATAGTATGACAGAGAAAAAGTATGAGAGCTACCGCCGCTGCAGGAATATTACCAAAGCCTTAGTGAAAGAGAAGCGTGAAAGACTTGTTGCGAATGAGGAAGTGAGGTTGACGGAGAACTTCGAGGCGAATAACAAACTCTTCTGGAGGGAAGTTAGAAAGTCTCGGGGTTCATCGTCAACATCCAGAATGGACAAAATTATGTCTAAGTTTGGTGACATTCTTGCAAACCCAAGCGATGTATTGGGTAGGTGGAGTGAGTATTTTGGGGAAATGTACGAGTATGTTCCGGATGTGGGCGCCGCGAGTGAGCGTACGGCTGACACCGCTGCGCCAACATCTGATGAGGACATTACTATGGAAGAGATTGAATGGTCGATACGAAGTATGAAAAATGGTAAGGCAGCTGGAATTGATATGATGTCTGCTGAAATGATCAAACACGGTGGAACCTGTGTCCGGGACGCTTTCCTGACCTTGAGCAATCTGTGCTGGAGGTCGGGTAAGGTTCCCATGGACTGGAGGCGCGCTGTCATCGTGCCCTTGTATAAAGGTAAGGGATCACGTATGCAGTGCGCCAGTTACAGGGCCATCAGTTTGATCAGTTTAGCAGCAAAAGTGTATGGGAAAATTATTGAAAGGAGAATGAGGGTGATATCTGATGGAGTGTTGTGGGAGGCTCAGGGTGGTTTCAGAAGCGGACGAGGGTGCATGGATCAGATTTTTTCTCTCCGCAACATCGTGGAGAAACAACTGGCTGTTAACCGGAAGGTTTTCTGCGGTTTTGTGGATCTGGAAAAAGCGTTTGACAGAGTGTTACGAAAGGAACTGTGGGATATACTCCCGGGCTACGGGGTGAGCGGAGCACTGCTGCGCGCTGTGCAGTCCACTTTTGAGGGCTGCACAGCGTGGGTGCGTGTTGACGGCGGCTTGTCCCCCTGGTTTGACGTCAATATCGGCGTCAGACAGGGTTGCGTGCTGTCCGCTCGACTGTTCATCCTGTACCTGGACAGTTGTCTCCAGAGAATGAGATCGATGGATGTAGGGATGCGAATGGGTGACCTAGTTGTGAGCTGCCTGCTTTACGCAGATGACGCCGTGCTTCTAGACGAATCGCCGTCGGACCTGCAAACACTAGTCACTACTATGAAAGATGATTGCATGATTAAAGGCTTGCAGTTGAATGCGACGAAAACGAAAGTAATGGTGTTTGAAAGGGAGGAATCCAGAACAGATGCAAGGATAATGGTTGATGATGTAGTGCTGGAACAGGTGAATGAAATTGTATATCTTGGATGCGCTTTTAGCAGAGATGGAAGGTACACCGCGGATGTAGAAAGACGAGTGGCGATAGGAAATAGCGTAAACGGAGTGTTGGGCAGATTCCTGGGCGCAAAAAATATTAGCAGAAAGGCCCAGTTAGCAATCCACAATGCAGTCCTGATCCCAACACTAACCTATGGAAGCGAGAGCTGGGTATGGCAGAGTGTGCATGAAAGTGGAATAAACGCGGTAGAAATGAGGGCTATACGCAAAATCTGCGGAGTGACTCTCGCTGACCGCGTAGAAAACAAGGTTGTAAGGAAGGAAGTTGGTTTGAAAGAGAGTGTCGGTGTAAAAGTAAGAAAGGGCATGCTCCGATGGTTCGGACATGTAGAAAGAATGGTTGACGCAAGACTGACTAAGCAGATATACAATGCAAAAGCGGACGGATGTAGGAGTCGAGGACGGCCAAGACACACATTCCAAGACCAAATAGAGCGTGTTCTGGAGGAAGGTGATGTTAAGAGCCTCAAAAACCGACGCGCGTGCATGAAAAGAGTTATGAAAGTCAACGAAGCGAGTGAGGTGTGTAAGAATCGTGCCCTATGGCGCTCTGTTCTCTCTGCCTACCCCGCAAGGGATTTGGCGTGAAGTTATGTATGTATGTCGCTTACACTATTATAACATTAGCTTCAGTCCAAAAGCAAAACATAATTGTAAAATTACGAGTCTGTTTAAAATCATTACGAATATAGTTAGCCAGTATTAATTATTCGTCTTTATTAGCTTATCAGCTCAATAATAATAACTGAACAGTTACCGAAAAAACCATCTCTATGACTTCCTTAAATACAATCAAACACGTGGACAAAGTCATCAATTTTTTCAATTTCAAATATAAATCAAATTTACACATACAAAATGACATTCTCGGTGGCGCAGTGGTCGAGCACACGGCTTCTGATCCAGAGGTCCGGGTTCGATTCCAGACACTGGCTCACACCAATGACTTTTCGAAATTGTTTTCGTAAGTTATGTGTGATAAATATCCAAGACTGAAAAACTTCGTGCCCGGTATGGCAATAGGTTCGCCACCTATTCCATTTGGGACGTAAACATAACGGCGAGACGAGGCTTAACAGCCGCTGCCTACACCTTCGGGTAACAAAAGGCGTGAAGTTACGTTATGTTATGTCATGTTTTACACATACATAACACCCCGGCAGAACTGAGCGCCATAAAACTCGATTCTTACACACCGCACTCGCTTCTTCGTCATACACACATGCATGCATCTAAACTTGATTAATTTTGCATCATCCACTCTTTTTACATATCCGAACCATCCGATGAGTCGGATATGTGGAACGGACACATCCCTACCTCTCCTAACTTTGGCACCGACACCCTCTTTCAATCCGACTTCCTGTCTAACAAACTTGGTTTCGACGCGGTCAGTGAGTATCACTCTACAAATACAGCGCAATATCCTTATTTTGTCCGCGTTTATTCTGCATGCCCAATCTGCCATACTCAACTGTCGCCTCCATAAATTAGCGTTGGGGTCAATACGGTTTTTCTACATAATTCTTAGCGCCCCGACATCCATTCAAGCTGATTCCTAACGCAATTTTTTCGACATCCGCAGCGAACCTTCCAACCCAGCTATATTTAATAGTCATATTATTTCAATTGTCCCACTCTATAAAGGTTTATAATAGCTCAGGTGTAAAATAGGGCGGCCCTGAAACTATATGACTGCTGCTTCTAGTCCAAATGAGCCTTTTAATGCTTTTCTGCCAATATTCGATTTACAAAAAGGAAATCTACTCAGTCATCTAGGTACTGTAAACAACTGTTCCAAGTAAAGATTCAATAAATGGCATTGTAAAGTAACAGTTGACAGAAATGATGCATTTGATGACAACATAATGTTATCCAACCGCTCCAAAACTTATTGAGTCGTAAAAGCCGACCGACTATCCGCTAATGTTATAGATGCATTTACAGTCAATTTCAATAATATTCTCTACCTTAGTGAAACGGAGATCGAACAATGGGTATTGTAAAAGTCTTGGATAAGAACATATTGGCAATTTTATAAGGAGCTTTCAAAACGCTGATCTGGGCTGGCTTATATTTAAAGGTGAATAGACCATTACATACATGAAAATTGGATATAACAAGATTATTTTACTAATAAATTCCTTTAATATGAAGTTTTCCGGTTTATCAAAATATATAATAATGTCTTATCTCTCGTACAGTTTTCCGCTTTTATCAACAGCTTAATGCATAAGCTTATTCAATTGCAACTGCAAGTTCGCACCCTTAATACCCACAGTGTAAATAGCTGTAATTTTGCCGCGACACTCCGGATTAACAAACATGCAAAATTAATAAAGTGTTGCTCAAAAACTAATTTACTTGCATATATATATCATGTGAAAACAAAATCTCATAAGCAACGATATTTTAAACAAAAACCCTTTTGCAATCAAAGCACTATCATGAAAGCTTTAAGTTCAAAAGTAAGAGTGAGGGGTAGTATTAAGTTTAAAACATTAAGTAGCTACCTAGCTATAAGAAAATGGAAAAGACGCGGTGTCAGGAACTTTAATAACAGACGAGCGTGCATCAAAAGAGTTACGAACATGAAAGACACGTTTGTAGGGTGTAAAAATCACATTTTATGGGACTCCGCTCTAACCGTCACCAAGTTAATATTGTTTTGCACCTTCATAGGAAAAGTGAATAGAATATAGTATTGAAAAGTTTTGAGCCTAAGATTTTGAGATTTAGATTCAATAGAAAAAAATAATACCGGCGCGTCATAGCCAATACTTTTTTAATTATAATCTGTTGTCTTTTCTTTTTCTTCTGTTAAAATTACACAATTAGTGATTGATTTAACAAACGAAATTTGCGGTTTCCGTAGAAATGGTTCAAATTTAGCACGGTACAGTTATAAAATATTTACAAAAAAAGGGATTAACGTCAAAACAAGTTTAAGAAGATATGAAGGAGACTTTGGGGGAATCTGCAATGCCATGAAAATACACACTGGCGAAATCAATCGCACAAACCACAATACTCCTCCTTATTCGCCGGTCTCGGACCCGTCTGATAATCATCTCTTCTCCAATCTAAAAAAAAAAACACAGGCCAGGACGAAAATTTTCGCCGAATATCGTGGTACAAGAATCTGAATATTTCAATCAAATTGATAATTATTTTATTAGAACGAATACTAAAACTAGAGATAAGATGACAAAAGTGTAGAGATTATTCTGGAGACCTAGCAGAGAAATTACTCAAATTTTGAAAATTTTTAGTTCAAAATGTTTTTAAGGTCGTACTCAAAACTTTTCAATGCGCTCTCGTACCTTGAAAGTATTGGCAGCGGCAATGATCCTCGTCTCAGTCCAAATCAATAGGTAACACCTCGACACGCGTCGCGTCAAACGTTGAACAAGATGCAATGATATTTGGCACATAGACCACCTCCTTCATTTACACAAGAAGTTTTTTAATTATATTTATTTTAGATAATTACCTCTTTATTTCTGTTTTACTCGAAGCTACTTACCGAGGCAATTGAAAACTTAAGACACGATCATTTAATGCTTTAGTTCGGTAGACCTATTATAAAAAAAAAAAAATAATATAATATGTTTTAAAAAATACTTAGGTTTGATCGTTAATTTTTCCAAGCCCTAGGGAAATCATAGCCAAAATGTGCACAGCGTACGAAGTTCTGTTGAGTAGTAATGTCTTATGGAACTAGAACGCGGATAAGATGGCACTACATATATATCAATCTTTCCTATTTTAAACATTGAAAGTTTAATTTATACGCATGATAATGCAGCCAGAGATTCCTACAGTGGTAGAGCCACGCAGCCCGCAGCATGAATGGACTGGCTCCACCGGTGAAATACCACTACTTCTAAGAACATCGACGTAAAGTGTCAGATGTGGATCTGACCTCTGGACCTGGTATCCGGAGGCCCACACCTTTGTCCTCTCCCCATTCCCATCCCCCTCTATCCCTGCCTATCCAATTTTAAATCCAGCAATGCACCTGCGACCCTCTCGGTGTTACAAACGATCCCCACCAGGCGATTCGTTTTCGTTTTTCCCCCCTTTCCCATAAAAAGAATACTTGATGAAGACGAAGTTAGTACACATATAAAATTGCGTGTTTTTAAGTACATAGGTACTAGTAGCTAGAGTGTTCCTAGTTGTAAACATAATTCAATATATGTATAACTATCACAATTTACAGGTAAAACTTTGCCTGCTTTCAGTAAAGCTAACCACATAAATATGATTTCGCTTTTAATCCAGGACATCAAATTATAACCATATACATTATATTATAAGAATGTGTTCAGCATATATGTAACCATTCAATATGATAGAAGATTTTTCATCACATAAAGAAAGACGTGCAATCTTTGCTACCCCGCTCATGAGAATTGCCCCATCCCATTTGATACCGTGGGTGTTGTAAGAAGCGATAAGACATTTGGTCTAGTTTAGAAGAAGAGTTTGGTCTAGTTTAGTTTAGAGTTCGAATTACGGCTCACACTCTAATAACTTTTTTGAAAGTGTGTGTGATAGTGATAACTCATCATCAGCCTATTGCAGTCCACTCCTGGACATAGGCCTCTCCCAATGAGCGCCACAACATCCGATTCTCTGCCTTCCGCATCCAGTCTTTTCCAGCAGCCTTTCTGCGGTCGTCTGACCATCGGGTTGGTCCTACGCTACGTTTACCAAGACGCGGTGACAAGTGATAATTATCGATGAAGAACTAAAAACTGTACTCGATGCGTTGACTATATCAACTTTTCGCCACCGTATTGCAATTGACAAGTAAACTGTAAACTAATTCGACATTATTACCGCAGTCTATATAGACGGAGATGAAGATTCTTTATTTAACTTTAAAATAACAATAATAACAACACTCAACGCCACCGAATAAGTCAGTTATGCAACAAATTCTGAAATCACAGATACTAATCAATACTTTTTTTCATAAACATATGTTACAATACAAAAAAAAACGGAGCAAGTTTCATAAAAGCTTTTACTCGGCTGGGGATCGAACCTAATATTGGTTTTCTAATGTACCAGAGGCCCGTAGATATATCCAATTATAATTCTACAAGGGACGATACCGGTTTTGAAAAATGGCAGAGCATAATATAATTGTTGATACAATGGCTATTAATTTAATAACTATGTACGTAATCGAATTGCATCGGGCCCGCCTTTACAATGGAGATATTGGAGATAAAACTAAAAAATATCACGCGTGTTTGTTAGGGCAATCGTTTTTTAAATTTTTGTCATTGACCTACGTACTACGTATTGTCAAAAAAACTATTGCATTGTAGCCATGGTTAAAATATAATCAGGAATCTCGGAAACTTCTTAAAATATCTTTATGCTGTTTTCACTTATATTGAAGGGATACATTTTATTTATTTTATTTTATTTATTTATAATTTTTTGTACACAGAAATTTTAAAATTATACATAAATTTGGAAATGTACATGAAGTACATGAATTATGTTTCATTAAAATTTGATTACAAAGGCATCGCGTAATTGTTGGTCAGTAATAATAAAATGGAATATGAAAGACCTTTTAAAATGTGATGTGCTGTGGTTTGGTGGTCTGCGGTGACGCATGGAATTTGATTTTGAATTATGTTTGTCACGGTATCAACGCTACCACAATAGAATAGCAATATTAATAACTTTAATATATTTTATTATCTGTCTCGGTGGTCCAGTGGTCGAGCACCCCTCTTCTGAATCGAAAGGTCGCGGGTTCGAATCCTGACTCACACCAGCCGGGGCCGGCTCGACCGGTGAAATACCACGACCTCTCAGAAGATCGACGCAAAGTGGCTCATGCCGCGTTTCGTTCGGTGAGAGAGGTACCCAGAGGCCCACCTTTGCTTTCCCCTATCCCTTAAAGGTCGGCAACGCAACAGTAACATTATATGTGTTGCTGGTGTCCATGGGCGGCGTTGGTTGCTTACCATCAGGTGACACGCCTGCTGGTTTGCCTCCTATCCCATAAAAAAAAAACCAATGACTTTGAGAAATCAATTTCGAAAGTTATGTGTGGTACATATCGATGACTGAAAAATTTGTGCCCGGTATGGCAATAGGTTCGCCACCTATTCCATTTAGGACATAAACATATCGGCGAGTCGAGGCTTAATAACTACTGCCTACACCTTCGGGTAGAAAAAGGGCGTGAAATTATGTTTATGTATGTTTTTTTTATATATGTGGTGTTTATATATCTTTTGCATTCCTCAACGATAAAATACCCTAAAATTAAGGATTCCTTTTGGCTATTCTCCCCGTCCCCTCTTTTCAAGTCTTTAAAATATGGAAAGAATAACATATGTGAGTCGTAAATAATAAGATAACATGTTGCTAACAAATATGAGGAATGAAAACGCTTTGAAAAAAATAATGTACATATATACAAAATTATAACCGACTTGTACATGTAAGTTACAAACAAACACTTCGCGCATATCACTTATTATAATAGTAATAATTTCAATACTATATTATATTATGTACAGTATTATTCGGTAATTAGTTTAATATTAGGCACTAGCGGATAAGTCCAGACATTGATATATAAAATCTTCAACAGGTTCACCGCGGTGTCATCGAGAATCATTATAATCGATCTAGAATCCTACTCTAACATACACTTAATTACAAATTACTATATTTAATCAACGGAAGACCTGAATTCGAGTCTGGCCCTCGATTAGGCCTACCACCTACCATTACATAGAACCAAAAATATGTCTGCGTGTCCAATTAGTTTAAGGAATATCAATCTCGCGTTCACATTTATCCGTCTATGCTTTGATTTTTAAAGGGCTTAAAAGATTCATAGCCTTTTTCTCTTTACATTAATTAATCACGACTACACAAATAGAAAATACATACTTCCAACTACCACACCAAATCAATTGGTCTTTAAATATACCAATTGTTTATTATAGTCCGGTCAATTTAGACATTCGAAGTTACATAAAGTCCCAACAAGCTGATTTTCTGTGAAATTGTTCAAAACATAATTATGAACAATGTCTAGAAGTTCCCCATCATTCCCCTGTAAGGAAAAATTTTTATTCAAGGTCAAAGGTCAAAAAAATGAGTTTTTCGCGATTTTCAGGAAAACGGTAAGTTTTATCATAAAAGTACCTCAGACAAAAATTGTAGATCATAAAATTATCTATAAAAATGTCTTAATACTTTTTTTCTTACGAGCCACCGTTTCTGAGATATAAGGATTCAAAAAGTTATTAAAGTTGTTATCGTCATAATATGCACACGTTTCCACGCCACCTATAAGGTAGTGTAGTTAGCGCGTTTTTTTTAACGTGGTTTCCGCAGTAGGCGTACTCCACGGGTCAGTTGTGATCCTGTTTAATATTATTATACTATTACAACCATAACTATAACCATAACTATTTATTACAATATATTATTATGTATTATGGGCCATAACTATTGCGTAATAACGGAAATTTTCAAAGATTGGGAAAAATAAAAGCGATGTAAATTAAAAAAAGTGTTGAAGTTTATTCGTCTTATTCGTAAGTTTCAAATTCTTGTTCTTCTTCTCCTGATTCTTCTTCATCTTCATATTGAATGCAAGTAAATTGCGTCAATAGAGATGCATCGCATGTTACTTTGTCGGAGTCAAACAAATCCTCCGTTGTCTGTGATTCAATATTAGAGCACGACTGGCCTTGACAATTTGTGCATGCCAAAGAACAAGACAGTCCGACTTTTTTGCAACCATATTTAGCACTGCATCCCTTTTTGCAGTTGAAAAAAATAGTGTTCAGCAGTTTTTCCGGCGCAGGTGGAAGTAAAGTTTGAACTGGCTCTAATATATTGTTGACCAACTTCCAACCCCAGTCTCTAGGGTCTAAAATAATTAAACATTTGTGAGTGGTAGAGCCAAGCAGTTCGCTGCATGAATGGGCCGGCTCAACCGGTGAAACACCACGACCTCTCAGAAGACCGACTTAAAGTGGCTCATACCGCGTTTCTTTCGGTGAGAGAGGTACCCGGAGGCCCACCCCTTTTCCCCATCCTTTCCTATCCCCCATCCCTTAAAGGTCGGCAACGCAACAGTAACACTATATGTGTTGCTGGTGTCCATGGGCGGCGTTAGTTGCTTACCATCAGGTGACACGCCTGCTCGTTTGCCCTCCTATGCCATAAAAAAAAAACATTTAACATATAACAACTCTAGATGTATATATGTGGCGTACTCATGCATATTATGACGATAACAACTATTATAAGTTTTTAAATCCTTATATCTCAGAAACGGTGGCTCGTAAGAAACAAAGTATTGATATTTTTTTATAGATAATTTTATGATCTACAATTTTTGTCAAAGGTACTTTTATGATAAAACTTACCGTTTTCGTGAAAATCACGAAAAACTCATTTTTATGACCTTTGACCTTGAATTAAAATTTTTCCTTACAGGGGAATGGTGGGGAACTTCTAGACATTGTTCATAATTATATTGTGAACAATTTCACAGAAATTCAGCTTGTTGGGACTTTATGTAACTTCACTCTCATTTTTTGGTTTAAATTGACCGGACTATTAAACGCTCATATTCTTAATCACAATAATCTTTGCAAGTGTGCTTGACGATAACTAACGCCAATGTCATAACCCTTTTCCCTGCAGTCAACCAGATCGATAATATTCGTTCGCAGTCTAGTAAAGGTATAATAAAACATGAAATTAAAAAATTTCAACATAAAATATTACTACAGCTGAATCTCTCCCTCCTATTAAGATTTCACGTCTATAATTTGCCAGCTGCATAGAGTCGTCGTCTGTCAAAGACGCAGTTAGAGTTCACTCCTATACAAAATTAATTACTACGAAGTCATTAGTGGCGGAGTTTGTTGGACAGTTTTGTTTATTTTTTCTATGCATCTAATGAACAAATAATACTTTTACTTCAAATTCACTATAGCGCAGCAGCTCGTTGTAGCGGAAACAAAATATATAAAATAAACACAAACAAAACACAGTTGACAGTCACAAATCTTTTAATTATTTATCCGAGAGAGAGAGAGAGAGAGAGAGAGAGAGAGAGAGAGAGAGAGAAAACAAGTCTCGCTATTTGTCTAGGTTTAATATTATAAATTTCTGTAGCATCTCTCTAAACAAAAACAAATTTTAACGTGAACGCAGCGGAACTGGAATGGATTGTGGGACATCACAGTGGGTTGTTTGTCAAGTAATCCCTTGCGATGAGTTTGTGTGAATTGTGTATGCGATCCGGTTGCACTGCACACTAATGTAAATAAGTCTTCTTATGAAGAACGTGAGATTGTATGTCAATACTTCTATAATAATCAACACTTATATATCTCTATATATACCTACTTTAATAAAAATAGAATAGAAATAATGTTATCGTATTTATTTATAATTCTGTATATATATATTATTTGCATGATAATATAAGGAGCGCCTGTTACAGTTCAACACATACATAGTTTTATCAATTAGATGATAAAAATAATAACAGATGATTCAATATTATTAGTAAGTTATTATGGACAATAACATCGTTTCTATTTTTCAGAGATATATATATAACGTTAAAAAATATTTTTACATAATATAATTGTGATAATATAAAATGCAAGGCGGAAGTGTTTGTCTATAAACGTAACATAATGAGTACGTTCCACTTAAAGCCCACCAAGACCGCGACCGCGACCGCGGAAATTGCGGTTCCACTAACGAAAAAACGCCGCGGGCGTTGTGGGCGAATGTTATAAGTGGAGCGCAAAACTTGAGCGCAGTGTGCAAGCAATATGGCGGCTCGGAAAAATCATCAAGTTCTGATGACATATGTCATTTATTATTGAAAGCCCACCAAGACCTACCAATATTTTGCGGGCGAAGTGGGCGCGAAGCGGTCGCGAACAGTGACGTCGAGCGATCGCTCGCAACGACCGCAGGCTTTATGTGGAGCGCTACTGTGGGCGTTGCGGTCGCCGCGGTCGCTTAGTGGAACTTGCCCAATATAGTCAACGGCAAGTTATTTCGTCGCGTACAAATAACCATAGCTCAAAGTTACCATTTTAAATAAATATTTTATCAAAAGAGAGCAATTAAATGAATCTGATGCAAAACTAAAGGGTCTTTGTGTGCACATGAAATGCACATATGAAAGAAAGTTTAATGTGAAGGGACAGGGGTGATTTTATTAGTTTTTATGTCAAGTCTAACTTATGTTTGCTGTAACATATTGGACATTTCTTAAAATTGTTTATCTCCTTTCAAGTCTATAAAAAAAGAAATTTTCCTTCTGAAATATTAAAAAACTACCATAATCACTGTTTTAGGCAACTATTTGACAACATATATCATTTATATATGATTTACTTATTTCTCTTGGTAATTGTTTTTTTTTCTATCTTTTGAGAAACTGGTACCCATTTTTTTATGCAAGAGAGGGCACAAGAGCAAGTCTTACTTCCATGGGCTGCGCTAATACATGGCTAATACAAGTGTCTAGACAGACAGTACAATAGTTGCGTTACCGACCTTTAAAGGAGCGTGATGGGAATGTAGGAGGAGAAGGGTCCGGGCTTCCGTAAATATTTCTCACCGAACGAAACGCCGCGTAAGCCCATTTACGTCGAGCCAGCCCACTTTTGCAGCGAATTACGCGCATTTACCACTGTTAAAGCTAATAAATTCTTAATTAGGTAAACATCTCCATATCTCTGCCTACCCCGCAAGGGATTTGGCGTGAAGTTATGTATGTATGTATGTACATTTCCATATAAAAATAATCTCCCAAGTAATTAGGATAAAGACACAATGTTTTTCATAATATAAAAGGTATATAACAATATTTTTAATTTATGTTCAGATTATAATTGGCCATCTTTCGTCTATAGATATTTAAAAATATCAAAGCGCTTGTTTTTAATTCATGTATATTCGAAAAACGATCACTTCTTCAATATGTTAGGATTTGAGAAACTTTAACACTCGGGATCTGCGATGGCTCATAGTTACAGCAAGCTCTTCCACTCCTCTTCATCAGTTTCCAAAAGTTTGCACTTACTCTTACATTAATTTCTTTATCGCTTTGATAAGTTCGCGCTGCAAAGAATTTAAGATAAGCAAAGTTTTAAGTAACAAATTCAGACTGCAAAGTAGTTTGTAAGCAGCCCGTTGACACGTACGAATATTTACTTAAACAAGATAATAATTGCAAACACTAATCAGGGGATCTCCTCTACGTCGTGCACTTACACAGCGAGCGCTTAGAGGAGAGCTACCCGACCAATTTTAAAACGTAAGCCTGTTAAAATTGGTCGGGTAGCTCTCCACGCAGTTAATTTACTAGATTATATTAGATTTTAAATAGTGGCGGCAGCCATGCAGTTCACTGTATGAAAGGGCCGGCTCGATCGGTGATACACTACGACCTCTCAGAAAATCCACGTAAAGTAGCTCAGGCCGCGTTTCATCTAGGGTGTTACCCAGAATAACACCACGTTCCCCATCCCTTCCATATTTAAAGTCGGTAAAGCAACTGTGACATAGGTTATACAGATGTTGATGATAACCTACATGAAGGGCGTCGCTAGTCGTTTAACACCAGTTGACCCGAATGCTCGTTTGCCCTCTCTTCCACAACACGGTCCAATCTCGGCCTACGTGGAGTGCAACTTATAGGTTATGCCATCGTATCGTTGTGACTCCAACTATAGAACACTCGTGATGTGATTTACCTTTATTACATACAGCTTCGTAAAACTACGTGGATATAAGCTCTATTAGTAATATCAGTAGAAACCAATTGCTACGCATCGCAAATGTTACGAATGTCTACACACTTGTGTAGCACTGAATCGCTACGCTACAAACATCTAATTTTAACGCGCGACATCGTGCCTGGTGTCAGCTATCCGGTATTTTTATTACACTTTATATACATAGACATCAGACGGAAAATTAAGGAGCTGAAGTGAATGGGCAATATAGGCATGTTTTCTTTGTTAACTGCACATTTTTAATTCGTCAAGTTGTACACAGCTCTTGTTTATATTGATTGAGAATCAGATGAAAATAAAGTTGACATATCTTTTCAGGAAATCCGTAAACCCAACCAACCCAATGGAAGTGCGTAAACCGTATGCATAATCTGTTAAGTACTTTCAATAATTGCTTTATCCTCGATGTTATAGACTCTACTGTTACAATTTCATTACAAGTATAGAGATGCAACTCACCTAGTCGATCTGCTATCTAAATGGTGCTATCGCCATCTCTTACTTAGAGTGGGCTGTGGTAGCTGAGGTGGTGGGGACGCTTCTCTCTGTGACGTACCTCACGTCTACTTATCAAAGATCGATTACCTCCGTTGGTTAATTAAGTAAGGACAAGCTAAATTTGCTCATGGAAAGTCCTCTACCCTCACATACCTCTGCATTCGAATAATATACTTGCTTTGGCATCTTGCATCATCCATTCTTTCTACCAGTCATGTAAACGCAGTTGCATAGACAAAGATTATTTAGTTTAGTGACCAATTCATGCACATATTTTTATTGCCACAAGAACCTGACTTTATAACAACAACAATAGAATAACAGAGTCCTCGTATATAATTGCGCACCTACAAGCAACTAAAAAAAACATCTCAATAAAATAAACCATGAGCTGAAATCAATTTTAGATTCATAGAAATTATAAAAATACTACACCTTCAGACTCTCCCATTCGTATAGAAACTGGTAATATTTTAGTTTTCATTGGAACTCTGGGGCTTGAAATATTTTATATTTTCTTCAATATTTTAAAAACTACACCTATATAATTAAAAGTTATAATAAAGACGAATTGACAGCAATCAAAGATCAATCAAAGAGAAACAGAAATCTCTTACTACCCAATTAAAATAGTTCTGTTGTCTTGCAAATAACAATTGTTATATATAAGAAATACATACTTTCATTTTATAATTTGACAAGACACACATTCCATGACCAAATAGAACGTGTTCTGTAGGAAGGTGATGATGATAGTAGCCTCAAAAATCGACGCGCGTGCATAAAATGAGTTATTAAAGTCAACGAAGCGAGTGAGGTGTGTAAGAATCGTGCCCTATGGGGCTCTGTTCTCTTTGTCTACTCCACAAGGGATTTGGCGTGTAAAGTTATGTATGTACTAGCTTTTACCCGCGGCTTCGCTCGCATTGAAGCCAATAAATAAGTATCAAAATCATTACCATAGAATTGAATCAATATAATAACTCTATTTTCTTACTTAGCTGGGATTATCAATTTTCAAAATTACAACATTAGGTATGAGGTTTAAAAATCTCACAATATGCTTTATTAAAATGCAACAACAAACGGTAAAATATATTTCTCTGTAACAAAAATAAATAATTTTGGACTTTAACAATTTTATATGATATAAATGCAGAGTATTAATGTAGGATATTTTTGTAGACTTATAAGTTTCTCCTTAGGGTGCAAATATATGTTAATTAAAGAGAGAAATAAGAAAAAAGAAAGTATCCTATATTACTTCTAATACCCCCAAGAATATGTGTACAAAGATTCATGATGATCTGTTGAGTAGTTATCCCGTGAAAGCGTAACAAACAAATTTACACATTCAAATTTATATATTAATAAGTTAAGTATAAGTATCAACCCTGAATACTGTAATACCGTCCCTCGCGAGGCATAACAGCCGCTGCCTACACCTTCGGATAGAAAAAGGTGTGAAGTTACGTTATGTTATCTAATTTGCGAATACTGTAAAACTTCATTACTGAAGTAGCTAAATTTGACGATTTTTTGACAAACAATTGTTTTATCTTTCGTAAAAAAAATTTTTTTTTTTTCATATAAAGTACGCTATGTTACTTCTAATACCTTCAAGAGTATATGTACAAAGTTTCATGATGATCGGTTCAGTAGTTTTTGCGTGAAAGCGTAACAAACAAACTTACATTCGCATTTATAATATTAGTATAGAATTATAGATGTATAATTCTCTAATCTATCATATACAAAATTCCAATCAAATTCAGACATACTGCAATTAATAAATATGACCACTGACTTAATAATTACAAAAAAAAAAACTCATATTTGTTTCTAAGATTTTCGCGAATCTCATTCATTGATCAAAACAACTTTTAGGATTGTATCGCGTTTATTTATTATTTATTTTTATTTCCCGACGTTTCGAACTCTTTACAGAGATCATTTTCATACTCGTGAAAATGATCTCTGTAAAGAGTTCGAAACGTCGGGAAATAAAAATAAATAATAAATAAACGCGATACAATCCTAAAAGTTGTTTTGATCAAAAAAACTCATGTTCATCTAATCGTAATTGTAAATATAAATAGGTATTTTGACTTGTAGAATTAAATTTGTAATGAATTTATCTTTATTCATATATTGAATGTTATTTGTAAGAATGTGTAACGAATTTCTGTGTAAGAATTAGGGTATGAGTTGGTAAAATGTGTAAATGAAAAGACTGTTATGAAAGCATGGTGCAACTGGTTCTCAAGTGTAACAGTGTGATTTGTTTCGACAACTAGAGTCGATAAGTGTGAAAAATTTTTGTATGGAAACATGAATATATTTTTTGATATATATCTAATGCATATGATTATATATTATATATGTATGTAAGAGATAATAAATATATATTTAATAATACATATATATATAAATGATAAAGCCTAACAAGTTTTGAAAGTGAGGCTTCCCTGTACGGTGTGACTGACAGCGAAAGAAGCTTTAATGGTCAAATATGAAATGTATTTTTGAACTGTCTTCTAATGTTAAAAGTATTGTATATTGTTGAGGATGGACATATAAACATATATTTTGTATGTGATATATGTTATCTTAATATTATTATATTATTTATATTATCTTACAAAAATGATAAATGTAACAACAACACCATTGACACACGCGTTAAACAGCTAGGTCAAGTATGCAAATGCAGAACGCAGTACTTCTGGGTACTACGCGGAAGGAAATTCTAAGGAATCCTAAACAATGGCAGCTTGGATTTTGTATCCGATGCCGATGGGTTTTCTAAATATTTCCATTAATTTAAATATAAGTTTGTTTTACAAATACGTACGTATATCTAAAACTAATTTATAGTTTGTATTTAAAATAAATGAAAAAAAAAAACAATATTGAGATTCATCAGTTTATCATCATTTTCTCGTAAATAAATTGACGTATATTGGCATATCATTATATAATTATTCAAGAAAGAAAATCGGGTTTCGCTTTCCCCGTTTTCTTATATAATTTAAAGTCTGTCACTTTGCTTTTTTAACTTGTAAACCAGAAGTCAATAACAGCGGACTTGGCGCCGACTTCGAGGTTTAAAGTAATTTAAAAAGTGAAGTAATTAACTTTCCGTTACAGAGTTTTCATTTCGTGTTGTTTATTTTATATTATTAATTACATTTGCTATTGTATTTTATAATGAATTTTTGTGTAAGTTATAGGGATTTAATGATAATATTGTATCAGTATATGTAATAACTTAGTAGTAAGTAAATGTCGGTAGGGAGAAAGATTCCAAAATAGAGTGTAGATTAATAACTTAATTTGTTTCGCTTTTGAATTATTATTTTGCAACATATCGTGTAACATTTTAAATATAAATTAAGATAGCTATAGATTTTGGTTTGTTAAGACATAGTTTTCGTGTACTTATTGTCATAATAGTCAGTTTTATTCCTTATACTCCTCAATAATTATGGCGGCATGAGCATCCATGAAAATATACCGGTATTCTGTTTCTCGATGGTAATTAGTAATCAGATATCACCACAATAATATTATTATAACGGAGCGATTTAATAGACATGTGGTCAACAGAAACTTTCAAATATATATACTTCAATTGAACAGCTGGCAACATTTATTTACTATATAATTAGTTTGTTAGAGCTGGTCGAAGAAATTAAAAAAATATTTGGTTCCTCATAATTAATTAAGCTATTTTGTTATACTAGACATTCCGGTGGCCTATATCTTCATATAGTCAATATTTATTAAAGCAATATTAGAATTATTTTTTCCATTTAATTTACCTGTTATAAGATAAATTACAAGACATAGCTGAAGCCTTGTCTTCACAGCGTGGGCGATTACAGGGCGTATGCTTTTTTTCTGTCGATATTACCTTTAGATACTATCTATGTGAAATCTAATTAACTTTTTTAATTTACTAAAAATAAATAGTTATTTTTATATTTGGAATGGAGACCAGTCTAACAAATCATAGATCATTACAGGTGGTTCTTAAGTTAAAAATATAAAATCAAAACCCGATTTTGTTTTATATTTAGACATAGTACATAATATGTGTATTCAATGGATGTTAATTAATACTTAGGATAAAATATTGTATGTTTACTAATCTTATATATGTGTATGTGTTAGAGATTATTGTGTAATATGTATCTTGGAAATGTTGTCAACTACTTGTAAACATTTAAATAGCTTCAGACCATCACAATCGCCTCATCTCATAAGGATCAGAAATCTTCGAAAAAAGTCTTCTGTTTCAATATATTTTATCATTCACTAATTCCATACCAACACCCATCCTAATAATTTTGTCCCATTGCCCATCAATACTGTCCCATGAGCTCATTTCTTGGTACTAACAGTGATAGAGCCAAGCAGTTCGCTGCATCACTGGGCCGGCTCGATCGGTGAAATACCACGACCTCTCAGAAGATCAACGTAAAGTCCTGCCGCGTTTCGCTCGGTGAGAAAGGTACCCGGAGGCCCACCTCCCTTCCCCATCCTTTCCCATCCTACTTCCTTAAAGGTCGGCAACGCACTTGTAACATTATATGTATTGCAAGTGTCTATGGGCGGCGCTGGTCACTTAAAATCAGGTGACACGCATGCCCGTTTGCCCTCCTATCCCATAAAAAAAATTACTTGCTCATTAATCTAAGACATCTTTCGTTCTTTCCTCTTTCCTTCCTGTATGTATTCTATTATACTTACGCTACAATTATTCTTCAACAGTTATTATTTTTATTGATGTGAATTTGAATTTGTAACTTTATCAATGTGTAACTAAATGTATTGTAATGAATGTAACTTATATTATAATCAATCTTGATGTGATATATTTGTTTGATTTCTTGCTCCTAACCCTTCCCTGATGTTCTTTTTATCTCAATACTCATTACGGATGGATTGTGAACCGGCTAATTTACTATTATACACTAACATCTGATTAAAACTGTTTTTTTTTTTACTGAAACCGATAGCGAACTTTGGCCCAGATCTCGGTTTCGTCCTGAATCACTAATTAACTTATTTTTAGTAGTTTCTTCTTTAAATAAACTTTTTTTTTAACTTACATGGAATTAAATTACATTTTATAATATATTAGTTGACCAAGCAAACTTTGTTTCGCCTCCGAAGCAATAAATAAATACATTTTGGATTGTTTTAAGTCCAATTGGGGCCGGCACCGCTCTGCGCAAAGCAAACGCTATGTCCCTACTTTTTAAATCTGTAATATCAATAACATACTGCAAGAGATCATATTGATCTATAAAAAATGCACAATCTATTTAAGATACTAAATTGTATGAAAATTACATAACTTTACGCCTTTGATTACCCGAAGGTGTAGGCAGCGGCTGTTATGCCTCGTCTTGCCGTTATGTTTACGTCCCAAATGGAATAGGTGGCGAACCTATTGCCATACCGGGCACAAAGCTTTCAGTCATCGATATTTATCACACATAACTTCCGAAAACAATTTAGAAAAGTCATTGGTGTAAGCCAGTGTCAGAATTCGAACCCAAGCGGGGTCATCGACAACTGGACCACCGAGACAATTCTCTCACAATTTGTAAAAATGTTATGGTGGTAGAGCCAAGTAGTTCGCTGCATGAATGGGCCGGCTTGACAGGTGAAATGCCACGACCTCTCAGAAGATCGACGTAGTGGCTCATGCCGCGTTTCGTTCTGTGAGAGAGGTACGCGGAGGCCCACCCCCTTCCCCATCCTTTCCTATCCCCTATCCTTTAAAAGTCGGCAACGCTTTATTGTGTTGCTGGTGTCCATGGGAGGCGTTGGTTGCTTACCATCAGGTAACACGCCTGCTCGGTTGCCCTCCTATCCCATAAAAAAATACATCGGTAAGTATATACTTGCTACGACGCAATCGCCGCGAGTGGTCCGATTCCGAGTGTAGGGGCTATCATGAGAAGAATCGGGCAAACAACTCATGTGCCAAAATACTCTTTTCAAAACCATTTAAAATTTATATCGTATAATCTACCTAAAGTATACTCGTATACTGAGTTAATAAGATTTAAAGCAAGCGATAATATGATTTAGTCTATTCTCAATTAATACAAAGGGGGTTATCTCTGGTGGTGTTATACTGTCCACGAGTCGTGAACCGGCGGGAGCGATAGGGGAGGATTAGTGGCGCTTACTATAACAGGCACAAACATAATTGCAACTGAATATGATTTTAGTAAGCTTGATTTTTTTTTGCTTAAACCTTTGCAACACTTTGACCACTTTAACAATGGTAGAGTCTTGCAGTTCACTGCATAAATGGGCCGGCTCGACCGGTGAAATACCACGACTTCTAGGAATATCGGCGTGAAGTGGCTCGTGCCGCGATTCGTTCGGTGCGAGAGGTATCCGGAGGCCCGATCCCCTTTCCCTTCCATTTCCCTTCCTACTCTCTTGACGGACGGCAACGAACCACGGTGTTCATGGGCGGTGTGTAGTTCCTTACCATCAGGTGACCCACTTGCTCGTTTGCCCTCCTATCCCATAAAAGAACACACTCGATATGTCAATATGCAGCTATATGATGATCTTTGCACACGAAATAGTTGATATATTACATTTTTATAAATACTAGCTGGCCTGAACGTCATATTATATATTACTATCTTTACCGCTAAAACGGTTATTGATCTGCTTATATTAGCAGTAGCGTGATGATGTATATAATATAGCTAAAAGCATTCCAATTTGTAGACGATTGTACCGAGTAACCATGTTTTCGCACACATTTTTTTTTTGTTTTATCATCCCTATTTTTCGTATTTTTGTAACAAATTGTATGGCTAATTTTCTTAATATTGATATCGCCATACGTGGAATAATACACACAATATATTTATAACTGTATTATAAGTATGTATAAGATATATTATTGTAAAGTTTCATTAAA
Source organism: Euproctis similis (assembly GCA_905147225.2). Lineage (NCBI taxonomy): Eukaryota > Metazoa > Arthropoda > Insecta > Lepidoptera > Erebidae > Euproctis > Euproctis similis. The sequence continues at coordinate 6,658,186 of LR990107.1, forward strand.
ATCAATTTAGAAGTTTATACGTGTATGAGTAACAAACTCCCACATATCTACACTTTCATCTTTATAATATTAATAAGACTAGATCGATATAAGATTAATTAATAAACAAGGGAACGTTAAACTTTTTAAAACGTTAAAATTTTGTACTTTTTTAAACGCTGCAAGACTTACTAAACAGATTTACAGTGCAAAAATGGAAGTTTGTAGGAGTTGAGGACGGCCACGACACTTTCCGTGACCGACGTATCCTTGAGGAAAGTGATGTCAGGAGACTTAAAAACCGAAGAGCGTGTATGATGAGTTATGAAAGCCAAAGAAGCCAGTGATACCTCACTGGCTTCTTTGGCTTGAGAGTCGTGGCCTTTGGCGCTCTTTTGCTCTCTCCCTACCCCGGAAGGGACTTGGCGTGAGGTTATGTATTTATGTATAACACAAATCACACTACTACTTTATGTCGATATTTAACTAAATATAAGTTTAATAAAAAGAAAATCTCTAAGTGCTATGTCGATGGTTTATTGCAGTTTATTACCTATGCAAGATCAACGTACATGTAAATGTAGTGTGCTACGTTTATATACATATACTTATATATACCTACCGGATGTGAGTTTTGGGGCGGGCGCCGCTTCTACCAAAATTGGCGCAGTTTGCACCTCAACTTAAACACAGTAAAATTCGTGATCAGCAGACAAGTTCGGGCGTAATTTGAGTTGGGGGTGCATAGTATATTGAATGTTGATCTATCTAAATCACCTTGAAATGTTACGTTACGTTATTTGCAGCGATACAAATTACGTTTTTATTTATAAATATTTATAAAATCTCACCGTTTTGGTGTTTAATGAGGGGACGTTCCTCTTTTTACAGAGTTTTACGCCTGAGCCTGTCGAATTTAAAGGTTCCAATTGGCAAAACTGTCGCCATACACTGGGTCACACTTTTTTTTGCAGTCACCTATATTGAACACATATTACACATTTTCTTCTTCGAACTGTCATAAAAGCGACTCTTACCTGTACTATCCAGTTGACTCTGCTAGATTATTATTGGGTAGGACCCAAGTCTTGCTTGACATTTACCATGTACTAACTTACTGTAATATATTCTTTAGTGGTATAAAGTGGTAAATACAGTGTATTCTATTCTATTTTTGCTTCTTCATCTAGTTGAACGTGTTAATAATAATATATATAATTAGTAGTCTTACATAAAATGAATTATTTCAAATATTCCTGATTTGAAAAAGTGAAGTTCTTAGCAAGAGTTTTAATTGTCTCTACTGTTATCAAAAAGTAACATAGCCAATTCTGAGAGTTTGTTTATATGTATGGTATAATCTCCTTCACCGTTTACAGTATCTACATATCTATGTCGCATAGCATAGCATATGTGATTGTCAATCTGTGCATATCATACATATCATGAATACAAATCATGTCAACAAAAGCAGATCGAGGTCGGGTGGCTAGTGAATAAATAAAATAAGATTGCAGTAAAACCCATTTTTATTAACTGACCTGTCTCATCTTCTGTAGGTAATAGTCCAACTGTACCGAAGAATCTCTTGTCAAGAAGCTGAAGCAATTGTAACGCACTCTCGTGGACAGGTACTCTAGGGCATCCGGTACACATGAGCGTCACGTTGATGATGGCAGTATAATGGTCGCAAGGATACTCCCTGTTGGAAAAAAAAGCAACAATAATTTCCATAATTTACCTTTGATCACTAAAGCGTAGCGCGTACCTTTGAGAACTTTGCCCTCGTCTGCAAGGGAACGACAAATAAACAAAATCGGCTACAAGGTAGGGGTTGTTATAAACCTTTACCTTCCCGAACCATACTTTTTATCTCACTAGTAGCCCGGGTCAATTTTGTGCCAGCGTATCGTGCTTTAATCATTGATTGAATCATTTAATCATTGATTTTCTCGTGAACGACATGTATCTATTTAATTGTATTTATACATGTACAGAAATCTTTGTTTCCGACTGATAACTGTATTAAAATCCGTGATGTACATTTAAAAATAGCTTGTAGTTATACAGTTCCTGGCCAAATTATTAGACGCAATGAACGCACTTTAATTTTTGTAGTTTTATGATTCTAAAGAGTGTTGATGCAATATAGTGGTATATTCAAACCACAATATTATTGGTTTTTATTCAAAGTAATTATTACAGAACACATATTTGTATTTATTTTTGAGATAGATATGTGTAATAGAACGTGTTCTGCAGGAAGGTGATGTTAGGAGCCTCAAAAATCGACGCTCCTTATGGCGCTCTGTTTCTCTCTGCCTACCCCGCAAGGGATTTGGCGTACATACATATTTATAGTTATGTATGTATGTATTTTTGTGAAACTGATACATTGAACTTTAGAAGTATCAGTGGCGATCGAGAAATCGTCGTGTCTCTGTGGAGTGTGATTATTGTTTAAGACTTTTATACTATTCCGTTATTACTTTAATTAGTTGGCATTATTTAAAAAAAAAACAATTTGACTATTTTAGTTATGGATAGAAAAAGGCGATCTTTCACTACTTAAAAAGCTAAAGCAATTTCTGAAATTAATGTTTTAAAAAAAACAACAAATAAATTGAAAATAATAAAACGGTACAATAACACTCTGTAATTAATAATTTACATGAAATCTTGGAGTGCGTCTAATATGTTCAGCGACGGTGACTGTACATTGGAGATATCGGATAAAAACTAATTAGTGCAGCAAACGATGCGAAATAAATAATTGTTTGTAGAGAACATGTGAACATCTTCTTATATTTATTTTTCCACTCGCGTTAACTAAAAACTGCAGGCGAGTAGACACAGAGTCATCTCGACATCAGTTCCAAACTATGCTTCTAAACCTAACAGTATACAAAAAGACAAGGCACAATAATACAATGTGCATACATAAAATATTTTACATATAGTACACAACATAGAAAACAACCAATGCAATATAATATAAGAACATAATCATGTTATACTGTTGGGGATCGAACCCGTCAAACGCAACTTATCAGTCGGTAGTTTTATCAACGAACCACGCGCCGCCATCTGTCAACTCACTGTGGATAAAATTTAAATTGACAATGGCTTCACGTACATGAATAATTTTAGCGAGTTTTAACTTAATCACTCCTGTGGCAAATTTAATAAAATCGAACCCGAATATATTTTAGTGCAGCGGGGACGACACTTTTAGAGCTTTATTTGCATCGACGAAAGGGGCGTGTGAGGCGGCCAGGGCGGGCGGCGGCCAAACAGCCGAGTGGTCAAAGGGCTAGTTGTTTGGTGATGACATTAAGCGTAAACCAAAATGAAATATATAGTAGATAACGTCATTGTTTTATATCGCCTGGCAAAATAGAGCGAGCATAATTATTATTTAACAACTGATAATGAATATCAATAACTTTGTTTGTCCACTATGGACTAAATACTATCAAACAATTGAAATGGAATTCTGCTGAATTTGTGAAGTTTTATCTAACTTAAATGGATGGAACGGTTTATGTCTTAATTAATTTAATTTTAACTGGGTAACTTTATACAGAATGGAGTCTGCCATGAACTTCCGAATGTTGTAGTAACAGTAGTGTTTTTGGTGGAGTGCGTTAGACATAAAAACTGCCAAATCTCCTAGGTTTTGCAGTATTGAGGGCCCGTCAATGAATCTTAGTATAATTTATTATAACGTGTTAGATTTTTACGTACGAATCTACGTAAAAATCTAACTATAAAAAATCGTAAAAAAACTAACTAAAATTGAATTAACAATATAGAAATACTACTCTGTGTAAAAAGTATCGGGCATATGTCAATAAAGAGACCCGCGTAAAAGAGGTCGTTCTAATTTTTTTACTGCATGTTGGTAGCACTGTACTGATTTAGCGCGCAAAATTTGAACGGGATCTGTCATTTAATTTGTTTTAAACTAAACTTTTTGTTGGTCATAGTTTTGAGTCCTCGGCGATTTTTACAATGGAAAATATTGTTGAACAAAGAGTGTGCCTTAAATTTTGTGTTTCGAATGATATTTCATGTGGTGAATCACTAAAAATGTTGCGAAATACCTACGGCGAATCATGTATATCGAAAACAAGGGCTTATGAATGGTATAAGGCTTATAAAGAAGGCCGAGAAGTAGTAGTAGACTTGCCTCGTTCTGGTAGACCTTCAACCGCTACGACCAAAAAAAACATCGACAGAATCAAGAAGCTAGTGCTCGAAAATCGACGTATGAGTCTGAGAGAGTTGGCTAGTGAGCTGAACATATCTTTTAAGTCCGTCCACAATATTCTCAGTGACATTTTAGGCATGAATTTTGTTCAAAAAAGGCAGCGAAAGCATGTCGCTGAAGACATGGTTTCCCGAGCTTCTACGGATCCGACCTTTATGAAACGTATAATAACTGGCGACGAGACATGGGTTTATGAGTATGACATGCAAACAAGCCAACAGTCTTCAGAATGGCGTCTCGAAAACGAGCCGAAACCCAAAAAACCGCGGCAAAGTCCCACCAAAATCAAGGTGATGCTGACAGTTTTTTTTGACTACCGTGGTGTGGTTCACTCCGAATTCCTTCCAGAGGGAGAAACAATGAATAAAGAATATTATTTAGGCGTCATGAAGCGTTTGCGTGAGAGTATCCGCCGAAAACGTCCAGATTTGTGGCGACACAACTCATGGATGCTGCACCATCACACACAGCCATTATAGTGAAAAAGTTTTTAGCGAAAAATTCAACAAACGTTCTCGACCAAGCACCCTATTCACCTGATATGGCTCTGTCTGACTTATTTTTATTTCCCAAGTTAAAATTACCACTTCGAGGAAAACGTTTTGAGTCAATAGAAGCCATAAAAGAAAATTCGCTGAATGAGATAAAGGCCATACCGCAAATAGCCTATGAAAAATGTATGGAAGACTGGGTGAAGCGGTGGAGATGTTGTATTGCAAGCGATGGGGCCTACTTTGAAGGCGATAAAATAAATTTAGATGAATAATTTGTATTTTTTGTTTTATTGACAAATTCCCGATACTTAGTACACAGAAGGTAGTCTGAAAATAATGTGAAAATGTAGAAATAAGAAATTTCTACCTGTCAGATTGTTCATTCAATTTTAGTTGTTTCGAAATGGTGGAGGGCCGTTAGATTTTTACGTAAAAGAATCCGTGGCCGTTAAATTTTCTCACATTTCCAAAAGTCTACCACAATTTTCTATTATTAATTCTTTCGTATCATTGGCAATAGGTAAAGGACACAAGAAAATTACAATTAAAGACAATGTCCCGTCCTTTCACGGATGATGCAATTGGCCTTTTTCCTTGCATTACTCGTGAAATAAAGTCTCATATATAGTCCTAAATACAATGATCAGTTATTTCTTAGAAAATACATAAGAATTGTAGAAATAGCTAGCTTATGCAGTAACAAGTCGTTGCAGCTCAGCTTTACTCTGGCGACCTCTATCAGTAAGTAAGTACATATATTTTGGTTTTTAATCCAGGGTATATAAAATCCTATATTATAAATGTTCTTATTTGTACATAATAATTATTATTCATACATTGATCGATATAAAATTTAATTTGTCAGGTGATTTGAATTACGCGTGTTGCGGTTAATTCTTTAATAACCAATTCCGCGGCTTGGTCAGCAGTCAGCATCGCACGACAGTATTTCCTACAATCAAATTCAGGCAATCATTTACACTGAAACTTTCATTAAATTCAGTTTAGAGTGAACCCAGAATTTGCTTGTATTTTCACCATTACGAAGTATTAGGTATATATTACAAGAGTTGTGCACGTAGACGAAGCGAGTGAGGTGTGTAAGAATCGTGCGTTATGGAGTTTTATACAAGACGTTATTACTATGCCACGCCGGTTGTTGCATGAATGGATCGGCTCGACCGGTGAAATAGCAGAATATCGACGTTCGGTGAGAGGGGTAAAAAGAGGCCCACCCATCCTACTCTCTACGGCTGGCAACGCAACTGTAGCACTATCTGTGTTGCACTATCAGGAGACCCGCTTGATTATTTGCATTCCTATTACTCCATTGGGGACTTAAGTTTTCGCAAAACAAGGCCTACTAACCGCAGTTTATTTTAATATATCAAGAAATTAATATTAAAGTAAAGAAATATAAACAAAACTAGCCTATGTTTATTACAGATTATATAATAATATCAGCTCCAATTTATAATACGAATTCGGGGGCACGTGGAAGATGGTAATCTTCCACGTGCCCACATTCGCACTCCACGCTTTCGCATTTAGCAAAAACATTTACAAAATACCTCCACTGTCTGTCCGCCCTGTTACGTGAACAAGGTGGGTGGCGGGAACCGATCTAAATAGAAAAAGGAAAATTTCCACACAGTTAATAGGCTTATATGGTACGGCTTTGATTTCTTCGTTACGGTCTTCAAGATACACGCCTGTGTGTATAAATTAATTAAAATTATTAATTCACCTTAAAAACGTGAGCTCAAAGCTAAATTAAAAATAGTATATCAAAAAGATGTCTGCCACTTCCCATCCGTCGTATTAGATGATGTCATTACATAACGCAGTCTTCATATTTGCAAGTAGGTAAGGTACCGATGTATGAGAAGGTTTATTTAGATATGTCTTTCAGACCTCTGTTTACTCAGTCGGGTATTTTTTAAAAGCTTTTATTTAGCTTGCACTGTATGTATGTATGTATGTAAGTATGTATGTATGTTCGGTGGAATCTTGCAACTCAATTTTGAAGTAGATATCTTCAACCGATTAAGCTGAAATTTTGTATACACGTTTACATTGGATGACAATGCATGATATGATGTGTGACATTAATCTATATCCAATATGGCGGACCACCCAAGATGAAGGAATGGATATTTTGAATGCATTTCTGCAATATGAGTATCAAATGAAAGGGCTTATTAAGTGTAACTCAAACAATAACATGACGTCATTCTAAATCCAATATGGTGGATTATCCAAGATGGAGGAAAACATAGTTTAAGCTTCTGTACAATATGGATATCAAATGAAAGGGCTCATTGAGAGTAACTGAAAAAATAATGTGACATCATTTTAAATTCAATATGGCGGATCATCCAAGATAGAGGAACTGTTTTTTAATGCATTTCTACAATATGGGTATCAAATGAAAGGGCTTGTTAATAGTAACTCGAAAAAAAATATGCCGTCATTCCAAATCCAATATGGCGGGAAAAATATTTGCGTTTCTACAATATGGGTATCAAATGAAAGGGCTTGTTAATAGTAACTTAAAAAATAATATGACGTCATTATAAATCCAATATGGTGGAATATCCAAGATGGAGGAAAACATGTTTGAAGCTTCTGTACAATATGGGTATCAAATGAAAGGGCTCATTGAGAGTAACTAAAAAAATAATGTGACATCATTCTAAATCCAATATAACGGATCATCCAAGATAGAGGAACAGTTTTTTTAATGCATTTCTACAATATGGGTATCAAATGAAAGAGCTGGTTGAGAATAACTCGAAAAATAATGTGACGTCATTCTAAATACAATACGGTGGACCATCCAAGATGACGGCATACATATTTTTGATGTATTTCTACAATATGGCTATGAATTAAAAATCATCATTGCGATTAAATGGAAAAGAAAGCTCCAAGCTGAAATTAAATTAGATGATCTCCTTATTGAAGAGCTGGACTGTTTGAAGTTAAGCGGTAAACTAACTTGCAATAATGATGCGTTGAATGAAATGACACTAGCCTAGCCAGTTATAACTAAAAATAAAATAATAAATTATAAGCAAAAACCCTTTTTAAAGAAGCTTTTATTTAAGCGCTCTAAAAATAAGAAAATAATATTTCCTTAAAAATTTCAAGTATCAACTTAGAGCCTCAGTATGTACAATTTATATAATAATAAAAGCTTGTCGCGAGGTTTGACTCCCTATCAGTACGTAATTAAATTGCAATGGATAATATAGTAAAGTTAGTAGATTAATTTACATAAGTGTTTTGCCCATTTCTTCTCATGACAACCTTACACTCAGAATCGTCCGTGCATTTTTGTTCCAGGGAGGCATTTTCCCAAGCACTCGTGTTATGTTATGCTTTAAATATAATAATAAGTTAAATATCTGTATTTACGGACTATATTCAACTGTGTGTGAAGACCCATGAAAATAAAGCTATTTTGGTTTGATTTGACATTATAAAATTAGTACAGTTTATTTACAACTCGCGCGACAAGCTTATTATACCATGAATAAAAGTTCTGATGCCAATTGGAAAATGAGGAAATCGGTGGAATAAATAAATCGATGCTAACTGTTGTAGAGATGTCGGTATAATGACACTAACATTAACAATCAACACAAAGCCTAACCCTATAATAACATACTCACAGGAATATACATTATTGCTCTTAAAATTAATGTAGGCACTCACAAGTTGAAGTCTCACCAAAATCGATCACCAAACCTTAACATACCCCCAACCGTTGAAAACTTGTTTTTCAACCAGTTGCTTGAAGTATCGGAAGAGAACAAATTTTCGAGAACGATCTTCTAATAACTCCTGCTGCAGTCTTGATATCGGCTACCCGATTGATGCCATCGTTGCCAGGAAATACGGCCACAACACGACCCAATCTCCACTTCAGTGGCGGCAAATTATCTTCCTTTAGAAGAACTAAACTATTTATTTCTAATGAATTTTTGCAAGTGCGCCACTTGACTCGCTGCTGAAGCTCCGAGATATATTCTTTGTTCCACCTACACCAAAAGTCTTGTCTTAGTTTTTCTATTCTCTGGAATCTTTTTAAATAGCTATAAGTAGCATCTTCATAGCTTTGACTCGGCAATGATGTGAGCGCTCTACCGATTAGAAAATGGCCCGGCGTGAGTGGCATGAAGTCCTCGGGTTCGGATGAAAGTGGGGTAAGTGGTCGAGAGTTCAAGATCGCCTCAATTTGCACTAGTACAGTATACAGATCCTCATACACCAAATGACAATTTCCCAACACTCGCTGAAGATGAAATTTTGTTGATTTCACACCTGCCTCCCAAAGACCTCCAAAATGTGGAGAATATGCAGGAATAAAATGGAAATCTATCCTTTCGCTGGCTGCTGCCGATGACAACGTGTCACAATTGCCCTTTAAAAATTTAGATAATTCATTGCAAGCGCCAACAAATGATAGACCATTATCTGAATATATACTTTTCGGCTTTCCCCTGCGAGCAACAAACCGACGTAAAGCCAACAAATAATTACTACTTGTCAAGTCACCCACTAACTCAAGGTGTATAGCCTTGGTTGTAAAGCATATAAAGAGTGCAATATAGACCTTTACCAGCTTGCTTCCGCGGCCTCGACGACTAACAGAATAAATAGGACCTGCATAATCTACTCCTACTGTTTGGAATGGATAGCTATTCGATGTTAAGCGATTTTGGGGTAAATCACCCATCATAGGCGATATAACTTGACCCTTCATACGAGCACACCGTACGCATAGTCTGTAACAGAGTTTAGCTAAGTTGCGGCCACCGATTGGCCAATAAGTGTCTCGGATTGAAGACAATAATAACTGCGGCCCTGCATGCATTAACCTGTGATGTTCAAATTTAAATAATAATTTTGTGAACTGATGAGTGGACTGTATCAAGATAGGATGTTTTTTGTTGTATGAAAACTGTGAATTTTTTATGCGTCCGCCTACACGCATAATGTTATCACTATCTAAAAATATATTAAACTTTAATAATGGACTTTTCCTGGGTAAATAATTTTTATTAAGTAGCAATGAATACTCTGGAAAAGATTCCATTTGAGATAATCTTATAATTAAGTTCAATGCGTCATTTAATTCTGATGTGTTCAGGAAATTAGACACAGTTTGTTTTTTGCACTTCTTAACAAAGCGTAATACATAAGCAACTGCACGATTCATTCGTGAAAAGTTTGAAAAACGATTAAAGTCAATGAGACTACAAGGCACCTGATTTGTATCAACTACATGCAAGCTAACTTCCATACGTAGTTCAGGCAATTTCTCATCCAGACTACCAATAACAGGCCAACGTGTTTCGTCGTACTTTAAAAATTGAGGACCTGACCACCACTGTTCTAGAGAACCTATGCAATTTGTTTCAATGCCGCGAGAGATGTGATCAGCAGGATTGCTGTCAGTAGGAAGGTGTCTCCATATACAGCCGCTTGTGTTTTCTAGAACTTCTCCTACACGATTCCTAACAAATGTTTGAAGTTTACTGGGAAGCATTTTCAACCATCCCAATACGACCATGGAATCGGTCCAGAAGATTACCTTAGAGACTTGTAGTCGTAAAGATTTAATAGCCTTCTGGTACAAACGAGTTGATGAATGGTTTCGTAGATATTAAGATATCCTAGAACACTATAGAGCATTCTCTTTGGCTCTATCACCTATTTATAAATTAATGCCTATTTGTTATTATTACTATTTATAATTGTAATATTATAAAGTGACATCAAAATTCATTAAGACTTTCCGGTGAAAGACCAACCTACATCCTCATAAACATATAAACTTTCCCGTTTACAATATTGGTAGGAAAGTAGGTTTTGAAGGATGTAACAAGCAGCAGGATCACATCAATGCTCAGCACAGGACACTCTGAGTGTAGTCATAGTAAACAATAGCTTAAATATCAGCTTAGTAAACAGTGATGGCGAGATAGGGCTGTCACTTTGTTGATGCTGTGCAGGCGTGAAGCTGAGCATGAGCAAGTTTTAAACGAGTTACTATTTAATAATTTTATAACTCAGCCTATGGATGTAAAAAAAACGTAGATAGCAAGGTTGTGAGATGGAAAATCGGATTGAAAGCGAACATTAATGGCAGTGATGGCATGCTTCGATCGTTCGGACGAAACGTCATCATGAAAGCCAGTGCTTTACCACTCCGACTTTTGGTACATAAATCTTTTACATCACATGTTTTTTTTTCTAAAAGGAGACAAACGAGCATGCGGGTCACCTGTCGGAAACACCAGGGGCGTCAAATTAGGGTCGACGGCTTTTAAAGCTCGTTTCTTGAAGATTTCTAGATCGTAACGGTCAGGAAATATTATTGCCAGAAACTGGTTACACAAAGGAGCACTGCGTAGCAGGAAGTGCCGGTTGAAGTACACAGTTGATGATCGCCAACCATTAGGCCGATGCGGATGGTAGCATTGGCGCATCAAGCGATGGCGACAATCAGCAGGCGGTATTAATCCGAACAATTCCTCAGAGCACTCCTCGGAGTATATGCAGTACATGATGCATACAGATGCAACATCTCCCGAAGGATCAAGCCGCTGAAAGCCGCGCAAGAAAGAGCATGGTGGTCGACAAGCCAAACCGCGCGTATGGATAGGGCCAAATGGAAGAAGCTGATACTGGGGTGCCCCTGCCCAAAGGTAAGAATCGCCTTACTTGCAAGTGATGACCTGACATGAAAAAACCGTCCCGCTCTATTGAGCAACACCAAGCTTTGTTGAGTTCATTTTTTTATGTAGGTCAATAGGCCACCCATTTTACGTGGCCGGATAATTTCATTCGCGCATCGAGTCTAATTGAATATCACAAACGCATTTCACCTGACGTTTTACATCCCCGGACATAATTATATTTCGCAACTCGCTCATCGCAATTAGTCGTATCAGTGACCGGCTAACTCTCCCTCCGGCCTCCTTTTAAATGGTACGTAGTTGCGAGAATTTTAGAAAATGTAAACAGCGTACACGTACACATTTTGTAAAATTCTCAAATTTATTCATTTTCTAAAATTTACGTTCCGCCTCATTTTATGCACCTATACATCTATATTATATAAGTGCATAAAATGAAGCGGAACGTAAATTGCTCTGTGAATAGTAATGATTTGAAACCGAAGCTCCAACAAAGCCAGCCGGCCAGCGTGGGGGGTTCAAAGCGCGTGGTTTTCACCAGGGCGCCGGTTACCTATCGGTCGTTTACATTGAACGTTCCACGTACGCCCTCACGAGCACACACTATTAAAGTGAAGCACCATGCACTATTGGATAAACTAAATCCGTGCGTGCACCGACACTACAACCACCGCTGACTGATTTCAAAACAATCAAGGGTCATTAAGTGAGAACAGCTACGAAATTGAATGTCATTAGAAATCAGAGTTGTATCTATTTGTTTAGTGCTAATCGATATTTTAATTACAGTGTAAAATCTGATACAATTTAAGTTACGTACGATATTAACATTTATTTTATGTGTTGTAACGTTATATTTGTAACTTCTAGACTTTTTTTAACCGAAGGTCTAGGTAGCGGTAGTTGCGCCTGGCCGAATTTCTCTCTCGCAAAGTTTTTCCATAGTTACACAAATGACGCAAACTATTGCCATATATCGGGCACAATTTCGGTTAGTCATATCGGATCTGCTAATTGGATATAAATATCGATTTATATCCAATTAGCAGATCCCAGGAACTTCGTACCGCGATTTTATAATATTGACAAAATTTACTGAAAAAAGGATAAAGTTTTTTTAACTCATATTACTAGTAGCGTGATGATACTTATAAAAATAGCTTACGCCCAAACCACACATAAAGTGTAAAAAAAATGAAGAACATTGGGTCAAGTAATTACCTTTTTCATATAAACTTGGCCGCCAATTTTACTTTCTTTGAGGTACAATTTCGGAAAATTCTTTGTTAATGTAATTGTACATACTACATTGTACAAATCACACACCATCCAAGGTTCGGCTGTTAATGATCCGCGGTTTAAGTTACGATTTGATCAGTCCGTCAAATATTCAGAACAAAGCGTTTTATGTAGATAGTTGTTTTTGTATATCGTAATATTTTTGGAACAGATCATCAGGTATAAAACAGGTATGCCTACAAAGTAATTTATTTTTCTAAAATCCATACAGAGATATAGAATAGTGATCTGATTTTGATTGGCACTTTTACTACATTTTAAAAAGTACTTATAGTAACGTGACTACAATAATGAGACATAGGGTCCCGTCCCGATCCAGTCCACAAATTTTGTGGATATTAATATGATCTATAATATTGTAAAACATTTTTATTACATTTAGCAAACGTATTTAGCAGCGTCCGCGATAAAAGGTATTTTATGGCTTCTTGACACTTAGCGCTATATTTTAAACAATACATACACATAATCATTGCTTAGTATAAAATAAAGTTGTTTTACGCTGTCTGTCCCCTTATTATTCACGTATGCTGTAGTAAAAAATAAGTGATAAATACAAAATTAATTATTTATTACTTTGGTACGGAAAAAAGTTCGCCGGGTTAACTAGTATCTTTATAAATTATAGCATATAACACATATGCTATAATTCTGATATATAAGCTAATATATTATAAAGTTTCAGAAAAACCCATCCAGTTGTTTTTACGTGAAAGAGAAATAACCATTTGACGGGCCTCGTGGCGCGTTGGTAAACCTACTGGCTGCAGCAATGAGGTCGGTGGTTCAATTCCCACCCGAACACAAATATTTGTGACAAACATGAATGTTTGTGTGGTGTCTGGGCGTTTTTCTATGTATTATAAGTATGTCTTTACGAAAGAAAAGTATATATGTTTTAATATCCGTTATATAGTATCCATAAAAGTGTTTATTTTCGAGATTTAGCACTTTAATTGCAAACGTTTGCTGAACTCTAAGTGATAAATCAAAGCATTATTATACGACTTGAAAAGGTCTACAAAAAGGTCCGCTATGGTGTATGTCTATCACTTACGGATAATCTACAATGACCGTTCTTAGGCGAAACAAACGTTTGTTGGGTCAAGTAGTATGTTATTTATAGAATGAGAAAAGTCACGGGAACCGAGCTACTGGAATAAGCGTATCTTTAACACAGCGAGTATTGATGAGTCCCGTGATAAATTAGTAAATAAAACGGCTGTGGAACCGATGTACGCGGATTCCAACCGTACCTCGAGTACAAATATTCTGGTATACTAGTGTGTATTGCCAGCGATGACAGCCAGCATTTAAAGACCATGTTCGGTGTTGCTGTGACCATGCTGCAGGGAATGGAGCTCTTTGTTCCATCCTCAGTGGTGCCAATCGGCGGCAGATCCCAGCCCTGGTTTGATCGCTCATGCAAAACGGCATTACGTTTTAAGCATGAGTGTTATCAAGCCTGGGCAAAAGCAGTGGCGTCCCAGGACTCTGACACCGGCCCTCTTAAGAAGAAGTACAACCTTGCCTCCAGGTCCTTCAAAAGAGTTATAGCCGTAGCAAAGTCTCAGTACATAGGCAAAATTGGCGAGAAACTAGTTCGCCTTCCCTCGGGAACCCGTGCGTTCTGGTCGCTCGCCAAGGCTGTTCTTGGGAATTTTTGTAAGCCGTCTCTTCCACCGTTGCACCGGGAGGACCAGTCACTAGCCCACGACGCAAAAGAGAAAGCCGACCTTCTTGGCACTCTTTTTGCGTCCAACTCGACTTTGGACGATATGGGTAACATCGCACCGACTATTCCACATTGCGGTCACGCCATGCCGGAGGTTCGTTTCCGGCAAAGTACTGTGCGACGCATACTTCTATCCCTGGATGTCCACAAGTCGAGTGGGCCTGACGGAATCCCAGCAATTGTGCTGAAGACGTGTGCTCCAGAGTTGGCACCGGTTCTAACGCGTCTTTTCCGGTACTCCTACTCTCTCGGCGCTGTGCCAGCATCATGGAAGGTTGCTTTAGTCCATCCGATCCCTAAAAAAGGTGACCGCTCAGATCCGTCCAACTACAGACCTATCGCCATCACCTCCCTATTCTCCAAAATAATGGAAACACTCATCAACCGCCAGCTCCTTAAGTATCTAGAAGAGCACCAGTTGATAAGTGACCGTCAGTACGGATTCCGTCAAGGTCGCTCAGCTGGTGATCTTTTAGCGTACTTAACCCATCGGTGGGCGGAAGCGGTTGAGAGTAAAGGAGAGGCGCTGGCCGTTAGTTTGGACGTAGCGAAGGCCTTTGATCGGGTTTGGCACAAAGCACTTCTTTCGAAGCTTCCATGTTATGGGCTTCCCGAGAAATTATGCGATTGGGTTTCCAGCTTTCTCACGGCTCGGAGCATTAAAGTTGTTGTCGACGGGTCATGCTCCAACTTAAAACCTGTGAATGCTGGAGTCCCCCAGGGCTGTGTGCTATCCCCTACGCTGTTTCTTCTGCATATCAATGACATGCTGCTTTGCAGCAATCTTCATTGTTATGCGGATGACAGTACCGGGGATGCCTTATATACCGGCCACCCGCGTATTTCTCGGGAAAACGTCGACGAGCACCGGAATAAACTTGTGTCTGAAATCGAAACTCTGCTTAGTCAGGTTTCGGAATGGGGCCGACTAAACTTAGTCCAATTCAACCCTAAGAAGACACAGGTTTGCGCGTTTACCGCTAAAAAGACACCCTTTGTCGTAGCTCCCTGTTTTGAGAGCACTCCCTTACCCGCCTCAGCCGCTATCGGAATTCTTGGTGTCGACTTGTCGAGTGACGTCCAGTTCCGCGGTCATCTGGAGGGCAAGGCCAAATTGGCTTCCAAAAAGCTTGGTGTGCTCAATAGAGCGGGACAGTATTTCACGTCAGGTCATCGCCTGCAACTTTACAAGGCGCAGGTCCGTCCTCACGTGGAATACTGTTCACATCTTTGGGCGGGGGCACCCCAGTACCAGCTTACTCCATTTGACCGCATCCAACGACGCGCGGTTAGGCTTGTCGACAACCAAGCTCTTACTGATCGGCTTGATCCTCTGGCGTTGCGGAGAGAGGTGGCATCTCTATGTATCCTCTACCGCATATACCACGGGGAGTGCTCTGAGGAATTGTTCGGATTAATACCGCCAGCTGATTTCCGCCACCGTTCGACGCGCCAACGCTACCACCCGCATTGGCTGAATGGTTGGCGGTCGACAACAGTGCGTTTTAACAGGCACTTCTTGCCACGCACTGTTCCTTCATGGAACCAGTTGCCGGCGACGGTATTTCCGGACCGCTACGACCTAGGAACCTTCAAGAAACGAGCCTATTCCCATCTGAAAGGGCGGCAACGCTGATGTGATGCCCCTGGTATTGCAGACGCCATGGGCGGCGGTGATTGCTTTCCATCAGGTGACCCGCAAGCTCGTTTGCCCCTTATCCCATAAAAAAAAAAAAAAAAAAAAAAATGTTCGGTGTGACTTTAAGAGACAAGATCCAAAATACGGAGATCGGTAGACGTAAGGGAGTAGCTGACAAAGTCCGTACAGATATCACGCTGCAGTGGAAGGTAATAAGATAAACATTTAGTATGCAGTCTGGGTGTTTTTCTATATATTATAATTAATCATTACATAGTATAAAACAAAGTCACTTTCCGCTGTCTGTCCCCTTATATGCTTATATCTTTATAACTACGCAACGGATTTTGTTGCGGTTTTTTTTAGTAGTTAGAGGGTGTCAACGGGGTGGTTTTGATCTATAATTCATATATGATGTTGTAAAGAAAAATGATAATTTTCGAGATTTAGCACTTTAATTACAAACGCTGGCTGAACCCTAAGTGATAGATCAAAACAATGTTCTACATTATTAAACACCTTCAGAAGGTCTACAAAAAAAGTCCGCGAGGGCATGTGTCTATCTCTTAGGGATAACCCACAATGACCATTTTTATACTTTTACTTTTTACGAGAAATAATAGCTTATTTACGAAGCGATTTTAAACATTACAGCATTAATTTTCACTCAATTAAGTGTCATAAATAGATTGTGCATGTAATATAGATGATCCTGGCTCTTTACAGCATGCAATTTAAACGAATATTTTTGAAGATATTGCAGTACCTTTTAACATTGCGGGACAGCAGTTAAAACCGATAAATAGCACAAATTAAACCTCGCGATATCCAAAATGTACTCATTTATTGCTTTTGATGCGGAACAAAGTTCGCCGGGTCAGCTAGTTATAATTATATATGCATAATACAGGTTATGTAATAATATACGTTATTTCTTTTCCATAACACAAGCATTTAGTTAGCATCACGGTCGATGGTCCAG
The DNA here is from genome assembly GCA_905147225.2 of Euproctis similis. Taxonomy (NCBI): domain Eukaryota; kingdom Metazoa; phylum Arthropoda; class Insecta; order Lepidoptera; family Erebidae; genus Euproctis; species Euproctis similis. The sequence continues at coordinate 6,675,297 of LR990107.1, forward strand.
TGGTCGAGAACCCCACTTCTGAATTCAGAGGTCGCGGGTTCGAATCTTCACATTGGCTCCAACCAATGACTTTTCGAAATTAACTTCGTAAGTTAGGTGTGATAAATATAGATGGCGCTCTGTTCTCTCTGCCTACCCTGCAAGGGATTTGGCGTGAAGTTATGTATGTATGTGTATGTATTCTCAAGAATGCGTAGTAGAATTTATTACAGATACTTGAAGTTATGTATGTAATTATTAATATATTGTTATGAATACCTGAATAATTTTCTGGGAAATTAATTGTATATTGAAGGGAGTAAACTCGCAAGAGGGTAACCTGCTGGTAAGTGACAAACGCGGCCCATACACACATAGATAGTATTCTAGTCGTGTTACAAGGCTTTCGGTTAAGATAGTGAGTGGAATGGTATGGGAGAGGGAAAGGGTGTGGGTATACCTCTCTTACCAAATGAAATGCGGCATGAGTCACATTACTTCGATATTCTGAGAAGCTGTGGTATTTCGAAAATGCGTAGTAGAAGTAGCTGTAATAAATTCTTAGAAATTTGAGAAGGTATAGGAAAATCTAAAATCACCATTGATAGACATTTAGGATCCAGTCGTCTATTCCCAGTTATGACACAGACACTACCCAGCATTAGATATCCAGTCATTGACATTGTTTTTTGTTGTGTCATATACATAATTATGACAAAGTTAAACAGTATTTAGGAGACGAATAAATGAAATACCGTTTAATTAAATTTATTTAAAACTTAACTATTTTAACAATATAGCCTTATTCAGTTTATAACTTTAAAACCATCGAAAAACTATGTTTTGTTTGAATAAATAAAAAAATATCCATCGCTGGTTTATAGTCCATTATTGGAACCTCTACCCTAAACAAAATATAATGGAAGTCGCAATAAATTACATTTTAGATGAAAATAATGTTTTAGACTTTTTTAAATACTCGTAAGGGAATTATACGGGCACCCCACTTATTCCAAATATGACGAATTTATTTCGAAAATATGACGAGAAAGCAAAATAATAAAACGTATTGAACATGTTGTCATGGCAACGTCTGAGTAGCCATGACAACAGAGATCAACAGAATAAAACATAACGCTAATAAATAACAAAGGCGTTTATGGTAACTGAATCGCATTGCCATAACACGGTTCACATTTTGCAGTATATATTATCATCCTAAAATTTTTGGATGGCGCTCGGATGTAAGAAAATGTATACAGTTTGCACACATTTTACTTTATTTTAATAAGTAGCATTATACTACTCATTCTTTTACTATTCATTCGTTCTAATTACAACTGATTACGTAGCAGTCCCCATTTTATTTTTGGTGAACAGCGTTAACTTTATAACGTTGTCGACGAACCGAACCGCCCATCGTTGAATGCGGTCAAATGGAGCAAGCTGGTACTGGGGTGCTCCCGCCCAAAAATGAGAACAGTACTCCACGTGAGGTCTTACCAGCGCTTTATAAAATTGCAATCGCTGACCTGACGTGAAATACTATCCCGCTTTATTTAGCACAACGAGCTTCAGTGAGGCCAGTTTGGCATTGCCTTCCAGATAACTGCAAAACTGGACAACGCTCGACGTCGACACCAAGAATTCCGATATGAGCTGAGGCAGTCAGGGGAGTGTTCTCGAAACAGGGAACTACGACAAAGCCTTCTTTCTCCTTTCCCATCCTTCTCCCTTATAGGCCTGCAGCGCAACTATAACACTATTTGTGTTGCAGGTGTCCATAGGCGGCGGTAATCACTTACCACCAGCTTTCTAGTTTGGCCCCCCACCCCATAAAAAACATGACATTGACATTAATCGATTTGATATCATATAACATCCGGAAACTCAATAACACAATCCCGACTTCAAACTCCAGACCTTGAATCAGAAATTGGAGTGCTGAAACACTGGACCATGGAGACTTAAGAGATTGTTGTACGAGATCAGAGTTTAAATGTTATTATTACTTCTCGGCTATATGTTTTGTTAACTTGTGTCCTGTTACTTTTACTACTTTTAGGGTACATATAAAGGTCGCTATTGAACACACACGTATATAACAAACACAGAATTTTTACCTAGAGTGATATTTTAATTGGTTTAATAAGCAGGCTCCTCAACTTCGCCAGCTAAAGACGCGACGCTCGACTACCCTAAGGAAAAGTAATTATGTAAAAACTGTAAACTTTAATAAGTACTCACCGTGCGCTGAATATAGTCGCCAGAGCCATGAAGCATCCGTCGGCAACCCGGGGTGGTCCGGTGAAACATTTGTCCACGGTCCAATCGAGCAATGGTCCAATGTCTGGGTTGCAGTCCAGTAGCAATACTATTGTCTCGCGAGCCAACTCGTATATCTATGTCGAATGAACAAATTATATTAATGCATATACTACAATGATGTATTTAAAATATAATACAATATACTACAATAATCACAGCCCATAAAGTCACAGAGACACGTCGATTCCTCAATCGCGACTGATACAGATTCGTACTTCTAAATTCTAATGTATCAGTTTCACAAAAATAATAACAATAATAATTCTTTTAAATAAAAATCAATAAGATTGTGTTTGAATAAATCATTATAAACACTCTTTAGTAACATAAAACTATAAAAAAGTAAAGTGCGTTCAATGCCTCTAATAATTTGGCCAGGTACTGTAGATAGGTACTCCACTGCTTACGATAAATAATAAAATAAAAATCCAACCCTATAGTATAACTGCATAGTGTTATTACCTTATCATTGGTGGAGCATAGCATTTCGTTGAGCCATGGGTATAAGGAACCATCTTCAGCTAGAGCTGATGGTGCGAAACAGGGGCCGCAACACACGAGGGCGCTCATTGCCTGTCAACCAAACGACCATTTTTGTATACTTCAAGCTTAATCTCATATTGACCAGTTAATGTTTTAGACTACTTATACTAGATTCATAATTTATTCTTTTCTATATACGATAAAATATCTTTTATGATTTCATATTAATAGACAGACTTTTTTATGGGATGGGTGGGCGGCAAACGAGCAAGCGTGTCACCAAATAGTAAGCAACTAACGCCGCCCATGAACTTGTAACATAGTGTTACAGCTGTGTTGCCGGCATTTAATATGGAATAGGAAAGCGGTCGGAAGTGGTATGGTGAGGGGAGACGGGATGGGATTAGTATACCTCTGTCTCCGAGCGTAATGCGGCATGAGGCACTTTAAATCGATACTCTGAGAGGTCGTGCTAATTTACCGGTCAAGTCGGCCCATTCATGCTTCGAACTGCGTGGCTTTACCACTGTTACAAGCAAGCTTGTTACGTTGGTTGGTTACTTTTTTACAATTTGTTGTAACGCGATATGTTTTTTATTTATGGACACAGATAGTTCATTCACACGGATCATTAAAATCTGTCAAGTCTTTTATTCCTAGTAAATTATTCCCTTTACATCATAAGTCACTTTGAAATAAAATAACAGTTACACTTCAGACAAATTATTGTGATGTCTACCGTTTACCGATAATATAGCGTTATAACCCTATTGATAACAATTTCTTAATTAAAATAATGTCTGAAGACTATTTCCTATTACAAAAACATCGTATGTATTTTTGGTAAGGTCTAATTTAGATTGTTTCAAACATATAAAATAAGATAAGATATTAACAGTGTTAGAGCCAAGCATTTCGCTGCATGAATGGGCCGGCTCGACCGGTGAAATACCACGACCTCTCAGAAGATCGACATAAAGTGCCGTATTTCGTTCGGTGAGAAAGGTACCCGGAGGCCCATCCCCCTTCCCCATCCTTTCCTATTCTACTCCCTTAAAGGTCGACAACGCAACGGTAACACTATATGTGTTGCAGGTGTCCATGGGCGGCGCTGGTCACGTACCACCAGGTGACACGCCTGCTCGTTCGCCCTCTTATCAAAAAACAAAACGACATCTAAGAAAAAAAATGAAAGTAATATTTACTCTTAACGCTGATAAGTTGAGTCTATCGTCGTTTTCGTGCTGCGCCGGCTGCGGTACTAATGTGCCCAGATGCTTCGCGAGTGGACCGCACCATCCAGAAAACAACGAGAAGAGGCCGCGGCACAGTTCCTTCTTCATCAGAGAACCGTACATCTCCACTATTGAGGATAGTGAAATAAAAAAACCATGTGTCAATTTTTATTTAATGCGTTTTTTCCGCTAGCGAAAACATCGCAATAACTATACAAGAGCGTCAACACTTTACCCATGACATAGGCATACTGGTTCAATAACTTCACCAGCCCTTTTCTGTACAGATTAAAGACTGAAATAACAACTGTTATCGTTGTTGTTATCGTATTACCGTCGCTAAGTTACTATTAAGAATGCGTATTATGTTAATGTGATATACTCATTACTGAATTGAAGGATTAAAATAATAGTCCAGGTACACGGGTTACTTTTCATCATAGAAGTATTTAGAGGGATGGAAGAGATTTCGCACAAATTAAGTGGGTAATGAAAATTACAAATAAAAACTATTAACATTTTACAACTATCAAATGTCAGTTGCAATTCGCTTTAGCATAGTTTAACAATGAGTCATTTATTTCCCACGGGACATAATACAGTGCGCCCGAATAATTCGCTAAAGGAAATAATATATGTAACTTCACGCCTTGTTGGACCCGATAGGTCTGGGCAGCCTCGACTCACTAAACTTTAGTCTCCCAAATGGAATAGGTGGTAGAACCTATTGCCATTCACCGGGCACAACTTTGTCAGTCATCGGTACTTATCACACATAACTTCCGCAAAATAAATACCGAAAAGACATTGGTGTGAGCCCGGAATTGATCCTATCGATCGATTTGATACAGAAGCGCGAGCTCGACCAATGGACCACCGAGACAAAGACTCGGGAAATATATGCAAACTACGGGGCTATAAGGCACGATTCGTACACACCTGAGTCGCTTCCCTGACTCTCATAACTCTTGTCATAAATCTTTTTGTAAACACATAGGTATTTAGGCAGACAAAGAAAATGAAAAATTTAAAAATTATTAAACCTTTCGCAGTGATGCATTAAATAAAAGACAAAATGTCTTAATCAATCGATTAGCGATTTAGCAACGCATAAAACAATAAAATATCTGTATGTTTTTAAGTTTACCATGAACTAAAACTATAAAACTACTGCAAGCTCAAGAACATTCATACCCATGGAAAAATAGGATATCACCGTAACAATTCAACGGATCTTCATGAGATAACTTAGAACGATAAATCAAATAAATTTCATTGCAATGAGATTTTACACTATTTTCGTGAATAAAGTCAAATGATGAAAATCATTAACAACGTGAACAATAAAAGGGTCAAACTCGCAGTGCATTAACATACATACTTATAGTCATTGTCAATAAATGGGCTATCTGACATCAAAATAATTTCATTAAAACGGATCGGTTTCTGAGATTAGCACGTTTTTTATAAGTTTTATAATATTAGTATTTTTTTTTCCCCCAGACTCATTTTAAACAACTCATGGCGAGTGATCAAGCTAAATTTATACTTAACTAGTAAACATATATTTTAAGTCAATACAGACGCTCGCAACAGCTTTTAAGACAGTTGATATACATATATGTATAAAGAATAATTACTAGAAAATATTCATTAATAGAACACAGAAAAAAATATACTATATATATACATACATACTATATATACATACTTATTACACATAACTTTGGGTAATAACTTGAATAAACTTTAGTGTCATGTTACGCAGAAAGTCTTTTGAGCCCAGCAATATTGAAGATTATATATATGTATATATATATATATATATATATATATATATATATATATATATATATATATATATATATATATTACTAGCTGACCCGGCGAACTTTGTTCCGCATCAAAAGTATAACTGCTGTCCCGTTATGTTAATACTGCAATATCTTCGAAAATATTCGTTTAAATTGAATACTGCAAACGGCCAGGATCATCTATATTACATGCACAATCTATTTAAGATACTTAATTTGATGAAAATTAATGGTAATGTTTAAAATCGCTTCGTAAATAGGCTATTATTTCTCGTAAAAAGTAAAAAAATAAAAATGGTCATTGTGGGTTATCCCTAAGAGATAGACATATGCCCTCGCGGACATTTTTGTAGACCTTTTAAAGATGTATAATAATGTAGTACGTTGTTTTGATTTATCACTTACGGTTCAGACAGCGTTTGCGATTAAAGTTCTAAATCTTGAAAATTATCACTTTTTTTTACTACACTATACGTGAATTATAGATCAAAACCACCCCGTTGACACCCTCTAACTATTCGCATAACCGACCGCATCAAAATCCGTTGCGTAGTTTTAAAGATATGCGCACATAAAGGGACAGACAGCGGAAAGTGACTTTGTTTTAGACTATGTAATGATAATGATTTCCATTATAATATGTAACAAGTTCAGTTGAAATGTGAACCGCAGTGAAATCCTTAGAATAATAGCAACACATGTATGCAATATATTAAATATGCTAAGCTGCATGCCATACAAAAACAATACATACCTATTTACACAGTTTTAAACTGAGTACATCGCCATCTAGTTGCAAATTGCTTGTATTATAAAACCAGACAATTGTTATGATATACATACATACACAACATAACTTCACGATTTTTTCTACCCCAAGGAGTAGGCAGTGGCTAATATGCCTCGATTCGCCGTTATGTTTATGTCCCAAATGGAATAGGTAGCGAACCTATTGCCATACACCGGGCACAAAGTTTTTAATCATCGATATTTATCACACATAACTTTCGAAATGATATAACTTTCTGATATTTCGATCAGATTAATGTACTTTCGATTGGGAGAGAAATGTGTTGGGACAGGGTTCGATGTTCGGGCAGTCGCAAGCCTTATGATATGACCAATATGCGCGAGGGATGGTGGAGTACACGCGCTATTTGATTTGACTATGGAGCATACGCGGTGGCGTTTTTGCATATTTAGTGCAATAAAATATCAGAAGATCCAATCATCGTCCTCGCTTGATTTTTTTTGGTAAATATACTATTGTAATAACAAGAAAAACATCTAGACGCCATCCACAGACACAAACACCCATGCTCACTACACGAAGCCCGTTAGTCACTATTGTATATTAATCACTAACATGGAAAACTTTTAACAAGTTCCGTGACAAAGTCGGCGAACGTGATTCTCTGTTCCCGTGCGGCTGGGGCGTCCTTCTCGGCTTCGACTTCAAGACACTGCCGAACACCATCCAAATATTCGGTCAGTGTTGGATGCAAGCTGCCACCCTCTAGCGCGAAAGCACTGCACAAAGTGAACATTTCAGATGTTAAAAAATATATGAATCTCAACTGAAAATAATATTTTTACTAATATTATTTTTTTACTTTCAATTTGAATGTAGTAGTATGTAATACCTGTTTGCGAATGTCTTCTTCTGTGCGATGAGCAACAACATTTTATTAAGGTGGAGCCGCAGCGCGTCACGGCGACGGCGCCTTCGCATGTTCTCTTGCTTGCGATCCACCGCCTCACGCAATAACGGCAATAATTCCTCCATTAGATCTCTGCCGAAGTAAACACATCAGTAGATAACAGAATACACCTCGCGCTCATTAGTTCAACTTATTTTAGCTTTCACATTAGGGCCTATTCAAGTATTACGTAAGCGGATAGATTTATTACAATTATATACCCCCCACCCCCCTTGTCAGCAAAAGTAAGCAAAGCTAGTACGCCCTCCCCAATAATTACGTCATCATCATCAGCCAATTGCAGTCCATTGCTGGACATAGGGGCCTCTCCCAATTTGCGCCACAACATCGGATTTTCTGCCTCCCGCATACAGTCTTTACCAGCAGCCTTTCTGAGGTCGTCTGACCAACGGTCTGGTGGGCGTCCTACGCTACGTTTACCAAGACGCAGTCTCCACTCCATGACCCTCTTACTTCATCTACCATTGGTCCTTCGGCAGACATGACCAGCCCATTGCCACTTCAGCGAGCTTATTCTGCGAGCTATGTCGGTTACACTCATTCTCTGTCGGATATACTGAGTTTATCCTTCAGAGACACCCCGAGCATAGCTCGCTCCATAGCTCGCTGAGCGACTTTAAATTGGTGGACTAGCCCCACCGTGAGTGTCCACGTTTCGGCACCGTAGGTCATCACCGGCAAGACGCACTGGTCAAAGACTTTGGTCTTCAGACATTGCTGTACAGGCGCGCTGAAGACTCGACGCAGTTTGCCTAATGCAGCCCAACCCAGCTGAATCCTCCTGTCGGCCTCTTTCTCGAAGTTTCGTCTACCAAACTGGATAATTTGGCCTAGGTAGACGTATTTGTTTACGACGGCCACGACATGTCTTGTCCAAGTTCATACCCAAACCAATACGCCGGGAGGACTCGTCTAGGCTGCGCAGCATTCCGCTTAACTGTTCCAGCGACTCTGCTATTACAACGATGTCGTCGGCAAACCGAAGATGTGAGATGTACTCACCATTCACGTTGATATCCTGTCCTGTCCAATCCAGTGTCTTGAAGACGTCCTCCAGAGCGTTGGTGAAAAGTTTGGGAGATATGACATCTCCCAGTCTTACAGCTCGATTCAGCTCGATGGAGTTCGTCACCTGGTCCTGTATCTGGACAGTTATCGTGGCGGTATCATACAAGCCTCAACACCTCGATATAACGCCAGTCAATCCGTCATCGCTGCAATACATCCAAGAACTGCCCAAGTTTCGATGGAGTCGAAGGCTTTTTCGTAATCCACGAATACCATACACAGCGGCTGATTGTACTCTTCGGTCTTCTGTACAATCTGTCAAACACTATGGATGTGGTCCACGGTACTGTCCTGCTCCAAACCTGTGGTGTTATACCCTGGTATATGACGGAATTAAAAAGACCTGCCAATTCCTTGAGGATGGGAGTCCCGCCGGATTTTAGAAGCCGTCATCACTGGGTGCCTGTTGTTCTGGAGTTGCCCAAGAGCCACCCCAATCCCGCTTTCTGTGACATTGGGAATGTCCTCACTATAGTGACGCGTTGACAGGGCTCTGTGGTCATCATCGCTGTGCCCCGTCGGCTTGGTCATCCGTGTGGAATAAAGGAGCCCATAAAAAGATTCGATCTCTGCGAGAATCTCAGGCTTAGAGGTGACGACGTCCATCCGCAGTTTCCACTTCGTCAGATGGGGCCTTCCAAGCTGCTGTGCGAAAACTTTCGACCCTTTGTTGCGGTCGATCGGGTGCTCGATTGCTCGAGTATTCGATCGACGAAAGTCGCGCCGCATCAGCTTCCTAATACGCTGGTTTAGGCTTTTCCATTTTGACGAAGACAGCTGATTGGATGGAGTTTCTCGCATTTGCCTCAAGTTCATCAAGAAAAGCCCTTCAGACTCCAGGAAGTTGACCAGCATCTGGCCCCTGTGATTCCGGCACCCCAAGTCATATGGACCGATTTTCGTTTCGCTGCGTTCTTATACTCCCACTTTGGCATTGAAGTCCCCCATAACAACGTTGTAGTGAGCCTTATCGGTACCGTGTATTGCTTTCGCAATATCCTCGTACATCGCCTCAGCTATCTCGTCAGAATATGTCGAGCACGGCGCACATACCTGTATTACCTTTAGGGTGTACCTGTTGAAAAGTTTCAGTACAAGGTACGCTACCCTGGTCGACACACTACTGATCTCCACAACGCTGCCAACGAGGTCCTTGTGAACCAGGAATCCGACACCACCCTGGGAGAGCTGGTAACCTTCTCGAAAAAGAGTATGTTGCCCGACTGTAGGGTTATGCTAGAATATGCCAGTTAAAGCGATCCAGCTCTACCTCGAGTTCGGTGAGGTGTTGGTTCAGCCGAAGACTGCGTCCGTTATAAGTTACCACGCGTAGTGGTTTGTGACAGCCTGCCGTAACCCGAATAATAATTACGTAAACATTTTTTTTTTTTAAAAAAAGACTACACAAGATTGGTCCAAGGGGGCTTTTTTGGAAAATTAAATAACTACTGATGACGTAATCATCATTTGGACCCCCCCTCCCCCATGTCATTCAAAATAAGCAAAGCAATGACTATAGAGACGCGGGGGGGGCCTCCGCGTCCCTATAGAGCTTACGTATTACTTGAACGGACCCTTAGAGCGGAATTAAAAGTGCTCCTTACTTAAGTGCATCTGAATTGATATTGCCACAGGCTGCAACAGCGGCATCCCGCACTTCGGGCACTTCGCACCTGGCTAGAGGCACGGCCAGCTTGTGGAGGGACCCCGGTGAAGCTTGGGTCCCGCGTACTTCATTCCCACTGCGCTCACTTAGAGAGTCGGGCGACGAGCTATATGTGTTAAAAAATATATTATTAATGTCTTAGTAGCGCAAATGTATTGACTATACTGGACATTTTAAGTATGAACTAGCTGTCCTAAACTAAGATGAGCCATGAGACGAGACGGTGTTGGAAAAATGGTGATAGCTAACAGGATGACGCGCAGTGAACGACGTCTCCGGAATAAGTTTTATGTGGTAATTATATTACTCCTCTCTAGGTGTATTTAAGAGTTAAAATAAATTTAAATTCAATAAAATTATTAATCCAAGTTATTCATATTTACTCTCCTTGGTACAACAATCGGGGTCTGATATTATCCAGCAATTTATAAATTTAAAAATGAATCTACGCTTGAAATAGTAACGATCAGGAAAAAAATGAATAAAAGAAGCACGTTATGCTAGACGTTCCAACACACATGTTATAACAACTACAAATAGCGCACACTGATAGTACAGCAGGCGAACACAGTTAACAGAAAACAAATCATTAAAAAGCGCGAACATACAATGAATGTGTATAAAATATTTATAATTTAGTATATTATATTCAATAAATAAAATTTGATAATCTTTATAGTCCTGCGGATTCGCACGTGTGTGAGTACTTATTAACAATCATCCCCAAATACCAAACATACTCATCGAAAGCTAAAAAGAGTTCACGTCATAGAATGAGTCATTATCACAGAGTAATAATAATGATAGGTTGAACACACTAGTTTTAGTGAAAACAAAAATAATAATTGCAAATCCGAAATATGTTTCCGAGGACTTTAATTTCTTGAGCGGACCATTTATTATTTCTGAACTAGATCTCTTCCTTCATAACTATAAATTATGAAAAAGCAATCTGATTGGGTAACGAGTGTATAAATGAAACCATCTAAGGGTCATAATTAAATTAAAAATTAAAATATTTAGCATCAAGGACATCACTCTCTATATAAATAATAAATGATATGCAACCGATTACCCCCAAAGTGTTTCAGGACACGCCGATAGAAAAAGCACACTGTTGAAGTTAAACATAAAACAACATACAAAGGTGATAGATACACATAATTACATAGATATAAGAGTATTAAAACACATAATAATATATAAAAACATACTATCCATTAGAAATAACTAAATAAGGGTTAGAGAGTTAATAGCACATTTGTCTATGTCAATAAGGTGACAGGAGAAATGTTTATTACTAAAAAAAAAGTCTTAACATTTTTATCAGTGATAGAAAAAATTCACACCAAATTTTACTATTAAGAATACTTTTGTTGGAATGACTTTTTCATGGACATTCAATTACATTTAAATAAAGGCAATTTTAACCAAATAATTTTGTCCAAATCGATTCAGTTAATTCTTAATATCATGTTAAATAATAATAGCTGCAGCATCATCATCCCGATCTTTTTCGTAAGACAAATAATTGTATAGCGGAATTTTGCATACAACGAAATTATAAAACAATAGATAGATAGTATTTATTCTTAATTTACTTTTTTATACATTACCTACTTAAAAATTAATAAAAATACAATTTCAAGTTGATAATTAGCTGGAGAAAAAATAATTAAAATTGTTGTATGATACCAATATTCACTAGCTTTGCAAATATTCATATACATCTTCTTCTTTTCTTGGTGTTTTATTAACTATTTTCTACTTTGTTAAATAGATAAGCTTAATGAATGCCATTCGTACATACTCCATAAATGCGGGCATAGCACTTGTGACTTGAAAAAAAAATAACATACACCTACAGAACTATACTACAAACTACATGTCTAGCTTTTCTTTCGATGATCCCTCCTCAACTGACGCATTTATAAAAAATATATCTCTTTAATGATAAGCCAAAACTTGGTTACCAAGTCAAACACGCAAATCCGGTCACTAATGAACGCTGCTCAGAGTGTCTTAGTTATTCGATTAGATTATTTTGACAACTTATAAGAGACACCCAGAAAAAAAATGGATAAACATAGGCATAGAATGAAAAACGGTGGTAACAACCGTCCTCTTCTACTTTATCCAGAAGTTAATCTACACAATTATTTTATAATTATCAGCTGGGATCCGTTCATATTTCTACAAATGCTCCCTGGGAGGTCAAGCTATAAAAATCAAATGTATTTCGTTTTATTTTTTTATTATTAATAAAAAAACAACACAAATATGTGAGTAACCACTACATGTTATAAACGAAATATGCGATGTATGACGAATTACGACACGAAAAATCATATACGACAAGCAAACGGTTAGAATACACAATACCCAGTTTTGTACAAATGAAACCTTCACTCGCTTCAAATAATTATTATGAAACAAACGACACGAAATAGATGTAGTAGGGTCACCAGGTGTGCAGATATCAACCAGGAATTTTGAGCATAGAGAGAGACCTAAATATAGATCTATAACTTTTTATATATATATATTTATATAACTTTTATATTTATATATTTATCCCGTTACTATCTATTACTATTATACTAGTATTAATTTTATTGGTCATCGTAGATAAAATATTTTTTTAATGTATTTACAGACACGGCTGAGAAAAACTTTTAAAACAAACCAACAAACTCTGACAACCGTAGGGAGTCATTTTTCAATATATCTACGGTCTTGTAAGAACATTCAGATAAATATTTTCAACCAAATATAGATATATTTTTGTGTTTGTTTGAAATTTTCAACTAAATATACACTTATAAACGTATTGCCGTATACCTGGTGACCCTCGCGGTGATGATATGCGTTGACTGCACTTGCTGCCGACCAATTTGCTAATGAACTACCTTATTATGACAATTACGTTATAACTAAGTATGGTATTACGAAGTAACCTTTTTAACAATACAACTAGTAATTCTAAATTTGTATTTTTAGTTAATGAGACAAGTATATCATACTCGGCAGCTTTAAGATTTTTTACCTAATAGAATTACAGAAATAAATCCGATACCCCCACCACCCAGACTTCTAGGATCTAAAAAAAAAATATTATAAAAAGCAGAAATAAATATTGTGATAGATTAAGAAAAAGTTAATACATATACTTATAATAATAAAACATACATATGATAATACCATCCTTAATTTAAACGCAAGTCGTATGTATAGAAAAAGATTATATGAGGCCACTGTACTGAATCGGTCATCGTGTGGACAGTATGCTGTTGATAATAAAATATATATAAAGAATTCTACGGTTACTAAAGTGCTATGACGATTCCCCGCGTGGCCTATTAATGCAGACATTATATTATATCACCAAAAAGAATACAGACTATAAATCTTCCAAGGAACCCAATTTTATTAGAAGACGATACGAATTTCTTTCAAACGCCTAGGAATCGTCTAATCGTAAGCCGTCAAAATTGTCCATCTGGAATATATCCAGACACGACTCAAACAATTTTACTAGTAGAAATAATAGAAAAAAAAAACAACACAATCACTTCATCAGACAGTGGGCCAGCCGTATTTTGTATATTTGAACCATAGTTTGATCAAAGGTTTGTACAGGCATGTCGTGTGAGAAGTGTAAGATGGTACGACCGGCACAGTGTAGTTTTTGTGTAATAATGATTTGATTTGATATTGAATGCGACGTGCACATTGAAGGACGACCTCGTTCGTTTGTGTTGTCTGTGCGCTCGGGCATAGCTCAACGGCAGCGTGAAGAACCCGCCGGGCGCGTTGAGGCTCTCGCTCGACGAGCTGAGTGTCGGCAGGCCCCACCCATCAGCCTCAGTGCTAATGGACATATATCATTACGCCTGTATACATCCCCAACATACGACCATCGTTGTTTCTTTACTCAATTGAACAATAATATTCACCATTTCAAATTAAGTGGATTTCATAATTATATTTGAAAAAAGACTTCTGTTCCATCTATTTGATCTTGGGACGTAATGTTTTTTAAAGTTTACTTTTCAGCTTATTCTGTAATATTTTTTGTTCTAGCACAATACCACCGATGCGTGTACCTGTGTATGTGATTTCATATTACCAAGAAAGACCCTAACAAACTATTTTAAATAAATACCAACAATTGTTAAGTTTTGCGACGTGTCTAACTTTACACAACGCAGAATAACACCGACCATAGAGACGGAATTTCATGCAAGTGAAGTTGGTTGCGATATCTATAAATTTCACAACAATTTTTGCATATTATTGGTGCCGTGAAATTGAGATTAGATTGGAATAAAAATTAAGGCTCTATATACGAGAAATATATTAAATAAATAAACAAGTATATTACATAAAAAAATAAGCCTGATAAATAAAATATTGATAGGATATTATAATGAGCTCCAAAACGCCCCCTTTCGCATGTACTTTCAATATAGTTTCAATTTCTGTTATATAGAGGTGCAGAGCAAGTGTTCATACTATGCCGACTTAACGCCCGAGGCATTATCTACCAGTGAAAAATACAACATAAATAATTGTCTTTACACGTACAATATTACAATATATATATAGTCTAAGATGCCGACATACCAGTTGTCTAAGTTATTATTGTTGTTATTAATGACGTAGTGTTTACTCTAAAGGTGATATATGACATAAGAAAATCAGAAAGGTCACTCACAATCTCAACCCGACTCACAATTTGTCTTACATTTTTGTATTCTGATAAATTTAAAAAAAGTAACCTATATAATATTAGTAAAATTAATCTAACCGTTGAGTCTTTATATATAAAAGCAATAGTTTTTAAGAAAGTAATGATGGTAATTTTGTACTATATGAGAAAAATTCAAGTATCAATATAATGGAAAAGGTAAAGAAAAAGTGAAGAGTTTTCAAGTGTTCAGTGTAAATTATATATAAAAATGGTCATGCATCAAATCAGATAATTTTTTATACTGATATTGCGAATAAAAATAAATCAAAATTAACATATTTTTGCTTTCACAGTTCTACATTTAAAGGAAATAAAAATCCAAATGTTGCTTAATTAAATGGCAGATACGTGGGTCTTTAACGGTAAATAAAACAATGCAAAAAAAATAGATGGCATCATAAGTATTTAAGTCGCCCGAGATTACGTCAGAATGCATTGTTAGATTGTTCTACAAAATCAAAATTTCACGGTACAGCCAGCAAATCAAACAACAATCACAAACACGAACATAATTTGGACATCAACAAGCCAATTGGTTACTTAATGAACATTTCTAAAAGTGAAGATTATTCATCTACGTTTATTGCTAATAATACATTATATAATATAATTTTAGATTTGTATCAACTCTATATCTCTCTAGGAATGAATAGTCGTACTGTTTCCGTATTGTGTATCTATTTAGTAATTATTAACTCTCTCATACTTCCTAAATGCCGGTCCAACGAAAGCATTACATTCTTAACTTTGATTCTGATACTTCTAAATTTTAAAATCTCATAATTCACTTATTCAAGCATACCTTCATCGACCTTACTTTCATCTGTCGAAAGTTTAATTTAATTTGATAATAATCAAAAGCATTCTGCACATTTATAATAACAGATAAATAAAAGCCAATCAAAGTCATATAACAAGTCCTAGATTCGATTGTTATGACCCAGACTTTATTTTTAATATTCGAAACAAAACCTTATTAACTTTCTTGTCAGTTAAGAACTCTAACGTACAATGCTATATTTTTTTATTTAGACATTTAAAAATGTAGTGTATGTATGTGTGCGTAAGTGTTATGTGCCTATGTGTTACAGTATTACATACCTTAGACTCAGATCTGGACTGGCGCACCGTATCACCGGACTGGGCACCGCTGGCACTACCAAGTATGCCATGGTCATGTAATACTTCCACACCTGTAATACCATGTCTTAAATATTGGTAGCAACAAATATGATATATGTACATACATAACTTCACGCCAAATCCCTTGCGGGGTAGGCAGGGAGAACGGAGCGCCATAAGACACGATTCTTAAACACCTCACTCGCTTCGTTGACTTTCATAACTCTTTTCATGCACGCGCGTCGATTTTTGAGGCTTCTAATATCACCTTCCTCCAGAACACGTTCTATTTGGTTATGAAATGTGTGCCTAGGCCGTCCTCGACTCCTACATCCATCCGCTTTTGCATTGTATATCTGCTTAGACAATCTTGCATCATCCATCCTTTCTACATGTCCGAACCATCGGAGCATGCACTTTCTTACTTTTACACCGACGCTCTCTTTCAATCCGACTTCCTTCCTTATAACCTTGTTTTCCACGCGGTCAGCGAGGGTCAATGCGCTGATTTTGCCCAATGCCCTCGTTTCGACCGCGTTTATCCTACTTTCATGAACGCTCTGCCATACCCAGCTCTCGCTTCCATAAGTTAGCGTTGGGATCAGTATTGCATTGTGAATTGCTAGCTGGGCTTTTCTGCTAATATCTTTTGCGCCCAGGAATCTGCCCAATCTGCCCCATTTACTTTATTTCCTAACGCTACTCTTCTTTCTACATCAGCGGTGTACCTTCCATCATTGCTAAAAGCATACACTTACATACACATACATAACTTCACGCCAAATCCCTTGCGGGGTAGGCAGAGAGAACAGAGCGCCATAGGGCACGATTCTTACACACCTCACTCGCTTCGTTGACTTTCATAACTCTTTTCATGCACGCGCGTCGGTTTTTGAGGCTCTTAACATCCCCTTCCTCCAGAACACTTTCTATTTGGTCTTGGAATGTGTGTCTTGGCCGTCCTCGACTCCTACATCCGTCCGCTTTTTTTTTATTTAAAAGCACATCCAAGATATACAATTTCATTCACCTGTTCCAGCACTACATCGTCAACCATTATCCTTGCATCCGTTCTGGATTCCTCCCTTTCAAACACCATAACTTTCGTTATCATCACATTCAATTGTAAGCCTTTCATCAAACAATCATCTTTCATAATAGTGACTAGTGTTTGCAGATCAGACAGCGATTCGGCTAAGAGCAGGGCGTCATCTGCGTAAAGCAGGCAGCTCACAACTAGGTCACCCATTCGCATCCCTACATCCATCGATCTCACTCTCTGGAGACAACTGTCCAGGTACAGGATGAACAGCCGAGCGGACAGCACGCAACTCTGTCTGACGCCGATATTGACGTCAAACCAGGGGGACAAGCCGCCGTCAACACGCACACACGCTGTGCAGCCCTCATAAGAGGACTGATATATGCACTTAAATTTATACTATAACATAACATAACTTCACGCCTTTGTTCCCGACGGTGTAGGCAGCGGCTGTTAAGCCTCGTCTCGCCGTTATGTTTACGTCCCAAATGGAATAGGTGGCGAACCTATTGCCATACCGGGCACAAAGTTTTAAATCATCGATTTTTATCACATTTATCTTCCGAAAACAATTTCGAAAAGTCATTGGTGTGAGCCAGTTGTCTGGAATCAAATCCGGACCTCGGGATCAGAAGCCGTGTGCCCAACCACTGGACCACGGAGACTTTTCATTTATACTAAAAAAATTATTAACAGACTATGATATATATACTAAAAAAATAATAAACAGACTATTTATAATAAACAGACTAAAAAATAATAAAAAGGTTCGTTAATTTTGTACTACTAAAGTAGTAGTATTATGAAAGTCAAAGAGACGAGTGTAATGTGTAAGAATTATGCATTAGGGCGCTCTGCTCTTTCTGCCTACCCCGCAAGGGACTTGGCATGAGGTTGTAAATGTGTGTAAGTAAGAAATACATGCATGTAATTCGTTTGCTGTTTATGCGTTTGTGTAATGTGTTTTTAAGTTATGTTTACGTATATTATATTCACTCACTTGCATATATCCGTCTCTTTCCTTCTCAGGTTTTCTGGGCAAAGCTGGCGAACGTGACAGCAGTGAGGCGCGATTATCGTTGACTGGTCTAAAATTATATATAAACAACAAAATGTTTAGCTCTATTTTTTTTACATCCTAATCTCTAAAGATCCTAATCCTAATCTCAAAATTGAGAAATTGATTGCAACGAGCGTCAATACATACGCAGGTTCAATAATGGTGAAAAGGGCGTGTATCCTGGCATGCAACATTGGCCACGCCTGCTGTATCGTGGACGGACACCGCGTCAGTACACGACCGCGCTCCATCAAGCCGAACAACACCACCTGCGAATCAAACGTGGTCAGTGTGAGTAAATTTTACCCGAATGTACCAAAAGAGTATTTTTATAGTGTATTGAAATAACTACTTTCTGCAAAATTCATATGTAACGGTTTTTTAATTTTTATCTCTGTCTGTTCGTTCCAGCTAATCTCTGAAATTGCTAGACCCATTTTGAGGGGAGTTTTATTGGCAAGTAGCTGGTGTAATTGGGAGTAACTGAGGTTACTTTTTAAGAAAAATGTTTTATTTATACATTGATTGCTTCCGGGGCGAAAAAATGTTCGTGGGGTTAGCTAGTAATACATTTATGCTTTGGCATGCTTTATAGTCTAGGCGGCTTAACAAATTTACCATTGAGTGTAGAATCATTATAAGCGCCACAGTTGTACATGTTAAGTTCGGGAATATTGCAAAAATACCGAGGGAAATGCGCATTGTTTGTGCATTCTGGTAGTTGGATTTTTAAATATTTTAGAGATATTTACTAAATTTAAATCACGAACAAGAATTTATACATTTGGCAAATCAACTAGATTATCCATAATAGTATTAACGATATTAATATCCATTAAGAATGTATAATTGTGTTTAGTTCATACCTCCCAAGGATCCGCACTATTAGAAGCGCTGCCACTCCAGCTGTTCTTGCTTGATGTCTCATCATGTTGCAAACCTACAATGTTATATTAACATGTTATGGACACAAAACACACACACTTTAAATAGTAGAAAAAGTCTCTCTTCTTCCCATCCCACTTCCGACCCCTTCCATATCTCATTTTAAATGCCGGGTACGCAACTGTAGCACTAAGTTGCAAGTGTCAATAGGCGGCGTTATTTGCTTATCATCCCCCCTGCTGGTTTGCCTACCTATCATATAAAAAAAACCTTCGATTGTTATAGTTACCAATAAAATTAGTTCAGCCATTTCAGAATTGAACTGGAAAAGGGCACTATATCATACAATCATAATTTTCTTGCCCTTATACCTAAGTGGGGTCGGCACAACATAAAACAAAACAGTAATAGGCCACACACAGTCAAAATCCATAAAACTAAAAATAATAACATTATTTTTACACCAAGGATTGGTCTGATTTGATCTAACTTTTTAATTAACAAAGCCATTAAAATTAAGCGAGGAGTGTACTTGCCTGCCGTCCAGACAGCGTGAGTTCTCTCAACAATCCACACAAGGTCTGGTTGTCCAGCGGCCAGGATGGCTTGTTTCTCCGCAGGTGGTAACAATGGTAGACATCGTTCAGCGAAATAGGGCACATGAAGGTCTGCTTCATCAATAAATGCTGGTTCATCGCGGGTAAGTTGTAGTTTCTCTAATAGGTATTTCACTTCCCTATAGTAAAAAGATTAGATTATCTTATGACAGATGTACAAATATGAATTTATGAACAATTGAAACAGCACTTCGATTTGGAATTAGAAGTATCGAGTTCGAATACGCGTACGCATCAAAGATTTTACGAAAGTTGTGTATTTGTTAGCCTCCTATTACATTCTACCAAAATTAGAATACAGCGACGTCAATACATTATTAGATATCAGAGATTGTGATACATTAGCAGTAGTCGATAAATATTTCAGCTTCTAATGCGTACATAAAAGCTAGTATTGATTTTGACAGTCTCGCTGGTCCAGCTCTATGCTTACGATTCAGAAATCGTTTGATCGATTCCAAGCTCAATGACATTCTCAGAATTCTTTTCGGAAGTTATGTGTGATAAATATCGATGACCGACAACTTTGTGCTCGGTGTATGCTAATAGGTTACGCCATTGATCTACTTCGGACCTAACGAATCGGCAAGTCGATGCCTACACATTCGAATAAAGAACTGTGTGAAATGATGTTTATAATATTATGCACTTAGGTATAAGTTATGCCTTACCGAAGCACATGTACTGCTAATCTTCTAGGATATGCCTTGCATTGACACAACATAACGAGTCCAAGTGCTTCAGCTCCTCTGATCACAGAGGCCAGTGTCTCCTGTTTAGTTGGCACACTGCTAGCAACTGGCTCACCGTTCTTCCAACTTGTTAACAGCTGGAGCAGCATACGAAGACAATTCTCTACTAACTGCGGGGAAGTGTCCTGGAAATTATCAAATTTATTATCCACTGAACAAGGAAGTGTTTTGGAAGTGCGGAATTCTACCTGAGAATTACTATTTATTAAGTTTTATACATCATTATAGAAAATACTACCTGGACTTCTTTGGCCAGGAACTGCGTGAATCCTGCAAGTACATCCTGTCTCCATTCAGGGAAATCCACAATCAATGTCTGGAGGCTTTGGAATGAGAGGCCGCGCAATTCCTCATCCATGTGCACAGTGAGGCGAGAGAGCAAATCAACCAGCTCATTTGAAGCCATACCCTCAGGTATAAGTCTAGGAATTACCAAACAATTAGCAAGATATTTATGGATACTTAGCAAGAGACTTTACTGATGTTCATCATAAATAAGATGAATAACTCTTAAAAAATATATAAATTAGCTATTTAAGAAAAAACTAAACCTGATACTTTAACCATCAATAATTATTATGTTCGGAATCTGAGCCCATGCATTTGAAGTGAAAATGTAGCAGTCGAAATTAGTTATAAACCGGACTTTTAAAAAAACGGACAACGAATATATAAAATTACTCAGTGATAATGATAAACGGGAATTAACGCGACACTTTTTTAGGTAAACAAATATTTACCTTGATTAGCTTGACGTTTCGGCCAGGTTGCACTGGCCGTGGTCATGTTTTTTTTGTATATAAAATTACCATTCTTATTTATTGAAATCAATATGTTCACGGAATAGCATTGTTGTTCAGAGTCCTAGTATTACTAGTTGGAAAGAACAAATCTTTCCTGGACGAACGTAAATGTATGTATGGTTCCCAAAAATTATGTATCATTACATAGTATAAAATAAAGTCGCTTTCTGCTGTCTGTCCCCTTATATGCTCATATCTTTGAAACTACTCAAAGGATTTTGATGCATTTTTTTAATAGATGAGAGGGTATCAACGGGTTGGTTTTTATCTATAATTCATGTATGATTTAGTAAAGAAAAAGTGACACGTCCAAAATGTATTTATTCATTACTTTTGTTGCGGAACAAAGTTCGCCAGGTCAACTAGTAATATGTTTAAAAGGGCTATATAAATTGAATACCGATAAACATTATAATTTTGATGTTTAGACAAAGTACTTTGAAATGTTCATAGTAATGTATATATATTGCTCACCTGGGTATGGCAGCAACACACGTCCTAAATAAATCAATCCGTGGTTTCCTTTCCCCAGTATTAATCTCTTGCTCTTTGGTCACATTCTGAGTATTGGTTAACATCAGAGGTCTGCCATAGTGTGCATCCAATGCCCTCAATATCTCAACCAGAACTCGCCTTACATAAGGGAAATAAGCGCTCATCCCTATAGAGCGTGCTGTCTCGTCAGTCAACATTTTATTCAAGAATGTCTTCTTCACTCGAAGGGTATTTCCAGAAGGCAGTGTTCCAGATGTTCTTGGCATAGGCGGTTCACCTTCTTTTTGTTGTAAGCTATCCGCAACTACTAAAAACGCTCGAAGACCAATTGACATCCTTTCTGGAGTCAGAATAATCTTAATCGGCCGCCCCACCATCAGCAGATCGAAAACTATCTCACGCATCGCGAAATCCAGTCGCTCTTGGGCAATGAACTGTATGATTTTGACAAAAATATTGAGAGGCATATCGCGTGGTACCACTCCCTTGGATCCCTTTGGGAATAGTGAATTCACAATGCTTTGTAAACGAGACTGTGTTGCTGAATTGCTCTCACACTTGATCCTTATCATATACACCCAGAGTAGTCGATACAGTGACTCTGTGGGAAAAACAAAAGTAGTCAAATTTTCCAAACTTCTCATTTGATACTAACGGTTAATTCAATTAAATAATTTATCAACCTTTACAAAATGCTTAATATTTTTTGCTATGCATTAATATAAGAGCATACTGACCTAAAGCCACTCTGCACATTTTGGGATCCCTGTTCTTAAGGTGCGACAGACACATGGCCAGGAAACAGTGCCAGTTGGCCAAGAAGAACTGCTTCTGGGATACACATAACAAGCACGTAACAAGTGGGAACAACGCTAGCCTGTGTTTCGACTTCGTACTAGCATCTAGAGTGTGACTGTATAGTATCTCCACAAAATTCTTCAAACATGGTACGTTCACTTCATTCTTCACCGTCTGAAATATTATTTGAATTTAGCAATTAGTATACTAACATTCTGTAGTTTTGGGTGACAGGTCGCGGTCTAACGTTAAGTCGTGTCGTTCCTTTTTAAAATTACATAAATTAATTTAAAACTTATTTAATTAAAGACATAAATTGTCACTCACAGCAGCTACAGGCACAAGGATTTCAACAAAAAGCCCAGCCAGGGCGTGTCTGATATCCTTATCTTTGACTTCGAGAAAGTATTGCGCACACTCTTGGAGGAACTGGAAGGAAGCTTCGAATTCTTCTATGGGTACCATTTTGACACGAAAGAACTTCATACCCATAAGCAAAGATATTATGCTTTGTGTCGTATGAGGTGACGGCTCCCGGCTTTTCAGCTCCTGTATGGTGTCAAAAATAAATTATGCAGTCATTTTAGTATTGACTTTAATGTAACACTTGACTGTTTCAAATGATAGGTCACAAAATTGGAGAAAATGAATATGATGAAAATGAATGAAGCATATATACGAAGGTAGAATCAGCGTTACCTAGAATTCAAACATTAGGTCGCCATTAATATATCTCATCTTCATTAATTAAATATTGCTAATTTTAACAGACTTTTATAACTCGAGTTTTTTAGTTTTAGCAGTGTCATTCATTAAAAATATTATTTTCCACATATGATCCGTAGCGTAAACACATGGAACAGCGGTTCAAAACTTTTCGGAATCATTCAAGTACAGTATTTGAAATAGTGTGTATAGTATGTACCTTTAGTTCTGCAGTAAAACGCTTCTTGACTGAAGCAAAACGCGATTGTGCCAACACGGCTACCACTTCGGCATACAAATCAGCGATTAAATGCACATTCGCAGCGTTAGGGTTGGATTGCAGTCTGAAATTTAATAACACCATAAATTATAATTTGAAAAAGCACCATCAGTCCTCGTCAGCTTACAAAAAAGAGGGTAAGTTTCAGTACCCAGGATCTTCCATCCAAAGCCTTATCTGAATATCAGATCAAAACAGACAACACAACACATACTTAATCATGGTTTAAGTAGAAATAGTAATTATATCTGTATGTAAATTAAATTTTTCATAGCTTTGCCGGTGGCCTTTTAGATATTTAGAGATAAAACTTTTTTATGTGTGGCATATGAACAATCTACAACACTGAGAAGGTCACAGTTGGCATTCCCAACCCTTAAGATGCACGTGCATTTTCTGAGAGAACGTGGTATTTCTCCGGTTTCGCCGTCGAATTCTTGTAGTTAAATAAACTTATATATAATGTGAGTAATTTCACTAGAACTTACCCTTCCTTATAATTGAAGCGCTTGAATGCAACATTCTCGATAAGTTGGACCAAGTCCTCATGCCCTGGATGAAATGGTAATTGCTTCAGTACTTCGATAAGCGCCAGACAAAAGAGAAACTCTACAGCAAGATCTCTCCTTTCTGCTTGTAGTTCCTCACAGCTTCGCTCAACTGTCTCTGTACTAGCACCACTACCTGATACTATGTAGATTATACTGTGAAGTAAGAATATTATATCAGCTATGTTGTAACATACATATATAACTTCGCACCAAGTCCATTGCGGGGTAGGTAGAGAAAACAGAGCGCCATAAGGCACGACTCTTACACACCTCACTCGCTTCTTTGACTTTCAAAACTCTTGTCATACACGCTCGTCGATTTTTTAAGACTCCTGACATCACCTTACTCAAGGACTCTATATTGTAACAAAAATTTAAAATGTATAACAATTAATTTATATGACGCCGTGCTTGTAGCTGACTTGCCGTAGGACCTGCAAACACTAGCCACTAATATGAAAGATGACTACATAACTTTACGCCAAATCCCTTGCGGGGTAGGAAGAGAGTACGGAGCATAAGGCACGATTCTTACACACCTCACTCGGTTCCTTCGCGCAAAAAACCTTAGTTGAAAAGCCCAGTTAGCATTCAACAATGCGGTACTGATCCCAACGCTAACATATGGAAGCCAGAGTTGCGTATGGCAGAGTGTGCATGTAAGTAGGATAAACGCGGTCGAAATGAGGGTAAAATGCAAAATCTGTGGAGTGACTCTCGCTGACCGCGTCGAAAACAAGTTTGTGAGGAAAGAAGTTGGATTGAAGAGTGTCAGTGTAAAAGTAAGAAAGGGCATGCTCCGATGGTTCGGACTTGTAGAAAGAATGGATGATGCATAATTTACTAAGCAGATATGCAAAGCAAAAGCGGATGGATGTAAGAGTCGACGACGGCCAAGACACACATTCCATGACCAAATCCAACGTGTTCTGGAGGAAGGTTAGGAGGCTCAAAAATCGACGCGCGTGTGATAGATTATTCAAAAATATGACGTTTAATTATTGAAATATGTATGGTTAAAATCTGTCTGTCTTCTATATAAATGTCTACTTACACAAATAAGAAAAATTTTGGAAACTATGTAATGAATAGGTGACATTTTGTGACTTTGTAATTCGGAGGGTAGATCTCATTTTATGTTGTTTGTTAGTTGCTATAAAAAGACGTGTATTCATTGTATTGAGACACATACTGTGGGCGAACGAAGCAGACGGAGCTCTGAGTCTTCTACTACATAAAAGCTAAGTGGATTTATCAAAATAAATATTAATAAGATATTGAATACTAAATAAATAAATACTATTAGATGAAAATTAAAAAATAGTAAATATTAATAATAATTGAATAAATAAATATAACCAAATAAATTAAAATAAATTTATATGAAATGTTGTTTTTGTTACTACCTGCCTTTTAGTAAATATAAATAAATATGTAATACTACCTATATCTTTTATTTTATTAAATAATATATAGTATTTAATCTATCACGTGCATGAAAAGAGTTATGAAAGTCAACGAAGTGAGTGAGGTATGTAAGAATCATATCTTATGGCTTTCTGTTCCCTCTGCATACCCCGCTAGGGATTTGGCGTTAAATTATGTATGTATATTATATACCGTTTATGTGATGTACTTACCTTTTATTTCTAAGATCCTGGTGAGGTTTCTTTGCTTGTTCGTTTAGCTGTGGTGAGTCAGCCATCTGACGATCGTGCCAACCGAACAACGCCCTGAGTAGTGATGGTAAGCAATGTTCAGCTACAGTACCAAATGCTTGTAGAATCTGATCTAACTGTGGGTCTTCACCGCGTTGTAATGTCTTGGCTAATGGTTTTTCCTGTAAAATAATTACATAGTTCTTGTGTTCTATTAGGCGATTTATTAATATTCCTTATTAGCTTCCAACTACTAGACCAATGTACTTACCATGGGCTCAGCCATAACTGCTTCCATTTTTCTTTCAGCCTGTACAGTAAACTCAGTGAAGAGTAACCGCATGACGAACTCTCCGGGTCGCAGATCCGGTTCTTGTGTAGATAAAACAGGACCTTTGTGAGGGCCCCATGGCAGCATTGATCCTAAAATAAAATAATTATGGACCAAGAGGCTAATAATTTTAGACAAGGTTTTTATAATGATCAATCTACCAAAGACTTCTAATAAAAATATTTAATATGTCTGTTTTCCATTGTTAATTATACCAAATTGCGTGAAAAAAATGATTTACAATTATTACAGTAATAAATGCATATATGATAAAAGCAACGCAAATCAAATACTTGTAATAAAAATGGAAACAGTACTATTATTAATGCAAGGAAATCCCTTTATGCTCAATATAATCCAATATAAAATGAGTGGTTACAATAATATCGCAATAATCACTTCAATATGTGAATATATTTTTTAAATTTTTTAAGTTTACACATTCCAGCAAATCCTTTCGGCTAATTTATAGCTCCGAATTAAGCAGCTGTAGCCTGAGATTAAAAATTGGATGTGTTTACAGCGACAAGTATAACAAAATCTGATCAATGTTATAAAAAGAAATAATACACACTACAAATTTCAAGAAAGATTTTGTCCTTATTATAATTTAGGATATGATTGAAAGACAACATGCTTATGGCATTATTATTTTCTTCCATCGGAAGTTCGGAATACTATAGTCTAACATAAGCTATAGTTTATGTTTCATACCTCTAGTAGAAATATAAGTAGCCACACTAGTCCCACTTCGCCAATCGCTAGATAGAGTGGTGACTGGTCTTTCGTGCTGAGTATGTATACTATCGGTGGATGAAGATTCATTTTGTACCGCTACACTATCAGTCTCTTGGCGAACTTCTGATACCACACTAGTCTCAGACTCTGCTTCACTTGATACCATAGATGAAGGTGCTTCTTCAGTACCAGAAGCTGTGACATTAATATGACATTAAAAAATAAACTTCTCACTTCATGTCAATCATTTCTAGTTTTAGTTTAGACAATTAATATACCATGAGTTGTTACTCTGTATCTTCTAAGCATTAATATACTAATATTTTCATGTGGGTGATAATGTGTTTGTTTTGTTTTCATATATTATTTCAGTGTGTAAAGTTTTCTAGTCACTATTATATAATGAATGAAATTTTAACAAAACTTATACCAACCTGACATATCTTCAGGGTGTCCCTCTGCTGGGACCGAACTTACTGACTGAAAATCTTCAGATAACATCATTGTTTTTTATATTGCTTAGTAGTTACCGTTCTCAATAACTGAAAAGATTTATAGAAAGCATATATTATATAGGAAATCACCTTAATAGCATCAAATATGCTATCACTAAAATAACTTGCCACTAGAATATACTAATTGAATATTAATTAACTAAAAAAAATATGAAAAATAGTTCACCTTTGATCACCTCATCAATTACAGTCATCATCTCTCAGTTCCTAGAACAAAATACTAGATTAAGATATATACCTATCATTAAATTTATGAACCTTGATCAGTGTTTGTTATCAAAAACTCAAATTATTTGAACATCTAGTAAGAGAGACAAACAAATGTATAAGGTAAAATTAGCTAATATCTTACATGTACAGCCAAAAAGTTAAAATGATAAGTATTACATGTTCATGAACCTTTAATTAATAAAAATTAACTCTTATTTTCAAACTTTAACAAACACAGATATTTATTTAATAATAATTCATTTAATGAGATTTCCTTACAATCCTATGAATAGTTAAAATATAATTCAAATATGAATTTATAGGGTAATACAATAATAATCAGCATCAAGTTATCTGTGTAATACCTACCTAATAAAAAAAATGTCAAATATATCTTAAAAACCACCATTAAAACAATGTTCAAATCCTGTTATGATTCTTTTATTCATGAGAATGATTTAATAACTGAAGTAATTCTTTCTTATAGGCAGCAGTAGAATCACATTGCCTCTATGGTAGCTACCTAAAGATATGACCAACAATGACTTTATCATACTAAACCTGCCTGCTAAATTTTTGCTCTGAAGAAATTATTTTAACGTTCAAATTCATAGCATAGCTTTGGATTTTCATCACACAACATGAACACTAAACTATTAAAATCGTAAGATCTAAATAAATACCCACTTTTATTAAAAATTGTTGGTTCTTTATAAATTAAGTTTTTGGGACCTAAATTGTAATTATATAGTTGAAATTATACTAATTTTGGACATTGCAACAACATTTTTGTAACGATATTCGCAATCAAGTCAAGAAATGCATAGTACCTACCTTTGAACTGCAATCATAAGAATAAAAACGAGCCGTGAGTGTACATCATAATTCACATTTCCAATTATTATGTTTTTAGTTGAAATGAAACCGATCCCAGAATAATTAGGAAATTATGAAATACTGACTAAAATATTTATATTCACCACAGAGCAGTAAAATTGAAATTAATGATATTTTTTTATGTTAACAGCAATCTGCCGGTACTCTCGGCATTTATTGCCAGTGTCGCGTAACGTAAGGGTACTGTTACACATGCTAAAAAAGAGCATACTCATTATGAGCATGCATATGTCATTTGCCGTCAAACAGCATTCTATTTTCAACCATGTTTTCGGAATGTATATGGTTGATATCATGCTCGATACTAGCATGCTCTCATGCTAATAATGAGCATGTGTAACAGTGCTCTATTATCAGCTCAGGAGTCACGGTCGGTTTTTTTAATATAGCTCGCTATACGCTCGTAAAGCTCGCAACACATAAATCTTATAATTTCTACAATCAGCAGTTTAATTGATTACATAAACACACACTACTGCTATTATTATCAACTCAACTGTCTTGAATTCCTTCATGTCAACTAAAAAAATCTAAAAGCAATTAATTAAAATTATTTGGAGAACCAAAGACATGGAATCTAAGAGACTTATGTTGAACAGTGGAAAGAAATAGGCTGATGACGATAAATAAAAAGAAAATATAATACACTGGAAAATAATACAATCACGCCTTTCTCTCATGGGGTAGTTAGAGACTAATTCTTTCCTTTTCCTACGATCCTGACATACATTTCTTGCTTCCCTCACACTCATTATCATTTTCATACATGCTCATTGGTTGTGTCGTTGACACTTTGTGTCCGGTATGGCAATAGGTTCGCCACCTATTCCATCTGGGGCGTAAACTTAACGGCGATACGAAGCTTAACAGGCGCTGCCTACGCCTTCGGGTTTCAAAGGCGTGAAGCTATGCTATGTTAAGTGTTATGAAAAATTTAATATTTTCGATAGTCTTATTAATTTCTATCTACATAATTATATTCTAAAATGACAATTACAAATAATATGTGGAATGTCTTAGACCGATAGCAATTGCGACTTGCGTTTGTCAAGAATTCCGTGTAATCTATGTTATTTGTAATACATTATTTAATTGACTTCAGCGATCAAAATCTTACGATTTACATTCAAATTATATTACAATAACATTCGAATTATATTACATTTACATTTTAATAATTTTAATACAAATTAAAATAAATCGAACTTTTGCGGTATTCACCGGTTTATTTTCAACGCTATCTATATCCTATGATTTGTATAAAATGGCGTCAGCCGAGTTTTTAGAGCAAGCGTTATCTACAAACGTCGATGAGAATGCCGTAAACGCGATTGTTGGCTCACTTGAAAATCAGTTGGTGACACCTACGCCTTCAGTATCGTCACAGAATAATATTGTGAATGTTATACCGTCTCAAAATTGTAATATTACTACAAATGCGGGCTCTATTATAGGCAATCAAAAGTATATCCTGGACCCAATCAATTGTGGTGGCTTAGTGAACAATATACAATCCAATTTTAGTTCAAACTCGAGTGTTTATAATAATGTGCGGTCTCCAAATCCTGCAACTTTCACTTCTTTTGCATTAACGCGTGGTGTAAATGATTCCAGTGACACAATAAAAGTGTTGTATTCACAGGCACAACCTCTTAATTCTAACGGTGTCACATTCTCAGCGCAACCGTTGACGAACGGTTGTATTGGACAGCCGCAGAGCCAGTTGTTTCACACTGTTGCTGGTGGAGTATTACCTCAAGGCAACAAAGCTCTGAACATGCAACCTCCGCTCGTCATAAAACAGGGCGCCAATACGGGCCAAGTGGGTATACAGCCTGGAATGGTGACTGTCCCAATGAGTGTAAATTCTAGCATGCCTGCTTCAATTCCTAATGTGATGACACTGAACAAGCCTGGCGGGCAGAATGTTGTTGTGACCACACAGAATTTGGGCTCTGCTCAGCCTGCTATGCTCCCTAATGTTCAGATTTTGAACATGAGGCCGGGAACTCCTGCAGTTGCTGCTCAGAAGTCTGTTGCTACTGTTTCACCAAGAGTGGTGATTGGAACGCCTCAAGTTGTTGGTACGAGAGCGACTGCTCCAGTAAGTTAGCAGTCTGTACAGTCTGTGCAGACAATTTTGCTCAGTATTCTCACATAATTGCATAATAAATGATTATACTCTTGTACAGACACTACTTGAGGCTGCTAGAATATAAATGTTGACTGAATATAAAATTGTATGTAAAAATATTAGATGTGTGCAACAAAAATGTATAACCAATGGAAATTAAGCAGGTTTTTGCCTATAGTCCCCATGCTGGGCAAATGGGTTGGAGATGTATAAAATGTGTTGTGATGTGTAAAATGTCTACATATAATGTGGGTAGGACTTCTTTGATTACACAACATTTAAAATTAATGAACATGTTGTGGAATAATTTGTTTTCCATCAAATATAGTAGAAAAGGATTTAGTTATTTATTAGCAGACCGCTGATATACTTCTCAGCAATTACTGGTAATGACTAAAAATAGCTCATTAGAACATTACTCAAGGCATATATTAATAAATTGAAAATAGAAAGAGATCATTGATTTCATTTAACATTTACAAGGTCAAAAATTTTAATGATATGTATTAATGTGAAACTAAGCGGTCTAAGATGCTCCATTGGTTGTAAATTTCTTGCGAGCCCTAAATATAATTGATGTTGTTTTAAAATGTTATATGTAATCATCTGCATCACCAGGTTTGTTTTATGTCTTCCACAATATTCATGTTCTTTCAGTCTCAATGTGCACCTATTCTGTTCTTTCTGTAAAAACACTCGCTTCTAAATGAATTGGCTGGTTGGTGAACATTTTATTTTTAGTATGGGATTAATTAATTCCATACAAAGCATAAAATTTAACAGGGATCAATTAAAATAGCCTGTGCAGCATTCCCTCTACTGCTACTTTGTTTTGCCATTTCTCTGTTGTTATTTTTCATTTCTCACAAATCACATTTTAATCATTGTTTGAGTACATAATAACAAATCATTATTTTTTAAATACATGTTAATAATACATAGGCTAATTTTATGTTGCATGTCAGGTCTGTTAATATAAATATTTAGGGAAATCGCTTCATTATAAGTCTGTTATACTGCAAATATATTTGCGAGTCTGTGTATCAACTGATACATCTCTTAAAAATCTTCATCTATTTATGCTTTTTACATATTATAAATGTTACAAAGATCAGTAAATTACTGTTGTGCAAGTATTTATACCCAATATATAAATATAAATACATATAACTAAGCTTCGTAAAATTCACAAATTTAACTATAAATTCCTGTGTTAATATTATAGTTACTTGACAGTCATGTGAGAAAATATTTCAAGACTAGCTCATAGGATTTATTAAACTCATAAATTATGTATTGTTTTCACACAAATTTTTATTATGCTTTGTACATAATGCACAGAAAAAGCATAGTATAAATAAGGTGTGTCTCTTTCAAGTTACAGTCTTATGTTGTCCAGTAAATTTAGACCAAAAAATGAGAGTGAAGGTACTCAAGGTCCCAACAAGCTGAAAATCAGTAAAATTATTCAAACATAATAATATTTCAAAGTTCTTCATCATTCCCGTGTATAGAAAAAAATTCAAGGTCATAAAATTGAGTATTGACTTTTAAATATCATTTATATTTCTGTTTTAAACAATTTTAACGATTTTTAGCTTGTTGGTACTTGTATGTACATTTGAATGTCTAAATCGACCAGAAAATATAGGCTAAACTTCTACCATGCTAATCTCACAATTTAACTGCTTCTTATATCCAGTAATATCTATACTAATATTAGAATGTGATAGATTATGGCATTTTGTGACATTTTATGTTATATATGCCAAACAGCTTCTATAGCTATAAAGCAAGTGTTCTTATTTATTTAAAAGCTAGTTCACCAAATAGTGAAAATTTTTCTGCAAGAACAAATATTCTTGTCAAAAATAATTATACGAAAGAGATTCACTAAACTAACCAAATATGTAACTGAAATGTAAACAATTATACAAAAAAAGGAAAAATTGTTGTAGTGTTGAATTTTTGTTGACCCTCACGGTCAAAATGAAATAATACCACTCAAGGTGGAATCCATGCTATGAATTTTAGGCTGTAGATAAATATTTATAATAGATAAAATGTAGTAACAATTTTGTCTCCCTCAAATTTTAATGATAGTTGTTTTTAAGAAATGTGGGATTTAGCATTTATGTTTATTAATTTGAGTTTAAGATATCTTGTACTGGACAACATTCAATTTATAGAATCATCTTTAGAGATTTGGCAAAATCAAAATTAGAAAATGTCTTACGTAATAGCGAGGGTGCATTGCTAACATTGTGTATAAATGATTTTAGTACTGTTGTTTGTACAAAATTTAACCACTTACATGTTATACTAAACCTAACAAATGACCTGCTTTTGTACTCTCAAATTGTATTTGACCTCTAAAAGATATTTAACTATACAATTAGTTTGAACTCAAAAATAAGACTTAAAATTGAAATAAAGCGTTCATTTTTAGATAACGCTGCAAACTCTACAGAGTCTACAACCAGGGCAGCAGGGTCATTTGTTGCTAAAAACTGAGAATGGTCAATACCAGTTGCTCAGGGTGGGTCCTGCGCCCGCACCGAATACCCTCACAGCTCCGCAGGCTCAGACCATTCGGCTGTCGTCAGTGCCGGCAGTAAGTAGGCACCGCCACTCTGCTACACACCCATATTGCATTTTAAAAATATTGAGGGCTCACTCAATAGTTTCTTGATAGAGAACTTGTTTCCACAATTGTTTTGTCCAATTTAGGACATAATCATGTATGTAGAATAAGGTAATGGTGCATGTTCTGATATTATTAACAAGGTAAGAATCATTGGACTATCAAAATGGTTGTGTGTAATCAATCACTAATCATATTTTATATCTCTTATTTATAATTTTGCAACTTCTAGTCTTTGGTGCAAATTTTATCACAAAATCTAATTAAACTTAAATAAAAAGTTGAAAACACGGACATTTGTCTTGGACAATGTTATACTGCAGTGTTTAACAGATTGATTTATATATATATATATATATCAATGTGTTAAACAGCTAAATTGTGTTTGATTTATATATATACACTCGAGAGCAATGAATCCGGGTCACTTAAAGAATCCTAAAAATCTCGGAAACTAAAAATGCTAGGTTAATGCAATAAATTGTATTTAATAGACAATGTAATACTCCTTAAATGAAGGTATTAAAACTTCTTAGTTATTGTAAAGTTATATCATAAAAAAATCAAATTTGAAAAAGGGCCACTTTCGAAGATGGAACTACGAAATTACAGCATTTGGTTTTGCTTTTGTTTGTAATCTGTCATTTATGTGGGTACATAAACCATGTTGATAGGGCTCTATATTCATTATTCAAGCTGAAATTATGTCGCTTACGCCTGAAGAATGCACCAGAATACTTACAATGCTGGAAACCGGCCGGAGTCAGCGCGATACAGCCAGGACTGTTGGTGTGTCGCTGTCAACAGTACAAAGAGTTCTCCGACGTTACGAAGAAACTGGTTCTAACCTACGCAGACCAGGAACGGGCAGAACCAGGTATACCACAGCACGAGAAGACCGATACTTGGTGAACACCATGCTTCGAAATCGCTTTCTTACAGGAACTGAACTCACCAATCAGTTTCGACGCCTCGGAGGAAGTAACCCAAGTGCATGGACAGTAAGACGTCGGCTTGCTGAATCTAACTTAAAACCCCTTAGACCTGCAAACGGCCCTAAACTGGAGCGTGGGCATCGTATTTCAAGACTAAGATATGCCCAGAGCCACGTAAATTGGAGTATTGAAGATTGGTCAAAAGTTATGTGCTCCAACGAATCAAAATTTATGCTGTACAAGCACGATGGAAGACACAGAGTGTATCGAAGACCAGGGGAAAGATTCAAGCAAGCATGCATCGAGGAAAAAGTAGCCTACGGTGGTGGGTCTGTACTTGTGTGGGCCGGAATTTCTTCTGAAAGTCGCACAGAGCTGGTGATCATAGAAAACGGCTCTTTAACTAGCGTAAGATATGTGGAAGAAATCCTCAATGATCACGTTGGTCCATTTATGGTCAATTTAGGTGAGGATGCTATATTTATGCATGACAATGCCCGACCTCATACAGGTAGGATTGTGAATGACTACCTTCAAGAGATGAACATTACTCGTATGGAGTGGCCAGCGCGCAGCCCGGATATCAACCCGATCGAGCATGCTTGGGACGAGCTAGGCAGATGCGTAAAACAACGAAACCCTCCCCCAATCACGCTTCGTGAGCTCAAAATTGCTCTCACAGAGGAATGGGAGAATATTCCCCAAAATCGTATAAGGAACTTGGTGTACAGCATGCCAAACCGCGTAAACGCAGTAATGGAAGCACGAGGAGGCAATACGAAGTATTAAAATTCAAGAAAATCGTAATAAAGTTCAAAAATTTCATGTTTCCTATTTTTGTTTTAAGGAGAGATCAGCAGATTTTTTCTTTATGTAATTTTGTGTTAATAAAATGTATGGTGACTCATATTTTTTTTACTTTCATTTAAGGAGTATTACATTGTCTATTAAATACAATTTATTGCATTAACCTATCATTTTTAGTTTCCGAGATTTTTAACATTCTTTAAGTGACCCGGATTCATTGCTCTCGAGAGTATATATGATTGATATGATATAAAACTGGTTATGCACCAAATATTAGAAATGCACATGCCTTTTATGATATATAATGCTTTTGTTTCCGGGCCTGCTTATAAATGTATATTTGTGCCTTGAGCATTAGTGACTGCCTACTTAGCATGCGTTGGTATTGTTTAGAAGTGTATTAAGTAGACATGCATCTTTTCCTTAGCACCCTGGTGTGGCGACAGTGTCCACGAGTGTGGCGCCACCAGGTCATATTCCAGCACAGATGCCCACGGCCCCTATCGCAGCTCCGGTGGCTGTATCTGCACCTGCTGTGCAGAATGGTACACCTCCTATGCAACCCCAGACGCAACCAATGCCCACAAGTGTTCCTGCTCAAATAGTAAGTTTCACTATTTTTATTGCATATCCAATACAATATAGCATAACTCGCGTAATCTACCTCATATAGTGGCGACTGTTTCGTCTTTAATGTTTTACAAAAGAGATTCTTATTTTCATTGGTCTTAATAAACTCAAATTATTTTGTCAAACATCTAAATATAAATCATATTAGCC
The DNA here is from genome assembly GCA_905147225.2 of Euproctis similis. Taxonomy (NCBI): domain Eukaryota; kingdom Metazoa; phylum Arthropoda; class Insecta; order Lepidoptera; family Erebidae; genus Euproctis; species Euproctis similis. Next base: position 6,711,103 of record LR990107.1, read on the forward strand.
CACACAGGTTGTTCTAGTAGCTATTCCGGAAACCATTTATTCACCTTATTTAATTATCAAGCTTAGTAAGTATTAAACAACCTACGCCTTGTATTTGTACAAATCTGATGATCTGTCAAAACAATTCCGCCTCTTTGCTAGCTAGAATTATGCATATGCAGTGGCGCCAGAGTACGAATTTATTAACTATATACTTTTTATATACATACACTATGACCCACAGAACTTTGTTTCGCCTCAGAAGAAATAGAAATTGTAATTGTGGGTTATCACTTATCCCTAAGAAATAGACATATGCCATCGCGATCTTTTTTGTAGATCTTTTATTATATAATAATGAAGTACATTGTTTTGATTTATCACTCAGGGTTGAGCCAGCGTTTGCAATTAAAGCCCTAAATCATTCATGAATTATAGATACAAAATAGCCCGTTGACACCCTCCATCTATTAAAATAAACCGCATCGAAATCCGTTACATAGTTCCGAAGATATAAGAATACTAGCTGACCCGGCGAACTTTGTTCTGCATCAAAAGTAATAAATGAGTAAAATTTGGATTTTATAAAGTTCTATTTGTGCTATTTATAGTAATATCTTTGTAAATATTCATTTAAATTACATGCTCTAAAGAGCCAGGATCATCTATATTACATACACAATCTATTTAAGAAACTTAATTGGATGAAAATTAATGCTGTAATGTTTAAAATCGCTTCGTAAATAAGCCATTATTTCTCTTAAAAAGTAAAAAAATAAAAATAGTCGGTGTGGGTTATCCCTAAAAGAAAGACATGCCCTCGCGGACTTTTTTGTAGACCTGAAGGTGTTTGATAATGTAGAACATTGTTTTGAACTATCACTTAGGGTTCAGCCAGCGTTTGCAATTGAAGTGCTAAATCTCGAAAATTAATATTTTTTCTTTAGAACATCATATATGAATTATAGATCAAAACCACCCCGTTGACACCCTCTAACTATTAAAAAAACCGCATCAAAATCCGTTGCGTAGTTTTAAAGATAGCGTATAGCGATAGATAGAGTTTTATAGATAGAAAGCATATAAGGGGACAGACAGCGGAAAGTGACTTTGTTTTATACTATGTAATGATAATAATATGGGTTGTCTACCTGTAAGGTTATACCATCTTTATTAACTCTATATCCACTAAAGATTCTAGGTACTAAAATACTATAGGTATTAAAATAACGATCTGAAAGATTTAGTTTAGACCTAACTAGAATACAATAATAAGTTCGAGACGAAATTATAATATATGCTTGCGAGATTTTATATACTATTTACTACTTCTATCCGAAGATGTATGCTATGATGTTGCCACAACAAAGCCTAAATTCGCCTCAATTTTACGTCCCAAATGGAGTAGGTGGCTGGAACCATTTAGATGGGAACAATGTTGTCGGTTATCTATATTTGTGACCAGTGCCAGTGTTAAATATAAAATATCCCTATATAGCGTACCAACCCTATAATATAGGGTTGGTACGTTCAATCATTTGATCAACTGATTGATATAGGAGTAATTATAGATGGGTAAAAATAGGTCATAAAAATTAAAAATTCATCTACATAAATAATAATTTTGATGATATGTGTGAATTGAATAATATTGTCATTGTTCTGATGGGATTTAGTTGTCTAGGTATCCTTCAATAACATGTTCTTTTTCTTCTATTCGTTAGAAACCATCGGATAATACTAAGGAGAAATGTCGGAACTTCCTGGCTAATTTGCTTGATTTGTCAAGTAAGGAGCCTCCGTCAGTTGAAAGAAATGTGAGAAATCTCATACAGGAGTTGATTGATGCCTTAGTGGAGCCCGAAGAGTTCTGCGATAGGCTAGAGCGGCTATTGAATGCAAGTCCACAACCTTGCCTCATTGGTTTCCTAAAGGTGAGTGAAAATACAGTTTATATAATATTTGAGTCATGACAGAATACTTAACCAACTGACATTATTACGTAATTTTAATGGTTGCTCACATGAGTGTTAAAAATATGTTTTAAATATTAAAATACACTACTATTTTTGTAGATAAATGTATTTAACATTGTTACACATTTGACCTACTTTAACTGTAGAGTTTCTTTAACATATTAATTTTTTTTGTATTTAACTTTACGCCTTTTTTAGCCTGTTAAATCTCGACTCGCTACATTTTTATGTCCATGTACCATACACCAGGCACAATTGTCAGTCATCGATTTTGTTTTCACACATAGGCTTCCGAAAATAATTACGAAAAGACATTAGTGTGAGTCCGGAATCGATTCCACGACTTCTGGATTCAGAAGAGTTTGGACACTGGACCCACCAATACTTTTTTTAAAGTATACAATTATGTTAATATTGCTGGAAATTATTCTTAATAGCGAAATATATTGTAGCTATTAATAAATTTTGAGCATAGACTATATTATACTAACTTGTTCTCAACATCTATAAAAAGTAACAATAATTTTGTTATTTGCAGATAAATTAAAAAAGAAACTTCTCATATCTCATAGCAATTCACACTGTTTTATAAATTGTTGACAGAAAAGCCTGCCATTGCTCCGCCAGTCGTTGGTAACAAAAGAATTAGTCATCGAAGGTATCAACCCACCAACAGTCCAGGTTGCGTTCACCAATATATCATCGCTAACTCCAACACCGGCCATACCAACCAACTCTGGAGTACAAATTGTAAGATATCAAAATATTTTATCTATATCTTGTGTATAAAATTATTAATATATACATTACACCAACTACTTTTGATTAATATACCAATCTTCTAGTTGTATATTATTTTTAAGTAATGATAATATAAACCTAACAAGATTTTATATTAATAACCTAACGAGGTTTTATATTAGTAACCTAATGAGGTTTTATATTAGTTACCTAACGAGGGTTTATATTTAGTCATTAAACAATTAACATAATTGCGTTAAGTAGGTTACAATAAAATCGTAAATATCGTCATTATAAAAATGACCTATATAATAACCTAACCTAACAAGGTTTTATATTAATAACCTAACTATGTTTTATATTAGCAACCTAACGAGGTTTTATATTAGTTACCTAACGAGGTTTTATATTTAGTCATTAAACAATTATCATAATTGCGTTATGTAGGTTACATTAAAATCTTAACTATCATCATTATTAAAATGATCATTTTCATTGGCTTTGATATCAAAGAGTTGCTTGTACCTTTTCTGCAAGACTACTTTGATCACTTGAAACGTGACTAGCACCTGTACAATTATTGAGCATTTTAGGATAGTTTTATTAGCAAAACAACCTAAAGAAATGCTTTGCATCATAATAGACATTTATTAAAGTACATAAAACGAGTTATCGATTTTGCATGTATCATTGTAAGTTTTAAATTTAATACCATAGACCTAGCTAGTGTTATGGAAAAGGTTGACGTGTTATGCCAACCCCACCTAGTCAAGCGGGGGGGATGATGGTATCTATATCATACAATTATGCGTGTCCGCTTTTAACATTATTAATAGTACACAGGGTGTAATATATTCCGTTTTATTTTACACGGAGTACAATTATGTTTATAATAACAGAGATAATTCTAGCATCCACCATGAATTGTTGTGTTAAACATTTTCTACTATTATTTGCGACGACGACTCGGCTCGCGTGATTTTCTGTACTAACCATTCGTTTTCTATGATTTACTCTTTCAACTAATCGGATAAGATCCCATAATAACTTTTTTACATCCGTAAAGAAGCAATATCATGTTAGTCGGTCTGTCCTAATTCCTTTGTCCGAACTCTGAAGTTATGAAAACCGAATTGCTCCGTAAAATGGTATCATCCAAAACGCAGAAAAGTGAAAGACAAAATCGCATATCGGCCGAATTCTAAATATATAAATAAATAGAGTTTGTAATATTTTTTAATGCGGTTCAACACATAAAAAAAATCGGTTCGGCAATAAGAATAAAAATAGTAAAATCTTTGCTGTTTAAATTTGATACTTTTTTCCCGTGCAACGGGTACCCGGAGATTTCTTTCAAGATATTTAGCAAATTTTTTTTGCTAAACGTCTCAATGGATTAATGCTTGAGTTAAGTTTCTTATCATAATTATGTTGGCAATCATAGTGGTATAATAAGTTGTAGTGATCATATGCGTGCTTAGAGCGTGTTTATATATTGTGCTATTGTTTGGAGCTCGACAGCGACTAAACTCCATTCGGCATTTTTGTTGTTTAAGTTTTTTAAATCCTCATCAAAAAATAAATCAAAACATCTTTATTCATTAGACTTCTCAAAGCACTTAGAATCGTCATACAACTAAAGTACCCACTTATATCAATAGAAAATACTTAGATCTATCTGAAATACGCGGAGCTTAGATTCCTCTTTCATCACTGTATTGAATGTGAAAGCGTATCTAAGTGCCAGTTCCTGCGGCAGGGCTTCTTGAGAATAACTGGCAAGAAACACAAGATCGACTCTTTTCAATAACCAGCTAAACAATATTCGCTATAGTAAATACAATCAGCATAACACAAAAGGAGCAATTGAATTCCAAGCTTTTTATCATATATGTAATCTGAGGTAAACTAGTAAACCCTTTGATGTAGTCTAGTTTTAGTAGGTATCGAATTTTTAATGACCCGTTTTAATTTTAAAGTAGAGAGTAGGGATTTCTGGAGATTTTCTACGTTACGTTTCGCGTTACGAGCTATAAATATTGTTGTCGTCAGCATTTGCAATGGACACGTGTACAGATTTTTGTTAAAAGTCCAATCAATTCTAGAGGTTTAGTGTTGGACTTCCAGATTTATATACATACTTGGTACCTATTGTTGTTTTACAATACCCAGTTCTCAATGAGATAGGTATTTTTCTTATTAGATAATTTGTTTATAACATCTGGTACTTGCCGTACTTTTGTTTTATTCACTAAATAATATTTATAAACCAATAATAACAAAAAAAACTACAGTAAAGGATTCCTTCACAAAACGACATTGGATGAGAATCATAATGAATATTTGGGGTTATTTATTTATCGGAGACCAATCTCATGTTCCTCTGATTAGTACCTCTTATATAAAATGTTGTATAAATTTGTGAGGACTAATGCTGATGGTGTTGGATGTAGCTGATCGATGATGATGACTCTAATTCGAGTGGCAAGACAACACTGACTCCATTACTGCCGCCGGTGTTGCCATTAACAATGGCGAACACATTGTCCAACACGTTCCCAAAGAACAATAACGTGAGCGAATCGCCGACCGCGATCACTCAGGTTTGTTAACGATATCTGACCAAGAGGGCTGCCATCTGTTCATATTATCTCAACCGACGAGACATATAAATGTATCAGATACTTCGTACCAATGATACTGATTGTAATAACAACTAATTGGCACTAATAAAATATTGTAAGAACACGACTACGTTAAAATTTATCAAGTAATATTAACAGAATACGACTCTAAAACGTACTTTCGGATAAATTGTGTTTCGGTAGCCAACTTTAACCGTAATATCTTCGCAGTCATGTGGGTTAGCGCTGTCTATTATATAGTATGGATGAATAAAAGATCAAAGGCAATTCGGTTTATTATTATTTTTTTTGCAAAATCCTATGATAGCATTTTATATTTAAATTAGAATCAATCTCAATTGACACGGAGTTTCTTGAATATAAAGTGTAGAACTTTACAAAACACAAGATGGCGGCTCTGGTGTTTGTATTTAAATAAATATTTCATATGTAGTAGTTTCGTTTATTCCCCGTACATATAAAAGAGTACGAAACTATGATATTGTTGTAGTCCTTTTTTACGCTTAATATTTTTTTTATTTGCCGTTTTGATGATTTTTTTTTTATAGTTTTTGTCATGTGAGTATGCGTATACTTAATGTAGCACGTTTTTTTTAATTATCGTGAATCCTTGTTACATTGTTGAGTTTTGGGGCAAACCATATTGTGGTAGATTAATTATGAAATAATGAATTAAAAAATAACCTGTCACTATGAGTAAGTTTTAGTATAAAAAAATAATAAAAAAAATAGATTACTGTAAAACTGATTTAAACATACAAAATAGCTTTTAAATAGTCCTAGTCCTACTAAGTTGTACTTAAATTTGTGTAAGAAGTTTGATATAGTGTACGAGTAGAATTTATAAAAGTATTTACTCAAGACCACTTCGTACTTGTATGTATCTCTTTGCTGTTCGATATCGCCTAAATCCATTTCGATCCTCTCCACTTCTCCTACTACTTGATACGACCCTAATATTTTACCATTTAAAATCGTTCGGCATACAATACCATTCGTAACCAATCTATACCTGAATCCGCTTGAAACACTATCCACGCTATGTAGTCAAAGCGTGAACAAACGGCCGCTAGATGGCGATCATCGTTTTTTGATTCGATTGTTTCAAAATATATATTTATACACCGTATAGTTTGATTATCTACGAAGGAGGTCATGCTTTGTCATTCACATATAAAACATACATAGGATATTTAAAAAAAACAAAGTTACTACACACATTACAGTTAATATAATATTTGAATTGCTATTAGATTGATGTTATTGTTTTTCGTGGCGAGCTTTCAACGCTGACGCTGTCCTTATTTGGCATACGTAATGATTGAAACCGACTGTATGTTTCTGCGCATGACCATAATACAAATTGTTCGCATGATATTACAGACTGATATGGCACAAGATTATTGGCTATATTTAAGAAAGAAAGCTTAGCCTGTCCTTTATTAACATGGATTAATTTTTACCAATAGGTTGCATCGGTTTCGGCTTATAAAAAGACATTATTTAATTGACCACATTTATAACGAATTTCTTATTTTATTAACTTTAATTTAATACACGTTCACACCCCAGTTATAACGATTGTCTTGTGTCAATCATCGAAATATGTTATCTGTACGTATATATTAATTTATGCTATCAGAATCTATAAAAAAATTTTTGGATTATTGTCTGAACTGTATATATAATTCATAATAAGGTTCAATAATTATATTTCGACTCGTTATAAAGGAGATTTCGAGAGTAAACTTTCTTTGACGATAGATTTTTGTGTCATAAACTTTGATCATATTCAGTCCAATATGACAGGTGACATGTGTTTCTACTCAGAAAATGAGTTTATTAAAATCACATGTACCACTGTTTTCAGGATTTTGTTTGTGTATATCAACAAATCATGTTTGTTATACAACTAAAAGCTGTTTTCTGTAACACCTTTTGTCTGCTTCTTAAATTTGACTTGCTCTTTAATTCAATTAGATGAAAACCCAAGTTCTTGTTGAGATCATTCAATACCAGCATTTCCATGTCCTGGAAAATATTTTTTATGTGGCATTGCTAAAAATTTACTGATTGCAGCAAAAACCAGTGCAAGCAAAACCTGGAGGGTCTATTGCGGTTCTGCAGAACATCCCGGTACATGCTACATCCAAGATTAATATGAGCAAAATTACGGCTGGTGGAACTAAAGCCATGACAGTGAACAACAAAATCAACTATCCTCGGTCTAATGTGGCCACGAGTGGGCTGTCCACTGTCCTGACCCCTGGCAAGTCTCTATTGAAAGAGAAGGAAAAAAGAACATCCACATTCTCTCATCCATTTGGAGACGACAAGATGGCGGGTGATGACGACATAAATGATGTAGCTGCTATGGGTGGAGTAAACTTGGCTGAGGAAACTCAACGGATTCTTGGATCAACAGAAATGATTGGAACACAGATAAGGTATAGTAGTATATAAGTATTAGTGATATATTATTTAGTACTAAATGGTTAAACTGAATTACAAATTAGTCGAGCTGTGTGGCATAATCAGTTCATAGTACTGTTGTATTTATTATTATTTTATTAATGGTGAGATTTCTTCTGTTTTTCTATTAGGTCATGCAAAGAAGAGTACTTGGTGCCGATGCATTTGATGCAAGCGCGTATCAAGTCGGTGGTCGCTAAACATAATTTAGAGGAACCCACCCTTGAAGTGGCTGGTCTACTTAGTCATGCATTACAAGAAAGACTGAAGAATCTGATTGAGAAACTAGCTGTAATAGCCCAGCATAGAATTGATCTTATCAAGGTAAGAAAATGATTCAGATGGTGGTATATAATCGTTATTTTTATGTGCAAAAAATTTCATGGATCACTAAAATGTCTTAGATATAATAAAAGATATAAATATTTATTTTCATTGTTTCTGTAGACAGACAATCGGTATGAGATTACTCAAGATGTTAAAGGCCAGCTCAAGTTCCTCGAAGAGTTAGACAGAGTCGACAAGAAACGTCGGGAGGATTCGGAAAGAGAGATACTGTTGCGAGCGGCTAAGTCTCGCTCTAAGAACGAAGACCCAGAACAGGCCAAACTAAAAGCTAAAGCGAAAGAGATGCAACGAGCTGAACTTGAAGAAATGAGACAGAGAGAGGCGAATCTTACAGCTTTGCAAGCCATTGGCCCCAGAAAGAAGGCCAAGCTGGAAGGAGTAGGTGGTGCTGGAGATGTAGTGACCAATAGTTCCCCACAAACAACGACCGGTTTGGTGAGTAAAGTTGGTTCTATGCATGAAACCATATTTTTTCAGTCTAAGCTTATGAATGATTATTTAAACAGGCGATAGTGATAAGGATAATCCTCTAATCATCCAATTAAAGACAAACCAATATCTAAGATATATTTTATTCCCTTCAAGAAGACAAATAAGTTGTTTAAAATGCAATGTTGTAGCCTAGAGCTGCATATATATTATTATCTTTCAAATATCACAATCTGATAGACTTTTGTTTAAGAAATTGCACTAATTCTTTTTTCCCTGTGGTACAGACTGGTCGCAGTCAGATGGCGTTGCGGACAAGACTGAAACGTATAAACCATCGCGACATGGTTTTCTTATTAGAACAAGAACGAGATACCGCCCATTCTTCATTGCTGTATCGGAGTTATCTCAAATGATCTTAAATTTCGGCTTACAAAGCACTTGTTTCTGTTTCATAAAGAACTATACAATAATAGGAGTGCATAACAAAAGTTTGAACATATCCAAAGTGTTTTGAAGAAGAAAGTGGTAATATTTCAAATTTATAAGACAGTATAAAGTTAATAAGTAATATATGTAGCTATTAAATGCTAGTTTACTTTTCTCCAATTTAAGTGTTAACAATTTTCCTAATTAAATAATCACAGTCTTCGATAGCGCAATAGTCTAGTATACGAGGACTCCATTTTGGAAATTCCTTTGAGCTCAAAGTCGGGACTTTGGGTATGTCAACTATCCTATTCCACTGGCATAAACTGGTATAAAATACATTTTATTCTACACCACAAAATGTTGTATATTGGGTTGTAGCTAGCTGCATAATACACCTGTTATAGGGGTGATGCTAATTAAAAAAAATATTGTTAACTTTTAAAACAGTTGTATAATATCCGCTTGGTTACTTATCTGGTAATTTTTATGCTAAACTAAGATTTGTTATTAGTATTAAGATTGTTTAATTACATATGGTGATATTATATGTACACATATAAGCTGTTTATAGCTATATTGTTTACATAATACAAGGTGTAAATAAAAAAAAGTATATAATATATATCCATGCTAAATGTAGGTAGGCACATATAGTTGTTACATGTACAGTAATATGTGTATATATATAACTCTTTAATTTTGTTCCTCGTTCAGGAGGCGAGGTCTGTTTTTTGTATTATAATGTTATCAGTGTAAATAGTTTATGAACATTATTTTCACAATAGACAATTTATTGTATGTGTGTATATGAACATATGTATAATAAAATGGAATATTTACAAGTGAAGTAAATGTAGGAAATTATAAGTTTCTATATAGACTTAATTTTCTTTTCTTTAGATTGTTCTCAATGATTTCTCTTGACACATTATGTGACATCTAATTTGTTGCTCTTAAAGTTGTGAATTAGCTTCAAGTCGTTAATTAGTTTTTTTTATTAAAATATCTGGTTTTTCTGCTGGTACCAAAAAAAGTATTTACCAGACTGGCGATGTGCAAATAATGCCATTGTGGTAACATTGTGTATTTGAAACTTTAATTAACTTATTGTGTTCAAATGTAAAATTATTTATTTGTAAAATTCAACAAAACCAAAAAAGTTTCATATCAGCTGGCTGTCAGATTAATTTATTAATAGGTAGTATTATAATACCTATAACATGTAAACATATTTTTAGTACTTGTAAGTATGGCCGCTCCTTTTTCCCTTGAGGAAGGCAGAAATCCCCATACCATTTGTTACAATCTTTGTATGACACACATTTCTTTTTTATTGATTCTTATAACTGCTATCATTACATACCGTGTAAATATTTGTAAATAATAATGTGGTGGGGTTTATATTGTACGCGAAAGAATGAGATTGGTGTGTTAGAAAATTTTTTTAAGTAGTATAATCATTTTTGTATGTAACTTCTTTTAATTGAACCCATTATTTTGTAAGTACTTTTGACTGCAACATGTTATTAGTTTAATTTGTTATAAGTTATATCTGGACCCAGTTCCTGATATCTCCGCCAGAGCTACAATGAAAACTTATTGTTTCGTTGGTCAACTATGACACGCAAATCTCGGACACGAAAATTGAAAAACACGGTTTAATAATCACATTTCGAATTGTCAATAAAAAAAATTGTCCATAGATTAATATAATTTTATAATGATAAAATCGAAAGGATATAGCAGTATGCCAAATTCCATTAGGTTTGTTTATTTTTAATAACTATGTAAACCAGGTGCTGTCTACCTTGGTTAAGATGATTTTGATAAGTAAATGTTTATCTGGAATATATGATGGACTTTGGTATTGTACGTCCATTTGAATATGTTCAAAAAATATTCAATAAACAAGCACTGGTGGATTTAATGTTTTATTGTTTTATACCTATCCAAAATTCAACTCCCAACAGCCTAGTCAGTTAACAGCTAGAAGAGTTCGGCCTACTGAATACTTTATTTAGTTTTTCTCTTTCAAATGGCAGAAGCTTAGTAACTAATTTCTATGTTCATTCAGTTTATGTATGCACTGAAATACTGTTATGTTCCCGTGCAAGTGACAGTGATGACTGCTAGGTAAAAACGAGATAGATATATGCTTGTGTGCACCGTCCAAACGACCCTTTAAATGCAATTGTACATATAACAATGTCTCCATCATTACATATAAAACCAAGTCAAGCTCCGCTTTCTGTCCCCATGATTTTTTTTTTGGGATAGGAGGGCAAACGAGCAAGCGTCTCACCTGATGGTAAGCAACCTGCGCCGCCCATGGACACCAGCAACACATAGTGTTACTGTAGCGTTGCCGACCTTTAAGGGGGTAGGATAGGAAGGGAAGTGGAGTGGGCCTCCGTGTACCTCTCTCACCAAACGAAACGCGGAATGAGCCACTTGGTCAGATTTATTTAACCGGTCGAGCCGGCCCATTCATGCAGCGAACTGCTTGGCTTTACCACTAAGATTTTTAAAAATAAAGGATTTGATGCGTTTTTTTAAGTATCTGGGTGGTTTATATTTAAACTGGAGGTTAGTACAGTATTGGGTACATTAACCTAATAAAGAAAAAGTGATAAATCCATAAATATTGATCAATTACTTTATTTTACTTTACAAAATTATTTAATAATTACTACCCGGCAACTTTGTTCCGCATCGAAAGTTTAAAAAAAATAACTTTTGGTTTTCTTTACTACTTCATACATGCATATTAGATAAAAGTCACCCCGTTGACACCCTAATCTATTTTAAAAAACCGCATCAAAATCTGTTGCGTAGTTTCAAAGATCTAAGCATTTATGGGGACAGAGCAGGACGCGACTTTATTTTATACTGTGTGGTGTGTAATGATTATTTACCTTCATAAAGTTCGCCAGGTCAACTAGCAATAAACATGTCAATGATTTTTTATTTATTAATTAAATAACTATCGCAAACAAAAATACAATGTATTTTGTACTTCATTACTTTCTTGTTATTATATTTATATTTTTTTGACAAATTTTGTACAATCACCAATGTGTGTGTACAATGCATTGACTGTATATAGGTTTCCTCTTTGGGTTTCCTTCTTCATTAGTACAATGATTGAAGATTCCAATGATTTTAATCCCTTATAGAAATAATCGAACAACATTGTTACGATTCAGAATCTAATGCCCAATTAGTTTCCTCTCGTCAGAAAGAAAGCCGTTTTGTTATATGCCATACTTGTGCGTATTATTAATCCTTTTGCTACACCAAGCTCATATAATCTGAAAATAGTCTCATATCGTCTTAAAATGGTTTGTAGGTTTTAAATGTTTATAATTGTTTTTTTGCCATTACTCTTAATTCTAATTTCCTAAAGGATCGACAGCATTTCTTAAAGAAACACTGACCCTGCGGAGTTTTTGGGTAGCTTTAAGCAACATAAAAGGGGTTAACCGTACCCTGGAGCACCCTACCGCCGGAGGAAGGCCGCCGCGGGGTTTTAGTGGGTAGCCTTAGTATCGGATTGCAGTCTACTGCTTTGGGAGTCCCAGTAGTCCCACACTACCCCCTAGCGTACACAGGCGGAGAGTGTGCAATGTTTGCATACAGCATAGATTTAGAATAGACTGTAGTAGATGGCTGATAGCATAATAATATGTCAGTAAAATCATCACTGACAGCGCGACCGCGAGTAAGCGATTCTCTGGAAGTTTTTAATTCAACACTTGGACACTAACTATGTAAAAGTTACTCACACATCAACAACCCACTTTTGGTATCGTTGGTTCGTGACTATTGTCGATCTATTATTCTTACATCTATGGCATGCAGCATTTTCTCTCGTAAGAAAATAGGTTGGCAATCGTCGATTAGCGAGCAGATACATAACAGATCGCTTGTGCCACGCCGCTACGGTCAATTGCTATCGCGTAGCAAGGCAATCTATAGAAACTGAATATTTTCTTACGCGATCGCAATTGGGCGAATCTGCTCTCTGATACGTGTATCTAATTGCATAAATTGCTGGATAGCGGGTCCGTCAATCACAAAAGTTTCAAAGTATAAAAACCGGATATCTAAAAAACCGGTAAATAGGGCTATGAATTTAGAGAAGTGAAACGGAATTTTAAAGTAAAAAAAAAAATATAGTGACACGTCCACCCACCCTGTCAAACTTGTATTCTGTGAATCTTGTATCTATTAAAATTTTCATGTTTTAATTAATAAAAATGGTAAGAAAATCATTTCCAACACGTTATTAATACAAAAAGGGCGCCTGCATATTTTGTCTTCGCCAACAATATTACAGCCACGTAGTGGTACAATTGTAGGCATTGTGTCATCAATCGTTTATATGTCGGCTTCTAGTTAATGTATTTCACGTGTAATACGTGTATATTGTGTTTTATACCTAGTGGCTAACATAAACCATCATTATGTTTTTAAAGCCATTGCGCCTGGATATCAAGAGGAAGTTGACAGCGAGGTCGGATCGCGTTAAGTGCGTGGATCAGCATCCTACTGAACCATGGCTTCTATGTTGTCTCTACAATGGTGACGTGAACATATGGAATTTCGAGACACACTCGCAGATCAAACGATTCGAGGTGAGCAGTCAGGGTAGAGAGTAATTTATCCTGGCACCTTCAGGATGATCATAATTCTCTTGCTACTGTGATATGTCTAAATATTGTACTTCAATTTAATAACTTGTTGTCTATACATTAAGGTTCTCAGCTATTTACAAACTTTAAAACAACTGCAAGTTATAAACCAACTATTATAACTATTACAGTCTTCATAAATACTCTTTGGTAGCTCTTAAAACCTGGCACCAGTTTACCAGATTTTTAGAAGTATGTCCATTATGAATCCAATAGGAAAGGGATTTATTTTACTCTCTAGTTTGTGCAAACTATTCTAATAAGATTTATTAATTATTTCTGTAATACTTGAATTATTCCTTTTACCACACTTTCTGCTCTGTGCCAACACTAATTCACATATTCTCACAAGTGATTAAAGAGCTGAGAATTGTGATTTTTATCTATGCATGGAATTTTGTTTCATTACAATAATTCAAGGCTTTCCAATGAAATCTGATGAAATAAACAAAAATAAAGCAAAGCAACTTGCAGGCCTAGTTACTAAATGGAATTTGGTTGTAAAAGAACATTTATTGGTGACCTTTTAAAAGACAAAATGTCTAAAAAGAAAAAATAAGACAAGAAAGATGCTTTAAAAAGAATTTATTATTTCATCATGATTTTTATTGTAAAAAAAAAACAAATAACAAAAATCAATATTTTGTATTGATGCTTTGTATATTTTATTTATACTGATGTATCAGTAATAACATCAACATGGCCATTTGACCTCAATAGATATTAATAGGCACTGCATAAAAAATAGTAAACTATACTGACTTGCTGAAAAAATTGAAACAGCACTATATTATTTTTATTTCATAATTGTTTTCTAATAATAATTTTATATTTGATGTATTTTAATAGTACAGTAGTTTCTATTTTAGTTTAATACTTACCCTTTTGATAATGTAGTTATTTGTAATGATAACCCCTACATCCTGGATTCCCTTATCATTTATATTTTACTCATTAAATGTGCCTAGTGCCTTATGAAAGAGATTTGTCCAACAGTCAAATTTTTTTTTGGTCTGTGACTCAAATATTGATTGACAATAAATAAATTATTATTGGTTTGGTGATCATAATTTAGTGCTAGTGCCAAATTATATGTGCAAGTGCCAAATTATAGTTGCATATACCTGGAACATTTGTAACATATTTATGACTAGCTGACCCGGCGAACTTTGTTCCGCATCAAAAGTAATAAATGAGTAAATTTTGGATATCATCAGGTTCAATTTGTGCTATTTATCGGCTTTAACTGCTGTCCCGCTATGTTAATACTGCAATATCTTCGAAAATAGTCGTTTAAATTACATGCTGTAAAGGGCCAAGATCATCTATATTACATGCACAATCTATTTAAGACACTTAATTGGATGAAAATTAATGCCGTAATATTTAAAATCGCTTTGTAAATAAGCCATTATTTTACGTCCAAAGTTAAGAAATAAAAATGGTCATTGTGGGTTATCCCTAAGAGATAGACATATGCCCTCGCGGACTTTTTTGTAGACCTCCTGAAGGTGTTTAATAATGCAGAACATTGTTCTGATCTATCACTTAGGGTTCAGGCAGCGTTTGTAATTAAAGTGCTAAATCTCGAAAATTATCATTTTTTCATTACAACATCAAATATGAATTATAGATCATAACCATTGACACCCCTGTTGAGCTAACTATTAAAAAAACCGCATCGAAACCAGTTGCGTAGTTTTAAAGATATAAGCATATAAGGGGACAGACAGCGGAAAGTGACTTTGTTTTATACTATGTAATGATAACTGAATCTTACTATATCCTGGTTCAACACCTGTAGGTGTGCACACTGTTGATTATGCCTGAACATGCCACATTAAATTTTTAGTTCTATAGTGTGAAAGAGACTTGTCCAACACTCAATAGTTTTTTTTAGTTGGTGAGTCTGATTGATATTTCATTGATTGAAACTAAATAAAGTAATATTGGTTTGGTGCTCATGTTTTACTGCTTGTGCCAAACTATCTGTTCAAATGATTTTTATCTTCGACATGAGCATGTCAAATTAATTTTCTAATCCCAAAAAACAGCTGATGCAATTTCTTCATATAAATAGGTCACATTTTATTTTTAGTTATTGATATTTATTGAACATAGCTTTCGGTAAGTCAATGGTCCAACATCTCGAACCCTGTGGGACCTCTGACTAATAAGTCACATTGCTGAATTTATGCCAAGTTTTATTGAGATTTAGTGCGAGCGATACTTTGCACTATTCTTAAAGGAATGCTTTAAGCAAATTCATCATGTAAGCATCTATTTAAAATATTTTTTTAAGACAATATTTAAAGTGTACTTTCTAGTACATTTAGCTTTAAACAGCATAATCAACCTTATGAAAAGGTTTAGTGATGTTATGCATTGTGCAGGTATGTGAGATTCCGGTCCGCGCGGCGAAGTTTGTGCCGCGGAAGAACTGGGTCATCACTGGTTCGGATGATATGCAGATTCGTGTGTTCAATTACAATACACTGGAGATGGTGCACTCATTCGAAGCACATTCTGATTATATCAGATGTATCGCGATCCATCCCACACAGCCGTACATTCTCACGAGCAGTGGTAAGAATTACATTACTTGTATTATTATTAGTATAATCATAGCGCGTTGATATTGGGATAGGAATAGCCGCCGTCTTGGCAGTGATGACGTAGTGCAAGAGTCAGTGTCAGTACCGTTTGCAACGTTTTGAAGCGCATACTATTGAGTTTAAATTGTTATTGTTGAATTTATAACTATATATTATAAATATATAACTTTTGTTATTTATTTATGGTTAAACATCATACTCGTTAAAATAAGTAAGAAAGTGATTAAAAGTAGTGCGTTTTTTGAAGCGAGTGACGTCACGCAGCTATTATTGTGACAAGGTTCCATCACAATATGAACGCGCTATAGTAGTACCGCCAGTGCCTTTAAGTTAGTCCATCATCGCAGACTGATAAAATAATTTTATGCCTTTTTTTTTCCCAAAGGTGTAGACAGCGGATGATAAGCCTCGTCTCGCCGTTATGTATACGTCCCAAATGGAGTAGGTGGCGAACCTATTGTCATACACTGTGCACAAAGTTTTCAATCATCAATCTTATCACACATAACTTCCGGAAACGATTTCGAATGTCATTGGTGTGAACCCGGATTCGAAACCATGACTTCGAATTGATTTATAAGCGGGGTGCTCGACCGACCACCGAGACGTCAGACTGATGTGGTGTGAAGTTTCATTTTCATCACTAGAATCATGATTCTGCACTGTACATGTACAGTGCAGTTAAAATGTCGACAAGTGTGAACTGTATTTATATGCAACAGCTTTGGTTTTTCAACTTGTATGTGTCGTAATATTGAATAGATTTTTTCTGTCTTATCATATTGCTCAATACCTTTGATGCGTTAGGCTTGTATGTGTTTTAGATTGCGCGACGCGCTCACACCATTAGCCATGGTGATGTGTTTTATTGGACGATATTTATTTGAAATTCTATGTTTGTAGATGATTTATTGATAAAATTGTGGAACTGGGAGCGCAACTGGGCTTGCCAACAAGTTTTTGAGGGTCACACACATTACGTGATGCAGATCGTCATAAATCCCAAGGACAACAATACATTCGCCAGTGCTAGTCTCGACACTACCGTGAAAGTAAGGACTATATTAATTGTACTATTTGTAACTCACCATAAAGCTATGTAGTGAAATAACTTGGATACTTATGATATTAGTATTATTATTCAAAAGAACCATTGTGTTTTTTTTCTAACAGGTATGGCAGCTAGGTTCCTCTGTCTCAAACTTCACCCTGGAAGGTCACGAGAAAGGTGTCAACTGCGTGGACTATTACCACGGCGGTGACAAACCTTATCTCATCAGTGGTGCAGACGACCGTCTTGTTAAAATATGGGATTATCAGAACAAAACATGTGTTCAGACTTTAGAAAGTAAGCTATACATGTATACCACTTTATTTCACTGATATTTTGTGCCGTAATTTCGTACTAATATTGTTTTTTTTTATACAGGCCATACACAAAATGTGACTGCAGTCTCTTTCCATCCGGAATTGCCGATTCTGCTGACTGGTTCAGAAGATGGCAGCATCAGGATATGGCATGCTGGCACATACAGACTCGAGTCTTCACTAAACTATGGCTTTGAACGAGTATGGACAATATCATCTATGCATGGTTCCAACAATGTCGCTATTGGGTAAGATGTTACTTCTTGACAGTATAGATGCACCTGTGCAGAACTTGCCTCACCCACTCCTCATTCTTAGTGATGGAAGAATGATGGAAACTGGATTTGTTTATATATTTGTTTCATATACTTAGTATAGAAAGACATCAGGTCCGTATCAAGTTACGTTAAATTCCTTAGTCTTCTTTTAATTAACAAACTAGAAATGTTGTACCCCACAATCATTCTCGTCACACATAATCAAAAAATATTTCACAACTCACAAATTTGACAATTATTTAAGTTTATGATGCGCTCATTGTTTATCAGTTACGACGAGGGCACGATCATGATAAAAGTCGGTCGTGAGGAGCCAGCAATATCCATGGACGTGAACGGTGGCAAGATAATTTGGGCGAAGCATTCTGAAATGCAGCAAGTGAATCTGAAGGCACTGCCCGAAGGTGATTTTAATAACATAAACCTGTATATGATTAACACTAACTAAATAAAAAATGCTTATTGTATTTTGTGATTCTCATAGCAATGGCATCCAGCATGTATCATTGTAAGTCATTTTTAAATTTTTTATATTTTTTTATATTATCTTTCACCGATGTCTTGATTAAATAATACAATAGGGAGAACAATCAGTGAATATATGTTGATTAGTCTTTCTTAGTATCTGAATGTATTGTTTAATAATTGTATTTTCTACATTGAAGGTACCGAGATCAAAGACGGTGAGAGAGTGCCAGTGGTGGCAAAAGACATGGGTTCCTGTGAAATCTATCCTCAGACTATCGCTCACAATCCAAATGGAAGATTTGTGGTGGTCTGTGGCGATGGTGAATACATCATATACACAGCTATGGCGCTAAGGAACAAGGCGTTTGGTACTGCACAAGAGTTTGTCTGGGCATTTGACAGTTCTGAATATGCCACTCTAGAAAATTCGACCACTGTAAAAGTGTTCAAGAACTTCAAAGAGCGAAAGAGTTTCAAGCCGGAATACGGTGCTGAAGGTATATATATATTAATTAGAGATATTTAGAAAAAAAAAAACAGTACTGCACATAAAATGATGCTAATCATTAACATTGTGTTTGAAGGTATCTTTGGTGGATGTATGCTGGGAGTGAAGTCTATCAGCGGTATGGCGTTTTCATTTTACGATTGGGAGAACTTGGAATTGATCAGACGGTAATTATGTTTACAATGCTTTGTTTGTTTTTTATTGGCGTCACTTGTGGGGTAGGCAGCGAGAACAGACTGCGAAAGTACGATTCTTAGATACCTCATTCTCTACTGGTGCTACATATATTGTTCATAATCTCCATCTTTTAGAACTGAGTTTGGGTTTGTTTCACATTATTTTGGTAATTATTTGGTACTCTTGCTTAAATATAACATTATATATATGTATGTACAAAATTTAAAATTTGAGTACTGGTCAAAGTTCTTTTTTCTTTCTGTCGAAATTATTTAACTGTTTTTATATTTCTGTGTAAAATCCTCTATCGTATCGTATCGTATCGCTGTGCGTAAAAATTACTGTTTAAGTTTTTCACTAGTGTGTAGTTGTGTGTGTAGTTGCATTTGGAGGTTTCGGGTAATATTTAAAAGCATTGCTTATTTATAACTAGCTGTTGCCCGCAACTTCGTCTATGTGGAAAGCAAAAATACTATGCCTGTGCCATTATAAGGGTTCATTGCTCACCCCCAACTAGTTATAGCGTGATAATATTTAGGCTATGTGTTGACCCGACCTCTTGGCTATATTTATGCAAAATTTGACATAAAAGCATGCAGTACTTTCAAGGTTTATCCGTAACAAACACACAGACAAACAGATAAAAATTCTAAAAACCATATTTTTGGGTTCGGTATCGATTGTAGATATATGGGATATGAATCCCAAGTATTCTAAAAAAAAAGTATTCAATGTACAGTTTCAAATTTCCTACCTTATTATTATATGTATAGAGGTATTAGATGAAGTGCATTGCGAACTGTAACCGTTAAAAGTATTCAGTGCAACGTTAATATTACGAATCTCGATTTAAGGAACTCGTCCACTTAACAAATTTTCGTAATCCCAAGATTCATCCATAAAATACCTTTAAATTATGATCTTTTTTACGAGCAATCAGTTTATAATTAATTTTCAAGTGTCATAAGTTTCATTAACGCAAGTTATCAGCACAAAACGTCTATAAAACGTTGCCATCAATATGGACCTTACGCCCGAATACTGAACCGCCACTCAAATCTGACAATCAGTAAAGTGCTACTTACTGCTCAAATTTCACGTATTCTGTCTAATGTGACAGCTTCTTAAACGCTTAAGTAGCGCTAATATATTTGAGTGGCGGTTCAGTATTCGGGCGTTAATCACATAGTTTGTAATTTAGTTTTCGACACGTCTTTCTCGTAAAATAATTGAAGTCGTTTTTGATTGTAAATAATGTAAAAGAATGCTGCTCGTTACAATTTTTGATGATTCTAGTTGCAACGGTTTAGATACGTATAAGGTTGTTCCTTATAAATTTGCAAAGAAAATATTTAATAATTAATTAATAAAATCCCAAATATCCTATGATGAAAAAAAATCCTTTTTAAAAGAATAATCGACCGTAAGGTTGGTCGATTATTCTTTATAACATATCAATTTAACTAATTACTTGACATAACCAATATTTACGAGTAACCATCTGATTTGTTATATTGAGGTTGCATTTGGTCATATTAATATATAAAAAAAAAATAACTTGGTGCCATACAAATCTATTAGGTGACTAATATAATAGCTGCTATTATAAACTAAGGATATATTATTGTATATATGTATTGTGTATGGCAATAGGTTCACACACCTATTCCATTTGGGATGTAACCATAACGACGAGTCGAGGCTTAACAGCCGCTGTCTACACCTTCGGGTAGAAAAAGGCGTGAATTTATGTCCTATATTATTGGTTAGGATAACATGACTAATTTATGTAGCGATTTTCCCATGCGTAACTATTATATTACTGACAATATTTGGCGAAATATTTATATATGAGAACTACAAGTACGTTGATAGAACAGCTTAGTTAAATGGCTTCCATTTTATAGATTGTAAATAATATGCCTATAATATTTGCCTGATGCGCTTATAAATAAATCCCGATCATTTTTTTTTCCTTTATTTCTCTAATAAAGACACATTTCTTATAAGTATTGGTGTATTAATATCGTAATATCGGTTCTTTGACAACAGCATTGAGATACAGCCCCGCTACGTGTACTGGTCGGAGAGTGGCAACCTGGTGTGCCTGGCGACGGACGACTCTTACTACGTGCTCAAATATAATGCAGCGGTGGTGACACGAGCCAAGGAGACCAACACCAACATTACAGAAGACGGCATTGAGGATGCCTTCGAGGTAATCATAATATACTAAATTTTAAATATGTACCATATATTATTGCCTTGACTTATTTAATAAATGCATACATACCAGCTGAACTGACATAAGTCATGGTTACAAATCGGAACTATTCTATGAGGTAATTTTAAAACTTATTATATTTCGCGACAATAGGTTCGCCACCGATTCCATTTGGGACATAAACATAACCGCTGCCTACACCTTCGGGTAATAAAGGCGTGAAGTTATGTTATGTTATTATATTTAATATGTACTTTCTTTTCTGTCCCAGTCTGTAGCTAAAACACCCTTTTTTTATGTTTTCTATGGGATAGGAGGGCAAACGAGCAGGCGTGTCACCTGATGGTAAGCAACCAACGCCGCCCATGGACACCAGCAACACATATAGTGTTACTGTTGCGTTGCCGACCTTTAAGGGATAGGGGATAGGAAAGGATGGGGAAAGGGGGTGGGCCTCCGGGTACCTCTCTCACCGAACGAAACGCCGCACGAGCCACTTTACGTCGGTCTTCTGACGGATTATTTCTGTTATTTCCGTATAACAGCTATTACATCACACAAATTGAATTGAAAATAATATTCTAACGAAAATAGGTTTGAACTGAAACAGTTATAACTTAATATACACTCTATTCTCCATGTCCTATGGCTAGGACAGATGATACAAGATTTACTAAGCAGATATACCGGCCGAGAGTGTCGAGACACACTACGATTCAAACTTGTGTATGACGAGTTATGAGAGTCAAAGAAGCGAGTGAGGTGTGTAGACTGTGTAGTTATACCTTATGACGCTCTGTCCTCTCTGTCGCCCCCTCTTGGTACTTAGCGTTAAGTTATGTATACGTATGTATACACTCTATTAATTGTCTATTCCTGTTCAGGTGGTTGGTGCTGTCAACGAAACAGTGAAGACTGGTCTGTGGGTCGGCGACTGCTTCATATATACGAACTCTGTGAACAGAATAAACTACTACGTTGGTGGCGAAATAGTAACTATATCACATCTGGACCACACTATGTACATACTCGGTTATGTCGCCAAGGAGAACAGGTCAGTTTTGATCGTTTTTGGTTTTTTTTTATTAATATGGAGCCAGGCATTCAGTTCAATATTGGTCATTATAAATATGAGCAAACAAATTTATAAAATAAATATGTTACGAACTGTCAGGTGGCCAGTTATAAGGGACTGTCGTCTTCTGTGGTGTCATAACTTATTTGATATATTTACGATATTAATTAGATTAATTAGATATTAATTCTCAGATAGGATTGTGATTATTTAGTTCCATTTTTGTAGTCTATGGATTGAATTTTATTTGGAGAATCTGGCCTTGCCTGGCCTCGGTATATGCAATGAGATTTGAGATGTAATTGAGTTATTTTTTAAACGCATATTTGATGTATTTAGTGTATACTGGACGAAGATAATAAGCTCTTGTATGATACTGTTGAAGGGCTTGGTGTGAGTGAACGTGGGTGAATGAAGTTTGCCAATTGTCAATCAAGCAATATATTTTCAGATTATATTTGAACGACAAAGAGTTGAACATTGTATCATATTCACTGCTGCTGTCCGTGCTTGAGTACCAGACGGCGGTGATGCGCGGTGACTTCGAGACAGCCGACAGAGTGCTGCCCACGATACCGCACGAACACCGCACCAGGGTCGCACACTTTCTAGAGAAACAAGTAAGTTAATCGATTTACAAGCGACAGATAATATCTTTTTTATTGAGACTACGTATTAATTTCATCGATAGATTTATATTGATAGTTAGTTGAACATTGCAGTAATTAGAGTTTCTTTTATGTAGGGCTTCAAACAACAAGCCTTGGCTGTATCCACTGAGCCGGAACACCAGTTCGAGTTGGCATTGTCTCTAGGCGAATTGGCGAGGGCCAAGCAGTTGGCTGAGGAGGCAGCCATTGCAGAAGGCCCCTCGCGCTCCTCATCAGCTAGATGGTCAAGACTCGGCGCAGCCGCAGCTGCCGCCGCTGACACAGAACTGACGAAGATATGCTATCAGAGTGCTAAGGATTATAGTGCATTGTTACTTTTTGCATCCAGTACTGGTATGATATTAAAATATTACATATTAGTGCCTTTTTCAAAGTAAAGATTTATTTTCTTTTTTATTACCAAAAAGTAAACCAAACAAAATTTCAAACATTTAATCAAAATATAAATTGTATTGACAGGTGACAAAGGTCTTCTAAAGAGTGTCGCACAGATGTCCTCCGAAGAAGGTGCTGAGAACATATCTTTCGTCGCATATTTCTTACTGTATGATCTTGAGTCGTGCCTACAGCTACTTATTAAAAGGGGAAAGCTAGCTGAGGCTGCCTTCTTTGCCAGGTAATATTTCAGTTACATATTCTTACAACACCAGTCCATTGTCAAAGATGTTTGTATTTAAATCGAGGAATTACTGGGTGACATCTAACTTAAATGTTGTTCTTTCGTATGTATTTTTATAATTTTAGCTTGATTTAATAGATCATGATGAAATTTAATTTTGAATGTAGAACTATTGACGTCGTCCCTTAGTACGACAAGAATGGCAAGTAAAAGTAACTTTTAACTTAAAACTATTGGTCCACAGATCATACATGCCATCTCGAATGTCAGACGTGTTGAAGCTGTGGCGTGAATCTTTGAGTTCCAGCTCTAACAAGAAGATTAGTCAATCACTCGCGGACCCAGCGCAATATGAGAACTTGTTTCCAGAGTTCCAAGTAAGAATAATTAAATAATGTGACAAATAGGTTCCAATTTTCCTTTCTGTGATTGATCTTAAATGTTAAACCGGGATAGATTTGAAAAAAAAAATATCATGAATTGTTATTTACATTCGTTGATTTTTAATAGAAATAAAATTAATAACGTAACATATGTGAGAACACCTAAATTGACGCCAATTATAGGTAGCTGCAAATATAATGAACATACATACTTACAATTTGCGAGAAGGATTTGGCTACTGTCCGTATCACTTAATAATCTTAATATGTTAGATACAATATACATAGCGCCCTCTAGTTTAAAACTAAACAACTAAATATTTGTGTTGTAGAAAATAGATAACGGATATTAATACAATGGATAGGACACCCTGACGCCATACAAACATTCATGCTTGTCATAAATAATTGTACTCACTCGGGTGGAACTCGAACCCGCTAACCTTGATTCTGCAGTCAGTAGTGTTACCAATGCACCACGAGGCTCGTCAAATTATAACTTATCGTGATTTAATTGTATAGGAATCTCTGGAGTTGGAGCGATTCCAAGAGGAGTTTGGTTACGCGAACAGCACTAACATGGCGTCACTGTTGGACAACACAAATCTGTGCAACGTCGACAGGGACCTCAAGGAAGAAATGACTGCGTCTCGTCTCGCCCAACCTGTCTCGTCTTCGTCTACAATAATCCCCAATCGTACACCACAGGATGAGTAAGTTAAATATAGGGTGATGTACCCAATTATTAGTACCTTACTTACTAGTAAACCTTATCTTAAAACTGTTTATTGTTGTATAATACTTTGTATATAGTGTATTTAATATAACGTGTTTAATAGTTGTAAAATAGTTCATTAACCCTTAAACTGAATTTTATAGTTCTGATATTTAATAAGTTAGACGATATTAAAAGAAAATAAACATGGTTAACATCTATTCAAGATTTAAAAGAAATAAAAAAAGACCCTGCCACCGTTTATCACCATCACGTATTTTTATCACTTTAAACTCAAATACATATCAGAAAAATCGGTAGTTTTAATCTAAAATATATGTAAAAGATCTTAAATATACCTATCATAAAATGTAAACACTTGAACCCAGCGGCGATTTCAAGAAACTAAACAAAATAAACCTTAGGGCAAAAATGTTTGTTTACAGGTCTCTCGCCATTTTTAAGTCTCAAAATTATTTATCTTATGGTAATTAGGGTTCATTCCCGGGAACACTTGGGTCGAGAATTTCCAGGAAATCCTTGGGCTTTGTTCGCGGGAAATCACGCTCGAGAAAAGTCGAGAACTCGAGAAATTATAATAATATTACTCATAACATTAAAACAACTTTTTTTGGATTACATCGCGTTTATTTAGAACTTAATTTTATTTATTTCCCGACGTTTCGAACTCCTTACAGAGAACATTTCCAAATTTAAAAAAAAAAGTTGTTTTAATGTTATGAATGTGATTCGCGAAAATCTAAGATATAAAAAATATTACTCTTAGTAAAATTTTTCAATATATATATATATAGGTACATGCATTTGAAATATTATCAGTTTCTTTCACGTTATTTTTCTTGTTTACTAAATATTAGTTTTGTTTACAAGTTTTCAGTTGATTTCTTTCTAAATAACTAGTCAAAATGGTGATGTCATTATAATTATGAGTCTCATATTATTTCAATACTAGCTGACCCTGCGAAGTTTGATTCGCCTCGCAAGCAATGATTTTAAAAAAAGAAGTATAATTACTGCTTTAAAATGTCTCGTCAAATTTAGTCCAGTCATTTCAGAGATTACCCGGAACAAAGAGACATATAAACAGACAAAAAATGTAAAAAAAAAAATAAAAAAATTTTGGTGCATGTGGATGACAATTCAGTAATTTCAAGTAATTTCAATATTACAAACAGACATTTCAATTTTATTTATATGTAAATCTCGGTGGCCCAGTGGTCGAGCCATAAATCGTGAGTTCGATTCCGGACTCATAACAATAATTTGTCGGAAGTTTTTTCGGAAGGTATGAAATGAGAAAAATATCGATGACTGACAACCTAGGGCAAAAAATTCGCTACCTATTCCATTTGGGACGTAACAAAAGGAGTCGTGTCTTGAACGGCCACTGCCCCTTCTTAGGGTAGAAAAAGGCGTGAAGTTACGTTACGTTTGATACTGTTGTTTGAAAGGGAAACCACTAAATTCTTGACGTTATTGGAACCAAATAATGTGAGAAAACGTTAGTAAAAGTAAATTTCTCGACAACGCGAGAAGACCCGAGAAATTGGCCTCGAGAATTCTCGATACCCGAGAAATTGAAAAGATCGAGAAATCATGAACCCTAGTGGTAAACCAAATTAGTAATTGGAAACCTTAAAATTTGACAATTTACTCGAAGTGATGATAATTTGCTGCAGTGCTAGCGTTTGGTTTCTTGCCCCTATATCTATAGCGCATATTCTACAATTAAATTAAAAAAAAACTTGATTTATTTGAATTTTTTCGGTTCTCCAAAGTATTAGGAAAGTGGTCATAAAGCCAGTAACTTGCTTTATTTTTTCTTTGTCCTCCAAGGCTTTGGAGACTATCCATACAGCCAGTCCTTCGCTTGATTTTTAAATAGCTGACCCGGCGAAATTTGTTCCGCGTCAATGTACTTATCAGTGTTTCTTTACTACATCATACATGAATTATAGATAAAAACGACCCCGCTGACACATCTAATAAAAAAAAAAACCGTATCAAAATCCGTTGCGTAGTTTCAAAGATATAAGGTGATAAATAGCGTCACAAGTCATTAGTCATCGTAACATTTTACGTAAACAATTAAAATTCCCCAACATTTTCTATATTGACGTGAACTTAGTTAATTAATTATTACTAATTAAATTTCCCATATAATAATAACAATTTTCCATTGTTAAAATTTATTAGAGAAAGACGTTTGTCGTCTCATTTGTTTATCACGATGTTTGCTGGAGCTTATATTATAACAGCCGAATCTTAATTTTGATATATTAAATTTGAAAAGTTTTACATGACTACCCACCGGTAAGTCGCTCAACTCAACTCTTAGGTCTATTTTCATATCGTTATTTTTTCTTCTTTATGGGATAGGAGGGCAAATGAGCAGGCGTGTTATCTGATGGTAAGTGACCAGCGCCGCCCATGCACGCCTGCAACACATATACTGTTACCGTCCCGTTGCCGACCTTTAAGGGAGTAGAATAGGAAAGGATGGGGAAGGGGGATGGGCCTCCGGGTACCTCTCTCACCGAACGAAACGCGGCATGAGCCACTTTACGTCGATCTTCTGAGAGGTCGTGGTATTGCACCGGTCGAACCAGCCCATTCATTCAGCGAACCGCTTGGCTCTAACCACTGTTAAAATATTTATAAAATATGTTGTAAAATATGTTATATACTTATTCCTATTATAATAATATAGTTGTATGCTTATTATTGTTATTATTTAATTGCCAGTGTCCCGCTAACAAGTTCAATAGAGAAGCCCACTGCCGCGCCGGTCCTCAACGACAACAACGTGAGTGACAACATCATGGACGAACTGGAGCGCGAGATCGAAGACATCATCTTAGACACCAACATAGACAATGTGGTGTGTACATGATACCTGCTAATATTAACTTAACTTCACGCCTTTATCTACCTGAAGTAGTAGTACTAGGCAGCGGCTGTTAAGACTCGCTGTTTTTTTTTTTCAAATGAAATAGGCGGTGGTACCTTAATCTGGTCAGAAAGCGCGACCTCTGGACCACCGATACTAGTTTCAGATATTGTATCAGCTAATTAAATTTTAGAAATTAAATAAATACTGGTGGAGGTGTGAGGCGTAATATCAAGTCTGGCACCTTTTCATATATTTTTTTTAGTTGTCATGTTTTTTCAATACCCTTTCATTGTTCCAGGATTTGTCGGACGAAGCGGACTTTTTGGATTAACTAATAAGTTTATTTAATTTGTTTACTTTATATAACGGTACAGATCATAAAAATATTGTATTTGATAAAGTGCTAATTCCTTATAAGATTAAAGTATTATACAGTTTTGAATGTTGTTGTTTTCCTGCTCACTCTATAGTTACAGGTCGGGTATCTGATTTACTGATATCTTTATAATTTATAAAGTTTTCCGCTTTATAATATTAGTATAGATCGAGATTGCTTGAAAGACGTTGCCCACGACGCTGAAGAGAAAGTCATTCTTGGCACTCGTTTTGTGTCCAACTCGTTTCAAGTCGTTTCTAGACGATAGGAGGAATATTCCACCGCCATGCCGGAGATGCGTTTCCGGCAAAGTTGAGTGGGGCTGGAGGAATCCCACCTATTGTGCTGAAAACGTGTGCTACTAAGTTAGCACCTGTTAGCTTCAGTAGCTTATAGCTTTAGTCCACCCAATCCCTAAAAACGGTGATTGCTCATTTCCGTGCAACTATAGACCTATCGCCATCACCTTCCTGTTTCCTAAGATAGTGGAAAGCTTCTTAGTTATTTAGTTGAACGCCAACAGGTGCTCCCATAACTAAGGACGTAAGGACGAAATCCGGTTTTCGTCACGGTTGCTCAACAGGTGATCTTCTAGCTTACTTAACCCATAGGACAGATGCGGTTGAGAGTAAAGGAGAGACGTAGGCCGTCAGTTTGGTAGCGAAGGCCTTCGATCGGGTTTGCCATAAAGCACTTCACTTGAAGCTTCCGTGTTAGGGGCTTCCCGAGAAATTATGCGATTGGGTTTCCAGCTTTCTCATGGCTCGGGGCATTAAAGTCATTTTCGACGGGTCATGCTCCGACTTAAAACATTACGGATATGCCTTATATACCAGCCACACGCGGATTGTCTTAAATCTGTGAGTGTCTTAAATCGAAACTCGGCTTAGTCAAGTTTCGGTCTGAGTGCGACTAACTTCTTCCAACTCAACCCTAAGAAGACTCAGGTTTGCGCGATTACCGCTAAAAATACCCTTTATCGTGCAGTCAGTGTCGATAGTCACTTCTTTGTCATCTGCAGGGCAAGGCAAAATTGGCCTCAAATAAGCTCGGTGTGCTCTACAGAGTGAGACGGTATTTCACGTCCGGTCATTCTATTCTATTTAAACGCATCCAATGACGCGTGGCTTGGCGATAACCAATCTCTTTCTGATCGGCTCAATCCTTTGGAGTTGCGAAGAGATGTTGCATGCACCATGTACCGCATACACCACGCGGAGTGCTCTGAGGAATTGTTCGGACTAGTACCGCCTGCTAATATTCGCCATCGTAACAGTATTTCCGGACCGTTACGACGTAGGAACCTCCAAGAAACGCCCGCACTCCTATCTTAAGCAACCCCTGGTGTTGCAGATGTCCATGGGCGGCGATAGTCGTTTTCTATCAGGCGAACCGCACGCTCGTTTGCGCCTTTTTACCACAAAACAGTAGTAGTAAAATTTAAAATTAGTTGGGAGTTGTAGGAAGAAGAAAATTATGGCTGTGTTTTTCATTTCCTACATCTCATGTAGAAAGATACTCACAAATCTTCAAAAGAATCTTCGTTGTCTCACGAAATAAGATATGTATGTAATATCGTCGTTGTTCATAAAAATAATTTCCTAACAATTTTTTCAAGCTTGCCAAGTCCACTTTTATAATGTATTGTTTTCATCACTGAGGGTTAGTTTTTATTAATTATACTATTAATCATTCCATAGTATAAAACAAAGTCACTTTCCGCTGTCTGTCCCCTTATATGCGCATATCTTTAAAATTACGCAACGGATTTTGATGCGGTTTTTTTTAATAGTTAGAGGGTGTCAACGGGGTGGTTTTGATCTATAATTCATGTATTAGTTGTAGTTAAAAATGTGTTGATTTTCAAGATTTAGAACTTTAATCGCAAACGCTGCCTGAACCCTAAATGATAAATCAAAACAATGTACTACATTATTATACACCTTTAAAAGGTCTACAAAAAAGTCCGCGAGGGCATATGTCTATCTCTTAGGGCTAACCCACAATGAACATTTTTATTTTTTTAGTTTTTACGAGAAATAATGGAATTGTTCATTTACAACTTGAACAACGACAAGTTCAACTATAATAATAGTAGCTGTAGGTATTTAGGGGTAAATAAATATTTCTATTGTGGAATCAACCTTTTTCCTCGATGGTTGATTGACACGACTGCGTGCATTGTACGATACAGTGAATGAATCTTGATCTTTCAAGTGAGTTGTGATTGCACCACGAAATGTAGGTACAGTCCATCCAGTAATACATTGTTTCCTGTTTCGTCTGGACGGATTTAGTCATTCAGTTGTGCTTATTAACACATTACAGTCTAGAGACCTATATCCCACTGAACTTCGACAGTGTCTAAATTTGGTTTATACTACACTGCAAGAATAATATTTTTGGACACAATACACACTGCGCCCACTAGTTTTCCAAGTGACACATCTAAATACTTGTGCGTAAACTTAAATATTTACTTTACTTTTTTTTTCATAAGTACATAGGTAGACGTAATAGACCCATAATCCAGACAAAAATGTAGGCTTTACAAAAATTTTATTACTGCCGCCCGTATAGTAAAATATTTGTAAAGCATACATCGAGCTCACCGACCTCGAGTCCGCAGTCGGTTGTTTTACCAATGCACCACGACGACCCTCAATGTTACATTTACTTATTAACTGTTCTTTCTATAGAGCAGATAGATTGGTATATTCGATTTTCTACTAAGAGATGCACTAGTTATCACTGGTAACGCGTTTAGGATAAGTACTAATGCTGGTATTATCTTTCCTACAGAAAGGGTAGGCAGTAGTAGGTACGGTCTTGAAAGAGTTGCCACGAAGTAAACTCACAAAAACAATCTCCTAAATACCCTACAATCCGGATTCCGCCCTGGCCATAGTACCACTACTGCCCTTCTCAGTGTTACGGATGACATCAGGTCTGGGATGGACGTTGGAAAGCTCAAAGTACTGGCGCTTCTGGATTTCAGTAACGCCTTCAATACTGTTGATTTCGATATTCTTTTAAGCCTCCTTCGCTCTCTTAACATATCTCCAACGGTGATAGATTGGTTTCGTAGTTACTTGTGTGGACGCCGACAGCGTATTACCATTGAATATATCTGTTCCTCCTGGTGCAATACCAACGTCGGTGTTTCTCAAGGTAGCGTGCTATCTCCTTTACTCTTCGCAATTTTCATGAATTCCATCTCTAATAACCTTGTTTCTTCCTACCACCTTTATGCAAACGATCTCCAAATTTATCTACAGGCTGAACCAGCACAGTTATATTATACCTTTCGTATACATACTTAATGAGGATTTAGCTCGGATAGGTGCATGAAGTTTATCACATGGACTGACGGTCAACCCATCGAAAACGCAAGTAATCATGGTGGGTAGCAGTCGGCTCACCTCAAAAATTGACAAATTGCAGTTGCCAAAAATTGTTTTCGAGGGCACTGTAATTCCTTTATGAAGACATCGGAATTTCCTACTCATAGACACCAAAGTTGCTCTTGCAAATTCTGATCTTCTGCCCATCCTTGATTATGCAGTTGTTAGCTATCCTGATCTCGCCGAATGCCAATTAGATAAACTTAAGCATCTTCAGTTGTCGTCGCAGAGGCGACGACAACCTGGCAAGACTGATCATAGTTGGCAACACTGAAGGCAAGAGATTACGTGGTCGTTCGCCAACGAGATGGACCGATCAAGTGAAAGTTTCGGTTTTGGTTTTTGGTTTGCGCAAATATGACCATGTTTCACAATTCCGAAAACAACTCAAGTGGTTATCCATACGGTTTCGCCGGAATGCTCGTATCCTTTCAGTTTTATATAAAATATTGTTCGACCCTTCGACTCCTTCCTATCTGAAAGTACGTTTTTCAGTACTTACATGACACTCATTGCCAGAATTCGAGGTCTTCGCACATTTTCAGACTAAAAATTCCACAACATTCCACAAATTTTTACGCCAAATCCTTTTCCGTTAAAGCAGTAACTTTGTGGATTTAACTACCGGTGGAAATTCGTCGGCCATTCAAGAAAATGGTACAAGAACACTATCTGGAATCATCACAATAAAGAATACCACCACCACTACTAGTACGTCTACGTCAGGTTATTAGTCATTCATCTAATATATAAAATTCTCGAGTCTAGATGTGCGTAATTGAACTCCTCCGAAACGGCTTGACCGATTCTCATGAAATTTTATGTGCGTGTCGGGTAGGTCTGAGAATAGGTCAACATCTATTTTTCATCCCCCTAAATCACAAGGGTAGCCCACCCCTCAATTTTTTTTTTAATTTTTCGACATATTTCTGTTTCTTATTTTTTTTATAAAACGGGATACAAAAATACATGCAACCCTAAATTTTCAACCCCCTACGATCAACCCCTATTTTTTAAATTTTATTTGTGTCTAATATGTATGTGTATGTAAATGTGTAAATATAAATTTAATCTATGTAAGTATTTAATCTATGTAGGTTTTTGTATGTATATGTACCTATATAAAATCATATTACTATTTAAATAAATTAAATTATTAGACCCTTTATAAAACTATTATTTAAGTAATTAAATTGTACGCAACATTTACTGCCCACTCTAAATTTATCATGTCCATCCTAAGGTTGCGTGGCAGAAATTGCTTACACCAATAATGCACCCATTATATTATCCTAATTATAAGGTTTTGTTCTGTGTATCTATTATCCCTTGTGTACAATAAAGTATCATCATCATCATCATTAGCCTGTTGCAGTCCACTGCTGGACATAGGCCTCTTCCAATTTGCGCCACAACATCCGATTCTCTGCCTTCCGCATCCAGTCTTTTCCAGCAGCCTTTCTGAGGTCGTCTGACCATCGGGTTGGTGGGCGTCCTACACTACGCTTACCAAGTCGCGGTCTCCACTCAATGACCTTCTTGCTCCATCTACCATCGGTCCTTCGGCAGATGTGACCAGCCCATTGCCACTTCAGCGAGCTTGTTCTACGAGCTATATCGGTTACTCCAGTTCTCTGTCGGATATACTCATTTCTAAGTTTATCCTTCAGAGATACCCCAAGCATAAAGTATATATAAATAAATAAATAAATAGACTGTAATAAGGCAGACATGAGTTCCGTTGATATTAACATTTTAATTGTACTTTTTCCACTTCAAATTTCCTTTGTATTTTTTTTCTTCTTATACTATATATCATAGAAAGTCATCAACATCTTCCTGCCCTAATCCACTCATTTGGTTTCGGCACAACAGGTTTTTTTTTCCACGCTTCTCTCTCATTAACTTCTTCCACATTAACACTTGTTTTAGTCTTTCACACAATCCATCCTTCCCCTTTTTTTATGGCATAGGAGGGCAAACGTGCAGGCGTGCCACCTTATGGTAAGCAACTAACGCCACCCATGGATACCAGCAACACATATAGTGTTACTGTTGCGTTGCCGACCTTTAAGGGATAGGGGATAGGAAAGGATGGGGAAGGGGGGTGGGCCTCCGGGTACCTCTCTCACCGAACGAAACGCGGCATGGGCCACTTTACATCGGTCTTCTGAGAGGTCGTGGTATTTCACCGGTCGAGCCGGCCCATTCATGCAGCGAACTGCTTGGCTCTACCACTGTTAGAGTCCACATTTGGAGTTATCATTCTTCTTGCGATGTGTGTCATCTCTCCTCATTACGCGCCCACACCACGCAGGGCGATTACCTCTTATACCCCCGGCTATTGGCGCATCTTACCAGCTTCCTATTTCATTATACTTCCTATTATGTTAGATAGTATTTCCCTTCGATTTTGTAGTTTCCATGACATCATCGCTTTGTTGTTTCCGCAACATTCGTAGCAGTTTAAAGGCCATTTAATTATCCTTATATATTACACATTTTCGTGTTTCAATTAGCCTATAGTATTAATGTCTTTATTAATTTCTTAGACGTTGCTGACGATTTCTACTCGATAGTCAATAATACAAAAAGAATTTGACTGCGAACATTTACACTGGTTATCATAGAAAATGTATACATATGTATATAATAATATATATTCTTGTACACTTCATTAGATAAGTAAATTTCTTGTTTAGTACGAAATTATATTTTTTAAACACGTCTGCCGTTATTTCATCAAGGTCAGGCAAGTGTAGCTTCATTTCAATGTCAGAGTTATGTTATATGAAGAAAACTATTATTTGTGGCTTAACTTCGTGTTCGATAAATTTTATGTCTGGTTGATAATGTATTTGTTAGTATAAATAAAAGTTCGCTCTATATTCTGTATGTTGTTGTTAAAATAGGTTTGTGTAATATTTATTCCCTTCAAGGTATCATTTGAACGTTGCATAGATAGATACAACATTCTAAAGATTTATTATTGACGGGCCTCGTGGCGCAACGACAGGTCGCTGCATAAAGATCGGGTTTTTACTTGGCATATGGAGTCATAATTACAACTGCCTACACCTTCTGGTATTAATAGTACCTAAAATGAGTAACGCTAACTAGCAACAATGACAGATAATGTGTAATTAAATAAAAACAATCTATTTTATAATGTTACGCCTTTTTCTACCCGGAGGTGTAGGCAGCGGCTTTTAAGACTCTACTCGCCGAATTTGCGTTCCAAAAATAATAAGTGGTGTGACCTGCGTCACCTATTCCCATACACCGGGAACAATGTTGTTAATTATTGATATTTCTCACACATTACTTACCACGATTTTATTCAGAACTGGGGTCCTCGACCATGTCTGATGTTCGAGGTCCCCGGTTATATAATTATTTATAATAATTTTAAACAAATATTTACAGAAATTTATTAATCCAAATATTAGCATTGTCACGCTGAATGGAAATGCTAATTCTCTGTGCGAAGAATAGACCAGCCAGAAAGAGACTCAGATCAGTCTCTTTGATCTTTATAGAGTGTACGAGCATTCGGACCCCATGTCCCCGGAGTCTCAACATCAAACGGCTCAAAAACATAATCACCTGCAAGGTGTCTGTATTTGTGCCGCTTGAGATTTTCTGCTGAAGCAGCAGAAGCACCGGCCACCCCTACTGTGCTTGGAAAATGTGATGGCGCACTTTAAAATAAAATAATTATGTCAATAATTATGTCCATAATGCACTAACAGATACTCCAGTAGTTGTTATATATAACATACAACTCTCCTCATAAACTCTACAACTATGGCATGATCAAACCCAAAATGAAATCACAATGTCGTAACATAATTTGCTTATAATTATGCAAATAATTACTTAAAAATGGAATTATTATGATGAGCGGAATTGACTGCTGAATTTTGCTGTATATTTTACGTTAAAAATGAAACAAGGCACCGCATTTCGAACCTCAACCGATGGTCAACTGCTATTATTAAAAGTGTACAGAGAGATCCCTTTGCCTACAGAGATGTTTTTTGTTTACCTATATTGAAAAAAAAAACGGGAAACGATCAATTACCTGATGGTAAGCTCCGCTGGTGGACTCTTACAACACAGATAGGTACAGTTACTGTTGCGTTGATGGTTTTTAGGATGGCATAGCAAATGGGACGGGCAGTGAAGGGGTTCGGTCTCCGGATATCTCTCACACCGAACAATACTCGGCACGAGCCACTTTATGCCGATATTATGAGAGGTCGTGTTATTTCACCGGTCGAGCTGGTCCATTCATGGAGCGAGCTGCGTGGCTCTACCATTATAAAATGTTGTTTTTATTTTGCAATTCAATAGATATACATATAACATAGTTATTATTCGTGTAAAACTTGTAATTCTTCCTATAAAATAGATGTGGAGCAATTTGTTTAAAAAAATACTGGTTACTTTATCTACCTATATTAACTTGAATTGTAGGTACAAGTAGCTATTTATTCAACATTTGGAGATAGTTTAAATGCATTCGTGGTAAGTCGAACTTTCTCAAAAAATATTGGAAACTATTATACTTATATCTATATTTTTGGTAAGTTATAAACCTCTCCGAATTGACTTTACTGATTGTTATGAAATTTTTTGCATATCTAATATCCCGGAGAATTGGTTGTAAACTATTCACACCCGTATCTAAGTGTTAAGGCCAAGCATATTTTATTATATATTTTTTTTCTGATTCTCTAAAATATAAATTTACATAAACGAATGCCAAACCAAATTTTCCATTCCAGATAGTAATAAGTTATTATTATATTCAGTATATGAACTCCTTCGAAACAGCTTTTGTAAGCATGACAATGGGACAACATCTACTTTTCATCCCTCTAAATGTTCATCTCCACTACCAATTTTCATTTCTAATTCTCGGATTTATATTTTCTTATTTTTTTTTTTTATCAAACAGCACACAACGATACATACAACCCTAACATTA
This sequence comes from Euproctis similis, assembly GCA_905147225.2. Taxonomy (NCBI): domain Eukaryota; kingdom Metazoa; phylum Arthropoda; class Insecta; order Lepidoptera; family Erebidae; genus Euproctis; species Euproctis similis. The sequence goes on from LR990107.1 coordinate 6,747,607, forward strand.
AATTTTACGATCAACCGAAATAAACTAAGTAAAATAATAATATATCTACAAAAGGACTCGTTTAGGACCGAGATTTACTTTGTACCTAACCTCTTAGTCCTTAATTTTTAAAAAGTATAGGCAGCGGTTATAATGCTTCGACATGCAAATTGAATTATCCGATAATAAAAATAAAAACTCGTTCGCACTCTTATGTTATGTCTTTTTATATCTTAATATTAAAATACCAAATTATTATTATACATAATATATTTTTGTTGGCAACAAATCCGTTACTAAAATGGCAAGGCCTATTATAACTAAGGTCCATTGCACAACCACATCGCATATCAATTTATCTGAAGAGTGAGAGCATTTTAATATTGAAATAGAATTTATTTATATCAATGTCGTACCGCTAATAAAAAAAATAATAAATTAGTTTTTATGCTTAGTGCACATATATGTACATGTCAATTTTCGTCAGTCTTTTGGCTAATGTCTAAAACGTGTGCACCGATTTCGATTTGTCTGTTTGTTCCGGGTAATCTCTGAAAAAGCTGGACCGATTTTGATAGAATTTTTATTGACTATTAGCTGGTGTAATTTATAAAGTAGCCTAAGTAACTCCTTATTACTTAGGCTGCTTTATTAAAAAAATCTTTCATTTAATGATTTGCTTCCGATAATGATGATGCTTCCGAGGCGAAACAAAGTTTGCCGCGCCGGCTAACTATTTAATAATATCAATCAAGTATTATTTATCAGTATTACATATACCTACTCATTTCGTGGATTGCATTTATATGTATTTGTAGAGTATGTTTTACCAAGTAAATTACGGCACTGATTTACGAGCGTTTATGATACGTCAGCATACCATTGAGGATAGCTTATTAGCCATTAAAAATTCAACTGTCGTAATTATTAATGAAACTTTTCTACGATCATTTCATTGTTGGATGAATCGTGCACAGATTATTTGTCATATTTTATTTATATGATTTATAGTTGGATATTTGTTTTATCAATGGTCGTAGGCAGCGACCGTACACTCCGGTCCAGTACAATCCTTCATCAGTCACCTGAGAACGTGCAGTTAACTCGCGCGCACTCGTGATTGTGCTGTTAGAAAAAAAAAAACAATTCTACCTAGCGACTTTAACAAAACATTCGTAAGTTATGAAACGTTACTTTTAATATTTATTTAGTTATGTTGTTATTTTATTCGGTTATTTGTTTTATACTGCTATGCGATTTTTATGCTTAATTTATGTAATTATAATTTAATTACTTTTTTCATTATTTATTGCTCCGATGAATTATTTTTTTATAGTTTTTGTTTTGGTTTTATTATAATTACGGCTAGCTAGGCGAACTTAGTATCGCGTGATAATAAGGATTGGCAGTTGAAGAGTGATGATTTCAAGTCGCATGTATTTTTTTTTTGCTGTAATAAAAATAACACCTAACAAACAATGTTATAATATTTTAAAAATATATTTAACCCTTTTCACTCGGAAGTATGAGTTATAAATAACAACTGATGAAAGTAAAAAAACATTTTTATTTCTCTGTAAAGAGTTCGATACCTACATCAGGAAATAAATAAAAATGAGTTCTAAATAAACGCGATATAATCCATAAAAAGTTGTTTTAATGTTATAAAAAATCATATGTCGACACATATCGGTTAAACGACTTCAGAGGAGTTTTACAAATAAAACAAAAATTATTTATCATACAAGGGTTGATTACATGTACTATTAAGACTAAATATAAAAAAAAAATTAATAACTAACGGCCAAGACACAAATTCCATGACCAAATAGAACGTGTTCTGGAGGAAGGTGATGTTAAGAGCCTCAAAAAACGACGCGCGTGCATGTAAAGAGTTATGAAAGTCAACGAAGCGAGTGAGGCGTGTAAGAATCGTGCCCTATGGCGCTCTGTTCTCTCTGCCTACCCCGCAAGGGATTTGGCGTGAAGTTATGTATAAAAAACATCTAACTTTGAATTGGAGAAATGAGGATACATTACAAAGTATAAAGTCACTTTCCGCCGTCTGTCCGCTTATATCTTTGAAACTACGCAACGGATTTTGATGCGGTTTTTTTATAGATAGAGGGTGTCAAAAGGGTGGTTTTTAGGTATAATTCATGAATAATTCAGTAAAGATTTAATTAATTACAAATGCTGTAAAAATGACCTTTGATGCGGAACAATGTTTGCCGGGTCAGCTAGTAGTTTATAAAACTAATGCCCGTCATTGTAATATGTATTTTGTCTTTAGTCATTTACGAACTAGGTACTTTAAACTTTATAAGACTTTGACTTTGAATTAATTGGATCAAAATGCCTGCCCCTTTTCATGCATGCATGCATCTCGTGATTTGTATACCTACTGTAACAATATTATTGTTACATATTTTTAAAAGATTATTTGGCATTTGAGTTTCTTGGCCAGTTCTTCTAATGTTAGCCCTTAAACTCTAATCCAGGCTATCTTTACGACTGAGTCTGTGTTTTTTATCTATTTTGCATTGTCTGTGAAGACGTAAATTAAAGTTATTTTAGACTAAAATTTATGGAATTAAACAAAAATATACCCACTCATAATTATCTCTGCTTACTCTGTCATTGTACATCAAATGTTATTTTAAATAGGATGTTGTTTTTGAACGAGTTGACGAAACATCACAGTTGTATAAATAACAATTTATAATTTATACAAACTATAGAAATTCTCACGGGACAAACAATGTGTAAAGCGATGCAGCTAAAATTCTTCGTGTTAGCGATCAACATTTACTTACATACGTAATTTCACGCCAAGTCAATTGCGGAATAGCCAGAGAGAATAAAGCGTCATAAAGCACGATTCTTACACACCTCACTCGCTTCTTTGACTTTCATAACGCTTGTCATATACGCTTGACGATTTTTACGGTTAATGATATCACCTTCCTCCAGGAATCGTTCTATTTGGTCATGGGTGGTGTGTCGTGGCCGTCATCGAATCCCACATCTGGGACATACATTTAAAAGTCACAGCGTTAAACACAAAACAATAGGATTATTATTATTTTTGATATCTAGCACCTAAAATTGCAAACCATTTTTCATACTTAATGTGCCTTTAATTATCAGTGACTATTTTTTTGCCCTTTTTTTGTGGCACGATATATTTCAATATCCCTCAAGGTCACTCGAATCATTCTCTAGAGATCCGCGATGCATAACCAGTTTTTTCAAAAAAAAAACTGTGCAACACCTTTGTTTATAAGAATTTTAATTTTAAGATATGCTGTTTAATAGAAGAGAAGTGATTTGAGGTATTTGTTTTGTCTCCTTAAACTTTTTATGACTTAATTAAGACTTGAGTTAACTACTAACTACGAACCACAAGTCACAATTTTTTCATATTCTCGCGACCAAGTGGCTGGTTTATTCTTCGCATATGGGATTAGCATTGGCATTCAGCATGGCCTCTGGTACCTCTCTCACCAAGCGAAATGCGGCATGAGCAACTTTACGCCGATATCCCGAGAGGTCGTGGTCTACACCGGTCGATCGGACTCATTCATGCAGCGAACTACGTGGCTCTATCCTACTCTTACTTAATAACTAACTCTAACTCTTTCAGCCTTATCATTGTATATATTGTAAATAATTTAGGTAATTTATTTATTTAACAATAATAAGTGTAAATTACAAAAAAAATCCGGTATGTAGCTTAATTTACTGCCACAAATTGTGTATAGCTTTCGCTGTCATCGATATTATAAATATATGTCATTTATATGTATATAAATACTAGCTCACCCAGCAAACGTTGCCCTCCCCAAAAAATAAAAATAAAACAATGCATGTTCTTTCATAAAACAAATAACAAACACAAATATATAGTTAAAAAATATTAAGGGATGGGCTACCCTTAACATTTAGAGGGATAAAAAAATAGATGTTGTCCTATTCTCAGACATACTGGAAGCGACCTAAGAATCAGTCGAGCCGTTTCGGAGGAGTAGAATCACCGTCAACAAACACCGTGATACGAGAATTTTATATATTAGATAAAAGCATTATCGATGTTTATCAAGCCTATCTTGCGAAAAGATTTAAAAAATACTCTTAGATGTGCAGCCAAAGTTGATACCTGAAGAGGCCTACTGTCCTACTGCTACTTTATCGAGATTATGACAGTTGATATAAAATGTGGCAGAAAGATGCTCAACGGTGGCAGAGTCTTACAGTTCGCTGCATGAATGGGCCGGCTCGACCGGTGAAATATCAAGACCTTTCGGAATATCCGAGTAATTGGTTCGTGCCTCGTTTCGTTCGGTGAGAGAGGTATTCGGAAGCCCGATTCCCTTTCCCTTTGCTTTTCCTACTACTCCCTTAAATGACGGCAACGCGCCACGGTGTGACGGGCGGTGAGACGTTACTTACCATCAGGTGAGCCACTTGCTCGTTTGCCTTCCTACCGCATAAAAAAGGTTATTAAATTAGAACCGTTTACATCGTAATGACAAAGGAACTTACATGTGTTTACAACTCAAATACAGTCGCAGAGAATTATTACCCGTATAAAACTGAGTTAATACATTAAACCGTCATACTATTTGTACGCAACTTTGTATGATAAAATTATCTTTACGCATTATATTTGTAAAAAGATGTATCTTCTTATTAATTGTTGATTAATTTTTTTACATACTTTACGCTTTTACGTAGCTCGGTAAGAGTTTTGAGCGGGGTTAGGATATTCCCAAATACCTCATACACACTTTATCTCACAAAACACTTACAGTTTTGGCAGGAATGTAAGAGGCTTGTCAGATTTTGATTTGCATTATTTTCTAAAATGTTATTGAATGTTATTCAATAAAATTCATCGCGTTTTATTTAAAAAGTGTTCGTGTATGTGTGCAAATGGTGTAAATATCGTATGTAACGTACTGTTATATATTGTCGACATTTTTTTTTTGAAACAACATCTTTATGCGTGATGTCTTTTGCCACGACTTATAGATGATTAGAATAAGTCAGTTTAAGGTTAGGTTAGGTGATAAATGAAGATGTGTAACTAAAATAGATCCGACTTAAAGGTACCTGGTAACCAGGTCGTTAAACATGACCATATGGGTATCAAACCCACCTATGTTTTCACAGTAGCGACCGCTAATAGTCACTAGGCTACGAGGCCGTCTTTAATAATCTTTATTATCTGTTTACTTACGTACATATATATCTATACTTATATAGATAAAACTTTTTCTGTGCGTATAATAAAATAAGTATGAAATTCACTGTCTGTTCATTTGATGATTTTATTTCAAATAAAAGTGGAAAAATACGCGTATCTATAAAAAAAGTAACTGTAATAGGGAAGATAGATACATCTTTCACCGAACCTAAAACGGCATGAGCCATTTTTCGTCTATTTTCTTAAAGGTCGTGGTATTTGAACGGTCGAGCAGACCCATGCATTCACAGAGTGCGTGGATCTACCACTTTGATAATATCTTCTCTATTCTATAACTTCCTTAATTAAGTAATTGGGATTGTAGATTGATACTTAAATTATGATTTGTATTTTGTAGCAATAAACTCAAGCAGTGTTAAAACGAATCTGATCATAGAATCCTTAGTTTATGGGTCTTTAAATACATTTTATATGTCGCGGTGGTCCAGTGGTCGAGCACACCGCTTCTGAATCAAGAGGTCGAGGTGTGTGTGAAACATGTCGATGACTGAAAACTTTGGCCCGGTATGGCAATAGGTTCGCCACCGGGACGTATGGGGCGTAAACATAACGGCGAGTCGAGGCAGCTACATCTACTGCCTACACCTTCTGGTATTAAAAAAGCCGTGAAGAAAAGATGTTATTTTTAAATACATTTTATAAAATCACCAAATAACACATTATTTAAATTAAACATCCATACCTGCGCTTGAGGAAAATACCTTCGTTAAACAAGAAAACACGGAGGTATTTACAACGAGCCACCCGATTGTTAGTGTTGGGGCGGTCATCTTGAGAAGAACCGGCCGAGAAACTGGTATACTATATTCACTTTTTTAATAATGTGAATTACAAAAAAATAGTTTATTTTAAACCTTTTAGAAAAACAATCGCAGGTTCAGTTATAGTTATAGTTAGTTCAGTTAAAGTTAGTTTACTTATAGTTTTTGTCTATTTCCGCGACAATTGGAATGTAAATTGTCTTGTGCTTAATATGTCATGGCTAAGTGATTACATTATAATCATTATATCATTATTAATATCATTAATTTGCAATTTGCGAAAGGAAGTCGTGATGGAGGTTGTCAGTTTCCTTTTGAGTTGATTTTTTTTTATATAATGTTCAAGACTGAGATGGCCGGCAGGTTCGGACGCGCAGCTTTTCCTTTAAGAACGATATTGTTTTTTCACAGATATTAATATTATAATAGAGCAAAGTTTATCTATAAAATAAACACGAGAACCGTCTAAAGAAGCTGTCTTTTAGAGATGACCTATTTTCTTATGGGTACAAATAATTAACTCCATGCATAACTTAAGGCTAAGTCCATTGCTGGGTAGGCAGAGAGAATAGAACTTCACTCGAACTTCTTCGAATTTTACAATTCTTGTCACACACGCTCGGGTTTTAAAGCTCGTGGCAGCACAGGCGTCCTTATGAACTCGTTCATTATGTGAGAACAAAAAAGGAAGTAAAGTTAAATAGAGTTTTGAACTCGGAACCATTCGATCAAAAGTTAGAGTGCTATTCCACCAGAACAGAGCTTAACTCTCTTATATCGGTAACCTAAAAGTTCGCACTTCGTTATGACTTACTGATATTGAATACATAGCTTAAAAAACACAGATAAATATTACATACATACACATATACATAACTTCACACCTTTTGTTACCCGAAGGTGTAGGCAGCGGCTGCTAAGCCTCGTCTCGCCGTTATGTTTACGTCCCAAATGGAATAGGTGGCGAACCTATTGCCATACCGGCCACAAAGTTTTCAGTCATCGATATTTATCACACATCCGAAAACAATTTCGATATTAATATTTTATTTATAAAGTCGCGTTCTTTTTAGAACAATTAGACAGTCGTAACCTTGAGTCACAGATTTTATTTGACTGCCAAGGTTTTCCTGCCAGTTGTACACAGTCTTAGTGAGCCACGTACGAAAGTAACATTCATATATAAAGTTTTGTCCACCAGTTTGTGCGCGCAGTAGTCGAAAACCGTTTAAACTACAAAAGGGGGCTGATTTATAATGATAAATTATTATTACAACCATTAACATAAATTTATTTACAATAACAAGAACAAATAAATTAATTACATTATTTACAATATATACAATTAAAAAAACTACCTGAAATCAAATTTCTCCGCATCTCGGTCTACTGGCAGCGTGCCCAGAAGACTGGCCGCATTGCCACGCTGAATGGCAATGCTAATCCTCTGTGCGAAGAATAGACCAGCCCTCTGGTCGCGAGAGGTTTCGATCAGCCTTTTTGCAAGATCTTTGTAAAGTGCACGAGCACTCGGACCCCATGTCCCCAAAGTCTCAACCCCAAACGGCTCAAACACATAGTCACCTACAAGGTTTCTGTATTTGTGCCGCTTGAGATTTTCTGCCGAAGCAGCAGCAGCACCGGCCACCTCCACCGTGCTTGGAAGATGCGATGGCGCAAGGGTGTCTACGCAAGTAGCGTCCCACACCAAAGGCCTACCCATCCTCCAAGGCAAAAGAGACATCCCGTCCGGTCTCTTGCCATCATCGCGCACCAAACCGTTCGGTTCCAGAACGGCCGGTACACCGGCGGTGGCAAGAGCACGACGGATAATGTCGTTGATGTTGGCGTGACGGGAAATGCGGCCGGCGCTCCTGGCGCATGAGAGGCCATGATGTCCCTTGCTGTCGACCACCTCTCCGCAGCGACATAAATGCGAAGAAACACAAGGAGCACCTAAACGAAGACAAATTGCGATACGGAAAGTCGTATTATCTAATAATGTTCCTATATTGGGCGATGGCAGTGCCCTAAGCCAAACACCGGACTCCCACTCTCCCACAGCCCGCAAACGAGCGCGCTCAGCATCTCCTACAGAACCACTAATAAGTGATTCTTTTAAGATGGCGCAGGGCGGGTCGTCCCACTGTCTCTGGGAAAATGGGTTGGTCGGTAAATTTGAGTCAGGACAGGCCTGTTTCCAGGCATTTACTGCGTCAGTCTTGCATAACACTTCAGAATTACCCAGTGTATGAGTGAGAATTTTCCTGGTTAATTCTTCTGTGCTATGGACTGAAGACAAAAAAGCCGGTAAACTTACATCAGAAATTTTTCGAATACCTAAACCCCCTAAACGAACTGGTAGGGATGCCTGTTGCCATGCCCGGTCGTTTAGCGATACATTAAGAATTTTACTGAGAGTGGTTTTTACAATATTATCTATTTTTTCTAACAGTGCCGGATGTTTAAAAAATTGTGATGATCTAATAGTATGTGTAAATTATGGAACAAACAAACAATAACGAATAATGGTGAAAGCTGCATGCATGTTAATTTTTAGTAAGCGGTCCGAAACTTGATGAAAATTTTGAATTTTTTCCTCTAAGAAAGAGTTGTAGGCATCTTCACAGATTGGAGACCCTAAGAGGCGTAATGAACTGTTTTCTACTATTTTTATATTGGGTGCCAAAGAATTAAATTTTGACAAAGCCGAAATTTTATCTATTTTATCATTAAAATAGATTTCACATTTTGATGTATTTAACTCCAAGCCAATAGACTTAAAGTTACTTTTTAATATAGCCAAATCTTTTAAAACTGTATCTATTGTACCTCCAAGAGTTCCATCATCTAGATACCAGACATTAAATTTTGAATTCAGCTGTTTTATGATAGGATGTATCGCTAAACTGAAAATTACTGGTCCAAGAGGGTCACCCTGCTGACAACCAACAGCTGACTCCAAAAGGTTATCTTTATATAATAATTTTGAAGGATTTCTATAGCACTGCCAAAGGAATTTGAAAATTTCAGGTGTCTCTGTTTTGGCTTGACTCAGCAGAGTATCCCTATTCACAGTGTTGAAAGCATTTTTTATGTCAACCTTTAAAACGAGCTCACCTTCACCAGAACCCAAATATGTGGCCAAAGCATGTATGGCAGCCTCACAGCCTCCTCTGGACCCGAAACCAAGTTGGGTAGGCTGAAATTTGGAGGCGAGAGATGTTCTATAGTATTGGCAACATAGTTTAGCTGCCATACGTCGGTAAGTGCAACCCACGGCAATGGGACGAATGCCACCATCCTTTTTTGAAAGGGCGCATAAATTTGCACCATAAAGCAAATCGGTTATGCATTCGTTCACAGTGCCGGACAGCATAAGGTTCATTAAAGCAGTAAGCTCCCTCAAAAGAGCATTACCGGCTTATATTATATTGTTTAACTATATTAAACAATTTAAATTTCATAAAAGTATCGGTGGTCCAGTGGTCGAGCACCCCGCTTCTGAATCTAGAGGCTCTCAGCAATGACTTTTCGAAATTGATTTCGGAAGTTATGTGTGATAAATATCGATGACTAAAAACTTTGTGCTCGGTATGGCAATAGGTGGCGAGCCTATTGTCATACCGAGCACAAAGTTTCACTTCTTTCAAGTTCACTATTCCATTTGGGACGTAACGGCGAGACAAGGTTTAACAGCCGCTGCCTACACCTTCTGGTAGAAAAGGCCTGAAGTTATATGATGTTAAATTTCATGTATCTTATTTCAGTAAAATAGGAATATAATAAAAACTTCCAAACACTGTTTTTACCCCCATTAGTTTTGTAAAATCCGTATCCAATCCTATCAATCAATAATCATAAACTCCACGTGTTGTTTTGTCTAGGTTCCTTAAACATATATACCAAACTAGCTGACCCGGCGAACTCTGTTTCGCATCAAAAGTAATAACTGCTGCCCCGCTATGTTAATACTGCAATATCTTCGACAAATTTGAAGTCGATAGCAGCTATAGGTTAAAAATGGGAATTTTCCATTGTTAACACCCCCGCAACCCCCCTTGTGGGTGGAATTTCGTAAAATCCGTTCTTAGCTGACCTCTACTCGGCGAAAGGAATAATCCTACCAAATTTCAAGTCGCTACGCCTTATGGTTCCAGAGATACCGTGATGAGTCAATATATAGGTGGAAATCTCTTATATATATATAGATTTCACGTTTGCTGGTGTTATCGGCTCTGAGATTTCCTGACAAAAATCTACGAATATTATATCGTTTTTAACTACACACAGATTATAATTATCGCTTTTTAATCGCTTATATAGACAATTAATGACTGAGATGTTTAAATATAGAGTTAACAACATAGGTAATAATACCTTCAAGATGCAATTTATAAGCAACTTCAAGCTGTCAATACCCGAACTTGTATTGTAGGCAGCGGTAACTGTCCTTTGACACGCTAAATTAAATTCGTAGTACTTATTTTAAAATGTGGCGAAATCGATTCCCACCTGAGTACAAATATTTGTGACAAGCATGAATGTTTATATGGCGTCTGGGTGTTTTTCTATGTTTTATAAATATGCATTTACAAAAAAAGTATGTATGTATTAATATTCGTTATCTAGTATCCATAGCATTTAGTTGCTTAGTTTGGAACTAGAGGGCGCTGTGTGTATTGTGTCCAAGATATTATTATTATTAATTATAGCCAGATTGATGAGGGAGATAAACAGAAATATAAATTAGTACAGATAATACAACCTCAATTTGCGTAATCCTTGGTGATCTAACTAAATTTCGATGAAGAAATTAATTATGTATATTTTATACTTTTTTGCGTGCCCGAAAATGGGGCAAAAGCTAATAAACCTGAGCTATTGAAGTCGTAATATGGACATACTTATTTACCTATCTTTTTTAAAGATTTTTCACTTTTCATTAAAGTGGCGAAGAAAAGTACATAATAGAGATACATAAAATTAGAGTATCTGTTTGTAATATTATAAAATAACATTTTTATAAGAAATTTATTTGGGTACACAGACCATAACAGTATTTTTTATATTACTTTTTAATTTGTGACAGCGGAAAATTTTCACTGCACGTTTTTTTCTAAAAAATATTTCTTTAAGATTAAGATAACAAAAGCCTATCAAAAATTAAACAAACATTCCGCATTAGAAATTGAAATTTTATGTAGATCTACTGGATTTACACGTATGTAGTAGAAAAAAACTTTATTTACTCAAGCGTTATCTTTTGTAAGTATCTATAGAAAAATAAAATGTTTGCGCCAATAAAGTAATAATTTTTTTTTTCGACTGACACAGATTTTAACTACATATTTTAAAATGATGTAGGTAGGTATAGTGACAACTCTGATTTTTACCATATATTTTAAAGACCTTAATAGGTACACAAAAATGTAAGCAGCTGCATTAGTGGCTCGACACGAGGATTGTTTTATTTGGTCTAGTATTATTATCATTTTCATTATCCACCACTCTGTTTTTATTTCACTCATTTTCTATCATTTGCTTTTTCCCCAGCTACAATCACCAATGGTTCCTGATCATAACATCTTTCACACGATCCTCCCATGTTCTCTTACTTTCAGATTAATTACCTTTCGCGAAATTATTATCATCATGTATTATAAAGTATGTATTTAGAAAAAAAATATGTATTATTAACCGTTATCTGTAGCACAAGCATTTAGTTGCTTAATTTGGAACTAGAGGGCGCTGTGTGAATTTTGTCCAAGATATTATTATTACATAACATAAATTAACGCCTTTTGTTACCCGAAGGTGTAGGCAGCAGCTGTTAAGCCTCGTCTCGCCGTTATGTTTACGTCCCAAATGGAATAGGTGGTGAACCTATTGCCATACCGGGCACAAAGTTTTTCAGTCATCGATATTTATCACACATAACTTCCGAAAACAATTTCAAAAAGTCATTGGTGTGAGCCAGTGTCTGGAATCGAACCCGGACCTCTGGATCAGATGGACGTCGACCACTGCGTCACCGAGACTTTCAATATAATATATTATTTAGATCCATATAAAAATACTCGGGTGTTAGCCGGTTTTTATATGACGTTTACGGGAGAAAATCAAGTAAAACGCCACTTAATGTTGAATGAGGGAGGGTTCTGGGTAGGGACACGGTATCGAATAGAAAGTATCGATACAGTACTCATGAGTAGTATCGTACTCATAAAAGTATCAAAGTAACGAGTACTTTTCTAGTTTAATGTCTACTGTTGTAGTTTTTGCACTTTTGTTTGTTTACTTTTCTAGTCCTTTTCTAAGTCTAATGAGGGATCGAATCGAGGTATCGAATATAAAGTATCGATACTGTCTGTACTCAAGAGTAGTATTGATAAAAAGTATCGTACTCGTGTAATAATCGATACCAAAATATATCGTGTGTTCGAGTATTTTTCAGAGTTTTTGTCAGGAATGCCCTGCGATGCCTACGCGGCGTAGCCCCTACCCTTTTTTCGATACTAATCATGAGTACAGACAGTATCGGTCCTTTATATTCAATACCGTGTAATGTCTAGGTTGTTCAGTAGTCGAGCACCCCGCTCTTGAATCCAGAGATCGCGGGTGCAAATCCTGGCTCACATCAGGTGAAATTATTTTCGAAAGTTATGTGTAATTAATATTGATGAATGAAAACTTTGTGCCCGGTGTATGCCAATAGGTTCGCTACCTATTCCATTTGGGACGTAAACATAACGGCGAGACGTGGCTTAACAGCCGCTCCCTTTACCTTTGGGTAGAAAAAAGCGTGAAGTTATGGTTGCGGTATGGGGGTTGCGGGGGTGTTAACAATGGAAAATTCCCATTTTTAACCTATAGCTGCTATCGACTTCAAATTTGTCGAAGATATTGCAGTATTAACATAGCGGGGCAGCAGTTATTACTTTTGATGCGAAACAGAGTTCGCCGGGTCAGCTAGTATATACAAATACACATTACATGTCTCGGGGACAATACATACGCACGTAGCCTTACGTAATGTTTTGTCGAAAAATTGTATAATTTTATTTCCAGCCTTCTACTGGGAATCTGACATCCTATTGACGTAGTTTCTTTTTTTTTTCTACTTTGCATTTGTGTATAAAATATGGCAAATATCAGTTTATTTAATATCAGTTTATGAGAAGAAATAAATTATTTACATTATTTACAATTAAAAAACTAGCTAAGTGTGCTAGCGAGTGTTCTAGTGCCTAGAAGACTAGCCGCATTGCCACGCTGAATGGCAATGCTAAGTATGATTGTGTAATTCTGTGCGTGTAGTACTGTGCGAAGAATAGACCAGCTCCTCTGCTCGAGAGAGGCCTCTATCAGTCTCTTTGCAACATCTTTATAGAGTGCACGAGCACTCGGACCGATTTCACCAGAGTCTCAATCTCTACCCCAACGGGGTTGAGATTGAGACAAAAGACAATCACGCACAATCACCTACAAGGTTTTTGTATTTCTGCCGCTTGAGAGTTTCTGCTGCAACCCCTACCGTGCTTGAAAGGTGTGATGGTGCAAGAGTGTCAACGCAAGTGGCGTCCCACACCAAAGGCTACCCATCTGCCAACTACCAATAAAATATTAATTTTAAAATAAAACATGAAGTATCTGTGCAACGGTGAAAAAATATAGTTCAATATATTGTATACATAGGTGTACCGGTATGAAATGAGCGTTTTTTGTGAAAATAAAATATTAATTTTGATTAGATAAAAAAATAAATTTATTCAAAATATTGTCCATCACTTTCTACACATTTTGTCCACCTTTTTGGTAATTTGTGGATACCATGCCAATAGAAATGTTCTTCTTTTGAAGAAAACCAATCAGACACCCAATTTTCCACTTCCGAGTAGGAATCGAACCGCTGCTCAGCCAATGCGTGTCCCATCGATGAAAATAAATGGTAATCGGAAGGAGCCAAGTCTGGTGAATACGGCGGGTGGGGTAGCAACCCCCAGCCAAGTACTTTGATTGTATCCTCAACCGATTTTGCTTTGTGTGCAGGTGCATTGTCGTGTAACAAAATAACTTTGCTATGTCTTCTGGCCCATTCTGGTCGTTTTTCATTTGTTGTTTGTAGCGGCTAGTATTAACAGTTTCACCAAGTTTTAGGAGTTCATAATACACCACACCCTTCTGATCCCACCAAACACAGAGCGTTGCCTTCTTCCCGAAACGATATGGTTTTGCAGTCGATGCTGATGGTTGTCCCGGATTAACCCATGATTTTCTCCGTTTAGGATTCTTAAAATAAATCCATTTTTCATCGCCAGTGACAATTCGATGCAAAACTGATTTTCTTTCGTGTCTTTGAAGCAAAATTTCACAAGTGTTTTTCCGGTTTTAACAGTCTCGGTGGCGCAGTGGTCGAGCACACGGCTTCTGATCCAGAGGTCCGGGTTCGATTCCTGACACTAGCTCACACAAATAACTTTTCGAAATTGTTTTTCGGAAGTTATGTGTGATAAATATCGATGACTGAAAACTTTGTGCCCGGTATGGCAATAGGTTCGCCATAGGTGGCGAACCTATTGCCATACCGGGCACAAAGTTTAGAATAGGTTCCATTTGGGACGTAAACATAACGGCGACACGAGGCTTAACAGCTGCTGCTTACACCTTCGGGTAACAAAAGGCGTGAAGTTATGTATGTATGTATGTTTTTCCGGTTTTCCATTTGTCTTTCATTCAATTCATGTGGCACTCATTTTCCACACTTTTGAATTTTTCCCATAGCTTTCAAACGGTCTGAAATTGTTTGTTGTGCAACATTTAACATAGCTGCCATTTGCTTCTGACTCAAAGTATCATCTTCATCCAATATGGCTTGCAGTTTGGCGTCTTCGAATTTTTTTGGTGGTCTTCCACCATTGACCTATATGTTCTAGACATGTAGTAACCTTCTCAAAGCGTGACCTACAGGCTTATGCGAAGCTTATGTCAATTCAGTCATCTGTCAGACGCGAACCGAATAACAATAGGTACAAAATGGGTAAATGCGTAGTAAAAGAGTGCGATTCAAGATCGGAAACCCATAAGAAATTAACCGGAATTACTTTCCACACGTAAGATTAATGTTTACATTAATATTAAAATACAGTAAAATAGATAAAATGTTGAATTTTCATAATTAGCTTCAGTGATACCACTAAAAACTTAGTTTTAGTTTCCCACATTTGTGGGAGAGTTATTAATTTATGGAAAAGGAGATCTTAAATATTATTTGTTATAATAATAACGCTGCAGGGTGCCTAAAGATGCAGCACGCCGTGACAAGTGGGTGAAAATTATCCGATTGCTGAGAAAAGAATCTGACTGGCTACCTGCACCCGGGAGATCATTTATCGTCAATTCAAGTTGATCATTCGCTTTTATTAATAAATGCCATAATTAATAAATACTTAAAAATAAGATTGTATCACGAAAGCAAATTATTCACTAAGACTTATAAAAAAGAGACTAAAAGGCAATTTTATACAAAACTTATGTTACACAGCGGTGTATGATCAATAATTCATCTGCCTAGCTTTTTCCCAATTATGTTGGGGTCGGCTTCCAGTCTAACCGGGTGCAGCCGAGTAGTAGTGTTTTACATGGAGCGACTGCCTATCTGACCTCCACAACCCAGTTGCGTGGGCAACACAATCCCTCTTGGTAAGTCTGGTTGTTAGTCTTTCTGGCTTATGACTACCCGTAACGACTGCCAAAGATGTTCAAATGACAGCCGGACCCACCAATTTAACGTGCCTTCCGAAACACGGAGGAACTCGTCATGATAAGATGGTCACCCATCCACGGACCGACCGCGCCAAGCGTTGCTTAACTTTATGATCGATCGACCCGTGCGGCTGTTAGGCCCTGTCCACGTTAAATAAAATAATTCCCTTTCAATATAATGAATGTAAGTACATTATTTTACTACTCAAGCGTTTTCACTATTTTGTGTATCTGTACCTAATTGTGTACACCTTACCTACAGCGATTTAAATCGCTGCTCTAAGGCAGGTGTACACAATTAGGTACAGATGAGTGTGCTCCAATTTTTTTCGGAACAGCCGATCTAGTACGGAGTACACAGAGATCGTTGATCCAGTCATTATTTCAGTTATCTTCTAATACATCTGATAAGAAATTAATAAGTAATAGTAAAATATTGAATTTATATTTATTAAATATTTTTACGAGTACATGGCTTGAAAAAGTTGGGTAAAATTTCGTATGGGCAGGCCACCCCACACAGCCATTGCAAATTTATATTGCCATCTTTGTCTAATCAAAGTGACGGCAATGTATTTGCGATTTGTTTGACTGAGATAGATATATGTTACATTTTAAATGTCTAGTGGTTTCAAAGCTACGTAATGACGTAGCTTTGTCCACTTTTTAGATGCAATGGCATTTAAAAAGTGGACACACATTTTGTGACGCATTTGAATGAGGTTTGCTCCTCTTGTATATTGAACTCAGTGTCTTCCACGTTCTTCATTTCTCACATCCAAATTATTACATTTGAATCGTTGAAACCATCTCTTGCATGTTGCTTCTAATAGAGCATGATCACCATATGCTTCGACAAACATTCGATGTGATTCTGCGGCATTTTTTTTTTCAAATGGAAACAAAAAAAATTATGCTTTCCGCAAATCATCAGTTTCCGGCACAAAATTTGTAATTTTTAACACAATAAAAAAATATGATGTTTGTTTACTAACTGTTAGGTTAATTGAATGTTTGACAGTTGTCATGGCAACCAAACAAACAAAAATTAAGGCTTATTCACAACAAATAACCCATACCAACACATTTGTATCTTAACGCTCATTTCATACCGGTACACCTGGTATGTATTGTCAATATTGCACGTAATTTTACGCACGCCGAGCGTGCTAAATGAAATTGCGCAGTACAAAAACGGATGATGACGTACTTTATCTTAATATATTCCCACAGTATATTTATATTTTAAATATTTCCCAACGTGAAAATTAGTTCTATATTTTACGGATTAGTCTTTGTATATGCCGTGGCCGGTTATAAAACCACGGCCAAACCTTTTAATAGCATGGATAGTTCAACAAACGACGTGTTGTGCCGACCCCAATTAGAGTGGGATAAGGGCAGGAAAATGACGATACCATCTAAAACAAATATGCGAAAGTATTGAGTATATTTAATATTTCTATGTAAATATAAACCGCCTTCTGACTCAGTCTAATACAAATTACAACAAGGTAAAGAGTTTAAAGAGGCCTAACTGACCCGGCAAACTTCGTTTCGTCTAGGAAGCAACAAATAAAATTATAAAATATTTTTTTCTAAATAAACTAGCCTAAGTTACTTCTTATTACACCAGCTACCTGCCAATAAAAGTCCCGTCATAATCGGTCCAGCAATTTCAAAGATTACCCGGTAAAAACAAAACAAAACATACGGACAAAAATTGCATTATGATGTTTGTAGCGTTTATATATTCATATCAATATTACAAACATATACGTATGTTCATTTACTCTCTTCCAATCCCTGTAAGATTTGATCTCTCTTCTTGATTTCTTACTACTTTATTTGAGAAACACTAGACTTCAGAAAAATTTTTAGCACAAAGTTTTTAGTCATCTATATTTAACACATAACTTTCGAAATGAATTTCGGAAAGTCTCTGCGTTCAGAAGCCGCGTTGAAGCTCGACCACTGGACCGCCGAGACTTATTATAATCTTGTAATCTTTCACCTATAATCTCCTAATCTTTTCCATTTTTTTGGCTTGTATGAGTTTAAAAACTAATAACTTATTTCTCAATATATATACTTAGTCATGCCATAAATATTGTAACAAAGAAAAAAAATTTGTTTTAATTGCAAATAACATTTATTACTTTTACAGTGTGTTACTTTAATACATAAATATAAAACGATATAAAATATAAAAAGCTTATTCGAAGTGGTCTCCATTTGGCTGCAATACAGGCCTTTAAACGTTGAGGCCAGTTATGAATAGAAACACGCACTCTTTCCATGGGAAAATTCTTCACTGCCAATCGTATGGATTGTTTTAGGGACTCTAAATTATTATGACGTTTAGAGCAAGCCGTACTCTTTAAAACTGACCACAAATCATAATCCAATGGATTAAGATCGGGACTAGACGACGGCCAGTCTTCAGCTCTAATGAAGTCCGAAACGTTCGCTTCCAACCAAGATTGCGTGGACCGAGCTTTATGACCCGGTGCCGAGTCTTGCTGGAAGGACCATACTTCGTTATTGAACATGGTGTTGTTAAGGGGCTTGACTACCTTTTCAAGAATGGTATCTTGATACACTTGTGCTGATGTTTTGATACGTTTTTCACAAAAATATGGCTCAGTCACTCCTTCGTAGCTAACACCCCACCAAACCATCACTGATGTCGGATAATGCCCACGTTGCACTCTGTCAACTAATTGTGAAGCTTCCTTAGAGCTTTGAGCATAAATACGGTCATTTTGTTTGTTGCTCAATTGTAAAAACTTTTTCATCCGTAAACAATATTTTTCTGTGACCTCCCCTTGCATACCGCTTCAGTAGTTGTTTAGATTTTAACACCCTATTCTTTTTTAAATTATCAGTTAATAAATGACCAGTGCGCCTCTTATAGGCTGCAAGTCCTAAGTCATCTTTTAAAATACGCGACATTATTCTAGGTGCTATCTTCATCTCCCGAGATAAAATCTTTTGCTTGCGGACAGGATTTTTTCGAATTCTTTCCCTTACTGCTTTGACCACCTTTTTCGTACGAACACTACGTGGACGGCCAGGTCTTTTTCTGTCACAAACAGAGGAGGTCTCATTGTACCTATTAATAGCCCGGTACACAAACGTTTGACTAATACCAAGTGTATGGAGAGTTTTAAAAATTGCATTTGGCTCCATACCTACTTTGTGTATGCAATCACAGCGATTCGGTTCTCTTTATCACCCCACTCCATTTTAATATCGCAAAATATTGTACAATGTATTGGCGCCAAAACGAGAAAACACAATGAACAATCGTATAAAAATGACAGATTCCAAATTGAAATGTAATATTTTTTATTTTTAGATGTAACAGTTATTTATGGCCAGACTTAGAAGTTCTAAATATGCTTTCTAGTACTGCTGTGAAAAGTTTTGGCGAAAAGGGATCTCCTTGCCTAACACCCTTTATTTTGAACTCTTCTCCTTGTTGTTCTAGTTGGATTTTCGCTCTCAGATTTTTATATATTTCTTTAATGATGTTCACATATGTTCTTTCTATGCCTTGTCTTTCTAATGTCATCCAAATGTAGTCGTGTCTCAAGGAATCAAATGCCTTGTTATAATCTATAAAAGCGATGTAGTAATGTTTGCCATATTCATTAAACTTTTCGATCACTTGTTTTACCACATGAATATGATCGATCGTAGAGTAACCAGCACGGAACCCAGCTTTTTCTTTCGGTTGGTTCTCGTCTAGGAGCTTTGTAATTCGACCAAGAATAATTTTTGAAAACACTTTGTATAGATTTGACATGAGACAAATTGGTCTGTAGTTATTTATTTCATCTTTATTTCCTTTTTTGTGTAATAGCGTAATGGTAGAAGTTATCCATTGAAAGAGTATGTGTTTTGTGGTCAATATTTCCTTAAATAGCTGTGTCATAGGTTTAGATATTATAGGTAGCGTATCCTTTAGCACTTCATTCGAAATTTTGTCCTCACCTGATGCTTTGCCGTTCTTTTGCGTTTTAATGGCTTTTATGACTTCTGCTTCCAATATAAAAGGTATTTCATCTTTGTAAGTGTAATCCTCCGCCTCTGTAGAAGTATTACTGTATGTTTCCATATACAACTTTTTATAGAATTCTGTTGCTCCTCTGGTTATAAGTGATCTATTAGATGTAAGTTTCTCTATATTTTTATTACTTTTTATTTTCATTTTAGGTATCCACTGAGTATATTATTTCAATTGCTTTAGACTTTTCTTAATTCGACCAGTTCTCTCTTTAGCCTTTCAGTATTCTTGTGGTTACGTATTGATGTTAAAATTTGTTTGCTTATGTTGGTGATATTTTGGCGGTTTTCCTTTCGATTTTTAAACATTATGTTCCTTTTGTTCATAAGTTTTATGGTTTCTTCTCCTAATTTTTTTTGTTTTTTAGTTCTCGAATTATCTACTCTTATTAGTGCTTTTTCTAAAATATTATATTTATCTTGCATTGTTTTGGTGTGTTTATCACTTCTAGCATAGTTTTGAATTCTTCCAGTGCACTTGGTGTTATAGGTGACATTTTCGATGTAAGTTTGTCTGTGGAAGAAATGCATTTCCTTGATTTATTTTTTTCGATTTGTATAGCACCTCTTACCATTCTGTGATCTGTATTGAAGTTAAATCTATTCAATACATCGATATCACTAAATAATTTTTTTTCTTTAGATAGTATAAAGTCTATTTAGTTTTTATCTTTGCCATTTGGGGATATCCATGTCCATTTCTTGTAAAAGGTTTTTTGTAGAAGCTGTTCATTATTTTAAAATTATTTGCATAAGCAAGTTCTATAAGCCTCCTTCCATTGTTATTTCTTAACCTGTAGCTATGATCTCCTAAAATGAATTCTTCTTTGCTTGTTTTTTTGCCTACTTTGGCATTAAAGTCTCCCATCAATATTGTACTTTTTTCGTTTTTTGCATTAAATCAGCCAGAACTTTATAGAACTTGTCTTTTATAATCTTCGTATCCTGTTCGTGGGGTGCGTGAACTTGGATTATCAGTAGTGGTTGTTTAAATTCGGGCAAATTTATGTTAAGAGTAGCGATTCTGATTTTGGGTTTCAGATATTTCTTTATTAGAAAACCCATTCCATGTATACCCTGTTTCTTCTGCCTCTGATTGCTGATATTTGGTTGCTAATTCCTGTGATTTACTTTAATATTATGAATATTTGAGAGAGAGTTTGATCTGTGCCTCATAAAATCGAACGCATTTTTTCTATTTTCTTTAACATTTTTGTTGTTGTTTACTAGTTTCTTTGCCTCATTCTGGTTTTTCTTTGGTGAAGATAGTTGGTCCCTTTTTCTTTTTTCTGTGTTAGTATTATTCTCTTTAACAATCAATTGATCATATTTCATATATGCAAAGTTTCCTTTTGCACGTTCTTCTACAAGTTTGGGCTTCAATGCTCTTCGTTTTTCTATCACTTCTTTTGGAAAGTCTTCAGTAATGTAAACCTCTTTTAAGCTCTTCTTCATTTTAAGTATCTCATTTCTCTTCCAAATATTAGTGAAAGCAATGAGAACTGGTCGTATTTTGTTTTCTTTATTAAAACCAATACGGTGAATTTTTAAATCGGTTTCCATATTTTTTGCACGGCTCGAAACAAATCAGAGGGTGATTTTTCTTTCTTCTTCGATAAGTGGTTGTAGCTTTTCATTCATTTTTTCAAATATAATTTTTGTTTGTTTTCCATTTCTATTTTCATCTTTTCAAATAACATTTGGAACTGTGTATTCATTTTTCGTTTTTATTTTTGTATTAAATAATGTATTTACGTCTCTCAGTCAGCCGGGAGAAAAAGAAAAACGTATGGCTGACAAGCTTACATAGCTTAACACCGAAGAATGGCGGGATAACCATTCCGAAACAAGGGTTAACCCAAAAATTTTCGGTAGAGACGGGCAGCAGCGTTCCTATCAATAACAGGTGAACCCCTGCGGTCTCCAAAACGTCTGCCCAGCGTGGGGACTATGGGCAAAAACCTCCCAAAATGAAAAGAGCGCAGAACCAACGGCCCCCAGTTCCTAGTGGTCCCACTATTCCTGCCCAAGGCAGCGGTCGTGGTAACGGTGGGACAGGGGGTGCTAAGAATCTCCGGGTTACGGCAGGCTGTCAAAAACAACTACGCGTGGCAACATACAACGGACGCAGTCTTCGGCTGGACCAACACCTCACCGAACTCGAGGTAGAGCTGGTTTGCTTGAACTGGCAGATTCTAGGGTTATCTGAAGTCCGGCGAGAGGGGGAGGTCACGATAACCCTACAGTCGGGCAACTTGCTCTATTTTCGAGAAGGTGACCAGCTCTCCCAGGGGGTGTTGGTTTCCTGGTTCACAAGGACCTCGTTGGCAGCGTTGTGGAGATCAGCAGTGTGTCGACCAGGGTAGCGTACCTTGTACTGAAACTTTCCAACAGGTACACCCTGAAGGTGATACAGGTATATGCGCCGACCTCGACATACTCTGACGAGATAGCGGAGGCGATGTACGAGGGTATTGCGAAAGCAATACATTGTACCGCCAAGGCTCACTACAACGTTGTTATGGGGGACTTCAATGCCAAAGTGGGAGTACAAGAACGCGGCGAAACGAAAATCGGTCCATATGGCTTGGGGTGTCGAAATCACAGGGGCCAGATGCTGGTCAACTTCCTGGAGTCTGAAGGGCTCTTCTTGATGAACTCATTCTTCAAGAAGAGTCTCCACAGGAGGTGGACTTGGCGAAGCCCCGATTTTGTGACAAGGAACGAGATAGATTTTATCATAACGGATAGTAAGCATATATTTAGAGATATCTCTGTGATCAACAGGTTCAGTACTGGAAGTGATCATCGACTTCTTCGGGGCTCTCTAAATATTAACTTGAAAGCTGAAAGGACCCGGAAGATGAGGTCTATTCTCCGACCTACGCCACTCCAAATAGCCGAAACCGAAACGTTCCAAATGGAACTTAAAAATCGATTCGACCTACTGGAAACCATCGGTGATGTGGACGAAAGGACCGACACTGTTGTCGACACGCTGAGGAAAGTGTCTCAAAGGTTGTTCCCGAGATCGCAGAAAAAGGAGTCCAAACTCTCTGCCGAGACGCTCGAGCTGAGGAGGCAAAGACGAGAAACTCCATCCGATCAGCTGTCTTCGTCAGAATGGAGAAGCCTAAACCAGCGCATTAGGAAGCTGATGCGGCGCGACCTTCGTCAATCGAATACCCGAGCAATCGAGGACGCGATCGACCGCAATAAAGGGTCGAAAGTGTTCGCTCAGCAGCTTGGAAGGCCCCATCTGACGAAGCTGAAAACTGCGGATGGACGTGTTGTCACCTCTAAGCCTGAGATTCTCGCAGAGATCGAATCTTTTTATGGGCTCCTTTATTCAACACGGATGACCAAGCCTACGGGACACAGCGATGATGACCACAGAGCCCCGCTAACGCGTCACTATAGTGAAGACATTTCCGATATCACAGCAAGCGAGATTAGGCCGGCTCTCGGGCAACTCCAGAACAACAAGGCTAAAATCCGGCGGGACTGCTGATTCCTGAAAAAGACCTGCTAATTCCTTTAGGATAGGCCTAAAGGAATTAGCAGGTCTTTTTAATTCCGTCATACACCAAGGTATAACCCCTCAGGTTTGGAGGGGGAGTGCGGTGGTGCTGTTCTTCAAAAAAGGTGATAAGACCTTACTGAAGAACTACAGACCCATCTCACTTCTGAGCCATATCTACAAGTTGTTCTCGAGGGTCGTCACGAATCGTCTCGCTGCAAGACTCGACGAGTTCTAGCCTTCGGAGCAGGCCGGGTTTCGAAAAGGCTTTAGCACCATGGACCACATCCATACTGTTCGGCAGATTGTACAGAAGACCGAGGAGTACAATCAGCCGCTGTTTATGGCATTCGTGGATTACGAGAAAGCCTTCGACTCCATCGAAACTTGGGCAGTTCTGGATGCATTGCAGCGATGTCGGATCGACTGGCGCTATATCGAGGTGTTGAGATGTTTGTATGACACCGCCACGATGACTGTTCAGATACAAGACCAGGTGACGAACTCCATCGAGCTGAATCGAGGTGTAAGACAGGGAGATGTCATATCTCCCAAACTCTTCACCAACGCTCTGGAGGACGTCTTAAAGACACTGGATTAGACTGGACAGGGTATCAACGTGAATGGTGAGTAGATCTCACATCTTCGGTTTGCCGACGACATCGTTGTGATGGCAGAGTCACTGGAACAGTTAAGCGGAATGCTGCGCAGCCTAGACGAGTCCTCCCGGCGTGTCGGTTTGGGCATGAACTTCGACAAGACCAAGGTCATGTTCAATGAACATGTCGTGCCCGGACCGATAAGCGTCGAAGGGTCGTTTCTCGAAGTCGTAAACAAATACGTCTACCTAGGCCAAACTATTCAGTTAGGTAGACGAAACTTCGAGAAGGAGGCCGAAAGGAGGATACAGCTGGGTTGGGCTGCATTTGGCAAACTGCGTCGGGTCTTCAGCTCGCCTATACCGCAATGTCTGAAGACCAAGGTCTTTAATCAGTGCGTCCTACCGGTGATGACCTACGGTGCCGAAACGTGGACACTAACGGTGGGACTAGTCCACAAATTTAAAGTCGCTCAGCGAGCTATGGAGCGGGCTATGCTCGGGGTATCTCTGAAGGATAAACTCAGGAATGAGTATATCCGCCAGAGAACTGGAGTAACTGACGTAGCTCGTAGGATAAGCTCGCTGAAGTGGCAATGGGCTGGTCAAATCTGCCGAAGGACCGACGGTAGATGGAGTAAGAAGGTCATAGAGTGGAGACCGCGTCTTGGTAAACGTAGTGCAGGACGCCCACCAGCCCGATGGTCAGACGACCTCAGAAAGGCTGCTGGAAAAGACTGGACGCGGAAGGCAGAGAATCGGATGTTGTGGCGCAAATTGGGAGAGGCCTATGTCCAGCAGTGGACTACAATAGGCTGATGATGAATGTATGTAAAAATACTGCAAAATAGTAGTTTTCTTTTTTCTTACTCTGGCAACACTGAATTTTCGAAACGTCTAAACTTTTTGAAATGTCGACGTTATTTGACTTTTTGATGTGTTAGTTCACTTTCGCTCTTTTCTTGAATACCCTCAAATTCATAACTCGTAATAAGATTTTTATGGATTTTTACGGAATATCCGTTGTTTTAAGGGTTTTCTCAGATCTTTTTATTCACTTTAGTCTGTTATGTCACTAAACAACAGCACTTAATACAATATTCATCACTAATACGAGTGGTTTATTATTATTTTCGCCTGACAAGTTGCATGTGATGCTTACTGTTCGGCAATCGGAAGCAGTCTAAGTAATATCATAGGTATTAATTAATGTTAAATCTGAAATGAAAGTGCATGAAAAGAGTTATGTAAGTCAAAGAAGCGAGTGAGGCGTGTATGATTTGACGCTCTGTTCTCTCCGTCTACCCCGCGAGGGATTTGGCGTGAAGTTATGTATGTAAATAATGTTATCGCTAAAATAGTATTTTTTTAATGAATTATTTAACTTGCGTACACGATGTTGGTTGTAGGTGTATATAACAATAATAAACCTGTAACAATTGTATGAGAATCTGTGACTGTTTGATCTCGTCATCTTTATCAATACAACAATCTGTAAAAAACATTTTTTTTTAAACAATGAAAAACATTATCTTGTTTGATAAGTGCTTTCAAATTGTTGTCCAAGCTAAAATGTCAATCATTCACTTCAATTCTGTACGCTTGAGACATTTACTTGTTATCAAATCTGGGTCAATCAATTCCTATGTATATCAGTAGCATTTCATAGATAAAGTTAAAATAATAAAGATAAACAATTATTAAAGATATCACAAAATTAAAATCTCATACGTACACAAAAGATCTCTCTGTGGAAACCATTTTTGTATCTTGATATTTTTTGACATGTTTACTTTACTATCTAATATCCAATTTTAATTGAGTCAATATGTTGCGATCCTGTTGTTTCCGATGCTCAGCGTCCTCCATTTTCCTATATAATTACTATTTCCTATATAGTTACTTACTTAGTAGTAAAAATAAAATACACATTTGGTTCAGTTACTAAATATTTAACATAACAACAACATAACATAACTTCACTCCTTTTCTACCCGAAGGTGTAGGTAGCGGCTCTTAAAACTCGTCTTGTCTTGTCAATGTTTACCTCCCAAATAGAATAGGTGGCGAACCTATTGCCATACCGGGCACAAAGTGTTCAGTCATCGATATTTTTTACACAACTTCCGAAAAGAACTTCGAAAAGTCATTGGTGTGAGCCAGTGTGTGGATTCGAGCCCGCGACCTCTAGATTCAGAAGCAAAGTCCTCGACCACTGGATCACCGAGACCTTCGACCGAGACGAGTATGTAGTTATTTACAGATTCTGTAAATGTAGTTATTTACTTCTGAATCTAGAAGTCGCGGGTTCGAATCCTGGCTCACACTAATGACTTTGGAAATTACTTTCGGAAGTTATGTATGATAAATATTGATGACTGAAGCCTTTGTGCCCGGTATGGCAATAGGTTCGCCACCTATTCTATTTGGGAGGTAAACATTGACAAGACAAGACGAGGTTAAAGAGCCGCTGCGTACACCTTCGGGTAGAAAAAGGCGTGAAGTTATGTTGTGTTACTACATACTAGACATAGATAAACTCACGCCTGTATCCCATAGGGGTTGGTAGAGACATTGGCTTTCCACCAGCTAGGATCGTAACACACTTCATTCATTCATTCTCATCCAGGCAAACACCTTTCATCCATTTCCGTCGTTTTTGGATACTACGCATTTTAATTTTTTTTTAACAGACCATTTATTTGATCGTACCTATAGCTCCGACTTGGTCTCCCGATCCCCACTCTGCCAGTAACATTCGCTTCGTATACTCTTTTATTCTGATTTCATTCATTCTTGTAACATGACCAAACCATCTGGCCCGATCAAGACCAACATGACTAGAGAGAAAAAAAGATAGAGAGAAAAATTTCAACATCTCCAAGTGGTTTACTTGAAGATATCCAAATACGTCACCGTGTTTTAGGTAAAATAACGTTAAAAAGATAAAATATATGGAAAGTTTAGTTCGTCAGAATAGATCAAAGCATTACGAAACATCATATTATTGATATAGTTTAGGTATGTCATACAGTTATCATTTGAAATGTACAAAAGAAACCGGTACAAGGTTATGGAATAGTCTTTAATTCACTTATAATATTATTATTTATTATATGACCAACTCTCAGACGTATTGACGATTGGGGTCGTTGTCACAGTACCTATTAATACTACTGGTTTTACTTACCTTCTCTACAAAAGTCGCACTTCCAAGGACACCAGAAATATACATTGGCAATCAGTACTTTTAGTAGGTAATAGAACAGGAGTAAATAAAGTTTATTTACAATAATAAGAACAAATAAATTAAATACATTATTTACAATATATATAACTAAAAACTGCCTGAAATCAAATTTCTCCCCATCTCGGTCTACTGGCAGCGTGCCCAGAAGACTGGCCGCATAATAATATAGGATATAATAATAATATAATAAGGTAATTGTTTTTTGGATTTTTTTCTTAAAAACCGATTTTCAATTGCATATAATTTCAATATGACATCCTAGGGCCTTAGGCAGATGTAGACTGTATCGATTCTATTACGAAGTGTTATCGATAAGCGGGTCGATCTGCTGCTAACCCCTATTGAACTAAAAAGCGAATTATCCCATTATCAAAACATACTCACATTTACTGATTAGCACCAGGTGAAAAAAGAAAGAAAGAAATCAACCATTTGAGATACCTTGAAGAAATTAACGACTTGTGGGATATGATTGATTAGTGACAGTTGTATCTGGATCCCCACCATATTCATCTTAAAGGTCGCCAAAGGAACTGTGACCCTTTTAGTGTTGCAGATGTCCATGGAAACCGCTTGTCGCTTATCACAGGTACACGCTTTATTAATTTACCTCTATGCCACAAAAATGCATTTTTCGGAGAATCCTATCAGTTAATGGACTTATAACTTAAAGGCAGTTTAAATAATTGACAATTTTCATTGTGACGACAAACATAAGGAGGTTTTTCACTGCCTTAAGGTCGGCAAGTTTATCTCCTTATACGAAACCGATACACGACAACTAATAAGTCACTTACTTGTGTTAGTATATTTGAATGAAATGAAATGAGCAATAATAATTGAAATGCTGTCCAACCCTGCTTCTATGAACGTTTACCTTCCCGTGTCATTGAACAATATGTTACACTGCTATGCTGTTTCTCATCTGAGTACGTGCATAGCATTAGACCACTGCGTTTTCCTTACACATTGATAGATACTAATCATTACATTTCCAATAGGAAATTAATATATTGGTATTATAAGGTCATTTATCTTCGGACGTGTAGATAGAATGGATGGTGCAAGATTGACTAAGCAGATATACAATGCAAAAATGGATGGATGTATGAGTCGATGCGAGTGAGGTGTGTAAGAATCGTTCTCACTGTCTACCCCGCAAGGGATTTGGCGTGAAGTTATGTATGTATGAGCCAAACAGTTCGCTGCATGAATGGGCCGGCTCGACCGGTGAAATACCACCACCTCTCAGAAGATCGACGTAAAGTGGCTCATGCTGCGTTTCGTTCGGTGAGAGAGGTACCCGGAGGCCCATCCCCCTTCCCCATCCCTTCCTATCCTACTCCTTTAAAGGTTGGCAACGCAACTGTAACACTATATGTGTTGCAGGTGTCCATGGGCGGCGTTGGTCACTTAACATCAGGTGACACACCTGCTCGTTTGCCCTCCTATCCCATAAAAAAAAAATATACGTCCTTTATCTGAAGAATTAAATTCGACAGTCTATGGTATTCGCGTGTATGTTTTGCTGAAGGTGTAGGCTGACTTAATTACGCTCTTCGACACGCTACGACACGCCACGCCGCACATTACAATTTAATTTAAGAAGAATTTTTCATGCAAATATCCGTTGACTCGGTATTAAGAATGTTTTTATTTCACGAACATATTTAGCTATTTATCTAAGTACCTTCTAAGTCTTGTACAGAGTTCGGTTTAGTACGGAATGTGTTGTGTTGTGAAGTTTTTCCAATTGGCCAATACGAATATTTCTTTTGAATTAGGTTTTTGTACATTTGTTTGATTTATGTAGTTTTATCCCCGATGGAAACTGTCGGGTAGAACATGTCGCTTTAATAATTTTGCGTTCATCAAGTTTAAGTCCTGATAACATTCGGTGAGGGAATATTTTAATACGATTATCAAAATCCGCTCTCCTTCTTTATTATTTTTTTAATTTCAAAAATAATAATGTAAGGTAAATAAAAATTGAAACTATGAATTTATTTAATTAATAGGATCCATTTTTACGGATATAACTGTATACCACCTCACTCGGGCTCAGTCCGCCCTACGTTTATTAGCCCCAATCTAACATATTTAGTCTGCAAGTGCGTCCGACATTATGCATTATTTAATTATGTGAGTGTGGGATGCGGATATGACGTAATGGCACTCTCAATTAATGACGTAGATACGCAACTATTTAACAAGAAGATTTAGGTAAATGTACCAAGAATGTGATGACCTTGAAGTAGTTAAACTCTATGTTGTATTAAAACAGGCTAAATAAGTATTATAGTCTGGATAGACTAATCTTATACATCTCTAAAGTATATTTTAACAGTGGTATAGTCACGCACTGCATGAATGGGTCGGCTCGACGCATGAAGCGTTTCATGTAGTTAGGGAGGTATCCGGAGGAAAAACCCCTTACCCTCATCCTCATCCAAATGTAGCGACGCCAGTTGCTTACCACCAAGAGAACTGCTTGCTCGCTTGGCCCTATTCCATAAAAAATCTAAACACTCGTTTTAACTGGACATTCCTTCTCACGGTTTTGCATTTTATTCGAAAACATCATGATTAAAATTGATAATAAAAACACTGTAGTTTTATTGATGCTGGCTTCGTTATAGCGACTCAATAAGGAAACGACTATTTTATTTAAGATGCATACCCAAATGCTTAGATATATAAAATTACAAAACAAATAATAAGTTAGCATAGAAATTCATTACATACATACATAGCTTCACGCAGGGTAGGCAGAGAGAACGCCTCACTCGCTTCGTTACTTTCATAACTCTTTTCATGCACGCGCGTCGGTTTTTGAGGCTCCTAACATCACCTTCTTTCAGAACACGTTCCATTTGGTCATGGAATGTGTGTCTTGGCCGTCCTCGACTCCCACATCCATCCGCTTTTGTATTGTATATCTGCTTAGTAAGTCTTGCATCATCCATTCTTTCTACATGTCCGAACCATCGGAGCATGCCCTTTCTTACTTTTACACCGACACTCTCTTTCAAACCAACTTCCTTCCTTACAAACTTGTTTTCTACGCGGTCAGCGAGAGTCACTCCGCAGATTTTGCGCAGTGCCCTCTTTTCTACCGCTTTTATGCTACTTTCATGCTCACTGCCATACCCAGCTCTCGCTTCCATAAGTTAGCGTTGGGATCAGGACTGCATTATGGATTGCATTCATTACAGACGGCGGTGTTATTTCATGAGAAATTTTCCTATTTGCGGATACGGACGTGGTGTTTCTTCTACATAATTAGAGACTACATTAAAAAGATTACTATTTAACTATGTAACAACTAAATTAACAAACTTGTTTATCAGATAGGTATATATATTTTAAGTATCTCCGAAACTAATAAACAGATTTCGAGGCCGCTGTGGATCTGCGGGCACTAAATAGTAAATCGTTCAAAATGATATTCAATTTTAACAGTGGTAGAGTCTTTTAGTTCGGTGCATGAATGCCGGCTCGAACGGTGAAATACCACGATCTCTCGGAATATCGGCGTGAAGTGGCTCGAGCCGCGTTTCGTTCGGTGAGAATGGTATCCGGAGGTCCTACTCCCTTAAAGAACGGGAACGCACGACGGAGTTCAGGGGCATAAAAAAATCTGTGAGGTGCTGCTATTCTACCGGTCTTGCCGGCCCTTTCATCCAACATTTTGTCTGAAAGATTATTTGCTAGTTTGGCTAATTTAGGCAGATTCGTGAAAGTAATAGCATTAATAGACAGTGGAACCAAATCTACTATAAGTAGTTGTAGATTGCTAAAAAGACGGCCTTTAGTTTTACTTCTAGACTACAGGCTTGTGTATAATTTTAGGATATACGAGTTTGTACTTTAAGAGTGTATAGCTGACGTCCTAATATGCAATTTATATGTATTAAGATAAAAGAATGTCACAGTTTGAGCGATAAAATCGATTATACCGATTCAGTCTTTGGAATAGTTATGCGATATTAATGAAATGACATAGGAAAAATTTCTTGGGAATCAATATGATTATAAAGGACACGGAGCTACGTGTAATTTAAAATTTTAAAAAGCATTTGTTTTTCTTAAATGATTAAAATTGTTTATTACAGGCCAGTATTCATAAAAGAATATATTTCTATTATTAATTGATTAAGAAGTATTTTTCACCGGTCGAGCCGGCCCATTCATGCAGCGAACTGCTTGACTCTACCACTGTATTACAGGCCAGTAGAGCGTCGGACTTGACAAACGTGAATTGTTAATATATTTTTATTAACTAATACATTAGAATGGGCCGCGGTAATGAGTTGTCAATTCTACGTTATTAGGAACCGTCTTTCAAAGAGATAATTTTTCATTTTTAATATATACATTTTATTGTACATACACAACATTAGTTACATAAAACTGTTTTCTTTCCATTGAAATTATTGTTCTACAACATTATACGGCCTTGAAATATATGAGTGATGATTGCCGTGTTAAACCTCATTACCTACACGTGACCAGAGGCTGTAGTTATTCTAAATAGGCTTATAAATGAGCAAAAAGTGTATTTAATAATGCATTTTAAATATTAAAAAAAATATATGTGAACGATTTTAAAAAGAGTCACCCAGAAATTCAATCTGTTAAAAAACATTACTACACATATTATGAGTATATATATATATGTACATACAGACATATATAACTTCACGCCAGGTACCTTGCGGGGTAGGCAGATTAGGAAATAAGGCACGATTCTTACACACTTCACTCGCTTCTTTGACTTTGAAAGTGTGTCGTGGCAGTCCTCGACTCCTACATCCTACCGCTTCTTGTCAAACTACTTCATACGTATATATGTACATAACTTCACGCCAAATGCCTTGCGGTATAGGCAGAGAGAAGGGAGCGCCATAAAGAACAATTCTTACACACCTCACTCGCTTCGTTGACTTTCATAATTCTTTGCATACACGCGCGTCAATTTTTGAGGCTCTTAACATCACCTTCCTCCAGAACACGTTCTATTTGGTCATGGAATGTGTGTCTTGGCCGTCCTCGACTACTACATCCATCCGCTTTTGCATTGTATATCGGGTTAGTCAATCTTGCATTATCCATTCTTTCTACATGTCCAAACCATCGGAGCATGCCCTTTCTTACTTTTACACCGTCACTCTTTCAATCCGACTTCCTTCCTTACAACCTTGTTTTCGACGCGGTCAGCGAGGGTCACTCCGCAGATTTTGCGCAGTTCCCTCATTTCGATCATGTTTATCCTACCTTTGTGCACACTCTGTCATACCCAGCTCTCGCTTCCATAAGTTTTGGTTGGGATCAGTATCGCATTGTGGATTGCTAGCTTCATGTTATTAGTAAATTATTTTTGGGGTGTAAGTTTCTTGGTTTTTGCCAAATATTCAGTGCTATCTCGGAAGGGCTACAGTGATGATGTGAATCACTTCTTTTACTTGAATCAATATTGAAAAAAAGGTTTCACTCCATATATACTTCGCTACAATAATTATGAGATTTTTGAAGTTTTAGTATACAAAATTAGGACTTAATTTAATAATTATTAAGCATGATGTAGTCTCGCGTGGTCCAGTGGTCGAGTACCCCGCTTCTGAAGCAATAAGCCGTGGATTCTAATCCTGGCTCACACGAATGACTTTTCGAAATTAAGTTCGAATGTTATGTCGTGTTAAGTAGAGTTATATACCTACCTATCCTTTTGGGATAGCGTTAATTGTATTTAAGTAATTTCTACTTTGAACAAGGAGAACAAACGAGCAGGCGTGTCACCTGATGGTAAGTAACCAGCGCCTCTCATGGACATCTGCAACACATATAGTGTTGCAGTTGCGTTGCCGACCTTTAAGGGAGTAGGATAGGAAAGG
This sequence comes from Euproctis similis, assembly GCA_905147225.2. Taxonomy (NCBI): domain Eukaryota; kingdom Metazoa; phylum Arthropoda; class Insecta; order Lepidoptera; family Erebidae; genus Euproctis; species Euproctis similis. The sequence continues at coordinate 6,780,714 of LR990107.1, forward strand.
GTTGGGAAAGTTGGGAAAGAGTGTGGGCCTCCGGGTACCTCTCTCACCGAACGAAACGCGGCATGGGCCTCTTAAAGTCGGTCTTTTGATAGAGGTCGTGGTATTTCACCGGTCGAGCCGGCCCATTCATGTAGCGAACTGTTTGGCTCTACCACTGCAAAGAACTAGACTTGAAGTTATGAATTTATGTACGCCATTCTCCGTAGTGCTAAATATGTTTCAAGGCAATGAGTGTATCGTGTGACACATTAAACACATTTTCCACTTTTGGAAAATTGCCCTCTTCCTTTTAAGCAATTTATGATGGAATGATCGTGTTTTGAGAATAATCAACACACACTTATAATGATGGTATGACCGGTGTGCATTCGTTCGTGTTTATAAAACATTTTTTACATATAACATTGTACTAGGTAGTGTCGTCAATTTTCTTTTAATACATATAGTATTTTGTTTAAAATTGTCTGCTGTTTTACGATTGCGATTTATTTTGCTTTATGACACAAATTATGTCAAATATTACTGGTCACTGGTGAGCAAATAACAAAAAAATCTAATAACAAAATTTTGTTAAATGACATGAATAAAACTCCATTCAGTCGTCGAGGTCCCCGCTTCTGACTCAAGAGTCGTGGTTTCTCGGAATTCTTTTCAGTAGATTTGTGTGATAAATTATAATTATTTCATTATACTATTGTATATAATAGTCATAATATTATATTTTAATATGCTGATAAAATGATTATCTAATTATCGACGTCTGACAACTTTGTACCTAGTCAGTGTATGGCATATTGCCACCTACTTCATTCTGGACGCAACATAAAGATTTGGCGAGTAGAGGTTTTATAATCCGCTGTCTAAGCCTTCTCCCATAAAAAGGCGTGAAGTTAGGTTATTTTATAAGAATAAAAAAGTATCGTACCATAATCATTTTGTACATATACAGTAATGGCACAGTTTGAGATAGTATTTTCCAGGTATATCTCTCCTTATAAAAATGATATAAGATAGATAGATAGAGATGATGACTTTCTATTTGTACACTATAATAATTTAAAGCAAAAAACTTTTTTTAAAGAAGCTTTTATTTAAACGCTCTAAAAAGAATAAAATAATTTTCACCTTAAACATTTTAACTATCAACTTATAACCTCATTATATACAATTGATGTGATAATAAAAGCTTGTCGCTATGTTTAATTACCTATCAGTGCCTATCCATAACCATCTAGAAATATTTTTTTTAGATTTAATGATTACTGTGACGGATCTCATTATCCAAATATATTTTTTTGGTTTATAACATATATTATTATATGGACACCCGAACACATATAGTGTTACAGTTGCGTTGCCGGCCCTTTCCATGGGAAATGGAAGGGGTCGGAATTGAGATGGTAAGGGGAGGAGGGCAGCGTTGAATTTAACATAGCGTCAAGCTTTTATTATCACATCAATTGTATATAATGAGGTTATAAGTTGATAGTTAAAATGTTTAAGGTGAAAATTATTTTATTCTTTTTAGAGCGTTTAAATAAAAGCTTCTTTAAACAAGTTTTTTGCTTTAAATTATTTTCATGTTTTTAGTTATCGCTAGGTAAGTTTCTCAGTCTGACGCCAGTATGCATATGTAATTCACATTCTAATTTTTTTATAACATTAATTAATAACATAATATAGCTCGACTCCTTTTTCTACCCGAAGGTGTAGGCAGCATCTGTTAAGCCTCGACTCGCTGCTTTATTTACGTGTCAACGATCTTTAAGGGAGTAGGATATAGGATATGGGAGTAGGAAGGAATGGGAAAGGGGAGTGGGCCTCCGGGTACCTCTCTCGCTGAAAGAAACACGGCGTGAGCCGGTTGTGGTATTTCACCGGTCGAGCCAGCCCATTCATACATTGAATTGCTGGGCTCTACCACTGTTGCCATGCACCGAGCATACATAAAGTGGTCAATATAAAATATTTATCACACATGACTTTCGAGAAGAATTTCGAAAAGACATTGGTGTGAGCCCAAATTCGAACCCAAGACTTCCTGATTCAGAAGCGGGGGGCTAATCTACTGAACCACCGAGACAGAGTTTTTGAAGTTCTCATATAACTCTCAAATTAAAGGGCCATTTGATACCCATATTGTAGAAACGCAAATATTTATTCCACCATATTGGATTTAGAATGACGTCACATTATTTTTCGAGCTACTATTAACAAGCCTTTTCATTTGATACCCATATTGTAGAAATGCATTAAAAAGCTGTTCCTCTATCTTGGATGATCCGCCAAATTGGATTTCGAATGACGTCAAATTATTTGTTTTAGTTACTCCCAATGAACCCTTTCATTTGATACCCATATTGTACGAAAGCTCAAAATATATATTTCTTCATCATGGATATTCCACCATATTGGATTTAGAATGACGTCATATTATATTTTGAGTTACACTCAATAAGCCCTTTCATTTGATACCCATATTGCAGAAATGCATTAAAAATATCCATTCCGCCATCTTGGGTCGTCCGCCATATTGGATATAGAATGATGTCACATATCATATCATGCATTGTCATCCAAAGTAAACGTGTATACAAAATTTCAGCTCAATCGGTTGAAGATAGCTACTTCAAAATTGAGTTGCAAGATTCCACCGAACATACATACTTACCTACATACATACATACAGTGCAAGTTAAATAAAAGCTTATAAAAAATCAAAACATTCGTAATGTGCTCGCTTTAAATTTATCTTTTTTTTATGACGTTACACTTTCAAATATAACATAACATAACTTCATGCCTTTTTCTACCCAAAGGTTTAGGCAGTGGCTGTTAAGCCTCGACTCGCAGCTATGTTTACGTCCCAAATGGAATAGGTGGCCAACCTATTGCCATACCGGGCACAATGTTTTCAGTCATCGATATTAACACACATAACTTTCGAAAATAATTTCAAAAAGTCATTGGTATGATCCAGGATTCGAACCCGCGACTCCTTGATTCAGAAGCGAGGTGCTCTTGTAAAAAAATTGATTTCAGCTACTCTTTTAATTGTAAATAATGTAATTTATTTATTATACGAGTGGTAGAGCCAAGCAGTTGGCTGCAGGAATGGGCCGGCTCGACCGGTGAAATACCACCACCTCTCAGAAGATCTACGTAAAGTGGCTCATGCCGCGTTTCGTTCGGTGAGAGAGGTACCCGGAGGCCCATCCCCCTTCCCCATCCCTTCCTATCCTACTCCTTTAAAGGTTGGCAACGCAACTGTAACACTATATGTGTTGCAGGTGTCCATGGGCGGCGTTGGTCACTTAACATCAGGTGACACGCCTGCTCGTTGCCCTCCTAAACACAAAAAAAATTCTTCTTACTCTTTATTAGTATGCTTTCAAGATTATAATTAAAAAAGTTAGTGTTAGTTTTAAGCGTCAATTAAATGCTGGCAGTATTACAATATTGATGATCCTCAGTGGTGATATGTTAACGTACTTTCTAAAGGTTCTTGGAGATTGATAAACCGTATAGCAACAGGAAGACCAGCTAGAAAATGCTGTTGGATTATTTTACAAGAGTTAGGTTTCTGTTCCATTGTTTTCCGCATCAAAAAAACTGAGGTCGTCCATTCTGGTCATTAACATACACCGTGTTTGCATTACTTAAGGTAATAATAAATATTAAATAAAATACATACAAAATTAATGGAAGTATGTATAAAAAATAATTTTACATTTATATTTTAAATTTTATATTCCTTAATACGAAAAAAAACACAAAAATGGAATGTATTCTTATAAAATCACCAGTGTGTCTGTATGTCCATCTAACTACTTTAAACTCTATAAATAGAATGTTGGAGTCGGTTTATGGAATGGATACAAAACAGTTCAGCATAAATTTCGGATAATCTTCAGATCTTTCAGTATCTAACTTCAACATTTTCTACTCAAACGTCGCCAGCGGATATTACGCCTTAAAATTGCCAAGACCTATTGCCATAAGTCAAAATGTTGTCGGTCATTGATATTTATTGCATATAATTTCCGAAAGAAATACTTAAATGTCATTATAATTGAAGCAGGATTTGAGCCCATGACTTCTTGGTTCAGAAGCCTGATACTAGAACTCCGTACCACCGAGACGAGAGAGATTAAAAGAAATAGGCTCGTTACATTAATTGTTATGTTAATAATTTTCTTGCACTTATCCCACCTTAAGCGGGGTCGGCACAATATATCTTCCTTTCGAACTATCCATAGTATTCATGTTGTCCAAAGATTTGGCATGAAACGTATAGGGAAGGGGTTGAAACAAGATTTGCGACAAGAGCCACTTTACGCTGATATTCAGGGAAATATTAATCAAATAAAATATTCCACGAATATTAATGTTAATAAAGTTATATTATCTTAGGTAGACTACAAGTAATAATATATTGAAGTTATGTATTCAGGTGTGAGACTTTAAAAAAACAACATGTGTAATATTTCTAACAACAACTTATGTAGTTACTGTTGGATTGTTATTTTACAATTTAACGAGTTTGTATATATATATTATTAACTAATAAATTAACTAGTTAAAAGACTATTAAAATACTTTATATTTTAAGTATTATTTATTTTATCACTTTATACACTGTACAATATATTATTGTATTTGAAACATATGGTGATAATGATTGCAAGAGAATTCAAAATATCGATAACTTGCTAAAACTTTGATTTAATAGTCGATACATTAAAATATAGGTATCATGATTGTACATTGACATATTATTATCTATATATAAGAACATAATAATAAATCTATAGGTATTTCGTGTCATTTTACAAATGTATCTTAAAACGTTTTCGTGCCGCACACGTGATTCTACAAAATTGGACGACGGATTTGGCTCTAATTTGGGATAAAGATGTATATTTTATCCCGATATACTCATAGGATCGAGACGTAAACAACAGAGACGGGTGGGGCAGAATTAATGACGTATTATTTTATAAGTCAAAAATTGTATAACCACCTAATTATATAAATGTTTGTTGTTACAATAATTATTTACTAATCATCACTCGTCTGTAGAACTGTCTACATCCGATAACGAATCTTCGCTGACAAGGATACTAAGAGTTTGTTCTACCATATTCTCAAAAGCCGATAACAGTCGAGCGACTAACCACATCCCTAAACATCGCAATGACATTGTCAATAACATATGACGTATTGGTGCCTAATTTTTGTTCGGAATTTTAGGTTATGACGCTAAAACAAAGTTATAGTAACAATTATTCGTGAGCTATCTAAAATACAATAATGGACTGAGTAGGTATAATATACTTTAATTTTACTAAAAATAGTAAGAAAAAATAAATCAATTACATTATTTACAATATGTAAAATTAAAAACTAGTTGAAACCAATTTTTTTCACAGATTTAGTACCTAATTAGATCTAGAGATTGTGTTTTTTTAAACAAATTTGGGTATTTTTCAATGTATAACATTGGTAGAGCATGCAGTCCGCTACATAAATGGACTGGCTCGACTGGTGAAATACCTCGACCTGTCGACCTGTCAGAAAATCCACTTAAAGGAGCTTATGTTCTCTATTCCCTACTTAGCTATGCCATGGTAGAGGCCCGCAACGGAAAAAAATAAAATCAATTTCAGTTTTTAATTAATAAAATGCGTAGGACCCGAAACCGGCTAGGCGAAGAGGCGAAAGAAGTGTGTCAGGATCGTAACTTGTGGAGAGCCAAAGTCTCTACCTACCCCTATGACATACAGGCGTGAGTTTATGTATGTATGTAATTAATAAAACTTTTATTAATTGTTTCAGGTAGAGACATAAAAGATGGCTAATCAGAATGTAGTTCAGATGCATCATATGGATGTGAACGGGGGTAACACCAACATGGCGTATGTTCCGGACGAAATGTAAGTACTAAATATACATAACATAACTTCACGCCTTTCTTACCCGAAGGTGTAGACAGCGGCTGTGAAGCAGCGTCTTGCCGTTATGTTTACCTCCCAAATGGAATAGGTGGCGAACCTATTTCCATACCGGACACAAAGTTTTCAGTAATCGATATTTATCACACTTAACTTCCGAAACCGATTTCGAAAAGTCATTGGTGTGAGCCACTGTCAGGATTAGAATCCGCGACTTCTGGATTTAGAATCGGGGTGTTAGACCACTGGACCACCGACACATAAAGTACTAAATATCTAGATATATATTATAAAGCGGAAGAGTTTGTTTGTTTGTTTGTTTGAACGCGCTAATCTCAGAAACCACCAGTCCGATTTTAAAAATTCTTTCAGTGGTATATAGTCCATTTATCGAGGAAGGCTTTAGGCTATATTATATTTTCAAATTAATTAGGGATCCTTACTATAAGTCCAATAATGTAACCCAAGGTGTAAGAAAATGACTCGAAAATAATTCTTACATCGTGAACGCTGCGAAAACTATTGATTCTAGAATAAAACAATGTACTACACTTTTACAGAACATAAATTTGTCTATAAAAAAGTCCGCGATGGCATATGTCTAACTATTGTAGTTATCTCACAATAAGTGTTTTTTGAGTTTTTTAAAATAATTAAATTGATGTCGTTATAAAAATGATTTATTTTGTACCTTGAATTTAACTTTCCTGAAAATAATTTACTTCAATATAAAGACAGATTCAATACCTTTCTAGAACTGTTTGAATAATTCAATTCGGACATTTAATTCCAAAGATATCGCAAAATACAAAATGTAAGTATTCATTTCATAGGGAAATATTTAGTTACACTGATGATGTATCCGACTCGGACAGCTCGGACCGCGACAGCTAGCAGGTAGATTTTTTTACGTTTGTTTCTTGCTAAAAGGTACCGGTGGTCCAGTTGTCGAGAACCCCACTTCTGTATAAAGTAGTCGCGGGTTCGAGTTCTGGCTCACAGCAATGACTTTTTGAAATTGTTTTCTGAAGTTATGTGTATTTAGATATCGATGACTATAAACTTTGTGCCTGGTATGGCAGTAAGTTTGCCACCTATTCCATTTGGGATGAAAACATAGTGGTGAAACGAGGTTTAACAGCCGCTGCCTACACCTTCGAGTAGAAAAGGCGTGAAGTTATGTTTTGTTGTTGTTTCTCTCTTTGTCATCATATCGCTCAATACTATAGTCAGAATTTAAAATTTAAAAAAGTCTCGGTGGCGCATTGGGCGAGCGCACGGCCTCTGATCCAGAGGTCCGGGGTTCGATTCCAGACACTGGCTCGCACCAATGACTTTTCGAAATTGTTTTCGGAAGTTATGTGTGATAAATATCGATGACTGACAAACTTTGTGCCCGATATGGCAATAGGTTCGCCACCTATTCCATTTGGGACGTAAACATAATGGCGAGACGAGTCTTAACAGCCGCTGCCTACACCTTCGGGTAACAAAAGGCGTGAAGTTATGTTTAGTTTAAAATTTGTAGTATTTAATCGTATTTTGTGGTATTTTTATTTATAAAAGTTACTAGCTTTTACCCGCGGCTTCGCTCGCATTAAATCCATTAAATAGATATCAAAGATCATTACTATAGAAGTTAACCAATATGATAACTCTGTTTTATTGCTTGGCTGGAATCATTAGGTTTTAAAATTACTACTTACGTTTAAAAAACTAACAACATTTTTTAAGGTAAAATATATAATACACGGTAATACAAAAATAAATAATTTTGGACTGTAACAATTTTATAAGAGTATGTAGGATATTGTTGTAGACTATTTTATAAGTTTTTCCTTCGGGTTCAAAAATATGTAAATTACTTTAAAGAATATGTGTACAAAGTTTCATGGTGATCGATTGAGTAGTTATCGCGTGAAAGCACGCAAACAAACTTACATTCACATTTATATTTTACTAGCTGACCCGGCAAACGTTGTCTTACCAAAAAATTAAATTTAAAAAATAGGGGTTGATCGTAGGGGGTTGAAAATTCTCAGACTTACCCGATATGCATACAAAATTTCTTGAGAATCGGTCAAGCCGTTTCGAAGGAGTATGGGAAAATTGTGACACGAGAATTTTATATATTAGAAGTAGGATAGGATAGGAATTAGGTTACATTTTTATTGTATAAGGGGCAAACGAGCAGGCTTATGATAGTTACAAACGCCGCCCATGGCCACCTCATCACATGCAGTGTTACAGTTGCGTTGCCGGCGCTTACAATGGGATATGAGTGGGGTCGGGAGTGGGTTTCGGTAGGGGAGGGGAAAAGGGATTGGGCCTCCGAACACCTCTCTCAGCGAGTGAAACGCGGCTAAGGCCACTTTTCAGCGATAATCTGAGAGGTCGTGGTATTCCACGGGTCGAGCCGGCCCATTCATGCAGCGAACACTGCGTGACTTTACCACTGACAAGGTGTGACTGATGTGACTGATTTATAATACATTCTAGATATATGTAATAAACTTTACATTTTTAAGATCGTGATATCTTTTAAAATGTAGTAAATTTATATCGATAAGCTTAATCGCTAAACCGACATCATTTGACTTATAAAAAAAAACACTCACTGTGAGTTAGCTACCCCGGTTTGAACATATGGTGGCCCGTTTTTTTCGTTGAAGTCAACAATAGTGACCATAAAAAAAAGGTGTTTATGTTGTATTAAAAAAACTAAAGGTTGAGCAAAAACTTGGGACAAGTTCATTGCTATATTCATTGTTTATAAGTGGCATTGCTAATAAAGCTTTCTTTGAAGTTGTAAATAATATCAATGTCTTGGTTGTCAGTACGCTAATACATACTAGCTAAGCGAGTGACACGTGTAATAATCGTGCCTTATGGCACTTTGTTCTCTCTGCCTACCCCGCAAGGGATCTGGCCTGAAGTTATGTATGTATGTATCAAGAACTTGAATTGAAATAAATATTAGTGTTAGATAGTCCATTTATGATGAAAGCTTTGGGGTATTAATATGATTGCGGCAATAATCTTTTGAGTGGAAAATGTATAAAATATGGCGGTACGAAGTTCGCGCGGTCTGCTAGTATCTAGATATAAATATACATATATACTTATTATAGCGCACCATGGTAGTAGTAATCCAATACAAGTTTAGCTGAGCAGTATTGAACTACCAAATTGGTGGGACAATAGAATATTTTTCGTATTTATACCTAGTTCGTAAATATCTAAAAAGTTATGGCCACTAGCTGACTCGGCGAACATTTTTTCGCCTTGGAAGCAATAAATAAAATAAAAAGTAAAAAAGGTAGCCTAAGTTACTCCTTATTACACCAGACCATAAATTAAGTCCCGTCAAAATCGGTCTAGCTATTTCAGAGTTTACTCGGAACAGAACAAACAGTCAGAGCGAGAGACAAAAATTGCAAAAAAGAAGAAATTTTGTTGTATGTATCGTATATATATTCATATGAATGTAGTAGAAAGTAATTATTTCAATATTACAAACGGACAGTTAAATTTTATTTATATGTATAGATCTACGAATTATTACAGAAGTACGTATTGTCGCGTAGACCTGAGCGTGTCGGATATGAATGGGGAGATTATAGGGTTTCTATACTTTTTATATGTAGTAATAGATTTTATTAGTTCATTACCCGCCCGAGTACAAGTTTTGATGTTTGTTTGTGTATTAAATTAGCAATGAGTTTACAAAACAAAGATAAGTATATAATAAGTGTGTTGTCTAATTTATAGCAACAGTTTTAGTTCCTAATTTTAGCACTAGATGGCGGTGTATGTGATGCGTCTAAATTTTTTATTGTCAATATAGAGAGAAATTCATAACATTAAAACAACTTTCAGGATTATATCGCGTTTATTTATTACTTATTTTTATTTATTTCCCGACGTTTCGAACTCTTTACAGAGATCTTTTTTCATCTTTTTCTGGTTTTCGTAGTTTATGGTATAATTCTTATTATGATATAATTCTTATTCGATTGCGATAAAAGTTCGTCAACAGATTGTGTGCACAGCGCGAAGGTCGTCGGCAGAACACAATGGATTGGAGTTGTTACTGTGTGTTGTTATGTCGTACTCACAAATGTACTTGAAAGAGCATTTTAATATTTATAAAAATTCCACTTTTTGTTTCGATAAAACATAATTGTTAGTCATTTCGGTGGACTGCTTAGGAATCAGAAGTAACGGGTTTAAATCTATAGTTACGTAGTCTGATGACAAATCGGAATTATTTTCAGAAGTTTAACATATTTTATTATTAATAATAATTTTGCCCGATATATGGAAAAAAAAACATATTTATTATATTTCATTGCATTATATGTAATATTATCATGAGACCAAAAAAATTTGACCGTCAAGTCATAATCGCCATAATTATGAAAAAAAACTTACGTGAATTTATAATTAATATTAGAATACAAATGCGATTATTAATATTAGAATAAAAAAAAGTCTCGGTGGTCCAGTGGTCGAGCACCCCGCTTCTGAATCCGGAAGTTGCGGGTTCGAATGCTAACACTGGCTCACACCAATAACTTTTCTAAATTGTTTTCGGAATTTATTTGTGATAAATATCGATGACTGAAAACTTTGTGCCCGGCATGGCAATAGGTTCGCCACCTATTCCATCTGGGACTTAAACATAACGGCGATACCTTCGGGTAACAAAGGCGTCAAGTTATGTTATGTATTAAATGCAATTTAATAGCATATAATTTAGTGATACGCACGAACTGATTGACTTATATGGTTTATAAAACATCCTAATGATACTCTAAATATTTGTATAAACATTGTCACTATTTGTGAATCGCAGTCTAAAATCTATGTGAACAGCACGCTTATGTTACCAGCCATTGGTATTTATATTGGTATTTATGCTGGCTTTTATTAGAAGAATACATTAACAAACTAAGAGGTGGGTGTTATTTTTTACTCAAATAAATTACCAAAAGCCTACAGTGTACCTACATGTGACAAATTTATATAACTGACTAACAGAATAGACATTAGGGTGGCGCAAAAAAACCGACTATTTTTTTTTTTTGAGTCTCGTATGAAAAAATGTTAGTTTTTGATGTTTTAAGAGCCCTCTCCAAAGGACAGCTCAAAAAAAAATTTTTAAGAGTTCGCTCCAAATTTTTTGAAATTTCAAAAATCGTCGAAAATCGATTTTTTTTTTCTCGTTACGGTATAATTTTATAGACCAAAAAAAAATTAGTTTCTGAAAGTTTCAGTTAAACATTTTAATTTTGAAAGGTCGCTCATAATTTTTTAATATTTATTAGTAAATGACTAGATTTTAATATATAAATAAATGATAAATATATATATAAATAATAAATAATATATGATATAATAATATATGATATCGATCTAAATAAAGTTAAAATCGGTTATAATTCAAAATTTAGTTTCAGAATTAATAACAAAGTTCATTGAAATACAGTTAAAATGTTGTAGTTGATGAAATAAAATTAGAAAAAAAATGTGTTTTTTTTGTTATTCTTGATTTTTAGTTCATCTCGTGGTGTATTCTTATAGATTATTGTACTAAATAAAGGAAAAAAAATGGCCGGAATTTTAATTTTAATATTAAAAGGTCGCTCGAAAAAATCTAGTCATTTACTAATAAATTAAAAAAAATTATAAGCGACCTTTCAAAATTAAAATTTTTACTGAAACTTTCAGAAACTTATTTTTTTTTGGTCTATAAAATTATACCGTAACGAGAAAAAAAAAAAATTTCGATTTTCAACGATTTTTGAAATTTAAAAAAAATTTGGAGCGACCTCTTAAAAATTTTTTTTTGAGCTGTCCTTTGGAGAGGGCTCTTAAAACATCAAAAACTAACATTTTTTCATCCGAGACTCAAAAAAAAAAATAGTCGGTTTTTTTGCGCCACCCTAATAGACATGTTTCCACCAAGAATTAACCGGATGAATTAGTGTTATTATTAATTTTAGTTAAGAGAATCTTAAAAAAATAAGTAAGTATTTTGTCACGTGACAGTAAACGACAATCAGAAAATGTCGTCTTGAATGATGTCACAACGTGATAGACGTCACTAAAAACATGTAATAATAATTATAACACCACTCGCTACTAGATGTCTATGTACGGTAAAAAAGCAAGCTTGTGTAATATTACTAGTTGGTTTATATATTGACCGGTTTATATCTTACATTTATTTAACACCTTTTATGGCCGCGTGGGGCGTTAAAGGCGTTAAACAATTGCAAGTGTCATTTGAAGTTCCACTTTAAAAAGGAAATGTTATTTTGGTGTATGTACCCTAATAATATATTCTGTATATTCATATTATTGTAATAGAAAGCAGTTAACTCAATATGGATGAAATAAATAAGATATTATGAACCTGTAGTATTATGAACGAACACATAGGCTTGTAATACGAGTATGTTGATGTTGGAATTAACGCTACTAACGTTTAGTACGAGTCAAAATCTGTAAATAGGATTGATTCGTACATTGAAAATTTGTTTAATAGCATTATTATAGCATTGAAAGTCAATGAATCATGGCATGAATTCGTCGGTGACCTCTAGTGCAATGTACTTATTACCTCTGTACCTTTTTGTGCAACCACAAGGGCATCGGTACGAGTTATAAATAATATTACTTCTCTCTACTAATATTATAAATAAATATTGATTCGATAATTCAAAAAATATGTGCCAATTTTGGCAAAAAAACGTATACTTATCAACAAACACGTTAATGTTTGATGTATTGATTTTCGTCTCGTTGAGCGTGTTATAATATCTATAATTATGTCAATGTTGAGCGACAAGTGTCAAACGGCAAAAGGCAAATATTTATTGTTATTAAAGTTAAGATTTTCGACTAATTCCTGGTATTATTTTTTAAAGAACATGATATGGTAGAGCCACGCAGCTCGCTACATGAATGGGCTGACTTGACAGGTGAAATACCTGTCAGAATGTTGACGTAAAGTGGCTCGTGCCGTGTTTCTTTCTGTGAGATTAGTATAGGGAAGTTCAACCCTCCCTTGCTCCCTTCTCTTCGCACTTTCCGACCGCTTCTCTATCTCGTCTTTAAGGCCAGCAACGCAACTGTAATACTATTGTTACAGGTGTCCATGGGCGGCGTTAGTCGCTTGCCATCTGGTGACCCGCTTGCTCGTTTGTACCCTATAGATATGAGATATAAACTTTGCTGTTTGTTTTTATTTTATTTAAATTGCATTAAAATCGGTTCAGTAGTGACCATTCGCAGAAGTGATACAGGGTCACACTTTACATAGATCTCGCAATGCCTACTTAGTAGTACCCATTAATTAAGCATCTTATGCGCTAATTAAATATCACCTTGGCATCTTTATTAATCTATTGTTTCCTTAGAGTCATCATCCCATGTTATAATATGAATGCAAATATATGTAATATGTTTACTTGTTTGTTGTGTTTGCACTTCTAATCTACTCAAGTGATCGTCGTGTGAATTTTGTACAGACATTATCAGAATATCATCATCATCATTTTCCTGCCCTCATCACACTGTAGGTGGGATTGGCACTACATGTCATCCTTTCGAACTATCCACGTTGTCGAAAGTTTATCTGTGATTCTATGACCGGCCACATGCCTGAATGAAATAATGGATATTTTCATCACATTATGATACTTGAAAGGGAAATTGTGTCAGTGCAGCGCTTCCTATCAATCTACAGGCACGTCGCGTGAATAGATAAAAAGAGTCAAAGTAACACCGCCTAGGAAATGCTTTTGAATTAAAAAAGCATTTTAGTAATCAGTCTTCACCAATCAAATAAAAAAAAAATAAAGGATAATATAATTATTTAATCAACAATATTTAGGTACGGCTGAATCGTCCTTCTTTGGAGTCTTTGAAAATTATTACCACACGAAGCGAATATTCAAAGTTTTGTATTCAAGTTCAAATTGCTTTTTTTTTCTCAATATTATTGAGACGGTGAATTGAAATTCAATTTTTCCTATTCGACTGTTAATAGTAAGGTACCATTAGAAAAATTTTGATAAACTTAATGACAATTTAGAAGTAAACTCATAACAAAGGCATAACCTTATAACAGTGTCCGGTGATGAAATAAAAAAAAAGATTGGACAGAATGTCAGATTCACGACAAAGCGGTATAAAGCTTTCTTTGTTTGTCATTTGTTTGTGTCGCGAGTAGAGTGTCTTTGTAGACAAGGTTATAACGTAATTACACTACTCTACGAACGGCGCTGGTGTAGGTGCTTCTTATGAAATTTATACGCCAATGGTTGTGTTTTACGAAACATAACGGGTTTCCCACATATTAAAATATGTGGATATCCCCAATATTGCTAAGAACTAACTCCATTGCTTAATACTATTAATAACGACATTATAATCGATAGTATCATATCGGTTCGAAGTCATTGAAAAAAACGTTGTTTTACAAAGTGAACTCGTGATCAAATAATTATAGTAATTTACAACGATATTACGGTTGCCATTCATTTTACGAAGTCATATAAATTTCAACCCTCTAACTAAATAAAGATAAAAAGGAAATAAAGACACAATTAAAAAGAGTGTTAGTGTGGAAGAAGCGGGTAATAATGAGAACTGGGCATTGTGTGGATTTTATAAATCGGATGCTATTTAACATAACATAACTTCACGCCTTTTTTACCCCAAGGTTTAGGCAGCGGCTGTTAAGCTTCGTCTCGCCGTTGTGTTTACGTCCCAAATGGAATAGGTGGCAGTTTTCAGTCATCGATATTTATCACACATAAATTCTGAAAACAAATTCGAAAAGTCATTGGTGTGAGCCAGTGTCAGGATTCGAACTCGCGACCTCTGGATTCAGAACGGGGTGCGCGACCACTGGACCACCGAGACATAAACTCTGATGCTACGTACAATATAATACATACAAAAATAATTTGTGATCGCAAAAACCCGGTCAAATGCGATTTTGACCCTTTTCACAGGTCCATGGGAACTGGGTATTTCATATAATAAACATCAGCTATAACTAGTTATATCTATGAGCAATCCGACAGCAAAGTTATCCCAAAAGATTATTCCACTTTTGAAACACAGAACCAGAATTTTTTTTTATTTAGTATTAGTATTTATTGGTTTTTCATTACTCACCTTTTTTCTTAATAAAGTTGTTATTTTATTATGTTGTTTTTTAAAACAAGTCAACTGCAAGAGTAATTGTACAACTTCTAATAAAACGACGATGTGTGAATTAGAAGAATTAATAATAATGACGTTTGATTGTTTTCATGCAAATGGCACAAAAATAAGAAGCGGAGCGAATGATCAGTAGCTTGATCAAAAGGCTGAAGTCACTTTGTGGAAATCCCAGAGATCTTATTATTCATGAAGTGATAATTTTCGATTTAGGACTTTAATTGCTAACCCTGACTGAGCCCTAAGTGATAGATCAAAACTACATTTTTATACACCGTCTAAAGGTCTACGGAAAAGTCTGCAGTGGTGTATGTCTATCTCTTAGGGATAACTCACAACGACCGTTTTTATTTCTTATCATTATTATTATTCTGATTTTATAGAAGTCTAGCGTTGAGTTACAAAATTAGGTTAATTAGGAGCCAATGAAAACACGAATTTAGGTAAAACCTTGTCTGTTCTGTAAGACAGAAGAAAAAGAAAATACCTTTAAATAATCTAATACGGCAATAACAAGCACATGTTTCTACTTCATATTTATCAACGCAAATAACTAGGTATCAGCTGTATAACGTTGCAAGCTTTCCGTTTATCCGTATAGGTCAAGATCCCAGGGCTGACATGCTTACACAATTTCTCAACAAAATATTTACAAGAGAGAGTGAGAGAGAGAGAGAGAGAGAGAGAGAGAGAGTGAGGAGAGAGAGAAAGAGAGAGAGCGAGAGAGTATTAGTCTGTATAGTGACACTATTATTTATTAGATGCCAGAGGTAATAAAAATTGTATTCAATTTATTATGAATTAGACCTGATTCATAAGTATATATGGGGATAATTAGTTGTTAAAATTCCCAGCCACTATCCCAGCCAGTATTTATTGTGTCCAGTAAGTACTGAAAGTAGAAAAAGTTACTTAACAATCAAATCGTAAAGGTCGAACATTCCCTATTTATATTTAAATGCAAATGTCATTTATCAGCTCTAGCTTGGTTTATTGGATTTATTGACTCTTTTGTCTACCTAATACCACGCTTTTGAAACTGTTTTCTTTGGGAGAAAATAAGTAAAGTCTGACGGCTCTGGCATCTTGGACTAGTGTCTTCCCGAGTCAAGTTGTTACTTAAACCGCCCATGATACAAAATAGTGGTCGTTGCGTTATCATTTATATTGTTACTTGGACTCAGTAACATACTTTCACTTTTCAACATTGGTATCACCAACATTTGATTCTGTTAGTCGGTGGTGAACTCCGCGGTCCGACAGCTGGATATTGGAATATAAAAAAAAAATGGTAAGTACACAGTGAATTGATAATAAATTTAATATTTCAAAAACATTATTTGATTCAAAATTGCAATTTAGCTAATTATTAAGAATACAAACTGCAACACCCTAAAAATGCAAATGATGTTAGTGAAATATGTCTGAATAAAAAAATGATTGTTGCGGCACATATTTTACTCTCTTATATGTTGTATAGAAGATTAATGTCGCACTTTAAAAAAAAACAATTTTATATATTTGTGTGTTTGTTTCAATACCTTTGTATATACTATCTCAGCTATTCTTATCTCTTTTTCCAGCAATTTGTCCTCTAATTTCTATATTAAGTCTGAAATCTAGCAGTGCAAATTGATTCCTTGCGAATTGTATTTATTCCTGTGGTTGGTTTAAAAGAATAACTTACTAAATAATAAGAACAAATCGGACATAATTGTAGTTTAAATAAATGATTTTATACTATAATGCGATCTTAGTACGATGAGACTTTTTAAAAATATGCCTCTATCAGAAGAAAGAGAAATAATTTTGTAATCTGCTGTTCAATAAAAGGTAAAATTATTATCAAACAAAATTAATTAGCATTTTTATAAAATTCGAAATGAAAATACTAATAATAATATTTTTAATAATTAGTAGTAGTAACTTTTTTTTAATTGTATTTTTTTTCTCTTTCTAGAGGTGCACTACAATTATCTTTTTGCTGTATGGAGCAGTTGTTATCGTAACTGCTGACCTAGAAGATACGAAAGAATTGGATACTGACATAGAAGACTCAGTAGAACCTGGAGATTTGGCGAGGAAACATCGCAAGAGAAAGAAACATGGTGGTGGTCACGGTGGCCACAGTCATAGTAGTAGTCCTTGTGGCAGTGGAGGGTACGGCAGGACATTTGGTTCACATGACACATTCCTGTCAGCTCCTATTATGAATTATTTCTTGTGTGGACTGGCACCTGTTCAAGTTCCAGTACCCATCGTACCACTATATGCACCGTCAGGAGGCTATGGTCACGCTGGCCACGGACATGGAGGTCATGGGCATGGAGGTCATGGACATGGCCACCATGGAAATGAAGGTTACGGGGGATACGGAGATTACGGTGGTCCAGGAGCCCTAGCCATTAGTGGTCCGAACAGACCTGGTTTCTATGGCAATCAAGGATATTACCCACAGGCAGATTATGTCCAAAACGGTTACAATCAGTATCAACCTGGACAGGGTAATCGACCCTTCCAGAATGTCGTGTCAGCTGCAGCATCTGGAATTGGTACAGCACTCGCTGATTACATAACAAGACCTAGAAAAACACAAAAACAAATTAATCAATTTTTGAGACCAATTTACAAGTTGTTTTGAAAACCTCGTGTGTGGGTATTGTGGGTAAAAAGTGTAAAGTGTTCAAACTACAAATGTATTACGATGTATTATTATATTTTAAGCTAGTTAATTTATTTCAAGATATCATATTTGGAGTAAAAATATTTTAATTTAATTTAAGATTAATATTAAAAAAACAGTTTGGTTCAAGTGGCATGACGCAAGATCCAACACGATTATTCCTTAGGTTTTCCGAAAAAATAAATGTATCAATAGTACCAAATACCTATACAAAATGTTAACTTAAATAAAATCTAATATAAAATTAATTTATTTGCTTCTTAAGTTTTCGCAAACGACGCTCATAGCAACAAATGTCATATGGATCGGTGTGCTTATGGATTTTATAGCGTATAATTCCATAAGTTAATGTTTACATACATACATATAATCATAGCGCGTTGATATTGGGATAGGAATAGCCGCCGTCTTGGCGGTGATGACGTATTGCAAGAGTCAGTTTCAGTACCGTTTGCAACGTTTTGAAGCGCATACTATTGAGTTTAAATTCTTATTGTTGAATTTTTAACTATAAATAATAAATATATATCACTTTTGTGATTTAATTATTGTTAAACATCATACTTACTCGTTAAAATAAGTAAGAAAGTGATTAAAAGTCGTTTTTTGAAGCGAGTGACGTCACGCAGCTATTATTGTGACAAGGTTCCATCACAATATGAACGCGAATAACTTCACGCCAAATCCCTGGTGGGGCAGGCAGAGAAAAGTTAATGTTTCATTGTTGAAAGTACTTTTCTTAGACACAGTATTAACTAAAAGAGTAATTTAAAAACATCGGATACGTTTGTTTATATATTTATACGTATAAAGTATATTCCATAATCTAAACAAATAGTTCTGTGATAATAATTTAATACATGGTGGTAAGTGACCTAGTTATACAAACCGCACGTCAACCATTTTCAACTTCTATAACATACAAAACATAACATTTAAATAAAATTAAAGTGTATGTTTTTGTAATGTTGATATAACTGCTTTTTACTGCATTCATATGAATATATATAATAATATATACGGTGCATACACCAAAATAACATTTTTTATACTTTTTGTCTGCCTGTCTCTCTGTTTATTCCGGGTAAACTTTGAAATGGTTGGACCGATTTCAACGGGACTTTTATTGGCAGATAGCTGACGTAATAAGGAGTAACTTAGCTTAAGTTACTTTTTTTAAGAAAAAAATCTTCTATTTATTGCTTCCAGGGTTAGCTAGTATAAAATAGGATTAATAGAAACTTTGTTATGTAATTAATATTATTATTTAAAGCTATTTCAAGTTGTTCCATGTAGGCGTTATATGTTACGTAAACTTGTATTTACCTTTTAAAATGCAAGTATTACTACGGCGATTAGCCCCATTGTAAGACAAGGACGAAGCCTTTTCAATCATGCAATGGATATTATAAATAAATGTTCATAAGTTCAATAGTCAAAAGGTTTATATCAATTACTTATTAAAAAAAACATTAAAAAATCTTGAGTTTTTTGAATGAGTTTATCTTTTTTTTTTAACCAAAATGTTATTTATGCTTTGTAATTAATATTTTGAATATTCATTTCCATGATGCATTTTGTTTTAGCTCTAAATGTGGTCTTTTGACTTTCCTATAAAGTTTGTGTCTATGTTCTCGTATCCATACAGAGCGTTTCAGAGCATCTTATTTTTACAAATCGGTTATAAGTGATTTGATAACAATTTATCAAATCACTTATAACCGATCAGACGATCTAAAGACAAATTTTAACATATTTTTTCTGCTGTATTTTTTTATTATACTTACTTGATAAATTATAATTATCGGTGGTATAAATTGTGGTTTATGTTAAGTAAAACTTGTATTGCCTATTGCCTATCATTATACATATAGCCTTCAGTTGACAGTGTGGAATATTATAATCTAGGGAATATGCAAAATTAACATTAAGAAATTGTATTTTAATATATTATTTTAATCATTAGTTTAATCGTAGTTTTTTTTTTGTTAAATTTTATAACATTATTTATTTATTTATTTACACTTTATTGTACATTTACTGCTTAAAACTATGCTTAAATACTATTTATATTATGTAGGTAAATACTGTGCAATATATCCTTATCACTGACAGCGATTTCTTCCAGGCAACCGTGGGATAGAAATGTTTGAAGAGAGAGGTAGCTGTTAGTGCAAACTAAACAAATATAAATAATAATAGAATACATACATACATATTTACAATAATATATACATACAACTAAACATGACCAAATAAAATAAGCACAGTAAATAGGAAATTTCACGTTTATTCTATAGTGTCTAAGTAATAATCTTTTACCAACTTTTTAAAAATAGACAGTGACTTAGCCTTTCGAACTGGCAAGTCATTCCACAGACGTACTGCAGTTACAGTGAAGGACCTGCCATAGAAGCATGTACAATGCTCTGGCACCTTGAGCCTCAGATTATGAGATGACCTTAAACCTTGACTATGCGTTGTAAGTACTGAAACCGTACTTTAAGATAGAAAGACGTGATCATATTTGCGCAAACCAAATATGAATCGAATACAATAATTTTGGAGACGCTCAAGCTTTTCGAATTGGTTTTCGGCAAGATCAGGATAGCTGGCATCTGCGCGATTTTGGTGACAGTCGGAAGAAAATTACGTAGCCTTTTAAGAGAACCACCAGAATAAAATATTTTCCGGCTCACCTCTTGTAATTGCGGATTGATTAATACATAACATAACTTCACGCCTTTTTCTACCCGAAGGTGTAGGCAGCGGCTGATAAGCCTCGTCTCGCCGTTATATTTAAGTCCCAAATGGAATAGGCCATACCGGGCACAAAGTTTTTAGTCATCGATATTTATCAAACATAACTTATGAAATTAATTTCGAGTGTGTCATTGGTGGGAGCCAATGTGGGGATTTAAACCCGCGACCTCTGGGTTCAGAAGAGAGTGCTCGACCACTGGATCACCGAGACTAGTAAACATATAACAATAATACCTTACCTTATAAGTAGGTAATCTGCGATAAGTACTTTAAACGAATATTTCACTACTAATGATTATTCTATTTGCCTTTTTCTAGTGTAAATATACAAATGTATATATTTCTTTGGAACACGTTATTGCTTTTAGCTGGATGGATAATGTTCTATCGTATCTAATATAACTAAGAGATAATTGGAACTAAGTTCTTTAAGGTGATGGATTCGTATAGTGCATTAAGATGAAACCAGTTGAAGAACAATGCAGCTAGCACAAATGGATCGGCTGGTGAGATATCACCAGTAGAGCTGACCCATTCGTGCCGACCTTACAGAATATCGACGCAAAGTAGCACATGTCGTAAACCGAAAGATGGATCAGTCAAATCAAAGATGGATCTCGATGCCAATCCCCTGCCCGCCACCTCCTATACTAATATGATGAAAACAATATAATTTACAATTTATACCTACCCGAATAATCATATTCTTTTCACCTGGAACTTAAATATTTTTTATGGAATAGAGACCAGCGCCTAGACCTTTGAAAACGGTGAAGAGTGAAAAAAAAATAGTACCCGTAACAAAAGGACGATAATATAACGAAAATAAAAAGAAAAATAATTTACTATTGTAAATAGTTAAAGATGACTTTGTTAAAGTATTACGTTTTGTATATTGTATTAAGTATACAAATTGGTTAGTTAGGTACGTTATTTATCGCTTTTTAATTATGGAGGTACTGTTACTTGAAGATTGTGTGGTTTGCGTTTCTAGAAGTCGGTTTAACTTTTATTTTTATCATTACATAATATAAAACAAAGCGGCTAACTTTGAAACTACGCAACTTATTCTGATGCGGTTTTTTAATAGAAAAACGTGTTAATAATTTTAATTTTATTTTTATACTTCATGTATGGTGTAGCAAAGAAATAGTTATAATTTTCGAAATTTAGCACTTTAATTGTAAATACAGTCAAAATAACTTTCGATGCGGTATAAAGTTCGACGGGTCAGCTAATCTATATAAAAGTCTCGTCTCACAGTGTCAGTTATTCCTCTGAAACGGCTTGACCGATTGTCATGAAATTTTATGTACACATGGGGTAGGTCTGAGAATGGGACAACATATATTTTTTATCGCACTAAATGTAAAACATACCAAAATAATAAATAAGTAAACAAACCTCAATTTTCGCCTCTATGCGATGATACCACTTTTGGCAAGACAAAGTTTGGCTGGGTCAGTTAGTATTTATATTAAAAGGTTCCTTGGAAGATATTGCAACACGGGATAAGGCCTCCTATTGTACTTTTAATGGCCTATATCTGTAGTTATAGTGTGGATGGAATGGAAATAAATGCGACTATATTACCTGCCCTATGTATAAAGTCGAAATTTTACATCAAACTGTATAAATTTATTTCATTTAACATAACATAACTTCAAGCCTCGTCTCGCCGTTGTGTTTACGTCCCAAACGGAATAGGTGGCGAACCTATTGCACAACCGGGCACAAAGTTTTCAGTCATCGATATTTATCACACATATAACTTCACGCCTTTTGTTACCCGAAGGTGTAGGCAGCGGCTGTTAAGCCTCGTTTCGCCGTTATGTTTAGGTCCCAAATGGAATAGATGGCGAACCTATTGCCATACCGGGCAGAAAGTTTTCAGTCATTAATATTTATCACACTTAATTTCCGAAAACAATTTCGAAAAGTCATTGGTGTGAGGCAGTGTGAGGATTCGAACCCGGACCTCTGGATCAGAAGCCGTGAGCTCGACCTTTAAAATGAGACGACGGCAAAGAAGCATATAACTATTTAACAGACAGCTATTTAAGAGACACTAACCGGTTACCGTGACCTGTAGATGCATGAAGCAACATCAGACGCGTCGTACGTGCGTTAACAAGTCATTGAAATCCTAGTGTAGGATTCATTTTTAAGCGATCCATTGGTTTTTTTGGAGTTCCATTGAGAAGTCCATAATCATTGAGGGGCAAGCAGAAAGAACAATGCGTCATAAGGCACGATTCCTACACACCTCACTCGCTTTGCTTTGATAACTCTCGTCATACACTGTCGTCGATTTTTAAGATTCGTGACTTTTCCAGGACTTGTTCAATTCCGTCATGGAAAGTGTACGGTACACTTTCCATGACGATGGGCGTCCTCGACCTCTACAACCTTTCGTTTTAGCACTATAGTCAGTGAATCCAATGTTTCAGTAATTAAAAGGGCGCTATATCCTCGTAATTTATATGGCATAGAAATATCCCTGTCGGAGTTACATATTTTAGATGTCGTATTTATTTCCTCTCTATGGCCAACAGTCAGTAGTAGGTCAGACCACTTTATTGAGAGCGACGTAAATCCAGCTATTTAACTTTGATTCTGCCATTCATAAATTCAAACCTTACCCGAAAGTAAACAATTCTAAACACAATTTATATTTGAAGTCATGTTTTTTTTAATTACTTATAATTAAAAAATAAACAACTTTACGCCTTTTTCCACCCGAAAGTGTAGGCAGCGGCCGTTAAGCCCCGACTGGCCGTATCGTTATTGTTACGTCGAAATTGAAATATTTCTTTGCCATACAACGGGCACAAAGTTGTCAATCATCGATATTTATCACACATATAACTTCACGCCTTTGTTACCCGAAGGTGTAGGCAGCGGCTGTTAAGCCTCGTCTCGCCGTTGTGTTTACGTCCCAAACGGAATAGGTGGCGAACCTATTGCCAAACCGGGCACAAAGTTTTCAGTCATCGATATTTATCACACATATAACTTCACGCCTTTTGTTACCCGAAGGTGTAGGCAGCGGCTGTTAAGCCTCGTCTCGCCGTTGTGTTTACGTCCCAAACGGAATAGGTGGCGAACCTATTGCCAAACCGGGCACAAAGTTTTCAGTCATCGATATTTATCACACTTAACTTCCGAAAACAATGTCGAAAAGTCATAGGTGTGAACCAGTGTCAGGATTCGAACCCGGACCTGTGGATCAGAATCCGTGTGCTCTACCACTGGACCACCGAGCCTCCCTGAACCTCCAGAATCCCGATATACGTTGGTGTGAGCCCGGAATCGAACAAACGATTTCTGAATCAGAAGCGGGGTAACCCATCGAAATATAGTTATTTAAATTCAAGTAGATATTTATGGAGTACGGGCTGTAAATGTAAACATAAAATTAATTGCATGTTTATTTCAGGGTTGTTTCAGAGAAAAGGAATGGAACGATATCGAAACCAGAGAAGACAGAGACGAGCATATCAAATGGAAAAAAAGAGAAAATGAATGAAGTTGAGAGTGGACAAACTGAGTTGGAAGCTATCGATGGACATTTTCAAGTTACACACCCAACATCGTAAGTTGTACTATTAATAATAATGTAAAAATATGTATTACAAACAATATAACTTCAAGATAAAAGGCCTATAATATTATTAAAATATGCAAATGATGATTAAAGAAAATTAATTTTTAATTTAAAAGAAAATTTTGTTTAAATTATTAATATATATGTAATGTAATTAACGTATTTCTTCTTACTAATGTGGTATATTTAATATTATAATTCCTACTACCTACCTGTAAATATTTATGATTTACAAAATTGCGGTATATATATAAATATCATTTTCGTTACATAGGATAAAATAAAGTCGCTTTACGCTGTCTGTCCCCTTATATACTTAGATCTTTGAAACTACGCAACTGATTTTGAAATGGTATTATTTAATTAATTTAAGGGTTTCAACGGGGTGGTTTTATGTATAATCTATATATATATAAGAGATTTCCACCTATATATTGACTCATCACGATATCTCTGGAACCATAAGGCGTAGCGACTTGGAATTTGGTAGGATTATTCCTTTCGCCGAGTAGAGGTCAGCTAAGAACGGATTTTACGAAATTCCACCCACAAGGGGGGTTGCGGGGGTGTTAACAATGGAAAATTCCCATTTTTAACCTATAGCTGCTATCGACTTCAAATTTGTCGAAGATATTGCAGTATTAACATAGCGGGGCAGCAGTTATTACTTTTGATGCGAAACAGAGTTCGCCGGGTCAGCTAGTATATGTATAATACAATAGCGAAACAGTATCTATTATTTTCGAATCTTTGCACTTTAATTTCAAACGCTAACTGAACTCTAAGTTATAGATAGATATAAAAAGGCCTTCAAAAATCCCCGTTGGTGTAAAGTCTTATCTCATAGGGATAACTCATAATGACCGTTTTTATTTTTTTGCATGGTCGACGCGTGCCGATAAATAGCACCAATTGAAATTTTACAAAATCCAAAATTTTCTGAGTCGTTCATTGTTTTTGAGGCGAAACCATGTTCGCCAGCTCAACTAGTGTAGTAATAATAGGCTTAGTCTTAGTTATCTATCTTAAACTTATTAACTTTACTTTTATGTATATTTTTTCAACTACGTATAGCTTTAATCAAACTAGAACTGCAACACTATAATTATTTTAATTAGAGTGTTAAAGTATAGTCATTAGTTAGTTACACAGTGAAGTAGGTATAGTTTCAAGGACATTATTTTATGAAACATGTTTACTTTTATAAAATTATTAAATATAATTTCTAAACCGGATATATGTTTAAATGTATGTTTAGTTGATAAAATGTCATCTTAACTTCAGTTTTGCAGATACAATGCTCCACTTGTTCAGAGGTAATATCGGTTCAGGTCTACTAGCTATGGGTGATGCCTTCAAGAATGGTGGTATTGTGTTTGCTACCATCACGACAGCTATCCTCGGGGTGCTGTGCGTGCACGCACAACATTTACTGGTTGGTATATTTTGACTCCACATTGCTATTTTTAGGAACTAGAATACCAGTTAATTTGTAACAGTGGCAGAGTGTTGAACCGTGGTTGAGCCAAGTATTTCGCTGTATAAATGGTCCGGTTTGACCGGTAAAAAATTTCACGACCTCTCAGAAAATCGACAGAAACTGGCACAAATTGCGCTTCTTTACGCGCACTTACTTGGAGGCCCACCGTTGACCACAGGCCTCCAGTTTCCATTTGGGATGGGCCCTATCCCATTTAAAAGGTCGGCAACGCCATTGTGTTCTTCCCAGTGCTACAGGTCTATATACTAATGGTGCAAAAAGTCTTAAATAAATAAATTTTTGGGACTTAAGAAATGCATCGAACCGGTCAAATACTATCCACGCGACTAAATATTTCATCACTTTGGCCAATGAAACGAGACCTTCAAAATTATATTATTTACAACATATGTACACTTGCATAGATATATTTAATTAGACTTGCTATCTGTGGAAATAATTACGAAATGAATGATTGATTGAAACACACTTTAAACATCATTCAAAATATATTTTCATTGAGACCAATTTTACAAAATTCCAGTTGAATTGTTCGGACGAAATGCACCAGCTGACCAAATCGAACAAACCACCAGGGTTTGCACAAACCGTGTACCTGGTGTTCGCCCACGGACCACACAGGCTGAGAAAGTTCGCGACCATTATGAAGTTCGCTGTTGACGCATTCCTTTGTATCACACAACTCGGCTTCTGTTGTATCTACATTGTTTTTATTGCAGAAAATATTAAAAGTGTAAGTGGTAATATAATATTTATTAAGTAAACAGTGGATCATTTTAATATATCTAATATTAGCCCTTTTTCTGCCAATTTGTCTATTTAGCACACACAAATTGGGTGGACTTCCAAACATATAATAAATTATCTCCAAACCACCCAGAGAGCAATAGCATTTTAAACATTAGAACGATAAGACTTTGATATAAACTTTCTACCGCTGTTTTACCCTATTAGTTATGAGATTTTGAAAAAATTGAAAATTCTTAACAGATTTTGGAACTAGATAGATAGATAGATTACACTTTATTATACACCATATAAAGAATACATGACATGTGGTACCCACATTAACAGTGGTAGAGCCAAGCAGTTTGCTGCGTGAATGTGCCGGCTCGACCGGTGAAATACCACGACCTCTCAGAAGATCGACGTAAAGTTGCTCACGTGTTTCGTTCGGTGAGAGAGGTACCCGGAGGCCCACCTCCCTTCCCCATCCTTCCCTATCCCCTATCCCTTAAAGGTCGGCAACGCAACAGTAACACAATATGTTTTGCTGGTGTCCATGGGCGGCGTTGGTTGCTTACCATCAGGTGACACGTCTGCTCGTTTGCCCTCCTATCCCATAAAAAAAAAACAGTAAGTAGTACATCGTTAAGTTATGGCGAGTACAAAGGCGGTCTTATCGCATGCTGCGATCTCTTCCAGACAACCTTAGGATGGAAATGTTGAACTAGAAAGAGTAATATATTAAATGGAACCATGGAATAGATAGATACATAAATACATACATGTACAGATACATACCTACATATTAATATGTGGGTATATATATACATACATACACATACATATACATACATACATACACACATATACTTATATATATACATGAGATATATATACAACATAATAAATGATACATACAAGTGATATATAAATAAATATAGCTACGTATAGGAAGTCATCAATGTGAAGTAGTGTTCATTAAAAAGGTTTTTAAAAGTTACCAAAATGAACTACCAAATGTCATGTTTATATGTGTAAAGAGTTTCTAAGATTTCGTGATCAATCAGTGAGTGGAAGAGCTTAATTTTTTTCTGCCCAGGAAACTGGAGGAGACTGGAAAATTCAACTAATGTTCCGATTTATAAAAAGTGACATAATGTAATTGACAACATCAATTACCTTCATTCATATACATATTTAATATATTAATATTACAGATTTGCGATTCCTATGATATACGCATCGAACTATCAGTCCACATGATATTTGCAATGATACCAATACTTCTTTCGTGTATGGTGAGGAACCTCAAATATCTGACACCATTCTCTACGATTGCTAACGTGTTCATGGCGTGTGGTCTAGCCGTTGTAATGTACAAAGCAACTGAGGATCTACCACCAGTCAGCAGCAGAAAATATATCGCTGAGTACCACCAGTTACCACTGTATTTTGGAACAGCTATATATGCATTTGAAGGCATCGGTTTGGTAAGTTCAATAAATATCACAAAATAGATCTAATGTATGTTTCTTTTTAATTTAGAATATCTGCTATCATTTACATTATACATATACAATATAAATATAACGATAAAGATAAACTAGAAATAAAGCAGTTGATCGTTGAATATTTTTACATAAGTACACGAATACGCAGCTTTGTAGAAAACAATCTTAATTAAATCTAAATATCGTACACAAGCGAGAAAAGGTACGCGAGAGTTACACGTGATAGAGCTCGGTTAAGTGAATTAAAACTTTTATCTATTCGAGTGGTTGAATTCCCAAGGAGGGTTGACGCCAGGTAGGAGGCCCGTCATTAAACCACAGCTAAATCTTTTGACAATATGGATAGTTCAAAAAGATGACATGTTGTGCCGACTCCACTTAGAAGATAATTAGGGCAGTATGATGTAGTAGGCAAAATAATGATTTTCCAACCCTAGAGCGAAGAAAAACATTTTTTTAAATTATACAAGTGACTTGTTAATTTTGATCTAGCTTAGTATTAATAGGGGTTTGACTTAGTAATTCTGAAGGGGTGAATATAAGAATTATGAGTTAAAATTGATTAATTTTTCTAACAGCGTCTTTTCTTACGCAGGTATTGCCCTTGAAGAACGAGATGAGTCGACCTGAATTGTTCCAAAAACCGCTGGGAGTTCTCAATGTAGGCATGGTCATAGTAGGCAGTATATTCATCATTGTGGGCTTCCTGGGATATCTTAAATGGGGTGAAGATGTGGCAGGCAGCCTTACGCTTAACTTAGACTCACAGCATATGTAAGTATATAGTTAATCCGCTCATTTCAACGCCATTATGTGTAAATAGAGACAGAAAATATAATAAAATATTGGAATTCTTGTAACATTTAGGATCATATCTTATTATTGATATATGAGTATTTTATTTTAAGCACATGAACATCTAAGTGTTATTTCAAAGTCAGGTAAGACAGGATACCAGTCTGTTCCAATATCGATTTTGAAGAAGGCCTATAAATATATGGTTTGCACCTTTCGCAGTCTCTCTATTCAACCCAAAGTCTACTGGCAGAGAAAGCCTTAAGGCATTAAATAAAATAAATGAATAGTTTAAAAGTATTTTTTGTTTCTCCACAGACTAAGCAAAGTGGTACAAGGTTTAATTCTGCTGGCGATTCTGTTCACTTACCCTCTCCAGTTCTATGTACCAATCTCCATCACATGGCCGAGCATCAGCAAACGGTGGCAATTCAAGAATCCTATAGTTATGGAACTCCTTTATAGAACCTTGATGGCTTTGGTTACTTGTGAGTATCAATAATATGGTGGGCTAAAATCTTTAGCTTGTGCAGTATCTAATAAATACATAACTTCATGTCATGCGGGGTGGGCACAGTATATTATGATAATAAAGTGTCTATAGTTCCATACAGATGGATTGCACGGATTAGAATGATAGAGAATGAGGAATAGGCGTATACCATTGCTCTAGAGAATATTGAGAGTCTCTTTAGAGATTCGAATTAATGCGGCTCATTATAGAGACAGCCAAGTACCTAATTCAGGACGACGACGTCTAATTCTGTGGTACTTAGTTCGAAAAATTGCAGCAATTTTAAAAAGCGACAGGGTTTGCCGCCGATTTAGTGCCATAAAATTGTGGAGACCAGTTCAGCATTCATGAATTCATTATTCTCTTATTTTAAGTCAATGTGCCTTAGTGAAGATACAATTGTGAGTATATATAAATAATAATTCACCTGTTTAAAAATTGTAGTTGTCCTGGCAGAGACCATACCGCAGCTTGGTCTTTTCATATCATTGGTTGGAGCTATAAGCAGCACTGCATTGGCACTCGTTTACCCGACTCTTATAGACCTGGTCTGCAAGAGCGGTAAGCCCGGTGGTATACACATCTTCGTGTGGATCAAGAATCTTCTCATCATGGGACTTGGTTTATTTGTTTTTGTTACTGGCACGATACAAAGCATATCAGCCATTGTCAATGCGTTTAAAATATAAGGTGTATTTAAAAAAAAAAAGTGTACTATCTTCATAGGATTTTTACGTAAACTTAGTAAGTTATACATATAAATTAAATTATGTTATTTTTTACAATTTCATCAATGTCGGTGGTGTACAACGATTTGTTATTTTATTTTGATATATGTTAACATTTAAGACCTGATACTAATATACTATTTGTTAACAAAATGAGGTGAATATGTATATAACTAGTTTTCTTTTTTATTATTCATATATTTCGAAATATTTATTTTTCATAGCACGTAGATGTAAAAAATCGGAGGTGTGTGTCTACTGTGTGACCGATCATGTTTTTATTTTTATTATCGGTGGTGGAATTGTGAAAACAAAACAGAATTAACGAATTAAAAATTTGGTCGTATTTGTTACCGAGTAGATTCGATGTCTTATGAATTTTAGTTTTCCGCACAATTGGATTTGACTTCAATAAAATACTCTATGTATTTATGGTACCAACCGAATAACATAATTAAAAATCGCCTCATTAAACAGTTTTTAAAGTAATAAGTGCGGTTGAACTTATATTTAAACGAGAGAAGATAAACTATTTTATAATAGATAAGAGAATAGGGGAGTAAAGGAATAAGAATTAAAATTCGTAGCTGTAGTTAAACTCATCTATATAATAGTGTTATATACATGATTATATATTTTGCTATATCAATCATCTTATCAATAAGCTTTTGTTCAGCAGCAATATTAAAAGCTATAATTTGGCCATTTCGAAGATTAGCAGTAATAAAGTGACAGACAGACATAAATATTAGATACATAATATTGCATACCCTATTTGTTTGTTTTATATTTCATGTATATAGTTTCAAAGTTATTAAATAGTATCTTATTATATAAAAAAATATAAGATAGTTGATATTTAGATTCATAATTAATAACTTCATAGTTCTTCGGTAGCCAGGTGTTCAGCGACCGGCTTATACAAGTTTGAATTCAAGTGCGGTAAATACCAGTGACTTCTCGAATGTTTTCGCCAAACTTTAATAACTTCGCAACTTTATTAAATATCATAAGCATACATATTTAAATCTTCTTTTTAGACTAGAGATGCGAGATATTATGTTTTTTAATTTATTAAAAGACATATTTTTGTACAATAAAATATTTTTTAGTACTAATTGTCGTAATCACTGGATGAATGAAGTTATATAGAATAAGAGAAATATTTTATATTTAGTTGTAATCAAGAAGACATTTTGTTGTTTGGTGACGCTGAAGTGGTATTTAAATAACAACCTATGTGAGAACCATGTAGATAAATCTTTAGATAATTTAAGATAAGCTAAGCGTATTTTGAAGGCTTCGATAGTTTTTAACCTTGGACACAAGAGGCTAATTATCTAATTTATGCAAGGAATTAGTTTAGTATTTTGGGATTACTATTTAGTTAACCAAGTAGAGCCAAGCAATGCGCTGCATGAAAGGGTCAGCTCGACAAGAGAAATACCACGAGATCTCAGAATATTGACGTAAAGTGGCTTTACTGCGTTTCATTCGGTAAGATACTATATATCTTGCAGTTGTCGATTAGAGCCACTTATCATCTTGCCTTTTTGTCCCTATTCAATAAAAAAACAATTGTAATATTTAGGTACTTACTGCAATGGTTATAAAGCACCGATACCTAGGTATCTATTATTTAGGCGAAAAAAGAATAGGTATAATAATAATATACAATTTATTGTATAAAAATTTAAAGAAAATATTAGTGATATAAGGACATAGTAAATGTTAGGCAAATACAATCCGCAGACTTATCGCGTTCTGCGATCTTCTTCAGCCTATATTCTAATATTATAATTTTATCATAATTGAAAAACTGTACTTTACAAATAGAGATAAATAGGTAGTTAATAAACAGTTTTCATTTCAAATTTTTACACGAAGTAGTCACCAACATAATAATTGATAAAAATTAATTGAAATAACAAAAAAAATTAATTTCATTAAAGAATCCTAAGATTGAGAAAATCTCCTGTACATCTATATTTTTAACGTTTAAATAATGTTATGACTATTTTTACCTTTTGCAAGTTAGGACCCTATTGGAGTCTTCAGATATGCTTATAAGTTTAGTTGTAGTACTAATTTTTATATAAGATGCTTATTTAACTATACAAATGTTATGTAACTAGTGATTAACTGTTGGAATGATTTCTGTGATAAAAAAAGAAACTTTGAATTAAAACTAAATCGACGAGTAAATTTGTATATTTATTTAGTCTTTGTTTAAAACAAAGACTTCTACAATAAGGATACACTATCTTTGAAAACTAACTGTCGACTGGGCTGTTCATCCCTGTACCTGAATATTTGTCTTCTGCGAAAGATCTACAGAATGTTTTGAGTTGAGAATGTTAGACTTAGTTGTCAGCTATCTGAATTAAATCACTCAGATCATTGTTCAATGTATGGGTAGAAAAATAAAAACACACATATCTATTCAATACATTTATTGATTGGATATATCCATATACTTATAAGATCACGCATATTACGTTTAAGTCGATACAAACATACAATCCTAAAGATGTATGAAAATATGAAAATTACAAAAAAAATATTTACAAAAATAAAACATCGATTGTTACAATAACTTTCAATAGTATTCATATTAATGTTACAAGCCCGCCTCTATAATGTTACGTGGATAACTATCTCAGAAACAAGGAAGAAATACAAACAATTGGATATTATTTAGGAGTAACTTAAATTAAAAGAAATACGCAATGACCGACGTAAGAAAAGGAATGCTTAAAACTGGATATGTCACGATGGTTTAGATGGGTAAGGAATTACTAAACAGATATAGAGCATAAAAGTTATAGGACAAAAAAGAGTAAGGCCATTATCTAAAGATAAATCTGGATCTGATCTGAATCTGGATTTGGAACAAGGAATCTGCATTCAGTTATTGTTATTCATAAGAAAGGAAGGAGGTGGAAAGAAATAACAGTATACCCCTTGCAGTTGATAAGCTCATATGACGCAACACTTTTACTTGTTCCTAAAAACGAAGATTCAATGCAATCGAGGCATTTATTTTTGTAAATAAATTCTTGTAAAACGACAGATACAAAAGTTCACTACGTCTAACACAAAAATGAATATTTCTAGAATAAATTACAAAAAAAAAACACCCAAAAATCTATCGTAGTTATCGTTCAAATATTATAAACCTTACCAAGTACCGTGCATACTAATTTATATATTAGGTCGGGGAAAAAGTCTTTTCGCATAACGTAGGTATAAACTTATTATAAAATTTCTTTGACTGTACTATTTGTGTCTGGCTGGTTTTGGTAACATTAAAAAGGTTACATTATAAATAAAAGAAAAAAATAAAAAAAAGTTGTTTCCCGCTATTTTTCATTTGTTTTTCTCTCCGTAAAAATGAGTGAATCTAATGAAGAAATTCGATACATTTTAAAATTTTATTATAAAAAAGGCAAAAATGCAACTCAAGCAGTGAAAAAAATTTGTGATGTTTATGGACCTGATGCAGTGTCAGTAAGAGTAGCACAAATTTGGTTCAAACGTTTTCAGTCCGGAAATTTTGATGTTAAAGATGCACCTCGCTCTGGTCGCCCTGTTACGAATAAAATGGACGCCATTTTTGAAAGAGTGGAGCAAGATCGGCATATTAGTAGTTACGATGTAGCTGAAGAACTGGGAATTGACCACAAAACAGTTTTGACCCATTTGAAGAAAGCTGGTTATACAAAAAAGCTCGATATTTGGGTGCCACACGAGCTCACTCAAAGAAACTTAATGAACCGTGTACTCATTTGCGATTCATTATTGAGACGTAATGAAACCGAGCCGTTTTTGAAGAGATTGATAACTGGCGATGAAAAGTGGATCACGTACGACAAGAACGTGCGAAAAAGGTCGTGGTCGAAAGTTGGCCAGGCTTCACAGACTGTGGCCAAACCTGGCCTAACACGAAATAAGGTGATGCTGTGTGTATGGTGGGATTGGAAGGGCATTGTTCATTATGAGCTTTTACCGTCCGGCAAAACCATCGATTCTGATCTTTACTGCCAGCAACTGATGAGATTAAAGGAAGCAGTCGAGAGAAAATGGCCGGAATTGATCAACAGGAAGGGTGTGGTCTTTCATCATGATAACGCTAGACCACACACATCTTTAGCCACTCAGCAAAAATTAAGAGAGTTCGACTGGGAGGTCCTAGTGCATCCACCATATAGCCCTGACCTTGCGCCTTCAGATTTTCACCTGTTTCGGTCTCTTCAGAATTCTTTAGGTTCTGTAAGGTTGACCTCAAGAGAGGACTGCCAAAACTATTTGTCCCGTTTTTTTGATCAGAAGTCCCAAAGTTTCTACAGTAACGGGATAATGTCTCTGCCCACAAAATGGCAGAAAGTTATTCAACAAAACGGTACATATATATTGTAAATAAATGTAAATAAACTTTGAAAAAAATGTGTTGACTTTTCATACAAAAATACGAAAATACTTTTTCCCCAACCTATTATAATACTTGACATAAAAATAATCGTACTCAAACGAACTCTCGAAATTGAGAAATTATGTAGTTTGTGATTAAAAAAGTTTTTATTGTTAGAGCTAGTGGAGCATAAGAAGCTCGATCAATAGATAGATACCTATAATTTAAACGAGATGAAATAACAAATGATAAAAATAAAACATATATTTCACATCACAAAACTAAAATATTATAATGTGATGTAATTATAATTATATGCTATAAATATCGACGACTCACATAGATACATATGTGGCTATAGGCTGCGTCATGAAAACATCACAGCATGGAACCAGCAATACTTACATATCTAAGTTAAAGAATATCTTAAATATCAAGTCTGGTGGAGTAATTGGTGCTATATAGCAACTAGGCGGTATGTGTAACTCGCTAATTTTATAGGATATCCACTATATATCAGCCAATAGACCATAATGCCATTGAAAAAAAATCCACCAGCATCAGATTCTATGCAACATGAGTTCGACGCATATTTGTGATTTAAAAAAACTTTTTGAAATAAATTATTATATCACAAAATTACCGAGTATTGTGATGATGACAGCTACGGGTCACAAGTAACAGTATTTAATATATTTAATTTAACTAAATATTTGTACTTGAACAGAAATTGATATTTTTACACCCTAGACGTGACAAGGATGATTTATATATTTTTTTATTATACAATGTACTGAATGACCATTTGATGTTACAAATTAACCTATATTAACTGATGTGATTAAATGATAATAATAATTTAGCGATCTTGGCCTTTGGACAACTGTAATTGTTGAAATGATGGAGTTTCTGGTTCGTCTATTCTCACTATTTCCTTTTTTAAAAAGCGTAAAAGTTATGTATTCTCAAATCACTTGAAATTGGACAAATTAGGGTAAACATGTCATTTTACTAAATTACTTTCTCTATTTTGTTATGACATTATGAGACTTTTTATAATTAATTTAACTAAAAAAAAATATAACTTTATTTTTGTTTACACAACAAAATGTCGTTCGCCTCAATCAGGCCACGAAAAAATTTAGAAGAACAATGTTTGACATAGTTTTCCGGAATTATATTTAGATGATCCACTATAACTAGGAAGAAATTGTATTCACAAAATCCACAAAATTCAAGCACCCACTAACTTAGAAAATCACATCTTATATACTTAAGTAAGAATACCTGCATATATTAACATGCACATTGAGACAATGGATTGTTTGCTGCTTTACAAGCGCACATTCTCAGTACATTTAACTCCAAATACTTATTTAATTCTAGTATAAGTTCTACACTAAATGTATACCGCTTGTAGATCAAGATACCTACCAGAACTGCCAGACCTAACTTATTTGTTTATAATTGAAATGATATGTACAACAAACTGGTATGTGCAAAATAAATATTTTTTAGGTGACACTTTTAAAAACTTACAGTATTGTTGTATGTTTAGCCTCTAAAATTTACGCCATTCATAATAAAAATAGTACTCCCTACATATCGCATTTCGATATATAAGGCGTCTAGACATAAATACTTCAACAAGTTCTGACAGTATTTATATATTGTTCCATAAAGGAATGTCAATTCAGTCAGATGTTCTAAAAGTTTTTACCTACAATGTTTACTATGCTGTGACGTCATGAGCTAAGATCGAAGTCTCAGAAAAAATGGCCGATTGCTGAATTTAAATTTTTCATTTTATTAAATATCTTATTAATGATTTTTTTTCTATTTAACTAGATTAATATTTTAAATCGTTTTATATTTAATCTCCCTTGAATTCATCAAACCTTTGATTATTTTACACTATCACCACGCCTATTGTCAGGCGGTAAAAGCTAGCTGTTGTACATATTAATAAGGTAAGGTCTGACGGCCCATGGATCATACTCTAAGTGGTTTACTAAATAAGTACCTACTACACTATATCTAAACACTTAATATTTTAATACTGTTTATCTGAGCGCTACTACATAGTACATACAATTATAAAAAAAGACGGTTATAATCATTTATTTTTTCATTATTATCTTAATTTTAAGTATCAAGAATTGCTTATAAAAAAGTTTATATACCGAAAATATAAATTCATTACAAAATTCACGAAACTACGTTAACTAATTAGAGATTGGTTGAGAAGACATTATTAGTTGTATACATTGATTATAGCTAGCGGCCGGGGCTCCATACAATAAGTCTTAAAATTTAACGTTATGGAGAGAAATTAAAATAATTATAGGACTCTTTATAAAAATACACACTGAAACAAAATACTGTTGCGTTATTTATTAATAAATAGTAATGAAACCAAAATCACACACACCATTTCATCATTTGCCTAATGCAGTCCACTGCTGGACCCTTCAAATACCGAAGAATAATTTTATTATGGCAAAATATTAACGTTAGTGAAAAAACTAACATTAATTTCACTATTGAACTTATCGGAACCTACTTAATGAAACTTCATACATTCACTGCATTCATAACACACAATATTGGTAACTAGAGACAAAAGATTTTTCCAGAGTCTTAATTTTCGCAACTGCGACATTTTTAACATGTGAAATTGGATAGAGCAATGTGGACATTCAACACATATTAATAACCACTGTAGTTAAAAATGCTTCTTCAAAAAGGGTCAGTAATGAAAACGAATTGTTTTGGCCTAATCGAATTAGGAAATATCGATATAATAATATGACACTTGGAAAACATTGGTAAGTGAGAAATAAGAACTCTTTACTAAGTGAAATTTTAATAGTCGCGATAAGCGAGTGAGGCAGAGGAGTGAACTTATGTATGAATGTATGTATACAGAATTAAGAGCATACCTCCCAAACAAGCATAAACCATTTAGGGATGGGACTTCCGGAGCAGAAAGATCTAGACCCTGGAGGAGAAGATAAAAGGAAGAAGAAAGCGCAAAAAGGTGAAAGAGACAGGAAGGAAAATACCATACTCTCTAACATAACAAGCGTGTGATATTGTTGTTGTGATTTTGTTAAACTGTTTTCATTAAAAGTAAGTAGTTGATTGAGTAGTGGAAATGGGTAGACGTTTGTATATTTTTATGGAAAAGATGATATGCAACTGATTGCCTGACCAAAATGGACAAGATGAGAAATGAGTATATAAAATAAGCATGAAAATAGCACTAATTCCAGAAAGAAACAGAAGTGGTAGGCTGTCGTGGTATGGACATGTTATGAGAAGGTAAGAAAGATTTATTACTAAGAGTGATGTCGGTAGAGTAAGGCTGAAAAAGAGATTGTGGTGATGACGAGAAACAGAAGAGACTTAAAAATGATGGATGCATGATATGTTGTGCCGACCGTTGTGTAGAGTGAGATAAGGGCAGAGCAATAATGATATTAATCAACTGATGGTAGACCAACTGGAGCCGCCCATGGACGTCTACAACACCGTGAGGGTTCCAGCTGCTTTTCCTTCTCGCCTTTAAGATAGAATAGCGAGGGGATTGTGAGCGTAAAAAGGGTTAGAAGGTCGTGGGCCTCCCGATACCTCTCTTACCAAGCGAAACGCGACATGAACCACTTTTACGTTGATTTTCTAAGAGGTCGTGGTATTTCACCGGTCGAGCCGGCCCATTCATGCAGAAAACTGCGTGACTCTACCACTGTGTGTGATGTAATGTAGTCTTTTGTCACTTTTGTGATGTATACTTACAGCTTAGAGAACAATAAGAGATATTTCGTTGTGGCGCCATGTGATGATATATAGTGTAAGTTTTATGGTTTGGAATAAATCATTTATGACACTAATGCTGCATACTCGGGAAGAAAGAGCGTCACGATTATTTTAAAAGGTCATCGATTATTTATTAATATAAAAAATACGTTTGGTCTGGTAACATTCAACATAGGGGGGCAAATCGGTTCACCAGCTGGTGAGTGACTAGCGCCGCCCATATACGCCTGCAACATATCTGCACACTATCCAGTGTCACAATTACGTTGCCGGCAGTTAAGATAAGGAAGGTAGATTGGGAGAGAGAAAGGGTGTTGGCCTCCGGATACCTCTCTCACCGAACGAAACGCGGCATGAACCACTTAAACGTCGATATTCTGAGAGGTAATGGTATCTCACCAGTCGAGCCGGCCCATTCATGCAACGAACTGCCTGGCTCTATAAAACCTATCTCTATAAAACGATAACTTTATGCTAGATTTTCTTTTGTATATAATTATGACACAGAAATTTAACCGCTCGTGATGCAAGAATATTAGTACGTTCCGAATTTTCAGATTTAGTAAATGTAAAGACTGTACGGGAAATAGCAGAATATTTATACGTACATTACGGACTCAAAGAGATGATCTAGGCATTGGTACTTTAGGCAATGGACTAATAGAGCACCTTTTAAGGACATCAATTAAGTATACAAATCCACGTACTACCAAATAGGATACGTCATTATGTTATACTAGATAATAGTTAGACGTTTAACTTTTAAATAAAAATATTTAGAAGTTCAGAATAATAAAAAGAAAAGAGGTACATATACACAGTCTTAATTATGTGGGATTATTCGAGCGGTAAGGGTATGAAAGGTCTCGGCGCCGATGACAAAAATTTATATCAAGTAAAAATAGTAAAAACTGTCTACTTAGCGTTGCTTATTATTTAAGATAATTATTTAAAAAAAGAACATTTTATAGCTAGAAACCATTTGTGCAATACTTAATAAATTAGTGAACTGACTTTTAATAGGACAGAGCAAATTAAACATGCATATCGATACCTTAATTTGCAAACCTACTAACTCCACTTTTTTTGGGAAAATGAAAATTTTGATACCAATAGAGACTAGATAATTTGCAGTGTCTGCCGGTATCAAAATGCCCTTTTCGAAAAAAAGTGGAGTTATTAGGTTTCCAAATTAGGGTATCGATATGTACATATTGTACATAAATATATACAGTACGTATCTATATATGAGATTTATAGTTATACATATTATATATAAGATTATAACATGTTAATTATATATATATATATAGTTATCTCAATCCGTCATTTGTTGATCATGCGTGCTGTATGGCGAGCACTTTGTTGATCCGAAAACCTATGTTGATCCGGGTGGTTTTTGTTGATCCAATATAATATTTTTCATACAAATGTGGTTCCGGACGGATCAACAATTTACTCCGTTGAAGTTTAGGAAACCCAACCGAAATGTTGATCCGAT
Source organism: Euproctis similis (assembly GCA_905147225.2). Lineage (NCBI taxonomy): Eukaryota > Metazoa > Arthropoda > Insecta > Lepidoptera > Erebidae > Euproctis > Euproctis similis. The sequence goes on from LR990107.1 coordinate 6,820,467, forward strand.
ATACGAATCCACTTCGATAGTTGTTGATCCGATTCAAATGGGCCAATCAGAAGGCAACAAGTCCTCCTACTATCCTGCTGGACATGTATACGGATTTTGCACACATGCGCTATGCGCATGTGTGCGAAATCTATAAAGCGCATTTTTTTACGAATCTTATTGTTTTAACTTATTAACCGACTTCGAAAACAGGAGGAGGTTCTCATTCCGTCTTTATGTTTAGTATTTTTTTTTGTCTGTTCACCGATATTTTCGTCAATTATGAACAGATTTCCATTTTTTTTTTGGATAGTGTTCACCTCCAAGATGGTCCCATTTTCATCAGGTCAGGATCTGATGATGGAAACCACGAGAAATCGATGCAATTACTGAAAATCGTGTGCGAGTATGGTGTTTTTGTTACGTAATAGGTCATAAGGATATGCTTTAAGCTGTCAACATCTGATTCTGCTGTGCTGATGAAGAAGACACATAACTCTTAAATGGTAAGGAGTGACGAAAGTGCTATAATTGGTAAATATTATCTACTTGATACTATGTAGGGCTAGCGTGCTGCTTATTAGGTATGCTAGAATCTACAGCTAGATGCTGCTGTGCTGATTAAGAAGCCATAGAAGTCCTAAACAGTTAGGAGTTGGGTGACAGTACGGCAGTCGATTGTAGGAAACTGTTGAGTAGTATACAGGACTAATGTGTTGCTTGAGAGGTATGATTGAATCAACATCTGATACTGCTGTGCTGATGATGAAGCTACAGAACTCTTAAACGGTTAGGAGTTAAGACATACTTATGAATTCTGAAAAAAAATCTGCAATACTTTCCAGGCCAGGATTGCCCTTCATACGGGCTGCAGTGTTATTGGGTCTACTCATGATTATAATAAATATACAAATTCATAATAAGTTTTATTAAACTATATTACCTATTTCCACTATTCTAGATTTTCTGTACGAAATCTTTAATTTGATGGAAGCCTATATAAGTTATAAATATAAATGCTAAAGTCTCGGAGGTCCAGTGGTCGAGCACACGGCTTCTGACCCATAGGTCCGGGTTCGAATCCTGTCACTGGCTCACACCAATGACTTTTCGAAGTTGTTTTCGGAAGATAAGTGTGATAAATATCGATGACTGGTATGGCAATAGGTTCGCCACCTACTCTATTTGGGACGTAAACATAACGGCGAGATGAGGGATAACATCCGCTGTCTACACCCTCGGGTAACAAAGGCGTGAAGTTATGTTATATTAAGTTAAGTTTAATGCTAAATATAAATTTATTAATATTATCCATAGAGGAGGCTCTATGCATATAATTGACACTTATTTATTATTCCTGGCTCATGGTTGAGCGCAAGTAATTTTTTATTAATTTTAATTTAGAAAATTACCTTTCCGCGCTTGCTACGGCTACTGGCACAGTTAGCGAAATTCGTAATACTATTGTGATGTTAATGCGTACAGCTGTCTAATTATTTTATTAGATAAATTCAAGCAAGTTCAATTAAAGCATCGTTATTTAGATACATTTACTTAAAAAAAAGTCAGCTAACTTAAGCACACATACGACAAAAAAACCTACTAACGTAAATAAAAAGCGATAAATAACGCAAACAGTTTAACTACTTAATACAATATAGAAAACGTAATACTATAACTAAGTCATCTTTAACTATAAATATATTCATAGTTAAAGTGTGTGTTACGTTATGTGTTTTATACTTAGCAAACATTACATAACTTCACGCCTTTTGTTACCCCAAGGTGTTGGCAGCGGCTGTTAAGCCTCGTCTCGCCGTTATGTTTACGTCCCAAATGGAATAGGTGGCGAACCTATTGCCATACCGGGCACAAAGTTTTCAGTCATCGAAATTTATCACACATAACTTCCGAAAACAATTTCGATAAGTCACTGGTGTGAGCCAGTGTCAGGATTCGAACCCGCGACTTCCAGAATCAGAAGCGGGGTGCTCGTACTTTAGTAATATATCTCTATGGCAAAAATTTGAAAATAATGCAAATAACATTTATTATATTAACATACTAGGCATAGGTAGGTAAGTGGTAACAGAGTACATATTAAAAGGGATCAAATAGGCACCTACTTTTTTGACTCGAAAATTAATTTTATGTAATATTTTGTAATAAACACTACTGCTGATTTCGTTTAAATAAAGAAATATAGCGAACCGACGGCGCGGGCGTCGATGGGTTCAAGGTCAAATGGCCTCGGATCAACGTTAGTTATAATAATAATATCTTGGACATAAATCACACAGCGCCCTTTAGTTCCAAGCTAAGCAACTAAATGCTTGTGTTATGGATACTAGATAACGGATATTAATACATATATACTTTTCTTTTGTAAATACATACTTAAAATACATAGAAAAACACCCAGACGCCACACAAATATTCATGTTTGTCATAAATATTTGTGCTCGTGTGGGAATCGAACCCCGACCTCGTTGCTGCAGCCAGTAGTTTTACCAAGGCGCCACGAGGCGAGTTAATAAGATTTGGCAAGAATATGAATATAAAACGGATGCACATTTGACTCGTTGGTATAATTTTTGCGACCGTTACGGATCAACAAAAAAATGTTGTTTTTGTACATTTTGATGGCAAGTATGTTGCAAAGCGACCTTGTTGAGAGAGAATGCTGCTGCCCATTCTTCCAGCCTTTTCCCTTTGTCGCCTTTTACGACACCCACGAGAAGAGATGGGGTGGCGGTATATTAAGCCGGCGCCGCATAGCATGATTTTCTATTTGCGAAATCTTTAATTTGATGAATGGCTATAGAAGTTATTAATATAAATGCTAAAGTCTCGGTGGCGCAGTAGTCGAGCTCACGGCTTCTGACCCAGAGGTCCGGGTTCGAATCCTGTCACTGGTTCACACCAATGACTTTTCGAAGTTATTTTCGGAAGTTAAGTGTGATAAATATCGATGACTGGTATGGCAATAGGTTCGCCACCTATTCTATTTGGGACGTAAACATAAAGGCGAGATGAAGGTTAACAGCCGCTGCCTACACCCTCGGGTAACAAAGGCGTGAAGTTATGTTATATTAAGTTAAGCTTCATGCTAAATATAAATCTATTAATATTATCCATAGAGGAGACTCTATGCATATTATTGACACATTTATTAATTAGCGCAAGTATTTTTTTTATTAATTTTAATTTAGAAAATTACCTCTCCGCGCTTATTGTGATGTTAATGCATACAGATGTGAAATTATTTTATTATATACTCGTACCTTCAAGCAAGTTCAATTCAAGCATCTTTATTTAGAAAAAATACTTTTTAAAAAAGTCAGCTAACTTAATTAAGACAAACAGACGACAAAAAAGTACCTACTAACCTTTATTAGGTTAACTGCCTACTAACTAAAAAGCGATAAATAACGCAAACAGTTTAACTACTTAATACAATATACAAAACGTAATACTATAACTAAGTCATCTTTAACTATAAATATATTTACATAACAAACATAACATAACTTCACGCCTTTTGTTACCCGAAGGTGTAGGCAGCGGCTGTTAAGCCTCGTCTCGCCGTTATGTTTACCGTCTTACGTCCCAAATGGAATAGGTTGCGAACCTATTGCTATACCGAGCACAAAGTTTTCAGTCATCGATATTTATCACACTTATCTTCCGAAAATAATTTCGAAAAATCATTGGTGTGAGTCAGTGTCAGGATTCGAACGAAGAAGCAGAAGCCGTGTGCTCTACCACTGGACCACCGAGACTGTTAAATATATTTACAATTGTCAGTTATTATTGGAGTCGGTGCCAGCCTAGGTAACGTAGTCTGTTGTGTTGTATGATATGCGCGGCCGTCAAAGTCACACGACGAAATAGAATACGGGGTAACTTTTAACCAACACCGACTTCAATAATAATAGATGATGATTGTAAATATTTTTATAGTTAAAGATGACTTTTTTATGGGATAGGAGGAAAAACGAGCAGGCGTGTCACCTGATGGTAAGCAACCAACGCCGCCCATGGACACCAGCAACACACATATAGTATTACTGTTGCGTTGCCAACCTTTAAGGGATAGGGGATAGGAAAAGATGGGGAAGGGGTGGGCCTCCGGATACCTCTCTTACCGAACGAAACGCGGCATGAGCCACTTTACGTTAGTCTTTAGAGAGGTCGTGGTATTTCATCGGTCGAGCCGCCCCATTCATGCAGCGAACTGCTTGCCTCTACCACTGCTGGCAGACAGTTATAGTAGTTGACTTAGTTAATTACGTTTTGTATATTGTATTAAGTAGATAAATTATTTAACGCTTTTTAGTTACGTAAGTACCTAGGTACTTTTTTGTCGTTTGTGTTCTTGAAGTCGGTTTGACTTTTTTTTAAGTAATTTTATTTCTAAATCATTAGTTGTATTTATGAGTTGTGAACTTAAAGAGATATACGTGTTTATTTACTGCTAAACTGCTAAGTAGTTTTCATCGACTAATTGTATTACTGTCTCCCAACTCGTAACCGTAACCAACTCGTCACCTATCATCTCCTCCTATACTCTTATCATCAGCACAGCAGCATCAGGTGTTGATTCAAGCATACGTACCAAGCAACAAGTTAACCCTACATACCTTAAGTAGTTTTTATAGACCAATAGCAAATCTGTTTCTAAGCTCCTAGCCGTTAAGGAGTTCTGTGAGCATCATCATCAGCTCAGCAGCATCCGATTTTGATACCTTAAAGTAAATACCCAACACACAACGTAACAAACTCACTACACAAGCCTAAATTTTTTGGTGGTCGCCTTCGATTTCTCCTGGATCCCATTATCAGAAATTGACTTGATGACAATGGGACCATCTGGGAAGCATACCCTTTCGAATAAAAAAAGAATTTTGCAAACCGGTCCAGACGTCTTTGAATAATCGCTGAACATACATAAAAAAAGATCCCGACAAATTGAGAACCTCCTACTTTTTTGGAGTCGGTTAAAAAAAGACTAGAATTATATAATAACTTCAAAAAAATCATCGGGGCTAATGACCAAAGAATCACTTTGCACGTCCGAAATGGAATAGGTTGCCTATTTCCATACACCGCGGACAAGATTATTATAAATATATTAAAATTATATTTATCACACATAACTTCCGAAAAGATTCCGAAAAATTATTGGTGTGAGCCCGGAATCAAATCCATGCAGGGCCGCGCCGGAAGAGTGTTTAAGCGTTATATTTACTAGCTGACCCGACGAACTTTTTTCCAGATCAATAATATTTTTTGACTAATTTTATTCCTTTACTTCAAGCTCTTGTTACCCGAAGGTGTAGGCAGTGGCTGTTAAGCCTCGTCTCGTCGTTATGTTTACGTCCCAAATGGAATAGGTGCATATATATAGTTTGTCAGTCATCGATATTTATCACACATAACTTCCGAAAACAATTTCGAAAAGTCATTGGTGTGAGCCAGTGTCAGGAATTGAACCTGTGACTTCCGGAATCAGAAGCGGCGTGATCGTACTTTAGTTATATATCTCTATGTCAAAAACATGAAAATAATGCAAATAACATTTATTATATTAACAGAGTACATAATAAAAGGGATCAAGTAGGCACCTACTTTTCTGACTCGAAAATTAATTTTATGCAATACTTTGTAATAAACACTACTGCTGATTTCGTTTAAATAAAGAAATATAGCGGACCCACCGCGCGGAGGTCGATGGGTTCAAGGTCAAATGGCCTCGGATCAACGTTAGTTAGTAAGATTCGGCAGGAATATGAATATAAAACGGATGCACATTTGACTCGTCGGTATAATTTTTGCGACCGTTACGGATCAAAAAAAACATGTTGTTATTGTATATTTTGATGGCAAGTATGTTGCAAAGCGACCGTTGCAGATCCACAAACAACCCTTCCATTTCAAATTTGGATCAAAGTATATCAGTTATATTTTTAAAGAGCCAATTATACGCTGCAAAAAGGTGGATCAACATTTCTTTTAACGTCTTACTGGATCAACCTTTACATAGAACGGATATTTATATATATATATATATATATATATATATATATGTAAAGTAGTTCAAATAAAACATAGTTAGTAGAGCTTAGCGTAAATTCCCCACAAATAAGGCGTTATATTAAAGTATAGAAATAAATTGCATTAAAATCTTATCGTTACATTAATAAACGTTAAACGATCTCCTGCTATTTTGGACATCCCGTTCAAATTAATAATGAAAAATCATAAAATAATCTACCTGAAATGTCTTTACAGAAATAGAAATATAATTAGTATTTGATAACTTCGCGCCCGTTATACCCGCAGGTGAATACAGCGGCTGTTATGCCTCAACTCGCCGAATTACGCATAGGTATAGCTTAGGAAATTTAAATTAAATCCGAAAAGTAATTGATTTGAACAAAGATTCGAACCTTTTATTACATGCGAAATGAGCGTTAGCAATTTTCCAGGAAACCGAGACTGTAGGTTAATTTAAATATAACATACATACATATATAAATATAAAAAGAAAACATAATATTAAACTAAAGAAAAATAAAAAATAAATAATATTACAATCAACGACAGAACTAATGGCCTTTAGCGCTATTTGATTAATAGTAGATATATAATCAACTTCTGATAGGATTCTAATGTTAAGCACATAAAGCACGCAGTGAATAAATACTAAACTATATGTACACAGATAAAAGATAATTATATCTTTATCATTTGTACATATTATACATACTATTATACATATCATATCAGCAACAACGAGTCTTTGTGGATTCGGATTCATCATTAATGTACATCTTATAATTATAATAATGTACAAATCTAAACAACTATAGCTAACGAGTATGTGGTGAATGTACAAATTTTACATACAAATATCAAAACAACCGTTTGACGTCAATGTGCAACGGTTATTTTCATATTTTAAGAAGTATCCTAATGAGTAATAAAAATAACTAAGATTCGGGGGTGAAGATTATTTTTTTACACATTTTATACATCTAAGTATAACAACGGGGCTTACAGCTTTCCTCGTCAATGTACAACTTATATTTAATATTTGGAACTGCATTCAATTAATAATATATAGTGTAGATAGCGGTAATTAGTAATTATGCATTGACTTGAAGTTTTTGTGATTCCATATATTAGTGGCGTAGAGTTTTGCCCACTTCATTTAATTTACTATCCTGTGCTTAATAAACACTTAAGCAATTAATTTAATCGATCGATATTGATATATTTCATTAATAGCTCCGAAATCTAAAACTTATTTTCGCAACTTATACACAACGCAATGTATGCAATTGAAACATTGGGAGGAGTGTTTAGTTTTTCAAATTATAACACTCAAAGAATTTTCGAGATCGTTAGGTTAATAAACAAGAAACAATGGGTGTATAAATACAATTTATATTAAAGGGGCAAAAAAATTATAAAGAAATATTAAGATTATTGAAGGGATGAAAAAACCTACCAAACTGAATCAACAAGCGAGCCAAGTTACTTATGAAGGTTTGATAATTTCTTATCTAACATTAATTGCTTTTTCTATCTCACAGTTACAGCGATTTTTCTTGCGGTATTTTTTTTGTTACCTCTATGCATGTGATATAACTACATTTTGAATTTGAACATTTATAACAGGCGTTTACTGGAAACTCTCCGAAAATATTTTGTCGGGATCTGAACGATGTTACTGCATTTTGTAGGTCTATTTACTTAACAGCTAAAAAACTATTTATAATAAATAATGTAATAATAATATAATTGCAACTTGTTTTATTGGCGTATGTCTTGGCTATATAATACATAATAATAGAGATACATAAAAACTTATTAATAATAATAAAGAAAATGTTTTAACAGTAGAGATGGGAACTAACAAGGGCACTAAAGTAAGCATGGTAATCACATTTTTTTTTAAATCACTCACTGTTGCGAATATATTACTCTAATACTCTGGGAAAATACGTAGGTAAAAATTTTTTTTCGACAATTGATTCAATAAGACTTTGAATGGATATAGAACTGAATTTGTATAAAAAAAAAAAATGACGACCAATAAACCTACATGTATCTACAAAAAACCTACCTATTAAAAAATATATATTACAAATAAAACGACTAAACTAATTGTGATAAATATATATATGTATGTATATATATGCAGGTGTATGATAAACTAATTCATAAATATCTACGGCTCTCAGTATCATGATTACACCTTAAAAGTTAATAAATTACTTTCTACCTCCTTTACACAATAAGGCTATTAGAAAAACAGCAACATATATACTAAATTACTACAGTCTGGTTGAATGGCAATCACATTAACAAGATCCTCTAATAAGATAACAAGCGTGATGTTATTTTCCATATTTAAATAATAAATACGTAAGGAAACATCTAATTTACATCAGACCAAGTATGACCACCCTTTTGGTTGTTAAAAATATAATAATAATACCGGCCTAATGATATTTTTGTTTTTTGTAATAAAATAGCTTTTTAATGGTAAAATAATAAATAAAACTGAATTTTATAGAGAGTAAAAATAACAAATATTTGTTTCTTATTTAAAGTATTGATTATGATGAACGGTAATCAGCACTAGTTCTACTATACCAATACATACTACTGCATTAATCTAGAAATCTATATTATTTAATATAAGCGATAATCTATATTATTTAATATAAGCGATAATCTATATTATTTAATATAAGCGATAATCTACATTATTAAATATAAGCGATAATACTATTACATAACTATACCTACCGTGATTTTTTTTCTTTTTTTTTTGTAACAAACATATTTCAACTAATTCTATGTGCTTAAAATGTTATGACTATAATTATAAGGCAAATTGCGGTCGTAATATTACGATAAAGATAGATAAATTATGACGACTTATACTATCCACACAGTGAAAAAGTTAGAAGTATATTTACTATAAGTATTTATATCAATGTGCTTTGGTTATATTTTTTAAAAAGCGGGTCAGTGCATGAGGCAACATAAAGGTGATACGGCATCCAGGCAATATAATCTCTTATTGAAAACTATTATACAAAAAATAAACTGAGCTTTAGCCTTCTGTTGTTGTGATAGGGAATAGTTCGCGACAGCAATAGTAGTAGTAGTTTTTGAGTTTACTTGAGGTAAGGTTTATTTATTTATTTTCTAAATCTTTTCATAGTATTTTACAAAAAACGCTTTAAAGTAACGTAACTGGGGAATCACCAAGAAGAATGTCATCATACATCAAAAGAATCAAACATGTATTAAAATATTGCAAAACCAAACACAGCATAGAAATGTTTAAAGTGTTAACTAATCGTACTTGAATTTGTTAAATAGATAATGTCAGAAACACGAACAAGTAGATCGCAAACACAAGTTCGGGAATATTTAATAAGTAACATAACTAAAAATTCTTAGTAAACATAGCTTCATAATGCTGAAGGAATTATGAATAAAACTTTGTTACACAGACAAAAAAAAATAGAATAAAAAAAAACAAATAAATCTTTCCTCTTCATAATATGACTATGGATTAGGTACTTTGAAGCAACAAAAGTAATGAATCACTACCGGTACTGATGAACACCATATCGGCATATATAACATATATTATGTCTATAACGAATTCCATTATATTACCATAAAGCACATGAATGCCACGATGAAAACAAAAAAAAAAAAAAAAAAAACAAAAAAAAAAGCCTGTCCGTGCCCACGCGATACGCGGCGACATGCTACAAGCATAATTATAATAATAATAATATCTTACAACAACGAATCAACAACATTTTACTTTTTTTATATTTTAAATTTTCAAACGCGAATAGGACGGTGTTATATTATTTACGGTTTCAACACTACACCTGTGGCATTTACGACAATCAACCGCATTTAGATTATGAAAAAGGAAAAAAAATGTTTCGTATTTACTATGGATTTTTGAGTGGTGTGTCTGTCACGCCTGTTTGGATTACCCACATGATTTTCCAAACAGGTTTAGTGGTAGCAAATCAATTTACCATCTAATAAGCACAAGATCCTATTAAAAAAGGCACGTAGATTTATATCCTATGATTTTATAGCAGTGTGTTCATTTTCATCAAGAATTAGGGCAGATATGTGAAATGTGACAACTGTGTCGTCATTAGTGACGCGCCATCTGAATGATCTGTCATTTAGGAGGGAGTCCATAGCACAACTCCACACACATCCACAAACAACCCATATTAGGATTGATGGTTCTTAGTGCGAAAGTACGCTAACGTAATTTAGAGTGCGTTCTTTTTTCTGTTTTAATCATTAAATTATAACTTTTCGAGTTGTTTGTCGCATAATGTTCGTGACAATGAAACTAGTAATGTGGCTTAAATAAAATAGATATCAGATATCAGCAATTCGATATCAGATATCTGAAGATATCTGATATCGAATTGCAAATTTAATACCCTTTAAATAGTTATATGTCATAACATTAAAAAAAATATGTTTAGGATTATATCGCGTTTATTTAGAACTTATTTTTATTTATTTCCCGACGTTTCGAATTCTTTACAGAGATCATTTTCATGATATAATAAACAGGATATAATCCTAAAAAGTTGTTTAAATGTCATGAATGTGATTAGCATAAATCTAAGAAATAAATGATAATGAATTTTGAAAAAAAAAAATGTTTCCAGCAATAACAACGATCAATCAGCAAGCAATTTAAGTCACCAGACAGACACCTTACGTATACTATAACCAGTTGCCACACCTCATGATCTTGGGTTAAAGCACGTGAATGCCGTCAAAATAAATGAAATACATGAATAAATAATGAATAAAAAGTTACAATATATAATAATTTGTGTATTATTACAATTATTTATTATTACTGTACAAATATCAACAACGCGGTCGCCAACGTGCATAGTTTTAATTAAATATATTTCGTGTATGTATTAAACTTCATAATGTGTAACGATAACTTTGGTAGCACATCGTTACAGCATATAATATATAAGCCGAATGGAAACTTTCAATTATTACGAGTGCTTACAAATTTTCGCTACTACTGCGTTAAATAACTATACTATGATATTTATATATTTTTAAAACTAATATATATATATATATTACTAGCGCGTATATTAGTAGTAATTTAACTTAACTTATACTTAAATAATGGAATATAACTATATGTTGATTTATATGGGACAAGAGGAAGAAATGAGTAGAGAAGGTTTAACCTACGCAATATTAGAGGAAGCGATGACTTTTACTAAACATATATCAAGAAATTTCAAATTGTGCTGGGATTTATTAAGTCCATTGTACCTTCACGCCTTCAATATCCGAACGAGTGGGCACAGGATATTATGCTTGGACACGTCTAATTAATTAGTCTGGAATAAACGCTAGAGATCCTGTTGCCGTACAGTCTTGTCGGTAAATAAATTAACGGATTTTTTCTATAACAGTAAAACGTATTCCTGTAATGTTATCGCGTATTTTTCTCAAGTAAATAATACTTTATAACACTTTAATAATGTTATTGTTTTCATATGAAAATTAAAACCAAAATCTCTCAAAGTATCGCGCGTTTGTTAAGTTTCACTGTTCAAATATGGCTCTTGGAATAAAATTGGATAAGTGAGACTATTTAAAAAAAAACGAATCCTTCATTCATCCTACAACTGCAACCTAGGTACCAAAGATTTACAAAAGTTTTCAAAAAAAAATGGATTTTTCCTATACGTATAATTGTTTTTTGTTTGGGATAGGAGGGCAAACGAGCAAGTGGGCTACCTGATGGAAAGCAACTACCTACCGCCCATGAACGCCGTGGTACGTTGCCGTCCTTTAAGGGAAAGGAAGGGGAAAGGGGATCGGGCCTCCCGGTACCTTTATCGCTGAACGAAACGCGGCACGAGCCACTTCACAACGATATTCAGAGAGGTCGCGGTATTTCACAGGTCGAGTCAGCCCATTTATGCAGCGAACTGCAGGACTCGTTACTGTTATAAAATAAACTCCAGACCAAATCTGTATTATTATTTCGAATATAACCAGAGTGAAAGCATTAGTGTCGCGTTAATATTTAAAACAATAAGAACAGGTTTGAATACTGCATCGTATTGGCAATCAAGAAGTGTAAACACCATTGGGTCACAGTCACCTACTCACTCAACAACTCTTCATTTTAGATCACCTCAAGAATTGCAACAACCATTCATTACAATCACGACATCACTACACGAATAAATAAGTAATTGCTAAAAAAAATAAAAATGGGTTTGTTTTTCATTGATACAGCAACCATATACTTAGTCCAATTCAACCCTAATAAGACACAGGTTTGCGCGTTTACCGCTAAAAAGACACCCTTTGTCGTAGCTCCCTGTTTTGAGAGCACTCCCTTACCTGCCTCAGCCGCTATCGGAATTCTTGGTGTCGACTTGTCGAGTGACGTCCAGTTTCGCGGTCATCTGGAGGGCAAGGCCAAATTGGCCTCCAAAAAGCTTGGTGTGCTCAATAGAGCGGGACAGTATTTCACGTCAGGTCATCGCCTGCAACTTTACAAGGCGCAGGTCCGTCCTCACGTGGAATACTGTTCACATCTTTGGGCGGGGGCACCCCAGTACCAGCTTACTCCATTTGACCGCATCCAACGACGCGCGGTTCGGCTTGTCGACAACCAAGCTCTTACCGATCGGCTCGATCCTCTGGCGTTGCGGAGAGAGGTGGCATCTCTATGCATCCTCTACCGCATATACCACGGGGAGTGCTCTGAGGAATTGTTCGGATTAATACCGCCAGCTGACTTCCGCCACCGTTCGACGCGCCAACGCTACCACCCGCATTGGCTGAATGGTTGGCGATCGACAACAGTGCGTTTCAACAGGCACTTCTTGCCACGCACTGTTCCTTCATGGAACCAGTTGCCGGCGACGGTATTTCCGGACCGCTACGACCTAGGAACCTTCAAGAAACGAGCCTATTCTTATCTGAAAGGCCGGCAACGCTGATGTGATGCCCCTGGTATTGCAGACGCCATGGGCGGCGGTGATTGCTTTCCATCAGGTGACCCGCAAGCTCGTTTACCCCTTCTCCCATAAAAAAAAAAAAAAAAAAAAAAAAATATAGTATAATAATCACACTGGCAAAACTTAAATTCAGACGTCAACACAAGCCAACCAATTTCCAAAGGGCGGAAAACCATGTTGGTGTAAATTAGATCTTGATCAGTCTATGTGGACTAAGTGAACGGTAGTTTTCTTAACTAATTATCAAATATAAGACAAGAAGAAGATAGTCAGTATGTTATCGATGGAAAATTGTATTAAATTTGTTTCAAGACTTCCAAAAGACATCTAGAATATGTAAAACAATAGTTATGCTGCAAAGTATCAAAACAATATATATAGCCTCGGTAACTACGCTGTATTATGCGATGTTAAAATATTTATATTTTAAAAAATAATAGATAATTAGGTAATGAAGATAATCAGTAATTGTGATGAACATATAAATATCAAATCAAAATCAAAGTGAAATGGGGTGACATGGGATCAAATAGTGAATAGAGATGAAACTTCACCACCACTCTATTCACCCTTTGATCCCAAATCACCCCATTTGGCGGTATATCATAAATGAACCCGTTGACAGTTGGTATGATTGATGTGATAATTAAAAAAAAATAAAACGCCAGCGATGTTTTGTGCTAGTCGGCTGATACAAATTCTCGAAACGAAACTAGCCGCAAAACTCCGAAATTGGTAACATAATCTTACTTTTTATCTCCACATGATGACTATGTTAGGGTCGTCTTCAATGATCTGATCGAGTGTGTGCAGATCTATGCGACCAAGGCAACATATTTCATCAGTGCAATGTCTACCTGTGAATAGACGTTTTATGCCCAGCATAGGATCAACACGACCGTTGAAGCCGTTAGGGCGTGGCGGGGATCGAATAAATACCGGGTACCTTTAACAAATCAATAATTACCAATAAGTAATAATATCCGGCATTATATTCACCGTCACAAAGTTATACTAAATAGGAAAGTTCTCCCAATTAATCGAATCACAAAAACTTTTACGTCTGCAAACGAATCGAATATTTAAAATTATACGAAATGGTTCGGCGAACTTCGTATAGGACGAAGGGTCGGCGGACGAAGGGTGAACATTCAAGGTCGTATGTATTTTTCAATGTCAAATGATAATGAAAACAAAACAACAACTATTTATTTGAGGGGGACCACCCTTCAAAATTTAGGAAATTAAAAAACATATGAACAGCGATTCTCAATATGTTTGAGAGACTTATTACATTTAGTCTCCTCATAAAATGATACGTGACATGCGTTTTAATCTGAAAGATGGTAGACTTGAACTCTGGTAGTATAAAAGGTAAGTACGAAGACAACTATAATAATATAAGGGATGAGAGATTTTAATTGCTGCAAATTGAAGCGGATGGTCAAATTTCACGCACACCTGCGAAAATGCTATGATTGTGAATATATTTAATAGCGCTTTCTTGAATTCTATTAATAATCAATCTAATTTGTTTCGAATGGAGAGAAATAAAATACAATAACCGATTCGTGTTTAAATTTATACTAATCGGAAATCTGCGGGAGAGGTGCAGTTATTAAAAAAAGATAAACAATAATTTAATTACACTTACCGTTTGAGGCATTTGATGAGACCGTGTATTTGGGCATAGACTATTAAACGTCTTATGTCGAATGTCTTGCCGAGTCTATTAGTAAATCTTTCACAAACGGCACGCAGTGTTGTACCTTGTTGGAGTGCACAAAGTATCTCCAAAACATCGGAGATAGTAGGCTATCAACAATACAATAATTATTTAAATAAAAAGCAATATCTCGGTCTCGGTGGCGCAGTGGTCGAGCACACGGCTTCTGATCCGGAGGTCCGGGTTCGAATCCTGACACTGGCTCACACCAATGACTTTGCGAAATTGTTTTCAGAAGTTATGTGTGATAAATAGTGTCCGACCGAGGCTTCGGCTTCGGCCAAAAATCCATCTTCGGCTTCTGCCCGAAGGTGTAGGCAGTGGCTATTGAGCCTCGATTGGCCGTTATGTTTACGTCCCAAATGGAATAGGTGGCGAACCTATTGCCATACCGGGCACAAAGTTTTTCAGTCTTCGATATTTACCACTAGTGTCCGACCGAAGGTGTATTTTTGGCCGAAGCCGATTAATCGGCAATCTCCACAACCTTCGGCCGAAGCCGAAGGTTTACAAACTATTAGTAATTTAATAATTTTCTTCTATATTATTCACAGCTAAAGAAGAATATCGGCGAAAATGGCTCATGCCGCTTTTCCCTCGGTAATAAAGGTATCCGCACTGAACTAAGTGCAGTCCGGTCCGTCAGTCACTCATTCTTTCGTAACAGTTCGTTTAATTCCGACTGTTCTCGAACCTTCGGCGGGATTTCGCCGAAGATGGATTTTTGGCCGAAAGTGGCCGAAGTCGAAGCTTCGGTCGGACACTACTTCCCATCCTACTTCCTTAAAGGTCGGTAATGCAACTGTAACTGGGGGCGCTGGTTGCTTACTATCAGTTGCCACGCCTGCTCGTTCATCACCTATCACATTCAAAGGCACTATTCACTATACTCGGCTACCTAACATAAATTCATACCTTTTTCTATCCGAAGGTGTAGGCAGTGTTAAGCCTCGACTAGCCGTTATGTTTACGTCCCAAATGGAATAGGTGGTATGGTATGGTGGTGATGGCGGTGTTGTTTTTGTGCCGTAATTTATCCTATATGCCTGATTGAGGAATAAAGTCAAAATAATAATGCTTACCTGCTCATTAGTTTTATCCCCGGCTTTAGTGATAAAAGCGAGGCAGGACTTTTGCAGTTCTACGTCACTGAACAGTCTGCTGAGGTTTGGGGTAGCTCGATACATGTTGCTGAATTTCAGCAAAGGAATCAAAGTAACCTAAAAAGGTGATCTCAATCAGAACTATCTTTATCATCAACGCAGGAATATCTCACGTATAATCTGCGCAATGGAATACTGTTTAATATATATTTCACGGTTATTTTTAGTAGCTACCTACTTCTATCTTTCCTACTTAAAAGTATAGGCAGCAAGATATTTATAATTCTTAATTATAATGAAGGTATATTTTCTGTACCTACCCCACAAGGGACTTGGAATGAACTAAGCAACTTCTCTCTCATTCTATAAAAGGAAAACTTGATTGAGATTGTCAGTAAACCCAGTATAACTCCAGAATGCATGTGAATAATTTGGCATATAACAAAGGAAAAAAGTCGCAAATTTAGGGTTTGGTGTGGAACATTGATAAAAAAAAAGTGTGGCCCGTGACGCCCGACAACTTCCTAAGTTGAAATACGTCTATCACCGCTGTCAATGCGTGAGAGAAAGGGAAGTCAGGCAGATACGCCGTAACCCGTTATTTAACGAAGGGCTTTACCCTCCCATAAAAAGCTAACACGTCAAAAACAATTGTAGCCTAAGTCACTGTTGAAGTTGAAGTTATCTACATTATTATTTACAGTGGTAGAGCCAAGCCGTTCTCTGCATGAATGGGCCGGCTCGACCTGTGAAATACCACGACCTCTCAGAAGACCGACGTAAAGTGGCTCATGCCGCGTTTCGTACGGTGAGAGAGGTACCCGGAGGCTCACCCCCTTTCCCTATCCTTACCTTTCCCCTGTCCCTTGGGGTCGGCAACGCAACAGTAACACTATATGTGTTGCTGGTGTCAATGGGCGGCGTTGGTTGCTTGCCATCAGGTGACACGCCTGCTCGTTTGCCCTCCTATCCCATAAAAAAAAAATAGTTATTATGAAATGGTAGTACTTACGACACCGTAGTACACAAGGTTCTGTATGCAAGATTTCACCAGTGTTTTCTCCACATTAGCATCGGCGGCTAATTTGGACACATGGTTATATCCGTCAACGTAAGGCAACAACTGCAAAAAAAATAATCTTATTCTTCAGTTCTTCAGTTCAGAGGTAAATGACTCTGCTATTAAATTGTCCGATAACACTTATAAATCATCTTCATCTAATTATATTATATTTAGATATTGAAGAAATGCTTTGTTTTAAATGTTGAAATGAGTAAATGAGTTTGTAATTTTTTCTAAATGATTTTGAAAATTTATATAAATAAATAGTTAATTTATATTAATCAACCACAAACCAATGGCTTGAAATAATCGAACAACCTTTCGGTGACTGTCAGTTAACACCAGTAATTAAGGAATACATTGAAATAAGAAGTGAATTTAATTCAGAAAAAGATGACTTGTCGATCATCTAACAAACCCTAGCTTTGCATTAATGCCGTGTGTACATGAAATGGCACGAACCTGCCTAGTAGTAAGATCCCAGTCTGCATCCATATCAACTTCGAAAGGCTCTTCATCTTCAACATCCAGGTGCTCCTGGCTTTGAATGGTTTCCGTCCCCTCCGGGGGTATAGGTCTACGGCGGCGACCAGGTCTAGGTTGACCTACGGAAGCAACTAGTACGGGCACGTCATGATCGTGCACCGTAGGTGGGTCTTTGCGTACTTCCAGAACTTTTAGATGCATCACAGTGTCTCCCTCTGTTACAAAATAAACAGGACCTTAAAAACTACGCCGCAGTATTGGGATTCTATTGATTGATTTAAATCTTACTATTAAGATGTTATTTATTTGTTTATGTTTAAGATAATGAACCTAATATTCATTTATGACGAGCCTCGTGGTGCACTGGCAAATCTACCGACTGCAGAATCGAGGTTGGCGGGTTCGATTCCCACCCGTGTACGAATATTTGTGACAAGCATGAACGTTTGTATGGCACCTGGGTGTTTTTCTATGTATTATAAGTATGTAATTGCGAAAGAAAGCACATATGTATTATTATCCGTAATCTAGTATCTATCTATCTATCTATATCTATTCATAGCACAAGCATTTAGTTGCTTAATTTGAAACTAGAGGGCGCTGTGTGATATGTGTTCAAAATATTATTATTTTGTGTTATTAAATTTGGCAACTATTACATGACAACACCTAATATTCAACACAAATGTATTTCGGCAGTGTCATACCATAACTTCACGCCTTTTTCTACCAGAAGGTGTCGGTAGTGGCTGTTAAGCCTCGATTCGTCTTTATGTTTACGTCCCAAACGGTCCCGCTATACACCGCGCACAAAGTTTTCAGTCATCGATATTTATCAAACTTCCGAAAACAATTGGTGTGATCCAGTGTCGAGATTCGCCTTAGTACCATTAAATAAAAGTTTTTACTAAAAAAAAGCAGCCAAATCACACCCTATTGCACCAGCTACCTGCCATAATGTCGTGTCAAAATCGGTCCAGCTATTTCAGATATTATCCGGAAAAAATAAATAAAATGCTCCATCAAATGCTTTGTTCTGAATAACTGTCTCGACTGATCAATGTAAAAACTAAATCCAGTGACACCTAATACTTGGAAGCTCGGTTCTTTGTTTAATGTAATAATGTGGTAAAGGCAGGGGAAGATTTCTATGAGAAAATATGATTATTTGGTCTAAATCTTCAAATTTTGTTACACACAAAGGTTTTAAGCTTCTATGTCAGAATTCTACTGGTAAGCATATATAAACTCATGCATGCATCCCACAAGGCTAGGCAGGTAGTGTGGAAATTATCGAGCCATGATTTTTATTCACATTCAGAATTCATTTATAATATTAAAAACATATATCATTCATCGGAGATTCACGAACACCTTAAAATCAAAATCACCTCAAAATGTTAAGAGGAGATCAAGACCTGGAGTGTAAATTACAGAAAAAGGCTAGAAATCCTAATAAGCTTCCAATAACCACACCACATCTAATAAATAGGCTTAAAATCGTCAAATCCTTAGTCTTGATAGACACAGTTGACAGAGTGGAGCAGTCTCGATGGAGATTTTGCTCTAACCGCCTAAGAGCACTCAACACATCTGCTCATAGTCTGCATGACTGATTGCAAGATAAAGATTATAATAAATAAAAAAACATATATAAATGTATAGTGTTGGCAAAATGAATAACTTACCCACAAGTGTTGCTTTACGATAGGTGTTCAGGTCGTGTAGAAGGTGAGCTAGTAGTGTCGGCAGTTTACTTGAGCCTCCAGATACAAAACGAGTTTCTTCCTCCATAATTGTCTATGAAACAAAGAGATTATTTTAAATTAGTTTTCAATTGTTTGGTATATATATATATATATATATGATATGAATGAAAATATAATTATTAAGGTATTTGTTATTGTATTATATACCAATTAAAAAAAATATTATTGGATAGCAAGTTAAATAACAACATGACATGTTACAAATATATTTCACAAACATTAATCAAATTGAAGATATATTATAATCAAATTGAGTCAAGATTCTTACAAGATGTTCGCCAAGTTTCTTGACTACGGGTTCATACTGGACTGTCTTTGACCAGCTGTCACACACAAAGCAAAGGTTGAAGAGATAAACATTGCGTTCATATCTTGGATTGTCTATACGAATAGGGTAACCGACAATCTTATGTCCCTGGGCATTTCTATGAAAGAAAAAGAAGAAGTTTTGATACAAAGTTCATAATAATGTACAAAAATAATAATAAAGAAGCTTTGATTTATTTTATGAAAAACAATTTGTGTCCAGACGAGATTAAATAATAAAATATCACTTAGCATGCTTTCAATATGAAAAAATATTTATTATATATTTTTCTTTAATCAAAAGAGGTTTGGGTGATATTAAATAATTGCATACTTACATAGTCATTGTGCACTTCTGTATCTGAGGTTTGGGGATGATATAGGCACTGATGGAATCAAACACCTCTTTAGAAATGTAATCTTCAGGAAACTGCAAGAGCAGAAATGTGAGTGACTTTGGGAAGGGTGCTAAGAGTTGCTACTGTTTCGCGCACCCCCTCCCCTCATGTCTAGACAGTCATATAGACAGCTATCTATGTGTATGAGGTGGGCAGCGAGTCGGCAAATCCATTAATCAATAATCCATAGAATCTATACACATTTATAGATATGCACCGACTGCACTTCTGCGCATATTCAAAATGCAAGCGTATATGTACATACAAATTTTTAATCGTATACGATCTGACATAAACAAAGAATCATACCTGACAAGCTATCTTTGGCCCAGCAACGGGATGAAATTCACCAAGAAATATACAACGAATAGGGCCTTCTCGTCCACAGCCCTCATAGTAGCGGGTTTCCATTATCTTAGAAGACATCAAGGCGAAATTGCCGTTTGGGCCGTCCTTATAATCTAACTGGCTCAAAAAACTTCGACGTTGTTCCACTTGCATTTGATGCACCTCAAGTTTTCATTTTAAGGAAAATTATTAATAAAATCACCGAGTAGACAATTTACAAAACAAATCATGGGTTGTATAGATTAATTATACAAGCTAGAGACAGGCTGATATAGCCATAGATTTAAAATAGAGACTGTAGATGGCACATGTCAGTAAAAATCATATGGGCCTGCAACTAGCGATGGACGATATACATCGATTTATTTAAAATACTCGATGTATAATAACGATGCATCGTCTTGAACCGATGTATTGTAAATACTTCACCATCGTATATATATTGATGTTTTTCATTCGATGCATCGATCAGGTACGCAAATTATGAGATTACTTATACTATGGGGTGAGTTGAAATCAGTAAGGGGTTACTTGGACATGTTACTAGGGCTGACACTTTACAATTATTAATTTAAACGAAATTTTAAAACACATGAATTCATGTAATTAACAGTTCCGTTTACGATACATGAATAAATAGAACTTTAAATTAAATAAATTTCAATGAATGCAAAAAAAAATGAAATTTTTTGCTGATAAATCTGTCTTCCCGTTGATGAATTAAACATATAATTAGTCAAATAGTATAGTAAAAACATGATTATGTTAATTTTATGCAGAAGTTTAAACCTACCTTACACTTCTACTCAAAATTATTAGCTAATCTCGAAATATATTTGCGTGGCATGTCTAAAAATTAAATAATATTGGTTACCTATTTGAATTAAATTGAAATCATTTAAATTTAATTAGTTACATAATAACAATTAATATTGATTTTTCAAAGTGTAATTTAATAGTGACAACCCTATCTGCTAATACCTATTCGTATATAACTAGTACTAGCCACTACCTGTACCAAGTCACCCCGAACAACAGAAATTTCCTAGTACCTAAATAAGTAACTAAAAATTGGTACTAAATATTAACAAATAATACTTACTACGGTTTTATTTGAGAGTTCAAAGACCAGTTAACATAATTTAATAGCACACAAATTAAAAAACGTTGTTAAAAAGTTTATATGACTAAGTTTGTGAACCCCAAATTTCTGTCTACGAAGAGAGGGTAACTTCAACTGATATTTTTAGCAGTTTGCCATGAATTTTAGACTGGTTAAATTTTATCAGAAGTAATGTTTAATCATCTATTTGAAGTCTAACAAAAATTGTATTAATTGTATCAAAATGGCATGACAAAAATTGAAGTAGAAAAGTTTTCCCAGTTTCATTTCGATTCACCCCTCAATACCAATTCACCCCATTTGAAGGTACTCTTTGCAAAACAACAATATGGCCGACCGAGTTTCTGCTGTCACTGTGTAAATGTATATTGTGTTTTTGTTACGATACGAGTTTTTGCCTTGTTTAAATCTAAAAAAGAAACTAATTTATGAACAGGTATGTGTATTAATAAATAGAATAATGTATTTAGTGATAATGATAATGGTTTTGCTAGTGAAACTTTACTGGAAATGACACATTGATTTGTTGTCAAAAAGTACAAAGCAATTATTATATTTTACGTTTTATATTGCGCGTGCTTATATAACTAAGATATAAAAGAGAAGATTATGTACCTACTTTACGACGAATGCATTAATTTCGCAATATGATACGATTTGATTGAAAGGTTATATTTTTTACCGTGAAATAATAATACTATCTATTGTAGTGATGCCAAGTTATCGATAATTACTATATTAATATTATCGATTAAAATGCGGCTTATACTTATTTGTATTCTACTAGGCAGTTAATAGGTATTATTATAAATTCCCTGTAAACAGTCCTATATAGTTTTGTTTTTTACTTTCAGTTATAATGGGACCTAAGAAAAAAAGTTCCGTTTGGCAGTTCTTTAACAAAATTGACGATAAGAAAACGAAATGCAAACTATGTCAAAAGGAAATAAAGTCTGCCGGAAACACTACGAACTTAATTGGACATATTCGTAATGTTCATAAGGCTGCTTATCTCGAAATTCAGCCGAAACAAACTACATTCAATGCAGTAACTACTACAGACGAAATATCGAATCCTCTGGATCTGGATACCAAAGTTACGCCTTATAATAAAATGGATGATGAAGTACTTCAGTTTCAACCTGTTCCAAGTTGCAGTGGCAGTCAAAGATCCGGTGCACCGTTACCAAAAACCGTAAATGAAACCATTGATTCAGACTTAGACGAAAACGTTACACCTTTAAAACGCCAAAGAACAATACAGGCCGCTTTTAAAGATATTTCCTCTTACTCAGAATCTGGAGCGAAGACAAGGAAACTGAACAACTGTTTGTTGTTCATGATTTGCAAAGACCATCAGCCATTCTCAATCGTTGAAAACGAAGGCTTCAAAACTCTAATGAAAACAGTTGCACCTCAATATAAACTCCCGAGTAGAACAACTCTAAGACGCTGGCTGGACGATAAATATGAAGTAATTTCAGAAACAATTAAGAAAATGTTGTCCTCTATAGAAGATGTAACCCTAACAACAGATATTTGGTCGGATACCTTGAATATGAAAAGTTTTTTGGGCATCACAGCACATTTCGGAATAGACATTGAACTATATTCAGTCACCTTAGGTGTGTACGAATTGGATGAAAGACATACATCAGATTATCTTTCTGAAATTCTCTTAAAGGTATGTCAAGACTGGAAAATCGATCAAGAGAATGTAACAGCTGTTGTTACTGACAACGCAGCCAATATAGTTAAGGCGATCGAATTAGCGTTTGGTAGAAGGAAACACATCCCATGTTTTGCCCATACTCTGAATTTGGTGGCTGAAGGCACAGTGATATGTATTGAGTGGAGAGACATTGTTTCTAAAGTAAAATCAATAGTGATTTGGTTCAAACAGAGTTGCATTGCTTCTGATGAATTACGTAAAGCTACTGCTGCGGCTACGGAGTCTTCTGCTGGAGCAGCTGAGGTAAAATTAATACAAAACGTGGATACTCGCTGGAACAGTACATATTACATGTTACAAAGATTTCTAGAACTCCGTAGTGTCATAAATGATATTCTCTTCCGCCACCCTAGAGCACCTGCAATGCTGAGTGCATCGGAAATATCTACTGTATCGACTGTCATCATGGTATTGCGACCCTTAGAAGCGGCTACAAAAGAAATTTCAGGTGATAAATACTGCACAAGTAGTAAAATTATTCCCTTAGTTCGTTGCATGCTCTCTAAAATAACTTCAGCTGTTATAGAAGATCCCGTAGCGAAAGAGGTGCAGAAACTTGCTATTAATGAAATAAATAAAAGAATGGGTTCAATAGAACATGTGAATGCTCTGGCTATCGCAAGTATTTTAGATCCACGGTTTAAAAGAATGCATTTCAATGATCCGATAGCTTGTTCGAATGCTGTTACGAAAATTAAAGATTTAATGAAGAAGAATTTGCATAACAATGAAGAACCTGAGTCCGATTCTGACAAGTCCGATAAAAATGAAGAGGACTTTTCATTATGGACTGATCACCATAAGTTAGTGCATCGTAACTGGAAAATTAACAAATCTGAAGACGTTTTGTCTGACGAACTTTCCGTTTATCTCCGAACTCCTGTTGGAAGACTTAAAGAAAATCCGTTAGAAATTTGGAGAGATTACAAAATACAATTCCCGAAGCTGTACAAAATAGCTTTTAAGTATTTAACAATAGTTGGCACGTCAGTCCCTTCAGAAAGACTTTTTTCACAGGCAGGGCTAGTTATGACTGAACAAAGAAACCGGCTGAAGGGGAAGAGATTAAGCAAACTTTTGTTTTTACATAGCATTGACAAAAAATATTGGAATATGTAAAATGTGTTGTCTCGGTGATTTTTAATTTTAATACATATATTTCCTGATTAATACATATTTTTGTTTTAATTAATGCCTAACCTAAAACAATCGATATATAAGAAACATCGATGTATTTCCCAATACATCGTATTACCATCGATGTGACCAATCGATGCATCACATCGAAAAAAACATCGATGTATATTTTAAACGTCCATCCCTACCTGCAACCATTGACTTGTACGAGTATGGACGAGACATAATATTCTTCTATACGTACAATTGCATAAACAAATATTAAGCATTTCGACGGCGCATACATAAACATATATTTGTCTCGTTCTTACTCAGCGCTGTCACTCGCATGAAAACAGTATTTCAGTGCGTACATAAAGTGAATAAATGCGGAAATAGGATAACCCGATAATACCGACTGTCGCCAAATTTCTCGCAAAATATGGCGGATTTTTTGTCAGTTCAGCCAGTAAAATAGTATTGAGATAAATTTTACCGACAAAATTTCTTTGCGGAATTTTCTAAATAACCTAGTGATAATGATGAACGGGAATTAACGCGACACTTTTTTAGGTAAACAAATATTTACCTTGATTAGCTTGACGTTTCGGCCAGGTTGCACTGCCCGTGGTCACGTGGTGGTCACAAGCAGACTGAAGTCCGCTGACTCCGTAGATGAGGTAGATGTTTGTTTATCTACCCTCATCGCTTGGTGCTATTTTTTCTTAATTTTTTTCTAAATACCGTCACACTACACTTATAACGTCCCTATTCTGTACGCCCTACGACGCGTGTCTATTCTGATAGATTAGCCGACTGTGAACTAAAGCGAGGTGTTACTATTTTATTAATCACTGGATTCCATGTTGCGGAGAGCTTGAATCCATCCTCCCGATTGAAATTCTTGTGTTTTTCAATTTCAATCGCTTCACGCACAGCTCTTGGATAATAGTGGCGATCATTGGAGAGGACTTCCGGATGGTCGAACTCGATCCAGTGATTAATACCGCCGAGAATTATGTGTTCGGCTATCGCTGATTTGTTCACCTGTCGGTTCTTCACTGCGGCTTTGTGTTCCTTGACCCTTTCAGCTATTGTTCGCTTAGTCTGGCCTATATACGAACTACCACAGCCGCAATTTATCTTGTAGACCCCAGGTGTTTGTAACGGCAAGACATCCTTCGGCGTGCCCAAGATATTTTCTAAATAAATTAGTTTTATTACGTAATGAGTAAAAACCTATTGTAAATTCACTAAATATGTAATAATTAACTGATCTAAGACTGAAAGCCATGAGAAATGCATTTTTAACTAAAACAATGTTCTGAAGATGTTTCGTTTTGTTTATCACGCGGTCCCTTAAAAAGTTTAAAATTTGAATCATTCTTATTTAATGTGGAGCGCACTTTAGAGTCAGTAATTTAATTGAAATAGTTTGTAAAATAGAGAAAAGTAGTCTAAGAAAAACATGTACTCTTATTTGGACATCCAAAGCAGAATATTTAGCATAACAATATACTTACTTCCCATTTAAGTATTAATTCTACAAATAATTGATATTCAATTATATTTAATATAAAATTATGTAAGTAATTAGTTTAAGAAAAACATCCTACTCTTATTTTGATATCCAAAACCACATACTCAATTTAATTCTAAAAATAATTAATACTCAATAACGTTTTTAATAACATTATCCAAGAACGTTTATCGATAAATAGAATTCTTTTGCACAGCACTAAACCGCCATTTTATGCGGCCAAATGACGTCATACCCTGCTCCAATTTTGTGTCGACATGCCACTTCCATAGGTTTCCTACTTCATTGCATACAACACACTCGACGAGTAGGTAGTATGACAAGTAGCGAGGAAAGTATGCAGAGACGCAGTATGGCAACGTTACTCGTCATGCCGCACAACTAGCTCCTCGTCATGGCCACCGTTCCCTATTTGTCGGTTTTTGGGCGCGATTTATAGGCCACATAATCAAGCGAGCGCAGTCGGCATCGAGCGCTCATGCTTGAGCACGTGTTAGTATTCAATGATGTCGCCACACGCGGTTGAATGGTTAACGAAAAGTTTTATGTTTATTGATTAGAATTTTATTTTATGGTATAGGTGGGAAAACGAGAAGGTGGGTGACTTCATGGTAAACAACTTCTCACCGCCCATAAACACCGTGGTGCATTGCCGACCTATAAGAGAGTAGGAGGGGAAAGGGGATCGGGCCTCCAGATAACTCTCTCATTGAACGAAACGTGGCACGAGCCACTTCTAAGCCAGTCTAATAACATATCGGACTATTTGATTGAAATAATAAAAGTTTCTCTAACTTAAAGTAGAAAAAAAGTTATTATTCCTAAAGGTACACGTATAATTAAGCCGCGGGTCACTCTTGGATCTTGGCTTGTTTTGCTTGCCTAATATTTATATGTTTTTACCCAAATAATATTCAGATATTGAATATGAGAGATTTAATAGTAGCAGGCGTATTTGATATAAGAATCGGCATTAAACTGGGTGACTATTGCCGATTCTTAAATCAAATACGCCTAGAACAATACCGAAAATGGGTTGTTGATGTGTGAGTGACGTATCAATGTATGCGTAAAAGTGCTTCCGAGTATCAACTTTCACATAAATTACTGTTACACATGCTTGTTAATAGCATGAGAGCATGCTAGTTTCGAGCATTACTCAAGCGAAACTAGCATGTGTGTACAGACCTTGCTAGTAAAGAGCATGCTAGTTTTGAGCATGCTCGAAAATCGACAGCCGTTCAATTAATGAGCACGCTTTCTGAAGCGCGGGTGGAAGGGGGGTGATTTTAGCGCGTGTGAACAGGTTTGCCTAATGAGTATGCTATTAGTATGTTTAAAACTAGCATGCTTATTGGTAGCATGTGTATAGAGTTCATAAGCATGCTCATTATTAGCATGTGTAACAGTATTTTTAGCTATTCTTAATTTCATATCATAGATGTAAGAATAAATAATATCTTACTTACATAAATAATATCTTACTACATTACGACGGTGCATTGGTAAAACTACCAACTACCAACGAGTTCGATCACCACTCCAGTATACATATTTATCCTGGTCTGGGTATAATCTAGTAGAATAACTACCACCCTATTTTGGATGATATATTCTATTTGATTTGTAATGACGTAATACTTATTATTTTTCAAGTTACTCTCAACTAGTAACTACTCCCTATAATTTGATCCCCATACTGTAGAAATACTTTAAAAATATCTGCTCTGACATATTAAATAAAAAGTGATGTCATATTGTTTTTAGAGTTACAATAAGCTGGTCGAGCCAGCCCATTCATCCATCGAAATGCGTGGCTCTACCACTAATAATATTATCACCCAAACTCAGCGTATATACAATATTTCAGCTTAATCTTTTGATGATATCTACTTCAAAATTAAGTTTTAAGATTCCAGAACCAACACACTCACGACATACAATGCAAAATAAAAATCACTGAGTTTATTAACTTTGTAATCAATTATGAGTAGTATAGTACGACCAGCTGTTCTTAGATTTTTATGTACTTTTTCGATACATCAATGCTCGAAATTTATATATTTAAAAATATCGATATGTCGACTAACTGATATTTTGAAAAATATCGACAGCCCTAACATCCAAGTTCGGCGCGTCGCGAATATTTGCGCGAATATTCGCGTGAGGAGAGCAGTGTGTGGCCAGAGATGACAAGATCGCGGCAACGCGAACGCGAACGGTGAATAGCTAATATACGCGGTTGCGCTGTCAGTGATGATTATTAATACATTTTTAAAATTATATTTAAGTACGAATTACATACTAATAAAATAATGAAATATCAATAATATTTTTCGATCTTTGGTAATGAAACGAGGGGCGCCACAGTAGCATCGCCAACATCGTACTCCTAATAAAAAGTGTGTGAATCTCGGAATCGGCTCCAACGATTTTCATGAAATTTAGTATATAGGGGGTTTCGGGGGCTATAAATCGATCTAGCTAGGAATCATTTTTAGAAAATTTCATTTTATCGTGTTTTATCGATAATTAACTTAAACATCAACTTACTTTTTTATTGGAATTCCTGACATCTATTGGCGAATGTGAATTATTTTAAATTGTGAGCACTTAACTTGCTTTAACGACAACAACACTAAAGCTATTCCAGCAGATGGCGTTGTTAACTAATTCCAGCAGATGGCGTTGTTAACTAATTACTATTTGTTTCTAATATAATATGTTAGTACATAGTATATATTAGTATATATTTATTATTGGAGTTTACTCCTTAAGAATCGATTTACAATGTATAATAATAAGAGTCGGCACTCCATACAATGTCCTGAGCTCTTTATAGTCACAGAGCATATAAATAAGAGTCGGCACTCCATACAATGTCCTGAGCTCTTTATAGTCACAGAGCATATAAATAAGAGTCGGCACTCCATACAATGTCCTGAGCTCTTTATAGAAACACTCTTTATAGCGATACGCCATTCTCTATTACGAAGAAATGTGTTCATATTTGTAGACAGTAAATATTTATTATTTTATTTTATAATCGTTCTTGAGGAGTAAACTCCAGTCGTGCGTCGGAGCGGACACACACTTTTACTTTTTTTTTTGTTGAATTGTTTTTAATTGTTTTATTTTATTTGAAACTAGCTGACCCCGCAAACGTTGTCTTGCCAAAAAATAAAATTTAAAAAATAAGGGTTGATCGTAGGGGGTTGAAATTTTAGGGTTGTATGTATTTTTGTATCCCGTTTTATAAAAAAAGTAAGAAACAGAAAAATGTCAAAAAATAAAAAAAATATGCTCATAGATATAAAAATAATAGATCGGCATTAGTCACCCAAACCACGAGACCAAAAATGGGACGTTGATGGGTGAGTGACTTATCTATGTGTGCATAAAAAGCGCTTCAAAGTGTCGACTTTCACATAGTCAATGTTCATGTATTGAAATATAAGTATCCATAAAATCCATACATATAAGAATAAAGTTCGGCAATATTCAACCAAACAACGGGACCAAAAATGGGTTGTTGATGTGTGCATAAAAAGCACTTGAAAGTGTCAACTTTTACATAGTTAATGTTCATGTGTTGAAATGTAAATGTCCTGAAAATCTAAATACGTGGTTGCGCTGTCAGTGATACAGATTAATAATTTTTGCTGACATCTATTATAGTCTATGCTAAATCTATGGTACTGCTAATCATCAATGACAGCGCGCCTAAAAGTTAGTGATTCTCAGCATGTTAAGATTTCAACATGTGAACAATAATTTGGTAATCTATGTA
Organism: Euproctis similis; assembly: GCA_905147225.2. Lineage (NCBI taxonomy): Eukaryota > Metazoa > Arthropoda > Insecta > Lepidoptera > Erebidae > Euproctis > Euproctis similis. Next base: position 6,850,043 of record LR990107.1, read on the forward strand.
GCCAAACTATGCAAGAAGAATTATGTTACTAGCTTGAAAATAGGCAAATACTGTGGAAATAAGTGTTGTACGTGGACTTCACTGTTGAAACTAAGATATTCCTGAAGAATATTCATTTTAAATGTAAGAAAATCAAAAGCTATTGTTACCTATCATAATAAACAAACAACTTAAATAGAGGAATTTACAAATAAAAACGTAATGACAGCCACCGACGTATTTTTATAGTGATGTCTTTCCAGTCTAGTAGTACTGTAATATCAATATCGAGAGTTAGTGATAAGTTGAATGTATCTTTTTTTGTTAGGTTGGTATGGTTAGTATTATATGGATTGGTAAGATAGACAGGATATGTAATCCTACCTAAGACACTAGTAACTTTTCAAATTTACTGATTTTTTACTGATTTTTTAAGTAGTTTTAGCTACCAGGTTTCGATTCAATTTTTTGATATATTTTGCAGTTACAGTTTCATATTACATGATGGATTGAAAATAGGTCAGTTTTTCAAGTTTCCTAACTTACTTTGACACACTGACTATTCACGAGACAATCGAGGCAATTGTATCAACATGTATCATTGTGTTCAAGGAGACTTTTCATTCATTCACTTTGCTGCAACACTACTTTTGTTTAAAAAAACTAACGACATAGTAAACGTCAGTGGTTATAAACCGCTACCACACACAGCTATTCGCCGTCCGCGTTCGCGTTGCCGCGATGTTGTCATCTCTGTCTACACACAGCTCTACTCGCGCGAATATTCGCGCAAATATTCGCGACGCGCCGAACTTGGATATTAGGGCTACCGATATTTTTCAAAATATCAGTTAGTCGACACATCGGTATTTTTAAATATATCAATTTCGGGCTTTGTGTGTCTAAAAAGTACATAAAAATCTAGGAACATGTGGTGATACTATACTACTCATAATTGATTACAAAGTTAATAAACTGAGTGATTTTTATTTTGCATTGTACGTCCGTAAGTGTGTATGTTCTAGATTCTTAGAACTTAATTTTGAAGTAGGTATCATTAAAAGATTAAGCTGAAATATTGTATACACGCTGAGTTTGGGATGAATGAGCTAGCTCGACCAGTGAAGTACCACTACCTGTCATCCGGAGATATTTCCAATGCATTAAGGGTTTAAATGAAAGGCTTATTGTAACTCGTAAAATAATATGACATCAATTTTTATTTATTATGTCGGAGCAGATATTTTTAAAGCATTTCTACAGTATGGGGATCAAATTATAGGGCTAGTTGAGAGTAACTTGAAAAGTAATATTACGTCATTATAAATCGAATAGGGTATATTATCCAAAATAGGATTGCAGTTATTCTACTAGATTCTACCCAGACCAGGACAAATATTTATACTCGAGTGGTGATCGGACCCGCCAATCTCGATTCCACAGTTGGTAGTTTGACCAATGCACCGTCGTAATGTAAGATATTATTTATCTATAGCAATTGTTGAAAATGTCGATATGTTGAAAATCCGATATTTTAAACAGCCCTAGCCGACTGGGCCGAGTAATCTGGTCAGACACTCGCGTTCACATTGCCGGAATGATTCGTGGCATGACGAATAACGTGTCCACACTACGTCCCTGCCTCTTTCCCTCGCTATTCGTCGAGTGTATTGTAGCGGTAATAGTATTTTTAAAATCCGGCTATAGCCACGTTCTAATGCTTTTTTCCTATCATAGTTAAGCAAATTAAGGACTATAAAGATACGAGAACCTTACAAAATCTGCCCTCTGCCTTATTGGGTTTGTGTAAAAGAGTATTAAATCCGTTAAACATACTAACTAGTCTTTTTTATCATACTATTATGCCTTCCCATAAATAAATGGCATAATCAACTGTGGTCTTATGTCTAAGCATTTCCTATGATCAAACTCGTCATGACATTTAGCGATGACGTCAAAACCACTCAGGACGTAGATTTATGTGTGTTGTATGTGTGGTTTTATGTGTGTAATGTGACGAGCTGTATTTATGATAAAATCCAAATGAAACGAGGTTTACATGCAGACATTTATTTGACTTTATCATTACATAAACAGTATTTGTTTATTACATTTAAAACTAAATCTATTTTATAAACATATATATTATGAACTTTCTTAAATATAATATAATTTATTTTAATAATGATTTGCGCTGAGGTTTGCTCGAGTGAATCGCTGATTTTGTTTCATATCGCTCATAAAAATAATTCTTCTTGTTATTTTAAAATTGCGCTTTTAATGCTCAATTTCAAGTTTATTACTTAGCAAACATGGGTATTGATAATAGAAAATAAAATAACGTAGATACAGAAAAGTTCCACACTCGCGCTACTTAATTAACAACAAATACACTGTGTATATGCATATAAGTAGACAACTAAGCACTAATAACCTAACTTGTATAAATGCGAGAAATAAATCACTAATTGCATGCATACTCTATAAAATCCTAAAAATTACGATTGCTATTTCTGATAAAGATACAGTCTCATATTATGAGATATCGAATCAAATAATTCGATAAGAGTCCTTAGGCTCATAAAGGACTCGCACCTAGAGCAGTAAAACCATTAACAAAAAAAAATTGAGAGACCTTTTGGTTGAAACTGATGTTACGCGCGCCAATTTTAAAATGGAAAGATTTTGGTGTTCGTAATTGTTCACCAAAAATTTGCGCATACATTAAACTAATTAAAATATTAGTTTAAAACATCAGTAATCAATGTTTACCCCCACTGATTTAGTTATAAATCGATAGGTTATATCAATATCATAGATATATATAGCCAAAAGTTTATAATTTAATAACGATAAAAGAAAAGAATTTACCACGGCTCATTTTTTTTCAGAAAAAGAACATAATTTTATAAATAAAAACCCAAAGAAACACAATTTTTAGAATGTGTTTTTATGAATCCTTACAATTTATACTAATAAATAATAATAAAATCAGCGTTATACATGCTCCGCACAGTAGATATATGAGATCGTTGAAACTTTAACAACAAAATAAAATGTTTTAAACTAATCATCTTTACCTCTTCTAATAAAACAGTTTATTAAAAGAATATAGTATTTAACCACGCTATGCACATTCTATAAACTTTTTAGTTTATAGAATGTGCATAGCGTGTGGCATAAATGCATAGATTACAAGTAAAGTTCTCTTAAATTTAAAATTATTTGAAAACTCCTTTACACGTATTTTCATTAAACTAGAAGTTCATAAACATTTAGCCCAATAAATTTCAGCGAAGCAAAAATGAGATATATTATTATAATAGGAATAACAATAGTAGCTTAGAATTAAATATTACGAAAATGCAAAAGTAATTTTTATAATGTAAAATATAAATTTCATAACATATAAAGCCAAGCCTTGGGTTAAACAATTTGGTTTACAGCTATCAAAAATTCTGATTAGTTACGGCTATTTTTTTTTCTGTAAAGAATTAAATTAAATAACAATGAAAAATCCACTTCTTAATTCTATCTGCAGAAAAGCAGGTTTTGGAAGCTGGAAAACATTCGTAACGCCGAGATAATAAGAAAACGCGATAAAATCTGCGATTTACGCTGTAATTTCTGTTGTTTTCGAAATCTCAAGGGGCAAATGTAAATAGGAAATTGATATATTATGTAGTTTCGCAGATTTCATTCTCATAAATTAATAATAATCAATGTGTTTTTTTTTACATGTAACATAGGCATCATATAAATAATGCATGGCAAAAATAAGGCATGGCGATAAGGCCACGAATCTTAAAACCTTTTCACGAAAATGTGATTTTTTATGTAATTGTTTTGGTGTGCAGTAAATGGGTACTATATAAGTATGCGACCTCATTTTCTTCGTCGAGATAGACTAACTAGCAGCAGTTAGTCTATTTGATTCTCTAAATTTTTTTTTCTGACAATCTGCATTTAGAAAATACAAGTTTAAATTCATTTTAACAAGGTAATAAAACAGAATAACATAAAAATCTTAAATAGTACATAAAAAAACTTAAGATTAATAAATGCTTAATATTAAAAATAATACCGTAAGTCCATTATTTACAGCAACTGGCCAATAATCAGTATTTACAGTACATGAGTACGGTACCTATCTACAGAGACAACGGCTAATGGGTTCGTAGTTCGTCATCTATCATAACGTGACCTATGGCATGAAAATGCCACAGATTTGCCAATTGCCTATAATATAGTGACAATAAGTAATATATCGTCTCTTGGTCACCTTGTCACATGTGGATACTTTAAAAATAGCAATTTGATAGAATATTTCAAATGGTCACAGAGTAATGTTGCATTCATATTAAATAGTGTTTTTAAAATTAAAAATTGGTAGCGATTTAGAAGCGTTACAATTTTCACAGTTCAAATTGATAACTGATGTACCTATACCAGTTGCTGAAAATAATACAACTGTATATATTTTTGCTAGTTTACGATTATCGTGAAATTTCGTATAATAATGCAATAATGAAATTAACAGAATGTGGAAATTATTAATATTATATAAAGTGAGAACAGATTTAAAGACAGCGTCAAAATAAATTTAAACTAAATATAAACAATTTGTTCGTGACCGTCTTTAAAACTACTAATGAACATACAAGGTGGTAATAATTATACAAGTACATTATTTAAAAGTTGATTATTAATAAAATATAATTAGGTTGATCAAAAGATAGAAAAAAAAAACGACATTAAAGTGTATCAGAGTGTTACAATTTGGTAATTTTAAATTATATGATATTTTGTGAAGCAAAATATTTTAATTCAGTTAAAAAAAATCGGATCATCCAGGTCGGGGTTTAATTGAATTAAAACAAAAACTGATACTTTCTGCCTGTTTGTTAACAGTGGGGTTCGTATTTTTTAATATTTTTATATAGGGTGCTGTGTTATAATTTATTCCGGATATTTTAATAACGAAACTTACAAGAGTCGTACAGCACGCAATTTCATCGATATGTTGGTATCATACGGACGTATCTAATCAAAATTTTTTTAAATAATTTTAACTTACAATTTTATACTTTAAATGAAATAAAAACGTTTTAATTAATTATTATTCTTGACACCAGCTATTTTAAAGTACCATGTCAGTTAGCAATTTGGCATTGTGAAGACTCAGTACATAGGTATTTCTTGCATTAACTGCAGTATCCCTCCCATCTTTCTGGAGAACAGTTAGGTGGCTGGGGGGGCCATAAAATAAAACTTACTCGGTTTCATCTAGTAATATGTAGTTTTCACCTAGCAGAAGAATTAGCGGAAGAATCGTATTCTCTTAGTTGTTCAATTGCTAATATTTTAATATTTAAATAAAACTCTTATAATATAAATTAAAAATAGTTTTATTGACTACGGTAGCCTTAACTAACTGATACAAAATATAAAAGAATTAAATTTTAACGCAAATAAACATTATCTATAAAATATATTGTTCGCAGCGTGCAGACTCACAAACTAGCAACATTTCACAAAACGAAATAAAATTGAGAATCCCTAATACAGGGAGGCATCTACTATGATAATATCTATTCAGTTTGTTTTATAACTTATTATAATAAGGAAAATATTTAAACAATCATAACATACGACAAATTAAGCATCACTACTCGTCAAGCGTTACGTAACGGAACAGGATGTTACAAAAGAAACGCCGAGAGGGGACTTCAAATATCGTGTATATATGTAGTACTTGAACGGACTATTAGGGACTATTACTATTAAGGGTGAGCTATTTTTATATGGTTCATGACCATACGGTCATGGACCACTTATCTGGCTCAAAATAAATATATTGAAATGTGGAAAGAGTGCCGGCAATAGTTATACGAAAAAAAAACAATAGGTACACGTCGCCTAGTTAATAATCTAACATAATGAAATACACCATATAATATTAATATTATGATAAAAGTAAAACGACAATCATGCAGAGAGATTAGTAGAGAGCATTCAATGGGTCAGTATTTTCTGTAGGAGTGTCACATTATTGGCCCAAGATTATATATCGGCCATGACACTATTACAGAAAATACACAATTGTTTTTCGAATTGTCAGTTGTTGTACACAACCGAATTAGGCTTTGCTGGTGCTGGGCGCGTTCTCCTCCTCTTCGAGCTTCGGAATGTCAAATGTTTCAGAGAACAACGCTGGAAGCAGAAGACGAGGCCAATGCTCCCGGCACCATCCGAGCAGCACGTGGTGGCGAGACCCTAAGAGATGCACCTCGTTTCGTGCAGTCACAAATGCTTCATAACGTGTAATGGCGGCAGACATCGATGAGGAACTTCCATTGCTGAGCACCTGTAGGAAACATGCTGACTTTGTAAAATAATATCTAACTTAATTAATATACTTAATTCTGTACAATATTTTTTAAAAGGTAGTTCTCGTATGAAGAGCAGATATGATCATAATCAATTTCGGAAAGGGGACTGAGTGAAAGATACGCTTAAATTCATATTTCAAGCCCTTTATTTTATTAGTTAAAAAATATAAACAGACTTACCAAATTGTACAATACGTCATTCAACGTATTATGCAAGGCGTTGATCTGTTGAGGGTCGCTTAGACCAGGGCGTTGTGGGCGCAGCATGATAGTACTGGTAAACATTGCCATCTCCTCATCGGTGAGTTTCAATGTGGCAATGCTCCACATATAGTTCAAAATCGCGGCAGCAAACGGCGCCTGAAAACGAACCCATTCCCATTGCTTACAATGTTCAGAATATTCTAATAAAACATTGTCAAAAAAATAAGACTTATTATACTCACATCATAGATTACCGCCAGCTGAGCATGAGTGAATGCTGTTCCATCATCAAACACTATGCATTCCGAGGTGGACAGGCGGCTGATCCTGGTGAGCCAGATTTCGAAGAACCCAAGCTGTGAACACATAAGCCAGACTTTTAAATTATTTCTGGAAATCTCTACCGAACATACAATCGCACTTGATTTTTATTTTTCGTAAGTGGAAACAGTTTTATGTCACAATAAATATAGAAGTTTATATCTCAATCGCTTTATTATTATAAGCAGTTATTTGAATAAAAAAATCGCCATTTCTATCTTAAATGTTATTTAGCATTAGGAATTTAGCATCAAGCAATAACATACTTGGAATAAAGCATTCGTTTTACCTCGCTAGCATGCCAGTGCATTAGCAACTATTACTTAAAAACTAGTACATTTTTATATCTACAAGTCGCTAGCGATACAAACAAACAAAACAATATCTTATAATATAATTATTTAATAGAGAATATACCTTAATCAATATGAGTTGATCATCTTGGGGTAGAGCAGGGAATCCTGGCAAACGTTTGGCAAACTCAACAACGTGAGTGATTGCCGGAGTCATTCTTATGGACATATCGTACCAGAGTAGAGACCTCATGTCTGTGGTAGGATCTGTGGTCGAAGTAGCGGCTTCTTCTCCTCCACTTGCTAAACATAACATAATAATTAGTCAGAAATCCTAATATAGACAATACCTACATTATAAACTTGTTTATCCACGGGATTGGCTCATTGCGCGTTCCGTTCGGTGAGAGGTATCCGGAGATCTGTCCTGATCCCTACTTTTCTATCCTACTTGTCCTCCTATCTCAAAAAAAACCATTAATATTAGTTCCATAAAAACTTGCAATTTAAGCGTGTATGACGAAAAGTCGATAATACACTTCCGCAAAATAAATTAATATACCGAAATGTAGACCGGCTGAACTATAATTTATAGGGTAAATTTATAAGGTATTATAGTTCACAATCTTAAAATAGAACGATTTCCAGATTAGGTTTGAGATCAGTCTACCCTCAAATAAATGTTCACATTTCTTAACTCTGGAGTATTTTTGCTTCACTGAAACGTAAATGTGAACCTTAAATCTACAGATTACAAAAATAAAGTTTCACACTCAAACTTTGTTAATACGTACCTACTATTATTTATATCTTGGACACAATACACACAGCGCCCTCTAGTTCCAAGCTAAGCAACTTGCTTGTGTTATGGATACTAGATAACGGATATTAATACATATATACTTTTCTTTTTGTAAATATATACCTTATAATACATAGAAAAACACCCAGACACCACACAAACATCATGTTTGTCACAAATATTTGTGCTCGGGTGGGAATCGAACCCCCGACCTCATTGCTGCAACCGGTAGTATTCCCAATGCGCCACGAGGCCCGTCGTTTGACTGGCTATTATTGGATCTGATTTTATACTGTGTTCATTTGTGTCAGTACCTACATATTCTTTTTAATAATCATAGAAACTATTAAAGTAATTTCGATGCAATTCTCATTATGGTTTGATTTTGAATTACTTGAATTAGGATTGTGTATGAAAATGAAGCAGACTTTAAACTTTCATCAAAAACACTGCCTTATCCCTTAAATGTGTCAATTATTTATCGCAGAATTGTTTGTCCTCTAATAAGTCCGCGACAACCTGTGGCTCATATTCGGCAGCTCATTCTATCCATTAAAAGTTAAAAGAAATAATAAAATATTTAAACTATTAAAACGGTTACCATATTATTCTTTAAATAAACTCAATTCACATGTTCCCGCATAATGCACGACCTATAATCCGACCGGAATGAAATTACGGGTTCAAGTACGGGAACTTATAGATGGCGCTAATTTTATTTTGTTAACAACGCCTTTTGCGTTCATCGAACATAAAATTTACTCACAACTTACAGCGAAGCTTACACTCTATCGCTTTTAAAAAGTAGAGGTATTGGATAAGGTAAAGAAAAAACAAGAATAAAATATTAAATAAATATAGGTGCTGCAACACATATATTTATTTAGCTTACCATCATTATCATAGTCGTCCACTTTGATTACGATGTTATGATGCTGTAATGTATTTTTTAACTCATCAGTATAACTATTGTGGCTCAGATATGCTGCCGTCACAGTTTTGACCAGCTCCATATTGGCGTCGCGACGCAACAGCTCCTGGTCTACTTCAATGTTCTGCGCTGTAATCGTAGCGTTAACATCCTTGTTCATATAGACCACATTTTCAGCGGCTACTGGCTCTCGGGGGCGCTTCGGTACGCGGCCATATCGTACAGCTAAAGGATACATAACTATGTGTTAGGCTTTCAGTACGGTTGCATCTCGCATGATGCAATGCCTCTGAATGCAACTCCCAACTGTCAATTGAAAAATAGCTGCAACCATTTGACGCATTAACACCTACGGTTTCAACTGACTGTTAAAGTTTCCTGTTGATTTTAAAGTACTTTTATCCGATCTCATTTCATATCAGTGTTGCAAGAATATAATAGATTATGAATATTTATTATTATTATAATATATGTTTTTAAATTTAGTTTTAATGGCGTTAATAACACTATGAGAGATTGTGGAAAATAAAGCATGAAGCGTGAAATAGTACTAAGTGATCTACTTTTGATTATGTTTTAGTGAATATTTAAGAGAATTATTACTGAAATATACTTTACCGTCCAAAAGTTTGGTGTCTAGCGACCGTTTTGTAATAATGATAAAACGATCTTAAAGAATTAAAAAAAACATAGCTATCTATCCTTTACACTATTACAGTGTTTAGAATATCTATTGAGTATAATCTTAAATAAACAAGTTATCAATTAAATAAGTTACTTTATCAATTTTTTTAAATGTTTTCTAACTTGACTATCTGGGGGGGGGGGGAGGGGGGGATAACACAAATCTTATATCATTGAATTTTCTATTTCAATACTAATTTATACCAAGTATTTATATTTGAATAAAACTGTTTAATCAATAATCTCAATAATATGTCAAAGAGTTAATTATTAACAATTAAAATTATAAAGAAAGTTAATTTAAGATAAAGATACATTAGTGTCTTCTTAGCTACCTACACGTATTATTCGTAAAGTTTTTGAGCGAATATTAAAAACCAAGGCGTTCTATGTTTTAGTTTTTAATAGAGACCCTAATGTTATGTATAAAACAAAATTTAATCTAGCTTATATTCAATTAAATACTCTATTTTTATTGAATACAAGTTTTACTTAATAATCCTAATTATTATTATTTAATTTACTTAATAACATCAACAAACGTTATTATTCTTAATGCCATTCCAATATCATTACACAAAAATAATCTATTCTGTGAAATAAGAACCAGCTGTTTCAAATAATGCATATTTTAGAGACCCATGCGTTTACATGGCGATAAACATCAAAGCGAGAATAATAACAATTAAAAACTTTAATTATTATTAAATATAAAGCACAAGATTTTTTTTATTAGCAGACATTAAATATATACTAAATAATACATTAATTTAAAGCTGTTTTAAATAGACAACCATAATATTAATAATAAATAGCTACATATAGTTATGTGTCATTTAAATAGGAGATCTGTTCTCGATAAATTCGATAAAACAATTCAATACCATTATTGAATGGTTTATTGCAGTGCAGTTGAAACATTTTTATGTAAGATTTTTAGAGCCTTATAAAACACAAAGTCCGCCGCCAAAGCACCCCCGAAACTGTACAGCCTTGTTTATGTTTAGCCATCACCACAGAGCCTTTCAGCTTTCTCATGATTTGAATAATACACACACATGAATTCAGACATTTTTAATTTATCAAATAAAAATAATTAATAAAATAATGAATTTAATATTATTTTGGATCCTCATATTTTCTTGTCCTCTATGAATCAGTTGTCTCGATTACTGTTCAACTTTAAATAATAATTAAAACAAATTACAACGATTGCATGCAGGATTACAGCAGAGGTATCCATACATTTAATTTGACAAAATAAATTGCCACATTACATCATAAAATTCCATGCAATAGATGCATACCATGGACTCATTTGGGTATAGAGCTCATGGCGCTTCTCATCTTATATATTAGTATAAATAGACGAAAAAAATTTTTCTTATGTTGGTATTATTCAAAAACACGTTCGGTACCAAACTTTTGAACGATGTACCAAAGAGTTTATTTACAAGGCGGTAAGATGAAGAAGCGTGGGTAAGCATTGAAAAAATAATACTTACAGTCTCGTGACATGCCGGCTGCGATGCACTTCTTGAATCGGCAAAATTGACAACGGTTTCTATTTAGTCTAATGACCAAGCATTTACCGTCACGCAGACAGCGGTATTCGATCTGTTTTTGGATGCTGCGACGGAAGAAGCCCTGAAGACAGACAGCAGAAAAAATTTCAAACATTAAGCTTTAACGTATGGTAGTTCGATGATCCGTGTGGCTAACGACTCAGATTGAGAAGTCTAGGAAAGTGAGTTATAAAATTTCGGAAATTACGTACTAAAAACATTAAAGACGCACAAAACAAACCTAATAATGATATTTATCAGAGGCTGCGTCACCTATCATTACATAGTATAAAACAAAGTCGCTTTCCGCTGTCTGTCCTCTTAAATGCTTGGATCTTTGAAACTACCCAACGGATGTTGACGGGGTTTTTTAATAGATAGAGCGGCTTATTATTCATGTTTTATTTCGTAAAGAAAAAGTGATAATTTTCGAGATTACTTTTGATTGGAATCAAAGTTCGCCGGCTCAGCTAGTTACCTATACAGAACAATAAATTAATTCTCTACAACCCCGCCGATGTATAAGATATAAAAAATAGTGAGAATAATCTGTTAATACATTTAATTTATTGCTAATATTGACCCAATAAAAAAAAAGTTTGTAAAAGTGGGTGACCGTACACTAACTATAAAGGTTAAACAAATACCCTCAAGTATAATAATAAAGTAGAAGTTCGATGCACAACATTCAAACTTCCTTTCAAAACATAATCTTGAAGTTTCATTTATATCCGTGGAGGCACGTGTCTTGAGATCTTTAAAACGCCACGTGGCCTCAACACGGATAATAATGGAAATCTTATAACTTTTTTTAAAGTTTGAAAACACCCACTTTCGTTATTTTTCCTATGTTTTAAGAAATCTCGGAACTCGATACTAAGTTTCGTAAAGAAGTCTTATAAAGTTCATAATAAATAAAAACTGTTACAATGTCGGTAGAAACATAACTTCATCTGTGCTACTTTTCAACATTTGCTGGTTATAGAGTAGATTTTATAAATATCGTTAAAATTCCTTCAAAGCCTGCAAAATTACTATTTTGTAGTGGCTCGTTTTATATAGTTTAAAATTAATTTTAATCTACAATAACTGGCTGGATAATGTGGGTAGATTTACTGTAAGGAACTTTCTAGATTTAGGTAGGTATTTTTTCTCGATTCTAATACAAATACGGGTGCAATACTACAAATAATTAGATACTTTAAAGTATGAAATTACTAGCTATTGGTTCGAATACTAAGTACAAATATTTTACTCTTTTATCAGAGAGCAAAACACTTTGCATTTTAATAATAGAACTATATATAAGTCTTGGGAATATAATATATATTTTATTTATATGCTTTTTTATGCTAATATAATTTTTATTTGGACTGACCTCAAATTTTCGGCTTCGGATGTGTGTGTCTGTGTCGCTATGTCGGTGGTCACGAGTAGAATGAACGTGGAACTAACTATTCATTGGCTTCTAGCAGAGCAAAATATATGAAAACTACCCTCATTTTGCAACTTTGTGATAACTATCCATAAAGGTCTTTACACACTACACCGACCGACCGAAATGTTCATTTGTAATTAAATTACGACACTTGCACGATATTAGTCTATAACTGTGTTTTTATTCATTACATACCATAACTTCACGCCTTTGTTACACGAAGGTGTAGGCAGTGGCTCTTAAGCCACGTCTCGCCGTTATGTTTACGTCTCAAATGGAATAAGGTGGGGAACCTATTGCCATACCGGGCACAAAGATTTCAGTCATCGATATTTTTATTCATTAATAGTCATAATAAGCGATCTACTTTGGAAAAAGAAAAGGAGAAAATTTTCTGCATATGGGAGGAAGCAAACACAAATTATCGAATCATGAAATGGTACAGATACCATTTCATGATTCGATAATTTGTGTTTTATGAGGGAAGACAGTTCCAGGAAGTGGAACCGGCGCTAAGTGATTTTATTTTTAAAACATAACTTCACGGCTAGTTCTACGCGAAGGTGTAGGCAGCAGCTGTTAAGCCTCCTCTCACCATTATGTTTACGTCCCAAACGGAATAGGTGGCGAACCTATTGCCATACCGGGCACAAAGTTTGCAGTCATCAATATTTATCAAACGTAACTTTCGAAAATAATTTCGAAAAGTCCTTGATATGGGCCAGGATTTGAACCCGCGACTTCTTCATACAGAAGCGGGGTGCTAAATTCCTGGACCACCGAGACGCAATATTATTATTATATTAGCTATATATTATACCAGCTTTTACCCGCGGCTTCGCTCGCATTGAAGCCAATAAATAAGTATCAAAATCATTACCATAGAATTGAATCAATATAATAACTCTATTTTCTTACTTAGCTGGGATTATCAATTTTCAAAATTACAACATTAGGTATGACGTTTAAAAATCTCACAATATGCTTTATTAAAATGCAACAACAAACGGTAAAATATATTTCTCTGTAACAAAAATAAATAATTTTGGACTTTAACAATTTTATATGATATAAATGCAGAGTATTAATGTAGGATATTTTTGTAGACTTATAAGTTTCTCCTTAGGGTGCAAATATATGTTAATTAAAGAGAGAAATAAGAAAAAAGAAAGTATCCTATATTACTTCTAATACCCCCAAGAATATGTGTACAAAGATTCATGATGATCTGTTGAGTAGTTATCCCGTGAAAGCGTAACAAACAAACTTACATGCACATTTATATATTAGTACGGTAGGGTAGGGTAGGGATAGGGATAGGGATAAGTAAAGTTAAGTATAAGTATAAGTATCAACCCTGAATACTGTAATACCGTCCCTAGCGAGGCATAACAGTCGCTGCCTACACCTTCGGATAGAAAAAGGTGTGAAGTTACGTTATGTTATCTAATTTACGAATACTTTAAAACTTCATTACTGAAGTAGCTATATTTGACGATTTTTTGACAAACAATTGTTTTATCTTTCGTAAAAAAAAAATTTCTTTTTTAATATAAAGTACCCTATGTTACTTCTAATACCTTCAAGAGTATATGTACAAAGTTTCATGATGATCGGTTCAGTAGTTTTTGCGTGAAAGCGTAACAAACAAACTTACATTCGCATTTATAATATTATTAATATTAATATAGTAAGTATAGTATAGTAGTATATAGTATAGCATAGTATAGAAGTATAGATATAGATAATTACTTTTGACGGGCCTCGTGGCGCATTGGTAGAACTACCGGCTGCAGCAATGAGGTCGGGGGTTCGATTCCCACCCGAGCACAAATATTTATGACAAACATTAATATTTGTGTGGCGTCTGGGTGCTTTTCTATGTATTATAAGTATTTATTTACAAAAGAAAAGTATTTATGTATTAATCTCCGTTAGCTAGTATCCATAACACAAGTATTTAGTTTTGCTTAGCTTGGAACTAGAGGGCGCTGTGTGTATTGTGTCTAAGATATTACTATTATTACTTTTATATTTATATATAAGCTTAAAAATAACGTTAATTCGGAATTTGTAGTGAACAAGGGCCCTAAGTTTCAGATTCGTAAGCTTCGGCTACACTAGCGGCCGAAGATTCGTATCGTGTTGGCGCGACAAAAACATCGGGTCTATACCGCCTGTGCGATCTTCTTGTCTACAATTAGGCGGCCGAAGTTTCGTGTCGAGTTGACGCGATGCATCGTGGTAAAGCCAATACTGTAGGCATAGTTTAGTTTTATTTCAATAGGTTCAATAGGTATTAAGAATCAAGAATAGGATGTTAATAAAATAATCGTCAATCATTAAAAAACTCCTTATGTGAATGATATTTAACCATTATGGAATTATATGGGCTCTGTAGTATGCCATCAATTAATCTTTTATCTTCGTTATTTCTTTTACTGTGGTGGCGTACCACAGTAGAAGAAACGGCGAAGTTAAAATAGAGCAAATTTTTAATTCGAATCCACGCATAATGTACCAAGTGTTTCTTTTTATGGTCGATGTCACTAGGGTTCCATATAATCTCAGTTTCATAAAATTGAACGAATTCTAACACTTTTTCATTACTCCACTCCATAGTATAAAAATTTTAAATGCAGGTTCGTCTCGTTTTAAAGTTTGGACGACACTGAATTGCCGTAGATGTAGCCACCTATACGAATAATCGCGCGACAAATCCCTTTGATTCGTGCCAGTTTACAGCAAGCTAGAAGCATTGAACACGATGTTTTTGTCGCGCCAACACGATACGAATCTTCGCCCGCTAATGTAGCCGACGCATAATGTAATATGGTTAGACAACAGAAAAGTTATATATCTATTATCGATAGATGGGCCTGAACTTATTCTCAAGATCAATCAAGGGTATTTTTTTGTAAGAAGATCATAGAAGATTATGTATACCTGCATCTTATCAATATAATATTATTACTACCTGTACAGAATCGTTCAGTTAAAATTTAACAGTAAAGATTACAACAGCCTTTTACAAAAGTCTAAAATACCTTTCGTAAATAAACGGGAACAAACTGAGAGAATTGTAAAAAAATATTGGTTTTTAGTGGAAAGAGATTATTTTAAAATTAGAACTATTGTATCTTCTAACCGGTTCTAGCCGGATAAAATGCACTACACATATCTGCACATTAGTACTCGGAAACAATATTTTTCCAGTTCAAATGTAAGATTTTTTATTTGTAGTAAAAACTAATTAAAACGAAACTGAACTGTTAACAAACTTATTGAATTCTAGTTGACCCGGCGAACTTTGTTCCGCATCAAAAGTACTAAAGGATAACAATTTTGGATTTCTCTTTACTACATGAATTGATGATGAATGAATTATAGATAAAAACCACCTCGTTGACACCCTCTATCTATTAAATATAACTGCAATAAAATCCGTTGCGTAGTTTTAAAGATATAGGTATATATGAGGACAGACAGCGTAAAGCGACTCTGATTAATACTATGTAATTATTCATGTTAGGTTACGCTTTATTTAATGCCACCATTTTTTTTTCTAATATCTGAAGGAGTTTCAGTTGCAACGGTAATTATACTTCTACAGCCCAGATTTTTTTTTTTAATCAATGGTGCTAGAACTATTTCCATAGGTTTTGGTCACAATTTACAGAACTCGTAATTCTGAACTGGAACTCAAAGTAATAAGCCACTAAGCCATCAAGACTACGAGATCAGGCCCGCATAAGGTCAAGTCACAGAGTTACGATACCTCAGGGAAAAGATCTTGTAGCACTATTTCCTATAAAAATGCAATAAACTAAATATAGTTTTAAAATTTACTATCTTTAGATGATGTTAGGAATAGTAACAGGAAATACATGTGCTTCTACTTTATTAATTCAAGTACACTATATTTCGTCAGCTCATTAAAACTTTCTTTGTTTTCGTATTTTTTTCTAGAATGATTATAGTTTACAAGAAGTTCTCTTTTCTAAGGATGAATTCGTAGATAAAGAATTAAGGTGGAAACGACAGGTAACAATTAGTACTTAACAAGAACTGACAAAAATTTCAAACATTATAATACTGAAAATAACATAGGATACTTGTATCAAGTTAATAAATTTAAATTGTTAATGTTCTATCTGTAATTTTGAATGTTATTGGGATATTTGATCATAAGTATTTGGATCATCAACTCTCTCCTTTCAGGTAGTGTGGGCGTTATATTAATAAAATCTGATGTCTATTGAGATCTGATTAAAGAAGCTGATAGTAGATGTGATGAGTTATGAATGTGAAAAAAGCAACTATGATGTGTGATAATCATCTTTTATAGCGCTTAGATCTTTCTTGTTCCCTAAACAGACTTGTGGTGTAGTTGTAGCTTTTGTATTTGTGAATGACGTTATTATTACCTTGCAACCTTCACACGAGGTTACGCCGTAGTGATAACCAGAGGCTTTGTCACCGCAAACCTTGCACGGAGTTGCTACCTTGTTGGTTAAGCTCCCGGAGCTCGCACTGTCTGCCGGATATTGCACTGGTTGAGGTGGTTCTGGGGGCAAAACGAACATAATGACAACACGTCTGAACTACACATATTGTGAATATATATATGTATACACACTGCATGGCAGGGCAAAAGTCGTTTTCCGCGATAAAAGAGGATGGTGGTGGAAGGGTGAATTGTATGTATTCTTCGAGACCAAAATCAAAGTAAAAGAAGCTTTATTTGCTTATTTATGGGATAGGAGGGCAAACGAGCAGATGCGTCACCTGATAGTAAGTGATACCTGCAACACATTTAGTGGTACAGTTGCGTTGCCGACGTTTAAGGGAGTAGGAAATAGGAATAGAAGAGGCTGGGAAAGGGGGATGGGCCTGCGGGTGCCTCTCTCACCGAACGAATCACGGCATGAGCCACTTTACGTCAATCTTCCGAAAGGTCGTGGTATTTCACTAGTCGAGCCGGCCCATTCATGAGCGAACTGTTGGCTCTAACACTGTAGTAAAGCTTAGTTCTTCACAGACATTTAAAAAAAGTCAACAAGTACAAAGATTAAACTTTTTATTTTAAATGCAATACTTAAATACAAGCGCTTGAGGAAAGTGCCTCCATGGTACAAGAAAACAAGTGCCAACGGAAGTTCCGAGAAATCATTGATTAGTTCCGAATCGAGCCCATGACTTCTGAATCAGAAGCAGTGAGATCGACCGTCCCGACAGCCTCCGTGTAGTGCAGTAAAATAAAATACTTTACACACAACAAAGATGAACATGAAGAAAGAGTCAAATATTAAAGCAGTGGCGTAGCGTGCCTTGATGGGGCCCCGTATAAAAATTTATTTGGGGGCCCATGTATGATAAGGATTTCTCACAACTTACGCACGTCGGGGGCCCCTGACCGCCGGGGGCCCCGTATAATACATACGGCTGATACGGCGGTAGCTACGCCCCTGTATTAAAGTCTAACTTTCTTCAGGAATTCAGTATCTCCTGTCTGCTAATAAAATAGTAATATCTTCCCTGCCTATATTAAAGTACTGAGACTCTGTATCTGTTACCTCCTCACGATCAAATCAAATCAGTCAAATCCCTTGGTGATCCGCTCAACTGGAGCATATAATGTTACCAACTAACTAGACACTGTACGAATGTTAGATCATGTTAGGTTCATCAATATTACTTCTTTTCTAGAGTACCTAGACATGATGTTTATTTAAATAACACCCTGAATATTACAAAAATGTTAAAGAAAATATAGATATATTATCATTGTATATTATGAAATTTTTAAAATGTCTCGGTAGTCCAGTAGTTGGACACACGGCTTCTAATCCAGAGGTCCGGGTTTGAATCCTGACCCAGTGTCAGGATTCGAACTACTCACACCAATGACATTGATGCAATGCAAAATCGGATGGACGAAGGAGTTGAGGACGGCCAAGACAAATTTTCCATGACCAAATAGAATGAGTCCTGGGGTTAGGTGATGTCAGGAGCTTTAAAAGTCGACGAGCGTCGAAGACAAGAGTTATGAAACTCAAAGAAACGAGTAAGGCGTGTAAGAATTATGCCTTATGGCGCTCTGTTCTCTCTGTCTATCCCGCAAGGATCTTGGCATGAATGTATACGTATGTAGGTACCACTATAATAAATATATGTAGGTAGGTACCCACTAGATGTATGTAATATCGCACTTATATGCCTTTCAACTATTGTAATACACGAACAGAATAAGTTATATTATAGAATCAACTATCTAACATTGTGAACTTAAATCGCATTACATATTAGTACGACTGAAGTGCTATGATATTCCTCGATATCGATATCCTTTACCACGTTACAATATAATAAATTTCGAGTTTTAAACATTATTCAAAATTTTCACCAGATTTGTATGCGATAAATCGTTGATGATAGAATTTATGAACTATGGGTAGGTATAAATTATATTTTAAAAACTGTATATATTGTACCTTTTTTGTAACAAAAGACTTCAACGAGCTACGTGTACATAGATATAATATATATAGTGGTTTCGGTACATATATATTTATGTTCTCTATGTTAAATTCAATCTAATTTATCCAAATATTAAATTGTAGCATTTTGATTGGGAGTTTGAAGGGATAAGGGATTTGATGGGATACGGAAATATAATATTATAGGGTCCCATTTTAAACCTATTCGCGCAACTTTGAAATGAGTTGTGTGCTGACAAAAGTCAGAACACATCAAATCAAATATTCTCAAATATTCAAAGGAGTATTTAACTCAGATAGACCATATGATTCTCTGCCACCGTTGTTGCTCCAACTACTAACTAAATAAATATGTACCTACTTTCCTAAGACACACTTTTTTCTCGCGATTCCCAACGTGTCAAGTTATCATCACCACTGCCTAGATCTTCGGGGATAAAGAGCGTGAACAATTATACTATTTAATTATTTTTTTTTTTTAATTAGTAACAAACATTGGGATCTGTATCAAAAAAGCAGAGAGGTATTCAAAATATTGACACATTTCATAATATTAGAATTATGAATGTAATAAAACAAACAGTATACAGGTAAAACGTAATTAATCTCAGAAAATTTATAGGTGGGTAGCTACTGAAAATAATTTTGCAGTCTTCTAAGAGGATCGTAATCTTCTTATTCAGTATCTAATCAATTTTTAAACCAATTATTTTAGGAGTTTGATACTTAATTTATAAAACCAAAAGATAAACATCTCCACTTATTAATAATTTAACGGTCACCGATATTTATCACGCAGAATTGTACAAGAGATTTTCGAAAAATTCTAGATCGGTGTGCAGTCACATTCATTCAAAACCTGCGTAGCTTCTGCAAAAATTTAATAGTTTTGAAAACCAATTAAAAGATTTATGATCAAGTGGTATCAGTCACAGTCTTTTATTTTTATTTATCTTTAGTTAAGATGAATGTTTGAAATACGTGCTTCATAGAAAACAACAAAGAAGTGTCAACTGTGAATACAAGAAAGAAGCACGAACATTAATAATTTTCAAAAGGTTCTCTTAAAAGCCTGCAATTTCAAAAATATATCTATTTTTTTAAGACTAACTCATAATAATCCAAAAACCTTCTGTGGTCTAATTTGTTTTTGAAGTGGAACTTCTAATGTCTTTTGCAAACAGTTTAACGTGTTTAACGCCCCCTCACGGGTGCAATACATAACAATAGAACATAATCCGGTATAAATAAACCACTAAGAAAATTTGCATAGCGTGTTTTAATGCTTTTTTAACATTATGGGTATTAAATTAAAGGGTTTTTTGATAGTAACTCAAAAATAATGTGGCTTCATTCTAAATCCAATATGGCGGAATAATTTTAATGCAATTTTACACAATGGTTATCGAATGAAAGGGCTTGTTGGGAGTAAATCGAATAATAATGCGACTTCGGATATGGCAGATCCTTCAAAATAGGGGAAAAGTTATCCTACCAGATTCTACCCAGACCCAGTTTCAAATCAAATCAATAAAATCATATCAATACTCATTTATTCAATTTAGGTATTGTTCAGACACTTATGAAGGTCACTTATTTAAAATCCGCCAATTCGATTACTTTCGCGCTGAGAAGAATTGACAAGAAATTCAGGGAGGAGTCTTTTTTTTATTTACTTAACAGTACTATGCACTAAAAATACAATTAATAATACAGAGAGCAAAATGAGATCTCTCACGTCAAACTTAAGACACAGGACGTTAATAAAAGAATCTTTGGACGCTTGAACAGACCGGACTACAAAAACAGCCCCCGTTCACGAGTATATCTCAGGCATCGCCTCTCTCACCATATTTTAGGGAAGGTTGCGACCCGTGCTTACGCAAAGACAAAAAAAAACTAGTAAGCTTGCCCGGTGTGAAACGTCATACCGCACTCAATCTTATTAATTAACAGCAATGTTACAAGTATAAGTAGTAATGCGCGGTTTATTTAAAAATATTGTCATCATCCAAAAAATAATTGACACTATAGTAAGCTTTGCTGATGATTTTTTTTTTGTCCGGACGCTATGGCCCGGTCTGCGAATTTTCCCATAACATTATCAGGGACCTAAAGGATCCAATACATTGTTATTATTTTGCTGCATTTTAAATTATTTCCAGAACATCCATTCCAGAGACATCTTTTAACATACGCCTTAAATTTTGTAAACGGCTTAGTAAACTACATTTTCTGGAATCCTATTAAAGAAACGTACACTTATAAACGAGTTATTAACTTTTTTCAAACTGAAAAAAGGCGTAGCAAGTTTATTTTACCCCATTTTATTAAGAAAAAAAAAAATTTTTTAAAGATATTTTAAGACTAAGATTTATACTTGCGTGGGGATCGAATCCACAATTGAGTCCACAGTCGGTAGTTTTACCAATGCACCACGAGGCCCGTCGTAATATAAGTAAAATGTGCTCTTTTTAAATTTACTGTGTTATAAATGTATGTTTGTAACAAAGTTTCACTTCTTTAGTGCGGAGGGACTCCACTCACACACTTTTTTAGCGTTCTTATATTTCACCTCGATTTTTCAATTCCGCCATGTATGATGCTTTAAGCGATTAAGAAGATAGGAACTTTGATAGATGTATTTAGAATATTGAAAATAAAAACAAACAAACTGAAAATATCATCATAATTGTCCACCCAATTTTATCTTTAATATTAATTAGATAATTAATATAAAAACAATTATTTATTAAATAATTATTTATTATCGAATTTCGATCTGTAGCGAATAATATATATAATAAAAAATACCTAATTTGTTCACGTGTTTAAGTTGAACAGCATTCTCGTTCGTTTCTGAAGTGGTAACATCTTCTAGTGTCTGATCATAGTCATCGAAACCGTAGTATATTGATATCATGCGGTGATGTGGTGCAATTTGACTGAACGCGATGTAAAACGGTGTGAGCCTTTTATTAGCCAGCTTGAAAACTGTGACGTCACGGAATTGGCAGTAGACTGATCTCTCTCACTGATCTCCTTCAAATCCCATATACTACTCTACAGGTGGCAAGCGTATCTGTTGCCCAGCCAGCTTTTGTAATAGATTGAGATGGCAAGTATCGAGTTAAAAGCTGCGCATCCCCTAGGCTAGAGGGAGATAACTATATGTTTGTAACTTGCGCAGTGATTAGTGCATTGTATATAACCACACGCACATACATTTCTATATTATACACTGGTTTGTTAAGATTTTTTTTATTTAATATTTTTATATTTAATTATAGTTTTTCGATTTTTGCGTATTTATTTTATGATTTGTGAATATTTTGTTAATATATTTTATTTATTCACTAAATATATACTTTATAACTTTATTTTGAAATGTACAGCTATATATAGTAATATAAATTTGAAAATATAAATACTTACATAAAATATAAATGAAAACAAAAGGTAAATGTAATTTTAGTTTAATTAGTTTTAACTTAAATTAATATACATATATTTTTAATATTACATTATAAGTAGGTACATAAATGATAATGGTAAATGAAATCATACAAAAATGGTAAAAATAAAATAATGTATAATAAATATATAAAAATATACTTTTTAAAAATAATAAATCAAATATGTGGAAACGCACTTGCATCGGGTACAGGCACCATACTACTGATGGTTAAATAACCGGAGAGAGAAACTACTTCACGATACATGCTGAACTCAAAGGTACCAGGTAGGTTTCTCCATAAAGCCTTTAATGTATCTGTCTAACTATTATTATATTTTTTGATAATTTTCACTTCTTTATGATTTTTTGATAATTAATATTTTATTTAAAATTATTTAATGATTTTATTCAGAACTTTATCCTTTATACGGAATTTATATAGGAAACAGCTCACCCAGCAAACGTTGTCTTGCCGAAAAAAATAGTAGTAATAGAAAAAATAGCGGTTGATCGTAGACAGTTGACAATTTAGGGTCATATGTATATTTATATACCTTTTCATAAAAAAAAAAATTGAAAGAAATCTAGAAATTAATAAATAAATTAGGGGCTACCCTTAATATTTAGAGGAATGAAAAATAGATATTGTCCTATCCTACGCTTTATGCACACAACATTTCATGAGAATCGGTCAAGCCCATTTGGAGGAGTAGAATTACAAACACCATGACACGAGAATTTAATATTTTAGATAAATGTTAAATTTGCACTTTATAAAATAAAGAATATGAAGGAGAGCGCCTACTTGTATATTTAAATACTAACAGTTCTAAATGCGCCAAATTATTCAACTAAAAAGGTTTGGTTTGATTTTAAAGATTCGTAAATTCTAAACGTTCCAAACTAATATAATTTAACTTTTTTTTTTTGTAATGTGTTAAAATACATTCAAATTGACTCAACTGATCGTTGTTTCTTGTATGTAGTATCTTAGGGATTAAATCACCTGATTTTACTAATCACTAATTACTCATTAAATTTATCACTATTGCATTGTATGTACGAAAAGAAGGAATTACATATCAATGTTAAAAAAAAATGTTTTAAATACTCACCCTACGAACAATCACCACTGGATAGACAAGCTGGATGATGTAGCTAGCGAAAAATATATAGTCGTTAATATATTCGGTTATACGCGATAAAACTTGCGGCATTCTCGTCCGGAGGCCACGTTCAGATTGAGAGAGCTAGCCACCGTTAGCGCTCCGAAGTCAGTAAGTCGGTACTAGCAATGAGACTGCACCGATTCCCGCCCGCCCATATATATGTACACCCTGCAAGGTGCTTTATAAAAGCCTACTCTATATTTATATAGAGTATAGGTCATGATATATATACATATACTATAGACCTATTTTATTAAATTGATGGTGGTTGCATAGAATCAAAAGTTAAAAGTTAAATAAATAATGACATAGTAAATAGTGCGTTAACATACATAATTTTAGGTCGTTTTTCATCTCGCAGGTGTTAAACTCGGCTGTTAAACCTGGATTCTCCGCATCGTTGTATTACGCATCCCAAAGGAAATAGGTGGCGAACCTATTGCCATTTACCGGAGACAAAGTTGTCAGTCATCGATATTTATCACAAATAACTTCCGAAAAGAATTAATTAAGAGAAATCATTGGTTAGTCTGGAATCAAACCCACGACTGAATCAGAAGCGTTGTACTCGACCACTGAACCACCGAGACTTTAAGAGCATTTGATTTAAAGCCTTAATTTTAATAGTAAACTAATCCAATCAATCAATACTAGAATGATCATCAGCAAATATACTATTGTTATTTAACATAATAGTAACTTAGTTTAATAATTACTGTATTTAATTTTGATCTATATAACATAACATAATTTCACGCCTTTTTCTACCCGAAGGTGTAGGCAGTGGCTGTGGAGCCTCCACTCGCCGTTATGTTTACGCCCCAAGTGGAATAAGTGGCGAACATATTGCCATACACCGGGCACAAAGTTTTTATTCGCAGATATTTATCACACATATACATAACTTCACGCCATAGAGGCCCCACTCTTAATACGGTCCACTACCTGGTGGTGAGCCGCTTCGTGGGCCTATTCAAGAAGCCGAGGCACTGGCGAGTCATTGGTCGAGTCATCAAAGTCATTGGTTCATACCAATGACTTTGATGATGAATGAACCCTGGATTCAGAAGCGGTGTGCTCGACCACTGGTCACCGAGACTCTAAGTATATATATATATACTATTGATCTATATAGGTTGTAGTAATTCGGAAATAATAATATCAAAACTGAATATACAGTGTGGTACTAACTTTTGTACCACTGCATGAAGCTTTCAAGAGAAGTTAAGACTCTCCTATAAAGTAGTGCAACTTGATTATATATAATACTAGCTGACCCGGCGAACTCTGTTTCGCATCAAAAGTAATAACTGCTGCCCCGCTATGTTAATACTGCAATATCTTCGACAAATTTGAAGTCGATAGCAGCTATAGGTTAAAAATGGGAATTTTCCATTGTTAACACCCCCGCAACCCCCCTTGTGGGTGGAATTTCGTAAAATCCGTTCTTAGCTGACCTCTACTCGGCGAAAGGAATAATCCTACCAAATTTCAAGTCGCTACGCCTTATGGTTCCAGAGATATCGTGATGAGTCAATATATAGGTGGAAATCTCTTATATATATATAGATATGTTGCAGATAACAATTTTATTATGTTAGTTCAGACTCTAATTCCAGCTTGATTTTTATCGGGACAATATTTCGCTATATGAACGGGGCCGGCTCAACTGGTGAAATACCACGAGCTCTCAGAATATCGGCTTACGGCCGAAACCAATAATCAATCCCAATCCAAATTTTGCTACCTAAGGTCAATATTTCAATCCATTTTTACTAATAAGCGCGCAATAATCATTCCATGGTTTGATTTTGTTTGGGGAATCGATCCAATAATCTTAGATTGGCTTCAATCTTGGATTGGAGATTGATTATTAATTTCGGCCGTTAAAGTGGCTCATGGCGCGTTTCGCTCGCTGAAAGAGGTATTCGGATGCCCAACCCTTTCCCCTCTTACCTCCTTATCCCAATTCTGACCTCTTCCTTAGCCCATTTTAAAGTCCGGTAACGCAACTGTAAGACAATCTGTGTTGCTGGTGTCAACTAGTTATTTATAAACGAATAGAAATGTGTACGATGTGGATGGCATTTTATAAAAGGCCCCAGGAAATGATTATAGCAACATGAGGACAGGGTAATGTTGTTAGATGCTAATGGACGGTCCGCTAGGATGTCAACCAACAAAATTAGAGTTACATACTACATATTGCACGTTGGTAGTTTATAACTCGTTTTTAATAATGTTACCTGTGTTAAAATATACCATAACGTCCCTTGTATATTTAGGTGTAAGCACAAGCATACCTTCATGAAGCACTACATTTTTGAGTTCACATATTAACTAGCACATAACCGACTATAATTTGGTTTGTGACTGACATTTGTTATAAATAAGTTAGGAAGATCTTTGATGTGTATCGAACGAATTCGAACTCTCGAATTGGAACCTCTCATTCTAACAACGCCAGAACATTTAAGCAATGTAATGATGATTGTATTAATAATTCATAACGCACCAACTAAACAATACAATAAACACTATAAAAATAGAAGTTTCAGCTGATAGACATGTATGGATGTACTATCTGCAGAGAAGGGTCGCTATCAAAGAGATTTTAATTTCAGCCCATAGAAAGAAACTTAAACGATTAAATGTAAATTTTTAATGTTATTGTTTTGTATTTAACAATGTTTAATGGTAGTGAAATTTAGACAAATCTGAGTCGGTGAAATATTGAAAAATATAATTATCCGATTGCTACAAAAATACGCTCAGCTGTTGGATTCGTTTTTTACAGTTTTACATAACCTATGTCACCTTCTTGGATAAGTCTGCAGTTCCTGAGTTTACAATTTATCGATCCCTTTACGCTGAACGCAGCTGACGATTGACTGAATTTTGCGTCATTTGACAAACAATTGAATGAAAAAACAATATAATAAAAAATAAAAACAACATAACATAACTTCACGCCTTTTGTTACCCGAAGGTGTAGGCAGCAGCTGTTAGGCCTCGTCTCGCCGTTATGTTTACGTCCCACATGGAATAGGTGGCGAACAAATTGCCATACCGAGCACAAAGTTTTTCAGTCATCGATATATATCACACTTAATTTCCGAAAACAATTTCGAAAAGTCATTGGAGTGAGCCAGTGTCTGGAATCGAACCCGGACCTCTGGATCAGAAGCCATGTGCTCGACCACTGCGCCACCGAGACTGATTAAAAATATATGAAATAAGAAAATAAAAATGTATTGGTAATTTATATTCTAATTTGATTAAAGACTTTTTTATGTATCACCAGAATACGGCGTAAGCACCTGCACCAGCGCTGATGTTTTCGCCATACTCTCATCCCCCTAACATAAAACGTCTCAACTACCCCTTTCCATCAGGCTTCTCAACGGCCAAGTCTCAACGACATGGTTGTTGTTACCAATTGCGTGATTCCAAATTTTAATCGGGGCGTACATCGTCGTCTTGTTGGCCATCTTTTCACTTATAACCTTCATTATGAATTTGAGCCGTTTGGGGTTGAGACTTTGAGGACATCTTGCAAAGAGGCTGATCGAAGCCTCTCGTGACCAAAGGGCTGGTCTATTTTTCGCACAGAGGATTAGCATTGCCATTCAGCGTGGTAATGCGGCCAGTCTTCTGGGCACGTTGCCAGTAGACCGAGATGCGGAGAAATTTGATTTCAAATAGTTTTCAAATGTATATATTGTAAATAATATAATTAATTTATTTCTTCTTATTATTGTTATTTCATAAGTTACGTGTGATAAATATCGATGACGGACAACTTTGTGCCCGGTGTATAGCAATATATTTCACTATCTATTTCACTTAGGACGTAATGTAACGATTCGGCGGGTCGATGCTTAACAGGCGCTGCCTACACTTTCGGGTAGAGAAAGGCGTGCGACTACTTAGATTTATATGGCACAGTGCAAAATTAGACTTAATAAACAAATACCACATACAATATTTGTCAATTTTAAAACTAAGGTCTCAGTGGTCCAGTGGTCGAGCACCCCACTCATGAATAAAGAAGTCGCGAGTTTTGAATCCTGGCTCAACATGACTATTCGCAATTATTTTTGATAAATTCCGATGACTGAAAACTTTGTATCCGGCATCAGTTGAGACATAAACATAACGGTAAGACGAGGCTTAACAGCCGCTGTCTACACCTTCGGGTAGAAGAGAAGTAAAAGGCGTGAAGTTATGGTATGTTAAAAATAAAAAATGAACGAAAATGAATATTGTAGTTCCAAAACTATTAATGACAACAACATAACACATAACAACTAAATAATGGACGCCTGCGATTTCGTCTGTATTCATTAAAACTAACGAATTTAATCCGATCTATAGTTCCTATAAATCTGTGAATTCCGGAGAAATTTGTAATGAAAATACTTAACGGAAGTTCTGTGAAAACGTTCGACAGCTTTGGGGATTATTTTGCGTTCGAATAACTTTTTCACATTTTTTTTTCATGAGCCCAATTTGGACAGGCTAAAGCTTAAAGCCCGTACTGCCTTTTCTATAGTATTACCTGATTGCATTTTCTATGGTTAGAATAGAACGTTTTTGACTACAGGACTTTAGTGTAGAAGAGCTATGCTGACCGCAGCATGAACGGGCTGGCTCGACCAGTGAGATACCACCTCGCAAAATATTGACGTAAAGTCGCACATTTCATTCGGTGAGAGAGATATCCGGAGGCCCATAACTTTAATAAAAACAATGATATATTTTGAAAATATGGAGGAAACAAGTAAGGAAAACCATCTTATACGGGGGATAAGTCCAAAAAGTGTCCACTTGTAAACAGCATATTATCATATTGAAAAAGTGGAAGTTTTTCTTTCCTTTTTAATTTAGTACTACTCTAATAATTTGTGGCGCTCTTTTCTAAATCCTTCCACTTTCTACTATAGCGCCACCTTAATTTGTTCACATTCAATGGACATTTTTTAATAAAAAATAATACACTGAGATGGTCCTCCTTTACTTCTACTCTCCATAGTTCAAAAGAATCAGCATAATTTACGATCACTTACAGTTAATTCGGACATTAATTCGATATCTTTATCTTTCCTTCAAAAATATTAGTCACCACTCGGAATTATTTTGGGAAGTTAACTAGATGATAATATTCGATAACTGGAAAGCTCCAAAAGACCATCACTTTTTACATTATACCATAAAATAGACTGACAGTCTAGGCATAATTGGTCTGCCTACCACCACGTTTAATAACAACGAAGATTCGTCTTATGAAGTTTTTTATAACAGTAAAGCCACACGACAATTTGTTTAGTATTTACCGAGATGGTACTTTTTACCAACTTGTGGCAAACAGAAGTCTTTAATTATCTGTAACAGTAAATGATATATTTTTTTATGAAAATTTGAATTTTTCAATCATTAATATAATTACCCGCTTGCACTCCATTATAACTGAATAAAACTGAATTCGAATTGGAGTAATAAATTCAGATTGTCATTCGAACTATAAGAATTAAAATTTTATTTCTTAAAATTCATAATAGGTTCAGGTATTCACAAAAACGGATCTGAAAAAAAATCATTTAAAACTTCTATAACCTTATCTTCTATTACTTATCTTATTTATCATAAAACATTTAAAACTTCCTTAATAATTACCGTAGCAAGCATACATAAAATGCTATTAATTTGTTTTAAAGACATATAGGACAAGGATAGCAAACCTTACAAAACCAATAGTGGTTTCTTTTTGGACAAGACAAGCTAAACGAACTAACAGTTGTTTAATTAATAAAACCACTGGTCGGCAGGTGCTCGACGTTTTACATTAACATTTTCGTGGTCATCACAATAAGCCATCCTTTTCTATTCTCTTCAAACATTCGATAACTCATTTTATGCTCATATCCACCCTTACCCCATCCATCCATCTCTTTTTCTGCCTTCCTCTACCGAGATGTGAGGACAAAATGCTAACACATGATGTGGGTAGCCACATCCATTCTCATCGCTGTCCTAGCAACATGACTTTCTTCCCTCCTCATAATATGTCAATACCTTTCGGACCGCTAATCATTCGACGATAACAAGCAGGTGTTTAATACTAGGCATATATGTATCTTCACGGTTTTTTTAAACGAAGGTTCAGTCATCGATATTTATCACGCAGCATCAATATAAACTCATTGCCCTAAATCAGGCCCGGCTCATCTAATCATAGATAATTTACACACTAACACATTCATTCCGAAAAACTACCAGCATGGTTGCAGACTCACATCCAGACCTTTTCCAACCAAAAAGTGATTATTCATCCAACTAGCTATCTAGATGTATCAGTATATACATACATTATTATAGATTTTAATAATATTGTATATGAAAACACCTGGACTAAAAACAAACATGCGTACCGGTCCCAATCCATCAGTTTTCATTACACAAATAATTTAATCTGTCAACATCTGCGTATCGGTCAGAAGCCATTAACATTATTATAGACACATTGTTGATAAAATGTGAAACAAACTGAACATTTAATCCACTCCACTGTCTGACCATTTAATGTCTACATTAATTAAACTGCGCTACTAATTTAAACTCACGTCAATTGTGGCTCGCAAGCGCTCAAAGAGCTCATTGTTTTCACGATTAAGCTATTAGTGTACATTTGATAGTAGATATGTAATAGCTTTTGATTTCTAAATAAATCACAGCAATTTCTCTCGTTACATTACAGTCTTGCTATTCGATAAGTTCAGGGGACTGAGATATACATAACTGCGTGTCAGTGTGCTCATCTAGCAAAATTGCTATTCTATCACCGCTGACACCAATCGTTCTAATTCAATGGATGACGAGCTGCGTGGGGCATGCAATCATTGTAACTGACATCTAGGACTAACATATACCTATATCTATTTTTATATATACTGTAAGAAGTTCTTTATCGAACTGTGCGAATATTAAAAAAAAAGATTTCAGTAACAGGCTGGATACAAAACATAAAAAAGGAAAAATCTTTAATTTATCACTTATTACAATCGAATCTCAATCTTTTTATTTGCTCTCCGTGTTAAATTATATAATATTAGTAATTTGTTTATAGAGTAATTGAAATCACAGAATGTTTTGTAAGCTGCCAGACCAATCGTTAATGCCATGTGATTTTCGACAATTGGACGGCGTCGGCCAAAGCACGCCGGTATGTTATGTTCGCTGTACATTCTAATATTTCTAATACCACTCCATTCGTAAGGTAAATAAGATCTGTGGGCAGGGATATTAAAATAATAACCAAAAAAGTCATTAGGTTACATCGTGGAGTTAACATCGTGCAGTTAATAAAGATGTTAACACGACGAATATTTACGACACTAGGATTAAAATAAAAATCAATATACTAACTGGTGACTGATATCTAAAAAAGCTTTCGAAATTCCTTTCAGTGGCTTTCGAAAGTCTTTAAGAAAGTGTTGTGTGATAAATATCGGTGACTGAAAACTTTGTGCCCGGTGTATACCGATAGGTTCACCACCTATTCAATATGCGACGTAAACATACGGCGAGTCGAGGCTTAAGAGCGGCAGCCTACACCTTCGGGTAAAAAAGGCGTGAAGTCATGTTATATTAATTCATAAATAACTATATAGTATGAAAAGATATCGGTAAAAAAGCAGAGTTTGTTTTCATTTCTGTTGGAAAGACCCTTAGCCCTACTTTTAGCGCAGTCGAGTAAAAAGTTTTAACTTTTTTGTAAATGGTAAAGATGGGGGAACCTGTTGCCATAAATCGGCGATAAACACTGTCAGTTATAGATATATTTACTTAACACATAATTTCTGAAAATAATTCCGAAAATTCATTGATCGAGTCAAGATTGAAACCTCAGACTTGAGGTCTAAGAGAGAGATATATATTTACAATTTTTGTTTTACAATAACTACAGTATACTACCAGCGCTTAAGATATAAAAAAATCAATGCATTGGATTTAATCTAAGGAATACAAAGCCTCGTGTACGTGCCTGGACCAGGGCACTCTTGATTCTCCTCAACTAGTACACCTTGCAGTGCATTAGACAGTAATTCTACTGCATTCAGTTTGGAGCCAGGATTCGATCTAGAATGTTTACCTTATATTGAAGCAACCCGTATAGTAGATACACATAATATCTAGATTGTAATTGGGAGTTGTCTCTATGTTGGAGATATTGAAGAAAAATTAAGTAAGGGAGATTTATTATGGGGTGATGTTAGGAGTCTCAATAATCGACGCTCGTGCATGAAATAGTTATGAAAGTCAACGAAGCGAGAGAGGTGTTTAAGAATCGTGCCTTATGGCGCTCCGTTCTCTCTGCCTACCCCTCAAGGGATTTGGCGTGAAGTTGTGTGTGCGTGTGGGAATTTATTAATTAATGCAACACAAATCAAAATATAATAGTATTGTGTTTATGTACGCTCTAATATTTTTTTCTTATTTTCAAAGGTAAACACCATTTAAGAAATATTATTTCCTCCCATGTGAAAATCTACTATGTATCGCAAGAACGAAATAAATTTGTTAAATATGAATAATAAATATACTCATTGGCAATCATGTCAGGTCTTTTTGTTGGTAATTAGACTATCAAACATATTATTTTTATTACAATAGTTGCTTTGTTACTATTTGATAAGTTATATAACAAGTTATCTTTAAAGTGTAGTCACGTGAGCGCAATATATAATAATAAATAAAAGTAAATAAATAAAAAAATCAACAATTATGGCCAACGATCGTCGATAACACAACTGGTTATGTAATGATAGTTGTGTCTCTTCCGCAAGCAAATGCCTGACAGAGATGCGACAACGGCCTCTTCGTCGGATACTGCACGTAGGGTTGCAACAAAAAGATCCTGCAGCCATATTATACGTACATTTTTTTTTATTAAAAAGGTTGTTAAGCGTCAACCTTAATTTATTTAGACAAAATTATGCCTACACTGATTTATTTATTTTTAAAGGAATCTATTTTTCTGTATTGAATTTTTTCAAAGGACAGTCAACATAATAACAATGAGGTAAATATTTTTCATGTATTTAGCAAGGTTGTTTTATTTATACTCTATTTCTCGCTACGTGATGTAAGCTGAAAGCCTTCCTCGACAAGAGAAATATCGAATGCAAACGGTTTTTCAATTTGTACATATAGCACTTGAGATTAACTCGTTGAACCGAATAAATCCACTCTGCAGCTTTATAATATTAATAAAGATATATACGTTTCTTCAGCTTTCTTTAGAAAATCTTGTTCAAATCTTTAAAATAGGTAAATAGTTTAGGTAAACGCTTAAATAGTTATATTTCGTCAGGGAGGTCACCTTTATAAAAAAAATTGTATTACTTCCTTTAGCCGTTTCGAAAGAGTGCAACCACAAATGTTTAGATTTGTGTCTTTATATTTTGTACTAGCTGACTCGGTGAACTTAATTTCGCCGGAAGAAACAATAAATAAGTAAATAGATTTTTATCAAAAATAAAAGCAACCTAATAAAAGTTACTCTATATAACAACAGCTATCGGATCTTAAAAGTTCAGATATTAAATGGAACAGACAGACTAAGACAGACAAAATATTTTGGTCTTATTTTGGATATTATTAGTGTTATTTTGGTATTCTGGTATATGTGTAACATAACATAACTTCACGCCATTGTTACCCGAAGGTGTAGGCAGCGGCTGTTAAACCTCGTCTCGCCGTTATGTTTACATCCCAAATGGAATAGGTGGCGAACTTATTACCATACCGGGCACAAAGTTGTCAGTCATTGATATTTATCACACGTAATTTCCGAAAATTTGGAAAAGTCATTGGTGTGTGGCAGGATTTGAACCCACTACTTCTAGAATCAGAAGCGGGGTACTAGCCACTGCGCCACCGAGACAGAATGTGTATGTGTGTATTTACTTATATTTTTACGGTAATTTCAATATTACAAACAGACATTCCAATTTTTTTTATATGTATAGATGTGCCATGGGTGATAGATATTCGCTTGTAGGGGAGGAAGATAGATAAGAGCGCCTCCAGCTATAAATCTTACGTATCTCAATCACTTCTTTAAGTTTCTTTATTTTGAAATCCAATAACTTTTAAAACCAATTCGATATTATAAAATGTCATGTAGATACAGATATAATATGTTAGGTATTCATATGAGTCCAGATAGAATCTTGATCAGGACCTGAGGAATTTGAACAATGTCAGAGACACCATATATTATATGTATAATAATAAGTATCAAACTGCAGCCATGTCTATATGTTAATGCAATTATTGATATACGCCGAGACAACATTTAGACAATTGTGGTAATTAAGAAATTCCAATGATCTAAATCTAATACATTGATCAGTTGAGATAATAATAATATACTCACATACCGAAGTTGTAAACCAAATTAGGTGTATTACATAGTTTAAATGAAACTTTATGATTTGTTTACTAATTCATCATTTAGTCAGCTATTTTTTATTGATCTTAAGTCAAAGAAACAAATTCTTAATTTATTTATAAAGCTAAATTCTAATATATCAAAAATATTTATTATTTTCAGTGGTTCCGAATACAAAATATAAAAATATGAAAAATAAATACAAATTTTTTGGTGATGCGAAATAAAAACATAGTGCAAAATTTTTGTTATTTTTATATTGTCCGATTTATTTATTTTTATTTAAGTTTCCAATCCAATTGGCATACGATTAACAGGATTTGGGCATTTATCAATATTTATCACAGATAACTTCCGAAAAAGTTTGCGGAAATTCATAGCTATACAACCCGGCTTGAAGTGCTTTATGAATGAGATGTTAAAATACTGCACCACAAAGACTGATCAGTTATATACATATATTATTATAATTAATGATCGGTCACTGATAATTTTATTTTTTATAAAAAAAACATTAATGATACACTTTAATATTGTTGCGAGCGACGCCAACCCTAGCAATTATCCGAAGCAATCATTTCAGTTCAACAAACTGCGCGTGAGTCGATCGTTGAACCTGCAATAACCGTTACTGCGTCTCTCTCCCACGCCCGATAGTTTCATCTTCCATCTCACTCACTGGTGCAATACACCTTTCTCTGCAATATCCATTGAAGGTATTGTTTCATTAGAAACTTAGTGCCGCTTTATCAACATACAATGGACATCACAATTTTTATATACAACTAATAAAATTATTTTCTTAGCAATCATGTATTGAGCTTATTTTGAAAGAAAAAGCCTTTATAGGTATTTTAATTATTTCTATGCTCTAAGCGAAGTGATGTTTTCCTTTTCATTTATACAGATACGTTAATTTTTACAAGACAAATAACTGGAGTGATGTGGTCGGACGCGAATTGTATCAGAATCGTCGAAGCGTAAACCGGTAATGGATTTTGACCAAATTTTTTCAATTAGTTTTTCTAGACATTGGGTGAGTTTATTGCGGACAAGTGTCAGTATCTCGTCGAGTACATATTTAGAAAGCTATGTATATTAGAAGGTACGGAATTAAGTTTTGCGCCGCGGTGAAAGTTCAAAGTAAGTGGAAGTTCGTTAAGTTTCGTAAGTCTATTTGCTGGAACTGAACCGATATTGTTAGTTATATAACGTTGCATACAATCATTCAGACCACTATTGATCTTTATTTATATTTATTTATATATAAATCTCTTTTGAACACGATAGAAGCAATGAAAATAGTTATTTCATATCAGTATATAAAAAGTCCCAAAGTCCCACCCAGTTATCACCAGGGAATATAATAGTTATATTGAAAGTTGTTTAAGTAACTTTCATAGTATAAATATAGAGAAGGAAGTTGAATATCAACTGCAGAAGTCCTTTCAGAACGAGGTTGAGTGTCAAACGGGAACTTCCTCCAGCTTACGCCTAAGTTGCGCAGCGAGTTCCAATGAGCTGACGGTTTTCTAGTGCATTTACATTATGAGGTTTAACCGTCCAATTAATTATTACAATAGCCTATTAGTTTATTTATATGCTTGTTGATGAAATTAGAAACCGCATGTTGTTTTTTTAATGGTATACAGGGAATTAAAACTGGATCTTTATTATAGCAACGGATGCGATTGCAATAATATTTACTATAAATATAATAACTGTATTTTAGAATGTATAGGGGGCAAGTTATCGGTAAATAAAATTAGCAATTTCAAAAAAAAAAACTACGAATCGAGATACGTCACCAAATTTTTGCTGTTGTTCGAAATGCAGGTAAAATCTTAGCTTATATTGCCTTTGCAGTCAAGATGAGTGTACTTAACTACAACTTTCTATTAAAAATGCACCTTGTAGTCTACGAGTAAATATACATTTTTGATAGAATGTTGTTAAATAAAAACTTCTACTCTCCTTAAATCTTTATAATATGAATACGAATACAAAAATATGAACACACAATGAATACTTTTGTATAGTGATATTGAAATCTCAAGTGGCACAAATATAGTAACCTTGTTGGTGATTACTAATTATGTTTTTGAGCCATTTGGGGCTTAGACTCTACGGGCATGGGGCAAGATATCGCAAAGAAACTGATCATCGCGACCAGAGGGCTGGTTCATTCTTCGAACAGAGGATTAGCATTCAGGGTCATGCAGCCAGTCTTCTAGGCAAGCTGCCAGTAGACTGAGATGCGGATCAATTTGATTTCAGCTAGTCTTTTAATTGTATTTATTATAAATAATTTAATTAATTTAAATACTGCACAAGTTTTTTTTTGTTTAAGATCGTCAATGCTTGAATTTAATAAATACTTAACGAATCAGATAGTTAGTGGACAGTATTGATATTAAATTAAAGAACTATGACAAGTGTTAAAGAATTTCGACCATGCGAAAATAAGAATGACTGGGCAGATTTAAAGAGCAAAACCAAAGGAACCAAGAAACGAAAAAAGAAGAAACTAAGGGAAGCTACAAGAGTGTCAGTTCTTCATGCCTAACGCCCAAGTAGCTTGGTATTATCTTTATAATTTATTATACATTCATACTTTGGAAAATAATCAATAATCTTGGTTGTGATTATAAAACCTGTATTATTGACTTGAACTAATTACGGTGTTTATTATTTTAAGCAAACCACATCATAATAAGCAATTGAACGTGATTATTTCAACCACATCTCGTGTTTTCATCGAATCATATTTATAACTTGCCCAAGATGCTGTACTGATCGTTGATTGCTTTCATTGTGGTCGTTTCTATATTAAATATTAGCTTTTACGTTATATTATAATACTAGTTGACCCAGACAACTTTGTTTCGCCTCAGAAAAGAAATAAACATGATCATTGTAGGTTATCCCTATGAGATAGCCATATGCTATTGCGGACTTTTTTGTAGACCTGCTTTGAGGACAGCTCGTCAGATTAGTAAAAAAATATCAAACCTCAGAAAACCTCGATCGCGTCAGCAGATTAAGGCCAGGTAAGTTAAATACATTCGAACAGAATAGATTTTAATTATCTGACGATTTTATAGCTTAAACCATAAAGTGTGTTGCGTACAGCTGCTGAGAACTGGATTAAAACTCCGCGCCTCGGTTTCCAAATCCAAATCGTCAGATATTTTAATAGGACATTTTTTTGAGTTTTCTAAATATTTCCTTCGAATATCTGACTCGCTCGAACAACTTTTTGTTTTTTCTTCTAACCTTTCTATAGCCATCCTCCTATAATTACTCGCCAGAATAATATCTCTCGGTTGTTAATAAAAAATCAAAGCAGATAAACACCGTGAATGTTTAAGGCGCTCAAGTATTTTTATGTGAATGATTTTTTTTACATTTTTTGAAAATTAGCACACGCTACCCTCCTCATTAAAATGGCAAAATGAACATAAATTATTCGTTTTAGGCCCAAGTCTTCACAATCTAATCGGTCTCCATGACGCTTTAGTAACTGAAAATTTTGCGGGCCTGCCTCCCCTACTATTATAAAAATCGATGGTATATGGGTATATATGGCTTTAGGTTGCGCCACATTTGGGTTTTCCAAAGAAGCCCTTGTACCAATGTTGTAGATGGTCTCTTGAGATTTTTTTTCGAAAAATATTTACGTATTTATGAGTGAGGGGGTAAGAGCTTTTCTTACTTTTGCTGACAAGGGGGATGGGCGGCTAAATAATTGTAAAAAATCTGCTTACGTAATTCTTGAATGGGCCCTTAACAGCCGCTGCCCAGGCCCCCAGGTAGAAGAAGTCGAATAAAAATAATATAATACCTTATATGTATACTATGTATAGTTATGACATTAAAAAAGAAATTACGATATATTTTAACTTAACAATCGATTTGGTAACCAAAAGAGCATTTCCAAACTAGCTAAGTGAAAGTGTAAATTAACGTGGTACGATTGGTTATATCCATTTTAGTCTCGAGATCCTAGTGGCTTAGCACACCAACTATTGTTTGACAGTTCCCAAGTTATAATCTATATTTTCAGTTGCGAAAAATGAATAAATTTCGTATCATTATTTATTATGATTCATATTTATCTATAAAGTTAAGTTCAAATAAGGGCAAAGTATTCCCAATACATAGGAACGTATTATATTGATGCTGCCTTCAAATAAGGGCCGTAAGA
The DNA here is from genome assembly GCA_905147225.2 of Euproctis similis. Taxonomy (NCBI): domain Eukaryota; kingdom Metazoa; phylum Arthropoda; class Insecta; order Lepidoptera; family Erebidae; genus Euproctis; species Euproctis similis. Next base: position 6,888,441 of record LR990107.1, read on the forward strand.
ATACAATACAGATAAGAAGATACTTTTTGTTTATAAATAATTATAAATATAAATATTTATTAAATAAATTAAATATAAATTATAAATATTTATGATAATATTTCGTATTTCTGATGGCACTGCTCAAAATGTTCAGAGTGACCCTCGATGACTACGTCAAATACAAGGTTGTAAGGAAGGAAGTTGGAAAAAAAGAGGATCTTGGTGAAAAAAAGCAGAAATTATATGTTCTATGGTTCAGGCTTATAGAAAGATACAATGCAAAAGCAGACGGATCAAACTTAAACTTCTGTAGTGGAAGTTTTTTTGATTTTGATTTTTTTGATTTTGAACGAGTCAATGTAAAAGTCAATGAAGTGAACGAGGCTTGTAAAAATCATGCCTTATGGCGCTCTGTGCTCTCTACCTACCTCACAAGGGACTTGGTGGGTAGTTATGTATGTATGTATATAATACTGCCATTTGTACTTTTATATAGTAAGGCTAATGTATATTTCTTTCTTTTCCTAGTTTATAAGGTGTACAAGTACAAATAAAGAGTTATCTATCTAACTCATCGTAGACAAAAAGACAGAAAATCGAACATGTTTCGTTTTGAACCCTTGAAGATGTGAATAATAATCACCTACCCACGCGATATTAAAATACATAATGACATTGAATTCTACTGAAAACTGAAAATATACATTAATATTCATTATATGCAGTTTATTTGCAATTTTGAATTTACCACATAATAATATTACAAGTTGTGATTTCCAGTAAATATGAATTTATTTTCATGTTTATTTATTAAATGGTCTTCGTAATATTTTTCATTCGGCCCAGTTTCTGAATTAAAATAAAAGAAAAGTAAATTGCTTTTTAAAAACCTACAACTTTCAAGCATGGGCAAATCAAGTGGGCGCATAAAAGCTAGTGAATTAGGATAACCTATATAAGTTTTACTTATTTTAATTTCAAAGCTCCGTACACTACATACACACATACCATACCATCCAAAGAGTCCATAAGTTTTGAAACCTTTGCGCCTTTTATACTCGAGTGGAGAACCGAATACTTCTGATCTACAGAACTTGCAAAATGTTTTTTAAAATTCAATTTTCTTTTTCGATTAAATGATGGAATAGGTTATTGTCGAATGACGTTAGTTTTCATCCTGTCCAGTGTGCACTGACAAGCGGTCCAGCACTAATCCAACCTCAGTGTTGCCACCAATAAAAAGTTTTATACACGCATCGCTCCTCTAACCGCCCGACCGTTTCGCGTAATGTACCAACATAATTACACACTACCTAGTATACATATTCATTTGAAGACTTAACAATATGCCTATTATTATTCCTCGGAAGATAGCTCCATAAAGCGTGACAAGAAAGAGTTGAACCTTTGATTGTTTAACTCACGTCAACGTTCAACTTCTATCAAGTGACATGGTAGTTCTCAACAGAATGATTTCTTTTGAGTTCAAGATTTAATGTTAGAGAAGATGATAAGATTCAAATGACTCAACGATATCTTTGTTAAAGTAATCTCAGTAGCCTGATTAACTAGTCCAGCAGCCTTATTATGAGCTCTTAATTCCAGTCAGCTTACGCGGTGCCTTGCAAATTCGTATTTCGAACTACAAATTCCAGCTAGCAAATTTTAATGACTGACTGTTCGAAAGTCACTTTATTCAGAAAAAATATCATTACATAGTATAAAACAAAGTCGCTTTTCGCTGTCTGTCCCCTGATATGGTTAGATTTTTGAGACAGATTTTGATGCGGTTTTCTTTAAAAGATTGAGGGTGTCGACGAAGTTGTTTATGTCTAATTCATGTATAATGTAGTAAAAAAGTGATAAATTATAATAATGTACTACAATAATAAAGACCTACAAAAAAGTCCGCAATGACCATTTTTATTTCTTCTGAGGCGAAATAAAGTTCGCTGGTTCAACTGCTAGTTTATAATTCTTTTTTTTATGTAACCAGGGTTTTTCACGAAACACCTCAAACTGCTGTCGCTGAATAAATAGCACTTTGTTACTTTTAAGCTGATGCTAGAACGCTGGCGTGTAATTAATATCCAGGACTAATATAATCATTACCAGTTTATACCAATAAGCACATCCATTTTTAAAATGGAATCAAAAATGCAGCACGTCCACGCATAATTACGACTTGGTCAAAGGCACGTTACAAATGGAAAAGCATAATATTTCCCAAAGTAACCTAAAATGCTATGCGTTTGATTTGGAAAATTACAATTTTTGTTTGCTCAGCTCTGTTCAAATAAACGGCCGCAATCATCAAGTGAAGTGCAATGGATGAACATTTTGGAACAGATCAAAACGGAAATTGACGGTTGACTAGTTCAAGTTGAGTGGAGCAGTTGATGGCCCAATCTGATTCGTTCACATCGGTAATGGTGTCCTCGGTAAACAAAAAGCATCAAAATTAATTTAATCTCATAGATTAAGTATAGGCAACACAATAGCGACGTTAGTAATTCAGAAAGTATCGGGAAATAATAAAAACAGCTATTCATCAATCAATCGTTCACTTACATTATTCTGGCACTTAATAAAAAAAACATAACTTCACACCTTTTTGTACCCGAAGGTGTAGGCAATGGCCGTTAAAGCCCCGACTTGCCGTTACGTTACATCCCAAATTAAATAGGTGGCGAACCTATTGCCATATACCGGTCAAAGTTGTCAGTCATCGATATTTATCCACCATAACTTCCGAGAAATCATTGGTGTGAACCCGGAATCGAATCCACGACTTCTGAAACAGAAGCGGGGAGCTCGACCCCTGGACTACCGAGACTATCTAACTGCTTTAATAGTTTTTGTTTCACTTATAGACTGCTGTTGTAGCGTCAGTGTAGTTCAATACCTAGGCAAGTCACGGTTGGTATCATACATGGCAGTAAGAGATATTTATATTGTGCTTAAAAAAGTATTATAAACAATTCCTACTTTAAGACTATAATGTGCAAAGTTACATATTCCTCTTTCAAAGGTAAAATACTTTATCCATAATGACTGATAGATCAACTAGCCTATACGCCTACTGTAGAGATTTAAAACTTAGACAAGGTTTTCATAAATGAAGGAGTGGAGTGAGGAACAACGTGATCGCTCGGTACAATGCAATACAGTACATACACATTTTTTGTACGCATATTACGAGTAGATACTATTTATGTAAGACGTTGATATCTCATTGGACCTTATTATATGACAAAGTTAAAAAGGAATCATCCCTGATCTATAAAAGTCAACGAAGCGAGTGAGGCCTTTAAAAATCGTGCCTTAAAGCGCTCTGTTCTCTGTGCCTAAACTGCAAGTGATTTAGCGTGAAGTTAAGTATGTGTGTAAAATGGATTCGAAAATTATTAACGCACCGATTGGCTTCGAAATTGGTTCTGAGTGCATTTGATTTAAAATACATTTCATTTTTGTTTTAAGTTTTAAGAATGTCTCAAATGTACAATAATAGCTGACAGTATTAGTACCTATCGTAGAAGTTTGAAGATCTGTAAGCCTTACAGCGGTCTTGCACTTTCAGGACACTGCCTTAATTTTCTACTAAAATTATGTAACGATATTATATTATAAGTGAAATGATTGCATCGTAATAATATAATGATAATAATATAATAATATCTTAGACACAAATCACACAGCGCCCTCCAGTTCCAAACTAAGCAACTAAATGCTTGTGCTATGAATACTAGATAACGGCTACTAATACATATATACTTTTCTTTTGTAAATACATACTTATAATACATAGAAAAACACCCAATATAATCCCAATATAATCGAGGTAACTATACTGACCGGTTGAACTCTTGTACAGTTTGTATTTATAGCTGGGGTTACGCCTTCAAATCCAGTAGATTGCAGTTTCTAAACAAAATTGTCTATAGAAATATACGCAGTATATTATAACGGCGGAAGGTGATGTCAAGAGCCTTTAAAACTGACGAGCGTGTTTTGCTAAAATTAGAAGATTAAATTAAAGAAATTAAAGAATCGCGCGTAGTGACGCTCTGTTCTCTCTGCCTACAGAGCAAGGGACATGGAGTGAAGTTATGCTTTTGCTGTTATATTTCATATGTACAACCACACTAAGTCGGTCACAATTTAGTTCATCCAACTTAGTGGAAAAAGGTGTTTTCTCTTTTTGTCTGGACTGCGACCGAATTCGGAATCGAGGTTGGCGGGTTCGATTGCCACCCGAGTGCCAATAGTTATGACAAGCTTGAATGTTTGTAATGTTTGTATAGCGTCTGGGTGTTTTTTTTCTATGTTTTCCCATGTTTTAATATCATCATAACATAACACAAGCACAATGTGTATTACGTTCAAGATATATTTCCAAGATATTTTAAATACAAAATCTTATACACATAAATATGATATACGTGGCATCCCTAAATACAACCACGGTTCTCTATCTTACAAATGTTGCATAACGTGGACGGTCAACGACCGGTCCGGGTAGTACCCGCGAAGGACGATACCGGTTCCTCCCCTCCCTACGTTCTACTTCGTTCCCTCATCTCAAGCCACCAGCCGGGAAAGCTGGTCTTATTTCCCCGCCAGATTTCTATAAACTCGCAATGTAAACATCGAAACACAAAATTTTTTTGTTATATCAAAATCATTACATAATATAAAACAAAGTCGCTTTTCGCTATCTGTCCTCTTATATGTTATATATTTGAAACTACGCAACGGATTTTGATGCGTTTTTTAATCGATAGAGGGTATCAGTGGGGTGGTCAATCTATAACTCATGAATGACATATTAAAGAAAAGTGATAAATCCAAAATTTACTTAATTATTACTTTTGTCGCGGAACAAAGTTCGACCGGTCCTTGTTGACCGGTCGAACTTTGTTCCGCAACAAAAGTTTTCTATATTTTCTTTTATTTTATAATTTAAAGTTCTGTCAATATATGTATGTTTCCGAGGATTATAAAAAAACTAATAAACAATTTCCGATATGATTTTCAAGTTAAGAAGTTTATGCAGCTTGTCTTTTGACTCTTGGGAATAATTTAATTGCATTTATGATAGTTTTATGAATATAAATCTACATAAGAAGATAGCTAATGAAGATATCGGTTCAAATCGAGCCAACTTGAAGCTTTCAACGTAAACGCTTCTAATGGCTTCGAGAGCGAGTAATGTAAATTGTTCCTACTTAAGTAAAGAATAAGATGACATAGTGGGTAGCTTTTTATATTCATTTTAGTTTATAAAAATTATAATACAATTTATAATATCTCAACAAAATATTAATTGTTAAACAATTACATTCGTTACTTACCCTAAATGTATTAATTATGCTTATAATAAATGCTACAAATTAAAGAAGTATATTACGAGTTATGATTATTCGTGCCCTGCTTTATTTATAATATTAATAAAAAGACATGTCAGAACTATACCAGTTTGTTATATGCGGTTTTATGAAACTAACAAAATTGGTGATAAAATTGGTCAACATTTCGGATAATAGCTTCAAGTAATTCTATTTCCACAAATATATAGGCTAATACATTTGTTATAATATTTTACATGATTTAAGATAAATCGGACGTGATTAGTGAATTTAAACGTACGTGACATCACGCCTTTTTCTACCCGAATGTAGGCAGTGGCTGTCCTCGACTCGTCGAATCGTTACATTACTTCCCAAGCATTACGTCCTATAAGTGACGAACCTATTGCCATACGCCGGGCACAAATTGTCAGTCATCGATATTTATCATACAGAACTTCGGAAGAATTATTAGCGTGAGTTAGGAAACGAACCCACGACCTCTGAATCAGTAGCGAGTAACTCGACCACTGGACCCTTAGTGGTCTACTTTATTTATTGAATATATTGGGTTGGCATGGCCCAAAGTACGAAGCTAGTACCATGTACACCAATTCCTCGTGTTACTACACTGAGCTGTAATACATTAAAATTTATGGTGTTTTGATTTTTATTGCTTTACAAGAATTTTCTTTCATGTGTCCAATGTGTGTAGCAACCACGGATGTCACAGATGTCGGATGTCGATGTGGACGCTATAGACAGTAGTGTCACTCCATCCTTTGACACAATCCCTGTCGTGTTTGATAAATCTCGGTGGTCTATTATTTCCGCCCTACGACTTTTAGTTCCTTGTTCCTTTGTTCAAACCCTGGTTCATACCCTAGTCGCCATAAAATTCAAAATACAAAATATCTTTATTCCTTAGACTTTACAAAGTGCTTAGAATCGTCATACAAAACTACAAGCTAAAATACGCGGAGCTTAGATTCCCTTTCATCACACTATCTTGAATGTGAAAGCGAATCTAAGTGCCAGTTCCGGCGTCAAGGCTTCTTGAGAAGAACTGGCAAGAAACTCAAGGTAAATTATAAGAAAACCATAAGAAAATTATATATGGTGCTTATTGATTAGTAATAAAATTAAGCTCGATTTATGTCAATAGATTTCGCCACCTACACATAACTCTAATATTCTGGTACATATAAATTCATTCCACTTTAAGTTGGGTTGGTACAACATGTCATCCTTTCGAAGTATACATGTGTGTCTTGGCCGTCCTCGACTCCTACATACATCCGCTCTTACATTGTATATCTGCTTAGTCAATCTTGCTTCATCCATTTTTTCTACATGTCCGAACCATCGGAGCATGCACTTTTTCAACCGCGTTTATCCTTCTTTCATGCACACTCTGCCATACCCAACTCTCGCTTCCATAAGTTGGGAATTTCTGCTAACGTTCTTAGCGCCCAGGAATCTGCCCAATGCTCCATTTACGCTGTTTCTTAATGCCACTCGTCTTTCTACATCCGCGGTGTACCTGTCATCCCTGCTAAAAGCGCATCCAACATGTCCAATTCACTTCATCATTCACTTGCTCCAACACTTGCTACATTATCGCCCATTATCCTTGAATCCGTTCTGGATTCCTCACTTTCAAAACACCATCTATCAACTTCAGTTTTTGTCAAGTCAAAAATATGAACTTTTACATAAAAAAGAAAGATATAGAAGCCCTACAAAGTGTTTAGAAACACAACAAATGTTGTGACATTAGTTGCATTCACGTTTACAAAATGTTCGTGTTACATAAATATAAGCTTTTTATTTCTAAAACCAATCGTAGTGAAATAACGAAATTCGCAGCAGTGCGGAACCTACCTAAGTCACTCGGGGGTCAATAAACTCTCGTCTCGTACTCTGACTATGTACTGCGGGCACACGTTTTAATATCTTTTACACGGAGGTTTTATCCCATCGCCGCGCTGGATGGTTTGTTTTTAATTGCTGCACCATAGATATGAACCCTTTCTCGAGTTTCCTATATAGGAAATACACTTATTGTTTCTATCAATTCAATTTATACTTCTAGTTATGTTTTAATTATTTTCATTAATTCAATGTATAGTAAAAATATTGGTGATTGATTTTGTGCTGTATCTTTAAAACTTTAGACTGTGTATGTAGAGTTTAAGAAAAGTGTATTGTTTTGTTCAATTTATAAAAACATTATGTGCCAGCATTATTGCGAAATAGCGAAGTAACCAATTAAGAAATTATCTTATTACTAGCTGACCCAGCGAACTCTGTTTCGCATCAAAAGTAATAACTGCTTCCCCGCTATGTTAATACTGCAATATCTTCGACAAATTTGAAGTCGATAGCAGCTATAGGTTAAAAATGGGAATTTTCCATTGTTAACACCCCCGCAACCCCCCTTGTGGGTGGAATTTCGTAAAATCCGTTCTTAGCTGACCTCTACTCGGCGAAAGGAATAATCCTACCAAATTTCAAGTCGCTACGCCTTATGGTTACGATATATTATTTTCCATTGTTAACACCCCCGCAACCCCCCTTGTGGGTGGAATTTCGTAAAATCCGTTCTTAGCTGACCTCTACTCGGCGAAAGGAATAAACCTACCAAATTTCAAGTCGCTACGCCTTATGGTTCCAGAGATATCGTGATGAGTCAATATATAGGTGGAAATCTCTTTTATATACATATATAGAAGATAAGTCCTACTTATAAGTATAAAGTTGAATGTTTCTTTTTAGCTGTAATATAAATTATAAATATAAAAATGAGTAAGTAAGTAAGTAAACATCTTTGTTGTGTTACCAATTAATCCAATTATATTACAATTCTTTTTTAATTAATTTATTCTTTTGTGCAGTTCCGTAGTCATTGCTATAAACAAATGCATAGAAACAGAAAAAAACATAATTCAATTTATCTGTTCTACAGTAGAGCTTTCTTTTATGATAACTAGTTACTATTGTTGAGAGGCGTCATTATGCAGCTTGAAGCATTATAATATTTTCTTAGTTACAGTAGTAAGATGAAAAAATAAAATATATTCAAATAAAATAAAATATAATACAAATACAATTTCCTTTTTAAGTCTTTTTATGACAACTTTTGTAATATAATAATAACCATTTTATGTACCGGAACTAGGAAGAGCGATTATATCGATATTTGATACAATTCTTGACAATTTGATTAATGTATCAGAATTGTTTAGGTTCAAGAAACAAAAACGTTTCGAAATGTATTTGGGATACATTTTTCAGACTCATAAAATTATTCCCACGTGTTATTAGGTACAAAAACAAAAAAGAATCGGCATATTGATGCTTAATCACTGCTATTTTATAGGTACCTTGCTTAGATACAAAAAAAATACTTCAAAAACTTGTATGACCATATCTCCATGTATTATTATGAAAGTTCGAATTTTTATATCTCTCACATCGAATACACAAGTAATTCTAATGAAATGAGTTTTCAAAGTGATAACATTTCCATTACTCTTTTTAAATCGGAGTTGAATGTTTTGTTAATTTCCCTTCAGGCGTTAAGGAGCAATGTATACAAAAATTTTAATGTAAATAAGTTTTACGTCGTATCATATTAGAGTGCTTATAAATACCTAACGGTATTCGAGGCGTTTGAATTAATTAATTCCGGAGGATTCACGATAGCGTGATACATCTATTCGTAACTTTACGCCTTTTTCTACCCAAAGGTGTAGCAGCGTCTGTTACGCCTCGACTCGGCGTTATGTTTACGTCCCAAATGGAACAGATGGCGGACCTATTGCCATATACTGGGCACAAAGTGGTCTGTCATCGATATTTAGCACACATTACTTTCGAAAAGAGTTTCAAAAAGTCATTGGGGTCAGGATGCGAACCCACAACTTTTGATTCAGAAGCGTGGTGCTCGACCACTCGACCACCGAGACTATTTTATTACATCAATAAGTTAAATCATTCCTTTTGTATCTAGATGAAAGTGATTCTGTTTGATCTTTGACATATTTTTTTCTCTTTTCGATTGTAATTTATAACATCTACTCTCTACTAACCAATGTTCTATTTACTCAATTAAGATTAGTTAAATCGGCTCAGCAATTGTTAAATTTTTCCTCATTTTCGTTCCAAAGTAATTATGAACTCTTAAATATCTGTTTTTCTTTTACTTTTCACTTTACAGATGTCAGCTTAAGATCCGATGACAACAAGGGAGACTATGCACAGCTAATTTCTAGGAATGGTTCACTCAATGCTACTCTAAAAGTTACACACACCAGTTGATCTACTTTTCAGTACATCTGGTAATAATTGATATTTTTCTAATCAGCATAATATATATTTCTTTTACATTATATCCATGCGAGAATTTAGCACATTATTTTATGATATGGTAGATGAAGTAGCCAACTATCCATCATATCAATATATAAGGTAAATAACAAATATCATAGTACGATATTTCAATCACTATCAAACCTTTTCTAACATTGCAAATAAAATAAATCAATCAATAATATATAATTATGTAACGAATTGTCATTCGCATTTAATCGTATTTAAATGTTCTGTTAATAATAATTATTATTTATTATTATTGGTTATTTATTATGATGTATTTGTATTTTTGTATACAATAAATATTATATAAATTTTCGCGAGCTTATATATATATATATATATATACATGTTGTGCCTACCAGGTTTCTGTTGTGGCACCGATTGATCCTTGGTGTCGTAGAACGTGATTGGGTAGTTACTGGTGGAGGTTGCTATGTTGACGGTAGAAGATACAGTCGAGACGCGTACGGTTCTCGTTGGCGGTCGGCCGCTCCACATGTCCATATTCCGTACATGTCCGACGTGCTACAGATGTCGTCGGATCGCGTCCGCCGGCCCTCGGTACAAACCACCTACTGAGCTTTCGCAAGCTTGAATCTCAACTGGCTAGACACTCGGTGCCTTCTAGTGGACGGTATGGACCCGGCGCCCGCGCACCTCACCGCCACACGCCAGCAGTGAGAGTTTTTTCAATTCGATACGCTATCATTTGTTTTCTTTTTATTTTTATTTTGCTTGTACGTATTTTAAATGTTCCCCGCGTTTGTACTTTGCGCTAACATCAATCCTATCCGTTTTGTGGGGGGACAGAGATTTCCTTCTCGTAGTAATTAGATAATGTTTGTTGTACTAGTTTAATGGTAAAGCCGAGTAATCATGAGAATATATCATTAATGGTTAATGCATCGTAACGAAAATTAAAAACACCACCACTATCTACCAAGTCCTTTTATGGTCCGCAGAAAGAAAGACTCTAACTTTATAAGGCCTTCTTCGGTAATGAAATAATGAAACTGTATGTAACAATTTCGGTGGTATGTAATTAATAATTAGGACATTTGACATAATTAAACGCTGATCATATAATATACCAACTTACGAGTATAAAATTATTTGTGAACTCTTATGTCATATTTCAGTTTGTAAATTAATAAAAGGACCGTTTAAAAGCATAAATTCCAAAAGGAGTCATATTTAATCATTCCATAAGTGAGATAACCTCACTCTATGATGTAGAGCTTTGCAACTGTGAGTTTTGTAGAAAGAAGACAACTAAATAACACAACTTCCTGGCTGTTGTATCTCTCAGTGTTAGAAATGTTTCAGGGATCCATCAAGATACGCAGCTCTGGAGTTTAATAAAAGGGAAACGATGTCCCTTCTATCAAATGTTTTCTGTTAAAAATGAATGAAATTACAAAATACTTTTCGAATAACCGTCTTTCCAAATACTTTTGAATCCAGACTTCGTCTTCTTCGTCCGTAATTATTATTAGCTACTTAATAGGTGTTAATGATCAGCCAGTAATTCAAATTCACAAAAATACTTGGTTTTTGGTAGAGATGCAAATACGAAAAAAATCCAGTTATTTAGAGGGGAGGAATGTTTTAGAATAGCAGGTCCTGATAGTAGAGTCGAACTTGTATCTGTTAGATGTATACACGATTTATTTTATAAAAGTCATTTTGGTTCCAGCAATACTGTACCTACGAGAAAATTTTTCACAAAGTCCTATCATTTGAATATGGAAATATATCAGGAATCATAAAAATGGAAGGAAATAAATGAAGATGGTCTTGCGACCGAGATATACAAAGACCACGTTTTATAGTAAGAACTCGCAAGGGACGCTCAGTTTTATAACATTTATTTCTAGTTTCACAAAAATATTCATGATAAAACTTTGTTGTTCCACATTGTAAACTACTCATATATTTATTTCTAATAATACTATTGATTACACTAGAAAATGAGTGTACTAGGTACTGTATATAGTTGTGATTTGTTACAAGATTGTGTGTCCAATAAATAAGGATATATTAAGACATTTGCAATCTAAAGGTTTTAATTCCAGATACATATAAAGTGACCTAGATAGGTGACGTTACTGTCTTCTGGCAAAATAATATTAAATTTAAGAATGTTTAACCCATAATACATAGAACTAGTATAGTAACTTGATGGCGTAGCAGTATTCATCTATAGTTGATAATAAATTTAACTTCATTATTTAAATTAAAACAACTTTTTAGGATTGTATCGCGTTTATTTCTATTTATTTATATTTATTTCCCGACGTTTCGAACTCTTTACAGAGATCATTTTCACGAGTATCACGAGTATTTTCGCGAAAACCTTAGAAACAAATATTCATTATTTAAAGATTATTTAGCATAGTAATAATGAAATGCCCTGTGTTACAAGAAGGTGACCTACGTCAGAAGCTGTAAACTCCTTCAAGCGTGTATGACAAGAGTTATGAAAGTCAAAGAAGTGAGCGTATGCAAGAGTCATGTCTTGTGACGATCACTTCTTTCTACCTACACGTTACTGTACAAAATAGTAACAATATGATATCAAAAAATTTGCTTTTTGTACCCTAGGTGTAGACAGCGGCTGTTAAACCTCAACTCGCCATATTTGACGTCCTACTCGTAAATGGACGATTGCCAAACTCCGGGCACAATGTTTTGTCATCGATATTTATCAAACATTATTTTCGAAAAGAATTTCCAGTAGTCATTGGTGTGTCAAAAAATCACCAGCGATAACGTTTATTGCATAAAAGTTATTTAGTGTATGTATACAAATGTCCTGAAAAAGATTATAATTTCTCAAAACTATCAGCTAGTGTTTTGACAATGTCAAATAGGTGCAGACAATATGGATGGCAGGAAATTTGTGGTGCAGACACATGGTTTAGCCACAAGCTGTTCATTCGGCAGTAATGTTTGACTCTTGTCTATTATACAAAGTTGATCTCATGGCAACTCTCCGCATCACAATATACCATCGGTATCTAGTAAATTATACGAATGAATAAATAATCAATATAATCTGGGTGTTACATTATTTATGTGGTAAATATAGGATTCGATGTCGGTCCGTGAATTATTTGGTGATTATTGACATGATGGTTTTTAAATGTTTTGTCAATATCCTAATACCCTCTATAATGATACTATTGAGTTATTAACATAACATAACTTCATGCCAATGTTACCCCAAGGTGTAGGCAACGGCTGTTAAGCCTCGTCTCGCCGTTATGTTTACGTCCCAAATGAACCTATTGCCATACCGGGCACAAAGTTTTCAGTCATCGATGTTATCACACATAACTTTCCGAAAACAATTTCGAACAGTCCTTAATGTGAGCCAGTGTCAGGATTCGAACCACGACCTCTGGATTCAGAAACCGTGTTCTCGACCAACATACCACCGAGACTACGACATGAGTTATTAAATTTAAAAAAATAACTAGTCTCGTAATGTTTCGTTTTATCATTGCCATTTTTGTTTTCACTCTCATAGAAGCCTTATTTTTTTTTTATTTATATAGTACATGTAATTTCATTTTTAAGATCAAAGCAGCGTAAATAAAGAAAGTGCTATTATCAAGAGGACTCATTTATCAGTCCATTCATACTCTTTTTTACAAGAAAAAGCCATACAAGAGGTCACGTCGTGGATAAATTGCTTACAATATTTGAATAAGGTTATTATTATTTATTAAGAAATACTATCAAAAAATACGAAAGTATTTTTGACCATTAATGATCTTAAAATTAATTTTGAATAAACTTGTTGAGGAGCCAGTGGTGTACCGGTATGAAATGAGCGTTTTTTTGTGAAAATAAAATATTAATTGTGATTAGATAAAAAAAAAAATATTCAAAATATTGTCCATCACTTTCTACACATTTTGTCCATCACTTTCTACACATTTTGTCCACCTTTTTGGTAATTTGTGAATACCATGCCAATAGAAATGTTCTTCTATTGAAGCAAACCAATCAGAAACCCAATTTTCCACTTCCGCGTAGGAATCGAACCGCTGCTCAGCCAATGCGTGTCCCATCGATGAAAATAAATGGTAATCGGAAGGAGCCAAGTCTGGTGAATACGGCGGGTGGGGTAGCAACTCCCAGCCAAGTACTTTGATTGTATCCTCAACCGATTTTGCTTTGTGTGCAGGTGCATTGTCGTGTAACAAAATTACTTTTCCGTGTCTTCTGGCCCATCCAGAATGGGCCAGAAGACACGGCAAAGTAATTTTTTCGATCAATGCGTTGTTCAAATCGATCATTTGTTGTTTGTAGCGACTAGTATTAACAGTTTCACCAGGTTTTAGGAGTTCATAATACACCACACCCTTCTGATTCCACCTGTTTGGTGGCATTGCCTTCTTCCCGAAACGATCTGGTTTTGCAGTCGATGCTGATGGTTGTCCCGGATTAACCCATGATTTTCTCCGTTTAGGATTCTTAAAATAAATCCATTTTTCATCGCCAGTGACAATTTGATGCAAAACTGATTTTCTTTCGTGTCTTTGAAGCAAAATGTTTTTCCGGTTTTCCATTTGCCTTTCATTCAATTCATGTGGCACCCATTTTCCACACTTTTAAATTTTTCCCATAGCTTTCAAACGGTCTAAAATTGTTTGTTGTGCAACATTTAACATAGCTGCCATTTGCTTCTGACTCAAAGTATCATCTTCATCCAATATGGCTAGCAGTTTGGCGTCTTCGAATTTTTTTGGTGGTCTTCCACGTTCTTCATTTCTCACATCAAAATCATTACATTTGAATCATTGAAACCATCTCTTGCATGTTGCTTCTGATAGAGCATGATCACCATATGCTTCGACAAGCAGTCGATGTGATTCTGCAGCATTTTTTTCAAATGGAAACATAAAATTTAATGCTTTCCGCAAATCATCACTTTCCGGCACAAAATTTGACATTTTTAACACAATAAAAAATATGATGTTGTTTGTTTACTAACTGTTAGGTTAATTGAATGTTTGACAGTTGTCATGGCAACCAAACAGAAAAAATATAAGGCTCATTCACAACAAATAACACCTACCAACACTTTTGTATCTTAACGCTCATTTCATAACGGTACACCTGGTAGGTATTTATATATTCAGGTATATTCCTGTATATTCGGGTATAAGCACCTATATATTTCACTAGTTTCTGCACTCTAGATTCACTAGCGTAAAATTTCGGTGAGTCCTTTAATTCTCGTAGGAAACCTTAATTACGAATATTATATAATATCACTAGAATGATGAAAATATAACAAAAAAATCAAAGTTTGTCAATCACAATCAAATTTTAACAGTGGTAGAGACAAGCAGTTCGCTGCATGAATGGGCCGGCTTGTCTGGTGAAACACTACGACCTCTCAGAAGATCGACTTAAAGTGGTTCATGCCTTTCATTCAGTGAGAGCGGTAGGTGCCGTAGGCCTCCGGGCACGGAGGCCTACCTCCCTTCCCCATTCTACTTGCCTAAAGGTTGGCAACGCAACTGTAACACTATATGTGTTGAATATGACCTTGGACGGCGCTGGTCACTTACCATCAGGTGAAACGCCTGCTTGTTTGCCCTCCTATCCCGTAAAAAAAACAATCAAACACATCTTTCTCCCATAAAACATTAGTACAAACCTTTGCTTCAACGTTGGTAGGTACTTTAATTATTATTATGATTACTTTATTGCACACAAAAAGAACAACATTACAGAAATATACAAATATATAATAAATTTATGTACAAAGGCGAGCTTAACTCACTATTGAGTTTTCCACCAGCAAACCCTTTGAGCGAGAGAGGAATATTTGAGTATGCAGGGTAATAGAACGTGTACAACAAACACAATAAAATAAATGGTTAAATACACACATAATTCGAATATATATATATATATATATATATATATATATATATATATATATATATATATACATACAATATAAATACATACATTATACTCATACATACAATTCGATATATATATACGTAGACATATATATTAATAATTAGTCTTTAGAAAGGAGATATTCCTTTGTTCTCTTTTTAAAAATGTCCAGAGAAGAGGTATCTCTGACGGAGTGAGGCAGAGAATTCCATAAGCGAACTGCGCGAGAAGTGAAGGAGGAATCATAACAGCTAGAGGTGTGAGCAGGTGCACGAAGAAGGATAGAAGATGTAGTGCGACAGGGCTTGTTTCTAGGGACAAGATATTCAAAGCGCTCACGTAGGTCAGAAGGAGAGTTTGGGTTATGAAGGATAGAAAACAGAAGGTTAAGAATATGAGTTTCGCGACGTTGTCGAATTGGTAACCACTTAAGTTGTAAGCGTAGCTCGGAGACATGGTCGTATTTCCGAAGACCAAAGATAAATTGGATACCTAAATTCTGAAGGCGTTCGAGCTTATTTAGATGTTCGTCCTTAGCATCAAGAAATGCGACATCTGCATAGTCTAGGATAGGGAGTAGAAGGGACTGGGCAAGAGTAACTTTAGTCGGAAACGGTAAGAATTTTTGAAGACGTTTGAGAGACTGAAAGGCGCCGAACATCTTCCTGCTTACCTCTGCAATATGAACATCCCATGAGAGATTACAGTCCATATGAATGCCAAGGTTCTTTGCACTTTTGGATAGAGCAATAGGCACATCGTCGTATAGAATAGGAGGAAGAGAATTGATGTCCAGCCTATCAAGCATGCGTCTTCCGCCGAAAATGAGTGCCTGTGACTTGGTTGGGTTAACAAGTAATCCGTAAGATTTGGCCCACCTATTGATGCTGCTGAGATCGTCATTGATGTCATTGACAGCCGGCACGGCATTCTCCACCTTAAAATGACGGTATATCTGCAGGTCGTCGGCATAGAGATGAAAACGGGAATTAATTATCTTCGTGATAGCGTTTATAAAAACGGAGAAGAGAAGCGGAGATAGTACGCCACCCTGGGGTACACCCGCAATCAGATCACACCAATCTGAAGTGGCCTCATTAAGGCGGACCGACTGCGAACGACCCTGAAGATATGACTTGAACCAACTGATGGCAGCAGGAGAGACATTAAGAGAGGACAGAGTGCCTAGCAAGATGTCAAAATCAAATGAATTGAAAGCACTGCTAAAGTCAAGTAATACGAGAACACTCAGTGACTTATTCTCTACGGCCAGTCTCATGTCGTCAGTTATTTTTACAAGGGCAGTTACAGTGCTATGGCCAGAGCGAAAACCGTATTGAAATGGACTTAGCAGGTTATTAGAGGATAGATATTTTGTCAGTTAATTTTGAACACCGCTTTCAAGGACTTTGGATACGATAGGAAGTATTGAGATAGGACGGAATTGAGAAAACTGGGATGGATTCGGCACTTTAGGTAGGGGTATGACTTATGCTTTCTTCCAAGAGGAGGGAAAGGTTCCAATGTGTAGGGAATAATTTATTATATGGGTAATGATGGGAACTGGGTGATTTAGGATAGGTAAAATCATTTGAAGGTGAAGGCCGTCCCAGCCTACAGCTTTGGTAATTATGGAAAGGATAAATTTCTTAATGTCCGCTTCATCAATTGGTTGAAAGGAAAAGGAGGTATTTATAGGCAGTGGAAGAGTAGAGAGATAATCAAGTGTAGAAGATTTTACTGAATGAGACAAGGACACTGGAGTATTACCAAAGTGAGTATTTAGAGCATTTAAATCTAAATTCGTTACATTGGCATCAGTAGACTTGCCAATACCTTGTTTTGTTAGGATTCAGAACGGAAGAGTGAATGTGGCTCCGCTTTGCATCTCTACACATGCGGCGACTGCAGCGATTTCGTAGTTTTTTGTAAAGGCCCCAATTCTCCTCACACGGATTCCGCCTATACCCGCACTTGGCCTTGTCTCGTTTAGCTATCATCTCACTAATTGCGCGAGAAAACCATGGTGCTGGTGGGTACTTTACTTTTACCCTTCGAACGGGCGCATGAGTATCGTACAGGCCCATGATTATATTATTGAAGGTAGTCACCTTGCCGTCCAAGTCACTACAGTTGTAAACAGGAGACCAGTCGACATCATCCGCGTCATCACACAAGCGCTCCAAATTAATGTTTTTAAAACTGCGAAGGTTAAGAAATATACTCTTGCGTTTTTGAGGACGAACTTTATAAGACAGTTAAATGAGGTCATGATAGGAGAAAGATGCTGATAGTTGTCCATGTGTTGCCACTTTATAAGGGTCAGAAACAATAATGAGATCTAACAGAGAAGAGTTACAATGAGGAGCCCTATGTGTAGCATTTAGAGGTAGAATTTCCATTTGGACAGAAGAGACAATGGATTTAAGCTTCTGGCTGCGCATGTCCTTTTTCAAAAGGCAAGTGTTAAAGTCTCCAAGTATAATAACAAGTTCGTATATAGAGGAAAAGTTTTCTAGTTTCGCTTCAAATGAATCAAAGTAATCAATGTGACAAGATTATCTTTGAAATACTGAAAATGGCAGAAATTAAAATTAAACATAATATACCAGCTAACCCGGTGAAGTTTGTTCTGCATCAAAAGTAATTTCATTACTTACTTTAGTAATTTCAGTAATAAAAAAAAAAAGTTCAATTTGTGCTATTTATTTATCGGCACGCGTGTTTGGCGCGCAACGCAACTACTATGGCCCGCTATGTTAATACTGTAATATCTTCGTAAATATTTGTTTAAATTACATACTGTACAGGGCCATATTGATCTATATTAAAAGCACAATCTATTTAAGACACTTAATTGGATGAAAATTAATGGTGTAATGTTTAAAATTGCTTCGTAAATTAGCCATTATTTCTCGTAAGAAGTAAAAGAATAAAAATGGTCATTGTGGGTTATCCTTAGGAGATAGACATTTCCCTCGCAGACTTTTTTGTAGACCTTCTAAAGGTATTTAATAATGTAGAACATTGCTTTGATCTATCACTTAGGATTCAGCCAGAGTTTGCAACTAAAGTGCTAAATCGCGAAAATTATCATTTATTCTTTACAACATCTTGGATGAATTATAGATCAAAACCACCCTGTTGAGGTATCAACAGGGTGGTTTTGATCTATTGGTGGTTAAAAATACAGAACGGATTTTTATGCGGTTTTTTTTAATAGTTAGAGGGTACTCTAACTATTAAAAAAAACCGCATAAAAATCCGTTCTGTATTTTTAAAGATATAAGCATACAAGGGGACAGACAGCGGAAAGTGACTTTGTTTTATACTATGTAATGATACGACCTTTTCAATTGGTTTAAATGTTTGGTACCTTTATATATTTTTTTACCTTTTTACCTTTACCTATATGGTAATTATAACATTATATGGCTATACTATTGTCATATATCGGTTATAGGTCAATTAGCTAGTCAGAACAGTAGCAATGAATAAAAACTAATAACTTTGAATGACAACTTTTCCTTCCAACGTCCAGTTGTAATAAAGGAAAGTTTGCCAATCGCTTCGAGCGAAGCTCGTCCACTTGTAAAAAACGATATAAAACCTTTTCATAGCTTTTTTGTAGATACGGATCATATTAAAAATTAAAAAATATCTACCGTACTCGAGTCTCTGTGACAGTAGGTATTTTTTGGTCGGGCTTCTCTTTTCTGAATGAATAATTATGAATTAAGAGGTCGTGGGATCGATTAAACTGAACTGACAACATGGTACACGGTGTGTGCCATTAGGTTCTGCCGCCTATTTCATTTGGAACGTAAACATTGGCCCGACCATGGACACCTGCAACACATATTGTTCCAGTGGTGTTGCCGACCTTTAAGCGAGTGGACTGCTATAATAAAAATAAGATGTGGTGTCGTGGGACACCAGGTAGGAACGAAGTTCCTTCGGCTAATGTAGAATCGACAAAATTTGAAAAAAAATCGCGCTTATTTTTATGTAGGTTTTCTTGATTTTTCTCTTAAATTTTGCTGATTAGTTTTTATTTAAGTACCTAGCTTTGTGACGTTTTAGTTTATAAATACCGGATAATTCTAAGGAACAATGATCGCACTTGTACGTACCATTTTCTGGTTCCTTCTGTAAAAAAAACATATAAAATATAAAAACATGGAAAATAAAACTCCAAAAAAGAATTCCAATACCGGGATTCAAACCCGAACCCCCCTGTATGAGAGCAAGGTATCCTAGCCACTAGACCATTCGCGTAGTTATACATTGCTCTAAATAAGCCAATACTTGAAAATGCTCTAGTTTGGCATGGAAAAAGTGTCGTGACAACTTTTCGTAAGAATTTTTTCCGTCTATCCCCCTTTCACAATGCGCGATAAAGAACTTCGTTCTAAAAACACTATTTTCCAAAAATGTTTATGGAAAGCTAAGGCAGGCAGATACTAAGGCATACTAAGGCAAGGCTAATACGAGCATGCGAGTCACCTGACCAGCGCCGCCTATGGACACCTGCAAGACATATTGTTACAGTGGCGTTGGCGACTTTTAAGGAAGTAGGATGGGAAATGATGGGGAAGGGCGGTGATCCTTCGGGTACCTCTCTCACCGAACAAAACGCGGCATGAGCCACTTACGTCGATCCTCTGAGAGGTCGTGGTATTTCACCGGTCAAGCCAGCCCATTCATGCAGCGAACTGCTTGGCTCTACCACTCTATGTGTATTAATGTCACATTGAACCGCATGGTTCAATGTGACACATAGATGTTGATTATATTTTACAATAAATAACATTTTTATTATGAGTCCGTATTAATTAATTTTGTATAACGTTATGATAACATTTGAAGTTAATCAACAGCATTCTACCAGTGTAATACACTAAATACGAGTGCACTCAAAGGACTTTGCGTTTAAACCAATATTGACGCCACAAAATTGGTCTACCAAATTCATGGTCTAACCCAGCTAGCTCATGTTAATTCAACCCTAGGAGCATCTAAATTGCTTTCCAATGCACTCTCTATAGTACGCACTACATGCAGGGGCAAAATTAATTTACCTAGTGTTCGTTTGCTCCGCTCATACGCTTCCATCAACAGTCAAATATTAAATAAACGTTTATTTATTGTTGCACCTCCAATCTATTTTTCAATTACATTTTTTAATTATTGGCACGCTGCCGGTAGACCGAGATGCGGAGAAATTTGATTATAGTTAGTTTAAAAAAAAAAAAAATAAAAAAAAACAATTTACAACGATTAAAGTTATAAGACTATTAATTTGTACTACTATTACATACATACATACATAACTTCACGCCAAATTCCTTGCGGGGTAGGCAGAGAGAACAGAGCGCCATAAGGCAAGATTCTTACACGCCTCACTCGCTTCGTTGACTTTCGTAACTCTTTTCATGCACGCGCGTCGATTTTTGAGGCTCCTAACATCACCTTCCTCCAGAACACGTTCTATTTGGTCATGGAATGCGTGTCTTGGCCGTCCTCGACTCCTACATCCATCCGCTTTTGCATTGTATATCTGCTTAGTCAGTCTTGCATCATCCATTCTTTCTACATGTCCAAACCATCGGAACATGCTCTTTCTTATTTTTACACCGACACTCTCTTTCAAACCAACTTCCTTCCTTACAACCTTGTTTTCTACCTTGTTTTTTTTTCCTTGATTTCGAACTATATTTATGATCTTTATGTATAACATAACATAATGTAACTTCACGCATTTTTCTACCCGAAGATACTCCAGCGGCTATTAAAACCAGGACTCGCCGAACCGTTACGTCCCAAATGACACAGATGGCGAACCTATTGCCATACACAGGGCACAAAGTTATCAGTCATCGATATTTATCACACATAACTTCTGAAAAGCATTCCAAAAAATCATTAGAAGCGGGGAACTTGACCGCTGGAGCTCCGAGACTATATATATATATATTATGTATTTATAGTTCATTATCATTACATAATATAAAGCAAAGTCGCTTTCCGCTGTCTGTCCCCATAAATGCTTAGATCTTTGAAACTTCGCAACGGATTTTTATGCCGTCTTTATATTAGACATAAGTTGCCAACGGGGTGGTTTTATGTAGCAAATAAAAAGTTATAATTTTGGAGATTTAGCACTTTAATTGCAAACGCTGGGTGAATTCTAAGTGATAGATCAAAACAATGTACTACATTAATAAACACGTTCAATACGTCTACAAAAAAGTCCGCGATGGCATATGTCTATCTCTTAGGGATATCCCACAATGATCTTTTTTTTTCTGGGGCGAAACAAAGTTCGCTGGGCCAACTAGTTATTATAATACTAGTTGACCCGGCGAACTTAGTTACGCAACAAAAGTAATAAATAAGTAAATTTTGGATCTATCACTTTTTCTTGACTACATCATACATTAATGAACCACCCCGTTGATACCCTCTATCTATTAAAAAAAACGAATCAAAATCCGTTGCATAGTTTCAAAGATATAAGAATGGGACAGACAGCGGAAAGCGAATTTATTTTATACTATGTAATGGAGTAAATCAAGTTTTTAATAATCACAAACTAAAAATTGAAATTGCCAATCTGATTGAATTCTGTAGACTTAGTTACAAATAAATGCAGTTACATTTTTTACCTACGCCTTATCCGTCGAAATAAGCTGAAATTTTATTCCCTCAACCATTTTTAACTTAAGATGTTAGAATTTATCCAATCGAATCGCAGTCCAATCTATTCATCTGTCATTTTCCTTGACAATTCTGGATAGGAGCGTCTTAGAATGATCAGTTTAATAGATTTTAACGTACTTGTTGATAACATAACTTCACGCTTTTTTCTACCCGAAGTTGTAGGCAGTGGCTGTGAAGCATCGACTCGCCATTATGTTTACGTCCCAAATGGCGAACCTATTGATATACCGGGAACAAATTGTTCAGTCATCGATATTTATTACACGTAATTTTTGAAATTAATTTCGAAAAGTCATTGGTGTGAGCCGGGATTCGAACCCGCGACCTCTTGATTCAGAAGCTGGGGGGCTCGACCACTGGACACCATACCACCATGTAATTGTAAGCCCTACCAAAATTTCCTTTTTGACGTGTTTTTGTTAGAGGATAATTTTAAAGAAACTAGTATGAAAAAATCGGTTTAATTCGAAATTGTTTTTACATCTGAAAACTTTTATTGCTACAAAAACCACCCGTGTGAAGTCACTGGTAAAAGCAAGTATGATATATAGATAAATATTAATAAATGGAAATTATCCTTCAATTTCTGCGAATAAATAACACGAAACTACGTCATTCACGTATACGGGGGTATAAATATTATCCCATCGTGACTTATACTAAATAAGATGGGTTTATGATGTGCAACTTATACTTAGCTATTATTATTTCGAAGATATTAATATTCATTGGTTTCTAAGATGCATAAATAATTGTCAGACTTATCCAAAGAAGAGTGGCATAATGAAATAAGAAAAAAAAATAAGAAATATATTTCTCTCCCTTTCTCTCATCACACTTTTAAATGTGTGTAAAGACTAACTTTGGAAGTTTGTAAATGTATACTTGTAAAACATTTTAAATGTTTAACAGACTTGCTAAAAGTCCTACGAATATACTCCTACATCATTACATAGTATAAAACAAAGTCACTTTCCGCTGTCTGTCCCCTTATATGCTGATATATTTAAAACTACGCAACGGATTTTGATGCGTTTTTTTTAATAGTTAGAGGGTGTCGACGGGGTGGTTTTGATCTATAATTCATAAATGATGTTGTAAATAATAAATGATAATTTTCGCGATTTAGCACTTTAATTGCAAACGCTGGCTGAACCCTAAGTGATAGATCAAAACAATGTTCTACATTAATAAACACCTTCAGAAGGTCTACAAAAAAGTCCGCGAGGGCATATGTCTTTGTCTTAAGGATAACACACAATAACGATTTTTATTTTCTTACTTTTTACGAGAAATAATGGCTTATTTACGAGGAGATTTTAAACATTATTAGATTGTGCATGTGATATAGATGCCCCTTTAAAGCATGCAATTTAAACGAATATTTTGGAAGATATTGCAGTATTAACATATAGTCTAAGATCCCGCTGCAGGATTGGTGTGCTCATCGACCTTTTGTTTAAAACCAAATTTTTATGATTATTTATAATTAAGAGAATATATATTTACTAGGGTGCCTATCAAAATTTGGCCGCCATTATTTTTAATTAAATTATTTTTAATTGATTATTGGTAAAAAGTTCGTTTATTTATTTTTTAAATAAAATAACGTCTACATCACGGTAATTAATATAAAGATTTTTGCACCTCTTTGCAGCCAGGTGAAAACTGGTATGATTTTGATAAATTTAAACGTTTATAACCTATATTTATTGATTATATGTCAAATTGAAGCTAGTTGTTTTCTATTAATTATCATATATAGTTTCTTAATTAAATCTGGCCGCAAATAAGGGCTACTAGTTGTTAAAAATAATAAATATTTAAGGTAGAGTGAAAGAGAGTTAGCGCGTAACATCATTTGTTAGACGAGGACAGCGATTGACGGCCGTGCGACGGTTTTAAGCCATTGCGCATGTGATAGATTATTCAAAAATATGACGTTTACTTATTGAAATATGTATGGTTAAATATGTGTCTGTCTTCTTTTTAAATGTCAACTTACACAAATAAAAAAGATTTTGGAAACTATGTAATGAATTAGGTGACATTTTGTGACTTTGTAATTTGGAAGGTAGATCTCATTTTATGATGTTTATTTCTAATATATAAAATTCTCGAGTCTAGATGTGCGTAATTGAACTCCTCCGAAACGGCTTGACCTATTCTCATGAAATTTTATGTGCGTGTCGGGTAGGTCTGATAATAGGACAAAATTGATTTTTCATCCCCCTAAATCACAAGGGTAGCCCACCCCTCAATGTTTTTTTTTAATTTTTCGACATATTTCTGTTTCTTATTTTTTTTATAAAACGGGATACAAAAATACATGCAACCCTAAATTTTCAACCCCCTACGATCAACCCCTATTTTTTAAATTTTATTTTTCGGCAAGACAACGTTTGCTGGGTCAGCTAGTGTTGCTATAAAAAGACGTTTATTCATTGTATTTGGACACTTATTGTGAGCGATCGAAGCAGACGGAGCTCTGAGTCTTCTACAACATAAAAGCTAAGTGGATTTATCAAAATAAATATTAATAACAAATTAAATACTAAATAAATGAATACTATTAGATGAAAATTTAATAAATACTAATAATAAATAATTAAATAGATAAAATATGTAAATTTTAATAATAATTGAATAAATAAATATTACCAAATAAATTAGAATAAATTCTAATTAATAAAATAATTAATTAATTAATTTAAATGGTTTTTATTACAAAAATAATTTAAATGAATAAATTACTAATACGATTCTATGAAACGTGGTTTTTGTTACTACCTGACTTTTAGTAAATATAAATAAATATGTCATACTACATTTATCTTTTATTTTATTAAATAATATATAGTAATTAATCTATCACAGGCGTCGAACGTCAGTGTTCTCAACTGAACAGATGCAGCATTGTTATTCTAACATAAAAACCAGGCTGTTTTGGAGTTCGTAATAAACAACGTTTTATATTTACATTGTTATTTTATTTGTGCATCTAAAAATTATTATATTAATTAACCTAAAATAAAATTGATAAAGATGAAGTCGTGTTTTTTGTGTAACGATAAAAGCAATGTACTCGTCTTTAAGAATGTATCATTCCAAAAGTTCTCGCTAATGTTATTGTTTCGTTGTTAAAACAAATATAAATATCATGACCTTTTATTTATAATTAACAAATCCAGAAATTCAACAGGTTTTTGCGTCTTTAACGAATCCTATTGACATCTTCAATGAAAACAAAATTGATGCAGTCCAAGAGTTTACGTGCTGTATGTATGGAATCCCAAAGTGTGAAAGTGTAAATACCGTAAGATTTTTATATTTGATATTTGTAGCGCTGAAAGTGATAGCTCCGATGATAGTACAACTGATAGCTCCGATGATTCAGATTTTTAAATAAGAGTTACGGAAATATAAGATTTATAAGATTTTGTTTTTTATTTGTTTAAATGTTTAATTAATATGTAACAGACAATTAAATACTTGAATAAAATGTAATAAAATTTTCAAATAATACTTTCGCAATAAAATTTTCTTTTTCTTAAGTCACCTTGGCTTTATTTTTTTTTTAAATCAATATTAATTATCGACATTCTAATTAGCAAATCGTCTAACTCCATTTTAGAGAATCTTTTATTTGTGCAAAAAAAACAATTACTTCAAGATTTATTATCATTTAAAAAAAACATTTAATATCATTAATATCTAATAGAGATATATATATATATATATATATTTAATATCAATAATTATATAATAATATCAAATAATTTTTAATTGGATTATTGCTTCATGAAAATGTTAAAAAAATCACCCTTTAAAAAATAAGGAGTTAGACAAATTGCTAATTAGACCGTCGATATATCAAATCAATATTGATTTTTGTTGCAATTTTTAAATTTGTCATATTGAAAAAAAATTACACATTTTTTGGAGTATTTATTATAAGTCGTCTCTATTACTCCCCGGTGGTTGAGAACACTAACGTTCGACGCATGCGCAATGGCTTAAAAGCGTCGCACAGCCGGCAATCGCTGTCCTCGTCTGACAAATGATGTTACGCGCTAACTCTCTTTCACTCTACCTTAAATATTAATTATCTTTAACAGCCAGTAGCCCTTATTTGCGGCCAGAATTAATTAAGCAACTATATATGATAATTAATAGAAAACAACTAGCTTCAATTTGACATATAATTAATAAATATAGGTTAAAAACGTATAAATTTATTGAAATCATACCTGTTTACACCTGGCTGCAAAGAGGTGCCAGGTGCGCAACGGCAACGTGATTTTTTTAGAATCTTTATATTAATCACCGTGATGTAGACGTTATTTTATTTAAAAAATAAATAAACGAAATTTTCACCATTAAATCAATTAAAAATAATGGCGGCCAAATTTTGATAGGCACCCTAGTAAATATATATTCTCTTAATTATAAACAAACATAAAAATTTGGTTTTAAACAAAAAGTCGATGAGCATACCAATCCTTCAGCGGGATCTCGTACTATAGCGGGACAGCAGCAACAAATTGAACCTCTTGATCATGATATCCAAAATTTACTCATTTATTTCTTTTGATGCGGAACATAGCTAGTCATTACATAGTATAAAACAAAGTCACTTTCCGCTGTCTGTCCCCTTATATGCTTCGATCTTATAAACTAAGCATCGGATTTTTATGGACCTTTTTTAATAGACAAAGAGTGTCAACGTGGTGGTTTTTATCTATAATTTATGTATAATGTATTAAATAAAAAGTGATAATATTATATTATCAATTAGAACTAGAATTACAAACTCTGGCTAAACCCTAAGTGATAGATCAAAAATGTATTACATTATTATACACCTTCAATAGGTCTAAAAAAGCCCGCGTTGGTGTATGTTTATCCCTTATGGATAACCCACAATGACGATGTTTATTTCTTCATATTGCTTCTGAAGCGAAACGAAGCTTCGCTGGGTCAACTAGTATATAATAAGAGACAACCAGCTAAACTCATCTACACGAACAGTCAAACAGATCACATATTACCGCTGATAGATGTCAGACAATTCAGCCAGACAGACTTAATTTTAAAAATGTGTAAGTGATAGTACCTACTTATATGTATATGCAATATAAAATAAGTAAGTACCTATACAGTAAGTGTGAGGGTCACAGTGGCTACTCTAATGAATATACAAAAAGTTTTTATAATCGTTTAAAGGCGAGACAAGAAAAAAATGTCCTACCTGAGGATGTACCCGACAACGGGGACTCGGGTTCCTCCTTGAATCTGCAAAGGAAAACATGATCAACAATAAAATTTCAGGGCGAACATTGATAACAATGCACATATTTACAAATAAATTTAGTGCAAGAAAAAAAGTGCAGTGGCACTTATTATTCACCAAATGGCATTCAACTTATTCGAATGACGCAGTATTATGAAAAAAAAACTTTTCTTTTTACAAACTATGGAAATTAAATCACAGAACGATTTTAAAGATCGAACGGAAGCTCTCGGTTTTTTTTCACGCAATTTATTGATATGGCTTAAGGCTCCCTGCATAATGCATACTTTTTATCAAACTCTCAGCAAAATACCTAAAAGCTCTTTCTAGCAAATGAAATTAAAACAGAACAGATCAACATAGTTACGTATTGATAATATTTAAATCCAATGGTACTTGGACATATGTATAACAAATATATTTTACATCACCCATGTATTAATAAATTTATATAGTAACGAATTTGAAAAAAAAAAACAGCTTTAAAATATTTATTCTTTGTATGCATTGATTTAAGTAACAATCAGTGGATCGTCTATTTAGATTATGGAAATAGATTAAAGGAAAAAACTGTGCCAGTAGGTTATTGGGGATTCGGTAGGCACAAGGACAAAATACAAGGATAATTTTCATAAGATTTTTTTTTGTCGCGAATATTTGTAGACGAAGTCGACGGCTAGCACGTCTATTTGAATTGTAGAATATTGACAAAAAAAAACGTTCTAGCATATATACCGCCACGACAACGTGCGGGCAACCGGGATGCTATTATATTTACAAATTTGGCTGTAAAGTCTAGCAATATCAGCATACATTCTTTTAAACTTGTCATGGTCACTTTTTTTCGTTCCGTTTTCCGATAAAACAACATTGTATGTTAGTATTATACTCACTATCAAAAGTAGCGATTCGTTTGTTTGGAAGTTTTTTTTAATATCCAAACTTACTAATATGTTATGTCACACGTAAAGTATGCGTGAGATCAGACAGCGAAAATTACAACAAATTACAAAATCTGGTGAATAGGTACTTTAAAAGATTCTCGATATTTTCCTCGACGTTTCCAATGTGTTGAGTTAAACTCGTTGGACCTATTAATTTGTCTCTTCAAATAAATGATCATTTAAAACTGCTATAGTTTTAGCATGTTAACCGAAAAAAAAATCTGACGGACTTACGAATAGACACTAATTTTATTCATCTGAGTAGATA
This sequence comes from Euproctis similis, assembly GCA_905147225.2. NCBI lineage: Eukaryota > Metazoa > Arthropoda > Insecta > Lepidoptera > Erebidae > Euproctis > Euproctis similis. The sequence continues at coordinate 6,917,307 of LR990107.1, forward strand.
ATTAGATATCTAACACCGAGAGTTTCATAGAATTATGTACAGTAATTCTGAAATAAGCTTAGTCAAAGAAACAAAATTCAACTTTCGCATGTTGATATATATAAGAGCGTTAATAACTAGTACTGATATTAATACCTTGTCGCTACATACATGATTAGTATTATACATATCATGTATGTGGCGAAAAGCCTACAATATTAAAAAAAAATTTGGAAAATCCAAAAGTGCGCGCCTCACACGCTATTTGTCCTAGAAATCGGAGAAATTTGAATTGAATATAAGAAAAAAAGAATATTATCATTGATGAAATAACTGTTTTAACACAGCACTATTTTTTTTTAATATATAGTTATAAATAAAAAAAAATAAAAAAAAAATATAATTTTCTTATAGCACCTGTTGTTGAAAAAATTATTTTCTACATTACCGACAAACGGTGCGAAAAATAAGAAAAAAACAAAAAAAAATGGTTGAGATACGGAATTCGTTATTCTGTAGAAGAACTTTCATTTATATCTTTTGAATCGTTCAGAGTTTAATCACGCGAAGCAATAGGGATCATCCTCAGGATGTACAGAAACGTTTAATAAAAGATTCAACTCATTTCATCGCGTATTTTTTTCTTAATCGATGGAACGCACAGACATACAGACCAACGGACGACAATTTTGTTTCTTTATAAATACATATTTCGTCATAATTATTGATGTATATGAAAAAAAAACCTAACTGAACTAACAATTAGAGTTCCTAGTTGCAGAAACATCCATTTTTTCGCGACGTTTATTGATAACTTTTGGTATAAAAACGATTTCATGTTGTAAAATCGTCGCAGAGCGGTCTTTCGAGAATAGAGCACACCCACACGCTAAAGCGTTGTGAGGCGCGCAAAAAACTCAAAAGAAATTCACACATAACATTGGTCAATGTTAACAATTAAAGATATCTGTCTTGGGCCTGCTCGTTCGAGAATACCGCGACCACTCAGAAAGGTAGACGTACACTGGATTGCGACGCGTTACGTACGGTGAGATCTAAGATCTATGATATGTTATGAGTGTTCGGAGGTTCACAACCCTACTTCCTTTTCTTCCAATTTAACTTCCGACTTTAACATTGAATAAGGCCTAAGAGTCAATTGAAACCAACAAAGTCATATTTTTTTCTGAGAATCCGATCAGAAGATACAAGAATATCATTAACGAAAGTTGTCGGTTGTCTATAAATAAGGGCTCCATTAATAAATGCCATGACAAGAAATTGCTTTTGTTGATTTCCATTGGCACTATTTGTTAATTTATTGTATTAACTCAAGTACCCAACGGAGATCTCTGCTCGTTCCAACAAAATTTTATAATTCCTATATCGATCAATGTCAAGATTGTATAAATACTCAGTTTAATTCAATTTAATCTTCTGCATTACATTGTACAATTCTAGTATTGTTGTTTATTTTTTGCGAGAAAGACCCTTTTCTAAGATAGATCATACCTTTATCTCAATATAATAAACAGGATGGGAGATTTACAAAAAACACATTAGCAATCAAAACAACCTCAGTAAAAAACATATGTTTATATTGCAATCAAAGTTTGAATAAATTAAAGCAAACAAAAAGACAGAACTTGAATTAACATACTATATCTATCCAAGTTCGGTATGACGTCGAGCGATTTAAAAAACTAAATCTATGCGTACAGTGGAGGTAGAAAGCGACGAGCGGGGAATCAGTCTGGTTACAGATTTTCAAGGACAATATCGATTTTCTGAATATACCTGGTACACACTTGCCTAACTACACGACCGAGTCATCTACTGGCGTTAATTGTACACAATTAGATAGCAATGCCGCAACTTTATAATGAACTATCCTATTTTTTAATATTACAATACCGTTTATTAAAAGTTGTTGATAATAGAAAAAATACTGTTCAAGGACAACACTGCCACAAACAGCTGATACTAGACTTTGAATTATACCACACTACTTTATATTTATATATCGATATTATAAAATAAAGTTATATGTATTAAAATATTACTTTTATATTTATACTCACATGTACAGGTCATCGGCAACATTCGTCGAACTTGTGGCTTCTGATAATACTGAGCAGCTCATTACTGTTTCTAACATATATATATTTATATCAATTACTATATTGTTTAATATGGTCGTATTTAATTCGTATTTTTTTTCAATACACTATTTTATTCGACGGCTACATTTAAACGTTTGCACTTTATCACTGGTTCCAATCAATCTATGATGGCTAATTGATGTATTAACATTACCCATGATACCATATTTTATAGACGCGGAAAAAGAAGTCACGTTATCTTTGAGAGTATTAGAATAACTGCTGCTTTGGGGATGGTAATGCTAGACGACATAACCTTGTTTGTAAAGCGGCCGTCCAATCTTTTTATTTTTTCCGTATCCGATACTATAGGGGCATATAACGGTACGCCACGACAAAGTTATATCATTGGGGTAAGGGTACGAAGCGCGCATGCTCTAATTTAACCTTGAGCGCGCTTCCTGGTTCATGGACAGCGGTGTGACGTAGGCACCTGCCTTCTAGGTCAATTTTTCGTCTCCACTAAATTTTACCGACAGTGATTGTAGCTACGATTCTTAGGCAAATATTTTTTAAAAACTTAGAATACTCGTCACCACTAAGTTAATCACATACAAAATATTATTGCTAGTTCTATGGATGTAATTAATAAGTAGAAATAGTGAGAGACTGTAGTGTTGAAGAATTATATGATTCTCTCTTTGTCTACTTTCTATAGTAATGTGACCAGGAGTTGATGTCACGACCACGCTTACAAGTTTCCTCTTTGATTAAAACTTCTGGTTCTTTGGATGAAATTTCTGCTTGTTAAAAGTTTACGACAAGACAATAAATAAAAAACAAATAAAAAAAGCCTTTTATTTCTTGCGTGATCACATTACAATTTGCATCGTTATTATTAATTTCCAATTTACATTCCATTAATATAATGTTTGATATTATATCTGTATATTTATTTCTTGACTTTCGCGAATCTCACTCATTGATTAAAACTACTTTTAGGATAAATAAACGCGATATAATCCTAAAAGTTGTTTTAATCAATTATATCTGTATTCTATATTATTGTGTTAAATGTTATGTTATCCATAATAGTTATTGGATTATATAAATTAATAAAGATAAATAATTAATAAGATAAATTAAATTCATAATAATCATTGGGTTTGGACTACTAACTTGAACACGTAAATCGCAACGACGTAAGTCGAGTACCTACTGCCTGTGTTGATGTGAACTCTGGATAGGAGTCCAGGACTATCAATAAGATGTTTCAAATCTATTTCTATTACAAGATTGACATGTGTGGCTATTATTTAAAATTTAGCAAATAAAAGAACCAGTAGATACTTAACACGTTCATTGCGTTATGCGGTCGAATTGGTACATGCGTGACTTCTCGCTGGTGCGGCAGACAAAATCGCGTTCTTTCACTCTGTGCGGGAGACAGCTACGTTAACATTTCTACCAGTATAACAGAGACAAATATACATATTATTATAAGCCTGTATCCCATGGGGGTAGGCAGAGACTTTGGCTTTCCACATACTACGATCCTGATACACATCTTTCGCCTCAAGCACAGTCATTCATCTCGTCATGCATTTACGTCGGTTGCGGGTGCTGCGCTTTTTGCCTTTTTTATACAGGCCATTTATTTGGTCGTGGTAGCTCCGTCTTGGTCTCCCGATCTCGACCCTGCCACTCACATTCGCTTCGTAAACTCTTTTAGTCAATCGGCTTTCATCCATTCTTGCAACATGACCAAACCATCTTAACGTACTTTTCTCCACTTTGGTCACCACATCATCCTTCAACTTGCATTTCTCCCTTATCACGATATTTTTCATTCGATCCGCAAGGGTGACTCTACACATACTTCTCAGAGAACGCATTTCCACTGCATGCTTCGCCTGCCACACCCAACACTCACTCCCGTATGTTAGAGTTGGTACTAACACACCATTGTGAATTGTCAAGCGTGCCTTTTCAGACACAGCCTGACTACGCATCAAGGCATGCAATGCACCATTAACTCTGTTACCCGCAGTCACTCTCCTTTCAATATCTTCCTCACATTTTCCGTCTCTTGTAAACATACTTCCCAAATATACAAACTCATTCACTTGCTCCAATTTATCGCCATCCAATATCATATCACACACTGTGACCTCTTTCTCTCTCTCCACAACCATAACTTTCGTCTTGCTTACATTTATTTTCATGCCTCTTTCTCTAAACCCTTCATTCACCAAGATTAGCATGTCTTGTAACTCCGTCGCCGACGGAGCAAGTCTACCTGGTCATCGGCGTGCAGTAGGCACTTGTCACGCACCTCTTCCATGGTTAAACCACATGCAGTCTCTTTCAGATTTGTCAGACAACTATCCATATAGAGATTGAAGAGCCATGGTGACGCAACACATCCTTGTCGAACACCTTTATAGATATTAAACCAGTCTGAGTGCGCCCCGTTCACCTTGATACAGGTTCTAGAATTCTCATATAGAGAATTTAAAGCCCCCACCAGGCGCTCGTCACCCCATATGTATTCGACAGCGTTGACCATAATTCATTCCTGGGTACACGATCATAAGCCTTCTCCACATCCAGAGATGTACAAAATGGTTTTAAAAAAGCATTAGACGTAGCTGTCTACCGCACAGAGTGAAAGAACGCGATTTCACATGTCAATCTTATAATAGAAATAGATTTGAAACATCTTATTGATAGTCCTGGACTCCTATCCAGAGTTCACATCAAAACATGCAGTAGATACTCGACTTACGTCGTTGCGATTTACGTGGTCAAGTTACGTCAAAGAATGTTTTGGCACTATTCCTCAATCTTACGTCAATTGTTTCGATTTCCAGCAAATGAAAGTTGACTTGTCGCGAGACTAATACAACAATTTGTGTTGCTCATCAGTATTCCATTATTATTATAAAATTAATTAATAACACACAAATACAATAACACACAAATAGGTACAAGTTAGTAAAAAGCTTACAGGTATCCATCGTTACCTTTAGAGATTGAGAAATTTCTTGCCAATTTCTACAAAAATAATGTTGATGAAAACTTTGGCTTTCCAGTTATTGATTATGGTGTTGTGTGCTATCTCGACCTGAATGCAGATCTCCTCAACAAACAACTTGACCGTCTTCTCAATAATTGCATTCGATTCGTTCACAATCTTCGTAAATACGATCATGTTTCTTCATTCCGCCGACAATTAAAATGGTTACTTCTTCGTCAGCGCCAAAACCTACATACACTGTCAATGGTCTTCGTGCTTTTTTTTATGGGATAGGAGGGCAAACGAGCAGACGTGTCACCTGATGGTAAGTAACCAACGCCGCCCATGGACACCAGCAACATGGGGAAGGGGGTGGGTGGGCCTCCGGATACCTCTCTCACTAAACGAAACGCGGCATGAGCCACTTTACGTCAGTCTTCTGAGAGGTCGTGGTATTTCACCGGTCGAGGCGGCCCATTCATGCAGCGGACTGCTTGGCTCTACCACTGTGCTACTCAACTCCTCTAGTGCCCCCACCTACTTATACTCTGATTTCAAATATGTCTACTCCAATCAGAATCGGAAACCCCGCTCTTCTAAGAATCTGCCTTGTGGCGCATTGGTAAAACTACCAGCTGCAGCATTGAGGTCGGAGGTTCGATTCCCACCCGAGCACAAATATTTGTGACAAACATGAATATTTGTGTGGCGTCTGGGTGTTTTTCTATGTATTTACAAAAGAAAAGTATATATGTATTAATATCCGTTATCTAGTATCCATAACACAAGCAATTAGTTGCTTAGCTTGGAACTAGAGGGCGCTCTGTGTATTGTGTCCAAGATATTATTATTTATTTTATTTATTTATCTCCTCCTTACATGCCCTCAGAACAGCTCTAGCCTTGTACATTCTTCTGTCAACATACAATCCATTCTTCTCTGGAATTCCGTCCCTCTCGAAATCAGAAAGTCAAAAAGCCGAAAAATTTTTAAGTCTCGTGTTCATGAACTATATATGAAGCAAATTCTGGAAACCGGCTAAATAAACCTCTTCAAACTTAACCAATAACCATGATGCCAATTTTTTTTCTCTGTGTGTTGTATATATGTAGATTTATTTGTTTGTGTATAAATGTATTGATATGCGCTCTCGCGGCCTGTCGGCGGCCTCCTTCTGGAGCATTACAGCTTCGCAGAAGGAGACCACAACCCTCCACTCCTCCTCTCCCGCCAGCGTTGCCGCGATCAATGCCGGGCGGGGACAGGTTTCGCCCGATCCCGTCCACCAGAACTTGAAGCTCGGCCGGCCAAGCTGGCAGACCTTCAGCGTGTGCTGGTCGAATGCGCAATGGTGGCATCTCACCGTCTCTTCTTTGTTTTCGATACAGATACTCACCGAAGCACCCATGCCCGGTGAGTATCTGACTCAGCCTGTAGGTGACAGTGCCCCATTTACGGAGCACCCAGGCCTCGCTTTTTTTAGTATAATACATGTACCTAAAGGTACGTGGTTTTCGATTAACGTCGCATATTTCGAGAGCCTAACACGCCGTAAAAACGAGGACTGAATATTTTTTTCTAAGTCTGTAATACTGGATGGGGAGTTACAGTGTTAGAAAAAAAAATCTACAATATAATGACGAAAATATTGTTTTATTCAGCTAGTTTTTGGTATGATCTTTAACAATCTTTCTTTTATTAAAATAGCTCGAACATTAACATTATTAGGAACTACTAAATATAAATTTACTTTCATCAAATCAGTCCTAGTAACACAGGACCCGTATCTGTGGTAGTATGTTACAGAATAAGGGGCACAATGTTACAAAATAAAATAATAAGAAATTAACAAATGATAAAAAGGATTTACCTTCTATTAGATATTAAACTTCTTGAAAATATTTTTTGGAAAATTATATCAGTATGTCGTTTGGTCTTTTTTTCTCTCCAACATTTACAAGAGGAAGCAGAATTCTAATATCCTCTAACAGTAGTAGCATTGCCGTATCTGGTTCAAGTCGAAAATAGAAATGATTGTCAATATAACTACTTTTCGAAAGTAATAAATAATCCTCAATATCTGTCAGCAAATTTCAGCAAACAGCTTTACAGTGTGCACCAGAGTGGCGCGCAAAATTGAAAAAAATAACAAAAATTAATTTCGGTATGCACTAAACAATTCTACGGTAATATATAGCTAAATAAACATTAAAAGAAAGAAAGCTATCAACATTTTTCATAAAACACATCCGGCGAAAAATTAAAACTTTGAAACGGTTTAATAACACAAAAACAATTTTTGTTTGTTAATTTTCAAGCGCAGAACAAACTGTAGCAAGAACAACAAAATAAAGGTGAAGGCTTGTGAGCTATACATTATATTATAGGTACAATAACCTTACTCACTACGTAAACGTCTCAATAATATTATTAGCTTAGATATCTTTTTACGGGAAATCCACGTTGAGTTGTTAACGACAGCGCCGAGAAGTTAAATCTTACATTTAAATCTTGAGCTCACACTTTACTTTCATATTCAAATCGAAACCAATAATCGTTTTTTGTTCATGTTATTACAAAACTAGCTTTCCCCATTATAACTTAGGTAAGTGTAGGTATCTAGTAGATATCAGTCTATATCTAAGTACATACTGTACATAAATTTTTAATAGGATGTTATAAACTTTTCACACGGTCATTAGAGAAAAACGAGTAAATGGTATTATTATATCAGGGCTTACATTAAAAGGTATATTTTTTTTGTTTCGCGTCCATAAATAAGAGGTATGTATCGCCAATCTTTGGCCCATATAGCGAAACCTATTAATGAGTGTTCGACCCTTAATATTAGGTTCGGCTTCGGCCAAAACTCCGTGAATGTCTGAGGAGCTCGAGTATTTTAATGGGCATGATTTTTTTTTTTTTAAATTAGCACACGCTTCCCCCCTCTCTAAAATGGCAAAATGAACATAAATTATTCGTTTTAGACCCAAATCTTCACAATTTAATCGGTCTCCATGACGCTTTAGTAACTAAAAAATTTAGCGGTACGGGCTTCCCTACTATATTGGACTGTATCTTGCCACGGCGTTTCAAATCCTCTACCCATCTTTGGACAGTAGCATATGATGGAGGACTTTCCCTCACGTCTCGCACAATATCTGAATAAATTTGTTTTGGCGTTAATCTTTTTATTTATATTCTGTGACGGAACGGTGTTCAGTTCTATCCTTTTCTTCAGAAACCGCAAACTTCGTTTGCTAACGATCCTTATTTTTTTTTTACGCGAGGAAATGCTTTATGCACTCCCTCAGCCTGGGAACGGCTGGGGGTAGTGTGGGACTCCCAAAACAGTGAACTGCAATCCGATCCTAGGGTTACCCACTAAAACCTCGCGGCGGCCTTCCTCCGGCGTTGGGGTGGCCCAGGACAGTGCGTCGGCCCTCTGGTCCACCCCGCCGTCGCCCCCCCTCTGTTACGAGGGCTTGCTCATCCTCGGGGAGCCTCGGCGAAGCTCCCCCGCTCGGCGGCCTCCTTCTGGAGCATCACAGCTTCAAAAATCAAAAATCAAAACTCATTTATTCAGTTTAGGTCTTGTCAGACACTTATGAAGGTCACTTTTTTTTTTTTTTTGTTTTTTTTTTATTACTATAATTTACACAACAAAATGCACTAACAATTCAAATTGTTACAAGTGTAAGAAGTAATGAGCGGTTTATTTAAAAACTTTGTCGTCCTCCAAAAAATCGTTGATACTATAATAAGCTTTGCTGATGAGACATCTTTTAACATACGCCTTAAATTTAGTAAACGGCATCTCAATTACATTTTCAGGAATCTTATTAAAGAAACGTACACAATTACCCATAAACGAGTTATTAACTTTTTTCAGACGGAAAAACGGCGTAGCAAGTTTATTTTTATTTCTTGTATTAAATGAGTGCATATCACAATTTTTAGGAAAAAGATGAATGTTTTTCTTAACATGAAGAATATTATCTAATACGTATTGCGAGGCAACGGTGAGAATATTAATTTCTTTGAATTTCGCAGAAGGAGACCACAGCCCTCCACTCCTCCTCGCCCGCCAGCATTGTCGCGACCAACGCCGGCGGGGACAAGTCTCGCCCGATCCCGTCGACCAGGACTCGTCGCTCGTCCGCCCAGGCCGGGCAGACCTCCAGCGTGTGCTGGGCCGAGTCCAGGTCGGATGCGCAATGGTGGCATCTCGCCGTCTCTTCACGTTTTATTCGACTCAGATACTCACCGAAGCACCCGTGCCCGATAAGTATCTGAGTCAATCTGTAGATGACAGTGCCCCATTTACGGAGCACCCAGGCCTCGAGGTGGGGCAGGACGGCTCCGACGGCGCGTAAACGCACACCGCCCTGGAGGACTAGCGCGTCGCGCCAGTCCCCCAGGACCCGCCGGAAGGCCTCCCGCCTCCACACTTCGTGACCCCGCGCGTCCGGGCCCCCACCTCCCCGGCCGAGATCGTACCCGGCTGCGTACATCTCGGCCAGGATGATGAAGGGGGGGGGAACGCGCGAGGATCGTCGCCGCCTCGTACGATATCGTACGGTAGCCCCGTACGATCCGTATGGCCATGATCCGCTCCAGACTCCTCAGCAGAGCCCTGGAGCGGGAGGCCCCCGCGAGGTCTCGCGACCAAACGGGGGCCCCGTACAGGGCCACGGACCGGGACACGACGCCACCGTAGAGGCGGCGAACTCCCTCTCCCGGTCCCCTGAGGTTGGGCAGCAAGCGGTGCAACGCGCCTGCCACCCGTCGCGCTCGGGGGACCATCCTCACGAAGTGCTCCTCGAAGGTCCAGCGGCTGTCCAGGGTGAGGCCGAGGTACTTCATGTACCGCCCCACCGGGACAGCCGTGTCACCCACCCGGATCCGCGAGGCCGGAGGCTCCCGGCCCCGAGTGAGCCGGTGGAACCACAGCGCCTCACTCTTGTGAGGCGCTACCTCCAGGCCGAGCCCGCGGATCCGTCTCACGACGATAGCCACCCCCAGCTCGGCGAACCTGAGCGTACGCTCGAAGTCGGGCCCCGTGGCGACCACCAAAGTGTCGTCTGCGTAGCACACGACACTCACGCCACAGGGCAGACTGGTGCGGTGCTAAATCGATCCTAAATTTTGCCCTTTTGCCATTGTGCCCTTTCCCTAAAGTCTATTGTAGAATCTAATAATTTAACTCTCCTACCTCTTCATGCTACTCACCATTTCCCTAACTGTAATCCATCTCTTCTTGACCTAATCTTTGTTTCATCGGCTGAGTTTGCTGTTAAACATGGACAGTACCCAGCTGACAGTTTCTCTTACCATGACTTGATCTTTCTTTCGTATAAAATCCGCCCTCCTAAGGCAAATCGTAAGATTTTGCTGCAACGAAATTTTAATGGCATGGACCGCGATAAGCTTTGCATGGATGCCGACAACATTAACTGGGTACCGTTATTAGAGTCGAATAATACAGATTATAAGGTCAACTACTTCAACGATTCCTTAATTAAACTATACGATGTCCATGCGCCTATTCGCTCCATAAAAATAAAACATCTACCATCTCCTTGGCTGACAAATGAAATAAAAGACTTAATGAAACTTAAAGCCGCAGCTAAGTGCCGATATAGATGTCGTCCTACAACTACCAACTTGGAGAAATACGTCGCTGCAAGAAACCGCTGCAATAAGATGTGTAGGAAAGCACAACGCCAACATATCCACGCTTCTGTTGAAAATGGTGATCCAGCAAAAGTCTGGAAATTTCTAAAATATTTAGGTGTTGGAAGGGCACAAAGTAATGCTACGCCTATAAATATTAACATTAATTCTTTAAATCAACACTTCTCTTCTTCGTCCAACTTTGACAGGACCACACAAAGTAATACACTTAAATATCTTTCATCACTTCCAACACCTGATTATTCACAATTTGAATTCTCACAATTTGCCGCTTGTGATGTTAAGAAGAACTTACTCTCGATATCATCAAATGCGATCGGAAACGACTGTGTCAGCCGAAACATGATTATTCCCATTCTTGACCAAGTTTTACCCATATACTTAACTTCTCTATATCCTCCGGCTTCTTTCCAACAACATGGAAAGAAGCTCAAATTATCCCTCTCCCGAAAAAACCTCGACCTCTGTCTTTTACCGACTACCGTCCCATTTCCATTCTCCCATTTCTATCTAAGGTCTTAGAACGCCTAGTCCACTCACAACTTAGTTCTTTCCTTAATCAAAATAATCTCCTAAATCCCTTCCAATCCGGTTTTCGTGCTGGCCACAGTACTGTTTCCGCGCTGGTGAATATCACCGATGATATTCGCCTTGGCATGGACCACGGGAATCTTACGGTCTTGTCCCTCCTTGATTTCAGTAATGCCTTTAATACCGTAGATTTCCGTGTTCTGCTGGGTATACTTCGTTCTCTTAACATATCTCCAACGGCGGTTGATTGGTTTCAAAGTTACCTGTTTGGTCGCCGGCACCGTGTCCGGCTTGACGACAAATATTCCGATTGGACTGATACTACTGCCGGTGTACCACAGGGTGGCGTTCTCTCACCTCTTCTCTTCGCTGTCTTTATAAATTCTATCTCTAATAATTTAACTTCAACCTACCATCTTTATGCAGATGATCTGCAGATTTATACACAAGCTCCACCAGAGAAAATACAACATGCAATTATGTTAATGAATCAAGATCTGGAAAGAATATGCGAATGAGCTATAATTATGGCCTTAGCGTTAACCCGTCAAAAACTCAGGTCATTGTTGTCGGCAGCTCCAGGATGATAGCAAGACTAAATTTGTCTCTGTTACCTCAGGTTTGTTTCAATGGAACCAACCTACCTATAGCCACCAAGGTTAAGAATCTAGGGGTCTATATCGATAGCACTTTATCCTGGAGTCCTCAACTGCAAGAAGTCCTTGCGAAGGTTACGAAATTTCTTGCCTATTGCCACTAAAACTACACTCGCGCAATCTCTCCTTCTTCCTATTCTCGATTATGCCGATGCCAGCTATCTGAATCTCACTGAAGCACAACTTGACAAACTTGAGCGTCTTCAAAATATCTGTATCAGATTTATATTTGGCCTTCGCAAATATGATCACGTTTCAGAGTATCGTAAAAAGCTCAAGTGGCTTCCTATTCGTCTTCGCCGGAATACTCACATTCTCGTGTTATTATTTAACATTTTATTTAATCCTAATTCCCCCAAGTATCTCAAGGAACGTTTCGAGTTCTTACATGACACACATTCGAAATATCTTAGGTCATCGGAAAACTTGAGATTGGCTGTCCTAAGACACTCCACCCATTTCTATGGGCAATCGTTTTCCGTCCAGGCAGTGCTGCTTTGGAATGCTTTGCCTGTGGAAATCAGGAAAGCCAAATCCATAGCATGTTTTAAATCTCTTCTGGCGCAACATTTTGAAACATTTTAATTTGTTAAATATCTGTTACTTTTGTATATACGTGTGTCTGTAATTCTGTAGGTCTGTGTATATTTTATTATTTGCTTACTGACTATTTAATGTATTATATTTTAGAATTATTTATTTATTTATATATTTAATTATGTATATATCTATATGTTCATTAATGTATTTATGTATATTCTGAATGATGTATTTATTAATTATGTTTTGTCGATTATTACACCTGATTACCCGTGTCTTGTATTTACTATTGTCCATCCAAAGGTTGCCTGTAAGAAATTGCTTTTAGTGATAAGGCCGCCATTTGTATTTTTATTTATTTAGTCTAATGTATTTTCTTGTTTTCCTACATTCTATAGGTGTACAAATAAAGAGTTATCTATCTATCTATCTAAATTTTGCAATTTTAGTTAGGTACCTACTTAAATAATGAATGGCGTGGTTTTAGAAGCCATACGATAAGAAAACTAAATAATTAGTTGAGGAGTTGTGGAGAGTTAATTAGATTAATTTACGTCACCTGTAATATTAATTAGATTCGGTATTCTATTGGTTAACCACTATCCCAGGAACTTTGAACACGGGGATCAGAATAGTTTTGGAACCATTTATGAATTCTGATGAACATGCATAGCACTTCTTTTTAATATTTAAACACAAATGCAAATAGTTTTTATTATAGGTATTGAATTCGTGCGTTCCTGTAGAGTGATAGTCGCGCAGTTTGCTGCATCAATGAGCCGGCTCGACCGGTTAAATACCACAACCTCTCAGAATATCGATGTAAAGTGGCTCAAGACGCATTTTCCTTGGTTAGAGTTTTCGGGAGGCCCAATCCTCTACATCTAGACCTCTTACTTCTCTATCCCATGCATTAAGGCTTACACTATCTGTATTGCAGGTGTCCTTGGACGGCTTAAGTTACATACCATCAGGTGACAAGCTTGCTAATTTGCTCCATTATCCCATAAAAACTGTAAAATAACGTCGTCAGTGCAGTGTTTTCGGTAGAACTGATCCGACTCCATGAGGAGCGGGTGGTAGTGTTCCTGCGACCCAGACGTGTGTGGTGACGAGGAATACTACAGTGGGTTTCTTCACATTTTAAGTTGTGAGGCGGAGTCTGGCATAACCAGCTGGTATGAACTATAACAGGTTTCCAGTGGCATAATAAAGGGCTCAATGAGGATTTCGTCACGATAATAGCGTACCAAGCGTACAACCAGCGCCGGTCCACTTAAGTTTCTTACGGATTTTAAGTTCCATTTACACCTGGATTCAACTCGAGGCTTCTGATTTAAAATAAATAAAAAGACAAGAGTTAAAGGGGTAAATAAAACTACAGCAAATCAAAGTTCATATCGCTTTAATGCCTAATCGTATTGCCACTTTCTTAAAATCACATGGAAGAAACAATAAAAGTATTAAACAAATACTTTAAAAAAAACTTACAATTTAAACAAATTAAATAATTCATAATTATTTTCTTTTTATCATTTTTTTTATAACAATAACAAAGCGAATAGCAAGATTTTAAATGCGGCGTGCGACGGTGGCGCCGCCTGCGCATGAAACTAATACGATACCTAAAATCACAATAGAATATCAATATGGGCAATAGGGTAATGTGTGCAGTGAAACATTTTGACATCATACCTTATGAGTAGCGGACCGATGCTGTGAGTCGGCACACGAAAACTCATAAAGAAAGATGTTCATAAATCATTCATCATTTATAATCGATAGTAACCGCTGCTCCAAATGGATAAAGAAACACGCTAAACCCATTGCACTTTAAGATATTTCATTAACTGTTCATGCAAAATAAAAACAACAGCTAAATCAAGTCAATGGAACCATTTTCAATCGCCCAATTGTCTCGATTGATCACGAGGGGGGGGGGGGGGGGTGATTGGCTATCACAAACATCACATAGCATGCAAATCTCAAAGATATGTTAATTTATAAAATATAATCCAATCAAAACCATGACTTGATTTAGAGCCACAAAAACGAACTGCTTAGCTGTTCTCACAAAACATGTGATATGTGTACACCGAGCTATTAAAAATAGTATGTTAGCTAAATTACATTTAAATCAACAAGTTATTATTGACAAAATAAGAAGAAGAAAAAAGAAGAGAAAAAAAATCTTATTAATTCATATAAACTAAATAAAGATTTTATTATATTTTATTAATTACGTAGCTATATGGGCTATTCTAGCGGAGGGTGGGCTCAGCACTTATACTACCTAAGTCTCTGAGACTTATAGCCTCTATAGTTTGTAAGTAAACAACATCGTTTTACCGTTCGTAATTGTTATAACTAGACACGTGTGTACTAAATAGAGTGTTCATTATTTTTAATAAGTGTTCTAAAATAATTGACCGAAAATATTTTGGCAAATATGAGCAAGTTATTATGAGATCAGTACTCTCTCACTCGTTACAATCATTGCGAAACTTTAAACATTAAACATTATTATTATTAATATACGTTTAAATACTGGCAATGTTCCGGCCTTATCTCGCTCACGTAAACATAATATCCATAACATCCCAAATATCATTGAATATAATATATCACTTACACAATATTAATTATGCAAAAGTTGAATAGCAATGCGCTAGCTAGTGCTAGTTGCTAAAAAGCCGACCCCCCGTACCCGAACAGCCCGTCACAAAAATTTTTAGAATCTTCAATTTACATACAATTTTATTTGTAAATAATACACAATAATAATAATAATAACCTAACATTAGAATTGTACAACATCTAATTTCTCATATTAATACTAACACTATGCACTGTTAAGTCTAAAATGTGTGTTATTTTTTTTTCATCAATACGTTAATAGCATTTACGAAGGATCGTTTAAATGTTTAAATTAGATTCACAGTGAAAAATAGTATTCATATCATTTTGCAAGAGAGGTTTCGTAGAGTCGTATTTTGTTTGGTGCTATTATAAAAATATAATAAGGTATATTTATCATTTTGTAAAGGACAACAACGAAAAGAGCATATCGCATAAATTCATTTGATGAAGATGTTCGTCTTTAAGAGCTTTACGAACCCCTTACGACACAACTGGGCCCGTACTTATAACCAGATGTTACCTTTGTATGAATTTGAGATTACTGGTGACAAAATCTAGGTTTACATTCGAGCTAAAACCACTGCACAAAAAAATTGTCAGAGTCCACGTTAACAAGATATTGAAGACCAGTTACATATTAAATTGCACTACCCCTAAACTTCTTAAACAAACTCCCATTATGAGCATTGTATGGTTCGTTTACGGTTGACATTTCAAGTTATTTTACAAACATTGTTCAAAACATTATTTATCATATTATTATATTAGCTGTTGTATTCGACATATATATATAAATAAATATACATTTGTATGTGTCAGAAAAATTCGACGTATTTTTAAAAAATAAAAACTCGTTTGATAAATTGTCGTTTAACTGTCACAGCTAGTGACGGCTATTGTCTATGGTTTAATAAAAATCTGAACTCTGCATGCAAACGAGTGCGAGTTAAACTTGAAACATTTAAAAAAAAACTTTATAATTACCATTAAAATCTATGCAATAAAAAGTTTTTAGTTTGTACAAGTTAATATTACGTAAAGAGAATTACGACGTACACTTGTGTTAGTGCAAAAATAATGATAATATTATTCAACGTTAGTATCTAACTAAATATGTGATTTTGTTTATACAAATTGGCCACAATTTGCGGTAGATAAATCTAACAAATGTTATTTTTAAAATCTACAAATAATCGATACATTTGGACAATTCAGAATCGAGTGATCGTTTTATACACAGTTCAAGCGAAATAAGACAGCGGCCAAGTATTGTCTCTGACTGGCGTTCCAACAACAGACTACCCCAGCGAATTTCGTACCGTCATATTAACTTTAAAATCTTTGTATTAATTGGCTTTTCTCTACTATAATACGCATGTATTATACATAAAAACCGGCCTATCGAATCACATTATCTATTGCTGAAATTAAAAATCTGCAAAAAAAAAAATTTTAAACATTTAAACAAACAAACTACTGAAGCGCTTTGTTTTACACTATGTGAAGCAAAGTTATTTTATTAAAGTAAAACTTACAAAAAAAAAACCTTAATTGTAGTCTAACACGAGCTATCTACACAAATATTTCTTTATTGTCATCAAATCTATCAAACATTTGTAGAGACACATTAGTTTTTTTGATCGAAGTTTATAATTTATACCAAACTATTGGCAATATATTGAAAGTATCCATATTATCTTTTCACAGAGTCACGTTACTATGTACAAAGTACATAACTATTTGACAAATGAACCAAAACACATACTGGTGTTAACATACCGACCTGGACCTTTTAATTCTGTTTTTATTTTTACTAAAGTCGTATGTGTCTAAATAAATTTAAAGTATACAAACAAATAATGACATTGCAAATCTCTTATCTCTTCTTTGTTTATTGCTTACTCGCTCACACACTTTAAAACTTTACCGAGTTTATGTATAGACTTATATGTAGATTTAATGCAAAAATAAAGTCATATTACTGATAGACAATTATCATTTTTACAGAGCAAAAAAAAAACATTAGGTCAAGCATCGCAGCAGTTTACTTACTGTTGGAACTGAACGTTTCTATAAAAGTACACTTAAAAAACTGTAAAATGTATATTAAAAAAGCAATGTTATTAATGAATAAAAATTATAGCAATATTTTTGAACACGTTTAGCGCCACCTAGTTTCCCAACCGAGCAACAAATACTTGTTTCATTAACATGGAAAACGAACATTTTTGGAAGTTGCGTTTTTTTATTTCAATTTTTAAACGCCCAGCAACTTTATGAGCATGGAGGTGTCTCCATGCTCATAAAGTTTGTGCGCGGATGAAGATCAACCCCTGCCGACCTCCACTGGCCGGTCGTTAATATTATCAATGCACAAGTAGGGCTGTCTTAAGTAATAATTTCGATTGTCAGTAGTCATCTAGCAATGGAGTCTCTTAGAAATTTCATACCGGCAGATTGATGTATCTGAACTAAGAGTCTAAGAATAAATATATAATATATTAATCATATTTATATTTACATTTAAAAAATACCAATATTTTCAAATCGCGCGCGTAGCGGGTGATCTTATATTTATATAAAGCGATATTAATAATCTTATTATATATTCCTGCGCATTTTTTTTATATATCTTTAGATTAATATTGCAACCTCTACGCTTTAACTTTTACTTACATGTCGGAATTACGCAAAAGTTTAACAGTGCCTACTTCAAATATATTATTTTAAAGTCAAGCGTCAGACTCTAAAAATTAAACGACCAAACCAAATGCATTTAATGACGAGTTAAGAGAAAAACAATTTAATAAATTGAACTTAAACCTGTTACAGCTAAAATATATTTAAACTACTCTGGCCAATCCACAAAAATAGGACAGCAGAAGACGCATTGTTGACTGCATATATAATTATATATTAACAAATTATTTGCATTTTATTTCTA
Source organism: Euproctis similis (assembly GCA_905147225.2). Lineage (NCBI taxonomy): Eukaryota > Metazoa > Arthropoda > Insecta > Lepidoptera > Erebidae > Euproctis > Euproctis similis. The sequence goes on from LR990107.1 coordinate 6,935,415, forward strand.
TAAAATATAACCGAAATAATTTTTAATTTTCACTTCATTAAACCGAAAAGACAACAAGCATATATATCTCAATTACTATCAGGAATGCCCAAACCTTTTCAAAATGTCAGCGTTCGGCTGACCATGGAAGCTGACTTCATCATACACCAAAAATAATATGTTTCATGTAACCTTGTTCACTATATAAAATTGGAGTGTTTGTTTGATCTGGAGAATCTCTGAAATGGGTCTACCGATTCTTACCGATCACTTAGTTACTTACTATTTTACAGACGAAGCACAGCTAGTTGTATCAAAGTTTTGAATATTACCTCGTCCAATTATTTACCAAAAACAATTGCAAATGCATGGGATTTAAATTTATTCGCCTCACCTTGTGTGTATCGCTTGTGTATCGTTGTCTTAAAATTATTCAGCCCTATACATATATATGAATTGTTTGTACTCAATATCTGATAATATTTAAAAAAAAGAAATCAAAGCTTGTAGGTAATTGATAAAAATCTTTGGATCATCTCGCTTAAATGACATTAGTTTAAAACTGTAGAAAACTGTAGTTTTACATAATTTACGACTACTATATACTTGAAAAAAAAAATGTATGCAAATAGACGTATTAATTTCATTTTACATCAAAGCCTCAAACTTAATGAAACTTATCATTAAAACGCTTTTAAGTGGATTGTAGAAATACTGTTTCTGTACAATAAATAGTACATTTTTATTTATACTAATATACTATAGAGAAAAAATGTAAGTGTTTTAATTTAAGACTCAAAAATATTAATACCACAAAACTAATATAGGGAAAATACCCTAATAATAATAATTTATTGAATAAATAAAGTTTTTGTTTTAGTAAATATTGTATTTATGCTTGTGATAATATATTTATCTCTAAGATTTTCGCGAACCACGTTCATGACATTAAAACAAACTTTAGGATTATATCGCGTTTATTTATTACCAATTTTATTAATTTCCAGACGTTTCGAACTCTTTACAGAGATAAAGAGTAAAGAGTTCGAAACGTCGGGAAATTAATAAAATTGGTAATAAATACACGCGATATAATCCTAAAGTTTGTTTTAATGTCTTGTGATAATATATTACTCGGTATAAATAACTATAGATCTATAAACTATTTTTTCAATTATTATTTATGGACAGTGCTAAGTAAATATAAATATATTATTATATATATTTTTTTTATGTAATATGAAACACTAACACAATTTGGACGGAACTCTATTTGAAACGACTTGTACCGTGATGCTGAAAAATTATTCTATATTTATTAGTAAAATTAATTTAAAAAAAAAAAGATCTATTGAAAGAAAACGTGTCATTTTTAAAAATAAGGGTTGAACATTCCTGATCAAAACATTGGAGCGTTATAGATTCGAGACTAGCGATTTCGTTAGGTAGCAGATATTATTAGAGGTTTCATTTATACTGAGAAGTATCTTTGATACATTTCTCTGTTACGGACTATATGTGAAACTAAAAATTTGTGTCCTCTCTGAAATAATTTTGATTTTTCTTTTTATAAAAAATACGATGTAAAAAATTTTAGATGATGTGTAAAATTGCAAAGAAACCATATCGGAGCAGAGCTATGAATGGCATTTCTCCAGGACGTCAGCCGGAATTTCGGCAGATATACAAAAAAAATTGCGTTCTAAGTAGTGAGGCTATAAAGCGAATGGTGCAAACGTATAATGCAATATTTAAAGAAGGAAATATGTTAATTAATAACATAGAAAGTAGTCAGCAACACAATTGTAAGCTCCGACTATGCGAATGTTCCACATCAGTTCTGAAACGATTGCAAATTAGCACATATACATACCTTACCATAGTTAAATCGTAATCAATAATATTGCATTGAATTTATGATATTATTATATCTACTAAAATTATTAAATACCTAAACGGTAGGTAAATTGCGATATCTTAAAATATACCCTTAAATTCATACAGGAATCTTTCATGTTGTAGCAAATCAAATCAGGGTACCTATGACGAATATAAAAAGCATCGACGCGAAAACGTTGGTGGGAGAAATTCTACAGGATAAACAATTACTTTTAATTGAAAAAGATATCACTGATATATAATAAAGATATTCTTCAAAGTTCCGTAGAAATTGTTGTGAAACTATATATATTCATATGAACTTATGATATCATTTAATTCCGATGATTAAAATTTGCTTCAGGAATCCGTGAATTTCTTGGCTCGCACGGAACTATTTTTAATGTTTGTTTGTTTGTATGTATGTGTCCGTGTGTGTGCATTGATTCTACGATGGTTTTAGAAGTAAACGTCTGCGATGCAATGTATGCTGATTTGGTTGTTGTTGTTTAGCGAGTTAATTATAATAAAGCATGTGTGTCTTAGATTATTTCACTTCTTTGTTGGCGTCCCGCGCTGTGTTAGACCCTCGAACCGCTTGAATGTGTAGTTGATGAATACCCAATCTTTGTACGCCACTTCACCGTCCTGGGGAATTGGCGCTGATGCTGCAAAAAAGTACTCAATGTTCATAACGGATAATGTTAGCAATGAAATAGGAAACCTATGGAAATGACATGTCAACATAAAATTGAAACCACTGTGACGTCATTAGGCCGCATAAAATGGTGGTTTTAGTGCTGTCTTGAAGATTTTATTTATCGATAAACGTTCTTGGTTAATTGTGTTTTAAATATTATAAAATATTAGCTGTTTTAGATAACAAAATAAGAGTACATGTTTTTCTGAGACAGTTGCTGCCTCTAAAGTAACAAGCTACTGCAATATACCTCAAGATAGGTACGCCGCTCAGGAAATGAGAATTATTCAAATTTTAAATTTATCAAGGGGCTGCTTGATAAAAAAAGCAGAGCATTTTTTAATCAGTAAGGACATTTCTTACGACTAAGATCAATTAATCACTACAAGTGAAGATAATTTACAATAGTTTTTTACTCGTTACAGAATAAAACTATTTTATTTAAAAAATTCCGAAGAGAAATTTTGTCGGTAAATTTTTTCCCAACACATTTTTACCGGCTGAACTGACAGTCGGCGACAGCAAAACATGGCGGATAATTGACATAGCTGAAAGAAACTAAAACGGTAGGTATTGTACTCACGTATTTCGAGTTTTACGTCGGGGAAATCGTCGAAGTTCGAAGTGTCGTCGATGGATCTTACTTCTACAGAGATTGCCGCCGGACGCTCTCTAACGTGACTCCAGTCCACGCCGCGGAAGAATGGGACAGACTTGACGTCCTCGATGCCACGTTGCGAGCCTAGTCTGAAACAGACGAGGTAACAAGAATACTTTAATTAAAACGTTCTGACAAACTCGTTTCTGACATAAAACTGATTTGTGATCTCACCATCTGCAGATCAATTTTTATTAAATGCCTGTCTACATCTCTTTGCCCTGTTCCTAGCAATTGGGGTCGGCACAACAGGTTTTCCTATTCCACGCTTCCCTATCATTCGCTTCTTCCACACCAGCACCCTTCCTAATCATATCATCTTTCACACAATCCATGTCGTCTTAGGTCTCGCTCTTTACTTGTTTCCCTGCACTTTTAAATTTATCATTTTTCTCGAGACTTGTGGTCTCCTCCTCTTAAAATGTTGACACCGCGCAAGGCGATTTCTTCTTATCTTCTTAGTTCTTGGCGCAACATTCAAGCTTTTTTCCACACTCACAATCAATCACCTGCCTGTGAGTAATTTAAAAATATAAATTACATATTTACCTGCGATCAGGTTCCGAACAGAAACGCAATATAGTATCCCTGGCCTCCTCGCTGATAGGGATTTCAGGCGGGAAGGTTAGTGACTCCCGCCAGGACATTACTTTTCTGTACGTCTCCTGCGGGGACTCCGAGCAGAACGGGGGATATCCAATCAACATCTCATACCTGTAAAGAACAAAATATAAATTTGTTCAAAAATTCCATCAAACATTTCTAAAAAAAAACGGCATAAAATTAGGCAAAATAAATTTAACTCTTATCAGTGTTACGTCATCAAGCGAAATATAAAATCTTCCAATGCATAAGTAATGCAAAATAAAATATATTTTTATTATACACTTTATATAAAAATACTTAAATCAAATTTCAACAATTGTTGATGAACAAAGTTACTAATAATATTACTTCTGTTATTATGTTACCATGACCGAAAAAGAGTATTTGACAGAAGAGTTGCGCATTCGAAAAAGGAAGAAAACTATGTATAATATAAATAGTTATAATTTGTTTTGTTTCATATTTTGAAATAAATATTAATATCATATTGATTTGATTAAAATCGTGAAGCAACACGTCTAGTTTATATTTAATGCTCGACAAATTAATTGTCTTGTGAGAATAGTGTTGTGGGACAATATTATAACTCAAGGTATGATAATATTTAGTTTAGCATGGCAGAGCAAAAACCGTGAATGCACTATAATAAAACATTACTTAAAACGTATAAAAAATAAATAAGAAAATTTACAAATGGTACATGTAGTTGGTACATAATAAATTCGAAACAATCGCAATGCTAAACAAATTAACTTTGCAGTGCATATTTGAACAAATGAATGTATGTGGCTCATGCCGCGTTTCTTAAAGGCCCTTAAAGGCCGGCAAGGCAACTGTTACACGATATGTGTTGCATGTGTCCACGGGCTTGCTTGCTTAACATGCTTGCTACTTGCTTAACTGCTGTTAAGCATTCTTTATGTAATGCATAAAAAAAATGTTTTAAAAACACAGCAACAAAGAGACTACGATTTTCATACAAACAAATATATATTAATACTATTGATTTATCAATCATAATATTTAACATAAAGTAACAAAAATGTAGTTAAGTATATCAAATGGCAGGAAATTATTGTCATAAAATCTGTGCTTTACTTTAATTTCTCTTGGGTTCTAAAATATTTTAAACGAGAACCGGGCCGCAGCCAACTGCTGCCATCTCGTTATATCCGTCCAAATTAATAACACCTACCAAGATGAGAGTTGATACTTAAGTGAGATACAGTAAGCACAAAAATCGCATTAGAAACATAAATGATTGCGGCGTAATTTGCTGTCGGTACATTATTGCTCTGCCCCCTTGGAAGTCTACTTTAATAACTAGGCATGTCACACAAAATTATTTTTAGATTGGATTAGTAGCTCTAATGATTTACGAATTCAAACAAATTCAATTTATACATAACAATTTAGTATACAGATAGACAAATATTGTTATTGTAAAGCAAAGCGATCGGTAATAACTGCAAATTGGTAGTGCAAGAGTTATATAATCATTTTCAAGAAAAACAAAACGAAGCTTGGGGCGCGCGCACAGCGTTTTAAAAAAGTAGCTGTTCTATAGAGCATCATAAGAAAAACAAACGCTGCCGAGTTCTCCAAAAAAAAAATGAAATTAAATAAACAGATCATAACACATTACACAGAAAAAAAAATAACAAAAGCAAAGTGTATTTCGAATTTAAAAAAAAACATTCGCTCATGGGATTAATATGAGACTATTATAGCAAACAATATTTTATTGCAAAGCAGATTAACAACCATGAAACAATAAATAAATAATAAAAATAAAAAAAGATAAGGCATATAAAAAACGGAATATTAAATATTGAAAAATATGTGCAAAATTATAATTAAAATTATTGCAGTATCAATCGAAAGGAATTTATTTTTAAAATCGAAGAATTTAGCAAAATATCAATATTAAAGTTTTGGACCAATTCAGTTGGTCTCAGATCTTTCACCTGAAGCCTAATATAGCCGAAAATATAAAAGTACTATCCCTGATAAAAAAGTGATTGTAAAATTTGTTATTTATATATTATTTCATTGCAGTTCAATTCCATCTATTACTTGGGGCCGAGTAACTGTTATACAAAGTGTGATTGCCCTCATATCTTCTATAAGTCATATAAATAAATAAACTGAGTACATTATTGATCTTGCTCGAACAAATGAATTATGTTTATTGGCATAACAAACAGTTTATTGGTTACTACTTCAATCAATCAATAGCTTGTCGCTTGAACAATGTTTAGCAACTTGCTCTCTCTGCGACCAGTCTTTAGCTCAGTATTTCTCTGATCATAGTCTACTACTTTAAAAGCTATAACAGTAGTACATTATTAATTTTCTTTTTGCATGATTTTCTTAAATCGAGTGTCATTTAGTATTGTTATACTAACATAATAACACCAAGACTCCACCAGTCCGCTTGTGGGCCGTAGCCAGTTTGCAAGAACACTTCTGGTGCAATGTAGTCGGGTGTACCGACAGTTGAGTACGCAAGCGCTCTTCTGTTCCTCTTCCAGGACTCGGCGCGACGCTTCGAGTCCATCGCCGATGACGACGTTGATACTGCACACGACAGATTGAAGGTGAAGGAATAGTCTACAGAATAGAATTGCACAATATTAGTTAGATACAGGAAGTACATTTACATTGGTGAGATATTATTATCAGTTATTATAGGCCGACATTAAATTTGTATTAAGTCTATTAAATTAAGGTCTCGGTGGTTCAGTGATCGCACCACCCCGATTCTGATTCAGATGTCGTAGGATTGATTCCAGATTCACATAATGTTTTCTCGGAATTCTTTTTGGATGTTATGTGTGATAAATATCACTGCCTGATAACCTTATGACCGGTGTGAGACAATAGAATTGCCATTGGGAGGTAACATAATAATCAGGCGAGTCGTGGCGTAACAGTTGCTGCCTGCCTACTGCCTTCGGGTAGAAAAGGGCGTGAAGTTACAAATCTTTGTCTATTCTACATTAAATCTTGTAGAATGTTTTTATAAATTATCGGCATATATTTATAATGATTAACGTTTTACAAGTAACTTTTCCATTTTATACCCAGCCGAATCAGAGTACAAACACACCAAAAATTTTTGAGAGTTAAGTGTCAGTGACTGACTAAATTATATCCGATCCGATATTACCCAATTTTGTATTCTCTGCTATATGGCAACAAGTCTTCAATTGGTGACAGATTGACTTCAAGAAATCATTAACTGTGTACAGAATACATATACATAAAAAAATGGCAGTTGGACAATATCTAGTACTGCACAACAAAAAAAATACTTTAAGGCATGCGCATTCTTAAAGCTCGTCAAGGTATGTAGGCATGTAGTAAATACTATTTGCGTACTTTCTAAGATCTTAAAGTATAAGGGGAGAGACAGCGGAGAGCGACTTTGTTTTATACTATGTAGTGATAAGATTCTTACTGAAATCCGAAGGCGTTGCCCTGGACAAATCCCTGTAGAAGTCGGTGCGATGACTTTTCTTCAGTCCAGTGCACAGGCCGAAGTCGCTCAGTTTGATGTGGCCGCGGGCGTCCAGTAGCAAGTTGTCGGGCTTTATGTCTCTGAAATATAAATTCGTTTACATTCAGAACACGTCAATGTTGAGCCAATTAGATTCCTTATTCAAGTCATTTCGTGGCATTTTGTATCGCTTCACAATCAATAACTTATGTCCGTCTACAGAACTTTTAATCAGGGCAACGATCCCTGAGGATATAAACTTTTCCGAAGAGGAGTTCCTGCTGGTAAGTACGTTAAAAAAATCAAACATATCTAGCTAGTTCACGTACATTTGAGTCTGAATAAATTACTAAAATAATTACATAAATGTGAATTAGGAAAATGGAGAGATCAAGTTGAGGATTGCAATAAGTCGATAGACTTGTTCTCTGTTCTTGTATGTTTCGTAATTTAAATTAGATTCAAAGCAAAGCGTATTAATTCTTTTATATGTCTGGTATCACTATACATTCTGCTAAACGCGGTATGCCTAGTCAGATTACATAATTATATCCTAAGTCAGTCATTAATTAGACGTAACGATGAAAATTTGTCAAAATAATATAATATAAGCCTTATCACCTGTGAATAAAGCCCAATTTGTGAATACTATCGATGGCAAGCGCTGTCTCGGCTACATAGAACTGGGCGCACTCCTCGCTCAAGGTGTCCTTCTTCATAAGTAAAGTCATCATGTCACCTCCGGGGAGGAACTCCATAATGAGGTACAGATTCATCGGGTCTTGGAAACTGTAGTACATTTTGACCACCCACTGATGGTCGGCTTCCACGAGAATGTCGCGCTCAGCACGTACGTGAGCAACCTGAATTAGATGCATCGTAAGTATTTGAATTATTTATAAACAATTTCCAAACCTAACCTAAGTCCAACCTAAACTATACACAATACCTATTTTAAACAAGTATCCCCTTTGATGTCCATAATAAATCGTGTGTTTCAATCTACGACTGAAAACAAATAGTTTATAAATATGGAAATGTATCTATAAATAGATGCAGACCTGTTCTTTCTCCAGCATGTCAGCCTTCCTGAGTATTTTCATGGCGTATACGTGGCCTGTATCTTTCTTTTGGACTAAACGCACTTCGCCAAACGCACCTCTCCCGATCACCTGCAAAATATCCATACATTTTTTGGTCTCCATTCCACACACTCTTAATATCAGTACATACATTAACCGCCTAAATAGTGCAGTTGGTCAAAATTGTAAGTGACTTACCTTCAAAGGTTCGAAATCCTCGACCCCCAGTCTCGATCGTTTAAGTCTGAGAAATTCCGTTTCTTTTTGCGCATGCTGCTGCCTTTTCTCTTGCTTTTGAGTCTCTGAGAGGCTGTCATCTTTTAGAGACTCTTCAAGTTTTTCGAGCCTGCAGTTATTAAATCATAAGATACATGTAAGAAAAGCCATATTACTATCCTAACTATTAAATGAATAATGAGTAACAGAGATAAACGATAAAATCCATTCAAATAAATAATAAAAGGGCAGCTTAGCAATCTTTTAGCAGTCCCACTGCTAAAATGCCGGAAAATCTCTGTCAACTATCTAAAATATTTACGAAGCAAAGAGGCTGTTGACAGACAATAGCCGCAGCGGTTTCGACATCGTAGTCTTGTCAGTTTGATTACATTGAACGATAGTAATTGTAACATAACATCACTTCACGCCTTTGTTACCCGAAGGTGTAGGCAGCGGTTGTTAAGTCTCGTCTCGCCGTTATGTTTACGTCCTAAATGGAATAGGTGGCGAACCTACTCCCATATCGGGCACAAAGTTTTTCAGTCTTCGATATTTATCACACATAACTTCCGAAAATAATTTCGAAAGTCATTGGTGTGAGCCACTTCGGATTCGAAACCGCGACTTCCGGATACAGAAGCGGAGTGTTAGGCCACTGGACCACCAAGATCACAATAAGTAATTGTATTTACTTAGTTAAATATGCATGTGTACGACATTACCTCTGTTTTCTCTCCAAATGTTGAGATATTAAATTGGTGTAGAAGTTCTCCAACGTGACTTTAGCCTTTGTTGCTTTGTCGAGCGTGTGCCCACTAAATCGTATATTGTCCGAACCTGTCATTTCCAGCACCCCTGCGAACAAATAGAAATAATAATTGAGTACCTACTACTCATGGATAAACCTCGTCAAAATGTCAACAAATTCCCTGAAACTTTACCTTATAGATGACCGACTATCTATTTATAGGTAACATGTAATAGAAACTTGCAACTGGAAACACGAAACGGTCTGAGTTTATTGAAAAATGATTCTTGGTGGATAGGACAATATAAAATGCATCTCGGCAACTTGAAAAGCACTCACAACAAAATCAGTGAATTGAGTGAATTGAATATACAAATTCTCATTTTGAAACAGTTCTTTTTTAAATTTCTGTCTATTGTATGTATATTTAAGTATGAGATCTGTCTCAAATAACTGGAACACCACATTTAGACTCCGCACCTTACAAACGAAACTTCGAGTACTAAACCATCATGCCAACGAAACATCTAGTAACATACATAACTTCACGCCTTTTTCTACCCGAATATGTAGGCAGCTGCTGTTAAGCCTCATCTCGCCGTTATGTTTACGTCTCAAATGGAATAGGTGACGAACCTTTTGTCATACCAAAGTTTTTAGTCATTGATATTAATCACACATAACTTACGAAATTAATTTCGAAAAGTCATTGGTGTGAGCCAATATGAGGAATTGTACTCGCGACCTTTGGACCTTTCAGCAGCAGGGTGCTTCGACCACTGGACCACCCAGACTAGACATCTAGTAAAATATTGATCATTAAGAATGAATCGCATTTGCACCGATATCCTCATATATACCGCCGGCATGGATTAGTCATATTGAGGAAACCAAGTTCAAATATGGTCATCATTTTATAAACTACAACTTGAATAAAAGTAAAAGATGCAGTAAAAGCTTTTATATGAGTGTAAGTGTTCATTTGTGACGTGCTCTAATAACGTTTACTCAGCACAATCAATGTTTTGTCTTATGTAAAACGACCCGCTCCACATACACCGAGATGAAATACAAGGTAATGTTGTGACCGTGCGCAAGGCAGCTGACACATCATAAGTTTATGTTGAAAAGCAAAACAAAAGTCGAAAGTCAAAATAGAGTAACGGGCGGTTTGAGATGACAATAACGCAAATGGAATGTGTAACAGGCAAGGGTATAGTCAGAAATCGAATTTTTTGTATACCACCAGCACCCCTTCCCACTGATTTAAAAAGGGGGTTATGCCGAAAATTGAAAGCTTGTTATGATAAGAACAGAACAGAATAAATTGTATTATACACCAAAAACAAAACAAAGATAGCCCAGGATATCGGCAGCAGCAGTTAAGCCTCGAGACCCCGAAATTTTAGAATTCAAATTGCCACATAACTTCCAAAAGAAATACAAAAAGTTCTTTGGGGCTAGTCAAAATTCTAACATAAGACTTCTTGATTCAGAAGCGGTATGCTCAATCTGGATGCCAACAAGACGACAAAAAATAGACATACTTAATACTTTAAATACACTACTGTCGGAGATCTTTGCATCAACACAACATACGGTGAAAAATGGGCTTGCCCCATTAATCTGTAGTCAGACAGAAACGAGAAGATCTTTGTGAAAAGGTGACAGAAGGAGAAAACTAGATTAAACATGCGGGCGTCTCTTACTATCTTCATTTTCGACTGTCTTCATTATTTTCTTTATTGTACAGATACATTGTTATGCACAATTAATTTATCTGTTTGAAGTAGAAGTTTAAGTATGTTTGAGTTGATGATCTGAGAGCATGTAATAGGTGCGAATAGTGATAATTTCTACATGTAATCATTATAGCTGTGACAAAGTTGCTCGCAGTCATAATATTTAAACAAATACGATCAAGTATAATAAAATAATACACACACAGCCTACTTTCGTCGGCGATTTAGTATTTTGTCGTCTATTGAACATCCCGTCCAGTTTACTTTTGCAACATAGGAACACCATTTATAATAGGTATTTCGAATGGAGACGTACATAATTGCTATTACTCTACAAACATACCTTCTGTGTACCAAGTATCCGGAATTTGTCAATAAAACAAAAAATACAAATTATTCATCTAAATTTATTTTATCGCCTTCAAAGTAGGCCCATCGCTTGCAATACAACATCTCCACCGCTTCACCCAGTCTTCCATACATTTTTCATAGGCTATTTGCGGTATGACCTTTATAGCTCATTCAGCGAATTTTCTTTTATGGCTTCTATTGACTCAAAACGTTTTCCTCGAAGTGGTAATTTTAACTTGGGAAATAAAAAAAAGTCAGACGGAGCCATATCAGGTGAATAGGGTGCTTGGTCGAGAACGTTTGTTGAATTTTTCGCTAAAAACTCTTTCACTATAATGGCTGTGTGTGATGGTGCATATATATCATGGTGCAGCATCCATGAGTTGTGTCGCCACAAATCTGGACGTTTTCGGCGGATACTCTCACGCAAACGCTTCATGACGCCTAAATAATATTCTTTATTCACTGTTTCTCCCTCTGGAAGGAATTCGGAGTGAACCACACCACGGTAGTCAAAAAAAACTGTCAGCATCACCTTGATTTTGGTGCGACTTTGCCGCGGTTTTTTGGGTTTCGGCTCGTTTTCGAGACGCCATTCTGAAGACTGTTGGCTTGTTTGCATGTCATACTCATAAACCCATGTCTCGTCGCCAGTTATTATACGTTTCATAAAGGTCGGATCCGTAGAAGCTCGGGAAACCATGTCTTCAGCGACATGCTTTCGCTGCCCTTTTTGAACAAAATTGAGCTCTTTTGGAACTAGTCGAGCGGCGACGCGTTTCATGCCTAAAATGTCAATGAGAATATTGTGGACGGACTTAAAAGATATGTTCACCTCACTAGCCAACTCTCTCAGACTCATACGTCGATTTTCGAGCACTAACTTCTTGATTCTGTCGATGTTTTTTTTGGTCGTAGCGGTTGAAGGTCTACCAGAACGAGGCAAGTCTACTACTACTTCTCGGCCTTCTTTAAAAGCCTTATACCATTCATAAGCCCTTGTTTTCGATATACATGATTCGCCGTAGGTATTTCGCAACATTTTTAGTGATTCACCACATGAAATATCATTCGAAACACAAAATTTAAGGCACACTCTTTGTTCAACAATATTTTCCATTGTAAAAATCGCCGAGGACTCAAAACTATGACCAACAAAAAGTTTAGTTTAAAACAAATTAAATGACAGATCCCGTTCAAATTTTGCGCGCTAAATCAGTACAGTGCTACCAACATGCAGTAAAAAAATTAGAACGACCTCTTTTACGCGGGTCTCTTTATTGACATATGCCCGATACTTTTTACACAGAGTAGTACATTACATACATAATATCACACCAAATCCCTTGCGGGGCATGCAGGGACAACAGATCGCCACAAGACATGATTCTTACGCTTCACCCCTCACTCTCTTCTTTGATTTTCATAACTATTGATTCTTATACTTCCATTTCATGATATTTAAATCACTATTAACCATTTTCCAAATATTAATTCCGATACTTCTTTTCTATTTTACTTTCGATCAAGTACTGTCTCCATAGTACCTACCTGTAAGATGATCATTAGAACATCTAGTATCTGGTTTGCAGATATAATTAACACAATCTAATATAAAACTATGACGTTGGCATGGTAACAATATTTTTTAATTGACCTCTAAGTATCGCGAAATTAGGCGCTTATTAATGGCCGAAAGTGGTGACTAGGCTTATAAACGCCAATAACGAAAGAGGTGTGTAACTAACTGAAGTGTTCATAGCCTAGGTAGTTCATCACAGAATTTTTAAAGGCACCGGCTTTGAGACCTGACACGTACCATTAAATTAGGCAAACTTCTTCGGCTCTGTCAATATTTGTTGACGCGTAAAATAGACTAAAAATAATTTTGCATATTACTATCTACTTGCGATTAGGTTTTTCAAAAATATATTAATATAATAAACCGATTTTTATAATTTCATACCGAATTTATAAAACTTTTTGCAAATTTATCTTTTCATATTTCAGTGAAAATACCATAAAATTATAAAATTATCAAAAACAAGAAATAAAATTCTGTTCGTTAATAAATTCGTAATTAGAAAATTTTGGCGATTGCAATAATCACCGCTGGCTACACCGGCAAAAAGAAAATAATACAACCGCTAATTTTGTTTTTTTAATAAAACCTTTTCATTAGGTACTATTTAATTTAACATGAATATTTCACTACGTTATTACAACGCGTTGATTACAACAGCGAGAAATTACAACAATTACATAAATATTACGAACATAAACATGGCAATCGTTCGACGGTAGGATAAAACATACTGAAAACAATGAATTGAAACGAAGCAAATATATTATAGTCTGGTAACATTCGTCTCAAAGATCTCTTTCACTGTAAAATTGCGCGCTGACCACCGGGATCTGTTGAAGTATATAATATTACTACATACATAGGTGTAGGTATACCTATGCGTTTACGCTCGGCGCTCGAAGTGCTACTGTTAGTTGACTTCCAACAGCAGAAGCAACCCTGTCCCATCATGTCCTTCGCACTTTCATTGAACGCAGCTGAGGTCAATATATATTTATATATATAAATCAGTCAAAAATTCAGAACAATTAAATCACTATGGATGGACAAACGATAAATCAGCACATTGTATTCCGAGGTCGTTTTAATTGTTATTAGGTAAACATCGAGTTTAGTACACTTGTTTTATATAGCAACAGATATATTCTAAACAATGACATCATACAAATGTCGATTTTCAGTTAGGATCGGATGCACAAAACTCGGCGAATAAATATTACGAGCTTCCGATTAAGAGATCCCGATTTGTTACGAATAGAGGTAGTAGTACGTTCCAAGACCCGTCGCCTACTGATGAGTGATGAATGATAAAAAATCTAAATGCTGTTAGGGCTGCCATCCGCACACACGGCCAGGCGATTTGACGTATCTACCCTTCTCGCGCTGAACGTGAAATTGTACGACGCCGTGCAACCTTACTTTGCGAATACCCATAAATATGTCTAACAATTATATAGGCGAATTTATCATATTTCACAACACAATAACAAAGCTCTCAACGATACAAATTCATGTGAAATAGAAATATTTCAATCTTTAATATCGAGGTGAACATCGTTAAGAAGGATAAAGTATCTCATTACTGGAAGTGGAATTACAGAAAAATATACGTAGGTATTGAATGAAATGAATGCCGTTCGGCATATTGACGCGAGCGAGTCTGTTTCTTAAACTCGTAACATTTAAAGTGTAATTTCCGAATACATATGCTCACGATGGAATGATTTAGAGAACGACAAAGCAACACGGCAACTCCCTAGCGGGGTAGGCAGAAAAAAAACTATACGCCGTACGACATATTAACCCATCGGCTTTTCCTTCATTCTCATACCTTTTGGCATTCACGCTTGTCGGTTTTTAGATTCCTTACTTAAACTTACTTTACCTGATGAGATACGATCAGTTTGGTCTTCGAAAACGTGTCATAGCCTTCCTCCTCGCCCGTTATGTCCCCTGCTTTCGTCTTAGTAATTCTTTCATCTTCTATTCATTCCACATGCTCGAACAACTGAAGCATGCCCTTACCATAATACGGACTCTTTTTCAGACCATGTCTGGCGTTTCGCATGGTCTTCAAAACGGCTAAACAGAATTTGATACAATTTCCTTCAGAGAACCCGAGTCCTGTCAAGGTAGTGAATTTCCTACAGGTGAATTAGGAAAATCCAAGAATAGCATTTGTCACACGAACGAAGATTTCCGAGCAAAACCTGAGCGTCACAAAAACATCCATATTTATTACAAAAGTATTACTTCTGGGGCGGAGATCGAACCCCGGTCCTATGCAGTATGCACAGAAATAGAAACTGATAAAACCTAAATTGATAAACACCAAGCATAACATGACAGAAAAAGAGTAAAATATAAATAATGCGCGAAATATTAAACTCACATGTAAAATTTGTTTATTTATTTGAAGCCATAAGCTAAGCTATACCAACGAACAATTTACCATTACCAAAAACAATTAATTTGTCTATTTTTCGATTTAAGTTCAGTTCTTGACACGATTTCCCCTTTATCGCTTCCACTTCACCTTTAAGATTCGGACGAAATTATTCATGCCCTATAAGTCTTTCGACTAAATTAAATAAGTATATACATATGTAAATAAATTTGCTTCTTTACTTTCCAAACTACTTGTAATTATTACTATTAAAGTCACTTAAACTTCTTTAGTAAATATGGATGTAGCATACGGTACCCTATGTTATTATGATATTCGTAACCATTTTTTCCTGTTTGTCTGTCAGTTTGTTTCGGCTAAACAGAAGAAGTAGCGGGAGCAGTTACTATTATAAGACAAGTTGGCACAGCGATCTTCTTACCGCCTTATTTTATATCTATATCACTAAAAAGTCAGTGCTCTGCTGCTAGTCGATAAATGGCAAGTCTAACGCCCGAATACTGAACCGCCACTCAAATCTGACAGTCAATAAAGTGTTACTTACTGCTCAAATTCTGTCGTATTATCACTAAAAAAAGTCAGTGCTCTGCTGCTAGTCGATAAATGGCAAGTCTAACGCCCGAATACTGAACCGCCACTCAAATCTGACAGTCAATAAAGTGTTACTTACTGCTCAAATTCTGTCGTATTATCACTAAAAAAAGTCAGTGCTCTGCTGCTAGTCGATAAATGGCAAGTCTAACGCCCGAATACTGAACCGCCACTCAAATCTGACAGTCAATAAAGTGTTACTTACTGCTCAAATTCTGTCGTATTATCACTAAAAAAAGTCAGTGCTCTGCTGCTAGTCGATAAATGGCAAGTCTAACGCCCGAATACTGAACCGCCACTCAAATCTGACAGTCAATAAAGTGTTACTTACTGCTCAAATTCTGTCGTATTATCACTAAAAAAAGTCAGTGCTCTGCTGCTAGTCGATAAATGGCAAGTCTAACGCCCGAATACTGAACCGCCACTCAAATCTGACAGTCAATAAAGTGTTACTTACTGTTCAAATTCTGTCGTATTCTATCTAATGTAACAGCTACTTAAACGCTTAAGCAGCGCTTATATATTTGAGTGGCGGTTCAGTATTCGGGCGTAAGATAGATAGAAGTCTAAGATAGCAAATCTAAGATAAGTAGATTGTAAGTTCTTCTTGAGATTAATCTAGGTAGTGCTTGCTTGTGTTGTACTATTAGCGTGTTCAACCAAACAAACTCTTCTAGGTTTATAATGTTACACAAAATTGCATATTGTGCGCTATTTCGTCTAACTTGAAACATATCATAGTTAATGTCACTTATTTATTTTATACAATTAACTTTTGACCTAACCAAGTGTCCATCATTTAAAGTCTTAGTAAAGCCTTAGAGCTAGGTTTTGATTTAGCATCACACCTTTACCGTACCGATATCTATTTATAAAAAAATTGTGTGGTTTTATGAAACCACCGTAAAAGTGAAACTTTTTTTCACATTATAGACATTTAACTAAAAATTTTCGGAATAATATTCCATTAAGGGTATAAAAATTGCTTCATCAATCTTAATTTTATACTTAGAAAATGGGAATGATAATGGGAAATGATAAAAGTAGACTAGGTCTCCAACTAATATTTTTATTGAACTCTGTGTCTTAGAGTACGACATACATAATACTTAACAATTATTTAGATGATATACACATATTAAAACACTGAAAATAATATTTTATAATCGTTGAGTCATTTTGATCCGTTTTTCAATTATTTTCAATCATTCTATTATCAATTTCATCTTCATCATGAGTTTCACAGTTTATAAATGTAACCAATATTTTATGGTAACTAAAATACGTGAACAGTGACTTACATTCGATTTTTTCTAGAAAGAGAAGAGAAAACTAGTTTAATTTGAAATCGAACCGGACGTCACCGGCTTTCAGGGGATTGTGCGATAAGGGCTATTTTAATTTACTTGCCATCTTGTATTTGTTAATAGGGTTTAATAAATGTTTTTTATTTTACGTGGTCACGACAATAATTCCTAGATGGCGCTACTAGGTTGCTACTATTGATGATTCTGCCGTAATATCGTATTATATCGATAGATGTCGCCCGAATCGACAAGTATTCCAGCAACGGCACTAGGGATAACGCGACACCTATTAAACGTTAACAACATTACAACAAAGGATCTTTACAAAACAAAACGATATTTTTTCCTCCAGTAAATATGATATTTCGATTTATTATGAAAATGTGACAAATACATATATAAAGAGCACTATCTTATCTTATATCTTTAAACGAGCAATTCTTGTATATATATATATATATATATATAAAATTGGAATCTCGGAATCGGCTCCAACGATTTTCATGAAATTTCTATTCCAGCAGATGGCGTTGTTAACTAACACGAAGTCAATGTGTGTTTGCTTTGCTTTTATTACAGTTTATCACTGCAAAAAATTAAGTATATGTTTCTAATATAATATGTTAGTACATAGTATATATTAGTATATATTTATTATTCTGTCGGTAAGATCGAAAAATATTATTGATATTTCATTATTTTATTAGTATGTAATTCGTACTTAAATATAATTTTCAAAAAACACAATTTATAAAAAAAAAGAAAATACCGAGCAAAGCTCGGTCATCCAGATATTCACTACTAAATTGACGAACATAACTGTGTCACATATATGTAGTTCACTTTTTGGAATTGGAAACTTAAAAGCCGCCGCCTACGCCTCCGTCGTTTACAATACATACGAATTTATTATATTCCCTTTTATCGTGTCATTTGTTATATTAATAATATAATTTTTTTTTTCTCCGCCTGCAATACGTACGTACGTATATGTATGTATGTAAAAAACAAACAAACAAACAAACCCGATCCTAGAAAATGTGTCGAAATTGGTAAAGAGGACGGTAATTAGACGATTATACATACGGCCCTCGTGGTGCATCGGTAAACCGCACTACCGATAACACAAGGTCGGGGCGGGTTCGATCCCTCGTCTGGGGGTGTTTTTCTACATGTTTTTACGGTATTTATTTACAAAAATAAAGTGTATATTTGGGTAATTAATTAATAATAAATAAACGATAATAGACGTGAAAGGCGCTCTGACGAGCGCCTTTCACTTTATCCCTACTCCGCGGCCGACCGTCACGCGACATGCAACACGCAGACGAAAAAGTTTGAGACGATGTAATAAAAGTTTCACTTTAAAACAATCAATGGGCTGAAATTTATTTAGTTCATAACTTCATAGTTTATATCTGACGAGACGTTTTGTATTCAGTAATTGCTCGGGCAGAAGATTCGAGTAGAAGATGAGCTCCTTTCAATAAACCACCGTTAATAAGTGAAATTAAACTGCTATTATGGCGTGGTGACCTGAGTAAGAGAATGTCACGACCAATTTGTTCTATTGCCTTGTCAGTACAGTGCAAAAATTTACAACTACATTGAAATTAATATCGAGAATGTTCAAAAGTATTTATGATTTTCAACTTTTAACTTTTATATGTATCTACTATCTATACATATAAAAGTTGATAGTTTTTTTCGAGAAAATCATAAATACTTTTGAACATTAGTTAATGCGATTTTCATCTATCTACAAGTTTGTGTTTCCTTTTGACAGAAAAAAGTATACCGAGGCCCAACAAGTGCAAGTCAAAATTGACAACAAGACAAGGACAAGCAGATGAAATTTTATTTATCCGGATGAATATCTGACCGAGTCAAAGCGACGCGCTATCTTGTACATCAAGTAATTAACAACAAAGGAAATTTTTACATGAAAATAAAATAAAAACCATCTGATGATGGTTTTTATTTTATTTTCATATAGTAAGTATTAGATATTATTTGGCGAAAACAGCACAAAAATAACTCACGTCCTTGATTCAAAATGTTTATATTGGTTCAACTCGGTCAGTACCGACAATTGAAACACGGCAGCGAATGTTCACGTCGGAGACATGTCAAATTAACAGTGACATTATAATCAGAAACACTATTGATGATGCGATCTTGGTGCGTTGCGTCATCGGAAGATAATATATGACATACTCAAAGGTGTGCTCCGTGCCATGTGCTCATATCATGTCCGGTTTTAGACGCAACGTGAAACGGGACAGCGATGCTATACATGATGTGCCCGCGAAATAAAATTGAGCTCAGTGTTTTTTTTATATTATCATCGGTATAATTATAGAATTTTTATCATCAAATGACTTAAATCAAAACAAATCAAATACCGGACACCCATAAGCTTCCAATAATGATATATTTAATGTAAATAAATAGGCAAATAATTATACTTATTTACCGTTATGATCAGATTGTTACTTAACATAACTTCACGCCAAATCTCTTGCAGGGTAAGCAGAGATAATGGAGCGCCATAAGGCACGATTCTTACATGCCTCACTCGCTTTGTTGACTTTCATAACTCTTTTCATGCACGCGGGACGATTTTTGAGGCTCCTAACATCACATTCCTCCAAGCGCCGATATATAAGTGAGTGTTCACTTATATATCGGCGCTTATTTAGAATAAATGCACGAAATTAATGGAAATTATTCAAATGTGTATTAGATAACTACTTACCCGGAGGCTGGGGGGCTGGAGCCGGTGTATCTGGGGCCACCGTAGTGCCCGGGTTGCTGTTCCCCCAAGACACGGCTCACTCTGTAACAAAAGGTATATATTTATATCTATGTCGCAACATACAAAAAAAACTGTACCGTGTCTTTAATATGATTTTATACATTGGTGTATAAAGACAGTAATCTCCGGAATTACTTAACATTACGTAAATACTTAACAAACTTGTATATAAACTTTGTTTCATTCCAGCCCCGGATCTAGGGGGGGCAAGCCGGGGCCCTTGCCCCGGGCGGCAAGTTCAGGGGGCGGCAAAATTACTATAAAAATACTTAACTTTGACGGACAGAATAAATTACAGTACCAGTATGTACAAAAAATGACTGACTATAAACGGTCTCCCTTTAGCAATCAGGCAGTATTATTAGCAGAAAATCACCCCAAAAAGATTGAATTTAAATCTACTGAAAGCAGTGGCAGACATTTAACATCGTCTATGGGGTTGTGGGTTATTAGCAAAACGGTTAGAAGATCTTGGCATATATTTTCCAAGACAAAAACTCTTTGTATGTGCTGCAAGATTTACCAACTGTCTTCTACCGTCCTTTTTTTGGTACGCTGGGAAAAATGCTGTGGGCATACGCCTCCCACCGAGAGGTGGAAGGGTTATGTCACTCTCCCGGGAGATGCTATTTCGGTGTACCCACTAAATGGCCCAGCGCCGCTCCGCTCTATGTTAGAGAAGCATGGAACACCACTTTCAGCCGGTCCTCCCCGACGAATTGCCGCCCTTACGACAGGCTCGGCGCGCCCCTCGCAATAGTGAGAGGCTCGGGAACGGCCGGGGATCGCCCGCCATCGAAGTCCGGCGACGACGGTGTCAGTAAATGCAATGCGGGTGAGGGCGCCGTCGCGCCAGTCTACCGCCCGACCCCGGGAAGGAGTTGTGTTGTCGGCCATCGAAATGTCGCCTTCTTCCTCCACTTCTTCTCCCGTGGAGCGGCGCCGCGAGAGGATCGTCCTCCCACGCCCGCTCAGCCGCCTCCTTCTCTGCAATCACCTCCTCGCAGAAGAAGGCGAACTTACTCCAGGCCACACCTTCGGCCAACATGGCAGCTACCACGCTGGGGACCGACATAGTTCCCTCTCCTAATGGTAAACAGTTCCCTGTCCTAACGGTAAATTGTTTATAGTGAACGACCCACCGCCCTGAAAAGGCCTGCTGACTGAACTAGCTGACATTTCAATACGTGCAGATTAGCAGGCTACCAGTATCCAGCTGGTTCGGAGCTGTAAAGTACGCTCATTCTCGCGTTGCAAATCGATGCAGCTACCCATCAGCCCGAAGCCCAGCACATTCGACTGGCGCAAACCACTAGCCGCGCTACTTGCTATCCAGGCAAGTACCGGAGATTTGGTCCCCTTCAGCAAACTAACTATTGGTTCACACTTACAGCGCACTCACTGCACACGCGACTAGAGACCACATTGCCCCTGTCCGACCGGTCTCACAGCCTCTTGCTGCGGGCGGGATCATACATTGTCTACCTACAGGTCAACCACAACCCCCGCGAGTCCAACCTCAGTGTGCAGAGACACTGCGAACGCCAGCGCCCGCAGTGGGGCTTTTCTCTGCTCCCGCGGTAACCTGATCTTGCAGACGGAAACGTAGTTCCGTCTGAAACCTACCTACTTCGGGTCCTAGTAGATAGGAAGTTGGGGAGCGACAAAACGGCCCGACCGCCGCGACCGAATTGTGGCGCGGCCCACCTAACGACGGCAAACCTGAAGAGTGTGCACAGCCACATCCTCCATCGCGCCACAGTGCGGGCACGACGGGGTCACCTCTCTGCCGATTCGGCTCAGGTACGATCCAAAGCACCCGTGCCCGTGTCCGTGCTCATTGTAGATAATGAGCCATGATAATGGCCTTTACCGCAATAATTTTGTCTTCCACCGTGATGTGAGCGTCAGCGGGAGGATGCCGGCGAGGACAGGGGAAGAAGACTGCTTCGGCCTTATGCAGCGCCACCTGAAGATGGATTCGTGGACTCGCCCGGCCACGAGGGTTCCACCCGCTGAAGCGAGGCTCACCGCCTCACTGTAGTCCCTCCCCCGGGCAGGAGCGTGTCATCTGCATAACAGATTACACTCGTCCCACGTTGAATGGGGGACGGAGTTAAAGGCGTTGGTGATGTCGAATGACACCGCCAGCACCCCGTCTCCCACGCTCGCAGCTTTTTGCACCTGGACCTTTAGAGTAGCAACGCGTCAATGGTCGAACGCCCTTTCCGGAATCCGAATTAAGCCTCCAACAGATCCGACCCCACTTGGCAAAGGTGATCGTTAAGGCGGAAGGCAAAGATCCAACAATTTGCTAACCTCATTGAAAAGGACGATGGGCCGGCATGCTGGGACGGAACCTGTCGGCTGTGTGTTCTTGGGAAGGAGGCACAAGTGCACAACCGTCCCTCCTTACAGGGTTTCGGAAACCTCCCAGTCGCAAGGCACGAACTGAAGAGGCTCCGAAACCTTCCCCCCATCTCGGTGGTGGCAAGAGCTAATACGCGTGCAGGGCCAGGAGCTGTGCCCTTGGTGCAGAGCCTGAGAACCAAAGCGACTGGATCTCCCCTGGCAGCGGACTCGCCGAGGGTAGAGGGTCCATAGCTGGCGGGGTAAAGTTGGCCCTGCTAGGAAACAGGGACCGAACCACCCCGTCCAGAGGTATATGCGACCAGTATCCGTCCCTTCGTCAGGACGGCCTGGGCCGCTGCGACAGGACACTCGAGGCGCATCGCGCCCATGCCGCCGCGGTCGGGTCGGGCGATAGGGCGGCACTTGACCGCCGCGACCTCGCAGCATCCGATGTTCGCGATCGCCGTTTCCACTTCCTCCTTGGCGACCTAATTGTCTAGATTGGTCACCACCAACGCCGCCAGTTTTACCGGCCGCACTACGCTTGCCAAGTCCGCGATTGCTTGGTTCCAGCGGCACGACATCGATGTGATCCCCAGCTGGGCGGGATCGACTATGGGCCGAGCGCGGGTGAGAACTGAGGGAGTAGTCATACGAGATGGTCGGCAAAACATGTTGCTGTGAATGCCCTATTAAATAATTTGCTAGAAATAGTTCAAGCCTTAGAAGAAGTTTTCTTTATGGTATACGGTAAACAAGCAGGCGTGAGCACCCGGTGGCAAGCAACAAACGCCGCCCATTGACATCTGAACACAGCTAGCACAGCACTTGCGTTGCTATCTATTAAATTGGAATATGGAAGGAATCGGAAGCGGGATGGGAAGAAATGGCTTTCCCTTTTGGGATTGGGTTTCCGGATACGCGGCTTGAGTAGAAGTAGACTAGAGCGGCAAACGTTAAAATAATGTTATTGGGCGGGGGCGGCATTTTTCAGTTCTTGCCCCGCCTAAAAAAAATGAAGATCCGGGGCTGTTTCATTCTTGTTTGTGTCATATGACACGAACGGAGTTGCGAGCAACCCGGCAAGTTTAAGAGATCAAAATTACGTTAACGATTAATTTTAACTGAATTTTCCAGAAAAATTATGAACAAAAATTCAACTTGGCGGTTTTCCTACGATATACAGTGGTATACCCAAGCAGTTCGCTGCATGAATGGGTTGGCTCGACCGGTAAAATACCACGACCACTCAGAAGAAGGACGTAAAGTGGCTCGTTCGGTGAGAGAGGTACCCGGATGCCCACCTCCCTTCCACATCCTTTTCCCGAAAAGGTCGGCAACGCAACTGTGCAGGTGTCCATGGGCAGCGCTGGTCACTTACCTTATCCCATAAAAAAAACAACACGGATAGTTCGAAAGGCTGAGACGTGGTGCTGACACTTAAGGGTAGGAAAATAATGATATTTAACTATCATCACTTCGACATTCACTAGTAAAATTGCCTCGTTGCTAGAAAAACTCCTCTATCATGAAATATTTATTATATTTCTAAAATGATGGCTGACATCGAGCCAGACAAAAAGTTTGCTACTATTTACTGTTCATGCGACAATATATGAACAAAATTTGACGATATTTACGTGAACAGTTCAAGCGGTGAAAGTGTAAAAAATATCGGCCCAATGCCGACAGCATGCTAAATATTATGACATTATGACTCACTGGGACAAAAGCACTTAACACTAACTAGAGGCAATATAATGAAATTTAAGTAGACAATTAAGAATTAGGTAATGAGTAGTACCTCTTTTGAATGAAATCTTTTTACACATACATACACACACACACACACACCTACTTAAATTTAAAACTCAAATTATGAGCTTAAGTTATTAAAATCAAGCCCGTTGTCCGCTATGGACACACCGCTATTAACCGATTTCAATACACTTTTGCATGCTGCGCCCAGTCTTATTCAAATTGAAAGACAAAATTGTTTGACACAACAAGGTGTTTTCAGTTTGTAATATAATATTGTTTGTATATAAATAAAACTTCACAGAATTTTTGTTCCTTTTGTGTTGTAGATCAAGAGGTAGGTACTTTGCAAAGATTAAAAAACAATCCTTTGTTGAAACGATATCTAAACACTACTGAATGGAGAAAATCTTTTTTGTTCAGAGCAAAGTTCACACAAAACAATGTTTACAAGGACATTGGAGGTTTTTGACGCAAATGCTTTCAACTCTGCTCTGCTTTCAACAACGAAATGACGAAATTATTATAAAAAAATTGATATATAAATAAAGTTTAAAAAGTTTAAGTTATAGTTATAGTTTAAGTTATATAAATAAATTTAAAAAAAGAACCCTTTTTACTAAATTATGTATTGTATATTGGAGTGTTGTACAATGTCTTTAAAAGGAATAAGTTTATAATAGAGGTTTGATGTTGATCTATTGTCTAATTCTGCAACATAAGTGATAGTTATTTGGCATAGAGACTAGATGGTGCTCTGTATATTGTGTCCATAAACTATATTAATACATTGATCAATCAAAACCAAAAATATGCATATGAAACTATCATATGTAGTTTGTTTACATAAAATTAGTCTTGATACAAAATTAACATTCATACTTTCCATCTCTGCTAAATGAAGAATTAACATTTGATTTAGTTCATCTTACTATGTTAACAACTAGCTTGCCTCCCTTCTGCCTTGTTCCTGACTTTTCATTACATACATACATAACTTCACGCCCAATCCCTTGCAGGGTAGGCAGAGGGAATACTTTTCGATATCTACATTAATAACCCCATAAATACATTCCTACTACAACATTATTGTGATCCATGACTGAGGGAATATTTGAGAATTTTAATTAATATATTTGTTCTTTGTGTTTGTTTCTTTACGTAAAGTGAATTATGAAAAACAAGTAGCTGCTTAATATTATCAAGAGGGATATTTAGTTATAACAATAACGCGTAATATCATCAATTGAAGTGCAATGAAATCTATCAAAGTTATTTTGCAAAATTCCATCACAAATATTCGGACAGATGAAACATCCTTCACCATACCATCATTGTAGTGCAAATATCAGCTCATCATCAGCTCAAACAATTATAGCAAAACTGTTAAAGTAAGTAAGTTAAAGAATCAATTACAAATAAAACTTACTTTAAACTTAAACTTACTTACTGTGTTTTTTGGACAAAGCTATTTTAAATTATATTGTTGTGGAGTACCATAGACTTAACAGTCAAGATGTATTCCAGATTATTACATTCAACAGTGGTAGAGCCAAGCAGTTCGCTGCATGAATGGGCCGGCTCGACCGGTGAAATACCATGACCTCTCAGAAGACCGCCGTAAAGTGGCTCATGCCGCGTTTCGTTCGGTGAGAGAGGTACCCGGAGGCCCACCCCCCCTTCCCCATCCTTTCCTATCCATATCCATCTAATTAAATTATTTCTGTTAATGTTTTCCTTTAAATATGGAAACTACATTACAATTCCACTTCCCCAAAAATATTTAGCTTTTAATAAAAACTGTGTCCACAATGTCTATTGTCAATATCTCTCCATTCAGCAGGCCTATTAAGAACTTTTAATTTCAGTTAGCTTACGCGCTGCCTTGCAAATTCATATTTCCAACAACTAATTCCAGCTAGTCCACACTATTCATCAATGACTAGCTTGAATTAATCATTAATAAATCAAATTTACAGTGAATTTAACAGTGACTGCTCATCACTGTATAACTGGAAATTCATATTATCAACATACTAAATGTTGATAATATGAATTTGCAAGGCAGCGCATAAGCTGGCTGGAATTAAGAGCTTGTATTACAAGCTTTTAATTCCAGCCAGCTTATGCGCCCTTAAGCCCTTAAGCCCCCAGGACTGATCTCACTGCCAAGAAACTAATAAAGATTGATTCATCAACAGATACCAAACTGAGCATTCGTATTGGTGTCCATTATCATGTTGTTGAAAAGATCTGATGAAACAATAAGAAAAAATTATTAGAAGGCTAATTAAAAACTTGCTTATGTAAGCAAAACAGAGCATTGTTTAAATTATTTAATTGCTATATAAATATATATATAGTTATAATGTCTATTAAGATGCCTTTACCAATTAATATTATACATTAAAAACTATAAATATGAATTTTGTTGATACACTGATGGCGAACTTATTTAAAAATAAGTATGTAAGTATGTGTGTATCAAGATTAAAGTCAATGACAGAGATTCAATATTAAATCATAATATCACATTGAATCAGAACAACCAATATGATATGAAGCATGCATTGCACCTTCAGGAGGAATTGAGGTAATATATCAACACAATACCAAAACTTATTGGTTAAGGCCACAACACAAAGCAGTTGTTCACAAAAGCAAGTAATTATAAAGCATATCTCACTTACACATATTATTCTAAAAGGAACAATACAGTATAAGAGAGGGCATCCAAATATTAACATCCAATGGTTATCATGTAGTGAACTACCTGAATTTATCAGTATAACATGCCATCCATCAATCGTCAAAAGCAATCACACATCACAACACAATAAATAACTGTGATTGATGACTCTGAACATAGTCATAATTAGCAAACCAAGTCAATTTTCACATTAGATTATTTTGTTGTTATTTTATTTAATGTAAAATAATGTCCAGCTACAAAGGAAACATAAACGAGGCTGACAAACTCTCCAACCCCGCAACGTACTCTACTCACCTTAGGTTGGACTGTGACCCGAAAATTGTTGCTCGATAGTCAGTCACCCGATGACACTAATAAATAAATTGCATGAAAACAATTCTTTCCAGAGTGTGGAATAAAATCGATATTAAAACGATGAAAATAAACTGTTATCACAGTGTCACGAAACGTCCGTCAGTTTTTAATTATTACTCCAGAAATAGCATTCAATACTCGCGTATAAATTAGTAATACCTTTGACAAACGAATTACGACAACGAAATAACGGGATTTTTCACGAGAGACCACAGAAATTGCACAAAGAAAGATGTCAGCTTGGATGTCAGGCAGATTGTATTTTTTTATATTTATTTCATGACCATGTACGCAAAGTCCTTCAGTCGGAATAATGATTCTAACGGGAGTTTTCTTTAAAAAACTGTGCAAAAGTACCTATTAAACTTAATCTAACTTAAAATAACCTAAACTAACGTGATTTAACCATCTATAAAGTAGCGCTTTATACACATTGCTCCAAGAGACTTTTGACGACAATTTAGAACAGAACACAATATTTACACGATTTTGCACATTTACACACATATACGAGCACTTATTAAATAAAACGCCTCAATTTTTTTTCAATGGTATCCATCGAAATACATATTTTAGGAAATAATGCAAAGAATAGACATTACTCTTTTACATTCCCGCCTCCTCCTCACAAAACTCCTGTCAGGTACGCAGGTTACGTAACAGCGTACCAGGTGAAAAAAATAATATTTGGGTTTCTAGTTTCTACTGTTGCCAGGCAGCCCCATGCCGCGGGCGGCACGTTCAAGGGGCGGCCAAATCTACATTTTACAGACTAGGTAAATTACTGAACTTTGACGGAATAAATCGGTCTTCCTTAAGCAATCAGGCTGTATTATTAGCAGAAAATCAATTCGGAAACATTGAATTGAGATCTACTTATCTAGGAATTCTGAAACCTATTTAACAGCGTCTAAGTGGTACTTGGCTTATATTTCCTGAGACCAATTATGCAGTTTTTGTGCGTCTGCAAGATTTACCAGGAACCGTATTCTACCTGTATTGTGTTAGACAGTGTTTTTTTTAGATTAGAAAAAACTTTCAGAGATATTAACCGAACATGAAGGCTACGTTCCACTTAACGCCCACCAAGACCGCGACCGTGACCGCGGAAATTGCCGTTCCACTAGCGTAAAAACGCCGCGGTCGTTGTGGGCGTATGTTATAAGTGGAACGCAAAACTTGAGCGCTGTGTGCTAGCAATATGGCGGCTGGGAAAATTCATCAATTTCTGATGACATATGTCATTTTTTTTTGAAAGCCCACGGAGACCTACCAATATTTTGCGGGCGTAGTGGGCGCGATGCGGTCTCGAGCAGTGACGTCATCTATGACGTAGAGCGACCGCTCGCAACGTCCGTGGGCTTTATGTCGAGCGCTACTGTGGGCGTTGCGGTCGCCGCGGTCGCTTATTGGAACTCGGCCGAAGTAACTCAAATTCTCAAAGAGTGTATGATCAAGACTTCAAGTGACAGAAGTTGATGGAAAGACAGATTTAACAGATTTTATAAATATTGGCTGTTTATGATTTAGTTAATCGACAGTGGGAAGGGGCTCTCCAGATACCTGTCTCATGGAGTGAAATTCGGCATGACCCACTTTTCATCGATATTCTGAGAGATCGTAGTATTTATCCGATCTAGCTGGCCCGTTCATACAGCGAACAGTGGGGCTAAGCGAAACTAAATTCCAAAAACATTGTCATCTCTTAACTGCTAAAATTATTCTTAATTTAACGGCATTCAATATTATCAATTGAGTGATTATTAAAATTCCGCCGCCAATATCGGATAAAAGAAGCTGGAGAAGTTGCTGAAAATGTGGTGTAGAATGTGTAGATCTTCTTTAGCTACACAAGCGGATTCCGAAACACAAAAAAATATTTTAATGATATGTGTGAAGACAAATCACAAACACTCCTACTATCAATATTTTTTAAAGAAAAAAATAAAAATATTGATAGTATTCGATAGAGTCAAGTCAGAAATTAAAAAGACGTATTTTCTAATAATGTTCCTATATTGGGTGATAGCAGTGCCTGAAGCCAAACACTGCACTGCCATTCTCCCACAGCGAGCAAACCAGCACGCTCAGCAGCGCCTTCAGAACCACTAATAAATGATTCTTTTATGATGGCGCAGAGTGGGTCGTCCCACCGTCTCTGGGAAAATGGGTTGGTCAGTAAATTAGAGTCTGGACAGGCCAGTTTTCAGACATTTATTGCGTAAGTCTTGCTTATTACTTCAGAATTACTCAGTGCATGGAACAGATTTGGCTTGAAAATACGAGAGAGATTTTGCCAGGAACTTTACGTTTTTAAAAAGCAAGCTCTCTTTTTATTTTAGCTTCCCTTTTTAATTGCATGATTTGCAGTATGCTTTTCCCAATATTTGTATTGCCCTGCGAATTTATTCTACCCTTGTAGAGGATATCTGATGCTGAAATCATGGATAATACAGGTAAAAATAAATGTAAGTGGGCGGGGGCGGCATTTTTCAGTTTGTGCTCCGCCTAATAAAAGTTGAAGATCCGGGGCCGTTGCCAGGTATAAATGTTGTGTAAGATTACCTACAAAAATATCGTCAATACAACTGTTACATACAAGGGGGAAATATAAATATTATTGCATAACATAACATAACTTCACGCTTTTTTCTACACGAAGGTGTAGGCAGCGGCTATTACCTAAGCCTCGTCTCACCGTTATATATACGTCCCAAATGGAATAGGTGGCAAACCATACCGGGCACAAAGTTTTCAGTCATCGATATTTTTCACACATAACTTCCGAAAAGAACATCGAAAAGTCATAGGTGAGAGCCAGTGCGAGGATTCGAACCCGCGACCTTTAGATTCAGAAGTGGGGAGCTCGACCACTGGACCACCGAGACCCTATACCGTATATTATTGCACACTTACTAATATTGCATATATGTATATTTACATATAGTAGAATCTAATTATTTTAGTAATATTCATAAATTGCGCATGTAATGTCATTAATCGTATCTCTTGAAATGTAATTCTCAGTGTATCATTTAGATAGCACGAACAGCTTATTTCTAGAGCACAGAATTCGAATCTGCAGCCACAGCACTACCCTAAAGCAATAAACCGTGTGACATAATGCTGTAAACATAACTAAATTAAACTAAACGCGCTATATCAACATCGGTCAGTAAACGTATTTTATTTACAGCGTAAGCTGCTGAAATATGGTATATGGTTTCTAGGGAGGGTAGAAGTAAGGAGAACCATCTTGTATGGGGGATTAGTTCAAAAAGCGTTCACTTTTAAACAGGAAAATATTGTTCACTCACCGTTAGTGCAGACAGTGGACATATCGGACAGTTCGGACAGGACGAGTCAGTTCGGGTTCCGGCAGGGGCGCTCGACCATCGACGCGGTGCGTCGTGTGCGGGCCCTGTTGGAACCGGCAGTCTGATCTTGGTCGCGCTGGCGGTGTCGCTAGACTCGTCAACGCCTCCCCTGGCCGGCCATCAGGGAGGCCCTCGTCTACCTCGAGTTGCCTCCCTACCTAAGGTCATCGGGGCCTACCTGCAAAATAGACGGGTGGACTATGTCGACCGGAACGGGACGAAGCAAAGGAAGGAGATAACGTGTGGGGTTCCGCAGGGGCCCGTGCTGGGGCCCCTGCTGTGGAAAGTCGCCTACGATGCGGTCCTCCGCAGCAGTCTGCCCCGAGGCGTGAGACAGACGCAGACGACACGACACTGGTTGTCGCCACGGGCCCCGACTTCGAGCGGACGCTCAGGTTCGCCGAGCTGGGGGTGGCAATCATCGTCAGACGGATCCGCGGGCTGGGCCTGGAGGGTGCGGGAAGGATGACCCAACCGGTGCCGCTGGGGAGGGACGTCGGGGGTGCCGACGGCCGCGCGAAAGCCCCGCCTGGGGGAGCCTCGACGTGGCTCCCCGAGGATGAGCACCCCCTCGTGACAGAGGGGGGGGGGGGGGGGCACGACAGGGTAGGCCAGAGGGCTGACGCACTGTCCTGGGCCACCCCAACGCCGGAGGAAGGCTCCCGCGAGGTTTTAGTGGGCAACTCTCGGATCGGGATCGGATTGCAGTTTTATTGTTTTAGGAGTCCTACACTACCCCCTGCCGTCTCCAGGCGAGGGATGTGCATAAAGCATTTCCTCGCGTAAAAAAAAAAGAAAAAAAATATAGTGGAGATGACATGAATGTAACAGTGACATGAATGTAAAAATGTAACAGCTTAAAACTGCAGCAGAGGGAAGTGTGCTGAGTTGAAAAATTTAATATTTCTCTCGACTTCAAAAAATATGCAGTATGTAAAATCTCAAGTATTTACGTAGTCTACTGTAATTTAAGAATAATATAATAAGTTTAGTTAAGTAATATAAACAGTCTCGGTGGTCCAGTGGTCAAGCACACGGCTACTGATCCAGAGGTCCGGGTTCGAATCCTGACACTGGGTCACACCAATGGCTTTTCGAAAAATGTTTACGGAAGTTATGTGTGATACATATCGATGACTAAAAACTTTGTGCCCGGTATGGCAATAGGTTCGCCACCTATTTCATTTGGGACGTTAACATATAAGGGCGAGACGAGCCTTAACAGCCGCTGCCTACACCTTCGGGTAGAAAGGGCGTGAAGTTATGTAATGTTATGGAATAGGTAGCAATTAAATCGGGACAGCAATTAAAGCCGATAAATAGCACAAATTGAACCTCATGATATCCAAACTTTACTAATTTATTTCTTTTGATGCGGAACAAAGTTCGCCGGGTCAGCTAGTACATTATAAATTTAACTTAATGTAGGTGGTACTGATAACGGTCTGAAGTTAGTGGGGTCTAATCCGTCTAATGTATTACCTGCAGGACTATTATGAGCTCTACATTCCAGCCAGCTTACTTGCAAGGCAGCGCAACACGTATTTCAAACGACTAATTCCAGATAGTCTACTGGAATTAGATAACTAAGTCGTCACTTTCAAATTCACAGCAAATTCGACAATTTGTCAAGTGAATTTGACAGTGACTACTTATCACTGACTAGCTGGAATTAGTTGTTGGAAATACGAATTCGCAAGGCAGTGCGTAAGCTGGCTGGAATTAAGAGCTCTTAATAGGCCTGCTGCTTGATACAACAAAATAATTTTGCTTATTTTCATTAAGTCAGGAAATACACCACAGTCAATACATGTATTAAAAATCACAATTAAAGCGGGAAATATAAAGATCTTATAATGAGCACACAAATGCCCCATAAATCAGATGTCTTACTTAAGTTCTGAATACCTAGCTCGACTCTTACCGGTCTCTTCATTGATGACTGTCCAAGTGGCTTTGATTTTATTACTACTATTTCATAGTTTATTGACAAACGCGTTTAAGAACGATGATAATATCGATACGCAATATCGATAAAAACACCATATAACCTATCCCTCAAAAGCAATAAATGAGTAAACAAAAGAATTTTTCTAAAATAAAAGTTTCTTTGTAAAAAGAACCCAATTTTTTTTTTAATAAAGGTATCCTAAGTTACTCCTTATTACATTAGCTACTTACAAAAAAGTCCCGTCAAAATCTTTCCAGCCATTACAGAGATTAGCCAGAATAAACAGACAGACAAGTTCTAAAAAAAAATAATGTTATTTTGGTGTGTATACCGTATATACATTATTTTATTACATATACGGTTTATACATGCATTGCGTAAAAAGCTATTATTTCAATATTACAAACATACACTCCCATTTTATTTATTAGTATGGCTAAAGATATTGATTGGCCAAGAAATACTTAGAATGACTTCCAATCCTAGAAACTAAAGAGCTTAAAGGATCTGCTGGTGATCTTCTCGCTCTAAAAACTACGTCCCCACTAATTTTCAGCCAAATCGGTATAGCCGTTCTTGAGTTATGAATAGTGTAACTAAAGTGATTTTCTTTTATATATAGAAGATAATGCGGTGAGAAGTTCGCGGGATCTGCTAGTATGTCGGTTATTAATCGCCAATCGTTAATATAATAGATATTGTAAATTAATGGTAATGGCTATTGCCGGAAACCAAAGAAAATAGATACTGTGTATACCCAAACAAATGTATACCTGTAGGCTGTGACTAAGCAGTAGGCCTGCCGTTTCAGTACCAAATCAATATATACATTGCAAATAAAAAGCTTCAATGTACTAATATATATTTATTTTAATAAAATCAAATATTTTTGCCATGTTCGAAAGAAGGCCCAACTTGTTCAGCATGTAGCATTTTAAATGGCCCAGTATTTGGTTCGCCACCTGTTTAAAGATTAAAAATATTATTCAGATAATGATAAATTGAAGACGACGAATAGTTGTTGTACTTATATTCCCACAAAACGTTCATTAAGTATATAGAACTTCATACAAATTTGTTTGTGAAATAAAATATCTTGGACACAATACACTGACACAAAATGCTTGTGTTACGGATACTAGATAACGGATGTTAATACATAAATACTTATTTTAACACCTGGACGCCATACATTTATGCTTGTCACAAATATTTGTACTCGGGTGGGGATCGAACCCGCCAACCACGATTCTGTAGTCAGTAGTTTTACCAATGCACCACGAGGCTCGTCGAATATAAACTGGGAGGTAATCAAGTTTTATGGAATCCACACTGACCTAGTTTTCCAATTAGAGCATTATAGCGCATTATGCGGCATAATGCTTAACTTGAATGTTCCAATTACAGCATCGCTACGCAGAATCGGGCACTCTCAAAAGTAGTGCTTTCGCATGGTGCTTGCCATGGATACCAACATTACCAACTCATTGACAGAAAATTATCAAGTGTTTTTTCTTTATGTTGGCATTGATCCAAAAAAATTTTTTAAATAAATATTCTTCAGTAATTATAACATTTGTTGAAAAAAAATTATAGCTTTCGTTTCGTTACATACAACGTTCAGTTACATACATTAACTTTTATTATATTTCACATTTAATGTGAACACTGAAAATAGGGCATTCTACTGGCGCATTTGAACACCAATTCACGTTCCAATTAGG
Organism: Euproctis similis; assembly: GCA_905147225.2. Classification (NCBI taxonomy): domain Eukaryota; kingdom Metazoa; phylum Arthropoda; class Insecta; order Lepidoptera; family Erebidae; genus Euproctis; species Euproctis similis. Next base: position 6,969,817 of record LR990107.1, read on the forward strand.
CTTCAGCATATTTCGGCATTGTGCGGCACAGAGCTGCATAATGCTCTGTAATTGGAAAACTAGTGAGAACAGAATGTCAAGTACATACCCATCGCGCAAGGATTTTAAGCACTAGTATTTAAAAATATTTAAATACCTAATGGTAGATATACTTCGAAAATAGTGGAAGTCGGTAAACTTCGTTAATTTTAAAACATAAAAGAATATCTATTATTAACTACTAGGTTGAGGGCTGTCAAATGCTCATTTTATTAGACTGCGCCTGTTTATTATGACTTCATTAACTTCTATAAAAAATCTTATGGTAAATTATCCTACTGATGATTAATATTATCCATCTAACTACATTTTTTAATTAACTACAATGCAAAAGCACACATTCTGGGGGATGAAGGGGATGTTAGGAGCCTCAAACACCGACGCGCGTGCATGAAAAGAGTTATGAAAGTCAACGAAGCGAATGCGGTGTGTAAGTATCGTGCCTTAGGCGCTCCGTTCTCTCTGCCTACCCCGCCCGCCCCTACCCCGGATTTGGCCTGAAGTTATGTACTATATTTTTTTAAATAATTTGCACGTACCTGCACCGTCACTAGCCATGTGTGAATTGCCAATTACAATATCATCACTGCCTCCATCGCGAGTGTCACTCCGGAAGTTTGAAGGTTGAACCTGAACATATAATATTAGTTTACAAGGAAAAAAACACGTATAGACTCCTAATCGTGATATATTTCTCGTCATTTTACGTTAATCGTAATCTTTTATTTTTCATTGATTACATTAAATTGAAAAAAAAGTTAAGAACAGTTCGTACCTGTCCATCATTCCTCATTAAGTCTGGGAACGAGGATCCCGGATATCTGTTGTAAATACCGTTTAGATTGTAATGCAAGTTCATGTCTGGACCGATGTTAGCTTTGAGTAATTGTTCCCAAATACCTCCTGGAATAAAAAATAAATTATCTTTGAAATTAGTTTTTTTTCGTATTTTCCTTGTTATCACCAGAATTATTCCAACTCGGGCTCTTACATTCGAGTGGGAAATACCTATTGTCAGTAGTACTCCATACTACGATAATTTTTATAGGATTGGAGGGCAAAAGACGAACTAGCCCATTGACACCTGTAACATAGACAGTGTTACAGATGCATTGCTGACCTTTTAGGGAGTAGGATGGGAAGGGGGAGGAAGGGGAGAGGAGAGGAGAGGCCCCAGGATACTTCTCTCACCGAACGAAACGCAGGATGGCCCCTTTACGTCGTTATTCTAGTATATTCATCATCATTCCATTCATCATTTTCCCATATTTGTCCCAGTTCTGCGTCGAATTGCGGAGCTTTAGCACTGCCAAAATTTACAGTCAGACTACAGTTCTTTTTATGTTTTGTTTGTCCGTATTCTTAAATGTCCTCCTCGCACTTCGAAACTTTTGGATGAATTTTATTACTTTTCGTTTCTCTCTTTCTCTATGTGTTTAATAAAAAAGAGTCTGTGCGAAAGTAACTGACACACAGATCTAGTAATTAATAAAAAAGTATTAAATAATCTTTACCTTTATCAATAGGCACAATAGGTTTGTTAGATTGCCATGGGTATTCACCGTGTGCTTGAAAGTAGATCGCATATGTAGACAGCTACAACGATTAAGCGTTTAATAATAAAATATTTTTCAAATGTCGTATGGTTTTAATATAAGTTATAATCAAGAACCTACAATAGACGCAACAGTGGTAGAGCCACGGAGTACGCTGCATGAATGCCGGCTCGACAGGTGAAATACAACAACCTCTCAGAATATCAACGTAAAGTGGTTCATAGCGCGTTTCGCTTAGTGAAAGAGGTATCCGGTGGCGCAAGCCCTTTCCAACCCACTTCCAACCCCTTAAAAATCCCATTGTAAGGGACGGCAACACGATCTATTCAGATATCCATAGGCCGCCTTTGTTGCTTGTCATCGGGTGACACGCCTACTCGTGTGTCCCCCTAATTCATAAAAAAATTCTTCAACCAAATTCAAAATAACCAAATAGAAAATATTGTCAAAATGAGGGAAGGCTTTTTTATTTGAGAAATTTTAGTTCACAGGTGAGTAGGTATAGGTAGGTACACATTTATTCCGCATACGACGCGAGGCTCTAATAATGATGTTACGTAAATGAAACTCGAAAGATATGAAGCTTTACCCCAATTTCTTGACTACCTAAAGTATTAGAATTGAAAATGAAAAATTCAGCCATTTATAAAAATAGACAGATAGAAATAGACAAATAGACAGATAAAATAGAAAATACCGGAATAGACAGACAAAAATTTCATTATTACAAACAGGCACTTGAATTTTATTTATATGTATAGATAGTTCACCTGTGTGTAATATAAGGCGAGCCAGTACTTCCCACCATGGCCCACGAATGCGGTCTCGTTCACATCCATCAGACCCGCAGGCAACTCTTGATGTAGCATCTCTTGTGATATCTGAAGATTGCAGCCGTACCTCAATATTGAAAAGATTTAAAAAAAAATATCTTTACTGTTATGAATAGCCTGAATGGGGCGTAATAATATGCCCCTAAAAATGTAGAACTATACTAGATAATCTAGACACATCACTAATAGCATCACTCGAGTTCTTAGCGAACACTAGACCGGTATTACAATGTATGAGTAGGTATGTTTGAGCATTCTAAAGGGAAGAATAAAATATTTTAGGTCACAAGGAACAGCTTTTATTTACGAGTTTTCATAGAGGAATAATTTGAGATCTAAGAACATTTTGTTATCTTTTTCTAATGTCTACATCTCAGGTCTATTTTCTCCGTATAGACATCGTTCTTTTTGGAATCTATACAAAACTTTTCAAGCTTCATCATCATTACATGGTATAAAACAAAAACGCTTTCCGCTGTCTGTCCCCTTATATACTTGTTATATACTTACCTTATATACTATACGCAACGGATTGTTGTGATGCTGTTTTTTTAATAGTTAGAGGGTGTCAACGGGGTTTTTACTTTTTACGGGAAATAATGGCTTATTTACGAAGCAATTTTAAACATTACAGCATTAATTTTTATCCAGTAATATAGACCCATTGAGATTGTGCATGTACCTAATATAGATAAATATGGCTCTCTACAGTATGTAATTTATACGAATATTTACAAAGATATTACAGTATTAACATAGCGGGACATAGCAGTTGCGCTGCGCGCCAAAACGCGTGCATAAATTGCACATTTTAATATGTAAATTTTACACATTTATTTTACTCATTTACTTTTGATGCGGAACAAAGTTCGCCGGGTCAGCTAGTATGTTTATAAATTAGTAATATTTAGTTGCCTACACGGTTTTTCATCCATTGTCCGGTTTTTGCGGAAAAAGTTCAATTCAACGTTAATATTTATTTACCTATTTAAAGAAGAGTAACTGCTAGCAACAGAGTTAATGGTGCGTTATACGCCCTAATGCGTAGCCAGGCTGTGTTTGAAAAGGTACGATTGACGATTCACAGACGTGTGTTGGCATTGGTGTTTGTCCGATAACCGGCCCGGTAAGAATATCCGGGCCCGGTGTGTGCCTAAAAGGCGGGCGGGCATGACCAGGTCGGACCCGGTTTGCAATCTCTTATATATAGGTTCTAAAAAGATACTCACCAGTCTGGGCAGGCCTTGAGGATATCGTAGGGTGCTCTGTAGTACTCAGCCCTTCGTACGACAGGATTCCTTATGTTGAATCGTTCGTTGGGGTCAGTGAGATTAATTCTTTTCATTTTTATATCTCTTCTTTCACAAATGTAGTCGTAATGGAACTTTGGCACAGATTCACCCCTCGCACAATATGTTTCTAAACCAAATATATATTAGGCATTTATTTATATAGCATTTTTCGAGAACTTTACGTAGTTATTTTGATACTTTATAATATATTAGCTGACCCGGCGAACTTTGTTCCGCATCAAAATTAGTACCTACTGTCCCGCTATGTTAATACTGCAATATCTTCGAAAATATTCGTTTAAATTGCATGCTGTAAAGGGCCAGGATCATCTATATTACATGCACAATATATTTAAGTCACTTAATTGGATGAAAATTAATGCTATAATGTTTAAAATCGCTTCGTAAATAAGTTATTATTTCTCGTAAAAAGTAAAAAAATAAAATGGTCATTGTGGGTTATCCCTAATAGATAGACATATGCCCTCCCAGACTTTTTTGTAGACCTTTTGAATGTGTTTAATAATGTAGAGGATTGTTTTGATCTATCACTCAGGGTTCAGCCAGCGTTTGCAATTAAAATGTTAAATCTCTGAAATTATCATTTTTTCTTTACATCATCATATATGATTTATAGATCAAAACCACCCCGTTGACACCCTCTAACTATTAAAAAAACCGCATCAAAATCCGTTGCGTATTTTAAAAGATATACGCATATAAGGGGACAGACAGCGGAAAGTGACTTTGTTTTAAACTATCTAATGATAGTACCTATCTAATATTTATTCTGTAAAATGTCATAGGAAAATGTCTCAAAATTATTGATCAGGCGGTAGGACAATTATAAATAATGGAAGGGGAAGCAATAAAATAGATATTTAGTACTAATTTGATAAAGCTAAAAAAAGATTTTGTGTGTTAGATTTGAACTCGTTCAATTTCAAGAATTAGGTACCTAGTACCTAGCTATTGATCCGTTTAGAGAAATTTGTGGATGGATTTATTGACATCGGCATGACGCTTCTAATGATACTGATAGGAGCAAAGCACGGAGCTTTTTAGTGATAAAGGTATTTTATTAAGGCAGAACAAAGTTCGGACAGCTAGTGTAAATATAGTTAACTGATTTTCAAAATATGTAAGAATCGACGAACTGCAATTATCCACGATTATTTACTTACTTGTCTGCAATTATTCTAAAGCAGACAAGTAAGTGAAATCAAGAAGGTAAGTAGTTACTTAGTACCGCTGTCAGCTCGTACATACTTTTATAAGTTCCATCTAGAGAATTGACCGCTGCATACTTGTCTATACAATATCTATAGCCCAGAACTGTTGGGTATCGTAGGTACGGTACTTTGCATGAAAATCTTCCTTCTTGATACATAGCACCCTGTAATAATATGTATTATAGTATAGCATATTTAGGCTTATATATAAAACTAGCTGAACCGGCGAACGTTGACCCGGCTCATCAAAAGTAACAAATGAGTAAAATTTGGATCTTATTATGTTCAATTTGTGCTATTTATCGGCACGCGTTTTGGCGCGCAACGCAACTGCTATGTCCCGCTATGTTAATACCTTAATATCTTCGTAAATATGCGTTTAAATTACATGCTGTAAAGTGCCTTATTGATCTATATTAAAAGCACAATCTATTTAAGACATATAATTGGATGAAAATTAATGCTGTAATATTTAAAATCGATTCCTAAATAAGCCATTATTTCTCGTAAAAAGTAAAAAAAAACAAAAATCGTCATTGTGGGTTATCCCTAACTGCCTACATCTTCGGGTATAAAAAGGTGAAGTTCTGTTATGTAATAAGCATATAGGTAAAGTTAAACAAACGCATGCATGGTATTGCTTATCACATCAGCTATCTGCTAGTGAAAGATGCATCAAAATTGATCCAATCGCTTCAGAATTTAGCCCGAGAAAACTGTCAGGTACAAGAAGACAAAAAATATTAGGTAGGTATAATATGTATCTAGATCTACCGTGTTTGCATTACCTTACAAATTACACTCCGTCTGCCTGGAGGTCGTGATACACCTCCAAAGCAGTAAGTCCTTGTGGCGTTGATCATAATTTCGGTAACACCTATATGTGAGATCAGCGTGATGCCATTTATTCCAGCTAAAGCGAAGCGTTGAAGACCAGCTCGTTTTCTCACTTCCACATTGTTCTTCATGCTCATTGTGTTTACAATAGCTTGCCAACCATACACGAACTCATGCATCGGTCCTGTTTATCGTACAAAACTATATTTGATGTAGATTTATGAAAATTTTATTATTTAATAAATTCATGGATTGGCTTTTTATGGGAAATAGGCGGCAAACCAACACAAGTTCTAGTTGATTACTTTTTTACTGTTTTATACTGGGATATCATAAAAAAAAAAATACTAAATCACGTCAGTTCAGATTATGTATCAGATGGGTGTAATTACAAAATATGTAACTAACCTATACCAAAACTATCGCCGTCCAAGAAGTTGAACATTTCTCCAAACGAGTCTGGCATGAGTCCAGAGATGACAGTGGAAGTGGGCATGCCGTCGTCTGGTAACAACGGCAGCGTTTCGTCAGCGGGCGTCGTAAACTCGTGAGCTGATTGGTTATTGTAGTGTCCGCGCAGACCATAGCTCTAAATGATAGTTTAAAAAGCTCGATTATTTTACTCGTGTCCAAAGTTCAGCAGTTTTTATGGGAAAGTGCAAACGGGACATCTAGTGGGGAGGGACTGACGCTGCCTATGGTCAACGCATGTCTGCCAACGATACGATAAGGAGAGAAGTAGGAAGCCGAATCTACTTTACCCTATCTCACCGAACGAAACGAGGCCGTGTTTCATCGGTCAAGTCAGTCATAACTACCCAAAGTTTGTTTTTATTTATTACAAACGTAGCTTCCTGCCAAATCCCTTGCGGGGTAGGCAGAGAAAACAGTGCGGCTCCTAACATCACCCTCCCCCAGAACTCGTTCTATTTGGTCATGGAACGTGTCTTGGCCGTCCTCGACTCCTACATCCATCCGCTTTTGCATTGTATATCTGTTTAGATAATCTTGCATCATCCATTCTTTCTACATGTCCGAATCATCGGAGCATGCCCTTCTTACTTTTACACCGACACTCTGTTTCAATCCAACGTACAACTTACTTACAACTTTATTTTCGCCGCGGTCAGCGAGAGTCATTCCACAGATTTTGAGCAATGCTCTCATTTTATTATTTATTTTATAAATAAAATACAAAAGTTGTATGATAAAAACACGTACCTGTTTGATAAAACAAAAAAAAGCCAACAAAACTAACATGGTAGCTGCCATCACAACAGCCAACCGTTGCTGTTGAACGTCGTCCCTACGTTAGTAGTTAAGTTTGCAAATTGGTTGGCAATTTAATGATCAATTAGAGGTAACGAATGAAATAGTTAAAATTGTTTCGAATTGTCGATACAGATTTAGTGTGCAGCTTTTATTTGTAAAACACTATAACACTAAATGATTGTTTCGCAATATTCTCGGGTCGAAAGATCCTGCAGGTACCGGCGTGTAGTGTGATAATAGAAAAATTATATCAATCTATCTATGTATATAGAAAAAATATATCTGAAAGAAAATAAGATAGATAGATAACTCTTTATTTGTACACCTTATAGAATAGGAAAACAAGAAACATACATTAGACTAAATAAATAAAAGTACAAATGGCGGCCTTATCGCTAAAAGCAATTTCTTACAGGCAACCTTTGGATGGACAATAGTAAATACAAGACACGGGTAATCAGGTGTAATAATTGACAAAACATAATTAATAAATACATCATTCAGAATATACATAAATACATTAATGAACATATAGATATATACATAATTAAATATATAAATAAATAAGTAATTCTAAAATATAATACATTAAATAGTCAGTAAGTAAATAATAAAAATATATACAGACCTACAGAATTACAGACATACGTATATACAAAAGTAACGGATATATAACAAATTAAAATGTTTCAAAATGGCCAATTAAGGTATTTATATCAAATATGAACAGTTATGGCGACGCTAATCACTTTCAAACAAGTGACCCGCTTGCTCGTTTTCTCTGCTATCCCATAAATAATGCGACTAGCTTTAAAAAAAAAACTAGAACCGATGTCGCCCAAGGATGCATAGCATGGATAAATAAAACACCGGATTCTTCAAACGTTTTATTAAACATACAAAAAAGTGCATAATTATGTCAAGAAATATGAATGTTACGAACACGTTACAAAATATCCAATTATTTGGATGAAAAATATCATTACAAAACGACAGCTAAGATTGCAATCTCATCTTAATCACAGGGAAATCAGATACACAAAGCACACATATTTTAAGGCCTGGCCTAAGTGGAGTTAATCACATTTTTTAAATAGTTTTAAAAATACTAATTGGCAGTGACTCTAAGGAGGAATTATTAAAAGTACCTTTATGAAATCTGTTAGCAACTAACTTTCCGCCTCGGGTAGAAACAAAAACGCGATAAATAATTAAATATGGCCTGTTTGTTACTTTGGGTGGATGCAGATTGCCAATGGTGAAAGAATTATTGAAATAGGTCCAGTAATTTTTGAGGTTACATACAAAAATACAAGCCTTCCCTCTTTATAATATCAGTCTAGATTAATTATTACCAGCTTCCGTATTCTGAACTCTTAATTCCGGCTAGCTTACGCGCTGCCTGGCAAATTCGTATTACCAATACCAATTTCAGCTAGTCAGTGACGGGTAGCTTCACAAAAACTTTTTGTAATGCTACCCTTCTATGCGTGTTTTACTTTAATTAATTGAACTCTGCTCGACTGCTTCTCATGAAATTTTGTGTCCACATCGGGATGGTCTGAGAATAGAACATCTATTTTTTATCGCCCTAAATGTTAAGGTAGCCCACCCCAATTTTTTATTTTTTTTTTATGAAATAACCTTTTTTTGGCAAGACAACGTTTGCCGGGTCACCTAGTAATATATAATATAACAAAATATTATTATCTACGCTTATATTAAAGTTCAAGGCATAAAATCTAAGAAAGTGAACTAAAAGTTCCATTTAGACACAAATTGTTTTACTAATGTTACATCGATACTTTCGTAGAGAAAGATATTTAAAGCCCCACTGAACTGAACTGAACTGAGAGGCAGATGGATAAAATAAAATTAGGTTTAAATCAATCTGAGGTAGATCTAGTTATGTTATTATTTTGGATGTATCGAAACACATAATAAAGTGAATAAATGAATAATTCACACAAAAACTATTAAGATAAGATAGACAAGAGATACAGTATTATTTTAAAATAAAAATTGAAACACTTGAAAATAAAAATAAAAACTTAACAAACAACAACCTATAGCAATATATTTATTAGATAATTTAGAAGATCTCCTGATTACAAATATATATTTTTTTAATATATAAGTCGCATTTCAAAACATATCATGGTTGCAAAAGTGAGACAGACATGATACTTTAAAAAAAATGGCATACTATATATATATATATATATATATATAAGAGATTTCCACCTATATATTGACTCATCACGATATCTCTGGAACCATAAGGCGACTAGCGACTTGAAATTTGGTAGGATTATTCCTTTCGCCAAGTAGAGGTCAGCTAAGAACGGATTTTACGAAATTCCACCCACAAGGGGGGTTGCGGGGGTGTTAACAATGGAAAATTCCCATTTTTAACCTATAGCTGCTATCGACTTCAAATTTGTCGAAGATATTGCAGTATTAACATAGCGGGGCAGCAGTTATTACTTTTGATGCGAAACAGAGTTCGCCGGGTCAGCTAGTATAATATATATTAATGACTAAGTATCGCTGGGCAAAATATATTTGAGCACTTAATAAATTAACGATTTAAAAAATAACAAAGAGATTCATTCAGTGATCGTAACTATTATTTTGGCACACACGTTTGAAAATAAATCAAAATCAAGAACAAAGACATTTTCTAGAACACAAAAAAAATTACAGCAAAACATAATAAACAAACCTCCTCCTTACATGAAGACGTTTAACAAAGAGTCTAAATTATTTTGAAGGTAAAACTGGCACAATTTAAAAATGCTCATAGCATATTGAGTTGTATTTGTTAGTAGGAAATTACTAGTCAATAGTTGGCAAAAGCTAACAAACAAGATTCTTTTATCATCGCACCTAATATCGTACTAATCTTTTGACTTTCAAATCTCCTTAAAACAAATAATGTTACTAGAGAGCTAGGTATATAAAAGTATATATATTATTTACAAATATTTGAAAGGATTCTTAAGAACATTTCAAACATCTATACTACATATAAATATTTTAGGAAATACTTTGGCAGTTATATTTTAAAAAATATAGATGGTAAATAGTACAAAAATACATGATGTTTATATTGCATATCAAATGGGTACTAAATACTAATATATTATTAATACCAAAATTATTAATTATTATATTAAGAGTATACAATGAGATTCCTTAGTTATATTAGAAGCATTCACCGCTACTCCTCTTCAATATCTTCTACTGCAGACAAGAGTGCTTTCTGACAGACATGAGTAAATTTCTCTGTAAATAAGTGTAATATTTGTAAGTAATTTCTAATATTATAAATCAATATTATAAAATTGGAGCAAGTTCATTTTCTTATATTCACTTGCAGTCCTCTGTTCTGTTTGTTAACTTGTGAAGTTTGATTGAAATATATATACTTTACCCAGCGTAAGGTATATTTGGTGCAGCGTACACTGTCTGTTGTTGAGGGAGTGAAGTTATGTATTACATGTAGGATAGAAACCTATTGATCTTGCAACAGTTTCCTAAATAATATATGTAATTTATTTTATTACTCAAGTTTAGAATGTAAATGGGTAATAGACATAATAATATGATGATATTGGATTTCAGAGGTCCTGGAGGATTTAGGAACGAAGTTCTTTATCGTGCGTTGTGAAAGGGGGCTAGACGGAAAAAAATCTTACGAAAAGTTGTCACGACACTTTTTCCATGCCAAGCTAGGGCACTTTCAAGTATTGGCTTATTTAGAACAATGTATAACTACCTAAATGGTCTAGTGGCTAGAATACCTTGTTCTAATACAGGGGCTTGAGTTCGAATCCCGGCACGGGATTCTTTTTTGGAGTTTTATTTTCCATGTTTTCATATTTTATATATATTTTTACAGAAGGAACCAGAAAATGGTACGTACAAACAGCGATCACTGTTCCTTAGGCTTATCCGGTATTTATAAACTAAAACGTCACAAAGCTACCTGTAGTAAGTCTTGTACTAAAATAAAAACTAATCAGCAAAATTTAAGAGAAAAATAAAGAAAACCTACATAAAATTGAGCACGATTTTTTTTTTGCAAATTGTGTCGATTCTACATTAGCCGAAGGAACTTCGTTCCTACCTGGTGTCCCACGACACCACATCTTTTTTTGGTTCTCTCTTTTACTAGTCACGAAAATATTCACAGAAAATATATTTACCTAAAGAATAAACATAACACCAGATATTCATCTCAACAGATAGACTCAATTGAAATACAAAATTAACATAACTTATATAAAATAACTTCACGCCTTTGTTACCCGAAGGTGTTGCGAACGTCTCGCCGTTATGTTTACGTCCCAAATGGAATAGGTGGCGAACCTATTGCCATACTGGGCACAATGTTTTCAGTCATCGATACGTTTCAAACATAACTTCCGAATAAAACTTCTAAAAGTCATTGGTCGTCAAAGTCGTTGGAGCCAGTGTCAGGATTCGAACCCTCTGGATCAGAAGCCGGGTGCTTGACCAGTGGACCACCGAGACACAGAATCAACTTTAAAAATTACTTACTGGATATATTCTTAATGAATTCTGGTCTGTGTTTAACGAATAAGTAGTAGACCGGTACACCGCTGAGTGTTATGAGCAGACCAGCGAGAACAGCACCCGGCTCACTCATCACGGGGACCACCAGCAGGACCGCACTTACGAACACGAAGATTATGGGCATCCACAGTTGTACCTGAATACAATAAATAATTTAATTTTTTGACAAACCTTGACAACAATAATACTAGCTAATACAGATCACCAAGTCATTTGGCAACCAACAACCGCCAGAACTAAAACTTTAAATACTCATAATGCAACGTTTGTCTGTCTAGGCATAAAAAACATTTTTTATGGAATGGGAGGGAAAACGAGCAAGCGGGTCACCTGTAAGCAACAATCGCCGCCCATGGACACCTGAAACCGATGGAAGTGGTCGGAAGTGGGATAGGAAGGGGAGGGAGAAAGGGGATGGGCCTCAGGATACCTATCTTACCGAACGAAGCGCGTCATGAGTCGATATTCTGAGAGGTCATGGCATTTCAACGGCCCATTCATGCAGCGAACCTGTAATCTCGGTTCGATCAGTGAAATACCACGACCTCTCAGAATATCGACGACCCCGTTCCACCTCCCCTTCCTATGCCACTCCTGACCCCTTCCATATCCCATTGTAAGGACCGGTAACGTTACTGTAACACTATATGTGTTCGGGTGTCCAGGGGCGGCGTATGTTTCTCACCATCATGTGATACGTCTGCTATCTATAGCATATAGATAGCTCCTATAGCATAAAAGTATTTTTGTACAAAAAAAGTATTTTTGTACTTTTCTAGATGTTTATTTTTATAAATTTTTGGTTTACAAATCCTATTATAAAAGTAAAAAAATTCAAATACTTCTCCGCAATATCAAATACATTGTAGGGTAGGCAGGGAGAAGAGAGCGCTATAAGCCACGACTCTTACACGCCTCACTCGCTTCCCTGACTTTCATAACTTCACCTTCCGCAAGGAATCGTTCTATCTGGTCATAAAAACTATGTCGTAGCCGTCAAAAATAAACTGTCTTAAAATAAATCAAAAATATTTAGAAATTTAAATACCTTTATGGGTCTCACAAGGTCCGGTCTCTTATACCGTAGGTACAAAACGGCACTGCAGCTGAGCGTGGTGAAGAAAGACTCCACAACGGTACAGTAAGTGATCAGGGTGGTCAGGTTGTCCGGTATCAGCATTATGATGGATATTATCATCTGTCAAGAATAAATTCGGTGATGTAAATACAATAATATTACGGGCATTCAATAAGTGTCGTGTGAAAAGCTCCGATGATCCAGAGGTCGAGCTCCCCGTTCAAAAAGTCAATGTGTCAGTCAAAAAGTGGGATCAAACGTGTTTGCCCAGACAACACCAATGACTTTACGAAATTCTTTTTGAAAGTTAAATGTGATGATAAATATTGATGAACAAACAAATATTGACAACACTGTGCCCGGCGGATGCCAATAGTTTCCGGTAGGTACCTATTCCATTTGGGACATAAAATTTGTGTCAGAAAATGGGACATATTTTTGGGACATAAAATGATACTTCAAATGAAAATTCAATTGTATTACGAGAATTATCATATTTTGAAGTGGTTTGTTATTAAGCGTTTATTAGTAAGCATTGTTGTTGTCCGTAAGTTCACTTACTCGTAATTATGCATACATTCTTGAGTTGCCATAGCATGGCACATATAACGCGATTGCAAGCATAGTTAATTTGCTCTATATCAAATCATCGTATCCACATGTAAATAGATATTTTTTATTGCACCTGACAATAAATCCCCAAAATATGTATAACTAGCGGACCCAGCGAACTTTGTTCCGCATCAAAAGTAAGAAATGAGTAAATTTTGGATATCATGAGGTTCAATTTGTGCTATTTATCGGCTTTAACTGCTGTCCCGCTATGTTAATATGGCAATATTTTCGAAAATATTCGTTTAAATTACATGCAGGGCCAGGATCATCTATATTACATGCACAATCTATTTAAGACACTTAATTAGATGAAAATTAATGCAGTAATGTTTAAAATCGCTTCGTGAGGCTGCGTTTCCACCAGAGATGTGCGAGGATGCATAGCGAGGGATGTGTTTGTAAAGAACCAATAGGATCGCTTCATTTACCTTGCCTCGGTCAGCACAGCTCTGGTGGAAACGGCTCAGCGGAGCTAGATTTTTGCGCATACAAAACAAGCGCGGGATGTGTGCGAGGGATGTGTACGAGGGAAGTGTGCGAGGGATGTGTACGAGGGAAGTGTGCGAGGAATGTGTGTTGAGAAAGATGTGTTGCGAGGTTTGCGCATACTGTACCAGCCAGTCCATAGACGGAGTTTGTTGGAAGTAGAAGTGCGCAAAATAGATAATAATATGGATAATTGGAAAAAGAAAATACTTTTATATTTAACAATTTGTGATGAAGAAATGGAAGCAGAAGATACGGAGTTTATTAGTTCTATAATTTTGAGCAATACAAGAACACACAGGTTTTGGATACGTAACCATATTAAATATCATCGATTACATGGAGAATTCTTTACCTTTTTTCATACGGCTGATGATGAAATATTCGAAAATTCTTATCGAGTATCTAGAAGTAACTTTTATGAGTTACACAATTTGATTGAGAACATTATCAAGAAAGAAGACACTCACTACAGAGAATGCATCAGCACCAAGGAAAAATTGGCGGTATGTTTAAAGTAAGTAAAATAGTTTGAATCAATTTTGTCTTTATTAAACATATTAATTGAAAAGTAATCATAATCTGCAAAATAAGTAGACAACAAGTTCCTCTTTTTCATGGCAAATTAGGCTCTGTTCCTACTTTGTTTGAAGTATTTGGCGTTTGTAGGTCTGAATGTTGTGTTCCCGGAGATGCTGGTTGTACAGCTTCCAGTTGGAAAGATGAATCCATCTGGCCCACTGTTTTATTTGTATTTCTACCAGAGCTTGAAGAATAACCAAGTTGTTCAGGATCCAGCTGAGGCGGCAAATCCATCTGGCCTGCTATATTACTACCTACTGCTATACTGCTACCAGAGCTTGAAGAATAACCAATATTTTGATTATACCACGACAGCACGTAAGATTCTTCGGCTTCGCTAATCATATTAAAAAGTTTCCTTTTTAAAGGAACTTGCATGTAATCTGGTAATTTTTTAAATGTTTTCGCCATTGAAAGAAAAAAATGATCAGTATCATCGCAGTCCGTTGGTTTTAAAAGTTCTCTTAATTCTTGCCTTTCTTTTCGAAAATCTTCTTGATTTTTCATATGTTTTTGTATTAAAATTGATAATTCATCGCCTTTTTTCTTCTTTGATGATGACGGGGTGACCGAATCTGTTGAAATGCCTGAAGTTGAGGCTATTTCGTAAAGATTGTTGGGATTGTCAGCTTGATTTGGTGTATGTTCAGTGCTCTGCGAAGAGTCATCTTGGTTTAATGAATATTGAGTGCTTTGCGAAGAGTCATCTTCATTATTTGGTGACGAAATATCCTCTTTATAACTTGACTCTCTATCTCTGTTGGCCATGTACGGTAAAAGAAATTCCATCAATTTTTGGTATTTCCATTCACGTGTTTTGGTTGTAGCCTGTCCGCTTTTTTTAGATTTCTGCCTCTTTAGCGCGTCCCGATGGCTATCCCGTAGTTGTTTCCAACGATACTTAGCGCTTTTCACTGAAATAATAGAAAATTATGATTAGGAATATAACATTTTTATACCAAGCATGTTGTCTTACAGATCGCAAAAAATCAGTAACAGGTAAAGAGTACTTTTTTATTTGTTAATTATTTTTCTTACTATTATTATAAACATTCCTTTTTTTGCAGGTATTTATCCACGGGCTCGTCGTTCACACGATTGGCAGAAAATTTTAGGATTGGAGTAGCAAGTGTGTCGAGAATTGTGGCAGAAGTTTGTAATGCTCTTTGGCTTGTTTTACAACCTCTTGTTATTCCAAAACCTACCAAAGACGACTGGAAGCGAATAGCAAAGGATTTTCAAGAGCTATGGCAGTTTAAAAATTGTTTGGGGGCTCTAGACGGTAAACATGTTTATATAATGTGTCCTGCAAACACTGGGTCCTCTTTTTTTAATTACAAACAAAGATTTTCTATAGTGCTTATGTGCTTAGCTGACGCTAGGAGAAAGATTATAATGGTTGATGTGGGATCCATGGGAAGATTTAGTGATGCTGGAATATTTGATGATAGTGTTTTTGGAAAATATTTGAAAGAAAAAAGATTGAATCTTCCAGAACCTGAACCATTATATGAAGGAGGTGAACCAGTACCATTTGTATTCATTGGAGATGAGGCTTTTCCTTTGATGGAAAATTTCATGCGCCCATATCCGCGGGACCAGTTAGACCAACAGAAACGTATATTTAACTATAGACTTTCGAGGGCACGTCGCATTGTAGAAGCTACATTCGGTGTATTGGCACGAAAGTGGTATGTGTATCGTAAAGACTTTGAATGCAGAGTGGAAACGGTTGACAAAATCGTAAAAGCCACATGTGTAATGCATAATTTTTTAATTGAAAGACAAAGTAATTATTTGGATTGCATTGATAACACAAATACAAGTACTCTTGTATCGGTTCCTAGCATTTCCGTCGTCGTGTCAAGTGATAGTTATGATGTAAGAGAGAAATACTGCTCTTATTTCAATAATCAAGGAAAAGTGTCATGGCAAGATACTCGTATTTCGTCACGAATTCATCGCACACAATAAATACCCAAATATTGTAACTTGTATTTTAATATACCTGATTTTAATACATGATTATTACTTACCATCTTTATATTGTATTTCTTTGACTATTTCCTCCCACGCAGCGTCCTTAGTTTCATTACATTTGTAAAATGACAAAGAAGTGTTCCACAAACACGGAAACTTTTGAACGGCATCAATTAATTTTTCGTCCATTATGCCACGCAACCGTACGACATGCGTACGACTACAAGCGCTTACGACAGCAAAGTGAGACGTGAGCGCAGCGCGGTGAGCGGCAGGCAGGCGTTCGCGTTACTCCGCTCCCACTACACCGCACCCCCGTCGACACATTTCACAGCTTCGCAACGCATCCTCGCGCCACACATTAATGCGCATTTTCACAGCTCCGCTACACATCCTCGTAGGCACATTATCATCGCACAGCTTTGGTGGAAACACCCACACATTTTCACAGCACAGCTAGACATCCTCGCACGACACATTTCCATCGCACATCTCTGGTGGAAACGCAGCCTAAATAAGGCATTATTTTACGTAAAATGGTAAGAAAGAAAAATGATCATTGTGGGTTATCCCTAAGAGATAGAGATATGCCCTCGAGAACTTTTTGTAGAACTTCTGAAGATGTTTAATAATGTAGAACATTGTTTTGATCTATCACTTAGGTTTCAGGCAGCGTTTGCGAATAAAGTTCAAAATCTTGAATATTAACAGTTTTCTTACTACACTATACATGAATTATAGATCAAAACCACCCCGTTGACACCCTCTATGTATTAAAAAAACCGCATCAAAATCCGTTGCGTAGATTCAAAGATATAAGCATATAAAGGGACAGACAGCGGGAAGTGACTTTATTTTATACTATGTAATGATGACGGTATGATAAAGTTGATTAGTTCAAATGAAAATATATACATAATATATAAATGATTAGATTATTGTCTTAAAATAGGTAAATATAAATGATTAGTAGTAGGAAATATATGGAATCCTAAAGATTGAAATTGTAACTGGTGGTAAACCGATAAGGTATTGCCGATATCAAATGTGAACAATATAATATTATTAATAAGAAAGTATTGATTATAATATAACTCACCAAGAACAAAAGTGAAGGTAACGGTGAATATGACTTCATGTTAATATGCGCCAACAACTCGGGCATATGACCGTTGCGAGCTCCGGCGAAGCACATTCTCGACGACGCCATGATGTGCACAGACAAACCTCCCACTATAGCAATCGCTACAAGCACTGGCATCCCCCATTTTAGTACACCCAAGCATGTAGCCGCAAAGTCCTATTAAACAATTAGAACATTTATGCACTCAACAGCACCTCAATGCTCATATAATATTCATATAATATAAGTGAGGTATAGTATAGTTTCGGTGGTCCAGTGGTTGAGCACCCCGCTTCTGAATCAAGAAGTCGCGGTTTCTAATACTGGCTCACACCAATGACTTTTCGAAAATATTTTCGGAAGTTAAGTGTGACAAATATTGATGACTGACAACTTTGTGCCCGGTATGGCAATAGGTTCGCCACCTATTGCATTTTGGATGTAAACATAACGGTGAGACGAGGCTTAACAACCGCTGGCTACACCTTCGGGCAGAAAAAGGAAGAGTTGTGTTATGTTGTAAGTGAGGTAAGTTGCTCCATTATCTTAAAAATTGGTGAAAGAAATTAGATTAATAAAAAGTCGATACAATTCTGCGTTTTCATAAGTGATATAGGCCGTAGGCACTTTTGGAATAAATCAGGTCAGTCAATCAATGAATGACTTGACTAAAAAGAAATCAGAGGTCTTACAACAGCAATGGCCTCAGTAGCCAGTACTCCAGTGGGTCCAAGTACAGCCAAGTAAGCCACATTAGCGAGCAGGTAGATGGCGGTGACTAACGGCAGTGAAATATAGATGGCACGAGGTAGATTCACAAAAGGCTCCTTCAGTTCTTCGGTCATGAAGTTTAGGTAATTCCTAGAAGAGTGATTTAGTGGTTAGATAGTGTTTGGTATTTTCGCGGCTCCCTTAAGATTAACACACTTGCATTAAAATTTAAATCACTCACCATCCAGAGTATGAAAATATTCCAGAATAAAATGCGACAGACCAATCGCTAGCAGACGTTTTTGTGCCAGCCCATCCATCTTCGAAGTATTCCACACCACCTATCATCAAAATAAACGTTAATGTTAAAATAAACGAATTTGAAATGTCACAGCGATAAATTTGCACAAAGTTTAACATACTACATACCCATCTTAAAAATTACACGCAACGACGTGTTCTTACCTCGTGCAATCCATACGAGACCACCCCCTATAATGATGACCAGCGCTGCGATTTTCGTAAACATAAATAAATTTTGAATCTTCGTCGTAAATTTAATGTTATAGGCGTTTATAAATGTGAGTAGGCCTGAAAATTATTGCACAGTTTAAAAATTCGATTCGGTCAGATTAGAATGATAAAAGTGACACTTATATATTTTTATTTGCTTACAAATTGTGACAGCCGCAATCAGCTTCCTGCATAGGGGATCGATGTGGCAGTTGGGGAACATTGGATCTAGTAGATTGTTAGCAAATGTAACAGACATTATTGCATTGGTACTTGGTCTGAAAGAAATATTGTTAATGAATCACAACATTACAGTTTTTAGTTAGGTTATATTACACAGTTCACTAGTCTGGAAGGCAGAGAAAATACAGTGTCATAAGGCACGATTCTTACACGCCTCACTTACTTCTTTGACTTTGACAACTCTTGTCATACACACTCTTCGATTTCGAAGGCTCCTGACCTTCCCACTTCATGCACACTCTGCACTCTGCCATAGGCAACTCTCGCTTCCATAATTGTTTGTCCGTCTGTTGAGATCAGTACTGCATTGTGGCTAGCTGGGTTTTTCTGCTAACATTCTTTGCATTCTTTCCAGGCCCAATACTCCATTTCCGCTATTTCCTCCACTCTTCTTTTGACATCCGCAGTGTATATAACATCCCTACTAAAAGTGCATCCAAAATACACCATTTCATTCACCTGATCCAAGACTATATCACTCATCAATCATTATCATCCTTACATACATCCTACATAAAAACATTATACTTTAAAGAATAGTAAATGCTCATGAATAAATACATACACAAAGACCAAATTGGCATCCCACAGATAGAGGAAAGCAGGCAAGGGTCCATAAGCTTCATGAATGTAGTGATAATCTCCACCACTCTGCGCTAATGTAGTCCCTGATGGGCAGAATAGAAATATATAGGATGAAGTTTTATTATATAAATTATTTAAGACATAAATATGATGTTATATTATTAGCCAGCTATTGACTTCAAACAAATAAACTTATTTTTATTATTTTTTGCATACTGTGTGCAATTTAAGTAAAAGTATCTCATCAGTTTATTTAAATATATTTATTGCAATATAATCACAATAAATAAATAAATTATATACTAAAACTTATCAATGCTCAAACTGTTTCATTCACTGAAAAAAAGCACAAATAGTTATCTTAAATGACTGCATACAAACTGCCATTCCTGTAATAGGTATAGCAAATAAGTTTTAATACTACAATAAAAACAAATAAATAATCATTAACTAGCTTACCTAGTTCTGCATAAGACAATGCTCCAAGAGTAGCCAAAGCTCCACACACTGCCCAAACTGAAAGGGCTCCATATACTGAGCCAGTCTTTTCTAACACTTCTTTGGGTGATATAAAAATACCACTGCCAAAAATTATCCCCAATATTATTGCAACTCCTTCCAGCAAACCTAGCTGCTTCTTCATCTTTACTTTATCAGTCATGTTGACTTCTTGTTTAATATTCTGATTTAATTTATTAAAATTTGTGATACCTTTTATCACCTTTCTGTGCTAAATGAGCAAACAAAACCTTTTTCTTGATAATCTCTAATTAACGGATTAGAGTATGTACTATAGTTATGCAAACAACTTCCCATACCCGCATTTGTGAAAGAGTATGTGAATATATATCAGATCTACGTTTTTACACACTTTAGATTTTGGTTTTTCACTTTTGATTATGGAATAAGACACTTCAAGAGTCCCTCTGGGAGTGAGAATCGTGTAAATAGATGTAATTGACATGTGATATTCTTAATTTAACCTGTTCCTACAGCTCTACCTGTCTATATGACTACATTTAAAAATTTTATCAATATTTTACTGCACAAATCACAAATTTAATAAGCCTCTGGTAGCCAATAAAGGCGAATTTCTAACTGAAATGTTCGACTTCTACCAGTGCGTATTACTATGTGTTCTTAAAGCTAAGTGGCGCACTGACTGCTCTAGTTTAATGCTCTCGCGCAACAATTCTTTTCCTAAAACTAATTATATTTTTAGATTCTCCTTTGAATGAGCCGCTGTCATTTGAATTTTGAAATTTGTTTGTAGTTTTGTAGGTAGACACGTGACTCCTCTGGCATGTGCACAGTGACAGTCGCTGTCAGTCTATCGGTGTTCTGGGTTTTAATGACATGGTTAGTTGGACCTTAGAGTCAAGTATTTTTTACGATTAAATACACATTATAATGTCAGATAACACATTTTAAAATTGTTCCAACTTATTCTGGATATATGTAAATAATGGTTTGTATGAATTTTGTCTTTTGATAACGGAGAGGAAGGGATGAAAAAGCACATAACAGATGGCTATAACCCTAGCGATCACTATTGTAATCATTATACCAGTACCATACAATCAAAGAATAGTTCGGCGAATAGCGAGGGAAGGCGGTAGAGACGCAGTGTGGCCACGTTACTCGTCATGCCGCATATCATTCCGGCAATGCGAGTGCGAGTGGATTGCCACATTCGTGCGTTCGCAGCGCAGCCGGCTAGGGCTGTTTAAAATATTGGATTTTCGACATATCTATATTTTTAAATATATTTGATTTTTATTGACGTAATATTATTTTTCAAGTTATTTTCAACGAGCCCTGTAATTTGATACCTATAATATAGGAATGCCTAACAAATATCTGTTCCGTCATATTTTATTTAAAGTGATGTCATATTATTTTTCGAGTTACAATAAGCCCTTTCATTTAAACCCATATTGCATTGAAAATATCTCCAGATGACAGGTAGTGGTACTTCACTGGTCGAGCCAGCCAATTTATACAGTGAAACTAATATATTCTATATAATATAATATACTAATTACTTAAATAAATATTATTATTATTAAATAAATATTATATAATATCATCCAAACTTAGCGTGTATACAATATTTCAGCTCAATCGGTTGAAGATATCTGCTTTAATTAAGTTCTAAGATTCCAGAATATACACACTTACGTACATACAATACAAAATAAAAATTAATGAGTTTATTAACTTTGTAATATCAATTAAGAGTAGTATAGTACCACCGCCTGCTCCAAGATTTTCATGAACTTTTTCGATATATCAAAGCCAGAAATTGATATATTTAAAAATATGGATATGTCGATTAACCGATATTTTAAAAAATATCGACAGCTTTAATATCCAAGTGCGGAGCGTCGCGATTAATTGCGCGAGTAGAGCAGTGTGTGGCTAGAGAGGGAAACATCGCGGTAACGCGAGCAGCAGCGCGAGCGGCATTGTGTGGCAGCGGGGTTAGAAATTTTTGACAGATAGAGGACTGTTACACATGCTCATCAGTATGAGAGCATGCTAGTATCGAGCATGCTCTCAATACTAGCATGTGTTTTCATCATCCTTATTCTGTACACTTCTTGTATTCAGATACTTTATCTGAATACAAGATCCAAGATACTTTAACAAAAATGTATTTTAGATACCAGAATACTGTTCTAAAAAGGTATCTGAAATACTAGATACAAAATACCTATCTTTCAAATACTTTTAAAGATAAAATACTTTTTAACCGACTTGGAAAAAGGAAGATGTTCTCAATTTGTCTGTATGTATATTTTTTTATGTATCTTCACCAATATTTTCGTCCATTGTGGATGGATTTCAATTTTTTTTTTGTTGGATAGTGTTTACCTCCTAGATGGTCCCATTTTCACTAGGTCACTATCTGATGATAACCAGGAGAAATCGAAGGCATCCACCGAAAATTGTATGCCAGTATGGTGTTTTTGTTACGTAATAGTGCTGTCTTAGAGATATGCTGTATAGTGTCAACCTCTGATGCTGCTGTGCTGATGAAGAAGTCACAGAAGTCCTCAACGGTTAGGTGTTGGGAGACAGTACTGCAGTTAGTCGATAGAAACCGTTTAGTAGTATATAGGACTAATGTGTTGCTTGGGAGGTATGCTTAAATCAACATCTGATACTGCTGTGCTGATGATGAAGCTAAAGAATTCTTAAACGGTTAGGACAAAATTCATGTTCTTTTTTAATCTTCTGCAATACTTTCCAGGCTACGTTTGGCCTTTATTCGGGATACGGTGTTATTGGGTCTACTAACTACTAATAGTACGTATAATACTCATGATAATAACGAATTATTATCATGGATATAATAAAAATTATATTATTAAACTGTTTAACTATGTACCTATCAATAATTATAGCTCCGCAAAAATATCAAACATTTAACAAATGGACTTGTAATTACTAATAATATTAATTAATAAACTGAAAGTCGTAAAAGATCACAAAGTCGCCGCCGAAAGTTTATAGCTCATTAATATTACTGAAAATCGAGAAATAAAATTACTTTAACAAAAAAAGTTAAACCGACTTCTGGAAACAAAAACCACAAAATCTTTTAAGTACCTGAAAACAGTACCTTTATATTGTGTTGCACCGACTTTAATAATGATTGATAATTATTATTATAACTAGACTAAGATAGACTCTATGTGAACTGTACTATGGTGCTATCCTAATCGATGCTAGATATAGAATGATGGGTGCAAAGCTCGTCCTAGTGATGAAACAGTTGGATCCGGTCCGGTGTACCTGAATTCCCACATTTCCTTCCTCTGAATGTTGATTCATTAATTGCACTCTTGGGGTTCCTTACGGGTGCAGTCAAGGGACGATATATTTCACGTTGAACTGAGGTCGCACATGCGAGGGACAATAGAGTCCCGTAGAATACTTAAAATCCCAATATGTTTCTTATCTGATTGTTGCTAATAGTTGATTTATTGCACTTGGACCCATTTGCGAGAGACAATAGTCATGTGACAAGATGAACGAGGACCGCACTTAGAAGGGACGATAGAGTTATATCACATGTTGCACCACATGCATCGTCGCTCAAGTATTATTATTAAAACACCCTACAAAACGAGCATCTTAGAAAGTTGTAAACGATGCGCCGCATTCAGTTGCGCTTAACAAAAAAACAGCAAAAATTCTTAGTAGTAGCAAAAGTATCTTAGTATCTTTAAAATACTAAGATACTAGGCAAGTGTATCTAAATGTAAGATACAAAATACAAAAACTAAAAAGTATTTCAAATGCAAGATGTAAATACGTATTTTGTAGCTTGTATTTGTATTTCAGATACTTTTATCTAACATAAGATCTCTGCATGTGTGTACAGACCTTGCTAGTAATGAGCATGCTAGTTACGAGCATGCTCGAAAATCAACAGCCATGCTAATATCGACCATATATATTCAAGCGCATGGTTGAAAATAGAATGCTTACAGTGGTAGAGTGGCAAATGACAGCGGACTTAAAAATACAATTACCCCAGGGGGGAACCAGTCGGCGCTCTGCCGCTGGATATTTAAGATGTCGAAGATCATTTACCTTCCCTGTTGGATCTTCTGCTGACTTCCCATCCCGACGGATATGTGGTCTCCGTAGACGCCTCTTTGGGCAACTCGGACCACTGTCTGATAAGGAGTACAGTTCCACTCACGTGCCCACTTCGACCGCGTATTGCGAGTCGCCGCCGTGTGTGTCACTATAGGTCAGCGCACTGGGATGGGATGCGAAATTTCTTCGCATCCTACCCATGGGGGCAGGTTTGCTTCTCGTCGGGTGATCCTGACGTCATTGCGGACTCTGTCACTGATGTGGTGCTGCAGAGAATGGAGCTTTTCGTTCCATCCTCAGTGGTGTAAATCGGTGGCAGATACCAGCCCTGGTTTGATCGTTCATACAAAATGGCATCAAGCTTTAAGCAGGAATGTTATCAAACCTAGGCAAATGCAGCGGCGTCTAGGGACCTAAATACCGGCATTTACAAGAAGAAGTACAACTATGCCTCCAGATCCTTCAAAAGAGTGATAGCCTAGTAGCAAAGCCTAAGTACATAGGCAAAATTGGGGAAAACTAGTTCGCTTTCCCTCGGGAACTCGTGCGCTCTGGTATCTCGCCAAACCGGTCAATGCTGGAGTCCCACAAGGCTGCGTGCTATCCCCTACGCTGTTTCTTCTGCACATCAATGATATGCTGAATAAGAGCAATTTGCATTGTTATGCAGACGACAGCACGGGGGATACTTTATATACCGGCCGCGCTAGAATTTCTCGGGAAAACGTCGATGAGTATCAGAATGGACTTGTGTCTGAGGTTGAAACTCTGCTTAGTCAAGTCTCGGACTGGGGCCGACTAAACTTAGTCCAATTCAAACCCAAAATGCCACAGGTCTGCGCGTTTGCCACTAAAAAGACACCCTTTGTCGTAACTCCCTGTTTCGAGAACAATCCCCTGACACCGTCAGCTCATATCGGAATCCTTGGTGTAATCCTTCGTATCGAGCAACGTCCAGTTTTGCGGTCATCTGGAAGGCAAAACCAAACTGGCCTCAAAGAAGCTCGGTGTGCTCAATAGATTGGGACGGTACTTCACGTCAGGTCATCGATTGCAACTTTATAAAGCGCAGACAAGACCTCACGTGGAGTACTGTTCCCTTTTTTGGGCAGGTGCATCCCAGTACCAGCTTGCTCCATTTGACCGCATTCAACGAAGGGCGGTTCGGTTCGTCGACAACCAGGCAATTTCCGACGGGCTTGATTGACGGGCACTGCGGAGGGACATTGCTTCTCTGTGTGTCCTATATTGAATCTACCACGGGGAGTGTTCCCAGGAATTGTTCGGACTAATACCACCCGCTGATTTCCGCCACCGCACATAGCGCCAACATTACGACGCACATAAACTTAATGGTTGGCGATATATTTGCTGTGTGGCGCCGGCTTAGAGTACCGCCACCGCATCTCTTCCCCTGGGTGTCGTACAAGGCGACTAAGGGAAAAGCTGGAAGAATGGGCAACAGCATTCTCTCTCAACAAAATACAGCCTACTGCGATCGCCAACCCGCCTGCCAAGCGTGGCGATTATGGCAAAAACCCCCCATGAGTGAACGGACCGGCAGTTGTGGCGCTCTATGGGGGAGACCTGTCCAGCAGTGGACCTCAAAAGGCAAATGATGAATGATGATCTACGACAGTGCGCTTCAGCCGACATTTTTTGCCGCGCACGTCTCCTCTATGGAACCAGTTGTCGGCAAAAGTATTCCCGGATCGATACGACTTAGGGACCTTCAAGAAAAGAGCATACTCCCACTTAAAAGGCTGGCAACGCTGATTCGACGCCCCTGGTGTTGAGGATGTCTATGGGCGGCGGTGGTCACTTTCCATCAGGTGACCCGCACGCTGGTTTTCCCCTTTTTCTTATAAAAAAAATGCTCATTGACAGCAAATGACATACGCATGCTCATAATGAGCATGCTCTTTATTAGCATGTGTAACAGTGCCCTTAAAGATCATGTGTTCAATGGTTCCTTCACTTCATTCTAATGAAGTAGGAAACCAATTATTTAACAAACTTAACATAACATAACTTCACGCCTTTTGTTACCTGAAGGTGTAGGCAGCGGCTGTTATGCCTCGTCTCGCCGTTATGTTTACGTTAAAAATGGAATAGGTGGCGAACTTATTGCCATACCGGGCACGAAGTTTTCAGTCATCGATATTTATCACAAATAACTTCCGAAAACAATTTCGAAAAGTAATTGCTGTGTATGACCATGCCATCTTGTAATTGACAGTAACCAAGGTTTATAATATTAATCACTAACAAATCCCGGCTAAAGAGCCAACTTTGATGAAATTTATCAAAATATAAAGAATACAGGGTCAGTTTGTAAGTAATACGTCGTAATAGAGGTGTTGTGTGACAAATTCAAAGAAGCTTTATTTTCATAGGTCTTCATGCATAGTCAAAGTACAAAATTTAACTTATTACTAAACACTCTAATTTGCGATTCACTATCGCCATTTTATATGTTAGCAGGTGCAAAGCTCTCGGAATGTGGAAGTATTTACACTTAACACATAACATAACTTCTCGCCTTGTCTACCCGTAGGTGCAGGCAGCGGCTGTTAAGCCTTGTCTCACCGCTATGTTTAGGTACATACCAAATGGAATAGGTGGCCAACCTATTGCCACACCGGGCACAAAGTTTTCAGTCATCAATATTTATCACACTTATCTTCATAAACAATTTCGAAAATTGATTGGTGTGAGCTAGGTTTCGAACCCACGGTTCGAATCTTCTTTATGCTCGCGCACTGGACCACCGAGACAGCGAAGTCAACAACTAAGTAAGTATTCATTTCTAGACTATTCGTCGTGGAATGTTACCGTAATGAATTGTACAACTGTAAATATATTATCTAGTAATATTTATGTATGGGTTAACATGAGCGCACTTGATTTAAATTTATTAATGCTTATGATAGTTAAAAGATATTAAATGCAAGACCTGGAACTCTGGAAGAACTGTAAAAATGTGAAAAATAAAATTAAAAACCAAATTCCACTTTGTCTTTACTAAATGTGTTTATTCAATAGCGAAAGACACCTAAAATAATTTTGGTGTAATTTCCGGGTCTGGGTCAGGATAGTACTGAAGTAAATCAGCTACAGGTGATTCTTGATCTTCGTAAAAATCACAAGCTAACAGATATTCTCGTTTTGAATAATCGTCTCCCTTACAAAACATTTCGCCTGAAATAAAATTTTATTAAAAAAGTTTGAAGAACGTGTTAAGCGAGAATTATAAATAGCATGTTATAATCGGTTTTCGCTAGCGGGCAGTTATTTACATATTATGCGTGATCGGTAAAAAACTTTTTTCACGATAACAGTGGTAGAGCCAAGCAGTTCACTGTATGAATGGGCCAGCTCCACTCGAGAAATACCACGACCTCTCAGAAGATCGACATAAAGTAACTCATGCCGTGTTTCGTTCGGTGAGAGAGATATCCGGAGGCTCTTCCCCATACCTTCCCATACTACTTCCTTATAGGACGGCATTGCAACTGTAACACTATATGTGTTCAGTTTAAAAATTCAAAATAACGATTTTCGCAATAGGTAAGTTAAAAAATTCAAAATAAAGAAAAATAACGTTGACAATGACATTTCGATGGTAGTCATCGAACTAACTAACTACAAGAAAGCAGATAGGTAGTATATATAATTGCTTACTTGTAGTTAGCTGCAGGATCTCGTTTATATATCAATTTTATAACTTTTGTTAAAAAACGCATTCATTAATTTTAGAAGTTCTTTCTTGATGTTAACCTGATAATGTCTAAGAAATTCTTAGGACTCTGGAACATTCGGACTTATTCGATTACCTTCGATATCCATTATATGTACGGCGCTTTTAGCTTCAAGAGCTCCCACGCAATAATGTTCTTCCGTTAAGTCAGGGTGCCAATACATTATAGCATCCCGACAGGATGTACCAGCAATTGGTAGGAGAATCCTATCCTAAAGATCCAAATATTACTTATTGTATAGATAAAATTAAAGATATACATCAAGTCAGTAAAGTAATACGCATAGACAATGTTACACCTAAGTTAAGTAGATAGGTATAGGTACCTACTAGAAATATTCTTTAGTGGCAGGTGAAAACTTCCTTTTCCTTACTATTTGCAGTATCTAGGATAGGTACAATTACGCCTTTTAGTAGCACAATCTGACATTTTTATAAAGAAAACACTCATTAGAAATCATAAAACCAATTATGCCAAACAATTCGTAATACGATAGCCAGGATAAAGACTGGATGTCCTCAAGCCAAACGAGTAGCAGTAGTTATGACATTAACTATTTGATTAAGATTATCGTTATAATTAATGTAATTTTTTTTTCACTGTAAACTTACCTTACAAATAATTTTATTATTCACAATGGGCTCCTTTACTTCACCCGTGCAAAAGAATTTTCGTTTTTTCCGCATGATTAGAGTACTGACTTCCAATACAGTTTTAATGCTATTACCTAAAATATTTTAAAATTACTAAAATTTTATAAACATTCGCAAATACCTAAGATCTTCGCTTAGACCTTTTTAATTAAATTTAAAAATATATAAATAAGTACTTGTTTTTGTGGTTGGAGTAGTCACTAGTGCATCATTTATTGAGAAATAGGTAGATTAACAGACTTACTACACATTAGAAATATTCAATTAGGCTAATTAATATCAATATAATTTTTCTTGGACTAGGACGATCTCAAGCTGAAGAAGCTGTCATTTTTTTACCTTTTTCACCGTTTATGGCTTCAAGCTCTCGCATTCCACGTGCTTGTGTCTCTCTACTATTTGATTGTTTCATATAATTTGAAAGTCTATACATAGCTTCGACAAATTCATCAATAGGACCTAGAATATAATAAGCAAATAAACTCTTAAAGTTTTAAATAAAATAGTACGAAAATAAATCGGTTTTTCGGTATCAGATACCTGTGCCAAAACTGGCTCCATCTAGGTAGTTTAGGAACTGATAAAACCTCAAAGCTTCATCAGATTCAATTTCATCCATTACCGGCCTCTGCAAATACATGAACAAGAAAAGATATTCTTATTTTGCATTTGTTAATAATTGATTGTGTAGTTGTAAAGATATACTAACGAATTTTCCGCTCCATGCTCCAACATCCGAATACAAGGAGTTTACTCTACTAGGCATCCAATCCAAAGACGAACGAGCTATTGAAACCGGGTGCTATAAATAATAACAGAAAATTAAAAAACAACGACTAAACTTATAGTCCCATGAACTAGGCTAGGTAAACTTAGTCAAGATTTATAGTGTTACTAGCACATGTCATGCCCATCGCAACTTCAGCTGCTGCACTGAAACTGCATACATATACTTTACTAGATAGGTTTTTTTAATAGGTTTTCTTTTTTAATATTTGGTTATTTATGGTTAATGGTTAATTTAGAGACTTTAAAAAAATTAAATTTTATTTATTTACCAACGATGCTAACTTAGAATTAGCATGTTTAAAAAGTGAAATTATAACTACAGAGAACCCAACAAGCAACATTTCTGTATTAAATGTTACACAAACTGATGATTTGAATACAATTAATTAATAGGTAACGACAATTAAAATTAGGCTTGATAAAACGACTAACTAAATTTAATAGTTTGATTTTATTACTCTCACTAAAGTTTTTATTGACCAATTAACGAATCCAAATGTTTTGGTAACTTCATGCCTTCTATACCTACTCTAAAAGTGTAAGCAGCAGAAATTATACTACTACACGAAATATTTTTAGTCATTATAATCATCAAATCCAACATAATTGAAAATCAATTGAATTAGTTAAAAGTTTCAATATTTTAAAGATTAGAACTAGACGACAGGTAATAATAAATATAACTACCCTACTGATACAACCTTGTATCTAACACCGCTACCACACACAGCTATTCGCCGTTCGCGTTGCCGCGATGATGTCATCTCTGTCCACAGACAGCTCTACTCGCGCGAATATTCGCGCAAATATTCGCGACGCGCTGAACTTGGATATTAGGGCTGTCGATATTTTGCAAAATATCAGTTAGTCAACACATCGCTATTTTTAAATATATTAATTTCGGGCTTTGATGTATCAAAAAAGTACATAAAAATCTAGCAACATGTGGTGGTATTATACTACTCATACTCATACTATTGATTACAAAGTTAATAAACTCAGTGATATTTATTTTGCATTGTACGTCTGTAAGTTATCTTCAAAAGATTAAGCTGAAATATTGTACGCTGAGTTTGGGATGAATGAGCTGGCTCGACCAGTGAAGTACCACTACCTGCCATCCGGAGATATTTCCAATGCAATATGGGTTTAAAGGAAAGGCTTATTGTAACTCGTAAAATAATATGACATCCCTTTTTATATAATATGTCGGAGCAGATATTTTTAAAGCATTTCTACAGTATGGGGATCAAATTATAGAGCTAGTTCAGAGTAACTTGAAAAATAATATTACGTCATTAGAGGGTATATTATCCAAAATAGGGTTGCATTCTACCCAGACCAGGACAAATATTTATACTCGAGTGGTGATCGAACCTGCCAGTCTCGATTCCACAGTTGGTAGTTTTACCAATGCACCGTCGTAATGTAAGTAAGATATTATCTATAGCAATATTTAAAAATATCGATATGTCGAAAATCCGATATTTTAAACAGCCCTAGCCGACTGCGATGCGATCGCGCGAGTAATGTGGTCAGCCACTTGCGTTCACATTGCCGGAATGATTCGCGGCATGACGAATAACGTGTCCATACTACGTCCCTGCCTCTTTCCCTCGCTTTTCATCGAATTATTCGTCGAGCGTATGGTATCGGTATGAGATACATACATACATAACTTCATGCCAAATCCCTTGCGGGGTAGGCAGAGAGTACGGAGCGCTATAAGACACGATTCTAACACTCCTCACTCTCTTCGTTGAACTTTTCCTGCACGCGCGTCGAAATTAATTCATTAATTTTCGTATCTAACACTAATTTTGCGCGGTGCCTTCATTGCGACCGCGTTTGTCCTACTTTCCATGCATTTTTAACACACTTCGAAAAAAGGAGGAGGTTCTCAATTCGTCTGTATATGTCATATTTTTTTTTATGTATGTTCACCGATATTTTTGTCAATTATGGACCGATTTCAATAATTTTTTTTCGTTGTATTGTGTTAACTTCCGAGATGGTCCCATTTTCACCAAGTCGGGATGATAATGGGAACCAGGAGAAATCGAAGGCATCCACCAAAAGTTGTATACGAGTATGCTGTTTTTATTTCAAAATAGTGATGTATTAGGGGTATTCTTTATGGTGCCAACATTTGATGCTGCTGTGCTGATGAAGAAGCCACAAAACTCCTCAATGGTTAGGAATTTGAGGGCAGCACTGCAATTGGTCCATAGAAACTACTTGGTAGTATGCAGGGCTAGCGTGTTGCTAGTGAAGTATGCTGTAATATACACCTGATGCAGCTATGCTGATGAAGAAGCCACAGAACACCTTAACGGTTAGGAGTTGGGAGACATTACTGCAGTTAGTCGATGGAAACTGTTTATAGTATAATGGACTAACGTGTCGCTTGGGAGGTACATATGCTTAAATCAAAGTCTGATACTCCTCTGCTGTTGATGAAGCTACTCTCAATGAAGAACTCTTATACGGTTAGGTCGACACAATTCTGTAATATTTTTTCTGCAATCGTTTCCAGGCTATGATTGGCCTTCATTCGGGCTGTAGTGTTATTGGGTCTACCCATGATAATTACAATTTCCATTCCATCAACCAACCGAAAGCCATGTAAATGAACTGAAATGAACTTCTATTGAAGTTCACAACTCATTAATATCACTAAAACATTAAAAAATAAGTTAAACCGACTTCTAGAAACGTAAACCACACAATCTAAAAGTATATTATGAAAACAGTACCTAGACTACCTCTATAACTAAAAAGCAATAAATAACGTAACTTACTCATTCGTATACTCGATACAATATACAAAACGTAATGCTTTAATAAAGTCATATCATCATACACAATATAAGTGTATGATATACTTAAAGATTGTGTGGTTTACGTTTCTAGAAGTCGGTTTAACTTTTTTTTAAAGTAATTTTTGTTTAAATACCTACATAATAAATCTATGGATTATTTTTACAGAACTAATAAAAAAATCCGCTGTCAAGTGTCAAACTCTATTTTGACTTTTAACCGTTAGCCGTAATGTCCGTCAATTTCGCGCCAATTGGTGAAGTGTGCAACTGGACCAATGTTATGCTGAATTTGTTGTTAATGTACATATTATTATAACAATTTTTATATGTAAAATACAAACAGATTCAAAATGCATGTACGAATCCGGATATTTGGAAAAGCCGATACTGTTGTGGTTGTCGAGTCAAAACTAACAAAGATAGAAGAATTCCGGCGCATCATAAAGGATAAGTTCAATATTCAGCCTAGACTACAGCGCTTATTTTATGGAGGCAAACTAGTAAGCTTTTTTTTCTATACCTAGTACATCAATTCCACGTTTGTAGTATGCAATCTTTAATTTTTCATACAATGCAAATATTTCACTAACCTAAACTTTTTTACCAATAAATATGTTAACCTAATTTTATAGTCATTATATTGACATAATAATATGACTATAAATAAATACTATATAATTTCCATGATGTAATCTATATTGCTCAGTGTCATCACATGCATTAAGTTCTGTTTTCATTGTATTATCAGTCAGTATATGACTTAGCTGTGACAATGATTTGTGAACTAGTATTTATGTCTGGTAACAGAAATAATTTGATTTGAAAATATCTAATTTTGTAACAATGGTTGATTTATTGTTTGGTATATTTTCAGCTCGAAAACGGTTATACATTCTATGACTACAGCATCAAACTCAATGATGTCATTCAACTTATGGTTCGAACACAGCCTGATGATATTTCCAATAAAGACACTAAAGTTAAAAACAAAGAAAAGGATAACAAACACAATTACAAAGGTTAGTTTATGTTTATTGTACTATGTATATTGTATTTATTTCAACGTAACAAAATCAACAAATGTAGTGTAATAAAAATTACTTATTAGCTTATAACATGTGAAATTAAAAAGGATCCAGAAGGAATTTAAAACAAAACACCCCATTCCTTCATTAACATTATGTAACTCTTTTCACACCCTCTATCCAACTAAGGCTGCTGAAACAATGTAAGTTTGGTATAGAAATTTATGGAATATTTCATATGTAAAATACATACATAACATAACTTCACGCCTTTGTTACCCGAAGGTGTAGGCAGCGGCTGTTAAGCCTCGTCTCGCTGTTATGTTTACGTCCCAAATGGAATAGCTGGCAAACCTATTGCCATACGGGCACAGTTTATCAGTCATCGATAAAATATCATTTCAATTTGTCTGTAACTTTAAATCCTGTTTTATTGATCATATTAGTAGTGTTTAAAGTTAATATCTCTTTATTTACAGATGCTGAAAGTAGCCTTTATGTAGTTGGTGATATAATTGATGTAAGGGATCGGGAACATGGTGCATGGTACGAAGGAAAATTAACTAGAATAGTGTATAACCCAGATATTCCACTTATCAACGAACTAGATGTATCTCAAGATGAAATCAATGATTCATACAATAGTAATAGTAGTGAAACTAAGGAAAATGATTCAGGTAATAAATTGTCTGATACAGATGAAGATAGTACAAATAAAACTAAGTCTAAAGGTATAGAAAGATACTTTAAGAAGTCTCCAAAAGTGGTCAGGAAAAAACCAAAGGAAGCTGCAAAGAAACATATTAAGGAAGTCAGTGATGCTGATTTGCTCTATAAAGTGGAATTTGATGAGTAAGTTTTTATATATATATTTTTTTTATTGAATAGGAAGGTAAACGAGCAGGCGTGTCACCTGGTGGTAAGTGACCAGCGCCGCCCATGGACACCTGTAACCTGGATGGGAGGTCGGCTTCCGGGTACCTCTGTCACCTAACGAAACGCGGCATGAGCCACTTTACGTCGATGTTCTGAGAGGTCGTGGTATTACACTGGTAGAGCCGGACCGTTCATGCAGCAAACTGCTTGGCTCTACCACTGTTAAAATAATAAGATTCTCTCATATTAGATCATTAATTAGATTCTTTATCGTGTTAGTTTTATTGTAAGTTGTGGTGGTCGAGTAATCGAGCACCACGCTTCTGAATCAAGGAGTCGCAGGTTCAATTCCACCAGGCATACACTAATAATTTTTAAAAATTATTTTTGCCAGTTATGTGTGATATATATCGATGACTGAAAACTTTGCGCCCGGTATAGCAATAGGTTAGCCACCTATTCCATTTGGGATGTAAACATAACGGCGACACGAGGCTTAACGGCCACTACCTACACCTTCAGGTAGAAAAAGGCATGAAGTTATATTATTTTATTTTATTTTAGTTTTATTTATTGCTGTATGGCTCATTTTGTATATGTTTAAACCATTTTTTTACTTAATAATTTTCTATATCATTCTAATATAATCTGAGATTCTTTTCTCTTTTATTTGGTGTTAGACGCTAAGTCTGACAGCAGCATGTTAAATAAAGTAATATAGTAACATAGCAAATTAATTAATATTAAGGAAACACATAGTAAGTAATTAAGTAACATAGCATTTGTTTTCTTAGTGAAGAGGATTCAGACCTCTACTGTAATTTGCAAGAAATCAGGCCTCGTGCACATAAAGAAATAGATATTGATGACCTTAAAATTGGAGACACGGTTATGTTAAACCATAACACAGACCAACCACAAGAAAAAGGACTATGGTAAGTTTGATGAGTTACATGAATAAGTAGTATTTACTTAGCTATGAGAATATGCTTATTTTTGCAAGTATTTGGATTACTAATGGATATTATATTTTGATACTGCCACTTGCACGCATATGCTGCTTTTATGTGTACAGTTCTACAGATGTTATAAAATGTTAACATTAGGTAATCATTACATAGTATAAAATAAAGTCGTTTTCCGCTGTCTGTCCCATTATATGCTTAGATCTTTGAAACTACACAATGGAGTTTAATGTAGTTTTTTATAGATAGACGGTGTCAATGGGGTGGTTTGTTGTATAATTCATGTATAGTGTAGTAAAGAAAAAGTAATAATTTTTAAGATTAAACACTTTAACTGTAAAAGCTGTAAAAATTACTTTTGATGTGGAACAAACTTTGCCAGGTCAGTTAGCAGCTACTACGATATTGTTCATGCTTGCATTTTTAGAAACAAAATTTTTGCTAGTAATTTGATTGTGTGCAAATTTTTATTTTATTATTCTTGTAAGCCAGTGAATTGCCATGCTATTGTAATTGCGAATATTTTTAAAATATTTTCTAGTGGTTTTGGGTTCTCGAAATTATTTTCGAAAATATTTGTGACAAAGACAAGGTCGCGGGTTCGAATCCTGACACTGGCCAATGACTTTTCGGAACTTAATATATAAATATCGTTGACTGAAAACTTTGTGCCGTCCATTTGGGACGTAAACATAACGGCGAGACGAGGCTTAGCAGCCTCTGCCTACACCTTCACACTTATTCCATTTGGCACATAACGGAATGTTACCTCCTAGATAGCCGTTGACTATAGCTGCCTTTTTATGTTGATTAGGAGAAATATATATTTCTATGTAAAAGAAAATACATAGGTAACTAATTTCTAAGAGCTGGTTTAATAGAAAGATTGTGCAATTAGCCATTGAGCTGTGCAACCTTTTACTACTTATATTGTTTGCGAAATTTAATATTTTTTAATTTTGGAAACATTACACACAGTAATAATTACCTAATAATTAGATAGGAAAAGTTTAGCGCCTTTGCGAATGATTTATGTTGGCCTCAGTTGTTAATATTGCTTAACAATGACTGTTTATAACTTTCATTGAATGTTTTATCAATAAACTGCTACTAAAAAAGAGCACCTTAAAATTGTTAAAGAAAATGTGTATATATATTTTCCAGGTACGATTTTAAAGTGGACGAAATTAAAAAAATAAGGTCCATATATGAATTGACAGGAACACTGTATCTTGGCCCTGACGCTGTACCTCAGGACGATACAAAAGTTAGGGTGCATGATAAAATATTTGCTATTGAAAAAGTGGTACCGTTAGCGCAACGAACAGAAGAATACAAAAAATTGATGGCTACAGTGCCTGAAAAAAGTAAGTAATATTTTACAATTAGTTTAAAAAAATGAAACTCATAGAGGACTATTCATTTCCAATATATTTTGTTACTAGCTGACCCGGCGAACTCTGTTTCGCATCAAAAGTAATAACTGCTGCCCCGCTATGTTAATACTGCAATATCTTCGACAAATTTGAAGTCGATAGCAGCTATAGGTTAAAAATGGGAATTTTCCATTGTTAACACCCCCGCAACCCCCCTTGTGGGTGGAATTTCGTAAAATCCGTTCTTAGCTGACCTCTACTCGGCGAAAGGAATAATCCTACCAAATTTGAAGTCGCTACGCCTTATGGTTCCAGAGATATCGTGATGAGTCAATATATAGGTGGAAATCTCTTATATATATTTTGTTATATATGTATACTATAGCTGTATACACTAGTTGTGTTTGTTTCTCCTCAGAAGCAATAAATTAGTGAACTTTTTATATTATTTCAACTGGCGCTATTTAGGTAAAGACGCGCGACGGCTGAACAGCTCTGCTATATGTCCCTGCATTTGTAATTGTAATATCTTCTGTAAATATCTTTGTGTCAAATTTATTTATAATAAATAAACAATGTATTTACTCTTATTATTTGGTTAAAGATTAATTAAATGCTGTAATGTTTAAAATCGCTTCCAAAGCCATTATTTCTCATAAAAAGTTAAGAAATCGAAATGGTTATTGTGGATTATACCTGAAAGGGACACATACACCATTGTGGACTTTTTTGTAGACTTACTTAAGACGTATAATGATGTAGTACATTACTCATTTATCATGTTAGGTTCGGCCAGAGTTGGCTATTATAGCGTCAATCTAATAATGTATGGATTATACATAACTCCCTCTACAAACCCCTTTTTCTGTTAAAAAAAGCAGATGAGAATTCCTTGCGTAGTTTTAGATATCATTAGATATTGTGAGATAAGCATACATACGGACTGACAGTGCAAAGCGACTTTGTTTTATATCATGTAGTGAAATGATGTAATTATGTAATCAAATCTTTTTACCTCTATTTCATCATTGTAGGATCTGCCCCCTTAAATTGCTTAACATGCCGTGACGATGAAGATACTCCTTGCAAGGACTGCGGTTGTTGCCTTTGCTTGGGAAAGGATTTCCCGGATAGAGTAAGTTCAAACTTATGTATTATACAATACATACATATTAATTTCGTAAGTTATGTGTTATTAATATAGATGACAAAAACTTTATGTCCGGTATTGCAATTGGTTCGCCACCTATTGCATTTGGGACGTAAATATAACGACGAGACCAGGCTTAACAGCCGCTGCCTAGATCTTCGGGTATAAAAAAGTAATGTATTTGTATATAAATATTAATTGATTTAATTTACAGATAGTGCTTTGTGATGAGTGCAACAATGGATATCACATGATTTGCCTTGACCCACCATTGACCGAGTTACCTGAAGACGATTGGTACTGTCCATCATGTAAACGTGATCCAAATGACGTTATCGCACCAGGCGCTTCCAAACAAACTAAGAAAAAATTGACGACTAAACGAGATTGGGGCAGAGGGATGGCTTGTGTAGGTATGTATTTATTGTCAATATAATTTATTATGTTGTATTTGCCCCTGTATGAAATGTTAATGATATTAAAGAAATTATTTGATTACCCCCTTTGCTTGATGGTTCTTGTTTGATGATTTGAGAATGACTACGTTACAGGTAAAACGAAAACTAGCGCAATGCCTGCAAATCATTTTGGTCCAATTCCAGGGATTGAAGTTGGCATGTGTTGGAGATTTAGAATACAGGTGAGAATTCATTTAAAAATAATATGTGTGCGAAAGTATAGTATTTGAGTCTTCATTACATAGTATAAAACAAAGTCAATTTCCGCTGTCTGTCCCCTTATATGCTTATATCTTTAAAACTACGCAACGGATTTTGATGCTGTTTTTATAATAGTTGGAGGTTGTTAACGGGGTGGTTTTGATCTATAATTCATATAATACATGATATTATTATGATGTTGTAAAGCGATGTACGAAGCGATTTTAAACGTTACAGCATTAATTTTTATCCAATTAAGTGTCTTAAATAGATTGTGCATGTAATATAAATGATCCTGGCCCTTTACAGCATGTAATTTAGACGAATACTGTCGACGATATTGCAGTATTAACATAGCGGGACAGCAGTTAAAGCCGATAAATAGCACAAATTGAACCTCAAGATATCTAAAATTTACTCATTTATTATGTTTGCTGCGGAACAAAGTTCGCCGGGTCAGCTAATTATTTATAAATTAGGAAACATTCCATATAATATTTGTATTATATACTAGTGATTGCTGCTAGTCCACGTGAAATACAGTTGATTTAACAATATGAATGGTGATAAGATGATAAGTCCCTATTATTTTTGGCAATAATTTGTTCTTAAATACCAGAAGATATACAAAAATTATTCTTTCACAGCTGATTTTATTTATAACTGTGTTTATTGATAACATTCTATTTTGCTTACGTAACAAAAACGTTCCCAAAACGTTTTTTGTTTCTGGAATAAAATTGAAGTAATGATATTCTGTTATAAACACATACATAACTTCACGCCATTTTCTACCCCAAGGGGTAGAAAAAGGCGTAGGTAGGCAGCGGCTGTGAAGCCTGGTCTCGCCGTAATGTTTACGCCCCAAATGGAATAGGTGGCGAACCTATTGCCATACCGGGCACAAAGTTTTCAGTCATCAATATTAATCTCACATAACTGCCAAAATTAATTTCGGAAAGTCATTGTTATGAGGCTATGTGAGAATTCGAACCTGCGACCTCTGGATTGCTTGCTGGGGTGCTCGACCACTGGACCACCGAGACTATTTTGTTATAAAAACCATAAAAAATATATGTATTGCTTTTCAGTTGTCCGAAACTGGAGTTCACCGTCCACCCGTGTCTGGAATACATGGAAGAGATGTAGAAGGGGCTTATAGCATAGTTCTATCAGGTAAGTGCTGTTTTATTGCTTGAACTTTAACTATTGAACTGTAACCACTATAAGCTTAAGTCATTCAGTATTCCTATCATAACATTGAACATAATTGCACGCCTTTTCCTCTTCGAAGGTCTAGGCAGCGGCTGTTGAGGCTCGAGTCGCCTATTGCCTTACACCGGGCAGAAAGTTGTCAGACATAGATATTTATCACACATAACTTCGGAAAATAATTTCGAAAAGTCATTGATGTTAACCCCGATTCCAACCTACGGCTTTTTGATTCAGAAGCGGAGTGCTCGTTCACTGGACCACGGTCACGGTCACAAATAACACAATTTTAACTCACTTATTAAAAAAAATCCTATCATTTCAGGTGGATATGAGGATGATGTAGATTATGGAAATGAGTTCACCTATACTGGCAGTGGTGGTCGAGATCTATCTGGTAACAAACGAACAGCTGAACAGTCCTGTGATCAAACCCTTACTAGAGAGAACAGGTATGCTAACACGGTATGGTATCAGTCCCAATTCGAATAGGAGGCAGGCCTTATACGTGGCACAATGTTGTCAGTCATCGATATATAAGGCACATCCGAAAAGAATTCCGAGAATACATTCGTGTGTACCGTGAACAGATCTCGGGACTTCTTGATTCAGAAGCGGGGTATTCGACAGCGGACAACCGAGACAATTATTACTTTTAACTTCCGAAATTTATTGATTAGAATTCAAATCTTTGCAATTAGAAGTTAAAGAGGGTTGACAGATCATAATATTTAGTGTACGTTCTTAACAGGGCATTGGCTCGCAACTGCGCCGTCAAACAGATCACCGAGGAAGGCGGGGACGCGGGCGACGATTGGAAGCACGGCAAACCCGTACGCGTGGTCAGATCTTATAAAATGTTGAAGCATTTCCCTAAATACGCACCCAAGGATGGCATACGGTAATTATTATTAATCTATACTAATTGTAGAAAAAGTTCAAGTTGGTGTGTTAGTTTGAACATGTTAATTGCAAGAACTAAAGATTAGCAGTCTTGAAATAATGCTATAGCTCAGTGTGTCACAGTAGTGGTCACTATAATATATCAGCAAATTGGGCGAAACTCATTGACTCCGTAGCGGTCTCAAGTAGTAGTTTCACTGATTATGTGATATAGAAATAGTGATT
Source organism: Euproctis similis (assembly GCA_905147225.2). Classification (NCBI taxonomy): domain Eukaryota; kingdom Metazoa; phylum Arthropoda; class Insecta; order Lepidoptera; family Erebidae; genus Euproctis; species Euproctis similis. The sequence goes on from LR990107.1 coordinate 7,010,426, forward strand.
TTAAAACACAATTTTGCTGTTTAGATATGCAAAGATAGTGGGTCGTAATGTATTTTTCTGCCTACCCAACTTGGGACTTAGCGTTAAGTTACGTATGTTATTGTTCTATATTAATATATAATGTATGCACTAATATTCCAGATATGATGGTATCTACAAGGTGGTAAAGTATTATCCAGAGAAGGGTCTCTCTGGATTCATTGTGTGGAAGTATTTGTTGCGTCGTGACGATCCAAGTCCTGCGCCGTGGGAGCCGGGCGCCAAACAATATCCTATAATCGTTAGTATCCTCCGCATATTTATTGAAACCAGAAATACTACATGAATTACTAAAACCAGTTGGATCTTTGGTATCTATATTAATTAATACATTACAAATCATTGCACGAAATGCAAACTTTTCTGTCTTACTGTTTACAAATATTTTCACAGTATCCAGATGGATATTTAGACGCTGAAGAGGCTAAAAAGGCCCTCAAAGTTAAGAATAAAGGCAAGACGACAAAAAAAGGGAAGAACAAGCGTACGTTAAAGGAAATTGATACAACTGACTCGGAGGATGAAGACACACCACCCATCAAAAAACGGAAAAATTCTTTGAGAAAAGGTAAAATTGTAATCTTAAAAATTAAACCAAACAAATTCACGACGCACGTGCATGAAAAGAGTTATGAAAGTCATCGAAGCGTGTGAGGCATGTAAGAATCGCGCTTTATGGCGCTCTGTTTGCTCAAGGAATTTGACGTGAAGTTATGTATGTATGTAAAATAATTATTACTTTAGTAATTATCAGTATCCCATTTAAATATCAATAATAATACACCATATATTCATGAATATTTTTTCTGCTGCTTAGATTCCAAGAAAAATAGGTCTTCACTAAATAAGGAAACAAACAATATAGCATCTATATTTACAAAGAGTCCTGTTGCTAAGACGAAGAAATCGGTTGATGGAGATGTAAAGGTTGAAAATGAAACTCCACTCAGTACAGTTGAAATAGAAGCTATACGTGCTGACACCCTGAATTCTAAGATATGGGATGAGTGCCTAATTGTCTGTGATACACGAGGGAAGAAGGTATCTATTTTATTTACACTATGAACCAGCCAATTCTGATAGTAAATCAACTAGCAAACTATCAATCATAGGGCCCTCTCAACATATTATTCTGTACCTAATTCAATAAGCTAATACAATTTCTTTACAGTTGCCTTGTTGGTTAAGCCGTAAAAGAGTGACAAATAAATCTTAACACAATCGCATCATAACAAGTTAAAATGTTATTTACCCAAAAGCTGCTAGTTGGCTCATTCTCTAAATTTTAAGATAAAACTATTGAAATTTATCAATCTCATTTCTAATTTAGATTTAATATAATTTCTCTAATGTGTACTATGTATGTTCTTCCAGGAGTTTGTGGAGTATTTGACACAAATGTTCTTTTGTATTATATGTCAAGATTTAGTGGTCAGCCCGGTGACAACTCCATGCTTACATAATTTTTGTATGGTAAGATGTGTTTTACTTATTTGTTTAGTAAAATTATAACTACAATTTGATGGTGAAAGAAAAACAACATAACTCAGTTATTCATTGAAATAACTACTGCTAGTCATTTTCTATTTGAGATTACAATATTTACCTGTGATCTTTGTTGGACTATACACAAAACAACTTCTGTTGGCCCCTAATCCATATTTATATGTGGCATATATTATTTCCAGGCGTGCATAAAGCTGGCCTTTAAATCCTCTGGCCCACAGTGTCCTTGCTGTCGGCAAAGTCTTGCAAAATTCGAGATGGAACCAAACGAACAATTGAAAACCGCCCTTCGTACCATCATGGCAGGATATGACGCGGGCAAGAAATGATTAATTTCATTGCGCTCGCAATTTTATGGCTGGGCCTAGAACCTTTTCTAGAGAAGGTAGTTTTTTTCTAGAAATATTAGGTCAAGCATATTGATAGCGTGTATAAATAAGTACAAAAGAAAAAAGATAACTGTATTTTAAGTTCTTTTATAATTATGTCTGGTCTATTATTATGTATCATGCATTTAAAATTAGCTCAGCAGTAGATGACTTAGTTTATGTTTACCGCAATGCGACTTTCGTGGATTCGTTTATATCCTCATATTGAGTAATCAGAATGAAAAACCTCATTGCAAGCTGTAAGCAGCATCAATTTCCAATTGTGGTTCAATACAGTTTATTACTTAAATGTCAATTCATTTTAACATTTGAGGATGATGTCAAAGTTTGGCTATGGGTTGTGAAGGTAGCAAGGTGGGTATGATAATTTTAAAAATTAAATTGAGTTATATTTATTATCTTCTGTTAAATTAAGTTCACATCACATTTGGTACAGCTTCTTAGAGAATAGCCTATAATGCCTTTGCGAGCTAAATTAAAGACAATTGTTCTATATTAGTTTAATTTGTGCTATTATTCAATCACATTTTTATTTTATATTTTTTACCAAGCCAATGATTATTAAAATAATGATTGTAACAATTGTTGAAACAAAATATCAAATAGAATAATAACACAAGCTATTACAATTATGGAAATAAATGTATGCATTTTGTAATCATTCCAATTATATGTATTAATGATCATCACATTTAATTCGTTATAATATATATATTTTATTTATATTTAAGAAGACTGTCTGTTGTCTTCGTTTTATAATGAGATTTACTGACGTATTGAATTATGTGTTACCAATGTTAATAAGTTAGCATAATTAAGTTGTAGTAAATATAATGTGTGTACCTTAAAATATTGACTTACTGTTTTATAGAATTGCATATACCCTACCACGCAATTGTTAAGTTTTTAAAATTTGATTATAAACTTTCTGAAAAAATTCCTGTTATTTTTCAAATTCAGTAGTTTGCTACCAATGAAAACAAAATTTTATGTTTATTCAGAAACATAAAGATGACAAGCGCGAGACTAGATTTGGCGACTTTATTTAATCATATACGATGATACGGTTAACTAGTTTCCAAGTACATTTCTTGATGGACGGAATGTATTGTTTTTAACATTAGTAACTCAGATCCATCATCAGATAAAATGAAATTAATTCTACAAAGATAAATTTGGATATCTATTCAGCAAAAATTTTTGAGAACAATTTTTAGTGTTATCAATCAATGATCAGTGTTACAGGTGTGATAACAGGGCGAAGAAAATGAACAAGAACTAATGAAATGATTATAGTCTTGCAATACGTGATACATTTGTGATAAGTTTAGTATAGAAAATTCGAGCAAGATGAGGAACGACAAAAAATACGTGAATATTAAAACCTGTGAATTATAATCACTCACAGTTTTTAATTGTAAACAAATTCAGACAGCATCATTTTGTGGGTCGCTTTTTTTTTTTAAAAAAAACATTTTAATTATTATGGTTAATTAACATAATATGATATATCAATAAAATAAGAGTGTCCGGTCGTAACTTCTGTTTTCTGTCGAACCTAACCGAAGTATAGCAGGTTCAGGATTACGATATTTAATTAATTTATCATATTATTAGGGACGCAGGTTTATCGTTAGGCAGATAGGCAGTTGAATCCCAACATCTTTGCCAAAATCTAAACCGCAATTTCAGTCGGACTCTTTGTTTATCGATTATCGAATTATTGCCATTTGATCGATTGTTTTCTTAATTTAAAAATTAGTTGTTTTGTCTTTGGATGTAGTTCATTCATTTTCAAGCGGGGATGCTGGAAATGCTGCTGATCGAATGAATTGGGATTTTTTTTAATAAATTACTATTTCGGAATAAATTTGACGCGCATTAATTAAAGCGTCAATAACTGATTATTAAAATGTTATTTTTGTGTTTTATATCGCTGGCTTTTGGAAATTCTTATTTTAGGATGTAACTAAACAATTATGTTGATTTTGATTAATAAAAATTATTAATTCTTGTATTGTGTGATTTATTGTTTAATTTTATTTCATTAACAAACCCCATTTCTGTTTCAATCAATATTTTAGCTTCGATTTAAGAATTTTATTGATTTGTTGTAGACTAGCTGACAACGCGAACTCTGGATCGCTATAATATATCTATTTTTACCGCTAAAAACATAATGGCTCAGCTCCAATTGATCATATCTATTACGCTGTGATCAATTGGAGCTTGAATAGAATAGATATAGATAGACAAAATTTGGATAATATATCATTAATATATATTAAAAATATCATTAACATATATAGCGAAATTCTTCCTCGATGGACTATTCAAAAGACAAAAAAATCATTAAAAAATTAATTAATTATATACAATATGTTTAAACACATCAATGTTATCAACTACGCAAACACTCGGGTCCAGATTTAAAAACAGAAAATAATTTGCCACTGATAACCGTGTCACAATTTACGCTTGTCTTCGTTAAAGATTTGTCGAGAAGCGATTGTTGGGTATGATTTAAAACATTCACAATATTTATTGAAATATATTATTATATTATCAGTGAACAGTGTATGTATACGTATATAAGTAAATTATCAAACCAGTAGTTCCTCGTAGTAGATTGGATCGTTCAGTTTTACTTTTCAGCTTTGAAATAATGATACTAGGAAACAATAAATGAGTAAATTAAGGATTTTAATAAGTTCAATTAGCGTTATTCATCGACACGTCTCTGAAGCAAATATTGCCTCTGCATTTTGTATCTGTAATTTCTTCGACAATATGCATTTAGATTATATACTGTAAAATATAGCATAACTTCACGCCTTTTTCTACCCGAAGGTGTATAGGCCGCGGTTATGTTTACGAGCCAAATGGCATAATGGCGAACCTATTGCCATACCGGGCATAAAGTTTTTAATCATCGATATTTATCACACATGACTTCCGACAATAATTTCCAAAAGTCATTGGTGTGAGCCAATGTGAGGATTCGAACCGGCGACCTCTGGATTCAGAAGCGGGGTGCTAGACCATTGGACCACTGAGACTTGAATAACTATGCTGTGAAGTAATAAGGAGTTACTAACTTAGGCTACTTTTGTTTAAAAATTTTCCATTATTTATTACTTCGAGGCGAAACAAAGCGTGTCAGCTACTCAGCTAGTACATATACATAGTACAATATTTTGATCTGTTATATAATATAATAAAGAGGTTATGTCTTCATCGATCCATTGTCACGGTTGTTGTAGTTTTATGAACAGTCGCTATTACAGAACGGGCCGGCTGGACCGGTGAAATACCACGACCTCTTGAATTATCGGCGTGAAGTGGATCGTGCCGCATTTCGTTCGACGAGAGAGGTATCCGGAGGCCTGATCCCCTTTTGCCTTCCTTTCCCCTCCTATCCCCTTAAGAATGGCAAAGCACCACGGCGTTCATGAGCGGTGAGAAGCTACTTTAATTACCATCAGGCGAACCCCTTGCTCGCTTGCCCTCCTATCCCCTAAAAAAACCATTAATTAATTTTAATTAAAATATAATGGATGTTATATTTAAGTGTATTTTAAATATTACTTTGCCCCTTTCATAGGCAAAAAAAATATTACATATTCCTGTCCGCTGTTCTGTAGTCTGTAGAGTAGTAGATATTTTTTATAGGCCTTTATAAAAAAGTTTAATTATCGCTCCAGGACAAGCCTACACAATGGCACCAAAAACCGAATGAAACTGTGTAAAGTATTTTATAATAATCTCAATTTTCTAATCAGGAAGAGTGTTTATTTATTTAATCACCAGTCCTGATTTAATAAATAGACTTTCTTCCCATAAAGGTACATCCATTAAAACCATAAGTTCATGACAGTAGTTTTTACCTATATGATGCTAATACCTATAAACTTAAAGACAGAGGAATATTCTAGAATCTACTGTTTCAAATTATGCTCCTACCCACATTTTTTTTTTCATGGTACCATTATTTTTCATTTAGATCTTTAAAAGTCTAGATTTTTAAAAGATTTTACAAATGCCATTTTGCCATTTTAACAATGCTACCCTATTAAACATCGTAACGATATTATTAAATCTTTAAAATAATATAAATGCCAAATTTGGCGTTACTCTACCTACATTAGACTACGGAAACATACCGTACCATACAGACTTTGCTATCTATTTACAATACATATAGCTGATATAAGTCCTTTGTTACTGCACACCTACGCCGTAGTATTGATTACATGTGCAAATTTTAATAGACCCCATCAGTCTCGGCTGCGCGTGTATCGATCAGACAGACAGACAGATTATATTTAAATATAAATAAATGTTCCTTTATGCATACAGCTTGGAGCTTGGAGGAGGCTTTCACCGCACAAGGCGGCCCTTACTAAAAAAAAAAAAAAAAAAAAACTAACATATATTTTTAAGTAATGTACTAACACTTTAATGTTTTATGTGCACAAACTGTAAATTTATAAAATAATTGTAAGGATAAATAAAGCTCATTCATTCATTCATTCAAATGTTCCTTTATGCATACAGCTAGCCACACCCTAAAACATGTAACTAGTTATGGCTGTATACAATGTCTGCTGCCTGCAAAAAAAGGTACTTTGCGAGAAAGATCACAAGAGTAAAGCTGAGCTGCAACGACTTGCTACCGTATCAGCTAGCTGTATATATCTAAATGTTTTATGTATTTTATAAGTAATAGATACACACATAACTTAATGCCAAATCCCTTGCGGGGTAGGCAGAGAGAACAGGGAGCCATAAGGCACGATTCTTACACTTACACGCCTCACTCGCTTCTTTGGCATTCACAACTCTTTTCATGCACGTGCGTCGATTTCTGAGGCTCCTAAAATCACCTTCTCCACATTCTATTTGGTCACGGAATGTGTGTCTTGGCCGTCCTCGACTCCTTCATCCATCCACTTTCGCATTATATATCGACTTAATCAATCTTTAATCATCCATTCTTTCTAGATGTCGGACCCATCGGAGCATGCCCTTTCTTACTTTTACAGCGACTCTCTTTCAATCCAACTTCCTTCCTTACAAACTTGTTTTCGACGCCGTCAGGTTGTTGAGTGAAGTTATGTATCGATTGTTTAAAATTTATTATTTGTCTGTACTCTTTGATCTTTTATTATCCGGTTATTTTTTTATATATTTGTTCTTTGACATGATTGATATGGATGTCATGACATACGTCACGCTACTGCACATACGTCATAGTCATGATGTATATAATTATGGGATAGGAACGTAAACGAGCAGGCTTGTCACCTGATGTTAAGTGACCAGCGCCGCCCATGGACATCTGCAACACATATAGTGTTACAGTTTAAGGCAGTAGGATAAGAAGGGATGGGGAAGGGGGGTGGGCCTCCAGGTACCTCTCTCACCGAACGAAACGCGGCATGAGCCACTTTACGTCGATCTTATGAGAAGTGGTGGTATTTCACCGGTCGAGCCAGCCCATTCATGCAGCGAACTGCTTGGCTCTACCACTCTCAAAAATGTATGTAGGTACATTTGGTTTTAAGAAAAGTACCTACTTGATACTGTTGTCTCGCTACCTATAAGAGTACAATACTTTTCTTTCGATACTACTCATGAGTATCTACTTTTAAGTCGTTGCTGTATACCCAAATTTGATCTAAAAATCCATTCAGTAGAGGACAGCGGTATTAAAATTTTATTAAAGTTCCTTTCCGCTGTTCTGGAATATTCTGGAGACAGTTACGATATTATTATAGATAGATAGATAGATATTATATATTAAGGCATCAGATTTTAATAAAAAGGTTTAATTATCCAAGTCTCGTTGGTCCAGTGGTCGAGCATACGGCTTCTGATCCCGAGATCGAGGTTCGAACCCTGACACTGGCTCACACCAATGACTTTTCGAAATTGTTTTCGGAAGTTATGTGTGATAAAAATCAGTGAGTGAAAACTATGTGCCCGGTATGGCAATAGGTTCGCCACCTATGCCATTTCGAACGTAAACATAACGGCGAGACGAGGCCTAACAGCCGCTGCCTACACTTTCGGGTAACAATGTTATGTTTAAGGGGAGGGGGAAGGGATCATGGAAAATCTGTGAAGTATTTTATATGATTCTCAATTTTCTAACCGGGAGGAGTGTCTATAAAACCTAGTATACATCGATGAAAATTATATAAAAGCTTATGCATTAGAATTAACGAGATGCGAATATAAACCTAACAGACCGACGAAGATTCTAGAAACTTTTGTTCCGGGTTTTGCTCTCCTACCCATATTATTTTTCATTGTACAAATAATACCCAATACGAAGTAGGGAAAACTAGCTAGGAAATCTAAGGCAATTACGATATTTTGTATGTGATTCAGATTTTAATAAAAAAGTTTCATTATCGCCTCACAGACAAGCCAACTTAATGGGACTAAAATCAAATGATAATCTGTAAAGCATTTTTTAATATTCTCAATTTTCTAATCGGGAAGAGTCATTCATCCATTAAAACGATATTAAAGTTTATGACAGTAGTTTTTACATGATGCTAATACCTATAAACTTAAAGACAGGAAAATTAAAGACAAAAAAAACTGTTGTTTCGGATTATGCTCCTACCCACATTATTTTTCATTGTAGTTACTGCAATGCCATTTTAAATGCTGAATCTTATACCCTTTTAAACAAAGAAGCTATTGTAATAGGTATTATTAAAAGTGGAGTCTCGGTGGCGCAGTGGTCGAGCACACGGCTTCTGATCCAGAGGCCCGGGTTCGATTCCAGAAACTGGCTCCCACCAATGACTTTTCGAAATTGTTTTCGGAAGTCATGTGTGATAAATATCGACGACCGAAAAACTTTGTGCCCGGTATGGCAATAGGATCGCCACCTATTCCATTTGGGACGTAAACATAACGGCGAGACGAGGCTTAACAGCCGCTGTCTACACCTTCGGGTAACAAAAGGCATGAAGTTATGTTATTTTATTATTAAAATTTTCAAATAATATAGATGCCAAATTTGGAGATACTATTAGCTATTATACTTTACACTACGAAAACAATTGTTGAACCATAGCCGTTGCTATTTAACTCATTTAGTTAAAATATAAGTCCTTTGTTACTGCATCCGCCGTAATATTGATTACATGTGTAAATTTTAATGGACCCCATCAGTCTCGGCTGCGCGTGTATCGATCAGACAAACAGACAGTTTATATTTAAATATAAATAAATGAAAGAGAGTGTCGGTGTAAAAGTAAGAAAGGGCATGCTCCGATGGTTCGGACATGTAGAAAGAATTGTTGACGCAAGACTGGCTAAGCAGATATACAATGCAAAAGCGGACGGATGTAGGAGTCGAGGACGGCCAAGACACACATTCCAAGACCAAATAGAACGTGTTCTGGAGGAAGGGGATGTTAAGAGCCTCAAAAATCGACGCGCGTGCATGAGTGTGTAATAATGCGTGAGGTGTGTAAGAATCGTGCCATATGGCGCTCTGTTCTCTCTGCCTACCCCGCAAGGGATTTGGCGTGAAGTTATGTATGTATGTATGTATAAATAAATGTTCGTATATGCATACAGCGAGCCACACCCTAAAACATGTAATTAGTTATGGCTGTATACAAGGTCTGCCCTAAACGCTCGGTCAATTTTAATTCCGGAACTGCATTATTAGACGCTACGATACGGCAGGCACGGCACCTACGGCAGTCGCTCATAGAAATCTCTGCCGGACATATAGACCATGGAGCTATAGCTAAACCATGAAGCTATTGCTTCTTGATCTGACCAGCTCGTATGTCTCTCACTTAATATTGAAGTAGTATTAACTATAGTCTCCGTGGCTCAGTGGTCGTGATCCTCAAGTGAAGTTCAATGTCGGGCTCACACCAACGACTTCTCAAAATTATTTTCTGATTAAATGTGTGATAAATATCGATGATTGACGTCAACTTTGTGCCCGGTGTTTGGCAATAGGTTCGCCATCTATGCTATTTGGTATGTAACGTAACGGCGACTCGAGGCCTTACTACTACCTTCGGTTCGAAAAGGGCGTGAAGTTACGTATTAATACGGATGTTTGTCGCTACCTACTAAACTGTAATAATATTTTGAATATGGCAATATTAATAGGGAATATCTGTATTGAATCGATTTCGAATATAATTTCTTGGCAATAGAACATTATAAAACGTTATTAAAAATTACAGTGATTAAATTAACCTTCGGTGAAGGTCATCAGCACGCTTCCTCCTAATTTTAAGTTTTTTGAGGTCTCGGTGTTCCAGTGGTCGAGCACCGCGCTTCTAAATATAGAGGTCGCGGGTTCGAATCCTCACACTAGCTCACACCAATGACTTTTCGAAGTTCTTTTCGGAAGTTGTGTGTAAAACTTTGTGCCCGGCAATACGCTCGCCACCTATTCCATTTGGGACATAAACATAAGCTGCCTACACCTTCCGGAAGAAAAAGGCGTGAAGCTATGCTATGTTTCGAAAGTTAAATGCGATACCTAAAACTGAATGAGACTGACAGAACTGTACCTGATGTAAAGCAATAGATGTCGCTACCTATTCCATTTATTTGTTCGAAACTTTCGGCAAACGGGTTTGCGCAAATATGCGCAAAAAACAATAGAATAATAATATCAATAAAGGAATAGTTACAGAAACTTAAGGGTTATAAAGACTAAAAAACACGAGTTGTAGTATCTCCACACTTTATTGAGATAAGGAAATCAATTTTAACAAAAGTAGGCTTTTCTAAACAAAAAAACAATTTCAAGTTCTTAAATTAGTTCTTTCAAAGACACAAAAAAACACTTGGAGTACTTATAGACCGCGTACAATCACCTTACGTAACGTAACATTATATAATATTTAGAATAAAAGGAAACATATAGGACTAGCCTTGCCAAGATACATATTTATAAAGCATCAACACAAACCCCAATCTGGGTCCATGTTAAGGCAAACATGAAAAAAAAAAAAGGAAATTAAAGCTTTTTTAAAATAATCACATCATGGATCGCATAAGCGTCCTAATTGATCAGCGGGTTAAAAATTAATCAACTTGTATTTACACACCTATCATTGTATATTTTTTTTGACTAAATTTTGAATTTTCGCAGAAAATTTAACACTTCGCAAAAGCATTTGCAAAGTGTTCAATCTTAATGCATACTTTCCAAAATAAATCCAAATAATAGAAACTTATATTCCGAAGAACAAAACAAAATTGAAAAATGTGGGACGGGGAAGGAGTCTGAATGGGATGGGTAGAGGAGAGGGGAAAGGGTTGGGCCTCCGGATACCTCTCTCACCGAGCGAAACGCGGTATGAGCCACTTCACGTCAATATTCTGAGAGGTCGTGGTATTTCACCGGGCGAGCCGGCCCATTTATGCTGTGAACTGCATGGCTCTACCACTGTTAAACTTTCACGCTTAGGGAAGGAACACATACTAAATCTAAATATAATAACAATCCTAAGCGCCTAAATATCACAAAAAAACTTATTTCTAATTCTTCCTCTCAAGAATCAAACACTACACTAATTATATTGAATCAGCAATCATATTTATTATTAAAGCGAGTCCCTCCTGTTTGATATCTAACGTGAAAAATTAATGGTCACAGGGTTCCAAATTATGTTAACAGTTCTAACCACTCAGTTCAAGATAACAAGTATTACTTTATGGGTTGTAATATGCTATATTGGAGTAAGTATATTTTACTGCGTATTAGAGCATATTAAAAAAAAAACACAATTACTAATAAAAGACAACTTGACTTTATCAAGAGGCATAATTGCGGAAAAAATTGCCAACATTTTACACAAAACAAATTATTTGGATGTAACTACTCTACAGATGTGTTACAACTTTTGCTATTACTGTAAGGAAATGAGGCGGAAAGTAATTCATGTTATATTTGGCACTGACTTGATGAGAATACAAAGCTTTATTTTAATTTTTATTTCATGAAGGAGGTAGAGAACAAAATAATTACTAATTACATTTGGTCCCCTAAAGTCATCAAACAGAGGAACTCGGCCCACCTATCATTTTCCTGTTACATTGAGATATACTTAACCTAAAACCTAAACAATCAGTCGTTCGCTATAACTAAAGAGATCACTATATTTTTTTTTAATTTTCTATTTACAAATGTCATTCATCCGAAATAAACAGACTGCAAACATAACAGCATACCCCTGGACTTTAAAACATCATTCAGTTTTTTTATATTCATTACCTTAGTTGGAGGGAGTAATCGTTTCAGTATACTTCTCATAAATATGCAGCGTCTGTGTTGAAATCGATACCTGACACTTCTTAGAACACCTCTTCTAAAAAGCAGTTGAATACACAAGGATTTGAAGTAAGGCCGAGGATGTACCTGTGCATGAAAACACAGTATTGTCATACCATTTCAATATATATTTAACAAGGTTAAAAACTGTTTTAAATGTGATAATAAGAAATTTCACATTAAAATTGTGAAGCGGAAGGTAACGGAACAGTTACTATAGGATCTAAATTACAAATTGTTCCTTATAGAACTTGAATACCAAAATATGAAACTACCCTCAACTGCGCAAAGAAACTGTTATTTTATGATCCCGTGCCGAATTTAACCGAGACGAATCTAACGAGACGTCTCACCTTTTGAAAATATTCCTAAAAGTCGATGGCGTCAGTCAGGATTCGAACCTGCGACTGTAGTATGCTTCGGAATCAGGTTGTTCTACCATATAATCGATAAATTTTAATAGGTAGATATCAATTGCCTGCAAGATTAAACAAGATAAAAAAGTTTAAAAGTCAATACCGGCGTGAAGTTCATGGAGCGTCTCTTAACGCGCGGTATTTCTTTCCATACAGGTGTAAAGCGGGTACACGGCTTCATCTTCCAGTCTTTCAAGCATTGAACTAAGAAAATTTGTGGAGCAAAGGAGGATACCCTTCTACCTTCTATGGCAATAGGTCCGTGCATATGCATATATGCAATTTCTGGCAGACATCCATTTAATACATCTGAAAAAAAGATCAAAGCATGGTTCTTATTCGGTAGGTTAGAAATGAAGTGGAATTGAATTCCAAAATGGCCACATTAAGTAGTGTAGTAATTTGTTTTAAGTAACTTCTGCCCATAAAAATGACGGTGCATGCGGAAGCGTTGCCACGTGGTCTACGAATTCAAATCTCTGGAGTGGAATTGATTTTCAATATGAATGGGAGGTTATTTAATTAAACCAATTATAACCTAATTGGTTAAATTTAATATCCGCCCGTTAAAATTGAGAGAACAAGGAAGCGTTGCCACGTGGTCCATGTGGCCTACACAAAATGGCCGGCGCGGCGATGCGAGTTATCGGCCGGGGTTTTCTTCATCTATTTATGTTTTAATTCATTAAATAATACTAGCAAATGGCAAAAAATACCAGTAAATGTGAATTTTATATTATAGCGCAATAATTTAGTTAAAAATGTAATTCTTAAATAATTTATTGTAAAATATGAAATAAATCATAATATTATTATACTCGCCTTATGTTTCGGTATTTTGTTTCGAAAATCTGGTATATTATTTTCTTGGAGCCATTTGTACAGCCATATGCCTTCGCAGCAGCAGCAATTTCCCAGCAACTTGATTGATAGTTGGCGTATGCGTCGACTGATGAAGCGGACAGGCTCGCTCGCCTTTTTATAAGTGTTGGACCTGCATCCTGAAGTGGTTCAGAGTGGACAAGAATGTTCTAGAAAAAAAACATTTTTTCATGCAATGAATTTAGCTGCATATTATTCTTTTTCTTAATATTTGGCGTCTAGTATATAATTATTATCAGTGTTTTCAGAATAATTAAAGATCAGAAATGATATGATGAATTTAATACCGTTAATATCTAAAGGTGTAGGCAGTGGCTATTTCGCATGCATATTTTAAATTCATGTAATAGGTATAGGCGGCTATAACCATACATAGGGGACAATTTTCAAATTTAAAGGTTTTCGAAATATTCTTAGTGAATCGATTTTATCGGCATTAAATGATAATTGTTTAGTTAATGTAATAAATAATTTTGTAACTCATATGTATCAGTCAACACACCATTCTCCTAAACATTAAAAAAAGTATGTTCTAAAAGTACCATGCTGTAAAAATTTCAGATTTGTAATATATAATATATATATATATATATATATAATATATTGCTCTTGTATCGAATTAAAATGTGTGTTATTTGGACCTGAATGCAGATCTCCTTGATAAATACGACCGACTTCTAAATAACTGCAGTCGGTTCATATTTAATCTTCGAAAGTATGATCACGTCTCTGCTTATCGTTCCCAACTCAAATGGTTGCCTATTCGTCATCGCCGAAGTTTGCGTACTCTCACCACACTCTATTCTATCCTTCATCTATCGTCAGCCCCAGTATACTTGTCTTCGTGCTTCAAGTTTTTATATATGAACCACTCTCGAAATCTTCGTTCTGTTGATAACCCGATCCTCCTTTGCCCCTCTCATACATCTAATTGTGTAGCATCTTCCTTCCGGGTACGCTCTGTCCAACTTTGGAACGCACTACCCAAGGAAATCAGGATTGCGAAAAGTCGGTTTACTTTTAAACGTAGGGTCCGCGAGCACCTGCTTCAAAAAATTTCAGAGCAAAACCAACTTTGAAATTCGTCAACATATAGCTACCATCGCCTATGTGTATTTATATTTGTGTATGTATATATTATTATGTAGTTTGGTGTATATATGTATGTGTTTATGTATATATTATTGTGTATCATGGTGTGTATATGTATATGTTCATGTATATTAGTACGATATATTAAGTATAGTGTGTTTCTTCTCTCCTTATATATTTCTCCTGTTATATATTTTTTTCTCGCGATATGCCTACCACTTAAATCTCTGCACTACCCATGGTTGACTGGTAGAGAATGCTTTTAGCATTAAGTCCGCCTGTATACAAAAATTGTGTATGAAGTTTTTAAATAAATAAATAAATAAATAAAATCTAATCGAAAATCGAGTAGACTTTCTTATCTTGTATTTATTCATGTTGGTGAGATTTAATGTAATCCGCTATTTTGAGGCGGCCGGACACCACATCAGATTATGTACGATACTACTTGACCCGGCGAACTTTAATTGTTCCGCATCAAAACTAATTTTTACAGCGTTTACAATTGAAGTGTTAGTTCACGAAAGTTATCACTTTTTCTTTACTACATTATACATGAATTATACATACAAACCACTCCGTTGACAGCCACTATTTATATTTAAGTGTATGATATATATACCTATAGATCTCACACATATCCGATTTGCACACAAAATTTCATCGAAATTGGTCGAATAATTTCAGACAAGTTTTTTAGTAATTAATATCAAGCGAAATAGAAAACTTTGACAAGTATCTATTGCTTTTCTAGGTATGGTCCCTAGCAATCCCCATGCAGGTGGTGTTTAATAAAATTCCTTTTTAGCTGATCGCGTGAGGAAAACTTCTATCAAATTTCAAGTTAATCAGCCTTATAGCTCCTGAGATTTTGGTCCAGAAATGGAGTCCCCAATATGTGTATAAAATATATTAATATATAGATATACCTAAGTATAATATTTAAATCCTGTATTCCGAATTACTCTCGAATGCCTCTTCTAACATTCAATATAGGTACATATTTAAACATAACTTACAATATTACGCACAATATAAATCAAGTTGTTCGCACATTCCATTGTCCATAGACTAGAATGTGTTTTCTCCGAATACCCACACATATATTCAAACTTGTCAAGCAAAAAATAACTAATTATATTATGTAACAAGTTTCTATTTGGCTTCACAAAATTAATTACTTTTGAAAAATCTCATAACATTTTGAGTAATTAAAAAAATGGAAGCAAAGAATGGAAGAATTCAAGTAATAACCACTAATAAAAGTATTTATTATCATATTAGTATAGTATTGTATTATTCATAGCGCGATTTTATATTTTTTAAAAATGGGGTAGGTACAGATTTCTTGTAAACTGCCGATACGCTAGATTGACTACTTAGTTTGGTACTTACATAATAATTTTAAAATTTGTATTAGCAGAAGAAAAGTTTATTATGAAACTAGAGAAAATACAAAACAAATCTACCGATCAATTTTGAGAGTTGGACTAGAATTTCAGAATTAAATCACATAAGTTCCCGTCAAGTCTTCTGCGGGGTAGGCAGAGAGAAGAGAGCGCCATATGACGCCTTGACTCCTACACCACTCGACCAGAAATTTCAATTAACAAAATACTATCGCTCCGTGAATTAATTCATCATTTTCTGAATAGTAGGTTTGCTCTTACTAGAATTTATCCATCTAGCCTTGTTCATGAAAATTCATGCTTCGGCTGATAAGGTTTTAAAATCTCATCAGCCGAAGCTAGAAATTTATACATTATTATGTTTTAAAGTATAACAAAACATTCATGCATAAATTTCGAAATGCTGACCTTGTGACCTTCTGACAACACAAATTAAAATCATCTGACGTTTTAACAATCTTTAAGTACCTCCATTTAGAGATCCATAACTATACTAACATAACTTCAAACCTTTGTTACCCGAAGGTGTTGGCAGCGGCCATTAAGTCTCGTCTCGCCATTATGTTTTGTTGTTGCCATACCGGGCACAAAGTTTTCAGTCATCGATATTTATCACACTTAACTTCGGAAAACAATTTCGAAGAGTCATTGGTGTGAGCCAGAATCAGGATTCGAACCTGGACCTCTGGATCAGAAACCGCGAGCACACGGTTTCTGAGCCAGAGGTCCGGGTTCCAGTAGTATAAGTAAGTAAGTATCCTGAATACTTAAGGTCTCGGTGGTCCAGTGGAGGTCTCGGTGGTCCAATGGACTTTCGATTTGACATTATCCATGAGAAGAGACCGTATCCATAAGTATACTATGATATTTATATTAAGTGTACACATAATATAACTAGAAAAAAAGCTGATTATTATGTACTCTTAAAAAAAGTATCTCCTCAACCAAGATAATACGGTGTGTTAGGTGTTTTTATAACTTCACAGCTTTTTCTGCACAAATTTCTACCCAAGGAAGCGGCTATTAAACCTCATATGTCTTAAATGGAATAGGTAAGTGTCAGAACCTATTGCTTTACAGGGCCAATATTTATCACATACAACTTCCGAAAATAATTTTGGGATGTCATTGGTAGGTATAAGCACGGATTCGATTCCACAACTTCTTGATTCAGAAGTGACGTTTTCGGCTCAATCCCACTGAGTCGATTTTGAACATAAATAATGAGGAATAAAAAACATGTTAACATGAGACATTATTTGATATTTATTCATTATAACATGACTTTTTCTACCCAAAGTTTTGTCAGCAATTTTTAGGCCTTGACTTTCTACGTCCCGAATGAAAGCTCAAGAGATATATAACTAAGCAATAGGCTTTCTTTAATCGCGAAAACCCCCTTAATGGCTCCGGTGTGATTATTTATTTAGGTCATAACTACAATTCCTAATCATTATGTATAAAACAAAGTCGGTTTCCGCTGTCTGTCCCCTAATATGTTAAGATCTTTAAAACTACACAACGAATTTTGATGTGTCAACTTGTATAAAACAAAATATTGTTAGGTCCAGTATATATATGTTATATGGTATGTATATGGTTGAAACCACGTGGCGGTAACTCCACCACGATAACTAACTGGACTATTTCGAAAACGATAAAACGGCGCAGTGGGCAAGCGCACGGCCTCTGATCCAGAGGTCCGGGGTTCGATTCCAGACACTGGCTCACACCAATGACTTTTCAAAATTGTTTTCGGAAGTTATGTGTGATAAATACCGATGACTGATAAACTTTGTGCCCGGTATGGCAATAGGTTCGCCACCTATTCCATTTGGGACGTAAACATAACGGCGAGATGAGGCTTAACAGCCGCTGCCTACACCTTCGGGTAACAAAAGGCGTGAAGTTATGTTATGTTATAATTTTCTAGTCATCTAATCTACGAGAATGTATGGTATGTATAAATGACGAGTGAAGCCGATATTTAAACCTACCCCCATGGGAGAAGCGTATGTAATATATATGTATTTTTAGTGTGAAATAATATTATTTGTAAATACAAATAATATTATTTCACACTATTTCGCACCAACACAGATAAAGTTAACGGAAATTCTGTTAACAAATCCGATGGATGTATAGACATATTATTATATGTAGGTACTTAGTTTTCATTTTGCCGTATACATTGGAGTTTGACAAATCAATAATATGATGCAGAGTGGAGTGAAATGCACACATTTATGATTAATGTGTGCATTTCATTCGACTCTGCATGTACAGTACTTGGATACACACTACTGCAGCCTACCTAGCACCCAATAACAATCCAGCGGAAGCAGGAAGGTATCAAAATTGTAAGCACTAGGATAGAGAGGGAAAGTACTATAGCCCAGACTTTCAGTACATTCAGTAATATGATACTCCAGGCTATTCATATTCTCCTGGTAGCTGCGATGCAAATCGAATGCACCGTGCAGGGTAAAGTGTGCAGATTGTTGCAGCCTGCAATTTGCAACTGCAATTTTCTCGCTAACCACCTACCATTTCATGTATTCCTAGTACATTGGATGCATTCCGTTCAGCTATTGCACTTGAATAAAGGGGCGTGGCTTGGTATTAGTACTAATTATATATTGCATAAAACGCAATGTCAATTTTCAAAGAAATTTTCGTTAAAGAAAAATGAAGGTAGATGGCGAAAATTTAGGCGGCGAACATTTAGAATTTTGAAGATTCATTTATAATTCTAAATAAATGTCTACCCTCATTTTTCTTTAAAGATTGAGAATGCGTTTTATGCAATATATAATTACTAAGCGAGCTGGCAACGTAGCAAATATTTAAGAGATGTTCCTTTTGTTAATATAATAATGGGGGTATCTGTAAGTTCTACGTGGTTCAACTTGAAATAAAATATATTTTTATACACTGTAACAAAGACACGCTATTTATATATACATAGATACATAAATAATGACTTTTAATAACTGAGCTATATTTTTTTATAGGTACATTTCAAGGCATAAGATATAGGGCCGGGGATTATTTCTTTTAGTTTTTAGACAAATTCAATATTTGGGCTGCTGTCATAACTTGTATATTAGGGTCTCCTTAAAAATATTTTCAACGCATTTATTCGATCAAGATTAAATAGGATCGGCAGGGTGAAATTTTTAATTTCATTAACCTAGATGTTCGATTCCAAATGAATGTGCAAGTAAGACTCAGGCGAATTTCTAGAACTAAAGAAGGTTCTAGAAACGAGCGTACGACAAAAAGGATGATTCTAGAAATGTGGGCGTTCACCAAGCACAAAGGAACTTTCTAGAAATATGGGCGTTCACCTAATGGAGTAGGTAGTATTACAGATGCATATGATGGAAGGTTGCATTATTGATTGGAATGAAATTTGGCGCACGCGTGAAGATGCATTCGCCCTAGTCCTGCTAGATTTGTTCTCTTTAGTCTAGATCAGTTGCTGTTCGGACATCCTCAATAAAATGAGTCCCGAGCAGCAACTATTGTTAAGGCTCCCCCTTCTTTGTTTCCTTAACTTGTTAATTTTTTTGAGGGTGGTGAGCTACCGCGACAAATACTAAAACGGGTTTCCAAAAAATATCTATAAATATAATCAAAATAACTCATAGTATTCATATCTTATTGGAAATAGTTGAAAATTGGTTCAGAAAACAATTTCGAGATGGCGACATCGCAGTTTTGCAGGTAAGTGGTGACACAAAGACACCCGCGAAAAGAACTTATTTAAAAACTTAGTATTAATTATATACAGTTCACTCAGTCACGAAAAAAATAATATTCGTTCGTTCATTCATATGGATTCCGTCGATGTTCCTCGAGTGCTAACTGGATGTAGTAATATCCAGTACCTTATGTTTATATGTATAAGCCAAAAAAATATATTTTATTTCATATTTAAAACTAGCTGACCCAGCAAACTTTGTTCCGCATCAAAAGTATTTTTTTACCGTGTTTACTATTAAACTGCTAAAAAATTAACACTTTTCTTTGTTATATTATACCTACAAACCGCCCTGTTGACACCCTCTAGTAGTCTCAAAGATCTAAGCATATAAGGGGACAGACAGCGGGAAGTGATTTTGTTTTATACTACGTAATGATTTATGTCACATTTGTTCATTAGTTCTAAAACAGTTCTCTGTCTACACTCCTTTTTAGTACAAAAAAATGTGAGGTACACTGATTATGTGCGGAGGAAGATAATATTCGGAAAAAAATATTATTATATCTATCCATGCAAAACATCCCCGTATCACATAGTAAAGCCAGCCGAATTATGTGGCGAACTTCCAATCACATGATGCTAGAAGGGTGAACATTTTATGCTGCGTAGTTATTATATAAATGTTAATGTCCAACTGCAATGAAAAAATAAAAAAAAACAATGATGAAAAAAATATGATGATAAACCTATATATTCCTTACCTATATTACCTATATTTCCTACCCTAAACATAAGGGGTAGGAAATCAAGACAACTAACAAATTGATCCCGGTTGATATTTTGGATTGCTGCACTCGAAAACATACATTTGCTTAGTACCCTTTATATATAGGTATCATTACACAATATGACTTTATTTACTCTTCAGATTTCCGAAACCAAAATTAACTTAATCAGTGCAGCTATTCTCGAGGTTTAGCGAGAGTAACGAAGAATTGATTTATTTAAACTAATGATAAAACGCATATTATTTTTTTTCATTCACAATGTTTTTTTATGCGAATGCGAACAACAAAAAACATGCGTATTATTCATTTAATATTTATAATAATTTCATTTACATTTTACAACATCTTCGTTTATCACTCATTATTATGCGAATTTTACATGGATAATACACCAGTTTTCATTTTGACTGTCGATTTCATTAATAATTTGGTGGTTATAAAATAAACGGGTGGTTATAGAATTTAAATATAAGAAGTTTGTGCGAAATGTGTATGTTCTTATTTAAAATCTTTTGTTGATATTGACTGTATTGATCAAATATTATTTCTTAAAATCCAAAATCCTACCGGAAATGGGCTTCAGTTTAAGGCCTACAATATTTCAGCGAGTCAATATAAACTCCAACTACCCGACATGGTTATAAAAATACCGGCAACTTACGCTTTAGAAATTTCTAGAAATAACGTCTATGCCTTTTACATTTACAAATAAAAATTATGGGGTATCTATAAGGCTTGCCATACACACATTTTAAGACACAGGGGTAAGTTTGCAAGCATAGAAAGCTTGAAGGAGGGGTTTTTCGAGTGAGATTTGTTGACGGGTGCACAAGAGATGCTCGGGATGGGAGGCATGCATAATAAGCATATAGCACATTTCTAATAAATTGGATGCGACCTCGCGACTTCTAGATCTGACACCCTTGTCTAGCTGGACTCGCGCTCTATATTCTAGATCAGACAGTTGCTGGGCGACAAGCTGCAACCTGGCTTCTTTGTTATGTCTTTATCTCGGTCGCTTTTGTTAAGATGGTCAACTACTGCATTTTATTCTCAAAAGTTTACTTAATAAGTATATAATTTTATAATTTATGTATGTAATCGACGACGGACATCGCGGCGCATTAGTAAAACTACCGGCTGCAGCGATCCGAGTTCAGTTCAATTCCAACCCGAGCACAAATATTAGTGACAAACATGAATATTTGTGTGGCGTCTGGTTGTTTTTCTATTTATTATAAGTATGTATTTACAAAAGAACTTATATATGTATTAATATCCGTCATCTAGTATCCATAACACAAGCATTTATTTGCTTAGCTTGTAACTAGAGGGCGCTGTGTGTATTGTGTCCAAGATGTATTATTATATTAATTAGAAATAATATATTCTCTAAGATTTGCTTGCCTCTCCGATTTTATAGATTTTTGTGATGTTTTTATATTATAAAAACCAGTTTAGGTAATATTCTTGTAATAAGTATAATATCATTTTCTATTAATATATTAACTACTTTACAATATGCGAATTCTATCCATTCTATGTTTGTGTATTTACTGGCATTTAAATATTTAGAAATTACAATTACAAGTGCGAACTTTATCCTGTATACTATACAAATGAATCACAGAATGTGTAGCTAAACGCAAATCTCGAGAATAACCCTACCAATTTCGCTAAAAAATAAAAGCTAAAAATTATCTGTAACTGTCTAAAAAATCGATATCGATTAATTTAAAATTCTACGGTTTTGCAAATTTATTTTAGTTTTTAATTGTTTTATTTCAATGAGCCACTACTGATATTATTTAAAATCGTGCCTTACGGCGCTCCGTTCTCTCTGCCTACCCCGTAAGGGATTTGGCGTGAAGTCATGTATGTAATTATTATTTTACACGAAACCTTACTGTGCGTCTTAAGGTATGGCCAGGGAGGGTATAACGATAGAAAGTATTGATTTTAAGAATCAACTCTAATTTTGTGTGTGTGACTGTTGCCTATAAAAATATCAGCAGTTTGTATATATATATGTCATTACAAGATGTCTTAATCAATTTATTAATTACTAAATCTTACTACTCCCCCGAACATCGGGTGGATGTAAATTATCGACTCTCATAAGTACATCGAAAAGATTTAAATATATTACTGAGATATTTAAAATTACAACTACCCGAATTCGTAAAAAAAACACATTCGCGGCCTAAGGTACTGTAACTGTACTGTACTAAGGCTTAGAAAATATTAATTCATCCTACTCTCAGTCAAGACAATCTAACGATTTTTCAGAATATGAAAATTTGATATGTCTCTTACACAGTGTTCATCTACATATTTTCCTTGAAAACACATTCAAAAACATAACCCTTTGTTTGATCTAGGATGAACTATTGAACTAGGAGTTTAGTTATAGAAACAACCTTTCTGAGTGAATTAATTTTAATAAATAAATGTAAAACAGATAGTGCTCCATTGGTCATCAAACCATATCGGGATATAACAGTACATCATACAGCGCCATCTATCGGGATCATAACAATCGATAAATGGATTGATCCTTAACATACCGCCCACCAAGGACATTTAGTGGGAGGATGTCCTTAATTATAATCTATAGGATACAAGATGAACTAAAGCCCAACTAAAACTTAATCTTAAATTGATTAGTGCTAAAATAGTCACGCATAGCAATGCATGAGCATATGAACATATATTGACTTATTGATGTACAATTAATTATTTATAAACTGATACTATGATAGGTATGACGTGTTTATTTGTCATTTCACTATAACAGTTTACCCAAAGAAATTAAATTTACAAATGTATGTACTTTTTAATATAAAACATTATTTAGTGACAGGTAACACACAGAGCTTATTAGTTGGCCTTTTGACAGTTGTGGATTTCGTCCGCAATGTGACCACACGGGTAACACCATCATGACCAGGGTGTTTTTCCAAGATTCGTCCCAAAGCCCAACGACTTGGGGGTAGGCCATCCTCCTTGATTAGTACCACATCGCCGATTTGTGGTTCAGGAGTTTTTAAAGACCATTTATGTCTATTCATAAGATTTGATAAGTACTCCTGTGACCATCGACTCCAGAACGATTGTAGCATCCTTTGTACAAACTGCCACCTTGTCAAGGAATTAAAATTTGACGTAATGTAATCGTAATCGGGCACCATAAGTATGGGTTCTCCGATCAAAAAATGACCAGGAGTCAGAGGGGTTGGCTCCCCAGGATCTCCTAAATTAAGTGCGCTTAGCGGACGTGAGTTTAAGCAGGCCTCTACTTGGTTCAGAAAGGTAGATAGCTCCTCATATGTCAGTGTAGATTCTCCAACAACTCGCCTGAGATGAAATTTAACTGACTTCACTCCCGCTTCCCACAATCCACCAAAATTGGGTGCGTGGGGAGGTATGAAGTGCCATTCAGTGCCGTTGCCTTCAAGATGTTCTGCTAGAGACTCTTGAATTTTTGCCAACTCCTTTAATTCTTTAGCTGCACCTACAAATGTTGTGCCATTGTCACTAAATAATTTAGCACAGTGACCTCGTCTCGCAACAAACCTTCGAAAGGCGGCAATAAATGCTTGTGATGTCATATCACTAGCTACTTCCAAGTGGATTGCGCGCGTGGACATACACACAAATAAACATATGTAACCTTTGTACGCCCGTTGTCCACGACCTTTAGTTACTCTCACGTTTATGGGGCCGGCATAGTCCACACCGCTGTGTAAAAATGGTCTTGTTGGAGAACAACGGACAGATGGAAGGGAACCCATCATCTGATTATTGATGTTCGCCCTTTGCTTAGCACAAGTTACACACTTCCTAATGCATTGCTTAACCTTATTTCTAACATTGAGAATCCAATAAGCTGATCTCAAATAGTTTATCATAATTTGAGTACCTCCATGCAATGTCTTGAGATGAGCATCCAGTATCAGAAGATTCGTAAACTGCGTGGAACTTGGAAGCACTATTGGATGTTTTACTTGCTCATCTATTGGAGCCTTTTCTAATCTACCTTGTACTCTCATTATGCCCTTGTTATCAAGGTATGGGCACAATGATTTTAACTTGCTTGATTTTTCCGTTAAGTACCCATTATCCTGCAGTTCAGATAATTCTAATGTAAATATTTGTCTTTGCGTTCTCCTTATACAACATTCTAATGCATTTTCCATTTCGTTACTTTGTAAATATATTTTTGTATTTGATTTTACAGTTAGGAAACGACGACAATATGCCACTACTCTCAACAGTTTTTTTAACGAAGAGAATCTTTCAAAGAAGTCTTCACTACTATCTGGTACGACCGCTAAGTGACCTTTAACAGATTGTTCTATAGTTACTTCCTTATTTGGTCTTTTGTATGATATTGTCTTGTCCTTTAGAAACTGTGGTCCAGAAAACCACAACGTACACTTAATAAATAGCCCAGGAGATACTCCCCTGGACGCACAGTCCGCAGGATTCTCTATGGTCGATACATGAAACCATTGGTTTGATTCCATCAAACTCAAAATTTCTGAGGTACGGTTGGCAACAAACGTTTTCCATTTAGTAGGGTGACTGCTTAACCAAGCTAACACCACAGTGGAATCTGTCCAAGCCTTCACCTTGTCCCTTGGTATCTTTAAAACTTCCGATAACTCTCCTAAAAGCTTTGAAAGCAAGACAGCTCCACATAACTCTAAACGTGGAATGCTAATTTGCTTTATCGGAGCCACTCTAGATTTTGCAGCCAAAAGCGAGACCATAACTTCGCCATTGGTGTCAATTCTTCGCAAGTATACCACGGCAGCGTAGGCTACTTTGGAGGCGTCGCAAAACCCATGAAGCTCAAGATCGTCATTAGATTTCGTGCCAAGCCAGCGAGGAATCTGAATCTTGGTAAGTAGAGATAACTCTTCACGGTAATTGATCCATTCTTCTACTAGATCTGACCTTAATTCTTCATCCCAACCTACTCCAGCAAGCCATAATTTTTGAATGAAGACCTTGGCCATCACAACACTAGGTGCCGCCCACCCTAGCGGGTCAAACAATCGTGCTATATCTGACAATATCATCCTTTTAGTTACGGATGGTGCTTTCAACGGTGGGAGATCGAGTGTGTATTGGAAGTGATCCCTCTCACGGTTCCAAGTCAGGCCTAGAATTTTCATTATGTTATCTGGTTTGATTTCGACTTTCTTGCCGATTGACTCTTCTATCAATGTTCTCTTTATGTCCTCATTAAATTTATATCCTTGTCCTGCTTGTCCTTCCTGTTTTAGTTTTCCTTGTTGCCCTGTTTGCACTAGTTGTTCTGTTTGTTTTTTAATTTCCTCGTCCTCGATTGACCTTATCATCATTAATATATCCTCATTGTTGCTGTTCCACTTTTGTAATAAAAATCCACCCTTTCCTAATAACTCGGTTATTTGCCTATATATTTCAGTACCTTCCTCGACACTTGAACAGCCCGTCATTAGGTCATCCATATAAAAACAAGTTAAGATTCTCTCTGCAGCTAATGGGTACATATCACCTTCATCATACACCACCTGATGTAAAGTTCTAACTGCCTGGTATGGTGCTGACGCTGTCCCAAAAGTAACAGTAACTAATTCGTAGTCCTTAATGTCCTTAGCTGGTTCATCTCTCCACAGTATACGTTGATATACAAAGTCTTCGTCGGCTATGCGTATTTGGCGGTACATCTTAATAACATCAGCTACCAGCCCAATATAATGCAATCTCCACCTTAGCACAATATGCCTTAAATCGGCCTGCAGTGTTGGTCCCACCATAAGCGTATCATTAAGAGAAATGTTGTTTTGATTTTTCTCAGATGCATTGAACACCACTCGAACTTTACTGGTGGTCTTATCTTCTCTTATTACAGCGTGATGCGGTAAGTAAACAGCTATATCTCTTTTATCATCATTGTCACTGACAGGTTTTAAGTGTCCTAAGTGTAAGTATTCATTTATTACTTCTGTGTAACTTTCCTTTAACTTTGTATTATTATTAAGTCTTCTTTCTAACGCCTTTAACCTTATTTCAGCAATATAGCGTGAATTACCTGCCTTACACGGGGGATCATCCGATCTAAAAGGTAGTTTTACTACATATCTACCATCGCTTCTTCGTGTAGTGGTGGTCTTGTATAACTCCTCACAACGCACCTCTTCTGGTGTCAGAACTGCCTTTGTTATAGGTTGTTCTTCGATCTCCCAAAACCTTTTGAGAAGCTCGTCTTCCTTGTATTGAGCGTGCATTACGTTTACACGATGAGAATTGGCTTCAGTATTGTTATCAATAGCACCCGATATAATCCATCCCAACGTTGTGCTTTGGGCTATCATACTGCGAGACGCGTTCCTTAATATTCCTTCCTTTAAAATGCTGCCATATACTTCTGCCCCAAGCAAAACATCGACCCTACTAGGTTGATGAAATTGGGGATCCGCTAGATCTACGGTGGCTATATTTAACCACTCAAATTCGTCGGGGCTAAGACATTTCTCTGGTAAGTAGGATGTAATTTTATTTAAGACGTATGCGTTTATGTCTAGTTCAAATGTGTTGTCTATGCGTGATTTTATTTTTAACCTTACCATATACTTAGCCATGGTTGACCCAGTACCTAAACCAGATATAATGCCCTTAATAGGAATCTTCTGCAGCCTTAGATATTGCACTGTAGCTTCTGTTACGAAACAGGCTTGTGACCCTTGATCGACCAGAGCTCTTACTGTACGATACTCACCTACTTTAGACTCGGCTTTAATTAACGCTGTGGGTAATAAAACCTGTCGAGGCGTGCTTATATTTTTGGCGGAACACGTAAATACTGACGTACCACTGGTCGATGGACTAGTGTCGTCAATAGTTTGGTCTTCACCAACCTCATTACCGGCAGACTCGCCAAGATGGAGCAGCGTATGATGACGTTTGTTGCACATTTTACATGTAGTTTGTTTG
Source organism: Euproctis similis (assembly GCA_905147225.2). Classification (NCBI taxonomy): domain Eukaryota; kingdom Metazoa; phylum Arthropoda; class Insecta; order Lepidoptera; family Erebidae; genus Euproctis; species Euproctis similis. The sequence continues at coordinate 7,037,979 of LR990107.1, forward strand.
CTGCAGTTTTTTACTATGTGATTACTGCCTAAGCAATTAAAACAGATATGATGTTTTACTACAAATTCTCGTCTATTAGTTATAGGCGACTTAGCAAATTGCTTGCAAAAGCATAGTTTATGTCCCTCAGAACAGTACTCGCATCGCAGACTGTTTGGCGTGACGGCTATCATTGTTTTTGAAAGATGTTTGTTACTATTTGGTTCTGTGAACGACCTTTTTGGTTCTATACATTCTAAGGCCCTGAAACGATTTTCTATAAACGTGGAAAACTGCTCGAATGTAGGTAATTCGCTGGAGTCGTGGCTACCAATATTGAGTTCCCACTGTTTTCGGGTTTCGACATCAAGTTTATAACTAACAATATGTATTATAATGACATCCCATGTGGTCACATTAACGTCTAAATTAGCAAGTGCACTAAGACAATCGCGCGTAGTGTCGAGAAGCTCCTTTAAGCCATTTGAAGACTCAGAGAGCATACGTTTCTGCCCAAATAGACGTTTCAAAACACAGTTTACTAAGTACTTCTTGTTACTATACCTTTTTTCCAATTGAGACCAGCACTGAGTGTAGTTTGCCTCAGTTATTGGAGTGTGTCTGACTAATTGCTCAGCCTCACCACTGAGATGGCCCTTTAGGTAATGCATTTTTTGCACGTTATCTAAGTTATCATTATTGTGAATGAGGGATACAAATAAATCACGGAATGTTGTCCATTCCGCGTATCTGCCACTAAAATTAGGTATAGAAATTTTAGGTAATTTAATTGAAATGTTATTTAAATTGACTGCACTTTTACAATTGCCATCCTTTGGACTACAATATTTATTAAACATGGACTTCAGTAAACATTTATAAGTTATATATGTATCCTCCGTACTGTCATAAATGTCTAACAACTTTAAATCATGCGGAGGTTTATAAAGTTCCTGAATTTTGATGTAATTATCTTTAAACAAACCCCAATCTCTTTCCAAAAGTTCCTGCCTTGTTTCGATGTATTCGACACTAAGTCTGTCTTTAGGACTTTTCTTAAAATTGGTTAAGCCTCTGTGGATTACCCCTTGAAGATCTTTGATGACATTTAGTAGTCCTTCCATTTTTAATATAAAAATTTAAAGCAAATATAAAAATTTGAAACAAAATAACCTATCTATGTCTCAATCCTATGTCCTAAAATATCTTTGTAAGCCTTAAAATACTTTATAACTTAAACTGAAGTTCAACAATTTCCTAAAATTTTACAAGTGTTACACTCTTTTATTATTTGAAGTTTTTGGGCATAGTCTCCACGTTCCCTCGTTTTTATATAAATTTTCTAAGTTCTACAGCATGCAAATTATAACTAAGTACTATATTAACATCGAATTGTTTAAGTCACAGAAATGAATTATCAAATAAAATTGTTCTTAAAATAAGGTTTGCTATTATCTTAAATCGTAATCACTTCTCACTTCGAATTGGAAAACATATTAGGAAAATAAACAAACACACAAATGTACTCACAGTTTGACACTTATTACAAATTAGCCGTTGACCTGAAAATGGCGCCCTCAATGGCCACTTCGATGAACTAATGGACAGCCGAATTTTTATATAATGTCTTCTGTGTCCTCCGAATTCTGCACCTCAGTCCGGTTGTCGACGTGTCGTGACGTCAGTACTGCACTCCTCCTTTAATGCTTCGATGAACCTGGAAGTATTACCGTTCACCACGCCCACTTCATAAATGCGGGATGATGTTCCCAGCAAATGATGCTACTAGCGCAGCTGCTTATACCGTGTACCCTTGTTGCACAGCGATCCACTGCGAGTATCACGGGAGGTCGACCGAAAAACGGTGGCGCCCTCTAGATGGTTCCAAAAAAGATTTGATATCAATCCAGCTCGCAGGACCAATGTTTGATCTAGGATGAACTATTGAACTAGGAGTTTAGTTATAGAAACAACCTTTCTGAGTGAATTAATTTTAATAAATAAATGTAAAACAGATAGTGCTCCATTGGTCATCAAACCATATCGGGATATAACAGTACATCATACAGCGCCATCTATCGGGATCATAACAATCGATAAATGGATTGATCCTTAACACCCTTCTTCGAGCGTACCTGGTAAATTTTAGAAATGGGTGTCGACGTGTGTATAAGAGATCCTGGGACCAGCGAGTGCAATATTGATTTGTAATAATTTAATGCGCACATATCCGACATCCAGATCTAGCTGGACTTGCGCTGAATATTCTAGACCGGGCAGTTGCTGGGTGGCACAGCTGCAACCTGTAAGCGCGTCGATAATCCTGTGATGAATCTCGCATCACAACCTCCTTTGTTACATCTTTGTATCGGTCGCTTTTATTATTGAGTTCAACTAAAGCATTTTATCTAAGCATTTTATGGTCATACGTTTGGTGAATCAAAAAAATAATAAACTGCTTAAAAATAAACTATTTAACGGACCTTTCACCGAGTAATATTGCTATCGTTAAATTTAAATTTTACTGTCTCCGTCGCTTTTGTTACCATGGTCAACTAATCAATTATGATATTTAACGCTTACTGAATATGATTATATTCTGAAAATGAATTTATTCAGGGCACTGGCACTAATCTGGCATGCTGTTGATAGCAATATAAATAACGTCTTCCTACTAACTGAGGTACTAATCGATCAATCATTTATTTATTTACAATGAACAATCAACATCATCATCATGACGGGCCTTGGCATTGGTAAAACTACCGGCTGCAGCAATGAGGTCGGGGGTTCGCCTCCCACCCGAGCACAAATATATGTGACAAACATGAATATTTGTGTAGCGTCTGGGTGTTTTTCTATGTATTATAAGTATGTATTTACACCCACCGGGCTGGTGGGTGGCGTACACTACGTTTACCAAGTCGCGGTCCCCATTTTATAACCTTCAATCATTATTATTGACCTTCAATGTACAATGTACATGCTAAAATCTAAAGTTTATAATAACTGATTGATATGATATTTGAGAACTGAAACTGAAAACAAATATAAGGCGACATCGCAGTTTGTTGTTTATCACAAGTTGTGATAGGAAATATCTTATCAACACCTTAACACACCTCTTATACATAAAAGTGTGCTGAATATTTTTGGTCCCAACTGCAAAGCTCCGGGAACAATGCCTAAAATCATTGGTTTATCCCACCAGATTTGAACTTGACATTTCTCATTCAGAAACGGGGTACTCAACTAGAAGGTCATCAGGAAATAGACATGTATTTCCGTGAAATTAATTTATTTAAAAGCCGGTTCGCTGATAATTACAAAAAATGTGGGTACGCAAATGACGTACTTTTTGAAACTACGGTAAAAGTGAAATGTGAGATTTTAACTAAAAATGTGCAAATAAATATTCCAATATTATTATCTATTTATTTGATTGAAGAAGAACAAACTGCTTACAGTTTTTTGAGAAGATAACATGGGCACCGGTAGTCTCTTTACATCAGGTGATCGGCAAGCTCGTTTGCCCCATCTATCATGAAAAAAATTCAAACATTTGATGCGTGAATATTATTTCGAAATTATTTTAATCTATACATATTATGATAAAATAAAATAAAACTAAAACTGTAGGTACTTACACTGAATATTTTTGTGAGAATACTTGCGACATGATATATGATATGATCAATGCTGAACCCAAAAAATAGATTTTGGAATTTTTGTAAGTTTGTCTGTGTCTTTGTTACAGAAAAACTGACCAGCTAATCTAGCAAAATTAAATGTTTTTAATTCCATACGCTTGTATGTTTACCATACACAGACATCTAGTGGCGGATAGTGGTACTATATTTGGTGTTACAAAGATATGAACTTGGCAATTTTTAATCCAAGTTAATACTGAACTTGGGTTCAGTATTAACTTGGATTAAAAATGTTTTTTCTGGATTTTTTGTAAGTTTGTCTGTGCGCTTGTTACAGAAAATCTGACTAGCTTGACTCATTAAGCTAGTTTGCCTTTTTATTCAAGCTAATTTTTCAATTCCATACGCTTGTATGTTTGCCAGACACAGACATCTAGTGGCGGATGGTGAATATAAAAAACTAATGAACTCTGTCACAGTGAACTCTAGGAATCCCAAGATTTACTTGGTTAATCCAAGTAAATCTTGCGATTCCTAGAGTTCACTTACCTAGTATGTATCTAGTAGCTACCATTCATTCGCATAAAATTATTAAAGATGATAAAAAATGTGCTTAAATATTATCAAATTAACCGTTATTTTTAGGATATTGTTAGAAACATATCTCATAAAACTGTACTTTGCAGTGAGAAAAGCATAATGCGTAGTAAATATTTTTTATATTGTGTCTAAATATCTATGATAATGTTACACTATAGCGAAAAACATAGAATTGAATTTGGCAGTTTTATTGAATAAAATTGCACATTTCGGTTCATAGCAAGAAGCTATCTAGCGGCAAATTTTTGCGATTATATTACTCCAATCTATTATCAACGCTACATTTATAATTATAATTATCTTTTGTTATAAAATATTATAATAAAATTATATTTTTTAATGTGACCTAGTTTTTAAAGACAATTTTTATTAAAAATATAACTGTTAGATATATATGACTATTTACAATTTATTTACAGATATAGATTATAAAAAAAAAAAAAGATTAGAATAATTATTAATTTAAAACAAATTTTTAAAACATTAATCACTGTTTTGGAAAAGCGGAACATGCGACAAAACACGGTTATTTATTTAATTCACTCGCACCTTTGAAATTAATACCACTATTGCCTAGAAGATGTCTCTGTACGTTTTTCTAGAAATATCTAAAACCTTAACATGAACTGACATGAAAGGATTACTACATTAAAATAAATATATCTAGTTGCTTTATCACTTCAGTAATAACATAACTTTACGTCTACTTCTTTGCGAGGCAAGCAATCTATACATGTAATAAAATCGTAGGAAAGGTGAAACTGTATATTGAAATTTTATTTAGAATACTTGAGATTGAGAGAGAGAGTGGTAGAGCCAAGCAGTTCGCTGCATGAATGGGCCGGCTCGACCGGTGAAATACCACCACCTCTCAGAAGATCGACGTAAAGTGGCTCATGCCGCGTTTCGTTCGGTGAGTGAGGTACCCGGAGGCCCATCCCCCTTCCCCATCCCTTCCTATCCTACTCCTTTAAAGGTTGGCAACGCAGCTGTAACACTATATGTGTTGCAGGTGTCCATGGGCGGCGTTGGTCACTTAACATCAGGTGACACGCCTGCCCGTTTGCCCTCCTATCCCATAAAAAAAAAAAAAAAAAAAAAAATATGATCTACAATCGATACCAAACCAAAAAATAAGGTTTTTAGAATTTTAGCCTGTATGTTTGTCACGTCATGTCATGCCATGTCAGGAAACAACATACAAAAATGCATACAACCCTAATTTTTCACCTCCTTAAGATCAACACCTATTGTTAAACTTGATTTTTTTTAGGAAGACAACGTTTGCTGGGTCAGCATCATAGGTAATATTTAATAATATATGCAACCACAAAGTCTCCTATAAATAAATACAATATACAAATAGGTTGCACAACGTGTTACTTCAACAACTGTCGTTGTAAACCTATATCAAGCACTAAATCCTAATAATCCTATTGCTATACAAATCCCATACTATATAAATGCGAAAATGTGTGAGTCAGCATGTATGTCTGTTAATCTTTCACGTTAAAGCTACTGATAATACCGATAAAAACTACTAGCACTATAGCTCACTAAAGGTTATACGTCAGAATAAAACATAGGCCAAATTTCATAAAAATATTGTGTGTATTGTTCGAAATATGGCAATAAGTGTGAAATACCACCACCTCTGGGAATATCGACGTAAAGTGGCATGAAATGCATCTTTCATACAAACATTCTGAAACACAATGCTTTTTCAAACGCAGTGGTTAAACAGGAAGTTCTTAAAAACTGGCCTCAAGGGGTGCACAATATATACCCGGGATGGGCGGATGCAATATTGATTTGTAATAAATTTGTTGCGCACGCATCTAAAATCCAGGTCTAGCTGGACTTGCGCTCAATATTCTAGACAGCTGCAACCTATAAGCGCGTTGAGAAGCCTGTGTTGCATCTCACATCACAGCCTCAGCTTAAACAAAACAAATTTTAAACTGATTATCTGCCAAAAAGTTCGTATTTAACGATTACAGTGGTAATGCTTGATATTATCTATTTGAAATGTTGAGATCGACGGACAGTCAAAATGTGTTGATTATAACTTGGAAAGACAAAGAACAAAGGCCTATTTTAACGTTGTTATGAGGGATCTTAGTACTAATGTGGGAGTATACGAGCGAGGAAACGCTAGCAGGACATCACGGCTTTGGTAGCAGAAATCATAGGGTGACGGTAGACTTCTTAAAGCAGGAGAAGCTCTTTGTTATGAACTCATTTTTAAGAAGCAATTTAATCAGTAGTGGACATGGCCAAGCCTGGATTCTATGACGAAAAACGAGATTAACTGCATCATGTCTGAGAAGGGGCGCTTATTTAGGGTGTCACAGTGATATCTAGGGTTAAAACCGGAAGTGATCACCGGCTTATCTCAGGCACTTCTTCGTTCTTATGAGCTTGAACGGGCCCGTATGATGAAGCCTACGCTCTGGCCGAAAATGCTTCAAATCGGTGTAGGATCTGAAATCTTACTCTTGTTACGATTTGATTTGATTTGTTTAATAATATTATATTACACATGGCGTAGGAAGCCCATGGCTTAAGTTTAGCACTTGCTAAGCAGATAGTGGCTTGTGAGCAAAATTAATAACGTCATCCCACTAATTGTGCTATATGTGTGATATAATCTAGAGTTATCATATTGGATTGGCGTATTTGGTTATCTGTGAGCAGATTCTGAAAACAATTTACGCTTGCCAGCAACATTGCGATGTGGCCATCGGGCAACATCGCAATTTTGCGGGTAAACGTTGACATAAAAACACTCGCGGACTAAGCGTTGTACCCTCGAATATTTTTGGTCTGATGGTATCAAATATGATTGTTTCATCTCATATCACAGCATCTTTGTACATTATGACGGTCAATTACTGAATTATATTATCAAACGTTTCCTGAATAAGAATATATTAAACAATTTTAAAGATTTACCTGAGCGATTTAAATGACTATTGTGACGTGTATAAAAAAGTCCCGTTCCATGCTTGCTGTAGGTCTATATTTTACGATGTTATATATGATTTATGATATTTATTTAGTTTTATAACCTCCCGCCTCTCGTGGAGTGTTGTGAAAGCATTGAGATAGTTAGGTTGGTTAGAAAGTGACACTCGGAGCATTGTTTTCTTAACTTAGTGTTTCTTCAACAGGTACATTTGCTTAGCGAGCAGTCGACACTAGGAAAAGCAGAGCAATTGCAATAACTATAGTTAACCTTATTGATTCAAATTTCATCTCCATCACCAGTAGGCAGGTGAGTTCAATTAAGGTTTTATTTCTAGCTGAATTGCTGTGCTTGGGATTTGATGTACCGGAATTAACGAAGGCCGACTCACATATTACATACATAAATAACTTCACGCTAAATCCCTTGCGGGGTAGAAAAATGGAGCGCCATAAGACACGATTTTTACTCGCCTAAATGACTTCTTTAACTTTCATAAATCTTCCTCCAGGACACGTTCTATTTGATCATCTAAAGTGTGTCTTGACCGTCCTCGACTCCTACATCTATACGCTTTTGCATTGCTGTATATCTGCTTAGTCAATGTTGCATCATCTGTTCTACATGTCCAAAACATCGGAACATGCCCTTTCTTACTTTTACACCGACACTTTTACAAACTGGTTTACGACAGTAAAATCTGCGGAGTGACTTTTTTATGATACAAGGGGGCAAACGAGCTTACGGGTCACCTGATGGAAAGCGACTACCGCAGCCCATGGCCATCTGCCACACCAGGGTTATCACATCAGCGTTGTTGGACTTTAAGGTGGGAATAGGCTCGTTTCTTGAAGGTGGCTAGGCTGTAGCGGTCCGGAAGCGTTGCCGCAACTGGTCCCACAACGGAACAGTGCGTGGCAAGAAGTACCGGTGGAAACGCACAGTTGTCGATCGCCAACTGTTCAGCCAATCGGATGGTAGCATTGGCGAGTTGAGCGCTGGCGAAAATCAGTAGGTGGTATTAATCCAAACAATTCCTCAGAGCACGCCCCTTGGTATATGTGGTAGCTGATGCATAAACATGCAACATCGTTCCACAACGCCTAGGGGCCAAGCCGATCGGAAAGAGCTTGGTTGTCGACAAGCCGAACAGCGCGTCGTTGGATACGCTCAAATGGGTTAAGCTGGTACTGGGGTGCCCCTGCCCAAAGATGAGAACAGTATTCCTCGTGAGGGCAGACTTGCGCTTTATATAGCTGCAAGCGATGACCTGACCGCTCTATTGAGCGGGATGTAATTTCACGTCAAAAGCTTAGCGTGCTCAATAGAGCACACCAAGCTTTTTCCAAGGCCAATTTGGCCTTGCCCTCCAAATGACCGTGAAACTGGATGTCACTTGACAAGTCGACACGAAGAATTCCGATATCGGCTGAGACGGCTAAGGAAGTGCCCTCAAAACCAGGAACTACAACAAAGGGTGTCTTTTTAGCGGTAAACGCGCAAACCTGTATCTTCTTAGGGTTGAATTGGCCTAAGTTTAGTCGCCCCCAGTCTGAAACCCGGCAGAGTTTCGATTACAGACACAAGTTTATTCCGGTACTCATCGACGTTCTCCCGAGAAATCCGCGGGTGGCTGGTATATATGGCATCCCCCGTACTGTCATCCGCATAACAATGAAGAGAAGAGCATGTCATTGATATGCAGAAGAAACAGCGTAGGGGATAGCACACAACCCTGGGGGACTCCAGCATTCACGGATTTAAAGTCGGAGCATGACCCGTCGACAACGACCTTAATACTCCGAGCCGCGAGAAACTTGGAGACCCAGTCGCATAATTTCTCGAGAATTAGGTGTAATATATATTGGACATATATAGATATTTTTATTAGAAGTCTAGGCAGTAGTATGACATTATAATTTTGGGTCTGGAAATCTGATGTATCAAATACCGAGAAGGGCCTAAAATTTCTTAGAATCATCATCATCTTGCGCGTAGTTGAATCACAATCATCATCTTGCGCGTAGACTCGATAAATTTCAACCCTCCGTACAGGCCAGATTTCGAAAACGGTACAGCAACTTAGACATACAGACCAGACACTTTGACGGGCCTCGTGGCGCATTGCTAAACTACCGGCTGCGGCAATGAGGGCGGGGGTTCGATTCCCACACGAGCACAAATATTTGTGACAAACATGAATATTTGTGTGGCGTCTGTTTGTTTTTCTATGTATTATAAGTATGTATTTACAAAAGAAAAGTATATATGTATTAATATCCGTTATCTAGTATCCATAACACAAGCATTTAGTTGCTTAGCTTGGAACTAGAGGGCGCTGTGTGTATTGTGTCCAAGATATTATTATTATCATACGTTGCGCACGCTCAACCTCGATCATATGCGTCTTTGCAGCGCCTCCCCATGCACAAATACAGTATCTTATTATACATTCTCCTAGTATAGGGCTCGATATATTTTCTGCCCCGTGGCGTGAGTGTCGTGTGCTACGCAGACGACACTCTGGTGGTCGCCACGGGGCCCGACTTCGAGCGTACGCTCAGGTTCGCCGAGCTGGGGGTGGCTATCGTCGTCAGACGGATCCGCGGGCTGGGCCTGGAGGTGGCGCCTCACAAAAGTGAGGCGCTATGGTTCCACCGCCTCACCAGAGGCAGGGAACCCCCGGCCTCGCGGATCCAGGTGGGTGACACGGCTGTCCTGGTGGGGCGGTACATGAAGTACCTTGGCCTCACGCTGGACAGCCGCTGGAGCTTCGAGGAGCACTTCGTACGGATGGTCCCCCGAGCGCGACGGGTGGCAGGCGCGCTTCATCGCCTGCTGCCCAACCTCGGGGGACCGGGGGAGGGAGTTCGCCGCCTCTACGGTGGCGTCGTGCGGTCCGTGGCCCTGTACGGGGCCCCCGTTTGGTCGCGAGACCTCGCGGGGGCCTCCCGCTCCAGGGCTCTGCTGAGGAGCCTGGAGCGGATCATGGCCATACGGATCGTGCGGGGCTACCGTACCATCTCATACGAGGCGGCGACGGTCCTCGCGCGTTCACCCCCCTTCATCATCCTGGCCGGGATGTACGCAGCTGCGTACGATCTCGGCCGGGGAGGGGGGGACCCGGACGCGCGGGGACACGAAGTGCGGAGGCGGGAGGCCTTCCGGCGGGTCCTGGGGGACTGGCGCGACGCGCTGGTCCTCCAGGGCTCTGCGCGTTCACGCGCCGTCGGAGCCGTCCTGCCCCACCTCGAGGCCTGGGTGCTCCGTAAATGGGGCACTGTCACCTACAGGTTGACTAAGATACTCACCGGGCACGGGTGCTTCGGTGAGTATCTGAATCGAATAAAACGTGAAGAGACGGCGAGATGCCACCATTGCGCATCCGGCCTGGACTCGGCTGGAGGTCTGCCCGGCGTGGGCGGCTGAGCGCAGAGTCCTGGTCGACGGGATCGGGCGAGACTTGTCCCCGCCGGCGTTGGTCGCGGCAATGTTGGCGGGCGAGGAGGAGTGGAGGGCTGTGGTCTCCTTCTGCGAAGCTGTGATGCTCCAGAAGGAGGCCGCCGAGCGGGGTCGGGAGAGAGCCGATCCCGCTCGAAGGCGGCGGCGGCGAGCTCAGTGATCGCTGCCGCCGACGGGCCGCGGGGGCGCACACCCCGCGGGTGCGCCCGGGTCGCGGTCCGGGAAGGATGACCCCCCGATGCGGCCGGGGAGGGTCGTCGGGGGCGCCGCCGGCCGCGCGCCTCCTTACAGCGCGCGGTCGGGGCCGCCCAGCCCGGCGGAGCTTCCCGAAGCTCCCCGAGGATGAGCCTCCCCTCGTGACAGAGGGGGGGCGACGGCGGGGTGGACCAGAGAGCCGATGCACTGTCCTGGGCCACCCCAACGCCGGAGGAAGGCCGCCGCGAGGTTTTAGTGGGTAACCCTAGGATTGGATTGCAGTTTACTGTTTTGGGAGTCCCACACTACCCCCTGCCGGTAGACGGAGGGTGTGCATAAAGCATTTCCTCGCGTAAAAAAAAAAAAAAAAAAAAAAAGGGGTCGATATATTTGTACTAGAAGCTTGTCATTTGCTACTGCTCGCAAGTTTTTGAAGGTATATACTAATTCAGCTGATCATCTAGTATTACACCTAGGTATCTCACACTTTCAGTCCTAGAGAGTACCACACAGTCACATTTCTTTGGTATCTCACCCTGAGTACAGGGAAAACTATGCATTTTGAAGATACTCGATGGTGCTGGATTGCCGATGGATGTTTTACTAAAACAGCCATATTTTGTCTTGGTGGTATTAAGTGACATAAGACTGCTCTCCAACCATGTTGTTACCTTAGCCAACCCGGTTTGCCAACGGTCTGCCAATCTAAACGTAATATCCCATATTGGTCCATGTACCACCAAAACCGTATCGTCAGCAAACATAAATAAATCCAAGTAGGGTAGATTAGATATCCTACACAGGTCATCCACCACGCACCACCGGCTCTGCCATCTAGCAAAAAAAGCCTGAAATGGCTCTGGCATGCCGGTTGGCGACCGGAAGAGAGGGCCAGGTGGCGATTTCCAGGGTGGCTCAGGAATCCCTGCAATATCCATACTTGATTGGATACAAAGATGCTGTTTGTCTGATGGCATTGTTGGGTTAAAAGTGTAGCGTTGCTATTAACTACCATTTTCTTTCCTATTCACCCCTAAAAACCTAATACGAAGAAATATATATATATGTAAAAGATAAAGTCAGGACGGCAGCAGCACTCCCTCTCTTCTCTTCCTCTCGCAGCAACACACCTTCCGAGTAGTCTGCACTCACATTGTGACGACCTTGTCTTTTTGGGGGACTTCAACGCCCTCTATTAGAAGTGGCTGAGCCAGTACAGGAAAACTGACTTTGCCGATTTTTGCCGTCATACAAAATTAGTCAAGGAAGCCACTAGGGTGCCAGATGTTTCTGCTAACGCTCGTGGCGCAAATACAATCTAATAGTTTTAATGATATACAATTCAAGACTGTGCTGTTCTGCCGACACGTTTAACCAAGCACGGCTTCTGTATGGAAGACACACGCAGCGATAATCCCGAATGCGACTTACAGACCTTCAAGAAGCGATTGTAATCGCATTTTGAAATGTGTGTGACCCTTGAGGTTTCAGATGTCCGTGTGCAGCTAGTCTCCTTCCACTTAGGCCTTTTTTCCAATTTCGATAAATGAAAAAGTAAAAAAAAACAATCAGAAAAACCATAACTAGGTACTACTCTACCAAATACTTCAAGTCATTTTCTCTCGAGTCTCAATTCTCGTTTAGAGCAGGACATGCCGTGCTGTCGAAGGTTTAATTATTTACAAAACCGCTTCCAACTAACGTACTATATCCCTTTTCGATCACCAGTAAATTTTAATAATAATCCAAATTAGATACTCTTTAATATTGTAACGGTTGAGAAAAGTAGGACGGTAGTCGACTTAAGTTGGATTCACTAAATGTATGGGGTCCACTTCCACAGGAGCCTTTAAGTCTTCATTTTCTACTTTGTTCTTCGACTATCCACGGGGTTGGTACTCACGTTCAAAATTTCAAAAAACGAATACTTTGAAGCCAATAAAGTACTTTGCCTTTTTAGGAACAATAGCACCGTAAACATAATTAATTCTTTATTCTGTTTCTAAAGCTCTGGTACCACGGTAGAATACACGGAAATAGTATGTATTCTAGAAAGAAAAAAATAAATGAGAAAAACAAAATGCACTGTTTTCAAAACTTAAATGTATCAACATAATTAACAAACGAGGAGTGTACGAGTACGACGAAACGCTATATTCATATTTACAAATAAGGACCTAATACTTGCCCCCCTAAAATCTTTTAGTGATAGACTCATCAGCAATAAAAATGAAGAAAAGCCTAAAAAAACCTTTTTGCACCTTTCAAACAGTATTTAGAACTATTAGTCCATTGAAAAGTTACATTTGGGGTTGCGTTTTTTAGAGGACGCAATTTTATTTTTTTGATGTGTTTAAGTGCCATCTTGTAAATAGGGGTTGAAATGGTTTTTACGGTATATCTCTTATGGTTATCTTACTATATGGTATTATGTATATTAATGATAAACATATCTATTATTAACATTATCTATTACTATGGGAGGGTAGGCGAACAGTGCCAACGCAAACATCAGCTCCGTAAATAAAGTATAATAAAAATTATAAAAAGTGTAAAGTAGTAAAGTAGTAGTAAAAGTGAAAAATCAGTGAATTAATTCAAATAACTAATGAGTACGGTGATATATCTATAATAAAAACACTCAATAATCCATACGAACAGAAAATAGCGTTAAAAACGGCAAATCCAAACAGTGACATTCAATTTTGTAGTGACAAACTGGACAGTGCTTTTTTCGAACTAAATTCGTGAGTGAACAATAAAGACAGACAATCCATCTCAACCTAATCTATTTTGGAAGTGGTTAACAATTCAATAGCCAAATTTATTATCATACTTCTTTATTTAACAAAATAATAAATCTACAAGAACGTTCTTACAACGCCATCTAGCGACAAAACCGGAACCCGCCCACGCCAATCTTAGAAATATCGACTTAATAGTAAGTTGCAAACTAACAAGGCTCCCGTTGTTCTTAGTACTGCACAATACCAATAGAGGGCGTTGAACGAGCGATGGATGAAATTAAAGAGATTCTTAAAAATATGCAAGATGAAATGAAAAAAAATACGTGTGTTAAGCTAGAAAGGTCAAGTCAGCAGAATCACTTGTTTTATATCTCAAAATTTAGTGCTCATTTAGTGCTGATAACAGATATTTAGTGCTGTGATAGGGGGACTGAAAATGAGAACACTGCTAACTTTACATTAAGCTAGCAGTGTACCATTCGTCTCAGTCTGTCTCAGTCGGCAGAATCACTCGTTTTATATCTCAAAATTTAGTGCTCATTTAGTGCTAATTTAGTGTTGATAACAGATATTTAGTGCTGTGATAGGGGGACTGAAAATGAGATTTCTGCTAACTTTACATTAAGCTAGCAGTGTACTATTCGTCTCAGTCTGTCTCAGTCGGCAGAATCACTTGTTTTATATCTCAAAATTTAGTGCTCATTTAGTGCTAATTTAGTGTTGATAACAGATATTTAGTGCTGTGATAGGGGGACTGAAAATGAGATTTCTGCTAACTTTACATTAAGCTAGCAGTGTACCATTCGTCTCAGTCTGTCTCAGTCGGCAGAATCACTCGTTTTATATCTCAAAATTTAGTGCTCATTTAGTGCTAATTTAGTGCTGATAACAGATATTTCGTGCTGTGATAGGGGGACTGAAAATGAGAACACTGCTAACTTTTCATTAAGCTATCAGTGTACCATTCGTCTCAGTCTGTGTCAGTCGGCAGAATCACTCGTTTTATATCTCAAAATTTAGTGCTCATTTAGTGCTAATTTAGTGCTGATAACAGATATTTAGTGCTGTGATAGAGGGACTGAAAATGAGAACACTGCTAACTTTACATTAAGCTAGCAGTGTACCATTCGTCTCAGTCTGTCTCAGTCGGCAGAATCACTCGTTTTATATCTCAAAATTTAGTGCTCATTTAGTGCTAATTTAGTGCTGATAACAGATATTTAGTGCTGTGATAGAGGGGCTGAAAATGAGAACACTGCTAACTTTACATTAAGCTAGCAGTGTACCATTCGTCTCAGTCTGTCTCAGTCGGCAGAATCACTCGTTTTATATCTCAAAATTTAGTGCTCATTTAGTGCTAATTTAGTGCTGATAACAGATATTTAGTGCTGTGATAGAGGGACTGAAAATGAGAACACTGCTAACTTTACATTAAGCTAGCAGTGTACCATTCGTCTCAGTCTGTCTCAGTCGGCAGAATCACTCGTTTTATATCTCAAAATTTAGTGCTCATTTAGTGCTAATTTAGTGCTGATAACAGATATTTGGAGCTGTGATAGGGGGACTGAAAATGAGAACACTGCTAACTTTACATTAAGCTAGCAGTGTACCATTCGTCTCAGTCTGTCTCATTCGGCAGAATCGCTCGTTTTATATCTCAAAATTTAGTGCTCATTTAGTGCTAATTTAGTGCTGATAACAGATATTTAGTGCTGTGATAGAGGGACTGAAAATGAGAACACTGCTAACTTTACATTAAGCTAGCAGTGTACCATTCGTCTCAGTCTGTCTCAGTCGGCAGAATCGCTCGTTTTATATCTCAAAATTTAGTGCTCATTTAGTGCTAATTTAGTGCTGATAACAGATATTTAGTGCTGTGATAGAGGGACTGAAAATGAGAACACTGCTAACTTTACATTAAGCTAGCAGTGTACCATTCGTCTCAGTCTGTCCCAGTCGGCAGAATCACTCGTTTTATATCTCAAAATTTAGTCCCCCTATCACAGCACTAAATATCTGTTATCAGCACTAAATTAGCACTAAATGAGCACTAAATTTTGAGATATAAAACGAGCGATTCTGCCGAATGAGACAGACTGAGACGAATGGTACACTGCTAGCTTAATGTAAAGTTAGCAGTGTTCTCATTTTCAGTCCCCCTATCACAGCTCCAAATATCTGTTATCAGCACTAAATTAGCACTAAATGAGCACTAAATTTTGAGATATAAAACGAGCGATTCTGCCGACTGAGACAGACTGAGACGAATGGTACACTGCTAGCTTAATGTAAAGTTAGCAGTGTTCTCATTTTCAGTCGCCCTATCACAGCACTAAATATCTGTTATCAGCACTAAATTAGCACTAAATGAGCACTAAATTTTGAGATATAAAACGAGCGATTCTGCCGAATGAGACAGACTGAGACGAATGGTACACTGCTAGCTTAATGTAAAGTTAGCAGTGTTCTCATTTTCAGTCCCCCTATCACAGCTCCAAATATCTGTTATCAGCACTAAATTAGCACTAAATGAGCACTTAATTTTGAGATATAAAACGAGCGATTCTGCCGACTGAGACAGACTGAGACGAATGGTACACTGCTAGCTTAATGTAAAGTTAGCAGTGTTCTCATTTTCAGTCCCCCTATCACAGCTCCAAATATCTGTTATCAGCACTAAATTAGCACTAAATGAGCACTAAATTTTGAGATATAAAACGAGTGATTCTGCCGACTGAGACAGACTGAGACGAATGGTACACTGCTAGCTTAATGTAAAGTTAGCAGAAATCTCATTTTCAGTCCCCCTATCACAGCACTAAATATCTGTTATCAACACTAAATTAGCACTAAATGAGCACTAAATTTTGAGATATAAAACAAGTGATTCTGCCGACTGAGACAGACTGAGACGAATAGTACACTGCTAGCTTAATGTAAAGTTAGCAGAAATCTCATTTTCAGTCCCCCTATCACAGCACTAAATATCTGTTATCAACACTAAATTAGCACTAAATGAGCACTAAATTTTGAGATATAAAACGAGTGATTCTGCCGACTGAGACAGACTGAGACGAATGGTACACTGCTAGCTTAATGTAAAGTTAGCAGTGTTCTCATTTTCAGTCCCCCTATCACAGCACTAAATATCTGTTATCAGCACTAAATTAGCACTAAATGAGCACTAAATTTTGAGATATAAAACAAGTGATTCTGCTGACTTGACCTTTCTAGCTTAACACACGTAAAAAAAATAAAGAAGAGATGATGGCCATGAAGGAAGAACTTAAAAACACCATTATTAATAATATTAACGAAAAATTTACTTACTTGGAAACCAAAACGAGCAACTAGAGCACAAATTAGAAACACAAAAACGGGCACTTGATCTTATTGAGAGAAACGTGAGGAGGAAAAATCTACTACTTTTTGGGGTCGAAGAACGTGAGAATAATTACCAAGACCTAGAGGCAAAAGTCCAAGAAATTATTAACAAGACATTAAAAATCAAATGCGAGAAACATTACATCGAATACGTAAGAAGACTCGGAAGAAAAGGAAATAAAGTCAGGCCTATTGTAATAACCCTGTTTACGATGGGGATGAAAATAGAAATATTAAAAAATAAAAAACACCTTGAAACCACGTCCTATATGAAAGAAGACTATACCCAAGAAGTCCTCCAAAAACGTAAAGAACTGCAATTTGAAGTAGAAAAGGCAAGAGAAGAAGACATAAAAGCGATAATTAGATATGATAAACTGGTAATACTCAATAATAAAACCGGAGAAATAGAGCATACTAAGATACATAATAAAAAGAGAAATTTATCCGAATCCCCCGAGCAAACAACCAACCTTAGCGGCGCTGAAAATCCGACGAGGAAACAACCCACAAAGATAAATAAAACGAACAATATCAGTAATTATATTATAAAAAAAAATCAGAAAAGACCCCTACTTCAACGTACTACGCGAAACAAACTACTAAATAGCAACTAACGCCGACACCTTCCAATCTCCCAACAGGGTTTGTCACCGCGGGAGATTTAGACTGCAACCCTCCAATTCGCCAATAATGTAACATATATATGCACATACAACGTAAAATCATTACTTTCACCACAACAAATGTCATTATTAAAGCATTTTCTATAAAAAAATACGACATTATAGGCCTCGAGGAGGACAAGCGCGAAAGTAATAATATTATAGAAGATGATGAGCATATTTTCTGTCACACCGGAGGGTCGAAAGGGCTACATAGAGTCGGATTCCTGATTAAGAAAACAATATAGGATATCTGAAAGAGGGTGTATGCTAAATCTAATCTTTGGATCGATGACAGTTACAAAAATTCAAGTTTACGCACCCAGCTCTGAAGCAAATGAAGAAGAAGTCGATGGTTTTTATGATAAGATAGAATTGGAGGAGGCCTATACCCGAGAGGGGCCATGACGACGCTAAACTATATATATATTTAATATATCTGTATAATTGTACATACTGTTATTGTCATGGAAATAAAGAGGCTTATTATTATTATTATTACTATGGTGAATTATGTGGATCACAATCGACCATAATTCACCAAAATAATCGAAAATCTTATATTTTATTAAATTTTAAAAAGCTTATAACTAGTTATAACATAACATAACTTCACGCCTTTGTTGCCCGAAGGTGAAAACAGTGGCTGTTAAGCCTCGTCTCGCCGTTATGTTTACGTCCCAAATGGAATAGGTGGCGAACCCATAGGTTCGCCACCTATTACTTCGATTACTGGGCACAAAGTTTTCAGTATATATTTATCACACTTAATTTCCGAAAACAATTTCCAGCCAGGATTTGAACCCGGACCTCTGGATCAGAAGCCGTGTGATTAGCTTATATTTTATTCAATTAACATACAGAAAAGTGTATAATGTTGTGCGTGTATTTAAAATCTGAATTCTATTCAACAATAAAATTTAGCATTTGTTTATCAGGCTGTGATGCAGACCAGAAATGTAAAATGAGAAGTACGTGGTCCAGGATGATTTTAAGAAAAAGTAGAACGCTTTATATCATATCATTGGGTAAAGTAAAACTATTGCAGGATATTCGAGGTATGTGGATTATATACAGACATAGAAAACAACAATTCAATCAAAAATTATGTCTATCAAAGCTTAGTCTTCTTTTAGGAGGTACCGGGGTCACACCACTCACAATAATGATTTCAAGTCGGTCAAATAGGAAGAGAAAAAACAAAAAGAATGGTTTAACT
This sequence comes from Euproctis similis, assembly GCA_905147225.2. Classification (NCBI taxonomy): domain Eukaryota; kingdom Metazoa; phylum Arthropoda; class Insecta; order Lepidoptera; family Erebidae; genus Euproctis; species Euproctis similis. Next base: position 7,056,848 of record LR990107.1, read on the forward strand.
CAAATTAAATTTTTAGATAGGGTTGTTGCAATAAGTCAATACTCAACTTTGACTGATTCACTCGGCCCGTGACGCATCAGCTTACCTTACTTTACTTTAATGGACAGTACTCTAATGCTGTATATAATAATATGATATACATCTCATATAGAATTTGAATATAATGTAAATATAAGTATTTTACATAATATTTCATACACCTGTATGAAATATATAATTTATATTTCTTATTTTGTTTACATTTCATTTGTCTAAATGTTCGATAATATTTCAGATAATAACAACATTTAATAATAAATAGGTCCTAACACTTAATAATTTATCTCTACCATTTTCTTAGGTCCTGGAGGTTACACTACTTGCATTGCAACAATGCAAGTAGTGTAGTTGTAGTTGGAAAATATGATGAAGTTGACTTAAGGAACCGGCAGTATACAACAATATCTCTGTGGATGTACAGTCGAAAGAACATTATTTTTACCTTATTTCAGGTTTCAATATATATCCAATTAATGTTATATTTAAAAAAATCTACTGTCATATCTATATTGAACTTGTGCCCAATTAAATAAATTATTTGAAGAAAAACTTTCGTAATTCGTACCAGTACTCTGATTTAGCCTTATGAAGGTATACGAGTATGCATAGATAATTAAATATATTGCTCGTATTAAAATTGGCTTTTAATTCGTCGAGAAAAATATTTCTCGTGATAAACATTTCTTCAATAAAGTATAAACAAGTACTACATTGAACTTGTGCCCAATTAAATAAATTATTTGAAGAAAAACTTTCGTAATTCGTACCAGTACTCTGATTTAGCCTTATGAAGGTATATGAGTATGCATAAATAATTAAATATATTGCTCGTATTAAAATTGGCTTTTAATTCGTCGAGAAAAATATTTCTCGTGATAAACATTTCTTCAATAAAGTATAAACAAGTAGTTTTGATATTGTTTTTATTAATCTATTATTTAATTATGCTTTTTAATTATGTATTCTTAATACTAATGATGCCTTATTCATTCTGGCGAATGCGAAAGGTACTGGTATATCTGTTTATAATTGAGGTTTTATTTAAGTTTTCCTAATACTATGCTGACAGATGCCGACAGGTGAGTTGCGTGTGCCCATCGTATTCCACATAGTCTCAAGTATGAAGTTCTGTATTATTATATATTTTTTCCATTTCGAAAAAAAAAAGATTAGATTCTTCAGTATTTTTTTTCCAACGTTGCACGCCCAAAAGTGGGACAAATTGATAGTTAAGGGAGAGCAATTTAAACATAGACACGAAAGAACTTTTTCGCCTGAGTAAATTAAATGCAATGCTAGACATGGGTTAAAAATTTATCAATTCTATTTACTGCTTGTTATTTTACAAATAATGGTCTTCCTATTCATCAAATTTCTTTATTAATCGCTAAAACTGAGCAAAGTCATACCAAAGGAGAGAATTTGAAAAACGGAAAATATCAGCACTTCTTAAAACAGTTTGCTAAGAAATTACGAAGATGGGAAAGCTATGACACACTCAGTAACAATATTATTAGCTTAAGAATAATTGAGATGAGTGAAGATTTTGAGGAAAAAGAAATTAAGCTGAGAACAAGAAATTGCTCAATACAAATGAATGAATCAACTTTGGGAAACAATGAAGCAGTATTGTTAACCTATGTAGGATTTATTGATGAATGGCAATTTTCTGAAGAAAGCAAAAGATTTACAAGGAAATATATAATACAATAGAATGCTTAGATGTCAATTATATACTAATGAAAACATACAACAATAAAACAAACATACATTTAACACAGTAATTTTAAGATTAACAATTTTTTTTGCAGACATCTACATATATTGTATATTTTAGAAATTTTGAAGTGTTTTTTGAAATTAACTACACACATTTTAACACTTTGAAATTACAACAATATGTGTTTTGCGTTTTATTTTGTGTAAAGTTACCTGAGTGGCATATTTTTTTCCTATTACAATTAATACAATTTCTTTTCCTTAATTCAGTATAACTCTCTTACAATATACATGAGATAAAAGTGTATACAGGTAATTTAACAGGGTTCCTTTTGGTTTCAGAGGCTAATAGAGAAAGCACGGAGATAGTACCGCTGAAACATGACAAAAAAAGAAAAAATTGTGATGTGGACGTTTCAGTATTTGTAAGTGACCGCATAATAATATGAAAATAGTTTACATTTAAAACGGTGTCATTTGCCAATTATACCCACTGTTATAAATATATGCACAATAGCCAAATGTTCAGACGGTAATGGCACTCAGTCTATGTTTGTGGGCGGCTGTGGTAACTTTCCATCAGGTGACCCGCACGCTCATTTGCTCCTTTTTCTCATAAATAAAAAAAGTAGCCAAAATTAGCCAGCCAAATGTAATTATAAAACATTACTACAATTTGTTAATTTCACGGATACAATTTCTGAAAAGTTTTACCTAGTTCACAAACGTAGTTCACTTTCGATAACTATCATTAGCATTTAACATATAATGTTATTTTTAGGGAACAACCTGTAAAGAATATGCTGATTGAAGTTCCTGATTGTATGGAAGGCGAAATATTCGTAAAGGTAAATTTGAACCTTACAATCTTATTTTTTTAAAGTATTCTTTGTTATTATTTTATATTTTTGGAGTAGATTCGTATGCACTTAGTTCAATTTCGTTATGTTTGCTACTGAACATGATTTTTTTATTAAAACGCCGCGACCCTTAGATATTCAAATGTGTCCACCTATCTCTAAATTCTTAAATATTTTTTCAACAGATTCAGAATAACGAAAACGAACCTGGGATTTATATAAAAATGGACATTTCAAAATAAATATTTAGTAAAGTAAAACACTACTGAGAGAAGCCTGCGAACTAGAAAAACATTAAGAGTAGTATAGAAGTACTAAAATTTCTGATTATATCGATGTTATAGCTGTTTAAAATTACAGATCTTTACTAATGATAATTTGTCCATTAAAAATTATCATAATCTTGTTTGAATATTCTGAATGTTGAAAAAAATATACTCCATATAATATTGTTGTATTTATAACCAATGTTACACTTTCTATGTTCTTAAACATAACTGTTTTGAGAAATGACAATTAAATGTAAATCAGTTGAATGGATATTGTATGGATTGGATGTATGTGGTTGCTGGAAATAGTCGAGATTATTCGTCGAGGATTTGTCATTACATTTAACATAACGGCGAGACGAGGCTTAACAGCCGCTGCCTACACCTTCGGGTCGAACAAGGCGTGAAGTTATGGTATGCTGTTATGTAGATTTGTCATTACACCGAGAAAGGCTTTACTGCTAACCACTGGATAGCTAGTAAACAGATCTATTCCAAGTATTTATAAATGTTATTCGTCTCTACTAATAAATGTTGTTCAAAATCGAAACTTACAGTATACCTATATCCAATATATTTTATCAAATCTATTTGTGTGTAAGGTTTTATAGTAGACTTAGATAAAAATATTGTTCTCTAAATATAACGTCAGTGGTGTCGTAAATAACTCGTATTAAATATTTACAAGTAATTAACATCTTTATGTAGTGATAGTTTCAGTTTGATCATTAAAAATCTATTGTGAACGTAGTTTTATTTTACCCCATCCAAATATAATCCATTTCCTAACAATCTTAACAGTGGCAGAGCCTCGCTGTTTGCCACAAGAATGGGCCGGCTTAATCGGTGAAATATGGTATCTCTCAGAAAGTCGACGTGAAGTGGCTCAAACCGCGTTTCGTTCGGTGAGAGAGGTATCCGGACGCCCACCTCCTTTTACCTCTACACCCTTCCCACCCACCCCACCACAAAGGCTGACAATGCAAATGATTGCCTGGGCGTTGCAGATTTCCATGCTCGTTGCCCCTTGGAAACGAGCATGGAAATCTGCAACGCCCCCACAGCGCATAAAAATTAAAATACGACATTTCAAAGCCAAAGCTATTTTAAATTTAGCTTTCTGTTTGAAATGTCGTAAAAGGTAAAATGGTAATATAGTATTTTGGTTTTGCTGTAAGGTGTGACCAGTGATTTGTGGACCAGACAATTTTATCACGTCTGGAGTGCTGCCAAAACTTTATTATTCAGGTGAATATTTATAAAGACCTAATAAATTAGAGTACATACAATTTCTGACCTCACAGCTATTGTGATCAAAAAGATATACACCTTTTTCTTTCTTCTAAGCTCCTTTGCTATCGCAGAAGCTTGAATATACTGTTTTATTTAAAAGTAAAAACTCATCAGAGAGAAGACATAATATTAAGGTATGTTGTTTTTGTTGTAAGGTGTATCACGGAACTCTGAGATGTGTGGACAAGACATATTTTACACGTCTGGAGTGCTGCGAAAGCCTAAGGATCCAAGTGAGTATTTTTAAAAAAGTCATATCTTTTTCTTTTCTTTTTTTATCATACAATCTTATTCCTCCGGGCGTTAGAGGATGAAAAAGAGAAACACATGTTTTCTGTTTGAAGTTCCTTGGATATCGTAGAAGCTGTCGAACTTGTAATCGAAAGACATCGATAGCTACAAACTAATCAAAATAATTACTTAAACATAACTATGCTACTTTATTTAGAAGTTATATGAGATGTGTTTTTTTGTAAAGTTTTTTTAAGCCTTATCCTTGAAAGTTTTTATTTATTAGTTTGATTTTGTCGTAGGTTGTATCCAGGGAGGCGGAGCTACGCGGACCAGACTATCTTATCACGTCTGGAGAGATGCAGAAGCCTACAGATACAGGTGGGTATTTCCAAAAAACTAATAACTTTTGATTACTAACAATTCTAGACCTCCCGGCGTTTGAGGGTCATGGAAGTTTGACGACAGAGAGTTTTCTTGTAACCTAAAAATGTCGATAACTATAAGACAATTTTAATATTTATTTGAAGATTAGAAAGTTACTCAGCAGTGATTATTTTCTGAATAAAGATATGTACCGAAAATTCACAATTATAAAAAAAACCCGAGTAAATAAACAGTAACGGGTTGTCCGTAACTGTATATTTACTCGGGTTTTTTTTTACTCGGGTAACGGACAACGGCCTGGATATATTTCAGATCATCACAGACTGCCTTGTTTATTAATATATAATATTCTTAGCTTATTTACTTAGTTTGTTCTTGAGGTTAGGGCGTTGTTCCAAACAAACATAAAATTATTTGAAATTATCTAAATTTCTCTATTAGTCAAAAACTGGCTATGTGACGCGATGCCTGTTCATGCAAGATACAAAGAAATAAAATTTATTGTTTATTGTTTTTTTAGGAGTGACTACCAGCAATCTACGCGGAAATGGAACCTGACGGGAACAAATATAATAACAGGTTAGCTTATTTCTTTAATTTCAGAGACATATTGTTTCGGTGGTCTAATGGCCGAGCACTTCATTTCTGAATCAAGGCGAAGCGGGTTTGAATCCTGGCTCACACCAATGACATTTCGAAATTCTATTCGAAAGTTATATGTGATAGATAACGATAGCTGAAAACTTTGTGCCTTGTATGGCAATAAATAGGATCGCCACCTGTTGCATTTGGGACGTAAACATAACAGCGAGTCGAGGCTTAACAGCCACTACCTACACTTTCCGGTTGAAAATGGCGTGAAGTTTTGTCAGAGACAATGTAATCTAGCTGCTACAGTAGACCAATGAAAAGCCATAAGTGGCTTATGCCGCGTTTACGTCGATCTTCTGAGAGGTCGTAGTATTTCACCGGTTAAGCCGGCCCATTCATGCAGCGAACTACTTTGCTCTACCGCTGTTAAATAATTTTAATATAAATGTTAATCTTTGCTGTGTTTCAGGAGGGAGCAGCGGCAATCTATGCAGATGAAAGAAATGAAACCTGCCCCGAAAAAAACAGGTAAGCTTTTCTATTTAATTTCAGACACAAATAAATAAATCCAGTCGGTGTTAAATACAATAGCAGAACTTATAGGCTATAGAGTCACTAAGTCCATTTAAATATACTTCACTTTACATTTAAATACTTTTCACATCCGAAAAATGTTGAGTACCTCCTATATTCCTATTTGACTTTTTTGTAATGTATTATTTTTATTGTATTATTTTATTATATTTTATTACATTATCTATATACTATGTTCATTGTGAAGAATAGGTTAAAACATATTTTTGAAGTAGATGCTGGTGCAGTCCTTCTTCCCTTTGATGTTTAATACTGACCTTTTCATTAACGCCACAACCCTAAAATAGTGAAGTATGTAAATAAATAAAAGTACACATACAGTCGACAGACATCTAAATTCTTTAATATTTCATGAACAGTTGGACACTACGAAATGATGGGCGATTTTGTGAAAGCTATTTGGTAAAGTATAATCAACAAGGAGGTGCGTATAACCCTAATATGTTTTAATATGATATGAGAAGTATAACAGTAGTTATTTCTGTTTAGTGTTAATTATCTTAATTTATGATGATATTGTGTACTGTCAGTAGCACTTTATTTCTGATTGAACAATGCTGAATGTATTAAAAATGTGTTTTACTCAATATAATGTTGTTTTATTTAATCCATTTATGCCACTGTACTGTACCTTACACTTTTCGAATTCTTAGGTACGCAAGTGAGAAATGTTAGCTGCTCAATATGCCGCCAAACAACCAAATGGAGATCTTGATGTTATGTTGGAAAGAGTCGAGATTATTATAAACATCTTGGTCAAATATTTGTTACTACCACGAGAAAAACTCCAGCGCTAACTTCTGTATAGCCCGTAGACATACGTATTCTAGAGATTTAAACGTATAAGAAAAATTGCTGTTATTTAAATATGAGTGAAACTTTCGTAAAGTAATAATTTCAGTGTGCTCATTAAAATGTATTCTCATTGTTTTTTCATTTCATCCATTATATATAATCATAATTAAATATAAAAGAAATTAAATGTAATAGTTTTAAGTTTACAAAATGTTATGTCGTATTGATAAGTAGTAAGCTGTTAGGTGAAAATGGTAATTTAGTATTTTGTATTCTTATTAGGAATGAACGCTGATTGGGAGATGGCTGGGCCGAGCAAGTCCATCACGTCTGGCAAGCTTCAGAAGGCACTGGTCCCTTTCATGACAAAGGAGAAAGTGAAAAGGCTGTTAACCGAAGTGGTACTATGTGGATATATATTTGAAGCCAATAGATTCAGGTGAGTATTTCCAAAAAACTAATAAGTTTTCGGTAAATATAATTTCAGAGCTCGGAACATCGGAACAGATGATAAAATAAAACCCTAGATTCATTGATTTTGTTGATGGTGGAAGTTCTTATATCCTACGACACAGAGTACATTTGTAAATACTGAGATCTTACGATGCCTTTTACGCAAGCCTGAAAGCAAGCATTAATGTTATTTTTTTTTAGGAAGGATCAACAGAACTCTTTGCAGATTCCGGAAATTAAATCGACCAGGAAACATTTTAATTATAGGTTAGTTTCGGTTTATTTATGTAGTACTAGTTTTTACTTTTCTTATTAGTATTCGGTAATTATTGATTAAATTGATCTAATCTCGGTGTTCCAGTGGTCGAGCACCCCGCTTCTGAATGAATGAATGAATGAATGGTCGCCGGTTCAAATCCTGGCTCACAGCAATGACTTTTCGAAATTGATTTTGAAAGTTATGTGTGATAAATATCGATGACTGAAAACTTTGTACCCCGTGAAGTTATGTTATATCCTTATTTTTAATTGTATTAATGATAATAATTAGAATTTGACATATGTTTCAACAGAACTTAAGTATTCGACGACGAGTTTGAAGCTCAAGTGAAATGAATGAAAAGCTCAAGACACATTACATTTTCGGAGGCGACGTCAACTCTCTGTCTACAATATTTTACTGAAATTATTATTATGAATTATTACAAGATCCATTTTTATACTATTATACTATAAATAACAACTAAGATATTATACTAAGATAATATTCTCGATCATGAAGTTTGTCAAGAGTGGAGCGGAATTCGAAACAACATTGGTAGAAATTCGTTTTTCGACTTTAATGTGTGTTTTGTCAACTTTCTTATAATATATTTTATTTTCTGATAATATTAATAGGCGTAACTAATTATAAGACATACTCGTATAAGGCTAGGCTGTATGATGTAAGCCCATTATGTAATTGATTAATATATCCATTTTGTATGTATCCATTACGTCATTGATATCTATTGTGTGTATTTGTGTAGGTATTTATTGTGAGTAAAAACATTGTATACATTTATAATAAAACACTCTGTCACAAATAGAATGTGTATTTATTTAAGATGTATTTTCCTATAATTATAATTCAAAATAATCGATTTCAACGAGAATTCAATAAATAAATGGGAGGTTATATAGGATAAATATTCATACAATTAAATGATTATCAAATTTGGTCAGTCATTGTCAGTCAGTCAACTCGACAGTGACTACTCATTACTGACTAGCTGGAATTAGTCGTTTCATAATACGAATTTGCAATTAAGAGCTCTTAATAAGACCACTGGTTTTAAAACTGGGTACTCGAGATTTTTCTGACATTGGTTAGTCCTTTCATGGTCCTTTCAAACTGTTAAGATCGAAGTTAAGATCAACGATGACAAATAAAAAGTAAGAGATCAGTCATCTATATTTATATTACAAAAAATATATACATCTTTGGTATTTAAATGGTAAATACTTGATTTAACGCTTTGGCGGATGAAGTTTCATGCTGCATTGGTTTTCGAGGCACATATGAATATTTGCTAAACAAAATAAAGTTAATCTGAAAAAGTCCTCGAAGCTTTAAGCAAGACTTACAAGCTTTCGAACGAAGGTCTTTAAGAAGCAATAGCTTTGGAATCAATTTATACACTATTTTAAGATAGGTTTTGTTAGAATTTAGTGTCTGGTTCACTGTTAACCTACCAGGGCAAAGCCTATTTTTTACAATATACCTTATAAATACGGAGTGACATCGTCCACGGGCTATAAAAGAGATGTTAAATTATAAGTAAAATATCGAAAAATACTGAAACAGAGTTGATAGACTTGATAGTTATACCCAGGCTGTGTCTAATAGGCACACTTGACGATTAGCAGAGCTGCACAGCTGCGTTAGTGCCTATTGTAAGTGACTGGATATGACAAGTGAATCATGAATGTAAGGCGAATGTCGTGGAAATACTCGTTCTCAGTGAAGTATATCTGGTATCGCCATTGTGCGTTATAAGTAAGGGAGAAATACATATTAAAAGACAAAATGGTAGCTGAGGTGGACAGAAGCATGTTGTAAGTTTTTTTCAAATACAAAGAAAAGTCAGTTATGAAATATGTGACTGTGATAGACTTTTACTTTACATATAAAGTAAAAGTATCTGCCTATGTGTATTAGATACACGCGTAATTATATGCGTAAACATCGGCAAATAGAAGAATATTGCAAGCACATTGTACTCTTGTACATTGTACACTTAAAGGCTCGAAGGCAGAATGTTTATTGTAGACGAATCTTGGATGTTAATTGGGCAGAGTAGTAAGTAAAATGCTGATGAAGAAATTGGATTTTATTTAAGGGAAAGGAAGGATTGGAACACATTCTAGGTAAGCTCAACTAGCTACAAACATGGCACTAAAATTAACGTCAGATTATTTACGAACGATTTGAATATGACACGGTAACAAAACCTACGATTAAGCAGATATTAAATACAAAAGCGTGCATGTAGAGGTCAGGCAAGATGATAGAAAAGTTTCATGATTTTGTTTTTGCTATAATAATACATACTACAGATACTCATGGTTGTTTTATAGATTGTTTTTCTATCTATCATAAATATGTATTTACTAAAAGAAGTATATTATGTACATTAATGGAAAACTTGTAAAACTGGAGAGTTGCCCTCCAGCTTTCCTAGTGAAACTAGTAAATATTGTGTTGTGGAATCTAGTTATTGGATATTAATGCACTTATTTTTGCAAATACATATTATTATAATATATAATAATACTAGCTGTGCCGCCGACCTTTGTTTTGCCTCGGAAGCAATAAATAAATAAATGAAAGGTTTTCTAAAAAAGTAGCCAAGTTACTCGTCTCTACACCTAGCTAACCTAGCAGCTAGTTGTTAATAAAAGACGGTCCAGCTATTTCACAGATTCCTCGGAACTAACAGATAGACATTGAAAAATAACATTTTAATAATATATAAATTAGAAACAATTATAAATTGAAAAAAAAAACAGTTTATCATATTTAATTAAGGACTAAGAACCTCTCTAGAAGTAGAAGCCTCCACCAATTCTTTCTAAGAGTCTCTATATTTCGCCATTTCAAACCATTGTTTTTAAGCTGCTCTGTTAATTTTATCAATCCTGGAAACTTCTCTCGCTGTCTACCTTTTAAAAAAACTTTTTTCTTTTTTTTCTCTCAAGGTGCTGTAAACTTTGACTAAACTATACGCGCTTTTATAAACTGTTGATATTTATACACTTTATTTACAGAGTTATAGATTATAAAAAATTATAAAAATAAAAGAATTATTAAAAGGCATCGACAAATTCTTCCGCATCGTTGTCAACGGGTAATATGCCCAGAAGACTGATAGCATTGCCACGTTGAATGGCAGTACTTATTCTCTGTACAAAGAACAAACCAGCCTTCTGGTCATGTGTAACCTCTACCAGCAGCTTAACGAGATCTTTATACAATTTGTGTGCACTTGGCCTCCATGGACCAAATGTTTCGACTCCAAATGGCTCGATCACATAATCACCCACAAGGTTATTATATTTATGACGCTTGAGGGTCTCTGCGTATCCAGCAGCGGCGCCGGGAGCATTGATAGTCCGAGGAAGATGTGTAGGCGCCAGTGTGGCGACACAAGTAAGTAAGTATACACTTAATTTTCGATTTTAAATACTCTGCTCTGAGTTATTATGAACCCAAAGGTTGCCACTACTCTCCACTCTAAAATAATTAAATATATTATTATTGGAATAGTTATATACATAAACTTTTATACGACCACTTAGTCTAACTACTGTAGTAAATCAAAAATACATAGAAGATATAAATAAAAAGAAAGGATGCAAAACAGTGCAGTAAGGGAATCCCACACCCCAAGGGGGGATGTACATAAAACAATATATATATATATATATATATATATATATATATATATATATATATATATATATATATATATATATATATATATATTTACATCGCGAAGTCGATGTTACATCCTATATGGCGATTTTTACCGATGATGCTGCGTCCGAGTGACTTGTTGCATCCTGTATACGGACGCAAGATTGACCAACCCTCAAATTCAGCCAGAAGCATTGTAAAGGTTAGTACAATGACTGGGTGAAATATTGGCGTGGACGTTGTTTTGTCACCGGAGTGCTTTTCGGCGTATTTCTTAGTTCCGCCGTTTGGCGCGCGAATTTTGGAGGGCGCTCCTGTGCGCCGTATATCAGTGGCGTATATTCGATACTTTGTCTACGTCTAACACCCCGATAATGTGGCTTCTGTATACAATAAAAGTTTTTATCAATTCTAATGTGTGATTTAATTGCGTCACATCTCGTCTCTTCTGAGGCGATGTCCTTGACATCGCCTCAGAAGAGACGAGGGGGTGACAGAGGTGAGGGGGCGGAGTTCGCACGCGGTATACAAGTGGCATGTTATTTTTTATATTTTTTGCCGGCCAGCGCGGACGTAATGATGCTTGTGGTATAAATATTGTATTATACATATACAAGTAAGATACAATATATGGTTACAGAGTACTAGAAGGGCATGCGAGGCTATCTTTTTATTTTATTTTTATGGGTAGGAGGGCAAACGAGCAGACGTGTCACCTGATGGTAAGTGACCAGCGCCGCCCATGGACACCTGCAACACATATAGTGCAACAAACATATATTCACCCTGATACAGACTCTAGAATTTACGACCGCACAAGGCGCTCCTCAACCTCATATGTACTAGACAGTGTTGACCATGATTCATTCTTGGGTACACGACGGTAAGCCTTCTTTAGAGCTATAAAAGCACAGAATACTTTTTTAGACTTAGCTAGATACTTTTCAGATATAGTTCTCAAAGAGAAGATCTGATCGATGCACCCGCGTCCTCTCCTAAATTCCGCTTGTACATCCCACAATTTCTCATCAGTTACATTCGTCACTCTTGCAATAAAAATCCTCGCATACAATTTACCTACAACACTGAGAAAACGAATGCCTCGGTAGTTTTTGCAATCTTGTCGCGACCCCTTTCCCTTTTGCAAGTACTGCTGCTGCTGCTGCTGCTGATGACTGCTTTAGTCCAGTCATCTAGAACACAGCTATATCGCCAACACATATTAAAAAGTAGTCGCAACATTCTTACAACTCCACTTCCTTGCCACTTTCCAGCATCTCGGTAGTTACCCTGTTATACTCTGCAGACTTACCTAATTTCGTACTTTTAATCGCATCCATTATTTCATCTTTCATAATTTCCTGATCTGCATCGTTTTGTGAGTGAGTGGAAGTTGGGATGTTTTCTGGCTTATTATTGTGAGGATGTCCCTCACTACACTCAAAAAGTTCCTCAAAGTGACTTTTCCAACGATGCAGAACATCTCTTTCGTTACTCAACAGTCATCTATCTTTATCTCTTATAACGTCCAACTCAGATGAGCTTGAACCTCCTCGAGCCAATTTAACCTGCTTCCAGAACAGTTTTAAATTGGCTCTGAAATTTTCAGACATCTTTCTGTCAAACTTCTCTTTCATACACTTCTTCTTTTCCTGTACCACAATTTTAGCTCTCTTTTTTGCTTCCGCATGCACACATTTTTACTATATGCTATACGTTCTGTGTGTCCCGTTCATTACCTTTCGCTTTGATGGCTAGTCCATCCAACCACTTGTTTTTCTTACACTCCACTACTTTCTTAACTTCTGCATCCTACCAACATTCATCCAACGACCGTCCTTTCTTTCTATTTACCACTCCACATACTTTGGCAGCTGCTCCAACCATACTGCCTTTTACAACCTCCCAGATATCATTCATTCCTCCCGCATATGAAACATCCCATACATGATTTATACTTTCTACCATTTCCCCCTAATATTCCGTTCGTACGTCTATGTCAGTCAATCTTTGAACTTTTATTCGGCAAAGGCTCGTAGTCGGCATTTTGTTCCAGTGACGCCAGGCTTTAAACACTTTGTTTGTTGCTTACTATCAGCTGACACGACTGCTCGTTTGCCCTCCAATCCCATAAAAAAAAACATCCCTAATTCGATTTACCACGAAATAGTGATCTGTTCCCACACTGACGCCACGATAGGTCCTGGTATCTACTACTTTACTTTTGAGCCTATTGTAGAATCACAAAATCGATCATACTCCTACTTTCATTCCTTTCCCATGTATATTTATGGATATCCATGTAGTGGAACAGAGTATTCGTAACCACAAGGTCCTTTTCCACACACACTTGTAACAAGCTGGAGCCACTCTCGTTTACTTTTTCATCACCATACTTTCCAAATAAGAGTATTGCTGTGTAATTTTTATTTTTGGACTGATTTATTTTATTTCAATAATTTTCTAAGCCATTTTTATTGTTTGTACCCTATTTTGTACCCTATGTGATTTTAATGCATCCCAGATATAACTATGTTCCAGTGTGTCAAATTCTTTGTTAAAATCAACAAACCTCAGATAGTAGATCTTGTTATATTCTTTATATTTTTGTAATATTTGTCTAAGGGTGTGGATATGGTCTATGGTTGAAGAATTGCGACGAAATCCAGCTTGTTCTTTGGGTTGATTTTCTTCGAGTGTGTTGGTAATTTTTGACAAAATTATTTTAGAAAATATCTTGTAAATATTAGACATTAAGCTAATTGGCCTATAGTTTGCTAAGTTTTGTTTCTCACCTTTCTTATGCAATAGTATGATAGCTGATTTAATCTAATCCTCAGGAATCTTTCCGTTTTGATAATTTCATTAAATAATTCTGTAAGTTTTGGCGCTATCACTGGTAACGTGGCTTCCAGTAATTCATTTGTAATGCGATCTGATCCGGGAGCTTTTGTGTGTTGATTTCTTTAATTTTTTCATCTTTTAGTATTTCAGGTACTTTTACTTCATTGACTGACTCATCATAATCGTTTTCAGTTTCTTCTACACTTTGGCTTAGATATATATAATCCTATAGAATTATGTGGCAACTTTTAGTATATCGGGTCTTTTTGCTGTGCTTTTACCGTCTTTATTTTTCATACCAGTAATCCAATTCTTTGTGTGATTTAGATCTTTCAGTGCTTTTCTTAAAACTCCTGTTTTTGCTATATAATTCTTCATCGTATTAGTCCGTTTAGTTTTTCTTTCTCTACGCAGTTGCTCGCTTTTGTTTATTTCGGTTATTTATTTATGATTTTATTGGCTTTTCTTTCCCTGCATTAGTCTTTATTTATTATGTACTCGCAAGTTATATAAATAGGTATTTTATGTTAATCGACTTCTATTCGTCTATATCGTCACTCCTGTCCCCCATTGGGGTAGACAAAGACTACGTCACACAATGAATTTATTGGGATAGGTACCTATGTATGTATCGATATAAGGTTATGAGGATGCAACAAACCTAACAGATTACGGCGTACATACAAAAAATAATATACGGTACCGATTTAATCTCAAATATAGTAAAGAGTCATTTAATTAGTATAATGCATGGAAATAATACAGTACAGTATACGGTATCAATGTATCCATATATTTAGATAGATGTAGGAAAAACTATTAAATGCATGGAACGAATACAAAAATATACAATGTGTTACATGATTTCCATCGAGAAGGGACGCAAAAAACCACCGAGAATTATTTCAAATTGAATATCTAATTTTCGTACTAAAATAAAATCTCTTGTCGACAACCAAATTCACATGACAGCAATGTAACTATATTCGCACTAATAACTATTAAAAAGTCATTGGAAATGGGGGACGCCATAGGATTCGACTTTGAAAAGACGCAACAAGTCCTTGGCGATTTAAATATATATATATATATATATAAGGCTATATATATATATATATATATGCACATATATATATATATATATAGCCTTAAAAAAAGGCATTTCATTCCAAAGATGAACACTAAGTAAATTGGACTGCGCGTAGATCATTAGAAATGCTTTGTTTTTGCTAAGTGTCCTAAGCAAACTTAGGGTAATGAATGAAACTAATGAAAAAATATGTAATGTGCATACTCGTTTTGGGGAAAAAACGAGCTGTATGGATATGGTCTTCGGTTAAAGAGGCATAGTCGACAAATTTTTGGCTTAAAACCGTACAGTATGTGCTTTCTCAGACCTATGATAGAGCGGTAATGAATTAGGATGGACATTTTCCTTATAATATGGGCTAGTGAGGATGTAGTGACAATGTTTGATAAAAGAATGCTTAGATGTTTCGGATATGTATAAAAATAAACAATAGAAGACTGAAAAAACTAATGTTTGAGACTTGTGTGACACCGCAAATCGGTAAAGCTTGAATTAGGCCAAACTAATATCATCAGATCAATGGCGATTTATAGAAGGAACAGGTCAAGGATATCATTAACTGAGCCGTGACGTGCGTGTAAAAGAAGTAGCCTTTGCCTAGACCATGGGAGAAAGGCGTGTTCATATAATTTGTTTTTTTTGAAACTCACTATTTTTCTGATCATGATTTTAACCTTCAATGCTTCATACTGACCTTACTGACCAAATAAACGCATAAAATACATTACTGAAATTACAATAAGTAAAACACAAAAAGGCACTTTCGAGAAACAATATCTATGTAACTCTCAATATTATGAGGAACCATATATGATTCTTCAAAAGCAAAATTTTTTGCACAAGGCTTGCCAAAGAGCCAGACACCAACACATAAATTATGCAAATAATAAAAAATCACAACTCTTCTTGTAGCGCAGTAAGGAAGTAAGGAAGTGAAAGTAGCTGTCAATGGTTGCATAAGAGAAGTGCCTGGGTTAGGCAGATGCACTATTGATTTGTAATAAATTTGATGCGTACGCATCAGATATCTGGGTCTAGCTGGACTTGCGCTCTATATTCTAGACCGGGCAGTTGCTGGGCGACACCGCTGCAACCTGAGAGCGCGTCGCGACTCTTGTAATGCACTCACATCTCAGTCTCTTTTGTTAGATATTTGTCTCGAGCTGTTTTTTTACGGCGGTCAACTACTGTACAATATTATCAAACATTTACTGAATTCATTTGTTATCAAGATAAGCCGGTGCGTTTTAATAGATTAGTGTGACGTGTTCACAAAAATTTAGTTCGATTTAGTTGCATTTGGTAAGTAATCAATGGCCATTAATTAAATATCTATTAATTTATTGACGATATTTCAATTATTCTATTAATTTAGTTTTAAAACCTTAATTGCCTTAATAATGCTATTCAATTATCTTTGTATACTTTCCAGCTTACAAATATTGAGAAATTACTGAATTGCGGACATTATTATAAATGTATTGACATACATACGTATGTTCACGCCTGTATTCGATAGGGTTAGGCAGAGACTTTGGCTTTCCACAATCCCAATCCTAATCCTGACACAGCTGTTCCATATTAATCACAGTCGTACATCTCATCAGGAATTCACATACATATATAGAATTAGTAAACATCCTTCTGGCTGGACTCTTGAGTTATATTAATGCTGGTGTGAAAGTGTAAGTCGGAGCATTGTTTTCATAACTCAGTGTTCATTCAACAGGTACATTCGAGTAGAGAGCAGTCGCCATAGCATAAATACAGCCAGTTCAACAACTACAGTAAAGTAAAACAAGTCTCCCAGATTTGTTTTGGTGTTTTGGTGAACAATTGAGCAGGTGAATTCGATAAATGTATTTATTATTCGGAAAATTTGAGATTAGCTGTACCAAAGCGTTCCACACATTTTTATGGTCTATCTTTTACTGTGCAAGCTGTGTTACTGTGGAACATGTAACACAATTATAAGAAAAGCCCGGTCTATTCATCAAATCTCAAGTTACGCAACGTTATTTAACTTTTTAATAGTATATTATTGGTAGTTATTCATTTATAAATCTTACATGTATTATATATGTATGTATTATTTCTATATATACTTGTATTTATTAAATATTACATTTGTTGTTATGATTATATTGTGTTTATATGTATCTATTAATATAAATGTACAACATTCAGCATTACCCGTCTTTCAAGCATCTATGTCCTTCCAAAGGTTGCCTGAAAGAGATTTCAGCGGTAAGGCCCCCTTTTGTATATAGCTAAGCTAAGCATAAAATTTTATTGTTAATGGTGCAAATAAGGAGATATACATCTATCTATCTATTTAGGTAAATTACTGTGAATGATGTTCGAAAAAATGCGCAGTTTTTGAGATATTTAGAATTTAGCACACTTAGCCGCTGCTCACATTTGCCCCACATGACCATACTGACCATACATTGAATGTTATTCTTTTAGAATACAATAATGTAAAATAGATACCGAACCTAAAAATATAGCTAATAGAATTTCTGTCTGTTTGTCTATATTTGTTACGGATAAACTCCAAAAGTACTTTGCATGCTTTATATCCAATTTTACATAAATATTGCCAAGAGGTTTGGGTCAACACATAGACTAAATATTCTTTAATATATTAAATTATTCTTTATAACCTTTGTTTGGTTTAAGCAATGAATCCTTATAATGGCACAGGTATAATATTTTCGCTGCTTTATGGCATCCACACAAACGAAGTTGCGAGCAACAGCTAGTGAGAGATAAAATGCTATTTTCAATCTATTAAGCACTTAAAAATTGTGTAATTTGCATGTACATAGTATCTGGATTCTCTTGATCAAGTTATTTCTGTATTTGTTTATCAGGTTGTGATACATACAAGAAATGTTGAATTAGCAGTATGCGGTGCAGTATAGTTGTTTTCAAGATAAGGGAAAACTTATATCAATGGGTAATGAAAAATCTACATATCAAGGTATTTGAGGTAGGTTTGTGTGTTGAAATATAAAAACAGAACACGAGTTCTAACCAACATCAATGTAAAATTACGTCTATCAATATTTATTTGAGTCTTTTTTAGGAGGTCCCGGGTTTCGCCGCTCACAACAACGATGTCAAATCCAATAAATAGGAAGAGGATCGAAAAAGTGAAATTAAATTTTAAGATAAACAACAAAACAAGAAACCAGTACTAAAACTTATTTAAATAACTGGTTCACTCGGCCTCACGTATCAGCAATTACCACCCAAATGTTCAGCACTCTCATGCTGTATTTATATATGTTATATTTTATATACCTGTATGAATTATGTAACATATATTTCTTATGTTATTTCCATTTTATTTATTTATATGTTCGACGGAATACATTTTAGATATTTATTTTACATGTAAAAATATGTTTAAACTTAAAAAAATCTCTTTATCATGTAACTGAGGTCCTGGAAGTTATTTTACTTTTTTCGTTGCTGTTTAGAAATATGTTAATGTATGTACAGACCAGCATTTTACAATATTATTTGTATCGATGTACTGTCTAACAGTACATTCTATTTTCTCATTATTTTATGGTTTTAATCTTGGGTTCACTTGATTAAAAAAACTGTCATATCTATAATTAAATAAGTTATAAAAGAAACAATGGTCGTATTATTTACCCTCTATACTATGCTTAGATAATAATCGTTAGAAGGTTTGCCTAGTAAAAAATGTTGTCGTATTAAAAAAACACTTTTATTTCATAAAAATACTTCTGGTGATGATCTTCGACCAGTGCGTCTTACCGGTGATGACCTACGGTGCCGAAACGTGGACACTCACAGTAGGGCTAGTCCACAAATTTAAAGTCGCTCAGCGAGCTATGGAGCGAGCTATGCTCGGGGTATCTCTGATGGATAAACTTGGAATGAGTATATCCGCCAGAGAACTAGGGTAACCGACATAGCTCGTAGAATAAGCTCGCTGAAGTGGCAATGGACTGCTCATATCTGCCAAAGGACTGACGGTAGATGGAGTAAGAAGGTCATAGAGTGGAGACCGCGTCTTGGTAAAAGTAGCATAGGGCGCCCACCACGGGGCTACCGTACCATCTTATACGAGGCGGCTACGGTCCGCGTTCCCCCCCTTCATCATCCTGGCCGAGGAGACCCGGACGCGCGGGGACACGAAGTGCGGAGGCGGGAGGCCTTCTGATGGGTCCTGGGGGACTGGCGCGACACGCTCATCCTCCAGGGCTGTGCGCGACAGCGCGCCGTCTGTACCGTCCTGCCCCACCTCGAGGCCTGGGTGCTCCGTAAATGAGGCACTGTCATCTACAGGTTGACTCAGATACTTACCGGGCACGGGTGCTTCTGTTTTGCTTCTTCTGTTTATAATAAGTTATCGATATGTTGAATTCTCTTGCAATCGCTTACCATCTGTTTAAAATGCAATAATATCATTATAGAAACAGTATACGGAGTATAGAAACAATACTGTGAGCTTATGGATAGACGAATTAAGTGAAAATTTTACAAAATCATGTTGAAAAGCCGAATACAAGACATTTAGTACAGTTAATTACCTTTCTGAGACTTTGTAAGAAATGTTGTTAGATAATATATTACAAAGCACCGCTACCTAAGAATATCATCATCGTTACATAGTATAACAACAAAGTCGCTTTCCGCTGTTTTTCTGTTAGAACATTGAAAGTGATAATTTTCGTGATTCAGCATTTTAATTGCAAACGCTGGCTGAACCATAGCAGAATAAAAAACAATGTAGTACATTTTCTTCACTTTCAAAAGGTCTACAAAAATGTCATGTCATCATGTATCTCTTATGTCTTATCTCACAATGAATATTTTTATTGCTTCTGAAGCGAAACAAAGTTTGCTGGGTATATTAACTAGTACTTATTACGTTAGAAAAAATAGTATTCAGATTATATTTATAATCATAAATATATGGCCGCTTTAAATTAATGAAGAAACTAATTCTGACTTAACTATTATAAATTGTGTGTAAATTCATGACGAAAACTTTTAACTCGCAAAATTTTGCAACGTAATTTTATTTCAAAATATGTTAAAATATTCAGTTTAGCTCTATGTTTCAATTGTCGTATTAATATGTAATAGGTAGTCAGGTAAAAATGGTAATAAGCTATTTTTTTTTGGTTTTGGGGTAAGGTGTGAGCTGTGTATCAGAGATAAGTTGGTCAGGCAGTTGATCACTTGTGGAGTGTTGCGGATACTTATAGACTCAGGTAATTTTTGGAAAAAATAACCTATAAATTTGAGTACCTTTGTAATTTTAGACCAAAGGGCGTTTGATGGTGAATAACCTGTTTCATTCTTTGATGTTCCATTTGTATTTTCCAGGGAGTCAGAAATGTGTGAAGCAGTGACGCTTGACACGTCTGGAGTTCTGCGGAAGCCTTTAGATCCAGGTAAATATTTCCGAAAAACTAATAGCTTTTGAATACTTATAATTCACACGCCTAAGTTTTAAGAGGATTAGAGAATGGCAAAGAGATACACCAGTTTTTATTAGTTCATTTTTATTTAATTACATACATACATAACTTCACGCCAAATCCCTTGCGGGGTAGGCAGAGAGAACAGAGCGCCATAGGGCACGATTCTTACACACCTCACTCGCTTCGTTGACTTTCATAACTCTTTTCATGCACGCACGTCGGTTTTTGAGGCTCTTAACATCACCTTCCTCCAGAACACGTTCTATTTGGTCTTGGAATGTGTGTCTTGGCCGTCCTCGACTCCTACATCCGTCCGCTTTTGCATTGTATATCTGCTTAGTCAGTCTTGCGTCAACCATTCTTTCTACATGTCCGAACCATCGGAGCATGCCCTTTCTTACGTTTACACCGACACTCTCTTTCAAACCAACTTTCTTCCTTACAACCTTGCTTTCTACGCGGTCAGTGAGAGTCACTCCGCAGATTTTGCGTAGAGCCCTCATTTCTAAAAAATTTATTCTACTTTCATGCACACTCTGCCATACCCAGCTCTCGCTTCCATAAGTTAGTGTTGGGATCAGGACTGCATTGTGGATTGCTAACTGGGCTTTTCTGCTAATATTTTTTGCGCCCAGGAATCTGCCCAACACTCCGTTTACGCTATTTCCTATCGCCACTCGTCTTTCTACATCCGCGGTGTACCTTCTATCTCTGCTAAAAGCGCATCCAAGATATACAATTTCATTCACCTGTTCCAGCACTACATCATCAACCATTATCCTTGCATCTGTTCTGGATTCCTCCCTTTCAAACACCATAACTTTCGTTTTCGTCGCATTCAACTGCAAGCCTTTAATCATGCAATCATCTTTCATAGTAGTGACTAGTGTTTGCAGGTCCGACGGCGATTCGGCTAGAAGCACGGCGTCATCTGCGTAAAGCAGGCAGCTCACAACTAGGTCACCCATTCGCATCCCTACATCCATCGATCTCATTCTCTGGAGACAACTGTCCAGGTACAGGATGAACAGTCGAGCGGACAGCACGCAACCCTGTCTAACGCCGATATTGACGTCAAACCAGGGGGACAAGCCGCCGTCCACACGCACACACGCTGTGCAACCCTCATAAGTGGACTGCACAGCGCGCAGCAGTGCTCCGCTCACCCCGTAGCCCGGGAGTATATCCCACAGATCCTTTCGTAACACTCTGTCAAACGCTTTTTCCAGATCCACAAAACCGCAGAAAACCTTCCGGTTAACAGCCAGTTGTTTCTCCACGATGTTGCGGAGAGAAAAAATCTGATCCATGCACCCTCGTCCGCTTCTAAAACCACCCTGAGCCTCCCACAACACTCCATCAGATATCACCCTCATTCTCCTTTCAATAATTTTCCCATACACTTTTGCTGCTAAACTGATCAAACTGATGGCCCTGTAACTGGCGCACTGCATACGTGATCCCTTACCTTTATACAAGGGCACGATGACAGCGCGCCTCCAGTCCATGGGAACCTTACCCGACCTCCAGCACAGATTGCTCAAGGTCAGGAAAGCGTCCCGGACACAGGTTCCACCGTGTTTGATCATTTCAGCAGACATCATATCAATTCCAGCTGCCTTACCATTTTTCATATTTCGTATCGACCATTCAATCTCTTCCATAGTAATGTCCTCATCAGATGTTGGCGCAGCGGTGTCAGCCGTAGGCTCACTCGCGGCGCCCACATCCGGAACATACTCGTACATTTCCCCAAAATACTCACTCCACCTGCCCAATACATCGCTTGGGTTTGCAAGAATGTCACCAAACTTAGACATAATTTTGTCCATTCTGGATGTTGACGAAGAACCCCGAGACTTTCTAACTTCCCTCCAGAAGAGTTTGTTATTCGCCTCGAAGTTCTCCGTCAACCTCACTTCCTCATTCGCAACAAGTCTTTCACGCTTCTCTTTCACTAAGGCTTTGGTAACATTCCTGCAGCGGCGGTAGCTCTCATACTTTTTCTCTGTCATACTATCATTCTGGTTCAAACTTGAGACATAATCCAACCATGCTTTTTTCTTTCTTTCGACGCTGGATTTCACATCCGCGTCCCACCAGGCGTCACCTCTCAGAATCTTATGCCTCTTTGCACTACCACATACTTCTTTTGCACTATTCACTATACTTTCTTTCATTCTTTCCCAGCATTCTTCAACGCCTAGGTCAGAAAGACTCGTCTCATTGAGTCTTTTACTGACTAGGCCTACATACATACTCCGTACACTTTCATCTTCTAATTTCTCACATTTTATCCTTTCAAGCTCTCCCAAATGGGTACGCACTCGCCAGTGTCTCCACTTCTTGAAAAGGCCCACGAAACGGCTTACCACCAGGTAGTGGTCCGTATCAAGAGCGGGGCCTCTGTAGGCTCTTGTATCCCTTAGAGTATTTCGGAGACGACTATCTATCAAAATCAAATCTATCATACTCTTTTGCTCATTCCGTCTCCACGTATACGTGTGAATATCTTTATGACGGAATAATGTGTTAGACACAAGGAGGTTCCGTTCCAGGCATACGTCCAATATCGGCTTACCAGCATCATTCACTCTCTTGTCACCATTCGGACCAAGGACAGCCTCCAGGCCGTCTCGCTTGGTTCCAACCCACTACCATCTAGTCGCAAGGATGAAAAATCTGCCCATATGTTTTTTTTCTTTCAGTTTGTTTTTGTATTTTCCAGGGAGTCAAAGATGTATTGACCAGAGAAGGTTATCACGTCTGAAGTGCTGCAGAAGCCTATAGATTCAGGTGAATATTTCCAAAACCCTTTTTTTTTAATTAGCATTAGCATCGGGGCATTAGCGCATTGACATGAAAGAAATATCTGTTCTTTAAAAATCCTTTCTTAACGAAAGAGTTTGACGATAGCGGTTCTTTTAATAATTCGGAACAGAAGAACTTCGAAAGGTATAAACTAATGTTATTACTTCTTTCAGGATTAAAAAGCTATTGGAATTGAGGGCAAAATGCAAGAACTTGAATCAACATGTTTTAAACTATCAAATGAAGAGGAACTATTCGCACTCATTTTTGATGAAGTGGTATCAAGTCCGGGGCTGTACTACAATAACATTTCAGGCGAAGTCATAGGTTTCGAGGATTTTGATCCTCAGAAAACCAGAAGGATTGCTGATCACGTCCTCGTATTTATGGTCTAGGGTGTTTATGCCAAATATAAGGAACGTGTTGCTTTCACATTCTGCCAGAGTGCAACAAAAAGTGCAGATATAAAAAAAGTATACTAGATGGGTTGAAAGCTTTGAAAGCTCTGGCATAATAGTAGTTGCTACTGTGTGTAATCAATCTGCCGCAAATATACATAGCGGCTATTATGATACAAAAGAAAATTAACAAAAGGCAAAGAATATAAAAAATAGTGTTCGTCATCAATCATTTTATAAAAATACTAGCTGACACGGCGAACTTTGTTCCGCATCAAAAATAATAAATTAGTAAATTTTGGATATCATGAGGTTCAATTTGGGCTATTTATCTGCTTTAATTGCTGTCCCGCTATGTTAATACTGCAATATCTTCGAAAATATTCGTTTAAATTGCATGCTGTGAAAGGGCCAGGATCATCTATATTACGTGCACAATCTATTTAAGATACTAAACTTAATTGGATGAAAATTAATGCTTAAATCGCTTTAATCGTTTAAAATCGCTTCGTAAATAAGCCATTATTTCTCGTAAAAAGTAAAAATATGAAAATACTCATTGTGGGTTATCTCTAAAAGATACACATATGCCCCCGGGGACTTTTTTATAGACCTTTTGAAGCTGTTAAATAATGTAGAACATTGTTTTGATCTGTCACTTAGGGTTCAGCCAGTTCGCCATCCATAATGGAGTCATGTAATTAAAGAAAAAATCCCCCAAATGAAAGTTAAATATGCAGCCCAAATATTCAGTCAAAGAGTACTTGCTACAATGAGATATTTAGCCAGTAAGTTTTAGCCAATGACTTTTCGCAATTGTTTCCAGAAGTTAAGTTTTTGTGTGAAATGTCTGGTTTGATAAAATGAGTGGTGGCCTACAACCATGGATCGTAATTTTGTTATGCATTTATGTAATTTATGTAATTATTTATGTAATTTATGTAATCATTTATGTAATTATGTGTGTTCTTATCTTCGTATCAGATCATGACATCCTTGATCATGACATAATGTTTCGAATATGTTTTGCTGTTTTTAAAATTTGTCTTGTGTAAATGACAATATTGAATTGCTATTTTTTTTTTATAAATAGTAAAACTAATCTTGTTATATATTGCTGGTGTCGTTATGTCGACAGAATACTAAAAAGCAAAACAAATATATTTTTGCAGAATAAACGATAAAATTAAATATTTACTATTTACTTCAGCTAAATATTTAATATCTTTAATCTGTCACTAGAATCACTATTTAATTAGATTTACTAAATTAAATAAATTTATTTTATTTCATTGTATCTCTCATTCAGCTACATTTTACCTTAATTTTAGGTGTTTTTTTCTTGACTTCTAGTAACTTTTGTTATTTTATTTAGAAATCTAATTTATTCGTTCCAGGTCGCCATCCAACAGCATTTGCAAATGCTGCTCTTTGGTAATCTTGACTATTCAATTGGATATATTATGAGTGTTTTAAGAAATTATACATACATATCTACACGCCAAATCCCTTGCGGGGTAGGCTTCGTTTTCATAACTTTTTCATGCAAACGCGTCGATTCTCTCTCAGGCTCCTAACATCACCTTACTCCAGAACACATTCCACTACCAAGTGTGTGTCTTGGCAACTCCTACATCTATCCGCTTTTGCATTGTATATCTGCTTAGTCAATCTTGCATCATCCATTTTATCGACATGTTCAAAGCATTCTTCGGTTAACACCGACACTCTAATCGGTAATATTTTTTTAAAAATTATATTCAAAAGCCAAACTTTTTCCTTGCCTTTTTATTAAATAATTTAAAGACATCTTGTAAGGCCCCCGTGTTTGTGACGCTTTTAAAATTTGATCACAATGAAAGTATGTGTATGGTAAGTAATCCATTAAATTTTGAGATCTGTAATCCTCAAAGTTAACTATTTCATCATTAATTTTACAGTAATATAAACCTGTATTGAATGGAACTTCAGAGATAAGTATGCATAAATTATTTTCATGTGACTATTTTTATAGCATTTATGGCTTCCCTAGGGTAACAGTATTCATTCCCGCCTGCATAGTATTTTTCAACATTTTCTTCATTTTCCGTTCTAAAGGCAATGCAAACATTTTTTTTAATAATGTTTTGACATTCTGCTTTGTTTGTATTTTGTAGGGCCAAACGTTTTTCAATGATTGCCAATTTTCCCTACAGGGTGTTATTTACATACATACATACACAACTTCACGCCAAATCCCTTGCGAGGTAGGCAGAGAGAACGGAGCGCCATAAGGCACGTTCTTACACACCTCACTCGGTTCGTTGACTTTCATAACTCTTTTCATGCACGTGTTAGTGACTATTTTTATTGATTATTTGCGTGTAGCTAACAATAGCAGCTGGCTCGACCGAATTTTCCCAAGGTTTTGAAAATGATTTATTTTATGATTTACTGTTTGACGAATTATTTGTTTAACGTTTTTATCATACCCCTTTTTGCCCTCAGTTGTAATATGTATTATGCATCTAATAGTGCTTAAGCATTTTAGACAATGCAATATTAATAACAAAACAATCATAAAATTAATTTAAATACCTCTCAAACATTTTGTTATTAAAAAATGTCGAATCATTTTGATGATGATATTAATATGAACTATTTTTATTGTATTTATAAATTTAATTTAGGAAATTTGACTAAGCGGATGCTGTTAAGCATAGGCCTGTGCATATTTTAAAAAAAGAACTAAAGAATAATGTCCCATGTTTATCTATTATAAATATTATTGTAAATAAATAATATTTTACTACATTTCAGTGTTTTCGTTTACAAACTTTTAGGTGAATTTCAACAAACGCCATTTTTTTTAATCATCGTAAACTTTTCATTTATTTATATTTTTCAGGTTTTATGTAATCTTTAGGATATTAAAAATTAAATATTTTGCCATATATGAAAAAGTTCACGCATATGTAAAAAAATGGCGTTTGTTAAAATTTGTCCTCTTAAAACCTAAGCCTAAAGTAATTTGACACGACACCCTTGCGCCATCGCATCTTCCAAGCACGGTAGAGGTGGCTGGTGCTGCTGCTGCTTCGGCAGAAAATCTCAAGCGGCACAAATACAGAAACCTTATAGGTGATTATGTATTGGAGCCGTTTGCTGTTGAGACAAAGACGAGTTTGGGGACATGGAGTGCTCGTGCACTTTACATACACATATTGCAAAGAGGCTGATCGAAGCCTCTTGCGAACAGAGGGCTGGTCTAGTCTTCGCACAGAGGATTAGCATTGCCATTCAGCGTAGCAATGGCCAGTTTTCTGGGCACGCTGCCAGTAGACCGAGATGCGGAGAAATTTGATTGCAGGTAGTTTTTGAATTGTATATATTGTAAATAATGTAATTAATTTATTTCTTGTTATTATTGTAAATAAAGTGTATTTGAAAAACAATATTGAGCGCCCTCTAGTGTGTCAGGGTTAACTTGCGAGTGGCATCTATGATTCAGCAGAAAAAACATGGTGTAAATATATTATTAAGGTCTATTGGGTGACCTAGTTGCCTGCTTTAGGCAGATGACGCCGTTCTTTCAGCCGAATCGCCGTCTGACCTGCAAACACTAGTCAGTATTATGAAAGATGATTGCTTGATGAGAGGCTTACAATTAGTAACAAAATCTTAAGTTCGGACATGTACAAAGAATGGATGATGCAACATTGACTAAGCAGATATATAATGCAAAAGCGGACGGATGTATATAGGTATATCCCGATACTTCTTAAAAGTTTAGTTTAAAATACATCCGATACGCCATCTATGTATAGTGGGTAAATATAGCCGCAAACAGTTCACTACTAATTTCTGCCAGTCCTTTAAGCTTAAATTAGGTAAGAATCTTGAAATTCGAGATATCCAGCTGTAAGTCTGTAAATACTTATATATTGACACCCTAAAAGTTATCTCAAAACGTACATCTACTAGCGTGTACGCAACTATTAAATTTCATGGTTAAAAGTCACGAAAATCGTATTTTGATATTTGTATTACTTTGATATATCACTAAAAGCTCGACAAATTTTGTTCATTTTTTTTTATGCGGTTAACCGTTTTTATTAGCTTTTTATTAGCTTCACCTGTATGTTTGTTTGTAGGTTTGTATGTTTGTATGTTTGTATGTTTGTATGTTTGTAGGTTTGTATGTTTGTATGTTTGTTTGTAACCGACTTCTTTTTTAGTTTCCGGTGATTGCCACTAGATGGTGCGATTTGTGAACTATGAAAGTTCTAGACTAGAAAACCGAACTAAAAAATAGAAAATAAATAATAGTTTAAAAAAACTAAAAAAACACGCTTTTTATAGAAAACCGAACTAAAAAATAGAAAAATAAAAAAAAATATTTTATTTTAAAAAAAGCGTGGGGTGCATGGTGTGAATAGTTATAAATATTTTATTGACAGATATGAGTAGAGTGATTATCATTTCGTTAATATCTAAAAAGCACCCCACGCTTTTTTTAAAATAAAATTTTTTTTTTTATTTTTCTATTTTTTAGTTCGGTTTTCTATAAAAAGCGTGTTTTTTTAGTTTTTTTAAACTATTATTTTTATATAAACGTTCAGGTCAACCGGTGCCTCCGGTCGAAAACCCACATATAGTAACCCTGACGAACTTTCGATAAATAAATTATGATAAATATTTGTCAATTTTTATTAACTAACTTTATCTGATCTGATTCTGGTAGATAGTCGTCTCCGAAACACTCTAAGGGATACAAGAGCCTACCTGCCTCACTCTTGATACGTACCACTACCTGGTGGTAAGCCGCTTTGTGGGCCTATTCAAGAAGTGGAGGCACTGGCGAGTGCGTAGCCATTTCGGAGAGCTTGAAAGGTTAAAGTGTGAGAAATTAGAAGATGAAAGTGTACTGAGTTTGTATGTAGACCAAGTCAGCAAAGGACCCGATGACATGAGTCTTTCTGACTTAGGTGTTGAAGAATACTGGGAAAGAATGAATTTTTTTCTTCTTTAGTATAGTGGATAGTGCAAAAGCAGTATGTGGTAGGGCAAAGAGGCATAACAGTTTGAGAGGTGATGCATGGTGGGACGCTGATGTAAAATCCAGCGTCGAAAGTAATCCGCCGCTGCAGGAATGTCACCAAAGCCTTAGTGAAAGAGAAGCGTAAAAGATTAGTTGCGAATGAGGAAGTGAGGTTGACGGAGAACTTCGAGGCCAATAACAAACTGTTCTGGAGGGAAGTTAGAAGGTCGCGGGGTTCTTCGTCAACATCAAGATTGGATAATATTATTATTCAGTGCAGGCTGGTGACATTCTTGCAAACCCAAACGATATTTTGGGTCAGTGGAGTGAGTACTTTGGGGAAATGTACGAGTATGTTCCTGATGGTAAGTGACCAGCACCGCCCATGGACACCTACAACACACATAGTGCGTTGCCGACGTTGGATGCAACAATATTTACCATTATAAATTCGTTGAAGTCTTGACTAGGTGATTAAGGGTTTACCTACTAGTTAACATTAATGTCTTTTCGGGCTACGCTTTTTTCGCGTCCGCTCCGAATGATGAAACAATCCACAATGCTGCTTGTCCTGCGCGTTGCATATAAGGTACGCCCTCGTTTTATCACTTACGCGTTCACTCATAAAAAACATGTTGTAAATAGGATTTTGTCAATGTAGTACAGCCGGCCACCTGCCTGAAGTCTACCCTCCTTTCCTGGGTTATTATGGTCTAAAAATGGCTCTTAGTTGCCTCTTACGACATCCGAAAATTAACTGGGATTGGTAGTATTCCTAACAGCTACCACAGTACTTTAAGCATCTGTCAGCATAAAAAAAACAACGTTTAATATTAAAAATAAATAATTAAGAACCTTAATGAAATAATTGAGTGATAAAATGAATATGTTTTGCGAGAGAATACCTATTTATCACCTGAAAATTTTCTAGATAAAATAAAAGACAGTTTTAATACAAGCAAAATATTTTAATAAGCATACACATAACTTTTAATAATTATATCTAAGCATAGTATAGTAGGTAAGTAATTCGATAGTTGTTTTTTTCTTATCTAATTTAATTGGACACCTAATAATTTTAGATATGACTTAGTTTCTTTTTTATACTAAAATATTTGGATTTACCTTCCATTAATTTGAATCAGAACCTGAAATCAGTTTAATTATAATGTACCTTTCGATAGTACATCCAAAGAAATAATATTGTATACTTCAGGTCTGTGTGTGTCATTTTTGTCATCTTTATCATCTTCCCAAATGATGCCAGTAGAATAATCTCCCGGACCTTAAATGCTACAGAGAAAAAAATAGTGTAAGGGCCTTTTTATCGTTATAGAGAAATCTTGTTAACATCTGCAAAATCGTCGAACATATTTTAGACCAATGAAATGAAAATGTAATAAGAAATATATAGAATTACGTATTCTGTACAAGAATATCATTACATAGTAAAACAAAGTCGCTTTCCGTTGTCTGCCTCTTTATATGCCCTTTATATCTTTAAAATTACGGAACGGATTTTGATGCAGTTTTTCAACAGATACAGGATGGTTATCGTATACAATTCATGTAATTATAATGTAGATTAATTTCATTGCAAACGCTGTAAAATTACTTTTGATGCGGAACAAAGTTCACCGGGTCAGCTAGTTTAATATAATTCTAGTTTAGTTTATTAATAGTGTGAGATGTTAAATTAATCCGAAATGACTCGACCGATCTCGCTTGTAATTGCTAATGCAGTAAGTATAGGTAGAATGAAATAGTTCAGGGTTTTAAATTTGTTGTGAGGCATTCTTCTTTTTTCCGTTCCTCTTCTTATTTGATCGCCTTGAGATCATTGCTGAGCGTTTAGACTCGGGACCTCCTGGAAAAAGATTGTACTACAATTACTACGCACAGTACTGTTTGCATCTATCAGCATAAAAAAGACAACGTTTATTAATAAAAAAAAAAAAAAAAAAACCCTAATGAAATAATTGATTGATAAAATCAACGCGATTTTAACTTTATTTAAACTTGGATAGAACTTTTTTGTTGACGTTGGATTGAATTGCTGTTTTCTGTGTGTATAATACAATAATAATACACATACCTCGAATATTCTCATTTGTAGATTTTTCATTATTTGATGATCTGATACAATTTTTTGTCTTTTCTTGAGTATAATTACGCTGGACCACATATTTCTACTTCTAGATATCTTATGTGTATCACAACCTGAAAATCAAATATTAAAATCAGTTGATGAAGAAAGTGAGATTTTTGTTTCAATTTTATAACATACTTTATATTATTACATATTTCCTTTTCTGTGGTCATATCTCTAAAACATAAGCCAGCTTACAAATTTTGTCATAAACTAATTAACCAATTTTATTCAAATTTGCGCATGCAGGTTGGTCCATCTTAAAAGATAGGATAGATCATATCTTAATTAATAGTCGCGATTTTTTTATTGCAAATTATTTGTTTATTTTATTTGTATATAATAAATATATTGTATTATACATAATATATATATTGTATTTATTATATTGTATCATTGTATCATAGTCTCGGTGGCGCAGTGGGCGAGCGCACGGCTTCTGATCCAGAGGTCCGGGGTTCGATTCCAGACACTGGCTCACACCAATGACTTTTCGAAATTGTTTTCGAAAGTTATGTGTGATAAATATCGATGACTGTCAAACTTTGTGCCCGGTATGGCAATAGGTTCGCCACCTATTCCATTTGGGACGTAAACATAACGGCGAGACGAGGCTTAACAGCCGCTGCCTACACCTTCGGGTAACAAAAGGCGTGAAGTTATGTTATGTTATGTTATTATATTGTATTTAACTCCAAACAATTGCGTACAGAAAATAACCAGCCAAGGTCATCTTTTGCAGAATTTTTCTCCTGGTAGAGGAAACAAAAACATTCTCAGGGATGGTTTATATCAGGCAGCCGGTCGGTCATAAAAAAACAGCCACAACTTTTGACAAAATTTTGTCGAAGTTGTTATTTATCATTTGGTAGGGACCAAAAATATATAATAACCTACCGAAGTTTAAAATTTTTCCGGTATTTATTTTATTATTTTTTCTGTGTTTTGACCTAAAATCTCTATCTATTTTAAGTAATCTTGGAGGTGACATTGATATCATATTTTATTATTTTTATTTGAAACTATTTCACCTTGCTTAAATTATTAAACGCCTATGTTAAATGCTGTAGAATATGCAGAAACACAGTCGCTAAAGAAAGCACCGTATATTTTTTGTTTGTTTTGGTGAAGTTTATTCTATGATCAATCTACAATATATTAAGATTTTTTTGATATTAAAGTCCTAACCACCGTAAGGTATAGGTATACTTTAGCCACTATAATTTAGGTAGGCAGAAGTGTGACAGTACGTACCGTCATAATACCTATACGTACCTATATTAAATACGTCTCCGTCACAAACTGTAACATTGAACGCATAAAAACTCAGATAAAACACCACTTTTAACAGTGGTAGAGTCAAGCAGTTCGCTGCATGAATGGGCTGGCTCAACCGGTGAAATACCACGACTTCTCAGAAGATCGATGTAAAGTGGCTAATGCCGCATTTCGTTCGGTGAGATAAGGTAAGGTACTGTAAACTCTTTGATATTTTTATTACGTGTGATTCGAAATTTGTATTTGAATTTTTAAAAAGACATTTTGATTTATAAAATATTCTTATGTCAATAAATAAAAAAGAGGACTTGATAATTAGACTCCAGAGGAGAAACTTGAAAAGAATACCAAAGGTATAATAATAAAAAATAGTGTACGCTTGATTAAAAATTGTAATATATAAGAAGCCGGACGTGGTGCCAGGAAGAGAACAATATTGAAGAAGCCTGGTGTGGTGCCCAGGGACAGAGCAGCAAAGAAAACTGATGTGGTGCAACGTTACATTTGGCACGTATTATTTCCCTAATATATTCTATGATTTAATCTGTTGGCATTATTATTTGATACACATGTACTGAGCTCATAACTACCCTTATGAATAAAGAATTAAGGTGAATTACATTAAATAGTGGTTCTCACGTTGGTGTTCCCCATATCATATAGATTGGGAAGCCGAGAGCTCGAACTCGTTACATTACGAGCTTGTTACAGTACCTAGAGGCCCATCTCACTTTCCCATCCTTTCCTATCCTACTCCCTTAAAGGTCGGAAACCCAACTGTAACACTATATGTATTGCAGGTGTCCATGGGCGGCGCTGATCACTTACCATCAGGTGACGCGCCTGCTCGTTTGCCCTCCTATGTCATAAATAAATAAATAAAAAAACTCATTGGATCCTGCAGCGATGAATATGGGTTACAGAACTTTAGTAACAAAATACATTTATCGAACTCACCTGCTCACTTCTTCACCAAGACTCCAATCATGAAGTTTTACTGTAGTTTTTGCACTGGCTCTACTTTTTCTGATGTTGACTGGATTCTACTGAAATTTACCTGTTGAACAAATTCTGAGCTAAGAAAACAATGTCCCCAAGAATCTCTGTTTATTTTTGAAGCAATACATCACTAACTAGAGCGACTTAAATCTAACCAATTTTGGTTTCGTTTGATCTCAATTTAATAGATATTAGATATTATTCAGGCAGGATATTATTCATATTTTTAGTTTATTAATTAAATATATTTATAACTAGTTAACACAGCGAACTTTTTTTTTCACTTTTTGATACTAAATTACACATACAAACCACCCCGTTGACACCCTCTATCTATTAAAAAAAATAACTTCAAAATCCCTTGCGTAGTTTCAAAGATCTTAGCATATACAGGGGACAGACAGCAAAAGCGAGTTTGTTTTATACCATGTAATGATGATAACGTTCGCACTTCAATTATATATATCTATATTTATAGGCTGGCAAATGCGCAAAGACGATTGAATAGAATTCGCTTGTAAGGCTTTAAAATTAAATTAATGGATTTAAATCAAATAATTTAATCTAGGAATACATATTTAACATAACATAACTTCACGCCATTTTCTACCCGAAGGTGTGACTGTTAAGCCTCAACTCGCCGTTATGCTAACGTCGCAAATGAAATATGGTGGCGAACCAATTGCCCAAGGTTTTCAGTCATCGATATTTGTCACACATAGTTTTCGAATTTAAATTCGAAAAATAGTTGGTGTGAGCCCGGATTCGAACCCGCGACCTCTTGATTCAGAAGCGAGGTACTGGACAGCCGAGACTTCTGATTTAAAAAAAGTAATTGAAATGAAGGTCCTCGTGTTTAGGAAAACATTTACGAAATCATGTTCTACGCATACAAGTATGTAACTGATTGGATAAGATAAAAATTAAATAAAACTTTACAATATCACTTACTAATAAATATCTTACATTAAATCTTGCAGTGCATCTATTAATTTGACCAGGACCAATATATATATATATATATATATTATTATCTTATAAATAGAATATAATAACATACCTAATAAATTAAACAACAAGAAGTTAAATTGGACCAGGTTTTTGTAGACACATCATAATATTGTATCAAATCGCGCAGGCAATAACTTAATAAATATACAATATTTTCTTATTCAGTAAACGTTTTATAATATAATACAGCAGTTGACCGTCATAACAAAACTGACCGAGACAAATGTGTAACAAAGGAGACTGTGATATGAGATGCATCACAGGATTCGCGACGCGCTTACAGGTTACAACTGTGACGGTCAGAGACTGTCTGGTCTAGAATAAAGAGAGTAAATCTATCTAGCGCCGGAAGTCACATGCGTACGCATCAAATTTATTATAAATCAATATTGCATCCGCGCACCCTGTGCACCCCGCGTCGCCTAAAGAAGTGTTGTGTTATTGAATATTTGCATGAGCGATGGGCTTATGTTTGGCTCTTTGTCGATGTCTTAACATAAACATTATTTTTAGAAATTTCCACAGCGACTTATTACACCGAGGAAAATGATGGGAAACAAAGTATTTTTTTTTTTGTAAACGTTATTTCGGTAATATATTTTATGTGTTTATTTCGGTAAGTTAGGTGATGTTAGGAGAGCCCGCGATTCTACATGAGGATTTACTCGAGAGTCATAGATATATTTTGGGTTGCAAAACTTAGATCATGAGAAGTAGCAAAAATCTTTATTCCCCATCAAAAGT
Organism: Euproctis similis; assembly: GCA_905147225.2. Taxonomy (NCBI): domain Eukaryota; kingdom Metazoa; phylum Arthropoda; class Insecta; order Lepidoptera; family Erebidae; genus Euproctis; species Euproctis similis. The sequence continues at coordinate 7,091,855 of LR990107.1, forward strand.
AGTAAATGAGTAAAATTTGGATATTAAAAAATCCAATTTGAGCTATTTATCGGCACGCGTCTTGGCCGGTAATACTGCACGACGCAACTAGCTAGGTCCCGCTGTGTTAATACTGTAATATTTTCGTAAATATTCGTTTAAATTACATGCTGTAAAGGGCCTTATTTATCTATATTAAAAGCACAATCTATTTAAGACACTAAACTGGATGAAAATTAATGCTAAAATGTTCAATTTCGTTTCGTAAATAAGCCATTGTTTTACGAAAAAAAAGTAAAAAATAAAAATTATAATTGTGGGTTATCCCTAAGAGATAGACATCTGCCATCCCGGATTTTTTCTGAACCTTTGAAAATGTGTATTATAATATAGTACATTGTTTTCATCTATCACTTAGGGTTCAGCCAGCGTTTGCAATTAAAGTGCTTAATCTCTAAAATTATCGGTTTTTCTTTAGTACACTTTACATGAATTATAATTATAGATAAAATCCACCCACAAACTAAGCATATAAGGGGACAGACAGCGGAAAGCGACTTGGTTTTAATTATGTAATGATATTAATATGCAAAAAAATCCGTTGCATGGTCATCATACTCGAGCGCCTCTAATATCGATAGTGTAAGGGATATTACACGTCATGGCACGTACATGTACGTGCCAGCAATAGTATGTAACCACTGTACGCACAGTAGGCGGCAGTGGTCGGTGTGCAGCGACAGACAGTTGTCGCTGACACAAATAAAGATGACAAGATTGTAATTACGTCTTTCATTTATCGGCCATTCATTTACCATCGCTGGAGAAACAACACCTCACGATATAACCGGGCTAGGAAAGTTGTACAGAGTTGGGCGAACACGAGTATGTGGGAAGGCACTTCGCCCTACCTCGTCCAACTTTGCCTCGCCTCGGACTACTTTCTGAAGTTGATCCGACCGTCCACACGGCTAGGAAAAGTTGTACGGAGTTGAAGTGCTTGTCATGTGGGAACGCACTTCGCCCTACCTCGTCCAACTTTGCCTCGCCTCGCACAACTTCCATTTGGTGTCAGTTTTTTAGCCCGAGTGAAAGGGCCCGAGCATAGATACCTATTACCTACATAGTTTTTTGTATATTTATCTATAGTTATTGCACATGTGCGTTCACGAAATGAATTACTAGACTTCAGTAGTAAATCAGACGTCGTCTGAGCACGTTGTGTTATGCAGATCTGTAAAATTTCTTTAATCGAATAAATCATTTGAAGAAATTTGACAGATATTTGTATAAGTCGATGTGTGGTATGAATGTATAATTAATGTCTTCTAATTGTAGGTACTTATTAGTAAGTATATATTATAAGGCAATTTTTGCACTTGATTACTATTAAAGTGTGTGTTTGTTATATTGAAATAACTGCATTCTACTACATTCATATAAACATAATTTTTTTTTTTTCTATTTTTACGTATCCATCTGATTGTTTCGGGTAATATCTGAAATGGCTGGACCTATTTTGACGGAACATTTATTTGCGAGTTATTTTAGAGAAAAAATATTTATATATTGCTTCCGAGGTGAAACAAAGTTCAGCCAGTACCTAATAAAGTTACAGCAATTATTTTTTAAAGAATTATCAAATCAACATATTTTATTCCTGCTATTATATTACCTACCACTAGAGATAATTTTTGTAAAGGAACTTTTGGTCGTCTCATTCTTAATTTACCTACATAGTTTTTTGTATAGGTATTTATCTATAGTTATTGCACATAGTGCGTTCACGAACAGAATGACTACACTTCAGTAGTAAATCAGACGTCGTCTGAGCACGTTGTGTTAAGCAGATCTGTAAAATTTCTTCAATCGAATAAATCATTTGACGAAATTTGACAGATATTTGTATAAGTCGACGTGTGGTATGAATGTATAGTTAATGTCTTCTAATTGTAGGTACATAATAGTAGATACCTACTATTATGTACCTACAATATACATATAAGGCAATTTTTGCACTTGATTATTATCAAGTTATTATCGTCAGAAATCTAAACATATAAATAAAATTAAAGTGTGTGTTTGTAATATTGAAATAACTGCATTCTACTACATTCATATGTATCATAATATATGTATATATCATATGTTTTCATATGAATTGTCTTTTTCAATTTTGTCCGTCCGCCTGTTTGTTCCGGGTAATCTCTGAAATGGGTGAAACCTATCTTGATGAAACTTTTATTTGCTGGTGTAATAACGAGTAACTTAGGCGAATTATTATTATTAAATTGATAATCAATATTTTATTCCGCTACTCATATTACCTACGGCTTTAGATAGTTTTCGCAAAAGAAATTTTTGAGCGTCTCATCGAAAGAAGCTAATCATGAAAATTCAGCTTATTAATTTTATATCTTTAGGTACTACTACTACTAGGTACTACGCTTGATTTGATAATATGAAAGTTAAGTTATAATAATACTAAAAACATAACTTCACGCCTTTTTCTACCAGAAGGTGTAGGCAGTGGCTGTTAAAGCCTTGACTCCCCGACACAAAGTTGTCAGTCCTCGATATTAATAATTTTCGAAAAAAATACGAAAAATAATTGGTATGAGTCTGGAATCGAACCCACGACTTCTGTATCAAAAGACTATATAAATACTAATCAATTAAAAAAAGAGCAAAATTAATTCGATACATGTTGGAAAAAGGGGACTCTTTAATCAGACCATTTAATTTTTAGGACAAATATTTATTCAAATAATTTAAATATTTATCTTAAGATTACTAGAGAAACCATCAGTTACTATAAAACTTTTAATAAGAAGATCAAATTAATCACATCTTAGTGTGATATATATTCACGTAATTAAAATACGCGAACAACGGCAGCTACTACTTGAGCGTCCATAACATGCGTGCGCAAGCGATGGGCACCGTAGAGCGACTGAGAACTTTCGGAAGTTGTACGAGAATGTGGAGAGCCACTTCGAACTTTCTCGAAGTCGCACAAGGAACTTTGCCGAGCACTCCGCTATAATTTGGACGCAGCATAACACCAGCCACCAGTACAGTCACCAGTAACAGCCTACCGTTACAATAGTATCAATGCCCTACGTATTATTAATAATCTACCTAAGTTATTCTGACCGTTTACGCGGAAAGGCGGTAGTTCAAAAGTGGAGTATAAATGGAGAAAAAAATATAATCAAGCGCCGCAGATTTCGATAATGGAGTGTTAAATGTACCAAAAAGAAGCTCTAATTTAAAATCTGATGATAGATATGACGCAAAAAAAAAATTGCCTTTTTGAAATGCTGAAGCGCGCCTGATTAATGGATATAATAATATATTATGGCTCTTCTTTATGTTTTAAGCGTGCTGTCTTATCTGATAATTATCTGGAGAGTTTCTCATAATCACACAAAGATAAAAATCGTTGTAGTTAATTAAAGCTTTTCAATTAAAAGCTCAGGAAATTGCATGCAAATAAAGAAGTGTATATTTTTAAATAGAATTATTTTATTTATAAGTAATAGATAGAAACTTGAAGAGGGAATTCAATCACTCTCAAATTGTCAGATTAGTGGAATTTACACTATTTAGCATGTAATTAATTGAATTTAGAATAATTAAATCAAACCCTGCCTTGATCTGACGCGCTCCAGAATTTCCACATCTTTTTGTTCCTTCCTTCCTTAACGAGCGGCCTTCTACTCGTATATGTGGCTCATATTCGGTGAGAATACTTAACTAGGTATCTCCCTGTATATTAATTTACCACGCTGTAATAAATCCTGAAATCCCTTATTAGGCCATCCCATAAAACATTTTAGGAGAAAATTTGCCTGTCCCAACTATCATGTCCCAACTATATTGTACGCCTATTAGAGCATGTTGCGTTTGTACCTGCTACATTCATAATAAAACCTGTATACCTGTAACAGTCAATAAATTAATGAATAAAATAAAATAAAATAAAAAGCCTTTTATTTCCCATAACCTTAAATAACAGTTTAAGTTTCACTAGTAAAGTTTAATATGCTTTACAATTATTTATGTATTTATAAAGTTCTTGTATTACCATAAACATAAGCCTATACATATAGACACACATACATATGTATGTCTAAATTTTAATATTATTATACAATTAGTGTTTTTCCCGGTTATGAGCCCCTCCTTGGGTGAAGGCCTCCTCCAGTTGTTTCCACTTTTCCCTATCATTTGCTATATTTTGCCACTCATATCCTGCTGTATCTTTTAAATCGTCAGCCCACCTTCTTCTTGGCCTACCTACTTTTCTTTTCCCTTTAGGGCCTTTCCAATTTATAGATTTAGTTGTCCATCTACCGTCCTTACATCGTGCTATGTGACCGGCCCATTGCCACTTAAGTTTCAGAGCCTGGGTGAGAGCGTCAGTCACTTTTGTCCTTGCTCTTATAATGTCACTTCTAATCTTATGTATTTTTCTTACATTTACTATACTTCTCTCCATGGCCCTCTGTGTTGTTAAAATTTTTTGTTTGGCTCTTGTCGTGAACACCCAAGTTTGACAGCCATATAACAGGCAGGGTATAATGCAAGAATCTAAGATAGTTTTCTTCATAGTTAGTGTGTAGTCTCCTTTTAGGATCTCTTTGTATGACCAAAACTTGTTCCATGCTTTATTGGCTCTCCTTTCGATTTCGTCTTCGTTGTTTGTTTTCTTGAATGACACTTGTTTACCGAGATAAATGTAGTGGTCTACATATTCTATTATATTTTCTCTAACGTTGATGAGTTTTTTACTGCTGTTTGTCATTACTTTGGTTTTACTAGCATTCATTCCTAATCCTATTTCTAAGCTTGCTTTGTCTAGGGAGCATAGCATTTCTTGTAGGTCTTCCGAAGTTTCTGACATAATGACTATATCGTCGGCGAATCTTAGATGAGTTAAATAACAATTGTTTATGTTGACACCTTTGGTTTTCCATTCTAACTTTTGAAATATATTTTCTAAAACAGCAATAAATAATTTAGGTGACAATGGGTCTCCTTGTCTGACTCCCCTTTCAATTTTAAAGTGAAACTTTTATTACATCGTCTCAAACTTTTTCGTCTGCGTGTTGCATGTCGCGTGACGGTCGGCCGCGGAGTAGGGATAAAGTGAAAGGCGCTCGTCAGAGCGCCTTTCACGTCTATTATCGTTTATTTATTATTAATTAATTACCCAAATATACACTTTATTTTTGTAAATAAATACCGTAAAAACATGTAGAAAAACACCCCCAGACGCCGTACAAAGAACACAATAAATATATTTGTTTGTTTGCACTCGGGTGGGATCGAACCCGCCCCGACCTCGTGTTATCGGTAGTGCGGTTTACCGATGCACCACGAGGCCCGTATGAATGATTGTCTAATTACCGTCCTCTTTACCAATTTCGACACATTTTCTAGGATCGGGTTTGTTTGTTTGTTTGTTTTTTACATACATACATATACGTACGTACGTATTGCAGGCGGAGAAAAAAAAATAAATTATATTATTAATATAACAAATGACACGATAAAAGGGAATATAATAAATTCGTATGTATTGTAAACGACGGAGGCTTTTAAGTTTCCAATTCCAAAAAGTGAACTACATATATGTGACAATGGTGAATTTAAATAAATCAATTTGCCCTATTGTGAGATTTGTAACTCATAATTTTGGCGCGAAAACGCGGCGCAGGTGTAAAATTTGTAAATGTTCGTCAATTTATTAGCGATAAGATAGTGCTCTTTATATATGTATTTGTCACATTTTCATAATAAATCAAAATATCATATTTACTGGAGGAAAAAATATCGTTTTGTTTTGTAAAGATCCTTTGTTGTAATGTTGTTAACGTTTAATAGGTGTCGCGTTAACCCTAGTGCCGTAGCTGGAATACTTGTCGATTCGGGCGACATCTATCGATATAATACGATATTACGGCAGAATCATCAATAGTAGCAACCTAGTAGCGCCATCTAGGAATTATTGTCGTGACCACGTAAAATAAAAAACATTTATTAAACCCTATTAACAAATACAAGATGGCAATTAAATTAAAATCGCCCTTATCGCACAATCCCCTGAAAGCCGGTGACGTCCGGTTCGATTTCAAATTAAACTAGTTTTCTCTCTCTTTGCAAAACTGCCACTGACTTGTAACTAACGAATTAGTGGAGGAAGCAGACTGACGCCTTTCTTACTTTACTTAAGTTTCCAATTCCAAAAAGTGTGCCAGGATTCGAACACGCGACCTATGCGATTCGGAAGCCGTGTGCTCGACCACTGGACCACCGGAACTACATATATGTGACACAGTTATGTTCGTCAATTTATTAGCGATAAGATAGTGCTCTTTATATATGTATTTGTCACATTTTCATAATAAATCAAAATATCATATTTACTGGAGGAAAAAATATCGTTTTGTTTTGTAAAGATCCTTTGTTGTAATGTTGTTAACGTTTAATAGGTGTCGCGTTATCCCTAGTGCCGTAGCTGGAATACTTGTCGATTCGGGCGACATCTATCGATATAATACGATATTACGGCAGAATCATCAATAGTAGCAACCTAGTAGCGCCATCTAGGAATTATTGTCGTGACCACGTAAAATAAAAAACATTTATTAAACCCTATTAACAAATACAAGATGGCAAGTAAATTAAAATCGTAACCAATATTTTAGGGTAACTAAAATACGTGAACAGTGACTTACATTCGATTTTCGAAAATTTTTAGTTAAATGTCTATAATGTGAAAAAAAGTTTCACTTTTACGGTGGTTTCATAAAACCACACAAGTTTTTTTATTGCTGTACCTCTAGTCACTAGTTTAACTTTGCTTATACTATTACTATATACGAATTTTAAGATGTTTATATATTTCGGGTTGATATTTAAGTTGTTTAATGTCTCCCATATAGAACTATGGCTGATGCTATCGAACGCTTTGCTGTAATCAATGAACCCAAGGTATAGTGGCCTGGTAAATTCTTCATATTTTTCGATTACTTGCTCTAGTGTCTGTAGGTGTACTAAAACTGGAGCGGAATCCTGCTTGTTCTATGGGTTGGGCATTATCAATATCATTTGTTATACGTTTTAAAAGTAATGACGAAAAAATTTTGTATATATTGGCTAGTAAGCTGATTGGCCTATAATTATTTATGTCTAATGGATTCCCTTTTTTGTGCAGCAATATAATATCTGATGTACACCATTGAATTGGCACTCTTTCTTCTTCTAGTATCAGATTAAATAATGTTGTAAGGGGCCTCACTAGAAGTGAAGCGCCTAGTTTTAAGGCTTCGTTCGTTATCCCGTCGGGTCCAGGGCTTTTGTCTGATTTTACTTGTTTCAACTGTATGTATATGTCTATTTCGTCTATAGGTCTAAATGTTTGCGTGCTAACATGATGTGAATACTCCATGACGGGATAATTATCTCTACATTTATATAATTCTCGATAGAAAGTGGTTGCTTCGTGTATGATGTCTTGTCTCGTATTACTTTCTCTGTTTTGTCCTTTTAATTTTTGTATCCACGGTTTGCTTAGGTTTAATTCTTTTAGGGCCCTTTTCGTGCTTCTTAATTTATTTAAATTTTCTGTTATAATTTTTCGCCTATTTTCACTATAGTCTCTTTTAATAGCTCTGCTAGTTTGTTTGTAAAGTTGACTAAGTTCTTTCTTTTCGATTGGATCCTTGTTTCTTTTTAACGTTAGTTCGCTTCTTTTGTTTATTAATCTTATTGTTTCTTTACTGAGTATATTGTGCTCTTTTCCTGTGCGGTGACTATTTTCGTAGGTTAGACTATTTTTAAGACCTTTTTCTATTTCGTCGTACAAAAGTTGTACGCTTGTGATGTTTTGCAAGTTGTTGTCAATATATGATTTTAGGTTATTTGTGAAATGTGTTATTTCGTCTTCCGTCTTGGGGATTTTGGGTGGTGGTCGGAAAGCTTTCCTGCTCATTTTCAGTTGATCCAAGTTTAGTGTTATTCTAATTAGCCTATGATCTGTATGGAATTTTACATTTTTAAGAACTTCGTAACTCTTGACTTGTTTTAGGATATTTGTCAATATGTAATCAATTTCGTTCTTATAGTTTTCGTCTGGTGACTTCCACGTCCATCTATTATTGGATTTTTTCCTAAAATATGTGTTAACTATTGCTAATTTGTATTCAAATGCATAATTTATTAGCAGTTCTCCTCTTTCATTTCTTTGGCCAAGGCCAAAGTTTCCAGTGATGAGCTTTTCGCCTTCTCGGGGTTGTCCGATTTTTGCATTGAAGTCTCCAAGTACCAGGACTTTATCGTCGGATATTGTGTGAGCTCTTTTAAGGTCAGAGTAGAACTTGTCAATATCATCTTGACTGCATCTGTCTGTCGGTGCGTATGCCTGAATTATAGAGATGTTTAATTTGTCAATTTTTAATTGTAGTATCGCTACTCTCTCGGAAATTCCTGTAAAATTTATGATATTCTTTTTCCATATCTTTTTTATGAGGAATCCGACGCCGTATAGGCCTTTTGTTTCTCCTATGTGACAGAAAATGTGGTTTGTATATTCTTCTATGTGGCACCCCATTCTTCTAGCTTCTGAGAGTCCAAGTATATCACAGTTTATATTTTCAAGTGCACTAGTGAGCTCTATGTATCGTTCTGTAGATGCTAGGGACCTTACATTATAAGTTCCTATTTTTATATAGTTTTTATATTCTTTGTTCTGTTTTGTGTCTTTAAGTTGTTGTGGTTCTACTGGAGGGTTTTGGTCTTGCTCTTCCACGGTGACCAGCCGGCTTGGAAGATATTTTTTAAGTGTTCTTCTCATTTTATACTTGTCATTGTTGTTTCTCAAGAGAGGTTGGAGTGCTCGTTGCTATGCTTTGTTGTGTTCTTTGTTTGTGTTATTAATGTTTGTCAAGTGGTTGAATATGCCAGGTTTTATTACATTGTCGGGCAAACTGGAATGTATCGGCTTTGTACGGGTAGAGTGAGCTTTCTTATTTTTATTTACTTCCCGGGTTATGTTCTTTTGGAAGTCTTCTGGTGAATTGAAGAGGGTCTTTTTATTGTTTCTATTTGTATTTTTTAATACAACAAGTTTGTCATATTTTATTATAGCTATGTTGCCCTTTTCTCTTTCAGAAATTACCTGCTTTTGTAACTCTTTTCTTGTTTGTATAACTGTGGGGGGGTAGTCCTCTTTTATATAGTATGGTGTTCCATTAAGAATTCTTTTATTTTTGAAGATACCAATCTTTTTTCCCAATGTTGCAAAGGTAACTATTATAGGTCTGGGCTTATCGGTCTTTTTCCCTATTCTTCTAATGACTTCTAGGTCCGTACACTCTATTTTTAGCGGAAAATATTTATTTATAAAGCCTTTTAACATGCTTTCCATACTATGGTATGATTTCTCTTCTTCTTGTAGCCCAAAAAATACTAGATTACGTTGCCTTGCCTGTTTCTCTATATGGTTTATTCTATTTTCTTGCTTTTCGACCCTTAATTTGAGGTTTTCATATTTACTTTCTAAAATAAAATTTTTTTCTTCAAATATCTTGTTTATATTAACTGTTACTTTGTCTGTCACCTCTTCTGCTGTTTTATTTATTAGCTTCCTTTGTTCATTAAGGTCTTTTTGGATTGAACGAAGTGCTGCCATCACCTCTGACATCTCTTGTGCCATTGTATGTAGTGTTTACTTGTATTGGCAATATTTATTTGTTTTGGTACAAGCAGTGCCGCCTATTGTCTTTTAAGGACAATCAAATAGATCATGTGTCAGTGGAGCCCCGTAAGTGTAGATGGTACTACCACTCTCTGACAGATGGCCCTAGTGAAATAGTGTTCACTATACAGTGGTGCCAAAATTCTGCAGCGGATGATGTCAGATTTAATTACTCCTTTTTGTTAGAGGGTATTTTGAAAATATTTTCACTAAATTGTCTTTTAACGCATATTTACAGCTGATATATTTTTGAAGTGGAACTTCTAATGTCTCGTGCAAGCGCATTTAACGCTTTTAACGCCCCCTTGCGGCCACTATTAATATAATATAATGGTAACAAAAAAGCCAAGATCCATATAAACCAAGGACGAAAAGACATAGCGACTTTTTAAACTACCCGTACAGACATCTAGTAGCGGATAGTGGTACTAGCTGGTCATAATTGATATAACAATAATGATGAACAACATCTTTTTACACAACAAGTGAACCTACTCCAGAATTATAATTGAAAAATAGGATAGTTAAAATTCAAAATAACAATTTTAGATAATTATGACACCAGTTTTAGTGCGAAATAGTTTGTAAATCTATAAATTACTTTTTTTAACAATCCAAATTCATTATCTTCCGGCGGCTACTAGGAAGTTTTAAAATTTAGTTCTCATATGTTTTAATTATTACATAGAACGAGTTGGTACTATCTAGTATTAAGATATTAATTATGAAAATAATTATTATGAATATTCATGCAGCATTAGTATTGATTTAAAGAATAGAAGGCAATATCACCAAAACAGTTACGAATCATGAATTGTTAAATCACATAATTATAAATTTCGCGCATTTTACTTAACTAAATAATAGATTTTAGTAATATTTTGACCAGTTTAAGTACGAAATATTTTGTAAATATTGAGTTGATACTATCTAATATTAAAATATTAATCATGAAAATAAATATTACGAATATTCATGCAGCATCAGTATGGATTTAAACATTTAAACAATAAAAGGAAATATCACCAAAACAGTTATTAAATATAATGAATTGCATAATTAAGCACATAATTATAAATTTCGTGTATTTTACTTATCTAAATAATAAATATATTTCAGTAATATATAGACATAAATAATATAAATTAACTTCACGCCTTTTGTTACCCGAAGGTGTAGGCAGCGGCTGTTAAGCCTCGTCTCGCCGTTATGTTTACGTCCCAAATGGAATAGGTGGCGAACCTATTGCCATACCGGGCACAAGTTTTTCAGTCATCGATATTTATTACACATAACTTCCGAAAACAATTTTGAAACGTCATTGGTGTGAGCCAAAGTCTGGAATCGAACCCGGACCTCTGGATCAGAAGCTGTGTGCTCGACCACTGCGCCACCGAGACTAATAATAACATGTAATCATAATTAAATCAGTTTACCTAGTAAAGTTTTATAGGGTTATCAATTATCATTACATAGTATAAAACAAAGTCACTTTCTGCTGTCTTTCCCCTTATATGCGCATATGTTTAAAACTACGCAACGGATTTTGATGCGATTTTTTTTAATAGTTAGAGGGTGTCAACGGGGTGGTTTTGATCTATAATTCATGTATAGTGTAGAAATAAAAAGTGATAATTTTCAAGATTTAAAACTTTAATCGAAAACGCTGCCTGAACCCTAAGTGATAAATAAAAACAATGTACTACATTATTATACACCTCTAAAAGGTCTACAAAATATCCGGAAGGGCATATATCTACCTCTTAGGGATAACCCACAATGACCATTTTTATTTTTTACCAGAAATAGTGGCTTATTTACGAAGCAATTTTAAACATTACAGCATTCATTTTCATCCAGTTAACTATCTTAAGTAGATTGTGCTTTTAATATAGATCAATATAGCCCTTTACAGCATGTAATTTAAACTAATGTTTACGAAGATATTACAGTATTAACATAGCGGTACATAGCAGTTGCGTTTGCGCGCCATAACGCGTGCTGATAAATAGCACAAATTGAACTTTTTAAGATACAAATATTACTAATTTATTTCTTTTAATGCGGAACGAAGTTCGCCGGGTCAACTAGTTATTATATACAGGGTTAATTTTAATATACTAATACTATTCTACACATAGCTCCTTTGTGTCATTCTAAACAACTTTTCTTTTATCAGTTTTACAAAAACCTAAAACTCTAGTAAAAAAAACGATTTTTAAGATTTAAATGTACCATCTGACATTTTGTAACTCTGTATTTTGTACTAAACGTACCTATTTCACCCGATTTTCATTCAGAGTAGCAGCTCTGTTTATGCATCTAAACAAGAGAAGCGAGTTCCCGCGCTTTCTACACGAAACTGCTTTTAATTCACATACCCAATCGGATATCGTGTAGATTACGAAATTAAAGGTGTTAGAAATGTATAGCCTAAAAATACATTTCTAACACCTTTAATTTCGTAATCTACACGATATCCGAATACACTTAAAATTTAATGTATTTCAGGAAATTTACCTACCTATTTAATGTGGGTATTTAAGTGAAAACTCGATTATTCCGCCCACGATATTAAGCATTCGAGATTATTATATTACGGGCGACTAACATATGTTTGGCTAATGACCTACGGGAGCAGTCAAAGTACAAATGCCGCGTGACCTTGCCCCGCTACCCCCCCATACCGTTGTCACTCGGTGCGCTCAATGCAATACGTAGACTTAGTTAATATTTTACAACTACCGATTTTAATTATTTAAATTTGTTTGAAATGAAAAAAAAATAAAATTGTGATTTTTAAAAAGTCGTAGAACAAAAGTGTTAGGTAATTACCTACAGAATATACCCTTAGCTAATTATTAGTATATTTGAAATAACCCTGTATAGTTGACATCATATACCGCTAGATGGCGTCCTGCGCCGACATATGTAAGTTCGGGTGAATATTAGAACTCAATTTTGAAGTAGATAGTAGTCATCTCGGTAGTCTCGGCGGTCCAGTGATCGAGCAACCCCCTCCTAAATCAAAAGTTGTGGGTTCTTATCCTAGCTAACACAAATGACTTTTCGAAATTATGTTTGACAGCTGAGTGTAATAAATACCGATGGCTGAAAACTTTGCACCCTGTGTAGGACAATAGGTTCACCACCTAACCCAATCGGAACGTAAAAAAACAGCGAGTCGAGGCGTAACAGCCACTGCGGGAGCCCCGTACCGGGCCACGGATCGCGCGACACCACCGTAGAGGCGCCGAATCTCGGTGGAGGCGGTGTAACGCGCTTGCCACCCGTCCTACTCGGGGGACCATCCTCGCGAAGTACTCCTCGAAGCTCCAGAGGCTGTTCAGGGTGAGGCCGAGGTACTTCAAGTACCTCGCCACCGGGACAGCCGTGTCACCCACCTGGATCCGCGCGGCTGATGGTTCCCAGCGCCGACTGAGGCGGTGGAACCACAGAGCCTCACTTTTGTGAGGCGCAGCCTCCAGCCAAATTCTACCTAGACCCAGATAAATATTTATACTTGGGTGGGGATCGAACCCGCCAATCTCGATTCTACATTCGGTAGTTTTACCAACGCACCACCAGACCACCATTAGCAGTATATTATAAATCTATATTGTTAATTATTTATTGACTATTTTTAAGTGTCGGTGAAGACCTATAAAAATAAAGAAAGCTATTGTGAATACATGTTACTAAGTTCCACTTCTGTAGCGCGGCGGGACTCCACGCAAATTTTTTATTTTATTTTATACTATTAGTCCGTTGTGGTATAGTGTTCACAGAATGCCTATAATTTCACTATTTCAATAAAAAGTCATTGTACTGGCGGATATTATATCACTGTTTTTGCACTGTTTTATTAGTTTATTGTTTTTATTTTCACAGTATCCGAACACTTTGAGCACTTATACGCATTTTTCACTGCTTTCCTTACTGTAACATGTGTTGTTATAATTAATTTAACAGTAAAAACACAGAGCTGATGTTGACAGTGGCACTGCCGCGCCCTCCCGAGGGTGTGTCAAATTAATGAATATGAATATTTAATTTATTTGCATTATTTAATAACAAATATCACTGTCTGCCCTCTTTAATGTAAGGTTCAAGATATGTCATATATAAACTTCTGCAGTCAATCTTCTCAATATCAATTTTCAATCAGTGAAATGCCAAGAAAACACTGAATATCAACGTAAAGTGATTCATGGTGCGTTTGCTTGGTTAGGGAGGTATCCGGAGGTACAACCACTTCTTCAATCCCCGCTCCATCCCACTTCCGACACCTTTATTATCGCATTTTACTGGCCGTAGTATATGCCGGGTGGCATTCATTGCCTACACCTACAACACCGAGAGGGTCGCCTGCTTTTAAGATAATATCAAAAGAAAAATAGGGAAGGGAAAATTATTCAGCTTCGGGATACCTCTCTCAGAGAAATAATGGCGTCTTGAGCCAGTATAAAGTATTTCACCGATCGAGGCGGCCCATTTCTGCAGTAAAGTAGTTAATAGAGCTGCTTCGCTGCGGAAACGGGCCTCAACCTGGGCCCGGCTGGGCTTCAGAAATACTAATATAAGTAATTTCTTCGTGTGCAGTATAGCTTTTGAACATTTCTTACCTCTCACTTATTCCCATAAACGTTGTTACTACACACTTACACGTGTACATGCACACAACGATGGATTCATGATCTGCTCCTAATTTTCTGATCTCCCAGTACTCTCTCAGAAAATCGATGAATACTGAAATTGAAAGTGAAATTTTGATCTTGCGCACTGCATCACCAACGTAGCGTATCAACAAATACGCCATATAAAGTATGTATGTAATACCAGGACTTGTGCGGACTTTTAATATTTAGGATTTAAAATTAATGCATTAAACATAAAAAAAAACTGATAATCACTAGAAACATTTCCGATTTTTTTTATTTCCATGTCTGAAGTCCGTATTGGTGAAAATGTCTGACATCCCCAGCTCGGAGTAATGTCTAGAACCTTATTTATCTAGATCGAAACAGTTAGTAAAACCTAGATTAATAGTACACATGACCAACAGTAGTAAGGAAAAATAAACAATATTGCTTATTCCAGACACCGGCTAGGGCGGACCTGACGTTCACAACTACTACTCTGATAAACGTGCATCTCCCTCTCATCATCATCCCTCTACTTTAAGATATGTATGCTGATTCACTCACTCAAGTTTTTAGTTGATACGAAACAACTAAAGATATATCTGTTCAATCCTCGCGAAGGACTTGGCGAAAAACTGGCGAACTCAAAAAGAAACTGACGACTTTGCTGAAACTGAAAATTGTTAGATTCGCCAATTATTGATAATTATTTGGCGATGCTTAATTGTGAAAAAAGTTGCCTGTTTTATACTAAGTCCTAAAAAATTCTGACGATAAGTTTGGTTATTTTTAAGTAGTCGTCAGACAAGCTATTATAAAACCTTAAGATAGTGTTATCAAGTATTTAAATTGATATTTCTTTTAACAAACAAATGAAATATCTATTTATAAATAAATTTAATTTTGAGAAGAAATTTTTGGCGGAAATGAAAATTTACAATCTCCTTTATAGTCTATGAACCTTGTACTTCGAGCTAACGAGATTGTCAATACTTGCTAGTCATTAATGTGCAGGACTATATTATACTCAGGACTAAAATAACTCTTATTGCTTTCATTTTCTAACTGCATGTATTGATTTTGTTTCTACTAAAAATACTAAGAAATACCGAATGTAAATAAAATTTTATTATTGAAAACGGAACAATAGTCGCAACAAATACTAATAAATAATAATCTACATACCTAATATGCTATTCACGCACTTTGTATATGAAGGAGCATGCGATGAAATTTATTTCTCGATGCGCCCGATTAATTTTAAAATTTTAAAATATTGTCACTAAAGGTAAAGTCATCGGTACTCATCAGACAACTTCCAAAAAGTCATTCGTGTGAGTTATAACTCGAATTTGGAAACTCTAATTAAGAAACCGGATTACTTAATCATATTACTATAACGATACTGACATTCTCTTTATATTATTTCTTTCTGACATTTTCCTATAAGTTCTTTGAGGTTGACAGAGCCATCTGTTTAATTAACCATCTGAGTGACTAATTTAAACAGATCAAATATTATAACTTTCGCTCTATCCCATTCTTGAGTTTTAAACGTCATATTGTGTGACATATGTATACATACATAATACATAAATGCGAATACGCAAACTGCAACGTCTGCAAAGACTGCAACACTGTACGAGAAATGCATCGGTTTCATTGGAGTTACCAGGAGCACATAACTATGAAAGAGGTAAAGTTTCGGCTTCTAAGATACCAATACTAGATTTAATAAAGTACTTTACCGGGCGCTAGCAAGCACTTAATAAAATTATTACCTAGTAAAATTTGTGTTTATTAAAAAAAACTTGAGAGGTGTCAAAGGACACCCGGATGAAACGAAATTCCTATCGATCAATTAGTGAAGGAATTGTAATAAAATTTTAGAACTAAAAAAAACATATATAAAATATGAAAACATGGAAAATAAATCTTCAAAAAGAGCTCCGATACCGGGATTCGAAACCGAGCCCCCTGTATGAGAGCAAAGTATCCCAGTCACTAGACCATTTGGGTAGTTATACATTTTTCTAAATAAGCCGATACTTGAAAGTGCAGTTTGGCATGGAAAAAGTGTCGTGACAATTTTTTCCGTCTAGCCCCCATTTACAACGCGCGATAAGGAACTTCGTTCCAAAAATAGGATCAATATTATGCTCAATATATTAAAAAATAGTGCGTGGTGTCCCTCCACGCTAAAGAAGTGAAATTTCTTTGTACTTTGTGAGATACATAATATAATTATGACATACTAAGAAGTAAGAAGTAGAAAGAGCACATCTGACTTAACAACGAGCCTCGTGGTGCGTTGGTAGAACTGACCGTAGAATCGAGATTGGCGGGTTCCATCCTCACCTGAGTATAAATATTTATTTGGGTCCGTGTATTTTTCACAATATAAGTATTTATGTAAATTATCTAGTCTCCATAACAGAAACGACCGAAGGCTATATATAGTATAATATAATCAACCTCTGTGCCTGGTGTTTGTGGACTATGAGAAAGCATTTGATTCCGTTAACACTTGAGCTGTGCTGCAGTCCCTTTAGAGAGGCCAGAATGACTATCGGTATATAGAAAAGTTATGTCTGTATAAAAAGCCACTATGTCAGTCCTAATCGGAGCCCGATTCTATTGCTTAAACGAGTCAGACAAGGGGATGTAATATCTCCGAGACCGTTTACCGCTGCATTGGAAGACGTATTCAAGCTCCTAGACTGGTCCGAATTTGGCACCAACATGAACGGTGAATACATCACGCACGCAGCAAAGCTTCCCAATGGGAAAATCTCAGAAATATAAATATTTTGAGACAATATAAGAAAATATCGACTACTTATGCTTTACTAATAAGAAAAGCATAAGTGTAGTTGTTGTAATGACAAGGTATGGTTTTACCACACATCATGTATCAATGGGCTGGCTCAACAGGTCCAAAATACCACTACCTATACACATATACATAGAATACCGTGAAAAACATGCCGCGTGCCTAATTTTTTTGGTGAGAAAGGTATCCCGAAGCCTTCTCCATCGTAAAGGCCGGCAACGCATCTGTAGCTATATGTTTTGCATGTGTCCATGGCCGACACTAGTCACTTACTGGCAGGTAATCCGCTCAGTTGTTTATACAATATTACAAATAGTTGCCGAAAAGACTAAAAAGAATTTCGAAAATATTTAATGTGAGTTAGGATTGGATCCCGTCTTTCATGATTCAGAAACGATGTGCTCGAACCTAAATCACAGATACATGCATACTTAAAGAAAAATAAAATATCTTGTCAAAATATAGGTACCTTATATGTTGGAATTCAGTAACTTATGAAGTTCCTTGAATTTGCTGCCAGGTATATTGTGTTTGTGTGGAAACTCCTTAAAATACTTGGTGTCACTCTATTTTTAATTTTTAGATGTGTGCGTACATATCCAATTAAGCAAATCTGTGACCACTTACTGTTTATGATATCCTAGTATATAAAACTACTTAATAACTTATTTGCCTAAAAATTAAAGCCCCAATAAATATTTTTTTTTTATTTAGCTTGCACTGTATGTATGTATGTATGTAAGTATGTATGTTCGGTGGAATCTTGCAACTTAATTTTGAAGTAGATATCTTCAACCGATTGAGCTGAAATTTTGTATACACGTTTACTTTGGATGACAATGCATCATATAATGTGTGACATTATTCTATATCCAATATGGCGGACCACCCAAGGTGGAGGAATGGATATTTTAAAAGCATTTCTGCAATATGGGTATCAAATGAAAGAGCTTATTGAGTGTAAATCAAAAAATAATATGACGTCATTCTAAATCCAATATGGTGGAATATCCAAGATGGAGAAAAACATAGTTTAAGCTTCTGTACAATATGGATATCAAATGAAAGGGCTCATTGAGAGTAATTGAAAAAATAATGTGACGTCATTCTAAATCCAACATGGCGGATCATCCAAGATAGAGGAACTGTTTTTTAATGCATTTCTACAATATGGGTATCAAATCAAAGGGCTTGTTAATAATAACTCGAAAAAAAAATATGACGTCATTCCAAATCCAATATGGCGGGAAAAATATTTGCGTTTCTCCAATATGGGTATCAAATGAAAGGGCTTTTTAATAGTAACTCAAAAAATAATATGACGTCATTATAAATCCAATATGGTGGAATATCCAAGATGGAGGAAAACATATTTTAAGCTTCTGTACAATATGGGTATCAAATGAAAGGGCTTGTTGAGAATAACTCGAAAAATAATGTGACGTCATTCTAAATACAATACGGTGGACCATCCAAGATGACGGCATACATATTTTTGATGCATTTCTACAATATGGCTATAAATTAAAAATCATCATTGTGATTAAACGGAAAAGAAAGCTCTAAGCTGAAATTGAATAAGATGATCGCCTTATTGAAGAGCTGGACTGTTTGAAATTAAGCGGTAAACTAACTTGCAATAATGATGCGTTGAATGAAATGACACTAACCTAGCCAGCTATAACTTAAAATAAGAAAATAAATTAAAAGCAAAAATCCTTTTTAAAGAAGCTTTTATTTAAGCGCTCTAAAAATAAGAAAATAATATTTCCTTAAAATTTCAAGTATCAACTTAGAGCCTCAGTATGTACAATTTATATAATAATAAAAGCTTGTCGCGAGGTTTGAGTTCCTATCAGTAGGTAATTAAATTGCAATAGATAATATAGTAAAGTTAGTACATTAATTTACATGAGTGTTTTGCCCATTTCTTCTCATGACAACCTTACACTCAGAATCGTCCGTGCGTTTTTGTTCCAATGAGGCAATTTTCTCAAGCGCTCGTGTTTTAATATGTTATGCTTTAAATATAATATTAAGTTAAATATCTGTATTTACGGACTATATTTAACTGTGTGTGAAGACCCAAGAAAATAAAGCTATTTTGATTTGATTTGACATTATAAAATTAGTACAGTTTATTTACAACTCGCGCGACAAGCTTTTATTATTAAATAAATTGTACATACTGAGGCTCTTAAGTTGATACTTGAAATTTTTAAGGAAATATTATTTTCTTATTTTTAGAGCGCTTAAATAAAAGCTTCTTTAAAAAGGATTTTTGCTTTTAATTTATTTAATATTTATATTACAATTAATAAAAAGTTGACGTAATTAGTTTCGTTTCAAAATAAACGTTAATATTAGGTCGGGGAAAAAGTCTTTTCGCATAACGTAGGTATAAATTTATTATAAAATTTCTTTGACTGTACTATTTGTGTCTGGCTGGTTTTGGTAACATTAAAAAGGTTACATTATAAAGAAAAGAAAAAAATAAAAAAAAGTTGTTTCCCGCTATTTTTCATTTGTTTTTCTCTCCGTAAAAATGAGTAAATCTAATGAAGAAATTCGATACATTTTAAAATTTTATTATAAAAAAGGCAAAAATGCAACTCAAGCAGTGAAAAAAATTTGTGATGTTTATGGACCTGATGCAGTGTCAGTAAGAGTAGCACAAATTTGGTTCAAACGTTTTCAGTCCGGAAATTTTGATGTTAAAGATGCACCTCGCTCTGGTCGCCCTGTTACGAATAAAATGGACGCCATTTTTGAAAGAGTGGAGCAAGATCGGCTTATTAGTAGTTACGATGTAGCTGAAGAACTGGGAATTGACCACAAAACAGTTTTGACCCATTTGAAGAAAGCTGGTTATACAAAAAAGCTCGATATTTGGGTGCCACACGAGCTCACTCAAAGAAACTTAATGAACCGTGTACTCATTTGCGATTCATTATTGAGACGTAATGAAACCGAGCCGTTTTTGAAGAGATTGATAACTGGCGATGAAAAGTGGATCACGTACGACAAGAACGTGCGAAAAAGGTCGTGGTCGAAAGTTGGCCAGGCTTCACAGACTGTGGCCAAACCTGGCCTAACACGAAATAAGGTGATGCTGTGTGTATGGTGGGATTGGAAGGGCATTGTTCATTATGAGCTTTTACCGTCCGGCAAAACCATCGATTCTGATCTTTACTGCCAGCAACTGATGAGATTAAAGGAAGCAGTCGAGAGAAAACGGCCGGAATTGATCAACAGGAAGGGTGTGGTCTTTCATCACGATAACGCTAGACCACACACATCTTTAGCCACTCAGCAAAAATTAAGAGAGTTCGACTGGGAGGTCCTAGTGCATCCACCATATAGCCCTGACCTTGCGCCTTCAGATTTTCACCTGTTTCGGTCTCTTCAGAATTCTTTAGGTTCTGTAAGGTTGACCTCAAGAGAGGACTGCCAAAACTATTTGTCCCGTTTTTTTGATCAGAAGTCCCAAAGTTTCTACAGTAACGGGATAATGTCTCTGCCCACAAAATGGCAGAAAGTTATTCAACAAAACGGTACATATATATTGTAAATAAATGTAAATAAACTTTGAAAAAAATGTCTTGACTTTTCATACAAAAATACGAAAATACTTTTTCCCCAACCTATTATAAGATCATACAAGATATCACCTTCTAAATTTTACAGCATTTAACTTTTTGATAACTAATTTTAAACAAATTTGACAGTTATCGATAATTAGCAATCAATAATTTGTCAATAAATACATAAGGATTACATGAACTGGAGGAGCTCTCACTTGAATTATTTATTGTATTTAACAAAGTCTCTGTCACCCCCAATATTTGCTCACTCGATTTATGACAATAAATATACCAGGATCTCATAAACAGGAGAAGTTTGAATTGAGTGCATACCAAATTCGCAAGCACAAATTTAAAGGAGCAAACTACTGTAGCGAAACGTCATAATAATAAATGTTTTCGCAGTGGCAGAGCCACGAAGCTTACTCTAGGAATAAGCTCACCATCAGATAACACGCCTGCTCGTTTTCCCCCCTCCCCCATAGGTGTAGACCATAGAAAATAATAATAATACATACATACATGCATATATAACTTCACGTCAAATCCCTTGCGGGGTAGGCAGAGGGAACGGAGCGCCATAAGGCACGATTCTTACACACCTCACTCGCTTCGTTGACTTTCATAACTCTTTTCAGGCACGCGCGTCGTTTTTTGAGGCTCTAACATCACCTTCCTCTAGAACACGTTCTATTTGGTCATGGAATGTGTGTCTTGGCCGTCCTCGACTCCTATATCCATCAGCTTTTGCATTGTATATCTGCTTAGTTAATCTTGCATCACCCATCCTTTCTACATGACCGAACCATCGGAGCATGCCCTTTCTTACCTTTGCTTCGATACTCTCTTCCAATCCGAATTCCTTCTTTATAACCTTGTTTTCGACGCGGTCAGCGAGGGTCACTTCGCAGGTTTTGCGCAATGCCCTCATTTCGACCGCGTTTATCCTACTTTCATGCATACTCTGCCATACCCAGCTCTCACTTCCATATGTTAGCGTTGGGATCAGTATTGCATTGTGGATTGCTAGCTGGGCTTTTCTATTAATATTTTTTGTCCCCAGGAATCTGCCCAACGCTGCATTTACGCTATTTCCTATCGCCACTCGTCTTTCTACATCCGCGGCGTACCTTCCATCCCTACTAAAAGCGCATCCAAGATATACAATTTCAGTCAACCATTATCCATATTTCTGGATTCCTCCCTTTCAAACAGCATAACTTTCGTTTTTATCACATTCAATTGTAAGCCTATCATCAAACAATCATCTGTCATAATAGTGACCAGTGTTTGCAGGTCAGACGGCGATTCAGCTAGAAACACATATTAATAATATAATAAAAAAAACATCTAAAATTATATTTTTTTAATGCCACAGTAGTTCAATGGTACAGTACTTCGCTTCTGAATCACGATGTAGGTTATAAAGTGGGCTCACACCAATGACTTTTCGAAATTTTTTTCAGAAGGTCTCTGAGATAAATATAGATGACTACTATGCCCGGTGGCAGATGGCAATAGGATCGCCACCTATTCCATTTAGCACTTCAACATAGTCGAGTCGAGGTGGTTAAGCCGCTGCCTACACATTTGGTTAGAAAAAGGCGTGACTTTACGTTATGTTTAAGTTTCGTGTTCCGGATAGTAGCACTAATAAAACTACTATTATCGTGCAATAAAAGTCAAATTACCTTTAAAATTATTACAAGTTACGATACGTCCAACTTCAGTCGTCCTAATAATTTAATAATAATAATATATTGACATTAATATATTCCTAATCATTAATATAGTGTTTAATATGTATGTATGATATCTATATATATATATATATATATAAAAGAAAGTCGTGTTTGTTACAACACTTATAACTGAAGAACGGCCATACAGATTTGGCTGAAAATTGGTGGAGAGGTAGCTTAGAGCCAGGAATAACACAAAGGATAGAGAAAATAGGGATAAACTGCGAGTAAAATACTAAAAAATACAATTTAACCATGCAAACGATTCGTAACCACATTTTGACACACAGGGAAATCTGACCTTTAAAAACATATCATAAAGTTTATTGTTAGTTGAAGGGTCCATCGTTGGTCAGTGTCGTATGGATATTGACATTTAAAATTTCAATCAAAGGTCAAAATTTGTTGTGTCATTTCACTGTAATATATTTGAAGTATCAAGTATTGCAATTTGCAATTATTTATATTAATATGTGGTTAAGTTATTTTTAGACTAAAAGACTGTTTTAAAATTTAAATAAATCATGCATTAGTTTGGAGCAAGCATCGCAGAGGCGGTAACATTATCCAGCAACCGTATGCCATTTTTGTTAAAGTTGTTGACGGTGACAATAATTTATTAGGTCAGATGACATCCACTATAGAGGAAAGCATGTGGTAAGTCATCCCTCACTGATCAGACCAACTTCGTGAAGCTCAAGAGCGGATCAATAAGTACACACATTTCGCAACACAACCTGGCGACCTGCATCGACAGGATACTGGAAGGACACTGAAAGGAAAGACCACCAACTATTAGGACAAATTAAGTCAATTAGAAGGAGCCAAACTTTTGACAACATGGATAGTTGGAAAAGACGACATGTTGTGCTGAACCCACTAAGAGTGGGACAAGAGCAGGAAAATGATGAATTTGTATGGGAAAATTAAAAAGTTATGAATGTTGACATACTAAGTCAGGTAAGTCAATTACATGTTGACTATTTACAAGTGTCTGTGAAGACCTATAAAAATAAAGTTATTTTGACTTTGAACTAAAATTACAAATTGTAAAAATATACGGTATATGATTTATTTTGTTGATCTTTTGGGATAGTGTGGTATTTTACTGCTACCTGAACTTTTCTCACTTTAATTAATTACATATTATGATGCAGAGGACAAGGCGATGGTAGGCGGTAGTCAATGTAATGTGCGAAAGGCCATCGCAAGTGCTAACCGCACTGACGACTAGAAAAGATTGATCAAGAGAAGAGTCGTATTGCTATGTCAGAATTTTGTTTTAATGTAATTGTAATATAACCCTGTCGGGCACGGCAAGCACAAAAACAGCCACACGACATAATTAAATTAATTAACATTTAAGGTCTCGGTGGTCCATGGACATGTAGAAAGAATGAATGATGCAAGGCTGACTAAGCAGATATACAATGCAAAAGCGGATGGATGTGGGAGTCGAGGACGGCCAAGACACACATTCCAAGACCAAATAGAACGTGTTCTGGAGGAAGGTGCTGTTAGGAGCCTCACAAATCGACGTGCGTACATGAAAAGAGTTATGAAAGTCAACGAAGCGAGTTAGGCGTGTAAAAATCGTGCCTTATGGCGCTCCGTTCTCTCTGCTTACCCTGCAAGGGATTTGGCGTGAAGTTATATATGCATGTATTGTTAGGCGTTGAAATACTTTAATTTCTGGAATTGAAATGATCATTTTTATTAGCTTTTTATTAGCATCACCTGTATGTTTGTATGTTTGTAACCGACTTCTTTTTAGTGTTCATAGTTCACTTCTCGCACCATCTAGTGGCAATCAGCGGAAAGTCTACGTTATCAACTTGAAACGAGTTCCTTGTATAAGTCACAGATGGCGCTATTCCTCAAATTCGGTTTTGATATCCGTCGCTTTAAAATAGTTAAGCAATAGTTTAAAAAACTAAGAAACGCGCTTGTTATAGAAAACCGAACTAAAAAATATAAAATAAATAATAGTTTAAAAAAACTAAAAAACACGCTTTTTATAGAAAACCGAACTAAAAAAATAGAAAAAAAATAAAATAATATTTTATTTTAAAAAAGCGTGGGGTGCATGGTGTCAATAATTATAAATATTTTATTGACAGATATGAGTAGAGTGATTATCATTTCGATAATATCTTAAAAAGCACCTCACGCTTTTTTTAAAATATTTTTTTTTTCTATTTTTTAGTTCGGTTTTCTATAAAAAGCGTGTTTTTTAGTTTTTTTAAACTATTATTTATTTATGAAATAGGAGGGCGGACGAGCAGGCGTGTCACGTGATGGTAAGCAACCAACGCCGCCCATGGACAGTAGCAACACATATAGTGTTACTGTCGCGTTGCTGACCTTTAAGTGAAAACGGATAGGGAAGGATAGGGAAGGGGGTGGGCCTCCGGGTACCTCTCTCACCGAACGAAACGCGGCCACGCGAGCCACTTTAAGTCGATCTTCCAAGAGGTCGTGGTATTTCACCGATCGTGCCGGCCCATTCATGGAGCAAACTGCTTGGCTCTACCATTGTTAAAAGTAAAATGTAAAATACTAAGTATTTCTTGGCCAATCAATATCTATATCTACACTAATATATAAAATCGGAGTGTCTGTTTGTCAAATTAAAATAACCGCTTTTTACGAAATGCATGTATAGATCAAAATAGCATTTTTTTAGAATATTTTTCTATCTGATTGTTCTGGCTAATGGCTGGACCGATTTTCACGGGACTTTTTTAGAAATAATCTTCTATTTACTCATATAATGCTTTTGAGGTGAAACAAAGTTCGCCGGGTCAGCTAGTTTTTAATAACCAAGCAATTACCTCATATTACTCATGTACGCATTATGAGACAGTAGTACGATAAAAAGAGATAGTTTCAGGGCGCTATGTATGTGTGGGTTTGTGTCTACATTGCATACACTGCAGTCGCTCACACTAATGTAAACGATTCTGCTGTGACCTGTTCTTCATGTTTATGTCATCCTGGTACATAAAACTACCCGTTTACTTGAAATTTAAGAAAACTAAATTGAATCAGGGCAATCAGTGAATAAATAAATCATATTAATTACACTTTATATATTTGTAAATAATGTAATTTACTTACTTCTTATTATTTTAAATAAAGTATTACACTTTTCAAAAATCGATGCCTAAAAATGTGACTAATATCGATGACTAAAAAAAATTTGTGCCCGGTATGGCAATAGGTTCGCCACCTATTCCATTTGGGACGTAAACATAACGGCGAGACGAGGCTTAACAGCCGCTACACCTTCGGGTAGAAAAAGGCGTGAAGTTATGTTACACTTTTTAATTAACTAATTATTTATTTTGTGTATTTATTACAATTTTATTTTAATTTGTCAGTAACCTTAACAACCGAAGAGTGTGTATGTGAAGAGGTCAAACAAATGAAAAAGGGGTGTATTAATTCTCTGCCGCGCAAGGGACTTGGGTTTTGTTGCTTTTCTTGTCGTGTGAAGTTACGTATGTTGTGTGTGTTATTTAAGTGAATCCCAAAAAAAAGTGATATACTACTCTGTGTAAAAAGTATCGGGCATATGTCAATAAAGAGACCCGCGTAAAAGAGGTCGTTCTAATTTTTTTACTGCATGTTGGTAGCACTGTACTGATTTAGCGCGCAAAATTTGAACAGTTTAAGAAAAAGTTTAGTTTAAAACAAATTAAATGACAGATCCTGTCATTTAATTTGTTTTAAACTAAACTTTTTGTTGAAAATATTGTTGAACAAAGAGTGTGCCTTAAATTTTGTGTTTCGAATGATATTTCATGTGGTGAATCACTAAAAATGTTGCGAAATACCTACGGCGAATCATGTATATCGAAAACAAGGGCTTATGAATGGTATAAGGCTTTTAAAGAAGGCCGAGAAGTAGTAGTAGACTTGCCTCGTTCTGGTAGACCTTCAACCGCTACGACCAAAGAAAACATCGACAGAATCAAGAAGCTAGTGCTCGAAAATCGACGTATGAGTCTGAGACAGTTGGCTAGTGAGGTGAACATATCTTTTAAGTCCGTCCACAATATTCTCATTGATATTTTAGGCATGAAACGCGTCGCCGCTCGACTAGTTCCAAAAGAGCTCAATTTTGTTCAAAAAGGGCAGCGAAAGCATGGCGCTGAAGACATGGTTTCCCGAGCTTCTACGGATCCGACCTTTATGAAACGTATAATAACTGGCGACGAGACATGGGTTTATGAGTATGACATGCAAACAAGCCAAAAGTCTTCAGAATGGCGTCTCGAAAACGAGCCGAAACCCAAAAAACCGCGGCAACGTCGCACCAAAATCAAGGTGATGCTGACAGTTTTTTTTGACTACCGTGGTGGTTCACTCCGAATTCCTTCCAGAGGGAGAAACAGTGATTATAGAATATTATTTAGGCGTCATGAATCGTTTGCGTGAGAGTATCCGCCGAAAACGTCCAGATTTGTGGCGACACAACTCATGGATGCTGCACCATGATAATGCACCATCACACACAGCCATTATAGTGAAAAAGTTTTTAGCGAAAAATTCAACAAACGTTCTCGACCAAGCACCCTATTCACCTGATATGGCTCCGTCTGACTTTTTTTTATTTCCCAAGTTAAAATTACCACTTCGAGGAAAACGTTTTGAGTCAATAGAAGCCATAAAAGAAAATTCGCTGAATGAGCTAAAGGCCATACCGCAAATAGCCTATGAAAAATGTATGGAAGACTGGGTGAAGCGGTGGAGATGTTGTATTGCAAGCGATGGGGCCTACTTTGAAGGCGATAAAATAAATTTAGATGAATAATTTGTATTTTTTGTTTTACTGACAAATTCCCGATACTTAGTACACAGAAGGTATATAAATATGTCAATAGTCCAACATGACTTTCTTAGTAGTGTATTGCGTTTTGTCTATTGTATTATGTAAATAAATTAATTGCATTATTTAAGAATTTTTAGTCACGTAGCATAAAGTTCGTGTTTAACTTTTTTTATGACGTAACTTTTTAATTTAATTAGAAACAAATTTCTAATTTTTCTATATCATATAAATCAAATTTTGAATATACTAGCAAAGAATAATGTACATATCTACATCAATGAAAAAAAATGAACAGGACAAGTTTTACAAACATATACTTTTGTAAAAAGTACAAAAATCAGCCACAGTTACAGAACTAATTCAATTTATTATAAAAATAACTAATAAATATTTATGATTTTCTTAAATATTTGACATTTGGTAGGTCCCGTTTAATTCTCCAACAATTCTCTGCTGCTGGAAATAGAAAGGCTTTAATTTGTTATTATTAATTTCGTCGTCGATATCATTTTTTATGGGAAAAGGGGCAAATACCAGCAGTCTGGGTCACCTGATGGTAAACAACTAGTGCCGCCCATGGATATATAATTTATAAAATATATATCCCTTATTCTGGGGCAATCGAGTAAAACAGTTCTTAGATGTTTTTTTAAGTGATAACAATTCATATAAACAGGACAGTATATTTATATTCATTACTAGCTGACCCGGCGTACATTGTATCGCTTCAGAAGCAATAAATAAAAGATTATTCCTAAAAAAAAGTAAGTTACCATTATTACACCAACTATTTGCCAAGAAAAGTTCCGTCAAAATAGGTCCAGCCATTTCAGAGATTACCCGGAGATTATCAAAGGGGGAGTAAAAGCACCAAAATTCTATAACTTAATAATAAATTATAGATTTTTGATAATTAGATTCATGAAAGTCAACGAAGCGAGTGAGGCGTGTAAGAATCGTGCCTTATGGCGCTGTTTTCTCTTGTAATAAGTTATGCATGTATGTATGTAGTATTGACATCTATCAGCCATGGGTATAATCTTATCTCACTTTAACGACTTTGTTTCAGTTTTTTTTCCACTGCCACGGTGTCAAGCAAACAAAGTACCCGCCTGCTTGTGTGAAGTTACAGTGATATGATCAGCTCGCTGAGTGGGGGATAGGGCTATGCTTCTTATCTCGTTGCATCACAGTAGGGAGATACGCAAGATATCTAGCGTAATCGACATAGCTAAATAAGTTAGCACGCGCACGCGCACGTTAAGTGGAGGTAGGCAGGCCACATCACTCGAGAAACCGACAACCGTTAAAACCTCGACTACGAACCCGTCGACGAGAAATAGGCAGCACCATGATCCTAAAAAAACCGACGGAAGCCAATGGAATGCACAGGTCCATCAGGTGTGGTGTTCAATGGGGGAATCCTACGACCAGCAGTGGACCCCGAGAGGCTAATGATAAAACAGGTTACTATTAAGAAATTGGTTCGTCGATCTATTTATTATATAAAGTAATTTATCCAGAAATTAATTATCCATACCTGAGAAAATGGTGTCTGCCATGCCCGGCTTCGCCCCTTGTTATATGAGTAAAATCATTGGGCATATCAAGTCACTAATTGCGGCTGCTTAGAGCTTCTCTTTTTGAGGTCATGAAGATGAAAAAAAAAAGTTATTGTGAGATAAAATCACTTACTAGGAGAACACGAAACACTAGGAGATATTAATATAAGTTAACATAACTGTTTCGTGTATTGGAAGTAGGGCAAAACAGCTCAGCAAATACTCGCAGATAGAGCATTACGTACATATAGCAGTATGATTACTAGCGTTACGATTTGTCACTCAAAACCACATATCGTTCAACCGCCTAAAACTAGGTTAGAATAACCTTAGGTCCCCGAATAAAAAAATATAGGGGGCCCTTAACATTAGGAAAAGTAAAGATAATACATATAGATAATTTAATTTCATTCGATACTCCTAATATTTCTCGGTCACTTTCAAAATAATTGGAATTAAATATATTGTATCTTTGCTATTTCTTTGACGAAATTATTTATCAAACAATTAGTTTATTACAACACTTATTTATTAAATCGTCTATTTATTAAATGATTTTTAAATTTTAAACAATGGAAAGTTTTGCTTAAGTCCGTTGGAGGCTCCCACAGCCTGAGAGCCCCGTATATTTCATGGCAAATACAACGGTAGCGTGAACCATCTTGAAACTGAAATTAAGTAAAATATAACTCTTCTTATGTCTAAAGTCCTAGTATTCTAGACCGTTCAACTCGCTATTCCGTCAATACTGAGCGACGAAAGGCGCAGGATCTAAAATTCACTTTCAGTTTCAATATAACAGTATCGATTTTCCTAGTAAACTTATACTAAGATGAAAAAAGAAAATTGTCAACATTGTATAATAATATATTGAATTTTGTGTTTATGTATTTTACAGAATATCTATCTATATTTTTCTCTGCCCAATCCACTTGTGCATCGTCACAGCCATTAAATGCGACTTAACAGTGCGAAACATGCGATTTAACAGTGGTAGAACCAAGCAGCTGGCAGCATAAATGGGCCGGCTCGACCGGTGAAATATCACGACCTCTCAGAAGATCACCTTAAAGTGGCTCATGCTGCGTTTCGTTCGGTGAGAGAGGTACCCGGAGGTCCACCCCCCTTCCCCATCCTGAACGTTGAAGAAAGTCACCACCACAACTTCGGCTGACTTCTTCGACTCGTAAATATCATGTCTCAAACAATGGTATGTGGTAAACCCACACACATATGTATGTGATTTTTTTCGTACTTTGATACTTTGCTAGTTTTACTACATATATCTTCGCATTTAATACTAATTGCTGTTATCGTTAGATAGTCCATTAGTCGAGCACCCCGCTTTTGAATCAGTCAAGTCGCGGGTTCAAATCCTGGCTCACACTAATGATATTTCGAAATTATTTTCGAAAGTTATGTATGATCTATTGAATAAACTAAGTAATTATCGATGAATTAACTATCCATACCAGAAAAAATTGTGTCTGCTAGACCTGGCTTCGCCCCTTGTTATATGAGAAGAGTCATTGGGCATCTCATGGCACTAATAACAGCTGCTTACAGCTTCTGTTATTTGAGGTCACGAAGATCAAAGACACGTTATTGTGAGATAAAATCACTTACTAGGAGAACATGAAACACTAGGAGATATTAAGTTATTAATATGACAATGTTTTGTGTAATCGAAGTAGTTCAAAACAGCTGAGCAAATTTTTGCAGAAAGAAAACTACGTACATAAAGTAGGCAACTGGCGTTAAAAATCTCAAACAGTAACTCAAAACCACATAGCGTTCAACCATCCAAAACTAGGTTCGCATAACCTATAAAAAAATAGGCCCCGTATAAAAAAATGTTTAGGGTGCCCTATATATTAGGCCACCGTAACCGCCACACAAGAATATTGCGCGGACCGTTACAACCGAAATTTAACTATCGCGCCAATCATCGCACGGTAACAGAACGCGGTGATTTACAACGGCTCTGCGTTTCAGCGCCACTATGCAAGCGCGCGAAGCTAAACTCGCGGGCGCGAACCGTCGCGACCAATAATAACGATGAATACGAACGCGCGACACTGAACCCGCGGGCGCGCTATGCCGCTACCAATCACTGCGGGAGAACGCAAGTGCGCCCGGAATTTTGTAAATAACGGTTGAATTAGTTAGTAATAAATAGACGAAGTTTTTGTAAATAGGATTATTATTAAGCGAACAGAGGAAGAATATACATAGTACGAATACTCTACGGGAGTTTTATTTAATACAGTCCACTACAGTTTGGTCCTTCGAGCCGGGTCAGAAGAAAGAAGAATCAATACTGGAAATTATTTCGAAGTGAACTGGGGCGTGATCGCAAGCACCAACTCCGAATAATTGAACTACAGTTTGTTACTTCGAGTAAACCGGATCTTAGGAACAATTTTGAAGAACTGAACTCTCGACGGCTTACTTCGAGAAATCTCATCAGCAATGGTTTTCACCAGGAGTCAGACCGACATGGAAGAAACCAGAGAACGCCGCTGTGAGCCCCGGCAAGTGGAAACGGAGGTCCTGAACCAACAAAGAACCGCAAATGAACATGAAAGCCTAAGGGTAAGTCGTCACTACTTGTCACCTAACACGCCACCAGAAGTAATGGCCACTACCGATAACCTCGCTGGTACCTCTGAACTCTTGGCCTCTAGAGACCCACCTCGAACCAGGTCACCAGGGAGCTCAGTACGTTCACACCGATCAACCGCAAGCGTGGCTATGAGAGTGAAGATGGCAGAATTAGAGGCCGCCGAAAAGCTAGCCGTCCTGAAAAGAAAAGAACTGGAAATTGAAGCAGAATTAATTCGGAAGAGGCTCGAGGCCGACGTGACCGCAATACATGAAGATCAAGAGAGTGTTCACGGTGAAGTTACGACTGAAAACCACCACCAGAAGGTCGACGCTTGGCTCCGCACCAACCCTGTGAGTGATAAAGAAAAAAGTGGTCAGAAGACCAAGATCAGGGAGGACCAGCAATTACGACTTGAGGCGAAGGGAAGATCACCAAGTCAGACCAGATCAAAATCCAATATTGATCAGTTAACAGATGCCTTGGAAAAAGTAATAAGGCCTAGAATTAAATGCGTCGACTTACCTACATTTTCCGGTACACCTAGTGAATGGTTGACATTTAAGGCCGCCTTCACAGATTCCACTAGAATTTACAATATATCAGACGTAGAAAACCTGCAGAGACTGAGGAATTGTCTGAAGGGAGAAGCACGAGATATAGTAGCAGCCCTCCTTTTCACTGCTACTGATCCTGAAGTCATACTGAAAACCTTAGAACAGTGCTTCGGTAGACCAGAAGTAATCATCGATCGAGCCTTCGAAGATTTGAAGAAACTTCCGAAGCTAGGGTCATCAGCTATGGAACTGAACAACTTCGCCGTGCGGCTTCAAAACGTGGTCTGTGTGTTGAAGAACATAGATCGCCATGGATACCTTTTCAACCCCATGCTGGCCAGGGAGGCTTTAGATAAGCTAAGCCCTCACGTCAGGTCACGCTGGTGCGACTATGCCAGTGACCATGAAGGGACAGCAGAACCGGAGATCGTCATGCTGTCACGCTTCCTTATGCGAGAGGCCGACCGAGCTTTACGATTCACTTACGCCCCCTCTACAAGCACTACGGTAAGAAAAGAAACCCGACCCGCTGTAATTATGGGAACGAAAAGGAAGCCGAGCGCCGTGTTCAACCTCACCCCACCCGAAAAGGAACAGATAGACAGGTGCCCCAGTTGCGAACAAGCACACGAACTACCTCAGTGCCCCAAGTACATAGCACTGACGATAGATGAGCGCTGGGAATTAGTACGCGACAAGAAGTTATGCTTTCGGTGCATCACGAAAAAACACCGACGCACCTTCTGTAAGGCAAAGCTGTGTGGAGTATATCAGTGTCGCCGCCCTCACCATGCCACACTCCATCAAGAAGAAAATAAGAAACAGTCTGAACAAACCGCTGAATCTGTTTTATCGGTGGCCACCCGAACAAACGCCAACCCTAAAGCAGTTCTGCTCAAGATGTGTCCTGTCACCGTCGTCGGACCACGGGGGGAGGTCAGGACCTTTGCACTACTGGATGAAGGAGCAACTATTTCTCTTATCGATGAAGAGTTAGCGCACAAGATTGGGGCTAATGGCACAATACAGCGACTTCACATGAAAGGAGTAAACATGTCTCAGACCGAGCCAAAGAGTCAGCTGGTGACCGTACAGGTAAAAGGAGAAGACGGCGTGTTACATAAACTACGAGCACGCACTATAAAAAACATGAAGCTTCACCAGCAATCCGTACCGAGTTCACTGCTTGAACAAGAACACCTACGAGACTTACCTACTGATAGGGTGTGCTACGATCTAGCACAACCCGGAATCTTGGTGGGAACAGACCATTGGGAGTACATAGTGTCCCGAGAACTGCGAGTTGGTCGATCGAACCAGCCGGCTGCATCAAGAACTCTACTGGGATGGGTAATCCATGGAACTATGCCTCGCAACGTTATTGTAAGGAACAACGACAGCATGCTACACGTCTACGTCCCCGAACACGATGTAGATGCGACCGAGCACCGCGACAGATGTCTCCATGATCTGATAGAACACCACTTCAAAATCGACGCGCTTGGGATCGCCCACAAACCACGTGTAAGCGAATCGAACCTCCGAGCGCAAGAAATCATCGAAAGAACTTTGAAGAGAACGTGTAAGGGGTACGAAGTAGGACTGCCTTGGAAGAATAACGAAGTCAAGCTGCCACCGAGTTACGATTCAGCGCTTCGTCGTCTACAGAAGATTGAACAAAAAATGGACGCCAGACCCGACTTCGCAGCTGAATACACCAAACAAGTAGAGAACCTACTACAGAAGGGATACGCGGTACCCTGCGACGGCATAGAACAAAAGAGTAATAACAGCTGGTACCTGCCGCACTTTGCTGTACAGAACCCCAACAAGCCCGGAAAACTCCGACTTGTGTTTGACGCCGCAGCAAGAAGCCGAGGGGTCTGCCTAAACGACTATCTTCTGGAAGGACCAGACCTGCTGATGTCACTGCAAGGCATTATATTCCGTTTCCGAGAGAAGAAAATAGCAATCACAGCAGACATTCAAGAGATGTTCCTACAAATCAAGATCCAAGCGGAAGATCAACCTGCTCAGCTATTTCTGTGGAGAGGCACCGATCGAAAAGGACCACCTCAACACTTCAAGATGACGAGTATGATATTCGATGCAGCGAGTTCTACATTTATGGCACACTATGTTCGTGACTATAACGCAAAACTGCACGCTCATACGCACCCGCGTGCTTTTGAAGCTATCACCCAATGCCATTATATGGACGATCTGGTAGCTAGCTACGATGATGAACAGGAAGCGCGGCAAGCAGTCAAAGAACTTAGAACGGTGCACGCAACCGCTGGCTTTACACTACGAGGATGGAATACGAACCGGAAAGGTGTACTACGCGACGTGCCAGCAGAACTACAAACAACGTCGCCGACCGCACTGGGGGGAGAAGGACCAGAGAAATCCTAGGGCTCATCTGGAACGCAGCGCAAGATGAACTGGGCTTCAACACCTCGATGAACCGGGTCCCTGCAGAAGTACGCGACCGTAAACGAGCACCTACGAAACGAGAGGCGCTCAGTGCGGTCATGTCTATATATGACCCACTTGGGCTGCTGAGTCACTTTACGATTAGAGGCAAGATAGTTCTACAGAGCTTGTGGCGCCTAAAAATGTCCTGGGACGAACCAATACCGGAGGAAGAAAATAAACTCTTTACCACCTGGTTAGAATGTCTCATCGACCTCAGCTGTCTTCGGCTCAAACGCTGCTACTCTTTGGAGAGTTGCCACGACCTGGAACTACATGTATTCTGCGATGCCAGCGAACAGGCTTTCGCCGCTGTAGCCTATTGGAGAATCATCGAACAAGACGGAGGCATTAGGGTGAGTCTTGTGGCCGCCAAATCTAAAGTGGCGCCACGAAGAACTCAGACTATCCCTCGGTTAGAGCTACAGGCAGCAGTCATTGGAGCCAGGCTAGCGAATACAATCAAGAAAGAACACCGTGTCGAAGCACGAAAAACAGTATACTGGACGGACTCTACCACAGTACTCCATTGGATTAGGAATGACGCAAGGCGATACACTCCATTCGTCGCGCATCGACTGGGCGAAATCTCCGAACTCACGCATGATAAGGAATGGCGTTGGGTACCAACAGAGTTAAATGTGGCTGACGACGCAACTAGGTTTTCCACTGCACCAATCATCGTGACCGACCGATGGTTTGACGGCCCAGAATTTCTTTACCTACCGGAAGAACATTGGCCTACCGAAAGGAATACCACAGTAGAAGAACAAGACGTACTTTTGCACACGACCCAAGAGGATATAAAAAGAACATGGTTACCAGATTACACCCGATTCTCGAAATACGAGGTTCTGGTAAGGGCTGCAGCGCGCGTACTAACCTTCATAGACGCCTGTAGAAAGAAAGCTACACAACTGCAGCACAAGCACATAGAAAGAGCGGAACGTGCCTTATTGCAGCACGCCCAACAAGAGTGCTTCGAAAAAGAAATACAGTATTTAAAATCGAACCGCCAACTGTCAAAGGCGAGTCGACTGTTTAAACTTGATCCAATTTTGAACGACGGAATCTTGCGGGTGAGAGGCCGCATCGGAGCAGCAGACGCGTCTTCTGAAACGAAGCAACCCGTTATATTGGATGGCCGTCACCACATTACACGACTTCTTGTGATGCGAGAACACTGCTCCGCCGGACACGCAGGGCGAGAACGCGTGACCAACGACCTAAGGCAGCGCTATTGGATCATTCACCTACGACCTTACGGTACGCACCATCGAGCGACAGTGTCTTCTATGCAGAAGAAGACGATCAAAGCCTCAGCCACCAGTGACTGGGGACTTACCACGGGCACGCCTCGAACCATTCCAAAGACCTTTTACACATTGCGGTGTAGACTATTTTGGACCTATGGTAGTGAAGGTGGGACGCCGCCGAGAGAAAAGATGGGGCGCACTATTCACGTGCCTCACTTCACGCGCCGTACACCTGGAACTCGTCACATCATTGTCCACCAATTCAGCATTAATGGCCTTGCGGAGAATGGCAGCTCGACGAGGATGGCCGCGGATCATGTACTCCGACAACGCAACTAACTTTCGCGGCGCAGATACAGAACTAAGGACTGCATACCAAGAGTGGATGCCCTCCCTGCAAGAAGAGGGACAAATACATCGTATGGAATGGAGATACATACCTCCAGGGGCACCGAATCAAGGCGGAGCGTGGGAACGATTAGTACGATCTGTGAAAAATGCACTATCAGCTACTCTCAAAGAACGTGAACCAACTGAGGAGACCCTGCAAACTGTATTGACCGAAGCGGAGTTTTCCATCAACGCTCGCCCCCTAACCCACGTGAGCGTGAACTTGCAAGATCCCGAGGCACTGACACCAAACCATTTCCTACTTGGATCATCAATTGGCTTACCACACACCGGACCTTGCGATGTCGCAGATCGACGAACCTGGAGAGCTAGCCAAGCCCTAGCGGATCACTTCTGGCGACGTTGGGTAAGAGAATATCTGCCCTGTCTAGTGCCTCGCGGCGAATCGGCAGGATATCAGCGACCATTACAGATCGGAGATATTGTAATCATAGCAGATCACACCTTACCAAGGAATACATGGCCTATGGGAAAGGTAGAACGGGTATATAAAGGACCAGACGGCGGCATACGAGTAGCAGACATCTGTACAAAGACCGGAGTCTTCAAGCGACCTGTAAGTAAGCTCGTCGTCTTAACAAGGATGGAAGAGTAAGCTACGCAGGCTTCGCTGGGGGGAGAACTGTTAAGTACCTATGACGAGCCAGGAGGGCCCCTCCCGCCAAATCGTAACCGCCACACAAGAATATTGCGCGGACCGTTACAACCGAAATTTAACTATCGCGCCAATCATCGCACGGTAACAGAACGCGGTGATTTACAACGGCTCTGCGTTTCAGCGCCACTATGCAAGCGCGCGAAGCTAAACTCGCGGGCGCGAACCGTCGCGACCAATAATAACGATGAATACGAACGCGCGACACTGAACCCGCGGGCGCGCTATGCCGCTACCAATCACTGCGGGAGAACGCAAGTGCGCCCGGAATTTTGTAAATAACGGTTGAATTAGTTAGTAATAAATAGACGAAGTTTTTGTAAATAGGATTATTATTAAGCGAACAGAGGAAGAATATACATAGTACGAATACTCTACGGGAGTTTTATTTAATACAGTCCACTACAGAATGGTTATGATTTCTAACAACAAAAAATAATTACATAAATTTAATGATGGTGGTCCAGTGGTCAAGCACACGGCTTCTGATCCCGAGAGGCCCGGGTTCGAATCCTGACATTGGCTCACACAAATAACTTCTCGAAATTGGTTCGGAAGTTAAGTGTGATAAATATCGATGACTGAAAACTTTGTGCCCGTTATGGCAATAGGTTCGCCACCTATTCCATTTGGGACGTAAGCATAACGGCGAGACGAGGCTTAATAGCCACTGCCTACACCTTCGGGTAATAAAGGCGTGAAGTTATGTTATGTTAATGATATTTTATTTAATACTGCTAATAATTTCTCTCTGCCTACCCCACAAGGGATTTGGCGTGAAGTTAGGTATGTATGTACTTCTAATAATTCTTTCTCTGTCACTTTTGAAACAATTCGAATTAAATATGCTTTGCAATCTTTGCAATTTTTTTGGCAAAATTATTTATCAAACAATTAATTCATTTCATTGATTGTTTAGGTGCTCCCTGTGTTTCTTCGCATTTATGTCGTTGTGGAGAAATTGTCAACGGCAAAGGACATCATGGCCTCTTGCGGGCCAAAAGTGCCGGCCGCATTTCCCGTCACGCTAATGTCAACGACATTATCCGTCGTGCTCTTGTTAGCGTCAGTGTATCAGCTCTAGAATCGAACGGCTTGGTGCGCGATGATGGCAAGAGACCGGACAGGATCCTTTGCCTTGGCAGATAAATAGACCTTTGGTGTGGGACGCTACTTGCGTCGTCACTCTTGCGCTATCACACCTTTCAGGCACGGTAGGGGCGGCCGGTGCTGCTGCTGCTTCTGGAGAAAATTTACACAAACAATACGTTAGGTACAGAAACCTTGAAGGTGATTATGTTTTTGAGCCGTTTTGGGTTGAGGCTATGGGGACATGGGGTCAGAGTGTTCGTGCGCTCTATAAAGATCTTGAAAAGAGACTGATAGGGGCGTCTCGACCAGAGGCCTGGTCTAATCGTCGCACAGAGAATTAGCATTGCCATTCAGCGTGGCATTGCGGCCAGTCTTCTGGGCACGCTACCAGTAGACCGAGTTGCGGAGAAATTAGATTTCAGCTAGTTTTTTAATTGTATATATTGTAAATAATGTAATTTATTGAAACACTTTATTAAATATTTTTTTAGTTTGGGGGAAACTTGGACGCTAACTTTGAAGAAGGAGAGAGGCAGTGATAGAGCCAAGCAGTTCGCTGCATGAATGGGCCGGCTCCACCGGTGAAATATCACGACCCCTCAGAAGATCGACGTAAAGTGGTTCATGCCGCGTTTTCTTCGGTGAGAGAGGTACCCAGCCCACCCCCCTTCCCCATCCTTTCCTATCCTACTCCCTTAAAGGTCGACAACGCAACGGTAACACTATATGTGTTGCTGGTGTCCATGGTCGGCGCAGGTTGCTTACCATCAGGTGACACGCTTGATCGTTTGCCCTCCTATCCCATAATAAAAAAATAGGTTAAAAAAAAGGAAATTTTGTTTATATACTACCCATAGAATAGAAGATTTTCATGTGAATAGTTCTAAGGGTGTACAACTTACAGAATCAAATATCTCGGGTATAGGATCACTTATACAAATCAAGAGGGAAGACGAATCTGACATCCGTATAGTCAACGCCTTAATATGTACGGCCGGCTTGATTAAAGTGGCATTTGCCGCGTTTCGCTTGGTGAGACGAGTATCCGGAGGCTTCTAAATGTGTGCAGAATGAGACGCAACCGTCTGATAGTTTCAGGGCACTATGCATGTGTATGTGTCGACATTGCATGGCGTACCTTCACACTAATGGAACGACTGTGACCTCTTCATGTTTATGTCATCCTGGTACATAAAACTATCCGTTTACTTTGTTCTTAAGAAAATCGTGCCAGGGAAGGAAGGGCAAGTCACACACAACAGTGACCGAAATGTATTTTTTTTGCAATAAGCTAATTCTATGTAGTGTTTATTAGAACATAATGAGTAAAATATTTGTTACAAATTGAATGATGCTTTTTTCACAATGTGTCTTATGACTTACTACTGCAAGTACTTACTACAATAATATTATATAGCTTTATTACCTACTAGCTGACCCGGCGAACTCTGTTTCGCATTAAAAGTAATAACTGCTGCCCCGCTATGTTAATACTGCAATATCTTCGACAAATTTGAAGTCGATAGCAGCTATAGGTTAAATATGGGAATTTTCCATTGTTAACAACCCGCAACCCCCCTTGTGGGTGGAATTTCGTAAAATCCGTTCTTAGCTGACCTCTACTCGCCGAAAGGAATAATCCTACCAAATTTCAAGTCGCTACGCCTTATGGTTCCAGAGATATCGTGATGAGTCAATATATAGGTGGAAATCTCTTATATATATATAGATTTAAACATAACTTCACGCCTTTTGTTACCCGAAGGTGTAGGCAGTGGCTGTTAAGCCTCGTCCCGCCGTTATTAGTTTTTCAGTCATGGATATTTATCACACATAACTTCCGAAAACAATTTTGAAAAGTCATTGGTGTGAGCCAGTGTCTGGAATCGAACCCGGACCTCTGGATCAGAAGCCGTGTGCTCAACCTATTTAGTTTGCGTAATTGTAATAAGGCAATGTATGGACTACTGAGCTACTCGTATCTTCTGTGGTCCTGGTATATTAAACATATTATTTACTTCCTCGAGAAAAATACACATATTGTGATATTTTTTATTATTTTTATTTTAACAGTCTCGGTGGCGCAGTGGGCGAGCGCACGGCCTCTGATCCAGAGGTCCGTCAAAATTCTTTTCGGAAGTTATGTGTGATAAATACCGATGACTGACAAACTCTGTGTCCGGTATGGCAATAGGTTCGCCACCTATTCCATTTGGGACGTAAACATAACGGCGAGACGAGGCTTAACAGCCGCTGCCTACACCTTCGGGTAACAAAAGGCGTGAAGTTATGTTATGTGAGATATTATTATTATTATTTGTAGAAAAATAGAAATGTTGATCATAGTTCCAATAGCGGTTTTTTTTACGATTTCACACCAGTTACTTAACCGTATGATGTTTAAGAGTAGGAAATCAATAATACATAATGTGAAAAAAATTTGTTCCATTTAAAAGTGTTTATTTAGTTCCATTTAAAATTAAAAACTGTGACTTATCACCAATCACTAATCGATAATTTGCCAATAGATGTACTGGAATCACATAACCTAGAAGAGTTCTTACTTGAATGATACACATATACACCTACATATACACCTTACAAGGTGTATTTATTTTTTATTTTTTAATGGTTCTGTCGATTAAGGCCTCTTAAATGATGAATGTTAGATAGCTGTCGCACTGAATGGGAATGCTAATCCTCTGTCCGAAGTAAAGTACAGACCTTTGTTCGCGAGAGGCTTCGATCAGTCTCTTTGCAAGATCTTTATAGAGTGTACGATCACTCGGGCTAGTTATAATTAACAATATACGTAGTAAGAATATTATGTATCTACTTAATAATTAACCAACTGAATCATATTTGGTTACGAATACCTACATACATATATAACTTCACGCCAAATCCCTTGCGGGGTAGGCAGAGAGAACGGAGCGCCATAGGGCACGATTCTTACCCACCTCACTCGCTTCGTTGAAATTCATAATTATTTACTTGAACGAGCGTCGATTTTTGAGGTCCCTAACTTCACCTTTCTCCAGAACACGTTCTATTTGGTCATGGAATGTGTGTCTTGGCCGTCCTCCACTCTTACATCCGTCCGCTTTTGCATTGTATATATGCGTAGTCAATCTTGCATCATCCATTCTTTCTACATGCCCGAACCATCGGAGCATGCCCTTTCTTACTTTTAAACCGACGCTCTCTTTCAGTCCGACTTCCTTCCTTACAACCTTCTTTTCGACGCTGTCAGCGAGAGTCACTCCGCAGATTTTGGGCAGTGCCCTCATCTAGACCGCGTTTATCCTACGTTCGTGCACACCCTGCTATACCCAGCTCTCGCTTTCATGAGTTAGCGTTGGGACCAGTATTGCATTGTGCATTGCTATCCGGGCTTTACTGCTAATGTTTTTTGCGCCCAGGAATCTGCCCGACGCTCCATTTACGCTATTTCCTAACGTGACTCTTCTTTCTATGCCACGGTGTACCTTCCATCCCTGCTGAAAGCGTATCCAAGATATACAATTTCATTCTTTTAAACCACTCTCACTAGCTCACTACAATTTCATGGTCACCCATGAAATTGTAGTGAGCTAGTCAGAGTGGTTACCGCATACACACATGTTACCAATCCACACCTAAATTACTTAACCGTCCGATGTTTAGAAGTACGGAAAGCACTTAAAAGATGAGAAATTAATGAGAATTAATTTATTGTTAGTTAATTAAATATATAATGTGACTGGTAACGATTACAATTGATTACAATCGATATTGTTGCAATCGATTGTAATCTATTTGCCTATAGATTCATTAGGGTCACTTTAACATGAGGAGTTCTCACTTAATTTATTGACATTATACAGTCTCTCTCATCTGCATTTTTTTATAGCCAGATGTTCTAGGCTACAAATGTACTTAGATCTCATAAACAAGAGATGTTTGAATTATCCATACCATTAATATAAAGAGGTAAGGTTTCATTTTTTGTTTGTTTGTTTGAATTGAATAGGCTTCGAAACTACTGAACAGAGTTGAATAATTCTTTCATTGTTCGAAAGCTACATTTTTGCTGAGTGACGTAGGCTATATTTCATTTTCAAAAAAATTTAGTTTCTTATTTAAATTACGATAAAGTGTGAAAAATATTAAAAGACCTTCTTACATCGCGTACACTGCGAAATCTATTGATGATAGAACAAAATGATAAATAACATTTTTTAGGACACACCATTATCTACAATAAAATCAGTGGCAGCATGTCTCTAACTATTATAGCTCCTTATTTGCACCTTATCAAAATAAATGATTTATTATTCAAATAGAATCTGTGCCACTTAAACATAGAAAATACTGGTTTGAAAAAAAAAGAGATTTCGCCAAAGAAAATAAAGCTAAATTTTTAGAATGTTTGAGTTCTTTATCATTTAATAATGTCTTTGAAAGCGCTGATACAGAAGAGGCGTTTAATGCATTCCATGATACTATTACTCTCTTTTATGACCTATGTTTCCCTACAATTACTGTAAAAATAACTAAGAAAACAACAAAAAGTAAATGGATATCAAAAGGTTTAGTGCGTTCCAGTAAACATAAGCGTCACCTTTACTTACGTTATAGATTCTTACAAACTAATACAAATAAACAATTATATGATACTTACAAAAAAATATTTAAGAGATGCATGTTGCAAGCTCAAAAAATTGAAAGTTTCAAATACATTAATAATGCGAGTAATAAGTGTAGAGCGGCCTGGAATATAATAAAGGACAATGCAACATGTAAACGAAACTCGGGACATATAGATAAGGTAGTAATTGACGACACTGCATACTCAAACCCGAAACAAATAGCGGAGCTTTTTAATGATTTTTTTATAAACTTGACAGCAAATAAGAATAATTTATCTGACCCTAATCACATTTCTATATATCCGACACCAATTTCTCTCGTTCACAATACGATTTTTTTGACCCCATTGACTTATGTTGACATTTTTAGAATAATTAAATCATTAAATAATACGAA
Source organism: Euproctis similis (assembly GCA_905147225.2). NCBI lineage: Eukaryota > Metazoa > Arthropoda > Insecta > Lepidoptera > Erebidae > Euproctis > Euproctis similis. The sequence continues at coordinate 7,134,880 of LR990107.1, forward strand.
TTCTACAGGATATGACTATATCAAAACTGACATACTTAAACTTTGTGCCAAGATAATATCAGCCCCACTGTGTCATATTTTTAATCTGTCATTGGAGCAGGGGCATTTTCCTTCAAGACTTAAACTATCAATTGTAAAACCTCTCTTCAAAAAAGGTAATGATACAGATATGAATAACTATAGACCCGTAACGCTGATCCCAATTTTGGCAAAGATATTTGAAAAAGCCATGTATGACAAATTATATAACTTTTTAGACAAGAATAAAATTCTCATCTCAGAACAAAACGGATTCAGGAAAAATTATTCAACGACCTTGGCTTGTTTCAATCTTAGTAAATTAATAACTGAAAGCCTTAATAATAGAAACAATATTGTATCACTATTTTTGGACATGTCCAAGGCTTTCGATTTTGTTTGCCATAAATTGCTACTTTACAAGATGGATAAATACGGAATACGTGGAAAGGCTTTGGAATGGTTCAAAAGTTACCTTCAAAGCAGATACCAGTGCGTAGAAATTCTCAGCACATCTGGCAGGAATAACACACTATCGAGATCCCAGTTTAATTTGAACAAATCAGGAGTACCACAGGGCAGTATTTTGGGGCCCTTACTGTTCTTAATTTACATAAATGACTTACCTAGTATAACTGATAATAAGTGTGTACTTTATGCAGACGATACTACAGTTGTTATTGAGAGTAATAATAGAAACGAACTTGAGAGTAAAATTAGCGATACTCTGAGTAATATAATTAATTGGTTAGATCATAATTATTTACATATTAACATAAACAAAACTAAAATGATTCAATTTCAAACTTACAACAGCCGCTCTATAAACCTTAATATTAAACATAATTATGACAAAGTTGAAGAAGTTGACTCCACTATATTTTTAGGAATAACTATAGATAAATACTGTAATTGGAAACAGCACATAGAAAATATCTGCTCGAGTTTAGATAGATTTGTCTATGTCTTGTACCGTCTGAGGCTAATATCTACCTTAAAAACTGCACTAAGCGCATATCATGGCTACGTCTCGTCTAAGTTGAGATATGGTCTTATAATATGGGGTAACTCAGTGGAGGCAAACCGAGCTTTTGTAATACAGAAAAAATGTATCCGGTCATTATTTGGACTGGGACGGACTGATAGTTGTAAGGAATATTTTAAGAAATACAATATACTTCCATTACCTAGTCTATATATCTATGAAGTCTCTCTTTTTGTTCGTATGCATGAAGACTTATTTCCAAAACACAACGACGTTGTGGCCCGGCCAAGTAGACGCATACATAAACTTCTAATTCCCTCACAAAGGGTCAATGTCTATAGTAAAAATATTTATTGCATGGCGATTCAAATATTCAATAAATTACCGGACAGGTTAAAAAAAACCAATATAAAAGAGTTTAAAAGTAAATTATTTAAATTATTAATAGACAAATGTTTCTACAATATACAAGAATTTCTTAATGACAAAAAATTGTAAACGTAAAATTTTATTTCTTTATTTTTATCATTTTAGCTTAACAAAATAAAACAAGAATTTCCTTTTTACTATTTCTATCTTTTTAATATGTGCTTAGTGATTTAATATTGTAATATCGAAACAATGTGACATTTAATGTAATGTAGGTATAAAATAATAAGTAATATAATGTAATTATGTCAAAAAAGTAATTTGACATGACTAGACCCATACTCTCAAAATAGCATGCTATATAAATTAGTAAAAATATTTGTACGCCAATCAAATGGCAGAATGTGGCAAGAACTTCTATAATATGATATATACCAAACTTTGTAATGTTACCCATGTTCATACAAATAAATGATTTATTATTATTAAATGATTTATTATTATATTATTAAGACTGCTTCAATACCTTTATTTTACTTTTTGAATTATTCGATTTTGACACTCCATTCAAAGATATCACGAGTTAAATCTTTGACAAAAACTGGCTTACCACTTACTACATGCCTATGAATATTCAAACGGTACATATACCAAAATATATGCTTTTACAATTTTTGTCTCTCCGTCTGCTTGTTCTGCGTAATCTCTTAAATGGCTGGACCGATTTTGACGGGTCTTTTATGGGCAGGTAGGTAGCTGATGTAATAAGGAGTAACTTAGGCTACATTTCTTCTAAGGCGAAGCAAAGTTCGTCGGGTCAGCTTGTATCACATAAGATACCATGCTGGTATCTTATGTGATGCTTGGTAGCTTCTACCCTGAGTAGAAGCTAGCTAGCTTCTAACATGAGTAGAAGCTACTATGTTTATTATATGAACGGAGAGCCACCTTGTATGGCGGAGGCAGCCCTAAGCCAGTATCCTATAAGTTTTCAATTTTATGGTGGTGATGATGAGAATGCGCGTAAGTGGAATGAGAAAAGACAGAGAGAGAATTCTGATTAGGGAATACTTTACCTCTGTCTGTAGAATATAAATCCGTACATTCACCCATTTTTACATTTACCACGTTGACAATCTCCTTCTTTTTCTTATATCTTGGTGTAAGTTAACTAGGAAAAGCGATACTGGAATATTGAAACTGAAAGTGAATTTTAGATCCTGCGCCTTTCGTCGCTCAGTATTGACGGAATGGCGAGTTGAACGGTCTAGAATACTAGGACTTTAGAAATGAGAAGAAATAATAAAAATAAGTTTTCCAAAGAGAATAGAGTGTATATTTATTTGAATTTTACAAAAATCTAGAAAAATTGCATAATATCTAATTAAACGAATGAAATTGTTTTTGTTGTAAGAGATCTTTACACTTTACACCCATACATTTTTTTACACTGGGCCCTATGGCATTCGAACCCAGATTTGGATAGCTATACGCCATGTGGTTTTGCGCCACATTTTGAGATTTTAACGCGTGTGAGCGGACGTACTAAATGCACGTACTATTCTTTCTATGAGTATTTGCTGAGCTGTTTTGCCCTACTTCCAATACACAAAACTGTCATGTTAACTTGCATTAATAATCTCCTAGTGTTTTGTGCTCTCCTAGTAAATGATTTTATCTCATAAAAAGGTGTTGATCTTCATGACCTCAATAGTTGAAGCTGTAGTAAGCACCTGTGATTACGCCCAATGAAGTTACTCATATAAAAGGGGGCGGAGCCTACTGGTGTGACGTATAAAATATTTTCAGTCATGGATAATGAATACACATAAATAATTACTTAGTATAATTGCGACGAGTAATCGAACTCACACTCTCGAAACAAATGTCGCCGGATCGAATCCGGGCTCACAAGCATGACTTTTCAGTTTTTTTTGCCGATAGATATGTTTATTAACTAACGATGACAGACATATTGTGCCTTGGTTTTAGCACAATTTTAGGCTCCTAACATCACTTCATTCAGAACTCGTTTTGGCGATCAACAACTGTGTGTTAGAACCGACAGACACTTCTTGCCACGCACTGTCCCTTTATGGAAGCAGTTATGGGCGATGGTATTTTCGGACCGTTGCAACGTAGGAACCTTTAAGACACGAGGGTATTCCCATCTGAAAGGCCGGCAACGCTGAGTTCAGGCAGCGGAGTTGCAGACGCCATAGGCAGCGGTGATCGTTTTCCATCAGGTTTGTCATTTTAACAGTGGTAGAGTCTTGCAGTTCGCTGTATTAATGAGCCGGCCCAACCTGTGAAATTCCACGATCACTCGGAATATCGGTGTGAAGTGGCTCCTGCCGTGTTTCATTCGGTGAGAGAGGTACCCGGAGGCCCGATATTGATTAATATTCCTTAAAAAAATAAGGTTTTTTCAAAATGTTTCTTTACCCTTCCTGTTGGCCCTCCTTTACATTTTTATATGAATTGACTATATGAGTGAGATTCGAACCTTGTTTTGGGGGGTTGTACGCCATGTGGTTTTGAGTCACAGTTCGAGATTTTAACGCGAGTGACCGGACTATTAAATGTTCGTAGTGTTGTTTTTGCAAGTATTTGCTGAGCTGTTTTGCCCTACTTCCAATACTGAAAAACCGTCATGATTTCTTACATAAATATCTCCTAGTGTTTTGTGTTGTCCTAGTACCTGATTTTATCTCACAATACTAGTCTTTGATCTTCGTGACCTCAGTAACAGAAGCTGTAAGCAAGCGGCCGCAATTAATTAATGGCTTGATATTACGATTTGTCTCATATAAAAGGGGGCGGAGCTTATGGGTTTGGCTGGCACAATTTTTTCAGGTACCTATGGATAATTTAATTCATCGATACTTAATTAAATAATATAACTGCGGAGAGTAATCGAATCAAATGCCGTCGGATCGAATCCGGGTTCACACTAATGACTTCTCTCTTCTTTTAGTGGCGATAAGCGTGATAAATACTATTCAATACAGATGGCAGACAATATTGTTTGTTGCCTTTGGTATAGCCTTAGTTTTCGCAACCTAATCCATTCGGGATGTAAAATGCCAGCGAGACCAGACTTAAATTAAGTAAAGAAAATTATAGAGAACTAAACTATAATTAATTTTAAATTGACTAGAAGAAGGAAAAATAACGTGCAAGAACTAATTCTACAGAAACTGTACAACAATCTCTATCACTGCAGTGAAATATACAGACTTCATTAGTTTATTTGATACAATGATTATTCTAACAAAACATCATGTCTTCTATAAAACCTTAAACATAGTAGGTAATGAAGAACAGGGTAATGAAGAACAGGGTAATGAAGATGACAATTAAGTTTAATAATATTAGACTGCGGTGATTTTCACTGTTTAGTTCCTACATTAAGGAGACTCCAAATACTTTTTATTCGCTTTATTAGAAGATCATCCACAATAAATACGTTTTGATTTAAAACATTGTGGGTCTCAATTGTGAGAGTCGAGTATCCTGGCTGCTACACCTACTGCATTGTTTTCAGTAGAGATTATAATATTGTTATTTATTTCGAATGGTTTGAAATTAGTATTTGGCACATGAGTTTCTTGCCCGATTCTTCTCATGATAGCTTCTACACTCGGAATCAGGCCGCTCGTGGCGATTGCGTATGGTTTTTTCCACGGAGGCACTTTCCTCAAGCGCTCGTGTTTAGTATTTTATTTTAAATAATATTCTAAAATATTTATTCTAATTAAATCTGTTCTTATTGACCATTTTTAAGTGTCTGTGAAGACCTATAAAATAAAGATTATTTGACTTTGACTTGTTTGATTAACAAAACATGATCCTGTTGAATAATATTTAAAGACATGTCTTTATTTACATTAATAGAATAAAGTGATGAACTAGATAAAATAAACCACGTATAAAATGATAAGTCATTATTTTTATATTTATTACATCTATGGCCAGCTATTTTGAATACTTAACGTATCCTTTGGATAATTAAGGTTTTCATTCAGTGTTTCAGTGTTTTCATTAATAATTTTATTAAAATTATATTTCAAACATTTCTTTCTTCTGTCCCACGTATAAAAAGACATCTTAGACTTGTCCGACATGCTTTTATTACAATATTAGCGTAGAAACAGTCATCTGTCAGTTTTTCCAGGAAAATAAAATATAAATAAATATGTATTAATGTCATTATAAAGATCCTAAAATTAGTAAAATAATACAATATTTTTTTTTACAATTTTTAATAGATTTATTTTTAGAGTGATTTGAATCTAAATTACGCTCTCCTGTAAACCTATGGTTTTGACATGTCTTTATCTACGTAGGGACCGTCGATATATCAAAACCACCCGGTTGACACCCTCTAACTATTAAAAAAAACCGCATTAAAATCCGTACCGTAGTTTTAAAGATATAAGCATATAAGGGGACAGACAGCGGAAAGTGACTTTGTTTTATACTATGTAACGATTTAGATGATGTAAAGGTTAATTGCTTACCCCCATCTAATTATAGCGTGATAATATTTAGCATATGGTCGGACCTGGCTATATTGTAATTTATGCCGTAATTTTAGAGTATTTCACCCCCTTTTATATGAGAAAATTCATTCAATCATCACAGCTGCTTAGGTACAAACAGCTTCAAGAATTGAGGTCACGAAGATCCAAACATGTTTTAATGAGATAAAATCAGTTACTAGGAGAACACAAAATACTAGGAGATATTAATACAAGTTAACATGACAGTTTTGTGTATTGGAAGTAGGGCAAAACAGCTCAGCAAATAGTTGCAGTGGACTACAGCAACTATTTGCTGCTCACACGCGTTAAAATCTCAAAATGTGGCTCAACTGTATAACTAATATTAAAAAAGTGTAAGCCTTAAGGAGTGTAAAAATTTTTTACTAAAAAATAATATCATAAATTATATTAGATATTATGCAATTTTTCTAATAAGCGAACTGTCACTTTTACCTAAATATTTAAAAAAATCAAATTAAATATACACTCTATTTGCCCTTTCTTTGGCAACTTTGCCAACTTATTTATTGATTGATTTTTGCATTTCAAAGAATGCCAGAGGTCCTCGTATGTTTCATGGCAGATACAGCTACGCTTCTGTATTGAACCATGTTGAGAGTGAAATTATTTAAGCTTTTCTCATTTCTATAGTCCTAGTATTCCAGAACGTTCAACTCGCCATTCTGTCAATACTGAGTGGCGACAGGCGCAGGATCTTAAATTCACTTTCAGTTTCAATATAACAGTATCGATTTTCCTGCATAACTTACATACATAATACGTAAGAAAATAAGGAGATTGTCAACGTTAAAAATGTTAAAAAGGGACGAATGTACATAACATAATACTCTATCTCTATCTTGTCTACTTATGCATAACCTGCTGCGTGCTCACCACCAGCACCATAAAATGCGAGAACGCAAGGCTTTAGGTCGGCCCACCCGGCTTTCCGTACATTTTCTAAAATGTATGATGAGTAATATAATTCAATCTTCTCTTGCTCATGAGATCCTCTTACATTTGAAGGCTTAATTAAATCGGCTGACCTATTAAAAAAATACAGATGAGAGAGGCTGTGTATATGAAGGCTGTCAATAATTGAAGTGGGAAATGACAGGTAATAATATAATACATGACAAGTAATATAAACTTCTCTTGTTTATGAGATCCTAATAGATTTTTCGTTAGAGATCAACTGCGAGCAATTAAAAAATTATAGATGAGAAGAGGCTCTGTAATGTCAATTAAAAATCCCAAATTTACTTCTTTAATTAATTTAATATTAAATTTACTTATTATCTTCTATGATGCGGAACAAAGTTCGCCGCGTTCACTAGAATTAGGTATATACGTTTAAACTAGTTTAAACATTAAAGTCCGCGAATGTTGTGACAATGTATGTTTATAACTCTTTTACGTGATAACTACTGAATTGATTGTGTTGCAACTTTACAATAACATAGCTTATACATAAGATTAAATAACACATATTATACAATTTATGAAGATATTATGTGTATTGTTTAAAGTATGGCAATAAATGTTAAGATAATTAATCTTTATATTTATTTCAAAAGATAGATGATAAAATAAATAAATGTTTTACAATATTAAATACCAAATATCATATCTACAAAAAAGTTCGCGAGACCATACGTCCAATTATGGTAGTCAAGTTTAAGTACTTTTTCACATTTTAAAATTTTGTAAAGTGCCAATCACAATTACACTACTACATTCCGGCATTGATAAATTACTTATTAATGTTCCATCACCTGGTGATTACTTTTTAAATTATAGTAATCGGACAGTTCATTCCAAAATTAGTACGACATTAAAAATCAACTATGTACCTACATAAAATACTTTGTTAAGCATATTTGACTGACAGATCAACGCACAGCTTAAACCACGGAGCGTTGAGACCCGAACCTTGGTAAGTATGTAATTTGTATATAACAAAGGATTTTCCCGAAATTCTACTGTAAAGTTTATATGAGAAAAAGTGATTACTTTAACAGTGGTAGAGCCAAGCAGATCACTGTATGAATGGGCCGGCTCGACCGGTGAAATACCAGAATCTTTCAGAAGATCAACGTAAAGTGGCTCATGCTGCGTTTCGTTCGGTCAGAGGGGTACCTGGAGGCCCACTACCCTTCTCTATCCTTTCCTATGCTACTCCCTTAAAGGTCGGCAACGCAACTGTGACACTATATGTGTTGTAGGTGTCCATGGGTGGCGCTGGTCACTTACCTTCAGGTGACACGCCTGCTCGTTTGCCTTCCTATCGCATAAAAAAGGATTACTTTTACCAAATGTGTTCAATTTTTATTTCTACTTTGGTAAGGCGTTAATCTATTTTATATAACATCACGCTACTATTATTACAAGTAAAACATTAGCCTCTTTTCGTTGTAAAGATGTATGATCAGAGTTTTTTATGGTATATGATGACAAACGAGCAGACGTGGTTCTTGATAGTAAAAGACCAGCGCCGCCCATGGACACAGGCATTACATATAGTGTTACAGTTGCGTTTCCGACACCTGTAAGGAAGTAGTATAAGAAAGAATGGGGAAGGTAGTGGCCTCCGGCTACCTCGCTCACCGAACAAAACGCGGCGTGAGCCACTGTACGTCGATCTTCTTAACTGTTAGAATTACTTAAATTAATTATAGTATCTAATGTATCTAATGATAATGTTTGTAACATTATCATTAGATACTAAATATATAATGAACATGAAACAATCCAGACAAATCAATATTCTTTATAAATGTTATTTTTACAGTATTTAAGTCAATATTTTTATATGTAGTATACAGAGGTGATTTTTTCTTGTGCATATTAATTAAAATAGTCTCGGTGGTTCAGTGGCCCAGAGGCTCGGGTTCGAATCCTGACAATGGCTCACACCAATGACTTTTCGAAATTGTTTTCGGTAGTTAAGTGTGTTATATATCGATGACTAAAAACTTTGTGTCCGTTATGGCAATAGGTTCGTCACCTATTCCATTTGGGACGAAAACATAACGGCGAGACGACGCTTAACAGCCGCTGCCTACACCTTCGGGTAACAAAAGCGTGAAGTTATGTTATGTATTAAGAGCTTTTGAATCCAAAATGAAATTATAGCAACATCAAGGTAATGGCGATTAATAGTATATTCGCCGGGGAAGGCGACGTGCTTCTTGAAAAAAAAAACAGGGTTGATATTAAAAAAAAATGAGCCCCAGGCGAAACATCGTAGGTAAAATGTATGACGAGATTCGACACGAGAATTTAAGTTTTTCTTGTTTATGACGTCCTAGTACATTTATAGGCTGAAATCGCCTTGAATAAAAAAAAATAGTTGAAAGAGGCTGTGTAATCTGAATAATTTAAGTGAGAACTCCTTCTGTTTATGCGATCCTAGTGCCTGTATTGGCAAATTATCGATTACCAATTATCGATATTAATACAAATCAAAAATATAACGTCGGTCTAAATGGAAGAACTTAAACTTCATTCATTTATTACACTTGAAACTATTTTTTCACGTTTTTAGTGGTTTGCTTACTTTTAATATATGGTTAAGTAATTGGTGCGCAATTGAAACAAACAAAATCATTAATATCTATATATGATCAAAGTTTTTATTTTTTTGCAATTTTATTATTAATATTTATAATTAATTTTAAAAAATTATGTATTTTTTCGACAATAAAGTAAATAAATTATTGTATATACCAGGATCACAGAAGATATGAGGAACTCGCGAATCCATAAATTATGTTATTACAATTACGTAAACATAATAAGTGTTGTAAGGTTGACGTCTTGCATGTCATAAGACACTTGGCGTGAAAAGAGCATTGTGGGCATTAATATAATAACAAATATTTTTTTACTCACTAATTTCTAATAAACATAGAATTTTTTTTTATTTCTTTTTTTTTTAATGGGATAGGAGGGCAAACGAGCAGGCGCGTCACCTGATGGTAAGCAACCAACGGCGCCTATGGACAGCAGCAACACAAATAGTGTTACTGTTGCGTTGCCGACCTTTAAGGGATAGGGGATAGGAAAGGACGGGGAAGGGGGCTGGGCCTCCGGGTACCTCTCTCACCGAACGAAACGCGGCATGAGCCACTTTACGTCGGTCTTCTGAGAGGTCGTGGTATTTCACCGGTCGAGCCGGCCCATTCATGCAGCGAACTGCTTGGCTCTACCACTGTTCGAAATTCATTTTAAATATTATTCGGAACAAACAGACAGGCAGACAAAAATTGTGAAAAATTTTAGCTTGGTGTGTATAGACCCAGCAAACCTTGCCAAAAAATATAAATAGGCCAAAAGATATAAAATTGTAAAGGGGTAAAAGTTCAAGGTTTTATGTTTTTATGTATGTTGTTTCTAATTATTTGTCCCTTGTTTTTATTACTTTAAAACTGACTTACCTAATTCAGGGAATTTATATTGTTTTTCCAATAAATAATAAATCGTTGGACATATTCTTGTGCAACTTATTGTTCAATTTAAAAATGAAAACGATTGCCGTGACTAACTATAAATCTTCTTATACACGCAGGTCAATTCTTAAAGCTGCTCAGAAATTAAGCAAACATTGTAATAAATACATAATAAAAGAGTCTTTTAGATCGCTGCACGAACGGGCCGGCTTGACCGGTGAAATACCACGAGTTCTTGGAATATCGGCGCGAAATGGCTCATGCCGCGTTTCCTTCGGTGAGAGAGGTATCCGAAGGTCCGACCGACCTCTTCCCCTTCCTTTCCTCTCCCTTTCCCTTAAAGGACGACAATGCACCACGATGTTTATGGGCGATGAGTACTATGAGTAGTTGCTTACCATCAGGTGAGCCACTTGCTCGTACACATAAAAAAAAAATATACGTCGGTCCACTGTGAGAACTGTACTGCCCGAGTCCCAATTTTATTTTTAAGATTAAGGTAAACTGATAGTTTTATGTACCAGGATGACATAAACTTGAAGGACCTAGGTCACAGCTTAATCGCTTACATTAGTGTGAGGAACTGCAGTGTATGCAATGTAGACACATAAACCCACACATACATAGCGCCCTGAAACTATCTCTTTTTATCGTGCTATTGTCTCATAGTGCACACACGAATATTTTATACCGCTGAGGTTATTTAATTTAGTATATTGGTTATCGTAATTGATAAATTTCATTGAAAAATAATACTCGTTATACTAGTTAAAGAGTTACGATACTTCAGCAGACACACGAACAGGTAAAACTGCTAACAGTTGGTGAGCCTTGTACCAAATAGGGGGAGGCCCCTATTTGGTACAAGGCTCACCAACTAACGAAAATACTTATCTAGAAAGCCTCTAGTAAAGCCTCAGTTTTTATCATTTAATTTATTGTGAAAACTAATTAAGCATGGAAATCTAGTAATGAGCGATTCAAACAATTTAATTTTAACAGCATGTATATATAATTAATTTCACAAAAAATATTCATAATTTTAGGCGTCTATAACGCATATAGGGGAGGTAGGGGAGGGATGGGCAGTAGGGAGACATGGGCACCCCCCTTTTGTTCTGATTTGATCATAGATTTTATATTTTTCTTGATTTGTTAGTTTTCTTTACCAACTGGAAACACTGTTAATCCATAGGGTATATGTAATTTCTGTAAGTTATCAAACACAAACACGTTTAAAGATTTTGGGCTAGTAAAAGTAAATATTTTGTTGTGATTTCGGATCGTAATAAAGATAAAACTAATAAAAGGTATGTGTATTTTTTATTATTTATCTGTCGTATATTTACTAACCCTTATTACTAACACTCTCAGTAAAATTCTTAATGTATCGCTAAACGACCAGGCATGGCAACAGGCATCCCTACCAGTTCGTTTAGGGGGTTTAGGTATTCGAAAAATTTCTGATGTAAGTTTACCGGCTTTTCTGTCTTCAGTCCATAGCACAGAAGAATTAACCAGGAAAACTCTCACTCATACACTGGGTAATTCTGAAGTGTTATGCAAGACTGACGCAGTAAATGCCTGGAAACAGGCCTGTCCTAACTCAAATTTACCGACCAACCCATTTTCCTAGACACAGTGGGACGACCCGCTCTGCGCTATCTTAAAAGAATCACTTATTAGTGGTTCTGTAGGAGATGCTGAGCGCGCTCGTTTACGGGCTGTGGGGGAGTGGGAGTCCGGTGTTTGGCTTAAGGCACTGCCATCGCCCAATATAGGAACATTATTAGATAATACGACTTTCCGTATCGCAACTTGTCTTCGTTTAGGTACTCCCTGTGTTTCTTCGCATTTATGTCGCTGCGGAGAGGTTGTCGACAGCAAGGGACATCATGGCCTCTCATGCGCCAGAAGCGCCGGCCGCATTTCCCGTCACGCCAACATCAACGACATTATCCGTCGTGCTCTTGCCACCGCCGGTGTACCGGCCGTTCTGGAACCGAACGGTTTGGTGCGCGATGATGGCAAGAGACCGGAAGGGATGTCTCTTTTGCCTTGGAGGATGGGTAGGCCTTTGTTTTGGGACGCTACTTGCGTCGACACCCTTGCGCCATCGCATCTTCCAAGCACGGTGGAGGTGGCCGGTGCTGCTGCTGCTTCGGCAGAAAATCTCAAGCGGCACAAATACAGAAACCTTGTAGGTGACTATGTGTTTGAGCCGTTTGGGGTTGAGATTTTGAGGACATGGGGTCCGAGTGCTCGTGCACTTTACAAAGATCTTGCAAAGAGGCTGATCGAAGTCTCTCGCGACCAGAGGGCTGGTCTATTCTTCGCACAGAGGATTAGCATTGCCATTCAGCGTGGCAATGCGGCCAGTCTTCTGGGCACGCTGCCAGTAGACCGAGATGCGGAGAAATTTGATTTCAGGTAGTTTTTTAATTGTATATATTGTAAATAATGTAATTAATTTATTTGTTCTTATTATTTTACTAACCTATATATTCAACTGAAAGTTAAGCCTAAATATGAAGATTCATTAAAATACCGGTAACTTAAGTCGAAAATGTATACAGAGGGCGCAATGGGCATTTGGATGATGGGGAGGTTTGGGCATGCCCAATGCTCCCACTTACTATGTGCGGTATAGGAAAATTGTTAACAATTGGTTTATTTTTAACTAACGTAACATAACTTCACGCCAGTTTTATCCGAAGAAGTAGGCAGCGGCTGTTAAGCCTCGTCTCGCCGTTATGTTTACGTCCCAAATGGAATAGGTGGCGAACCTATTGCCATACCGGGCACAAAGTTGTCAGTCATCGATATTTATCACACATAACTTCCAAAAATTACGAAAAGTCGTAGTGAAAAGTCATGTGTAGGTGGTAGAGCCAAGCAGTTCACTGCATGAATGGGCCGGCTCGACCGGTGAAATACCACGACCTCTCAGAAGACCGACGTAAAATGGCTCATGTTGCGTTTCGTTCGGTGAGAGAGGTACCCGGAGGACCACCCCCTTCCCCATCTTTTCCTATCCTACTCCTTTAAAGGTTGGCAATGCAACTACAACATTATGTGTTGCAGGTGTCCATGGGCGGCGTTGGTCACTTAACATCAGGTGACACGCCTGCTCCTTTGCCCGCCTATCCCATAAAAAAAAAGAATATATTTCAGGAAAAATATAGAATTTAATAAAATAGTAATTAGAATATCTAATTAGATGCAAAAATAACGCATAACAAAGTTTTTAAAGTTATTCTGCAAATTTCACAGTCAATAATTTAATAAGACAAATGATGTGTAGAATAAGATACAAGCAAAACAAAATATTAGTTACAAAATATCAGCCACTGAGTTTCCCTTTGTAAATTTTCATTTTATTGGCTATAATTTACCTATACTTACTTATCAACTTCGTAGTGCAATATATTCTTTGGAAAGACTTAGTTTCAATAGTTTTCCGTATAGATTTTTGGTAAATGAGCCATGATAAATCAGAGCTGTACTTGAAAACCTATAAAAACTATGATCATTTTCTTTAAGTTATAATAAATGGAGAGGAAAATTTAAAACACAATCCTTACAGCAGGGCCGGATTCTGTAGGGCCTACAGAATCCAAATCCTTACATATAAATAAAATTAAAGAGTATTTTTATTATTATATTAACTTAACAGTGGAGCCAAGCAGTTCGCTGCATGAATTGGCCGGCTCGACCGATGAAATACCACGACCTCTCAGAAGACCGACGTAAAGTGGCTCATACCGCGTTTCGTTCGGTGAGAGAGGTATCCGGAGGTCCACCCCCCTTCCCCATCCTTTCCTATCCCCTATCCCTTAAAGATCGGCAACGCAACAGTAACACTATATGTGTTGCTGGTGTCCATGGGTGGCGTTGGTTGCTTACCATCAGGTGAAACGCCTGCTCGTTTCCCCTTCTATCCCATAAAAAAAAAAGTATTTTTGTATTATTGGTTGTAGTTAGTATAAGAAATAACTGGTTATATTCATATGATAGTAGCATTCATATGAATTAATATTAATGCTGTAATGTTTAAAAGTCACTGTCACTGTAGGTAAAGCCAAACATTTGCAGTTAAAGCGAATTTTATGGCATTTTCTCTCCCATTTTATGCATGGCCTATCTTGAAATCTCTTATTCTTTAAAATTGTCTATCTATTAAAAAATACAACAAAATCCATTGCTCAGTATCAAAGATCTAATCAATAAGGGGACAGACAGCGGAAAGTGACTTTATTTTATGCAATGTAATAATAATGGAATGATAATGATAGCTAATTCACTATTACTCAAAAGATTTTTTATGAGTAAACCAATATAATTACAACTTCACAATTTCATAAAATATTTGTAGTAAATAATAAATATGGTGGTGGAGGTGGTGAAAAAATTTCCTTTGAAACATCATGGTGAAAATTTATTCAACCAGTGGTTTATGTATGAGACGAAATGGGTTACCAGGAAAGCTGAAAGCAGCAGGAGTTATTCTCAACCAGGTGAGTGCAGACACGTGATGAGAACGCGCAGAAAGTTCATTTAGTGCAAGTGGATTTGCATATTCAATTTTAAAATTGAAAAATTAATTATTAAATTGTAAAAAATCCTTGAACTATAAATATTCATTAATATTGCTGAAACGGTATAATAATTACATAACATAACTTCACGCCTTTTTCATCGAAAGGTGTAGGCAGCGGCTGTTTAGGCTGGACGCGCCGATAAGTTTACGTTCTAAATGGAATAGGTGACAAACCTATTGCAATACACCGGGCACAACGCTTTCAGTCATAACTTCACATAACTTCCGAAAAGAATTTCGAAAAGTCATTGGTGTGAGCCAGGATACGAACTCACGATTTTTTGATTCAGAAGCAGGAATGTATCGTAACGTATAATAATATTACCTTTTACTAGTATTGTTTTCACATTATGCTTCTATTCGAAACTATATTTCGGATATAAAGAAGAAAATATAAGTTGAACATTTTATATTATGGTATAGTTTCCAAATAAAACAAAAAACACATTTTGTATGATGTTGACCTTCTGACCATGTACATTTTCAGGAGAACAGTTTTCACTACAGTAGTTTCAAAGCCTTTACCTGTGTGCTGGCGAAATTGGTATGGACATAATTCAAACTTCTCTTATTTATGAGATCCTTGTAGATTTATTGGTATAAATCGACTGAGCTATTAAAAAAATTGCGAGTGACATTGATTAGTGACTTTTTATTATTGTTAAATACAATAATTAATTCATAACAGTGCTCCTCCAGTTTATGAATTCCTTATGCATCTATTGACAAATTATTGATTGCTAATTATCGATAATTGTCATTATTGGTATATTTTTGAAATTAATTAACACAAAATTAAAATCAGATCTTCTATTAAATGATCTTATTTAATAATGTAATATTATTATCATTAAACCTTTACTTTGAAACAATACTAATTACGTCGACGCTTTAATATTAATATTAATTTGGAATTTATATTATTGGGGGGGCTTTTATTTTTAGGCAATTAAGTTATTAAATAGTTTTATATACTAGGGTATCATAAACAGCAAGTGGTCACAGATATGCATAATTGGATATTTACGCACACATCAAAAAATATGAATACAGTGACACCAAGTATTTTATGGAAACTGCACACATACACAAATTAGAGACGTAACAGCCGCTGCCCAAACCTTCGAGTAGAAAAAGGTGTGAACCTATTATTATGCTGAATTCATTTTAAACTGTGTCGAGTATTTAGTGTCGAGTGTCCGGGTTCGAATCCAGACACTGGCTCACACCAATGAGTTTTCGAAATTGTTTTCGGAAGTTAAGTGTGATAAATATCGATGACTGAAAAACTTTGTGCCCGGTATGGCAATAGGTTCACCACTTATTCCATTTGGGACGTAAACATTACGGCGAGACGAGGCTTCACAGCCGCTGCCTACACCTTCGGGTAACAAAGGCGTGAAGTTATGTTATGTTATGAGTATTTTGTATATGTGTGTACCGGATGTCCGTCTACCGACATATACAAACATTCACAACAAGATAATGTAGCCAGATTATTCCATTGATATTCTACTCTCTTCTCTCATTGCAAAAATGCAGCCTTTTAGACAAGGACATATTAACCTATGCACTGTTTTACTGAAATACACAGCAAAACCTATAATAGGTAACAATACCTATTATATATAGGAGTACAATCTCCTATTGCAATATGACGCCCTAGTAATAGTATGCTGCGCCTTTAAAATCTTTTCTTCACTTTAAAATCGACAAAGCTGCTTTATTGTCTTTCTAAGTTTCCGCAAACTATTTTTCAGAAGACTCAACACTAATGAACCCTTGGGTGTATCTATTATTGTGGTTTGTATCTATAATTCGTGCATAATGTATAATAGAAAAATTGACACTTTTTCAAGATTATAAGACTTTAATTGCTAACGCTGGCTTGAACCTCAAGCGATTGATTAAAACAATATACTACATTATTATACTCTTTCAAAAGGGCTACAAGTTCGTGTAAGTCTATCTCTTATATATATATGTATAATTAAAATGCAGCAATGCTGATACCGAACACCAAAATAACTGTTTAACCAAAATCTCAAAAAAAAACTGACAAATTTCTAAGCATTTTCTTTTATTACATGGAGCATAATATAGATAATATATTTTTCCAAAAACGTAGAAACAAATTTTGCTAGTAGGTAGTTTTATTTAATGCTTATTAATTCCCAGCATAAGTACTATGTTAAATCTAGTACTATCTATAAAATGAACTTACCTGTAAATTTACCTCTTTTATTGTGATGTTCTCCTGGTAACTTCCATGCAACTGATGCAATTCTCGTCCAGTGCTTGCTAGTCCACAATTTATTTGCACACGTGCAGTGTAACGTAGTTACACGTGTGCAAAATATTATGATACATACATACATAACTTCACCCCAAATCCCTTGCGGGGTAGGCAGGAGAATTAATTAATGAATTTGTATTACGATGATATTATTAGAAATATATATCAGCTACTGGCTGATCCTGCGAACTTCGTCGTACCGCCTCTTATTTTTTTAAATATATCGATGGGTCCTATGTATATGGGCCAAACTAACAATTAGGCCATTTTGACTTTTTCATTGTAAACTAACATTTCTGCTTAGAAACATCATTTTTAATTGAAGTATAACAGCATATCTTATATCTTTAAACGAGCAATTTTTGCATATATATATGATTGGAATCTCGGAATCGGCTTCAACGATTTTCATGAAATTTACTATACAAGGTGTTTGGGGGGCTATAATTCGATCTAGCTAGTAATCATTTTTATAAAATGTAATTTTATCGTGTTTTATCGATAATTAACATAAAGATAAACTTACTTTTTTATTGGAAGAAAAATATCAAAAAGGATGGCGTTTGAGTGGCCACAATTTAAATTGAAAAATATGACTCTATATAATTTCCAAAAAACACAATTTATAAAAAACCGTCATCCAGGTACTATAACATTAATTTAAACGTACCAGGTCCATTTCAACTTTAGAAATATCTCCTATACTGTTTTCATTTTGCATCTATGCATCGATATAATTTTATAACGAAAAAAAGCTAATTGGTTTTACTCATATTAATAGCAGCGCAATGATATATAAAATAGCTTGAGGATAAAGTGGAAAAACAATTGCACTCGATGGAGCCTAGTAATCACTCTTTGTCTTATAAACATTGCCCCCACTTTCACTTTCGTTGAGGTAATAATTTCGAAAAATCCTGTCTTATTGGATTTTTACATTATACAAATTACACACCCTCCAAGGTTCATGTGTCAAAGATCCGCAGTATGTACCAGTCAGTCCAAATATTCATAACAAAACATTTGGTGTAATAATAGCTTACTTTCTGATTTAGACTCTCCAAATTAGAGTTATGGCTCACACGAATGGCTTTTCGGAAATTCACTGTTAAGTATCGATGACTGACCAGTGACAATATTTCATGTATGACAATAGGTATTGCCATCAATTACATTTTTGAAAGAAGAAAATGAATTAGTCGCGTTGAGACATAAAATCCCGCTGGCTGTTCCTTGAGATATTAATTGCCTGGATAACATATTACACTTGCTTTATATGTTTATGTACAAATAACATTTAAATTTATTTATTATTTCAATTATTAATTTTTATTACGGATTATTATGCATGATATTAGAATGGCCATAGGGAATAAATCCTTGACTGCTCTCGTATCACTTTAGTAGAGCTTTTATTTGTTTAAGTAATGTAGATTTATTTTTAAACTTTTACTCTCCCTCTTATAGGAGAGTGATAAAGTGGTAGTCACTATGGTCGGTACCGTACGCTATGTTATACGGTAGCTGTACTAATAATTTGTCGTGTTTGTTGTACGCGTATAATTAATTACCTTAGAAATTTAGTTTTCTTCTACCGCTTAAAGGGTTTGCTGGTGGAAAATTCAATAGAGAGTAAAGCTCAAATACAAGAATTTATTTTAAATTTGTATATTTCTGTAATTGTTCTGTGGTGGTATCGTATTTGTTGTGGTGTACAATTAAAATAAGCTAAATTATTTTCTTAGTATTAGGGGAGGTAGGGGAGGCATGTGCAGTAGGGAGACATGGGCACCCCCTTTTATTCAGATTTGATCATAGCTTTTTTTTTTCTTGATTTGTTAGTTTTCTTTACCAACTGGAAACACTGTTAATCCATAGGGTATACATAATTTCTGTAAGTTATCAAGGACAAACACGTTTAAAGATTTTGGGCTAGTAAAAGTAAATATTTTGTTGTGGTTTCGGATCGTAATAAAGATAAAACTAATAAAAGGTATGTGTATTTTTTTATTATTTATCTATTATATATTTACTAATCTATATATAAAACTGAAAGTTAAGCCTAAATATGAAGATTCATTAAAATACCGGTTAAAACTTGAGTCGAAAATGTATACAGAGGGAGCAATGGGCATTTGGATGATGGGGAGGTTTGGGCATGCCCAATGCTCCCTCTTACTATGTTCAGTATAGAAAAATTGTTAACAATTGGTTTATTTTTAATTAACATAACATAACTTCACGCCAGTTTTACCCGAAGAAGTAGGCAGCGGCTGTTAAGTCTCGTTTCTCCGTTATGTTCACGTCCCAAATTTAAACGTACGAACCTATTGCCATACCGGGCACGAAGTTGTCACACATAACTTCCGAAAATTACGAAAAGTCGTAGTGAAAAGTCGTGTGTAGGTGGTAGAGCCAAGCAGTTCGCTGCATGAATGGGCCGGCTCGACCGGTAAAATACCACGACCTCTCAGAAGACTGACGTAAAGTGGCTCATGCCGCGTTTCGTTCGGTGTGAGAGGTACCCGGAGGACCACCCCCTTCCCCATCTTTTCCTATCCCCTATCCTTTAAAGGTTGGCAACGCAACAATATTGCCCTCCTATCCCATACAAAAAGTCATTGGTGTGAGCCAGGATTTGAACCCACTATTTCTAGAATCAGAAGTGGGATGCTCGGCACTACGCTACCGAGACTTAGTCCTTAAAGGCTTATACCTAATCTCCGATAATATAAGGTACTGTTTAAGATGTTTTTTTTTTTTATTTCTTAACTCTTATGGTTTCTGTTATTAATATAGTTTTGTAATAGTCTATTTGTTAACTAATTTTTGAATTCCATTATGGATATAAACTGATTTATAGGCCGTGCCCAAGTCTCCCACCGGGTATGCCCAAGCCTCCCATAGGGAGCATTGGGCACGTTTGACTTAGTTTATAAAATATCGCATAATGTTGAGACTGATAGTAATTTTTTATGCAATAAATAGTAAAAAAGTGCCCATCCCTCCCCTACCTCCCCTACTTGTTGGTACCAAATCATGCAGCTTGAAAATAAAAACAATGAGAGTTTGTTGTCCTGCGCATTGATGACTAGAAAGTATTGACTAGTTCGTTACCTCGAAGTACACGGATTGTAGACTATAGAGGAGATTGTTAATAAATTCATATTCATATCTGGAAAGTTTGGCTCATATCCATTAATGCATTTTGCACTTACCTTACATGTCTTGCTTTGATTTATTAAATAAAATGTCATGTAAATAAACATCATCGTCTTATACAAACTAAAACAACTATTACTGATTTAGGCGCGAAAACTTAAAAATGCCTTACGGAGTAGGCAAACAGGACAGTAGATATAAAGTTATCTTTAGTAATATTTCGTATCAATTAAAAAATCGAATGAGTGAATGAGCATACGTACTGTGAAGCGAGAGGGAGATACACATTTGTCAGAGATGTAGTAACGAACGTCAGGTCCGAACCTAGCCTGTGTCTGGAACAGCGATATCATATTTTAACCTGTTACCTGCTTATGTTTCCCTAGTACTGTTAGTCCTAAATCAAGATTATATGCTGACAGTTTCGGTCTAGCTAAATAAATTCTAGACATTACTCGGACCTGGGAATGTCATTCATACAAAAAAAAAAACAGGTGTCATACATTTTCAGTATTACAGATTTGAAAAGTGGAAATGAATAATTTCAGGAATGTTACTTCTTTTTTATGAAATCAAGAGGGAATCACATTGATTTTATGAACTTTCTCAAGTTTATGAAATAATTTTCCGGTACTATTCCTTCTGCAGCGCTTAAGTCCTGGTATTTCATTCATACCATTTCAAAATTTCACTTTCAATTTCAGTTTTTATTGATTTTGTGAGAGTACTGAGAGTTGAGAGATCGGAAAACTAGGAGCTCTGTACAGGAACATGTACAGGTGTCAAAGTTTGTGTTAATGTGTGAGATGTAAGAAATATTCAAAAGCAAATACTGGAGACGAAGTCATTTTTTTTGTCTGTATATCTGAAGTAATAGAGAAGTATCCCGAAGCTTAAACATTTTCCCATAATAATCCCCTATTCATAAGCTCCTACCTTACTTTTCGCGTTTTTTATTCACATTTTTTAACGTAAAGATATGTACTAATCCTTTTGCAGCGCTTAAGTCCTGGTATTTCATAAACGTACTTGTTGGCCATGCAGTGCACAAGATCAAAATCAATATGTCGCTGCGGAGAGGTTGTCGACGTAAGGGACATCATGGCCTCTCATGCGCCAGGAGCGCCGGCCGCATTTCCCGTCATGCCAACATCAACGACATTATCCGACGTGCTCTTGCCACCGCCGGTGTACCAGCCGTTCTGGAACTGAACGGTTTGGTGCGCGATGATGGCAAGAGACCCGACGGGATGTCTCTTTTGCCTTGGAGGATGGGTAGACCTTTGGTGTGTGACGCTACTTGCGTCGACACCCTTGCGCCATCGCATCTTCCAAGCACTGTAGAGGTGGCCGGTGCTGCTGCTGCTTCGGCAGAAAATCTCAATCGGCACAAATACAGAAACCTTGTAGGTGATTATGTATTTGAGCGGTTTGGGGTAGAGACTTTGGGGACATGGGGTCCGAGTGATCGTGCACTTTACAAAGATCTTGCAAAGAGGCTGATCGAAGCCGCTCGCGACCAGAGGGCTGGTCTATTCTTCGCGCAGAGGATTAGCATTGCCATTCAGCGTGGCAATGCGGCCAGTCTTCTGGGCCCGCTGCCAGTAGACCGATATGCGGAGAAATTTGATTTCAAGTAGTTTTTGACGTGACAACGTCTTAAATTAGGTTGCGGCTGGGAGTCACTTATGAAAAAGTGTAACGCTCGGTAACGTTACGATGAGTCACCGAACGAGAGAGAGGCCCGCCGAAATAAATAAATGTCATACTATTGATAAATGTTGATAGTGTTAAGTAAATTATTAGTTTAAAATTAATTAATTAATTAATTATTATTTTACAAATTTTCATTAATTTCAAATTTATTTAGCAAAAATTTGAACCTTCGATCTGAATAAATGTTTTGATTTTCGAATTGATTCTTTAAAATTACAAATATTAAGAAAAAGTGGCAGATATAAGAAAACTTGATTTAAACTGTGTTGAGCAAGAATTTTAACATCTAATTTAAGTAAATGTTTTAATTTTCAACTTCATCATTTACAATTACAAATTTTAATTAATTTCAAATTTATTTAGCAAAAATTTGAACCTTCGATCTGAATAAGTGTTTTGATTTTCAAATTGATTCTTTAAAATTAAAAATTCATCCATTCAATTTCAAATGTTCAACAGGAATCACCACTCTCAAAACAATGGAAACGGACGAGCAAATGCCTTCAACTTAATTATATTCATATCAATAAATATTCTACCGAGAAAAAGACGTTGTCACGTAAAATCTTCGCCCGTAAAACCGACTTTACAGGCAACCAGATTTTTTAATTGTATATATTGCAAATAATGTAATTATTTTATTCTTCTTATTATTGTAAATAAAAAGACATTATTATATTATTATTATATATTTATATAATAACACACGCTGCCAGTAGACCGAGATGCAGAGAAATTTGATTTCAGGTAGTTTTTTAATTGTATATATTGTAAATAATGTAATTAATTTATTTGTTCTTATTATTCTAATAAATATATTTATATTATTACGATATATTACTTTTCAACACGTATTTACTTAATTTAATTACACATTATTTACAAATATTTACCTAAAGCTAGTAAAAGTAATCATGTAAACGATCTCGACATCAACCTGAAAGGTACGCTATTAAGTTACACTACTACAGCTCTATTTATATATCCAGTTACCTTGATTTTATGGGTTCCTAGTAGTTTTAGATCGTAATTCTCCCAGCCAGTCCTTTGCGAGTACAAAACAGATTTATATTTTTTTTCTTATTGGCACACGAGCAAGCGTGTCACCTGATGGTAAGCACTTAACGCCGCCTATGGACACTTGCAACACAAATACTTTTACCGGGCTTTTAATTGGGATAATAATAATAATAAGATCTATGAAAATAAAGCTAACTTAATGTTGATTTGATTTGACATAATTAAATTAATTAATACAAATCCTGCGACAAGTTTTTATATGTATATAAATTGTACATAACGAGGCAATAAGTTGAACAATTAATTTTTTAAAGAAAAATTATTTTCTACTTTTTAGAGCGTATAAATAAAAGCTTTCTTAAAAAGGTTTTTTACTTAAAATTTATTAAATTACCATAGGACAGTACAGATAAGGATGGATGCCAATGGCGTATTTTTATTTAGTATTATTATATTTTAAAAAATATATTCGCATGGATATTCGTTATTTAGTTTCCATAACACAAACATACACTTAAACTTGTAAAATATGAAGATGCCATGTATATTGCCACAAAAATGTGACTGCATGACCTATGCGTTGCGTCTTTGTATTTTATATCTGCTTAATCATTCGTATCAATCCTGCACTATTTGCTACTAGTTAATAATATATGTTTCATTCGATTCACTCTATTCGCCAACCACAAAACACTTTCAATGTTAGCATTATAAACAACATCCCTGTTAGATGCACTTCAGAGATATGAATTCTTTGAAATTTCCCTCGTCTACTAGAAGAAGGTAAGGTAAGAAGGTTAGGTTTCACAAAAATTTCGCACTCAAACTAAATACATAATACTCGTAGCAGGTCTTAGTAAATAACTTTAGACATCCAATAATTGACTTGCTTGATCTTATTATTATTATTTGAAATTAATTACTAAGCGATATTTTCCATCGCTAAAGTAACTGATGATTACTAGTAAAATGCTCGTAAGTTCTTAATTAATTTTAAGTGCGAAACCTTATTTAAAAAATATTATAACGCTCTAAAAAGAAGAAGATATCTTTAAAAGCTTTTATTTAGCTTGCACTGTATGTATGTATGTATGTAAGTATGTATGATCGGTGGAATCTTGCAACTCAATTTTGAAGTAGATATCTTCAACCGATTGGGCTGAAATTTTGTATACACGTTTACATTGGATGACAATGCATGATATGATGTGTGACATTATTCTATATCCAATATGGCTGACCACCCAAGATGGAGGAATGGATATTTTGAATGCATTTCTGCAATATGGGTATCAAATGAAAGCGCTCATTCAGAGTAAGTGAAAAAATAATGTGACGTCATTCTAAATCCAATATGGCGGATCATCCAAGATAGAGAAACCGTTTTTTTTAATGCATTTCTACAATATGGGTATCAAATGAAAGGGCTTGTTAATAGTAACTCAAAAAAAAAATAGGACGTCATTCCGAATCCAATATGGCGGATCATCCAAGATAGAGAAACTATTTTTTTTAATGCATTTCTACAATATGGGTATCAAATGAAAGGGCTTGTTAATAGTAACTCAAAAAAAAATAGGACGTCATTCCAAATCCAATATGGCGGGGAAAATATTTACGTTTCTACAATATGGATATCAAATGAAAGGGCTTGTTAATAGTGACTCAAAAAATAATATGACGTCATTATTAATCCAATATGGTGGAATATCCAAGATGGAGGAAAACATATTTTAAGCTTCTGTACAATATGGATATCAAATGAAAGGGCTCATTGAGAGTAACTGAAAAAATAATGTGACGTCATTCTAAATCCAATATAACGGATCATCCAAAATAGAGGAACAGTTTTTTTAATGCATTTCTACAATATGGGTATCAAATAAAAGGGCTTGTTGAGAATAACTCGAAAAATAATGTGACGTCATTCTAAATACAATACGGTGGACCATCCAATTTGACGGCATACCTATTTTTGATGCATTTCTACAATATGGCTATGAATTAAAAATCATCATTGCGATTAAATGGAAAAGAAATTTCTAAGCTGAAATTGAATAAGATGATCGCCTTATTGAAGAGCTGGACTCTTTGAAATTAAGCGGTAAACTAACTTGCAATAATGATGCGTTGAATGAAATGACACTAACCTAGCCAGCTATAACTAAAAATAAGAAAATAAATTAAAAGCAAAAATCCTTTTTAAAGAAGCTTTTATTTAAGCGCTCTAAAAATAAGAAAATAATATTTCCTTAAAAATTTCAAGTACCAACTTAGAGCCTCAGTATGTACAATTTAAATAATAATAAAAGCTTGTCGCGAGGTTTTACTCCCTATCAGTAGGTAATTAAATTGCAATAGATAATATAGTAAAGTTAGTAGATTAATTTACATGAGTGTTTTGCCCATTTCTTCTCATGACAACCTTACACTCAGAATCGTCCGTGCGTTTTTGTTCCAATGAGGTAATTTTTTAATAGCTTGCAGTGATCTAAGATTAAAAACATACTAGGATCTCATAAACAAGAGAAGTTTGAATTATTTTAAATGTAATTTCTCACATTTATTTCTTAGATTTTCGCGAATCACATTCATAACATTGAAACAACTTTTTATGGATTATATCGCGTTTATTTAGAACTTATTTTCTATTTATTTCCCGACGTTTCCAAATCTTTACACAGATCATTTTCACGAGTAATGAACAATAAAGATGGCAGTCGTTCAGAAGCTATTTTCTTCTATTATTATATAAAAAAGTTGAAGTTAAAAATATGATTTTTACTATTGGTAACCCACATCAGACCATAAAAAAAGAACTTGGTGTCCAGGTTAAAATCTTTATTAATAATCTTGTCTCAAAATATTATAAATAATAGTACTATCAATAGCCCGTCTAAAATGAAATAATAATCAGTTTAGAAGAACAGCCGCTGAGTTTCTTGCTGGGTCTTTCTCAGGACTGGACGCGTTTTTGACCCAGTGGTAGATTTTTTGTGGAAACTTAAATACCTCAAGAGTCATATATAATTAATATAAATCAATAAGATTTAAATAATGAAAGTAATTCTTTAACAAATACTTACCTTTAAATTTAAAATCAATTAATAATAGTTATACTCTGATTTCAACTAACTTAGAAAATTAAGATAATTATTTAATAATTAAAAATATCAAACTGGTACCTATTAAATAATACAACAAAGGATCTTTACAAACAAAATTTTTCTTTAGTAAATAAATTTTATAAATAAATATTTAATTTTGTTTCATGGTCAGATGTGGGTTACCAGTACTAAAAATCATATTTTTTTACTTCAACTATTTTATTTTTATTCCCAAAATGTGGGTACTTTCTGTATCAATGAAATTAGCTTCTGAACGACTACCATCTTTTTTGTTCATTACTCGTGAAGATGATATCTGTAAAGAGTTTGAAACGTCGGGAAATAAATAGAAAATAAGTTCTAAATAAACGCGATATAATCCCTAAAATGTTGTTTCAATGTTATGTCATTTCTCACTTCAATTATTGACCATATTAATAGACGCCTCTCGCATCTGTATTTTTTTCAATATCTCGGCTGTTATATGCCTAAAATTATACTAGGATGTCATAAACATAAGAAGTTTGAATTATATTACTCGTCATCTGTATATTAATTTCTGATATAAGATCTGGGTTATATGGCGGTGGCAAACCAAACCGCCACTTTAAGTTTTCGTATTTTATGTTGGTGATGGTGAGAATAATACCTAAGTGAATAAGGAAAAGATAGAGATAGGGTATTTTCTTATGTACGTAAACACTCATTTAAATACATACAAGGTTGACAATCTTAAGAAATTCTTTTAACATAATGTAAGTTATCTAGGAAAGTCGATAATGTGATATTGAAACTGTAAGTGACTGTTTAGGTCCTGCGCCTTTTAGTCACTCAATATTAATGGAATGACGAGTTAAACGGTTTATACTAAGAGACATTTCAGTCTTAACATGGATGTTGCTTACCATCAATTGAATCGTTAGTTGCGGTTGCGGCTGCTTACAGCTTCTGTTATTGTGGTCACGAATCTCAAAAACACGTTATTGTGAGATAAAATCAGTTACTAGGAAAATACGAAACACAAGAAGATATAAATGTAAAGTAACATGACAGTTTACTGTATTGGAAGTAGGTCAAAAACAGCTCAGCAAATACTAGTATACAGAGCTCTACGTGCATTTAGTAGTACGTCACTCACGTTAAAATCTCAAACTGGGTCTCAGAACTACATGGCGTATAACCACCTAAAACTTATGTTCAAGATCCGCAGGGCCCAGAATAAAAGAAATGCATGGGGCCTTAGGAAGGGTTCAAAGATTTCCTTAAGCAAAAATGTATTGCATTAATTATTTTCAAATGTAGTTTTACTAATTATCGCTCTCTCAATTTTTCTAAAATTATTACAAACGAATTGTTTCAATCATGTCAATTGAGTGGAGTGGAAGATTAAATATCATCTTTAACATATCATCCTATACTAGGATGATATGTTAGATTTAGATTTTATTTTAGATGTAATTTTTAGATTTATATTGGCTGCCAACTATTAAAAAATTAGAGTTGAGAGAGGCTGTATAGTAATGTCAATAATATAAGTATGAACACAATTCTGACATTGCACATTCTCGAACTCTCTGATAGATCAAGAGAATAGTCGTCTTACTTACCGACTATTCTCTTGATCTATCTCTTTCTAGTCATCAGTCGGGTTAGCAGGTAAGTTTTCGCACATTTCATTGCCTGCGACTACCGTGGTCTTCCCTTCGGCATCGCAATATCTAACTAATTATAGTAAGAAAAGTTCTCGCGCACGTAGCAGTAAAGTATCACTATCACAGAATTAAAAAAATAATCATATAACGTCTATTGTATTTCAATTTGTATTTCAGTAAGTTGACATTACTGAAATACAAATTGTAACATTCATAACTTTACTATTTTTCCAACTCATTATCATTTTCCTGTACATATCCCACTTTAAGTAGAGTCCGCACAACGTTTGATCCTTTCTAATTAACCATGTTGTCAAACATTTTGGTTATGATTGTATGACCGGCTGCCTGCCTGACGTCAACCCTCCTTGCAAATGTTTACGTTGTTGGTTTGTCCTCCAGCAGTAGGAAAATGCAGTAATAGATGATGTTAGCCCGTAATTTTTCTTGGCCTCGGTCTCCTGATTGTCTTAATTTGTACTAATAGTTACTGGTATATGTGATGCTCTTCCAGTATGCTATTCCAGTTGCACCAGTATCTCGTCAATCCTGGCAACCTAGGAACTAAGCAACCTGGTGAGGTTGCTATGTTCAGCACAGGTACATACCACTTCTAAAGGAGTACCGTACCACATCTTTTTCATCAACAGTTGATGCTCCACTCAACCAACAAACATTTATCCAGTGAACATAATGATAACTGCATTAATATTTTTTGAGTTACATAATGAAAACTAATAATTTTTTTTTATTCCAGGAAAAGTTTCATTTCGCATACTGGAAATACTTGCTATTTATTAACTTATTCGGCATTCAACCTTACAGTGACAGTGCTACTAATGACGTGATGTTAGGTGACGTTGTTCTCTAATCTTTTGTACGAATAAAATGATTATGTATAATGCGTCGTTTTGTTATATGGATTCTTGTAACAATGAGGCATGTATGAGTTGTAGTTTTATTCGCGTAATTGTTGCGAGTATAAAAATATATAAAAACTATAACAATTCTCTATAATTTTTCAATAAATGAAAAGAAAAGTATTTAAAAAATTAATAGATGCTTTAGGATCTACAGAATCCAAAATGAAATAAAAGCAAAATCAAGATTATAGCGATTATCAGTTTAATTGCCGGGGAAGGCGACGCGACTCTAGACCCAATTTACTTGATTTAGAAAAGTATTGATATTAATAAATATGTCTGGCGTTCAGTGAACCTGAGGTTCTGAGTTTAATAACGCGGCTCTTCGTACATTATTTAAACATCGTGGGCAATTCATGTACAAAATGTGTGACAAGTAATATAATTCAGTTCTCATGTTTATGACATTCTATTATATTCATAGGCTTAAATCGACAGAGCTACTAAATAAATAATAAGAAGAAATAAATAAATTACATTATTTATATTATTGAAAAACTATCAGAAATCAAATTTCTCCGCATCTCGGTCTACTGGCAGCGTGCCCAAAAGACTGGCCGTATTGCCACGCTAAATGGCAATGCTAATCCTCTGTGCGAGGAATAGACCAGCCCTATGGTCGCTACTAAAAATACAAATGAAAGAGGCTGTATTACGTTGTTTATAATTTAATTGAGAACACCTCGTGTGTATGTAATCCTAGTACGTCTATTGGCAAATTATCGATCACAAATTCTCTATTGTTACTTTACTAATCATGATCAGCCAACATTTAATATTAACTACCTATCACTACATTGATTGAAACTATTTATTTTTATTTTTTCTGCTATTATTTTTAATTAAAAATAACAAAAAAATGTATTTTTCTCCAGAATAAAGTAAATAAATTATTTTATATTACCAGGATCACAGAAGACACGAGGAGCTCACAACTCCATAACATTCATTCATTACTTCCTTATTACAATTACGAAAACAAGTGTTATGTAAAGTTAACATCATAGTAGTAAGTACCTGACCATGTCATACGACACATTGTGAAAAGAGTATTCTGGGAATCATGCAATATGTATGTTATGTGTGATAAATATCGATGACTGACAAACTTTGTGCCCGGTATGGCAATAGGTTCGCCACCTATTCCATTTTGGGACGTAAACATAACGGCGAGACGAGGCTTAACAGCCGCTGCCTACACCTTCGGGTAACAATGGCGTGAAGTTATGTTATGTTATGTTATGTTATGCAATATGTAATCAACATTTTACTCACTAAGGACTAATAAACACAACATGATGACGGGACTTGACGTGGGATTGCTTCCGCCTATCTACCTTTATATATAGTACGATCATCCCACTCAGCCCTGCAGTGAAAAACCTTGGACTATGGACCTTTAACTGGAAAACACAAATAGCAAGAGTTAGTCAGAGAATAACTGGTAGAGCCAAGCAGTTCGCTGCATGAATGGGCCGGCTCGACCGGTGAAATACCACGACCTCTCAGAAGATCGACGTAAAGTGGCTCATTCCGCGTTTCGTTCGGTGAGAGAGATATCCGGAGGCCCACCCTCTTCCCTATCCTTCCCTATCCCTTAAAGGTCGGCTATGCTGTAGCTATTTTGATCTTGCGCATTGCATCGCCTTAGGAAATAGTATGTGTGTGTATTCCAGAACTTAGGACCTAAAATTATTTCATAAACATAAAAATTAGTCAAAATCAAAGTAAATCCCTAATTTTTTATCATATCAACCATTTTCATTGCCAGAAACTGTTTTTTTTTCGGTTCTCAAGTCTGTAATGGTGATAATACCACACACACACAGCTGGGAATGTCATCCACAGCCACACACACACACACACCTGTGTGTGTGGCTGTGGATGACATTCCCAGCTCCGGAGTGTCTAGAACAGTCAGTAATACCTAGATTTAGGACTAACCGTACCAGGCAAACATAAGCAGGTAACAGGTTAAAATATGATATCGCCTGTTCAAGACATCGGCTAGGTTCGGATCTGACGTTTGCTACTACTACATTTCTGTTAAACGGGTATTATCTTTACGATATATTATAGGTATTCTGATTTACTTTTATTTTAGTTGATTCAAAATATTACTAAATGTAGGTGACCGGTGCGTGGAGTGGCAGACGTTAGGAATACTTCAATTAAAATACTTTTTTCTCTTTTAAAAATCACACCGTTGTTCTGAGACCTTGCTTGCATGTAGGTGAGGTACGAACTGAACATATGCGCGCGGGGCGCGGGACCTTACGTGAGCAAGATATCAAAACAACGACGGTATTATCGTTTATTATAATATCATAATACAGGTACATATGCATCACATTAATAGGTACAGGTAGGTAGGCTTATTTTATTTACATCAATTTATTAAAGGTAAGTGGGTAGACCGGCGAGACTCAACAATCGTTTAACTTACAATCAGTTTTATTTAAGTTGTAGGTTTGCACGTTTTGTCGCACTGATCTACGAAACTGCTAATTTATTTTTGATAATTCACCATACACTACACTGTTCACACACACACTCGTTTTACGTCCTTTACAATCTCCCCCCAGTGTCGCTTCTGAGACACTAATCCTTCGTTGGGAGAAGTGCTAAACGAGTGGTCGGTCTCACCAATAGACCTGTCTTGGTTTTTACTTGGGCTGTGCGTACCCGACCATCCTTTCCTGGGTATACGTTCTCCACCACGCCTCTTGGCCAGCTGTTACGAGGTAAGTTGGGGTCCACAATAATGACTACGTCTCCGGGGCTCAGGTTGTCACCCTCTCGGCACCACTTTTGCCGCGGTATAAGTGTTGGCAGCACTTCCTTTACCCATCGCTGCCAAAACATATCTGTCAAGCGTTGAGCTGTTCTCCACATCTTTCTCAGGTGCAGGTCTTCGTTATTAAATTTTCCAGGCACGGGTAAATTCGAAGAGGTACCTAGCAAGAAATGGTTTGGAGTAAGTGCTTCCATATGCTGGGGATCCACCGACACGTGAGTCAAGGGTCTGCTGTTAACTATATTTTCTATTTCAGCTAGTAAAGTCGCCAGAGTCTCCTCACGTGGCGCTCGTTCCTTTAGTACTACCTTTAAAGCAGTCTTAACGCTTCTAATTAGTCGTTCCCATGCTCCGCCCTTATGAGGGCTGCTTGGTGAGTTAAACAACCACGTGACTCCATTATTTGTCATCTCGGTTTTGATCTGAAGTTGGTTTAATTCTAGGAACGACTGTCTCAATTCTTTTTCAGCTCCACGCAGGTTCGTGCCGTTATCTGAGTACATATACTGTGGCCAGCCTCGTCGCGATGCCATTCTCCTGAGTGCCATAATGAATGAGTCAGTAGTCAACGTCGGCACCATTTCAATGTGTACTGCTCTCACTGTCATGCATGTAAACAGCACGCCGTATCGTTTGTCTTTCCGACGGCCGACCGTGACTTCCATGGGGCCGAATAGGTCCACCCCACAGTGAGTGAAGGGCCGTGCACCGTGCGCCAATCTTCCTTCGGGTAAGTCCGCCATACGTGGTGTAGACGGTACGACTGTTCTTATACGGCAGTAGGAACACTTGGCGGCGACCGCACGAACTGTCGGTCTGAGGCGCAGTATCCAGTATTTTTGTCGCAGTTCATTCACTATGGTTTCTCTGTATGCGTGCGAAAATCTCTCATGGAAGCTTTTAGTAATAAGCCTGGCCACAGGATGTCGCCCATCTAATATTATGGGGTTCTTCGTCTCGTCTGTGACGTCACGGGCAGCTCCTATTCTTCCTCCGACGCGCAGTAAGCCCAATTTATCCAGGTAAGGCGTAAGTGTTCGCAATCTACTATTGGTTTGAATATTTTTATTATTCTTTAATAAATGTATTTCTTCCGCGAACGATTGTCTTTGCGAGTGACGTAACAGCAATGTCTCGGCTTTATTTAACATTTCTATGTTTATTTCCGAATTATATGTTTTTCTGCATTTTTCAATAAAGAGTAACACCGCAGCGGTACTTCTCAATAATCTGTTCCACGAAGAGAATCTGTCTATATCTGGCACAGGCAAGATGTTTTCGGAATTATCGTGTATGTGATACAATCTTATTTTTTCCTCATTAGTATCTATATTTTCTTTTACAGGAAGTGGCGTGAACCAGCTATCGAACTCACTATACAAAAACCTCGGGCCTTGAAACCATTCACAGTTGTTATTCAATTCGTAGCTCATGTTCTTTGTAGCTACATCAGCTATGTTTCGATCTGTGGAAACGTAATGCCACTCGTTCGCGTCAGTCAATTCATCTATTTCGCCGAGCCTATTTGCTACGAATACGTTGTAGTTTCGATCTTTATTTTGAATCCAATGTAGTACAGTCGTGGAATCGCTCCAAAAATACCGCTTCATAGGCTTTAGAGTATGCTCCAGCTGTATAGTGGTTGCAAGGCGGCA
This sequence comes from Euproctis similis, assembly GCA_905147225.2. NCBI lineage: Eukaryota > Metazoa > Arthropoda > Insecta > Lepidoptera > Erebidae > Euproctis > Euproctis similis. Next base: position 7,168,178 of record LR990107.1, read on the forward strand.
TGCGAGCACAGCGGCTTGGAGTTCTAATCGCGGGATCGTCACGTGTTTTATCGGCGCCACTCGGCATTTAGATGCGATGAATGACACGCACACTTCTTTATTCACACAAACACGCCAGTAGGCGACTGCTGCGTATGCGGCGGGCGACGCGTCACAGAACACATGAAGTTCTAGTGTCTCGCTCGCTCGCGCCCTGAAATTACTGTTTACGTAATTACTGTGCGCGCGAAAATACCATCTTGGTATTCTTAATTCTTTAATTTGTTTTAGTTGGGTTACCCAATCTCTAAATATATGGAAATGTGTAGACTCCATCGTTTCATCCCATCTTAAATTTGTTTTCCATAAATTCTGCATTAATATTTTCGCCTTTATTGTGAAAGGTGATATCAGGCCATATACATCAAATATAGACATTACTATCCGCAACAGTTCGCGTTTTGTCGGTTTCGTTTCACCAGAAAGCAGCTCGGGAGGGATATGAGGAAGTAGCAAATTGAACCCGAACGTATCGGTCTTCGGATACCACAGGAGACCCAGCGTGCGCTCGCCTTTATTGTCTTCTTCGATTTTGAACTGCACGGCTGTGGCGCAACTACCTCCGGTCTCGCTTTCGCACACTCGTGCCTCGTTCGATGTCCAATTGCGAATTTCAAATCCTCCCTGTTGGTGAATATAGGAGACCTGCCTTTGTAGTTTAATCGCCTCTTCATGATTTTCAAAACAGGCGATGTAATCATCCATAAAATGGTTTTTTATGATGGCATTCACGGCCTCCGGCATCCTTTTCTCGAATCGACGCGCGTTCTTATTCTTTATGTGTTGCGCAATAAATGGCGAACAATTAGCTCCAAATATAAGTGAGGTCATGGCGTACTTTTTAATATCCTCGCTATTATTATTTCGCCATAAAAATCTTAGTGAGTGTTGATCACTAGGTCGTATTTTAATGCGAAGGAACATATCTTTTATATCGCCGGTGAGCCCGACCGGCCCTTCTCGGAACCGCAACATAATGCCTAATAATGATTCCAACAAGTTGGGTCCGGGTAGTAAATAATCATTTAATGATTGTCCGGATGAGCAGGCGGCCGCGTCGAACACCAGGCGTAACTTCCCTTTATTTGGATTGTCCACTCCGAAGTGAGGTAAGTACCATATTTTTGAATGTATCTTCTTATCCTCTTCAGGCTCCAATATACGGGCATAATCATTTAAAAACAAATGATGTACTCTTTCTTTGTACCTCGCAGCGTAACCTTCGTCGGTATTTATCTTCCTTTCTATAGTTTTCAGACGTTTGTAAGCGTTACAGTAAGAATCAATTTTTATATCTGTGTTTTCGCTTTTCCAGGGCAAGCCAACCTCCCAGCTCCCGTGTATGAATTTTGCCGAATTATCCACCATTTGCATGGCCCTGAGATCACTCTTATTTACACGGGGCTTGAGGCACACTCCTATACTTTCTAACATAAATGACTTCCGCACCATATTATGTAGACGCTCGTCATTCTCACCGTCCGTGTGTATCACACGCTGCGAGCATTCACACTCGCACGCTTGTGTGCACTGCGACGCGTCGGCCGGAGGTACGCATGCACTTGTGTGCGTAGTCGCCAATGGTTTAGTGGTGGCGGCGGCACATATGCAAGTGTGGCAGGTTTTCTTATTTTCTACTAACATTGCGTACTCTGACGATCTAGAAGGGGGTTGTCCTGGGCAAACTCCGTGCACACACCAACCCAGTGGTGTTAGGGTAGCACACGGTTGGTTTTTCTTGCCTAAAATTACTTTCTTAGGTGCAATGATGTGATAATTATCTTGCCCAATCAATACTTCCGGTCTTGCACTGAAAGATGACGAAGAAATGCCGCTTAATTGAGATAAGTGAGTATTGTTCTTGAAGTCGCGTTCGCTCAAAGTTTGTGCTGGTAGATCTAGTTCGTTTATTATTTTTGCACTTAACTTATATAATTTATTGTCATTTATGCTTGAAATTTCACAACATACATTTTCGCTTTCACACATTAGTTCAGTGTCCCACGCGCCGCGAATGCACAGTTTTTGTTTATGTCCTTTAAGGTCTATTTGTTTTGCTAGATCAGCTGATATTAACGACACGCTCGCACCGTCATCGAGCAGCGCGTACGTACTAATGCTGCCGCGCGGTCCGTGAATGTTTATTGGCACTATTTTTAATAACACACGATTTTTATTGTTTATATACACATTATTAACGGATACACTGTTAGCTGAAGGCTCGCTGATTGTCTTAACGTCACTTGATGGAGATTTATTTTCGATATCACGTGTTGGACTCGTGATTTTTCTGCGACGCCAATGTAAGAGATGATGATGTGGAAGATTACAGCCGTCTATACTGCACTCGGGTGCAGGACATACATCCCTACTGTGTGACGAGTCCAAACATTTGTGGCATAGGCGGTTCACGCGTACGAAGCGCCATCTGTCTCTCGTTTGAGCGCGTTTAAAGCGAGGGCATTTTGTCAATTTGTGTTTATTGATTCTACAGAATTTGCAGTTCGGTAACTCCTCCTTTTCCTGCCGCGGAGCTCCTTCGCTGACCATCAAGGCATGGTGTCGACGATCTTCATAGTTTCTCCTATAATCTGCTTGGTAATTTATGTGGGATATTCCTGCCGTGGATATTTTGTTGGCTTCCTCATACAAAAAATCAGCCAAGGTTTCCAATTTTGCCGTATCCATGCTATAGTTGCAGTTGTGGTAATCTGCCCATTTGGTTAGCAGAGGACTTGGCAACTTTGACAGGACCAAAGTCACTAATTCAGGACTTCGCAGGTAGTCGGTTTGGTTCACCGCTTTTACTGTCGCAACAACGTTTTTTATTTTGATAGAAAACGGCACGATGTCACGGTGATAGCTATGGGGTAGTGCTGGTATTTTCTTCAGCTGCTGCATGACCTTGTGTGTTATTGTTTCGGGTCTACCGAAACGGAGCTTTAACGCCTCCATCACGTCGTCTGGTGACGTGTTTCCCATGAGCAGCGCTGATACTGTCTCCTTGGCCTCCCCACGGAGAGATTTCCTCAATCTCCACATATTCTCGGCGTCGCTGTATCTGCAAACTCTTGTGGACTCTTCATATGCCTGTTCGTATGCAAGCCACTCGAGAGTGTCTCCATCAAAGGATGGTAAGTCTTTTGATGTCGCAATACGAGACATAAGTCTAGAGTTCTGGTCGTTTGTTAGGTGTACCGCGCTGACTAATTGTTTCACTTCATTACGGGTAGTTTCATTTTCTAAGTGGGTAGTTTCGTTTCCGAAGTAGGTAGGTTGATTTTCTGAGCGAATAATTTTCTTTTCTACGTGGGTAGTATTTTTTCTGTAACTTGCTTCTGAAATATGACTACCCTCGAGCCACTGCTGTACCTTTTCTACTGGTGCAATCTCTTCCTGGTGGCAGAAGCTTCGTTGGCTGCCAGATTGAGAGCTCAGGGCGGCCAGATCGGCTGCCAATTTCAAGTCTACTAGCCTTTTTTTTCTTTCTTCGGATCTCTTTCTTTCTTCCGCTTCCCTTTCTCTGGCCTTCTCGGCTTCTCTTTCTTCTATCTCCGCTTTTGCCTTGGCTGCTTCATATTCGAGCATCATTTTTTGTGCCTTTATGGATCCCGACGACGACTTGTAACTTATGTGGCTTACGGGGTTCTCTTTGATGGCGCTCACTTTCAAGTGGTCTGTTCCCGCCCGCTCTGGTAGTTTGATTTTCTCATCCTTTTCTTTGCATTTTTCGGAGTTCGCAGTCTCTTGCATCTCTTTCTTCTGCACACGTCGTGTGCGAATGGTTGCTTCGAAAGGATGGCTCGAATGAGGTGGTGAGTTGAACATTTTCCCTCTGTCTAGCGTACTTAGGGTTCCACGTGGTAAAAATCCGGCTGAAGGACCAGCTTTGTAGGTGACCGGTGCGTGGAGTGGCAGACGTTAGGAATACTTCAATTAAAATACTTTTTTCTCTTTTAAAAATCACACCGTTGTTCTGAGACCTTGCTTGCATGTAGGTGAGGTACGAACTGAACATATGCGCGCGGGGCGCGGGACCTTACGTGAGCAAGATATCAAAACAACGACGGTATTATCGTTTATTATAATATCATAATACAGGTACATATGCATCACATTAATAGGTACAGGTAGGTAGGCTTATTTTATTTACATCAATTTATTAAAGGTAAGTGGGTAGACCGGCGAGACTCAACAATCGTTTAACTTACAATCAGTTTTATTTAAGTTGTAGGTTTGCACGTTTTGTCGCACTGATCTACGAAACTGCTAATTTATTTTTGATAATTCACCATACACTACACTGTTCACACACACACTCGTTTTACGTCCTTTACACTAAATCTGTTTTCTCTGGCTACCCAGCAAGGGACTTGGCGTGAAGTTATGTATGTATGCATAGCGATGTAAAGTGATAATAAATAAAAATATAAACTGGCGACGACATAACATGACTTCACGTCTTTTCTACTCAAAGTCAACGTTCCAAATGGAACAGGTGGCGAACCTATTGCCAAACCGGGCACAAAGTTGTCAGTCATCGATATTTGTAACACATAACTTCGAAAAATAATACCGAAAAGTCATTGGTGTGAGCCAGGATTCGAACCCGTGACTTCTTGAATCAGAAGCGGGGTGATCGATCACTGGAGCAACGAGACTATGATTAACTATTATCTAAAAACTGGCGATCCTTTGCAAAATTTGAGAATTGTAAGATCTGGCAATTATCTGCTGTATTAACTCATAAATATAAATAAGTGCATAAATGCTTGTTGAAAAAAATTTCCAGGAGTGATTAATTTTAAGTGCCAGGTAATATTGATGATAAGTTTGGTTGTCTTAGGTATTCGCGCCTAAATAAAAAAAGTAGGTATTCGTCAGAACAAGCTAGTGTAAATCATTTAGATAGTGACGACATGTATACCACGTTTTTTATTTTTATTTTTAAGGGATAGGAGGACAAACAAGCAAGTGGGTCACCTAATGGTAAGCAGCAACTCACTGCCCTTGCACACCGTAGTTCGTTGCCGGCCTTTAAGTGAGTGGGAGGGGAAAGTAAGGGCAAAGTGGATCGGGCCTCCAGATGCCTCACCCAACGAAACGCGGCACAAGCCACTTCACGCTGATATTCCGAGAGGTAGTGGTATTTCACCGGTCGAGCCGGTCCATTTAGGCAGCGAGTGAACTGCAAGACTCAACCACTGTGTAACACTAATAATATTTTTTTTAAGGGAAGTTCATAATGCCTTTAATTTTGTTGTTATCAGCCGAACTTTCTAGAAAAAATGTGTATTTACTAGCAATCTCCTTTATAGTCTACGATCCTTGTACTTCGAGCTAACGAGATTGTCAATACCTTCTAGTAATCAATGCGCAGGAAATAACAACTGTCATTGTTTTTATTATCTGGCTGCATAAAATTTATTTGATTTGAACTAGTAATATTAAAAAATAAGTTATAATGTATTCATTCACTGAGCAGGGCTATGGATAACTTATTTTTTTGTATAATTGGAGTATAGGAAATAGAACAATAGTCGAAACAAATATTAGTTTAGTTAATTTTTTATTGTACACCACAAGAAAATTACAGAAATATATAAGAAGTCAATAAATTCATGCACAAAGGCGAGCTTAACTCACTATTGAGTTTTCCACCTGCAAACTTTTTGAGCGTAAAGCGAAAAAATAAAGTTACAAGGTTCATTCATCATTATTATTATTACATATTATAAAACAAAGCTACTTTGCAACGAATTTTGATGCGGATTTTGACGTGACAACGTCTTAAATTAGGTTGCGGCTGGGAGTCACTTATGAAAAAGTGTAACGCTCGGTAACGTTACGATGAGTCACCGAACGAGAGAGAGGCCCGCCGAATGCCTTGCGTCTCTCTCCCACTCAACTATGATCGGTCTGCCGCGCGCGCAGCACTAGAGAATTAGGCGCATTGAATCGGCGCATGCTTGTGTCTCTGTCTTTGTCTTTCTCGAACGTTCTTGGCGTTGGAAAAACAAGAAAGCGTCATAATACAAGTTCACACGTGTGGTTAAAGTATCGTCAGCTGTGTCTGTAGTGAAAATGTGGAGTGCTTAGATTCGTCATTTACAACAACTACAACAATAAAGGTAAATAATTGTACACTGATATTTCATTATCGTAAACTATGATTGATTGATTAATTGTTAGATTGACACAAAAGTTGAGAAACTGAGTTTATAGGTTATGTCATACTATTGATAAATGTTGATAGTGTTAAGTAAATTATTAGTTTAAAATTAATTAATTAATTAATTATTATTTTACAAATTTTCATTAATTTCAAATTTATTTAGCAAAAATTTGAACCTTCGATCTGAATAAATGTTTTGATTTTCGAATTGATTCTTTAAAATTACAAATATTAAGAAAAAGTGGCAGATATAAGAAAACTTGATTTAAACTGTGTTGAGCAAGAATTTTAACATCTAATTTAAGTAAATGTTTTAATTTTCAACTTCATCATTTACAATTACAAATTTTAATTAATTTCAAATTTATTTAGCAAAAATTTGAACCTTCGATCTGAATAAGTGTTTTGATTTTCAAATTGATTCTTTAAAATTAAAAATTCATCCATTCAATTTCAAATGTTCAACAGGAATCACCACTCTCAAAACAATGGAAACGGACGAGCAAATGCCTTCAACTTAATTATATTCATATCAATAAATATTCTACCGAGAAAAAGACGTTGTCACGTAAAATCTTCGCCCGTAAAACCGACTTTACAGGCAACCAGATTTTTTTTCAGTAGATATATCGAATTAACGGGATAGTTTATATGTATAATTCATGTATAATGTAGTAAAGAAAAAGTGATAATTTTCGAGATGTAGCTTTTTAATTGGGTAATATTGAAATAATTGCTTTATATTTTATTTTATTATTTCTTTTATTACATTTTTTTTAAATTGTTTGTCTGTCTGTTTGTTCCGGGTATTCTCTGAAATGGCTCAACCGATTTTGATGGAACTTTTATTGATAGATATCTGGTGTAATAAGGAGTAACTTAGGCTATTTATTGTGGAAAAAAAAATATTTCACGACCGGCACCACGTCAGCTAGTCCTACTAACATTACAAATGCGAAAGTTTAACAAAATCCATTCGTAATATAATACAATTTAAATACATAGGCAACAATTTAAAAGTAGGGGAGGTAGGGGAGGGACGGGCAGTAGGGAGACATGGGCACCCCCTTTTATTCTGATTTGATCATAGATTTTTTATTTTTCTTGATTTGTTAGTTTTCTTTACCAAGTGGAAATACTGTTAATCCTTAAGGTATATGTAATTTCTGTAAGTTATCAAACACAAACACGTTTAAAGATTTTGGGCTAGTAAAAGTAAATATTTTGTTGTGGTTTCGGATCGTAATAAAGATAAAACTAATAAAAGGTATGTGTATTTTTTATTATTTATCTATTCTATATTTATTAATCTATATATTAAACTGAAATTTAAGCCTAAATATGAAGATTTATTAAAATACCGGTAACTTAAGTCGAAAATGTATACAGAGGGAGCAATGGGCATTTGGATGATGGGGAGGTTTGGGCATGTCTAATGCTCCCAATTACTATGTTCAGTATAGGAAAATTGTTAACAATTGGCTTATTTTTAATTAATGTGACATAACTTCACGCCAGTTTTACCCGAAGAAGTAGGCAGCGGCTGTTAAGCCTCGTTTCTCCGTTATGTTCACGTCTCAAATGGTATAGGTGGCGAACCTATTGCCATACCGGGCACAAAGTTGTCAGTCATTGATATTTATCACACATAACTTCCGAAAATTACGAAAAGTCGTAGTGAAAAGTCATGTGTAGGTGGTAGAGTCAAGCAGTTCACTGTATGAATGGGCCGGCTCGACCGGTGAAATACCACGACCTCTCAGAAGACCGACATAAAGTGGCTCATGTCACGTTTCGTTCGGTGAGAGAGGTACCCGGAGGCCCACCCCCCTTCCCCATCCTTTCCTATCCCCTATCACGTAAAGGATGGCAAAGCAACAGTAATACTATATGTGGTGCTGGTGTCCATGGGCGACGTTGGTTGCTTACCATCAGGGGACACGCCTGCTTGTTTGCCCTCCTATCCCATAAAAAAGTCATTGGTGTGAGGCAGGATTTGAACCCACTATTTCTTGAATCAGAAGCGGGATGCACGGCACTGTGCTACCGAGACTTAGTCCTTAAAGGGTTATACCCAATCTCCGACAATTTAAGATACTGTTTAAGATGTTTTTTTTTATTTCTTAACTCTTATCCTTGGTTTCTGTTATTGATATAGTTTAGTAATAGTCTATTTGTTAACTAATTTTTTAATTCCATAAGCCTCCCTCCTAGAGGGAGCATTGAGCTCTTTTGACTTAGTTTATAAAATATCGCATAATGTTGAGATTGTAATTTTTAAGAAAGCTCTTTAATTATATCTAGCCAAATATGTGGTGCAACAAAAATTGACAATAAAATTAGTTTATTTATAAAATCTATTTTTTATGCAAGAAATAGTAAAATAGTGCCCATCCCTCCCCTACCTCCCCTATGTTATGTCGACGGTTCCTAGGTATATAAATAAGGTCAAGTCAAAAACCGAGGTTTTCAGGAGAGCCTAATTTGTGGTCAACAAGGCTAAGAAATAATTCTATGACCAATAATAAATATTTTAAATATACAAAATAAATCGTATGTTTGTTTGTTCGCATCGACAATTTAAAGTCAATTAAACGATGAGGCCAAGTTGATATAAGAAAAGGTGATTACTGGGCTAAATTGACTTTTGACACTTTTTTGTATATATCATCACGCATATACATCATTAATGTGAGTAAAGTAAACAAACAATTATCCATTATCAAATTAACAATAAAACATTATCCTTTTTTTGTTGTCAAGATAAATTTACATGGTACGAAGTTCGTGGTATCTGCTATATACTAGTAATACATATGTGAAAAATATTGCATACTGCAACGTGTGCAAATGGTGTTCTAGCAAAAATGCACGAGAACTGCATCGGTTGCACTAGAGTTACCAGGAGAACATCACAATGAAAGAGGTAAATTTTCAGCTTCACTTTATAGATAGAAATACTAGATGTAGTAACTATGCAGGGCGCGTGCTACAGTGAATAAAGTTATTAGAATGTTTTTATTAAGCTCAATGTAATAAAAAAAATTAGAACATTTTCAGACATTTTTTCGGATTTAGGGTAAACATTTAGTTATTTTAATGTTCGGTATCAGCAATGCAATGTAATATATTCTAACTACATATATCTACGAAAAATCTATTTTATTCGAACATTAATTCGTTCTTAAGAAAATTTTAGAATTTTTCTGAACAAAATAGTTGTTAATTTAATGTTTTTGAAAGTGGTAGAGTGGGCGGCATTAGCTGCTTGTTTGCCCCCCTATTCCATAATAAAAAAACTTTTATGAAAAAACGTGAATGTGCTATTGAATGACTATTAAAGGCTATAAAGCCTATTCGTAAAATAGAAAAGGTTGATTTGTGTTGAATCTCCTGCAAAATAGTTTCTGGAAACTTAGAAAGACTATTTGCAGCTTTGAAAATTTTAAAGTTAACAGCTTGCTACAGCATACTCTTATTAGGGCGTCATAATGCAGTAGGAGTACTTTATAGGTTTTGCAAGTTTATTTCAGTAAAACAGTGCATAGGTTAATATGTCCTTGTCTAAGGGGTTCCATTTTTGCAATGAGAAAAGAGAGACGAGTATCAATTGATTAAGCTGACCTTTAGAGAATGTGTGTACATGTAAGTAGACAGAATAGCATACTCAACTTAGCTTAAAATAAATTCAGCATAAATATAATAATAACTTCAAGCCTCTGTTTTCTCGAAGAGGTGGGCAGCGGCTGTTAAGTCTCTACTTGCCGTTTCCTAAAACGTTGTAAATAGAACAGGTGGCATAATTTGTTATTATGTACATTATCGTCCATTATCGCTATACAACAGACTGCATGAATGGGTCGGGTCGACAGGTGGAAACCCTACGTATTTGAATATCGTGTATAACGTGCCGAGTGCCTTATGACTTGCGGTGACAGAGGTGTTCAGAAGCATTCCTCATCGTAAAGGTCGCAAAGCATCTGTAGTTATGTTTCGCAGGTGTCTATGGGCGCGAATAGTTGCGTACTACCAGATAAACCGCTTACCACTATGAGATGAAAAAATTATTACACAAACAGTCGAAAAGAATTTCGAAAATATTTTATGTGAAAAAGGATTGGTTACCACCTGTTTCTTGTTTCGGAAGCGATATATTTGGATCCAAATCACTAAGATGCTGTTAGTTTTAATGAAAAATATCTGCTCTTGGCAAGTTAAAAGTAAAAATTGACTGTAAGATACTTTATTATATAGTACCTAGATTTGAATTCAGTAACTCGAGAAGTTTGTTGAATTTGCATTTGTGCACAAATAAATAAGTAGACTTGGCGTACCTGTGTTCATATTTCTTGGATGTGTGCATTATTATCCAATTACGTACATCTGAGACTACTTGCTGTTTATGATATCCTAGTATATAAAACTATTTAAAAACTTAATTGCTCAAAATACAATTAATGAAACTGATGGGGGGCTTTGATCCTCTCAATAGTAAAAATTTTAAATATGTATGTAGGTTATATACCCAACATATTAATATTATTAAATGAAATTTATTATTGAATTCACAATCCACGATGCATTTACATTTTAATTTTGTGTTATTATATTATTTTAATAAAATACCATTATTGATAATGTTCGATAATTTGCGTTAGATGCATAAATATTTCATAAACTCTACCTAAACCTCTTACTTGAATTATTTATTGCTTTTATCAATATTACAAATTTCTATCCCAATTTATTAATAGCTCAGTCGATTTATGCCTATAAATTTACCAGGATCGCATAGACAAAAGAAGTTTGAATTGTGTGCATACTAATTTCGCAAGCACACGTGTAAAGGATTAGCATGTCAACTACTGTAGTGAAAGCTGTTCGCATGAAAATATACATTGTCAGAAGGTCAACATCATACAAAGTGGTGTTTTTTTTCACTTAAGTCTAAATTACATCATATCAATAAATGATCACCTCATATTTTTTTCTTGATACATAGTAATATAGTTTTTTTTTATGGGATAGGAGGGCAAACGAGCAGGCGTGTCACCTGATGGTAAGCAACCAACGCCGCCCATGGATACCAGCAACTCATATAGTGTTGCGTTGCCTACCTATAAGGGATAGGGCATAGGAAAGGATGGGGAAGGGGGGTGGGTCTCCGGGTACCTCTCTCACCTAACGAAACGCGGCATGAGCCACTTTACGTCGGTCTTCTGAGAGGTCGTGGTATTTCACCGGTCGAGCCAGCCCATTCATACAGGATATATATTCTTACAGGAATATTGTCGTGCAATAAATAATCCCTGTTGATATTAATACATGTTACTAAACGTCCAATTTCAGTCTTCCTAACCATCTAATAACAGTTTTTAAATAGATAAATAAGAATATACTCTGGTTTCGGTAATTATCCAACCATCTAAGCAATATTAATGAATATATATAGTTATAAGCTTTCTTACCTACCTTGTAATACTAATACTTTTACAATGAAATAAATACAATTACTAATCAAATTCAATTTTAATTATAAAATTGGATATACAATTAATTTCACGTGCACTAAAATAACTTTCTGCGCGTTCTCACAATGTGACTATACTCACCTGGTACAAAGTAAACTCCTGACGATTTCAGCTTTCCTAGTAACCCATTTCCTTTCATACATAAACCTCTGGGTGAACAATTTTCCCCAATGGTGTTTCAAAGAAAATTTAATTACAATATATATTAATATCCTGAAGGCTTTGCTTTGTGTTGTCATTTGAGTATTTATTATTCACAGTTTTCGCTATACTTATAAAAAATGGTCATAGATTTCATAGGATGTTATGGTGCGTTTTTTTAATATATGGAGGGTGTCCATGGGGTGGTTTGTATGTGTAATTGAGGTATAATGTAGTACAGAAAAAGTAAGAATATTCGAGATTTAGCACTTTAATTGCAAATGCTAGCTGAGCCCTAAGTGATAAATCAAAACAACGTACTTCATTAAAAAGCTCTCCAAAAGTCCGCGAGTATATATGTTTATCTCATAGGGATTGGCCACAATGACCATTTTTATTTCATCACAATTGCACATACTTGCAGAAGTATGTGTGGAGTCACCCTTGCAGATCGAATTATAAATAGCGTGATAGGGGAAAAATGCAAGCTGAAGGATGATATGGTGACCAAGGTGGAGAAAAGTATGTCAAGATGGTTTGGTTATGTTGCAAGAATGAATGAAAGAAGCCGACTGACTTAAAGACTATACGAAGCGAATGTGAGTGGGAGGATCGCGATGGGGAGACCAAGACGAATCTACCATGACATGGTTTCTTTCGAAAAGGCCAAATGCGTAGTACCGGAAACCGGCGTGAATGCATGATGAGATATATGCCCGTGGATGAAGCGAAAGAGGTGTGTCTGGATCGTAGCTTGTGAAAAGCTAAAGTCTCTGCCTACACCTATGAGATACAGGCGTATGCACAATTGCTTCTGTTGCTATTGCTAATAAAATGAAAATGGACAAAATGAACTTAAGGTGCTGAGCATTTTTGCTAATATTTTGTTTTGTCTGTATCTTATATACAACTTTTGTCATTATGTTATCATATTATTGACTACATTATGTAGAAAAGTTTATAAAACTTTCATTATCGTTAATTTCACATGTAATTAGGTCTAGCGGTTCTACGCCATTTTATAAAATTCGGTATTTATTTTCCATATTAAATAAAATCCCTTTTTGCAGTTATCATTATATTCGCTGGAGACGACGATATATGTGTTATAGATGCCAAAAATATGAATGTTTTATGTAAAGTTAATTAAGTAAACACGCTTACAAAATTGAACTTTTTGAAAACATCATTATTAGAGTGAGCAAAAATTATTAGAGTGTTATTTCTAGATAAGTATTTTCGTTAGTTAGTGAGCCTTGGAACAAATAGAGGGAGGTGTGAGCAGTTTGACCTGTACGTGTGTCTGCTGAGGCATCGTAGCTCTTTAACCAGTATACCGATTTGAATTTGTAATGAAATACATCAAATAAAAAGCAAAATATACTGAATTCAATAACCTCAGTAGTATTCAGTAGTATTAAATATTTGTGTGTGTAGTATGAGACATTAGTACGATAAAAAGAGATAGTTTCAGGGCGCTATGAATGTGTGCGTTCTACATTGCATACACTGCAGTGCGCCACACAAATATAAACGATTCAGCCGTGACCTGTGTTCCTCATATTTATGTCATCCTGGTACATAAAACTATCGTTTACTTAAAAATTGAGAAAAATAAATCGAGTTCACCACACACAGTGGGTCAAAATAATAATATTAATTACGCTTTTCAATTAATTAATTATATTATATTGTGTATTTATTTCAATTTTAGGCTATTTTGTCAGCAGTCTTAAGGACTGACTTGCGGGTATGAGAAGGATCATGGTTAAAAGACTTAAGACATAGAGAAGCCTGCCTAACCCTTTTAGCTTACCCCGTGAGGGATTTATCGTGAAGTCATATTAGGTTTAGTCGAATTCAAATAATAGATATAGAGGTTCTCAATTCGGCTGTACTTAGTTTGTTACCTTATAACTTTGAGCTGGGCGAAGAGATTTAATAATTCTTTTTTATTTGAAAGCTGATGCTTCTTCTGTAGCCCCATGTTCACTAGATCAATATCAGATGAGGAGATTTAGGATAAATCAAAGACAACTACAGAAAATTGTGAGCTCGTATGGTATTTTTGTTACGTAATAATCATGCCTTACTCTGGTATATGCCTCTAGGTGCCAACATCTAGAAAACATAACATAACGGTTAGGAATTGGGAGATTTTTCGATAATTGTTTGAGAGAAACTATCTATTAGTATGTAGAGCTAACGTGATGCCAGTGAGTTATGTTTGTTTTAATATCTGACATGGCTCTGAACTGCAGAACGGTTAGGAGCTACGACATAATTCTTGGAAAAATTATTTATTTTTCTGCTATACTTTCTAGGCTACAATTTGCCCTTATTCAGACTATAGACTTATTGGGTATATCTATAATAATAAATAAAATAATAAAAGGTACCTATTAAGGTAGGTATTATCAAACTCTTTCAACTTAGTACCTATTGATAAAAGTTACAGCTTTCTAAAATATGAACAATTGGACATACGAACGTTTTAATTAGTGACTATATATTAAATAGACAAGAATCCATAAGTAATTAAACTAGCGTCTATTTAGGATAATAACTCTTTAACACAACTAAAAAGAAATATCTTAAAAAAAAAATGATGTGGTGTCGTGGGACACCAGGTACGAACGAAGTTCCTTCGGCTAATGTAGAATCGACACAAATTGCAAAAAAAATCGTGCTCAATTTTATTGATTTTTCTCTTAAATTTTGCTGATTAGTTTTTATTTAAGTACAAGAAAGTATTTAGGAAATTCAATATTTTAGGAAATAATAAATTACTTAAAATAAAAAACATCGTAATTCAAATTATCAACTAAAATAACAAAATATGTATCTTTATTTTAAATACGTAAAACGTTTAAATACGTACTCGCTTGTGTATGCGACTGTCGCGCCTGCGCACGTCTCATTTAACGGTTTTATTCCACGCACTTTTTTCCACGGATTTTTTCTTACGGTTTTACTATCACATTTTTTTCAGTTCGGTCGCGCAGCAAAATCCCTATCCCCTCCAAGCCTGCCGTAAGGAACTTCGTTCCAAAAAAACAAACTGAAAACTAAGCAGATGGAAACAGTAACACGCAACTAAAAAATAAATACCTCTGCTAATTTATCTACTTAATACTATATACGTAATGTTATTTAATAATAAAGTCCTCTTTAACTATTAAAATTTCAATTACGTATTTTTGGAGCGTTAGGTGACGTAGTCTCTAGTGCTGTTACAATGTTATTTGTTACACATTGCATGATCCTCAGTCTTTCTGCTATACGTGATATATGACACGTGCAGGTACTACTACGATATTAACCATACTTTATATGCTCACATAATTATAATAAGGCAATGAATGGAGTCAGGGAGCTCCTCGTATCTTCTGTGATCCTGGTATATTAAACAATTTATTTACTTTATTCTCGGTAAAATTATATTTTTATATATTTTATCTATACATATAATAAAATTGTAGAAAAGTCAAAACTGTACATTGAATATTTTTTAAAAAGAATACTTGGTGTGTGATCTGCAATCGATACCGAAGCCAAAAATATACTTTTTAGAATTTTTGTCTGTTTGTCTGTTTGTCTGTTTGTCTGTATGTATGTCCGGGATAAACTCAAAAAGTACTGCATGGATTTACTTCAAATTTGGCACGAAAATTATTAAGAAGTCGGGTCAACATATAGGCTACATATTATCACGCTATCACCTACGAGGAACGAGCAGTGAACCTTTATTTCTTCAATGTATTCTGTAGCAACGTGTAATCTAACGACGCATATTTGTATGTTGTTATGGTGTTATTATGTTAATAACCATGCTTTAATCTATACATATAATAATAATAATAATATAATATAAGTTAGCTTCACATTTTAATTAACTTATGCCGTTAAACATAACAGACAATTTTAAAACAGTGCCATCTATGAGATTTACAAAACAGAAAACATTAAGTTGAATTACACGTGTAAGCACTTTTTGGTTTTAGATATAAATAAATCTTTGAGATTTTAAAAACATCAAGTCGAATTACATGTTTAAACACTTTTTGAATATAAATAATTGAAATTTCATCATGCGCTTGCGGTCAATAGATGTTTTTAAGAGTCATAGATGGAGTTGTGCATTTTCTTCTTTAAAATTGTATCGTTAATTCTTTTCAGAGATGAGCAAGACAATTAAAAAAATGTATTTGTTTAAGCTAAAAACTGTTAATATTTTTGTTCGGTATTTATTGGTGTAATGAGCAAGATGATGCCACACATTATCCCGTGGAATTTCTGAACTCTCTGTCAGCAAGTGGACTTCCAGCGCATACTATCAAGCTGAAAGTCGGTGTCCCGATTATGCTTCTTCGGAACCTATCTCCTCCGAAGTTGTGTAACGGGACCCGCCTTAAAGTCATCTCGCTCCACAGACACAGCATTGAGGCGGAAATTCTTACGGGTTGTGGCGTAGGCGAGGCAGTATTTGTACCACGCATTCCCCTCATACCTCATAACTTCCCGTTCCAGTTCAAGCGCGTACAGTTCCCCGTGAGTGTTTGCTTCGCGATGACCATCAATAAGTCGCAGGGGCAGACACTGAGAGCAGCGGGTGTCGACCTCAGGACGAGCTGCTTCTCACACGGGCAGCTGTACGTCGCTTGCTCCCGCGTCACCAGTCCTGACTCTCTTTACATTTTGGCTGCGGAGAGCCAAACCAGCAATGTTGTTTATAGAGAAGTTTTATAAGTATATATTTTTATCCTTTTCTATATTTATATTTTCTTATTCATTATTTTCTACATTTGCTTCAGTCGCAACTTATTACTTAATTCAGCAGAATCACCATAAAGTCATTTATTCAAAGCAGACTGAAAATCAGCACTTTTGAAGTTCAACAATTTTACAAAAGACAGTCTCCCTCTGTTACTGTACTTTCTGTATTTATGAAATGTAAAGAAGTAACGGGTAAATAAATGTTATTTTAAAAGGTATAATCGTAGGTATTTTTGGTGCTGTATAGCGTTCAGGCAGATGACGTCGCGGGCTACAGCTATACTACAAAAATTCCTGTTAAAATGAAAATAAACAATGCGGGCAACAACCATTGCTACCGCAATCTGTACTTATCCTACCAGTTACAATTTCATTTTAGAGGTAATTACTTCTCAACTGTCTATGTAAAAATATAGCTATCTTTTCACAAATTCCACGCGTACGAAGTCGCGGGCACAGCTAGTATAATATAAAATAAATATTTTTATTATTTTTTAAATTAATAATTGCAGAAAAATGAACATTGATTGATTAACTCTGCATATCGATCGATAATTTGCCAATAGTGGTACTAGAATCACATAAACAGCAGGAGTTCTCACTTGAATTATGATTAAATTATAGCCTCTTTCAAACTATATTTTTATAATAGCTTAGTCGTTTTAAGCCTATAAATATACTGGGATCTCAGAAACAAGAGAAGTGATTTTATTGTGTATAATAATTGCCTACGAACTGTCTTTTACGGAGAGCCGTGTTATCAAATTTAGAATATCTCACCTCTGGTTCAACATCCCTTTCACCCAATCAACTAAATTCTAGATTCACCAAGAAGCAGGTTGCGGACCCCATTGAATATAATGAAAATCGTCATTATCTTGATTTTGCTTTTAATTCATTTTGGATTCTGTAGGTCCATAAAGGTCTATATATTTTCATTAACATTTTCCTTGCATTAATTACAAAGCTACAACAACCCCAGTAATATTTATCTAAATAAAAGTACAGCATATTCTTTATTATCATTTAAGAATCAATATGACAGAATATAATGCACCGTATATAATAATTTTATACGTAGAATCAGACAACGAAGTCACCTGACTGTCCATAAGCCAACTGTTCACTAATGTGATTAGTAATAACGTTGAATTTCGAATAATATTATAAATAGCAAGCATTTTCAGGATGCAGGATGAAATTTTTCCCAAAATACAAATATAAAATATACACATTGACAAGTTTCGAGAGCGACCTTAAAAAATTCGTTTTATTTATATTGTATTTTATTTATCCATTCAGTCTTTAGAATGCAATCTTTAAAATCTATAGACTATTATAGATAGTTCAACTCAGTAATTTATTTTTTTAAATTCTGAAAGAGATGGTAATTAGAAGGAGCCATCCGGCAAATAAGATGGATGCGACAACAATTCAAAACAACAATTGTGTATTTGTACGATTGATATCACCGCTGTATGGATAGTAGCGCTGTCCTGGTGGAACAAAACTTTCTTAGATATTATACCAAGCCTTTTTTATTTTTATTTATGCACGGAAACATTCTAGGCATATGCAATAATAGTCCGCATTTATAGTTTTACCTTTTTCAATGTCGTCAACCATAATAACCCCTTTACAGTCCCAAAAAACTGAAGCCGTTGTTGACAAAATGGCCCAAACTATTTAGGGGGCGGATGACCCTGCTCTTTTTTATTACTTGAATTGTACTTTGGACTCTGATGTATTATGGTGAACCCAAGTTTCGTCCATAGTTACGAAACAGCTAACAAAATCCTGAATACTGCGAATCCGTGTGTTTGGCCGGTGCATATGATGATATGTGTGTGTTGTTTAGGACAAACAACAAACGAAAACCTTCTCAAGGAAGGCTACGACAGGCCGGCGGCGGCCGGTAATAAAAGTACACACAAATCTTTTGCGAACATGAACAGTTCGAAAGGGTGAAATGAAGTGCCGACCACATTTAGGGCGAAATTAGGGCAGGTATATAATATTGTTTTAATCATTACATACAAATAAAACAAAGTCGCTTTACGCTGTCTCCCTCCTGTCTTATAAATGCTGCATCTTTGGAACTAATTTACCATCTTTTGATTGTTGTTGTTCGAAGAGTAAAAATATACTAGGACCTAATAAACAAGAGAAGTTTTAATTAAGTTACTTGTGATTTCTCACTTGAATTATTGACAATCATTTCACTGCAATCATACAGCCTCTCTCATCTGTATTTTTTTAGTAGCTTAGCCGATTTAAGTCTAAATATGTACTAGGATCTCATAAACAAGAGAAGTTAAAATTATAGTACTCATTTTGTATACTGCTTGCCATGAGTAGGAGCTACTAGCTATAGAAGCTTTATAAAATGTACGATGAGGTGGCACGGTGCACGCTGGTACGTGGCAGACGTAACCGCCACTGCACTTAATTGCTTTCACAATTTATGGTGGTGATGGTGAGAATTGTGCTTAAGCGGATTGGGAAAAGATAAAGATAGAGTATTCTGTAATGTACATTTACTCACTTCAACGTTGACAACCTCCTTATTTTCTTAAACCTTAGTGTAAGTTGTGTAGGAAAATCGATACTGGGATATTGAAAATGAAAGTGACTTTTTGATCCTGCGCCTTTCGCCGCTCAGTATTGACGGAATGGCGAGTTCGACGGTCTAGAATACTAGGACTTCAGAAATGAGAAGAGTTCTATGTTATTTAATTTCAGTTGCAAAATGATTCAACACCTCCTGTGTTGAATCATTTTGCAACTGTAGCTGCTCTATCTGCCGCAAAATATACGGGACATTAGGCTGCGGGGGCCTACAACGTGTAAAAAATCAAGAAGAAAATCCTATTTTTTAAATCAGAAAATCATTGTATAAATACATGATTTAATAAATGAGTTTTCCAAAAAATGCAAAAAGAGTATATTTAAATTGAAATGGTTCTAAAAAAATAAAAAAGTGAGTGAGAGAGATATAATTAGAAAAATTGCATTTAAAAACAATTAATGCAATTATTTTTTCTTTAGAGAAAGTTTTACCCATCCTAAGGGCCTCCATACATGTTTGTACTAAGCCCTATGTGATTATAACCTAGTTTTTGGCGGTTGTAAGCCAAGTGGTTTTGAGCCTCAGTTTGAGATTTTGATGCGAGTGACCGGACTAATAAATGTACGTAATGTTCTTTCTGCAAGTATTTGCTGAGCTGTTTTGCCCTACTTTCAATACAGTAAACTGTCATGTAAACTTATATTAATATCTCTTATTGTTTCGTATTTTCCTAGTAACTTATTTTATCTCACAATAACGAGTCTTTGATCTTCGTGACCTCAATAACAGAAGCTGTAAGCGGCGCATTTAATGCAGTGATAATCTCTATGTTTTTTTCATTTAAGCAATTGGAGGCAGAGACAACAGGTGTGGCAGACACAAAGTATTTTCTGACTTCGTTATCATTTAGATATTTCGTTTATTTTGAAATAAATAATTACATATTAGAGCAGATTCTGAAATAAAGTCATCGATCAAATTCTGCCCATAGCTGATAGATGGCAATAGTCTCCCTACTTATTCCGTTTTACCAAATTTTTAACAAGAGGAAATGAGTATAAGCTAATTTAAGTGTTAAGGGGGCATTCATATATGTAGTAAAGGTAGAGAAGTATCAAAGTACGAAAACAATCACATACATATGTGTGGGTGTGCCATATATATGTATGAGATATTGTGATAGTTCCGACTCAAAGTCAGCCGAAGTTGTGGTGGTGACGATCTGATCTTCAACTTCGGCTAGCTCTGACTGACTGTATAATTCTGATCACATTATTTTATCATAGGTACAACTAGTTGACCCAGCGAAATAAAAATGTTCATTATGGGTTATCCCTAAGGGATAGACATAAGCCATCGCGAACTTTTCTTAAATTTTCTTTTCCAAAATGCGCATAGGCGCATTTATTATAACTTTACGAATTTTATACCTAAAGGTGCAAGCTGATAAGCTTCGACTCGCTGAATTTTTACGTTCCTGGAATAGGTGGCGGAACCTATGCTTCATTGTTGGTCACAATGTTGTCAACTCCGTGATATCGTTGGTTCCTTGTTATGAAGCAGGAATTCCTTAATTTGAGTCCGACAGCCACTGAGTTAAATATACAAGAGGAGCAAACCTCATCCAAATGCGTCAAAAAATGTGTGTCCACTTTTTAGATGCAATGACGTAGCTTTGAAACCACTAGACATATAAAATTAAACATATATCTATCTCAGTCACACAAATCGCAAATACATT
Source organism: Euproctis similis (assembly GCA_905147225.2). Lineage (NCBI taxonomy): Eukaryota > Metazoa > Arthropoda > Insecta > Lepidoptera > Erebidae > Euproctis > Euproctis similis. The sequence goes on from LR990107.1 coordinate 7,189,150, forward strand.
GCCGTCACTTTGATTAGACAAAGGTGGCAATATAAATTTGCAATGGCGGTGTGGGCCAGCCCATGCGAAATTTTACCCAACTTTTTCAAGCCGTGTACTCGTAAAAATATTTAATAAATATAAATTCAATATTTTACTATTACTTATTAATTTCCTATCAGATGTATTACAAGATAACTGAAATAATGAATGGATCAACGATCTCTGTGTACTCCGTACTAGATCGGCTGTTCCGAAAAAAATTGTATCACACTCATCTGTGCCTAATTGTGTACACCTGCCTTAGAGCAGCGATTTAAAGCGCTGTAGGTAAGGTGTACACAATTAGGTACAGATACACAAAATAGTGAAAACGCTTGAGTAGTAAAATAATGTACTTACTTATATTGAAAGGGAATTATTGTATTTAACGTGGACAGGGCCTAACAGCCGCACGGGTCGATCGATCATAAGGGAACATACCCATACTACGTGACCTACTTTTTAAGATTTTTCGACCCCTCCCTCCCATCGGTGACCACTCGTAGTATATGCCAAGACCCCCCCTCCCCCTTTAGTTTTCACGTAGTAATTCTTAATTATGATTTTTAATCATTTCACAGGCAAAAATCGAAAAAAAAAATAATTTGGCTCATACTTGTCTTTATTGTATAAGACTGCATGCATACTTAAATTACTAGTGAATTATGTATTATGAAAAAGAACAACTTTAATTGTGAAAACATATTGCTGTACAGTATGTAACTTACAGTAACTTAATTTACGAACACAACAATTATTTTCTGTTTAATCACATTAATATTCATCTAGGTCGAAAAAATACGAGATTTCTCTCATTAAAATCGACTACGTGACAAAAACCTGAGCCACCCCCCCGCTCCTGTGACTAACTGTAGTATTTTAAAGACTCCGCTCCCCCCCCCCCCCCCTAAACGGGTCACGTAGTATGGGTACGGTCCCTAAAGTTAAGCAACGCTTGGCGCGGTCGGTCCGTGGATGGGTGACCATCTTATCATGACGAGTTCCTCCGTGTTTCGGAAGGCACGTTAAATTGGTGGGTCCCGGCTGTCATTTGAACATCTTTGGTAGTCGTTACGGGTAGTCAGAAGCCAGAAAGTCTAACAACCAGACTTACCAAGGGGGATTGTGTTGCCCACGCAACTGGGTTGTGGAGGTCAGATAGGCAGTCGCTCCATGTAAAACACTAGTACTAGGCTGCACCCGGTTAGACTGGAAGCCGACCCCAACATAATTAGGAAAAAGCTAGGCAGATGAATTATATTATTGATCATACACCGCTGTGTAACATAAGTTTTGTATAAAATTGCCTTTTAGTCTCTTTTTAAACGGTTTTATTATTAGCTTTTTATTAGCTTCACCTGTATGTATGTTTGTATGTTTGTAGGTTTGTAGGTTTGTAGGTTTGTAGGTTTGTTTGTAACCGACTTCTTTTTTAGTTTCCGCTGATTGCCACTAGATGGTGCGATTTGTGAACTATGAAAGTTCTAGACTAGAAAACCGAACTAAAAAATAGAAAATAAATTTTAATGAATTTAAATTAAGAAAATAGTGTTAAAAATTTCAATGAATATAAATTAAAAAAAGCGTGGGGTGCTTTTTAAGATATTATCGAAATGATAATCACTCTACTCATATCTGTCAATAAAATATTTATAACTATTGACACCATGCACCCCACGCTTTTTTGAACGATAGATGGTGCGATTTGTGAACTATGAAAGTTCACAAATCGCACCATCTAGTGGCAATCAGCGGAAAGTTTACGTTATCAACTTGAAACGAGTTCCTTATATAAGTCACAGATGGCGCTATTCCTCAAATTCGAAACTAAGAAACGCGCTGTCATACAAAACCGAACTAAAAAATTTAAAATAAATAATAGTTTAAGAAAACTAAAAAACACGCTTTTTATTGAAAACCGAACTAAAAAATAGAAAAATAAAAAAAAAATACTTTATTTTAAAAAAAGCGTGGGGTGCATCGTGTCAATAGTTATAAATATTTTATTGACAAATATGAGTAGAGTGATTATCATTTCGATAATATCTTAAAAAGCACCCCACGCTTTTTTTAAAATAAAGTATTTTTTTTTATTTTTCTATTTTTTAGTTCGGTTTTCAATAAAAAGCGTGTTTTTTAGTTTTTTTAAACTATTATTTATTTATAAGTCTGAGTGAATAATCTGCTTTCGTGATACAATCTTATTTTTAAGTATTTATTAATTATGGCATTTATTAATAAAAGCGAATGATCAACTTGAATTGACGATAAATGATCTCCCGGGTGCGGGTAGCGGGTAGTTTCTTTTCTCAGCAATCGGATAATTTTCACCCACTTGTCACGGCGTGCTGCATCTTTAGGCACCCTGCAGCGTTATTATTATAACAAAAAATATTTAAAATCTCCCTTTCCATAAATTAATAACCCTCCCACAAATGTGGGAAACTAAAACTAAGTTTTTAGTGGTATCACTGAAAAATTCAACATTTTATCTATTTTACTGTATTTTAATATTAATGTAAACATTAATCTTACGTGTGGAAAGTAATTCCGGTTAATTTCTTATGGGTTTCCGATCTTGAATTGCACTCTTTTACTACGCATTTACCCATTTTGTACCTGTTGTTATTCGGTTCGCGTCTGACAGGTGACTGAATTGACATAAGCTTCGCATAAGCCTGTAGGCTTATGGCCAGTGGTCACGCTTTGAGAAGGTTACTACAAGTCTAGAACATATAGGTCAATGCCGACAGCAGATTACTTTGAAATTTATACTAATTAAGAAAAATGATGTTAAATAACTTATAACTTGTGAAATCTTTTAAATCGTAACATCGACTGAGCAAGTAAATAAATTGGTCTCACTTGACTAGTAGTCAGCGACGCATTAACTGTATTAAGACGCTTTTGAGTACCAAATAGCTATTTATTTCTGATAGGCGTTGTCACTATATTGTTTTTCAAAATCAATAGTCAACTTTCCCTGATATCTAAGGAGTTTTATAGAACTCTAGCTGGCCTAGCAAAGGTTATCTTACCAAAAAATCAATTAAAAACTATAAATTGACCTTAGAGGTTAAAAATTAAAAACAAATACGGTGATCAAAATTAATATGAAAGAAATGTTCTCTGATTCTGATAATCCTAGATACTCACATTCGCTTCACAAATGACAATTACGTTGTAATATTTACTGCAAAAAGTGAAAAAGCAAAAACGCAACAAAATATATTATAATTTCGCTATGTAGGTAAACATGTTTTGTTAAATATGCTTAAGTATTTATAATTATTATAATATTATACGCATTTGCAAAAAGTGACCAAAAATTTTATACATATTGAAAAATGGAAATGGAAACCAGAAAACATCTTTTTTTATTTTTTTTTTATTAGTGTTCGCACAGCCAAATATTTTATTTATAAATCATAATGATATTCGCTATTACGAAACAGAATAATATACTAAAATATATCAAACATATGTATTAAAAATAAGATTGCGTATTTAAAATTAAAAATGGTACATAGCATCTATAGTAATAGTCAATTAACTTTATGTAATTTTAATATAGCCAGCCATTGATAGATATGTGTAACGCTTGTAAAATATTTAAAATATAAAAGATTATTTTGCATTTATTATATGTAGATACATTAAGTAATGTTTTTAAATTTCAACACAAACCTCGTGGTCCATAGTTCGTATTGCTAAGAGAGATTGGTGCCTTCACAGCGCCATGGAAGGGATTAAAATAAACATTATGTCAACTCACCACGCAACGCTGCGAGCGGACATGCGCGGTGGGATAGACTAGCTTATTACTTATTATATTAAAAGTTGTACGTACATTCACGATTTTTTTCAATCCAATCTTCTATTTTTAAATATATTGTAAATAAATGATAAAACAAAAAGAAATAATATGAAGTCGACGCCAAATCTAACCTAAAAATCTAAAAGCAAATTCTCTAAGCAAAATCTATAAATTCAAAATTATCCACAAAAGGTTTTCAATTATACCACCAGCATATAATTAATTTCAGTAGCTAGGATAAAAAAAAATATGCGAGAATTGAACTAACTTCAACAAGAACTCAATTTCATTTAATATTTCTGAATTAGTTGTCAAAGTGATTTGTTCGTTTGTTAAAAAAAGTAAATACGTTATAGATACTAGCTCAACGTGGTAGAGTCTTGAAGTTCGCTGCATGAATAGGCCGGTTCGACCGGTGAAATACCACGACCTCTCGGAATATCGGCGTGAATCCCCTTTCGCAACGCACCACGGTGTTCATGGGCGGTGAGTAGTTGGCTACCATCAGGTGACCCACTTGCTCGTTTGCTCTCCTACCCCATAAAAAATGTAACCCGACAATTTTTTTAGTCTCAATAAATTAGTATATTCTTAGTTTTACTTACTTTTACTTATACATAACTTCACGCCAAATCCCTTGCGGGGTAGGCAGAGAGAACGGAGCACCACAAGGCACGATTCTTACATACCTCACTCGCTTTGTTGACTTTCATAACTCTTTTATGCACGCGCGTCGATTTTTGAGGCTCCTAACATCACCTTCCTCCAGAACACGTTCTATTTGGTCATGGAATGTGTGTCTTGGCCGTCCTCTACTCCTACATCCATCTGCTTATGCATATCTGCTTAGTCAATCTTGCATCATCCATCCTTTCTACATGTCCGAACCATCGGAGCATGCCCTTCCTTACCTTTACACCGACACTCTCTTTCAATCCGACTTCCTTCCTTATACCTTTGTTTTCGACGCGGTCAGCGAGGGTCACTCCGCGGATTTTGCGCAATGCCCTGATTTCGACCGCGTTTAAACTACTTTCATGCACACTCTGCCATACCCAGCTCTCGCTTCCGTGAAGGGTCGCGGCCCCCTTCGCCGCATGCGCATGCAACCACACCAACGGGGGCTAATGGGTGCCCGTCGCATACGGGGCACGCCCTAGCAGCCAGTGTGGCGGTATTCATTTCGGTCAAGATTGCTTCCCTCTGGGACTTTTACAAAAAAAGCGGCAAGCCCCGAAAATTGTCAGAATCACTGTTTTTTTGCTATATTAAGTGTGGATAACGCAAACAAACCACCCTCTTGAAACCCTTGAAATAGATAGACTATCAAAATAATAATTATAAAGCAAATGAAAATAAGTTGTGTACTTTTAAAAACCTAAGCGTAGTATATAGGGACAGACAGCGGTAGGCGATTTTGTTTTAAACAATGTAGTGAAGCAAATACTGTAGCTATATATAGTTTGCAAGTACAAATAGGTAACCAATAAAAATGTCGCAATACATAGAAATAAAAAAGTATTATAAAGAAAATTGAAATTTTATTCGATAAGCGATTTTTACTACAGTAAATCGTAGTACCCATTATCTAGGCAAGTGCAACAAGATTTCTTAAAAATGAACGTAATATTAAGGATAATTAACAGTCGTTTTAAATATAAATCTCGAAAGAACACGTTTTCTAGTTTATTGTTTAGTTGCAGTGTCATTTTTGGAGTTATGTCTATATCTGGTAATTCTTTTTAACTATGTTATATTTCAAGTAATCATTTGAGGTAATTATTGAAATTGTAGATTGTAATAACGACATCCAACTTTACTAAAAAACTGACTCTCTTGAATACGCGTAAGATTATTTGTAAAAATATTTAATCATTGAGATCTTTGGATAGTAGGAGTTTTGGGATAGTGTTCCACAAGACTAAAATTTCAGTGAAACAACATCGTCATGAAATTTAAGTTCAACCAATATTTTAATTGAAGAATTATTTATAGCAATTATTGTTTCATACACAGTTGCAGATCAAGAAATACCTAAACCTGGGGCGCAAAAAAAGAATATTCACGTGGCTTTGAAAACTGTATTTGAATTTGATAACAAGAATAAAGCTGACATTAAAGTACTGGATAACGTTGAGAAACTCATTGGTAAACTAAAAAGGAATATTAGCCAGGATTTAAATAGTGAAAATCTGAATACGTTTTTCGATTTCATTAAATCTTTAATAACTAGACTGAATAAGTATGGGAATGAGGCCTTACGATACTTTGTCTCTGCTTTATGTGATGAAGTTAAGGCATATATTTACAAAGGTTCTAAGTTTAAAATCCTAACCGAAAATCGCGACCTAAAAGAAATTTTAAATATGATCCTTAACATAAAAAATATAGCAGTTTCTGATATAAAACATAATATGAATGCATATATTATACAAAAAGAAAAAAATAACGATACCGAAAATGATTTAGTAAACTTTATCGATTCATTGTATGGAAAAGATGACATCGAACATTTTCAAAAGATATTAGATCAAATTGATAACTATAGATTAAATAAGACTAATGATATAGATTTGGTAGATACTATAAAAAATGGAGTCCGATCTTTAATTTTAGATCGCTACATTCAGTTAAATGAAACTGCTAGATATGTTATAGAAACAAAAATTAGAAAAATTTGGAATGTCGCAGATTATGAAAAAGATGCTCCTATCATTAATGAATCGACTTCAGAAGATAGTCTATCTAAAGAAAATGTGGAGCGAAGATCTTTTCGAGAAACCAGTAACGAGAAAAAGTTACATAGAAAACAAAAGTCTCATGAAAATGATAATTTTAGCAATCAAGATAAAACAGATTTATTCGAAGATGACTATGCATTTACTTCCAGCATACTTTCAACAAGCAAACAAAGAGGCGTCATCACTACTCCTTCAAAAAATAATCAATATAAAGAGAAGAAGATACACAAATCTAAACATAAAAAATTTTATCCCATAAGTGTCGAACGACATATTCGAACGACCGAAGCTTCAAGAACTTACAGACAAATGTACGTGGAAAAGAACTTAGATTTAAAATACAATCCCCGTGAATATGACCACACAACTACAATGAATCCGAAATTAGAAAGAGATTCATCCCAAACGTTTTCAAAGGAACAATATTCAGAGAGCTCGCTTGAATCGACAAAACAAATTCATGAAAAAGAAAAGAAAACAAAACTACATAAATATCCAAGACAAAAAGCCATAGATTTAGATATTGGAGAAATAAAATCATCTCTTCCATCAGCTGGCAACAGTCGTGAAGAAGTACACACGTAAACAATTTTGCAACATTTAATTAACATAATTTCACGCCATGAGCTACCCGAAGCTGTAGGCAGCGGCTGTCAAGGCTTGCCTTGCCGTTATTTACGTCCCAAATGAAATAGGTGGCAAACCTATTGCCATGCATCGGGCACAAAGTTGTCAGTCAGTCATATTTATCACACATAACTTCCGAAAAGAGTTTGTAAAAGTCATTGGGTTGAGCCCGGGTTTCAAACCCACGACTTCTTGATTCAGAACCGGGGTGCTCGACCACAAACATTTTGAGATAAGGCATTTTGGGGAAAAAATGTTCTCTGCTCTTAATGCATCTCGATGCTTTGGAATTGGCTCTCAATGCTTGTTTTGCATACGGACTTTACATGACTGACATCATAGAGTGGGAATCATTGCGTAGCGTAGCGTAGTAGTATGAATATCATCATTACAAAGTATAAAACAAGACTTTGTTGTATACGAATGTGGGAACAGACGTCCCCTTAAATGCTAAGAATCTACGCAACGGATTTTGATGTGTTATTTTAAGAGATAGAAGGTTTCAACGTACAATTTCTATGTATATAATACATATATAATGTAGTGAAAAAAAGTGATAATTTTCTAGATTTAGCACTTTAATTGCAGACTCTGGCCTTAGAGATAAATCAAAACATTGTACTACACCTTTAAAGGCGAAACCAAGTTCACTGGGTGAACTAGTATCTACTATTAGAAATGAAGAATATAACTGTAATACGCACGTATTATAGTTAAAATTAATTTGATTTTTGTTAATATATAATAGGTACTTTTCTCAAGAGTCTAAATATTCAGACCAGTAATTTCGGGGGATGTTTAAATTTAATACTAATTTAATATTTTTTCATTGTTTTGTTGTTTATGTATTCATTGTCTATTTCAGGGAAACAAATGTAATGGAATCGAAGGCGTATTCAAATGGCTCTAAAAAATTAACATTAAAAGTGATTCGATCTCCCTTAAATCATATACCAAAAATGAGAAGAAAAAAATCTTTAATTGATTTACACCAAAGGTTAATAAAGGAATTACGAAAGGTGGAACATGACCTAAAACTATTCAAATATCATTTGAGCAATGACTCTGGAGGTATAAATTACTTAGAAGAACACAAAAATAATAATGGCTCGTAATGAAAGAAAAGAAGTTGTCGAAATACAAACACCAACCGGTGATTCCTACATTTACAACAAAGTAAAGACCAAAATTCACAATAGGAGTATCCTATAAGATATTTTACAACCTGATTTTACAAATTGCTGCTGCAAGTTTTAGTAGTTTAAATTTCAGCCAGTTTGTGTTAGGATTCAAACCCGGACCTCTGGATCAGAAGCCCTGTACTCGACCACTGGGCCACCGAGACTCAAAACCATCCATCATCCAAAAAAACTATCTTTAGTTAATAGCAATAATACTAATTACATGATTAAATTACATATATTAAAATGGTCCATTTATTTTTGCTGACACCGACGCTACGAATAAATGAAGACAAGTTAGAATATCCAAATCGCGAAGGTACAAGTGCGAAATTTAGGAACAGTAACACTTGAATGGAAGTATCTGTTAGGATCGAAATAAAACTACACACAGACTGTAGGCATAACTTTTATATATATATATTTATCTATAAGCATATTTTATAATTATTTTTCACAATAACATGGCCTAGTCAACATTCACTCTAAAATATACCACCACTGGAGCTATTCATATACATGTAATCTTTGATACATTATAATAATAAAAATAAATCATGTTTTGTACACAATACATATAGCGACATCTAGTTTCACAGGCTAAGTAACTCAATATGCTTGTGTTATGGAAACTAGACATCGAAAATTATCACATATACCTATGTTCTCTCACTTTTATAATTATATTTATACTACTAATAATTTATACTACAAAAAAAATACAGCCATGTTCAATGAAAATATTTATACACGGGTGGGAATCGAATCCGCCGACCACTGGTCAGCAATGGAGTGACTTGCCAGTGCAACACGAGGCCAGTTCTTGACGGGTCTCGTGTGACTTAATAGGTGTTAACTCAACATTTTTCGGTGATTTAATCACTTCTACTGTGGTTAATTTAATTCAAAACAATATTTCACAATAATATCTGCGGAAAATGTTCATTTTTTAAGACAATACTTACTAAGTGAACAAAATTGACAAACTTAAACAGAGGGACTTATTTTAAAAACAACATCTTCCTGCCCTGTTTGCATTATTCGGGGTCGGCACAACAGGATTTTCTTTTCATTAACAACCTTAATCATGTCGTCTTTCACACAATCCATCCGTATTTTCTTTCATTCTTCATCCTTCTTTCATTCTTCTCGCAGCATGTATACCATCCCTCCTACTTATATGCTCATAACATGCAAGGCGATTTCCTCTGATATCCTCAGCTATTGGCGCAAATTTTAAATTTCTTCTTGCATACACATTCTTTATTTTAATCATTTTCAACACTCCACACATTCATATCATGCATTCTTCTTTCATCCATCCCTTTCATGGCCCAAAATACGTAAAAATACGTAACGACAGGTCTGTCTGATAAAGGTTTTGCTATATTTTACCCTTTACCTTCACCATTTCACTTCATTGGCACTTTCCCATAGCAGTCATAATGCGCAAATTGCATTCGCCTTCCCTCTTCCTGGCATGAACCCGAATTGATTTTGGGTTACCTCACTCCTTCTGGCATTCTTCTTTCTAGTACTTTGTCCCATACTTTTGGACCAACCCCACTTATAGTTGGATAAGGACAAGAAAATGATGATGATGTCGACCTAGATAAGTTCGGTTTCTTAGTTTCGTGACAAGATTGTTTACAATAGGGAACAATAAAAAACACTAAAACAATACTCAATACATACATTCTAAATTTATTAATAACTATTTAAAAAATCACAGATTTTATCAACAATTTGTGACCGGAACACGACTGCCGAACATATTTTGCCGCTATGCGCTAGAATTTGCAGTTTTTTTTTGCAATATAGGAACTAATCGTAAAAAATAAATTCTTTATTTCTACCTAATTATTATTCCTAACAAATTGAATGTGATTGTCTATAAGGCAAGAGAGAATTAGTATTTAAAACAAATGAGTACGCTTATGCACTATTTAAAGCGATATTAAACGCTGGTATGTATGTATGTATGTATGGTATACTGCGATTTCGGTTAGAGGTTCCTAGTTCGTATCCGGTTAATTGATAATTGAATAATTGAATTTTTGATATATATATAAATAAGTCTGACAAAAAAGAGTTTGATGTAATTACTTGGATCACAAATTTCATGATACTAGTTAATACAGTCTGATATTGCGATGTATAGTGACAGTGACTCTTAGATATAGTGCGCGCGGACATAATGTTGATATTAGAAAAAACAGAGCAACTCAAAGCAATCCTGATCCTTACTTTCCTAGTTCAGTGGGTATAGGCACAACAATATAATCTATTGATTTTCATCTGTTTCTCAAGCTAGTATTTTCAATATTTACTTGTAAACTATTAATATTATTTTATAATTATATGTTAAAATACTTTTATTAAATAAAATTATTATTACCTACAATCACTATCGATTAATCCATAAATCGATATATTATGCAGATTCATTAAAAATAAACAAATTTCGTCAACAGATTTACACGTCAATCTGACATTTATTACGAATAGGTTGTCACCAATAGGTAATTGCAGCAAAATGCGATTCGTGATTGGCATACAATGTACATACTTATAAAACTACTAAAATGCTATAGTAACTACTACTATTAACAAAATAAAATATTCACAGCTATAACTATAAACAAAACTATATTTATATAATATCTATTCATTCATCGATTTTTTTTATACTAACAATATTTGGCTCTTACATTTTCAAAGGAAAATATAAAAAAATACTCACTCTTAATGAAATAGATACACAAAAATAATTTTTAACAAAGTTACCACATTTTCTACACACACATATATATATATATATCGACGGGGGAAAGCATAATTGGCGTATCTTTAAAAACCCAACTTTACACCAGAGCCAAAAAACTATTTGAAAAATTCACAACTCATGTATTTATAGTGTTAGAAAGTTGAAATTTCATATGTATTTATTTGAATCTAAAACCTATCTGATGCTTTTGTCTAAATTATGCTAAAATTTGTCTATCATTGTTTTTTTTTTCACAAGATACAGCAATTCAGTTTCAATATCAGGATTATCAGGCAGCAGAAATTACGAAAAATGTTGTATCTATGAGATGAAATGTATGGACAAATTAGACAAACGTATTTTTTGTGCGCGCGGATTTACTATTTTTTGTAATGTAACTTAACTATTTTTTGTTTTCAGTTCAAAAATCTAAGAAAAGTTTTAATCATAGGAACGCGAGACCCAGACCATTCGATGCGCTATATTTTTTTATACAAGAGCATGGTAAAAAGTGATTTTGCCCAAAATCGAAGTTACGCCACTTATGCTTTCCCACGTCGATATATTATATTGTAAAAATTATAAATACACGTATGAGTGATAATCAATTAATATATTTGTATATTGTGAAAACAATTACTACAAACTGTGTCACTAAAAACGATGCTCCCAAAAAAAGAAAAATGACTAAAAATATTACATACAAAGTTTGTATTAAAAACTAGTTGATTTTATACTGACAAATATTTATAATGATAATTTTACACTTAAATATTGTACTTACAATTATAGATTTGTGTTTTATTTTTATTAATTCATTTAATTAAACATTATTTAAATAATATTTATATCTTATACTGTATTAAATCTATTAAAAAGATATACAGTAATTTTAAATAATTAGTAATTTTAGTACTGATTGGTAAGATATATAACAGAAGGCTACTATTAAAGAGATGCCTCGTAAAAATAGTGTAAGATATAATACAAAAAAAAATACAAAAATAGTAACAGAATAAAACTGTTTTAAAATAATACGAGTCCACAATTCTAGAGATTTAGAATATGAATGAAGTTATTAATTAAATAATACCTTATCTTTTTTTTAAATTTAATCTACTTATTTAATTGTACCCAAATAGAAACGTCACAAAAAGGCGGTTCTCAATGGCACTAATTCTTAATTCAATATAAATATATATTTACACTTAGATACCTAATGTTTGATTCAATATAAGTGTGTTGTTTGACTGGATCTCGTCATGGGACGAGCCGAATTCGTTGATAATTCCTTTGAGTGATGTCCAGGTACCTACTACAAGACCTAGAAGCCCAAAAACGACGACTATGACATTTTTTATGATCATACGTATGCGCTCTGAGCGTGACACATAGTACCAGTAGGTGCAACTCTGGATAAAAGCTGGGAATGCCAACCCTAGGGCTGACAAACACAGCGCGCCGAAGAGCGATATGAACAATTCCAGGGCTGGCACAGCAGCGGCGATACCGACTGTTGATAAAATGTAAACTATGTTATTTTACTATAATTTAAATAATTCTTGATTATAATTTACAACTATTATTGTATAATATTTTTTTTTTGTTTTAGATTTAGCATGCAGCGCCATTTTATTTCCAAGGTGAACAACGTATGCTTTTGTGTGTAATTTACATATATTTAAATTTTTATACAATATTATAATATCATACAAACGCACATGCTTATCATAAATATTTTGTACGCGGGCGGGGGATCGAACCCGCTGACTTCTAATTAGTTTTAGCTACTTAGCAAATTCTACAAATCCACCACAAGACCCGTCAGATATACACACAAAATATATATCTATGCTAATATTATGAAGTGGAAAGACGTGTATTTTTGTATGTAACGAATAAACTCAAAAACTACTGGACCGATTTCATAAATTCTTTCACCATTTGAAAGTTGCATTCACCCAGAGTAATATAGGCTATATTTAATCAACATTGTCATCGACATTTTATTTGCACGCGAGTCACACCGCGAGGCGGATAGCTAGTATATAATAATAAGATTGAATTAAGATTCGTGCTTGTGGCCTTGAATATAAAAAAAATGGATCCGTGAAGATATCTATCTCATAAACTTGTCAAAGAGATACCTCGGTAGGTATAAGGAAAACAATAAAAAATATACATGTTCAAATTAATAATTTAAATACAAACCGAATAATCATTAATTAAAATTTCATTATATTTTCAAATTGCAAAGATTTATATTTTAACAGCCCATTGTATTATTATGATGATATTATTTTCAAAATGACATTACCTGTGTATGTAACGTAATGGTTTTTTTTCTGGTATTCATTAGTAGTTTTAAAGATAAGTAACTAAATCAATTTTTTTTAAGATATTTTCGATTTTATTGCTGACAAGATAAACAGTCTACTACTATTCAACGAGTCGTAGGGTTCATAAAATATATGTGTACAGTGTACTCACAAGTAAGAAGAACAACGGCAGTCCTGATAAAATACTCCCAGATTAGTCTGTGCTTGCTGTTGAGAAGTCGTGCCCCCACATAGTCATTCCACACGATATCAATTGCCACATAGCAAGCGAGTCCGTGTGTGATGTATATAGAGAACGCCAGAAGACATTGTACCACAATAGCGAGACTGAAAAATCATTACATATTATAAAACAAAGCCGGTTACCGCTGTCTGTCCCCTTATATGCTTATATCTTTGAAACTACGCCACGGATTTTGATGCGATTTTCAATAGATAGAGAGTATCAACGGAGTGGTTTTTGTATACTGTCTAGTATAATACGCGTATAATGTGTTAAAGAAAAACTCATAATTTTCGAGATGTAGAATTTTATTTGCATATACTGGCTGAACCCTTTCTTTTACGCTAAACATAGTTCGCGGGGTCAACTTGTTTGTTATAAAATTAGAGTTATTATAAATTATAGTTTATGTTTTCAGGATATATGTAAAAACTATTGAATACTTAGCTGTAAATAAAAATAGAAAAATAAAAATAGCCGTGTTACTTCTTACTACATCACTTCCGAATGCCCAGTTGTCAACGTTACCACAAGTAAACACACAAAAATTTCAAGAAATGTTTTTTTTTAACTACCTATAGGTAACTACATGTTTTGTGTAATCAGACATTTAGTAAAAAAACATTATTTTTATACGTAAAGCTGACTCTCTGGTGTTATTTAAGAGTTTGTATAAATTGAAACTCACATCTCAGTTTTGGAAGGTAGGTTAAGTGTGATACTGCCTTGTGATTCGTCACCGTACTGAAGGTAACCAAACAATCCCATACCCACGTACAGTACGATTATACTTATCATGGAACAATTCAGGACACCGAACTTGGATACAAAGTCCTTAGGGGTCTTCATTTCATTCTCTAGCGGAAGAATCTGTAAACAGTAAAAATAGCATAAGAGCACGTTTAAGAGCTTATATTATACTCTTTTAAAATATTTATGTACTAACTTTTTTTAGTATTTTAATATAATTTAGAATTATGAGGGAAACACTAGTACGTTACTTTTTATGGATTCTTGCCTTGGCGTAGGAATCGTCTGTTAAGCCTCCACTCGCTGATTTTATAAATCCCAAATGGTGGTAGGACTTATTGCAATAAACCGGACACAAATTTTGCTGTCATTTATATTTATGGAAGTTCAGAAGAAATTTTATATTTTCAAAGTTCAAAGATTTATTTCGTTCAGTAGAACTTCCGAACAAAATTCATGGATGTCATTGAGTCCGCTTCGATCCCATAACCTCTCGTATAGAAGCGGGTTTCTCGAAGTTCAGACCATAGATACCACTAAAACCATATAATATAACCAGTATAAGACTTACCACACCGATAGCTTCCAGCGCAAATAGCACTGTCCCGAAGAAAAGAGGGAAATTTGCAATTTTTCCCGTCGGCGATTTCCCTTCCAATGTCGGTGTGTCGCGGAACAAATAATACAATATTATGCCGAAACTGACAATGGTCACAGCGTTCGCTATCGCCGAGAACGGCGCCAGATACTTCAAATCTCTTACATAGTTGATAAGAATTAGTGGTAATAATGTACAAAGCATTACACTAAACAGTGTTATATCAATATGGAAGTATTGTGTCAGCACATGATGGATGTTCTCAGATACAAACACAATGTATACGCAGCATGTACCGATCTGATAAATCAAGAGGAATATGTTCACGATATGTCTGTGGACAAAAGGGGTTTATATATATTTTTTTAAATGAAACTTTTGTAAAAGTAAACCGTTGTTTTTGGTCTGTTGGTTTATAATAACCTAAAAAATTTATAACCTGTGATGTCAGGTTATAGGTTATTATAAACTGACTGAACGGTACACTATAAAACCACCAGAGGTTGGAACTTGGGGGTGGAATATAAAGTTCAGAGTTGTTTTTGGTTAAAATTTTTTTTTGGTGCCCTTACTTTACCTGTAATATTCCATGGTATTTTCAGACGCAAATCCTCGATTTCATGATTTAATCCAATTAAATAGATGGCTAATTTATAGTCACACATTGAGCACGATTCCTTAACCTCAAAAATAATTTCGTATCATAATTTTAAACATCTCAAATAGAAGACGGATTATTAAATCAACAGACCATAGGTATTATATAACACCAAATAATTTAATCAACGGTAAATGTAATACTTACGCTGCGTAAGGCGCACAAGCTTTGCACCAAGCTGGTCCTTCAGAGAGGGCTGCTTCAGCGGCAGCTGTATACGACATGGATGGAACTCTTCTTCTCTTACACAGCACATAACACGAGTCCAATAATATATGGATACAGTAGGTGCAGAGTACTCCAATGATTAAGGTGCCTATACATCCCACTATGTAGCCAGCGTTCGAAAAGGCTTTTGGCATCGCCAGTATACCAGTACCAAGACTTCCTTTTAGTAAATGAAGGAACGTCTCCAGGTTTCTGTTGAAGAGTTTTTAATGTTTTTAATAGAAAATATAACACGCCTATGCCTGTAAGATTAAAATTTTATGAAAAGAAAAAAATTATCAAGGACCTTGAAAATAACTACCAATATTTAATACCAGACTACTTTATTACCTAAATTAGTAAAATTTAACTAACTTCATTTAATTCTCAAAAACAATGTCATGAAGAAAGACGGCAGGCTAAAGATTGTCACGGTCTATAAGTTTTTTTTAGGTTATTATTTCAAGTTTTCTTAAAATGGGTTTAGGTTAAGTTTATTCATCATCATCATCATTAGCCTTTCGATGTCCACTGTTGGACGGACGCCTCCCCCATAGAACGCCATAGCTCACGATCGAGCGCCTTCCGCATCCAGTGGATGCCAGCAATCTTGACCAGATTCTCGGTCCACCTAGTGGGGGACACCCTATTCCACGTCGCCTAGTTCGTGGTCGCCACTCGAGAACCCTTTTCCCCCTACGGTTATCGATTGGGCGAAAAGGGTAGGGTTGTCGATGTGGCCTGCCCATCTCCACTTCAGCGTGCTAACCTTTCGGGCTATGTCAGTCACGCCTGATCTGCGGATTTCCGTATTACGGATTGTGTCCCGCAAAGAGATTTCCAACATAGCCCGCTCCATAGTACGCTGAGCTACTTTGAGCCTTGTTATGAGGCCAACATTCAAAGACTACGTCTCAGTTCCGTATGTCATCACTGGTAACACACATTGATGATAGACCTTGGACTTAAGGCACTTAGGGATATTTGACGAGAAGATTTCCCTTAGTTTCCCGAACGCTGCCCAACCGAGTTGGATCCGTCGGTTTACCTCTTTCTCGAAGTTGGCTCTACCTAGTTGAATAACTTGTCCTAGGTAAATATAGTGCTCGACAACTTCGAGGATTGCATCACCAACAGTTACCGGTACTTGAATGACATGAGCATTGGACATAATTTTGGTCTTGTCCATGTTCATACTGAGACCTACCTGTTGGGAAACTTTGCTGAGGTCCTTGAACATTGTACCAAGCATTGTAAGTTTATTATCATCCAAATATTATAATTCAAAAATTTTGACAATTTGTGAACGCATTTTAACAATGGCAACATGTCAATTATTTTGTCAGTTTAATAAAATTCGGCCGTGGTCACTAAGTTCTCAGAATTTATTAAAGTTTTCCTTTAGATGATGTCAAAAACCGTGTCCAAACAGTCCAATGACAATCTATGCGAGTAAATGATTGTATTTTGTAGTACCTACTTGTTATTTGTTTCTGGAATTTTCCTCAACATTGATAGCGATCAGTAGAGGTGTGATGTACCCAGAGAGATTTTATTTCATTTCTTAATAGTACTAGATAGTTTAAAGTTGTGTTTCCTCATGTACAAGTCGGAACGTTAAGCCATGAAGGGAACGGTTAAAAAAATCATTCATGCTATGGAGATGCTTATGATTAGGTAGACGTGTGGAGTGATGAAAATGGATAAAGTATGCAGTGATGAGTATGTTAAGGAAAGGAGTAAGTTTGAAAGTTTTCAAAATAACATAAGCAGCTAAAGAGAGTCCACATTGCGCGGTATGAGCAAGTAAATAGGAGAGCAGAGATGAGGCTTGTCACGGAAAGACAGTCTGATTGTGGAAGGAACTAGAAAAAGAGATAATATGGATAAAAAGAAATATATATATATATAATATACGGACATATGGAGAGAGAAGACCGATTGCGCTGACCTCAAATTGTTATGAAGATGATGAATTGGTTGATTTAAAGATTATAAAAAAAAATCAGGACATTTTCTATCAAGGCCAGGAAATATACTATACACGCATATTAGAAGGTAAGGTATTAAATAATAATAGAAATATTTAAAGAAAAAAAAGATTTTTGATTCAGAATTATCTTACTTCGTGTTTAGTCAATACAAAACTATCTTGTGTAAAAAATCCAGTTCCTTATCATTACATAGTCGCTTTCCGTTGTCTGGCCCCTTAAATGCTATAAATCTTTGAAACTACGCGTCGGATTTTGCTGCGATTTTTTTAATAGATGGAAGGTGTCAACAGGGTTTTTTTAAGTGTAGTTCATGTAGTAAGAAAAAGTGATAATTTTCGAGATTTAGCACTTTAATCGTAAACGCTGTAAAAATTCTTTTGATGCGAAAAAAAGTTCGCCGGGTCAGCTAGTAGAAGAATAAATAGAGACTTTGAGAAATATTATTTTATTTAATGAAATTAAAAATTACTGTAATCTGTTCATTGCTTCTTGATCGATCCATTGATCATATCCTTAATAGGTGAAAATACATTTTTTACCTCTATAATATTAGTACGGATAGAATAACGCAATCACGTCCCGATGTTTATGGCAGACAAGATTGGCAATGTCCGATAATGTCGCCACACGTATGGGCATAATATATAAATACTTGTAGTTATTGAGTTGTTAAGGCAAAGTATGAAACTGTGGTGGAATAAAACGTGGGCTATAAAAAATTTAAGTGTCGATAGATGGTTTAAGATTAATGAATGACTTCTTATCGAATAGATAGCTATTAAACATTAGTGAAGTAGTAGTTTCATCACGAGTGTTTTTATAATTACAACTGCTTTTTTTATATAATTTAACGACCTGGTTGCTAGGACCTTTAAGTCGAGTCTTTTTATCACAATTAACTTCTTAATTCTTAACCTAAACTAATCTTAACCTAACCTAGCCTAAGCCTACAGCTTAACCTAACCTAACCTAATCATCCATAAAGTCGTGGCACTTTATGCATGATGTTCCGAGGAAGTTTTGACGACAATGTAGAAGAGCACTCTAAACACGATATTTACACCATTTCCCACATTTGCACTCATACACGAACACTTATTAAATAAAACGCCACGAATTTCATTCAATAATATCCATTGAAACACAAATCTATATAATAATGCATTTATCGGACATGTCTCTTCCACAGTCCCGCCAAAACTCCAATCACAACTGCTGTCCAGAACAATACATAGACAATCTAATAACCTTGCCTATATACGCGAGTAAAACCACAGATCTTTTCACTTTTTAAGTCCTATTCAAAGAGTTATTTTCCAAATTGGATAGGTAATTCGTAAATGGAATTGTCAATTTTTAGTTGTCAAAAAATTAATAAAAACAAATCAATCATATTAATCTTGATTGGTTGGTTTGGTTGGGATAATAATATCGTTTTCAGCTAGGACATGGTTTTATTTGAAGAAATACATACACATATATTATACTAATTCTTACTTATTTTATATTATTGTTAAGTATCTAATTGTTTTTTACTGACTCAATTGTCTTAGCTCAAATAACTGTTGGACCGGTTGGTTGGGTTAGATCCCCACGTGACGTTTTTGAGCTGTTTTTCTATGCATTATTAATATCATATATGTGTATAATATAATATATGTCACTGTATTCATGTGTGTTGTCGTCTTTCCATAACGCAAGCGTTTTGTTGCTTAAGTAACTAAACTAACTGAAGGGTGTATATCCATAAGAACATCACTTACTATATGATTATGGTAGAGCCAAGCAGTTCGTGGTATGAATGGGCCGGCTCGACCGGTGAAATACCACCACCTCGTAGAAGATCGACGTAAAGTGGCTCATGCCGCATTTCGTTTGGTGAGAGAGGTACCCGGAGGCCCACCTCCCTTCCCCATCCCTTCCTATCCTACTCCCTCAAAGGTCGGCAACGCAACTGTAATACTATATGTGTTTTGCAGGTGTCCACGGGCGGCGCTGGTCACTTAACATCAGGTGACCGCATGCTCGTTTGCCCTCTTATCCCATAAAAAAAAAGATGTCTTACGTAGTCGGATGGTCCACAATCCTGTTGTCATAAGGTTCGTATTCCTCGGTCTCCTGCAAGTCTTTCTCTTTCATATTGACCATAAATATGGCATTGTCTCCTGGTCTTTTCTTCTCATCCATTACCGGAGATAGACTGCAAAAACATAGGAATGTTATGATAGTAAATAAGATACCCACTATGTGTGTTTCATGCACACCAACATAACGTTATGCTTTTCAGTAAAGAATAAGTCGGAGTTCAAAAAGTCTCGGTGGTCCAGTGGTTGAGCACACGACGTCTGAATCCAGAGGTCGCGGGTTCGATCCTGGCTCACATCAATGACTTATCGAAATTAATTTCGAAAGTTATGTGTGATAAATATCGATGACTAAAAACTTTGTGTCCGGTATGGCAATAGGTTCGCCACCTATTTTCCATTTGGGGCGTAAACATAACGGCGAGTCAAGGCTTAACAGCCACTGCCTACACCGTCGGGTAGAAAAAGGCGTGAGATTCTTTTATGCTATGTGTTTTGTCTTTGTAATGTAGCCGGATAAGGACTTGGACTCTCAGCAATTAATTGTCAATATTATTACACGCTATATAAATAGACCTGCCAGGGATTTATATTGTTTTAAATTAATGCCTGTTCGGTTCCCGACGAGCCTAACCTCTTCTCCTTTCTCCTACTAATTTAATTATTAAAAATACCTTAATACTGATTAATTGCCAGAACAATCAAATAGGCACATTAATTTCCATAACAAACTTATATACTTACATTTGAATTTTATTTTACTACATTTGAACTTATGTAATTTCTAACAACAATTATTAAACGTTACAGTGAATTTAGTATTTTAAAAAATAAAGCACCCCTTCAATTTGCCGCATACTTACATATAATCAATATAAACACTGAACACATAGTTATTTTAAAAGTAAATTGGAATAGTAAAATGATCGTACTAGTAAATAAAATTTAAAAATGAAGAACTTCTTTGCTACTACATACTCCGGCCATAGTTACCTCTAGTTTGATATCGCTAGGTAACGCAGATCAACTGTGGCCTTTCCAACCCTATCGATTCATGATGGAATTAGCTTGAACTTCAACCCACCAGTTTTAATCTGGTCATTGGGTTGGCAACAATGTATCTTTATTTTACATTTTTAAAGTTTAATTAATATTAAGTTTATGTATATTCAGCAACTTTATTGTTTTCATTTTTAGCAGTGGTGGACTGATATATGTTTCGATATAGAGGTTGACTGACACATTGTTTTACCATCGTTTTACTTCAAGCACACCTTACTAGTTTTAATGGTGTGAAGATTCTAGATTCTTTTTCAATGAGTACGATTTTCATCTTAAATTTGTTTCAGGACGTAACCAATCGGATCATTGAGCGGAGCCCTTCATTTTAATGAATTAATATTGTATATAATGGGCGGGCCGCGTTCTCTGTGAATAGCCATACAAAAACCAATTGACATCATATGTAGGCAAGTATCAATATAATCACAACAGTAATACAGTAAGGTCATCGATAGTGTTTATCACAAATTATTTCCAAAAAGATTTCCAAAAGATCAATTGTGTGGTGGCCGGAATTAAACTTATCATTCGTATCAGTGTATTCAATACCCACGGAAGTATATGGAATTACGATTTGTAGAAAGGTTTGAATTAGAAAATTCCGGGATGACGTTATAGCATAAGTGTTACTCCCTACCTAAGAAACTAGATGGCGTTGCCTGTGTCGTGTACACTAACTATTATTGCTTCTTATTTATCTTTGAATATTATTGTAGTTAAGATTATTTTAATATATCTTCTTTTTTTAAGTAAATTAAATATATTTTAAGTACGCGATAGTATAATCGAAATGCGCTTAAAGGTAAACTGCACCAAAAACGTAATCAAATTAACAAAATGAACAGTGAGCTATATTGACTGGCCTCACTGATGTCATATACAATCTTTAATTGTCCATTGTACATGTAATTGTATATTGTTTCACTTATTGTTATAGGCACTTAGCATTTTAAATAATACCGGTTTGGCGACATCTAGTATTGATCATTCGAATTACTGAAACTGAACTTTTAAAAACAGTTGAACTTTTTAAAAGCATTTTTAAAAACTTAACTCTTTTCCTAGTAGTATCATTAAAGAATGCAAAAAAGTAGTTTAGTTAAAAACTAAGAAACTTCACTGTCGGGATAATTAAATAGATAATAGAAATAAAAGCAAAATAATTTTAAAACATAGATACTAAATTTAATATACATTAATGTTAGCCGTGCTAGTAAAAGGCAACCTTCCTCTATGGACATAAAAATGTTGTAGAAGTAACAGTAATTTGAGGTGACCAAAAATTCAAAAAAACTGATTAAGTAGTACCTAACAATATTTGAAATAATTGATATGATGAAAGAGTTTATATTACCTTTGAGGTAGAAAATCGTCCGGCTCGAATGAGGGATTGATCATGGGACCACTTTGACGCCGCTTCCATTCTTTTGGTTCCTGAAACAAATATATGTATTTTAGGTTTAACAGCCGCTGCCTACACCTTCGGGTAACAAAAGGCGTGAAGTTATGTTATGTTATAATAATCATAATTATGTTTAGTTTATGTTTAATATACTTGGACAACTGGGTAATTCCGTAATAACACGTTTTATTATTTGTGAGTACAAGAACAATTACGAGAATTTTACGAGAAAAGCAATGATATTGACGTTTGTCATAATTATCACAGTTCACACATTTAAATGTTCAGTCCGGTCGTGGTTTGATAATTTGCACATCCTCCTAAGTTTTGTTCTTTTTTTTTTGCTAAACAATGTACTCGTTTTATTTTTCCAGCGTTAAAAAGTTTTCGAGCAGTTATTTACTTTAGTTACGATTAACATAAATAATACTAAAAAAAAATAAAATACAAAGCCTTTTATGATTCGTCATAAATTTCAAAATGAGGATGTTAGATGTGCAAAGTTGTTCGCAATTTTATTTAATTGTTATTTTTATTTGACACTTAAAAAAAACAATGGAAATCGATAATCCATCACGTTTAATTACCAAAGTTTATTATTTAATTTTAATTAATTTCTGTTCGTTGTAAATAATTGAAAATAGTTATGATCTAATCTTTAAACGAGTATTGATTCATTCTTGGTTATTAGGTTTTTTCTAAGTACTTTAAGATAATGCTTAAAGTACATAATAAAGGATTTTACAATTAGATTTAGTTTTATTTAATAGCTTCACGCTTTTTTCCACATGAATGTGTAGGTGGTACAGCTAAGCCTTTCGTGGTTGGACTCGCCGTATTTAACGTGGAATAGGCGAAGAAATCTACATACATCGGACAAAACTTCGTCAGTTATCGACATGTAACACTCATAGCTTCTGGAAAGTCATTGGGTTGAAACTGTGAGCTAGCCTGTGAGCAATTAGGTACCCATGAACAATTAATAGGTAACAAAACTTTCTAGAAAAGAAAAAAATCTTTGATTGTATCCGACTCCTTGGTAATTCCGAGATTAAATGGGTCTTCTAATCTGATTAAGATTGACTGACTAGTGGCAGTAGTATTACACTAGTATTAGTAACCCATGATCATGCAGTTCGTTGCATGAATGCGCCGGAATCACTCCCGGGAAAATCAACGTAAAGAAGCAAAAGCAACGTTTCGTTTGGTAATAGAGATGTCTAAAGGCCCGACCTCTTACCGATTCTCTTCTCTCGGGGTCGGCACAGCAGTTTATTACTGTCCACATTCCACACTTCGACATAATCCTGTCGTATACCACAAAATCCATCCATACTTAATAAGGCCCTCGTCTTCTCTTACTCCTTTCCACATTCAGGTTTATCATTCTTCTTGCAACATGTGTATCGTCCCTCATTAAATGCTCATACCACGACGCAAGGCGATTTAAATTAAATTAGCAATATTATAAATGCATGTATATTTATGATTATATTTAAATATGCACGATAATTTTTATTTATGCATGCGTCGACTGATATTATCGGACTATTATGAAATCTAACATTTTGAGATGTTCACCTCGGCACTGTTTAGTAAACAGTGTTTGTTTGAAAAAATAGCTATCTACGTATATAATTCAGACAGCATTATCTATATTCGAAGTATCGGTGGTCCAGTTGACGAGCACTCCGCTTCTGATTCCGGAAGACGCAAGTTCGAATCCACTGGCACTCGCTTTTCGAAATTGTGAATTGGAAGTTATGTGTGATCAATATTGATGACTGAAAACTTTGTGCCCGGTATGGCAATAGGTACGCTACCTATTCCATATGGGACGTAAACATAACGGCGAGACGAGGCTTAACAGCCGCTGCCACTACACCTTCGGGTAACAAAGGCGTGAAGTTATATTATGTTATGTGTTAATATCTATATTTCTTTTGACTTCTGTACTTAAATGCATTGGCTAGAGACACAAGACTTTTAAGAAAATATTTACTCATGTAATTGAAAATAAATCCAAATTTAACGACATACCCTATACATAGTAGGTAGGACTGTGTCTGTGGTACCGTAAGTTTGTTCCACATCTAAAGTAATTAATAAGTCAATTTTGGATTTATTACTTTTTCTTCACTACATTATACATGAATTATAGCTAAAAACCACCCCGTTAGTCTATTAAAAAAAAAAAACATTAAAATCTTTTGCGTAGTTTCAAAGATATAAGGGGATAAACAGCGAAAAGCAACCTTATTTTATACTACGTAATGATTAATAATTTTCTTTGGCTTGAAATTTGAGATCACTAGTGTATGATCGCTAGGGAAAAAACGAATTTCTAAGTACAGCCAGGATAATTTTAGTTTTTACGTATTTTTTGGCAACAGCTCGATGTACTGGTACAGCGTTACTGACATTAGTTTTTTTTCGTGACTAGATAGGTACCGAATCTTCATCCGCAAAAATAAAACATTCTTTGGTAAACATAATTTCTCTAATAACAGAATTTTTCATTTATTTTTATCAAGGTCATAATATTATCTTTATTTTGTTACGTTGTAAATAAGTTTATTGTATTTTATTGCAAAAGATCAATCGTTCTATCTATTCTAACATAGATGGTCATCACATTAACAATAAATTGTAAATACTTTTAAACGACTTCAAAAAAGAATAAGTTACCGATTCGAAAACTTGCTCTTAATGTTGACTTTCGGCTATAACATCGCTATTTATAGACTTAGTCGCTAATAGTTACGAGTCACAACTTTTTAAAAATAACCTGTGCTAGACATAAACGACTTGGCACTATCCGGTTGTCGGAATTGAATTATTTGTTAAGATCTCTATTGTATTGTATGTATCAAGGTTCCCTGTTGAGTATAGGATGCAATCTTGCCACTTACCACTTACCACACACTCGACTATAATAAATAATTCGCGACAGGCAGGATGAAGTACGATTCAGTTACAATTGGATCAAATAGGGTACATTTATCAACTTAGTATTGTGTAGGTACAACTTGGTTAAAATATAAATATTGTTCGAGGTCTCGGTGGTTCAGTGGTAGAGCACACGGCTTCTGATCCAGAGGTCCGGGTTCGAATCCTGAAACTGGCTCACACCAATGACTTTCCGAAATTGTTATCGGAAGTTAAGTGTGGTAAATATCGATGGTTGAAAACTCTGTGCCCGGCATGGCAATAAGTTCGCCACCTATTCCATTTGGGACGTAGACATAACGGCGAGACGAGACTTAACAACCGCTGCCTACGGCTTCGGGTACCAAAAGGCGTGAAGTTATGTTATGTTATTCAGATATATGAAGTTGATATTCGTTATGTATTTTTCAGCCTAAATAATTCTTTCACTGCAAAGCCATGTATCAATAGAAAAATCCATTTTTGGAAAATATAAGAATTACGCGTATTAGGTACATACTTATTGCATACTTTTTATTTGATTTAAAAATATTTTGTTAGAGTGATTTTTGAACTTTTATCAAAATATATAAAATAAAGATAAATACCATACGCATCTCTGCGGTAAAAGTATTTATTAGAAGTACCGCATAAATCAACAACAATCAGCGGATATAACGACTGACTTCTATTTCAGTATGCAAGTGACAATGAATTATATGCAACTGAAATGATTCGTAACATCCTTCTTGTAACGTAAGTACTTGGACCAAAGTACGACAGCAACTCACAATAGATCCTGTGATTTATAAGTTTACATCCTTATTACCAGAAGGTTTGAACTGCGGCAATTATGCCTCGATAGGACTTAACAATTTTATAGTACCTACCATGTCTAATAAGCGTCATATATACAATAGTAAAGAAAGTCTCGGTGGTCCAGTGGTCAAGCACACTGCTTCTGAATACAGAAGTCGCTGGTTAAAATTCTGACACACACCAATGACTTTTCGAAATTAATTTCGACAGTCATGTGTGATAAATATCGATGACTAAAAACTTTGTGCCCGGATGGCAACAGGTTCGCCACCTATTCCATTTGGGACGTAAACATAACGGCGAGTCGAGGCTTAACAGCCACTGCTGTTACCTATAAATATATATTCAACAATAGTTAACTTATTATTGTTGGTAGTCCACAATAGATATTTATAAACAATGCTTCACTTGTAGTCTCTGTGGTCCAGGGGTCGAGCATCCCACTTCTGAATCAAGAAGTCTTGCTATTGTTTCTAGGCTCATACCAATGACTAGATGAAATTATTTTAGGAAGTTATGTGTGATGAAATAAAATATCGATGTCTGACAAAATTGTGTCCGGTATATGGCAATAGGTGCGATATATGGGGAGGCTTAACATTCGCTGCCTACATCTTCGGGTAATAAATCAAGGCGTGAAGTTATATAAATAAAACTATACCATCTATTCCTGCAAGGGAATGGTGTGAAGTTAGATACGTATATTGAGTAAACAGCTCATACCGCGAATATGTGTTCTGCTATTGACATATGAAATTCATTCACGATGGAGTCATTACAAAATTTGTTTCATGTTCTAAATATAAATAGTTCGCTGTGATTCATTATCGTCGTTTCGAGTTCAAAGTTATTAATGTAATTTTATTGAAGCTATTTTTGGTTTCATATCAAGTCTCGATTCGGTCGTCTCGGGATAACTCTAATAACCTCTCGGAAGTTATGTGTGATAAACATCGATCACGTACAACTTTATGCCAGATGCATGGCAATAGGTTCCGCCACCTATTCCATTTGGGATGTAAAACATTGGCGAGTCGCTTTATTTTTTACAAATAACAATCGGCACAAAAAACATTATGACAGGAACTAAATAATTCTCCAGATAATGATGACACTTTATTTCTCATTTCATCTTGCATATTCACCTACTATCATTTTTTAGATTTCACGTATCTCTAGGTTTAACGTGCTCTTTTGGTGTTGTGGAGTACCTACTAGAAACTTCAGGAGCCATGTTCGCTTGTAAATTAATTTTTTATCGACAGATTCAATATTGGCATACGTTGTTCATGTTTACGCCGGTAGATGGCGTTTTCAGTGATTATATTTTTATCAGGCAAATAACACGCTAGGGATAGGACCACTCTTGCCTATAGATGCTTTATCTAAAAATAGTATGTACATATATAAAGAGTGTTGTGACACTTGTGACCAGTAAATTATTTAAAACTATCAAGCTTTGTAGACTGTAAGACTTCCGTAATTCCATAAATGATATCCTCTATTCTTAATTGTTAGTCACGGTGGTCCAGTGGTCGAGCACACGGCTTCTGATCCAGACATCCGGGTTCGAATCGTGACACTGGCTCACACCAATGACTTTTCGAAATAGTTTTCGGAAGTTAAGTGTGATAAATATCGATGACTGAAAAATTTGTGCCCGGTATGGCAATAGGTTCGCTACCTATTCCATTTGGGACGTAAACATAACGGCGAGACGAGGTTTAACAGCCGCTGCCTACACCATCGGGTAACAAAGACATGAAGTTATAATAATATAATGTATGTTATCCTTAATTGTTTTAGGCATAAAACAAAAAAATATGGAAATGGACTTAACATCTTTTTAATTTATTTAGTAAGCAAGCAAAATGTCTTTTATCTTAATATTTATATATTCCAACAACTTTAATTTTTATAACAAATGATACAAATTTGCCTTTCCGAGAAGCGCGATGACTTATAAAGGAAAAAATATATTTGTATATATATTATAATTATATGGTACTTGACATTTGTAAACATATACAAATAAACTTTGCTATGGAATTTTTAGCGCCGATTGTAAATAATATTTACATTTAAAATATTTCCATACAAACTTGTTACCAGCACCTACATTTACTATAAAGTTTATTGATATGTTGTATGATAAATGCCATATTTATTAGACAACGTCAATTTTACAATTTAAGACGTAATATAATATAAATAATTAATGGGATGTTTAAGAGTTAAATACTTAAGTATTTTAAAATATAAAAAATACCTTCACAATAAAAAAAAAACAGTGTCAGTTTCTGACTCCGACTTTTTCCAAAAAATCAGATGCCAAAAAATCTAATTCAAAATTCATGATTTCCAGAATGAATAATAATAATCAGTTCACAACCACATACCTTTATCGATTAATAAGAAAAAAAAAATAACACAAAATGTTTAAGCTTAAAACATTTTTACACGTAGCGCCATCAAGTTCAAGTTAATGAAGCAACTAATTTTTGTATTACAGTACTATATAACTGATATTAATGGACTTATACTTATTATTTGAGCCACACTTATTTGTTAAGTAAAACTAATTATATTACTTCATTTAGTAGTCCTTTGAAGTAGCTATAATATGCAGCTATATTATCCTTAGAAATATATTTTAAAGAGGATGTTTATTTAGATGAAAATAATAACAGTAAAAATAATAGAATGAGCAAAATAATGTTTCTTATTAATATTTATTATAAATAACTAAAACATACATGTATAAATTATCATGAAAAACTATAAATTGAATATTTTTATTACGACGAGACAGCATATGTCAAGTAACGAGATTTTTGTTCGAATGTAGATAAATATGAATGAATGAATGAATGAATTCTTTCATTGTATATGTACACACTGTGGGCCCATTGTATGATTCTATGTATGAAAATTAACAAAAACTGTTATTACTTATTCCTTACTATACTAGAATGTTCTAGAAATAATTATTACATAGTATAAAATAAAGATGCTTTCCGCTGTCTGCCCTCTTATATGCATATAACTTTGAAACTACGCAACGGACTTTGAAGCGGTTTTTCTGATAGATATAGCATTGACCTATATGATATATTGAACTCAGTGAGATATAGGGTATCAAGGGAGTGGTTTTTATCTATAATTCATGGATCATGTAATAAATAAAAAGGGATAAGTCCAAAATTTACTTATTTTTACTTTTTTGCGGAAAAAAGTTCGTCGGGTCAGCTAGTTCACTATAATTTCATTACCGTAAAAGCATTAGTATCAATATTATTATTGCTTAATTAAATTTATTTATTTATTTAATCTTCATGTCCAACATTTGGTACACAAGGTGGACTTAATGCCACTTAAATCTAGTATTTTGTCTCAGATTTTGTATATTATTAGTGTTGCTTTGCCAATTATCGATAAATAAGACCAAAATTCACATAGCTATTGTTTATTTATTGACTTTATCTTTCATAAAGCATGATAAATATAACATAACATAACTTCAGACCTTTTTCTACCCGAAGGTGTAGGCAGTGGCTGTTAAGCTTCGGCTCGCCGTTATGTTTACGTCCCAAATGGAATAGGTGGCGAACCTATTGCCACACCGGGCACAAAGTTCTTAGTCATCGATATTTATCACACTTAACTTTTGAAATTAATTTCGAAAAGCTATTGCTGTGTAGCCAGGATTCGAACCCGCGAGCTATAGATTGAGAAACCGATAAATATACATACATAATCTTACGCCAGTCTTACGCTCCGTTGCGGGGTAGGCAGTATAATCTATTTAGTTGACGAATAAATTTGATTCATTTAAAATATTTTAAAGCGAAGGTCGTCTCTGAGAAGTATGATTATATGTTTACTTCCGTGAGGTATCGCTAGAGGCGTGCAATAAAAGCAATGAGATCATACGAACACTCCTATTAGTATTCTGGTCGTATACAGAATATGAAGATCATAAAGGAAAACCCATCTGTTCTACAGCATTCGACGAATCGATTCGATTGCAGTTGGTTGGAACTGATCTGATCAGCTCCTAGATCCATTCTCTAAAATATTAACTCACATAGAAAGAAGTTGAAGAAGATTATTTTTTGATCGCCTTCTTTCATAAATTATATGTGATATGGATGAAAACATATGGCAAGTTCTGTCAGGGAAAATACTCTGCGAGTCTAAGCGTAATTGCCTGATTCCGACCTGTTGCGCTTATTTAAGAAAGATGTGATGATACAAAAAGCTCTACACTACTCAGCGCAGATTTCGCAAATAATAAAATAAAAAATGCACTGCAAATACAAATAAAACACTTCACTTGTACGAAGTACTTAGTTTTTTAAGCTATTGAATTTGTCGAAGCATAAAAAAACTTGACACTTGTACAATAATGTACGAGTTTAAAATTATTCACGAACTAGAGCTGTTAATAACATATGACCAATGTGAATTGTGTTAAATACATTTACACGACATTTATTGTGTTAAATGGGTATTTGTACTTTTACAAAACTACGTAGTATAGTATAGTAGTACATATAGGTACTTATCGGACGTTCAAATATAGGTACTTAGTGATATATTCATACATACAATTTTAATAAGGTAATAATTAAACCTTATAAGCATTTTATATGAATAATCTTCTTTACTTTAAAAAATTTGTTTTATTTATTGGTTTTGAATTTTTAGCAATCCGTCTCGCGCAATCCATTAAATATAACTATTGCTCAACGCGAAAAAAATCTTAAATTTTTTAGTCCCGTAGATATTTTGTGAAATAAGGCCTTTTGTATCTCTTGTCGAGTCCGTATCAATATATACATACACAATATGCGCAGTCGGGTAAAAACCTCACGATACCTATATAATATCTGTACTGCTTGCAAACTACGTAGTGCATTTCTATAAAGATATTTACAATTCAACAATGATTCTTAATAGCTGGCTTTTATACTTCATTAAAATGATTCCACCCAGGGCATGTTTGTGATCACAAAAGGAGTTGATCAATTGACCATCATTTATGATTGCGAAGAAAATAAATTATGTTATATAAAGAAAAATACCCCCTGTACAAACCGAGTACATACAGGCTGCTGTTGAAATAATTATTTATTTATTTTTTTGATATTTTTTTAAACACAATTTTGATTTATAGTGGTCGAGCGGAGTAGTTCGTTGCTTGGCCGGCTTGACCGGTGAAAAATTGTATCTCTCAGAATGTCGACATAAAGTGGACAATGCCGCGTTTCGTTTAGTGAGAGAGCACCCCGCTCTCCCACATCCCAGTTTTGTCCCCTTTTACATCCCGGTTTCGACCCTTGCCTGACCTATAGTTAGGCCGGCCACGCAACTGTAACACTATCTATCGGTGTTGTAGGTGTCCATGGGCGGGTCCACTAAGCATCAGGACCCGCTTGGTCGTTTGCTTCTTTATTGCAATAAAAGAAATAATCGAAAGTATTTACGTTTTAAATTCCAATTCAAATTCAAAATATCTTTATTCCTTAGACTTTACAAAGTACTTAGAATCGTCATACAAAACTACTAGCTAAAATTCGCGGAGCTTAGATTCCCTTTCATCACTCTGTCTTGAATGTGAAAGCGAATCTAAGTGCCAGTTCCGGCGTCAAGGCTTCTTGAGAAGAACTGGCAAGAAACTCAATGCCGACTCTTTTCAATTTCCAGTTTAACAAATGGTAATAATTATAATCAATTTAACACAAAAGGAGCAGTTAAATTCTAAACTTTTTTTTTATATTATCTGCGATACAATAGTAAGCCCTTTGATATAATCTTCTTAGAATATAATTCTTAAATTTACCCATAGATAATACAACCGCGTCGTTTGGAAGTTTATTGTAGAAGCGTATACATTGACCTGGGTTTTAACTTTTTATATTATTAGGTACGTCTACTAGGCTGTGTTCATGAAATGGTCTGGATTCTATAAGCTTGTCGTGAACTTGAAACGTTATGAAATTAACGAACTAAAACGTATATTAAATGTTTTTTAATGTATAAATACATTTAATAATGTAGTTTGTGCAGGAAAATTTTTATAAGTTTTAATCAAAGAATTAATTGTTAACAACAAGTTAGTTACAACCCTCTAATTAATCTGTATCTGCATATAAATTGTAGAAAAAATGATTATATCTTTTGGAGAAAAACTGATCTGATATTCTTTAAATAATAAAGAATAGATAAATATTTAAATAAATATAATATTTGGGTCTTGTTTTACTCCTACGAAAACAAGACCCAAATATTTATAATTTTCATTGGGCTCTTTAAGACAGATGTAATAATGGATGGCGGATTATGGAGACGAAATTAAAAAAAAAAATAGGAAGCAGTTAGTCTCCGAAAGATTGCGGTTGCAGTCCCTTTCAGTTCCCGTTTAAAGAGTATCTGCTTACCCATTCGTATGTAGGTACTGGTAACGAATTAGTTCTCGTATATAACAATTGCTGGGGGAATATAATACAAAGGCTTCATTGTATATTGTTATATTTTCTAGGGATTATGATATAAAGTATTATAATTAACCATGTATTACTGACACAGACGCACGCGGCTAGCCGCAAGCTCAACTCTAGAAGAAATATATACTTTTATGTATAAATATTATACTATTTTAAAATATAGGTGTATCCAGTGGACTTTAAATGCATACATATATACATAACTTGACGCCTTTTGTTACCCGAAGGTGTAGGCAGTGGCTGTTAAGCCTCGTCTCGCCGTTATGTTTACGTCCCAAATGGAATAGGTGGCGAACCTATTGCCATACCGGGCACAAAGTTTTTCAGTCATCGATATTTATCACACATAACTTCCGAAAACAATTTCGAAAAGTCATTGGTGCGAGCCAGTGTCTGGAATCGAACCCGGACCTCTGGATCAGAAGTCGTGTGCTCGACCACTGTGCCACCGAGACTTTATTCTGGACTTTGGACCGTGGATTTTATTCTTAGATATTTTGTTTATCAACAAGTGAAATATCCTGTTATATATTCCTTTTAAGTGTTCTTAGAAAGACTACTAACGTTTTGATTGATGACGCAAATGCTATGAGGTACCTATTTAAAGTTCCATTGTTTGTCTATGAAAAATCAATATTAAACAGAAGTCATGGAATTTTCTCACTGATATCAAAATATTCATATTACTTGAAATAGAATGGCGTTTGTGTTAGAAATTGGAACGTTTTATTGAAATCAACAATCAATGTGTCGTCTCAGTGCCTTGGAGGTATCACGTCTGAATTAACATTCACACGCCTCCGACCCCAATCCTGGCTCACAACAATAAGTTAATAATTTTCTAAGTTACCTATAAGTGATTTATATCGATTATTAAAATTTGGCCCTATACATAATAAGTTCATTTAGGACGGAAAAGTTTCGAAGCGGAGCGAGGTGTAAAAGCCGCTGCCTACACTTTCAGATATAAAAAGGCGTGAAATTACCAAAAAATATAAATAACTATCCTAAATGTCTACACGTCTGATCATATGAATAATCCAATTACTTATTAGGTATTAGTATTTTTGTGGCTTGTAAGCAAAACTTGTAAGACGACAATATTGTTTTCAGTTCGGTGAGCTACTACTACTGAACATTTGCAGTTGTCACGGGACATTGTCGTCTGCACGTGGGTGTCTGGTGACGTAGAAACAGTGAGAACAGTCAAGGGCGTCGTTAGTCTAGGGCTAGGCTGATAAGATGAGAAAATCATGAGTAAACAGCTATTGCCAAAATATTTAATTTATTTAAAATGGCGTATAAATACTTTAATTACATTATTTACAATATATACAATTAAAAAACTAGCTAAAATCAAATTTCTCCGCATCTCGGTCGTATTGCCACGCTGAATGGCAATGCTAAGCCTCTGTGCGAAGAATAAGAATAATCACCTACAAGGTTTCTGTATTGTTGTGGAACTGGTTGGCTGCGCACTTCTTCAGGGTCTCAAGAAGAATACGTTTTATTTCTACCTACATACTCTTAATAAACTAAGTTGTAGGTAGCATAAAACAAATGCGAATGGAACGTAAACCTACGATAAATATAGTTGTGTGCGTGAAAATCTATTGAGCCTGGCGAGTGGCGACGTATGTGGAACGTGGTTACCAATTGATCTGATCAGCCACATTCGATATTTATTTCACAACACACTTATTAAGGAATTTCAAAGTCTATGTTTATTAATAAACATCTATTTGTATACATTCAGACAATTTTTATGTTCTGTCACATGTTCAATCTATACCTAGTAGACATTTCTTCTTCTTGCACAACCCCCAAAAATATCCCTAAAAATATAACACCCCTAAAAATCCCATCTCACTTGGTTTCCCCTTAATAAGGATTTGAAAGTGTTTTTACCGAAGGAGTGCACCCTCTACCCCCGAAAATTCTTTCCACTAATTAAAGCCATTCGGTGAACATTACATTTGGACTGTGTTTCTAAATTCATAACACACGAGTAAGTTGCTTCCCTATGAAACTAGATGTCGCTCCGTGGCTAATGTAGCACAAGACTTTACAGACTTTACTACGAAAAAGAAATATGTAAATTACAGACAACCTTTAAGTAACATAGCCCGTTTTCCATTTTCCCATTTTCTACCCGAAGGTGTAGGCAGTAGCTATTACGACTCGCCCTTATATCTTTAAGTTACCTAATTAAAACACAAGTTCTGCCCAATTTCAGTTGATCCACAACTTACAATTTTCGTTCTAAATATCAATAACAACGCTATAATTTAAAAGGTCCATAAAATTTAAATCTAATTATGAAAATTAACTTACTAAAAATTAGTTACAAGAATCAGGAAATATGTCGCAAACCATAAAGTGCAATAACATTTTACACACTTGTAAATTATACTTAATTAATAAGGTTTAATTAAATATTTGGGTTGTTTTTTTAATAATAATAATATCTTAGACACAAATCACACAGCGCCCTCCAGTTCGAAACTAAGAAACTAAATGCAAACTAAACATAATTATTGTAAGAAAGCGGTGGTCCAAGAAAATTCTATATAAGAATATGCAGGCTATAGAAAATGTTTGAATAATCTAGACTTCAAAGTCTGCAATGTGACTTAGGATTATGAGTTATGCTTTAATAAATTTTTCATACAGTTAATTTTTTTAGTTAATTTTGAAAAACTAAGCTGCATAGTAATATGAATTTTATTTTGAATGCAGTACAATCTAACTAGAGAAATGAGGGCAGTACGCAAAATCTGCGGAGTGACTCTCGCTGACCGCGTAGAAAACAAGGTTGTAAGGAAGGAAGTTGGTTTGAAAGAGAGTGTCGGTTTAAAAGTAAGATAGGGCATGCTCCGATGGTTCGGACATGTAGAAAGAATGGTTGATGCAAGACTGACTAAGCAGATATACAATGCAAAAGCGGATGGATGTAGAAGTCGAGGACGGCCAAGACACACATTCCATGACCAAATAGAATGCGTTCTGTAGGAAGGTGATGTTAAGAGCCTCAAAAACCGACGCGCGTGCATGAAAAGAGTTATGAATGTCAACAAAGCGAGTGAGACGTGTAAGAATCGTGCCCTATGGCGCTCTGTTCTCTCTGCCTACCCCGCAAGGGATTTGGCGTGAAGTTATGTATGTATGTATGTACAATCTAACTATAATTCCGAGCAAAGCGAATAAATCTGATATTGTGGAGCAAAACCACGAATGTAATACTTATTATTTAAATAGTTTCATAATTATTATAAATATTTATTTGGTATTCTAAAGCATCTTAAAATACATATATTCAAAAACTAATTGTTTAAACTAGAATGAGAATTGAACCAGTGTACCGCCGCTATAATGCTATATATAATGTAGCTAGTACAAGAAAATTTGTTTATAAAATTTTGGCAAAACTTCCAACTTAATTTCTTGAACATGCAACTCATTCCTTAATCTATATTAGTTTTATACCATAGCAATGCACGTAAAAGAAACAAAAAGAAGACTAACTATTTTAAACTATTTTAAAACAAAGTATTTTAAGGAATTTACGTTGTAACATTTTGCATATAGAAAAAAATGTCCATTCACCCATTCACTGTTTAAAAATATATTTCACCTTTTTGCTGTTAAAGGGTAAATATAATATAATAATAGAATAGTTTGTGTTCATGCAAAGACATTTCAAACAACTGATCGATCTAAGAAAAAGTTATCTAATTCATTGAGATTTCCTCAGCCGTTTGGTTGGTTGGAATT
Source organism: Euproctis similis (assembly GCA_905147225.2). NCBI lineage: Eukaryota > Metazoa > Arthropoda > Insecta > Lepidoptera > Erebidae > Euproctis > Euproctis similis. The sequence goes on from LR990107.1 coordinate 7,225,651, forward strand.
AATCTATAAAGTACTTTGTCCTTTCATGCTCTCAGTACCTCAAGGACACCAGCTAAATTATCTCGTCTATTCTATCCAGTAGATATTTGTCACGTACATGTCATGTCCAACAGTGGTAGAGCCAAGCAGTTCGCTGCATGAATGGAACGGCTTGACCGGTGAAATACCACGACCACCAAGAAGATCGACGTAAAGTGGCTCATGCTGCATTTCGTTCGGTGAGAAAAGTGCCCAGAACCCCTTCCCCATCCTTTCCTATCCTACTCCCTTAAAGATCGGCAACCCAACGGTAACACTATATGTGTTGCTAGTGTACATGGGCGGCGCAGGTTGCTTACCATTAGGTGAGACGCTTGCTCGTTTGCCCTCCTATACCATAAAAAAACATCTTTCGAAATATTTTCGAGAGTTCATTGTGTGCCCGGTGCACACAATGAACTCTCGACACAATGACAAAATTGTGTCCTTATTCGAGACCAGAAAGAGAAAAGAACGGAAAATAACGAAAAATTTTAAATTCCGATTTATCAACGAGAAACGTCATTTAATTTTGTTCATCGATGTCTCGGTGATAAAATAGTGAAAACTGGGAGCGATCACAGACTAATCTGAGGCACGTTGAAAATGTGCCTAGAGGACTGACAGCATTGCTAAATTGAATGGCAATTGATATTCTATGCACATGATCACGTGTAAATAATTACTTTGCAATATCTTGATTTATTTTATGCGATACACAAGTGTACTTGGATAGATCAAGCGTAACTACTCCAAACGGTTCCAACATATCACCTACGAGATTATTGTCTTTGTGCTGCTTGAAGGTGTCTGCATATGCAGCGAGGCAGACAGTGCGAGGAAAATGTCAAGGCATCGACACAAATAGTGTCCGACCTCAAAGATATACGCATCCTCCAAGACATTAAGGACATACCATCTGGTTTCTTTCCGTCGCCTCGCCCCTACGCCTCCTTACTCCTACTCCTTCGTACTCATCTAGATGAGTGTGAAACAGTGAACGATATAAATTACAGGATAGTGGAAACTGTGCGCGCTGTCGGTAAGTACTTTTTTTGCAGGTGTCCATGGGCCGCGCTAGTCCCTTACCAACAGGTGACATGCATGATACGAGCAGGCGTGTCACCACCCGCCTATGGATATCTGCAACACATATAGTGTTACAGTTGCATTGCCGACCTTTAAGGGAGTAGGATGGGAAAGGATGGGGAAGGCAGGTAGGCCTCCGGGTACCTCTCTCACCGAACGAAACGCGGCATGACCCACCTTACGTGGACCTCTATGAGGTTCTGGTATTTCAACGATCAAGCAGGCCCATTCATGCAGCGAACTGTTTGGCTTTAATCTATTGTTTTAGTAACCGACATGCTAATAGAATCCAGAAATTATCTAAAGCGATTGTCAGACTAATACAAAGGAGATGAAAAATTACGATACCATCTTCAACCGATTGATCCAAACTCATTCCTAAAAATCAATGGATCATTTTTGGTTGCTGTAGCCTTAAGTTAAGTAAAATTTTGTCAGTCACCGATAGTATATTTAACACATATATATCGAACAGCCGTTGTTGTGAGAGCTGAAAATCGAACCCCAGAGACTTATTGTCCTCGGGTATTGATTTAGAAGCAGGTTGCTGAACCTCCAGGCTTCTGAGACAATTTATTTTAATAGACTATTAATTATTATAGCTTATTAATTTTAATATTTATAAATATATACTTGACATAATTCCTACTTTTATAATTAAGACATTGAATTTTATTATCAACAGGCTTATAACCTTGAGAATAAGTTAAAAGACTGAAAATAATTACATTTGTAAATAAATCCACTTAAAAACATGACATTTGATATTAACTTGAAAGTATAATAAGCGATAATCCATATTAATACAAACACATAGCGATCCAAAAAAAAAAAAATATATGGTTACACATAATCTATATATATATATAAGAGATTTCCACCTATATATTGACTCATCACGATATCTCTGGAACCATAAGGCGTAGCGACTTGAAATTTGGTAGGATTATTCCTTTCGCCGAGTAGAGGTCAGCTAAGAACGGATTTTACGAAATTCCACCCACAAGGGGTTGCGGGGGTGTTAACAATGGAAAATTCCCATTTTTAACCTATAGCTGCTATCGACTTCAAATTTGTCGAAGATATTGCAGTATTAACATAGCGGGGCAGCAGTTATTACTTTTGATGCGAAACAGTGTTCGCCGGGTCAGCTAGTACGTCATATAGAAACGAATGATTTTGAACAATGTCCAATTATGATTCCCTAATCTAAACTCAAACCTAGGATCTTTTAAATATATGTTTCTGAGGTTATGTGTAAAAAAATGTCTCGATGGTCCAGTGGTCAAAAACCCCGCTTCTGAATCAAGAGGTCGTGCGATCGAATCCGGGCTTACACCAATAACATTTCGAAATTCTTTTCAGAAGTTATGTGTGATAAATATTGATGACTGACGATTGTGGGCCCGATGTATGACAACAGGTTCGCCACCTATTCCATTTAGGACGACATAACAGCGAGTCGAGCCTTAACAGCCGCTGCCTACACCTTCGGGTAGAAAAAGGAGTTAAATTATGGTTTCCGTGGTAAAATATTATGTCTATTGTATGATAACACAAGTTGCTCAGCACACATTTGTTGATTAGAAGAACTTTTCAGGGCAATGTTTTATTTACCATATTTCTTATTTACGTTTCGTATTATTATTTATTATGTTTCGTATTTACCATTAATAAAATATTAACGGGGACATGAGAGCTATATCGAAGGGCTTTTATTAAATACATAAAATCCCTTTATACATTCATACAGTGGTAGAGCCACGTAGTGCGCTGCATGTATTGGACAGCTTAACCGGTGATATACTACTACCCCTTACAATATCGACGAAAACTGGCTAATAATGCTTTTTGCTCGGTGAAAGAGGAAACCGAATAAAAACATAATATGGTATAATATATTTATTTAAATATTAGTTTTATATTAATAAGAACAAATAAATTAATTACATTATTTACAATATATACAATTAAAAAACTACCTGAAATCAAATTTCTCCGCATCTCGGTCTACTGGCAGCGTGCCCAGAAGACTGGCCGCATTGCCACGCTGAATGGCAATGCTAATCCTCTGTGCGAAGAATAGACCAGCCCTCTGGTCGCGAGAGACTTCGATCAGCCTCTTTGCAAGATCTTTGTAAAGTGCACGAGCACTCGGACCCCATGTCCCCAAAGTCTCGACCCCAAACGGCTTAAATACATAATCACCTACAAGGTTTCTGTATTTGTGCCGCTTGAGATTTTCTGCCGAAGCAGTAGTTTTATATTATATATTATCCCCGTCTAAAATAGAGGGCGCCTGGACCATTATGTTGGCGCGCAAGCTCGTAGTGATTTAACATCTGCCACACGCCATCTCTCACTACCTATTCATTCATTTCCATTTCATTTCATTTTGGTCGAACACAGAACTATTTTAAAACTGTCGCAGTGTGCTTGCCAAATAGTTCTTAGTATATCATAATAGTTTGTACATTATTTTGCGTTTTGCTCCAAAAATAGTCCATACAGCCACTCGTGGACACATTCCTGACCATGAAAACGGTTATATTTTTATAATAAAGAGGTTAACTTTTCTAAGCGTTTTCGTTATGGGACGGGCTTTGTGTTGCATTGGTAAAACAACCGACTCCGGAGTCGTGGTCAGCGGATTCGATTCCCACCCGAGTACAAATATTTATGACAAACAAAATTGTTTGTATGGCGTATTTCTAAGTATTATTAGTACCTATGTATTTACAAAAAGAAAAAGTATATGTTTCCGTTTCCATAACACAAGCATTTAGTTACTTCCCTTAGAAATAGGGGGATCTGTGTATATTGTTTCCAACACAGAAATAGATCAAGATCTTGATCTATTTCTGTGGTTTCCAAGATATAATAATAATCGTATTGCCTTAACTATTATTAATTATGCATTCGCGATTAATATAGGAATTTTTTTTTCTATGCTATTAATTTAAAAGTATCTAATAGTCCAATGAGCTAAAGTCAAAGTACACCGAAGTTCCTGATGGTGCAGTCTAAATAAACCACAAAGACTGTAATAGATGAATTAACTTTGTTAGAAAATATCACTTTAATACCATGTCAGTCACATTACACTACGCCATACAGATATTAATATTCATCACAAACTTTTTAATAGGTAGTTGGGTTGGGATCTAACCCGTCGACCTCCGCGGAACTGCTGATACCAGTAGCACTTTGCTACAAGGCCCGACATATAACATTGATGAACAGAATAATTGTAGGGCTAAACGTGAAACCATGAGTGCAAACAAAACTGCCAGCACTTATTTTAATAATTCCTCTTTCCTTATAAGTGTCTACAATCAGTCAACACGACGTCGTTCGTTGACGATGAAGTGTTGTGAGGAAAGTACGGAAAATTCCCAGGCCAGCTGCAATACCGGTCTCGAGACTTGAGCGCCGACCGGTCTCGTAATTCTTTTTCGAACCGACTGCAGGCACTTCGTTTTCTACTTACTATCGATCCAGTCTAACTAAACCACTGATCTAGATTCAGTCAGTCATTACTACATACAGAGTTTATTGGTAACTAGCAACTCTCCCCATTAAATTTTAATAACGTTCTGCAGGCAATTCACATTCACAAATTTATCAGGAGGCTCGTCAAATGAAATTGTAATTATATCTTAATGATATTATCATCAGTAAATGTTGATTTATCGCTGTTAATTTTTTGCAGACCGTTTTATAAATTGCTTCTAAAAATTAAGCAAAACATTTTTCAACAAACGGTCTATACAACTTACAAGCCTAGCAATTAACTGTTTGCCGTCTGAGAATATTAACTACCTGTCCCTTTCTAAATTTACCTTGAATCTATCTAACAAGCTGGCTCAGGCAGCGTGGCATATAGTTAGGTAAGTTTCCGGTCATGAGCCGGTATTTTAGTATCAATAAAAACTATGATTGCCAATTTCTAATAAGTCATTTCTAACCAATAAAATACTGATTAGTCAACTCTATACCATATTGTTTATTAAAATAATTATCTAGTATTAATCACTACACTGGTCTTAAACAATATTCAACCATTAAAAACCAATTTATCTGTCTCTCTTTCTTTCTCTTTCTATTTCTGTGATTTGTTTAGTATTTCTCAATCTCTTTCGCTTTTAGAACTCTGAACTCTGAAAAATTAAGGTCGGTCGTCGGTAAACTAGTTAAAGGAACAACAAAATACATTTAACTACCTAATAGAGTTGATAATTTTTATACATTTTGGCGTCGAGTACGGCCATGCCAAGAGCATTAAAAACTAACGTCTCTGACGAGCGTGTATGACAAGAATTATGAAAGTCAATCCTACTTACACACCTCACTCGCTTGACTTTGACGTTCATAACTTTTGTCATTCACGCTCGCCTTATCGTGTTTTATGGCGCTCACTCTGTATACCCCGCAAAGTAATTGTCGTGAAGCTATGTATGTATATCTAAGACGGCCCATGGTATGAGTGTGTCAGATGTGGTCGTGGCAAGGACGTCTGTGCAGTAATTGTGAGAAACTGCGCACCCACGCAAAAATACAAACGGCGCTTCCCGTAACATTTAAATGAGCATTATCTAATTAAAAAGCTAAATTCTAACATTATTACTAGATAATTTCACGTATAACATGCATCTATCTATCTGAATTGTTATATAATAAAAGAATTAAAATACAAAAATAACCATTAACTATTGACTTAGATCATTTCCACAATTTTTACAGTGGTAGAGCCAAGCAGTTCGCTGCATGAATGGGCCGGCTCGACCGGTGAAATACCACTACCTCTTAGAAGACCGACGTAAAGTGGCTCATGCTGCGTTTCGTTGGGTGAGAGAGGTACCCGGAGGCCCACTCCCCTTTCCCATCCTTTCCTATCCCCTATCCTTTAAAGGTCGGCAACGCAACAGTGACACAATATGTGTTGCTGGTGTCCATGGGCTGCGTTTGTTGCTCACCATCAGGTGACTCGCCTGCTCGTTTGCCATCCTATCCCATAAAAAAAAAAAACAACGCCTGTATGTGTTTTTTTTACCTCATTTCAGAGCAGCTATTATATAAGCCACGAGTCGCCGACTTGTAACATGCCAAATAAATAAGGAAATAGGTGGCGGGACCCATTGCTTTATACCGAGCATAATGTTGTGAGTCATAGATATTAATCACGCATAGCTTCCGAAAATAATTCTTAGAAGTCATTGGTGTGTGCCCGGATTCTGATTCCATTGATTCAGAAGCGTGATACCCGACTACGAGTTGACGTTGTGTGTTTTTAAGACATGTATAACATTACCAAGTACAAACACAGGAGTCCGAATGTAATGTTGAACGAATGGTTTCTATTTTTGGGATAAATTTTCGTCGTTAGAGGGCGCCATCCTTCGAGGAGCACTCGTTAAAATGCTTACGCGGGATGCCGTTTTACCGCCATTATCAGCTCTTCTTAATACTAAACACGACGTACATACGTAATTATCAAGTTCAAGCGCAGCTAGTGGCAAAAGAGAACTACGATCACAGTTTATTATTGTGCAGTATAGATTATGGAATAGCCTAGACCGTTCGCACTCCTGTGTTTCTATACTTCGTAACTTAATAAAAGCTAATGGAGAGAATTGGCGGGACTGTGGAAGAGTCATGTCCATTCTTTGCATAATTTTCTCAAATTAGTTTTTCAATGGATAACAATAAAAAATAATAATAATAGTATTGAATAAAATTCGTGGCGTTTTACTATGTTCGTATATGAGTGCAAATGTGGCAAATGGTATAAATATCGTGTGTAGTGTGCTCTTTTACATTCTCGTCAATACTCCCTCGGAACATTATGCATAAAGTGCCACGACTTTATGGCTGATTAGGTTAGGTTAATATAAGTTGGATTAAGTTTGTTACTTTCAAAAAATAAAACGACTGACATGGCGGTATGGCTTCAAAGCTTGAGCCTGTCAAAAGATGGACAAATGAAAAAATATATAAATAAAAAAAGATAACGGTTACCACGGTTACCGAACGTCAAAATATAAACAAATTTATTTTACTAATAAAGTGTGTATATATAAAAATTTTAACTAAGGTACTAATATACCTAATTACAAACTGTATGTCGCAATCTCTTCATAATTAAAGCCCTCATGCTAGTAAATTTTGCGCAACTGTTGAATTATTAAATATGATAATTTTGGCTAATTCGTATTTTTAGATACATTTTTTTATTATTCACAACGATTATTATGTTATAATAAAAACTACTGTAGAGTCGTAGGGGATAACATTCAGATGGACAAAAAATAATGGTCCGATTGCTCGTGCACCCTATAAAGATCTAGCAAAGAGTCTCATTTCAGCCTTTCGCGACCAGAGGACTGGTTTATTCTTTGCACAGAGGATTAGCATTGCCATTCAGCGCAGCAATGCGGTCAGTCTTCTGGACACGCTGCCAGTAGACCGAGACGCGGAGAAATTTTATTTCAGCTAGTTTTTTAATTGTATATATTGTAAATAAAGTAAATATATGTAAATAAAAATAGATATTAAAAATCATTGTGTAGAACATAACAGTCTTATAGAATGAAGTGAATACGATACAAAGCCTAAGTTTTTCTCGAAACAAGGTCAACCAATCTCCTTAAGGTTTAAAAAAACCATCGAATACTTTTTATATCAAGCGAAGAAATACATACAAACATATTTTTTTTGTTCTATCAATTACCCCTTTTAATCTAAACATATTCTTTTGGTTAGGTTTTCACATTTAAAAATTTAAGTTAAATAAACAACGCAAAAACGAAACAGACCCCAATTTTAACGTCTGTCTTTCTGTCTGTAGGTCGAATATGGCCAGGTTCCTGGTTAAGACCATCTGATATCAATTCGGAATATATTAATTTCGAAAGTTATGTGTTATACATATAATAATAATAATATCTTGGACACAATACACACAGCGCCCTCTAGTTCCAAGCAAAGCAACTAAATGCTTGTGTTATGGATACCTGATAACGGATATTAATACATATATACTTCTCTTTTGTAAATACATACATATAATACATAGAAAAACAACCAGACGCTACACAAATATTCATGTTTGTCACAAATATTTGTGCTCGGGTGGGAATCGAACCCCCGACCTCATTGCTGCAGCCGGTAGTTTTACCAATGCGCCACGAGGCCCGTCGATATAAAGAAATACAAAGTATTTTAATGTCGAAATGTCTTTACTATATTACCTTGCTGAGTTCATACTATTACATATCTATAAATTGTTTTAGTATAAAAGAATTAAAACAAAGAACTGTATGATACAACGTGCAAATATTTACGAAGCACATTCCATACTATTGAATAAAGTCTGGAATCATAATACACCTTTTGCGTATGCGGAACTGAACATGTTATCCTTCAATATTATTGCAATACATTGCACCAATTCTGCTATATAACTGCCGACATGCTATTATTGCAGCTTTGACACTACTTTGTAATGTCTTTAGAGCATTGATATATTACTATATTGTTCCTTTACGACTAAACATTTTGATATAAATTTTCTTTCGTAAATAAAATAATAATATTTTCCTTCAGTTAAAACATGGCTGTTAAATAAAAAAAAACAGTTACAAAATAAATGAAAAATACAGTAATTAAAGGAGGAATACTCGCAAACAGATGTAATGACAGCTCAAATACATTTACCTACAAATACAATACAATGTGAACATACTACATATTTAATTTATATTACAAATGTCCGAATAGTCGGAACAGATAAAAAATCAAAAGATGATATAGAAGGTGGAATAGTAGAGTTGTAATGACCGTACCTTACTTTTATATAAAGAATGAGCCACAGTGAAGCGTCATTTCATTCAATTCATGACGTACAATATACTACTTTCTATATTAAAAAATATTACTTTGAAATAAACATATCTACTCAATTCATTATTATCATAGAATTTTATATATAGAGTAGTTACATCTTTTGAGAGCACAGACAAGTAGTTAGCTCCATGAATAGGCTGGCTTGACCGGTTAAATACTATCACCTCTCAAAAGATTCAGGTAAAGTGTCTCATGCCGGGTTTAGATCGGTGAGAGATATAGCCGGAGACCCAACTCCATTCCCCATCCTTTCCTGTCCTACTCCGATAAAGAGCGGCAACGCAACTGTAACACTATATGTGTTGCAGGTGTCCATAGGCGGCGCTGGTCACTTGCCATCAGGTATCAAAAAAAAAATATAAGATACGCAATCTGACTCTGTGAAGTTAGATTTAAAAAAAAACATTCGCCGTGCAATACATATTAATCGCAATGCTAATAAAATTCGCTACGACACAGCGTCAACATATAATTACATACATACCGAATAAATTAATAATTAAAATCTTGATAGCAAACTCAACTGTTAAGACATTAAGAAAAATACTAACCTGAACTACTAGATAGGCGTGTAATGAGGAGGGATGATACACATGTTGCGAAAGGAATGATAAACCTGAATTTGGAAGGAAATAAGAGAAGAGACCTAAGAAAGTACAAAGGAATAGTAGAAGAAGAAGATGACTAACTCTTTCTTCTTATAATATCAGTATTGATGATAATTAATATATTCGGTATCTATGATAATTTGGTTATAATACTTTGAGCACGTTATTTTTATCTGACGATATTTCTAAAGTTACACATTCAATTAGTGGACATGATAAAAATAATTTTATTATATATAATATAACGTTACATTTTGTATTTGCTTCTAAGGTTTTCGCGAATCTCACTCATCAGAACAACTTTTTAGGATTGTATCGCGTTTATTTCTTATTTACTCGTGAAAATGATCTCTGTAAAGAGTTCGAAACGTCGGGAAATAAATATAAATAAATAAGAAATAAACGCGATACAATCCTAAAAAGTTGTTACATTTTGTTTTAAATCAAAATTCACGAACGCTGTGAAATCTGTAGAGTTTGTTTGAGATGAGTTATTCTAGTTCATATGGCTGAAGTCTATTCATGGTGGTTTAAAATCTTTAATATACGAGCCGACTTTAAAAAAAATGGTATTTATACTCCTAACCAGTCCCGAAAGAAGTGCATGTAAAATAAATAATAGTTTAAAAAAACTAAAAAACACGCTTTTTATAGAAAACCGAACTAAAAAATAGAAAAATAAAAAAAAATATTTTATTTTAAAAAAAGCGTGGGGTGCTTTTTAGATATTAACGAAATGATAATCACTCTACTCATATCTGTCAATAAAATATTTATAACTATTCACACCATGCACCCCACGCTTTTTTTAAAATAAAATATTTTTTTTTATTTTTCTATTTTTTAGTTCGGTTTTCTATAAAAAGCGTGTTTTTTAGTTTTTTTAAACTATTATTTATTTTCTATTTTTTAGTTCGGTTTTCTAGTCTAGAACTTTCATAGTTCACAAATCGCACCATCTAGTGGCAATCACCGGAAACTAAAAAAGAAGTCGGTTACAAACAAACATACAAACATACAAACCTACAAACCTACAAACATACAAACATACAAACCTACAAACAAACATACAGGTGAAGCTAATAAAAAGCTAATAAAAATAATCCTACCCTCCCTCGATACCCTGGTTTACCGCGAACTTGTTTACCTCCCCGTGTAGAATAGGAAGGCTAAATTTATGTTTGTATTGATTAACATTGATACACGTCAAAAATTTCCATCGAAGACGTAAACTGTTGCGAAATGAATTACCAACGCATGCTAATCGTTAAATAAATATTATTTATTACAAGTGTAACAATAAATCTAAGTGCCTCACCATCGCAATGTCAATAGAAACTAATTATTAGCCTCCAAGTACATAAGTACGGTCCAAAGTAATATGTCATTTACGTTACTGAATATTTTGAGACTGTCTTCGGAAATATTTATATAAAGATTTTAGGAATTCACTTAGCGACGAATATTGAATTAGAACAAGAAGTATTTGTGTTCAATTAAATTATAATTAAGCAGGGAGGAACAGCATTGAATTGCGATATTGAACTTTTTATTCTTAAGTTTTGGATAAAATTAAAACGAAATACAAGTTTTTATAATATATTAACATCAATAAATTTGTCCTGGACGTCAGTCTGTACGAGATCAGAATGGCTCTCAAGCAGCTAAAGAACGAGAAGGCACCGAGTGACGATGGAATTACTACTGAACTTCTGAAACCGATCCTTAAGGCCCTTCAGAGGCTTTTTAATTCTGTCGTACGCGGGGGCGACGTTCCAGAGGCGTGGACCAGAAGGTGTTGTTTTTTAAGAAGGGTGACAAAACCCACTTGATAAACTATAGACCCATCTCGCTTCTGAGCCATGTCTATAAGCTGTTTTCGAGGGCCATTACAAATCGACTCTCGCGCAGTCTTGACGACTACCAGCCTCGCGAACAAGCCGGTTTCCGTCAAGGCTTTAGTACCATAGACCACATTCACACACTTCGCCAGATTATACAAAAAACCGAAGAGTATATCGACCCCTGTGCCTGGCGTTTGTGGACTATGAGAAAGCCTTTGATTCCGTCAAAACTTGGGCAGTGCTGCAGTCCCTCCAGAGATGCCAAATTGACTACCGGTATATCGAAGTGTTGCAGTGTTTGTATAGAAATGCCACTATGTCAGTCCGGATTGGGTCTGGGAGTACAAATCCAATTAAATTGCAGAAAGGTGTCAGACAAGGGGACGTAATTTCCCCGAAGCTGTTCACCGCTGCATTGGAAGACATAGCCAAGCTCCTAGACTGGTCCGGACTTGGCATCACTCACCTTCGATTTGCTGATGATATCGTTGTCATGGCAGAGTCACTGGAGGACTCAAGGACCTCAGCAAAGTTTCCCAACAGGTAGGTCTCAGAATGAACATGGACAAGACCAAAACTATGTCCAATGCCATGTCATTCAAGCACCGGTAACTGTTGGCTATGCAAACCTCGAAGTTCTCGATCACTATGTTTACCTAGGACAAGTTACTCAACTAGGTAGAGCCAACTTCGAGAAAGATGTAAACCGAGGGATCCAACTCGGTTGAGCAGCGTTCGGGAAACTAAGGGAAATCTTCTCGTCAAATATCCCTAAGTGCCTTAAGTCCAAGGTCTATGACCAATGTGATGACATACGGAACTGAGACGTGGTCTTTGAATGTTGGCCTCATAACAAGGCTCAAAGTCGCTCAGCGTGCTAAGGAGCAGGCTATGTTGAGAATTTCTTTGCGGGACAAAATCGGTAATACGGAAATCCGCAGGAGATCAGGCGTGACCGACATAGCCCGAAAGGTTAGCACGCTGAAGTGGAGATGGGCAGGCCACATCGCACGACGAACCGATAACCGCGACCACGAACTGGGCGACGTGGAGTAGGGCGTCCCCCCACTAGGTGGACCGACGATCTGGTCAAGATTGCTGGCAGCCACTGGATGCGGAAGGCGCAAGACCGTGAGCTATGGCGTTCTATGGGGGAGGCGTCTACGTTCAACAGTGGACATCGAAAGATGATGATGATGAATAAATTTGTCTAATGCTTCTTACATTATAGACTTTTAGGAATTGTTTCTGAAGCTATGTATGTATCACAAATTATAGGTGTCGATGAGTTACAAAAATTGTGGGCAATGTTGATCATAAAATTCTACTAACTAATATATTTGGGAGGGGAACAACGATTATGAGCAAGGCGAAGCACGATTGTCGCGAAAGATACAAAAAAAATAATACTACGGTATTTTAGACTAAAACATCATAATGTATCTGTACATGTAATAAAATCTTAGGCAAGTAAAAACTGTACATTGAATATATTTTTTACAATACTTGGGACATGGTCTACAAATCGACATTGAAACCAAAAATATGGTTTGTGTCTAGGTTTGTTACGGATAAACTCTAAAAGTACTACATGCTTGGGTCAACACATAGACTAAATATCATCACGCTATCACTAATTGGGGGTAAGCAATGAACTCATACATCTAAGAAAGGGGTACGAAATGCGCGAGATCAGCTGGTTTTTTTAATAAAGAATATACGTACAAATGAATTAATAAGAACTAAACAATAATTATTTGTACTGATTGGGCGAGGATCATATAGTTTTATCAATTTATCTTCGCATATCTAAAGGCTGTTGAAATATTGTTTGAAGTGTGATCAAAACCTAGTTGATTATGTGGATAGTTTGATAAACGGACATAAATATTTCAGTGAAGTATTTACACTAGTAGTTTGTTATAGTCGCCAACACGGCGATGTATGTAGAGCTACGTTGTTTATATTGGAGAGTAACCAATGTGAATCTTTATTACAGCAACAAAACCCATAATATTTTTTTTATAATAGATTTGTCTGTATCTTTGTATCTAGAATTTTTTTTTTAAATAGGAGGGCAAATGAGCAAGCGTGACCTGATGGTAAGCAACCTGCACCGCGCATGGACACCAGCAACACATATAGTGTTACCGTTGCGTTGCCGACCTTTCAGGGGAATAGGATAGGGAAGGATGGGGAAGGGACCCCCCTTCCCCATCCTTCCCTATCCTATTCCCCTCCGGGTACCTCTTTTACCGAACGAAACGCCACATGAGCCACTTTACGTCGATCTTCTGAGAGGTCGTGGTATTTCACCGGTCGAGCCGGCCCATTCATGCAGCGAACGGCTTCGTTCTACCACTTCAGAAATAATAATTACAATTTTGCTCCGTTCTTTACATACATAACTTCAAGTCAAGTCAAAGGGAACGGAGCGCCATAAGGCACGACTCTTGCGCACATCACTCGCTTCTTTTACTTTCTTATTTAATTCTTTAATTCAGTTCTAGCGAATGTTTTGCTAGTCGTCTGACTTTCTATATAGGGTTAACAACGTTTTTTCGATGTTCATCGGGTACACATACATAACTTCTCGCCAAATCCCTCGCGGGGTAGGCAGAGAGAACAGATAGCCAATATAAACAGACAAATAAAATTGAAGTGTCTTTTTGTAATTTTTAACTATTTTCTACTACATTCATATATTATACTAGATACTAGATACGTTTCATACACCAATATCACATTTTTTACAATTTTTGTCTGTCTGTCTGTTTGTTCCGGGTAATCTCTGAAACGGCTTCATCGATTCTGAAGTGACTTTTATTGGCGGGTAGCTGGTGTTATTTATATTTATTGATTTCGAGGCGTAAGAAAGTTCGCCGGGTCAGCTAGTGTTTAATAATATCTAACTAATATATTAACGTATCCACATATAAGTACGAAATACAAACTCTGTATATATAAATTCACACATTGCCATCTAAACGGATGTTAAACATACATTTTCGTAAGTAAATATATATATTATGTACATATTAAAAAAATACTCCATACATATATGCCGTACAAATAAAAACTTATGATCACACAAATATTTGTTCGCAGTGGAAATTTCCTTTGGTCAGAAAAAAAAGCTATACTTACGTATGTGCTACCTCTTAAACACACCTTTGGGGTATTTGCACCTTACATATAAATATTCGTACCGAAAAACAATCCAAAGAATTTTTGAGCACGAGTATTTTATTGAATTGTAAACAATATTAGTTTGACTAAGCAGATATATAATGCAAAAGCGGATGGATGTAGAAGTCGAGGACTGCCTTCACACACCTTCCATGACCAAATAGAACGAGTTCTGGATAAAGGTGATGTGAGAAGCCGACGCGTGTGCTTAAAAAGAGTTATAAAGTCAAAGTTGCGAGTGAAGCGTGTAAGAATCGTGCCTTATGACGCTCTGTTTAATTTGACTATCCCGCAAGAGATTTGATGTGAAGTTATGTATGTATATGTATTAGTTTTACAAAAAGTTTTGATAGAGGCAATGTGAAGTAAAACAATATTTTTGGACCACAATTTTTTTATGGAAGTGGGGGGACCAATGAGCATGCGTGTCACCGTCGGCAAGCAACAAACAATGCCCATAGACACCTGAACACAGATATTACGTTGCCGGGCCTTACAATAGGATATGGAAGTGGCCGGAAATGGGGTTTGAAGGGGAGATGGGAAGATGTTTGCCTCCAGATATCTCTCTCACCGAGCGAAGGGGCGTGGGACATTTTACGAATATATTCCAATAGGTCGTGGTATTTCACCGGTAGAGCCGGCCCATTCACGCAGCGAACTACCTGGCTCTACCTCTAATTCGCAAAACACACGTCTAATGATTTCAACTAATCACTAACTATAATCGTTTGCTAATAAGCGGACTGCAGCTGTTCTTTAATATCTTTTTTGTGATGTTTCGTTTGGCAGAAATATTTTGGCTTTCTGCCGAGATCAGGTGTGATGTCGGGTTCGGTAACACGCCACCTAATGTTTTGTGGTTATTTGTACATACTCAGAAACGTGACATTAACGCAAGAATATTCATCATTAGCTATTCAAAAATTACGTAGTTATTTCACTATTACAGTTGGTAAATTAAATAACTGTAAAAGTCATATTGGCTAGATTTCATAGTGGACACGACTTGCCGCCCTTCTAACGACGATAAGTTTTTACACAGTTAAAATGTGCTTTATTCTTTGAAATTAATTCTAAAACATACTTACATCAGTAGAACATGTCTGAAAGAGGGTAAGCATATATACATCCATAACTTCACTCCAAATCCCTTGTGGGGTAGGCAGAGAGAACAGAACGCCATAAGACTTTCATAACTCTATTCATATGCGCGCGTCGGTTTTTAAGTATTTAGCGCCCGAATACTGAACCGCCACTCAAATCTGACAATCAATAAAGTGCTACTTACTGCTCAAATTTCACGTATTCTGTCTAATGTGACAGCTATTTAACGCTTAAGTAGCGCTTATATATTTGAGTGGCGGTTCAGTATTCGGGCTTAGGAGCCTTAAAAAGTGATAGTAGAGATTTGTTCTCTATAGTTTTCAGTACATTAAAATAACATAATCATTTTTCTATTATAGTCGACAAGCTCCATAATTGTAAAGTTTTACTTTATTTTTATAAACATATACTTAAAACCATATACATATACCATTCTGGCCCTGGGGTTCAATTCCTGACACTGCCTCACCCCAATGAGTTTTCGAAATTGTTTTCGGAAGCTATGTGTGATAAATATCGACGTTTGAAAACTTTGTGCCCGGTATGGCAATAGGTGCGCCACCTATTCGATTTGGGACGTAAACATAACGGCGAGACGAGGCTTAGCAGCCGCTGCCTACACTTTCGGGTAACAAAAGGCGTGAAGTTATGTTATGTTAAAACCACATAGAGATAGCTAGCCCACACTACTTGAGGAATTTTTACATTAATTTTGTAGCTGTAGCCGTCTCAGAACAATCTATCTCAGTAATATATAGTTATTTCTTGGCAATAGGTTTGCCACCTATTCCATTTGGGACGTAAACATAACGGCGAGACGAGGCTTAACAGCCGCTGCCTACACCTTTGGATAACAAAGGCGTGAAGTTATGTTTATGTTTTATATAGTTATTTCTCTTCCAACCTCATTAAATAATAATGATACTAAACAAACAAAACTGTATTATTTTAAGTTTAGCCGTATTACCTAAACTAGACAAGATAGTGTAATAATTAATATTAGAAACTAAATAGGATGCTATAGCCGATTTAAAATAACTTTTATGTAATTGAACTAACTTGAAAATAGACATATTATAATAAAATGGTGGCCATTTCTTCATCAATTATCAAAAGGAGAAACAGAACCGTCCTCTCATAAATTATTTTAGCTAAAACAATATCCCGCGTATGCCGTGAAAGCTGTTGAATGAAATACTTTTCTCCCATTGCTGAAATATTTTTCATTAATATACCGCTTTTGTTGGTAGCAGCGCGCTTTTTATAGCCTAAAAGGTACCTGGAAAATGGAGCATAAAATATGTCCATTCTAATATTATCTGAGATTATCGCGTAGAAGCAAACAAATAAACTTCACACCATTATAATATTAGTGGGTTGGGTATAGATATGTACTTCAACAAGCCGAATCAAACATGACCATCTTCGAACTGAGCGATTCATGAAGTATGAATTATGTACTATTATTGGAATCTGCTAATTATTTTTCAAGATAACCATGAGAAAATATACAGACAAACACACAGGTTAGTGTTTATTT
The DNA here is from genome assembly GCA_905147225.2 of Euproctis similis. NCBI lineage: Eukaryota > Metazoa > Arthropoda > Insecta > Lepidoptera > Erebidae > Euproctis > Euproctis similis. The sequence goes on from LR990107.1 coordinate 7,242,951, forward strand.
GTCGTAGTTAGCGCCTATTTTATAGGTGATGTAATGTTTCGCGACTAATTACCATCTATTCACACACACACACAGCAAGACTGAACTGTATAAAATCAATTTTAAAATTATAGAAATGATATTACGCTGTAATATGAATTGTAAAACTAGCACCTAACCAACTTTGATCAAAATATCGAAATGATTGCTTTTATAAGTAGCACCTTTTGTTAGCAGCTTCGAATTTACAGTCTCGGTGGTCTAGTGGTCGAGCACACGGTTTCTGAATACAGAGGACGTGGTTCGAATCCTGACACTGGCTCACACCAATGACTTTTCGAAATTGTTTTCGGTAATTTATGTGTGATAAATATCGATGACTGAAAACTTTGTGCCCGGTATGGCAATAGGTTCGCCACCACCACCACCATTTGGGACGTAAACATAACGGCGAGTAACAATGGCGTGAAGCCTGAAGGTATGTTATGTTATGTTTCGAATTTACAGATTCAACGCGTAAAATGTAAAACAGAATACACTGCTTTTCCTTAAAAATATAGACAAAATAAAAACAAAAAAAAACAATATAAAAACAAGATGAATCCTAATGAGTTGAATTATGAAATAATTATTACGAAAAACATGTTACTTTTGAATGAGGTATAATTGGTATCAAAGTCGATTACTTTTCGTGTGTATCGATTAAAGAAAAACCAAATCATTTCTCTTTATTATATTGTTATAGATTGCAAGGCTTCTTGTAATCAAGAACATTCGTGATTAGAGAGAGGCCAGCACTTTGGTCACGAATGGCGTCAACTGATAATTGACACTGAATTTAATATTGAAATGAAGGGCACCGAAGAACTACATTTGATTATTTAGCCTTCTTCTTCTTCATCTTTTAAGTATTTTTATTTTCTTCACTTTCCTGCACCTATCCCACTCTAGGTGGGGTCGGCACAACATATCATTCTTTTCCATTCACTCGTCATATCAACTTTTATCCGTCTCTTTTTCGGCCTGCCACACAACTTCACGCGCGGGTTTAGTAGCGGCTGTAAAGCCTCGACACGCGGAATTGTTACGTCCCAAATAATATACGCGGAGGTACCTATTGTCATACACTGGATACAATATTGACAGTCATCTAAATATCACACATTACATCCGAAAAGAATGCGGGAAGTGATTAATGTGAGCCCGAAATCGATCCCACAACTTCTTGACTCAGAAGCGGGGAGTTCGTCCACTTTTTTTTTTCTATGAGATAGTAGGGCAAACGAGCTAGCGTGTCGCCTGATGGTAAGCAACCTACGCCACCCATGGACACCAGCAACACATATAGTGTTACTGTTGCGTTGCCGAACTTTGCCGGGACTAGGATAGGAAAGGATGGGGATGGGGGGTGGGCCTCCGGGTACCTCTTTCACCAAACAAAACGCGGCATGAGCCTCTTTACGTCGATTTTCTGAGGGGTCGCGGTATTACATCGGTCGAGCCGGCCCATTAATGCAGCGAACTGCTTGGCTCTACCACTGGACCACCAAAACGATTTCTTTTTTGTGATTTATATTATTTAACTATCCTTACATAGATAATATTACGCGTGTCTAGTTGAGATATTAAATAAATTATGTTACGAATATTTGTAAGGCTCTCACCACACTTGTCACCCTTGACATGGTTGAGGCTTGAATTTGTTTAATGAGGCAAGGCTGTATTGACTGCATTAGATGTGCAGCGGTGGTGTTGCCATCAGAATGTGTTATTTTGTTATTCATAGATAGAATAGTAAATGTCTACTATCTTTTAGAATTGATATTACTAAGTTACTTCAATGATTTTTATTAGTAACTATAGATCTTTTTTTGCGATAACATGAACATACCTTATAATCTCTTGTATAATCTATACTTCTAATGAAGGAATTAATGTATGACCGTCCAAAACCAAAAAACAGTTAAACATTTTATTAAGAGCCTGTCTGTATTGATTCACGCGGAATGCGTAAAAAGTACTGTTTTGTATTGATTTTTTATTTATTATGTTATCTCCAAATCAATTCTATGTTGAGTTTTTTTATAGGACTGGGGGGCAAATGAACAGGCGTGTCACCTGAAGCTAAGCAACTAACGCATCCCAGAGACACATAGTATTGCAGATGCATTGACGGCTTTAAAAGTGGGATAGGGAAGGGGTCGGAAGTGGGATAGGATATGCCATGTTTCGCTTGGTGATAGAGGTATCCTCTATCACCAAGCGAAACATGGCATGAGCCACTTTAAATCATTATTTTGATAGGTCATGGATTTTCCCCGGTAGAGCCAGAGAACTGTATGGCTCTACCAATGTAAAAACTGTTTGCTTGATTATTTTTTTATATAATATTAAAAAAAGTCTTTACACTCTTTTTATACGAAGGTGAAGGTCGAACACCTCTACAAGCCAAAATTTTTTTAGTAGTCTTTTGGCGTAATTTTACAAATTATCGGTTTTTATCACACTTAACATCCGGAAATATTTTCGGAAAGTCCTTGGTGTGCATCCGGATTGAAATTCGAGTACTTTGAACCAGAAGTGGAGTACTGCACCGCAAGGTCACTCCAACTGCTTTACTATATTATTTCCAACCCGAGCGAGATAAATCTGGCTGTGTCTTGCCCTTTCCTCATACGTATGCGTTTAAAATCCATGTGAATTGTTTTAACCTTTTTGTAGTGCAAGTATTAAAATACACTAACACACACATCTCCATAAATAATAAAATTGTAGGAAAGTTGAAACTGTACATTGAATATTTTTTTTAGAATTCTCCATAGTCGATACGGAACCCGAAAATATGGTTCTTAGAATGTGTAAACGTTACGGATAAACTCTAAGAGTACTGTATGTTTTTGCGTCAAATTTTGCATAAAAATAGCCAAGAGGTCGGGTCAAAACATAGGCTAAATATTATTGCGCTATCATTAATTGGGGGTGAGCAATGAATCCATAAAATGACACAGACACAGTATTTTTGTTGCTTTATGGCGTCCACCCAGACGAAGTAGCGGGAACAGCTAGTCATTAATAATTATTTTCAAATATAAAAAAAATATATTTTTGGAATGGAATGTCCGGTATTAATTATTCAAAAAGTAATCATTAGGTATTAAAACAGTTATGCTTAGAAGTAATTTAATTTTCCAAGAATCAATACAGAGATATAGTGATCTGATTTTGATTTGCACTTTTACTAAATTTTAAAATGTACAAGGGACATAATGTAGCATGACTACAATCTTCGGTAAAAAGTCGGACGTATAGGATCGCAAACTTTTTGTCGATATTATTATATTGTAAAACATTTTTTTTTGTCTATCATCGATTTTATTGCTAATATCATTGCTTCTTACGATTTCTACAAAATATATGTTATTCTGATGTTTAAACTATATTATTGTATAGGAAAATCTACAGTTTCATCAAAGTCCTCACTGGACTTTGATGAAACTGTAGATTTTCCGTTCATGAGTTCCTATCAAACATTCATACATCCACACGGACAAACTTACGCTTTTATAATATAAGTAAGATGTTCAATAAACGAAATTGCAAATAGATTAGACACTTCGACGCTAGTTCTTAAATACAATCTAGGCATACAATGTATTAAATCAGTAAAGCATTCGTACGTATTAAATATTTACAAAAAATATTTTGTCTGTTTGTATGTCTGTCTATTCTGTCCTCTTGGGCTTTGGAAAGGTATTAGCTATTTCACCGTCATCTGCGAAGTGATTGGCCTTAGCTTGAAGTGAGTGTTAAGCCTATTGTTTAATTAAAATTTAATAAAAGTCATCATCATCATGAAAAACTGTAGGCGGGTGATTCGGACAACAACTTCAGTTATATATTTTTTTTATAAACAGAATTTTTATGTTTCTATTTTTAATAGGTAAGAATATACAAGTATGTCAAGGCTGAAGTCATATAAATTTGCTCAAGGTATCTATGGTTTACAATTAAAAGTGCACAAGCTTTTTACTGCTTTTTATGCGCTCAACAAATGTTTTCATAATTTAGTTGCCTACAATGAAATATTCTTAGTTTTCAAAATAAATAAATGCACTCTTGAACTACGATACTTAAGTATTGTTTATATTACTTATTGACACGTGATTATAAATAATATCAAAGGTATCGCTTGGTGAATTTGGTGAAGTGAAGTAAAATTTTCTGAATAAAAGCGTTATAACTAAACTAAGCGAAAATCATTCAGAAGTTAAAAAAAAATTACTCGAAAAGAACACGCGCAGCACTTTGTGCTGGTGATTAATAAACCTAACCAACTAACGTCTTACATTTGAAGATTTTTGTGGCAAAATGATCAGTTTTTTCTGATATGTAAAAAAGTAAGTAAGTATTGACATTGTATACTAGTAAAATGACGTGCAGCCGCGGTTTATTTTCGTCCGGCCGTGAGCTTCGACTATCCATTCATTCGTCTCAAATATCTCGAAAACACCAAAAAGCACATAACATATTTATATTTATTCGCTAAATAAAAGAACGTATTATAATTACTGAATGCAGGCAGGCAATAATTATAACATATAGGTAAATAAAAACTTACTTTTTTGTTTTGTGCGTTTCTCGGGGTGAGTCCCACCTGGGACCCCATTTCGGCTAATATATTTTTGGGCATTTTCGTCACTTATAGAATTCACAATAATATTAATGTTTTTTTTTTTAAATTTCGCGCGCAATTCAGCTCGTATGTGAAGTATTCCAGGTAACGCGAGGTGCGCGACATGCGCGCAATCGGGCGATTGAATGAGTGCGCGGTTCCGCTTGCGCTGAGTTATATTATGATTGCGCGTGCGCATGTGACGTCACAGTCAGCATGCGTGCTTCACCGCCGGAGAAGTACAGCCTGTCTATGGGGTCGTCCATTAGTCACGTGATGTTTTTTCATCATTTTTTGTCATTTTTTTAGGAATGGTTTCGTTGGTGGTTTATTGGTAAGTTTTATTCTCCTAACAAATAAAAATAAAATAAAATTTAGCTTTCAAATAAAATAATAACAGTCGCAGAGTTTACTGCACGAATGGACCGATTTGGCTGGGGAAATGCCACGACCTCTCAGAAAGTCGGCATCGTAAAGACGCTCCTAGGTCTGAGTTACTGTTTTACCATCAGGTGAAACACTTGCTCATTTGCCTATTTGCTTAGTAAAATAAAAACAACCTAACTTCACGCTTTTGGTACCCGAAGGTGAAGGCAGCGGCTGGTAAGCCTCGTCTCGCCGTTATGTTTACGACCCAAATGGAATAGGTCGCTAACCTATTGCCATCCCGGGCACAAAGTTTTCAGTCATCGATATTTATCCTCCGAAAACAATTTTGAGAAGTCATTGGTGTGAGCCAATATCAGGATTCGAACCCGGACCTCTGGATCAGGAGCCGTGTGCTCGACCACTGGAACACCAAGACTGTTAAACTGCATTAAAATCTTAAACAAATAAAATGCTTCATGGTCAGTATCATTTATGATTGTAACAGCCAGTTGTTGCGTGTTTGATGTAACCTGAATATTCAAGTCTAGCTTCATTGAATTCAAATTCTGAAACATCTGTAATAATAATATATCTTGGATCGGAGGGCAAACGAGCAGGCGTGTCACCTGATGGTAAGCAACCAACGCCACCCATGGACACCAGCAACATATATAGTATTACTGTCGCGTTGCCGATCTTTAAGGGATAGGGGATAGGAAAGGATGGGGAAGGGGGGTGGGCCTCCGGGTACCTCTCTCACCGAACGAAACGCGGCATGAGCCACTTTACGTTGGTCTTCTGAGAGGTCGTGGTATTTCACCGGTCGAGCCGGCCCATTCATGCAGCGAACTGCTTGGCTCTACCACTGTTCCAAACTAAACAACTAAATACTTTTATTGCTATGGATACTAGTATATACCTAGTATTAATATCCCTTATCTAGATAAGGGATATTAATACTAGGTATATACTTATTTTTACTCGGGTGGGGATCTAACCTGCTAACCTCGATTCTACAGTCGGTAGTTTTACCAATGCATCATGAGGCTCGTCCAATATACTAGGGAATCTTTGGTAATAGGGTTGTATGGTATCTTCAGGTGATAAATAGGTAGAGACAGAAGTATTATATCTCGACATGCCAACTAGGAATGGTGCCTATTGTGATACATAGATCACAAATTTGTCAGTTCGGAACAAATTTCCGAACTGTTTGTTTACTGTACTGTACTGTATTTGAAATGGAAATTTTTCAGGGTAACACATTTTGCCATTATCTTGAGAGTGTAAGTATGTAATTGTAGGGACACAATCCATTGGTATTTTTCCAGCTAAAGAAATGTACCTAATACATAATGATCACTATTAACGTGGCTAACAGTTAAAAATTCCTTGATTTAATTGCCTAATGAGTTTATTTACTTTAGCTGCTGTCAGCTGCTATTTGTGCTATTTTACTCCTTAAATATTAAATCAATAATAATGGTATCTTGAACACAATATACATAGCGCTCTCTAGTTCCAAGCTAAGCAACTAAATTGCTTGTGAAATGGAAACAAAAGAAATAAATAAATTACACCATTTACAATATATACAATTAAAAAATTAGCTAAAACTCGCTCTACTGGCAGCGTGCCCAGAAGACTGGCCGCATCGCCACGCGCCACGCTGTATGGCAATACGGTTGCATAATTTTATGGAAACTAGATAACGGATCATAATACATAATATATATACCTAATTTTTTGTAAATACAGTCGACTCTTGTTAATTCAAACCTGCGATAATTCAAACCTCTCGATAATTCAAAGATATCACGAGTTCCCTACAAAATCTCTTTATATTTCGAACTAAATCAATACATTTTTAAACTCTTGGTAATTCGTACGAAAATATCATTGCTATATAATAAAACGACGCGTTAATTCGAACTTATCGGCGTCTAACACTCGACAATTCGAAGTTGCAGAGAGAAAGATTGTAAGTATGTACATACATTTTGCGACAAAATCAAACTTGTAATAAGTTGTTTGTTATTTGAGCCTTTGTTTAGGCTATGATTACAGTGTTTGACTAATGGTACTGTTACACATGCTTTTTATTAGTACGAAAGCATGCTATTACCAAGCAAGTGCTCAATAGTAGCATGTGTGTTGATACATTGCTAATAATGAGCGTGTTAATGTGAAAATCGACAGCCATGCTAATATCGACCATGTATATTTTAATTCAAGAAGTAGTGGGTTCAAATCCTGACACTGGCACATACCAATGACTTTTCGAAATTCTTTTCGGAAGATATAGTATTTTCGGAAGGTAAATCAGTATTACAGAGTTCTTTCAAAATAATAATTAACTAACATTATGAATACGTAAGTGTATGTACACGAATGTACCTCTAAAGTTCTGTCATTGTTATAGAATAGCAGTTAATAAATAAGAATTGATCAACACTTAATAATTCGAAGTTTTCTTTAATTTCTCTCACAAATTTCGAACTATTTAATATTTCGAACACTCGATAATTCGTAATATTTTAAGAGTCCCTCGAGTTTCGAATTAACGAGAGTCGACTGTACTTACATAAAAAACATAGAAAAGCACCCAGACACCATTCATGCTTGTCAAAAATACTTATTTGTATTCGAGTAGGGATTGAATCCGCCAACCTCGATTCTGCAGTCGCAGTTTTACCAATGCACTACGAAACCCGTCCTCACTCACTCAGGTGTAGGTAATAATCATAATATCTCATACTCGTAGTAAATGTAATCAAAGGTTTCACGCATTTAGGGTGAAGCAATCGAGACTAAGATTCGGAGTCTACATGAAAAAAACTGAAAGAGATGTTTATCTTTTTTGTAAGATAATTTTGGATCAACACATCTTCAATTCTTGGTGATCCCGAAGATTCCGCACCTCTAAATACATGCATAATTCAAATACGTACAAGTCCCTTGCGACATAAGCAGAGAGAGGGGAGTACCATAAGGCATGATTCTTTCACACCTCACTTGCTTCCTTGACTTGAACGCTTGGATAAATGTCTACTTAGGAATATAGATATGTATATTTAGGAACATATAAATGTCTACTTATAGGAGGTCTCAGTGGTCGAGCACCCGGTTCTGAATCTAGAGGTCTCGGGTTCGAATCCTCATATGACTCACACCAATGACTTTTCGAAGTTCTTTTCGGAAGTTATGTAGGAAAAAGAACGATGATTGAAAACTTTGCGCCCGGTATGGCAATAGGTTCGCACCTATTTAATTTGGGACGTAAACATAACGGCGAGACGAGGCCTAACAGCCGCTGCCTACACCTTTCGATAGAAAAAGTCGTGAAGTTATGTATACTTAAAGAAAAAGTAATTTCTATTGACAACATGGATAGTTTGACATCATGTGCCGAAAGCACTTATAGGGGCAGGAAATGATGAAAATGGAGATTATTTATTAAATTAAAAAAAAAAACGAATATTGTTAAATCAATAACTCTATATTCACAAAAAACACAGAAATAATTATAATATATATTATATTTTGGATATTTCTAAACATTTGGCCACGAATATATTTAGTAAGGATACAGGTATTAGAACTTTAACGAATATTAATAAAAATATATACTATTTATATAATGGAAATACTGTCTCTGTCGAGGAAACTTTGTAATGTTAGAAATAAAATTAAAAACTCTGTATATCAAGTGATTAATTATACACAATTTATATACAGATGTATAAATATGAGAAATACCATACACATCTATACAAAAAAAAACAACTATTAATCGTATATGTTTTTTATCTGTCCGTTTATTACGGTTTCGAAACGGAAAATTGCTTGGAGCTATATTGTCCGGTTTTTCAATGTACAACAAGGAGTAGTGATTTGAGGTTATTATTTTATAGGTTATGATTTTGATGGAGTTATTATTGTTATCTATTCAAAGTCCTGATTAGAGACTACAACCTTGAAATCATGGAGCATATTCAGTAATCTAAGATACATTGTTATTCCTTCATATTGTGTATTCTAGTAGTAAGACTTAAACGTGTAAGATTAGTACATAATACAGACTACTGTCATAACAATTGACTTGATTGATTTATCACATAATAATCTTATTGGTGGCCAAAAGACCAAGGCTAAATTGAGTGTTAAAAAAAAAATGCCAAATGTTTCCATCAAACTTTACATAGAACTACAGTTTTAATGAACAGATGGTATAAAATGCACCTTCGTAAAAATGTATAAACTGCTTGTGACAATATCAAGATAAATATTGCCATCGTCTGACAATTAAATGCAATAAAATAATATTAAATATTAACAATATTTACAATACATAATGTACAGACATATTACGTGTATATATTTACTATTTAAGTCTTTTATACATTTCACACATTCTAAGTACTTCGCTGCATATTTGATTGCCATTACAAATGCTCAAAACCTTTCCACTGATAGTTGATGAATACTTAGAAGTTTAATTCCCATGTCTACTTCTTAGTATTTTCAACGTGTAAAATAATACGTAACCTTACGCCTTTTTATACCCGATGGTGTAGGCAGCGGCTGTTAAAGCCTCGAGTCGCCGTTACGTTACGTACCAAATGGAATAAATAGGTGATGGTGAACCTATACCACAAATTTGATGTCTTAATGTGTAGTAGTGAATCTATCTAAATCTAAATGATATATAATTCAACTTTCAATTATAAAATTCGACACTAGATTTATTAAAAAAAAAAAAATATCACGATGTGAAAATGCATTCGTTTCATATTTTCAACATATTTTTTTTTGTTTTAAGTATTTTTGTGCGTAATCAGTGCGATGATTGCGTAACGCAAGAGAAACGCTGATCATATAAAATGATAATCAGTTCCCTTCGATGGTTATGCGATCGCGATTGGAGCTGGAATCCAAGCAGAAGGTAACACAAAGCGTCACAAACACAAAAATCAGCAATCTGGTAGCTAATCGCTAATTGCTGAACGATACGTAATTGCCCGGCGAGGAACAAGTGAGTAACACCAATCGCTAATGAGAAACACGTCGTTAACTTTAATAGGAATTGATTGTTAAACGATCGCAATTAGGGAAAGACTCCCAGTAAAAACAACACATACTTTATATACAGAGTGATGTAAAATATTATGAAAAGTAATTATTAACAATAATAATAAAAATTAATAATTTAAGATTATAATATAGATAGATGTGTCTCTGCGTTGTGATGTATGAGGGCAGCGAGTGCCGCGTGGAGGGAATGCGATCTTCCCGGTGATGGTAGTAGTGAGAGGATCCGAACTTCGGACTGCGTCGCAGCACCCTCAGCGCCAGTGTAGCGCGCCACACGCGCCATTGCCGCGGCACTTATCTTTAAATATCATCGATAAATATGCTGAACATCATTTTCTTATACTGTTCAAAATAATGTACTGTTTTAGTATACTAGTTTTACAGAAAATAGTTTTTTCAGTATACAAAGTTACATAGTTTATAGGTAACTGTATAAAAACTTCACTTCCTTATTATTGACCGCATATTACACAAATCGGTAATCGGTCATAAAAAAACTAACAAAATTGGAATCTCAATCTGTTAAAACAAACTGACCATATAGATATGCACAAATTAAAAAGTTTAAAATATGCTTGGACATGGAATTTAATTATAGAAACATATATAGAAAATAGTTATATTATTACCTGGGATAATGATAATTAATCAGCATCTGTACTGTACTTACTTGGAATTCATCCTCTTCGTCTGTGTTCCTTGCTTCGCTAGGTTTTGTCCTTCTTTGACGCACGCTTAACTAAAATAGAAAAAAATTAATCAGATTTTAACCTACTTATTAACTTACATATGAGACATAAATTAGCAATTGTCATTGACTCTGTTTAAAAGAGCCCGGGTTGAGAATTCTGAATTATAAATGAAAGTTAAAGCCGGAAACAATTGGTCCGACGCATGATAATATAATATGAACCGATTACTAAATCATGCTGTATATTGATACCGTTAGATTAATTTCTACAGTCACTATAGGATCTTTTTACACAATTATAAGAAAACTGCGCTTGAATCTAAACTTTTTCTGTTGGTAAGTAAAAGAAAATCAATATATCAATACAACACATGTGTTACCTCTACGATTTGTCCTTGATAAGAGCCCAGTGAACAAAACTTAAAATCAATCATTTCAACGATTCGTTCACTCTCGGGGTCGGCCACAACCAAAAACTGTAAATAATAATAACGCATATTAAATCATTAGATGAATTGCTTATACAGAGTAAGCAAACTGAAGTGGCAGTGGGCAGGTCACATTTGTCGCAGATCTGATACCGGATGGGCGAAACGTGTTCTGGGGTGGAGACCGCGTCTCGGAAAACGTAGTGCAGTAGCAAAGTGGCTGGCGTTGCTTTGAAACGAATGGCCGAAGATCGTACTCAGTGTCGTGCCAAAGGAGAGACATATGTCGAGCTGTGATGATGGTGATATTAAATCATGTATAAGGGATAAACGAGCAGGCGGGGTGAACGGACTAGCCACTATAGATAGTGTTGCGTTACCGATGGAATGAAGGTAGGGTGAGGGCTTGGACCTCTGGTTAATTCTCTCACCGAAAAACAATGCGGCAAGAGCCACTATAAGTTGATCTTCTGAGAGGTGGTGGTGTATAACCGATTTTATATAGAAACAGTTTTATATAAACATTTAAATTCATCTTACCTTATGTGTAAGTAGTAAGAGTAGTGTAGCATTATCGAGCAATACATAGAAGCCAGCGAGTGCGTGCATGTCGGCCAAGCGGAATGTCCAACGGACGCAATCCCGAAGCCACCCGGCGTTGCGGACGTTTTCTGGAGACGGCCACGTACGACGAGCCTGCTCACAAATAACATTTTAGTGAAATTAACTTTTTAGTGAAAAATGTATTTAATATGGCGGTACGAAGTTCGCGCGGTCTGCTAGTATCTAATGTATAAAATTTTCGTGACACGGTGGTTTTTTTTTTAATTTATTGTTATCACAAAAATTTAAAGTACATTTTCAGTTAGTAAGTGTCTCATAAAACCACAACATGGTTTGACTGTGAGATCGAGTCTCGGTTATACAATATTTATTTAAATTCAGATAACCTCGAGCATGGTTTGATCACATCACGATTAGCATCTCAGTTACCGTAGTCCTCAGAAACGGCTTCACAGATTCGCATAAAATTTTGGCTTTATACTGGGTAGGTCTGAGAATAGGACAACATCTAATTTTCATCCACCACTGAGTTTTTTTTTAATTTTTATATATATTTTTTTATTTATTTATATTATAATATACAATACAATTCTAAATTTTGAACTCTCTACGATCAACCCCTATTTTTATTTGTTGATTAAAAACTTTCTTTGTTGCGCCAGACCTCGTTTGCCGGGTCAGATAGTAAAACTATAAATGTAAACACTCAAAATAATGAGTTACAAGCAAGAGAACTATTTTGAGCATTATTAAAATTAGATTTCTGAGATATGTAAAATAAATATACCTCAGGTACTGGATCCCAGCCGGTTTGGCGCAATAGCCCGTGTCCAGCGTAAGCGACCAGGTCTGCTGTGGCGCTAAGGGGCTTGGTGAGTGCACCGAGTATACCACGACGAAGAGCTGCTGCACTGCTATCTGTTTCTCCCACGGCTACACCCACCAACGGGTGATGAGCCAAACCACCAACAGCCCCTAAACACGAACATTTAGATGGATATGTGGATTTTTTATCTTTTTATATATATACTAGCTGAACCGGCGAACTTTGTTCATCATTAAAAGTAATAAATGAGTAAATTTTGGATATCATGAGGTTCAATTTGGGCTATTTATTGGCACGCGTCCCGCTATATAATACTGCAATATCTTCGAAAATATTCGTTTAAATTACATGCTGTAAAGAGCCATAACCATCTATATTACACGCACAATCTATTTAAGACACTTAATTGGATGAAAATTAATGCTGAAATGTTTAAAATCGCTTCGTAAATATGCAATTATTTCACGTCATAAAAATGGTCATTGTGGGTTATCCCTAAGAGATAGACTTTTTTGTAGACCTTCTGAAAGTGTTTAATGTATAACATTGTTTTGATCTACCACTTAGGATTCAGCCAGCGTTTGCAATTAAAGTGCCAAATCTCGATATACATAAATTATAGATAAAAACGACCGCGTTGACACCCTCTATGTATTAAAAAACCCGCATCCAAATCCGTTGCTTTGTTTCAAAGATTTAAGCATATAAGGGGACAGGTAGTGGAAAGCGATTTCGTTTTATACTATGTAATGATTTGTACACCTCACTCATGCTCCAGTTTAGTACCCGGAATTTTACATATACATATATAAGAACATGTACCGAGTATATTTATAGCGAAATTTGTGATTCCAGCGACAAGTCCGGCAACAAAGTCTCGGTGGCGCAGTGGGCGAGCGCACGGCCTCTGATCCAGAGGTCCGGGGTTCGATTCCAGACACTGGCTCAAACCAATGACTTTTCGAAATTGTTTTCGGAAGTTATGTGTGATAAATACCGATTACTGACAAACTTTGTGCCCGGTATGGCAATAGGTTCGCCACCTATTCCATTTGGGACGTAAACATAACGGCGAGACGAGGCTTAACAGCCGCTGCCTACACCTTCGGGTAACAAAAGGCGTGAAGTTATGTTATGTATATAAGAACATGTACCGAGTATATTTATAGCGAAATTTGTGATTCCAGCGACAAGTCCGGCAACAAGACTAGGTGGCGGTCTTCTCCTGGCAGCCGCAGCTCTCCTGGCATGCTCTTCATCACCAGCCAGTAAATCCAAGTTTCTTGCCAGTGATCCTGCCCAAGCGCTCAGGGAGCGTAGAAGCGCGGCTGCGGTTGCAGATGCCACGCCTTTTACTCCACCTGTAGCGCCGCCTAAGCGAGCCGCTAACGCTCCTGGAGCGCCGAGCAATTCTAAACCACCCACTACCCAACCTGAAATTGATCAATTAATTAGGGAAATAACTTAAAGATAGGAAATACTTGCCAAAAAAAATATATAGCTATAATATATAGAAAAACATCTGGAGATCTATACGAAACCCAATCATTACAAAAGTTACATTATATTAAATTAAATTTAAGTTAAATAATAAGGAAATAAGTTACCTGCTCCCAATATGGCAGCGGACAGGTAATGCACGGTGAGTGCATGCGTGAGGCGATCTGTTGACGTCATCATGTCGTGCAATTTAAATGCGCTAAGTCGCAGGGGACTCTGATCCAAGGCTATGTACATGCGTACCTGCATTTTTATACATTTAGTCTACTGTATACAGTTATATAAATTACGAAATAATATATATGGTTTGACTATTAACTTCTGACAGAACCAAGTCCGTCTGAACAGTTAAACTATGGAGAGTAGAAGTAAAGGAGGTCCATCTCAGTGTATTAAAAAGTGTCCATCGAAAGAGAACAAATGAAGGTGGCGGTATAGTAGCCAGTGAAAAGGATTTTAAAAAGAGCGCCAGAAATTTTTAGAGTAGTATACTCCATAGAAGATGGTCCTCCTTTACTTCTACCCTCTTTTAAGTTAGAGGCATAAAAAATATAAAATATTATGTGACGTATTCTCGAAGTTTATTTTTTCAAAAGAAAATTATCTATAGTGCAATTAGGCACCCATGGGTAAAACGACAGCAAGCGACAGGTAACTTACAGCTGTGTGTAGAGTGAGTGTTAGATCCAAGGGGTGGACGTGGAGTAGACGCAGACGGAGCGGGTTCTGCAACGAACGATCCTCGGAGAGGACCGCTATTATGTCCTCGTTCACAGCCGAAGGCCACGCGAGCCTTGTTAGTTCCACGAATGACGTTACATATGCGTCCTCGACGTACAACGCAAGGCTTCCTATATGAAGCTCGACTTCGGTTAGCTCTGTAAAATGTTTTAAAATTTTATAGTAATATCAACAAATTATATGTATATATCTCGAGAGTATAGGTGTAACAGTAAGAAAGGGCATGCTCCGATGGTTCGGACATGTAAAAAGAATGGGTGATGCAAGATTGATTAAGCAGATATACAATGCAAAAGCTGATGGATGTAGGGGTCGAGGACGACCAAGACACACATTCCATGACCAAACACAACGTGTTCGGGAGGAAGGTGATGTTAGGAGCCTCAAAAATTGACTCGCGTGCATGTAAAGAGTTATGAAAGTAAACGAAGCGAGTGAGGCGTGTAAGAATCGTGCCTTATGGCGCTCTGTTCTCTCTGCCTACCCCGTAAGGGATTTGGCGTGAAGTTATCTATGTATATATGTATGTACGACCAGTGTAGTTATTTTGTTCTGTACTAGAAACTCCAAGATTTCAAAATCATCTATTTAGTAGTTTTACGACAAACCTGTATATCTCTTGGTGAAGATGGTCCACTTGTCATGTGTTAATTTCAGAAGCAGTCTCGCCTTCTCGTGTCTTGTGGAGAATATTTCCTCCTCAGCAAACATATTCCACAGAGGCGGCCAGTGGTCTGATTGCAGAGGTTCAGCTCGCGTGGTCGCTACCACCGCGAAATCGTACTGCCCACTCTCATATTGTAAATTGTCAATTTGTATGTCAGTCACGGACAATATTGTTTTAGTTCTCTAAAAACAAGTACGGAAATGACAATTAGCCATGACGTGAATATCTTTATAATTGTTGGATATAAATGTATTGTAATCTCTCAGATTTTTGAACGAATTATCATTTTAAAACTAGGTACTCTGTATTTTTAGCCTAAAGAGTGAATCAGAGCTCTTATCCCCATACCAGAATGAATATTTTGTAACATGAGTGTTAACTGGTATATTTATGTATAAAAGAACTAGACGCAGTTTGGTTCCAAAATTATAAGACCAACCAAAATTATCATTGTTCGTCTTGAACTTAGATGGTGCTCAGGAAAATGTATTGTTTTTTTATTATATTAAATTATTATTATAGCTGTTTTATAGGAAACAATTTTGTAAAAAAATATCGAAAATCAAAACTCAATATATGTTTATTAAGGACTTCTTGTGTGTTCACTGGTTGAAGTAATAATTTCGTCATATAGTTTGAATGTTAGACATACCTTTTCATTGACGAGTACTAACACCGCTGTGCGATCAAAATAGACAGCGACCAGAGGTGGAACATCAGCGCTGGCAGATATCTCCACTGACACACCCTCCATCACAAATCGGAGTGATTCAGTTTCGATCCATGGCGACACGGACTCGTTCAAACCTATACGAACGAGCCAAACTATGTAA
Source organism: Euproctis similis (assembly GCA_905147225.2). Lineage (NCBI taxonomy): Eukaryota > Metazoa > Arthropoda > Insecta > Lepidoptera > Erebidae > Euproctis > Euproctis similis. Next base: position 7,259,315 of record LR990107.1, read on the forward strand.
TGCCTCAGAATGTCAATAATGAGATCCGTTCAAACGTAGATACTTTTAATGTAGATAAATCAAGGAACAAATATTAAAACAACCAAAGCACTACTGAAAAGGTATGAACACATCTGTAGCCGTACCGGAGCTAACCTGGAAATAAACTGGCCTAGACAAATGAATTCAAATTCAGAACACAACTGGGAATGTTCTTTTTTTTAATTATTTTAGGCTCCGGTATTCCTTTTTGGCTAAAACGAATTTTCTACTCCCCATCCCCCTCCATGTGGCCAGGAAGATCGCAAAGGTTTACAACATTGACTTACGATGGCACCTCTACACTTATCAAATCATTCGGGTCTCACCTTCCGGTAATACGTAGTTGATAGACTCCGTCTGATCAGATATTCTTACAGTGCCTTGACTCGGTTCTACCTTCTCATAATGTAATTTCCAATCAGAATCTATAAATAACATTGAATATGATGACGCATGCATATTATCCGACTGTGCACAATGTCACGTTCTTGTTTAACATCAGTAGCTTGTAATAAAATAATTACTGAAAGCTATTGTTATATTTCAAGACAAAGTTAAACGAGACCATTGGATCTTGAGAACAAACTAACAGTACACGCAGGTGGGAAAACCTCAATCCTTTTATAACCAAAGGTATTGGTTGCGGCAGTTATTTCTCTTTTTATTCTTAATGTAGGAAATGTAATAACCTGTTTGCTTTATTGAACCATCTGACGATTTTTTTTTTCATCTAGCTATTCATTCATACAACTTATTTATAACAATTATTTATAAGTCTCTGTGGTCCAGTAGGCCAGCACCTCGCTATCAATAAGTCGCGGGTGCGAATCCTAGCCCACACCAATGACTTTTCGAAATTATATACGAAAATTATGTGTGATAAATATAGGTTACTAAAAAACTTTTTGTCCGGTATAGCAATAAGTTCAGCACCTATTTATTCCATATTGGAGGTAAATATAACGGGTAGTCGTGGCTTAATAGACACTGTCTACACCTTCGGGTAGAAACGTTATGAAGGTGAAGTTAAGTTATGATATTTATAAGACTTATTTTCTTTTTGGCAACAATAATTTCACTTATTATCCACTCCAAGACTCAAGTAGCAATAGACTTAGCTTACCTATTATCTTTTGACTCTCCATGAACATGACGCCTCCTATAGACGCCTTCCTTTTTGCTGACGGTGTATCACTTGAGTTACGTTTTCTGTCCACCGATACCTGTTCACTTTCAGTTTCAATATCTCTTGAAGTCGGTTTCGATACAACTTCAAAGATATTCTCATTAACCGGAACATTTTCTTCAATAATTGACTGCGATTCTTGTTTTGTTAATGTGTTTTCATCTAAAACTGAAGTACCAGCTATCGACAGCTCGGAATGTTTTTCACTCAGTGAGTATATGTCACTCGGTTCAGGTAATACTGAAAAAAAAAAATATCTTCTGAGAATGAACAATTGGAGAACTAAGGGGAACTTCTTATATCGGTACAAAACCATTATTAAAAGTTATAATAATAAAATGTGGTGACAGGAGTGGGCCACCTCCCTAATCAAACGAAACGCGACGAAATAACACGACCTCTGAGAATACAGATTTAAAGTGTGAGACTTTAAATCTGTATTCTAAGAGGTCGTGTTATTTCACCGGTTGAGCAGGCCCATTCATGAACGAAACTGCTCGGCCACATAAACTATGGAAATAACAAAATCTATGCGGGAAGGTAGTTTACCTTTATCTAAAGATTTACTGTCTGATGGCAGCTCCTTCAGCGACAATCGTTCATCGCCATCTTCTTCTATCTGTGCAGTGGTCAGTTTTGGTGAAGTTTCCTCAGAATTTACATTGACTTGAGCGTGATCTTCCAATATTGTCGACTGCGATAACTCTTTTATTGATAAACTTCTTTTTGTGATTGATTGTTGTGAATTTTTTTTGGTAAGCGGGTACGTTTCGCTAAGCTCACCGAATACTGCAATTATTAAAAGTCACAACTTGAAAGAGTGATTTATTGATTGAGAAATAGCCTAGAGAAATAGACTAGAAATAGCCGAGAGACGGCAACTATAATGTCTAATCTAAATTTAATGTCAATTCTCTGGTTCATCAATGATTGAATGAGTTTTGGAGTTTATGTGTGATGAACGACAAAATTGTTAGCCATGTTAGATCTACATTGAGACAATGGTATGAAAATACGTACAGTAATCATTACCACCAATTCTCTCCAGCATTGGTTCAGCTGGTTGATTGGCTCCATGCAGATGCTGAAAATCAATCAAAACGTTGACGAAATTGATAATGAATTTTATGGCTAAATTTATGGCAATATATCAAATATCTATTAAACGTGTCCAAAAAAATATTTAACGTGTCCAGGTAAAACTGCTGCAAATTGAATTACAAAAAAAAAATATGGCAAACTTACTTTTGTTGATACAACAATTGGCTCGCTCACGTTCATATCGTCCAAGCGTCGTCTGATATCACTCGCGGATAAATCGTTCTGAAAGAACACAGGACATTTTGGAGGTTCCCAAATTGTGGTTAATTTTCCCCCCTATATCCCCTTAACTAAAGTCTCGGCGGTCCTGTGATTGAGTACCCCGTTTTTGAATCCAGAGGTCGCGGGTTCGAATCCTGACATTGGCTCACAACAATGACTTTTCGAATTTGTTTTCGGAAGTTATGTGTGATAAATAAATATCGATGACTGAAAACTTTGTGCCCGGTATGGCTATAGCTTCCCCACATATTCCATTTGGGACGTAAACAAAACGGCGAGACGAAACTTAACAGCCGCTGCCTACACCTTCGAGTAACAAATGCAACTTCACGCCTGTTATGTTATCCCCTTAACTCTCCTAAAGGTTTGCTGGAAAATTTTAATTCTGAACAAAGCTCGCTCTCGTTTCTTTGGTCTGTGAATTGTCTTATTTACGATTGTTTTGTCCTCTTGATAGTATTATATAATTTCGCGTTAACGAAAAAAACTATTGTAACAATCCATATCACGGCATTTTTTTTTTGGTTTGAAACTACATTGAAAGATTTATAAATTTACAAACAACTTTTTTAATGTAAGAATGAGTATAACACTGACCTGGTCTGTATCTTTCAGTTCCAGTAATGTAGAGTGTGGGTGTGCACACACACGTAGCTTGATGGTAACACCACCGGAGAACTGCAACAGTTGTTCGCCGTCCGCAGCCGCTACGGGGGCTGACCAATCGTATTTGGAATCCGCTGGATGGAAACATATAAATTGGTCAGACCGGCTCCAACACGTATTCACGCCAAGTAATAAGAAATCACATCAGCACTGATTTAACTGCAAACCCTTGGATAAAGAAGAACCAACAAAATACATTCATAACATCATGCGTCAAATCTCTTACGAGGTAGGCAGAGAGAACGGAGCTCATAAGGCACGATTATTACACGCCTCACTCGATTCGTTGACTTTCATAACTCTTTTCATGCACGCGCATCGATTTTTGATATTTTTAAATATTATTATTGGTATGGAATAGGTGGCAATAGGTTCGCCACCTATTCCAATTGGGACGTAAACATAACGGCGAGACGAGGCTTAACAGCCGCTGCCTACACCTTCGGGTAACAAAAGGCGTGAAGTTATGTTATGTTATTATTGGTATAATATTCAATATTATACAAAACTAGCAGACCGCGCGAACTTCGTACCGCCATATTTTATACATTTTCCACTCAAAAGATTATTGCCGCAATCATATTAATACCCCAAAGCTTTCATCATAAATGGACTATCTAACACTAATATTTATTTCAATTCAAGTTCTTGATACATACATACATAACTTCAGGCCAGATCCCTTGCGGGGTAGGCAGAGAGAACAAAGTGCCATAAGGCACGATTATTACACGTGTCACTCGCTTAGCTAGTATGTATTAGCGTACTGACAACCAAGACATTGATATTATTTACAACTTCAAAGAAAGCTTTATTAGCAATGCCACTTATAAACAATGAATATAGCAATGAACTTGTCCCAAGTTTTTGCTCAACCTTTAGTTTTTTTTAATACAACATAAACAACTTTTTTTATATGGTCACTATTGTTAACTTCAACGAAAAAAACGGGCCACCATATGTTCAAACCGGGGTAGCTAACTCACAGTGAGTGTTTTTTTTTATAAGTCAAATGATGTCGGTTTAGCGATTAAGCTTATCGATATAAATTTACTACATTTTAAAAGATATCACGATCTTAAAAATGTAAAGTTTATTACATATATCTAGAATGTATTATAAATCAGTCACATCAGTCACACCTTGTCAGTGGTAAAGTCACGCAGTGTTCGCTGCATGAATGGGCCGGCTCGACCCGTGGAATAGCACGACCTCTCAGATTATCGCTGAAAAGTGGCCTTAGCCGCGTTTCACTCGCTGAGAGAGGTGTTCGGAGGCCCAATCCCTTTTCCCCTCCCCTACCGAAACCCACTCCCGACCCCACTCATATCCCATTGTAAGCGCCGGCAACGCAACTGTAACACTGCATGTGATGAGGTGGCCATGGGCGGCGTTTGTAACTATCATAAGCCTGCTCGTTTGCCCCTTATACAATAAAAATGTAACCTAATTCCTATCCTATCCTACTTCTAATATATAAAATTCTCGTGTCACAATTTTCCCATACTCCTTCGAAACGGCTTGACCGATTCTCATGAAATTTTGTATGCATATCGGGTAAGTCTGAGAATTTTCAACCCCCTACGATCAACCCCTATTTTGTAAATTTAATTTTTTGGTAAGACAACGTTTGCCGGGTCAGCTAGTAAAATATAAATGTGAATGTAAGTTTGTTTGCGTGCTTTCACGCGATAACTACTCAATCGATCACCATGAAACTTTGTACACATATTCTTTAAAGTAATTTACATATTTTTGAACCCGAAGGAAAAACTTATAAAATAGTCTACAACAATATCCTACATACTCTTATAAAATTGTTACAGTCCAAAATTATTTATTTTTGTATTACCGTGTATTATATATTTTACCTTAAAAAAATGTTGTTAGTTTTTTAAACGTCATTGTAAGTAGTAATTTTAAAACCTAATAATTCCAGCCAAGCAATAAAACAGAGTTATCATATTGGTTAACTTCTATATAGTAATGATCTTTGATATCTTTTTAATGGATTTAATGCGAGCGAAGCCGCGGGTAAAAGCTAGTAACTTTTATAAATAAAAATACAACAAAATACGATTAAATACTACAAATTTTAAACTAAACATAACTTCACGCCTTTTCTACTCGAAGGTGTAGGCAGCGGCTGTTAAACCTCGTTTCACCACTATGTTTTCATCCCAAATGGAATAGGTGGCAAACTTACTGCCATACCAGGTACAAAGTTTATAGTCATCAATATCTAAATACACATAACTTCAGAAAACAATTTCAAAAAGTCATTGCTGTGAGCCAAAACTCGAACCCGCGACTACTTTATACAGAAGTGGGGTTCTCGACAACTGGACCACCGGTACCTTTTAGCAAGAAACAAACGTAAAAAAATCTACCTGCTAGCTGTCGCGGTCCGAGCTGTCCGAGTCGGATACATCATCAGTGTAACTAAATATTTCCCTATGAAATGAATACTTACATTTTGTATTTTGCGATATCTTTGGAATTAAATGTCCGAATTGAATTATTCAAACAGTTCTAGAAAGGTATTGAATCTGTCTTTATATTGAAGTAATTTATTTTCAGGAAAGTTAAATTCAAGGTACAAAATAAAGCATTTTTATAACGACATCAATTTAATTATTTTAAAAAACTCAAAAAACACTTATTGTGAGATAACTACAATAGTTAGACATATGCCATCGCGGACTTTTTTATAGACAAATTTATGTTCTGTAAAAGTGTAGTACATTGTTTTATTCTAGAATCAATAGTTTTCGCAGCGTTCACGATGTAAGAATTATTTTCGAGTCATTTTCTTACACCTTGGGTTACATTATTGGACTTATAGTAAGGATCCCTAATTAATTTGAAAATATAATATAGCCTAAAGCCTTCCTCGATAAATGGACTATATACCACTGAAAGAATTTTTAAAATCGGACTGGTGGTTTCTGAGATTAGCGCGTTCAAACAAACAAACAAACAAACAAACAAACAAACAAACTCTTCCGCTTTATAATATAAGTATAGATAAATAAACCTTATTTAGTATGACTATATATTAGTGCTGATGTTATTGAAGATGTTTATAGATTAACTGCGATCAGTGGTCCAGTAGTCGGGCACCACGCTTCTGGTTCAGAAGTCGTGAATTCTATTTCGGGCTCACACCAATAACTTCTCGGAAATATTTTCGGAAGTTATGTGTTATAAATATGGATGACTGACAAGTTTGTGCTCGGTATATGGCAATAGGTTCGTCACCTATTCCATTAGCAGCTGCTGCCTACACCTTCGGGTAGAAAAAGGGGTGAAGTTATGCTATGTTTATAGATTAATGCAAAATAGGTCCTTTGTGTGGCACCGAATATTTTGTTTGGTTTGTTTTGGCATACGAGATATAACGACGGTAGACACGAAATCACGCTGCTGACAACTTCGGATTTTAAAAGCGTGAAAGTATACCAATCATCATAGACAAAGATAAATGTATTAATTTACCGGAATCCCTGCCGAATGTGAGCATTGTAACTGTGTTATTGGTCACCGCAGCTCCCGGTGTCTGATCCGGTGGATATCTGCTGCAGTGCCCCGGCGTCGAGTAGTGTACGAACTGCTGCGGTTGGATCACGCAATGCCAACTGATACCGACACACTCGGGTATTATCTGAACGATATAAGAGTTGGTTGATGAATAATTAAATCCAAATCATTATCACATTTAGTTCACAATGTACAAGAAAAAAAACAGTAATTTGTTATTTAATATCAAATTTGAATTTTCGTGTCATTTGTTACTTTATTATTATTAGAATACAATAGTTCTATTAATGTTAATAAAAGCAAAAATAGTTATGCAATAATAATTGTCAGCGGTAGAGCCGGCTCGACCGGTGTAATATCACGTCCTCTTAGAATATCGGCGTAAACTGGCTCATGCAGCGTTTAGATGTGTGAGAGAGCTATCGACAGATTGACGTCAGGCATGCGGTCAATCTTAAAACCAACAGCCAAATCGTTTGACAATATAGATATAGATAGTTAGAAATATATATATATATTTCTAACTTCTTTCTTCTTTCTATATCTATATATATAATATAGATAGTTAGAAACGAAGATATGTAGAATAAAATATAACATATCTAATCTTTTATTAATAAGATTCTATCGCGGATAACCAAAACTTCTGAAGCCAACTGACCTGAACCTGTGATGTAGTGGGTTGGTCGTTTGTCATCGGCTGTACAGGTTGAGCGAGACAAATTGGCATTTGTGTGTTGTTGTGGACCACGAACTGTGGACATGGGTCGTAGGCAACCACCACCAGCCAACGGTTCTCGTGTTTTATCTGACTCACAACCACCGGCACCTGTTCAATATAAAAAAAAAACAATCATGAATGTTTAAGAAATTGATACAAAAATTCTGGTATCAACTTTAATAACATTAAAACAACTTTTAGGATTATATCGCGTTTATTTATTACTTGTTTATATTTATTTCCCGACGTTTCGAACTCTTTACAGAGATCATTTCCACGAGCGATATAATCCTTTTTTTTTTTTTTTTTTTTTTTTTTTTTTTTTTTTTTTTTTCGCGAGGAAATGCTTTATGCACACCCCCCGCCTGGGGACGGCAGGGGGTAGTGTGGGACTCCCAAAACAGTAAACTGAAATCCGATCCTAGGGTTACCCACTAAAACCTCGCGGCGGCCTTCCTCCGGCGTTGGGGTGGTCCAGGATTCGGATAAACCCCTCTGGTCCACCCCGCCGTCGCACCCCTCCGTCACGAGGGGGTGCTCATCCTCGGGGAGCCTCGGCGAGACTCCCCCGGGCGGGGCGGCTCCGACCGCGCGCTGTAAAGAGGCGCGCGGCCGGCGGCGCCCCCGACGACCCTCCCCGGCCGCACCGGGGGGTCACGAGCGATATAATCCTAAAAGTTATTTTAATGTTATGAGTGTGATTCGCGAAAGTCTAAGAAATAAATATCAACTTTAATGTTCGATACCGATCCGAATGATCGAGACGATACGAATAAATATTACTTATTCGTATCGTCTCGGCGGTCCAGTGGTCGAGCACCCCGCTTCTGAATAAAGAAGTCGTGGCTTTGAATCCCAGCTCACATCAATGACTTTTCGAAATTCGTGTCAGAAAGTTATGTGTGATAAATATCAATGACTGAAAACTTTGTGCCCGGTGTATGGCAATAGGTCCGCCACCTATTCGATTTGGGACGTAAACATAACGACGAGTCGAGGCTTAACAGCCACTGTCTACACCTTTGGGTAGTAAAGTTATGTAACAAAATAACGATTTGAATAACTCAGTATTAGAAGCCAGTGAGAGTAGCGACAAGCCTGTCATTTGGTATATCTACGACAGTTCTCAATTCAATTCTATAAATCGCTAATTTATATCTTAGTATCACACTTCTTTGCCACAATATATCACATAACAGCGAGACGAGGTTTTACAGCCGCTGCCTACACCTTCGGGTAACAAAGGCGTGAAGTTGTGTTATGTATGTTATATAGATATAAATGTAATTCTTACAGAGTTATTGTGTTCATCAATAAGCGAAAGAGCTCGTCTGCTGGGCGGCTGGCCAAGGCGGACCGGCACTGGCTCGCTGGCTGGATACGCCGTGGCACCCAAAGACAGGCACACATACGTATTCAGCTCGGAAGTGTTCCCCCCACGCCAACGGCCGTGCAACCAGAAGTGGCACAAAGCGTTACCTTTTATACTGCAATAAAAACAATATATATTGATAAATTTATGACACCTTTATTCTTTCTGATCTATCTTTATTGCCCAAACAAAAATAACAAAAAGTTAAATTTATTCGTTAAATCAGTCAGTCTTTCATCATTAGTCAAACTCGAGATTTAAAAACGAAAATTTTACACAGACGCTCTCTCTCTCTCTCTCTCTCTCTCTCTCTCTCTCTCTCTCTCTCTCTCGGCGTATCATCAATTTTTTTTTATGAGAAATTTGGCAAACAAGGAATCATGTCACCTGGTGGTTAAGCAACTAACGCCGACTATGGACATTTGCAAAACAGATAGTGTTGCCAGTTGCGTTGCCACGGAATAGTTACGTTGCCGGGCCTTAGAATGGTATAGGAATGAGGTCCGAAGACAGGTGGGGAGGGATTAGAAGTCGATATGCTGAAAGAACCTCTTAAAAGTCGACGTAAAGTAGCTCGTGACGCGTATCGATCACTGATAGTGGTACCCGGATGCACAACACCGTCAACCGTCTCCCAACTCCAACCCACAACGCAACTCTAACACTATCTGTGTTGCACGGTGTCCATGGGCGGCGGTAGTCGCTCACCACCATATGACAGAATTTTTTGTGTCTCTCCTTCCTCATAAAAATATATTTTTAACTTAAAATATCACCTTTCTCTTTTAGTGGGCTGGATTACTTTGAATGCTTTTGCGCGCAGAACGTGCTCCTGTTCACCGTCAGCTGGAACAGCCACGGCGGATACCTGTGGCATACAATTATTTTTTATCCAACATGTAAAACCATAATGTATACTGTATGTAAGGTGAGAGAAGTTCAAGTTTTATCTAACAAATTAAAAATTGCTAATATTATATGAAGCGTTGGATATACTTTCACGACTCTTAAAATCGTAGACGTAGACAGTGGTGTAGTGAAATATTCGGTGTAATAGCTATCGCCATTGTCTATTGCCGCAAATTAGGCACGATTTGCTCAGTCGATTGGAATATATGATGCAGAGAGAAGCGCGAAAAAAATTGAGTCTTCTATTTGCAAACAGTTTGAATGTAAGAGCAGAAATATTAAACAATCTATGTACTTACCAATAAATTTGTATTAAGTCTGTTAATAATCATGTATGTGGTCGTAATGCCGAGGATATTGATCTGTTGTTTTATCTCATAATACATGTTCAGTAGCGCCACCTACATAAGTTTACATAAATAGTACAATTATGATTTAAAAAAACATTAGCGGCAGAAGGAAAGTAAGTCCTCATCTATATTAGGTATTTTTTTCAGTGAAATTTGCATCCAAAGCCAAATGAATGATATTATTACAAATTATAATGTCTACTAGCTGGCCCGGCGAACTTTGTTTCGCCTTGGAAGAAATGAATTAAAAGAACACTAAAAAAGTAGTACAGTAACCAATAAAAGTCTCGTAAATATCGGTTCAGCCATTTTAGACATTACCCGGAACGGATTATGACTATGACCGGAACAAAAACACAAACAGACGAAAAATGTGAAAAATGATATTTAGGTTTGGCATTTATATGAATGCAGTAGAAAGAGGTTATTTCAATATTACAAACAGACACTTGAATTTTATTTATGTATATGCATAGATGTCGTTTTTAGTCGTTAACTTTCTATAAGGCACACGATATATTATGATCAACTCATCTTTTTTTTATTTCTTACACGAAAGAAAACTATGGAATAAGTAAATAAAAAAGATTTGTGTTTTACCTTTTGATTGCATAATATTGAAAAGGGTGCTGCATGGTCAAGCACTACGTGGCCCGAAGCGGGAGTCGCATAACGACCCGGTTCCTCCGAGCTGACCTCCAACTGTTCACTGACAAATGTCTCCCGGCCCATCTCGACAGATATGAAGAAAGGTTTCTGAACGAAAAACATAATTTAAAATTATTGTATTTATCAAATACTGTTTGGAATATAATAACGATAGGAATAGCTATATAATCAATTACTGAACAGATAGACACCTGTTAGATAGATAACAATATTAATACAATAATAAAAAAAAAACGATTTTATAATCATTATACCCGCTCATTCATCAGGAAATTTCAGGAAATGAAAGGTTTAGAGGGCAGCTAATAAACGATTTCTTGAAACTACATGCTCAAGGAGTGGTCGTTAAATTCGATAAATTGCTTCCATTGGTATGAAAATATTCTCTCTGGCATTAAACTATAGTCTGGTAAATTTAATAACGTATGTAAGTTTTATCTTTTAAAGAGACGATGTGCTTAAAACACCGATTAAAGTAAATAAATCGATACAGACTTGAAAAATATTAGGTCGGGGAAAAAGTCTTTTCGCATAAAGTAGGTATAAACTTATTATAAAATTTCTTTGACTGTACTATTTGTGTCTGGCTGGTTTTGGTAACATTAAAAAGGTTACATTATAAAGAAAAGAAAAAAATAAAAAAAAGTTGTTTCCCGCTATTTTTCATTTGTTTTTCTCTCCGTAAAAATGAGTGAATCTAATGAAGAAATTCGATACATTTTAAAAATTTTATTATAAAAAAGGCAAAAATGCAACTCAAGCAGTGAAAAAAATTTGTGATGTTTATGGACCTGATGCAGTGTCAGTAAGAGTAGCACAAATTTGGTTCAAACGTTTTCAGTCCGGAAATTTTGATGTTAAAGATGCACCTCGCTCTGGTCGCCCTGTTACGAATAAAATGGACGCCATTTTTGAAAGAGTGGAGCAAGATCGGCATATTAGTAGTTACGATGTAGCTGAAGAACTGGGAATTGACCACAAAACAGACTTGACCCATTTGAAGAAAGCTGGTTATACAAAAAAGCTCGATATTTGGGTGCCACACAAGCTCACTCAAAGAAACTTAATGAACCGTGTACTCATTTGCGATTCATTATTGAGACGTAATGAAACCGAGCCGTTTTTGAAGAGATTGATAACTGGCGATGAAAAGTGGATCACGTACGACAAGAACGTGCGAAAAAGGTCGTGGTCGAAAGTTGGCCAGGCTTCACAGACTGTGGCCAAACCTGGCCTAACACGAAATAAGGTGATGCTGTGTGTATGGTGGGATTGGAAGGGCATTGTTCATTATGAGCTTTTACCGTCCGGCAAAACCATCGATTCTGATCTTTACTGCCAGCAACTGATGAGATTAAAGGAAGCAGTCGAGAGAAAACGGCCGGAATTGATCAACAGGAAGGGTGTGGTCTTTCATCACGATAACGCTAGACCACACACATCTTTAGCCACTCAGCAAAAATTAAGAGAGTTCGACTGGGAGGTCCTAGTGCATCCACCATATAGCCCTGACCTTGCGCCTTCAGATTTTCACCTGTTTCGGTCTCTTCAGAATTCTTTAGGTTCTGTAAGGTTGACCTCAAGAGAGGACTGCCAAAACTATTTGTCCCGTTTTTTTGATCAGAAGTCCCAAAGTTTCTACAGTAACGGGATAATGTCTCTGCCCACAAAATGGCAGAAAGTTATTCAACAAAACGGTACATATATATTGTAAATAAATGTAAATAAACTTTGAAAAAAATGTCTTGACTTTTCATACAAAAATACGAAAATACTTTTTCCCCAACCTATTATATGGATTTTAAAAATCTTTAGGTAAATACCTGTCCCATTGTATTTTGTTCCTTCATTTATTAGGGAATAGGAGTAATTCATTGATTAATGCCCCACACTGACCACAAAGTGGTTTTAATTTATAGTGGTATTTCTTCACAAGTAGTCAATGCATTTGATTCTATTTATCAGATTCAATTTTTAGAGTGGCATGAAGTAGCATCTCTAATTTTTTATAAAAATTTTTATATTCTTACATGTTAAGGGTAGTCCTTATTAATTTATAATTATTAATTATGAACAATAAATATGTGGGCGTGTTCAAACCTTGAGTATAGCAGTGGGCGGAGCTATCGCCGAGCCGGACTCCACTTTACATAGCGGTGCTCCGTCATGCGCTCTCAGTGTTAGTGTGATCGGTGCAGCGTTACAAAGCAAGACTATTGGACATAGCTGAATCTCAAGACAGCATCCTCCACCAGCACGTATGGCAGTATAGCGTACCTGGAAGTCAAACAACATATATGATAATCTGATTAAATTATTAGTACTAAAGTGGATGGAAGTTGGAGTAATGGCTGTCGAGAGCGATCACTATATACTTTCCGTGACATAATTGAATGTGTAGGTGACGGTCATATTCCAGTCGATTCCTAAGACTTCCGAGCCTTATGAATCGACTCTCTCTCCCTACCTTGCGAGTGGCTTGGCGTGAATTTATGTATGTATTCAGTTAAAATCATAAAATCTACGAACATTAACTATTGTTTATTTTTAACCTACTTCAAAAAATATGTAAAAATATGATGATCAGAGAAGAGGGCACAACAATTAATTATGTTCAATTTACATTGCTACTTTATAGATGTCGCTGCATAATAAATATGAAAATTAATATTCACCGTAACGTCACATCTAGGTTGCAGTAAGGAGGCTTGCCAGGGATTATGATAATGTTTGGTGACTGTCGAATATGGCCAGGTCGACTTGGCAAAAAGACCAGAACGCTCCAACCTGCAAGAAGCGTTATCGATCAGGTCTGATACGAGTTAAGTTTTTAAAGTACCTATAAATAATAACCAACAACTGGTTCATATCATATAAGAAACCTTAAAGTGGAAGAAACCAGCATATTTATATATCTTTGGTCATTAACTTTATACTTGAACGTTTTTTTTTTTAAGATTGGCTATTAATTTTACTATGGATACTTCATATGATTTGTGATGTAACTTTAACGAACAGTTACAAATTAATACAACTAATATTATTCTCTAAGTATATAATTTATCAAATAAGTCTTACCACTGCTCTATCTCCAGTATAACTTCATCGATGTTGGTAACAGGTGTACGTTTGTCGAATACGGACGTATCCGTCACGCCGTAGTGCAGAGGGACTGCCTCGCGGGTCACAGGACACTCTAGATCCCTAAAATATTTATATATTTTTTGCATTTTTGTCACATCTTTGTACGTATGTGTGTGTGTGTGTGTGTGTGTGTGTGTGTGTGTGTGTATATATATATATATATATATATATATATATATATATATATAAGAATTGCGATCCGGCCTTTTTCTCCCGAAGTTGTAGGTAGCGGTTGTCAAAGCTTCAACTCGTAGTTAAGTTCCCAAATGGAATAGGGAGGGAACCTATTGCCATACACCGATCATAAAGTTATCATACACAACTTCCGAAAAGAATTTCAAGTCAATCATTGGTGTGAGCCCAGAATCGAACACACGTCTTCTGAATTAGTACCGGGGGGCTCGACCACTGGAACACCGCGGCATTATAACATATTATAAAATAATTAATTACTAAAATACCTGTATTGGAAAGACAGATTGTGTTTGTTGGCAGTAGTCCCCGGCGCAAGGAGATGAGTACAGCTTCCTCTACCTGGTGTGGACTGTATAAGTGGCGGTACATCAGTTGTCTCATCTAATTTATTAGGGTTTCTCTCCGTCACGATCAACACCTGAATAATAGAATTTGGTGAATGATACAAGACATTGATGATTGATTGATTACAAGGATGGATGATGCAATATTGACTAAGAAGATATAGAATGCAAAAGCGGATGGATGTAGGAGTCGAGGTCGGCCTAGACACACATTCCATGACCAAATAGCACGTGTTCTGGAGGAAGGTGGTGTTAGGAGTCTCAAAAATCGACGCGCGTGCATGAAAAGAGTTATGAAAGTCAACGAAGCGAGTGAGGTATGTAATGATCATGCCTTATGGCGCTCCGTTCTCTCTGCCTACCCCGCAAGGGATTTGCCGTGAAGTTATGTATGTATGATCCAAACTTTTACACATAAAACTGAACATAAAACATAGAGGTGACATGATCTTCTTTCGCACTAGGATATTATTTGTGTACTGTATATTGCATAGTAGTTCACCGATCCGAAGTTACAAGTTCAGAATTATAGCTCCAAATCCTGATTTTCACCAATGACTTTCCGAAAAATGTTTGTGTTAACGAAATTGTGCCTGACGTTTGAAAATAATCTATACATACAATAAAATTGTAGGAAAGTTGAAACTGTACATTGAATATATTATATTTATTTAGAACACTTGGGACATGATCTAAAATCGATACTAAACCGAAAAATATGGATTTTAGAATTTTTGTCTGTTTGTCTGTTATGTTTGTTAGGAATAAACTCTAAAAGTACTGCATGCTTTTAAGTCCAATTTTTCATAAATATAGCCAAGAGGTCGGGTCAACACATAGGCTAATTATTATGACGTTATCACTATTTGGGGGATGAGCAACGATAATAACGAGCAGCCCTTATAATGGCACAGGCATAGTATTTTGCTGCTTTATGGCGTCCACGCAGGCGAAGTAGGGGGCAACAGCTAGTTTATAGACAATACTAACATCTGTATCGAGTGGTAGGTCCGAGTATAGAACGTATAGCGGCCACACAGTTGCCAATATCCTGTTGTCAGAACGTCCGCGTACAACTCGACACCAGACTGATATATACGAATAATCACCATCACTGGGCACTGAAAGACACATTACTATTTATCAGCAGATACCAGAAAATCAGTACATCAATCAATCAGATTGTATATGTCCACTATTGGACTGTACCAATGTTGGTACACGAGTGAGTAAAATACAAATAAATAATGCTTTGGACCTCTAGTTTTCCATGATAAGGAAATAAATGTTGTGAAAATTAAAAAACGTATATTTTTTCACAAATGACACATTTAAGTAAAGAAAATTTATTTTCTTATTCCTTGGCCTTATTCTTGCTTCTAAATATTGGCAGTCGGTTCTTTAATCAATGCACCAAGAAAACCGTCAACATGAAAACTAATTAAAAAACAATATAGATGAATACTAATTTATTCTAATAATAGTGGTTTAGTGGTCGAGCTCCCCACTTCTGATTCAGAAATAGTAGGATCGATTTCGAACTCACTCCAATGATTTCTTGGCATTCTTTTCGGAAGTTCTGTTATAAATATTGACTGTCAATTTTGTGCCCGGTATATGGCAATATGGCCCTATTGCCATACACCGGGCACAAATCGGGCGTAATCGTTATACGTCCCAAATGGAATAGGTGCGGCCGGCATCTATTCCATTTGGGACGTATAACGATTACGCGAGACGAGGCTTGACGAGGCTTGAGGCGTCGACACCTTCGGGTGAAAAATGTTATGTTTTAATAACACCTACCCTTGACTAACCACGGGACATTTTCTTTAGGACACTCCTTAAGTGGTATATCACCAGACCAGCCGACATCACGGGACATTAGTTTTATTCTGAAACAAATTACCGATTACAATATGTATGTATAGGTTATGGCAAAATTCCTACTGTGATTAGATGACGTGATTTGTATTGGTACATTAACATAACATAACATAACATGGCGCAGTGGGGCGAGCGCACGGTCTCTGATCCTGAGATCCAGGTTCGATTCCAGACACTGGTTCACACCAATGACTTTTCGAAATTGTTTTCGAAAGTTATGTGTGATAAATATCGATGACTGAAAAACTTTGTGCCCGGTATGGCAATAGGTTCGCCACCTATTCCATTTGGGACGTAAACGTAACGGCGAGACGAGGCTTAACAGCCGCTGCCTACACCTTCGTTTAACAAAAGGCGTGAAGTTATGTTATGTTATTCTTTTTTTAATATGTATATCAATATTTTTAAATGGTTGAGGATTTCGCAGAGACCATTTTGTGTTCAGAAAAAAAAGAGTCGAAAGTGTCTAAAGACCGAATACTGAAACGCCACTCAAATATTTATGCGCTACATGCGTTTAAGCAGCCGTCACATTAGGAATACGTCAAATTTGAGCAGTAAGTAGCACTTTATTGATTGTCAGATTTGTTTGACACTATGATTTAGTCGACACTATGGATTCTTGTGGAACTCTTCTCTTAGTAACATTAACTAATTGGATTTACATAGAATCGTGTGAATCACAGAATAATGAGATGAAAATCAGGAGTCTTAAAAACAGACACAGGTACGTGTATTTGTATGATAAATGTAGGAACGTTAAGGAACAAGGGCTCAATTTCTCGAGGGGATCTTCGCATATTGTTTAGGGATAAATTTGGTCAATATTTCTAGTTAAAAAGATAATACTTACTTGAGTACCAAATCAGAGGAAGCACTGCATACGACACTTCTACCAATTGACTCTGATTGCATCTCATCAGAGCACACAGTACGCCACTCGCTGGACAACTGGCAATGCGCCCGCACCTAAAAGGAACCATTTTAAAGGCCTTCAAGGCACCGCAAGATAGTGTTACACTGTCTGTGTTGCCGGTGTCCATGTGCTGCTTTAGTTGCTTACCATCAGGTGACACGGCTGCTCGTATGCCCCGCTATCCCATAAAAAAATTGCTCCAATAACAACATAGAAATAAATAAGAGCCCCTATCTACACCTTCGAGTACAAAATGCCCAAGAGTACTTGAATCCCTATGAAATTATGAATATTATTTTAATTATTAAATTTCCGTGTTTCAATATGATACAACCCATATAGAGAATCACCTGTTATTACTAGAATATTTATGATTCGACTGCAGATTTCGATTGCACTTTAGCAATCAAAATATCCACAACACTTAGAAGATACCCTCAAAAAGCCCGCGTAAATTCACTGATGCCATTTTTCAAACGTACCTTGAAGAGCAGATTGAATCTTAACATGTTTGCGAGCGACAATCTCCCGTTCAAGTACATACATCGTTTTGAGCCTTTATCGACAACCTTCACGTGCACGTACAGACCCGTACAGCGCGTGTTGGTCTGCTCCGTATTCGTTGGATCTTCGAGTTTCACGCGTGACGAACCAGCCGTGAATGGAATACCTAAAAGAAAAAAAAAATACTGAAAATATATTTAATAATTTTTTTATTTATAAATTATGTCAACCTGTGCCACATGTTATCTGTTCGCTATGGACTCTTTAAAATGCTGAATCGATTAGCATAACTTAAAAAATACCAGTTGCTAAAAGTGGAAAACTGGCAAAAAAAATACATTCATAAAAATAATACCCACTAGAAGACCAGTGCCAATTAGCAGTGGGGTCAGCTAGAGCAAGTCGTATTCTTTTTGGAGACGACGGGCAGCGCCATCTGTAAAGTATAATACCGTATTAATACAACAAGATAAAGAGTACAGCAAGATTACTTATTTATTTATTTTTCAGAAAACAGGTGCGCTACTGTACGATACTGACCTGTATGCTAACGAAGCGCCCGGTCCAAGTGGGACTAACTCGTCGGTGCCCTCTTGTCCAACCCTCAGTGCTGAAGCACAATTGTTTTGTATCCACAGGGACACGCGTCCTTCTAACACAGATACGGTATCCGTTACTGTTTTCGCTTCATTACTTATATCTTCATTAAAAAGCATCTCGTATGCACTTGCTCTAGAACGTTTTATCTAAAAAAATATCAAGAAAGACATAATCAACAATGGTTAAAGGCAAATATTGTAATCGACCAGAACGTAGAAAGTCTTACTTGTTTGAGAGCATTATTCCACTCTGTGCTTAGCGAGTTCAATGTTCTCATTCTGGGCACGTGCAAGGAGACGTGTACGCCCGTTGAGGCAACACGTGCACGTGCATCCTGTCCAAGCCATGTGTAAGCAGACACAGCAGCTTGAACTCGAAACTCTTTTACCATCGGCTCCATAGTACCAGTCGCACAGTCCATTATATCAGAACTGATGAATATTGGAGAAAGCTATTACGATAATATGAACACACACGATATAACATTCAAAATATCGAGGAAGGCTATGGGAGTATACATTTTCTATGATCAATTTATGCACGACTTTTCGGAAACTGATCTGATAACTGATGAACCGATGACCGAGCCGAACCGATTCAGCATGAAGTTATGCATTTATATAATTTCGACGGGCCTCGTGGCGCATTGGTAAAACTACCGGCTGCAGCAATGAGATCGGGAGTTCGATTCTCACCCGAGCACAAATATTTGTGACAAGCACGAATATTTGTGTGGTGTCTGGATGTTTTTCTATGTATTATAAGTAAGTATTTACAAAAGAAAAGTATATATGTATTAATATCCGTTATCTAGTTTCCATAACACAAGCATTTAGTTGCTTAGCTTGGAACTAGAGGGCGCTATGTGTATTGTGTCCAAGATATTATTATTATAATGATTGACAGATTTAACAGAACAGCAATGATTGGATAATCAAAAGCTAGTGGTACCTGAAGTTATAGAATGATATGAAACTTACGATAGTTTAGTGTCTGCGACGTATAACACACCACAACACGACCCCAACTGCGCGTGAAGTTTAGTATCGCGAGCATTGATACTCAGCACTCGATGACTTTGCATCAAAGGGCGGGAGACGTAGTAACCGTCCAGCGATGTTGCATGCCTGAACAATTAAATATATATATCTTAGTACATGAAAATGTTACAATTTAAGAGCCAAATATTGCATTTTTAGAGGACATAATTTTATTCTTCTTTTTAACTTTACTTTTTCTTTTACTTTTTTTATATCTGAAATGTAGCAAAGTAATCTGTAGCAAATGGCTTTAAAGTATGCTCATAAAACTATTTGCCCTAATTTTAAAATTAAAGAGTTATAAGCAAAAATGTGAAAATTAAAAAAATCTTTAGTGATTTAAAACTTTTTAATGTCATTTTCCAAAAATAAACCTCAGACCAATTTTGTAGGGAGTATCAATAGCAGCTTAACTTCTATGGATCTAAAATTGCGTGCTCCCAGAAATGTAAAAGTCATGTAACATTTCAATGGACTATCTGTATTGTTGCTCATCTGTAGCCTTAACACCAAATTTTCTTCAATTTTAACCACAGGAAATCTAAATCAACGACTTAGGTAAATAGCTTAGTGATGAATCAAAATTAACAGTTATAACAAACAAAGCTGTAAAATAATATATTTAAGATCGATTTTTTATTTATGTCTCGGTGGTCCAATGGTCGAGCACACAGCTTCTGATCCAGAGGTTCGGGTTCGTATCCTGACACTGGCTCACACCAATGTCTTTTCGAAATTGTTTTCGGAAGTTATGTGTGATAAATATCGATGACTGAAAACATTGTGCCCAGTATGGCAATAGGTTCGCCACCTATTACATTTGGGACGTAAACATAACGGCGAGACGAGGCTTAACACCTTCGGGTAACAAAGGCGTGGAGTTATGTTATATTATAATATAATAAAGTAACAACATTCTAGTGTCATCGTATAAGAAAGAAATTTTGAAATGATTAATTTAATCATATTATTATAATACAAAGAGATTTCCACCTATATATTGACTCATCACGATATCTCTGGAACCATAAGGCGTAGCGACTTGAAATTTGGTAGGATTATTCCTTTCGCCGAGTAGAGGTCAGCTAAGAACGGATTTTACGAAATTCCAACCACAAGGGGGGTTGCGGGGGTGTTAACAATGGAAAATTCCCATTTTTAACCTATAGCTGCTATCGACTTCAAATTTGTCGAAGATATTGCAGTATTAAGACAGCGGGGCAGCAGTTATTACTTTTGATGCGAAACAGAGTTCGCCGGGTCAGCTAGTATTATATTTCTGTAGAATTCTAAAGCACACGTCAACTTTCAAATATTTATTCTCCGTATTAAAAAAAAATATCTTAAGACTTACGTCGATACCGCTGGAAGTGTGTTATGTAAAAATACTTCAGTCTCGGCGACGCGCACGATCAGTTTGTTGCGTGCAAGTACCCGAGGCGCAAAATACGAGTCTACGCGCAACACACCCGACAACTGTTCAGCGGTCACGCCCTCTTCAACATTCAAGTTCACATCTTCTATAGACGAATCTGAAAACTACAGTTATAATTTTAATAAGGATATATACATAGCTTTTCGCAGCACAAAAGACTGCTTGATTTTTTTGGTTACGGGTAGTAATATTCTTTGCAGAGATCGGAAGTCCAATCAGTCACCACATAGAACAGTAATATTTCTGTGTAATATAAGACTACTCTATATTTTCCATATTTTTTAAAAACTTAGGGCATCTATTTTTATTCATACTTAGCTTCATTTACTATTTTATACTTTTAGGTTTCCTAGAATGTGAGGCTTTGAGCAGAAATATCCGATTAAAATTATAAAATAGGGTGCTAAAATTTACAACAGTGGTACAGTCTTGCAGTTCGCTGCATGAATGGGCTGGCTCGACCTGTGACGACCCGTGGCACGACCTCTCGGAATGTCGGCGTGAAGTGGCTTGCGCCGCGTTTCGATCGGTGAGAGAGGTATGCGGAGGCCCGATTCCCTTTCCCCTTCATTTCTTCTCATACTGCCATAAAGGACGGCAACGCACCACGGTGCTCATGGCAGTGAGTAGATACTTACCATCTGGTGACCCACTTGGTTGCCCTCCTATGCCATAAAAAAATAGTAAACGTATCGTGCCTACTTACCAATACATTTTTTGGCATGAACTTTTTCATATTGAATCTATACGGCTGGGGTTCTGGTGCCTTTGCAGAACAGTATCGGAAGCGCCACATCGTAGCGAAAACTGCATCTATGGAAGAATTAAATGTTTTTAGATCACATAATATTCACGTGGCTGATTTAGTGAATATTTATTGATGTACGTAATATTTTTTCGTATTAAACATATTAAACAGACAACATCTTCTGTTCTAGATATCATATAAGGTTAGGCAGTGGAATATTACCAAATAAAAAACAAAGTCGCTTTCCGCCGTCTGTCCCCTATTATATGCTTAGATCTTTGAAACTACGCAACAAATTTTTCTGCGGTTTTTTAATAGATAGAAGGTGACAACGTTCTGTATAATTTTATTTATGTATACTGTGCAAATAAAAAGTGATAATTATCGAGATTTTAGCACTTTAATTGCAAACGCTGGCTAAACCCTAACTGATGGATCAAAACAATAAACTACATTATTAGGTATACACCAAAAGTCTACAAAAAGACCGCGATGGCATCCATCTCTTAGGGATAATCCACAATGACCATTTTATTACTTTTCTTTGGCGAAACAAAGTTCGTTGGGTCCACTAGTTTATGATAAATATCATCCAAATGAAGCCAAATCGCCTAAACCTTATTACAATAAATAAAGACTGGAATCTCTTTTCAATCATTATAATCTAGTTATTAGACAAAGTTTATAGGCATAATGTATATTGGATGTTACCTGGAGGCGGGACATATACAAAGATCTCCACTGGTTCACCGATTGGTATTTTGAAGTAGGTGTGAGGTTCCCATAATTCCAACATTGGAGTGAATAGCTCAAGGACGCAATTTATTTCCTTATCCTGAAATATTTACATATTTATAATATACGAATAATATATACTGAAAAATTTAAGATATTTTTGGAAGAAAAATCTGTTCGATCACCTTTTTAAAGGTCCTGCACGAGTTTATTACAGTTCGCGAGTGTGCGTAGGATAATAATTACGCACAAGCGCGTGCGTACAATACCAAGAAGTGGATGTTCAAACTGTGTCTTTTATAGTGGGGCAAACGAGCGTGTCTTCCGATGGTAAGCAACTAGCGCCGCCCATGGACACTTGCAACACAGATAGTGTTACAGTTGCGTTGCCATCCCTTCAAAGAAATAGGCTCGGAAGTGAATTGGAAAGGGGAGAGAGGAAGGGGTTGGGCCTCCGGATAACAGATAGCCACTTTACGTCGATATTTTGAGAGGTCGTCGTCGTTTTAACTTTATGAGATTACAGCGTGTATAATGGCCACTTACCGCACCGGGCAAGGGGAAGGCGACAATACGAGTGATAGCCCGAGGATGCGGATACCGCCACGATACAGCATTACCGTTCAGAACCACTTGATATGCCATCGGCAGCTGACCACCTGTGAGTATCTTGAATGCACCACTCCTAACAAAAAAATACAATTTATCAGCTAAAAGTCTAGGAACTAGTCGGTTAAGACAGATTTGAGTGTTTGTGGACAAGCTGAACGAAAGCGATAAAATTATTAATGTACTTCACATTAGCACCAAAGCAGGAGTAAAGTACTTTCGTGTAGCACAAAAAAAAACAATATTATGAGATGAACAGGTAAAACAACTTATCTGACGAATAGTGTAAGTTCAATAGTCTCCTATGGAAATTTGAAATAAAATAATCACCTGAGATCGTCCTTGTAGTAATGACTGGTGGTGTCACTAACAGCAGAGAAGGTGGACACACGTCTACCCAGTTCGTACAGGGAAGGTGGTTGCGCTGTATTTCGACAATCGCGGTCGCGCATCATGTATACACTGTCCACACGACTTACTGCCACCTGAGCACCAGGAAAATCATATTATAACATATGTAACCATATCAACTGGACTTGAAACATTCACAGAACTAATTACCTACAAATTAATTAATTAAAAAAAAAAAATGGGATAGGAGGGCAACCGAGCGGGCGTGTCACCTGATGGTAAGCAACCAACGCCGCCCATGGACACCAGCAACACATATAGTGTTACTGTTGCGTTGCCGACCTTTAAGGGATAGGGGATAGGAAAGGATGGGGAAGGATTAAAGTTGTGAATAAAAATATATCAGCGGTTCCAATGTTCATATGTGTGCTTCGTTTGATCACAGTTTTCGTAACACAGTTACTCTACAAATACGTGCGTAAAGAAGTTATAATTCAACAAAAAAAAATATAACCCACCGTCGAATTTTCAGATAGCGTTTTGACTGTTTCTAGCAAGCTGTCAATAGCTTCCAAATCTGGTGGTCTCAGGTCGATTGTAATACGATCAACCTCCACTATGGCAGTGAGTGAAGGATCACGTGTACCGGGTCCACCTTCAGCACGACGCCACGCTTCCCAACACGCTTCCATTTTCATACTATTATTAAAATATAACAAATTTATAATCACATGATGTTTTGTTGAATCAATTTTTATTATATATACCTAACTGACCCGGCGAATTTTGTTTTGTCTCAAAAGAAATACATGAGCAAAATAAATATATTATAAAAAAGCCGAAGTTGCTCCTTATTATATCAGCTACCCACAAAAAATGACCCGTCAAAATCGAACCATCCATATCAGAGAGTAGCCGGATCAAACAACCAGACAGACTGACAAAAATTGTAAAAAATATTATGCATTTCGTAAAAAGCAGCTATTTCCATATTACAAAAAGACACTCTTATTTTATTTATTAGTGTGTACAGATAATGAATGAACACACATACTTTACTACCTATATGCGATATTTTGGTATCACGAAAACGAATATTAAAATCTCATGATTTTTGTATTTCATTGAATGAATACTGTACGAAATTAAATTTTATATAGTATGTGCTGTGTGGCGCCGGCTTAGAATACCGCCACCCCATCTCTTCCCGTGGGTGTCGTAAAAGGCGACTAAGGGAAAAGCTAGAAGAATGGGCAGCAGCATTCTCTCTCAACAAAATACAGCCTACTGCGATCGCCAACCCGCCTGCCAAGCGTGGCGATTATGGCAAAAACCCCCCATGCTTGAGCGGACCGGCAGTTGTGGCGCTCTATGGGGGAGGCCTATCTCCAGCAGTGGACCTCAAAAAGGCTAATGATGATGATGATGATGATAGGATATGGTCATGTGGAGCAAGTGTTAGCGGTTAAGTGTATGCATTTTAAATATCTCAAAAAGTAGACTAAGCAATGGCAACCCCTCTTGAGTACCCCGCGTGAGGTCCTATTAAGGGCTCGTAATACAGCGGCTGCCATTTTGTATTCACAGTTGAATGAAGATTTGAGACAGAAGAATGTTGAAATATTTACGGTATTTTTAATTATTTTGTCACATTGACGCGTTATCTTTTGTGGTCATGTATTTTTATTAGCTTTTTATTAGCTTCACCTGTATGTATGTTTGTAGGTTTGTTTGTAACCGACTTCTTTTTTAGTTTCCGCTGATTGCCACTAGATGGTGCGATTTGTGAACTATGAAAGTTCTAGACTAGAAAACCGAACTAAAAGAAAATAAATTTTAATGAATTTAAATTAAGAAAATAGTGTTAAAAATTTCAATGAATATAAATTAAAAAAAGCGTGGGGTGCTTTTTAAGATATTATCGAAATGATAATCACACTACTCATATCTGTCAATAAAATATTTGTAACTAATGACACCATGCACCCCACGCTTTTTTGAACGATAGATGGTGCGATTTGTGAACTATGAAAGATCACAAATCGCACCATCTAGTGGCAATCAGCGGAAAGTTTACGTTATCAACTTGAAACGAGTTCCTTATATAAGTCACAGATGGCGCTATTCCTCAAATTCGAAACTAAGAAACGCGCTGTCATACAAAACCGAACTAAAAAATTTAAAATAAATAATAGTTTAAAAAAACTAAAAAACACGCTTTTTATTGAAAACCGAACTAAAAAATAGAAAAATAAAAAAAAAAACTTTATTTTAAAAAAAGCGTGGGGTGCATGGTGTCAATAGTTATAAATATTTTATTGACAGATATGAGTAGAGTGATTATCATTTCATAATATCTTAAAAAGCACCCCACGCTTTTTTTTAAATAAAGTATTTTTTTTTTATTTTTCTATTTTTTAGTTCGGTTTTCAATAAAAAGCGTGTTTTTTAGTTTTTTTAAACTATTATTTTTAAAGTATGCTTTTTACATTTATTATTATTATTATTGCATTTAGTTGCAGTCTTAACAAACTAAAACAAACAAAAACCAAAGGACAATTTCGATAAATAATAATAGTAATAGTATAATCATACATATATAGTATCTTCAATGTATCGCAAAAGTGATGTAAGTCAAAGAAGCGAGTCAGAAGTGTGAGAATCGTGCCTTAGGGCGTTTTGATTTCTCTGCTTACCCCGCAAGGGAATTGGCGTGTACTGAAACACCACCTTCCAAGAGGAAAATTTTAATTCGGTCATCAAGCACGTGGTGGCCATCCTCGAATCCTTTCTTCAGCTTTTGCACATGGTAAAACTGTGCATAGTCAATATAGGACCATACTTTTACATGTCTAAAGTATCGACTATCTTTTTAAATCCGACTTCCTACCCAACCTTTCAACCATGTTAACATCTTGTAATACAAACGGCACTTACCCGAGTATTAACGGTTGAAGTAATATATGTCTTCTATCATTGGCCGTTCCGATGGTCGCTACTAGCGCAGTTACAAGAGCTGATGAAGCAATTCTGTCCGGTCTAGATCCAATAGCTAGTTGGAACGACAAACTGTCCCATCCAATGGTGCCGACGTTGCCAACCACACCTACTTGGTTGGTGTTCACCACGACGTTTTCAATGCCGTCTTCCACTGCAGTATAAAAAATATGTATCTTTAATCTACCCATTTCTGATGTTTAATTGTCAATGATTTCAAAGTTATCATATTTAGTTATAACAATTTATTGCAATCTGGTAACGAGTTCTAAAGTATTTTCTTTAAAACCATCACTGAAATATTCGAAGCTACACTTTTAATGTGCCGATTTTTCCTAACTTACTAAATCCTTTTATATTAATATATTAGGTCTTTAGCTATAAAATTACCGTTTCGTGTAAAAAAATCATAAAATACTTTTTTTTTCATGTTTTTTTATTTGCATTAATCGAAGTAATCACCCATTAATTCTTAGTCTTATTTTGTATTGAAATGACCAATACTGCAAAACGGCAATTGCATAGAAAAATATCTATTATAATGAAAAATAAACATGTTTGTATTTTTGCAAATTGTACAAGTTTAATAATTACAAATGAAGGTAACTTACGGAATTTCTGGCGTAGGTTATATATCTTAGGTGTGTCATTGGCTGCATAGTCACTTGTGTCCTCGAAATTCAAATTACTCCTTAACTAAAAGCAGCCAAATCAGAATATTGGAAGTTAGAATATTAACTAATCATGACAGTTGTCGAGCCACGCAGTTCGCTGCCTCAATGGGCCATCTCAAGTCACAGAGTAGGGAGGGGGGATTCTGCTTATATTTTCTTATTAAAAACAGACATATCCATTTAATATATTTATTTTACAGCAGAGCAATGAATAAACGACAATTATTTACCAATGAACCACTTACAAGACAATTACTTAGAAGCCGTCCATTAATCACGTGAGGTTATAAAGGGGGGGAGGGGTGTAACAAAAATCACGATATATCACGAGGGGGGGGGGGAGTAAGATATCACGTCTATTTATTTTTTCCACCTTATTATTAGAATATAATAGATTAATGTGAGCCCAGAACCGATCCCACGACTTTCTGATGCAGAAGCAGGCCGCTCGAGTAGCCCAGCAGGCCCAGTGGTAGAGCACACAGCTTCTGATCCAGAGGTCCGGGTTCGATTCCTGACACTGGCTCACAACAATGACTTTTCGAAATTGTTTTTCGGAAGTTATGTGTGATAAACATGGATGACTGAACTTTGTGCCCGGTATGGCAATAGGTAGGCCACCTATTCCATTTGGGACGTAAACAACGGCGAAACGAGGGTTAACAGCCGCTGCCTACACCTTCGGGTAACAAAAGGCGTGAAGTTATGTTATATTATGTATGTTACTTACCAATGATTGTATGGCAATAAGGCGGTTAAGTCCATCTTCACACACTTCCAACTGCACAGGACGTTCCACGTCGATCTTTATTGACCCTTTGATGCCTGAACCGGCGGTAGACAAACCACCTACATTTCCATTACATCATTACTAGCACTCCAAAATCAGAGATGATATTTATTATTGTAAAAAGTTAGAACAAATCTTCTTATTATTATTATTTTATTTAAAAAATTAACATATTATAATATACTAGCTGACCCACCAAACGTTGTCTTGCCGAAAAATAAAATTTAAAAAATAGGGGTTGATCGTAGGGGGTTGAAAATTTAGGGTTGCATGTATTTTTGTATCCCGTTTTATAAAAAAAATAAGAAACAGAAATATGTCGAAAAATTAAAAAAAAAATTGAGGGGTGGGCTACCCTTGTAGACCCCAGTAGACCAAATTGTAAATCTAAACCATTCTCGAATCTCCACGAACACACACAAAAAATTTCATCCAAATCGGTCCAGTCGTTTAGGAGGAGTTCAGTCACATACACACGCACACAAGAAATATATATATTAAGATAGTTTTCAAAAAATATATCCTAAGTACGTATTCTATACAAACTTGCAACAGGCGCGATAATCTTCATAAATATAAGCGCCGGTGGTATGTCGGTGACAGGGTCCGGAGTACCCTTCCCGGTGGACAGCAGTACGGCGTGCCATTGGCCAGGAACTCGATCTACACCTAGACCCACCCAGGCGTTGAACAGCGATATCTAAGAATAATTAGGGGATCAAACATATATAAATAGTCCAAAAACACCTAACTATCTCAAAGAACGTTTCGTGTTCCTTAATGAAACACATTCGAAGTGCCTGAGGTCTTCTGAAAATTTGAGCTTATCCATTCCAAGGCATTCCACAAACTTTTATGGTCAATCATTTACAGTTCAAGCTGTACTGCTGTGGAACCGATTACCCTAGAAATCAGAAAAGCGCAATCCGTTACCATTTTTAAATCACGGCTCACACAGCATTACTTAGCACTACAGTAGCATTGTTAGCCCTACTATATTTCTATAAGTATATATTTTTTATGTATTTATTATATAAATGTATTTTTATTTTATTATTATTTTTTTTTTGCATCAATACGTATGTCGTATCGTACATATGTAGTTTAAGAATTATATTTATGTATGTCTATTTATGTGTATTTAATTTAAATATATATTAAGGATATGTTTATTATTGTTATATATATTTTTGTTTAATTCGCCGACAACCATTTATCTACTATCTTTCTTTCCATGAAATGCTTGTCCGGAAGAAATTGCCTTGAGCGATAGGACCGCCAATTGTGTAAATTTGTTGTTGTTATAATTTGATTGTTAATATCACTATTTTAAGTACAATAAAGAGTATTCTATTCTATTCTATAAAATATTTTACTACCTACATATTAATATGCGTATATTCTTATGAAGGGTACAGAGATGTTGCATGACATTCGCACAAAAGTCAGTTGTCAAAATAATTGGTCCAGGAGTCACAGCAATCTAAGGGACTCATTAGCTTCCAAGGTGGTTCATAAGAGCTGTAAATTAATCATCAAGCAGTCCACGTACCAAGGCTTTGAACCTATCGAGCTGATCGCGCTTATAATAATAAATAATAATAATGAAACGGAATAATGAAAGCTATAATATTCACCTGTATACTTTTCTTGTCCTTCTTCCTCCAGTAATAAAGGTTGGGTTGTTGTAAAGTTACGTGTAACAATGGCAAGTGCCCCCCAGTCTTCCAAACGGGATCATCCAATTGTCCCTTTAAATAACAAATTATATATAGTTGACAACTACATATAGCTATAGTCAAATAAGTTGGTGAAACCGAAGAAGGCGAGTTCGGAATCACATCAGAACTTATAATAAATACATGATGAAAGAAACCTCCTTCATACATACAAAAAAATAAATAACTATAACAAACTACATAAATTATATTACCTTTGATAAAATGCACGCAATGACCAAAATTTAACCGCATTTGGTTCATTAGTTTAGTGAATGACAACTAACAAGAACATGACACGTGATCTAATATATGAATTTCAGGTGTCACGGTGTCTAGACCAATTTTCGTGAAATTATGTGTGCATATCGGGTAGGTCTAAGGATTGCCCAAGATTGGTCATTTTGTTTACCTATTAAAGTTAAGAATTTCTCACCCCTTTTTTTGTCAAACAGAAGCTATAGACTAGTTAATAGGTTAAGATAAAATATTTAAGGCCCTAAATATGAACTAGAAATAGTACTAAAAGTAAGATAAGCTATATAAACTTACAGTTTGTACGTTGGCCTTTGCATTTCCCGCGCCGCGCACGTTCTCAGTGATACTGCGACTTGTCGATGTTTTTTCTCGCTCGTCCGACGTTTCATCCATTTTGGGCACTTGATATTGAGTATATACTTTATTCCTTGTATTCTGTTAGAATTTTATTATCATTATCATTACATAGTATAAAGTTGCTTTCCGCTGTCTGTCCGTTGCGTAGTTTCAAAGATATAAGGATATGCTTATATCTTTGAAACTACGCAACGGATTTCGATGCGGTTTTTTCAGTAGATAGAAGGTTTCAACGGGATGGTTTTTATTTAAAAAATACTTCTTTATCACCTTTAATGCGGAACAAAGTTCGCCGGGCCAGCTAGTTATCAATACGTATGGTTTGTTTTCGGAAGTTAAGTGTGATAAATATCGATGACTGAAAACTTTGTGCCCAGTATGGCAATAGGTTCGCCACCTATTCCATTTGGGACGTAAACATAACGGCGAGACGTGGCTTAACAGCCGCTGCCTACACCTTCGGGTAACAAAAGGCGTGAAGTTATGTTATGTTAGATATGTTTAACTAAAACATAAATGATTACCTTTTCGTCAGCATCTGTGATGACAATGTTTTCAGGCACCGGTTCTGGATTCAACGATGACTGTGCTCTGTATGTTGATTTCAAGATATCCGTCTCCGGTGTATTGTGGTCTTTCATGTACAGAGTCACGTCAACAGTACCCATGGTGATGAACACCTCCAGATATTCCGATGCGTCCGCACTAATATGCGAAGAGAATATTTTTCATAAGGAAAATAATATCAACCGCTGCATGAATGGGCCGGCTCGACCGGTGAAATACCACGACCTGTCAGAAAATCAACGTAAAGTGGCTCATGCCGCGTTCGTTCGGTGAAAGAGGTACCCGGAGGCCCACCACTGATCCCCATCCTTCCCTATTCCCTATCCCTTAAAGGTCGGCAACGCAACAGTAACACTGTAAGTGTTACTGGTGTCATGGGCGGCGTTGGTTGCTTACCATCAGGTGATACGCCTGTGTTAAGGAACCCCAATACGCCTCAATTAGATTCGTAAGCAATAAATAATAAATTATATTAATATTATATAGGGCACACTCAGCAATTATATAGTATACTAGCTGACCCGGGGAACTCTGTTTCGCATCAAAAGTAATAATTGCTGCCCCGCTATGTTAATACTGCAATATCTTCGACAAATTTGAAGTCGATAGCAGCTATAGGTTAAAAATGGGAATTTTCCATTGTTAACACCCCCGCAACCCCCCTTGTGGGTGGAATTTCGTAAAATCCGTTCTTAGCTGACCTCTACTCGGCGAAAGGAATAATCCTACCAAATTTCAAGTCGCTACGCCTTATGGTTCCAGAGATATCGTGATGAGCCAATATATAGGTGGAAATCTCTTATATATATATATACTCTCGAGAGCAATGAATCCGGGTCACTTAAAGAATGTTAAAAATCTCGGAAACTAAAAATGATAGGTTAATGCAATAAATTGTATTTAATAGACAATGTAATACTCCTTAAATGAAAGTAAAAAAAATATGAGTCACCATACATTTTATTAACACAAAATTACATAAAGAAAAAATCTGCTGATCTCTCCTTAAAACAAAAATAGGAAACATGAAATTTTTGAACTTTATTACGATTTTCTTGAATTTTAATACTTCGTATTGCCTCCTCGTGCTTCCATTACTGCGTTTACGCGGTTTGGCATGCTGTACACCAAGTTCCTTATACGATTTTGGGGAATATTCTCCCATTCCTCTGTGAGAGCAATTTTGAGCTCACGAAGCGTGATTGGGGGAGGGTTTCGTTGTTTTACGCATCTGCCTAGCTCGTCCCAAGCATGCTCGATCGGGTTGATATCCGGGCTGCGCGCTGGCCACTCCATACGAGTAATGTTCATCTCTTGAAGGTAGTCATTCACAATCCTACCTGTATGAGGTCGGGCATTGTCATGCATAAATATAGCATCCTCACCTAAATTGACCATAAATGGACCAACGTGATCATTGAGGATTTCTTCCACATATCTTACGCTAGTTAAAGAGCCGTTTTCTATGACCACCAGCTCTGTGCGACTTTCAGAAGAAATTCCGGCCCACACAAGTACAGACCCACCACCGTAGGCTACTTTTTCCTCGATGCATGCTTGCTTGAATCTTTCCCCTGGTCTTCGATACACTCTGTGTCTTCCATCGTGCTTGTAGAGCATAAATTTTGATTCGTCGGAGAACATAACTTTTGACCAATCTTCAATACTCCAATTTACGTGGCTCTGGGCATATCTTAGTCTTGAAATACGATGCCCACGCTCCAGTTTAGGGCCGTTTGCAGGTCTAAGGGGTTTTAAGTTAGATTCAGCAAGCCGACGTCTTACTGTCCATGCACTTGGGTTACTTCCTCCGAGGCGTCGAAACTGATTGGTGAGTTCAGTTCCTGTGAGAAAGCGATTTCGAAGCATGGTGTTCACCAAGTATCGGTCTTCTCGTGCTGTGGTATACCTGGTTCTGCCCGTTCCTGGTCTGCGTAGGTTAGAACCAGTTTCTTCGTAACGTCGGAGAACTCTTTGTACTGTTGACAGCGACACACCAACAGTCCTGGCTGTATCGCGCTGACTCCGGCCGGTTTCCAGCATTGTAAGTATTCTGGTGCATTCTTCAGGCGTAAGCGACATAATTTCAGCTTGAATAATGAATATAGAGCACTATCAACATGGTTTATGTACCCACATAAATGACAGATTACAAACAAAAGCAAAACCAAATGCTGTAATTTCGTAGTTCCATCTTCGAAAGTGGCCCTTTTTCAAATTTGATTTTTTTATGATATAACTTTACAATAACTAAGAAGTTTTAATACCTTCATTTAAGGAGTATTACATTGTCTATTAAATACAATTTATTGCATTAACTTAGCATTTTTAGTTTCCGAGATTTTTAGGATTCTTTAAGTGACCCGGATTCATTGCTCTCGAGTGTAGATAAGATGTGATTTTTGTAACAATAATTAATTACTGCTTAATCATAAATAAAAGGTGGTCACTCTGACTCAAAATATAAATTGTTTTTTTTTTTAAATAATCTCGTGGTGGGAACCTTAATTCCTGCTCGTTTGCCCTACCCATAAAAAAAAATCAACTGACGTTAAAAGTAATAAGTCACTGAAAAAACTTAAGCGGAACACCGTTGGAGCAGTCATCGTAAAGGCGTGACTAAACTCTTCAGGCACGAACAATGCAGACTTTTAAGGTAAGTAATTGAGATGTTTGTGCAAAACGACTTCACATTTTATTTTAGGCGTTGCGGTTTGAACACGGTAACCTAAGAGGGGAAGAATTTTCTTGTATCTATTGATAAATTATTATAACTCACATAGGCTCAGAGAGTACCATAGACACACTCTTCCTGAACTGATCGAACACTGAGGATCTTGTTTTGTAGATGGAAGCTGATTCTAGAGTATCCACACCAGAGTCTCCTGCCAAGCTTCTGTTTGTTTCTTCTGGTGTGTTAGCTATGGATAAAGAACATTGTTATTAATTTGGACAGTAACAAAAGAGGCAAACAGCGATAAAGCAACGCATTTCATGAATAGGCCGGCTCAACCAGTTAAATACCACAACTTAACTAAGTATTGACACATATCGCGTTCCGTTCTTTCGTTCACTCCCCTTCCTATTCCGCTCCCTTATAGGCCGGCAAAAATTCAATTCAATTCAAAATATCTTTATTCATTGGACTTCTCAAAGTACTTAGAATCGCCATACAACAAAATTACTTATAACTAAAATATCTTAGATTTCCTTTCATCATGCTGTATTGAATGTGAAAGCGGATCTAAGTGTCAGTTTCGGCGTCAGAGCTTCTTGAAAAGAACTAGCAAGAAACACAAGGCCGACTCTTTACAAATGTCATTTTAACAATATTCGCTATAGTAAATACAACCAAAATAACACTGAAGGAGCGATTCAATTCCAAACGTATTTATCATTTACTAGCTTATCCCCGCGGCTTCGCTCGCATTGAAAAGTATCCTATGTTACTTCTAATACCTTCAAGAGTATATGTACAAAGTTTCATGATGATCGGTTCAGTAGTTTTTGCGTGAAAGCGTAACAAACAAACTTACATTCGCATTTATAATATTAGTATGAAGTATGATGTAATCTGAGATACAGTAGTAAGCCCTTTGATGTAGTTTACCTTTAACATATTTTTTAAATTTCCCTATCGATAACTTAACCGCGTCGTTCGGAAGTTCATCGTAGGTGCATATACCAATATATACGCTCCAGGTCAATACCTTGAAACGAGGTCCTCATCCTCTATCTCATAAAAAAAACATTGAATTGACTGTTTACCTTGAACAATATCAGGTAGGCTTTCAGCTTTTGCCATGTTAATCGGAGCCGCATAAGGGCACAGGCCATGCTTGTCTAGTTGTTGGTGTAATGTGTACGAGATGTCTCTGCAAAGTAATATTAAGATATTTCCTTTTTAACCGACTTCGAAAAAAGGAGGAGGTTCTCAATTCGTCTGTATGTATAATATTTTTTTTATGTATGTTTACAATAATGAAACACATTTGAAACTGAACAAAGAAACTTTGTTTTTCTATTCACACAGCGCCATCTAGTCTTATGTTCTACCAAACACTAATAAACAAAATCATCCACACGGGCCTCGTGGCATAATTTTAGCATTGGTAAAACTACCGGCTGCAGCAATGAGGTCGGGATTTCGATTCCCATCCGAGCACAAATATTTGTGACAAACATGAATATTTGTGTGGCGTCTGTATTTACAAAAGAAAAGTATATATGTATTAATATCCGTTATCTAGTATCCATAACACAAGCATTTAATTGCTTAGCTTGGAACTAGAGGGCGCTGTGTATTTTCATAGTTCAAAATGTCGGGAAATGAATAAATAAACGCGATATAATCCTAAAGTTTGTTTTAATGTCATGAACGTGATTCGCGAAAATCTTAGAGATAAATATGAAAAAGTCCTATATAAAAATGTGTGAACAAACCTTTCAATGTCAAGTCCAGCTTGTAAGTCGATTATTATGTTTTGCCAAAGCACAGCTTGATCTATGCTTATCTCGACGTTACAATCTGTGACGAGGTTCAGCTCCACGGCTGGACCACAAGCCAGGACACCACCTATGTATATGGCCGGCGCTACCACACAGCACACATCCGTACTGTAATAATTATAAAACGTAAACAATGACATATGCCAATCAATGTGTAGGTTTTTCCTTAAACCTTAGGTTAAAAACCTAAGACGCCTAGACGTAACAAAAAGCAAACCTTATTACTTAATTAATAAGGTTTTCTCATATATGAGAAAACCTTATTCGTCGCAAAATTCCTACACTTCAAATTTCTTTGATGGGACTAATATTTCTTAACACTGAACATTTTTCATAGTAAAGACGGTCAATTGCAGGGTGCTGAGCCTGCAATTGATTGTCGTTGGAAATCATTAGTGCACTTACGGATTCAGAAAAGCTATCATATTTGGAGTCGCCACATTTTCAGTCCATTTTACAGCCGGGTTCTCATTGGATGTCTTTTGCAAATTTTTAGCCTCCTGAAAAGTAATATTTAGTGAATAATATGATCAGTTAACGTATTTGACCGTTGGTTTCGCATTTTGAGATTTTAATTGAGTGACCGATGTCTGCTGGATCTCAACCTCTAGTACCATGAGCCACGCCCCGTCGGCATGTCGAGACATAACAATCGTCTATTTACAGCACCGGCTTTATATGAGAGTCCCGAGAAAAAATAGGTTTTCAAACTAGTGGAATAGAAACAGTGGTAGAGCCACGCTGTTTGCTGCATTTATCGGCCGGCTTACCATGCTATAAACCATGCTTGAAATACTACGAGTACGACGACCTCGCAGAATATCGACGTAATGTGGCGCACGTCACGTTTCGTTTGGTGAGAGAAGAATCGAGGGGCTCACCACTCCCCTCCCTCCTCTTCCTATCGCACTCCCTTAAAAGCCAGCACATGGCCACGGATGGCGCTGGTTGCTTGTTTACCCCTATCTCATAGAAAGACACATACGGCTGAAACTATTTCGAAAAAATTAAAAAATAACGAAGAACACATTTGTAAGATGTACCAGTTTTGTGATCTGTTGGAAGCGTCCGGTGCGCAGAGACACCTGTTTTATATATATCTCGTACTGGTGACCCTCGTAGGTTGAGTTACCACTGGCCCAAGCACTCTCCACACCAGAATTGACCGAACGTCTAAAACATCAAACAATAGTTCAATTTAGCCACACACAGCGTAATTAATGGCGTATTGGGCTGAAATCTGTGAAAATGTAAGTAATAGATTTAGTACAAACTTTCAAAAGGATTTGAGATATCATTATCAAATTCAAATTCAAAATATCTTTATTCCTTAGACTTTACAAAGTGCTTAGAATCGTCATACAAAACTACAAGCTAAAATACGCGGAGCTTAGATTCCCTTTCATCACATTATTTTGAATGTGAAAGCGAATGTAGTGCCAGTTCCGATGTCAAGGCTTCTTGAAAAGAACTGGCAAGAAACTCAAGGCCGAATCTTTTCAATTTCCAGTTTAACAAATTATAATAATTACAATCAACACAACACAAAAGGAGCAGTTCAATTCCAAACTTTTTTATCGTTTATATAATCTGCGATACAATAGTAAGCCCTTTGATATAATCTACTTTTAATATAATTCTTAAATTTACCCATAGATAATTCAACCGCGTCGTTTGGAAGTTTATCACTTACTTATCACTTTGAATATTATCACTTACAAGTTGGATAAAACTGCACGCACTAAAAGAAAATAAGACAGTGACAAGCAAACACATTCGTATTATTACATTAGTAAGAATATATTTAATTACCTGCATATAGGATTTTCTGGATGTGGCGTGACAGTTACATTTGCTATCTGCAACAGAGCAATAATAAGCGTCCTTCAATAAGGTAAACGTAATTGCATATTTTTGGACGAGGCTTATAAACGCGACCTTTTAGGGTTCAGCAACTATGTTTCGATTTTTACCTAAGTTTCTAGCCACAAATATAACGCATATGCAACGTTGTCAGTCATCGATATTTATCGCACATAACTGCCGATTAGAATAAAGAGCAGAAGAACGATGATGAACTTCTGATAAGAGGTTTTTTATGGTATTGGGAGGCAAACGAGCAGGCATGTCACCTGACGGTGAGCAACAAACGCCGCCCATGGACACCTGAACACAAATAGTATTGCACTTGCGTTGACAGCCCTCACAATGGGATATAGAAGGCGTCGGAAGTGGGATGGGAAGGGGATGGGGAAAAGGGTTGGGCCTCCGGATACCTCTCTCACCGAGCAAAACGCGGCAAAAGCCACTTTACTTCGATATTCTATGAGGTCGTGGTAATTCACCGGTCGAGCCGACCCATTCATGCAGCGAAATGCGTAGCTCTACCACTGTTAAGTTATCAAGTTTTTGAAATGATTTGAAAACAAGATCCCAGTCTACCGGCTCAGAGCCGAGGTGCTCACAAACACCAAGTCACCGAGACGACCTATCTTAGAATTTTATCACATCTTCAAACCTCTCTTCCCTATTTACAAACTTCCTTTTATAAATGTGTCATCATTATCTAATCACACATTGATAAATCTGTCGATCTTACCTCAAACACGAAGGTATCATCGTCCGTGGTATTTTTAGATTGTTCACCGGTGACGAGCACTCGTAACCCACCAGCGGTCACGTAACAGAAGGGCCACTGCCATGGTGTCGACCTGGAAGAAATACACGATAAAATATCTCAAGATACTGAAGACACCTAGAGTCGGTGATTGCTATATAGTGTGAGTATTATGATTTAAGTATTATGTCTGTCATGGGAAATCGAGCCAGCGGGTCACCTGCTGGTGAGCGACTAGCCCCCATTCCCTGAGAGGCGTATAAGATGAGATTGGGACTCTCCAAATCTCATCTCAAAGGCATCCGGACACCTTCCTTACCGAATGAAACGCAGCATGAGACACTGTACGTCGAACTTTTGAGAGGTCCTGGTATTTCACCGGTCGAGACCGACCACTCTGTTAAAAAATAATCTGTGGTGTGTAAAAATTCGTATAAGTACCTAACGTGCGATTCCTTCTGCAGGGGGCAGTACGCTCGTGGCGAAATCTCTTTGAGTAGAGTTACGATGTTGTCCAATATGACTGGTTGTATTATCGCTTCAAGCGGCGCCAATGTTACGAAAACCTCCCACGTGGTATCCTCGGTCTGTATTAATGAAAAAAATATATGTACTTTAAACCACAACTGTCTACTGAAGAGTGTGTACTAAACAGAATCAAAACTACCCATACTACTTACTACTACCCAAGAACAACAATTCTACCTTCCATCACAAAAGACAAATGAAGGGTCCACTGCAATAATGATGTATGTCCGTTGTGTATTGTTTTAAGAAAATTGGGGTTTAATTTTATAAACGGTGAAAAAATCAAATTCTGACCTGAACTAAATATTTTTTTTATTAATAAAGAAAGACCATGTATCATGGTAACATTACTTTTGTTGATAATCTTATATTGAGTACTATAAACTAATTAAAAAAAATATGATCTTAAGTAAGTGTTTAGAAATTAAGACTATAATGATCACTGTCCACACTGCATCAGCAGTCAATAATAATAGGTGTCCCAAAGATTGTTTAATTATCTTTTGCGTCTTTAATATTTGCAGCATCAGTAAGTTGCTCGTAATAACGTTTCGTTTGAGACCTTTTTTTTACGCGAGGAAATGCTTTGCACACCCCCCGCCCGGCAGGGGGTAGTGTGAGACTCCCAAAACATTAAACTGCAATCCGATCCTAGGGTTACCCACTAAAACCTCGCGGTGGCCTTCCTCCGGCGTTGGGGTGGCCTAGGACAGTGCATCGGCCCTCTGGTCTACCCCGCCGTCGCCCCCCCCCCCCCTCTGTCACGAGGGGGAGCTCATCCTCGGGGAGCCTCGGTGAAGCCCCCCCGGTCGGGGCGGCTCCGACCGCGCGCCGTAAAGATGCGCGCACTGGCGGCGCCTCCGACGACCCTCCCCGGCCGCACCGGGGGGTCATCCTTCCCGGGCCGCAACCCGGGTGCACCCACGGGGTGTGCGCCCTCGCGGCCCGTCGGCGGCGATCACTGAGCTCGCCGCCGCCGCCTCCGAGCGGGATCGGCTCTCTCCCGACCCCGCTCGGCGGCCTCCTTCTGGAGCATCACAGCTTCGCAGAAGGAGACCACAGCCCTCCACTCCTCCTCACCCGCCAACATTGCCGCGACCAACGCCGGCGGGGCAAGTCTCGCCCAATCCCGTCGACCTTGTTTGACATTAAATTAGCGAAGTGGCGGCCATTGCAAGGCGATGGACATTTATCATTATTGCCGTGAAAACCTGTGACACTGAGCGTTTTAGCCGTGTATCCAAATATTAAAAACATATTTATCGCGGAACTGCAAGCGATATTGCTGAATTTGTCAATGAAATAATAAACTACATATCTCAGTCGACCGAATGACATTAGTCACTAAGATTTTATTATTTTTGGACTTTCATCATTATTGCAGTGGACCCTTCAAATACAAGAACTTTCTGAAATTTTTGAAAATACTGAATGATTACATAATTTCACTTAGGAATCTATTTTATTACTGTAGAGCAAAAGCCTACAGTGTTCGAAATAGGCTTTTCTTAATAAGACGATTAGATAAAAGAGATTTAGATAATTTAATAATAATAATATCTTCGAAAATACACATACATAAATAACTTCACACCAAATCCCTTTCCGGGTAGGCAGAGTGAAGAAAGCGCCATAAGGCACGATTCTTACACTCTCACTCATCTTTCATGTAGGCGCGTCGATTTTTGTGACTTCTAATATAACCTTTTCAAGAACACGTTCTATTTGGTCATGGAATGTGTGTCTTGGCCGTCCTCGGCTCCTACATCCATCCATCCGCTTTTGCATTGTATATCTGCTTAGGCAATCTTGCATCATCCATTCTTTCTGCATGTCCTTTCTTAATTTGAAACCGACACTCTCTTTCAATCCAACTTCCATACAGCGCCCTCTAAGTTCCAAACTAAGCAACAAGATGATTGAGTTATGGAAACTATAAATAGGATATATTATTATATTACATACATATCCTTTTCTTGTAAATACAAAGAAAAACACCATTTGTCATAAAAATCTGTACTCGGGTGTGAGATCAAACCCATGAACTTCGATTCCGGAG
This sequence comes from Euproctis similis, assembly GCA_905147225.2. Taxonomy (NCBI): domain Eukaryota; kingdom Metazoa; phylum Arthropoda; class Insecta; order Lepidoptera; family Erebidae; genus Euproctis; species Euproctis similis. The sequence continues at coordinate 7,299,654 of LR990107.1, forward strand.
TCGGTAGTTTTACCAATGCACCACGAGGCTTATTTGATAAAGTAAATAAACTATAACTACAAGACTTACATCTTTGTGGTGCAACAATTTAGGATTTAATTCTTGTTTCCAGCTCTCGGGTATATTAGATAGTCTGAAACAAAATAATTGATGGTAAAATTATAACAAAACTTAACGCCTTTTTCTACCCGAAGGTGTAGGCAGCGGCTGTTAAACTTCGACTCGCCGTTATGTTTACGTCCCAAATGGAATGGATGGCCATGCCAATGCCATACACCAGGCCAAAAAAAAATTAGTCATCAATATTTATCGCACATAACTTCTGGTAAAGGTCGACCTAACCGAACCTACCACCATCAAATCAATGATGTGTTGGTGAGTGGTCACAACCGACGAGCATGTATGAAAGCGATGAAATGAGAGTGGAGGAAGCAAGAAATGTATGTCAGGATCGTAGAAAATAGAAAGAATTAGTCTCTGCCTACACCATGGGAAAATTGTGATTGTACGTATGTATGTATAACTTATAAAATGAAATTGAAAAGTCAAAAAATATGAGCCCAGATTCGAACCCATGACTTATTGATTCAGAAGTCGGGTGCTAGACCACTGGATCACCGAAAAACATTATTAAAACTATTTATTAATTCATATTCATGACACATGTCTTCCGAAAAGGCACCGGTGTGAGCCAGGATTTGAACCAGAAACTTCACAGCCAACTACAACCAGACTACTGAAAGGAGCAATATATGTATGTCATTACATAGTATAAAATAAAGTCGCTTTCCGCTGTCTTTCCCCTTTTATGCTTATATCTTTGGAACAACGCAACAGGATTTGATGCGGTTTTTTTTAATGGATAGAGGGTGTCAACGGGGTGGTTTTCAAGTAGTTATAGTTCATATGTAGTTGTAGTAATAGCTCTTGTATAGTGTAGTAAAAAAAGGTGTTGCTTTTCAAGATTTAGAGCTTTGATTGTAAACGCTATAAATATACTTTTGATGCGGAATAAATTTCGCAAGGACAGCTAGTATATATTTGATACAATAATTTATTTTCTTACTGCGCTTGTGTAATAGTGACCGATATGAAATGGTCTTCATTCTTGGCGCTGCGATTCTCCGACGCCTCCAACACTCGGCCGCTTAGCGCTCCTGGTACCCAGTCGTTACTACGTGTCCTGTTACAATTATATTATAAAACATTACGGGTGTAATGTCTAACATAAGAAAAATATAATCAATACTTATAATACAGTGGTAGAGCCATGCAGTTCGCTGCATTAATGGGCCGGCTCGACCAATAAAATACCGCACATGAATACATGCCGCGTTTCATGAGTTGAGAGAGGTATACGGAGGCCCAACCCTTTACCCTCTCTCCTTGCCATCTCACTTCCGATCCCTTCCATATCGCATTGTAAGAGCCGGCAACGCAACTGCAACACTGTCTATGTTCAGGTGTCCATGGGCAGTGTTTGTTGCTTGCCATCGGGTGACGACGCGGCCTTATCGCTTGCCCCGCCATCCCAATAAAAAACCTCCTACGAACACTAAGGTTGTGGAATGAAATCCTTGCCAATGTTTTTCAGTACCGCGGTACAGCATGAGTCCTCCAAGAGGGGGTCGAATCGATTTCAAAAGCATAGATATTGCATGTGTGATGGTGTAAACAAATTGAATTGGTTTCTACATATTGGAGATATTAAAGAAAAACTAGGTGAAGGAGGAAATAACACTTTTTACACTTTTTTTACAGATCTAACTTAGCCCGTAAATAACATTATTAACTCACCGTTCATAATGTCTGACGGAGGCGGAAGCGATTTTAACTTTGAGTTGATTGTAATGCGTTTGCACGTCCACGGTCGATATTATGTCGTCTGCGTCGAAAGCCAATTTCACAGAGTCCGATGCTATCACCAGTGAGAAGTGACTGATTACCCATTGGAACCATAAGAAAGTAGTCAACTTCGGTACTGAAATATTAAAAAAAAAAAACAAATACAAAACACAAAGTCATAATATTGTGTATATATACATAGATATCTTCACGCCAAGTGTCTTGCGGGAGAGACTGAGAGAGCGACATAAGGGGCAATTCTTACACGTTTCACTCTGTAATTAATAATTTATTTTTCATAACTCTACGCATTTTTTGCCCAAAAAGAATATGTGCCGGAACTTATTACCATTATCTAGTCTTAATTACAGTCAGTCATCGGTTTTCATCATACATAACTTGCGAAAAGAAGTCCGAAAAGTCCTCAGTGTGAGTCCCGATTCAAACCCACCAATTCTTAATTGTGAAACGGGTAGCTCGACCGCTGAACCATCCAGACGATTACTACTTTTTTTTATGCTGAAAAATTGAGTTAGTCATTGTAGAGTCTCACACTGTAGGTACTATAACTTTAATCCAACTCGTCAGCGTAAAAATATGTGTCAATAAATAAGACAATTTCAAATAACACTTACCATCATGAGAAGACCTATCAAATATCGCAATCAGATCAGAACTTTTGCTTTGAGTATCATCGGACTGAGTCTGAATTTCTTCTGATACGGATCTGGGAAAATAAAAAAATAAAAAATTTGCAGGAGCACACATTTAATAAACGATGGCGAAGGCAGCTTCAGTTACTAATTGAGATGTGATGTCTTGAAATTTCTTTCATACAAATGTGACATAAATCCGACATATTTCTTACTAGCAGACCGCGCGAACTTCGTACCGCCATATTTTATACATTTTCCACTAAAAAGATTATTGCCGCAATCATATTAATACCCCAAAGCTTTCCTCATAAATGGACTATCTAACACTAATATTTATTTCAATTCAAGTTATTGATACATACATACATAACTTCAGGCCAGATCCCTTGCGGGGTAGGTAGAGAGAACAAAGGGCCATAAGGCACGATTATTACACACCTCACTTGCTTAGCTGTTGATATTAGAGACTAACAACCAAGATATATTATGGTGATAATATTATCAATTTCAATCAACACTTTATAAGTAATATTAATAGAATGTCAGGGACTGACTGGGAAGCTTTTTGTCAACTTTTAGTTTTTTTTTTAATACTACTTAAACCTTTTTTTATTTGGTCATTGTCTTTCTACAAAAAAAAGACCGGGTGACCACATGTTTTAACCAGCATGTGTTTTTTATAATTTAAATGGTGTCGATTTGGCACCTTGGTATTACTCTTATCAAAATAAATTCACTACATTTTAAAAGAGATCACGATATTAAAAATGTAAATAGATGGGCAACTCTATGTGGTATGCTGAAGACCGTAAAGTCTTTATATTTTAGCAAAATACGCCAAGTCGAGGTGCGTGGGTATATCTTGCGCTTCGTCCATTTATATGAAGTTGCAATATTGTAAAAAATTAGGTACTTTTAAATAGACAGTGGTAGAACCAAGCAGTTCGCTGCATGTATGGGCCGGCTCGACCGGTGAAATACCTGCCGCGTTTCATTCGGTGAGAGAGGTACCCGGAGGCCCACCCCCCTTTCCCCATCCTTTCCTTTCCCCTATCCCTTAAAGGTCGGCAACGCAACAGTAACATTATATGTGTTCCTGGTGTCCATGGGTGGCGTTGATTGCTTACCATCAGGTGACACGCCTACTCGTTTGCCCTCCTATCCCATAAAAAAAATACAACTTTTAGGGTTTCGCGTTGCATATTACATAAATATAATGAACGGGAAATAACGCCACACGTTTCGGTAAACAAATAATCCAAAAATATATATAAATCGAATTTACGTGTCTTATTAGACTCGGAAATCATCATCATTCAGCAGACCGCACGAACTATGCACCGCCATATTATATACATTTATAACTAAAATTTATTGTCCCACTCTTATTAATAACTTAAACTTTCCTCAATAAATGGACTCTCTAAAACTAATATTTTTTTCAATCCAAACCAGTAGTTCCTGATACATACATACATAAATTCTCGCCAAATTCCTTACGGGGTAGGCAGAGAGAACAAAGTGCCATAAGGCACGATTATTACACGCCTCACTCGCTTAGCTAGTATGTATTAGCGTACTGACAACCAAGACATTGATAATATTTACAACTTCAAAGAAAGCTTTATTAGCAATGCCACTTATGAACAATGAATATAGCAATGAACTTGTCCCAAGTTTTTTGTCAACCTTTATTTTTTTTTTAATACTACATAAACAACTTTTTTTATTTGGTAACTATTGTTTACTTCAACGAAAAAAACGGGACACCATATGTTCAAACCGGGGTAGCTAACTCACAGTGAGTGTTTTTTTTATAAGTCAAATGATGTCGGTTTTGCGATTAAGCTTATCGAAATAAATTTACTACATTTTAAAAGATATCACGATCTTAAAAATGTAAAGTTTATTACATATATCTAGAATGTATTATAAATCAGTCACATCAGTCAAACCTTGTCAGTAGTAAAGTCACGCAGTTCGCTGCATAAATGGGCCGGCTCGACTCGTGGAATACCACGACCTCTCAGATTTTCGCTGAAAAGTGCCCTTAGCCGCGTTTCACTCGCTGAGAGAGGTATTCGGAGGCCCAATCCCTTTCCCCCTCCCCTTCCGAAACCCACTCCCGACCCCACCCATATCCCATTGTAAGGGCCGGCAACGCAACTGTAACACTGCATGTGGTGAGCTGGCCATGGGCGGCGTTTGTAACTATCATAAGCCTGCTCGTTTGCCCCTTATACAATAAAAATGTAACCTAATTCCTATCCTATCCTACTTCTAAGATATAAAATTCTCGAGTCACAATTTTCGTTCCCATACTCCTTCGAAACGGCTTGACCGATTCTCATGAAATTTTGTATGCATATCGAGTAAGTCTGAGAATTTTCAACCCTCTACGATCAACCCCTATTTTTTAAATTTAATTTTTTGGCAAGACAACGTTTGCCGGTTCAGCTAGTAATATATAAATGTGAATGTAAGTTTGTTTGTGTGTTATGCTTTCACGCGATACCTACTCAATCGATCATCATGAAACTTTGTACACATATTTTTTGAGGTAATTTACATATATTTGAACCCGGAGGAAAAACTTATAAAATAGTCTACAACAATATCCTACATACTCTTATAAAATTGTTACAGTCCAAAATTATTTATTTTTGTTACATAGAAATGTATTTTACCTTAAAAAAATGTTGTTAGTTTTTTAAACGTCATTGTATGTAGTAATTTTAAAAATTAATAATTCCAGTTAAGCAATAAAACAGAGTTATCATATTGATTAACTTCTATAGTAATGATCTTTGATACCTATTTAATGGATTTAATGCGAGCGAAGCCGCGGGTAAAAGCTAGTAGCTTTTATAAATAAAAATACCACAAAATACGATTTAATACTACAAATTTTAAATTCTAATTAAAGTATTGAGCGATATGATGACAAAGAGAGAAACAACAACACAACATAACTTGACGCCTTTTCTACTCGAAGGTGTAGGCAGCGGCTGTTAAACCTCGTTTCACCACTATGTTTCTATCCCAAATAGAATAGGTGGCGAATTTATTGCTATACCAGACACAAAGTTTATAGTCATCGATATCTAAATACACATAACTTCCGAAAACAATTTCAAAAAGTCATTGGTGTGAGCCAGAATTCGAACCCGCGACTACTTTATTCAGAAGTGGGGTTCTCGACAACTGGACCACCGATACCTTTTAGCAAGAAACAAATGTAAAAAAATCTACCTGCTAGCTGTCGCGGTCCGAGCTGTCCGAGTCGGATACATCATACGTAGTGTAACTAAATATTTCTATGAAATGAATACTTACATTTTGTATTTTGCGATATCTTTTGAATTAAATGTCGGAATTAAATTATTCAAAAAGTTCTAGAAAGGTATTGAATCTATCTTTTTAATGAAGTAATTTATTTTAAGGAGAATTAATATCAAGGTACAAAATAAAGCATTTTGATAACGACGTCAATTTAATTATTTTAAAAAATTCAAAAAACACTTATTGTGAGATAACTACAATAGTTAGACATATGGCGTCGCGGACTTTTTTATAGACAAATTTATGTTCTGTAAAAGTGTAGTACATTGTTTTGTTCTAGAATCAATAGTTTTCGCAGCGTTCACGATGTAAGAATTATTTTCGAGTCATTTTCTTAAACCTTGGGTTACATTATTGGACTTATAGTAAGGATCCCTAATTAATTTGAAAATATAATATAGCCTAAAGCCTTCCTCGATAAATGGACTATATACCACTGAAAGAATTTTTAAAATCGGACTGGTGGTTTCTGAGATTAGCGCGTTCAAACAAACAAACAAACAAACAAACAAACAAACAAACTCTTCCGCTTTATAATATAAGTATAGAAGTATAGATGGAGGCTGGGAAGGCAAACGAGCAGGCGTGTCACCTGATGTAAAGCGACTAGCGCCACCTTTGGACACCTGCAACACATACAGTGTTACAGTTGCGTTGCCGACCTTTAAGGGAGTAGGATAGGGATAGATATTATGGGGAAGTGGGCTCGGCCGTCGGGTACCTCTTTCACCGAACGAAACGCGGCATGAGCCACTTTAAATCGATCTTCTAAGACGTCGCGGTCAAGCCGGCCTATACATACAGCGAACTGATTGACTCTGCCAGTGTTAATTAATCCGGAAAATCAAAGCGTAATTGCCGCTGGTTACACCTTCGGATATTAAAGTTACTGCCCTTACAGTTTATCTTTTATAAAAAATTCGTTGTCAACGTTTTATTGGGTCAGCCAGTATAAAATAATTTTCACACAGCGGATATGATTGGAGAAACTAAATATAAATACAATCAGTTCATACCTTATAAGTGACTTGTGAGATTGTCCTACAGACGAGTGTGCTATATATTTAGGCGCGGTGATCATACCGCGTCCCAGTAATGTGACGATGTGTTTGAAGCAATGAATCGCCATCGCCACTACGTGGACCTGCAAATAGACGAAACAATAAAAACACATTCACGCTAATCTCTTAAGGAGTAGACAGAAAGATGTTACGGCGTAAGCACCATAAGACATGACACCTTACATACCCTCACTCGCTTCCCTGACTATCATGGTCATTCTTTCATATCGTCGGGTCTAAATAGTCGAATAGTAAACACAGCAATAGTTAATGTGAGTACTGACCTGGTCACGTTCAAGCCTGATGATTATAGGTGGCGTATCCGCATGTAGATGTACACCAAGGGATATTACTGGACCTTGCTTGATAGTCACTTCCTCTCTGATATCTGTTTCTGGAGAATTGGTCGACCTAGCTTCGGACGTCTGTTGCAATGTAATATAACATAAATATATATCATTTGACAAACTCTAAATGTATCACGCTTTTAATAACGTAAGGTATCGGCTGTACAAATTTTTGAGTAAACTTTTAATCGCATGTCTCTCTTTCGAGGACCTCTCAAAGTCACTCTTATCGATTGGTATACGTATGCATACTTTCTATGAAATCTACAAATTTTAAAATTTTCTCATTGTAAAACCTTTAATGAACATAATATAATATGGAAGTTAGACTTACCTCTGAATCTCTCCTTTCCTTTTTAGAACGCCTGCAAATAAAAGAAACCAATGTCACAAAAAGTAAACGTTAAAGAAATTATAAAGTGACCAGTCGTAATAATCAACCAATCAATTCCCCCCAATCATATAGTCATATATCAACATGCACTTATTAAACATTAAAAACAGACACGACAAACAGTATTTTCATATTAAAAGCAGACATCCGAATTTTAATTAATTGTATACAACTCTCCACATCTATTATGCTTCTGCCTTCTTCTTTTCTCCCTCGCTTCTTCTTATTCACTGATCTTATCAATTACTGACTGAATCGAAAGAAACGCCTTTTTTATGGTATTGGGCGCAAACGAGCAGGCGCGTCACCTCATTGGTGAGGAACAAACGCCGCCCATAGACACATGAACATAAATAGTGTTACAGTTGCCAGCCCTTACAGTGTGATATAGATAAGTCAGCAGTGGGATCGGAAGGGGAGGAGGGAAAGAATTGGGCCTCTGGATACCTCTCTCTCTCACCGAGCGAAACGCGATATGAGCCATTTTACGTCGATATTCTGAGAAGTCGAGGTATTTCACTGGTTTAGCCGGCCCATTCATTACACTCCTTACAAATTACATTCCCAATTTGAACTATGACTCTGTTGTGATCGAGTTTCTGTGTTGTAGTCGGAACAATGTTTGTTAGTTCAAACATACTAAGATACATAAATGACTATGACAAAAAAAAAACAAATTTACTATACATATTTATATTATTACCTGACTGGTCCCCGGAAGAATTCTTGCAAAGTTGATGGTTTGAATTCCACGCCGCTCGTGAAGAATTTTGTTTTCTGCGCAAAGAGGGTTCCAATGTGTTAGGGAATAATTATACTTTCAACATTATACATTCTGTGAATATGGGTCCATTGTTAACGAGACATGGGGTTAGACAAAATGGTAAGCCATAGTATCAAGCTTATAAGAACTTCAAGTGATAAATCCTCCATTAAAGTAGGATGTATCAGTCGAAGACGGCCAGGACAAACTTTCTTTGTCCAAATTGAACGCTTCCTTGAGGAAGGTGATATTAGAAGTCTTAACTTAAACTTGACACGAGTTGTGAACGGCAAAGAACCGACACGGATAGTTCCCCTTTTTATCTAAGGCACTTGTAGTCACAGAAAAAACTCACATGTTGCTCAACGGTTTTAGCTTCCTCTTTAGTATGTTTTCGTGGTGCAGTCACGTGTACAGTTTTTAACTGTTGGGATTTTATCATCACGGACACCGTGATAGTTGTGGTGACCAGGTCGAGCACTATCTTCGGCCGCGCCAGGGTCGGTTGTTGTTTGAGGGTCGAACGCAGTGTGGACGCTTTGTGATGGCGCTCTGTGGTCCCGTGGGATGTGGTGTCAACATGCGGCTCCAACGTATAACATGATACGTCCGCCAAACGAATCTTCCACGGAAAGGATTCTGCTTCCGGTTCTGATGAAAATACAGATCAAGTGGTAGAGTTCACTGCATGAGTGGGCTTAACCGGGAAAATACCACGGCTCTTAGAATGTCGACGTAAAGTTGTCCATTCCGCGTTTCGTTAGGTGACAAAGGTGTCCAGAGGTCCAACTCCTTCCTTTCCCTCCCTACTTACTTAAAGGCTGACAACGTAACTGTAACACTATCCGCTTTTCATATGTCCATGGGCTCTCATTAACCATAAAAAATTAAGCAACAAACGTAAACAATTTGTTTGAAATTATTGCAATTCTCTTTAGAATAGAGCTACAACTTTACCCTCAAGAGTTATCTTCATTTTTTAGAAATACAAGGAATCGAGATGTGCAAATTAAAAAATATTCCCAACTAAATGGTATACTTACTTTGATCTAAATAAGTAGGTCCATCATGCTGCACTTTGTGCCACAAATATTTAAGGGCAGAGTTCGAGTGCATCGCTATACGGCCCAAACTGTTAAATAAAAAAGAACGTGTCACAACTATACATTAATATAAAGTGTGAAATAAGCCATGTCTTACTGGAAACAAAAAAACATCAAAATTTGAATAAAATTAAAAGTTCTCGAATATTTATACATTTAAAATGTAATTTTAAGCAATTCTTTCGCAATTTGGTTTGCATATACGGCTCTTTTCGAAACGAAAGATCAATCACACTCTATAAAGGTAATTCGGAAGTTAGACAAATTATTTTGTTATTAAGTAAATAACCATCATTGTTTTATGTCTCTGTGGTCCAGTGGTCGAGCACCCCGCTTCTGAATCCAGAAGTCGAGGGTTCATATCCTGACTTATACCAAACACTTTTCGAAATTTATTTCGAAAGTTGTGTGTGATACCTATCGATGACTGAAAACTTTGTGCCCGATATGGCAATAGATTCGCCACTTATTCCATTTGGGACGTATACATAACGGCGAATTGAGGCTTAACAGCCACTGCCTACACCTCCAGGTAGAAAAAGGCGTGAAGTAATGTTATGTTATTCACCTTTTTTTTATTATTCTTCAACTCATAAGGATAATTACCTGATAGCAAGGACCCTGTGGCCGTTGTTGGCATGACGCTCCATTGCGTCTCGTAATGTAATACAGTCAAGAGCTGAAGCCGAACTCATAGTCACATACACCAGCACAAGTCCCATTTCAATATTGATCAGCATGTTGCGCAATCGCTGGTGGAGAGCAACCAGATTGTCACCTTGCCACCACTTTTCAATTAGCTTCGGCTGCTGAAGACAAATGGAATATGATATGAAAAATGGAGGCCGAAAATCCAGCCAGTTCTTTTTTATGGGATAGGATGGCAAACGAGCAGGAGTGTCACCTAATGGTAAGTAACTAGCGCGCCCATAGTAACCTGCAACACATATCGTGTTACAGTTGCGTTGCCAACCTTTAAGGGAGCAGGATGGGGAAGGCTGGGAAAGAATGGGGACGGGGTTTCGAGCCTCCAGGTACCACTCTCACCGAATGAGACGCCCCTTTACGTCGATCCTCTTAGAGGTTATGGTATTTCACCGGTCGAGCCGGCCCATTCATGCAGCGCACTGCTTGGATCTACTACTGTATTAAATAATTTAAAAATGTTTAAATTGTTTAAATCCGAAAACAGTGCATAATACTAGTGCACAAGAATAGATAAATAGAAAAACAACAGAAAAAAACACACATCTCATTACATGTTTCACCACATTCATAGATCGTCGTATATTTGTATCTTCGAATACTCATAAAATATGAATAGCACGTAAACGTAGATAGCGGCGTGCGTGCACGTGCGTATACATATAACGTTGATATTGCGATGAAACCTTGTCATAATTACAGCGGCGTGAAGTCATTCGTCTCAAAAAATACAGATAGCAAAAACATTTAACTAATTTGCTTATTGAATTACTCAATGTTGAATATTTTTTTTGGACAAGTAATATATAATGGCCAGTATTTAAAAAGTCTATGTTTATAATAAAAATATACACAATTCGCGCCTAATTCTTCGATGCTAATAATATGATCTAAATCAGAACTAGTTTCGGTTGTAAGGTGTGATGTCGAGTCAGGATGATACTTAAAAGTATAACAAAGCAGAATCATAAAAATTTCAACAATAACAATTATAACTCAATAGTAAGACGTATGCGCGTATCAACGTTGCGAAAGGTACTTACTGTTTACCTAGGTCGTCACTACAAAGATGGCGGTCAAGCGGATCGCAATATGAACGCGCGCGGGTAATACATACTATTTAAGCTTGTGCCTAGAAATAGTGGCAGGTCTGTTTTATGGTACAAGGGGCAAACGAGCAGGTATGTCTCCTGATGGTGAGCAACAAACGCCGCCCATGGACACCTAAACACATAGTGTTACAGCAGCGTTGCCGGCCCTTACAATAGGAAATTAACGGGGTCGGGACTGTGGGTGGGAATGGGAGGGGGAAAGGAATTGGGCCTCCAGATACCCCGCTCGCCGAGCAAAACGCGGCAAAAGCAACTTTACGTCGATACTCTGAGAGGTATTTCACCGGTCGAGCCGGCCCATTCGTGCAGCGAACTGCGTGATTCTACTACTGTAGTTGTTGGAATATTTAAGATTTTTTTTATTCACATTGTGATATCGTATGAATTTTGTAAGTTTTTTCTCATTTAATTCTATTGGTTTTTTTTGTTATCTTATTTCTATATAATTACTTTATTTTTTGTATGGATTTATGATCCGAAATAAATGGTTATTTATTTATTAAATTAGGATAATCTCATACGAATACCTGTAGTACGGGTTTATTTTCCTTTTTCTCGCTCCGCTCACTGCTGGAAGCTGCGCTGGTACGAGGGCGCATGTGAACCAACTCAGCACCTGATCCAATCCGACTGCCGCGCCCCAAACTTGACGACTGACCATATAAACATATATATGTATATTCTTTGTACCTTTTAAGAATACTAAAATTTATTTAAATATAGATTTAGAGCTCGATTTTATATATTTCTCGAAAACATTATGAAGAAATTGTAACGGCATCCCTAAAGGTATACAGTATTTTAAAAAAAATTGGCTACATGTTTACGCCTATGTCGTATACCACGGAACCGATGTGAGATATAATTTTATAAATGGGGAAAATTGATATTCAAAAACTCTATAAAGATATATACCTACACATTGCAGCTAAGTGGCATATAAATGGTAGATTAGAACCAAAAATAATAATAATAAGATAGCCTTTTATTAGAGTTATGAAAGTCAAAGAAGCAAGTGACGCGTAATAATCGTGCTTATGGCGATCTGTTCTCTCTATACCCCGATAGGGATTTGGCGTGAAGTTATGTGTGTATGTGGTAGAAAATAATTACCGGAGTTGTCGTTTTTTTCTGGAATATCAGCTGCGTGGAGGAACGTTCTCGGTATCCAGAATAGTCTGTACAGAAAACAAATATTATTATTTTAATTATATAGACTTTTTAAAACATTATGATTTTTTTTACATTACATTATAAATAGTCTCGGTGGTCCAGTGGGAGAGCACACGGATTCTGATCTAGAGGTCCGGGTTCGAATCCTGACACTGGCTCACACCAATGACTTTTCGAAATTGTTTTCGGAAGTTATATATTGGATAAATATCGATGACTGAAAACTTTGTGCCCGGTATGGCAATAGGTTCGCCACCTGTTCCATTTGGGACGTAAACATAACGGCGAGACGAGGCTTGACAGCCGCTACCTACACCTTCGGGTAACACAAGGCGTGAAATTATGGAAAACATTATAGGTTGTCTTACAATAAATTTGTCGTTTATAACCACCGTCGTTTATTTCAAAACTTTTTTTTTAAATGTAACTTTATAAACTTTATATATTATCATGAAATTCCTAAGAACACGCCTGACAGATATATAAGATAAATTTACCAACCTTTGTTCAATCGACGACCGTGTATGACAAGAGTTAAGAAAGTCAAAGAAGGCAATGAGATCGAGAAAAAGTATCGTGCCTTATGGCGCTCTATTTATTTTGCCTAGCCCTCCAAGCACTTAGCGTGAAGTTTTGTATGTATGTACTAACCGTTCATTCTGTATACAGATTTGTACGCTAGCCACGTAATAAAGAGCGGGTCAACGGATACAGCCATGGGTTCCGTCCACACTCCCACATAATCGAACGAGTTGGCCACAGTTTCACGACACCACTGCCATGTCATACGCAGGTAAGGCCTGTGAACATAAAACGACTATTATTTTCTTTCTTTATAGAATAGGAGGGCAAACTTGCAGGCGGGTAACCTGATGTTAAGCAACTACCGCCGCCCATGGGCACCTGCAACACATATAGTGTTGCAGTTGCGTTGCCGACCTTTAAGGGAGTAGGATGGGGTGTTGGCATCCTGAAACCTCTCTCACTGAACGAAACGCATAAGCCACTTTACGTCGATATTCTGAAGGACCGTGGTATTTCACCGGTTGAGCCGTCCATTTATGCAGTGAAATGCTTGGCTCTACCACTGTTAGAACTATTATAAAATTAATGTATCAACTAGCTGACCCCGCGAACTTTGTTTCGCCTCGGAAGCAATTAATAAAAGAAAATTTCTTTTAAAAAATATCTGGCAAGTTACTACATATTCATATGAATGTAATAGAAAGCACGTGGAAGTAGACGTAGAGAGACATAGAAGTAGTAGAAACCAAGTAGTCACGGTGGTCCAGTGGGAGAGCACACGGATTCTGATCCAGAGGTCCGGGTTCGAATCCTGACACTGGCTCACACCAATGACTTTTCGAAATTGTTTTCGGAAGTTAAGTGTGATAAATATCGATGACTGAAACATTGTGCCAGGTATGGCAATAGGTTCGCCACCTATTCCATTTGGGACGTAAACATAACGGCGAGACGAGGCTTAACAGCCGCTGCCTACACCTTCCGGTAACAAAAGGCGTGAAGTTATGTTATGTTAAAACAAACGAGCAGGCGTGTTACCTGATGGCAAGCAACCATCGCTGCCCATGGATATCAGCAATACTTATAGTGTTACTGTTGCGTTGCTGACCTTTAAGGGATAGGGAATAGGCAAGGATGGGGATGGGGGGTGGGCCTCCTGGTACATCTCTCACCGAACGAAACGCGGCATTAGCCACTTTACGTCGATCTTCTGAGAGGTCTTGGTATTTCACCGGTCGAGCCGGCCCATTCTGCTATGTGCAGAAAACCTGATGACACGTTTTGTAGTTTAATATATGGAGACAACCTAACATGTCAAGTTACTATTGAAATTATAATATTAATTATAAGTATACGCACGTAGAAGTTGGAGCGTCCGGTGCTGAGAAAAGCCAAGCTTGATTTAAATCACCAGGGGCTGCAATGGAAAAAAAAACATCATAAGTAAACACTTTGGACAGTCCACCCTAACATCTTTACAACCGGTCCAAGTCTGTAAGCAATGTCCATTACTGCGAAATAGGTTAATTTCGAAGGTAGATCATAAGTAAAGATAATGCGTCCTACATACTTAAAACGATTATATTATATATAGATTATATTCCATGACCATATAGGACGTGGCCTGGAGGAAGGTGATGTTAGGAGCCTCCTCAAAAATCGGCGCGCGTGCATGAAAAGAGTTATGAAAATCAAAGAAGCGAGTGAGGCGTCTAAGAAGCGTGCCTTATGGCGCTCTGTTCACTCTGCCTACCCCGCAAGGAATTTGGCGTGAAGTGATGTATGCATGTATGTATATACTTAAAAAAATGAACAGCACTTACTAGGTTCATGGTGAGCGGTAGCTTTAGCAGACACCATTGACACTGCGTGTGAGTTAATGTTCTTGGTGAAGTAACCGCGCATCGTTAGTTCCTCAAGAGCAAAGTCTATTGCCACCGCCTCTGAAAAGTATGAGTTTATGGTAAAAAGGAGGGGAGTAAATTCACAAGAGATCCTTCGAGGCAATTTTAAAAGTAATTTTAAACCCTGGAGACGAATATACTTAGTCTGGCCATAAATACTGTTACAACTAAAAATAAAAAAGTATTACATTTGAATTTGGAATCTGTCATTTTTATACGATTGTTCATTGTGTTTTCTCGTTTTGGCGCCAATACATTGTACAATATTTTGCGATATTAAAATGGAGTGGGGTGATAAAGAGAACCGAATCGCTGTGATTGCATTACACAAAGTAGGTATGGAGCCAAATGCAATTTTTAAAACTCTCCATACACTTGGTATTAGTCAAATGTTTGTGTACCGGGCTATTAATAGGTACAATGAGACCTCCTCTGTATAAGACAGAAAAAGACCTGGCCGTCCACGTAGTGTTCGTACGAAAAAGGTGGTCAAAGCACTAAGGGAAAGAATTCGAAGAAATCCTGTCTGCAAGCAAAAGATTTTATCTCGGGAGATGAAGATAGCACCTAGAACAATGTCGCGTATTTTAAAAGATGACTTAGGACTTGCAGCCTATAAAAGGCGCACTGGTCATTTATTAACTGATAATTTAAAAAGGAATAGGGTGTTAAAATCTAAACAACTACTGAAGCGGTACGCAAAGGGAGGTCACAGAAAAATATTGTTTACGGATGAAAAAGTTTTTACAATTGAGCAACATTTTAACAAACAATATGACCGTATTTATACTCAAAGCTCTAAGGAAGCTTCCCAA
This sequence comes from Euproctis similis, assembly GCA_905147225.2. NCBI lineage: Eukaryota > Metazoa > Arthropoda > Insecta > Lepidoptera > Erebidae > Euproctis > Euproctis similis. Next base: position 7,315,399 of record LR990107.1, read on the forward strand.
TAGTTGACAGAGTGCAACTTGGGCATTATCCGACTTCAGTGATGGTTTGGTGGGGTGTAAGCTACGAAGGAGTGACTGAGCCATATTTTTGTGAAAAAGGTATCAAAACATCGGCACAAGTGTATCAAGATACCATTCTTGAAAAGGTAGTCAAGCCCCTTAACAACACCATGTTCAATAACGAAGTATGGTCCTTCCAGCAAGACTCGGCACCGGGTCATAAACCTCGGTCCACGCAATCTTGGTTGGAAGCGAACTTTTCGGACTTCATTAGAGCTGAAGACTGGCCGTCGTCAAGTCCCGATCTTAATTCACTGGATTATGATTTATGGTCAGTTTTAGAGAGTACGGCTTGCTCTAAACGTCATAATAATTTAGAGTCCCTAAAACAATCCATACGATTGGCAGTGAAGAATTTTCCCATGGAAAGAGTGCGTGTTTCTATTGATAACTGGCCTCAACGTTTAAAGGCCTGTATTGCAGCCAATGGAGACCACTTCGTATAAGCTTTTTATATTTTATATCGTTTTATATTTATGTATTAAAGTAACACACTGTAAAAGTAATAAATGTTATTTGCAATTCAAAAAAAATTTTTTTCTTTGTTACAATATTTATGGCATGACTAAGTATACAGTACAGTTTTTGTCAAAGAAATGAGTTGGTAATTTGCGAATCTTTAGATGGATGTGTGGAATGACAAAAATGGATAAAATACGGGATAAATATGTAAGAGGAAGAGTGAAAGTACCGTCAATAACTGAGAGGATAAGAGGAAATGCGCTTTGCATGGTGTGAGCATGTAATGAGGTGGGATGATGTACACCTTGCATGAAGAATGATAAACCTGAACGTGGAGGAACTTTAAGAGAAGAGGAAAACCTAAGAAAATATGGATGGATTGTGTGAAAGGTGACATGAATAAAAAAGGTAGTGGAAGATTCGATTGATAGGGAAGTGTGGAAAAGAAAAAGCTGTTGTGCCGATCCCAGATAATGGGAACAGCGCAAGAAGGTAATAAATTGAGTTATTTTTATAGGATAAGAAGGCATAGAGCAAGCGTGTCACACACACACACACACATCTAGTGTTACCGTTGCGTTGCCGACCTTTAAGGGAGTAGGATAGGAAAGGATGGGGTAGGGGGTGGGCCTCCGGGTACCTCTTTCAGCGAACGAAACGCGGCATGAACCACTTTACGTCGTTGTTCTGAGAGGTCGTGGTATTTCACCGGTCGAGCCGGCCCATTCATGCAGCGAACTGCTTGGCTCTATTTATTTGTATGCGGATATTTTTATAGGTTAAAGAAGAATAGAAAGTGTACCTTCATCATTGAGAGCATCTTTAGGAAGTGATGAATATTTTAAAGCTACAGAGAGTTGTTCGTTCATCAGAGATAGAGGCACTTGACAAGCGGCTTGCAGTCGCGCCGCCGAACCGCATATGTTCAATTCATCTGTGACATAAAATAAATTTATTAAAAATAGTCTCATAGTCTCAGTAGTCGAGTGGTCGGCTTCAGAAACCAGAGGTCTCGAGTTCGAATCCTGGCACAAACCAATGACTTGTCGAAAGTTATGTGTGATTCATAAATAGGTAATTGGTGCGCCACCATTTGACATTCAACATAACGGCGAGTCGAGGCTTAACAGCCTCTGCCTACACCTTCGGGTGGAAAAAGTCGTGAAGTTATGTTATGTTATTATTATTTTTTCTATAAATTCGAAGCTTTTTCTACGCGAAGATGAGAGCAGAAATTTCTAAACAAGTTGTCAGTCGTTGATATGTATTACGTATAACATCGAAAAGTAATTCCGAAAAGTCATTGGTATGAACCAACAATTGTATGAGCTACTTCCAAATTTTGTGTATATAGACTTTACATACTATCTCTATATGGCAACAATAGGCTAGTTTGCTAAATTTAAAAAATTGGTTAATAAAAATACTCCAGGCTGTCATAGCGCCTTGAATAACGTCTCGCCGTGGCTTACTTGTGTTTGTGTAAGGACGTTGTCAATGATTTTAGTAATTTTTGGCATTGTGACGTCATTCAAGACGGCATTTTCTGATTGTCATTCAGTGTCACTGGACTCAATAACTAGTATATTTATGTTATAGATTTTCGCGAATCATAATCATAACTAGTATTTAAGATTTTCTTTTATAAAAATATTAGTTGACCCGGCGTACTTCGTTCCGCATCAAAAGAAATAAATTAGTAATATTTGGATCTTAAAAAGTTCAATTTGTGCTATTTATCGGCACGCGTTTTGGCGCGCAAACGCAACTGCTATGTACAGCTATGTTAATACTGTAATATCTTCGTAAATATTAGTGTAAATTACATGCTGTAAATGGCTATCTATATTAAAAGCACAATCTATTTAAGACACTTAATTGGACGAAAATTAATGCTGTAACGTTTAAAATTGCTTCGTATTTAAGCCATTATTTCTCGTAAAAAGTTAAAAAATAATAATGGTCATTGTGGGTTATCCCTAAGACATAGACATATGCCCTCGCGGACTTTTTTATAGACCTTTTAAAGGTGTATAATAATGTAGTACATTGTTTTGATTTATCACTTAGGGTTCAGGCAGCGTTTTCGATTAAAGTTTTAAATCTTGAAAATTATCATTTTTTTTCACTACACTATTCATGAATTATAGATCAAAACCACCCCGTTGACACCCTCTAACTATTAAAAAAATCCGCATCAAAATCCGTTGCGTAGTTTCAAAGATTTAAGCATACAAAGGGACATAGGGACAGAGAAAGCGACTTTGTTTTATACTATGTAGTGATTAATAATCTTTTTTTTTAATCTCTCTCTCTCTCTATCTCTCTCTCTGTATATCTTAATCAATAGTTAGAAACTTTAATCCATCCGATTCATTCTTCTTGGCAAACTAGCCTAATATATCCTGACATGACGAATTATTTTCTAATACAATAGGGATCGTGCGTCTAGACTTTTACGCCAACTAGTGGCAAGCATCCGAAACAGTTGGGATCATGTATTCAACGTAAACATATGTGATTAACTTTTAAATAATTATAAATAAAAAATAAAACATTTTTTTAAACAATGCCTGCTTCGAGAAAAATATGTTGTATTCTAGGATGTAATAATACATCACGTCGAGAACGTGGATTTGGTGTGGAAGTGAAATTTTACAAATTTCCAGAGAGCGTGTTAGGAGCCTCATGGAAAATATTAAAACGTAAACAGTGGATAAATGCAGTGAAAAATTACGTGTAAGTACAATATTAATTAAAATTTATAAAATCGAAATGCACCATTCAGTAAAATTATAACATTTAAAATACGACGTATGTAATAATTGATCATTTAATTGATGAAATTTCAAATATTTGTGTCATTTATTTTATAGTAATGACTTAACCATTTACCTTTCTCATCATTCCGGCCATGTATTATATTATTGACTACAAGTTGAAATCCGTATTTTATGATTTTTTCTATTGTTATAACTTTTTTTAATGTTATTAAATGTTTGTTTTGATCCCACTAACTTCACGAATAAAACACCAGAGAGCGCTAAGTCTGACAGTAGTGCTGCCTCTATGTTTCACGCACGATCCCTATAATCCGATCATTTGCACCTAATTGTACAAGGTTTTCGCAAAGATATTTACCTATTTTGGCGGTGTAACTCATTTCAACTGGTTCCCTTTTGCTGAAATATTCTTTATGGAGTAATTTATGCACGACAAGACGCAAATCAGTTCTGACGCAAGGTCTATGCTGTTCATCATCCATTGACGAAATGTACACCTGTGCGTCGGTGACAGTCATGCTGAGGTGAAGGTGCGCTCCGTGCCACAACGGACCACTGAATTGTGGAACTTGACAAGCGGCTGCACAAATTCTAGAAAATACGGTCTTACATTAACTCATAAAAATAAATTCATTCATGATCATTAGATAAAAAGAAGAATCTATTTAGTAAGGTTTTAGATTATGTCATCACGCCATGATTAAAAGGAGCGAAACAACTAGTATGAGATATGGCATGGTTATAACTAAAAAATCAACATCTAGTAGTTTTAAGTTCATTGAGTTATTAGATTCGCTTTCACATTCAAGACAGTGTGATGAAAGGGAATCTAAGCTCCGTGAATGTTTTTTTATGTGACGATTCTAAGTACTTTGTAAAGTCTATGGAATAAAGATATTTTGAATTTGAATTTGAATTTATTTAAAGAAACAAATAAACCAGATAAAACTGTTGTAGCTTTCAGTTTTCCAATGGTTTAAAAAACATGATCTTTAGACTTCACCTGTCAGGGTACAGTGGTGAATTGATGGACATAGTGGTCTTTGGCAGGTTCACGTTCAGCACAACGGGCGCGCGCAGAGGTCTCTCGGCCAATGAATGGTTCCAGGGTATCATGTGAATCAATAGTCCCCGGCTTTCAAAGTAAAAACGACGTTCTGGCAAGTTATCAGTCAAGGCGTCACACTCCTCAATAGTCAGTGTACGCTTCGGTTGCACTGGAAAATACCTATGTTCTAAATTTTCGTACGAATATAAATAAACAGACTACTTAAGTAAAGAAGGATTCAACTAAATTCAAAATAGCTTACAAACAATAGGTAGACTTAGATTACCAGACATTTCACACAAGGCTAAAGAATTTTTGAAATAAAGAAAAAAATAGAACCAATAGAGGAACAATAAATAATTAAATGCTGTTTTTGATAAATATAATAATACAGATATTCAGACACTCACCAAAACCTTTTCCCGCATGGTGTAGAGGTTGCAATTCCTTAAATGTAGAGAGCAGTGTGCCAAGCCTGTGTACGAGTCCCATGCATACCCTAATCTCAACTGGTTCCAGTTTAACTTTTATACGACAGTCCTCCGCCCAGTCGCTGAAAAAATATCAAAATCAAATAAATACTTATTTTATAGACACTTTAAATAAAATTGATAATTTTAATTTAAGAAATTTGAGCATAAGAGAAACCTTATGCCGTTAATATAGCCGTGCTCGTTTATCATACGGACTGCCAACGAATGGGACAAACCACGTGTGTCGTTGTTCCCAAACAAGATAGTGAATTGTAACACTATATGTGTTGCAGGCGTCCATAGGCAGCGCTGGTCACTTACCATCAGGTGACACGGATGCTCATTTGCTCTCCAATGCCATAAAAAAAAGTTTTTCGATAAAGTCGAATATATCAATCTCACCTGTACTCAAAGTCTACGGGCGGATTATCGTAAGGGTTGCTCATGGGATCTGGTGGTGTCCGTTCATGTATATATTCGACAATAAACGCCGGCGACAGTTTGACCCACATCTCATTGGGCTCCTCGTACAACTCTTTGGGTTCCTTGCCATTCTCCTCGGAGGCGTGCGGCTCCTCTTCAGGTTCCGTCGAACTGTGAGGGGCCTGGGACACGTAAAATTATAAATCTCATAATAAAATAACATAAACATGACATAACATAACTTCACGCCTTTGTTAACCGAATGTCAAGGCAGCAGCAGTTAAGCCTCGTATCGCCGTTATGTTTACGTCCCAAATGGAATGTAATAGGTGGCGAACCTATTGCCAAACCGGGCACAAAGTTATCAGTCATCGATATTTATCACACTTAACTTCCGAAAACATTCTTCCAACAACCGTAAACATAACGCCGAGACGAGGCTTAGCAGCGGCTACCTACACCTTCGGGTAACAAATGCGTGAAGTTATGTTATGTTATATTTACCTACTTGAGTTAGGCAATATCAACAAAAAGGACAATTAGGACGTAAGAATAGGTCATACGAAATACAGCGATACAAGTGCAAAGAACAGCTGCACTGTATCTTTCTCGCTCAGGCACACGCAGCGGTCCCGAGTCTATCAAGCGGATACCACAACGTACCGTCTCTGGTGAAGCCCGGTACTCTTCGTCGACAGCCTCAGCCAGGTCTACTTTGAGGCTGGACGGTAGCAATCCGGACAGGAAATTTTCCGGCCAAGTCCAGTTTTCATGCATAGGTTGCACCCTCTTCAAGTAAATTGTTGGTTCATCCAATGACTGTAACAAAAAGAAAATAGGGTACATAGCATTACAAATATGAATTCACGAACTCAGAATAAAACGCACACGGTATTTTTGTGTTAAAAATACAAACACACTCTGTGATTTATTAGTTGGATATAACCCTTATTATGGGATATTATCAACTTCCCAATTATCGTCACTTAAATTTTAACGCATACACTTATCATGCTTAAATTTTAAATGAATTGATAAATGACATTAAAACAACTTTTAGGATTATATCGCGTTTATTTATTACTTATTTTTATTTATTTCCCGATGTTTCGAACTCTTTACAGAGATCATTTTCACGAGTGATGAACAGCAAGACCCTGGAGTATATAAGCTGGACTGTGATTGTGGATTCTCTTATATCGGACAAACAAAGAGGTCCATTAAAACCAGGATCAAAGAACACATAGCTGATGTGAAACACAACCGCTATAATAAGTCTGCTGTTTGTGTACACTGTAGGGAGGGCCCAAAACACTACATCAGGTTTGACAAACCACAAATCCTCGCCAAAGAACAACATTATCGTCCCAGGATAATATGCGAGGCTATTGAAATCAAAAAACATCTAAAAAATTTCAATAGAGAAGATGGCTGGAAACTATCACCTAGCTGGAACCCAGTCATAAGTCTCATCAAACCTAGCCCACAATCAAACAGCTCAAGACAGCGGGATACCATTAGTATAGTTTGCAGGTCAGACCCACATCAGAAACCAAAATAATGTAGAATTTTGAATAGTACAGCATACAATCAAAATAATTTTATTAACTTGAAAACCAAGTTTCTTTCCTCAAAATATCACAAATAATAGCACTATCAATAGCCTGTCCAAAATGAAATAATAATCAGTTTTGAAGAACAGCCGCTGAGTTTTCTTGCTGGGTCTTTCTCAGGACTGGACGCGTTTGTGACCCAGTGGTAGATTTTTTTACAAATACTTACCTTTAAATTTAAAATCAATCAATATTTAATAATAGTTATACTCTGATTTTACCTAATTTAGAAAAAATAAGATAATTATCTAATTCAGTTGTGAACCATTGTTTTCCATCAGCATCTTTTGAGATAATTATGAAAAAAATTACAAATTTAAAATTAAACAAACATAATAATCTCATTATTCTAGTAGAAAATACAGGAAATGTGAACAAACAAGATATTGTTAATTATTGTGACTATTTGTTGTCCCTTAACTTAAATAGTATAATTTTGTTCACATTCCCCTACTGTAAGAAGCTGTCAGAAGCAGAAAATAATCTTAGGTATAAGTTGAATAATGTGCTTCATACAATAAGTACATATAATGATAAACTTCATTTGATTGATACTAACAGTTTTGTTAGCACAAAATTTTACAATCTGACAAAAGGTAGATATTACCTCAATAATAGTTTTAAGCGACAGATAGCACTTTCGCTATCCTATTTTTTTGATATTGTAGCCAATAACCTGGCTACTAATTATACCTGTATTGGGAAGACTATTGGTATAGAATCTTCCAGTACCTGTTCATTAAACAATGACATTAATTATAATTTAGCTTCTATTAAGCTTATGTCTGACATTCCTATTATAAATCATTTAAATTAGTCAATGAGACAACAGAGGTAACCACCTCTAGCTCTAATTCATTACATTCTCAATTAATTGATTTAGCAATACAATCAAATGATAAATATAACAGGTCACACTGCCCACATAAATGTAAAAAAAATAATACAGTTAATGATATTAACCTGGTGCATCAGAATATATATTGTATGACTGAAGGCAAGCAACTAGAACTGGAATTATTCATGAACGCTGATAACATTAGTATTATGTGTATCACTGAACATTGGTTGAAGAAGCATCAGCTTATGTTTAATTTCAGCAACCACCAGGTAGGCAGTTCATTCTGCAGGGTCAACACAGTACATGGGGGGTCGCTTATCTTGCTTAATAAAAACCTTAAATTTAAAGAACGGAAAGATATTGTGTCCCTCTCTGTAGAATGTTCCATAGAACTGTCCTGTGTACAATTGGAGCAGTTCATTGTTTTATGTGTATACAAACCACCTGCTGCGGACCTTAACTCTTTCATAGAAATCATGGATGAAGCCCTATGCAAAGTTGGTAATTCAGATAAAAGTATTTTAGTATGTGGAGATTTTAATGTGAATATTCTTGCTAATACAACTGCAACTTGTAAAATTCTAAGTCTTTTTAAATCCCATAATTTGGTTAATTTATTTATGGAGCCTACTAGAACAACTGCTACTACAGCTACCTGTTTGGATAATATATATACAGATATTAATCCTACACAAAAAAGTATTATTAATAAATTAGATTCTGATCATTCTGGGCAAATGATTACAATAAAATTAAAAAATAAAAATGAAGCGAAGAAAAAAATTTCTTTTGTGCCAGTAACAGCTGGTCGCTTGAAATGTATGAAAGCTAACTTAGCCAATAACTTACCTTTTTTAGATAATGAATTAGAACCGAATTCAATGTATAGTTTATTTTTTAATTGTATTCTTCGCGAATTTAACCAAATATTTACTCCCAGGGAGATCACTGTTGCTAATAGCCCCGTCTTTGGCGACTGGGCAACCACAGGGATTCATAAAAGTAGGCAAACTTTGTACATGTTGTACTATGAAAGACAATTCAACCGCAGTGAAGAGTTTGGCAATTATGTAAAATTATATTCAAAGATTTTCAAACGTGTTTGTAAAGTAGCGAAATCTATTTTCATTAAATGTAAAATAAGAAATAGTAGTAACACAATCAAAGCCACTTGGAGAGTCATCAGTGAAGAGACTGGTAAGAGTCCGGCTAGGGATTCAGAATTTAAGTTATGTGTCGATGGCCATGAGACCAGCTCAGATTATGAGGTGGCCAATGCCTTTGAAAATTTTTTTTCTGTTTTCCCCGTCAATCTTACTAGTGCTCTAGGCTCTTCCACCTCCCTTGCAGACTCGTTACTTAAAGAAAACGTGCCTGAATTTTTTAACGGTTTTAAGTTTCGTCATGTCGATAGGTTTGATCTAAATGTCGCGCTTAAATCAATTAATATTAAGAGGACGGCTGATTTGTGGGGCATTTCTGTATATATTATAAAATCTTTATTTAGCACTATCGCTCCCGCTTTAATTGTGATTTTTAATAAATGTATTGATTGTGGTGTGTTTCCTGACCTGATGAAACTAAGCAAGATTATTCCGTTGCATAAATCAGGTAGTACATTAGAACCCACTAACTTTAGACCAATATCTGTACTACCTACATTAAGTAAAATTTTCGAAAAACTAATCCTCGCTCAGTTACTTAAATACTTTAATGAAAATAGTCTGCTGCATAATAAACAATTCGGTTTCACTCGAGGACGGTCAACATATGATGCTGGGGTAAAATTACTCGAAAGTATATTTGAGGCTTGGGAGGAGTCGCAGGATGCCTATGGGGTATTTTGTGACCTATCTAAAGCTTTTGATTGTGTCCAGCATAAGACTCTGGTCAGAAAACTACATCACTATGGCATAAGGGGCATTGCTTTGGATCTTCTTACTTCTTACCTACGTAATAGGATCCAAACAGTAGATGTTAACGGAAAGAGATCACATGGATCAGCCGTAGCAATGGGGGTGCCGCAGGGCTCTATCTTGGGACCTTTCCTGTTTCTTTTGTACATTAATGATCTACCTTATCTTGTAAAGGACAATCATGAAATAGTTTTGTTTGCAGATGATACTTCTTTAGTTTTTAAGGTAAAGAGACAACTATCATTAATTGACGATGTAAACAATGCTCTTTCAAAGATAGTAAACTGGTTTAGTGCTAATAATTTGCTTTTAAATGGTAGCAAAACCAAATATGTTAGATTTTTCACAAAAAATGTTAAACAAGTAAAAACCAGTGTCGTGATGGACAACAGGAGACTGGAATTGGTCAATAAGGTTGTCTTTCTTGGGATAACATTAGACTCTAAACTACAGTGGGGCCCACATATAGAGACGTTATCTGGTAGACTTAGCTCAGCCGCTTACGCTGTAAAGAAAATACGTCAACTGACCGACGTTGATACTGCACGTTTAGTATATTTTAGTTATTTTCACAGCATTATGTCATATGGTCTATTGCTTTGGGGTAGTGCTGCGGATGTAGACTCGGTCTTTGTGCTCCAGAAACGAGCTATTCGTGCTATCTATATGATGAGTCCCAGGGATACACTGAGAAGTAAATTTAAAGAGATACGAATAATGACGTTACATTCACAATATATTTATGATAATTTAATCTATGTTCATAAAAATATAACTAAATTTAAGAAAAACAGTGATATTCATCAATTAAACTTAAGAAATAAAAACAAACTTGCTGTGTCCACTACTAGGCTCCATAAAATTTCTAACGCGTTTCCAGGTCAATGTATACGCTTTTATAATAAGCTTCCAAACGACGCGGTTGAATTATCGTTATGTAAATTTAAGAAATATGTTAAAAGTAGACTATATTCAAGGGCTTATTACTGTATCGCAGATTATATCAATGATAAAACCGTTTGGAATTGAATTGCTTCTCTTGTGTTATATTGTTTGTATTTGCTGTAGCAAAATATTGTTAATCTGCTAACTAAACATTACTGTTAATTGGTAGGATTGTGTGCAATATGACGTTTCTCACCGGCAAGCTTACTAATTTCTTTTTTTGTTTTGTCTGGGATCTTGAATAAGTCATGCTCACTGAAAAGTCCTTGCTTATAGCGGCGTCGTTGATCGGGTCGCCACCTTCCCTAAAATATGGCGAGGGAGGCGATGGCTGAGATATGGGTCATGCTCGTGAACGGGTGCTGTTTGTGGGGACTGGTCTGTTCAAGCGTCCAAAGAATATTAACGTACTGTGTCCTAAGTTTTACGTGAGGAACCTCATCTTGCTCTATAAATTATTCTAATAATTTGTAATTTAGTTTACTTAAAATTAAGTAAAAAGAAAAAAAAAAAGACTCCCCTGAGTTTCTTGCCAATTCTTCTCAGGACGTGAGTAATCGAATTGGCGGATTGAAATTATTGACGTTCATAAGTGTCTTTAATGACCTAAACTGAATAAATGAGATTTTGATTTTGATTTTTTGATTTTGAATTAAAAATAACAATTGTTAGCTATTAAATCATATAACAAAGGATCTGTACAAACAAAACTTTTTCTTTAGTAAATATATCTTATATATAAATATTTAATTTTTTGTTTCATGACCTGATGTGTGTTACCAATAGTAAAAATCATATTTTTAACCTCAACTTTTTGATTTATATTTCCAAAACGTGAGTGCTCTCTGTATCAATGAAAATAGCTTTTGAAAAACTACCATCTCTTTGTTCATCACTCGTGAAAATGATCTCTGTAACGTCGGGAAATAAATAAAAATAAATATTGAATAAACGCGATATAATCCTAAAAGTTGTTTTAATGTCATGAGCGTGATTTACTAAAGTCTTAGAGATAAATATGAATTGATGAATTTTGTTAATTTCCATTTTATATTAACTAAATCACCAAATATAAAATAAACATAATTAAACTCGACAATTCAAAGAAACTCTTTAACCCTCGTTGTTTTAAGGATTTCAGAAAACAAGCTATATGTGTGTCACATCTCTAGTGGACAATATTAAAATTATAGATTTAGCATAGACTATAATACATGGCAGACGTCAAGAAAAATGTACTAATATTCATCACTGACAATGCAACCGCGTATATTAGATTTTCAGGATATTGACATTTCAACACATGAACATTAACTATGTAAAAGTTGACAATTTGAAGCGCTTTTTATACACACATTGATAAGTCACTCACACATCAACAACCCATTTTTGGTGTCGTTGTTTGGGTGACTATTGACGATCTATAATTCTTATGTCTATGGTTAAAATCCTCCCACCCGTTTAGGCTACAGGAATAAAATAACCTACCCACTGAGATAGTCCGGTAAAGGAAATATTATACTCACGGCATCATAGTTAATAAATCCACAGACACATTTTCCATGAGACTGTACGGTGACGTGTCTCGCACCGAGCCGTACCCGCAGTGAAGTCGGGTGACATGCTGTGCACTTGATCGCAGCGAAAGTTGCACCCACCTCTAGAATGCTACGTGAACGCTTCCGATTTTGCCCTTCTAACTCCATCACCTAGAAGAGTAATGTTTGTTGTATATATTTTTTTGGCTTTTAATAATTCACGACTTTTTCAATCCGACGATTTCAGGCAGCAGTTGTTGAGCCGCTTGACTTGCCGAATTTTTACGTCCAAAATGGTATAGATAGGTGTCCGAATCTATTGCCATATACAAGGCACAATGTTATCAAACATAACATTCGTAAACAATTTCGAGAAGTTGAGTCTTGATTCTATCCCACAACTTCTCAGCAGAAGTGGTGGGATAGAAGCGGGGCGGACCGAGGCAACAAATTTTACTGAAATTGTATTAAAAATTAACCAATCTTAACGAAATTTTCTGCGAATACTGTGAAACGGTAGTAAAACATAATAACATGTACCGTCTCGAATTGTATCAGAGTATTGTTCAGGTATATTTAAAAATGTTTAAACAAATCAATTTCCGAAAAATCTGATGTGATGAAATCTGTAGCTGCACAAATTACATTATAGCTTGTAAGAGAGGTATATTAGAACGATCTTGTCTTTTATGCATAGATAAAAAATTATAACTAGTTCACGCAAAGTCCATTGCGGGGTAAGTTAGATAACTCTAAAAGCTTGTTATACCTTAAAAACGAGTGATACATCATCTAAACAAGCGCTGAAGTAGAGTGGCAGAGGTGTGGCTGGCATAGGAGTCTCTTCGGCACCAGTCGGTTTGTCGCTCCACGAAGGCAACCAGGACCAGGCCCATTCACTCCAGCTGTTCGAACGCGCAGGCTCAATAAGGCTCGACTTTGATGATGTGGTTTCTGCAGGTGTTCACAAGAATTTTCGACCATTTATTTTATTTTTAAACAATTTCTACTGTTCTAAATGTTTTCGTAATCCAGTGATCGAGCTCACATCAATGACTTTTCGAAATTCGTTTCAGAAAGTTATGTGTGATAAATATCAATGACTGACAACTTTGTGCCCGGTGTAAGGCAATAGGTTAGCCACCTATTCCTCGTGGAGTGGCGAGTTGAGGCTTAACAGACGCTGCCTTCGGGTAGAAAAAGGCGTGTCTCTCTGTCAGTCTGTTTGTTCCGGGTAATCTCAGAAATGGCCGGACCGATTTTGAAGACTTATTGGCAGGTATTTGGTGTAATAGGTATTGCTTCTAAGGCGAAACAAAATTCACCGTGTCAGCCAATTATAAAATAAAATTGAACTGTGGGAATGTACGTACGTAAAATAATAATGTCTATTGATAAACAACTAACGTGACGGATTCTGCAGCGAGTTCTTAGCTACTGTTGGTTGTGTGCTGAGATGGACATGGGTTTTCTCACGAACCAGGCGAACAAGCAACGTCAGCTGGTCGTTAGTGACGCTCCATGCGAGCTTTGAAGTGGATAGCTGAATGCTTAAACTTGAAGCGCGACGTGTATTCGCTGACACCAATTGTGTTAACACTCTGGACATAAAAAAGTAATGTTTATTTACTATTTTAAACAACTAAGTAGGTAAAGTTTGAGGTCTGTAAATATTTATCGATCATCTTACTGATTTATGTGACAGTCAGAATAGTATGTGTGGTAAAATAACAAAGTCAAAAGTCAAAGTTAAAAACTTTGACTTCACACTTAAAAATAGTCAATGTACAAAAATGTTTAAAATTAAAATAATATTTAAAACGCTTAAACACGAGCGCTTGAGGCAAGTGCCTCCGTGGAACAAGAAAACACGGACGCAATCGCCACGAGCGGCCCGATTCCGAGTGTAGGGGCTTTCATGAGAAGAATTGGGCAAGAAACTCATGTGCCAAATACTCTTTTCAAAACCATTTAAAATTGAAACAATAGTATTATTATCGCTACTGAAAAAATAGTAGTAGACTAATGCATAAAAGGTGTAGCAGCCAGAATACTCGACCATCACAGTTATTACCCAACCAACTTAAAAACATCGTCGTACAAGTAATGAGAGAAATTATATGATATTAGTCGAGCACAATTGACGCGACATTTTCTATTTAGAATGGTAAAGTTGTGCAACAAGTAAATACAATAATCAAACTTATAAGGGCTTATACGAGCTATTAACAATGTATCCAGTCTAGTAGGACCATCAAAAAACATCAACATATTTTGTTGATTAAAACAGGAATCACACATGAAAGTAGTCATTACATAGTATAAAACAAAGTCACTTTTCGCTGTCTGTCCCCTTATATGCGCATATCTTTAAAACTACGCAACGGATTTTGACGCGTTTTTTTTTAATAGTTAGAGGGTGTCAACGGGGTGGTTTTGATCTATGATTTATATATGATGTTCTCATGATGTTCTTCAAAGAAAAAATTATAATTTTCCAGATTTAGCACTTTAATTGCAAACGCTGGCTGAATCCTAAGTGATAGATCAAAACAATGTTCTACATTATTAAACACCTTTAGAAGGTCTACAAAAAAGTCGGCGGGGGCATATGTCTATCTCTTAAGGATAACCCACAATGACCATTTTTATTTTGTTATTTTTTACTAGAAATATTGGCTTATTTACGAAGCAATTTTAAATAATACAGCATTATTTTTCCTCCAGGTAAGTGTCTTAAATAGATTGTCCTTTTAATATAGATCGATATGGGCCTTTACAGCACGTAATTTAAACGAATATTTACGAAGATATTACGGTATTAACATAGCGGGACATAGTAGTTGCGTTGCGCGCCAAAACGGGTGCCGATAAATAGCACAAATTGAACTTTTTAAGATCCAAATTTTACTCTTGATGCGGAACAAAGTTCGCCGGGTCAGCTAGTATAAAATAAATGCTGAAATCACATTCTTGCTGCAATAATGCCAATAAGTGTAATTCAACCTTTTTGTCAAAAAGTTTATTTCATGTATAATTCACACACAAAATTTAAAAAAAAATACCTAAGATCCAGCTGGCATCTATACAGCACAGGCTCTTGATAGAATCTGATTTTTCCATCAGCATCAGCTTTATCCAGGCACAGAGTGAGATCATCTATTTTTACCAATCTTCTTATAACTGGCTGATGTGGATCTATGTCTGTCAAGTATTATAATTATCATATTAATATCTAAACGTATATGGTTTATATATATATATTAGTAAGGATAATTTTATTCAGTTAGACAGATAACTACAGCTTACTATAAACAATGCATACTAACTATGCACATATGAATGCTAATATACAGAATTTTCAAATGAGTATGTTGATTTATTCATATCAACCATATTAATGGAAAATATATATATTATTATAACTATATAATAACCCCACATGAGACTTGGCGTTAACTTTAGTTAGTACAAAGATGAAATTCACGCCAAGTCTCATGTGGGGTAAGAGGGAACAGAGCACCACAAGGCACTATTCTTACACACTTCACAGGCTTCTTCAACTTTCATAACTTTCATTGGTAGTGAAACGTGTGTGGGGGCCATTTTGCCCATTCCACACAAACATACTTACAACAATTACTTTTATTGAACTGTAATTAAATTGGAAATATCAAAATTAAAAGTACTTTTACTAAGTTTTTATATAAAGAAGCATTTTAAAAAATTACCTGCAAATGTTGGTTCCCAATTAATGCCGGCACTATCAATGGCCAAGTGTTTTATGTTGAGCGACATCACAATATCATCTTGAACATATTTCACTATTAAATGGTGAACTCTTAATGCAATGTTGCTAACTATACGTCGTACAAGCGCCTGCATATACCCAGGAGGTGCTTCAACAACTTGAGTCTTGCAACTGTTGACATAAAAATTTACAGCTTTATTTTTTTTTTATTAATTATAATTACCATATTTGCTAGTACCAGGTTTCTGTGGTGGTACATATACTAGAGAGAGAAGACAATTTTAAGTTAGTTAAAAAGTTAAGTGCCAAAATCTCAATCAGAAATACTAATGGTGCATGATCATACGACTACAGAATTGCTAACATTATGAGTGATACAATATTAGAATGTAATTTATTTTCGTCAATCTCTTAAGAATAATTCAGCAGTAAAACAATAGTCTTAGTAAAATACCTCTGTGATTCTGGTAGTGCAGTTTCAGATGTTGGCGGGTTAAGATTTAAGACACATTCTGTAAAAAGACAGTAGCTTAGTTTTCTATGCTGCTGCACCAAATCGTAACAATTTTTGTGACTCTGAACCTAGCTGATAGAATGCTCTATAAAAGTTTTTTGTGTGAAGCGAATGGTTTTTGATGAGAATGTAATTAAATTCTCATCAAAAACCATTTGCTTCACACATAATGCCATTGGCCATGCTGCCATAATGCCAGCATTATTCAAAAGGTTTTTTGCTGTTTGTTTGCTAAAATCCATTACCAGGTTCTAATGTTTTATGTGCCATCTTATAAAATACTAAGCCTTTGTAATCAAGAAGATCAATAAAAACATTACCTATCGTATCGATGGTAACAACAATAGGCTCTGACATGATTTTTGTCCATGGTACTTGTATGAGAAGTTCGTGGATACGTCCAGAGACAAGTGTGAAGGGTAGTGATACTTCCTGCTGAAGTACATCCGCTTTGAGCACCAAATTGTGCAATGCCACACCGCCACCCCATAATGATACCTAAATAGAATATAACAATAATAACAGAACTAGTTGACTGATTGCAATGGTATCAATTGTTATTAAAGCAATAAAATTAGATAAACTTACATTGATAACGATAAAGAGCAAATCTTTGACAAATTTATATACTAATTTAATAAAGAGGCCAAAATAATTAAATACTTTAAAAACTTAACCCCTCTTTTAGCAGTTAAATGGAGATAAAGGTCAAATAATTTCTTTGACTCTGTAGTTAATTGATCTTTTTATTAATTTTCATCTCAAGTTCAGATGGAATTAAATACTTTTAATATATTACCTGTGCATCAGCTGGTCTAAAATCACGCACATATTTATCCACATAGCTCAATAGGATAGGTGTTACATATGATTCTATTTTGAACATGTTTTTGTTTATTTCTCAACAGGTGGGGACACTCTCATTATGTCATATTAAAAAATGACATAGAGTAACACTGTAAAGAGACAAATAGCTCAAATAAAAAAAACATTCCCAGTGTATCATACTGACACAAGGAGGGTACCAAATAGAATAACATGTAATAGGGTTGAAAAAAGAGAATAATTAATGGATTATGCTTACAACGAGAGTTGGAGATACTAAATAAAAATAAACCAATAACAATATTTATTTAAATAAAAGTTTGAACCAGAAAATATAGGAACAATGAGTCATAATATAGTAATTTCAAAAGTAGCGTTACAAATTAGTCCTAGGACTAAGTACAAGTTAAAAACAACATCCTTGCAAAATACTACTACTATATGTTTCCTCCATTTTTATCAATGATTTAGTGTTCTAAATTTGGTAATGGATGAACATAACAAACATAACTTCACGCCTTTTGTTACCCGAAGGTGTAGGCAGTGGCTGTTAAGCCTCGTCTCGCCGTTATGTTTACGTCCCAAATAGAATAGGTGGCGAACCTATTGCCATACCGGGCACAAAGTTTTCAGTCATCGATATTTATCACACATAACTTCCGAAAACAATTTCGAAAAGTCATTGGTGTGAGCCAGTGTCTGGAATCGAACCTGGACCTCTGGATCAGAAGCCGTGTGCTTGACCACTGCGCCACCGAGACTGTTATCTGTAATGGTATAATGGATGAATCGAAAAATATGTAAAAGTTTTAGTTACTATTTTATAGCCTTTATTCACCGAAATTGTGAATAAATATATATCAGAGTTCTAATCATATCTACGACACATATAGTCATTAGTGTTTTATAATATGATAAACAAGATATAGATGTTCGTTTCCTTTTTACTTTCAAAGTGTGAAAAATAAGAGCCAAATGGTTAAAAAAAATACAGCTCTAATACGTGGATAAGTAAATTGTTTTTTTTTGGCAGAATTTACGCTTCACATAGGTTTTTTAGATACTTACTTCATCTTAAAAAAAGGAATTTCTTCACACAATTTATCTGAGGGACATATTTATCAAATAAAAATTAGAACACAGCGAATTTTAAGAAAAACTCACAACAAAATTAACAATTTGTTTTGGTACACACACATACATTGACATAAAATTGACTAGATTTGATTTTGACAATGACAGACGCTGTCAAGGTGATAAAAAACAACGCATTAGCCCATATAGGATAGGCTACTGTGAATCAAGTAGAAAGTTGTTATCCCATAGGTTTAGCATAGACTACAATTCTATTATTCTTATACATCATAAGGTCAGAGATCTTTGCTGGTAGAAGTTTGTCCAACGTCTATAAGTGAGATTTGGGTGTGTGACCCCTACCTACTCGAGCTGCTGCTGCTACCACCCAGTCCTTCCGTAACAGCAGTATACCTACCCTGATATCCTAACTTATCTATAATAGTCCTTATGTTCACCCTCTCCCTCTCCCTTTCCGCCAACCCATTGGTCTGCCGCGCCAAGGGATGCATGTGCCGGGGCGAGTTTGCATGCTAGCGTGCCGGATATCTGAAAGTGGTGCCCCCAGATACTATTTAACCTTCCCTTTGCATGCGGGCCTCTGCATTGTGGTGACACTTCATTTCCCTTGCTATTCGTGGGAACAAAATGACAACTAAACAAAAATATACCGAAGGCGGCGATAATGCTCGCCACATATCACGCCAAGGAATACTATTGGGGCCGCGGAGTGCCGTATAGCTACGCTGAATGTGCAAGGGGGAAGGAGTGATAAGATGAATAAATTATGTCTGGTAGTGAAAGAAAGACGTATAGATCTGATGGTAGTAAGTGAGACTAAAAGGAAAGGCATGGGCATTTCTCAACACTTTTTTTCAGAAGGAGAACGAGCGTGCCAAGGTGTTAGGGTTGTCCACGTCTGAAGAATTGTATGAAAGATTTTGAGTGTGTTAGTCCTAGACTTTTGTGGATCCGACTAAAGCTGGGTCTGCTTCGTGTTTTTCTGGTAGCCGTTTACGCACCGGATACCGGGCGCCGAGTGTCGGAGAAGGAGGAGTTCTGGTATAGTGTGAGATTGTTGTTAAGTAAATGCGAGAATAATGAGAGGATTATGGTAATAGGAGATTGTAATAGCTGGGTTGGAGTGGAAAGTGAGGGTTTTGAAAGAGTTTTAGAAAAGCATGGTGATGAAAGAATAAACGAGAGTGGCTCCAGTTTGTTACAAGCGTGTGTGGTAAAGGACCTTGTGGCTACGAATACTCTGTTCCACCACAAGGATATCATTATGTATCCATGGGAGAGGAATGAAAGTAGAAGTATGATCGATTTTGTGATTGTAGACCATAGGCTCAAAAGTAAAGTCGTAGATACCAGGAGCTATTGTGGCGTCAGTGTGGGAACAGATCACTATTTGGTGGTAAGTCGAATTAGGGATGTGTTTAAAGCCTGGCGTCACTGGAACAAAAAGCCGACAGCGAGTCTTGTCCGAATAAAAGTTGAAAGACTGAGTGACATAGACGTGCAAGCGGAATATTTGAGGAAAATAGTAGAAAGGACAAAGCACTTATGGGATGTTTCATACGCGGGAGGAATGAATGATATGTGGGAGGTTGTAAAATGTAGTATGGTTGGAGCAGCTGCCAGAGTATGTGGAGAGGCGAAAAGAAAGGAAGGAAGGTCGTTGCATGAATGTTGTGAATGTAAATGAGTATGGGGAAGCAAAGAAGAAAGCTAAAATTGTGGTACAGGAAAAGAAGAAGTGTATGAAAGAGAAGTTTGACAGGAAGATGTCTGAGAACTTCAGGGCCAATGTAAAACTGTTCTGGAAGCAGGTTAAATTGGTTCGCGGCCGTTCAAGGTCATCTGAGTTGGACGTTTTAAGAGCGGAAGATGGACGATTGTTGAATATTTAAAGGGATGTTCTGCATCGTTGGACAAGTTACTTCGAAGAACTTTTTGAGTGTAGTGAGGGACATCTTAACAATAATGAGCCGGTGAACATTCCAACTCCCACTCACTCACAAAATGATGCAGTTCAGGAAATTACGGAAGATGAAATAGTGAATACAATCAAAAGTACGAAATTGGGTAAGTCTGCAGGATATGAAAAGTGGCAAAGGGGTTGTTGTAAGATTGTTGCGATTTTCAATGTGTGTTGGCGTGATGGCTGTGTTCCGGACGACTGGACCAAAGCAGTCATTGTGCCCTTGCACAAGGGGAAGGGGTCGAGGTAGGACTGCAAAAACTACTGAGGCATTAGTCTTCTCAGTGTTGTAGGTAAATTGTATGCGAAGATTCTTATTGAAAGAGTGACGAATGTAACTGATGAAAATTTGTGGGATGTCCAAGCAGGATTTAGGAGAGGTAGGGGGTGAATCAATCAGATCTTATCTCTGCGGACCATCTGAGAAAAACATTTAGCCAAGTCCAAAAAAGTATTTTGTGCTTTTGTAGATCTGGAGAAGGCTTATGATCGTGTACCCAGGAATGAATTATGGTCAACACTGTCGAATACATATGGGGTTGACGAGCACCTGGTGCGGGCTTTAAATTCTCTATATGAGAATTCTAGAGCCTGTATCAGGGTGAATGAGGCGCACTCAGACTGATATCTTTAACGGTGTTCGACAGGGATGTGTTCCGTCACCATGGCTCTTAAATCTCTATATGGATAGTTGTCTGACAAATCTGAAAGAGATTGAATGTGGTTTAAGCATAGAAGAGGTGCGTGTCAAATGCCAACTGAACGCCGATGACCAGGTATTACTTGCTCCGTCGGCGTCGGAGTTACAAGACATGCTAATCTTGGTGAATGAAGGGTTTAGGGAAAGAGGTATGAAAATAAATGTAAGCAAGACGAAAGATAAGGTTGTGGAGAGAGAGAAAGAGGTCACAGTGTGTGATATGATTTTGGTGGGCGATAAATTGGAGCAAGTGAATGAGTTTGTATATTTGGGAAGTATGTTTACAAGAGACGGAAAATGTGAGGAAGATATTGAAAGGAGAGTGACTGCGGGTAATAGAGTTAATGGTGCATTGCATGCCTTGATACGTAGTCAGGCTGTGTCTGAAAAGGCACGCTTGACAATTCACAATGGTGTGTTGGTACCAACTCTCACATACGGGAGTGAGTGTTGGGTGTGGCACGCGAAGCATGAAAGTAAGGTGAATGCAGTGGAAATGCTTTCTCTGAGAAGTATGTGTGGAGTCACCATTGCGGATCGAATGAAAAATAGCGTGTTAAGGGAGAAATGCAAGTTGAAGGATGATGTGGTGACCAAAGTGGAGAGAAGTATGATAAGGTGGTTATTAGAAGATATTGCAAGAATGGATGAAAGACGACCGACTAAAAGAGTATACGAAGCGAATGTGAGTGGCAGGGTCGGGATGAGGACACCAAGACGGAGCTACCACGTCCAAATAAATGGTCTGTTTAAAAAAGGCAAAATGCGTAGCACCCGAAACCGACGTAAATGCATGACGAGATGTATGACTGTGGATGAGGCGAAAGATGTGTGTCAGGATCGTAGCTTGTGGAAAGTCAAAGTCTCTGCCTACCCTAATGGGATACAGGCGTGAGCTTATGTATGTATGTATGTTATACATCTTTGATCAATCTTATATCGCTACCACAGACTCGACGAATAGTTCGACGAATAGCGAGGGAAAGAGGCTGGGACATAGTGTGGCGACGTTACTCGTCATGCCGCGAATCATTCCGGCAATGTGAACACGAGTGGCTGATTACATTATTCGCGTGATTGCAGCGCAGTCGGCTAGGGCTGTTAAAATATCGATATATCGATAAATTAACTGTATACAAATTTAATGTATAAATAATATCTTTCTTACATTACGACCTACCTGGTGGTGCATTGGTAAAACTAACAACTGTGGAATCGAGATTGGCGGGTTCGATCACCACTCGAGTATAAATATTTATCCTGGTCTGGGTAGAATCTAGTATAATAACTACAACCCTATTTTGGATGATACCCTATTTGATTTCTAATGACGTAATATTATTTTTCAAGTTACTCTCAACAAGCTGTACAATTTTATACCCATATTGTAGAAATGCTTAAAAAATATCTGTTCCGCCATATTATATAAAGTAATATCATATTATTTTATAAATATCGATATGTCAATTAACCGATATTTTGAAAAATATCCACAGCCCTAATATCTAAGTGCGGAGCGTCACGATTAATTGCGCGAATATTCGCGCGAGTAGAGCAGTGTGTGGCCAGAGATGACAACATCGCGGCAACGCGAACGCGAACGGCGAATAGCTGTGTGTGGGAGCGGTATTATTATTCTATGTGTTATCCGCTTCACCTTTGTTCATAAAGGTTCCTATAACTAATAATTTCTAAAATAAATATAACTTACTTGGTTTATAAATTAAGTGGAGCTTACTTGCTATTATTTTCTGAATTTCTTTCATTTTATACCGAATTTAAACCAACTCCAAATTTAAACAAGTCCATCACTTTTACGAATCGTTACATATACAGTGTGTTAGGTTAAACGAGGGACATTTTGAAGGAGGGTGTTCAGAATTCGATTCTCGTCCTAAATATGTGAAAAACCTACAACCTAAATTTTTGAGGTAATTGTCCAATAAAATAAATCATCATGGATACTGAGCGCGCAACAAGCGAACTTAGAAACAGTACCTACATAAAGTAAGTCACGTTGCAAAGCACGCGCCGATCTTGCCGAAAAGGATAGAGCGCGCGTAAGCCCCACCCCTTTTCTTTGTGTTGTCCCGATGCGCCGACAGGACACGCGCCCCGCGCGCCCGCGCTGACCGGCGACCGCAGTCTTTGCGAGTGCGCCGCTATTTCCGTATGTACATTGCGCTTCCGCGTATCTCAAAACAACCCCGCTTCGCGATTAGTGTGTTCCGTACGTAACGTGTCAAAAATGCCGTCTTATCAATATGCCAATGAAGAATATTGGGATATGGTTCGTGCCTACGCGTTGTCGAACGATAGTGTACGAGGCGCTATTAATTTGAACCGAGAGATGTTTCCCGACCGCCAGATTCCGTCGTACAACCTTATGCTTGGTGTCAACCAACGGTTGCGAACGTTTGGTCAGTTCACCGTACCGACACATGCCCAAGGACGAGGAAGGGAGCCATACCCAGTACACCTCCAAGAAGCCATCTTGGAATACTTCGAGCATCACCCACAAGAAAGCACTCGAAACGCTGCAAAACGATTCGGTGTATCACACTGGACTGTGTGGAAGCTGATGCATGAAGAAGGGATGCACCCATATCATTTTAGATCCGTTCAAGAACTTGGGGTCAACGACCGCGAGCCACGGGTGAACTTTTACACGAATGGGGATATTTCATACCTTAAATACCATTTTAAATAGTGTGGTGGATGAAATGTTGGACGATGTGCCTCTTAGTGTTTACCGAAACCTTTTTTAACAACACGACCGAGCGCCCGCGCACTATCAGGTGCGCGTACGTGAGTTTTTACACAATAATTTTGGTGACAGATGGATAGGTCGTGGTGGGCCAGTGCCATGGCCTGCTCGCTCCCCGGATCTCACTCCATTAGACTTTTATTTATGGGGTGAAGTGAAAAGAATTGTGTACGCTACGGAGTACTCAAACCGGGAAGAGTTAAAGGTACGTATCACGAACGCTTTTAATAGTGTAAGAAGTGATCCGTTTGTTCTTAATCGCGTTATAGACAATATGCGAAAACGTGCTGAACTCTGCATATCACGAGGAGGTGCGCATTTTGAACAGTTTTTAAGATTAGTTTAAAATTATTGTGTAAATAATCAAATTAATTATTGTAAATAGTCAATCAAGTTAATCATTGTAAACGGGTGTGATTCCATTTTTTAAATACGCCAAAAATACGTAAATTTTTTATGTTTCGTTTAGTACCTACCTAGACATTTTTGCCTGTCCTAAGCCAGGTATAGAGTATGAAGGAAAAATGTATTCTACCTAACGTCACCCGGTTGACCCGCGCCCCGCGCCCCGCGCACATCAATATCTGCGATAATATTAAATCCTTGCGTTGGCGCTAGGGTGCATATACTTTTTGAGACTTTTGCGAATTTTTGTTTATTGTTTTGTCTGTTATTTATCAGTGTATTTGTTTCGTTCATATGTTTGTTAGGTTCATATAAGCATACACTATTGTGGGTTTGAATATGTCCCTCGTTTAAACTAACATACTGTATAGATATTCTATTTAAGTAACGATTCGTAAAAGTGATGGACATTTAAGTATACACCAAAGTTTAGAATACAATGCAAATTGAAAATAATAATTTTAGTCATAGTTCGGTGAGACAGGTACCCGGAGGTCCCCTCCGGTACTCCCTTAAGGTCGGCAACAGTCGGCAACGCAACTGTGACACCAGAGCTGTGACACTATATGGACAGAGAGTACGTAAATTAGCTATATGGACTGCGCCGGACATGTCGAGTGATCCAGATGAACTTTATCACTCACTCTTAAAAACCATAGACTCACAACATAAAACTATTTTTGAAGTTAAAACTTTTAGAAAAAATATAAATTTAACGTTTTGCGATTGGTCTACCAACGGCATCTATAAAAGTAGAAATAAATTGTACGATTTGTATAGTTTAAAGAAATGGAATTTTGATCCTGATTTTTTAATATATGTTAAGAACTATTTAAGAAGGTTTGCTTTGCTGCTAAATCAAATTATTTAAGTAGGCAGATTCAACAATCTCGGAACAAAATCAAAGCAACTTGGAATTTCATTAACAATGAAACAGGTCGTACAAAGAGCCATGACGATAATATTCAGCTTATTATTAATAATAAAATTATTAAAGAGAAATGTGCCGTTGCCGATACATTTAATGACTTTTTTGCCAAAATTCCGAGTACTACAACTTCTGCGTTAAATTCATGTCCTCTTCAGGCTGAATGAATTGTGCGTGAGTGCAACGTTTCTTTTAAATTTGATCATGTCGACTCTTACGAAATTATAAAAGTGTTCAAACTATTAAATTCTAAAAAAACTGCTGATCTATGGGGCATTTCCGTTAAATTGATAGATTCCATTATTGCCCGCATAGCTCCAAGCCTGGCTGTGCTTTTTAATAAATGTGTAGATGCGGGTGTGTTTCCTAACTTAATGAAACACAGCAAATTGATATCCTTATTTAAAAATGGATGTAAAAATGATCCAACCAACTTTCGTCCTATTTAAATTCTACCTGCACTTAGCAAAATTTTTGAAAAAAATATTTCGCGATAATTACTAGACCATTTCAATTTAAATAATCTTTTCCTCAAAGAGCAATACGGTTTCACTAAAGGTCATTCTACGACTGATGCTGGGGCTGCTCTTATAAAACATATTTTCGATGCTTGGGAGAACTCGCAGAATGCAATTGGCGTATTCTGTGATCTCTCCAAAGCTTTTGATTGCGTGGAGAATAACACACTTTTACGTAAGCTTAGTCATTATGGCATTAATAACGCGGCACTTAGGCTAATTGCATCCTACTTAAGTGACGGGTTTCAGTTTGTTGATATAAGTGGAGTGAGATCATCTGGATCATCGGTGACTATGGGCGTTCCCCAGGGTACGATACTCGGCCCCTTATTATTTAATATCCATATTAATGACTTTCCATTTTGCGTACAGAAGTTTTGTAACGTTGTACTATTTGCTGATGACACATCACTTCTCTTCAAGGTAGACCGTAAAAAGAGTATATTTGATGATGTTAATCGTTTTCTCACACAAGTTCATGTATGGTTCACGGCTAATAATTTAGTTCTAAATGCGACTAAAACTAAAATAATAAAGTTCACTATGCCTAGTGTTAAAGGTCCGGATATAAGTATAGCTCTGAATAATAAAATTCTTGGCCCAGTGAAGTCTACTGTATTCTTGGGTATTACCTTAGATAATACGCTACAGTGGGGTCCACAAATAAAGTCTTTAGCGCGAAAACTTAGCTCTGCTGCTTACGCGGTTCGAAAAGTTCGACAGCTCACCGATATTGTAACCGCCAAAATAGTTTATTTTAGTTATTTTCATAGCGTTATGTCATATGGTATATTGCTATGGGGCAGAGCAGCTGAGATTCAGTCCATTTTCGTTATTCAGAAACGAGCAATACGACCATTTATAATTTGGGTGCTAAGGTCTCCCTCAGAGAAGGTTTTAAGGAAATTGGCATTTTAACAGTTATCTCCCAGTTTATATGATAACATCATCATGTTTGTGAGGAGAAACTTAGATACATATACAAAACATAACGATGTACACAATTTTAATACTAGAGGCAAGCATAAGCTTGAGTTACCGTATCATCGCCTGCAAGGTACACAAGTCTTTTTTGGGAATGGGTGTACAGTTTTATAATAGGATACCTGCGCATATTCTGGATTTGTCTTATGATCGCTTTAGGCGGGTTGTGAAGTGTCGTCTCATTAGTGGTGCATACTACACCATCAACGACGTCATGACTGACAAGTCGGAGTGGGACCGTCAAATTGCTTTCTCAACGCGGATTTTGTAGTTTGTGTATTGGAATTTGTTCACTTTTTTGGAGTGGGACGCTTTCTGTAATAGTTTCTGATAGCTTTTTAATTTTAAATTTTCTTTGATATTGTGTTCAATATGTGATACTTAAATTTTATTATTCGCCATAATTGTTGCACAACGTTACCACTCTAATTAAAAGATGTCGCGTCAGTTGTGCTCGACTACTATGATCGCATAGAATTTCTTAGTTAACATGTAGGACGTTGATTTTAATTTGGTTGGATCTTAATTGTGATTGTCGAGTATTCTGGTTGCTACACCTTTTATTCACTAACCTACTGCTTTGTTTTCAGTAGTTACAATAATATTGTTATTTATTTCAAATGGTTTAAAAAGAGTATTTGGCACATGAGTTTCTTGCCCGATTCTTCTCATGATAGCCCCTACACTCGGAATCGGGCCGCTCGTGGCGATTGCGTCCGTGTCCTTTTTTGTTCCACGTAGGCACTTTCCACAAGCGCTCTTGTTTGTATTTAATTTTAAATAATATGATAACTGTTCTTGTTGACAATTTTTAAGTGTCTGTGAAGACCTATAAAAATACAATTATTTTGACTTTGACTTGATGTGTTGCAGGTGTCCATGGGTGGCGCTGGTCACTTACCATCAGATGACACGCCTGTTCGTTTGCCCTCCTATCCCTTATGACATAAGACATAGAAAAACAACCCGACGAGATACAAACATTCATGTTTGTCACAAATATTTGTATTTGGGTGGGGATCAAACCCGCCAACCTCGACTCCTCGACACCTCGGTAGCTTTACCAATGCACCACGAGGCTCGTCCAATTATTATACATATCTAAATTATTCTAGTAATTTATGTCTGGTCCAATCAATAAGTTTCATTTTACTTATCAGATGCCATGCCATGTCGAATAATAATGTGATTAGTAGATGTAGCTTTGATGTAACATTAAAAAACAGCTAAATGTGCAATGATGCAGCAGGTATCTTCAAAACTCCAAGAGCCTAAGATAAATTATGAGTTCTACAAGAAATTCGAAGTGACTTGATCGGTAGCAAATCGCTTTTCCTAAAATATGTTACAACAATGCTTTACCCTAATTTTAAAAGTAAAAAGGTTATAACCAAAAAAGTTGGGGAATTTGAAAGTAAATTTTTTAGATTTATATTTTTAAGACTGGTTTTTTTTTATTTAAGATCAGTTTTCGTTGTGACCTGTTTCTCAAGATTCTGTTTCCGGTCAACTTTGAAGCGTAAGGTTTTATATGATTGCAATTATAAAATCAATAAAAATTTGTTACGTCCAATCTACAAGATTGCGCTTAGATATATTTTTTTTGCCTATAAAGGAAGAAGAGTTTGAACATAGTTTAAGCAAAGCGATTTGCTACAAATTATGTCTTTGCAAATTTATTGTGTCCTACAAGAAATTCCATTTAAAGATGGCGGCCGCGGGACAAGGCCGGCAACCCCGAAAAGATGACGATAAGTTTCTATTGATTTCCCCACATGTACCAAGAATAAAATTGAGTCCTCTAAGAAACGTGATATCTGGCTTTAAATTATATTATTTTGATGGAGATGTAGGTACAATTAGTAAAATCAATCTATTCTGTGCTTGAAAAAAAACAAATTCGGCCCAGCCGTTATTGAGATTATTCTTAATGTTACATCTATTTATGCAGTTAGTAAATTGAGTTCATTAAAATATAAACAGGCCTATATAAACACCCCTCTTCCTCGACCCACAAAATCTCTATACGCATACGTTTGCCCATACAAATATTGTAGCATACTTTAAAATAAATGAGGCTTTTGAACAAAACTTTAAGGTATTACCTTAAAGTTTTGTTCAGAAATAGGTAGTAAGTTGGCCCTAAGTTGTTAAAAAGCCTCATTTATTTTAAAGTATGCTACAATATTTGTATGGGCAAACGTAGGCGGATTACCTGTTGCAAACCAACTAGCGCCGCTCATGGAAACCTACAACACCATGAGGGTCGCAAGCGCGTTGTCTACCTTTAAGGCGGGATTGGGATAGAGATTTTGTGGGTCGAGGAAGAGGGGCATGCATGCAAGGGGGCATGAGCCACTTTGCGGTCCAATTTGTTAGAGGTGGTTTCGTGGTATTTTATCGGTCGAGTATTAGGTACGTTTGCCAGTTCAGCTAAAAGAACAATCAATGTCAATTAAAACATAAACATAACATAACTTCACGTTTTTTTCTCCCCGAAGGTTTAGGCAGTGGCTGTTAAGCCTCGCCGTTATGTTTACGTCCCAATAGGAATAGGTGGCGAACCTATTGCCATACCGGACACAAAGTTTTCATCGATATTTATCATACATAACTTTTGAAAATAAATTCGAACACTCATTGGTGTGAGCCAGGATTCGAACCCGCTATATCCTGTTTAAGCGGCGGGGTGCTGGACCACTGGACTACCGAGACTACAAGTGCCAATTAAGCTACACTTTGTGTTACATATTCTGTATCACAAAGTCGATAGGTTTATCATTATTATTATTAGAATTTCGCGCAGTCTCAGAACACCTGTAGCTGGATTGACAAGACCTAGCAATGCGCCGATACGATCTACGTACGGAGCTGAGGGGCGTTGTCACGCAGTCGCAGTACAAACCCCTTCGTACATTATTTTATCATTGTTCATTCCTGAAGGATTCACAAGTGTCTTTATATCACTATTGTCAATGTATCACCTGAAAGGTAATAAAATAATGTAATATTTTAACTAACGGCCATGTGATGTGTCAGAACGTTCACCTGATGTCGCCTCAAGAATGTTCAAATCCATAATCATCGGGCAACCGGAAACATTTCAAGTAAGCTCAGCAGACTAATTCCGACTAATTTTAATTATGTAGCGATTTTTTTTTATGTTAACTTCGGACTGACCACATAAGGCACTAAGCCATAGGTTGGTTTACATATTTATTTCTAAGACTTTCGCGAATCTCACTCATTGATTAAAACAACTTTCAGGATTATATCGCGTTTATTTACTACTTATATAAATTTATTTCCCGACGTTTCGAACTCTTTACAGAAATCATTTTCACGAGTGATGAACAAAAAGATGGTAGTTGTTCAAAAGCTATTTTCATTGATACAGAGAGCACCCACTTTTTGGAAATAAAAATCAAAAAGTTGATGTTAAAAATATGATTTTTACTATTGGTAACCCACATTAGACCATGAAAACAAAAGTTAAATACTTATTTATAAGATGTATTCATATTTTTTTGAGATTTGTAAAGATCCTTTGTTGTATAAAAATATTAAATTAAATTAATAATTAAAGTATTGTAATAAGTATTTAACTTTTGTTGTTTTAATCAATAAGCCATAGGGGTTAAAATTTAATAAATAAATATATACATATACATATTTTTATAATGACAAATATACCTACGTTCCCATATTCCTTCAATTTTGTTAACAAGCAATATCGTATCATGATAGATGGGAAATTTTTTGGTACTAAATGGTTGTTCATGAGGCTTAGAATCTCTGGTTAATAATACTATTTGCTTTTTAAAGCTTGCACTTGCTGGAAAATAATGAGCGTTAGTAGGGTAGTATTCGTATTAACTTTAGTTATAATTTCTTTTAAATTACACGATGCTCACGGGCACAAGTATTTTCCGCCGCTAAGAAGCTGTGCGCAATATAATCAAGACCATTCTTTATTCCATTCCAGTATACGTTTGAATGAAAAATACTTCAAAATGATGATGATGATGGATGCTTCAACGCAAACCGACTTTCAGCCCAATTCTCAAGGAGGATATTACTCAGAGAATATAGAAAGGCCTATACACATAGTGCGCTATACATATATACCTCAGCTGCTACAAGATCTCATGTGCCCGGAGTCTATATTCATAGATCGTTTCGGTATAGCTTCGCATGAATTGGATGAGCTTCACGACCTGCTTGAAGCCAGGTTACTGCGTTACCAAACAATCATACCGGAAAACCTGTGGACTAAAAACTGCGTGGCTCTCACCTTAAGGTTCAATTAAATTTATACTTTTTTGCTTGGCGTTGAAATTTTTGTACTAAACCTATATTTTTTCGGCAAAGCGTGTGCATTGTGTATGTGTATATATTATTTAATGAAATTAATATTTGCAGTTTTATGAAGGAATTAACTAAAGCTCTTTGCGATCGATTATAAGTTGTAAAAAAAATATAATATTTAAATGTAAATTACATAGTTGTTCATCAATCAATTTACAGGTTTTTGGCATCAGGATTGACTATGCAGGAGCTGGGTCGTCAGTACAACTTCTCATATTCGAAGATATTGCGTATTATACGCATAGTCACAAAAGCTATGGCTAACCACCTCGTTCCACTCGTAATGCCCACACCGTGCGAGCATATGTGGGAGAAAACAGCGGAAGATTTTATGAATAAATACAATATGCCCAACTGTATCGGAGCAATTGAGGGCAAGAACTTGTTCGTAAATGGAAAAAAGATTGTTTTTCTCGCTGTTGTGGACGCCCATAATAGGTTTATTATGGTTGATTTGGGATATTATCGGAAAAATCTGTTCCGTGGTGACGTCATGGCAAATTCCATCATAGGAAAACTGTTCATGAAGAAGTTATTCAGAGTGCCAGAGAGCAAACCGATCACTGAGAATACAGAGCCTGTCCCGTTTATGATTCTGGGCAGTTCGTTGTTTCCTTCCAAACCGTATCTCATGACAAAGTACAGTCGACCTGAGTGCGCAAATAATGAATTGAACAGAGTATTCAATACTCGTATATCCCGAGCCAAGTTGACTGTCAATAGAGCGCTATTGCACCTGCGTCATAGATGGAGGGTTTTTCAAGGACCGTTACCGGTGCCGGCATACCTGGTGGAGAGGATAGTGGTCGCTTGTTGTTGTCTGCAAAACTTTTTGGCTCTTCGAGATGATGATGATCCCATCACTCCGGAGCCACCGGATTCCTATGCAATGTTATCTAACGAAAAAATTGACTCACTAAAGAGACTGTTGCCAGAAGACTCTCGAGACGTAAGGACAAAATTCAAAAGGTATTTTTTGAGTCCCGAAGGTCAAGTACCGTGGCAGTGGCAGGATATACTGTAATTATTTTGTCAGAAAATATTTTTTAATTTGTTGTTAATTTTTATTAGTAAAAGCACTTACACTATGATATTTGTACAACAAAACATAGTATTCTTGCGGTTTAGCGGATTATACTACTGATATTTATAAACATTTGACATACTGGCAAGCAGTTTACGAGTGTAAAAAGGAAACTTGTAAACCCAAATAGGATGTACTGACAAACTCACGGATATGACAAGAAAATACCGACATTACACATATTTTATCCTAGTATTGGGATTTTACAAAAGATACAGTGCCAAATACATAAAACCACTGACATTGTATGTCCCTGCTTGTGACTAATTATTTAGGTCAGGTGCGTTTATCAGCAAACTGTCTTAGTGGCCAAGCTGTTACTATAATGACATTTCAAAAAAAATTTTGGATGATAATTTTTTTTTGTCACCTGTAACAGTTATCATGGGACGCAAAAATTTGGTCTTATGAGGTGCGATTGGTGCCACACCTACGCCTTCGGATAGTAAGAACATAAAGTTTCAGACAGATACAGTCTGTCTTTTCTGGATTTCTAGATATAGTACCTTAAGTGTAATACAAATAAATGTTAAAGGTTGTAACAATAGAGGTGAAGAATGTAATAAAAAATCTGCGATTTCAGTTACAGCGCTGTAACATATTAAGCTAATTTATTTCTTATTATTAGGTGTACAAATGTTTTATCAAGTTAATAATTATCATGTGTATAAGGAAATCTCAGCATCTGTGATTTTTGATAACCCACTTATGGGAACTGCTTTATATATTTAATGACCGTGTCGCAAAAAAGATAGTTTCATATCCAAATTGTTACATATTTTTGTTTTTGATTAGCCAATTTCAAAAAGGCTACAACTTGGTTGCCAGTATCTATTACTGCCTACCTTTTTTAGTAATACGACATTGGTATTCAATCCTTAGTACAATAATAGATATATTCAAGTTATGTGCATACGTTGTTGACTGTCAGATGTTTAATTTATGGATATACAGGTATTTGTTTCAATTATTATCAATAGCTTCGTTTCTATGCCCGCATGTAATGTAAATATTTAAAAGTAATTTCTATCCATGTCAAAACTTTGCAACAGCTTTGATATTCAGTTGAATTAAAAAATAAGAAAAATATATTAAAAAAAAAAAACAATATATTACGTTTTCAATGTTAGAATTTCTTCAAGAGAGACTTACGGTTAACTACGGTTGGGAGTGGTGTTCAGAGCCAATCAGTTTTTAACTTTACATTGTTTATAAAAGATTCACTTCTAATGTAACATTTAAACTAAGCAATAGATATAGTAATATGTATAAGGCGAAGCTTTTTGGTGTCTAATAATCGCGCACATAGTTACATTTACTGCTGGAAAGACAAGGTTTTAAGTCAATAAATATGTGGTAAAATATTCGCCCGGCCAGCAACTTGTAAATATTTTCCTAGAGCAGTCTAAATGTTTAATGCAATCAATTGATAATGGGTAGTCTATAGGTAATTCTTTGTACGCGATTATGTCAAATCTCATAGTTCGGTCATCTCCGAACGGTGCATAGAAACACATGAGTCCGAACGTAATGTTGAACGAATGTTCTCTATTTGGGGGAAAGATTTTTTACCGGTAGAGGGCGCCATTTTTCGAGAAGCACACGTTACAATCTTTACGCAGGAAGCTTTGTCGCCGTTGACAGCTCTGATTAATACTAAACGTGACGCATGTACCTTTTTTTTTACGCGAGGTAATGCTTTATTATCGAGTTTGACAGCGACGAAGTATTTTGCAGCAATTTTTAAATTTTAATGCATTTACACTTTTTAATAAGAAATTACTAATGTTTCACCACATTATCGATTTGTAGTATCGATCTTTAAAAAGAACATTAACTACAATTGCCGATTGATGTAATGGCCCGAATTCAAACCCTGGCACACATGATTATTCAGAGATTTAATCTTGTAATAATATTGTCGTTGTGCTGTTAATGCCATTATTATTATTACTGGTGGAAGTGAAGGTATAAAGGAATAATATTTTTTTCTGATATACCAAATAGATATTTGTTAATAATATTACTACATTTATCTAGAGGATTTGATGTCATATATAGTTATAGACCATATAATACCACCTACTTACTGTTATTTGCTCGTTGACAAATGTAATGACAGCAGGTGAACGACAAACATATACCTTGTGCTAAAATATATTCCGTACATCTAGGTACTTATTTTGTTAGGAAATTAATAAGAATTGTTGATGTTAGCATGTCATAAAAAAAATAATATATTATTGGCCCTAAACATATCAATACCGTATATATTAAAATAAAATAAAAATTTAGCGTACATTGTAATCTTCATAATATTAATCGTCAATTGTCTCCTTTACCACCTAATTACAATAAGAGTTCATAATTAACATTCGAGGTAGCCGTAACACTAACCCTTTAAAACTGAATAATGTGTGTCTAATATTCCTTCTGTCATATTTATATACCTACATATGCTAAAATTTATAATTCGTGAGTTGAAGACTTCGTTTGTCTGTTTGTTTAATACCAAAATTGCTGAAAACTACTTTAAACATTGATTACCGTATTATAGAGTCTATTTATTGGCTGTACAAATGATTCTGCGATGGTCCTCTTTTTTAGTGGGAAAGCACAATAGCAATTCGATGTTCCGGAGTTCAGCTAGTCATATATATATATATATATTATATCCTGTTATATCCTGGACATTATTGATTTAAGTACATATCTAAAAAGAATGCAATGTGCAAGAGGAGTAAGGCCTGATAACTTTAATGAGAACCCATTGACTGAGTTTCGAGCTGGAATGTTTTATCTATCAATATTCAAAGTTAATAGGGAGTATAATAAGTAATTTAGAATTATAAAATACGTATCTATATAATATACCTATAGGTTATTGTACTAGATTTCCAAGTATTATCATTTCTATTAAAAATGACGTTGTGAAAAATTGTATAGCATAAACACGCTTGCGTACATTTTATCATGATTTTTTGCAGTTATGATAACCTTTATCGTTTGTATTTTTTATCATAAAACGAAGGCGATTAGTACAATTTTGAAAAAAATAAAATAGAAACGTTTCGGACTAATTGCACAACGCCATCTAGTTTCCAATTATAACAACTCACGCGAGACAACGGATTAGTAAACTATGATTCATTTTCAATATTTTTTTTATATAAAATTTATTATGTGTACTTAGAAGATGTGCTTAGTTGCTATAAATACATCCAATATCATGAAAATAATATTTGTATTTGTATAGCAACCGAGCCTACCATCTACATCATTGTTCAATGTTGGGTTTTCATTTATCCAATCGTTTAGCAGAACATGTACATTCAAGGTTTTCACAAAGTCTTAATAATGTAACTAATATTTACACTTTTTAATTTTCGTCGCAAATTAGTTTTATGGGCGAATCTAATATTGAGGTTCTTAGTTTGCCGGCACGATGGGAGACGATTAACACGCAAACTAATGGAGTGGACTTTCGGAGATCCGACAAGCCTTTTGCTGGTAAAGAACACACAACGTCCTCGTATCATGAGATATTGCCAAAGTTTTTGAAAAAGGAACACAATATAATCTAACAAATTGAATTTGAAAAAAAAATGGTCGCAATTAGTAACAGTATTAGGAATATCGGATCTAAGTGGTCTCTGGATAAGGCATGGGGCCGGATTATCGGGGTTATCGAAGTTTACGTACTATCTAGATATATCTAGATATAAGTACTATCTATGTATTAAGTTGGTTAAGATACGGATACGGATGTTGAAAGATAAACTATGAGAATACAGGTATTGGCTGGCTGTTTGTTATTAAATAATTTTATATTAGATAATGCTTCTATATTATTGTTTAAATATATATACATATTTTATAATTTTTATATTTAGATCCCGGCAGTAGACAATTATTAATGTAAACAATAACAAGTATATATAATTATATATCAAAATGTTTTTGATGTCTGTTCCGGATCATTATTCAGTGTTGTAGATCTAATATTCCATATATTAAATCAATGTTTTGGTATTATTTAATGTTTTTAAATTTATATTCCCTTCAATATTATTAAATATATTACAGTTTGTAAAAAAAAACTATTGCTTCTGAATGACACAGTGAAAAGATGATGAAATGTTGAGATGTTTTTTTTTAATACTATGCTTAACTAAATAAGCATATTGGTACATCATTTGGCGAATATAAGGTAACGCCATCATTCTCTTTGATTATTACAATCATAAAAACTAATAGTTCAGTGCATGCATGACCGGTGATATACCACACCACTCAGAATAGCGACGTACAGTGCCTCATGCCGTTTCACTCGGTGAGATAGATATACCGAGGAAGAAAAACTTCTTCTCTCCCCTCCTCTCCTCTCTCGACACCTTACCTGTCCCATATAAAGGCCGGCAAGGCAAATCTAACACTATTTGTGTCCATGGGCGGTCTGTTAGTTGGTTACCATCAGGTCACACGCCTGTCATTTACCTCCTTAGCCTATAAAAAGAACATCGTGTGGTTGTATAAAGACACGGTAAAAGTGAAACTTTTAGTAACTATAACATTTCACGAAAAAATATATAGCTAATCATAACTTTGTATATTATTTTATGATCTTGAAAAATGGGAATGATTACGAAAAATAAAAACTAGGTCTCCAACTAATTTGTTAATTTAACTCTCGTGTTTTACAACACGACATACTGATTTTAGGCACTTGGATTTTTGACGATAACTGTGATAGCTTGGATTTTTGACGATCTTTGCATGTTTAGTTGCTTTTGGTTATCAAAGCTCTGATACAAATCATAATAATTACAAACTAAAAATATTATTACAGCAAAACTGTAACTAATAGTTACATGTACGCAACAATAAGCAGCGGAAGAAGTTCTAATAAAATTAGAGCTATATGAAAGTGTATAAAAGAAGATGGATTGGGTATAATGCATAATGTTGCTTTGATAATGGTGAATGGTGAATGAATATATTGGTGATGTGTATTTACGATATGTTTACACTAATCGTCCACAGATGTCGCCATACGTTCAACCCGCCATGTTCTTGTCTCCGTAGGGTTTATATGAGAAGTCTCGAGTTATTTATCAATAAGTTTATTAAGTCAAGTTTGATGATAATTGTTAGGCAACTTTAACGCTATCGAATATTGATATTGTGGACCACGTGGTCAGCCGTTCAGCTGTCGTGTTCAGCATATAGATGTAGGTATCTTTTTATTAGGTATTTTTTTAGTTCCACGTTAGTTTAAAAAAAAAAGTAATTTAAAAGCCCTTAAAAACCGACAGCGTAGGTAAAGGAAATTATGCCTCAATGAGCTGTATTAATTTTCTAGTTCCTTATATGATAGTTAACCAAATACGTCAGCTTCAAATTAGTAATCGTCTATGTATAGGTAAGTTTTGGTAAGCTTAATCGTATCACATACAACTTCTGAAAATTGATTGTCAATGTGAGTCAATGTTCGAACTCAAAATCCTGGACAGAAAATATCTTACAATTGTAAATACAAATAAAGAGACCAACAATAGTGAAATCATTTAAACAATTTAATTTTAATTATATAATACGCGCTGCCTCCGTTGTAGTTGTGACTGAATCATTGTGTGATTCATCGCCAGCAGCAAACTCCAGCAAGCTGGTGTACACACCAGAAACGAGACAGAATAGACTTAGGAAAATTATAATAATATCTCTGACTAGTTTGTACTTCAGGAAGCCGTACTTGTCCGGATACCATACGCAGCAGTCCATGATGGCGGGAAACATGATAGCGACCAGAGACAGACACAGCGCACCCAGCAACGATATAAATGGTCCCAGCTTTGGTGCTGCTACAGCGAATGTAACTGTTTATGTAATGCACAGAGAACAAAGGTTATTTTAAAGAGGTAAACTGACTGAAGAAAAAGGCAATTAATGTTTATCGATACATGTCCGAAAAGTAGATTAACCATGCTTGGTATTAGTAGCTATATATAGTTATTTTTAAAGGTTCCAAACTTTTTTGGCACTATAATATATACACATCAGCCATATATTATTCATTTAAAATCATTACTGATATAGTTTAGTTTTATTATTTAATTATAACCAAAACGAAAATAAAATCCAATTAGTGCATGTAAATCGAGACTATACGAATCCATTCATTTCCTATGGTAAAATTTCAGTTACAGATTTTATGTAATATGTCGTAAGTCTATTACAATATGTCGACTATTTTTCTGAACAGGTAAGTAAACATTCAAACACATTTATTGGGACTGTTCCACGGGATCAGAAACTTTTTAACATACTCACAAGGTATAATCACTAGAATGACTCTCAGCGCATAATCCATAATAGTGAAATTTTCCGGTTTTATTTTTTTCTTCATTTTACGCAACAGTATTTCGTACGCAACAAAATTTTGAAGTGGTATTGATAGATAGAGTGCCAACGCGTATGCTAGCTTCGCTATCTGGGCTTTCCTGCAAACACATTTTAAAGTTACTCTAGAAATAATATGTTACTTTTTAAAAAACAGTTTCCTATTCATACATCACACTATTCCTGGGAAAAGGAAGTAACCGATTTTCAGCAACTATTCAAGAGGATAGAGAAAATCGCATGTCACAGTTGCCTTCAGCTCCACGTGTTATTTAATTCAGGAACAGCTTGTCGTACTTAGACTAAATATACAAAAACAAGGTTCATCTGTATTCTACGAAACAAAAAGGATTATTGCTTGGGTAACTAGAAATATTGCTTTCTCGTCATGTATCATATTGTTATTTTGTTTTCTTATATCAAGAATGTGTTCAAAATCAAAGAAGTAACTGCAACTGCGCATTGTGTCTTTTTGCTGGGTGGAAAGTACAAGGGCTGATTGAAGGTCTGACCAGTAAAATATTGATTTTTTTAAATAATATTTTTACTATTTTATACACAATCTCTACGTATTTTATACTCAATCTCCATGTTTATAAAAAAGGTCTCCTTTTCTCCAACTCCTCGAAAAACCACTCCGTTTCTGCTGTCATCTCTTCATTTGAGGGAAATTTTCGCGAGCCCAAACGTTTTTTTTTAAATTATAACCCACTCTTGAAAAACCCTATTTTTGACGTTGTTGTGTAATTTTACACATTCAAAAATCTTTATAGATCTATTTACTATGCCACAGCGGTAGAGCCATGCGCTATACCAGCCTTTAAAAAAAATCAACGTAAAGTGGCTCTTACCGTGTTTTGTTCAGTGAGAGAGATATCCCACTCTCTCAGGGGCCGGTAACACGACGTGTCGTTGCCCTTCTATTCCTCAAAAAAATCTATTGCTTTATAAAGTTTAATATATTAGGTACTTACTTTTCGTTTGATGGTAGATTTAACGTAACAGAAGCATTGACGTTTTCACCATATTTGAGATAACCAGCCGAACCGAGACTTACAAAAAGGGAAATTATGATGATGAAGCCCACGCTCATCAAGCCGAATACACCAGTAAATCGTTTCGGCTCCTCCATATTGTACTCCAGGGCCAACACCTGCCCAAAGGGAATAGCAATTAAAATTATAGCAATTTAATTTTAATCTATTCCGTGCGAATATCTATTTATTCTTAGTACCTAAGTACTATCCCTGAGGTCATCGATTTACAGGTTTTTATTTAAATCAACAGGTTTCTCTTAAATCTTGTATCCGATGATTTGGCTTTTAGTTAATTAAATAATCCTGACAATTTCCACGGACTCACTCATCACGGAAGTACAGGATAGTGTCGGTAATATTTCAGCTTTCTTGCTGTGATGACGGAAATATTCAAAATGCAAGAAAATAGACTAGGATAACAGTAACTAACCACTCCAACTGCTTCAAGTGAGAACAGTGTTGTACCAACAAACGATGGTATGGACAATAAAGATTTGATTTTTAGTTTGTCATCATCTATTTGAACGTTGTCTTCAATCAAATAAAAGAAAACCATCAAAAGTGCACATATCGTAAGGCCATTCGAGAACGAGGACAGCGGCGTCAACAGTTTCAGATTTTTGATCATATTCAATACTATCTGCAGCGGCAACTCGAAGACGATCATCATTCTAATATTAACAACTATACCGTAATTCTCCAAAACCTGTGATACAAGAATGAAATAATAATGAAATGTATTATTTTTATTGCATATAAAACAAACTGCTGGAATACATGTTTGCTTTTAAAGTGTGCTGAGATTTCTGGCAGACAACCTTTAAACATAACTAGATCAATAAACTTCGTGGACGATGCGAATTCGAAAAAAGTGCCCTTAATTTTGAGGGTTCACAGTCGCATCCACATATATCTATAGTCGCACCTATTTCAGTTCCCATATAATCTTAGTTGACCCGGTACCCTAACATTATTATTTCTTGTGTGGGCATCCTGTGAGCCCTAGAATAGCAATCATGACTCGAATTAACGTAACATATTGTATTTATTTTAAATTTATTTTTTAGTTTATACACCCAAAAATAGTATTAGTATAATATATACTTATGCAAGGTATATATTTTATATTTTAGATGAGATTGTCCAGCTATTATTATAAGCGGATAGTGATGAAGAAAATTCATCAGATTGAGAACGAATACCGTATCGAGGTTGATCCTGCGTCAGTTAGTGAAGATGAGGTTTCTTCTTTGGCACAACGTGCGCCAACCAGTCCAGATAACTTTCAAATTCCATGCATGTCCATCAATTGAAGATCAGATACTTCAGCATAGGAGCGTGATGATTTGTTTATTATATCCACAAGTTAGTAAGAGATACTACGTACATTATATCTTCGCGGAATAGTTACTTGATAGTATATAGTTTTTAATATTATAAAGTATAAATTATTGAGTTCTAATTTTCATTTATAAAAACTAATATTTTTATTTGAAGCGAGAAATATGGTCGTACTAAAAATGCTAGTTACGTTTTAAATATGTTATTTCAATAAATAATAATGATTAATTTCTTCTGATTTATGATTAAAATAAAAAATGTAAAAAGAATAAAACAAACAAACAGTCTCTGTGGCGCAGTGGTCGAGCACACGGCTTCTGATCCAGAGGTCCGGGTTCGATTCCTGATACTGGATTACACCAATGACTTTTCGAAATTGTTTTCGGAAGTTATGTGTGATAAATATCGATGACTGAATACTTTGTGCCCGGTATGGCAATAGGTTCGCCACCTATTCCATTTGGGACGTAAATATA
Source organism: Euproctis similis (assembly GCA_905147225.2). Classification (NCBI taxonomy): domain Eukaryota; kingdom Metazoa; phylum Arthropoda; class Insecta; order Lepidoptera; family Erebidae; genus Euproctis; species Euproctis similis. The sequence continues at coordinate 7,356,656 of LR990107.1, forward strand.
ACGGCGAGACGAGGCTTAACAGCCGCTGCCTACACCTTCGGGTAACAAAAGGCGTGAAGTTATGTTATTTTATGTTTATGTAAAAAGAATACTAATATTGTATTCAGTAAAACCTAATATACTTACTTTTTTTTGCTTAGGCGAAACGACAAAGCTAAGTGATAATCGTTAAAAAATAAGCTTAAGCCCGAATACTGAACCGCCACTCAAATATATAAGCGCTACTTAAGCATTTAAGTAGCTGTCACATTAGGACAGAATACGTGAAATTTGAGCAGTAAGTAGCACTTTATTGATTGTCAGATTTGAGTGGCGGTTCAGTATTCGGGCGTTACTGATGTAGGGTTAAATTGAGCATGTTTAGTAGCATATTATTGCACAGCCTGTTAATTTGTTTACAAAATATATTTGATGAATTAAGCCGTGACTCTCAAGTTAGAGCTGATGTCCATCATCAGCGCTAATCTCTAACTATCAGCTGAACTGTTAGTTAGATCAAAAAAAAAAAAATACCTGAGCTACATTGATGCCAACGAAGACAAAATATATGGCACATATGCCAAGTTGCCAAACCACAAGCATGCTATCCACAAGTACATAAAACAATTTGCCACTCCAACGCAAGAACTCTGGTCCATCTTGTATCGCAAGCTTCATAGATTTAGGATATGCCATGTAACCGCGTCTCCACTTCTTACATATCTGATATTGGGCCAGAATCTGCGAGAGAAATGAAGTATAGTGTATCATAAAAGAAAAGTATTGTTTAAATTAAAATAATACCAAATTAAACAGATGTTGAAATTGTAATTTTAAGAAAGAATTTACATGCTCAAAAGTTGCGGACTGTACCAATATAATTTGTATTTAATAGTGTATTATACTCGTTCCAACCATTTATTTTACTTTTGACACATGCTTTAGGACGTAACTGTTTCATTTACGCAATTATTAACTTTGAAACGAGTGAACAGAGAAATATATAAACTGCCCAATAATATTTATAAATCTTAATTATTACCCACTAAATACATTAATATGCCGTAAATAGCTCTATTTATAAAATTTATGTGAATATTCATTTCCGTTATAAAAAAAGTTACGTTCTATCGCATCTAGTGACAGGATCAAAAGTATTCGGTGCAAACTAATGAATCGCAAATAATCGATTACACTTATTTGCAGTTAAGTCAGCTGACAACTGAGTTTTGAATTGTTGTAATAGACAACACGTTAAAATTGTATCAGGAAGATATGGAAATCTTCATATCATACCTATAACATGAAATAAAACAACCAAAATAGGTATTTTAATATTATTTTATTATAACGAATCGTCGGATTCTTCATACGAACTCGAATCGTCGCTTGAATCATCTGCAGTGTTTATTATTAACTCTTGTATAGGTATGTTGTCAAATTCAATTTCCCGATCCCAATCAGAGAATATTGTATTTTTTGTCTTGTTGACGACACTCGCCCAGTTTTCAGGCGTCACATTAGCACATGCGTTTTTTAAAAGTTCTAGCATTTTATTTGCTGTGAAAGGAGGAGTTGTATTGTTTCTTGCGGCGTGTCCTTTGACTTGTGCCCAGATCATTTCAATTGGATTATATTGACAGTGGTACGGAGGAATTCTGATTACAACATGCCCATATTCTGCTGCCATTTCGTCGATGACATATCGTTTTGGCTGCTTTTTACTTTTTAAAATTTTAAGTAACTCTACTTTTAGTAGGGATTCGTCCACATCTTCCCCATTATCACGAAGCCAGTTTATAATCTCGTGTTTTTTGTTGGCCGTTGTTGGCATTTTATTAATTTGGCGAGAGTGATAGGGTGCATTATCAATAAATATTGTTGATGGCTCTTCAAGTGATGTAAGCATTTCTCTGAACCACTTTTCATACACGTTCGCATTCATCTCCTCATGATAGTCTCCTGTTTTTTTTTATTTGAACGCTAACAGAGCGTCTGGTACAAATCCCTTTGTAGTTCCCGCATGGCAAATGATGAGGCGTTCACGTTTCCCCATTGGCACTGCAGAAGTAGAAGCAGCAGTATCGTCAGTCCAACCTTTTGATATGGAATGATTGGCATTGAGCCAAGTTTCATCTGTGAAAACGATATTCGACCAGTCTTCTATTTTCTTCGCTTGCCTTAAAAATTCACAGCGAGACAAGGCTATATCACGACGTTCCATTAAAATTTTTCTTTTGTCGGATTTCTTATACAAGAACCCGATTTGGTGCAGCACCTTTGACAAAGAAGATTTTTGACCACGAAACAAGCCACAATTTCGTAGAGACGCTACTAATTTTTTCAAAGTAGGAATCTCCTTTCTTGTATAATAATTGTATATATGACGACGAATAGCATCAGTATCAAAACTGTCAATTGCTGTCACTTTACGGGGCTGACGTTTTTTCTTAGGCGTAGATAGCTTGTTCTGTTCAATACCACTACTACCATAGGCTTCTTTAGTGATTTTCGCCACCGTTGGAGCACTAATACCTAATGCTGCTGCAACACGGTCTCTAACTTGCGTTACTGGTATAAGGAATCCGCCATTGCGGCTTTCCTTTTCAAAAAATTCACGAAGCCGCAGCACTAACTCTCTGGATTGTCCTTTAAGCACCATACCTTTCGGCATTTTAAAAATCTTAAAGTAAAAATCGGCAAGATTCGGCAAAATTCGGCAAGTAAAAATCTTACTGGGAGGAACGATACGTTCAACTCAACCAAAGTAAGAACAATGAAATCAATACGGTGGAATATAAATACTCAACACAGCGTATGAAAAATATGAAAAAGCACTCAGCGAACAGAAATGTGACTAGCACGAGAGTCTTGTTGCGAGTGAGAGACAACACAACAAAATGGCGTCGCCAGCGCGTCGTTCAGTGTTGCCAACTCAGATTAAAAAAAAAGGGGTAGGAGTTTGGAGCAGCGGACCCCGCTTAATAGAAAAAATGCTTCATAAGGTAGTTAGTTTTTATTTTGCAAAGTTCAAAGTAAAATATTTTGGGAGGACTGAATTAGTTAGTGGGTATGCAAAAATTATTGTGCCCAAATAACAAATATATTTACAGAAGTGAAGTTTTTAAGTAATATGAAATATGTATTTAAGCAAAAACTAAAATATCCGTGTTAAATCGATTAGAAATTCTTCCTGACTAAAATCGATTATTACAAAACATTGTATCCGTAATACATTAGTACAACACTAATTGATCAGAATTCGACCTGTCAAAAGTAAAATAAATGGTTGGAACGAGTATAGATATTTTGCAGGCAGTTAACAGAGCGCCATCTATTTTCCATAAAAAACAACTAATGCCTGTATTATGAAATCACACAACCTAATTAATATTGTTTGTTTGGTTAATATACACTTATCTTTTGGCAATATATTAGTAAATTCCTCGCGAAAGTTATACATTATAAATATCGCTGCTTAGAGTGCTAAGTGTTAAGCTGGTTCCGCCATCTATTTTATTTGGAACGTGAATAAAGAGTTCAGGTGCACCATCCGCTGCCTACACCATGTGTGAAAAAGTGTAAAATTAAGAATATTACAGATATGCCTGGAACAAAGGTATCGATGTGGAATAGAAAAACATGAACAGACCAGCAGTTGTAAGCAATAACAGGCAAACATGCCTATCACCAAGACACCTATGACGCCGTAGATAAGACCGACACTTCTGATGGCCTCGGGCATGGCCAGGATGCCAGCTCCTATGCTGCCCTTGAGCATATGCGTCATGGTCTCTCCGTATCTGCCGTAAGTAAAATAGTCATTGCAATATTAATTTCTATTGATATTGATTAGATTATCTTTCATACAATGCATATTTCACACAAACATATAGTATTATTATTATTATCAATTTAGGTAAAATGTATTAGTCATGTATATGATGTCTAAGGCCTAGTGATTTATTGAACAGACTTCCAGTTTATAAGTCCTGCGTCCGAATCTTGTCTCACACTAATGGCTATCAGGAATTAAGTGTGATAATATGTATATGACAAAATTATAATGTATCCGAATAGCCCTTAACAGATGGAGGATGTTATAAACATTTCTGAATTTATAAGGAAACAACGCTAGGACACCGATCAAGTTAATTTCAGTACAATTCTAGACTTTAATTTTACCAACCAAAAATGAGCCGTCAGGTAGACTGGAGGTCCAAAACCCTGGAATCAAGAAGCTATTGTAGAGAGTCCACGCTTACACCAATGATTTTGCGGAATTATTTTTGTAAGTGTTATCGATGACTGAGAATATTGTGCGCGGTATATGGCTAATGACGTGAAAGTTCGCAAATGCGAGGCGTAACACCCGCTGTCTACAGCCTTCGTAATAGAAAAATATGGGTAGTTATTAAGAAAAATAGCATTACGTAGTTGGTCTCTCCACTTTCCTTTTCACATGAGGGTCGAAGGTATCGTCGTTTTGTTCTGTAAAAACAACAACTAATATAAATCGAAAACTCATGATTAATTATATTTATTTTTTATTCCTGTTGCCCGCTACTACGTCTGCGTGGATGCCATAAAGCAGCAAAAATACTGTGCCTGTGCCATTTTAAAGGTTCATTGCTCACCCTCAATTAGTGATAGCGTGATAATATTTACTATATTGTGAGATTGGATATGTATTCGAAACCTCTGAATTACATGCTTAGTGACATGATTATTAACGTTGTCAGTTTCCCCACAAAAATAAATACTCACAGTCTCGGTTGTCCAGGGGTCTAACACCCCGCTTCTGAATCAAGTGGTCGTGGGTTCGAAACCGGGCTCATACCAATGACTTTTTAAAATTCTTTTCCAAAGTTATGTGTGAAAAAAATCGATGATTGAAATCATTGTGCTCGGTGTATGGTAAAATGTTCACCGCCTATTCCATTTGGGACGAAAAAATAACGGCAAATCGAGCCTTAATTGCCGCAGCCAACATCCTCGGGTAGAACAAGGCGTGAATTTATATTATGTGTTATTATAAATACTCAAATGACCTAGTATTTGTTATTCATGACCTCTGGGTGGCACGATCATGAACTATATGCATATCTAATTTGTGTTTCCACGTAACCTTATGCGGAGGCATGCATTTGGCCCTCAGAGTATCGACAAATTTGCATTAGCGATAACAGAGATCGTCTTTCAGTCACGCACGGATAGTGGTACGATTGAACGAGGCAATAAAAATGATAGAACATTTTTTTAAGACAGCTGGTCTGCTATCTACGAAACCAAACATTTCTTTAAAAATTTCACGCCTTCTTCTACCTCAAGGTAGCACCTATGGTTACGTTTGCACTCGCCCAATTATTTAGATCCCAAATGGAATAGGCAGCAGAATATTTTCATCGTCGTTTGTCGATACTAATTATACATAACTTTTAAAAAGTCATTTGTAGTGTATAATGGTGGCTTCAATTCCGAAATTTCTCGATTCTCCAGAGATTCTCTAGATCACCGAGACTTTAATTAGTAGATATCTTATCACTCTCTTCTAGAAGATAATTATTTGAAAGCAATAACATTTCTAAATTTCATCAATGACCTGGGTATTTAATCGTTTTTTACTGTCACACTACAAAGTACATACCTCCAGTGATAGCATCCACAAGACCACCCATAAACTTGTATATAAACATGTTAAGCTTATATGTCCAAAATATTTAACAAAAATCAAAACGCTAGTAACAAGCAATATGTTTAAAAAAATCCGCAATATATTTTAGAGAGAAGAAACAGTATTCCGTTATCCCTTTACATTGGAAATCGACATTGACTTTTTATTCAGCTGTTTTGTCAATCAAATCAACAAAAAAAACTATTTTAAAAAATCGCCAAAGTAGCCGTCGTGTCTCTGGTCCAAAAAGAGTCATCATAGAGAGTGATCCTGATAACTATAGGTTATGGTAAGTAAGTATAGTAGAATATGAATGTAATGAAATAAAACTAATTATATGTAATAAAACCAAAATATTTTTTTTTTATATAGAACTTTAGAAATGTCTTTACAAAAGGCATGGAACGAAAGCCATAGAGGATCAGCTTGATAAGAAGCATATTACCATGGTTTGTTATCACAATTATGGATTTTTTCCATCTTTGTATTAACTATATTTATATGCCCAATTATAGAATCACACATTAAATTAGGCACCTATAGTTTCAATATTGATAAACAAAACTTCACGCCTTTTTCTATCCTAAGGTGTAGAGTGTGGCGACAGTTAAGCATCGACACACTGAACCGTATGTCCTAAATGGGATAAATGGCAGAAACTATTGCCATACACCTGGCACAATATTGTTAGTTAATATGGTCAATATTCACTATAAATCATGACTGACGTTTTAGTAGTGATATAAAAAGCAAGTTGGCTGAAATCTCCTCTCCATCAGCAGTACATTAAAGTTTTGAGAGTCGTGACCATCTCCATTCAAAGCTTTGTGTTCAAGATGTGTACGTCATAGTTGCAAACAAATTAAGTAAAAGCGTACTAATTAAATAAATTGAAAGCAATAGAAGTGATTACGATAATTGGTAGTAATTAATTTAACATAATCAGATTAGTAGTAGTTACGGTGGTCCAGTGGGAGAGGGAGAGCTGGATCTAAGTTTAGTGCTATAGACGACGGAAATAGTATTAATAGTATATATAAAGATATTATGAGAGTCAACGAAGCGAGTGAGGTGTGTAAGAATCGTGCCTTATGGCGCTCCGTTATCTCTACCTACCACGCCAGGGATTTGGCGTGAAGGTTTTGTATTTTATTCTTCTCCACATTTGTTGCTCAACGTTACCACTCTAATTAAAAGATGTCGCATCAGTTGTGCTCAACTACTATACTCGCGTAGAATTTCTCTCGTTAACATGTAGGAAGTTGATTTTTATTTGGTTGGGTCTTAATTGTGATTGTCGAGTATTCTGGCTGCTACACCTTTTACGCGCTAAGCTACCGGCTTTGTTTTCAGTAGTGATATTAATATTGTTATTTATTTCAAATCTTTAAAAAGAGTACTTAGCACATGAGTTTCTTGCCCGATTCATCTCATGATAGCCCCATGATAGCCTCTCACTCGGAATCACTCTGTTTTTTTTTGGTTCCATGGAGGCTTTTACCTTAAGCGCTCGTTTTTAGTATTTAATTTTAAATAATATGTTAACTTGTTGACTATTTATTAGTGTCTATGAAAATAAAGCTTCTTTTCCTTTGACTTTGTAGATGGAACTTTTATTAAGACTTGTCATAACCATTTAAACTCCTTGTTTAAATACTCAATGGTTACCTTTCAGTCAGAAAGAGAAATTTGTGATCTTTGCAGTGAAAGGTTTGATAAAACTAATCCAAATGAAAATAATGTAAAACCTACATTTTACGGAATAAATTTTACACATTTTTTATTACTTGCACAAAACATAATTATATTAGTATTACTGCAATAAATAGTAATGTTCAAGGATATATCTAGAACTTCAAAATTTTGCAATTAATTTTGCACGATGTGGGGCGACTGGGGGTAAGTCTTTATCCATAAATTTTTTTCTTCACACCTTGAATAGGTCTAGTATAGGCAAAGTGACCCGACTTGCTACATAAAAAAGTCCAAAGGAGTTGACTGTTACCATTCAAAAATTTGATTTTAAAATAATCGGGACTCCTAAACTGACTCTGTTTATCATTTATGTGGTCACCGGCAACCATAATAACACACCGCATGTGTACTATCCTTGTATTTCAAGGATTATTATAAAAAATAATTATCGAAATCGGTTAAGCCGTTCATGTGTGATGCGATGACCAAGAGAAATGTAGATTCTTTTTTATATCATATTAAAAAAAAGTTTTTTTTATGTATATATGTTTAACATCTAAATATAATTAATCACATTTCGTGGAGTATATACCGATCTTTTTAGTGGTACCTAATGATATGTATGGTAATTTTCAGTTAGTTAGCCGCTATATCTAATTAATTTATTTTTATTTAATTGATAGTGGAAGAAAATTACAGAAAAGAAATGATTCGTATTTGGTACAAAACGATGATCAACCGGCACTTCTACATGAATCGAAACCAGTAAATTTACTAGATTTATGGTTGCCTGGTATGTATGTTAATCTTCGTATGAGCTAATATAAGAATTAGGTAAAATGTATTTTAAATATTAGGTCGGGGAAAAAGTCTTTTCGCATAACGTAGGTATAAACTTATTATAAAATTTCTTTGACTGTACTATTTGTGTCTGGCTGGTTTTGGTAACATTAAAAAGGTTACATTATAAAGAAAAGAAAAAAATAAAAAAAAGTTGTTTCCCGCTATTTTTCATTTGTTTTTCTCTCCGTAAAAATGAGTGAATCTAATGAAGAAATTCGATACATTTTAAAATTTTATTATAAAAAAGGCAAAAATGCAACTCAAGCAGTGAAAAAAATTTGTGATGTTTATGGACCTGATGCAGTGTCAGTAAGAGTAGCACAAATTTGGTTCAAACGTTTTCAGTCCGGAAATTTTGATGTTAAAGATGCACCTAGCTCTGGTCGCCCTGTTACGAATAAAATGGACGCCATTTTTGAAAGAGTGGAGCAAGATCGGCATATTAGTAGTTACGATGTAGCTGAAGAACTGGGAATTGACCACAAAACAGTTTTGACCCATTTGAAGAAAGCTGGTTATACAAAAAAGCTCGATATTTGGGTGCCACACGAGCTCACTCAAAGAAACTTAATGAACCGTGTACTCATTTGCGATTCAATAATGAGACGTAATGAAACCGAGCCGTTTTTGAAGAGATTGATAACTGGCGATGAAAAGTGGATCACGTACGACAAGAACGTGCGAAAAAGGTCGTGGTCGAAAGTTGGCCAGGCTTCACAGACTGTGGCCAAACCTGGCCTAACACGAAATAAGGTGATCCTGTGTGTATGGTGGGATTGGAAGGGCATTGTTCATTATGAGCTTTTACCGTCCGGCAAAACCATCGATTCTGATATTTACTGCCAGCAACTGATGAGATTAAAGGAAGCAGTCGAGAGAAAACGGCCGGAATTGATCAACAGGAAGGGTGTGGTCTTTCATCACGATAACGCTAGACCACACACATCTTTAGCCACTCAGCAAAAATTAAGAGAGTTCGACTGGGAGGTCCTAGTGCATCCACCATATAGCCCTGACCTTGCGCCTTCAGATTTTCACCTGTTTCGGTCTCTTCAGAATTCTTTAGGTTCTGTAAGGTTGACCTCAAGAGAGGACTGCCAAAACTATTTGTCCCGTTTTTTTGATCAGAAGTCCCAAAGTTTCTACAGTAACGGGATAATGTCTCTGCCCACAAAATGGCAGAAAGTTATTCAACAAAACGGTACATATATATTGTAAATAAATGTAAATAAACTTTGAAAAAAATGTCTTGACTTTTTATACAAAAATACGAAAATACTTTTTCCCCAACCATATACGTGGTATATGCATTCATTTTCGTTATTTAGTTTCCATAATACTTAGTGGCTTAGCTTGGAACTAGAGGGCGGCGTGTGTACTCTATCCAAGAAATTATTATTATTGGACTACAATTGAATGTGATGTAAACGAAAATTATGATGTTTGAAAGGGAGGAGTCCAGAACGGATGCAAGGATAAATGGTTGACGACGTAGTGCTGGAACAGGTGAATGAAATTGTATATCTTGGACGCGCTTTTAGCAGGGATGGAAGGTACACCGCGGATGTAGAAAGACGAGTGGCGTTAGGAAATAGCATAAATGGAGCGTTGGACTGATTCCTGGGCAAAAAAAAACCCAAAAGATCCCAACGCTAACTTATGGAAGCGAGAGCTTGGTGTGGCAGAGTGTGCATGAAAGTAGGATAAACGCGGTCGAAATGAGGGCACAGCGGAAAATCTGCGGAAAATCTGGAGTGTCTCTCGCTGACCGCGTTGAAAACAAAGTTGTAAGGAAGCAAGTTGCATTGAAAGAGAGTGCCAGTGTTAAAGTAAAAAAGATCATGCTCCGATGGTTCGGACATGTAGAAAGAATGCATGATGCAAGTTTGGCTAAGCCAGCTTTACAATGTATGCATGTACGTAAAATGTATTTCTGGTCCTTGACCCAAACACGAGACTTAAATCAGAAGCGGACCACGACAGTGAAATCTCATGAAATTTTGTGTATCTATTAGATCGAAGAATAGGATTGAGACTATTGTAAATAACCTTTATAAATCACTTAACCTTAAATTTGACATGCCTCGTGGTGCATTAGTAAAACTACCGACTGCAGAATTGAGGTCGGCGGGTTGGATCCCCACCCGAGTACAAATATTTACAACAAACATGAATGTTGATGTTTTTCAGAACACACAAATGAAAGTAAAAGTATACATGTATTAATTTTCGTTACGTAGTTTCCATAAAACAAGCATTTAGTTGCTTAGCTTGGAACTAGAGGGCTGTGTGTGTATTGTGTGACGACAGAAAATTTTATTATTATTAATATAATCATAACCATAACTTCACGCCTTTGTTACCCGAAGGTGCAGGCAGCCGCTGTTAAGCCTCGTCTCTCCGTTGTGTTTACGTCCCAAATGGAATAGGTGGCGAACCTATTGCCATACCGGGCACAAAGTTTTTCAGTCATCGATATTTATCACACATAACTTCCGAAAACCATTTCGAAAAGTCATTGATGTCAGCCAGTGTCAGGATCCGAACCCTGACCTCTGGATCAGAAGCTGTGTGCTCGACCACCGGACCACCGAGACATTTAAATGTAGAATATTATTATAAATTTTCTATTTCTCCTATAAAACATATTCTTACTTACATTATCAAGGATAAGTAAAGTTCTTCGGGTCAGTTATATCTATATACTTATATATATATGAGATTTCCACCTATATATTGACTCATCACGATATCTCTGGAACCATAAGGCGTAGCGACTTGAAATTTGGTAGGATTATTCCTTTCGCCGAGTAGAGGTCAGCTAAGAACGGATTTTACGAAATTCCACCCACAAGGGGGGTTGCGGGGGTGTTAACAATGGAAAATTCCCATTTTTAACCTATAGCTGCTATCGACTTCAAATTTGTCGAAGATATTGCAGTATTAACATAGCGGGGCAGCAGTTATTACTTTTGATGCGAAACAGAGTTCGCCGGGTCAGCTAGTAGTATATATAAGCATGCCTTTTAATTAATTTTACATACTCTCACACCATCTCGATTTGTGTGAGCGACAACAGTAAGAGTAACTTTCTGTACCAGTTAACGTTCAGTAACTTTTCTATAGAAAACATAAAACTCAATTTAATTATTTGCCAATAGGTCTGAAGGCAAAAAGACGTCGTTGCATACATTCAGCGCCTGTACGGTAAGTAAATTACAACTTTTACTTCAGAACAATCATGTCCATCGGCCAATACGTGTACAAATATTGAACAATTACTGTTGTATATTATTATTTAAGACTATATATAGATTGATTGAAACTACTTCCCATGAAAATGGATCTCGATAATTTTGTCAATATACTCGCAAATTACAAAAAAAACATTATATTAAAATATTTCTCTTCTAAAGTTCAGCCTTATCTTTATCCGACTCTAAGTGGGATCTCTCAGCTAAACATGTCATTCTTTTGAACTAGCCATTTTGTAAAAATTTTTGGCTGAGGCCGGCCGCCAGCCTAAAGCCATTCCTGAAAATGCAGCAATAGATGATTATTTCCTGTAATTTTTCTTAGCCTTAATTATCTTAGTTTGATGTAATAGTTTGTGGTCTTCACGATGCTCTTCCAGTATTCTGCCAATCCTGGCCGCCAAGTTGCAATTCTCAACATTAGTACATACCGACATATTCTTTTCGGAAGTTTTGCGTGATAAATATCGTTCATTGACACCATTCTGCTCGGTGTATGACAATTTCTTCCGCCACCGATTCTATTTGGGATGTAAAAAGCTTGCGAGTTGAAGGTTAGCAGCTGCGTACACTATCGGGTAGTTACGTCTGTAAAGATTTGTTATATAATGTTTTAGGAAAATATAACACAAATATTTAAAGAAAACGACCAAAAAAGAAAGTAACTGTTCAAAACTTTACATACATTGGGCTGACACAGATAATGTTTATCGCGCAAATTCCGGAAATCGTACGAATGACTATTGTTTGTGCAGTTTTGTGGGACAGTGAATAATAATATCATGTATACAATGTATCTTGTTACTAATAAATAAAATAAATAATAAATACAATATTAGCGGAAAGATTATTATTCGGCTGTCGTTTTCTGCAAGGAATCAGAGTAGGCTGCTTAATTTTGGGCGAGATAAATCTCGCTGTGCCCAGTGCCCAGTGCCAAAACAAAAGGTGTATATCGCAGTAAAAGTCTACTTCCACCCACGGCAGCCTTTGGTTTTTGTAATATTGTCGATAGCATCAAAGTTTTAAAAATCAATAACTTGTTTGATGAGAAGGTATGATAAGTTATAAGCGTTTTAGTAGAGTACAGAGATACGATTGTTATCTATTGGCCACGATGCGGCGCTGTATTGCTTCACGCAGAGATTCTACTAACCGTTAAGAGATGACACTACTATACGCATTATCATCTAGGCTTAATATATTTTTCCTAGGTCTCATACAGATAAATGTTAAGTTTAACTTGAGTATGTTTAGCTAAGGCTCATTCTATAAGCAATATCACGTATCACGTATTTTTATTTCATTTTGGACATCCGACAGTGTTTTGAACATAACATAACTTCACGCCTTTTGTTTCCCGAAGGTGTAGGCAGCGGCTGTTAAGCCTCGTCTCGTCGTTATGTTTACGTCCCAAATGGAATAGGTGGCGAACCTATTGCCATACCGGGCAAAAAGTTTTTAGTCCTCGATATTTATCACACATAACGTTTAAAATTAATTTCGAAAAGTCATTGGAGTGTGCCAGGATTCGAACCCGCGACCTCTGGATTTAGAAACCGTGTGCTCTACCACTGGACCATCGGGACAGTTTTGAACCTTCTTACATTTTACTTTTTGCTGATGATATGAAGATACACAGAATCGTTAGGGATACTTGTGATTCAAACCTATTGCTAGGCGATCTTCTTATATCTGAGGCATACTGTTACCGTCGTAAACTACAATTGAATATGTCCAAATACACCATATGACTTACTCACGCCAGAAAATTATGATTCATTCTAAATATAAACTATGCACCCAAACGATCAGCAAACTTATTAGTGTAATAGTTCTGGGTATCGTCTTGGATAGCAATCTTTTACTTGACTAACATATAGACCACATATTCAAAAAGGTTTCAAGGGCACTAGGGTTCATAATTAGACAATCTGCTCATTTTAGTTCTCTAAAATCCATATCATAAAAGTTTTATATTGTATATTCGTACGTAGCTACCAGAAGTATGGTACGATTTGGAATCCTCAATATGAGAACTACCAGTCTCGTATTGAGGGAGTATATATAGTTATATAAAACAATATGTAAGTAATAATCGACATATACTTAACTGTGGAGACTTGTCATCGACAATTTGTGTTTTCTATTTGTTTTAAATCTTGTGTATATCATTAGTCTGGAAGTCTTCCGAATAAATAAAATCTGTCTGAGTCTGAGAATTGGACAACATCTATTTTCATATGCTCATTTTTCCCATGGGCTTGTAGTCAATTAAAATCTTTGTCTGAAGATTATTTGTCTATCATTCCAATATTAGACAAAATAAAAAAATAAAGGAATTTCGTTACTTTATTAGTCAGTACTACCTAATTTTTTGGTAACATTACATAGTAGCTGTAATTGGTAATGGATTAGACCTGTAAATTTTTAACAGAGGTTTTGTGTTTGAACTAATTCGTGTGGACACAATGACATCAGATACTTAATTTGTATCTAGATCTATCTGGTAATTAAATGGTGCTTTTGTTTGGACAAATAGTAAGACCAATTTGTAGGTAGTTACTACCAGTCCCGAGGGCTACGGGTTATCAAGTCAGATGCACAACACTTTGTCAAACTCTTCACGGGTGATATACAGGGTAGAAATAGTATGATGTGCTTTCTTGTTTTATAAATTTGCGTTTAAAGTTATGTGTGATAGTAAGATATTACTTGAATGCGGTGTTTAGATTACGCCCCTCTGCCGCTGCTCTCTCTGCCTAGATGTGACATATAATTACGATATAACTGTTTATTTATTCAACATTATTTATTATGTTTCAAAGGCCCATTGTCGACGATCAGTTGAGCGTAATTGGATCAAAACAACAACTGTATTCGCCACTATTTGGAACGCCGCTGTCGTCTGTTAATATTTCGCAGAAGACTTCTGGATACATCAGACCATTTTTCCCGCCAACAGACACGTGCGCCTCGATACTGACACCGCTGTAAATATATGTCATTATTACACGCGCTTCAATTAGTGATGTAACGAATGTTAGTTTTCGTTAGAATTCGATCGTATCTATTATTTAAACTTATGCATTGCGAATTTAGAAATATTCTGCTGAAACTGCAAATCTTAGATAACATAATTGTAACAAAAGTTATCCGAATTGAATATTATTAATTTGATTAGACCTCAAAACTGCTTTTTAAAAAAATAGTAAATAAATTATTATGTGTATATTTTGATTTTTAGTTTATATTTGGTTTCCTTTATACTTTCATTGGACCAACAAGATTAAAGAAACATCATTTATAATTTATTTATCCAATTTTAGGGATGATCCACAGTCAAATGACAATATTTCTTATAAAACTGTAGGTAAATCTTCAATAAATTTTATTATCATTTCATAAACAATTTCTTGCGAATACGAATGCGAATTACGAAAAACATACGAATATTCGCGAATGCAATTATTTGTTGCATCACTAGTTTCAATATGATCAGAATTTTTCAATAACATTCTTCACGGTTGGGACATAAAATTTATGTCATCGTATGCTACTGCATACGATGACATAAATTGAATACAATTTTCTAATATTATCGTAAAAAAACTTATCGTAAAACGTGTCAATCTCAATCGTCTGCAAATAGCCTAACATTTCGTTTGATTTTAGATTCAGAACTATATATATATAAGAGATTTCCACCTATATATTGACTCATCACGATATCTCTGGAACCATAAGGCGTAGCGACTTGAAATTTGGTAGGATTATTCCTTTCGCCGAGTAGAGGTCAGCTAAGAACGGATTTTACGAAATTCCACCCACAAGGGGGTTGCGGGGGTGTTAACAATGGAAAATTCCCATTTTTAACCTATAGCTGCTATCGACTTCAAATTTGTCGAAGATATTGCAGTATTAACATAGCGGGGCAGCAGTTATTACTTTTGATGCGAAACAGAGTTCTCCGGGTCAGCTAGTAATATAATAATAGAATTCACACAGAGCCCTCTAGTCCCAAACTAAGAAACTAAATGCTTGTGCTATGGATACTAGTTATCGGATATGAATACATAAATATCTTTTTTTCAGTAAATACTTACATATAATACAGAGAAAAATACCCAGACCCCATATAAACATTCATTGGTAAAGCTACCGAGAGCAGAATCGAGGTTGGCGGTTTCGATCCCCACCCGAGTACAAATATTTATGACAAACATGAATCATTTGTATGGCGTCTGGGTGATTTTCAATGTTTTTTTTTTTTACAGTAAAATGTATGTAAGTAATAATATTCATATAACTAGTATCCATAACACAAGCATTTAGTTGCTTAGTTTGGAACTGGAGGGCGGTGTGTGTATTGTGTAAATTTACGTCCAAGATATTATTATTATAATTATTTATTGCTTCCAATGCGAAACAAAGTTCGCTATGTCAACTAGTCATAAATATATGTGCTGGGCATGAAATCGAACCTGTCAACGTCTACTCTGTATTCATGTGCTTATTCTATGTGCTATCCTACAGAGTTAGTGGTGCGTGCGCTCTCGGGCCTTCATTTTACGCCCATCATCCGCCAGCGATGCCTTTGATGCTAGTTCCAGTCTCGATATCTGCCCCCCCATGGACGTCCAGCCATTCTGCAACGGTATTAAAGCATTGCGACTAGTATATCATGTCGACGTATCATACAGTAATTGTATATATAATACGTTGCTATATCGATATGACGTATTAACAAATTTATTTAGATTAGAGACTAAACAACGACAACGATATTCTATACGAATATCGTTGTCGTTGCTTAGTCTCGGTGGGCCAGCGGTCGAGCTCCACGCTTCTGATTCAAAAGTCGTGGGTTACGATTCTGGCTCCACAACAATGATTTCTCGGAATTCTTTTCGGAAGTTATGGTATATTACTATGGTTATGGTATACTTGGTGTAATGGCAATAGGTTCGCCGTCTATTCCATTTGGGATATAACGTGACGATTCGGCGAGTCGAAGCTTTAACAGCCGCTTTCTACACCTTCCGGAATAAAAAGGCTTAAAGTTATGTTTTTACGTTACCTAAGTTTTTATCGTTTTCAACAATTTAGTAAAACGTTGATATAGAAGTGAATATTTCATAGACAATCACGGAATAAATTTATGTATTATATAAAATGGCGTAGCAACATCGTAGCGGATTGTAGTGTAAACTGGCGTAGTTATGGAATATTTAAAAACGCCACTAGTTTGCGCGCCGTGCTTTGTATTGCTACGGAATTTATGAGTTTTATTTACTATCCTGACTTTTAAATAACGTCTGCACTCTACAGCCTTCCTGAAAATACGACATCTTACTATATAATGCAAAATGAGCGGAATTGTATTAAGCTATTTATATGTTGGTATTTAAAAATCTCTATAATACTACATTGTCATTATTATTTACAGAATGCGGAGAGCTTGGAAGTAGTACGCAGAATAATGAATGACGTTCTAGAAAGTGTGGCTCTGCACAAGCGTACTCTACAATCTCGGGGACGCACCAGGTTGACCCTCTCTTTTTAATACATACATAAATAACTTCACGCCAAATCCCTTGCGGGGTAGGCAGAGAGAACTCTTTTTAATAAAGGCCAATATATTATGAATGAGATTCATATTATTTGATGATATTATTTGAAACAAGCAGACCCGACAAACTTTGTTTCGCCTCTGAAGCAATAGATAAAAGATTTATTCTAAAAAAAGTAGCCTAAGTTACTCTTTATTACACCAGCTACTTGTCGTCTGAACGAGTCCAGCTATTTCAGATATTAATTAACAAACAGATGGACAGACAAAAATTTTAAAAAATAGTAATCTGGTTTCGAGCGTTACTTCTGTACGGAATTACTGCTTTCTAGGTTCTGTAAAAAGCAGTAATTTCAATAATACAAACACTTAAATTTTCTTTAAATGTGTAGATGTGATTTCATTCTTAACTAATGAAAATAAAATAATTAGATGTATTGCTAATATTTTAGCAGATATAAGACAAGTGTTGTATCAATAGGTGCTGTTAACAGCGTTTATAACCCAAAAAACGTGCTAAGTAATTTAACTTAGCAGTGCGGTTCCAATTGCCATGCTTATTTTGATGGGCGACTTATAAATACTAATAAAACATATTATCTAATATATAAAATTCTCGAGTCTAGATGTGCGTAATTGAACTCCTCCGAAACGGCTTGACCGATTCTCATGAAATTTTATGTGCGTGTCGGGTAGGTCTGAGAATAGGACAACATCTATTTTTCATCCCCCTAAATCACAAGGGTAGCCCACCCCTCAATTTTTTTTTTATTTTTCGACATATTTCTGTTTCTTATTTTTTTTTATAAAACGGGATACAAAAATACATGCAACCCTAAATTTTCAACCCCCTACGATCAACCCCTATTTTTTAAATTTTATTTTTCGGGAAGACAACGTTTGCTGGGTCAGCTAGTGAAATATAAATTTTCTTATCTAAATATTATCATGTTTTCAGTCTTTTTTTTTTCTTCTTATTTATCTAGAAATACATGCCTCTTTTATTTTCCGCAGATTAGCAACAACTTCTCCGATCAAAGACATAATGCAACACAGTTGTTGTAGCGTCGCTATCCAAGCTCACGTGTTGCAGTAAGTTCGTTAAAATATTTGGGGCTATGTTCCGGCAACAATTAACTGCCAGTTCAACTTCATGTCTAACACAGTTATTTTCGTCTTGATAGACAATTTGGACCTCTCCAGACTCTGAAACTATCGGATGAATGAGTCACACCCATCTTTGGAAAATGTCATAGCCTTGATAAGTTTATAGATTTGTAGTAATTAATTATAAATTAAATAATTAATAGTACGTGAAATTTTTGAAAAGGATTTTCAGTAGTATAAATTTCGAGTGCTTCGTATTGCAGGTATCCTCTCAGTTTTGCAGGAATCCATTAGGTAACCAGAGTGATCGTTATCCAATCTTATAATAAGAAAAATATCTACTGTCCCAGTCCTCAGTATTAATGAAAAGAGATACGATAAACCCACTTTATGTTCAATAACCATAAACATAATTTCACGCCCTACCTACTATTTTCTACCTGAAGGTGTAGGCAGCGGCTGTTAAGCCTCGTTTCGCCGTTATGTTTACGTCCTAAATGGAGTAGGTGGCGAACCTATTACCATACCGGGCACAAAGTTTTCAGTCATCGATATCTTTCACACATAACTTCCGAAAAGAACTTCGAAAAGCGACTTCTGGATTTAGAAGCGGGGTGCTCCACTGGACCATAAAAATGGTAAAATTATCTTGATACATCAGTTTTGTGGACGGCTTTAGCACCACTATGATTCTGTGTCCAATTTCAATCTCATTGTATTATTTTTATATCGTAAACAATATTACTCCTTATTTTCGTTGAATATGAAACATAAAATGCAGCTGGCCGCCTTTGTTTATGCTTTTTCAGCTGGTATCCAATATAATAGGCACGAATCCTATCGTTATAAAACTCCAATTGGTTTATTTAAACAATGGATCCAGAAATATATCAATAGTTTAACATTGTTTTTGATAAAATACATTGTTTTTTTTTATTCATTTGTGAGTCTTTCTACCAACCCATTGTGTGGCCGAGTCTCTATTATTTATGGGATATCAAGAAAACGTGCAAGACACTTGGTGGTAAATGACTAGTGCCCTTAAGGTTATCTGCAATACGAGAGGGATAAGTGCAACGTGGATTGAGGCATTTAACGTTGGTTTTCTGAGATGTCGTGGTATTTCACCGGCCCAGTTGGCCCAGTCGGCCCAGTCGGCCCAGTCAGTCCAGAAGGCCAATTCAGCCCAGCCAACCAGCGAATTTCGTAGCTCTCCCATATACACTGATATTATGGTGGGCCCTGTTTTGGGGAGAGCTCGAAGCCAAACTTCTATTGGCCTCCCCTTAACCTGGTACTCATCGTAGGCTCAACTATTTCCATCTACTCTACTAATATTTAGCGTTAAATTGTGTTGTTCTTGTAACAGTGATTATTAAGAGAAAAAATAATTAATACTGAAATTTTCTTCTAATAATGTTTAATTGATTATTGTTTCTAATATTTAGGAACACGTGGAGTGATAGTGCATGCAGCCGCGCCAGTCCACCTACCGTGGTGGCTGATGGGTGGCGCGGTGGTGTTCGTGCCCTGCGTGACTCCCATGTACGCTTGGTGCTGCGACAACTGCGTCACGTTGAGAGACTTAACCGTGCCCTTGATTCAACAAACCAATATAGACGTTCAACATTGTACAAAACAAAGAAATATGGATTCAAATAAAGCCAATTGATGATTAACTCGTCTACTTTACTTTCCATCAAATAAAGCAATTACCGGGAGGTGACATCAGAATTTAAAAACTCAAAGAAACAGTGGTAGAGCGACGCAGTTCCCTGCATGAATGGGCTGGCTCAACCGGTGAAATACGACGGCCTCACAGAATATCGACTATAAATGGCTCATCCGGCGCTTCGCTCGGTAAATGCAACTGTAACAGTATCTCAGTTAGTTGTTTACCATCAGGTGACACGTCTGGTAATTTGCGCCCGTATCGTAACAGAACAAATAAAGTATCTAAAAATCGTGTCTTACGGCACTCGGTTCTTTCTGTTCAAAGACTCGGCATCAATTTTATGCCGTCTCTGAGGAAGGTTCTATTTTACGGGTGTAGGTTTGTATGTCTTTTGTACATGAAATACTTTCATTTATGTAGCAATTTAATTGACATTACGTTTTACGATTAGCGGTATTATTATTAGCAAAAATTGACACCTATTGGAGATAAAAAATTGCGGAAGTTTTGGAAATATTAAATTGAATCACAGGCCGGGCCTTCCGGTTGGTGTGGCAATTTTTTTCAAAAGATATTTTTGATTTGAATAGGCAGATTCGACTCGTGGGCGATGTACTAGCACCGTTTGTGATCCAGGAAGTAAATTATTCGTCAGATTCACTTCTAAAGATGTTTTTCGATTATTAGTAAAATGCGAAGGAGTTTTCGGGTCATGACGGCCTCATTATAGAGCACTTAAGGCACGCGTGGTAGTAAAAATGGGAATATATATTACATGGTTTCCCATTTTATATTTCCCATTTATATATATATATGTCTATAACATAGCATAACTTCACGCTCTTTTCTACCCGAAGGTGTAGGCAGTGGCTGTTAAGCCTTGACTCTCCGTTATGTTTACGTTCCAAATGGAATAAGTGGCGAACCTATTATACCGGGGACAACTTTTGAAACTTTTGACCTCTTGATTGAGAAGCGGAGTGCTCGACCCCGTATCGATACTAACCCCAGATATAAGTATCATGTATTTACTAGCCTATGGAAACTTTCCCAAAGTAAATATATTATTATTATTTTGTTTATATTGTGTTTATTCACACATTATAAATTTATTTTCAAATATGAACTTATAAAACATTTAGATTAAAAATTTTTAAAATACAACTGACAACCCGCCGATATCGGGTACAGGGACCAAGCTACCGATAGTTACGGATCCAAAGAGAGGAATCTCCTCACTATGCGAGTCGTGTCGAGGAGTACTGTCCTCTGCATCTCTCCTTTAAACCAGCTTTCTAATACGAGTCTCATAAGATGTTGGTCAAGACTCTTGGCAATCAGTCCATTGACAGAGATTACTATCAGGACGAGGATGACGACACGGCGTTCTAAACGATCTGTTATTACTATATCTGGCTTGTTAGCGACCACATGCCTGTCAGTAATAATGGATAGATCTCAGTGCAACCTGATGAGACCAATTTAGAGATCTAGATCTGGAGACTAGACAATTTTGGATAATATTATTACAATATCTCTAATTAAATATTCTCTGCTTACACCTTGCATGGGATTTGACGCGAAGTCATGTTTGTAAATGAGAGATGGAAAAGTCTTCAACTATTAAAGACGTAAGTGTAGAATGAAATAAGTGCAAATTGCAAAAGCCAGTGATATTGCGTAATAGCGGCATTGACCTAATACTCGACTAACAGATGACAAAATATTTAATCACGGCAATTGCTATTATTTTTACGCAGACTCCTGCTATCATCGTTAGTACTCAACGTACACATCATCGGACGCCGACAAGTATCCACTTTCTGACTGTACTTACTAGTAATTCTCAACTAATTATTTGAAGCGTAAAGCGAACAACAGACAAAAAAAATGTCCAGTGTAAAAATAAAACTCTGCCATCGCAGACACATCGGAAGACGCGCGGCGTAAATCCAGGAATATCTGCGTATTCTGAAATTATTTTAAGATAACGTTGAATGCGTGTTCGGCCGAGCGTCTTTATGAATACCCACTCCAACTGTAGAGTATCGTAGAAAAGATAAACAATACGTTTTGCCATTATTAAACAAACATATTTATATATGTATATAATATATGTATGTGATCTTATGTGGTGAAGTGTGGTGGTGATTGGTGTACGGTGGCCGTGCTGGCCGGGTTTTTTGTTGAGTGATGTTCGCGGGCGGCGGCGCTGGCTTCCAGAAACAGTCGAAGCCGCCCTGGGAGAATACTAATAACAACATTGCATCGGAAATACCACATTTGACACAGACTTGGTAAGTGATGTGTGCAAGGAAAAACAAATAGATAATTATTCGAAGAAAATAAGAATATCTCCAACAAAAAATGAACGCGCGTTAACTGTTTCTCTTTCTTTGGTGTTTCTAAACAAATGTCTTAATAATATAAACTTCACTATATATTTTATATAATAAAGTCTCAATCAATATTTTTTTTTGTATATTTCTTAAATACACCTGACAAATAAGACAATATATTCGTGTAATAATACATGAATTTTACAATAACTCATAAGGTTAGTTGTTTTCAGGAGTCTCACATAAATTATTGCAGTGGTACCATAATACGTAAAATAAACTTTAAATTTATTTATTTCCTTCGGTATACAAGGATAAAAAGGTTTACATAGGTTCGTTTAAAATATAATCATAATATTTACAAAATTAGTGAATACTTTTCAACATGATGCAAACATTGATAAAGATAATTTTTCACGACAGATAATTTTAAAGTGTCTTCCACTTTAAAATTATCTCAAACGTTCAATGGTCAATAATTTACTATCCGAACATTTTCGGCTAAAATTATAATATCATTATATTTTTAGATAAGCATAAATTTTGTAAGTGCTATCTTATAAAGCGGTGAAATAAGCAGTGTAATATAACCATTTAATTTTATTAAGGAAAAGAACAAATAAGAATCTTAATGTTCTTTAAGTAAGTTAAATTAATTAAATATTTAAAAAAATACAGGAGAAACGGCACCAGCAAACTGGTGTCGTTGCTTCAATGAATTTAAATCCAGACTTCTGGTATCGAATGCAGTATCTCAATTAGCCACTGGGCTATAGAAGCTATATCTATAACTTTAAATAAATTAGATCCGCTTTGTATACCCCAAGGCTTTAGCGTTTCAACCGTAAAGCTCTCGAGCACAAACCACCTACAACATTATTGTATTTACTTTGTTCAAGCTTCTCGAGTCAAGCTACTTTGTTTAATTACGGCTTGAAAGCTATTTTATTAATAAGTTTAGTTTCTAAGATTTCTGTGACTGCTGGACCAATTATTTTGACAGCTGACTTTTGAGTAGTATTTAAGAACATCATGCAATATCTATACTATCATCATACGAATAATACTGATTGATATGTTTTTTTTTATGAGATAGGAGGGAAAACGAGCATGCGTGTCACCTGATGGTAAGTGACCAGCGCCGCCCATGGACACCTGCAACACATATAGTGTTACGGTTGCGTTGCCAACATTTAAGGAAGTCGGATGGGAAAGGTAAGTGGGCCTCTGGGTACCTCCCTCACCTAACGAAACGCGGCATGAGTCACTTTACGTTGATCTTCTGAGAGGTCGTGGTATTTCACCGGTCGAGCAGGCCCATTCATGCAGCGAGCTGCTTAGCTCTACCACTGTAAAATGATTTTAATCGTCTGCTGTTTATTTTTAGTGTGGCAATTATTTTTAGTAGTCAACATCAACTTGAAATTAGGTTGATGAGACTAGCATTTCAAATAAACTGACTTAACGAAGAATAAATGGTCTATTGTCTTCACACTACTATCTTAATATTTAGCGTAGAATTTTCAATTTAATTTTATTTAATATCTTTAAATATTAACATTTCTCAATAAGCATATTAAGATTTTTATTAATAGAACTTTATTTAACTTGAGCTTGAAAGATAAGCTAATAATAATTAAGTAGTTAGAATAGCGTCATCTAGAAGAAAGAAGTGAAAACATATTATAGCTTATTAATACATACTACCACGCCACCTCTAGATTCAGAAGCAGGTACTCGACCACCTGACCACCTAGTCTACAGAAATATATATTAAAAAAAGAAGAAGAAGAAATATATTATAAAAAGAAGATTACTGAAAACTTAGATCCACAAGAAAACCCCCTGGGATTGAATTGAATTATTTTTCTGTAGTAAAATTTTGTTGACAACATTACAAGATAGACCTCTAGGTGTACTTTGGTAAAAACTAAATTGCAAACGGTAAATGAGTTTTTGATGGATGTGCATAAGTGTAGACAGGCAATGAAAATTCTGTTCTTATAAAACCTGTTCTTATAAATACCAACCATATTAGTTTCTCAAAAATATCTCTACTTTTGCTCTTTTATTTGAGTCACAAGAAATAGTAAAGATATTTTATGAAACCATATTGTATCTACCTTTGTTATAAGTATTTGTAATAGTCCAGTCATTATAGTAAGTTCACCTCGGAATTTGAGATACCCGGCTGTAACTCTGTAAATACTTATATATTGACACCCTAAAAGTTGTCTCAAAACCTACATATGGTAGGGTGTACGCAACTATTAAATTTTAAGGTCCAAAGTCACGAAAATCGGTATTTTGCGCTTTCTTCGTTAATATTTCATTTCCAATGGGATTTTTGCGATTTGTATTCAGTATCAATATTGTAGATTACTAAATTCTCTACGAATTTTGTATAAAATTATTTTTATATGGTGAACCGTTTTAGAAATAACAGGCGGAGAGCGCGCGGTCACTGGACCGGTGCCTGCGGTTAAAAATGCGCCTTTATAGTTGATGAACTGTCAATTTTTTCATAACTTCACGCCTTTTTATACCCGAAGGTTTAGGCAGTAGCTGTTAATCCGAAATCTGTGAAAAGTCTCGATCATCTTCATTATGTCAAGTCTACAAAACCTAATAAACCTGGACAGTTTTCAAATATTCCACCAGTATATTATCAGTTCAAACTTTCTAACCATCGTATTGCCCATTGACAATTTTACCACCTGCTCCAGACCATTTGCTAAATACAATTTTCTGGGATAATTCCACGTTAAGGTATAATTTCAAGTTATGTGAAAATTGACAAATATTGTCTCGGTGGCGCAGTGGGCGAGCGCACGGCCTCTGATCCAGAGGTCCGGGGTTCGATTCCAGACACTGGCTCACACTAATGACTTTTCGAAATAGTTTTCGGAAGTTATGTGTGATAAATATCGATGACTGACAAACTTTGTGCCCGGTATGGCAATAGGTTCGCCACCTATTGCATTTGGGACGTAAACATAACGGCGAGACGAGGCTTCACAGCCGCTGCCTATACCTTCGGGTAACAAAAGGCGTGAAGTTATGTTTATGTGACAAATATTTATTTCATTGATTTATCGATAGTTCAACAACTATATATGGCGCGTTTTCGAGCGGAGGCACTGGTTGACTTGAAGTGGTCCTATGACTGCGCGCTCTCCGCGCTGTATCTCTAAAATGGTTCACCGTAAAAAAAATATTTTTTCAGCAAAATTTGTAGAGAATTTAATAATCTACAATATTGATACATAATACATATAACAAAAATCTCATTGGAAATGAGATATTTACGAAGAAAGCTCAAAACACCGATTTTTGTGACTTTTGACCTTAAAATTTAATAGTTGCTGACACCCTACCATATGTAGGTTTTGAGACAACTTTTAGGGTGTCAATATATAAATATTTACAGAGTTACAGCCGGGTATCTCAAATTCCGAGATTCTTACCTAATTTAACCTTAAATGACTGGACTATAAAGCTTATAAGCGGTTGCGACGATGGAACAGATTTATTTCAATTTTAGAAATAATTCTTTTACAACAAATTTATAAAGGGTTATCAATACTATTTATTTTGTGTGCCATCTTACTTACCCCATCACGAGGGTGTCAAAAATAGGTAACAGAGGGGTTAATCTCATGCGGACCGTCCCCTATGTAGTAGATTTCAAGGGACTGACAATGGTAACAATGGACAATACGTAATAACATTTTTTTTACTTCTTTATATCTTAAATCTCTTGCTCGGTGTAGGCAGAAATAAAGCACGATTCTTACACACCTCCGTCGCTTCTTCTGTTTTCATAATTCTTGTCATATACGCTCGTCTGTTTTTAAGTACCGAAAGTTCGGTTTCGGTTTCGGCCGAGTTTCGGCGGAAGTTTCGGTTTCGGCCAAATTTGGCCGAAACTTTTGCCGAAACCGAAACTATTGTAGTACTAATTTTGACTCGTGGTTAACTTTGTTGAGAGTGTAATAGTATATACATATCTTTATACCAAGTCTAAGGGGTAGGCAGAGAAAACAGAGCGCTTTGACTTTCAATCAACATTGTCACACATGTTCGTCGGTTTTTAAGACTCCTGGCATCAGCTTTCTTAAGGACACGTTTGATTTGATCATGGAAAATTCGTCGAGTCCAACATGCCTCGTCGACCACATACTCTCCATCCTTCTGCTTCTATACTGTACATCTGCTTAGTCAATCTTGCATAACTCATTCTTTCTACGTGTCCAAACCATCGGAGGAGGCACATCCCGACATTATTTTTACACCGACACTCTCTTTCAATCCTCTTTTAAATCTTCCTCCCTTATAACCTTTTTTTCGGCGCGATCGGTAAACTTCATGCCGCAAATTTTGCGCAGCATTTCGATTGCTTTATAATTATTTTCATGCCCAATTCTTGCTTTCATAAGTTAGTGTTGGGATCAGTATCGTACTGTTAGCGAGCTGGGTTTTGTTGCTCAGATTGTTGGCTCCCAGGTATCCCAGGTTAAAAGATTTAACACTGTTTTATAATTTTACTGTGCTTTCTACATACCCGGTGTAATTTAAGTAATTATTATGATGACATGAGATTAATGTAGAAAGGCGAGTGGCGTTAGAAAACAGCGTAAATGAAGAGTTGGGCAGACTCCTGGGCGTAAAGAATGTTAGCAGAAAAGGCCAGCTAGCTATTTATAATGCGCTACTAATACCAACGCCAACTTATGGAAGCGAGAGTTGTGTATGGCAAAGTGTGTATGAAAGTAGGATAAATGCGGTCGCAATGAGGCACTGCGCAAAATATGCGGAGTGACCTTCGCTGACCGCGTCGAGAACAAGGTTTTAAGGAAGGAAGTCGGATTGAAAGAGACTGTCGCTGTAAAAGTAAGAAAGGACATGCTCCGATGGTTCGTATGTGTAGAAAGAATGGCTGATGTAATATTGACTAAGCAGATATACAATGCAAAAGCGGATGGATGTAGGAGTCGAGGACGGCCAAGGCCCACATTCCATGACCAAATAGAACGTGTTCTGGAGGAAGGTTCAGGGTTTATTCTGCGATATTAGGAGCCTCAAAATCGACGCGCGTGCGTCGTTAGTTATGAAAGTCAACGAAGCGGGTGAGTTGTGTAAGAATCGTGCCGTTTGGCGCTTTGTTCTCTCTGCCTACCCCGCAAGGGATTTGGCGTGAAGTTATGTATGTGCGTAGATGAGTGGTAGAGCCACGCAGTTCGTTGCATGAATAGACCAGCTCTACCGGTTGAATACTACGACCTCTGAGGATATCAGCGTCAAGTGGCTCAGGCCGCGTATTGCTCGGCGAGGGAAGGATCTCGAGGCCCAAAGCTTAACCCTCTCCCCTCCTCATTCCACCTCCAACTCCTTTCCTATCCCACCAACGAAAACATTCCGAAGGAGGATTACGTCAGGTAGGTGGACGGTCATAAAACCGCAGCCAAATCTTTTGATAACATGGATAGTTCTATGAGATGACATACTGTGCTGACCCCACTTAAAGTGGGAAAAGGACTGGATTATTTTTAGATAAGCAGTATCTCAAAAGAGATTGACGATTTTTATGAGAGTAAATACAAAACAATGAATTAAATAGTAATATCTCAACATACCAATTTCATTAAACAAAAACAATTAGCGATTTGAATATTGGATAATATATATTTTTTACTTTTTTATATCTGGTAAACATTTTGCCTACACCTTTCAGGTAGAAAAAGCGTGAAGTTATGTGTTGATTGCAACAAAATTAATACATATACTCATTGTTACTCATTTCCTCATCTAATTGACACAAAATAACGGGAAGAAGCATAAAATTTCAGTATTTTATGGAATTTTAAACGCGAACACGTGAGTTTCCGTTTCGGTTTCGGCCGAAACTGAAGTGGCGGCCGAACATTCGGTTTCAGTTTCGGTTTCGGCCGGAAAACCAGTTTCGGTCGGACTCTATTTTTAAGGTCCTGACATTACCTTCCGCTACGATACTTTCAATCTGTTTGTGATGGCCTTCCCCGGAATCTTATATTCTTCCGCCTTTTTCTCTTTTTTTTTTAATTTGTCGTCAGTAAATGGACAAGCAGCCATGACGGTGAAAATTTCTGCCTATAAATAGACGACAGCTTGTATTCATATGTCGGAATTAGAAGACGAAGACGTTCTGTTGGCGTAGGAAAACTTCTCTTATCCTTATTTGTAGCCATTGTACAGTGGGCGTCTTCAGTATGCAGCGGTAAGAAAACAAGTTGTAAACAATTCACACTGGTATAATGATTACAGGTTGACAGGTATAATGATTAAATAATATCTTGAACAACATGCGAGAATAACACAACAATAATATACGATGGGCCGCAGATGGTTTGGGTTGACCGCATGCGCCGGTTGCTTAGCGAAGTGTGTTCTGTCTCTACGCTAGCCACTCTCTCCGCACGCGTGTACCAACTCCATCTAACGCCACTAGGTGGCGCTGGCGTCCCGAAAATATGTCGAATGCGACATATATAATTTGTATAATTTCTTACTATCAACTCAGTAATTTTCACTAATTATTTTCGAACATTCCCTTTGCCTACCCTACAAGGGATTTGGCGTGAAGCTATGTATGTGTATGTCTCGGTGGTCCAATGGTCGAGCAACCCGCTTCTGAATTCAGAGGTCGCGGGTTCGAATCCTCATATTGACTCACACCAATGACTTTTCGAAATTATTTTCGGAAGATTTTTTTATTTATTTTTATGTGTGATAAATATCGATTATTAAAAACTTTGTGCCCGGTATGGCAATAGGTTTGCCACCTATTCCATTTCGGGCGTAAACATAACCACGAGACGAGGCTTAACAGCCGCTGCGTATACCTTCAGGTAGTAAAAGGCGTGAAGTTATTTTATGTTATGTATGTGTATTGTGTATGTATATAAATAATAGTTTAAAAAAACTAAAAAACACGCTTTTTATAGAAAAAATAATGAATTTAAATTAAGAAAATAGTGTTAAAAATTTCAATGAATATAAATTAATAATAGTGTGAATAAAAAAAATATATTTTATTTTAAAAAAAGCGTGGGGTGCATGGTGTCAATAGTTATAAATATTTTATTGACAGATATGAGTAGAGTGATTATCATTTCGATAATATCTTAAAAAGCACCCCACGCTTTTTTAAAATAAAATATTTTTTTCTATTCACACTATTATTAATTTATATTCATTGAAATTTTTAACACTATTTTCTTAATTTAAATTCATTAAAATTTATTTTCAATTTTTTAGTTCGGTTTTCTATAAAAAGCGTGTTTTTTAGTTTTTTTGAACTATTATTTATTTTATATTTTTTAGTTCGGTTTTCTATAACAGGCGCGTTTCTTAGTTTTTTAAACTATTGCTTAACTATTTTAAAGCGTGCTAACAACGGATATCAAAACCGAATTTGAGGAATAGCGCCATCTGTGACTTATACAAGGAACTCGTTTCAAGTTGATAACGTAGACTTTCCGCTGATTGCCACTAGATGGTGCGAGAAGTGAACTATGAACACTAAAAAATTAACAAAAATCATATTTTGCAAATTGAAAAATGGAATAATCTTATCAAATTAGTGTATTGTCATCGGTCCTCAATAAATCTACAAAGTTTGAACGAAATCTGGCCGTTTAAAGTGGGTCAAAATCCCGCCCAAAGAAGTCGGTTACAAACATACAAACATACAGGTGAAGCTAATAAAAATATGATACGCAAATAAATGAAAGTGCATACTTTGGTAATTGAACTGACGGTAACTGTGAACATACTTTTTGTGTAGGATTCTTCGTGAACTAGAGAGCATATTGCCAACCTAGTTTTATTGGTTTCATAATTTTGATTTATGTTTTTTTCTTTAGCTACTGGCTGCAAAAGGGGAAAAATATCCTCATCAAAATACTAGTTGATAGTTTTTCGGAACCCTAATTTTAAAAAATAATTATTATATCCTATATAATATAAATAATGAATTAATATTTTTTTTCATGTAACAGTAGGGCCGCGACGAGCCCGCGTGTCACCTGGTGGTAAGCAACTACAGACCCACATAAACACCTGCAACACCGATAGGGTTACAGTTGATTTGCCGGTATTTTAGGGAGTAGGATTGGAAAGGTGTGGGTAGTGGGTGGGCCTCCGGATTCCTTTTTCTCCGAACGAAACACGGCATGAGCTATTTTAAGTCAATATGCTGAGAGCACGGGGTATTTTACCGGTCGAGCTGTCTCATTCATGTAGCGAACTGGCTCTTATTTAAATAGGCCTTAAATATATCATAATTCATAATGATTTTGAATTGTTATAATCGTCATTCAGATGTTTGAGTATTCTTTCAAAAATTACTATCACGTAAGGAAATATTAATACATATTCAATACATAATAAATTTTAATAAATTTAATAAATACAAATATTAATACATGTTGACATTAATACATACATATATACATAACTTCACGCCAAATCACTTGCGGGGTAGGCAGAGAGAACGGAGCTCCATAAGGCACGATTCTTACACGCCTCACTCGCTTCGTTGACTTTTATAACTCTTTTCATACACGCGCGTCGATTTTTGCGGCTCATAACATCACCTTCCTCCTGAACACGTTCTATTTGGTCATCTATATATATATAAGAGATTTCCACCTATATATTGACTCATCACGATATCTCTGGAACCATAAGGCGTAGCGACTTGAAATTTGGTAGGATTATTCCTTTCGCCGAGTAGAGGTCAGCTAAGAACGGATTTTACGAAATTCCACCCACAAGGGGGGTTGCGGGGGTGTTAACAATGGAAAATTCCCATTTTTAACCTATAGCTGCTATCGACTTCAAATTTGTCGAAGATATTGCAGTATTAACATAGCGGGGCAGCAGTTATTACTTTTGATGCGAAACAGAGTTCGCCGGGTCAGCTAGTGGAATATATATTTTATTGAAATGAATGAGCACTAATATAGAGTAAAGTTCAAACATAAAATAGAAGCGTGTATTTAAACTAGAAATCAAAAAACAAATCTGATATAAAATTAATATGAAAAAGTAACAACACTATTGCCTACGGATGCGGCATGACATTACAGGTGCAGATTCAATTATTTGCGATTGGCTCGCACCGGACTCAGTTTTCTCCGTTTCCTTGATATCTGTGAGTTTCCATCGCTTGTTAAATGGACTGTATTAGTTTCTTAAGCTGCAGTTGATGAGTTGCATTTTCAATTGAACTTAGAATTCAGTAAGGTGACTTTGAACTTTCTTTATATCAAATTGAAATTATTATCAGATGTTTTAACTCTATGATATTATAACATCAAAATTGTTCCAAATCAGTCTTTATTTTCTAAGATCCTAGATGACTCTTAAAATAATCAATTTATAACAAATGCATATCATTACATAGTATAAAGTCGCTTTCCGCTGTCTGTCCCCTTAAATACTTAGATCTTTGAAACAAAGCAACGGATTTTGATACGGTTTTTTTTAATAGGTAGAGGGTGTCAACGAGGTGGTTTTTATTTATAATGCATGTGTGATGTTGTAAAGAAAAAGTGATAAATACAAAATTTACTTTTTGATCAATTATGATGCGGAACACAGTTCGCCGGGTCAAGTAGTATATTATAAATATGAGAATCAAATAAACTAAAAACATTTTCGCACCGCAATTACACCCGCTTAACAAGGAAACACGGATATAATCAAAACAATCTGTCCGATTCCGAATGTATGTAGATGTACGTAGATGCCATCATGAGAAGAACCCTGACAAGAAATTTAATAACTATACCTATAATTATTAAAATAATTTTTTAAAGGCTTTGCGTTACGTTTAATTTTGGGTATACTTATTGGGATTGATATAATATATTAGGGTCAGACGATGCGTGAGTCGCGTTAAGGTCAAGGTCAGACTTTACAAAATGAACACCACCCTGACTGTAACTCGTAATTATCCATCAGATTGTCGTGATAACTGTAGGTAACGGCCGAAGGTCTCCGGTAGGAATGTTTGCGTGCTCAGCGCTATTTCCTTCGCATTGGTAAAATGTAAATGTTGTTAGGTAATAACAGTTTTCAGTCTGTCCAATCTACTATTGTTTTTTTTTTGCTTTAAAATAATTGAATATATCAACATAATTATATATTTATATAGAATTTATGAATAAACAAATGATAATCGTATAAAACATTTGTATATTTTTTTATCTTAATAACTACCTAAAAAGAGGAAAATAATAGACAACTAGAGATGTTTTAGTGAAAAGCTGTGAATAATTAAAATAGTTATATAGGCCTGATCGCTGACTGCCAGTTAGACCGCGATTCGTGCAGAATTAAAACTTATAATAAAGAAGTTTTAATACTAAAATTAGAATAGCGTTAAACGACCTCGAAAAAGAGAAGGTTCTGTATGTACTTTACAGTGTTTTTATTTAAATTTTGTTTTATTTTTAAATAATAATAATAATAATATCTTGGACTCAATACACACAACGCCCTCTAGTTCCAAGCTAAGCAACTAAATGCTTGTGTTATGGATACTAGATAACGAATATTAATACATATATACTTTTCTTTTGTAAATACATACTTATAATACATAGAAAAACACCCAGACACCACACAAATATTCATGTTTGTCACAAATATTTGTGCTCGGGTGGGAATCGAACCCCCGACCTCATTGCTGCAACCGGTAGTTTTACCAATGCGCCACGAGGCCCGTCAAATTTGTTTAACAGCGACCTCTAAAAATCCAGAGCTTTAATAAATCTAAGTTTCGTTCGGCACCAGAGGTATTTGTAGTACTATCCTATTCCCTTTCCGATCGTCCCTAGCCTATGTTAAAGTCCGGTAACGCAACTGTGATCTTCTCGTTTTTGAATATGTCCGTGGGCGGCACAAGTCACTCACCATCAGGCTACTTGCTTGGTTACTTACCGGCTTGACCATAAAAAAATATCATTATAGGATCGCAATAATTGAAATTGCGGAACCGACGCAAATGTTAGCTTTATTTCCGATTTTAATTTCACAATATAATAGACTTTTTATTTGGATCTTATTATATCCCGTCTGTATGTCCATAGATAGGAAGATACATACGTACATATATAACTTCGCGCCAAATCCCCTGCGGGGTAGGCAGAGAGAACGGATCGCCATAAGGCACGATTCATACACACCTCACTCGCTTCGTTGACAGGAAGATATTTTTTATTTAAACAATAAAATAAAACATACACTAGTGATAATTCTAAATTATTAAAAATACACATACCGGTTTTATCGCTAAAAGCAATTTCTTCCTTTGGCACTCTTATGGAAGCTTCTTTTTTTTAAATTATCTAATCAATTATGTCACATACCATAACTTCACGCCTTTTTCTACCCGAAGGTGTAGGCAGCGGCGGTTAAGCCTCGTCGCGCCGTTAAGTTTACGTCACAAATGGAATAGGTGGCGAAACTATTGCCATACCGGGCACAAAGTTTTTGGTCATTGATATTCATCCCACATAACTTACTAAATTAACTTCGAAAAGTAATTGGTATGAGTCAATGTGAGGATTCGAACTCGCGACCTCTTTGTTTTCGGAGTGACTTTATTTATTCAGGTGTAGTTGGTGAAGTTTTACCCAGTGGATTTACCGTCGCGACCTTGCCACTTTTAGGAATATTAGCTTTGTTGATTCTCTTCGTGTCGGGCCGTGATATATGAGCAGCAAGCAGACTTTTAAATAAAATTTTAAATATATTACAATAAAGAAAAGCAGTATATCCATCAATTAAATACAAGAAATAAAAACAAACTCGCCGTGCCAACTACTAGGGTCTACAATATCTCTAATTAGTTCTCAGGTCAATTTATACGCTTCTACAATAAACTTCCAAACGATTTGGTTAAATTTTCTATGAGTAAATGTAAGAAATATGTTAAGTAGACTATATCAATAGGCTTACTATTATATCGCAGATTACACAAATGATAAAAAAGATTGTAATTGAGTTGCTCTTGTTGTGTCATATGTAAAAATATTGCTAAACGGGCAAATCAAAAGAATTATCCTTGTGTTTCTGGCTAGTTCTTCTCAAGAAACCTCGACGCCGGAACTGGTACTTAAATTCGTTTTCATATTCAAGACAGTTTAATGAGAACGAATTTTAGCTCCGCGCATTTTAGGTAGTAGATAGATATAAGGGCTAATATTTTTTTTTTATGTTGATTCTAAGTGCTTTATGAAGTCTAAGGATTTTTATTTTAAAAATGGGATATTGTAAAAAAATGATTGATTGGTGTCTATTTTACTCAATACTCTATCTCTGTCTCTCTAATGTATTGGCGTACAAAATTTTTAATCACCTTACTCCTTCAAAACTGCTTGACTTATTTTGATCAAATTTTAAATGTAAATTAGGTTTAGAATTTTTAATCCTTTTTTACATTTCTGTCGTTCATATCCGAAGGTTTAGAAAAAAATTTCAAATGTAACAATAGGTGGCAAAATCTAGGGGTAGTTTGTCATTGAGAAATATAAATATTTCACTCTAGACTACTACTACTAGACACTATAGATTTTCACCCATATATCAACCAACCTCTATTTTAATGAAGAACAAAGTTCTCCTTGCCAGCAAGGTTCACAAAATATAAAATACTCGTATTTATAATGTACTAGCTGAGCCGGCGAAATTTGTTCCACGTCAAAAGTAATTAAGATTTAAATACTGGATGTATCACTTTTTCTTTACTACATGAGTTAAAGATAAAAACCATCACGCTGACACTTTCTATCTATTAAAAAAACGCATTGAAATCCGTTGCGTACTTTTGAAAATAAAAGCATTTATGTGGACAGACAGCGGAAAGCGACTTTGTTTTATACACTGAATAAATAAATAACAACTAGCTGACCCGGCGAAATTTGTTACGCATCAAAAGTAAATTAAGTACATACATACATACATAACTTCACGCCGAATCCCTTGCGGGGTAGGCAGAGAGAACGGAGCGCCATAAGGCACGATTCTTACACACCTCACTCGCTTCGTTGACTTTCATAACTCTTTTCATGCACGCGCGTCGATTTTTGAGGCTAGAAGTAAATTTTACAGCGTTTACAATTAAAGTGCTAAATCTCGATAATTATCACTTTTTTAATGAATATAATACTTTTTTTTATGATAGAAGGGGCAAACGAGCTTGCGGGTCACCTGATGGAAAGCGATCACCGCCGGCCATGGCTTCTACAATATCAGGGGCATTACATCAGTGTTGCCGGCCTTTCAGATGGGAATTGGCTCGTTTCTTGAAGGTTCCTAGGTCGTAGCGGTCCGGAAATTCCGTCGCTGGCAACTGGTTCCATGAAGGAACAGTACGTGGCAAGCATTGTTTTTGATCGCCAACCGTTCAGCCAATGCGGGTGGTAGCGTTGGCGCGTCGAGCGATGG
Organism: Euproctis similis; assembly: GCA_905147225.2. Lineage (NCBI taxonomy): Eukaryota > Metazoa > Arthropoda > Insecta > Lepidoptera > Erebidae > Euproctis > Euproctis similis. The sequence continues at coordinate 7,392,291 of LR990107.1, forward strand.
CGAAAATCAGCTGGCGGGATTAATTCAAACAATTCCTCAGAGTACTCCCTGTGGTATATGCGGTAGAGGATGCATAAAGATGCCACCTCTCTCCGCAACGCCAGGCGATCAAGGCGATCGGAAAGAGCTTGGTTGTCGACAAGTCGAACCGCGCGTCGTTGGATGCGGTCAAACGGAGTAAGCTGGTACTGGGGTGCCGCCCCCCAAAGATGTGAACAGTATTCCACGTGAGGACCTGCACCTTGTATGATTGCAAGCGATAACCTGACATGAAATACTGTCCCGCTCTATTAAGCACGCCAAGCTTTTTAGAGGCCAATTTGGTCTTGCCCTTCAGATGACCGCGGAACTCAACGTTACACGCCAAGTCGACACCCAGAATTCCGATAGCGGCTGAGGCGGGTAAGGGAGTGCTCTCAAAACAGGGAGCTACGACAGAGGTTGTCCTTTTAACGGTAAACGGGCAAACCTATGTCTTCTGAGGGTTGAATTGGAGTAAGGCCCCAGTCCGAAACTTGTCTAAACAAAGTTTCGATTTCAAACACAAGTTTGTTCCGGTGTTCGTCGACGTTTTCCCAAGAAATTCGCGAGCTGGACCCAAAAAGAGTGCCGTGAAGGTCAGCTTTCTCTTATGCGCCGTAGGCAAGTGACTGGTCCTCCCAGTGCAACGGTGGAAGAGACGGCTTACAAAAATTCCAAAGGATAGCCTTGGCGAACGACCAGAACGCATGAGTTTCCGAGGGAAGGCGAATTAGTTTCTCACCAATTTTGCCTATGTACTGAGCCTTTTTACAGCTCTTTTGAAGGACCTGGAGGTAACGTTCAATAAAAAGTCAAATCAAAATTCAGCAAAAAAGTGAATTGAGAAGATAAACGAGTGTATTGATTGCTGCCTTTAGTGTTACAAAGTGTAGGTTGCAAATATTCTGTCTGGAGACGTCTAATTTTTTTAGGCATATTGGCGCTAGGAATTTATTATCAGTCTTATTGTGTCTAGATCTAAACTCGAAAATCTACCATCAAAAATTGAGCACTGAACCAGCGAGACTTTTGAGTGACATTTAAAATCACAACGGTTATGAATAATTTGACTGCGCCAGCAATATCGACTGCTAGCGCTATTTTTGTATTTGTTAAAGTTATACTTTTTTTTCAATACCGATCGCATGGCAACGTCGTTTTATCCCTGACACAGTGACCATATTACCTAGGACATTGTCACATATATAAGTCAACCTAGGAAATTTTGCTGACGTCAAACCGCAGCTAATAACTTGGTTTAATAAGTTTTGTACACGAACGCTCCGGACTGCATTCGTTTCTGGGTTAATTATGAAAAATAAATATATTCGCGTACTTTAATACAACAATAATGTGAGTTTAAAGTACGCGAATATATTTTCTAATGCCACGCTTCTTTTGATGTTCGCGGTGTACCCGCCATTCCTGCTAAAAGCGCATCCAATATATACAATTTCATTCACCTGCTCCAATATTTCACTATCAACATACACACACACATATATACATAACTTCACGCCAAATTCCTTGCGGGGTAGGCAGAGAGAACAGAGCGCCATAAGGCACGATTCTTACACGCCTCGCTCGCTTCGATGAATTTCATAACTCTTTTCATGCACGTGCGACGGTTTTTGAGGCTCCTAACATCACCTTCGTCCAGAACACGTTCAATTTGGTCATGGAATGTGTGTCTTGGCCGTCCTCGACTCTTACTTACATCCCCTTTTGCATTGTATATCTGCTTAGTCAATCTCACCGACACTCTCTTTCAAACCAACTTCCTTCCTTGCAACCTTGTTTTCTACGCGGTCAGCGAGAGTCACTCCGCAGATTTTGCGCAGTGCCCTCATTTCTACCGCGTTTATTCTACTTTCATGCACACTCTGCCATACCCAGCTCTCGCTTCCATAAGTTAGCGTTGAGATCAGGGCTGCATTGTGGATTGCTAGTTGGGCTTTTCTGCTAATGTTTTTGCGCCCAGGAATCTGCCCAACGCTCCATTTACGCTAATTCCTATTGCCACTTGTCTTTCTACATCCGCGGTGTACGTGAGTATGTCCCACAAATACTTTCGTAACACTCTGTCAAACGCTTTTTCCAGATCTACAAAACCGCAGAAAAAATCAAATCCATGCACCCTCGTCCGCTTCTAAAACCACCCTGAGCCTCCCACAACACTCCATCAGATATCCCCCTCATTCTCCTTTCAATAATTTTCCTATACACTTTCGCTGCTAAGCTGATCAAACTGATGGCCCTGTAACTGGCGCACTGCATACGTGATACCTTACCTTTATACAAGGGCACGATGACAGCGCGCCTACAGTCCATGAGAACCTTACCCGACCTCCAGCATACATTGCTTATGGTCAGGAAAGCGTCCCGGACACAGGTTCCACCGTGTTTGATCATTTCAGAAGACATCATATCAATTCCAGCTGCCTTACCATTTTTCATACTTCGTATCGACCATGCAATCTCTTCCATAGTAATATCCTCGTCAGATGTTGGCGCAGCGGCGTCAGTCGTAGACTCACTCGCGGCACCCACATCCGGAACATACTCGTACATTTCCCCAAAATACTCACTCCACCTACCCAATACCTCGTTTAGGTTTGCAAGAATGTCACCAGCCTTAGACATAATTTTGTCCATTATGGATTTTGACGAAGAACCCCGAGACTTTCTAACTTCCCTCCAGAAGAGGTTGTTATTCGCTTCGAAGTTCTCCGTCAACCTCACTTTCTCATTCGCAACTAGTCTTTCACGCTTCTCTTTCATTAAGGCTTTGGTAACATTCCTGCAGCGGCGGTAGCTCTCATACTTTTTCTCTGTCATACTATCATTCTGATTCAAACTTCAGCTTTTTCTTTCTTTCGACGCTGCATTTCACATCGGCGTCCCACCAGACATCACCTCTCAGAATCTTATGCCCCTTTGCACAACCACATACTTCTTTTGCACTATCCACTATACTTTCTTTCATTCTTTCCCAACATTCTTCAACACCTAGGTCAGAAAGACTCGTGTCATTGAGTCTTTTACTGACTAGGTCTACATACAAACTGCGTACACTTTGATGTTCTAATTTCTCACATTTTATCCTTTCAAGCTCTCCGAAACGGGTACGCACTCGCCAGTGTCTCCACTTCTTGAAAAGGCCCACGAAGCGGCTTACCACCAGGTTGTGGTCCGTATCCTAGTGGGGCCTCTGTAGGCTCTTGTATCCTTTAGAGTATTTCGGAGACGACTATCTAATAAAATCAAATCTATCATATTCTTTTGTTCATTTCGTCTCCACGTATACGTGAGAATATCTTTGAGGAGTTGAGGAGAGACGTCCGGGTTCACTCCGGACCATAGGGCTACCGTGCAACCGGAGAGGTCCTCGGTCTCACTCCCCCTCCGCTTTGTCTCCGTCAAACATAAGGCATCCAGGCATCTCTCATTTATTATATCCATCATCTCATTCATCTTTCTTGTCATACTTCGTCTTACATCCCACGTGCCTTTACGGTACTCTCCACTCCTCGTTCCGCCAGGTTTGGCGCTGCGTGAAGGGTGGCGGCCCCCTTCGCCGCATGCGTATGCAGCCGCACCGACGGGAGCTGATGACGGGGGCTTACGGGGCACGCCCTAGCAGCCCGTCCGGCTGAACTTGTTTCCGTCAAGATTGCGTCCCACTGGGACGGCAGGGGCCGCGACGTGCACACTCATAACATGACCCCCATGACATTATCAACCATTAGTGTATATTCATTCGTATTCATATTACGATTATTATATATTCTGGATTCTTTCTTTCAAACAATAAAATTAAATACATGAATTAAATGCATATGTGTCAATTATAATTGTTACGCTTTTATTTATCGAAAAAAAATCTCATAATGTTGCCTGAAAAAAATTATTTTTAGTTTATCAGGCGGCTATTATAATACCTTCTGTGTACTAAGTATCGGGAATTTGTCAATAAAACAAAAAATACAAATTATTCATCTAAATTTATTTTATCGCCTTCAAAGTAGGCCCCATCGCTTGCAATACAACATCTCCACCGCTTCACCTAGTCTTCGATACATTTTTCATAGGCTATTTGCGGTATGGCCTTTAGCTCATTCAGCGAATTTTCTTTTATGGCTTCTATTGACTCAAAACGTTTTCCTCGAAGTGGTAATTTTAACTTGGGAAATAAAAAAAAGTCAGACGGAGCCATATCAGGTGAATAGGGTGCTTGGTCGAGAACGTTTGTTGAATTTTTCGCTAAAAACTCTTTCACTATAATGGCTGTGTGTGATGGTGCATTATCATGATGCAGCATCCATGAGTTGTGTCGCCACAAATCTGGACGTTTTCGGCGGATACTCTCACGCAAACGCTTCATGACGCCTAAATAATATTCTTTATTCACTGTTTCTCCCTCTGGAAGGAATTCGGAGTGAACCACACCACGGTAGTCAAAAAAAACTGTCAGCATCACCTTGATTTTGGTGCGACTTTGCCGCGATTTTTTGGGTTTCGGCTCGTTTTCGAGACGCCATTCTGAAGACTGTTGGCTTGTTTGCATGTCATACTTATAAACCCATGTCTCGTCGCCAGTTATTATACGTTTCATAATGGTCGGATCCGTAGAAGCTCGGGAAACCATGTCTTCAGCGACATGCTTTCGCTGCCCTTTTTGAACAAAATTGAGCTCTTTTGGAACTAGTCGAGTGGCGACGCGTGTCATGCCTAAAATGTCAATGAGAATATTGTGGACGGACTTAAAAGATATGTTCACCTCACTAGCCAACTCTCTCAGACTCATACGTCGATTTTCGAGCACTAGCTTCTTGATTCTGTCGATATTTTCTTTGGTCATAGCGGTTGAAGGTCTACCAGAACGAGGCAAGTCTACTACTACTTCTCGGCCTTCTTTAAAAGTCTTATACCATTCATAAGCCCTTGTTTTCGATATACATGATTCGCCGTAGGTATTTCGCCACATTTTTTGTGATTCACCACATGAAATATCATTCGAAACACAAAATTTAAGGCACACTCTTTGTTCAACAATATTTTCCATTGTAAAAATCGCCGAGGACTCAAAACTATGACCAACAAAAAGTTTAGTTTAAAACAAATTAAATGACAGATCCCGTTCAAATCTTGCGCGCTAAATCAGTACAGTGCTACCAACATGCAGTAAAAAAATTAGAACGACCTCTTTTACGCGGGTCTCTTTATTGACATATGCCCGATACTTTTTACACAGAGTAGTATTCAATTAAATCAAAAATACAGTTTACTTAAGAATTAGAATCAATTCATATAATATACATACATATATACCTATATTTAATATAGGTTCTCTATAAATATTCTCATTCATAAAAACGTAGCATCTGGCGATGTTTTTCTTGTTTGCACTCGTATAGATACCGAAACCAGCGACCGTGGCGCAGGTATAAAACAATTTTCATACAAATAATACCGAGTCTCTGTTTAATGTTACAACAAGTTTTACGCTTTCAGGTTGAGTGACGAGATGCGTGACATTATATTCTTTAACTATATTTTCATTTCCATACAAACTGTTACTTTTTCATGAATATAATAAGCTAATGAATTTTATCTATACTAGTATTATAAGATTTGTATTATTGTACGTAGCGAATAAACTCAAAAACTACTGGACCGATTTCAAAAATTCTTTCACGATTGCGAAGCTGCATTAACCCAAGGTAACATACGCTATCTTTAATTAGTAGTGGCTATTTTGTTTGTGCGCAAGTAGTAACACCGCGAGTCGGTAAGCTAATATTATCTAGAAATGATTTTTTTTTTAAGGGGAACCACTATGAACGATGAATTTTCCCTACTTCAAGCTTTATACCTATAAGCTGTGTATTCTTGCAATTTCCTGAATACGTCAATAATCCTCTAAAGTACGCGGATGGAACTAATAGTAGCCGATCTACGTCCAGCCATCAAAGACAACGTAAGCCAAGAGTATTATTAATATTCTCTTTATTAATTATTTACACTTTATAAATACATTTTTAAATATAAATACAAAAAAATACATTTAAAAATATATAAATAGGAGGAGTGACGCCAGGGTGGTCCAGAGGGTTGAAAAATTGTCCTGGACCACCCTAACGGCGGAAGACGGCCGCCGTGAGGTTTTAGTGGGTGGCCCTAGGATCGGATTGCAGTTAACTACTTTGGGAGTCCCACACTACCCCCTGCCGTACCCAGGAGGGAGGTGTGCATAAAACATTTACTCGCGCAAAAAAATGTCTATATAGTCAGTTACAATTCTTCGATGTTCAAATACCAATAAAAATAGAAATATAATTTAAATAGAATTTTATAACTCGAAGAGGTAAAAAGTAATTAAATATTATTGTGACGTTGCTCACGTTTCTTGAAAACAAAAGTGAAACACTTTTTCAGTAACGTTGGTAGTAAAAATTTTATAGCCAATAATAAAATGCCACTGAGTAATCGTTTGATAATACAGTCAGGCGGCAGTGCGGCTTCATAATGAAATCGTAAACATAATAGCAATATAATATCATCAGCGGGAAGAAAACTGAACGTATAATTACATACGTACATACATAACTTCACGCCAAATCCCTTGCGGGGTAGGCAGAGAGAACGGAGCGCCATAAGGCACGATTCTTACACACTTCACTCTCTCTGTTTACTTTCACAACTCTTTTCACTAACGCGCGTAAATTTTTGAGGCTCCTAAAATCACCTTCCTCCAGGACACGTTCTATTTGGTCAACGGAATGTAAACGTATAATTAATATACAATAAACAATTAATAAAATAATAGTTACTATGATTGTTTTATACAACACAACTACTAGCTGTTGCCCTTGACTTCGTCTGCGTGGACGCCATAAAGCAGCAAAAATAATATGCCTGTTCCGTTATAAGGGTTTATTGCTCAATTAAAGATGGCGCGATAATATTTAGCCCATGTGTTGATCCGACCTCTTGGTAATATTTATGCAAAATTATATATTAAAGCGCTCGTAGAGTTTATGCGTAACCAACATACAAACAAAAATATCAACACTCAAATATAAATTCTAAAAACCATATTTTTAGGCTCGGTATAGATTGCAGATCATGTTCCAACTATTCTCAAAAAATAATATTCAATGTATAGTTTTGAATCTCCTAAGATTATATTATGAGGAAAATGGTTGATGATGTTGTGATGAAGCTGGCGGAAGAGACTGTATATCTTAGATGTGTATTGAGCAGGGATAGAAGGTACATCACACTGTTGTAGAAAGAAGAGCAGCGTTGGGAAACAGCGTATTTAGAGCTTTTGGCAGATTTCTAGGCGTTAAAAGTACTGTACTAATCCCAATGCTAAACTAAGCTTTTGGGCTAGTGGTAGTATGCACATAAAAGTAGGACAAGCGCGGTCAGCATGAGAACAGTGCGCAAATATTGCGGAGTGACGCTCGCCCACCGATCCGACGATGTCAAAAACGAAGCTGTAAGGCAGGAAGTTGGCATAAAATAGAGTGAAAGTAAGGAAGGGAATGCTCCAATTATTCGGACATGTGGATAAAATTGGTTATAATATGCAGGATTGACTAAGCAGATAATATATAGTGCAAAAGCGGAACGATCTAGGAGTCATGGCCATACATCCGAATTAGGCATATAAATTCAAAAAACCTAACAAACAGAAAGGTTTGGATCCTTGCGAGGCGTCCTCCATAAGGGTCTCTTCATAAAGTGATTTCATGAAGGTTTGTGAACAGAAGGTTATAAGGCTATATTTAGCCAACACAGCCAGCATTACCATTCAGCGGGATAATGCTGGAAAGATATCTTTAATGATTTTTAAATACGTATGTATTCTGGTATTTCCGGAACGTACCGTCTGCTAAATATAGCTTGTTTCATCATTATTTCATCTGTTTATCCAGTTCATTCAAAATACATCAAAAGGGGTTTATGGTTTTTCCATTGTGTGTATATATATATATATATATATATATATATATATATATATATATATATATATATATATGTATGTATATTTTTTTGTATTAAAACGCCTAAACGACCGGATGGATTTCAGTCTGAAAGAAGTCGTTAGTTTCTTAATGTACCCCAAAATCTATACGTTATGCGGCCAAAAATAACGTTACCACATCTATACCAACTAAAGATTTCTTATGTTCAACTGTACACATTTATCTGTAAAATTACAGATTGAATTAAAAAAAAAATCTCTCGGCTTTAGGTACATCAGTATGCTATTTGTAATAGAAAAGAAGTACCTACCGTTTTTGTGGTAAAAGTGTCTGATTGGTAGGTACGAAGTTCGCGCGGTCAAGTAATTTTTTTTTGTGGGATACGAGGCCAAATGATCTTCCTTGTCGCCTGATGGTAAGTAACCAACATCGCCCATGAACACCAGTAACACATATAGTGTTACTGTTGGGTTCCCGATCTTTAAGGGATAGGGGATAGGGAAGGATGGGGAAGGGGGGTGGGCCTCCGGGTACCTCTCTTACCGAAAGAAACGAGGCATGAGCCACTTTACGTCGATTTTCTGAGAGGTTGTGATATTTCACCGTTCGAGCCGGCCCATTCATACAGCAAACTGCTGAATGAATGGCTAATAAAAATGCTACCACTGTTATAATAAGTAAATAAGTTTATAAAAAAAAGAACTCGTGGATATAGTGAAGTTTGAATGCTGTCACATTTATAGTTATGAAGGAGAAGATAATAAAGTTGAATTCGCCGGGGAGCAGTTTTAGTTCACCAAAAGAAAATATATATCATGATAGTCCACATCTTGTCCCTAATTGACTATTCATGTGCAAAACTTATTCCCGTTCAGCTTGTTGATTCACATCCTGTCGCATGTAAGCTATTGATTGTAACGGTTCGCGTTTATCGCGGTATCGCGTTTTTGGAAATTTCATAGACAATTTGATAATAAGTAAGATCAAAATCAAAATCAAAACTCATTTATTATTAAGAATATATTAAATTACTAATACTAATTACTAATTAAAATATTAAAATACTAATTACTAATATATATATATTAAGAAACTTATTTTTAAAAAGGATGTTTCGATTTAATCGTTAATCAACAGTTTTTTGCCGGCATATTATTATTATAGGAACTGTAGTCGAATGCGAAAGGATGATAAAGGGAGGTTTTCCTCTGGATACCTCTCTCAAAAACGAAATTCGTCATAACTGACTTAACGTCGATTATCAGTAACATATATTTCACCGTTCGAGCCAGTCCATTCCAGAATCTAGCTTATGATTGTTGTTGATAAGAGCAATTTACTTTGGATAAATCGGATAAAACTCCATCCAAAAGCACCGGAGACATGAAACATATACCTATACGTATGTCTAATGTATAGTTTTAATTTGTGTGATATTTTAAAGATATTAATGAAGTAAGAATTTTTAATTTGTTTATTATTAATTAAGTAAATTAAAATAATAAGAATTACTTCTTTTTGAGCTTTCTTTTTATTCATAACAAATATTTTAAAATTGAACAGAAACATTAGCTAAGTATTAAGTAATTGCATCGAAGACATATTTGGAAATACTGTACAGTAAATCGCTTTTAATATTATGTACGAATCTTGTATTTGTTATATATTTATTTGTGAAACGTGGGAAAGTGGTTCAAAGATGTTTGAAATCGCCGACAGCTGTCATAACTGGGTCAATGTTACTTGAACAGTGATAGGAGCGGGTACCGCATACGAACGCCCTTTGACTTCCAAACTTGCTCTAATTGAATGTCCAAGGAAATCTTTGTGATGTAAGAATAGTATATATGTATTTAAATAGTTCCATTAATTAGACTGTTATCTACAGTCTCGTTGGTCCAGTGGTCCAGCATACAGCTTCTGATCCAGAGGTCCGGGTTCGAATCCTAACATTGGCTCACACCAATGAAATTAAAAATTGAAATTCTGGAAATTGTTTTCGGAAGTTAAGTGTGATAAATATCGATGACTGAAAACTTTGTGCCCGGTATGGCAGTAGGTTCGCCGCCTATTCCATTTGGGACCTTAATATAACGGCGATGTCACGTTGAGTGACAATGTAAATTTTTATCATAGTAAATTTAGGCTTCAAAGACACGGTTTCCAGGTCATAAATAAAAATACAACTGTAGGTAGTATACGAAAGTTAATAATTATAATATCCTCTATAAAGTCGGTAGTTAATTATTTAATATGAGAGACTGGCCAGACATTTTAGAATTAGACAGGATATTCGGCCATTTCATTAGAAACTGTTATCAAGAAAGGAGCCAGAAAAATTAACCTAACTTTTGATCTTATTGGTGAGTGTTTTAACCAATTTATTTCACCCTAATAGCTAAGATATTATTGCCTGCAGTGCCGTGAGCTTGATGTGCCAAATTTATTAAAATTATTTCATCAAAGTTTTAAAGTTCAAGTTTCTCAAAATTATCAAAGTTTACTATTACATGTTAAGACTCTGTTAATAGCAGCATATTATTTTTATATATTATTATGTTACAGTAATTTCTTATATAAATTATTCTGTACAATTTAGATAATTTTACAAATCAAGTAGGTAGGTATTGGTAACCTACCTACATTATTAATTATGTTGTAGAATAGTTTGTTTTATCTCTTTTCCAAATTTATATTATTGTTTTTAATGTAGGGTTATATGCTTGATCCACCCTGGGCATTTTCCAAATTACTGGCATGTGACACCACTGTCTACCCATTCTGAGAAATGGGGGTCGGTGGTGGCACTGATTGTCGATGCCAGTGAATGGGGATGCTCAGGGGCTGTTACTGGCTGTTTTCCAGACTGGCTGCCCTCAACCTTCGCCCTCAACTCTACCTTCTCAACTCTACCTTCACATTTCTACCTTCGCCTTCATCTTTACCTTCTCATCTCAACTTTTCCTGTCGGCCATCTGACAGTGCAAGGCAACCCGATAACATCTGGGAGGAGACTTCTGTGGAGCACCAGGACACCCCTGCAGTGAGCCTTCGCGGGTCACTCGGCATCAGGTCGTACCTACTCCCTTCTTAAGAATTTGGTAGCCACAAATTGAGGAGCAACTCGTTGTTAAAATAAAAACTTTTCATTTTAATCATCGAGTGAATTTTTTTATTTATATACCCCGACCGCGTTACAGCGAGACGAGACTTAACAGCCGCTGCGTACCCCTTCGGATAACAGAGGCGTGAAATTAAGTTATATATAAACTTTGTCAATTTTAAGCTGAGACTTCGCGTGCATAAAGCTACTTTGACGTAATCATCAGCTATGAAAAGATTTTGATCAATTCTACCCCAGGGGATAGAACAGGGGATGAAAGTTTGTATGAAAATAAGACAATTTAAAGCCGTTCGAACTACGACTTAGGATGCATAAAGCTACTATGACAAACACATCCGCCAAGAAAAGATTTGAATCAATTCTACCCTCAAGGGGATAAAATAGGGGATGAAATTTTGTATGAAATTTTGTCAATTTTAAACCGATCCGGCTGAGACTTTGCGTGCGTAAAGCTACTATGACGTAGACTTCTACTAAGAAAGGATTTTTGTCAATTCTACCCCCAAGAGAATAAAATAGGGGATGAAAGTTTGTATGAAACTTTGTAAATTTTAAGCCGATCGGGCTGAGACTTCGCGTGTATAAAGCTACTTTGACGTAATCATTAGCCACGAAAAGATTTTGATCAATTCTACCCAAGGGGATAGATTAGAGGATGAAAGTTTGTATGATAATTTGTCAATTTCAAGCCAATCGGGCTGAGACTTCGCGTGCATAAAGCTACTTTGACGTAGGCATCTGATAGGAAAGGATGTTAATCAATTCTACCCCTAAGAGGATCAGATAGGGGATGACTTCGCGTGCATAAAGTTACTTTGACGTAAGCATCAGCCAAGAAAAGATTTTGTTCAATTCTATCCCAAGGAGATGGAATAAGGTATGAAATTTTGTATTAAAATTTGTCAATTTCAAGCCAATCGGGCTGGGACTTCGCGTGCATTAAGGTACTATGACGTAGGTATTACTAAGTATCTGCAAATAAAAGATTTCGATCAATTCTACCGCAAGGGGATGAAACTTTGTCAATTTTAAGCGGATCGAGCTGTGCATGCATAAGGCTACTATGACCTAGGCAATAGGCATCCCATAAGTCAGAATTATGATAAACTGTACCCCTAAGTGGATAAAATAGGTGATAATGGAAGATGTAAATGTATTAGTTTGAACCTATCAGTACCCAATGGAACGAATAAATTAAGTATTGACTTGAGGGAACATTGCTTCTCTCATGGACAGTTTTATGTTGCTTGCTCCAAGAAAGTTCACCCAATATCTTGATATATTTGCAAATAAGTTTTGTTGGCCCCTTATTTTTAAACAAACTAAAACAAAAGTAAAGCTGCAAAAATTTTACTTCTTAACGCGAGCGAAGCCGCGGGCAAAAGCTAGTTTTAGATATTCTTTTAAGCCTCGATGGTTTTAGGATTCAGCAGTGCAGTTAGTTTAAAGTTACCTCAAAATGGAATTCAGAATTAAATTTTTCAATTCTAATGAATTTGTAGAATTTTTTTGGAGGTTCTGAATTTATTGTGCCCGGTGTATGGCTATAGGCAAGTCGAGGCGTAATTGCTGCTACCTACACTGACTATAAATAGTGTAAAGTAACAAAAAAACCAAGACTTAAATCTCTTCTCTTCTCTTTTTTTATGGGATAGGCGGGCAAACGAGCAAGTGGATAATCAGATAGAAAGTAACGCCCATGAACACCGTGGTGCGTTGCCGTCCTTTAAAGGATTAGGAGTGTTGGACCTCCGGATACCTCTCTCACCGAACAAGACGTGGCATGAGCCACTTAACACTGTTATTCCGAGAGGTCGTAGTTTTTTCACCGGGCGAGCCAGCCCATTCATGCAGTGAACTGCAAGACTCTACCACTGTTAAATCTCATTTAGCTATCAGTTCTAACTCAATATTTAGTTAGAACTGATAGCTAAATGAATATAATACTACACTAAATAAAAAAACATGTTTTTTTTAATCTAAGGTAAAAACCGTACTTAATTAGCTAATTACCTAATGAATCCAGTTCGAACCAGATCGGCTAGTTTTATACACATTAAATAATATACTAACTACTGACTGTAGCAAAAAGACACGGTTCCCCGGTTAAATATATCGCAACAGATGTAGATGCCAACAATTATAACTATTAAAACTCACAGTATTTTAAAAATGTTCATTGTTTGACTGTCTCGGTGGTCCGGTGGCCGAGCACCCCGATTCTGAATCCAGAGGTTCGAATCCTGGCTCACACCAATAACTTTTGGAAATTAATTGCGAAAGCAATGTGTGATAAATTTCGATGACCATGGCAATAGGTTCGCCACCTATTCCATTTGGGACGTAAACATGACGGCGAGTCGGGGCTTAACAGCCACTGCCTACACCTTTGGGGAGTAAAAGGTGTGAAGCTATGTTAAATTATGTTTCATTGTTTTTAAACGGTTTTATTTAGCTCACCCCGTTTGTTTTTTTTTATGTATATGTACTAACTAAACTATATGACAAGGGGTGAAATAATTAAGAAACGTAACGTATTGGGTAATGTTTTTGTTTTTCCGCAAAATATTCTTATAAGTATAACCCATGTAGGGTTTTCAGTCTAAGAAAGTGGGATAGGATAAGAGGGGAAGGAAGGCGGGTTTTCGGATGCCTGTCTGTCTCATCAAACGATACGCAACATGAGCCTCTTTGTGTCGCTATTCTGATAGGTGGTATTATTACACTTGTTGAGCTGGCCCTCGAGTAAACTGTCTGACTCTAACACTCAACGACAAATGGTTGTTTTTTTTTTCAACTTTGTGTTATTGATTTGATGGGAAGATTTGCAATTGACAACGTGTTAAACTCTCGACAACTTCAGTACTGAAAGCAGGATCAGTGGTTACTTATATATAAAAATAATATATTGTTTAATTATTCCTTATTAATTATTCTATGATAAAATACTACTATGACTTTAATATGTTACATATTTGAGGGATAAATAATACAGTAAAGTTTCCGTGGTCCAGTGGTCGAGTACACGGCTTCTGATCCAGGGGTCACGGGTTCGAATCCTGACACTGGCTCACATCAATGACTTTTCGAATTTTTTTCGGAAGTCACGTATGATAAATATGGATGACTGAAAACTTTGTGCCCGGTATGGCAATAGATTCGCCACCATTTGGGTAAACATAAGGAGACGAGGCTTAACAGCCACTGCCTACACCTTCGGGCAACAAAGGCGTGAAGTTATGTTAAGTTAAAAAAAAAAATTGTACACTCAAGAGTACTTATAATAATAACGGTGAGATCTAACGGTGATAGGTAGAGCCTGTTGTTGATTACCGCCAAAACCATTCTCGATACCGATATGGTCTATTTGACCACCCTCAGGATGCAGAAGATTTGAGCTTTGGAAAGTAGAATTTGCACAAAGAAAACAAAAAAGCATTCTTCAAAATTTTGAATTCTAAATGAAATTTAAAGAACTTTTAAATTAAAAGTGGGTAAAGGTAAGAGCACGAGATTTTTCTTTACATCGTTTTATGTCATTTTTGTGTAAATAATATAATAATTTCCGACATAACTATAAAATAATAACGATTAAACTATAATTATTCAGTAATGTCGTGTTTCAGTAACAAAACCCTATGATAGTCACACTTTTACATTAAATACATTCCAGGGATTCTCTAAAAAATCCTTTGTAAAAATGTAGCGCGTTTATAATTGACAAATTATTGAGTTTCAAGAAATCTAGGACAAAGATATCGATGACTGAAGAATGTTGTGCTCGGTATGGCAAAAGGTTCGCCCACCTATTCGATCTGAGGCGTAAACATAACGGCGAGTCGAGGCTTAAAACCTACACCCTACACCTTCAGGAAGAAAAAGGCATGAAGTTATGTTAATCTGTAGAATAATGGATGCGATCGCACACGATCTTTATAATTCAGACATTACATAGATACACTTTATTACTTTAATAAGTTAGCTATCTTACAATAACATACAAATTAAAATCTGTGAACCTAGACTTTTGAGAGAAGACAGGGCGCCTACACTCAAAAGTCTAGGTTCTACAAGATTATCTGTTAATTTTACTTTTGATGTACAAATGATTAAGTAGCTAATATGATAAGCTGATACTCCAAATTGTGTCCGTATTTTAAACTATTCTTCGTGACAGATATTAAAAAGTTTGTTTTAATCAATAGGTAAATTGTGGTATGTGGCCTGTATTAGACGGGGTCGGGTCCTCAGTCAGCCAGTCTCCAACGGTGTGCTGCACGCGAGGCCGCAACTGTTTAAACAAGGAGGAAAAATATAAAACCTTCGTTTGACGTCATTTAAAATATAGGGCAGAGTACGCTGTTATCGCCCGAAACCTCTTAAGTCTAAGAGATTTGATTTCCGTAACATAAATTGAATTATTACATTTTATTTAACCTGAAAAAAATAGTAGCATCTATACTAGTAGTTCAGTTCTAAATAAAAAAGAACAATATAACTAGGCAAGGTTGAATTAAGAAATAAATATTAACTAATTTGATTTTTTTTAATGGAATACATTGTTATTTTCATTTCTGTATATCCTTTTGTAATGCTTAACCTTCAGAAATAAAAAAAAACTGAATTGTATCTTACGCTGTAATACTCGGTATTATCTATACTATCTATCTATACTATCTATCTATACTATACTAATATTATAAATGCGAATGTAAGTTTGTTTGTTACGCTTTCACGCAAAAACTACTGAACCGATCATCATGAAACTTTGTACATATACTCTTGAAGGTATTAGAAGAAAAAAAAATTTTTTTACGAAAGTTAAAACAATTGTTTGTCAAAAAATCGTCAAATTTAGCTACTTCAGTAATGAAGTTTTACAGTATTCGTAAATTAGATAACATAACGTAACTTCACACCTTTTTCTATCCGAAGGTGGAGGCAGCGGCTGTTATGCCTCGCGAGGGACGGTATTACAGTATTCAGGGTTGATACTTATACTTATACTTAACTTTACTTATCCCTATCCCTATCCCTACCCTACCCTACCCTACCCTACTAATATATAAATGTGCATGTAAGTTTGTTTGTTACGCTTTCACGGGATAACTACTCAACAGATCATCATGAATCTTTGTACACATATTCTTGGGGGTATTAGAAGTAATATAGGATACTTTATTTTTTCTTATTTCTCTCTTTAATTAACATATATTTGCACTCTAAGGAGAAACTTATAATATAGTCTACAAAAATATCCTACATTTATATCTCTGCATTTATATCATATAAAATTGTTAAAGTCCAAAATTATTTATTTTTGTTACAGAGAAATATATTTTACCGTTTGTTGTTGCATTTTAATAAAGCAATTTGTGAGATTTTTAAACGTCATACCTAATGTTGTAATTTTGAAAATTGATAATCCCAGCTAAGTAAAAAATAGAGTTATTATATTGATTCAATTCTATGGTAATGATTTTGATACTTATTTATTGGCTTCAATGCGAGCGAAGCCGCGGGTAAAAGCTAGTAGATTATATTTAACGAATGGAAGGTATTAATAAAAATACATAAATGGATTATTTTATTGAGGTAGATAGCGTCTTGCATTTCGCTGCATGAATGGGCCGGCATGAACCGTGATATTTCATGACCTCTCGGAATATTGGCGTGAACTGGTTCTGCATTTGGTTTGGTGAGACAGGTATCCAGAGGCCCGATCCCCTTTCCCCTTCCTTTCTTCTCTCCCTCTCTAATCCCTTAAAGGACGGCATCGCATCACGGTATTGTTATTAGGTGACCCACTGGTTCGTTGGCCCTCCTATCCCATAATAAAGGTAGCAGGTCAAACATACTAAAGGGCAAATTACTTAATATTTGCCCCCTGTAAATCTTAAACAGTGGTAGATCTATGCAGTTCGCTGAATCAAAAGGTCGGCTCAACCTGTGAAATTCCTGTGTCCGGTGACTAACACTCAGAAAGTTGACATAATATGACATATTTTAAGAAGCATCCCATCCCATCTCCTTACTTTCCAAATCTCACTACATATTAAGATCCTAAAGGCTGGCATAGCGGTTGTGACTTCTGACAGGTTTCGTAGTACGATGGGCCTTGTGGTGGTAAAACTACAAATATTTATGACAAACATGAGTGTTCGTATGTCTGTCCCCTTATATGCTTATATTATCTTTGAAACTTCGCAACGGATTTTGATGCGATTTTCTTTAATAGATTAAGGATATCGAGGTATTTATGTATGATGTAGTAAAGATTAAGTGATAAATCCAAAATTTACTCATTTATTACTTTTGTTGCGGAACTAAGTTCGCCGGGCGCAACTATTTGTAAATAAAAGTCCGTACAGTTTGTGCCTCTCAGTCAGTCGGGAGCGAAAGAAAAACATATGGCTGACAAGCTAACACAGCACAACACCGAAGAATGGCGGGATAACCATTCCAAAATAAAGGGTCAACCTAAATGTTCTTAGAAGGGGCGGGCAGCAGCGTCCCTATCTTTAAAAGGTTCACCCCTGCGGTCTCCAATACGTCTGCCCAGCGTGGGGACTATGGGCAAAAACCTCCCATAAAGCGCGAATGCAACGGCCTCCAGTTCCTGGTAGTCCCACTATTCCCGGCCAACGGTCGTGGTAACGGTGGAAAAGGGGGTACTAGAATCGGATGTTGTGGCGCAAGTTGGGAGAGGCCTACATCCAGCAGTGGACTGCAACAGGCTAGTGATGATGATGACAGTTTGTGCACTTCTCCCCACTAAGTGTTACAATATTAAATAACGAATTGCAATTAAAGTAATAAAACCCCATCGCAAGAGAGTAGTTTCCCCGTCTTTAATAATTCAAGCCCACCCCCGATGACACCCGGATAGTAAACAGTATTATGTGTATAAGGAACGGAAATAACTGACAACTATCAACCAATTTACATAAGTGGTGTCTTAGAAATAAATATTTATATGTATATTTTAAAACCTAGTGTATATCTTTTCAATTCACGGCGTTCTGATTGCATTTAAATAAATTATATGTGTTGATGTTTTGTATAATAAAATTGAATACTTACTTTACTCAGATCTCTATAATTACATTAATAATTACATTGGTAATTAATGGGTGATGCAAGATTGATTCAGCAGATATACAATGCTCTCTGTTCTCTCTGCCTAACCCGAAAGTGTTTTGGCTTGGCAGAGAGAACAGAAAGCCGCAAGAGTGAAGACTCGTTTGACTTTCATAACTGTTCTCAGACATGCTCGTCGGTTTATACAAGGCTATTAAAACAGACTATAAGAGATAATATGATTATTAGAATAAGGCGAGTACACAATGAACGGAACGGACTCGATATCTCAATACGAGCGTCAACCAGGTCCAAGTGGTAACCGGAGCAAGGTCGCTCTATGCGGTATTCCTCGCCAATGAATAATAAACTATTCAAATTATCCCAAACACTAAGCTACAGCTGCAAAGATAAGCTAATAACATATAATTAATTTTCCCAAAAGAGAAATTTTAAGAAGTGCACCTGTATAGCCTAGTGAGCCACAGAACAGAGAAAAAAATCTAGTTACCTAAAGATCGATCGCCCAGAAAATCGCCGCGCGCTTACTGAGACAAAATATAGACCCTACGTATCGCTTTCTGTTCGATATTTAAGTCAACGGTAGTAGTAAAACTTTGTGCCCGGTGTACGGCAATAGGTTCGCCACTTATTTCATTTGGGACGTAAACATAATGTCAAGTCGAGGCTCAACAGCCGCTGCCTTGGGATAGAAAAGGGCGTGAATGTTATGTTAAAAATAAATATTACTAATGAATAATAAAATCGCGATAGAAGCGTAGACCTGTTTGTTTTATCATCATCATCATCAAAACCATCCTCGCATTAGCTACAGGTGTGGTTCTGTATAAATCAGCGGCATCTATAAGTTATCTATCTACCCGAACATGAAGTTTCCTTACGGTACATATGGAGCGCGAGTTACTGGTGCGAGTACGCATGAATTTGTTTCCTCAGAAATATTTTCATATAACAGCAACAGCAATGATCAATAAATGAAATAGTCAAGGGAACTGATGAATTTATTTCGATAATACTATCCATGTGCACAGCTTTTCAATCAGTGATAACAGTGGTAAAACCAAGCAGTTCGCTGCATGAATGGGCCGGCTTGACCGGTAAAATACCACGACCTCTCAGAAGAGCGACGTAAAGTGGCTCATGGCGCGTTTCGTTCGGTGAGAGAGGTACCCGAAGACCCACCCCCCTTCCCCATCCTTCCCTATACCTTATCCCTAAAAGGTCGGTAAGGCAACAGTAACCATATGTCTTGCTGGTGTCCATGGGCGGCGTTGGTTGCTTACCATCAGGTGACACGCCTAATAATAGGCAAAAATTTTTTAAACATTAGAATTAACGCAATGAGCTTCCTCTAAGATTTATTTCATCACGATCTTTTCTCTAAACATCTAAAGAAGAGGGAGGAACAGATCGTTTCAAAATTAGTTGCGTAGTTTTTACGATCTAAGCATACATGGGGATAAGCGACCAAATGCGGAAGGCGACTTTGGTTTATACTAAACTAGTTGACCCAGCGAAATTTGTTTTGCCTCAAGAACAAATAAAAGTGGTCATTTATATATAAAAGGGTTATCCTTATGAGATAGACATACATCATCGCGGCCTTTTGAAGGCCTATATAGTATAGTATAATATAGTCTTTAATTGTACATTGTTTTGATTTATCACTAAGATTTAACTTTTAGTTAGTTAAATCTAGAAAATTATCACTGTTTTTACTTCATTATACATGAATTAGACACAAAACCACCCCGTTGACACACTCTATCTATTAAAGAAAACCCCACTAAATTCCGTCGCATAGTTTCAAAGATTTAAGCATATAAGGGGACAGACAGCGGAAAGCCGCTTTGTTTTATACTATGTAAGACATTTAAAGTCCTTTGTTGCAAAAATACTATTTTCTAAAATTTTCGGGCTCCGACAATACCTATACTGACGGCAGTATTAATTATCAAGATGTTTCTTAAAACTAAATGTTATTTTCCAATAGACATAAAGAATAAAATCCATTTTTATTTATTTATATTCGCAGTTCAAGAAGGAAGGTCTAAGTTGCGATAAGAGGTGGAGTCGTTAGTTGGCAATATTTTTATTAACAACGCAGTGAGGAGTTATAAAGGAAACTTTAAGAGTTGTACAGTTCAGAACATTGAATTTGTGTTTACAGTTTTGACATTTCAATTAAAATCTACAATAGATTACCAACAGCTCTTTCTTCTCAGGCTGAACACAATCTAAGTTTTTGAAATGCACTTTTGCGGTGACTTAGCTTCTTTACTTGACATATACGGTGTACCAGATACCTTCATTTAATTTATGCTGTAATGATATTTAGTGTTTGTTTCTTTTTTGATTGTAGAGGAGTATTATAGGCATTATCTTACAGGCCCGCGACTTCGTCTGAGTGGGATTCAACTTAAAAATGGGGGGCTAAAATCATAGAGGGGTTAAAACATGAGAGTAATGTGTATTTCTTAAGCCTCGGCTTTCTAATATTTTTAATAAACAATTCGGTAAAACTAGACAATTCAGAGTTTAATAACACACATTGGAAATACATATATAACTAAAATTCAACAGATATTATAATTTAATTTTATTATATCAGTTATGTTAAGGTACTTACGTTCTTAAAAAAATGTAGCATCACTGTAGTAAATAGTGCCATCCCTCTATTCCCGTGGCTGTCACAAGAGACGAGTAAAGGATTTAGTCTAGTGTTCATAGACTAATCCAGGACCAGCACTCCGGCTTTTAAGGTCCCAGTTTAGAATATTGGGTCACAAAGTGATACTTAAAGAAAAAAGTTTTCCCATGTAATGGAAGATGATTATCTGTTACCTATTATGCATTATTTTTACGTTCCAGCATTAAAAGGTAATACTGCATACATTTTTAGGCAGAAAGCTCGCAAATGTATATATGCCACAGTAATATTTCTTTCACCGGGCGAAACGCGGCATGAGCCACTTCACTCCGATATTCTGAGAGGTCATGGTATTTCATCTGTTGAGCCAGCCCGTTCATGGCTCTACTACTTTTAGAAGACGACGAGTTTCTATTTTATTTTATTTTATAACCAAATTATAGCTTAGATCAATATAGCCTCAATATTTTATGCTTAGTAACAGTCGTGTCTTGAGTTGAATCAAAGTAATTAATTTACGACTTATTTCAACAACTTCACACTACCTTCACGTACCTTTACTTGTACCGAGAATATAAATATATATTGTACTACATAAATATATTACTAGATGGCTTTGGAATTTCATATCCATTGGTAATATGGATTAGCCGTAGAAAAGACAAGGGAAAATTTAAGGTTGTTTTATTTTACAAAGACAAATCAGGAAACAAGGTCTAAAATTCAACATTTTCAGAGGAACCCTGTTAACACTTCGAGTAATGAAAAGGTTCCAACTATTAACTGACTTACTCAATATACAGTCATATCGTTGGTTTGGGGACGACTACCACGCTTCTGATACAAAGAGTCGTGGGATCGAATCCATGCTCGCACCATTGACATCTTGGAATTATTTTCTTGTTTTTGTTGTAAATATCGATGACACATAACACTGTGCTCGGTATATG
Source organism: Euproctis similis (assembly GCA_905147225.2). NCBI lineage: Eukaryota > Metazoa > Arthropoda > Insecta > Lepidoptera > Erebidae > Euproctis > Euproctis similis. The sequence continues at coordinate 7,414,134 of LR990107.1, forward strand.
GCAATAGGTCTCGCCTTATATTCTACTAGCAGACCGCGCGAATTTCGTACCGCCATATTTTATACATTTTCCACCAATTACTGTTACCGATTATTGACTCACTCATATTACTAAGCTAAAGCTTTCCTCATTAATTGGATTCCATATCTAACACTAATATTTTTTCAATTCAAACCAGTAGTTCCTGAGACATACATACATAACTTCACGTCAAATTCCTTGCGGGGTAGGCAGAGAGTACCAAGTACCATAAGGCATGAATATTACACGCCTCACTCGCTTAGCTGTTGATATCAGTAGATACTAACAACCAAGATATTGTTAATATTTACAACTCCAGTCAACGCTTTATAATATTAATAGCTATGCCAGGAACTTGTCCGAAGTTTTTTGTCAACCTTTAGTTTTTTTAATACTAATTAAACGACTTTTTTATTTGAACACTTTAGTCGTATCCTCACTCACAGTGAGTGTTTATAATTAAAATGATGTCGATTTTGCACCTTATAATTATTATTACGTTATAATTATCGAAATAAATTCACTACATTTTAAAAGTTATCACTATATAAGTATAATTCTATACTTATATAGTTTAGAGACACGTTTAGGTAAACGAATATTCATTCGTTTTCATACGTTTGTGTCGCGTTAATTCCCGTTCATACTCGTACTCTTAAATAGATCAAATTCTAATCTATGTGTCAAAATAGACACGGGCTTTACAGATACTAAACTAAAACAAAGTTTATTAAATCTAGAAAGTATTATAAATATACATGGCATCAGTCACACCGTGTCAGTCGCTGTACGAATGGGCCGGCTCGACCGGTGAAATACCACGACCTCTCAGAATATCGACGTAAAGTGGCTTTTGCCGCGTTTCGCTCGGTGCGAGAGGTATCCGGAGGCCCAAACCCTTTCCCTCTTCTCTTCCTATCCCACTCCGACCCACCCACATCCTTTTGTAAGGCCGGAAACACAACTGCACTAATAACAAATTAAAATATTATTAATTTAATTGCATATTACAAAATAAAAAAAAATACCCCAAAAGACGATCAAATACTACAAATTCTAAATTCTAATGAAAGTACTGAACGATATGATGACTAAGAAAGAAACAACAAGATTACCCGAAGGTGTAGGCAGCGGTTGTTAAGCCTCGTTTCACCGTTATGTTTACGTCTCAAATGGAATAGGTGGCGATCCTATTGCCATACCAGGCACAAAGTTTTTAGTCATCGATATTTGTTTGTATTTATTTCTAAGACTTTCGCGAATCTCACTCAATGACGTACTACACGGGATACACACCGCACATCGTACTTACCCGTACTAAATATTTGCCTAGGAAACGAATACTTACATTTTGTATTTTGCGATATCTTTTGAATGAAATATCCGAATTGAATCATTCAAAAAGTTCTAGAAAGGTATTGAATCTATCTAGATATTGAAGTAATTTATTTTGAGTAGAGTTAATGCCAAGGTACAAAATAAAGTACTTTTTAAACGACATCGTTATAATTTTTAAAAATTCAAAAAACACTTATTGTGCGATAACTACAATAGTTAGACGTATGGCGTCGTGGACTTTTTTGTAGACAGTCATTTGTTTTGTGAAAGTATACTGGTATACTGTTTTGTTCTATAGTCAATAGTTTTTGCAGCTTTCGCGATGTAAGAACTTTTTTCGGGTCTTTTTCTTACATCTTGGGTGACATTATTGGACTTATAGTAAGGATCCCTAATTTATTTGAAAATATAATATAACCTAAAGCCTTCCTCGATAAATGAACTATACACTACTGAAAGAATTTTTGCAATCGGACCGGTGGTTTCTGAGATTAGCGCGTTCAAACAAACAAATAAACAAACTCTTCCGCTTTATTACATAAGTATAAAAGTATAGATTTGGAACGTAAAAATTCGACAAGTCGAAGCTTTATAGACGCTGCCGACATCTTCGGGTAGAAAAAAGTGTGAATCTAAGAAGTAAAATGAACGAAGTGAAGTGAAGGAAGTGAAGTGAAGGAAGTGAAGTGAAGTTATAAACAAGAAACTAATTATAGGCAGTGCTTTCCATAAAAATTTTAATTTCTATATATCTGCTTGTCTTTGAAGATTCGCTTCATTTAAAATCCTATTAATGACTGAAAACGTTGTGCCCTGTATGGCAGTAGGTTTGTCACCTATTCCATTTGGGACGTAAACATAACGGAGAGACGAGGCTTAACAGCCGCTGCCAATTAGAACGTCCTACATATTTCATATTTCTTGTGAAAGGAAAAATCAATGGGGATTAGAAACTTGACAGCTAATGCATTACAGTTGGGAAAACATAGCTACCATTAAGGATTTTAAAGAAAATACTACTCATAAGATTAAAGTTTTATTTTATAAGGTTTAAATTTAAATCTTGTTATTTTAATTGCGTTCTTTAAAGATCTTGCAAAGAGCCTGATCGAGGCCTCTCGCGACCAGAGGGCTGGTCTATTCTTCGTACAGAGAATTAGCATTGCTATTTAGCGTGGCAATGTGGCCAGTCTTCTGGGCATGCCGACAGAAGTCCGAGATGCGGAGTACGTTGATTTCAGCTAATCTTTTAATTGTATGCAATGTAAATAATATATTTTATTTATTTCTTCATACTAATATAGTAACGCTTTTTTTACATTGCATATTCTTTTCAACTAATTATTAACAGAATCGTTGCATGTCTCTTCCTTTAGTATATTTCTAAATGTAAAACTAATCCCACTCAAATTCAGAGACTATAACAGGAGCTGAACGTTTCTTTTTACAGGATTCAATAGGAGAATGTTGTGCAAATAAATTAAATAGCTTGACTCCACGGATACTGGTCCACCATGCAAGACTTGCTCGAGTCTTTTCTTTCGAGTCGAATACTGAAGCTGTGATATTTGTTCTCTATATTAAAATGTTCGTAGTATATTCTTCACTCAAATTAATGATGATAGGGTATATTTTTAGTTTTATTTAGGCAATTGGGTCAGAAGTGAGTAATTTGATGGTAAGCCACGACAGTCTTCCATGGACATGTTTTTTATGAGATAGGAGAGCAAACGAGCATGCGTGTCACCACCGCCGCCCATGGACACCTGCAACACATATAGTGTTACAGTTGCGTTGCCGACGTTTAAGGGAGTAGCATGGGAAAGGATAGGGAAGGGAGGTGGACCTCCGGGCACCTCTCACGGAACGAAACGCGGCATGAGCCACTTTACGTCGATCTTCTGAGAGCTCGTGCTATTTCACCAGTCGAGCCGGCCCATTCATGCAGCGAACTACATGGCTCTACCACCTGCAACAGAGATAGTGTCACAGTTGTGTTACCGCTTTTTAACACAAAGAAGGAAGAGGGCTCGGTCTGGATTAGGAGGTCAGTGGGATAGTAGAAGGAAGGGGTTTGAGTGTACTGATACGTGTCACACTACATTCTGATAGAACGAGATATTTTACCCGATGGTATTTTAAACAGATGATAATAAACTCGATTCTCTAGTTGCAGTGAAACGTTAAATGACTAAATAGAATCATTAGCCGGATTGCCCTCGAGTAAGGGGCCATTTTAAGCTGCTGCTGGAGTGCTGTTCACGTTTCTTAGAGGTAAAGGAAGGATAAGGATTTGTTTATGGTATAGGAGGACAAACGAGCAGGCGTGCCACCTGATGGGAAGCAACCAACGCCGCCCATGGACACCAGCAACACATTCAGTGTTACTGTTGCGATATTGACCTTTAAGGGATAGGGGATAGGGGGGCGGGCCTCCGGGTACCTCTATCACTGAACGAAACGCGGCATGAGCCACTTTACGTCGATCTTCTGAGAGGTCGTGGTGTTTCACCGGTCGAGCCGATTTTTATTTTATTGCAAATTATTTGTTTATTTTATTTGATTGAGGAGGTTACCATATTGTGCTAAATTTATTGTTAATTGATAACAATAAATTTAACACAATAGGGTTACCGTTTCACTTCAACTAAAGAATCGAGTTTATTATCACCTGTTTTAATAAAAGTGGTTGCACCCTCGCAGTTCGCTGCATGGATGATCTGTATACTGGGTACTGGTAAAATACCTCGATCTATCAGAATTTAGATGTAAAATGGCTCATGCCGCATTTTCGCATGGTAAACTCACACCCCATCCTAATGCCTAATCCCAAAAATAATGAAAATTATATGTTGTCAATTTTAATTCAAAAAGAAGCTATTGCTTATTAATTTTTAGAAGAAGAAGCAGAAGCAATGCTTGTGTTGATCAAGTTGATATCATAGTCAATGTAAGAATATTGTAAATAATTTGTTGATACGAACTGATAATGCAATGGACGGTTATGCCTTAGAAATTCACCACCTCCCTTTCCCATCCAACTCCCTTAGAGGCTGGAAACGCATCTGTAACACTCTATGTGTTGCAGGTGTCCATGGGCGGCGTTACCATAAGAAAAATCTATTTGGTTCGTGCAATTGAACTTTGGTCCACAGGTCGGAACAGTCAACTTTAATTTGTGTTATTTTTAGTAGAAATATTGTGTCAGCCATCTCCCTACAAATATATATTTATCTATATAATAATTTCCGCTGTCTAAAGTCCTAAAGTGACAGATATATACTTACGTCCAGTCTTGATGGTATTTAATATGACCACTGGTGTTGTTCCTTAAGATCCAGTGGTAGAGTCACACAAATCGCTGTATGAATGGGCCGGCTCGACCGGCAAAATACCACGACCGCTCAGAATATCGGTTTCAAGTGGCTCGTGTCGGTGTTTCCTCGTCATTCCTCTTTGCCCTCTTCATCCCACTTCCAACCCTTCCTTATGCCGCCAACGAAAACATTCCTAAGGAGGGTTGACGTCAGACAGGCGGCCGGTCATAAAACCACAGGAAAATCTTTTGACAATATGGATAGATCGAAAGGATGACATATCGGTGCCGACCCCACTTAAGGTGGGATAAGGGCAAACAAATAAACACGCAGTTAAATGCAAAAATGATTTTAATTTAGTCAGAGTAGCAGAAACTAGTAATCGATTCACCTGGTGGTAAGTTACTGTACCGCAGCATACCTGCACACAAATAATATCACAGTTCCGTTGCCGGTCCTGAAATAGGATAGGGAGCGAGTAAGAAGGGAGAAGAAAGGATGTTGAATCAACGAAAACCTCCCTCATTAAATTAAAAATCAGTATGAGAGCCAATTTACGTCGAAATCCAGAGAGTTTGTGGTTTTTCACCTGTCGAGCCCGCCCATTCATGTAGTCAACTCTATTGCTTTACCATTGACAAGATGCAATGCAGACTTTACTGTTCGTCTATATTATAAGCTTAAATATCTCATTATTAATTAAACGACTTTTACATAGATTATTGTTTCATTTTGTTACATTTACAAATATTGAAATAAATATAATATATAGAAATGTTTTTCATATGTAGGTATTTCACATTTCAACAGGCTGATTGATTGATGGATTCATAGGTTAAATACACGTATCCATTTACTGCGTAAATAAGCTTATTGATTCATCTTAATTGGCAATCAGCTTATTATCGTATAAAATTTTATTTAAAATGTATTATTCGTGTATGTAAACATTATTTGTAACTTAACAATTAATTTTGTACAAAATATGAAATCCAAAAGATATGTCTCTTTTTCATAAATGTAATATAGCTAATCCAGTGCATCAGTTTATCCAAATTTCTTAGATAAATAAGTTCCTTCGCAACATAATAATAATGTATCAAAAAATACAAATAAATGTTACGCATTGCGTCCAATATTATACGTATGCCTTGCTGTTAAAAGAACTCGTAAACTTAATCGAAGTGAACGTTCTCTTTGTGACCTTGAGACCCTTCGTCTGACCCGATAAAAACATTATTGCTGTAGGATTTCCCGGCGAGCAATACCGATACTTACTAAATAATGGTCATGACTGCAGCGCGTAAAGACTTTTTCGATACGTGTGCGAATGAATTAAAAACACATATAAATTTGGCAATTGGAACTGTTTTTAAAAATTATGTAAGAAAGACAATACGGCACAGGTGTAATTGTACAGGGTACCGGCGGGGCAGGGCCCGTCACGAGGGGTGCGCTCGGCTCGCAGTTGGAATCCTTCGAAGCCTTCCCGAGAGCGGTGCCATTCGCGCGCCAAGCGTCGTTCCGCATAGACGGCCGCGCGACCGGTACGCTCCCCGGCCCCCGTTACGTAATTCTCGCCACCCGACATCTGTTGAGTGGAGCCACGAGCTAGCTCGCGCGGCACGCTTGCACCGCTCACCATATCGCGCGCACTAGACATGACGGCACCCGCGCCCACCGACAACACAGAAGCCGTCACCATGGCTACCGCTCAACATCCGAGCGGCAATACTTAAAAAATAATAAAATAATTATGTATTAAAACTAACCACCCACAAATGCCATTATTATTCCTGCCATTTTTATTACTTTAGTTTATAAGAAGTAGTGTTATCGAATGTCGCTTGTTGCTTGTGTACAACACACAAACTGTACGTGGATATGATTTTATAAGTATTCATGCGCGGAGCGATCGCAATTGCTGTGACCATCGAATCATCGCTTCGTGTCCGCTTTCACTGCCAGCTCAGCCTGCCGTTACATAAGTTAGATGTAAGAATACATCTCTCTGACGCGTCCTGATGATACTAGATCCTGTAACTGGTGTGTCGGCGACGACGCTGGAGTTAGTTCGCCGCCGGGTTGTTCATTGCCAAGATTCGCGACAACATCAGTTCGTGGGTGCTGTGGTGGCGTCAACGCCATCTTCGGATGGGCGCACCGCAGACACCAAAGCCTATCGAGGAGGATGAGTGCGTGCCTCGAGTGGCGATAGTTGAAGCGATCAGCGAGGTTCAGCAAGATCGCAAGCTGGAGCGACGAAGGGGAGCGTCCGGCCCGAGGCGCCGAGGCCTCGACAGCGAGCTGGAGGGTGAGCGCAGGAGACCTCGCCGTAGGCCAAGAAAGAGGTAATACATATAAGGCAACAGCGACATTAATAAGTAGCAAAAACTAAGTTCCATTTTCAAATATCACAAAGTTCAGAAGAGTTTACCCATTAAGTTATATATATATATATATATATATATATATATATATATTCACACCTACATAAATTATTGCCTAATACAAAGTTAACTTGAGCTGTGACACTTTGAAATTTGAAAGTTATAGCCGCTGCGTGCTGGCTGTACTTAATATCGGCCAATTTGGTTCTGCGGTTGTTCTGACATTGAACATTTCAGTGTGAAAAAAACGGTTCATGTAGTGTTCACCTTGAAATAGTGAGTTGTTTGCAAAATCGTACTGCCGCATCGGCCTCCAGCTGCTATCGATCCTTCTGCGAGACTTCATTACACCTTTACTTGTTACAACTTTTTATAATAATAGCACAAGGAACAATGTTGAAGAGTTGACTTGATTGAAACATGACACGCAAACCTAAGTACTTGTAAACTTTTTTCTTACTTTATAAACTTTGGAAAATCATGGTTTCAAGTAGTTTCGCAATTTATCTCAAACAATAAAGTAATAGGTACATAACACTATGTTCAGATATTTTTTTCGTAATGAAACAAAGAGTTAGCATAAAGTTAGCATAGCAATGTATTGTAACTGTATATATATTTATTTCTAAGACTTTCGCGAATCTCACTCATAGATTAAAACTACTTTTAGGATTATATCGCGTTTATTTATTACATTTATATTTATTTCCCGACGTTTCGAACTCTTTACAGAGATCATTTTCACGAATATTTAATAATAGTTATACTTTGATTTCAACCAACTTGAAAAATAAGATAATTTTCTAAAAATGAAATAATAACAACTGGTGAATACATCTTATAAATAAGTATTTAACTTTTGTTTTCATGGTCTGATGTGGGTTACCAATAGTAAAAATCATATTTTTTAACATCAACTTTTTGATTTTTATTTCTAAAAAGTGGGTGCTCTCTGTATCAATGAAAATAGCTTTTGAATAACTACCATCTTTTTGTTCATCATTCGTGAAAATGATCTCTGTCAAGAGTTCGAAACGTCGGGAAATAAATATAAATAAGTAATAAATAAACGCGATATAATCCTAAAAATTGTTTTAATCTATATACTGTATATAGTAAGTCCGATAATCTTCTAGCAAAGATGGCAAAGGTATTCATGATTATCTTCGTCCATCCGTCTATTTGCGAGATATGTTACTGGTAAGGCATTTACAAACGTCTAAATCGGAAATCCGTCTCGATAGTCCAGTGGTCGAGCACCCCGCTTCAACATTAAGAAGTCGCGGGTTCGAATCCTGGCTCACACCAATGACCTTTCGAAATTAATTTTGAAAGTTTATAAATGTCGATGACTGAAAACATTGTACATGCGTGCTGTATGGCAATAGGCTCGCCACCTTATTCCATTTGAGCGTAAACATAACGGCGAGTCGAGGCTTAACAACACATTCGGGTAGAAAAAGGCGTGAAGTTATGTTTATGTATATCGACATCGGTAATTTATTAGCTCTATTATAGCCTTATTACTTGTGGTCCACAAATATTCACGAGAGAGTGAAATCCGCGATGGGCATTTTGGATTACACTAGTCGGTGATAGTAACACTTGCATATGCAACAAGTGGGCACACGTTCGCGACTTACATATGGATATACAGTTACTAAAACTTTGTATTAATTCTAGAATCCTTTTAATTGCTTTTACACGTCATTAATAACTGAAGAATAGAGCTTCGACTTATTTCCTTTTCATTTCCTTCCCTTTTTTATGTTTTCAATGGTTCGCAAACAATAATAACTTCACGCCTTTTTCTACCCGAAGGTATAGGTAGCGGCTGTTAAGCCTCGATTTGCCATTATCTTGACGTCCCAAATGAATTAGATGGCGATCCATACACTTGCTACAAAGTTGTCAGTCATAGATATTTATCATACAGTAATAGATATAAATATTTTCTTTTTGCTGAAGTGTTTGTATAGAAACGCCACTATATCAGTTCGAATCTAAGATGGGAGTACAGAGCCTATTCCACTGCAGAAAGGTGTCAGACAAGGAGACGTTATATCTCCGATGCTGTTTACCGCTTCATTGGAGGATGTCTCCAAGCTCCTTGATTGGACCGGGCTAGGCATCAACATCAACGGCGAATACAGCACTCACCTTCGATTTGTATTTGTTGTATTCGAAATACGTAGATACGTAGACATACAGGAGTAACTAACTTAGCCCGTAAAGTTAGCACGCTGAAGTGGAGGTGGGCAGGCCACATCATTCGAAAAACTGAGTACCGCTGGGGAAAAAAGGTTCTTGAGTGGTGACCACGGATTGGTATGCACAGAGTAGGCCGTCCCCACACTAGGTTGATAGACGACCTAATAAAAACAGCTGGAAGTCGTTGGATGCAGCTGGCACAGGATCGGGAGTTATGGCGTGCTAAGGGGGAGGCCTACGTTCAGCAGTAGACTACTCTGGGTTCATGATGATGATGATGAAATTATTTTTTAATGATAATTGTAAGAAAATATGGGTATTAAAAGAAAAGCTAAATTAATTATGACAAAAATATCGCAGCGAGTGGCTTGATACTGGGTTAAGATTGGTGACGAACGACTCGTACGTATGAACACAACGCATTTAAAATACCACCTAGTGCAAGAGCTATACTATTTTCCACAAAAAGCTAGAAACAGATCCGGTGGTCGGATCACCGGATCCATGTAAATACCTACCGATATGGCTACCGGATCCGGTAACTGTGTAATTCCCCTGTTTTTCCGAATTTCAGTCCCTAGAGGTGTGTTAGAATTGTAACTCTGTTCTATCTATCTGGATTTATCATTAGACATAATATATTATGGTAGCGATTGCAATATATCGGACTTTGAACTGTTTGTATTCATATATATATATATATTCTTTATTTACAATAATAAGAACAAATGAATTAATTACATTATATACAATTAAACAACTACCGGAAATCAAATTTCTCTGCATCTCGATCTACTGGCAGCGTGCCCAGAAGACTGGCCGCATTGCCACGCTGAATGGCAATGCTAATCCTCTGTGCGAAGAATAGACCAGCCCTCTGGTCGCGAGAGGCTTCGATCAGCCTCTTTGCAAGATCTTTGTAAAGTGCACGAGCACTCGGACCCCATGTCCCCAAAGTCTCAACCCCAAACGGCTCAAACACATAGTCACCTACAAGGTTTCTGTATTTGTGCCGCTTGATATATATATGAATACAAACAGTATATATATATATATATATCACACATAACTTGTGGAAAGCCACAAGATTCAGGAATTCAGGGTGATAAGCCGATATTCAAACTACGACAGATAATCGGCGGTCACCTCTTACGACACCCACGAATAGAGACGATATGACACTATTCTCTAGAGTTTTGCCATATGACAAATAAATTGTGTTATTCATAGATAATTAATTAATTCAATATATAATAAACTTCGGTCTCTACTTTGTTATAATTCACTCACTTAACTCACTTAACGTGCGGAAGATGTCGCCGGCCTGAAATACCATTTTTATAAGCGTTCGCCCTTGATCCCACAATGGATGCTGCCATTCAAGTTTTAAAAGCCCTTGTTAGTGAGGTAAAAAGCTTGGTGCTGGTCTGATGTGTCGTCCTATCAAAACATATACATACATAGGTAGCTGTAATGTAACATGAAAACAGAGTTTGAACTTTATGTACAACTCGGTAAGATCCGTTCTACCATAATCGAAGGCTTTTATTTATAAGTGCGTATTTATTTTGAATGCTTCAACGTTTGATCATTGAATGATCGATGTTTATTTTTGCAGGTATTTTTAGAGTTTAGAAACGGGACATAATTGCTTATTATTACACTACGTTGTTTGTGTGTCTGTACGTAGCCAGGCTTTAGCTCATGAATTTCCATCACTACATGGTATAAAAAAGTCATTTTCTCTGTTCCAAAAGTACATTTTTTAATGATTTCATTAGATTTGATCAGTACTATTTAAAAGAAGAGTTCAATCACTATAGTATCGTTTAATTATAAACGATACTATAGTGATTGAATATAGTTGTTAATCTTGTCATAATATTTATGGCTTCATCATAATTAAGTTCTTTTCGATAAGTTGAATGTTTAATAAATTATTTTACTAATTCTATTTCAATACTATTAACAACTTAGACTGTGTCACGTCATATGTCTTGGATATGTATTTGATGAGACCGAACCTACTCGTGTTTAACTTTAAGTTCTTGTATATAGTAAAGTTCATTCGATTGTCTTAAATAATGCTTACTTGTTGTCGAACAGTACACAATTATTAAAATTTGAGTCAGTAAAATTTAAAAATCAATTCATTATAAAAATAGCTCACGTTTCAGTACTATGGAGTAGAAATTTCCTCGACGATAAGATGGTTTATTATGTCACACAAATAAATAGGTTGTCTTTTCAAAGGATAGGGTATAAACTACTTCCCGGTTCACCTGATGGTAAGTTATTAGCACCACCCATTGATACTTGCAACACATCATATTAAAGTTGCGTTGCCGACGATATGAAATGTCACCGAACGAAATTACGTAGGAGTCTCTTTTCGTCGATACTGTAAGAGTTCGTGCTATTTCAAAGATTGACCTGATGCATCCATATAGAGAATTTTGTGGCTCTACCACTGATGAATAAAAAAAAAAGAAGTAGCAGAAGGTCTTACTGCATGATTGACTACACAACAGCATGTTAGGTTTTATTAAAGGAGTCGCGGCCTCAACAAACTACCCTTCAACAACTCCTCCCAGTTTTCCATGGCATTGACACTAAATACACAACCTCGAAAAAGGTCGCGACCTTTACCTTGATTACTGATTTTACACTACCTGACCACTACAATCGTAATGCAAAGCTCTGTATGAATATGTAATATAGGGTTTTTCATGACCTTTGCAATACGAATTCGGAGTTACTATTACCTATTACACTATACAGAGTCCTTAGTGTTTACCTGTAATTTTGTTTAACACCTTTAAAATACACGACGTAGAAGGCAGTGTATCTATTCGCGGAAATAATTTTTTCGCCTGAAATTTGCGACAAATTTTTTTTTATGGGATAAGAGGGCAAACGAGCAAGCGTGTCACCTGATGGTAATCAACCTACGCTGGCCATGGACACCAGCAACACATATAGTGTTACCATTGCGTTGCCGACCTTTAAGGGAGTAGCATAGCAAAGGTACCTCTCTAACCGAACGACCGCGTACCGAACTCGGAATGAGCCACTTTACGTCGATCTTCTGAGAGGTCATAGTATTTCACCGGTCGAGCCGCCCCATTCATGCAGCGAACTGCTTAGCTCTACCAAAAGCGACTGCGACTAAGATATAAGGGATTCAAAAATATTACACGAAATGGTTGGGTGGACAGAGTTTTCTTACAAAAGAAGTCTCACTTTCGAATCCTGCTTGACACGGAATTACTTTTCAAAGTAATCTATGTGACAATAGGTCCCTTCAGGACGTAAATACTCAACGAATCGAGGTACGGTAGCCTCTGCCTACATCTATGTGTAGAAAAAGGTGTGCAGTTACGTATAATTTGTTAGTACGGTATCACACAGTGTGCATAGACCGACACTAGCTTGACCAACCTTATTTGTTTAACTAGATTAAGTAATGTGTGGAAGTAAACTTATACCACAGTCTCTCAGTCAGACCATATAATCGGTTTTGTTGTATAAACAGCATCAGGAAAATAGTTGTATCACTGGACCACAGAGAGTGACTATGCTTGTAATAATAGGTGTTTACATTTTTTCATAGATCATTTATCTTGATGGTATAGTGGTCTATCGCTCAAACTTCCGTTTAAGAATATTAAAATTGATAAATATTGATCACTAACAAAATTGTGCCATTGTAAAGCCTAGGCTCTAACTTCGCCGTCTATTCCGTGGTAGCAAATATAATTCATTCGGCGTGTCAGGACATTAATTGCCAATGCCTACATCTTAAGTTATTAACGGCGACTGTTCTAGAAGAATATTCTATTTGTAAAGTTAATTAAATACAACAACAGTAAGAAGATTGTGAGAAACTCAGAAGTCGTTTCCATTCACTACCTGCCCACTCAATTAATAAGATGAGATTTTAACAAGAAAACTACCCACTTCGACCTACATGGAAAATTAAATCATTACGTGTTATAAAACAAGGTCGCTTCCTGCTGTCTTTCCCCTTATATGCTTAAATCTTTGAAATTATGTATAATTCATGTTTAATGTATCAAATAAAAAGTGATCATTTTCGATATTTACCACTTTAATTGTAAACGCTATAAAAATAGTTTTGATGCGAAACAAATTTGTTCGGGTCAGCTGGTATTTTATAAATGTATAATTAATTAGTCTCGGTGGTCTAGTGGTTGAGAACACGGTTTCTGATCCAGAGGTCGCGGGTTCGAGTCCTGACACTGGCTTACACCAATGACTTTTCGAAATTGTTGTCGGAAGTTATGTGTGATAAATATCGATGACTGAAAACTTTGTGCCCGGTATGGCAATAGATTCGCCACCTATTCCATTTATGACGTAAACATAACGGCGAGACGAGGCTTAACAGCCGCTGGCTACATCTTCGGGTAACAAAAGCGTGAAGTTATGTTTGTTTATGTATAATTCGTTATATATTCAACTTTATTCGGTGATATATTTAATGGAATATTATTTTTATACTGTCCTCGTATCGCCGTAAATTAAACATTAATTGGTCCCATGGAAAAGGTGGCCGACCGAAAATCAGTCGCAATTTGTTCAGTCAGATGAGATTCCCATTAAAAATAATATTTATATATCCTTTACAACATTAATTTACACGTCATTTTAAACAAGTATTCAACTCGTTATAAATTTATTCGTCGAGTCTCGCAGTTGAGCAGGTTCAATCTCCCATCAAAGAGTAAGTACAAAAATTTGTGTTATGGACAAGGATATTTGTTGAAAAAAAATAAGTTCAGAAATAACTCTTGCCATACATGTTTGTCAGTTAATGATGCCTAAATCAGTGGTAGAGCCATGAATGGGTCGGCTCGACCGGTGCAATACCAATACTTCTGAAAATATCGACGTCAAGTGCCATATGTCGCGTTTTGTGCATACTTAAATATGTTATCTTATCATAACTTATCATAATTTATTATCCTACATACTATAAAACATACTATAAAAAGTCACCTTCGCTGTCTGTCCCCATAGATGCTTAGATCTTTGAAACTACGCAACGGATTTAGATGAGATTTTTTTTAATATATAGAGGATGCCAACGCGGTGGTTTTTATATATAATTCATGTATGATGTAGTAAAGAAAAAAATATAAATCCAAAAGTTACTTTTTTGTGGAACAGTGCGTCACGTCAATAACTAATAAATATAAATTATATGTCACGTTGTTTGTTCGCGATTGACGACTTAACTACTTAACAGATTTTATTCAAATTTGCACACCGTATGCAGTTTGGTCCAACTTAAAAGATAGGATAGTTCATACGTCAGTTCATAGACGGGATTTTATTTTATTACAAATGATTTGTAAATTTTATTTGTTAACTCCAAACGATTGCGTATAGATAGCGATGATACTATCTGTTGACTGGATTAAGAAAAAATTCAAAACATGGCGCTTATAGTTGAGGAAAGAAAAAAAAAATCTGCCTACCCCACAAGAGATTTGGCGAGAAGTTATATGTATAGTTATATGTAGTTATATGTATTTATAAATTATAAGTTGCGTTGCATACACACAGATTGTAAAAATAAAGCAATGGTAATCTTAAAGATAAAATATGAAATTAAAAATGTGATATTATCAATGATGGTTTTTTTTGTGATCTTCTTACTGACTAGATATATTTTATATCTTTGACTTGATCGTTGACGAATATTTTTTTTTTTCTAGTTGACACGGCATCGAGATTAGCAGAATAACTATTAAAAAACAGTGAAGTTGTGATTTTTATGATTTATTTATCGACTATAAGAAGAATATGTTTTGACCCGTGACCCGGAGTCCCGAGTTGTAGAAAATGCATTACAAAAATTAAGAATCGACTGTCAGCCGCTACGAAGTGAATCAGGAAATCTCAAAAACAATATGGCCCTAGCATGAAATTTGGTAGGTGTATTCCTTGCGCGGTGTAACAGTTAGCTAAAAACGGATATCATGAAACTCAATCAACAAAGGGATCAAAGAGGCGTTAAACAACGTTATTCAAGTATTATATAGGTATGAATCTTGATAAACTTGTTATTTTTGGCATGTTAAAAATAACTAACAAGTTTGTTAGAAGGCATCCATTTTCATGAAATTTTGTGTGCATATCGGGTAGGTCTGAGAATTGGTCAACATCTAGTTCTTAAACAATGTTAATAGTGGTCCATGGCCTATTTTTTGAGGCAAAACCACATTTGCCGGGTCAGCCAGTCATCAACATCATCATTCATCATTAGCCTATTGCAGTCCACTGCTGGACATAGGCCTCTCCCAATATGCGCCACAACATCCGATACTCTGCCTTCCGTATCCAGTCTTTACCAGCAGCGTTTCTGAGGTCATTTGACCATCGGGCTGGTGGGCGTCCTACGCTACGTTTACCAAGACGTAGTGTCCACCTTCTTACTCCATCTACCATCGGTCTTTCGGCAGACATGACCAGCCCATTGCCACTTCAGCGAGCTTATTCTACGAGCTATGTCAATTTCCCCCGTTCTCCGGCGGATATACTCATTCCTGAGTTTATCTTTTAGAGATACCCCAAGCATAGCTCGCCCTATAGCTCGCTGAGTGACTTTTAATTTGTGGACTAGCCTCACCGTGAGTGTCCACTTTTCGGTACCGTAGGTCATTACCGGTAGGACGCACTGATCAAAGGCTTTGGTCTTCAGACATTGCGGTATAGGCGAACTGAAGACTCGACGCAGTTTGCCGAATGCAGCCCAACCCAGCTGAATCCTTCTGTCGGCCTCCTTCTCGAAGTTTCGTCTACCTATCTGGATAATTTGGCCTAGGTAGACGTATTTGTTTACGACTTGGAGAACTGACCCTTCGACGCTTATCGGTCCGGGCACGACATGTTCATCAACAGTCATCATCATTACATATTATAAAACAAAGACACTTTCCGCTGCCTGACCGCTTATATGCATAAATCTTTGAAATTACGCAACGGAATTTGACTCGGGTTTTTTTTTAATAGAAAGGGGGTGTCAACAGGGTGGTTTATATGTATAATTCATATACAATGTCCTAAAGAAAAAGTGATAATTTTCAAGATTTAGAACTTTCATTGTAAACGCTGACTGACCCCTAATTTATAGACCAAAATAATGTATTGCATTAGTATACATCTTCAGTAGGTCTGCAAAAATGTACATCTCTTAGGGATAAGCCACACTGACAATATTTATTTCTATACCTTTTACGCGAAAAAAAGTTCGCCGGGTCAACCAGTATATGACAAAAATAAAATATTAAAACGTTGATTTCAATTTGTATATTTGTATTATACAATAACTAGTTGACCCGGCGAACTTCGTTCCGCATCAAAAGAAATAAATTAGTAATATTTGGATCTTAAAAAGTTCAATTTGTGCTATTTATCGGCACGCGTTTTGGCGCGCAAACGCTACTGCTATGTACCACTATGTTAATACTGTATTATCTTCGTAAATATTAGTTTAAATGACATGCTGTAAATGGCTATATTAATCTATATTAAAAGCAAAATCTATTCAAGACACTTAATTGCATGAAAATTAATCCTGTAATGTTTAAAATTGCTTCGTAAATAAGCAATTATTTCTCGTAAAAAGTAAAAAAAAAATAATGGTCATTGTGGGTTATCCCTAAGACATAGACATATGCCCTCGCGGACTTTTTATAGGCCTTTTAAAGGTGTAAAATAATGTAGTACGTTGTTTTGATTTATCACTTAAGGTTCAGGCAGCGTTTGCGATTAAACTTCTAAATCTTGAAAATTATCTCTTTTTTACTACACTATACATGAATTATAGATCAAAACCACCCTGTTGACACCCTCTAACTATTAAAAAAAAACGCATCAAAATCCGTTGCGTAGTTTCAAAGATTTAAGCATACAAAGGGACATAGGGACAGAGAAAGCGACTTTGTTTTATACTATGTAGTGATTATATAAAGCACTTTCTCGAGATTATAATCAGCATTTGACCTTGACCGGTGGCGCGACACGAAACCTTATAATGTGTTTATACTTAATTTGAAATCGTCTACGATAATGACTGCCGACTACTTTTACGTGAATAATTCACTCACTAACACATGCCAACTTTTCAAGTATTACCTACCTAACAGGGGTCAACTAATACATCATAGAAATATCAAAATACGTTATAGCGCGGAAAATGAAAGACTTACTAAGCAAATATAAAGAACGGAAAGAGATTTTAGCGAAGTTCTTATCTGACTTAACTCAGCCGAGTAGATACATTTTTAAGCGACTTTAATAAGCAGGAGTTTCCTTTCATGTTCAAGGTAGGAATTCTAATTACATTTGTCGATATTTCCGTTAATATAGAAGAAAAAAATCTAAATATAAATTTTCTTTCAAACAAGTTCTGATGTAAAAAAGTTACATACGTACATAACTACACGCCTTTTCTACCCGAAGGTGTAGGCAGCGGCTGTTAAACCTCGTCTCCGTTGTCCCCGTCCTCGTCGCCGTTATTTACGTCCCAAATGGAATAGGTGGCAAACCTATTGCCATAGCGGGCACAAAGTTTTCAGTCATCGATATTTATCACACATAACTTCCGAAAATAATTTCGAAAAGTAATTGGTGTGAATTAGGATTCGAACTCGCAACCTCTGGATTCAGAAGCCGTGTGCTCGACCACTGGACCACCGAGACTACTAAAAAGTTATAGAGAGAGTTATAGAGATAGAGATTAAGAGTTATAGAGCAATAAAGGCATATGATATATTTTACTGAAAAACTGTTACGCTGGCCTTGTGACCATTTTATAATAAGTAACTACCTGGGTACACAGACGGGGAGGAGTGGCTTAACTTTGATGGCAAAACTTCTGAAAGACGTAAAAGAATATCCCTATTACTAGAAGATGCAAAAATGCAATTGTTACTGCCATAAAATTAAGAAATAAGACTAATAACGGAAAGAAACAAACGAAGCCATTTAGCTGCCAATACTTTTTTAAATTCACCATGAAGTCGGTCGCTCATGTGACAACCCTACACATTCAAATTCTAATTAGGCTTACGTCAAAACTGTCAGTGTCGGATTACATAGTCTCAGGAGTATTGCTACGGTTATCAACTGAATTATAAAGGAGATTATTGACTAGTGATGTTCTCGGGTCAGGTTAGCCGGTCTGTCGTTCAATTTCAACAGTTTGATCGACACAACCTACCCTTGTTTATGTTGCAATTGCTTTTCTGCTTTTTACATAGGTTAATTTACATGACCAAATACAACGTGTTTTGGAGGAAGGTGATGTTAGGAGCCTCAAAAATCGACGCGTGTGCATGAAAAGTGTCATGAAAGTCAACTAAGCAAGTGACGTATTTAAGAATCGTGCTTTGTGGCGCTCCGTTCTCTCTGCCTACCCCGCAAGGGATGTGGCGAAAAGTTATGTATGTATGTACATATGTAAATGAATATAAATATTGTAGAGATATGATAAAGTTTATCATGCTGCTGGCGTTAATATCTAAATCTAAATATTTAATTATGGAAGTTCCTTATCCAATAGAAATGCAGGTTATTTTTGAGAGTTAGAGATAGAGAGCTCTCGGTGGCGCAGTGGGCGAGCGCACGGCCTCTGATCCAGAGGTCCGGGGTTCGATTCCAGACACTGGCTCACACCAATGACTTTTCAAAATTGTTTTCGGAAGTTATGTGTGATAAATATCGATGACTGACAAACTTTGTGCCCGGTATGGCAATAGGCTCGCCACCTATTCCATTTGGGACGTAAACATAACGGCGAGACGAGGCTTAACAGCCGCTGCCTACACCTTCGGGTAACAAAAGGCGTGAAGTTATGTTATGTTATGTTATGTAGAGATAGAGAGAGTGAGTGAGAGAACTTTACAGAATCATAGTCTACTTTTAGGGTTCTGCACCAAAACTAGCAATACCTAAATAAAGCCTTAAATTCCGTTAAATTAAAAAAAAATACTATAAAATAAATATAATTATATTATTTATGAGGTATTCAAGCTGACCAACCTGTAGGATTTGGGTATGGAAAGAGATAAACCCAAATAGAAATGGGGGACATTGACATTAAACAAATGGGAAAAGTGATGTCGAACAGGGCGGTATGATAAGGATAGAAGGAGGCTTTTGCCGAATGGCAAACATATCTACATCTAACAGGATATAATATCATAATTACTTATAACATTTTTATATAGATTTGAACAATAGTCTGGAAATCAAGCCTTCGCTTCAGGATTACGAAGTGGTATACTCAAATCCGGGTTCAAACCTCCTACTTCTCTAACCTACATCTGACACACTGACTGACAACAGTGTTTTAAGTGTATGGCAATAGGTTCCACTAACTTTTGGAACGAAGTTCCTTATCGCGCGTTGTGAAAGGGGGCTAGACGGAAAAAAATCTTACGAAAAGTTGTCACGACACAATACATCTTTTATTGGCTTATTTAGAACAATGTATAACTACCCAAATGGTTTAGTGGCTGCGATACCTTGCTCTCATACAGGGGGCTCGGGTTCGAAGCCCGGTATCGGAACTCTTTTTGAAGTTTTATTTTCCATGTTTTCATATTTTATATATGCTTAGGACACTTTCAAGTATCGGCTTATTTAGAAAATGTGTAACTACCCAAATGGTCTAGTGGCTGGGATACCTTGCTTTCATACAGGGGGCTCGGGTTCGAGTCCCGGTATCGGAACTCTTTTTGAAGTTTTATTTTCCATGTTTTCATATTTTATATATGTTTTTTTTAGCTCTCTCTCTCTCTCTTATAGAAAGCAAGCCAGATATTTTCATATCTATTTCGCATTGAACAGTGTGGTGTTGCGACGATTATTTTTGATGAGTGTATGCAGGTTTTTTTGTAAATATTAATGAAATGAAAAATCAAAACCATTGCTACAGTTTCTAGAGGAAGAATTTGATTTAAGAATTAACAATAATCCAGCAGAATCAACAACAAAATATAATACTACCAGTGATGCAGTTTTTTCAAGACATTTAAATAAAATAGAATCCCAAACATGTTTCCTACTTCAGTTACCACAAGCCAATTATTACGAAAATTGAGCCTACTGATTAAGTTTATATTACATTATATTTGTTAATAATAAAAAAAATATATTATAACTTGAAAAAAATTAAATTTTATTACAATTCCTTCACTAATTAATCGAAAGGAACTTCGTTCCATCCGTTGTACCAGGTTGTACCAACATTCGTTGTACCAGGGCTTATGAGGCGTTGCCTACACCTTGAAATAGAAAAAGTTTATAGTTATAAAAAAATAATTTCAACGATAAACGATTTAAAAATATTATAAGTCTGTAGGATCCTTTACATTTAAAAGTCGCATAGCCATGTCTTTAGGTATTCTATATTTGCATGACAATATATCTTTGGTATAATACCTAGTAGGTTTTGACTATTTTGTACGGTGTGTAGTGCGTGTCTTCAGAATATGAGCGAAATGAAGATATTAAATTCGAAGTTCTCCAAAATGTGTAAAAAATTCAGGTAAATTACTCGTGAAAAATATATTAATTAATATGAGTAAAATACATTTATTTATGAGATGATGTTAGCGTTTTAAAAAAAACCACCTCTAATATCAGTGTATACGTCGAATCACCAAAAAAAAATTAATTTAAATTTTGATAAACAAATAAGATATACTGTATATGTCTCAGCGATCCAGTGTTCGAGATCAGAAGTCGTGTTATCGATTCCAGACTTAAACCAATACTTTCTTGGAATTAGTTTCGGAAGTTTTCACATTGCCTAACTTTACGTCTTTTTCTACCCGAAGGCATCGGCAGTGGCTGTTAAGCCTCGACTCGCCGTTATGGTTACGTTCCAAATGGAATAGGTGGCGATCCTATTGCCATATCGGGCACACAGTTTTAAGTCATCGTTAATATCTATCACACATAACTTTCGAAAATAATTTCGAAAATTCATTGTTATGAGCCAGTATTTGAACCCGCGACCTCTTGATTCAGAAGGGGAGTGCCCGACCACTGGACTACCGATACTATATTATGTGTGATTAATATCGATGACTGATATCTTTGTGCCCGGTGTATGGCAACAGTTTCCGCCGCCTATTCCATCCGGGATGTAACGATTCAGCGAGTCGAAGTTTCACAGCCCCTGCCTTCCTCTTCGGGCAGAAAAAGGCGTGAAGTAACCGTGTAATCCTCCTAACACTATAGTTATATATTTCTAACACTTAAAAGATTATTGCTCGGTTTTTATCGATCACGCCACAATGATATGCAATCGGAAACCTCCCTCAATACATGGATTACCAAACACAAAAGGATATTGTTCTTGGAGTTCCTGAGATTAACGCGTTCAACTAAACTAAACATTCAACTTTTAAATAGTACACGAGTACATATTAACTACTTAAAAAAATATGTATTTTATTATAAGAATTATCCGTTCTCTCTGCCTACCCCGCAAGGCATTTGGCGTGAAGTTATGTATGTATTATTATAAAAGTTGTGCTATTACATTGAACTATTTTATCTGTTGTAACATAAATATATATCCTACAGTGGTATGGACACGACCGGTGAAATACCGCTCTCACTCTCAGAATATCGACGTAAAGTGGCTATTGCCGCTCGGTGAGAGACGCATCCAGAGGCCCTTTCCCCATCCTCCTGCATTCCATTTCCGAGCCCTTCCATATCCCATTGTGAAGGCCGGCAACACAACTGTAACATTATTTGTGTTCACGTGTCTATAGGCGGCGATTGTTACTCACCATCAGATGGCACGCCTGCTCGTTTGTCTGCCAATACCATAAAAAATGTTTTTCTTCTATCTATAGTCGTGAATAATGCAATATAGTAGTACTAATATTAGTATCTATCTATAGCCAGTTTTGTTCAATGCTGACGCGTGGAACGTCTACATTTTGTACATGCAAGCATGGTATTTTCATTGTTCGCAGATGCATTTCAAGATATATAGTATATATTTTTTTTAATATTTGAAAATATTTTTAATTACCTAATCATTATTTGCATGAAATATTTAATCGAAAACAAGGTTAGTATCCGCTTAAAGCCGAAGGATATTTAGATAAATAAAAGGTAACAAAAAGACGTCGTTTCAATGGTCTAGAGTTCAAGTATCTCGTTTCTGACTATCCTGAAATATTCATGACTGACTGATATGATGATACACTTAGTGCCCGGTGTGTGGCAATAGGTTCCGCACTCCTAATTCATTTTTTTACGTATAACTTTGGGGAGAAGCAGGTGTAAAGTTATAAAATATACACTCGAGAGCAATGAATCCGGGTCACTTAAAGAATCCTAAAAATCTCGGAAACTAAAAATGCTAGGTTAATGCAATAAATTGTATTTAATAGACAATGTAATACTCCTTAAATGAAGGTATTAAAACTTCTTAGTTATTGTAAAGTTATATCATAAAAAAATCAAATTTGAAAAAGGGCCACTTTCGAAGATGGAACTACGAAATTACAGCATGTGGTTTTGCTTTTGTTTGTAATCTGTCATTTATGTGGGTACATAAACCATGTTGATAGTGCTCTATATTCATTATTCAAGCTGAAATTATGTCGCTTACGCCTGAAGAATGCACCAGAATACTTACAATGCTGGAAACCGGCCGGAGTCAGCGCGATACAGCCAGGACTGTTGGTGTGTCGCTGTCAACAGTACAAAGAGTTCTCCGACGTTACGAAGAAACTGGTTCTAACCTACGCAGACCAGGAACGGGCAGAACCAGGTATACCACAGCACGAGAAGACCGATACTTGGTGAACACCATGCTTCGAAATCGCTTTCTCACAGGAACTGAACTCACCAATCAGTTTCGACGCCTCGGAGGAAGTAACCCAAGTGCATGGACAGTAAGACGTCGGCTTGCTGAATCTAACTTAAAACCCCTTAGACCTGCAAACGGCCCTAAACTGGAGCGTGGGCATCGTATTTCAAGACTAAGATAAGCCCAGAGCCACGTAAATTGGAGTATTGAAGATTGGTCAAAAGTTATGTTCTCCGACGAATCAAAATTTATGCTCTACAAGCACGATGGAAGACACAGAGTGTATCGAAGACCAGGGGAAAGATTCAAGCAAGCATGCATCGAGGAAAAAGTAGCCTACGGTGGTGGGTCTGTACTTGTGTGGGCCGGAATTTCTTCTGAAAGTCGCACAGAGCTGGTGATCATAGAAAACGGCTCTTTAACTAGCGTAAGATATGTGGAAGAAATCCTCAATGATCACGTTGGTCCATTTATGGTCAATTTAGGTGAGGATGCTATATTTATGCATGACAATGCCCGACCTCATACAGGTAGGATTGTGAATGACTACCTTCAAGAGATGAACATTACTCGTATGGAGTGGCCAGCGCGCAGCCCGGATATCAACCCGATCGAGCATGCTTGGGACGAGCTAGGCAGATGCGTAAAACAACGAAACCCTCCCCCAATCACGCTTCGTGAGCTCAAAATTGCTCTCACAGAGGAATGGGAGAATATTCCCCAAAATCGTATAAGGAACTTGGTGTACAGCATGCCAAACCGCGTAAACGCAGTAATGGAAGCACGAGGAGGCAATACGAAGTATTAAAATTCAAGAAAATCGTAATAAAGTTCAAAAATTTCATGTTTCCTATTTTTGTTTTAAGGAGAGATCAGCAGATTTTTTCTTTATGTAATTTTGTGTTAATAAAATGTATGGTGACTCATATTTTTTTTACTTTCATTTAAGGAGTATTACATTGTCTATTAAATACAATTTATTGCATTAACCTATCATTTTTAGTTTCCGAGATTTTTAACATTCTTTAAGTGACCCGGATTCATTGCTCTCGAGAGTAGTTACAAAATTAGTGTTATGGGTTGCTTGGTCAAACTAAAGGCACATCCAGGAACATTCTAATTTAAAATCATTTTATTATTTTCAATATTTTAATTTATATATATATCTTCACACCAAGTCCCTTGTCGGGTAAGCAGAGAGAACAGAGAGTTACAAAGCATGATTCTTACACACCTCATTGGCTTCTTTCGCTTTTATAACTCTTGTGATACGCGCTCGCTTCAAGTTGGTCATGGAAACTGTGTCATGGCCATCCTCGACTCCTGGATCCTTCCTTTTTTTGGAATTTTGAAAATGTTTATCAGAAGTAATATAGTAACAAGGAAACTAGATTTACAGTTTCAAATCATGATCGTCATCAAACTGTAGATTTTTTTAGTTTTTGATTGGTTTAGGGTCTTGCTAATGAATGTTTTATCTATAAATAAATAATAATAATAATAAATAATATCTTGGACACAATACACACAGCGCCCTCTAGTTCCAAGCTAAGCGACTAAATGCTTGTGTTATGGATACTAGATAACGGATATTAATACATATATACTTTTCTTTTGTAAATACATACTTATAATACATAAAAAACACCCAGACACCACACAAATATTCATGTTTGTCACAAATATTTATGCTCGGGTGGGAATCCAAACCCCGACCTCATTGCTGCAACCGGTAGTTTCACCAATGCGCCACGAGGCCCGTCAAATATCGTCTATACCCTCATAAACTTGAAATGTGTTAAATTTTATATTCATGAGTTCATACAAATTTGTTAGAAAAAGTAACAAATGTTTCGTTTCTCGATATATCTACAATGAGAACCCGTCTGTGAGTCCGTGAAGTGTCCTGGTGTTTGATCACCAGGACACAATTTCTCCTTAAATTAAACCTTAATATAAACATAACTTCACGCCTTTTTCTACCCGAAGGTGGAAGCAGTGGCTGTTAAGCCTCGTCTCGCCCTTATGTTTACGTCCCAAGTGGAATAGGTGGCGAACCTATTGCCATATTTATCACACAAAACTTTCGAAATTAATTTCGAAAAGTCATTGGTGTGTGCCAGGCTTCGAACCCGTAACCTTTGGATTCAGAAGCCGTGTGCTGAACCACAGGACCACTGAAACTATCAACTTAATAGAAACTTTTTTACTTTATGTATAGCGATCGGCAGAGGAACTATTAAACGGGTTATTTCCGTTAACCATTCATACAAATGAGATGTTGGAATTAGCTTAGACAAAGTAACACCATCTGAGGTTACTCATATACTTATAACTCATGTTAAAGATCAATTCCTTTTTGATACATTTAAGTTGTTTACCTATTAACATTATTTTTGCTAGTGGTAGAGCCAAGCAGTTCGCTGCATGAATGGGCCGGCTCTACAGGTGAAATACCACGACCTCTCAGAAGATCGACGTAAAGTGGCTCATGCCACGTTGCGTTCGGTGAGAGAGGTATCCGGAGCCCCACCTCCCTTACACATCCGGCAACGCCATTGTAACACTATATGTGTTGCAGGTATATAGGCGGCGCTGGTCACTTAGCATCAGGTGACACGCATGCTCGTTTGCCCTCCTATCGCATAAAAAAAATAATTCTAATCTCTTAGTATGAACCTTAGATGGTGTTATTTTTTCTCAACTAATTCTAACATCTCATTACTCATCTCATTAACGTAACGAATGATCGTATCGTTAAAAATTTAAGTAACTAACGCACACTTCGAGCACTAAGAAAAAAGTAAAAAAAAATCGAGGAAAATTATAAAACAAGTTTTTATATGCTACTAGCTGACCCGGCAAACGTTGTCTTGCCGAAAAATAAAATTTTAAAAATAGGCGTTGATCGTAGGGGGGGTTGAAAATTTGGGGTTGTATGTATTTTTGTATCTCGTTTTATAAAAAAAATAAGAAACATAAATATATCGAAAAATTAAAAAAAATATATTGAGGGGTGGGCTACCCTTGTGATTTAGGGGGATGAAAAATGGATGTTGTCCTATTCTCAGACTTACCCGATATGCACACAAAATTTCATGAGAATCGGTCGAGCCGTTTCGGAGGAGTATGGGAACGAAAACTGTGACACGAGAATTTTATATATTAGATGTAAAATTATTATAGATAATTACAAACCGAAGGGACAAGTAGGCTTTGATTTTCAGATTCACGATTCGATATCGAATAAGTTCCCGAAGGCGTCTGCCTGATTTAGTATGCCGGTTGATTTATGTTCGGACGACGCCGGAATTAATGTGCCAATAACCGTATTACAGTTTTTCACTAAATATTATATTCAAATAAAAAAAAATCTTAACAGTGGTAGAGCCAAGCAGTTCGCTGCATGAATGGGCCGGCTCGACCGGTGAAATACCACGACCTCTCAGAAGACCGACGTAAAGTGGCTCATGCCGCGTTTCGTTCGGTGAGAGGGGTACCCGGAGGCCCACCCCTTCCCCATCCTTTCCTAACCCCTATCCCTTAAAGGTCGGCAACGCAACAGTAACACTATATGTGTTGCTGGTGTCCATGGGCGGCGTTGATTGCTTACCATCAGGTGACACGTCTGCTCGTTTGCCCTCCTATCCCATAAAAAAAGGGACTCTAAATTATTATGACGTTTCGAGCAAGCCGTACTCTCTAAAACAATCCATACGATTGGCAGCGAAGAATTTTCCCATGGAAAGAGTGCGTGTTTCTGATAACTGGCCTCAACGTTTAAAGGCCTGTATTGCAGCCAATAGAGACCACTCCGAATAAGCTTTTTATATTTCATATCGTTTTATATTTATGTATTAAAGTAACACACTGTAAAAGTAATAAATGTTATTTGCAATTAAAAAAACATGTTTTTCTTTGTTACAATATTTATGGCATGACTAAGTATATATTTGTATTTATTATTCAACTTAATCAATGTAAAGATATATATCCCTACTAATATATAAATGTGCATGTAAGTTTGTTTGTTGCTTTCACGCGTTAAGTATATTACATTGAAAACATGAAACTTGCATATAATTTTCCGACCGCAGTTTTACTTCGCACGGATCGAGTTTTGAAAAATACGCGGATTTGCAGATATTTACATTTTTTTATGGGATAAGAGGGCTAACGAGCAGGCGTGTCACCTGAAGGTAAGCAACCAACGCCGTCCATGGACACCAGTAACACATATAGAGTTACTGTTGCGTTGCCGACCTTTAAGGGATAGGAGATATGGAAGGATGGGGAAGGGGGTGGGCCTCCGGGTACCTCTCTCACCGAACGAAACGCGACATGAGCAACTTTACGTCGATCTTCTGAGAGGTCGTGGCATTTCACCGGTCGAGCCGGTCCATTCATGCAGCGAACTGCTTGGCTCTACCACTGTTAAAAAAATTAATGAATCTAGTTGTCGATTTTCAAATTTGTGGTGTTCCAATTTCTGAAAAATCATTGATTGTCATTTCACTATCAATTTATTATATCTTATATATAGAATAAATATCAGGCTATGAATTTAAAGCCTAAAATTCAAATCTTCCTATATGAATGCCAAATAAAAATTAATATTACAAATTTATTTCTTTAATTACAGGTAATTACACACTCGTCTCGTTAGCGAAGAACAGTGGGTATTATTGCATCAGTAGTATCAAGTAAGAATTGCAACATACAAAGACATCTTAATTAACAAAGCGATGATTCTTACAAAAAAAAATTTGGGTAAATTAATCTATTATGACCATATTTTTTAAAAGATTTATCGCTTCGTTAGTATTGCTTAAAATAAAATAAAGTTTTATTAGTAGATCTCGTAGAAAGCAGAAAATATGTCTCAGTGGTCCAGTGGTCGAGCGACCCGCTTCTGAATCGAGAAGTCGTTCGAATCAAAGCCCACTGACTCATCAACGACTTTTACAAATTATTGTCGGAAGTTATGTGTGAAAAATATCGATGACTGATAACATTGTGCTCGTTATGGCAATAGGTTTGCCACCTTTTCCACTTGGGACGTAAACATAACGGCGAGACGAGGTTTTAATAGCCGCTGCTTACACCTTCGGGTAGAAAAGCTTCTAAAATTTTTTTGGACTTACGACTGTAAAAACCTGTACTAGTAATAAAGATGTTGTCTTATAGAATGTTGTTTACACTTATATATATAAAAATAGTAAATTTTTAGAGTACAGAAATAATGCATACTTTTTTTTTATTTTGCTTCATAACATAAATGAACTTTTATCCAAATACCATCAGATGCCTGTGTAGTTAAAGCCATTATAGAAGAAATACTACCCGTGCGAAGTTGCCGCCAACAACTAGTTTAAATTATTTTACGTCACCTCAGAAGATGGATGGATTGTGATAAAGTGCATATGAATATGAAGAGACGTGTTCGTAAGTGTGGAGTTGACATGTGATGGAAGAGAATGGATAAGGAGCACACGTTGTACCGCCTCCACTCAGCCCGGGATGAGGGCAGAAAAATGATGGCGACACGTTGATAATGTCCTTTGAACACTTACAAGTTTTATGAAAAACCTTTTAAGTTATAATTACAGTAACTATTAAATCTATACAATTACTGCTGTGCACTCATAATATATATCACTACATAGTATAAAACAAAGTCGCTTTCTTTTTCCCTATGTCCCTTTGTATGCTTAAATCTTTGAAACTACGCAACGGATTTTGATGCGGTTTGTTTTAATAGTTAGAGGGTGTCAACGGGGTGGTTTTGATCTATAATTCATGAATAGTGTAGTGAAAAAAAAAAGATAATTTTCAAGATTTAAAACTTTAATCGAAAACGCTGTCTGAACCCTAAGTGATAAATGAAAACAATGTACTACATTATTATAAATCTTTAAAAGGTCTATAAAAAAGTCCGCGAGGGCATATGTCTATCTTAGGGATAACCCATTATTATTATTTTTTAACTTTTTACGAGAAATAATGGCCTAATTTCGAAGCAATTAAGTGTCTTAAATAGATTGTGCTTTTAATATAGATCAATATAGCCATTTACAGCATGTAATTTAAACTAATATTTACGAAGATATCACAGTTTTAACATAGCGGTACATACGAGTAGCAGTTGCGTTTGCGCGCCAAAACGCGTGCCGATAAATAGTACAAATTGAACTTTTTAAGATCCAAATATTACTAATTTATTTCTTTTGATGCGGAACGAAGTTCGCCGGGTCAACTAGTTAATATGAGGAAATAGATTAATTACATTATTTACAATATATATATATATATATATATACAATATATAATTAACAGTGGTAGAGCCAAGCAGTTCGCTGCATGAATGGACTAGTTCGATCGGTGAAATACCACGACCTCTCAGAAGATCGACGTAAAGTCGCCCATGCCGCGCAGGCTCGTTCCCATTCCCCATCCTTTCCTATCCTACTCCCTTAAAGGTCGGCCACGCAACTGTAACACAATATTTGTTGCAGATGTTCATTGGCGACGCTGGTTACTTACCATCAGAAGACACACCTGCTCGTTTGCCCTTACATTCTATAAAAAAATATACAATTAAAAAACTAGCTAAAATAAAATTTCTCCGCATCTCGGTCTACTGGCAGCGTACCCAGAAGACACTGAATGGCAATGATAATCCTCTGTACGAAGAAGAGACCAGCCCTTTGGTCGCGAGAGGCCTCGATCAGTCTATTTGCAAGATCTTCATAAAGTGCATGAGCACTCGGACCCCATATCCAAAGTAATAAATGTATTTCATAATATGAATGAAATATTTGCAACAAATTATTTTTTATAAATTTTCACATTCTGATATGTCGTTAGCACGTCCTTTTGTACCTAGAAGTTAACTAAGAAAATTACATACATTGTTTACCTCTGTTCTATGTATGTTATAAAATGTCAAAAAATACAACAAATTCCGGGCTAGTTAATTAAAACATACGTAGACAATTGCTAACTAGCTAACAAGCTACTTTTTTGTAACGTCGCGTTTTTTCTACCGGTTACTTTCACTTTCATATTTTATCAGACATTGATATATAGCACGCATACTTGGAAAGTCGAGACGTAATTCGAAGCCCAGCTATCTGATTCAGAAGCGGGTAGTTAAACCTTTACCGTAATACTTACAAATTGTTTAGTTTTTTGTTATAGTTGTGAGAAATATGCAAATTTTAATAGATTATATTATCTTTTCCATGTGTTGTACCAAAAGGTATTGGAACAGAAAACAAACATAATAGTTTGCCTCTAGTGGTTATTGAATCAACAAATCAGGTGTACTTACAAAGATTCCTATAAAGCCACACAACCGTGGCGAGAGGCCCTTGGGACAGTTACGTATTGTTCAATTAAGATGTTCCGTTTTCCTAATATATGGTAGTACATATTTAAAGACAATTTTCTAAGACGAAAATCATTCTTAGAAAATTGTCTTTTATCCAATCCGTCGTTTATCCAATTCCAAATACTCGAATGCGATGCAGTATCTACTCAATTTTTGCTAAGCTGAATATACTCTTTAAGACTAAAGGCCTTAGCACTCTTAATATCTATAGATAGATTTAATATAGTCAAATTATGGTCCAATGTTGACTTTTTGGAAGGTATGGTAATAGAAGTTATGTGCCGCTCATGGTAATTCTGAACACCAACAGGATCAAAGTTGAATGGTTTAAGATTGGAAAACAGAGGACTGAAAAGGGGCTGGCTGTTTGGACACCTCTCTTACAGAAAAAGTCTCTTTTAAAAAGTCGAGATATTTTCCGGCCCATTCACATAACTTCTACCGCTGCTAAAAGCAAAAACATGACAAACTTTTATGATATAACTTGCATAGTTAAAATATCTAAAACAAATGTGCACAAATGAAAATGATCAAATGTATAATTGATTAAAATCACGTCCTAAACAGAGAATACCAGTCCTAGTGTACCTCATGAATAAAATTACTCAATTCCAACGTTTGTAACATGTATCTTGACAGGTTGGCTATGCATCGATATACTGACAGTATCAAGCTATTGCATGTTGCAGTTCGGTCTATCAGCCTCTGTCGGATTGTGGAAACAGCAGTGAACCGAACTGCTCGTCAGTATACCTATTCGACTATTGATGGTATTGACAATTTCAATTCTGGCTGTTCACTGATCCACAGCCATGTAATTAGTCTGTAATTAGTATTATAGTTGATAGTAAAGTCTATTTGACTGTAAGTGTGTAATTTTATTGAAACAACATTTTACAGATTGAAAATTAATTTCAGAATTTTAACAGCGGTAAAGTCACGCAGCACACGATTGCTGTGTGGCGCCGGCTTAGAATACCGCCACCCCATCTCTTCCCGTGGGTGTCTTAAAAGGCGACTAAGGGCGACTAAGCTAGAAGAATGGGCAGCAGCATTCACTCTCAACAAAATACAGCTTACTACGATCACCAACCCGCCTGCCAAGCGTGGCGATTATGGCAAAATCCCCCCATGGTTGAGCGGACCGGCAGTTGTGGCGCTCTATGGGGGAGGCCTATGTCCAGCAGTAGACCTCAAAAGGCTAATGATGAAAGTCACGCAGTTCGCTGCATGTATGGCTCAGTTCGATTGATGATTTACCGTGAACGCTCGAAATATCGACGCGAAATGATTAAATTATGCATCCCTATGCATATTGCGTCGATTGAAGGCAAGGGCAGAGATTGAAATAGGGATGTCAATCCCTTCCCTTGCCGTCTTAGATCTCGGCAACACAATCTAATCGGTAATACAATCTGATTTGCATGTATTAATGGGCAGCGCTAGTTAATTACGATCAGAGTTGTCATTTTCCGCCTATTTGAAAAAAATATCAGTGCTGTCCTTCTTACCTCGGTTTTTATACCTTGCTTCGTCTGTCAAAAAATTCTTCCCTCCTGTTCCTGAAATTCAATTCAAGATAATTCGAGTTTGATGAATTGCGTAGAATTCACTTTCAACATGGCATCGTTGTTTGCTGGACGAATTGGATTCCAGGTCGCCAGTCACAGCTGCAAGACTATTTATCCATTCTAATTGCATTCATTTCAAAATTGTGGTCCCTCTCACTTCCATTTTCCTAAAGGATTTTATTTTATATCAACTAGATGAAACTGGATTGATGAACTCCTACGCTAAAAGCCACAACACACTTCTCATGATCGAATTGAATTTTACCTAGCGGAAACTGACAGCCCTAAAAGCCGACGAGCGTATATGACAAGAGTTATGAAAGTCGAAGAGGCGACTGTGATGTAATAGAATTGTGTATTATTGCACTCTTTTTTGCTGCCCACCCTTGGCTTGGTGTGAAAGTTAAATCAATCAATAAGGAAGAAAGTGTATGAAATAGAATAATGAATTTTAGGTATATCTGTTTTAATACTAAATTAAAAATAAAACAATTGTGTTTCGCTAAGCTCTACACCTAATAAATAGGCTTAATTATTAATACTTTTGATATTTTATACTTTTATATTATTATAAAGGGAAGAGTTTGTTTGTTTTGTTTGTTTGAACGCGCTAATCTCAGAAACCAAAAGTCCAATATCAAAAATTCTTTCAGTGGTATATAGCCCATTTATCGTGGAAAGCTTTAGGATATATTATATTATCAAATAAATTAGGGATCCTTAGTATAAGTCCAATAATGTAACCCAAGGTGTAATAAAGTAACTCGAAAAAAAACTTAAATCGTGAACGCTGCGAAAACTATTGATTGTAGATCAAAACAACGTACTACGTTTTTACAGAACATATAATTGTCTACAGAAAAGGTCGCGACGCCATATGTCTAACTATTGGAGTTATCACACAATAAGTTTTGTTTTGAATTTTTTACAACATTTATAATGATGTCGTTTTAGAAATTCTTTATTTTATTAATTGGTATTAATTCTCCTCAAAATCAATTACCTCAATAAAAAGGTAGATTCAATTCCTTTTTGAATGATTCAATTCAGACATTTAATTTAAAAGATATCGCAAAATACAAAATCTAAGTATCCGTTTCTTAGGCGAATATGTAGTAAAGTACCCGATTATGTGCCCAGACTCGGGATTCTTGTGGTCAGAAAAGGCGACAGCTAGCAGGTAGATTTTTTATGTTTTTTTCTTACAACTAAAACGTCTCGGTGGTCCAGTGGTTGAGAACCCCGTTTCTTAATCAAGAGATCGCGGGTCCAAATCCGGGCTTACAAAAAAGACTTT
The DNA here is from genome assembly GCA_905147225.2 of Euproctis similis. NCBI lineage: Eukaryota > Metazoa > Arthropoda > Insecta > Lepidoptera > Erebidae > Euproctis > Euproctis similis. Next base: position 7,447,548 of record LR990107.1, read on the forward strand.
TTGAAATTGTTTTCGGAATTTATGTGTGACAAATATGATGACTTAAAACTTTGTGCCCGGTATGGCAATAGGTTCGCCACTTATTTATTCCATTTGGGACGTAAACATAACAGCGAAACGAGGCTTAATAACTGTTGCTTAATAACATATTTATAATAAATATTACTTCTATAAATCCCTGGCTTAGCTATTAGTGTTATAAAGCGTTGATAGAAGTTGTAAATATTATCAATATCTTGGTTTTTTAACTAATATCAACAGCTAAGCGAGTAAGGCGTGTAATAATCGTGCCTTATGGCACTTTGTTCTCTCTGCCTACCTCGATAGGGATTTAGCGTGAAGTTATGTATCGGGAACTACTTACTGGTTTGAATTGAAAAAATATTAGTATTAGATAGTCCATTTATTGAGGAATGCATTGGGTTATTAATATGAGTAGGGCAATAATCTTTTTAGTGGAAAACGTATAAAATATGGCGGTACGAAGTTCACACGGTCTGCTAGTTAACAAATAAACAATTGTAAGTAAAACCAAGTTTTTTAATATCTTTGATATTTTGTACTACCACTTGTGTTTGGAAGGTTTAAAGGCTTTGGGTTACTTTACCGTTACTCAATTCATCATTTTTTTTCTATGTTTCTTTTCTTTTATTTTGTATGCTAAAATCGTAATTGTCTCTAACCTCGAAGTTGGCTACAAATTCCGGCAATCAACAAATTAACAATCAGCTTTGTTTGAGTTGTACGTGTAAATTTCAGGTGAATATGAGGTCAGCTCAGTCTGTCTGTGTGTATATACACTCCCTGGCCGAATTATTAGACAGACGGAAAGATTTCATGTCAAATATTCATTACAAAGAACACGGTACCGTCTTTTTATCTTTACCTTTTTCTATACTATAAACATTATTTTTAAAAACATTAAATCTTTGTGACGATTTTCGGTTTGTAAATGTTTGGAAAAATCGTCTTTTCTACCCATGATTAAAATAGTTCAATTACTCTTTTCTCTTTCTAAACACTGCATACATATTAAAGTAATAACGGAGTAGTATGAACTCTTAAATAATAATCACAGTCCACAAAACCTCAGGAACACGTCGATTTCTCGATTTGTAATTCTACAACTTGGATAGAAAAATACGTGAAGAATATTAAAAAACTAAAAAAACCGTTTTGACGTTTTTTCAATTTTTATAACATAACATAACTTCACGCTTCGGGTAGAAAGCGTGAAGGCAGCGGCGGTTAAGCCTCGTCTCGCCGTTATGTTTACGCCCCAAATGGAATAGGTGGTGAACCTATTGCCATACCGTTGACACAGTTTTTAGCCATCGATATTTATCACACGTAATATACGAAATTAATTTGGAAAAGTCATTAGTGTGAGCTAGAGATTGCAACCCGGCAGGTTTCTCAACCCGGCCCGGCTCGGTAGCTTTTGTCGCCAACCCGGCGCGGCCCGGTTGCTACCGAAACAGTTAACAACAAAACTTTCAAAGTATTTAATGTTAAGACAATTATTCATGGTTAATATTTATTTCAAACGGGATTCTTAACAATTATCACAATAATCAGTCTCTAAAAATTACAATCAATACTGGACTGAAAAGTAACATTAAACGTCTTTATTTGAAAAAAGTATTAAAATAGGAAACTAATAACGCCAAAAAAGTAAAGTTTAACTTAAGATATTAAACAAAAAGATATCATTCACAGAAAAGCGAAATATTATTAATTAAGCTGACAAAAAACGACGAGCCATTACTACTACTGACGAACTAGAACATAACATAACATAACTTCACGCCTTTTGTTACCCGAAGGTGTAGACAGCGGCTGTTAAGCCTCGTCTCGCCGTTATGTTTACGTCCCAAATGGAATAGGTGGCGAACCTATTGCCATACCGGGCACAAAGTTTGTCAATCATCGGTATTTATCACACATAACTTCCGAAAACAATTTCGAAAAGTCATTGGTGTGAGCCAGTATCTGGAATCGAACCCCGGACCTCTGGATCAGAAGCCGTGCGCTCGCCCACTGCGCCACCGAGACTTCTAGAAACTAGAATCTTCAAGAATAATGACGAGCAGCACCGCTTACATTATGTTCCATCATACGACGTCAATTATTGTACTAAAAAGGGTGTCGAAACAACGAAAAACTTTGGAACTGCATCACATACTATTGCCATATTATGACGCTTAATCCCATAGTAACTATGGGATTAAGCGTCATATTGATGGCAACATTATATGGTGTTTTTGGATAGAACAAATTCGTTAATTAGAAATGTTTACACTTATTTTCATAGTTGAAATTGCGATATAAAAGGTTGTTAAAAAATCGTAATTTAAAGGTACTATTTTCACTGACACTTATTGACAATTCAAGAGTATTACATAAAAACTGTGAAATCGAGGATTTAATTAAATTTAGTTAAAATAAACTAAAGAATCTGGTTATTAATACTAGTGTGATTGAATACTACTCATTAAGCAAATGAATAATATAGCACCGGGCCCGGTTTGTAATCCTTAGTGTGAGCCAATGTGAGAATTCGAACCCGCGACCTGTGTATTCAGAAGCGCGGTGCTCAACCACTAGACCACCAAGACTTCTTCTCATTTATTGTATATACTTTAATCCATTTACCTCTCTACGACGGAGATGGACACTGATCTTCTGAAAGCTAATCCTAATTTCAGCTTTTACCAACAGAGTGTAGATGTAAGTAAGAAAGAGCATGCTCCGATGGTTGGAAATGTAGAAAGAATGGATGAAGCAAGATTGATTAAGCAGATATACAATGCAAAAGCGGATGTATGTAGGGGTTGAGGACGGCCAAGACACACATTCCATAACCAAATAGAACGTGTTCTAGAGGAAGGTGATGTTAATTCGAGAAAATTCTAATCATGTGAAGGAATTATATTCCTGTTACTTGTAAATAAAAAGTATAATGAAAATAATGCCATAGTTTTGATGTGACATACTGAGAAACGGATCAATTCTAAATACAGTTTTTTAAGCTTCGAGTGCTCATACACTTTTTTTTCCAATAAATCTAATAAATTCCAATAAAACCTGTAACTATTTTAGTATATAAGTAAGATTAGGGATTGTTACATTGGAAAAAAAAACTGAAAACTGATAAACAGAAGCAAAGCAAGGACGTTATGCTTCTTACTTTAGCTATAAACAAACCACTTTTGCTTTGCTTCGGATCACTAGGTTATTGTATTTTTACGACAAAACTTTAAAAAAAGAACAGACTAAGTCCATGGAGAAATAACCATGATTAAATAAATGAGTAATAAACGTGAGGCGTGGTACTTCAAGTCGTCAAGTATTTGAAGCACGACGACGCTACCATAGCGGAGCAGTCTACTGTACAAAAATTATGTGAATATTAATAGATATTAAAGGTCTCAGTGGTCCAGTAGACGAGCAACCCGCTTCTGAATCAAGAAGACGCGCGTTCAAATCCTGGCTCACACCAATGACATTTCGAAATTCTTTTCGGAAGTTATGTGTGATAAATATCGATGACTGAAAACTTTGTGCCCCGTGTATGGGACGTAAACATAACGGCAAGACGAGGCTTAACAGCCGCTGCCTACAGCTTTAGGTTGAAAAAGGCATGTTATTAAATAGAATATATTTTATATTCTATTAAACATTGTTCTTTTTTAATATTGCTCGTAAGAGCAATCTTTGCTTGCAAGAACAATCTTTTCTTGAATCATTATGGACCAATTTAACTTAACTTAACGCCAAATCCTTTGCGTGGTAGGCAGATAGAACAGAGCACCGAAATAAGACACAAATCTTATGCACCTTTATGCACTGTAACGGAAGTTTGCAGACTTTGTTTAAGAAACAAGAAGCATAAAATATATTTGCCATAAAAATCAATACAAACAACAGAGAAAAGAAATGTAATCGGCACCAACACATATAATGCAAATACAATTTTAATACAAAACAAACGAAAACAATAATTCTTCTAGCTGCACCAAAAAGTCTGCAACATGCACATTATAAGAATTGATGAAAATAAGAAATAGTGAGTTAAGAGATATTTTTTTTCGTAAATCATATTTTGTAATAAATTAATTAGTAAATTGAAAACACCGATATTAGGCAGATCCTTGATTGCCGGGTCAGCTAGTTTAAAACCGGTGACAATATTGCTGCACATTTTCATTTAATAAAATATTATTATTTCATGTTGCTTTTGCTGCCGAGATATTTCAAGCCCGTATACTTTGAAGTGGCCTTTGTTGCAAAATTGTGCAAATTTGCGATTAAAAATCTGGATTCTTTTTCATGTAGTTTATATTGTTTTAATATAGAAAGTGGCCACTTTTGGCGATTACAAATGTAAAGGTAGCACAGGTTCTAATAAAACAAAGTTTATTTCACACAGTTACGGGAACAGCTTAATTGAACTGTGAAAACGATTATGAAAAACTTTCGAACAGTTTTAAGTTTTACAATTTCGGTTGGTGAGGAAAAATATTGTTAAAAGTTTATTCCTTACACTTAGGGCTATCTCTGAATGGGGCGATGCCAACCTTGTAAAGTTTAAGACTCTGCTAAAACCCAGATGTGTCTCTGCACTGCCAAAAGGAGCCCTCTCACCTTGGCTCCTACTTTCCAGAGTGTGGCACTGGAATACTCTGACCACCTCCAGTTATTGAGTATTGAACTATCTCATAACCTTTGGGTGGTTCATGGAGTCTAAAGGAAAGGCTGCAAATAATTTGGGCATACTTGCAAAGGTGCGGCAGTATTTCACGGTCATGCGTTGAGTACTGCTGTCACATATGGGCAGGTGCTGCAAGTGTCACCTTTCATTGTTGGTTTCAATGGAGAGACGTGCTATGAACCGATTGGTGATCCCATGCTACTCAACACTAATTTGGATAGCCTTGAGTATAGGAGGAAGGAGGCCAGCCTCTCAGTATTCTATAGGCTACACTCTGGAGAGTGTGCACAGGAACTTGAGTTAATTCCTCCATCCTCGTTTTATAGGCGAACAACCCAACGCACATACCGCACGCACCCGTATGTCGTTGACGTACCACCTGACCAGACGAAGCGGTTTGTATCCTCGTTTATTATACGCACTGCTAACCAATGGAACAACCTGCCTGCGTCGGTGTTCCCGAATAATTATAATGTGGGCGTCTTTAAAAAATAGAGTGAACAGGTTCCTAACAGGCCAGGGCGAATTACCACCAACTACTACACTATAAGTTACCAACAGGTGAAGTGTTGTCAAGTACTGGTCTGTGTATGATAAAAAAAGTAAAATGTCAATATTTCATAATAAATCTGTTATGTTAGAGAATATCCATTTGTTTTTAGGTTCGTTGCGAATACAAGCAGTACACAAAACCACCGTTTAATTAAATTATAAATATGGTCACATATAAGTTTTGGCGCAGTGGTCGAGCACATGGCTTCTGATCCAAGAGGTCCAGGGTCGATTCCTGATACTGGCTCACACCAATGACTTTTCGAAATTGTTTTCGGAAGTTATGTGTGATAAATATCGATAACTGATAACTTTGTGCCCGGTATGGCTATAAGTTCGCCACCTATTCCATTTGGGACGTAAACATAACAGCGAGACGAGGCTTAACAGCCGCTGCCTACACCTTCGGGTAACAAAAGGCGTGAAGTTATGTTTTTATGTTATGTCACATATAAATAAATTTATTCATTCGATAAAACATTAAAGATAACATAGCGTATGAAAATATTTACTAAGTAAAATTAAATTTTTATATTAGTTAGTTATTATACTTACTCGTGGTTGAGAGCCAGAATCTGAGATTAAATTTATCTACAAAATATTTCTTTCCGAAAATTTTCCGAGTCTTTAGAATAGAATTTTATTTTACACTTACTTTTACACTTTATTTTACATCATTTAAAAAATACATTACAGTGAGTTAGTATATGCTGAATATTAAGCAAGTATAATACGTGGTCTTAACGTATCCTGCTTATACCTTTAGCGGAGAAAAAGAGTATACGCGGTATACAGTTGCATATTTGAAATATTTATCATCAGACCTCAACTAAATAAAACTTGTTCACACGTCCCAAATATGCTTGACTTGTTGTCTTCTATCTTGATTACGTAATTAAATAACAAGTAGTGATATATTACTATAGTATAAAAAAGGAATAATAAGTATATTCTTAGGTAAATTCACTCGTGTCAGTGGTCCAGTGGTCGAACACCCCGCTTCTGAATCCACTGGTCGCGGGTTCGAATCCTTACATTGGCTCAAACCAATGACTTTTCGAAATTAATTCCGCAAGTTATGTGTGATAAATATCAATGACTGAAAGCTTTGTGCCCAGTATGGAAGTAGGTTCGCCACCTATTTCATTTGGGACGTAAACATCACAGCGAGAGGAGGCTTAACAGCCGCTGCCTATACCTTCGGGTAGAAAAAGGCGTGAAGTTATGTTATGTTATGTAAGAAGTATTTTCTTAGGTAATTTTTAAACAAACTTGTCAATTGTAATCGTAATTCAGCATTGGCTATGCCCCAGCGACCCAGCATTAGTAGTGTCAGGTTTCCTTTAGATAAAAATAAAAAGGTCTGATGATGATGATTTATAAAAACTACTTAAAATACAAAACATGGTTGAATTTCACTAATCAATCGAGTAGAAATATGTATTTCATTTGATTTCTATATCTCTGTGACTCGCAGTACCTTGAATGAATGGACTGGCTCGATCTTAGATACTTAGATCCTTAAATATCACGACCTTGGCAAAACGACTTAAAGTGGATTTAGTAGAGTGAAAGAAAATTCAGAGTCTGACTCCCTTTCCATCGCTATTCGCCTCAATAGACGGCAGTTCTTAACCACCTAGTGACACGCTTGCGCCTTTGCTCCATACTGTAAAAGGAAATATTTGTCGGTAAACGAGTCGGAATCATTACATAGTATAAAACAAAGTCACTTTCCGCTGTCTGTCCCCTTATATCTATATCTATATACGAGTATATATAAGAGATTTCCACCTATATATTGACTCATCACGATATCTCTGGAACCATAAGGCGTAGCGACTTGAAATTTGGTAGGATTATACCTTTCGCCGAGTAGAGGTCAGCTAAGAACGGATTTTACTAAATTCCACCCACAAGGGGGGTTGCGGGGGTGTTAACAATGGAAAATTCCCATTTTTAACCTATAGCTGCTATCGACTTCAAATTTGTCGAAGATATTGCAGTATTAACATAGCGGGGCAGCAGTTTTTACTTTTGATGCGAAACAGAGTTCGCCGGGTCAGCTAGTATGTTTATATCTTTAAAACTACGCAACGGATTTTGATGCGTTTTTTTTTAATAGTTAGAGGGCGTTAACAGGGTAGTTTTGATCTATAATTCATATATAATGTTGTAAAGAAAAATGATAATTTTATAGATTTAGCACTTTTATTGCAAACGCTGGCTGAACCCTGAGTGATAGATCAAAACAATGTTCTACATTACTAAACACCTTCGGAAGGTCTTCACTAAAGTCCGCGAGGGCATATGTCTATCTCTTAGGGATAACCCACAATGACCATTTATATTTTTTTACTTAGCTTATTTACGAAGCTATTTTAAACATTACAGCATTAATTTTCATCCAATTAAGTGTCTTGTATAGATTGTGCATGTAATATAGATGATCCTGGCCCCTTTACAGCATGCAATTTAAACGAATAGTTTCGAAGATATTGCAGTATTTACATAGCGGGACAGCAGTTAAAGCCGATAAATAGCAGAAACTTAACCTCATGATATTCAAAATTTACTTAATTATTACTTTTGATGCGGAACAAAGCTCGCGGGTCAGCTAGTAATATTAAACAATAAAAAACATCTAATCTACGTAAAATACAGAGTTATTCATGACTAAGCTACATATATGCGGTTTCTTTTAAATGGGATTCATTCGTCACTGACCTCAGTCACACGACTACCTTACTATCTGCTTATGGAGTTCAAGTTTAGATGACTATATAATGCTGTTTGTACTGACAGTACGCCACCTACTTATTATACATTGATGAGTGTTTTATTTTAGTGTGGTAAAGGCACGCAGTTATCTACGTAAATGGACCGGCAGGAGCAAGTAAGCTCACGTCGTATTTTTTCGGTTCGAGAAGTGTGTTCCACATCGCTATTTCTATTTCTATTTTAAATGCTGACAATACAAACGTGACCCTCTAAGTGGTTTAGATGCAAATGGGCGTGGTTTGTCACTTACCATTAGGTCAGCCACTTAGTCGTTTCACCGTTTTCACGTTTTGCTAAAATAAATAATTTAGAACGGATATAAGTGAAAATGATAAAATAAACAAAAATAATTGAAAATCCATCAAATTCTTACTTTAAATAAATATATCTATGCCACTTTATTAATTAAAAAGATACCGAATGGTGTATGAGTAAACTTTCTTGTAATTATCGTAACTGTACATGAATCCTATTTATCCTTAAAAATTAAAAACGAACGTACCTGTAAAAATCTACAATGTCTTGTTTTGTTTCTCTATGCCTTACCACAAGAGGATTGGCATGAAGTTGAGATAAGATACTGTACTTTTATGCTCATAAATATAAGTGGTATGTCTTGATAATTGCTAAGAGTAGAGGAAAATGGAACTCATTCCATGTGAGTCTCATGTTCCAGCATAAGCTGGCCAATCGCCAAGTGCATTTTGTGAATTTTGCATACATGTCTACCTAATCGTGTTTGTAAAGCATTTCATCTATATGGACACTGGCAATACGTTTATCGAATTTTGAAAATGTGCGACCGAATATAGCGTATATGTTGGAAATTTCAAAATTATCCTAAATGTAATCAGGCTGCGCATCAGAGCGAATGTAACGCATGTAACTAAGTCAATATAGATATTTAAATTATTTGAACTACAAAATATTGGTCCACTGCATATTAATCATAGATTATTATTTAATAGACCTCAATTTGTGGAGTTTGTTGTTATTTAGAATATATTCGATTTTTCCAAAAAAATAAGAATAAAGTGTCGGTGCTCAAGTCGTGCCTACACCTTCAGGTAGAAAAAAGCGTGAAGTTATGTGTGCGTGTGTGATATAAGAAAAACTAAACGGAAAATATAAGAGGCACATTTGAAGAAAAATCTTACCTAAGCTATGTAAATATCGAATGCCAAAGATTTATGGTTTTGGTATTTTCAGACTTTTTATATTCATCATAAGATGAAAAAATATCTTAAAATTATAAACACGTTATTGCATTAATTGATATTTCTAATTAAAACTATGATATTCGCTGCGTCATAAAAATTACAAGAAAATTTTTGTAGCCGTTTCAGAGGTTTAGATATTACTAGCTGACCCGGCGAACTTTGTTTCACTTCGAAAGCAATGACTAATAGTTTTGTTTTAAAAAGTAGCATATGTTACTTCTTATTATAACAGCTCCCTGCAAATAAAAGTCCCTTCAACTTGGAACAAACATGGAACAAACATGTTATTTTCTAAACATTTTTCAATGCTAAGTTTTCACATGTATGTAGTAAAACCGGTTATTTCAATAATACGAACAGACACTCCAATTTTATTTATATATATATATATATATCTAGTTATGTATGTCAAACTGTGAAAGCGGTGGCGTCGTCTATTTTTTAACAAACAAACTAATCTACAGAATATGCACGTGTGCCGAATACTAATGAACTAGATCACTCGACGTGCCGACGATTACAAAACAAGGATTCACAGTTATATCGAAGAGCGTTTCAAATGATTGCATCAAGGTATACGGACTTATAGGCCAGCGGAACCAAAAGTATTTGGGCGTACTCGTATTTGGACTATTGTCTAGACATCTATACTGCCATACCTATACAGGTTTTGCTGGTAATAATAAGTTACTGAGAAATTGACTTAAACAAATTTATATATATGAAATAAAACAATTTCTCGGGGCGTAGAGGCGTAATATAATAATGGCCATTACTTATTCCTTCGGGCAAAAAAACGTAATCTATTGCCATACATCTGGCACCTAGTCAATAATAATAATAAAATAATGTCTTCTGTAGAAATAAGTCTTTATAAACATTGAATCAAGTACGAGAATGTTATCAACAGTAACTAATATTGGATCGACGTAGTTCCCGTAGCACTCATACTTCGATAAATACCTACAGCGTAGATGCGTAGCGCTGATGTTACTTCACAGCTACGGCGTATTCCAAGAGTTACGCAAGACGTTACATAACGCCGTCCCTCTTTATTGACTTTGTAATTTTGTTTCTTACATACTTCCGCCGATAATTTACGTAGCGGATAATTTTAAATTAAGATTGTTTTTTATAAAAAAAAAACAAGAATAATAATTTATTATTATTTTTATTGAGAAAAGTTTGAACGGCGATTAGATGCGAAATAAAATCGTTATCAAGCAAAAGAACGTCCTCTATTGACTTTTTCATTTTTTTTTGTTATACTAGTTAGAAAAAGAGAGAAGAGATTAGAAGAAGTGATACTAGTTAGAAGAAGTGATGAAATCAGATAAAAAGAAAACGGGTAATATAGTATTAATAATGAGATCTATTCCCGATTATTTTAATAAGATCAGTTGTTGGTAATTTGACTAGTGTGATAACAGTTTTTATTTCCTTATTGATATTGTAAATGAGAATATTGTTTTATTTCTCTGATTGCTATTTTTTCACGCTCAAATCACTCAACTGATTATTATGACATTGCCTATTTATACACACACATACACACACGAACACACACACAAACACACGTACAAACACTCACACAAACACACGCAATGTAAGATACAAAACTTTCAACTGATCTAATGATAAGGCACAAACAAAGGGCTGGTTTACTCTTCGCTTAGAAAAATCAGCATTGCCATTTAGTGTGGCAATGCGGCCAGTCTTCTGGGCACGCTATATAAGATCTAACTAGCGTTTCTTTATTAATCATCATTCTTCTACCCTTATTGCGCTCTATGGGGCGCCGTGACAACATAACCTTCTTTTTAATTCTCTTTTATCATTTGTCATCTCCACACTAACACCCTTCCACTCCTTCACAATCCATCTATTTTTGGTTTCCCTATAAATTCATTAAGATTCACTCTTATCGCTCTCCCAGGAACATAAATCTTTCACCCTCTCCTAATCACATCATATTTCATATTCCATCTACATCACATGAGTCTTCCTGGTCGCAGCTTATGCTCCCGTCAGCTCCACTAAGCCCCATGAACTCGAAAAGTTTTGGGAAACTGTTAGGGATATTCTGGATTCGGTTGAAGGAATACGAACTAACGTAGTTTGCGTGTAAAATTAAAGGAGTTATGAAAAATAATCTAAACACTTTTATTATTCTAAATTCCATCCACAGTATGTAGAAAGATAGCCAGGAAATAAAAAGTAGTCTTTAAAGCCTTGATAACGGACGATAGCGTTTTTGACAATATTTAAGAAATTCGTAAAAACAAGCGAGGTGCCTAATAATCGTGATTTATGTCACTCTGTTCTATCTGCATACCCCGTAAGGGACATAGCGTGATGTTAAGTAAGTAAAAACTCCCTTCCGGTACGGTCATGTTATAACTATATAGGTTAATCCCCTCTCGTTGGATTGGAAGTTATTAATTTGTATTAGCAGTTTGATCCTTGAGCGATCCTATTGTATGCATAGTTAAACAAATATTGATATTACGAAAACATTTAGCGCGCGAACTTTGACGCAATTTTATAAAACAGTTAGTTACTGTATTGAAAATTTTGCATAAAAATTAAATCATTTATGGCAATGTTCTTATATAAAAGTACTTACAGTGCTGAGAATTAGGCAGCATAATAAACCTGTTCAATATATAGTCGAGTGGTTTAGCCCACTGTTTCCATAGAATCATATTTGATACATACATACATAACTTCACGCTAAGTTTCTTGCAAGGTAGACAGATAGAACATTTATACATAAATACATAACTTCACGCAGAGGTACGCACGGTAGAGAGTCAAAACATAATTACCACATTCGGATATCAAGAGTGTTAATATATTTTTAAAAAGATGTACGCGTTTATTCGGGTAGATCAGCAGTCTACTATATTTACATAATGCTTCTGTGCTAAGTTCTGACATCTGTTACATGCGGTGATTGAACGAGTACGTGACCGTTGCAAAGCCCTGAAGCGTGTGTTATTAAGATACAGATATTTGCCAAGTTTGATATAAATATCAAAACGAATGCTACTTGCGTCAGCACCCTTGCGCCATCGCACCTTCCAAGCACGGTAGGGTTGGCCGGTGTTGCTGCTGCTTGCTGCTGAACAGAAAATCTCAAGCGGCACAAATATAGAAACCTTGTAAATGATTATGTTTTTGTGTCGTTTGGGGTTGAGATTCTCGGGACACCGGGTTCGAATGCTTGTGCACTCTATAAAGATTTTGCAAAGAGACTGATCGAGGCCTCTCGCGAAGAGACGGCTGGCTATTATTCTTCGCACAGAAGATTAGTCTTCTGGTCACCATGCCAGTAAATGCGGAGATATTGGATTTCGGCTAGTCTTTTTAATTTATTAGTTTAAATTTTGTAATTAATTTATTTCTTTTTACTCTTGGATAGATTGTTATTAAACTTGGTTAAACATCCGACACGAACTGGCATATCCGTCGATAAGGTTGTAGCTGCAGGTGGTTAATTCAATTGTCACAGATTCGAATCGGTGGCCGGATACAAAATCGATTTCTAGCTTCGTGTAACCTCACGATGTTTGCCTGTCGGAAGTGCATTTTTTTTACATGTTGTAAACAGAAACCAATTTTGAACTGTCGACACGGGTCAATTTGAACGTGCCGCTTTTTTTTTCTTTTTTGCTTTAATATCATTTGATGTAAAGAGTCTTCTTTGCTCAGTATTTAGTAGTTTTCGAAGCTACATTTTCTCAGAAAATTCTCTGGAGAAAACGTAGCTTCGAAATATGATCCAGCTACTAGCGGACTATGCTCATCTTATCACACAGTAACTGTAAAACTTTGCAATATCTTTATGTATGTTTATTATTGACTCATAAAGTCAAAGAACATTTTACAGATTATAAATTATCATAAAATGGCACGGTAAAATATTATTATTCATAAGTATTATGAGATAATTCACCTCATCAAGTACGCTTCTATATTCAAAATAGTAGTAAAATATTGATCAGATTTTGATATGGCTTCATCCATATCCATAGAATTTACTCATAAAGTTATAATTATACAATTCATTAATATAATTAATGAAAATATTTTCAAATATAATCAAACTAGTTCCAGCAAATGTAATTTTTAAAAAGAAAACCTAGGATTCACATGCGAGTGCGACTTCGTCTGTGAGAACTCCATAAAGCAGCAAAAATACTATGCCTGTGTCATTATAAGGGATCGTTGCTCACACCATATAAAGATAGCGTGATGATATTTAGCCTTTGTGTTGACCCGACCTCGTTTTTTTAACTTTATTTATGCAAAATTGGACTTAAAAGCATGCAGTAGTTAGTAGTTAGTTTATCCATAACAAACATAAAGACAAACAGATAAAAATTCGATTATAGATCATGTGCCAAGGATGTCCCAAGTATTTAAAAAAAAAAAAATTAGTGTACAGTTTTGACTTTCTTACGATTTTATTATATGTATAAATAATTAATTAATAATACAAAACGTGAATAGACTACTATGAATTGATTATAAATAGTTAGGATACTTGTAATTTTTAATTGATGGCTAATAATTTTACGAAAATGTACCAAAAAAATCTTAACTGTTCCTTATGTGCCGAGCTCTCAGAAGACCGACGTAAAGTGGCTCATGCCGCGTTTCGTTCGGTGACAGAGGTACCCGGAGGCCCATCCCCCTTCCCCATCCCCTATCCCTTAAAGGTCGGCAACGCAACAGTAACACTATATGTGTTGCTGGTGTCCATGGGCGGCGTTGGTTGCTTACCATCAGGTGACACGCCTGCTCGTTTGCCCTCCCATAAAAAAAAGATAAGTGTCTGGTATACATAGATCTATGTATGTTTATCAGACACTGACAGTAAATAACATAATAAGTAATTAATTTTAGATTCAAGAGTTTTAAATAGTTATTCATTATAAACAAAAACAAATTCTTTTTTTTTTCTTTTTATGGGATAGGAGGGCAAACGACCAGGCGTGTCACCTGATGTTAAGTGACCAACGCCGCCCATGGACACCTGAAACACATATAGTGTTACAGTTGCGTTGCCAACCTTTAAAGGAGTAGGATAGGAAGGGATGGGGAAGGGGGATGGGTCTCCGGGTACTTCTCTCACCGAACGAAACGCCGCATGAGCCACTTTACGTCGATCTTCTGAGAGGTGGTGGTATTTCACCGGTCGAGCCCGCCCAATCATGCAGCGAACTGCTTGGCTCTACCACCCCTAAACTAAACTTCTTCTTTCCTTTTTCTACCCGGCGGCTGTTAGGCCTCGTCTCGCCGTTATTTTATGGAATAGGTGTCGAACCTATTGCCATAAACCGGGTGCAAAGCTTTCAGTCATCGATATTTATCACACATCACTTCCGAAAAGATTTTCGAAAAGACATTAGTGTGAGCCAGGATTCAAAGCCACGACTCCTTGATTCAACTTGATTCAATTAAACTGGACCAGTATTCATAATAGTTTACTAAATATTATCATAAAAATTATAATATTATCCCGGAAACATCGCAATATTCATTTCAACATAATCAGTATGCATCCAGGAGGTCCTGCTTAATAAATAATTCCAATCCCAACTTCGTACAAGTGCAGAATTCTCACGGCTCAATAAGATTTTCCTGATTTTTATACCTATAAAAGAATTTCTCCCCGCCGATGTTATTTATGCGAGTTCCAAAACTTAGAAAATAAAATTTATAATGTACCCTAATAAAATCATTTCAGAAAATTTTCGGAATATGTTTTTCTGTTACATCATTATGGACAGGGGACGCTGAGCAATTGTCCAGGCCAGCAGTTACTTGCATATCAGTCTCGTTATGTGAATTGAAAAGCGTGAATGGTTGAAAGGAGCTGGTTAAAACTAGTTCCTCTAATTATTTAGGTTTCGGTTAGTTTTTATGTGATAGGAATAGAGACCAGTTACCAGATTACTTGTCGGGAAGTGGACTAGCGCAGCGCATGGACATCTGAAGCACTGAGAGTATAACTGTTGTGTTGCCAGCCTTTGAAAAAAAGGAAACGAAACTGAAAGGGCTTTGGACCGCGATAGCTCTCTCTCTGGGCAATATCCTGGTCGTAGTATTTAACCGGTTGACCCAATTCATTCACTCATCACAATGTGTGGCACTACAACTAATCACTAACCATATTATCTATGCTTCAGTAGCTGCAGCCTTAAAAAAACGATGAGATTAAATTTGACTAGAATGTAATGGACGGTAACAATGTGTATCTTATATGTCTAAGTTGAACTAGATTCGATAGTCAAAACTCTCACGCTTCTATCTTATCTGTGGTGACTCGCCTGATACAAGCCTCCAGTATATGCCGCAACGTTAGGCTCGAAAGCTTGCAAATTCTGTGAATGTTATCAAGGACAATGCTCTAACACACTTCGTGACAAGGTCGTATTGATTTATTTACACAGCTGTCTGCCAGAGGTTCACACATCTTTATTGTCGTTTTGTTTCACTTTTGTTGTTTTTTTTTTCGTAGAACTTTTGCAGTTCATGTTTTAACATAACGTAATATAACTTTACGCCTATTTCTACCCGAAGGTGTAGGCAGTGGCTGTCAAGCCTCGACTCACCGTTATGTTTACGTAAATGGAATAGGTGGCAAACCTATTGCCATACCGGGCACAAAGTTTTTAGTCATCGATATTTATTACACATAACTTTCCAAATTAATTTCGAAAAGTCATTGGTGTGCGCCAGGATTCGAATCCGCGACCTCTAGATTCAGAAGCCACAGTGTGCTCGCACAGTGCACCACCGAGATTATGCAATCCATGTTTTGATATATTATTTTTGAATTAGCAGTAAGTAATCCTAGTCACAAACAATAATTTTTCGTTTTAACAGTGGTAGAGCCAAGCAATTCGCTGCATAAATGGGCCGGCTCGACAGGTGAAATAACACGACCTCTCAGAAGATCGACGTAAACTGGCTCATGCCGCGTTTCCTTCAGTGTGAGAGCTATCCGGAGGCCCACCTTCCTTCCCCATCATTTCCCATCCTACTCCCTTAAATGCCGGCAAACCAACTGTAACACTGGCGGCGCTTGTCACTTGCCATCAGGAGACACGCATGCTCATTTGGCCTCCTATCCCATAAAAAAATAAATAAATTCTATTGATATATATCGAGCGCAATTTTGTAGTCGCTCAACGATATTTGAAATTTGTTGCAATCTGTTATCAAAAGGATTTACTGATGAAATTTTGGTATACACCGGGATTTACCAAACTCATCAGGATATACTCGTATTTATATAAATATTGCAAAAGTGTTCAATAGTACTATGATATCAGGGCGTGCATATATAATATGTAGAATGCAATCAAAATTTAGATTGGATTCGACGGAGCTGAATTCAAATTATATTGAAAATATGCATTTCGTGTTATAGGTACCTATGACAAATAATTTAAAGGCGTGAAGTTCGTGTTATAGGTACTGTAACGTGCTCGTAATGTATCGAGTCCGTAATGTAGTACAATCGTGTATACGGGTGAGTAATACAAAGGGTTCGTTTCTCAGCTCCTCAATTTATATAATATAAGGAACGCCGACTTGAGAACCACCATTTAATGTAATATAGTTAAATTGTTCTGCTATAAGGGTATTTATGAGCTCAGTGCATGTGTGATAAATGATAATGCCAATAGATCATATCATAATATGTATTAAAATAATAAAAATACGTGCCGGGTTTAATGCTGGTTTTCTTTACTGCTCTATCCCTGGGCACCTCGTCCAGGTTCCGGCTCTTCCGAAGTTCTTCTCCTTCTCGGCACCTCGTTCGGTGGTTATAACTTTATTTATAACAACTTTTTAAATCGAATTAATCCATATATTTTGATTATACAACTCTGGTATTTTTTTGATGCTACTCGATGAAATTACGTTTAACAATTAATATTTTATTTTATTCACATCAGAATATTTTATTAATCAAAAATGTCTTTTTAAAAATTTAAAATGCAAATTTCGAAACACGTAATAAAGAGTTTATATTTAAAAATACCAAAGAGTTTACAGTACCTATGACAAATAATTTAAGTTTGTGAAGTTATAACTTTAACTTCACACCCTTAATATCCGCCCGTATAGGCAACGGCTTGTAGGACAATAATTGGAAGATAATGTGGTGGTGTACTTTCGAACCTCTTCATCTAATATTGATATACATAACTTCACGCCAAATCCCTTGCGGGGTAGCCAGAGAGAACAGAGCCCCATAGGGCACGATTTTTACACGCCTCACTCGCTTCGTTGACTTTCATAACTTTTTTCATGCACGCGCATCGGTTTTTGAGGCGCTTAACATCACCTTCCTCCAGAACACGTTCTATTTGGTCATGGAATGTGTGTCTTGGCGGTCCTCGACTCCTACATCCATCCGCTTTTGCATTGTATATATGCTTAGTCAGTCTTGCATCAACCATTCTTTCTAAATGACCGAACCATCGGAGCATGCCCTTTCTTACTTTTACACCGACACTCTCTTTCAAACCAACTTCCTTTCTTACAATCTTGATTTTTTTTCTTGTTTTTATAGTTTATTAAAATAACTTTATTTATGTTAATCTGAGACAGGTTAACTCTTCCTAATGTAAACTTAATGCCATTGGTTTATATTTATACTAGCTGACCCGGCAAACTTTGTTCCGCATCAAAAGTAATAAATGAAGAAAATTTGGATACTAAAAAGTTACATTTGTGCTATTTATCGGCACGCGTCTTGGCCGCGCGACGCAAGTGCTATGTCCCGCTATGTTAATACTGAAATAGCTTCGTAAATATTCCTATAAATTACACGTTGTACGTTTATTTTGATCTATATTAAAAGCACAATCTATTTAAGACACTTAACTGTATGAAGATTAATGCTGTAATGTTTAAAATCGCTTCGTAAATAAGCCATTATTTTATGTAAAAAGGTAAGAAATAAAAATGGTTATTGTGGTTTATCCCTAAGAGATATACATATGCCATCGCGGACTTTTTAAAAGCTTTTATTTAGCTTGCACTGTATGTATGTATGTAAGTATGTATGTTCGGTGGAATCTTGCAACTCAATTTTGAAGTAGATATCTTCAACCGATTGAGCTGAAATTTTGTATACACGTTTACTTTGGATGACAATGCATGATATGATGGGTGACATTATTGTATATCCAATATGGCGGACCACCCAAGATGAAGGAATGGATATTTTGAATTACAATTTAGAAAATAATAAAAGCTTGTCGCGCGAGTTGTAAATAAACTGTAAATTAAAAGTAAAAACCTTTTTTAAAGAAGCTTTTATTTAAGCGCTCTAAAAATAAGAAAATAATATTTCCTTAAAAATTTCCAGTATCAAATTAGAGCCTCAGTATGTACAATTTTATATAATAATAAAAGCTTGTCGCGAGGTTTGACTCCCTATCAGTAGGTAATTAAATTGCAATAGATAATATGGTAAAGTTAGTAGATTAATTTACATGAGTGTTTTGCCCATTTCTTCTCATGACAACCTTACACTCAGAATCGTCCGTGGGCTTTTGTTCCAAGGAGGCAATTTTCTCTTGCGCTCGTGTTTTGATATGTTATGCTTTAAATATAATAATAAGTTAAATATCTGTATTTACGGACTATATTTAACTGTGTGTGTGATTTAATTTGACATTATAAAATTAGTACAGTTTATTTACAACTCGCCCGACAAGCTTTTATTATTATATAAATTGTACATACTGAGGCTCTAAGTTGATACTTGAAATTTTTAAGAAAATATTATTTTCTTATTTTTAGAGCGCTTAAATAAAAGCTTCTTTAAAAAGGGTTTTTGCTTTTAATTTATTTTACTACACTATACACGAATTATAGATCAAAACCACACGCTGACACCCTCTATTTATTAAAAAAAAACCGCATCAAAATCTGTAGTTTCAAAGATATAAGTGGACAGACAGCGGGAAGTGACTTTATTTTATACTAAGTAATGATAATAATACTAGCTGACCCGGCAAACGTTGTCTTGCCAAAAAATAACATTAAAAAAATAGGGATTGATCGTAGGGGTTGAAAATTTAGGTTTGTATTTTTGTATCCTGTTATAAAAAAAAAAAAGACAGTAATATATCGAAATATAAAAAAACAGGAGGGCTCCCTTTAACATTTAGGGTGATGAAAAATAGATAGTAGCAGACCTACTGAATACACATATAAAATACTAGCAGACCGCGCGAACTTTGTACCGCCATATTTTATACATTTTCCACCAATTACTGTTACCGACTATTGACCTACTCATATTAATAACCTAAAGATTTCCTCATTAATTGGATTCCATTTCTAACACTAATATTTTTTCAATTCAAACCAGTAGTTCCTGATACATACATACATAACTTCAAGTCAAGTCCCTTGCGGGGTAGGCAGATAGAACAAAGTGCCATAAAACACGATTATTACACGCCTCACTCGCTTATCTGTTGATGTTAGCGGATACTAACAACCAAGATATCATTACATAGTATAAAATAAAGTCACTTTCCGCTGTCTGTTCCCTTATATGTTTATTTTATAATTTTTATTATTTAGCAGACCTCGCGAACTATACTGCTATATACTACTATACCGCTATATTGTATGTAGCTTGCCGCCTCCCGGTGTTACTCGCGTACAAACAAAATGTCGATGACGACGATGATTACACATAGCCTATGTTACTCAGTGATAATTTAGCTTTCTAAAGAAAAAGGAAAAAGGAATATGAGGGTTGAAAATTTAGGTTTGTATTTTTGTATCCTGTTATAAAAAAAAAAAAGACAGTAATATATCGAAATATAAAAAAAACAGGAGGGCTCCTTTTTCTGCAATCTCGGGAACAGCCTTTGAGACACCTTCCACAGCGTGTTGACCACAGTGTCAGTCTTTTCGTCCATATGGCCTGTGGTTTCCAGCAGGTCAAATCTTTAGACAACATGGATAGTTCGATGGAAAAGAAAGCTCCAAGCTGAAATTGAACTAGATGATCTCCAAGAAGAGCTGGACATGTTGTGCCGACCCTATTTAAAGTGGGAGAAGGGCAGGAAAGTGATGATCATTTTTAGTTAAGTAGTACCTCAAAAGAGATTAATGATTCTTCTGAGTACAAATACAAAACAAATTATATAATATTAAATTTCAAAATACCAAGAGGTACTTAGTATTTTATGAAACAAAAACAATTACCGATTAGAATATTGGTTTTATCTATTCCATTTTTTACCTATTTCTTTAGGGATGTAACGATTCGGCGAGGAGATGCTTAACAGCCTCTGCCTACACCTTAGTATAGAAAAAGGCGTAAAGTTATGTTGTTGATTGGCACAAAATTAATACATATACTCATTGTTTTTCATTTCGTGTTCTAATTAATGCAAAATAATGGGGAAAATTCATCAAATTTTAGTATTTTTTGGAATTTTAAACTTGAACACGTGAGTTTCGGTTTCGGTTTTGGTTTCGGCCGAAACTGAAGTCACGGCCGAACATTCGGTTTTGGTTTCGGTTTTGGCCGGAAAACCAGTTTTGGTCGGACCTTAGTAGTCAGTAATAGCCTTAACCTCTGTGTCTTTATATTTGCGCTAGTTTTGTATGTATGTAATATTTATTTATAATAAGTACTATGGTTTTTTTAATTGTTTTGTTTTTTTTTTATTATTATTTTTTGTATATTATGTATCTATTTCCTCGTTTCGTGTCACCCAGGGTGTGGGCTGAAAATCAGCGTTCTGGACTAGTCCTCAACACATGCTGAGCTCAATCCTAGTCTGGCTGACACTACATTATCACATAAGCTATCTTCTTGACATTTGCCTTGGATATACTTAGTATGTTACTTACTTACTTACTTAAGTATGTATGTTTTATTTTATTTTACTTTTAATTTATAAGTGTTGGTAAGAAGTGATGATCTGTTTTATGAATTTGTGTTGTGTAGTGTCTGTCAAATAATTTTTTCTCATTTCATTTCATCTATATGCTTATATCTTTAAAATTACGCAACGGATGCGCGATGATGCGTTTTTTTAATAGTTCGAGGATGTCAACGGGGAGGTTTTGATCTATAATTCAGATATGATGTTGTACATAAAAAATGATCATTTTCGAGATGTAGCACTTTAATTGCAAACGCTGGCTGAATCGTGATAATAATAATAATAATATCTGTGTGTCCAAGATATCACACAGCGCCCTCCAGTTCCAAACTAAGCAACTAAATGCTTGTGCTATGGATACTAGATAACGGATAATAATACATATATACTTTTCTTTTATAAATATATACTTATAATACATAGAAAAACAAAACAATTTTCTACATTATTACACCTTTAGAAAGTCTACAAAAAGTCCGCGAGGGCATATGTCTATCTCTTAGGGATAACCCACAATGACCATTTTTATTTTTTTACTTTTTACGTGAAGTAATGGGTTATTTATAAAGCGATTTTAAACAGCATTAATTTTCATCCAATTAAGTATCTTAAATAGATTGTGCATATAATATTGATGATCCTGGCCCTTTACAGCATGCAATTTAAACGAGTATTTTCGAAGATATTGCAATATTAACATAGCATCGACTTTAACTGCTGTCCCGCAGTTAAAGTCGATAAATAGCACAAATTATTTCCAAAATTTACTAATTTATTACTTTTGATGCGGAACAAAGTACTCCAGGTCAGCTAGTTATTAATATTTACAACTTCAATCCACGCTATAAAATATTATTAGTAATGCCAGGGACATGGCCGAAGTTTTTTGTCAACCTTTAGTTTTTTTTTAATAGTACTTAAACGACTTTTTTATTTAGTCACTATTGTCGAATCCTACAAAAAAAAATGGGACGCATATGGTGTCCCGTCATTCCTAACCAGGGTAGCTGCTTTTTTTTTAATTAAAATTCTGTTGATTTTGTACCTTGGTATTAATCTTATCGAAATAAATTCACTACATTTTAAAAGTTCTCACTATGTAAAAATATAGAATATTTGTTTACTTAATTCCCGTTCATTAAACTCTAATAGATCAAATTCTAATCTATATGTCTAAATAGACACGGGGTTCACAGATACAAAGCTAAAATAAAATTTATTATATCTAGAAAGTATTATAAATATACCTGGCATCAGTCACACCTTGTCAGTCGCTGTACGAATGGGCCAGCTCGACCGATAAAACACCACGACCTTTTCAGAATATCTACGTAAAGTGGCTCATGCCGCTCATGCCGCGTTTCGCTCGCTGAGAGAGGTATCCGGAGGACCAGCCCCTTTACCTCTCCGGCCCATCCCAATTCCGGCCCCTTCCCCCATATCCCATTTTAGGGGGCGGCAACGCAACTTTAACACTCTCTGTATTCTGGTGACCATGGGCGGCGTTTGTTGCTCACCATCAGGTGACACGCCACAACAAAGTTAGGTAAAGATGTCATTTAACTACCTACTATCAAACACTGGTCAACTGATTGATATTCCCCAGTTTTTGGACGTAATCATTATTTAACTATTGCTACTGTATACTTATTTCAAATATGTCACAGCGCTGTTTCGTATCGTATTTAATATTAATACCTGCCACATACAATAACTACGGTGTTAGCCAGCTAGCTAGCTAGTGTAAGCTATGATAGGCGGAACATAAAAGTAAGGTGAATGCAGTGGAAATGCATTCTCTGAGAATTATATATGAAGTCACGCTTGCGGATCGCATGAAAAATAGCGCGATAAGGGAGAAATTCAAGTTTAAGGATGATTTGGTTACGAAGGTGGAGAGAAATATGTTAAGATGGTTTGGTCACGTTGCAAGAAAGATGAAAGCCGTCTGACTAAATTAGTATACGAAGCGAATATTAGTGGTAGTTTCGGGATCGAGAGACCAATGCGGAACTACTGCGACCAAATAAATGGTCAGTTTAAATAACCCGAAACTGACGTGAATGCATGATGAGATGTATGACTATGAAGAAGATGAAGGAAATATGTCAGGATTTTAGCTTTTGGTAAGCCAAAGTCTCTGGCTACCCTCATATGATATGGGTGTGAGTTTATGTATATATGAAATTTAAAAAAAAACGCTAAGCTCGTTGTATTGATATGACCTTGTCAGACCTTGCTAATACAAATGGCATCGATCTTTTGATCGAATCTCTCTGACATTGAAATAAAAGCAGAAATAATAAGTACAGAAATAACCTCATGAAACAACATGGAGGGCACACTTTCTACGGAATAAAGAAACAGCCGTGAAAAGACTTAACGCCGGCTGCTTACAATGTTAAATCTTATTGCCGTGTACCAGAGTCTATTTCCCATTGTAATATATCACATATGGTTTTCTTTTGATATATGGATAGCAAGATTGGAAAGTATGAAGGTATTATGAATAGTTGGAAATACCTCGTTACTCAGCCGGTATAAAGAACGGTATTCCGCGGTTACAACTAATAAATTCATCAAATTTAACTATAAATATAGGTGTAGTTTTTTTCAAAACCAATTTATATTATTAACTAGTTGACCCCGCGAATTTTGTTTCGCGTAAAAATTAAAGAAATAAATGTGGTCATTGTGGCTTATCCCTAACAGATTATATATACACCGTCGCGGACTTTTTGTAGACCTTCTTTAGATGTATAATTATTAATTATGTAGTACATAAGTTTGATCTATCACTTAGGTTCACCCAGTGTTTGCAATTAAACTCCCAAATCTTGAAAATTATCATGTTTCTTATGACACCCTCTATCTATTAAAATAAACCGAATTAAAATCCGTTGCATAATTTCAGAGATATAAGCATACAAGTAGACAGACAGCGGAAAGCGACTTTGCTTTATACTATACGAGCTGACCCGGCGAACTTTGATCCGCATAAAAAGTAACAAATGAGTAAATTTTGGAAATAATTCGTGCTATTTATCAGCTTTAACTGCTGTTTATTGAATTTCTGCAGACTGAGTCTGACGTAAAATTCTCGTGTCCTAGTGTTAGTTACCAAACTCCTCCAAAACTGCTTGACCGATTCCCATGTTATTTTGAGTGCATATCGGGTAGGTGTGAGAATTGAACAACATCTTTTTTTCATCCCCCTAGATGTCAAGGATTAACCTAACTATTTATTTAATGTTTATATATTTATTTTTAACATAACATACCTTCACGCTATTTTTCTACCCGAAGGTGTAGGCGCTAAATGACGTTGACGTCCTAAATGAAACCTAACGCCATACCGGGCGCAAAGTTTTCAGTCACCCAAAATCCCAATTTTCTTTGTTGGTCAAAACCTTTATTTCTTGGCAAGACAACGTACAATTGATTGCCGACATTTAATAAAACAAAAACTGAACTGAAATAAAAAACAATATTTTTCTTTTATATAACAAGTCAATTAAAACCAATCTATTATTACTTATAAAACGCGCTGTAGTACATTGATCTTTCATTATTAGGCACCATTGTTTACGTAACTTATCGTGATGAATTTCACACATAATACTACTCTCGAAAACTAGCTGTAAAATTAAAATGAACAATTTGACAGTGAATTTTTCAACTCACAACAACAGTGTTTATTTTAAACGAAATGATAAGTTCATTACGAGGTAACCATTGAACACGTGCTACATGACACATGATAAAACTGTCAAAAATGTCTATTTGACAGATTAGTAATTGCTAGTGATGTCCACCTACTACATACATACATCTGCAATTTTGGATTATATTTGCAACGCCCGATTTCTGTCAATTTCTGACAGTTTAGTTTTTTATTTCATATATCTAACAATTGATACTGACAGTAAATTATAGTAGACATAAATATATTTTTTAAATTATGGACACATATGGTGAGAAAGGTAAAATAAACTGCACATATGAGTATATTTAATAATATTATGACAGCGGCTGTCAATCTTGCCTACACCTTTGGGTAGGAAAGAGGCGTGAAGTTATGTTACGTTAATATTATGACAGTGTTTTTTTTATGAGATAAGAGGGCAAACGAGCAAGCGTGTCCATGGACATCTGCAACACATATAATGTTACCGGTGCGTTGCCGTTTTTTAAGGGAGTTTTAGGGGAGAGTTTATAGGAAGGAATGAGGAAGG
The DNA here is from genome assembly GCA_905147225.2 of Euproctis similis. Classification (NCBI taxonomy): domain Eukaryota; kingdom Metazoa; phylum Arthropoda; class Insecta; order Lepidoptera; family Erebidae; genus Euproctis; species Euproctis similis. The sequence continues at coordinate 7,472,998 of LR990107.1, forward strand.
GGTACGGGCCTTCGGGTGCCTCTCACCGAATGAAACTCGGCATAAGCCACTTTATCGATCTTCTGAGAGGTCTTGGTACTTATCGGCCGAGCCTGCCCATTAATACAGCAAACAGCTTGGCTCTTAAAGTAAATACAAAAATGCACAATGCGAAAATTCCGACATCCGCATTTGCGGTCGATCCTGAAGTGCGTGAATCCCTGTGGCGGAGCGGCCTGAACCGCGAATGCAAGTGACAAAACGGTTGAACAGACTGTGATAATTTTGTTGCACACGACTCGCGGAAAAAATAATTATGAGGGAAACAACTATTATACAAAAGAAGTCCCAAACAACGACTTGATATCTTTATTTTTTTTCCTTTAATAAATATTTAATTCTTTTATTTATTTATTTAAAACTTTATGTATATCGTACAAAGGCGGACCTAATGTCTAAGACATTCTCTGCCAGTCAAAGGGGAAGAAAAATATAATATTTAAGTGCATTGGTTACAGGTATAAATTTGACTGATAAATATGAGAATAACTAGATTTCATTTATACAAATATACACACGGATCAATACATGTGGGTATATAATTATAAACATACTTATATAAATATACAGGAATATTTACACATTACACATTAAATTATTTTAATTATTAAAAATACATTGACTGGCAACGTGAGAGTTCTTCCAACAATTCTAGCAATAGTTATCGGAATTGGGATTTAAATGCTTGACGGTTACTCAATGTCCATTCCAGAAACTAATAGCTAGGTTAAGGAAGGAGCACAAATATGGAAAAAGAGTTTTTAAATACCTACGGGCTGAGAGAGACATAAATATGGAATGAAGTAGACAGAGGGCGCGCAATTTTGATTTGGGAGTGGTAAGCAGATATGTGATCATACTTGTGAAGGTTGAAAATGAATCGAATGTAAAATAAAGAAAGCGGTCAAGTTTTTTATCACTTAACATTACATAACTTCACGCCTTACTACACCCAAAAGTGTAGGCAGCGGCTGTTAAGCCTCGATTCGCCGTTGTGTTTACGTCCCAAATGAACTTGGTGGCGAAGCTATTTCCAGACACCGAGCCCAAAGTTGTCAGTCATCTATATATAATACACATAACTTCCGAAAAGAATTTCGAAAAGTCATTGGTATGACCCAGGATTCGAAACCACGAGTTTTTGAAGCATAAGCGGGGTGTTCGACCACGGGACTACCGAGACTTACTTTTAACAGTGATAGAGCCAAGCAGTTCGCTGCATGAGCGGCGTTGGTTGCTTACCATCAGGAAACACGCCTGGTCGTTTGCCCTCCAATCCCATAAAAAAAAAACATGGAATCAGGTCGATTGCGCCCGTGTTTGTTTGCTTCATGGAGGCACTTTTCTGAAGCGCAGCTGTTTAAATACGGAGTTTAACTATAGTTATATGTTTAATCTTAGTAATTATTGATTTTTTCAAGTATCTGTGAGGACCTATAAAAGTGAAGCTATTTCGATTTGATTTAATAACACGACTTAAACCGCGCAACGCATGATGTCGGGAGTTTTTGTGTAAGAATGTAGGTGCCCGGTACGCTCCGTTATAAACTAAATTAGATACAACGATTAACATATCAAGTAAATTTTGGTTCGTAAAAGACTGACTTTTCAAAGATACCTAATCTCACGCAAAGACCTTCGCGAGTTCAAGAGAAAAAACAACAATGAGTTTTAATAAGGACGCTCTATATTAGTTGTTCTAATCGACGTAAGTAAATTGGCTCGTGCAGTAATTTGTTCGGTGAGAGAGATATCAGCAGTTTTTAGTTTTTTCTATGATATAGGAGGGCAAACGAGCAAGAGGGTCACCTGATGGTAAGCAACTATTCACCGCCCAAGAACTCCGTGGTGCCGTCATTAGGGAGTAGGAGGGGCAAAGAAGGGGAATAGGGATCCGGTTCCGGATACTTCTCACAGAACGAAACGCAGCACGAGCCACTTCACACCGATAAAAATATATATATAATAATACAATAATAATATTATAATATATTAATTATATAATATAATAATATAAAATATATATAATATAATTAATTTTAAAATATAATTTTACAAAACTATACTTTTTTATTTGTCAATACTTTATTGCAAATTGAAGACGTGATATTTCCTTTTCTTTTAAATTGCTTTTTCTATCCGAAGTCAAACTTTCCCTATTGGTAATCGGAAATAAATATGTCTGGCGGTGAAAAAACTCTCCTCGATATTTATGGCGTTGAATAACAAAATTACTGAAACATCACAACTTTTACAAACTGAACCGTAGTGAAGGGCTTGCAAGTTAATAAAAAGTAAGTAAATAGGCTATTCTGATAACTTCATCCAGACCATGTTTTGTAGAAGGATAAAATTTGACGGACTTCGTGGCATATTGGTAAAACTACCGACGCGCAAGACGTTTTTGATCCCAACATTAAAACAAAAAAAAAAATATAAACGTAGACTTTGAATGGTGTTTAGGGTATTTTCTGAGCCTGTACCATATATACATACATTTGGAGAATAAATAGCTAATCTCAATAAATTTGTAATTGACGGCAAAAATCCATTAATACTTTCAGAGTCTCTGCAGAGTCTTTGTCAAAAAGTCATACAGACATTTTTCATCTGTAATACTCTTCTGTTATAGTTAATTTTTTTTCTTATTCAGTGTACTTACATAATATGTTTTACTTATAAACTCATCGACCAGTTTTGACCCTGAAATAAAACTACATCAGTGTTTATCTTGCACGAACTTACATTAATATTTTGTTAGTGAGCAAAAGGAAGCGACGTGGCAGTGTGCCAACCCTACTCCGTGCTCACCCTTGTACCGAGGAAAGTTTCCAGTCAAGGCCACCGCAGGGAACATATTGTGCTATTGCATTCTAGTTTTAAGAATACCGTGTACGGATTTAGTATTTCATTTTTACAATAGTCACAATTGTAGCGCTACGCAGATTGCTGCATGAGTGGACTTGCTCCATTGGTCAAATACCACAACTTCTCACAATATAAATGTAATGTGGCTCATGCCACGTTTCATTCAGTGAGATAGATATCCGGAAATTAATCCCTATTCAACGTCTACTAACTAAACAGCCGGAAACGCAGCTATAACTTAAATAAACTATAAATTTGTGTAGCACATGTCTATGGGCGACGTTCGCTAGTAACTTTTCAACAGACGATGCATGTTCGCTTCCTCCGTTATAAGTACTATTAAGTACAATAAACAATTTTTTAAAGACAATCTTACTCTACATACCTCCGTCTTGATTGAGACATAATGAATATTAATGGACCGTTAGATTGTACATTAGTATCAGTACTTTCATGCATGTTTCTAATTGTTATTCCAGCCCTGGATACCCTTAGTATTAAACTGACTTACCTGGCGAGTAATTGAACTAAACTACAAAAAACACAAATTTATCCAATACTCTACTACTACTACCACTCTAATATCTGGTAGTGGTAGAGCCAAGCAGTTCGCTGCATGAATGGGCCGGCTCGACCGGTGAAATACCACAACCTCTCAGAAGATCGACGTAAAGTGGCTCATGACGCGTTTCGTTCGGTGAGAGAGGTACCCGGAAGCCCACCCCCTTCCCCATCCTTTCCTATCCCCTATCCCTTAAATGTCGGCAACACAACAGTAACACTATATGTGTTGCTAATGTCCATGGGCGGCGTTGGTTGCTTACCATCAGGTGACACGCCTGCTCGTATGCCCTCCTATCCCATAAAAAAATATACTTTTCTATGACAGAATCCTATGACAGACTATTATCAAGTATCTTATAATACCATAAAAAGGCTGATAATTTTGAAACACCCAAAAGTATTATGGCACCCCTATATTGCCATAAGAGTGAAGGACACACACAAAAGTTTAACACTAGTCAATTAGAATTTTCTACTAAGACAAACTACTACTAACTCGCAAATTAAGGTGTGGGCAGCGGCTGTTAAGCCTGAGTTTGCTGAATTTTTAAATCACAAATAGTATATACTTGGCGTAACTTTTTGCCACATACTTCCGAGAAGTCATTGATGTAAGCCCGAATTCGATCCCAACATTTCTAGATTCAAAAGCTGGCTGTTCGACCTCCAAGTCGACGAAACAAAACGACTTTTGAAAAGTAATAATTTTGGCCAGTTATGAAGAAACAAAATATGCAATTTATATATCATAATATGCATAATATGCAGCGAGAGTTTAAATATAATGTTATAAACACAGAAATAGATCAAGATAGAACGGCGAATAGGCGTGGCAAGCGTGCCAAAACCCTGCACTATATTGCATGCTTTTCGAAACTCGCTCTCATTACGCAACGAGCGTTCCTGCCATGCGTTCAGGACGTAAAAAAATAGATAAAACGTCACATATATGCCTTATTATGCTGTGGCAAATTGTAAAAACAAAAGTAGTGAATCAAATATGAAAAAAGGAAATATTTCGTATGATCAGTAAGTACAGAAAATCAGTAGAAAGTATTTTTTTGAGATTATAAATTATTGTTTTACTTTTACTATGTTCAATAATTACGATCACAAGTTGTATATTTTTTCGTTATGATAAATATCCATTGCTGTTCGCATTCAACGCTCGTATACAAAAACATTGCGCGTATAAATTATACGCGTAATGTACGTCGAATCGAACGAAATACACAATACACCTGCCAGTTGATCGCTGTGTCTGTTAATCGCTGTGATTCGAATGTTAGAGATGGGCACTCCATATATCGTTGATTCTTAGGACTTATCGATAAATTAATTCAATAATAATTCGAGTATCAGCTTATGTCTTGCTTTGTCCCTACTTTATTCTAACACCACAAATTTCAACCAAAGTGTTTCGTAATTACATTGGCAGCAGTTTATTTGACAATATAAGTTTTCACCAATTTGACCAATCGCCGATGGAAAATCATCTCGTTCTTCTCAAATGGGCAGTAACCGAGGTATATGTAGACGTTCGGCTTCGTTATTTAACCAGGACTGTGAGGCCAACCCTTACAAAAAGGCAAATATTTAATAAATATGTATAGTTTCAAGGACAGTAAAATATTTATAATTAAATTTTATATACTGTTGGAAAAATATGTTTTAGGTTTTAATATGTCTGATTAAAGTATTTAACATGTTTTACTTTCTATGATTATCGTTACAGAAAATCAATAAAGTTAGTAAAATATAAAAATAATAAAATTAACACACGTTGCCGATATTAACATCGATAATCTAATGTGAGTGTCTCCTAACTAGTCGCCTCGCTCACAATGAAAATGACGTCACGCTGGGGGCGTGGTTTTTCAAAAAAGTGACACGCTCGAAATGTATGGAAATATGCCATCGCGGCCGTTCTATCTTGATTTATTTCTGTGGTTATAAAGTATACCATTATTGAACTCTATGACGGCAGGAGTTGGTTTTTTATAACGTTTATTTGAACAATCAAACAGAAATCAAACAAAACAGCAAACTGCTGCTATTGCAAACAATCCCGGCAATTGAAAGACTTTTATTATTTCCTTTCTTAACACCACAGTTAAAACTTCATTATAGTTATAAAAACTTAAACGTTTATTAACCTAGTGGTAGCCATAAAGAGTGTATGGGGCTATTGTATCATATTTACATGTCCAGATTAGTCTCTATGTTAGTTTGAAAAAACATAAAATTTTTGAAAAAAGTTTATAAATTTAATTTTCAACAACATGTAGTTGGAGGTGATTTCTAGTCGAAAAGTTCCGACTTCCGTTTGCTTCTGAATATATTCCCTTGTAAGTAATATGCTGGATGTAGGAGTCGAGGACGGCTAAGACACACATTCCATGACCAAATAGAACGTGTTCTGGAGGAAGGTGATGTTAAGAGCCTCGAAAATCGACGCGTGTGCATGAAAAGAGTTATAAAAATGAACGAATCGAGTGAGGTGTGTAAGAATCATGCCTTATGGCGCTCCGTTCTCTGTGTACCCCGCAAGGGATTTGGCGTAAACTTATGTATGTACGTAATATGATTGTGACATGCGTAATTATAACTAAAACAGTTATTGGATTAGAGTGCAAGGGGCCGTTGTGTCAGTGTATAAACTAGTTCCGACGGTCATCCACGCTTTTAGGGCACATAAGCATAAATTTACATGAAAAAGAAGCTTTGAAGCGGGTCATTTGAGCACCCGTGGGGGCTTTCACAGTTTGGCATTTTTGTTACAAAGCTCATGCAATATGTAAGTTTCATCAAAATTTTATATTGGCAGTCTATTTTTTTTTCAGCATATATTATGCGGGCTGTTTGCTGTTAATAAACTTCGTTTCTTGTATGTTTGTATTCCCGTCTACTATAGAACATTGAAAGCAATGTTTCACAGCTTGACAATTAGTTTTAAATCTTAAGAGTTGTAGAGTCCTGCAGTTCGCTGTATGAATAGGCCGGCTCGACCGGTGAAATACCACGACCTCTCGGAATATCTGCGTGAAGTGGCTCGTGCCGCGTTTCGTTCGGTGAGAGAAGTTTCCGGAGGGAGACCCGATCCCCTTTCCCCTTCCTTGCGGCACCTACTCCCTTAACGATCTTCCCTTAGCCAGTCGGTAACGCACCACGGTGTTCATGGACGATTAGTAGTTGCTTACCATCAGGTAATTCACTTGCGTGTATACCCGTATTCCATAAAAAAAATATTGTAATGAGAATTAAAGAAATCACCATCTCGCTGTTCAGTAGGTTTAGAAAACTGCTACTAAAATCCCGAAGAATCGGTTCCGAAGAGTTCGAATCCTCGTACTCATAGATAACTTATCGGATTAATCGATGACTATCCGAAAATTTCGCTTAGTTATATGTTTTGGAACTTATTTTCAAAATCTTCAACATAACGAGGCATAGATGCGGCTGTCTGCACCTACGGGTAAAACAGGCGTCTTGGAGGATAGACAATTTTACAGTTGGTAGGTGACACATAAAAGCTGGTTTATAATTGTGGGCAGTGAGACAATAGTTACTTCAGATTTTTGACTGTCAATCATATTTTCTATGTTTGAATTACATAAAATCAGCTATTTATATAAATATGTTTATCGCAATTTTTTTACCACCACCCACGCTCATAATAACGTCTCAAATCAAATAACGCGCCTTGCCCCAGTTTTCAGGGTTGTATCTTGTGTCCTTTTTAACAAAATCACTAGTTACTTAGCGGATGGATGTTGGTGACGAGGACGGCCATGACACGCATTCCATGACCAAATCTCCAACCAAAACTCAAAAATCGACGCGCGTGCATGAATAGAGTTAAGAATGTCAACAAAGCGAGTGAGGCGTGTAAGAACTCTGCCTACCCCGCAAGGGATTTGTATGTCTATGTTATGTATGTCTGTCAAGAAAAATCACAGAAGAAGACGCACATCAAAAGTCTGTTCAGAATTCATTTTACTTACGTAACTTTAAGATCTTGCAGTTGATGGAGCGTGGCTGCATGGAACTGGGCTGGCTTTAGATTATGATAGGTATCTACGAAATGGCATGAAAAGATTAGAATTTTTTTTTTCCTCTCTCGGCATATATACTTCTTTCTTTCTTTGTAGACTTTGCACTTTAAGTTAACGTTCTGCAATATTTTGTAATCATGTACATGATATAAAATGCATAATAAAAATTACTAATAAATAATTACATTCAAACCCAGATTTTTTTTTCTTTCAAATGTTATTTGTAAAGTCTTTGGAACCTTAAATTTGTTTAATTAGATAGGGGCCCTACGAGTAAGCGGCTAACCTCATGGCAAGCGACAAGCACTGCTCATAGTCATTTGCAATACAAATAGTGTGTTACATTTGCGTTGAGGCTTTTTAAATGGGTCGAAAGGATTGATAGCGGTGGAAGGCGTTAAGCCTCTGAATACCTCACTGACCAAACAAAACGTGACATGAGTCACTTTACGTCGATATTCTGTGAAGTCGTTGTATATTACCAGTCGACCGGCCCATTTATGCAACGCACTATGGGGCTCTATCATACTTAAAAATGTTATGATTTCAATTTTCTTAATGTATCATACAATTTTTAATTATCAAAAAATAGATTAAGAAAAATCAAATATCAAGCATGAAATTTTACTCGATAAATCTTCTTTTAAATCTATCTTCGTCATCCCCTTTTCTGAGAAGATAATGATCATAGTTCGTCAAGTGTGTGATCCACATGAACTAAAGTCACGCGAGCTGTTGCATCAAACTCTTCTGAATAACAATATGATTTATTGACCTAAATTTACCAAACTAAGATAAATCTAAGATAATAAGAATTTAAGTAATAATACCCTACCTAATTAATACCCTACGTATAGCGATATTTACCTGTCTGAAATTGGAGCATTTAATTAAACAAAGTTACAGAACAGAACAGCAATATAACTTCACTTTTAGGTAGTGATTGTGTTCCTCAGTATGTTCCTCTGTAGTTTCCAGGATTCCAGGAACTTTCGCCACTTTCTAAAGTTGTAAGGCCAGTATTTTTAGTCTTCGTCATGTAGTGAAACTAAACTCAGCTCCTGTTGCGCCAATAACTTTTCAGAAATCTCTTCCGATGTTAGTTGTTTGTATTGACAAAGTTGCGCCGCTTAATTCATAAGCAATGCATTTTTTTCTGGAGTAGGCATGATGAAAAATCGGCACATCCATATTAACCGCTTGACCGCTTTTGTCTGTCTAAATGCAATTCTATAAACATTAACTTAGCCAAGGATACATCTGTACTTTGGAAGGACTTTGGTTCGAATACGTGAACACGCCAATAACTTTTAAAAGTTAACCGAGATAATTATTAATTGTCCATATTTCCCAGTTGTTTGATGTAATGGTTAAGTTAGGCGCCATCTATGGGTAGCCGATACAAACTTCTGCTGCAATAACTCTGTCCAAATTTACGAGAAAATTATAAGGAGTTATTGCTGCCATCTATCTAAGTTATATAGAACCTTATTGAATGTCAGAGACCGTCAACAGCCCGACGGTGTAAGATGTTTCATATCAGAATCTTTAGTTGTCATTATAATGATATAATTTTGTTATGTACGTATGCAAATAAAATGCATAATAATAATAAGTTTCTTAATAGAGCTGTGTGTTCTTATTGGGTTCACAGCCATCTACTGTTGAGAACATAGAATACAAAATTAAATGTAGTACTAGGTACCGCCATCTATATTTAAATTTGAAATTAATGTTTTAGTTACACACCTCTTAAACACTAGAGTAAAAATGCTAGTCAGAAGCAGTATTCTGTGAAAACAACGCTAGAAAAGTCTCATTTATTGGCCGCTAGAGGGCAAATTTATACATTACCTATAACTTATATATTTCTGTAATGTTTTATGTTGAAAAAAAATCAAGAATTTGATATAGGACTTACTTTAGATAATTTACTGATAATGATAATTTACACATTCAATTGAGAAGCAGCTTCTCAGTACTATATTAATTTAGATATAATACAGTATTAAAATTAATAAGTACCAACACCAAGTTTGAAGATAGTATTTATTTTTCTATGATTTCATTTCTTTCCGAATTCTTCTTCAACGAAACAAAATTGGATACTTTGAATAATTTGTCGAAAACGAATCGAATCATTTTATTGTTACTGTCAAAAGTTTTACAATAAAGATTTAGAAATGCAAATAAATTAAATACTAGCGTCTAAGAGCAATTACATAAAGCAGCTTACGAATCAAAGACGAATTATAGAAAATTTTAGTTTATTGTGAAAATAAACGTGAAAATAAAGGGGAGTCCCGTATAGGCACGTGGAATGTTAGAGGAAGTATGACAAGAAAGATGAATGAGATGATGGATGTAATAAATGAGAGATGCCTGGATGCCTTATGTTTGACAGAGACAAAGCGGAAGGGGAGTGAGACCGAGGACCTCCCCGGTGGCATAGTAGCCCTATGGTCCGGAGTGGACCAGGACGTAAGTGCCAGTGGGGGTATTGGAGTCGTTCTCTCCTCCCGCTTTGCTCAGGAGTGAAAGATTATGAGTTGGTAGGCCCGAGACATCTTTGGGTTCGAATACAACTGGGGATCACGCGAGTTTTCCTGGTCGCAGCTTATGCTCCCGTCAGCTCCGCGGATCCCCGCGAACTCGAGGAGTTTTGGGAAACTGTTAGGAATATTCTGGATCTGGTTGAGGGGAAAGGAAAGGATAATTCTGTGTGGTGGTCTTAATGGACGGGTCGGAACCAAGAGAGATAGCCTGGAGCCTACAGCCTCTTGATACGGACCACTACCTGGTGGTAAGCCGTTTCGTGGGCCTTTTCAAGAAGTGGAGACACTGGCGAGTGCGTACCCATTTCGGAGAGCTTGAAAGGATAAAATGCGAGAAATTAGAAGATGGAAGTGTACGGAGTATGTATGTAGACCTAGTCAGTAAAAGAGACAGTGAGACGAGTCTTTCTGACCTAGGTGTTGAAGAATGCTGGGAAAGAATGAAAGATGTGAAAGTGATAGTGGATAGTGCAAAAGAAGTATGTGGTAGTGCAAAGAGGCATAAGATTCTGAGAGGTGATGCCTGGTGGGACGCGGATGTGAAAGCCAGCGTCGAAAGAAAGAAAAAAGCATGGTTGGATTATGTCTCAAGTTTGAATCAGAATGATAGTATGACAGAGAAAAACTATGAAAGCTACCGCCGCTGCAGGAATGTTACCAAAGCCTTAGTGAAAGAGAAGCGTGAAAGACTAGTTGCGGATGAGAAAGTGAGGTTGACGGAGAATTTCGAGGCGAATAACAAACTCTTCTGGAGCGAAGTTAGAAAATCTCGGGGTTCTTCGTCAACATCCAGAATGGACAAAATTATGTCTAAGACTGGTGACATTCTTGCAAACCCAAGCGATGTATTAGGCAAGTGGAGTGAGTATTTTGGGGAAATGTACGAGTATGTTCCGGATGTGGGCGCCGCGGGTGAGCCTACGCCTGATCTCGCTGCGCCAACATCTGACGAGGACATTACTATGGAAGAGATTGAATGGTCGTTACGAAGTATGAAAAATGGTAAGGCAGCTGGAATTGATATGATGAAATGATCAAATACGGTGGAACCTGTGTCCGGGACGCTTTCCTGACCTTGAGCAATCTGTGCGTCGGGTAAGATTCCCATGGACTGGAGGCGCGCTGTCATTGTGCCCTTGTATAAAGGTAAGGGATCACGTATGCAGTGTTCCAGTTACAGGGCCATCAGTTTGATCAGTTTAGCAGCAAAAGTGTATGGGAAAATTATTGACAAGAGAATGAGGCTGATATCTGATGGAGTGTTGTGGGAGGCTCAGGGTGGTTTTAGAAGCGGACGAGGGTGCATGGATCAGATTTTTTCTCTCCGCAACATCGTAGAGAAACAACTGGCTGTTAACCGGAAGGTTTTCTGCGGTTTTGTGGATTTGGAAAAAGCGTTTGACAGAGTGTTACGAAAGGATCTGTGGGGCATACTCCCGGGCTACGGGGTGAGCGGAGCACTGCTGCGCGCTGTGAATCCACTTATGAGGGCTGCACAGCGTGTGTGCGTGTTGACGGCGGCTTGTCCCCCTGGTTTGACGTCAATATCGGCGTCAGACAGGGTTGCGTGCTGTCCGCTCGACTGTTCATCCTGTACCTGGATAGTTGTCTCCAGAGAATGAGATCGATGGATGTAGGGATGCGAATGGGTGACCTAGTTGTGAGCTGCCTGCTTTACGCAGATGACGCCGTGCTTCTAGCCGAATCGCCGTCAGACCTGCAAACACTAGTCACTACTATGAAAGATGATTGCATGATTAAAGGCTTGCAGTTGATGGCGACGAAAACAAAAGTTATGGTATTTGAAAGGGAGGAATCCAGAACAGATGCAAGGATAATGATTGATGATGTAGTGCTGGAACAAGTGAATGAAATAAAATTGTATATCTTGGATGCGCTTTTAGCAGGGATGGAAGGTACACCGCTCATGTAGAAAGAAGAGTAGTGTTAGGAAATAAAGTAAATGGGGCGTTGGGCAGATACCTGGGCGCAAAAGATTTTAGCAGAAAAGCCCAGCTAGCAATCCACAATGCAGTCCTGATCCCAACGCTAACTTAAGGAAGCGAGAGCTGGGTATGGCAGAGTGTGCATGAAAGTAGAATAAACGCGGTAGAAATGAGGGCACTACGCAAAATCTGCGGAGTGACTCTCGCTGACCGCGTAGAAAACAAGGTTGTAAGGAAGGAAGTTGGTTTGAAAGAGAGTGTCGGTGTAAAAGTAAGAAAGGGCATGCTCCGATGGTTCGGACATGTAGAAAGAATGGTTGATGCAAGACTGACTAAGCAGATATACAATGCAAAAGCGGATGGATGTAGGAGTCGAGGACGGCCAAGACACACATTCCATGACCAAATAGAACGTGTTCTGGAGGAAGGTGATGTTAAGAGCCTCAAAAACCGACGCGCGTGCCTGAAAAGAGTTATGAAAGTCAACGAAGCGAGTGAGGCGTGTAAGAATCGTGCCTTATGGCGCTCTGTTCTCTATGCCTACCCCGCAAGGGATTTGGCGTGAAGTTATGTATGTATGTATGTAAACGTATCATAACTTCACGCCTTTTCTACCTGAAGCGGTAGGCAGCAGCTGTTAAGCGTCGTCTCGCCGCTATGTTAGGTGGTGAACCTATTGCTAAACCGAGAAAAAAGTTTTAAGCCTTCGATATTTATCACACATAACTTCCAAAAAATAATTTAGACAATTCATTGGTGTGCGCCTGAATTCGACCCCTTGACTTCTTCTTCAGAAGTTTGGTGCTCGACCACTGGACCACCGAGACTTTTATACGAAAATATATATCATCATCATCATTAGCCTTTTGCAGTCCACTACTGGACATAGGCCTCTCCTAATTTGCGCCACAGCATCCGATTCCTATTCCCGTCTTTTCCAGCAGCCTTTCTGAGGTCGTCTGACCATCGGGCTGGTGGGCGTCCTACACTACGTTTACCAAGTCGCAGTCTCCACTCAATGACCTTTTTGCTCCATCTACCATCGGTCCTTCGTCAGATGTGACCAGGCAATTGCTACTTCAGCGAGGTATGTCGGTTACTACAGTTCTCTGTGGGATATACTCATTTCTGAGTTTATCCTTCACAGATACCCTGGTGCCCTGGTTATGCCCTGGTGTATGACGGAATATTTAGCTGTATAAAAAATTATCAATATAATTTGTATACAATTTTGTCTAAAAAGTTGCTTTAGCTGCTAAACCTTTTAAACAAAATTGTATGCTAAAGTTTAGCACATGCGTTGGCGATAGGGATAGTGTCGTAACAGAAACCCACTACGATATTGAGATAAATAACTTACGTAACGTAAGTTCACGCCTTTTAACGGCTCGCCGAATCGCTACGTCACGTCCCAAACGCAATAGGTGGCGAATCTATTGCCATTACACCGGAAACAAAGTTGTCAGTCATCGATATTTATCACAGAAATCTTCCGAAAAGAATTCCTAGAAATCATTGGTGTGAGTCCGGAATCGAAGCCACGACTTTTGAATCGGAAACGGGGAGCTCTGGACCACCCAGATATAATAAACCACTTCTTTCTTAAAAATACTCTTGTCTTATAGGTTTCAGGAACTTTATATCCGAAGGTATAGGCAGCGTATATTTGCATTGGATAAATGAAATATACAGTTATTAGGTTCTAAAAGTTTTTTATTTAACTATTGTTTTTTATCACATAGAATAGTGAAAAGTCATTGCTGTATTGTGTTTATGGGGCAAATACATACAGTGTTTGTTTCACAGGATTTAAGCAAGACGCAGATGCAGAGTTTAGACTTAAATTTAGATTTTAATTAATTAACAAAACACAACATAACTTCACGCCTTTGTTACCCGAAGGTGTAGGCAGCAGCTGTTCAAGCCTCGTCTTGCCGTTATGTTTAAGTCTTAAATAGAATAGGTTGCGAACCTATTGCCATACCGGGTACACAGTTTCATATTTTAACTAATTCGTTGAATTAAATACATTAATTTTCGATTTTATTTTCTTAAAGTTTTCAATTAGTTTATCATCAGCATTAAGTAGTTGTTTTTTTTATGGGATAGGAGGGCAAACGAGCAAGCGTGTCCTGACCTAATGATAAGCAAGCAACGCCACCCATGGACACCAGCAACACATATAGTCTTACTGTTGTGTTGCCGACCTTTAAGGGATAGCGGATAGGGAAGGATGGGGAAGGGGGTGGGCCTCCAGGTACCTCTCTCACCGAACGAAACGCGGCTTGAGCCACTTCACGTCGATCTTCTGAGAGGTCGTGGTATTCCACCGCTCGAGCCGGCCCTTTATATTTGTTTAAAAGATGTTTTAAAATAAAATTATTAGGGTTTTGCAAAACGTAATAAAAAGTTCTTTAAAGAAAAACATAAAAACATAGAAGTCGAGGACGGCTAGGACAAACTTTAGTTGCGCAAAACCGTGAGTTCTTTTTTATGGTATAGGGGGCAAACGAGCAGGCATCTCACCTGCTGGTGAGCAACAAACGCCGCCCATGGACACCTGTACACATGTAGTGTTACAGTTGCGTTGCCGGCCCACACAATAGGATATGGACGGCGTCAGGAGTGGGATTGGAACGGGAGGAGGAATGGGATTGGGCCTCCGGATACCGCTTTGACCAAACTTTCTCACGAAACGTGGCAAAAGCCACTTTACGTCGATATTCTGAGAGGTTTTTCATCGGTCGAAAATGCAGATAGGCAAATTCGAGCAACGAACTGCATGAATCAACCACTGTTAAAAGTTGTGGAGGAAGGTGATGTCAGGAGCCTTAAAAACCAACGTGCATGTAGGACAAGGGTTATAAAAATAAAAAAAGCGAGCGAACTGAAGAGCATGATCGTGCAATATGGTGTTAGTTATGTATGTCTGTATAATTAATGTTTGATATGACACAAAAAAACGACAAAAAAGACAAAGTTAGACTTTCGCAAGCAAAAGAAAGAAATCTATTAATATTTGAATAATGAAAAAACATTTGTTTAATAAAGACAATGTAAAATATTTCACATCACTCGAGGTAGATTTTATTTGATTATATCCAAAAGCAAAAGCTACATTCAAGTAAAACTATTTGAAAGCAGCGATTGGCAGGTACATATTGACTTATGTATGCCTTTACGACCAAACTAAAACGAAATTTAAAACACATGTACATATTCCTGAAAGTTTCAGTGATTTTAAAATTGTATAGGTCATATTCAGTCAGTCAGTCAGCTGCGATTCATATTAAATGAGTGAGGAATACTCAAAATTCAGTTTTAAAGCTTTTTCTTTTATTCTTAGTACATTTTCTGCGATGTAGTACGTACTTCTACGCGAAAATATGTATAAGTAGGTATACTATGTAACTTCAGAAAGTCATCAGCATACCTACATAATTAAAGGGGAACTCAAACTATGAACTTCACAAACTAACTGGAAATATACCAGTAATGTATTGTATAGCTTAAAATAATATTTATCTTTTTATAACACCCACATATTTTTTTTGTCGTCGCGTTTGATAATTTATTACAACAGTTGCTCAAGAGGCTTCGTTTTTTGACACTTGTGCTTGCATTGTGTTACGGGTAAAAATAAAACAGTCACAGTTAACAGTCGGTCGGTGGTCCAGTGGTCGAGCACACGGCTTCTGATCCAGAGGTCCAGGTTCGAATCCTGACAATGGCTCACACCAATCACTTTTCGAAATTTGTTTTCGTAAGTTATGTGTGATAAATATCGATGACCGAAAAACTTTGTGCCCGGTATGGCAATAGGTTTACCACCTATTCCATTTGGGACGTAAACATAACGGCGAGACGAGACTTAACAGCTACTGCCTACAGCTTCAGGTAACAAAAGGCGTGAAGTTATGTTATGTATGTAAAAATAAAACATGAAATAAAAATAAAAAGAAAAACAATCTGATTTCTGTGACGTAAATTCGTATCGAGATTTTGAAGGCAACAATATTTCTTGTAATTTTAGGGCAATGGTCGATTTTTGTTTAGTTAAAAATTAAAGAAAACAGCACAATTTCGAATATTTATTTTAGTAACTGATTATGACAGTGATATATACATACATATACATAACATACATTGTCTCGGTGGTCCAGTGGTCTAGCACACGGCTTCTGATCCAGAGGTCCGGGTTTGAATTCTGACACTGGCTCACACCAATGACTTTTCGAAATTTGTTTTCGGAAGTTAAGTGTGATAAATATCGATGACCGAAAAACTTTGTGCCCGGTATGGCAATAGGTTCGCAACCTATTATATTTGGGACGTAAAGATAACGGCAAGACGAGGCTTAACAGCCGCTGCATACAACTTCGGGTAACAAAGGCGTGATATGTTATATTAAGTGTGTATTTTTTTCGTTTATTTTATAACTTTCCCCTTTTTTTCTAGCCAAAAATATTGCCAGATTGTAGTAGGTTACGCCTTGGCTTGTCAAAGTGTAGTTGTTTTAATTGGTGATGGAACCTATTCACACAAGTCAGCCACAAAATTAACATAGATCGATATGTCATTATTTACGTAAAATCATTGTTGCAATCCAAGGAGCCATCGAACAACTTCTTGATTCAGAAACGACCTACTATCCACGGAGACGATAAGGATATAGATTTAATAGATTTTATAATAATATATAGATTTCATATTTTGATGATACGGCCAAGCAAAAAAAAATACACGGTACTGAAATACGGTTTTATAATTTGGATTGTTTTTTATATTAAAACAGATACTTTTCTACAATGACCAAAACTATAATTTTGTAGTATGTTCTACAACATAAAAAATAATCATTACAAAGCGTCATTTTATCATTTCGATGACCTATCTCCAACCGATTTCCGCTCGGATTTGGCCTAAAATCAAGTTATACATTAATCAATTATAATATGACCTATTAGAAAAAAACGTATTTTGTTTATTTATTTTATTTAGCAGAAAAAAACTTTTGTCAGAACACAGCTTTTGTCCAGAAGAAGGTTATCATTGCATTGGACAATATTTTTTGATAACAAAACATAACATAACTTCACGCCTTTTGTTACCCGAAGGTCGTCTCGCCGTTATGTTTACGTCCCAAATGGAATAGGTGGCGAACCTATTGCCATACCGGGCACAAAGTTTTTCAGTCATCGATATTTATCACACATAACTTCCGAAAACCATTTCGAAAAGTCATTGGTGTGAGCCAGTGTCTGGAATCGAACCCCGGACCTCTGGATCAGAAGCCGTGTGCTCATAAACTGTGCCACCGAGACTGTTAAATTTTTTGATAAAATAGTTAAAAAATCTTTAAAATAGTTTTCTTGCGCTGTGCTGTGCTTTTACTGTGCCATACTACTAACAATTTTAAGCGTTACGCTTCTAATCGTTGCAGTGTGAGCACTCGCCAAAACACGTGTATTCCTGCTAGATGGTAAGTATATAATTTCGGTAGTATGGGGACAAAAATAGTCAAACAGTTGTCATTTCCGTGGTGTCATTTAGTGTAAGGTTAGTTAGTTAGTAGGATAGGTTCGTAGTCATTTAATTTATTTCAATATGGTATTTTCAATTCTCATTATTAATATGCTTTATTATAGAATTGTTGTCGATTTTTGTGGCTCCTAACATCACCTTCCCCTAGAACACGTTCTATTTGGTAATGGAAAAAAATCAACACGCGTGCATGAAACGAGTTATGAAAGTCAACAAAGCGAGTGAGGTGTGTTAGAATCGTGCCTTATGGTGCTCCGTTCTCTCTGCCTACCCCGCAAGGGATCCGGCGTGAAGCTATGTATGTATGTATGTATGTAGCAGTGTTATCTTTCTAATAAATGTCATTTTAAAATAAATTTAAATTTCAGTGAGCATTTTTTATTTCAGTGGACCTTTTGATACGTTTACTAACAAAGGTTTAATCATTAACTTCTGAGCGGTGCCACTGTTTGTGGTAAAGCGTGTCGTGCGTGTTCGTGTGTTCTGTAATTCTGATTAGTCGTTAATTTGTACTATCTCGTGTTTTCTACATTGATGCGTGCACGTCATGTTTGCACATCCGATCGTCACCACGGTCTGCTTTGAAAATCAGCCATACAGTGGTCAGTGTGACATAAATTCAAACTGCGACAACTACAGCTAAATGTAGATCCTGTTGTCGTCTCAATTAAGATTTATATATATCTATAATATTAGAAATTGTAATATTATAAAATTTCAATACTATTTCAAACGAAAATGAAACACTTTCCTTCTTTTTTTCCTAATATTCAACCTTAAATATTTTATTAAGTTTTCATGCTACTTTATGTCCACTTACGCATACGTTTAAAAAAAACGTTAAAATTTCTTTTTACTATCAAATATAGGTAATATTCATAGTAAATAATAAAAAATATCACCGAAATGATAAAAAAAATCTCCCTTGGAGAGTATCGTCCGTTTAATATTTGTAACTATATAAATGACAAAATATCATTTCGAATGCTTTTGTGCGATCATTCTCTACAGAAGGGATGTAATCACGTTTGTGGTCAATTGTATTCGTCCTCAACTCCTCATCTCCAATGTAAAATTAAATGCTCCATCAATTTCCAACTAGGCATACTATTTGGTTGTTAATTACATATCTGATTTTGGTCAAACTAGTTGGCTTTGAGGTGGTCAACTTGGTCGGGTCGAATGAATTTGACAGTATTAATTAATTACATGGAACAATTGTATTAATTTAACATCTGCGTTATTTGGTAATTATTAGTAATACTAGCGTTTACTCCGGACTATGCCAGTGAATATTTTCTAAGGATGTTAATTTTAAACATATTTAATGTCAGGCCAAGTAACGGGCTGGATCAACCAGTCAATTAATACTACCTCTGAGAATATGGACGTAAAGCCGAATACTGAGTTTAAAGTGTCAGGACCCCAACCTACTTCACGCCATCTATCTCATCGCATGGTGTTGCAGATGTCCATAGGCAGTCACTTACCTGGATCCTCTTGCCGAACAGAAGGCACATGGAAATTGGTACTGCAATTTTAATGTTTCCTGAACTCCCAAAAATCCCGCTGAATAAAGTAATGTATCTTTACTGAGCTGGAACCTCTGTTTTATATTAAAACTCTAGTATCAAAGATATTTAAAGGTACATTTAGCGTAAATTAATTGAGTGCAAGTACATAGTCTAAATACACTTCTAGAAAGACGAGAATTTTAAATATGATTTATATAGTATTTATTTTATAATGTCATTGGTTTTTCTTTTACAGGTAAGTTGCATTATGTTTGTTACTGGTAAGTATTTCATTAATATTCTTTATCTGATAATGCGATGTTGATGTTGTTCTGAGAATGATTATGTTAGAATGAGGGTTTTACAGTGTGTAGATTTAGAATTTCTTTTTTTTTGTAAAAACAAATTAACCGATATTAGAAAACAGAGGCCTAAATAAGAATAATAAGAAGACTAAGCCCCGAGTTCACCAAGATATGATTAAATCTTATTCAGGCGATTACGCCGTAAACGGGTCTTTAACAATATTTTGCTGTTCACCAAGCACTTAACATTGATTAGGTGCTGTAATCAACCGATTATGTTAATCCACCTCAATAGCCTCGTTTAACCGACGATAATGTCAACAAATGTGACATTTCATAAATAAAGTAAGGTGAAGGATCTAATAATGGATACTTGTACTATAGTGTTCATCAAATGTAAAAGCAATACAAGCAATTAGTACAAAACACAGACCAAGAGTCATTAGTAAAATATCATATCAATATTCTCAAGAATGCGTAGTAGAATTTATTACAGATACTTGAAGTTATGTATGTAATTATTAATATATTGTTATGAATACCTGAATATTTTTCTGGGAAATTAATTTTATATTGAAGGGGGAAAACTCGCAAGAGGGTAACCTGTTGGTAAGTGACAAACGCGGCCATACACACATAGATAGTATTCGAGTCGTGTTACAAGGCTTTCAGTTAAGATAGTGAGTGGAATGGTATGGGAGAGGGAAAGGGTGTGGGTATACCTCTCTTACCAAACGAAATGCGGGATGAGTCACATTACTTCGATATTCTGAGAAGCCGTGGTATTTCGAGAATGCGTAGTAGAAGTAGCTGTAATAAATTCTTAGAAATTTGAGAAGGTATAGGAAAATCTAAAATCACCATTGATAGACATTTAGGATCCAGTTGTCTATTCCCAGTATGATACAGACACTAGTATTAAATATCCAGTCATTGACATTGTTTTTGTCGTATCATATACATAATTATGGCAAAGTTAAACAGTATTTAGGAGACGAATAAATGAAATCCCGTTTAATTAAATTTATTTAAAACTTAACTATTTTAACAATATAGTCATTCCTTATTCAGTTTATAACTTTAAAACCATGGAAAAACTATGTTTTCTTTGAATAAATAAAAAATATCCATCGCTGGTTTATAGTCCACTATTGGAACCTCTACCCTAAACAAAATATAATGGAAGTCGCTATAAATTACATTTTAGATGAAAATAATGTTTTAGACTTTTTTAAATACTCGTAAGCGAATTATACGGGCACCCCATTTATTCCAAATATGACGAAATTATTTCGAAAATATGACGAGAAAGTAAAATAATAAAACGTATTCAACATGTTGCCATGGCAACGTCTGAGTTGCCATGACAACAGAGATCAACAGAATAAAACATAATGCTAATAAATAACAAAGGCATTTATGGTAACTGATCGCATTGCCATAACACGGTTCACATTTTGCAGTATATATTATTATCCTAACATTTTTGGATGTCGCTCGGATGTAAGTAAATGTATACAGTTTGCACAAATTTTACTTTATTTTAATAAGTAGCATTATACTACTCATTCTTTTACTATTCATTCGTTCTAATTACAACTGATTACGTAGCAGTCCCCATTTTATTTTTGGTGAACAGCATTAACTTTAAAGGTCCGATTATATTTAGAGCTCTATTTAGCTAACACTTCGTTATGTCATAGTTCATGAACTCCAGCCTAAGTGTGTACAAAAAGAGCGTTACGGCGCTTTGTCACCTCTGCCGATACCTAAAGGGTTTTTGTTGAGTTGAGTTAATATATAAGTAAGACTGACCTCCGATGAATACTCATATAGCTAGCTGTGCATGTTATAATTATTCTCATATTTAATGTGTAACTTGAAAAAAAATCAACATATGATGCGAATTATTATTAAAACATATCCAACACCCATGCCAGCTGGGAGTCTGCCCGACTGGTTGGCATCACTGCCAGTTCAGAGTGCCAATCTCCCAAACGTGTGTCGCCATCTGGTTGGAATCTTACGTGTTTCATTCTGGTTTATTGAACTCGTGTTATCGAAGCTGGTAGTTAGTGGAACCTGATGAAAAGTAGGTATATCATAACATAATTGCGGTACAATTATTATAAAAAATATTAATATTTACTAGTTAACCCGGCAAATTTTGTTCGGCAACAAAATAAATGAGCAAATATTCCATTTATTATTTTTCTTTAATACATAACGCCACCCACCACCAGTTGATATCCTGTATCGATTAAAATAAACCGCATCAAATTCCATTGTGTAGTTTCAAAGATATAAGCATATATGGGGACAGGCAGTGCAAAGCAACTTTATTTTATACTACGTAATGAACAAAAATTTTTTTGAAAAGAAGCAAAGATGAGGAAAAAGCTTACAGAGCGACATTTCTTGCGACTGCACTTCACCAAAATATGAGTATTTCCTTTTCGTATAGGTTCAATATTTTCCGCTTTTGCTGTACCTACCTACAATAATATTTGTAGTAACGAAATTTTCAGAGCAAAAATATTTAGCATAAGAATCTGAGCATAAGCATAAGAGTCTGCGAAGAGAGATGTCGTGCAGGAGATATGCACTGTATTGCTACAAGCGTTTACACGATATTTGATTTTTTATCTTACATAAATATATTTTGCTCTTTCCTTACCCTTTAGAAGCAACTCGTTACCGTTGCTTTTCTAGTTAATACGTTTTTAAATTATATGCTATAAATTATTGTGAGAAAAATAAATAACCGTATCAAAAAATAAACACCCTTGATAGATAGTTTTACACGTTAAATAAGACACACATTCCATGGCCAAATAGAACATGTTCTGGAGGAAGGTGACGTTAGGAGCCTCAAAAACCGACGCGCGTGCATGAAAAGAGTTATGAAAGACAGCGAAGCGAGTGAGGCGTGTAAGAATCGTGCCTTATGGCGCTCCGTTCTCTCTGCCTACACCGCAAGGGATTTGGCGTGAAGTCATGTATGTATATACACGCTAAATTCTATCTCCCGAAATAGTGGATTTTATATCTATATAAAAGTTGCCACTAGTCTTTGTGGTCCAGTGGTCGAGCACCCAACTTCTGAATGAAGAGGTCGTGGGTACGAATCCTGGCTCACACCAATGACTTTTCTAAATTAATTTAGAAAGTTATGAGTGATAAATATTGATGACTGAAAACTTTGTGCCCAGTATATTATTACAGACAGCGGTTTCATTTGAGACGTAAACATAATGGCGAGTCGAGGCTTAACAGCCACTGCCTACACCTTCGGGTAGAAAACGGCGTGAAGTTATGTAACGTTAAAAGTTGCCAATCTCCCATTCCCTAATATCAAAATACCAAGTTGGTAAGTATTTATATGCGTTTTGCTAATAATACTACAATATGGCTACTACTAGTCTTAATAATAAATTCAAATTCAAAGCAAAATGCGTAAATACGCAGTCTTAGTTTTATATAGTCAAGATTGTCGCGAGAATTGTAAACAAACTAGTACGATTTAATTGTGTGACCTGATCTGCTAAGTTAATTGTATTTTCAATTGCAGTTTAACTGAGTACTGATACACTAACTAAAGCTCGCGATAATCTTTTATAATTATATAAATTGAAACATAATAAGGCTATAGGCAAATTCTTCATTTTAGCTCACATAAATATAAGTTCCGCCATATTAGATTTAAAATACCTTTCGACTTTTATTTTTCCAGCTACTCTTAATAAGCCCTTTCATTTTATACCCATATTTTAGAAATGCCTAAAAAATATCTACTCCGCCATCTTGGATTGGACAAAAAAATACACTTTGTTACTTATAAAAAATGTAGCAACTGGGGCTCCGGATACCTTTACGCATTGACCTATATGATATAGACTTGTAGTAACCTTCTCAAAGTGTGACCACTGGCCATAAGTCTACAGGCTTATGCGAAGCTTATGTCAATTCAGTCATCTGTCAGACGCGAACCGAATAACAATAGGTACAAAATGGGTAAATGCGTAGTAAAAGAGTGCGATTCAAGATCGGAAACCCTTAAGAAATTAACCGGAATTACTTTCCACACGTAAGATTAATGTTTACATTAATATTAAAATACAGTAAAATAGATAAAATGTTGAATTTTCATAATTAGCTTCAGTGATACCACTAAAAACTTAGTTTTAGTTTCCCACATTTGTGGGAGAGTTATTAATTTATGGAAAAGGAGATTTTAAATATTTTTTGTTATAATAATAACGCTGCAGGGTGCCTAAATTTGCAGCACGCCGTGACAAGTGGGTGAAAATTATCCGATTGCTGAGAAAAGAAACTGACTGGCTACCTGCACCCGGGAGATCATTTATCGTCAATTCAAGTTGATCATTCGCTTTTTTTAACAGTGGTAGAGCCAAGCAGTTCGCTGCATGAATGGGCCGGCTCGACCGGTGAAATACCACGACCTCTCAGAAGACCGTCGTAAAGTGGCTCATGCCGCGTTTCGTTCGGTGAGAGAGGTACCCGCAGGCCCATTCCCCCCTTCCCCATCCTTTCCTCCCCTATTACTTAAAGGTCGGCAACGCAACAGTAACACTATATGTGTTGCTGGTGTCTATGGGCGGCGTTGGTTGCTTACCATCAGGTGACACGCCTGCTCGTTTGCCCTCCCATCCCATAAAAAAAATAAAAAATTGTTTCTAAGACTTTCGCGAATCCCACCCATTTCCCCGAAAATAAATATATATAAATAATAAATAAACGCGATATAATCCTAAAGGTTGTTTTGATCAAAAAAAAATTAATAAATGCCATAATTAATAAATACTTAAAAATAAGACTGTATCACGAAAGCAAATTATTCACTCAGACTTATAAAAAAGAGACTAAAAGGCAATTTTATACAAAACTTATGTTACACAGCGGTGTATGATCAATAATTCATCTGCCTAGCTTTTTCCCAATTATGTTGGGGTCGGCTTCCAGTCTAACCGGGTGCAGCCGAGTACTAGTGTTTTACATGGAGCGACTGCCTATCTGACCTCCACAACCCAGTTGCGTGGGCAACACAATCCCCCTTGGTAAGTCTGGTTGTTAGACTTTCTGGCTTCTGACTACCCATAACGACTAGCAAAGATGTTCAAATGACAGCCGGAACTTAATTAACCGGAATTTAACGTGCCTTCCGAAACAGGGAGGAACTCGTCATGATAAGATGGTCACCCATTCACGGACCGACCGCGCCAAGCGTTGCTTAACTTTAGGGACCGTACCCATACTACGTGACCCGTTTGGGGGGGGGGGAGCGGAGTCTTTAAAATACTACGGTTAGGTTACACCTTACCTACAGCGCTTTAAATCGCTGCTCTAAGGCAAGTGTACATAATTAGGTACAGATGAGTGTGATCCAATTTTTTTCGGAACAGCTGATCCGGTACGGAGTACACAGAGATCGTTGATCCATTCATTATTTCAGTTATCTTGTAATACATCTGATAAGAAATTAATAAGTAATAGTAAAATATTGAATTTATATTTATTAAATATTTTTACGAGTACATGGCTTGAAAAAGTTGGGTAAAATTTCGCATGGGCTGGCCACCCCACACCGCCATTGCAAATTTATATTGCCATCTTTGTCTAATCAAAGTGACGGCAATGTATTTGACATTTGTGTGACTGAGATAGATATATGTTTAATTTTAAATGTCTAGTGGTTTCAAAGCTACGTCATTGCATCTAAAAAGTGGACACACATTTTTTGACGCATTTGTATGAGGTTTGCTCCTCTTGTATATTTAACTCAGTGCCTTTACGACGATATTTTGAGAGGTCGTGATATTTCATCGGTTGAACTGGGCCATTCATGCAGCGAACTATTTGGCTCTACTACTATTAAAAAATTGTGAGCCATGACGGGACATCTGGCAGATGTGAAACATCGGAATTATTTTGTACAAATAATAAAAGTAATACAAATATTACGAATTTATTCCAGAAAATTATGACATAAACTGTCATTATTTTTTTCTGAAATAATTTCATTTCATCATGCATATTTACAGCATTTTTGTCAATGTTTAGGTTTAACGTCCTCTGTTGGTGTTGTGGAGTATTAGCAACTTCGAGATCCTTGCTCGCATGCATATATAATGTTTTATCGATAGTTCTTTAGATACGTGGTCCTTGGTTGCACCGCGAGATGCCGTTTTCCCTAATAATATTCTCACTATACAACTAATACGCTATTACCTTTTCACAACGTATAGTATATGTATTCCGTCATTTAATAAAGATGCGTAGTACCCGAAACCGACGTGACTGTGTGTGAGGCGAAAGATGTGTCAAGATCGTAGCTTGTGGAAAGCCAAAGTCTCTGCCTACCCCTATGGGATACAGGCGTGAGTTTATATATGTATGTATGTAATAAATATAGCCTGGCGATGCGTCGCCACGGCCTATGTGGCTACGCCAACAATCAGGTTTACTCTCGCCTGTAGATGTTTCACATCACAAAAAAATGTTGCGAACTACCACTAAAACTAGACTAATAACCATTTATAAATACAGATATATTTTTAATATTGAATAGTAAGAAGAAATAAATTAATTACAGTCTTTACAATATATACAATTAATAAACTAACTAGCTTAAAAATCACTTATAATATGAATACATAAAGTAATGCATACAAACAACAAAAATCACAATTATTTGTACTCGAATGGGGATCAAACTCGCTGATTTCTAATCTGCAGTAGGTTGTTTTACCATTTAATTGCACCACGTGGTCTAGACAGTTTGTGATAAACAGACAACGAATATACCTTAGCCTTAATATGTATATATTTATCTTTAAATATAAAAAAATCTCTAGATCTAAGAATAGGAAAACGTCTCTTATGTACATAAAAGTTAAGGGTAGCCCACCCCCAATTCATTCTTTTTATTTTTTCGTAAGTTTTATTATATTTTTAAAACAACTTACAAAAATACATGTAATAAACCACTAATTTTTACTTCTCTACTATCAACTCCTATTTCGTAAAATTTATTTTGTTGGCAATGCAACGTGTGCTGGGTCAGCGTGAATTTATAGTATATTTATGTATATATACTAGCTTGCCCAACAAACGTTGTATATATATATATATATTGTAGTTATTAATATTGCTGCACAATTAATTTGTAATGTAATTATAGTTTAATACGAAATCCATTAGGGGTACGTCAAATGCAGGCTCTCTATAATGACATGCACAATATCACCAGCCTGCGCTTGTCTGAAACGCTTTCCGTTTTTCAATATTATTTTACAGCAAACTTAAAGACGATTTTATAACTTTTTAAAATGACATCAGTTATAAAATATTTTTATGGAGTCAATATTACAGCATGTTTTTAACATAAAGGAACTTGGCAGTGGCATGTGAACGTCCAAAGTGGAATTTACATTTCAGTCTAGATTTACGATCGGACAGAGTTTCTCAAATATTGTCGGTTACGGGGGCATTTACATTTGACATCGTTTGCCTGTTGATATCGGATAGTGTTCTTTTCATAAGTAATGTAAAATAACTCAAAGTATGTGTGTTGTAATCATACATGTTATGATGTTAGCAACTGTTGCGTGTTTTACTGAAATATGATTTTTAGGTAACAAAACGTTTAAAAATATTGTGACCATTAAAAACCTTTTCCTACCTGAAGGTGTAGGCACCAGCTAAAAAGCCTCGACGTCATATACATACGTAATATATATGTATAAGCCTTATGATCCCAAAGGAATAGGTATTAGAACCTATTGCCTGGCAAAAAAATTGTCAGCTATCAATATTTATTACACTTAACTTCCAAAAAGAATTTCGAATAATATTTAATGGAATAACGAAATAAAGAGAACTTTTTAATCATTTTTTTGGTTAGTTGATTTTAAATTTAGTTATGACACAAATACATACACATTTGTTTTTGTCATACACGTAACTGTAAGTTTTTTTTTGTCAATAAGCGCATTTAGTAATAATAAAAATAAAAAAAACACCATATAAAATATACCACGGAATGACATCATGTTGAGAGCCGCTGACCAAAATGCTTGTAATCTATACTTCGATCAGGGACAGGTGACACATCATAACTGCGGCGCAGATGCAGAGCCTTTAAAGTGTCTCCCGATTATCCTTATTGTCATCCCGACTACTAGATCACAGTCATGTTATATCAGCTACATTGAAACTAGAAATTGCACTTTTAATAAAATGTATTAAAATGTATACTTTTGATGGACTTTAAAAATAATATAAATATAATCTATGGTTTTTCTAATGAAATACGGGACAAACGGGCGAGCCTGCAACACAGTTAGCGTTGCCGGCATTTAAGACTGGTTAGGGCGGTGTACCACTTCGATGTACCAATGAATCTTCAATATTAGCTATAATTGATAAAATCGTGTCTAATATCTTTATTCGAGGAGCAATAGGCACCACCACCTACTACGTGGGGTGATGGAAATCGGGTTGTTAGTGTTTCTTATCACAATAAAACGTGTCTGCTTAAAAGATATTTTATACTAGCATACATTAGCTGCGGTGACCGTTTTTAAACAACCCTGCACTTTTTCAACACCGTTTCAATTTAAAGATAAAACATAATATTTTTTCCAACATACATACGTAACTTCACGCCATTGTTACCCGAAGGTGTAGGCAGCGGCTGTTAAGCCTCGTCTCGCCGTTATGTTTACGTCCCAAATGGAATAGGTGGCGAACCTATTGCCATACCGGGCACAAAGTTTTCAGTCATCGGTATTTATCACATATAACTTTCCGAAAACAATTTCGAAAAGTCATTGGTGTTAGCCAGTGTCAGGATTCGAACCACAACCTCTGGATTCGGAAACCGTGTGCTCGACCACTAGACAACTGGCTTAGTAATGAACACTGTAAGTAAGTAAGTATAAGTAAGAACAGTAATAAAATATAATAATTTTTTAAATAAATCTCAAAAAACAAAAATATTATGACAACAAAAACTTTATTATTTTATTAATAAAAGACAAGTTACTTTACTCTCGAGGAAATACTTATCAAAGCCACAAGATTGAAATCGAGTCGACATCTTTACAGGTATTCTTTGTTTATCCAGACTTTCGATACAATCTCGAATATTCGGCTTGACCGGTGTAGAGTCAGTTTATTTGTAAGTTTCAATCCTCACAAGAACCTGCAAAATCTGTATGTATGTATATTTGTCTAAATGTATGTATATTTGCATATTGCATATATCCTACCTACTCCCTTCCCAAGTCGAATAATGTCGTCCCAAGTTGTCTGCATCTAACAATATTCACAAGATTGCGAGACTTTCGCTGAATTTTAAAGCATGTCGACATTGGCTGAATTTAAATCTTTACAATTTAGCACGTATCCATTTTCGGGCATTTGTTATATTTAGAACTAGCTGACCCGGCGAACTTTGTTCCGCATCAAAAGTAAAATTTGGATAATAAACAGTTCAATTTGTGCTATTTATCGGCACGCGTTTTGGCGCGCAAACGCAACTGCTATGTACCGCTATGTTAATACTGTAATATCTTCGTAAATATTCGTTTAAATTACGTACTGTAAAGGGCAATATTGATCTGTATTAAATGCACCATCAATTTAATACACTTAACTGGATGAAAATTAATGCTGTAATGTTTCAAATCGCTTCGTAAATAAGCCCTTATTTCTCGTAAAAAGTAAAACAATAAAAATGGTCATTGTGGGTTATCCCTAAGAGATAGACATATGCCCTCGCGGACTTTTTTGTAGATCTTTTAAAGGTGTATAACAATCTAGTACATTATTTTGTTTTATCACTTAGGGTTAAGGCAGCGTTTGCGATTAAAGATCTAAATCTTGAAAACTATCACTTTTTTTTTATTACAATATACATGTATTATAGATCAAAACCACTCCGTTGACACCCTCTAACTATTAAAAAAAACAGCATCAAAATCCGTTGCGTAGTTTCAAAGATTTAAGCATACAAAGGGACATAGGGACAGAGAAAGCGACTTTGTTTTATACTATGTAGTGATAATAAACGTATTTAGTCAACTCGGTGACCGTGTGGGTCGGCACACGCACCTTTATTATCAGAAGTCTCCGGTTCGAATAGGAAAATTACACAAAATTGTTTCCCATATTTGGCATTACGTTACACTAGCTAGTTGATATGTCGCATCATAATTCTGCTGCATTAAACAACAGTGAAGTTTAGAAATATACTATAATTAAAAATATGTTTAGTTTTATCATCATTATCATTTTATACAAACATAACTTCAGGCCAAATCCCTTGCGGGGTAAGCAGAGAGAACGGAGCGCCATAGGGCACGATTCTTACACACCGCACTCGCTTCGTTGCCTTTCATAACTCTTTTTATGCACGTGCGTCAATTTTTGAGGATCCTAACGTGACCTTCCTCCAGAACATGATCTATTTGGTAATGGAATATGTGTCTAGGCCGTCCTCGACTCCTACATCCATCCGCTTTGCATTGTAGATCTGTTTAGTCAATCTTCCATCATCCATCCTTTCTACATGTCCGAACGATCGGAGCATGCCCTTTCTTACTTTTACACCGACACTCTCTTTCAAACCGACTTCTTTCCTTATAACCTTGTTTTCCACGCGGTCAGCAAGGCTCACTCCGCAGATTTTGCGCATTGCCCTCATTTCGACCGCGTTTATCCTACTTTCATGCACACTCTGTCATACCGAGCTCTCGCTTCCATAAGTTAGCGTTGAGATCAGTATTGCATTGTAAATTGCTAGCTGGGCTATTCTGCTAAAATATTTTGCGCCCAGGTATCTGCCCCACGCCCCATTTACTTTATTTCCTAACGCTACTCTTCTTTCTACATGAGCGGTGTACCTTCCATCCCTGCTAAAAGCGCATCCAAGATATACAATTTCATTCATCTGTTCCAGCACTACATCGTCAACCATTATCCTTGCATCCGTTTTGGATTCCTCCCTTTCAAATACCATAACTTTCGTGGTTATCACATTCAATTGTAAGCCTTTCATCAAACAATCATCTTTCGTAATAGTGACTAGTGTTTGCAGATCAGACGGCGATTCGGTTAAGAGCACGGCGTCATCTGAGTAAAGCAGGCAGCTCACAACTAGGTCACTCATTCGCATCCCTACATTTGGCAATCTCACTCTCTGGAAACAACTGTCCAGGTACAGGATGAACAGCCGAGCGAACAGCACGCAGCGCTGTCTGCGCCGATATTAACGTCCAACCAGTCCTGTGCTGTGCAGCCCTCATAAGTGGACTGCAATGCGCGCAGCAGTGCGCCACTTACACTGTAGCCCGGGAGTAGTTCACATAGATCCTTCCATAACACCCTGTCAAACGCTTTTTCCAGATCCACAAAACCGCAGAAAACCTTCCGGCTAGCAGCCAGTTGTTTCTCCAGGATGTTGCGGAGAGAAAAAAAATGATCCATGCACCCTCTTCTGCTTCTGAAACCACCCTGAGCCTGCCACAACACTCCGTCAGATATCATCCTCATTCTCCTTTCAATAATCTTCCCATACACTTTCGCTGCTAAGCTGATCAAACTGATGGCTCTGTAACTGGCGCACTGCATACGTGCTCCCTTACTTTTATACAAGGGCACGATGACAGCACGCCTCCAGTCCATGGGAACCTTACCCGACCTCCAGCATAGATTGCTCAAGGTCAGGAAAGCATCCCGGATACAGGTTAGACCGTGTTTGATTATTTCAGCAGAAATCATATCAATTCCAGCTGCTTTACCATTTTTCATAATTCGTATCGACCATTCGATCTCTTCCATAGTAATGTCCTCGTCAGATGTTGGCGCAGCGGCGTCAGTCGTAGACTCACTCGCGGCGCCCACGTCCGGAACATACTCGTACATTTCCCCAAAATATTCAGTCCACGGACCCAATACATCGTTTGGGTTTGCAAGAATGTCACCAGCCTTAGACATAATTTTGTCCATTCTGGATGTTGATGAAGAACCCCGAGACTTTCTAACTTCCCTCCAAAAGAGTTTGTTATTGGCCTCGAAGTTCTCCGTCAACCTTACTTCCTCATTTGCAACTAGTCTTTCACGCTTCTCTTTCACTAAGGCTTTGGTAACATTCTTGCACGGCGGTAGATCTCATACTTTTTCTCTGTCATCATCATTCTGATTCAAACTTGAGACATAATCCAACCACGCTTTTTTCTTTCTTTCGACGCTGTATTTTACATCCGCGTCCCACCAGGCATCACCTCTCAGAATCTTATGTCTCTTTGCACAACCACATACTTCTTTTGCACTATCCACTATACTTTCTTTCATTCTTTTCTAGCATTCTTCAACGCCTAAGTCAGAAAGACTCGTGTCATTGAGTCTTTTGCTGGCTAGGTCTACATACAGACTCCGTACACTTTCATCTTCTAATTTCTCACACTTTATCCTTTCAAGCTCTCTGAAATGGGTACGCACTCACCAGTGCCTCCACTTCTTGAATAGCCCCACAAAGCGGCTCACCACCAGGTATTGGTCCGTATCAAGAGTGGGGCCTCTGTAGGCTCTTGTATCCCTTAGTGTGTTTCGGAGACCAGTCTACCAGAATCAGATCAATCATACACTTTTGTTCATTCCGTCTCCACGTATACGTGTGGATATCTTTATGATGGAATAATGTGTTAGACACAAGGAGGTTCCATTCCAAGCACACGTCCAGGATCGGCTTACCAGCATCATTCACTCTCTTGGCACCATTCGAACCAAGGATAGCCTCCTGGCCATCTCTCTTGGTTCCGACCCATGCATTAAGATCACCACACAGAATTATCCTTTCATTTTCTTCAACCAAATCCAGAATATCACAGTTTCCCAAAACTCTTATCATCTCATTTCATTGCATAGTATAAAACAAAGTCGCTTTCCACAGTCTGTCCCATTATATGCTAAGATCTTTGAAATTACGCAACGGATTTTGATAGATTTTTTTAATAGAGTGTCAACGGGTTAGTT
The DNA here is from genome assembly GCA_905147225.2 of Euproctis similis. NCBI lineage: Eukaryota > Metazoa > Arthropoda > Insecta > Lepidoptera > Erebidae > Euproctis > Euproctis similis. The sequence continues at coordinate 7,505,447 of LR990107.1, forward strand.
TGTATGTATAATTCATGAATAATATACTAAAAAAAGCAATAATTTTCGAGTTTTAGAACTTTCATTGTTATAAACCAAAACAGTGGCTAAAGGTCTACAAAAAAGTCTGCGATGGTGTAAGCCTATCTCTTAATGGGTAACCGACAGTGACAAAAATTCTAAAATGTACAATCTAATAAATTTTAAACGTTACGGCATTAATATTCATCCAGTTAAGTATCTTTATTAGCTTGTAAATTTAAAATCAATAAATTAATAAGGCCTGTTACAAAGATATTACAGATTTAAAATGTAGTGAAATAGACCGCCAGTTGATGTTAATAAAAACCAAAATTCACTTATTTATTGAATCTGAGGCGAAACAAAGTTCACCCGGTCAACTAGTTTGTAAATAAATATTTAGTTATTAATAATTTTAGTTTATAAACCATTACTACCTCAATTTAGTATGTACTTTTGTATTACGTAGACATTTTTACATATACCTACATATTTTTTTGTTAGTTTTTAGGTCAATTTAGTGATTATATTATGAATTTTAATCGCCTTATTAGTGATGTTTGTTACTAGTATACACTAGTTTCTACGTTTACTTACTTCTTATTTTAAGTAAGTGTACCCAATTCAAAATTATTTTATTAGTCGATGCCATTTACTATTAATAAATAGCGTAAAGTTCCGTTAAAATAATATTACTTTTTGATGTATTGTCCAAATTTCCTGGATTTAACACATTCATTCCGACACAATACTGTGATTATTGGTAAATCATGTGGCTAATCTATATATATATATATAAGAGATTTCCACCTATATATTGACTCATCACGATATCTCTGGAACCATAAGGCGTAGCGACTTGAAATTTGGTAGGATTATTCCTTTCGCCGAGTAGAGGTCAGCTAAGAACGGATTTTACGAAATTCCACCCACAAGGGGGGTGGCGGGGGTGTTAACAATGGAAAATTCCCATTTTTAACCTATAGCTGCTATCGACTTCAAATTTGTCGAAGATATTGCAGTATTAACATAGCGGGGCAGCAGTTATTACTTTTGATGCGAAACAGAGTTCGCCGGGTCAGCTAGTATATATATATACTAGCTTACCCGGCGGACTTTGTTCCGCATCAAGAGTAATAAATAAGTTAATTTTGAATTTATCACTTTTTCGGTATCGGTATCACTGGTATCAGTATCCCACTGATACCATTATTTAAAAATGATCGTAAGAATGATCCAACCAACTATAGCCATATTTCCATTTTACCTGCACTCAGCTAAATAATTGAAAAAATATTTCACATCAAATACTAAAACCATTTTAATTTAAATAATCTTTTTCACAAACAGCAGTACGGTTTCACAAAAGGTCGTTCTACCACTGATGCTGGCGCTTTTCTTAAGAAACATATTTTCGATTCTTGGAAGAACTCGCAGGATGCAATTGGCGTATTCTGTGATCTCTCTAAAGCTTTTGACTGCGTGGAACATAGCACACGTTTACGTAAGCTGAGTCATTACGGTATTAAAAACACTGAACTTAGGCTTGTTGCATCATACTCAAATAACAGGTTGTTGATGTAAACGGAGTGAGATCGTCTGGGATATTACAAATCGGGGGCGACGGCGGGGTGGACCAGAGAGCTGACGCACTGTCCTGGGCCACCCCAACGCCGGAGGAAGGCCGCCGCGAGGTTTTAGTGGGTAACCCTAGAATCTGATTGCAGTTTACTATTGTTTAGGAGTGCCACACTACCCCCCAGCCGCACCAGTACCAAAAAAAAACGGTATTACTCTAGTTAATACGCTCCAGTGGGTTCCTCAAGTAAAATGTTTATCGGGAACTTAACTCTGCTGCCTACGCGGTTGGTAAAGTTCGACAGCTTACTGATGTTGCAACCACCAGATTAGTTTATTTGCGGTATTTTGCTATGGGGTAGAGCAGCTGAGATTCATTCTATTTTTGTGATCCAGAAACGAGCTATTCGGGCGATTTATAATCTGTGGACCAAAGTCTCCCTTAGAGAACGGTTTCAGGAAATTGGCATATTAACAGTTGTTTCTCAATTTATACATGGCAATATAATGTTTGTTAGGAAAAACTTAAATATATATACTAAACATAGTGATGTACATAATTTTAATACCACAGGCAAGCATAAACTTGTCAGCAACGAGACGATACTTCACAGCCTAAATCGTACATCATCAATGACTTCATGGCGGACAAGTCGTCTTGGGACCGTCAAATTGCTTGCTCAACGCGAATTGTGTAGTTTGCGTTCTGGAAACATTTCTAATAGTAATCTACATTTCAAATTTTGTGTTTGCCTTGATGTTGTTTTGATATAATTATGCTACATATAAGTTTTATTATTGTACATACTTGTTGCACAACGTTAACCCTTTAAATAGAAGATGTCGCGCGCGTGTGCTCGACTAATATCATATAAGTTCTCTCATTAACTTGTAGGACGATGATTTTAAATTGTTTGGGTCATAACTGTGATGGTCCGGTTTTCTGAGTGCTACACCTTTTGTGCACGAGCCTTCTTTAATGTTTTCAGTAGCGATATTAATACTATTATAACAATTTTAAAAAGGTTTTGACAAGTGTAAATATGTGTATAACTCATGTGCCAGATGGCACATTAGTTTCTTGCCCGATTCTTCTCACGATAGCCCCTACACTCGGAATCGGGCCGCTCGTGGCGATTGCATCCTTGTTTTCTTTTTCCACGGCACTCTCCTCAAGCGCTCGTATTGAAATTTAAATGTTATTTTAATTTTAATAATTTTGTACATTGACTATTTTTAGGTGTCTCTGAAGACCTACGAAAATAAATCTGCTTTGACTTTTACTTTATCATATATGACGTATAAATACAAACCACCCCGTTAATACCCTTTATCTACTAAAAAAACCGCATCAATATTTGTTGCGTAGTTTCAAAGATATAGGCATATAAGGGGCAGACAACGGAAAGTGACTTTATTTTATACTAAGTAACATAACATACCATAACTTCACGCCTTTTGTTACGCGAAGGTGTAGGCAGCGGCTGTTAAGCCTCGTCTTGCCGTTATGTTTACGACCCAAATAGAATAGGTGGCGAACCTATTGCCATACCGAGCACAAAGTTTTTCAGTCATCGATATTTATCACACATAACTTCCGGAAACAATTTCGAAAAGTCATTGGTGTGAGCCAGTGTCTGGAATCGAACCCGGACCTTTGGATCAGAAGCCGTGTGCTCGACCACTGCGCCACCGAGACTTATACTAAGTAATGATGATAGTAGGTATATGCCAATATTTATTAAATTATGTTCTACTGTTTAACCCGTGATTGATTATCAAACATATAAATATACAAATATCCGTATTTATAACATTAGTTAAATTCAAAAATGTCCTTTCATGATTATGAGCACTATTTACTAGCCATTAACAATCGACTAATTTCGTGATTGAAACTGTAAAATTGAAGTTGGTTTGGGGATATATACTTTTAAGTATATATATAAACAAAACCAAATTTCATTCAATATTTGTGAATAAATAAAATATTCATTTGATAAAATTTTAAAAACTGCATCTACAAACAATTTTTAAGAACTAATTAAAAAGTTTTATAACATTTTGCACTTTTCATATTAAAACTTGAGGCTGTGTAATTTGTTAGAACTTAAAGGGAATAAATACTACGCATGCGTGTAAGCAGTTGTGATCTCGCAGTCCACTGGAACCGGAGCCGGCTCACACAGTTTCAGTACTTTCAGTACACCTTCGTAGTCGGTCGTGATCGGTTGTCGTCCCGTCTCCTAGATAACTCCCGCGAGTCAGTTTGATACATCCTGACGCTCGGCGAACTTTTTCTCTCGTTAACTTCTCTAACTTCTTTAATTTCTCGGTTAAAATAATTCGCAATAGTTAGTTCTTAATTTCATATAGATATCTCAACGCTTATATTTCATTAGTAAAATGCCTTTCAAAGGTAAATTTGACGAAATCAACAAAGATTGTGCCAAACATCAGATACCGCTTTACATTCAGATATATATTATTATTGTTATACATGTACTTTTCTTAGATTTTGTCTGGCGCTTTAATCGCTTATGGATCAGGTCTATGCGTAGATTACAACTGTAAATACTTCGCCTTTGCTTCGCATTCAAGGTAAGTAGAATATTTTTTATGCGTACATAGTATAAAAAATATTCTGATTAATTAAAAATCACCTTCTTTTTGATGTCAGTTAAAAAGTTAACATTAAAAATACATTTAATACAAGGATTTGAGGATTCATTTTAACAAAATAAATAATGCGAACATCATTCAGTAAATGCAAAAGCGATTTCTTTTTATTCTTAAATTTTATATTTAAAGTAAATATAATCCTATATATTTTGATGAACACTTTTGTATAGAATTCTTTAAATGCATTCAAAATTATTATATAATTTAAAATGTTCACAACTTGGTATCTCCAAATTTGTGTAAAGTACAATAATTGCTTTTGATAAGTTAAACTGTTTTTGATACGTTAAACTGCTCACTATTCGATTTTTTAATTAATTAAATGCTTCATAATCTTCATCATTACTGAGTTCATCATCTATAATTAGAAGTTTCCAAGCAAATGTAAGGTTTAACGTTAAGGTGCTGTATTCTTGTACTAACTAGTTCATATTTCATATTGTGTCTTATGGTGCATTGTCCTTTCTGCCAACCTCGCAAAAGTCTTAGTATGAAGTTGTGTCTTATATCTGTTCTATCTGTTCATAATTTACATCATAAAAGTTTCAATATAGAATGTTATGATTACATTTCGCATTACTAAGACAGATTATATTATCGAGGCAGGTTATAGTTAACACTCGTGTCATTACCATAAAGGACCTACAACTGATTTCGGTTGCCCATCTTTAATTTCTTCCGTGAGCATTTGACGTCCACGATTAAACCCTCTAAACCAATAATACACAGTGGTCTTTTATAGTGATTCACCTCCAAAGGCCGAACTGAGTTGGTCGATGAATTGTTGCTGAGTTAAACCACGTCGACGGTTGTAGTAAATCATCGCACGAGCTAATTCCATTGTAATAATTATAAGTAATACTGAAATCGCGCCGCTCAAACAAAACAATAAGGAGCCGGATAAAACAGATAACATTCTACAGCCAAAAAGTTCTAGTTTCAGATATAATAAATATTTTTTAATGATATTTATTTAGTGGCCAGTTCCGGATACTTATAGCAGCCCTTGTATACTTAAAACACGCAGGCCACGTACAGCTGTAAGCCGTACTTTAATCAGCACAAAATAATAACACTACATATGAGATTACGACTTTATTTGTAGACAAGTATCGTAATCTATTTTAGGGCATAGATATTTTATACTAGCAGACCCGGCGAACTATTTTCTGCATCAAAAGTAATAAATGAGTAAATTTCAGATATGAGGTTCAATTTATGCTATTTATCGGCTTTAACTGCTATCCCGCTATGGTAATACTGCAATATCATCGAAAAATATTAATCTTAATTGGATGGAAATTAATGCTGTAATGTTTAAAATCAGTCATTGTGGGTTATCCCTAGGAGATAGACATATACCCTCGCGGACTTTTTTGTAGACCTTTTGAAGGGGTTTAATAATTTAGAACATTATTTTAATCTATCACTTAGGTTTCAGCCAGGCGTTTGCAATTAAAGTGCTAAATCTCGAAAATTATCAATTGTTCTTTACAACATCATATTATTATATGAATTATGGATCAAAACCACCCCGTTGACACCCTCTAACAATTTAAAAAAACCGCAAAAAAATCCGTTGCGTAGTTTTAAAGATAGTTTTAAGCATATAAGGGGACTGACAGCGGAAAGTGACTTTGTTTTATACTATATATTTTAAGATAAAAAAATTGAAACAAATCTTATTCATAAAAATACTCAAAATCAAATAGATAAATAAAATTAAACAAGAATAAAACTTAAGAAATATTTTTACACCGGTTACAGTACCAGTACCAGTACAGTACACGGTGGAAATCCGCCATACGTTTAATTTTTAAATAACTTTAATTTCTTCATTTAATTAATACAAATCTCCTCCTGGCCATACTACTGCGATTAAAACTCTCTCATGGAGTTTACTTGTACATCAGCGAAGTGTATGAACATAGTGCTATTTAGTTTCTTAATATGAAGAGCAAGTCATAGCGAAATTGGCTGGTGTATGTATTCATTTCATACTAGGCCGAGCTAGAGCATGTTATAGCAATATATATTTATTATAATAGACAGTAAGCATTAGGGACCTTTTAAAAATTAATTTAACAATTAGTTCTATTAGTACTACACTACTTATTTTGATTTTCTTTTTATTGACTGCTCGGAATTATTTTCCATTTGAATAAAGGCGTGAAGTTAAATGAAAATGTTATTTTGATAAAATATGTGTAGTATGTAGTAATAGTATTAGAGTACACAATGAACATATATTTGCTAGCCTTGGCTGATGGACAAAAAGTGTGACAAATACTTTTTAAATCTACAAATTTCTAGCCGCAATTATTTTATAAAGTATATGCCGTGCTTTTGTCATGTCTTTGTCAAATAATGTTATAATAGCGAATGTGTATTGTTTAAAATTTATTTGTTAATCTTTTTCTCTTCTTTTTCTCTTTCTCTTGTTTCTTTTCCAAATTTTGCCGGATCTAAACTGTGTTTTCTTTCTGTTCTTTTAATCTGGCTCCCAGTTGTAATTATAATTTACAGAGAATTCTCCCTCTGCAGAATTTACGGCGAATATTTTTCAATATATCTCTTTCGCATCGAAATATTTAATTTGACCAAATATTAAGTGTATTTGGTCAAATTAAATATTCACACACAGACTGACAAGCCTTTGATCTTAAAAAAAATAATTTCAGAATTCATAGAATCAAAATTTGCGTCGTCTCTACGGAACTTTCGAGATTTTCATATTTTGACCGCTAAATTAGAAAGAGACAAAAGCTAAATTTCTAAAAAACTATTGTGTTCTTATAACTTTGCGAATATAATTTTTTTTTTTTTTTTTTTTTATGTGATAGGAGGGCAAACGAGCAGGCGTGTCACCTGATGGTAAGCAATCAACGCCGCCCATGGATACCAGCAACACATATAGTGTTACTGTTGCGTTGCCGACCTTTAAGGGATAGGGGATAGGAAAGGACGGGGAAGGGGGGTCGGCCTCCGGGTACCTCTCTCACCGAACGAAACGCGGCATGAGCCACTTTACGTCGGTATTCTGAGAGATCGTGGTATTTCACCGGTCGAGCCGGCCCATTCATGCAGCGAACTGCTTGGCTCTACCACTGTTAATATTCTAGTAATATATTCTAACTTTAGTTGTATGACGACTCCAAGTGCTCGAGAAGTCTAGTGAGCAAAGTTTTTTAGAATTTGAATTGATGATGACGATGTCATCCACAACTCTCAGGTGTGAAATGTCTTCGCCGTTTATGTTAACGCCACGTCCTTTCATCTAGATGAAAGTTTAGATCTAGAGTCATCATCTAGAGTACTGGACATGTTTTCCAATGCATTTGTAAATAGTTTAAGGAAAATTATGTCCCCTTGCCTTACTCCTCTTTGCATTGGAACTGATTCAGACTGCTGGTACTCTATAGGGACTAGCATATGATCGCAGAGTCATAGAGACTTTTCAACACCTGGATGTATCGCCAATTGACTTGGCATGCCTGTAAGGACTCCAGAGAGAGATAGAATCAAATGCCTTCTCATTGTCCACGAATACATGACACAGCTGCTGATTGTAGTCTTCTGTTTTTTGAATAATCTGCCGCACAGTGAGGATATGGTCTATCGTGCTGTATCCTTTTTGAAACCCGGCCTGCTTAGGAGGTTGATATTCGTCGAGTTTACCCGCCAAACTATATTTGGTCACTCTGAAAAACAATTTATATATATGGCTTTGCAAAGAGATGGTCGATAATTCCTCAACAAGGTGTTGTTACCTTTCTTGAGGAACAATGTGACTACACTCTTGCTCCATGCCTTAGGAGTTCTCCCATAAAAGAGGATAGAGTCAAATATACGCTGAAGTCCCTCCGACCTTCAAGCGCTTACTTGTATTCCATCCTCCCGGGGGGCTTTTCTATTCATATGCTACTTCAGAGCTATCTCGATATCATCTAGGCTTATTTGTGGCAGGTCCTCGCTATAGTGGTGGGTTAGAGTAGCTCTTTGCTGTCAGGTTCAGGACGAGACGCATGTGAGGTGTATAGTTGACTATAGGAGTCCAGAATCTCTGCAAAAATCTTCGGCCTAGACGTGACGGTTTCTTCGGTTCTTTTGTGAAATGGGCTCGACCCAGCGCCCCTACAAAGATTTTGGACCCCCGATTTTTCTCAATGATATTCTTAATGGCACTCGTAATTGAGCTTTGAAAGTCACGTCTCACAAGTTTGGAGAGTTTCTTGTTCAAGACCCAGTGGTCCCCTGAAGGAAGGGTGGGATATTGGATGACGTTGTCTCATAGGCTGCAGACATTCCGAAAAGAGGTCGGATCCCTTATTGGTATCGGTCGCGTTCTATAGAATCTAGTACCCTTGTCCCGGAGAACACCTAACACTTGTTCGAGATCTTGATCCATATTAGTTATGGTTTTCAGAGTAGCAAATCGGTTATCCAGTTTTATTTGGAAGGTTTCAGATCTTGCACCGATTTGTACCATTTTCGGCCGAAGTGTAGACTTCATCATACGGACCCGTTCAAGATTGAAATTGACTAGTTGACCTAGCGAACTTTGTTCCGCAACAAAAGCAGTAAATAAATTAAACAATATTTTACTAAAGCAAAAATAAATAACAAAATTTTGGATTTGCCACTTTTTCTTAACTACATCAAATTCAAATTATAATTTAAAACCACCCCGTTGATACCCTCCTTCTAATAAAAAAAATTGCATCAGAATCCGTTACGTAGTTTCAAGCATACAAGAGGACAGACAGCAACGAGATAGCAAGCAACTTTATTTTATACTAAGTAATGATAATGATACCTAGAATTACTTGGTAGAGTCATCAATTATTAAGACATCTCTAAATATCTCTAACTTTTATCCGTCATGATGAAGTCAAGTTTTTCGTCGTAAAATCCGGGCTTTGCGGAGTCCACATACATTAGGATTGATTTTTGAAAAATTGTTTTTCATAACACACATTGTAAAACACATTGTAAGTCTCGGTGGTCCAGTGGTAGAGCATTCCACTTCTGAATCGAGAAGGTTGAATCCTGACACTGGCTCACACCAATGACTTTCCGAAATTGTTATCGGAAGTTAAGTGTGATAAATATCGATGACCTAAAAACTTTGTATTGGCAATAGGTTCGCCACCTATATTCCATTTGGGACGTAAACATAACGGCGAGACGAGGCTTAACAGCCGCTGTCTACACCTTCTGGTAACAAAGGCGTAAAGTTATGTTATGTTAAATTCATAACAAAGAGCTTCTCCTACTCCACGAAGAAGAAAAGTAAAAGAAAAGAAAAAAATAAGAGTAAAAAGTCCATGCGCATCTGCCCCCTATGATTTCTGCTATCAAAACCGTAAGATCCTACTACCTATTCACCACTTGCTAGCACTTCCACTTTAGTATTAAGTTCCCTAATAACAATGTTGAAGTGGGCTTTATATGTGGGATGCAAGGCTTTCAAAATATCCTCATACATTTGCTCCACTTCAACATCCGAATGTGACGACGTTCGTGCGTACAATTGGATTACTGTAAGGCTGTACCTTCCCGTAAGCTTGATCTCAAGGTACGTGACCCTTGTCGACACACTAGAGATTTGTTTAACGTAAACCATGGCCACCGCCTTGGGTCAGTATAGCGCGCAGTTTGTATGAGAAGAGAAAAGAAGTGAGTAAGGAGTGTGAGGTGTGAAAGAACTGTGAGAGTGCCTTATACAAGCGCCGCAAGGAATTTGGGGTGAAGTTATGTATGAACATTAAAAGCCAAGCACAAAGTCACTGAAATAACATTTAAAATGTTTAAAATCTAAGACGAATCGAGGGCTCTACGCAAAATCTGCGGAGTGACTCTCGCTGACCGCGTAGAAAACAAGGTTGTAAGGAAGGAAGTTGGTTTGAAAGAGAGTGTCGGTGTAAAAGTAAGAAAGGGCATGCTCCGATGGTTCGGACATGTAGAAAGAATGGTTGACGCAAGACTGACTAAGCAGATATACAATGCAAAAGCGGACGGATGTAGGAGTCGAGGACGGCCAAGACACACATTCCAAGACCAAATAGAACGTGTTCTAGAGAAAGGTGATGTTAAGAGCCTCAAAAACCGACGCGCGTGCATGAAAAGAGTTATGAAAGTCAACGAAGCGAGTGAGGTGTGTAAGAATCGTGCCCTATGGCGCTCTGTTCTCTCTGCCTACCCCGCAAGGGATTTGGCGTGAAGTTATGTATGTATGTACGAATCCGTACCAATATTTAATATTTCTTTATGGATATCGCTACATCTAGAGTTGGAGTAACACCATTTTTTATCAGACTTAACTTCCGAAAAATCATTAGAGCGTACGGAGCGTACTGGGCTGGTACGATCGCACGATTTCTGAATCAGAAACGGGGAGCTCGACTGTTGGACCACCGAGACTCATCTCAGGAAATCGACATAAAGTGGTCAATGCTGTACTTCGTTCGTTGAGAGAGGTACAGGTTCTTTGTCTTACCAATCCTCATCGGTGGCGCAGATGTCCATTCCAAGTCGCTAACGACCAGGTGGCCCGCTGGATTTTTGGCCTCCTCTCTTAGAAAAAACCAAGTAACCTCTTTATAATTCCACAATTCAAGGCCTTGTACCATCCGTATCCAGATAATTTTATTACGCAGTAGATTCTCCTGGTGGAGGAGATTATAGAAGCCTTAATATCCTGTCTGTAGTTCATCATTCATCTACATTTCAAAGCACTAAATTTTATTTTTGTGAGAATTACTTTTTTACCACTTTGCACCTGTTAATTAATTTTATATAATCCATCCTTTGTGTTACTGTTCACGGTACGGTAATCTATATTTCAATTGATATTACCAACGAAATTCATAATTAAAATACCGCATACAATCATGCATCAATGGTTGTTCGGAATACATACCTTTTTTTTTTTTTTTTTTTTATGCGAGGAAATGCTTTATGCACACTCCCGCCTGGGTAAGGCAGGGGGTAGTGTGGGACTCCCAAAACAGTAAACTGCAATCCAATCCTAGGGTTACCCACTAAAACCTCGCAGCGGCCTTCCTCCGGCGTTGGGGTGGTCCAGGATTCAGTTAAACCCCTCTGGTCCACCCCGCCGTCGCCCCCCCTCCGTCACGAGGGGGTGCTCATCCTCGGAATACATACCTAGAAATTATTAATTGAAACAAAATATTAAAGTACATTACTTTCAATGAAATTTTCATTTTAAATGGAAGCTGTCGTCCAATTACAGGAACAAAAAATTGCGCGCAATATACAAAAGCTTATTTTATGAATCTAGTTCCTAGTATTTTGTTATGAAACTAGAATTCACAAGCCGAACTTACACGGAAACTATTAACAATTCAGTTTGATCCCAACTTACTCTGTTATTTTAACATGTTTTAATATAACTAGTTTAATAACTAGCTAGTTATAACTTGTAGTTATTACATATTAAATAAAGTTTTGATGAAATATAGTACCTCTCAAATATACAAACTAACATTTTTCTTATGTATGGATTTTACAATTAAACAAACTTTTTTCAAATACAAATTAATTAAAACTTCTTCAGTATTAGATGCTTACATTATTATAGGTCCGAAATCGTCTTTTTGCTTTTATAATATCATTTTACGAAAACTAAATTTATCACCTTCTAACATTACATGTTGATGATCTGCTCCATTTCATATTTAAATTACTTATAGAAACGGTATGTTTCGCTTTTATTTTTTATTCTTTTATTTCTAGCCAATAATACGGTGAAAGGGTGACTTGTGATTGAAAGAAAACTCTTTTACTTTTTTTCGACAAGCCCGCATCCGCCAAGCCCGTGCCTTGTATTATAGAATTCCCTTCTTAAACTAAGAATAAGCTCTTACGTTTATGTTTTTTTTTTTTCATTTTAATCAGATATTGCATTAATCCTAGTCCGGCGTATGGCGTATATATAGTCGATATGTTTTTAATTAACGTACTGAGGTGCACTCTGATCAAGTTATTAGCACAGTGAATATGTCATCGGTTTTTCATACCTTATGAAAATTTAATTAACTTGGAAGGTTTTAAAAAATATAAATAAAGGAACGGGTTATTGCAGCCGCATTTTTTCATGTAGACGTCTGGATGTCTCGATTGAAGTATTTCTTTGACTATGAAATTTTTAATCAAAACGTGTGTGCAAAATATTTTATTCTTATTCAAGTATAGACTTTCAGGCACATAGTTGTCTTTGTCTACCTACCACATACTGTATTATACATGAAGCATCTAACCTGTTTTTATTTATTCGTTTGAAATAAAATGTTTGAATAAAGGAATCGAACTAAAATTACCTATATCCTATATTTTCTGAGTGTGAGCAGTTTTTGAACTGCCAAAAATATGTCGGGACTCTATTTTCTATTTATACAAAAAAAAATATTCGGAAACATCAAAGAGCCAAAACTGAATTGTGTCACTCAATCTCACTTTAGAGCCAACGTGTCCATATCAGTTGCAAATGGCATTCGTAAAATCGCATAGCCAATATACGACGTCAATATCAAGCCTTTGTGCAACAACCGAATTGAGTATCCAAATTTTGGGAGCTTACTTATGTACCTACGTTTTAATTTCAAATTCACATTGGAAATGTAACTGTGCGAAGTTTCATTTTATATTGATTTTTATAACAACATCTATAAAAGGTTACATTAAGTAACCTTTTAAAAACGGACATTGGCAAAATAGAAAACAAAAATCAGAAGCCATAAAACAAAAATATAGCATCTGTATTGCTGATTTTAAAAACGGAATCTATATATAGGAATAAAGAAGACCAAATAGGAAAAGTCAACTTCAATGACCGAATAAATAGACAATGTATTAAAAGGTAGCCAGCTTCCGTATATCTCATTTACCAAACGAAACGGGGCGTGAGACGACAATTTCCAGAGAAGTCATGGGAACTATCAAAAATATTCAGAAACTTAAAATTTTTCTTGATCACATTTGTTCTCGATGATTAGTCATTTTCTTTACATCAAAATTAATTATTCATAAAACACAGTAATATCCAGACAAAGTATAAGTTATATGTGTTGCAATAATATACTACGACAGAAATGTGAACTTACATAAACACAAAACAGACATAAACTAGTTAATGTTCATGCGAGACAATGTTACACTACTACAGTCCAGATTTTATAGTTGAAATTGCTTGTGTGTCGTAAGTGACTACTTTAAATGTATTATGTGACTACTATGAACTAAACCTCACACTAATACACGGCTCTAGGACTATTAAAAAAAAAACTCTTCTAGAAGATGTAAAATAACGTGTTTGATTACAAGATACTTTTTACAAACAGAATGAGAGAAATCGATCACGACTACTTATTATTTTTTGATTCTGAAAATTTAAAAACGTCAACCATTAACATAGTAAAAAGTAGTTAAACTTAAAAATTATAATATAAATAAAAACCAAAAAGTATCTACATTGTACATACAAATTTAGATATCAAAAATAACATAAATGATATTCAAGAAAAATATGATGTCTTAGAAAAGGTACTCAAAGAAATCAGAACCAAGAGCAGCATAAGTAAAGCGGGTAAAAACAAGTAGGAGCCGAAGCAAGAAACTTGATCAGACAAAGGAAAACTATGTTTAATGAGAGCATAGTATTATTATATTAATAGCTGGAATATTAAAATTGTATTCTGCCTTTATTTTATTCTAGGAAACCATCATATCTTGTTTCATATTACATAATTGTTCTCTAGTCCAAAGTATAGTTATAGAGGATAGTGTTTTACGTTTTGACTTGTTGTTTTTTTTTTACTTAATAAACATAATAAGCGGTGCAATATCGATATTATTCATACAGAATTCAAAATAATCTTTGATGTGTTCCAGGATCTCAATCTAAAACTACTTGATATAGATAGTATGAATGTGAAATGCATATTTAAAAAAAATTGTGTTGCGTATCCATGAATATAATTTTGTTCATTTAATATTTTCAGCATATAATTACATATCAAATAGAAAGTTGCATGTTTAGTCGTATATTTAAATATACGATATAATAAATTACAAAATTAAGAGTTTGAACTTTGAAACTTTATTCCGATGAGTTATTCATAATTTCACTAATATCTGTTTATCTTATCGTATTCTCGTTTAACAGAAAGTATTTATATAGTAGAAAACATATTTTCCACCGCCGGTTACTATTAATTGACTCAACGATACTTACTACATATACGAAACCGTGATTAAATTAAAACTTATTTTATTACATTAGGTGTTTGGGTTGAGTTTTGTTAAATTATTTTTGTTCTATTATACATATAGTTTGCTGAAAATATTTTAAACTCTTTCTCTCTTTCTCTTCTAACATAAAGGTTAATCAAATCCTTAAATTGATGTCAACCGGTTACTGAACAGAGGACGGTTAAACATACATTTTAAATACGAATCTCATATTATAACATAAAATATAAAACAAACATAAAACTCATAAATAAAACAATGAACGATTTCTATACCTCCACATAAAGTTCCAACATTGTGCACTTTTCACAGTGAAATTTGAGGTACTATCATTTGTTAGAAGTTAATGGAAATACTACGCATGCGTGTAAGCAGTTGTGATCTCGCAGTCCACTGGAACCGGAGCCGGCTCACACAGTTTCAGTACACCTTCGTACTCAGTCGTGATCGGTCGTCATCCCGTCTCCTAGATAACTCCCGCGAGTCAGTTTGATACATCCTGACGCTCGGCGAACTTTTTTCTCTCTTTAAATTCTCTAACTCTACACATTTCTCGGTTAAATTCATTCGCAATAGTTTGTTATTAATTAAAAATAAATATTTCAACGCTTATATTCCATTAGTAAAATGGCTTTCAAACGTAGATTTAACGAAAACAACAAATATCAAATACCGCTTTGTATTCAGATATATGTCATTATTGTTTTATATCTGCTTTTCCTAGATTTTGTCTTTCGCTATTATCGCTAATGGATCAGGTCTCCGTAGATCATACCTGTAAATACTTCGCGATTGCTACGTATTCAAGGTAAGTTATTTAAAAAAAACACCCGCGAATTGAGAACCTCCTCTTTTTAAAAGTAGATTTAAATCCAGACTGTCAAAATAATATTTTTTATAGCATTTAACACAAAGACTTTTTAGCAAAATATACAATGTATGTTTGTATGTTTTGCCACAAAAAGCAAAAGCGATTCCTATTTATTTTCAGTTCGTTTTATACTACTTAGCAGTTTATGAACGAGTACCAAATGTAAAATAAAACTAACTAACTTTATTGAAATATTTTTTTAAATGCAATCAAAATTATCATTTAATATACAATGTTCACAATTTGGTATCTCTAAATTTAACTTGCCATTGATAGCTTCTAGATAAACTGCCAATATTCAAACATTTTCGTGTAATAATTAAACGGTTCATCACCATCATTGTTGTGTTCATCATTTGTAATTAGAAGTTTCTAAGCAAATGTAAGGTTTTACTCTAAGATGCTGTAATTTTGTACCATCTAGTTGATATTTTATAGGAATTGTGTGTTTTTGCGCTCTGTTCTTTCTGCCTACCTGGCAAAAGAAATAGTATGAAGTTGTTTTATTGTTCTATCTGCCCCTAATCTACATTAAAAAAGCGATTAGTATTTTATACTTACACTAGCTTTTGCCCGCGGCTTTGCTCGCGTTAAGAAGTAAAGGTTTATGCAGTTTTACTTTTGTTTAGCGTGTAGTAAGTCATAAGTAAGTAGTAAGCAATATTCAAATATCGTTAAAAATATACTGGTGTTAAATTGTTATACCGTGCTGATATTTTACCATGTGGTGTACAAATTTTTTAGGTTATACAAGTAAAATAAAAAATTAGGCCCTAAAATCTTCTTTGTATACAATATTCTTATCTAATCTGTTATTGGGCGCTAAAACTATCAATCAAGTTATCGGGTGAAATTACTCGTGAGCAAGCAACATAAAACTTTCCATGAGAGGAGCCATGTTCTTTCATGTGAATTAGGGAACAATTGACGTCTGCCATTTTTTTTTTCTTTTTAGAGAAATTATGTACTTATAAAGATCGATAAAAGTGAATGAATCGATACAGACATAAAAAATTTGTAAATTTAAAAAATGTTTAGGTGAATCCCTGTTTCATTTTTATTTTTTCTTTAACTTTAATTAATTGATTTTTGCCCAACACTGTAAATTTATAACTACGTTGTACGTATTTCTTCAGTATTTTCAGAAATTTCTTCTATTTCTTCATTTCTTCAGAAGTAATCAATGCATTTGATTCTACTTATTAGCTTCCGATTTTAGAGTAACATACATACATACATAACCTCACGCCAAATACCTTGCGGGGTAGGCAGAAAGAACGGAGTGCCATAAGGCACAATTCTTACACACCTCACTCGCTTCGTTGACTTTCATAACTCTTTTCATGCACGCGCGTTGATTTTTCAGGCTCCTAACTTTACCTTCCTCCAGAACACGTTCTATTTGGTCATAGAATGTGTGTATATCTGCATTGTATATCTGCTCAGTCAATCTTGCATCATCTATCCTTTCTACATCTCCGACCCATCGCACTTTTTCACCGAAACTCTCTTTCAATCCGACTTCCTTCCTTATAACTTGTTTTCGACGCGGTCTGTGAGGGTCACTGCGCAGATTTTGTGCAATACCCTCATTTCCACCGCGTTTATGCTACTTTCATACACACTCTGCCATACCCAGCTCTCGCTTCCTTAAGTTAGCGTTGCATTGTTAGCTGGTATTTTCTGCTAATATTTTTTGCGCCCAGGAATCTGCCCAAAGCTCCATTTACGCTTTTCCCTAACGCCACTCTTCTTTCTACATCCGCGGAGTAACATCCCTATTATTTTAAAAGAAAAAGGGACAAGGTGATGCAACATGGTAATGACGTTCAATTGGTTAAATCAGAAATTGTTTGTTGTTTAGAATGATTTATATGTGAAAGCAAATCGCGAATTTTTTTGAAACTACAATAAATATGTAATCAAAACTAAAAGTTACTTTGTTTGTTTTAATTTATTCGTTCCATTAGGCACTGATAGGTTCATACAAACACATTTAAGTACATCCTTCATCAGCACCTATTTGTATCCTCTTGAGGGTAGAATTGATCAAAATATTTACTTAGCGGATGCTTAAGTCATAGTAGCTTTATGTACGCAAAGTCACAGCCCGATCGGCTTTAGGTTGACATATTTCATAGAAACTTTCATCCCCTATTTTAAAATAGGGGATGAAAGTTTCTATGAAGGCTGCTGATGCTTAAGTCATAGTAGCTTTATGTACGCAAAGTCACAGCCCGATCGGCTGTAGGTTGACATATTTCATAGAAACTTTCATCCCCTATTTTAACCCCTTGAGGGTAGAATTGATCAAACTCTTTACTTAGCGGATGCTTAGGTCATAGTAATTTTATGCACGCAAAGTCGCAGCCCGATCGGCTTCAGGTTGTCAAAATTTCATACAAGCTTTCATCCCTTATCCCCTTGGGGGTAGAATTGATCGAAATCCTTGCTTTGCAGATGCCTAGGTCGCAGCTATATGGATGCAAAGTTGTATTGACCGTTCATCTGAACTTTATATATTAATTTTATGGCCGCAAGGGGCGTTAAAAGCGTTAAAAGATTGCAAGAAAGATAAGAAGTTCCACTTAGTTCTACTTCAAAATGATTAGCGAGATCAGTAGAGATAACGTTTTAATTTATTGGAATATACCAAACTAGCTGACATTCAATTGGATAAGCAAGAATGTCAGTGGTTCTTTCTTTTTTCGTCGTTGTTATAGAATGCATTATTTAGTAATCGATACTAGTCGGTAGCATTTTGCAAATTTGTAATAATTGAACATTTTCTTCTTTTCAATTTATTTAAAAAGTGCATAGGTGGAAGGATGTAGAAATCGATGACCACCACAATGTTCTGCCCATGACGTAATAAAACTTGTCTCGTTAAAAACGAATGAGTTTGTATAAGAAGAGAGAAGAAGCGAGTAGGGAGTGTGAGTTGTGAAAGAAGTGTGAGGGTGCCTTAAACAAGTGCCGCAAAGCACTTATTGTGAAGTTATGTATAACCATTAAAACCGACCATGAAATCACTGAAATACTATTTAAAATGTTATATTTACAATATTTTGATTTAGTAATGTGATATATTTCTGCTAGGATATCGCAACGTCTAGAGTTGAAGTTTCTAAACGGATTTCGAACCGAGATATTACCGGCTACGAGGAGAGTAGGTAGTGCTTAAGTGCTGCATTAGCTTTGTTGAAAATTTTCAAGTGTCAATCGCAACTCATTCTTTTTAAAAAGCCCACAGATTTAATTTTCTCTTTTTTATTACATTGGAACTTACAGACCATCAGTAGTACCTCGGTGGATTCTTTTTTTATTATTATCCCTAAACTTCTGCCTTATGTTTTACAATTGCTTTTTCATTATTGGAAATTTCTTCTATATTTATGAAAAAGTATTTACGCTTTTTCCATCATCAGTAGTTGAGAATAATTGCTTTAGAATCGTTACTTGGTAGTTTAATCAAGTTTCTCGTTTGAGATTGAAATGCCATTCTCCTAATAGACACGGATTTAATGTATAAAATTTACATCTGTTTTAGTTATTATATTCGTATTTCATTATTATTCGATACGTAGTCTGATCGATATTCCAATTTAGCTGTATTAATTGATGTCCAATAAACAGTTTCTAAATTACCCAAATATATGCTATAGGCATAGTTTATAATTTAAATTATTTATTGGTATACGATATTATCATGCTTTTTGGGTCTAAAATGGCCTTTAGTCGTAGTAAATACCAGGTCATCTCACGACAACATTAGCTAACATAACTTTACGCACAGCAGCTCTACACCCGAATGTGTAGGCAGCAGCTGTTAAGCCTTAGACTTGCCGAATCGTTACGCCCAAAATGGAAAAAGTGGCGAAACCTATTTCGATACACGATATCGATATTAATCACCCATAACTTCCGAAAAATCATTGGTGCCAGCTATGAATCAATCGCACTACTTCTGGATCCGAAGATCCGGATCCGGAATACAAATTAAATACGTACAAGTTAAATACATTAACAAGAAGAATTAATTACATTATATACAATTAAAAAACCACCTGAAATCAAATTTCTCCGCATCGCGGTCTACTGGCAGCGTGCCCAGAAGACTGGCCACATTGCTACGCTGAATGGCAATGCTAATCCTCTGTGCGAAGAATAGACCAGCCCTCTGGTCTCGCAGCTTCTTTGCAAGATCTTTGTAAAGTGAACGAGCACTCGGACCCCATGTCCCCAAAGTCTCAACCCCAAACGGCTCAAATAATATTTAGTTAATTACATTATAAAAATTAAACAATTAATATACCTTCGAAGTTTCAGGCAACATCCGACGTTTTAACTGTAAGTTGACCAGTCGGTCATATATTCAGAACAAAGCTGCAGCAGAGCATTTTTTGATTGTAATGTCCGATTTCTAAAAATTACGCCATTGTCAAAATTTGATTCTTTGGCAGCCAGTATAAAAATAGTATATAACAGTACATTACTGCGAAGATGCCTATAACACTTTCATTGAGGAAAAATAATCAAAATTTTCATTAAGTTTCGGACCGCTTACTTAAAATTTTAACAGTAGTAGAGCTACGCAGTTTGCTGCATGAATCAAAGTCAAAGTCAAAGTCAAAATAACTTTATTTTTATAGGTCTTCACAGACACTTAAAAATAGTCAACAAGTACAGATAACATTATAATTTAGAATTTAATAAAATAAAAAAATAAAAACAAACACGAGCGCTTGTGGAAAGTGCCTCCGTGGAACAAAAAAAGACACGGACGCAATCGCCACAAGCGGCCCGATTCCGAGTGTAGGGGCTATCATGAGAAGAATCGGGCAAGAAACTCATGTGCCAAATACTCTTTTCAAACCATTTGAAATAAATAACAATATTATTATTACTACTGAAAACAAATCAGTAGGTTGGTGAATAAAAGGTGTAGCAAACAGAATACTCGACAATTACAATTAAGATCCAACCAAATTAAAAACAACGTTCAACAAGTTAACTAAGAAATTCTATGCGATCACAGTAGTCGAGCACAACTGACGCGACACCTTTTAATTAGAGTGGTAACGTTGTGCAAAAATTGTGGCGAATAATAAAAAAAAAATTAAGTTTCTATTATATATGTGAACACCATATTAAGGCAAATTTACAATTAAAAAGCTATCAGAAATTATTACAGAACGCCTCCACTCCGAAAAAGTGAACAAATTCCAACACACAAAACTACAAAATCCGCGTTGAGCAAGCAATTTGACGGTCCCACTCCGACTTGTCAGTCATGAAGTCGTTGATGGTGTAGTATGCACCACCAATGAGACGACCCTTCACAGCCCGCCTAAAGCGATCATAAGACAAATCCAGAATATGCGCAGGTATCCTATTATAAAACTGTACACCCATTCCCAAAAAAGACTTGTGTACCTTGTGCAGGCGATGATACGGTAATTCAAGCTTATGCTTGCCTCTAGTATTAAAATTGTGTACATCGCTATGTTTTGTATATTTATCTAAGTTTCTCCTCACAAACATGATGCTATCATATATAAACTGGGAGACAACCGTTAAAATGCCAATTTCCTTGAAACGTTCTCTGAGGGAGACCCTAGCACCCAAATTATAAATTGCCCGTATTGCTCGTTTCTGAATAACGAAAATGGACTGAATCTCAGCTGCTCTGCCCCATAGCAATATACCATATGACATAACGCTATGAAAATAACTAAAATAAACTATTCTGGCGGTTACAATATCGGTAAGCTGTCGAACTTTTCGAACCGCGTAAGCAGCAGAGCTAAGTTTTCCCGCTAATGACTTTATTTGTGGACCCCACTGTAGCGTATTATCTAAGGTAATACCCAAGAATACAGTAGACTTGACTGGGTCAAGAATTTTATTATTTAGAGCTATACTTATATCCGGACCTTTAACACTAGGCATAGTGAACTTTATTATTTTAGTTTTATTCGCATTTATGGGAATGGGAATGGGAATGGGAATGGGCCGGCTCGCCCGGTGAAATACCACGACCTCGCAGAATGTCGACGTAAAGCGGCTGCTGCCACGTATCGCTCGATTAGAAAGGTATCCGGAAACCTAACCCATTTCTCCCTCCCTTTCCCATCCCACTGCCAACCCCGTCCATATCCTACTGTAAAGGCCGGCAACTCTACTGTAACACCTCACACGTCCTTTCAGGTGTCCATGGGCGGCGTTCGTTGCTCACCATCAGGTGACACGCCTGCTCGTTTACCCCCGATACAATAAAAAAAATAACATGCATTTAGCTTTCACCATTATTTGTTATTGTTTGTTTGTGGCAAAATTTACACATGCTATTACAGTGTTTTAAAAATCCGGCACTTAAAAAAATTAAAAAATACTTATATTAGGTAAATACAATACATACTACGTCTACATAAATATATGTATTTTCGTCTGTTTTTAATATCAAAATAATACAATATATATATGATGTCGCGACCTTTTTTGCAGACAATTATAAGTTATGCAAAGTTGTAGTACATTATTTTGGTCTTTAATGGATAGATTTTGTAGTGTATTTCAGCATTTTTTTTTCGGATTATTTTCTTACATATTCGATTACATTTTTAGACTTCTAGTAAGGATCTCTAATTTATACAGAAATATTATACAGCTTAAATGGACTATCCTGCACTGAAAGAATTTTTGAAATCAAACCGAAGGCTCCTGAGATAAGCGCCTTCATACAAACAAACAAACAAACTCTTCCGCTTTATATTATATGTTCACTCTGATCACTATTATTACAATGAATATAATGGTATTGTCATCGGTTGTATGCAAATTGAATAAACTTGGGTTCTAATAAATACATATAGAGTTACTGGTTATTGAACACGCATTTTCTGGTGTTGAATTCTGGATATCTGGTTTGAAGTATTTCTTTGATATTGGGATTATAAAAGAATTATTAGCGGAATCGCATTTTTAATTAAATACACGGTAAATACCAACCCGACAATTCCTGCAGAATGGCACCTTTACTAAAATCTGAATAGAATCAAACAGTCGACCTGTGTTTTACACAGCGCTTATCAATAAACGGCCAAACACATTGCGTCTACCTAAAATTTTTGTATTTTTGTCTGTTTTTAATATCAAAATAATACATTTTTAAGTAAATCCATAAACATACACATAGTTGGTATGTGTAACGAAATGACATCTTAACAATATCCGTGTGGCCATATGTCTGTCCAGTTTGTCACCGATAATCTTTGAAACGGTGTAACAGATTTTACAGAGGTTTCTCTGAAAGTTAGCTGATACAATAAGGATATATAACTTAGGGTATTTTTATTTTAGATTTATTTTTATATAAACAGCGGTTGTTAAACCCCGAACTGCTGTATTTTTACCATCGAAATGGAATAAGTGGTAGACTGTATTGCCATACATTGGCCATAGTGTTAACTTGTCAGTCATCGATAATTATCACACATATCTTCTGAAAAGAATTGCGATAGTCTTTGATGAGAGCCCACATTCGATACCACGATGTTCTAGATTCAGAAACGGAGAACTCGAACTAATATTATTTATGTTTTTATTTAATCCCAAACAGATGAAAAATATAAATAAAGCGTCAATCAAGTTTTATTGCATTGAATGGGTGTTACCTAAGTTTTTACAGTGGTAGAGCCAATTTTTAAAGTAATTTACAAATTACGAATTTCCCATTAAATTATTTTACTAACAGAAAAATAGATAGAGATGTACTAAATCTGATTTCGTAGAGTGCATCGAAGAGCACTTACATACCTACTTAACTTTGTGTTAAAGCGCTGGCGGAATGTGCAAGTAGAACTGATTCCTACAAGACACGGCTTATATATATTTTTTTCCCCACTTGTTTTCTAGACATTTTCTTCATATTGATATCATTGTTTTGAATAATTTTCATGACATTATAATATTCGTGAATTAATCAAGCGGTTACTGAAAAAAGTTGAGCTTTTAATTGGCAAATTAATTTCACGAGCACCTAGTGATCAAGTTTACTTCATTTATTACATTTAATACGATAAAATACAATATCTACCAACAATTTTAATACTTTTATATCTTTATATGTAATAACTACTAAAATGTTTAAACGCAATAACTAGTAAACATTTTAAAGATTTCGACCCCTCCGGTTTATGTTCTTCTGGTGCCATCGACGTCTTCATTTTAAAGTAAAGTATCTAGTTTTCTGTTAATTATATCTAGTGTATCTTCACGACCTAGTATTAGATAATTGGGAGTAAAACTAATGAACTGAGTTGCTTGAACTCTGTAAACATCAAACTTCGTGGCTTGAAGCAGCTATCAACCAATCAAATTAATATCGGTTCCAAAGCACTTATGGCGTGGATGCTATCGATCTAACTAAATATTATAAGGGTATTTATACATCCTGTTTAATATGACACATCATTGAACTCTTAGCTAAATCTCCCACAAATGTTTGCTATTGCGAGCTATTATTTTTTGATTGGGAGAATTGTTAAATAATTCATTATTTTTTAACTAATATATTTCTGATTATTTATTACTTGAGCCACCGAACTATGTTTCACCATAAAAAAAATAATATTGATCCTTGTAGTTTATCCCTAAGAGAAAGATATATACCGTCAAGAGTTTTTTATAGATCTTCTGAAGGTGTTTATTAATGTAGTACATTGTTTTAAACTATCACTTAGAATTCAGCCAGCGTTTGCAATTAAAGTACTATATCTCGAAAATAATTACTTTTTCTTTAAGACATTATACTTGAATTATAGATACAAACCACCCTGCTTATACCTTATGTCTCGTAAAAAAACGCATCAAAATCTGTTGCGTAATTTCAATGATATGGGGACAGACAGCAGAAAGCGACTTTGTTTTGTACTATGTAATGATGAATATTTTTGAGTTCAAATTTTAAATCGGTTGTTTTATATGGTTGTTGCAATAAAAGGTGAGTGAGAAAAAAGAGAAAGAGACATTCGAATCCTAAGGCACGATATGTGGTGTAAGAAGAATGCAGAAGATAATAAATGAGTATATAAGAGGAATCCTAAAAATGGCGCCAATTGTGGCAAAAACTAGAATCGATAGGTTAGGGAGGTGTTAAATGTCACCAGGACGGAGGAGGGACATGTTAAAAGGGCAGCGATTTGAATGAATGTCGTAAAGGAAGACCTAAAACGAGATGGTTGGATTTTATATAGTGGATATGAGAATGAAGGGTGTAGAGATCACGATTAATAGATGAAAATAGAAATCCATATTTTGCCGACCCCACCTAATGTGGGATAAAGACAGGCGAATAATGATGATTTTTGCCACTACTTCACACAAGCTAGTTCAAGTGTTATAATATTTTTAAAATACAAAAAGAGTAACGGTTAGGATGATGGAATCGCGAAAGGAGGGAGCTACTTTACGTCGATTTTCAGAGAAGTCATGGTAACACGTATCAAAAGATTCGATAAAATCGAAACTTACGTTTTTCTTCATCATTATTAAAAGTTATTTTTTTAACATCAATATTAATTTAAAATATATATACTACTCTGTGTAAAAAGTATCGGCATATGTCAATAAAGAGACCCGCGTAAAAGAGGTCGTTCTAATTTTTTTACTGCATGTTGGTAGCACTGTACTGATTTAGCGCGCAAAATTTGAACGGGATCTGTCATTTAATTTGTTTTAAACTAAACTTTTTGTTGGTCATAGTTTTGAGTCCTCGGCGATTTTTACAATGGAAAATATTGTTGAACAAAGAGTGTGCCTTAAATTTTGTGTTTCGAATGATATTTCATGTGGTGAATCACTAAAAATGTTGCTACTTGTTGCACTAAATGAGTATCCGCCGAAAACGTCCAGATTTGTGGCGACACAACTCATGGATGCTGCACCATGATAATGCACCATCACACACAGCCATTATAGTGAAAGAGTTTTTAGCGAAAAATTCAACAAACGTTCTCGACCAAGCACCCTATTCACCTGATATGGCTCCGTCTGACTTTTTTTTATTTCCCAAGTTAAAATCACCACTTCGAGGAAAACGTTTTGAGTCAATAGAAGCTATAAAAGAAAATTCGCTGAATGAGCTAAAGGCCATACCGCAAATAGCCTATGAAAAATGTATGGAAGACTGGGTGAAGCGGTGGAGATGTATTGCAAGCGATGGGGCCTACTTTGAAGGCGATAAAATAAATTTAGATGAATAATTTGTATTTTTTGTTTTATTGACAAATTCCCGATACTTAGTACACAGAAGGTATATATATATATATATACTTAGTCATGCCATAAATATTGTAACAAAGAAAAAAAAAATTTTTTTAATTGCAAATAACATTTATTGTTATTTGCAATTAAAATTATTGTTACTTTTTTTACTTTAATACATAAATATAAAACGATATAAAATATAAAAAGCTTATTCGAAGTGGTCTCCATTGGCTGCAATTTTGCCTTTGAACGTTGAGGCCAGTTATCAATAGAAACACGCACTCTTTCCATGGGAAAATTCTTCACTGCCAATCGTATGGATTGTTTTAGGGACACTAAATTATTATGACGGCCAATCTTCAGCTCTAATGAAGTCCGAAACGTTCGCTTCCAACCAAGATTGCGTTGACCGAGCTTTATGACCCGGTGCCGAGTCTTGCTGGAAGGACCATACTTCGTTATTGAACATGATGTTGTTAAGGAGCTTGACTACCTTTTCAAGAATGGTATCTTGATACACTTGTGCCGATATTTTGATACCTTTTTCACGAAAATATGGCTCAGTCACTCCTTCGTAGCTAACACCCCATCAAACCATCACTGAAGTCGGATAATGCCCACGTTGCACTCTGTCAACTAACTGGAAAGCTTCCTTAGAGGTTTTAGCATAAATACTGTCATTTTGTTTGTTAAAATGTTGCTCAATTGTAAAAACTTTTTCATCCGTAAACAATATTCTTCTGTGACCTACCTTTGCGTACCGCTTCAGTAGTTGTTTAAATTTTAACACCCTATTCTTTTTTAAATTATCAGTTAATAAATGACCAGTGCGCCTCTTATAGGCTGCAAGTCCTAAGTCATCTTTTAAAATACGCGACATTGTTCTAGGTGCTATCTTCATCTCCCGAGACAAAATCTTTTGCTTGCGGACAGGATTTCTTCGAATTCTTTCCCTTACTGCTTTGACCACCTTTTTCGTACGAACACTACGTGGACGGCCAGGTCTTTTTCTGTCACAAACAGAGGAGGTCTCATTGTACCTATTAATAGCCCGGTACACAAACATTTGACTAATACCAAGTGTATGGAGAGCTTTAAAAATTGCATTTGGCTTCATACCTACTTTGTGTAATGCAATCACAGCGATTCGGTTCTCTTTTTAATATCGCAAAATATTATACAATGTACTGGCGCCAAAACGAGAAAACACAATGAACAATCGTATAAAAATGACAGATTCCAAATTCAAATGTAATATTTTTTTATTTTTAGTTGTAACAGTATTTATGGCCAGACTAAGTATATATATACTAGCTGACCCGGCAAACATTGTCTTGCCAAAAAATAAAATTAGATTATTCTTAGACTTATCCGACATGCACAGAAAATTTCATGAGAATCGGTCAAGCCGTTTCGGAGGAGTATGGGAACTGTGACACGAGAATTTTATATATAAGATTGATTTTATAACATTGTAACATCACGACATTGTATGAGGTATGTGTTGCAATTATATACTACAATAGTAATTTGTTTACGTTACACACATAACAAACTTAAATTAGTTACTGTTCATACAAAACAATGTTACACTACTACAGTACAAGTTGAAACTTGAAAATAAACTTGACTGTGTCCAGATTTCGTAGTTGTGATTGTTTGTCGTAAGTGACTACTATAAACATGAACTATCTACTACATAGTTGAATCATTACGCTACTTTGTACTAAGCCTAACAGTGGTAGAGCCAAGCAGTTCGCTGCATGAATGGGCCGGCTCGACCGGTGAAATATCACGACCTCTCACAAGACCGACGTAAAGTGGCACATGCCGCGTTTCGTTCGGTGAGAGAGGTACCCGGAGGCCCACCCCCCTTCCCCATCCTTTCCTATCCCCTATCCCTTAAAGTTCGGCAACGCAACAGTAACACTATATGTGTTGCTGGTGTCCATGGGCGGCGTTGGTTGCTTACCATCAGGTGACACGCCTGCTCGTTTGCCCTCCTATCCCATAAAAAAAGCCTCACACCCATTCAATGCAATTGCACTTGATTGACGCTGTATCCCTTTATTTATATTTACGACTAGCCATGCCTCGTTTGGGATTTAATAAAAAAATCAATAAAATTAATAGGAGATCGAACTCTCCATTTCTGAATCTAGACGTCATGTATTCAATTCGGGCCCTCATCAAAGACTGTCGCAATTATTTTCAAAAGATATGTGTGATAAATATCGATGACTGATAATAAAACTATTAAAAATAAAAACACGAGTTGACTGTCAGCCCCTCCTACCCCATTGGCATGCTGTTTGTAGGCTGTGACAATGTTACTTATCCCTCGTAATATACCTTCAAACAGTGTATAATGGCCGATGTATGGCAACAGAGTGTACCACTTATTCCATTTGGATCGCAAAAATACAGCAGTTTGAGATTTAACAACCGCTGATAATATTATTGGACACAAAATACACAACTTCACGCCTTTTTCTACTCGAAGATGTAGGCAGTGGCTGTTAAGACTCGACTCGCCGTTATGTTAACGTCCCAAAATGAATTGGTGGTGAACCTGTTGCCATACTGGGCACAAAGGTTTTAGTTATCGATATTTAATCGCATATACATAATATATATACATAACTTTTCGCCAAATTCCTTGCAGGGTAGGCAGAGAGAACGGAGCGCCATAAGGCACGATTCTTACACACCTCACTCGCTTCGTTGACTTTAATAACTCTTTTCATGCACGCGCATCGATTTTTGCGGTTCCTAACATCTCCTTCCTTCAGAATACGTTGTATTTGATCATGGAATGTGTGTCTTGGCCGTTGTCGACTCCTATATC
The DNA here is from genome assembly GCA_905147225.2 of Euproctis similis. NCBI lineage: Eukaryota > Metazoa > Arthropoda > Insecta > Lepidoptera > Erebidae > Euproctis > Euproctis similis. The sequence continues at coordinate 7,533,967 of LR990107.1, forward strand.
CATCCGCTTTTCCATTGTATATCTGCTTAGTCAATCTTGCATCATCCATTCTTTCTACATGTCCGAACCATCGGAGCATGCCCTTTGTTACTTTTAAACCGACACTCTCTTTCAATCGGATTTCCTTCCTTACAACCTTGTTTTCGACGCGGTCAGCGAGGGTCACTCCGCAGATTTAAAATTAGAAATTTCGTAATGTCATTGGTGTGAGCCAGCTTTCGAACCCGCGATCTCTGGATTCAGAAGCTGTGGTTAGACTACTGGACCACCGAGACATATAAACAAAAAATATTGACGTGTATATATTTATGGATTCAGTTAAAAATGTGTTATTTAGATTTTAAAATCAGACAAAAACATAAATATCGAGTTATAGGCCCAGTGTGTTTGACTGTTTATTAGGGGGTGCTGTGCAAAATACAAATTGACTGTTATATTTTCTATTATTATTTTAATAGGGTGCCATTTTGCAACGATTGGTCGTGCAGGTACTAACTCTAGATTTAATTAAAATGCAATTTCGTTGTATGGCTGCTCTGTCAGTGGTAGCTGGAATATATAAATTAGTTTCTGCCTTTGTTATATTCTTGTTCAGTTTTATATAATTTCATATTTGTTTTTTTCGGATGTTGGATATAGGAGTCGGTGACGGCCAAGACACACATTCCATGACCAAATAGAACGTGTTTTGGAGGAAGGTGATGTTAGGAGCCTTTAAAATCGACACGAGTGCATGAAAAGAGTTATGAAAGTCAACGAAGCGAGTGAGGCGTGCTAGAATCGTGCTTTATGGCCCTCTGTTCTCTCTGACTACCCGGCAAGGGATTTGGCCTGAAGTTATGTGTGGATGTAAATTCAAAACTAAACGTTGCAATAATCGTTATGAACAGCGAGTTAATAAGGAACATGTTTCAAATAAGTCATAATACGCAAAGTGACTTTCCAAATTTACTACAATAAACAAATCGACTCACAGTTACGAATAGATATTGCTAACATAAAATAAACATTTCTTATTACATACAAATGAATCTTACTATAAAGAAAACTTATGAATCTGTTACATTTATACTGTAAGTATGACGGGGGAAGAAAGAAACGTTTTGTGAAAAATTGGCCAAGATTTGATTCGGGAAGGATGCCAAGATCATTGTTACAGGATTATGTGTTACAAGCCTCTTTTTATTCCTTGACTCAACTTATGTAAAAGTGTTAGTAAAAAATATGTTGAAGTGTTCGATACTTGTCTGATTTCTTTTTCATTTAGATAAATTTTTCACAACCCGCCACAACTTTTATTCTCGGAGAGTGTTAAGACGGCAACTTCTGTACTAATTTTATTTGTGCAGTTGCAAAAATATTTTTGCTTGCTCGCGTCATCTAGGAATACAATAAGCAAGAATTTTTTTTTCAGTTTTTTACTAGTTTATATTTGTTGATTAAAACTACAACTTTAATATCCATTTTTCAATATAAAATTTATAGATATAGCCTAGTTACGAAATGTCAACCATATTCTTATGTCATAAAGATACAACTAAAAGATATTGTAATAAAAAAAAATCTCGATTATTACTTATATTCATATTTATCGACAAAAACGCATATATTTTAAGGATTGAGTGAATAATTAGAAGTGTTATATTTACTACGCCTATGACGTTGAAAATTTTCTGATGTGAGGCGACAGACTCCTCTATCTGATACGTGGGACTAAACGAATGAAACGGCTAGACCTTCAGTTCAGCTTCAGGTTACAAACTGTGGTCGTGAAGGAGGGTACCTGTATAGTAGTGCATTATAATACTATTTTTATTATTGGAAATATATTTCTTGGCTGACGGATAAGCTCTGAAAAGTCGCGAGATATGGTTGGGAATACAACGCTGGCGTCTCTTTGTCTGGCCAGTTTGGCGCCGTAACGTCTTCCAACTTGCGCACTGCAAGCAAAATTACCACACTAACACACATATTATATTATTATATACATATATCAAAATTACCTTATTGTTTAACTATTAATTTAAAATTGTAAACGGGCTTATGATATGATATTAGAGAAAAACTAACGTGTGTAGGTTATTACGATATCATTATAAGTTAAAACAAACAATTTGCATAATTGTCCACTGTCACTAGTAGATAGAAAATTTTGCACGCGACCAATAAAATATATGTGAGATAAATTCTTGTTATTTCATCAATTATAATGAACTAGCTGACCCGGCAAACTTTGTTTCGCCGCAAAAGCATTATATGAGTAAATAAAAGATTTTTTCTGAAACAAAAGTAGCCTAAGTTACTTCTTATTACATCAGCTACCTAAAAAAGTCCCGTTAAAATCGATCCAGCCATTACTTAAATAAGCGGGAACAAACAAATAGACAAAAAATCGAAACAATGAATTTTATGGTATGTTTTTAAAGGTCAAATTTCCTTGTGTGTCATAATGTGGTTACGAATCGTTTGTAAGGGAAAATTAAATTATATTTTTTAGTATTTTACTCGCAATTTATCCATATTTTCCTATCCTATGTATGTGGATTCCTGGCTCTAAGCTACCTCTCCACCAATTTTCAGCCAAATCTGTATGGCCGTTCATGAGTTATAAGTTTTGTAACAAACACGACGAAGAGGTCGTGAGTTTTATTCCCATTTCTGCTTTTCCAAACTTAAACCAATAAATAGGAGAAAATCGAGCTCAGTAAAGCGTTTGATTCAATACATTACATACATACATAACTTCACACCAAATCCCTTGCGGGTATGCAGAGAGAACAGAGCGCCATAAGGCACGATTCTTACACCCATAACTCGATTCGTTGAATTTCATAACTCTTTTTATTAAACAGGTGAAGCTAATAAAAGTGTATTAAAAAAAATAGTTCGGGAATCTCAGTTTGGCAACAGAAAGCGATAGTGTAAAATAACAATTTAATAATACCTTTCAAACATATTTATGTGGATAGAAACTTTGTGTACTATCCCCACCCCCAATTAGTAATAGCGTGATAATATTTAGCCTAAGTGTTGACCAGACGTCCTGGTAATATATACATGCAAAACTGGAAAAAATAATGCAGTACTTTTAGAATTTACCCGTATCAAACATACAGATGAACAGACAAAAATTCTAAAAAACCGTATTTTACTGTTCGGATTATAGATCATATGCCAAGTATTCTAAAAAAAAATCAATGTATAGTATATATATATATATATACAGTAACTTTCCTACGATTTTATTGTATAAATTGTGCTTCTCGATAGCTCAGCGGTTAGAGCACGGCAGTTTTTAGTTCAATTTCAGTTCAGTTCATCGTTTTAGTATATTTAATTATTACAAACAGTTTTTTGATATAACAGGCTCATAAAACAATATATAAAATGCTTAGTCTTGTTAAAGGTCTGAATATCGAACAGCCCACTTCTGTATCAAAAAGTCACAGTATCGAATACCGGTTCACATGAAAAACCTCTCGGAGTATTTTTCGGAAGTCAATTGTCATAAATATCGATGACAGACAAAATTTTTCTCGACATAGGTCACGCTACCCATTTCATTTGGGACACAACAAAAAAATCGTCGAATCCGGGCGTTACAGCCGCTACCCTTGGATAGATGAAGCCATGATAAAAACTAAACTGCCATATTTACATACAACTCTTTACACTATGTTTCAGCAATATGTTAACTAACATTTTGCGCTACAATGTGTATACGCCAGCAACAAGTAGTAATTTAAAGTGCCTGGTTTTAATTAAGCTAATGGCACCGTATAGTAGTTCTTCAACTGTGGTCCATTATTTATGGTCACGCAAATAATATCTACATGTATATATTTATATATATATATTTAAATATATATATAGAACCATTGATTTTGCGACGCCCTTTTGAACACTCATGGCTCATTTTCGCAGTTCGACTATAAAACTAATCAATTAAAATTATACATACATACATAACTTCACGCCAAATCCCTCGCGGGGTAGGCAGAGAGAACGGAGCGAAATAAAGCACGATTTTTACACACCTGACTCGCTTCGTTGACTTTCATAATTCTTTTCGTCCATGCGCGTCGATTTTTGAGGCTCCTAACATCACCTTCCTCCAGAACACGTTCTATTAAAATTATGTGTATTGAAATACATTCTAGTTTATTATATATAAATCGTTTTTTATCATTGTAAATTGTAACCCTTACTGTTAATCAATCCTTAAAACATCTAGCATTTATTCGTGTCACACAAATACGTAACAAATATAATAATATAAATGATGTATAAAAAACTTGAGAGTTGTCAAGGGACACCCGGATGGAACGAAGTTCCTTTCTATTAATTAGTGAAGGAATTGTAATAAAATTTTAGAACTAAAAAAAACATATATAAAATATGAAAACATGGAAAATAAAACTTCAAAAAGGGTTCCGATACCGGGATTCGAATCCGAGCCCCCTGTATCAGAGCAAGGTATACCAGCCACTAGACCATCTGGGCAGTTATTCATTCATTTTAAATAAGCCGATACTTGAAAGTGCAATTTGGCATGGAAAAAGTGTCGTGACAATTTTCACAACGCGCGATAAGGAACTTCGTTCCAATAATAAAACCACAGCCAAATCTGTTGACAGCATGGATAGTTCAAAAGGATAACGTGTTGTGTTGGACCCACTTAAAGTAGGATAATGTCAGGAAAAGATAACACAATTTCGTAATATAGGATTTCGTAATTTTATTGATCAATTGTATGACCGTCAATGTATCGGATAGGAAATTTGTTTGTTTATAATGAACTCCATAATTAATTAATTGCTATATTTTAGAGAATTATTGACATTATATATTATTATTCGAATCTTATATACTTTATTCGAATTTTACGAGTGTTAAAAAGAGGTTATAAGAAAGACAAAAATTGGTTCAAGTCAGACAAGAGAAAATATAAAAACATTTGTTGTCAGTTTTCACTTTCTTCTCTTACTTTGATATCATTGTCTTGAGATTGTATTTTGATCCTATTTTGTAGAATAATACGGTTTTCTCTTCTTTTATACACTTAAATCTGTAACTATCATTATACTATATACTTCTATAGCAGACAGGTGTGTGCTTTTAGTCTTCTCTTTGCCGTTTTAAAGGCGAATATTCCATTCAATATTGAACTGAATGTTGAAGTTAAGCCAGCATTTGTATTTCACCGGCGATGCGTGTAGTCAAAGCGCTCCTGCAATGGATACTGTATCTCCAGTCAACCAGTCAATCACTCAAAATAATTGAAATAATATTCCAATGTTCCATAGACAAATAAAATAAATAAAGCTCCAATAAATGGTTCAGACATATTGGTGTGTGTAACAGACAGCCGCAGTTTAAAAAAAAAGCTAGCCTCCTAGAAATAAAGTTTTAAAGTTTGAACAGTCGGTATATGGGCGAGCTTGACGAATGTTATACCACGATCTTTCAGAATATCGATGTTAAGAAGCTCATGTTAAGTTTCGTCCAGTTACAGTAGTGTTCAGACGCCCACGCCAGCAATGCAACTATGACACTATCTGTGTCGCAGATGTTCATAGCCGGACTTAGTTGCTTACCAAAGGTGTCCAGGTCCCGCTTGCTTGTTTGCTCCATATTCCATAAGAAATGTACTTTTTTAAATAACTTTTCAGCATATTTCATTTCATTTATTCATCCAAAATCCATTCGCCAATAGTCTAGGCGTGGGTGAGTAAAGTTTTTCAGTGGGCAATAATTGTCTCACTCATCTCATAAATAAAGTAATAGTCTCGGTGGTCCAGTGGTCCAGTCCCGGCTTCTGAATCCAGAGATCGCCGTTTCGAATCCTGGCACACCCCTATGACTTTTCGAAATGAAATGAAATGAAATGATTTTAAAAATTATGTGTGATAAATATCGATGAATAAAAAAAAACTTTGTATCCGGTATGGCAATTGGTACGCCACCTATTCCATTGGGAGCGTAAAGATAACGGCGAGTCGAGGCTTAACAGCCACTGCCTACACCTTCGGGTAGAAAAAGGCGTGAAGTTATGTTATGTTATCACATAAATACTGAAATACCCAGTATGTATTCCATGACTATAAACTGAGACCTTACTACGAAATAGCCATTTCTAACGACGAGGCCGTGTGTGTAGTTGTGTATCTCCTAAATACATTGGTTAGGTATTCAAGTTTCGACAGGTGGAGCGTAGTAGCTACCTGGCACATCTCTAGTATTGCAAGTTTGGTGATGTTTGCATGTCTCTCTAATTACTCGTACTCTAATTACTCGAAGTTTATTAATAGACGTTCAATTCTGCTAATTGGAAGTCTTTGCCGTTTGCCCTAGATACATACGATTTCCTTTCGAACTCCGTCGATCTTGCTTCACTTTATACCAGTTCCGGTATGATATCCTTGGTTTTATTGATGGGCGTTTAGTCACCTTTTCACTTCAGATTACGGAAAATGGTGAGGAAATTATACAACTTCCACGTTGTCTGTCTTCATCGAATGCAATTGCTTTAGCTTTTTTTGTTTTAAGATAACAAAACTGGTCCTCAGTTGGTGAATTAATTATTTTAATATTAATTAATTAAGTTAAATTTACAAAATACTTTTTTTGGGCTAGGATAGCAAACGAGCATTTGGGGCACCTGATGGTAAGCAACTTCTCGATGTTCTTTAATGAATTAACCCCTACCACCGAACGAAACGCAGCACGAGCTACTTCCGAGGGGTTCTGGTATTTCACCGGTCGAGCTTACCCATTCGTGCAGCGAACTGCAAGACTCTACCACTCTTAAACCACCTTACATTTGCTTGCGTTCAAATCAACAATAAACAGTTAAAATTTGCTAAATAGTGACTCTATATCCGTAGATTCTTCAACGACGGACAAATGCAATCATAACGATATGGAAACCATTTTAACTGGAATTAGTTTATAAACTTTAACTCAGTGAATTAAATACATAATATTTGAGTTAATTTATCAACCGCCATCGTGAAATATAATTTGCACAAGCTTATTAACCTTAACAAAATCAAATATCCTGTAATATTGTTGGTAAACTATTGGAGATGCTGGCAATATTGATCATAAGTGGAGTGTGTGCTAATTTAATAAACTGCCGTGTGCAAGCAAATTCTATCAACGGCTGAGAGAAGACCACAGCTTGGAAACATGCAGGTCATCCTTGCTGGAGGGGGAGGGTGAGTATTTAAATATGCTATTAATACTTTATATTATATATATATTATATAAATAACTTTTTATATGCACATATAAATACATATGTAGTGTGTATCTTAATGATTATTCAGTACGATTACATTTGATGGCACATCCATATACATATTTGTAATTCATGACTGATATTTCGTTATAACATTATAAATAATGAAATGTTATTAAAAAAATGAAATATGTTATAACTAAAGATAGTATAAAGTATCTCTCCGTTTCTTAAGATTATTGGGAAAATGTTTATTTCTTTTTAATTCGCATATTCAGTCGCGCGAAGTTGAGCCAACAACAACGGCCTGTCTACTCGGAAGCGTGCAAGTTTTATAGCAATATTCTTTCCTGGGATAGTTGGGTGTGAATTTTATGTTGGCTTGGAGGTGCGGCATCCGCTTCTAAGTGAGATTTTCTCGGGTTCGAATCCTGATTCACAGCAAGTTTTCAAAACTCTTTTCGAAAGTTATGATTTAATTTTTGCATCGGATTAAAATAATTTAGCACGATCAGCCATAATTACAAATGCATTTACAACCTTTGATTTTATTGTTATATTTGTCATGTGTCTGTTTGTACGTTCATAATGACGTTACATGAATTGTGGTGCTAAAATATGGTTGACTGTAATGGTTTAGATTTAATTAACACTTACAAAATTAAAATAGTTTTTAGTATCGGTACCTATTTCATTAGTTGATTTCATTATTAATTTTTAACATAACTACTTTAAAATATTGATTTTTAAATTAGTTTTCAAAACTTTTCAGCCATATTGCGATATTTATTGTATCGTAAAAAGAAATTTTTATATATACATCCTGAAACTTTCAATAATTGGATGTTGGACCATTATTTATATATATTGAGATTGAGATAACTGTATATATATATATAGTTGATACCCGATTTTGGAGAACCCGAACATCTCCAGAATGGCGTGACATTTCTTATTTTTCTTTTTAAAGGGCACGCACGTTTGAGTGGATTAGAAACCACTTCGCTACTTTTCATCCGGCGTCGATGCAATCACGTAGTCTCAGAACCAACCCATCATCGAGGTACAGAAAATCACGTTTCTCTCTCTCTCTCTCTCTCTGTGTCTATCTAAAAACTTTTTCTATATTTCTATAACATTGTGAAGATACATAATTTATTTTTATGCATATTCACAAAATTCTAGATAATTATTATAAAAGTTCTATAGAACAATAAAACAGAGATTTGAATGAAATCATGAAGAGCTTTGAACTGTTGAACATATTTCAAAGATCTTTATGTTAAAAAAGAAAAGAGAGAGAACTATTTTTCACTAATCGTATTTTCAATATGCATGTTTGATGGTCGTAGTAGTTAGATAAGTATATCTTAAATATCTACCTTATCTTTTTACAGTATCAATTTATCATCTAAACTAACGGTTTTACAGAATACTACACTAATAGTTAAAGAGAAATCGTCATTGTTTTTTTTGGCGGCAAGAATATTATCATCGAATATTTATCCAATTCAGCATTTTTAATAAAAGCACAATTCAGCATTTCCAATAAACGATGCTTTAATTGGGCAATTAAAATAACAATAGTCAATATTTATATCACTGTATCGCTGTTGATACTAATTGATTAATTGATAAATGCGAATATATATATATATATACTAGCAGACCGCGCGAACTTCGTACCGCCATATTTTATACATTTTCCACTCAAAAGATTATTGCCACAATCATATTAATACCCCAAAGCTTTCATCATAAATGGACTATCTAACACTAATATTTATTTCAATTCAAGTTCTTGTTACATACATACATAACTTCAGGCCAGATCCCTTGCGGGGTAGGCAGAGAGAACAAAGTGCCATAAGGCACGATTATTACACGTGTCACTCGCTTAGCTAGTATGTATTAGCGTACTGACAACCAAGACATTGATATTATTTACAACTTCAAAGAAAGCTTTATTAGCAATGCCACTTATAAACAATGAATATAGCAATGAACTTGTCCCAAGTTTTTGCTCAACCTTTAGTTTTTTTTAATACAACATAAACAACTTTTTTTATATGGTCACTATTGTTGACTTCAACGAAAAAAACGGGCCACCATATGTTCAAACCGGGGTAGCTAACTCACAGTGAGTGTTTTTTTTTATAAGTCAAATGATGTCGGTTTAGCGATTAAGCTTATCGATATAAATTTACTACATTTTAAAAGATATCACGATCTTAAAAATGTAAAGTTTATTACATATATCTAGAATGTATTATAAATCAGTCACATCAGTCACACCTTGTCAGTGGTAAAGTCACGCAGTGTTCGCTGCATGAATGGGCCGGCTCGACCCGTGGAATACCACGACCTCTCAGATTATCGCTGAAAAGTGGCCTTAGCCGCGTTTCACTCGCTGAGAGAGGTGTTCGGAGGCCCAATCCCTTTTCCCCTCCCCTACCGAAACCCACTCCCGACCCCACTCATATCCCATTGTAAGCGCCGGCAACGCAACTGTAACACTGCATGTGATGAGGTGGCCATGGGCGGCGTTTGTAACTATCATAAGCCTGCTCGTTTGCCCCTTATACAATAAAAATGTAACCTAATTCCTATCCTATCCTACTTCTAATATATAAAATTCTCGTGTCACAATTTTCCCATACTCCTTCGAAACGGCTTGACCGATTCTCATGAAATTTTGTATGCATATCGGGTAAGTCTGAGAATTTTCAACCCCCTACGATCAACCCCTATTTTTTAAATTTAATTTTTTGGTAAGACAACGTTTGCCGGGTCAGCTAGTAAAATATAAATGTGAATGTAAGTTTGTTTGCGTGCTTTCACGCGATAACTACTCAATCGATCACCATGAAACTTTGTACACATATTCTTTAAAGTAATTTACATATTTTTGAACCCGAAGGAAAAACTTATAAAATAGTCTACAACAATATCCTACATACTCTTATAAAATTGTTACAGTCCAAAATTATTTATTTTTGTATTACCGTGTATTATATATTTTACCTTAAAAAAATGTTGTTAGTTTTTTAAACGTAAGTAGTAATTTTAAAACCTAATGATTCCAGCCAAGCAATAAAACAGAGTTATCATATTGGTTAACTTCTATAGTAATGATCTTTGATATCTATTTAATGGATTTAATGCGAGCGAAGCCGCGGGTAAAAGCTAGTAACTTTTATAAATAAAAATACCACAAAATACGATTAAATACTACAAATTTTAAACTAAACATAACTTCACGCCTTTTGTTACCCGAAGGTGTAGGCAGCGGCTGTTAAGACTCGTCTCGCCATTATGTTTACGTCCCAAATGGAATAGGTGGCGAACCTATTGCCATATCGGGCTCAAAGTTTGTCAGTCATCGATATTTATCACACATAACTTCCGAAAACAATTTCGAAAAGTCATTGGTGTGAGCCAGTGTCTGGAATCGAACCCCGGACCTCTGGATCAGAGGCCGTGCGCTCGCCCACTGCGCCACCGAGACTTTTTTAAATTTTAAATTCTGATTAAAGTATTGAGCGATATGATGACAAAGAGAGAAACAACAACAAAACATAACTTCACGCCTTTTCTACTCGAAGGTGTAGGCAGCGGCTGTTAAACCTCGTTTCACCACTATGTTTTCATCCCAAATGGAATAGGTGGCAAACTTACTGCCATACCAGGCACAAAGTTTATAGTCATCGATATCTAAATACACATAACTTCAGAAAACAATTTCAAAAAGTCATTGCTGTGAGCCAGAACTCGAACCCGCGACTACTTTATACAGAAGTGGGGTTCTCGACAACTGGACCACCGGTACCTTTTAGCAAGAAACAAACGTAAAAAAATCTACCTGCTAGCTGTCGCGGTCCGAGCTGTCCGAGTCGGATACATCATCAGTGTAACTAAATATTTCCCTATGAAATGAATACTTACATTTTGTATTTTGCGATATCTTTGGAATTAAATGTCCGAATTGAATTATTCAAACAGTTCTAGAAAGGTATTGAATCTGTCTTTATATTGAAGTAATTTATTTTCAGGAAAGTTAAATTCAAGGTACAAAATAAAGCATTTTTATAACGACATCAATTTAATTATTTTAAAAAACTCAAAAAACACTTATTGTGAGATAACTACAATAGTTAGACATATGCCATCGCGGACTTTTTTATAGACAAATTTATGTTCTGTAAAAGTGTAGTACATTGTTTTATTCTAGAATCAATAGTTTTCGCAGCGTTCACGATGTAAGAATTATTTTCGAGTCATTTTCTTACACCTTGGGTTACATTATTGGACTTATAGTAAGGATCCCTAATTAATTTGAAAATATAATATAGCCTAAAGCCTTCCTCGATAAATGGACTATATACCACTGAAAGAATTTTTAAAATCGGACTGGTGGTTTCTGAGATTAGCGCGTTCAAACAAACAAACAAACAAACAAACAAACAAACTCTTCCGCTTTATAATATAAGTATAGATTTACTATAAGTAAAATGCATGCATAAATTCGAAAAACATTGTATTTGTTTGTTTCTAGCTCAGTTAACTAGTTAATCAACTTTTCATCAGACATAATATACCCTGTTAAGTAAATTGTAAAATGAAAATATAACGAATAACGGTTATATATTTTAATAAAATCTCTGTCTATCTTCATTAAATTTTGCAAGTACCACTATAAAACATTAATGTTTATTAATTATTTTATTGATGGATGAGGGGAAGTGGTATAATTAAATGATATGCACGAATTACGAAGGCAATTAACAAGCCGGTTTTAGTTGGAGTCTAGTCATGCAGGCATTTGTAAACTAGGACAATCGAGTTACCAGTCTGATCAGCCCTATTGAGACCTTTCTAGCATAAGCTCTGCAAATATTCCTAAGGAACGGCAAATAGTAAGACTGGCAATACCGAATTTCAGAACTCGAGAGGAGAGTTACATGCACGTGTGAAAGTGTATAGGAAATACAAATATTACACCTGTCCACAGATATCTTACTAATTTTATAAAGGCGAAAGTTGGTGAGCGTGTAAGTTTAATGTTTGTTACACGTTCACGTAATAACTACTTAATGGATTTTGTTGAAACTTTACAATGATATAGCTTATATGTCAGAATAACACACAGGCTACAATTAATAATGATATTATATGTATTGTTCAAAATATGGTGATAAGTGTCAAATAAGCCGTAAAATTTCGCGAGTCAGTTCAAATGTCCAACTATTGTAGTCACATTACTAAAAACAATTTTTCAAATTATAAAATTTAGTAGATGTGTCAATCAAAATCACTCTAAAATACTCTAAATATATATAGGAATTTATTGTTTAAAAAAAATACTTTGTAAATATAACTGTTTCAATATCTGATGATTACTTTTTAAATTGAATTCGGGAATATCATTCCGAAAATATTACGATTTTAAAAATCATCTAATGTACATACATAAAAAAAGCTTTGTTCTGAATAGTTGACTGACTGATCAACTCACAGTTTAAACGGCGGATGTTAACACCCGAAACCTGGAAGGTGTGCAATTTGTATAATATAGAACTTTATTAACAAATAATTTACCAAAATCTTACCTGAAATAAAGTAAAAATGGGGGCAAAGTTGATATGAGAAAAAGTGATTACTTAGTCCCATCGTGTTGATTTTTATTTTCACTTGGTGTGTAGTTTACTATATTAATATTACTATTAATTTGAGTAAAACATTATTCTTTTGCGAAATTAGTGGGATCTGCTACTATCCTTTTAAGTCTTCTGATCTAACTCTTTCTGTTGTTCAGGAGTTTAGGATGATAGATGGTAAAGCCACCCATTTTGCTGCGTGAAAATTCACATAGGGAAACCGGTAATATCTGAAACTATTTAACTTATTTCGAATATCGATTATGCTTTGTGTATTAATAAACTAAATAATTAGAATTCCTTAGAAGAAACGCCACGCATACGGTGCAGCAGACATCAACTGTTATAATATAAACATATAGATAGCTTGATGTGAATCTGAATGAGTACACTATTTACTCAGTATCTTGTACTAGAAGAAGTTCTTTACAAATAACTCGAGAACGGTGGCTATTTAGGCAAAAGACTATTTTACAGTTTTTTTTTATGGAATAGGAGGGCGAGCAAGTGGGTCATCTGATGGTAAGTAATTTCTCAGAAGGGGAAAGGGGATCGGGCCTCCGGATACCTCTCTAACCGAACGAAACGGGGACGAGCCACTTGAAAGCCGGTAAAATACCATGACCACTCGAAATATCGGGGATATTTCGGGTGGTCATGGTATTTTACCGGTCGAGCCGGCGCATTAATGCAACGAACTGCAAGACTCTCATTATCATCATCATGATCAACCTATTGCAGTCCACTGCTGGACATAGGCCTCTCCCAATGTGCGCCACAACATCCGATTCTCTGCCTTCCGCATCCAGTCTTTTCCAGCAGCCTTTCTGAGATCATCTGACCATTGTGCTGGTGGACGTCCTACACTACGTTTACCAATACGCGGTCTCCACTCTATGACCTTCTTACTCCATCTGCCGTCGGTCCTTCGGCAGATATGACCAGCCCATTGCCACTTCAGCGAGCTTATTCTACAAGCTATGTCGGTTACCCCAGTTCGTGTATGGCATTCGTGGATTACGAAAAAGCCTTCGACTCCATCGAAACTTGGGCAGTTCTGGATGCATTGCAGCGATGTCGGATTGACTGGCCTTATATCGAGGTGTTGAGATGCTTGTTTGACACCGCCAAGATGGCTGTACTGATACAGGAACAGGTGACGAACTCTATCGAGCTGAATTGAGGTGTAAGACAGGGAGATGTCATATCTCCCAAACTCTTCACCAAGGAGGACGTCTTCAAGACCCTGGAGTGGACTGGACAGTCCTCCCGGCGCGTCCAAGACCAAGATCATGTTCAATGAACATGTCGTGCCCGGACTGATAAGCGTCGAAGGGTCAGTTCTCGAAATCGTAAACAAATACGTCTACCTAGGCCAAATTATCCAGTTAGGTAGACGAATCTTCGAGAAGGAGGCTGAAATGAGGATTCAGTTTGGTTGGGCTGCATTCGGCAAACTGCATCAAGTCTTCAGCTCGCCTATACAGCAATGTCTGAAGACCAAAGTCTTTGACCACTGCGTCTTACCGGTACCAAAACGTGGACACTCGCGGTGGGGCTAGTCCACAAATTTAAAGTCGGTCAGCGAGCTATGGAGTGGGCTATGCTCGGGGTATCTCTGAAAGATAAACTCAGGAATTAGTATATCCGCCAGAGAACTGGGTAACCGACATAGCAAGACTCTACCACTGTAATAAGTGGTAGAGTGAATATGCCGGCTCGACTGGTAAAATACCAAGGCCTCTGAAGTAGCTCATGGCATCGTTTCGTGCGATGAGAGAGGAATCTAGAGACCTACTCCAGTTTCGTTGACACCTCCCTTGCTCAAAACCTGCCTAGCCTATCCTATTTCTATCACTGCAAGTATGACGTTCTCGGTGTTGCAGATCGGTTGGTGCTATGGAGCGCTTTTTTGTATGCCCCCTCTCACATAGAAAAAATAGCAATAAGATACACGGTATACCTGCGTTTTTGTATGTGTGTGTGTGTGTGTGTGTGTGTGTGTGTGCACTGTGCAGTATCTACATCATTACAGCAGCAGTTTATTAAAAATAATAATAATAAGAATAGTTTTCCACGTAAATTTAATTAGTGTCAAATTTCACGTTCTCCTCTCGGTCGCGCAATTTCATTCATCATTTGCCTTTTGAGGTCCACTGCTGGACAGGCCTCCCCCATAGAGCGCCACAACTGCCGGTCCGTTCACTCATGGCGGGTTTTTGCCATAATCGCCACGCTTGGCAGGCGGGTTGGCGATCGCAGTAGGCTGTATTTTGTTGAGAGAGAATGCTACTGCCCATTCTTCCAGCCTTTTCCCTTAGTCGCCTTTTACGACACCCACAGGAAGAGATGGGGCGGCGGTATTCTAAGTCGGCGCCACACAGCAAGTTTATGTGTCGTATATCGTTAATAAAACATGTAATTATTTAACGTTCATGAAACAA
This sequence comes from Euproctis similis, assembly GCA_905147225.2. NCBI lineage: Eukaryota > Metazoa > Arthropoda > Insecta > Lepidoptera > Erebidae > Euproctis > Euproctis similis. Next base: position 7,549,311 of record LR990107.1, read on the forward strand.
ATAATGACTTTTCGAAATTATTTTCGGAAGTTATGCGTGATAAATATCGATGATTGAAAATATTGTTCCCGGCAATAGGTTCGCCATTTGGGGCGTAAACATAACGGCGAGCCGAGGCTTAACAGCCGCTGCGTAAGCCTTCGGGTAGACAAAGGTGTGAAGTTATTTTATCTGTTTTTTTTTTTGTTATTCTCGTATTTGATACCAGCCAATTGTAATATTGAGTTTTTATTACAATGTTTTCAGCTCGGACCTGTGAGCCAATAAGCTAATACCCTGTTATGTTAGCCTTAACATGTGGATGTTGGTGTTATATAACCCGGCCGAAAAGATAATTTAACTCGGAATTACATGTCTGGAGAAATCTCTAATGTTTTCTTTTGAGATAACTAGTCTCGTTTGTCCAGTGGTCGAGCACACGGTGTTTGATTCCAAAGATCGAGGGTTCGAATCCTGGCGCACGCCAATGACTTTTCAAAATTAATTTCCAAAGTTATGTGTGATAGATATCGATGACTATAAATTTTGTGCCCGGTATTGCAATAGGTTCGCCACCATTTGGGACGTAAACATAACTGCGAGTCGAGGCTTAACAGCCACATCGGGTAAAGACGTGAAGTTATACTAAGTTTTAAAAATTTAGTTTTATGTGAAAAACATGGTATAAAAATAAATAACATAACGTAACACGTAAATTTTCGTGTCTCTACAATCAACCACTATTTTTAATTTGTTGATCACAAACTTATCTTTTTTTGGCAAGACATCGTTTGCTGCAGCTGCATCGTCAGCTCGTTATTCAATAATATTTTAACTCATACTGGTACTTAACGTAAGTCTAAAATTATGAAATCCTAAACGACTTTGCTGAATTTTACTCTGATTAAGCCATTGAGCGACTCTCTCTTATTCTCTTGGTGAAAAGAGCTTTATAATTCCAATCCTGAAACGGCTAATGTTGAAAAACTTCAAGTTATTTTTTTATCCTAGTTAGATATTAAAACCTGTAAATAACTGTAATAAAATTAATCCATATGGATAATTCTAGAGACAAAGTGAATAAATTAAATATGGGTATATTTAATTTATTCACTTTAAATAAAGTAAATGAATAAATAAAAGGCAGTTAGTAGTCTTCTAACAGCCCAGATCAGCAGTTTAGACTGCAATATTTGCTGCACATGAATATTATTATTAAAATGTAACAAGCATCTACTCATCGAACAATAAAAATATAATTTTTAAAAATTGATCAAATTCACACTAGCAATAAAGGTGTCCCTCTGGGGAGAAAAACTAGAATTTGTTATAAGTGATGTAGTGAAGAGTTTTACCGCTAGATGGGGAGAAAAACTAGAATTAGTTATAAGTGATGTAGTAAAGAGTTTTGCCGCTAGATGGCGGTACCTAACGTATGTATAATCTCCAAATTAGTATCAACCAAACGCCACCTATAGTTACAATATATTACTATCGACTAATCCTAAGTCGTCCGTAGAGCATATAGTGACTCTATTCATCAATAGATGTCGGTAAAAGAATGCAGTATTAATATTGACTAGTATGCTGTTTGTCTTTTACGTGCCAAAACTGCTATTTGACTATGCGGACCATTATTTAGGTGTCCTATAATTTAAAGCTGATCCATATTTTTTTAATAACAAACCAAGTAGGCAGACAAAAATTAGCGCAATGCGTTACTGTACTTGTACTGTTGACCCGTAAAATGACTAGACGAGGTTTAACAGCCTCTGCTCACACCCTTGGGCAGAAAAAAGCGAGAAGTTATGTTTTTTTTATATATTTTGTGTGTATTTTGTGTCTTTTATTCGCGCAGCGCATTCATATCGTCGCAGTTCTTATGTTCAATCTGGGATCGAGCATGCTTAATTTAACTTTTATAGATCAAAACACAGGTAACCTGTTCAGAAAGACCGAAAAGAAAATTTTGCCTTTCAACGTGACAATACTGCCAGTTTTCTGGGCACATATTTCACCCGTTGACAACGATGCGGAAAAAAGGAAAAAAAATCGATGCTTTTTAGTTATTCACTTCTATATAATGATTTTTTCTCTATCTCGATATAAACATATTTAAACCTTAATATTATGTTTAAAAAAACTAAATGTATAATACAAAATTAAGACTTTTTTTGAAATTGTAAGTGAATTGAAACTTAAAGGATTTATCGATATTTAGACAAATTGTGCATGATATGTGTCTTAGTTGTCTGTATTTCCGAAAATAGATCTTACATTTTTTGCTTCAGTCTTAAATGGGTATAAATATTCATAGATTGTTGCAACGACAATATTATAATGGATTTTTCCAACTTGCTCTCGCTTCAATCTTCGTTTCTTTTTTATTCTTGCATCTTTAGTGATAAAAACTCACAACTGGCAATTTGTTTATTTTCCAGGTAAGTTTCTGCTAACTAATATTCATCTTCCAGCACTTCGTCAACGGTAAGTTTTTAATATAAGATACTCGAGTCACTTCGACGACTTTTCATTTTGCTTTTGGAACAATATTAACTTTTCTTTTTCACCGTTTAATAAAAGGTACTTCCTTTGATAAAGAAATATATTCTTGAAACTTGATTTAATCAAAGTAGTTGATAATAAACTATGAGTAAACATTGATTCAATATAAAAAGTATCAGTTCAAGTTTTTCGTACTTCAAACTGGCGCATTCAAGAATACAAAATAAAATAATACGAACTTCCCGTCTTTGTAATTTTATTTACGTTTAATTAAATTTGTCTCGGTGGTGCAGTGGTCGACCACACGGCTTCTGATCCAGAGGTTCGGGTTCGATTCCAGACACTGGCTCACACTAATGACTTTTTGAAATTGTTTTCGGAAGTTAACAGCCGCTGCCTACACCTTCGGGTAACAAAAGGCGTGAAGTTAAATAAATAAAATAAAATAAATTTGTTACAATTGAAACTAAATAGATTTTCAAGAAGTAATACGATACTTACTTATTCTGTGTTGCCATCAACGAACGCAATATCTTGAGATTAATCTATCTATCTATATATATATAAGAGATTTCCACCTATATATTGACTCATCACGATATCTCTGGAACCATAAGGCGTAGCGACTTGAAATTTGGTAGGATTATTCCTTTCGCCGAGTAGAGGTCAGCTAAGAACGGATTTTACGAAATTCCACCCACAAGGGGGGTTGCGGGGGTGTTAACAATGGAAAATTCCCATTTTTAACCTATAGCTGCTATCGACTTCAAATTTGTCGAAGATATTGCAGTATTAACATAGCGGGGCAGCAGTTATTACTTTTGATGCGAAACAGAGTTCGCCGGGTCAGCTAGTTGTCTATAAAATAGAATTTATACTGTAATTAATAGGTATTCAATCTTTTTACAGTAATTTGGAGCACAGTTTTTATTCCACGATTTGATACGGATGTTTCAATCGTTTCTTTACTGTAGACAATTCGCGCGACTGATATTAAAGAAAGATATTTAAAATAAAATAAAATTTAATTTCGAAAATACTAATAATCCTACTTGTGATAGAGATGTAGTCAGTACAAGTGTTCTAAGTGTATCTATTAATTTTTTTTTAACCGCAACCTCAAAATTATGTATCATACACGTTTTTGATACTCAAGGCTTTAGACAACTGCAATATCTCAACACGCAGAATTAATAAGACAAACCTATTGCCACATATTCGACCCAATATTGATCTATCATTACATAGTATAAAACTTAGATCTTTGAAACTACGTCACGGATTTTAATAGATACGTCAACTGGGTGGTTTGTATGAGTTCATGTATAGTGTAGTAAATAAAAAGTAATAATTTTATAGATTTAGCACTTTAATTGCAAACGCTAACTGAACCATAAGTAGATTATAACAATGTACTAAAATATTAAACACCTTCAAAAGGTCTACAAAAAAGTCCGCGTTGGCATAAGTCTTAGTGATAACTCACAAAGACAATTTTTATCTGTTTTCTGAGGGGAAATAACTTTCGCTGGGTCTACAAGTAATAAATAAAAATGGTGACGACCAAGCTATGACTTCGTGAAGCTACTGTATACCACGCGTGGTATACCATTTTGGCGTTCAAACCTGACCAGAGATTTAGTTTTGTTCTTTTTTATGGAATAGCATAGTAAACGAACAAGCGCGTCACCTGTTGTAGGCAACTACCGTCGCTCATGGATACACAGCTAGTGCTACAGTTGCGTTGCTAATCTTTAAGCGAGCAGGATAGGATAGGAAAGGGAAAGGGCATGGGCCTCCGTATACCTCACTCACCGAACGAATCACGACCTTAGCTACTTTTTTTGTCGATATTCTGAGAGGCCTTGGTATGTCGCCGGTCGAGCCAGACCATTCTTGCAGTGAACTGCGTGGCTCTACCACTATTATATATTAGATTTATCTATTCTCTAGTTTAATATTAAAAATAATGCTAACATATTATTATTCCTAAAATTTTCGACACTTATAATATTACAATTGTAAGGATATGATAAGCTAAATTAGTTTCTAAATAATATGGCGCTATTGTTAAATTCCATGCGGAAAGTCCATGCGTAAACATCAACATGACGGATGGATTGACAAGTGACTGTCGCGATAAACCACGAACTCACAACATAACCACCCACACATAAATCAAGCCAAGCCTTATCGTCTACTGCAGAGTTAAACTATTTGACGATATAATATAATATGTCTTATTAGTATATTATGTTGTATGTTTTATATTATATGTCGTCTCGGTGATTTTGATGTTGAACAACCCGCTTCTGAATCCATAAGCCTCACGTTCGAATCCTGATCTACAGCTGTGACTTTTTAAAATCCTTTGCGGAACTTGCGTGTTATATATATCGATGAGACACAAACACGTGTCGGGTGTTTGGCAATAGGTTCTGTCATCTATCATTATTCTATTATAATTTGTGACGTCAACATTTGTCGTTTCTAGTAGAATCAAACAACATCTGCAAATAGAACAAAGCGTGAAGTCAGTTAATTATAAGAGTCGCCCGTAACATAGTTGTAGTTTAAACAATAATTACAAAACAAAGATTGGACAGCCGAATAAGGTAATGACCAATTAAAATTAGGAATTAGTGGACAGAACTGAAGTTACACATTCACCAGAAAATTTAAGTCTCGGTGGTTCAGTGGTCGAGCACGGTTCGAAATTAATTTCTTATGTTATGTGCTGTAAATATCGATGACGAAAAACTTTGTGCGCGGTATGGCAATAGGTTCCACCAATTCCATTTGGGACGTAAATATAACGGCGAGACGAGGCTTAACAGCCACATCTTCGGGTAGAAAAAGGCATGGACTTATGTTACCAAAAAAATTAAAAATATAATAATGTTTGGAATGTATTTTTTCACCCGCACGATAAAAGGTTACTAATACTTACTTAACTTTACGTCAAGTCTCCTAACTTTTGTCTTAAACGAACGTCGGTTTTTAAATTTCTTTAATGACTATCTATTTATAATTACTTGATAACGCAAGTACGTTGTAAAAGTACTCATAATTCTAATGCTAAAATAATAGTAGTCTCTTTTGAACGCCATATACTGGCGCCTAACTTCTTAAAGTATAGAAATAATTTTATCTTTGAATTAAATACTTTAATACCTGTTTATTCTGTCACCATACAATTTCCTAAGGCCGCAGATTAATAAATGATGAAAAATTTAATTCAATTGGATAAACTTAATATTAATTCTGAACAAAAACGAAAATTCTACGTATATTCTTGTATAGAAAAATGATCTTTGTCTCACACCAATGACTTTTTCGAATTTATTTTCGGAAGTTATGTGTAAAAAATATCGATGACTGAAAACTTTGTGCCCGGTGCATATCATAGCAATAGGTTTGCTACCTATTCCATTTGGGACGTAAACATAACGGCGAGACGAGGCCTAACAGCCGCTGACTACACCTTCGGGTAGAAAAAGGCGGGAAGTTATGTTATGTTATAAATAATCTTACGTACTATTAAGTTAATACGAATAGTCGTTATAAAATTGGCTTACACCAATGATTTCTCCGAATTCATTTCGGAAGTTCTGTGTAATAAATATCGATGACTGACAACTTTGTGCCCGGTGTATGACAGTAGGTTTACCACCTATTCCAATTGGGCCTTAACGTAGCTGGGAGTAAGTAATAATAAGCCGCTGCTTACACTTTTGAGGTAGAAAAAGGTGTGAAGTTACGTCCAGTCGTAATAGAATTGAAATACGAGTTAGCCCGTTGCTCATTAGTAAGTTGTCGTCAGCGATTATCGACGGTAAATGGCGACCATCAAATCTAATAGTCACTTCCTTACCTTTTCCGTTAATATGCACGCCAACCATTTTATTCTTTCATTATGTAAACAAAATGGTCGTTTGTCAAACCTGCCATTATAACAGTACCACCGTCTCTAACCACATCGTTGAGCATTTCCAAGAATCCATTGTTCTCAGACATAACAAAATGATATTTCTCAGTGTGCCCCCTGACTTATTATTACGCTCCGAATAATGATGTTGTTAAAATGATCCTATTAGTGTATATAAATTTCAGATGTGACTTATTTAAATTTAGAATTATTTGATTCATAACCAACTTACCCGGTGAACTTTGTTTCGCCACAAAGCAATAAATGAGAATTAGTTTTTTTTTTCTAAATTGAAGTAGCCCAAGTTACTCGTTATTATACCGGCTACCATCAAAATCAGTCCAACCATTACAGAGATTAAGCTGGAACAAACAAAGAGACAGATAGTCTGACAAATAATATTTTGGTGTATTTACGAAATAAATACCTATTCATATGCATGTGGTGAAAAGTATTTATTTAAATATTACAAACAGACACTTTCAATTTTATTTAAATGTATAGAATATGACCGTGAATATTATTTGTTATTTTTATATTAGTGACTGGGAATATATTTGGCTGGATATAAAAATATAATTTATTCATATATATTATCTCGATGATCTGGAAGACGAGCACCCAAGTCTCAGGTACAAATCCTGATTCCCTTCAATTACTTTTCGAAATTGTTTTAGGAATCAGTTGTATATTATTCTCATATTTAACAATGAACAACAAAATTTTAAACCTTTAATATTATTAACACAAATATTCAACGTGACTTCAAACGCATAGACACTTGTTAGTACATACATACGTAACGTCACGCCAAGTCCCTTGAGAGGTAGGCAGAGAGAACCTGCACGAAATCAGGCACGAAAGGCACGAATCTTACACACTTCACTCCGTTCTATGACTTTCATAACTCTTATCATACACGCTGGTCGATTTCAAGGCTCTTCCCTCTTCCACCTTCCTCAAGGACCCGTTCAATTTGTTCATGGAAAAACATAGACGAAATATGACGAAGAACACCTCGGGGCCTTTACCTATTTGAATCAAGCCTTTAAAACACTCCACGGAACTCGCCAGAGGTTTCTTCGCCAAATCTAGTAACGGAGCTTTTTAACTATAGAAGTAGAAAGACAGCGATCGTACACAACTTGTTTTTGTTTGATTAAACAATTTCAAGGTTATCTAAGAGGTACCTCCAACCATATGAGAATAGATTTCCACGTGGATATAACCTCATGCACAACTAGATATAACTATAATAGATATAACATACATAACTTCACGCCAAATCCCTTGCGGGGTAGGCAGAGAGAACGAAACGCCATAAGGCACGATTCTTACACACCTTACACGTTTCGTTGACTTTCATAACTCTTTTCATGCACGCGCGTCAATTTTTGAGGCTCCTAACATCACGTTTCCTCCAGACCACGTTCTATTTGGTCATGGAATGTGTGTCTTGACCGTCCTCGACTCCTACATCCATCCACTTTTGCATTGTATTATACAACTAGTTATAATGACGTCTTAATGAAGTCAAAATGCCAGGTAGCCAAGGTATTTGACGTGTGACATAACGGTGACGTTTTTTTTTTTCATTGTACCCAAATTGGTATAACAACGAAATGTGAATTTGAACTAATTGCTGTTGTGTGTGTTTTGGGGTGGGAGGAGGGGTCTGGAACGATCGATATACAACAACTAGCCGACGCCACGTGCTCACAAAATCGATTCCTTTTATGACATTCTAAGTACAAAAACATATGGGAATTATTTACAGGCCGGGCCTCCAGCATGGCCGAAGGTAAGTAATTCAAACATGTTTAATTTCGGTAGGTGCGTCAAACGAGCGCTGCTTATAGAAGATTTTCTGTATCATGGCAATATTCTATAGATTGATATTAAAAGATTAATTCATACTGCTTAAGTTATTACTGCAAGAGTTATCACGCGAATCAAATCATTACATAGTCTAAAACAATGTCGCTTTTCGCTGTCTGTCCCCTTATATCCTTAAAATTACGTAACTGATTTTGATGAGGTTTGTTTTAATAGATAGCGGGTTTCAACGGGATGGTTTTTATCTATAATTCATGTATGATGTAGTAAATAGAAAGTGATAAATCTAAAATTCACTTATTTCTTATTTTTGATGAGGAACAAAGTTCGCCGGGTCAACTAGTATAGTATAAATATGTTCCATTGCATGACGGCGGCATTTACGAGGGAGCGGGTGTGCTTCTCCGGATATCTCTCTAAACGAACGACACGCATCATGTGCCAATTTACGTCGATATTCTGTGAGGTCGTCGTATACCTATAACACACACATAAACATAACTTCATGCCTTTGTTACCCGAAGGTGTAGGCAGCGGCTGTTAAACCACGTCTCGCCATAATAGAATAGGTGGCTAACCTATTGCTATATCGGGCACAAAGATTTCAGTCGTCGATATTTATCACACATAACTTCCGAAAACAATTTCGAAAAGTCATTGGTATTAACTGGAAAAAATATAAATAAAGAATTGGAACCCGCGACCTCTGGATCAGAAGCCGTCTGCTCGACCACTGGACCACCGAGACTTTACATACCTATAACTATAACTCTAGGAGTAGAGTTATGTAGAGGAAAATTAAAAAAAAAACAAACTTGGTTAAAAGCGATATTTCCATTCCAACAATTATTTGTGCCGTATGTTTTCAAATGTAGCGTTACAATTGTATATTGAATTAAGTAAAAATGTTTGGACTCGCACATAAACATCGGCCGCGCTTGAGAATGTCATTTATTGTTATTATTTTAAAAGCGTGTACTAGTTTGGTAACAATGAACTTCGCTTACCATACAGCTGTATGTTTCATTCAGATTTGTGTGTATGGGTAGTGGTTAATGTTTTTTTTTTATCCACTTATTTATTTATTTTCATCATTTATTACCTAAGTGTGTAAGGTAAGGAAGAAATTAACGACCCCACCTGATGTTATAAATATGTGGAATCTGAGACAGACATGCACTGACGACGATAATGTAGTTTTTTTTTTCTAGAATGTACCCATAAATTTTACTGTATTCTGTATGGATTTGATACAGTCTTTAGAGTGTTTTATTGCTTAATCATAATTGGTTTAGGGATTTCAAATGTTTATCACATAAGACAATGTAACATTTTTTTTCTGTAAAAGTACAACTTTGAAAGAGTATTGTGACCTAAAAAACTGTAAATAAATAATTCGAATGACATCATAACTAACTAGGAGCAGCTCGAAAACAAGAAAATAAATAAACATTTATTCATTAATTATAATTATTTAACGAAAGTTTGTTTAACGTAAGCACCGTAGCGGAATGTTCTAGTATTTCATCCGAAAGCTTAACATAGATTATGCCACCCCATCGCATCGACTCGCCCCACTACAGCCTTACAGGGATTTACCAAGATGCCAGTAAATAAAATTAATACGTTTAAAAGTCTTTTTGGTTGCTAGGATGACAAGAACAGCGGAGTGATATTCATGCGCCGAGATTCGCACGTTTTACTTACTTTGTTTTTAATATTTCAATAAGCTTTTGCTTGTATAATATATAAATGGATTATTATATTAATTATAGATTTAATAATATTATAAATATTATATTATAAATATTATAATATTATATTAATTATTAATTATAAATAGAATTTAGAGTAGGTAAACATAATAATTATATAACAATATAATTTAACAACTTTTTCTACACGAAGGTGTAGGCAGCTGCTATTACGCCCCGTCTCGCCGTTATATTTGCGTCCCAAATGGAATAGGTGGCGAACCTATTGCCATACCGGGCACAAAGTTTTCGGTCATCGATGTTTATCACACATAACTTCCGAAAACAATTTTGAAAAGTCATTGGTGTGAGTCAGTACTACCGAAAATAATTTCGATGAATTGAGAAAATGTTTGGAGTCCCACTAATTAAAATTCCATTTTAATTATCATACATAATAATTAAGTAAAAATAATGGAGCTATAGAAATGCATTTGGAAAACATAAGTGTATGTTGTTAGAAAATTGTCCTTGAAGCTTCAACAATAGTTTAGTTGAAAGTCGATTAGAAACATAGAAATTTTGTTCACGTTCAGTACAATGAGGTCCGTTTGCTATGCAATGAGGTGCTTGCTTCTAAGTAAGAAGATTTGTGTCACGTGTTCAGTGTTCAAAGAGCCACCTGTCGTCATTTCTTATTGTTAAGACTCTGTGACATATGGTTCTATTTATAACGAACTTATAAACGTAACGTAATAAAAGATTTTTAATGTTTCAAAACTACACTTACACCATCTAAAATAATATATTTATGAAAATATGGATGTAGGAGTCGAGGACGGCTAAGACACACATTCCATGACCAAATAGAACGTGTTCTGGAGGAAGGTGATGTTAGGAGCCTCAAAAACCGACGCGCGTGCATGAAAAGAGTTATGAAAGTCAACGAAGCGAGTGAAGCGTGTAAGAATCGTGCCTTATGGCGCTCTGTTTTCTCTGCCTACCCCGCAAGGGATTTGGCGTGAAGTTATGTATGTATGTATTAAAATAAAACCGACGCCTTTTTTGCCGTTGATGCAGCGACAGTTAAAGGCTCAACTCGCCGATACGTTAAGCTAGGTTACGTCCCAAATGGAATAGGTGACGAACCTATTGCCATACACCGTACACAAAGTTGTCTGTCATCAACATTTATCACTCATAACTTCCGACAAGAATCCTGAGTAACCATTGGTGTGAGGCTGGAATTGAATCCGTGACTTTTAAATCAGGAGCGGCGAGTTCGGCCACTAGACCACCGAGACTATTCAAAACTGATTTGAAATCATATCGAGATTATTACGTTATTTCGGTGAAATTATGAAACGGATTCATATATACTCGTATATACTACGCAAATTGGACGATTGGCCCACAACCGTTTTATATACGACTAAAGACTATTTTTATCATTGTCTTTGAAATTATTTTTGATGTCAATGTCGATAAAATTATCTTGGAGAAGTCACTGTAGAGCGCGTTTTCACACTGGAAGCGGATCTTAGAAGAATATCGAATAAACTGAAATCATGTGAAACGCTAAAAAAAGGTCTTTGTAACCCCCGAATGTATGGCAATAGGTTCCACCACCATTCATTTATTTTCGTTAACATCCGGCGAGTTGTCTCCTGCTACCTAAACAAAAACAAAGGAAAATCTACGTTGGTAAATGTATAGTTACTCTATAACGAAACACAAACATTTATTTTGTTTTTTGTCTGTCTGCACGGTGTTCGGAGTCTGAATAGTATATTGCTCTATATATATATAAATGTGTATAAACTATTGGTTTCCTGCATTCGCCCTTTTTATATATATATATATATATATATATATATATATTGTTCAAATTCCATTCCTCATTTAATTTCATGCTCATTGATACCAAATTATGCAAAGCTTTGAATAAGATAATCTGTTTGTCTGTGGTAAATTTTGAGACTGGTTCTATGGGTTCGTTCAAAGCGTAATCCTTGAACGAATTAAGCACTATAGGGGGCCGGGGGTGGTCATTGTTTTGTTTTTTTTTTTAATCACTTGGAGTGGGGGGGGGTCTAGATGATGATTACGTCATCGGTAGTTATTTACTTTAATTTACACGTGCAATTAAAATTTGATTAATTAAGCGCGCTCTCAGGAAAGACTCATACTTTAATACTCATTAAAAAGTAATTAAGAAGTAAATAAAAATACATGAATTATAGATAAAAACCACCCCGTTGATACCCTCTATCTATTAAACAAAACGATTCAAAATCTCTTGTGTAGTTTTAAAGGTATAAGCATAAGGGGACAGACAGCGGAAAGCGACTTTGTTTTATGTTAAGTAATGAAATAATGGTGATAACAAAGGCTGTAGACTACATATTATCACACTATGATCATTAGGAGCTAGACACCAAAGTCTTCAGTAGTAATAGAAAGAATTGCAGATTTGTAAGTAGGATATGGCAGCACGAAGTTCGCCGGACCAATTAGTTAAGTGTAAAATAATAATGATTTCATTTACAGTCCCAGTTGCCTAATAGTTTAGCACTCTTGTTTAGATTCAAATAAATATATTAAATACAAATAAGAACGTATGTCCCATGACTTACAAAATAAATACCCTTTATATAAACATACCCCACGTCCATGATAATATAAAATTACCTACGGCATATAAAGGTATGATTGCCAGTACATATACGTTCGGGAATAAAGCGCTTGAAGTTGCATAAAACAATATTATGTTAAAGTTAATAACATTAACTTATTTTAAAATATGATAGAATTGTGTAAGTCGAGGATAGCTGAGGGTTGAGAGACGAATGAATAGGATCAATTTAAAATTTTATTTAAGCTGTAGCAGTTACAGAGCGTCTCGGTGAAATTTGATATTTTATTTTTTCATTTTATTATCTCATGAAACTCATTTCTTTGAATTGAGAATTGGTATTTTCATATACCGTAGTGATCTAGACATTAATATGTGCTTTCCTTGGCTCCAAATCAATCCCAAGAGTCTTTAGCTGGAGCTCGACTACTGGAGCACCTAGTAGACAAACTTATTTATGTTTAAACTGTCACGAAACAAAAGATAAATAATATTATTTAAATATTTAAAAAAAGTGTTAATTTCAGTAGTGAGTCCTAGCGCGAGAACGGAATGCGAAATGAAGATTTTGTCATAATGACATACAATTCCTAAGTAATTACTTAAAAGAAAGACCTAAGAAAACATGGATGTATTATCTGGAAGACGACATGATTAAGAAGGGTTTTAGTGTGGAAGAAGTGAATGATAGGGAAGTGTGGAAAAGAAAAACTCGTTTTGCCGACCCCAAATAATTGGAACAGGATACGAAGATGATAATGATGACATAGAACTCTTGAGTATTTTCTGTTCAACCATAGCGCGTGTAAAAAGCTCGTAAACAAATTATTAATCTTTATAACATTAACTGTATTTTTAAAATAATAATTCTTTACACTTTTTAAGCGAAACGAGCAAGGTTATCACCAGGTGCTTAGCAAACGTCTGTCAGACATGTAGTGTCAGAGTTGCATTGCCATCTTTTAGTGAGTTTCTTGGATACTTCTTGCATCGATCGAAACATGGCATGAGTTACTTAACGTCGATTTTCTAAAAGATAGTATATCACTGGTCGATTCGACCCAATTCATGCAGCGAATTTGGCTGTTATAATGGAAAATGCCAAGAATAATATCATCGAAATTTTCAAAACCGCATTAATATACGACTTCGTCAGTGCACATCCACACAAATTTAACGTAAGTAACGTTGTATGATATAACAGATAGTACGTCGGTGATGTGAAATAGAACATACCTGTTTATTTTTCTGTATTTCCGGAATAATCGAAGTAGGAGTTTTATCTTTCCTCGGAGCACAAAACGAAGTTTAAAAGCGCTCGAACTGTGGAGCCGTGTCTAAAGAAAGCATCCTGGCATTCGTTGAGATCTAAGTTATTCAAATGCACTTCTATTGAAAAGAAATACGATTCTAAAATATGTATATGTATTGAAACGAATTCTAGCTATATTTATAGTAGATATATACAGCGTAGTATTTTAGCAAATTACTTGATATTTGATTGATTGATTTGGTCTTTAATTTGAGTTCAGCTGGACATTGATGAATTTTTGGAAATACAGCTTTAATTTTAGTTTGTAATTTTGTTCTATTTCTCGGTGGTCTCGGCGGTCTAGTGGTTGAGCGCCCTGCTTCTGAATCCATAGGTCGCGGCTTCAAATCCCGGCTCACACCAATGACTTTACGAAATTATTTTCGGAAGTTATATGTGATATATCTCGATGACTGAAAACTTTGTGCCCGGTACGGCAATAGGTACGCTACCTATTCAATTTGGGACGTAAACATAACGGCTAGACGAGGCTTAACAGCCGCTGCCTACACCTTCGGGTATAAAAAGGCGTGAAGTTATGTTATGTTAATATTGTTGTTATTTAATGTTAGTTATTGAAAATTATGTATGGCGATTGCAAAAAAACTCAGAAAAAGCTTTTATATGTTGAACGAAGCCAAATACAGCACAAAACGTGAAAATATGCGCGAGGCCTCCTAGTGGCGTAAACAATTCACTACATAGACGCAATTAACATAACACGGGCAAATTTTTGCCGTGCGAGGTAGATTTATGATTCCCCTGAGATAGAATTTAGCACGAAAATTGCCGTGGTTAATAACGTGTAAATGTTAGACTATTGTAGTTTGCCTTTATTAGAACTCTTTTACGCTTGTACACAAATAAGTAGAAGGGCTTACATGAGCTAATATTTGGACGGCAATTAACTCGACTTAGATAATACGTCTGGAGTGGAATTTCGTTGATAAATATATCATTGAACGTAGGGACCACCAAGTAGAAGGCTTTTATTTACAAAGGCTCGAATCGTAGAGCACACGAATGATTTTTAGGATTTTCTCTGCCAGGTTATATGAAATCATAACTTTGTCAAGCTATTTCAGCGGACCAAATTTTTGTATTAGGTAACGCTGCCTGTATATGAATAAGTTCTTATTTATACTGTAAGTTCTTATTTTTATTTGACGGGCCTCGTAGCGCATTGGTAAAAAATAACCGACTGCAAAATCGAGGTTGGCGGAATCGGTACCCACCCGACTACGCGCTGTGTTTATCATGTCCAATAGATTATTATTATTATACCTATTAAAATATGTAAAATGTATAAGATTTTACTTAATCTTTGCAATAGGTAAATCAATTAAGTAATGTATTATTAATAAAATCTTTAAATCTAATCAAGGGGTTTGAATTTGACATGGAGATCATCAAAATAGACAGTGCTACGGAAGCGCTGCTGACCTCTGAGAGAGGATAGGGAATATGACCAGATTGTGTATGACCGGGAGGCAGATACCTTGGCCTACAAATACCTCTCTCACCGAACAAAACGCCGCATAAGCAGCTTCAAGTCTTAACATTTAAACAAAACACAAACTATTAAATACACATATTATAACATAACTTCACGCCTTTTTTCTACCCGAAGGTGTAGGCAGCGGCCGTTAAGCCTAGTCTCGCCGTTATGTTCACGTCCCAAATGGAATAGGTGGCGAACCTATTGCCATACTGGGCACATAGTTTTCAGTCATTGATATTTTTCAAATTTTTCACATTAAATACACATTAGAATTTTATTAGGAAAAAAAATTATTTCAAACTCATTGTGTACGACGCTTTATACTTATATGAATTACGGCGTTTTATGAGAGCGTCTAATATGAAACGGGTAGATAGAGATGGCCCACGCTTCAGACACGACGTCATAAGTACCGGCGTTAGTCTATTATAATATTAATAACAGTTTGAGACTGCTACTTCGTTCGACAGGCAAATTAATAAACACTGCCTGTTACAGGGACTCTTGAAAATTTGTTACGAATCTCGCTCTTCAAAGATTTTAATTTAACACAAGTGTTTCGAAGTTGAGCACTCCGATTATGTATCAAGAAATGTTAAACTCAAATCAGTGAAGTTTTTGATTTATTTTCGGTACTTATGTGTGATAAATATCAATGACTAACAACATTGTGTTTGGTATGTATGGCATTAGGTTCCGCCAACTGTTCCATTTGTGACATAAAATGTTGGCGATACATGGGTTAAATGATTTTTGCGTCGCAGAGGTTATTGAGTTAGTTGTTAACAAAGAGAGTGAGTGCGTATTTCCCACGGGAATAAGAGTTACTTGATTAAAACAAATGAACGGAAATTTGACAACGTGTAATGTTGTAATGATCTGTCTAAATAACTGTAGTTTTAATTTACGTAGCTTCACAGCTATTTCTACCCGAAGGTGTAGGCAGCGGCGGTTAAGCCTTGACTCGCCGAATCGTTATGTTATGTCCCAAATTGAATAGATGGCGACTCTATTGCCATTAGAGTCCGACCGAAACTGGTTTTCCGTCCGACCGAAACCGAAACCGAATGTTCGGCCGCCACTTCAGTTTCGGCCAAAAACGAAACCGAAACTCACGTGTCCGCGTATAAAATTCCATAAAATACTGATATTTAATGCTTTTTCCCATTATTTTCTGTCAATTACAAGAGAAAATGAAAAACAATGGGTATATGTATTAATTTTGTTGCAATCAACAATATAACTTCATGCCTTTTTCTACCTGATGGTGTAGGCAAAATGTTTACCAGATACAAAAATGTAAAAAAATATATATCACCCAATATTAAAATCGCTAATTGTTTTTGTATAATTAAATACTTGGTATGTTGAGATATTACTATTTAATACATTGTTTTGAAAATATTCTCGTAAGAATCGTCAATCACTTTTGAGAAACTGCTTATCTAATAAATTTTAATGAATTTAAATTAAGAAAATAGTGTTAAAAATTTCAATGAATATAAATTAATAATAGTGTGAATAAAAAAAATATTATTTTATTTTAAAAAAAGCGTGGGGTGCATGGTGTCAATAGTTATAAATATTTTATTGGCAGATATGAGTAGAGTGATTATCATTTCGATAATATCTTAAAAAGCACCCCACGCTTTTTTTAAAAATTTTTTTTTTTTATTCACACTATTATTAATTTATATTCATTGAAATTTTTAACAATGTTTTCATAATTTAAATTCATTAATATTTATTTTCTATTTTTTAGTTCGGTTTTCTATAAAAAGCGTGTTTTTTAGTTTTTTTAAACTACTATTTATTTTATATTTTTTAGTTCGGTTTTCTATAACAAGCGCGTTTCTTAGTTTTTTAAACTATTGCTTAACTATTTTAAAGCGTGCTAACAACTGATATCAAAACCGAATTTGAGGAATAGCGCCATCTGTGACTTATACAAGGAACTCGTTTCAAGTTGATAACGTAGACTTTCCGCTGATTGCCACTAGATGGTACGAGAAGTGAACTATGAACACTAAAAAATTAACAAAAATCATATTTTGCAAATTGAAAAATGGAATAATTTTATCAAATTAGTGTATTGTCATCGATCCTCAATAAATCTACAAAGTTTGAACGAAATCTGGCCGTTTAAAGTGGGTCAAAATCGCGCCCAAAGAAGTCGGTTACAAACAAACATACAAACATACAGGTGAAGCTAATAAAAAGCTAATAAAAATAATTATCACTTTCCTGTCCTTTTCCCACTTAAAGTTCGGCACAGTATGTCATCTCATAGAGCTATCCCTGTTGTCACAAGATTTGGCTGCGGTTTTATGACCGTCCACCTGCCTGACGTAATCCTCCTTCAGAATGTTTTCGTTGGTGGGATAGGAAAGGAGTTGGAAGTGGAATGAGGAAGGGAGATGGTTAGGCTTTGGGCCTCGAGATCCTGCCCTCACCGAGCAAAACGCGGCCGGAGCCACTTGACGCTGATATTCTCAGAGGTCGAGCCGGTCTATTCATGCAGCGAACTGCGTGGATCTACCGCTTATCTACATACATACATACAGAACTTCACGCCAAATCCCTTGTGGGGTAAGCAGAGAGAACAAAGCGCCAAAAGGCACGATTTTTACACACCTCACCCGCTTCGTTGACTTTCATAACTCTTTTCATGCACTTGGGTCTTGGCCGTCCTCGACTCCTACATCCATCCGCTTTTGCATTGTATATCTGCTTGGCCAATATTGGATCATCCATCCTTTCTACTCGTCCAAACAGTCGGAGCATGCTCTTTCTTTCTTTTACAGCGACAGTCTCTTTCAATCCGAATCCCCTCCTTAAAACCATGTTTTCGACGCGGGCAGCGAGGGTCACTCCTCAGATTTTGCGCAGTGCCTCATTTAGACCGCGTTTATCCTACTTTCATGCACACTCTGCCATACCCAACTCTCGCTTCCTTAAGTTGGCGTTGTGATTAGTACCACATTATAAATAGCTAACTGGGCTTTTCTGCTAACATTGTTTGAGCCCAGGAATCTGCCCAACTCTCCGTTTACGCTGTTTTCTAACGCCACTCTTCTTTCTACATTCGTTTCATCTCATAATAATAATTACTGTTACACCGGGAATGTAGAAAGCACAGTAAAATTATAAAACAGTGTTAAAAGAGCGTTGGGGGATACCTGGGAGCAAACAATCTGAGCAACAAAACCCAGCTCGCTAACAGTGCGATACTTATGAAAACGAGAATTGGGCATGGCAGAGGGTGCATAAAAATAATGTTAAAGAAGTCGAAATGCGCAAAATTTGCGGCATGAGGTTCACCGATCGCGTCGAAAAAAAAAAGGTCTCATCGAGTCATGTTGGACTCGACATACTTTCCATGATCAAATTAAACGTGTCTTTCATAAAGGTGATGCCAGGAGTCTTAAAAACCGCCGAACATGTGTGATAATGTTGATTGAAAGTCAAAAAGTAAGGGATGTAAGAATCGTGCCTAATAGCGCTCTATTTTCTCTGCCTACCCCTTAGACTTGGTATAAAGATATGTAGGTATGTATGTACTATTTCACTCTCAACCAAGTTAACCACGAGTCAAAATTAGTACTACAGTAGTTTCGGTTTCGGCAAAAGTTATTTGTATTTAAAATCAAGGTCTCGGTGGTCCAGTGGTCGAACACACGGCTTCTGATCCAGAGGTCTGAGTGCGAATCCTGCCACTGGCTCACACCAATGACTTTCCGAAATAGTTTTCGGAAGTGTGATAAATATCGATGACTGAAAACTTAGTGCCCGGTATGGCAATAGGTTCGTACATCATCACAATCAGTCTCATGCCCTTATGTCGTCGAAGTGGGGTCGGCATGTCATCCTTTTATACTGTCCATTTTGTCAAAACTGTGGTTTTATGACCAGCCGCCTGCCTGACATCAACCCTCCTAGAAAAGTGTTCGTTGGTGGTTTTTCTCCTACCAGTGATCAACACAACGTGTCATATTTTCGAACTGTCCATGTTGTCAAAAGATTTGTGCGGTGATTCTATGACCGGCCGCCTGCCTGACTCATTGGGAATGTGTTCGTTGGTGGTTTATCCACCACCAGGACTAAAATACAGCAATAGAAGATGTTGGACTCTAATTTTTAATATAACATGCATAATTTCTACATCTTAGGACCTCGAAAGAATATGTGTACAAAATTGCATATTAAATTGGTTGAAGAGCTTCGAAAAGGACAGTAGTTTTAACAGTTTTGACAGTTGATAGAGCCACGCAGTTAGCTGCATGAATGGGCCGGCTCGACCGGTGTAATACCACGACCTCAGAGAATATACGTGAAGTGGTTTGTGCCTCCTGTGAGAGAGATATGCGGAGGCCCGATCCCTTTTCCCCTTCCTGTATCCGCCTACTCCCTTAAAGGAGGGCAACGCACCACGGTATTCATGGACGGTGAGAAGTTGCTTACTATCAGGTCATCATAAAAAGGTAGCGTAACAATTATACATATAAATTCACCTTTCGTAAATAAGTTAACTTGAGAACACGACTTTACTTAAATATTTGCTATCAATATTTCAACCCGCCAGTTGGATACGGGATCTTTAGTGTGTTAGGTCTGAAGTTTCCGAAAGTTTCTAGAACACCCCCAATGAATGACAACGTGCCGGCCATCTATTCCAAAGAATTCAATCGCTGACTCCACCATCTCCACTACAAAGAAGGGATAAGTAAGAGTACATATAACAAAGAATACATCTCTCTTCTCACCGTTTTATTTAAATTGTGTTATGGTATTGGGAGGGAACACGACACTGGCGTGTCACCTGATGGTAAGCAGTTAAGTCCGCTCATGGAACCTGAAATACAGATAGTTCAGTTATTAAAGTTATGTTGCCGGCTTTTAAAATTTGATAGGAAAGAGAATGACGGGGTTGAGCATCCGAATAAATCTATCGTCGAATGAAACGCGGCATGTGCCACATCACGTCGATACTCTGAGAGCCCCCGGTAGCCCAGCCGAGCCGGCTGGGCCACCACGGCCATTTTTGCTGCGAACTGCGTGGCTCTAACACTATCAAAAACCTCATTTTTAAAGTCGTCAAAATAACCTTAGTAAAAAGCAAGTCGACCACCACAACATTCGCGGTGCACTAAACCAATTGATATATGGGTTTATGAAGAAGTCTGACTTTATTAGAATTGCACATTGACTTTTTGCAACTTCACACGTTTAATACGCCAAGGTGTAGCCAGTGGTATTTATGTCGACACGCGTATTATTTTTTTACAATTTCCAAAAATAATAAGTAATAAAATGTCACAATTATGTATTAGAACACGAGTCCTTTGATTGTCAGAAGCGATGTGCTAGACTAAAAAAAATTGTATGACAAATTTTATACTGTAATAAAGGATCTTAATAAAGTATGTAGATTACAGCGCAACGGTATAAGCGATACTTAATATTCAATCACTAATTAATATTCCATTGAATGCAGATCGCGCTTAAACAAACCAGCTTCACAAGGTAAACAACTTCCGCTTCCAGAAAACGGTACTAAAGAAATGTTATCTTTGTTATTTCCACGTATATATATAGGATAGGAGAAGGCTTTCATTTCATATATATAAATGCATATTTACTCAAATATACAGGTATTGCAATACCATTTTGGCATTGTTAGAGTCACATAACTCAAAATTTCAGGACCTTTGAAAATATCGACATAAAGTGGCTCATGACTCTTTTGTTCTATAAGGCTCAATTTCCCTTTTCCATCCTAGTCTAAAGATCGGCAACGCAACTGTAACACCATCTGCGTTGCAGGTGTCCATTAGCGGTGCTAGGCACTTGCCACCAGTTGACCCACTTGCTCTTTTGCCCCACTATTCCATAAAAATATCTACTGCTTGGTGGACCTAAAGCTCCATTTCCCTAAACAGATAAAGAATACAGGATGACTTTGGTTGACATCCACAGTTTTATATATTATAATATCGGATTACAGCATATACTCGGAAATGAATGATCTATATTAAGCCACTAACTAGGCACTCGCAGCCGAATTAAATGTTAAATATTGTTGATAATAATTAATGAGAAATTATACGCAAGCACAAATATGTCGTATTTAATACGTAACATTCGCAACACGACATTTAAGAGATGTTTGCGGAACGTAACAGCAGCTACCTACTATTGGAGCGCCATGATTTGACTTCATTTGCTTTGTTATATGTATATATATATATATATATATATTATATATGTCATTCAAGTCAAATCATTTCTGTTTGTACCGAATCTTCGTAGATAGTTGAAAGTCAAATCGCAATAACCGCATTGAGCAGTCTCTATATATTTGTTATATTCGGGGATATCTGCAGTCTAATATGTGTCTGGTTATTGGTCGTGAGCCGTGGCGACGTAATGCAGAAAATGTGGACAAAGTCGATGAGACTAGCTGCGATCAGTGTAGGCTCTTTGTGCGGGTCGGATTCGCGCCGCGCTTGAGGGCGGGCTGAACGCAAGAATGCGGCGTGCGTGCGAGCGGCAGCACGGCAAGGGTGCGAGGGGAGGGAGTCCGCGGTAGGGGGATGCGTCGTGGTGAAGCGGGCGGGCGGGGCAAGCGCGAGCCGGGCGCGTGCCGCAGTAGCGTGGAAGAGCCGCCGCGGCCGCTCGGCACCACTTGCCACCGAACGGCGATCAGCCGCCGCCGGATGCGAGCGCGGACCCATCGCCGCGCCGACTCGGACCTGTCGCGCCGTTCACGCTGAAAGGCCACCACCAAATTCACGGCGGCATATCGGTATTACCCACGTATCGAACGGGCAGGGAAACGACATGTGGACCGTTCTGGCGAGTTCATAAAAATGCCGCCATCGTCATACCAAAGTGCGAGCACGAACTTCGTTTGGGTTAAGTGCAAGTATTAGTCTTACAATCTCAATATTATTGGACAAAGCGAGCACTTGAGTAACTACTAACATGTAGAAGACGTTTCACCTGCCACGATTAGCGGAAGCTCTTTTGCTCGTTCTGTTTTCTTTTAAACTATATTTATTTCAAACAATAGTATCCGCTATTGTGAAAAAGTTACCATTTTCAACTCGGCCAACTACATCAATTCATCAAAATCCTCTACGACCTACAATAGATATTCCTGATTGTACAAGAAAGGAGTTTCGAGTTCTGAAAGGAGGTTGAATGTGTCATTATTTTTAATTAAATCTACAAAATTCCACAACGTCTCTGTTTGCTTGATGAGGAATGATAACAACGCGGCGATAGTTACTTGTACGTACGAGAATATGAGTCAAGTTAGACCTATATGTGATATATTCAAGCTATTTGTCATCTTAAATATAGTTTATATGAATTTTGAAATTCGGCCAATATTTTAGTTCCTATCGTCACCTACAAATGATACAACTGATGACACTAAATGCGCCGTTAAAGCAAATATATGCGTATATTAGTTTAATTTATAATTTAAATTAAACTAAAATACGACATTAATTTATGAAATATCAATTATTATTCAAAAACCGCATTCGCAATTACACGAACTATAAACTTGTAATTATATTATTATAAAAAAGGAGTTTTGATTTTATTAAAATTAATTCAGTCTTGTTTTGAACTAGTTATTGCTCGTAGCTACGCATGCTTGGCATTTCTTATAATGACGATAACCAATAACAAACACAAATTTACTTTTTTCCCCTTAGTTTCAAAAAGCAAAAACTGTGAAAACCTGGTCTGCAATATAGTTTCCGAGATTCCAGACATTCCCACGGGAGGGAATGATATTCCTGCGGTAAAACGGTGCCTGGATTACGAGTTAGACCTGTTGCTAAACTGTTGAAAACTGTATTACGGATTATGCAGTAGTTTTTACGTGCTGCGCGTACAAACATACATACATACATTAAAAAAATGAAGCTATTGTCTCGTTTTCTCTAATATATCTCTACGACATGCACAAGAACATGATACTTTTACAATTTTATTATAATAATAAGTTCTATTGTTAGAATTTGACTTCAAGCTATGGTTTTGAAGTCCGCAGTACATTAATCTGTATTAAATATACGTGTTATCGGGTCTTTTTTTTTCAAAATTCAATCCTACCTTCAGTAAAAACAAGTAAAACAAAGAATCAAAGAACAGTTTCTAGAACTATTAATTGACCGCTAAAGACAACAAATTCAAATTTTGTATTTTTGTGACTCTTTCACGCAGCAACCAATATCGCTGCCAATCAGTTCGCTGCATGAATGGGCCGGCTCGACCGGTGAAATACCACGACCTCTCAGAAGATCGACGTAAAGTGGCTCGTGCCACGTTTCGTTCGGTAAGCGAGGTACCCTGAGGCTCACCCCCCTTCCCCATACTTTCCTATCCTACTCCGTTAAAGGTCGCCAATGCAACTGTAACACTATATGTGTTACAGGTGTGCATGGGCGGCGCTGGTCACTTACCATCAGCTGACACGCCTGCTCGTTTGCCCTCCTATCTCATAAAAAAATACAGATCCAGATGAAAATACAGGCAGACCATTATCTAGATGTAGAATGGAATACTAGTAATCTCGGCAATGGTTATATTTTGTATTATTTTTAAACTTTTTAGATCTTTTAAGCTGCTGACAGACATAAGTGGTATAACCTGAATTAGTGCTTGAAGCACTAGTAATCACATTGAAGCACAAGTCAAACATAATTTATTAATTCATTCATTCACTGACATATTTTTTTTCTATAGATTAATGTTTTTATTTACTTTTTAAGCTTTGCCAAAATTTTTTGGTATATTGAGACAACGGTCTAGAGATTATTGTCATCCTATCACTTTCCACGGGTGTCGTAAGAAGCGACAATCGAATTTGAATGTATCTATTGACAGTCTCGGTGGCGCAGTGGTCGAGTACACGGCTTCTGATCCCGAGGTCCGGGTTCGATTCCAGATACTGACTCAGACCAATGACTTTACGAAAATTGTTTTCGGAAGTAATGTGTAATAAATATCGATGACTGAAAACTTTGTGCCCGGTATGGCAATAGATTCGCCACCTATTCCATTTGGGACGTAAACATAACGACGAGACGAGGCTTAACAGCCGCTGCCTACACCTTCAGGTAACAAAAGGCGTGAAGTTATGTTATAAGTCTCTATCAAATTGTGTTTCAGATTGTGCTTCTAGTTCTGATGTGCCGAGTTAACATCCAGACTGTATTGTACATAAGTTACTTGAAATATTAATTTAGTCAATCTATTTTACGATGAATATTTAATTTTATGCAGTGCCCGTACAACGCAATCACTCGGCCGATATTAATTGAAATTTCCTGAATTTTTCATATTCGTAAAATGTGAAAGTTATTATTAATACGAACGCATTCGTTCATCAATTAGTTAATTGATATGAGTAAAACTGATTTTGATGTCAATAAAAAAAAATAGAGTTATAGTATTTTTAGGTAATTATATTTAAGATATATTGACTGAACTTAGCAATAGTCAGATAAATACATGTACAGTTAGGTACGGAGTAAGTTGAAGTAGAGTTTGATAAATTTCCCTAAATCAAAGGGTTAATGTCTATATTGTTTTTTTTTTAATAAAACTAGCTTACATTTAGAGTTCATAAGAGTTTTTATGACTATCAGTTATAGCTATTTATTAGTATGTATTAGCTCAAATCAATCAAAATGTAAGATCAATCTAACGAAATAAGCAGGGAACCTATTGCCATACACCAAGCTCAAAGTTTTCAGTCATCGACATTTATCACATAGAATTTCCGAAAAGAATTTCTAAAAGTCATTGGGTTGAACCCGGGCCCACGACTTCTAGATTCATTACCGGGATGCCCGACCACCCCCGAAAATATAGACATTATTAGAAAACTTTATATATAAAACAGTGTCATGAGTGTATTACAAAACGAATACAATAAATACATTTAAAATATATATGTTTCATATTATGAGACTTCCTCATAGCGTCTTGTATTCTACGTAAACACAAAATAATATAAAATATGTCCGCCGAGGTCGGCGTGTTAATTTATTAACTGAACATCACCACGCTGTCTATGATCTATAAAATAATGAAATATTTATAAAAAAAAGACTTTAATTGTATTCAATTAAGTGGTTATTAAATGTGATTGACGCTTTTGATGATTAACGCCAAGTGTATCGGGTTGGACAACGACTTTCAGAACTCTTGTCATAAATGCTAGTCGGTTTTTAAGCCTTTCCGAAATCACCTTCCGCAAGGACACGTTTAATTTGTATAAGTAATAAGTGTACGTGGACATTCTGGAGTTCCAAATTCAACCACCTCTTATTTAATATATTAAATTATTATATTTAATTTATTAATTCTCTTATCACCTATTGGAATATTTGTTTCCACGAGGGACGACCTCATTGCGTATGGCAATTGCACGTGCATTGTTAGTTCTGTCTATCGATAACTACCACACATAACTTTTACCGAAGGTGTTTGAACTGGGTATCTCTAAATTTAAGAAATACACGAACCACTTGAGTATTCAGGTAAACTTTTAAGTACAAATGATGAGCATAACTCGAATGAGAGCTCCTGAATTAATATCTGGATTAGCGATTAGATTCCATTAGAGGTTTTCACTAAGTATTATTATTTTCATCATTCTCCAGCCATTCTCCAGCCAGTAATCTCTTTTTTATGATACCCATGACCAGTTTGAGTCGAATATAACTCCTCTTTTGACAGAAGGCACAATCATTCTTCTCAGAATCTTTTCCACTTCAAGTTTTTATAACACTTAAAATAAATTACATTTATAAAATCGTAACAAAAATAATAATGTTTTATCATTGTTTTGGACACAACTCACACAACATTAATAGCGCCATCCAATTTACCAAAATAACTAAATGTTTGTGTTTATATGTAGCATTAGAAAAAGATATCATTACATAAAATAAAGTGTAACTTCTAATGTCTCGTGCAACCGTTTAACGCTTTTAACGCCCCCTTGCGGCCACAAAACATATTATAATAATAAAATGGACAAATTTGAACCAGTCTATATATAAATCCAGGAAGAGAATTGCTTAAGCGTGATTTTTTTCTGTACATAGACATCTAGTAGCTAGTGGTGGCACTATACCACTCATTTAATACTTATAAAGCATAATAGTTTGTTTCTTGAAACGCGCTAATCTCAGAAACCGCTGGTTCTATTTTAAAAATTCTTTCAGTGGTAGATAGTCCATTTATAGAGGAAGGATTTAGGCTATATTATATTTTCTAAACAATTAGGGATCTTTACTAAAAGTCCGATAATGTAACCCAAGGTGTAATAAAAGGACCTAAAAAAATGATTACATCGCGTACGCTGCAAAAAGTATTGATTGTAGAGCAAAAAAATGTACTACAACTTTGCAGAATATATAGTTGTCTACACAAATAGTCGCAACACCATGTGTCTAACTATTGTAGTTATCTCACAATAAGTGTTTCTTTAATTTTTTTAAATAATTTGAATGACGATGTTTTAAAAGCCCTTTATTTTAAACTTTGGTATTAATTCTAATTAAAATAAATTATTTATAAGATTCAAGATAGATTCAATAGCTTCCTAGAACTTTTTGAATTATTTAATTCGGACATTTCATTCAAAAGATATCGCAATATACACGATATAAGTATTAGATTATCAGGCAAATATGTATTGCGCGCACATACAGTAACATAACTTTACGCCTTTTCTACCCGAAGGTCTAGGCAGTGGCTTTTAAGTGTCGTTATGTTTACGTCCCAAATAGAATAGGTGGCCATACCGAGCAAACGAGTTAGCTCGTCACCTGATGGTAAGTGACCAGCGCCGCCCATGGACACCTGCAACACATATAGTGTTACAGTTGCGTTGCCGACCTTTAAGGGAGTGGGAAATAGGAAAGGATGGGAAAGGGGGTGGCCTTCCGGGTACCTCACTCTCCGAACGAAGCGCAGCCTCAGCCACTTTACGTCGATCTTCTGTGAGGTCGTGGTATTTCACCTGTGGAGCTAGCCTGTTTATGCAGTGATTATTTTTCTTTATTTCTGAATTAATTTCTAACCCACTTTAAAAGCTTTTATTTAACTTGCACTGTATGTATGTATGTTCGGTGGAATCTTGCAACTCAATTTTGAAGTAGATATCTTCAACTGATTGAGCTGAAATTTTGTATACACGTTTGCTATGGATGACAATGCATGATATGATGTGTCACATTATTCTATATCCAATACGGCGGACCACCCAAGATGGAGGAATGGATATTTTGAATGCTTTTCTGCAATATGGGTATCAAATGAAACGGCTTATTGAGTGTAACTCAAAAAATAATATGACGTCATTCTAAGTCCAATATGGTGGAATATCCAAGATGGAGGAAAACATATTTTAAGCTTCTGTACAATATGGGTATCAAATGAAAGGGCTCATTGAGAGTAAGTGATAAAATAATGTGACGACATTCTAAATCCAACATGGCGGATCAGCCAAGATTTTTTAATACATTTGTACAAGACGGCTATGAATTAAAAATCATCATTGCGATTAAATGGAAAAAAAAGCTCCAAGCTGAAATTGAATTAGATGATCTCCTTATTGAAGAGCTGGACTGTTTGAAATTAAGCGGTGAACTAATTTGTAATAATGATGCGTTGAATGAAATGACACTAAACTAGCCAGCTATAACTAAAAATAAAAAAAATAAATTAAAAGCAAAAACCCTTTTTAAAGAAGCTTTTATTTAAGCGTTCTAAAAATAAGAAAATAATATTTCCTTAAAAACTTCAAGTATCAACTTAGAGCCTCAGTATGTACAATTTATATAATAATAAAAGCTTGTCGCGAGGTTTGACTCCCTATTGGTAGGTAATTAAATTGCAATAGATAATATAGTAAAGTTAGTAGATTATTTTACATGAATGTTTTGCCCATTTCTTCTCATGACAACCTTACAATTAGAATCGTCCGTGCGTTTTTCTTCCAAGAAGGCAATTTTCTCAAGCGCTCATGTTTTAATATGTTATGCTTTAAATATAATAATAAGTCAAATATCTGTATTTACGGACTGTATTTAACTGTGTCTAAAGACCCATGAAAATAAAGCTATTTTGATTTGATTTGACATTATGAAATTAGTACAGTTTATTTACAACTCGCGCGACAAGCTTTTATTATTATATAAATTGTACATACTGAGGCTCCAAGTTGATACTTGAAGTTTTTAAGGAGAGATTATTTACTTATTTTTAAAGCGCTTAAATAAAAGCTTCTTTAAAAAGGGTTTTTGCTTTTAATTTATTATTTTCTTTTCTACAACAGCAAGTTACACTTCCAACGCGCGGGGGGACTCCACGCATTTTTTTTTATATTTTTTTTTAGAATTTCGCGAATCACATTCATAACATTGAAACACTTTTTATGGATTATGTCGCGTTTATTTAGAACTTATTTTCTATTTATTTCCCGACGTTTCGAACTCGTTATCACACTCTTTTTCATTATTGATCCAGTATTTTCTTAAGTATTCCGTGATCAATTAAGAGTAGACTAAGCCAGCAATTGTGTTACAAGCTAGAGATCGCCACCTATCAAGAGAATCAGACTGATCCCCGGCACTGATTGTTTTTTCTGTAATTCACTGTAAACACGATGACCTGTTCAATTCTCTGCTTTGTTTAATTATATTGTTTACTCACAAATCACACATATACACAATATTATCGTCCTTATACGTATTGCTTATAAATATCACATATACGTAAATCGCGAAAGGTATTCCGAACAAAAAATCGAATCGTTTTCCGAAAAATCCAAATGTGATAATAAATTCTTGTTGTTCTTCTCTCACTTACTTTGACGTGTCGGAGAAAATAGAAACATTCTCAATATTATCTTTTTTTATCATCACGTCACTTAAAACAATGTCTTATCATTATAATAATATTTTATAATTTATCGATATTTCTCATTAATAACTTTGTAAAACACAATTATCGTCTGCACAGATCCTACTGAACAAATTATTATTAGGTCGTCTAGAAAAAAAAATAGCAAAATCTTATTACGAAACATACATATTGCTTCGGCTGGCAACTGGCAACTAATTCCGTTAGTTCAAGATGTTGCCTTGTTTAATGCATATATCGGCCATAAGTTCCCGACGTATGGGCAGCCGATATATTAGTTTGCGGTTGCAGTGTAACTATAGCTGACCGAACCAACAACTCAATTTAAGTGCTATACTAACGTAGAAAATTAATCTTATGATGATCTAGTAATTGCTTGTCATTGTATAGACTTTGATCTAATTTAGTTATTTTTGTGACATAAGTTTAGTACGATATTCGAACGGGAATCTGAATTCTGTAATTTCCGCATTACAGGTGTAGTATACTAACTACTAAGCATCTTGGATATGTATACCTAGTTACTCTAATTCGAATGAGAGGAGAATGAATGGAGAAAGAGTGCGTATTTCAAATACAACAGAATTTCGCATAATTAATTAAATAATGCGTTTGAACATCTGATATATAAACTTTACCTTTTGAGATTCGACCTTATTTTAAAACATGAAAAAGTTACGGTTTTTCTGTGAAGAGGAAATTATGAACCTGCTGAGTTGAAAATAATTATATTACGATTAATTCTGTCGCTAAAATAACATAGCTTCACGCCTTTGCTACCCGAAGGTGTATGCAGCGGCTGTTAAGCCTCGTCTCGCCGTTAAGTTTACGTCCCAAATGGAATAGGTGGCGAACCTATTACCATACCCACACACAAACTTTTCAGTCATCGATAGTTATCACACATAACCTCCGAAAACAATTTCGAAAAGTAATTGGTGTGAGGCAGTGTCAGGATTCGAACCCGCGACCTCTGGATCAGAAGCCGTGTGCTCGACCACTGGACCAAGCAGACTTTTAGTCGATAAAATAATTCTTAATTTAACATAATTTAATACAGGCGTTAGGTGGCGGTTAGTAATTGGTATCAGCTAAGCTGTTGCATAAATTAGTTTTTTTTATGAATAATGTACCTTAATATCTTAGTGATTCGCCAACGAAATCTCGAGTTAGATTCTAAAAGTTCATAATTGACTTTTGGAAATTTACTTGGAATATTTGACTTCTACCCGATGTGTGAAATTTTACACCTTTTTAAATTTTTAATTGCAGTCATTATTAAACGTAATATATATGTAAGAATGACCTATTTAAAAAAATAATGGTGCCTAGTTAAGTTTTTGAATAGAACATTTAAAAACCAGGTTACTAGTGCAAAAGTTCGGCACAGCAGTACTTAAAGCTACTTATTCATTTCGAATAAAAGCTTTGTACAAGTCTAGCAGTAGTAGAGTGCACGCGCCCCCATGGGGTCGGCAAACGTTGCCAAATATGGCGAACTGAAACTATTAGATCTACTTTATTTCCCTTGAATTTTGTGTTACAAATTCAAGTAGAATTTATTCGTTCTTCATCATTCTCAGTTACTAAATAACTATTGCTAATATAAAAATTTAATTCCAAAATTATTTTCTATATAATTTAAAGTTTTTGATGTACGAAATTAGTGTATGAAAACTGGTAGGAATATACGTCAAAATTTCGACGAGCGGAGTGATAATAATTGCAAAAAGTTTCTATTGCAGCAAAATAGTTTGAAAACTATGTTGAAATGAGTTTTCCCCTGTCATTCTCTATCTAACATTCTCTCTACTTCTCATATTTACGTTACCTACTTACACATTTTAGTAGTGGCATATAGTAGCGTGCTGTCACTTCCCTAGAGTGTCGTATGAAGATAGGAATATGACCATGACGCGGACTATCTCCCTTATCAAGTCTTGATTGCCTAGTAGGTTAGTATTCAGACTTCTGATTTCGTTTCACTAATTCAAATCTTGGCTCACACCATTTACTTGCTATAACTTATCTGTTACGTTCACCAAGACTGATTCAATTTCTAGATAGTACAAAGATCTTTGGCAAAGAAAATTTCTAGAAACAACAAAAGAAGTCTGTCATTATTTAAAACTCTTTAGATTTAATTAACCCTGAGAGTAATAATATAATATGTCGACATTATTTTTAATTAAGAAACTAGATTGGACAAGTTAATATTGTTCCGCGGAGGATGTTCTATAATGATGGAGTAAAATATAATACCTTATTAAACATATAAAGTTTTCTCGTGCATAATAAATATGTAGTATGCAGTGTAGAGCATTAAAAACCATATACAGACGCCATAGATCTGAAATCTCAGTAACATTTTGGAATTGAGCTGACATTCCGACATTGACTAAGCTGGCATTGCTCAAATTGGCTGCATTCATTACGTATGCAAAGATATTTAGCTATACACTAAATTGGTATAGGTATATCACTTTAAAAGGAATTTTCAATGACATACCATGGTATCAAATAAACAGACAGCTAGCTAAGATGGCTCACATAGCTAGCAAGCTAATAATACTTGTGAAAGGAATGAAAGAATTCAAGATATGAAGGCGATGCACTTACATGGGAATAAATCCATTATGGATGCCGACTGCTCTTATATATTGCTGAATTGTGTAGACCTTTATTTGTGGCATCTGAAGACATGAATACTCCGTGGAGTCTTTTCTTTTAGTGGCTGTATGAATATACTTAGTCATGCCATAAATATTGTAACAAAGAAAAAAATGTTTTTAATTGCAAATAACATTTATTACTTTTACAGTGTGTTACTTTAATACATAAATATAAAACGATATAAAATATAAAACGCTTATTCGGAGGGGTTCCATTGGCTGCAATACAGGGCTTTAAACGTTGAGGCCAGTTATCAATAGAAACACGCACTCTTTCCATGGGAAAATTCTTCACTGCCAATCGTATGGATTGTTTTAGGGACTCTAAATTATTATGACGTTTAGAGCAAGCCGTACTCTCTAAAACTGACCACAAATCATAATCCAGTGAATTAAGATCAGGACTAGACGACGGCCAGTCTTCAGCTCTAATGAAGTCCGAAACATTGGCTTCTAACCAAGATTGCGTGGACCGAGCTTTATGACCCGGTGCTGAGTCTTGCTGGAAGGACCATACTTCGTTATTGAACATGGTGTTGTTAAGGGGCTTGACTACCTTTTCGAGAATGGTATCTTGATACACTTGTGCCGATATTTTGACACCGTTTTCACAAAAATATGGCTCAGTCACTCCTTCGTAGCTAATACCCCACCAAACCATCACTGAAGTCGGATAATACCCACGTTGCACTCTGTCAACTAATTGGGAAGCTTCCTTACAGCTTTGAGCATAAATACGGTCATTTTGTTTGTTAAAATGTTGCTCAATTGTAAAAACTTTTTCATCCGTAAACAATATTTTTCTGTGACCTCCCTTTGCGTACCGCTTCAGTAGTTGTTTAGATTTTAACACCCTATTCTTTTTTAAATTATCAGTTAATAAATGACCAGTGCGCCTCTTATAGGCTGCAAGTCCTAAGTCATCTTTTAAAATACGCGACATTGTTCTAGGTGCTATCTTCATCTCCCGAGATAAAATCTTTTGCTTGGGACAAAATTTCTTTGAATTCTTTCCCTTACTGCTTTGATCGCCTTTTTCGTACAAACACTCCATGGACGGCCAGGTCTTTTTCTGTCACAAACAGAGGAGGTCTCATTGTACCTATTAATAGCCCGGTACACAAACATTTGACTAATACCAAGTGTATGGAGAGTTTTAAAAATTGCATTTGGCTCCATACCTACTTTGTGTAATGCAACCACAGCAATTCGGTTCTCTTTATCACCCCACTCCATTTTAATATCGCAAAATATTGTACAATGTATTGGCGCCAAAACGAGAAAACACAATGAACAATCGTATAAAAATGACAGATTCCAAATTCAAATGTAATATTTTTTTATTTTTAGTTGTAACAGTATTTATGGCCAGACTAAGTATCTTATGAAAAGAATTTTATATCTCCTATCTCTTTTTTTGTAGTTTCACAACTTTTTCTACTTGAAGTAGTAAGGGTTTGTAGCGGTTGTTGAGTTGAAGGTATTTAATTACGTCTTAAATGAAATGGGTGTAGGGATCTTTTGCCATATACGGAGTACCATGTCGTCCATATTATTGACATTGGTGTCAGCTAGGATCTCCGTACTTATTGATTCAGAAGATAGATAATTAACCACTAAACCACTGACGAGTCTTTCTATATTTGTTTAATATATAATATATTTAGATATTAAGTTAAGTCTCGGTGACGCAGTGGGCGAGCGCACGGCCTCTGATCCAGAGGTCCGGGGTTCGATTCCAGACACTGGCTCACACCAATGACTTTTCGAAATTGTTTTCGGAAGTTATGTGTGATAAATATCGATGACTGACAAACTTTGTGCCCGGTATGGCAATAGGTTCGCCACCTATTCCATTTGGGACGTAAACATAACGGCGAGACGAGGCTTAACAGCCGCTGCCTACACCTTCGGGTAAGAAAAGGCGTGGAGTTATGTTATGTTATATTTAGATACAAATATATTCACCATCTACACAACACACGGAGTCGCTAAAGTCTAATAATAAAGTAACTGAAACTAAATACATTCATATTTGGGAAACATTCCACATAATGTACATTTTTTAAAATATTTTTTTGTATAATGGGTCTCAACCCAAACACGACACAAAATTATTACAATTAAATAAAAATGTCGGACGCAAGTGGTTGTCGCGTGACTGCCAAAACCCTGTCGCGTCCACAGTACGAGGACTGGTGTCTCATTTAAATAATAAGTTAAAGAATCACTCGCATCCAATAACGCTTGTGTTGGTTGCTGAAAAACAGCCCTTATATATTTATACCCTCAAGTTTTAAAATTTAATATCCCCTTAGTAATATCCCCTTATCCCCTATCCCCCTTAGTCGAAAGCTCTTATAAATCCCAGCAGGGAAACTGGTTGTTATGATGGTGATGGTGATCGTGATGATCATCGTCTTCCTGTTTACCTACTGGACGGTATACCTACTAAAACCACTAAATTTAATCATAACCACATAGTTATACTCCCCCAAAATAGTATTTCTTCAAAATTCGCTTAAATTCAACATCTTATTATTTTTTACTCAAAATAAGCTACTACAAGCACCCTCCACGTTCAATGAACCGTATTTTCGTAAATACATTTCAAAATACCAACAATTTCGGTATGATTTAAAACTGATTTGCCAATTTTTGTCAACGGTGATGTTACACATTTGAATATAATAGTTTATACGAGAACTTGGGAACAACTTACAGCTGGCTGAGCATGGTCTGACCTAAATGCTCATGTGCAGTATGAATAGCTTCGGATACAAAGCAGCTGGTAGTTTAGCGGAGTTGACTCCTTAGACAGAAAGAGTCATGCATTCAGATACGTCAGCATCGAATTTTAAAATGATCCCGCTTGATTCGACTTCGCTTAGTTTTGGGGCGCATCATGACGCTGCATTGGTAAAACCTTGGACTCTCAGATTCAGTGGTAGAGCCACGTAGTTTACTGCATGAACGGGTCGGCTTAACCGGTAAAATACCATGGCCCCTCAAAATATCGACGTAAAGTGTCATATGCCGCGTTTCATTCGGCGAAAGAGGTATCCGGAGGCCCACACCTCTCCCCCTCTTTTCCCATCCTTAAAGGCCGACAACGGAACTGTAACACTATCTTTGCATGTGTCCATGGGCAACGGTATTTGCCCGCTTTGTTCGTTTGCCCCCCTGTTCCGTAAAAAATGGTAATAATGGAAGTTTATATTGCATCTGGGTAGTTTTATATGAATTATAAGTTTATGTAGTTTATGTATCCATTATCTAGTTCCCATAATAACTTGAGTAGACGCGACATGTATTATGCATAAAATATTATATTCAAATCTAATGGTCCAGTGGTCGAATACTGGCTCACACCAATGATTTTTCAAAATTCTTTTCTACAATTATAGGTGGTAGATGTCGATGACTGAAAACTTTGTGCCCGGTACTTCAATAGATTCGCCACCTATTCCATTTGGATCATAAATATAACGGCAAGACGAGGGTTAACAGCCACTGCCGACACCTTCGGGTAGAAAAGGGCGTCAAGCTATGTTATGTTAACTAAATATATAGCTTAGTGATGTTAACGAAATTAATATAGTTATACTTATAATATAGATTCAAACTAAATACGTATCAAAAATTATAATATATGCAATTTAACTAACTACAGTTTTGTATAGCACTTTTGCTTTGCGTGTATAGGTACATGCCGCTGGTAGTTTTTATATTTGCTTATTCCATGGGGACTTTACTATATTATTGTTATTATTCTTGTAACTTCTCGGCTTTAATACACGTGTAGGCAGTAGCGAATATATTTCGAGACGAGACTAATCAGATAAGTCATTACTGTGCACAATGGTTCGAATCAGGAGACAACTGATTCAGTAGAGGAATCATATACCAATAGGCTAGTAATATACGTGGTAATCAATTGCACAAATAAATATAATTCTCCCACAACAATGATTTATTCGAACAATATCTCTATATTGCTAATCTCAGAAATATTTACATACATACATGCATAACTTTACGACAGGATACGTAGGCGGTAAGAACAGGGCGCCATAAGGCACGATTCTTACACACCTCACTCGTTTCTTTAAAACTACTGTCATACACACATGTCGTTTTTATAGCTCCAGACTTCACCTTTCTCAATCTATTTACAACCCAATAT
This sequence comes from Euproctis similis, assembly GCA_905147225.2. Lineage (NCBI taxonomy): Eukaryota > Metazoa > Arthropoda > Insecta > Lepidoptera > Erebidae > Euproctis > Euproctis similis. Next base: position 7,585,518 of record LR990107.1, read on the forward strand.
TTTATAAAACAACTGGAATCAATTCTTAACATTAGGTTGAATCCAAATATTCCTTAAACATGTCTTCAGATGTTCTTTTTCCAATCAGCTCTGCATACGACAGCCATCGTTAGACGGGGGTCGCAATCAAGAGTCGATCTCATGGCGTGAACGATTGAGTTATACTTTTCTATAAAAGATTACTGAAGTCAGCAGCAGTTTTTACTTTGTCGTATGTATTAACTATACTTACTTAAATGGTTTTTTTGTAATAGTTTACTTGCTATAAATAGTAAATGTTCCTGAAATTAAGTTTATAAAAGTTATTTGAGTAAATTTTAAGGTCCAACTGCATCAGTTTACTACGCATTTCTATTCAATTGTTGTGGGTCTGTTTAAAAAAAGAATGTGTAGGAAGCTTTTTTATGGAATGGGAGGGAAAACGAGCAGGCGTGTCTCCAGATGGAAAGCGACCAACGCTGCCCATGGACACCTGCAACGCATATAGTGTTACAGTTGCGTTGCCGACTTTTAGGGAGTAGGATAAAAGGATGGGGAAAGAGGGTGGGCCTTCAGGCACCTCTCCCACTAAACGAAAGGCAGTATGAGCCACTTTACGTCGTTCTTGTGGAAGGTCGTACAGCAAACTGCTTGGCTCTATATATTTTATATACGTTTACATTTAAATTTCATTTACACGGCAGAATATTTAAGGCTTGTGTGCGTTCAGTAAGGGGTGGTTGTGTGTGTATACGGTTGAAGTGTAGCAACTTTTAGGTGGTTCCGACGCCGTGTCGCAAAATTTGCATTTGTAGCAATAAATTTTAAATCAACGACGACATTCGTTCATTTGCGTTTTGCCCGTGAGCTTCTGCAAACATCTATCAATCGTACATATGTAAATTTGACGTAGAGTAGTTCGTAGAATAGTTGTAAGTCAGATACAATACGATCCAATATTAAATACAAAATAATATTTATTCGGTCCACTGCTCGATCTCCCCACTTCTGATTCCGCTGTGCCCGGTGTATGGCAATAGGTTCGTCATTTACTCCTTTTAGGACGTAGCATAACGGTTCGGCGAATCGATGCTTAACAGCGGCCGCTGTCTATACCTTCGGGTAGAAAAAGTGGTGAAATTATTTTTTCTCTTCGAGAAGTAGAGCTTGTAGTCATGACAGATTTTCCATGCCCAAATTAAACGGGAACTTGCGGAAGGTGACTGGGGAACTGAGGAATGTGATATATCTGCCTACACTTCAACTGCAAAGACTGCTCAAATGATACCAATAAACCGCATTTTGACAATGTGAAGCGGTGCCTGGAACATAAAAGAATGTAGGCTTTCAAACGGATCAATGCTGGCGCGTGTAGGCATATCTGCAGCTGGTGCGGCTTAGCTTGTACAAGTAGAAATGCTGCATTGAACATCGGTTATGTGGAATTTCCAATGATTGGGAGTATATAGAGCAAGAGAATCAAAACCATATTTCACAAATCATTGAGCAATAAATAAAAGCATATTTAAATATACAAATTACATACATTATCATAATTATTAGAATATTACAATTTAAATTATAACAATAGAATTTATAATTTCAAATTATTATTGTTCTCAGACATACATACATAACTTCACACAAAATCAATGCGGGGTAGGCTGAAAGAACAGCGCGCCATAATACACACCTCACTTGCTTCGTTGATTTTCATAACACTTTTTATGCACGCGCGTCGATTATTGAGGCTTCTAACATCACATTCCTCCAGAACACGTTCTTTTTGGTCATGGAATGTTTGGCTTGGCCGTCCTCGACTCCTACGTCCATCCACTTTTGCATTGTATATCAGCTTAGTCAATCTTCCATCATCCATTCTTTCCACATTTACATGTCCATCGGAGCATGCCCTTTCTTTCTTTCACACCGAAACTCTCTTTCAATCCGATTTCCTTCCTTGCAACTTAATTTTCATCGCGGTCAGCGATAGTCACTCCGCAGATTTTGTGCTATGCCCTCTATTCAACCGCATCTGTCCTACTTTCATGCACACTCTGCCATACCGAGCTCTCGCTTCCATAAGTTAGCGTTCTCGGATATCAAATTTTAATTATAACTAAATATATTCTGATTAATTTGTTTATATTAAATTTGAAATATCTATCTATATGTTTTATTTTAGGTACATTGTGGTCTTGAAAATAAGTACACATTGTAAATAGTATTAGTTTTTTGCAAAAATAAAATCAAAACAATATCTTTATAGGCAACACTTGATGCGCTTCCCATGGTAGCTATTATATTATAAAGTGATTATATGAGCCAGTGACTTTCAACGCTCTATGCCAATCACTCCATCATATACTATAATATATGTATGAGAAAACATACGTCATACAAAACAGTTTATCATTACAGTCAAAGAAGCTTTACTTTCATTAGTCCTCATAGACACTTAAAAATAGTCAATAAAGACAAATATTATATTATACTATTAATAGCTCATTATTTTAAAGGAAATATTTAAACACGAACGCTTGAGGAAAGCGGCTTCGTAGAGTAAGAAAACACGGAAGTAATGGCCCGATTCTGAGGAGAGGGGCTATCATGCGAAGAACCGCGCAAAATACTCATGTGGCAAATACTCTTTTCAAATGATAATATATAAAAATAACATAAATATCACTACTGAAAACATAGCAGTAGGCTCTTATATTAAAGGTGTAGCAGCCATAATCGACACAATCAAGTTAACAAGAGAAATTCTATGCAACTATTACCTATAGTCGAGTACAATTGACGCAATATGTTTCATTTAGAGTGGAGACATTGTGCAAGGAATGTAAACAATAATAAATTTTATATGTAACATATATTTGAAAAAAATAACTATATCATAGCAAATTTAAAATTAGACAGGAAAAAGAAGTATCACAAATAATGGTTGCCTCAGCTCCAAAATAAGTGAACAAATCAGAAAACGCTAACTATACAAAACTGCGTTGAGCAAGCAATTTGACGGTCCCAAGACGACTTGTCCGTCATGAAGTCATTGATGGTGTAGTAAGTAAAAGCAACGAAACGATCCTTCACCGCCCTCCTAAACCGGTCGGAAAACAAAGCCAGAATATGCGCTGGGACCTTATTATAAAGCTGTACACCCATTCCCTAAACCCAATACTTGAGTACTTTGTGCAGGCGATGATAGCTTTTGCTTGCCTCTAGTATTAAAATTATGTGCATCACTATGTTTAGTATACTTAATTAAGTTTTTCCTTGCAAACATTATACTTACGTATATACTTAGTCTGGCCATAAATACTGTTACAACTAAAAATAAAAAGATATTACATTTGAATTTGGAATCTGTCATTTTTATACGATTGTTCATTGTGTTTTCTCGTTTTGGCGCCAATACATTGTACAATATTTTGCGATATTAAAATGGAGTGGGGTGATAAAGAGAACCGGATTGCTGTGATTGCATTACACAAAGTAGGTATGGAGCCAAATGCAATTTTTAAAACTCTCCATACACTTGGTATTAGTCAAATGTTTGTGTACCGGGCTATAAATAGGTACAATGAGACCTCCTCTGTTTGTGACAGAAAAAGACCTGACCATCCACGTAGTGTTCGTACGAAAAAGGTGGTCAAAGTAGTAAGGGAAAGAATTCGAAGAAATCCTGTGCAAGCAAAAGATTTTATCTCGGGAGATGAAGATAGCACCTAGAACAATGTCGCGTATTTTAAAAGATGACTTAGGACTTGCAGCCTATAAGAGGCGCACTAGTTATTTATTAACTGATAATTTAAAAAAGAATAGGGTGTTAAAATCTAAACAACTACTGAAGCGGTACGCGAAGGGAGGTCACAGAAAAATATTGTTTACGGATAAAAAAGTTTTTACAACTGAGCAACATTTTAACAAACAAAATGGACCGTATTTATGCTCAAAGCTCTAAGGAAGCTTCCCAATTAGTTGACAGAGTGCAACGTGGGCATTATCCGACTTCAGTGATGGTTTGGTGGGGTGTTAGCTACGAAGGAATGACTGAGCCATATTTTTGTGAAAAAGGTATCAAAACATCGGCACAAGTGTATCAAGATACCATTCTTGAAAACCACGTTCAATAACGAAGTATGGTCTTTCCAGCAAGACTCGGCACCGGGTCATAAAGCTCGGTCCACGCAATCTTGGTTGGAAGCGAACGTTTCGGACTTCATTAGAGCTGAAGACTGGCCGTCGTCTAGTCCCGATCTTAATCCACTGGATTATGATTTGTGGTCAGTTTTAGAGAGTACGGCTTGCTCTAAACGTCATAATAATTTAGAGTCCCTAAAACAATCCATACGATTGGCAGTGAAGAATTTTCCCATGGAAAGAGTGCGTGTTTCTATTGATAACTGCCCTCAACGTTTAAAGGCCTGTATTGCAGCCAATGGAGACCACTTCGAATAAGCTTTTTATATTTTATATCGTTTTATATTTATGTATTAAAGTAACACACTGTAAAAGTAATAAATGTTATTTGCAATTAAAAAAATTTTTTTTTCTTTGTTACAATATTTATGGCATGACTTATATATCAATTGAGAAACAACTGTTTATATGTCAATTTCCTTAAAATGTCTAAGAGAGAATTGGGCCCCCAAATTATAAATTGTCGAAATAGCTCGTTTCTGAATATCAAATATTGACTAAATTTCAGTTGCTCTACTCCATAGCAACATACCATAAACGCTAGGAAAATAACTGAAATAAACTAATCTGGCGGTTGCAATGTTGGTAAGCGGTCTAACTTTTCGAACCGCCTAAACAGCAGAGCCAAGTTTTCCCGCTTAAGATTTTACCTAATACCCAAGAATATAGTAGACTTCACTGGATATTTGTACTGGACCTTTAACAGTCGACAGAGGCAGTTATGCCCAACACTGGGAATCTGACCTTCAGACTTCTTGGAAGTCATAATTAAAACATTCATAGTGTAAATTAATACATGCATACATACAATCACGCTTTTTTCCCATGGGGGTAGGCAGAAACTAATTCTTTCCATTTGCTACGATCTGACATACGTTTCTTGCTTCCTCCACTCTCATTATCGCTTTCATACATTCTCGTCGGTTGTGGCTACTCCTCACCTGGCCTCTCACTAACACATCGTTGATTTGTTGGTGGTAGGTCCGCTTATGTCGACCTTTACCGGTTCGCCCTTTCACACTTGTCTTATAAATTCGTTTAGTCAGTCTTCTGTCGTCCATCCTTTCTACATGTCCGAACCATCTAAGCATTTCTTTATCCTTGTCACTATATCTTCTTTCACATCACAACGTTCTCGAATTTCAGTGGGAACCAAAACCCCTCTGTGTACAGCCAGTCGTGCCTTTTTGGAGACTTTCTGGCTATTCATAAAGTTGTTCAGGGCCCCATTCACTTGATTTTGAGCTAAAACCGGTCTTTCAATATCGCATTCATACTTTCCATCTCTCGTAAACTTTGTGCCTAAATACATGAACTCTCTCACCTGTTCCACTTTTTCTCCATCAATCACAATCTCGCATTTAGACATACTCTCATCTCTTTAAAAAACCAATGCTTTATTCTTACATACATTCACTTTCATCCCTTTCTTTCTCAAAGACCCATATAATATATTAATCATCAACTGCAATTCTTCCTCTGATGACGCCAGGATGATCTGATCATCAGCGTAAAGAAGGCATTTGATGATTAAATCGTTCATTTTTAATCCATACACACTCTCTTTCAAATCTATAAATCTTTCTATCTATAAATTAATAATAAAATTATGTGACAAATTCATGAATTCAGCTTCACAACCTGTATCCAACTGTAGTTTGACGAGGTCAGCAGTAATGACAAGACTGAACCAACAATATACCTTAACTCCAGTCTCCAGCGGGGTAGACAGTAAAGTATCACAAGAAACAATTGTTAAACATCGCAATCGCCTCATTGATTTTCATTGTCGTGTTACACGTTCTTCGCTTTTATGGCTTCGCAGTTCACCTTACTCTAAGACAATTAGGTTATGAAAAAAGGTCATAGTCTCCCCCACATTCTTCCACATTTGCACCGTATACCTGCTTGAATAAACTTTATTTACAATAATAAGAACAAATAAATTAATTACATTATTTACAATATATACAGTTAAAAAACTACCTGAAATCAAATTTCTCCGCATCTCGGTCTACTGGCAGCGTGCCCAGTAGACTGGCCGCATTGCCACGCTGAATAGCAATGCTAATCCTCTGTGCGAAGAATAGACCAGCCCTCTGGTCGCGAGAGGCTTCGATCAGCTTCTTTGCAAGATCTTTGTAAAGTGCACGAGCACTCAGACCCCATGTCCCCAAAGTCTCATACCTGCTTAATTATTTTTTCATCTTCCTTTCCCTGTTACATCTGATTTTTTATATGATATAACATTTTTATTTATGATGAGCAGGTATTTTAACACTGGTAACAAAAGAAAATTTACTGGAACAAAAAAGTACGTCCTTCACAAATGAATTTGATTTTCTCTAGTGAATAAAAATTTAAAGCATTGGACCGCCATGAATTCTTTTCTTTGCGTTAATAACTATCCACAACACTCACAATATGATACATTATTTGCTCACTAAGCTTGGTACAAAAGTACTAAGCTTACTGGGCAAGGTGTCATTGACTTTATTTAAAAATATACTATTTTGTTGCCTAGCTATTACTTTACTTAACTATAAGAAAGGTAGGATTTTAGCTGGTAGCTTTTAAATAAGTACCAGTGTTGTAAGCTGTAACTTCACACGTATAATGCTCTGTTAGAGTCTTACTGTTCGCTGTATGAATGGGCCGGCTTGATCGGTGAAATACCACGATTTACCGGAATATCTGCGTGAAGTGGCTCGTGCCGCGTTTCGTTCGGTAAGAGAGGTGTCAAGACCCACTTGCTTGTTTGCCCTCCTATCACATAAAAAGATGTATATAGGGGGAATTACAAGTTGTAACCCTAGATCATTTTTCTGGGGTACAATGTTTTCTCTAATTAATATTAATAACAAAATTTTAAGCTTTCAAAAATTCGTTAGTAAAGATACAAATTAACTAGTCATTTTTACTAAACAGCGAATTTAGCACCTACAGGGTATTTAATCTCCCTAGGGATTTACATATTTACAAATTACAAGTTTTGGAGGTCGAACAATCCCCGCCTTCCGAATGAAGATGACCTCTCAGAAACCTTTCCTAAAGTTATGTGTGATAAATAGCGGTGACTGACAACTATGTGCCCGGTGTATAGCAATAGACTCCGCTACTCCATTTGGGACGCGAAAAATTCGACAATCAGATTCGTAAGAGACGCTGCCTACTGTGTTGAAAAAGTGCGTCAAGGTACAATTCAATCTAATATCTAAAGAGTGTGAAATTTAGCTTATTATTTTCATTTTTCGGTTTATTCTGAGGAAACTTCTATCTCAACTCTAAACTCTAATCTTCAACCAGCACACTATTATTTAATAGTTATCTGGCTAGCCCCGGAAAAGGTATTTTTTTATGGAAAAAAGGAGCAAACGAACGAGCGGGTCACTGGATGGAAAGCGACCACCGCCGCCCATGGACCTCCACAACACCAGGGGCGTCGCATCAGCGTTGCCGGCCCTTAAGATAGGAATACGCTCGTTTCTTGAAGGTTCCAAGGTCGTAGCGGTCCGGGATACCGTTGCCGGCAGCTGGTTCCATATAGGAGCAGTGCGTGGTAAGAAGTGACGGCTGAATCGCACTGTCGTTGATCGCCAACTATTAAGCCGATGTGGATGAAAACACTGGCGAGTTGGGCGATTGCGAAAGTCAGCAGGCGGTATAAGTCAGAACACTCCCTGTGGTATAAGCGGTACATGATACATAGAGATGCAACATCTCTCCGCAACGCCAACGGATCAAGCCGATCGGAAAGAGCATGGTTGTCGACAAGCCGAACCGCGCGTCGTTGAATGCGGTCAAATGGAGAAAGCTGGTAGAGGGGTGCCCCCGCCCGAAGATAAGAACAGTATTCCACGTGAGGCCGGACTTGCGCTTTATACAGTTGCAAGCGATGACCTGACGTGAAATACCGTCCCGCTCTATTAAGCACACCAAGCTTTTTTGAGGCCAATTTGGCCTTGCCCTCCAGATGAACGCGAAATTGGACGTCACTCGACAAGTCGACTCCAAGAATTCCGATATTGGCTGAGACGGCTAAAGGAGTGCTCTCAAAGCAGGGAGCTACGACAAATGGTATCTTTTTAGCGGTAAAGGCGCGAACCTGTGTCTTCTTCGGGTTGAATTGGACTAAGTTTAGTCGGCCCCAGTCCGAAACCTCACTAAGCAGAGTTTCGATTTCAGACACAAGTTTGTTCCGGTACTCATCGACGTTTTCCCGAGAAATCCGCGGGTGGCCGGTATATAGGGCATCCCGCGTACTGTCATCCCCATAACAATGAAGACTGCTGTATTGCAGCATGTCATTAATACGCAGAGGAAACAGCGTAGGGGATAGCACACAGCCCTGGGGGACTCCAGCATTCACAGGTTTTAAGTCGGAGCATGACCGGTCGACAACGACCTTAATGCTCCGATCCATGACAAAACTGGAGACCCAATCGCATAATTTCTCTGGAGAATAGAAGAGAGAACTCTGGAGAACATAACATAGAAGCTTCGAGAGAAGTGCTTTGTGCCAAACCCGATCGAAGGCCTTCGCCACGTCCAAACTAACGGCCAGCGCCTCTCCTTTACTCTCAACCGCTTCCGCCCACCGATGAGTTAAGTAGGCTAAAAGCTAAAAGTACCTAGCTAAACTCTGTCTGTCTGAATGTGTATCTGGAATTAATTATTATATAATATATTCCGAGCAAGTTTGCACTTGACGTTTATAATGCGACCTCTCTGAACATCGAAGTAAAATGGCTTATGCCACATTTCGCTCGGTGAAAGAGGTGTCCAGAGGCTCAACCCATTCCCCTCTCCACTCGCTATCGACTTCTGAACTAATTCCCGAGCCTAATTTAACTGCCGGCAACACAACTGTAACACTATTTGTGTTGCAAGTGTCGATGGGCGGCGACAGTTGCTTACCATCAGGTGAAACGTTTGTTTGTTTGCCCACCCATTCCATAAAATACAGGATGATGCATGCATATTGAAGATATTTACGTAATGGGAAAGGGATAAGGATAAGCGTAATGGAAAAATGGGAAAAGGTTGGAAGAATGGGCAGCAGCATTCTCTTTCAAGAAAATACAGCCTACTGCGATCGCCAACCCGCCTGCCAAGCGTGGCGATTATGGCAAAAAACCCCCCATGATTGAGCGGACCGGCAGATGTGGCGCTCTATGGGGGAGGCCTATGTCCAGCAGTGGACCTCAAAAGGCTAATGATGATGATGATGATGATGACGTAATACTAATTTTATGACGTTTCTATAGTAGAGCAACAAAAATCAAAAGAGACTGGTTCGATTGGTTAAATACCACGACACCCCAGAAAATCAATGTAAAGTGGCCCAAGCTATACTACTATGACCATAACGGTGTTGCTGATGTCCATGATATTTGCTAGCAGGAGACCTGCTCGCTTTCCTTAACACCTTTAACCAGTGGTAGAGCCAAGCAGTTCGCTGTATGAAGGGCCGGCCCCTTCATACAGCGTCCGATGAAATATGACGACCTCTCAGAAGACCGAAGTAAAGTGGCTTATGCCGCGTTTCGTTCGGTGAGAGAGGTACCCGGAGGCCGACCCTTCCCATCCTACTCCCTTAAAGGTCGGCAACGCAACTGTAACACTATATGTGTTGTAGTTGTCCATGGGCGGCGCTGATCACTTACCATCAGGTGACACGTTTGCTCGTATCTCATAAAAAAATATATCGCATCTAATCGACGATAGCTAAAATTGGTCAATAGATCATTTTAATAACATTACCTTAGAAGATAAATTGACATAAGATAATAAATATATTTATAAAAATACCTAAATTTCATTCAAAACCCAAGCCCAAATATTAATACAATATTAATTGTAAATAAATGTTATTTCATCTATAGAAGACAATATTTTATAGCTGTTTAGGAATAATATTTTTCAATTGTTAGAAAGATAAAAGCAACGAGTTATGCTAAGTCTTCTAAAATATTATTCTAAAACAATCGTGAAATTGTTTCATTTACTCCATTGTAACTAATATCAACAAATTCTTCTGTTACAATAACAATAATTGACGAGCCTCGTGGTGCACTGGTAAAGTTACCGATTGCAGAATCGAGGTTGGCGGGTTCAATTCCCACCCGAGTACAAATATTTGTGACATGACACAAATATTGAATGTTTGAAAGTTGAATGTTTGTATGGCCTTTGGGTGTTTTTTCTATGTATTATAAAGAAAAGTATATATGTATGTATGAATAAACTTTATATGTTCATATAAAACATACTTAACTTTTAGCTTTTTTTTATTTTTAACTTTCGATGACTAAAATCTTTGTGCCGGTATGGCAATAGGTTCACCACCTATTCCATTTGGGACGTTAACATAACGGCGAGTAGAGGCTTAACGGCCACTGCCTACATCTTCAGGTAGAAAAAGGCGTGAAGTTATGTTATATTTTTACGTTCCATTAACTTTTTATATGAAACAAATTAAATAAATATTAATTCATGCCGTTATCGAAAAGCGAAGCCTCAACGGCTGGCTGTATGGATGCGTAATAATGTCGTTCGATATTTTTTTTCAATTATCAGCACTGAAAAGAGTTCCGCTCATGAATTCAACCCGGCTTATAAAACAATTTTTATTTGGCCTTTGTTAAATTTTCGATGATCACACACATTGTCTCGGGTGTTACGAGTTCTCGATGCAGAATTCGAAACAAATGAGTTTTTCGGAATTCTCATCGGAAGTTATATATGATAAATATCGATGACTGACCACATTGTGCCAGTTGAATGGCAATAGATTCGCCACCTATTCCATTTGGGACGTAAACATAACGGCGAGTAGAGGCCTATTGGCCTGGTTATATTAATGTTAAAAAAATCCTTTTGACTGACATCATTATGTCAACTTAACTTAAGACTTCCGCAGCTATATTCAAGTGGGAACTTTTGATCGCATCTTACAATTGTGTAATGAGCTCTTCTGGGACATTTAAACTTTTTAATGTTGATATTTTCTCATAAATAGTATTACAAGGATTTAGTTCTCGCCTTATTAATCCCTGACAGTTGTCTTCTGCATATTATGTACCTACTGGATACTTAATAAGTTAATAAAGCGGCAATTCTAATAAGGTATATTCATTTATTTTCTTTAAATTTGTTTATTTCTAAGACGTAAAGGCGTAGTCAGAGTTTCGAAATACATATTATTTACTAAGAGAGGGCGACAAAGAGAGTCACCTGATGGTAGCAACTCCGCCCATGGACATCTGCAACACAAATAGATGATGAGAAGGGTGGGAAGAAAATAGCGGTTGAACTTCCAGGTATCTCGCGTACCGAACAAATTGTGGCATGAGCCACTTTGTAGTATTTTATTGATCCAATGAACTGAGTAGCTCTATCGCTTCGTTAAAATCGAATGGATGGTAAACCAATACGCTTTCTATAGATGATATATAATTATTAGGTACTTATGAAGTCATTGATATACCTTTGCCTAAATTCGAACTTTGAACCTTATCAACACAATTCCAAATTTCATTATTTGTTCAGTAGCTAGCCGAGTACACTCATGCGATCCATGTAATCCCACAGACGACTCACTCTCTCAGCGCCATATTATATGCAAGCTACCCCAACCACGCTTTGCTTAGGTTTCCACTGGTACAAAATAAATTATCTCGTGTATTTTCCAATTAATCGTGTTTATATTTCATAAAAAGTCAATTTACAGACCAATTTGATTGAAATTCTTTTGAAAGCTATTTATTACAAATGTTTTATAATTTGTACAAAGACAATCCCTTAAATATTTTCTATTTAATAAAATTGTCAAAATTATTATAATTGCACTGCACTATGCACAATAAAAAAGAAATTTCTTAAAAATCATGTTTATATATGATATAAAATAACATATCTTTTTTAATATTTAATAAATCGGTCGACTTTATTTTAACGAGCTTATCTCAGAAACCGCGGGTCCGATTTCAAAACTTCTTTCAGTATTGGATAATACATTTATTAAGGAAGGCTTTGGATTGTATTATAGTTAAAAAAAAAAACAAATAAAATACTGTACATACAATAATGTAACCTAAGTGAAAGAAACTATCCCGATAAGAATAAATCAAAAAGTAAAAATATAACAAAAAGCCTTCGTGACCGGCCGAAGTAGCGGGCACTGCAGTCAATATTGTAAAGTGTTATTTAAAATTGTTAATATTTTCAATAGTTTGGTTGTTTGTTTGAATGTGCTAATCTCAGGAATTACTGGCACAATACATTTATCGAGGAAGGCTCTATTTTATATAACACCACGCTGTATATTGATAAGAGAAATAATTATTTTAGTAGTAACGCACGGTCAACTAGTTTAACTAATATATAAAATTCTCGTGTCACAGTGTCGACTAATTCTCATGAAATTTTGTTAAAGGTGGGCCCACCAATATATTTTTTTAATTTGTAGGTAAATTTATGATTTTTTTTATGAAACCCAACCCTTAATTTTAGACCTCTCTACGATCGAGCCCTATTTTTTATTTTTTCGGCAAGACAACGTTTTCCTAGTCAGCTAGTATCTATACATATAATAAAATTGTAGAAAAGTCAAAACTGTACATTGAATATTTTTTAAAAAGAATACTTGGTGTGTGATCTGCAATCGATACCGAAGCCAAAAATATACTTTTTAGAATTTTTGTCTGTTTGTCTGTTTGTCTGTTTGTCTGTTTGTCTGTTTGTCTGTTTGTCTGTATGTATGTCCGGGATAAACTCAAAAAGTACTGCATGGATTTACTTCAAATTTGGCACGAAAATTATTAAGAAGTCGGGTCAACATATAGGCTACATATTATCACGCTATCACCTACGAGGAACGAGCAGTGAACCTTTATTTCTTCAATGTATTCTGTAGCAACGTGTAATCTAACGACGCATATTTGTATGTTGTTATGGTGTTATTATGTTAATAACCATGCTTTAATCTATACATATAATAATAATAATAATATAATATAAGTTAGCTTCACATTTTAATTAACTTATGCCGTTAAACATAACAGACAATTTTAAAACAGTGCCATCTATGAGATTTACAAAACAGAAAACATTAAGTTGAATTACACGTGTAAGCACTTTTTGGTTTTAGATATAAATAAATCTTTGAGATTTTAAAAACATCAAGTCGAATTACATGTTTAAACACTTTTTGAATATAAATAATTGAAATTTCATCATGCGCTTGCGGTCAATAGATGTTTTTAAGAGTCATAGATGGAGTTGTGCATTTTCTTCTTTAAAATTGTATCGTTAATTCTTTTCAGAGATGAGCAAGACAATTAAAAAAATGTATTTGTATATGCTAAAAACTGTTAATATTTTTGTTCGGTATTTATTGGTGTAATGATTGCTTCGTAATTTTATAATTTTACACCATTAAAAAAAAATGTTTCCTATTCGCTAACTAGATGGCGTTGGCGTCGAATTAGATCGTGACTCTCTTTACATTTTGGCTGCGGAGAGCCAAACCAGCAATGTTGTTTATAGAGAAGTTTTATAAGTATATATTTTTATCCTTTTCTATATTTATATTTTCTTATTCATTATTTTCTACATTTGCTTCAGTCGCAACTTATTACTTAATTCAGCATAATCACCATAAAGTCATTTATTCAAAGCAGACTGAAAATCAGCACTTTTGAAGTTCAACAATTTTACAAAAGACAGTCTCCCTCTGTTACTGTACTTTCTGTATTTATGAAATGTAAAGAAGTAACGGGTAAATAAATGTTATTTTAAAAGGTATAATCGTAGGTATTTTTGGTGCTGTATAGCGTTCAGGCAGATGACGTCGCGGGCTACAGCTATACTACAAAAATTCCTGTTAAAATGAAAATAAACAATGCGGGCAACAACCATTGCTACCGCAATCTGTACTTATCCTACCAGTTACAATTTCATTTTAGAGGTAATTACTTCTCAACTGTCTATGTAAAAATATAGCTATCTGATCACAAATTCCACGCGTACGAAGTCGCGGGCACAGCTAGTCTAATATAAAACATAAAACTGTGCAGTTTGAAAAATCTACGTCTAGTTTTTGAGTAAACGTTGTGAGTTTGAGCAACTGCTGTTCCGGCTCAGTTGAAAGTTTTAAACAGTGGTTGAAATTAAAATGGTAGAATCAGTAGAATATGCGTCCATGCATCATATAATCTAAAACTCTGTCAACATTGTTAATCTGAAGGTATTAGCTCGTTGTAGAGAATATTTAACTACCTCTATGGCTGTTCTGAGTATTAGTCTACATGGACATGCCATTTAACTTACTGCATTAGTAGTTGTAATAATTTATTCTAATATAAAGTTTACTACAAAGTGTATAGTGATAACACAACTTCACGCCTTTTTCTACCCGATGGTGTAGGCAGCGGATGTTATGCCTCACCGTTAAGTTTACGTACCAAGTGGTAGGTGTCGAATCTATTGCCATACATCAAGCACAAAGTTTTTAGCCATCGATATTTATCACACATAAAGTCATTGTAAAAGATAAAGTCAGGTCACACCAATACAATGACTTTCATGGTCTTTAATCATTGTATTGGTGTGATGTGCGGATTCGACCTACGACTTTTTGCTTCAGAAGCGGTGTGCTCGACCACTGGACCACCGAGGCTGTTGATAGTAGGTAACACTTTATTGTTTAACGGCATCACCAGTTAATAAAGTATGGTTTCCGTATGTCATTATAAACAATTACTCACAAATCTTTATTTTTACAAGCTGTATCATTCCATTTGAAGATGGCGGGCGGTGTTAGTTGCTTACCGTTTGCCTCATATCCCATAAAAAAAACTATAGGCTATAAACATAACTTGGTAAAAAAGAATATCCAGAATAGTTTGCTTTTAATAAAATGAGGTTAATATTTTTGTTTTTTACTAAAGTAAATTTTATGAGCAAATTAAAACGCACCTCATAAGGATGTTTAACTGTGTGTTTGATTATGCAAAAAGCAGCAATAACAACTCTTTATGCTATCTGGGGTAAGCAATTGACTTAATTGCTTGTTAAAGTATTACTGACAACAGAGCATGGTTCAATTTCTATTTTTCCTTTAAGTACTCGTTTTTATGAATACATACATACATAACTTCACGCCAAATCCCTTGCGGGGTAGGCAGAGAGAACGGAGCGCCATAAGGCAAGATTCTTACACATCTTACTCGCTTCGTGGACTTACATAATTCTTTGCATGCACGCGCATCGATTTTTGAGACTCATCACTTTCCTCCAGAACACGTTTTATTTGGTCATGGAATGTGTGTCTTCGCCGTCGTTATTAACTTAATTTCACACCAAATCTCATACGGGATAGATAGAAAGAATAGAATATTATAAGACACTATCCTCAAACAGCTCCCTGACTTCTATAACTGTCATAACCTTTGGCAGGGATACACGTCGGTTTTTAAGGCGCCTTACGTTAAGATACTTCCGTTATTCTATTTGGTTATGGTCAGTGTGACACGGCCTGCCTCTACTCCAACATCCGTCTATTTTTTGTCTGCTCAATCTATCTTGAATTCTCCGTTCTTTTTACCAGCGGAAACCATCGAAGGAATCCTTTCATTAATTTCACGAACTAATTGTAAGTAAATATTTTTCTTAATATGTCTTTTGAAAGTATACTTTATCTTGTCTGAATACACAACCTTTAAGTACTTTAGTGTAAAACTTACTAACTAACCAGCCAACACGCTACGACCATATTAATAAAAAATGCAATTAAGAATTAATTATAATAAACAAAAAAGGATTAGAGTAATGTCTAATTTTTCTCGTGTATATAACATCTTAGATATTACTATCTGACCCGGTGAACTTAGTTTCGCCTCGGAAATACATAAATAAAAGGTAAATCGCCGCGCCAATAAATAAAAGAATTTTTCTAAAATAGGTGCCTCTATATTACACCTGCTGTCAATACCGCCTGTCAATAAAAGTCCCTTAAAAATCGGTTCAGACATTTCAGAGATTAGCCGAAACAAACAGACCAGTATGTACCGCATATATATTCATATGTTTGTAGTAGAATCAAGCAGTTATTTCAATATTACAAACAGACACTTCAATTTTATTTATATGTATATACTTATATAGATATAGCCTTTTCTAGATTAAGCCTAAAATCTTATTTCTTAACACATAAAGAAATTTTGTTTGCTTTAAAAATATCTGTGTTGATGATAGGATGGGATGGAGATTTGTTGGGAGTCGATTGTTCGATGAAAGGTTTTATTTATAACAAGCGGAAACAAATCACTATAGTATTTCCCTATATATATTCTATATACATGTGTTTGAGGCTTCGCTTGTATGCATTTTAATCGAATTGAATTCGAAGCCTTTTATTAAAATGTTATCTATTTGATTGAATATTTATAGTGTTAATATACTACCTTTTTAAAAGTGGAAACCTATTTTGCTTGCTATAAACAAACAACTAGCTGTAACATACAAGTAGACATTTAAATAAAGAAATAAACCTTGCCAATTATTATTCTCTTAGCATATTATCATACAAATTTGTTATTCCCATGCATCAGGCACAAAATAATCAACCATTGATACTAATTAAATCACCAATAAATTGAACAAAAGTGATAAAATAAATAATTAAAAATAAATTTTATCAAAATAATAATAAAAATAATTAGTGTCAAAATTTTAATGCGAGACTTTTCAATGATAAAATTGTATTAAAAAGTCTCGCGTTCTAATTTGTAATCAAGTTTATGTTTTTAGTATCAAGTATATTGCCTGATGACTAAAAACTTTGTGTCCGGTATGGCAATAGGTTCGCCACCATTATTCCATTTGGGACGTAAACATAACGGCGAGACGGGTAAAAAAGGCGTGAAGTTATGTTTTGTTATGTTATGTGATATTGCTCTCTTCCGTTAAGTGTCGAAAATGTTCCTGAAGAACCTCATCTCTGAAAGTTATGTGGCACTTGAAGTATAATTAACTGAAATTATATTAAATTTCAGGTGAGTAAATCATAATTTGACACTTTACTTATAATTCATTTATTCGTAATAGTCTTGGTGGTACAATGGTCTAGATCCCCACTTTTGATTTAGAAGGCGAGGCTTCGATTCCGGGCGAATAATAATATTTCGGAATTCTTTTTGGAAGTTATGTGTGATAAATATCGATGACTGACAACTTTGCGCCCGGTTTATGGCAATAGGTTCGCCACCAATTCCATTTGCGACGTAACGGCGAGTCGAGGCTTTAACAGCCGCTGCGTACACCTTCAAGCAAAAAAGGGCGAGAAGGTACATTTACATTTCTTCGCTTAGGACGTTTATTATAAAAAAATATAATTAAATCTTTTAAAAGAAAAACAATACTTAAAAGAAATTTGTAGGTTTTTTTAAACAAACGAACTCACTACCTGATAGTAGGCGGTTACGGTGGCCTAAAAGCCTCAGGCGTTTAACACGCGCGTCACTAACTCTTTTCAAACCCATCCACAATAACCTTTTCAAATAGTGACGTGCCGCACTGACACTATTGACTGCTGATCAGAGGTGGGCGAATTTGAACCAAAGTATTCTACGTAATAAAAATCTCTAGTAGATTTCAATAGCATTTGTCGGAGTAAGTTTAACTGAGTTACATTACATTCATTGATAAGTGCCAAGTTAAATTCGTGGAATGGTTCTTAAAATTATCTAATAATCACAATAAAAAATCAAAGTATTATTTTAATAGTTAACGAGACACACAGTTCCCTGCATAAATGGAATATCTCGACTGGTGAAATGTACGAAAAGAGCTCATGGGGCCCTTCTCATCAAACTCCCTTAAAGACTGGCAACGCACCTGTAACACTATCAATGTTCCAAGTGACCCACTAGTTTATTTACTATAAACAATATTATAAAATATATATTTATTTCCTTGACAATTTAGATTTATACGCAAACCCTAAGTGCTGGCAATCTGCCCACATTCGAGGACCTTAGGGCATTATTCCATCACCTTGAGATAAAATTTGATAAATTGCCCGTGACGTTTATACTATATACTAAAAATATAGGAAAGCTAGCCGTTGGTTAACCACTTAGATTTGATTGCGTTGTTGGTAAATTAGGTTTAAACACTTTTTCATTTTATCGATGTTAAAATGGGTACTTTTTAAATATAAATGTACTACAAACAGAAAACACAATTTACTTGTATTGATTGCGGATAATATCTTTAATAATGATTTTATCATAAAAAACGAACAATTTACAATCTACGTTTAGGATTAATGTTTTAATTCGTAAACAAATATTATTATCTTTTTTCAATCGTTTGTACAGTTTTGTCAATAATATACTGATTAGGTACCGTAAATTGTCTAATACTCAATTTGTTCATATTAAAAACATCGATCGAAACGAATACCTGTTCTTTTTTGAAGTCGGTTGGAAAACTATTATTGATTATCGTTCTAGGAGGCTGTCTTTTATAAATAAGACTCAACACATCGTTTAGTGGCAGATTTCACATGTGTAGTTCCATGGAGTTAATTTAATGCACGGATATGACGAATAATTTTAGCGCAAGGAATTTTTAAAGGACTGTACAGATTCTCTTGTGGTATTAGCAGTTACTTTACTAAAGCTGAACCTTGTTTCGAAGTTTTCTTTTAGCGAAACCTATTGCCGTAATCAGGCACAATTTTGTCAGTACACTAACAACTTCCTAAGAAATTATCAAGAAATTATTTGTCACCATTAATTAATTCTAAATTCCTTTAAGCGAAAGAAATCTTTAATATATTGGATGCAATTCATCAAAAACAAATTATTTATTTAATACAATATATTTTCTACCCTCATATTCAGGGGATATTTTCTTACTTATATAACTTCACGCCGTACTTCTTTCGACGCAGACAGAAAGAATGGATCTGATATTATTCAATAACATTATTACCTTAACGTGTTCGTAAAATGGACGTTAATTTTTAACAGTTTTATTATTGTGATATTCAGTAAAATCGGAGTAGCAACTATACAAGAATTTTCCACTAAATGTGAAAGGATTTTCAGTCGGATTTTTCAGCCGCGAACTACGCTTAATCGTAGACAATGGACAACTGCTAGTAGCTTGGTGATATTATGCAGATTTTCTGAATCGTGTAATTCCAATTCCCTTTTAATTCTGAGTGCTCTACCACATATTACGTATCTACTATTGTTACATTCGTATTACCATCATGTCCATCATAATTTCACCTTAATCTATTTTATCCAAATATTAAAAACTACTACTACTACTACTACTACTTTAGTTAACGCCAAGTCCGTCGCGAGTTAGGCAGACCGAAAATACTATCATAAAGAACGATTCAAACATTGCTTTAACTTAGTCCTAATTAATTCGGGCAAATCACTCAAATAAGCCAATACGATGCTACCAGTGAACTAAAAAGATTCCATGTAAAACGATTAAAACCTGTTAAAATATTAATTGTGACCATTTTTTAAAAAGAATTCCACATTCAACACATTGGTAGTATAAATAATATGTATAACGACCGCCAGCAGGAAAAGTTGCAGAATACTTTTTTCTGGAATATCAAATCGAATTGTGAGACTTTTGCGGACACTCGTAAACTTACGCGGCGGTACCGAAAAGTTAGTCGCAGTTCTAAATGAAGTGGGTATTAATTTTCAATGGCCGCGAGACGAAACTTAAGTGAGAGTGTCTTCTCGAAACTATCAATTATAATATACCATACTATACTAGGCAAGTTTAATAACAATATCATTAGTCATTACATAGTTTAAAACAAAGTCACTTTCTGCTGCCTGTCCCCTTATATGGCTAGATCTTTTGAACTACGCAACAGATTTTTATACAGTTTTTTTTATCAGATAAAGGGTGTCAACAAGGTGGCTTTTATATTTAATTCATGTATAATTTAGTAAATAAAAAGCAATAGATATCGAGATTTAGCACTTTAATTGTAAGCGCTGTAAAAAATACTTTTGATGCGAAGTTCGCCGGGTCACTAGTATTATATAAATACAAGATTAACTGGTACATTTTAAACATGTAACTTACTTTATATACTAAACGAAAATTGAATAATTTGATTAAAATTTGAAATTAATTTAATAACTTCATTATATTTAATTATAATAATAATAAGAAATGAATTATCAGTCATTATTTAAAATATATACAATTAAAAACGAGTAGCAGCAATACCAACTACTTACATATCTAACGCAATACTTACGTCCCTTTACAAAATACATTTCAATAAAAATTACTGTATTCGTCAACTCATGTGTATGAACTTTGTGAAACCAACATCTGAATTAAAAAGTCTGGGATACGAATCCCGGTTTATATTAATTATTTTTTAGAATTCTATAGAAATCATCTATTATTAATTGCTGCACAAACTAATGCTCTATAAATTGTGAACTAACAACAACAACTATTTCATCTGGGAATTAAATTAAAAATTCAACAAATCAAAGGATTACTGCCTTCACCCATAGGTATATAAAGGTATGAAGCTACAAAAGAATTCTATAACTAGAAGAATGCTTCTTAAAACAGCAAATGGAAGCCTACTAAACGTTCTACAGAATGTTGCTACCTTGGATTAAACATATTCTTGGCAATTAATATGAGTTTTACGACGGTATTTGACTAAGTACATATTTGGTACTATGATCACAAATATATTAAAAATCTTCTTTACATTTCGCATTATTAATATTCTCGTCGTATTTACGGTTTGAAGGGAACACATGTCATCGGCGTTCATAAATTTAAATCCAACTCAATCTATTTGAAACATACAACGTCGCCGTTCTACAATCAAATACATACATTTACCTACAAATTTGTATTTGGTATAGAACTTTTCTATTTCAACCAATATTACTTGGTATATCTTTTGATTGTTTTTGTATATATTTTAGTTTTTTTATATCGATCACTGAAAACTTTGTGCCCAATGTATAGCAATAGATACGCCTCCTATTCCATTTCTAATAACAAATATAATGTATTTGTTATTTTCATTTATGTTTTTTTTAATCTATCTGAGGAAATGGAAGTGGTATTCAGCATTAGTAACAGTAGTAATAAGTAGAAGGAGTAAGAAACTGATAGCAATTCTAAAGCGAAACAAAGTTTTAATAGCTATCTAGTATTATATATTTATAACAATCGATCAACATTATAAACTTACTTTAGGAGTCAGAGCATTTAGTTACTTTACTAATTATTTTCGGACTTTATGTATTGTACACACATCGCCCTCTAGAGTCAAGCGAACAACTAAACGCGTATGTAATAGATACTAAATAACAAATATTGATACATATTTTTCTTTTGTAAATACATACTTTTTGTAGGCGGCACGCAGGAGAAAATAACAGCCGTGAAAAGTTTAAATTGTAAATATATTTAAAATAAAATAGTATGACAAAAGGGAATATAAATCCGTATGTTACTGACAAACTAAAAAAAAGACTGAAAAATAACATAAGACTACTTAACATTAAAACAACTTTTCAGGATTATATCGCGTTTATTTATTACTTATTTTTATTTATTTCCCGACGTTTCGAACTCTTTACAGAGATCATTTTCACGAGTGATGAGCAAAAAGATCAGACCCACATCAGAAACCAAAATACATACATACATACATAACTTCACGCCAAATCCCTTGCGGGGTGGGCAGAGAGAACAGAGCGCCATAGGGCACGATTCTTACACACCTCACTCGCTTCGTTGACTTTCATAAAATAATGTAGAATTTTGAATAGTGCAGTATACAATCAAAATAATTTTATTAACCTGGAAACCAAGTTTCTTTCTCAAAATATTACAAATAATAGTACTTTCAATAGCCCGTCCAAAATCAATCAGTTTTGAAGAACAGCCACTGAGTTCTCTTGCTGGGTCTTTTAAGGACAGGCCGCGTTTTTAACCCAGTGAGAAATTTTTAACACAATTCTTACCTTTAAATTAAAAATAAATCAATATTTAATAATAGTTATACTCTGATTTCAACTAACTTAGAAAAATAAGATAATTTTCTAATAATTAAAAATACCAACTGTTGCCTATTAAACCATACAACAAAGTATCTTTACAAACAAACATTTTTCTTTAGTAAATATATCTTATAAATAAATATTTAATTTTTGTTTCACAGTCTGATGTGGGTTACCAATAGTAAAAATCATATTTTGAACATCAACTTTTTGATTTTTATTTTCAAAAAGTGGGTGCTCTCTGTATCAATGAAAATAGCTTTTGAACGACTACCATCTTTTTGTTCATCACTCGTGAAAATTATCTCTGTAAAAGAGTTCGAAACGTCAGAAAATAAATAAAAATAAGTAATAAATAAACGCGATATAATCCTGAAAAGTTGTTTTAATGTTATGAATGTGGTTCGCAAAAATCTAAGAAATAAATCTACTTCTAAATTTGATATTTTTAAAAGTAAATAAATCCGTGGCTCTCAAAAAGGTTATAATTTTTACATAAATCCTTGTTATGTTGCGTCCCTCACACTTATAATACGTAGAAAGCACCTAAACTCCATACAAACATTCATGCTTAACATAAATATTTGTACTCAGTTGGGGATCGAACCCACCCAACTCAATTCCGCAGTCGCCAGTTTTACCAATACACCACGAGGCCTGGCAACTCAGACATTTAATTTTAAATTTTCTATATAATAATATGTAATAATAATCTGTGAGCAGAAAGAAAAAAAATCGATACAACTTTCATATGCTCCGATCCTCGTCATGCATATTTTATATTTTAGTATTTAGCTTTATGTAAGTAGTAAAAGTAAAGTTTATAAAATGGTATAAACTTTAGTTTTATCAATAGACCGCATGAGAATATTCATTTGCCAATAGCCCGGTCTCAATTGAGTGGTCCCTTTTTATCAGACCAACAAAAATTCTATGTTTTGAAACATTAAGTAGTCCGTCCCTCTCCTTATCATAAAATAACATGCCTACATACATTAATTAATGCCAAGTTCTTTGCGGAATAAGCAGGGTAAATAAAGCGACATATGCTTAGCTCTTATACACCTCACTTGCTTTTTCAGCTAAAAGAACATAAGCAAAAGATAGCATTTGCCTTATAGTATATGCAAATCTAAACCAAATTATTATTATAATACAAACATCGTTACGTATGTAATCAAAACATCAATCGACAATAATGCCGCAGTTAATTATAGATATAGAATTACACATAGTCTCGTAGAATACGAGTGAATGAATTTAATAGGCGTTTAGAAAGGTAGGTGGGTGTCGATTATGGTACATAATCGACACCCACCTATAATTCAGAACCGTACATCAAATGATTAGTCTAACAGGCACTTATGTTTTGATATTACATTTTAACAGAGTTACGGAGTTCGCTGCATGAATGACTAATATGACATCAGAATATCGACGTAAAAAGACTCATGCGCATGAAACGAGGTATGCGTCTTTTGGTTGTGGTTCGGTTGATAAGCCCATTCAAATTCGATGGTAGATCTTGAGCAAAGAATGCGCGAACAAAACTACGAGCTATAACTAGTAAGCAATAAGGCGAGATTAATAAAAAAAGACCTCTACAATAATAATTCTGCTAATATAACCTTTGCATAACTCCGTGTTAACTAAGTCGAGCCAATCGACTTTTAAAACAATATGTAACTTAAAAGGTTTCCTCACCAATAATTAAATTAAGCAGCCCTCAACTATTTTGCTATTATATTGTGCGCCCCACAAAATGTTAGCTCTCTAGAGAACATCGTTAAGTTGCTACAATGAATATTGCAATTTTCGTCCAAAAATAGCTTTCGTCTGCTTTTTGCTTAAATATTTATAAATTTCAAATAAAAGTAGTAAGTTATATTGAGACTCTTAAAGGTAACATAATAACAGTATTAAATATATCTTGATTCAATTGGATTTAAATGACACCGAGTTAAATTTTTCCGTTTGGTAAATTGCTATGATGCAAAAGGATGGAGTTCATAATTTTATCCGAAGATGAAATAGTAAATGCAACCAAAATTACATAATTGGGTAAGTCTGCAGTGTTTAACAGGGTAACTGCCGAGAAGGGAGTGGTTGTTACACTGTTTAATCTACTACTTTTTAATACAATACAATACAATACAAATAAGCTTTATTGTACACATGAAGCACTACAATACACTATTCACAAATTATTAAATGTACAATTGGCGGCCTTATCGCTACAAGCGATCTCTTCCAGGCAACCTAAATGGAGACCTGGAAAAGGATAGTATCAGGGGTAGTGTGTACACATGCAGTTCCAATGATATGTACCTAATTATTATCATACTATGATTTAATCATTATAGCATAATAACAACCAGGCTAGTATAAACTACATAAATAGATAAATAAATATATACCTACTTATTATATACATACTTAGATTATATATAACATATAAGAGCAGAGGAAACAACAGATTCTGGTTACAGGGAATGCTAAGTCTGGATGTTACTTGATTAATAAAATAAGATTATATAAACATGTGATTATTACTGTGACAGATAATACTCCCTCACCAAGGACTTAAATTTGTGTAAGGACTTGGCACTTCTTATAGTTAACGGCAAAGCATTCCATAGACGAATTGCTTGTACTGTAAATGATCTGCCAAGATAGTCCGTGGAATGTGCAGGCATCTTCAGTAGTAACTTCCTGGATGTTCTCAGAAACCCTGAATGCGTGTCAGAAAATTGGAAGCGTTTTTTAAGATACAAAGGAGTTTGGATATTGAAAAGGATACTGTAGAGTAGAGAAAGAATGTGAGCATTCCGGCGAAAGCGGATAGGTAACCACTTGAGTTTGGTTCGAAATATGGAAACATGATCATATTTGCGTATACCAAAAATGAATCTAATACAGTAGTTCTGAAGTCGCTCAAGTCTGTTTAGTTGGTCCTCCGTAAGATTTGTGTAGCTGGCATCAGCGTAGTCAAGGATAGGTAGAAGGAGAGACTGAGCAAGCGCAATTTTAGTAGCAGTTGGAAGGAGATTTCGTAGTCTTCTCAAGGAACCCATTGATGCGAATATTTTCCTACTCACCTCCTGTAACTGAGGATTCCATGACAGTGTCTCATCAATAATAATGCCTAGATTTTTAACTTTTTTGCTATATGGTATTGCTGTACCATCTAAGACCATTTGTACTACTTTTTAATCTGTGTTAAATACCACGACCTC
This sequence comes from Euproctis similis, assembly GCA_905147225.2. Taxonomy (NCBI): domain Eukaryota; kingdom Metazoa; phylum Arthropoda; class Insecta; order Lepidoptera; family Erebidae; genus Euproctis; species Euproctis similis. The sequence goes on from LR990107.1 coordinate 7,611,037, forward strand.
TCAGAAGATCGACGTAAAGTGGCTCATGCCACGTTTCATTGGGTGATAGAGGTACCCGGAGGCCCACCCCCCTTCCCCATCCTTCCCTATCCCCTATCCCTTAAAGGTTGGCAACGCAACAGTAACACTATATGTGTTGTTGGTGTCCATGGGTCTCCTATCCCATAAAAAAAAATGTGTTAGCGTGATGGCCGTGTACCAGACGACTGGACGAAAGCAGTCACTGTGCCCTTGTAGAAGGGAACAGGATTGCAAAACCTACCGAGGCATTAGTCTTCTCGGTGTTTTAGTTAAATTATGTTAGCGAAGATTCCCATTACAACAGTGACGAACTGATTAAAAGTTGTGGCATCTAAAAGCGGAATTTAGGAAGGGGGTGCATCTATAAGTTCTTCTCTTTGAGGACGAAAAGAGTATATGAAGTGAGTATAAGTTACAGATTCTGTTTAAGAAGCGAAAACCCGAAATTGAAATTTTTTTTAGCTTATGTATATGTGTTTAAATTGCTGAAGTGCATTGGAAAATTAAAATCACCTGCTGGTGATAGTTCATCACCAGATCTCGAGTGGGTACAAACATTTCTGTGATGTTGGTTCAGCATCCTGCTTCTGTTTCATTCATATCTATAAATTAATAAGTTTAAAAGCTGTTTTAAAAACAACAAATCTATAATGGTGTTTATTTAAAATTTCCTAGTAGTTTAACCTGTCATCACTTCCTTTGTATAAATAGCCGAGCCATATTTACGATCCAAGATTTGCCTATTCTAAGAATACTATAATTTCTTTATATCCATTTTCCTGAAATATATTCTCGTCTGTTCATAATATATTTCATCCGTTTGGGTCATTTATCCGGTGCGACTCGGGACAATGGACTCAAAATCTAGCTTCGCTGGTACAATGGACTGAAGACCGCAATGTTACCGATTAGTGTCCGGATGTAATTGGAAATCATAATTCAATGAATATACATTGACATACATACCTAGCTTCACTCCAAATCTCTTGCGAGGTAGGCAGAGGGAACGGACACATTGACATCAAGAGAATCAAGTGGTTTCTTCTTATTATTTTAAATGCCTGTAATAAATCAATATTTTTTTTGATGGTGTTCACCTCATAAATGGGTCGATGAAATTCCATGACATCTCAAAATATCGACGTGAAGTGGCTTAATGGCTGCGTTCTTTTCAGTTGGGGGACCAACCCCCTTCCCATCCCGCCTTCGACCCTCATAAGCAGCTAATATAACTTTAACACAATATGTGGTGCAGGTGACCATGGGCGACGCTATTCACTTACCACCATCTGACCCGCTTGTCTCTTTGCCCCCTGTCCCAATTAATTTCATGTCTTTCCAGCCTTATGCCTGTATATTATTATTAATACGGCTCATAGTTATTACCATTTTTTACATCTTTCTTACATTTTATTTCAGATATGCACTGGCGTTTACTGCACTAGATCTAGTAAATTAGCAATAGGTAAAACAAAATACTGGTAGCTAGCCAAATAGCTGTCACGGTCTCTGCACAATTAATGGAAATTTTCATTGAAAATTTGCACTCCAGCTTATTCCTTAATGAATCACGAAACATGAAACTAAATTCAAGTCAATCTGTTTTTATATTAGGTCGGGGAAAAAGTCTTTTCGCATAACGTAGGTATAAACTTATTATAAAATTTCTTTGACTGTACTATTTGTGTCTGGCTGGTTTTGGTAACATTAAAAAGGCTACATTATAAAGAAAAGAAAAAAATAAAAAAAAGTTGTTTCCCGCTATTTTTCATTTGTTTTTCTCTCCGTAAAAATGAGTGAATCTAATGAAGAAATTCGATACATTTTAAAATTTTATTATAAAAAAGGCAAAAATGCAACTCAAGCAGTGAAAAAAATTTGCGATGTTTATGGACCTGATGCAGTGTCAGTAAGAGTAGCACAAATTTGGTTCAAACGTTTTCAGTCCGGAAATTTTGATGTTAAAGATGCACCTCGCTCTGGTCGCCCTGTTACGAATAAAATGGACGCCATTTTTGAAAGAGTGGAGCAAGATCGGCATATTAGTAGTTACGATGTAGCTGAAGAACTGGGAATTGACCACAAAACAGTTTTGACCCATTTGAAGAAAGCTGGTTATACAAAAAAGCTCGATATTTGGGTGCCACACGAGCTCACTCAAAGAAACTTAATGAACCGTGTACTCATTTGCGATTCATTATTGAGACGTAATGAAACCGAGCCGTTTTTGAAGAGATTGATAACTGGCGATGAAAAGTGGATCACGTACGACAAGAACGTGCGAAAAAGGTCGTGGTCGAAAGTTGGCCAGGCTTCACAGACTGTGGCCAAACCTGGCCTAACACGAAATAAGGTGATGCTGTGTGTATGGTGGGATTGGAAGGGCATTGTTCATTATGAGCTTTTACCGTCCGGCAAAACCATCGATTCTGATCTTTACTGCCAGCAACTGATGAGATTAAAGGAAGCAGTCGAGAGAAAATGGCCGGAATTGATCAACAGGAAGGGTGTGGTCTTTCATCACGATAACGCTAGACCACACACATCTTTAGCCACTCAGCAAAAATTAAGAGAGTTCGACTGGGAGGTCCTAGTGCATCCACCATATAGCCCTGACCTTGCGCCTTCAGATTTTCACCTGTTTCGGTCTCTTCAGAATTCTTTAGGTTCTGTAAGGTTGACCTCAAGAGAGGACTGCCAAAACTATTTGTCCCGTTTTTTTGATCAGAAGTCCCAAAGTTTCTACAGTAACGGGATAATGTCTCTGCCCACAAAATGGCAGAAAGTTATTCAACAAAACGGTACATATATATTGTAAATAAATGTAAATAAACTTTGAAAAAAATGTCTTGACTTTTCATACAAAAATACGAAAATACTTTTTCCCCAACCTATTATTTAAATTTTTAAACCACAATCTATTATTCAATATTTTTGCTGTATAATATATCGTCTTTATAATTCGCACGGCGCCATCTAGTTTCCAAAGGAAACAACTAAAACTTGTGATATTGAAATAAAGAGCGTCAATTTCAATTACTATACATTACACTACTTTGCAGTCGGTATTTTTACCACTGCAATCATATGACGAGACCCGTTATCCCTAATGGACTACCTCACCGCGCGAACTTTGTACTTATATACTTTTGTCACTAAAATGATTAGTGCTCCGCTCCTATTACTCATAGCGTGGTGATATATAAAGTAAAAGCCTCCCTCAATAAAATGGATCATTTAACTCACAAATAATTTACATATTTATTTCTCCAACTTTCGCGAATCTCACTCATAGATTAAAACAACTTTTAGGAATATATCGCGTTTATTTATTACTTATTTTTATTTATTTCCCGACGTCAATGAAAATAGCTTTTGAACGACTACTTACATCTTTTTGTTCATCACTCGTGAAAATGATCTCTGTAAAGAGTTCGAAACGTCGGGAAATAAATAAAGGTAAGTAATAAATAAACGCGATATAATCCTAAAAGTTGTTTTAATCTATGAGTGAGATTCGCGAAAGTCTGAGAAATAAATATGTAAGTCTGAGAAATAAATATGCACTGGCGTTTACTGCGCTAGATCTAGTAAATTAGCAATAGGTAAAACAAAATACTGGTAGCTAGCCAAGTAGCTGTCACGGTCTCTGCACAATTAATGGAAATTTTCATTGAAAATTTGCACTCCAGCTTATTCCCTAATGAATCACGAAACATGAAACTAAATTCAAGTCAATCTGTTTTTCACACAAATAATTTTTCAATACGAACCAGTAGTTCCTCAGATTAACTCATACAAAAAACAAACTTCAGTTTATAATATTCACATAGATATTTATTAATATAATAATCATACATGACAATTTTCGTTTAGATACATGCGAGAATATCTAAATTATTTTTACATTATATTCTTCAGTACATATTTTATTTGTAAGACTGTGGCTTGAACTTATATAAATTTAGGATATGATCAATATGCAAAAGCGTAAAGGATAAGTCCATGTTCTTTTCAAAGCGTATAAGGTTGTAAAATTTAAAACCACCCGGGTATAAAAAAACCAAGCTAAGTATACATAGAAGGTATGTAAGCACGAAACCTCATAAAAATAGTAGGTATCCCCGTCCTTCAGGGTTCAAAGGACCCTTCAAGAGTTCTACACAATGACAAGATCTCTTTATGAGAGTGCTTTCATTGAGAACGTTAATTCGGCACCGTATTCGAAGCACCTAGTTATTTCAACTAAGTGATCAGATCCAACGATTTGTGTATCTTTCACAAAATAGTATTATGATTCGAGTGCCTCCGTGGAAGAAAAAAACAAAAAGACACGGGCGCAATCGCTACGAGCGGCCCGGTGTAGAGGCCGTCATGAGCAAGAAACTCATGATCCAAATACTCTTTTCAACCCATGTTTTCATAAACTACTATTATTATCATTAATACAAAAGTAACTATTGAAGGGTGAAGCAACTTGCTAAAGAAAGTCTTATGTAGTAGAATAGAATTAATTAAATTATGATGAACTACCTTTACGTGTGTTCATAGAGTTGCAACAACCTCCACGAGCCACTGGGGACTTATAGATTGCAATTTTGTATGAGACGCCGTCCACTCTGTGCGCTACTCAATGAAACTCGCAATTATTACTATTACTACACCCTCTGAGTTTAATGCCTTTTTTACTTATTTAGAGGCATATTACGGATCTCCTTGGGAAGTTTGTTGTAGAAGTGTATACATTTCCCCATATAAGATTTACTAATTTTGCGGAGACGAGTGGGGATTCCGGGTGTTAAAATTGTGAATATTTTTCTTAAAACACATTATTTTTTATATAAAACAGTCTCGGTGGCGCAGTGGTCGAGCACACGGCTTCTGATCCAGAGGTCCGGGTTCGATTCCAGATACTGGCTCACACCAATGACTTTTCAAAATTGTTTTCGGAAGTTATGTGTGATAAATATCGATTGTCAAAATTTGTCCCTTTGTATGGCAATAGGTTTGCCACCTATTCCATTTGGGACGTAAACATAACGGCGAGACGAGGCTTGACAGCCGCTGCCTTCACCTTCGGGTAACAAAAAACGTGAAGTTATGTTATGTTATTTTTTATATATAATAAATTTTCGTATAAAAACGGTGATGCTACGGTCAGAATATCTATCTCTTTAAATATCTGCTTATGACTCTGGGGCCTCGGCCATAAATTGCACGAACCACCTGTTTTTGAAGTATAAAGATTGTGTTTAAGTTTGCCGATGAACCCCACAAAATTATGCCATAAAACTTAAAACTATGTAAATAACTGAAATAGACCATTCTAGCCGTCTCAATATTCGTTATCATTCTAATTTTTTAACTGCATATGCCGCCGAGTTAAGTCTGCCCGTTAGTTTTTCGATATGAGGACCCAATTGAAGCATGTCATTTATAGTGATGCCAAGGAACACCGTCGACTTTACAAGGTCCAATCCTACACCATTTATTTGCACATTGGTTTCAACCTGCTCCACATTAGGTTGTAGTAAATTTAATACAATTTGTTTTCTTTGCATTTAAAACACTAATCTGCATTTAAATTTGAGTACACACAGTGAACACAATTAAGTAAATGCATGTATAAAAATAAAAATCAAAGGTTATATCTGAAGTAGTGGCCCATAAAGCTTCCACTTAACGTTGGTAATAACTTTCCAAGTCAGCTCTCTGTACACCGGTCTTCGCGGTCTTTAAAGTTACAGTCGTATAAATTTACTACAAACCAAAGCAAAATGTAATACAATGTTGACAGTGTTAGAGACACGTAACACGTATATCTGCATGAATGGGCCGGCTCGACCGCTGAAATACCACGGCCTCTCAGAATATCGACGCAAAGAGGCTTATACCGCGTTTCGTTGGGTTCACTTCCAGTCATTTAACATCCTACTCCTATAGAGGCCAGCAACGCAACTGTAACACTATCTGTATGCTGTATGTATCTGGTGTTAGGTGTGGCTTGTGCTTGTGTATAATGGGGAGTGGACGAATTAACGGGCAACACTCCTTATGTACTCATATCAATGGTACTCCATCAAGAGCTATATATACACTTGAGGTGGGGGCAAGACCTGCCGCACACTTTGGTCCTACACTTTGACGTAAGTTAGGTTGCGTCCAAAGCGAGCGGCCATATACCTTACAGGTTGGAGAATTGATCACTATAAACAAAAAAGAACTCTGTGGGCAAAGTTCGGCGGTAGTAGGCGCTTGATAGTTTGCTCTCTTATTGCATAAAAAAACACAAGCAAAACGATCTCGTTATATTTCTAATAAGGAAAGACTAGATGAATCAATCATAAAAAGAAATCTATCAAATAGTTTTTGAGTTCGGAAAGTGACCTTTTCAATTTTCCAATTTAAAAAATAATAATTACTCAGTTACCCTCTGTCCTCTTAGATAAATCTTGTGAGGAGGTTGATTTTTTATTACCATTTGTTATAATTATAGATTTCAAAATGTGTGTTTTATATTCGTCGATATCCTTACAAGTACTACTTATAAGATATATGTATATATATACTAGCTGACCCGGCGAACTCTGTTTCGCATCAAAAGTAATAACTGCTGCCCCGCTATGTTAATACTGCAATATCTTCGACAAATTTGAAGTCGATAGCAGCTATAGGTTAAAAATGGGAATTTTCCATTGTTAATACCCCCGCAACCCCCCTTGTGGGTGGAATTTCGTAAAATCCGTTCTTAGCTGACCTCTACTCGGCGAAAGGAATAATCCTACCAAATTTCAAGTCGCTACGCCTTATGGTTCCAGAGATATCGTGATGAGTCAATATATAGGTGGAAATCTCATATATACTCGTATATATACACTCGAGAGCAATGAATCCGGGTCACTTAAAGAATCCTAAAAATCTCGGAAACTAAAAATGCTAGGTTAATGCAATAAATTGTATTTAATAGACAATGTAATACTCCTTAAATGAAGGTATTAAAACTTCTTAGTTATTGTAAAGTTATATCATAAAAAAATCAAATTTGAAAAAGGGCCACTTTCGAAGATGGAACTACGAAATTACAGCATTTGGTTTTGCTTTTGTTTGTAATCTGTCATTTATGTGGGTACATAAACCATGTTGATAGTGCTCTATATTCATTATTCAAGCTGAAATTATGTCGCTTACGCCTGAAGAATGCACCAGAATACTTACAATGCTGGAAACCGGCCGGAGTCAGCGCGATACAGCCAGGACTGTTGGTGTGTCGCTGTCAACAGTACAAAGAGTTCTCCGACGTTACGAAGAAACTGGTTCTAACCTACGCAGACCAGGAACGGGCAGAACCAGGTATACCACAGCACGAGAAGACCGATACTTGGTGAACACCATGCTTCGAAATCGCTTTCTCACAGGAACTGAACTCACCAATCAGTTTCGACGCCTCGGAGGAAGTAACCCAAGTGCATGGACAGTAAGACGTCGGCTTGCTGAATCTAACTTAAAACCCCTTAGACCTGCAAACGGCCCTAAACTGGAGCGTGGGCATCGTATTTCAAGACTAAGATATGCCCAGAGCCACGTAAATTGGAGTATTGAAGATTGGTCAAAAGTTATGTTCTCCGACGAATCAAAATTTATGCTCTACAACCACGATGGAAGACACAGAGTGTATCGAAGACCAGGGGAAAGATTCAAGCAAGCATGCATCGAGGAAAAAGTAGCCTACGGTGGTGGGTCTGTACTTGTGTGGGCCGGAATTTCTTCTGAAAGTCGCACAGAGCTGGTGATCATAGAAAACGGCTCTTTAACTAGCGTAAGATATGTGGAAGAAATCCTCAATGATCACGTTGGTCCATTTATGGTCAATTTAGGTGAGGATGCTATATTTATGCATGACAATGCCCGACCTCATACAGGTAGGATTGTGAATGACTACCTTCAAGAGATGAACATTACTCGTATGGAGTGGCCAGCGCGCAGCCCGAATATCAACCCGATCGAGCATGCTTGGGACGAGCTAGGCAGATGCGTAAAACAACGAAACCCTCCCCCAATCACGCTTCGTGAGCTCAAAATTGCTCTCACAGAGGAATGGGAGAATATTCCCCAAAATCGTATAAGGAACCTGGTGTACAGCATGCCAAACCGCGTAAACGCAGTAATGGAAGCACGAGGAGGCAATACGAAGTATTAAAATTCAAGAAAATCGTAATAAAGTTCAAAAATTTCATGTTTCCTATTTTTGTTTTAAGGAGAGATCAGCAGATTTTTTCTTTATGTAATTTTGTGTTAATAAAATGTATGGTGACTCATATTTTTTTTACTTTCATTTAAGGAGTATTACATTGTCTATTAAATACAATTTATTGCATTAACCTATCATTTTTAGTTTCCGAGATTTTTAACATTCTTTAAGTGACCCGGATTCATTGCTCTCGAGAGTATATATCTTGGACCTTGGTGAAAGCAGTATCTGTTTAATAATTGTTATACTTATATATTACTATAAGTGTAATAATTTTTAAATAGTTCTCAGATACAATTTAATTTTAAAAACTAACTTTACTTAGTAATAACACATACATACATACATAACTTCATGCCAAATCCCTTGCCGGGTAGGCAGAGAGAACAGAGCGCCATAAGGCACGATTCTTACACGCCTCACTCGCTTCGTTGACTTTCATAACTCTTTTCATGCACACGCGTTGAATTTTAAGGCTCCTAACATCACCTTCCTCCTGAACACGTTCTATTTGGTCATGGGATGTGTCGTGTGTCGTGAAGTATGTGTAGTCACATACTTTTTAGAAGATTTTTTGTAAAATCAGAATATTTAAATATGTATATTAAAAATAAGAAATTTTAAATAAGAAAATTATTATAAAATAAATCAAAAAATATATATAAATAAGTATATCTCATTTAATTATATCTAAACATAACTTCACGCGTTTTGTTACCCGACGGTGTAGGCAGCGTCTGTTAAGCCTCGTCGAGCCCTTATGTTCACGTCCCAAATGGAATAGGTGGCGAACCTAGTTCCATACCGGGCACAAAGTTTTCAGTCATCGATATTTATCACACATAACTTCCGAAAACAATTTCGAATAGTCATTGGTGTGAGCCAGTGTCAGGAATCGAACCCGGACCTCTAGATCAGAAGCCGTGTGCTCGACCACTGGGCCACCGATTATACAAAACCAATAGCCGTGACCGACAAAGGGGTTTTCAATGTACAATTTAATTTAACAACTCTATTCAGCAATTCAACAGAGGTTCTGTTAAAACCCGTTCACAATTACAATACCTTGATAATTGTACAATTTCTACTGCGGAAGCCTTCGGAAGGCACCGCGCAATCGACTGCCGTGTTATACTCGGCTTGAATTTCATTGCAAATAAATTTGTATCGATTATATCCGAGTCATCTCGATTGAATTCAAATTATTCTACGTTTTGAAAGTTGAAAGTGAATATTGATAGAATTCACTTTTAAACTGAAAACTATTTAAACAACTATTATTTTTATCTTTTCTGTCCACTTACCTTTGAACTAATATTGTTGTCTATACATTGGAGATATTTGATAAAAACTAATACTGCGAAAGTTTATTAGAGCAATAGAAAAATCTTTAGCAATAGAAACGTTTGTAACGTATTTTTTTTTTTAAAATAACTACCGTCATAAAATGAAAAACCATCCATGCTAAGGGTGACTACTGGGTACTAATTGTTTCATATAAATCTTATCCGAGGCTCCATAATAAGTATACTTTGCCTGAAGCGATAATTAAACTGTGTTTCTTTATAATTACGGAGGGAGAAACTAAACGCAGTTAACCTACCATTCCTCTTTCCGTTTTAACGTAAGCTCTTCTTGACAATCTCTGCAACAATAAAAATAAACAAACGATAAAATATAATTGAATATAAATAAATTAAATAAATAAACGGAGGAAGTCTTTAAAGAAAGCAATTTATAAAACTACACAACGATAACGTATTTATCTATGCATATAAATGAAATTGGAGTGTCCGTTTGTAATATTGAAATAACCAGTTTAAAATATATATTTATATAAATTTACACCTAAATAAGTCGACCGATTTTGATCGGACTTTTATTGACAGGTAGCTAATTTGACAACAGTACGGACTTCGAAAATAAAAGTTGTCTACTTTCATTTTCGAAGAAATATTTTATATACTCATTTATTACTTCTGCGGCGGAACAAAATACACCAGGTGTTCTAGTATAGCACTAATGTTAAAATTGTAACTATACAACGTTTTTACATTGGAGATCTTGAAGGAAAACTAACTTTTATAATGGTCAAAATAAACACTCTTAAGTATGTTTGTAAGCTACGTGAAATGAACTTATGACAGTTAAAATAAATCAGGAGCGAATTCATGTTTGCATTTATTTGATTGATCTTAGCTTCGCGCACGATGTAGGTTCTTTTTGATTGAACTCAGATCTGTAAACCGGTTATCATTTTGTACGAAGTCTTCACAAGGTCAGATGTTATTAGGATAAGAAATGAAATAAATATTGTTATTGGTTCGCTTCGATGGCCCAGTAGTTTAAGCACGTATTCTCTGCTTCTAAATTTCAAGATTTTAATACTAATAATACCGACGATATTTATACCGTACCGTACAAAAATACTTAAACCAATTTCACAAAACTCTGCTCACACCTTCGTTTATGAAGAACTTGAAGTTATAAAAATGTACGATAGCCGTTGGGATTGGACATAAACATTTTCATGATCCATAAAAGCTTAGAAGCCTCTTTAAATCAATTTAAACCGTAAGTAAACGATGTTCATAGCAGATTTACTGTCCTTCCACAAGTGTGATATTAAAGGCGTAAGTAAAGTCGCTGTATATGATATGTATAAGTATATATGCTGTGTAGTAGTAGTTTATACTTGCAACTTTAATTGAAATTTTGTTCCCAAGATTTACTATTCACGGTTTTTTTTATGGGATAGGAGGGCAAAAGAGCAGGCGTGTCACCTGATGGTAAGCAACCAACGCCGCCCATGGACACCAGCAATACATATAGTGTTACTGTTGCGTTGCCGACCTTTAAGGGGATAGGGGACCGGAAAGGATGGGAAAGGGGGGTGGTCCTCCGGATACCTCTCTCACCGAACGAAACGCTGCATGAGCTACTTTACGTCGATCTTCTGAGAGGTCGTGGTATTTCACCAGTCGAGACGGCAAATTCATGCAGCGAACTGCTTGGCTCTACCTTACTTAGCCTAAACTGCTTAACTTGCAATTCAATAAATATTAGGTCTAGAGGCCCCACACTCGCATTTGCACTGGTTAGTCAATCTTGCATCATCCATTCTTTCTACATGTCCGAACCATCGGAGCATGCCCTTTGTTACTTTTACACCGACACTCTCTTTCAATCCAACTTGCTTCTTTACAACCTTGTTTACGACGCGGTCAGCGAGAGTCACTCCGCAGATTTTGCGTAGTGCGCTCATTTCTACCACGTTTATCCTACTTTCATGCACACTCTGCCATACCCAGCTCTCACTTCCATAAGTTAGCGTTGGAATCAGTACTGCATTGTGGATTGATAATTGGACTTTTCTGTTAATATTTTTATGCACCCAGAAATCTGCCATACATTGGGCAGAATATTGTCAGTTTTCGATATTTATCACACATAAACATATCAAAAAAAATCCCGAAGTCACCTGAGAACCAGGATTCTATCTTAATAAAGATTCTCGGTGGTCTCGATACTGCATACTGCATACTCAACCTGAGACCAACGAGACGACATTAGTTAAATATGCTTTAGTCGTATCCCGATATTATCCACAACAAAACCTATACATCATCATCATCATTAGCCTTTTTTTTGAGGTCCACTGCTGGACATAGGCCTCTCCCGCAGAGCACCACAACTGCCGGTCCACTCAATCATGGGGGGTTTTTGCCATAATCGCCACGCTTGGCAGGCGGGTTGGCGATCGCAGTAGGCTGTATTTTCTTCAGAGAGAATGCTGCTGCCCATTCTTCTAGCTTTTCCCTTAGTAGCCTTTTACGACACCCACGGGAAGAGATGGGGTGGCGGTATTCTAAGCCGACGCCACACAGCAAAAACCTATACAATCTACATAAATATTTAATATGTTAGTTGATACTTACATACATACATAACTTCACGCCGAGTTCCTCGCATGCTTGCTAGGCAGAAAGAATAGAGCACTATAATACAAGATTCAAATACATTTCACTCGCTTTATTTACTATTAAAACTCTTGTCATACACGCTCATCGGTTATTAAAGGTCCTGACATCACGATGACATCACCTTGGGCAATTTGATATAATATGTGTCATGGCCATTCTTTACTCCTGCATTCTTCCACTTAACATCATATATCATCCATCCATTATTTATACGTCAGTTATGTTTGTTGATACATAGATAACTTATGCAGTTCAACAGTTCAACCGTTGTGGTCCAATCATGCGGTTTATTCAAATTGTCTGTCACACGTAAGACATATTATGTTGCAAAACGGATATCCTCAATTGTGATGGATCACAATGCTGTCCTGGTGCAGTTTGCATTCAGCTTTAAGATATGCAGTATCTCTCCTGAGATATTTTGTTTTACAAATTTTATTGACTGATATATTTCCTCTGAGAGAACTGTAATAATTTCATGAAGCGTTCCCACCGACAAGTGATGATGGATATGAGGTGAGAATCAAATATTTGCAAGCTTGATTTTTTACGAGAGTTAATTAATATTTTAAATGTTATCCTTTAACTGTTTTACTGGGATGATAGTGAGTTTAATGATCAATGACATTTGTTATTAAAGTATGTAAGTTATATATAATCAAAGTTGAAGTTTTTTCGTAAACGAACACATCACTGGACCGATAATGCTTATATGTTAATCCAGGATATTTCCAATATGTATGCCAATTTTCATTTAGTTCTATTCAACTGTGGAGCCCGTGATTTAATATGCATTCATAATTTTATTGAGATCAAAATCGTGTATTTTAAATCAGTATAATATATTATTATAATATAGTTATATTAAAATATATCATAATAATTTTCCTGTTCTGTCCTTATCCCACTCTAAATGAGGTCGGTACAACAAGTCATCCTAACGAACTATCCAAGTTGTCAACAGATTTGGCTGTGGTTTTTTGATCGACCGCCTGACGTTAATCCTTCTTGAAGAATGTTTTCGTTGATGGCTTATATCCCACTAGGCATAGGCACAATATGTCATGCTTTCGAACCATCCATGTTGTCAAAAGTTTTGACTGTGGTTAAAGTAATATTAAAATATATCAAACTAGATTTTATAAATGTAATATATTGAATGCTACAATAATAATGATATTCAATTGAAAATGTCTGAAATTTTACAGCTAAAAATATTGACGGAATGTTATTTATGCTCTTGAGTAATATTGACAGTATTTTTTTTTAAATATAGTGAAATTTTCGTCTAGAAACTATTTATAATGGAATTCAATCTGCTTGTTCTTGGAGCTTTTTTTTCTTCTTTAATGAGTTTTGATATCGATAGCAGTAAAATCTAAAAATATTACATGAAAATGCATTCAAAACCACGCTGATAAAATTTATAACACTCTATGCAATATATATTTTATATATATAAAGTGGATATGTAATAAATCGTGTCGTCTAAACGTACTATCTGCTCGGATTCCGTAGATATTGAAATTCTAACAAAGCGTTTGAAGTTACATTTTCCCACGAACACGCTCACCAAACCATTGCAGGGAGATACACAGCTTTTCAACATTTTCAAATTTAACTTTTATTAAAAATGTTTAAATTATAATATAATTCTATATCTACGCTTTATATTTTGATGCAGCTATTTATATTTTAATGTACACCCTGATTTTATGGGAGACCATGGGCGCTTTCTCATGAAAAGGTTATGTAAGGGCATTTAATTTGATTAATGCAATTGCGAAATATACACAGCTATTACATACACAGAAAGCTATTTTTTTATATAAATTCTAATCGGTTTATAAAATTAATCTAAATATAGGTATATATTACATTTTAACAGTCTCGGTGGTCCAGTGTTTCGTCGTAGATTCGAATCCGGGCTCACCAATGATTTTTCGAAATTATTTTCGGATGTTATGTGTGATTATTATCGATGACTGACAACTTTGTGTCCGATGCATGGCAATAGGTTCCTGTGCCATTTGGGACTTAAACATGACCGCGAGTCGATACTTAACAGCCGCTAGTCTAAAAGCTAGAAAAGCTAGCAAAAGGCGTGACGTTATGTTATGTTCGCTAATTACATAACAATGAAAACTGTATTTTTAGCGAATTGCTAACCAAAATCTCGTTTGCAAGAAATTAAACCAAAAGGAATGCCAATACCCAAACTAGTTACGACTACGTAGTTAGGTAAAAAAATGTACATTTTTCTATTAAACCCTCCAAATATTGATCGAGATATTTGCTTAACCGCGCAGCACCGTGACACAAGAAACTAATCAACGTTTTTGTAGGTACCTATACTCAATAGACGTGCATCTCGTATGAGAGCTCGGGTGATAATGACATTTTTTCATAATGTATATTATTTTTTTTTTTTTAATTAATTCGATTGTACACTGACTATCAAATATAATAAAATAAGATATGACACTGTTTGATTTCTACTACTTCTATATTAATGATTCGCTAATTGACCTTTTCAATTCGTACAACAATATCGATTAAAGGTCATGTCGCCACAACACATTTTGTAACCTCACGTCGACACGTACACAAATATGCTTATCCGCCAAATAATCTCGTATTCGAATTATTTTAATTTGCTTTAATATATTTTGTTTCTGTTATTTTTTTTAACAATTAAACCTTGATTTGGGCTATACTATAACAGTTGACCCAGCGAACTTTGCTTAGCCTCACAAAATAAATAAAAATGGTCTTTGTGGGTTACCCCTAACATATGCCATCCCGGACTTTTTGTAGACCTTTTGAAGGTGTATAATGATGATAAACATTGCTTTGATCTATCACTTAGGGTTCAGCCAGCGTTTGCAATTAAAGTACTAAATCTCGAAAGTTATTATTTTTTATTTGCTACATTATACATGAAGTATGGTAAGTATGTACATACCACCTCATTGACAACCTTTATCTATTAAAAAAACATATCAAACTCCGTTGCGTAGTTCCAAAGATCTAAGCAAAAAAGGGGACAGACAGCGGAAAGCGATTTTGTTTTGTACTATCTAATGATGATGATATTCAGCCAAACAATTCTTACAGTTAAAATATTTGTTAAAAGTTCAGCAAAGATGTAAACTATTTTAACTTAAGTTAACTTTCTTTTAACTTTACTATCTAACTTAAGCAATTCGTCAAGCTAAAGGCGTTATATAAAAAAATCAACTGACGGACTTATTGTAAAGCGCTAGTATATTTGCAGTTTTAATATACAGCCCCTACGGTTTGCTATCAAAGTCAAATTGAATGGTTTCCTATAATGGTTACTTTTAGTCATCCGTCTGTACTGATCGTAAATTGCAGTCTCATTTATTAATATTGTACAGAACTGTTTGACATTTCTATCAAGCGTTTCTCTATTGAAATTGTAGATAGTCAGTGTACAGTAGGTACATACTCGAAATCATTGCAACGTTTATCCGTATTGAATTTGCTCTGTGGTATATCCGGTTTCAGTATCTATTAATTTAACTCATGCAAGTATCAAACATCTGCTAATGATGTACCGGGTGTAAAAAGTCATTTGAAAAGTCAGGATAATTTCAAAGTCTTTTTTTATATGTGCTCAAAGAAGTGTGGAGTGGGAACATGTATCTTATTTTAGTAGGTATATGTATTTTTGTATTTTGGCATATTATTAATTTTTCAACTTACTGAATGCATGATGGAACCCTTGAGTGATAGCTGTGGCTAATAAGAACAGTTTAAAAAAAAAATACACAGAAAATCTTAAGGAGTCAAAAGAAACCAATTTATTTACACAAAAATGATGACAATCTGAAATTTTGACAAACACTGCTTGCTGCTATTAGTATAGAAAAAGAATAGCACATTTCAATATGAATAATAAAACGTGACATTCCAAATTTAAACTATTTTTCTTTTTAAAATATACATAAACTAAACTAAACCAGAGTTCAGACTCATAGATATACATACTCTTTTGATGTCAAAAGAGTATGTTTATCTGAGATTACTAATCAACAAGAACTAATAAGAAAGAAAATAGTTTTCACCTTAAAAATATCACACCCTACGGATTTTTTAAGGGAACTTTACGTTCTTTTTTTAATGAATTAATTTACGGCACTTTAATAACCAAATAGTTGTTCTATTACATTTACCTGTCTTTGAGTGCACTCTATTCGTGTAATGCATAACTTCCTTCATGTAGTGAGATATTTAATATCATTATGAACGGTAGAGTGTGCTCCTTAATATTGCAACACAAAGTTTGCCACCAATTTAACTAGTGCAAAATGGTAGAGGCAAGTTTGATGTTGAACTAGATAATTATATTATTACCGCGTAGATCGAGTTTGTGAACTTCGTTTAGAGCAAAATTGCACGAAAGCGTGAATCTTAAGTTTGTTAAAGATACTGCGGAGCGAATGAGGAGGCAAAAAAACGATTTTAAAAACTTTGCCATTTACAGACTAAGCAGCTAGGTATATGTAATACAAAACATACAATTTTATTATATTTGTCTGACAGTTCGGACATGTAGAAATAATGGACGATGCAAGATTGACTAAGCAGATAAATACACTGCTAAAGCTGGATGAAGCTGCTAAAGATGGATGTATGTGTAGCGAACGCCAACGACACACTTTCATGACCAAATTTAACGTGTTCTCGGGGAATGTGATGTTAGGAGTCTTAAAAACCGATAATCAGTTGTGAATCAGTTATGAAAGTCAAAGAAAGGATTGAGGTATGCACCCTTACGCTAGCCTACCTACAATTGTAGGTAAGTGAATAAGAAGTGTAATTTAAGAGATTTTCAAGAAAACAAATGTCATTATATAAGTATAAATGACAGCAGTAGTATTGGTCATTACCTTTCATTATAGTATATAACTTATCATCCGCTTAACTTTCTCAACCGACTGAGCATAGGTTATAAGATTTGTTCTGTTTCCATAACAACGTTTGCTATTGTTATTATAAATTATTTTAGTAACATTCTCATCCAACTTTATCCTTCATAAGCATCTGAGTGTGCGGCGATATTCACCTTTCTTGTACAATACGAAGGATTTGATACACATCCCATCGATATCAAGACAGCAAAAAGCCAGTTTACATTCAGACTTATTGTCTAATTACCACGTGTCATTCGGATACGTTAAGTTACTTTCCCGTTTGCAGTCCAAGTTTTCCCCAAGTTTACAACGCACTTAACGTGTGTGTTTAAACATAAACAGGGAAATAACTGGCATGATAACTGATATGGTAATAATGTTGAACATGATATTATTTTAACGTCGTCAATTTACATATTACATTGTGGGAGAACCATGCAGCTCGCTGCGTAAATGGACTGTCTTGGCCGGTGAAATATCACGATCTATCATAAAATAGACTCAAGGTTGCTTAAAGCAGGTTCCGTTCGGTAAGAGAAGTGTCCCAAAGCCATTCTATTTCCTCTCCCTATTCCCCTCAACTCCCCATTCCCCTTCTGTGGAGCGAACTCATAGTTGCTACTTTCCACTAGACTACCCTTTCTGAAACATTAAAAAATAAAGACCCCTTACCGCCAAACTCTGCATATTTGTAACTGAAACATATTTCCTTACTTGTAATCAAGCTCACTTTCGTGAGAACCTAAATTAGTTCGAAGCTAGTTCACGTACCAAATTCACTTAATGTATAGTTCCAACATTGGGAACAGTCTCGGTCTTGGCGGTAACGAACCGGAGCTGGCCACACATGTCGTGTATGATTAACCGTTACCGGCCAACAGATGCACCGGGTGGCGTTCATAAGTCCGAACATTTACACAGGCCCCGGAGGGCGTGGATAATAATAAAACAAAACCAAAGCCTAGTTAACGACATACAATAATAACTTATGACTAAATACAATAATTTAATAAATAGTGTTTAAAAATTATATTATGGAGAACAAATAAATATATATATATATTATTTATATATGTAAGTACTTTACCAAATGATGCGTCCAATTTTATTCTAATATAAGTTAAATTGTATTAGTGTCTGTGATGCGTCAGCGAAGCTGAGTGTTGAGGTTGTGATGATATATTGACGCTGCCATTATTATGAACGGCTCATGCTGGGCAGTGACTATGTGATAGTGGTGGGAGCGGGTGCGAAGGCCAAGGCGAGATGGCGGCCGTGGCTGGCCTGTATGGCCTGGGTGATGAACAGCGAGCGCGCCACCGCCGAGGTCAGGCCAATGCAGAGCGCTCCGAGTCCAGGGATGACAACACTGAGGCGTAAGTCCACTTTATAGTAAATTAAAAAAATATTCATTTGTCACATTCTCCATAATTTTACCACAACAAATAAAAAAAATGTACGAGCAATGTAAAATTTTGATTTGTAACTATTTTCTTTTATTTAACTGTGTTTATTGTTATTGTACTAATAAAATTAGGAGAAGGAGGAATTATTTACTTTTATGAAGAAGAAAAATATTTTCTTGAAAATTTCCAGCGCGACATACAAATAGCTTTTTTATCTTTATTTTTTGCTTTATATCACCTTATAATACGGGAACAAAAAAAACTACCTCTGCTTAGAACTTCGAATATTACCGGGGTGAATGTATAGAAAACGCAAATATATAATATAGTAACTCTATTCTTTTTTAAACATTGTAACATGCAAATCCAAGTTTGAATTAAAAATCGGTCTTGCATAAATATTGAAGCCGGACTCGAATCACCCATCAAAGATACTTGTGTTCTGAAACGTCTCGTGTAGGTATTACAAGTTCGTAACTTCCATATAAAATGTATATTAAATTATTATAAGCTAAGCAGCTCGCTTCTGAATTAGAAGTCTCGCGTTCGTATCTAAGCTTACACCAATAGATTTTCAAAATTGTTTTCAAAATTTATGTGTGTTAAATAGCAATTTCAAAAAATTGTAAATCCAACATGGCGGACCATCCAAGATGGCGAAATGGATAATATTAGGGCATTTCTAGAATATGGGTGTCAAATAAAAAGGTTTCTTTTTTATACACGTTTTTATTTTTAGTGTTTAAATTAAAGGTTTTTTAAAAGGTTTTTTAATTATAATATATTTTATATTGACTTTCCTCAATAATAACAGATTCCATAACTAAAGTAAACAGGGACATATCTATTTATTTCTAAGACTTTCGCGAATCTCACCCATTGACCAAAACAACTTTTTAGGATTATATCGCGTTTATTTATTACTTATTTTAATTTATTTCCCGACGTCCATCTTTTTGTTCATCACTCGTGAAAATGATCTCTGTAAAGAGTTCGAAACGTCGGGAAATAAATATAAATAAGTAATAAATAAACGCGATATAATCCTGAAAAGTTGATTTAATGTTATGAATTTGAAAATTGTGACAAGTAGATGTGAATAGCTTTAGCTACTTAAAATTTAACTTAATAAAAGTGTTGATTAAAACATTCTTAGTTTAGTCTACGTAGCAATTTAAGTTATGTGTACCTTACGACAGGCTAGATTCTAATATCAACAATTAATCTACTAAACCAGAGATACTACATTTAAAGAAACCGGTCGAGACAACAAAGTTTTGCCAAGAACACCATACACCATCCGGTATAACATTCGAGAACTTAAGGATCTCTAAATTAGAAGTAGGTATTTTAAATCACTAAACCATATTTTACGCGTTCCGTTATTGTGATTTTATAATGATATACAAGGTAATATCGTTTTCTTGTATTAAAAGGTAATAAAATTCTGGAGTTTGTTTGTTTGAACTCAATAATCCGATTTGAATTGACTACTACTTCAAGGTACTACTTCAACTACCTTCAAGGTATTCCATGCGACAAAATTGTGAACGTTGAATTTTAAGATTTTGTGATACGGAAATTCAAGAATACCTTAAAACAATAGTTCCAAAAAAAAAATACTTCGATTGATCTAACCAACATAGGTACAAGAATTTTAAAAATATAACCTTCAGCGTGGTTAGATTTGTAATAGTAGAGTTGACCTACCCTTGTCCGTTCTATCAAATTGATTCTCAATAAAAGCCTATCTCTGTCTAATACATTCATGAAAGGCGTGCGCGAGGGAGACGGAAATAAAGATTTCAAGGTTACGCAGTCAAATATTACGCATGAACTTGTTACATCAAGTTTTTTTGGGTACGAACATTACTAAGCAAGGCTGATTGCTTAGTGGTTTAATACTACAATAACGATTCAGAGGTCTCGAGTTTTTAACCAGGTACATACAATAAAATAATGTTGTGCCTTAGACCATAAACTAAATTGGGCGTAAACAGCTATGGCATAATTGACACTTTTTTATGGGATAGGAGGGCAAACGAGCAGGTGTGTCACCTGATGGTAAGCACCCAACGCCGCCCATTGACACCAGCAACACATATAGTGTTACTGTTGCGCTGCCGACCTTTAAGGGATAGGGGATAGGAAAGGATGGGGAAGGGGGGTGGGCCTCAAGGTACCTCTCTTATCGAACGAAACGCGGCATGAGCCACTTTACGCCGATCTTCTGAGAGGTCGTGGTATTTCACCGGTTGAGCATGATTATTGCAAATATTGTCTGATTGAATCCAATGGAGAATAAGATAACAATAGACTTAAGCAGAGGATTGTCTAATTTTAACATGAACTGTCACGACCCTACGTTTTCGGAAGCCTGTTTAAAATAGCCACTTGATGAGCTAAACTCGTCTAACGGTCTGTCGGACATATTAACAACTATTTCTGTAGTGAGTCAAAATTTCGTCTCACAAATTGAGACATTTCAATCGGTTGTCCTAACAATTATCTAATGATACACAAATAATCGCAGAACTAGTTATAACTAGTTCTGCGATTATTTTTGATTATTTTTTACTAACTAACAGTAATAATAACAGTGGTATAGCCACACAGTTCGGTGCGTGAATGGGATGGCTCGATCGATAAAATACTAAGATCGTTTCCAACCCAACCCCTGCCCCCTTTCCTATCCTCTTTTCAATCCCTTCTCGTATCCTACCATAATGGCCAGCAATTCAACTGCAACACTATTAATATTGCAGGTGTCCATGGGTGGCACTAGTGGCTATCACTATCAGGTGACCAGAAAGCTAGCTCATCTGCCTCTAAAAATATTATTAGGATAAAAACTAGTATATTATTTCACTGTAATAAACAAGAAATTTTATTTGTAAATTTATACCTAAGTAAATACCTAGTTAGGATAAATATCCTTACTAGAAAAATATCTTTAATATCACGCTCCTAACTCCCGGAGGTGAAGGCAACTATCTACCGACACGTCGGATTAAGCTCACGAAACTTACATAACTCTATAACCCCACATAACTTTCGGAGAGTTATTGTTGTGGCCCAGAATTCGAAATGGAGACCTCTGAACTACAATCGGAATGCTTATTTGGGTCATCAAGACATCATACAAAAGATGACGAACATTAAGGTTAATCAGTTAGTCGCCTCTTACGACACTCATGACGCAATACTCTTCTTTTAAGCATCATACGATAAAGTAATACTAATAAAATGTATTGTATATTCGTGTTTATTTATTTAAAGAAAATAATATGTTTGTTTTCATTAGGTTTAAAATAATAGTTTTTATGTTTATGAATACAAGACATATAGCGCTTTACAGTTTCAAATAATACAACTTATTACATAAGATTAGACAGTCTCGGTGGTCCAGTGGTAGAACACACGGCTTCTGATCCAGAGGTCCGGGTTCGAATCCTGACACTGGCTCACACCAATGACTTTTCGAAATTGTTTTCGGAAGTTAAGTGTGATAAATATCGATGACTGAAAACTTTGTGCCCGGTATGGCAATAGGTTCGCCACCTATTCCATTTGGGACGTAAACATAACGGCGAGACGAGGCTTAACAGTCGCTGCCTACACCTTCGGGTAACAAAAGGCGTGAAGTTATGTATGTATGTACATAAGATTACGGAAAATTGATAGAAATTATGTATATATTTTTTTTTTCTGACATGTTATAAATACATTCTTATACGTAGAAAAACATCCACACGTCATACAAACAGACATGCCTAACGTAACTTGTACTCTGGTGGCGATTGATCACGCCGTCCTTTACCCGCAGTCGGTTATTTTACCAAAGAACTACGACGCCTGTAGTTGTTATTAATTATAATATTAGTATTTTTTTATTGATTTTAACAAAACATTTATTTTAATATCCGTAAATGAATATTAATAGTAGTTACTCTCGTCAAATGTATTGGCGATATAATTATCAAGTAGGACGGTTACCTTCAGTATGACTTGTCTACG
Organism: Euproctis similis; assembly: GCA_905147225.2. Taxonomy (NCBI): domain Eukaryota; kingdom Metazoa; phylum Arthropoda; class Insecta; order Lepidoptera; family Erebidae; genus Euproctis; species Euproctis similis. The sequence goes on from LR990107.1 coordinate 7,633,652, forward strand.
AAAATTCGTAGAGGGGTTACGTGAAGGTCTACGCCTACGCATAATGGCTTTAGCAGACGACAAGGCGCCGACTTCTAAGCTTTGCCCTACTAAAACTTTGTCGTAAGATTTTATTTGTACACACATAGATGAAAAGTATTTAAAAATAAAGCATTTGTAACTATGTTTTCAAGTCGCACACAAGACACAGAACGTGGAACCTTGTTACAATTCATGCGATATTTAACTATAATATATTAATTTGGTTTTAAATATCACCAGCCCCTATTCGACCAAAATAAATATAGACCTCTTTTTGGTATTAAATTATAAATAACTTAAATTTGATTTTGCTTCTCTCATTCTCTCATGATAGGACCTGGAAAAAAATTACTTGTCGAAGCATAATCGCTGCCCACACCTGTCCCATTATATATAACATAACATAACTTAACGCCTTTTCTACCCAAAGGTGTAGGCAGTGGCTGTTAAGCCTCTGCCTACACCTTTCACAAAGTTTTCAGTCATCTATATTTATCACATACCTTCCGCAACAACTTCGAGAAATCACTGGTGTGAGCCAGGATTTGACCTCTACATTAAGAAGCGGGGCGCTCGACCACTGGATCACCGAGACCATTATATATATATATATATAATTATAGAAATTTATGAATTTTTTTTTAATGAGTCTGTAATTAGTACAGATTTCACCACAAAAATATAATTTCACTCATATGTGTAAATCAGGGGAAAAACGATCACATATCACAAATTCTCACGGGGCCTTCTGAGAAAGAAATTAAAAAGAAAAATATTTCATTTCTAGCGTTGTTTGATTAAGTTTGTTCTGGACTTTGTTCCATTAAAATTCAATAATGTTGATTTACAAGTCATCGAATTCGTCGTGGCCTCCTTGGTGATTTTTGTCAGAGACTAGATTTCGCCACCTCTCCCTATCTTCAGCAGCGTGGATGGCATCTTAGACTGAGATATTCAGGGCAATACGGATTCGATCTGTCCAGCGAGTGGGGCACCTGCCTCTAGGTCTGTAATGGCGATCCGCTTTTCTTAGAGTCCAAATTTCCGCGCCATAAAGAAAAATGAACAACCCTCGTGTTGTTCATTTTCACAAAACCAACTGTTTTTTTTTTGTTTTCTTCGATATAATTATATCGGCTCATGTATGGTCCAGCTGAGTACAGCACTCTTCGCTACACATTCGCCATGCAAAGTCGCCGGCATAAACTAGTAAAATAATAAAAATGATTACGAATATTCCCTACTATTGAGTTGAAAAGGTTTATTCAATTAATATTTAAGATAAGTTGTGTTCAAAATAATATCATAGTACGTTTTATAACTTCAAGCCTTTATCTACTCGAAGAAGTAGACAACGGCAGTTAATGTTCGACACGGTGAATTGTTACGTCCCAAATGGACTAAGTGGCAACACCTATTGGCATACAACTGGCATAATTATATCACGCAGATCTTCGGTGTGAGCCCGAAATCGATCGCTTGACTACTTATTATATATAACATAACATAACTTAACGCCTTTTCTACCCAAAGGTGTAGGCAGTGGCTGTTAAGCCTCTGCCTACACCTTTCACAAAGTTTTCAGTCATCTATATTTATCACATACCTTCCGCAACAACTTCGAGAAATCACTGGTGTGAGCCAGGATTTGACCTCTACATTAAGAAGCGGGGCGCTCGACCACTGGATCACCGAGACCATTATATATATATATATATAATTATAGAAATTTATGAATTTTTTTTTAATGAGTCTGTAATTAGTACAGATTTCACCACAAAAATATAATTTCACTCATATGTGTAAATCAGGGGAAAAACGATCACATATCACAAATTCTCACGGGGCCTTCTGAGAAAGAAATTAAAAAGAAAAATATTTCATTTCTAGCGTTGTTTGATTAAGTTTGTTCTGGACTTTGTTCCATTAAAATTCAATAATGTTGATTTACAAGTCATCGAATTCGTCGTGGCCTCCTTGGTGATTTTTGTCAGAGACTAGATTTCGCCACCTCTCCCTATCTTCAGCAGCGTGGATGGCATCTTAGACTGAGATATTCAGGGCAATACGGATTCGATCTGTCCAGCGAGTGGGGCACCTGCCTCTAGGTCTGTAATGGCGATCCGCTTTTCTTAGAGTCCAAATTTCCGCGCCATAAAGAAAAATGAACAACCCTCGTGTTGTTCATTTTCACAAAACCAACTGTTTTTTTTTTGTTTTCTTCGATATAATTATATCGGCTCATGTATGGTCCAGCTGAGTACAGCACTCTTCGCTACACATTCGCCATGCAAAGTCGCCGGCATAAACTAGTAAAATAATAAAAATGATTACGAATATTCCCTACTATTGAGTTGAAAAGGTTTATTCAATTAATATTTAAGATAAGTTGTGTTCAAAATAATATCATAGTACGTTTTATAACTTCAAGCCTTTATCTACTCGAAGAAGTAGACAACGGCAGTTAATGTTCGACACGGTGAATTGTTACGTCCCAAATGGACTAAGTGGCAACACCTATTGGCATACAACTGGCATAATTATATCACGCAGATCTTCGGTGTGAGCCCGAAATCGATCGCTTGACTACTTGATTCGGAAACGGAGTAGCTTGACCACTGCACAATCGAGAGTAATATTATAGATATTGTAACAAATCCACGTCAAAATATTTTTTTTTCTATGAATATTCTTTATTTTATTTATATATAGTCTCGGTGGCGCAGTGGCTAGCACCCCTTCTGATTCAAGAAGTAGTGGGTTCAAATCCTGGCACACACCAATGACTTTTCGAAATTTTCGGAAGTTATATGTGATATATCTCGATGAGAGAAAACTTTGTGCCCGGTACGGCAATAGGTCCACCTATTCAATTTGGGACGTAAACATAACGGTGAAACGAGGCTTAACAGCCGCTGCCTACACCTTCGGGTAGAAAAAGGCGTGAAGTTATGTTATGTCATTTATATATCTTTAAGTTTCGGACGTAAATCTATTATATCAAAACTGCCAAATATGATACAGCACATGTTACAGTGCTGTGTGTGTGAATAGTTGTTACGTGACCATAATATATCTTAGACAAAATATGTGTTTGAATCCTTATCAAATAAATTATATATGTGTGCGATTTAACTCTCCAACTTCCTGTTGAGAGGTTCTAAATTCGAATACACAGTAATTATTCAAAAATATCAAAGGCTTACAGAGTTGGGTCTCATCGTGTTAGTAGTTGTGTTGTGTGAGAGGCCAGAGACAATGTGTCGTGTCCCTTCTCACTGCCTACCCCGCAAGGGATTTGGCGTAAAGTTATGTATGTATGTCTACGTATTAATGACCGCTAACGACAGCTCATAAAATGATAAAACTTATTTCATATTAAAAATTCTTTAAATAAAGTGCAAAATATCTTGGACACAATAAACACAGCGCCCTCTAGTTCCAAGCTAAGCAACTAAATGCTTGTGTTATGGATACTTGATAACGGATATTAATACATATATACATTTCTTTTGTAAATACATACTTATAATACATAGAAAACACCCAGACGCCACACAAATATTAATGTTTGTCACAAATATTTGTGCTCGGGTGAGAATCGAACCCCCGACCTCATTGCTGCAGCCGGTAGTTTTACCAATGCGCCACGAGGCCCGTCAAAAATGCAGCCCGCAATGTTATAACTGTTAAAACTCAAAACAGTGATAACTTGTACAGTGATGAGTAATTGTATCTTCAGGCCTTTTTCTACCCGAATTTCTAGGCTATTTAGCTTAGACTCGCCGAATCCTTATTTTGCATCCCAAATGGAAAAGGTGACGAACCTTTTGTCATACCCCACGCAGAAAATTGTTTATGACACATAACTTTCAAAAATGATTCCTAGATATCAATGGTGTGAGCCTTGAATCGATCCCACAACTTTTGAATCAGAAGCGGGGATCTCGACCACTGGACCAGCCGATTGATAAATATTTATAAATTTCAATTCGAGTATTTATTGCGAAAAAGATAGGATAGACAATTATATACACACATTCTTAATATTACTACAAAACAAAACAAAAACTAACGCAAAAGCTGAGAGCACAGTTCGTTCTCTCTAGTGCCTTTTGTTTTTTTTTCCACCATTGGCTTCCGTTCTTCATAGCCAGGAGTAATATCATACTTATGTAATGTTAAGCCCCTGTTCTGAAATAGAAACCAATGCTCCAATGAATATTGGTGTACTAACTAGGCGTGCTAACTAACGTGCTTCTTTCTTCTATATTCGTTGTTAACGACCCTCTCATATGATTTGTTAATAAATGACTCTTAAACCACTAGACCGATTATGGATTACGTTTTAGCTAAGCCATTTTTTTTATGAGATATGAAATACGTAAACGAGGTAAAGAAATAACGTCGCCCATGAACACCCAACACAGACAGTGTTACAGATGCATTGCCGTACTTTAAATGGGATAGGGAACGGGTTGGAAGTGGGATAGGGAGGAAAGTGCCGGTCGAGCCGACCCATTCATGCAGATAAAAAACTGCATGGCTCTACCACGGTTGATAAGTTATGTAATCTGAGTCTTGAGTGATTTATTTATTGTTGACTCGCGGCTCATACGGCGGTTTTCTAGTGACAATAACTTTTAGGGTATTTTTCTATTATTTTAAGGAAACGAAATTTATCGAAGAAAAAAAAACAATTATTTTTGAGTTTCTCAATTTTTAGATACAAACAACAGAAACAAAGACACCACTCCTACAACTTGTGTAAGTAGCTATATATTTTGGGTACGTTCACGTTCTTAATACATTATTGTAATTATGCCTCGACATGGTTTATTAATAATTTAAGTCCGCGGAATAGCTGACAAAGGCAATTTTCAAAGGCTCATAAGCGTTATATACCTTTCTAAAAATGTTTAACGACACAGACCCTTATAATTTAAATACAGTAACGCGGGGCGGTTTGTATTGCAGCCTCGTTAAAAGTTCTGCAAAGGAAAGGTCGATGAAAAGCAGGCCTTATTTTCGTCGGAATTTACCTAAACGTGGCGGTCACAGTGGCTTTTCAAATGTCGCATATCTCTACAGCGTAATAAATAATTTAACAAGTCTAATGTTTACCTTACCTTAAAATAGTAAACTGTCACTATTTTGTGTTAAAGAATTTTTATATTTTATTTTGGTCACTTGTTATGTGGTTTTTCACTCCACTTCTGATTCAGTGGTCTTGTACAATAGTCGAAGTACAATAGCTTGTCGGAAGTTATGTGCGATAAATATTGATAGCTGTCAAAATTTTGGTCCGCCATGTAAGCACCGCCACCTATTGTGTAGGCCTTTTTAGGAATAATTGTCCCGCGAATGACCTAGGCTATGTTTTATATGTATTTATAAAAAGGATATTCTTCTACGGAGATGGGTTGGTAATATGCCGTCAGATAATATAACACGTATTAGATTTTAACTTGTGGAATATCTCAATGGTGCAATGGTTTACCATTCGGACTTCTAGTACAAATATTCCTAGTTGGAATCAATATTTACCCACTGATTAGTTTCAAGAAATCTTTTTGTAAGTTTTAGGCATAATTATATATTATCGCCAAATGAGGAAAAATGTGTAATACGTATTAAGAACACATGTATCACTAAATATTTAAGTGTGTGTAAGCTGATAGTTAAAGACAGCGAATATAACGGTAGGCTGTTGAGTATTTATTGGCTAAACTGTAGAATTTCGATATTTTTTCGGTGGCGCAGTGTTCGAGCACATGGCTTCTGATCCAGAGGTCCGGGTTCGTTTTCAGATACTGGCTCACACCAATGACTTTTCGTAATTGTTTTCGGAAGTTATGTGTGATAAATGTCGATGACTGAAAACTTTGTGCCCGGTATGGCAATAGGTTCGCCACCTATTCCATTTGGGACGAAAACATAACGGCGAGATGAGAACAGCCGCTCCCTACACCTTCGGGTAACCAAAGGCGTGAAGTTATGTTATGTTATGTACTCACAGAACTTGATAAGTTAACAGAAGTGTTAATTAAATGTTCCCTTTAGTATCAAGTTAGAGGTAAATAGAGAACAAAATATTTGCAGTGTATGTAATTACAATGATGAACTACATAATATATGTATTTAATAGCTGACCCCGCGAACTTTGTTTCGTCTCGGAGGCAATAAATAAATAAAAGGCTTATTACTTTTCTCTAAAATAAAAGTAGCCTAAGTTATCCCTTATGACGTGCCGATAAAAGTCGCGTCAAGATCGGTCTAGCCATTTAAGATATTACCCATAAGAAACAGACAGAGAGACAAAAATAAAAAGAAATATTTTGGTTTATGTACCGTATCTATGTTCATATGAATGTAGTAGAAATAAGTTATTTCAATATTACAAATATACACGTTAATTTTATTTATATGTATAGATTTTATCTATTCAAATAACAAACAGTACCTCATACATATTTAAATTAATTATTATTTTTTGCAAGTACATTGTTAATTAATCGTCATCATCGCCAACTCGTTTTTAATCGGCTTCATTAAACTATGGTTCCGTATGATATTTTCATTATGAGCTTATTCCAAAAGCTACCATAAAGTGCCTAAAATATTCAATGTAATAACGACCTTGTGACACGCTTAAATGTAGGCAGCCTAGCGAGCAGTAACAGAACTAACCAATTATCTTTATTCACCACTAGATGGAAGTGTTGCCAAGTATTTATAATGATAAGTTAAGTTTTAGATTTTCTTATTGATATTAGTTTGTGTTCTTGCATTCTTTCCACGTTCTTTTGTTTCACGTTCATATATTTGTGATAATTTCAATTGTATATTTAAAAAAAAACGTAATTTTGCCGAACTAGAGTAATTCATTGCATATTATTTCTCTACTTGGTTCATGCAATCGCTCAGAGATGGCGTTAGTCAGACATAGTTTAAACAAACACACACTAGATGGCAGCACTAAGTATCCACTAGTGAATATATTTCTAAGTTAAGCAATTGACATAATGTAGGGCCTTAAACTTAACCTTAAGGAATGATATATTGGAATTTTAAATGAGAACTTTTGCTTATTTAAGCCTATTTAAAATATGTAACGTGACTAGTGACATCGTGGCTAAGTGACTAGTGACATCGTGGCTGCTATTGTTCGGAAGATGGAGGTTCGAACTTCATAACAAATATTTTGTGATTTATGTGTCGAGATCACGATAAGGCTGCTTATCGTGTGGATGATAATATTCTATATATAATAATAATAAAACCTTTTTTATTTCCTTAATAATATTACAAGCATAGTTTTACAATATTTATTTATATAATTACAATATTACATTCTATATATACTATTTGTTACTAAAAAATGGTTTTTAATGTAATATTTAAAATGAATAAGGTCAGTTAGTTGCTTTCTTCGATAGTTATATGGCATGTTAGTAGGTAGTACAAGGTACATAGAACAAATTACGTCCATAACGAAACAAGAAGCTTTCCTCTATGTCCTCTAGATATTAGTTGAATGTTACAATTAAATTTACAATGTATTTGACAGTTTAATAAATTTGTGCCACAAATTGCGAACAACCACAAATCGAGCTGTCCATCCAGACATTTCAGAGCAGTAGACGTATTTTCTATGGTAAATTAAATCACAATTTCAAATTTCCATACTAAATGTGTGTAACAGTCCTTACAGTACGAAATTATTGACAGCTATTATTCAATAGTAACATTAAAATGTTCGGAATAAATATGGATGAAAATTCTAATATATTTTTCACGCATCTATAAATATTTGTTCTTCTGGAAACTCATTGGACTGACAGATCTCGTACGATACTCGTAAAGAGTATTTATCATCAATATATCGAGAAATATATATTTTTTATTTTCTGGATACTATTTATAGTAACTGAGCACTGACTCATCTGACCAAAAAATATCATTTGAATTCGGTGGACTGAAAAATCTGGCAAAATACTTTTCTGGCAGACAAAACTTTCCTTGCTAGTAAATTAGGTATTGTAAATATCTAGAGACTCGGTGGACTCGGATTCGGGCGTAGACCCAAGTTTACTTGCTGAACATTACCGGATCTCCTGTCGTCCGAAAAACCCCTTGAAAGATATTACATTTCGCCGCGCAGTTTGCTGCATAAATCTCTCGACCGGTGAAATACAACAAACTCTCAGAATATCGATGTCAAGTGGCTCATGCGATTTCGCAAAATACACTCGATGACAGATATATCCGGAGGCCTAACGCCTTCCTCTCTCAATTCCCCATCCCTTCTCTACCCCATTATAAGGGTCAGCAACGCATCTAAAACACTATAATGCATGGGGGGCATTATATCACTATCGCCGGGGGCTTTGTCCCCCTATACCATATCGAGTTTTTTTTAACTACACATTATAACATGAAAATACACATTTACTAAAATCTTGACCGTCTTCATAGTACCTACATCTATAGAAACTATTTGTGTTATAAGATCTAACTCTCTAACAACAACACTACATAACCCAGGAATAAATTAGTACCTAACTCACAGTAGCTCGAGACTTGAATGCCACAAATAATTATATTTTTTGCCGGTACCATGAAATAATCGAAATAATCTTCAAAATTTAATGAATATTACTCCTATTTGCTCCTCGGTATCGCTCAGTTAGAAGTCGGATTTAACTACTGATCTCTTGAGACAACACGGCGATTAGAAGAAATATTCAAATATATTTTCATACTAATATAACATCGCAATCAAAATGGCAGACAGCCTGGTGTCAGGCGCTCTCTCTCTCTGTGTGTGTGTGTGAATCGGGTCCTAATTTCTATGTGATTTCCACAAGTATACACGCAGGGTGGTTAGGGGTAAGGCGCGAGAAGGGTGGGTTGTCTTCCATCTCCCTCACACACCGCTAAAACGGCCAACGTTTCAAATATATGATACAGCAGTGCGACGCTGTAGAGAGTTTACGGCAGACAAGTTGACGCCAAACCAGCATTTCGAGGTCACTGGGGAACCCACATTCACCGAAGCGCGCCCAGATTATAATATAATGATCATCTCGAGACCTGATGGAATCTTTTTATCGCTTCTGTTTACACCGTAAAACTATTTGATGATGCATTCATGAAATTTTGAGAATTTTAGCACGCAGTTACAGTGATTCCTTTGGGATCTTGTTATTTTTGAAGTAGTTGCACTGATTTTTCAGAGGACGCTTCCATTTTTAACGATCTTTAAAATTGGGATACTTTTGAGAGGAATTGTACTACAGCGTTATTTGTTCCACAATTGTATGGTGTTTTTTAATACTTTAATTAATATCTATTGAGCGCAAATATATACCCTTTGTCACAAAAGGAGGCATAACAAGTTTATAAGGCAAAATATAAGGGTTAGGACGGTAAACATTGAAATAAGAGAACTTACTTTCATGAAAAACTCTACTGAAATCAATGATCTTTACAACACCTGGTTAAAATCGTGTAAAAGCGGACGTGAGACTCGAAAAGGAATATATGAGTGTCAGAAGTTTGTAATGGGCCAGCTCAACCAGTAAAATACAACGACCTCTCAGAATATCGACGTAAAGTGGCGCATGCCGAGTTTCGCTCGGTGACAGAGGTATCCCGAGGGCCGACTCCTTCTTTTCTCCCTTCATTTCCCACTTCAGATATTCCCTTCTTCTTCCATATGCAACTCCAGTTGCGTTCACTCTCAGTATTCAGGCGTTTGTTGCTTTCCATCAAGCTGCCTGCACGTTTGCCCCCCTATCCCATAAAAAACGGGTCACTTCTGATCTGATCTGATTCTGACTCAAAAACGAATTGTGATCGTAGGAAATGGGAACAAATGATCCTTGTCTACCTCCATGATAGAAAACGCGTGATTATGTATTTTAATTGTACCTATTTGAGAAGAACTGTAGGTAAATCAATCAACTCGCCTCTACGAATATTGTAAAAAAGCGTTTATTAGTTATAATTCATTTTACCCTAGAAAATGCAATACCACATTCTAAAACTCTATGTTCCATTTAATATTTGTAAAGGTATATATTTTGGAAGAAAATCATTAGGTACATAGTATAAAATAAAGTCGCTTTCCCCTGTCTCTCCCCTTATACGCTTATATCTTTGAAACGACGCAATAGATTTTGATGAGGGTTTTATGGAAGGTGTCAACGGGGTGGTTTTGATCTATAATTAATGTATAGTGTAGTAAAAAAGTGATAATTTTCAAGATTTAGAACTTTAATCGCAAACGCTGCCTGAACCCTAAGTGATAAAACAAAATAATGCACTACATTGTTATACACCATTAAAAGATCTACAAAAAGTTCGCCCACCCACAATTATCATATATAATTAGTCCTGATCCCAACGCTAACTTACGGAAGCGAGAGCTGGGTATGGCAGAGTGTGCATGAAAGTAGGATAAACGCGGTAGAAATGAGGGCACTGTGCAAAATCTGCGGAGTGACTCTCGCTGACCGCGTCGAAAACAAGGTTGTAAGGAAGGAAGTTGGATTGAAAGAGAGTGTCGGTGTAAAAGTAAGAAAGGGCATGCTGCAATGGTGCGGACATGTAGAAAGGATGAATGATGCAAGACTGACTAAGGAGATATACAATGCAATAGCGGATGGATGTAGGAGTCGAGGAGTGGACAGCCCTGGATAGTTGGCGAAAATAAACCTACGCACCAACAGCCCCGCGTATCGGCCGCGTCCACTTTTGCATGTACCTCTTGCAACGGCAAACTATAGATGCAATTCTTGTTTAATAAGAAGTTCACGCGATTTCAATAGGGTGTCGCGGGAAGTAGATATTGACTTATTTCATACAAAGATATGCACAGCCAGAAGGGTTATGACTAGACATATTTCTCAGTTCTATGCATAGGCATAATGTATCTGTATGTGTGTATGCATATGTATATGTTTATATATATATATGTACATGTGTGTGCGTATATACTGCAATATGTAAACAATAATCGACTTATATGTACTTATATGTGGAGACTTGTAATCGGCAATTTGTGTATCTAGTTGATTTAATCTTTATGTATATCATTAGTCTATAAGTCTTCCGAATAAATAAATAAATTAATTCATATATCACATATATACTTTTTCGGATTGTCCGAATCGCCGCCAACCTCAATTCTGCAGTCGATAATTTTACGAATGCACCGCGGGGCTCGTAGCTAAATCACACTTTATTATAATGAGCTACCTACAAAATAGTTCTAGTCGAAATCGGACCAACCATTTCAGACATTAGCCGGAACAATCCGACAGCCAGACAAAAACTAAAAATCAAATGTTTTTTTTCCTATGTTAACCTTACATATAATATATATATATATTTATATGTCGTTAAAATCGTTATTATATATATTCATAATATGCATTTTGTATTAAGCGACTATTTTAATATCAAAAACAGACACTTCGATTTTATTTTAAAACATTTAACATTAACATTTTAAAAGGTTGGAATATTACAATATACATTTAGTATGCTTGGCCGCCATGGAAGCAGCCATTACCGGACCTCTATATAGGTTACTTGAATGAGGACAAGGTCCTAATTTTGGTAAATATAGGCCAGCCCTTACACCAAGCGTGTGACGTCACTTTCCCCGGCCGTCCAACGCCGCGGTGTTTTTTCATATCCCTTCTTTTCCACTTATATTAAAGCTTACTATATTATTATTATTGTATATTACAATAAAAAAATAAAGAATAAAATAATAATTACTCCTATAAATGTATTAGTTATAATATTACCAGTAGAAAACAAAGTATTTCCACTAGGAAAAATATCAATAGAGCTGCGGAAGGTTTTCAATTAGTTCCCGGTTTATTTTGTGAATTAATAAAAAACATATATAACATAACATTACTTCTCGCCTTTTTCTACTCGTAAGTGTAGGCAGCGGCTGTTAAGCCTCGTCTCGCCGTTATGTTTACGTCCCAAATGGTATAGGTGGGCGAACCTATTGTCACACCGGGCACAAAGTTTTCAGTTATCGATATTTATCACACATAACTTTGAAAATTAATCTCTAATAGTCATTGGTGTGAGCCAAAATTCGAAACCGCGACTTCATGATTCAGAAGCTTAGTGCTCGACCACTGGGCCACACAGACCTTATACATAATGTGCAGCAATGGTTTTTACGATATGCCGTCGTTCGTTAGAAAAGCTAATAACATATAATAAATATATTGTAACTTAATAATAATAATATTAGGTTAGTATACTTAAAACATTCATATAAATGTTTGTTTGTTTGTTGAATGTTTGTTTAATAATTTGTAACTATATTAATATTAATATAGTTACAAATTATTAAATTAAAATTATCACATTTCAGTAATCATAAAACCAACAAACGATATGCCCATTATAATCAATAGTATATGTACCTCCATATTTAATAAATATTCATTAATAATTTAAACCTATTAGCAGTTTATTTTACACTGTCAGATAAATATAATAACTACATTTAGTATTTATCGAACACAAATGAATGGTTAAGGTCATTAGTACACACAAATGAATATAAATAAAAATGAATTAATAACTCTTAGTTATTATCTACTAAATACTAGTTTTATTTTTGTATTATTGAAATAAGAATAACAGAATGCTTTTAACATTTCTGAGAAATGACTTGTATCCATGAACGTACGACTTCTGCGCATACGAGGTCGACCGATACACCCATACATCATATTTAAATTAATACTAATGACTTCGGAGGATGTTCCTTATACGTCATGCTTTTCCTCAACTTTCTGTCATCTGATATATACTCCCCGAATATGAAGATGACAGCATGATAATTGAAATGCATAGCAGAAGAAAGATGAAGCTCATTTCAATTAAGTTCGCTGCATGAACGGTTCGACTATTGAAATACCACAATATCTTAGAATCTGGACGTGAGTGGCTCATGCTGCATTACCCTCATTGAGTGAGGTATCCGGAGATATACCACTTCCCCTCTACCTAGCTATACCACTCCCTTAAAGGCCGGCAACGCAACTGTAACACTATCTGTAGTAGTGATACAATCGTGGTAGAATCTTGCAGTTCGCTACATAAATGGGCGGCTAGATAGTGGTAGAGTCTTGCAGTTCGCTACATAAATGGGCGGCTAGATAGTGGTAGATTGTTGCAGTTTGCTACATAAATGGGCGGCTAGATAGTGGTAGAGTCTTGCAGTTCGCTACATAAAGGGGCGGCTAGATAGTGGTAGATTGTTGCAGTTTGCTACATAAATGGGCGGCTAGATAGTGGTAGAGTCTTGCAGTTCGCTACATAAATGGGCGGCTAGATAGTGGTAGAGTATTGCAGTTCACTACATGAATGGGCCGGCTAGATAGTGGTAGAGCCTTGCAGTTTGCTACATGAATGGGCGGCTAGATAGTGGTAGAGTCTTGCAATTCGCTGCAAGAATGGGCTGGCTCGACCGGTGAAATACCACGACCTGTCGGAATACCGGCGTGAAGTGGCTTGTGCCGAGTTTCGTTCGGAGCGAGAGGTATCCGGAGGCCTGATCCCCTTTCCCCATCCTTTTTCTTCCTACTCCCATAAAGGACTGCAACGCACCACTATGTACATGGGCGGTGAGACATTACTTACCATCAAGTGATTCACTTGCTCGTTTGCCGTCCTATCCTATAATTACAAATCAGTTTTGCAAGTGCCTTGTTTACCTCCTATCTTCATAAAAAAAAATATAGACTTCAAAAAGAATATAAATAAAATAGGTGATAATCACCAGGCAGTGTTTAAATGCCGATGTAGTGATATTCAATGCCACCAAAATAAATGTGGCATTATTCACTGAAAGTATTACTGCCCTTTAAGTGTATTACCTATTCTATCTGCGAAATTTTTTTAAAAATAATCATACCTGTATAAGTATAAAGAAAAATGAAGGCATTCTGAAGGGTCACTGCGCTTTACTACCCACAAACTCAACGCCATTTACCGTAATAGGAACTTAGGTCGCATGCTGAAGTTTAATTTAAAAATATACATACATACATAAGCCCACGCCTATATCCCATGAGGGTAGGCGGAGACTTTAGCTTTCCACAAGCTACGATCCTGACACACATCTTTCGCCCCATCCACAGTCATACATCTCGTCATGCATTTACGTCGGTTTCTGGTGCTACGCTTTTTGCCTTTTTTAAACAGACCATTAAGTTGTTCGTGGTAGCTCCGTCTCGGTCTCCAGATCCCGACCCTGCCACTCACATTCGCTACGTAAACACTTTTAGTCAGTCGGCTTTCATCCATTCTTGTAACATGTCCAAACCATCTTAACATACGCATAACAGAACGCCATAAGACACGATTCTTATATACCTCACTCGCTTCTTAATCTTTCATAACTCGCCGTCGATATTTCAATCTTTCGTTCATTCAATTTGTTCGTGGAAGTGACCCGGGGCCGTCCTCGACTCCTACATCCATCCGCTTTTGCACTAGCACTAATAACAGCAATTAATAAGATTACTCAATCGCGTAATATGGCGCTGTGTCGCGGTGTCCCATTTTGTAAACATGCTGTTGAATTTAATACTCGCAAGGCAATCAAGTACCTTGGAACCAAGACGGGAAAATTTTAATAATAAAATTATAATATTAAAATTATTTTATTATTATAATCTAAAGTAGTTTTTACAGCGTTTATTAAACATAACAACATAACTTCACGCCTTATTCTACCCGAAGGTATAGGCAGCGGGTGTTAAGCCTCGTCTCGCCGTTATGTTTACGTCCCAAATAGAATAGGTAGGCGAATCTATTCCATTCCAAATTCAAAGGATCAGGGTCAATCGTCGGGACCACTAGACCACCAGAGGTGATCAGCGCCCGAGAACCTTGACAGTTACCTTGTACGAAATTACTTCCTGAAAAAAAGAAAGAGTCTTTTGCCATTAAGCGGCCCGCTGTAGATGACATACAAGAAAATATATTGGCGATTAATTTCTACGATGGACATAGGTATTATTACTACTTTCTACCCTAAACTGTAGATGGCGACGTTGTCAGTAATCGATATTTTTTATACACATAAATAAGACCTTTGGTATGACCCTGGAATTGATCCTAGGACTTCTTGGTTATATAATATCATCATCAGCAAATGTATATAAGTGGTCTAGTGATTCAGAATTCTGACATCGAGTTTCGAATTCCCGAAACTGAATTTCAAAAGGTACAGTGCTTTTGTATGGGATAGGAGGGCAAACGAGTAAGCGTGTCACCTGATAGTAAGTGACCAGCGCCGCCCATGGATATCTGCAACACATAAAACGTGTTACAGTTGTGTTAATGACCTTTAAGGAAGTAGGATAGGAATGGACGGGGAAGATAGGCGGTCCGGGTAAGGGCCTCCGGGTACCGCTCTCACCGTACGTAGTGGTCGTGTTATTTCACCGGTCGAGCCGGCTCATTCATGCAGCGAAGTGCTTGGCTCTACCACTTTTTGCACTCGTAAATAAGGTGTAATAAATATCGATGACTAACAATATTATGCACGATGTATGTTAGCCACCTATTTACATTTGAAACTGTAAAATCGATTAGAAATGTCGAGTTATTAATAAGTATTGCCACTGCTTTATTAATACATTTTACAGTTTTGTGGAACATATTAGGTCTATGTGGGTATATATAAGTATAGTGTCGCGAATAGCTTACAAAATAAAAGATTTTTCAATCTCAGTTGAAAAGCCATTGAAAACGGTTATCTTTTATTGCACTGAGCAAGATTCTTAAAGGCATTTTTAAGGCATATGAGCGCATTCTATACACTTTTCAAAGACACGTTAATTCCCAATACAGATGATATTATATATAAATATATATTTTATAATTCATTTTATAGGATTATGTTTTTTTTTTTTAATATAACAGATCCGTCCTCTTTAATGAACTGAGAATTGTATTGTATTTGACTATGTTCAGTTTATTTGCGTATGATCCGTTATATTACATAGACATTGTAATTCACATAGATAATAATAAATATTTAATTAAACCATCATTAGTAGTGCATAGTATAAAACAAAGTCGTTTTCCGCTGTCTGTCCCCTTATATGCTTAGGATCTTTGAAACTACGCAACGGATTTTAATGCGGCTTTTTATAGATATAGAGGGTGTCACCGGGCTGTTGTATGCTCGTTTGTATAATTCGTGATAATTTTCGAGATTTACCACTTTAATTGTAAATTGCTGTATAATTACTTCTGATGAGGAACAAAGTTGGCCTGGTCAGCTAGTTTATATTAAATCAGAATTCTTTGTTTTTTTTATTCATTATTTTATCTCGGGCATAGATAACTTTTAATAGAAATAATTAGTCTAAATGCTCTCCAATTCTATTATCTATTCTTTCTATAAGCATTTAATCTTCGAAATAAAAGCCGTGACTGTGACTATTGCTAATTGAGTACTAAGAAAACTCGTAACAAAGTATTTCTATAATAGTATTCTGAAGTTCTAAGTAACATAATGTCGTCCCTGAGAGAAATGTCTGCGAGCAATGAAAGTGAGAAGTACTAATAAGGGCAAGAAAAGCGAATGTTTTCCTGGTGACCCGGTATTTAAGGGGGTGAGCAGCCCGGTGCGGGTATGCAGCGACGCAGCGTGTAGGGCGCGTGGTAGGTGGCCGCGATGCAGTGGTTGGTCGGTGTCGATCGTGCGAAAGTGTGAGGGGGGTGGGGCGGCTGGAGGCGAGGAAGGGCGCCAGCAGCACGCACGCGCGCCCGCCTCAGTACTCCGCCGCCGCGACACGGCGCAACACCCGCCCGCCCGACGTTCACGAATGCCACGCGGATCTCTCTCGAGACCATGACTCGCCGCACCCGGTGAGGCGCCTATGCACGCGCCCCGAATACGCATTACGCAAGCATACGTCGGTACCGAGACTGCCCGCGGCCGCACGGCCTGCTCGCACTACTATACATAACCAAACATATATCGAACTTATCAACATTGAACTAGTTAAAGAGGCACGTCCGAAGCCACCGGGATAGTTATATCTGTGAAGATAGCGTCAGTCCGGAGGAGCTCGTGTAAATCGGCGGTAAAGTTGCGCATCTGTGGGCAAGTGCGCGAAACGCGAATCGAGATTAGCGCGGCGGCGACACGGCACGGGCGTGCCGCATTGTAGCGCGCGACGCGATGCGACTACGGGCCCGCAGGCCTTGCGAGCCCAGTATGAGGCCCGTGGTGGGCCATCGCGGCGATTAAGCACCGGCTGACACCGCAGAGGAGCGCACGCCATGGCTCGCGAGTAAGGTGGCGGGCGCGGAGCGCGACTCGAGCCGGCCGGGGGGCGCCGCGGGCCAGCCGGCCTCTCCGCCGCGTCCCCGCTGCACCACGACCGCTCCGACCCGATGACACATTGAGGTTGAGCAGCCACCATTGCTCGCATAGAGTTGATCGAAAAATGGGGGCTGACGCCTGTCCTCAGGCCGAGGCAGGAATGCCCCCGGGCTCCGGAGGATGGTGGAGACCAAAGGTATGTATACAGTATCTCCCCAGAGATAGACAGAATATTTGTAGAGATAGTCAGTGCTAAGTTGGGAGACGGCAGCATGCAGCGCTCGTAAAACGGTTTGCGGTCAGGATGTGTCCCATTTACGTCACAATAGCTGATATGTTGGCGTCAACGACTCGTACAGGCAAACGAAGCGCGTGGAGCGGTCACTGCACGCGCATCTTGCTATTGCTCGTCATGGACTACTTCGACATGTGCTGGTGAGTCAAGGTCCTCGTCTCCGACTAAGCAATGATTTCTACTAACCCAGTTGCGGTGAAAACTCTACCTCAATAGGTAGAGTCTTGGTAATACCAAAGTATTATCAATAAGTTTTTACTTACACTTCCAGTTCAATAATCACTGACGACCGTGCTATAGGGGGACATAATGTTTTCATGTAGTGTGAGTGTAAGTCGATTGTGACTTGACATTATACAAGACGCTTTACAATAAAATTATTAATCAAGTACCTAATATCACGATTCATACGCATTCTGGTCTTAGCGTTAAAATAAGAATGAAACACTTGTAAGGAGTAAATTTGGTTTTGAGTCTATTATGTTCGTTGATTAGTTGTACATTTGGATAATTAATCTGCATCTAATCACTACTTAGTAGTTTAAAGCTAAAGTTTGAAATATGATTGGCACTAATCTGTTTGTTTCTAATCAATAATAACACAACAACGTACTGTAACGGTGACATACATTTATAATTTAGTGTCAGCACAGCGGAGTGTAATGGCGAAATTATTAGTTCATACAATATTGTGATTTTTGGACAAAAACTCGAGATATTTTCGAGTTCCACAGTATTCGTTCTTACGGTGAACTGATGAGAGGTAATATCAATTTCTTGTTAAATTTCATTGTTGCCATTATAAATAAATCAAAAGGCTAAATAAACCCTTACCTTCATTGGGATCGACCTGTGCGAGTAATGTTATTTTTACCAACAGGTACCAGAGCCAAAAACATTGTTTTTTGTAATTAATATTTAATGCAAACCCTTCTGGTTTTGTATAGACCTATGAGATTTCAATTTGTTTTAGGAGTAGGACATAGTGGGATCAATTATGAAATAATATGATAATACATTTAAGATTTAAACTATAGACCAGCTCACAAGAAAACTTTCTATTGTTTTCTAGCAAATTTACCAGATGACAAAAAAGATCTTAACTTTTCACCATCTGCTCTTCATGTTTTTCAATTTTTACGCGTTAGTTATTAAAATCCAGCAATTATATTCAGTACGCTTGCGTATCCGTGGTGATTTGTCAACAGCCACATCTAACACGTGTCTACAAACTCTGGTAGTCGTAAAAATGTCGATGACTAATCTTAAAATTAAAAAATAACTATAGATGTTGCGCATCGGGTACACCCAGATTGCGTTCTAACTAAGAGAGTTTGCACCAATCATAGATCTTTACATCGTATAAATAATAATGACACAATCATTGACGAGCCACGAGTTACTGTGAACAAAGGAGATAATGTCGATTACAAATGTTCATTATTCCCAACCGGACTCCCACAATACACATGAGCAAGTATATTGATGTTAAGTACATTTATGCTAATATAACAATCTAAAAAACTTCAGCAAGCGTATAAAAGCAAACGCTGAAATATAGATCGTAAAATAGAGGTTTTTAGTAGACAATAAATTTTTCAATCAAATTGATATATGTATACGGATTAATTTATGTTAAGTTTATATTGAACTCGAGAAACTCCTCTTGCAATAATTAATCTTGGACTGTCTATACTCAGTTTTACAAGACAGTTCAATGTCCCATTTAAAAATAACAAATGTAACGGTTATTTATAAATAAACTTGACAATGCACTTCAGATCTGATGGACGACAGAACGTGTACTATACAAGACGCGGTTTGAATTTAACAAATGTTCCAAAATCATTTGTTTTTTGATGTGTTTATAAATTATGTGTATAAATTTGTAACTACAATGAAAATTGTTGTTAAAACAAAGGAAAATAAACCTCATTTTCCCTCAACCTCAGAGAACGACTGTAGTTGGTTAACCGCAGTTGTGGTTGGGTTTGTGCTACTGCAGTAACGCTTCTGAACACTTTCTTTTATTTTTAATGGTCTTTATTTAAGGCTCGGTGGCGCAGTGGGCGAGCACACGGCTTCTGATCCAGAGGTCCGGGTTCGATTCCTGACACTGGCTCACACCAATGACTTTTCGAAATTGTTTTCGGAAGTTATGTGTGATAAATACTGATTACTGAAAACTTTGTGCCCGGTATGGCAATAGTTTCGCTATCTATTCTATTTGGGACGTAAACATAACGGCAAGACGAGGCTTAACACCCGCTGCCTACACCTTCGGGTAACAAAAGGCGTAAAGTTATGTTTATATAAGGGTTGTCTGAATACATATTCTTTGTAATAAAAATTGGGTAATATATACTTCGAAGATAGCTAATTACGTTAGTCAAGCCAGGGGTTTATGACCTGGAACTTAAAATGTGGCATACACATCTACAATCTGGATTCTAGTAGCTATGTCTTAAACAGTTTTTAATCTACATGTTCTTATTTTTGTATGAAACTAATATAACTTGAAACACAATTTGGACCAGTATTCTCTGAATTCTTATTTTAAGTATATTTATATACCTATCTAAAGTTTACAAGTTATTAAAGTAGACCATTACTAATACACTAATATAACCAACAGACTTGAAATACCAAATCAACTATTATTGTTTTGGTTATTATTTTTTTGTACGTTTTTTTTTGCAATAACAGTATCTGTTGGTTGCGACAGAAAACTGAAACATTTAAGTAATATCAGACGGGCCATGTGATGCAGCGCGGTGTCAGAGGTCGAGGAACCAATACTGCAGCAAAATCCACTTGGTACGCGAATGCAGTGCACTGCCAATTTATAGGTTGCAAAATGTTAGTTCGCCGAAGTAGATTAAAACTATTTAAATACATGCAACCGTTTGGAAGTTTTAATAAATCATAAATTAATTTGTCTATGCATTTATAATAATGGGTCATGAAACGTTGTAGTTACATTGCATAGCAACAGTTTGAGGTTTAGTGTTGTTTATGTGCTTAGTCATTTATTTAATCTCTTTATTGGTAACAACTGTTACTTGATCAGTGTTGCAGATGTCAATGGGTAGCCCTAATCACTTACAACCCCCCTTGTTGATTAGGCCCCTATCCCAAAAAGAAAGACAAACTCAGCCATTAAAAATGGGCAGTGGTCGCTAATAGACCGTTTTATTATACATATATGTTATATTATTCATGCTCATGCATATGTTTTATTATTCATGCTCAATCTGCAACGCCCTGATTAACTGACGCTCGTTAGCGGGAGTATTAACACAAAGAACAGAAGTATGGTTCAAAAAGTCAAAATTCTAAATTGTAATGGAATTTTATGGCTTTAGTATGATCGTAACCCCAGTTTCATAGTGGGGTTTGTAGAAAGGACATGATGTTCTAGTTACAAGTGCTCTGATATTCTACCTTGTTTTCTTTTTTTCACACCCCTGGCCTGGGTACGGTTAGTGTGGGACTCCCAAAGCAGTACGCGTTGCGCCAATCCCCCAGGACTCGCCGAAATGCCTCCCGCCTCCGCACTTCGTGTCCCCGCGCGTTCGGGTCCCCACCCACCCCGGCCGAGATCGTATGCGGCGGCGTACATGTCGGCCAGGATGATGAAGGGGCGGGGGGGGGATGGCTGGCCATGACCCGCTCCAGTCTCCTCTGCAGAGCCCTAGAGCGGGAGGCCCCCGCGAGGTCTTGCGACGTAACGGGGGCCCCGTACAGGGCCACGGACCGCACGACGCCACCGTAGAGGCGACGGACTCCCTCTCCCGGTCTCCCGTGATTGGCGCTCGGGGGACCATACGCACGAAGTGCTCCTCGAAGCTCCAGCGGCTGTCCAGGATGAGGCCAAGGTACTTCCCTACCGGGACAGCCGTGTCATCCACCTGGTTCCGCGAGGCTGGTGGTTCCCGGCCCCCAGTGAGGCGGTGCAACCACAGCGCCTCACTTTTGTGAGCCGCCACATCCAGGCCCAGCCCGTGGATCCGTCTAACGACGATTGCCACCCCCAGATCGGCAAACCTGAGCGTACGCTTATAGTCGGGCCCCGTGGCGACCACCAGAGTGTCGTCTGCGTAGCAAACGACACTTACGCCACGGGGCAGACTGTTGCAGAGGACCGGATCGTAGGCCAGGTTCCATAGCAGGGGCCCCAGCACGAACCTCTGCGGAACCCCGCACATAACCTCCTTCCTTTGCTCCGTCTCGTTCCGGTCGACATAGTCCACCCATCTCTCCTGCAGGTAGGCCCCAATGACCGACCTTAGGTAGGGAGGCACCTCGTGGTAGACGAGGGCCTCCCTGATGGCATTGATGATGTCTAAAGACACTGTCAACACCTCCGATATTCAACCTACGGGTTATGATATTTTTAAACCAAAAGGAGATGCCACTTATTAGAATAAACTGTGAACAATGTATGTAAAGCTAGATCGTTTTCGAGGGAATCAGCGACTTAATATCTGCTCTCTTTTACATTGTTTACCCGGTGAAATAATAATTTGTAAGTCTAATCTAAAAGTGCTAAAAGAATGCTTATGTTAAGAGCATCTAGATTGTGTAGAATCGGTATCTTTCATTCATAATTATGTGTTAAAATGTTTGTTTCCATTAAAAACGTACGGTTAAAAACATATGCTTCTTTTTTATTTTGTGAGCAGCAAACAAATTACTATTACGCGTTTGTAAGTAGTAAAATATTAAAGGTGTCAGTCTACATACATAACTTCACGCCTTTTCTACCTGAAGGTGTAGGCAGCGGCTGATAAGCCTCGTCTCGCCGTTATGTTTACGTGCCAAATGGAATAGGTGGCGAACCTATTGCCATGCCGGACACAATGTTTTCAGTCATCGATATTTATCACACATAACTTTCGAAAAGTCATTGGTGTGAGCCATGTTTCGAACCGGCAACCACTTGATCTAACCTTACCCCTCTGATATCAACGGATCAGCGATATCATCAGCGAAAAGACAATTACACTTACACAATATCTATGGACATAGCAGATAGTAATTCATATTTTTATTTATTAGTAACCTCTCCTTCAAACTGTGCTAAAACTGAATATAAATCAATAAAGAATTGTCTATAAAAATAGTGCCTAAGGTGAAGTTCGTGAACTTAAAAATTTGATGTTTGTTTCGATTCATTTGTGTACATTTTTAAAATAGTTCATAAGTGTTAGAGCCAAGCAGTTCGCTAGATGGACCGGCTCGACCGGTGAACTACCACGACCTCTCGAAGATCGACGAGTGGCTCATGCCGCGTTTCATTCGGTGAGCGATGTACCCAGAGGCCCCACCCACCTTCCTGATCCCCGCCCCATCCCGACCCTGTCTATATCCTATTGTAAGGGCCGGCAACGCAACAGTAACACTTTAAGTGTTCAGGTGTCCATGGGAGGCGTTTGTCGCTCACCATCAGGTGACGCGCCAGCTCGATTGCCCGATTGCATATAGTATAAAAAACCGTAACGGCGAGTGGAGACTTAACAGCCTATATTATATAAATGAGTAAATCTCATTTCTTGTTTTAAGGCGAAAAACAAAATTTGCTGCGTCAGCTAGGTAAATATATATGTATTTAAAGTCTAAGCTAATAGGCTAGCAATTTTATTTATTTCTTTCTTATTTCTTATTTTACAAAAAGATATAGATAAATGTTATACAGAAGATTTACATCTTTGGCTGTGTTATTGTTTTGATTTGTTGGCTGAGTAAATTTCCATGAGGCTGTTAGTTTTCAAATGCTAAAAATGTAAAAATAGCTGTTAAACTCAAACCCCTTTTTTGTTTTTAAATCAAAATTAACTCAATATTAAACGCATCTGGCAACATTAAAAAATAAAAATCAAATAAATAATGTCTGTTAATAAATTGTACCCGGGCGCTATTTAAGTGTCTTGATTCCAGATTGAAGTTGTGTCGACCCAATTCCCAGTGATTTTACTCAGGAAAAGAAACTAAAGTATTTTATTATTGTATTTTGTTTCTTAATCCTTGCTAATATTATAAATGAGAAAGATGACTTGGCCTTTTTTTTCTCCTTCACATCTAAACTATTTTATAAAAAATCTTGGGTTCAAATCCTGGCTTAAACCAATGAATTTTGGAAAGGGAGTTATGTATAAGTGTCAATAGTCAATGGGTGATAAAATTGTGCCCGATATATGGCAACAGGTTCCGCCATCTAGTCCATTTGGTATGTAGAAAGTCAACAAGTTCAGGCTTACATAGCATCCGTTACTTAGACTTTCGCGTATAAAAATTGTAAAGTCACAAATAACAATATTTAAACTACAACATCAATATCACAAATAATTACGTTTATTTTGTAAAAGTACATAATGCTTAAAGACAAAGGACTCCAAAAAGGATACGATTTTCCTTCTACCCTTTCAAAGAGACGCCACGCCTTCATGTCTACAGAAGCAGTGCACTGACGTCTGTGATAATGAGAATTTTAGTGGTCATGTACTTATGTTCTATCCACAAAGCTAAATACAAACGATGGATCATCATCATCAGCCTAGTTGCAGTCCACTGCTGGACATAGGCCTCTCCCAATTTGTGCCACAACATCCGATTCTCTGCCTTCCGCATCCAGTCTTTTCCAGCAGCCTTTTATGAGCTCGTCTGACTGTCCTACATTACGCTTACCAAACGATGGATAGAAAACAGTAATCATATATTAACGCTGTGTCGAGCAGCGTCCAGTTTTGCGGTCATCTGGAAGGCAAAGCTAAACTGGCCTCAAAGAAACTCGGTGTGCTTAATAGAGCGGGACGGTACTTCACGTCAGGTCAACGTTGTAACTTTATAAAGCACAGGTAAGACCTCACGTGGAGTTCTAGGCAGGAGCGCCCCAGTACCAGCTTCAACGACGACCGCATTCAATGACGTGCGGCTCGTCGACAACCAGGCAATTTCCCATGGGCTTGATTCCCTGATACTGTGGAGAGACATTGCTTCTTTGTGTGTCCTATATCGCATCTACCACGGAGAGTGTTCCCAGGAATTATTCGGAATAATACCACCCGCTGATTTCCGCCACCGCACGTCGCGCCAACATGACCACGCACATAAACTAAACGGTTGGCGATCTACGACAGCGCGCTTCAGCCGACATTGTTTGCCGCGCACGGCTCCTCTTTGGAACCAGTTCCACCAGAGGTATTCCCGGACCGATACGACTTGGGGACATTCAAGAAACGAGCATACTCCCACTTAAAAGGCCGGCAACGCTGATTCGACGCCCCTGGTGTTGAGGATGTCTATAGACGGCGGCGGTCACTTTCCATCAGGTGACACGCACGCTCGTCTGCCCCTTTTTCTCATAACAAAAAATCTCTCGAATTTTCTTACAACCACATCATTTTTATTACATAATCTCAAAATTATTTTGAGTTGCAATCAAGAAAGTGTTTTAAAAAAGGAATCATTAATAAAAGGACCAAAACGAAATGAAACTAAAGAAAAAACCAAAGAATGGCAGGAAGGTCTGAAAACTAATTTTCTAATATATTTGTATGATTAATGAACAAAATCATTTTAATATTAGTTGTTAAAAGTTATCTTCAGGGCTATATAAAAATATCATTTGACCCTTCTCTATTTCCGGCACCGACGTCACGCAAACCGCGGGAGAGGATAGTGTGTCGGCCGGGTGTCTTAGCACATTCCCCATAACATCTTTTTCTTGAGTTATTGGTTGAACGGTATGTTTCCGAATTAGAAAACGCAGGTTCAAGTCGTAAGCTTACACTTTTCAGAATTCTGTTTTGAATCGAAGTATGATGCCAACTGGCTACGCATTCAAGTATAAAAGGCGCGAACATACATAACATAACTTCACGCCTTTTGTTACCTGAAGGTGTAGGCAGCGGCTGTTAAGTCTCATCTCGCCGTTATGTTTACGTGCTAAATGGAATAGGTGGCGAACGTATTGCCATACATTTACATTTTATTTGTAATTTCACGTATTTTCATGAAATAAGCTATTTACTTTTTCTATTCCCCGGCAGCCAATTAGTATGATTGGTATAACATTAGACACTAAATTATAATGGGGCCCACATATAGAAACGTTATCAGGAAGACTAAGCTCAGCAGCTTACGCTGTTAAAAAATTAATACGTCAACTGGCCCATGTTGATACTCCGGGCTTAGTTTTTTTTAGTTATTTTCACAGCATTTTATGTCATACGGCTTATTGCTTTGGGTTAATGCTGCGGATGTAGACTCGATTTTTGTGCTCCAGAAACAAGCTGTTCCTACTATCTATATGATGAGACCCAAGGATACAGTACGAAATAAATTTCATGAGATTCGAATTATTACATTACCTTCGCAATAAATTTATGAAAATCTGTGATATCCATAAATTAAATTTAAGAAATAAACAGAAACTCGATGTGCCCACTACTAGGCTCCATAAAATCTCTAACTCGTTCCCAGGTCAATGTATACGCTTCTACAATAAACTTCCAAAAGACAAGGATAACCTATCTACCTATGGTTAAATTTAAGAAATATTTTAAAATTAGGCTGAAAGAAGAAAGTTAAACTGGCGTTTGAAAAGACGCCCTGACGCCGGAACTGGCACTTAGATTCGCTTTTATATTCGAGACAGCGTGTTGAAACGGAATCTAAGCTGCGCGGATTTTAGATAGTACATATCTATGTACGTAAATAATCTTTGTAAAATCCAAGTAATAAATACATTTTGAATTTGAATTAGTGTACGTTAAATCGACATGAAATAGTAACCAACCAACCATTCATTGTTGCTATCAGTGTTCTGAGGGCAATGAAGAGAGTTAGTGGCACAGAAATAGATCAAGATAGAACGGCGAATAGGCGTGGCAAGCGTGCCAAAACCCTGCACTATATTGCATGCTTTTCGAAACTCGCTCTCATTACGCAACGAGCGTTCCTGCCATGCGTTCAGGACGTAAAAAAATAGATAAAACGTCACATATATGCCTTATTATGCTGTGAAAAATTGTAAAAACAAAAGTAGTGAATCAAATATGAAAAAAGGAAATATTTCGTATGATCAGTAAGTACAGAAAATCAGTAGAAAGTATTTTTTTGAGATTATAAATTATTGTTTTACTTTTATTATGTTCAATAATTACGATCACACGTTGTATATTTTTTCGTTATGATAAATATCCATTGCTGTCCGCATTCAACGCTCGTATACAAAAACTTTGCGCGTATAAATTATACGCGTAATGTACGTCGAATCGAACGAAATACACAATACACCTGCCAGTTGATCGCTGTGTCTGTTAATCGCTGTGATTCGAATGTTAGAGATGGGCACTCCATGTCGATTTATCCATTTATCGATAAGTCTTAGGACTTATCGATAAATTAATTCAATAATAATTTGAGTATCAGCTCATATCTTGCTTTGTCCCTACTTTATTCTAACACCACAAATTTCAACCAAAGTGTTTCGTAATTACATTGGCAGCAGTTTATTTGACAGTATAAGTTTTCACCAATTTGACCAATCGCCGATGGAAAATCATCTCGTTCTTCTCAAATGGGCAGTAACCGAGGTATATGTAGACGTTCGGCTTCGTTATTTAACCAGGACTGTGAGGCCAACCCTTACAAAAAGGCAAATATTAAATAAATATGTATAGTTTCAAGGACAGTAAAATATTTATAATTAAATTTTATATACTGTTGGAAAAATATGTTTTAGGTTTTAATATGATTATCGTTACAGAAAATCAATAAAGTTAGTAAAATATAAAAATAATAAAATTAACACACGTTGCCGATATTAACATCGATAATCTAATGTGAGTGTCTCCTAACTAGTCGCGCCGCTCACAATGAAAATGACGTCACGCTGAGGGCGTGGTTTTTCAAAAAAGTGACACGCTCGAAATGTATGGAAATATGCCATCGCGGCCGTTCTATCTTGATTTATTTCTGTGGTTAGTGGCAATCCAACTGTTGCATATGATATATACCTACATATTGCATATCTCCATTAGAAGGCTATTTTATGGCTACATGCCAAGTGTCAGTAAGAAAATGAAAAAAAAATATAATTATAAATTATATTTATAGTGTTGACCATATTTTTTAGAGGCAACCCTATTGGTGCAACTTCGAATTTTATTTTTTAAATTATTTCATCCGCTGTAATCTATTCATTGGACTTGAATTAGATATGTTTAATTAAACATAACATAACTTCATGCCTTTTGTTACCTGAAGGTGTAGGCACCGGCTATTAAGCCTCGTCTCGCCGTTATGTTTACGTCCCAAATGGAATAAGTGGCGAACCTATTGCCATACCGGGCACAAAGTTTTCAGTCATCGATATTTATCACACATAACTTCCGAAAACAATTTCGAAAAGTCATTGTTGTGAGCCAGTGTCAGGAATCGAACCCGGACCTCTGGATCAGAAGCCGTGTGCTCGACCACTGCGCCACCGAGACTTACATATAATAAAGTTAATAATAAAATTATTATTTATTATTAAATAATAGAATAACACTGCCTTACCCACCTACTATTATAGTTGGCGATCATTTTGGCACACATAAATCTATTATGAAGTTATAAGAACAAAAATAAAACACCTGTCGCTTGGAACTAGAAAATTAATAACCGATGCACAATTACCTCTGCCTACACCATACAGATATGAAGCGTGTGAAATTACACCTACTACTGTGGTATTTGCAATTTGTCATGTACATACTAGATTCGTCTCGCGTTCGTGTAATATTATGACTTACCAATTCACAGCAAATGTTCAAAACACACGCTCTATTTATAAGATAACCTTATTTTAGAGGTTGCCTGAAAATCTCACTTTATTCGTAGCGTGAAGTCACAAACACATTAGTAAAATTAAAACAAGTGTAAATATAACAAACACTCAACTGTAATTGATTGTGAGCAAAAAGGTTTTTTTTTTGAAGCCTTATAAATCGAAGAGCGTGTACGACAATTGTTATAAAATGGAGAGAAGAAAGGTAGGGTCTGTTCTGTCTGCCTACCCCAGAAGGGTATCGATATGAATTTATGTTTTCTGACACGATTTTAAAACAATTTCAGTTTTACTTTTCATAGAACACTTTTTATGCTATCAAATTGTGTGTACTTTGTGTAATTCCAATCAAGAAATGAATACTTTTATGGAATGATATTGAATAAACAAATCATTAATATGTTAATAACATTGATTAACTTTCTTTTTGAAAACTAAATCTATCACTGGGTTTATGAAAATTTTCTTAATTTGCTTAAGTTTAGCTTACTTAGTTCCTTCTCGTTTGCAGTAAGCTTCTTTTAATTATAGTAAATTGTTTAGCGACATTATTAAAACTTAACTTTAAATTTAATCTTTCTTCTAAAAGATATAAATAATAATAAACTGTACATTGTACATATTGGAGAAAAACTACGAGAGTAGGAGGAAAAAGGAAGGGGAAAGAGGATACCTCTCACACCGAACGAAACAAGGCACAAGGCAATTCACGCCAATAATCCGAGAAGTCGTGGTACTTCACCCATCGAGCGGGCCCATTCATGCAGCGGACTGCAAGACTCTACTACTGTTAATGCCAATAGTACTCTATGCACTTCGATGCATGTCGTATTGTTATAGATGTACCTACTGATAAAGATCTAACTCAAAAACATAGGCTTCGGAAGAATTAGGCATTAGTCTAACGTCAATCAGTTCTGCCCAAATTATTAATAAACTGTGCAAAAAAGCGCTGCGTACAACCTCTAGTCATATATAAAAGAAACTGATTTATTTACATATTTTTTTAAAAGTCTCAGTGGTCCAGTGGTCGAGCACACCACTTTTGAATCCAGAAGTCGCGGGTTCCAAACCTAGCGCACACCAATGACTATCGAAATTATTTTCGGAACTGTGTGTGATAAATATCGATGACTGAAAACTTTGTGCCCGGTATGCCAATAGGTTCGCCACCTATTCCAATTGGGACGTAAACATAATGGCGAGACGAGGCTAACCAGCCGCCGTTTTTGGAAACAATTAGTGATTAGCACTCAGACGAACCAGTCTTTGCAAGTATTCTAACTTTTGTAACATTTCTGTTATTAGTAAAGCTACAAGATATAAGCTACAGATAGTGAGTACCCATACTCATCTCACTTTTTTTTCAATTATGACAGCAGCTTTTCTATTCTCCAATCAAATTTCTTCTATTCTTACTGATCGTATAATTTTGAAAATTCACTTTATAAAAACAAGTACATTAAAATAAATAGTGTTATATTCCGTTTATTTAAATGTAAGTGACTGTTTGTATGGCGTCTGGGTGTTTTACTATGTATTGTAAGTATGTATTCACAAAAGAAAAGTATATATGTATTAATATCCGTTGTCTAGTATCCATAGTACAAGCATTTAGTTGCTTAGTTTGAAACTATAGGGCGCTGTGTGTATTGTATCCAAGATATTATTATTAAAGTTCGCCGGGTCAGCGAGTAAATGTATGAATAAATAAAATAAAATCACTTTTGTACTATGAGTAGGAAAATGTAAATGTCGAGCAAACGGACACACGGGAGACTTAACATGTATGTTAAGTCTCTCTAACACTCCTACTAGCGCAGTCGAGTAAATAATATGCTTTAGGGGTACCTACCTCGACAACCAGAACTGAATCACAGGGGCACTAAGTACCATATAGGTCGTCATAGTTAATTTTTTAATCCTCATAATTTGAATATGTATTAATACTAGACAACATACAAAACCATTATCAGACCTGAGGTCATGTATAGATCAGAATGTTGGGCCATGAAAGTGATGAGATACGAATGTTGAGTTGGATGTGTGAAGTTTCGAAAATGGATAAAATACGAGTATGGAATGAGTATATAAGAGGAAGTTTGAGGGTTTGGCGAAAAACTAAAAGGATAAGAGAAAATTGCCTTGCATGGTATGGGCATATAATGAGCAGGGATGATACACATGTCGCAAGAAGAATGAGAAACCTGAATACATACATAACATAACTTCACGCCTTTTGTTACCCGAAGGCGGCGGCGGCTGTTAAGCCTCGTCTCGCCGTTATGTTTACGTCCCAAATGGAATAGGTGGCGAACCTATTGCCATACCAGGCTCAAAGTTTTAGTCATCGATATTTATCACACATAACTTCCGAAAACAATTTCGAAAAGTCATTGGTGTGAGCCAGTGTCAGGAATCGAACCCGGACCTCCGGATCGGAAGCTGTGTGATCAACCTGAATATGGAAAGAAATATGAGAAGAGGATACGTAAGAAAATATGGATGGATGGAATTTGATTGAAAGATGAAATTATTAAGAAGAGTATTAGTGATTAGTGTGGAAGATGCGAATGACGTGACGTTAGTTGTCTTGGCGGTTCTCTTCCTGTATCCTATCTTGGTTGCTAGGTTCAGTACCAGCACATACTATTTCTAAATAAGTACCGTTCCTGTTCCTACCATTGAAGAATACTACATTTGTGTGTGTGTGTGTGTGTGTGTGTGTGTGTGTGTGTGTGTGTGTGTGTGTGTGTGTGTGTGTGTGTGTGTGTGTGTGTGTGTGTGTGTGTGTGTGTACTCATAATTTATTGACCGTCTCTTAAATTTCAAGATGAGGCCGTGTGGTGAGGTAGGGAAGTGTGGTAAAGAATAGGAACAGTTCAGAAAGATGATGACTAGACAAGGGAAATTTACATGATGTTATATTCAAATATTATTATTATCTTTTTCTCCCACCGTCTCTCTTTTTTTGTCCCTGATAACGCATACTTTCTAATCAAATCCAACTACATCTAGCTTCTTTTTTTTATATATGTACTATCATCTCTGACGGCATCCCAACCTGCAACTATCCCTGATGTTATTAAAAAGTTTTATTAGTGTTATGTATATTTATACCTACCTATATACCCACTTGTCATGCTACAGGTGTAAACCGCAAGACCTCGACTCAGGTGCCCTACAAAATAACCCTGCACATATACTTACGGGAAATATACTAATAATTACTACAATTATAATAATTACTAATAAATTTTACAAATGGATAATTTTAAAAATTCAGTCACCACCTTACATAAATAACTAAACTTTAATAAAGGCAAATTAATGAAAATTCTGAACAATATTGTTAAAATTTTAAATTCCAATAAAGACCGCGTCGAAAACAAGGTTGTAAGGAAGGAAGTAGCATTGAAAAAGAGTGTCGGTGTAAAAGTAGGAAAGGGCATGCTTCGATGGTTCGGGCATGTAGAGAGAATGGATGATGCAAGAATGACTAAGCAGATATACAATGAAAAATCGGATGGATGTAGGAGTCGAGGATGGCCAAGACACATTCTATGACCTAATAGAACGTGTTCTAGAAGGTGGTGTTGTTAGGAGCCTCAAAAAACGACGTGCGTGCATAAAAAGAGTTATGAAAGTAAACGAAGCGAGTCAGGTGTGTAAGAATCGTGCCTTATGGCGCTCCGTTTTCTCTGCCTACCCCGCAAGGGATTTGGGGTTTATGTGTGTAAGATTTTTTATTTTACAAATCCAGTAGTAGTAGTAGGTAGTTCCAGTAGTAGGAGAAGACTGAACCCTTTGGGGGAACATTCATGCATTCGTTCCTTAAAAATGTCTAAAATTCTTCCTTATTTTTTTTATTTATTTCTTAGATTTTCGCGAATCACATTCATAACATTAAAACAACTCTTTATGGATTATATCGCGATTATATACATTTTTAAATATGTATAAATATATCCTGATTTTGTCAATCAGGATATTGGATAGCGAAACATACCTAATTACATATATACAACTCCGTGGGTTGGTAGTTCAACGGCAAGTTTCTGAATTCGAAAACGCAGGTTCGAGTCGTAAGCTTACACTTTTCAAAATCGCCACTGGCTACGCTTTCATGTATAAAAGGCGCGAAGTTGCATGAAAATCACCTGTACATCGACAAAAACAAATATGATGATATTTATTTCTTAGATTTTTGCGAATCACATTCATAACATACAAAACATATAAATTTTACACTTTAATTACTCAAAAAATGTAAGATTACATGTTACATTGATAAAAAATTGGAAATCAAAATATACTACTATAATTAACAAACAAATAAGTTATTAATTTCTGAATTCGAGTATTTTTCGATTTTGATTTGCATTTCCTGAGAAGATTTACTACTATTAACATTAAAACAACTTTTTATGGATTATATCGCGTTTATTTGTAACTTATTTTTATTTATTTCCCGTTGTTTCGAACTCTTTACATAGATCATTTTCACGAGTGATGAAGAAAAAGTTTTGTTCGTAAAGAGTTCGAAACGTTGGGAAATAAATAAAAATAAGTTCTAAATAAACACGATATAATCCCTAAAGAGTTGTTTTAATCTTATTTTGTTTATTTTTTTATAAAAACTTTCATTGTTTACATTATTTTGCAGTTGTTAATTTAAATTTTAATATAGTTTTAGTTTCATATCCGGCTAGTATAATTGTTTATCTATATATATATATATATATATAAGAGATTTCCACCTATATATTGACTCATCACGATATCTCTGGAACCATAAGGCGTAGCGACTTGAAATTTGGTAGGATTATTCCTTTCGCCGAGTAGAGGTCAGCTAAGAACGGATTTTACGAAATTCCACCCACAAGGGGGGTTGCGGGGGTGTTAACAATGGAAAATTCCCATTTTTAACCTATAGCTGCTATCGACTTCAAATTTGTCGAAGATATTACAGTATTAACATAGCGGGGCAGCAGTTATTACTTTTGATGCGAAACAGAGTTCGCCGGGTCAGCTAGTTTACAATATTTGTAAACTTTTTAAAATATTGCATATATGTAAAGGAGTTTTTTTGCATATAAAGAAACCTAAAAATTATAACGAGGGAAGCTACAGGCATAACAAAACATTTTAAAATCTCAAAGTCAAAGAAATATTCAATATGTTTTCATATGACAAAAAAAATTGTCATACTATTTAAAATTGTTTCATTTCATTACACACAAGGCTCTATTGGATTGCAAATGTTATATAATGGTGTCGTCCGTCAGTGCAACGTCAGTTCCGGTTGGAGCCGGTGTTGCCGTGACCGGGGTGGGTTGGATTTACAGATAATAAAAGGCAGTTGCATGCCGCCCAGATATAAGTTAGTGTCACGTAACACGCCGATAAGTTCGCACCCCTTACAATGGACACGTCCGTGCATTCTTCGGTTGCTAATCCCACTTCTTATCGTACAATACTCGAGGAAAACAATAATTTGTAAGTATATAAATTACTACATTACATTATCAATTAATATAATAAATACTAATTTAAATAATTGATAATATAAATCAATAATTTAAATCTATTAATAATTAATAATAGCTTGAAACGGACAGACTACCTGCATGCTCGACATTTATAAATATGTCCTTGTAATAAAAAAATTACAAGAATTATGTTCTTGAAAGAAGAATTATTGCATTGTCTTCTTTCATTTATTGGTAAATTACCAATTATTGCAAGAAGAATTATTGCATTGTCTTCTTTCATTTATTAGTAAATTACCAATTATTGCAAAAATAATTATTGCATTGTCTTCTTTCATTTATTGGTAATTTGTGTTGTGGTTGTTACAATTAATTTTCCTTTTGAAGGGATTAAATACATTTAGCTACAAATATTATTTTTCTTCAATTAATAATTTATCATTTCGATATTCTGCTCGAGTATTTTTGAAACGAACTTGGGATATGTGGCCAACTAATATTTCACATACCTATTTATTTTGCATGTTAGGGAGCTGAAGTTATGTTATGATGCGACTCTCCGATTTTTATCACACAATTATCGGACACACTTTGGGATTCGTATCCGAAGATCATGATAAATTCCTGTAATTAATTTAATTAATGAAACATAGGTTTAATATTGTTAACATTTAATAACTGTATTACGTACAGTATGTAATAAAAAAAGAACAATAATATCCTGTATATGGATGTGATTATTTACCTTTACCATATTTGTTGTTTGAGTGGCTCGAAATTTCCCCTAAAACTGTGGAAAATATTAGTTATACTGCATCCAAAATGGATTATGTATTTGCAATATGCTTTCCTATTATAGTACATATACGGAACCAGATAATTCTATTCGCATGTCAGAGCCCAATTGTGTCTTCCCGTCAGCGGGTATGGAAAATAGTTCTGTCCATCTTCCCCTTTCAATATTTATGGAAAGTACGTAAGTTTCAAACAGACAACACAATTTATAAATACTTACTTATCTACAGTAAATCATTAGTTTTATAACTCACATTACTCGTAGAAAAAAATGAAAAACAAAATTTTTTATTTTATATGATTTTTGTCAGGTACAGTTATAGAAGTGATTTAAAAGCCTGACAAACAAACAGTTGACAAGGAAATAAAATAACAAAATAAACTTA
This sequence comes from Euproctis similis, assembly GCA_905147225.2. Taxonomy (NCBI): domain Eukaryota; kingdom Metazoa; phylum Arthropoda; class Insecta; order Lepidoptera; family Erebidae; genus Euproctis; species Euproctis similis. The sequence continues at coordinate 7,668,873 of LR990107.1, forward strand.
TAGTAAATATTCTAGGAAATCATAACCATCGACACCTTAGCCTTACCCAAAGAACACGGATTCTGAGCCATCACACTCGTACTATTATTTTATTTTACAGAAAAAATAAACACTGCAATTTTGTTACTGTTTTGTTAAAAAAACACACATTTCTGTTACGTAAATATATTTACAACTTGAAATACAATGTATGTAGTCATCCAGTCCCAACACTTATACTCCTGAATAAAAAAAAACACCTCTGCCTCTGCGCCAATGTAGACTAAAATCAATAATTCATTAGCCATCGCACTCGCACGCCATCTACGCTCCGTTCTTCGTGTTAGAGTTAGAGATACGTGCACATTGCTACTTAGTAGACGAAGATAATATTCAGGATTTTTAATGTTTGTCCAATGCACTCTTTGTTCTGATATATCTTTAAAATTATTGTTCTGGTTTGAGGAGTTTAGCTTTACCTCCACGGCCACTCTTAATGAAGAATTGATTTGTACTATAAATTTTAAAAAAATATTCAATATATCCCAGAATATTTCTGGGTCAGAGAAAGGATGTCCATGAAAATTGATCGCGAAATGAAACAGAGCTTACATTTTGGATAAATAACGTCTTTAAAATGGGCAAGATTATGATTTAGAAGTATTTACTTTAAAAATCCTTTAAAACATATCACAAATGCAATATTGAAATCGACTTAACCTAAAAGATTAATAAACATAACATAACATTACTTTACGCCTTTGTTACCCCAAGGGGTAGGTTGTTAAGCCTCCTCTCGCCGTTTATGTTTACGTCCCAAATGGAATAATAGGTGGCGAACCTATTGCCATACCTGGCACAAAGTTTTTCAGTCATCGATATTTATCACACATAATTTCCGAAAACAATTTCGAAAAGTTATTGGTGTGAGCCAGTGTCAGGATTCGAATCCTCTAGATCAGAAGCCGTGTGCTCGACCACTGGACCACCGAGACAATCATATCCTTAATCATTGTCAAAAATCGTGAGGTGAAGCAGAGGAGGTTATCGAGTTCGTAATCTGTTCATCAACAGTGTCGTCTCGTCTTCAACTTATCAAGTCAAGAGCTTTTGAACCGGAACAAAGGGCTGATCGGCTGGATAATGGTACCTAACAAGTTTAGAAACAAAACGCAATTTGGCCCTCCTCAAGTGCTGACTACAAGACGACGCAGCTTTTTTTTATATACAACATCTAAGTAGTTTAGGGTTGTCTAATGTTGATTTTTTTTTTAAATTTAATTTACAACTTATATTTGACGTTGACACAATTATAATATCTTAAAAAATCGAATGTAGTGAGATTGTGTCTCGTTAAATTTTACGGTAACAAACAAACGAACAGCAACCCTGGTATCTACATAAGTTTGAGTGGATGAGGCTGAAAACGATCGGGTATGGTACAAAGGACACTTGAGTTAGCTCGATTGAGTGGCGCATTTGAGCACGTCTGCACGCCGCTGCTATTCATCTTTAGTGGCAACCCTAAGACATCGACAAATATAATTGTTATTACTACTAATGCATTCTAGGTTATTATTTACGAAGATCTTTTTTTGTCTTTATGAGTAGGTTTATTGATGGTGATTTTTTTTTGTTACAGGTCGCTGCCAAAATTGTGCAATACAGAAGAAGAAACTGGAAGACCGCCCCAAGGTGGCGTCGTCACATTCGAACCAATACAACACGATCACGACTTTTGCGAAAGAGTGGTTATAAACGTGAGTGAAATATTTATTTATCTTCTTTGATCTCTTTTTCTCTTCTTTTTTCGGGGGTTGGAAACCAGTCAGTTTTTTAGGATAATTTAACCGGCATTTTTAGGCAAGATATTGGAAAATATGCAATTGATTGATGTGCAATGTGCTTGGGACACTGCTAACACCTTTGGACGTAAAGATTGTGTAGGCACACTCATAAATACGCAGCCCAAAGACTTCACAACTATATTACATCTGTTTTAAGAGAATTAATCTCCATAATTATTTTTCTTTTATGGAGACAGTTTGAGTTCCGAGAATGGACAAAGATGAAGGGCTAAATTTCTTACTCCACGAATATTATGATATATATATATGTACATACATACATAACTTCACGCCAAATCCCTTGCGGGGTAGGCAGAGAGAACAGAGCGCCATAGGGCACGATTCTTACACACCTCACTCGCTACGTTGACTTTCATAACTCTTTTCATGCACGCGTGTCGGTTTTTGAGGCTCTTAACATCACCTTCCTCCAGAACACGTTCTATTTGGTCTTTGAATGTGTGTCTTGGCCGTCCTCGACTCCTACATCCGTCCGCTTTTGCATTGTATATCTGCTTAGTCAGTCTTGCGTCAACCATTCTTTCTACATGTCCGAACCATCGGAGCATGCCCTTTCTTACTTTTACACCGACACTCTCTTTCAAACCAACTTCCTTCCTTACAACCTTGTTTTCTACGCGGTCAGCGAGAGTCACTCCGCAGATCTGTATTATATATAAATGCTTTCGCAAAACAATGCAGGCAAGTAATAGCTTTTCAAATTATTTATTTCCCTGTCGTTGTAGTAAAAAACATATCTGCATTTACATACCGTTTTCAAGGATAGCGCAAATAAATATTAATGTCCTTATTGATTCCAGTACATTGTGTTACTACAAGTTCTGCTATTCCAAGGGTGCGTCGTGGCTGTATGCCTTTGATTGATATGCACAGAATAAATTATGTAACTAAAATACGTTGAATGAAATGAAACAGAGTTGCCTCACGTTGCGACTGTAATAGTGTTGTAAAAATAATATCATGCCGAGTAATAATAATGCCCCTTATTACCGTGAAATTAAAAAGGCTTACTGTAGTCTCGATGGTCCAGTGGGAGAGCACACGGCATCTGATCCAGAGGTCCGGGTTCGAATCCTGACACTGGCTCACACCAATGACTTTTCGAAATTGTTTTCGGATGTTAAGTGTGATAAATATCGATGACTGAAAACTTTGTGCCGGGTATGGCAATAGGTTCGCCACCTATTCCATTTGGGACGTAAACATAACGCCGAGACGAGGCTTAACAGCCGCTGCCTACACCTTCGGGTAACAAAAGAAGTGAAGTTATGTTATGTTATGTTAAAAAGTCTTACTGCTCTAGGATATTTTTAAAAAACCTGAAACTTGCACAAAATGGCAGTATTAGGCTATTTCCCTGTGCCTCATAAAAATCTTTTATTATGTAACTAATTGTACGGAAGGAATGTATTCTACAGTGTAATGTGTAAGAACACTGCGTTCTTAGCTCTTCAACGTTCTGCGCCTATCCAATAAATTACTAGGCGTGAAGTTAAGTAACTCTGCGGAGTGACTCTCGCTGACCGCGTCGAAAACAAAGTTGTAAGGAAGGAAGTTGAATTGAAAGCGAGAGTCGGTGTAAAAGTAAGAAAGGGCATGCTCCGATGATACGGACATGTAGAAAGAATGGTTGATGCAAAGCCGATATGCAATGCAAAAATGGATAGATGTAGGAGTTGAGGATGGCCAAGACACACATTCCATGACCAAATAAAACGTGATCTGGAGGAAGGTGATGTTAGGAGCCCAAAAATCAACACGCGAAGAGTTATGAAAGTTAACGAAGCGAGTGAGGCGTGTAAGAATCGTGCCTTTTGACACTCTGTTCTCTCTGCCTGCCCCGCAAGGGATTCGGCGTGAAATTATGTACGAAAGTTAAGTAAGTAAACTAATTACTTAGCGTCTACGCGATTACATGGCACTTAATTTTATTGAGTATATTTTTGGATGATGTACAGTTACACCTACATAAGCTTATATATCTGTAGTATCTGTACCTATATATGTGATGATATTTCAAGTTTTTTTATGGTATAGGGTATGGTAAGCAGCTAGGGGCGCCCATGGATACCTGCAACACAGACAGTGCTTCAGTAGCGTTGCCTGTCTTTAAAATGGAATAGTGATGCAGTCGGAAATCAGATGCGAAGGGGTGATGAAAGGGGTTAGACCCTTGGATACTTTTCTCACTAAGCGAAATGCGGCATTAGTCACTTTACTGCGACATTCTGAGACGCCGCTATAATTCACTGGTCCAGACGCCCTATTAATGCAGCGAACTGCGTGGCGCTACCATATTATTTATTATATGTTTATTAATATCATTACAATCACTATATTACATCATTGTAAGTACATGTAAGTACATAAAAAGATACTATGATTGTACCGACATTTAAACTATCACATCCGAAGTCGGAACTGCTAAACAATTGCTCCAACGAGACTATTTTGACTTTCTTTACTCTTCACATACAGAATCTACGAGCAAATAATATTTCAGCAATAATATTTACGAAAAACTTCAAAGAATATGGTGAATCGAATAAAAAAGCATAGCTGACTGAAAATTAATGATCAACAATTTTGTACTTGACATTATGTAGTTACATACGTACCTTGAGCTTGGCTTGTTACAAATATACGAGTATGTAACAAACCATCGATTTTTCAACATCAAGCTAAGTTCAATATCGCGTGCCATTCCACTTTCGTTCACTCCCTGGGCATTGGTCAACGACATATAATTTCCACAATGGTTGGTTCACCTGTTGATTACTCAAGAGTTCCAGTAGCGCCTTGTTGGTAAATAGATTTTGCCGGGTTTCCGAACGCAACTCTCTTTGAACTGACGCAATTACTTATTTTAATTGTGTTGTTATGATTTCTCGTATAAGTGCCACTGATTTTTAGGAGATTGGTGTTTGAAAACTCGACTGTTCTAAGAAAAGATAGGCAAGAGTTAGGACTACGCAGTTCAGTGCATGAATGGACCAATAAAAATCGACGTTAAGTGACTCATGCATCTAGCGAGAAGTATCTGAAGAAGATCCACACAATTCTAGAACTCCTCCACGTAATTTTCAATCCCATCCAAGGCCGGCTACGCAACTGTGCGACCACCAGGTGACCCAATTGCTAGTTTACTCTCTTTTCCATAGCCAAATAGTCTAAATATGTGCGGGATTCTTTTCATAATGACATGACAGAAAATCATAAAATTTATTTTGTCGTCTGACGCACATTTTACATTTTGTCTGTCTCATATATGCAATGGATTTTCTGTTGATAGAATTTACTTTATCTGGCTTAAGTTTGTTACTGTTTACCAAATTGTGTAAGGGAGTTTGGATCTCCGATGGTTCGGATGTAGAATGAATGAGTGATGCGAGATTGACTAAATAGATATACAATACAAAAGCGGAAGGATCTTGGAGTCGTGAAAGGCTACGACACACTTTCCATAACCAAATTGAAGAATCCTTGAGAAAGGTGATGTCAGGAGCTTTAAAAACATTTGAGCGTGTATGACAAGAGTTATAAAAGTCAAAGCAGCGAGTGAAATGTTTAAGAATAGTGCCTTATGACGTTCTGTTCTCTCTGCCTACCCCGCAAGGGATTTGTTGCACAATTATGTAAGTATAAGTAGCATAATTTTTATCCCGTCGTATCTATTAAACAGAAATTCCATTCAGTTGTGAGAGTTTTATTGAAATATTAATAAAACATAGCCCAGATTTCTAGAGTTCCTTAACCATGGGGTAAAAACTTAAGGATGGGCTCCGCATGTACTAAATTTAAAAAATAAAGATGTAATACGTTAAATTTTATTTACGCTTTCTTTGGATCCGTCTTATATATAATCAAAATAGAACATACCTGAATAGCTTTATATTAAAAAAAAGATGACTTTTACACTTCACTCGATTCTTTAAGTTTTAGACTTAATTTATTTCCTTCATTCTCAAAATGGATCATACTCTTAGTGGACGCGAGCGACTTTTGTGTTGAATATCTGTTTAGTCCTTCTCAATCATTTCATTTAAGTCTATTTTATTTAATTGTACTCAACATTTTCACGTGATAAATATCGATGACTGACAACATTGTGCCCGGTATATGACAATAGATTGTGCCAGAAATTCCATTTGGGACGTAAAATATTCGGCGACCACTGGATAAAAGCTTTTGCACTATCCACAACTTCGGGTCAAAAAAGGTGTGAAGTTATATATATTTATACTGTCACGAAACACAAATAAATTGTGTGTGTGTGTGTACATCGCGTAATATATAGTTATTTGTAAATAGCAGTAGGTAAGCAGTATATAAACCGCAGGCAATGTATAAAACAGAAATCCGACCTCAATACATGGGACACACCGTTGTTGGTGGTTAACGTTTACAACGGAAAAAATAATTAAAATCTCTTCATAAAAACTTCGTTGCAGTACAGAGCGTACAACTCGCTGCGCCCTTGGGGAACACATAATATTACGTTATTTTTAGACACGTCCAGCCGCAACGCGGAGTTACATCCGCGCTTCTCACCGAAAAATTATAGTCAGAGAGCTCGCTGTTATAAACACCGTGAAGGGTTTAGCTTGCAGGATATATTTACATACCTATATTTTACATTTCGCTTCTGCAATCGTTGAATTGTCAATTTTTTTTTATTAAATAGTATGAAACAAAGTCTCGGTGGCGCAGTGGGCGAGCGCACGGCCTCTGATCCAGAGGTCCGGGGTTCGATTCCAGACACTGGCTCACACCAATGACTTTTCGAAATAGTTTTCGGAAGTTATGTGTGATAAATATCGATGACTGACAAACTTTGTGCCCGGTATGGCAATAGGTTCGCCACCTATTCCATTTGGGACGTAAACATAACGGCGAGACGAGGCTTAACAGCCGCTGCCTACACCTTCGGGTAACAAAAGGCGTAAAGTTATGTTATATGTATGTTATGTAAACAAAGTCGCTTTCTGCTGTCTGTCCTCTTAACTACGAAACAGATTTTTTGTAATTGTGATAGATAAAAGGTGTCAACGCTGTGGTTTGCACGTAGGTTGCACTTTATTTGCAAACGCTGGCTGAACTCAAATTGAAAACTGTGTACTACATTATTATTATTTTATTATACACATTCAGAAAGTGTTAAAAAATGTCTTCGAAGGTCTATGTCTATCCCTTAAAGATAACCTCGAATGACCATTTTTGTTTCATCTTATTACTTCTGAGGCGAAACTAAGTTTGCTGGGTCAATTAGTAAAAGATAAAATAATAGCTTTAATCTAACTAAGAACTCTAAGAAGATAGAGAAAGTATTTGCTTGTACAGTTCAGCGGGCTTTAAAGGTCTTTTGGCACGCTTTGTAGCCCAAATGGTTAGATGGATTTTACCTTGGGAGGTGTCGTTAGATTTTTATTAACTGCAAATGAAACTAAAGCTGGATTATTTTATTCTAGAACAAGAGATTGTCTCGAATGTCTTTGTGAAAGACGAAGTGAATTTATTTTTCTTTTTTTTCTAATCTAGTCACAGACACTCATAGACGTTTCGCTGATACGGAACCGCAAAATGTCATGATTTATTTTTAAAGTAACGGTCTCGGTGGTACAGTGGTCGAGTACCCTGCTTCTGAATCAAGTAGTCGCGGATTCAAATCCTGGCTTACACCAATGACGTTTCGAAATTGTTTTCGGAATATACGTGTGATAAATATCGATGATTCAAAACTGTGGCAATAGGTTCGCCACAATCGCCACCTATTCCATTTGGGACGTAAATATAACGGCGAGACGAGGCTTAACAGCCGCTGCTTAACCCTTCGGGTAGAAAAGGCGGGAAGTTATGTTATATGCAAAAAACACACTTACCAGTTTTAGTCAATGCCCTGGGAGGGCGAGTACAGCACTTCCTTATTTTCGGAAGTTATGTGTGATAAATACCGATAACTGAAACACTTTGAGCCCGGTATAGCCGCCATCCATTCCATTTGGGACGTAAACATAATGGCAAGACGAGGCTTAACAGCCGCTGCCTACACGAACGGCTAGAAAAATGCGTGAAATTATGTTCTGTTTATTTTCTAAGTCACACTAGGTATATATATGTTACCCGAATTTATTAAGTCGGGTCATTTTATTTGTGAAAAACATGAGTTCAATACAGATTTAATTTATATTTAATTTATATTTCAATTAATATAAAATAACTACCGATGCCTTTAAATCTCTAATATTTAACACTAGAATTAAAAATATCATCTAGTCTTCATAATTACTATAAACTGTCGAAGGCGTAGGCAGCGGAAATTGTAAGTCGACACGACGGTATAGTTGTCCAAAATGAAATAAATTGGAAAAACTATTGTCATACATCGCTCACAATTTTATTGTTAATGCATCACACACCAAGTAATAAGTTGACGTGACACTGGATTCAAACTCGGAACCTTTGAACTTATTTATTATTATTTATTATAATAGTTAATTACTATGCTGTAATTTTAATTATGACATCATGTACTAGTTAATAATAAATCAAGTCGCAGTGCTTTGTACACTACATTCACATAAATATATACGGTACATATCTCTACATACACCAATATAACTTTTTTTTTAAATTTTTGTCTGTCTGTACGTTCCGGGTAATCTTTGGAATGTCTAGGGTGATTTTGGCGGGAATTTTATTGGCAGGTAGCTGGTGTGAAGGACTCCTTATATATAACGTAGACTACTATTTTTCAAACGAAATATTTTATTTATTGATTCCGAGGCAAAACAAAGTTCGCGCCGGGTCAGCTACTAATTTTATTATAAGAGATATAAAATCACATATATATTCACATATATATTATTCGTGATATCATTCTCCTTGCATTGTTATTATTAAGTAAATAACAATATGAAGCGCAAAGGTCGATAAACTTGTTCCTGGAAAAGTTGTATATTTCTCAAATTAACGGAAGGAATATCAGACTAGTATTATAAAATGCGAAAGTTTGTAAAGATATTTGAGCGTTTGTCACGGATAAATTGTTGCACAAAATCGGATGAAAATTAGCATATAACATAAAATGTTTCAGTTTCCTGGCATATGACATACATTAAACTTTAAAATATTTATATAAATTATAATTGTAGGGACTTAGTAGTTGTATATGTAAAAATCTGGGATCATATTTCCATTTAATTGTAAAGGAATATAACTTCACGCCATTTCCCTTGCGGGGTAGGCTGAGAGCCAGAGCACCACTTCGGTTTTATCTTACTAGCTTGAATTTCATAACTCTGGTCTTACCGCTCGTAGGTTCTTAATTAAGGTTCCTGACATCACCTTCCGCTAGGAAATCTTAAAATAGTCGTGGAAAGTACGTCGTGGCTGTCCCCAACTCTTAAATCCTCACACTTATTTTTTTAAGTCATCGGGAGGCCAACGAGCAGGTTTGTCAACTTATGGTAAGCAACTAACAACGCCCAACCTGCAACACACATAATGCCAGCCTTTGATACGATATAGGGTAGGGGTCGGAAGTGCGATGGAAAAGGGAGAGGGAAATGGGTTTTTCCTCTGGATACCTCTCTTTTACGTCGATATTCTGAGTGGTCGTGATATTTCACCGGTCGAGCCGGTCCATTAAAGCAGCGAACTGCGTGACTCTACCACTATCAAAACACTTAATTAAGTTGCTTATCATTTTTCTGTAGATGCATGTAAGCAAGTCCAGCCCGTACAAGTTTATCTTTCTCTATCTAAATGCTGATACTGTTAATACAATCAGCAGCGTCAGTTAGTCTTCCTCCACTTTCCTTTGTAGACCAAAAGATCTTACGCGGTGTTATGAAAATTGTCAATACATTACGCATATTAGCAATAAAAATACATTTGCATAGAGTTGGCACAGTCATAGATTTATCTAACGTTATGTAAAACAGGCTTATGGCAGTCCGTAAAGAACACTAACCATAGGTTCATAGGAATGGGCGCCGGCGCTCCAGACAGGCAAACTCTAGTGGCCATTAGTGAACTACTTGGTACTTGGTGAACTTGGTGAATCTCAGAACAATATTTTAGTGGGGTTCATCTGGAGACTTAAACACAAATTTTATATAACAAATAAATTAAAGGAAAAAAACTTTTTTAAAGAAGCTTTTATTTAAACGCTCTAAAAATAATAAAATAATTTTCATCTTAAACATTTTAACTATCAACTTATAACCTTATAATATACAATTGATGTGATAATAAAAGCTTGTCGCTATGTTTAATTACCTATCAGTGCCTATCCATAACCATCTAGATTTTTTTTTAGATTTAATGATTACTGTGTTACGGATCTTATTATATAGTGTTACAGTTGCGTTGCAGGCACTTTTCATGGGAAATGAAAGGGGTCGGAATTGGGATGGAAAGGGAAGGGGAGAAGGGTTTGGACTTTCGGATACCTCTCTTACCGAGCGAAACGCGGCAAGAGCCACTTTACGTCGATATTTTGAACGGTCGTAGTATTTCACTCATTTCATTTCATTTATGTCATTCATGCAACGATCTGCGTGGCTCTATCACTTTTAAATAAATCAAATTAAATTTAGGTTATAAATAAATAAACTATTTATTACAAATAGAAAAAAATAAAAATTACAATACAATCATTTAATCAATACTTATTATTAGTTCTTATATTTATATGTTATAAATCAGAATAATTGCGTGGAGTCCCGCCGCGCTATAGAAGTGGAACTTTGTAACATATATTCCAGTCTTGCGCATAGTAGTTCGCGACGGAGAACGCTCAGTTTAGGTCGCCGCTCCTCAACGACCTAGTTCGCCCGCTCCCTCAGCTCCTAGTTCAAAATGTAAAGGAACGCAGACAAATCGTTTCTTAGTTCGTTCCCACGCGATAAAATCTTGTTCTTCGTTGATAGTATCTAAGAAAATAATATAACCAGTTTTTAGAAAAAAAAATGGTATTTAATTTTTTCACTGTACTTGTTTTTAATAATTAGGGGGTGTCCATAAATTACGTGAGGTGTTGAAGGGGGGGGAGGGGGGGGAGGGGGTCGAGTCAAATCTCATCTAATCTTACGTTGGAGAGAGGGGGGGTCTCGGCAAATATCACGCATTTTTTTTTCTGATTGAAACAAAAAAAAATTATACTATTTTGGTCTATTTAATCCAGATTGTACATTAAAGAGCATGACGGAAAGTCATTTGCTCCATTTCTAATACGCCACTGCCTACCGATTCAACCGCTGAATGGTTTCATCAGCACGCCTTATGATATCTATTGCCCAAGTGTACGTGATGATTTAGAGAAAAGATGCTGCAGTACATGCGGTATTTACTTTGCATCTAGCACAAGAGCTGCAGAGTACAGGCGATCAGCCCACATTGCACCAGCTAAGCAAGCGCGTATGTTCCGCAAAGTGCGACCCTCACGGATTGTCACAAGACGAGCTAATGAGTTACTTTGTACAAGTGCCAATGGCTTAGAGTGGCTAGATCAGAACGAAGTTGAAGGAGCAGATGATTTTACTGAAAATCATATGGAAATGTTGGTTCCAATAGTCTCTCTTGAGACCGTGCATGATTCTCCATGGACTGAATTAGAGTAGATATTCTTTTTTTAATTACAGTATTTACGATTTAAGTATTCTATTGTTAAATTTTTATTACACTTATAATTAAACTCTCAGCAATATTGTCTTAACTAGTCGTAAATAAAAGGACGATGCAAATTTGTTTTTTTCTTTTTACAATAACAATCCAACGCGTTTACGTAAGAAACTCACATTTTGAAAAATCTCACGTGAGATTCGGGGATGGGGGAGGGGGTTGAATAAAATCTCACGACATCTCACCAGGGGGGGAGGGAGGGGCAGAAAATTTAAAAAAACACCTCACGTCATTTATGGACGCCCCCTTAAGAGTAACTTACATATACGAGTAAGTAGGTATATGTACTCGTATATACATTTACTTACACAAAGTAACAAATTACACACAAGTATAATTTAGTCTTGGTGGTCCAGTGGTCGAGAACACGGCTTTTGAAACCAGAGGTCGCGGGTTCGAATCCTGGCCTTTCCAATTTCGAAAGATAAGTGTGATAAATATCGATGACTTAAAAACTTTGTGCCCGGTATGGTAATAGGTTCGCCACCTATTTCACTTAAGACGTAAACATAACGGGGCATAATAGACACTGCTTACACCTTCGGGTAGACAAAAGCGTGAAGTTAAGTTATGTTACACAAATAAGACAAATCATACATACATATCTTCACGCCAACTCCCTTGCGGGGTAAGCAGAGAGAACGGAGCGCCATAAGGCACGCCTCACTCACTTCGTTGACTTTCATAACTCTTTTTATGCATGCGCGTCGATTTTTCTAAATAGTTATTTATTATTTTCTATATAATAGTTCTTTATTTCAATAACTATTGATATGGTTTTGCCGCGAAAAAGTTTTGTTGGAAATAGAAAGGATGAATTCGGTCACGAACTAAAGAACTAAGGAGATGGAAATGAGCGACATAGTTCGCTCAGTTCGTTATGGAGCGATTTTTGAACTAGGTCGTTCGTGAACTACAAAGCCTTATGTATTCATAATAGCTTTATTTTTATAGGTCACAGACACTTAAAATATTCAATAAATAATTAACAATATACATTTATAATATACTGCTAATGTAAGTAAGGGTAAGGTCTGGTGGTGCGTTGGTAAAACTACCGACTGTGGAATCGAATCTACATAATAATTAAGTATAAATAAGTATCTGAGTCTAGGTAGAATCTGGCTGCAGGTGGCGCCTCACAAAAATTAGGCTTTGTGGTTCCACCGCCTCACTCGGCGCTAGGCACCACCAGCCGCGCGGATCCACGTGGGTGACACGGTTGTCCCGGTGGCGAGGTGCTTGAAGTACTTCGGCCTCACTCTGAACAGCCTCTGGAGCTTCGAGGAGTACTTCGTGAGGATGGTCCCCCGAGTGGGACGGGTGGCAGGCGCGCTACACCGCCTCCCCCGAGATTCGCCGCCTCTACGGTGGTGTTGCGCGATCCGTGGCCCTGTACGGGGCTCCCGCAGTGGCTGTTACGCCTCGACTCGCTGTTTTGTTTACGTCCCCACTGGAATAGGTGGCGAACCTATTGTCCTACATAGGGTGCAAAGTTTTCAGCCATCGGCATTTATTACACTCAGATTTCAAACATAATTTCGAAAAGTCATTTGTTTTAGCCATGATAGGAACCCACAACTTTTTGATTTAGGAGGGGAGTGCTCGATTACTGGACCGCCGAGACTACCGAGATAATTACTATCTACTTCAAAATTGAGTTCTAATATTCACCGCCGAAAGATAGTGAATTTATGATTATTAAAATAATAAATTTATCTATTTACGAACTCTTTCGTACTAAAACTGGTCAAGATATTACTAAAATCTATTATTTAGTTAAGTAAAATGCGCGAAATTTATAATTATGTGATTTAAGAATTCACTATGTAGCGTAACTGTTTTGATAATTCCTTTTATTGTTTAAATGTTTAAATCAATACTGATGCTGCATGAATATTCATAATAATTATTTGAATAATTAATATCTAAATACTAGATAATATCAACTCATTCTATGTAATCAATTTAAAATAAGAGAACTCAATTTTATAACATCCTAGTAGCGCCATCCGCCGAAAGATAGTGAATTTTGATTGTTAAAATAAGTAATTTATTCATTTACACACTATTTCGTACTAAAACTGCTGTTATAATTATTTAAAATTGGTATTTTGAATTTTAATCTGTTTTTCAAAAATGATTCTCGAGTAGATTCATTTGTTAGGTAAAAAAAAGGTCGTTAACTGAGTTTATCATTTTTGTAATATCAATTATGACCAGCTAGTACCACCATCCGCTACTAGATGTCTGTACGGGTAGTTTAAAAAGTCGCTATACCTTTTCGTCCTTGGTTTATATGGATCTTGGCTTTTTATCTTACAATATATTATAATATTAATAGTGGCCGCAAGGGGGCGTTAAAAGCGTTAAACCGTAAACGCTCTTGCACGAGACATTAGAAGTTCCACTTCAAAAAAGGCAGAAATCATCACAGTTTATATGTATATTTATTATAAGTAATACAAAAGTATATTATCGACTTTACGAAATCTAATTTAACACACGGAACCAGGTTCTTGTGATCATATCATACATACTAGGTACTCTTCTCAGCAAAATCCACTTCTAAAACAAACTTGCCAAGGAAATCCGTAATATGCCTAAAATAAAATAATTTTTCGTTTGGATTTGTTATCACAGAATGGCTACAAAAATATATCTCTATCAATCATGGTCGATTCAGTCATTCTGTAATTATGAAAGGTGGAATAAAAGAAAGGACTTTTGAATGGAGGTTTGAAAGTGTTAAACATTAAAAAACTATTAAAATATAAATAATATTGTGTACACGGCTTCTGATCCAGAGGTTCGGGTTCGATTCCAGATACTGGCTCACACCAATGACTTTTCGAAATTGTTTTCGGAAGTTATGTGTGATAAATATCGATGACTGAAAACTTTGTGCCCGGTATGGCAATAGGTTCGCCACCTATTCCATTTGGGACGTAAACATAACGGCGAGACGAGGCTTAACAGCCGCTGCCTACACCTTCGGGTAACAAAAGGCGTGAAGTTATGTATGCTATGTATGTGTATGTACTATTGTGTACGGATGGATATAAGAGTCGAGGGCGGCCAAGACACTCATTCCATGATCAAATAGAACGTGTTCTGGAGGGAGGTGATGTTAGGAGCCTCAAAAATCGCCAGGCGTACATGAAAAGAGTTATAAAAGTCAACGAAGCGAGTGATGCGTGTAAAAATCGTGCCTTATGGCGCTCAGTTCTCTCTGCCGACCCCGCAATTGATTTGAAGTGAATTTATGTATGTATGTAATATTGTGTACGAAAGATATATTGTTAATACAACACATTGCGCGAAGATTTCATTATTCATTTACTGATTAAATTCATAATTCATTTCCTAATATAGTTTGATATTATTAACATCACTTGTAAAATTTCAATCTTCAGTTAGTAGTGCTAATTGCATCAAGTAGCGTTAGATGGATTAAACGGAGATTTTATTATTTCCTATTACATATTTCGTATTGTTAATACTGTATCGCCGTTGTAGTTACAAATAATAATTATCATTAGTAATTAATAATAATAGGATGACGATATTGCGTTGTGTACAGGGGGGTAGGGTACAGCGAGAATTTTCTAAGACAGAAATTAACTTTCCAGAAACATTACTTTTTTTATGGAAAAGAGGTAAATCGCAATTGAATCACCTAATGTGCCATACTGAGAAGATCACAGTTGCGTTGCCTATCTTTAAGATAGGATAGCGAAGAGGCCCCTGAAAGGGAAAAGAGGAGGATTTTCCACCAGATACCACTCAGGACACGTGGCATGAGTCACCTTACGTCTCATTTCTGAGATGTCTTATTATTTTACCCATCATAGCGGCCCATTCATGCTGCGAAATGTGTGGCTGTACCACTGAAATGAGTAGATTATATAGGAGTATTCAATGGATTGACAGCAAGCAAATGACGCGCGCAATTATTTTTAGTTAGTTTTTTAGTTAAGAGAAAAGAAAGAGCAATCCTTTATTAAAACAAATTTTATCATTTATTCATTTAAAAATGCTAAATATTTATATTTTTTATTTATTTGACAGGCGATCATCGTAGGGCGTTACTGTTTTGTTACACTAATATTTCATATTATGTGGTGCCAAGTTGTTCACGACGTTTTGTGATGAACTATTATTATTCTTTCCGTCAGTATACGTGGGACGGACAAATCATAAAAAAAGTTTAAGAGTGTGTTACTAACTACATTTATTTATAGTTATTAGCTTTTTATTAGCTTCACTTGTATGTTTGTATATTTGTAACCGACTTCTTTGGGCGCGATTTTGACCCACTTTGAACGGCTAGATTTCGTTCAAACTTTGTAGATTTATCGAGGACCGATGACTATACACTAATTTGATAAAATTATTCAATTTTTCAATTTGCAAAATATGATTTTGTTAATTTTTTAGTGAAACGTAAATATAAACAATGATTCATAGTTCACTTCTCGCACCATCTAGTGGCAATCAGCGGAAAGTCTACGTTATCAACTTGAAACGAGTTCCTTGTATAAGTCACAGATGCCGCTATTCCACAAATTTGGTTTTGATATCCGTTGTTTATTACACGCGCTTTAGCGTTCCAAGAGGAATAAATTGTCTTTACCAAGTTCGGTGTTTGCATTCATATTATTAGCTTTTTATTAGCTTCACCTGTATGTTTGTTTGTAACCGACTTCTTTTTAGTGTTCATAGTTCACTTCTCGCACCATCTAGTGGCAATCAGCGGAAAGTCTACGTTATCAACTTGAAACGAGTTCCTTGTATAAGTCACAGATGGCGCTATTCCTCAAATTCGATTTTGATATCCGTTGTTAGCACGCTTTAACTAAGAAACGCGCTTGTTATAGAAAACCGAACTAAAAAATATAAAATAAATAATAGTTTAAAAAAACTAAAAAACACGCTTTTTATAGAAAACCGAACTAAAAAATAGAAAAAAAAAATATTTTATTTTAAAAAAAGCGTGGGGTGCATGGTGTCAATAGTTATAAATATTTTATTGACAGATATGAGTAGAGTGATTATCATTTCGATAATATCTTAAAAAGCACCCCACGCTTTTTTTAAAATATTTTTTTTTTTCTATTTTTTAGTTCAGTTTTCTATAAAAAGCGTGTTTTTTAGTTTTTTTAAACTATTATTTATTTTAAGTAAACAAATAACGTAGTTCATATGTTACATATTTTTATTGTTTTCAATTACGTATTGTAAATCTTAAATAAATAGCAGAAGCTATAGGCAGCTTACCTCGTCTTCTTGGGTGAATTATTGAGACATAGGGTATAAATGGTGACATCACATGTGCAGTGTGCATGTGCAGATTTTTCTAATAAGTCATTTGTGTGATAAACAGTTCACACCTGGGAGCTTTTTCGCAAATATATTTGGTGATAGACTATAAGAGACATTATTGAAGCTGCAAATACCTATGTATAGAAAATTATTATTATCATTATCAATGAAATTAATAGGTATGACATATTTGCTACAGGTAAGCGGCCTCAAGTTCGAGACCCAACTGCGTACACTCAACCAATTCCCAGAAACTCTACTCGGCGACCCATCGCGGAGGATTCGTTACTTTGACCCCTTGAGGTAAATTAGAACAATTCAATATTTTAATTATTAAACCGTGGTACTTGATAATAATGTAACATCCCTTTGTAGGAATGAATACTTCTTTGACCGCAACCGCCCGTCTTTTGATGCCATTCTATACTACTATCAAAGCGGCGGTCGGCTGAGAAGACCGGTCAATGTACCACTCGATGTATTCTCCGAAGAGATCAAATTCTACGAACTTGGTGAACAAGCTACCAACAAATTCCGGTAAGTGATATCTCTGACGGTCTGAATCTCTACTGAAACAAGCTAATTACATCCTAGTAATAATTTCGCATCAATTGCAGTGAGGATGAGGGCTTTATCAAGGAGGAGGAAAAACCGCTGCCCTCCAACGAGCGCCAACGCAAAATTTGGCTGCTCTTTGAGTATCCTGAGAGCTCACAAGCTGCCCGCGTTGTAGCCATCATCTCGGTCTTTGTCATCCTGCTGTCAATCGTCATCTTCTGTCTGGAGACCCTGCCGGAATTCAAACACTACAAGGTGTTCAACACCACCACCAATGGCACTAAGATTGAGGAGGACGAGGTCCCGGATATCACTGACCCGTTTTTCCTTATCGAAACTCTCTGCATCATCTGGTTTACATTCGAGCTGATCGTGCGGTTCTTGGCGTGTCCGAACAAATTCAACTTCTTCAGAGATGTCATGAACATCATTGACATCATTGCGATTATTCCTTATTTCATCACCCTGGCGACAGTGGTCGCTGAAGAGGAGGATACGTTGAACTTGCCGCGTGCACCAGTTTCGCCTCAGGACAAGTCCACCAACCAGGCTATGAGTCTCGCCATACTGCGTGTCATCCGACTTGTACGAGTCTTTCGTATCTTCAAACTGTCACGCCACTCCAAGGGCTTGCAAATATTGGGACGAACACTGAAAGCGTCTATGCGGGAATTAGGCTTACTGATATTTTTCCTGTTCATAGGTAAGTGATATATTTTATAATCATAAATAGATGATTCTGATAGTTTATATCATAATGTACTAACTGATTTGACAACTTTCGTATTCTAAGGGATCTTGAGTTTAATAATATTAATACAATACTTTCCTATTAGTCCAGTCATTATAGTGAGTTCACCTCGGAATTTGAGATACCCGGCTGTAACTCTGTAAATACTTATATATTGACACCCTAAAAGTTGTCTCAAAACCTACATATGGTAGGGTGTACGCAACTATTAAATTTTAAGGTCAAAAGTCACAAAAATCGGTATTTTGCGCTTTCTTCGTAAATATCTCATTTCCAATGAGATTTTTGCTAAATGTATTATTTATCAATATTGTAGATTATTAAATTCTCTACAAATTTTGATGAAAAAATTTTTTTTTACGGTGAACCGTTTTAGAGATACAGCGCGGAGAGCGCGCAGTCACTGGACCGGTACCTGCAGTTAAAAATGCGCCATTATAGTTGATGAACTGTCAATTTTTACATAATTTCACGCCTTTTTATACCCGAAGGTTTAGGCAGTAGCTGTTAATCCGAAATCTGTGAAAAGTCTCGATCATCTTCGTTATGTCAAGTCTTCAAAACCTAATAAACCTGGATAGTTTTCAAATATTCCACCAGTATATTAACAGTTCAAACTTCCTAACTTTCTAACCACCGTATTGCCCATTGACAATTTTAACACCTGCTCCAGACGATTTGCTAAATACAATTTCCTGGTATAATTCCACGTTAAGGTATAATTTCAAGTTATGTAAAAATTGACAAATATTTATAGTCATTGATTTATCGATAGTTCAACAACTATATATGGCGCGTTTTCGAACGGAGGCACTGGTTGACCGAAGTGGTCCTGTGACTGCGCGCTCTCCGCGCTGTATCTCTAAAACGGTTCACCGTAAAAAAAAAATTTTTCATCAAAATTTGTAGAGAAATTAATAATCTACAATATTGATACATAATACATATAGCAAAAATCTCATTGGAAATGAGATATTTACGAAGAAAGCGCAAAATACAGATTTTTGTGACTTTTGACCTTAAAATTTAATAGTTGCGTACACCCTACCATATGTAGGTTTTGAGACAACTTTTAGGGTGTCAATATATAAATATTTACGGAGTTACAGCCGGGTATCTCAAATTCCGAGATTCTTATCTAATTTAACCTTAAATGACTGGACTATATATATTATATAATATACTCATGACATTAAAACAACTTTTAGGATTATATCGCGTTTATTTATTACTAATTTTATTTATTTCCCGACGTTTCGAACTCTTTATAGAGACCATTTTCACGAGTGACGAACAAAAATATGGTATTTGTTCAAAAGCTGTTTTCATTGATACAGAGAGCACCCACGTTTCGGAAATAAAAATCAAAAAGTTGATGTTAAAAATATGATTTTTACTATTGGTAACCCACATCAGACCATGATACAAAAATTAAATATTTATTTACAAGATATATTTATTAAAGAAAAAGTTTGGTGTGGTTACCAATAGTAAAAATCATATTTTTAACATCAACTTTTTGATTTTTATTTCCAAAAAGTGGGTGCTCTCTGTATCAATGAAAATAGCTTTTGAACAAATACCATCTTTTTGTTTATCACTCGTGAAAATGGTCTCTGTAAACAGTTCGAAACGTCGGGAAATAAATAAAATTAGTAATAAATAAACGCGATATAATCCTAAAAGTTGTTTTAATGTCATGACCGTGATTCGCGAAAGTCTTGGAGATAAATATATAATATACTTTTAAAACATATTAATATTAATAAACATATTAATATACTTCTCTAGCTGATGCTGATTGATAGCACATGATAAGCTAGTGGTGGTATATAGTATATTGTTAACCACATTATGATATTGTTCAGGGAACAATTCCTAAGGAGTTAAAAGTAACATATCGAGGGGTGAAAGGCTATTTGTTTTAAGCGACATTTTTGCAACTTTACAGGAGAGCCATTTAAAGTTTGAAATTTTGAAAAAAAATTCATAACTTAAAAACTTCTTGAGCTATTTGAACGGGGTAAACTTTGTTGAAATTTAATTAAAAATATCTAGATGCTGATGCTAATATTAAATTAAACCGTCCTGTAATGACAAAAATACGTGTCGCTTAATTCAAAATGCCCTAAGCCCTTATTTTTCAGGGAATGGAAAAATGATTTAACTGACTTTAAAACTACAATTAGCTTCAGGAAAAAACAAATAAGCGACAATGCTTTATGTTTTCAGAGTAAGTCTATAAGAATTAAATGACATGACCCGGAATTAATAGTAGAAAGCTATTTATGTCAACCACCACTTTAGACTAAAATGAGTAGGCGGCTTATTAAATTATGTAACATATAAAATTGAAAATATAAGGTTTTGTGTTCCATTTATTAACATATAAGGCTATAAACGGCTATTAAAACAACCTGGATATAGCGCAATTGCCGAAAATCTCACGTTCTTTTATTAAAATTATAAATTACAAACGCAACATCAGTTAAAGTGTTTGTTTAGTATAATAATTATAAATTAGAACAGTCCCAATTAGAACTTTATTATACTTATGCCTTTTTTTCATCTAAATGTTCTTTCAATTTTTTACAATCCTCTGGCTTCTTTTCTTCAAAATACATTGGTATAAGCGACGTTTCATGTCTTATTTGGGTGAAGACTAAATGGTTTAAGCGACATTACACGGTATAATTGGTGGAAGTGCAAATGATTCAAATCCGTACCTAGTAAATTTTAGAAACAGGAAAAATGTTTTAAGTCTTATTGACTTATTTACTTGGGAAAGGCTAATTGGTTTATCTCTCAGTTTTTAATATGAGTGTATGGCTCAAGTAACTAATTTAAAAAAAAATGCATAATCCATGTCGCTTAAAACACTGCTACTATGGAAACTTCCCAAAAACAGGGATTTTTTAAGCGCCAAAAAAGTGCTCCGATTTAAATGAAACTTGTATCAGTCGACGCAGAAAAATTTGCTGATTCCAAATATGTATATAACTCAATATCGCCCAAAATGTCGCTTAAAGCAAATAGCCTTTCACCCCTCGATATGAAATATAATTATAATTTATATGCTTCAAATTAATCAAATTTTATAAAAATAAATAACGTTTTGCTTAGCCTTACTAACAATATACATAAAGGTAATGTAATTTTATTTGTTACTATTCTAAACTGCAAAACTGATCATCATTGGATGAATCGTGATGAGTCTGCGTACTAGTACCGCGTTTCCACTACTACGTATGTATTCATGTTTTGTGTTGTACTACGAAGGAATACACTACGAAAATAGTATGAGGAATCTGATGAAGTTTTGGCCCAAAGATAGATTTTAATTTGTAACAGAGCATAATGATATTTTTTATCGTGAAAGAATGTAGGTTTCTTTCAGAGTGTAATTTTGTTTAAACCAAGTTTCCCAGAACAAAAGGTAGATCATACACGTATATACAGGTTCTTATTGATTTAAATTACTGTAAGTTACTACTAAACAGGATATTTTTTATTTAAGAAGTTTAGAAGAATTCGAAAAAGGAATTTCCACGTGAGACATGATGTGTATGCGTAAAATACTTAAGTTTGGGCCAAATTGGTATTGTAAATGACCAGATGTATTAGAATGAAAGCAATAAACTCTAATAAACTTAGCACTTCATAAACGGGCTTAAATCACAAGATGTAGCGAGTGGACATGGACCCAAGCAAGCAGGTGTCCGATAACGTGATGAACTTCCTGTGTGTGCGGTTAAGGTTCACAACAGTATCAGCTGCCCTAATCAAGCGCACACAATAAACTTTGTTTTCTCAGGGGTGGTCGTGTTCTCCAGCGCAGTATTTTTCGCTGATAAAGATAGCCGGGATAGTAATTTCGATTCCATACCTGACGCCTTTTGGTGGGCGGTAATAACGATGACCACCGTGGGTTACGGAGACATGAGGTAATCCGTGACGCGTAACAATAACCCGAGTCCATCGCCCCTCCCTCCTGCTGCCCCGCTAGTAACCCGTCGATGTATATGTCGCACTGTTATCTCCGTTGGTGTGTGCTTGTTCTTCAAGGTGTGGTGCTGTTTTCGTCGGCGGTGTACTTCGCCGAAGCCGGAAGCGAGAACAGTTTCTTCAAATCCATACCGGACGCCTTTTGGTGGGCGGTCGTGACAATGACGACCGTAGGATACGGAGACATGACGTATGATACAAAGACTTCACCCTAAGTTTCATCTTTGCATTCGCATACTCCTTTCATTGTTTCATTTTGATTCCACAACCTTACAACGGCATAATTTGATTACTAATGTGATTCACCACCATGTAACTACGCTTCTATACGACATTATCGGTCGGTTCGCTTGGAAATTACAAATTTTACCACACCCCATTCTGTTTTTTTTTCCCCACTTTTATTGTAAGACGAATGCACATTCCAAAACGTTTCTTAAGTGTCATATTATTTTAGTGTCATCATTATTTTCTTGATTTTTTTGACAATTTTACATGGAAGCGGAGTCGTAAAATTTTCCAAAAAGTGTTATTTGCCCGCGAATATCTGTAATTTTGCAAAGATTTGTCGTCGATGTGACCATCGCCCTTCAAAAGCGTATTCTAGTAATAATATTTTGAGAGAGAGAGAGAGAAAAAGAACAGGATCAGATCAGTTGCTTAATGGCAACTGTGATGCTGAAGACTATGTGATGGCTAGACCATTCATTTTGCTATATGCAAGCGAAGTGAAGTGATCTCCCGCTATTACTTACTATATGAGTGCCCCTTGATCCCGAATCCACGTAACGCTTTCTCCTGAACTTTTGATGTTTCCTCTCCAATAACTGTATCGATGTTGTGCTTATAACAAATGTCTACAATCAATAGTAATAGATAACGGTGATTAATGTTTTGAATGGCCACACATTAAGTATGAAAATAGCAAGAGATTTAATTAATAATGTACATTAGTACTTTGTTGCTTGTGCATCCGATGTACCAACTTTTCTCTCGATGTATCACGATATCTCTCTCCTGTACTGTTTGTTTGTTGCGATGTGGTTCTCTTAGGTGGTAAATTTTACACATGGACGCTACTATGTAAAATTGATGATCACGACGATTCACTATGCTTGTCTATGTATTGGCTTCCATCATCATTAGCTTTCACACTCCATTTTTCTTTATTGAACTTGATGTCAACTTACCTTTAGACTTCTATCAAATCGAATGCATGAATGTTACGTCGTTCTTTTAGGTGTCTAATATCGACATTGTTTATGTTTTAGTATTTTTCTGGCATTTCATCATTTTTTTTAATTTGTGTCACTGTCATTTGAGATATTTTATTGATCGAGCACGTGTTCTTCTTATATACGGTAAGTTATGGTGTTTTTCTTACAAAATGTGTGTTCCATATCAAGGATTCTTTGTATCTGTTTTTGGCTTAACGTCTTCTTGGTAATTCTAATTGCAATTTCATTATTTTTATAACAGGTTAAGATTATCAAGAAGCCATTATGTGCAATGTAAATACAATGCAATATTTGATTGGAACTGCTTGCGGTAAACAAACCTTTCAGCTCAGCATAAAATCCACCGGGCTTATATCTGGTGTGTAATTCGCTGGCGGGTATGAATGGTTGATGTATGAAATGGTACTGCTTGCGATAATTTCAACTTTTACAAAATGCGAATGTTATAATCATAATTATGTGTATAATTAAAAAAAACTCGGATTCATACATTATTCCATATGTATAGACATAGTTTTTTTTTAGCATTTGAACGGTAATGTTTGCACCACAATGTATGAACGCATGAAAATCATCAGTTTCTTTGATGTATATTATTTTGAACAATAATTTTAGTAAATGTGTTTTAATAACTGGACATATCGTGTGTGTAAAATGGTGATTGAATTCGAATTTACCGCTTCTATATTTATTTATTTTTTATCTGTAGGCCTGTTGGAGTCTGGGGAAAAATTGTTGGTTCCCTCTGCGCTATCGCTGGTGTGCTTACCATCGCGCTGCCAGTGCCGGTCATCGTTTCAAACTTCAACTACTTCTACCATCGTGAAACAGATCAGGAAGAGATGCAGTCGCAAAACTTCAACCACGTCACCAGCTGCCCCTATCTTCCGGGTACTATGGGCGAGCCTTATCTGAGTAAGTCTTAATAATTGTCTTAAACCTAAATATGTTGTACTTTTTATTCGTCCGATATACGAGATCATATAGGAAAGCCTCACAAGCGATTGTTAACAAGTAATTTGCAAAAGCCATTAATTAAATATTTTCCTATAAATAGAATAGCAAATTTAAGGTATATTTTAGTTTCAAGTTTCAATTATCACAGCATGAATTATTATCATTTTTTTTCTTTATCACTGCATGTTTCCTTTTTTCAGTTTTACAAAGAACTTTTGTTTTTTTTTTGTTTTGTCTTTTATTTTGATTTTTCGATAATTTCAGATGCCAAGAACGATGAGAGGGACGAGATCTACGTTGATCAATGACACTATAAAAGTATAGTTCGTTTATAAGTTATACATGTTTATATATACATATAGTTATGTATATTTATGAGGAGTAAATTAGATCGCCGCTAACAAAGGACGGTTATTGTGATATTACCGCGTAAGAGTTGAACGAGTGATGTGTTATTTTGTAAATATTTAAATAGTTAATACGTAATTAAGCGATGTAAAAAATTATTCAATAAAATTGTTATTTTATTTTATTTATTTCCTTGTTTTTAATTCTTCAGTAGTTGTTTGTTTTTCTTTTGTTGTGTTTTATGTTTAATTCAAATTGGCCAGTTATGTTCCGTGTAATTGTTAGTCGTAAATTAGTTACGGACGAGGAATGATGTTGCCATGATTTAACAACTATTTAATTTATACATCGTAAAATTTTATACAACCGCTCTGGTACAAATTCGTTGAGATTTTATCGTCCGGATAGAAATGAATGAATTCAATATGAGCGACGTAATTATTTACTTGTTGACACAAACTGACAAATTGAAACTTTAAAATGGATTTATAATAATGTATTTTAAAACGCCAAAATATATTTTTCTTAAATTTAAATGTATCTTGCAATTTATGCCGTAAATTATAAATTTACTCGCACTTATTTTACCCTCCTCATTATTTCATTAGTTAATTCCTATATTCATATCAAATAAATGAATAATAAATTTAAAATGTACATTTTGAACATTAAATTGTACAAAGTGAACAAACTCTAAACACAACAAAGTTTCATTTTAAAGTTATAATTATATATTTAAAGTTCGTCAAAGCTCGGTTTTCATCGGTGGGTAACCTGTGACGCATTCGCTTTCAGCAATAGCTCAATGCCAACATAAATTTCGATGGGGAGTGCAACGTAGCCTGGAAGGTTTTGACGACCTTGCTCTGAAAGGAATTAGGTCAAGGGCTTGATCACAACTTTATGCTCTCACCCAGCAACATATAACAGAACGCAATAAGTGTTCGAGAAACATTTTATTATTATTATTTTATTTTTTTTATTTTTTTTTTATGGGATAGGATGGCAAACGAGCAGGCGTGTCACCTGATGGTAAGCAACCGACGCCGCCCATGGACACCAGCAACACATATAGTGTTACTGTTGCGTTGCCGACCTTTAATTAAGGGATAGGGGATAGGAAAGGACGGGGAAGGGGGGTGGGCCTCCGGGTACCTCTCTCACCGAACGAAACGCGGCATGAGCCACTTTACGTCGGTCTTCTGAGAGGTCGTGGTATTTCACCGGTCGAGCCGGCCCATTCATGCAGCGAACTGCTTGGCTCTACCACTGTTCAAAGAGAACAGTTCGAGAAACATTTTATTATATACAATTTTGTCAACACAAACATTTGTACACAGAGAAACTTTTTTACATAACATTAAAACAACTTGTCATGGATTATATCGCGTTTATTTAGAACTTATTTAGAGTATTATTATATTATGTATATATTATTATATTATTTATTTATATATTATTATATTATGTATATTATTTTGAGTATCCACGATCATTACTCGTGAAAATTATCTCCGTAAAGAAACGTCTGGAAATAAATAGAAAATAATTTCTAAATAAACGCGATATAATACATAAAAAGTTGTTTTATAATGTTATGAATGTGATTCGCGAAAATCTAAGAAATAAATATTTTTTTTTACAATTGATGTTAGAATTTATCCGAATACGCTAAAATGGTAGTTATGCTCTATGTATTTGAGAAGGCATGTAACCTCCACGACAGGACTTTTATTACTTTGACCTATTTCTATATTGAGTAACAAAGGCATTATACAATATTAATTAAAAGTTATGGTGATATAAAAACTATTTAATGCCTTGGTACTTTTTAAAAGATTAGAATTATTATTTGTTTGTTAGGTTGTCAATATAATTAAAAATTTTAAACATTTTTATAGAACATTAATGAAAATGCTTATTTACATTTAATTTGCTGGGTCTTCTGAGTGATTGGCCTTTCGTATTGTAAAAGCTTTTATACCAAAATTGAATGTATTATTGAATGTATTACTTTCTAATTTATAGATACATTCAGTTTTAATGTTTAATGTAAGTATATTTATCATTTGTTTATTTTTTTAAATATTGTTTTTTTTTTGTTATCAAGCAAATTATTTCGTGACAATTCAATCATCACGACACCAACCACACTTTAGCTAAAAAGTTTAGTTTTACGCGAAGATAATTGTTTTATTTATTTTTTAAATTATTATTTGCACATTTGAACATGTTTCCAATTTAAGATTTTTGTTTCAAATCAATGCTATATCATATTATGTAGCTTATCAATAAATTAATTAAAAAATATTTTATAATAATTTTATCGAGTCAGTTAAAAGTGATGTCAGGACCCTTAGAATCGGCGAGTGTATATGAAAGTACAAGGAATTTTAGATATAATTTATTGAATATTAGTTTTTATCGAACGGAGATATTATTATGATGATCTCGGTGGTCTTTTAAAGTTATTACATATTCATTAGATATATCGAAACATCTCGAGATTATGATTTTCGTTGATTAAATGTATTAAAACTATTCAACGAGTAATTTCAATTCACCGACTAATCTATTTAGGTTTAATAAAGACTTTAATTGAAAATCATTAAAAGTCAGAGTGCCAATCGGCCAAAATTCATTCATTTAATAATTGGACACTTGGTTGATTCAATTCGTTAGCGTAATAATACAAAAATATATTAATATGACAATACAATACATATACAAGAAACACCGTTTATTGTCATTGCTTTCTTTATTGGTATTTATTATTTAAAAAAAATAATATTATTTTATAACGAGAACAAAATTTTAAAATCTCTACGTCTGCACCATCCGAGCATTTATTTATCTTCAAAATAAGTCACGTATTTAATTATTATTATTTTTTATTTTCTTATTTTTTTTTGAGTCAGAAATCTCAATTTGATCATTTTTGCAATTATTTAGATGTAATGTTTCTTTTTTTTTTTTAATAAAACCGTTGGCTAGATTAGTAATGATGACTTACGTAATATTTATTGAATCTAAGTAGAAATTATTAATAAAGACATATTATAAATTTAATCGTCTAATTTTAACAAATCTATATTCTAGGTATACAATTATTTGTTTATACAATATGTGCGGGATAGTTTCAGGACCGATTCATAAGAAATCTTCAGTAAGCGATGATTCCTCCTCGGAGATGATGGAGTTGGAAGAGAATGCACTCTTGGCTGATGCGCATCTGGAACAAAACCTGCGTCGCTTGCAAGAAGAAGAGAGAATGCTATTGGAACAGCAGGCTACCATGGAAGCTGGCACTGTGGATGACATCACCGCCTTAGAACACCAGGACGCACTCCGTCTCAACCATGTAAGTTATTTTATCCCTTCCATCAAGATTATTAATCATCATCATCATCATCATTAGCCTTTTGAGGTCCACTGCTGGACATAGGGCTCCCCCATAGAGCGCCACAACTGGCGGTCCGCTTAATCATGGAGGGTTTTTGCCATAATCGCCACGCTTGGCAGGCGGGTTGTATTTTCTAGAGAGAGAATGCTGCTGCCCATTCTTCTAGCTTTTTCCTTAGTCGCCTTTTACGACACCCACGGGAAGAGATGGGGTGGCTGTATTCTAAGTCGGCGCCACACAGCAAAGAACGAAAAAGATTATTAAAGACATTCGGAAAGGCTTTTCTATCCAAGGAGTTACCATCTCAGACATTGAAACTTAATATTTCACCTGGCAATACCCATTACCCACAACCGCATTAAAGGCGTAACTTAACAATTTAGATGATGCAAGATTGACTAAACAGGTATATAGTGCAAAAAGCGGGGAACACTTTTATGATCAAATTGAATGTATTCCTACGAGTCATGAAAGTCTCCTTACGACAGTCTTCCTATCTCGTTTATATTCTCTGTCCACTCTTTAAGCGACTTTCAGCATGTAAAGCTCACTGCATGAATGGGCTGGTTCGACCGGTTAAATACTACCACCTCTCAGAAAACCGACGTAAAGTGGCTCATGCCGCGTTTCGTTCGGTGAGAGGTACCTAGTGGCCCACGCCCCTTCCCTATCCCCTTAAAGGTCGGCAACGCAACAGTAACACTGTAAGTGTTGCTGGTGTCCATGGGCAGCGCTGTTTGCTTACCATCAGGTGACACCCCTGTTCGTTTGCCCTCCTATCACATAAAAAAAATTAATGTATGATAATCTTGTGAATTCGTATAATTTCGTAAAACAGTTGCAACAGCAAGAAGTGCAGAAGCGTCAGGCCCAGAGGTTGGCTCATCGGCAGGCGTTGTTGCTTTCCGGGGAGCAGCATGGCCACAGCCATGGGCACACACACGCCCACACTCACGGATACAGGCGTGAACATAATGCCCGTCGTCGCACCACCTGCACCGTGCGCGTCAACAACCTCCATTCTGCCGAGGCCTTCGAAACAGATGTCTGACTATTGGGTGAGTGGGATTCCATTAACTTACAGCCAGGTCACCCATCATCCACACCTTCCACTTAACGCTTTACTATGCGATTGAAGGTATTGTGACTCAAACACCACTGCATGAATTGGCTTGGGTATTTTCCAAATTTTTATGCTTCAATTTTATCACACAGTGGTCTTTTGATTCTTTTTTTATCAGTCAATTTAATGCCAGCAACGACATGGGCTTCTCATCTGTTGACAAGACAATGGTCAACTTTACAAATTCACAGTACAAAAATCCTTCACCCATCTCTCACAGATATCAATCCATCTCCGGTTTTTGGAGGTAACTTTTCCAACTGGATTGTAAGATTTGCACCACGGGGTAGTTTTTATGTATTTTTTAGACCTGAATTTGTAGTCTATATCATCAAAATGTTTAAAAATTAAAGTCTCAATTCGACTGTAGTTTTTTTTTTATTTACTGAGTTATAGACAACACTTTGTTTTACATACAGTGGTGTCATATAATTAAGAACGATTTGTAAAATCGGACATTTTTTTGTAAATCTATGTCATAGGTGTGTACTGTTTCTTCTCAAAAGTCATAAATGGTGTTATAAAATATCTACAGGATAGAGTAAACGAAAATATGAGTGAACATTAAACTCACTTAGTAATTACCTTACAAATTCAATTTATTACCGATAGTTGCAATAAAGTGTCTCGGTGGTCCAGCGGCAGCGGAATTTCTTTGTTTAGGTACACGTAAAATATTTAAAGTGAAAATACTTTACAGCATGGACTATCTTTGATTTTGAGCACTGCATGAGATTAACTACAAAGTTTTTGTATGACCAATTCTTATCGCGAAGTTTTATTATAACTTCCCTTGTAGATGAAGCGCAACTCTTATTTTGTCCAATTAAATTTTTGAATTTTAATTCAATAAATGGCACCAAAATTACACGAATTATGGCTTAGTTACAGAGTATTTTGTGTTTAAAATAAATTATCCACCGTTCTTAATTATATGACCAGCCTAAAAGTTTGCAATAATATGTTAAAGTTATCCATATATTATTGAATGAATCATGTTATATCCGTGTTATATTGTGGAACAAACTCGCAACATATCCCTTTCATTGAAATTTTCACGACACCACAGAGTTATTTTGAGATTCTCTATTTGTGCCAAAAAAATATTCTGGTTTTCGTCACTTTCTTGTGGTATACTTACAGGAAAAACTTCAATTCTGTTACCAGTTTTGGAATACAGTACATTTGAGAATGTCTTCTCTCTACTTTTAATATATATTTATATTCTAACTTCAGCTCTATAGACCATTTGATTGCAATTAACTTACAAATACATACACACGCTGCACTTGCATAGCAAAGAGTTGATTGTTAATCCTACTAATATCAAAAATATGTTAGTGAAATCCAAATTTATTACTTAACTACGATATTTTTAAATATAGCTTATTACGTATTATGAGATACATTTCCTATTTGTTGTATAGAATTAGTTTATTAGTATCAATTAAATAACATTAAATAACTCCCTGTGGTCTAGGGGTCGAGTATCCCGATTCTGAATGTCAGGTTCGAATCCTGGCTCCCATGACATGACTTTTCTGAATTCTTTCCCGAAGTTATGACTGCATATTTAGAATGCAAATCAGTCACGCGAGGCGTAACACCAGCTGCCTACAGCTTCGGATGGAGACAAAACTAAATCATTTTTTATGTATATACACATATTAATATATACAATATATGATCTCAAATATATTTACTTCTTGGTCCAAGAAAGATTCATTAAATACTAAAGCACTATCACGGACAACCCATTTTTTTTTAACTTCTAGCTTTTCAATACACCAGCTTTGATAGATTTTATAAATATCTAAGTCTTATAATATCATCATCATGCTATTATTGAAAACATTACATAAAAACAAAAAAAAATATGAGTTATTCATAAAATTTTTTGTTTTTATGTAAAATAAAAAAAACTTTCATTTTCTCTTATATAATAATCATCTACTTACTTTTTAATTCATCAACGCAAGTAGTATTTAAACTTAATTAGTTTCTTTTGTATTTTCCA
Source organism: Euproctis similis (assembly GCA_905147225.2). Lineage (NCBI taxonomy): Eukaryota > Metazoa > Arthropoda > Insecta > Lepidoptera > Erebidae > Euproctis > Euproctis similis. The sequence continues at coordinate 7,700,129 of LR990107.1, forward strand.
ATTTAGGTACATGCAAGTTCTACGTGAGACTTCTTGAACGTATGTAAATATGACAATTTGTTGGTGTTTTATTAGCTTCACTTGTACGTTTGTATGTTTGTAACCGACTTCTTTGGGCGAAATTTTGACCCGCTTTGAACGGCTAGATTTCGTTCAAACTTTGTAGATTTATCGAGGACCGATGACAGTACACTAATTTGATAAAATTATAGAAAACCGAACTAAAAAATAGAAAATAAATAATAGTTTTAAAAACTAAAAAACACGCTTTTTATAGAAAACCGAACTAAAAAATAGAAAATAAGTTTTATTAAATTTAAATTAAGAATAGTGTAAAAAATTTCCATAAATATAAATTAATAATAGTGTGAATAAAAAAAAAAATTTTAAAACAAGCGTGGGGTGCTTTTTAAGATATTATCAAAATGGTAATCACTCTACTCATATCTGTCAATAAAATATTTATAACTATTGACACCATGCACCCCACGCTTTTTTTAAATTTTTTTTTTTTTTTTATTCACACTATTATTAATTTATACTTATTGAAATTTTTAACACTATTCTTAATTTAAATTTATTAGAAGTTATTTTCTATTTTTTAGTTCGGTTTTCTATAAAAAGCTTGTTTTTTAGTTTTTAAAACTATTATTTTAAATTTAATCTAGGAATGTGTTAATTAATCTTGGCAAAATATTATTATTGATGCATCACAATTTGCTAAGTCCACGTGACCTATGATGAACTAACAACTCAATAAATTACGGGTTATACTTTAACGGTAATGACAGCCTCGTCAATCGTTCTGTACTGTCCCTAACAATTGCCTTGACATTACTGCCAATTGGTTCAATGTTACAGTATATATTCTAAACTTATTTTATATTATTGCTTCTGATACAAAATGCATCTTTTAAATCTTTCGAATCTTTTTAATATATATTATAAGTTTGTATACATTTTTACTTAGCTTCTTCTTAAAACTCCGAAAACTAAATAGTATAAAATTAAATACTTTTCTTAACTTCCATGGCAAGAAAATTTAACCATATTTTACGCCTGATGTATTGGCAGTAACACATACAGTCGTACGGTTCTAAAAGGTGGTACTGCATGGTCAATTCTCTCCCTATAATCTAAAGGACATCCCTAAACAGTGATGCTGTTCTTCATGGTCAGCTTACAAGACATGCCCTCAAACACTGTTATGCTATTTAACTATGGTGACCTTAATCGATTACTCGATTGCTGGATATTTAATATGAAGTCGATACCAAACAAGCGAGCATGGATGGAGTTGGTAAACAATTCTCATCATAAACAAACTAGCTGAGGGCGGGGTCGGGGGGGTATGCAGGGGTGCAATACGTCACGTCACGTGGCCTCTTATAATCGATGGAGGGTAGTTAGTTGAATGGCATCATTCAATGCATACATCGCATACGCGATGCACGCGTTCTGCGACAAAGCTTGAATGGGCCGCGGAGAAAGTGATCGATTAAATGCGCCAACAGCGCTCCCGTGACGTCACGAGCCGCCCTATGCGGGCTCTCTTTCTCTCCCTAATAGGGTTCGCCCCTCCTCTGCTTCCCGCATAGACACGTGGTCGCCTCGGGGCCCCCACCGCATCGATCCCTTGTTCCCCTTACACCCACACCATCCCACTGACCCTGTTAGCAATCAAGTACAATAAAACGACTAGCGTCGCGGATGTACTGCCTGAAGCGCACGTGCTCAAATATAAATTATATCATACTTTATGGCATACAAAAACAAAAGGGTTAGGATATCTTTGATTTTTACTTTTCTTCAGGGAATATACCTAGACGAGATTTTTGACCGGCTTAATTCTTGGTTACAGTGCAAATCGAAAAAAAAGCTTATAGCATAACTGTATAAAAATGTTGATATAAAGTATTATCATCATCATAGTATAAAACAAAGTCACTATCTTTAAAACTACGCAATGGATTTTGATGCGGTTTTTTTTTAATAGTTAGAGGGTGTTAACGGGGTGGTTTTGATCTATAATTCATGTATAGTGTAGTAAAAAAGTGATAATTTTCAAGATTTAGAACTTTAATCGCAAACGCTGCCTGAACCCTAAGTGATAAATCAAAACAACGTACTACATTATTATACATCTTTAAAAGATCTATAAAAAAGTCCGCGAGGGCATATGTCTATCTCTTAGGTATAACCCACAATGTCCATTTTTAGTTTTTTACTTTTCACGAGAAATAATGACCTATTTACGAAGCGATTTTAAACATTACAGCATCAATTTTCATCCAATTAAGTGTCTTAAATAGATTGTGCATGTAATATAGATGATCCTGACAGCAGTTAGAGCCGATAAATAGCACAAATTGAACCTCATGATATCCAAAATTTACTAATTTATTACCTTTGATGCGGAACAAAGTTCGCCGGGTCAGCTATTTTAAATTAGAGATATCAGAGAAATAATATAGGTATAACAGATTTTTTTTAATTTATTTTGTCTGTCTAACTGTGCGTTATATTTAAATCACGTACAAACTACAGCATTGTTATAATAATATGGTTTCCATCGAGTGGTACAGGTGGTGAGTCAAGGCAACAAAGGACTTCTTAAATATACTTTACCCATTGAAGCATTTAGCAACTACTCATCACATGTAAATTGTAAAGGGTCACTTTGGCTTCGAAAGGATTCGCTCATGTTGTCCACGAAAAATCTTTTGATGAACATATTAATTATATATGCCTACATATTTTAAACAAGTCAAGCGACAAGATAATATATATAACCATGTATTTTACGTAAATAAATACACTCGCGTAAAATCATACTTTTAATTAAATTCAATTTGGAATCATTAGTCGGTTTCATTTTATTTAGCAAAAAGAAATATTTATAATAGATTTAGTTACGTAGCTGCCTTGATGAGACCGTCAAAACAAGAAGACGACGAATTTTAAAAACTCGTGTACTCCGTAACATTGAAACGACTTTTTATGGATTATATCGCGTTTATTTAGAACTTATTTTCTATTTATTTCCCGACGTTTCGAACTCTTTACAGAGAACATTTGACGGGCCTCGTGGCGCATTGGTAAAACTACCGACTGCAGCAATGAGGTCGGGGGTTCGATTCCCACCCGAGCACAAATATGAATGTTTGTGTGGCGTCTGGGTGTTTTACTATGTATTATAAGTATGTATTTACAAAAGAAAAGTATATATTATGTTTTAATATCCGTTAGTTAGTATCCATAACACAAGCATTTAGTTGCTTAGCTTGGAACTAGAGGGCGCTGTGTGCATTGTGTCCAAGATATTATTATTATATTATTATTATTTTCACGAGTAATGAACAAAAAGATAGTAGTTATTCAGAAGCTATTTTCTTAGTACTGCGCTTACTTCTTCGTAGCAAGCCCGTAGCATGGATAATTATGGGTTGCGTAACGTTGCGCTAGTGTACGAAGAGCCTTACTGGCGGATGACGACAGATTCATACGTAACGCTCCCGTACGGCTGATCTAAGTTTGTAGGTTAAACCACATCTACGAGCACTGCTAGCCTAGTGACACGACATTTTGGTTCTCTTATTTATAGTCCGAGCGCTATTTATAACGTGGCTATAATAAACCCGAGTTCACACTTGTCGGCCGTCAGGACTGTTTGTCTATTAGAACAATAATTTGATTAAATATGCAAACGAATGTTTCGCATTCATTTTATAACACAGACATTTTGGCATTCCGTATTAAAAACGACAGAGCTGATTAATTAGAAATTTTGCTTGAGTGAATAAGGGTGATGAGAGAAGATGGAAGGAGAAAATTTGTTATTTGGATTCTCTTGGTCTTGCTCAAACATATACATGTTATTTTGAGAAATACCAATTAGCGCATGAGACCACAATTGCAGTGATAATAAACAATAAGATTTCATATATTGTCTTGCATTTTTTTTGACCTGGGCCGAATAAGATATGTTGGCTTTAAATTGACCCTGTCAGAGTGTTATTAACTAGACTGTGCTGTTTGAGTTTCTTATAAGCTCAACTTCCAAACTAGTTTACACTAGTCGAAGTAAATATACACAATGATTACCATCATCATCAATAGCATTTCGAGGTCCACAGCTGGACGGAGCCCTTCCCCCTTGTGGCTAATTTTTAGCAGCGGAAACGGAAAGAGACTAAGAACATTTTCGCGACATACGGCATAGTATAGTTGCAAAGCATCCACGATGTAATTTTTTGTTAATATCTTTTATTTAAATGGACTTATAATTTAAGAGATATTTATTTATCTAGTCTTGTATCTTGAACCTGTCCCTGTTGACCTGGCTGATAATTAATGTGTAATATAAAAATTTGGTACTACATTTTTTTTTAAATAGACGTCAACATTATTTCCAGAGAAGGCGAGGGGGCCCGAAGACGAAGCGTGCGCGGGCATGCTGACAGTGTGGCGGGGCCGTCTACCAGCACGCTCACCACCACCGTGTCACGTGTAACCGACGTCTAATTCGCCCCATCCATCCAAATAACCCCCCACCTCGCCCTGGAACACAACCTATCAAAATATCCTAACTCGTTATTTTCGACAACCCTATAGTTACTGTTCGAACTATACGCTAGAAAATCAATAACCAACAAAATTCAATGTTGGATTATCTGCTTAGTCACATAACTATCAGTCTGATCCAATTATTTATATATATCCTATTATTATTGACAAGTGTTTTCCAAATACTTTGAAATTATTATTAAATTAAAATTTCCATATATATATTTAAAAAAAAAACTTACGCGCTTGTTCTGTGAGCGCGATCCTCGGCTCCTAAATGTAAATAAAAAAATAAAATAACTATATATATATTTATATATATAATTGAGACAGCTTCAAATACCGCTTAAAATACACTTTCTAATAGATTAATAATTGACACTTGTAATAGATAATTATGATATATTCTTTGTGACAAATAATTTAAAATAGACATCTAGAATGTCAATGAAGTTTTTCAAAAACCAATCGCGGGTGCATTCTTTCAAGTTGTTCGCTTCTACTGCTACTAATATATTTATGAATCAGCTAATATTATGTGTATATAGGCGGATGTTCAACACACGGACTATACTATAACCAGATTTGACAATACACACGGAACCCACATTATCTGATCTGATGATGACTATGATGATACTGTAGATAGTTTTTGTTGTTGGAGTCGCCCATCGGACTCCGGACGGTAGGTTTTTACACGCGATGCTAACTCGGTATAGAAACAAAAAAAAAAAAACAAAGGGAAGATAAAAAACCGCAGTATCCATCAGACAAATATAAGTACTAGTTTATAAGTTACAGTTTTTATGTTGTAATATCGTCGTTCGTAAATAATAGATTATCGTTAATATTCAGTATATAAAAAATTGGATAAATTTAACAAACAGTTTTAACCGTTATCGTGTAACCTCGTAATCCCCCACCCGTACTCCCCGTCCCGGTCCTCGTGCCCCACTCCCACCCCACATCCCTTGTGCCCTGTCGCAATAACAGCCTCGGCTAAAATCTATATATCAATAAATGTACTCAGATGGATTATTTAAATGTTGTAGATATACTTATGGTTAATGCCATATTAACTAAACGTCGTCACTGTTGCTGTTTCATGATCATTTGTGAAATATTATCTTCCATCTTAAGTTATAGAGGAGATGAGGGTTTTAAAAGGCTAGTGCATAGCGTCTCGGCAGCCTCGAAGCGGGATTAGTAGTGGTGATCAAGTCTTGAAAAGCATGAAAATATTTATATGTATGTAATATGTACAGATATTTTCAGCAGATTTCTGACTTATAGTTACTTAGTATGTAATGTTACTCTTTAAACATATCTAAAAAGAATTGAATTTATTGGTGTGTGCGTTACGTATGTGATAGACGACAGACGCGATTGTGATGGTACCAAAATCTGCTAAGTGTGAAGACAATGAAACTCCTCTAGAAACTTGTCATTATCATAATTTGATATTAAACTCTTTGCATCTGTATTTTATTTTTTATTTTTTCTTTTCAATCACTTCATCATAGACAATTCATCAATTCAATAAATTTTTAATTCATACAGCTCTGTTACAGTTCGCGCAGTAAGCAGATTTTCCGTTGTTGATATTGTTTATGACCTCTGTCTGTCCGTCTATAGAGTATATTTGTATTATTGTTGAGTTCTAATGGCGGCATAATTGTTAGATATATTACTAGATTACATCCAAATAATTTTGTCATATCATTATTATACATTTCATAGCGGTTAACTTTAAACATGTAGATAAAAAAATAAACAGCATAAAAATATTTACGCCCTATATTATAGTTATAATGTAGTTGATAGATATTGTTAGATATTAAGTGATATTGCCCTTATACTGGGTATTTAGAAGCCAAGCGTTTTTCCGTCTAATGCAAACAGAATACTTTTAAGTGTAGGTACCAATAGTCTCGGTATCCATTGCTAGAGTTTACGGCTGCTACATTTAAAAAATGACCATCTCATAATTTACAATACAAAATTTGACGTCTCATATTTAAACATTATTACTTTTTCTTTTTTTTTATCAGACATTAGTTTGTCGGTTTTCCTTTTTAACCAAACAAAAAGTTGTACATCTTAAAATTATTCCTGTCTTACAATGACTCCTTCAGTAGATGGTCTGATTGTTCAAAAATAATGCTGTTTTAAAAAATATTTTAAAAAAAAGTAATAATTCAATGTTATATCAGTGTAAATCGATGTTTAATAGTTAATATCAGTAATAAATGTGTAAAATAGATTAATAATTGAAATGACGCTACATTAAAGCAGTGACAGTCCCGAGTTGGTACGTTGATGAGGAATGATTTTGATGTGACATTAGAATGCGACGGTTTGTTAATATAATCTGTGCGCCATATTGAATGTAAATGTACGCCGAGTTAGCATCTGTAATAGATCTGAGAAAAGTTTCCCTTTTAAAGTGATGTTGATTAAAAAAAAAATTAAAAAAACATTGACCACTTCTAATTAAAGAGTTTAAGAGCTGTGGTGATATCACAGATTTTGAAAAAAAAGAGCATTTGCATTCATTGTTCTGGCGCTCAGCAATAGCCAGAGACAAGTTATGTGTTGTGTTTTGAATAGATGAAGAGGTTTTCTTCTGTATCGGTAATCGGTCACTGCTGCAATATGTACCAAAGAAATGAGACACAGAGCACTGCTCGCACCCGGCCTAGAGAATTTGATCACATATATATAGATCAATGAATAGAAATAAAAATAATTTAAAAATAATAAAAAAACAAAAAAAATTCGGTGTCTTCTTTATAATTAATATCAATGTCTGTCAATTAGATATTCGAATTATTTGGCAAATTATATTTATCTATGATAGTCTTTTAATGCGAGTAAATGCTATGTTTTTGTGTGTGTATGACTGTAAACGTTGGTTATTGTTGAACTATGTTACACAACGAGAACCCAGCTACCGAGTCAAGAGGTCGCGGGTTCGACTCCTGGCTCACATTAATGACTTTTCGAAATTAATTTCGAAAGTTATGTGTGATACATATCGATGACTAAAAACTTTGTGCCCGGTATGGCAAAATGTTTGCCACCTATTCTGTTTGGGACGTAAAAATAACGGCGAGTCGGAGCTTAACAGCCCATGCCTACGCATTCGGGTAGAAAAGGGTGTGAAGTTATGTTATGTTATATTATACACAAGACCTAATTTTGCACGTGTCTAGTTATTATCAAAAAAAATAATACCATTTTTACTAACTATAAAAAACATAAAATTACAATATACTTACCCATCTTCATTCCATTTATATATGTATTTTTGTTTAGAATATCTTACAAAAATTATTTGCACATGAAAAAAAAATCTGTAAAATTGTTCAACAATATGAATGAAATGTGATAGGTTTTTCTGAATGTTCAAGTTACGTCAATAAGTTTACGTATCGTTGGATTGAACTATTGTGTGTGCTCCATACGAAAGGGACTATCATATTGTTATTTTGTTTGTCAACGAATTCGAAATTTGTGTTTGAATATACGAATTAATAATATAATATCTGTGTATGCTTTTAATACATGTTGCTGAACACGTTAAAAAATAATAAGCCGGGGCTGTTGCGACTTACTTATTATAAATGTCAAATGGATGTAAAAAAATAGTGGTAACTATTTGTGTTTTAATATTGTTTCAATGTTCTTATAGCACAACGGGTCTTAGGGAACTCGATTCGGTATAATGTGCCGATAACTAGGTAGTCGATCCCAACGTTATAGATATCTGCTGGCGTATTGTGAACTCTTAATTCCAGCCAGCTTACGCGCTGCCTTGCAAATTCATATTTCCATTGACTAATTCCAGCTAGTCAGTAATAAACAGTCACTGTCAAATTCAGCCACTGCAAATTCGATTTATTAACAACTAATTACAGATCAGTCAATAATAATTAGTCTAGACTAGCTGGAATCAGTCGTTGGAAATATGAATTTACAAGGCACCATGTAAGCTGGCTGAAATTAAGAGTTTATAATAAGATCCAATAAGTTTTATTAAATAATATTTTTTTGCAAATTCTCACTATTGGAATATATATGCAAATGTCTTTCTCAATTAATTTACGCCAAATCACTTGATTATTATTTGTACTATTTGATGATTTATATTTATTTATTAGCTGACCTGGTGAACTTTGTTTTGCCTCGGAAGCAATAAATAAAAGTATCTTCTAAATTAAAGTAGCCTAAGTTACTCCTTATTACACCAGGCCAAATAAAATCCCTTCAAACTCGGTCCAGCAATTTCCGAGATTAGCCGGAACAAACAGCCAGACGGACAAAATTTGTAAAATAAAGCTGCCCTTGTTCACACATTTATTTGTACATATACAGACATACTAAATATATAGAATATTTGCAGACATTTGCTGGTATACCCGTATTTTCAGTGTTAAAAGTCCTCCTTTTTGCTCCCATTGCCGACCCAAAATAAGCGGTATTTTATAACTTTTTCATAACCATCATCCTTTTTTTTGCCTAAATTACCATGTTAAAATAAAAGAGCAGATATGTAGCTGTGAAACTCTTTTTGGAAAAACAATTTTACCCACAAGCAATAGCAGTTGAATGGCATAATGCCCTGCTATACATGAAAACCTCGGACTTGGTTAGCAAAAAAAAAAACAACAACATATTGGGAGTACCTAGCCATTGTACCTAGGAGTTCCATACTATCATTGGTCAAATCATATTTCTAATTACCTAATTTGTAGATTTATTCACATATTTTATTAATTGAGTTCTGGTTACAATTATTTATCCAATGATTAATAATGTACCGAAATAGGCAATGACTAATGATAGTAAACGGCCCGCGTTTATACTTTTTTCTTCATCACATCTTGTAGGTATAATTTTTCCAAAAAAAGAGTCGGCATTTTAGAGAAATAATTTCATTATTTTTTTCATATATTTTTATTTGAGTTAAGATAGTTTGTATAATTAAATAACTCTTCATTTTTTTATTACCCATACTTGTCCGTCTCTTGTGCCAATAAATATTGTAATGAAGAAAAAGTATTTTCTCTGTGCTATATTGTACATGTATTAATGAGTATTTTTGACGTGACAACGTCTTAAATTAGGTTGCGGCTGGGAGTCACTTATGAAAAAGTGTAACGCTCGGTAACGTTACGATGAGTCACCGAACGAATGAATGAATGAATGTCATACTATTGATAAATGTTGATAGTGTTAAGTAAATTATTAGTTTAAAATTAATTAATTAATTAGTTATTATTTTACAAATTTTCATTAATTTCAAATTTATTTAGCAAAAATTTGAACCTTCGATCTGAATAAATGTTTTGATTTTCGAATTGATTCTTTAAAATTACAAATATTAAGAAAAAGTGGCAGATATAAGAAAACTTGATTTAAACTGTGTTTGTAATTTGTGCAATTCTTATTTTCATTCAATTCCTTGTTCCTATTGTGCAATTTAATTATATTCATATCAATAAATATTCTACCGAGAAAAAGACGTTGTCACGTAAAATCTTCGCCCGTAAAACCGACTTTACAGGCAACCAGATTTTTTTTTTAAAATTATTCTTATTGTCAGTTAGCGACTGTTTTAAGGCCTCTTTGGTCAGTTCTAATCATGAAACAGAATGTGTCATATCTAATTGTGAATTACTCATGTTGGCCAAAATTGTAGTTACGCCCGTTTTAATTGGCGTATTATAATTTTCGCTCAGTATTATTAGACGTACTTAGTGTTTACAGAGGCGGCTAAACAAGGGCCAGGTGCATTATATTAAAAAAAAAAGTAAAGAAAAGAAAATATATAAACCACACATTTCAACTTTTAAAGCGACGAGCGAAATACATAAGTTGTATATAGTGACATCTATCACATGATTTATTTGACATAACGATACAAAAATATAAAAATTTTACTTTTATTAATATCCATTTCGTAGTTAGGAAAGGCGAAATTTTAAATTTATTAAAAGTCTGAGTCCATAATAAATTATAGACTATATTTAATATGGTCTATAGGTAACAACTTTAATCGGTAAATTTAATTATCTGTAAATTAAATTTTAATTTTAATTTAAGATTTAATAGGTAGGGTGATCATGATATCTGCAAACATTACGAGTGTGTGGTATTTCGAAATTTATTCTATTTTAATTTATTTTTTTGTTGTGTTTTATGCACATTCAATTATTTAAACTTTGCAATGTGGGCTGTTATTGATGGATCTGTTTGATTGAACTCCAAAACAATTGAAAAGATGCGATACCGCGCTAGCTAATAAAATTTGTATTCAATATAATAAGTGATTGATAATTATTATAATTATTTTTACGCGTCATATTGCGCTTAATAGATAAAATATTGAAAATAAATATTGGCGTTATTAATAAGATGAATTAAAGGACTACTATCTTATAACAGATATAATGGTATGATATTATTGATTAACTTTGTTTAATGTATCTATAGCAAGCAATTTCTACAACGTATTTATGCTTCCCGAGTTGATTTTTTAAAACATTCGGCTTCATTTTTTTTTTCCTTTTTTACCTTTCGAAGAATTCAATTTTAGAACACTGTTTATTAGATGCTATACGTTCAGCTGTCTAGTATCCTTTACAAATAATCTATATTATCTATGCCCGGCACAGATACTGCTCTGTATGCTGAGGCGGGCGTTTTATATTCTATAATAGACAATATATTATATATAATTTTCCGTAATTTTCACTGATCCCCCTCTCCGTCCAAATCGATGTGTGTTCATTCACATTCATATATTATTATGTACTAACATTGACGAATCTTTACATGTAATTATTTTTATCAAATTTTTTATCACTATTGGCGTTATTTACAAATATTATATACTGTAATATGACATAACTATTATATTTAATATTTATTTATTTTCTTTTTTGGAGAGTCGACAAGCTTTCGTTTTTAAAAGTTTGTTAGATCGATCTGATAAATTTATATGCACTAACGGCTATGAGCTTAATTGTACCTATCAACATATTCTTTGAAATATAAATTACATATATGAAATCGGTGAAGGTTTTGCTATATTTTATTCGTTGAGATATGTTAAGTAATTCTCTATGTCTATACTAATAGTATATTGATTTATGACAACATATTAAGTATGTTTAATGTTAAGATAAATAGACCAAATAGAACGTGTTCTGGAGGAAGGTGATGTTAGGACCCTCAAAAATCGACGCGCGTGCATGAAAAGAGTTGTGAAAGTCAATGAAGCGAGTGAGGTGTGTAAGAATCGTGCCCTATGGCGCTCCGTTCTCTCTGCCTACCCCGCAAGGGATTTGGCGTGAAGTTATGTATGTATGTATACTTACAAAAGGCGATGAGATCTTATGAAATAATCAAAATTTTCGCGATAATCCGTTGTATTTGAATGTCCATCCAGTATTATTAGATATATATATAGGTGTAATGATCAAATATATATCCAATTTTCTAGCTACATATAGTATGTTAATATAAAAATAAATTTAAAAATTGGCCAGCAGTTTATTTAGGTATTTCAAAAGTTATCCGAACTAAATATTAATAAGACGTGGTTATATATTAAAAGTAAATTGTATTTTCATCCAGGCATTTTATAAAGATGAGCAGAATCGTAAAAGCAGAAAAACGAAGTAGGCATCTCAGTATCAACTTTTCACACAGGTCTTTACGAAAATTAAAATTTTTGATCAATAACGGTAGCTTGCCGCACTTATTTCAACTATTATATAATTTCTACAGATCAATTTAAACATTAAGCTTTTCCAATCAATTTAAACAATAAGTCTTTAAGGCGCTCTGACGCCATTTTGTACAAAAAGAAAAATACTATTAGTGTGAGATTAACATTTAAATATTACGATAACAATATTTTTTTTAATTATGGAATCTGTATTTTGATGCTTTTTAAAGAGTTTTCCGAATGTTGTCGCTGTAATATTTCACACTAGCATACGTGCTGCTTGAGCTGATTAGTAGCACCGTTGATAAGATATACAATTATTACAAACTACTTTATCAAAATTTTATAAGCTAAGCATTCCTGTTTTGATATGCGGCGGATTTTCAAATCTCGTGCAATATTAAAATTGTTGTCTGTGACAGTACTTTAAGAAAAAAAAACCACTACGACCTTATTATGTCAAAGTGGTTGTGTTTTTTTACCCGCTAATTATATACCTACTTATACACCGCATTTAATAAATAACGGATTCGCTGTTGAATGGTGCTAAAACACACCATTATTTTTAAAATATCAATCTGAACTCGTATTGACCTATTATGAAGGTACGAGTTAGTTTTGGAGTTCATCAAATTAATGATCCAACACGTAAGGAGTTAGCAATTATCACATACCCTATAAATTATCTAAGAAATTCTTAAATTGTTAAAACGCTGCATAATATACTTACTTGAAACAGATTATTTTTTTTATGTTCAATAAACTTTCTTTTTTTACAGCAATAATGTAAAGTTGATTGAAAAATACTTAACAACACTTTTCGTAATAAGACCAAAACGAAGAAAGGAAAACAAGCTAATAAATTACGTGGAAAAATTAAACGTACGCACAAAGACTTTACCGACCACAATTTTAATTATGATTACAAAATTGGCAGAGTATATAGCTAAGCTAGCGATAGCCAGAGAACATAAATTTATGGCGCCAAATAGATACTAGTACCTAGAATACCACGAAGTATAGAAACACCGGAGTCCGAAAAGACTTTTCGCCGCTGGTGCAGAGCGCCAGAAGTTTTGTCGCTGTTGACAGCTCTGTTTAGTACCTACTAAACGCGACGTACGCACATATTAATCAGTGTGTCTGAAGTTCTGGTGCAGCCAGTGACAGAAATGAGATCTAAAATATCAGTTTACTATTGTGTACATTAATACTATGGAAAAGCCTGTGTTTCTATACTTCGTAATATATTCATTGGTAAGTCATTATTGACTTAAAGGTCTTTGATACCAGGTCATAAAATTTAAAAAAAAGTAAGTCATTATTAAAGTTTAGTACGTTATGTCAATGTACGAACGTTAAATTCTGATTCCGTTTATGCTTTGTTTTGCTTACATTCATTCACGGGTGAAAGAAAAGAAAGTATGCTAAATTTAAAGATATGTATATATATATTAACTTTTTTGTTATAATTATTAAATTAGGTAATGATGATGTGTTTTGCCATATAGTTTAGCTATATGAGGACACTGATTAAGGGGCAAGTGATAGTTCTTACATTAATCAAACAATGCATTGCAATTGCAATTGCAAGCAATACATATAACATTATTAATAGCTTCAGAAATGCAGCCGTCTCTTTGTTGATGGTAAAGGCCAACATTGGAAAAGAGCTGGTAAAAAAATGATGTGCAGTATTTTAACTCTTTATAAAACTATTGTGAGGAATCGTTTGGGCTATAGACCAGTCTTTAATAACTTTAATATTAATCTAGTCTAACATGCTTGGGGTAGTTCAGATTTTTTTATGGCAACTCATTTTTTTATTGGCATTGCTACATAGTTTTATATTACGATATTTAATATAATGGAAGATGTTTCGATTTACTGGATCGGCTGAATACTATTAAAACGAGTAAAATATGCTATATGCCACTTAAACCGATAATTAAAACTGCCATTTTAATAAATTAATTGACGTTCAGATTAAGTTTATTGATTATGGTCTATATACCTACTTTCTGTACACTCACTATTAATGTTTTATATTTGCGAAGAGTTTGTCAATACTAAAACCATGATCAAGATTACACAGATTATCTAGTTTATTGAAACACCTTGTATCAATTAATTCTAATAGGCCAATAGGATATGATCAATATCAACTAGTTGTTGTATGTTAAATGCGCAAGTTATATAATTTAGGCACTAGCTGCAAAGTTCATGATAAAAACCGAGATTTTTTATTATTAATAGCTTTTAGTTTCATTGCTGTATACGATTCTAAGTTAGCTTAGCAGAGTAATACGTAAAGTCTAATATCCCAAACATTCCGACACAGAAAAAAAAATGCTTAAAATATCCATTTCTATAAATTCCATGGTATGTATGAAGCTTTTTCCAATTTTTATACTTAAGTTAAAATGTATTTGAATGGTTTTGTTATTTTTTTTTTGTTGATTGAAATGTATAAATAACTGAATAAAAATACAATATGTGTTTTATTTTAAAACCCTATAGAGAGTTATTGTTGAGAATATTACTAATATTTCACACAGTTAATAAACCTATTTTAGAGGTCTATTACGTCACAAAGGTATATATTTTGATTATGAAAAAATATAAAAAGGTTTCATACTTTTGGGTGCTGATGTGTAGTTTTCGGAGACACTTTCATGTTATTGCTGGCGATTGTAGTTCGTCGATTCACAAGAGTTCACAAAATTAACGAAATTGCACAAGATCTCGAGTTATTTTTAAATGTCTCTATCATGGACAGGCCTTTGCCTAGGCAGTAATCGTTATCAGGACTGTCAAATGCAATATGGCGTCTAAATTTTCAACCTATCCGTAAAGGCGCCCTCACGCGGAAATTGGAATATTATTGGCGCGAACATTGCAATTACATTCAAAAGGGTCACAATCTCTTGGTTTCTTTAGAAGCCTTTTTCCGACAGTACCTACCTAGTTTATCACTGAATAGTTTTATTTAATGCTGAGGATTGTATACAAAGATTGACAAATATAAATTATAACAACTTTGTTAGTGACGTTCTTAACTCACAAAAAATAATATTTGTGCTTTTGTCATGAACATTCATTATCACATTTATGACATTCAAAACATGTTACTGATTTGTTTCCGTCATTTGCATTCGACATAGCAGGTTTATCTTTCTCACACTTTCCCATCATTCGCTTCTTCCACACGAACACTCTTCTTATTTATGTCGTCTTTCACTCAATCCATCCTTTGGTCTTCCTCTGCTCTTATCATTCTTGTCCCGACATATTATACATCATTCAAATAACAAAGTGAACTAATTATTTTCAAACTTTGACCAAGCTACATATTGGCTTATTACAGAATCTACAATCATTCAAAATACTAATGAAACTAATCTAGATAACTTTAATATATTCCAATTATCTGAAAATTAAAAATAACATATCTCAGTGTAGTGTTTTTTTATGCTATAGGAGGGCAGGCGTGTCATCTGATGGTGAACAACAAAGACCTCTCATGGACACCTGAACACATATTAATATAGTGTTACAGTTGCATTGCTGGCCCTTACAATGCGATATGGAGGGTGTCGGAAGTGGGATAGGAAGGGGAAGAGGAAAAGGGTTGGTTTTTCGGGTATCTCGATTACCGAGCGATACGCGGCAAGAGGCACTTTACGTTGATATTCTGCGAGGTCGTGGTATTCCACCGGTCCATTTATACAGTGAGCTGCGTGGCTCTACCACAGTTAAAGTTGTGTGTGACAGAGAAGTTTGTAAACAGCATTTATTATTATATTCATAACATTAAAACAACTTTCTAGGATTAGGTATATGGCGTTTATTTAGAACTTATTTTTATTTATTTCCCGACGTTTCGAACTCTTTACAGAAATCATTTTCTCGAGTGATGAACAAAAATTTTGTTCATCACTCGTTGATGTCATCAAAAGTTGATGTTAAAAATGTGGTTTTTACTATTGGTAACCCACATCAGACCATGAGCCAAAAATTAAATATTTATTTATAAGTTATATTTACTAAAGAAAAATTTTGATTGCAAAGATCCTTTGTTGTATTGTTATTTTTAATTATTAGATAATTGTCTTATTTTTCTAAGTTAGTTGAAATCAGAGTATATATTATTAAATATTGATTGATTTTAAATTTAAAGGTAAGTATTTGAAAAAAATCTACCATTGAGTCAAAAACGCGGCTAGTCCTGAGAAAGACCCAGCAGGAAAACTCAGCGGCTGTTCTTCAAAACTGATTATTATTTCATTTTGGACAGGCTATTGATAATGTATATGTTGATAATGTATATAATTATTTGTAGAGTCCGACCGAAACTGGTTTTCCGGCCGAAACCGAAACCGAATGTTCGGCCGCCACTTCAGTTTCGGCCGAAACCAAAACCGAAACTCACGTGTTTGCGTATAAAATTCCATAAAATACTGAAATTTCATGCTTTTTCCCATTATTTTGTGTCAATTAGAACAGATGAAAAACAATGGGTATATGTATTAATTTTTTCCAATCAAAAATATAACTTCACGCCCTTTTGTACCCGAAGGTGTAAGCAAAATGTTTACCAGATATAAAAAAGTAAAAAATATATATTATTCAGTATTCAAATCGCTAATTGTTTTTGTTTAATGAAATACTGGGTATTGGTTTGTTGAGATTTTACTATTTCATACATTGTTTTGTATTTATTCTCATAAGAATCGTCAATCTCTTTTGAGATACTGCTTATCTAAAAATAATTATCACTTTCCTGTCCTTTTCCCACTATAAGTAGGGTCGGCACAGTATGTCATCTCATCTCTATAGGCTCCTAATATCGCAGGATAAACCCTGAGCCTTCCTCCAAAACACGTTCTATTTAGTCATGGAATGGGTGTCTTGGCCATCCTCGACTCCTACATGCATCCGCTTTTGCATTGTATATCTGCTTAGTCAATATTGCATCATCCAGATTTTGCGCAGTGCCTCATTTCGACCGCGTTTATCCTACTTTTATGCACACTCTGCCATACCCAACTCTCGTTTCCATATAAGTTGGCGTTGGGATTAGTACCGCATTATAAATAGCTAGCTGGGCTTTTCTGCTAACATTCTTTGCGCCCAGGAATCTGCCCAACGCTCCATTTACGCTGTTTTCTAACGCCACTCTTCTTTCTACATTCATCTCATCTCATAATAATAATTACTTAAATTACTGTTACACCGGGAATGTAGAAACAGTAAAATTATAAAATAGTGTTAAAAGAGCGTTGGGGGATACCTGGGAGGAAAGAATCTGAGCAACAAAACTCAGCTCGCTAACAGTACGATACTCATCCCAAAATAACTTAAGAAAGCGAGAGTTGGGCATGGCAGAGGGTGCATGAAAAAATGATAAAGCAGTCGAAATGAGATGTACAGATGTACAGTATAGAAGCGGAAGGATGGAAAGTATGTGGTCCCTTAAGAAAGGTGATGCCAGGAGTCTAAAAAACCGGCGAACATGTGTGAAAATGTTGATTGAAAGTCAAAGAAGTAAGGGATGTAAGAATCGTGCCTAATGGCGCTTTGTTTTCTCTGCCTACCGCTTAGACTTAGACTAAAGATATGTAAGTATGTACTATTACACTCTCAATAAAGTTAACCACGAGTCTAAATTAGTACTACATAAGTTTCGGTTTCGGCAAAAGTTTCCCGAAAACTTCCGCCGAAACCCGATTTTTGGCCGAAAACGAAACCGAACTTTCGGTCGAACACTAATTATTTGTAATATTTTGAGAAAAGAAACTTGGTTTCCAGGTTAATAAAATTATTTTGATTGTATACTCAATACTGCACTATTCAAAATTTCTACATTATTTTGGTTTCTGATGTGGGTCTGACCTGCAAACTAAACTAATGGTATGGAAATAATTAAAAAATAAGTTCCAAATAAACGCGTTATCATCCTAAAAAGTTGTTTTAATGTTATGAATGTTATTCGCGAAAATCTAAGAAATAAATATTATTATTTTTTTAGCCTTTATTCTTCCTTGTAGGTCGATTAGTTGTTTGTTATGCCTTAACATAGAAGCAGTCTCGGAAATTGGCAATCCAGGTGACCAAGTGGTTCTGCTTCCTGATTCTGATTCCAACTCATAATACTTTATTGCTTCAAATTTCTTCTCTTAGTGATGTATTATGTGTTATTATGTATTATGTGTCAATATTTGTGTGCCTAGGTATGCGACTGGAGCACTTGGGTTCATGTCCGGTTCGTTGCTCATGGTAATATTTCACGCGATTAGTACAGTCAATCTGGGTAACTTTAACCTTTCAATGTAACATTGGCCCACTAACTAACTTTTGATTTCTTTACTTTTTCTAGATTATTCATATGAATATAGTACAATTGATTATAGTACAATATGTCCAATGTAAAATGCAACACATTCAGATATTACCAAGTAAAGAAAACAAAAATGAGTTAGTGGGTCAATGTTACATTTAAAGCTTAAGTTACCCTGATTGATTGTACATTTGTCGAGCACTATAATTGTAAAACACTATAAACAATGAAACCAGTTTGCGAAGCTAGAGATAATAATACAGTCATTTATTTGTTTATTAGATTGTTGTAATGGAAATTATTACTTATTATCTAAACATATAATACTTAAGTGTATTTAAAATGTCTAGGTTGACATTTCACCTGAAACAAACAAACAAATTTAATCACATAAAAAATCTGTATTTAACTCATATCATCCCAGTGTTCCATTTTTAAAACGGTTATTTGTGTTTTTCTATGTATTATAAGTATGTATTTACAAAAGAAAAGTATATATGTATTAGTATCCGTTATCTAGTATCCATAGCACAAGCATTTAGTTACTTAGTTTGGAACTAGAGGGCGCTGTGTAATTTGTGTCGAAGATATTATTATTATTATTTTAACAGTTATTTTAATGTTAAACTAACATCACATAAAATCTCTCCTGATGGGGTGAAAATTAATTTGCATGAAAGATATTTTTTTAGCACACCATTAAAAATAGTTTGTGACTAGGAAAGGATATCCTCGGGAAAGAACTACTAGTATATAATGGGGGTAGACAGAGAATACTTCTTTCCATTTGCTACATTCCTGGCAAACATTTCTTGCTTCCTTAGTTTACCTTTTTGCCCTATGCATGTCTCATATATTCATTTTGTCAGTCATTTCTAGTGTCCGACCGAAGCTTCGGCTTCGGCCACCTTCAGCCCAAAATCCATCTTCGGCGAGAGCTTCGGCTTCGTCCGTTTTCTGGGCCGAAGCCGAAGGTCCCGCTGAAGGTCCGAGAACAGTCAGAATTAAACGAACTTTTACGAAAGCGTGAGTGACTGGTGAACCGGACTGCACTTAGTTCAGTGCGGATACCTCTATCACCGAGAGAAAAGCGGCATGAACAGACTGTACGCCGATTCTTTTTAGCTGTGAATAATATTGATGATAATTATTAAATTACTAAGAGTGTATAAACCTTCGGCTTCGGCCGAAGGTTGTGGAGATTGCCGATTAATCGGCTTCAGCTTTGGCCAAAAATAGACCTTCGGTCTGACACTAGTCATTTCTCATTTCATCCACCACACTTAAGGCAGCTACACTTTTCAAGCTTCACGTCGCCACAGCATTAATCTTACAAAGGAGGCACATGATAGAAAGGATACATTTTAATTAAAATATTTTTTCTGGCATTTTAGTCACAATTTTCAAAAACAAGGGTTCAATAAATAAAAATTTAAATAGCTGTATATACCTTTCTCATCGGTATCCATAGGTTCTGGAGTTTCAGAGTAAGCCGGTACCAATGGTGAGACTACAACTCCATCCCATACAGTGATCTCGGTAGATATATCCTTACCACCCTCAAAGGGTTGCAGACCCAAGACGTAACGATGTCCTCCGCGCGCAACTACGCGAAGTAAACTATGACATATAATATATTAAATCAGTAAATTGACCAAAGTATCCAAATTTAAATGCAAAACATAAACAGCAGATAGATAAACTTACGTTTGAGCGGTGGCAGCGGCAAGGTCCTGTGCAGCCAGATCAAGAACAGTGTGAGCACGGGCGTGGAGTGTCTCGCAAGGATCAGCCAGTCCCGCACACCCTGGCAGGAACAGACCCCCAGCCAGCAGGGATAAAGCACGCCTGCCAAACCAAACATACATACCATATTATTACTGGACCATAATAAGGAGAAATATCACATTACTATATTGATTTATTATGCACACAATACTAGCATCAAAATGTTAAAATTTTGCTATGTGTGGTTAATATATTTATGTTATAATTATATAAGCGCTAGCCACTGCATATGTATGAAAATTTGCAAATGTAGTCAATTGCTATGGTGGTTCGCATGAGCAACACATCAAAACATAATTCAATAGAATAACATTCTACAGTATATTGTTGAGCGTCATCTAGTTGCCAGACCAGAGCTTTTATTCTTTTTAGAAATACATAATACACACAAGCATAGAGATGCAATAAATAAAGACAGACATCGTCTATTTTCTTCAGCACAGCAGCCCAATCGTCATCATCATTACATAGTATAAAATAAAGTCGCTTTCTGCTGTCTGTCCCCTTATATGCTTATATCATTGGAACTACGCAACGGATTTTGATGCGGTTTACGTAATAGATAGAGGTTAGGTTTGTATGTATATATTTATACATATATGTATTAAAAAAAGTGATAATTTTCGGGATTTAGAACTTTAATTGCAAATGCTGGCTGTACCCTAAGCATTAAATCAAAATAATGTACTATATTATTAAACACCTTTAAAAGGTCTAATAAAAGTCTGGTATGGTAAATGAGCGTTTTTATGTCTTATGAGGCGAAACACAGTTCGGTGAGTCAAAGTGTCAAATAAATTAAAAATAATTCAGATACAGCCATTACAGAGATATTTATTCTACACAGATTAATTTTGCTATATATATGCCATCAATATGTTAACACCAGGCGAAGGCAAAATATATGAAAGGCATGGCAGTGCATACAAATAAACAAAATATTGTCTTTAACATACCATATTATTGAAAACTAACTCACCTAAATGCCACGTTGATAGGTAAAGCTTGTCTTGCTGGATTATTCATGATGCAGTGATGAGCAAGCAGATCAATCATCCAGGAGGTGAGAGGTTCAAGACCAGCATAACGAGAGCACATGTCACGTAGTAATCGGATTAGTACCTAGAGATCAAAAAGATTACACATGTTAAGACTTAAGAAAAACATCACCTGTAGGAAAATATACAAAAAAATAAATTCAAAATAAAATTGGGTTTCAAAAGCCCATATTTCTTTTTGAAATTCTTTATTACTGTATACTTGTTTGTGGACATTTCATTGCAAATAAAATAATGGATTAAATGTTTATTTACGACAGATATTAGTTAGAGTTGAACCAACCAGTGGGTATATATAATAATTTAATAATACTATCAATATTCAAATCTTACTTCACCTTTATAGAGGAATGATGAGCATTCTCCTCAAACCAACGGCTATGACGTATGGCAGCCAAATGGCTGCTAATAATTTTGTACTGCAAATGTACCTGTAAACAAAATAATTCGAGACATCAACATTTTGTACTTAGTTCCAGTTCTGTCTGATTACTTCTGAATACACTTCAAAAATAATCCTTACCTCTGCTTCCAACTTCCTGAGATTCTGATGTAATGTGGTGACAAGTACTCTCACAGCTGCAGCTGCGGCTGTAACTGTGAAGCCACGCTCATGACAAGCTGTTGTAACCAGGGGACTACCCTCTGAAGTCATCAATTTGTTTACTTCTTCATTTACCTGAAAGTATAATTAAATTTCATTTATTAGGCCTGAATTTATGAGACTATATTTAAATAGCACTATATTAAAATTCAGCAGTAGAGAGGTGAAATTTTAAGGTTCTACATGTTTTTCCGTGCAAAATCTAAGAATTACATAAGAAATTAACAAGGGTCAGCCACATTTACCATTTAGATGGTGATAAAAAATTGTTGAAATTTTGAGACCT
This sequence comes from Euproctis similis, assembly GCA_905147225.2. Lineage (NCBI taxonomy): Eukaryota > Metazoa > Arthropoda > Insecta > Lepidoptera > Erebidae > Euproctis > Euproctis similis. The sequence goes on from LR990107.1 coordinate 7,722,509, forward strand.
GCTAAAGATGCACTAAAATGATTTATTTATTTCCAAAAAATTACAACTATCCTTACAGGCTAACCCAATACAATAGTGTAACTACTAACTAAATCTAATAAATAAAATAGCCTTTTATTCAGACCTTTCTTAACTATAGGTTACATATATTATACAGAAGTTCATATTGTATTTTTATATAATAGAAACCTTTAATTTAGACAACACTGGTATTACTAGTTTGTTTGCCTTCTGGCAAAGGCCTCCTCCAACATTCCCCAGTTTTCTCTATCCCTTGCGACTTGTCCATGTTTTACCAGCTATTTTGACAATCTCATCCACCCATCTCTGAAATTGCCGTCCTCTCTTCCTTTTCATACCCCTAGGATACCAAATTGTAGGTCTCTGACTCCGTTTGTCTTTTCCTCTCATCATATGACCTGTCCATTTCCATTTTCATTTCCTTATTTTTACTGTGACATCTTCCAGCTTCGTTATATTTCTGATATCTACTAGGCGTTTCCTGTCTTTTCTTCTTATACTAATTATACTATGCTCCATTGAGTGTTGACAAACTTCAAATTTTCTTAGCTGTTTTTTAGTAAGTGCCTGGCAAATGTCTGAAATGGTAAATGTCTGGCATCCATAGGACAGTACTGGAAGTATGCAGGTGTTAAATAACTTGCGCTTAGGTGCCATGGACAGGTTCTTATTCTTCATCACTTCCTTCAGGCCCCAATAACGTTTCCAGGCATTAGCGATTCTTCTATCTACCTCTTTGTCCATTATGTCGTTTATAGATATGATTTGGCCTAAGTAGATATATTCATTCTCATATTTGATTATGCCTTCGTCAACTTTTATTGGAACATAATGTCTGTTGGTCATACCTTTGGTCCTTTGGTCTCTTCAGTGTTCATCAGAAGTCCTACTTTCGTCTGATATTTGTTGCAACATTATTTGAAGTTTTTGTGGTTCATTGCTAAGTATCATGAGGTTGTCAGCAAATCTGAGATGTGTGAGGTGAGCGCCATCCAATACAATACCAACTAAATCTAATATTAGCGTATAAATAAAGTACAGTAAAATTAAAGAGTCCTATATGCAGCCTTTGTGAACTCGCTCAGTGAGCATGAGAATAGCTCCACGTTCTCGGAATTCTTGTCTTCTCATTAATTAGTCAAAACACTTTGGAAGAGTTTCGCAAGAATTTTAACATATTATCAAAATATAAATCAACAAATAGGCAAATATCAAGTGAATAATAAAATGTGATACTTACTTTGTTTGAAAGGCCCTCCACTGCCTCTTTTGTAGGTAGGGTTTTCATAATGACAACAATATCAGCTATATTCTTCCCCGCCATCATAGTTCCCTTCTTGTATGAGCCAACTTGACGCACTTCATCCAACTGCTGTAAAACAAAACAAAGTAAATCATAGTAATCAATGTTGATGAATCACTTTTAAATGTTTGTACAATACTACAAGAAACATGACAAAGTAATTTCATTCAACAATACTGCTTGGTCGACTATATAGAATTTTTATAAGATAGACTACTCACATATTTTTTCATATTATTATTAAATCAGAAATGAGATGAATGATATCAAGAAAATGTTATATAAATACTTACACATGCTGCAAAATCCCCGGGTGCTACTACCAGGTTGTCCAATACTGTTTGGAGTTTGGTTACTAAGCTGAGAACAGCCGACTGTTCTGCTGGTGATGGACATAATTCTGAATGTCGCTTCAGGAGCGCCTAAAAAGTAAATAACATTATTAGTATGGTGTCTGCATGATTTATATTGTTTATGCCCGAATATTGAACCACCACTCAAATCTGACAATCAATAAAGTGCTACTTACTACTCAAATTCCACGTATTGTGTGTGATGTGAGAGTTACTTAAAGGCTTAAGTAGCGCTTATATATTTGAGTGGCGGTAAGTATTCGGGCTTTAGAGTAACATATCATCTTGATGGATATTGTGTTCTCAAAGAGTATTTTATACAATGCAATGTTAAGTAAAAGTATAATCAACAAGCATTTGAGTAATGCAAATTCTAACCAGCATGACCAAAGCAAAACAATGTCTATATGCTGAATTATATCCAATTTCTAAGTTCTTGTAAATGTAGTATCGACTACTAAGCATAAGACATTCGAAAACTAAACATTTTATGAAAGTGTTGCATACATATTAAAATATGTAAAACTATATATGCATTTCAGACTAATCAAACTACCTGAGTCAGAGCAGTGTCATCAGGTGCAGGTTTGCATCTTGGAAATGCCGCATCAGCTAAAATGAGATCGAAAGGCGGCCTCAACATTAAAACACGGGGTCTATTAAAAGGTGGCCGTCCCATACCACCTCTTCCAGGCATTCCACGACCACCTCGTCCACCAACACCTCGCACCATTCTTTAGTGTTTTAGTTCAACAGCCAAACACGAAACAGGTTATAACACCGCTAAACAACACTCGTCTAATATCGAGTAATATCGACTCCAAAGAGTATATAAATATCTTCAATCGACTCTTTCTGAGTACTCAGTGTTGCCAACCCCAACAAATCATAAAACAACAGTTCTCGAACTAAAAAAACAGTAGAAAACAGTAGATGGGTTCTAAAATATTGGAACTATTTAAATAATGACAACTGCAATTGTTTTAGTTGTCGTGTGGATGTCAGTTACTGAAAAATATATTCGTAATAAAGGAATTGATCTGAGAGTATCAGGTTTCATACTTTTCTCATCATCATCATCATCATGATATCCAAAATTTGCCCATTTATTACTTTTGATGCGGAACAAATTTCGCCGAGTCAGCTAGTATATTATAATTAAAACAATAACCAATTTCAATAAAAATGCTCAATTATTTCAGTTACTGTCCTAGTGAAATAGTTGAGTACCTCTTTTGAGTTTTTTAATTTGCGTACATTCACATTATTGTATTTATTTAATCACAACATATGTAATAAAAAAAACGACTATTTAATAAACTATGAGAGATACAAGAGTATGTAGTATTGTTTTTTTTTATTATTTTATGGTATCACACGTATTTGAGAAATTTAAAGTTTCAAGTAGTTGTCATTAGCTTAAGGGCTACGGTCTATTTAACTATCCAGGTACATGACGTTTTAAAATCTTAGGAATAATAAAGTAAAATATTTTCTTGAGATAACAGATGTTTCTCTACACTAATTGAAAAAACAGTAAAATTTATGGATATAACAAAAAACAGGGACATCAATTGAAAAACAGTAAATCTACGGTTAAATCAGCAGGGTTGGCAACAGTGTGAGTACTCACAGAGAGTACTCAACTCAGTTGATAGTACCTACGTTTTTAAAGCTAGTCGAGTTTGCGCATTGCCAACAACAAAAAATAAAAGCAATGGTTATTTATTGATTTGGACTTAATGTAAGGTTCACGGAAGCGGAAACGCGGGGGAATTGAAAGAGAATCTAGTTTAGTAACTAGTTTGGAGTAGACAGTTTTCAAATACTTTAACGGAAATTGATAAAAATATTAATTTCATTTAATTTTGTGTTCGATATTTTTTACTTAAGTGGTGAACTATTTTTAAGGTACCACCTAAAATTTAGTTTTAGTTTAGATAGTTTTTAGGATAGTAAGTGTAAGAGCCTAAGTGCATGAATTCGGCCAGCTCGACCTGTGAAATATCACTTTCCTAACCTACTCCCATAAAGACTGGCAACCCAATTGTGACTCTGTGTCCGAGAGGATATCTGAGCGAATAGATTCTAATGAGCACCCCTGGATCAACGCCTGTTTTTATAGATCCCATAGCGGTAACACCGTTTCAATGCCCATCACGTCGAATGGCTTGGATTGCGCACCACTGATCACGTGGTCCATGCCTGCTCACGCGCATCCCAGACGGGGGCGATAATTTACCTTCCCTGTTGGATCCTTTGCTGACCTAGGCATTTATTATCTGGTTTCTGTAGACGCTCCTTTGGTCTCAATGGACGCTTTTATGATAAGGAGTACCTTCCTTAGTGGTGCCAATCGCCCCCATTTATCTCTAACTGGATTTTTGGTCAATAGGGGGAATATTCCACTAGTCATCCCACGATATGAACAATGTCAAGTCGAAGATTTGTTTCCGGCAAAGTTCTTTTGGCGCATTGCTGAAGACGTAAGCTCCACGCGTCTTTTGCAGTACTCCTGCTCTCTCGAGCCTATCCCAATACCATAGCAAATAGCTTTAGTTTACCAGATCCCCAAAAAGGTGATCACTTAGGTCTGTCCAACTACACCGACAATCGTACGAATTTCGTCTTTTTTGCTCAGCTGGTAATCTTCTAGCATACTTATCTTATTGGTGGGCGGAGGTGGTTGAGAGTAAAGGGGAGCCGTTAGCCCTTAGTTTAGACGTAGTGCAGGCTTTCAATCTGTTTTACATGGAATACTGGTCTTACCTTTGGTTAGAGGCACTCCAGTCATTTTATCAGGCATTTGTCATTTTATCGCATCCAACGACGCGCGGTTCGGCTTGTCGATAACCAAGCCCTTTCCGATCGGCTTGATCCTTTGGCGTTGCTGAGGGATGTTGGTGGCTGGCTCTATATTACATGTAGGTTCCGCTTGTATCTCGGCGAGTGCTCTGAAGAATTGTTCAGATTTATACCATCGGCCGATTTTCGTCATCGGATTGGCTCAATATATGGCGAGCAACGACTGTGTGTTTCCGACGTCACTTCTTGCCAAGCACTGCTCCTATATGGAGCCACTGCATTTCTAGACCGTCACGACCTAGGAACCTTTGAAAAACGAGCATACTCTTATCTTAAAAGCATGCAACGCTGATGTGACGTGCTTTCCTCAATTACTCGTTCTTCAGATTTTTAAATCCTTTCTTAATTAAAAAGAAAACCAATATCTTCAGTCATCACTTCCTAAAGCAATTAGGATCGTCATATAATTAAATTACTTATATCTAGCTTAAGCAGGTTTAAAATAAATGTAAGTATTAGATTAGATTCTATAAGTGCCAGATCCGGTATCAGAGCTTCTTGAGAAGAACTGGCAAGAAGCCCAAGGCAAAGTCAAAGTGGTTTTATTTTCATAGGTGTTCACAGACACATAAAAATAGTCGATGTACAAAAATATTTAAAATTAAAAGTCTTATACACGAGCGCTTGAGGAATATTAATTCCTAATGAGTCGATAGCCTTGCGTTATCACACCTTTCAAGCACGATAGGCGAGTTCGCCGCCTCTATGGTGGCGTCATGCGGTCCGTGGCTTTGTAAGGGGTAACACCCATGCCCTAAAACGACTTTTGTACTTTGTGCAGGCGATGACACGGTAACTGTGTGTGGGTGGCTGACTCTTTTCAATTGCCAGTTTAAAAATATTGCTTCTCCGACTTGGCTGACCCATTTTGATGAAATTTTGTGTGCATATCGGGTAGGTCTGACAATCGGTCTATATCTATTTTTGCATATTCCATAATAATATGTTAATAGTGCTCTACAGCCTAATAATTTAGGCAAAACAATGTTTGCTGGGTCAGCATTTTTAATTGTAGATAGGTACAAGTGAGTGCGGTAATAAGTCATAAATGTAAGCAATTCGGTGAACACCATTTCTGAGATAGACAAAGTTAATGATTAGTTTGTTAATTGTTTGGTCTTAAACTGTTTACTAATATAATTAAAGCTGCACTACATTGTCGCAGAAACTAAAACGAATAAACAACTTTAGGGTGCTAGAGCCACATAGTTCGTTGCATGAATGTGCCAGCACGACCGGTGAAATACCACGAATTCTCAGAGTATTGACATGAAGTGGCATAAAGTAGTAATTTGTATACAAGCATGCTGACACGTGATTTCCAAGCCCATGGAAAAAATACCTGTGAAACAAACCAACGTGAATATTGCTTATAAGGGTGTTAGACCAGTGTCGATAATTTTTAAAACCCAAAAAAATATAGTCGGATGAAATCCATTAGAAAAGGAGGGGAATATTATAAAAATGAAAGGAAAAATAATTTACGGGCGATCTGAGGTCGGGAAGGGGGTGGGGGTGAGTTTTTAAGGTTTCTCGAGTTCCGGTAAAACTAAAAGTCCTATGGAAAAATGTCAAATGGCAAAGTTGTAGGTAATAAGAAGATGTAAAACTTTTTTATTTACACTTTTTAAAACACACAAAGTACTACGCAGGACTCGAAAGCTAAAGGTCGCAATCTTAAATTATTATAATTTAAAGTAAATTTAACGCTCAGAAATGATGGTGCATTGCTAACATTCACTCTATGACATAACTAGATGACCCGGCGGACTTTGTTCCACATCATAAGAAATTTTTACAGCGTTTACAATTAAAGTGCTAAATTTCGAAACTTATCATTTTTTCTATACTACATTAGACCGAGATGCGGAGAAATTTATTTATATTATTTATATAGTAAATATTACTTTATTTATTTATTTATTTCTAAGACTTTCGCGAATCTCACTCATTGATTAAAACAACTTTTAGGATTATATCGCGTTTATTTATTATTTATTTATATTTATTTCCCGACGTTTCGAACTCTTTACAGATATCATTTTCACGAGTCTTTCACTTTATTAATTATTTTATTTTATTTTGTAAATAATGTAATTCCAGCATAAAGATACATAAATTTGAAAAACAATAGTCTAGTTCGCATTTACCTACATCAATTTAAATTCCACTTTACAAGTGGAGACAGTGTAAATAGTATTTAATACTGACAGCGTTAAGTTTCTAAGTTTGTTTTTTTTTTAATATTTTTGTCTACACAAAAAAGAGACTCGTGAAGAGTGCTGAGTTTTTAAATTAAAAACAGTGCCGAGATTAACATCAGAACATTTGACTTTTCAATAGTGATAAGCTTTTCAATAGCTTTTCTGCAGCCAATGTGACTGATTCTGAATTATTTTGTGTCAAAAGTCGCTTTAAAACTACCCAACGGATCTTGATACGGTTTTTTTTAATAGATAGAGGGTGTCCATGGGGCGGATTTTAACTATAATGCATGTATAATGTAGCAAAGAAAAAATTATGAATCCAAAATTTTCGTGCTGCGGAACAAAGTTCGCCGGATCAGCTAGTGTTATATTTAAACTAGCAGACCGCGCGAACTTCGTACCGCCATATTTTAGACATTTTCCACTAAAAAGATTATTACCGCGATCATAGTATTACCTCAAAGCTTTCCTCATAAATGGACTATCTAACACTATGTTTTTTTTCAATTCAAGTTCCTGATACATACATACATAACTTCACGCCAGATCCCTTGCGGGGTAGGTAAAGGGTACAAAGCGTCATAAGGCACGATTATTACCCACCTTACTTGCTTAGCTTTTGATATTAGCGACTAACAACCTAGATATGATGGAAATAATGGCAGTTAAAATATTAAGCAGTTGAATGAATGCATGAATGGGCTTAACCGGTGAAATACCACCACCTCCCAGAAGATCGACGTAAAGTGGCTCATGCCGCATTTCGTTCGGAGAGAGGTACCCGGAGATCCACCTCCCTTCCCCATCCTTCTCCCGTCAACACAGCAGTTGCGCAGCTGTCATTCGCGCTTACACTGCTGAATGGTTAAAGGTCGGCAAAGCAACGGTAACACTATAAGTGATGCCGGTGTCCATGGGCGGCGCAGGTTGTATACCTTCAGGTGACACGCTTGCTCCTTTGCCCTCCTATCCCTTAAAAAAAATATTATCAACTTCAATCAATAGCAATACCAGGGACTTTGCCAGAAGTTTTTTGTCAATCTTTAGTTTTTAAAAAAAACGATACTACTTGAACCTTTTTTTTTCATTTGTCATTGTCGTCGATTTAAAAAAAAACCTGGTTACCACATGTTCTTACCAGTATGGCTAACTCACAGTGAGTGTTTTTTTTATATTTTAAATGATGTCGATTTGGCACCTTGGTATTACTCTTATCAAAATAAATTCACTAAATTTTAAAAGGGATCACGATATTAAAAATGTAAATAATAGGTCGGGGAAAAAGTCTTTTCGCATAACGTAGGTATAAACTTATTATAAAATTTCTTTGACTGTACTATTTGTGTCTGGCTGGTTTTGGTAACATTAAAAAGGTTACACTATAAAGAAAATAAAAAAATAAAAAAAGTTGTTTCCCGCTATTTTTCATTTGTTTTTCTCTCCGTAAAAATGAGTGAATCTAATGAAGAAATTCGATACATTTTAAAATTTTATTATAAAAAAGGCAAAAATGCAACTCAAGCAGTGAAAAAAATTTGTGATGTTTATGGACCTGATGCAGTGTCAGTAAGAGTAGCACAAATTTGGTTCAAACGTTTTCAGTCCGGAAATTTTGATGTTAAAGATGCACCTCGCTCTGGTCGCCCTGTTACGAATAAAATGGACGCCATTTTTGAAAGAGTGGAGCAAGATCGGCATATTAGTAGTTACGATGTAGCTGAAGAACTGGGAATTGACCACAAAACAGTTTTGACCCATTTGAAGAAAGCTGGTTATACAAAAAAGCTCGATATTTGGGTGCCACACGAGCTCACTCAAAGAAACTTAATGAACCGTGTACTCATTTGCGATTCATTATTGAGACGTAATGAAACCGAGCCGTTTTTGAAGAGATTGATAACTGGCGATGAAAAGTGGATCACGTACGACAAGAACGTACGAAAAAGGTCGTGGTCGAAAGTTGGCCAGGCTTCACAGACTGTGGCCAAACCTGGCCTAACACGAAATAAGGTGATGCTGTGTGTATGGTGGGATTGGAAGGGCATTGTTCATTATGAGCTTTTACCGTCCGGCAAAACCATCGATTCTGATCTTTACTGCCAGCAACTGATGAGATTAAAGGAAGCAGTCGAGAGAAAACGGCCGGAATTGATCAACAGGAAGGGTGTGGTCTTTCATCACGATAACGCTAGACCACACACATCTTTAGCCACTCAGCAAAAATTAAGAGAGTTCGACTGGGAGGTCCTAGTGCATCCACCATATAGCCCTGACCTTGCGCCTTCAGATTTTCACCTGTTTCGGTCTCTTCAGAATTCTTTAGGTTCTGTAAGGTTGACCTCAAGAGAGGACTGCCAAAACTATTTGTCCCGTTTTTTTGATCAGAAGTCCCAAAGTTTCTACAGTAACGGGATAATGTCTCTGCCCACAAAATGGCAGAAAGTTATTCAACAAAACGGTACATATATATTGTAAATAAATGTAAATAAACTTTGAAAAAAATGTCTTGACTTTTCATACAAAAATACGAAAATACTTTTTCCCCAACCTATTATATATATATAGATGGGCAAATATGTGATATGCAGATGTGTAACAAACTCGCTAAGTCTTTATATTTTAGCAAAAGACGCCAAGATTGAGGTGCGTAGGAATATCTTGCGCTTCGTCCATTTATATGAAGTTGCAATATTGTAAAGAATTATAGATAATATCTGCGTGAAGAACTAACTGTAAACTAACTCTAGCTTTGACCCATGACTGGCTACAAAAGTATGAACATATTTTTAAATCTTTTAATATTCGGGTTCCATATTACTTAGATATAATTAACGGAAAATAATGCGACACATTTAGGTAAACAAATTATCTGTCTGTTTGTGACTACGGCCAGTGCAACCAGCCCAAAACGTCAAGCCAATAATAAAAGTAAGTATTTGTTTACCTACACTTGTCGTGTTATTTCCCGTTTATCATACTCTTAAATAGATCAAATTCTAATGTTATGTGTCTAAATAGACACGGGGTCACAGATGTGACAGGTTCACATCACCTATTAATTATTACAAAATAAATATACAAATACCTAAGACGATTAAATACTACAAACTCCTTAGGACAAAAAGAAAAAAAAGGTCTAAGAAAATTAAAAAAAAAATTACCTGCCAGCTATGAGCGGCGCTCATGACCGAGTCAGGCGGGTCTTCCGATCATATACGAGTATATGTGCGCGGAATATTTGCCTAAGAAACGTATACTTACATTTTGTATTTTGCGATATCTTTTGAATTAAATGTCCGAATTGAATCATTCAAAAAGTTCTGGAAAGGTATTGAATCTATCTTTATATTGAAGTAATTTATTTTGAATAGAGTTAATACCAAAGTACAAAATAAAGAACTTTTAAAACGACCTCATTATAATTATTTTTAAAAATTCAAAATACACTTATTGTGCGATAACTACAATAGTTAGATATATGGCGTCGCGGACTTTTCTGTCGAAAATTAGATGTTCTGTGAAAGTGTAGTACATTGTTTTGTTCTATAATTAATAGTTTTTGCAGCGTTCGCGATTTAAGAATTTTTTTCGTGTCTTTTTCTTACACCTTGGGTTACATTATTGAACTTATAGTAAGGATCCCTAATTTATTTGAAAATATAATATAGCCTAAAGCCTTCCTCGATAAATGGACTATACACCAGTGAAAGAATTTTTGAAATCGGATCGGTGGTTTCTGAGATTAGCGCGTTCAAACAAACAAACAAACAAACTCTTCCGCTTTATAATATAAGTATAGATTACTTATAGTCTCACCTTTCATGGAGACTTTGGCTTTCCATATGCTACAATCCTGTCCCACTCTTTTCGTCTCATCCACGGCTATCCATGTACGTAGGTTTCGGGTGCTACATTCTTCCTTTTTGATAAGAATCATTTATTTTGCGTCGGTAGCTTCTTCTTGGTCTCCATGTCCCGATGCAGCCAGTCACAATCGTTTCTATACTCTTTTCGACAGTTGGCTGTATCTCATTCTTGTATTATGACGAAGCCACCACATCATCCTCCAACTTACTTTTCCCCCGTAACCTGTTCGTCTTAGAGAACTAGAGCACGAGTCATTATAAAATATACTATGTAATAAACTCAACAGAATACAAAATTCTATAGATAGGTAGAAGTACCATTGGTCCGACGAGCTGGAGGTGACGGAGGACGAGCTCGGGCGAGCCGTCACGCGGCTCGCCTCCCGCAGCGCCGCTCCCGGCCCGGACGGAGTTCCGGGCCGGGTCCTGGCGCTCGCTCTGGGAGTGTTAGGGAACAAGGCGAGGCAGCTGTTCACCAGCTGTCTCCGCCGCGGGGTGTTCCCCCTCGACTGGAAGTCGGCGAGACTGGTACTCATAAGGAAGCAGGGGAGGACCGGAGACGCTCCGTCGTCGTTCCGGCCGATATGCCTGCTGAACGAGGCGGGGAAACTCTTCGAAAGGGTTATCTCCGCCCGTATCAGCAGCCACCTGTCGCAGGTGGGCCCGGACATATCGGACTGCCAGTTCGGGTTCCGGCAGGGGCGCTCGACCATCGACGCGGTGCGTCGGGTGCGGGCCCTGTCGGAACCGGCAGTCCGATCGGGGGGGGTCGCGCTGGCGGTGTCGCTCGACATCGTCAACGCCTTCGGGACCCTCCCCTGGCCGGCCATCAGGGAGGCCCTCGTATACCACGAGGTGCCTCCCTACCTCAGGTCGGTCATCGGGGCCTACCTGCAGGAGAGACGGGTGGACTACGTCGACCGGAACGGGACGGAGCAGAGGAAGGAGGTGACGTGCGGGGTTCCGCAGGGGTCCGTGCTCGGGCCCCTGCTGTGGAACCTCGCCTATGATCCGGTCCTCCGCACCAGTCTGCCCCGTGGCGTGAGTGTCGTTTGCTACGCAGACGACACTCTGGTGGTCGCCACGGGGCCCGACTTCGAGCGGACGCTCAGGTTCGCCGAGCTGGGGGTGGCAATCGTCGTCAGACGGATCCGCGGGCTGGGCCTGGAGGTGGCGCCTCACAAAAGTGAGGCGCTGTGGTTCCACCGGCTCACCCGGGGCCGGGAACCACCGGCCTCGCGGATCCGGGTGGGTGACACGGTTGTCCCGGTGGGGCGGTACATGAAGTACCTCGGCCTCACCCTGGACAGCCGCTGGACCTTCGAGGAGCACTTCGTACGGATGGTCCCCCGAGCGCGACGGGTGGCAGGCGCGCTTCATCGCCTGCTGCCCAACCTCGGGGGACCGGGGGAGGGAGTTCGCCGCCTCTACGGTGGCGTCGTGCGGTCCGTGGCCCTGTACGGGGCCCCCGTTTGGTCGCGAGACCTCGCGGGGGCCTCCCGCTCCAGGGCTCTGCTGAGGAGCCTGGAGCGGATCATGGCCATACGGATCGTACGGGGCTACCGTACTATCTCATACGAGGCGGCGACGGTCCTCGCGAGCTATCCCCCCTTCATCATCCTGGCCGAGATGTACGCAGCCGCGTACGATCTCGGCCGGGGAGGGGGGAACGCGCGGGGACACGAAGTGCGGAGGCGGGAGGCCTTCCGGCGGGTCCTGGGGGACTGGCGCGATGCGCTGGTCCTCCAGGGCGGTACGCGTTCACGCGCCGTCGGAGCCGTCCTGCCCCACCTCGAGGCCTGGGTGCTCCGTAAATGGGGCACTGTCACCTACAGGTTGACTCAGATACTCACCGGGCATGGGTGCTTCGGTGAGTATCTGAGTCGAATAAAACGAGAAGAGACGGCGAGATGCCACCATTGCGCATCCGACCTGGACTCGGCCCAGCACACACTGGAGGTCTGCCCGGCCTGGGCGGCCGAACGCCGAGTCCTGGTCGACGGGATCGGGCGAGACTTGTCCCCGCCGGCGTTGGTCGCGGCAATGCTGGCGGGCGAGGAGGAGTGGAGGGCTGTGGTCTCCTTCTGCGAAGCAGTGATGCTCCAGAAGGAGGCCGCCGAGCGGGGTCGGGAGAGAGCCGATCCCGCTCGAAGGCGGCGGCGACGAGCTCAGTGATCGCCGCCGTCGACGGGCCGCGAGGGCGCACACCCCGCGGGTGCGCCCGGGTCGCGGCCCGGGATGGATGACCCCCAGGTGCGGCCAGGGAGGGTCGTCGGGGGCGCCGCCGGCCGCGCGCCTCTTTACAGCGCGCGGTCCGAGCCGCCCCGCCCGGGGGAGCCTCGCCGAGGCTCCCCGAGGCTCCCCGAGGATGAGCACCCCCTCGTGACGGAGGGGGGGCGACGGCGGGGTGGACCAGAGGGGTTTATCCGAATCCTGGACCACCCCAACGCCGGAGGAGGGCCGCCGCGAGGTTTTAGTGGGTAACCCTAGGATCGGATTTCAGTTTACTGTTTTGGGAGTCCCACACTACCCCTTGCCGTCCCCAGGCGGGGGGTGTGCATAAAGCATTTCCTCGCGTAAAAAAAAAAAAAAAAAAAAAGGTAGAAGTACCATTATAAAGAGGCAGAGTGTGTTTGTTTTTTGAACCATGTTGATGTCAGAAAATACTGAAGGTTTTGAATTATTTTTGCATGTTCTGACATGTTGAAAACTACAGGCTGTCAGTGTATACACACATTGTCATGCTAATAGTCCAGGGAGCGATGTAGTGTTTATACAAGACAGCACGAGGGAAAACCTCATGGATTCGAAAGCTATATGGAGTTCAGATTGACCGATAAATTTATTTGTTTAGAAGTGTAATTGTCTACATTTAACTCCTAATATAGGAGATCTACTTATCCTGCATTCAACTCGGACCCTGGATGTTTAGCAACAAGCTTCTGAGACAAGAAGGGGCTGATTCGAGTACTGGGCACTCCTGGGTCACACATTAACCTCCTTACTGAGTTTAGAATTTTAGAAGTTGACTGAAATTTGAAGACTGCCAAAATTGTGCTGGATGTATGGCAATGTCGGACTAAAAAAATCTACGAGTCGCGGCACATCTGCTGCTGCTGATAACTTCAAGAAGAAAAGACGTGTAGATTGTATCCACAGCTTTGCATGATTATAAAAAAAACTGTGTAAAAGTGTTTCTAAAACTACTTCTTTTTTTACTTTATTTACGTGGGTTTATTTATTTACTCGATGTGCACTTAAATCTATACATATAATAAAATTGTAGGAGAGTCAAAACTGTACATTAAATATTATTTTTTTAGAATACTTGGCATATGATCAACAATTGATACCGAACCTAAGAATATGTTATTTTTAAGGTTAAGGTATAGGAGGGCAAACGAGCAAGCGTGTCACCTGATGGTAAGTGACCAGCGCCGCCAATGGACACATGCAACACATATAGTGTTACAGTTGCGTTGTCAAACTTTAAGGAAGTAGGATGGGGAAGGGAAGTGGGCCTCCGGGTACTTCTCTCACCGAACGAAACGCAGCATGAGCCATTTTACGTCGATCTTCTGAGAGGTCGTGGTATTTCACCGGTCGAGCCGGCCCATTCATGCAGCGAAATGCTTGTCTCTACCACTGTTAATATTTTTAAACTATTAGGGTTCCGTACGATGATGATATATAAGCGCGGGTGAAGCGTCGAAAACAAGCTTTTAATTCTCGTTACTTATTACACACGAATCTATTTTTATCTGAATATAATATTTTATAATGAATCTCTTGATAATAGAAGGGCAGATATTTGGATTTGGACTTTTCGATTCCATACACAAAATATAACTTAACATAACTGCACGCCTTTTTCTACCCGAAGGTGTAAGCAGTGGTTTTTAAGCCTCGACGCACCTTATGTTTATGTCCCAAATGGTATAGGTAGCGAACCTATTGCCATACCGGGCACAAAGTTTTCGTCTAATGGTTAGTAACTGACGCCGTCCTGTTAATACTTACATTTCCTTTTTTTTTCAACAGAATAACTTCAAATTCAGCAACTTTAATCTTTTGTTTAAATACTTGTTTTAGCACCCTGCAAGAGGGGATTTATTTATAAATTATTGTTAGTCCACGTCATCTATATATAGTGCATACACATTGCAACAAACATACTTTCATACAAACTACTAATCCCTGTTTTACCCCTTTAGAACAACAGTATCGTTCGATCCCTTCGTAATAAATGTCTTTATGTTGTATGTAAACTAGCTGACCCGGCAAACGTTGTCTTGCCGAAAAATAAAATTTAAAAAATAGGGGTTGATCGTAGGGGGTTGAAAATTTAGGTTTGCATGTATTTTTGTATCCCGTTTTATAAAAGTGGTAGAGCCAAGCAGTTTGCTGCATGAATGGGCCGGCTCGACCGGTGAAATACCACGACCTCTCAGAAGATCGACGTAAAGTGGCTCATGCCGCGTTTCGTTCGGTGAGAGAGGTACCCGGAGGCCCACCCCCCTTTCCCCACCTTTCCTTTCCCCTATCCCTTAAAGGTCGGCAACGCAACAGTAACATAATATGTGTTGCTGGTGTCCATGGGCGGCGTTGGTTGCTTACCATCAGGTGACACGCCTGCTCGTTTGCCCTCCTATCCCATAAAAAAAAAAAAAAAAAAAAAAAAAAAAAATAAGAAACAGAAATATGTCGAAAAATTAAAAAAAAAATCTGGTTGCCTGTAAAGTCGGTTTTACGGGCGAAGATTTTACGTGACAACGTCTTTTTCTCGGTAGAATATTTATTGATATGAATATAATTAAATTGCACAATAGGAACAAGGAATTGAATGAAAATAAGAATTGCACAAATTACAAACACAGTTTAAATCAAGTTTTCTTATATCTGCCACTTTTTCTTAATATTTGTAATTTTAAAGAATCAATTCGAAAATCAAAACATTTATTCAGATCGAAGGTTCAAATTTTTGCTAAATAAATTTGAAATTAATGAAAATTTGTAAAATAATAATTAATTAATTAATTAATTTTAAACTAATAATTTACTTAACACTATCAACATTTATCAATAGTATGACATAACCTATAAACTCAGTTTCTCAACTTTTGTGTCAATCTAACAATTAATCAATCAATCATAGTTTACGATAATGAAATATCAATGTACAATTATTTACCTTTATTGTTGTAGTTGTTGTAAATGACGAATCTAAGCACTCCACATTTTCACTACAGACACAGCTGACGATACTTTAACCACACGTGTGAACTTGTATTATGACGCTTTCTTGTTTTTCCAACGCCAAGAACGTTCGAGAAAGACAAAGACAGAGACACAAGCATGCGCCGATTCAATGCGCCTAATTCTCTAGTGCTGCGCGCGCGGCAGACCGATCATAGTTGAGTGGGAGAGAGACGCAAGGCATTCGGCGGGCCTCTCTCTCGTTCGGTGACTCATCGTAACGTTACCGAGCGTTACACTTTTTCATAAGTGACTCCCAGCCGCAACCTAATTTAAGACGTTGTCACGTCAAAAAATGTAGGGGTGGGCTACCCTTAACATTTAGGGGGATGAAAAATAGATGTTGGCCGATTCTCAGACCTACTCAATATGCTCACAAAATTTCATGACAATCGGTCTAGCCGTTTCGGAGGAGTATGGGAACGAAAATTGTGACACGAGAATTTTATATATAAGACTAGCTGACCCAGCAAACGTTGTCTTGCCGAAAAATAAAATTTAAAAAATAGGGGTTGATCGTAGGGGGTTGAAAATTTAGGGTTGCATGTATTTTTGTATCCCGTTTTATAAAAAAAATAAAAAACAGAAATATGTCGAAAAATTAAAAAAAAAATTGAGGGGTGGGCTACCCTTGTGATTTAGGGGGATGAAAAATAGATGTTGTCCTATTCTCAGACCTACCCGACACGCACATAAAATTTCATGAGAATCGGTCAAGCCGTTTCGGAGGAGTTCAATTACGCACATCTAGACTCGAGAATTTTATATATTAGATAGATGATCAGTTAAATTTCAAGATTTAAAGTGTTAATAATGCTTTATTGTAATAATTATATTTATTAGCAACATATACAATTAAAAAACTAGCTGAAAACTCGGTCTACTGGCAGCGTGCCCAGAAGACTGACCGCAGTGCCACGCTGAATGGCAATACTAATCCTCTGTGTGAAGAATAGACCAGCACTCTTGACGCAGGAGGCCTCGATCAGTCTCTTTACAAGACCTTTATAAAGTGTTATATTATATAAAATTGTCATGATTAATTTATTTTTTTATTGACGGGCCTCGTGGCGTATTGGTAAAACTACCGGTTGCAGCAATGAGGTCGGGGGTTCGATTCCCACCCGAGCACAAATATTTGTGACAAACATGAATATTTTTGTGGTGTCTGGGTGTTTTTCTATGTATTATAAGTATGTATTTACAAAAGAAAAGTATATATGTATTAATATCCGTTATCTAGTATCCATAACACAAGCATTTAGTAGCTTAGCTTGGAACTAGAGGGCGCTGTGTGTATTGTGTCCAAGGTATTATTATTATTGTGTGGTATTTTGTTTCAATAAATAATAATTCGATTATCGCACTATATAAGCTTTATAGCGAGAACCCGTTCTTTAAAACGTGTTAACATTGGTTAGAACTGGATTAATTTTTATATTTATTGATACTCCACTAGCTGACCCGGCGAACTTTGTTCCGCATCAAAAGTAAATCTTACAGCGTTTACCATGGAAGTATTAAGTACTAAAACTTTACTACAATAAACATGAATTATACATAAAAATCAACCCGTCGGCACCATCCATATATTAAAAAAAAATCACATCTAAATGCGTTGAGTAGATAAAAAAGATCTAAGCATATAAGGGGACAGACAGTGGAAAGCGACTTTATTTTATACTATGTACTAGCAGACCTGACAAACGAAAAAGTATTTTTTACAGCGTTGAAGATTATCACTTTTTTTTACTATATTATACAGAAATTATACATACCGACCAACCCGTTCACAACCTTTATCTATTAGAAAAAATCGCATCAAAATTCATTGTGTAGTTGCAAAGATCTAAGCATATAAGGGGACAGACAGCGGAAATCGAATTTGTTTTATACTATGTAATGAAATGATACTTCCATGTACAAACTCGGGGGACTTAATACTGTTGTGCATTCTCTGCCAGTTGGCCTTTGGATCAAACGAGAATACGTAATAGTTTAGACGACATAGATACAATAAATACATAGTAGACAGATCAAACTATACAATAACTTATCATTAAAGGTGTCGTTAAAGGTCCAGTCGTCGAACGCGCCGTTTCTGAATGTAAAGGTCGCGGCTTCGAATACCGGCTCACACCAATAACATTTCGAAGTTGTTTTCAGAAGTTATATGTGATAGATATCGATGACTGAAAACTTTGTGCCCGGTATGGCAATAGGTTAGCCACTTATTCCATTTGGGAAGTAAACATAACCGGCGAACTTTGTACCGCTTTATTAAATGTCTTTACAACAGAAAAAAACTTAATGTATACTCGTAATAGTAATGTGATGATTTAAATAAATAATAGTTTAAAAAAACTAAAAAACACGCTTTTTATAGAAAACCGAACTAAAAAATAGAAAAATAAAAAAAATATTTTATTTAAAAAAAAGCGTGGGGTGCTTTTTAGATATTAACGAAATGATAATCACTCTACTCATATCTGTCAATAAAATATTTATAACTATTGACACCATGCACCCCACGCTTTTTTTAAAATAAAATATTTTTTTATTTTTCTATTTTTTAGTTCGGTTTTCTATAAAAAGCGTGTTTTTTAGTTTTTTTAAACTATTATTTATTTTCTATTTTTTAGTTCGGTTTTCTAGTCTAGAACTTTCATAGTTCACAAATCGCACCATCTAGTGGCAATCACCGGAAACTAAAAAAGAAGTCGGTTACAAACAAACATACAAACATACAAACCTACAAACCTACAAACCTACAAACCTACAAACCTACAAACCTACAAACCTACAAACATACAAACATACAAACCTACAAACAAACATACAGGTGAAGCTAATAAAAAGCTAATAAAAATAACTTTTGTGT
The DNA here is from genome assembly GCA_905147225.2 of Euproctis similis. NCBI lineage: Eukaryota > Metazoa > Arthropoda > Insecta > Lepidoptera > Erebidae > Euproctis > Euproctis similis. The sequence continues at coordinate 7,741,261 of LR990107.1, forward strand.
GTCAAAAAATCTAAGATTATTATTGGGTCAAGTAGTCACTTTTTCTCCTATAAACTTTATTTTTATTTTCTTAGAGGTAGAATTTTGGAAAATCCTTTGCTGTTGGATTTATACGTTTTAAAAATAACACACCTTCCGTGGTTCGGGTATCAACGATACGCGGTATAAAGTTGTGCATTGATCAGTCGGTCAAATATTCTGAACAATAATATTTTTGGAATGGAATGGCAGATTTCTATCATTTATGTATTGAAACAGTTATACATTGGAAATAATTTTAAATTTTTAAAAATCAATATAGAGGTTTTTTATAGTATAGGGAGGCAAACGAGCAGGCGTGTAACCTGATGGTGAGACACTTGAACACCTATATATAGTGTTACAATTGCGTTGCCGGCCCTTACAATGGGATACGGAAAGGGTCGGAAGTGGGATGGGAAGGGAAGGAGGTTAGAGGTGAGCCTCCGAATCGAACCTCGACCTCTGGATCAGAAGCCGTGTGCTCGACCACTGGGCTACCGAGACTAACTAAGTTTTACACATACATAACATAACATGACATCACGCCTTTTGTTAGCCGAAGACGTAGCCAGTGGCTGTTAAGCCTCGACTCGCCGTTATGTTTACGTCCCAATTGGAATAGTTGGCGAACCTATTCCCATACCGGGCACAAAGACCGCGGGTTGTATAAATGGTTGTATATGTATGTATATATTATGTATATCGCACTTAATTGCATATATTAAATTAAAGCCATCATTTCTCAAAATCATTCCCAATTTCCAAGTACAAAATTAAAATGAGGATAGGTTCAATTTCATAGCCTAAACGAAATATGTTTTCAAACTTTTTTAGTTAAAAGTCTACAATGGCTAAACAACATTTCAAATTTTCATAAAACAACACTATATTTTATGGCTAATTTCTTTGAGACTTATGGTCACATTTAGAACAATTCACACAATTTATAAATTGCAGTCTACGTGTTACCACAAGTTTAGTCGAAATCAAATCAGTAATTTTTACGTTTTTTTTTATGGGATAGAAGGGTAAACGAGCAAGCGTGTTACCTGATGGTATAGTACATATAGTGTTACCGTTGCGTTGCCGACCTTTAAGGGAGTACGATAGGAAAGGATGGGAAAGGGGGGTGGGCCTCCGGCTAAGTCTCCTACCGAACGAAACGTGGCATGAGCCACCTTACGTCGATCTTCTGAGAGGACGTGGTATTTCACCGATCGAGCCGGCCCATTCATGCAGCGAACTGCTTGACTCTACCACTGTGAAAGAGTAACAAACATACATACATACTCACAAACATTCACGTTAATAATATTAGTAATTAGTTTTAGTAATATATAAATTTGTACTAAATCAAAATGACACATCGATTGATTAACATCTAATTTATCAATAATCAAGATCTTAACTTTAATCCGGACATAAAGTTCGTCCACTTAGATAAAATGACGTAGATTTATTGGCCACAAAATTAAATTTTAAAAAAAGCTTTTGCATTTTTTTTAAACTCTTATGATAAAACTGTGTGCAACATATTTCCAGTACTAGGAGCGCATCTCCGGTAAACGGACGTGACGTCAATTTTACACAGACTAAATACAATTGAGTCGTCACAAACGGACTTTTAAGTGGTAAATTTATATAAAAACATGTAAGTGATTTAAAATTATGAATGATCAAAATTTATTTACTATAAATAATAATAAAATAAATAATTAAGTTTTGTATAAAATCGAGAATAATACTATATTGAGTGACTTTTTTTCATTCGATTTTACGATAGAGCGGATCTATAATTTAACATTGCCAAATGAATTATTTCAACATGATGGAGTTTCGGCGATCAGGTGCCCCAATATTTTATTTCCTGTTTCCAATTTATTATTTCCTGTACTTCTTCAATCTTTAATGCATGATAAGTCTTCAATTAATTATTTGTTAGATTAAAGAGGCTGTAAAAAATAAACTATTGAGGCTGACATGTACCTATTTGTTTTCAGTCCTTCAAATTAAAACAGTCTGCGTCTTTACCTTGTGGTTGGGCTCGCGGTTTCTAATTCAAAGGTACAGAATTTGTCGTCCTAATCACCAATGTGTTTTCGAGATTTGTCTGGAGCTAATATTATTAGTAAACTATTGAAACAAAAATGTGTTTAAATATTAAATATTAAATTTTATTAGAAGGGAATCTATTTATTCGGGAATTAAAATTTTCTGAGGCTACGTCAAATTGTTAAATGTCATCTTCTGCCAGATTTATTGATGCTAAATAAAATTCATTTATTTTAGACAAACAGACATTTAAAAAAGAACAGCTGAAAGCATGAAGCTGCTTCTAACGCAGTTTTATTTTAAAATCAGTTTTTATTCTTACGCGAATATTGATTATTAGATTTTTAAAACTCTTTGCTTAATAGAAATATATATTAACAATAGTCAAGTACTAAGAATCGCAACTGTACTATATTATATAACATAACTTCGCGCCTGTTATCTGACGGTGGGGACAGCGGCTGTAATGCCTCAACTCATCGAATCGTTATATTACGACTCAATTGGAATAGATGGCGAACCTATTGCCATACACCGGGCACAAAGTTGTCAGTCATCGATATTTATCACATATAACTACCGAAATTAAATCCGAGAAATCATTGGTGTAAGTCCGAAATCGTACCCACGACTTTTGAATCACAAGCGGGGAGCTCGACCGCTGGACCACCCAGACTGATACTAAAGAAACTATACCTACTATATGCAGTAAGTGTATTTATTTAATTTTGTTTGTAAAATTAAAATAAAACATGTACATTGTCTTTGAAGATGATGATGATACTGATATTCGGATTTGAATAAAACTATTCCTAGCTATATTTTTTTCTGCGTAGTCGGGTAGTTATATTTTTTTTTTCCAATATCAATAACGATTTTCAATTGATTATATGATTAATCGAGAGGGTATTTTAGTAAACGTTTTGTATTTTGAATGCATTTGCCAGTAGTCTGTTTAATTTTATAGTATCTGAAATCGTCTTTTAAACAAATTTACTCGGGTGAGTAGTTTTTATATTATTTATTATTTTATTATAATATTAAATTAGAGATATATTTTTGTGTCACGTTTTAGACATATTTGTGATACATTAATGATCAATAATGATTAAAACACGTCCATAAATCTCTTTAGTAAGGTCTTATTGAACCTCTGCGTTCGTATAGCGGATCATTTTAATAGTTTCAGAGGACCTGCAGTTTTTCTTTTAACTAAGGTTTTCATGACATGACTAAGCAAAAGTCATCACTATATGTTCTGTTAGAAAAACGTAGTAAAAAACGTAAACAAAAATAGAATATTTATATAATATAATATAATAAATGATAGTAAAGTTCTTATAAAATCCATGGTCAATTAAAAATATACGTATATAGTGCGCATTTAAAAGAAAAAAAGGATTTCTGTAAATATTTGTTTTGTATTCAACTGACGTTGTTAATGGAATTCTACAACTAATTTGCAAATTTTACTACTTTTCTGATGTAAAGAATAAAAAGCTTGTAGGTTTGTTAATTGCTTTTTTTGAACGCAATAAGTTCAATAACCACTTATACTATTTCAATAATTCGCAGTAGTTAATCCTTTCTCCAGGCTAGAGTCAAATATAGTCATACTAATACTTATGGAAAGGATATTATTTATTTAGAATTGTGCACATTCCGTTAAACTATATATATATCACTGGCTACCCTCGTAATTTACTTAATTTATTTACTTTATTTCTTTAAATAGTTAAATTACTTACACAAGAATGAAGACCATTATTGTCTTATAATATATTTGTGACCATTTTGTTTTTTGTAAATGTGGATATCCACAATGTGGGGTATTCCAAACTCTATAACCCGTGAATCAGAAACGAACTGCAAAACTAGTAAAATTCTCATCAATATAAAGATATTTAATTGTGTTATTTCAATTTTTTTTTTTATAAATTATATATATATTCTCAGACTTACCAGAGGAAGATACAATGGACAAGCCTTCTACAAGCAATTTTACAGGCGCCAATGAAATAAATATTCAGCGTATGCCCAAGTAAGCTTAAATAGAACAATATCATGCATATCAATTTATACAAATACAATAAGAAATATTCCGATATTGAAGTGAATTGTGAAAAAGTGAAAAAACGGGGTAGTTTTTATGTATAATTTATGTATATTTTATAGTAGATAAAAAGTGTTAATTTTTGAGATTTAGCACTTTAATTGCAAACGCTGGCTAAACCCTAAGTGATAATAATAATAATAAACCACATTATTATATACCTTGAATAGGTGTACAAAAAAGTCCGCAATGGTATACGTCTAAATAGACAATTGCCATCGCAGACTTTTAGAAATAAAAACATGTACTTTAAGAAATAAAAATGGTCAATGTGGGATATCCTCATATCCTCATTGGGGTATCCCACATTTAGCATTTTTATTTCTTTTCTGAGGCGAGACAAAGTTGGCTGGGTCAGCTAGTAAACAAAGGCGCTTTTCGCTGTCTGTCCCCTTATTTGCTTAGATCTTTGAAACCGCAACAGGTTTTGATGCGATTTTTTTTAATAGATAGAGGGTGTTAACGGAGTGGTTTTTATCTATAATTCATGTATGATGTAGTAAAGAAAAAGTGATAAATCCAAAATTTACTTCCTTATTACTTTTGATGCGGAACAAAGTTCACCGTGCTAGCTAGTTCATGTATAATGTATTAAAGTGATAATTTTCGGGATTTAGGACTTAAATAGCAAACGCTGGCTGAACCCTAAGTGATAAGTCAAAACAAAGTATTAACTACAAATATTATATATCTTCAAAAGGTCTACAAAAAAATGCGTAATAATGTATTTTTAGGGATAACCCACCATGCCAATTTATATTTTTTTGATTGTTTCTGATGTGAAACAAAAGTTCGCTGAGTCAACTAGTATTTTATAAGCGATTAAATATATATTTATAAATATATATTTAAAGCATGTCAATATTGTTAATATGTCAATATTTTAGACACACATTCCATGACCAAATCGAACGTGTTCTGGAGGAAGGTGATGTTAGGAGCCTCAAAAATCGACGCGCGTGCATGAAAAGAGTTGTGAAAGTCAACGAAGCGAGTGAGGCGTGTAAGAATCATGCCTTATGGTGCTCTCTCTGCCTGCCCCGCAAGGGATTCAGCGTTAAGTTATGTATGTGTATCAATATTGTGTTAACTATATTTAATTAGTGTTGCATTTAGATGAAGTAATAATTAATAGTAACGTTCAAGACACCGTTAACTTCTAGAGACACAAATGTTATTAGTGTTCAGTTATTCGCTGTTCGCAGTGAAATTTGTCTCACAAATCAATATATATATATACACATCTATATGGCGTTTGTAATCTGTCTGTACGTACATTGGAGGGCAGACGACATATCATGATCGGTACAGATACGAGTAAAGCTTTATTGATCACCAATTTAATTAGTAACAATTTTATCGATGATGAGTCTCGGTGGCGCAGTGGTCGAGCATACGGCTTCTGATCCAGAGTTTCGGGTTCGATTCCTGACACTGGCTCACACCAATGACTTTCAAAATTGTTTTTCGGAAGTTATGTGTGATAAATATCGATGACTGAAAACTTTGTGCCCGGTATGGCAATAGGTTCGCCACCTATTCCATTTGGGACGTAAACATAACGGCGAGACGAGACTTAACAGCCGCTGCCTACACCTTCGGGTAACAAAAGGCGTGAAGTTATGTTATGTATGTTATGAGAACGGTTAGGTCGTAATCGTATAATTTTATTTTATTAAAAATTTAATTGATAGTTTATCATTATTAAAATTTTATTAAATTCATATCGGTGTTCAGAAATCCCAAATGGTGGCAAACCTAATGCCATATCGGACACAAAGTTTTCAGTCATCGATATTTTTTACACATAACTTCCGTGAATAATCTCGAAAAGTCAGTGTTGTGAGCCAGGATTCGAACCCGTGAACTTTCGATTCAGAAGCGCGGTGTTTGACCACTGGACCACCGAGACCGAGACATGATGACAATCGATTGATATTGGTTACTTCCAGCAGATTTGAATTACTTTTAAATTTCGAATGTAGTTTGTTAATAGGTCTCGTAGCACTTTAGAAGTGCTACGCGTAGTTAGCTACGAATTAAATGCTACAACGATCATTTTTATTAATTACTGTTTAAAAGTATATAACATAACTTAATTCCTTTTTCTAACCGAAGGTGTAGGCAGTTGCTGTTAAACCTCGACTCGCCGCTATGTTTACTTTTTCACGAGACACTTTTCACTCATCGATATTTATCACACATAACTTTCATTGGTGTGAGCCAGGATTCGAACCCGCGACCTCTTTAATTAAAAGAAGCGAGATACTCGACTACTAACGAGATTTCTAAAAAGTGTAATATAAAAAATAATAGTGCAGTAAGCAGTTTTTGTATGTTATTTACAGCGCAATAAAACACAAAAACTGAATAATCTCGATCATCACATAATTTTTTGTTTTGTAACAGCATATAGATAAATGTGAAAATGATTTGCACGATCAAAATCATAAAACTATTTGCCGCTAATTTCAAAGTTAATAAACATAATTATTTGTAGTAATTAAGTCTTATCGCATGAATTTCTCAACTATAAATAAAAAAAAGTTGCAAATAAACAAATATCGGAAAGTTTCATTAACTGGCCCTGAATTCCGAGGTACAAATCCAACGGCCCTCCACTATAAGTATAAAAATATATTTAACAAATTATTGAATATTATTTAATAGACTAGCTGACCCGGCAAAAGTTGTCTTGCCAAAAGAATGAAAAAAAAAACAATAATCGTGGAGCGGTGAAAATTTGGGGCTATATGTATTTTATAAGCTTTTTTTTTATATTGTTTCATAAAATAAATAAAAAAACGTATTTTGGGGTGGACTCCCTTAAAATTTAGGAGGATGAAAAACAAATGTCCTATTCTCAGACCTACCCGAGGTACACACAAAATTTCATGAGAATCGGTCGGACTGTTCTGGAGGAATAGAATTATAAACATCGTGACACGAGAATTTTACATGTTGCCGTCTATAATATCCCATACAGTGGGGAACCTATTGCCATACACCGGACACAAAGTAGTTTTCAGTCGATATCTAACACACATAAATTTCGAAAAGTCATTGGTGGTCATCAAAGTTATGATTTGAACCCGCGATTTCTTGATTCAGAAACGGGATGCTCGACCACTGCACTGCCAAGACGGCTAAAAAATTAATATAATTAAAACATAACACATAACATAACTTTACACCTTTTGTTACCCGAAGGTGTAGGCAGCGGCTGTTAAGCCTCGTCTCACTGTTATGTTTACGTCCCAAATGGAATAGGTGGAGAACCTATTGCCATACCGGGCACAAAGTTTGTCAGTCATCGATATTTATCACACATTACGTCCGAAAACAATTTCGAAAAGTCATTGGTGTGAGCCAGAGTCTGGAATCGAACCCGGACCTCTGGATCAGAAGCCGTGTGCTCGACCACTGCGCCACCGAGACTGTATTAATAATGTAATATAATTATGTTTCTTTTATATTTATACCAAGTGAATTTTAATTATTACTTGTTGACCCAATGAACTTAGTTACGCCTGAGAAGCAATAAGAAGAAATTGTGACTTATCCTTAAGAGATAGACATACACCATCACGGACTTTTTTGTAGACCTTTTTTGTAGGAATTTGATTTATCACAATCTCAGAAATTATCACTTTTGTTACTACATTAAACACAAATTATGCATACAAACCGCCCCGTTGACATCCTATATCAATTAAAAAAGCACATCAAAATTCGTTGCATAGTTTCAAAGATCTATGCATATAAGTGGACAGTCAGCGGAAAGCGACTTAGTTTTATACTATGTAATCATTTATTTGTGCATGTGTACTGTAAGTCTGAAGTTTACAAGTTGCAATGATTTAGTATTTTATGTTTCTCAAATATTTTTTTTGTTACTCAAATACATGCTGCGCGGGAAAGTCCAAATATATTCGGCGAGCGCTGAGCGCTTTCAGGAAAAGAGACTTTTTGCTAATATGAAATGTAAACAAACTCTCTCTATATATGATGGCTATGGCCGTTAACAGAGTTGAAGAAAATTGAGAGACAGAGTTTTTCGTGTTCCTCCTATAGGAGGAACACGAAAAACTCTGTCTCTCAATTTTCGGTTTAGATTTTTATTTATTTTTTAAGTAATATCTAATAGTTGTTTGTTCTTTTTTTTTTAAACTAAACATTAATATTGCATTTATAATTCATATTTCGTAATACTACTCTGTGTAAAAAGTATCGGGTATATGTCAATAAAGAGACCCGCGTAAAAGAGGTCGCTCTAATTTTTTTACTGCATGTTGGTAGCACTGCACTGATTTAGCGCGCAAAATTTGAACGGGATCTGTCATTTAATTTGTTTTAAACTAAACTTTTTGTTGGTCATAGTTTTGAGTCCTCGGCGATTTTTACAATGGAAAATATTGTTGAACAAAGAGTGTGCCTTAAATTTTGTGTTTCGAATGATATTTCATGTGGTGAATCACTAAAAATGTTGCGAAATACCTACGGCGAATCATGTATATCGAAAACAAGGGCTTATGAATGGTATAAGGCTTTTAAAGAAGGCCGAGAAGTAGTAGTAGACTTGCCTCGTTCTGGTAGACCTTCAACCGCTACGACCAAAGAAAACATCGACAGAATCAAGAAGCTAGTGCTCGAAAATCTACGTATGAGTCTGAGAGAGTTGGCTAGTGAGGTGAACATATCTTTTAAGTCTGTCCACAATATTCTCATTGACATTTTAGTCATGAAACGCGTCGCCGCTCGACTAGTTCCAAAAGAGCTTAATTTTGTTCAAAAAGGGCAGCGACAGCATGTCGCTGAAGACATGGTTTCCCGAGCTTCTACGGATCCGACCTTTATGAAACGTATAATAACTGGCGACGAGACATGGGTTTATGCACAGAAATAGATCAAGATAGAACGGCCGCGATGTCATATTTCCATACATTTCGAGCGTGTCACTTTTTTGAAAAACCACGCCCACAGCGTGACGTCATTTTCATTGTGAGCGAGGCGACTAGTTAGGAGACACACACATTAGATTATCGATGTTAATATCGGCAACGTGTGTTAATTTTATTATTTTTATATTTTACCAACTTTATTGATTTTGTGTAACGATAATCATAGAAAGTAAAACATGTTAAATACTTTAATCCGACATATTAAAACCTAAAACATATTTTTCCAACAGTATATAAAATTTAGTTATAATTATTATACTGTCCTTGAAACTATACATATTTATTAAATATTTGTCTTTTTGTAAGGGTTGGCCTCACAGTCCTGGTTAAATAACGAAGCCGAACGTCTACATATACCTCGGTTACTGCCCGTTTGAGAAGAACGAAATGATTTTCCATTGGCGATTGGTCAAATTGGTGAAAACTTATACTGTCAAATAAACTGCTGCCAATGTAATTACGAAGCACTTTGGTTGAAATTTGTGGTGTTATAATAAAGTAGGGACAAAGCAAGACATGAGCTGATACTCAAATTATTATTGAATTAATTTATCGATAAGTCCTAAGACTCAACGATACATGGAGTGCCCATCTCTAACATTCGAAGGCCAAACACAGCGATTAACAGACACAGCGATCAACTAGCAGGTGTATTGTGTATTTCGTTCGATTCGACGTACATTACGCGTATAATTTATACGCGCAATGTTTTTGTATACGAGCGTTGAATGCGGACAGCAATGGATATTTATCATAACGAAAAAATATACAACTTGTGATCGTAATTATTGAACATAGTAAAAGTAAAACAATAATTTATAATCTCAAAAAAATACTTTCTACTGATTTTCTGTACTTACTGATCATACGAAATATTTCCTTTTTTCATATTTGATTCACTACTTTTGTTTTTAGAATTTGCCACAGCATAATAAGGCATATATGTGACGTTTTATCTATTTTTTTACGTCCTGAACGCATGGCAGGAACGCTCGTTGCGTAATGAGAGCGAGTTTCGAAAAGCATGCAATATAGTGCATGGTTTTGGCACGCTTGCCACGCCTATTCGCCGTTCTATCTTGATCTATTTCTGTGGGTTTATGAGTATGACATGCAAACAAGCCAACAGTCTTCAGAATGGCGTCTCGAAAACGAGCCGAAACCCAAAAAACCGCGGCAAAGTCGCACCAAAATCAAGGTGATGCTGACACTTTTTTTGACTACCGTGGTGTGGTTCACTCCGAATTCCTTCCAGAGGGAGAAACAGTGAATAAAGAATATTATTTAGGCGTCATGAAGCGTTTGCGTGAGAGTATCCGCCGAAAACGTCCAGATTTGTGGCGACACAACTCATGGATGCTGCACCATGATAATGCACCATCACACACAGCCATTATAGTGAAAGAGTTTTTAGCGAAAACTTCAACAAACGATCTCGACCAAGCACCCTATTCACCTGATATGGCTCCGTCTGACTTTTTTTTATTTCCCAAGTTAAAATTACCACTTCGAGGAAAACGTTTTGAGTCAATAGAAGCCATAAAAGAAAATTCGCTTAATGAGCTATAGGCCATACCGCAAATAGCCTATGAAAAATGTATGGAAGACTGGGTGAAGCGGTGGAGATGTGCCTACTTTGAAGGCGATAAAATAAATTTAGATGAATAATTGGTATTTTTTGTTTTATTGACAAATTGCCGATACTTAGTACACAGAAGGTATATTAATGCAAATATATTTTGCATTAATATACCTTTGACGGGCCTCGTGGCGCATCGGTAAAACTACCGGCTGCAGCAATGAGGTCGGGGGTTCGATTCCCACCCGAGCACAAATATTTGTGACAAACATGAATATTTGTGTGGCGTCTGGGTGTTTTTCTATGTATTATAAGTATGTATTTACAAAAGAAAAGTATATATATGTATTAATATCCGTTATCTAGTATCCTTATCACAAGCATTTAGTTGCTTAGCTTGGAACTAGAGGGCGCTGTGTGTATTGTGTCCAAGATATTATTATTTATTATTAAGTATATTAAAGAGAAAAGAGTTTTAAATTGCATATTTTCTCAGATGTATGTATGTATTTAAACAGTATCGGTGGTCCAGTGGTCGAGCACCCCGCTTCTGAATGAAGAAATCGCGAGTTCGAAACCTGGCTAACACCAATGACTTTTCGAAATTGTTTTCGGAATATGTGTGATAAATATCGCTGACTGAAAATTTTGTGCCTCGCATGGCATAGGTTCGCCATCTATTCCATTTGGGACGTAAGCATTACAGCATCTGCTAGAAAAAATCATGAAGTTATGTTATGTCTCGGTGGCCTAGTGGTCGAGCACACGGATTCTGAATCCAGAGGTCGTGGTTCGAATACTGACACTGGCTCACACCAATGACTTTTCAAAATTGTTTTCGGAAAGTTATGTGTGATAAATATCGATGACTGAAAACTTTGTGCCCGCTATGGCAATAGGTTCGCCACCTATTCCATTTGGGACGTAAACATAAAGGCGAGACGAGGCTTAACAGCCGCTGCCTACACCTTCGGGTAACAATGGCGTGAAGTTATGTTATGTTATGTTATCAGATCTATTGGCTTTATTAACACCGACGGTGTGACGACACGATTTTGTTTTCAACTTGTTTTAAACTATTAGTTGTTAATTTCATTATGGAGTTGAATTCTTTAAATTATTTGTTATTAGTTTGCATGGCATTGTGATACATATATTTTGATTTATTATCCCGGGGAATGCATCACATGAATTATTTATACTTTTATTAATAAATATAAGACTGAGTTGTGTTAAAATTACATTTAAATAGTACCTATTATCCCAAGGGTCTAAATATTATGATTCTGTTTTACGATTGACCAACAACGACCAATCAAAAAAGATCATCACAACCTTTCCAATTTAAAATATTATAATAATTAATCATTAGTGGTTGGATTCTTTTTTATTTCATTGAATTAATATTAATATTTCAAAATACTCGATTATTTCATCCATCAATTAGTATTTAAAAGTCTTTGAAAAGAACGCAACTGAGAGTTATTATTAATAATCTATGCTTTTATTTGATTTTAGCGAAATGTTGGGTGCTGTTGGTGTGATGACACTACCAACCGTTACTGTCCAAAATAAAATGAACAGTACCTTAATAACGCATCTAATCCCGGAAGGTATTAAGAAATTGAAAACGACCACATTTCTGTCGACATCCCAAAAAATATCCTACCAAATCGCTTTGAATCCCACACAAGTGATAATACAAAAGGACTCTAGATCGGACATTGTGAATGGATCAAGATTGGAGACCACCGCTATGGTCAAGAGGACAATCAAAATATTAGCGCCACCTAAAATTTCATATCGTACAACTATTACCATAGGCCACCCTGGCAGCCCATTAAATTCAGTAGCACCTGAACAAACGAAACCGGAACCACCTCCAACTATCAAAGTATATAAACCTGCTGTTGACACGGAAGCCACGAACTCTGGTCCTAATGCATGCGGTATGTATTCCTCTAAATACACTATATGATTAGCTGAGACTAGCCATTACCTCAGCAATTTACAGTTTACAATTTACCTCATCTAAGTATGTTTAAATATCACATGTAGTGATATATTAATTCTAGTATCTTATGACTCTTGAGAAACTGTCTCCTTTTAGCAGTGAATATAGACTATAATATCTAAACTGAATAGAAAATTTATTAATAGACAAGACTAACAATGGATTATGTGTGAATAGGTATTCAAAGATATCAACGAAGCGTGTGTAATGATATTCCTGCAATGCTTATGTGGAATAATTAAAAAAAATGGAAATCATTCATATATATTCATATATCTTATTCCGCCCTTATTCACTATCGCTATCGCTCCACTCGAAGTGTAGTCGACACAACATGTCATCAATTTCCATTTCCAATTTCCATTCTCTTCCATCACTCTTCGCCTCCACGCCTTCTCCTTTCATACTCATGTCCATTTTTATACAATACGTCTATCTCTTTTGGGACTCTCCTCCACCTGGCCCAGTAACTGATCTTCAAAATTGTCCAATAAAGCGTATTAACTAATTTAAATATCTGAAAATATGTATGTATATTCATAGGTATTTTTTTTTTGGTAAATAAATAATTTAAACTTATAATACAAATGTATCGTATCTGTGAACTGCACAATGGAATATATTGGATTGTACAGAACTGAATTTCAGAATTTTAAAGGTATTGTCTTTCACATCCAGCTCGCACAAGCGGTTCGCCATATTGGCTCTTAGCTAAATGGCATGCACGTCGTTCACTTCGAAAAACGAACCAAGGTTTGTAAGAAATATCAGTGAAAACAATATTATACACATTTGTATTAACAAAATTATTTAAACTCAAATTAGTAATCCGCTTTTGGTAAACATTAAACTAAATTCGAGCTATTATTATGCGTTCCAAATTATGGAAGATGTTAGAGTATGTCGGTACGAAATTCCTGTAAATAGTTTAAAGGGATAAATTAATGATTAAATAATTAAATCTCAGATTGATTAATTAATTAAATCTCAGAGATTTAAATGTAAAACAACATAATATGTATAATGGACAATGTCATATATGGTTCTGTGGTGATTCGGTAAAGTGATTCGGATGAAAACCATCGATATTCGCAGGTCGGGCGTTCATAATTATTTTCAGCAACCAGGTTTTGAATCAAAAGTCTCGGATTCGTATCCTAGTTCACGCCAATGACACCAATTTATCTTATTTCAGAATTTCAATGTAATAAATATAAAAAATGGACTAAATTGCGTTTAATGTATGGCATATATTTATAGTATATGGACCGAAAAAATGGCGACTAGTGACTTGTCGCTGTCTATAGCCTCTGCAGTACTAAAGACGTGAAATTACAACCAAAAATACATAACTCAGGGTACTCTCACGGTTAATACCAAGGATAAATAAAGACAGCTTCTTTATTTCTTTTTAAGCTGAATCCATCAAAATGCTACTATTTTAATTCACGAACTATATTGTGTTATGTAAGATATATAAGAAATATAGCCACTAGCTGACCCTGCGAACTTTGGCCCGCCTTATTATATTACTTATTATAGTACGTTCTTCATATAATAGTTAGTAATACCGTGATAATATACAATAAAGTAGCTCAATTAAGAAGAAGAAGGAAGTCTTGGTTACGGAACATCCGTGAGTAGACCGGTATAGTCTCTGTAGAACAGCTCTTCACTTAGCCCAAAACAGAGACAATTTCGGGAAGCTGACGGCCAACCTTCAGCAATAAAGAGGCACAAGAAGAAGAAGCTTAATTAAGACCACCAAGTAAGCAATTTGTGTGCACCAGAATTCGTACTAGAAACTTTTTGATTCAGAAACTGGCTGCTTAATCTACAGTTTCACCGGGTACACGTGAATCTGTGATAAATTCTATACAAAAAAAAACTAAGTTTGGATATGGATCATGCCAATTCTTTTCGTGATAGGCAGAAAGAACAAAGATTAGGCTTCTGACGTCACCATACGTTAGGACACATTCAATTTGTCCTTTGATGGTTTATCGTGGTCTTTATCGACTCCTAAATATTTCAACTTTTGTTCTGCATGTCTTTTTAGTAAGCCTTGCATCTTTACAGTCATTACTTCCACATGTCCAAATCATCATCAATCAGAATGCCATGTTCATTCATATTTTAACACCGACACTCAAATTTCAATCAAACTTCCTACCATACTATCATATTTTAGACGCAGTCTGCGAGCATTCATCTACAAGTCCACAATAAGAAAATACATACGTATACAATTTCACGCAGGGTAGGCAGAGAGGACAGAGCGAAATAAGGCACGATTCTTACACACCTCACTCGCTTGTTTGACCTTCATAACTCTTGTCATACAAGCTCGTAGATTATATATATAGAATAGAAAATATTAAATAAAATAAAGTTTTTTTTTATTTCTTTAATTTTATATAATGTTTTACAGATAGCTCCGTAGATACTTCAAATCAGGCTGCTGGTGAATCGAACAAAGTGAAGCCTGTTTTGACATGTGGAGGTGGGGTATAATATTTTTAAGTTAAGTTGGTAATAAATAAATAAAATAATAATTAAAAAATAATGTAGATGATACGTAGATCTAGATGGACGCGGTCTTGCAGTAGTTATGCATGAAATATTAACGTTGCTGGTTTGTCAGACTTGGACTGTCGAGACAATTATAACTAGGTGCTTCGAGTCGGAGGAATAAGGAATGTACGATGAAAAAGTTTTTCCAGTGATAAATATTTTATAGAAAGAAAGAAAGAAATTCGACGGGCCTCGTGGCGCATTGGTAAAACTACCGGCTACAGCACTGAGGTCGGGGGTTTGATTCCCACCCAAGCACAAATATTTATGAGAAACATGAATATTTGTGCGGCGTCTGGGTGTTTTTCTATGTATTATAAGTATGTATTTACAAAAGAAAAGTATATATGTATTAGTATCCGTTATCTAGAATCCATACCACAAGCATTTAGTTGCTTAGTTTGGAACTGGAGGGCGCTGTGTGATTTGTGTCCAAGATATTATATTATTATAAAGACACTTTAAGAGTAGAAAAAAAAAGAATGTCACACTAATAAAATAAAACTGACTATTGCCTATTAATTGACTAATTAACTAATTTTTAATTGACTATTTACTATTAATAAAATGGATAAAAAATACCAAACAATTGTAGAAATGTTGTGATTGATACTTTTGATTTCTTGCAGATCGATTCCTCTGTATTCCCAACCAGGGTACCAACGAATTGGAAGAATGGCAGTCTCAACTGACTTCTGAAGGTAAGATAAGATATATTAATACGTTTATTAATAAAATCATTCATGTAAACTTGATTCTGATAACATTGATTAGTAGATACTTATAATATAAACAATTCGAACATTTTTAGTACAGATAAAAAAACAAAACAAAATTAGTTTAGACTAATATTGTAACAGTTTGTCGTGGCCATAGGACTAATATTACGTCAATACCTAATACAGACAGGCAGGCAACTGTTGTTATAATTATTTAGGAGTACTAATAAGGTCAGTTATTATATGATATATTATCTTTTTACAGTCATACCTGCATATTTACTGACCCCTAATTACTCTGGTAAGATGTCAAACTTGACATGTTTCATTTCGGATATTGATTTTTCAATTTATTTTGTAGAGTTTTTTTTATTTATTACACACTTTTTGTCTGGTTTCACATAAATAAGTTGTCTAAGGTAAGGCAATTCTGCGTTTGATAAAATTGCATGTAAATACGATGAATTTATTATTTGGTGTATATGTTTACGGAAATGTATGTAATCCGTCTTTGTATACAATTCCTAGGAAATGTATGTAATTCCTGAAATGGCACCGAAATTTGTGAAATAAATTAAATTAAATTAATTAAATAATTGGGTCCGAGTGCTCGTGCACTTTACAAATATCTTGCAAAGAGGCTGATCGAAGCCTCTCGCGACCAGAGGGCTGGTCTGTTCTTCGCACAGAGGATTAGCATTGCCATTCAGCGTGGCAACGCGACCAGTCTTCTGGGCACGCTGCCAGTAGACCGAGACGCGGAGAAATTTGATTTCAGGTAGTTTTTTAATTGTATATATTGTAAATAATGTAATTAATTTATTTGTTCTTATTATTGTAAATAAAATTACACATTTCCTAGGACATCTATGCATTAAATAGTTTTTCAAACAATATTTTATACATTTCCTAGGATTTGTATACAATTCTTTGACTTCATACATTTCTGGTAACGTAAATAATTGTACTGTAAAATAATTTAAAAAAAAAACATAACCAGCTTCAGCTGTCGAATATCTTTTTAAAATTGTGATGTTGTAAAATATTTTGATGCATCCCAGATATCGATTAGTAAACAACTAAACAAGTTTCTTGGTGAGGGTTTGTTTTTCTTTTCTTTTGTTGCTATAATGTAACTTCTCTTAAAATCTGAATTAATATCTGCTTACGTAAATTTCAAAAGATTTTTTTTTTATAAACTCCTTCAGTAAATATCAAATAGATGTTCGCTTTTAGGACTCTGAATAGATTTTGCCAATTTCATTAGTGTAATGTATTTAATAATACCATATGTATGGAGACAGTTCAATTGTTATTTTAACTCTTTTGCCTAAATCATCTGTGTGTTTTGTTTTGGAAGTCTGCATGAGAAATTTATCATATATTTATTATTGAATTTTAATTAAATTTTAACGTATTGCAGTTTCATTTTATTAAACAAGTATATTAATATTAAGGCAACTTATGAATAGACGTCAGCAGATATTCCCTTTATGCTAAGGTGTTAGAAGAACAATTGTCCAATTTGGTGGCCTAGTGGTTTAGAAATAGTACTACTACGTAGAAAGTATTGAGTTCTTAACAGTACCACCAAATATATTTCGGAATGCGGTGATTGAGAAAATACAAGCAATAAGATTTTTTTTGGTGGTAGCGAGTCCAGGCATAATTAGTGCTGCCTGCACATTTTGGTTTTAGGGGTGTGAAGGTGCAAAGAAGAAAGAAAAAAAGCATATGTTTTGATAATATTATTCCAGATTATTTAAATTTGGGCCCAAACCAAGAACCACTCGTAGAAAGTGACAATGAATTCATTCAGAGATTACTGATCTACAAAGATGATGATACCTTCGGTGGCACCATTCCGTTGCTGAACAGCAGAGAAAACAAGAAAGACGAGAAAATTTGGAAGCAACACAAGCCCATCACAGGTATTTTTATTGTGGACCCATATCTCTTGCAGAATAGCGAACTGAGCGCCATTGGACGCGATTTTTACACACCTCATTTTCTTTTTAGACTCCTGTAGCACTCTGGTCAATGTTTTAAAGACCGTAAGGTCAATTTCAATAACCCTAGCGATACAGACACATGTAACAATTCATTAACCACTATACTATTAATCAGAGTTGTTCAAAAAATTAAACTAAATCAAATCTAAATAAACTCGTTGGTGTTTACAGACCCATGAATATCCTTACATAGTATAAAACAAAGTTGCTTTCCCTGTACCCTTACATGCTTAGATCTTTGAAACTACGCAAAGGATCTTGATACAGGTTTTTTTTTAAAGATAGATGCTTTCCACGGGGTGGTTTGTATGTATAATTCCCTTATAGTGTTGTTAACAAAAAGTGTCATTTATCGAAATTTAACACCTTAATTGCAAACGCTGTAAAAATTGCGTATTTATGCGGAACAAAGTTCGCCGGGTCAGCTAGTATAAATATATATACTAAATTATTACTAGTAATAAAGTATAAATAGTAGTAATAATATACTTTAAACCTAGCATATTACTAAAATTAAATTGCATATTATCGTGTGCCCACAAGAAAAGGGAGACACTTTAGTAGAAGTAGAGTAAAAAAACCTGGAGGTAATCACCACGAGCGGCCAGATTTGGAACGTAGTTGCTGTCAGCAGAAAGGCCGAATCTAACATTGTTCAGTGACACTTTATACTTATATGTATAGTTTTTAACTATTACGATGGCTGTGAAATTTATTCCCGGCGTATGGTAATAGGTTCGCCACCAATTGCATTCGGGACGTTAAACGTAACGGCGAGTCGAGGCTTAACAGCCACAGCCTACACCCCTTCGGGTAGAAAAAGGCGTGAAGTTATGTTATACTATTACACGAGTAAAATGTTTAGTCGAGATGTTTTCAGGAAATATTATTGCAACTACAGATTAACGTTGATTTTCGGACCTGCAAATATTTTTGACATGCATGCACAGGGAATTGCAAACGATGCCTGAATATTTACGTAATCAAATAAACAACGCAGTACATCGGTCTCAAAGCGTTATATATTTATCCTTTAAATGGGAAGTTAAAAGCAACGCTTGATTATATTATTTACTAGCTGACCCTGCAAACTTGGTTTCGTCTCGAAAGATACAAATAAAAGAATCTATCTACAAAAAAGGTAAACAATTTAATAAAATATTTTTTCTTCAAAAAGTTGCCTCAGTCACTCCTTATTACACCAGCTGCCAATAAAAGTCTCGTCAGAATCGGTCAAGCTATTTCAGAGATTACTCGGAACAAACAGAGAGACAGACAAAAGTTTTAAGAAATGTTATTCTGGTGTATTCACCGTACCTATATCGTAGCGTATCTAAAACTGACACATCAATTTTATTTATATGTATAGGTACAGTTTATATTTGCATCCAACTTAAGTAAACCACAAATGATGGTAACGATCTTTGTGGGTATATTTTTCTTTTTTTTTAAATGATCATTACGTATACGTATAGCTTCTGATCGTAATAACGTAATACACGAGCCCGTGTTAGTATTCGACATACGGCCAATTGCTAACGAATGTGTTATGTAATATTAGGTACTCAGGCGAAAAATGATATTTTTTTCGTTGTTTTTCTCGCAACTGTACCTATCTACCTTCCTTTTTTATCTGACGGTGTGGCCTGCGCGAATTATGCTGCGCCTCTGTTTTCCTGTTACCATATTTAATAGGCTGCGGAACCTATTGCCATACATCGGCTACCATTTAGTAAGTAACTCTATGGACATTTAACACATATAACTTCCGAAAAGTCTTCTGAAGAGTCATTCGTGTGAATGTGGATTCGAACTCATGAGTCAAGATCCAGAAAACAGCTTAGTTTTAATGCAATAATGCGTCGCCTTTGCATGTGTATATAGTAATAATAAATTGTTCTGCCTGGCCTCTACTGTATCTACTGTCTCTGCGGCCCGTGCTAAAAGTTTTGATTGGTTATATGTTTTATATGCGATGTAACATAATTATTTAAATTACATTTAGATACTAACGAAACTTCATCTACTTTGTCTTGAATGATATACTAAGCGATTGGGATATTAATCTATTTTTTCTTATAAATGTTATATATATAATTAACAGTGGTAGCGCCAAGCAGTTCGCTGCATGAGTGGACCGGCTTGACCGGTGACATACCACGAGCTCTCAGTGGCTCGGGCCGCGTTTCGTTCAGTGAGAGAGGTACCCGGAAGCTCACTTCTCTTCCCCATCCATCTCCCTTACAGATCGGCAACGCAACTGTATCACTATATGTGTTGCAGGTGTCCATGCGCGGCGCTGGTCACTTACCATCAGATGACACGCATGTTCGTTGGCCCTCCTCTCCCCTAAAAAATATCGTTATTTTAACTTAATTTTATCCTAAATCGCTGCACTGAATGGCGACGTGGTGCAATGGTAAAACTACTGATATCAGAATTGAGGTTGGCGTGTTCAATTCCCACCTGTGTACAAATATTTGTGACAAGCATGCTTTTTATATGTATTATTATCGATTAACTAGTGTCCAAAACACAAGCATTTAGTTGCTTAGCGTGGAACTACAAGATGCTGTGGGTAATGTGTCCAAGATATTATTATTATTACTATTTTGTGTGTGTGTTCTCAAGTGGAATCGAGAATGGTTTAAATTATACTTGCAGTATAGATCAATAGTCTAGATACTGACATCAGCGGCTGCTGCCGAGCTTATTTGTGAATCTAAATCATCCTTGAATACACTTCAACACACCCAAAAAAATCTTTGAAGTCGGTCCAGTCCTTTAAGAGTTCGCTGTGAACACACTTAAAGAAGAATAATTTATGTAAAGATAAGATATTTAAAAAAGCCTTAACTTATAAAAAAATAATTGACCTACGGTGCCGAAACGTGGACGCTCACGGTGGGGCTAGTCCACAAATTTAAAGTCGCTCAGCGAGCTATGGAGCGAGCTATGCTTGGGGTATCTCTGAAAAAAATAAAAACGTATATTAATTACTTTGCGAAATAAATGGTATTATCGAACAAAGCTCGGGCTGTCGCGAATTTATTTACAGATTCAAAGATGAATTGATAAAGTTTTTCTTTATAATGTATTTAATTTAGAACTTTTAGGATTTCGCGACACGATAATCAGAGTGCTTGTGACCACTGCCAGTGCAAGGTGGTCGAAACGTCAAACTATTCAAGGTAAATAACGTTTGCCTAAACGTGTCGAATTTCATTCACGTTCAATCATCATTATCATCATCATCAGCCTGTTGTAGTCCACTGCTGGACATAGGCCTCTCCCAATTTGCGCTACAACATCCGATTCTCTGCCTTCCGCATCCAGTCTTTTCCAGCAGCCTTTTTGAGGTCGTCTGACCACCGGGCTGGTGGGCGTCCTACACTACGCTTACCAAGTCACGGTCTCCACTTAATGACCTTCTTGCCATCGGTCCTTCGGCAGATGTGATCAGCCCATTGCCATTTCAACGAGCTTATTCTACGAGCTATGTCGGTTACTCCAGCACTCTGTCGGATATACTCATTTCTAAGTTAATTTCAGAGATACCTCAAGCATAGCTCGCTGAGCGACTTTAAATTTGTGGACTAGCCCCACCGTGAGTGTCCACGACGTTCACGTTTCGGCACCGTAGGTTATAACTGGTTATTGTGGTATAGGCAAGTTGAAGACTCGACGCAGTTTGCCAAATGCGGCCTAACCCAGCTGAATCCTCCTGTCGGCTTCCTTCTCGAAGTTTCGTCTACCTAACTGAATAGTTTGGCCTAGGTAGACGTATTTGTTAACAACTTCAAAAACCGACCCTTCGAAACTTTTCGGTCTGGGCACGACATGTTCATTGAACATGACCTTGGTCTTGTCCAAGTTCATGCCCAAACCGACACGCCGGGAGGATTCGTCTAGGCTGCGCAGCATTCCGCTTAACTGTTCCAGCGTCTCTGCCATTACAACGATGTTGTCGGCGAACCAAAGGTGCGAGATGTACTCACCATTCACGTTGATAGCCTGTCCAGTCCAGTCCAAGGTCTTGAAGACGTCCTCCAGAGCGTTGGTGAAGAGTTTGGGAAATATGACATCTCCCTGTCTTAGACCTCGATTCAGCTCGCTGGAGTTCGTCACTTGCTCCTGGATCTGGACAGCCATCGTGGCTGTGTCATACAAGCATCTCAACACCTCGATATAACGCCAGTCAATCCGACAACGTTGCCATGCATCCAGAACTGCCCAAGTTTCGATGGAGCCGAAGGCTTTTTCGTAATCCACGAATGCCATACACAGCGGCTGATTGTACTCTTCAGTCTTCTGTACAATCTGCCGAACAGTATGGATGTGGTCCATGGTACTAAAGCCTTTTCGAAACCCGGCCTGCTCCGGAGGCTGGAATTCGTCGCGTCTTGCAGCGAGACGATTCGTGACGACCCTCGAGAACAACTTGTAGATATGGCTCATTAGTGAGATGGGTCTGCAATTCTTCAGTAAGGTCTTATCACCTTTTTTGAAGAACAGCACCACCGCTCCCACTCCAAGCCTGTGGTGTTATACCCTGGTGTATGGCGGAATCAAAAAGACTTGCTAATTCCTTTAGTACTGGAGTTCCGCCGGATTTTAGAAGTTCTGTTGTAATTCCGTCATCACCGGGTGCCTTGTTGTTCTGAAGTTGCCCGAGAGCCGCCCTAATCTCGCTTTCTGCAATTACGGGGATGTCCTCACTATAGTGACGCGTTAGTGGGGCTCTATGGTCATCGTCGCTGTGTCCCATCGGCTTGGTCATCCGTGTGGAATAAAGGAGTCCATAAAAAGATTCGATCTCTACGAGAATCTCAGGCTTAGAGGTGACGACACGTCCATCCGCAGTTTTCAGCTTCGTCAGATGGGGCCTTCCAAGTTGCTGAGCAAACACATTCGACCCTTTGTTGCGGTCGATCGCGTTCTCGATTACTCGAGTGATCGCTCGACGAAGGTCCCGCCGCATCAGCTTTCTAATATGCAGGTTTAGGCTTCTCCATTCTGACGAAGACAGCTGATCGGATGGAGTTTCTCGCCTTTGCCTCATCAGCTCAAGTGTCTCGGCAGAGAGTTTGGACTCCTTTTTCTGCGATCTCGGGAACAACCTTTGAGACCCTTTCCTCAGCGTGTTGACCACAGTATTAGTCTTTTCGTCCACATCGCGTGTGGTTTATTATACTATTTTTAAGTTATATTTGGAACTTTTCGGTTTCGGCTATTTGGAACGGCGTAGGTCGGAGATTAGACCTTATCTTCCGAGTCCTTTCAGCTTTCAAGTTAATATTTAGAGAGCCCCGAAGAAGTCGGTGATCACTTCCACTTGAACCTGTTGATCACGGAGACATCTCTAAATATATGCTTAATATCCGTAATGATAAAATCTATTTCGTTCCTTGTCACAGAATCGGGACTTCACCAGGTCCACCTCCTGTGGAGACCCTTCTTGAAGAAAGAGTTCATCAAGAAGAGCCCTTCAGACTCCAGGAAGTTGACCAGCATCTGGCCCCTGTAATTTCGGCACCCCAAGCCATACGGACCGATTTTCGTATGGCCGCGTTCTTGTACTCCCACTTTGTCATTGAAGTCCCCATAACAACGTTGTAGTGAGCCTTGGCGGTACCATGTATTGCTTTTGCAATATCCTCGTACATCGCCTCGGCTATCTCGTCAGAGTATGTCGAGGTCGGCGCATATACCTGTATTACCTTCAGGGTGTACCTGTTGGAAAACTTCAATACAAGGTACGCTACCCTGGTCGACACACTTCATCTTCACACAACGCTGCTAACGAGGTCCTTATGAACGAGGAAAACAACACCCCCCTGGGAGAGCTTTTCACCTTCTCGAAAGTAAAGCAGACTGTAGGGTTATCGTGTGCTCCCCCTCTCGCCGGACTCCAGATAGCCCCAGAATATGCCAGTTCAAGTAACCTTGCTCTACCTCGAGTTCGGTGAGGTGTTGGTACTTGGTCCAGCCGAAGACTACGTCAGTTATAAGTAGCTACGCGTAGTTGTTTTTGACAGCCTGCCGTTACTCGGATATTCTTCGCAACCCCTGTCCCAACGTTACCACGACCGCTGCCTTGGCCGGGAGTAGCGGGACCACCGGGAACTGGGGGCCGTTGCATCGGTGCTTTTTTCATAAGGAGGGTTTTGCCCATTGTCCCCACGCTGGGCAAACGGGTTGGAGACCGCAGAGGAAAACCTTTTTAGTTAGGGACGCTGCTGCCCGCCCCTACCAAGAACATTTAGGTCGACCCATATTTAGGAATGGTTATCCGTTATATGTTTTTCTTTCTCTCCCGGCTGACTGAGAGAAATTTGATTGACTAATCACGTTCAATATATTTATTTAATTATTTAGCCTGGCAACAGTAGTTTTGTACTGCCATATTACATGAATAGGAAGTACAAATGCCATTGTTCAGCTCCTTTTAGTCGTAGCGTGATGATATACAGACACGTATTCCTGGATAAACGGGGTTACTGATAGTATTTTATTATTATATATTTCAATCCAACAGTAATAGCTTTTTTGACAAATTAATTTTGTAGTTCCCTGAAATTATCGAGTTCAATTAAACTGACTAAATATTACGCTTAACCGAGTAATATTCAATATATTTATTGAAAAGCAATCATTCTCTGTCTGTTATAAGCGGTTTAAGTGAATGATTTTATCAAGTAACAGTCAAATTATTCTGTCCGGG
This sequence comes from Euproctis similis, assembly GCA_905147225.2. Lineage (NCBI taxonomy): Eukaryota > Metazoa > Arthropoda > Insecta > Lepidoptera > Erebidae > Euproctis > Euproctis similis. The sequence continues at coordinate 7,766,030 of LR990107.1, forward strand.
AACATTGGAGACTACTCGATATTATTCGATATAACAATAGCTTAGTCTCTATTTACCACAGTGGCAGAGCCAAGCAGTCCGCTGCATGAATGGGCCGGCTTGATCGGTGAAATACCACGACCTCTCAGAAGATCGAAGTAAAGTGGCTCATGCCGCGTTTCGATCGGTGAGAGAGGTACCCGGAGGCCCACCCCCCTTCCCCCATCCTTTCCTTTCCCCTATCCCTTAAAGGTCGGCAACGCAACAGTAACACTGTATGTGTTGCTGGTGTCCATGGGCGGCGTTGGTTGCTTACCATCAGGTGACACGCCTGCTCATTTGCCCTCCAATCCCATAAAAAAAAACCACGTATATGTACACTTTCATATTGTTTGTAGTACAAAACTAAAAACGTCAAAATGTGCAGGGTGAGAGCACTCTCGCCGCCCCCAGCTTCACAGTATATTTTTGGCTTTTATATTTACGGTTTCAAGCCAGTGTACTGGGTGTGCAAGTCCGGTGGCAACTAATTGGACCCGACTGAAGCTATCAACAAACATAAAATGCAGCTTGTCCAGCACATGTACCACTTTTAAAACAAGTCAATATGCAGTCCAACATCGGATAGAATTACGCGCAACTCGATATAAAATAAGGTAAAAAAGGTAATAATTAGAGAATTAATATTTAATTAATTTTATTGAGTAATAGAGACGCATAGATTGTTACAAAAATGGGCGGGCACGATGAGTGAAATAGCATGACCTCTCAGAATATCGACGTAAAGTGGCTCATGCCGTATTTGTTCGGTGAGAGAAGTATCCGGAGGACCAACACCTCTCCCCATCTTTTTCAACCCACTCCCAATTCTCTCATCAGATGATTCTCTTGCTTAGTTACCGCCTTAACCCATAAAAATGAATCTGTCAGTATTTTAAAGAAGAGTGAGGTGTGTAAATATTACGCCACATGGGCTATATGCCAACTATTATAAAACATGTAAATTTGTACTTACTTACGTATATACTTAGTCTGGCCATAATACTGTTACAACTAAAAATAAAAAAATATTACATTTAAATTTGGAATCTGTCATTTTTATACGATCATTCGATCATCATCGTTCATTGTGTTTTCTCGTTTTGGCGCCAATACACTGTACAATATTTTGCGATATTCAAATGCAGTGGAGTGATAAAGAGAACCGAATCACTGTGATTGCATTACACAAAGTAGGTATGGAGCCAAATATTCCAAGGAGCTGACCTCAGGGTCTCAGCTTGACTCGCCGGCCCAGTGCTCTGCGCTGCGCGGCGACTCGGGCTCAGGTCGTCGCCGTACCGGCCCCCCTTTGCGCTCGCGCGCTGCGGGGCTGGTTGGGCAATTGTCGGGGCGCCAGGCGTAGAATGCTTACCGCGAGCCCCTGGCGCCCCACCAAGACTGAGAAGTGCGCCGCAGTGGTTTAGTGGGTATTCCGGCCTTGCACACCAGCCGGTGAGTCCCACATAACCCCGACGTCGTCACGGAGTCGTGCCTTGATGACGTCGGGGTATGCGTAAATGCATTCCACTGCGAGAAAAAAAAAAAAAAAAAGGTATGGAGCCAAATGCATTTTTTAAAACTCTCCATACACTTGGTATTAGTCAAATGTTTGTGTACCGGGCTATTAATAGGTACAATGAGACCTCCTCTGTTTGTGACAGAAAAAGACCTGGCCGTCCACGTAGTGTTCGTACGAAAAAGGTTGTCAAAGCAGTAAGGGAAAGAATTCGAAGAAATCCTGTCCGCAAGCAAAATATTTTATCTCGGGAGATGAAGATAGCACCTAGAACAATGTCAAGTATTTTAAAAGATGACTTAGGACTTGCAGCCTATAAGAGGCGCACTGGTCATTTATTAACTGACAATTTAAAAAAGAATAGGGTGTTAAAATCTAAACAACTACTGAAGCGGTACGCAAAGGGAGGTCACAGAAAAATATTGTTTACGAATGAAAAAGTTTTTACAATTGAGCAACATTTTAACAAACAAAATGACCGTATTTATGCTCAAAGCTCTAAGGAAGCTTCCCAATTAGTTGACAGAGTGCAACGTGGGCATTATCCGACTTCAGTGATGGTTTTGTGGGGTGTTAGCTACGAAGGAGTGACTGAGCTATATTTTTGTGAAAAAGGTATCAAAACATCGGCAAAAGTGTATCAAGATACCATTCTTGAAAAGGTAGTCAAGCCCCTTGTCAACACCATGTTCAATAACGAAGTATGGTCCTTCCAGCAAGACTCGGCACCGGGTCATAAAGCTCGGTCCACGCAATCTTGGTTGGAAGCGAACGTTTCGGACTTCATTAGAGCTGAAGACTTAAGCTTAATCCACTGGATTATGATTTGTGGTCAGTTTTAGAGAGTACGGCTTGCTCTAAACGTCATAATAATTTAGAGTCCCTAAAACAATCCATACGATTGGCAGTGAAGAATTTTCCCATGGAAAGAGTGCGTGTTTCTATTGATAACTGGCCTCAACGTTTAAAGGCCTGTATTGCAGCCAATGGAGACCACTTCCAATAAGCTTTTTATATTTTATATCGTTTTATATTTATGTATTAAAGTAACACACTGTAAAAGTAATAAATGTTATTTGCAATTAAAAAAACTTTTTTTTCTTTGTTACAATATTTATGGCATGACTAAGTACATGTTAAAAAATATCTGTTATTCGCATAATTTTAAATCCATATATATGTAATAATACGTATTAATTAAAATTTAACATTACGATCAATATATTAAGCGTATCGGTTGTCGGCTTTCAGATATGCACACCGACGTTGTAGGTCAAATATTAAAACAACTCGACGAAACCTATCCGGAATTGAATCTCGATAATTTTAATGCGCAACTTTATAAAATGTCCGATAAACATGTAGACATGTACGACACACTTGAGAATTTATGCGTTGTAAGTACTTACATTCAGATGTATATCATCATCCCTTTGCCGTCCCATCATTTGGGGGTCGGCACAACAGGATTTTCTTTTCCGCACTTTTCTATCATTCTCTTCTTCCACACTTCACTCTAACACAGTTCTTAATCATGTAGGCTTTCAGACAATCCGTCTATATTTTCCTTATTCTTCTGCTATATATTAAAGCTGTATCATTCTTTTTGCAACTCTTCTCTCATCCGTAGCAGTTATTGGCGCAACTTTCCAGCTTTCTCTTGTATTCTCATATTAATTTTTTCGTATTTTATCAATTTCTGTCATTACATAAATCTTTCTTAACATTTGTGTCTTTGTAGCATGTTCTTCTTTCATCTGTGCTTGCAAGCGTACAACGTCATGCTATTTATTCTAATAAATAAAATAATATTCTGTTATGATATCTTTATCTACAGAATATTATTCAATTTAATATATTTTATATGTACTATAATATAATCTTTATTAATTACTCATATATTTAAGCTACATCACATGGAAGTTAACCAACAACTTTGTGGCTTATAGACAGTCTCCTACAGTTCCTTTTGCTTTCTCCGCGACGGTCTAATTTTAATATCAGTACATTAGTCCAGTCATTTCGGCTTAAGTTAGGTAAGAATCTCGGAATTCTAGATACCCAGCAGTAAGTCTGTAAATACTTGTATAGTGACACCCTAAAAGTTGTCTCAAAACCTACATATTGTAGGGCGTACGCAACTGTTAAATTTCAAGGTCCAAAGTCACTTTATAAGCTTTTCTTTTGAGGGTCGCAGTCATGGTCATTATACAATAAAATAATTTTGAAAAAAAAACTATACTCTCGGCATATGCAGTTTTAAATATATAGAATGTTACGAATGTCGAAACGGCTAGAATGGTATATATCAGTCAATTTGCATAGTATTATGTCTTTTGGCATACTACAGTGGTGTATCTGCAAACTTAAACACAATCTGTGTATAAAAAAGGGGCAACTCGTGTAATCTATCGGCTAGGCACCAAAGTCAACCTTATGCAGAAATAAAAAAAAATTTGCATCACAGTTTATGTTTATGAAAATTTATTAATTTAGTTATAAATAATAAAAACATATTAGCAACTTAGAAATACCATTCACTATTTTAACATCCGGAACAAGAATGATCTTGTCTCCGCTTAATTAGATAATCTTTCATGTAGCAATCTATAAGCTTCTACAAAAAACTTTCCGAAGAAATCCGTAATAAGATTTATATATATATATACAAAGAAGCCATTAAATTCAGACTATAGAGTCTAATCATGGGTGCCCATGGAAAAGTAAGGAAGGACATACTGCATATGGATGATGCAAGATTGAGTAAGCAGATATACAATGCAAAAGCGGATGGATGTAGGAGTCGAGGACGGTCATAAACGCTTTACACGACCAAATGGAACGAGTCCTTAGGGAAGGTGATGTCAGGAGTTTTAAAAACCGACGAGTGTATTTATTATGATTATATGACGAAAGTTATAAAAGTCAAAGAAGCGAGTGAAGTGTGTATGAATAGTAACTTATGGCAAGGGAATTGTCGTATAGTTATTATGTATGTACGTATGTACTATACATTTGCGAGGTTTCTTGAGGACCGACGCTGTGGACATTAGCAATTTCCTCAGTAACTTTAATTTCCATAATTTATAACTGTCTTATACCCATATTTAAAGTTTGTAATATTGATAAATAATTATTTATTTACTATCCTTGCATGTTGCTCTCGTTGCTGCACCCTTCAATAGTTGCATTAGTTTTATTGAAAGTAGTTAACTATTTGCTAAATAAGTGCATTACATACGAGGTTATGTTTCAATTTATCTGATAAATAATGGAGATATTTTAAAACTGATTTGCTTAACAGACAGGCAGCATGTACAGCGATCTAGCGAAGTGTGATTTATGTGAGAAATGGGGTCCAAAAGAAGCTCTCGAAAATCACTACATGATGGTAAGTGACTTTCAAGCTTTTTATTTATAACGCAATAGGGTAAATTAAATCTTCTGTTTATAACCAATTAATATTTTATTTTTGCTAAAAATTCTTTCTTTCTATATCTAAAATCGATAAGAAGATAAATTAAATGTATTTCATTAACAGTAATACATTTTCGGAAATAATCAGTGGCATTTTAATATATTAACAAACAGATACTAAAATTTTATATCTATTATTTATATAGAACTAGCTGACCCGCCGAACTTTGTTCCGCATCAAAAGTAATGAATGAGTATATTTTGGATATCATGAGGTTCAATTTGTGCTATTTATCGGCTTTAACTGCTGTCCCGCTATGTTAATACTGCAATATCTTCGAAAATATTTGTTTAAATTGCATGCTGTCAGGGGCACAATCTATTTAAGATACTTAATTGGATGAAAATTAATACTGTAATGTTTAAAATCGCTTCGTAAATAGGCCATTATTTCTCGTAAAAAGTAAAATATTAAAAATGGTAATTGTGGGTTATCCCTAAGAGTGGGTTATCCATATGCCCTCGCGGACTTTTTTGTAGACCTTTTAAAGGTGTATAATAATGTAGTACGTTGTTTTGATTTATCACTTCTTACTTTGGTTCAGGCAGCGTTTTCGATTAAAGTTTTAAATCTTGAAAATTATCATTTTTTTTGATCATGATCATTCATGAATTATAGATCAAAACCACCCCGTTGACACCCTAACTATTAAAAAAAACCGCATCAAAATCCGTTGCGTAGTTTCAAAGATTTTAGCATACAAAGGGACATAGGGACAGAGAAAGCGACTTTGTTTTATACTATGTAGTGATTATTGTTGCAGGCGCACTCACTCAAAGAATGGAGCGACATTACCAAAAATGATGGCGTGAATGTATTGTACAATATGTCGTAGATATTTACTTAAAAACGATTACTTATAGAGTAACTTAGAATTATATTAGACTTTTAAGTAATTTAAGTCATATATTTATTGTAGTTACAACGCACATTGTGAGAGGCCTATGTCCAGCAGTGTACATAGGCCGCTGATGATTTATTGTAGTGATTGAAATTTAAGAATTTAAAAAAATAGTAAAGCAAATACATTACTTAAATTATTGCATAAACATACCAAGAGTATTACATCTTTACAAGACTAAAGATCCTCGAGAGCTTCGTACTAATAAACTGTTATTTATTCCACTAAAAGGATCTCTGCTCCACTGCTATAGTAGTAGCGTAATTATATATATATAAGCCTATATATCTTTTGTCGATAAATGTACTATCATAAATTCGTAAACTATCACGACGCTCAATATCACGACTCAAAATGATAGTTTTAAATATTACATGATGTTATACGTTACTCTAACGCCCGAATACTAAACCGCCACTCAAATCTGACAATCAATAATGTGCTACTTACTGCTCAAATTTCACGTATTCTGTCTAATGTGACAGCTACTTAAACGCTTAAGTAGCGCTTATATATTTGAGTGGCGGTTCAGTATTCGGGCTTAAGATATGTATTGAACTGATTGTTTTTTTTTTATTTTAATTAGTCGAAATATTCACCTATTTGAGAGCTATTTATTTTTTATATATACATATATATTGTAGAGATTTTTAATGCATGCTTTATTGTTGTTTAAACAACAGCTATTTTAATAATTCCTAGCATACATATGCTAGCAGTAATGGCAGACATCAGCCATTACTGCTAAGTCTATAAGTAGTGGAAACTTTATGTATGTCTGAGACATACGAATGTCTATTTTATTTTAATTGTAGTAAAGCGTATATTTTTTAAATTAGTATAGAGTAACTTTTTTATTTTTGGCGTAAAAAGATTTCAATGATACGTCCTTGATTAGTTTTTATTTAAAATATGTTGAGCTTATAATCTTGAAACAGTATCTTTCAATAAAAGCATAACAATTTAGTGGAAAAAAATGGAATCAATCTTTTAATAAAATAGATATATGTATTTTGTATTAGATCTATATATCGTATCTATGTATCGATTATATGTATTCGATATACTGGAAGAACTATTTAACTCATATTTTAACCTTAGTGACTTCCAAAATGTGCTGCATCTGAACTTAATCCAATACAAAAATAAAGCCTTTTTTGTACATACTAACTCTAAACAAATAAATGTACAATTGTGAAATTAATTAACTAACTAGAGTTATTTATTTCGTCAGCTGCGAAAGAAAATATTCCAATGAAATCAGTCGAGTTATATTCAAAACAGTGTACTTTAAGCTAACCAAAATTCATGTGTTCACCTTCAGCTAATGTATGGAAAATTTAAATACCTATGAAGAATTAGCCAATTGCGTATTTGCAATAATATCTTGGTTTGTTACAATTTGTCAAGTTGGTTTCTGTTTGTTTTATTTCTTTTTTGGTTTTTGAAAGAAAGTAGTTTGCTAAAGCACAAAACCGACAAGAAAATGCTTTTATCATATAAAATTGACGGCGGGAAAATTGTTCACCTTTTAATAATAATGTCAATATAAGTGTCAAGAAAGCGATAAATCGCGATTGTTTTGAAACTTAAAAAATCAGGTTCCTTCCATTGTACCGACTATATTTGTATTAAAATGTAGTATTTATTGTTATTAAAAAAAAATTGTAAAATTTGCGATGGCAGGAAAGTTACTATGATAGGCTAACTGAAGTAAGATGGCGTTTTTAACAAATATTAAAAATTTGTTGAAATGATATTATGAATGGACTGATATTTAAACGTTAGGAATATAATATATATATATATATATATGTATATATTTTTCTACTTTAATTCGTAGAATTTTACTTCAAAGTAATAAACAAAATACGTTGTAATTTAAAAGCAAATTGGATTTTCTAGTCACATAGATGGCGTGTTCCGTATTAGGGACGCCATATTCATTATTACGCTGTCATATTATGTTTACTTACAAAGAATATAACATGAAGGCCATGTCTGTTGTATTCATTTTATCCAATTTGTTTGACAATTACATATGATGCATTGAATCGCAACGCTATTTGTGTGTCCCTTACGATATGTTACTATGGCAACTGCATTTCTTTGTAAAATGCGCGGTGTCGATACTCGATAATGCTAAAATATAAAAAAAAATCGTTGCATCTGGAATGCAACTAGTTTATTTATAGTTTTTATTTGATAACTTATTTTATTAATAGAATATATCTGTCACCTTTTAAACTTTAGCACCGTTAGACATTAAACAATAATTTTTATTCTTTATTTTTCTTCTGCAAGTTTCATAATAAATACACCAGAGGCAGCACGAGCGCAGGCTGCAAATATTGTGTACTTGTTGTACCCTAAGTTTCAAAGAAACATTCAGAGGAAACAACCAAATCGACTTAATCGTCAGATTTTAAAAGTGGGTGCATATTTGTTATAGATTAAGTTCATTATCTATTTAAGAGATATTTATTTTTTATATGGTTATATCTTTTTAACACTTTTTAACGTACCTATTGCGTACTATCTAATAATAATTTTTATATTGATAGTTTTTACTTGGCTCTATCCTGGCTTTTGCTATTAATTATTTAAGGGTACTTATGTCTCCTGTATAGCTAATATGTACTATGTATTATTAATTATAAGTGATTGTGTATTTTAACATTTTTTAAATTAGTGGTTAATTTATTATTTTATATTTAGGGTGGAAGTACCAGTACTAAGAAAAAACGACGCATCGATATATATTTATTCCTAATTTATTATTTTAAATTGTACATATTTTTTTTTAGTTTTATTATTTTATTCTAACACCTAATTGAGATCGTAAAACAAATTATTTATATTGATTTTCACCAATCTCGTAACAATAGTTGGGGTTGGTGGTAATTACTCGTAGTTTCTTTATAATTTTCTTCTTTTTTATTCTTCTATTTTTATAGTTTCTCTGTCTTAAGAGATCAGCCTGCATCCCACCCATCTTGATATTTCCTTTCTTATCCCATTCCTTAATGTGAATACCTTATTTTTTTGGGATTGGGTGTTTTGTTCAATAACTCACGTCTGTTTTTTGCTCTTACTATGCTCTTACTCTGTTACTTATATTTTGACTATATTTTTATTCAAAAAAATATACTTCTCTGATTTTATTAAATAATAAACACTGATGATCTCCCTCTCTCTCTCTCTCTCTCTCTCCCTCCCTCTCTCCCTCTCTCCTTTGATTTCTCGACCACACTTATATTTACACTTTGAAAACTCTGTAATATAGTCCCTCTAAAATCTCTCATTTAATATTATACTGATAACATTAAGAAAACGAAAATATTTTATTACTTAGCCAATATTAAACTAATCAAATAAGTAACTTATGTTGTTTTAATATTCGAATTCACTTCAAGTAAAGGCTTTGTCTGTCTTTGGGTCATCCACCCTATTCAAAACACATACCTAATATGATCTGTTTTAAATTAAACTAGGGTAGTAAACACAATCACTTATATAAATATATTAATAAATTGCCAATTGCTGATTGCCAAAAAAAATGGGCTTGCTCGCTCTAGTCGAAGTAGGTATAGTCAGATTGCCAGGAAAGTTACGCATAGATGCATAATTATTTTACATTTTGTCAAAATAATTTTATTAGATTATAAGAATATATAGATAGATTTATTTATGTGTTTTATAGTAGTAAGTCATCTTCAAAAAAATATTAAAGACTTATTGCTTTTTAACTGATATGTGTGTTTTATTTTGAGTTGTTTTTTTTTCAGTAATAGTTATGTCATAGTTACTTAAAATATTTGCACTTGCATGCCCCTAAATTTAAAGGGATGTTCACCTCATAACATGTTTTTGAAATTTTTCGATAAACTTTTTTTTATTTTTTTCTTTATGAAACAACAGACAAAAATACGTGCAACTCTAAATTTTCACCCTATATGTTATATATAACATATAAACTAGAAAATATAAAAAATAACTAATTTCAGTACACTAGACATTTACACAACAAAACAATATGTCATTTATGTAATATGCACAATATACAGAAGCTGATAAAAGGTTCCATTTATTAAGTGTCCTTTGCTGAGTTTTAAAAGTGTCCATTGCTTTTATTCTGTTGTTCTTTTGTATGTCATAACTCCTGTCGCTACTCAGCTTGAGGTATTTTGGTCTCCATATCCTGAGTGCGACTGCGCGGTGTGACCTACTCCAAATACAAGAATTTAGTTAGTTCTTGGCGTCTCTTGAACGCTAGCCGTTTCCATGTCACTTACATAACATCAGCACCTTGATATCGTAAATTCAAATAAATTTACTAATACTCAATGCAATAATATCTAGTTACTTAATAGAAATTTTATAAAAATATCTTCTACTTATGTATATATATATACAAAAAGATAATTGTCGGGTGTTCATTGCATAATGTCGGTGAGTGTTTTAGTAATAAAATAAAATAAAATTTGTTGGTACTTTTGATTTAATATAAAAGACAAGTTGATTATAAAAAAGTTTTGTAGATATTTTTTTATTTTTTTGTTATGATGCAGTTGTTGTTCTTTGGGATTGTGTAAGAAGTTGCGCGCATGCGCTTCGTACGCCACCTATAGGTACTTTCGAAGGGTGATTTCAAACATATCACAGATTATAATTTATGAGAGTTCTGTCATATTCCTCTGTCATTATTCTATAAATAACATAGTCAGTATTTTATAAAAAAAAAATTCGATAATGTTATTATTACTGTAAAATTAAATCATCTCATCTCTTTTGAGATGTAAAATTAAATCATCTCATTATTGTCCAAATCAATACAGTATTTACCAATGAAAAAAAAACTCAGCACTGGATTTATGGAACAATTTCGCGCCAAAAATGAGAGACCGCGATTAAGTTGTGGTACAAATCAGTGTTGCTAGGAAGACGTTTTTGATTTATATAAAAACGATGTGTATTTTTATCGAGTTTGTTCTATTTATTGATGTTAGTTAAGGTTGCATCCCGAAACTGTTAAGTCGATAGAACTGTAGCTTCCTTTTATCCTGTAGCATGATTTATCGTTATGACTTTTCTTTCATTGTCGGATTACCTCTGCACCTATGTTGCCATAAAAAAGTGTGGTGACGTTTATGTACTGTCAAATTTAGTCTTTAGTATTTTTTTGAGATTCTTTAATGTTTTCGTCTAATTCAATTATTTTAAATTCATCAAAGTATATATATGATTTTACATACCGTGGCGAATATAAATCAATGTAAGTAAATTGTATTCTTAACTTGTAGTATTTTTTATTTAGTATTAGTATACAGAATACTAACGTATTAGATATACAGTGAAAAAATATTTACGTGCATGGAAATATATTTGAATTTGTTAAGCATATAATTTATTATTATATGTTATAAGTACTTTAATAAGTTAAATACTGTTACCCGATAGAAGTCATATTTTTAGTAAATTTCAAAACGCTGCCATCTCTTACTCTCATCAGAAACTGCTATCAAATTATATATTATTTTGTTAGTTTTTGTGGCCACAGATGTCGTTATTCATTTGGTACTACTTTCATTAGTTTTTCTTCTTAAAGAGTCCCTGTCATATCAGGATAATAAAAAGGAATAACGAAAAAAGTCAAGATAATTTGCAATAGACACTAGCGTAGCAGTAAAAAGTACATACACAGCGATCAATAAGCCACCCTGCTTGCTATCGCATTGCTATTGCTGCTAGTTGATTACCCTAATATTATGTTCATCCATGGTCTTCCTTAGAAAAAATGTGTTGAATTTATAAAACTGCAGAGCAATTAAAAATTTATAGATATATAATATACACACAAGGTTCTCTTTTGTGTTGTGTAACAGTTTGTTTTACTAAATCTTCTTGGAAACGAATTCACCCATTCCTATAGATTTTGATTTTCTATCATTATTCGACACAAAGTTTACCGGGTTAGCTCGTGACAATATAAAATTAAGAGCTCGTGCCGTTTTCAGTCGATATGCCAGTCTTGACCATTAGGTATAGTGAAGTTTATGCGATCCCGGCCTGATATTAAAAAGTAGATTTTAATCCAACAAAAGAAAAATTCACTCGTGTAAAAACGATTATTTTTCGAAATATAATGGAAAAGTGAGTGAGATGGGTCTGTAATACTGAAGAATCACAGACCCATCTCACTCCTGAGCCATATCTACAAGTTGTTCTCGAGGGTCGTCTCGAATCGTCTCGCTGCAAGACTCGACGAATTCCAGCCTCCGGAGCAGGCCGGGTTTCGAAAAGCCTTTAGTACCGTGGACCACATCCATACTGTTCGGCAGATTGTACAGAAGACCGAAGAGTACAATCAGCCGCTGTGTATGGCATTCGTGGACTACGAAAAAGCCTTCGTCTCCATCGAAACTTGGGCAGTTCTGGATGCACTGCAGCGATATCGGATTGACTGGCGTTGTTATATCGAGGTGCTGAGATGCTTGTATGACACTGCCACGATGGCTGTCCAGATACAGGACCAGGCGACGAACTCCATCGAGCTGAATCGGGGTGTAAGACAGGGAGATGTTATATCTCCCAAACTTTTCACCAATGCTCTGGAGGACGTTTTCAAGACACTGTATTGGACTGGACAGGGTATCAACGTGAATGGTGAGTACATCTCGCATCTTCGGTTTGCCGACGACATCGTTGTAATGGCAGAGTCGCTGGAACAGTTAAGTGGAATGCTGCGCAGCCTGGACGAGTCCTCCCGGCGTGTCGGTTTGGGCATGAACTTGGACAAGACCAAGGTCATGTTCAATGAACATGTCGTGCCCGGACCGATAAGCGTCGAAGGGTCAGTTCTCGAAGTCGTAAACAAATACGTCTACCTAGGCCAAATCATCCAGTTAGGTAGACGAAACTTCGAGAAGGAGGCCGAAAGGAGGATTCAGCTTGGTTGAGCTGCATTCGGCAAACTACGGCGAGTCTTCAGCTCGCCTATACCGCAATGTCTGAAGACCAAAGTCTTTGACCAGTGCGTCTTACCGGTGATGACCTACGGTACCGAACCGTGGACACTCGCGGTGGGGCTAGTCCACAAATTTAAAGTCGCTCAGCGAGCTATGGAGCGGGCTATGCTCGGGGTATCTCTGAAAGATAAACTCAGGAATGAGTATATCCGCCAGAGAACTGGAGTAACCGACATAGCTCGTAGAATAAGCTCGCTGAAGTGGCAATGGGCTGGTCACATCTGCCGAAGGACCGACGGTAGATGAAGTAAGAAGGTCATAGAGTGGAGACCGCGTCTTGGCAAACGTAGCGTAGGACGCCCACTAGCCCGATGGTCAGACGACCTCAAAAAGGCTGCCTGGAAAAGACTGGATGCGGAAGGCAGAGAATCGGATGTTGTGGCGCACATTGGGAGAGGCCTATGTCCAGCAGTGGACTGCAATAGGCTGATGATGATGATGATGATGATGAATGGAAAATGAAAGTAATAAAAAAATACAAATATCTTACATAGTTATGTGAAACACCTAATTAAAATTTTAAAAAAATACTTAATACTACTACTAAAAATCCGCGTAGGTATATTTTTTATGTACCTACGAGTAAATTTAAGCCACAAATAACTCTCGTGGACTAAGTTAAATCTAACTTTAAGTTATACCAAGCCTGCTAAAAAAATACTCATTTAAGTATAACACACTTGAAAAATATAAACAAAACTCGTGTGGAGTCGGCACAAAAATAAAATGCGCAACCATGGTGGGCTGCAAGTACCTATATAGGTACCTGCTATTTATATGAACTATGAGTTCATATTAATAGCAACTCAGTAATTTATGTTGTGTACATAGACTGCAAATATCTTTCAATAAAACTGCTATACGTTTTGCATTTTTCATATTTATTTAGTCCAGCACAATTTTTTAAAAAATGGTACTAATATTTTTATTATTATTTGTAAAAAAAACTAGTCATTTTAAAAATGGAATAGAAAAAGAAAGAAAATCGTGTTGCTTGTAATGGTAATTTAAAAAAAATAATATCTAAGAGCAACGACAATTGATGGGCTATTAGCGCCATGATAGTAATGGAGCTTGCGGGAACGGGCGGGGAGATTAGGTATACTGAGTGACGAGTGTAGTGGCGGTCAGATGCTGATTCAGACGGCCTCCGTGCAGCATCCAAGCGGGACTGTTGCCCGCTCCAGACCAACCCACACATTTTGCATCATCAGGTAAAATGTTCTGTTTTGTTTATTTAAAATTTGTAATTCTTTCAGTAGTCTTGTTTACTTTTACGATCTTATATGTACTCAATACTCACGATTCTCATTTATGGCTGATAAAATAATATTAATAGGCAATGGAAAACGTTATACTAGAATTGCTTTTTTTGTTTATCGTTCAATATAACCTTTATTTCGGATTTTAGAGGTTCAGTTCCACTTTTAAATATAATTAAGACAAAAATATTTTTCTTTATAGTCATATGTGCTGTGTTGGCTGTGCGAAATTATACATTAACACGCGTAATTCCAAAATCTGATTTTCAATCAGTCTAGCCGCTTCAGAACAAACAAAAATATATATGCCTATATCCCAAGTGAGATACCTAATCGTAATTTTTTTGGTAAAAATTTGGATTTTTAGGCGTAAAAAAAATTTGCGGGTGCGCTTGTGTTCTGGAAACATTTCCCCTCACCCAGCGCAGTTGGGTAAAACGGAAAGAGTACAAGATCGATTTTTTCAATATTTGCCAAACGTTATTGATGATTGTAAAAAGAAGAGTAAGAGAAGACAAAAACTCTTAGCTAAGTATGAGTTAAAATGGGGTTAATTTTGTCCGGTACCTATATTATATATTTTAATTAAATGTATGTAAATTAATTGTACATTTACTATACCCAAAAATGCTTAGTTTTTTATAATTTTCATAGGAATACACATGTATTGTGTGAACTAAATAAATCAGTTGTATTATTTTTTTGTGCTGGCAATTTGTCGTTAATGCTGCAATAAAATAAGGGACATTTTTAGATCTTGATCCTTCAAATCTATATACAAACAAATATTCAGTAACTTTAAAAAAAAAAGATTAAAATATATATTTTTTAAATTGAGGTAATGAGAGTCAGAGGGTAATGGTGGGCAGTGCACTGGGGTCTAGATAAAAGTAGGTATTAAAATAAATATAATAATATACGTATAATATAATATCATTCATAAATACTCGTTAAGTGACAACATTTCCCGTTTGTTAATAGTTACTGTAAATTAATGGATTATAGATAACATAAAAGTCAATCATCAATCAATAGATGAGTTATTAAATACTTTATCTAGTAAGTACATATAAATTAAGGGACAGTTGGAAAATATATTATAAACGTATATTACGATCAAATTCGACAATACATCAAAATATTTACCTCATACTTATGTAGTTAGAACTCATATTATGATATCAAAATACAAAACTGCTTAGGGACATATACAGAGAGATTTTTCTATGAGCGCCATTTAAGATTTACCACTGATAATACCAACCAGATGATGCAATAGTCTTTTCCCAACCACTTTGAGACAGAAGTCTTCCGATAATTCTGCACCATATCCATGCGTCTATGATTCTGGACATGTATACCAATGGTATGCATATCAGTGCAGAACTAATAAAGATGTGACGGACACTACAACGAGGTCATAGCGATTGACTACTGATGATGATGACCTTTACGCAGAGACATTGATATCATGAAAACACACAGGAACATAAAACGTTGGCATGTATCTCCGCCTGCGTAAAATTACATACCCATTATCCGCCTACCATTTTGGCCTTGACTTTGCTTCGTTTTGTTTTGACCTACAAATAATGTATAGATAAATGTTTAATTTCTTGATGTACTTCGAAAAACTGCTAAACAAAGTATGGTCATCACATTCAGGAAACTGATCATTCTCATTGAATCCCATGATAGTATGTTTGGAAGGTAATCGAAAATGCCCTTGATGACTCTTTAAAACATAACTTCACCCCTTTTTAGGTATAGGCTGTTAAGCCTCGACTCGCCGTTATGTTTACGTCCCAAATGGAGTAGGAGATGAACATATTGCTATACCGGGCACAAACTTTGTATAGTCATCTATATTTATCACACATAACTTTCTAAATTAATTTTTCTTTTAAACGTATTATTATTAATAATAACAAAACCTTTATTTCCGAAATAAAATATTTTGTTAGTTAAATAATTGTTATTTATATTTCGGTTTGCAGTGCGGCAAAGCTATTTCAACTCTCTTTAATGTACCTATTTTTTGTGCTATTTACTATTTGCTACTCTTATCCAGAGCGTTTTAGAGGTAGCTTGAAATCATCCTGCCATCTGATAGCTTTTCAACCTCGGCTTCTCTTGCCATCTTCTACATATGTACTATGTTGTCACCAGGGTACCCCACTTTTCCTTCCTGCAGCCAAACATATAAACAGTTCACCGTCATTTTAGTTAGTCAATGCCGGACAAAATGTAAATTTTTTTTTATTCAATAAGTTTAAAATATGTAGCATCTTTAATCTAATTTGTATATAATGATCATGTAACTCGTTTGGAGTCGTAGCTGAAATGGCCCAGCTAAATTGTGAGTATATATCGCAGCACTTGCATTTCTTTTTAAGTTTACATTTGACGATTCATTATAATTAAATATCGTAGAACAACATTCACAGCGGATTCAGGTTTGCAATGATAATGATTGCTATTTTATTTTTTTTACTCTGATATTAGTTTGTATTTGTTAATTTGATAATAATTAATTTTATTTTGCCTTGATTTTAATTTGAGTAGGCTAGATACTGCTGATTTGGCGTTAACAGTTATATGTATATTAACGATATACTAAATCTTTTGACGATGTTCTTACGAAACAATTTTAATGTTAAACTATTCTAACTGTTTCGCTTTCAATTAATAGATTGTTGTCGTAAATTAATATTAACGATCTTTTTATCTTCAGAATTCACTTCCCTCTATCTGTGTTCAAAGATGTACATTTCGGTAACGTGGAATAAGGCATTTAATTATGAACATTCAAGATTAACTAAGCAGATATGCAATGCAAAATCGGATGGATGTGTACATTCGAGGACGGCCGCAACACATTTTCCATGACCAAACAGAACAATTCCTTGAGAAAGGTGATTTTAGGAGCCATAAAAATCAATGAGCGTGTATGACAAGAGTTACACAAGTCAAAGAAGCGAGTGAGGTGTGTTAGTCGTGCTTGATGGCGCTCTGTCCACACTGCCAACCCCACAAGCAACTTGGCGTTATATATGTATGCAATTACGCTGTACATATATGATAGTTGTCTAATGTCTATGTCCAGACGTCGACTACTATCAGTTTTTATATTCAGTCCTCCTTGTCTAGAAATATTTGCTGGCAGAGCACTTGCCAGTGGTTACTGGAGTAACCATTCTGGACATTTAGCTGCTAAATAATTACACTACACATAAGGTATAAATATAATGTGTTTTGTATACACTCGTTGAAACATCGATCTTTAGTTGAAAATTATCGTTAATCGGATATCGAGTTGAACCTGGTCGAAAGTAATCCTTTGGCTATCAGCTTGTATTCTGAAATAGCTACGCAATTAATCCCTTCAAGTAATCCTAAAATAGCTGTGCTATGTGTGATTTGCTTAAAAATCATCCATGATTGAGAATAAATTAAATCATTGTAAAAGTTACGTTATTTTTGTTGAGCAACATAAGAACACATAGGAACAGTGTATCTATCTGAGTACTTCTTTTGTCGTGTCTTATCGTGCTCCACTATCACTGCCTAGTATTTGGCGTGAAGTTGTATTGTTAGTTTGCTATGCGTGAAGTTTTATTGATATACTTCTCTCATAGTATTTAGTCATTTTACTTTAATATCTAGGAACGTAGTTTTTATACATACATACATAAACTCAAGCTTTTAACCCATCGGGGTAGGCAGAGACATTGGCTCTCTAGAAACTACGATCCTGACACACTTCTTCATCAGCTTCATCCACAGTCATACATCTCATCATGCATTCACGCCGGCTTCGGGTACTAACGCATTTTGCCTTTTTTAAACAGACCATTTATTTGTCCCCGTCTTTGTCCCCCGATCCCGACCCTGCCACTCACATTCCCTTTTTATACTCGTTTAATCAGTTGGCTTTCATTCATTCTTGCACCATAACCAAACCACCTTAACAAACTTACTCTTCACCTTGGTCACCAAATCATTCTTCAACTTGCATCTTTCCCTTATCACGCTATTTATCATTCCATCCGCAAGGGTATCCGCATTTCAACTGCATTCACCTTACTTTCATGCTTCGCCTGCCACACCCAACACTCACTCCCGTATGTCAGGGTTGGTACCAGTACAGTAGTTTCTATAATTTCGATTTCAGTCATTATTGTAGGTGGTATATTTTACTTATAAATATACACAATGAAGAAGATAAGTGACTCGATTAATAAAAATATTACAAGTACTTTAGTGAGTACGATAGTCAACACAGGATGTACTCGTCAATAATAGATTTACCAGTTGTGAGAGGGACGGGAGGGTCTCGCGTACTCACGATTTGAAGCATCTACAGCTTAGTTACTAGCATAGCTGTCGTGATAATATATTATACTAGCTGACCCGGGAACTTTGTTCCGTATCAAAAGTAATTTTTACATAGTTTACAATTATAGTGGTAAATCTCGAAAATTACCACTTTTGCTTTACTACATTATACATGAATTATACACAAAAATCACCCCGTCGACACCAAAAAAAATGCATCAAAGTCCGTTGCGTAGTTTCAAAGATCTAAGCATATTAGAGGACAGACAGCGAAACGCGACTTTGTTTTATACTATGATGATGATAAAGCATCAAAGCTTTTAATTTCATGTACTCTTATGGAAACTTAATCTCCAAGATTAAATTAAAAAAAACCGCATCAAAATCCGTTGCGTAGTCTAAGCATATAACCCCTTATATGCTTAGACTACTATGCAAACAGCGAAAACAGCGACTTTATTTTATACTATGTAATTATACAATATAAATAAGTTGCTCTTCCCCAGGTCCCGTTGCAAATGAGTTCTCCAGGAGGCAAAGACAACATGGCGTTGCAGCCTATGAACAGGAGTCCAACCAGTCCATCGAAGTAAGTTTTTATTACTTGTATACATTTCACATATCTATATATTTATATTAATTAATCAAAAAGAACATTTTTTTCATTAGAGACTTGATTGCAACAGTTCTTTTGAATATTCTGATGTTACGTTTATCAAGGGCAATAGTTTATAAGCGTTCATTTTTGCTTATTTAATAATAATAATAGTAATTATAACGTGTTTCTTCTCATTAATATGCATTTATCTTATAAAAATTCAAATATTTAGTCTGGCTGTCAGACTGTTACTGACAGTCTCCGATACGGCTTGTTTCTGATATTGGAGTTTGGCAGGTATTCGCTGACAAATCTATATATATATATATAAGAGATTTCCACCTATATATTGACTCATCACGATATCTCTGGAACCATAAGGCGTAGCGACTTGAAATTTGGTAGGATTATTCCTTTCGCCGAGTAGAGGTCAGCTAAGAACGGATTTTACGAAATTCCACCCACAAGGGGGTTGCGGGGGTGTTAACAATGGAAAATTCCTATTTTTAACCTATAGCTGCTATCGACTTCAAATTTGTCGAAGATATTGCAGTATTAACATAGCGGGGCAGCAGTTATTACTTTTGATGCGAAACAGAGTTCGCCGGGTCAGCTAGTAATATAATAATTGGTATCAGGCTACTTCTATTAAGAAAATTGTTGGGGTTCCCGCGCATAGTATCACAATTTTCCATGAATTTTGATTAGCTCTGATTTTGATCTATAGACAACATTTCTGAAAATTAATATAGGAGAAACAACCTATCGTGTTAACCAAATTACCGTTATTACAACGCTAATGCAGAACAGATGTATGAACAGAGTATATAATATGGATTATAGCCATTTTCCATTGACCGGAAAAATTCAGGTCACACCTCTTACTAACAGACTGACCATGTAATATAGTCAACATTTCCTCAAAGGATGTATCCACGACACTGAGTCAGTCATTCATGTATCAGCTATCTATATTACAACTTGACTACACGACGAAGAATTAATGAGACCAAATAGTTTTGCTTATAACTTCACCTACCCGAAAGGGTAGGCAGCGGCTGTTAAGCGTCGACTCATCGAATTTTGACGTCCCAAATGGAATGCGGAACCTGTTGCCATACACCGGGCACAAAGCTGTCAGTCAGCGCTATTTATCACAGATAACTTAAAACAAAATAATGATTAGCTGTCACTAGTTTGAGCCCGGTTCTGAATTAAGAAATCGTGGGATCGCCCCACGACTTCTTAATTCAGAATCGGGGTGCTCGACCTCGGCACCACCGAGACAATCAAAATCAAATCGTTTTATTGAAATAAACAATTTGTAGTGATACAATGTTTGAATAAAATTTAATACAATCTGACAGTCTACGACACTCTGCTCCACTCAATTAAGTTTGCGAAGATATTTGTTTGATTCTATAATGTGTTGTTTTGCCATTTAAATTTTATGGCATTGCTATCACTCTTTAAATGGAATCTCTTTAATGGTCATCATTACTTCATCACTTAAAAATTGACAAGCATGTTTGACGCGAGTTATTAAACTCAAATATGCTAGTAAGGTGTGTAAATCGTGCTTTATGTCGTTCTGTTCTCTCTGCCTACCTAATGTAGAGAGGATGGAAAAATTTACACTGAGTGACTGCGGAAAAAACGAGAAATATGTGTGTCATGATCTTATTAAACGAAAAGAATTAGTCTCTGCCTACCCCATAGCAAAAAACATGATCATAAAATATATCCATAAACCCTAATAACATTGATTAATTACATCCCTCCTTAATAACATTGACTCTTAGACACAACAAAAATTATCAACAAACAAAATGAGTTTATTAATCTTCATTCGTCCACTGGAACTGATTAGCATTTGTGGTAGTCACTATAATAGGACTCTTGAGTTGCTATTTTTTTTTTTTTACTTATTTGTCTCTGACTTCTATATCTGCCGTGAATATTGCTCGACTATAATGAATGAATTGAATCTATAAACAATCTGATGTAACCTAATAATATCTTGTTGTTTCAGAGATGATCCAAACGATTATGATCCACATCAGCATCGGAATCTGCCTAATCCGACCAAGTAATTATAGCTAATTTTTAATTTCTTAAAAATATAGATATGTAATAAACATATTATGTTCTCATTGCCAAATATCGCCTCGCTCTCGACTCGCCAAATCTTTTGACAAGATGGATAGTTTTAAAGACTGAAATATTGTATTAATCCCACTTATAGAGGGGTAAGGGTAGGAAAAAAATGTAGGTATATAGATATTTTACAATATTTCACCACAGTCTGTGTTCACACTAAAAAAAATATGACCGAAGGAGTGGAACAGGCAATTACTCCTCGAATTTAGGCAATAGTTTACACTATTGCCTAAATTGCGGCCTACATCAATATGCGGCGGTCAGACATCAATATTTATCACAGATATAGTCTTATGACGGATTAAATTGGCTACTATAATTTATATTTCATTTGTATCTATTTGATTTAAAAACTATTGAATTATATTACATAACATAACTTCATGCCATTTTCTACCCGAAGGTGTAGGCAGTGACTGTGAAGCCTCGACTCGCCATTATGTTTACGTCCCAAATGGAATAGGTGGCGAACCTATTGCCATGCCGGGCACAAAGTTTTCAGTCATCGATATTTTTCACACATAACATTCGAAATTAATTTCGAAAAGTGATATTTGTGTGCCAGGATTCGAACCCGCGACCTCTGGATTCAGAAGCCGTGTGCTCGACCACTGGACCACCGAGACTTTATTAGATGGGAGAAAATATTAAATAATCCTGTTCTCTACAGTAACATCGAGACATTCATTCACTTGCTCAAATGCAGTCTTGGAACTGGTATACTGGCGATGCCTCAAGCGTTTGCAAACGCCGGTATGATCACTGCTTCCATAGGTACCGTATTGGCTGGTATTATTGTCACACATTGCCTACATATATTGGTAAGTTTAATTTATATTATCTATATTAATAAGCTGAAGAATATGTTTTTTTTTTTATTTTGTTGAACGGACTAATCTAGGGAAATTAGTTGCAAATTATTTTAGTGTTAGATAGCCTTTTTATATACAGGGACAATTGTCTAGGTGTATAGCATCACGCTACGATCGATAGAGGCGGAGCACTGGTATTTATAGTGGCAACAGTCTGTTAAGTTAAAGCAGTTAAAGTATGTTAAAAAAAAATTACAAACTTAATCTATTTTTGCCGTCACAGGTAAATATCTCTTAAATATAACCTAAAAAATAATATATCAACAACATGTTGACGAATAATATGTCATAAATTATACGAATTAATCAATCAATCGTTTTATTTATTCACATAATTTTGAGTATTTTCGATATTTATTTATCAATTATTAATATTATTATACAATTATATATTTTTATTTTGGGCACAATATATTGCTAAGCTTTTTAAAAAATCGTCAATAGAGTTGTATGAATAGATGCGTACAGTTGCAATAAATAATATAATGAATGCCACAAATAATGATAATAATAAAAAGGGGTTGGTCAGATGTATAAAATATTGTGTATAAATGGAAAAAACATTGTTAAAGACTTTGAATTATTTATCGTAGGTATACAAGGTTTTCTTTTTATAATTAGATATGAGGTTGTAAGGATTGAAGGAGAGTGTCAGTGTTAAAGTATACTCTGATGGTTCGGAAATGTAGCCATTTCAAAGAAGCGAGTGTGTAAGAAGTGTTAACATATTTAGATTCTTTTAATTTCATTTCAAACCGACAATATGGTTTCAGAGCCAAAAGTAATACTACTACTGCCACAATTGACCTTGTAACCAATATCAAAGCAAATATAGACCAAAAAAAAATTGTTGTAGGGGTGTTTATCGACTTGAAAAAGGCTTTTGATACAGTAAGTCATAAACTGTTACTCTATAAATTAGAAGGTATAGGTATCAAGGGAAAAGCACTCAAAATTTTTTCATCGTATCTGACTAATAGATCGCAGTTTGTTAAAATCGATGACGTAACCAGCGATAAATCACTTATTACATGCGGAGTTCCCCAGGGCTCAATTCTTGGACCACTTTTATTTAATATCTACATAAATGACATGGAACAGCTGGGCCTTCATGGTCACTTGACCTTATATGCCGACGACACATGTCTCTTTTATTTTGGAGCTGCACTGCACCAAACTCTTTTATTAGTACAAGAAGATTTAAACATCTTGTCAAACTGGTTCAAACACAACCTACTTACCATAAACATTACAAAAACATGCTACGTAATATTTAGATCTAAAAATAAAACTATACCCAATCATCAGCCCTTAGTAATTGATAACATTCCAATAGATGAAAAAACCTTTGAAAAGTATCTTGGCTTGAGGTTAGACCAAAATTTGACGTGGAATAATCAGATAGAATATATTAAATACAAAATATCGTCGCTCATAGGTCCATTACGATCTGTGAGCAAATGTATTCCACGTAAACTATGTTCAAATATTTACAATTCGTTGGTCAAGCCACATTTATTATATTTAATTGAAATATGGGGCACTAGTGCAAAATCAAAATTACAACAATTACAAAGGAAACAAAACAAAATCATAAAAATAATTTTCGGATTACCTTTTTCAACTCGGACGCATACTTTATACGAAAAAACCAAGATTATGAATATAAAACAACTTTATGTTCTCAATACCTGCCTTCTAATTAGAAAGATTTTAAATAAAACAATTCATACTAGCCTAAAATTTATAAAACAAATAGATATAACAAAACGTAGTTCTCGACGCGCAAGCTTACTTGTTCTTCCCAAAAAAATTAGAACAAATTATGGGAAAAGAAATATTAATTTTGAAGGTGTACAACTTTATAATGCTCTGCCCTCGCACATAAGAAATGCTAGCTCATTTGTCTTATTTCGATCTACCCTCATTCAACATATTTTAGATAAACGTTCACTATTAACTTGAAACATTTTTTTTTTCCTGACTTAATGGGACAGATGAGCTTAAAGCATTCTTAATATTGTTGTAACGACCACTGTTATTTAAATTTAATATTGTTCTCATGTAAGTGACAAATGTAAGTCTTTTTGAGAATAAAGTCTTTAAACCTAAGAAGTGTATTATGGCGCTCTCTTCTCTCTGCCTACACTGCAAAAGATTTGACACAAAATAATATATGTATGTATATACTTTTAGCCATATATTCTTTTCATCATTTGTAGGTCAATTCGCAGTATGCGTCGTGCAAATATCGTCGTGTGCCACTTCTCACTTACACGGAATCCATGAAAGTAACCATCGAAATGGGTCCCGAGAAATTAAAACCCCTTTCTAAATGCTTCTCCTGTGCCGTCGACTTATTTCTGGTTGTCTATCAATTGGGTATATGCTGCGTCTATATTGTCTTCATGGCTGACAACATTAAAAAGGTGAGTTGTGTTATCTTTTAATTCTAAACATCAGCAAGTCTATATCAATAAAATAGGTGATGTAAGCTGAGTAACGAACCTAAACCTAAAAGAAACCTCAGTAATTAAAGCAGCATAAAACTGCATAATTTATATACAGTACCCAACTTTTTTTTGTTTTCTAACTCTTGGAGTCGTCTACGACTCTAATAGTATAAAGCGAAACTTATTCCCGTTCAAAAACTTTCCGTAACTCAGTGGCGAACCTATTGCCATACACCGGGCACAAAGTTGTCAGTCACCAATATTTATCGTACTGTATAACTTGATTAACTTGCGAGACGAATTTCAAGAAATCAGAAAATGTTTTGTAAAAGTCATTGGCATGAGTCTTCATTCGAGAATTCGAGACTTATTGATTCAGTAGTGGTTAATCCCATACAACAGTGTATTGAGCTGAAATTCAGTTGTCATTATGAACACAGTTCGGACGAAGGCTAAGTAGTTTTCAATACTCTACTAGCCTACATTGAGCATATGTTAGATGCTTGAAACCAATACAGGAACATATTACGTGGCATGCTCGACTTATAAATAACTGACGGGATGTCGCGTCATAGTTTTAATTCACGTGTTTGAAACTAATCTGTACAAATGGAGGCACTTGCTTCAATGTGTACAGAGTACAGGGACAGTGTAGATATTTAACCTATGTATATCTCGGCATCGCTTCTTCTGGCAACCTGCAACTTAAAGTATTAGTAGTATTATATTTATTTAACGAGTTTATTTATTGAACATTGTGTAATCTATCAACAGCACAACTTTACGCTAAGAACTTTGTGGGTTAGACAGAAAGACCAGAGCCGCCGTAAGACACTACACAAATCACTCGTTTCTTTGAGTTGGATAACTCTTGTTATGCACTCTTGTTGGTGTTTAAGACTTTTTACACTAGTTTTCTGTCGTTTATGGTCAACTTCAAATATTTGAAAAAAAAAACAATATGGTCAAACATTTGTATTTTTTGATGGGATAGGAGGGCAAACGAGCAGGCGTGTCACCTGATGGTAAGTGACCAGCGCCGCCCATGGACACCTGCAACACATATAGTGTCACATATAGTGTGAAAGGATGGAAAAGGGAGGTGGGCCTCCGGGTACCTCTCTCACTGAACGAAACGCGGCATTAGCCACTTTACGTCGATCTTCTGAGAGGTCAAGCCGGCCCATTCATGCAGCGAACTGCTTGGCTCTATTACTCTTAAATATTATATGTTTTCTTTTTTATTTTGATACTGTATTAAAGAGATATATAGCGTACGTGTATTGAAAACGTAATATGTAAATTGTCCACATAACTTTGAGTCTCTATTAGGGAGCGCGGCTGCTTGCACCGTCCTCCACTTCCTGGACACTATGCAATTGAATCAAGTGGCTCGGCGTCATACTCACATCCTTATAACAATTCTCAACAAGTACGTGTGCGTAGTCCTGAGGCACTGATTGCCTCAAGCCATCTATCTAAATAGTACATCTGAGAATCTTTTCGCCGTATTCAAGACACAAATCTTTTTACCTCACTCGTTTCTTCGACTTTCATGACTCTTGTCATACGCGCATGTCGGTTTCTGGGGCTCCTGTCCTCGCCTTCCAATAAGGCATGGATAAATTGGGACCTGGGAAATTTGCCGACTTTATTTTTTTGCACAATATACATATTTATATATAACGCGGTCGAAATTAGGGCGCGGTGAAAACAAGGCTGCAAGGAAGGAAGTTGGATTGAAAGAGAATGTCGGTGTAAAAATAAAAAAGAGCATGCTCCGATTGTTCGGACATGTAGAAAGATTGGATGATGCAAGATATAAAATGCAAAAGCAATGGATGTAAGTCGAAGACAGCCAAGATCCACATTTCGTGATCAAATAGAACGTGTTCTGGAGGAAGGTTATGTTAGGAGCCTTAAAAATTTATGCGCGAGCATAAAAAGAGTTATGAAAGTCAACAAAGCAACTGCCGACTCCGCAAGGGATTTGGCGTGAAGTTATGTATATATTTATTAAGATTCTGTAACACACATTCGATAAAATTATAGACCTACATTTGTAAAAGAAATTTTAAAATGTTCATGGATATCTAAAAAAAATGGGGAAACGAGCAGTAGTAGAACTGGAATAGGGTTCTGCAAAAGAAGAAGACATCCGCCGTCTAATTGCAGTGAAATAATTTTATTTATCATTAACAGTCTCGGTGGCGCAGTGGGCGAGCGCACGGCCTCAGATCCAGAGGTCCGGGGTTCGATTCCAGACACTGGCTCACACCAATGACTTTTCGAAATTGTTTTCGGAAGTTATGTGTGATAAATATCGATGACTGACAAACTTTGTGCCCGCTATGGCAATAGGTTCGCCACCTATTCCATTTGGGACGGAAACATAACGGCGAGACGAGGCTTAACAGCTGCTGCCTACACCTTCGGGTAACAAAAGGCGTGAAGTTATGTTATCATAACAGGAACGTTTTGATAGAAAACCACCTGAAAGGAGGTTCCCGTTGGAGTAAATTATATTTTTTAATTAAAAGTTGTATGTAGATAGATATATTGCGTAACGAAATCAATTTCAGTGGTAGAGCCAAGCAGTTCGCCGCATGAATGGGCCGGTTCGACCGGTGAAATACCACGACCTCTCAGAAGATCGACGTAAAGTGGCTTATGCCGCGTTTCGTTCGGTGAGAGAGGTACCCGGAGGCCCATCTCCCTTCCCCATGCTTTAACATCCTACTCCCATAAAGGTCGGCAACGCAAATGTAACACTATATGTGTTGCAGGTGTCCATGGGCGCTTACCATCAGGTGCATGCAAGAATGTATGTACTACACGTTGTCTTTTTAATCTAGTATTTTTTTGTAAATTACCCATTGACGGGCTAGAGTACTACTGCTATGACCTACTAATACCTATGTTATCTAGGGATTATAATTTGGTACAACGCTTTTGGGGAGTATTAAAAAAAAATTGAAATATCATCATCCTTTTTGCAGATGGTAGATCCGCACTACGAACTGTCCGTTGAGGTTCACATGTTGATAATTCTGGGTCCCCTCATTGCCATCAATTTAATACCAAACCTGAAGATTCTAGCACCATTTTCTTTGTTGGCCAACCTCCTTACGTTTGTTGGTCTGGCAATTATAATTTACTATCTGTTTAGTGAAGAAAGGAAATCGCAAGCACCATTAAATCTTTGGGGTACTGCCGCAAAGTTTCCACTGTTCTTTGGAACGGTCCTGTTTGCGCTAACCGCCGTCGGAGTGGTAAGTTTATCATTATTTATTTATCTTTCTTTTTTGTAATTCCTTATGCACATTTCATATCGTATATGCTGCGGTACTACTAATGCCTCGATTTGCGTTTTTTTTTTAAATTGCCTACTTTAAATTTAATCCTTTGAACATTTGTCCATAATAAAACTTGTTTGTTGCAACAGTTGCTCATAGTTTAATATTAAATTAGGTTTTTCTCTTTGTACTGCATTTTAATTAATTACAAATTCTGGAAGTCTTCGCCAAACTATATTTACAATGCTATCGACTTTCGAGGTTTGTAGTTTAGAAGTACATTAATAAGAGCGAACTTGGCGCAGACTTCTAGAATGAAGTAAACTGGGGCGGAGAATATTTATTTTTGACTTTTATAGACAAAAAGAACTAACTTTAGAAATACTTACATTTTTAAAGGAACCTGTTTTATTTTTTCATAACTTCACGCCGTTAATACCTGATGGTGTAGACGACGATAATTAGGTAGGTCGACGAGCCGCATTTTTTTTTAATAAATTTAAAACGTTCAAGACATGCTGGCGAATCTCCAATAGTCGAAATAACAATAGGGTTTTTTTTTTATTTTCTTGCAGTCGTATTCCAAGAATTTTTTCTTGTATATTTTTAATAATTATGGACGTATAAGATCAGAGATATAAATTAATCGTATTTCCATTTATATTTATTTGTAAAATTGGATGCAGAATTTAAAAAAAAATCTTTAGTACATTTGATTTTTCAGGTTATCGCCTTGGAGAATAATATGAAGACACCCAAATCATTCGGAAAGCCGTGTGGGGTTCTCAACACTGGGATGACGTTCATTGTGGTCCTGTACACAGGTATTGGGATACTGGGCTATCTGTATTGCGTCGATACATGCAAGGATTCCATCACACTTGATCTACCGCAAGGAGGGTGAGCTAACTTTTTTTTACTATTTACTACATTTAATAATCATTATCAACCTATCTCTGTCTACTACTGGACATAGTTCTCTCCTTTGGCACGCCACTGAGCTCGATTTTCGGCCATTTGTTTCCAACCACTGCCAGTCGGTTTGCGTATATCGTCGCCCACCCAGCCTGAGGGAGCCCTTTACTATGTTTTCCGAGACGCGGTCTCCACTACATTTAACAAATCATTAGCAAATTTTGAGATAGTTTTTTCTTAGACGAAAAATACTAATCCTATCTCTAAATGACCATAAATCGGATATCAGTTGTGTATACATAGTGCTATAAATACTTCCAGTTTTACTAAATAGATATTTTATGATGACCTGAGGCCATCTGGGTAGGATAGGTACTGTAACGAATTCGTTCTCTCGGCTTCCCAATCTTTATGATATTGGTAGAACCAATGTGAGAACCACTATATAAAATGACTCAGCTCAGTTATTCATTCCTAGGGTATTTAGGTGCTCAGTGCATGTGTATCAAATAATAATGCCAACAGATTAAATCATAGAATATATTAGTTAATTATGTTTACATGACCTTTTTGTATTGTAGCGTTGTCCATTGCTCCACCTCAGACTTCTGTTCATATTTCAATTCTCAATGATACGCATGATAATCTCGCTATTCTCTTTTGGTATTTTACACAACCTCTCGATATAAAAATCAACATCTAAGTCCTCTTTTTTATTCATTGACATTCGAATCTTTTTTATATCAAAATCTTTTTAAAAATTCAAATACAAATTTCGAAACTCACGTATTAAAAATATCAAAGAGTTTATATCTAAAAATACCAAAGAGTTTACAGTACCTTATTTTACAAACTCCACGTGACGCTGCCATAATATTCTCTCAAAACTAAATGTAATGGTCGTCTAATATAAATCGAAGTAATACGAAATAAAACTATTATTCGAGATTTTTTTAATCGACCGATATTAAGGAAGTATTTAACTTTTTCAATAAATCTAGCTCGCTTTTAGAGAACGTCATCAACGCGGCGTATACGTCATATAAGTATACATACTGTATACTTATATGACTTCTTGTAAATTACTGTAAACAAGCGGCACTTGATTCACAATTAACATTTAAATAGATACTATATTGGTCCTTAGCCTATACCTTCGCCGCATACCGGGGTGCTGAGATGGTCGAAGTTCAGAACAATAACGAATGAATTAACTATAGCATTGCGCATTTGATACCAATGAATATATTTAAACATACAGTCTTTTGTTTACAGGCATCTAGATTTATTTATCATCCTTTTTTATAGTAACTTCACGCTTTTTTCATACCCGAAGATGTAGACAGTGAGCTAACGACTAGCCGAATCGTAAGTCCCAAATGGAAATAGATGGCCAAACCAATTGCTATGCCTCGGGCACAATGTTGTCAGCCATCGATATTTATCCACACATTTCAGTTCGCTGCATGAATAGGCCGGCTCGACCATTGAAATACCACGACTTCTCAGAATATCGGCGTGAAGTGGCTTGTGCCGCGTTTCGTTTGCTGAGAGAGGTATTGGGAGGCCCGATCGCCTTTCCCCTCCTACTTCTCGGCAACGCACCACGGTGTGCATGGGCGGTTAGTTGTTGCTTACCATCAGGTACCACCCACTTGCTCGTTTGCCCTTCTATTTCATAAGAAAAAAAAACATAACTTCCGAAAAGACAACGATGTCATTGGTGCGTGAGCATGGCATCGGTCCCGAGACTTCATCATGATGTCGTGTCACTAAAGTCGTCAGTCATACCTCATCCAATTTTTAAAATATCACGTGTTATATATTTTGTTACTAAAATAACCGGTTGAAAATAGTATTGTGTGTCCATAGAAAATAGTTTAGTATGTCTATACCTATATACTTATTTGTACGTAGGTAAGTAGCACTAGCCAAACAGTGAGTTAGGAATTCACTAAACAATCAATAACGCACTCATTCTACCCAAATCCTCCCGCGCAGATCTGGAATGTTGATGAATTGAATTTTGGAATGTCACAGCAAAATATTTCGAGTGTAATATTTGCTATATAAGGGAAAAGGGAAAAGCTAGAAGAATGGACAGCAGCATTCTCTCTCAAGACAATACAGCCTACTGCGATCGCCAACCCGCCTGCCAAGCGTGGCGATTACGGCAAAACCCCCCCATGATTGAGCGGACCGGCAGTTGTGGCGCTCTATGGGGGAGGCCTATGTCCAGCAGTGGACCTCAAAAGGGCTAATGATGATGATGAATATTTGCTTTGTACAATTCCATTTTTTAATACTTTTTTACTGCACGCGTAAATATAAGTACCTGGATGACCGGTATTTTTTTTTTATTAATTGTGTTTTTTGAAAACTATATTTAGTACGAATTACGTACTAATAAAATGATGAAATATGAATAATATTTTTTGATCTTACCGACAGAATAATAAAAAAATATGAACTATAAAACACGATACGACACGACACGATAAAACACCATAAAATGACATTCTCTAAAAATTATTCCTAGCTAGATCGATTTATCGCCCCCGAAAGCCCCTTTATACTAGATTTCATGAAAATCGTTGGAGCCGATTCCGAGATTACAATTATATACATATACTAGCTGACCCAGCAAACGTTGTCTTGCCGAAAAATAAAATTTAAAAAATAGGGGTTGATCGTAGGGGGTTGAAAATTTAGGGTTGCATGTATTTTTGTATCCCGTTTTATAAAAAAAATAAGAAACAGAAATATGTCGAAAAATTAAAAAAAAATATTGAGGGGTGGGCTACCCTTGTGATTTAGGGGGATGAAAAATAGATGTTGTCCTATTCTCAGACCTACCCGACATGCACATAAAATTTCATGAGAATCAGTCAAGCCGTTTCGGAGGAGTTCAATTACGCACATCTAGACTCGAGAATTTTATATATTAGATTGCTAGTTTAAAGATATAAGATACACGATATACTTACATAAACGTATCACAATTTTAATAGAATTTTTTAAACTTTCAGTTGACTGTTATCATTGGCGGTATCACCGTATGTATGTCTATTTATACACATAGATACGGTGATGATATGATTTCCTTAATGATATGTGAATGAATTCATTAATTTATCACATGACAATTGAGCGTTAAGTGTTTTATTACAATGTCATTTTTTATTGATCGTGGTATTTCAATGATATGACGTCGTATTTTTCAATGTCCGCGTACAGAACATTGTGGGGATGTATCGCTTAATGGTATGGTCGTCAGGCCTCTTGGTGATAAGCTTTTTTTGTGATAGAAGGGCAAACAATCAGAAGTACCGCCCATGGACACCAGCAACACAAAAAGTGTTACTGTTGCGATGCCGACCTTTAAGGGAGAGGGGATAGGGAAGGATGGGGTAGAGGGCTGGGCCAACGGTTACCTCTCTCACCGAACGAAACGCGGCATGAGCCACTTAACGTTAGTCTTCTTAGAGGTCGTGGTATTTTACCGGTCGAGCCGGCCCATTCATGCAGCGAACTGCTTGGCTCTACCGCTGTGTAAAACACATTTGCTTTCTTCTACACAGAGGGTTCTATATTTTATTCGTATTTAAGTTTTTTATTATATACTGGTTCTTAATGTCGTTCTCAATACATAAAAGTCAACAGGTCCGACTCCAGTTTAAACATTCGCGTCTTTCACATGCTAATATCGCTGCAACTGTGCCAATATTCCTTGTTCGAATACAAGGAAACTCTTTTATTTGAACTTTATTTCCGCGTCTACATTTTATTACTTTAAACATTCGCGAATGCGAATGGAGACATTCAAATAAAGTTCAAATAAAAAATTTAAAGGCTTAAATAATTATAATAAAATAGTTAGGGAAAAGCCTTTTCGCATATAGTATGTATGGACTGGTAATAAAATATCTTTGGCTATACCATTTGTATCTGGCTGGCCGTGGTATTATTAAAAATGTTTTAATTTTCTTCCGCATCGTTGTCAAATTTTGATGCCTTTTAATGATTCATTATAACATATATAACATAACATAACATACATACATACATAACTTCCCGCCAAATCCTATGCGGGGTAGGCAGAAAGAACAGAGCGCCATACGATTCTTACACGCCTTACTCGCTTCGTTGACTTTCATATTTTAACTTTAATCATGCACGCGCTTTGATTTTTAAGCCTCCTTATTATACTTAGTCATGCCATAAATACTGTAATAAAGAAAAAAAAAATTTTAAATTGCAAATAACATTTATTACTTTTACAGTGTGTTACTTTAATACATAAATATAAAACGATATATAATATAAAATGCTTATTCGAATTGGTCTCCATTGGCTGCAATACAGGCCTTTAAACGTTGAGGCCAGTTATCAATAGAAACACGCACTCTTTCCATGGGAAAATTCTTCACTGCCAATCGTATGGATTGTTTTAGGGACTCTAAATTATTATGACGTTTAGAGCAAGCCGTACTCTCTAAAACTGACCACAAATCATAATCCAGTGGATTAAGATCAGGACTAGACGACGGCCAGTCTTCAGCTCTAATGAAGTCCGAAACGCTCGCTTCCAACCAAGATTGCGTGGACCGAGCTTTATGACCCGGTGCCGAGTCTTGCTGGAAGGACCATACTTCGTTAAGGGGCTTGACTACCTTTTCAAGAATGGTATCTTGATACACTTGTGCCGATGTTTTGATACCTTTTTCACAAAAATATGGCTCAGTCACTCCTTCGTAGCTAACACCCCACCAAACCATCACTGAAGTCGGATAATGCCCACGTTGCACTCTGTCAACTAATTGGGAAGCTTCCTTAGAGCTTTGAGCATAAATACGGTCATTTTGTTTGTTAAAATGTTGCTCAATTGTAAAAACTTTTTCATCCGTAAACAATATTTTTCTGTGACCTCCCTTTGCGTACCGCTTCAGTAGTGTTTAGATTTTAACACCCTATTCTTTTTTAAATTATCAGTTTTGCTTGCGGACAGGATTTCTTCGAATTCTTTTCATTACTGCTTTGACCACCTTTTTCGTACGAACACTACGTGGACGGCCAGGTCTTTTTCTGTCACAAATAGAGGATAGGAGGTCTCATTGTACCTATTAATAGCCCGGTACACAAACATTTGACTAATACCAAGTGTATGGAGAGTTTTAAAAATTGCATTTGGCTCCGGTTCTCTTTATCACCCCACTCCATTTTAATATCGCAAAATATTGTACAATGTATTGGCGCCAAAACGAGAAAACACAATGAACAATCGTATAAAAATGACAGATGCCAAATTCAAATGTAATATTTTTTTATTTTTAGTTGTAACATTATTTATGGCCAAACTAAGTATATTGTTTTTTAAATCTATAACTTTGTAAATAAATTGATAATATTATATATCAGTACATAGTATAAAACAAAGTCAATTTCCGCTGTCTGTCTCCTTATATGCTTATATCTTTAAAACTACGCAATGGATTTTGATGTTGTTTTTTTAATAGTTGGAGGGTGTCAACGGGGTGGTTTTGATCTATAATTCATATATGATGTTCTAAAGAAAAAATGATAATTTTCGAGATTTAGCACTTTAATTGCAAACGCTGGCTGAACCCTAAGTGATAGATCAAAACATTGTTCTACATTATTAAATATCTTCAGAAAGTCTACAAAAAAGTCCGCGAGGGCATATGTCTATCTCTTAGCGATAACTCACAATGACCATTTTTATTTTTTTACTTTTTAAGAGAAATAATGGCTTATTTACAGAGCTATTTTAAACATTACAGCATTAATTTCCATCCAATGAACTGTCTTAAATAAATTGTGCATGTAATATAGATGATCCTGGCCCTTTGCAGCATGCAATTTAAATATTTTCGAAGATATTACAGTATTAACATAGCGGGCCGATAAATAGCAAAAATTGAAGCTCATGATATCCAACTTTTGATGCGGAACAAAGTTCGGCGGGTCAGCTAGTAATGTATAATAAACTCGGTCTTGGTGGTACAGTGGTCAAGCACCCCGCTTCTAAATCAATAAGTAGCGGGTTCAAATCCTGGCTCACACTTTTCGAGAATTAATTTCGATAGTTATGTCTAATAAATAAATATGACTGAAAAACTTTGTGCCCGCTATGGCAATAGGTTCGCCACCGACGCCGACTCGAGACTTAACAGCCGCTACATTTGGGTAGAAAAAGGCGTAATATAGCGTTTATGTTGTCTTGCCGCTCTGTTCACCCTGTCTCAAACAAAATAGATGGCATTTGTGAAAAAGCGCAGCAAGATCTGCATTTTAGTAGTTACGATCTAGCTGAAGAACTTGCAATTGACCTCAAAACGGATTTAGCGCACTTGTCAAAAGCTATGTACGCATAAGCTAATATTACGCTAATAAAACCGAACCTATTTTGAAGAAGCTGATAACTGCTGATGAGACGTTGATCACGTGCGAAAAAGACTGTGGTCAAAGGCCGGCCAAGCTTTAAAGACTGTTGCGAAGCCCGGGTTGAATCGCATCAAGGTGATGCGATGTGTATGTTGGGATTGGAAGGACATTATTAATTATGAGCTGTCACCGCCAGGCAGGACCATCGATTCTAAACTGTAAATCGAAAGCGGCCGGAATTGATCAATACAAGGGGTGTAGTTTTTCACCATGCTAACAAAATATCGTTAGAACGCTCGCCGAAATAGCGCTATTGTAGATAGTGGAAATGACACGAATGTAGCAGTTATAAGCAGAAGATAAGGTGCTGAGTTGAAAAAATCTCTATTCCTCTAGACTACTGTAGTTAAGAAACTCTGAAAGAAACCTCAACTATTTACAGTAGTCAACTGTTATCTAGTAGAAAATAATTTGTTTAGTGGAAAGTTGTCTAAGTGGACGAAACGATTAAAAGATACAGAAGTTAACCATAACAACTTTGTATTAATTGAAATAATTATCAGAAAAGAATATTGAAATAATTATTATTCAAAACGCATATGCATAAAAGTGCTGTAACAAAGCGGAAGTTTTTCTTTCCTTTTTTTAATTTTCTTAACCTACTCATTTGTGGCGCTCTTGTTAAAATTCGTCTAGTTTGTGCTATAGCGCCACCTGTAATTTGTTCCCTCTCAATGGACACTTTTCAATACACTGAATACACTTACTTCTACTTTACTCTTTCTATCTGAAGGTGTAGTTAGCGGCTGTTAAGCATCATCTCACCGGATGTTTGCTTTCCAAATGGCACTCCCAAACTTATTGCAACACACCGGGCACAATGCTGTCAGTCATTGGTGTGATCCCACAATCGTTCTCTCGATCGACTTCTTAACTCATTAGCGGAGAGCTCAAAAATAATGGCCATTTAGATGCATATTGATTTTTAATTACTTATCTTTTTCTCAGATTGGCTGTGACCGTAATTGCCATGTTCGTGGTGGCAATATTCATCAGTTACGTTCTTCATTGCTTTGTGCCAGTCGAGGTGATATGGCACGGCTATGTTCTGCCACGGCTACAAAAATCATCATCTTCACCGGCCAAGATACGCGCCGCCGAGTATGGTCTGCGCATTGCTTTATGTCTGATAACTTGTAAGTAACATCTCCTTCCGGTAACGCGTTTTAAATTTGTTCATGTAAAATGTAATTCCTACCTTTGATTCTTCCTTATTCTTTTATACTACCTAAGTGTTATTTTATCTCTTAATTCTATATACATATATAACTTAGCGTCAAGTCCCTTGCAGTGTTGGCTGAGCGAACAGTGTGCCATAAGGCACGATTCTTACACACCTCACATTTTTTGACTGTCATTATTCTTGTCATACAAGTTTGTCGGAGTTTTTGCTTACCAGCGTTAAAAATTAAGCTTAATAAAAACTATAAGTAATTGTTTCTTTAATAGAAATATGTTAATCTAATTAAAACTTAAAATTTTTATTGTTACAGTTGTGTTTGCGGTGGCTATACCACGTCTTGGACTCTTTATATCACTCTTCGGAGCATTGTGCCTGTCGGCATTGGGTATTTGTTTCCCGGCCATAATGGAATACTGCATCAATTATCCAAATAAGTTTGGACCCTTCAAAGTACTCTTGATCAAGGAGATTGTATTATTTTTTATAGGATTAGTTGGACTTGTCGCTGGTACCTATACGGCTGTAGTGGCCATTGTACGATCTTTTATGTAAATAAATGAAAATTACCACTTGTCCATCGAATGTGATGTGAGTCTTTTGGGTTCTATAGCTACATTTCAACGGTACATAACTTTTATGACCCGGCGGGCATGTGTTTAAAAAAAAGTTACGCAAAATTTTATGTGCCATTATATTATTGAAGTAGTCTGTCAGCCAATAAAATAGGACCTTTTTATTCCAATTTTAAAAATAGATTATTATATCTTTTTTTAAATAAGTAGTGTTATTTAGTCGAATGAGAAGTAATGTATAGATAGATAGCTTTTTTAATTATTAATATTGCATGAGTACGGAAAGAGAAAATGTTTTGAAAAATTAAATTTCAACGTGTCCCGGCTATTGACGATTGAGTGTCGATTGCGGATTGTCTGTGTGCCGCGAACAAGTTATTAGTAATAGTAGTAGCTTAGAATAAAATAAACGATATAAGTACAAAAGAGAATTAGAAAATCTTTTTCCTAGTGAAACAATTGGTAGTTAATACACTGCACATCTAAACAAGGCGTTCTCTTTGCAGCTCGGCTGTTATTTGCTATTGATATATTGAAAATTGCTGTAGCGATGAATTGATTCATAACTTTTGTGTAAATTATTACATTATTATTAATAATAATTATAGATTCGCAGAAAATTAATTCGATTGCTAACGAAGTATTAGATGATTTTATCGCGCTAGCTATTTTTGGATATTTGTGAACAATGCTATTGAATGTATTGGTAGGAATTTGAATGGGTTATTTTCTAAGTATTTTAAAATTAAAATCTTTGCGACGCCTTCACACATATGTATACAGTTACTTAGTAATTAATATTATCTCTTCTTAAAGTTATTCAATAGATTTGTACACCAAACTAGATATTGTTTTAAATTATTTAAATCTTGAGTTCAAATGCAATGCCGTAAATTATTTGCCGATAAAATAAAATCTTGTCGTAGGAATTATACTATATGTATTACAAAACGTTTGTATTTACGTGGCCATGGGTGTACTTGAGCGGGCTTTTAAACAATATACAAATATCTGAAAAACGTATTATTATATATTACTTATATCAATACTTTTATGTGAAAGTATTGATTATTGTATAATTTGCGAGTAAATATAATTAAAGTAGGCCTCGCTTTTAGCTATACATATGTATATAAGATACAGTTAAATTAAGGCTTTACAGGGTAACAAATGCCCTTGATGTGTGCACCCATGGTTACCGCTT
The DNA here is from genome assembly GCA_905147225.2 of Euproctis similis. Classification (NCBI taxonomy): domain Eukaryota; kingdom Metazoa; phylum Arthropoda; class Insecta; order Lepidoptera; family Erebidae; genus Euproctis; species Euproctis similis. The sequence goes on from LR990107.1 coordinate 7,804,292, forward strand.
ATTTCCGCTTTAATAAAGGTTTAGAAAACTAATAAGTATTTTCTTTTTTTATTTGCCGATGGTTCTAATAGTCTCTTAGAATAGCGGTCAAATACTCAACTTCACGCCTTTTCTATCGTAAGGTGTGCTGGCACAATATTGTCACTCATCCATATTTATCACACATACCTAACTTCAGAAAATAACTCCCTGAAATCATTGGTGTAAGCTCTAAATTGATCCCACGACTTCTGTATCAGAAGCAGGGAGCTCGACTACCAAGACTTTAAATGATTTAATATTTTTTATTTATATTTTTTTCTTGGAAAATTAATAATACAACATAACTTCACGCCTTTTTCACTCGAAGGTGTAGGCAGTGGCTGTTAAGCCTTGACTCGCCTTGTTCTTGCATGGTAATAATGTTTCAGGGAATAAGATACTTGGGCAATGTTGACAACGTGGCATATCTACCTACTCCCAAAAGCCTTACACACAAACAGCCCATTTTGATAATATTAGTTTTTCATTTAATTAATTCTACTGGTGTAAATTAAAGAAATGTATCAGTCTCCTAATTCCTTTTACAAGGAATTTTATTTTTCACACTGTATGGTGAAAGCATTTACTCCCTTTTTGATCTGTGTGTAGATTTGTGGGCACTTTAAGAAATGCACATGTAACTAGTGACATTTGTTTTTTTTTATAGTGGTTTCTTGGAGTACCTATTATTTTATTTAAATTTAAGGATATGCAAAAGTATTTCTATAACGTACCTATTATGAACGATTTTTCAAATTTAGGTATAAAATTATTTCGAATTAGATACCAAACAGCAAATAACTACTTGTAGATTTACATAAGTATAATTCCTGGCTGTGGCTCCACCATTTAAAGTGGCAGTTCGCTGCACGAATGACCCGTCTCGATCTATGACATATTAGAATATACAGTGGCTCATTCCACGTTTCGCTCGATGACAGAGGCCCAACCTCTTCCCCTCATTCTCCCTATCATAATTCCAACTCCTTTCCTATCCCACCAACGAAATCATTTCCAAGGAGGGTTGATGTCAGGCAGGCGCTTGGTTATAAAACCATAGCCAAATCCTTAGACAACATAGATAGTTCGAAAGGATAACATATTGTGCTGACCCCACTTAAAGTGGGATAAGGGCTGGAAAATGATGAAAGATAGTTACAGCTGCACCGTCACCTTGAGATATCTACTGAATTTTCACTCCAGACAGTTTGGTTAAGTGATGTTTGTTCATACAACTTCTGATAATATGGGAGGCTCAGTCACGCCCCCAACTGTCTCGTCATACACACACACACACACACACACACACACACACACACACACACACACACACACACACACACACACACACGCACACGCACGCACACACGCGCGCATACAGACGAAGAAGAGAGAGAAAGAAAACCAAACAGATAAATACAACAATTAACGTTTATTTTCAATCCATAGAACCATATATAAATTAAACTCAAACAAAATACTACTTGTACATGTTAAACAATATGGTTTTATGTTGTTGCAAATACAATACAATACAGCCTCATAACATGAAGGCCATGTATTATTATTATTAATTATTAACAAAATAAATAAATAATAAGGAAGCACATAGGATAGGTGCGATAAGGGATGATGTGACGTGATGGGTTGTCATCAGTACTTTTCATTGCAGCAGGCCATCCACGTCATGCGGGGCTGCGTTCAGTTTCATAATCGGTTTGTTCACAGTCAAATTGTAACGTTAAACTTGTCACGTGACGTTACGAACTATGCTATTGAGTTGGACTTTTTTAATTGAGTAATTAAATCTATGAATTTGATTAATTTATCATAATTTTATTGTTTACACCGTTTATACGATATTGAAAAGATGCCATTGTAAATATCATCTATCGCAATTAGCAAGAACACGCCCGTAAACTAACTTAAGTGAAGCCGTAAAGACGAAACTGAAAACAGCTCGCGTATACCTTACCATACGATAATTCTTACATGCGACTCCGTCTTATCACGAAACCTTAACATTATTACAAAATATTATTATAACTTTTTTGTTACAATTTCTTTCCAATGAAACAACTGTATAGCGAAGAATATAAACAGTACCATTTTTTTATATCAGTATATTGCATATGTTTGTGTACATATATTTTTAACAAAAGTAGATGGAATATTAAATGCCGATTAGTATACACGGCCCGTAAGTGATTCTCTCATATTGGGAGATCACATTTTTTTATTACAACAACATTTTTTTTTAAATATTTTTGGGGGATATGAAACAGTGCATTTCAATGTTCAACCGTAGTCACATCTATATAGAAATTCTCACATGTAAATTTTTATAGAAAAAACAATTTATTGTTCTCGCTTTGTATTCATAAAATACTTTCAAATGCAACAACTTCTTAAGTCTTAGTTTATAAAACATTTTATTTATTTTTATTCAATTCAATAAACATTCAATTGACTTTTAATCAACGACAAAAATCTACAAAAATATAATATTATAACATTAGCACGAGTGAAATAGAGTGCGGAGTAGTCTAGGTAACGCCATTAGTGCCGTGCAGTACCGAGGGTCGCAGTGAGCCTGCGCCTTCAGCAGCTGACTCGGACGGTGTAGTGGAAACGCGCATGTTCTAACTTCATAACCGGAATGCGTGTTTCCATTACGACCTTACACCGGCGGCCTGACGCGCCGGGCTCCGGGCAAATATGCAATTCATTCACGTGGGTCCTACCCAAAAAACGGTTTAATGCAAGTCTCTTTACAACTAAAAAAAAAAATTATATAAACTTTCAAAAACATTAACAACTACAGCCATAACAAAAATAGACTAATGACATCTACACTACGGAATCTATATACTACTTAAACTATGTACTAAGTAAATTTGAAACGAAACTAAAGTTCGTTCTCTACTGTAACTGACAGTGGGTATTTATTGAAGGAGCGCGGGGGCCGCGTGAGAGTACAACACCTCCCCCACTCCCGACGGGAACTAACCTCATAATGTAGAGCTCTCCTACGAAGCAAGTCAGAGTGAAAGAGCGGCGAGCGCGAGGAATCCAGCCCCGGGCACGTGGCGCAGCCCACGAGACTCACACGCCCTACCGTTAGCACAATACAGAGTGAAGAGGAGGGACGGACGAGGTCAGAATGTACAACACTCACGTATAATATAATACAGTACAGTTTCGAGTGGCCTCGAGTGCCCGGGGCCGGCTCGGGGCCCAATTACAACTACCTATATACAAACGCAGCCACTACACTTACGCATACACTAGCCACTTGAGCAATTTGCGAGCGGCGCGGGGGTGGTGCCCCAGCCCAGCACCGCCACCGTGGCCGGGTATCCATTATACATTAATATTCAACAACATTTAAACTTAATACAATATAAATACGCGCACTTAAGTCGGGGGACAACCGCCGCTGACAGCGCCGGCGCCACACTAACTGATGCTCAGGGACGGGACACACAACTAAACACCGTTCAATAATAACATTTCCAAATTTTAATTTGTTTATTTCCTTTTTTATTTGTTCTCTTTCCTTTTACATTGGTCCGTTTGTTTTTGACTAACCCTGTTGTTTTATGGAACTGTGAGTCCGACCGAAGGTATTAGACGCAACGATAGATAGATAGATCAGAAAATGGATACTTTGGTTAGATTTTTCCTATTATTATTAAACTAAGTAAACTTACGGTAACTGCGGTAACATTTAAATCTAAACAAGTCAAATTAAAATAGTTCGCCGACGAGATCACACATCACTGAGGATCGTCTTGTAAGCGGGATACACGCTCTGATATATCAGTTAGTACATTATTTGGGTGTATCGCCGGCAGGCAGGTGGGTGTCGTATGTACGCCGAGCGTTGCAGTTTCATTGCGATTCAGTTCCTGGCGTTCAGTGTAACACGATGCGGCAATATGTAGGATGGGTGACCGATTGGCTGCAACGACGGTTGGTTGACGGAAAAGTGAGCCCGGTGCCGACAGCGCGACCAAAAGTGCGCGCAGCGACCTGCAAATGAAAATTCCATGTTATTTTGTTTCAATTGGTCTGATGTTAAGTGACGCCTCTTCACACAAACCTTTCCAAAATAGATCTCTTTGACAAGCGTTACGTGAAACCTTGATTTTTTTAATCAACTTGACGTTTCGACTTTGATATAAAATGTAAATTTAGATTCGAATGATCTATAAAAGTTCAAAGATTTACGTATCAAACAATACCACGTTTGATTTCCTTGACTGTATGATTTACGAAACTGCATTGGCTGGTTGGAAAATACCAGACGAGCGTGCATAAAAAGGACTTTGGCCTGGTGTGTTAAAATTGCATCTAATTGATTTCGATGTTTATTGGTAGTGGGTTCTGTCCTATAAATATGTGTAGTTCTTGAGATTTTAATGATTTTCTAAGTATTAAGAAAAGCATTCAGCAGTGTAATGCCTGATGTTAAGAAACCGTACCTGTCGTGTGGCGTGTTTGTGCTATGCGGGAAGGTGATATTGGGGTCAGCACCCAACCTCCTAAACATCCGAGAATTTGGATAGCTTCTCCCGCAGGATGTGGTTCTCCTTCTTTAATAATTCTACCTCTTGCCTCAACCCCATATTCTGTAAACGCGATAGTATGTTGTCAGCACCAATATATATAGATGTAACATCACGCCTCTAACACCCGAATATGTAAGCAAAGGCACTGGCACCACAATCATTGCCTAGTTACTCAATTAGAAATTTATCTCACAACTTGCAAAAAGTCATCATAATCAAATTTTAACTCTGGTATTCTAAACCAAAAGAACAAATGTACTTTAAAAAAATATAAAGGTTAAACTAACCTAAACCTAAACTGCATATAAAAGTACATACATACATACATAAACATATAGTAAAAAACACAATAATACATACATATAATCAAAATTTATCATTTACGAAAGTAATCATTTACATAACAGATGTTCTGACTGTAGCATGACAAGGGTAAGAAGATGTACATATAATATATAAATATCTATGACATACAACCTAATCAAAAATTATATAAATAGCCTTTATTTTCTTAAAATATATAAACAACACTATACTGGATTTTTGAGTTTAAGTCCTACCGCTCACGGTCCATAAATCAATGCAATAAATAAAGCTTAAATTTTACACTGAATAAGTTCAGTGAAAAGAAGCTTTGAAAACAGCATGAAGCCACCTTCGTAATGTTGATAACACGAAGTAGAAAAAACGAGAAGATAATATGTCTAAGAAAATAAGGTAATCGGAAGGAGGTAAAAATGTATTTGTGTGCTCACCTCTTTCTCAAGATAGCCTGCCCTCATCGCGATCTGGTTTTCCTTCATGCGGCGTGCGTCGCGAGAACGTTTGGCGGCCATGTTGTTCTTCCGTCGGCGCGCCCAGTACTTGTCGTCTTTCAGGTCATCGGGCACGAACTGCCGACCACGTCGAAATGGTTTTAACACGCCCCGCCTTACACTCATACCACCCATCACCCGTGATCGGAAACATTCTTACACATCTTGGCACACAAGTGCAGCGGGAGCCCCCAAACGATACGTGTGACCAATTACCTACTTTGTACCAAGTGCACTTTCCCATTAATTTGTCTTTAATAACATTTTTATCATATTTATTCAAATTAAAAAAAATGTGTACAAAAAACAATGTCATAATCAATATATTTGTATATTATTAATGTATTTCCAAACATTTATTCGTTTATATATTTACAAGTAAGAGAAAAATATTATTAAATTCGATTTTTTTAATGATCACGTGTTTTGAATAACCACAGATGTTAAAATCAGTGCACGTGCACGATGTCTCTGTTTAGCATGAGCTTAAAGACACTGCGAGTGATAAGGATGACAAATTGTAACCAGTGCCGTCGGCAAGGAAAATTAATATTAACAAAAAGAAAATTTAAAATTAGAACAGAACATGTCAGAATGTACTGTTAAAGAGCGCCAACATAATTTTTCTTTTTTTTTAATTTGTAACATTGTATTTAATGGCAATTTGTTTATTATGTTAACAATGCATTTTATTTTAATTTGTATGTACTTTCAACGTGAAATAAACAAATATTAAATGTTCTCTCATTCACGAGAAGAAGGCGGAAAGAATCCACAACAAAACATAAAATTTTACAATCGCGTCGTCCACTTTTTGAGCTAAAACATCTGTAGTTATTATTTATGACAAATAAAAAAAACTGTTTTTTTTTGGATAGGTAATATATAGAAATACCTAGACGAAGAAATGTTACATATCATATATCATCTGTGATCCATTTTGGGGCTTTTAAAGTATATTAATGCTAGTTCCGGGTTAGTGTGCCAGTATTAGAACAATTTCGAGAAAATAGGTCTAAATTATTTAATTATTTCCTTAAATGGATTAAATTTAGGTCTAGTGTAAATGGGTTACGCTGTTTTATGATGTTACCATAATGGTTCCTTAATTCAGGCTTCATATTTACCCCCATGCTAAGATTACTTCAGAGACCCAGCGTATTTGAAAAAAAAAATCTAAATTGTATGACATCTTTTCAATAAGGTATTTATCTTAATAAAAATATGTCACAAAGATCGGCATATGTAATGGCAATATACTATATTATTTTCCTATTATTTCGGTAAGTTATCGTTTTTTTTATTAACTTTGATTTAGTTTTTCATTTAGGCACATAATATGCAATTGTAAGACTAACCTGCAAGCCTGTCATTATGGAAAATAACTACATATTACAATAGAAGAATTCAGTTCCTAAAAATATATGTAAGTTATAAATTTAAAACATTTTGAAGTTGTCCAAAATACAGATTCACGTTTATTCCAGTTAGTAATAAAATCTAATCTAACACTATTCCCTTTTGAAGTCGTTGCCACAATATAAGCTACACAGATACACACACATTTACGATACTGATTCTATATTTTATTTAATACAAACATTAAATATTTTCAATGACTACCTTTCTGTGTAACTCGGCTCATGTCTGCCAAAAAATTAAATTATTATTGTCAAATATTAAGATTTCTTTTTTGTCTCTGAAACCGAAGCAGCTGTCAATATTTCGCTAAACACCTCGTGTCGCCAATTTTTTTTTTTCGGATATTTTTATCCCTTCATAAAAGTCATTATTTTTGAATAACTAATCCGAATAAATTAGGGTTGGGTAATATCAAGACGTTTTTATTGATTTCAAACATGTTACTATTAAACAAAAAATACGTCGAATATAATATTATAGATGTTGTTGAAAAAATATATATCTGGATATCTGATATTAATATATATCTGGTATTTAGGCAACAGGAATCTAAACATTACTTTTTAATTTAACTACGTTTATTGTAGTTTCTTAAATGATTTCAAAGGATGTTTAACTACAGTTCCAGGATTTAACCCCACGGAAAAATCAGGCATCGTCGAAATTTCTCAACCGATTTTTATGCTTCTTTTTCATAAATATTAGATTATAAAGCTTTTCTTAAATAAATAAATATATATTTTGTTTGTTGCATGTTAGATGGTACATATAATGGGTAAACTTTTAATCCGGATTCCATACGTAGGTACAAAGTCGCCGACAAAAACTAGTTTATATAACATATATATAAGTTTATCCATGCGAGAGTACTCACATCTCTACGTACGTGGGTTTGTGACAAATGTAAGGGAATAACATTATCCGCTTGTTTGTCTGTTGCATTTAAACTTTGCACCTGGAAATTTTACGCACCTTAATATATTTACCTTATTAAATTAATAAATATATAGATATATATTAAATTACCTCTCCCCTCGAATATCCACTGTATTATCGAAGCTATTAGAATATTAATTAATAATAATAATAGTGTAATAATGAATATACCGGGTGCATTTTTGCAAAACATATATATATACAACCTACTGACTTCACTTTACCAAAGACTCAGCCATAATTTTTATTGTTAGAATAAATTTTATAATTTCTTTTTTAAGTTCATATTGAAATTGAAATTGTTTTTTGATAATTTTATGGCGTCAGGCTTCAGTTCAATTAACGTGTACATATACTAATAACAGTAATAACGTATTAGACTAGATTTAAGAGTGCTAAGCTAATTCTAGTATCATTAAACCGACAAGTGTCAAATAATAAGTCGTATACAAGCCATAAAAAAAAACTATAACTTCAATATTTTTCTAGTAAATTTGATTTTGATTTGTTCTTATTGTTCTCGACGAGGTGAGCCAGAGTCACTCCGCAGATTTTGCGCAGTGTCCTCATTTCAACCGCGTTTATCCGACTATCGTGCTCACTTTGCTATACCCCACACTCCCTTCCATAAGTTTGCGTTGGGATCAGGGAGGGATCAATGGATCCTTACATTTAATTTTGGCTTTATTATTTTTATATAATTAAAAACGAAATTATTACAAAAGAAGAAGAAGAAGAAGAATTATTAAAAAAAAACAATTTGGATTTAATAATCTTATATTTTTAAAATTGAGTTGCTTTATATGATTTAAATAGCAGAATTAGCTTTCACTCACAAAAATAAAGTTTTAAACTCACTATTGTTCGGGGAATTTTCAATTAATAGCCCGCTGCCGCTATATACAGCCTATACGACTTTCTTTAAAGAACCTCTTGAATAGAAAAGAGACCTAAGGTTCTGTTTATAATATCAGTCACACGTCCCAACGATTCTCATGAGGTTGGGATATCCGAACAGATGGACAGTCAAAGTTTGTAACTGCTTCATGTTTTTATTAGTAACCTAAATAACCTTATAGTAAGGATTCAATAAAAATAACTGTTAGGAACTTCGATATTACAAACAGATATATATATATACATATATATTAATTCTTTATTTTTTATATTAATTCAAAATAATACTTAACCATGCATTTAGTTGGATATTTTTAGTGGTTAGTAGTGTGATCGAGGCAGGTTAGTAAGCAGCAATTCGCATCAAAAAGAGACCACTTACATAAACATTTTTTATATATTTTTTAATATATAAATAAATAAATATTTTGTTTTAAATACAAAAGGAAAAGTATTTAAACATACAAATGTTGTGTATTTGAATTTTTAATTTTGGGTTTTCTAGAACCAAAGATAAAATTGCGATGAAAATTCTCTCTAAAACAATTTCAAGTTAATTCATTAAAGTGGTGATTTCAAAATTGTATTACGTTTTTTTTAATATTCATTTTAATTGATTAATAAATAAATAAATAACTTTGATACTTGTTTTTTAGCTTATCAATTTTGACAAGATATGTCTACAGTCATAAGGCAACTTTTTTAATCTGTTTGGGTAAGTGGGTCGTTATAATAACACCAACGAGTCGTTGGTGTTAGTTGGAGTAGTCCCTCTGGGGCTTGACTTAAAAAACATCTTATTTTTGAAAACCGATTTCAACGGTTACGTGTATTTTGTAATGAACAATTGCATGCTTTCGTTGATTTTTTTTTAAATAATTTATTTCGTCAACTATTCGCCTGTACGCTCAACTTGCTTACAAAAATGTATGAAATTCATTGAATGAATGCCACGTGGTTACAGTGCTGTTATTGTAATAAAGGGATACGCCACGAAATATTGATTCTATCCAGTTGTTGGCTATGGATAGTGGATGGATATTCGCAAATAACAATTCTAACAATTAATATTTCAAAATATATGTTTTTGTTATACTTTTATGTTGTTCTTTCAAATTAGGTGTCCGTTGTTGTTCATACCTTAAAACTGACTGACATGTTTTACCGTGGTGCATTATTAAAACTACAATAATTTATTGGGATTTAAATTGCTTTTTAATAAATATGAAATCTTTGAACATATTGTTTAGTTTTCAAAATAAAAACGATTGTGGTGATGGTTCTCAGACAATATCAGGACCGTTGGTAGTGTTTTTATTTAGCCGTCCACCACTGTAAATATGATATTCTAACAAAAGGTATAGTGTGATATTATATAAATATTATCTATTCCAAAAACAACGTGATTGAAGCAACAAGGTACAAATTATTGTATTTAAAAAGACAGTAAATATTAATTAAACCGGTAAATATTAGAGATTGTGCAAGATGTTTGTCACGTGATGCGAGCATTGCCAGTGGTCTGTGAGGGGTTAAGACAAGGCGTGCGTGGAGCAAAGCGCCGTCAGGGTATCTACTGTGGCACGTCATGTAGAAAAAAGACGAAATCTTTTGACATATTTCATTATAAAAAAATGTTTATGACCGTGCTACAGTAAATATAACCCTGTCCACTCAATACCCTTTACCGATTTGATTATTTTAAAAGTAGGTCTATATGTTTTGTCGTTATGGTGTTGGGGTATTGAGCGGTGACGCAGGCGGGGGCGCCGCACCCAAGGCGGACCGCAGCATGCCGCTAGGAATGATCAGCGCACTAACATCATTTACCTGTTTCCGGGACTTCTTGATCATGGGCTGCGGCTTCAGTTCTTCATCGGAAAAAGCGCGCGTCCGTGGATCAAAATCACGACCCGATGACGCCATTGAGAACGCTGTAATGATCAGGCGAGACAATAAATAACACCATCTGTATTACTAATTTCAATAAGTGATAAAGATACTTTAAAAATAAGTAATGAAGGCTCTTTACTTATTGTATTGTGTTAAAGAAAAGGGTGACTGATAGACAGACAACCCACCTCTAGATGAAGGTTATATTATTTAATAGGGGTTCAACATATAAAATAATAGAACTGGGAAGGCTGTACTCACTGGAGTCAGCGGGTGACAGCGGCGGGTTGATTGTGTCCGGACTCATGCAGTCGGAGGGCGATGGTGATCGTTCGCGCTTGGTGACCGGCGCTTGGAGCCCCAGGGCGGGACCGAAGGCCGAGCCACCAAGGTGCGCGCCCCCGAGACCTTCGCCGGACATTCCATTTTCCGACAGAAACTCGTCTAAGTCTGCATACTGTAACATGGAGAAAGGCGAGCGTCACGAAGCGCCACGACGCGCGGTACGTGCTCGTACACGCACGCCCGCTAGCCCCACGCCATCATTGCACAATATCCCATCAAGTTCATCAGACACATGTACATCAATTGACAAAAAAAGAAAATTCGCCAATCGCACTTTCGCTAGGCTAGTTAAATTTAAACTCGTAAAACAATTGCGTATACATCTACATAAGATTAATCTAATAAAAATATAAATTAAAAGTAAAAAAAAGTGAAGCAAATGTGATGATCAGACACAGAGGGATGGGATTAGCAAGTTGGGTGGTAGGGGTAGGCAAGCTAACGACTCTATTACCTAATGCGGGCGTTAGCGACGTTAGGGAAGCGAGAGGGAGAACGCACATGACACGCAACACGCAGTAGGTAATAAAGATGCGAGTACTGACTTCTTGTACCTTGAGATCAGGATCATAAGGCAACGTCTTGTCCCAGAGCGTGGGTCCCAGGAAGGCAGCCTGCGCCTCCCATAGATCGCTGTCATCTTTCTTGTCTTCAAGCGGGTCTTTACTGTTCACCGACTTGCCTGTAACAATGATGACAGGGGCGTCAGCCCGTTGACCGGCTGGGTCGCAGCCAGCCTAGCAACCACGACACACAAGCCGGTCGTAATGGTTACCACTGCAATCTACCACATGCTTCTGTATTACAGTGGCAACAACTACTTACTTATACTTAATATATAAAGTTGATACTTAACCAACACAACAAAATAATACATTCGCAGCGGCTAAATACATTAAATGTACTTCAAAAATGTATTGTCATAAATTCGCGATGGCATGTATTTATTATTATTTAAACGCCTGCATAAAAAAGTAAGACATATTTGTGTCACATAGAAACAGAATTAGAACACAAAACACCTCGATTCATAACTTAACAATTATATAGGAAACCGTTTAAAAGAATCCGTCGGAAAAATATTCACCTAATTCGAGAATAATGTCCATAAATATTATTTTTCTAGGAATCATTATATTAGTAAGATCAAGAATAGAAAATTGTTAATTCTCATTTCAATTGTTTGTGATTCTATGAGAGTGTGAGGATGTCAAATATCCTATAACTATGGATATTACATAAAACATAAACATAACTTCACGCCATTGTTACCCGAAGGTGTAGGCAGCGGCTGTTAAGCCTCATCTCGCCGTTATGTTTACGTCCCAAATGGAATAGGTGGCGAACCTATTGCCATACCGGGCACAAAGTTTTCAGTAATCGATATTTATCACACTTAACTTCCGAAAACAATTTCGAAAAGTCATTGGTTGTGAGCCAGTGTCAGGATTCCAACTCGGACCTCTGGATCAGAAGCCGTGTGCGAGACCACTGGACCACCGATACAAGTGGATATTATTATAATAAAAATATTCCTTCCACGGCACAGACTAAGCACTTATGCAGTATGCGAAGGTATTCGACGCTTTAAATCTATCAACTGAGTTAACATACTGTTAACAGCAAGATTAGAAGAAGTATTTACTGTGAATTAGTCATTCGAAGTTTCCTATTTTGGTCTTAATGTAACTTATATTTATATGATACTCACCTTCCTAACCCGGTTTCAGTAAAAGTTGGGTAATAATCTAAAAACTACAATTTCTAAATCTCGGGATTTTAGAAATTCCTAAGACAATTCAAAATTAAATAAAGAACATAGAATTCGTAATATAGATTGCCGATTATTGTTGTATGTAGGATTATTTTTCAGTAAATAAAACATTTCCATCCATGTTTTTTTAAATATGATATCAATTACAAAATCGTGTGAGTAAACCTACAAGTAAACGTTATGATAAATTTATTCATTTATATTGTTAATCATTGTCGTCACTAGATGGCGCTGCGCCGGGATCCTAGATTCTTTATCATTTAAAATCCTACTTTATTTATTAACTAGCTGACCCGGCGAACTTTGTTCCGCATCAAAAGTAATAACTGCTGTCCCGCTATGTTAATACTGCAATATCTTCGAAAATATTCGTTTAAATTGCATGCTGCCAGGATCATCTATATTACATGCACAATCTATTTAAGACACTTAATTGGATGAAAATTAATGCTGTAATGTTTAAAATCGCTTCGTAAATAGGCCATTATTTCTTCGTAAAAAGTAAAAAAATAAAAATAGTCATTGTGGGTTATCCCTAAGAGATAGACATATGCCATCGCGGACTTTTTATTAGCTTCACCTGTATGTTTGTAGGTTTGTTTGTAACCGACTTCTTTTTCAGTGTTCATAGTTCACAAATCGCACCATCTAGTGGCAATCAGCGGAAAGTTTACGTTATCAACTTGAAACGAGTTCCTTGTATAAGTCACAGATGGCGCTATTCCTCAAATTCGAAACTAAGAAACGCGCTTGTTATAGAAAACCGAACTAAAAAATATAAAATAAATAATAGTTTAAAAAAACTAAAAAACGCTTTTTATAGAAAACCGAACTAAAAAATAGAAAATAAATTTTAATGAATTTAAATTAAGAAAATAGTGTTAAAAATTTCAATGAATATAAATTAAAAAAAGCGTGGGGTGCTTTTTAAGATATTATCGAAATGATAATCACTCTACTCATATCTGTCAATAAAATATTTATAACTATTGACACCATGCACCCCACGCTTTTTTTAATTTATATTCATTGAAATTTTTAACACTATTTTCTTAATTTAAATTCATTAAAATTTATTTTCTATTTTTTAGTTCGGTTTTCTATAAAAAGCGTGTTTTTTAGTTTTTTTAAACTATTATTTATTTGTAGACCTTTTAAAGGTGTATATTAATGTAGTACGTTGTTTTGATTTATCACTTACGGTTCAGGCAGCGTTTGCGATTAGAGTTCTAAATCTTGAAAATTATCACTTTTCTTTACTACACTATACATGAGTTATAGATCAAAACCACCCCGTTGACACCCTCTAGCTATTAAAAACAAACCGCATCAAAATCTGTTGCGTAGTTTTAAAGATATGCGCATATAAGGGGACAGACAGCGGAAAGTGACTTTGTTTTATACTATGAAATGAAGTGAAAATCAATTAGATAATCATAGTCATAGAATATTTTGTTTCTTCTCATATCATCATCACAGTATGAAGAAATAATAAACTCAGTAGTGATTTGCAAATAGATGACGGGATAGATAGATAGCCAGGTGGGCAGTCTTATCACCACATATTTTTTATCAAGAGCTTCTGTGTAAGCTATATTCATATTTACACGAAGCTATCTATTGCATTTTCCTTTGAGGCAGCAATATGCAAACAACATATCCGCTTTCACAAGACGAAGCCAAAACAAATTTGAAGATAATTCTTGTTAAATTAGTGTGTAGGGTTCGCAGAGATAAGAGCCTGGGTGGGATAGCAAACAATTCTGGAAATCCGTGGGATGACTGCTTTTTAAGCTATCATCAGTTCATACTTGACCATATCGTGTAATAGAAAAACACTTCCAAGTAATAGGTATTAATTAGAGTAGATTAAGAAGAAGAACGATCATGCAGATAGAACTGGTTGAAATTTCTCACTTTTTTAGCCGTTTTCTTAACGCACCTTTTAAACTTTTTAATTAAAACGCAACTAGGTATTTCAGTAACAGCACCCTAATACTTAAGTATCACCAATAATCTAAGAATAACATAACTCAATAAGATGTTCCTGCAACAGATACTACTAGCTGTTTAAACATATCTCTTGATTTAATAGCATTATCCGCCAATGATCGTATAGATATAACACAATTGCCGATACTTCTAAGCTTGAAAAAGTTAGATAATAATTTAAGTACATACTTAGCATACAGAACACAGTAACAGTTCTTTGTAGGTACCGTTACAAAAATATCAGTGATACATATCACTGTTATTTATCACAAATATTTATTATATTTCATGTTGACTATTTATTTGTGTGTGACAGTGATAAACACATGGCGTTGACATGTGTATTTGTTGAGAGGCAAGTTTAGATACCAGTTTCCAGTCAAGGTAAACTACTGATGCATTAACATAATATCAGCTCGCACGCAGTTAGACTTCATCACCGCTTACAATCGTTCGTCTTATATACAGATTATCTATCATAGATCCAGGACTTCTTTAGTTTTAGTTGAAATACTCAAAGGTACGCCTTAAATTTTTACGTCCTAAATGGATTAAGATGGAAACTTATTGCGATACACCGGGGACGATAAATGTCAGTCAACGTTATTTATCGCACATAACTTCCAAAGTCATTGGTATCATTGGACCAGAATTCGATTCCACGACTTCTCGATTCAGAATCGAGGTACTTCAGACCATTGAGACGATTTAGAGACGTCACTTTGTAGAATTACTTAAAGATAGACCGGGTTAGTTGCGTATATATATACAGACAAAGCCGAAAGCCAATAACCAGTTGACACTTGGCTTTTTTAATTCCTTGAAAAAATCCAGATGTTGAAAATACTACATCAGCAATTAAGACATATGTACATCTCTATGAGGCTTATTCGAAGTTCTTGTAAACAGGCGGTTAGCTACATCAGCGGCGGTTTACGCTTCACGACTTTACGAGTCACGTGTCCGGCAATGTGTATTGAACACCGGTCGCTGACAAACGTCATTAAAGTATTCTTACTTTAATGACGTTTGTCATGACTGACACATTTTTATAGAAATAAATTGCACTGGTTATCCGCGTGCATTTAGAAAAAGAAAAAAAAATTAAAGACAAATATGTCCGTCTGATTGTTTTGCGTAGCTTTCGAAATGAATGGACAGATTATAACGGGTTTTTTAGTACTCTTTCCGCTATGGTAATAAAATTGTATTGGTTTTTAGTTTTGACCCGGCAATTGTAGCAAAAAATATTTACATAGATAAAAAAATTATATAACGCCATCTTTTGAGCACTTATTCAACTCACTCGCACACTAATTATCTCATACACCGGTATTACAATAACTGTTAGAATCTCGTTCCACTAACAGATAATTTATTACTCCTCGTCAGATAGTAAACAATTAATTCGTAATAAAATAATAATGCAATTGTGGATTGAGATACAAATATACTAATCTATCTTTCAAAATAGACAAAACTACTGTAGCGTGGAGAGTTTAATAAAAATTGCTTCGAATAATAGCAGCATAGATATAGCAGTAATTTATATATTTTTGTTATGAAAAAATCCATCGGAAATCGCTTGGTTTGGTTATATTGTTTGTTTTTTTTTTTTAATTTCATCCAGTTTAATTATAAAGACGCCAGTAGATAAGGTTTAGTTGTCAGATTTGTTTGTTGGAAAGTTGTTACGTGATCATTTTTAACACCAATTCCCTGGTGGAGTGGACAGAAATAATTCAAGCACTGCGCCGGCTTCATTTACTTTCATTCCCGAACTTGAAAAAAGTTTTTACATCATCTCTCGGAATTCCATTTACGTACCTACATTTTGTTTCGAAATTTATTTTATTTAGGTATATCTATTTTTACTTTAAGTTTACTTTTTTTTTCAGTTTTCAGACTTTATTTATAACAGGCACGTGGAAATACAGGAGGACATATAAATTATAAATACATATAAATTAATTCCGATGAAATGTGATTATGGAATAGATAATAGATAATTGTCATGTTGAAAAGGGACAAATTTACAGTTTTGTTGGTATAATAGAATAGACTACAAAATTATGATTATAAACACGTATATAATATGTATTTTACTTCAATTTATATTGTATATTTTATATTCTAATAATTTTAAAGACACTAATTTAGAACTGGTGAAGAAAATAATAATATTCCTATACTTTAGTATAAGCCGTGTAAATTTTAAAAGTACCTAGACGTGAGAAACTCGAGTCAAAAGTAACCGGCTTTACTACGCTACGACATACAGAAGAGCAGTGATAAAAAGAGCATAATAAAAAAATAAACATTTCAAAATGTGAAATTCATGTACGATTTAAAGTGACGCAACAATCGTGGGAACAAAAGAACGATCCCATGTACATAATGTGTTTCCTTCGGAATAAAAAAGAACAAAATGAAAAAAAAAACAAACGAGTTGCAATTTCGCGCGCATGCGCTTTACAGGAAACGGGAAATAACCCAGTTGCCAACAATATACCGATCAAATGTTACGTTCACTTTTTCTTTGCGCTCAAGAAATCTGCGCACACGCATATTACCGCAACACAATTGTTTATAACATAACAAGTAGTAATTAGACTTCTAATTGAAAAGTTCACAAGTACATACACAAATTGGGAAGTAATTTGTGATAAATATCAACGATTGACAATATCAATTCAGTGTAAGTAATTGCCTGTATTGAGAGATAGATATAAACTTCACCTATTTTTTTAATTCAATGTTAAATTGCATTATTTATATAATTATAATTTTGACTTTCCTTACCCTGAAAACTTTTGAATAACTGTTTTATGCAAAAAAAATATATAAATCATTCCATGATATTATAAAAACGACATGATCTGTGTTATATTATTTTAAATACACTGGCGAGCAGAAAAATCGACTCACTTCATACTTTCGCACTCAATGAAGTACTTCACACTTTAAAATGAAGACCTAAATCTTAACTTAGGCCTTCAATAATTTAAGTTATAGATCTTAGCTTAAAAATGAGTACAAATACTCATAACTTTTACTCATTCTCTTGAACAATTTATATTGATTGTTATTATTAAAGATATAAATGTATGCATTAGAAATTGTTGGTAAATTAGTAGCGTTCTATTTTTTTTTTGTCTTTATTGTATTTTTTTTTAAATATTCTACGATCAGCGCGGGCTCCATGACAGAAAGTCCGTCGCCGAATCACCGCGGACGCAGCAGTTCGCCCGCTAGCCGCCAAGTAGCGAAACCACTCTCGCTTTTCACCGAAACGGTCTTAGAAAGTGACGACACCATCTAATCATTTATTTATACTATACATATATGATAATATTGTCGACGATTCACGTAAGCTTTTAATAGTTTCAAATCCCAAAAGACATGTTTAAAAACATAAATTAGGTACGCACTAAGTACTATCACAATATATCCGAACACGGAACAGTAATGTGTTCAATTTTATAATGACCCGTTTTTATTAGGTTACACTAAATAATAATCTTATTAGGTACATACGGTTTACACCTAAGAAGTAAACTGTTCGTGAAATGTAAACTAATGAAACCTATGTGTCATTCTTTCTTTTTTTGTTCTTTTTTATAGTGACCAGGATATAATGGTTGTGTATTGGTGACATCACTTGTGCATATCGATAATCATGATCGGAATGTTGTATCGGTGGAAAGCTGATATTGCGTAACTCATTTCCTACTGGGGAAATGGGTGAGAAATGGCGAGTTGGTGGGTCTGTCAGAGGAGGAAGGGCGAGCGATGGGGGCCGGGGGGAAGCAGCGGTTGAACGGGAAGTGGCTGTTGGTGTTGCGTAATGGAGAAAGCAAGTGTTTTCCGCCGAGGCGAACGAGCGCGCGTTATTATTTTCGTAAACGTGTGAATTGAGCGAAAGTAAAACGAGAAAGTAGTTATTTCAAAATGTATAAAATGACTGACGTAGGCGCTTGATACGTCATTTTGATTTAAATATTATAACACATATATTTTTAAGTACATATTATATAGCGAGATATTACGACGCCTTTGAAATACACAAAAAAAAAATCATCTATAGACATGGTACTTACAATAATGGAGATAATTGTAGTAATATGAGAAGAAACATACGATTTCTCAAGTATTTTACCTATAGGTTTGTTTGTATGGGTTCCACAGCGAAAACTACTGTATCTTCTTCAATGCAGTTTTCACGCATATACTGGCAAGCGTATATGGCGTATGTGATGGATGGATGGTAGTGTTTTACTTATTTTATTTAGTTTTAATATAATGCGTAAAAAATAAAATAATACAAGGTTAAGAGAGAAGCACATTACCTGAAAGTTTGAGTATTTAGAAAGTGTGGAAGATGAAAGTGTGAATAAGCAGATATACAGTGTAAATTTGTAAGGATGTTGGAGTCGACGGAGAGAGAGAGAGAGAGAGGGGCCACGACACAATTATTACGACCAAATACGACAGTGTCTTCAAATTACATATAATCATATTTTTCCCTATATTAAGCAAGAATTTGTCTTTAATCGATATTTATTACACAGAACTTGCGAAAAGGCAATTAGTGGTGTGCAGTTGTGTACCCAGATTCGAATTGGAGACTTCTGAACCGGAAGTCGAAGTAATACTTAGTGGCTTGAGACAAACCGCTGTATGTGTCTGAATAACAAATATATAATTATCATAAAAGTCTAAAATAATATTAGAACTATAACCAATAAAAATATTTTTTTATTTCGCCATTAAAACCAACGCGTTTCAAACATTCTAAGGCGTGAAAATTTAACTTAGAAATATATTAGTAAAATATCTTATGATATACATTTAAATTACTTTTTAGGGAATTATAAAGCAATAAATAATATAATACTTTCGAAGTTTATTAGAAATTAAAACTTATTAATCCCGTCATTTTGAGTAAATCACAACCTAATTCAGTCTCCCAATTCTTGGCAAAATATTAAAATAATATTAGAAATAGGTCACTATAACCAATAAAAATATTTTTTTTATTTTGCCATTAAAACCAACGGGTTTCAAACATTCAAAGGCGTGAAAATTTAACTTAGAAATATATTAGTAAAATATCTTATGATATACATTTAAATTACTTTTTAGGGAATTATAGAGCAATAAATCATATAATACTTTCGAAGTTTATTAGAAATTAAAACTTATTAATCCCGTCATTTTGAGTAAATCACAACCTAATTCAGTCTCCCAATTCTTGGCAATATATTAAAATAATATTAGAAATAGGTCACTATAACCAATAAAAATGGTTTTTTATTTTGCCATTAAAATCAACGCGTTTCAAACATGCTAAGGCGTGAAAATTTAACTTAGAAATATATTAGTAAAATATCTTATGATATACATTTAAATTACTTTTTAGGGAATTATAAAGCAATAAATAATATAATACTTTCGAAGTTTATTAGAAATTAAAACTTATTAATCCCGTCATTTTGAGTAAATCACAACCTAATTCAGTCTCCCAATTCTTGGCAATATTTTTAAATAATATTAGAAATAGGTCACTATAACCAATAAAAATGGTTTTTTATTTTGCCATTAAAATCAACGCGTTTCAAACATGCTAAGGCGTGAAAATTTAACTTAGAAATATATTAGTAAAATATCTTATGATATACATTTAAATTACTTTTTAGGGAATTATAAAGCAATAAATAATATAATAATTTCGAAGTTTATTAGAAATTAAAACTTATTAATCCCGTCATTTTGAGTAAATCACAACCTAATTCAGTCTCCCAATTCTTGGCAATATTTTTAAATAATATTAGAAATAGGTCACTATAACCAATAAAAATGGTTTTTTATTTTGCCATTAAAATCAACGCGTTTCAAACATGCTAAGGCGTGAAAATTTAACTTAGGAATATATTAGTAAAATATCTTATGATATACATTTAAATTACTTTTTAGGGAATTATAAAGCAATAAGTCATATAATACTTTCGAAGTTTAATAGAAATTAAAACTTATTAATCCCGTCATTTTGAGTAAATCACAACCTAATTCAGTCTCCTAATTCTTGGCAAAATATTATAATGTGTTCGCTACAGATATAGTGTCGTATTGCTGATTGCTGAATTTCGTAAAAATGAGATAAAAAATAATGAACACTTAATAAAATGATTGACCAGGAAAAGTAATTTAAGTGTGGAATGGATTTTTTTACAGAATCGGACCTATACGAGATAAAAAACAATTTCATCTGTACATGCATATAAATAAAATTGCAGTGTCTATTTGTAACGTTGTAATAACCGCTGTTTACTATACTCATGTGAATATATATTCATTATATACATAAAAATATATTTTTTTAATTTTTGTCAGGCTGCGTTTTGTCTGTTTGGTCCGGCTTATTTCTGAAATGGTTGGACTGATTTTTACGGGACTTTTATTGACAAAGATAAGATGTTTAGTTAACTTATATTTTGGAAGACTTAGTAAATCTCACTTATAGCTCAGAGGCAAAACAAATTTCGCCGGGTCAGCTTGTTTTATACTTGCTCCATATTACGTAGTTTTTCAGACGACTTCAAAAAAAAAGTAAGTTATATGTTACACTGTATTATTTGTTTTTCTTTGAGTT
Source organism: Euproctis similis (assembly GCA_905147225.2). Taxonomy (NCBI): domain Eukaryota; kingdom Metazoa; phylum Arthropoda; class Insecta; order Lepidoptera; family Erebidae; genus Euproctis; species Euproctis similis. Next base: position 7,825,613 of record LR990107.1, read on the forward strand.
GATTGACTATAATAACAAATGACTTTCAAAAATAGTAAAATAAATCTTTTAGTTTGCTGTTTTTCCTTGTCTTTATTGACATTAAATGTATTCTATCTACTATTCTTAAAGGTTTTGAAAAGTCAAAGAAGTGACTGAGGTATTTAAAACCGTGGCAAATGGCATCTCCTCTCTGCCTCTCCTACAATAGCAAATAAGTAATGTAAAAAATAATTTAATCTTGTAATCATTACATTTATTTTTTATTACAACATTTATGTAGCAGTGCTCTATTCTAACTGCCCTGCCTGCCCTGTAAAGGACTTGACCTAGATTTGTGTAATTGTTATTGGTATTTATAATTAAGTACCCTTAAAAATATTATATAGTTATAATTTATAAATATATTTATTCATAAAAGATTGCTGAAAGCTTTTGTATTTTTTCATAATTTACATGAAACATAGCTTGGAAAAATATATTAAATATTCTGTCCAAAAACGGCATTAAAGTACCTTCACGCCCTTAATTCCTCTAATTCCACATTATCTGTGGACTGCGTGAAATGTCAATGCATGTTTATTTTTTTATTGTGTTGAAAATAGGCAGTATGGCTTCTAAGCTCTCGCCTCTCCTAAATGGGTGGGTGAAAAAAAAAATAGTATTCATAATTATTTTGTTCTAACTTCTAGGATATTCGTGTAGTAAAAAAAAACATACTTATTTTTGTTATAAGTTTAAAAATAGTTATTTTGATATTATATTTAATTCTAATATATATCAAATGTTCTATCATTTGATTCAATTTCTAGTTCAGAACTAAAGATCTATGTAACAGTAACTATGAATTAGGCCTATGACCATGTCTGTCAGTCTTTACCTTCTTTTATTGAGGACTTGAAGTTACACAGTGTTATTTGGCTCTCTAAAACAAGACAAAGGTGCCTGGCTGGTATTTGGTATAATGGAAGCGAACGAATTGGTTGAGCGCTTACAGCGTTCAGCTTAGTACGTCATCGAAAAAGTAAAAGTCGGAAGACGAGGAAGGTGTTGGTGCTAGGTGTAAGTAGCGGGGCGCGGGGCGGGGTGGGCTGGCGTGACGAGGAAACACTGCGGAAGATTACTATTACTCTCGCCGGAGTTTGCGCCCGCGAAGCCAACCAACCAACTTCCCAATACCTATCTCTTTTATACATTTCCCCGTAATGTCAGCCCGCAAACAGTTCCTACAATATATTATTATGTATTTAGCAGGTAATAATGAACTTTGCACAGAAAAAAATCAATACCCATTTCCATCTTTGTTTATTACAAAACAAAGTCACTTCCGTTGCAACTGTGCTCGGATATTTTAGACTATGCAACGTGGTGTTCATTTTATTATCTATAGGTACATATAAATAAAATTCAAGTGTCTTTTTTTTTTTTTTTTTTTTTTTTTTTTTTTTTTTTTTTTTTTTTTTTTTGCTTTTTTGTCTGTTTGTTTGCTCCGGCTTATATCTGAAATGGCTCGACCAATATTGACGAAACTGTTATTGGAATGGAGCAGGTGCAATAAGGAGTAACTTTGGCTATTTTTTAATAAAATTCGTTCATTTATTTATTTACTGCTTCCGGGGCGAAACAAAGCGCGCCGGGTCAGTTAGTGTATAATAAGAAAGTTTGATGGATGGATGAGGATGCAGTTAAGCAATATCCGTGTGTGTATCAGAAAAGTTTACAGTATGTGTCGAGATTAAACGCAATTATTAACGTTACATAATTTTGGCCTTAAGTTTAAAAAAAAGAACAATAATATTTCTAGGTCATTTTATGTGTGTTTATATATGATATTTTAATATATTTTTAAAGTAGCATATTTTTGCGCACAACGGAAAAACATAAAGGTTTCATTATTAGTATTATATATACAATTTATTTCACAGTGGGCAGAATAAATTTTATATAGACTATTATTTTACTAAAATATGTATAACTAACAAGTAACACTATATCTGCCTGCTATGTTAGTGTATGCACAAACGTGGAACAAAAATATTTTTCATTATAAAACATAACGCAATTAATTCGAGTACAAAACAACAAATAAAAAATCTCGAATTGGACTCGTTAAAAACGCTGTGAAAAATAATAATAATAATACGCAACTTTTTAACGCCAAACAAGAAAGAAACAAACAAACAAGCATTGTTATAAGTGTTATAACTTTTAAAAAGTAAAAGTGTATAGTGGCTTCGCCGCACGCGGAAGAGGCCATACGAAGACGTGCGCGGGGTACGGGGCGCGGCGAGGGGCTAGGAGAAAGTCACGAAAAGGTCGCTACTTTTTCCCAAATATTCGGAGTGAAAGTGCGCGCGGCCACACTCGACTCGATCAAAAAGATACGAACGATGATGACATGGTAAAAATACTGTAGAACCAAATTGTATAAACCGCTTTCGACCGCTTCGATACCAGCCAACACCAGCTACACCCGTACGGAAATTGAAAAAAATGCAATCCCTCATCGAAAAATAATTAGATTGCGTATATATATAAACGAGTACATAGGTTATCTTACATACGTAACTTTAATCAACATTTAAAAAAAAAAGAAAATCAAATACAACCTATGTTGCTTGTGAATAAAGTAGCTTTCTAATGGTGAAAGAATCATTAAAATCGGTTCATTACTTTCTGAGTGTATTCGATTGCAAATAAACAAATATTTTATTAGTCTTTGTAATAATAGTATGTAATATATGCATAAACGAATTTCAAAAACAAGGAATGAAATATTAAAATTATTTTTGTTATTATTTTTATTATTTCTATCAATACAGTTATAGTAGTGTGTTTGATTATTTATTGATTGGAGATTTCATATTTTCTTTTCGACCGAGAATTAAGATAATATTAGATGACTATTGTTCCCAAAAACATAATAAATAATACCCCAAAAGACTACAGCCAAAATTATCAAGTATGGTATAAAGTGAATTTTCAATTCAATTTATTAAAGTTAATTCATATATGGTATAAAGACATAGCAGAACTTTCAAAAGAAAAGTCTGTGCCGTCCAAATAACATTGAAAAATTTCAGTATTAATGTTAACATTTCGGTCATATTTTGGACAGCCCTGGTTTAAATCCCTCGTTATAAAACTGAACAGTTCGTTCGGTTGAAACTTTTAATCCCGGAAGCTGATAATCCAATTTCAAAAAAATATTTTTAATGCTAGATAGACAATTTTTCGACCTATCCAACCATTACGCTACGAACAATAGAGGCTAAGCACCGAGCTTTTTATTGGTAATGGAATATAATTTGCGCATACGAAGTTAACCGGATCATCCAGTATAGTATATTTTCTTGAAAATATACTATACTGGATGATCCGGTGAACTTCGTACCGGTGAACTTGTACCGTTTCGTTCGCGTTTTTCTTTACTATTGTGTGTAAAGTTTCAATAACAAACAAAAAGGTGATGTATGAAACGAAAAATGAATCTTGAAAAAGTTTTGGTGCTATGAAATATGTAGTACGAAAAATATTTTATCCCAACATTTTACAACTCAAATGGAGATTAGAGCTTACCCTTGCTTAAAGTAAATCACAATCACTTCCATCCCTCTCGTGTCTATCCCGCAAGGGATTTGGCGTGTGAAGTTATATTTATATAAGTGTTTTATCATGACGTAAGCCAATGTCAAGTTTACAACAGTTACAGATGACTTAGTATTTTTAAAATTATCTCTACCCTAAGAGGAAGTTCATTAGTTGGAGAGCAAACGTGTGACTGCTGAACTAATCCAAAAACATCAAATATGGACAAGCTTTTTACCGCGAAGGAATATAACGTATCAACAACAAGAAATTATGAAAAACTACTGAACATATACTGATAAAACTTCGCCAGCCATTAGTAATCGAGCCTAATGACACACTTATATTCATGTTTTTCAGTTAAACTATGTTATTATATATTACTGTAGTACAATAGTTAAAAATGCTTTTGTAAGCTATGTAAAATTACTTGTGTCAATCAATTACTTGTGTTGCTTTATAAAAATAGTCTCGTATTTGTTTTCTGAATGTAATGTAAATAAAAGGTTCATGCACATGGTATATTTTTAAATAGGAGAGATGGACTACTATTCGCTAACAAAGATTAGCCGCTGAAGTCAGATAGAAAGTGAATATGCAAATTTTTGTTTATACAAGTTAATTTTTGAATGGGAATTCTTTATAGCAATTATCATAAAAGTAATGTATTTAAAGAACACAGTAATGAAGAGTAGTATATTAAAAAGGACTAATATTGGCTTAGTTAAAAAAAAATATTAAAATTGACTACCAAAGAGACAGACGGGCAGAGATATATCGTAATAGTTCCGGTCGACTCTACCTTATAAATAAAAACCTCTATACTTAACAATAGCATAAACAACGCTCCTAATAATTATAATTATACGTTTTCTGTAATTAAACACCTTTAATATAGAAAAGTGTAGACAGCGGTGATTATCTCATGGTAAGGAAATTTGTAGAGCTGTTTTCTCTGTTTGCAATTTTGCAAAGGAGGCAGAGATGATTTTAGCGTTTATTCATATTTGTGTTTTTTTTTTATCACAAGATGTTAAATGTTGCATATATTTATCATTATTTAGATTTAGTGCTTTTGATATAAGTAGGTAAATAAATTTCTAATTCAACAAAATCTAATGCTATTTGTAGACGCTGGTGTTAAGTCAGAAATATGTTGAGTGGCGCTCGTGTTTGAAGTAATAAGGCTTCGCTTCTTCGCAACTAATCACGTTTACAGGAGTGCCTTTAGTGTTGCACGTTTATTAAATGTGTTGAGTTTCTTTAAATATTATGTTATTTAGTTGCACTAATTAATTAACTTATTAATTAATTAATAAATTAACTAAATAATTTGAACTATTGAGCAAGTTATTATTACTGGAACACATGTTATGCAGCGATAAGAGGAAAAAAACAAAAAATCGCTGTTGACATTAATTGATTTAGATAATCCGATGCTCACATCGTTTCATCTCTTACTGGAACATCTCACAATGCCTAGGGATTGACAGAACAATAGGCATGTCACAAATATTTAGCGGTCCAGCGTGACGTATGACAAGGCCTTGGATAATCTGTGGCGCCGCAGACGTATCGAGTTATCAATATATAGTTCTTTATCAAAACGACTGTGACCCGAGCAAACAAATCGGCAAAAAATAAAAATAATCCAGTGGACTAACAGTAAGAGATGCGGGGTTTGGTAGAGTCGGCTAGCGGCCAGTCAGCAGAGTCAGAGAGTGCTCAGTGAAAGGCTGAGTGTTCGAAACAAAGAAATCTCGATCAACCGAAAAGTTCCTTTTGATGTCGGCGCTCGCGCACTTTCTCTTTTTTCACGGTTCTCTCACGGGCCGGGGCAGCATCAATCACGAATCGGGCGGACGTATCGCTCGATAGAGAAAGTGCGCGGACGCTTCCTCGTCCCGGGTATGCGGATGGAAAACTGACCGTTGACGAAGACGTGCTGCCTCCAGATGTGGTACTGGTTCCAGCGGTCGTCGTCCTGTGCGTGTCCGTGCTGAAGCTGCGGTAGCGAGGGTAGCGGCGGTGGGGGCGCGGGCGGGAGCAGCTGCGGTGGCGGCGCCGGCGGCCCAAGCGGCTGGATGGGCTGGTGCTGATACTCCATGGGGTCAACGAGGCGCTCGGTGACGCGCTCGCTCAGTGATCACTCATCGCGGCGCGAGCGCAGTATGGGCGCGCAACGTGCGTGCGCGGCGACGTGCAACGCGCGACTGGCCGAGCCGCCGCACGGAACGTTCGCCGCCCTCCCGCTCCGTGCCCCACCACCAGCCACCACGACCCACCACCGGCCACCACCAGCTACCACAGCGAGCCGCACACTTCCCAACCCCTACTCCGCCACACTTCCTCGCACGCAACACCGCAACACATACGCTTTTAATTACGGTGACATAATAGTTGTGATGCACAATCACTCTCGCCACCGATCACTGATTACTGTCCGCCCCGCGCCCGGTACTGGCGGCACGTGTCTCACAGCCGCATGTAAACAATACATACATACTACCGACAACAACTGGGTTACATGATCACCGCCACACCACTTCATGCATCTGCCTAACCGACCAAAACAATTTATATACACATATAAAATACATGTCACCAGGTCTACATAGCTACTTCAATTCATCGTTCTACTCATTCATCATTCAATCAAACATCGCAACTTATTGGCAATGCTGTATGTGCTGTGCTCCCGTGTTTCCAACATAGAATTCTCCTATCGATCCTAGATTACGCCGATGTCAGCTATCTGAATCTCACTGAAGCACAACTTGATAAACTCGAGCGACTTCAAAATGTTTGTATTAGATTAATATTTTGTCTTCGCAAATATGATCATATTTCGGAATTTCGCAAAAAGCTCAAGTGGCTTCCCGTTCGATTTTCCCGTTCGATATTCATATTCTCACGTTGTTATATAACGTTTAATTTAATCCCAACTCTCCTAATTCCCTCAAGGAACGTTTCCAGTTCTTACATGACACACATTCGAAATATCTGAGGTCATCAGAAAACTTGGGATTAGCTGTCCCAAAACATTCCACGCATTTCTATAGTCTATCTTTTACTGTTCAAGCCGTGTTACTGTGGAATGTATTACCTGAGACTATAAGAAAAGCCCAGTCTATTACTACGTTTAAATCACAGCTTACGCAGCATTATTTAACATTACAATTGTTTATTATTGGTATTTATTTATCTATGTATGTTATATGTATTATTTTTATAAGTATATAAGTAAGTATATATAAGTATTTTGTCATTGTATGTATGAATATCTTTTAAATATTACATTTGTTGTTATTATATTATTGTGTTTATATTTATATAAAATTCGGCATTACCCGTCTTTCAAGCATCCATGTCCTTCCAATGGTTGCCTGGAAGAGATCGCTCTTAACGATAAGGCCGCCTTTTGTACATAAGACTTATTTATAATTTAGTGTAAAAAATGATTTATTGTTATTGGTGTGCAAATAAAGATTTATCATTCATTATCATTCATTCAATCCGTACAATGAAAATACAAGAAATGGAACTCTTTGTAACAATAAGTTATATAGTTCTTAAAGACTCTTGCGAGAAATTGTTCTCGGACGCTTGGATTGTCAGGTCTTGTATTTATTTAGTTTGATTGTAATAATCCTAATTTTCTTGAAAAGTATCGCGATTTTAACCGTTTATTAATGGCCAAAAGTGACTAGTAGGGTCATAGTAGCCAATAACGAAAGAAGAAAAAGTCCTAGTTGAAGTCAAATGTTCGGTTAACTATTCACTCAAAGTAAAACACAACAACTAGTTCACTGATATTCTTTTTACAAATTTTGAAAAGTATACGCTAGGTACCGTTCGTAGTAAAAAAATATGATCTGACCACCTTTATAAATAAATGTAAATAATAATAAGAACCGTATTTGTAAATTAAAGTAGCAATAAAAAATTGAGTTGTGCATAGGATCTTTTAATTTTATATTATGTCTCAATATTCCACGAAATTTCCCCAAAACGTCCGGTTCGTTATTGAGGATACTTTCACTCGCAGATAGGCGACATAATAACGAGTAATGGAGCCTCATTTTTCATAAAGCCAACGATTCGTAAGAAATCGAAAATCGATCTTTATATATATTTATTATTTTATCTATATCGATGATGTTGTTATTTTTTTTAAAGTTAAATAAAAATATATATTCACTGCTGGACATAGGCCTCTCCCAATGTGCGCCAAAACATCCGATTCTCTGCCTTCCGCATCCAGTCTTTTCCAGCAGCCTTTCAGAGGTCGTCTGACCATCAGGCTGGTGGGCGTCCTACGCTACGTTTACCGAGTCGCGGTCTCCACTCTAGGACCTTCTTACTCCATCTGCCGTCGGTCCTTCGGCAGATATGACCAGCCCATTGCCCTTTAAGCGAGCTTATTCTACGAGCTATGTCGGTTTAAACTCAGGAATTAGTATATCCGCCAGAGAATATACTAATTCCTGAGTTTATTCATACATTCATCCATTTTAGACATACCCCGAGCATAGCTCGCTCAATAGCTCACTGAGCGACTTTAAATTTGTGGACTAGCCCTACCGTTTCGGCACCGTAGGTCATTACTGGTAAGACGCACTGGTCAAAGACTTTGGTCTTCAGGTATTGCGGTATAGGCAAATTGAAAACTCGACGCAAAATATATATTAATTAATAATAGGTTGGGAAAAAGGATTTTCGTATTTTTGTATGAAAAGTCAAGACATTTTTTTCAAAGTTTATTTACATTTATTTACAATATATATGTACCGTTTTGTTGAATAACTTTCTGCCATTTTGTGGGCAGAGACATTATCCCGTTACTGTAGAAACTTTGGGACTTCTGATCAAAAAAACGGGACAAATAGTTTTGGCAGTCCTCTCTTGAGGTCAACCTTACAGAACCTAAAGAATTCTGAAGAGACCGAAACAGGTGAAAATCTGAAGGCGCAAGGTCAGGGCTATATGGTGGATGCACTAGGACCTCCCAGTCGAACTCTCTTAATTTTTGCTGAGTGGCTAAAGATGTGTGTGGTCTAGCGTTATCGTGATGAAAGACCACACCCTTCCTGTTGATCAATTCCGGCCGTTTTCTCTCGACTGCTTCCTTTAATCTCATCAGTTGCTGGCAGTAAAGATCAGAATCGACGGTTTTGCCGGACGGTAAAAGCTCATAATGAACAATGCCCTTCCAATCCCACCATACACACAGCATCACCTTATTTCGTGTTAGGCCAGGTTTGGCCACAGTCTGTGAAGCCTGGCCAACTTTCGACCACGACCTTTTTCGCACGTTCTTGTCGTACGTGATCCACTTTTCATCGCCAGTTATCAATCTCTTCAAAAACGGCTCGGTTTCATTACGTCTCAATAATGAATCACAAATGAGTACACGGTTCATTAAGTTTCTTTGAGTAAGCTCGTGTGGCACCCAAATATCGAGCTTTTTTGTATAACCAGCTTTCTTCAAATGGGTCAAAACTGTTTTGTGGTCAATTCCCAGTTCTTCAGCTACATCGTAACTACTAATATGCCGATCTTGCTCCACTCTTTCAAAAATGGCGTCCATTTTATTCGTAACAGGGCGACCAGAGCGAGCTGCATCTTTAACATCAAAATTTCCGGACTGAAAACGTTTGAACCAAATTTGTGCTACTCTTACTGACACTGCATCAGGTCCATAAACATCACAAATTTTTTTCACTGCTTGAGTTGCATTTTTGCCTTTTTTATAATAAAATTTTAAAATGTATCGAACTTCTTCATTAGATTCACTCATTTTTACGGAGAGAAAAACAAATGAAAAATAGCGGGAAACAACTTTTTTTTATTTTTTTCTTTTCTTTATAATGTAACCTTTTTAATGTTACCAAAACCAGCCAGACACAAATAGTACAGTCAAAGAAATTTTATAATAAGTTTATACCTACGTTATGCGAAAAGACTTTTTCCCCGACCTAATATATATTTTGCGTCGAGTTTGGTCCGACTCTGGGCTCACACCAATGAATTCTCGGAGATTTTTTCGGAAGTATTTATATGTAATAAATATTTGTTCCCGGTGAGTTCAAAACTCTGCGGAACCCATTAACACATTGAAGAGATATACGGGAGAAAATGGGGTGGTGATAGATCTTACTAACACCACCTGCTACAGCTGACTCACTAACGTTTATAAATATGAGATTTTTCATTCACAACAAAGACACACCTGATATGACCTTTATAAAGTTGATAGGACAAAGAAAGTAAAGGGTAAGTAGACATAAAACTTTTAAAAAGAGCTACATTTAAACTCGGAAGCTTAAAGTCAGTTATTGAAAGTTAAAAGTTAAAATGTTCATAGAGACGATGTGTTTGGGCGAAAGACAGAAAAGATTATAAAGACCATTGATATGGAAGAAGCGAGTGAGAGTATAGTAAGAAAAGAGAAAACCTCTTGCACCATTAATAATGATGATGAAGAATTTAACAGTGGTAGAGCCACGAAGCTCAATACGCATATAGGCCGAAACTCCAGGATATCTCAGAATATAGGCGTAGAGCGACTTGTGCCGGGTTTCGTTCCGTGAGAGAGTTATCTAGGGAAACAAAACCATCCCCCTACTGAAGAGTTTAGCGGAGTGTCCACGGCGGAATACGCAATAAACAGAATTTAAACTGGTGTCCGCAAATGATGAAATTCGTGTATGAAATAAATTGCCAAATATAATATCATATTATGGCAAATCAACGAAGCGTTGAATTGGAAAAAAGAAAAAAAAAACACTTTCGAGTGTTTACAGATCGTAAATATAGCGCGAAAACAATACGAGCATACAGAGAGTTACCACCTGTAAATGTTAAGCTGGCAGCTTATGTAAACAGCATGGGCCGAGTCGAAGTTTACTAACATGCCACGAAACCAGGCTTATAAAACTTATTTCGATAGTGTAGAGGAGTCATCGATAAAACACATATACTTACTATTGTATGTTTGAACAAAGAACATTTTAACAATGGACTGAACTATGTAAGTTGTGGCAGATTGCGTGCGGCTAGAGGTGGTTAAATTTCTTTTTTTTTTAGGAAATATGCATACAAATGTCATATTGTGAATATAGCAGCCAATGTTATCTATGAACTTGCAGATAGACTGATAGATTTTTATTTTATGGCTGCCGACGCTTATTGCCACCATTTTGCCAATGCCCGTTTCTTATTCTTTTTTTTTAAATTGCAGGAGAAAATATTTTGTATTGGACTTATTTTAGGCGAATCGAGATTGTAATCAAAATATTATTGCAAATAACTAAACAAAATTTCCACAATGAAATAATAATACATTAATAGATATGCAAAAATGATAAAAGGTCTTATTGTTACTAATATCGCGGTATTGTTTAATTTAATAACTATACTAGTACGAACAAAATAATACCCAATTTATATGAAAATAGCTTCTAACGTAAATAGCGTAACAGCCTCTTCGTACATCTTCACGATGAAAGGGGTTTAAAGTTATAAAAAATCCGAAAAGATTAGTTAACCTCAAAATTTTAGCAGGATCTCTATGTTATACCACGTCCTATCAAATGACTAAGAAGACACTCCCAATGATTGCCAGGGTTATTTAAAAGCACAGTATTTGAAACAGTTGCAGAAGAAAGAAGATCAAGACTTTTTTTAAACAAATCTGATTAATTATTATTATAATTCCATTCATTGTATCACCACGCAGTGGTTGTATTTTAAACGAAAATACAGTACATAAGGAAGAACAAACTTTATCTGGTCATATCATTTTTATTTCTTAGCGGAGGATCCTCCTGATAACCCTGCGCTATCAGGCATGCGCTCTTAAAATAAATACACCGCTATTAGGCCAAGAGCCCAAAACTGACAAAACTTCGTTGGTTTATAAGGGCAGAAAAAATGTCCGTGCATTATCCGTAAATAGGCAAAAACTACCAGCGACCATGGAGTTTGGGTTGTGGTTACTTTGCCAGATAAAATGTATTAGAACTGTATAATAAAATAGAACCTATATTTTTTTTTATATCCCTTACGGGACTAGTTCGGGCATTCGTAATCAACTGACGGACACTGATGAAAGATACTACCAACTGCTGACACCACTAAACTCGAATTAATTATAACTTTACTACTTTTATTACCCCCACTAAAGCAACAACGACCCAAACTCCACACCCACCGGTTGTTTTTACCTGTATAGCAGTGTATTTTAACAGTGGTAGAGCCAAGCAGTTCGCTGCATGAATGGGCCGGCTCGACCGGTGAAATACCACGACCTCTCAGAAGACCGACGTAAAGTGGCTCATGCCGCGTTTCGTTCGGTGAAAGAGGTATATGTGTTGCTGGTGTCCATGGGCGGCGTTGGTTGCTAACCATCAGGTGACACGCCTGCTCGTTTGCCCTCCTATCCCATAAAAAAAAAATAGATAACGCATATAAAAACTTTCATCCTATATAAAATAACGCAGGTCTGGCAGTCACGAGCTCTTCGACTACATTTAATACAGTTAAAATCTGTTAATATTCGCGACTCAAGTTCAATCCCGGTGGTGACGTTGATACAAGTTCAGGGACATACACAATTAATCATTTATCATTTATCTCATTTTTCGTATAAACATGCCGATTATTAAGTTGAGTTATGTACTTTTTTATGTTTTCTTTCGTGATTTTTTATATTGGAATGCATCTTTTGTTTAACTCACATACAAACTCACGATCGCTTCAAAAACTACGACATATGTTTCCGGGTAGTAGTAGAAAATCTTCGAAAAACATCAATAAAAACATCTCTTCCATGTTAAAAGCAGTTTAATAAGGTTAAAAATCTTACTCAATACTCTCTGATATTTTAACGCTGATATTTGTTTGTTGGAATATTAATAATCATTATATAAATATTTATAATAAACCAACGTTAAATAAAAACAATATTATAATTCCATTATTGGAATGGTGAAAATTCCATGGAATTATGGAAACATTTTCGGTCAACTGAGTTATTAAAAAGAAATTGACGTTTATAAAAAGAATGCGAGTTTCATTTTTTTTTTAAATATAGTTTTTATCGAAATCTATCACCGATTGAGTTATGTCAATTTATAGTAGAGTTTAATATACATATATACTTAAAAATGTATACGTGGACACTCACAGTAGTGCTAGTCCACAAATTTTGAGTCGCTCAGCGAGCTATGCTTGGGGTATCTCTGAAAGATAAACTCAGGAATGAGTATATCCGCCAGCGAACGGGGTAACCGATATAGCTTGTAGAATATGCTGGCTGAAGTGGCAATGGGCTGGTAATGTCTGCCGAAGGACCGATGGTAGGTGGAGTAGGAAGGTCATAAAGTGGAGACCGCGTCTTGGTAAACGTAGCGTAGGATGCCCACCAGCCCGATGGTCAGACGACCTCAGAAAGGCTGCTGGTAAAGACTGGATGCGGAAGGCAGAGATTCGAATGTTGTGGCGCACATTGGGAGAGGCCTATGTCCAGCAGTGAACTGCAATAGGCTGATGATGATGATGATTTTCGTGACCACGGCGAGATGGAGGATCTGCTAAATATGCATGAACTCTAGTTTGCATGGAAGTGAAATGGCTGCCATGTGCACGTGCACTTTATCAATCTACTTTCACCCATGATCTCAACATCGCCAAAACAATCACAAAACATATTATATTTTCACCGATCCTTGTTAATTGTCTCATCATTTAAATATCTGCTGATACTTGTATTAACATATTTTAGCTGTTATTCGATCTGCAAAGTTATGTACTTGTGTTATATGAAGCTGAACTGTAACGGTCACACGCCTTGCAAATTTAACTATACGTATACGATAAAATTGATGTGTCTGTTTGTAATATTGCTTTCTACTACATTCATATGAATACATATACGGTACATACACCAAATTGACATATTTTTTTTTTTGTAATATTTATCTGTCTGTAACATTTCATCTCTGCCTAAAATGTTCTGATATTAAAAGTGTGAATTTTTTTTATATTAGGTAATAATTATTGACATCCATTATGTAACACTGAATTTCATTAGATACATCACTTAAATCGAATCAGTAGTTCAGTAAGATCAGCGATTACATGCAAACAAAATTTTCGGTTTCATAATAATATTTAGCTTAATATTTGTTCCACGGACGCACTTTTCTCAAGCACTCCTGTATAAATATGTTAATAACAATAATAAGTCTAATCTTTGTAATTGTTAACTATTTTCATGTGTCCGTGGGGTGAAAATAAACCCTCTTTGACTTTTACTAGTAGCACCTACACTACCTATATATGTTACATTTCATGGGGATTTGTATTCAGAAAGAAACTAATCCTCGTTTTGGTACATAGTTATATTATTTTTGTTACATCCGTTTAGACGAAAAAAAATCATATAAATCGTTGGCTCAAACACCAAGAGGAGTTTTGGATTGGACGTAAGTGCCAAAAGTCGACAACGGGCGGCACCGGGCAAGTTTCACTTTCGTAGGAGCGCGCGGGGGGTGAGGACGGCGGCGCGCGGGGACCGCAGCCGGTCCACTCGCGGCCGCACTACGCCTCTCTTGCGACAAAAAAAAAATAATAACCAACTTTTCCTTTCTCAACAAAAAAAAACACGAACACTTTCACCTTTGCCGAAACCGGCGCGAAAATACCACCGCACTTAATGCGCATTAAAAACAAAGTTAATATACCATACGCATTAGTTTTCACTTTCATTAGCGGTTGGTGCCTCGCGCTGTTATGAGTTTGAGCGGTGGGCCGCGTGGTTCCAAATTTGAACATCCTTACCGCCACAGATATCACAAATTCCTAGGATATTTCTCAAGATTATATAGTCGAGTATAGTCTCAGGTTATGTCCTGAGATATCAGGATTTTTCGACTATTCTCAGGATTGCGGCCGGATTTTGAAAATCTCGTGATATCTCAGTAAAGATCTATTTGAATAAAAGCTAAACCAATTAAAAATTAATTCGTTATTCATTTTTGTAATTATGACATACTTCAAATCAATACCCATTTAACAATTTTAAACAAACAAGACATGATACTTAATTATCCAGGTAAGACAAACTAAAAATAAGCTTGCAATTGATCTAGTGCATCTTGATATGATCAAGTTGCAACGCGTGAGCTAGATCCGCTAATAAATCTAATAATACGTTTTTGAGAAAAAATATCATGAAATGTACAAAATTTTAGGAATTCTATGGATATCAAAGCCTTTTCTCCGGTCTTTTAATTTTTTTAACCTGGTAACCCTAGCGCCGTAGCTTAGATGTGACGTATTTTTACGGGGCCTTGAATAGAATTCTTATCGAACTGCCTCATTGCAGCGAGATTGATTTCAATGGCATACCTAACTATAAATAAACTTATCACAAATTTCATTGGTACTACTAACTACGCTGTATAAAAACTATGATATCAACGAGGCGTTTCTAAGTTATAGTTAAATTTAAAATAACCACCATATAAATAAATAAAATTGACGTGTCTACATAGAATATACAAAAATAACAAAATTACTTCGTGTCTCATCCGTTTGTCCCGGCTAATTTGTGAAACGCCTATACCGATAGTGACGGGACTGCCACTGCCAGATAGCTGATTTAATAATGAGTAACGTGACTTTTATTTTAAAATTTAAAATTTTGAGTGGAATATTGGTGAAAAAAAATATAAAACATAAATAAATATAATATATACTAATGCAGAACTTAATGAAACTCAATTGAGCTATTCGAAGATTTCAAAATAACAATGTTTGATTTTGATTGCATACTAATCTTTCAAGCTTTACAAGTATTTAGTCAAATAAATATTAGCGCCATCTATCATATCCATTTCCAATACGTCTTCGTCTAAACTTTTGAAATATCCTCAATTTTACATTAGTATTGGACAATAGCGCAAAAAATATTTCACTGTTTCAATTTTTATAGTAAAATATAACGTTTGTGTATAAATTAATTAATTGCATATAAAATTTAATAATATTAACAGATGAAATTGTGAACACTCTAAATCGAGCTATAGGAGAGACTACATACAGCGCCATTGTTGGTCCGAGCGATCAGTTGAAAAGTTGAACCAGACTGTCAAAAGATGGCGTATGTCGTCTTCAGAAAATCGCACAATCGTTAGATGATAGCCTACTCCGGCATCCGAAACGTGGTCATGAGTATAATCTGACAGGGATGATACAATTCCATCCATCCCAAAGTGTTACTCGCACAAGAGTAAATGTGTAAATAGATTAGATATTTCACTATTACGAGAGAGCACGCCAAATGTAAGTAAGAATGATGTAAGTGAGAAAAAAGCAAACTTTTTAAATTTAGAACTTAGAATGTGATTTGAAACTGGACAAATAATAGAAAAAATGATTGGAAAAATTATTTTTATTAATTAACAAAATCGTTGGCATTTTATTGTTCTGTTGGTCATTTCTAAATAGATAGGAGATTGTTTTTAGGGGATTTTACAGTATATTTTTTTATGTACTGTAACTAAAAGGACTAGTGTTCAAGTATTACAGACCAGAGTATGTGTGATATAGTTTATTTAATATATTGAACAATAGAGAGGTAAAATAATTATGGAAAGACAATAGATGTTGGATATTTAAGATTAAATATGACCACACGTGTTTGCTTAGCACGTGTCAGGGACGGACATTCTTGGGACCGCCGGCGAGTACCAATAATTATATTTAACAATAAAAAAAAAACAAATAAGGCTATACAAAAATGAGCTATATGCCTTTTAACTTGCTATATAACTTCTTGATAAGGACCCATAAGTTTGTCAATCAACTTATCCCTTAGGAACACGCATAGTTATCCGATAAAATTATACAAATTAAAAACAGTTTTACAGGAAGTAAACAGTGGTTTTAAAATTTAAATCAGTTTTATAATCACTTGAGCAAGCAGTTTCTTTCTTTATTATATTATAGCAAGTGTTTATTTGTTAAAGAAAATGGAGGATTAAATATTACGAATTATTGATATGAATAGGTATGATATGAATTCGTGTTCAATGTATAGCGTATACTTGACGCTTGACCCAATTTTAGAATTGAAATTGATGAAAACTGACACATGGACAAAAATTTAAAAACATGTTACTTTGGTGACTCTCTCTTCATTCTTTTATCTATAATTCATGTGCATAGTAAAGAAAAAGTGATAAATCCGAAATTTACTCATTTATTACTTTTGATACGAAACAATGTTCGCCAGGTCCGCTAGTATATATATAATATATATATTAACAAGATCATCGAACCGGGGAAAAAAAATGTCCAAGTACATTTTTTTTTTTTCGATGTCAGGTTTAACATAATTTTGTCACGAAAAGGAATTAACTGTATCACAGCAGCTTTCACTTTTTTCATTGCAGCGTATGCGCCAGGCAATTTAATATTTAAAACAATATAGATCAATAAACATAAAATAAAATAAAATATACAGATTTCCGAATAAAACAGTAGGGTAAATCGACAGTCATTTAAATAGTCATATAGTCAGTCTAGATGAAATATTTTTTTTCCGTTGGCTATAATAGTAACAAAATGAGCTATCATAAGAATGCTTTAAAAATCTAATATATTGTAAATAAATGCAAAAGCATCGATAATGCAAAGAAATGCTAATCAATATATCGACTGTTAAAATTGTTTTTTCTATACTTATATTATAAAGCGGAAGAGTTTGTTTGTTTGTTTGAACGCGCTAATCTCAGAAACCACCGGTCCGATTTTAAAAAAAAATTCACTGGTGTATAGTCCATTTATTGAAGAAGGCTTTAGGCTATATAATATTTTCAAATAAATTAGGGATCCTTACTATAATTCCAATAATGTAACCCAAGGTGTTAGAAAAAGACCCAAAAAAAATTCTTACTCGCGAACGCTGCAAAAACTATTGATTATAGAACAAAACAATGTACTACACTTTCACAGAACATATAACTGTCGACAAAAAAGTCCGCGACGCTATATGTCTAACTATTGTAGTTATCGCACAATAAGTATTTTTGAATTTTTAAAAATAATTGTAATGAGGTCGTTTTAAAAGTTCTTTATTTTGTACCTTGGTATTAACTCTCCTCAAAATAAATTACTTCAATATAAAGATAAATTCAATACCTTTCTAGAACTTTTTGAATGATTCAATTCGGACATTTAATTCAAAAGATATCGCAAAATACAAAATGTAAGTATTCGTTTCTTAGGCAAATATTTCGCGCATATGACCGGGAGTCCCGCCCGACTCACTCATGAGCGCCGCTCATAGCTGGCAGGTATTTTTTTTTATTATGCTTAGACTTTTTTTTTGTTTCTTTTTGTCCTAATGAGTTTGTAGTATTTAATCGTGGGGTATATATATTTTTATTTTGTAATAATTAATAGGTGATGTGAACATGTAACATCTGTGATCCCGTGTCTATTTAGACACATAGATTAGAATTGATCTATTTAAGAGTATAATAAACGGGAAATTACGCGACACGTTTAGGTAAACAAATACTTACTTTTATTATTAGCTTTACGTTTCGGCCTGGTTGCACTAAGTAGTAGTCACAAGTAGGCAGATAATTTGTTTACCTGAATGTGTCGCGTTATTTTCCGTTCATTATATTTATGTAATAAGCAACGCGAATATTAAAATATTTAAAAATATTTTCATACATAAGTAACCAAAGTCATGGGTCAAAGCTAGAGTTAGTTTACAGTTAGTTCTTCACGCAGATATTATATATATATATAGTATCTATATATATATTATCTTATATATACTACTCTGTGTAAAAGTATCGGGCATATGTCAATAAAGAGACCCGCGTAAAAGAGGTCGTTCTAATTTTTTTACTGCATGTTGGTAGCACTGTACTGATTTAGCGCGCAAAATTTGAACGGGATCTGTCATTTAATTTGTTTTAAACTAAACTTTTTGTTGGTCATAGTTTTGAGTCCTCGGCGATTTTTACAATGGAAAATATTGTTGAACAAAGAGTGTGCCTTAAATTTTGTGTTTCGAATGATATTTCATGTGGTGAATCACTAAAAATGTTGCGAAATACCTACGGCGAATCATGTATATCGAAAACAAGGGCTTATGAATGGTATAAGGCTTTTAAAGAAGGCCGAGAAGTAGTAGTAGACTTGCCTCGTTCTGGTAGACCTTCAACCGCTACGACCAAAGAAAACATCGACAGAATCAAGAAGCTAGTGCTCGAAAATCGACGTATGAGTCTGAGAGAGTTGGCTAGTGAGGTGAACATATCTTTTAAGTCCGTCCACAATATTCTCATTGACATTTTAGGCATGAAACGCGTCGCCGCTCGACTAGTTCCAAAAGAGCTCAATTTTGTTCAAAAAGGGCAGCGAAAGCATGTCGCTGAAGACATGGTTTCCCGAGCTTCTACGGATCCGACCTTTATGAAACGTATAATAACTGGCGACGAGACATGGGTTTATGAGTATGACATGCAAACAAGCCAGCAGTCTTCCGAATGGCGTCTCGAAAACGAGCCGAAACCCAAAAAACCGCGGCAAAGTCGCACCAAAATCAAGGTGATGCTGACAGTTTTTTTTGACTACCGTGGTGTGGTTCACTCCGAATTCCTTCCAGAGGGAGAAACAGTGAATAAAGAATATTATTTAGGCATCATGAAGCGTTTGGGTGAGAGTATCCGCCGAAAACGTCCAGATTTGTCGCGACACAACTCATGGATGCTGCACCATGATAATGCACCATCACACACAGCCATTATAGTGAAAGAGTTTTTAGCGAAAAATTCAACAATTTCCAGTCGAGGGGGAACACCCCGCGGCGGAGGCAGTTCGTGAAAAACTGCCTCACCTTGTTCCCCAGGACAATTCGCCACTACCTACACCTTTAGTAAGAAAAAGGCGTGAAGTTATATTCAATATTAGTTTTCTTTATTAAAATTGCCAATAAGTACATCAAAGACAGATCGTAATAAGATTCGTTCGCTCGAAGAACGTACTTTGATCAAGAAAACAAATCACGGAAGCATTTCAGAAGAAAGCGGCCCGATTGAAATCAAACACCTCCACATACAATAAGTTAATTTCCAAGAGTCCTCTAATCATATATAAAATGAAAACTAATACATACTTACATAACATAACTCCACGAGAACTCCCTTGCGGGAAAGGCAGATCATACAGAGCGCAATAAGGCACTATTCTTATGTACTTCACTCGCTTCGTCGACTTTCATAACTCTTGTCATACACGCTCGTCAGTTTTTAAGGTTTTTTTTTTAATAATTGTTATTTACTTATACTATCAGATAAACATACGGATAAATTTATAACAGCGCCCTCTATACATCAATACAAGACTTTTTATAATATCGAAATCGATACGGGATATTTATTAGCGGTAGAGTCACGCAGTTCGATGCATTAATGGGCCAGCTCGAACGGTGAAAACCTCTCATAATATCAATAAGCAAACTGGTTCGCCACGTTTAATTCGGCGATAACTGTGTCCAAGACTACTTCCCCCTTCTTCTGCTTACCCCCATAGCGACCCCGCTCCTACCCTACCATAAAGGCCGATAACGTAACTGTAAAGTTATCTATGCTGCAGGTGCCCTCGGTCGCTCACGTTGCTCGTATGTCCATAATGTTCCATAAAAAATTGCTAGACAGAGTCAACGCTTTTTTGTCTATTACAGTTAGCCGGTACTCGGTAGTAAATAAGAAATAAGAGTTTCTTTTTGCTTTTTCCGAAATAAGAAAAAACAACGTTAATAAAGCTTGATATAAGTGGGAAATAGATTTTTTAAAATATTTTAATTTTTGTTACATATTAGCAAATGAAACTATAAGTAGTAACATTTGTAAGAGACTGTCGAGCTATATTTTTTTTCACAATGATAATATTTATTTAACGAAACGTGGCAGAAATCTTGTTAAAAATTACAACCAGCCACTATTACTGATGCTTACAACAATCTAGTATGTATCAATCATTAATTAAGTTAACTAGAATATCTGATATACAAATTGAGCCAAGCTTCATTGAGTTGATTATAATAAAGTTTTGGACACTTCGTTATATATACTTAGTTTCCCTCTCAAGCAATAAATGAATAAATTGATTATTTTTTTAAATAAAAAGTAGCCAAAGTTACTCCTTATTGCACCAGCTACCTGCCAATAAAAGTCCCGTCAAAATCGGTAAAGCCGGAACAAACAGACCGATAGAGAGACGGACAAAAATGTGAAAAATGATTTAATTACTTTAAAACTGTTAGCGAAACTAAAAGTTCAGAAATGTTTATCTACCTTAAGAAGTGTAGAATAAAAGCTTCAGCATTGTCAAGAATCTACGTGGCTTCATGAATTATCTCTTTTCGATGTCTCATCATGCATGCATGCCTAACATAATCGTATTAAAATCTCCTACAAAATTGGCACTTTACACTGCAATAATAAAATAAACAAAAAAAAATTTTGTCCAGTCAGATGTCAATGACTTCCAAGCCACATTTAATTTAAAAACAATCCATTGTTTTTGATGATTCGCCAAATACAAAATCGATAAATTTCAAATAAGTATATTTGCAGCGTAATGAAGAAACAATGCATATTTAATTATAACAATTGTTTATCTTTTTTTCCGTACATGTATAATTGTTCACTATTTACCTACTCGATTAAAAAACATACATAACTTCACACCAAGTCACTTGCGGGGTAGGTAGAGAGAACAGAACACCATTAGGAACGATTCTTACATGCCTCACTCGCTCCTTGGACTTTCATAACCATAAGTCCCCTGAAATCACTTTCCTCAAGGACTCGTTGCATTTAGTCATGGAAATTGCGTCGTAGCCGTCATCGACACCTACATCCTTCCCGGTTTTAGGTAGGTGAATTAATATATTTCTTTAATAAGTAAGTTTTACCTTTCAAGTTTAAACCCTTGTAAACCGCAAATGAAACCTTCACGGGTACTAGGTACTGTAACGACTTCGTTCTCTCGGCTTCCCAATCTTTATGATATTGGTAGAACCAACGTGAGAACCACTATATAAAATGTCTCAGCTCAGTTATTCATTCCTAGGGTATTATGAGCTCAGTGCATGTGTATCAAATAATAATGCCAACAGATTAAATCATAGAATATATTAGTTAATTAATTTATACATGACTTTTTATTAGTAGCTTTGTCCATTGCTCCACCTCAGACTTCTGTTCATATTTTAATTCTCAGTGATACGCATGATAGTCTTGTTATTCCCTTTTGGTATTTTTAGATGTAAATTCTTTGATATTTTTAATACGTGTGTTTCGAAATTTGTATTTGAATTTTTAAAAACATTTTGATTCGAATGTCAATGAATAAAAAAGTGGACTTAGATGTTGATTTTAATGTCGAGAGGTTGTGTAAAATACCAAAAGAGAATAACAAGATTATCATGCGTATGATTGAGAATTAAAATATGAACAGAAGTATGAGGTGGAGCAATGGACAAAGCTACTAATAAAAAGGTCATGTATAAATTAATTAACTAATATATTCTATGATTTAATCTGTTGCCATTATTATTTGATACACATGCACTGAGCTC
This sequence comes from Euproctis similis, assembly GCA_905147225.2. Taxonomy (NCBI): domain Eukaryota; kingdom Metazoa; phylum Arthropoda; class Insecta; order Lepidoptera; family Erebidae; genus Euproctis; species Euproctis similis. The sequence goes on from LR990107.1 coordinate 7,847,856, forward strand.
CTAAATACCCTAGGAATGAATAACTGAGCTGAAGTCATTTTATATAGTGGTTCTCACGTTGGTTCTACCAATATCATAAAGATTGGGAAGCCGAGAGAACGAAGTCGTTACAGTACTTAACTATCATTGAACTAACTTAAACTGCCTGCTTGGGCTAAATAAATATACAGGACACCTATTGCTAATTATAAAAGAATTGCGGTGTGCCCTTGTTGCACTTTCTTTCTATAATCACGCCATTAAAGACATGGAAGTATAACCAGCAATAGTTAAGACTCAAAGGTATAGGTGTTAGAGCAATTTTATCACAAAATTATAATTCATCGCAAGTAATTTGTGAAAAGACAGTGATGTTATATATAACCGGATACAAACTCGGGACCACTTGATTAGGAGTTTCCAGACAAAAGCCAGAGCAATGGACCCATAGACAGTTGCCTCCTAACGTTTCCCAAATACCATATAATACTATCACTAGTCACACCCAAGACTTTCCGTTTTTTATGCGAGGCAATGCTTTATGCACAAATCACACCCTAATGGTAGTGTGGACCTCTCTTAATACAGGAGACTTTCCCAGGGCTACCCACTTAAGCCCAGGCAGCGGGCTTCCTCCGGCTTGCGGGTGACCCAGGTCGCGTTGCTACATGGGCTCATCCTCGGGGAGCTTCAGAGGCACCCCAGCGAGAGGCGGCACGCTATAAAGAGGCGCCCACGACCTAAGCACACGTGCCTGGCAAGTATCTGTAACTGACAGACCTAAGACTTACTTAGACTATCTTTTTTGAATATAAATCTCTATGTATTGTAGTTATAACTTAACTTTTATAAAAGTTAGCCCTTAACTTCGTAAAGAGAGTATAAGATTCAGGGGCTCTAAAGCCCGAATACTGAACCGCCACTCAAATATATAAGCGCTACTTATGCGTTTAAGTAGCTGTCACATTAGACAGATTTCACAGAATACGTGAAATTTGAGCAGTAAGTAGCACTTTATTTATTATCAGATTTGAGTGGCGGTTCAGTATTCGGGCGTAAGTCACATAGGCCAAAATAAATTTATTAGTATTTGGGCGTAAGTCACATAGGCCAAAATAAATTTATAACATAATTGATTGACTTGATTAACATGAAGCTTTAAATATACTCTCGAGAGCAATGAATCCGGGTCACTTAAAGAATGTTAAAAATCTCGGAAACTAAAAATGATAGGTTAATGCAATAAATTGTATTTAATAGACAATGTAATACTCCTTAAATGAAAGTAAAAAAAATATGAGTCACCATACATTTTATTAACACAAAATTACATAAAGAAAAAATCTGCTGATCTCTCCTTAAAACAAAAATAGGAAACATGAAATTTTTGAACTTTATTACGATTTTCTTGAATTTTAATACTTCGTATTGCCTCCTCGTGCTTCCATTACTGCGTTTACGCGGTTTGGCATGCTGTACACCAAGTTCCTTATACGATTTTGGGGAATATTCTCCCATTCCTCTGTGAGAGCAATTTTGAGCTCACGAAGCGTGATTGGGGGAGGGTTTCGTTGTTTTACGCATCTGCCTAGCTCGTCCCAAGCATGCTCGATCGGGTTGATATCCGGGCTGCGCGCTGGCCACTCCATACGAGTAATGTTCATCTCTTGAAGGTAGTCGTCATTCACAATCCTACCTGTATGAGGTCGGGCATTGTCATGCATAAATATAGCATCCTCACCTAAATTGACCATAAATGGACCAACGTGATCATTGAGGATTTCTTCCACATATCTTACGCTAGTTAAAGAGCCGTTTTCTATGATCACCAGCTCTGTGCGACTTTCAGAAGAAATTCCGGCCCACACAAGTACAGACCCACCACCGTAGGCTACTTTTTCCTCGATGCATGCTTGCTTGAATCTTTCCCCTGGTCTTCGATACACTCTGTGTCTTCCATCGTGCTTGTAGAGCATAAATTTTGATTCGTCGGAGAACATAACTTTTGACCAATCTTCAATACTCCAATTTACGTGGCTCTGGGCATATCTTAGTCTTGAAATACGATGCCCACGCTCCAGTTTAGGGCCGTTTGCAGGTCTAAGGGATTTTAAGTTAGATTCAGCAAGCCGACGTCTTACTGTCCATGCACTTGGGTTACTTCCTCCGAGGCGTCGAAACTGATTGGTGAGTTCAGTTCCTGTGAGAAAGCGATTTCGAAGCATGGTGTTCACCAAGTATCGGTCTTCTCGTGCTGTGGTATACCTGGTTCTGCCCGTTCCTGGTCTGCGTAGGTTAGAACCAGTTTCTTCGTAACGTCGGAGAACTCTTTGTACTGTTGACAGCGACACACCAACAGTCCTGGCTGTATCGCGCTGACTCCGGCCGGTTTCCAGCATTGTAAGTATTCTGGTGCATTCTTCAGGCGTAAGCGACATAATTTCAGCTTGAATAATGAATATAGAGCACTATCAACATGGTTTATGTACCCACATAAATGACAGATTACAAACAAAAGCAAAACCAAATGCTGTAATTTCGTAGTTCCATCTTCGAAAGTGGCCCTTTTTCAAATTTGATTTTTTTATGATATAACTTTACAATAACTAAGAAGTTTTAATACCTTCATTTAAGGAGTATTTAAGGAGTATTTAAGGAGCGATGACATATGGTTCTGAGACATGGTCTCTTAATGCTGGCCGTATTAAGAAGCTCAAAGTCGCTCAGCGTGCTATGGAGAGGGCTATGCTCGGTATATCTCTACGGGATAAGATCCGAAATACGGAGATCCGTAGACGTACGAGAATAACTGACATAGCCCATAAAGTTAGCACGCTGAAGTGGAGGTGGGCAGGCCACATCACTCGAAGAACTGACGACCGATGGGGAAAAAAAGTTCTTGAGTGGCGACCACGGGTTGGTATGCGTAGCGTAGGCCGTCCCCCCACTAGATGGACAGACGACCTCATAAAAACAGCCGGTAGTCGCTGGATGCAGCTGGCACAGGATAGGGAGTTATGGCGCGCTAAGGGGGAGGCCTACGTTCAGCAGTGGACTAATCTGGGCTCATGATGATGATGATGAAGGAGTATTACATTGTCTATTAAATACAATTTATTGCATTAACCTAGCATTTTTAGTTTCCGAGATTTTTAGGATTCTTTAAGTGACCCGGATTCATTGCTCTCGAGTGTATTTTCCATAAATAACACGCGCGATCTTCGTATAGCTTTCATTGGGTATGGGCAGGGACTAGGGAGGTAATAAACTACAGGCCCGTGTTGAAAAATCATTGGTCCATGGTTGGTGGTTTGAACCAGCAGTTGGATAGCTTAAAAGTGACGGCATAGTACTGAATCATACTATTTTATGCTCTTATATCGTTCTAGATAGGTCCCCTGCTGGTTCAAATGACCCATGAATTTTCAACACGGGCCTGTAGTCTATAATTACAAAAATTAAATAATTATTTCCCGATCTAATAATAAAAACGCCTAGGAAAAAAACCATAAACGCAATTCAAACTGACTTTATTATATTCTCTGTCCTCCCCCCATAGAAAAAGGCGTGTGGGTGTGTCGCATGATAATTAGATTTTACATATTTTTGGCGATGAGCTACTAAACGTATTATTTGAGTAATATTTGTATGAATATGAAGGATTTGACTCTTTTTATATTATGTTAATGAGCTGTTTTATTTTGTTTGTTTGATTGAATGCGCTAATCTCAGAAACTAGTGAACCGATATTTTTTAAAATACGAGGATCAAATCTTTCACGGTTGGTTCAGTGGTTGCACTTATAATATGCATATACGAAGCACGTCGGATGAGCTTATCATTACACACTATAAAGTTGATTTCGGCGGTTTTTTTTTAATAGATACGAGGGTTTCAAGGGTTGGTTTGTATCTAAAATTCATGAATGATATACTAAAGAAAAAGTGATTAATTTGAAATTTACTCATCTATTACTTTTGATGCAGGACAAAGTTCGATGGGTCAGCTAGTAACTAATAAAATTTTGGCATTTGACGTAAACTGTATGTGTACGATGGCTCAGATGCTTTAAGCGCTCGTCGTTCATACGTCGCTAGTTCAATTACATGATAGTATGCGATAACAATTTTGCTCATTATGTATATCATCAATTATGACTATCATTAATTATAGTTGTACAAGTTTGTGACAAACTTTATGATGATGATTTCTTTTGTGACTTGTAACGCTTTTAATATAAGGGGTTTATAATTTAAAATCTTTATACATGTATATTGAGAATTTATAATATTTTATATATATCAGCGTATATATATGTTCTTGCTGTTAGCTGTTATCGTAGTACCTATATACTATATGTATAATTGTAACATATATTTATCTTATATGCAGATGAATTATATATACGTGACTACCAATTACCAACACGAATCGGTCGTTTTACAAGTATATTTAATAATTGAGTTTTTACTTCACTCCGTCGTCTATAAATAATAATACATATTGAAGAATAAGAAAAAAAAAATAAAAACCCAATTTAAAAGTTGTAAGTATTAAAATATTTACATAAATGTAAATGACAGGAAATTTTATTGAATACCTGTGTATTCGTGATGATATCGCAGATGGTGGACTTCGGCGATCCTGGCCAAAGGTGCCGGCAGCGGTGGTGCGAAATAGTAACCGTCCGTCTTCGAATAAACTCCGGACCATGTATTATTGTTGGTGCTTATGCCGGTGGAATGTGTGGCCATGTCTATATAGCCGTGTCTGTCCAAATATCTTTCGGAAGCGGGACATGTATTGCCAATATCCTTGCTGGACTTAACACACTCAATCATAGTTGTGGATTCAAGAGTTCGGAGGTAATGACGACCGGTCTCAAAGCAATACGCGACGGGATTGTGTACGAGTGATGAAGGCGGCGTCGAAGGCGATCAGCACGCTCAAAGACACGTGCGCGACCGGCTTGCCTCCGGGCACGTGTTCGACGAGCTCTCATTTCGCCCGCGCGCCTCACGGACACCGACGCACAGGGGAGACCCACTCACCCTTAAACTAAATAATTTAAACAACGTGATACAGAATCGACCGCTCCAAATACAAGTACCACGGATAGGTGTTCAAAAGGGGTGGTTTTTCTTTTTTAATTAATTCAATATTGAAACAAAAGACCTATATACTTTTTTGTGGGATAGAAGGGCAAACGAGCTAACGTGTCACGTCATAGTAAGCAGGTAGCAAAGCCCATGATCACCGGGAACACAGATGGTGTTACTTACCAGTTGCGTAGTCAGCATTTAATAGAGCAAGATGGGAAAGGCAGTGGCAAGGGTGGGATACATTTCTAACCGAGCGAAATGCTGCATGATCTACTTTACGTTGATATTCTAAGAGGTCGTGGTATTCAATTCGTGCCTCTACCACTATTAATGTAGTTTAATTTTAGTCTCCTTTAAATATGTAATATTCTAATAATTATATTATTATTTTTGATATTATAAATGGGAATTTGTGTATGTATGAATGAATGTATGTTTTTTACTCGATCGTACATTAACTGCTGTACAAAACTAGATGAAATAGTGTCATATGGAAAAAGAAGTTTCCTGGATCATCATAAATGGTTAATTTCAAGTATTAGGGTCTTGGGAGAATATGTATAATGTTAAATTAACCAAACCTTATTATTGTATAGTGTTGACTATAAATTGCACCTATCAAAATTGAATAATTTTTAGAATATGTTATCGTTAAAATTTTATCGTGTCATATCGTACCGTGTTTTATAATTCATATTTTTTTATTATTCCGTCGGTAAGATCGAAAAATATGATGATTTATCGATATTTATGAAATATGTAATATTCATTATTTTATTAGTATGTAATTTGTACTTAAATATAATTTCCAAAAAATACAATTTGCAGAAAAAAAATACCGAGCAAAGCTCGGTCATCCAGGTGCTGATATTTTTATTTGAGAAAAGTTGTGTGTGTTCAGCACCCGCTTCGAACTCTAGAGGTCGCGGGTTCGAATCCTCACACTGACTTACACCAATGACTTTTTGAAGTTGTTTTCGGAAGTTATGTGTGAAAAATATCGATGACTAAATACTTTGTGCCCGGTATGGCAATGGGTTCGCTGCCTACACCTTCGGGTAGAAAAGGGCGTGAAGTTATGTAATTTATGTAACCTTTAATAGTCTAATTATAATTAAAAATACAATACAAAAAAAATAGTACATACATTATGTAAATATAATTTGTACAAAAATTAATTATGGCCATTCTGTAAAATTAAGAAAATACTTATTATTTTTGCATCATAATTGTCAACATTTCTCGGGAGCGTTTAATTCTGAATAATTAAATAAAAAAAGAAGGATTTTTAAACTATGAGAAATTCGATCTGTTCGTGAGTTTTTTAGACGCCCGCCTCTGTAATGCGATTGATACTTTGACCATAAATTTTAAAATGGAATAGGTGGCAAACTTGTTGCCATACACCGAGCACAAAGTTTTTAGCCATCGATATTTATCACACATAACTTACGAAATTAATTTCGAAAAGTCATTGGTGTGAGCCAATGTGAGGAATCCAACCAGCGAACTCTAGTTTCAGAAGCGGGTGCTCGACCACTGGACCACCGAGACTACAAAAATTGGTTTTTTATCACCTCGTGTATTACCGACAACGAAATTCTGACCGAAAATTTAAAAGTTTTACCCGTTTTTTTGGTTGGATGTCTGGTTCAGGATGTGGTGATGTGCCTATTTAGAATCTAACAAAATGCTGAGGTTGCGTCTCCTTCGTGTGTCACCCGGGAACACGTAATCTTTGGAGAACATAAAAGCCATTCCTACAAAAGATTTAAATAAATAAATAATTTCCTGGCGTCGACATAATTTTCTTTAAAAACAAAATTAGGTTATTAAAATGTTGTTTTCGGAATTATAATAATATTTATTAAAACACTTGATAAATGAATTGGATATTACCATAATTAATTAATAATATACGCATTTTATTTTTCTCAAAAAACCTATATACTCTTTGAAAACTATCACCTAACATATTAATATAACTAATAACTATACGCACACGCGCTATCATAGTGTTAGCCGATCTTATGGGTCCTTCATCATTATATAGTACAAAACAAAGTCGCTCTTGTTGCTGTCTGTCCCCTTATATGCTTAGATCTTTGAAACTACGCAACTGATTTTGATGTATATCTATAATAGATAGAGGGTGTTAACGGGGTGGTTTTTATGTATAAGCCACGTATAATGTAGTGAAGAAAAAGTGATCATTTTCGAGATTTAGCCCTTTAATTGTAGACGCTAAAAAATACTTTTGATGTGGAACAAAGTTCGCCGGGTCTTATAAATTAAGATTCACGTTGTTTTTCCGCTACGAACTCCTAAACAATAATAATATATCATAATAATATCTTGGACACAATACACACAGCGCTCTCTAGTTCCAAGCTAAGCAACTAAATGCTTGTGTTATGGATACTAGATAACGGATATTAATACATAATATATACTTTTCTTTTGTAAATACATACATACTTATAATACATAGAAAAACACCCAGACGCCACACAAATATTTGTGCTTGGGTGGGAATCGAACCCCCGACCTCATTGCTGCAGCCGGTAGTTTTACCAATGCGCCACGACATTTTAAATAAAAAAAAAAACAATTGCACACTGTATGCAGGTTTAACAAACTCAGCAGATAGTATAGTTCTTAGATCAAAATAAATCGTAAATATTATTTCATCACTAATACTTAACCTTATAATATCGGACGGGATTAAGTGTTAGTTGGGTAATATTCTAACAGATGGCGTTATTAAGCAGTTAATAATTTTATTGAATAAAAATCGTTACAAAGTACAAATAAAGTCGCTTTCCGCTGTCTCTGCCCTCATAATGAGATAGGATCTATAATGCAGTAAAAAAAAAGATATCTTTCGAGCTTCAGCACTATGTAAATGCTGGCTGAAACCTAAGTGATAAATCAAACCAATGCACTACATTAATAAACATTTTCAAAATTTCTACAATAAATTCCGCGATTATGTTTGTCTAAATCTTGGGGATAATCCAAAATTATCATTTATATTTCTTTTTATTGCTTCTGAGGCGAAACTAAAGTCTCTGGGTCTGGTTATTTTTATTGAAAAACAATGTTTCCCGGTATGGCAATTGGTTCACCACCTATTCCATGTGGGACATAAACATAACGGCAAGACAAGGCTTAACAGCCGCTGCCTACACCTTCGGGTGACAAAGGCGTGAAGTTATGCAATGATTTATGTTTGCCGCGTCAGCTGGCATATAGCTCAAAGTGCAAGTATTGAATAATGATGACTATATGCACTTTATTAGCCTTATACAGAGTAACTTAATACTGACTATTATACGAAACATCAGTATGTATTAAATTACGTTTCATAAAGATTCGTGTGAACTAGATTGAAGTAATATTACCTTTGTTTATTAATTAACCGTCTGTTTCTATGTGACTTTGGAATAAATTACAATTAATAAAATTTTAAAAGTAAAAATGGGACGCTCATACCGTCCACTAAAGTCATTAGCGCACATGTCAAAAGTTTGTTTATTCAAAATATGTATTGCTATATGAGAAAAACCGAAATCAAGATACAATATAATATAAAAAGCTATTTAAAGCTTTTTTTTCTTTTTAGAGAGTTTAAAAAAGTTAATCAAGAGTTATAAATAAACACAATTATGCTAAAGAAAAATGTATGTAACAACTTACCGTATTTCTTGTTGAAACTCGCCCCGTGACTCAGAAAATCTGAAAATAAAATACATACTTTTAAAACTTTTTCATTAAAGTGTTTTTGGAACGAAGTTCCTTATCGCGCGTTGTGAAAGGGGGCTAGACGGAAAAAATTGTCACGACACTTTTTCCATTCCAAACTGCACTTTCAAGTATCGGCTTATTTAGAAAAATGTACAACTACCCAAATGGTCTAGTGGCTGGGATACCTTGCTCTCATACAGGGGACTCGGCATTATCTGTCTGCTTGACTAGGGCCAGTGCAACCAGGCCGAAACGTCAAACTAATAATAAAAGTAAGTATTTTTTAACCTATACATGTCGCGTTATTTCCCGTATACTTTTAAATAGATCTAATTCTAATCTATGTGTCTAAATAGACACGAGGTCACAGATGTTACATGTTCACATCACCTATTAATTATTACAAAATAAAAATATATATACCCCAAAAGACGATTAAATACTACAAACTCATTGGGACAAAAATAAAAAAATGTCTAAGAAAAAAAAAAATACCTGCCAGCTATGAGCGGCGCTCATGACCCAGTCGGGCGGGACTCCCGATTATATGTGCGCGGAATATTTGCCTAAGCAACGAATACTTACATTTTGTATTTTGCGATATCTTTTGAATTAAATGTCCGAATTGAATCATTCAAAAAGTTCTAGAAAGGTATTGAATCTATCTTTATATTGAAGTAATTTATTTTGAGGAGAGTTAATACCAAGGTACAAAATAAAGAACTTTTAAAACGACCGCATTATAATTATTTTTAAAAATTCAAAAAACACTTATTGTGCAATAACTACAATAGTTAGACATAGCGTCGCGGACTTTTTTATCGACAGTTATATGTTCTGTGAAAGTGTAGTACATTGTTTTGTTTTATAATCAATAGTTTTTGCAGCGTGCGCGATGTTAGAATTTTTTCGGGTCTTTTTATTACACCTTGGGTTACATTATTGGACTTATAGTAAGGATCTCTAATTTATTTGAAAATATAATATAGCCTAAAGCCTTCCTCGATAAATGGACTATACACGAATGGTATGAGTGGGAGAAAATCTGATAGTCTCTATATCACGGGGAAATTCAGGAACGTCTTGAAGTCTTAATCCTAACTTACTAGATACAGATTTTTACAAGGTCTTTACAAAGATTTTAATTCAGTTTTTTTAGAAGGCATCGAAATAAAGTAGCAGAAAATCAGTCGATAACGCGGACCTGCCGGACAATCACTAGTAGGAATTGGAATAGAAGCAAAATAAGGGCAGGTTACTTACACTTGCCCTAAATATTAACTGTAGGGTTGTCACGTGCTCGAAAAATAGGTCTTGCTCCGTATAGGTATAGTAATTAAAACTAATTGTTCCGGAATCCAATAATCTCAGACTAGAGACCATATAAATTCAATGGATTATTTTACATTAAAAACCACGCTTACAAAAATCAATAATCCTTTGAAAAATTTCAATGTCGCTATCATTTTCTTTCTAGAGTTAGGTTCCGGGACTCTTAAGCACTTCATCATCATCATTACACAGTTTAAAACAAAGTTGCTGTCCGCTGTCTGTTCCCTTATATGCTCATATCTTTGAATCTACACAACGGAATTTGATGCGATTTTATTTAAAAGATAAAAGCCCGAATACTGAACCGCTACTCAAATATATAAGCGCTACTTATGCGTTTAAGTAGCTGTCACATTAGACAGAATAAGTGAAATTTGAGCAGTAAGTAGCACTTTATTGATTGTCAAATTTGAGTGGCGGTTCAGTATTCGGGCGAGAGTGTGTCAATGTAGTATTTTGTTTGTATTCATAATATAGTTAAAATAAGAAGAGATTTAGCACTTTAATTACAAGTGCTCGCTCAACCCTAACTGATAAACCAAAACAATGTTCATACTACATTTTTATACGTCTTCAAAAGGGATGAGTCACAATGACAATTTTTATCTCTTCTTATTGTTTCTGACGCGAAACAGAGTTCGCTGGATCAACTAGTAAATCATGCATTTTAAAATAATAAGGCATAGAGCGGACTTTTTGCAGTATTTTTTAAGTGGAACTATTCGGTTACACATTGTTTTTGGACATTTCTTATCAAACTCTAAAATGTCTCGAGAGAATTGTAAAAAGTACTATACATTCAGGTCGGCGGATTCGATCCCCAACCCGGTAGCGTTTTGTAATCAGCATTATCATTTGTAAGGCGTCTGAATGATTTCCATGTATTATCTACAGGCGCGTTCCACTAAACGACCGCGTTCCACTAAACGACCGCAGCGCCCACGACCACGACCGCGGAAATTGCCGTTCCACTAACGTAAAAACACCGCGGGCGTTGTGGGCGAATGTTATAAGTGGAACGGAAAATTTGAGCGCTGTGTGCTAGCAATATGGCGACTCGGAAAATTTATCAAGTTCTGATGACATAATATGTTATTTTTTATTGAAAGCCCACTAAGACCTACCAATATTTTGGGGGCGAAGTGGGCGCGATACGGTCGCAAACAGTGACGACATCTATGACGTCAAGCGATCGCTCGCAACCACCGCGGGCTTTATGTGGAACGATACAGAGGGTGTTACGATCGCCGCGATCGTTTAGTGGAAAACGGCCGGTATGCTTTGCATTCGTTGTCTGTTAGCAATAAAACAAGCTTTAATTGGTTGAAACTAGATGGCGCTGTATGAACTACGGGTATAACATTATTTATTAATAGCCACAATGTTTTACAGGTGCCACACATTGTTTTAATACATGCCAATAAATTTATAACAGATCGACGTCTCTATATTATCTCAGAAAAACTAGCAAAAGCAATCATTCTGATAGAGAACAACAGTGAGAACATTTTTTGAATTCATGTTTGTTTGTATCTAAATATTTGTAAAAAGATTGCAACGCCTTTAAATGGTTTGCAGCTAATAAATGTAACTAAATATATTTCTAAATAAGGTACATATTATTTTAGTAGTCTGTCGCAGGGATAAATTAACTTTTTTTTATTAAAATCTATATATATATATATAAAAATAAATTAGTTAATAACTTGGTAAAGCGTCATCTCTCTAATAACTCGAGAATTTATTAGTAAATCTTTTGTAAGACCAAAGTTCAATACAGCGATATTAAATAATTCGAAGATTTTTTGCGATAGCATAGCATCAAATATATATTATGTGCGAATGCTAAAAGTATATAAAATGTTTCTACGTTAAATTAACTACTTTTCCTAAGATGTGCTTAATCAGAAACAGTTAACCAGCAAATTATTCGTAAATTAATATATTATAAACAGCGCCATCTATGCGTTTTTGTGTTAACCACTATCTCAGTCACAAACGACAATGTTTACCAATGATACCACTAGTGTCGCCTTAAGAAATCTATAGACACAAGGAATTAAAGTTTTCTAATACTAACCATTTCTGTTCATGATCACTTAAATTTAATTTATTCACACCTAATAATTAATATGTAAGCCACAATCGACATTACCAATTTGAAAAATATTGTGTTTGTTATTATTAAATAATAAATTTATCAAAACTAACTCCTAATCACATGTGCACAGTGTGACCAAAGTGTACTTTACCGTGATTGGTTAACTATAATAAGGTCGGTAATGCAGTTACAGATTTTTATTGGTGGATATGCTTAGAGTCGGTAAAATAATATAATTTACTGCACGTGATGTGACGACCTGAAGGCCATACTTTTGTTATATTTGATAACTATAGATGGTGCCACTAGCGACTTGTTTACACTACTGACCTATAAAAGGAAATATGACATAATTTGTGATAACCGAGCATGAGGTTTACAGGTTATGTGCGGTAATAACAACACGAGTAGCGTAATTGACGTCCGCTCATACATTAACGTCGAATGTTGTACATTAGCTATTAAAATTGCTAAAAGTGCGGAATAACCAATGAATACAGAGGAAAGATTAAATAGTAATTAGTACGGAGGTTGCTGGTCATCACGTGTTGTTACTTAGTTGTACCATACATACATACGCTCTCACGCCTTTATCCCACAGGGTAGGCAGAGACTGGATTTACAGTTTTTAGGTACCTGTCTATACTGTACAGTGTACATGTTTGGCATTGTTTGGCGAATGCAGAAGCGTGCACTACTTATTTGTTTAGTTAGAATAAAATCTGTTAAACAATTCGACCTTATGCTATGAAGGAGAAAAAATCTCTTCATCATTACACAGTATAAAACAAAGTCACTTTCCGCTTTCCGCTGTCTGTCCCCTTAAATGCGCATATCTTTACAAATACGCAACGGATTTTGATGCGGTTTTTTTTAATAGTTGGAGGGTGTCAACGAGGTGGTTTTGATCTATAATTCATGTATTTCATGTAAAAAAAGTGATAATTTTCAAGATTTAAATCTTTAATCGCAAACGCTGCCTGCACCCTAAGTGATAAAACAAAATAATGTGCTACATTGTTATACGAGTACACCTTCAAAAGATCTATAAAAAAGTCCACGATGGCCATGTCTATCTCTTAGGGAAAACCCACAATGACCATTTTTATTTTTTACTTTTGACATGATTTGAAACATTACAGCATTAATTTTCATCCAGTTAAGTGTATTAAAAAGATTGTACATTTAATATAGATCAATATTGCCTTTTAGAGTATGTAATTTAAACGAATATTTTCGAAGATATTACAGTATTAACATAGCGGGACATAGTAGTAGCATTGCACGCCAAAACGCGTGCCGATAAATAGCACAAATTGAACTTTTTAATATCCAAATTTTACTCATTTATTACTTTTGATGCGGAAAAAAGTTCGCCGGATTAGCTAGTTTACCTATATAATTTTCTTAAATGAGTCCCCAGTTAAAAAAATTAAAATGTTTAAACAAAAATAATTTTTTTTTTCTGTAACACATTTTAATTACAATTGTTTTGTATGCAATATGTAATGACGGCATATGTGTTTTGGGATTTTGGGAGAGCTGTCCAACACGTTGAGACCGGAATGTTAAACTTGGGCAAACCGTACACGGTTCTTGGAAATGGCGTATTATAATCATTATAATTGCCCAAATGGGTCAGCAGTGAACAATCGCGGTTTCCCCCTAACAAGAGTCTGTGATTGCTATATTATATCTTGGGTAAGGAAGAACTTTGAAAATTTATATTTGTATTAAATAAATAATTGTAAGACTTAAGTTAACATACCTAATAGCTGTAAAATTGTTTGGATTTGTTTTTTAAATCCACTTGCATTACACTAAAACATGTAATTGTCACATATGTACCTGCATGATAGTAACGGAAGTAACATATTATACCTAATACGGGCAATATTAGTTAGTACTAGTATTACTTGTAGTATGTAAAAGTAATTATGTATTTGTGCTGTTCGTTACACAACCTTGCCGAGTAATAGACTTATTATGCTGTAAATTATTACCAAACTTTAAGGTCGAATATTTAACCTTCAATTTGCTGTCACAGTATTGTGAGACGAAGCTGAAGTACCTACTTATATTATAGGACGGTGTATTTTTTATTTGTTGCAATTAAATATTCCACTAAAAATATGTAGGGGTATGTTAATAGTATTTTAATTCGCATAATGATAAACATAATTTCTATACTTTTTTTTTTTAATTCTAGAACTATATTATTATTTACTAACATATGTAACGCAGTAATATATTTTTTTAATAAATCCGATAAAGAAAAAAACTATAAACTTTTTAAATTGCCCCCTGTTTTAGGGTAGTGTAATAGATGGCGCCATGTTTTTCACTGTTAGTTTTAAAGTAACCCAATTTTGTCAAGAGTACTTGAAACAGCGTAACCCTGAGAGTTCAAAAGCAACTTCTTTAATATATCATCATCATTATCAGTCTTTTGAGGTCCACTGCTGGACGTAGGCCACCCCCATAGAGCGTCACAACTGCCGGTCCTGTGCAACCTGCATCCATGGGGCTCCCGCGGATTTCACAAGGTCGTCGGTCCACCTGGTGGAGGGACGGCCTACTCCGCGTCGACCAGTTCGTGGTCGCCACTCGAGAACCTTTCTACCCCAGCGGTGATCGGTTCGTCGAGTGAACATGTATGTTGTATTCATTGGAGTCGGCATTTCAAACTTGAATTTTGAATATTAATGTAACTTATCAAAGGACTCTACAACGATTATATGTAAAAAAAATTAGGAATTTTATAAACGTCGTACTTTGTTTATGTAGTATATAACTGCATACGCAAACGAATGAATATCCGAATTTTTCTGTATCTATTTAAGTACATGTTTGTACTTTGTACGCGCTAATCGTTTAGACCGCATTATCCTACGTTGTCAAAATTTACTGCTTTATAAAATAAAAGTAAAATTAGCGCACATATAGTCTCCTCGGCGGTTAGGAGTTTGAAAACAACACTGCAATTGGTCGATAGAAACTACTTGGTAGTATGTAGAGCTAGCGTGTTGCTTGTGAAGTATGCTTGAATATAGACCTGATGCTGCTATGCTGATGAAGAAACCACAGAACTCCTTAACGGTTAGGATTTGGGAGACAGTGCTGCAGTTAGTCGATGGAAACAGTTTAGTAGTCTATAGGACTACCGTGTTGCTTGGGAGGTATGCTTGAGTCAACGTCTGATACTGCTGTGCTGATGATGAAGCTACAGAACTCTTAAATGGTTAGGAGCTAGGACACCATTCTGTTTTTTTTTGTAATAGTTTTCAGGCTACCATTGGCTTTCGTTCGGGCTGCAGTGTTATTGGGTCTACTCATGATACATAGTTACAAAAATATAAATACTCAGCAAATATTATCATACTCTTTTATCTATGTACCTATTTATGACAATTATGGCTCCCTAAAAATCAACCATTTAGCAAACGGACTTGTAATTATTGATATTAATTGAAAGCCATGTGAATGAACTAACTTCTATTGAAGTTCACAACATTTATACATATCAATTCGTTACTTCGCCTGGCCTTTTCTGAATTGCCGTTAACGAAACTGTTGCGGGGGATATATTTTTTAAATTACGTACTCTGTAGTGCAAGTTGCTGAGTTTTCGCGGTCCGCACATAATGACTCGGCGGTCCGGATGCGGACCGCGGTCTGCCATTTGACGACCCGTGGTGTAGGTAGTGGCTAAGAACCCTTGCCTCGCCATTATGTTAACGTCCCAAATGGAATAGGTGGCGAACATATTGCCATACACCCGGCACAAAGTTTTCAGCTATCGATATTTATCAGACATAACTTTCGAAATTAATTTCGAAACGTCATTGGAGTGAGCCAGGATTCGACACCGTGATCATTTGATTCATTTAGCTTTAGCATTTTATTTAGCTATTTCTTGTTCACCTGATATCCGGAAATTAACTATTGTACATATATACAAAATAAATAAATAATATTTTAATAATTTTAGTTCCAATTTTGTAACTAGATGCCGTTGAGGACGACTTAACGCTATCTACGGTTCCATTACCTTGATTTAGTTAAAGCAGCGATGTATCAAAGATTTTCGTTCTTAACAAATTTAAAGGTTGTACAGAATTTTTAAGATTAAATTATTTAAGTAAAACACTGTTTTCCCGTTTCTCGGAATATTCTAAAACAGAACAAACTTGATGGTCAACAAGAGCTATTTTTCTGGTATACTAGTGTAATTCTGAGAAGTAAGTAAGGAATATCTCAAGCACTTCATCTAGACCAATATGCAAGAGAAGTTACAAAAGATGGATTCAAGTAGATAATGTGAGATTTGAACTAGCTGATCCATAAATAGACAGAAAAGGCGATTTAAAACTGATTTTTTTAAGGAACAGGAGCGCAAACAAGCAGACGTGATACCTGATGATAAACAACAAACACCGCCCATTGACACATACAATACAGTGTTACAATTGCGTTACCCGCCTTCAAAATGGGATAGGGAAGGAATCGGAAGAGGGACGGGAGAGAGATTCATTTGGGCCTCCGGATATCTCTCTCACCGAATGACGAGACACTTGACGTCTCATCTTACGATATTCTGAGAGGACGTGGTATTTCATCGGTCGAGCCGGCCCATTCTTGTTAAACAAGCGAAGCCCTGGAAATGCTTGTTGTGAATTCATATACGCTCGGGGAGAATATACAGGTAGCCATGTTACATCAAGAGTTTCAAGGGTTTCAACCTAGTTAAGAATTGGGTGAAACAAGGCCACAGTCGCGTAATTTATATTTTGGCCATAATTCTTTTCCTGGTTGTATTAGGTTATCTTAATATTATTAAACTGTATTGACCCGGCTGATCGGAGCGTGATATAGTAGGTATACTCTGGGTATTTAAGTCGGCCATTTCGTGCGCCTCATTGTTACGTGTAACAGCTTTATGTTAAAACTTTAAAATCAGTGTTGAAAATATTACTACATTGGAGTAGCTTTAGAGATGTATGCGTTAAATTTAATAATTTTAATAAAGGTATATTTTTGACGCGTGATGCGAGTGGATAAGATAAATACGGTCTAGTTTAAGTCTCCGTGGTACAATGGTCGAGCTATCCGCTTCTGATTCAAGAGTCCTGTGATCGATTAGAGGCTCGCACGAATGGTTTCTCGAAATTCTTTTCGGAAGTAACGTTTGTCTTTGTGCACGGTGTATGCCAATAGGTTAAGCCATCTATTCTATTTGGGACTTTTTGACGACTTTTGCGATGATTCGGCAGGTCATTACATATCAGCCGCTGCCGGTGTAGGCAGGTGTAGTTCGGGTAGAAAAAGAGATGAAGTTATGTTATGTGCTGTGGTGAAGTTTGCTTATATTTACTCCTTATTACATCACCCATCAACCAATGAAAATTTCATCAACAGTATGTCTGTCTGTTCCGGATAACCACTGAAACGAGTTCTAACAAACAGACATACCGATAATTCATTGAATTTTTAAATCCAAATTATGATGATTTTTATAAAAAACAGGTTATTTTATTAACGAAAATTAGACACACAAATTTTATTTATTCGTACAGTTAGTGAAAATAAAGTTAATAAAATATGTACAGGATCATAATTGTGATCATGTAAATAATAATATGCTTTTACTCATGCAAAAATAATGTTCATATGCGATGCACCATGAATGAAATTAAAATCTTTTCAATATCACAATTAGAGCGTGGACACAGTGACCCATTGATAGTTGATTGGCCCTTGACAATCGCATGCTAACTTAATAAAAGGCAGAGTGTAGCGTCATCCATATATTCGAATATCACGGGAAATGAATGGCTTTGATTTTTTTCAATCGCCCGATTTCATATTTGCCATTTGTTTATAGGTCTTTGTAGACAAATAGTATATTTTAATAGTCACAGCTACTCCTATCCTATTTTCAAAATTCTTTTCGGAAGTTATATGTGATAAATATCGATGACTGAAAAAAAAAAGCCGCTGCCTGCACCTTTGGGGAGAAAAAAAAGGCGTGATGTTATGTTTATGTTTAGTTATGTTTATGGTTATGTACTTTGCAGCACGAACTTTGCGTCTTATCTAAATTGTTCCATTTTAAAAAAAGGTTTATATACAATAAGTGTTTACGTTTCTATTTATTTAATATTTTATGAATAGCGGTTCGGTTTCCAAGCAAATAAAACTAACAAATGTTAGTAAATGTAATAGACAACTACGTAGGCAAACCGCCAGACACACAAACATAAAAAAAACTGTGGCTTAGGATGGGACCTGCAAAGCTAGATATAGTCGATAGGTTTACCAAAGGTTTTATCAAATATTCGTGATAGGGATAGTAAAATCGATCATTAATCATTGTGCCCCACCCAAAGCGTTAAGACAGTGGAACTAGGAATAGTGCGGTACACAAATAAATATACACACGGTTAGTTATTGGTCAGCGCGATCAATCATTGAACTGATGCCAACTATTTTAGTTCTACTTTATGCATAGACATCAGTTCGTCTGGACTTTGTTGCAACAAATGGTTTTTTTTTCTCATCTATACATATACCTTAATAAAAGTTTGTAATATACTATTGAAAAACCTGCTTTCTTTCTAATACATTTTTATGAACAGTACATACACGAAAATAATGTTTCAGTTTGTTCCGGATAATTTCTGAAATGGCTGGGCTGGTTTTTACGGGACTTCCATTGGCAGTTAGTTCATTTAATAAGAAGTAACTTCGGCTGTTTTTTATTTTAGCAATATTAGTAAATCTTGTTTATTGCTCTGAGACGAAACAAAGTTCGCCGGGTCAACTAGTGAAAACAAATTAGAAAAGTCATTGGTGTGGCCAGTGTCAGGCTTCGAACCCGCTACCTCTGGATTCATTAAACTAACTAATTAAACTTAGACAGATTATAACAATACCAATTAAGGCTTTTACAACGTTACTATATATATAATTTGAAGCAAGAGTAATAAAAAAAGATATCGCTCGAAGCATGAAATAATATTAGGTGCGCACAATAGGTATAGCGTTACAAGCACGCCTTCTAAAATATATCTT
Source organism: Euproctis similis (assembly GCA_905147225.2). Taxonomy (NCBI): domain Eukaryota; kingdom Metazoa; phylum Arthropoda; class Insecta; order Lepidoptera; family Erebidae; genus Euproctis; species Euproctis similis. The sequence goes on from LR990107.1 coordinate 7,867,191, forward strand.
ATCATATAACAGTCATTTATCACAAATCTGACGTAGGTATCAAACGATTTGTCAAATTGTCTCTAGATAAAAATATCATCTAGTAGTTATATTATAAATATATAAGATTATAAAACTGGGTGAGCTGATATAGAACGCGTGAACATAATATATTAAACAATCTTTTTTACATGTCCCTATTTAAAACCTTATTTTTTGAGACTCCATACGGATAGCGTCATCTAGTATCCGAACCGAGCAACTGACGCTTGATTTTATTAAAGCTACGAACCTCTTATAGATAACCTTTTTCCAGCTATAATGACTTAGCAACCATTCCATACATAGCCTATCTATTTCTACAGGCCCACATGCTTTTAGTTTGATTAACTCTTATTATAGTCGTTACCTAAATTATTTTTACTAATTGATATCTCAACTAATTAATTACATTTTTATTCTAAAGAAAAAAAATATCTTACATCGGCACACATTTTTACACAGCAATTTTGCTATCAAACAACAAAGGACGTCATTTTTTTTATAACAGCGATAGTGACAAATAATTCCACTTTCTGATGGTAAGTAAACGCAGTTACCGTTTCCTATGGAAAGCGTTCAACTCCAGGGGTTATTCAAATGAACGAATGAATTTAAAACGATTAGCAACCTATACTTAACACCATTAAACAACCATAAAAACCTCAATTCGAGCTGGGAAATAGTTTTTTGACAGTCAAACTGCTTTTTATATATATTTACTAGCTGACCCGGCGAACTTTGTTTCACCTCAAAAGCATTATATGAGTAAATAAAAGATTTTTTCTAAAACAAAAATAGCTTATAGAGAGCCAGAACAATCAGACAGACAGAAATTTAAAAAAAAAAATTACGTGCAGACTCTCCGCGCTACAAAAGTGGAACTTTTTATCAGACTTACATTTATAACACGCTTAATTTATAAAGAGCACAACTTACTTACATTCCAGAGTCGGTAGATTTACCAATACACGGTAAAACTACTAACTGTGGAATGGAGATTGGCGGGTTCGATCCCCACTCGAGTATAATTCTTAATATAGGTCTAGGGAGACTTTGGTGACTACTTTATTTAGGAGGATGTGCCATATTCGACGTCGCATTGTTGTTAAAAAATGTTACTATGTTATACTATGTTATACCGTATATTTCATAAAAAGCAGTTATTTCAATGGGACAAACAGACACTCTCACTCATTTTATTTATTAGTATAAATATAGATTGGCCAAGAAATACTTAGAAACATTTCAATTCCAGAAACTAAAGAGCATAAAGTATCTGCTGGTGGCACCAATTGTGGAAATTTTACTTTGCCTTCGGCACAACAGAAAATAGTACATAGATCATTGTATTTCAACGCCTAATAATAACATACATAATATAACCTAGCATTTAGCCTTTTCTACCCGAAGGTGTAAGCAGTGGCTGTTAAGCCTCGTCTCGCCGTTATGTTTACGTCCCTAATGGAGGTAGCAAAGCTATTGCCATACCGGGCACAAACTTTTCAGTCATCGATATTTACCACTCTTAACTTCCGAAAACAAGTTCGAAAAGTCATTGATGTGAGCCAGGATTCGAACCCGCGACCTTTAGACCTTAAATATTAAATAAATTCATTATGTCGTGCGGCTGTTACTGTGTTTACGGCAAACAAAGTAACAGCCCGGCATGCTTATATTAAAATTATATTAAAGCACAATTCTGACATAGCAATGCGAATCTTCTGTTGATCAATCTCTCTCTATTCTTCAGTGCAGTTAGCACGTGAGATGGCTCTTCTCTCTCTCTCTCGCTCTCTCGTATTACATTGACTGCGACTACCACCGTCTTCTCCTCGGCATCATAATATCTAATTAATTAAAGTAAGAAAAGTTCCCGCGTACTTAGCAGTAAAGTGCCACACAATCCCAAAAGATCAACAAAATAAATCACATAACGTATATTGTTACAATTTGTAATTGTAGATATTTGACTAATGCCAACATTCATAACTATTTTAACTCATCATCATTTTCCTGCCCTTATCCCACTCCTAGTGGGGTCGGCACAACATGTCATTCTTTCTAACTATCTATGTTGTCAAAAGTTTTGGCTCCTTCTAACTGTCTTAATTTGTCCTGACTGTTTTAATGTTAATTTGTTATAGTTGTTGGTCTTTGACTCGACTAGGATTGATAGGATATTGGAAGAGCACCTCTTCCAATATCCTATCAATCCTAGTCGCCAAGTTGCTATGTTAAAACAACACTTCTAAAAAAGTACCGTTCCTTCTTTTGAAGAATAGTAGCGGTACAATTTGATAAATTTGTGTGAAATGTGTGTACTCGTAAATTATTGATCCGTTTTTGAGTTTCACGAAGAGGAAGTTGGACAGATCAGAGAGAGACGACTCACCACTTCTTTTTCATGTATAGTGGATGCCATCTGAACTGATAAATCATCGTCACCTGCTTCGTGGCAACCTTCAACAACATAAGACAAAAATGGCATTCCATTGCTTGATAATGTTACCGCCTCTGCGATGCTCCCCCAAAACTAATGCATGATTTTAATTTTTTTTATTAAAGTTTTTTTAGTTAAAAAATAACTTTTCCAGATATTTACATTATAAATTGCAAAACTTCAAACCTATTACAGTGACATGACACAACAAATTTTGACATTTGAATAAAAGTGTAATGTTAATAGTCATCTTTTGTATGGGAAAATTAAATTGTATTTTTTAGTATTTTACTCGCAATTTATCCGTATTTTCCTATCCTATGTGCGATTCCTGGCTCTAAGCTACCTCTCCACCAATTTTCCGCCAAATCTGTATGGCCGTTCTTAAGTTATAAGTGTTGTAACAAACACGACTTTCTTTCATATATACATATTATTATAAGATATATGATGACATATTAAAGATTGTCAAGTTAGGGAATATTTTCGTATAATACTGTTGTCAGTTTATTTATGTGTGACCTTTTTTTATCTTTTCAAATTTACGTAATTATCATCGTATTATTTTTATCTCCTGTGCGTGTATGTTTATTCAAGTCTATTGATAGGCAAATTGTGTACCGTAATGAACAAGAAAAAAAAACATTCAAAATTGCAATACGGTTGCGTCAGAATCGCAATTCCGTCAGACGAGTTGCAAATATATGGTCGTTAGTAACTATTATATTCAATGTTAATAAGTAAGTGAAGATGAATAACGAATTGTATGTAAGAAAAATATAACGTCTAGGGAGGCCACACCCGACGAGCGTATATGGAAGCGGTAATAAAAGTGGAGGAAGAGAAAGATATGTGTGAGGATCGTATTTAATGGTAAAAAGCGCTATCTGCATACTCCCATGGGTGTAAAAGGTGTGATGGTAATGTGTATCATTATCATTATATAGTATAAAATAAAGTCGCTTTCCGCTGTCTGTCCACTTATGTGCTTAGATCTTTAAAACTACGCAACGGATTTAGAATAATTTAGATGCGTTTTTGAAGTGGAACTTCTAATGTCTCGTGCAAAAGCGTTTAACGCTTTTAACGCCCCCTCGCGGGTATTATAGGTAATATAAAACACTAAAACATAAATCGGCTTATATAAACCAAGGAAGAGAATTTCCATAGCGTGATTAAAAACTGTACATAGACATCTAGTAGCTAGTAGCGGCACTGTTTTTATCGCACCGTGTCTCAAAAGTACTAACTGCATAAAAATATTGTTTTTAATTTTTAAATTTTTAAGCTACTTAAAAAAAAAGAACAAAACCAAAAATTCTAATATTAGTAGAAATATACAAACAAGGCATTTTTTAATGCTATATAATAATAACAAATAATAATTAGTTTGACGTCGCTATAACTGAAAAACCAACCTTGGGAACCTTAATAAAAAGTATCCATACAAACACAGGAGTAACACAACTAGTTCAGTATTAGAATTGTAAAACATTAAGTAATTAGTCAATAAATAATATAGTTATTAAAATGTAATAGGTCGCAGGTAAAATAATGGCTTTTTACTTCTGTATTTATTACTGTATTTAATTTCATTATACAAACTAAATTTTAATTTGTCTTAATTATTTTTACCTTATTGCAACCATTGGTGTACATGTACAAAAGTACAATTAGATTACAAATACGTTTAAGAAGTATGAAAAACAAAATGGGTAAAATAAATAATTTCTTTCTAATGTGCCGCCAAATAATCTATACATGTAATAAAATTGTAGGAAAGTTGAATATTTCATTGAGTTTCATTGAATATTTCATTTGCATAATTCTTGGGATATGATCTACAATCGATACCGAACCTCAAAATATAGTTTTTAGAATTTTTGTCTGTTTGTCTGTATGTTTGTTACGGATAAACTGTAAAAGTACTGCATGCTTTTACGTCGAATTTTGCTTAAATATAGCCAAAAGGGTCGGGTCAACACAGACTAAATATTATCACGCTATCACTAACTGGGGGTGAGCGATGAACCCGTATAGTGGCACAGGCACAGTATTCTTCCTGCTTTTTTGGTGTCCACGCAGATGAAGTAGCGAGCAACAACTAGTATAGTTATTAAAATGCAATATGTAGCTAGTAAAATAAGGGCTTTTTAATTTCTTTGTATTTAATTTCATTACATAAACTAAAGTTTGATTTGTCTTAAATATTTTTACCTTATTGCAATTTCTTTCTAATGAATTCTTTTTGTCCTATCTGTACTAGTATTTTTTTTGTAAATCTATTTTTTTTTGTAACACGACAAGTAGGTACGAAGTGGCTACCGAACATGCCAGACGTATATTTGTTATTATAAGGATAATTAAATCGATATTTGTTATTTTGCAATGTATGTAAGTATCTAAGTACCTATGTATATAATAAGTATGTAATAAATATTTATAATGTATTGAATCTTAGAACTCAATTTTAAAGTTTTTATACACTCTAAGTTTGGATAATATTATTAACAGTCGTAGAACCAAGCAGTTCGCTGCATGAATGGGCTGGCTCGACCGGTGAAACTCCACCGCCACTCATTCAAATATAGTTTTAATGCTTTTTTACAATATGGGTATCAAATGAAAGGGCTTTTCGATAGTAACTTGAAAATGTGACGTCATTCTAAATCCAATGCTATAAGTATTTGAATGCATTTTACAATATGGGTATCGAATGGGCTTGAGCTTGGGGGAGTACCTAAATCAAAGAACAATGCGACGTCGAATATGGCACATCCTCCTAAATAAAATAGCTACCAAATTCTACCCAGACCTTAAGATAGGGATACTCGAGTGGGGATCGAACCCGCCAATCTCCATTCCACAGTCAGTAGTTTTACCGTGTATTGGTAAAACTACCGACTGTGGAATGTATGTTCGTCTGTTAAAAAGTTCCACTTCAGTAGCGCGTAGGGACGCCGCGTATTTTTTTTTAATAGGTAGAGGGTGTCAACGGGGTGGCTTTTAGCTATATTATGCAGTAAAGAAAAAGTTTATTTACTTATTATTATTTTGATGCGGAACCAAGTTCGCCGGGTCAGCTAGTACAATATACCTATACCTAAAAATTGACTTCAAAAATATAAAATGGTCCTAAGAAAAGGCTTTGATATAAAAGGGTATTAGTTTTACGTAAGGTTCCAGTTCGACGTCATAAAAGTGGCATCAAGTGCCAGAGAATTGATTCAGTTAGTAGACGCTTTAGTGCAGCGACGGAGCACTTTCGAAACACAATTTCCTCTGACAGTGTCAAAGGGATTCCCACTTTGTGATGGCATAAAGTTTCAAGAGGAGTTAAAAGCTCGCGGAGGAGAGTGACAGAGTTGGAGTAGTGACACTGATAGGCCATGTTATATGCAATATTTTACATAGGAATATATTTTAAAATGCCGTGTCAAGTTTTTACTATAAAACTGTGGCAACTAGAAATTTGGTGCATATTTTTAAACCGATATATCGATTTTTTCCTTTATTTTTCTATGTAAAGAGGGGCAAGCGAGTCATCTTGTGGCAAGCGACTAGAGCTGTCCATGCACACCTGCAACACCTAGAGAGTCAATTTTTTTTCCCTTTTTACTCCTCCCCTTCGCATCCCACTTCCGACCCCTTCCATATCCCAATGAAAGGGCCGGCAACGCAACTGTAACACCATCAAGTGACACGCCTGTTTGTTTGCCCACCTATGCCATAAACAAGAAAAAATTATCGATATTTATCGTCTAAAATATCTGAAAATAATTCTTATGGTGTTATTCAAGAAACGAATCTTATGGTTCGGGTTCAGAGGCAGGTCGCTAAACCTCCGTACCACTAAGACGAGACAATTGTGAGACAAGATTTTATCGAAGTATTATCATTTACTCCCGCGAGAATTACATTTAAAACTACTCAGCAGGATTCCATACAGAAGTAAAGCGTTTCTTTTTTCGAGGTACCTAAGAAAAATAAAAGAAAAAAGTTGAGGAAATTATTTTTAGATTATAATACATTCGTTCGACTGTGCTTATTAAAAAAAAATAAGGACATTTCACTAGTTGTGTCGTTGTTATAGTAGCGTCATAATATGATCCTTCAGATGCCTGATAATGTCATGACTTCTGAGTCTGACAGAATGTTTTAATTTATTTCCCACGCTTATAAAATACCTAATAACTGACTCCATGAACATTGCAGTGTTTTTCTACCCGAAGGTGTAGTGGCTGTTAAATCTCGACTTGCCTCGACCTGAACTTGCCATTATACTTACGTTCCAAATGGAGCTAGCAAACTTATTGCCTTAAACTACGCACAAAGTTTTCAACCATCGATATTTATCACACATAGCGTCCGAAAACAATTTCGAAAACTCATTAGAGTGAGCCATAATTCGAAAAGTCCCTGACACAGAAACTGGGTGCTCGACCACTGGACCGCCGAGACATTTTGGTAATATTATGCATAAATTTAACAGGAAATAAAAATTGTTGACATTGTAATATTTAATACAGATATTAGAATTATTTATTATGTTTTAAATAAACACAGAAGTAAGCTAGAGCATACTCCGATGGTTCAGTCATGTTGAAAGAATGTATAATGCGAGATTAATTATGTAGATATATAATGCAAAAGCGGATGGAATCGAGGATGGCCGCGACACACATTCCGTGACCAAATTTCTCCAGTCCTTGAGTAAGGTGATGTCAGGAGCGTTAAAAATCCACGAGCGTTATGAAATTCAAGGAAGCGCGCGAAGTATTTTTTATGGGATAGGAGGGCAAAGGAGCAAGCGTGTCACCCGATGGTAAGCAACCTTCGCCACCCATGGACACCAGCAACACATATATAGGGTAATCGTTGCGTTGCCAACCTTTAAGGAAGTAGGATAGGAAAGGATGAGGAAGGGGTGTGGGCCTCCGGGTACCTCTCTCACCGAATGAAACGTGGCATGAGCCACGTCGATCTTCTGAGAGGTCGTGGTATTTAACCGGTCTATCCGGCCCATTTATGCAGCGAACTGTTTGGCTCTACCACTGTTGTGAAGTGTGTAAGAATCGTGTCTTATGGCGCTCCCTTCCCGTTTTCCCCGCAAAGGACTTGGCGTGTAGTTACGTATGCATATAAGACATATTGGAACCGAATATATTTCAACAAAAAATAAAATAAATGGGTGACGATACTGTGCAAATTACACGCTTGAATAATGTCGTGAATGAAAATCTATTTAACTGATGTGATAACGCTACGCCATGGCAGGCATCAGGCCGCCCACCCCCACGCCTGCATTCCACCACCCGCCGTGTAACTTGATACAACATTCCTTAACACATAACATAACTTCACGCCTTTGTTACCCGAAGATGTAGGCAGTGGCTGTTAAGTAGTGTCCGACCGAAGCTTCGACTTCGGCCACCTTCGCCCAAAAATCCATCTTCAGCGAGATCTTCGGTTTTGGCCGTTTTCTGGGCCGTAGCCGAAGGTCCCGCCGAAGGTTCAAGAACAGTCAAAATTAAACGAGCTGTTACGAAAGAGTGAGTGACGGTCCGTCTGTCACTCACTCTTTCGGAGTGCGGATACCTCTATCACCGAGGGGAAATTGGCATAAGCCACTTTACGCCGATATTCTTCTTTATCTGTGGATGATATTGAAGAAAATGATTCAATTACTAAGAGGTTATAAACCTTCGGCTTCGGCTTCGGCCGAAGGTTGTGGAGATTGCCGATTAATCGGCTTCGGCTTCGGCCAAAAATAGACCTTCGGTCGGACACTACTGTTAAGCCTCGTCTCGCCGTTATGTTTAAGGCCCAAATGGGATAGGTGGCGAACCTATTGCTATACCGGGCACATAGTTTTCAGTCATCGATATTTATCACACATAACTTCCGAAAACAATTTCAAAAAGTCATTGGTGTGAGTCAATGACAGGATTCGAACCCGCGAGCTTTGGATCAGACGCCGTGTGCTCGACCATTGGACCACCGACCTCCTTAACCCATGAGCGTATATATATAGATGCATCGGTGTTTTGAACTCGTAATCGACTGGGCTTACATAAAAATACACCTTGACAACAAAACACTCAATTACAAGTAAGAGGAAGTATTTTTGGTTCAGTTGTATTTTGGATACATATTAAGCTTGTGTTAAGAAATCTAAACAACAATTATCAAGACAGATACTTTTCTTGGATATATAATTTTTAGTGTCCGACCGAAGCTTCGGCTTCGGCTTCGGCCACCTTCGGCCAAAAATCCATCTTCGGCGAGAACATCGGCTTCGGCCAAATTCTGCCGGTCGAAGCCGAAGGTCCCGCCGAAGGTCCGAAAACAGTCGGAACTAAACGAACTGTTACGAAAGAGTGAGTTACTGCCGACCTTGTGGAGATTGCCGATTAATCGGCTTCGGCTTCGGCCAAAAATAGACCTTCGGTCGGACACTAATAATTTTATAAATGAATAGAAAAACATCTAGATGAAGAGCATGCTCATAATATACTTCTGGACACATCTATTGGCCCACCTTGCATTTTGAGTTTCGTTTGGTCCTAGCTAAAATTTTAAATACGAACAAAAAGTTTTTATGCAGTTTTGGACCTGGCACATTCATAATATAATTCAATAGTCTTTTTTTGAATTTCGAACACAGAATTTAAGGACGTAAAAGACAATTTGGAGCCTGTTTGTTGATATCAAACAATCGAATACTAGGAAAACTTGATTTTATTGGTTTACTTGGATTTAATTCTTGAAAGTGTGATTGATCTCTTTGGTTTTGCATCAAACATTACTTATTCTTAACATTAAGATGAGGTTCTATCAATAATCTATGGATACTTCGCCTGAAGTCGCCACCCAAACTGTGACACTTATCCAGGCCGAACACAGCCAAAGAAATGTGAGTGCTCTACTTAATTTAAGTCAATCTGCGGTACGAAATGTTTATCGGAGGAACCTAGAGACTGGCGGCTTTGCTCGTCGCCAAGGAAGGCCACAATTTCAGGTCACAACTGAAAGGCAGGATCGATTTATCGTGACGACCAGCTTGAGAAAACGTCACCTTACCTCCATTAAGATACAAAACCAACTTCGCGACTTCCACGGAGTATCTGTGAGCGCTCAAACTGTTCGGAGAAGGTAAAAAAAACGCGATTTGGTACCACACAAGCCAGCTAATTTGAGGTTGTTACGGGACCACGGCTGCAAACATTAAATGCTGAAAGGTACATTCGTGAGTGCTTAGAACCTCACGTAATGCCATACGTGGACTATGTGGGCCCAAATTTCCTTGATAATGCGAGAACCCATACGGCCGGCATCGTCAGGGAATATCTTCGGGATGTGATAATCACAGTTACGGACTGGCCAGCCAGAAGCCCATTAAGAACAAGAACTCCATTAAGACGAGCTTAAAAGACGTGTCATGGCTCGTCAGCTAGTCGCCCAGACGATGCAGGAGTTGAAAACTGCCATAGAAGAGGAATGGGCGATGATCCCTCAAAATTTAATAGAGCGGCTGATAAACTCTATGCCTAATCTGTGGCCCATGGAGGCAACACGCGTTATTAAATTAAACCTTTATTTGATATAACATGTTTTTTATTCAAAAATCAATTGCCATTATCAAGGCGCGTACCTGACTTGTTAGGCGTAGCTCCATATCGTGAGGTATTCTGAATTTAAATTTAAAACAATACGATCTAAAAAGATGGTAAAATGTATACATACATACATAACTTCACGCCAAATCCCTTGCGGGGTAGGCAGAGAGAACAGAGCGCCATAGGGCACGATTCTTACACGCCTCACTCGCTTCGTTGACTTTCATAACTCTTTTCATGCACGCGCGTCGGTTTTTGAGGCTCTTAACATCACCTTCCTCCAGAACACGTTCTATTTGGTCATGGAATGTGTGTCTTGGCCGTCCTCGACTCCTACATCCATCTGCTTTTGCATTGTATATCTGCTTAGTCAGTCTTGCATCAACCATTCGTTCTACATGTCCGAACCATCGGAGCATGCCCTTTCTTACTTTTACAAAGACACTCTCTTTCAAACCAACTTCCTTTCTTACAACCTTGTTTTCGACGCGGTCAGCGAGAGTCACTCCGCAGATTTTGCGTAGTGCCCTCATTTCTACCGCGTTTATTCTATTCGTTTATTTAAAATGTATCAGGTTTAAAATTGCATCAATAGTTTTTAGCTCGACCTAATATAAAATTTTAGCTAGGACCAAATGAAACTGAAAAAGCAAGGTGGGTCAATAGATGTAAATATTTGTAATCAGGTGGAAATCGAACCTACCTACAATCCTACGTCACCACACACACCATACGCACCAGATGGCGCTATTTCTATATGAACAAAGGCTGCCAGTTCCGCTAATTAGGAAATTATTTTAGAAATCGTACGACGAGTTCAATGTCCCTTAATAACCTAGGGATTGACATATACAAGGGATTTACTAATCCCTTGTAATAGATGAGGTGGAGTGATCACCGACCCGGCAGCGGTGGCGAGGGGTGGTGTGCGTCGCTAGGGGTGTGAAGCAACCTACTCGCCCCAGACGTTGCGACGCCACTGAACCGAGTCACCCATTATGCCTTATAAAAGTCTAAAGTGCCCCGTTAAATGATCAAACACATTTGTCAAACAATATAAGTGTTGGTAAAGCAATCTATGTGTTTGTCATCGCCGCTGAAAATTTCATTCGAGGTGTTGTTTTATTGGTGAAAACGTCGAGTTATTGAAACATGTCTGTCAAACGCTTTAGGTATATCGTTCAACGGAGTCATAACGAACTAATCATCAACTTATCTGTCTATCTGTATATACTAACATAACTTCACGCCTTTTTCTACCCGAAGGTGTAGGCAGTGACTGTTAGCCCTCTACTCCCCGTAATGTTTACGTATGTCGCAAATGAAATATGTGGCGAAACTATTGCCATACTGGGCACAAAGTTTTTAGGCATCGATATTTATCACACAGAACTTCCAAAAATAACTTCGAAATCTCATTGGTGTGAGCCTGTGTGAGGATTAGAAGCCGCGACCTCTAGATTCAGAAGCGGGTTGCTCGACCACTGGACCACCGAGACTAATTATATATATTTATCTCTAAGATGTTCGCGAATCACGTTCATGACATTAAAATAACTTTTAGGATTATATCGCGTTTAATAAATAAACGCGATATAATCCTAAAAGTTGTTTTATTGTCACTAATTATACATACTAAACGTAAATATATGTATGGATTATAATGTAAGTTTATCGGATATGTTTGTATACTAAAACAACGTACTCGTACGCCAGTGAGTAATTAATAAAGTATTGAAATTTATTGTCTACATGATATACCCGCGACACCGTCTGCCTAGGATTTATTTAAAACAAATAACGTCTCTAAAGCTATTTGCTGTTACCTCAGCTAGCTGCCAGTGAAATCTTGAAAGTCACTGTAGTTGTCCCAAAGATTAGTCGGAATTAACAGATAGACTGGCCGATTTTGACTGTATATATCTATACAATATAGTAAAACTATATTGTTTTTAAAAATACAAACATACAGTACATTATTAATTTATATATGTATAGATGTTAACACAATGTAAACACTCTTGTATATGTTATACAAGAAACAATTTAATTCGTTGTTACTTTTAATGAGACACACCATTAATTTGGCTGATCGTATATTAAACGCGTTTCGGACGTGATTCACACAACGCCATCTATTGGCAAGCTAAGAACTAAAGCTCGTGCTATGGAGCCAGACAAACAGATAGAGAAAACACATACTAATAATAAGTGTATAAAATCGACCAGTAGTGAAGGAAGCCCTCATGTTTATCACACAAATATTTGTATTAACATGGATATGCTCTATAAACAATTGTAATAATTTTCCTCAAGCCGAATTGTCACAAATACAAATATGGCCAGAAAATAATTTCTTAGAACATAAAACGAAATGATTTGTATGTACCGTCTAATTATTTGTCTGGCTGTCGTTTTTGGACTCAACTCAATTCCGGAGGCCTGATAGAGAGTTGACACTGGTCCACAGGCGGCGTTAGTTGCTACATGAATTAAATGCAGATTAAATGCCGGAAAATTTGAATTAAGAAAAAAACTCACTTCACAACACGTAATCGTAATCCAAAAATGTGGGTGTCTTATGTTGCTGTATTCCTTCTCTGCCTACCCCTACTAAGTACGTCGTACGTTGTTACATTCTTGTAAATATGTCTTCTACGATGCTTAATCCATTTACATATAACTTCAAAATATATGGAACGACTTGGAGACAATCATCATGTATTAGGTATTTTTTATAAATAGACTAAGAAAAGCCATTGGCCCTAGGAATCTCTTCCGCAAGTCTGATTATGTCAAGCAAAAAAAAAACTTCAGTCAATCGGCATAAAGCTTAAATGACTTGAAGGTAGATTTGAAGGTTTAACTATGTAATTTAAAAACATAGAGTGCGTGAGAGACAGAGAATATGGATGCCACAAAGAAAATGCACACCTACATCAGAAATCAATTCATTAATCTATCTAATCACTTGTGTACTCGTATATCTAGCTAAAGAGAGAAATAGTGACAAAGAGAGAGAGAGAGAGAGAGAGAAAGAGGGAGGGAGAGAGAGAGAGAGAAAAAAAACCACCAAGCGAATGTTTATTGTTGCCAAGCGTACAATATGTGTCAGAAATAACCGACAAGTCTTGACGTACTATTTGGTACGTTTGGATCCAACATTTGTGCCAAATCACATGATTCACATTTTAGGCAGGTCACGAGCGACACCCACATTTGTGTATGGGATATGCAAATGTATGCGTAAGAAATGTTTTTTTTTTTATAAACGATACCAGTTTTTTTTTATTGGTAGAGCCACGCAGTGTGCTGCATGAATGGACCGGCTCGCCCGGTGGAACACCTCTGACTCTCAAAATATTGCGTTTCGTTCGCAGACAGAGGTATCTGGAGGCCCATCCTCGTTCTACCTCTATCATATTCCCTTAAAGGCCGGCAACGCAACTGTAACACTATCTGTCCTGCAGGTGCCCATGGACGGTGGCAGTTGCTTACCATCAGGTGACCAGCTTGCTCGATTGCCCATAAAAATGGAAATAACTATCTATTATAAGCGAAATTAACAGTCTCGGTGGCGCAGTGGGCGAGCGCACGGCCTCTGATCCAGAGGTCCGGGGTTCGATTCCAGATACTGGCTCACACCAATGACTTTTCGAAATTGTTTTCGGAAGTTATGTGTGATAAATATCGATGACTGACAAACTTTGTGCCCGGTATGGCAATAGGTTCGCCACCTATTCCATTTGGGACGTAAACATAACGGCGAGACGAGGCTTAACAGCCGCTGCCTACACCTTCGGGTAACAAAAGGCGTGAAGTTATGTTATGTTATGTTATGTTATAAGCGAAATCGGTATCATTAATCATTGTAGGGTTTCCTATCATATAAATTAAAAAAGATCCATTTTTTGTTACTATGCGTATGTCAATCAAAACCTTTTTTAAAAGCGTAAATGTTTACGCTGTATATAGAGTTTAGATTTAATATACACATATTTTCATAACTCTTATCATAATAAAAGTTATGAAAATCAAAGAGACGAGTTCTCTCTGCCTATCCGGCAATAGACTCGGCGTGAAGGTATGTACGTATATTAGTAAAAATAACATTATATATATATGTATATAATAATTTTCTGTTGATGTGTCTGTTGAAAACTAAATAAAATTTCGTTATTCCACTTACACGACTAATGCCTGAGGGAATGTCGGGGACAAGGTTTTCGACCAGCGCGTATTCGTCGCTGGCTCATTTATTTATAACTAGTTGTAACTCGTAGCTCCGTCCGCGTGGCCTTTGCAATCTCGGTAACTTTTCTTTTTTTTTCATGGAGGAACTCCGTCGAACAACGGTCAATGTCCAAGACTTACAAAATGCATGCAATCATTTTAGATTCTTTTGTGCTGCGGCAACATTTAAGTAATATGAATACTGCTTTGAAATTTATATAGATTATTAGATTTTAAGGCTAAAGTGGCATTGGGCAGATCACTTTTGTGGCATGCCTGATACCAGATGCGTGAAACGTGTTATAGATTGGAGACCATGTGTCGGAAACCTAGTAGAGGCGCCCTCGGGCTAGATGAGGCGAAACGAATAGCCGAAGATTGAGCTCACTGGCTTGCCAATGGAGAGACCTATGTTGTGTATGTATGTGGACGTCGAGGATATAGCTTAAATATAGCTTTAATTTAAATGCTGCAAAGCCTACTACGCTTCTAGTTGATCGACATATGTCTGTGTTTAATAGGTATTAAAATCGAATCAAGCCACCTAACAACTGAATTACTATCAATCACTATCAATTTATTAACAATCAACAGAGCTATGAATGACAATATTAAACTAGATATAGGGGCAAGAGGTTTCGCTACTTATAGCATTCGTGTTTAGAAAATGACCGCTGAAATACTAGTTCAGAAGCCTACCTGAATTACCTTCCTTAAATCCCACCCCGCAAAGGAAGACACTAAACAACTGTAACGCTATTGTGTAGTAGATGTCAATGGGTGGCGATAGTCACTTCCTACCAGCTAACCCGGTGCCTCGTTTGCCCCTTTGTTACCATAGTATTACCTCAGCCTGTACATTCGCGCATTAACTGCGCTGTTTAACATAGCATTATTAATACATAACAATCCATTGCCTAATGAGTAATGTAAATAGCATTAATTAAATATTAGCCGCGCTAATTTAAACATTGTACAACAAACATGTCGGCCGGTTACTCTAAATAATACCAACCACAATAATATAATGTTCGCAGTTCCGTTGGCGCGTGCTAAATAATATTAATCTTGCTCCAAAAGAACTCCTCATTTCGATGTGTGTCATACACTATTTTTGTAATATCTAAATATTTTTATTTATTTAGTTTTTAGTATTCTCTCGTTGTCTGTTGAAAAGTCATTCGATCTGGCTGTCTTATGATTTAAAGTATCCCGCTTCTGAATCAGAAGTTCCGTTGAAACTTTCGAATCCCACTTCTAAATCAGAAGTGGGATTCGAAAGTTTTGTGTGATAAATGAAATAATGTTAAATAAAAGCGAATATCGCATAGATTGCTGCATCTGGTATTCAAAGTGTGAACTTACAATTCATAGAACACATGCCTTAACTACATAAAAGACAGATAAATATATAAAAGTAACGAAATCTTTCTCACAAGAAATTTTCAATTTTACCAACCAGTCTATAGAGATATAACCTTTTTCTACCCGATTCACGCCTTTTTCTACCTAAAGGTTTAGGCTGTGGCTGTAAAGCCTAGACTTGCCTTTATGTCTACGTCCCAATACCCTATTTTTTATTTGTTTATCGAAAATTGTATTTTTTGGCAAGACAACGTTTACCCGGTCAGCTAGTGAAATGTACTATACTACGGAGCAGTACACCATTACAGCTCACATATATTGTAATATTTTTACAAATGTGTTTTTCTTTACATTAACTGCTATACATATATACTATTGTAAGGGATACTACACCTCATAATTAATCGTAATTACGTCTTTCATTAATCGACCACTCATCTACCATCGCTAGAGAACCATCACCTCAAGATATACCATCATCCAATGGAATAGTCGCCAGTAACACTTACCCTTACATTGGTTACCCCGACGTCAGCATAGTCACCTGTAATTACCGTTACACTATGATATTGAACACCGACATTAATCAGATCACAAACAAACTTACATGTACGTTGTATGGCCATAGTGTAGGGTATACAGTAGTCAATTTAACACAATCTATGAAACAATTAAAATAGCGAAATTAATGATATAGCCACGCAGCCACGCAGAAAGTGACACATGCCGCGTTTCATTCGGTGAGAGAGAGCTATCCGAAGGACCACAACCCTTCCTTCTCCTTTCCATCGTACTCCCTTTTTTTTATAGCATAGGAGGGCAAACGAGCAGGCGAGTCACCTGATGTTAAGTGATCAGCGCAACAGCAGTCAACGCAACTGTAACACATATATAGTATTACAGTTGCGCTGCCGACCTTTAAGGGAGTAGGATAGGAAGGGATGGGGAAGGGGGTGGGCCTCCGGGTACCCATTCATGCAGCGAACTGCTTGGCTCTACCACTGCTAAAATCTTTGTGCGTTTCAGGTGTCCATGAGCTGCGTTAACTGCTTACCAGCAGGTGACCCACTTGCCGTTTGTTCCCTGTCCCATAAAAAAACAAACAACCGAGATACATATTCATTTATGAGAATACGCTGAATTCAATTTTTTTTTTTAATGGTAGAGCCGGTAGAGCCAGGGACCAACCCTGTATGAATAGGGCGGATTTGCCGTTAAAAAGTCGACGAAGAGTGATTCATGCAGGATTTCGTTCGGTGAAAGAGATACCCCGAGGAAGAATCCCTTTCCCAACCTCTCATAATCCCAGTTTAAAGGAGGACAATGCAAATGTGATCCTGCTGGTGTTGCACAATGGACCTGCTGGCTCGGTTTACCCTCTTTACCATAAAGAAAGTCACAAAAAAAACAGAAACAGCTAAAAAAAAAAATGTATTGACAATAGTATTGTATTTATCTACGCAGTTGTTTCGAACGTTTTACATAATTTTTATAATTGTTTAAGAGATTACACATAATTGTTTTACAAGTACATATGTGTAATATTTAAACAGCTTGTACGGTTTTACGTTAATATCCAAAAAGGATGTTTCAAAGTTTAGAAAATCGTTCCCTCTGCAATCGGGATCCACACATGGAATATTGGGTGTACTATAGACACTTATAACAATCATAGCTTCTATCAGCATTAATTTCTATTTTTGTTTTTGTATCTTCACGCTTTTTTCTACTTGAAGATATAAGCAGCTCCTGTCACACCTTGACCCGCCGAAATTGTACTAAACAATTTTGTCAGTCATTAGTTACTGATTCAGAAGCGCGTGACTCTCTCTCTCTCTCTCCCGAGAGAGAGAGAGAGAGTATTGAATTCGGGAATTTCAAACAGAAGACTGCGAAAGAAACCGTTCGAGAATAATGATAAACTAAAGAGATTTGATAAATTATTTCTAAACTACTTATTTACGAACTATTGCTAATCAGAACAGTATTATAAACACAACCTTCATATTTGTTCAGTAGGTCAATGGATAACATATTTATTTTATTTAAGTAGGTTTATTTACTACTATACTACTATTTTTATTATTAAATTGAGTTGTATTTTTATATTGCTCGAGGCGCAGTGGTCAGTGCCAGATAATTTATGCTGATCATTGCTGAGCGCAGATCGACATGTTCCACCTTCACCCGACTGCTAATAAATACTTAAATATTCATTATAAAACTGTTTTTACTTTTGTACTTTAACACCCACGGCACTTAAAGGTGGCAGGAAGGCAGGCGGAACCTATTGCTCTATATCAGCCACAATTTCTACTTTTATCGTTAGTTATCATACCAAAACGACTGAAGAAATTCTTAGAAGTTATCGTTGACCGTATCCAATTCGGCAATCCCTAGTCAGAAGTCGCAGTACTAAGCCACTTAAACATGGAGTCTACAAAATTATCCATAAAATGAACATGAATATTTATATATATTACTAGCTGACCCGGCGAACTCTGTTTCCCATCAAAAGTAATAACTGCTGCCCCGCTATGTTAATACTGCAATATCTTCGACAAATTTGAAGTCGATAGCAGCTATAGGTTAAAAATGGGAATTTTCCATTGTTAACACCCCCGCAACCCCCCTTGTGGGTGGAATTTCGTAAAATCCGTTCTTAGCTGACCTCTACTCGGCGAAAGGAATAATCCTACCAAATTTCAAGTCGCTACGCCTTATGGTTCCAGAGATATCGTGATGAGTCAATATATAGGTGGAAATCTCTTATATATATATAGATTATACTTATCAACGTGTGGCATTGAATAAGTACCAGTCATAAAAACAACGCAACTTTACGACAAGTTCATAGCGGGATAGGCAGAAAGAACGACCCACCGTCAGACATGATTCTGACTAATTTTACACAAGACTTAAACCTATGGATATCCTTCTCACTGAACTAATAAACGCAGTAGGAGTCACTTAACGTCGATTTTTCGAGAGGTTCTTGTATCTCATCGGTCGAGCCGGCTCATTCATGCAGCGAACAGCGTGGCTATTATTTTTTTGTTTAGTAATCTAACAAGTAAAACTAAATAACTTAATTTAATGTGATTGTATAAGTATCGGTGTAAAATCGATTCAGTTATAACTTTGTTGGGCGACTGCCAAAATGCCTCATGAATAAAATGACAAGTAGATGGAGCAATAGTCGGTAGCGTCTAGCTGAATGTGTCCGGAGAGTAGGGGCCTATGTCTTTCAAAATTTGTTAAAAAGTTACACGGGGAAATTAACGTTTAAAAAAAAATCTCCTCCGTTTGGTATAGGACATGTGGGCGAACGAAACACGCGTCACTTACTGCCAATATACTGAGAGGTCGTGATATTTCACCAGTCGAGTAAGCCTTCACGCAGCAAACTTCGTGTCTCTACCATTGGTAAATAAATATATATATATATATATATAATCAGAATGTTTTTTACTAATTCTGACAATGCCGTACAAAGTTCCTCTATTTCGGCTTCTGCAGTTCAAGGTTTTATAGTTCTCAAACGTTGCGTAATGCGTAATGAATATGAACGGTGAACTAGTAAGTGTTTTTTTTTCATATACTTTGTGGATATTAACATGATATTGTTTTAATATTTCCATATTTCCATTGATCGATAAAAAAAATTATGATATCGATCCGAATATTTCAATAAATATACTATATAAAAGCAATTAGTTATTTCATAAATACCATCCCAAAAGGTACAATACAAAACATGCGTATATAATTCCGTGTCAAGAAGTAGCCCGTATTTAATGACACAGTGAAATGTTTCCGTATTGATCCAGTTTTATCCAGATTCGTTCAGCCATTCTCGCGGTATTGCTTCACTCAATCAAACAACATGGTAACATTGGTAACACACATATATATATAGTTGTTGTAATCGCTTTAAATATAAAGTGCAGTGAGAGACACATATTAAGCGTGCAAGCACTATGTACATTTACACTTTTGTCCAGGATATGTAGTCAGAAAATAAATGTATCTTGTGTTAGAATTAAGTTTTTAGTTCAAGCGTCAGCAAATTATGTGCATAGTGTAACCCATTGGAATTTGCGGTCAGAGTTTCTCATGATCCAGTAAAATATACGAGATGTACGGCCGAAAATAGTAGGTTTTTCGGACAGTAATTTCGATTAATTTGTGAAATTGAAATAAAGTTTGAAGTTAAATAAAAACGGATTGAAATGGTCAGAAATCATTGTATTTAATAAATTTAACTTTAATCCAAAATAATGTGTTGTTGTTCGGCGGTTTGCTTTTATCGCTTCTTTATCATCTTTAACCTGCCTTCCCGATTTTGGTGCATCTTTGAAATCAAAATTGCAGGATAGAAATTGAGCGAACCAGTTCTGGCACTGGTGTAGTGCCAAAACACCTTCTCCATACACATCGTTCAATTTCTTTCTGTAGTATGTAAGACATTAAGATAATGTCGAAAATTTTGGATATTCTTCTCCATATTTAAAAGGCCTCCACTGCACAGAATTAATTGCGATTTTTTACCCACACGCCTTGCTATATAAGCTGTCAAAGCGTATACAATAGTATACATATTGTACGGCATAAGTGTGAAGTGGTACAAAATTGCAATTATTGCGAATTATTTGTGAGTACAATCTAAAATGCGTAGGTAAGCATTACTGAATTGCGTCGGCCCGTAGGTTTGTTTCCCACCCGAGTACAGGTCATCACATACGTATATGCTCAACTATGAACTAGATAGTTACTTACTGATTTTGGGAAAGGGTATCGGTCCTCTGGATACCTCTCTCACTAAACGAAACGTGGCACGAGCCACTTTACGCGGATATTCCGTGAGGTAGTGGTATTTCTTCGGTCTAGCCGGCTCATTTAAGCAGCGATCTGCAAGACTATCTTTAGTAGAGTTTATTTTAATAGATATAGAGTGTTAACAGGGCGGTTTTTATCTATATAATTCATGTACGAGTATAATATAGAAAAGGAAAAGTGATAAATCCAAAATTTGTGGGTCGAACACGCCAACCTCGATTCTGCAGTCGGTAGCTTTACCAACACCACGAGGCTCGTCATAAAATAGCGCCATTTATTATTCGATATGCAAAACAAACAAATCTATAGAGCATGCTATTTTACATATATAGTAGTGCCGTCCAACAATATACGATACAGATAATGCAAATATTACGAGGCTTAACCCTAATTTGATATCTCTGTGAATGAATTAAAGTTAAAAGGCTTGTTATTAGTTGTATAACCACAAAAACCTACTGAACACGAAAACTGTATTAAATAGGAATTATTGTAGTGATAAATTTCCCGCCTGTAGGTGTAGACAGCGGCTGATGAGTTTCGAGTCGCCGATTTTTGTGATAAAGGTGGCGCAACCTATTGCCATACACCTGGCACGATTGTGTCAGTCATCAGTATTTATTATACCTAGTCTCGGTGGTCCAGTGGTCAAGCACACGGCTACTGATTCAGAGGTACGGATTCGAATCCTGACACTGGCTCACACCAATGACTCTTCGAAATTGTTTTCGGAAGTTAAGTGTTATAGATATCGATGACTGAAAACTTTGTGCCAATTTGGCAACAGGTTCGCCGCCTATTCTATTTGGGACGTAAATATAACGGTGAGTCGAGGCTTAACAGCCGCTGCCTACACCTTCGGGTAACAAAGGCGTGAAGTTATATGTTATGTTATGTTATTACACATAACTTCCGTGAAAAGAGTTCCGAAAATATATTGCTGTGAGTCCGGACTCAATTCCCCGACTTCTTGATTCAGAAACGCATTACCTTCTATTTTTTTTTTAAAGTGAGTTGGTTATCTATATGGATAATGTAATAGTTATGCTGTCGATTTCTCTATATTATTCGAATATCGTGGTAACAACCCTTACTGTTAAGACGCAGATACAGCATCTACACGTGTGATGTTAAGCCTTCAAATATAACCCTTACCAATACCGTATTAAATCTTAACACACCTAACCGAGGCATTGATTGTGCCTATAAAGTAATATATTTCTAGTAACCATGGATATTTATATTATTACACTTATGAATTGAATAATATTCCGATTCTATCCGACTACGCCAACGGCAGTCTTATTTTTTTTCATATACTTTCTAATATAATTAATCAACATATTGAATACCTTAATGTAACATGGAGAATGTGCATAAATATCGTATAGCAGTTTGTTTCCATAAATCTCTGAAATTGCTGGATAGTTTTTGATAAGTCTCTCACTGGTAGAAAGCTTATAAACTAAGCACTTTAATTTTAATTTTAGACCCTTAATTTTTGTATTTAAATTTTAAGTTAAGACACTTAATTTTTGTATTTATATTATAAGTTTAGACACTTAATTTTTGTATTTAAATTTCATGCCGACCATGAAGCTGATATAGCTAGTGCTATAAAGAATTGAAGAATCAATATTTCTAAATTAGGTACAAGTAGCTTAATCACAAATTAGAACTTACTTTTTGCAGACAGCTTACCTGAAAAAAAAAACAAAATTATATTATTAAAAAAGGTATATAATTATCATACTTAAGGAGTTTGAAAAAGATTACCACCAAGACATTGCATTTAGGGATAAAGCAGCCTCTTCTATCCTAAATTACAAGTTTAAATGGTGGCGACCCCAGTAACTTGAGGTTAAGCTTGTAATGACTCTAAACAAAATTTCGTCCGCTAAGAAATACGAATTTCATGTTACATTTTAATGGACTCAATCGGCATGTGTCCGCAATGTACAAGCACTTTTATCAATCCATAACTTCGAACTCGGGACTCTATAAGGAGAGACGAAAAGAACTTAATTACTAAAATGTTTAACGTTTTTTCGTCTCTAATAAACATAATTTCACGCCATTTTGTACCTGAATTTGTAGGCAGTGGATGTTAAGCCTCGATCGCCATTATGGTTACGTCCCAAATGAAATAGATTACTTTATATTTTTATTTTACTTTATAACTGTTGCGTTTTGGATGAATATTAAGATCGGGTTATTTCACTATTAACGGTCATTTGGCATATTTTTTTATCAATCAAACACAATATTGACAATCCAGTCTTGGTAAAGGGGGTTTCATTCTTAAAGCTACGAACACTTCAAAATATATTCTACTCACGACAAATTTGTAATGATAACTTTTACGGGTCATAAATACAAGACGTAAATAGTTGCTAATCTAGCAAATCGCTTTAAAAAAAAACTGTAGAGAACTGTTTTTATTTTTACTTTCAAACATAGATTTTTACAAACATAAGCTGAGTATCGTTGTGCGTTTAATAATTCAGCACCCGGACTTCTAGTTGCGAAATACTGCTATTTAATTTGTGACAAAGAAATTAATACGTCGCTTCAAGGCATAGTTTCCGCTGCCTACATCTTCGGATATTAAAGGCGTGTAAATGCAGATTTTTCAACAACGACATGAATAATTATCGACGAATAATAACAATCGATAATAATAATAATCGATTTTCATGTTCACAAAGCAATTACTCCTAGAAAAACCACATATGTATAAAATTGTAAGATCTTTTTTATAATATCGATGTAGGTATACGTTTATGAGGAAAATAGATCAAGGACAGCAGAAAGGTTTACCTATACGAGAATATTTATATGAAATTTCGGTATTAACATAACACCAGGCAGGTGTTGGGTGGTGAAGGGGAGGACTTATAGCCATCCCTATACATCGCAGCGGTACATGCTTTCCCTAAGGGCGCATTTAGTGAAATAGACATTTCGTTTCGCACTTATAAAAAAAGTACTACGTATTAAATAATAGCCAAAAAAAACCACTCGCAATTTATTTATGGGTTATAAGGGCAAACGAGCAAGTGGGTCACCTGATGGTAAGTAACTTCTGACCGCTCATGAACACCGTGATGCGTTGCCATCCTTTAAGGGAATAGGAGGGGAAAGGAATCGGGCCTCCGGATACGTCACTCATCGACAAAACGTGGCACGAGCCTCTTTTTCGACGCCTATATTTGCGAGAATTCGTGGTATTTCACCGGCGAGCCGGCTCATTGATGCAGCGAACTGCAAGACTCTACCACTGAGAATATTAACAATATCTCTTTATATATTTATAATGTCAAAATTTAGTCTCTACATTTGAAATAAGAATATCAATGAAAAAAAAATTGGAATCACGATTTGCCAGTACGAATGCCATATTAGTATTTTAGATAGCATCTAAAATCTAGGTTTATCTATTGTAAGCACTGAATATTCCCAAGGTAAAAGTCCAGTTTTATGTTATCAAGACGCATATATATAGCAGCCTCGTCTGCTTTTAGACTTTAAAAGAATAAAACCTCATCTTTCATTCAACATCCCAATTTTAATTAAACATTGAACTAAAGAAAGCTTAATTGAACTATACATATATTGTGATAATAAAAACGAGAACTAATTTCGGATATTCTGATATTGCTTGGTTGTTTTATGATCTATATTTAAAGATAATTTCAATATCCTTACAAATATATAAATAAAAACTATAGTGCTCGTTCTAAAGAGCTTCTAATAAAGGTTACTCATTGAAATGTGAAGTAAGTCCGCGTACAGCACACGGCTTTGTTATGTACAATATTATTATAAATATACATATGTTATGCCACACTCTCTACAAATGGCCGCTTCGTTTAAATCTATTCCATGTAAACGTTGCCCTGTATACATTTAAATTGCAAATCGCACTCATTCTGTACATAAAAGCCGAGCTCTAAGCAATAAGTAAGTGAAGATATTTCACGACGCAAACAAAATAAAATATTGACGAGTGATAAATAGTGACCGATATTAATTATACGGCAAGCGGGGACCCCACTCCCCACTAATCTCATGGGACTAATGGTATTATCCGGACAGAGGATACAATACATTGCCGCCTTCGCGTATTAAAACCGTATCGACTGAAGGACTGCGTACATGGTCGAAAAATATTGGCCGGATATTTTAAAAAATGTTATTCAAAAAAGGAATTTATATATATTTTTTTTGTTTTGACTTTAAATATTACATGGCCTGCATTAAGTTGTTAAACTATTGTACTGTTACGGCAGCTTTTTTTTTATGTGATATCAGGGCAAACGAGCAGACGTGTCACCTGATGGTAAGCAACCAACGCCGCCCATGGACACCAGCAAACATAATATGTTTGCTAAAGGTCGGCAACGCAACAGTAACATTATAATATAATGTTACTGTTGCGTCGCCGACCTTTACGGGATAGGGGATAGGGAAGGATGGGGAAGGTGGGTGGGCTTCCGGTTACCTCTCTCACCGAACGAAACGCGTCATGAGCCACTATACGTCGATCTTTTGAGAGGTCGTAGTATTTCACCGGTCGAGCCAGCCCATTCATGCAGCGAACTGCTTAGCTCTACTACTGTTAGTCAGTTTACAATTTCGTCGCTGTAACTTGATAAATTCTGGGTAAAGAGCAATTTGATAATGATTTAAGTGACACCGAGGCACAACCATTTCTCAAATTGATCAAAATACAACAACATCCGGTTGCTATAGTATCTATTTTAGAGTTTGTTCACCTATCGTTACTAAGTGGTAGGTGTTCCAGATAATTTCATATAATTCATGGTCATTTGTTTTGGAAATCACACTTTTATAATTGAGGTATTAATCTGTATAATTGTTAACGGATCGGCGACGTCTTTGATCTTATTTAACCCGCCAATAATTAAGTCTTACAAATAAGACGATATTGATTCTTAACCAATCCAATCAATTGCTGTTTGAGTATTAGTTTAAGTGGCCGTCAAAATTGAGGCATATTTTTCTAACTTCACACCTTCGAAGGGGAATTGGGTGTCTGTTTGTTTTGCTTCAAAAGAAGAACATTTCTATTGGCATGGTATCCACAAATTACCAAAAAGGTGGAAAACATGTGTAGAAAGTGATGGACAATATTTTGAATAAATTTATTTTTTTTATCTAATCAAAATTAATATTTTATTTTCACAAAAAAACGCTCATTTCATACCGGTACACCTATGTTTTAGATAACGGATAGTAATACATATATACTTTTCTTTTTATTATAATACATAGAAAAACACCCAGACATTGCACAAATATTCATGTTTGTCACAAATATTTGTGTGCTCGGGTGGGAATCGAACCCCCGACCTCAGCGCTGCAGTTTTATCAATGCGCCACGAAGCCCGTCAAATGTACTTACATAACGTAAACTCATCTACTTACATAACCGCTTTGATACCACTGGTCAACTCAATATAAAATATAAGCGCCAATTTTTTTTTCATTACGTGAATTAATGGTTTAGTTGTTTTTTTGCTTTACAATAAGTGATACACCGTGTCTTTAAGCGTTCATTGTTAATGGAGGTTCACTGTCTCACTCTAGCTATCGACCCGACAAAAGTAAATTGGAGTTATCGTAGCGCATTTTGTTTAACAGCCTGTCCCAATTGTAACAGCCTACCGTATTTTTTATTGTTCTCCAGTCACAAAAAAATACAGCAATGTTCGTATCAAGAACCAATACCTATATTCCAAAATTAAACATAACATAACTTCACGCCAATTCTACCCGAAGGTGTAGGCAGCGGCTCGCCGTTACGTTTACGTCCTGAACGGAATAGGTGGCGAACCTATTGCCATACCGAACACAAAGTTTTTAGTCATCGATATTTATCACACCTTAAACTCACTTTGTACCTAATTATTAAGGTCATTTCTACTGTAAATTATTCAGTAAGTTACAAGTACAAAGGGCAAAATAAAAGTATGCCATTTTAAATGAATTAATCTCTATAGGGTATTATTTTTTATGTGGGAATATTTTAATTTATATGAACTGAAACATTTATAAAATGTTTAAGTCATTTGTCTCTATTCACATATAATACAAGAATGATGTAAAATGCTCACAAGAATGGTTTAAAAATAATGACTTTTGATGCCATAGATAGATAATGTAGAAGACTCACACATATATATGTTTAATATTGATTTATACTTGAAGTTTATCGTCTTTGGAATATATTAAATACATCTATTTATAAGGCAGGGATGTCTTTTTCCGGACAAGATCGGAGTTGACAGTTCAGACTTAACGAGATAAGACATAGTCTGCGTTTACATTTTCATAATATATCCTTGTCTACCGCTAACAAACAAGTTTGTTATATATTATATGGTTTTTAAATCTATTAAAGTACACCAAGTAAAAATATCGGTAAATTTATACCCGAATATTATTTTTAAGGTAATATCTATCAAATATTTTTTTAAATAAATCTGTTCTCATTAGGAAAATGGACAGAAATTTGTTTTTTTTCTTGGATGGAAATATTAAAACAGTTTATTTTTATTGAGAACATCTTGTTAAATAAAATTATAACAGGTATGCGTACAGATTGGAGATATTGGAGAGATAAACTAATATAAATATATCTGAGCAAAAAGTATCAGAATTGTAATAGAAATTGTTTTACAGCAGACAGAAGGGCAATTGTAGATATCCAGACTGCTGTAATAGCTTCCTAACAGCACTTAATTTGATTTACTGCGGAGTGAGTCTGTCTGTACTTCTCTGTGCCTATTGTGAGGACAAATGAGATTACATTTAGCCGCTAGAGGCGCCACTGAGCCACTCGTCTCAGGCTTTCAGACATAATGCAAATGGAGGACTCCCTTGCCCTTCCTTTCACTATCTATAACTACTTATATAAATCTGCCTGTATATAAGGTCTCGGTAGTACAGTGGTCGAGCATACCGCTTCTGATTCAAGAAGTCGCGGGTTCGACTCACACCAATGAGTTTTGGAAGTTGTTTTTGGAAGTTACGTATGTTAAATTTCTATGTCTGAAAATTATGTGCCCGGTATGTTGATAGGTTCGCCACCTATTTCATTTGGGACGTAAACATAGTGGCGAGACGCTGCTTACACCTTCCGGTAGAAAAGGCGTGACGGTATTTTATGTTCTGTTATGAATACAAATCTGTACTCGCATCATGTGAAAACTATTGTCCCATTTTAAATATATTATACACCGATACATAGCTAAAAAACTTAGGCGCCATTTTATATCAGGGATATCATTTCCAAAACCTGGAGAAAACGAAACTGCTCTCATTAAACTTGTAGTCTCGATGGTCTAGTGGTCGAGCACCCCGCATCTGAATCCAATGGTCACGGGTTCGAATCCTGGCTCACACCAATGACTTGTTGAAATTAATTTCGAAAGTTATGTGTGATAAATATCGATGACTAAAAACTTTGTACCTGTTATAGCAATAGGTTCGCCATCTATTCCATTTGGGACGCAAACATAACGGCGAGTCGAGGGTTAACAGCCACAGCCTTCACCTTCGGCTAGAAAAAGGCGTGAAGTTATGTTATGTTAATCAAGAGATTTTCATGCGATCTTCACTTCTTCCATTCCATATTTTATTTTTTGTATTATAAATAAACGTTTGCGTATGTGCTGCTATAGTTATCGTGTAACACTATTTAGGAGAATTTCTATATAAACTGATGCAGGTGGAACCGCAGGCCACAGTTAGCCTCTTTATGAATTGAATATATTATATAGGCGCTACCTTTCCCTCGAGTTTCAACCCCAAAACTTCAAGTAACGATATTTTTCCGGTCAATTCCGTCAAGCCGGCTTTTCGGAAAACATGGTACTTGGGGACATTGTGGATATTAACCAACTAACATTAGTGTATGAATCTTCTCTTACTTCTAAATAAGCAGCGCCATCTTTAACCGGTCTTCATGACTACTACAGATGTTCTGTCAAAATATTATTTTTCTGTTCTTCAACGCTCTTTATTTAACCGCAAATCGGTATAGGCAGCGCCAAAATTTTTTCTAACTCTCGTCCTTGTTTAGCGTTCTTATTCTAATACTTCACGAATACATATACACAAAACTATTAATCCAATAAAAATTAAAGTTGCTATCTATATTCTAAATTTCGAAAAAATCATAAATAAGACACAAGGTAGTATTTTATTTTTGTTTTTTTCATCCTCACAAATCTAGTTGGTAGGATGAAAAATGCACACCAACCTACCGATATGGACACATAGCGGGGTAACTAACCATTTTGGAAATTTGATATTATATATACAAATGGATATACAAAAAAAAAATAAAAGTGTGTGTGTCCGCTCCGACGCACGACTGGAGTTTACTCCTCAAGAACGATTATAAAATAAAATAATAAATATTTACTGTCTACAAATATGAACACATTTCTTCGTAATAGAGAATGGCGTATCGCTATAAAGAGTGTTTCTATAAAGAGCTCAGGACATTGTATGGAGTGCCGACTCTTATTTATATGCTCTGTGACTATAGCGCATAACGCATTTCGTGTGACATGCTATACTCTCTAGTACGATTTTGGTCCCCATAATTTTCATACCCCGGGCCTATATATGTAAATCGATTCTTAAGGAGTAAACTCCAAAAATGTAGCGTAGCCTATATAAAGAATCGTAAATCAAAAACATAGATAAATAAATACTGTACAATATATTTTTAATTGGTGGCATGTTGTTGTTGTACGGATGTACGACTGATTGAAATGTTTACAGTGAAACAGAGAATTTACAGTGGTATGCCTTTATACGTAAAATTTTGCTAATTTCAAAGAGTATATAGAGTATGTACTGCAATACAAAGAGCATTTTAATTAATCCGCTCTCGACATTCACATGGTATTAAATCTTTGTCCGATTAATGCTTATTTTTAATCGATATAAATTTTATCATTTCGATTCAAATAGACAATATTGCCAAGACACACATTCCATGACCAAATAGAACGTGTTCTGGAGGAAGGTGATGTTAGGAGCCACAAAAATCGACGCGCGTGCATGAATAGAGTTATTAAAGTCAACGAAGCGGGTGAGGTGTGTAAGAATAGCTCCTGGCGCTCTGTTCTCTCTGCCAACCCCGCAAGGGATTTGACGTGAATACGTATGTAAATAAATATATTCATGAAATAGATCATAAAAATATTAATATATCATAAAAACAATAACATATCCAAAATAATTTAAACAACTACAATACATGTATTTAATTTTTTTCGACGTTGCTTTTTGGAGTTTATTGGAGTTTACTCCTTAAGAATCGATTTACATATATAGGCCCGGGGTATGAAAATTATGGGGACCAAAATCGTACTAGTCACGTGAGTGTCACACGAAATGCGTTATGCGCTATAGTCACAGAGCATATAAATAAGAGTCGGCACTCCATACAATGTCCTGAGCTCTTTATAGAAACACTCTTTATAGCGATACGCCATTCTCTATTACGAAGAAATGTGTTCATATTTGTAGACAGTAAATATTTATTTTTGTAAATAAATACCGTAAAAACATGTAGAAAAAAACACCCCCAGACGAGGGATCGAATGCACCACCTTGTGTTATCGGTAGTGCGGTTTACCGATGCACCACGAGGGCCGTATGTATAATCGTCTAATTACCGTCCTCTTTACCAATTTCGACACATTTTCTAGGATCGGGTTTGTTTGTTTGTTTGTTTTTTACATACATACATATACGTAAGTACGTATTGCAGGCGGAGAAAAAAAAAATTATATTATTTATAAATTGTGTTTTTATAAATTGTGTTTTTTGAAAATTATATTTAAGTACGAATTACATACTAATAAAATAATGAAATATCAATAATATTTTTCGATCTTTGGTAATGAAACGAGGGGCGCCACAGTAGCATCGCCAACATCGTACTCCTAATAAAAAGTGTGTGAATCTCGGAATCGGCTCCAACGATTTTCATGAAATTTAGTATATAGGGGGTTTCGGGGGCTATAAATCGATCTAGCTAGGAATCATTTTTAGAAAATTTCATTTTATCGTGTTTTATCGATAATTAACTTAAACATCAACTTACTTTTTTATTGGAATTCCTGACATCTATTGGCGAATGTGAATTATTTTAAATTGTGAGCACTTAACTTGCTTTAACGACAACAACACTAAAGCTATTCCAGCAGATGGCGTTGTTAACTAATTCCAGCAGATGGCGTTGTTAACTAATTACTATTTGTTTCTAATATAATATGTTAGTACATAGTATATATTAGTATATATTTATTATTGGAGTTTACTCCTTAAGAATCGATTTACAATGTATAATAATAAGAGTCGGCACTCCATACAATGTCCACTCTGTTTCACTGTAAACATTTCAATCAGTCGTACATCCGTACAACAACAACATGCCACCAATTAAAAATATATTGTACAGTATTTATTTATCTATGTTTTTGATTTACGATTCTTTATATAGGCTACGCTACATTTTTGGAGTTTACTCCTTAAGAATCGATTTACATATATAGGCCCGGGGTATGAAAATTATGGGGACCAAAATCGTACTAGAGAGTATAGCATGTCACACGAAATGCGTTATGCGCTATAGTCACAGAGCATATAAATAAGAGTCGGCACTCCATACAATGTCCTGAGCTCTTTATAGAAACACTCTTTATAGCGATACGCCATTCTCTATTACGAAGAAATGTGTTCATATTTGTAGACAGTAAATATTTATTATTTTATTTTATAATCGTTCTTGAGGAGTAAACTCCAGTCGTGCGTCGGAGCGGACACACACACTTTATTTTTTTTATTGATATCAATTTTTAAAAGCTACGGTGTGAAGCTGTAAATTCAGATATAGTTTTTAAAAGCTTTATCGGATGCTGGACCCAACAGTGCTTAGGCCGGATTAATTTTTTTTATCCCACATGTAATAAAATAAAAATCGACGCGCGTGCATGAAGAGTTATGAAAGTCAACGAAGCGAGTGAGGGGTGTAAGAATCGTGCCTTATGGCGCTCTGTTCTCTCTGCCTACCTCGCAAGGGATTTGGCGTGAAGTTATGTACGTACACGTAATAACAGTAATATTTTGCCGTATATCACCGTCACCATTATTGACTACTGAAAAAATGTTAGAGTATTTTACATAGAAGTGAAATTACGAGTGTAATACATAACATACGAGTATATTTAGATTTAACTTGCTCACCCGGCGAACTTTGTTCCGCAGCAAAAGTAATTTTTAAACCTTTTACAATTAATGTGCTAAAACTCGAAAATTATCGCTTTTCTTTCCTACATTATACATGAATTATACATAAAAACCATATTTGACATCATTGAGAAAGGTATTATACACTACTCGGTTGTGTATATGACTGTCGCGCCCGCGCACGTTTCATTTAACGGTTTTATTCCACGGACTGTTCACATTTCACATCACATTTTTTCAGTTCGGTCGCGCAGCAAAATCCCTAGCTCCTCTAGCCTGCCGTAAGGGACTTCATTCTAAAATTTTGCCCCAATTATTACTTTCTCTCTCTTTCTTAAAAATCCTTTTTTAATGTATTACTACTTTGGGGCCGTCCATTAATCACGTGATGTTTTTTCATATTTTTTTTAAGTACATAGTTCATTTCTAACATCGTAATATTTGTAGCCGCCATTTGTACTTTAATATAGTAAGGGTAATGTATATTTCTTTCTTTTCCTAGTCTATAAGGTGTACAAGTACAAATAAAGAGTTATCAATAATTTATAGAGTAATAATTATGTATTGAAACAGTTATGCTTACTAAGTAATTTATTTAGCGTTTTAGCATTAGCATTAGCATAGTATTGAATAATGTTAGTAAGATAAGACTATATATACTTTATTAGACTATATATTTATAAATTGTACTTACTATATTATTTTAAAGTTTCATCAAAATCCATCTAGTAGTTTTTACGCGAAAGAGTAACAAACGTAGGTACATATATACATTCACACTCACAAACTTTCGACTATAATATATACATTAGTGAAGTATCGAATATTCGCATTCGCATTCGCGAAGATTCGCAAGAAATATTGCGAATGTTTTTAATAACAAAAAAAAGTAAAAGTGTGTGTC
Source organism: Euproctis similis (assembly GCA_905147225.2). Classification (NCBI taxonomy): domain Eukaryota; kingdom Metazoa; phylum Arthropoda; class Insecta; order Lepidoptera; family Erebidae; genus Euproctis; species Euproctis similis. The sequence goes on from LR990107.1 coordinate 7,899,910, forward strand.
CGCTCCGACGCACGACTGGAGTTTACTCCTCAAGAACGATTATAAAATAAAATAATAAATATTTACTGTCTACAAATATGAACACATTTCTTCGTAATAGAGAATGGCGTATCGCTATAAAGAGTGTTTCTATAAAGAGCTCAGGACATTGTATGGAGTGCCGACTCTTATTTATATGCTCTGTGACTATAAAGAGCTCAGGACATTGTATGGAGTGCCGACTCTTATTATTATACATTGTAAATCGATTCTTAAGGAGTAAACTCCAATAATAAATATATACTAATATATACTATGTACTAACATATTATATTAGAAACAAATAGTAATTAGTTAACAACGCCATCTGCTGGAATTAGTTAACAACGCCATCTGCTGGAATAGCTTTAGTGTTGTTGTCGTTAAAGCAAGTTAAGTGCTCACAATTTAAAATAATTCACATTCGCCAATAGATGTCAGGAATTCCAATAAAAAAGTAAGTTGATGTTTAAGTTAATTATCGATAAAACACGATAAAATGAAATTTTCTAAAAATGATTCCTAGCTAGATCGATTTATAGCCCCCGAAACCCCCTATATACTAAATTTCATGAAAATCGTTGGAGCCGATTCCGAGATTCACACACTTTTTATTAGGAGTACGATGTTGGCGATGCTACTGTGGCGCCCCTCGTTTCATTACCAAAGATCGAAAAATATTATTGATATTTCATTATTTTATTAGTATGTAATTCGTACTTAAATATAATTTTCAAAAAACACAATTTATAAAAACACAATTTATAAATAATATAATTTTTTTTTTCTCCGCCTGCAATACGTACTTACGTATATGTATGTATGTAAAAAACAAACAAACAAACAAACCCGATCCTAGAAAATGTGTCGAAATTGGTAAAGAGGACGGTAATTAGACGATTATACATACGGCCCTCGTGGTGCATCGGTAAACCGCACTACCGATAACACAAGGTGGTGCATTCGATCCCTCGTCTGGGGGTGTTTTTTTCTACATGTTTTTACGGTATTTATTTACAAAAATAAATATTTACTGTCTACAAATATGAACACATTTCTTCGTAATAGAGAATGGCGTATCGCTATAAAGAGTGTTTCTATAAAGAGCTCAGGACATTGTATGGAGTGCCGACTCTTATTTATATGCTCTGTGACTATAGCGCATAACGCATTTCGTGTGACACTCACGTGACTAGTACGATTTTGGTCCCCATAATTTTCATACCCCGGGCCTATATATGTAAATCGATTCTTAAGGAGTAAACTCCAAAAATAAAGAAATTGTATATATAGAAAGATGATACGAAAAATTAGCTTTATATTTTGTTTAATATTTTATTCTCCTAGATTAGTATAAAAAGTATTATATATACTATGGATCAGCCATTAGTTATATAGATAAATAACTGCACGTCAAGTCACTTGCGGAGTAGGTAAGGTAAGGAACGATTCATACACGCCTCACTCGTTTCTTTGAGTTTCATAATTCTTGTCATACACGGTCGTCGACCTTTAAGGCTCCTGACATCACCTTCCTCCCGGACTCGTTCTATTTGTATGCCGTGGCGGTTTGCGTATCTTACATTCTGATAAATGTAAGATACGCAACCAGACCCGACACTATATTTCGATACTTCTCTCTTCCTTACAATCTAGATTTCGACGCGGTCAGCGAGAGTCACTCCGCAGATTTTGCGCAGTAGGTACCCTCATTTCGACTGCGGTTATCCTTTCGTGCAAACCCTGCCATACCCAACTCAAATCGATTTTAATCAAATTTTCATACCGTATGCAGTTTGATCCAACTTAAAAGTTCCAGTTCATTTTTCTTTTTATAAAACTCTAACCGCAAAATTGAACACGAGAGCGTTACATCAAGAAAAGACACGTTTTATTAAGTATGAAAGTGTTTCAAAATATTCTTCTACGCGTGATATTAATCATGAAATATATCGGCTTGACCGAATTTGATGAAATTTTGTGTGCATTTTAGGTCTGAGAATCATACAAATGCGTTTGCGAAGGCTTAAAAGAAATATTCGCATTCACATTAGCGAATGTTTTTAAGAAATATTTGTATTAATGTCCAAAATCTAACAATATGAAAGTCCGTGGGGACTATTCGCAAATAACGAGAGTTTCAACAACCTTCAAATATCCACATGAAAAGGTAGCTATGGGATATTTATTGGATCATTTTGTTGTCTGTCTGGTTACTATGACGATTTCGTTTTAGCAATTCATGGAGGTAGCAAGCGTAAAATTGATATATTATGTAGGTACCTATAAATTTTTTAAGTCAATTGTGGTTTACTTCTTTATTCAAAAAAGAAAAAAAGCCAAACCCACTGTTCTATTTTCAAATCTGTTCACATAAAGTTTCCACCAAGCACGCAACAATAAAAAAAACCCAACGCACAATTGCGAACAATTGTTATACTTTTTGGGGGTCATGTCAAGAGCGTGCACGTCGCGACCCCTGCCGTGCCAGTGGGACGCAATTTAGACCGAAACAAACTCAGCCGGACGAGCTGCTAGAGCGTGCCCCGTAAGCGACGGGCACCGATCAGCCCCCGTCGGTGCGGCTGCATACGCATGCGGCGAAGGCGGCCGCCACCCTTCACGCAGCCCCAAACCTGGCGGGACGAGGAGTGAGGAGTGCCGTATAGGCACGTGGAATATAAGAGGAAGTATGACAAGAAAGATAAATGAGATGATGTATGTAATAAATGAGAGATGCCTGGATGCCTTATGTTTGACAGAGAAAAAGCGGAAGGGGAGTGAGACCGAGGTTCTCCCCGGTGGCATGGTAGCCCTATGGTCCGGAGTGGACCCGGACGTCCGTGCCAGTGGGGGTGTTGGAGTCGTTCTCTCCTTCCGCTTTGCTTCCGGAGTAAAAGATTATGAGTTGGTAGGCCGCCGACATCTTTGGGTTCGAATAAAACTGGGGATCACGCGAGTCTTCCTGGTCGCAGCTTATGCTCCCGTCAGCTCCCCCGATCTCCGCGAACTCGAGGAGTTTTGGAAAACTGTTAGGGTTATTCTGGATTTCGTTGAGGGAAATGAAAGGATAATGCTATGTGATGATCTTAATGGATGGGTGGGAACCAAGAGAGATGGCCTGGAGGCTGCCCTTGGTCCGAATGGTGACAAGAGAGTGAATGATGCTGGTAAGTCGATCTTGGAGGTATGCCTGGAACGGAGCCTCCTTGTGTCTAACACATTATTCCGTCATAAAGATATTCACACGTATATGTGGAGACGGAATGAACAAAAGAATATGATTGATTTGATTTTGGTAGATAGTCGTCTCCGAAATACTCTAAGGGATACAAGAGCCTACAGAGGCCCCACTCTTGATACGGACCACCACCTGGTGGTAAACCGTTTCGTGGGCCTTTTCAAGAAGTAGAGACACTGGTGAGTGCGTACCCATTTCGGAGAGCTTGATAGGATAAAATGTGAGAAATTAGAAGATGAAAGTGTACGGAGTATGTATGTAGACCTAGTCAGTAAAAGACTCAATGACACGAGTCTTTCTGACCTAGGTGTTGAAGAATACTGGGAAGGAATGAAAGAAAGTGTTGTGGATAGTGCAAAAGAAGCATGTAGTTGTGCAAAGAGGCATAAGATTCTGAGAGGTGATGCCTGGTGGGTCGCGGGTATGAAATCCAGCGTCGAAAGAAAGAAAAAAGCATGGTTGGATTATATCTCAAGTTTGAATCAGAATGATAGTATGACAGAGAAAAAGTATGAGAGCAACCGCCGCTGCAGGAATGTTACCAAAGCCTTAGTGAAAGAGAAACGTGAAAGACTAGTTGCGAATAAGGAAGTGAGGTTGACGGAGAACTTAGAGGCGAATAACAAACTCTTCTGGAGGGAAGTTAGAAAGTCTCGGGGTTCTTCGTCTACATCCAGATTGGACAAAATTATGTCTAAGGCTGGTGACATACTTGGAAACCCAAACGACGTATTGGGTAGGTGGAGTGAGTATTTTGGGGAAATGTACGAGTAAGTTCCGGACGTGGGCGCCGCGAGTGAGTCTACGACTGACGGGTCGGGTAAGGTTCCCATGGACTAGAGGCGCGCTGTTATCGTACCCTTGTATATATAAAGGTAAGGGATCACGTATGCAGTGCGCCAGTTAGAGGGCCAGCAGTTTGATCAGCTTAGCAGCGAAAGTGTATGGGAAAATTATTGAAAGGAGAATGAGGGTGATATCTGATGGAGTATTGTGGGAGGCTCAGGGTGGTGTTAGAAGCGGACGAGGGTGCATGGATCAGATTTTTTCTCTCCGCAACATCGTGGAGAAACAACTGGCTGTTAACCGGAAGGTTTTCTGCGGTTTTGTGGATCTGGAAAAAGGGTTTGACAGAGTGTGACGAAAGGATCTGTGGGATATACTCCCGGGCTACGGGGTGCAGTCCACTTATGAGGGCTGCACAGCGTGTGTGCGTATTGACGGCGGCTGCTTCTAGCCGAAGCGCCGTCGGACTGGCAAACACTAGTCACTACTATGAAAGATGATTGCATGATTAAAGGCTTGCAGTTGAACGCGACGAAAACGAAAGTTATGGTGTTTGAAAGGGAGGAATCCAGAACGGATGCAAGGATAACGGTTGATGATGTAGTGCTGGAACAGGTGAATGAAATTGTATATCTTGGATGCGCTTTTAGCAGGGATGGAAGATACACCGCGGATGTAGAAAGACGAGTGGCGATGGGAAATAGCGTAAATGGAGCGTTGAGAAGATTCCTGGGCGCAAAAAACATTAGCAGAAAAGCCCAGCTAGCAATCCACAATGCAGTCCTGATTCCAACGCTAACTTAAGGAAGCGAGAGCTGGGTATGGCAGAGTGTGCATGAAAGTAGAATAAACGCGGTAGAAATGAGGGCACTGCGCAAAATCTGCGGAGTGACTCTCGCTGACCGCGTAGAAAACAAGGTTGTAAGGAAGGAAGTTGGTTTGAAAGAGAGTGTCGGTGTAAAAGTAAGAAAGGGCATGCTCCGATGGTTCGGACATGTAGAAAGAATAGATGATGCCTGACCGAATAAGCAGATATACAATGCAAAAGTGGATGGATGTAGGAGTCGAGGACGGCCACGACCAACATTCCATGACCAAAGTGTTCTGGAGAAAGGTGATGTTAGTAGCCTTCAAAAACCGACGCGCGTGCATGAAAAGAGTTATGAAAGTCAACGAAGCGAATGAGGCGTGTAAGAATCGTGCCTTATGGCGCTTATGGCGTCTCTGCCCACCCCGCAAGGGATTTGGCGTGAAGTTATGTATGTATGTATGCTATACTTTAATGGAAAATGCCGGATGTCGTTTCAGTAACAGTTTACAGATTCGTTTCAATATTTTTCATTTAGGGTTTCTTTTATAAGGCAGAATTCCGCTGTTAAATAAAATGTTATTGTAACATTAAATTCTTTTCGAGCAATTTAAGAAAGGCTCGATGCATTTGTCGCATATATTTGTCGCAATTTAAAACGCCAATTCTTGGAAATGGATCAATATTGATAACGTGTCACAGTTTTACATATTATAATGAAGTCTCAGGATTAAATTACTAGTATTCATGTATGTGAACTATTACGAAAATAGTGTTATGACAGAACATTCAACAAGGTGCCAAGAAATGACTGAGAATATTGTTAGTATTTGGCTGTCAGTTTTGAACTGACCACCAGTCTCGTCTTTAATCAAACAAGAGAGATGTACCATAACGTCTTTTAATATAACTACCTTGCTCTGGTGGACTAATGAAGCTGTATCTGTAACTTCACGTCTTTAATAAGCAGGTGTTGTCATAAGCAATTATGCTTGGACAAGTCAAATCATTTTTTTTTAATTACAGGTATAATAGCTCGCGCAATATAATTAGGGATAAATTTATTAATCATCAATATTTGAAACCAGGATTCAAACCAGAAGATCTCGCAGTCTAAAGCTTGTGTGCTGGACCACTGGACAATACTGGGGGATTTACTTCAGATCAATATCATTTATTGTCTCTTAAAACACCAATCATTCGATGACTCGAGATGATAGTCTTAATACTGACTTGCAAGAAAAAAAAATTAAATATGCTGACAAAGCAAATAATGTGGCACAAGTTACTCTTTAATAAATGTAGTTCTAAGAGCATAATACTTGTAAACTATTTGACGAATAATTCCCTTTTACTTTGACAACCGTATATAAGACGGCGCATATCATCACGCTGCACCGACAGGAATTAATTCATAAATATTTGTTAAATTATGAAATATTAGAATAATGAACCAACGAACTCTTAAAATTCAGGGCTTCCACAAAAACCTCGCATTCATCTGCGAGGATAAGTTTAAAAACTTTAACACATTCACTCGTAACGCAGTTCGCTGCATGTATGGGCTGGCAAGACTTTTGAAATTCTACGAACTACCTTTCAGAATATCGTAGTAAAGTGGCTCGTGCCACGTTTCGTTTCATGAGAGAGGAATTCACACTCTTTAAAAGGCCAAAAAAGCATCTATATTTTCTGTGTTGCAGTTGTCCATGGGTGTTGCTAGTCACCACCGGATCCTATAATAAATGGAGTAGACTTAAATCTATCTCCGTACGCAGTTTCATCCAGATAGGACTGCATATGTCACCCGGCCGGGCTGATCGTAGGAATTGGGTCAACAACGGTAGTGAACTTACATTGTAGTCATAAAGTCCGTATTATCTTTCTGTCTCCGCGATATTACAACATTATCCCAGTTCAACAATGTTGTTCTTGCTACCAGCCATTACGCTGATTTCATCAGTTCTGCTGACCTTATCTAACCACCGGGTTATTTGGTTGGTTTTATTCTGAGCTGTTGCTCTAATTGTTTTTTTGTTTTTAATTTAATTATTAATTAATTACAGCGAAGTTTCTGATACAGACTATCGTTTATTTGTGAAAGTATCATTTGCAAATTTAAGTATCATTTAATTAAAAAGAATATATGTATGTATTTTAATTATTGTTCGATGCGTAGCAAATATTTATAACAACATGGTCTAATCTAAAGTATTTTTAATCACCGCTGTGACTATTTCATTCCCAAATTAAATATATTTTTTTAATTTGACTTCCAAGCCTAGCTGACTACACCATTAAGTGTACACCATTTTTAATATTCATACATTGTATAGAACTAGTTGACTTTGTTTCGCTGGTCAGTGCTGAATCTCGAAAAATTATCACTACTATTATTTAGTATACATTAATTACACCTAAAAAATCACCCCTTTGGCACCTTCTATCTATTAAAAAAACTACATCAAAATCCGTTGCGTAGTTTTAAAGATATAAGCATATAAAGGGTCAGACAGCGGAAAGCGACTTTGTTTTATACTACATATGTAATGATATAGCAGGGAGGGAATTTGTAAATAAGGAAAACTCGAGGAAGTTGTTGACGATTCGATTCTCGACAAATCAAATCAATACAGCATTCTCGTATTTTTTTACTGAAAGAGTGTCAAAACATTTAGTGAAATCCGATTTAAATGAAAGAAAGCCCATAATTATGTAACTGCATGTTAAGATTGGTCTAGTTTTGTATTTTGTAGGTTCATGCCTTTAGCCTTTACGCCGAAAATTATATCAGTTGTTTTTCCAAATGAAATTTCTAAAAGATTTCCGAATAATCTTACCAGGTTCCAAACTATTGTATATTTACTAATCTATAAATTAAACTGAAATTTAAGCCTAAATACCAAGGTTCAAAAGAATACCGGTAACTTATGTCAAAAAGGTATACAGAGGGAGTAATGTGCATTTCGATGATGGGGTGGTTTGGGTGGTATGACCAATGCTCCCTCTTAGTATGTTTAGTATAGGAGGATATTTATCTATTGGTTTATTTTCTATAAAGGATTTTTGGCACAGATTTATAACCTCACAAATATTCACTGACGAAGAACAAAAATTGTCTAGTGGTGGTATGTGTAAGTACACATTTAATAGACCTAAATGGGTTATACCCAACCTCCGACAATTTAAGATACTGTTTAAGATGTTTTTTTTATTTGTTACTCTTTTTTTTGGTTTTTGTTATTGATATAGTTTAGTAATAGTCTATTCGTTAACTAATTTTGGAATTCCAATATGATCATTTATAAGCCGTGCCCAAGCCTCTCACACGGTATGTCCAAGCCTCCCTACCATAGGGAGAATTGGGCACTTCTGACTTCGTTTATAAAATATCGCGTTATTTTGAGACTGATTGTAACTTTTAAGAAATCTCTATTATTATATCTAGCCAAATGTGTGGTGCACCAAAAATTGCCAATAAAAGTTGATTATCTATAAAATATGATTTTTTATGCAATAAATAGTAGCCGTCCCTCCCCTACTTCCCCTATTATTAATAGATATATGTGATCCAAAATGACCGTTAATTAGATATTTGTTTACATTGGGCTTTCATGTCGAAAAATCCAATGATCCTGCGTAGTTGTTTTGTTTTTATGGGATAGGAGCGCAAATGGGCAAGTGCGTCCCCTGATGGTAAGTGACCAGCGCCGCCCATGGACACCTGCAACACATATAGTGTTATCGTTGCGTTGCCGACCTTTAAGGAAGTAGGATAGGAAATTATGGGGAGGGATGAGGATGGATAGGGAATGAGGGTTGGGACTCCGGGTACCTATATCACCGAACGAAACGCGGTATGAACCACTTTAAGCCGATCTTCTGAGAGGTCGTGGTATTTCACCGGTCAAGCCGGCCCCATTCGTGCAGCGAACTGCTTGGCTCTACCACTGTTATGAAAGTCAAAGAAGCGAGTGTATTGTGTAAGAATGCCTTATGGCGCTCAGTTATTTTTGTCTGCCCGGCAAGAGACTTTGTTATTTCCGTAAATTAATAAAAACTTTTTATTAATAAGTACACATATAGTAGTTATATATATATATATATATATAACATCACTATATCTATATCACTCACATAATAACTCTGTCCATAACAAAACTATTGTCATCAGTTGATACTAACTACTAATCAATGCACTAACAAGCTATTCGTCATGTATTTCCAGTAAAGGGATATGCTATGATACAGCTTGGTTATCTTTGGAAGTTTAGACAATATTGGCTACTCGTAGCTATTCAATCTCTTTGAATAGCTACGAGTAGCCAATAGGACAAATTGGAGCCGACGTTCAACCATGACCTGTCGTCGTGGAGGGCTTGTTACGACTTTGAGCGCTCAACCCTATTCACTTACTTCGACAAATAATAACGTAACAAGTGAGTAACGCGTAACGTAACGAGTAAGTTATTTTTTCAAACTTAAATAGAAGTTTTATATATATATATATATATATACATATATATACATAAATACATACATAACTTCACGCCAAATCCCTTGCGGGGTAGGCAGAGAGAACGGAGCGCCATAAGGAACGATTCTTACACACCCCACTCGCTTCGTTGACTTTCATAACTCTCTTTATGCACGCGCGTCGTTTATTGAGGCTCTTAACATCACCTTCCTCTAGAACACGTTCTATTTGGTCATGGAATGTGTGTCTAGGCCGTCCTCGACTCCTACATCCATCCCCTTTTGCATTGTATATCTGTTTAGTCAATCTTGCATCATCCATCCTTTCTACATGTCCGAACCATCAGAGCATGCCCTTTCTTACTTTTGCACCGACACTCTCTTTCAATCCGACTTCCTTCCTTATAACCTTGTTTTCCACGTGGTCAGCGAGAGTCAATCCGCATATTTTGTGCAATGCCCTCATTTCGACCGCGTTTATCCTACTTCCATGCACCCTCTGCCATACCCAGCTCTCGCTTCCAAATAAATATGTCAGACGTCGTAAATCTTCATATAATATAACTGGCATTATATACGGCGATTGTAAGTAAATATACGTTGGTTTGTAACCGCGTGTTTGGTATTTTTTGTGATGATGTAGAATGTAGATGGATTTATCGGTAGCGGAATTGTCAAAAATAGATGATGATGGAGGGGAGGATGAATTACATAAGAGTGGATCCCTCGCTTAAATCTTTAAGCGAGGAATATAAAAAGAGTGATAGAAAAGAATGGAGACCCTAGAAGTAGGATAAGGGCATGCCAATGAAGATGGTAGGTAATGATGACATCATTCTGTAATTTGTTGAGTGACTTAAAGAAATGCTTTATCACTTGAAAGAGTATATCATGCTCCCCGTTTGGCGAATTTTCTAAGGGGGTAAAATTCATGGGGTAAAGGGGATGACATTCCTATAATAGTAAATGTAATAATGTCTATTTTATCAAAGAACATTATCAACCACTTGGTATTTAATATTTGTATTCTGCTGAATCTTAATGTGTGGACAAAGCCCACGATGTTTTTGTGTTGCGCTGAGCTGGTCCCGAACACCGGTCAATATCTGTGACTACGTAAACAGCTTTAATAGCTGATATTGCAACAAAATTTTACTACCATGCGCTACTAATTTTAATATAATTATTAATTAACGAGGTAATTTCATACCCTTAGTCCTCGGAAGTGTCGACAGCGGAAATTGTAGCATGATAACATAACTTCACACCTTTTTCTATCCAAAGGTGTAGGCAGTGGCTGTTAAGCCTCCACTTGCCGTTACGTTTACGTCCCAAATGGAATAGGTGGCGAATTTATTGCCATATCCGGCACAAAGATTTCAGTCATCGATATTAATCACACATAACTTCCGAAAACCAATTCGAAATGTCATTGGTGTGAGCCAGGATTCGTAATTCATTCCGAAGGGGTGTTTTTAATTTTGTTATGTTTGTTAATTTTTTTGTGGCTTGATACATAAAATTTATTATTTACTGCTGATACTGTTGTCATCACATGAATAAATTACCTGCATAAAGGCTTGAAATGAGAACTTACGGCTAAATAAGAGGACTTCTAAGCCGCTACACTTTTAGACGAATAAAAATTAAAGAGTTTACCGATTCAATAAGCTTTATCCTTTTGATAAAAAGTGATTTTAACAATACAAGAATGTCGAGTTGCAACATTAGTTTATAAAATCTGTGTAGTGAAGGAGGGTTCGGCATCGATCGCCAGTCGGTTTGTATCCTATTCCCGACGAGAATCGTATATTAGCCAAGCGACGGTGCACAATTATAGGGATGATATGAAATTTCGTTCCTATAACAACAGATACTGGTAATAAATATTCTATTCTAGTAACTACACTAGTACCATGTATAAAGTACAAAGGAATAGCTACTTTGTAATACTTTTTTTTAAATTTAATTCTCAGATTATCGCGAATCATATTCATAACATAAAAACAACTTTTTAGGTTTTTATCGCGTTTATTTACTACTTATTTTTATTTATTTCCCGACGTTTCGAACTCAAAGGATCAACGATCAACGAACAACAAAGAATGTTTACAAACAAAAAGTTTTCTTCAGTAAATATATCTTAAAAATAAATATTTTATTTTATTTTTTCATGGTCTGATGTGGGTTACCAATAGTAAAAATCATATTTTTAATATCAACTTTTTGATTTTTATCTCAAAAAAGTGGGTGCTCTCTGTATCAATGAAAATAGCTTTTGAACGACTACCATCTTTTTGTTCATCACTTTTTTTCAAGTTTCTTCATGACTTTTGATAATCGTTCCGTCAATATATTCTATACAAAGAGGCAGTTGCATAAAATTTTCATCGATTCTCTATCACACACATATATTGATGCATCCAAGCAATAACCCAGTAATAGCATTTTAATTAAATAACATAACTTCAAGCCTTTTTCTACCCGAACGTGTAGGCAGTGGCTGTTAAGCCTCGACTCGCCGTTCTGTTTACGTCCCAAATAGGTGGCGAACCTACAGCCGTACCGGGCACATAGTTTTTGGTCATCGATATCTATCACACATACCTTTCAAAATTAATTTTGAAAAGTCATTGGTGTGTGCCAGGATTCGAACCCACGGCGTCTGGATTCAGAAGCTCGACCACTGGACCACCGAGATTATTACTATTTTTTTTTTGTATTTCAAAATGCCATCTGTGGTCATCTGTGAGATGTTTTATATGGATAATTACAAACTTAAGAAGACTTATTTCGCGGAACTTTTATTGCATTTTTATACGACAAAAATAAAATGTATAAGTTTTATAACTATAAACATATGCTTAAATTATATATACACTTTTTAAATTTAATTACTGATAATTGGCATTGTAGAAATACCGTAAAATTATTCATATTTATTTTTATTACTGCAAATATATAGCTACAAACCACAAAACATTTTCTCCTGAAAAAAAACAGACTTTTGCGATTACTGGTTTATTGCTTGGGGACGTCGTCAAGTAAATACATAATTTAAATATATTTTAAATAATAAATTTTCTTCAGTAATAATAATATTTGTTACTTTCGTTTCGTTGTAGTTTTTTGGAAATTATAAAATTTAATTCAATATGTGTTAAAAAAATAATATAAATATGGACGAAGGTGCCGTGGAAGTTCGACTTTTCAACAAAAAAATATATATTGAATAATTCTATTTAAATTCCATATTTATCACTTACCTCATGATGCAGTTACTACAACCAAATAATACGATCATGCAAACACAATGCACTCATTCATCCGATCAAGTCACAAACAGTCGCATACTTACCGTTCATACGTATTTATAATAAACTTCTCGCCACTCTCAATATTATCAAAACCATATACAAAGATGAATAATAATAATAATAATACTCAATATCGTTCAGAACATTTAGACCGTTTACTTTAATAAACTTAATTGTGACAAATTTGTGAAATAACAAAATATTTATGTCCGACCGAAGCTTCGGCTTCGGCTTCGGCCACCTTCGGCCAAAAATCCATCTTCGGCGAGATATTCGGCTTCGGCGAGGTCCCGCCGAAGGTCCGAGAACAGTCAGAATTAAACGAACTGCTACGAAAGAGTAAGTGACTGACAGACCGGATTGATTTGTTTATAAACCTTGGCTTCGGCCGAAGGTTGTGGAGATTGCCGATTAATTTTGCCGGCTTCGGCCAAAAATAGACCTTCGGTCGGACACTACAAAATATATAACTATCTTTATAACATACATATTTGTGTCATTTAAATCTCGACTAATAAACATAAGTTGAGGTGATAATAGTCCCCTATAGTGCATTGACTTTTTTATTCCACATTTAATGTGAACACTGAACTAAGTGCACTCTACTGGCGCATTTTAGCACTAATTCGCGTTCCTATTAGGGGCCGTCCATTTTACGTGTCCGAAACAGTACCAGTGGTATCTTGAAGGTATTCGCAGACACACCTATAGAACAGAGGTGGGTGATATGATCTTGCCAATGACGGTGACTGAAAGAACTTGATCGGTATTTTAAAGGCTTGAGTGGTATTAGGAGAAAATGTTTTAAATAGTGTGAGTTTGAGTACACACAAGTATATATGCATATACACTATACTAACGTAAATGTCAAAAGATGACAAGATTCGAAATTTAAAAATGTATCAGTAACGTTTCGCTTCATTCGTTATTAAAGTGTATGATTTCACAAACTGTGTGGACTGTTACCGGGCGCCCGCATCGTCATCTGCCAGTTGATAATTGAGTTAGACCTGTGTGCTGAACACGTCGACACTTGGCATTTGGCACTGAGAATCGCCTGCATCTCCATTTAGGTCGTAGAAGTATCGTACTGTGGAGTGTGGAGCCATTGAACTTTACAGAGTAGATTTAAAAAAAAAAAATTTTTTTTATGCTTATTCTTGCCATTTATTATGATTCCTTTTGTAGCGTATTTTTGTAATACGAAAAACATTATCTGATGCGATAGGTTAATTTGAATTGAAATTAGGAAATTAGTGTCGCAGCCATGATTTTACTGCCTAAACCTTTGATTATAAAAAGCGTATAAGTACAAATAATCGGAAGCTATGATGAACAATTTGTTGGGAGTGTTTACACCTAGAATTAATTGGAGTAATAAATTAGGCTGTAGAGTTCATAAAGATACCACATTATTGTTCAAAAAAAAACTCTGTTTCAAGATAAAACTTGTAGTACATTTTTTGGCATTGATAATATATATACAATACATACCTTAAAATGTATAATAGCTCTTCTAATATTGTCAAGTGTCATTGCCATTTTCTATTATCTCCTGTCGCCATTACATATTCACCATCTCTCTCTAACTTCAATTAAATTATTCTCCAATTACTATTCCATTCATTAATTATTAATACATTGCAATGTTACTATTACAACTTGAATCTATGCTATTACAAATATTGGCAATGTATATCAAATTATAAATATGCACGTATTTAAAGATTTGTTTGTACTCGAGTGGTACATACTATCGCCGACTTATATTCAATCTTACTGTATATATGAGCAGAGAAGCAAAAAATTAATAACAAATAGCATAAACACACAAACATTCAGTCATCTCGGTGGTGTAACTGACAACATTGTGCTCGGTGTATGGTAATAGGTTCCGCCACCTGTATACTATTTGGGGTGTAAATAATCTGCTAGTCGAGGCTTAACACCCGCTGCTTACCCCTTTCGGATGGAAAAGAGGCGAGTTTCAGGAGAAGCAATAAATTTTCACATTTGAAAAAAAAAATAACAATCTTTATTTGTATGATTTATAAAACGCAGGTCCAAACAAATAAGAGCTATCTGGCGGGACTTGTCTGCCATACGAGTACAACTACGTACTGGCATGGTGGAACGTAGTTGAATGTTTTCAGCGGATATAACGGACACTAGAATGTTGTAACTGCTGGAAAATATTTCAGCTTTTCCAGCTGGACGCGCTGATAATTCCGACATTACATTCTATTTAAGAGGTATATTGTTTCCTCTTTTGATCTATACATGAATATATAATAATAATATCGTGGACACAATACACATGGCGCCCTCTAGTTCTGAGCTAAGCAACTAAATGCTTGTGTTATGGAAACTAGATAACGGATATGAATACTCATATACTTTTCTTTTGTTAATATTTATGTACTTATATTCTCATGTCATATCATACATACTTACTCATATCATAAATATTTGTGCTCGGGTGGGGATCGAACCCACCGATCTCGATTCCGCAGTCGACCATTTTACCAATGCACCACGAGGCCTAAATATTCATCTGCGTTTTAACAATAAAATCCAGGACAGGCAAATCACTGCCGAAAATAAAGGGTTACATTAAAAAAATATTTGAAACGCAGCAGATTGTTTTTTTTTTTTCGTTTGAAATCATATAGTTTTACTCATCTGCCACATCTGGGATTTGTAAATCACAGCAATTCTCTAAATGTAACAGTGGCCAAACGTACCGTTTCTAAAACAGTAGTCGCGGCTTTAAATGCGCATTAATGATTAAGAAAAAAAAGATTTTTTAAAACTAATCTGTTCGATCTATATTTAGAGGCATTGGGTGTAAGGCAGAAATCACAAAATTAAACGACACGTAAATTATATAGCCCATCACGAGTCACGGATTAAAAAGTATTAAAGTTAGCGCAGGCAGTTTAAATTTTAAATATCTAATAATTGCTTCTGTAGTTTATTTAAATCGATAAATTGTGATATTTAATGTTTGTACAGTTATATCGTGTTACGATAAGTGAATAACTTACAAGAACACTCCATATATTCTAATCGTAAACCTTGCGAAAATATTATTTATTTTTATTTTTTATACCTTATCAAACCGAAGGCAACGAACTTACTTATTTTTTTCCTTCTTATTGCAAGTCCAAGAGTAAAATTCAAGCGGATTCCTACAGAAACCCCGGGTCGACCGGTGAAATTCAACTACCTCTTAGAATACTGTCGTAAAGTGGCTCATGCGGCACTTCGCTTTGTGAGACAAATATCCAGAGGGCCAACTCTTTCCCCTCTCCGCTTCACATCCCATTTCAGACCCTTTCCCTATCCCCTGTTAAAGGCCGGCATAGCATCTGTTACACAATCTGTTTTGCCGGTTAAGGCGTTTGCTGTTTGCTTTGCTACCCATACAATAACCTAAAAGCTCAGTTTTTCAAGTTCAATTTTACGGGAATTATCTAAAAACTACTAAATCGTCTCTAATATCTAATATCGTCTTCAGGTGATGTAGGAAGAAAGGTAGATATCTAACTTGTTCTACATAAATTTAATTCTTTTAGTAAAATACTTACAATATATAGTTAACTGAAACGGGAATATAAAAAGATCTTTGAAACTACATATTTAATAGACTTTAGTATGGTTTTGGCAGTTCGATTTAACTTTTCTTGATCGTTGAATTTGTTTCATTATGTAATGAACATATAAACATAAACATAACTTCACGCCTTTTGCTACCGGAAGGTGTAGGCAGTGGCTGTTATGCCTCGTTTCGCCGTTAAGTTTACGTCCCAAATGGAATAGGTGGCGAACCTATTGCCATACCGGGCACAAAGTTTTCAGTCATCGATATTTATCACACACTTCCGAAAATAATTACGAAAAGTCGTTGGTGTGAGCCAGTGTCTGGAATCGAACCCGGACCTCTTGATCAGAAGCTGTGTGCTCGACCACTGCGCCACCGAGACCTTATTTATTTATTTATTATGTAATGAATGTTAGATTCTTTATTTATTATGTAATGAATGTTAGATAAAATAGATATAGTACGATATTAACAGCAAGTTAAGCACAACTGGTCTAGATCAAGCTAGCAATGGAAAATTGATATTTTGGAGAACTTAACGCTTACAATAATGGTTAAAATTAAAATAAATCAAAGTCTCTATCTTCACTTACCTTTGCGATATATAAACTGGTTGCCCGATAAGGTTTGCTTACCTGAAAAAATAATTAAACGATCATCAACTACATAAAAATAATACACGAACAACTATAATAATAAAAATAAAATATATGAATGTCTTAAAATTTAAAGGAAAAGATTGTTCTTTATAGTATAAAACTTTTATACTATATAATGATAACGATTACATATTTTATTGTACTTTATAATTGATCAGGTATCTAAAAAGAGGTTACTTGGATATACTGCAAGTTTGAATTTTAAAAACAAAAGGATATGTACGATATTTGAACTTAGTTTTGCAAGATTTGAAAAACTTATACAACTGGTGGCTTTCAACAAACTTTTTCGAAATAAAAAAAAAACATCCAAAGACTTGTTTCTCTAGTACTTGGTACATCACTTCCCAATTGTTGGGAGTTTTTTTTTCTAACAACACATCACAGATGACTACATATAGTATTGGTATTACTTAGGTTCATCGATGATAATTTTATCTAGTTTATTTAAACTAGTCTTTTTTTATTATTATGGGATAGGAGGGCAAGCGAGCAGGCGTGCCACCTAATGGTAAGCAACCAACGCCACCCATGGACACCAGAAACACATATAGTGCTACTGTTGCGTTGCCGACCTTTAAGGGATAGGGGATAGGAAAGGATGGGGAAGGGGGGTGGGCCTCCGGGTACCTCTCTCACCGAACGAAACGCGGCATGAGCCACTTTACGTCGGTCTTCTGAGAGGTCGTGATATTTCACCGGTCGAGCCGGCCCATTCATGCAGCGAACTGCTTGGCTCTACCCCTGTTTTTATCATAACCACTGAGATCAATAACTAAAAGTAAGTTAACTTAAAGTTAACTGTTCGTTTATCTAGTTTAACATTCTAGTCAATATTACAGACTAGATTAGATTAGCTCAAGCCAATATCGCTGTCTGCTGCAGTCACCTAGTTAGGTTCGGTTTAAGATCTTGTTAACTCTGGTGCAGTCTGGGTCAGACAGTAATTTCTTAGAAGTATTAGATTTGTGTAACAGTTTTGCGGTTGAGAACTGTACTAAATGGTTAAAGTTCAGTAGTTCGTTGATGGAATGAATGGACCGGCTCGATGGATGAAATATCACGACTTTTAAATAAATCGACGTAAAGTTTGTCTCATTCAGTGACAGAAGTATATGGAGGTTCAACCTTTCGTCCTTTTTCCTATCAAATCTTGAGGGCGGCCAACGCAATTGTGATCCTTTCGGTTTTGCCGATGTCGACAGTTTTTATTTCGCTTACCACCAGGTGACCAGTTTGATCGTTTGTCCCCCATTCCCATAAAAAAAACTAGTGCCTTATGGCCCAACGTTCACTCTGCTGTCCCATACCACTTGACATAAAGTTACGTAGTTGTATGCCAAATCATGGACGGGCGTGACGTCGGTCTTTTTATGGTGGGATTTAGTGCATTGTTTTTTTCCTAGTTGGCAAAAATAAAAAAATATGTAAACTTATAACAACTAGTACATCAGTAGTTCAGTTCCTTAGCGACTAAACCAAGTGACCAACGTTTGTTTATGGACTCATCTATCTATGGATGGATCTATCATCTATATATGGATCTAGCTCAAAGGGTAACACACACATATTTTAGTCATCAGAACTTTACCCTAGTTTCAAGTAAAGTCTGTAAACTATTAAATGTTGGGTAAAACTAGTCACAAAGGCACGTCAGCACCACGCGCTGAACTCGGTACACCGATCCATACAAAGTCAAACTATAATCGGGTACTAAATAAGTTTTGCAATGTGAAGTTATCTAAGGAAATAAGCAATATTACGTTCCACAGTCTGGAACTATGTTTTCTGAACAATCTAAAGTTTAAATTAATTTAACATCTTCAACTTTAATAGAGTGATTCTTGTTTAAAGATGATAACTTGATGCTTTTTCTGGTCAAAGGCGTAGGCATCGGTTTTCGAAGCCTGGTCTACCGAGACCGAAATCTATACTTATATTATAAAGCGGAAGAGTTTGTTTGTTTGTTTGTTTGAACGCGCTAATCTCAGAAACCACCAGTCCGATTTCAAAAATTCTTTCACTGGTGTATAGTCCATTTATCGAGGAAGGCTTTAGGCTATATTATATTTTCAAATAAATTAGGGATCCTTACTATAAGTTCAATAATGTAACCCAAGGTGTAAGAAAAAGACCCGAAAAATTTCTTAAATCGCGAACGCTGCAAAAACTATTGATTATAGAACAAAACAATGTACTACACTTTCACAGAACATCTAATTTTCGACAGAAAAGTCCGCGACGCCATATATCTAACTATTGTAGTTATCGCACAATAAGTGTTTTTTGAATTTTTAAAAATAATCCTAAGTAATAAAAGTTCTTTATTTTGTACTTTGGTCTTAACTCTACTCAAAATAAATTACTTCAATATAAAGATAGTTTCAATAACTTTCTAGAACTTTTTGAATGATTCAATTCGGACATTTAATTCAAAAGATATCGCAAAATACAAAATGTAAGTATACGTTTCTTAGGCAAATATTCCGCGCACGTACTCGTATATATGATCGGAAGACCCGCCTGACTCGGTCATGAGCGCCGCTCATAGCTGGCAGGTAATTTTTTTTTTAAATTTTCTTAGACCTTTTTTTTCTTTTTGTCCGAATGAGTTTGTAGTATTTAATCGTCTTTTGGGGTATATGTATATTTATTTTGTAATAATTAATAGGTGATGTAAACCTGTAACATCTGTGACCCCGTGTCTATTTAGACACATAACATTAGAATTTGATCTATTTAAGAGTATGATAAACGGGAAATAACACGACAAGTGTAGGTAAACAAATACTTACTTTTATTAATGGCTTGACGTTTTGGCCTGGTTGCACTGGTCGTAGTCACAAGCAGACAGATAATTTGTTTACCTAAATGTGTCGCATTATTTTCCGTTTATTATATCTAAGTAATATGGAACGCGAATATTAAAAGATTTAAAAATATGTTCATACTTATGTAACCAAAGTCATGGGTCAAAGCTAGAGTTAGTTTACAGATAGTTCTTCACGCAGATATTATAATATTATCTATAATTCTTTACAATATTGCAACTTCATATGGACGAAGCGCAAGATATTCCTACGCACCTCAATCTTGGCGTCTTTTGCTAAAATATAAAGACTTAGCGAGTTTGTTACACATCTGCATACCACATAGTTGCCCATCTATATATATATATTTACATTTTTAATATCGTGATCCCTTTTAAAATTTAGTGAATTTATTTTGATAAGAGTAATACCAAGGTGCCAAATCGACATCATTTAAAATATAAAAAAAACACTCACTGTGAGTTAGCCATACTGGTAAGAACATGTGGTAACCAGGTTTTTTTTTAAATCGACATAAATGACAAATTAAAAAAAAGGTTCAAGTAGTATTAAAAAAAACTAAAGATTGACAAAAAACTTCTGGCAAAGTCCCTGGTATTGCTATTGATTGAAGTTGATAATATGTTTTTTAAGGGATAGGAGGGCAAAGGAGCAAGCGTGTCACCTGAAGGTATGCAACCTGCGCCGCCCATGGACACCGGCATCACTTATAGTGTTACCGTTGCGTTGCCGACCTTTAAGGGAGAAGGATGGGGAAGAGAGGTGGACCTCCGGGTACCTCTCACCGAACGAAATGCGGCATGAGCCACTTTACGTCGATCTTCTGGAAGGTGGTGGTATTTCACCGGTTAAGCCCATTCATGCATTCATTCAACTGCTTAATATTTTAACTGCCATTATTTCCATCATATCTAGGTTGTTAGTCGCTAATATCAAAAGCTAAGCAAGTAAGGTGGGTAATAATCGCGCCTTATGACGCTTTGTACCCTTTACCTGCCCCGCAAGGGATCTGGCGTGAAGTTATGTATGTATGTATCAGGAACTTGAATTGAAAAAAAACATAGTGTTAGATAGTCCATTTATGAGGAAAGCTTTGAGGTATTATATATGATCGCGGTAATAATCTTTTTAGTGGAAAATGTCTAAAATATGGCGGTACGAAGTTCGCGCGGTCTGCTAGTATATATATGTTACGGTAAATCTGATTAATTGAAAAATTATTAATATTTTTACAAAATTATTAATAATAACCACATGTTTTGGTAAATGTGAATAAACGATCGAAATTTATTACTTTTAGTAGTAATTATTAATAATTCACAACACATATTGGTAAAAGTTATAAAATAAATAAAAACCCAATGTTTTTTGACCAGCAGGTATTTATTTATAATATTAAACACAGTCTTACAATTATATTAATTAGAGATCACACAAACAAGGTTAAAACTAACCTAACCTAACCACTTATTTCACTTTCTTTGTTTCACTCACCGCATCGTCACATATCCAAACATGAATGCGCGAGTAAATTACTATACTTATTACTTAAACCGAAAACTAATTATTATCACAAACATAAGATAACAGTAAATCGAACTAAAATTTTGCAATACCGAATTAGTTAGAACTGGACAGCAATTTTTAAAATCACTCAAATTCAAATAATATCAAAATTAATCCAAAAAGGGCATGGACCTTCAGTCTATGGAGAAAGCATAGAGGGCAGGAGACAGGTTTAGCCGGTAAGAGTTCGGCACTACCCAAACTACCTCATACGTGACGTAGTTTGGGTGTCCATGAGGATTCCGACTCCTGACTAGAAAAAAAAACCTAACCTAACCTAAACCTAAACTAAATAACTAACCCTAGTAAGCAACAACAAATAACGTGCACGTGCTTTTAAAACAATAACACCGAGCCAACTAAGTCGAGCCACTTATTACATTTATCACCACTAGGGTTAAACTATTAATAATAACCGACAAATGTGATTAATTTATCACTTTAACCTCGACTTTCGGTAATTATTAATAATAATAGATAATTATTAATAATCTTCAATTAATCACTCTTACCGTGACATATATACATGAAATTATTTGTATATGTAATCTGATTGTCATAAACGGTAATTTTTTTGTGAAACTCAGTATGCAGCTGGTTTCCGAGGGCGATCAGTCCTTCAAGTTAAGTTTCATTCTTTTAAATATGTCGTTTTATATTCGCTTTCAGACAATGGAAAACTGCTACAATATAAGTAAAAAGTAAATTCGCCACCGTCTCAAAGGTATTAAAAACTCGAGTGGGAGATCGGACAATTCCCAAAACTAGACAGACTAAAACTAGACTAGTGGCTTATGGTCCACTCGGCTGCCACATGCCATTTGACATAAAGTTACGTAGTTGTATGCCAAATCAGGGACGGGCGTGACGTCGAATGGTATTTTTATGGTAGGATCATATAAAGTGCATTGTTTTTTTCCTAGTTGGCAAAGATCAAAAACTATGTAAAGTTATTTATACTTTTAAACAATAGTATTTACTTATCGACTAAACCAAGAGAACGAGAATTAATCGAATCTAAATATCGAGGACTCAAAACTTTGTGCCCGGTATGGCAATAGGTTCACCACCACAGAAATAGATCAAGATCTTGATCTATTTCTGTGTTCACCACCTATTCCATTTGGGACGTAAACATAACGGCGAGACGAGGATTAACAGCCTACCTTCGGATAGAAAAAGGCGTGAACTTATGTGATGAATCAATTAACGTTCATAAAAAAACAAAACATCCACGGGCATAGATGAAAATGAATCATCATTACATTGTACAAAACAAAGTCGCTTTCCGCTGTCTGTCCTCTTATATGCTTATATCTTTGGAACTACGCAACAGATTTTGATGCAGTTTTCATTAATGGATACAGGGTATCAACGGGGTTGTTTATTTATATATACTGTAGCAAATAAAAATTGATAATTTTCGAGATTTAGCACTTTATTTACAAACGCTGGCTGAACCCTAAGTGACAGAACAAAACAATGTATCACATTATTATACACCTGAAAAAGGTCTACAAAAGAGTCCGCAATGGTGTATGTCTTTCTCTTAGGGAAATGCCACAAAGGCCATATTTTTTACGCGAAACAAACTCTTCTTCTTGAGCTAGTTATATATAATTCCTCAAAATTATCATATTATTGACCCAGTAGTGGTTTTTATGTCAATATTAGGGAGTTTACTTTATTCCAACGAAAACTGTGAAATTCCTGTACAAATTTAGATGCAGGAACGCCAATGATATAGCTCAAATAATATTATTCAAACATACAATCAAAGTCAAAGTCGAAGAGTCTTAATTTTCTGTGACTCTGTAACGATATAATTAATAAACTACTCGACCTACTGGAACTACTCAAAAACAGTGGTAGAGCCAAGCAGTTCGTTGCATGGATGGGCCGGCTCGACCGGTGAAATACCACGAGCTCTCAGAATTTCGACGTAAAGTATCTCATGCCGCGTTTCGTTCGGTGAGAGAGGTACCCGGAGGCTCACCTCCCTTCCCCATCCTTTTCCATCCTACTCCCTTAAAGGTCCACAACGCAACTGTAACACTATATGTGTTGCAGGTGTCCATGTGCGGCGCTGTTTACTTATCATCAGTTGACACGGATGCTCGTTTGCCCTCCTTTGCCATAAAAAAACCGATTTCAAATATTCTTACACCATTGGAAAGCCGCATTCACCCAGAGTAACATAGGCCATCATTGTCGTCATCGCCCTTTCGTTTGTACTCGAGTAACACCGCGTGGCGGTAAGCTAGTCTATAATAATTTTATTTCATATAATGTACATGCAATATACATGAGAATAATTTGTATTTATTTATCTTAGAACGATAAAGGCGCGATTGTATTTCAAATAAAAATCGTTCATGGCTATAATACGATTGTAACTAAAGATAATGGATATTTTAAAAAAAGATAATAATTATCATAAATGGATGGGTTATTGTAAAAAAAATCACATGACTGTTTCGGTATAGATATAATTTGGAAGGCAATTACTACTGCCGCGTTACTGGCTTGATAAAATATGGTGTAAGTAATGTTGTTTTTTAATGTTGAGCCACGTGGTTAACTGCATGAATGGGCCGGTGATGAACGAAGTGGCTCATGATGCGTTTCGTTCGGTAACATATACGGCGTTCATACGGTAGAGATTGCAACCCGGTATGTTTCTCAACCCGGCCCGGTCCGGTAGCTTTCGTCGGTGTATCGAGCGGGGTACCGGCGGGTATCAAATTTTAGCAACGAAACTTTCAAAGTATTTTATGATTTATTTCTATAAATGAATGGAAAAAAAGCAATTATTCAAGGTTTATATTTATTTCAAACTAGATTCTCAACAATTATCTCAATAATCAGTCTCTAAAAATCACAATTAATACTGGACAGAAAAGTTGACATTATTTGACAATAGTATTAAAAAAAAAAGAAACTAATAACGCAAAAAAGTAAAGTTAAACATAAGGTATTAAACAAAAAAAATATCACTTGTAGAAAAGCGAAACTTCATTAATTAAGTTGACAAAAATCATACGACGAACTAGAATCTTCAAGAATAGAGACTACCTGGTGCTCCGTTTACAAAATTTTCCATCATACGACGTCAATTATTTAACAAAAAAAAATGTGTCGAAACAACAAAATACGTCGCGACTGCATCACATACATAGGATTAAGCGTCATATTGATGGGAACATTATATAGAGGTTTTGAGAAGACAAAATTAGTTAATTAGAGGTGTTTACACTTATTTTCCTAGTTGAAAATTCGATATAAAAAAAGGTTGTTTAAGAAATTCTTAATGCAAAGGTATTATTTACACCGGCTCATAAGGACAATTCAAGAAAATACATACATACATAACTTCACGCCAAATCCCTTGCGGGGTAGGCAGAGAGAACAGAGCGCCATAAGGCACGATTCTTACACGCCTCACTCGCTTCGTTGACTTTCATAACTCTTTTCATGCACGCGCGTCGGTTTTTGAGGCTCCTAACATCACCTTCCTCCAGAACACGTTCTGTTTGGTCATGGAATGTGTGTCTTGGCCGTCCTCGACTCCTACATCCATCCGCTTTTGTATATCTGATTAGTCAGTCTTGCATCAACCATTCTTTCTACATGTCCGAACCATCGGAGCATGCCCTTTCTTACTTTTACACCGACACTCTCTTTCAAACCAACTTCCTTCCTTACAACCTTGTTTTCTACGCGGTCAGCGAGAGTCACTCCGCAGATTTTGCTTATTTATGCTTTTTCTGTCTATTCAAGAAAATTACAAAAGGAAATCGTTAAATCGAGTATATAATTAAATTTAGTTAAAATAATAATACATATACTACTTTGGTTATTTAGACTAGTGTGTATTCACTACTACTGATTAAACAAGTAGTGAAATCTTAAAGATTAGGTTATAATGTATATAATAATATTAGCAACAAAAAATATTAACAATAAAGTTATGTGTGATAAATATCGATGACTGAAAACTTTGTGCCCCGGCATGGCAATAGGTTCGCCACCTATTCCATTTGGGACGTAAACATGACGACGAATCGAGGCTTAACAACAGCCACTGCCTACATCTGCACCTGAAGAAAAAGACGTAAGGTTGTGTTATGTTTTTTTTTTATTATTTGAAAGCTGATGCTTCTCGTGAGGTTTTATACTGATATTCCACAAATCAGACCAGATCTGGCAACTGGAAACTAATGAAGGCTTAGTTTTTGTTTGATAAGGAAGAATAATTTATAATAACACTAATTGACCCGGCGAACTTGTTCCGCATCACAAGTAATAAATGAGTAAATTTTGGATACGATACAATTTGTGCTATTTATCGGCTTTAACTGCTGTCCCGCTATTTTAATACTGCAATATTTTCGAAAATATTCGTTTAAATTGCATGCTGTAAAGCGCTAAGATCATCATATTACATGCACAATCTATTTAAGACACTTAATTGGATGAAAATTAATGCTGTAATGTTTATAATCGCTTCGTAAATAAGCCATTATTTTTCGGAAGAAGTAAAAAAATAAAAATGGTCATTGTGGGTTATCCCTAAGAGATAGACATGAGCCCTCGCGGACTTTTTTGTAGACCTTCTGAAGGTGTTTA
Source organism: Euproctis similis (assembly GCA_905147225.2). Lineage (NCBI taxonomy): Eukaryota > Metazoa > Arthropoda > Insecta > Lepidoptera > Erebidae > Euproctis > Euproctis similis. The sequence continues at coordinate 7,925,845 of LR990107.1, forward strand.
ATAATGTAGAACATTGTTTTGATCTATCACTTATGGTTCAGCCAGCGTTTGCAATTAAAGTGCTAAATCTCGAAAATTATCATTTTTTCTTTACGACACCATATTATATTATGAATTATAGATCAAAATCACTCCGTCAAAACCCTCTAACTAATAAAAAAAACGCATCAAAATCAGTTGCGTAGCGTTAAAGTTATAAGCATATAAGGGGACAGACAGCGGAAAGCGACTTTGTTTTATACTATGTAATGATATCGCGCTGGTATTAACTGATAATAAATAAATACATTGTCTCAGTCGAAACTAAAACTAATTTTCTATACAGATAAGTTTATAATAATTATTATAATCATACATAAAAGTTACAACAAGTATTTATAATTTAAAACCTCGTGGATTTTTTAATTTATCATTTTAATAAAATAATTACAATTACAAACACAAGTGAGAAATATGAAAATTACATGTGAAGTATTTTCGGGATCAATCAGATTAAGAAACTAAATTTAGACGTTTATTTATTATACAAGACATATGAATGAATTACATTATATCATCATCATTATCATCATATAAATAAAATTAAATTGTCTGTTTGTAACATCGAAATACTGCCTTCTACATTGTATACGAAATTCATATGAATATATATACGGTACGTACTCTATAATAACATTTTTTTCTACAATTTTTGTCTGTCTATCTATCTGTTAGTTCCGTTAATTTCTGAAATGGCTAGACCGATTCCCACCCGAGTACAAATATCTATGACAAGCATGAATGTTTGTATGGCGTCTGGGTGTTTTTTTGTGTATTATAAAATTAAAAGTATGTATTAACAAAAAATATAAATATATATAAGTATGTAATAATATCCGTTATCTAGTATCCATAGCGCAAGCGTTTATTTGCTTAGTTTGGAACTAGAAGGCGCTGTGTGTATTGTGTCCAAGATATTATTATTAATATTGCCACGCTGAATGGCAATGATAATCCTCTGTGCAAAGAATAGACCAGCCATCTGGTCGCGAGAGGCTTCGATCAGTCGTTTAGCAAAATAAATAAAAACAAGGTACGGCATGTAAAAACAATTTATGATGCAAGATTGTCTAAGCAGATAAATAGTGCAAAGGCAGAAGGATGTAGGAGTCGAGGAAGTTGATGTCAGGAGCTATAAATAACCGAAGAGGGTGTATGAAAACAGTTAGGACAATCTAAGAAGCGAGTGAGGTGTGTAAGAACCATAAAATATAGCATAGACTGTAGTAGATAGCACATGTCAGTAAAAATGTACTACTAATCATCACTGACAGCGCAACAGCGAGTAAGCGATTCTCAGGATGCTTATAATTCAACACATGCACAATAACTAAGTAAAAAGTTGACACTCGAACACATTGATAAGTTTCTCATACTTCATCAACCCATTTTTGGTCTCGTTATTTGGGTGACTAATGCCGATCTATTATTCTTATCTCTATGGTAAGAACGACATCGCCTTATGACGCTCTGTTCTCTCTGCCTACCGCGCAAAAGACTTGGGACGTAAATCGATGTATCTATGTCTGATGCAATTATAGTATTACATTCTTGGGACGCTAACCTTTTTCATACACAACGGATATTGATAAAAAAAATACAAGAAAATCTCTTCCAACAAACAAAAAAAAAATCGAAAAGAAAACTTAATCTTTTTCGAAGACTGTTAAATCTCTAATAAAGACCACTTATATTCGTTTTTATTCGATATCTCCATTTCACAGACGTCGCTGTGGTACAATTTTATTATAAGTAGTGAAAGGAAGGGCAAGGAGGTCCTCGATTTACATTATGTATGAAAGCCTGAGACGAGTGGCTCAGTGGCGCCTCTAGCGGCTAAATGTAATCTCATTTGTCCTCACAATAGGCACAGAGAAGTACAGACAGACTCACTCCGCAGTAAATCAAATTAAGTGCTGTTAGGAAGCTATTACAGTAGTCTGGATATCTACAATTGCCCTTCTGTCTTTTGTAAATTAACTTCTATTACAATTTTGACGTTTATTTGACATTGTGTAAATTTTATTTTTATGGGTTATGGACACAAAAAAGCAGAAAGAAGCAGCGACAAACCATTAATTTAAGATACATAGGATTTAATATAAATGTTGATCATCCTTCTTTGTGTCACAGTAATAACAAAATGTACCATCTTTGTAAAGACACGTCTTCATTATGGTAAATTAAAAAAAAAACTACACTATGGAAATGTCTATTCTCATTAACAGCATCGTGTTGACAGAATGGACTATATTTAGCTGTTCAGTCTGTCAGTCTTGGTTTCATTTTACGGTACATATTTATTTTCAAAGTAGTTGTTACACCAAGCTCCGTTCGCGTGGTCATTCTAACGACAGCTTTTTCCAGAGACATCCTAGGCCATAATGAAATAAACCCAAGCTCATGATGTAGCTAGTCTAACGTCAATCAATCTCGTATTGACAGGAAGATATCTCACAAATCATTCTTAAGTCCTATCTGGACTTATAGTTTAGAAAAGACATTAACACAAATCTCTGATAATATCTTAATTTTTTTTGTATAGTTGCGATTTTTTTATGAAACCTGAGGGTAAACGAGCAAGCTAGTCTCCTGGTGGTAACAGAAGCGTTGCCGGCCTTTATGTATAGAATATGGGCCTCCGGATACCTCTTTCACCCAAAAAACGGCGTTTCAACAATTCACCGGTCGAGCCGGCCTATTCATGCAGCGGACTGCATGGCACTGTTATTTTCCATTTAATTACTATCCCTGTGTTCAAATAATTAATACTCTTGTAATACACTCGAGAGCAATGAATCCGGGTCACTTAAAGAATCCTAAAAATCTCGGAAACTAAAAATGCTAGGTTAATGCAATAAATTGTATTTAATAGACAATGTAATACTCCTTAAATGAAGGTATTAAAACTTCTTAGTTATTGTAAAGTTATATCATAAAAAAAACAAATTTGAAAAAGGGCCACTTTCGAAGATGGAACTACGAAATTACAGCATTTGGTTTTGCTTTTGTTTGTAATCTGTCATTTATGTGGGTACATAAACCATGTTGATAGTGCTCTATATTCATTATTCAAGCTGAAATTATGTCGCTTACGCCTGAAGAATGCACCAGAATACTTACAATGCTGGAAACCGGCCGGAGTCAGCGCGATACAGCCAGGACTGTTGGTGTGTCGCTGTCAACAGTACAAAGAGTTCTCCGACGTTACGAAGAAACTGGTTCTAACCTACGCAGACCAGGAACGGGCAGAACCAGGTATACCACAGCACGAGAAGACCGATACTTGGTGAACACCATGCTTCGAAATCGCTTTCTCACAGGAACTGAACTCACCAATCAGTTTCGACGCCTCGGAGGAAGTAACCCAAGTGCATGGACAGTAAGACGTCGGCTTGCTGAATCTAACTTAAAACCCCTTAGACCTGCAAACGGCCCTAAACTGGAGCGTGGGCATCGTATTTCAAGACTAAGATATGCCCAGAGCCACGTAAATTGGAGTATTGAAGATTGGTCAAAAGTTATGTTCTCCGACGAATCAAAATTTATGCTCTACAAGCACGATGGAAGACACAGAGTGTATCGAAGACCAGGGGAAAGATTCAAGCAAGCATGCATCAAGGAAAAAGTAGCCTACGGTGGTGGGTCTGTACTTGTGTGGGCCGGAATTTCTTCTGAAAGTCGCACAGAGCTGGTGATCATAGAAAACGGCTCTTTAACTAGCGTAAGATATGTGGAAGAAATCCTCAATGATCACGTTGGTCCATTTATGGTCAATTTAGGTGAGGATGCTATATTTATGCATGACAATGCCCGACCTCATACAGGTAGGATTGTGAATGACTACCTTCAAGAGATGAACATTACTCGTATGGAGTGGCCAGCGCGCAGCCCGGATATCAACCCGATCGAGCATGCTTGGGACGAGCTAGGCAGATGCGTAAAACAACGAAACCCTCCCCCAATCACGCTTCGTGAGCTCAAAATTGCTCTCACAGAGGAATGGGAGAATATTCCCCAAAATCGTATAAGGAACTTGGTGTACAGCATGCCAAACCGCGTAAACGCAGTAATGGAAGCACGAGGAGGCAATACGAAGTATTAAAATTCAAGAAAATCGTAATAAAGTTCAAAAATTTCATGTTTCCTATTTTTGTTTTAAGGAGAGATCAGCAGATTTTTTCTTTATGTAATTTTGTGTTAATAAAATGTATGGTGACTCATATTTTTTTTACTTTCATTTAAGGAGTATTACATTGTCTATTAAATACAATTTATTGCATTAACCTATCATTTTTAGTTTCCGAGATTTTTAACATTCTTTAAGTGACCCGGATTCATTGCTCTCGAGAGTATATATATATATATTAATAATAAAGTCTGAATAATTAATTAGAAAATGAATAGAGAGACAAATTGGCTAGACTAGCATCGATAAATAATTCCGTGTCTGTAAATTCATGTCAAGTCTATATCGTAGTGGTCTTGCATTTCAAACGTCCGTCAGTAGCCGTCCCGTTCTGTGCCGTATCGTGCCGTTTCCGCATTATCGGCCCTCGACTTAAATTTCAACTCCGGTTATAGCTTTAAAGCTTTAAAGCTATAGCTTTATAACCGGTTATAACCGGAACACATAACAGATATCTACAATATCGATTGAATTTTTTTGTATTCAATTTTATGATTCCTCTTTATATAATGTTTCTCGATATGAACATAATATCATAACATAATTATGAATATAATAACTATGATAAATTATATCGATTTTAACAGTGCTTTCGTAATTGGAAATCTATTTTATATAGTCAAAACTTTAATAGAAATAAAAATAAGACTATTTCTTTATGTGTAATCACTCAGTGTAAATTAGCAATTGTTTTCCAATATTATGTATGAATGAACAATAGCGTGAAACTTTCAGCATTGAGGGAGTAAATGTACCTACTTTTTAATATTAATACATTTTTAATATGTCAACTAAATAAGGATTTGTGTGCAGTTAAATTCAGCTATTTTATTCATGCGAGCATACAATGTAACTATACGTTTTACTGCTACAGATGCAATAAACAATTCTCTTTAGTAGTTGGCTTGTTTTTATTTTATTTTTCTCTCATACCTCTCACATGTGATGTGATCTTGTTGCATGCAAATAAACATTCAAACATTACGGGATGCTCTATAAAGAGAATAATTGTCGACTCAAACGAGCTTGTCAACTCTCTGCGGGCATTTCTCGATAAAATAAAACCGCCCGAGCCAAACTGACATAAAACTAGAAAACGGGACTCTCGGTAATATATTTTTTTAATTTCTGTAATTTTAATTCATTTAAAAAGTATCGTACTTTGTTGAGTTGCAAGTTTTTTTGCGTAAAAGTAATGAAAAAAGCATGCTCTGATGAATGGGACACTTCGGAAAAAAAATAAAAAGAGTAAACCTTTATGCTTGTAAAAAGTTTAGTTTTTTCAGTTTGTTTTATTTACTAGTCGCGTCAATTCTCAAATTGATCCATCCTTTATTTAGAATGTACTGTGGTTGCGACATTTCAACTGTTCAAAGCTATCGTTACTAAGTATATACCTTTTACTTCCCATCTACTCGAGAGTTTGTTAATCCTAGACCTTTGTTTGGATTTGACAAAAGGTGTCAAAACTGACATTTGATTTGTCAAATCCAGAACCAGCCGAGCTTCCAACGATTGAACTATGAATCCATTTTTAGTTAAGCTGTTTTTTTGTTGCAGATTGTAGACATCTATAAATAAAATGGCTGTTGCAAGTTTGTTATAGTCGCCGATCATAATAATTATTGTATTTTATTCTTTTATTTTCTTTTTCAAGATTTCGTGACGATTAAATTGTTCACGCAACTTATTAAGGGGTCAGACCTATTTAATAAATAGCACAGTATAGCGATCATAGGACTGTATGCCTATTTCTGTACTGGCCACTTACAGAAAAAATGGATTTGTGTATGAGAATGCTATGGAAAAAATGTGAATATTTAAAAAAAGAACATTTTTTTTTTTACTAAATATAGACGGCACTCTACATGAAAAAAGGTGTGACATGACATAATTTAAATTAAATTTTGGTCCACTTGTACCTACGTGATGTAACTACTCAAACTCAAATATGTACCCAACCTAAACTAAAACTCCAATTTGATTCAATAGGTCAATGTTGGGAATTACATTATTGAAGTACATTAAGCAAATGTACTTTCTCAAGTCGAGCATTTCCAGTATTTAATTTAACCTTCACAGTTAATTATTTTATAGGATTTCTTAAATAATTTCCATAATAATTATACAGTGGTAGAGCCAAACAGTTCGCTGCATGAATATGAAATACCACGACCTCTCAGAAGATCGACGTAAAGTGACTCATGCTGCGTTTCGTTCGGTGAGAGAGGTACCCGGAGGCCCAACCCCCTTCCCCATCTTTCCCTATTCCCTAACCCTTAAAGGTCGGCAACGCAACAGTATATGTGTTGCTGATGTCCATGGGCGGCGTTGGTTGCTTACCTTCAGGTGACACGCCTGCTTGTTTGCCCTCCTATCCCATAATGAAAAAAAAACTATAAATTATGAAGTATTTTAACAAAAACACGATGATAAAGCCCCGCTGTTTGCTTCTAGGCTATCTCTAATAACGGATAGTGCGTCATGCCGCGTTTGTTTGTGAATACAGCCGTGCAGCCCGTGTCCACCCCATTTTTAAGGCAGGCAACTGTGGCTCTCTTGGGGTTTTAGTTGTTCATGGGCAGGCCTTGTAACTTACCAACAGACGACGCACTAAACTGTGGGCCCTCTTTTCCATAAAAATAATTTATATATGTATAATAATATCTTTTTAGACATCAGATAAATAATAAAATCAGCAAGTATTTCAATACTTAAATAAAAACTAAGCTCTTGTAAATATTGTAGGAATGACGTTAATTTTAGCTTTGTTATTATCGAAAACAAGGTTATTATTTGAAGAATAGTTGAGTATTTGAGGACACCAATCGTTTGTGTCATTGTATGTATTTATTTTGTTTCACGCGTTTTGTACCAATAGCTTTGGGTAGTATTCGATCATGTTACTAGAAAAATATACCCATTTTCCCCTACGGCCTAGACGGCGAGTGTATTAAGCTAAAACACGTGGATTTAATGTTATCTTTAGGGAGTAAAAATATTTCTATAAAAAATTCTTATTTTTAATATAAAAATATGAGGCTCTGCTCAATAACTCCGCAGTAATTTTAGAGTTTGAAACAGCATATTAATGGTTGTATGATTGTTTACTTTTAAATAATTGGGAATTCTTGAATTGGCTAATGTTTTGTTCAGAATTTAGGTGAATTACGCACGAATTGTTTGTATGAATGCGTGTTCCTATATGCGTGGGTGGGCTAAAACGAATTAAATATCATTCATTTGCCAGCATCTAGAATTACGAGTCCCGCGTTTGTATAGGAAAGGGGAGCAAACGAGCGGGCGACCTCGACCACCAATATACATCAAAACAACTTTTAGGATTATATCGCGTTTATTTCCTATTTATTTATATTTATTTCCCGACGTTTCGAACTCTTTATAGAGATCATTTTCACGAGTGAAAGTAAAGAGTTCGAAACGTCGGGAAATAAATATAAATAAATAATAAATAAACGCGATATAATCCTAAAAGGTTGTTTTGATGAGTGAGATTCGCGAAAGTCTTAGAAATAAACACCTATATATACTTCCAAGAGTTTTAAAATGGCCAGCGTTTAAGATGGGATAGCGGGCTAGGAATAAGAAGTGATTAGGTGTATGGGTGAATCTTAACCAACTAAACATGGTATAAACCAAGTTACACGCAGGTGATGGTATTTCTCTGGTAGAGCCAGCAGATCATACAACGAACTGAGTGGCTCTACACACTTTCTCGTAATTCATCTCATCTGAGGTCTAGGTCTAGTCTATAACAATAGCTTATAGACTTTAGCATTACATTTTAGTATAGAAATATTATAATAAAACGAAGCTTAAAGATACGTAATGAGTTTAAGTTGAATGGTTTTCCTCTAGTTCTGTGTCGTCACGTTATTAATGGCCCACCCCCCAGGACTGTTATAGCGCGCAGCCGCACACCGCCGCCGCCGCGCCGGCTCGCTTGTTTTGTCTTAACTCCTTTTCACTTTATGCTATTTCGGTCACGATCCAGATTCTCTTCAACGCCCGTTTCAATCGCTAGAAAACACATAAATAATACTACTCATAGTTACTGATTTTGGGTGATTTTCAATTATGCCATAGGGAATCCTATGGCATAATTGAAAATGACTCATCAATCTGGTGATAGGAGACTAACGCCGCCCATGGACAACTCCAACACCGAGAGCGTCGTTCGTGGCTCGCCTCTAAGATTAGATGTTAAGTGAAATGATTACGGAAAGGGAAAGAGAGTGGTCGTCCGGATTACCCATTCGACGTATTTAACCGGTCGAGCCGGCCCATTCATGCAAGGAACTGTATACGCCAGCCAAAAAATCATTATAACGTCACATGAAGTTCAGATACATTCTTGGAGTCGGTCGGCTGCAACTAACTATTTATAAGTCTGTATGTTGGTGAGTTATTATTAGACGTTCAGCATCGACGGTGTTACTGGTATTATTGAACGGCGGCACTGAAGCGAAGACGCGCCGAGCGGAGACGTTGAAAGAAGAAGACATTCCTTTTGAGACGGAAACGAGCGCTGGAATGATCTTGCCAAGCTGATATTGTATTCTTTAGCTAGAGATTTTATTTCTGCGCGACGTGTTGCGTAGTAACAGTACAACACATGACTGCGTCTATACATTGGAGATATCAGGGGAAAAATACACGTGTGTTTTTTATTGGATATTCTATAAATGTATTTTACCAAAAAATGTACTGCATTTTCATTTAGCTCAGATTTGCATCGGTAAGGAATAAATGTGAATAAAGAATGGGCGACATATGGATAATGTTATTTTTATGATAAGATTTAATGAAAATAGCAAGCAGCAAACGCCGCCCATGGACACCTGAATACGGATAGCGTAACACTTGTATTGCCATCCATTACAATGGTATATGGTAGGGATCGGAAATGGGATTGGAAGAGAAGAGGAAAGGGTTATCCCCTGGATACCTCTCTCACCGAGCGAAACGCGATATGAGACCACTTTACGTCGATATTCTGAGAGGTCGTGTTATTTCACCGGTCGAGCCTGCCCTTACATGCAGCGAACTGCGTGGCTCTACCACTGTCAAAGACGACGTCAACGTACCCGCTATTGATCACACTGTTAGTCAATAGCGGGTTCGTTTAACGTAACAAAAGTATCTAAATATGTTAAGCAATAAATAAAAAAAGCATATTTATTGTTACAACATAATTCAATTATGTTATTATATTTAATAGCTAATTATTTATACGCAGTTATAATTTTGAATAACATTTTTATAGTTCATTCAGTTTGATCTGGATCGTTCTTTTCGCGAACGAATTTATCTTAAATCGAAATCAATTGGGAACTTTATTGACATAGGTAATATGTTTTTGTCGTCAATGGTTTGAAGAGACACGTTGTGTGTATGTCTGGCTCTATAGAAAATAATATTAAATATCTGTAGCCCATATTAGGTTAAAATCTTTAACGTTTGAGAAAAAAGTCAAGTAAACAAATCGGGCGACTTCAGCGTGGCACTGCGGCCAGACTTCTGGGCACGTTGCCAGTAGACCGAGACGCGAACAAATTAGATTTCAGCTGGTTTCTTTTTTATGGTATAGGAGGGCAAACGAGCAGGCGTGTCACCTGATGGTAAGCAACCAACGCCGCCCATGGACACCAGCAACACATATAGTGTTACTGTTGCGTTGCCAACCTTTAAGGGATACGGGATAGGGAAGGATGAAGTATGGGGGTGGGCCTACGGGTACCTCTCTTACCAAACGAAACGCGGCGATCTTCTGAGAGGACATGGTCATATTTCACCGGTCGAGCCGGCCCATTCATGCAGCGAACTGCTTGGCTCTACCACTGTTAAATAATTGTTCTAATAGTTGTTTTCTTTAATAGTTTTTGAATTATATATAAATAAATAGGTTAATAGACATCTAATATGACAAGAGTTTTTAAAGTCGAAGAAACGTCGAGTGAGTTATGTAAGAATCGAGTCTTATGGCGCACTGTTCTCTCTGCCTACGCCGATGAAATTATGCCGCGAAAATACATAACAAATAAACAACACGCGATTGATTTAAAATAATAACCCGTTGATATGGCCATACATTTTCAAATTGCCATTCAATCAACAAAGTCACCAAACAACGGCGGCGATCGAAGTGGTACCCAGCTATAATTGCAGAGAGCAAATATTTGGACAGTAAACACCGAGTTAATACAACTGTTTACATTGGAATCACATACCTTTGTGCTTTATGTCCATACAATACGAATGCATCAATATCATGTTATACCTGGATATAAAAATAATTAATGTACCTATTTATTGTGGTTAATACAATTGTTTTTTTGTTTTTTTTTTATGGGATAGGAGGCCAAACGAGCAGGCGTGTCACCTGATGGTAAGCAACCAACGCAGCCCATTGACACCAGCAACATATATAGTTGCACATATAGTATTACTGTTGCGTTGCCGACCTTTAAGGGATAGGGGAAAGGAAAGGATGGAGAAAGGGGGTGGGCCTTCGGGTACTTCTCTTACCGAACGAAATGCGGCATGGGCCACTTTACGTCGATCTTCTGAGAGGTCATGGTATTTCAACGGTCGAGCCGGCCCATTCATGCAGCGCACTGCTTGGCTCTACCACTGTGTACTACCCTTGAAATCTCTTTTATGTTTGATCATGTTCACTAATTATTTAAATAGGCCAAATATTTTATTGGACGGAGAGTTTTCTGCTCTCTACTCCGTCTGTTAATGGTGTGAAGCTATATATGTACATAGTATATGTAGGCAGAGAAAACAGAGGGCTATAAGGCCCGATTTTTTTAGATATACAGGGTTAATTTTAATATACTAATACTATTCTACACATAGCTCCTTTGTGTCATTCTAAACAACTTTTCTTTTATCAGTTTTACAAAAACCTAAAACTCTAGTAAAAAAACGATTTTTAAGATTTAATTGTACCATCTGACACTTTGTAACTCTGTATTTTGTACTAAACGTACCTATTTCACCCGATTTTCATTCAGAGTAGCAGCTCTGTTTATGCATCTAAACAAGAGAAGCGAGTTCCCGCGCTTTCTACACGAAACTGCTTTTAATTCACATACCCAATCGGATATCGTGTAGATTACGAAATTAAAGGTGTTAGAAATGTATTTTAGGCTAATACACTTAAAATTTAATGTATTTCAGGAAATTTGAATTATTTACCTACCTATTTAATGTGGGTATTTAAGTGAAAACTCGATTATTCCGCCCACGATATTAAGCATTCGAGATTATTCAGACATACCAACTGCGACTAATTACATTTATTATATACTTGCCACCGCAAGTCGAACATACTCATACATAAAGTTAAAAAACATGTCGAAACGTGATCCTGCGCACGATCTCGGCTCCACACGTTTACTCCAACTGAATGGCATTCGTCACTTTACCAATTCGCACACAATGAGATGACACGCGCGGTACATCAAACGTCACGGGCGGTAACTTACGGGCGACTAAACTAACATATGTTTGGCTAATGACCTACGGGAGCAATCAAAGTACAAATGCCGCGTGACCTTGCCCCGCTACCCCCCCATACCGTTGTCACTCGGTGCGCTCAATGCAATACGTAGACTTAGTTAATATTTTACAACTACGATTTTAATTATTTAAATTTGTTTAAAATGAAAAAAAAAATAAAATTGTGATTTTTAAAAAGTCGTAGAACAAAAGAGTTAGGTAATTACCTACAGAATATACCCTTAGCTAATTATTAGTATATTTGAAATAACCCTGTATATCTCATGTCATTCATGCTTGTCGATTTTGAGGGTCCTGACATTACGTTCCTAAAAGGCTTGTTCTATTTGGTCATGGAAAGTGTGTGACTTGTGACCGTCCTCGGCTCGTTGCATTTGCTTTTACATTGTATATTTGCTTAGTAAATCCTAAATCTAGTAGACCAGTAGTACGATCATTTCATAATGCATAGTGTCTTAGTTTTGAGAGATGGGAAAATAATCGATAAATTGCAAGTAAAAAAAAAATAAGAACGACAATCTCATTTTTTATTACCGTGAGTAAACTATTCCACCTACTCTTGAAACATATGCCGTTGGGCACGTTCGCTGACTCAGGTCCACCTCGAATGGAAGCACGTATTCAGTTAAAAGTTTTGAATATACAGTGTAACCTCCATATTATGATATATTTTTAAATATTTTAACAGTAATAGAACGTGTTCTGGAGGAAGAGGATATTAGGAGCCTCAAAAATCGACACGCGTGCATGAAAAGAATTATGAAACTCATTGAAGCGAGTAAGGCGTGTAAGAATCGTGCCTTATGGCGCTCCGTTCTCTCTGCCTACCCAGCAAGGGATTTGGCGTGAAGTCATGTATGTATGTATTTTAATAGTTGCCGTCGTTGGTTTGCTCACACATTGCACCCTTCTGTATGTCAGGGTAGTTCATTTGCTTTTCATTAATTATATTTTATTTTCAACTACTTATAACTTAATTTAGCCCGTTGTTTCACACTTCAATAGTTAGTTTAGTTATTCAGTGTGAAAAATAGTAGTATATATTTACTCATAAACTATTTTATTTAATTATATTAAATATGGTTTGAAAAGAGTATCTTTCACAGAAGTTTCTTGACCGGTTCTTCTCAAGACAGCCTATACAGTCGGCCACTCATGGCGATTGCGTCTGAGTTAACTTGTTCTACGTACGCACTTTCCTCAAGCTTTTGTATTTTTATATTGAATTCAACTATAGTAATCAGTTTAAATTTGCAATTATTGTCTGTTTAATTTAATTTAAAATATCTTTATTTTCATAGGTCTTCCTATAAAAATAAAGATATTTAAAATTTTTTGAATTGCTGTCCATAGAAGTCATATATTTTTTAATGACAAAACTTTGAAGCAATTAAGTTAAAAAAGAGCTTTACGTCCGAATACTGAACCGGATGATATAGGCCGGAAATAACCCTCCAGTTTGTGCTAGTGCATCACAGAGCGGTGGTGGATGACCACATTCCAAAAAATAGTGACTGGGGATAAGAGTGTGTAAGTATCAACAGATTAACCACTTTGTGCCCGGTATAGTAATAGGTTCGCCACTTATTCCATTTGGGACGTTATCATAACGGCGAGTCGACTCTTTACAGCCACTGCCTACACCTTTGGTAGAAAAAGGCGTGAAGTTATGTTATAGTTGTATTATTCATGTAAAATGGGGCAGTATGCACTAAAACCACACCGGTAGTTACAGTCGCGTCTCAACAACAAAACTCTGCTACCAGTGCACGTCCAAAAAGAGGAACTTCGGTCTGCTTGGGTGTCTGTACCTCTCTTTTGTCGCAGTCTCCACACAACTGCAAATCCCACTCTCATTTAATAAACATTTGGGTTATATGAAACGTCAGCTTATTTAAATTATGAAACCAAAAGTAGCTCACGAATACTGTGAAGATGGCGCCACTGTGTTGATGCTCCGACATATATATGTGTGTAACTCTTATAAACATAATTGTAAGAAACGGTGTGAAAACGATGTGTTTACTAAAATTCAAGGATGAATAAAATAGAAATATTCTAAAAACCTATTATTATCATCACCGACAACGAAATACGTGAAGAGTTTTAAGTTATTTATCACAATTTATAACGGCACAACTGCGCAGAGAATCTTGTGATTATGTAGAAAATAGAATGTTCATTCTATACATTGCGAATTTATAAATAAAATATTCGATAAGTATGAGCCAAAGGGCTGTTGTATCAGAAGAGAGAAATGTGACAAGCGACGTTTAGCACGCCAATAGCTTAACATAACATAACTTCACGCCTTTTTCTACCCGAAGGTGTAGGCAGCGGCTGTTAAGCCTCGTCTCGCCGTTATGTTTACGTCCCAACTGGAATAGGTGGCGAACCTATTGCCATATCGGGCATAAAGTTTTCAGTCATCGATATTTTTCCCACATAACTTCCGAAAACTCATTGGTGTGAGCCAGTGTGATGATTCGAACCCGCGACCTCTAGATTTAGAAGCGGGTGCTCGACCACTGGACAACACAGACATTTTTTTAAATATCTAACCAATATCTAGATTATGCTTTTCAGAATATTACTGTTGTATCTCCTTCGCCATGTCCAGGTGCTAAATCTTTATCTAGAGACTCCCTCACTGGTTTGAATTTATTATCTTGGAAGCTATGTGTGCTGACTGACAACATTATGCCCGGTTAAATCATTATAAATTGGTATAATGTTGTCTATGCAATAAGTCCCGCCATCTATACCATTTAGGACGGAAAAATTCTACAAGCCGGTGCTTATGAGACGCTACTTATACCTTCGGGGAGAAATAGAAATATTATTATATTATAAAACAAAGTCGCTTTCCGCTGTCAACGGGATGGTTTTTAAATATAATTCACGTATACTGTAGCAAATAAAAAGTAATAATTTTCGAGATTTAGCACATTATTTGCAAACGATCGCTGAACCCTACGTGATAGATCAAAACAACACAACAAACAAATATTGGACGACAAATATTGGCTTATTTACGAAGCGATTTAAAACATTACACCATTAATTTTCGTCCAATTAAATGTCATATATAGATTGTGCATGTAATATAGTTTAACATGGCCCTTTACAGCATGCAATTTAAACGAATATTGTCGAAGATATTACAGTATTAACATACTCACTCCCTCCTGGGAGTGAGTGTTGGGTGTGGCAGGCGAAGCATGAAAGTAAGGTGAATGCAGTGGAAATGCGTTCTCTGAGAAGTATGTGTGGAGTCACCATTGCGGATCGAATGAAAAATAGCGTGATAAGGCAGAAATGCAAGTTGAAGGATGATGTGGTGACCAAAGTGGAGAGAAGTATGTTAAGATGGTTTGGTCATATTGCAAGAATGGATGAAAGCCGAATGACTAAAAGAGTATACGAAGCGAATGTGAGTGGCAGGGTCGGGATCGGGAGACCAAGACGGAGCTACCACGACCAAATAAGTGGTCTGTTTAAAAAAGGCAAAATGCGTAGCACCCGAAACCGACGTAAATGCATGACGAGATGTATGACTGTGGATGAGGCGAAAGATGTGTGTCAGGATCGTAGCTTGTGGAAAGCCAAAGTCTCTGCCTACCCCCATGGGATACAGGCGTGAGCTTATGTATGTATGTATGTATTAACATAGAGGGACAGCAGTTACGTCGCGCAGTAGTAAGTACCTACGGGCCAAGACGCGTGCCTGTTGAACCTCATAATATCCAAAATTAACTCATTTGTTACTTTTGATGCTGAACAAAGTTCGCTGTGTTAATAAGTATATTTATAAAAAATAAATGCCTGAATTCATGATGTCGTGAATTATGTCTTAAGTCATTTTATTTCCTTATATTCTTACCACACAAAAAGCAGGAGCAAATATATCATTATACCCAAGTTATAAGGTTCCCATTAGTATGCGGCACTCACGCGGGACACTAAAGGCACCCTATGAATTTCAGTAATAAATAACAATCAATACAGCGACAAGGTTGACAGCATATGTAGCAAGGCAATTAGCATCTACAGATTATATATACATATATATAGATAAGTTCTAATACAGCTCTAACAAGGCGAACTATGAAGATTCGTGAAACATATCCAAACAGCTAAATCACGATTTAACTATGACGTCTAAAGTATGTATAACAATAGTTGGCCGTCTCCTTGAATAACGGACTCAGCTCTACGTCATGGACCCGATTTCTCCACGACATATATCATATGGAAGCTGCTGAATATCCTCAAGGTTCAGAGTTATGAAAGTCGAAGAAGCTATTGAGATGTCTAAGAATCGTATCGTATGGCGACGCAACTTTTCTGCCTACTACGCAAGGGACTTGTCGTTAAGTTATATATACATTCATCAATACATATGAAAAAGAAACTAAATAAATTAAACAAGAATATTTGGTTTGGCTGCCAACGAAAAAAAATACTATATACTATAATACCAATTTTAGATGCCTAGAGATATAGGTTAATGGAAATTTTCTCTTGTTTTTTTTTTGCTTATTTCAAAATGAGTCGTATAATAAATGATATTATTTATAACAATAATAATTCTCTATTTGGCAGCCATTTTAAGAATATGACATCACAATGGAAATGGCGAAAACATGTCAATAATAAGGTACCTTTAATAAGTGTAAAATAGTTATCAATTTTCAAACCGATTTTCCGTCGGTTTTCCGGCTTTCGAGATGAAAGAGTAAAGTAAATTTTTTTTCCTTCACAAAATGAGAAGAGCGAGACCGATACTGAGAATGGAGATTTAATCTCCGTCTGCATCTCGCGACGTCGCAGCCAGCAATATAGGCTGGTCTGTCTCCTACTGATTCTCATAAATAGGCAATTACCAAGTTTAATACATTTCGACTTACTTGAATAGTTCAAACGATTATTAATCGAATAATTCTTTTCTGGGTCTGATTATTATTTTGCACACGCATTACATACAAACTGATCTTTTATTTCTATTTTATACTAACGGCATCATGTGAATAAACAAGTAATCATTGCGAAGCCTCAGGCAAAAATCCCTTTCCCGAAGGCAAAAAAAAACATTTTAAAATAAAACGAAAAATGAAATAAACATCAGCTACAAAAATTTGCGTGTATCAGCTGTGAACCAACTAATCTTATCATAACGATAACTGTCTTACCGCTAAACGATAGTAAACTTTGATTTTCCCATAGGGCATAGTGTTACGATTCACAAAAAAATATATAGATACACATTAAGTTTTGTCTCGGTGGCCCACTAGTCAAGCTACCCGCTACTGATTCAGAAGTCGTGGGTTCGATTCACACTAATGATTTCTCGTAATTATTTTCGGAAGTTATGTATGATAAATATAACTAACAACTTTCTGCCCGGTGTAATGACAATAGTTTCGCCATCTATTCCATTTGAGACATAATGAACGATTCGGCGAGTCGTAGCTATAACAGCCGCTGCCTACACTTTTTTTAGTAGAAAAGGGCGTGAAGTTACGTTTTGTTTTCCAATTCATAAATATCAAGGTTCGATTAAGCCATCTTTGTAATATAACGTAAGATGTGTATTCTTAAATTCAGCTTCCTACTTCTGATTACAATAGTGTATCTGAAGGTAGACACGTCAGTTTAACATTGTTCGTAAGACAAAACAGTGAGTTGGATATCTGGTTCATCTGTTAAGCTACCAACAATCGCCATCTACTAAGACACTAGTAATAAAAGACAGGTTAATGTTAGGCAGAAGATATTTGTTATAAATAAGAAATATCAGCAAAATATATATACAAAAAAAACGTGGAACAAAGTTGGCAATAGTCATGGACACAATGAGTTCCGTGTAGTGTACGCCAATCTTCAGTAATGAGGGGCATCCGAAGTATAGGAAAGTTACAATTAGTCACTAATGTGTCTTGTACAAATAAATATGCAAACAAAATATTTTTATACAAGAAATAACAGTAAAAAGTAATATAATAATTTTAATTTTCTTATTATTTTTCATAACGTTCGCCAATTTTTTTTATGAAATAAGCGGGGAAAAGAGCAAGCAGTGAGTAACACCGTGAGTAACCCGTGGACACATGCAGCACAAGATTGCGTTACAGTTACGTTGCCAGCCTATAAGGAGGTAGGATTGGAAGAGCAGGGGAAGGGGGTGGACTCCGGATACCTCCTCTCTTAGCGAAAATACGCGGTACTTCACGTCGATGTCGATATTCTGAACGGGTCGTGGAATTTTATCGGTCAAAAAAGCAAGTGAAGTGTATAAGAATCCCGTATTATTATACGCTCTGTTCGCTGATTTTGCGTAAAGTGATCGACTTTTATACAATTGCTTTTATTAAAAAATAATATTTTGTATTTTTTTATTTTCCTGTTGTTTTTACACTTGACTAGATATATCGATGATATAAGTATCCTCAATTGGATATTCTCAGTAAAACAAAGATTGTAACGCTATCGAAGTATGTATTGAGTTTTTAAGTGGAATCTTAAACAAAAATTCAGAATCATAATCTGTACGCTTTTCTGAGCTCAAAACAATAATATGTATTTGGTTTGGGCCCGGTTTATATTTGAAAAAAAAAAACAATAGTTCATTTGACTGGGTATGATAGTCCCCGTACAGGGACACTGAAAACTAGCGTCTTCCTGTAACATTGTAACTGGTATCAAATTGCGCAACTAGGGACGGCGTTATCTCGTAATTTAGAGATACCAATGTGACAGTTAAACGATATAGCTGCTAAATAATTACAGCACCAGTAATATCACAAGACTATGTTATATATTAGTAATATCAAGTACTACAACAAGTAAAACTATTAGTATTACCTATGATATATAGATATAATGTTTAATTATCCCTAGTAGTGATGTTACGAATGTTAGATTTTGGACATTCGAATGCGAATATTTCTTTTCAGCCTTCGCAAACGCGTTCAAACGATTCTCTGACCTACATTGTACACAAAATTTCATCAAAATCGATCAAGTCAATCAGTGCCGTGTTTTAGTTATTAGTAAGATGCCAAGAAAAATTTTATGACGAAGTTTCATACTTCAAAAACGTGTCTTTTTCCTGATGTAACGCTCCGGGTTGGAGTTTTATAGAATAAATATGAACTATCCCATCTTTTAAGTTGGATAAAACTGCAAACGGTGTGCAAATTTGATTAGAATCGTTTTAGAAATTTGAGAGTCCGTCGCGGAAAAACAACGTGATACGTACTTTTAAGATATTATTATGTTTTTTATAAATTTAATTTTTATATTTTGAAGAGATTGAATTTTCGGTACGAAATTGAAAAACGGTACACCGTCAACATGAGGGTACTGCACAAAATCTACGGAGTGACTCTTCCTAAACGCGTCGAAAACAAAGTTGTAACGAAGGTAAGAAAGGGCATGCTCCGACGATTCGGACATATAGAATTTTAACAGTGGTAGAGCCAAGCAGTTCGCTGCATAAATGGGCCGGCTCGACCGGTGAAATACCATGACCTCTCAGAAGATCGAAGTAAAGTGGCCCATGCCGTGTTTTGTTTAGTGAGAGAGATACCCAGAGGCCCACCCCCCTTCCCCATCCTTTCCTATCCTACTCACTTAAAGGTCGGCAACGCAATTGTAACACTATATGTGTTGCAGGTGTCCATGGGCGGTGCTTATCACTTAGCATCAGGTGAAACACCTGCTCGTTTACCTTCCTATCCCAAAAAAAAGAAAGAATGGATGACCCAAGATTGACTAAGCAGATATACAATGCAAAAAACGGACGGATGTAGGAGTCGCAGACCGCCACGACACACTTTCCATGACTAAATTGAACGAGTTCTGGAAGAAGGTGATGTCAGGAGCCTCAAAAGTCGACGAGCGTGTATGACAAGAATGATGAGAGTCAATGAAGCGAGTGAGGCGTGTATGAATCGTCCCTTCTGGCACTCTGTTCTCTCTGCCTAGCCCGCAAGGGACTTGACGTACAGTTATTTATGTATGTATGTATTGCTCATCTAGTTACCTAACTTAAATAAGGCAGATCCTTAATATAATACTTTTTATACAAATGTAGGTGAATGAACTACTAAACAAAATATAAGTCTTAGTTTTCGTATTATCATTCTATCAATTAATTTCTTTTTTTTTTATTAAAAACATTCGCGAATGCGAATGCGAATGCGAATATCCAAAAACATGTGAATATTCACGTATGCGAATGCGAATATTCGTTACATCACTAATCCCTAGTATTAATTTCGATACCGCATAGCTCATCAAGCTACCATGAGAATTTCCACATCTTTTAATAGACCAGTATTCTTTTTAACTTTACGCCATTTTCTACCCGAAGTTGTAGGTAGCGGCTGTCAAATCTCATCTCGTCTATTTTTACGTCGCAAGATAAGTGGCAGAACCTATTGCCATACAACCGGTACAATGTTGTTAGTTACTGATATTAATCACTCATAAGTACCGATAATAATCCCGAGAAATTATTAGTGCGAGCTCAGTTTCGTGAGTCGACTTTCCACACACATTCTTCTTTCATTTCTTACATCATAAAAATGGCGCCCTCTACCGACTAAAATTCTTTCTCCTAAATAGAGATAGTTCACGAAGGATTCACGAACTTAATGTTCAAACGTTCGGACCGGACTCCTTGTGCCTATACTTCGTGAATCCCAAGGATCATTAATATACACAATATCAGAACTGATGCTGAAGGCTAAGCCAAAATAATAATATGCTGTATACAAATCCCGCACTAATAGCGAGTTTTAAAATGAAAATCAAATAAGAAATCCGTTTCTTACATTAAATCATCCCAATAAATTTGTTCTCTTACGTTTATAATTAAATCACACTTTCGAAGTTGTTTAATAAGGCTTCAGTATGTAGGGATTAAATTTACCTTCTATCTATTACATTATTGCATAGTATAAAACAAAGTCACTTTTCGCTGTCTGCCCCTATAAATGATTATATCTTTAAAACTACGCCACGGATTTTGATGCGGTTTTTTTTTAATAGTTAGAGGGTGTCAATGGTTTTGATCTTTCTTTTATCGGGTAGGAGGACAAACGAGCACGCGTGTCCCCTGATGGTAAGCAACCAACGCCGCCCATAGACACCAGCAACACATATATTGTTACTGTTGCGTTGCCGACCTTTAAGGGATAGGGGATAGGAAAGGATGGGGAAGGGGGTGGGCCTCTGGGTACCTCTCTCACCGAACGAAACGTAGCATGAGCCACTTTGCGTCGGTCTTCTGAGAGGTCGTGGTATTTCACCGGTCGAGCCGAACCATTCATGCAGCGAACTGCTTGGCTCTACCACTGTCAGAAGAGAAGAATGTATAATTCATATATGATGTTGTAAAGAAAAAAATGTTAATTTTCGAGATTCAGCACTTTAATTGCAAACGCTGGCTGAACCCTAAGTGATAGGTCAAAACAATGTTCTACATTATTAAACACCTTTAGAAGGTCTACAAAAAAGTCCGCGACAGCATATGTCTATCTCTTAGGGATAACCCACAATGACCATTTTAAATTTTTTACTTTTTACGAGAAATAATGGCATATTTACGAAGCGATTTCAAACATTACATCATTAATTTTCATCCAATTCGTCTTAATTAGATTGTGAATGTAATATACATGATCCTGGCCCTTTACAGCATGCAATTTAAATGAATATTTTCAAAATATTGCAGTATTAATATAGCGGGACAGCAGTTAAAGCCGATAAATAGCACAAATTGAACCTCATGATGTCCAAAATTTACTCATTTATTACTTTTGATGCGGGACAAAGTGCGCCGGGTCAGCTAGTATCATATAAAATTCTCGCCTGCTCGTCCGATTATCATCAAATGTTGTTGATATATCATCGGAAAGGTCTGAGAATCGCACTACAATTATATTTTTCATCCCCCTAAATAAATAAATATATATGGGTCAACTCCAATTTCTTTTTTTAATCTCTAGGTTTTTTTATGTAATAGCAGCTAAAGGTTTTTTTATTTGTTTATACATAACTTTATATTTTAACAAGACATCGTTCCAACTAGTATATTTAAATATAATTTCACATCAAATTCCGTGTAATATGTAAAGTCGTAACGATAATAGAAAATGTCTTAAATATTGTAAGAAAATGCTATAAAAACAATCAATTTACTTACCTAAATATTACAAAACTTATTTTAGCCATTATATGTGACAAACTAAGGAGGAAGGACACGGAAGACTGTTTGGACATGTGGAAAGAACCGAAGGTAAGAGAATGACTAAACAGATATGCCATGTAAATGTGGGAAGTTGTCTCAGTTAAATAAAAGCACTAGACTTTTTTCAGGATCATACTGACTTTAAAATCGAACTGTAAGATTGATAGCTTTGAACAATCAATCTGAGTGCACGAGAAAGCCAAAAAGGCGAGTGAGGTACGTAAGAATCGTGCTGTCTGCCTATATTCTCACGAGACTTGGCATGAAGTTGTGTTGTTTATTCCTATATTAAAAACCATAGATAGAAAGAGTTAAATATAAAATAATACAACACAATCTTGTCCCTGCTGCTACGATGACATACGGTCTCTGTCTTGAGTTGAACTGACAGCTAAAGTGTAAAAGAAGTCTGGTGTCTATTCCTCTTTATAAATAACACGTCGGTAACTATTTTTATCCGACTGCTCTAGAAAGAGGATAACATTATTGTTCACAGTCAAACATAGATTGACGTTTGTTATTTGAACCCCTCTGCTTCTTTCTTAGTCTCTTTCTTTGTAAATGATTATGTTTAATAAAAATTAACTTATTTATAGTTAGTTTTTGCTAATCGTATTCGTTCAATAATACCAGTATGCGGTTCCATAGAGGATCCGTGAGTGACAAAAAAGTGTCAATTGAAACCCAGAGCCCAGTGGTTCCTCTACCATAGAGACTGTGAAATGGCTAATAAGGACTATCATTAAATCACAGTTCGGTATCATCAAAATACAGTTATATTAATAAGTTATAAGCGTTCCAAAACAGAAATAAATTGTAAATCCTTGAGAGAACGAAGACGCCATGTTTTGTCTACAAAACAAAAATCCCTCGGCTTCTAATAATCAAACAACTCATCAACAATATTGACTTGCTCCCAAAACACAAACACTCACCAGCCAACCACCCCGTGGAAACCATCCAGAAATACACGAGCTAGTATATTTTGAATTGAAATCATTAACTATTTCTATTTGAGAACTGATTATGCTTGTGTACATATTATTATTATGCGTACAGAAATACATTAAAATATAGCTATCTCGTATGTATATTAATAAATACATAACAAAAAATTAGAAAACTTGTTTCTGTTATGTAAGCCGCTGCCTACAACTTTGGGTAATAGTGGTAGAGCCACGCAGTTCGCTGCATGAATGAACCATCTCGACGCACAGAATATCGATGTAAAGTGACTCATGCCAGGTTTCGTGCGGTGAGAGAAGTATCCGGTAGCCCACACCCCCTTCCCCTTCTTTCCCGTCCTACTCTCTTAAAGACCGGCAAAGCTACTGTACGCAACACTCGGTGTCCATGGTCTGCGGTAGATGCTCAGGTGACCCGAGTGTTCCATTGCCCTAGTACTCCATAGAAAAACAAACAGATTACTCGTACTTTGATCTTACCTAAGTACTTGAAGTCACAGCAATTTCAGCAATGAAAACTTTTACATAGATAGATGAACTAACGAAGAATACAGACGACATTGTAACAACAGCCATTGAAACAAAACCTTTAAGAAACAGCACTAGTATATATAGGAGTGTGTATAATTTTATATGAATATAGTACCGGTGTGGGTGGTTGGAGGAGGACAGGGTACTGGAGTGGTAGGGGGTGGGAGAGTTGGTGGTTCGTGAACACGCGAACCTTGGGGCGTGGTTATTATTCTGAAGGTACCGCAGCGCGCGACACAAACCGGCATGTCTAATGTATATCGTATCATTTTAAAGCTAACTATCTCTCTGACTATAATAAAGTTAGTAGGTATCTACGGCAGAAACTGTCTGCCTATTTTTTTTTTAAAAACATTAGCAAAGTTATCACACATACCTACCGTTTAAGTCATGTTTTCACGAAATTTATTTATTACAGTTGAAAGACACTTTTCGGTTATGGATATCATGAGAAGCGTCTGTAACGTTAAAAAACAGTCCGTAAGCGTGTTTAATTTGTTGCTATTATTAAACTAGAAAATCAACTGTTTGTATACTATAGCCTATCTCGTAAAATTTGGAGTTTAATTCTGAAAAGTTGACTGGAATGATCTGTAACTTAGTTGCCATAACATGACATGTCAGTCTGCAACCATCATGCCTTATACACGCCACCACTGAAGATTCCATGCTGACCTTTGGACCTGGCCTGATTTCCTCAACTCCATTCATCTAGTCTACTGTCTATTAGAATTTAGTTTCTAAAATCAGTTTACATTTCTCACTAAAAATTTGAAGTTCTCTTGTCGCACCTAGAACTCGCATCCATATTTATCACACATAACTTGCGAAAAGAATTCCGAGAAAATATTAGTGTGTGCACACGGAATCGATCCCACGACTTCACAATCAGAAGCGGGGAAGCTCAGCCATTAATATAAATGTAATAGTAGTAGTGTTGCTTTCGTATAAGCTTATTAAAGTTATGAAGTCGGTGTCATATCGTATGTAAAGCTTAACATAGACAGCTTATATTTCAAAGTGTATTGAATGTCTTTCATCGATTGTGTTTTGAAGTATAATACATCAAATGATTGCTGTCAGTGTCATATCCGTTTCAACGCCACACAAGACGGTATGGGTACATACTATACATATATAACTTCACGCCAAAACTCTTGCAGGGTGGGTACAGAGAACCGAGTGCCATAAGTCACGATTCTCAAACACGTTACACAATCATTCAACTTTTATTTATCTATAGATATCTAAACGTAGGATCCGTTTTCAATTATTATAATTTACATTTTCTTAAACTATTAGCTTATAGTCTATGAGCTATGTTATCGTTAAGTTTCGTAAAAATTCTTTTACCTACGTGAGCGGTACCATAAGTATAAACTTTAGTTTTTATAATACTGTAGTAGTAGTTTTTGTAGTACTTTCTGCGCCATATGTAGGGTAGGCGTAGGCTTACCGGCTGAACAGTATCACGAAATCACCACAAAGTACATAAATATTGTCAAATATCGCTATAAGAGACCGATTCAACAAGTATGACTTTTAACTAAATATTCACAAAACTATAGTTATTAACAGTTAATATATTTCGTATAGGCATAATATATTTCATTTCAAATGCCCAAATAATATCTGAAGTAAATCAAATTCAAATTGAACTAATTCAATATGAAGTGCTTTTTTCATGTCGGTGGAATTAATCCTACTAGCAGTACATAAATGAAAACCAATTCTGCCATCAGGTTAACCTTAAAAAACTATTATTTAGGTTTTTATTTTAATTTATTTTTTCTTATTTCAATTATGCCAAATTGTATCCCCTATACACTTCGTTAGCTCTTGGGCTATTATCTCTGCCTCTCACTCTCTCCTCTTACTGCCATATTAATGTTTTGCGTTTATGAGTCGCAATGCAGCAAAATTTCAAAACTCCATCCGTCTAAGTATACAATTATTGTTTGAGAGTCTATTGTTGAAGACTTGACTATTATGTTTTTCTCATATAACTCTGTAGGTATAGACAATATAACTGCAACCATACCTATATATTATGTTTCAATAGAAAATGATCTCACGTCAATATTCATAAAATGTAGTGTCCGACCGAAGCTTCGGCTTCGGCTTCGGCCACCTTCGTCCAAAAATCCATCTTCGGCGAGATCTTCGGCTTCGGCTTCGAATCGGCCGACCGAAGGTACGAGAACAGTCGGAATTAAACGAACTGTTACAAACTGTGACTGACAGACCGGACTGCACTTAGTCCAGTACGGATACCTCTATCACCGAGAGAAAAGCGGCATGAGCCACTTTAATCACTTTACCCGATATCTTTCTTTAGCTGTGAATTATAATGAAGAAAATTATTAAATTAGGTACTAATACTTAATAGTATTTTGGGCTTCGGCCGGACACTAATAAAATGTAATGGTAAAAAGCAAAACAAACAACTCAAAAAAAAAGTCTTGTTTTACTATGCATCCTGCAAAACTTTAATTCGTTCTCATTCATCCCGATGTTGACAGAATCGATTACATTTTAGTCGATAGTCTGTATCTCGTGTAAAGTAATCCATTCTTCAATCATCGTGGCGGGCTGTTAAAATTCATTAACAAGATTCCGTTAACGCATTAAACAATGAAGTTTGATTGTTTTATTAAAAGCAATGGCTATTGGCAGCATGTGTGATTTTTGAATTTAGAAAACTAGGATTCGGGAATGTTTTTTTTTTTTTCTTTCCTTTGCTGTTGTTTATTTTCTATTTGGCCATACACATTTTTTATAACAAATTAAAGAAAAATCACAACTGACTAAGAAATGATTTAGATATTATAATAATATGTATGATTCTGTAGTATTTGGTAAGTAATTAGCGCTTGACGCTATTTAGAAAATTAGTGCAGGATGCTGTGCCTCTAAATGAAAAACACAGAATATAAATATATATTTAACAAACGTAACATTCATTTACTTTCAATGGGAGGTGTCAAAAAAACAATATTGCTTAGTACATAATACGAAGCGGAATGACCTTGTCCACTCTAATTGTAGTTACTATTTATAATATCGACGTATGAATTGGTATATGTACTGAAAATAAAAGATATATAACTTTACGTCGATTTTCTGTGAGATCGTGATATTTCGCCGGTCGAGCCGGCCCACGATGAGTACAAACTCATCGTGACTACATATATTTAATTTTACTCGTATGAATTGAATGAAGTAATATGTATTTAATTTTAAAACGAATTATGTGACCAATGATATTTGTTCAATTACTACACAATTTTAATGACGTTCAAGGTTCATTTTTGTAATGAGACAATTCAATGTCTTTATAAACAGCATGCCCTTTTAGCGTCATTATTGTTCCAAATATGATAAAACATAGCTCCAGCTCCAAGTCGCACTCGCACATTCCGTACAGTATACCCTTTAGTAGTATATCTTTTTTTATTGATAGATTGTCTCATAAACAGTTATTTTCCTCATATACGAAGTTTAATAGTGTTATAAGAGACAACTATACCTCAAATCTCCTTATCAAATTAACTATAATGTTAATAAAATGAATAGATAATTCATGTCTCTGTCTGGTGATAAAAAAAAAAAACATCGAGACAAAAACTATACTATGTACCTTACAAATTGGTTAAAACTATTTTTTTTTATTTATTTATTCAATAGTTTAGGAGTTTGTGGCGGAAAAACAGCGTGACACGTCATTTATACATATCAAGATAATAATTCCGCGTTACGTGCAACGTAGATACGACCTTGTACAGATGTGGCGTCGTTCGTCTTGGCCTATAAGACCTATTACAATAGACAAACAACCAAAATTAAATTTAATATTATATTTATTGATAGAGTGTGGCCTGAAAGTGGGATAAACGCGGTCGAAATGAGGTCACTGCGCTAAATTTTAAGAGTGACGCTCGAAAACAAGGTTGTTAGAAAGGAAATTGCATTTAAAGAGAGTGTCAGTGTAAAAGTAAGCAAGGACATATTCCCATGGTTCGGACATGTAGAAAGAATAGATGAATCAAGATTGAAGAAGCAGATATACCTACAGTAAAAAGTGGAAGGATGTAGGAGTCGAAAACGGCCACAACTCAATTTCTATACCGAAATTGAAAGAGTCCTTGAGGAAGGTTATTTTAGGACCTTATGGCGCTTTAATCTCTCTGCCTAGCCCGCAAGGGATTTAACGTGAAGTTATCTATGTACAACCATATCTCTAGCAGCAAATTCTAATTCAATCTAATTTAGCAAATTTGCTGTCAGTGTGTGGGTAATAATTCAGCAGTTTTCCTGTTAGTCACTAAGATATGGCCGGTTATAAGCGACTTATATTCACTACAAACCAGCCTGTAACCCAGTTACGACGAGATACGAAATCTAGTTAATAAATAGTAGTTCAGTACTAATGGTAAGTTGTAGTTTGTATGAATTCAAGTTTACTAATACTTGCAATTCTTTTAAAAATAACAATACATAACATAACTTCACGCTGTTTTCTACCCGAAGGTGTAGGCAGCGGTTGTTAGGTATCGTCTCGCTGTTATGTTTCCGTCCCAAAAGGAATAATAGGTGGCGAACCTATTGCCATACCGGGCACAAAGTTCGAGCACCCCGCTTCTGTATCCTGAAGTCGCGGGTTCGAATCCTCACACTTGCTCACACCAATGACTTTTCGAAGTTCTTTTCGGATGTTGTGTGTGAAAAATATCGGTGACTGAAACCTTTGTGCCCGGTATGGCAATAGATTCGCCACCTATTCCTTTTGGGACGTAAACATAACGGCGAGATGATACCTAACATTCTTTTTATTTACAGGAAGACCTATGATAAAATGGATGGAGTGTGTGAAAGACGACGGCGATGGTGTTGAAGAAGTGAATGATTGAGAAATATTGAAAAGAAAAACCTATTGTGCCGATCCCAAATAGTAATGGGAATAGGGCAGGAAAATTATAACACTGTAATATATACATATAATGATGATATCTAAAATAATTTAAGGAAAATAGACTGAATCATGCAAAATTTCTTTCATGTTATTGTAATAAGCTTTCTGTATTAAAATGTTTTAAAGTTCTTTTTATAACAAAATTGTAGACTTAGTTTATATGAGTTTGCTATTATGAATAAAGACTGGTGTTTTTTATTTGGAGGCTCGGGGCAACGTTTTGTACTTCTCGGGGTATCAAGGGGGCGCAGGTAACGTTTAATTGAAAGAAAAATACATTTAATTGAAATAAAATTACATATATATACATTTTATTTTGCCTAAGCTATTTTAGCGGTCGGTATATGTACACACACTACCGACCTACTACTTGCGGCTCGCCGAATCGTTACGTGGTAAATGGAACAGTTTGCGGAACCTATTGCCATACACCGGGCACAGAGTTATCACTCATCGATATTTATCACACATTACTTTTGAAAAGAATTCCAAGAAATCATTAGTGTGAGCCCAGAATCGATCACACGACTTTTGATTCAGAAGCGTAAAGCTCGACCACTGGACCATATAGAAGAGATTTTATAACATATTTATATATATTAATTGAATGAATTAAAATACTTTCGTAATCTAGCTGGGATTTTATTATTCTTATAGCGGCAAATATACGTCCATCATCTTGAATGCTGCGTAAGATTGCGCTAACCTGATAAGATAACGTTAATATAACCCAAATTGTTACAGACCATTATATTTGCTTTTTTTTCCATTGACATGATACCTATTAATAACCTTTTTGGAGTGGAGAACGTGAGGCACTAAATATATCTGATAATAATTTAAACAAACAAACTCTTCTGTGACAGTATTTCTTTTATGGCTTGACGTCTTCTTGCTACGCGAAGGAATAGGATACTTTCTAGATTCGAACGAAATAGTCAGCAAATGAAATTGCCATACACAATCTTTTTTTTTTTATTGGAAAGGGAAAATGAGCAAGCTGATCACCTGGTGATAAGCAACTTGCGCTGCCCATGGTCATATGCAATACTGGGGCAGTTTTGGTTTTCTTACCGGGAGAGGACAGAGGGCTGGGCTCCAGATCCACGATCAATCATCAATTCGTTTCGGACAAATCGGCATGAGTAACTTTACGTGAATCGCAGTTTTCGAATTCGATTATAAAGTGTGTAGCATTGAACAATTATGTCATCGTAACCATAACTATACACTATATAATCAGCTAAATGAACATCAGTTGGCACGTTACCAGTACTTAAGACATGAAAAAAAAACATGTTATTATTTAATTGTAGATTGCATCACGTCCTATCATTGACATGCGGCATGATATAAAAAAAAACCTGTTGTTGTTGACACAACTGCAGTCAGCAACAATATTTAAGCTTTTATAATCCAAGCTGAGAATAATTTCAGCATCAAAATATAAAAAACAAATAGACCTACTCAGCTAGCTGTCAGTCTTCAATCAATTTTTTGTTTTATATAATAAGCTATACTTTTATATACCCTAGCTTGTACGGACTTATGGAATTTATTGCCTGCAGCTACACCTTTACATATTAAAGGTATGAGTTTATAAAATAATTAATAATATTATATGGTGAAAACAACGATTCCTATTATTTGTATCATTATTTTTATGGTATTATTTAGGTCTCGATGATCCAGTGGTTGAACACACCGCTTCTGAATCAAGAAGTCGCAGATTCTAATCCTGACTCACATCAATTACCTTTCGAACTGGCTGACACCAATCTGACTTATCGAAGTTCTTTTCGGATGTCATGTGTGAAAAATAACGATGACTGAAAACTTTGTGCCCGATATGGCAATAGGTTCGCCACCTATTCCATTTGGGAAGTAAACATAACGGCGAGACGAGGCTTTACAGCTTTCGGGTAACAAAAGCGTGAAGTTATGTTATGTTTCTAATAATAAAGCAATAAAGTTAAAAAATCTTATGGCAATGTTGTCATTTATTATAGTGACATCATGATAATTGATGTTTATTCGCCTTTTAATTTAATTCAATTAATCATTGGTCGGTGTTTTAGATGAATTTGTCTGTATATATGTTTGTATACATTTTATTGTTTTCAGATTAGGTATTTTCATGTTCTTAATTAATTATCTATGACGCTTATATTATTCATTCGGACACATAAAACACAGTGGTCCTCTAGTTTTTCCAAGGTAAGCAACTAAATGCTTGTGTTATGAAAGCTAGATAATGAAAAATTACACACATATTATTGATTACTAGTTGACCCCCGCGGATTTTCTTTCGCGTAAAAAGTGTAATAATTATATAATTGTGGCTTAAACCTAAGAGACATACACCAGTGCGGACTTTTTTGTAGACCTTTTTCAGGTGTATGTATAATAATGTAGTACATTGTTCTGATCTATCACTTTTGGTTAAGACAGTATTTGCAATTATAGTTTTAAATCTTAAAAATTATCACTTTTTTAATACATTCGAAATCAAGATCCGCATCAAAATCTGTTGCGTAGTTCCAGAGATATATGCATATAAGGTGACAGACAGCGGGAAATGACTTTTTTTATGAGATAGGAGGGCAAACGAGCTGGCGTGTCACCTGATGGAAAGCAACCAACGCCACCCATGGACACCAGCAACACATTAGTGTTACTGTTACGTTGCCGACCTTTAAGGGATAGGGGATAGGAAAGGATTGGGAAGGGGGTGGGCCTCCGGATACCTCTCTCACCGAACGAAACGCGGCAAGAGCCACTTTACGTCGGTCTTCTGAGAGGTCATGGTATTTCACCGGTCGAGCCGGCCCATTCATGCAGCGAACTGCTTGGCTCTACCACTGTCAAACTTGTATACTATGTAATGATTGATAAAAATAATTATATGTGTGTTATTTTTAACAAAAGAAAAATATATATGATAACAATAATTTATTATTATTATAAGTACCTATATATATTTTTCTTTTGTAAATACCAACTTATAATACCTTGCTAAAGGGATAAAGTTTAAAAAGTAGGACTAATCGTAGAGATGTGAAAATTTAAGATTATACATATTTTTATTTACTGTTTCATAAAAAAAAAAATTATCGAATGATTAACAAAAAAAATTGGTGTAGACTTCCACATATAACTTACCATTCACAGGCTTGAGAAATAGACGTTGTCCTACTCTCAGAACTATCCTATATGCACGTAAAATTTCATAAGAATCGGTCAAGCCGTTTCGGAGGAGTATGGTTACTAACACTGTGACACGAGAATTTTATACATTAGTTTTGAAGAATTTCGAATGGGTCAGAACAGAAAAAGAAATAACCATGTGCTTACTAAAAATTGTCCTGGTTCCTAAATTGACAAGGAAGATCAATAAGGCAGGGAGTCTTAAACGATTCGTACTTGACCTAATGTACAATATTTACGTGAAATGAATGAAGACCAAAAGACCAAAAGACAAAGTACGGTACGTAGTTAAATCGTAAAAGTGGTGAGGCATTCAAAAAATGTATCCCTATTTAATAGGAGCGTTCCTTTATGTCTTTTCTGGTGGAGGCTAATTCTACGTGACCCTATTACGAATTCCGGACCGCGTGCTTGAGTACCGTACACTCCAGCACGCAGTTAAAATTTCTTATAAATAGGTATTGCAAAATGTTCACTATTCTGTGTTTTATTTTATGGAATAGGAGGGAAAACGAGCAGGCGTGTCACCTGATGGTAAGTGACCAACGACGCCCATGGACACCTTCAACACATATAGCGTTACAGTTGCGTTGCCGACCTTTAAGGGAGGAGAATAGGAAATGATGGGGAAGTGGGTGCGGCTCCGGGTACCTCTCTCACCGAACGAAACACAACATAAGTCACAAGTCGATCTTCTGAGTGATCGTAGTATTTCACCGGTCGGGCCGGCCCATTCATGCAGCGAACTTCTTGGCAAAAAAAAGTACTAATAATTTTTTCAGTAAAAAGTTGCGCTAACGAACTTTTAGGGAGTAGATAAGATACGATACACTGTCCCGTTGATAACTCAGTGTTAAATATGAATGAATTGTTAATTCTAGTTCAAATGTTAGATGTTAAATTGAGCTTGACTGCATTGTGTTCACTGCCAGTAAGACGTGCCAGTTATCAAACTTGTGTCCCGCCCAAAACCAACATAGGTATAATTAATCCCACAAATACAAGTGAGTGAGTGAAGGGAAAACACACAAAACGAAAAAATTAAAAACAATTTCCAGTCAATAGTCATATTCCGGACATTATCCCACTTTAAGTGGGGTCAGCACAACATGTAATCCATTCGAACTAACCATGTGGTCAGAAGATGTAGTACTTTTACGATCGGCCTCCTGCCTGACGTCAACCCCTTGGAAATATTTTCGTTGATGGGATAGGGAAGGGGCTGGAAGTGGGATGGAGAAGAATGAGTAGGAAGGAGATGGGCCTCCTGATACCTCTCTCACCGAGCGAAACGCGGGCCACTTTACGCTAATGTTCCTAGTCAATAGTCATTGCAGAAAATTTACATTTAGATATGTATTACAAAAGCCAAAGGTAGTGTTTACAAATTGTGTCAATTAAATATTGCGAAGTAACTAAAAATCAACGATTACTATTTACATTTAATATTCAAATATATTATAAATAAATAAACTCATCCGTCAATAATCACTGTTTATGTTTATACAATAATAATTAATTGGATTTTAAAGAAAGCATGTATTTTAATACTCATAAGAAACAATGAGATTTTTTCTTTCCAAGTATATACGAGTAAGTGAGTTGAGTATGTACCCAAGTATATTTTTTAAACGTGATATTGTTTAAAAACTATACTCAAAGATTAAACATTAATGAAATGTAATATTAAATAATAATTGGACCAAATCTGTGATGGAATGGCGCATCAAATTATCTATAGCAATATCTCTATAACTATTTATAAAATGGAAATAATATTGTTTAAAAAATAAATAAAATTTGCTATCAAGACTGTAAAAAAT
Source organism: Euproctis similis (assembly GCA_905147225.2). Lineage (NCBI taxonomy): Eukaryota > Metazoa > Arthropoda > Insecta > Lepidoptera > Erebidae > Euproctis > Euproctis similis. The sequence goes on from LR990107.1 coordinate 7,959,380, forward strand.
TAGGAAAGGCATGCCTATTTTCCTACGCGATGTACTATTCCCGGGAGATAGAACATTCTATTAATAAAATAACACAATAGCCTCGGTAGCATAGTGGTTTAAGACTAAGTACTTTTATTGTTTGGAGGTCTTGAGTTCGAATCCGGTACACAACTATGACTTTTAAATATTGGTGACTGACAAAAATGTAGGTACTCAATGTATCTCAAAAGCCACTAAATCAAAACTGTTGGACGTATCGAGACATAATTGCAGCTGACGGATGTCACAGGCGTGAAGTCCTATTGTTAGCAATTAAAATATTCAAAGTCAAAGTCAAAGTCAAAATAACTTTATTTTTATAGGTCTTCACAGACACTTAAAAATAGTCAACAAGTACAGATAACATTATGATTTAAAATTTAATAAAAAAAAAACAAACACGAGCGCTTGTGGAAAGTGCCTCCGTGGAACAAAAAAAGACACGGACACAATCGCCACGAGCGGCCCGATTCCGAGTGTAGGGGCTATCATGAGAAGAATCGGGCAAGAAACTCATGTGCCAAATACTCTTTTCAAACCATTTGCAATAAATAACAAGATATAAGTTAAATTAAACCGCAGAATGTCGCCGGGATCTTTCCAATAGCTTTAATATTTCGCAAAATAATAAGTTTATTTGACATGGACATTGACATTGAATGAACTACATTAATATTCGTGCGGTTTCTTTTATTTTGCCTATTTGTCGTCTCGGATGTTCGAGCACCTCGCTTCAGAATCAAGATGTCATGGGATCGAATCCGGCCCCACACAAATGACTTCTCAGATGAATATGTGATAAATATCGATGACAATATTGTGCCTGCCATGGTAATCCGGCTTGTCGAGGCTTATTAAATGATGCTTACACCTTCTGGTAAAAAGGCATAAAGTTATTATTGTTGCATTAGTCTGTGCGTTTAATTCATAGCGTGTGATCTGGTTCGATTTTTTAGTAAGCCGCTACCCAATATCAGTGTTGGAAATTCTCTTCAGCAACGGAGTCAGGATATGTGTTATTGACATTGTATTATACACAACTCTGGGCCCAACACCTATTAAATTGTATGTACAGTAACGATTCCAACTATAGTTAGATTAATAAATAAGGGTAATCAAAAGATAACAAATATTTTTTAAATGCGTCTGAGAGATATTTTTATTTTCTTTTTACTCAGTCCTTTTCCGTTTCATCAAAACAATTACATATCCTAGTAAATTAACAAGGGTTTTATTAATATATATAAACATAAAATAATATTAGAGAGGACAGAACTGTCACAATTTACCTGTAAAAGCTTGACCACCAGCATATCAAAGAAAGATTAGCCAGAAACCACAGCTTAAATCCACTAGAATTACTAGTGTATGGTTTAAGATTAAGATGGTTTTACTGGCAAGGCTTTTAGTACAAACATACTGACATCGACAAATCATTGTGAGAATACTTTAAAACAAACCTCCTATAGATATTCCCAAATTTTCAATTAAAAATAATAACACATAAATTCGATCGAACGTCATTGAGTTAATACGAAGGGAATTGACGATTCGATTTAATCAACTCGGTTAAATCGACATAATTTTAATTATTGGAACATATTGTGTTTAAAATAATAATTATTCTGTAATATGTTAATGAAGTAATTAAAACAAAGTCTATCTTTTGTGTTTTTAACCATGTGTTAATATGTTTGTTCTGATTCCCGTAGAACCTTTAAAGCATCCGGTATGAATTATTGGAATAAACTCAATACTCGGTTTATTTTCATTTACTAAGAAATAGTATATTAATATCATGTTTTTATTTAATTGCGAACAGTAATATATTCTCGAGTATATATATTCTCGATTTTACTAAATATAGAGTACAGAATTTCTCAAACACTTTCGATTTGAAATCAATAAATTGTTACTTACGTACTACAGAGGTTAAAAGCTGCCCATGGGCTACTATCTATATAAAACACCGAGAGGTTTACAGTTACGTTGCCAGTCTCCAATTGGGTGTGGTTGAAGGATAAGGTTAGGAAGGAGAGTGGGCCTGCGAATCTCCCCAACGAAATGCGCCATGAGCGCCTTTACGTAGATTTTCTGAGAGGTTTTCAACAGTCATATCGGTCCATTCATGCAGCGATCTGATGCGCACTTGTTCCAAACTAAATTGATAAAATATCGCAACAAAAAATATTTTCATAAAATCCGGGCGTATTTTACTCAGCTCGGTAGACATGGTTATTTCTTTTAGAATACCTAACGAGAAGTAGGTATCGTCACAAATGAGAGACACGTGTTGTCACATCTCACTTCCTTATTGAGTGCGATCCGACTGAGATACAAGTGGTCGAGCTCGTTGTGGACAAGAATAACGTCGTAATAATGTGTTCGACGATATTTTTTTTTAAATGGAACGAAAAAGTCAGATACACTTTTTTAGTAGATGCCTATTTTTTTTCCTCGTAACTAAGCGTGACGTAGAAAACTTTACTGCCAGTGTCAACTTATTATGGTATTTAAAAAAAAAACTAGTTGCAACTCCTTACAAAAAAATACTGTCATTATTTTTGCGCTATCTAGTATGTATGTAGTGGTAGTGAAACATGACCATTGACCATGTTGTTGAAGTTTATATTGAACACATAATTAAAGATTACATTAATAACGTTCTCGTATACTAGTTATAAAATATATATATAATCTATAAATGCGTATTTTTTTTCAGTGTTACGATGTTATCTTGGCGGCCTAGTGATCGCATCAGACCGTCTCGGTGGCGCATCGTGGTCTCATTATCGCTGTGAGGTGATAAGCAACGATAATTACTGCGCACAAGTGACTCGTTTGATATAGGAATTGCGACACAGCCACAGTAATATTATCTTAACAGTATTGTAACTTCATACAAACAGACGAAGCGCCTTGATCTCGGCATGCACTATGCAGATAGTCGCGACTGCGCCGCAGTGACGTACGGCAATATATACATACATACATACATAACTTCACGCCAAATCCCTTGCGGGGTAGGCAGAGAGAACAGAGCGCCATAGGGCACCATTCTTACACGCCTCACTCGCTTCGTTGACGTTCATGACTCTTTTCATGCACGCGCGTCGGTTTTTGAGGCTCTTAACAAAATGGCAATATATAATACCTAATATTTTTCGGTCGCGAATTTATAACATCGATTTGGTAATCAAAGATAGACATGGTTATTAAAGAAATCTGACCAATCAAATAACAACACACATTTATAAAAAAAAAAACACTTCCTGTAAAATTCACAAAGTATTATTCATATAGAGAATATTTATAATAACAAGTTCAGTTCACATTGTATCAATCCTAAACTTCGTATATTGTTCCAGTCAAATAGACTGAAACTTGAAGGAACGGATCTGATGTGGTTGTTTTTAATAGAAAGTTTCGACGGGATGATTTAATCTATGCATAATATATATTAAAGAAAAAGTGATAATTTGCGAGGTTTGGAGTTTTATTTGGCAAATTCTAGCCACACCCTAAGCGATAGATCATAATGGTTTATTTACGAAGCGCTTTCGGCATAACAGAATTAAACTCTATCTAATGAAGTACCATAAGTGTATTGTGCATTTAATACAAATCGATATTGTTAACAGTATGTATTTTAAATGGATATTTTCGATGATATTACAGTTTTAAACTGTAGGGGCATTGCGGGGCATAAATAACGCCAATTGCACTTATTAAATTTCAAAATTTACTCATTTATTGTTTCTGAGGCGAAACATAGTTCGCCGGGTCAGCTAGTATTATATATGTACCTATATGAATTTTAATAAATATTGTTATATATCATTAATGCTGTTGGTACATATTATATTTAATTTTATGTATGATGATTCATGTAAAACGAACGAATGCACTGCAACACCAAAAAATCATCCCTACTTAATATTATAAATGCGAAAGTAACTCTGTATGTCTGTCTGTTACGCTTTCCCGCTTAAACCTCTCAATCGATTTCGTTGAGATTTGTCACAGACAATCTTTAGACCCTGAGAAAGGACATGGGCTACCTTTTATTGCGAAAAAAGGGATACAGAGGTTGAAATTGAGGTTGTAAGTTTGTATGGGATTTCTTAATTTTAAAATATAAAACCATGAAAATTTATAGTTAAGCACTTGATAAGAAATGATTAAATATTCGTTCTAGCATTTTTACAATTTCGACCTGTGAGGGGATGAAATAAGGGTTGAAAGCTTGTTATTATTAATTCTAATTGAGGCGAAACGAAGTTCGCTGGGTCAACTAGTATTTTATAATAAAAACAACGGTTTGTTTGCCGTGATTCACCAAATAAGTGAGTTCAGTCCCAAATGGGATAGGTGATATCGGGGCACAACGTTGTCAATCATCGATATTAAAATTTGTCTCACAGACTTTCCGAAAATACAATAATATCCAAACATTTTAACTTGCCTGAGGCATGTCATGTATATAATTCGCTGTTACAATCTACTATACATATATACCTATATTAACTGTCGTAATACAGTAATCCTTATAACAAAGCAATTATAAACAATGTCTCGTTCACGTTTTTTTTATAATATTACTAGCAGGGGATACTGGCACATTTAGGCAATCATAATTCAGTTTCAAGGTTAATAAATACAATATTAAGTTATACTTTTTTTAAGGACATATGTACGTAAAAAATAGACAACGTAAAAATAAAAACTTCACGCCTTTTTCCAGCCATTGTTGTAGACAGAGGGTGTTAAACTTCTGTCAAAGAATTTTTACGACCCAACTGATTGCCATACCCTGGAACTCCGGAAAGTCATTGGTGTGAGCCCGGAATCAAAACCAGAACTTAACGATTCAGAAGTGAGGAGCTGGATCAATGGACATATATCGACCATGGATAACACCATTTTATATTTACAACTTGTATGTCTGCGCATCAATTGATTATGCCAGTCTATTTTGGTTTTAAAGTGGAACAAGCAGTGTGGAATCTAATAGTACAAGAGATTACCTCAACGGATTAGATTAGTAGAACTTATGGATAAGATTAGAAATTTGAATTCGTTATTTTTTTTATTAGATATTATTTTTTAGTTCACATAAGTGGTTAGGTCATTTATTATCAATAACATTATTTACGATAAAATACAATTAAAAGTCTAGCTGAAATCACATTTTCCTGTAGGTATCTCGGTCTACTGGCAGCGTGCACATTAGATTGGCCGCATTGACACGCTGAAAGGCAATACTAATCCTCTGTGCGATGAATAGACCAGCCCTCTGGTCGAGGGGACTCGATCAGTCTCTTTTCAAGACTTTTTAGATCTTTATAAGTGATATTTTAATTTTGGATAACTCATCACACTTCATATAAATTGTATTTGTATTTGACTATAAGTAGTTAATAGTCATGGGCTAAAAAGTCATGGGTTTGACTCCAGCTGCCGTATTATGAACTCTTAATTCCAGCCAGCCAACGCGCTGCCTTGCAAATTCGTATTTTCAACGACTAATCTCAGCTAGTGGGTGACGAGTAGTCACTGCCAAATTCATTCTAAATTAGATTTATCAACGACTAATCCCATTTAGTCAATCGTCAGTAGACCGTACTAGCTGAAATTATTCGTTGGAAATACGAATTCGCTAAGCAGCGCGTTTGCTGGCTGGAATTAAGAGCTCTTAATAGGCCCCCATGTCGCAGGATCGAGTCTCGTGTCAAACACATGTGGAGTAATTTTATTACGTGTATATTATTATTATATTAGTCATACAGCGAGGTCGATTAATAACCAACCATCATTCTTTTAAGTCATTAGCCCGAATATTGAACCGCCACTCAAATATATAAGCGCTACTTCAGCGTTTAAGTAGCTGTCACATTAGACAGAATACGTGAGCAGTAAGTAGCACTTTATTGATGTGCAGATTTGAGTAGCGGTTCAGTATTTGGGCTATTATTTTTTAAGTCTACATTTCACTAAAAATTTTGTCTATTTATTTCTAAGACTTTCGCGAATCTCACTCATTAAAACAACCTTTTAGGATTATATCGCGTTTATTTCTTATTTATTTATATTTATTTCCCGACGTTTCGAACTCTTTACTTTCACTCGTGAATATGATCACTGTAAAGAGTTCGAAACGTCGGGAAATAAATATAAATAAATAAGAAATAAACGCGATATAATCCTAAAAGGTTGTTTTAATAAAAAAAATTTGTCATTTTTAAAAAAAGTTGTTAATAATACAAACATTTTCGAATTAAAGAGTAGAGAGAGTATCTATTCACTAGAAAATCTTTTATTAAATATAATAATATGGAATCTTAGTCAAAGTTTTCTATTATTCCTATTAATGTCACCACATGGATTTTGAACTCGAGTGCTGTGAACCAATGTGCGTGGAGGTATGTAAAATATAAACTAACAACTAACTGGCCAGACTTTAAGCCATTTAAATTTCTAGTTTCTACTTAGGTAGAGCACATCTGTAGATGAAGCAAAAGCGAAAATATCTGTCTCGAGATACCGCTAAAAATTGAGCAGCATTTTAATATTGTCTTTCTTTAATAGAGTGACAGCAGGGTGAAAGATCTTTGTATGTTTTATCGAGATGAATAAAATAAAAAATCTAGAGAGGGCTTCTCGTTATATTCGCCAAACCACCATAAAAAAATAACCTTTATTTTATAATTGACATTGAAACTACCTGCAACGGTGAAGTTTCATCGCCTACCGACTGATCCCTGTTAATTTTCCGCCACTTCTCACTGGCTGGCGCACTAAACGCAGACCGCAGCGGACGGACCAATTATCGTTTAAGGTTTTGCCAATTACAAGTATAATCGAATAAGTACATTCCAATTTTAAACTTTCAAATAGTTTTTTTTTTAATAGTACATGAAATTTTTAAACAATTACCAACGGAATCATTTAAATTCCATTCGGCTGAAATTCTCTACACATAAACCACATGAATCATATTTTGAACCTCGTCAAGTTTCCTTAACGTTGTTAGCTTTAAAGGAAAATAAGAGTGATTCCGGTAAAAACTCAAATGTCTCGCTCGCAATATCTAGTCAAAGATATCATGAGGTCTCTACTAATAAATGAAATAGCCCCACCCTGTGCCTTCACCCCCACTTTTCACCTATGGAATGGTCGTTCGTTTACCTTACCTACTACTATACTCGTAACTTAAGCCTATTACACCTGGACGAACCTAAAGCCATACGTTAGACATGACATTATTAGTCAAACGTTATTTAATTAAACACAAATTTCGGATTTTAAAAATAAAAAATTTAGAAATAGAATTTTAGAAATTTTAAAAATATCATCGATGTGAGGAGCTTCCACACATCGTTCCACACCCAAAAAACAATGTCTTTTCCCGTCACCTTCCACACATCTATATACCAAATTCCAGACAAATAGGTTCAGCGGTTTGTTAATAAAATTAATGAACATAGTTACATTCGCATTTGTAATACATATTTGGATTTTGCAATAGATGTACTGAGCAGTTAATTTATTAATCTAACAGTGGTTGTTAGATTAATAAATTAACTGCTCAGTACATCTCTTTGTTAACACATTAAATTACCAAAGAATTGTTAAAGTAGTGCTGGTGCGTTGATATTTCTACTTCGAAGACAATTCCAATAATGTAGAGTTCAAAAAAGTAATAGAACAGAAGTAAAGAAACTGTCTATTAATAATATATTTTATTTATATATACAAGAATCATCATTGGAAATATAAATGTGGTCTCGCTCAGGCATGATGTTGACCTCCAAACAAATATATTTTTTCTCCGGAACGAGAGAGCGCGTGTATTCATAATCTGTACAATTGTGTGGCGCTTAAATAACATTGACATATATGAACGGTGCGGAAGCTCGCCGGAGTGTACCATCGGCAACCTTATCTTAAAACGACCGGCACCACCCTTCCAATTCGTTCGGCTTTCAGACCTAAGGTCACCGTCTATCGATCCGCGGTAGCTGGAGACCGCACCAACACACATTTAAGCTCTACGAATTTGTATCAATTCCTTATTCCACCACACAACCCTGACATAACTTTCATAACAACATAGAAATGAAACATGAAAAAAATACAGCCAACTAATTCTAGCGTTCGTTTAATTGGAGTTATAATACTTAAAGAAAAAATATACGTGTAATATAAAGAATTAAATTGCACAGCGGGCCGAATTTTATTATTTTTTTGGTAGGGGTATAGGGACGGGTCGATCGAAACGAGAGAAGCTTCAATGCGGCAAAGCTTATCGTTTGCGGAGATCCGCAGCGCTCGAGCAGGCGAACGAGCCATAGACACCGGCACTAGTGACCCAGTGCCCCTAACTCTTCGGTGCGTGCTCGTAGCGCGCGTGCACTATCTACTAGCCACTCTAGCCAGCGCGTAGAAGATGAGCCGAGCGCGTGATGTGCTCGGGCTGCGGGCACGACTAACACTCACACTGCCATTCATAAACAACCTCGTGAACTTTAAACTGAACAAGTTACACTTACCGTTTCCGTTTATAAGTGGATAGTCGTCGTCGTGACGACCTATGTAAGTCTTGAGGGGGGTGTCCGTAAGGGAAGGCGATGATCTATCCCTGTCGCTCATAATAGTCACTTAGAACACCGCTTATAGACTCGATACAACAACACAAACGGATAGACACTACGGCCCGGCACACACTTGACCACGACCGACCTCCGGCCCGCGGCTCGCGCGGCGAATAAATAATCTAGTACTGGCGCTCCTACACTCGCTGAGTCGCTGCTCTGCCGTGCTCTCTGGCCGCACAATCAATCCGTGCCGCGGCGCCACTCTGTAATTTGGCGCGCTTACGACATCTATTCAGTGTATTTAACACTACATTGATATTAATAGATGGCGCTAAACACAAAAAAATTAGGTAACTTTTTAGTGAATAAAAATACTTCCCGTTTGTTATTATTTTTAAAATAAAAACTTTTAAACATACTAATATTATAATCTCATAACATGAGTATGATTTCAAAAACGTTATGTATTATAGCTAATAAATTCTTATTAATTAGTGGATTATGGAGTCTGGGACAGTGAATAATTTATAAAGTTCGATAAAATATTGCCTGCTATTGTTTTCTGAAAATACCTTTCTATCAATACTGAGAGACTACATCTCTCTAAAATTCGACTCCCAGTTTTATTTAAACCCTTGAAACAAAAGGGAGGAACCAATAACAATTGTTACATGTCTGTCTATCTGGGCAATTCGAGTTCATAATAAGATGCAATAGGTACCTACATTTTTTTGTTGGAATGCTGACGTGCTTAGTGTTCCTACATATAAGTTCTAAAGAAACATTCAGTTCACTTTTCAAGGTGTTCCAGCTGTTAGCTGGTTGAGCTAACAGCTATACATATAATAGCTAGCTATGTCTTATTACTTGGCAATGCACTATCAAAAACCACAGAAAGGTTTACTAGTTACTGTCTAACGTCGCTTTGTCTGTATTGGGTACTTGATATAATTTTCTTCAACAGAATTAGTCACTCTGATAACATTGAATAGCACATTTCCAAAATTTCAATTTCAAAAGCTACCGACTGCAGAATCGTGGTTGGCGGGTTCGAACTTCCGTTCGATTCCCACCCGAGTACAAATATTTGTGACAAGCATGAATGTTTGTAATTGTAACGCGCCTGGGTGTTTTTCTGTGTATTTTAAGTCTTTATTTACAAAAGAATATATGCATTAATATCCGTTAAGTAGTAACTAGTATCCACAGCACAAGTATTTAGTTACTTAGTTTGGAACTAGAGGGCGCCGACTGTAATACAGATTTTTGTAAGTATTTCGAAAGAGATATTATTGAAGAATGTAATTGGAATAAGAAGATGAAGAGTATGATTGTTTTTAATTCTAGAAGCACTAACCATGAGGCTCATCGAATGTTTTGTCAGCAGCCTAATAAACTGTATCCTGCGTTTTTTATGCGATAGGGAGGGTAGACAACCTAGCTGTTAACCCTATGATTGGAACGGTTTGGATGAGGAGACTAAGTTCCTAACCCTTTCCGGGTTAGCAATTAGAAACTTAGGATGCCTCTATCACCCAACGAAACGCGGCCTCGGACGGACATTCTATATCAATATTGTGGTAGGTGGTGGGTGGTGGTATTTGAACCTTCTTCTATAGGTCTCCTGTTCGATCCCCGTTCAAGAACAGAGTACAAAGTAGAGAGTACAAGAACAAAGTATTTATGATGAGCCCATTTGTTTGGTGTTTGAACGAGTTTTCTGCGTACTATGTATTACAAAGAAGAAACTGGGTGAAAACTGCTACCGACAGGAAAAAATGGAGGCAACTGGAGGAGGCCTATACCCGAAAGGGGCCATGATATATTTAGCTTATAATATTTATACTTAAATGTACTTTTTCTTACGGTAACCGATGTTTTGGATTAATAAAGGCTTTATTATTATTATTATTATGTATTACAAAATCAAATTGAAAAGTGAGCTTATATATACCTCGATTTTTATTCCATCATTATACATTATTATTTAAGCCCGCGAGAGGGCGTTAAGCGCGTTAAACGCTTTTGGAAGAGACATTAGGAGTTACACTTCAAAAAACCTCACGCAACGAATTAAACGTCTGCCAATCGTATCTTTGCATAATGTATAATATTAATAACTCTAAAACAATAAAACGCATACAAACACAATTATTATCTGAATGATTAGCTGCAACGAATTCCTCCCAGAATTGATTCATAGATGATGGTATGCCATTTTTGTTGAGTGTGCCCTTGAGTGTAAATGTTGAGTTTCCAGAGACTACGAGTTGTGCCGGTACTGGTTTGGTGGTCACATTCTGCATGGAGCTCTCTTCTTTCTCGTCTAATAAGGAACCGAGTGCCGCTTTCAATTCACGTTCAGCAACACTGCCTCTTGTCGTACTCATGTCGCTACCTGCATACAGAACCATATGCGACTATATAATTATTTACAAGAGCTATATTTGGTCTATGCTATTAATTTCATGGGTACCCGTCCCGCGCCATCTTAGCTTGTGATATATAGGCGATGTTAAAAAAACGCATTACTTACTTTTTGAAAAACAAAAATTATTTAATTTTTTGGCAAAGATAACTTAATATAAATTCACGCTTTTTCCTACCGAGGTGTAGACAGCGGCTGTTATACCACGATGCCAAGAATCGATATGTTATACGTCCAAAACGAAATGGGTGTCGAACCTGTTGCCATACACTGGGCACAAAGCTATCAATCATCGATATTTATCATACATAACTTCCGAAAATATTTCCAAAGAGAAATCATTGGCGTGAGCCCGGAATCGATCACACGACTTCTGAAACAGTAGGGAGCTTGACCACAAGATCTTCGGGAGGAAAAGTTAATTTTATTTTTATATATAAGAGAAATTTTCAATAATACACTTTCTATTTTGACAATTTGTATTGAAACTAATAATATTAGTAATTGTATATTTTTTTACTTTATTACTTCAAGTTAGGCCGAAAATATAGAAACTTAGGACTGGCACGTTCTTTTTATGACTCATTTACCATTTCAACCCTTTAATTAAAAAAATACAATAATAAGAATCAACTATATATTTCATAAACAGTACATGTATTATTAAGGTAAACCAATATCCAAAACATTAAGTTATGAAAAGATAAATAAAATGTTACTAATTTATCACAAACATGTCCAAACACAAGGATAATACTAAAAGGAAAATATTACGAACTATTGGTAGTGCTTTACTGTCGGTACCGTCGAGCACTCTTGTGTCGACATAATCGCACACCAATGCGTCCCAATTCTCGGTGAGGTCATGTATACTCTTTGCATTTGCTACTAATTTTTTTCTCATCAAACTCTTCACTCTTTTAATTGCATTCGGCGAGTCCGCTGTTGGTTTAATGGCAAAGTTGAACAGAGTCGATGACGGAGGTTCCACCATCACCAATGTTGGAACGTGACTGGTCACCTGCATTAGAACGGGTGGTTTCTTCGGTGGTTGATTGAAGCCGCCCTCGTAACGTCGGGCTTTCTTCATTATGGACAATCTAGATTTTTCCGCCATCGAAAGTTGCTGCTGCTTTTTAATTTCCTTCTTAGACGTAGTGGCTTTAGTGGTTCTGATTCTAGCCCTCTTAGCCCCGCGACCGCTTGTAGTTATTATGGTTTTATTGGTTTTGGTTCTCCTCTCCACGCGATCGCTTCTAGTGATCCGAGGTCCACTCATCAAAGAGGATGTTGAAGTTCTTTCAGGACGATCTGACGGAGCCTCCGTCAACCGTGGACGACTCATCGGGAAATACGGCAGACTCATGTTCGCCACAGGCACCTTCACTAAGCACACAATATGAGCCTTTCGTTAGCTTTTCTAATCTTCAAAACACTCAATACCAAATTGTTCGATAGATCAAAAGTTTTTTTATTTGAAATTATTACTTTAATCGAATATAAGTTCCAAAAACTCATAGATAACAAGAATTAGAAGTAATACACAAGGATTTAAAAATACAATAATGCAATTACGTACCTGTAGTTTGTTGCGGTTGAGTCGATAGATTGTTTTTGACATCATTGAGTCTTTTCATATCGTAATATCCCTCATATTCATCAAATGCTCGGACCTTATTGTTCCCTGAAGGTATTATTGCATCTTCTTGATGGGTAACCGGTCGATAATGGGCATTACGCTGCTTAGCGTTCTCAAGTCTCTGGACGACATTATCAGAATAACCAACTTTATCTTGCTTTTCTAAACCAAATATATTTTGTGTGTCACCCTCCAGCACTTGTTCCGGATTATCGTGCAAAGCGCGTTTCTGTTGATTTGTAAATTGTTTATCTCTAGGAGTCCTGCGTTTGATTTTTTTCTTAGTGATATCTCCAAACATAGATTCAACATCAAAGTCTTTAATTTTATCTTCTTGAATATAATCTTTTTCCGTCTCCTCATCCCGCCCATCTAACTCTTTACTCGTATCTTTTCTGTCACGGTTGTATACATTAACTCGTCTGGGTAAAATATCTTCATCTAAAATGTCACCAGTTTTATGCCGGGATCGATGTTTCAGGAACGAACTCTTCTTTAAATTTGGGATTTCGTCTTCATCATAATTATCATGTTGGTCTCGTCTCGACCTTTTGGTAAACGTCTCCATGTATTCTCTTTGTTTCCTTACAGTTTGGGGCCATAATTCTGAATCGAGGTTACTTAATGTTTTATCAGTTTTAACTGTAATATAAATTAAAAAAAAATCTCTTTAGAAGAGTTTTGGGAGTTAGGGCATTATAGACAAGAGTTACAAAACTTACCATTTGGTTGTTCCTCGTACTTATAATCGAGTGAGGCGGACGCGTCTAGATGATGTACGTGATCGTGATAATCTTCGGACTTCCGCGAAGATGGAGGGGAGTCGTAATCGGTGCTGCCGTCATAGTCGACGTAGCCCAAGGCTAATGCTGTGGCAGCAAACGTCAGTGCTATCAGAAGCGAGCTCACCATTCCGCCCACTCCGAATTCCACTTCAGTCACACCTTCACGTCTACTAGCTTCTAACAGCCCGAACACTGTTCTGGTGTGTTATTTGAGTGTAATATCTTATTTTAGAAATTCTAAATCAGTAACATATTTTTACAAATTCAACTAATAAATTTGACATTGATGGGTTGATTAATGTCTTTATTCTATGCAGATAACAATTAGCACTTCACGAATTAATCAAAGACTCTTCTGTTCCACAACTTTTTAAATGTATGTTTTCGGATAAAATATTTGTATGTTTCATTTGTGTATTTTGTTTATCTTTTTTTATGGAATAGGTGGGTAAACGAGCAGGCGAGTTATCTAATGGTAAGTAACGCACCCCATGGATACAGAAATGGTGTTATAGTTGTGTTGCCTGGTTTGGGCCTCTGGATATCTCTGTCACCGAGTTTAACGTGGCATGAGCAACTTTACGCCGATATTCTGAGAGGTCCTCGTAATTCAACAGTCGAGTGGCTCTACGACTGTCTACACCATTTATTTTCTATCATTTATAGATTAAGATTAGAGATTCGCGAGTCTTAGAAATAAATATTCTATCATTTAATCAAGAGGATGGATAATGGGTCTGCAGCCATGGATAGGACTCGTGTAATAGAAATGTCAAGTACCTACTATCACTTAAATAGTCCTAATTCTAATTTAATTAGCTATTGTATTTTACATATGCTCTTTTAAGTATAGGTACTACAATATTTTTCTTGTCTAAGCATTACATAGTATAAAACAAAGTCACTGTTCGCTGTCTGTCCCCTTATATGCTAAGATCTTTGAAACACCGCAACGGATTTTGATGCGGTCTTTTTGATTAGACAGAGAGTGTTAACAGGATGGTTTGTATTTATAATGTAGTAAAGAAAAAGCGATAATTTTTGAGATTTAGCACTTTAGTTAATAATTGCTTTTGATGCGGAACAAAGTTCGCCGAGTCAGCTAGTATTATATAAATCAGAGAAGACAATATAGGTAGATAGCGTTTTAAATATAAAGAATACTATACTGGTCGAATTTAAAAACATCGTGAAAACGTGTCGAACAGTGTCAATGTCAAATAAATGAGTAGTGTAAAAATGCAAAAATTCTAAATTAATTCTCATTCTGATTTAATCAATTCCGAATTAATAATAATGTAATAAATACCATATCGTTTCAAAATTAAAATGTAAAATAACAAAATTCATTATTCAGCAAAGATATGAGCGGAAAAAATGTAAGTGATGACAAAGCCAAAAATGAAGAGAATTGTTCTTGCTTTGCGGAGAACCGCACGAAGAAGACGTGCCCCCCAGTTCGGAACATAACACATCCGTTGGTACGTTGGTGTCATAAAATGTTAAAGAAAAAATATCACATTGATTAGTCCCGGTGGTACAGCGGTCGAGCACCTGCTTCTTCATTCAGAAAACGTTGAATCAGTTCCGGGCTCTCGTCAATGATTTCACGGATTTTTTTCGGAAGTTGTGTGTGATAAATATCGATGACTGACAACTTTGTGCCCGGGGTTCGCCACATATTCCATATGGGTGAAACGTAACAATTCGGCGAGTCGAGGCTTCAGCAGCCGCCGCCTACACCTTCGAGTAGAAAAAGGCGTGAAGTTTTTTTTGTAAGTGTCTAGTAGTCCGCTAAGCGGTTGATAATCAGAAAAGCTAGTCGGCCGTAAATTTAAAAATAACACGCGTATACCTCTACTTTTCTGTTAAAAAAAAATGTATGTATGTAAATGTATGAAAAATTATCATTAAAAAGAACTTTTTTTAAAAATAACATTTACAGTATTTTAAAATTTAAAAAAAAACTTAGGTTAGTTACTTATTTATTAATTATTTTATTCATCCGATAATCGGGCGATTTAGTTATTTTATTCATCCGATTAGCGGACGACTAGCAACAGCCTTTTTTTAACATTAATAAAACATAAGATGTATCTACTATTGAAAAGCCAAGGTACTGCAATTTTGACATCCGTACATTGCAGGACTAGTATCTCACCCCTCCGAGTGGTCTTGGCGTAATGGTGTAAATGCTACACCGTAGTCAATAAATGGGCTATAAAACTGCATTTTTCAGTCAGTTCCGTAGTTCCTGAGATTAGCTCGTACTAGTTACTATACAAATAACTAATCAGCTAAAAGATTTTGTTTTAGTAGGTACTAGCGGACCCGGCGAACTTTGTTCCGCATCAAAAGTAATAAATAAAATAAGTAAATTTTTTATTTATCACATCATACATTTTTCTACATCATAAATGCATTATAGCTAAAAACCACCCCTTTGACACCCTCTATCTATTAAAAAAACCGCATCAAAATACATTGCGTAGTATCAAAGTTCTAAGCATATAAGGGGACAGACAGCGGAAAGCGACTTTATTTATTTACTAGCTGACCCGGCGAACTTTGTTCCGCATCAAAAGTAATAACTGCTGTCCCGCTATGTTAATACTGCAATATCTTCGAAAATATTCATTTAAATTGCATGCTGTAAACGGCCAGGATCATCTATATTACATGCACAATCTATTTAAGACACTTATTTGGATGAAAATTAATGCTGTAAAGTTTAAAATCGCTTCGTAAAAAGGCCATTATTTGTCGTAAAAAGTAAAAAAATAAAAATGGTCATTGTAGGTTATCCCTAAGAGATAGACTTATGTCCTCGCGGATTTTTTTGTAGACCTTTTAAAGGTGTATAATAATGTAGTACGTTGTTTTGATTTATCACTTACGGTTCAGGTAGCGTTTGCGATTAAAATTCTAAATCTTGAAAATTATTACTTTTTTTACTACACTATAGATGAATTATAGATCAAAACCACCCCGTTGGCACCCTCTAACTATTACAAAAAACCGCATCAAAATCCGTTGCGTAGTTTTAAAGATATGCGCATATAAGGGGACAGACAGCGGAAAGTGACTTTGTTTTATACTATGTAATGATTTATTTAAAACTTTTTGTACATAGTTTGCACATAGGCGGACTTAATGCTAATAGCATTCTCTGCCAGTCAACCTAGGGTGGTGCAGAGATGTATTGTAGGTGTACATATTACCTAAATGACTTTATTATATACCATGTAATGATTAGTAAAAATAAGTTGGAGCATGTTTCCCGAAATGTAATTTGGGCAATGCAAAATGTTGTGTCGGTTATACGTTTAATACCGTATCTCCAAATATATGTTTTTTCAGCGTTACTATGAGTTTACTGAAGAGGAAATGAAAACCCTAGAAGAATGCGATAAGGAGAGCTTCTACCAGAGATGTCTGCCGTTCAGCACCCTGTTCGCTACCGTCACATACGCTGCCATTAAAAGTGGTAAGCCGTTTACAAAATGTGTTTAATACCAATTTTGTTCATGCCAAGACGTTTCGTACAGAAGGTAGTTTGGTAGGGACGCCATGAAAGTTATCATAGAAGTAAGAAAAAAAATAAGCGGCATAATTATCGCTAAACGTTCGGCGTGAAAAAAAAGTCCTAAATTAGAATTTTCATAAATATTTTTATTTTCATTTGGCGTGATTTTCTACGTTCTGACGTTTCTGACCTTCCTTTCAAAACCTTCTTACTTCTATGACTATTTTCTTATTTTAGGATACCTGCGCAGAAACACTCACTTCGGAGTTTTTCCCAAAGTATTGTTTGCCGCCATATTGGGTCACTTCTGTGGTCGCATTTCATACGTGCCGATATGTGAACGAAAACTGAGGATGAAGCTATCTGAAGGCAGCAAATTGGGCAAATTAATGAGAAAATATCATGTGGAAAACAATACACCGCCGCCAACCAAGAAATAGTGCAACTTTTATATTTAGTTTTGGCGGGAATAATTGTAATATTAAGTTGTAATGGAGTCAATGTTGTGTTTCTTCAATATTTTTGATTTTTTCTTTTTTTGGCACCTGATTACATACATTTCCTATATTTGGTTACGTATTTATTAAATATTTAGCACACGACAAACATTCAGAAAGCTTCTTAATGAGGATAATGAACCTGTTCGTCAAATAATGCGTTTTCTTAATATTTCTGATTATTAAAAATATTGCATACTAATGCGATATTTTTAGCCAGGATTACAGAGAGGTAACAATAAAATTTAATCTTAAAGAAATAAACGGTGAAGGTGCCTCAATTTGTATATCAAGGCCTATTTTTTTTTTTTAGTTTGTTGAGATAGTGGTAGCTAGTTCTGATCTCTTTACTCGAAGATTAGATAACTCTTTCTCTATGTTAATAGAACAAGACTAATATGATTTTGTATGGTGTACCTATACAGTTCTTTCATTTGAAGAATATGGTTCCATCCTATAGTTTTATGGGGTTCCAGAACAGACGAAGCTGGCTACCAAGCTTTTATAATTCCAATTAAAAATAAATAAATTCCAAATAAAAGTCAAGGTGTCAACTAAATGTTTCTCTTTACGTGTTGAATAATTCCAATATCTAGAACCAAGTATTTCTCATTTTTAAAGTGGGCCAAAAGCCCGTGACCGCCAGTCCTTTGTCATTTTAAAGGTGGTAAACAACCTTTCATGAACATTAAGGTCGTCTGGCAATAGGTTGCTACGATGCTGAGTGTCTGACAATTAAAATTGTGGTTTGTAATAAAATTTCAAAGTTAATATCAAACGATAGTACTACAGTACTTACTTTTCTTTACTTTCCCCACTTTTGGTACCCCGTACCTGCCAAAGTAACCATGATGCAAACTTCTTAATTAGCCATCGTTCTAACCTGTGTTGGGACTATGACTGACAAACTTTCAGCCTTTATAAAATAACGAAGGCCTTGCAATTACGGGCTCGTACTCTATGGGTAAGAACCTAGAGCTCACTTTAAATTTCAATACCTAATATAGCATACAAAAAATATTAGATGACATTATTTACCTAGGTACTGTTAATCTGCCCAAGACAAGGTTACCTAACTGAGACACTGATTTGAATAGTTCTCGGTTTGTTGGTATACCAACTTTACCAAGACAAATCGGACCAGGAATAAAAAAATAATCCACTCATCCATGCAATATTCTTTAGTAGTTCTCAATTAAGTAAGTATTTAGACCTACTTTATGTATGGATTGTTTTAGGGACTCTAAATTATTATAACGTTTAGAGCGAGCCGTACTCTCTAAAACGACCACAAATCATAATCCAGTGGATTAAGATCGGGACTAGACGACGGCCAGTCTTCAGCTCTAATGAAGTCCGAAACGTTCGCTTCCAACCAAGATTGCGTGGACGGAGCTTTATGACCCGGTGCCGAGCCTTGCTGGAAGGACCATACTTCGTTATTGAACATGGTGTTGTTAAGGGGCTAGACTACCTTTTCAAGAATGGTATACACTTGTGCCGATGTTTTAATACCTTTTTCACAAAAATATGGCTCAGTCACTCCTTCGTAGCTAACACCCCACCAAACCATCACTGAAGTCGGATAATGCCCACGTTGCACTCTGTCAACTAATTGGGAAGCTTTGAGCATAAATACGGTCATTTTGTTTGTTAAAATGTTGCTCAATTGTAAAAACTTTTTCATCCGTAAACAATATTTTTCTGTGACCTCCTCCCTTTGCGTACCGCTTCAGTAGTTGTTTAGATTTTAACACCCTATTCTTTTTTAAATTATCAGTTAATAAATGACCAGTGCGCCTCTTATAGGCTGCAAGTCCTAAGTCATCTTTTAAAATACGCGACATTGTTCTAGGTGCTATCTTCATCTCCCGAGATAAAATCTTTTGCTTTTCGAATTCTTTCCCTTACTGCTTTGACCACCTTTTTCGTACGAACACTACGTGGACGGCCAGGTCTTTTTCTGTCACAAACAGAGGAGGTCTCATTGTACCTATATATAATATAATATTATATAATAGCCCGGTACACAAACATTTGATTAGTCAACTCTCCATACACTTGGTATTAGTACCAAGTGTATGGAGAGTTTTAAAAATTGCATTTGGCTCCATACCTACTTTGTGTAATGCAATCACAGCGATTCGGTTCTCTTTATCACCCCACTCCATTTTAATATCGCAAAATATTGTACAATGTATTGGCGCCAAAACGAGAAAACACAATGAACAAGCGCATAAAAATGACAGATTCCAAATTCAAATGTAATATTTTTTTATTTTTAGTTGTAACAGTATTTATGGCCAGACTAAGTATATAGAGTTCTAATGCAGACTTGTAAACGTTTTGTTTATCATGAGCTGGCATGAATAGTATATTATTAAAAGTGCTTGCATAGGTAGGTTGCATAGGTGGGTTCCTATGAAATTTCATTTTTCCCCTACATACCTGTGTACCTACAATAAAGAAAAGTGAGCAGTGGTGAGATTGAATTAAGGGTGGTTTTTTAGAGGGTTGTGTTAGTTGCTGTGAAGGTTAAGGCTAAAGGTAATTGTATTGTCAAGATAGCCTCGGAGCTCAAAAAATTAAAAACCAGTATTCTCAAATGTAAAGAGTACCTACTAATTGGCGGAGGTTTTCGTCATATCTTAGCTAGCCAGATCTATAAATCTCGCTGTAACCCACCGCGAAGGGTTTACGCTATTGATCATTAAAACTGCTGGACTACGTAACCGCCTCTCTTACAACTTTCCATGGGTGGAGGTCATACTTGGCTCTTTCGGCCCCATTGTCAGCAGATCTACTTTTAAGGCCCGAAAGTATCTTCAGACTGAAAGCGGCAAATTATTAAATCGAGTTACACTAAAAGGAAAAAAATGCTGTGACAGAGTCACAGACTAACTATTTGTGAATTGTGATAGACTACGGGGGAGAGCCGAGTACAGACATATTTTACCAAAACAAATAACTATAAAACATTTTTTGAGCTCCTAATCTTTGGTGTAGAATAATATTATAAGAATGAAAGCCTCCGATCTCAATGAGTATCAGGATACGCGAGAGATGCCGATGGGAGATCAACCAGTTGGACCATATTCGCCGGTAAGGTTAGCAGAGTTTTAAATGCGTTGGTTGTATTACGTTATGCTTATCCTTCATATTATTGATGCAGTCACAGCAGTTCAACTTCTCCCCTGAAGAATTGCAAGTGCTCAAAGAATGTAACCGTGAAAGTTTCTATCAACGTTCAATGCCGTTGTCTACCCTTTTTGGAGCGGGCACCTACGTAGCTATTCAGCAAGGTGAGTGTAATTCCAAAGATTTATGCCGGCTGCATAAAATGGACTAACATTTCTGCTATGCTGAGCGTGTATGCATTTTTTTCCTTGGCTCATCCTATGGCCTTAATATACAACATCCATCTAGCTGGACCATTATTGTTCCATTGGCTTACCTGTCCTGCACCCAATTGCATTATTGTCTCCTCTGGGACAAAAATTACTCTCTTTTTCACACAGTGGGGTAGTAGTATTTTAAAATAAAATATGGCTATCTGACATAATTGGTTATTTGCCTGAACAAGGAATATGTTGTCACATATTTCAACCTGTTTCTATTACTATTGATTAAAACAGTCAACTTCTGAATATCTTCGTAAAGCCTTTAATAATGTTATAGTCTTCTTTGTTCAGACTTGGATAACAAGACTCATTAATGCACACAATTTAAAGAATAAGATATATGTTAAATGTTAAGCGAGTACTAATCAATTAAAACAGTTAGCATACAAAGCAAAAAACACTTCTAACTGAACTGACTCAATCGCCACCTATTCTATTTAATTCCAATATTCCAATTCCATAACCGCGAGGCAAGGTTTAACTGCCGCTGTCTACACCTTCGGGGAAATTAAGGAGTGAAATTATGTTATGATATGTGTTATGTAACACTAACATAAATATGTCTTATGAATAAAAACTGCAATCATAGATCTTATTTTTCTTATAAAAAATGAACAATTGACACAACAATTATGGTTTTTTTTCTAAACTTATGTTCTTTCTGCTTGTTGTACATATAAGTACATGTACATTGTACATGTATCAAGATTATTGAAAGAGAGGGAGACTAATGGTGATTAAATATTTGGTCTTCATCTAAAATTTGTCTAATTTGGTGCTGAATCCCCACATACATTTTTATATCATCATTTATTAGTTTTATATTATTCTTGATTATTATAGAGATCATAACTTGATAAAATTATGATAGTATCTTTAGAAATCATAGTTGATAGGACTGATCACAACAAAATCAACCATTAAAGCATACTCCTGTCAATCAGTTAGTTGAACAGGTTCTTTTTTATTTCTTACTACAACTCAATGTTTTATTTATGTTTGTAACTAACTCACAGGCTAAGTTTAGTCCCTTGGAAATTTTAAGGTTAGTGTATTGATGCAAAATGTATATGTTGCTCTGTTCTGAAGTTGGAGATAGTGCTTTTCTTTTTCTATACTAAAAGTAAATGCCTCTCTATATTTTAGGGTAGATAAAAATAAAATGGAAACAAAACATGTTATTATATCTTATGTTTACATTTTATTTTGTTTACAGCATTAAGACTTAAGAGTTTTTCAGCATTAACAGGCAATTGATTTTGTAATAGAAACAAGATATAAACAATAAATAGAATGGTATCGGCAATTAATGAGCTGGATTAAAAATGAATTTTTACCATATCTGGTTAGAGCAAGCTTGGGAAACTTATAATTGTGTATATGTTGCAGGTTATCTGAAGGCAAATGCAAGGTTTGGTGCATTCCCCAAGATGACATTAGCTGTAATGGCGGGCTATTTCATCGGAAAGATATCATATCAACAAGCTTGTGCGGAGAAACTCATGGCTCTCCCTGGCAGTTATGTTGGTCAGCTTTTGCGGGACCGTAGGGATGGTAAAGTTGGAGGGTGAGCTTGAAATATTAAGATTATTATTTAACACCCTTTAAAAAGGGGTTAACCCTAAGGAATACACAGGTTTTGTCTGTAAGTCTGGATAAGTTTAATTGCAATGTTTTTTTTTCATTTTGCTTAGTGCAACTGCATTGAGGCCGCGACAAAGTCCAACTATGTTTGGGGCTAAACCTGGTGATATCTATTCAGACGCAGGCCCCGGCAGCTCACTCAATTTGGATACTGACCGCCCTCTCTTCTCGGAAGATGCATATCGTCCTACAAACAGTGAAAGTAAGAGTCTGCTGATTTGTTAATATCTGTGGATATGTAAAAACAGTTGTAAATACATAGTAGAATACATACTGCAAATTTAGTTACGAACAAAAACCTTGACATCTAGTAATTTTAACACGAAACTTAATAACCTACTAAACTGCGCATCATATAATATATCCAGAAGACTGGTGTCCCATAATTTAATGCTAATCTTTTGCGTGATATATTATAAAGCCTACTGGTTCTGGATCTGGTTGATTCAAATGCCATGGTCAGATATTATTAGTAAAAAAAGATTCCAGTTTCGACCATTTACAATACTGAACTTTAATATTTATTTTGTCATCAGCGCCGGCTATTGCAGTACCTGAAAGTCCGCAATCTCCACCTGTCACCTATGACCAATTGAGACAGAAGAACAGGGAGAGTTATGCCAACACCAGGCAGGACCCGTACAGGTAAAATATGTTAAACATAATGCAGAATATTATTGAATATAAATATTATTATTGAATGAACCGGTTGCATCACCGAAAAACACTGATTGAACAATGTCACGTTCCGCTTGACCCCGGCGTGCAAGCGAGAGCGCCGAGCAAACGATAGAGAGGCACGATCGGTCTAAGTGTTGGGAGTAGTAGCGCCCTCTTTTTTGTTCGTCGTGTTTTGATACGTTTGTACTGTTAATAAATTTTATAATGTTATTTGAATTTAATTAATTTAAGTAAGAAAATGTTACTTTCGTCAATGTTTTCTTATGACGTTGTTACGTAAAATTCGTCCGTGGTCTTAATTTTTGGCGTTACTTTTTATTATTTTTTAGCGTCCTGATGACTTGGGTTTTAACTGGGGTATAGTGCGTTATGATTTAATTATCTATTTCTCTTCTCTGGTGTCTCAAGTTAGATGTCATCATTATTTAGTAGTTTGATGGATGGTGGGATCCAAAAATATAACTATTCTGAAATATTGTTTATGGAGAAAATTAAACGGAATTTTTTTGAAGTGTCAAAATAGTTTAGTGCTAAAATAGTTTTTCTAAAACAACACATATAAATAACTTTATATTTGAAATATCAATTAACGATCGCATTCTGGGCGCAGGTAATGGAATCTATTGGCTTGCATCGCAAACTGTTAGAAGCAACGCTTGTAGAGGAACCATCAGAGAACCGTGTGCGCCACGAATGCAATGTAAAATGTTCTGTTTTTGTATATATTTACCATTTAGAGGCCAATAGTGTCGGTCGAAATTGGGCCGTATTTAGTCTTTTAGCCAGTA
Source organism: Euproctis similis (assembly GCA_905147225.2). Taxonomy (NCBI): domain Eukaryota; kingdom Metazoa; phylum Arthropoda; class Insecta; order Lepidoptera; family Erebidae; genus Euproctis; species Euproctis similis. The sequence continues at coordinate 7,983,387 of LR990107.1, forward strand.
TACTCGAGAACGGTGCCCTAACACATAATTAATTCATATTAGAAGTATAAATTTGTACATATCGCATATAAGCATTTCATCTAGAATGTAATTAATATGTCTAAGTTTTAAATAATGTTTTAAAATTTTGATTTACATGCTATGCTTCACCTCAACAGCAAGATATATTTGTACTATAAACGAATCTAAGGACGAATCTAACGAATCAAGTCTATTTTTAATTATTTAAACGCTGTGTTTTTAATCGAGATTCTTTTTACTCAAATCAACCGAATGTTTTGTTGAAGTTTAGCTGACCCAGAAATGTGTAAATTTTTAGACATAATTCAGGTAGCGCCAACTCTAGAGCTACGGAGTTCGCTGTATGAGTAGGCTGACTTGACCAATTGAATTACCATGGCCTCTCAGAATATCGATGTAGAGTGGCTCATGTCGCGTTTCCTTCTGTTAGAGACGTATCCAATAGGCGTAAAGGGCGTGGTCTTTTCCATTCTAATCTCTTGAAGGCCGGCACGCAACTGTTACAGTTGCGTGCCGGCCTTCAAGAGTTGTCTGTGTTGCAGGTGTCTATGGGCGGCGGTAGTTGCTTACTACCAGCTGAACCGATTGCTGGTTTGCCTTCATACCTCATAAAAAATGGATTCATCTTTATGCCATAGACATATATTTATACAAATATCCGTTTCTGTAACTAATATTTAAAGACACTTAACTAGGTATTGTATTGAGCTGCAAAAGTATTAAAAGAAAGTGCCCACATTAAGATTTTCCAATAACACCATCCATTCCATTAACATGAGGATTAGGATGAGGACGGGGGGTGGGCCTCCGGGTACCTCTCTCACCGAACGAAACGCGGCATGAGCCACTTTACGTCGATCTTCTGAGAGGTCGTGGTATTTCACCGGCCGAGCCGGCCTATTTCCGCAGCAAACTGCTTGGCTCTGCCACTATTAAATGTAACATAACTTGTAATATAACTTGTCGGTTAAAGTATTGATAAACTGATTGGTGTTTATTTTGTTGCAGGACGGAGCCGGGGCCCATAGTGACGAGACCACAACCCGCCCCAGCACCACACTCACCACCCCCACGGTCAAACAAATATGGGGATATCATTGATTAACAAGCATTTGTTACCCATCTAGCAACCCCGATTGAATCGTTGTTTTAAATGCGTCTAAAAACATAAACAAAATGCTATTACTGCTTATGCCTGTATAGTGTAGCCTCTTAATAAATCTCTTGTCATTTTTTTATCTGGTCGGTTCGCCTGATGAATGCTAGTCAATCTTTTATTTAATTACAACCGAAGAGTTATGCCATTGTATGGTTATTATGAAATATATATACATATTAAAATTGCTTTATCAAAATGCCAAAGACCAAGGGAATGACAAGAAAAAAATTGACGCATTAGAAACAATTTTACTCGACTATATTTTCGCTCAAGTCGATAACTACTTCGCGTTCTAATATCGGAAATAGAAAAAATCACAAATGTGAAACTTAACTAGCTTCACTCGTTGCTTTTATTACTGTTCTATTACTTTCCTATACTATTTTACTATTTATTTAATAGACATTTAAATGGACTTTGGACTACACCTTAATTATTTCAAAACGCGATACCGTTTCATACATTGCCTTATTATTGATGAGAATATAATTGTTAGCAATAAAAATAGATGTTTTCAAATTGTTGTTTTATTTGCTCATGACTACATTATATGATGAACACCAATCCCGAACACTGACGCCGCTTTTGATAGTTCCCTTTTAATCGAATTCCAAAAAAAGGAGATTCTCAATTTGCATATTCTTTTTCTTTTTAAAGTCGGTACCGGTTAAAAATTGCACCGTATTGTATTTTGCATATCATACAACACAACGGACTACTTAGGCTGGCAGTGACTCCAATAAGAACTGGCAAATCGCATTTAAATTCCACAACGTGGCACAGATACCAACGGATCTTATTGAAGCGAGAGTTTGGTATGGCAGAGTGCGCATCACAAACGAATAAATACGGTCTATCCGCGAGCACTGCGCATGGATAGTTCTGGATGTTGTTCTTGTAGTATAAAAATTTATATGAACAATGTAACTAGTAACAATTAGCGAACAAATAAAACACAGTATTTCTAATGAATGAAACTCTACAACCAAAAACTTTATTACCAAAATAAAATTTTACAAAAAAAAAAAACAACAATATAACATGACTAAAATCTTCAATTGCACTAAACTGTCAAATTGCACAATAATATAGATATTATTTATAACTTATTATTAATCGTCATACATAAAACATATTTATAAAAACATAAATTTATATTATATTTGAATTTCCTTGTATAAGATTGTAATTTAAGCAAGATTTTATTTTTTTAACTTAACAAGTGGGCGTTAATCTAATTTTAATCTCCATGCTCTTGGTCAATATATTAAATACTATGTACAGAATTAGAACTAATAATTTATGAGAAAGTGGTCAGACAAACAAGTTTAAGTGTATCATTTTGGACATTTTGATCCCAACAAAATAAAAAAATCATATTTTATAAACTCTGTCCACGATAAGAATGGTTTTTGACAGCTCATGCCCATGAAATTTCGTATTGTGTCGGATAACATTTCATTATTTCATACATAAAATAATGTACCTACTTCATGAAAGGGTACCGCCCACTTAGTGATGAGCCAAAAATAACAATTTCTACAATTATGCCACAGAAATATATAATCGATAGAAATAAATGCTAGTTTAACAACAATTTTATTTATATCTATACTTATATAAAATTGTGTCTGTAAGTGTCTGTTTATAATATTGAAATAACTGCTTTCTAAAACATACATTATTATCCTTGAAATAAAGTGGTCATTGACGAACGACAGAAAAAAGTGCTTGAACGTTTAAGAAAATAAGAATTAACGAATCGCATAAATAGTACGAACGATCTTACTTTCGGACATCACCAATTTTGTCAGTTGGCGACCTGTCAAAAAACCATTCTTATCGTGGACAGAGTATAGTTGGGAATTTAATGTATAATGTTATATACATCAAGTGTATTACTATACGTATGAATTGAAAACAATACAGTAAATAAATAATATATATTTTTTTACCAGCAGGTTTTAAAAATATATATATTTTTATATTCTGACGGTATCGATATATTAAATAATTCGTAGATAAATTTAGCTAAATAAATCATCTTAATAATCTTAAATACAAGAATTGAACACGTAGGTATTTCAATTACACGTATTTATTTGCGTTACTATATCCAGAGCGTTTCAATGAATAAAGATCAATAATTTGAACTTATTTTTGTCTGTTTAGACGAATCCCTGTTAATAAAAACAGGAAAAACTGTAATATTTGTTTAAGTTTTATAAAATGGAATACTTTAATTATCAGTTAACCGAATAAAATCGAGTGAAACTGCGGCCACACAGCTAGCTTAACCTATACAACAACAGTAGTGCAAATATATTGTATTTGATACATAAAAAAAAATATAAAAAAAAAAAACTAGAGACGACAAACGAAAAACTTAAAATAGAGGGCGTTTATACAAAATTCTGCATGTAGGTACATATTTGTTTATATATAATTTAATCATATTTTGTATAGTTGTACATTACATATTATAATTAGTTAAATTTCTAATTTTATTAGTAATGCGTAAATTATTGACCCTGTCGTATTTTTTTTTCCATTAAATTTTTATAATGGTGGCTTTGCAAGGTATCAATCAGCACCCAATCTACTAATCTTAGCGAAAATTGAGAAATTTTTCCTTTTACATCCGAAGTCATAGCCTACAGCGGAGAAAATTTCCGCCTAAGCTTTCAGTCGCGAATGTTTTTAATAATCATAATTTATCACACCAGGATTATTTTTGTGTGGAATAAGAGGCAAATGAGCAAGTGTGTCAACTGATGGTAAGTGATTAGCGCCGCTCATTGACATACATACATACATAACTTCACGCTAAATCCTATGCGGGGTTGGCAGAGAGTACAGAGCGCCATGTGGCACGATTCTTACACTTACACGTCACTCGCTTCTTTGATATCTGCAACACATATAATGTTTCAGTTTCGTTGCCGGCTTTTAAGAAGGGATAGAGGAGAGGATGGGATTGATTGGGACGGGACCAAGCCTTATTCTCCGTAAGAGTTGGTTGTCAGGATATTTTACACACCGAACGCAACGCGGTATGAGCCACTTTAAGTCGAAGAAGAGGAAAAATTGCGTGCTTAGCCGGCAACGTTTGGAAAACAAATTTGATTTGGGCGGAGTCGCGAACACTAATGCCGTTGGCAATTAGACGCAAGTACCTACACCTATTTGTACAAAATTTACGCACTATTTTCTTTGCGTCAACATACAAAGGTCTGTTACGGTGTAGATTGAAGGAACTGTAATGTCATAGGACACACTCATTATTATATAATTATAATATATAAACTACTATACACCGTAACAAAAATATATTACTTATCAAATATATAATATTAACTGTTCAGTTACTTTCTCGGCATGTTTACTGAACATTCAATTTAATTTATAAACCAGCTAGGGAATGACACTATACGTTATTTTTATTAAATATCATCATATCATCGTGATTATGTACCTACTATTTATTTAACGTATATAATTATATAAATGGATTGTTTACTGGACGCGCCCCAAGTGAGAAAGTTCACATCACCTAAATATATTTGATGTATTATATATATATATGTTAAATTTTTAATTGTTGTTCACGTATTGTAAAGTGATAACTGTGAACAAGTACCCTCAGTTAATATATTAATATATCTTTAAATTTATACACACACGCTCTCAGGACAAAAATACAGTATTTTTGTTGTGAAGGTTCTGCGCGGAACGGACATTAGTTACGATAGAATCTGAAGATCAAAGACTGACTATTATAGAGTAATTGACTAAGAGAAATTTAAAGTCCAAACAAGTTGTATATAGAACCGATTCTAATGAAATGAAGGTATAATAGGTCTGGAAATCGGAAGTCTGTTTTTCACCCCTCTAAATATTAAGGGGGGGGGGGGGTTCTATAAAACAGAATACAAAAACACATGCTCGAAACACTCTAAATTACCACTGTTCTACGATCAACCCCTAATTTTTATTTGTGTATCAATAACTTTGGAATTTTGAATTGAATGGAAAATGGTGACATGATGTGCCGACTTTAGAGCTGTATAAGGACAGGCTGATGATGATGATCATTCCCGTTTGGAATAGGTTGAGTTGGGAATATAATATGATATACCTAATTAAAAAAGTTTTATTACTGTAATTGTAAATAAATATATCTAGGTAACAAATTCTAATGTACATCTAAGATCCGTTCCCGACAGAAAACCCACCTAAGAATCACTGTACATATATCTGTATAATAAATATAACATAACATAACTTCGCGCCTTTTTCTACCCGAAGGTGTAGGAATAGGTGGGCGAACCTATTGCCATACCGAGCTCAAAGTATTTTTTTTAGGTCATCGATATTTATCACATACCTTTCGAAATTAATTAATTTCGAAAAGTCAATAGTGTGTGCCAGGACTCGCACCCGCGACCTCTGGATTCAGAAACCGTGTGCTCGACCACTGGCCCACCTAGACTATATAAAATGAGACTATATTATATATATATTATAATTTCATGAGCAAATCCCAAGATATCTTTGACTACGTTTTTATATATATAAAAGAGACAGAGAGACGAATATTTCGATGACGTGTTTAAAAAGAAAAACTAAACTGCCTAATAAACAATACTAATAGTACTATAATTACTAAAAACAATTATTTTCTTGCTGTCTAGAAAAAAAAAACAATTATATATGGCTATTTTAACAATTAATATTGCACAGTACGTAATGGATAGCTGTATATGAATTTCTTTAACAAACTAAGTACCTGGACGCGGTTCGGATTACTTTTGAATCATAAGTCCTAGGGTTCATATCCGGGTCTGTGATAAATATAGATGACTCACAAATTATGTCTCTAATGTGACAAAACAAAAAAGACTCTTAGCTAACAATATATCCGAAGATAAATTCATCATTGTTAGCACATTGTTTTTAGTCATCAATATTTATCCAAAAAATCATTAGTCCGGATTCGAGCCCGAGACTTTTCGATTAAGAAGGGGGTGACTCGATTGCCAGACTACAAGAGACTATAATAAGTAATGACAATAATGCACACTTAGAAAAGTGATTACTTCAGCCAGCATAAGATTCCACGACTGTAACCCCAGGAACCCCGTATTAAATGAAAACCATAAAAATGTTACCATAGAGCCATAAAAGTAAAGCTAAGTTTTATGCGCATAAAGAAAATACCTTCTATAGTCTAATGCGTAATACTAAACAAGCGACCTCCGGATTCAGAACCACTGGACCACCGAGACTATATAAACAAACAAATTCAATACCAATATGATAAGAAACGAAAACAAATAACATTTCTTGGAAAACACAATTGATAGCACCATTTTAATGGAGGTTATTAATTTTGATAATTATAACAATACATCTCTCCAATTAAGTATGGGTTCGGATTCCGAAAACACGAGAATGGTTGGGAAACGACGCTCTTTATATATCGCGAAACATTTTCATTACTCAATACTTTAATATATGTATAACATAAAATATAAAAATTATGCCAATTACCTAAAACAAACAATACAATAAAAATCTATTAAATTTAAAACTAATTAATGATAGTTCAACAATTCCTCTATTTTATTAAATAAACTAAAGCCCGAAAACTGAACCGCCACTCAAATATATAAGCGCTACTTAAGCGTTTAAGTAGCTGTCACATTAGACAAAATACGTGAAATTTGAGCCGTAAGTAGCACTTTATTGATTGTCAGATTTGAGTGGCGGTTCAGTATTCGGGCGTAAAAAAACATTTTGGCTACTCATCTCACACCTATGGACATGTATTTTATTTTAAAATTAAACAAAAATATTCATTGTATATATTAAATGACTGATATGGATGAATAGATGACTTAATTAATAATATAATTTACATATACGATTACGATTTCTTTATTATTAAAAATATAAACATTTGTACTTGCTTCGGCAGTACATATACTACATAATAATATAATCAAATTATACTATATTTCGTTCAATCGTACTTAACATTAAGATCCACAAAGTGTAGATACACAGGAGTCCGAACGTAATATTGAATGTATGGTCGGAAAGAACCCTCGCCGGTAGAGGGCGCGATCATTCAAAAAGCTCTCGTTCAATTCAAATCCCGACGCGGACAGTTTTGTCGGCGTTGAACAGCTCTTTTAATATTAGCATTAATTAAAAGAGCTGTAGAAGAAGCCGTTTAGACTCTGTTGAATGTTATTCAGCAATTTTTCTAGATTTTTTTCGCGACTTTTCAACGCGTGTTTACGTGTCATAGATAATAGCATCAGTGCGTCCTAAATTCTAGCGCAGCCGGTGGCAGATAAGAGAACTAAGATCTCAGTTTACTATTTTTTTTTTTAAATTGAATTTTATTGTGTACAATAAATACAATACTATGGAAACGCCTGGACCGACTGTAATCCTGTGTTTCTATACTTCGTGGATTAATCTATCTATCGTGGACTATCTATCATTGGACGTTTCTATTGGTTCAGAGAATTAACTATTAAAAAACAAAACTGTAATCACAAAAATATTAAAGCCAGTTATTTTTTCATATTTATCATTAGTCCGTTAACGAAACTACTAAATTCGTAAATCGTAAGAACCGATATTTCTTTAAATCAAGTAGTCTTCACTTCGCTTCGGATCATACGAGTTTTCTGATCTTACCAATATTAATTAGAAAATGAAGACTGAAGTGTTTATGAATGGTATCTTTTTTTATAAGAAACCTTAAAACTCGCATGAGACAAAGCGAAGCGTGATAGGTTTTGAATATAAATTCTTCATCCCCACCGACATATAATCTACAGACGATGTCCTAATATCTATTTAAGGCTAAATTTGCATTCGTAAAACTAATAAGTAAATCTTATCAATTTAACGATAAAAATAAAATAAAAACAATCTCTCAATTTCAACAGACAACTTATTATAAAAAATAAAATAATAAACAGTTTTTAGTTATATTGCTGGTACCAGACCACTTCGATTTTAAAACCTCCAATATATGGAAATATATGGAATTCGTTTTTGGATTTTTTTTTATTTGGTAATAGGTAACTTATCAGAATGGAATTAAAGACATGAATCCATAGAATAATAATAATATACATAACTATATATTTTAGACGCACCAAATGTGGAGTTGGTTGAAGTTAGGTGTTATCCAGCAACGAGAATATCACCATGGACGCTCTGAAACAAGACAATTTCTAGTTGTACAAATCTGTGTTTTATTAATTATATAATAAAAAAAAATGAGACTGACGTGTAGAATAACTACACGCCCTTTTCTACCCGAAGGTGTAGGCAGCGACTGTTCAGCCGTATTTTCGACTCGCCGAATTATTACGTTACGTCCCAAATGGAATGGAACTGATTGCTATACACCGGACATATAATTGTCAGTCATCGCTATTTATCACAAACAACTTGCGAGACATCATTGATGTCAGCCCGGAATGGATCCCACTACTTCTGAATAAAAAACCTCGGACACTTGGTCTGGACTGATGATAATGAGGGGTATATGTGATACTATTTCTTAACTATTTTCGTACATACATACATAACTTCACGCCAAATCCCTTGCGGGGAGGGCAGAGAGAACAGAGCGCCTAATTTCATAAGTATTTATATTTAATAGAAATATAAGTGCTAGGCACAAGCAAGGTTCAGAAGCTGACCGTTGAAATTTATCGGATCGCCGAGACCGGCGTCAGCTGCCAGGAGACTCATGATCACAGCCATGGCCGCTTCACCGTTACCGTCCAGTGTGGGCAGTGGTGGGGAATCTGCCGATGTAGTTGTTGTGGACATGTCTTCAATCCCGGCCGGTGGCGGAGTGCACGCAGAGCCGGCGGCACTTAGAGGAACATTGTTCCTCACTTGACAGTAGCCAACGTCCATGCCAAGAATGTTGTCTACTAGCGATGCCTGCTCGTAGAACACGTTTGATTTTAGTTGCCACTGAATAACGATAGAATTAGAAATGGGTGGTGCCAGTATTTATAACATTGGAAAAAATGACATCCTAATATATGAGGACAGAAGGACAGTAAGAGCATTATTTTTTTTTACCAAGGCCTCGTCTGAAATCATATTCTAAAACTGTTCACTAAACAAAACAGCGACCACAGGAACATCATCTATTCGCCGTTCTTTTTTTGTCCGCTTTTAACACAGCGAAGATACTTAGTCATGCCATAAATATTGTAACAAAGAAAAAAATTGTTTTTTAATTGCAAATAACATTTATTACGTTTATAGTATATTACATTAATACATAAATATAAAACGATATAAAATATAAAAAGCTTACTCGAAATGGTCTCCATTAGCTGCAATACAGGCCTTTAAACGTTGAGGCCAGTTATCAATAGAAACACGCACTCTTTCCATGGGGAAATTCTTCACCGCCAATCGTATGGATTGTTTTAGGGACTCTAAATTATTATGACGTTTAGAGCAAGCCGTACTCTTTAAAACTGACCACAAATCATAATCCAGTGGATTAAGATCGGGACTAGACGACGGCCAGTCTTCAGCTCTAATGAAGTCCGTAACGTTCGCTTCCAACCAAGATTGCGTGGACCGAGCGTTATGACCCGGTGCCGAGTCTTGCTAGAAGGACCATACTTCGTTATTGAACATGGTGTTGTTAAGGGGCTTGACTACCTTTTCAAGAATGGTATCTTGATACACTTGTGCCGATGTTTTGATACCTTTTTCACAAAAATATGGCTCAGTCACTCCTTCGTAGCTAACACCAAACCATCACTGAATCATGGTAATCGGAAGGAGCCAAGTCTGGTGAATACGGCGCGTGGGGTAGCAACTCCCAGCCAAGTACTTTGATTGTATCCTCAACCGATTTTGCTTTGCGTGCAGGTGCATTGTCGTGTAACAAAATTACTTTGCCGTGTCTTCTGGCTCATTCTGGTCGTTTTTCGATCAATGCGTTGTTCAAATCGATCATTTGTTGTTTGTAGCGACTAGTATTAACAGTTTCACCAGGTTTTAGGAGTTCATAATACACCACACCCTTCTGATCCCATCAAACACAGAGAATGTGCCTTCTTCCCGAAACGATCTGGTTTTGCAGTCGATGCTGATGATGCTGATGATATTTTGCAGTCGATGTCGATCATGATTTTCTCCGTTTAGGATTCTTAAAATAAATCCATTTTTCATCGCCAGTGACAAGTCGATGCAAAACTGATTTTCTTTCGTGCCTTTGAAGCAAAATTTCACAAGTATTTTTCCAGTTTCCATTTGTCTTTAATTCAATTCATGTGGCACCCATTTTCCACACTTTAGAATTATTCCCACAGCTTTCAAACGGTCTGAAATTGTATGTTGTGCAACATTTAACATAGCTACCATTGCTTCTGACTCAAAGTATCATCTTCATCCAATACGGCTTGCAGTTTGGCGTCTTCGAATTTTTTTGGTGGTCTTCCACATTCTTCATTTCTCACACCAAAATCATTACATTTGAATCGTTGAAACCATCTCTTGCATGTTGCTTCTGATAGAGCATGATCACCATATGCTTCGACAAGCATTCGATGTGACCCTGCAGCATTTTTTTTTTCAAATGGAAGCAAATAATTAATGCTTTCCGCAAATCATCACTTTCTGGCACAAAATTTGACATTTTTAACACAATAAAAAATATGATGTTCTTTGTTTACTAACTGTTAGGTTAATTGAATGTTTGACAACCAAACAGAAAAAATTAAGGCTTATTCACAACAAATAACCCCTACCAATACATTTGTATCTTAACGCTCATTTCATACACCTGGTATATAATATATATGATAAAAATGGCTGCATGTTGCATAAGTATTTTTTTTAATGTGATAAGAGGGCAAATGAGCAAGCGTGTCACCTGATGGTAAGCAACCTACGCCGCCCATGGTCACCAGCAACATATACAGGGTGTTTCTTGGACCCTATTCTAACCACTTATATCTAGAATCTAGACATGCTTTGAAATCTAGATATCGTATAGAAAGTAAATAAAGGCAAAAAAAAAATTTTTTTTACTTTTTTTACAGAAATTATCCCTCAGAAATATGAACCATGATCACCCTACTTATGACCTACGACAACTGAGTTCATTGTGACTTCTCGCCTAAAGTATTTAATTCATTTTTCCATTTCGATCATAAATAGGGTTGTCATCTCTAATTTTTACTGACTGACTACATTCTGATCTGTTTAAGAAATCACATGGAATTACCATGAAACATAATCAGTAAATAGTTTTCGCTGCCTACACTCTCATGTATTTGAAGCGTGAAGTTACACAAAAAATAAGCTGTCTGTATTCTGTTCTACATAAAAAAATATATGAAATCACCATGCAACATTGTGAATAAGTAATTTTCGCTGCCTTTTTTTTTACGCAAGGAAATGCTTTAATTTTCGCTGCCTATACTCGCATGTATTTGGGGCGTGAAGTTACAAAAAAAATTTAAGCTGACTACATTCTGATCTGTTTAAGAAACCACAAGGAATTACCATGAAACATAATCAGTAAATAGTTTTCCCTGCCTACACTCTCATGTATTTGAGGCGTGAAGTTACACATAAAAAGCTATCTGTATTCGGTTCGCAATAAGAAATCATATAAAATTACCATGAAACATAATCAATAAGTAATTTTCGCTGCCTACACCCGCTATTATTTGGGGCGAGAAGTTACAAAAAAAAATGTAAACTGACTACATTCTGATCTGTTTAAGAAATCACATGGAATTACCATGAAACATAATCAGTAAATAGTTTTCGCTGCCTACACTCTCATGTATTTGAGGCGTGAAGTTACATAAAAAAAATAAGCTGTCTGTATTCTGTTCTACATAAAAAATCATATGAAATCACCATGCAACATAGTGAATAAGTAATTTTCGCTGCCTTTTTTTGCGCAAGGAAATGCTTTAATTTTCGCTGCCTACACCCCCGCATGTATTTGGGGCGTGAAGTTACAAAAAAAATTTAAGCTGACTACATTCTGATCTGTTTAAGAAACCACATGGAATTACCATGAAACATAATCAGTAAATAGTTTTTGCTGCCTACACTCTCATGTATTTGAGGCGTGAAGTTACACAAAAAAAAGCTATCTGTATTCGGTTCGCAATAAGAAATCATATAAAATTACCATGAAACATAATCAATAAGTAATTTTCGCTGCCTATACTCGCATGAATTTGGGGCGTGAAGTTACAAAAAAAAATAAGTTGTCTGTATTCAGTTTTGGGTAAGAAATCATATTATGTCGTTATCATAAAACATAGTTCATACATAATTTTCGTTACTTCCACTCCCATTTGAGTAAGGGTGTGAAAAAATAAATAAATAACTTACAGCAAATCAAAAACTGTGAACCCTACTTATTGATTCATTTGTAGGTACTTGACAGTGTGTTTATGACCTCTTACACGTGCTGTGACCTGTTACACGCGCCCGAAACTTCCTTTGAAAATTGCCGCCTGCCTTTCGACTCGCACAAGATAACCTTGAACTCATCAGGCGGCATTTATAACAAGAATTTGTCGGCATTTCTAAATTTAGATTATTGAGAGTACGATTCTGTGAGTGGTATCGTAGTCAGGTTACTGCTCACCATATGTTTGCGTCTGGGGTTTTATGGTCTGATGAGGCTACCTTTACTCGTTTTGGATTATCCAAAAGCCACAACTAAAATCCACATGCTTTTCGTCAAAGCCATTTTCAGCACAGGTGGAAAATTAATGAGTGGGCCGGTATCATCGGTGACAAATTGATAGGCCCTGTATTTTTGCCGGACCGGTTGAATGGTGAAATCTACTTGGAAATGTTGAGGATCACCTTGGAGGAAGATCTTGAAGGCCTTCCTTTGTTAGTTTACCGCGACATGATTTTCCAGCCAGACGGGGCGCCAGCGCATTACAGTCGTTCTGTACGCGAATATCTGGACGATTGCTTTCGTGCGTGGATTGATCGTTCTGGAACTGTTCCATGGCCACCACGGTCGCCCGATTTAACACCAATGGACCTTTTTTTTGTGGGGATACTTAAAAAGTGTGGTGTATGCTACGCAGTGTGAAACTGTGAATGAAATACGAAAAAAAATTGTGGAAGCTTGTGGTACTCTAACATCGGAGTGTTTGAGCCGCGCCACACAATCTGTATCGCGGCGTGTAAACCTATGTGTTACGAGAGGAGGACAGCACATTGAACCTTTTTTGTAGTCACACTGAGAAATGGTAAGTGTTCACCATAAATCGTAAACGAAAAATCTGGTTAGATATGTATTAAACTATGAATGAATTTTATTTAATCAGAATGAAATACTAAATTTTTATTTTATATCTCACCATAACTTAGCAATATCGGCTCTATTATAACAGAATAAGGTCTAAATTTTTATATCCGTGTAGTAGGTACTCAAGAAATCGTAACATACGATTACATTACGATTTCTTGTATGTGTGTATATGATGTCAATGAAAGTCTTGATAGTAGGGTGACCATGTCAAATATTATTATTTGCGGACTCAGTAGGAATTATTTCTTTTTTTTTTCAGATCTAAAAGTTCGATTTATCTCATTTTAAATATAGCCATCCGATAGGCAATTCCATCCTGTATCCACCCCTCGCGGCTTGATATACCCAATCTGGGACACGCTGTATAGTGTTACCGTTGCCTTCGGGTGGCCCTCCAAGTACCTCTCTCACCGAACGATACGCGGCATGTGCCACTTTACGTCGATCTTCTTAGAGGTTGTGGTATTTCACCAGTCGGGCCGGCCTATTCATGCAGCGAACTGCTTGGCTCTATCACTGTTAGCACTTGGCGCTACTACCATTTAAAATGATAACAAAACAATATGCTTTCATTAATATAATTGCACATACCTGTTGGTTAAACATCTCATCTTGAAGTATTTCCGCAGCTGATTCCGGTGAAAATTCAGCCGAAGGACGCCTCAACGCCTCTTCAGCAATGGCACTGCCGATCCTGTGTGACTCCACCTGGGACTCGACCAGGCGTTGCATCTTCATATCAGCTTCTAAAAGGCGGTCGATCTCTAATATCGGATGTGATGTCGTCGCGTGTGTATGAACTGCATACAACAAGGATGACACACAGTTCATAATATAGCTAATTCATGGACCAAACAAGGTTTTACTTACGTCCTTATTAGGATTGAGCGGCATAGATTGATCAAAACAACCTTTAGGATTATATCGCGTTTATTTATTACTACTAACTGGATGGCTCTTTTTCAGACTTTTTCTTTAGTATTGTGCAACTATTGTGTCGACGCATAATTAATGTGGTCGTCAGTATAGCGGCACCTTTTTTTTACGCGAGGAATGCTTTATGCACACCCCCCGCCTGGGTACGGCTGGGGGTAGTGTGGGACTCCCAAAACAGTAATCCCGTCGATTAAGACTCGGCGCTCAGCCGCCCAGGCCAGGCAGACCTCCAGCGTGTGCTGGGCCGAGTCCAGGTCGGATGCGCAATGGTGGCATGTCGCCGTCTCTTCACGTTTTATTCGAGTCAGATACTCACCGAAGCACCCGTGCCCGGTGAGTATCTGAGTCAACCTGTAGGTGACAGTGCCCCATTTACACAGCACCCAGGCCTCGACGTGGGGCAGGACGGCACCGACGGTGCGCTGACGCTGACTGGCGCTGACCAGCGCGTCGCGCAGTCCCCCAGGACCTGCCGGGAGGTCTTTCTGAGACGTTCGGAATCATGAATTCGGTCTCTTTATTATTAATTTCAACTCGGGATAGTGCGTCAGCGTTAGTATTATATTTTCCTTTCTTATACAATTGTATAGTCGTATTCACTAAGCTAAGTTGCCATCTAGTCAGTCTAGAGTTAGGTTATTTTAGGTTAATGATCCATTGTAAAGGCCTATGGTCTGTAAGTATTTTAAATTTACGTCCGAATAAATACGATCTAAAGTATTTTGTGGCCCATACTATGGCTAAAAGTTTTTTTTCTATGGTGCTATATTTAGTTTCGCTATCGTTTAATGTTCTAGAGGCGTAGCAGATGGGTTTGTCTGATCCAACATTGTCTTGGGATAAAACAAACCCAATTGCTATGATTGATGTGTCTATCATTAAAATGGACTCTTTATTAAAGTCAGGGTATTGCACGATGGGATCGTTTATTAATAAGGTCTTATATTTGTTAAAATAGTCTATATAGTCTATATAGTCAGTCGAAAGTGATTTTATTATTCTTTTTAAGGCATCTTGTCTTAGGTTTTGTAATTCGGGCAAAGTCTGGGATAAATTTTGTGTAATAACCTAACACGCCGAGAAACTGTTTTATTTGCTTAGGCTTTTTCGGTAAGGGATATTTTTCTATAGCTGCTATTTTATTAGGATTAGATTTAACACCTTCTTCGCTGATAATATGTCCTAAAAATTCTGTTTCTAACTAAAGAAATTCAGATTGGTCCATTTGAATTTTGAAATTTGATTCCTGGAATCTTTTGAAGACCTTTTCTAAGTTAATAATGTGTTCTTGTAATGACGCACTAAAAATGATGACATCATCAAGATTATCTAAACAAATTTATCTAAACGAGGCAGATCTCGTTTTGAAGGCCTGCTAGGACATTATCCATGACTCTTTGAAAAGTTGAAGGGGAATTTTTCAATCCCATGGGCATACGCAAAAATTTGAAGTGCTCATGCTCTACATTAAACGCCGTCTTAGAAATGTCGTTTGGGTCCATCCACACTGGTAGGAGCCGGATGCCAAATCTAGCGTCGTGAAGTATTGGCAATTGCCAAGCTTAGCCAGTATGTCGTTTATGTTAGGATTAGGGTATTTATCGTCTATAGTCTTTTCATTTAATTTTCAGAAGTCTTCAGCGATTCGCCATTTCTGTTGACCTGATGCGTCAGTATTTTTAGGAACAACCCAGATAGGTGAGCTCCAGGCTGATTCGGAAGGTCTTATAATTCCCTGGTCAAGCATCTTAGTTATTTGGTCCCTAACTCCTTGTCGGTGAACAAATGGGTATCGGTAACTTTTTGTATAAACGGGCATTTAATCGGTTGTCCTGATACGGTGTTTAATTCTATTTGCAAAAGTTAAAGATTCTCCTTCAATATAAAAAACGTCAGCATAACGGGCACATAAAATCTCTAAATTAGTTTTTTTCTCAGTGTTTAAATGGTCAGTACGCAAGCGCGACAATACATTTTTTACTTTGTTCGGTGCTAGTGCACTGGATATTAAATAAGTCTGCATGTATCGGATGTTCAATTGTAACGAGAATATCGCGTTCGGTCGACTTTTCTATTTCTACGATACCTGTACGGCCTATAACTCGAGTGATATACTCATGAATTATGCAGTTACAATGAAATTGCTGTGTCATAAAATAATCACAGTCGAGCATAACTATAGGTACTTTTAATAATATTGAAGAGTTAGCTGAAACATTTTCATGGAAACTAGGCCTTTGACACCGATAAAAATGTATGGGTATAGTTGCATGATCGGTTATTAAAAGGTTATTTTTTAAATCTATCTGTGCGCCTTTAAGTAAATCTATTAATCCGTCAAAATAATTATGGAATCGGTATCCGAAAAATTTTACATTAGACAAGTTATTAAATTTGAGAAAGTTCTGTATATTATTTGAATGTTCGTGCATACTAGTTGTATGTGAGTTTGTTACTTCAAAGGGGTCATTGTTTAGTGGTATGTGAAAAAAGTATGTGTCAATGCTTCATCATCATGATCAGCCTATTGCAGTCCACTGCTGGACATAGGCCTCTCCCAATGTGCGCCACAACATTCGATTCTCTGCCTTCCGCATCCAGTCTTTTCCAGCAGTCTTTCTGAGGTCGTCTGACTATCGGGCTAGTGGGCGTCCTACGCTACGTTTATCAAGACGCGGTCTCCACTCTATGACCTTCTTACTCCATCTACCGTCGGTCCTTCGGCAGATATGACCAGCCCATTGCCACTTCAGCGAGCTTATTCTACGAGCTATGTCGGTTACCCTAGTTCTCTGGTGGATATACTCATTCCTGAGTTTATCTTTCAGAGATAACCCGAGCATAGCCCGCTCCATAGCTCGCTGAGCGACGTTAAATTTGTGGACTAGCCCCACCGTGAGTGTCCACGTTTCGGCACCGTAGGTCATCACTGGTAAGACGCACTGGTCAAAGACTTTGGTCTTCAGACATTGCGGTATAGGTGAGATGAAGACTCGACGCAGTTCGCCGAATGCAGCCCAACCCAGCTGAATCCTCCTTTCTGCCTCCTTCTCGAAGTTTCGTCTACCTAACTGGATAATTTGGCCTAGGTAAACGTATTTGTTTACGACTTCGAGTACTGATGCTTATCGGTCTGGGCACGACATGTTCATTGAACATTACCTTGGTCTTGTCCAAGTTCATACACAAACTGACACGACGGGAGGACTCGTCTAGGCTGCGCAGCATTCCGCTTAACTGTTCCAGCGACTCTGCCATTACAACGATGTCGTCGGCAAACCGAAGATGCGAGATGTATACACCATTCACGTTGATACCCTGTCCAGTCCAATCCAGTGTCTTGAAAACGTCTTCCAGAGCATTGGTGAAGAGTTTGAGAGATATGACATCTCCCTGTCTTACACCTCGATTCAGCTCGATGGAGTTCGTCACCTGGTCCTGTATCTGGACAGCCATCGTGGCGGTGTCACACAAGCATCTCGGTACCTCGATATGACGCCATAGATTATAGAAGTGTGAAGATAAGACTAACCTATGTCTATGTCAAACAAATGCTAAAACAATAACAGGGTTCTGCTAAAATTAAATAAAATTGTGAAATAATTTATAGCTAGGGGGTATCAAGACAGAACAGTAATAGAAAAAACAATAAAGTTATACTTTACAAAACAAAAACAAGGAATTTACTTTTTTGTGGCTGTGCGTTTGGATTTCACCACCAAATTTACACCAACATTTTGTTTTTTAGTTACGCCAGGCTCAGGTTTGCTTAGTTCCTTATGAGTACTAATTCTATGCCGCTCATATTTATTTCTAAGATTTTCGCGAATCTCACTCATTGATCAAAACAACCTTTAGGATTATATCGCGTTTATTTATTATTTATTTATATTTATTCCCCGACGTTTCGAACTCTTTACACTCGTGAAAATGATCTCTGTAAAGAGTTCGAAACGTCGGGAAATAAATATAAATATCAAACTCACATAAAACTAGTATGCACGAACATTCAAATAATATACAGAACTTTCTCAAATTTAATAACTTGTCTAATGTAAAATTTTTCGGATACCGATTCCATAATTATTTTGACGGATTAATAGATTTACTTAAAGGCGCACAGATAGATTTAAAAAATAACCTTTTAATAACCGATCATGCAACTATACCCATACATTTTTATCAGTGTCAAAGGCCTAGTTTTCATGAAAATGTTTCAGCTAACTCTTCAATATTATTAAAAGTACCTATAGTTATGCTCGACTGTGATTATTTTATGACACAGCAATTTCATTGTAACTGCATAATTCATGAGTATATCACTCGAGTTATAGACCGTACAGGTATCGTAGAAATAGAAAAGTCGACCGAACGCGATATTCTCGTTACAATTGAACATCCGATACATGCAGACTTATTTAATATCCAGTGCACTAGCACCGAACAAAGTAAAAAATGTATTGTCGCGCTTGCGTACTGACCATTTAAACACTGAGAAAAAAACTAATTTAGAGATTTTATGTGCCCGTTATGCTGACGTTTTTTATATTGAAGGAGAATCTTTAACTTTTGCAAATAGAATTAAACACCGTATCAGGACAACCGATTAAATGCCCGTTTATACAAAAAGTTACCGATACCCATTTGTTCACCGACAAGAAGTTAGGGACCAAATAACTAAGATGCTTGACCAGGGAATTATAAGACCTTCCGAATCAGCCTGGAGCTCACCTATCTGGGTTGTTCCTAAAAAGACTGACGCATCAGGTCAACAGAAATGGCGAATCGCTGAAGACTTCTGAAAATTAAATGAAAAGACTATAGACGATAAATACCCTAATCCTAACATAAACGACATACTGGCTAAGCTTGGCAATTGCCAATACTTCACGACGGTAGATTTGGCATCCGGCTCCTACCAGTGTGGATGGACCCAAACGACATTTCTAAGATGGCGTTTAATGTAGAGCATGAGCACTTCAAATTTTTGCGTATGCCCATGGGATTGAAAAATTCCCCTTCAACTTTTCAAAGAGTCATGGATAATGTCCTAGGAGGCCTTCAAAACGAGATCTGCCTCGTTTAGATAAATTTGTTTAGATATATAATTTGTTTAGATAATCTTGATGATGTCATCATTTTTAGTGCATCATTACAAGAACACATTATTAACTTAGAAAAGGTCTTCAAAAGATTCCAGGAATCAAATTTCAAAATTCAAATGGACCAATCTGAATTTCTTTAGTTAGAAACAGAATTTTTAGGACATATTATCAGCGAAGAAGGTGTTAAATCTAATCCTAATAAAATAGCAGCTATAGAAAAATATCCCTTACCGAAAAAGCCTAAGCAAATAAAACAGTTTCTCGGCGTGTTAGGTTATTACACAAAATTTATTCCAGACTTTGCCCGAATTACAAAACCTAAGACAAGATGCCTTAAAAAGAATAATAAAATCACTTTCGACTGACTATATAGACTATATAGACTATTTTAACAAATATAAGACCTTATTAATAAACGATCCCATCGTGCAATACCCTGACTTTAATAAAGAGTCCATTTTAATGACAGACGCATCAATCATAGCAATTGGGTTTGTTTTATCCCAAGACAATGTTGGATCAGACAAACCCATCTGCTACGCCTCTAGAACATTAAACGATAGCGAAACTAAATATAGCACCATAGAAAAAGAACTTTTAGCCATAGTATGGGCCACAAAATACTTTAGATCGTATTTATTCGGACGTAAATTTAAAATACTTACAGACCATAGGCCTTTACAATGGATCATTAACCTAAAAGAACCTAACTCTAGACTGACTAGATGGCAACTTAGCTCAGTGAATACGACTATACAATTGTATAAGAAAGGAAAATATAATACTAACGCTGACGCCCTATCCCGAGTTGAAATTAATAATAAAGAGACCGAATTCATGATTCCGAACGTCTCAGAAAGACCTCCCGGCAGGTCCTGGGGGACTGCGCGACGCGCTGGTCAGCGCCAGTCAGCGTCAGCGCACCGTCGGTGCCGTCCTGCCCCACGTCGAGGCCTGGGTGCTGTGTAAATGGGGCACTGTCACCTACAGGTTGACTCAGATACTCACCGGGCACGGGTGCTTCGGTGAGTATCTGACTCGAATAAAACGTGAAGAGACGGCGACATGCCACCATTGCGCATCCGACCTGGACTCGGCCCAGCACACGCTGGAGGTCTGCCTGGCCTGGGCGGCCGAGCGCCGAGTCCTAATCGACGGGATTACTGTTTTGGGAGTCCCACACTACCCCCTGCCGTACCCAGGCAGGGGGTGTGCATAAAGCATTCCTCGCGTAAAAAAAAAGGTGCTGCCATACTGACGACCACATTAATTATGCGTCGACACAATAGTTGCACAATACTAAAGAAAAAGTCTGAAAAAGAGCCATTCAGTTAACCATAATTCTGAAAACTCAGACATCCTCAATGCTGAAAACCAGATGCCAGCAACACTTTCGCTGAAAATTCTCAAATAGTTGCTGTTCTGAGGAGGGAGATGTTAGGACTTGGCCTACACTAAAACCGCTGAGCCAGATCATCTTTGAAAATATTCGATTTGGATCAGAATTGATATTGAATTCATTCATCAGCAATATCGACACCTGCTGTCGCCTCACATGAAGAAAGGACCACCGATGTCGCGATTGCGACATCCAAGTAATCTCCTACTTACTTAGTATTATAATTTGCTTTATTAATTTTATATAATTATAATGACACTTCAGTACTAGTATTGTCCAAGTCTAGACATAAGTTTAGTATTTAAATAAATTAATTTAATTTTGACTCGATTTTTTTTAAGTCCTCTGGCGGTCAGATTCATAATGCCGGGTAAGCTAGTTACATATTTATAACTTACTTTGTTTGTAAATATGGTAATTTGACTGAGACACCTCCAGTTGCGCCTGACCTCGCGAATCAGAAAGAATGCTGTTGTTTGCTACAATGCACTCTACATCTTTGGTCCAAGGGTTCCTGTAACATTAAAAATGCTCTGACTTCTGGTTCTGAAAATTCAGAATATAATGCCTTCACCATAGAAACTAAGATCACTCTTTGTGTGAATACTGACTGAATCAATGACAAGACTTATGAAAGTCAAAGGTGCGGAGGTGGTGTGTAAGAATCGTGCCTTATGGCGTTCGGTTCTCTTTGCTTACCTCGCAAGGGACTTTGTATGTACGCGTATGTCTTTATGTACATATCTACTTACTTGAACGGTTTGAAGTGCGTCTGTATGCGTGCAAATGTGCCGTCCTTCTTTCTGAACAGATACGGTGGTGTGTGCAGTGAATCTCTGTGCAAAATGGCAGTCCTGTGTGTGCGAGCCACAGCCCCAAGTTCGGGTCCGCTAACATACTCGTACAGACTGGTGCCAAGCAGCTCTTGGGGCAGAAAGCCAAGGGCCAGCGTCACCCTAAAACAATTTCCAGCTAAATTTTGAAACAGATATGTTAAGTTTTTCATACACTATGATATTATGGCATTAGTGTGTCAAAATCTAGCCAAGGTCATGTCAGACAATATACAAAACGTAATACTTTAATAAAGTCATCTTTAACTATTATAATATTTACAAATATTACTTATTTTTTTTCATTACTTACGTTTTGTATATTGTATTAAGTATACGAATGAGTAAGTTACGTTATTTATCGCTTTTTAGTTATAGAGGTACTGTTTTCATATACTTATAGATTGTGTGGTTTACGTTTCTAGAAGTCAGTTTAACTTTTTTTAAAGCAATTTTTTTCACGAGTTTTAGTGACATTAATGAGTTATGAACTTCAATAGAAGTTAGTTTATTTACTTTTTTTTATGGGATAGGAGGGCAAACGAGCAGGCGTATCACCTGATGGTAAGCAACCAACGCCGCCCATGGACACCAGCAACACATATAGTGTTACTGTTGCGTTGCCGACCTTTAAGGGATAGGGGATAGGAAAGGATGGGGAAGGGGGGTGGGCCTCCGGGTACCTCTCTAACCGAACGAAACGCGGCAATAGCCACTTTACGTCAGTCTGCTGAAAGGTCGTGGTATTTCACCGGTCGAGCCGGCCCATTCATGCAGCGAACTGCTTGGCTCTACCACTGTTAATAACCACCACTGTTAATAAATAAAAAAACCACTGGCTTTCAGTTTAGTAAATATATTTTCACTAATTACAAGTCCGTATGTTAAATGGTTGATATGAGCCCGAATGAAGCCCAATCGTAGCCTGGAAACGATTGCAGGAATTAAAACCGTATAAGAATTCTGTAGCTTCATCATCAGCACAGTAGTATCAGACGTTGATTTAAGCATACCTCCCAAGCAACACGTTAGTCCTATATACTACTAAACAGTTTCCATCGACTAACTACAGTACTGTCTCCCAACTCCTAACCGTTAAGGAGTTCTGTGGCATCTTCATCAGCATAGCAGCATCAGGTGTATATTTCAGCATACTTCACCAGCAACACGCTAGCCCTGCATACTACCAAGTAGTTTCTATCGACGAATTGCAGTGCAGTCTTCAAACTCCTAACCGTTAAGAAATTTTGTGGCTTCTTCATCAGCACAGCAGCATCAAATGTTGGCACCATAAAAAAATATCCCTAAGACATCACTATTTCGTAATAAAAACACCATACTCGCATACAACTTTTGGTGGATGCCTTCGATTTCTCCTGGTTTCCATCATCAGATCCTGACCTGAAAATGGGACCATCTCGGAAGTAAACACTATACAACGAAAAAAAAATTTTTGAAATCGGTTCATAATTGACTAACATATCGGTAAACATACAAAAAAAAATATTATACATACAGACGAATTGAGAACCGCCTCCTTTTTTCGAAGTCTGTTAAAAAAGTCCAGTCAAAATAGGGCCAGCCATTACAGAGATTAGCCGGAACGATGTTATTTTGGTGTATATACCGTATATATATATATATATATATATATATATTACTAGCTTTTGCCCGCGGCTTCGTTCTCGTTAAGAAGTGCCGTTTTTTGCAGTTTTACTTTTGTTAAGTAAACATAAACATACATACATATAAACATAACTTCACGCCTATTGTTACCAGAAGCCTTTTGTCATTGGTCATGATTTTGGTTTTGGTTAGGTTCATCTGCAGACCTACCTTGATACTGGCTTGGTGTAGGGACTCAATCATGTATTGCATCTGGCCGGCCGTCTCTAAGCATAAGCATAAGCATAGGCTCTAAGTCGCCTGCAAATCTGAGGTGGCTTAGGTAGGTTCCTTTTATATAGAGTCCAGTTTTATATAGAGTGATTTACTCCAGTCCAGCTTACTGATGATGTATTCCAGGATCGATATGAATATTATTGGTGAGAGAGGATCCCCCTGCCTTACTCCTCTTCTTATAGGGAAAGATGGGCCAATAGACTAGAGTTTGATCCTACCTGTAGTGTTGCTATATATGCTCTGGATAGTTTTTACGTATACTTCTTCGACTCCTTGTTTTTCCAGGCTTTCCCATATACTTAAGTGTGACACCGAATTCATATATGATGTTATAAAGAAAAAATGATAATTTTCGAGATTTAGAACTTTAATTGCAATCGCTGGCTGAACCGTAAGTGATGGATCAAAACAATGTTCTACATTATTAAACACCTTCAAAAGGTCTACAAGTTCGCGAGGGCAAAGGTCTATTTCTTAAGGATAACGCACGATGACCATTTTTATTTTTTTACTTTCTAGGAGAAATAATTCTCACCAAATTAAGTATCTTAAACAGATTGTGCATGTAATATAGATGATCCTGGCCCTTTACAGCATGCAATTTAAACGAATATTTTCGAAGATATGGCAGTACTAGCAGACCGCGCGAACTTCGTACCGCCATATTATATACATTTTTCACTAAAAATATTATTGTCCCACTCATATTAATAACCTAAAGCTTTCCTCAATAAATCTAAAAGTAATATTTTTTCAATTTAAACCAGTAGATCCTCATACATACATACATAAATTCACGCCAAATTCCTTGCAGGGTAGGCAGTGAGAACAAAGTGCCATAAGGTACGAACACGCCTCACTCGCTTAGACCTTTTTCCAGGTTTCGCTCGGTGAGAGAGGTATTAGAGGCCCAATCCCTTTCCCCCTCCCCTTCCTATCCCATCCTGACCCCACCCATATCCTATTGTAAGTGCCGGCAACGCAGCTGTAACACTATATGTGTTCAGGTGTCTATGGGCGGCGTTTGTGGCTTTCAGGTGACACGAATGGTCGTTTGCCCCTTCCACAAAAAAAATAAACAAAAAAATAACAAATTAAAACAAAAATACCCCAAAAGACGATAATACTACAAATTCTAATTAAAGTATTGAGCGATATGATGACAAATAAAGAAACCACATAACTTCACGCCTTTTCAACCCGAAGGTGTAGGCAGCGGCTGTTAAATCTCGTTTCTCCCTTATGTTTACGTCCCAAATTGAAAAGGTGGCGAACCTATTGCCATACCGGGCACAAAGTTGACAGTCATCGATATTTATCATACATAAATACAGTTATGTAACTTCACGCCAAATCCCTTGCGGGGTAGGCAGAGAGAACATAACTTCATAACATGACTTCCGAAAACAATTTGAAAGAGACATTGGTGTGATCCACGATTCGAACCCACGACCTCTCGATTCAGAAGCGGGGTTCTCGACTACTGGACTACCGAGACATTTTAGAAAAAAAAACATACATAAAAAAATCTACCTGCTAGCTGTCGCCTTTCCCTTTCTGCGTCGGTACTACTCGGGATACACATCGCACATCGTACTTACCTGTACTAAATATTTGTCTGAGAAACGAGTACTTACATTTTGTATTTTGCGATAACTTTTGAATTAAATGTCCGAATTCAATCATTCAAAAAGTTCTAGAAAGGTATTGAATCTATCTTTATATTAAAGTAATTTATTTTGAGTAGAGTTAATACCAAGGTACAAAATAAAGAACTTTTAAAACGACATCATTAAAATTATTTTAAAAAATTCAAAAACACTTATTGTGCGATAACTACAATAGTTAGGCATATAGCGTCGCGGACTTTTCTTTCGACAATTATATGTTCCGTGAAAGTGTAGTACATTGTTTTGTTCTCTAATCAATAGTTTTTGGAGCGTTCGCGATGTAAGAATTATTTTCGGGTCTTTTTCTTACACCTTGGGTTACATTATTGGACTTATAGAAGGATCCCTAATTTATATGAAAACATAATATAGCCTAAAGCCTTCCTCGATAAATGGACTATACACCGCTGAAACAGTTTTTGAAATCGGACCGGTGGTTACTGAGATTAGCGCGTTCAAACAAACTAACTCGTCCGCTTTATAATATAAGTATAGATTAACATAGCGTGACAGCAGTTAAAGCCGATAAATAGCAAGAATTGAACCTCATGATATCCAAAATGTACTCATTTATTATTTTTGATGGGGAACAAAGTTCGGCGGGTCAGCTAGTACGTTTATAAAGGTCAAATTACTAAAGTGTCAAAGTGTAATTACCAATTATTTGCATGGAAAAATTAAATTGTCTTTTTCAGGATTTCACTTGTAATATTTTAATACAGTCCTATATTATGTCCGTCTCCTGGGTCAAAACTACCTCCACACCAATCTTCAGAGAAATCGGTACAACCGTTCTTGATTTATAAATAGTGTAACTAACACTACTTTCTTTTATATAGATTGTAGACTATGTGGTTATTTATATTCTGAATTATTCTAAAATTTCAATGCTATATTATTCTAAAATTTCATCAAGATCCGTTCAATAGCTTTTACCGTGTAACGGCAACAATCATTCATCCATCTATACATTGAAATTATAACAATAAAAATAAATACAAGAAAATCCCATTAGTAAACTCATCTCTATAAAGGCAATTTATTTGAAATTTGGCAGGAGCATTCGTTACGTGGTGTAGAGGACAGCTAACCACGGATTTTAAGAAATTCCACCAGGACAAGAAGGATTGCGGAGGGGTCAAAGATTTTAAAAAAAAAGTTTTTCAAGAGCTGTTAGCCGTAGGTATGAAACTTATAAAGAATATTCTTCGTTGTTTTTTTATTATTTTTAATTGAACACACATATATACCTTTGATCCACAAACGTGAATTTTCCGTCGGAAGCGTGACGCGAGATGTATTGTAGTGGTCTGGTGGGCGGAGACGAACAGTTGTATGACGACGGCACCAGGTCCGGCAAGGCACGTCCGATTGCCACTAGGCAAGAGAGGCTACAGGCTTCACCGTCCTCTGTACTCTCGGAGGTACTGGCACCTTCTGACATCTCCACTGGCGCCCAGGATTTTAAATAACCTAAAAATTACATTTCTTTTTATTAATATTTTCTGGATTTATTTTGATGAAACTTTGCCATGTGCAAAGTTTCATCATTAATTTGTGCAGATTTACAAATGGACAAAATTAACCTACCACCAAAAAATGTAAAAAGGTATCATCGTGGAATTAAAGAGTCCTTCAAAGGTTTTTTTGTGGATTGTGTTTACCTCCGGGCTGGTCCCATTTTCACCAGGTCAGGATCTGATGATGGAAACCAGGAGAAATGGAAGGAAAACACCGAAAATTGTATGCTAGTATGATGTTTTAATTATGAAATGTAAGTGATGTCTTAACGATATGCTTTATGGTGTTAATATCTAATGCTGCTGAGCTGATAAAGAATCCAAAGCGCTCTTTAACAGTTAGAAGTTGGAAGACACCACTGCAATTGGTCGATACTATGTCGATACTTATAGTAAGTATAAGTGCGTGGAATATTTGCCTAAGAAACGAATACTTACATTTTATATATCACGATATCTTTTGAATTAAATGTCCGAATTGATTTTTTTTTTTTTTTTTTTTTTTATGGGATAGGAGGGCAAACGAGCAGGCGTGTCACCTGATGGTAAGCAACCAACGCCGCCCATGGACACCAGCAACACATATAGTGTTACTGATGCGTTGCCGACCTTTAGGGGATAGGGGAAAGGAAAGGATGGGGAAAGGGGGTGGGCCTCCGGGTACCTCTCTCACCGAACGAAACGCGGCATGAGCCACTTTACGTCGATCTTCTAAGAGGTCGTGGTATTTCACCGGTCGAGCCGGCCCATACATGCAGCGAACTGCTTGGCTCTACCACTGTATTATTCAAAAGTTCTAGAAAGGTAATGAATTTATCTTTTTATTGAAGTAATTTATTTTGAGGAGTGGTACAGGTACAAAATAAAGCATTTTTAAAACATCAATTTAATTATTTAAAAAAATTCATACATAGTTAGACACATGGTGTCGCGACCTTTTTTGTTTAAAATTACATGTTCTGTAAAAGTGTAGTACATTGTTTTGTTTTATAAATAATAGTTTTCGCAGCGTATGCGATGTAAGCATTTTTTTCGGGTCATGTTCTTACACCTTGAGTTACATTATTGGACTTATAGTAAGGATCCCTTATATATTTTAAAATATAATATAGCCTAAAGCCTTTCTCGATAAATGGCCTATACCCAGTGAAAGAATTTTCGAAATGGGACCGGTGGTTTCTGAGATTAGCGCGTTCAAACAAACTCTTCCGCTTTATAATATAAGTATAGAAATATCTCTCAGTCAGTCGGGAGCGAAAGAACAACATGGCTGACAAGCTCACACAGCACTACACCGAAGAATGGCGGGATAACCATTCCAAAATATGGGTGAACCCAAATGTTCTGGTAGAGGCGGGCAGCAGCGTCCCTATTTTTAAAAGGTTCACCCCTGCGGTCTCCAACACGTTTGCCCAGCGTGGAGACTATGGGCATAGACCTCCCGATGAAAAGAGCACGAATACAACGGCCCCCAGTTCCCGATGGTCCCGCTATTCCCGGCCAAGGCAGCGGTCGTGGTAACGGTGGGACAGGGGGTGCTAAGAATCTCCGGGTTACGGCAGGCTGTCAAAAACAACTACGCGTGGCCACGTATAACGGACGCAGTCTTCGGCTGGACCAACACCTCACCGAACTCGAGGTAGAGCTGAGTTGCTTGAACTGGCATATTCTGGGGCTATCTGAAGTCCGGCGAGTGGGGGAGGACACGATAACCCTACAGTCAGGCAACTTATTCTATTTTCGGGAAGGTGACCAGCTCTCCCAGGGGGGTGTCGGTTTCCTCGTTCACAAGGACTTCGTTAGCAGCGTTGTGGAGATCAGTAGTGTGTCGACCAGGGTAGCATACCTTGTACTAAAACTCACCAACAGGTACACCCTGAAGATAATACAGGTGTATGCGCCGACCTCGACATACTCTGACGAAATAGCCGAGGCGATGTACGAGGATATTGCAAAAGCAATACATGGTACCGCCAAGGCTCACTACAACGTTGTTATGGCGCGGCGAAACGAAAATCGGTCCATATGGCTTGGGGTGCCGAAATCACAGGGGCCAGATGCTGGTCAACTTCCTGGAGTCTGTAGGGCTCTTCCTGATGAACTCATTCTTCAAGAAGGGTCTCCACAGGAGGTGGACTTGGCGAAGCCCGGATTCTGTGACAAGGAACGAGATAGATTTTATCATTACGGATAGTAAGCATATATTTAGAGATGTCTCTGTGATCAACAGGTTCAATACTGGAAGTGATCACCGACTTCTTCGAGGCTCTCTAAATATTAACCTGAAAGCTGAAAGGACCCGGAAGATGAGGTCTATTCTCCGACCTACGCCACTCCAAATAGCCGAAACCGAAAAGTTCCAAATGGAACTTCAAAATCGGTTCGACCTGCTGAAAACCACAGGTAACGTGGACGAAAAGACCGCCACTGTGGTCAACACGCTGAGGAAAGTGTCTCAAAAGTTGTTCCCGAGATCGCAGAAAAAGGAGTCCAAACTCTCTGCTGAGACGCTCGAGCTGATGAGGCAAAGGCGAGAAACTCCATCCAATCAGCTGTCTTCGTCAGAATGGAAAAGCCTAAACCAGCGAATTAGAAAGCTGATGCGGCGCGACTTTCGTCGGTCGAATACTCGAGCGATCGAGGACGCGATCGACCGCAACAAAGGGTCGAAAGTATTCACTCAGCAGCTTGGAAGGCCCCATCTGACGAAGCTGAAAACTGCGGATGGACGTGTCGTCACCTCTAAGCCCGAGATTCTCGCAGAGATTGAATCTTTTTATGGGCTCCTTTATTCCACACGGATGACCAAGCCGACGGGACACAGCGATGATGACCACAGAGCCCCGCTAACGCGTCACTATAGTGAGGACATCCCCGAAATTGCAGAAAGCGAGATTAGGGCGGCTCTCGGGCAACTTCAGAACAACAAGGCACCCGGTGATGACGGAATTACTACAGAACTTCTAAAATCCGGCGGAACTCCGGTACTAAAGGAATTAGCAAGTCTTTCTAATTCCGTCATACACCAGGGCATAACACTACAGGCTTGGAGCAGGAGTGCGGTGGTGCTGTTCTTCAAAAAAGGTGATAAGACCTTACTGAAGAATTACAGACCCATTTCACTCCTGAGCCATATCTACAAGTTGTTCTCGAGGGTCGTCACGAATCGTCTCGCTGCAAAACTCGACGAATTCCAGCCTCCGGAGCAGGCCGGGTTTCGAAAAGGCTTTAGCACCGTGGACCACATCCATACTGTTCGGCAGATTGTAGAGAAAACCGAGGAGTACAATCAGCCGCTGTGTATGGCATTCGTGGACTACGAAAAAGCCTTCGACTCCATCGAAACTTGGGCAGTTCTGGATGCATTGCAGCGATGTCGGATCGACTGGCGCTATATCGAGGTGTTGAGATGCTTGTATGACACCGCCACGATGGCTGTCCAGATCCAGGATCAAGTGACGAACTCCATCGAGCTGAATCGAGGTGTAAGACAGGGAGATGTCATCTCTCCCAAACTCCTTACCAATGCTCTGGAGGACGTCTTTAAGACCTTGGACTGGACTGGACAGGGTATCAACGTGAATGGTGAGTACATCTCGCATCTTCGGTTCGCCGACGACATCGTT
Source organism: Euproctis similis (assembly GCA_905147225.2). NCBI lineage: Eukaryota > Metazoa > Arthropoda > Insecta > Lepidoptera > Erebidae > Euproctis > Euproctis similis. The sequence continues at coordinate 8,013,928 of LR990107.1, forward strand.
GTAATGGCAGAGTCGCTGGAACAGTTAAGCGGAATGCTGCGCAGCCTAGACGAATCCTCTCGACGTGTCGGTCTGGGCATGAACTTGGACAAGACCAAGGTCATGTTCAACGAACATGTCGTGCCCGGAACGATAAATGTCGATGGGTCAATTCTCGAAGTCGTAAACAAATACGTCTACCTAGGCCAAACAATCCAGTTAGGTAGACGAAACTTCGAGAAGGAACTTCGAGGAGGATTCAGCTGGGTTGGGCCGCATTCGGCAAACTGCGTCGAGTTTTCGGCTCGCCTATACCGCAATGCCTGAAGACCAAAATCTTTGACCAGTGCGTCCTACCAGTAATGACCTACGGTGCCGAAACGTGGACACTTACGGTGGGGCTAGTCCACAAATTTAAAGTCGCTCAGCGAGCTATGGAGCGAGCTATGCTCGGAGTATCTCTGAAAGATAGACTCAGGAATGAGTATATCCGACAGAGAACCGGAGTCACCGACATAGCTCGCAGAATAAGTTCGCTGAAGTGGCAATGGGCTGGTCACATCTGTCGAAGGACCGATGGTAGATGGAGCAAGAAGGTCATGGTGTGGAGACCGCGACTTGGTAAGCGTAGTGTAGGACGCCCACCAGCCCGATGGTCAGACGACCTCAGAAGGGCTGCTGGTAAAGACTGGATGCGGAAGGCAGAGAATCGGATGTTGTGGCGCACATTGGGAGAGGCCTATGTCCAGCAGTGGATTGCAACAGGCTAATGATGATGATGAAAATGATGATGATGATAGAAATATAGATTTAATTCACAAGTATAAGAACTCAATTTTGAAATATTTAACCAATTGATCTTGAATTTTATACCTGCCTAAGTTTGGCTGATATTAATAACAGTCGTAGAGCCAAGCAGTCCGCTGCATGAATAGGCCGGCTCGACCGGTGAAATACCATTACCTCTCATTCGGAGAAAGTTTTAATGCTTTTTTACAATATGGGTATAAAATTAACGGGCTTTTTGATAGTAACTGGAAAATGTGACGTCGTTCTAAATACAATATTGCGGAATAAGTATTTTTAATGCATTTTTACAATATGGGTATAAACGGGCTTGTGCTTGGGGGAGTTAAGGAATAATGCGACGACGAATATGGCAGATCCTAGAGGATTAGTTACCAAATTCTACCCAGACCCAGATTACGATTTATCCTAGAGTGGGGATCCAACCCGCCAATCTCGATTTCACAGTAGGTAGTTTTACAGATACACCACGAGGCCCGTCGTAACGTAAGTAAGACATGCTCTTTTTAGTGTATGTATGTTACAAAGTTCCACTTCCTTAGCGCAGAGGGACTCCACGCACTATATTTTTTTAAAAGTAATTTTACTTCTCGATTTTTAGTGATGTTAATGAGTTGCGAACTTAGGTACGTCAGTTCATTCACATGGCTTTAAATCTAATGAATACCTTATAACTAATTAAAACTGATCAGTAAAAAATATTCTCATATTTTAATATATAAACACAAATACCTAAAAAAAATACTTTAAAAAAAAGTTAAACCGACTTCTAGAATCGTAAACCACAAAATCTTTAAGTATATGAAAAACAGTCATCTTTAACTGTTAACATATTTACAATTGTCATTCATTATTGAAGTCGGTGCAAAACAATAGAGTACGTTAGCTAGGCTTGCACCGACTCCAAAAATAAGTGACATTTGTAAATATTTTAATAGTTAAAGATGACTTTATTAAAGTATTACGTTTTGTATATTGAATTAAGGATACAAATGAGTAAATTACGTTATTTATCGCTTTTCAGTTATAGAGGTACTGTTTTCATATACTTAAAGATTTTGTGGTTTTCGTTTCTAGAAGTAGGTTTAACTTTTTTTAAAGTAATTTTTTTCACGCGTTTTAGTTATATTAATGAGTTGTGAACTTCAATAGAAATTAGTTCATTTACATGGCTTTCAGTTTATGAAATAAATTATTACAAGTCCGTTTGTTAAATGGTTGATTTTTAGGGAGCTATAATTGTCATAAATAGGTACTTAGATAAAAGAGTATGATAATATTTGCTAAGTATTTATATTTCTGTAGTGCTTGAAAGAAGAATGCGAGAAGAGAGTGAGGTATCGCAAAACCAATTTGGGTTCATGCCGGGACGAGGGACGACGGATGCCATTTTCGCATTACGTCAGCTCTGCGAAAAATATAGACGAGAGAACCTGCACATGGTGTTCGTTGACCTCGAAAAAGCGTTCGATCGTGTGCCCCGAAAGGTTTTGTGGTGGGCCCTAAGGGAGAAAGCAGTGCCCGAGAAATATGTGAGGCTGGTTCGTGCAATGTACAAAACATCTTGTACCTATGTCCGGTCGGCCGCAGGTACTACTGACGAATTCGGTGTCGCTGTGGGTCTGCACTAAGGATCTGCTTTGAGCCCCTACCTCTTCCTGCTAGTTATGGACGCTTTGACACCGAATCTACAGGAGGAGGCACCCTGGTGCATGCTCTTTGCGGATGATATCGTGCTCCTCGGGGAAGATGGACAGGATGTACAGAGAAGACTGGAGCAGTGGAGACAGAAGCTGGAGAGTTTTGGCCTACGAATCAGCAGATCCAAAACAGAATATATGTTTTGTGATTTTGGCGGTCTTTCCCATTCTGTTTCCATAACGCTGGACGGGGTACTGCTGCCGGTCTGCCCTGACTTCAAATACCTGGGATCTAAAGTGCAAAGCGATGGCGAAATTGACCGCGACATACTGCATCGAACTAGCGTTGGGTGGATGAAATGGCGACAGGTAACGGGAACAATTTGCGACCCCCGAATGTCTCTCAAATTGAAAGGTAAGATATACAAAACTATTATCAGACCTGTCGTCATGTATGGATCAGAATGTTGGGCCATGAAAGGGACGGACGAAAAAAGAATGCTTGCTACTGAGATGAGAATGTTGAAATGGATGTGTGGAGTGACGAAAAAGGATAAAATACAGAATGATTATGTAAGAGGAAGCCTGAAAGTTGCGCCTATAACTGAGAAGATAAGAGGAAATCGCCTTGCGTGGTATGGGCATGTAATGAGAAGAGATGATGCACATGTCGTGAAAAGAATGATGAATCTGAGTGTGGAAGGAAACAAGAGAAGAGGGAGACCGAAGAAAACATGGATGAATTGTGTGAAAGATGATATGATTAGGAAGGGTGTTGTGGTGGAAGAAGTGAATGACAGGGAAGCATGGAAAAGAAACGCGGACGCGTTACGTGTGATAATCTCGCGCGCAATCAAATTTTAATTAAATCCAATTTGAACTCATTAAGTTGTTGATATAGATTTAAAAACAATAACTTAGCAAGACACAATCATTTTCCATCTAAAAACATTAAATAATCAACAATAAAAGTTAAAAACAATATTTATTATTAGTGTAAAATTTTTGTGACAAATCAACCAAGTGACTAAGGAACAATTCCAAACCCGTGAGTCATTATAACAGTTTTTTTTTTCATTATTTATATTATTTGATTGAAAACACATATGTATAATTCACATTCATTAAACATTTTTTTTTAAATCTACCCTCAAAGTGCATGGGAGCTTGTATAAATGAACAGCTGTTGATACTTCATAATTATTAATCTTGATTAGACTGTCTCAAACTGTATAATAGAGGGTACCACAAGAAAACTTTAGTTGATCTAAAATGGATTCTGATATGAACAATGTCACCTACCGCAAACCTTACAAAACGAGTTCTCTAACAGATTTAACGAAATTAAATATGACTAGCGATAAAACCATGTTATTTGACACAACGATGCTAAGTATTCCTGACAGTTTGCATGATAATAACGAAATTTTAAATGAACTTACTGAGCAAAATAAATTACTGACATTAAAATTGATGAGTGCACATGAAGAAATTGATAATTTAAATAGTGAAAACATGCGTCTGAAGTCTGATTTACAAGAATCTATTAAAGCGTTGAATACTTATAAAAAAATATGCTCAACGCCGCCCAGAAAATGCATAACACCCAAACGCAAAAATATAATTCTATCAGAATTAAATAAGTCAAAAAGTTGTAATAACAATACTATTAATTCAAACCAAAGTCACTCAATAAAAATAAATACTGAGATTAGAATTGATAATAAGGAGACTCAAAGTACATCGAAGCATAAAAAGACTTCCAATGTTATTAAACCAATACAAAATCAAATCGGACCAGAGCTTGTAGACAGTACACACCGCCCTACACAAAAAAAAAATAAACTATGTATTTTGAGCACTAATAAAAATAGTTCACTGTCAATGTGTGAAAGAGTATTCTCCGACAACTTCCAATACTGTCACTATTTAATGACTAATGGTAGAATAATAAATATAATTAAAAATATCGAACAAAAATTGAAGGGTTATACACTCAATGATTATTGTCTAATATTAATCGGAGAAAATGATATTAAAGAAGCGAATGACTATATTGGTTTAATAAATAATATAAGAGAGTCACTTAAAACAATTACTTATACAAATGTAGTTATATGCACCCCCACATATATAACAGGGGCTCCAATATATAACACAAAGGTTGAAATATTCAACAACCTGCTATATTTAGATATAATCAATAATAACTATGCTTACTTTTTTGACAGTAATCATGACCTCTCGCTAGGTATGTTTTCATATTCAACGGGTAAAGTAACAAAATACGGAGTAATAAATATATACGAAAATATTATGAGAAAGATACAATTTGACTTGGATTCATTTAGACAGGACGAAACGATCTACCAACCGCATACTCAGGTAATGAAGGAAGATGCAAACCAGTTATTTCTTGAATAAGTACCTATACATAATGCACCAAAATATAGCAGGTCTTTTAAATAAAACAGACGAATTAACCATTTGTTTAGAGGAACTTACCAATAATAATACACCCATAGATATACTTTGTATTACTGAACATTTTATTATGACTGGTCAAGAATTACATTTAAATATACCTAATTTTGATTTGGCCTCCAGCTATAGTAGGAAGACAAGCAAGAGGGGTGGAACATGTATTCTAGTGAAAAGGGGACTTCGTTGGGCAGACCTAGCTAAAATAAAGCAACTGTCTGTTTCGGGGACGTTTGAATGTTGCGCTATAAATTTAATTAAATATAAAATTGTTGTTGTATGTATTTATAGGATCCCTAAGAATGATAACTTAAAACTGTTTTATGGTAAATTAGAAGAAATATTGAACCGTCTCTGCAAAATGAACTTAAATAATATTGTTGTTGCTGGAGATTTTAATATTGATATATTGAAAAATAATAATGTTACTATGGATTTGGAGTGTCTACTTTTAAACTTCAACTTTAAGCTAGCGGTAAAAATACCTACTAGGCAAAAATCTAAAACATGTATCGACAATTTTGCTCACAATTTCAAGCAACAATGTAAAACAGAAGTACTGGAATTTGCTCTTTCAGATCATACAGCACAAATACTTAGATGTCCCATTAAATTTGAATGTATCATTGATATGTGGCGAACAAAACGTCGAAATTACAGTCTAGATAATATGAATAAGTTTAGAAATTACGTGAGTAGCTTCTCTTTTTCGGATATCTATAACACCGATGAAGCAAACTATGCATTTGAATTGTTTATACAAGATTTTAAATTGCTATATGATCTATGTTTTCCCCTGTGTCTCAAAACTATAAAAATTGCTAGAAAAACAACATGGATTAGTCGTGGCATCAAAATATGTAGTAAAAAGAAAAGACAATTACTTAGAATCTATAGAAAGCAACCAACCCAAGAAAATAAAATTAATTACTCAAAATATTCTAAACTATTTCGCAAAATTATAAGATTGACACAACGAGCTCAAAACGTTTACAAAATAAATATATCTAATAATAAATGCAAAACAGCTTGGCAAATAATAAATCGTAGAAAATATAACGTACCTACTAATGCTATTGATAAAATTAAATTACAAAACCAAACGGTGACTAGCCCGACACAAATTGCCAATGCATTTAATAATTACTTCGTTGACAAAGTTGTCCCTTCTAATCAAAGTAGCACAAATGCCACAGCATGGATAAATAAAAGTGCAATCTCATTATTTATGAAGCCCTGTTTACCTTATGATATTCAAAAAATTATAAAGGATTTAAAACATAGTAACAGCGTCGGGCATGATAACATTTCCACTAAAGTTATTAAATATGTTAACGATTACATCTGTGGACATCTGAGTCACATTTTGAATCTTTGCATTACGACTGGTACTTTTCCAGAAGAGCTAAAAACAGCAATAATTAAACCCATATTTAAAAAAGAAAATCGAGAGTTAATGGAGTTCTACCGTCCAATATCTTTATTGTCTACTTTTGCTAAAATATTTGAAAAATTTATTTGTAAGGAGATAAGTACATACTTTGAAAAAAATAACTTACTTTGTTTAGAACAAAAAGGATTTAGGCAGAACAAGAATATAAATTTAGCTATATATGACTTTTTAAAAAATGTAATGGTGAATATAGACAAAACCAATCCAATTTGCGCGATTTTCTGTGACCTTACACAGGCTTTTGACTATGTAGATCATCATATCTTACTCAATAAATTGGAAGCCTATGGAGTTAGGGGTAATATCTTAAATTTATTAAAATCATATTTAAGTAACCGAAAGCAGACCACTGTAATTTCTAAAATAAATGTAAAAACCAAAAGAGAGGATCTCTTTCCATCAGAAGAGCGTGTGCCCGGATTCGGTGTACCACAGGGCAGTGTTCTGGGACCATTATTGTTTATTATTTATATAAATGATTTGCCAAAAGCTACAAAATATCCAATGTCCCTTTTTGCAGACGATAGTACAGTAGCTGTAGCATGTAATGATAAAGCTTCATATGAAAGTGATATAACTGATTGCCTAAACTCAATCATACAATGGCTCAATACTAACAATCTTAAAATTAATCTAAATAAAACAAATATTGTACACTTCTCACAACGACCTGTTAGTTATTCACTCAACATTTATCATCACAATAATTTAATAGTTGAAACTGATGCCACAAAATTTTTAGGATTAGTAATTGATCAGAAACTTAACTGGAAACAGCACATTCAACAATTAACAAAAAGAATAAGTAGCTCTGCTTATGCACTCCATAAATTAACTTTTACTATTGATGTGGACTCGCTCTTAATGGCCTACTATGGTATGGTGTCATCTATATTAAGATACGGAATTATATTCTGGGCTAATTCAACTGACTTTGATTATGTCTTCAAGGCACAGAAGCGATGTATAAGAGCCATGTTTCAATTGGGCATAACAGATAGTTGTAGACCATATTTTTTAAAACATAAAATTTTGACACTACCTTCGTTGTATATATTAGAACTATCAGTATTTGTAAGAACGAATCCTCAATTATACCCGCTATTGCAAGATACAGTGATTCGGAACCGGCGTGACATTACCAGGTTAAGAACTTTACCGGCAAAAACAGCGCTTATGAATAAAAGCGTTTTTTGTATGGGTCCTAGAATTTATAATAAAATACCAAGTGATATCAGGGCGTTAAATATATCATTGTTCAAAAAAAAACTGAAACAGTTGCTAATCTTGAAATGTTATTATAAAATACAAGATTTCTTAAATGATAAATTTTAAATTGACTGATCAAATTAACATGGTATTGTATTTAGTTATTCTATTTATGACCCTATATGCTGTATATTATGACACCTGAGCGCTAAACTATTTACTTGATATTTACTTATTGTTTAATTGGATTTTACTATTTTTGTTTCATTGCATTATTATCTGAATTGACATTGTAGTGGAATTGTATTATCTTGACATTACATCATTATTGGTTGAGACATTTTAATAAAATATGTATTTAGATTCAAACATTTGCACACCTCTTCAGGTAGAATATGTTGCACTATGTATACCTTTGACATCAAGATTACAATCACATGACTGTAAGACTACACGTATTCTTAGCAAATAAATTATTTTGATTTGATTTGATTTGATTTGAAAGACCTGTTGTGCCGACCCCACATGATAGGAGAAGGGCAGGAAGATGATGATGAGACCCAATAACACTGCAGCCTGAATGAAGGCCAATCGTAGCCTGGAAACTATTGCAGAAAATTAAAAAAAAAAATACATTTTTAACAAAATTGTGTCCTAACTCCTAACCGTTTAAGAGTTCTGTAGCTTCATCATTAGCACAGCAATATCAGACGTTGATTCAAGCATACCAATAAAGCAACACGTTAGTCCTATATGCTACTAAACTTCCATAACTTTCCATCGACTAACTGCAGTACTGTCTCCCAACTCCTAATCGTTGAGGAGTTCTGTGGCTTCTTCATCAGCATAGCAGCATCAGGTGTATATTCAAGCATACTTCACAAACAACACGCTAGCCCTACATACTACCAAGTAGTTTCTATCGACCAATTGCAGTGCTGTTTTCAAACTCCTAACCGTTGAGGAGATTTGTGGCTTTATCATCAGCACAGCAGCATCAGATGTTTACACCATAAACCATATCCCTAAGACATCACTATTTCTTAACAAAAACATTACCTGCACACAATTTTTGGCGGATGCCTTCGATTTCTCCTGGTTCTCATCATCAGATCCTGACCTGGTGAAAATGGGACCATCTCGGAGGTAAATACTATACAACGAAAAAAAAAATTTGAAAGCCGTCCATAATTGACGAAAATATCGGAAAACATACATAAAAATATAAATACATTATACATACAGACGAATTGAGAACCTCCTCCTTTTTTAAAGTCGGTTAAAAATAGTATACTAGTGTTATTCATTACACTCACACACATTACCTGTAAAATTTATATTACATACCGGTACACTGCACCACGCAATATTTTTTTTCATTATGCTTCTTCCTTGTCTTAACTGTTAGGCCCGACTCTTCCTTGATCGACAGTGGCGGTGGATTCTGTACCGTCTCTCTCAACTTGCACTTGATACGGCAGAAGAACGAGCGTCTAGTTCCCGGACAAAATCTTGTAGCTCCAGCTCCTAACTCAGCTTTTACAGGTAACATAGCTGAATAAATTCAAATTCAAAAAAACTTTATTCCATAGACTTTACAAAGTACTTAGAATCGTCACATAAAAATTCACGGAGCTTAGATTCCCTTTCATCACACTGTCTTGAATGTGAAAGCGAATCTAAGTGCCAGTTCCGGCGTCAAGGCTTCTTGAGAAGAACTGGCAAGAAACTCAAGGCCGACTCTTTTCAAATATCCAGTTTAACAAATAGTGATAAGTACAATCAATAAAACACAAAAGGAGCAGTTCAATGCCAAACTTTTTTATCGAATAAGATTTTTTTATGGTATACCATACGCCTGCTTGAGCAGGCGTGTCACTTGATGGTAACAATCGCCGCCCATGAAAAGCTCAACATAAATAGTGTTACAGTTGCATTGCTAGCCCTCACAATAGGATTTGGAAGGGGTCGGAAGTGGGTTAGGACTCCAGATACCTCTCTCACCGATCGAAACGCGGCAATAGCCACTTTACGTCGATATTCTGAGAGTTAGTGGTATTTCCGGTTGAGCTGGCCCATTGGCGTGGTTCTACCAGTGTAAGCGATAAGATACAAAATGATAGATATTTTCAGGATCGGGATACCTGTCTATTATATCTGATCGATGGTCGGCGAGTTCGATTCCCACCTTTTTTATATACTCCTCTGGCGTGAGGGTGGTCTTGGATGCGCTTAAGCCCTCTAGTCCACCCTGCCATCATCCACCCCCCAAGGGGGATCATTCTAGGGGAGCCTCGATGTGAGTCTCCGCAGTGCTGGCGGGAGAGGAGGAGTGGGTAACCCTAGGATCGGATTGCAGTTTACTGGTTTGGGAGTCCGACACTACCCTCTGCCGTTCCCAGGCGGGGGGTGTGCAGAGAGCATTTCACCACGTAAAAAAAAGCCCCTGATGACCGATCTTCGGTAGGGGGATTCCGATTTCCACCTGGGTACAAATATTTATGACAGGCATGGACGATGGTATGGCGTCTGGGTATTTTTCTATGTGATATAAGTATGTATGTAATTAGAAATTTCAGGAGTCACGTATTTTGTGCATGAATCGGCCGGTTTGACCGCTGGAATACCATGGCCTCTCAGAAGATCGACGTAAAGTGGCTCATGCCGCGTTTCGCTAGGTGAGAGAGGCATTCGGAGGCCCATCCCCTTCACCCTCCCCTTAATGGCAGCGAAAATTAAAGAACACTTACCCCAGGGGGGTGCCAGTTGCCACAACACTGGAGAATCCCCCCTTGAGCGTCCACGGTGCCGGGGACTGCCCGGGGCAAACGCAAACGCAAGGACATCACGGCACCCCCTACCACGCTAAATGTGAATTTTTGTAACATCAGGGGTATGCACACAAACCTTCTTGCCGTCCACCACCACCACCTTGAGACGACAAAGCCGGCCTTACTGTTCTTTACGGCGACGCAGATATCTTCTCCGGCGGATACTACGGATCTCTCATACCCTGGGTACAAACAGGCGCATTCCTTTGTACCACGGGCTGGGGTTTGTGTGTTTGTCCGGGAGGATATCTGTGCTTAGCGCCTCGGCAGTCTTGAAGGAAGGGACCTATCCACCCTCTGGCTGCGTATAGACTGCGGTGACCACCCTCGCATCTACGCATGCCTTTATAGGTCCCACAGCGGCAACACCGACACAGACCGACTCATGGACCACGTACCAATGGCTGCAGATTCTGTACTTCAAAAGGTGCCATCTGCTGAGATCGTGATACTCGGCGATTTTAATGCCCATCACGCCGAATGGCTTGGATCGCGCTTCACCGATCACGCTGGTAAATCTGTCCATGACTTTGCTTTAGCATTTGATCTGACACAACTGGTTACTGTGCCCACGCGCATCCCAGATGTGGACGATCATTTACCTTCCCTGTTGGATCTTCTGTTGACCTTCCATCCTGACGGATATATGATCTCTGTAGACGCCCCTTTGGGCTCTTCGGATCACTGTCTGATAAGGAGTACGGTGCCACTCACGTGCCCACTTCGACCGCGTGTTGCGAGTCGCCGCCGTGTGTGGCATTACAGGTCGGCAGACTGGGATGGAATGCGAAATTTTTTCGCATCCTACCCATGGGGTCGGGTTAACTTCTCGCCGGAAGATCCTGACGTCGTTGCCGATTCTGTCACTGATGTGGTGCTGCAGGGGATGGAGCCTTTTGTTCCATCCTCAGTGGTGAGGTTCGGTGGCAGATCCCAGCCCTGGTTTGATCGCTCATGCAAAACGGCATTACGCCTTAAGCATGACTGCTATCAGGCCTGGGCAAAAGCAGCATCGTCTCGGGATCTAAATACCGGTAATCTTAAGAAGAGGTACAACCACCCCTCCAGGTCCTTCAAAAGAGTTATTTTGGCCATTCGCCCACGACGCTAAAGAAAAAGCCAACCTTCTTGGTACTCTTTTTGCGGCTAATTCGACTCTGGACGATAAAGGGAAAATTCCATTAACCATCCCACGTTGTGACCACGCCATGCCGGAGATCTGTTTCCGGCAAAGTACTGTACGGCGCATACTTTTCTCCCTAGACGTCCACAAGTCGAGTGGGTCTGACGGAATCCCACCAATCGTGTTGAAGATGTGTGCTCCAGAGCTGGCACCGGTTCTAACGCGTCTCTTCCGATACTCCTACTCTCTCGGCGCTGTACCAGCATCGTGGAAGATAGCTTTGGTCCACCCGATCCCTACAAAAGGTGATCGCTCGCAACTACAGACCTATCGCCATCAACTCTCTATTCTCCAAGACTATGGAAACACTCATCAACCGCCAGCTACTTAGCTATCTAGAAGAGCACCAGTTGATTAGCGACCGTCAGTACGTATTCCGTCAAGGTCGCTCAGCTGGTGATCTTTTAGCCTACTTAACCCATCGGTGGATGGAAGCGGTTGAGAGTAAAGGAGAGGCGCTGGCCGTTAGTTTGGACGTGGCGAAGGCCTTCGATCGGGTTTGGCACAAAGCACTTCTCTCGAAGCTTCCATGTAAATGGGCTTCCCGAGAAATTATGCGATTGGGTCTCCAGTTTTCTCATGGATCGGAGCATTAAGGTCGTTGTCGACGGGTCATGCTCCGACTTAAAACCTGTGAATGCTGGAGTCCCCCAGGGCTGTGTGCTATCCCCTACGCTGTTTCTTCTGCATGTGAATGACATGCTACAGTACAGCAGTCTTCATTGTTATGCGGATGACAGTACGGGGGATGCCCTATATACCGGCCACCCGCGGATTTCTCGGGAAAACGTCGATGAGTACCGGAACAAACTTGTGTCTGAAATCGAAACTCTGCTTAGTCAGGTTTCGGACTGGGGCCGACTAAACTTAGTCCAATTCAACCCTAAGAAGACACAGGTTTGCTCGTTTACCGCTAAAAAGACACCATTTGTCGTAGCTCCCTGCTATGAGAGCACTCCCTTAGCCGTCTCAGCCAATATCGGAATTCTTGGTGTCGACTTGTCGAGTGACGTCCAATTTCGCGGTCATCTGGAGGTATAAAGCGCAGGTCCGGCCTCACGTGGAATACTGTTCTCATCTTTGGGCGGGGGCACCCCACTACCAGCTTTCTCCATTTGACCGCATTCAACGACGCGCGGTTCGGCTTGTCGATAACCAAGCTCTTTCCGATCGGCTTGATCCGTTGGCGTTGCGAAGAGATGTTGCATCTCTATGCATCATGTACCGCTTATACCACGGGGAGTGCTCTGAGGAATTGTTTGGACTTATACCGCCTGCTGACTTTCGCAATCGTTCGACTCGGCAGTGTTTCCATCCACATCGGCTTAATAGTTGGCGATCTACGACAGTGCGATGCAGCCGTCACTTCCTGCCACGCACTACTCCTATATGGAACCAACTGCCGGCAACGGTATTCCCGGACCGCTACGACCTCGGAACCTTCAAGAAACAAGCGTATTCCTATCTTAAAGGCCGGCAACGCTGATGCAACGCCCCTGGTGTTGCGGATGTCCATGGGCAGCGGTGATCGCTTTCCATCAGGTGACCCATTCGCTCGTTTGCCACTTTTTTTCCATAAAAAAAATTACTGTATTACTTATTCCATACTATACGTAATGTTGTCATCATACATAATTATTATTATTATAGTATTCTCAGTGGTCCAGTGGTCGAGCACACGGCTTCTGATCCAGAGGTCCGGGGTCGATTCCTGCCACTGGCTTACACCAATGACTTTTCGAAATTGTTTTCGGAAGTTAAGTGTGATAAATATCAATGACTGAAAACTTTGTGCCCGGTATGGCAATAGGTTCACAAACATAACGGCCAGACGAGGCTTAACAGCCGCTGCCAACACCTTCGGGTAACAAAGGCGTGGAGTTATGTTGTTATAATTATAGAAAAGTAGAAATGACAGAGAAGAACTCTTTGAAATGTCCACTCACTTTTGGCATCTATCAGTCTCTCTCGAGGACTGAGCTCGGTTGACGTCAATTGTTCTTTCACCTTGGTCACATCCTTGGGATGCAGAATGTCGAACAAACTCTGACCTAGTAGCTCCGACTATGAACAAGAGCAACATAGTCCCAGAAAATTACCGATCACTTATGAGATAAATATAAAAAATAAACTATTTGAATAAAGGGGCGATATATTGTCACAATTGCTTGTAGATTTTTGTGGCCTATCAGAACGAGTCGCAATAATTCGGTTAGAATTCAGTGATACTAAGTTGTCAATCATTCAAGTCTACGCACTCACAGCTGACTCCAATGAAAATGACATTGAAAATGTTTACTTAACTCTACAAGAAGTTTACAGTATGATAGGAAACTACAAAAATATTATGGTAATAGGAGATTTTAACGCCAAGATAGGAAAACGGAAATGTAACGAAACCCTTATAATGGGACAGTATGGGTATGGAAAAAGAAATATAAGAGGTGAAAGATTGGTACAATATGCGCTCGAATATAAACTTCCCATTATGAACACCCACTTCAAAAAGAAAAACAGTCAAAGATGAACTTGGATTTCACCGGACGAAAAAACAAAAAACGAAATCGATTATATCATGTCTAATAATCCAAAGAACCTCAAAAACAAAGAGGTTTTAAACAATTTAAGCTTTCCGTCAGACCATCATATAGTAAGAGCGACGCTACTTCTAAAAAAATCGAAAAAGTGCAGAAGACATTTCTCAAACAAAGTGTCATTGTTAAAAACAGAAGAAGAAATAACAACTTTCCTTTGTAATCTTAAAAGTAACATTTCGGACCTAGACAATATTAATGAGGATAACATACAAGAAACATTATAACAGATACAACTCTACCTAAAAATAGCCTAAAGTCAGAGGCTGAAAAGAACACCTAAACAACTAAATGTTTAATCCTAAAGCGTGCCGAACTAATAAAAAAAAGAAACAAATCACAGGAAATGAAAAAAGAGCTGTCAATCCTATTTAAGCAAACTAGCAAGGCAATAAAAAACTATTATAAACAGCACAAGAAAAAAATTATAGAAAATAATTTAACACATTATAGAAGCGCGAAAAGGGCGTACAAACAACTAATTACTCATACGGAGTGGATAAGAGCTTAAAAAATGGTCCAAATAAAACAAAATCAAGAAAAGACATAATATCCTGGGCAACAAATTTTTACAAAAATCTTTATGCTGCTGATTTACAGGAAACGATAACGCCTACAATAATAAATAAGTTACAGAGCGAAATGACCAATATAACAGAAAGTGACGTTTGGGAAAACATTAAAAAGTTGAAGCGTGACAAAAGCCCAGGGCCGGACGGCATAAAGAACAACGTATTGATTGAAGGAGCGAAACTACTCACTGGACCACTGACATGTATATTTAATTTGGTCCTTAGAACAGGCACAATACCAGAGCAATGGCAAACATCAGACATAATACTGCTATATAAAAAAGGAGAACCACTGGACATTGCTAATTATCGTCCAATTAGCCTACTATCAAGCAGGTATAAGTTATTTACCTCTATTATACTTAGCAAAATTAACTCAATAATAGACAGTCAACCAGTAGAACAAGCAGGCTTCCTCTCCGGATTTTCCACTATAGATCACATCCATACACTAGAACAAGTTATGGAAAAATACTCAGAATTCAACAAAAACCTATATATAGCTTTCATCGATTAACACAAAAGTCTTTGACAGTCTCTATCATAACTCTATCTGGCAAACTCTACACAACTGCAACATAGACCCAATGATTATTAGTACCATAAAAAATATATATCAAAACAGTGTGAGTAGAGTAAAGCTAGAAGCTCGAGGTAAAGAGATCAAAATAGCCCGAGATGTCAGGGCAAGGAGACCCACTGTCCCCAAAATTATTTATTGCTGTCTTGCAGTGCATATTTTCCAAACTTAATTGGGCTTCTGAAGGCTTGGCTGTCAACAACGTACGTCTCACCCACCTAAGATTTGCTGACGACATAGTAGTCTTTGCTGAAAGCTCAAAAAAGCTACAAAATATGATATCTCAATTAAATAAAGAGAGCAAACATGTAAGATTACATATAAATCTTAGCAAAACAAAGATAATGACAAATGGCAAGAAAGACAAGATAATGTAAGACGGTGTTGAACTTGAATATGTAGAACTGTATATATACATAGGAAAACAAGTATCGTTTTCCAAAACAAACAATAACGACGAACTCCACAGAAGAGTCACGCGTAACTGGAACAAATATTGGGCCTACAAGGAAATTCTCAAAGGTAACTACGATCTAAATACAAAGAAGACCATCATGGACACTTGTATTCTTCCCTGCTTGACCTATGGCTCTCAAACATGGACGTTTACAAACAAAATAAAAACAAGTCAGCGAGCAATGGAGAGAAGCCTACTACACCTGAGAAAAATCCAAAAAACAAGAAGTGTCGAAATAAGAAAAAAGACAAAATTAAATGATGCATTAGAACAAGCTTTAAAACTAAAATGGAGCTGGGCCGGTAATGTAGCAAGATGCACAGATCGGCGTTGGACCCTCGAAAGCACGAGATGGGCTGGCCCACAAGGAAAAAGCAACGTATTCAGACCGCAGAAACGTTGGGCGGGCGACATAGCTTCGACAGCTGGAAATAGCTGGATTAAATTAGCACAGGATAGAGAGAAATGGAAAAAATTGGAGGAGGCCTATACCCTATCAAGGGGTTCCTATAATATAAATATAACAAACTTGTTGATAACTAACACTAGCTTTATTTAAAACGCACTAATATAGAATCAATTAATTAAAATATAGATATATCTTGTAACCTACTTTTATAATTTATAGGAAATAAAAAGGCTTTATTATTATTTATATTGTCACAAAAACAATTTGTGTGAAGTCATGTAAGGCTATGTTTAAATTAATTAACCTTCGACCTCACCAAATAAATATTTTCTATGCGCTATTTAACTTTGTGAAAGCTTCTAATAGGAAACCAATTGAACAAAAAGATAATACTATTACACCCTCTGAAATCTTCTACCAAAACGAATACACTAATATTATAACAAAATAACAACTAACAATTCTTACCTGATCATAATTTAACATTTCTTGAACTGATGCCGATACATAAAGCAGACGTCCCCTATCGCATCCGACCACAAATAGGAAGCTGTCGCGTGCAGCTTGCAATATAAGCCTGTTCAGTTCCCTTTCAGAGAGTAGAGCTGGTCTCGGTCTTGCGGTCAACGGGCATGCAGATAGGGCACCACGTATCGATCTCAAATGCTGCACCGCCATACGCAGAACGGTTAGCTTGTCCAACTTCCGCGACATCGCCCCGCACATGGGCACCATGGCACTCAATTCAGCGATATAAGTGTTCATTTTGTCGCGGCGACGTTTCTCAATCTCGCTGTGATTCTGCCTATATGACATGAAATTGGTTATAGTTTATATTACTTGTCAAAGCAGAACAACCTGCAAGGAACCAGATAAGGACCGGACCGGTACTGATAGCTTAAATAGTGAAGTTAAATAGTTTCTCTTACATAAGTGAATGAGGTAATACTACAGGAAGATGCAGTAGTTTTATAAATTCTCTCATCGTTTAATTGGATATAGTAACTATATATACTTCGTCTATTATATTGTTGTATTTTAGACGGCTCACACACAGTCGGTACTATAACTTTGTTCTAGCATCATAACTTGTTTTTTTCTTTCTTTCTTTTTACTCGAGGAAATGCTTTATGGCACACCCCCCGCCTGGAGACGGCAGGAGGTAAAGTGGGACTTCCGAAATAGTAAACTGTAATCCGATCCTAGGGCTACCCACTAAAACCTCGCGGCGGCCTTCCTCCGGCATTGGGGTGGTCCAGGATGTGGTTAATCCCTCTGGTCCACCCCGCCGTAATTTAAAATAATTTACCGATTCTGCTCACATATACCACAGTGACAAAAAGAGGCAATCAGTTGTAGAAATTGAAGTTAATGAGGATATTAATCGCGACTTAAATAGAAAGAGGCGTATTATTAAGCGTAAATTCACTTTGTTTGCAATACATTTTAGGAAATCTAGCAGATTACTACAGAGTGTAACAAAACTAAATTACAAGAACGGTTTTAGAATTAGCTAAACTCAATTGATCAGTTTTCCGATATCCGAGATCAACTAGATTTGAGTTTCTGAGAACAAGTTGAATGAGGAATTGTAAGAAAGAGAAAACTTCGAAAATCCTTTCTATGCAATTGTGGCAAAATGTAAATGTATGCTTATTAAAGATTATTGTTCATCTGATACGTTATTAAATTACCCACTATTACTGTGCCTCATTTTGACGGTACATACGCCTAGTTTTCCAATTACAGAGCATTAGGCGGCTCTGTGAGCCTCAGTGCCGCATAATGTAAAATTATGATGAAGCCTAATTGGAACGTGAATTGGTGTTAAAATGCGCCAGTAGAGTGCGCTAATTTCAGTGTTCACATTAAATGTGAAATATAATAAAGTCAATTCCTTCATCGATATTTATATTACTTTTATTTAACACAGGTTGAATTAACTTTGACTATTTCCAAAAAACTACAACGAACTGTCAATAAGTTGGTAATGTAGGTACCTATCCATGGGACGCACTATACGAAAGCACAACTTTTAAGAGTGCCCAATTGTGAGTAGCGATTCTGTAGTTGGAACATTGAAGTAAAGCATTATGCCGCATAATGCGCTGTAATGCACTAATTGGAAAACTAAGACGATCATTGGTCCGAGTACCGTGATACCTACTAATCTATTATTCATAACAGTAAAGATTTAGACAATATACAGCAGTTTCATTATTTACATTCAGTTTTAGCAGGCGCTGCGTTGCAAGTCATTAAATCGTTAGAGCTTTTTTCTGATAAATAAGTTGCAGCGTGGGACTTACTAGAGCAGCTATACTCTAAGTGTGTTCCGCGGAACCCTAGGGTTCCGTGATACCTCTGTCGGGGTTCCGCAAGAATTTAGAAATAAAAAAATCAAAACACCTCTCTCTGGTCGCTCCGCGGCTGTGCGGACTCCGCGGCCGCGCGGAGACAAAACGCTATGAATGTTATTTAATTATTTATTTGTATTTGTATAAGCTTGTGTTACATTAGCTGGTACAATCTATACTTATATTATAAAGCGGAAAAGTTTGTTTGTTTGTTTGAACGAGGTAATCTCAGAAGCCACCAGTCCGATTTCAAAAATTCTTTTAATGGCGTATAGTCCATTTATCGAGGAAGGTTTTAGGCTATATTATATTTTCAAATAAATTAGGGATCCCTACTATAAAACCAATAATGTAACCCAAGGTGTAAGTACGTGACCCTTACATTGCGAACGCTGCGAAAACTATTGAGTACAGAACAAAACAATGTACTACACTTTTATAGAGCGTATAATTGTCTACGAAAAAGGTCGCGAGAGCATATATCTAACTATTATAGTTATCGCACAATAAGGGTTTGTTGATTTTTTAAAATTAATTAAAATGATGTCGTTTTTCAAATTCTTTTTTTGTACCTTGGTATTAACTCTCCACAAAATAATTTGCTTCATTAAAAAGATAAATTTAAGGCCTTTCTAGAACTTTTTGAATGATCACATTTGGACATTTAATTCAAAAGATATTCACCGTGTACAAAATTTAAGTATTCAATTTCTAAGACAAATATGTTGCGCGGGGTCATGAGTGGATTTTTTTTACCTTTTTTAGGCGATACGAAGTTCGCGCGGTCTGCTAGTATCTCATAAGTTTGGTCTCAACAATTTTATACTTGTACAACGCGTTCGCTCTAAGTTTGCCGGTCTGTGGAATGCGCGTACCCTCCCCCACGTGACAACAAAACTTATAATGTGTCATAGTTTTACCCAAATATCTAACGTACACAATTTTTATTGTTACAATTAAATAAAAAATTTCGAACGTCATACACTCATACCTATCGCCAGCGGCAAACTTAAAACGAGCGGGTAGTATACTTGTAAGCGCTCAGTCTCTTTGATAAAAGCCGCCTCTGAATTAGACGCTATAGTTGTCAACAAGCGACTTTCGTCTCTAACTTCAAAGGATAAAGTCGATATATTTTTAAATTTCTGTTTTTATTTTTGCTTTTAGTTTATGAAAGGTGCTGACTCGAGTATTTTCGAGAATATTTGAGATCGAGTCTAGGACTAAGTATAAAAGCGGCGATCGCGCGTTGGCGTCGTCAGTTGATGATTAGCGTTCGGAGCGATAAGTTACTACCTACTTACAAGCTCGCTAGCGAGAAACTAGTGTCCATTGTTTTACTGCCTGCTGTATTCTGTTGTCTCAGTTTTATACATTTCTTCCCTGTAGGTTCTAAATTTAGTCTCTTATACGCAGTAACGATTGTGCATTATTTAAACCCCACTATCCTGACTTGTAACATTATAAATAAAGAAGAATGGAACGTTGGCTTAAAGGTGTTAAACGTGTTCCAACAACATCTTCTAATGACGCTGAAACACAACGCTTCTAATGACGCTGAAAACAGTTTCATTCCTCCCACTAGTTAGATTTTTTCTTTTTTAATGTTTTCTATTATTGTCCTTACCAAGTGGTGAAGTAAACAATAATTAGTAACTGATACATTGTACTTTTATTATGCTGATTAATAAAGAATACACTTATAAAAATAATTGTTTTATTGTAGGGTTCCATCAAGTATTTTGCTTCCCAAAAGGGTTCCGTCATTTAAAAAGTTTGAGAACCACTGTACTAGAGAATATGTACAATAATAGTCGTTTATTGGTTCACAATCACGTCAAGGCCTTATTTACAGCACAGTCGATAAATAAAGAATCAGTATCTCAAATTCGTAAACTAATAATAGACACAATTTTGAGAAATATTCGTGCACTCAAAACCTTAAGCAAACATACTGTTAGATGGGATACGCTATTATAGCTCAAGAACGGCCGGCAAAAATTGGTGGAGAGGTAGCTTAGAGCCAGGAAACGGACATAGGATAGGAAAATATGGAAAAATTGCGAGTGAAATACTTAAAAAGGCTGTTTAATTTTCCCATACAAACTATTCGTAGCCACACTTTGACACACAAGGCAAATTGACTTTGGGGGTGTAAATATAAATGTAAATTGTACGGGGGTGAGCATTGAATCCTTATAATGGCACAGGCATAGTATTTTAGCTTTCTGCGTAGACGAAGTAGCGGGCAACAGCCAGTAAAAAAATAATGAGACTGTAAAACCCTTGCGAAACATTGCAAGTTTAAATATATTTCTAGACAATCACAATTTAACTAGGGAGAGGGTAGGCTATCAAATTCGGAATCATTACCATTTGAAAAGAAGCATCCCATATGATGATGATGCCGTGTGAATCTATGTTAAACATAGATTCACACGGCTTTTATTTGAACACCAACACCGAGTTTACTTCATGCGCGACCGCAATTGTTATTGTACTGTGTCATCTGTGGAGAAGAAACTGTCAGCTGAAACACAGCCACGGCTAGCTCAGCTGTTAGGAATCTAAATATACGCCGATCCAAGATGGACGCGCGTGACTGAAAATTTTCATTAGTTTTTTGAATGGTGTGATTCCAGATTTTTATATGATAAGGAATAAAATAACATAAGAAATGGCTGTATGGTCAACGACCTTTGCCTACTCACATTGAGTGAATTATTATTAACTAACTAACTAGCTCAGCTGACAGGGAATCTACCACTCTGTGTATATTTTTATTTTTTAATCAAATAAATATTTTTCATTTTTCATTGGTACGATTAGGAAAACCTCACGTAAACCGTAGGTACACATGTGCGTCAGGTGCGTGCTTTTATGCAGCCTTTCTTTAGAGGCTTTAAAAAAAAACACTTTTTGATTTAAATGAATTATATTGTAATTAAAAAACGAACTTAGAAGATATATACGTGTTATTGGGTTAGGAGATAGGACCGGACTGACAGGATGGGTTGCGAGAGTATTGAGGAGTGAGACAGGATATCTGAATGCTCATGAAAGCGAAATGATTCGAAAGGTTGTCCGTGGACTATGCCTGGCATACTTGCCAGGCATAGTCCACGCCGCTTCGTAGAAATTATGTTAAACAAATCAGTAGTGTCCGACCGAAGCTTCGGCTTCGGCCAACTTCGGCCAAAATCCATCTTCGGCTTCGGCTGGATTCTGGGCCAAAGCCGAAGGTCCCGCCGAAGGTCCGAAAACAGTCGGAATTAAACGACCTGTTACGAAAGAGTGAGTCACTGACGGACCGGACTGCACTTAGTTCAGTGCGGATACCTCTATCACCGAGAGAAACGCGGCATGAGCCACTTTACGCCACTATTCTTCTTTAGCTGTGGATAATATTGAAGAAAATTATTAAATTACTAATAGTTTATAAACCTTCGGCTTCGGCCGAAGGTTGTGGAGATTGCCGGTTAATCGGCTTCGGCTTCGGCGAAAACTAACCTTCGGTCGGACAATACAAATCAGGCAGAGGCGCGAAATTAATAAAATGTTATATTTGCCTGTTTGTATGATTTACCTCGCGTGCAATACACATATCAATGCAATAGACACAAATCTAAGTACTAAAGCATAATATATATTAGCATTGAAAAGATTTATTTCACGATGGAGTAATCCTGCTGAAATCTTTTCTTTATAGGAATACTTTAAATGAATTTTCAGATTTATTAAATAAGAATATAAATAAAAGATTTCACAGATAATAGCTCAATCAAATTCTCATTTATTCCTACTTATTTACCTAATTTTGGTGGTCCGTATATTTTGAATTCTCTTGCAATAACTAGTAAAATCTGTCTAAAATACAATAATATAATGTGTGTTGTGCAAAAGCAATGCAGTGACACAGTTTTCTAGAGCGGTGACACGAACTTATAGTGATACTAGCTGACCCGGCAAACGTTGTCTTGCCAAAAAATAAAATTAAGAAAATAGGGGTTGATCGTAGGGGGTTGAAAATTCAGGGTTGTATGTATTTTTGTACCCCGTTTTATAAAAAAATAAGAAACAGAAATATATCGAAAAATAAAAATAAAATACTGAGGGGTGGGCTATCCTTGTGATTTAGGGGGATGAAAAATAGATGTTGTCTTATTCTCAGACTTACCTGATATGCACACAAAATTTCATGAGAATCGGTCAAGCCGTTTCGGAGGAGTATGGGAACGAAAACTGTGACACGAGAATTTTATATATTAGACACTTATAAGATGTTTAATAACTTACTTCTTATCCGATTTGTTACGAGAAGATCTGGAGTCGTCATCTTCGTAACCCATAGGAATACCTCTGGAAAATGTAAATTCAGTAAATGTAAACTTTAGCTTAATTACGAGGGTTATACAACAAACTTGAACAAACTTATGTAAGTTATATTATGTAATATCTGAAACGTAATAGGTATATTATATTATTTTATTTGCTATCCCTACACAAAAAAAATAAGAAATCATTATTAAAACAGCCAGTATTTTTTTTTACATTTTGCGTCTCGGTGGCAGGGTGCTACTAGGTACAAAATCAGCGATTTTCATTTCATAGAAAATTATTTCGCGATTTCTGATTAAAATGAATTCCAAAAACACACTCATTTAATATACAAGGACCATTGGTAGTGTTTCTAATCTTTATATATACTTAGTCTGGCCATAAATACTGTTACAACTAAAAATAAAAAAATATTACATTTGAATTTGGAATCTGTCATTTTTATGCGCTTGTTCATTGTGTTTTCTCGTTTTGGCGCCAATACATTGTACAATATTTTGCGATATTAAAATGGAGTGGGGTGATAAAGAGAACCGAATCGCTGTGATTGCATTACACAAAGTAGGTATGGAGCCAAATGCAATTTTTAAAACTCTCCATACACTTAGTATTAGTCAAATGTTTGTGTACCGGGCTATTAATAGGTACAATGAGACCACCTCTGTTTGTGACAGAAAAAGACCTAGCCGTCCACGTAGTGTTCGTACGAAAAAGGTAGTCAAAGCAGTAAGGGAAAGAATTCGAAGAAATCCTGTCCGCAAGCAAAAGATTTTATCTCGGGAGATGAAGATAGCACCTAGAACAATGTCGCGTATTTTAAAAGATGACTTAGGAATTGCAGCCTATAAGAGGCGCACTGGTCATTTATTAACTGATAATTTAAAAAAGAATAGGGTGTTAAAATCTAAACAACTACTGAAGCGGTACGCAAAGGGAGGTCACAGAAAAATATTGTTTACGGCTGAAAAAGTTTTTACAATTGAGCAACATTTTACCAAACAAAATGACCGTATTTATGCTCAATGCTCTAAGGAAGCTTCCCAATTAGTTGACAGAGTGCAACGTGGGCATTATCCGACTTCAGTGATGGTTTGGTGGGGTGTTAGCTACGAAGGAGTGACTGAGCCATATTTTTGTGAAAAAGGTATCAAAACATCGGCACAAGTGTATCAAGATACCATTCTTGAAAAGGTAGTCAAGCCCCTTAACAACACCATGTTCAAAAACGAAGTATGGTCCTTCAAGCAAGACTCGGCACCGGGTCATAAAGCTCGGTCCACGCAATCTTGGTTGGAAGCGAACGTTTGCGACTTCATTAGAGCTGCAGACTGGCCGTCGTCTAGTCTCGATCTTAATTCACTGGATTATGATTTGTGGTTAGTTTTAGAGAGTACGGCTTGCTCTAAACGTCATAATAATTTTGAGTCCCTAAAACAATCCATACGATTAGTAGTGAAGAATTTTCCAATGGAAAGAGTGCGTGTTTCTATTGATAACTGGCCTCAACGTTTAAAGGTCTGTATTGCAGCCAGTGGAGACCACTTCGAATAAGCTTGTTATATTTTATATCGTTTTATATTTATGTATTAAAGTATCACACTGTAGTAATAAATGTTATTTGCAATTAAAAAATTTTGTTTTTCTTTGTTACAATATTTATGGCATGACTAAGTATATATATACAGTTTAAACGGCTACGCTGACGTTTTCTGTTAGGTGTATATATTAGGTTGTTGCAAAATATCTGTCGTATTTCGTTCGGTAAAATTCGAAATAGCATAATTTTTTTTGCGACACTTTTAGAGCCATGTGGTTATTCCTGTCGCCTAGTGTATTTACTTGCGTCTCTAAAACCGCGTGTTATTAAAATTGAATCTAGTTATTTATAAAATTTGAGTCCTTAAAATGGAGGTTGATAAAACTCATCTTCGACACAGCATACTCTATGAGTATCAAAAAGACAGTAATGCAACTGAAGGTACCAAAAATTTATGCAACACCTTCGGGGAGAACGTGGTAGATGTTAGAACAGTTCAAAGGTGGTTTTCAAAATTTCGAACTGGAAATTTTAACCTTCAAGACGCACCTCATACCGGCCGACCCTCTTCTTTTAATGAAGATGAATTAAAGGCCATTATAATGGAAGACCCATTTATAACTAGCAGAGAGATAGAGGGAAGACTGGGTTTTGATCATACAACAATATGTCGACATATTAAAAAATTAAACTTTTATCCTCTTCTAAAATACGACATAATTTATGCAACGACCTATTATATAAATTAAAAGCAAAAACCCTTTTCAAAGAAGCTTTTATTTAAGCGCTCTAAAAATAAGAAAATAATATTTCCTTAAAAATTTCAAGTATCAACTTAGAGCCTCAGTATGTACAATTTATATAATAATAAAAGCTTGTCGCGCGAGTTGTAAATAAACTGTACTAATTTTTTAATGTCAAATCAAAATAGCTTTATTTACATGGGTCTTCACACACAGTTTATATTAAAACACACAAATTTATATTATATTTAAAGCATAACAGATTAAAACACGAGCCCTTGAAAAAATTGCCTCTTTCGAACAAAAACGCGCGGACGATTCTGAGTGTAAGGTTGTCATGAGAAGAAATGGCAAAACACTCATGTAAATTAATCTACTAACTTTACTATAATAACTATTGCAATTTAATTACCTACTGATAGTGTGTCAAGCCTCGCGACAAGCTTTTATTAATATATAAATTGTACATACTGAGGCTCTAAGTTGATACTTGAAATTTTTAAGGAAATATTATTTTTTTATTTTAGAGCGCTTAAATAAAAGCTTCTTTAAAAAGGGTTTTTGCTTTTAATTTATTTTTAGTTATAGCTGGTTAGGTTAATGTCATTTCATTCAACGCATCATTATTGCAAGTTAGTTAACCACTTAATTGCAAACAGTCCAGCGCTTCAATAAGGAGATCATCTAATTCAATTTCAGCTTGGAGCTTTATTTTCCATTTAATCGCAATGATGATTTTTAATTCATATATTGTATAAATGCATCAAAAATATATGCTGTAATAAATCTTGGATGGACCACCGTATTGTATTTAGAATGACGTCACATAATTTTTCGAGTTATTCTCAACAAGCCCTTACATTTGATACCCATATTGTAGAAATGCAAATATGGTGAAATATTCGCCATATTGAATTCAGAATGACGTCATTTTATTTTTTGAGTTAATTTCAACATGTCCTTTCATTTGATACCCATATTGTTGACTTGCTTGCTTTCAAGTTTATAAATTACTAGCTGACCCGGCGAACTTTGTTCGCATCAAAAGTAATAAATGAGTAAAATTTGGATCTTAAAATGTTCAATTTGTGCTATTTATCGGAACGAGTTTTGGCGCGCAACGCAACTGCTATGTCCCACTATGTTTATACTGTAATATCTTCGTAAATATTCGTTTAAATTACATAATGCAAAGGGCCATATTAATCTATAATAAAAGCACAATCTATTTAAGACACATGTTTAAAATTGCTTCGTTAATAAGCCATTCCTTCTCGTAAAAAGTAAAAAAAATCGCGTGGAGTCCCTCCGCGCTATGGAAGTGAAACTTTGAGCACATCTTACTTACATTACGACGGGCCTCGTGGTGCATTGGTAAAATCGAATGTAGAACGAAGATTGGTGGATTCAATCCCCATTCGAGTATAAATCTTAATATGGGTCTTAGTAGAATTTGGTAATTACTCCTCTATTTAAGAGGATACGCCATATTCAACGTCGCATTGTTCTTTGATTTAGGTACTCCCCCAAGCTCAAGCCCATTCAACCCACATTGTAAAAATGCATTAAAATATTTATTCCGCAATATTGGATTAAGGATGACGTCACATTTTTCAACATACTATCGAAAAGCCCTTTTATTTGATACACAAAAAAGCATTAAAACTATCTGTGAATGAGAGCTAGTGGTATTTCCCGGGCGAGCCAGCCCATTCATGCAGCGGACTGTTAATAATATCATCCTTAGCGTGTTTAAAAACTTCAAAAATGAGTCGTAAGATCAAGAACTACGTAATACATATTTATTACATTCATAATATATACCTACATACTACATTGCAAAATAAAAAAATCGATCCATGCGGTTCGAATAAGAATATCGACGTAAAGTTGCTCGTGCCGCTTTTCGTCCGGTGAGGGAGGTATCCAACGGCCCGAGCCCCTTTCCCTCCTACTCTCTTAAAGAAGGGCAACGCACCACGGTGTTCATGGGCGGTGTCAAGATGGTAAGCCATCAGGTGACCCACTTACTCGTTTGCCCTTCTATCTCATAAAAAACCAAGAATTGAATTGTTATTATCATTTTCGCGTGGAGAATTATCCAAATCTCAAATTTTTACCTAATATCAAGTAATTCAGAGAAATCATTGGCTCGGAATCGATCCCACGACCACCGAGACTATTAATATTAAAATATTATAGGTACTATTAAAAATTGGAATGATAACTAAGTTCAAATGATAACTAAGTTCCTAACTAGTATTTTAATTTAACTTTGAGTTGGTGTAACCTAGGCCCGTAAGATCAATCATAGTTAAAACTGTCGATTTTCTAAACTATAGTAAATTTTAATCTGCAGTTTAAACCTGCCCCGTAAGATCAACAGCGAAATGGACATAGATTACGTAACCTAGGTTTAGGTTTCGACAGATGGCAACATTTGGTTATTCAATGTCTATATTTCGCTCAGCATGTCAGCTGATAAACGACCGCCATTTATAAACTAAGCAGGACCACGGTTTAACTGGCAAAATCTCCGGGTGTAAGCTAAACTATAGATTAAACTGTAACTGCTCGGTAAACTAGCATTGATCTTACAAAATAAACGACAGATGAGGTTTAAACTAGGTAAAATAGATTAAACTGTGATTGATCTTACGGGCCTAAATGTTTATATTTATAAGATTGGTTAACCATGAGTATAAACCATGAGTATGTTTATCATGTGATGATTGAAGTCAGTTTGTCATTAAATTATTCTTGAAATATATAAAAGTTGAAAATTAATTCTCTTAAAAATTATAAATGAAAATTATACATCAAGTTACCTGATAAATCACATAGTTTTATGAAATATATAAAGAAAACTGTAAATAGCTAATGTTGTTTAGGTATGCTTTGCAATATTTTAAATGTGATGAATTAAAAAAGAAAATACAATTTATAAGTTTATAATTACCAAAATATTCGTAAGTACATCCAGTAACAAGTAATATATTTGTTCAAATCACGACTAATTTTGGTTTATGCAAAAACTCTTTGTCGTATTGTCTTTCACGGAGTAAAATTAATTCATCGTCACTCGTTATGCACTATTTTTACGTTCATAAGCTTTACCACAGAACAAAGTACTCCTAAACCACTTTACACCAAAGCTTTACACTTTACAGTATATAGTTGAATATATTTATTAAAAACAAACAAATAGAGCAGAGTACCTAACTGTCACGATTATTTACTAATAATATGTTTTTACGTTTTCGGTCATGGAGGTCGCAATACGCCTACGTATTAAATCGTGCTATGGTTTCACTACCGTAGGGTTTATATATGATTGACATTCCAAATCAATTAGTACCTCCACTTGCCACTAGATGGCTGTGTACTATTAAAATTCAAGCTTAACAAATTGAAAATTGGCTTCATATATACTTCGGTATTTTAGTGTGAATATAATATTTTTTTCCCCGCGAGGGCCGCAAGGGGGCGTTAAATGCGTTAAACGCTCTTGCACGAGACATTAGAAGTTTCACTTCAAAAAATAAAAATGGTCATTGTGGGTTGTCCTTAAGAGATAGACATATGCCCTCGCGGACTTTTTTGTAGACCTTCTAAAGGTGTTTAATAATGTAACACATTATTTTGATCTATCCTAAGCTTGCCTCCGGTTCGTAAAATATTACACACAGAATTATTTACTGTTTTCGTAAATCGTCTGGCTTATATTTCACCTAGAGGATTAGCATTTCAATACGACGCGATGAAGCCAGTTCACTAGAGCAATAGTAAGTACGATGCTTTATTTTTGTAGATATAGTTAGCTTGAATATTATATGCATCGACTGCTGCGTCAGTCCCAATTACGATTACGATTAAACAACTGTGTGCTTCTCCGTAAAATATATAAAAAATAGACCCACATAGAACCTTAGGGGCATCCCTACGAAACACTGGTGGTCATCTGTTGCCATATATAGCAACCCTCACGGAACCCTGTCACACTAATCAGGATGGCGTAACTATTGAGTCTAGCTAGCTACAGAAATAAATCTCGCTGTGACCTAATCTAGAACACACTTCAATATTTCAATTGATAGCCTTCAGAAACTAATTGTCCAGAGACGTGGGCAACGTGGCGTGCCCCAATTCGATGTGACATTTAGTTAGACACTATCTCCACGGGGACACAACTTTAATTATAAATTGATGTTCATTGATCAAGTATATAGTCGACTTAGGAAGCAGATTTGAGCAGAATGTTCGTTTGACATAATATGTTAACTTTGCAAGCGTGAAACTCACTGAGAGGACTGTTTCCTTTTTCTTGTATCGCTGCAACTCTCCATAACGTTCGATTGCTGCGACGTGGGCAGTGTTTTGTAGCAAATTGACAACTCGTATCCATTGGAATTGCTGTAACACATCAAACATAATATATCTCTTGAAGAACGTTGGCGCTATAGTTCGAGAGATGGCACCAATTTTTTGAGAGGTGTTTGAGGCAAGTTGAAAGCTTGTCATACACCTCTCTTGTTATATCCCAACACAGAATTGCAGACCTGGCTGCTGAGTACCGGAAATTTCATCAACCCCTAAATTTTTATTCTGATATTTTGTCAAATGTGAATTTTTTGTAAAATCTTTTTGCACGCAAAGTCAAAGTCAAAAAAACTTTATTTTTATAGGTCTTCACAGACACTTAAAAACAGTCAACAAGTACAGATAACATTATGATTTAAAATTAAATAAAAAAAACAAACACGAGCGCTTGTGGAAAGTGCCTCCGTGGAACAAAAAAAAACACGGACGCAATCGCCACGAGCGGCCCGATTCCGAGTGTAGAGGCTATCATGAGAAGAATCGGGCAAGAAACTCATGTGCCAAATACTCTTTTCAAACCATTTGTAATAAATAACAAAAAACACAAACAACACAAACATTTTTTGGAATAAAAAAATAAATTGAAAAATTTAAGGGTAGCTTTAGCCCCGGTTCTCAGCAACCAGGTCTGCAATTCCGTGTTGAGATATAACAGGAGAGGTGCGTGACAAGATTTCAGCTTGCCTCAAACACCTACCCAAAAATTGGTGCCAGCTCTCCTACTACTAGCTCATCATCATTTATTTGAAACGTCTGTAGCTCGTTTCAAAAATATTTTATATAATCCACAATTGCTGAGGTTGCACTGCACTTGCAAGAGTTAGATTGTTTCAAACTTAAAATAAAGACCGTCACGGGGACCATAAACTAACTGTTTCATCATCATCCGTTTAAATACGTACGCGTGCTTGATTTTCTTGTGTGGATCATGGTGATAAACATGCGCGCTCTCCATGGGCTGAAGGTAAGAGGCGTGCGCGGCAACGGCAGAGTTGGGCGCGGATGGACAAGTGCCATCTGATCTGTTTTCACAGCCTCGAGCGTCCGTCAGTTCAAAGTCTGATGCCGTGCTGGTGCTTGTCCTGCGGTACAAAAATCGAGTGTTTCGCTTAATTAAATTTAATCAACCGTCTACTTTTCTATATACATCAATAAAACTGATTCCCTATTATATTTAACTAGCTGACCCGGCGAACTTTGTTTCGTTTATGTAAATAAAAGATTTTTTCTAAAATATAAGTCGCCTAAGTTACTTCTTATTACATTGTTTTATTACCCACAAAAAAGTCCCGTCAAAATCTGTCCAACCATTACAGAGATTATCCGGAACAAAGAGAGAGACAAATTCTACAAAAATGTCATTTTGGTGTATATACCATATATAATAGGTTGGGGAAAAAGTATTTTCGTATTTTTGTATGAAAAGTCAAGACATTTTTTTCAAAGTTTATTTACATTTATTTACAATATATATGTACCGTTTTGTTGAATAACTTTCTGCCATTTTGTGGGCAGAGACATTATCCCGTTACTGTAGAAACTTTGGGACTTCTGATCAAAAAAACGGGACAAATAGTTTTGGCAGTCCTCTCTTGAGGTCAACCTTACAGAACCTAAAGAATTCTGAAGAGACCGAAACAGGTGAAAATCTGAAGGCGCAAGGTCAGGGCTATATGGTGGATGCACTAGGACCTCCCAGTCGAACTCTCTTAATTTTTGCTGAGTGGCTAAAGATGTGTGTGGTCTAGCGTTATCGTGATGAAAGACCACACCCTTCCTGTTGATCAATTCCGGCCGTTTTCTCTCGACTGCTTCCTTTAATCTCATCAGTTGCTGGCAGTAAAGATCAGAATCGAAGGTTTTGCCGGACGGTAAAAGCTCATAATGAACAATGCCCTTCCAATCCCACCATACACACAGCATCACCTTATTTCGTGTTAGGCCAGGTTTGGCCACAGTCTGTGAAGCCTGGCCAACTTTCGACCACGACCTTTTTCGCACGTTCTTGTCGTACGTGATCCACTTTTCATCGCCAGTTATCAATCTCTTCAAAAACGGCTCGGTTTCATTACGTCTCAATAATGAATCGCAAATGAGTACACGGTTCATTAAGTTTCTTTGAGTGAGCTCGTGTGGCACCCAAATATCGAGCTTTTTTGTATAACCAGCTTTCTTCAAATGGGTCAAAACTGTTTTGTGGTCAATTCCCAGTTCTTCAGCTACATCGTAACTACTAATATGCCGATCTTGCTCCACTCTTTCAAAAATGGCGTCCATTTTATTCGTAACAGGGCGACCAGAGCGAGGTGCATCTTTAACATCAAAATTTCCGGACTGAAAACGTTTGAACCAAATTTGTGCTTGTGATTGTGTTGTGTTCTTACTGACACTGCATCAGGTCCATAAACATCACAAATTTTTTTCACTGCTTGAGTTGCATTTTTGCCTTTTTTATAATAAAATTTTAAAATGTATCGAATTTCTTCATTAGATTCACTCATTTTTACGGAGAGAAAAACAAATGAAAAATAGCGGGAAACAACTTTTTTTTATTTTTTTCTTTTCTTTATAATGTAACCTTTTTAATGTTACCAAAACCAGCCAGACACAAATAGTACAGTCAAAGAAATTTTATAATAAGTTTATACCTACGTTATGCGAAAAGACTTTTTCCCCGACCTAATATATATTATAGGTAATATATATTCATGCATTTCGCAAAAAGCGGTTATTTCAATATTACAAATAGAAACTCCCATTTTATTTATTATTATATTATATATATATATATTATAT
This sequence comes from Euproctis similis, assembly GCA_905147225.2. Classification (NCBI taxonomy): domain Eukaryota; kingdom Metazoa; phylum Arthropoda; class Insecta; order Lepidoptera; family Erebidae; genus Euproctis; species Euproctis similis. Next base: position 8,046,274 of record LR990107.1, read on the forward strand.
TATAGATATTGACTGGCCAAGAAATACTTAGAATTATTTCCAATCCTAGAAATTAAAGAGCTTAACGGATCTGCTGGTGGCCTCAATTGTGATAATTTTACTTTGCCTCCGGGTGAACATAAACCAGTACATACGATCATTAATTATATTTCAATTTGCAACCGCTAGATTAGTCTACTTCAGTTATTTTCATAGCGTTATGTCTTATGGTATTTTGCTATGGGGTAGAGCAGCTGAGATTCAGTCGATTTTTGTTATTTAGAAACGAGCTATTCGGGCAATTTATAATTTGGGGGCCTAAGTCCCAAGAGAACGTTTTAAGGAAATTGGCATACAACAGTTGTTTCTCAATTTATATATGCCAATATAATGTTTGTTAGGAAATACTTGAATAAATATACTAAAAATAGTGATGTTCATAATTTTAATACCAGAGGCAAGCATAAACTTGTGTTGCCGTGTCATCGCCTGCACAAAGTACATAAGTCTTTTCTGGGAATGGGTGTACAATTTTATAATAGAGTCCCTGCGCATATCCTGGCTCTGTCTTTCGATCGGTTTAGTCGGGCGGTGAAGGAACGTCTCGTTGCTGGTGCTTATTACACCATCAATGATTTCATGACGGACAAGTCATCTTGGGACCGTCATGTTGCTTGCTCAACGCGGATTCTGTAGTTTGCGTGTTGAAATTTGTTCACATGTTCTGGAGTGGAGGCGTTCCGTAATAATTTCTGATAGTTGTGTATATACACTTTCTAATTTAAAATTTGCCTTGATTTTGTTTATAATATATGTACATATAAGTTTTATTTATTGCACAACGCTACCACTCTAAATAAAATATGTCGCGTCAGTTGCGCTCGACTAATATATTTGCATAGTTTTTCTTTTTAGGACGTTGATATTAATTTGCTGTGATGGTCGAGTATTCTGGCTGCTACACCTTTTATGCACGAGTCTACTGCTTTGTTTTCAGTAGCGATATTAATATTATTGTTATTTATGTTTAATAGTTTAAAAAGAGTATTTGGCACATGAGTTTCTTGCCCGATTCCTCTCATGATAGCCCCTACACTCGGAATCGGGCCGCTCGTGGCGATTGTGTCCGTGTTTTCTTGTTCCACGGACGCACTTTCCTCAAGCGCTCGTGTTAATTACTTAATTTAAAATAATAAGTTAAATTGTACTTGTTGACTATTTTTAAGTGTCTGTGAAGACCTATGAAAATAAAACTTATTTTGACTTTGAAAATGCCTAACAATATTTACAAATTATTATCATTTCTCAAATTTTTACCGATCTGTCCACACAGTAATCTATTGCCGGACTATAGTGAAATGCCGCTCGTTCCAAAAAAACACAAGAGCACTGAGCCTGCGGAATCATTTTCTTTAATTATGCCGTGCGGCTGTTTTTGTGTTTGATGTGCCTAAAATGGATAGCTTAAAAGAACACAATTTGACACAGAAATCCGACACTTCTCTTGATCAATCTCTCCCTAGTCCCCAGTGCGGTTAGCACGTGAGATGGGGATTAGCAAAGCTCTTCGCACATTTCATTAACTGCGACTACTATCGTCTTCTTCTCGACATCATAATATCTAATTAATTAAAGTGAGAAAAAAGTTCTCGCGACTTAGTAGTAAAGTGCCACACTATCCCACAAAATCAACAAAAAAAATATCACTACTTATATTGTTACAATTTGTAACTGTAGTTATTTGACTAATGTCAACACTCAACATTCATAACTTTTTTTTATTTTGCCATACAAACTCATCATCATTTTCCTGCCTCTTAGTGGGGTCGGCACAACATGTCATACTTTCCCAACTATGCATCTTGTCAAATATTGGCTCCATCTAATTGTCTTAATTAGTCCTAATAGTTGGTGGTCTTTGCGGTGCTTTTCCAGTATCCTGTCGATCCTGGTCGCCAGTTTGCTAGGTTCAAAATGTAAAACTTCTAAAGGAGTACCGTTCCTTTGTTCGTTCTTCCTATTCGAAATATTGATGACTGAAAACATTGCGCCCGGTATGGCAATAAGTTCGCCACCTATTCTATTTAGGACGTAAACATAACGATGAATCTAGGCTTAACAGACACTGCCTACACTTTATGTTATGTTTTACTGATGTTTGGATGACATTAAAATCCTTATTATTTTTGGTTTTCTTTTTCGATGTGTTTACTATACAAAACATCAAACCAGGTGCAACCTGATATCCTTAATATAGCAGTTATTGTATTACACTATACTGATGATAAGAAAAAAAGACGGTGGTCAGAGACAGAGCAGAACGTCATAAGTCACTATTATTATTACCTTACACTCCTCACTCGCTTCTCTTACTTAGTCTAGTCTTAGTCTAACTCTTGTCATATACGCTTGTCGATTTTATTCTAACATCACCTTCCTTAAGGACTCGTTCTATTTGGACATGGAAAGTGTGTCCTGCCCGTCGTCGACTCCTACATCGTTGCGCTTGCGCATGGTATACCTGCTTATCCAACTTGCTTATCATCCATTCTTTCCAGATGTCTGAATCAGTTAAAAAAATCTCTTGATACCAATACTCCCGAGCGGCTGATAAAATACAATAGGTGGGACGGGCAGCACCTATTCATTAAAAGACCGGTTAATCATTATAAAATGAATCGCCTTCGTCAATTTTATAACTACCTACTGGTAATTAGATTCGTGCCGACAATTAAATGCCTTAGTACAAAAATGTAAAATGTGGGAATTTTAAAATCTAATTTAAAAAAGCCTTGCCATTGTACTCCTCAAGCATCATTACAATACTAGTTTGCAAGTATCTAGTAGATCGCTGTTAGCTAGGTAGTCGAGTGTGATATTATTGGGTAAATTTAAATATATTTGCTTTATTTTAAATACTAGTTGACCAGACGAACTGTGTTTCACATCCGATGCAATAAATGAATAAATAATAGGTTGGGGAAAAAGTATTTTCGTATTTTTGTATGAAAAGTCAAGACATTTTTTTCAAAGTTTACACACACACACACACACACAACTTCACGCCAAATCCCTTGCGGGGTAGGCAGAGAGAACAGAGCGCCATAGGGCACGATTCTTACACACCTCACTCGCTTCGTTGACTTTCATAACTCTTTTCATGCACTTTTCTTTTCATTTTTTCTTTTCATGCATTTTCATTTTTTCCTCTAGAACACGTTCTATTTGGTCTTGGAATGTGTGTCTTGGCCGTCCTCGACTCCTACATCCGTCCGCTTTCAAAGTTTATTTACATTTATTTACAATATACCGTACCGTTTTGTTGAATAACTTTCTGCCATTTTGTGGGCAGAGACATTATCCCGTTACTGTAGAAACTTTGGGACTTCTGATCAAAAAAACGGGACAAATAGTTTTGGCAGTCCTCTCTTGAGGTCAACCTTACAGAACCTAAAGAATTCTGAAGAGACCGAAACAGGTGAAAATCTGAAAGCGCAAGGTCAGGGCTATATGGTGGATGCACTAGGACCTCCCAGTCGAACTCTCTTAATTTTTGCTGAGTGGCTAAAGATGTGTGTGGTCTAGCGTTATCGTGATGAAAGACCACACCCTTCCTGTTGATCAATTCCGGCCGTTTTCTCTCGACTGCTTCCTTTAATCTCATCAGTTGCTGGCAGTAAAGATCAGAATCGATGGTTTTGCCGGATGGTAAAAGCTCATAATGAACAATGCCCTTCCAATCCCACCATACACACAGCATCACCTTATTTCGTGTTAGGCCAGGTTTGGCCACAGTCTGTGAAGCCTGGCCAACTTTCGACCACGACCTTTTTCGCACGTTCTTGTCGTACGTGATCCACTTTTCATCGCCAGTTATCAATCTCTTCAAAAACGGCTCGGTTTCATTACGTCTCAATAATGAATCGCAAATGAGTACACGGTTCATTAAGTTTCTTTGAGTGAGCTCGTGTGGCACCCAAATATCGAGCTTTTTTGTATAACCAGCTTTCTTCAAATGGGTCAAAACTGTTTTGTAGTCAATTCCCAGTTCTTCAGCTACATCGTAACTACTAATATGCCGATCTTGCTCCACTCTTTCAAAAATGGCGTCCATTTTATTCGTAACAGGGCGACCAGAGCGAGGTGCATCTTTAACATCAAAATTTCCGGACTGAAAACGTTTGAACCAAATTTGTGCTACTCTTACTGACACTGCATCAGGTCCATAAACATCACAAATTTTTTTCACTGCTTGAGTTGCATTTTTGCCTTTTTTATAATAAAATTTTAAAATGTATCGAATTTCTTCATTAGATTCACTCATTTTTACGGAGAGAAAAACAAATGAAAAATAGCGGGAAACAACTTTTTTTTATTTTTTTCTTTTCTTTATAATGTAACCTTTTTAATGTTACCAAAACCAGCCAGACACAAATAGTACAGTCAAAGAAATTTTATAATAAGTTTATACCTACGTTATGCGAAAAGACTTTTTCCCCGACCTAATATATTATTTTTTCTCAAATGAAAGTAGCCCAAGTTACTCCTTATTACACCAGCTACCCGCCAATAAAAATCCCGGCAAAATCGGTCCAGCCGTTTCAGAGACTACCCGGAACCAACAGACATTTTATTTATATGTATAGATAAGATATAGCTAGTTCACTGCACGAATGGGCCAGGTGGCCAATCGCCGGTGGCCTACCGCCTTCTAGTCATACAATTTCCTATCCCATCTAAAAGATTAGCAACCTTATCAGGTTTGCATGTTTCCATGGACGACAGAAGGTGGTAAACAAATAGCGCGGCTTGCTGATTACCGAAAAAATAAGAATTTCATGAGGTTTTCACAATACGACTAGCCTTTCTATGTTGCGTAGTGGAGACACTCTTTTTTTTTCTTTATGGAAGAGTAGGTTAAACAAGCAAGCGCGTCACTTGATGGAAAACCACGTCTACGGTTGCGTTGCCGGCCCTTGAGGGAGTTGGATAGAAGAGGAGGGGGAAGGGGCAGGCATCCGAATACCTCTCTCACCGAATCAAAGGCAGCAAGGGCCACTTCAAGTTGATGTTCTGAGAGGCCGTGGTACTTCACCGGTCGAGCCAGCCCATTCACACTGCGTACTGCCTGGCTCGATCACTTTAAAGCCGCCAGCCATCGCCATTTATTCATCCAAATTATTACTCGCACCAAGTAACTCGAAGAAATGCTTCATAAGATGGCGTCAAGTGAACACCATTAGTATTAAATCTTATGTATATCGATTACGGTCACATCAAATTCAATATAGAGAAACTTACCTTACGTCACTTAGCATTTGTATGTGTAATCCCGCAAATAGATGTACAAAAATACATGTATCTATATACAGCCAGATTTCCCAATGTTTGCCCAAATCTTTACTGAAATTCGGAAATCGGTAATACAATCGATTTATATAATTACATAGTATAAAACAAAGTCGCTTTCCGCTGTCTGTCCCCTTATATGCTTATATCTTTGGAACTACCCAAGGGATTTTGATGCAGGATCTTTTAATAGATAAAGGATGTCAACGGGGTGGTTTATATCTTATAATTCAAGTATGTCAGTGGTTCCCAAACTTATTTTGTCTAATGCCTACTTTGAGAATAAATATATTTTTAGCGCCCCCATTTTTTCACCTATTTAAAAACCACTATATACAGTATATAGTGTATATAATATCTGTATATACTACTATGAAAGATGATTGCATGATTAAAGGCTTGCAGTTGAATGCAAAGAAAACGAAAGTTATGGTGTTTGAAAGGGAGGAATCCAGAACAGATGCAAGGATAATGGTTGATGATGTAGTGCTGGAACAGGTGAATGAAATTGTATATCTTGGATGCGCTTTTAGCAGAGATGGAAGGTACACCGCGGATGTAGAAAGACGAGTGGCGATAGGAAATACATAGCGTAAACGGAGTGTTGGGCAGATTCCTGGGCGCAAAAAATATTAGCAGAAAGGCCCAGTTAGCAATCCACAATGCAGTCCTGATCCCAACACTAACTTATGGAAGCGAGAGCTGGGTATGGCAGAGTGTGCATGAAAATGAGGGCTCTACGCAAAATCTGCGGAGTGACTCTCGCTGACCGCGTAGAAAACAAGGTTGTAAGGAAGGAAGTTGGTTTGAAAGAGAGTGTCGGTGTAAAAGTAAGAAAGGGCATGCTCCGATGGTTCGGACATGTAGAAAGAATGGTTGACGCAAGACTGACTAAGCAGATATACAATGCAAAAGCGGACGGATGTAGGAGTCGAGGACGGCCAAGACACACATTCCAAGACCAAATAGAACGTGTTCTGGAGGAAGGTGATGTTAAGAGCCTCAAAAACCGACGCGCGTGCATGAAAAGAGTTATGAAAGTCAACGAAGCGAGTGAGGTGTGTAAGAATCGTGCCCTATGCCGCTCTGTTCTCTCTGCCTACCCCGCAAGGGATTTGGCGTGAAGTTATGTATGTATGTATGTATGTATGTTAAAAACCACTATAACTTCAAATTAAATTATTGTGACCTATATTATGTATATTAACGGAGAATTCTAAACGGAACTTTCACTATAACCCGCAACTTGACACCTGAGCGCAGTAGGTTACATACAACGGCGCTTAGGTCTCAAGTTAACTTTTACGGGCTCCACCTGCCAATAAGAATGATTATTGAAAGGCAACTATATAGTATTAAAACAGAGTATTTTTTATTAAAAATAAAACTAAAATAATCGATCCTTATATAAAAACGAATGTGAAGGATGAATTTGAAGCTGTTTAATAAGTTTGTTGATATCAGGTTCCAATTTACTCAAGAACAGTCGCAAGTCGCCACGTTTGGTAACAAGCAAACGATTTCTCTTTTTAGTAAGTAGTGTTGTCACAGCACTAAATCCACGTTCACACAAATATGACGATGGGAATGCTATCAAGAATCGTTGAAAGATTGACCACACTCCAGGGTACAATTGCGGGATCGGTTTTCGTAGCCAAAATTCTTCGTAACCATTTAGAAACTTGATTTTTATTTCCTCGTTTGTTGTCAATTCTATAATTTCTTCTTCCAGCTGAGGTGACATTGCTGTGGTGACATTTGAAAACGGATCCAACACCCAGTCTGGTATTTTCAAGTTCAAAATGTCCTGGTATCGTTCGGTGAAGTCAATGTGGAGGTTTTTCAAATGTTGGCAGTAGGCAAACAATTTGTCGTTACTGCATGATACTGATAAATTCGGAAAATTGTGAAACTCACGTCTGCCCAGATTATTTTTGTGTAAAAGCAGTTTGGCTGCGAAAGCAGCAACGACGTTTTTTGTTTTATAAATTTATTTCAATTTGACAAACAGACACTCCGATTTTATATATCAGTAAATATATAGATATTGATTGGCCAAGAAATGCTTAGTATTTTACATTATACTTTTAACAGTAGTAGAGCCCAGCAGTTCGCTCCATGAATGGGCCGGCTCGATCGGTGAAATACCACGACGTCTCGGAAGATCAACGTAAAGTGGCTTATACCGCGTTTCCTTCGGTGAGAGAAGTACGCGGAGGCCCATCCCCTTCCCCGTACTTCCCTATCCGACTCCCCTTAAAGGTCGGCAACGCAACAGTAACACTACCTATATGTGTGGCTGGTGTCCATGGGCGGCGTTGGTTGCTTACCATCACGTGACACGCCTGCTCGTTCGTCTCATAACAAAAGGATCATTTCAATTCCAGAAATTAAAATATTTTAATGCCTAACAATAACATACATAACTTCATGGCTTATCTACCGAAGGTGTATGCAGTGGCTGTTAAGCCTCGTCTTGCCGTTATGTCTACGTTCCAAATGGAGTCTAGATTCAGAAGCGGCGCGCTCAACCACTGGACCTTAAATGTTAAATAATTTAATTACGTCTTGTGGCTGTTTTTGTGCTTGCTGTGCCTGACATGGTTACATTAAAATTATATTTAAACTCAATTCAGACATAGCAATACGACTCTTCTCTCGATCAACCTTTTCTAGTCGTCAGTGCGGTTAGCACTTGAGATGGCCCTTCGCACATTACATTGACTGCGACTACCATCGCCTTGTCCTCTGCATCATAATATCTTATTAATTAAAGAGAGAAAAGTTCACGTAGCAGTAAAATACTACACTATCCCAAAAGATCAACAAAAATAACAAATAAGTGTCTAGTCGTCCAGTAATCGGATGAATAAAATTAATATTTCGTACGATTATCGGACGAATAAAATAAATTAATCGTCCGGTAAACGGTTGACTAAATAATCCTATGTATTAAATTTTTCCAAAAAAAAGTTAGGTTAGTCAAGGTTTTTTTTTAATTGTTGACGACATCTCAGCGATAAATAAAAACGATCATACAAAAACCAACAACAGTAACGACTGGAAGTATACCAAGAACGAAAAAATTGAAAATATTGTTTCTTAATTCATCGCATCTTGCGAAAAACTTTTCCGCCGCTCACAGTGCTCCTTCTGGCAATATTTCTCCGGTGATAGGTCCTGCAGCAAAATTGACAAATAACTACTTAGCTTCAATCCAGTTCAGAGACGATCAAGTCTTAAAAATACTAAAAAGACTTGACATATATAAAGGTGCTGGTTCCGATGGACTACCAGCTATCTTTGTAGCAAGGAGTGCATCCGCCTTAGTTACGCCTCTGAAATTAATATTTAACCAATCTCTGAATACGTAGTTCCTTTACACAAATGTGGTGCAAAAGAACATGTAAAAAATTACAGACCAATTTCTATTCTGCCAGTGTTTGCCAAGATCTTTGAAAAGCTCCTTTATCCCATTCTGTCTTGGCACGTTAAACAATTAATCAGTAATAATCAACACGGCTTCATGCATCGAAGATCAACTGCCACAAACTTAGTTTCTTTCGTACAAGATCTTTCACAATTACTCGACTGTCGGTCATCTGTCGATGCAGTTTACACTGATTTCAGCAAGGCATTCGACCGGGTCAACCATCAGATTCTACTGCATAAGCTTTCCATATGCGGCCTGACTGATCCTCTCCTCAGTTGGTGTGAGTCTTACTTATCGCATAGAGAGTCAATGGTTGTGGCCAATGGTTACTCTTCTGATCCCTATCCAGTCTTATCAGGCGTGCCACAGGGATCACACTTGGGACCACTATTTTTCAACATTTTTATCAACGATATTGGTGAATGCTTTCAACATTCCAAACACTGTTTATTTGCTGACGATCTGAAGCTTTTCAAAGTTGTCAACTCAGCTGAAGATTCATTGCTGTTGCAGAAGGATCTCGACCGCCTCACAGAGTGGTGTTATAACAATGACATGGACCTCAACGCTTCTAAATGCTTTGCCATCAACTTCTCACGGAAAACCGCACGCTCTCATCATCAATACCAAATTAACAATGACATCCTGCTTGAAGTGGATCACATCAGGGATTTGGGCGTGACAATCGATCACAAGCTGAGAATGAACTTGCACATCGAGTACATGTGCACGAAGGCATTTAAATGTTTGGGATTCGTTTTGCGCAACTGTAAACATTTCAGGTGCCCAAGAACAAAGATTCTTATTTACAATTTGCTGGTTCGTAGCGGCCTGGAGTACTGCAGTGTCGTGTGGAGTCCTTTTTACGATGTTTACATTAAACGTATTGAAAGCGTACAAAAACGATTCTTGTGGCATCTTGTTTTCTCATGTAAACTTGGTAAGAAGCTTATAACTTACACTGACCGCTTGAGGTACTTCGGGATAAGTTCCCTGGCCGATCGTAGACGCATACTAGATGTAATATTTTTATACAAACTTGCTAATGGTCTGCTGGATGCTCCTAACTTGTTATCATCTTTGAATTTCGCAATACCTTACACTTTACCAAGAGTGTCAAGGTTCAACTTATTGAAAGCCTCAAGTAGCAAGTCTAACCTCGGACACAATGCGCCCCTTAACAGGATGGTGCGCCAGTTCCAAGCTGTTTTAAAGCATGAGGCTGTTGACTTGTTCGCGGATAATGTTACCAAATTTAGAAAGGCAATCAGCTCGCTCTGATGGCATTATATCAATTGTAATCAACAATTAGTATTAAATCATCAATATCACTTATATTAATAATAAATCGTTGTTCATTTTATCTATAAAAATTTCATTCAACTCTTGTAATTTTTATGTACTGTTGCATTCTTTAATTATTTAAATGTATAATTTTTGATAATGTATATTTATTTTAATGTATAATTATTGATTTTAATTTCTTGAAATGCATTTTGCAATTTTAATTTTATATTAGGTCGGGGAAAAAGTCTTTTCGCATAACGTAGGTATAAACTTATTATAAAATTTCTTTGACTGTACCTACTATTTGTGTCTGGCTGGTTTTGGTAACATTAAAAAGGTTACATTATAAAGAAAAGAAAAAAATAAAAAAAGTTGTTTCCCGCTATTTTTCATTTGTTTTCCTCTCCGTAAAAATGAGTGAATCTAATGAAGAAATTCGATACATTTTAAAATTTTATTATAAAAAAGGCAAAAATGCAACTCAAGCAGTGAAAAAAATTTGTGATGTTTATGGACCTGATGCAGTGTCAGTAAGAGTAGCACAAATTTGGTTCAAACGTTTTCAGTCCGGAAATTTTGATGTTAAAGATGCACCTCGCTCTGGTCGCCCTGTTACGAATAAAATGGACGCCATTTTTGAAAGAGTGGAGCAAGATCGGCATATTAGTAGTTACGATGTAGTTGAAGAACTGGGAATTGACCACAAAACAGTTTTGACCCATTTGAAGAAAGCTGGTTATACAAAAAAGCTCGATATTTGGGTGCCACACGAGCTCACTCAAAGAAACTTAATGAACCGTGTACTCATTTGCGATTCATTATTGAGACGTAATGAAACCGAGCCGTTTTTGAAGAGATTGATAACTGGCGATGAAAAGTGGATCACGTACGACAAGAACGTGCGAAAAAGGTCGTGGTCGAAAGTTGGCCAGGCTTCACAGACTGTGGCCAAACCTGGCCTAACACGAAATAAGGTGATGCTGTGTGTATGGTGGGATTGGAAGGGCATTGTTCATTATGAGCTTTTACCGTCCGGCAAAACCATCGATTCTGATCTTTACTGCCAGCAACTGATGAGATTAAAGGAAGCAGTCGCGAGAAAACGGCCGGAATTGATCAACAGGAAGGGTGTGGTCTTTCATCACGATAACGCTAGACCACACACATCTTTAGCCACTCAGCAAAAATTAAGAGAGTTCGACTGGGAGGTCCTAGTGCATCCACCATATAGCCCTGACCTTGCGCCTTCAGATTTTCACCTGTTTCGGTCTCTTCAGAATTCTTTAGGTTCTGTAAGGTTGACCACAAGAGAGGACTGCCAAAACTATTTGTCCCGTTTTTTTTATCAGAAGTCCCAAAGTTTCTACAGTAACGGGATAATGTCTCTGCCCACAAAATGGCAGAAAGTTATTCAACAAAACGGTACATATATATTGTAAATAAATGTAAATAAACTTTGAAAAAAATGTCTTGACTTTTCATACAAAAATACGAAAATACTTTTTCCCCAACCTATTATTTATATCGCCGTACTCGTTTTCTAGTGCATGTAGGTTTTGACTATAATTATAATAACATTTATCATTTTGTCATCATTTCTGATTGCTATGTAAAAAGAAACAATGTATATTATGTTGACAAACAATAAATAAATAAATACGATTGGCAGTGAAGAATTTTCCCATGGAAAGAGTGAGTCTTTCTACTGTTAACTGGCCTCAACGTTTAAAGGCCTGTATTGCAGCCAATGGAGACCACTTCGAATAAGCTTTTTATATTTTATATCGTTATATTTATGTATTAAAGTAACACACTGTAAACGTAATAAATGTTATTTGCAGTTAAAATATTTTTTTTTTCTTTGTTACAATATTTATGGCTTGACTAAGTATATGCTGTGTGGCGCCGGCTTAGAATACCGCCACCCCATCTCTTCCCGTGGGTGTCGTAAAAGGCGACTAAGGGAAAAGCTAGAAGAATGGGCAGCAGCATTCTCTCTTAAGACAATACAGCCTACTGCGATCGCCAACCCGCCTGCCAAGCGTGGCGATTATGGCAAAATCCCCCCATGATTGAGCGGACCGGCAGTTGTGGCGCTCTATGGGGGAGGCCTATGTCCAGCAGTGGACCTCAAAAGGGCTAATGATGATAAGTATATATAATATAATATAATATCCCATATAATAAATTATTCGACATATTTCTGTTTCTTATTTTTTTTTATAAAACGGGATACAAAAATACATGCAACCCTAAATTTTCAACCCCCTACGATCAACCCCTATTTTTTAAATTTTATTTTTCGGCAAGACAACGTTTGCTGGGTCAGCTAGTATAATATATAATAGTCGACCAGTTAATTAATTCGAAATATAGGTACGTTTCATAATTCATTTTATTTAGTCGAATCCGAAAACTATCATTACCTAAATCAAGCTAATTTAAATATTTACCTTTTTTAATATATAAACTCTCCGGCGTTTAATAGGAACTAAAATGAAAACTGTTCGTCTTTATTGACAATTGCGAGTATTGATAAAACCCATCCCCAAACATTTTATTAAAGTTACTCACAAGATAGCAGGAAACTTGTATGATCTTACGAGTAATGAAAATACACGCAGACATCGTGTCGGGGTTGCGAAACCAGTTCTTACCATCTACGAAACCTCATAAGCAACCCTTCTCCAATGCTTTCTTATTCTAAAAGCAGGAAACATTACTCACAACACACCTTTTGAAATGCCTAAAGTTTGCAATAATGTAAACATTTCTCCCAGTATAAAACAAGAAGCCTCTGAAGGTCCGCAGAAACCTTGGGCGAAAGCAGAGGTCATCATTATACTATAGGAAAATACTTTTCTGCGAATAGGCACGTCGGGTATTGTTATGTGGTATGTATATTTACATCATATCATAACATAACATAACTTCACGCCTTTTGTTACCCGAAGGTGTAGGCAGCGGCTGTTAAGCCTCGTCTCGCCGTTATGTTTACGTCCCAAATGGAATAGGTGGCGAACCTATTGCCATACCGGGCACAAAGTTTGTCAGTCGTCGGTATTTATCACACATAACTTCCGAAAACAATTTCGAAAAATCATTGGTGTGAGCCAGTGTCTAGAATCGAACCCCGGACCTCTGGATCAGAGGCCGTGCGCTCGCCCACTGCGCCACCGAGACTTTTAGTATGTATCTTTATACATATATATATATATATATATATATATACAGTACCTATAACTAGAGCAAGTTGCCCGACTGTAGAGTCGGGCAACTTGCTCTAGTTTTGAGAAGGTAACCAGGTCTCCCAGGGGGGTGTCGGCTTCTTGGTTCACAAGCACCTGGTTGGCAGCGTTGTGGAGATCAGTAGTGTGTCGACCAGGGTAGCGTACCTTGTACTGAAACGCACCAACAGGTACACCCTGAAGGTGATACAGGTATATGCGCCGACCTCGACATACTCTGACGAGATAGCCGAGCGATGTACGAAGATATTGCAAAAGCAATACATGGTACCGCCAAGGCACACTACAACGTTGTCATGGGGGACTTCAATGCCAAAGTGGGAGTGCAAGATCGCGGCGAAATGTAAATCGGTCCATATGGCTTGGGGTGCCGAAATCACAGGATGGTGGTCAACTTCCTGGAGTCTGAAGGGCTCTTCTTGATGAATTCATTCTTCAAGAAGTCTCCACAAGAGATGGACTTGGCGAAGCCCCGATTTTGTGACAAGAAACGAGATAGATTTTATCATAACGGATAGTAAGCATATATTTAGAGAGGTCTCTGTGATCAACAGGTTCAATACTGGAAGTGATCACCGACTTCTTCGAGGCTCTCTAAATATTAACTAGAAAGCTGAAAGGACCCGGAAGATGAGGTCTATTCTCCGACCTACACCGCTCCAAATAGCCGAAACCGAAAAGTTGCAAGTGGAACTTCAAAATCATTTCGACCTGCTGGAAACCACAGGCCACGTGGACGAAAGGACCGACACTGTGCTCAACACGCTGAGGAAAGAGTCTCAAAGGTTGTTCCCGAGATCGCAGAAAAAGGAGTCCGAACTCTCTGCTGAGACGCTCGAGCTGATGAGGCAAAGGCGAGAAACTCCCTCCGATCAGCTGTCTTCGTCAGAATGGAAAAGCCTACACGAGGCTCGTATTAGGAAGCTGATGCGGCGCGACCTTCGTTGATCGAATACCCGAGCAATCGAGGGCGCGATCGACCGCAACAAAAGGGTCGAAAGTGTTTGCTCAGCAGCTTGGAAAGCCCCATCTGACGAAGCTGCAAACTGCGGATGGATGTGTCGTCAGCTCTAAGTCTGAGATTCTCGCAGAGATTGAATCTTTTTATGGGCTCCTTTATTCCACACAGATGACCAAGCCGACGGAACACAGCGATGATGACCACAGAGCCCCGCTAACGCGTCACTATAGTGAAGACATTCCCGATATCACAGCAAGCGAGATTAAGGCGGCTCTTGGGCAACTCCAGAACAACAAGGCACCCGGTGATGACGGAATTACTACAGAACTTCTAAAATAGAAGAGAAGCAGGCCAGGTTTCGAAAAGGCTTTAGTACCGTGGACCACATCCATAATGTTCGGCAGATTGTACAGAAGACCGAAGAGTACAATCAGCCATTGTGTATGGCATTCGTGGACTACGAAAAAGCCTTCGACTCCATCGAAACTTGAGCAGTTCTGGATGCATTGCAGCGATGTCGGATCGACTAGCGCTATATCGAGGTGTTGAGATGCTTATATGACACCGCCACGATGACTGTCCAGATACAGGACCAGGTGACGAACTCCATCGAGCTGAATCGAAATGTAAGACAGACACTGGACAGAGACATAAGACAGACTGGACACTGGATTAGACTGGACAGGGTATCAACGTGAATGGTGAGTACATCTCTCATCTTCGAATTTTGCCGACGACATCGTTGTAATAGCAGAGTCGCTGGAACAGTTAAGCGGAATGTTGCGCAGCCTAGACGAGTCCTCCCGGCGTGTCGGTTTGGGAATGAACTTGGATAAGACCAAGGTCATGTTTAATGAACATGTCGTGCCCGGACCGATAAGCGTCGAAGGGTCAGTTCTCGAAGTAGTAAACAAATACGTCTACCTAGGCCAAATTATCCAGTTAGGTAGATGAAACTTCGAGAAGGAGGCCGACAGGAGGATTCAGCTGGGTTAGGCTGCATTCGGCGATCTACGTCGAGTCTTCAGTTCGCCTATACCGCAGTGCCTGAAGACCAAAGTCTTTGGACCAGTGCGTTTTACCGGTAATGAGCTATGGTGCCGAAACGTGGACACTCACGGTGGGGCTAGTCCACAAATTTAAAGTCGCTCAGCGAGCTATGGAGCGAGCTATGCTTGGGGTATCTCTGAAAGATTAACTCAGGAATGAGTATATCCGCCAGAGAACGGGGGTAACCGACATAGCTCGTAGAATAAGCTCGCTGAATTGGCAATGGACTGGTCATGTCTGCCGAAGGACCGATGGTAGATGGAGTAAGAAGGTCATAGAGTGGAGACCACGTCTTGGTAAGCGTAGTGTAGGACGCCCACCAGCCCGATGGTCAGACGATCTCAGAAAGGCTGCTGGAAAATACTGGATGCGGAAGGCAGAAAATCGGATGTTGTGGCGCATATTGGGAGAGGCCTATGTCCAGCAGTGGACTGCAATAGGCTGATGATGAGTGATGTTTATTTATCGTACAAAATAAATAGTATTTTTATTTAAATTTTTACACAGTATACAAAGTTACAATATTTTTGTTTCGCTCCCGTTCATTAGAACTGAAGCCACTAAAAAGAAAGTTAAAAATATTGGGCCCCAACGATCGGGCGTAAGGGCGGGAGGCGAACGTGTACAATACTCAGTTGCTGAGACTCTCGCTTTGTATATTGCGCATTGATATGGAAGTTATAACTTAATTCGGATAATAGATTTTAGTACATTTTTTTGTTTTGCATTATTAAAATGAGCGTCAGAGATATTCGATGACATAGTCATTTAGATCCCATGGGCTGCTCTAGGCACCTTATTTCCTCTTTTCTTCCTTTTGCTAAAACTAGCTTACTTGATGCACTTAGTTTCAACACAGAAGTACCTATCATTACATAGTATAGAACAAAGTCACTTTCCGCTGTCTGTCCCCTTATATGCTTATATCTTTAAAACTATGCAACAGTTTTTGATGTGGTTTTTTTTAATAGTTAGAAGGAGTCAACGGGGTGGTTTTGATCTATAATCCATATATAAGATGCTGTAAAGAAAAAAATGATAATTTTCGAGATTCAGCACTTTAATTGCAAACGCTGGCTGAATCCTAAGTGTTAGATCAAAACAATGTTCTACATTACTAAACACCTTCAGAAGGTCTACAAAAAAGTCCGCGAGGGCATATTTTTCGATTTTAAACATTACAGTATTAATTTTCATCCAGTTAAGTGTATTAAATAGATTGTGCATGTAATATAATAGGTTGGGGAAAAAGTATTTTCGTATTTTTGTATGAAAAGTCAAGACATTTTTTTCAAAGTTTATTTACATTTATTTACAATATATATGTACCGTTTTGTTGAATAACTTTCTGCCATTTTGTGGGCAGAGACATTATCCCGTTACTGTAGAAACTTTGGGACTTCTGATCAAAAATCGGGACAAATAGTTTTGGCAGTCCTCTCTTGAGGTCAACCTTACAGAACCTAAAGAATTCTGAAGAGACCGAAACAGGTGAAAATCTGAAGGCGCAAGGTCAGGGCTATATGGTGGATGCACTAGGACCTCCCAGTCGAACTCTCTTAATTTTTGCTGAGTGGCTAAAGATGTGTGTGGTCTAGCGTTATCGTGATGAAAGACCACACCCTTCCTGTTGATCAATTCCGGCCGTTTTCTCTCGACTGCTTCCTTTAATCTCATCAGTTGCTGGCAGTAAAGATCAGAATCGATGGTTTTGCCGGACGGTAAAAGCTCATAATGAACAATGCCCTTCCAATCCCACCATACACACAGCATCACCTTATTTCGTGTTAGGCCAGGTTTGGCCACAGTCTGTGAAGCCTGGCCAACTTTCGACCACGACCTTTTTCGCACGTTCTTGTCGTACGTGATCCACTTTTCATCGCCAGTTATCAATCTCTTCAAAAACGGCTCGGTTTCATTACGTCTCAATAATGAATCGCAAATGAGTACACGGTTCATTAAGTTTCTTTGAGTGAGCTCGTGTGGCACCCAAATATCGAGCTTTTTTGTATAACCAGCTTTCTTCAAATGGGTCAAAACTGTTTTGTGGTCAATTCCCAGTTCTTCAGCTACATCGTAACTACTAATATGCCGATCTTGCTCCACTCTTTCAAAAATGGCGTCCATTTTATTCGTAACAGGGCGACCAGAGCGAGGTGCATCTTTAACATCAAAATTTCCGGACTGAAAACGTTTGAACCAAATTTGTGCTACTCTTACTGACACTGCATCAGGTCCATAAACATCACAAATTTTTTTCACTGCTTGAGTTGCATTTTTGCCTTTTTTATAATAAAATTTTAAAATGTATCGAATTTCTTCATTAGATTCACTCATTTTTACGGAGAGAAAAACAAATGAAAAATAGCGGGAAACAACTTTTTTTTATTTTTTTCTTTTCTTTATAATGTAACCTTTTTAATGTTACCAAAACCAGCC
The DNA here is from genome assembly GCA_905147225.2 of Euproctis similis. NCBI lineage: Eukaryota > Metazoa > Arthropoda > Insecta > Lepidoptera > Erebidae > Euproctis > Euproctis similis. The sequence goes on from LR990107.1 coordinate 8,064,020, forward strand.
AGACACAAATAGTACAGTCAAAGAAATTTTATAATAAGTTTATACCTACGTTATGCGATTTTGCGACGATATTTGAAGATATTGCAGTATTAACATAGCGAGACAGCAGTTAAAATTTACTAATTTAGGGTCGAGTTCGCCAACTTTGACATAACGATGTGTTAGCTAAATAGAGCTCTAAATGTGATCGGACCTATAAAGTTAACGCTGTTCACCAAAAATAAAATGGGTACTGTTACCTAAACAGTTGTAATTAGAACGAATTAATAGTAAAAGAATGATTAGTATAATGCTATTTAGTAAAATGGTAGTTTTTGTGCGCAATTTGTATACATTCGCTTACATCCTAGTGACATCCAAAAATGTTAGGATAATAATATCATACTGCAAAATGTGAACCGTGTTATGGCAATGCGATTCAGTTACCATAAACGCCTTTGTTATTTATTAGCATTATGTTTTATTCTGTTGATCTCTGTTGTCATGGCAACGTCTGAAATGCGTTTTATTATTTTGCTTTCTCGTCATATTCTTCGAAATAATTTCGTTGTAATTGGAATAAACGGGCTGCCCGTATAATTCGCTTACTTATTTAAAATCGTATAAAACATTATTTTCATCTAAAATGTAATTTATAGCTACTTTTATTATATTTTCAATAATGTAAAATAGATATGTTCCAATAATGGACAATACACCAGCGATGGACAGTTTTTTTATTTATTCAAAGAAAATATAGCTTTTCGATAGTTTTAAAGTTAAAAACGGAATAAGGAATGGTTATATTGTTAAACTAGTTAAGTTTCAAATAAATTTAATTAAACGGGATTTCATTTATTCGTCTCCTAAATACTGTTTATATTTGCCATAATTATGTATATGACATGACTTCTACTACACATTCTTGAGAATATTGATATGATATTTCACTAATGACTCTTGGTCTGTGTTTTGTACTAATTGCTTGTATTGCTTTTATGATGAACACTGTAGTACAAGTGTCCATTATTAGATCCATCACCTTACTTGATTAATGAAATGTCACATTTGTTTACAATAACCGTCGTTTAAACGAGGTTATTGAGGTACATTAAGATAATCGGTCAATTACAGCACTTAATCAATGTTAAGTGCTTGGTGAACAGCAAAATATTGTTCAAGACCTGTTTACGGGTAATCGGCTATATAAGATTTAAACATCTCTTCGCGAACACGGGACTTATTAGTTTTGATGCGGAATAAAGTTCGCCGGTTCAGCTAGTAAATATATATATTCTTTCGGATTCGACAATTTAAAACAAGCGTTTATAGCACCGGTTACAGTTGAGCTTGGAGTATTTGGTTTCTGTCAGCTTTTGGCAAATATCGTAAAATGACTGTGTCTTTTTACTGTCGCACGATTTGACGATTTCTGCATCTTTCATTTCAATTTTAGAGGAAGTCCTTCCAATATAGGTTTACGCATTAGTCCCAGATGATAATTTTTCGTACTGATAAAACTTTGGCTGTTGCGGAGAGTTTTTACAATATTACATGTTGCTTCTTCAACAGTTTGAAGATATACTGGCATATATGTTGAAAAAAGAAAATTAAACAAAAGAGAAAAAGATTCCATGTCCATCCTAGTTCCAAGCGCAAATCAGTTCAAGCGCTATTGAGTTGTACATGGTACTTATTATAACTAACACGACTTTCTTTTAAATATGTGCAATTTTCTATTTTATCGCATTTATAAAACTAAACACACATCGTTATAACATTTTCTATGTTTATAAAGTTAAGCTTAATAAGCAAAATATTCACAGTTATTATCGCTGACTAATCGTAGTGACTCGTAACTAGTAACAATCTACCTACCTGCACTAAACGTTGAAAGATGTTAATGTAAAAAAATAATAATTTACTTGTAGATTATACATAGGATGATTTTAATTAACATCAATTCAAGTCAATTTTATACTTTGTTTGTGGGGAATTACACTGAATTTGATGACGTTTACGGTAAAAAATAATATGACAAAATTTTTGAGACCCCAAGAATTGAAAATCTCGTGAAATCATAAACCCTTGTCACTACTAATTGGCAAAAGCAGAGCGTAGTGTAACTGCGGAGGGAAGCGCGTGTCGTGTTTGTCGCAAGACAATTGTGGTTATGAAAGACTAGCAGGCCGCGTGAACTTCGTACCGCTATATTGTATGTAGCTTCCCGCCTCACGGCGTTACTCGCGTACAAACAAAATGTCGATGACGACGATGACTACACATAACCTATGTTACTCAGTGATAATGTAGCTTTCTAAAGAAAAAAGAATTATCAAAATCGGTCCAGTACTTTTTGAGTTAATTCGTTACATACAAAAATACAAATCTTTCCTCTTTATAATATTAGTATAGATAAACAGTTACGTCAATTGTTATCTATTCAAGCGTAATTATTCCATTACAATCTTACAATTTTATTTCTAATCAGTTTTCACTGAAGAATGTGTGCAACCTCGCGATAGCAGGAATATGCTTATTTTACATAATTCTAATATAATTTATTACATTATCTATATATATACTCTCGAGAGCAATGAATCCGGGTCACTTAAAGAATGTTAAAAATCTCGGAAACTAAAAATGATAGGTTAATGCAATAAATTGTATTTAATAGACAATGTAATACTCCTTAAATGAAAGTAAAAAAAATATGAGTCACCATACATTTTATTAACACAAAATTACATAAAGAAAAAATCTGCTGATCTCTCCTTAAAACAAAAATAGGAAACATGAAATTTTTGAACTTTATTACGATTTTCTTGAATTTTAATACTTCGTATTGCCTCCTCGTGCTTCCATTACTGCGTTTACGCGGTTTGGCATGCTGTACACCAAGTTCCTTATACGATTTTGAGGAATATTCTCCCATTCCTCTGTGAGAGCAATTTTGAGCTCACGAAGCGTGATTGGGGGAGGGTTTCGTTGTTTTACGCATCTGCCTAGCTCGTCCCAAGCATGCTCGATCGGGTTGATATCCGGGCTGCGCGCTGGCCACTCCATACGAGTAATGTTCATCTCTTGAAGGTAGTCATTCACAATCCTACCTGTATGAGGTCGGGCATTGTCATGCATAAATATAGCATCCTCACCTAAATTGACCATAAATGGACCAACGTGATCATTGAGGATTTCTTCCACATATCTTACGCTAGTTAAAGAGCCGTTTTCTATGATCACCAGCTCTGTGCGACTTTCAGAAGAAATTCCGGCCCACACAAGTACAGACCCACCACCGTAGGCTACTTTTTCCTCGATGCATGCTTGCTTGAATCTTTCCCCTGGTCTTCGATACACTCTGTGTCTTCCATCGTGCTTGTAGAGCATAAATTTTGATTCGTCGGAGAACATAACTTTTGACCAATCTTCAATACTCCAATTTACGTGGCTCTGGGCATATCTTAGTCTTGAAATACGATGCCCACGCTCCAGTTTAGGGCCGTTTGCAGGTCTAAGGGGTTTTAAGTTAGATTCAGCAAGCCGATGTCTTACTGTCCATGCACTTGGGTTACTTCCTCCGAGGCGTCGAAACTGATTGGTGAGTTCAGTTCCTGTGAGAAAGCGATTTCGAAGCATGGTGTTCACCAAGTATCGGTCTTCTCGTGCTGTGGTATACCTGGTTCTGCCCGTTCCTGGTCTGCGTAGGTTAGAACCAGTTTCTTCGTAACGTCGGAGAACTCTTTGTACTGTTGACAGCGACACACCAACAGTCCTGGCTGTATCGCGCTGACTCCGGCCGGTTTCCAGCATTGTAAGTATTCTGGTGCATTCTTCAGGCGTAAGCGACATAATTTCAGCTTGAATAATGAATATAGAGCACTATCAACATGGTTTATGTACCCACATAAATGACAGATTACAAACAAAAGCAAAACCAAATGCTGTAATTTCGTAGTTCCATCTTCGAAAGTGGCCCTTTTTCAAATTTGATTTTTTTATGATATAACTTTACAATAACTAAGAAGTTTTAATACCTTCATTTAAGGAGTATTACATTGTCTATTAAATACAATTTATTGCATTAACCTAGCATTTTTAGTTTCCGAGATTTTTAGGATTCTTTAAGTGACCCGGATTCATTGCTCTCGAGTGTATATATATATATAAGAGATTTCAACCTATATACGCCTTATGGTTCCAGAGATATCGTGATGAGTCACATCACGATATCTCTGGAACCATAAGGCGTAGCGACTTGAAATTTGGTAGGATTATTCCTTTCGCCGAGTAGAGGTCAGCTAAGAACGGATTTTACGAAATTCCACCCACAAGGGGGGTTGCGGGGGTGTTAACAATGGAAAATTCCCATTTTTAACCTATAGCTGCTATCGACTTCAAATTTGTCGAAGATATTGCAGTATTAACATAGCGGGGCAGCAGTTATTACTTTTGATGCGAAACAGAGTTCGCCGGGTCAGCTAGTATTGGATATAGAACTATTAACAAGTTGTATTATTCATTGCAAAATGTGCAATAATATTCATACCTTGTTTATACCTATTACTACTAAATTGATCCGGCAAAGTTTATTTCGCCTCAGAAGCATATTCAATTTATTTCGCACCAACTATGTTAAATGCTTGCTTCCCTGCATTTTAAAGCAGCGTATCAATCAATATAGATATAACGCAAAATGCGTAATATCTATATTGATTGATTGGCCATACATATATACATAAGCTCACGCCTGTATCCCATCCCATCTTTCGCCTCATCCACAGTCATACACCTCGTCATGCATTTACGTCGGTTTCGGGTGCTACGCATTTTACCTTTTTTAAACAAACCACTTATTTGAACGTGGTAGCTCCGTCTTGGTCTCCCGATCCCGACCCTGCCACTCACATTCGCTTCGTATACTCTTTTAGCCAGTCGGCTTTCATCCATTCTTGCAATATGACCAAACCATCTTAACATATTTCTCTCCACTTTGGTGACCACATCATCCTTCAACTTGCATTTCTCCCTTATCACGCTATTTTTCATTCGATCCGCAATTGTGACTCCACACATACTTCTCAGGGAACGCATTTCCACTGCATTCACCTTACTTTCATGCTTCGCCTGCCACACCCAACACTCACTCCCGTATGTGAGAGTTGGTACCAACACACCATTGTGAATTGTCAAGCGTGCCTTTCAGACACAGCCTGACTACGCATCAAGGCATGGAATGCACCATTAACTCTGTTACCCGCAGTCACTCTCCTTTCAATATTTTCCTCACATTTTCCGTCTCTTGTAAACATACTTCCCAAATATACAAACTCATTCACTTGCTCCAATTTCTCGCTATCCAATATTATCATATCACACACTGTGACCTCTTTCTCTCTCTCCACAACCATAACTTTCGTCTTGCTTATATTTATTTTCATAACTCTTTCTCTAAACTTTTGATTGGCCATATTGTTCAATATTAAATGTACAATGTATTTAAGATACTTTATTGATAAAGACTAATGAAGAAATGGTTAGAATAGCTTCGTAAATCAGTCATAAAAGTAATTTGTTCTTCGTTCATTGCGAGTTATGTCTAAGAGATAAAACAGAGTAAGGAAAGCGACTTTGTTGTATACAATGTAGTTCCAGTATACATACACTATCCAGTAATAAGCAGGAGAGTTTGTTTACACTTACGTTTGTTTACGTCCCTAATGGAATAGGTGGCGAACCTATTGCCATACCGGGCACAACCGGGCCATAAGTTTGGGACGTAAACATAACGGCGAGACTAGGCTTAACAGCCGCTGCCTACACCTTCGGGTAGAAAAAGGCGTGAAGGAAGTTATGTTATATAAGTTCTAGCTTGACCCGGCGAGCTTTGTTTCACCTCAAAAGCATAAGTTATATGAGAAAATAAAACGATATTACTAAAATAAAAGTCGCCTAAGTTACTTCTCATTAAATCTGTTACCTCCAAAAAACTCCGGACAAAATCGGTCCGAAAAAAACAGATACACAGACATTCTAAAAAAAATGTAATTATAATAATATCTAACATAGCAACATAATATAACACAACTTCACGCCTTTTGTTACCCGAAGATGTAGGCAGCGGCTGATAACCTTCGTCTCGCCCACAGAAATAGATCAAGATATTTCCATACATTTCAAGCGTGTCACTTTTTTGAAAAACCACGCCCTCAGCGTGACGTCATTTTCATTGTGAGCAGGGCGACTAGTTAGGAGACACTCACATTAGATTATCGATGTTAATATCGGCAACGTGTGTTAATTTTATTATTTTTATATTTTACTAACTTTATTGATTTTCTGTAACGATAATCATAGAAAGTAAAACATGTTAAACACTTCAATCCAACATATTAAAACCTAAAACATATTTTTCCAACAGTATATAAAATTTAATTATAAATATTTTACTGTCCTTGAAACTATACATATTTATTAAATATTTGCCTTTTTGTAAGGGTTGGCCTCACAGTCCTGGTTAAATAACGAAGCCGAACGTCTACATATACCTCGGTTACTGCCCATTTGAGAAGAACGAGATGATTTTCCATCGGCGATTGGTCAAATTGGTGAAAACTTATACTGTCAAATAAACTGCTGCCAATGTAATTACGAAACACTTTGGTTGAAATTTGTGGTGTTAGAATAAAGTAGGGACAAAGCAAGATATGAGCTGATACTCAAATTATTATTGAATTAATTTATCGATAAGTCCTAAGACTCAACGATACATGGAGTGCCCATCTCTAACATTCGAATCACAGCGATTAACAGACACAGCGATCAACTGGCAGGTGTATTGTGTATTTCGTTCGATTCGACGTACATTACGCGTATAATTTATACGCGCAATATTTTTGTATACGAGCGTTGAATGCGGACAGCAATGGATATTTATCATAACGAAAAAATATACAACTTGTGATCGTAATTATTGAACATAGTAAAAGTAAAACAATTATTTATAATCTCAAAAAAATACTTTCTACTGATTTTCTGTACTTACTGACTCACTACTTTTGTTTTTACAATTTGCCACAGCATAATAAGGCATATATGTGACGTTTTATCTATTTTTTTACGTCCTGAACGCATGGCAGGAACACTCGTTGCGTAATGAGAGCGAGTTTCGAAAAGCATGCAATATAGTGCAGGGTTTTGGCACGCTTGCCACGCCTATTCGCCGTTCTATCTTGATCTATTTCTGTGATCTCGCCGTTATGTTTACGTCCCAAATGGCAGAGGTGGCGAATATTGCCATACCGGGTACAAAGTTTTTAGTCATCGATATTTATCACACATAACTTCCGAAAACAATTTCGAAAAGTCATTGGTGTAAGCCAGTGTCAGGAATCGAACCCAGACCTCTGGATCAGAAGCCGTGTGCTCGACCACTGGGCCACCGAGACATATAAATGTAATAATAATAATTTTAAATTACAAGCATTTCGTAAAAAGAGGTTATTTCAATATTACAAACAGACACTCCGATTTTATTTATTAGTATAGATTTAGATATTGATTGGCCAAATAATACTCAGTATTATTTCTAATCGCATGAACTAAAGAGCATAAAGGATCTGCTGGTGGCACCAATTATGGAACTTGTACCTAGACTACGCACAACATAAAACCGTACATAGATCATTGTATTGCAACGCCTAACAACATTTACAAATTAATTATAATTTCTCCAATTTTTACTGGTCGACCGGCACAATCATAGAGAAATGCCGCTCGATCCTAAATCAGGAGCACTGTTTGTAAATATATGGTTATATTAAATAACACAATGACTTTTCTCTTCATCAATCTCTCTTTACTCATCAGTGCAGTTAGCACGTGAGATGGCTCTTCATAAATTACATTGACTGCGACTACCATCGTCTTCTCGGCATCATTATATCTAATTAATTAAAGTGAGAAAAGTTCTCGAGTAATTGGCAATAAAGTGCCACACTAACCCAAAAGAGCAACAAAAAAAATCAAATACCGTATACTGTTAGAAGTTTTGATTGTAGTTATTGAAATAATGTCAACATACTCGTACGTATCTGTTTTTCCCCATACAAACTTATCATCATCCTGCCCTTATGCCACTCTTAGTGGGGTCGGCACAACATGCAATCCTTTCCAATTATCCATGTTGTGTAAAAGTTTTGGCTCCTTCTAACTGTCGTAATTTGTCCTAATAGTTGGTGGTCTTTGCGGTGCTCTTCCAGTATTCTGTCCATCCTGGTTGCCAGGTTGGTAGGATCAAACATAACACTTCTAAAGGAATACCGTTCTTTTATTGAAGAATAGTGACGGGATCGGTAGAAATTGATAAATTTATAGGAAATGTGTGTTTACTCCCGCTCTTGAGTTTCACGATAAGGAAGTTGGACTGATCAGTGAGTGATAGTGGATACCTGAACTGATAAATCATTGTCACCTTCTTTGTAGTAAACTTTAACAACTTTGACAAAATAGCATTCCGTTGAATGATAATGTTACCGGTTCTGTGATGCTCCCTCCAAAACAATGCATGATTATTTAAATTTTATTATAGTTTTTTTAGTTCATTAATGACTTATTCAAATATTTCTATAATATAGCTGCGGAGAGGTTGTCGACACCAAGGGACATCATGGCCAGGAGCGCCGGCCGCATTTCCCGTCACACCAACATCAACGACATTATTCGTCGTGCTCTTGTCACCGCCGGTGTACCAGCCGTTCTGGAACCGAACGGTTTGGTGCGCGATGATGGCAGGAGACCGGACGGGATGTCTCTTTTGCCTTGGAGGATGGGTAGGCCTTTGGTGTGGGACGCTACTTGCGTCGACACACTTGCGCCATCGCATCTTCCAAGCACGGTAGAGGTGGCCGGTGCTGCTGCTGCATCGGCAGAAAATCTCAAGCGGCACAAATGCAGAAACCTGCGATTATGTATTTGAGCCATTTGGGGTTGAGACTTTGGGGACATGGGGTCCGAGTGCTCGTGCGCTTTACAAAGATCTTGCAAAGAGGCTGATCGAAGCCTCTCGCGACCAAAGGGCTGGTCTATTCATCGCACAGAATTTTAGCATTGGCATTCAGCGTGGCAATGCGGCCAGTCTTCTGGGCACGCTGCCAGTAGACCGAGATGCGGAGAATTTTGATTTCAGGTTGTTTTTTAATTGCATATATTATAAATAATGTAATTTATTGATTTCTTATTATAAATAATTCAAACATATTACACACTAGCTTTTACCCGCGACTTCGTCCGCATAAGTTTTTTTGTTTTCTCCCGGCTGTAAATCCCCCTGCAACAAAGTCCCACTATCGTATGAAAGAGCAAAACTCCCAACAAAAACGACTAAAAATCACTTACTCAATTTAGTTATCTGCATATTGCCCCCTAAGAACGATGGCGTGATTATTTATAGCCTATGACCATTTCTAGGTAATCATCTATCACCATACCAAATTTCATCAAAATCCGTTCAGCCGTTTAGGCGTGAAAGAGTAACAGACAGACAGAGTTACTTTCGCATTTATAATATTAGTATGGATGTCACTGTAATATGCTTAAATGAATGACATGACACAACGATTTTTGACATTTAATTGAAAGATTAATGTCAATATACATCCAATACTAACGTAGTTTTGTCTACCTGGAATCTTGCGTTTAACAATGAACTTGTAGTATATTTTTAGAGGTCAAAGTGCCTTGTGTCAAAGTTTATTTACGAATCATTTGTATGGGAAAATTAAATTGTCTTGTATGTCCGTCTTCTGGCCTTAAACTAACTCCCCACCAATTTTCAGCCTAAGCCTAGTACAGCCGTATTTGTGTTATAAATAGTGTACCTAACACATCTTTCTTTTATATAAAAATATATATAGTTATTGACTACTTTTAGTTATATACCCGATCATCTACCCCACGCTGTAAATTGTAATCAGAATCGTGCTGTAAAATAAAAGTCGATATTATAGACGTTAGACCGAGATGGTCCGCTTCAGGTGAAATCCCTAAGTCGTCTTGTGTGACAACAACAGTAACAGTAAAGGGGTGGGATTGTTAATTGTATACAATATAGTTATATACGTGTGGGAGTCTCGAATCATGGTCTCACACCAATGACTTTTCAAAATTCTATTCAGAAGCTATGTATGATAAATATCGATGACTGAAAACTTTGTGCCCAGTGTATAGCAATAGATTCGCCACCTATTTTATTTGGGACGTAAACATAGCGGCGAGTTGAGGCTTAACCGCCGCTGCCGCTGCCAAACTGCACACGAGGTGTATAAAAAATTAAAGACAATGGGGCCAAGTCACCAAGTGATCACTTTTTCTAATATAAACTTAGTACCCGTTATACAAATTACACACTTTCCAAGGTTCGGGTGTTAACGATCTGCGGTTTAAGCTGTGCGTGGATCAGTCAGTCAAATAGTCACAACAAACCATTTTGTGTACAAAGTTGATTTTGCATCTACGAGTATACATATAATGAAATCGTAGGACAGTTGAAACTGTACATTAATTTTTAACCTAAAAATATGGTTTTTAGATTTTTTCTGTTTATCTGTTTGTCTAAATGTTTGTTACGGGATAAACTCTAAAAGTACTGCTTTTATGTCCAATTTTGCATAATTACAGCCAAGAGGTCGGGTAAACACATAGGCTAAATATTATCATGCTATCACTAATTGGGGATGAGCTACTATGCCTGTGCCAAGGGTTTATTTTAATAAGGTACAGGCATAGTATTTATGCTTTCCACGCAGACGAAGCTGCGGGCAACAGCTAGTATCGTAATATTTTTGGAATGAAATGTCTGATTTCAATAATTTAAAGAGCAATCATGGGGCATTGAAACAGGCTTCCAAAGTAATTTATTTTTCTAAAAGTCAATACTCATGTAACATGACTACAATAGTTGGACTTAAGGGCTCGCGAACTTTTTTGCAGATATTATTATGGTCTTTAATATTGTAGTAATTTTTTTCAATCATAAATATTTTATTATGACTAATAACTACAATTACAAATTATTATTCTTTTAACTGTTTTATGTTGTGCCGGAAGCAAAGTAAAATTACCAAAGTAATTAAGTATATTATTACTTACTTATATTTTAGAACAAATCTTCAACTCATATTCGCTTCGCTTCGCTTCATATTCGCTTCGCCTCACTTTTAAGGCGAAACATAGTTCGCCGGGTCAACTAGTGTCTTTATAAATTGTAGCTTGTGTGTTATTCTGGTGTTCAAGCTATATTATTGTGAAGTTTCATCCAAATTCATTCGGTGGTTTCGCTTTTATAATATTAATAATAAAACAAGTAGAATATAATAATATTGTGTATAAAAAAACAGCCTTGTTCAAATCAATCTCGCACATTGATAATTTTCAATTTTATCGCCTACGTAATCATATCATCATGTAATTTAAAACGCCCCACGCCGAGCTCTGATCTGATCGCGGAAAAGTACCTAACAATAACAATGACAAACATTATCACACCACATATATGCACAACTACACGCAGGTATATTGCAATTGTTGGCAATGAAATAACTCGTATCCTGATGTGCACACCGACCACTACTAATAATAAACACGATATTACACGCTTATAAAACAATACATACAGTGGTAGAGCCAAGCAATTCGCTGCATGAATGGGCCGGCTCAGCTGGTGAAATATCACGACCTCTCAGAAGATTGACGTAAAGTGGCTCATGCCGCGTTTCGTTCGGTGAGCGAGTTACCCGGAGGCCCACCTCCTTTCCCCATCCTTTCCCATCCTACTCCCTTAAAGGTCGGCAACGCAACTGTAACACTATGTGTTGCAGGTGTCCATGAGCGGCGCTGGTTACTTACCATCAGGTGACACGCATGCTCGTGAGCCCTCCTCTCCCATAAAAAAAATACAATATAGATCGGCTAAACAAAGACCTTCACCTTTTCTTTTCTATTCCGTTATTCTATTTTCTATTATATATATATTTTATATTATATTCTATTTTCTATTATATTTATTATATTGCACATGGGTTGCATAAAATTCAGTTCAGGAAATTTAACATCAAATTGTAACATATCTATGGACGAGTGGCAAAATTTCACGTTTCAAACCCCGAGATTTCACTGGCAGCCCTATACTACCGTGTGCGTACAAAAATTATCTTTATTTTCTTTTAACTTGGATTAAAAGAAAACAGATCGTTACAAAATCGTCATATTTCGCACCTCTATAAATCTGCCTGCCCTACAGTTTCGAATGGAAAATAATTGGCAGCCAATTATTTCCATATTCTACGGGCTTCGTGCTTTCGATTTGTTTTACGAATTTGTCAAAAACACACGACGCGTAAAAATGGCCGATTTTTTTTAACTGTTATTTAATCATATCCTGGATTTTTGTTAGGCAACCGATGTTCAATATACTTAAATTGAATTTCATATAAAATAGGTTTCATCAAACAAACACGACGGCGAAGATCGTTGTTCAGCGGATCTTAGACCATAATAAAATCGTGGGAAAGTTGAAATTGTACATTGAATATTATTCTTTTAGATTACTTGATACATGATTTACAATCGTTTATATATATACAATATATATATTAAAATGGTAGGACAGTAAAAACTATAGTATATTGAATGTTATTGTTTAAAAATACTTGGCCTATGTTATATGGCCTATGCATATTATTATTTAGCCTATTGTGTTGGCCCGACCTCTTGGTTATATTTATGAAAAATTACACGTAAAAACATAGGTACTTTTAAAGTTTATTCGTAAACATACAGCCAAAAAGGCAAACATTCTAAAAACCATATTTTTATGTTCGGTACCGATTGTAGATCATGTTCCAAGTATTCTAAAAATGTAACATTTACAGTTTCAACTCTCCCACTATTTTAATATATGTAATAATATGTATAGATTAAGTTATGAAAGATCAGAGCCTGCCCGAGCTTCGTTCATTTAAAAAAATGTAACTGGTCTATGCAAATCTATTTGAAAAACTAATATGAGAGGTATAAAAAAGATTTTATAACTTTTGTCTATCTGTCTGCCCGTAACTAACAGATCGTCATGAGGTTTTATACAGCCCAATGATCAAGTCCTCACGGGCGCAGCTGCGTGCAACAACTAGTATACATATAACAGGTTTCTTTCTAAATAACGTGAATAATATCAATTGTTACGTCAGACGTATGAGAATAACAGCTATTTGCACCTGATACGTTTGAATAGCAGGGTCAGCTATTGTGACGCTGTATCAGTAATAGCAATAATGAGATAACGAATACAATAGCTAGCTTCCCCGTGGCTCCATCCACGTTGAATTACAATCAAATAGATTCCTAAACACACTTAGGTACCAATCATTTCTCTCGTTAAGTCCACTCGCGATTCGACAGCTAAGGGTTTCAATGTGTGGAAACTACATAATTAAAAATGGCTTCAAAACATAATAATTGTTATTTACTTGCGCGAATCATCGTCTCTACTTCTTACTCTAAGTGCGCTCGGCACAGCCTGTCATCCGTTTGAACTAGCCATGTTGTCAATAGTTTTGGCTGTGGTTTAGTGACCGGCTCTGACGTCAACCCTCGTTAGGAATGTTTTGTTTGGTGGATTTCTTCTTCTACAGGAGTAAAATGCAGCAATAGCTAATTAAAAGCATGCTAATTTAAAGCAGCGGTTTGTAAAGCCTCGACTCGCCGTTACGTTACATGCCAAATGGTGGCGAACCGAATTCCAAGAAATCATTGGTGTTAGTCCAGAATCGAACCCACGACTTCTAAATCAGAAGCGAGGAGCTCGACCACTGGACCACCGAGACTATTAAAATATGTATGTATATTGCTTTTTCAATTATTATCGACAAAACTCCATACGTGATCCATACCCTGGCCATAATGTTGTCAATGATATTATATCAAACAACTACCTACTAAAGCAATTGCAAAAATGCCATATGTTTGAGCCCGAAATCGATCCCACGTTTTCTAGGTTCGGGATCGGCATAGAGAACAGAGTGTCATAAGGCAGAATTATTACAGGCCTCACACGCTTCTTTGACTTTCATGACACCATCCGTTTCTGTACTGTATATCTGCTTGGTCAATCTAGCATGGTCTATTCTTTTTACATGTCCGAACCATTCAAGTATACGTAGTATGTAGTCCCATTTCTTACTTTTACACAGATACTTTCAATCCAACATCCTTTCTTACAACCTTGTTTTCGATGCAGTGAGCGAAAGTCACTCCGGAAACTACACTCTCACTTCAATCGTGTTTATCCTTTCATGCACACTCTGCCATACCCAACACTCGCTCCCATAAGTTAGCGTTAGGATCAGTACCGCAATGTGGATTGTGGACATTTGTGGATTATTATTTTATTGTTATATATGCATGGCCAACGGCTATAGGATGTCATCATCACGCTACTTTGAATGTGAGCGGATCATTGACTACTTTCGGGGCAAGGGTGTGTTTTCCTAAACTTGAACTTTTAAGCAGAGCAGTGTTCAATCGTTGTAAATAAATCAATGTCGTCCGTTAATGTTACATATAATAAGACTATAATGGTGATAAAATGCCTGCGATCCCATAAAATCCCATAACCTCCCAATCCCATAAAAAATACAGCATATCATCAGTATAAGTTTTAATTTAATCACGAGCTTGTAAAAATGACTTTTAAAAAGTTGAAAACAAAATTGGACGTCCCGCCCATTAAAATTATATGATTCTACTCAAAAAGTTAATTAGTGTGCCAATTAAAATTTAGACAATATTTATTCATAAGCGACGTTTTTAATCCATCAACTTTTAACATTGTTTGTTATATTTTGTTAGGCTTCCCTAACAAAATATAACAAACAATGTTAAAAGTTTCAATTTGTAGAATCGATGGCGATACTGCTTTGTACGTACACGTACTCTTTTTTCGCGAGGAAATGCATTATGCATACCCCCCGCCTAGGTAGGCCAGGGGGTAGTGTGGGACTCCCAAAGCAGTAAACTGCAATCGGATCCACGGGGTCATCTTGCCAGGACCGCTCGCGAAACTCAGCGATTGCTACGCATACGCCGTGCGCGGCGGTCCCGTATTCCCGATACCTCGACAGTCGTTCGCCTTCTTTTACGGGCTCTCTGGTACCGGCGGCGAGCGACGAAATCGGCTTTCCGAAGCCGCTCGACATCCTCGCTCCACCAGTCGGGATGGCCCAACTCGGGGCATCGGCGCGTAGCAGATCGACGTCATCATGCCGCGCAGCCAGGCTGCTTGCGCCTCGGGATCGGGCGATTCCGCTCCCTCTGTCCAGTCCTTGAGAAGTTACTTACCATCAGGTGACCCATTAGCTCGTTTGCCTTCTTATCCCGTAAGAAAGTTATGATAAGTTTCTTAGATTAGAATTGATGTTTTTTTTTTATGGAACGGTTTAAGAATTTAGTATCTTTATCTATATTTTGGCAGTGGAAATTAATGCTGCAAAATACCGAGTGAACTAATTTTAGGCTACGGTAACGGCGGTACACTGACACTGATCGGGCTAAGTTTGACAATCATCGATATGTATCACCCATAACTTCCGTAACAACTCCCAAAGTGGGTGACGCGCCAGACCACTGGACCAGCGTGACTGCAATAATTTACTAAACATAGACACATAAAAGAAAGTTTTAAGGGTTTGAGGGTATGTCAAGAAGAGCGAGATGTCGATGGTCTTTAGCGACTTTAACATCAAAATGAATTATGCGTTAGTGCCAGCGCAAGCAGTGGTCCAATAAAATTATATCATTTGGATGCGCTGTCAACCCTGTAAATTGGCATGATGATTTGGCATTAGCGACAGAAGGGAATATATCTGTTTTGCTATGGCCAGCAATGATCTCCAATCTCAGCACAATCGAATATATAGGGAACCAGTAAAAAGGAAGCCGAAAATAATAGAGAAGTGCAGAGTCAACAAGAGCTCATCAAACCTTTAATAATATGCTGGGAGCAAATACCCCAGGATAATACCACCCATTATAGATAGTCCATTTATTGAGGAAGGATTTAGGCTATACTATATTTTCAAAAATATTAGGGATTTTTACTAGAAGGCCGATAATGTAACCCAAGATGCTAGAAAATGACCTGAAAAAATGTTTAAATCGCGTACGCTGTAAAAACTATGGATTATGGAACAAGACTAATAATTGTCTAAGAAAATTGTCTAAAAAAGCTCGCAACACTATATATCTAACTATTGTAGTTATCTCACATTAAGGGTTTTAATATATTTTTTTTAATAATTAAATTGATGTCGTTTTAAAAACTCTTTACTTGGTATCTTGGTATATACTCTGATTAAAATAAATTGCTTTCATTTCAAGACAGATTCATTACTTTTCTAGAACTATCTGAATTATTCAATTCGGAGATTTCATTCAAAAGATATCGCAATATACAAAATATAAGTATTAAATGTTTAGGCAAATATGTATAGCCCGCACATCATCATTATCATTATTACATGGTATAAAACAAAGTCGCTTGTCGCTGTCTGTCCCCTTATATCTTTAGATCTTTGAAACTACGCAGCGGATGTTAATGCGGTTTTTTTAATAGATAGGGGGTGTCAACGGGGTGGTTTGTATGTAGAATTCATGCATAATGTTGTGAAGGAAAAGTGATAATTTTCGAGATTTAGCACTTTAACTCTCAGTGGTCCAGAGGTCTAGCACCCCGCTTCTGAATCCAGAAGTGTCGGGTTCAAATCCTGGCTCACACTAATAACTTTACGAAATTTATTTCTAATGTTATGTGTTATTAAATATCGATGACTAAAAATTTTGTTCCCGGCATGGCAATAGGTTCGCCACCTATTCCATTTGGCACGTAAACATAACGGCGAGTCGAGGCTTAACAGCCACTGCCTACACCTTCAGGTATAGAAAGGCGTGAAGTTATGTAATGTTTATGTTAAATATCGATAACTAAAAACTTTGTGCCCGGTATGGCAATAGGTTTGCCACCTAAGTTAACACTAAAGTTCACCGAGTCAACTAGTATAATAATATGATGTGGCGGCGGTCATGATGACAGGTAACCGGCACCCGCTAAGGTACGCTAGGAGCGTTTGAGGAACAGTTGTACTCAGGGAACAAATTTTTTTTAATACTTCTTAGATGTTTTTTTTTTAAACGGAACTTCTAATGTCTCGTGCAAAATCGTTTAAGGCCTCTCGCGGGGTATAATTATTATTACATAGTATAAAACGAAGTAGCTTAAATCTTAAAAACTACGCAACAGATGTTGATGAGGTTTTTTTTTAAGATAAGTTATTGGGTGTCAACAGGGTGTTTTTTATGTATGATTCATGTATAATATAGTAGAGAAAAAGTATTAATATTTCGAGTTTTAGTACCTGCATTGTAAACGCTATAAAAATTACTTTTGATG
The DNA here is from genome assembly GCA_905147225.2 of Euproctis similis. Taxonomy (NCBI): domain Eukaryota; kingdom Metazoa; phylum Arthropoda; class Insecta; order Lepidoptera; family Erebidae; genus Euproctis; species Euproctis similis. The sequence continues at coordinate 8,081,499 of LR990107.1, forward strand.
CGGAACAATGTTCGCCGGGTCAGCTAGTAATATATGAAATGTATTTTTATTCTATATATTGCGAGTACAATGAAAGCCGATACATATTTTTTTTTTGTTTTATTACTAAAATCTTTTCTAGAAATAAATACGTTACATTTATAATTTTAGTAATTTTTACAGTCGAATTTTACAAAATTTTACCAAAATCTTATGATATTTTATTAAAGACTTATATAAACCCGAGGGAGTGTAATCATAGAGCGATTTAATAAAATGAAATATAGCGACCTCTATGGCTGAGATGAGTAAAACTAATAATTATCTGCGTTATCTGCGTTGATTAGTGATTACTAATATTACATTCGGGACAGTAGCTACTCTACTCTATTTGTTTGTTTTTATAATACTTTTTATATAAATATTGCCTTTAAAGAACAACTAGTGAGTCCGTAGAAACGAAAAATAGTGCATAACGTGTGTCGATGAATTAATTTTACTCGGTAAAAGACAATTCCACAACAAGAGAAACACAAATTTACTACTTTTTACTAGTTATATTCTTACGAATATTTTGAAAATTATAAATATTAAAATTCTGGTATTCAGAATATTGTTCCAGTATATTTGAAATATTGCAAAGAATACCTAAACAACATTACCTATTTACAGTTTACAAGAACATAATTACTTTCTTTAGCATAGTACTTAAAATATGTCATTTATCAAGATAATTGATATATCGTCCTAACTCCAAGCGCCTAAGACTAGTATGGTGTATTTTTAAACATAAAATTCAATCGAAATATTAGTTAGGAACCTAGTTATCATTTATCATGATCATTCCCATTTTTAATAGTATCTATAATATGAAATATATCAGTAATAAAATGCGGAACAACGTCCGCCGGGTCAACTAGTTAGTTGACCCGGCGGAAGTTGTTCCGCATTTTATTTTCCGCTTTTTCTTTACTACATCATTTTATCATTCTTATCATTTTTTTTTAGTACATTATAGATGAATTATAGATAAAAACCACCCGTTTGACACCCTCTATCTGTTAAAAAAACCGCATCAAAATCCATTGCTTAGTTCTAAGCGACTTTTCTTATACAATGTAATGATAACAGTCTCAGTGGTCCAGTGGTCGGGCTCTCCGCTTGTGATTCTGTAGTTGTTGGGTTTAATTATTTAAAGGATTTTATTTTGTATATTACTTTAGTTAATATTAGGTACTTCATGGTAAATATTATAGATTTGGATATTTCTCCACTAGAAAATGATCATAAAATTTTAATTGTGAATAGGCCACGTCAATAAAGTTTGTCAAAAGAAAAAAATATGATTTCGTTGAAAATCGATTTCTAATCCTATCTATTTTCTTTTTGAGGATACGAAGTTTCACTTCTTTCGCGCGGAGGGACACCACACACTGTTTTTTTCATGTATATTTTTTTACAGATATTAAGGTTTTTTTATGCATTGATTGATTATTACAATTAATAACACTCTACTCTCAACATAACAACCCTTGAAAAAACATATTTTTGTCAATTTTCATTTTAGATGATACAACCCAGGTGGTCTCAATATTGTTTTGGCTAGTATGCCTATACATACATAGCTCCACGCCAATTCTGTAGCGGGATAGGCATTAGAGAATAGAGGCATGATTTTTACACACCTTACTCGCGTCTGCGACTTACGTAACTCTCATGATAAACTGTCGTCGGTTTTTAGGCTCCTTACATCACCTTCACGTTTAATTTTCTATACAATGGTTAGAAAATTACACCGATTGGAACGTAATTGGGTGGTTTATGACAAAATTAGTGAGTTTAGTTAATTAATTTCAGATACATTATTTAATTAACTAGCGGTTCCAAGTCATAATAAGCCTGAAATGTTTGGATATTGATGTTTTAAGTTTTCCACTAAATCTTAAGACATGAATACGTGAAACTTTATTTAATGTATATATTTATATTAGTGTGTTTGTGCTTTAAGCAGAACTCAGAAGATTTGTATATATTTTTACCTCTCCGACAATTGTTCTATTCTAGGTACTTCTAAGGAACTTCAACTTTCATATATATTACTATCTGACCAAGCAAACGTTGTCTTGCCAGCAAAAAAAATCGTGCGTGGAGTCCCTCCGCTCCCTCCGTCCCTCCCGCTAAAGAAGTGAAACTTTGTAACATACGTACATTTATAACGTACTAAATTTTAAAAGAGCACGACTGGTCTGATGACAGTAGTTTAAGTAAAGTATAAATATTTATCCGGATCTAGGTAGGATCTGGTAAGATAACTACAGTGTTTTAGTTATTTTACCAGATTTTACCTAGACCCAGATAAATATTTATGCTTTTGCTTTTACTTTTTTTAATTGTTACTACTTGTTTTGGGTGATCTTGGATCAATATATAATAAGCCCTTTCATTTGATAACCCTATTGTAAAATTTTATTAAAAATGTACATTCCGCCATATTGGATTTAGAGTGACGTCACATTGTTTTTCGAGTTACTATCAAAAGCCCTTTCATTAGATACCTCATATTCTAGAAAGGCATTAAAGATATCTCCGGATGAGAGGTCCGGTACTTCACCGGTCGAGCCGGCCCATTCGTGCAGCGAACTGCGTGAGGCTACCACTGCATTCTACTATTACTATATTTAGGGAGATGAAAAATTAGGAAAATGATGGACACTGTTACGCGGACACCGTCGAATGCGGTCATCGTCTGTGAATAATAAACTTTTGGTACCATCGGCATCGTCGAACTTCATAAGTATTAAAATATTTTCCGTCGCCCAAACTATTAACTATTTTTTTTATTTACTTATTTATCTATCCAGCTAAATACGGTCACGTATCGATTTCATTTAAGACCATAGGAAATTTATTTTCATGGCAATCACTGCGACAACATTTAACAATTAGTTAATAAGTCAATTGTTGTTAAATATTTATATGATATATATGGCGTCTGGGCGTTCTTTTACCAACTATATTTTTAAAAGTGGAACAGTTGTATTTTTGATTAAGTAATAAGGAACTCCTGATCGGCACCTTAGAGGAGTACCTTAGTACACCAGCTACTTGCAATAAAACCTCGTCAAAATCGGTTTAGCCATTTCTGAAATTACCAGAAACAAACAACCATTTTTTTAAATGTTACTTTTGTGTATGTACTGTATGCATTCAAATGAATGCAGTAGAAATCAGTTATTGTAATATTATAAACAGACACAGGAATTTTATTTATATATATAGATTAGGCTAGTAACATGAGAATGATAGAGACGAATTTGATAGAAAGTTATCTGATTACTTCCAGAATAATATTAAACTTTTTTGGAAGTCCATAAGATCAGCCATGGGAAAAAACTCAACATCGCAACTGGACAAAATCAGAAATAAGGATGGAACTATGTTGAAAGGTGAGAAGTGTTCTGAAGAGACGGAGAGAATATTTTGAGTCTGTTTGAGAAGGAATACAGTAGTGTGCAGAATGGCGATTTTAGTGAAGGTTGTGTTGAAACGGATATCAGCATAGAAGAGATTTTGGAAGCATTAAATAGTAAGACTGTGGGATATGATAGAGTAACAGCCCAGATGCTCAAAGCTGGACAGGGCCTGGTAACCAAACTGCTGCAACGAATTTTTAATCCGTGTTTGGAGCGCGGCATTGTGCCTGCAGACTGGTGCAATGCTGTGATTGTACCACTGTACAAAGGTAAAAGGTCGCAGCAAGCGTGCAAGAACTACCGAGGCATTAGCTTATTAAAATTTTTGGCTAAGAACCAAAATGTTTACTGGGCTTTCTTAAATTTGGAGAAGGTTTATGACAGAGTGGTGAGGAATGAATTGTGGTCCACATTATCCTTATATGGGGTGAGCAGTGGCTTGATACGAGCGCTGAAATCACTTTACAGCGATTCATGAGCTTGTGTCAGGATAGGCGGGGCATATACGGACTGATTTAACATCGAAAAAGGTGACATTAAAACAACTTTTAGGATTATATCGCGTTTATTTATTACTAATTTTATTTACTTCCCGACGTTTAGAACTCTTTACAGAGATCATTTTCACGAGTGATGAACAAAATGATGGTATTTGTTCAAAAGCTATTTTCATTGATACAGAGAGCACCCACTTTTGGAAATAAAAATCAAAAAGTTGATGTTAAAAATATGATTTTTACTATTGGTATTGTTTCATGGTCTGATGTGGGATCAGACCATGAAACAAAAAAAAAATTATTTATAAGATATATTAAATAAAGAAAAGTTCACCCACATCAGAAACTAAAATAATGTAGAATTTTGAATAGTACAGCATACAATCAAAATAATTTCTGAGATATTAAAATAGTTTTCTGATTTTTGAGGCTCCTAACATCACCTTCCTCCAGAACACGTTGTATTTGGTCATGGTGTGTCTTGGCCGTTTTTGACTCCTACATCCATCTGCTTTTGCATTGTATATCTGCTTAGTCAATCTTGCATCATCCGTCCTTTCTACATGTCCGAACCATCGGAGCATGCCCTATATAATAACAAGACGGATTTCGTGCATGCCTTTTTCCGTACCCAGATCTTAGTCTAGTATTTCTTTGGTCTATGTTCCTAGGTAGTCTATTAAAATTAATATTTGACCCGTATGCTATTCTGACTGACACTAAAAACTCACGAAAGCAGTATAGACTTGTCATTGCATACATCTATCTCAGGTTATTGGAGAAATAATACCTCTTTGTTGGCGTGTGGCAAACTATTCAAAATGGATACATTTCTATAGAATATTGAAATAATATTTACATTTGTTATAAAATATTGATAGATAATAAATGAAAGATGCAGGAGTACATACATAGCAACTTTGGTTAGATACATAATAATAGCATTTAAAATTAATCGATTATAGTGTAGTGTGTATTTCTATAAGACTTTTAAAAAACTATGGCCAACTACCCCTGACTTACCCTAATACTAGCCTGTCAGAATTATAATAATATTTATGATTGACATTGAAAAAAAAAATAGTTTTATTGTAAAGCCCACTAATAATTTTTCAATGAAGGAATGTCATTGGTGTGTTCACGGATTATTGTACTTTATAATAACCAAGAGACTCCATCGTTATGAGTTATGTTATATATATTCTGAATAAACATAAATTCACAACCATTTTTACCCGAAGGTGTAGGCGGCGGCTGTCAAGCCTCGACTCGCCGAATCGTTATGTTACGTCCCAACTCCCACATTGAAAAGGTGGCGAACCTATTGCCATCGGCCACCGGGCACAAAGTTGTCGGTCATCGATAATTTATCACACATAACTTCGGAAAAGTATTCGGTTAATCATTGGCGTGAGCGCGGAAAACAACCTGTAGGTACTTGGGACAGCGGGTAAAAGCACAATTTAACAACACTTACATTTTTTCTAAATTGACTCACTGCAAATCAATATTCGCATTCACAATGTGAGATATGTACCATCTGGTACATGACTAGAACTTGTAATGACATGGTAATAACACAATAAATAGTAAATACTTGAAGGTACATCGTAAAACGTATTATATCGGATTCCCTTTCTACATTTTTCTAATCACTATTCGAACCTAGAGACCATTTTCACGAGTCGCGAAATAAACGCGATATAATCCTAAAAGTTGTTTTAATCTATGAGTGAGATTCGCGAAAGTCTTAGAGATACATATGTGCTATCTAATCAATATTTCAATGCATTTCTACTAATAAGCGTGCCAATAATCAATCCATGGATTGGTTTTGTTTGGGGAATCGATCGACGGATAAACAATGATCTTAGATTGGCTTCAATCTTAGATTGGAGATTGATAATTAATGTCGGCAATTAGTTGTTCCTGAAATGGCAATCTTTAATTGGCATTACATCGCGCCTTTTTCTACCCGAAGGTGTAGGCAGCGGCTGTATACGCCTCGACTCGCTGTTATGTTTACGTCCCAAATGGAATATGTAATAGGTGGCGAGGACCTATTGCCATACACCCCGGGCACAAACACATTCACACAACTTCTAGTATTTTTATGAACTTCATATGAAATTTAAAATAATGAGATCAGTATACCTATGACTTTTGATACATTGTAAAATATTCATTGTGATCATCAGACGACGTGACGTTACGCCTTGTACGATTACGTGGGTATTAATTGAAATGAGTCTATACCACGTATTTAAGTAATTAAATGTACGGACTCTTTAATAATCTTCATCTTAATATTAAAATTTATTACTAATTCGCAAAACAAAAATGTATAAATCCTTTGCATCCATTCCGAAATTTACTTTTTGAAGTGTAACTTCTAATGGCTCGTGCAACCATTTAACGCTTTTAACGCCCCCTTGCGGCCGCTATATATATTTTATATTTATAATAAAGGCGAAACTGAACCGGTCTATATATAAATCCACGAAGCAAATTGCTTAAGCCTGATTATTCGCAGTATATAGACATCTAGTAGCGCATAGTGGTACTATTAGCGCATAATTGATAGGTATAAATTATTAGTGGAATAGTACCACCATCCGCTGCTAGATGCTGCCACAGCCGCGGCTCCAACCACTAAGATGATAAAAGTTATTATATTGTGAAAATATTTATGATTACATTATAGCTAAAGTCATTAAAAAACAAAAAATCCTTTCGACTTTAAACCGGCGAATAATTTATATTCGCCGAATTAAGAACGAACATTATTTTGTTCAATAATAAAGTTTCAAATATTGACGCAGGGCGCTATCTAGCGGCAACTGTAGTTAACTATAGCCGTTTATCATTTTAGTTAATTGATTTATTATACATAATTACATGTTGATATTTATGTGAACATATTACTAAAATCTAATATGGACATCGGTGAAATACACTACATTTATAATTATGAGGTTAAAGTAATTTTCCAGTTATATAGTCACTGTTTTGATGATAATTCCACAGCACTCGGATTTTTACTTCACTCGCTTCGTTGTAGTAGAACTAGTTTCCAATAGATGTCCTTGCTATTAATACTTTTTATCTAATTTTCTTTTCTAAACATTTACTTAAAACACATAGAAAAGCACCTAGACACCAAACAAACAATAATGATTATCATAAATATTTGTTAAGTCAGATGTTTCCAAATATGTATGTAATTCAATTTGCAAAAAAATGTTAGTTGTTTCTTTTGACAGCAGAACATTACAAAACGAGAGGAAAAGAGAAAGAATGATAAAGGTTAGAGAAGAGGAAAGAGATAGAGTGAGTCAATATCACTCAAAAATATTGTTTTTTGTGATTTTTCGCGAAGCGAAGTTAGCAGTGTGTAATTAGTTTGTTTACGTGTTTATAATATTTATATCATCGCTTAATTTTTTTTTAAACAATTTTTTAAAAAAAATTGTTTTTTTTTTAATTTAATATAATACTTATAATTTAATAGTGGAGTGATTTTATTTTCGAATTTAGTGGATAAGATTTATAAATAATGAGTGATAACAATCCAAGAGATAATGCGACGGATTTATAGTTACAATGCCAAGGAAGATTTATTTGATTGTTTTTTAATTTGAAAATAATTATTGACGCATTCACATACATCTACAATGTACAAATAAGCAGAGATGTGACTTATTTGAAATACTTCTATTTAAAATACAAATACAAAATACCTATTTTGTATTTAAATACCTTTTTGTTGAAAGCATTTTGTTAAAGTTATTTTATTTGAAATACCTCTCGAGAGGTATTTTGAATAGTCATTTCAAAATACAAAATAGGTACTTTCTGATTAATTTGAGCCAAATTCATGCCATTTCTTTTTGTAAGTACAATTTTAGTATAGTTTGTTATTTATCGTATGTATTAAAATTTTAAAGTTTTTATAGGTTATTATAATTTTATAGGTAAAATTTACTAGGTGGTCCAGTGGTCGAGCACACCGCTTTTGAATCAAGAAGTTGTTGTGGGTTCAAATCCTGGCTCACACTAATGACTTTTCGAAATGATTTTTGAAAGTTATACATACATACATAACCTCACGCCAAATCGATTGCGAAGTAGGCAGAGAGAACAGAGCACATAAAGCACGACTCTTGCACGCCTCACTCGCTTATTTGATCGTAATTGTTTTTTTTTAACGATATAAGGAGGCAAAGGAGCTTGCGGGTCACCTTATGGAAAGCGACTACCTACTAGCGACTACTACTACGCTCATGGACATCTGCAACACCAACAACTCGTTCCACAACGGAACAGTGTGTAAAATGGGGTAAGCTGGTACTCATCTTTTAGCAGAGTCACACCCCCCCCCCCCCCCCCCCAAAGATGAGAACAGTATTCCATGTGAGGTCGGAAATGCGCTTTATATAGCAAGCGATTACCTGACGTGAAATACCGTCTTTTTTCGAAGCCAATTTCGCTTTGCCCTCCAGATAACCGCGAAACTGGACAAGTCGACCCCAAAAATTCCGATATCGGTTAAGGCGGGTAACAGAGTGCCCTCAAAAAAGGGAGGCAACAAAGTGTGCATTTTCAGCGGGAAACGCGCAGACCTGTGTCTTCTTAGGGTGGAATTAACTAAGTTGAGTCGGCCTTAGTCCGAAATCTGACTAGGCAGAGTTTCGATTGTAGACACAGTTTATTCCGGTACGAATCGACGTTTTCCCGAGAAATGCGCGGGTGGCCAGTATATATGGCATCCGCCGTACCGCATAGCCCCATACCGTATCGTGAAATACCACGACCTCTCAGAAGACCAACGTAAAGTGGCTCATGTCGCGTTTCGTTCGGTGAGAGAGGTACCCGGAGGCCCACCCCCCTTTCCTCATCCTTTCCTTTCCCCTATCCCTTAAGGTCGGCAACGCAACAGTAACACTATATGTGTTGCTTGTGTCCATGGGCGGCGTTGGTTTCTTACCATCAGGTGACATGCCTGCTCGTTTGCGTTTGCGTTAGTATTTTGCACTTGAAATAGTAAATCTGAAAAGTATTTTGTATTTAAATGCTTTTTTAAATCCATTTTGTACATCTCTGCAAATAAGTAACTGAATGTGTTAGTAAGTACAAAACTCGAGAAAAACTGAACCGATTTCGCTAATTTTTTTTTAATATTTCTTGAAATACGAGGTTGGTCCATAAACAGGGATGATGAATATTATTATTATTATTACTCAAACAAAAAAATGGCAAAATAGAATAAAATATAATGTTATGTGTGTTTTTTATAGTTTGATATAATAATATTAAGTCAAACAATAAAATTATTGTAGGATTGTTATTTCTTTTCTAATATGCAGTTCTCGAATTGTAGAATAAGTATTAAATAAGAAAGAATATACTTTTAGTGGGTACGAAGATCGCAGGGTCAGCTAGTTATTAAGATAAATACATTTTTACGGGCGAGACGATGAGGCAAGCACTTCCACTGGTTTAAGAGGTCCCAGGAGTAAATGCAAATTTTTTTTACAATAATATGAAGTTACACTTCTTTCGCGCGGAGGGACTCCACGTACGGTTTTTTTTTTTTTCGAATAAGCAAAATTTATAAAATGAATTGAACAAACATCATGTGAAGATGTTTCATTTTTAATTTCAATAGCGAGATTTGACTACAGTCGGTCAGTTTAAGAGGTAAACAATAGCCGTTTGTAAGCAACTAAGAACCGCACAAGAATTTTCCTCTTTTTTTCAATTCTATCGCTCTTTTCGCGTCCGCGGTGTGTTTTCGGTGCACACAATTAAAATGACCCACTTACCGTATCACATCATTGTAGTCAAAGTTTGTTGGTTGATGTACCGCCTGGACGGGTACATACAAGTTTTGTACGCGGGTGTATTCCCAGGCCATGCCGCTGTGCGCACAGTTCACGACGGCGTTACAGCCGCCACAACCTCGCGGCGCGCTCTTATCAACAGACTGCCGCTGTTCTAAATCAACACGAGCGACTACCTGCCTACATACACCAGATCAACCCCAACGAAGGCATCGACAACAACTGACTTATTTTTAATTTAATGAAGCAATTATTATATCTTAATAACAATTATTAAATTGCAAATCGCACAGCTTTCGTACACAGTTTTCTTTTTTTATGTTACACTTCTTCAAAAACTAATAAGATAACTTGCATTTGCAAGTTATCTTAAGTGCAACTTTGCAAGTTTTATGTTGCAGTTTACGTGCACGTCTGTTCACCACCAATTTGTACGCAGAAAATATACGACCGATTAAATTCAATTTTAATTGTCATAAATAATATAAGTACTATGTAGGCCCCATACATGTGAGGGAAAAAAGGATTTTAAAATCAAATATGTCCGGTATAAAAGACTTATGTTTACCCCCAAAAAAAAACAAACATAATATTATCATTACTTTATTACATCAATCCCGAGTGACATCCTGCATAAGAATGAAGTGAATAATTGTGTTGACTATCTCCGTAGAACTTTTATATAAGATTCTGCCAGCTACAGCGCATGTCCCCTGCACAAGTCCAATGCACTGTCACTGCACAATCTCCACGAGCAGCCCGATTCCGAGTGTAGAGGCTATCATGAGAAGAATGGGGCAAGTAACTCCTGTGCCAAATAGTCTTTTCCAACCATGTAAAATAAATAACAATAATATCGCTACTTAATTCAGGTGTATTAACGTAAATTCAGGTGTAAAAGAAGCTAAACAAGTAAGTATATCCAGGTCGGTGCTCGAGAGCCTACCTACGCCTACTTCTATGAGATATGAGCGTCGGTATATATATTTATATATCCATACCATTTCGTATCAACTCATCACATGAATAAATAGGATGGACATTTTTTTTTCAAAAATACATTTCTTTTGTAATAATATAAACATTAAGCTATACATTAAACCGACATTTTTTTAATTCAGTAAACTAGCCTAGAGAAACAGAGAGAGAGGAAATTGATTTTGATTTCTATGGCATGTGTCGGTCATCATAATAAGTGGATTGGTCATAAACCAAATGACATTGAGCGACCCAAGCGTACGGGACTTGATATGTATAATGACAGTCAGCGACAGGCGACCTTCAGTTACAGGGTTGCGTTAATCCAATTTTATAAATATATATAGATTCTAATGTTTTTACGCGACACAAGGTTACGTCATTAATATTGCGTATAATCGGCATTACTCATTTATTTTTTAAACTTGGTTTCAATCAATTCAATTTCTCGATTCCGATGGGGATTCACAATTCCATTTCCAATGGGAAAATTGACTTTTAATTTCCACTAATGAAATTTCCAAGCAGTCATTAGTCAGAGGTATAAGAAGTATATGGTAGTCGGCAACAAAGAATTCGGGCTATGGGTTAGTTTACCAAGTCGAGATTTTTCAATTTTTTTATTACAGTCGAAATAAACTACCTGGGTTAATTAAGTGAAGATAGAAAGCGCAATGAGATATAAGTATTTCATGTCTAATACAAATATGTATATAGTTTCGTAATAATTCTAATGAAGTTACTTGGCACCTGGTTTAATTAATAGTATCTTCCTGTCACACCCAGGTCCCACTGTGACAGCACTTCATCCCAAGACCGCGTCATTTCTAAAGAAACAATGCAATTAATTTCCTATAACAATACTTCATTGCAAACGTTTACAACCTTATACAGCAGCTGGAAGTGCAACGCGATGACGCTGTTACGCCCTTGAACTTGGCCGTCATGGCCGTCATTACTGACATGTTCAGTGTGCAGGCATGAAACGATACTAACAACAAATAGCTAATACATCCATGTGCTCTTATACGAATACACATCGGCGATGCTGAATTGAGCAAGTAATGGACATGGCGCATTTAATGATGAAACAATGAACAAATGCAATCGCGCGCCTGTACGGACTGATCATCATGCTTCGAGTTTACACGTGCCGGTAGTACAGCGTATAAACACATTACAAATATATATATATATATATATTATGCAACCAACCATAACATAATATAATAATTACAAACAATTATGTATTTATACAGATATAAACCAATGATGTGGCATCGTTGGGTAATTTATTTAATTTTATCTCAGAGTAAAAGTTTTAAATATTTGGACAGGGTAAGTAGACAAAATATGAGTATCAAATAGGAGTTATCTATGGAGTAGTGTACCACGTTGAAAATTGAAAGTATCTAGTCGACAACTGAGGTGCTATGCCTCAGTTGTCGACCGGCATGTTTCCGTGGTACTAGATGTATGTATCGAGGTACGTAATATAGTGACGTGACCACATTGTGTGTGTGTGTGTCTGATCACGAGTCCTGTCCCAGCTCTGTTGCAGCTGCCTCCCGGCTTGACCTAATGTCATGTATGCAGTATAATATACAACTAATATAGTTTTCGATAAATTATTTAATATTATTATATAATTTATCGAATACTATGGGAAAGTAAAGTTATAAAATATCCGACTTGCCGTACATGAGTTTTGGTTCCCGCACTCATTTATTATGATAGTGAATGTTGGGTATGGCAGAAGAAGCACACGAAGTAAGATTAATGCTGTGCAAATGAGAAGTGTTATCGTGTTATTGTATAAGTAATATTGTGTAATAGTGTTATTCAAGAACGTTGTGGTCTGAGTGAAGATTTAGTGACATGAATAGAGATAGGAATGCATAGATTGTTTGGACATGTAGAAAGGATGGACGAAAGAAGACTGACAAAACGATTTTATATGACAAGTATGAAATGGCGAACCAGTACCTGGTAGGCTACCACAATCACATCAATTATGTATTGGATAATAATAGCCACAACTGACAAGCATGTATAAAAGCTATAATGAGAGTGGAGGAAGCAAGCAATGTATCTGGATCGTAAGCAAGTGGAAATAATTAACCTCTGCCTACCCCCAGTAAGTAAGAGTCTGAGTGCATGTAAAATATTAAACTTAGCCTTACAATATAAAAGAACAAAATAGGTAGCCTTGTCACCAACAGGCTATTCAAAGCATGAAGTTACTTTGACAATCACGATTACATTTTAACAAAGTTGTTTACAGTTTATTAGAAGGAGAAAAAGACTGAACCAGTGTTTAGGTAGAGATAAAAATAATTACCTGATATGAAAAAATGCACTGACAAAAAGACAAGAGTTGTCAATATTTCAATCTCAAGACGATTATCAAATAATCGATGATTTGTAGTTGTACAGTGTAATGTACTACTACAACACAGTCAGGATAATTACCGGCCATATCCAGTTATCAACCCCCCTACAATGGAGAGCGGGGGGAGCAGAGACCAATCTTCCATAACACTCGATACGGACAGACACCTGACACCGCCACCCGTTGCGAACGCCATTTGTGTTTTAGACAGGTACTACATTATTTGCTTCACTGTATCATTACATAGTATAAAACAAAGTCACTTTCCGCTCTGTCCCCTTATATGCTTATATCTTTAAAACTACGCAACGGATTTTAATGCGGCTTTTTTTTAATAGTTAGAGGGTGTCAACGGGGTGGTTTTGATCTATAATTCATGTATGATGTTGTAAAGAAAAACTGTTAATTTTCGATATTCAGCACTTTAGTTGCCAACGCTGGCTGAACCCTAAGTGATAGCTCAAAACAATGTTCTACAATATTAAACACCTTTAGAAGTTCTACAAAAAAGTCCGCGAGAGCATATGTCTATCTCTTAGGGATAACCCACAATGACCATTTTTATGTTTTAACTTTTTATGAGAAATAGTGGCTTATTTACGAAGCGATTTTAAACATTACAGCATTGATTTTCATCCAGTTAAGTGTCTTAAATAGATTGTGCATGTAATATAGATGATTCGGGCCCTTTACAGCATGCAATTTAAACGAATATTTTCGAAGATATTGCAGTATTAACATATCGGGAGAGCAGTTAAAGCCATGATATCCATAATTTACTCATTTATTACTTTTGATGCGGAACAAAGTTCGCTGGGTCAGCTAGTATATTTATAAAGCGTTCTCTATTGCACGCCTCACGGTGACAACGTAATAATGATCCACTTTGTTACTTATTTTAAATCACTTACCTCTTTAAAATTCTTTCGTCACCGTTCTATAAACGTTGATATAAAGGCTTTTTTTAAATTATATCGATTTAAAATGGAGATAGAAATAATTATCCTAACTACCAGAGGTATTAAAATAATCGGCTCGAAAGTAAATCTTGTGCAATGTAATATATTGATGTCATTATTAATAAACTAATCTTTAACTTCTGCGTTAGGATTATAGACATAGCATCAACCCTCAGTTATCGAGATTTATCACAACGAAAAATCATTTGTGTGAGCCAGGATACGAACCCACGACTTCTTGATTCAGAAGCGGGATGTTCAGCCACTGGACACCAAGATATTATAAATTGTTAATATCGTCTATCTCACGGCCACGATACACTTTCCATGACCAAATTCTAAGTCCTAGGTGATGTCAGGAGCCTTAAAAACCGACGAGCGTGTATGACAAGAGTTACAAAAGTCAAAGAAGCGAGCTAAAGAAGTAAGAATCATGCTATATGGCGCTCTGTTCTCTCTACCTACGACGCACGGGACATGGTGTGAAGTTATAGAATTAGTTACTTCGGAGTCACCGTAAGCAACTACATCCAATTAGAATCTAATTCATGGTGCAAGACCATAAATTAGATTCTAATTGTAACCATGTCGTAGGTTACACTACTTGGTCAACAGGTTATGCATCCAGAAATAAGCAATGCGCATACGAAAGCGTGTCACTCACACTATTTTACAAAAGTGAACAACACGTTGATATACAGGCACCTTGAGAAATTTAATTATTTATAGGCAAATGTAAATAATATACGAGCCATTCGCCACGTAAACAGACGTATGTATTGTCCTGTGTTATCTATCATCAGCTAGCAAATTTGCATTTATATTTATTTACCTTTTGAGTTAAAACATAATAATAATAATTTATTTAAATAATAAAATATTGCAGTACATGGACAAAAATTACATTGCATGTTGTTGTTTTGTAGACAGATGTTATATACAATATTAGTGGAAGAGGCTCTATTACCCTAAAGAGGTTACTTAGTAACCTGTGGTAAGGTGTAATAGTCCTTATCCCTTGGTAGTGGTACATTAAATATTACAAAACATGAATTATTACAAAGTATATAGAAGAAGTAATAATGAGGAAATTTATAAATCTATGATATAAAAACTTTTAGGCTTTCGCGTTGCATATTACTTAGTGATAATGATGAACGGGAATTAACGCGACACTGTTTTAGGTAAACAAATATTTACCTTGATTAGCTTGACGTTTCGGCCAGATTGCACTGGCCGTGGTCACAAGCAGACTGAAGTGGCGCCCTGTATATCTACCCTCATCGCTTGGTCGTGCTGTTTTTTCTTCGTTTTTATAGATACCGTCACACTACACTTATAACGTCCCTATTCTGTACGCCCTACGACGCGTGTCTATTCTGATAGATTAGCCGACTGTGAACTAAAGCGAGGTGTTACTATTTTATTAATCACTGGATTCCATGTTGCGGAGAGCTTGAATCCATCTTCCCGATTGAAATTATTGTGTTTTTTTAATTTCAATCGCTTCACGCACAGCTCTTGGATAATAGTGGCGATCATTGGACAGGACTTCCGGATGGTCGAACTCGATCCAGTGATTAATGCCGCCGAGAATTATGTGCTCGGCTATCGCTGATTTGTTCACCTGTCGGTTTTTCACTGCGGCTTTGTGTTCCTTGACCCTTTCAGCTATTGTTCGCTTAGTCTGGCCTATATACGAACTACCACAGCCGCAATTTATCTTGTAGACCCCAGGTGTTTGTAACGGCAAGACATCCTTCGGCGTGCCCAAGATATTTGTTACCTCTGTCCCCGGTGTGTATAACTCTAAGCCACGGCCCAAAGACGGTCAGACTCTGGAAAAGATATGTAGACGATATCTTCTGTATCATCAAAGGTTCAACAAGGTTCAACTGAGTTAATTTTCGAACCCTACCGACAAGGGAGTTAATGTGTAAGTTAAAGTTCAAACATTTGTCAAGAGTTACACCTAGATATTTTATATAGTCAACATGTGATAGTGGCGCGCAATTACAAGGAGGCTGCGATGATTTATTGCAAAAATGGGGTGTAAGGGTAATTGTGGAAGTAGGTTGGGTTTTAGGACTGATTGAAAAGGTAATATATGAGGTTTTAGTTATATTGAGAGTTAGGGTATGAGAGGAGAGCCAAGCTGTTGTTAAATTGAGACCACGCTGTGCTGCAAACTCTAAATCTGACCAATTGTCAGCAATAAACGTTATACAGGTGTCATCCGCATAACAAACAATTTTAGCGTCTGGAATTTGTAGATTGCAGAGGTCATTTATAAATATTAAGAACAGCGTGGGGCCCAAAATGCTACCCTGGGGTACCCCGTACTGGATTGGTAGTTCGTCACCAGTTTGGCCATCAATTTTTACTACTTGTGTTCGATTGGTGAGATAACTCTTGAATAATTCAAGTTGGGTTCCTCTAACTCCAGTTTCTTCGAGTTTGTGCAGCAGTATATTCACAGAAACAGTATCGAATGCCTTTGCCAGGTCTAAAAATATCGTCAAGACTTTTTTGTTTTCATTAATATTGTTGACAACATAGTTTGTTAACTCGTGAATAGCATCGCATGTCGATTTCTGCTGACGGAAACCGAATTGCTGCTTTGATAGTAAATTATTACTGTCTAAATAGTTTACTAGCCGTTTATTAATTAGTCGTTCAAGTATCTTAGATAAAGAACTTAAAACTGCAATGGGGCGATAGTTATTAGGAACGGTCCCGTCACCTCCTTTAAAAATAGGATGGATTATAGCCTTTTTAAAAGCATTGGGAAATGTTGCAGTTTCGAAACAAAGATTAAACAAATGGCTTAGTATGGATGATAGGTAAGTACGATATCTCTTTAAAAAGGATGGAGAAATGCCATCCCATCCAGTGGAGGCGTTTGTTCTTAGTGTATTTATTATGAGATCTATTTCACTAGGATTGGTGTGTGTTAGAACAAAAGATGAACAGGGAATCGATTTGGGTATTGGGTGCAACGTAGAAATTTGGTGTGATGGTTGATTTTTAACAATTTTGTCTGCAAGTATTTTCCCGATGCTGACGAAATAGGAATTTACGTCATTGCATGCCTGGCGGTGTGTAGATGCTATATCTAGTAACTGTGAGGAAGATTTTTTAGGTGTAATAGTGTTAGTGACAAGCTTTATAGTGTCCCACAGTAGCTTTGGATTGTGAGTGGCTTTTGTTATTTGGAGTGCATCGTACTGTCTTTTTGTTTTTTTTTAGAATAGTGTTGCAAAAGTTTCGATATCGTTTGTAGGTGGTTTGCCATATTTCGTTGGTTGGGCATTGTTTTACTTTTTTGTGCAGTGCATCCCTATGTTTAATGCATCGCAGCAAACCAGGGGTGATCCATGGTTTCAGTATTCTTTTTTTCGATGGAATTATTTTGAATGACGTATGTTTATTAATAGCAAAATTCAGGAGTTCTATGAGTTTATCAGTTACTATATTTGGGTCGGGAATGTTAAAAAGAAAGCCAAAGTCTAGCTCCGACATGGTTTTGTCTAGTGCCTCAAAATCAATCTTTGTTACAGTGGACAGAGTTGAGCATTGTTCTTTCTTATGGCTTATACAGAACAGGGTTGAATAATGGTCGGTAATAGTAGATTCGTAGATAAAGGAGTGGGTGGGTAATTTTGTTCTAACAATCGTGTGGTCTAAGCAGTTAGAGCCTCTAGTTGGGAGGTTATGTGCAGGGAGAAAGCCATTGAAAGCTAGACAGTTCAAATACTCTTGCGAACGCTGTTCTAGGTTGTCAGTTTTGATGTCAATATTCAGATCACCTACTATGATAACGGATTTATATTAAATAGGTAAGGCTAGATAGTAAGTTATTGAGAGCTAAGATGAAGTTGTTGATATTGTGGTTGGAGGGAGAAATTTAGTTAAGATACCAGAAGCTTGCTGACTCAGATCCAACTCTTCACATGTTACTATGAGATCAGACTTAATATATACCACAACTCCGTCACATTGGTTGATATGGTTTGTGGTTTTATACGTAGTGTAGTTTTGAAGAAGAGGGACAAAAGTGTTGGCAGAGCATGATAACCAGCACTCGGTCAAAATCACCAGGTCACAATCAAAAGGAATACGATGCAAAAAGGTTTGTAAGTTTAAGAAGTTACAGTTTATTGAGCGGATGTTTTGACTAAATATTTTCAAGAAGTTATTTGGGCGTGTCATAATTGTGCGTGTTTGCTCGGGGATACATTTGTGAACGTCCGATACCGAAAGTTGGTCGATGCTGTCACTTAACCCGTTAATTGTGTCATCCATTGATACGTTTTACTGTCTATAAACGGTTGGATCATATAGAACTGAATGTGTCTAATAGTGTATTGGTGGTAGATTAGATTCACACATTTATGACATTTTTTTAAAATGGTGTTATTATTATGCAGGAACTTATATGTATTTGTGTAAGTATGTGCCTGGTAATAAACTAATTTGATGATTGTCGATGGGATATTTAAACCAATATTATAATTGGAATTATGCTGTTTTGGTGAAAGACGATATTTGTATAAATAATTATGTGATGTGTGTATGGATTTACAAGCTAGATTAGTCAATTGGTAGGAGCTGCAACACGCGATCGAGATGAAATGAATGTAGTTAATGTTAAGTATCAAATAAATTAATATAAATAAATATAAAATGTTATATAGCAAATAATGATGTAGATAATGAAGATGTTTGTATGAAGGTTGAAGTAATGCACAATCGTAAAAATTGACCAAGCTATTCTGCCAGTTAGTGTAACCATTACTAATGTCAGTGCAAACAGTAATAGAACGTTTACGCATCATAAATGTAGATAAGAAGTAAAGAGGGTATATTGTAAAAACAGGGGAGATATGTGTATAGTAAGGAGGATTTAAATTCTTAGTAACAGTATTAGACGTATAAATTTGAGCTAATGTTATGCGTGGGTAGTTACTCGTATATAAAAATAATACAGTGCAACCTCGATATAACAAATCTGAGGGGAACAAGAAAATATTCGTAATATCAAGTAATTCGTTGAGCTGAGGTTTTTTATGTTGAGGTTAGATTGGTCTAAAATTCGTTATAAAGAGGTAAAAGGGATTTTGGTCAACATAATTAATGATGTTTCGCTTTTCTGCGACCGATAAGGAACAATTTTTACGTTTCTGATCCATTTTAACTAAAATCTTTAACAATAGTGACGAGCAGAGGTGTTTACACAAAACAGCAATGATTACTTTACAAACAAAAGCGTGTCGAAACATGTCGAGACATGAATCACATTATAAGATTACGAGTTATATTATTGGTGGAAACTTTATATAAAGGTTTTGGATTGGCAAAATTCGTTAATTAGAGGTATGAATACTTTTTCTTGATAGCTGAAAATTCGTTATAAAGAGGATGTACGCAAAGAATGTTCGCAATGTAAAGGTATATTTTATATTGACTATAAGTCGTTATATTGAGGTACGTTATATTAAGGTTGCACTGTAGTATCCATACATATTCCAAGTCGAACCGACACATAAAGAAATTGTTACAGAAACTTCGACGGTATATACGAGTATAGACGGTATCGAGTATATTCGACTTGTCAGGCGTAGCACCATATCGTGTGGTATTGGTGTATCTGAATACAAATTTAAAATAATACGATCTAAAAATTTTTTAGAACCTATGTTTACTATTTACAGAGATCATTTTCACGAGAGATCTCTGTAAAGAGTTCGAAACGTCGGGAAATAAATAAAAAATAGGTTCTGAATAAGCGCGATATAATCCATAACAGTTGTTTCAATGTTATGAATGTGATTCGCGAAAATCTAAGAAATAAATATCAATAGTCTTTGCTCGACCTAATATAAAATTTTAGCCAGGACCAAATGAAACTGAACAAGCAAGGATAATAAGAATAAGCAATAGATGTTTTCAGAAGTGTATAATTTTCTAAGATACACTCATTTCATACACACAGGAGCTAGCGTGTCACCTGATGGTAAGCAACTAATGCAACCCTTGGGCATCTGCAACACAGAGAGTGTACTTTAATAGTCATTACTATGACCATACACTCTGCGAGATGCTGGTATTATATGTTACATTATATATACAACTTATTAAGTTTCCCAACCGCAAAGCTTGCCAACTAAAACATTTAACGAGAGCCACCAGACATAGATCTGTATTCTGTATACATATATGTAGCAAGTTGGATAACGGAAGAAAACCACATAATCAAATATTGGTTGTGTGGTTTTCATCCGTTATCCTGCTTTATATCAAGTAAATATTTATATTAAATGTAATGAAGGTACTGTGCAAAATTTGCGGAGTGACGCTCGCCGACCGCAACAAAACATGTAAGACTTCTAAGGGCACAACTTTATCAATCATGGATTATTATCACGCACAACTTCCGAAAAGAATTCCGTTAATTTATTTTTGTGTGAGTCTGGATTCGATCCTAAGATCCATGATTCAGACAGAGGCCAAATGCCCGGTGACAATTTTTATTATTATTTGCATAAAATATTAATCTCGGCGTTTGCCATTCTTTCGAAAAACAGTAGTTTAATACTTAAAATCGCCATTTTTTTTAGAACATTCTTATACTTATTTTAAACAAAAGCTAATTAATAGATATAGAAGGAAGTCGTCTTAGATTTCGAAAAAAAACAACAACATGAAATCATCAAAGCAAAGAGAATCACAAACTCACACCTGATAAAAGAAACTTTTTTTTATGGGATCGGAGGGCAAACGAGCAGATGTGTCACCTGATGGTAAGCAACCAACGCCGCCCATGGGCACTAGCAACACATATGGTGTTACTGTAGCGTTGCCGACCTTTAAGGGATAGGGGATAGGGAGGGATGGGGAAGGGGGTGGGCCTCCGGCTCTCACCGAACGAAACGCGGCATGAGCCACTTTACGTCGATCTTCTCAGAGGTCGTGGTATTTCACCGGTCGAGCCGGCCGTAGAGCCAAGCAGTCAAG
Source organism: Euproctis similis (assembly GCA_905147225.2). Classification (NCBI taxonomy): domain Eukaryota; kingdom Metazoa; phylum Arthropoda; class Insecta; order Lepidoptera; family Erebidae; genus Euproctis; species Euproctis similis. The sequence continues at coordinate 8,102,637 of LR990107.1, forward strand.
CAGCTGCTTGGCTCTACCACTGTTAGAAAACTTGTGAGAAAACTTCAGTTGCGTCATAAACTAATCACCCGTAAACCTTGAAGTTATTAATCTATTATATATTAGTGTACGTGCCACGCTAATTTTTGGGTATCTAACTAAGTTGGTTTGCGAGTATTCCAATAGGAGCTCCAATATCACCTGGACAAGTCAAGTTGCAAGTACGATTTCAATTTATTCATTAGTCCACCTTGAAATTCTTCACTGTCTTTTATATTATGAGATAAGTGCACAATTATAAATAGCTACTTAGTAATTGATTTAATGCAACATCGTCCCACGAACGTTGTTATTTAATAGAAATACTTGAATGTTCAATGAAAGCACGGATTTTACAAATACCCCGTTGAACGAAAAATTTCGTAAATATAATCATGAAATTATTTGATTAGTACAATTAGTGAACCGACAGTAACATATTGCTTCAAGCGTTGGATGGAAGAAGTGGCGATCAGAAAGTTGAGCCATGAAAGGGACGGGTGAAAAAAGAATAGGTGTGGAGTGACGAAAATGGTTAAATATGGAATGAGTATGTAAAAGGAAGCTTGAAAGATGCGCCTATTTCTGAGAAGACAAGAGGAAATATGGGCATGTAATGAGGAGGGATGATACAAATGTCGTGAAAATAATGATGAATCTGAATGTGGAAAGAGTAACGAAGAAAGCGTGGATGAATTGTGTGGAAGGAAGGAAGGGTATTGCTGTGCAAGAAGCGAATGATAGGGAAGCGTGGAAAAGAAAACCTGTTGTACCGACCCCAAATGATGGCAACAGAGCAGGAAGATGATGAGTTCTATTAGTCACAAGATATACACAGAATCATGGCAATTTACTTTGTAGTTGGCTGTGTAGGATAATGACATTAAAACAGCCTTTAGGATTATAATTTAGGTTGTTTTAATGTCATGAACGTGATTCACGAAAGTCTTAGAGATAAATGTGTAGGATTAATTTATATAGTGAGCAGTACAATATTGGTCTTCCTCACTTATGACGCCCGGTCTGGCTATTTACAATGATGGATAATATTTTACAAAGCATAAATGAGATAAACAATGTTGGTCTTTCGTGTGCAATACTGGACACCTTTCTAAGCAATTTAAGTTTAAAAATCACAATATAACAGTTATTACGCAAAATATAACAAGTATATATTATAATTTGGATCACTTTTTATCCATATTAACCGGTTTAGATTTGGAAATGATGTTGTTATTTTGGCCTAGTGACGAATAAATAAATTAAAATCAATGAATCCGGCAACTACAAAACTAACGTTCCTTATGTCTCCTTAACTTAATCAAAATAATGGAGTGACTGTATACATAACACAATAAGACAGTGTTTAAGAAATTACACTAACACAGTCTTCCTATCTGCAGTTACACAGTCAGTGTAACTGCAGATAGGAATTAGTCACACATTACTATGCATTTACCGCTCGCCATCAAACACAAATGCAGAAATTTTTATTCAGTCTCAGGTCAAATTTATCATCACGTAACTCTCAAAATGGTGTAATATTCACAGGAGACCTTTTATGTAAAAATGTCGATATTTAATCAATCTTATTATTATATTTAAATACGAGAGAAATATATTACAATTTCTAAGATTTCCTATCAAATGCACTGAAACTGTTACTGTGTATTGAATAATTACATAGTATAAAACAAAGTCACTTTCCGCTGTCTGTCGCCTTATATGCTTATATTTTTAAAACTACGCAACGGATTTTGATGCGGTATTTGTAATAGTTAGTGGGTGTCAACGGGGTGGTTTTGATCTATAATTCATAATAGATTTAGTACTTTAATTGCAAACGCTGGCTGAACCCTAAGTGATAGACCAAACCAATGTTCTACATTATTGAACTCCTTCAGAAGATCTACAATAAAGTCCGCGCGGTCATATGTCTATCTCTTAAGGATGACCATCTAATGTAAAATTTGTAAAAAAAGCCTTGGAAATAAAACACCGTTTAATCAACCGATGATTAGACATGTAGTATCTTGGGTAATTAATTTATAACAATAGTTAATTTACCGCGTCACTTATAATACAATTTATTAATGTAAAAACTTAAAAGTCACGGTGGTCCAGTGGTCGAGCACACGGCTTCTGGATCCTGAAGTCCCGGGTTCGAATCCTGACACTGGCTCACACCAATGACTTTTCGAAATTGTTTTTCGGAAGTTAAGTGTGATAAATATCGATGACTGAAACGGTATGCAGGGTATGGCAATAGGTTCGCCACCTATTCTATTGGGATTCTATATGTTATTAGTGCAAAAAAATAAGGTATATTAATTTATTCCTACGACTATTAGATCAATGCGTGTCTACCACCGGTTCTTTAGCGGATGTGTTTGCATTATTGTTAAGACGAGCTCCAGAAAAATGCGAGGTGTATACTTCACTATGCCTAGACATCTAATAGAAACTCTTATAGCGGAAATGAATACGAGAATTGTGTCAAATAATACTGTACACCCACATAGACAAGAATAGGGGTATGCTGGACTGCCTGCGGATCGATCAGGCCATCAGGAACCCACAATAAACATTTTCATTTTTTTACTATGTATTTAAGAGAAATAATGGCTTATTTACAAAGCAATTTTGAACATTACAGCATTAATTTTCATCCAGTTAAGTGTCTTAAATAGATTGTGCTTTTAATATAGATCAATGTGGCCCAGTATGTAATTTACACGAATATTTAAGAAGATTTTACAGTATTAACATAGCGGGACATAGCAGTTGCGTTGAACGCCAAAACGCGTGCCGATAAATAACACAAATTGAACTTTTTAATATCCAAATTTTACTCATTTATTACTTTTGATGCGGAACAAAGTTCGCCGGGTCAGCTAGTACTACGTAGTACAAAGTCGCTTTCCGTGGTTTGTATGTATAATGTAATGTAAACGTGTTAATTTTCGAGAACTAGCATTTTAATTGTAAACGCTGTAAAATGACTTAAGATGCGGAACAAAGTTCGCCACCTCGGCTAGTTATAGTCGTATTTTTAATTAGACAAAGTTAGCTGACAGTAGTTAATGTTACTGAATAAGGATATTAAGGATCTCAGCAGATTTTCCCAAGAAATAGGTCTCAGAATGAACATGGACAAAACCAAAGTAATGTTCAATGCCCATGTCATTCAAGCACCGGTTATTATTGGCGATGCGATCCTTAAAGTTGTCGACCACTATGTTTACCTAGGACAAACAGTCCAACTAGGTAGAGCCAACTTCGAGAAAGAGATAAATCGACGGATTCAACTCGGTTGGGCAGCGTTCGGGAAACTATGACCAATGTGTGTTACCAGTGATGACATACGGAGCTGATACGTGGTCTCTGATTGTTGGCCTCATGACGAAGCTCAAGGTGGCTCAGCGTGCTATGGAACGGGCTATGCTTGGAATCTCTCTGAGTGATAAAATCCGCAATACGGAGATACGCAAGAGATCTGGCGTGACCGACATAGCCCGTAAGGTTAGCACGTTGTAGTGGAGATGGGCTGGCCACATCGCTCGACGAACCGATTACCGTTGGGGTAAAAAGGTTGTTCTCGAGTGGCGACCACGTATTGGTCAACGCGGAGTAGGCCGTCCCCCCACTAGGTGGACCGACGACCTGGTGAAATCCGCGGGAGGCCGATGGATGCAGGTTGCACAGGACCGGCAGTTGTGGCGCTCTATGGGGGAGGCCAACGTCCAGCAGAGGACCTCAAAAGGCTGATATTTTTAAATACTTTATAACAAATTTTCTATAACATTATGTAACAAATAATTTTCTTTATCAGAATTTTTAAAAACTGTATAAAAATTTAAGTCATAAAAATGTCATGATAGTGATAATTTTTCATGTGAAGATGTATAAGTATAACAAAAAATATGTGATTAACGGTGTTTTTTTTATTTTTATTACGTACTTGTAATTGTTATATTTTATACATCTATAGTTTCAATTACGTGATGTATTGAAAATGGGACAATCTTACAAGTTTCCGAACTACGATGTGCGACGTGGCAATTTTATTCATTCAAGAGTCTTTTCATTCATTCGCTTTGCTACAACACTATACAACACCGTAAACGTCAGTGGTTGTTGTTTATTTAAAAATCCGACTGTAGTTATAAAACAATGTTCACAATCAGTTCTCAATGTCTCAAATCACTACTAATTCTCGACCGTTGGAAAACACTACAAATACTCTAATTTTCATTTTAGCAAATATAATTTATACTGCCACGGACAAATGAACACGAATAGTGGCAACTTGTTGGGTGTGGGGCTGACAGCCTCAACTCAACCCTTAAAATACCACTCGGCTGCACGTACTGTTTCAGTCATCGCTGCCTTCGTGTTATGAAATTTACATCCGGATAATGATCTCACAGGGAAGCACACTTATTGGATGATAAAAATTTCTTAAATATAAATTAAAATCAAACCTATTTTTCGTTTGTTGAGGCTTTATTTACTTCCGGTTTATACGGTCGTTTCGTTGAATGAATATTTGGTGCCTGAAATCCTTGCCTATCTATTCCCGACTCCCTCTATACTATCTATCGGTCATTTGCGATTTATTTTTCATTTGTATCTTTTGTGGTTGTAGTTATGTGAGAACAAGTAAATATTATCTATTTCTTTCAAATAAATAATAAGTACATACCTACATATTTTGAAAAAAAAAAAACTTTTATCTGAACAATTTGTGTTCTTTTTTTACTCAAAACTAGTATAATTATATAAATTACGACTCAACAGCACGACCTCCATTATTACGAATAATACACACAATATTTTGAAAGATAACACAAATTAGGTGTATCGTATTGACTGGTGTTACACGTGACTAAGTGAAGCAATTCGTACCTGGTATGTTTAAAGCGGGTCATGAGTAAGGCTCACCGCGCCCGCCGTAGCCGGCGACAGCGTTACCTGCAAATAAAGCAGGTCTCCTATAGGTGCTGGAAATAAATAATATAAATATTATCAGAATATTTCATCATCATCATCATCAGCCCTTCGAGGTCCACTGCTGGACGTAGGCCTCCCCCATAGAGCGCCACAACTGCCGGTCCTGTGCAATCTGCATCCATCGGCCTCCCGCGGATTTCAACAGGTCGTCGGTCCACCTAGTGGGGGGACGGCCTACTCCGCGTTGACCAGTACGTGGTCGCCACTCGAGCACCTTTCTACCCCAGCGGTAATCGGTTCGTCGAGCGATGTGGCCAGCCCATCTCCACTTCAATGTGCTAACCTTCCGGGCTATATCGGTCACGCCAGATCTCTTGCGTATCTCCGTATTGCGGATTTTGTCGCGCACAGAGATTCCAAGCATAGCCCGTTCCATAGCACGCTGAGCCACCTTGAGCTTCGTCATGAGGCCAACATTCAGAGACCACGTCTCAACTCCGTATGTCATCACTGGTAACACACATTGGTCATATACCTTAGACTTCAGGCACTGTGGGATTTTGGAAGAGAAGATTTCCCTTAGTTTCCCGAACGCTGCCCAACCGAGTTCAATCCGTCGGTTTATCTCTTTCTCGAAGTTGGCTCTACCTAGCTGGACTGTTTGTCGTAGGTAAACATAGTGGTCGACAACTTCGAGGATCGCATCGCCAACAGTAACCGGTAGTTGAATGACATGGGCATTGAACATTATTTTGGTTTTGTCCATGTTCATTCTGAGACCTACTTGTTGGGAAAATCTGCTGAGATCCTTGAGCATTGTACCAAGGTCCTCCAGTGACTCTCCCATGACCACGATATCGTCGGCAAATCGAAGGTGAGTGATGTATTCGCCGTTGATGTTGAAGCCTAGTCCAGACCAATCCAGGAGCTTAAATACGTCCTCCAATGCAGCGGTGAACAGCTTCGGGGAAATTACATCTTGTCTGACACCTTTCTGCAATGGAATGGGATTCGTACTCCCAGACAATCCGGACTGACATAGTGGCGTTTCTATACAAACACTGCAACACTTCGATATACCGATAGTCAATTTGGCATCTCTGGAGGGACTGCAGCACTGCCCAAGTTTCGACGGAATCAAAGGCTTTCTCATAGTCCATAAACACCAGGCACAAAGGCTGATTATACTCCTCGGTCTTTTGTATAATTTGGCGTAGTGTGTGTATGTGGTCTATGGTACTATAGCCTTTCCGGAAACCGGCTTGTTCGGGAGGCTGGAAGTCGTCGAGCCTGCGCGGGAATCGATTTGTAATGACCCTCGAGAACAGCTTATAGACATGACTCAAAAGCGAGATGGGTCCATAATTTTTCAAGCGGGTTGTATCACCCTTTTTGAAAAATAACACCACCACGCTCCTGGTCCATGCCTCTGGAACGTCGCCCCCGAAAACGACAGAATTAAAAAGTTTCTGAAGGGCCTTAAGGAACAGTGTACCACCCGGCTTCAGAAGTTCGGTAGTAATTCCATCATCACCCGGTACCTTTCCGTTCTTTAGCTGCTTGATGCTTGCTTGTAGTGCCGAAAATTAGCTTGGATCTGGGATCTCGAGCCAAGCCGACAGCAGGAGTTTGTGAAGAGTCATATAACTGTCTATAGAACTTCTGAACCTCTCCCAGAATCTCATCTTTGGAAAAAACAACGACGCCGTTATCCTTCTTCAATTTAGTCAATTGACTCTGCCCATTAGACAGATCTCTTGCGAATACTTTAGACCCTTGGTTTCGCTCTATAGCTTCTTGTATCCGCTGGGTGTTACATTTGCGAATATCGCGTCGTATATTTTTCGAGATCTGCCTATTTAGCTACCTGAGTTTGGGGACCAATCGGCCGAAGACTGCGTCGAAATTTCTCGTCTCTCTTTCATGAGCCTGAGAGTAGGTTCCGACAGTTTTTGAGTTGTGTTTGCACGTCGCTTACTAAAAAATTTAGCACCGACGGCATGCACAACTTCCACTATCCTGCTGTTCATATCGTCCACTGTTTCACACTCATCTAGGCATTGGAAGCGATTTTGGAGTTAGAGCTGAAAGTTTTCTCTGTTCTTTTGGTATTGAACAGGTGAAGACGCAAAGTAGACCTCATCCGGCGTGACCGCTCGACTTTGACACAGAGATTCAACATGCCTCTAACTAGTCTGTGATCGCTCCCAGTTTTCACTCTGTTGATCACTGAGACATCGTTGAATATATGTCGTTTGTCTGACAAGATGAAGTCTATCTCATTCCTTGTTGAACCATCGGGGCTAATCCAGGTCCATTTCCTTTGTGGCTGTTTTCTGAAGAAGGAATTCATCATAAAGAGGCCCTCCCTCTCCAGAAATTCAGCCATTTTTTGACCCCTCTGGTTTCTGTGTCCAGCACCGAATTGCCCCACCCTCAGCTCATCGTCTTTCCTCGTGCCTAGTTAAGCGTTGAAGTCTCCCATAACCACAGAGAAGTAGGTTTTGGACGAGTGGATGGCTTTCAATCAGAATATTTAAATAAATATAATTACCAATAGTAAGAGATTTAAATTTACCAATATTAAAATAAACTAGACCGTTCAAATTCAAAACATTCGATGAAATTTTATGCACTTTTCACAGTAATTTAAGTGCAAATAATTATGTTAGTACCTGGATGACCGGGCTTTGCTCGGTATTATGTTTTTATAAATTGTGTTTTTTGGGAAATTATATTGAAGTACGAATTACATACTAATAAAATTATGAATAATATTTTTCGATCTTACCGACAGAATAATAAGAAAATATGAACTACGAGGGCGGTCCGATAAGTACTTAGCCTCGCCGCCCGCTGGCGCATTATCGCAACAGAAATTTACTATCGTGTAGTACATTCTCGTAGACGACTACCCTCGAAATTTCAGTCGAATCGGACTCGTAGTTTTTTTTTGACCGCGTGTGGAAGCAGGAGTGTTCGCGGATTTTAGAAAAATGGAAAAAGAGCAATATCGATCGGTGATTCGATTCTTGTTTTTGGAAGGGAAATCGCGCAGCGAAATCAAAGAGCGCTTGGATACTGTGTACGGTGACTCTTCTCCTTCGATGGCGACCGTCGAAAATTGGTTTAACGAGTTTCAACGTGGTCGCACGTCGGTTTTTGATGAGCCACGCCCAGGTGCCCCGAAAACGGCTACCACGGAGGATAACGTGACAAAAATTCACGGTCTCGTTTTGGCAGATCGCAGATTGAAGGTGCGTGAGATAGCTGAGACAGTAGAGACAGACAGTAGAGAGAGAGACGCCGAATTGCAGAAAAAACGGCCCCATTTGGCGAAGAAAAAAGTGCTCTTCCACCATGACAACGCACCGGCTCACACCTCTGCCCTCACCACGGCCAAATTAGTCGAATTAGGCTACGAACTGCTGCCCCATCCACCGTATTCTCCAGATTTAGCTCCGTGCGACTTCTTTTTGTTTCCAAACTTGAAAAAGTCACTCGCCGGGCAGAAATTTGAGTCGAATGAAGATGTCATCGCCGCCACGGAGGCTTACTTTGCAGACCTCGAAAAAACGTATTTTTCAGACGGGTTAAAGAAGTTGGAGCATCGCTGGGTCAAGTGTATCGAGCTAAAAGGAGACTATGTTGAAAAATAAATTACCACTTTTCCAAAATTTTCGTTTTTCTTTTGTAGGCTAAGTACTTATCGGACCACCCTCGTATAAAACACGATACGACACGACACGATAAAACACAACAAAATGACATTTTCTAAAAATGATTCCTAGCTAGATCGATTTATCGCCCCCGAAACCCCCAATATACTAAATTTCATGAAAATCGTTGGAGCCGATTCCGAGGTTCCAATTATAATATCGCTGACCCGGCGAACTTTGTTCTGCATCAAAAGTATTAAATGAGTAAATTTTGGATATCATGAGGTTCAATTTGTGCTATTTATCGGCTTTAACTGCTGTTCCGCTATGTTAATACTGCAATATCTTCGAAAATATTCGTTTTAAATTACATGCTATAAACGGCCAGTCTCATCTATTTTACATGCACAATCAATTTAAAACACTTAATTGGATGAAAAATAATGCTGTAATGTTTAAAATCGCTTCGCAAGTAAGCCAATAATTCTCGTAAAAAGTAAAAAAATAATTTATTTGCAATTAAAGATCTAAATCTCTAAAATTATCATTTTCATTTGTTTACGTTGATTAGCTCTGTCATATTAAATAAGCTTATTTTATAATTAATCAGAATATAAACTATAAGATTATAAATAGTCTCGGTGGTTCAGTGGTCGAGCACACGGCTTCTGAATCTAGAGGTCGCGGGTTCGAATGCTGGCACACACCAATAACTTTTTGTAATTAATTTCGAAAGTTATGTGTGATGAATATCGATGGCTAAAAACTTTATGGCAATAGGTTCTCCACCTATTATATTATCACTACATAGTATAAAACAAAGTCGCTTTCTCTGTCCCTATGTCCCTTTGTATGCTTAAATCTTTGAATCTACGCAACGGATTTTGATGCGGTTTGTTTTAATAGTTAGAGGGTGTCAACGGGGTGGTTTTGATCTATAATTCATGAATAAAGTAGTGAAAAAAAATGATAATTTTCAAGATTTAAAACTTTAATCGAAAACGCTGCCTGAACCCTAAGTGATAAATCAAAACAATGTACTACATTATTATACACCTTTAAAAGGTCTATAAAAAAGTCCGCGAGGGCATATGTCTATGTCTTAGGGATAACCCACAATGACCATTATTATTTTTTTACTTTTTACGAGAAATAATGGCTTATTTACGAAGCAATTTTAAACATTACAGCATTAATTTTCATCCAATTAAGTGTCTTAAATAGATTGTGCTTTTAATATAGATTAATATAGCCATTTACAGCATGTAATTTAAACTAATATTTACGAAGATATTACAGTATTAACATAGCGGTACATAGCAGTTGCGTTTGCGCGCCAAAACGCGTGCCGATAAATAGCACAAATTGAACTTTTTAAGATCCAAGTATTACTAATTTATTTCTTTTGATGCGGAACGAAGTTCGCCGGGTCAACTAGTTATGATATAAACTATACGTAGATAGTAGTAAGCTTTCGTATCATTTTTACTTGTTCGTATTTTCCTGTATTAGAAATGGCACGCAGACCCGCGGGCAATAACTAGTATCTGACAACATTTTATAAGGTTATATCGTATAAGTTCTATTCGCAAATAGTAGAAGTACACTCAATTTTTATTTATTTGTATAGATGCCTTGCAGTCGGCGGATATTAAAATCTTTAAAGGGTACTTTAAAACTTTAGTCATATATGTGGTGACTCCGAAAGTAGCCCAATAAATACACTTGCTTTACTTAGCCACGGTTCAGCATTCCCACTTATATTTCAGTGGTTCTGTTTTCGAGCCCTGACTCATGTAGTCTAGACTATCCGAAAGAAAGTTATATATGTGAGCAATATCCAAAAACTCAGCTCCAGTAATAGGTTGAGGCACATTACATTTGCGACTATAAAATAAATTTAGCGTGTCAAAATATAATTATGGCTGCTCATAAGTTCGAGTGAAGTTACAGCATATTATAGAATTAATACTATTTTTCCCCAGGGTTTCCCTCACGCGCACACAATAAAAATGATGAGAGAAGATGTTTCTCTGACAATTTCTGTAAATAAATTTATCAATATCGGTTGAGTAGTTTATGCGTGAAAGTATAACCAAATTTTCGTATTTTTTTATATTTTTTTTTATAATTGGAAATTTGTAAATTTTAACATCAATACACGTCCCTGCTATCCATAAATTTATATTCGTAACTTAGGCTTGTCTGGTGTTAACAGAATGAGAGAGGGTAATAGCCCAAATAGAATAAAATTTAATAGGGAGTGCATATTTTTGTTCGTGAAATCATTGAAAGATATTAAATAATATCAGATGTCACAGAATCACTCACAAAGCGCTGCAACGTGTAACATTATTAATGTAATGAGCATGTTGCAAGATGTACCAGGATCTAAGTAATATTTAAAATAATACAGAAGTCGTTTTGTAAATTCATAACCTCGTGTAGGCCTCTTTATCGTATTCATATGTAAATTCACAGCAAAGAACATTCGTTTGCTACTCTATCCATACAGTTTGAAATAGTGCAGTATCATGGATGTTATTTGAATATATCGAGATTTTTGTTATTTTAATAAAACCATCTACTATTTGTATGCTATCATTTAGATGGTAATTAATCAAAGATTTGGAACGTCCCACTGTTTATAAGTCTTCACATACAATTAACAAAATATATTAGGAATACATCAAGTTACAGGACAGATAATTATGTGCGCTTAAGGAATGCACCAATATCATGAGATCTTGGCAAGAAACTCGTATGAGTTAGGTGTATACCTAATACTATTTACTGGTTATGGAAAATATATAACATTTTATATGGCTACTGTAAATACAATAATAATCGAGTGAGTAATAAATATTTCAAATATTTGTGTTATTATTTTAGATGGATTCAAGTTTTGGTTCAGAAAATAATAATAATCAAAAAATGTTATGACATGAACCATGATGATTTCCTGAAAGTCGAACATAGTAGCATTAACTTGGTATAGTTAGAAGTAGCAGAATATAATTAAAATGAAACTATTATCTTTATTTCTTATACTGATACCGTAATATCAGCATAATAAAACTCTCCTAATGAAATAGTCACTAAAACATGCGCAGAACCTATTTATAAGTGTAGTGATAAGTTCACACGATCTTTTGATGAAACACATTTGAGGATACAAAAAAAGAATAACACATTAGCCAATTTCTTATCAACGGGAATTATAAATACGAATGTGAATTTGATTGTTTTATCTCATTCACGCCTAAAATTAAAACTATTAATCATAATGAAGTTTGTGCACACAGTTTCTGGATAAACATAATATACCTAAGGTACCTACTTATTGTCGCTACAATTCTTGGGAGAGGAGCACAGGACAAACCTATGATACTTGCAAACGCAACTTTACGCCTATTTGTACCCGAAGTCATAAGCAGCGGCTGTTAAAGCCTCGACTCGCCGAATCGTTAGTTTGACTATAATTCCATACAGGGGAATAAATAAATATAAAAGCGTGAAAAGATATATAAAAAACTATGCTTTATCATCTAAACCAGTTACGACATGTTATGTTTTCATTTTTATGGTGATTTAGTTAGAATAATGTATGTAATGCAATGGATAGCATTATCCCCGTAAAAGATAATCAACAAACTCACAACTATATCATTCACTAGGCAGGCTAACAATTGCAGATCTCACATCTCGCGACAATAGTCCAAATCAAAATCAAATAGTCACCTTCAACAACTGTCCAGTGCCAACTTTCCTTATAAACTGCAAATATGTTCTAAGCATACTCTTGTATAACACAATCGTATGACAAGTTACCATTACTTAGTATAAAACAATGTGCCGTTATATTAAGCCTTAGATCTGATGATATTTTGACGGGCCTCGTAGTGCTGTTGGTTTTAAGAAATAAACCAACAGCGGAAACGAGATCGGCACTTCTTTTTTTTTTCTATCATTTTCATTACATAGCATAAAACAAACTCGCTTTACACTGTCTGACCCCTTATATGCTTATCATCACATCTTTGAAACTACGCAACGGATTCAGATGCGATTTTAATAGGTAGAGGGTGTCAACAGGGTAGTTGGTATGTATAATTCATGTATATTATTGCAGTAAAGTAAATTGTTAATTTTAGAGATTTTCCACTTGCATTGCAAACACAAAAAAACAACTTTTGATGCGGAACACAGTTCGCAAGGTCACCTAGTTAAGAATAAAGAGAATAGCTGAGGGTTCACTATGCTCATCATAGTAGGCTAATGTCTGTTTAGCTGCATTTGTGTGAAACAACTTATCATAACTTCACGCCTTTGTTTCCGGAAGGTGTAGGCAGCGGCTGTCAAGCCTCGTCTTGCCGTTATGTTTACGTCTCAAATGGAATAGGTGGCGAACCTATTGCCATACCGGGCACAAAGTTTTCAGTCATCACACTTAACTTCCGAAATCAATTTCGTAAAGTCATTGGTGAGAGCCAGTGTCAGGATTTGAACCCGAACCTCTGGATCAGAAGCCGTGTGCTTGACCACTAGACCACTGAGACTATAAATTGTGTGAAACATCTCTTAATTTAACACAGTTGCGTCTCAAACTTTGCGGACAGCGATATATGTGTAACGCTTTTGAAGTAGCATGGCGATACCATGTTCACTCACTACACACTGATGAAAAGATTTTTTGCAAACAGATAGGTAACATCAGCTGTGTTTTTTATTTAAATTGAATTTGATGTAGACTATGACACAGGAATGGTTAATATAAAGAAGTTTTAAAAAGAACATTCTCTAATCATTGAGATTAAGATTGTATTTTTTAAAAGGGATAGGAGGACAAAGGAGCATGAGTGTCACCTGATGGTAAGTGATCAATGCCGCTCATAGACACCTGCAACACACATAGTGTTACAGCTTGCCGACCCTTAAAACATGGATGGGAACAGATGGGGAATGGAGGTGGGTCTTACCGGAGGTACCTCTCTCACGACTGGAACATGGCATGAGCCCCTTTACGTCGATCTTCTGAGAGGTTGTGGAGGTCGAGGCGGCCTATTCATGCAGCGAACTGCTTGGCTGCTGTGGCAGTGATAAGTATTGCCCACAAAATTTCAATTGGTTATTTAATTTATGGTTTTTTGACTTTCCATAGCACAAAATATAATAGAAAATGTTAACATAACATAACTTCACGCCTTTTGTTACCCGAAGGTGTAGGCAGCGGCTGTAAGGCCTCGTCTCACCATTATGATTACGTCCTAAATGGAATAGGTGGCGAACCTATTGCCATACCGGGCACAAAGTTTTCAGTCTTTGATATTGATCACACTTAACTTCCAAAAACAATTTCAAAAAGTCATTGGTGTGAGCCAGTGTCAGAGGATTCGAACTCGGACCTCTGGATCAGAAGCCATGTGCTCTCCCACTGGACCACCGAGAGTGTAAAAGGTTACTAAGGTAAAATGTTCACTGAAATAATAATATTCTTAAACAACACTCATAAACTAGTCTTTAAGTTACATTCACTTAATATCATCTTTTTCGCTCAACAACATAAGCTCAGAGGTGCCAAATTAAAGATTGCAACAGTACAGTCTTTTAAGTGCTATAGCACTTAAAAGCACTATGATTAAATAATAGATTGAACTGATGATGAAAAACATGTACATAACTTCACGCCAAATCCCTTGCGGGGTAGGCAGAGAGAACAGAGCGCCAAATTCAGGCATCTAAAATTTGTGCAAACCAACATAACAATGACGTTGAAATGCAGTTTAAACAGGCATCCACAGCATTATGTGCAGTGTTTTAGCTAATGTAAGATGATTCTAACATATAACCACATATCATGGATTGAACACAGGACTTATTCTCTCAAGCAATAACTTTAAACATTATCTAAGTCTAACATTGACCTTACAAGATTTTTGTCAAATAAGTTTTGAAATGACAAGAATATGGATGAGATAGTAAGTTTTTTTATGAAATTTGTTTCATTAAAACATAGTTTAGTATGTTCACAATAATGACTTTTATCTATCATCAGTCACTAAATAATGTTATTGGTATTTTACATATGTGCATGACATGCTAGGTATTAATAACCTAAATTTTACTTACTGATCACACTTCGACGTACTAGAATTGTACGTAAAATCTCCCATTCCTTGGAAAAAAGCATGGAAACTTCAAGAACTTCTTAATATTCTAAGAATTAGAAAACTTTATTGCATCAAAAGTTCGATCTACGATTCACGTTATAATGTAAGGTTTTTAATAAATTTTGTTCATTCGTTCGTTCTTGTAGGCACAGACACCATAAACAGGATTATAAATATTTTTATAATAAAATATGTGCAAAATTAAAAATACTACAACGAAGATATAGATATACCATAGATGAACACAGAACAAAACACATTTCGTCGCGCACTTGTTGTAAATGTCAAACCAACGTTTTGTTACTGCTAAAAGGCAAAGCATTTCCATGGTCAAGATCAAGACTCTGGGTAGTAGGATACACATATGCAGCATCCTACCGGAAAGTAAAGGTATTAAAAACATTAATACAATAGTTATATAACTTTAATTAAGTTCACAGTGTAATCTTCAATTGATACTATCGGTAATACCAGCCCCGGAATTGGGGCAAGCCGGGGCCCATGCCCCGGGCGGCAAGTACAGAGGGCGGCAAAATCCACATTTTACAGACTCCTAAATTACTTAACTTTGACGGAATAAATAACATTAAAAGTAAAAATAACTGACCAACTACGGTCTTTCTTTAGCAATCAGGCTGTATTATTAACAGAAAATCAATCAGAAAACATTTAATTGAGATCTACTTAACGCAATGGTAATGGTAATGGCAATGGTCTAAGTGGTACAGGAGGTGAGCTAATAGCAAAACGGTTAAAAGATCTTGGCTTATATTTTCTGAGACCAAAAATGAATTTTTTGTGCGTGCTGCAAGATTTACCAAGAACCGTCTTCTACCGCCACACTGTATTGTGTTTGAATGGTTTTTTTTTAATTAGAAAATTAGTTTCAGTGAGATTAACCGAACATAAAGTAACTCAAATTCACTAAGAGTATATGATCAATCCATCAAGTGATAGAAGTTGCTGGAAAGAGTGGAGAAGATTACTTTTAACAGATGTTATAATTATTAGCCGCTGATGATTTAGTTAATCGACAGTGAAAGGAGAGAGGTTGGCTCTCGTCATACCTGTCTCATCGAGTGATCCATCGATCATCTCGACATCGATATTCGATATAAAGATCTTGATGGTATTTCACTGATCTAGCTGGACCATTCATTCAGCGAACTGTTCGGCTAGACGAAACTAAATTCTAAAATTCATCGTCATCTCATAACTGCTAAAATTATTCTTAATTTAAGGGAATTTAATATTATCAATTGAGTGATTATTAAACGAAATATTGGATAAAATAAGCCAGAGAAGTTGCTGAAAAATTGGTGTAAATCTTATTTTGCATTGACCTATATGTTCTAGACATGTAGTAACCTTCTCAAAGCGTGACCACTGGCCATAAGCCTACAGGCTTATGCGAAGCTTATGTCAATTCAGTCATCTGTCAGACGCGAACCGAATAACAATAGGTACAAAATGGGTAAATGCGTAGTAAAAGAGTGTGATTCAAGACCGGAAACCCATAAGAAATTAACCGGAATTACTTTCCACACGTAAGATTAATGTTTACATTAATATTAAAATACAGTAAAATAGTATAAAATGTTGAATTTTCATAATTAGCTTCAGTGATACCACTAAAAACTTAGTTTTAGTTTCCCACATTTGTGGGAGAGTTATTAATTTATGGAAAAGGAGATTTTAAATATTTTTTGTTATAATAATAACGCTGCAGGGTGCCTAAAGATGCAGCACGCCGTGACAAGTGGGTGAAAATTATCCGATTGCTGAGAAAAGAAACTGACTGGCTACTTGCACCCGGGAGATCATTTATCGTCAATTCAAGTTGATCATTCGCTTTTATTAATAAATGCCATAATTAATAAATACTTAAAAATAAGATTGTATCACGAAAGCAAATTATTCACTCAGACTTATAAAAAAGAGACTAAAAGGCAATTTTATACAAAACTTATGTTACACAGCGGTGTATGATCAATAATTCATCTGCCTAGCTTTTTCCCAATTATGTTGGGGTCGGCTTCCAGTCTAACCGGGTGCAGCCGAGTACTAGTGTTTTACATGGAGCGACTGCCTATCTGACCTCCACAACCCAGTTGCGTGGGCAACACAATCCCCCTTGGTAAGTCTGGTTGTTAGACTTTCTGGCTTCTGACTACCCGTAACGACTGCCAAAGATGTTCAAATGACACCCGGGACCCACCAATTTAACGTGCCTTCTGAAACACGGAGGAACCGTCATGATAAGATGGTCACCCATCCACGGACCGACCGCGCCAAGCGTTGCTTAACTTTATGATCGACGCGGGGGACCCGTGCGGCTGTTAGGCCCTGTCCACGTTAAATAAAATAATTCCCTTTCAATATAAGTAAGTACATTATTTTACTACTCAAGCGTTTTCACTATTTTGTGTATCTGTATAGGTCCCGGCAAACAACTTGAGCATCGCGTGAGGTGTTTGCGCATGTACACTTATGTACAAAACCACTATCATTGAAAAACGGCATTTTTTTTATTATTGGCATTTTATTTTGTTAGCTAATAACTTTAGTTGGTGGTTTTATAAATTAACAATTAATTAAAAAAAATGCTCGCGTGTTATTTTAGAAAATATTTTATATTATATTTACGTAGCGGCAAAGTTTATCGTCTTATCAACAGTAAGATCTATGGAAATAATAAAATTAATTAGACTTATGATAAACATAATATGTATATCATATGTCTGTTGTGTTGTAAATCATTTTGTCATATTATGACAAAATCTCAACGAAATGTGTACGTAATCATTGTGTGCACAAGCATACACTGCACTACACTGCAGCACGGTCAACTGACCAACGGGAGGCAAGGTTCAACTGACCAACCAATCCTGTGCGTAATTAACGCACAGGATTGGTTGGTCAGTGTGACCCGCGCCCTCAACCCGCACCGCACCTCCAAAGAGACCTATTTTTTCGTTTCTGCGCATTCAAGGTCGATGTTCAAGTTGTTTGCCGGCTACTATACCTAATTGTGTACACCTTACCTACAGCGATATAAATCGCTGCTCTAAGGCAGGTGTACACAATTAGGTACAAATGAGTGTGGTCCAATTTTTTTCGGAACAGCCGATCTAGTACGGAGTACACAGAGATCGTTGATCCATTCATTATTTCAGTTATCTTCTAATACATCTGATAAGAAATTAATAAGTAATAGTAAAATTTTGAATTTATATTTATTAAATATTTTTACGAGTACATGGCTTGAAAAAGTTGGGTAAAATTTCGTATGGGCAGGCCACCCCACACTGCCATTGCAAATTTATATTGCCATCTTTGTCTAATCAAAGTGACGGCAATGTATTTGCGATTTGTGTGACTGAGATAGATATATGTTTCATTTTAAATGTCTAGTGGTTTCAAATCTACGTCATTGCATCTAAAAAGTGGATACACATTTTGTGACGCATTTGAATGAGGTTTGCTTCTCTTGTATATTGAACTCAGTGTTATTTTGCTAAAAAAACGAATTCCGAAACTCAAAAAATATTTTAATATTAAGCGTGAAGACAAATCACAAACAACTTTTCTAAAAAAATAATAATGATAGTATTCGATAGAGTCAAGTCAGAAATTTAAAAGAGGTTTTATTCTACTTCAAAACTAAATTTGAATCTTGCTTTTCTTATTGGAACCAATATTTTGAAAATGTTAGTTGAAAAATTTTCCCGCATCTCGATCTTCTGGTAGCGTGCACATGAGATTGGCCACATTGCCACTCTGAATGGCAATGCTAATCCTCTGTGAGCAGAATAGACCAGCCCTGCGGCCTCGATCAGTCTCTTTGCAAGATCTACAGAGAGTACACTAGCACACAGACCCCATGTCCCTAAAGTCTCAACCCCATAGGCTGAAAAACTTAATCACCTACAAGCTTCCTATATTTGTGGCGCTTGTGATTTTCTGCTGAAGCAGCAGCAGCACCGGCCACCCCTACCGTGCTTGAAAGGTGTAATGGCGTAAGGGTATCGACGCAAGTAACGCCCGAGACCAAAGGCCTACCCATCTTCCAGAGCAAAAGAGACATCCCGCCCGGTCACTTGTCATCATCGCGCACAAAACCGTTCGGTTCTAGAACAGCTGGTACACCGGCGGCGACAAGAGCACGACAGATAATGACTTTGATATTGGCGTGACGGGAAATACGGCCGATGCTCCTGGCGCATGAGAGGCCATGATGTAATTTGCTGTCGACAACCTCTCCGGAGCGACATAAATGCAAGGAAACACAGGGAACACCTAAACGTAGGGACGTTGCGATACGGAAAGTCGTATTAAATATTAATGTTCCTTTATTGGTCGATGGCAGTACCATAGGCCAAACACCGCACTCCCATTCACCCACAGCGAGCAAACGAGCACGCTCAGCAGCACCTACAGAACCAGTAATAAGTGATTTTTTTTAAATGTCGCAGAGCCAGTTGTCCAACTGTCTCTGGGAAAATGTGTTGGTCAGTAATTTTTAGAGTGTGGACAGGTCAGTTTCCAGGCATTTATTCCGTCAGTCTTGCTTATCACTTCAGAATTACTCAGTGTATGGAGCAGATGTGGCTCAAAAATACGCCGCCACAAAATTTAAGCGTCGCCTTTAAATTTTGCCAGGAGCTTACGTTTTTAAAAAGCAAGCTCTGCTTTTAATTGGTGATTTCTATCTCTTCCAACAGAGCTATTCGCATGATTTGCAGTATGCTTTTCCCAATCTTTGTATTGCCCTGCGAAATTATACTACCCTTGTAGTGGATATCTGATGCAGAAATCATGGATGATGCAGGTAAAAATAAATGTAAGTGGGCGGGGGCGACATTTTTCAGTTTTTGATCCACCTAAAAAAATTGAAGATCCGGGGCTGGGTAATACATACCGAAAGATGAGATTGTAAGTTACCACACTAAATAATTTCGTGAATTTTCGTGTCGCGGATTTCCACTGTAGTTGGTTAGGAGTTAGCGAAGGATTTTTTTTTTATTTACGAAACTGGAATACCTGCCAAGGAAGTGGCGTCATATCGACCTATCAAACGTTCTACCCAAACTCTGGGAAAGGATTCTTCTTGCCAGATTAAAACCATATTTAGATATTAAGAAAACAATACCTGAAATCTCATCAATTTGGTTTCCGCAAGAGCCACTCTACTATAGAGCAAGTGCACAAGGTCACATTACAACACCGTCAAATAGATTCTTGAGAACAAGGTAAACTGCTCTTAAACCTTCTTGGACACCCAACAAACTTTTGACCGAGGGTGGCTTATAGGACTGTTGGGTAAAATAAAAAAGTCTCTTCTTTACCAATTTTCAATCATGCCAAGCTGGAGTGCCTCACGGCTTTGTCATAGATCCGGTGAACTCCGGTGCTTTATCTTCACCCATGACCAACCGTAGGCTCCTAATATGACTGTGGCTACCTACGCTGATGATGCTGCATTCCTCTTGTCCAACATTGATTCTGATGAGGCTACTAATTCGCTACAACGTCAACTGAATCTCACAAACGTTTGGCTTCAAGTATAAGCACTGCCTTACTACAAGTTTAAGCCAAACTCCCCAGCCACAGACAACTTCTGTGAAATACCTTTATCTAGACCAGCACATCAACTGGAATGTTCCCATTAAACACAAAGGCGACGAAGTCTTCGTCGCATTTGTCTGCCAAGAAGCAACAGCAGGTTCGTACCTGCTGTGGCTCCTTGGCAGATAATCCACTTTGTGTATCAAGCAATATAATGAAAGTCTACCGTGGTACGTGTGATTCTATTAATTGCTAACCGATTGAATCGGCACTCGGCTTTAATCAACGGAAATTAAGATTCATTCAGTCAGTGCGGATGAGCGGGAGTTTTAAGTTTGTTTTAATGTATTTCTTCCAGTAATGTATTTTTAGTTTAGTTAAATGTTATCTAACCTCACAACCATATGTAAATAACACAAGAACCAGGAGAAGTTAACTTAGTTTAACATTTTCTCTTTTTTATTAGCAATATGTAACACAGTTTGTGGCTCTCTTCATCTTTGGTTTCTTTGATGATTACCATATATAATTTGATAGCTAGTGAGAATAACCTCTATAGATGATGGTTCACATTACATACATAAATTCACGCCAAGTCCTTGTGGTGTAGGCAGAACAGAGCGCCATAAGACATGATTCTTACATGTCTCACACGCTCAATTTCATTACTCTTGTCATACACGCTCGTCGATTTTTAACGTTCTTGAGATCGCCTTACCCAAGGACTTAAATATTGCTGAATCTCATTAAAATTAAAATAATAAGATAATAATACTAACTAATAATTTCAAAGAATGATTATAATTTCTCTTAAACAGATCACAGTAGCGATGAGGCTTTTGCAATTGTTCCGGATGCACCAAATAGTAGTTATTAGAGATGTAACGGATATCCGGTAACTATCCGGTATCCAGCCTATCCGGCGGCCTCAATACTATCCGGCCTAATACCAGATAATTTAAAAAAATCTGGAAAAAAAAATATTTATAGTAATTATTTGCTTTATTTAGTTAGCTTTAATATCACTTATGAAACATAATTAGTTTAAGTTTTTAATCACCCAATAGCAAAATGAATGTAATAGAAAGAAAATTAATTAATTATTACTCATACTGCAATAAGGGCAAATTATGGTGAATAAATAGTAATTTTTCTGCATTGGAAGGTAGCAAGCGGTTTCACTTATCTTCATTATTAAGGCCAGCTTCAGTAAAAAGTCTTTCGGTGTACTATACACACTGCTGCAACGTGCTGAAAGATTGATCTTGGCAAACTTTGTTAAATTTGGGTGCTGTTTGCCATTAGCTGCCCACCAAGAATAAGGGTCACGATTGCGATCAATTCGCACTGACTTGAGATATAAATCCAGCTCACAGGTTATCGCGTTTCTTTCCTCACGAAAAGACCTGAATCTAACCGAGTCCACCCGATGGTTCGCGCGCCGCCCACGAAGTGTGTAATGCACCAAACGGCTAAGTTCCGCCGAATATCCGGCTATTCGGCCAAACTACTATCCGTTTCATCTCTAGTAGTTATTTACCCATCCAAGTGCAGTAGTTATAGCCTCATAGGTAGTTCTAAAACAATTTTTTAATTCCTTGGTGTGATGAAAGTCATGATGTGTTGTATGGTAATATGAGATGGGTAAAATGTAAATGGGCTTTTTTATTTATTAAAATAAAATAATTGAGAATAGAAGAAAAAATCCTTTATTGGACTGATAATTAAAAAATAACTTTTAATAATAAATGTACATACTTAAACGTGATTAGGTATAAGGCATAATAGAATGAAAATCATGGAACAGTTGAATTGAATATATTTTTATAACAACTGAATCTTTTTGATATATTGTTAAATAGAATATTATTTTAGGAATGTGCAACACTTGCTCTCAAGACACTAAAAATAATTGGATGTTGTCGTATTTTAAACAAGTTCTCAAATTCTATGAAGTTGCTAACTATTTTAACTCAATAATATTCAATACTAAAGGTTAACTATATTTATTTTATAATCAAATCAACTTATGAAATGGTGTATTTTTAACTTGCAACAGCAGCAATTGGCCGCATATGTATTGGAATGTTAGTTACAAGTTTTCAACAGCATTGGCTTCATCATCTTCTCAGTAGTGTTGTGAACATAAGATTTTATTTTGTTTGATGACAATTCAATAATTAGCAAATAGGATTTTAAATTGAATATTTATTGTCTGGCATGCATTTCATAGGTAAATCATGAAACAGACTTACTATTATCAGACTTATAACAACTACAACTGTCTAATAACTTCAAATAGATACTAAAATATTAAGCGATAAATAAAATTATTGCCTACAACTATAGTTATCTGTCAGAAATAAAAAAGAAACAGTAAAATATAAGTATCAAAAAGTACAGTTTAAAGACAGAATAAGTTCAATAAAAAACTAGTCCAATCCTAAATATTTTATTTGATATAATTATGATAAAATAGCAGAGCTCGACTCACTAACTTCATTTGGACGTAATTTTAAAAGCAACATATAAAATTCCTTGTACGCATACACTAAGTCTTAGAGAAATTTAATACATAAATTAAAAACTTGAACTAATAATATTTATAGTTATCTTTTACAGACAATAACTATTGGCGCATATAGATATTAGGCGTTTTAAAAATAATAATAATAGACAAGAAAAAATACTCTATTTTACTATTAATTATGTATGTGTCGAAATAGAAAAATAATGCCATCCAATAGTATTTAGTTTATATGACATCTTTATAAGTATCAGGCACACGAATTAGTATAAGAAAATCATATATACTTTACTCATCCTAAAGTAGTTATTTCAAAAGTTTTCCGAAACAATGTTGAGACTTTGAAACATACCTCTGCAATAATACTTAATACATACAATATTATCTATATTATAAATCAATTGTATTATTGTTAATCTATTATGCTCTTTGAGGACATAACTAACATATTACTATTCAATACCTAAAATGCTCAAGTGATTCTTATAACTCTTTCTATTACTTGTAAGTAAACCTTAATTGAATATAAAGAGTTAAGAACTATTCAACCTTCTAGAAACTTCTTCTTCTTCTGTAATACCTTCAAAAGTCTCATAATATAACAGATGTTTAACATATAAATTTGGCATATACGTTTTGATCATAATATGTATTTGTTTTTGTGCAAAGTTAGTGCATTTGATCAAAGTGCTCTAGAATAATAACAATAATTTTCAAATAGACAAATGATACAATTTACATGTTAGTATATTCAATTCCATTATGAGCAATACGTAATAATCTATTAAGGCGAATCTTACTGTTCTTATATTGGCAAAGTTTTTACAGAAACCCTACAATAGTCAAGAGCAAGAACCTGGTAGTCTAATAATACATTTTATGTATGCATAATTCAATTATATATTAATAATTGGATTATCGTAACTCCTGTGTGAGCTACGGCGGAAATTTAATAACTTTAGTTTTTTTTTTTAACGGACCCCAAACAACATTATTGACACAACATTTATGGATTTTCATTTAATCTAATATCATAATCTTATAATACCATGAAAGTGCATATTTATAATACTAGCTAGCCTGAAATAAATACATAAGTGTTAAAATGTTTTTTTTTTAATTTGGTATCAAACCATTTCCAAAATTGAGGTGGAGTTACCATTTCTATTAACAAGGAATTTCGGAAAAGTGCATTCAACTGGTTGCGTAACAACTATTAACGAACTAGTAGTATTAATAAAAACCTTATAACATTGTAAGAGTAAAAGTAGTTTCCAAAATAGAAGCCAATATTTATGTCCAGCTTACACTATATTATATAGTATAAAAACAATATTTTTAGTATAATTACAGACACAAAGCTTTTATAACTATCACAACATTCTTTTGTATGTTATTGATTAATTCATCCTTCTATCCTCCAAATATTGTACAGCGGAACCTCAAATTGAATCAACTGTAGTAAGGCCAACGAGACGAGATAAAAACTATAAACAAAAGGACTCCTACCAAGTTATCTTGCGACAGTTAGCGATTAACACTAATATCCAAGCGATTGAAATCTGTATCATTGTTAACCGTGGACAAATGATAAACGTTTTGAACCCCTGAAACTTTGTTTATATTTTTTATCTCGTTCTAACATTAATGCAAGTGGAATAATTACTTCAAGTGTTAGTAAAATAAGTGTTATATTTTAATTTTCCTAGATTTTATATTTTTTTATTTTATTTAAATTTTAAATAATATCGATAGTAGTCTGGATAGTAAAGTACCTAGTCTGATGATGGCTGTGAACTAATTTATGTCTTTTAGGGTGACAGGTGATATCACCTGTCAGGTGGTTTCAGGGCTTAAAAATATATAAATAAAATGAACAATCCTACGACATCTGATGTGGGAACAGACTTACTTAAATTTATTAACAGAACCCTGTCAGCCCCTATAAATTATTACATAAAACATTTCAACAAAAAGTGATTGATTCACAAGTTTTTCATTATTTATAAATTAGTGGCGAGATCTGTTATGTATTAAACATGTTATCGTTAAATATAAATTAGTCAGTGATAATTACAAAATTATGAAGACAATTCAGACTGTCAATTAAAATTCTGTCAACCATTCACATGTTTAATTATTACATATATACATAACTTCACAAATTCACGCCAAATCAGTAGGCAGGAAGAACAGAGCGTCATATGACACGATTCTACACGTCTCACTAGCTTCATTGAGTTCCTTTACTTGCAATACACGCTCGTCAAGGACTCGTTAAATTTGGTCCTCGAAAAGGAAATGGTGCCATAGCCGTCCTAGACTCCTACATCCTTCAGCTTTTGTATCGTAATATATGCTTATTCAAACATGCATCATCCATTCTTTCAAAATAGCCGAAACGTCGAAGCATTCATTACTTTAATACCGACGCTCTCTTCAAATTCACATAGTGCCACAAATTAATATGTTTATGATAGAGGCTGTAAGTTCACGCCTATATCCCATAAGGGTTGGCAGATAATTTATCTTTTCACATGCTACAACACATGCATTTACGTCGGATTCGGCTGCTAAGAAAATCTATTGTTATAATTTAAATAAATATACCAATGATTCTGTTAAATTTGGTTATCAAATCTTAGGAATCAGATAAAATTAAAGAATATATATATATATATATTGCTAGTTATAATGGCTGATTTCATTATCTCTTCGTAACACTCATGTAACTCCCATTTGCACGTGTGTCTTTTCTTGACGCTAATATATAATATATATAACATAACATAACTTCACGCCTTTGTTACCCGAAGGTGTGGGCAGCGGCTGTTAAGCCTCGTCTCGCCATTATGTTTACGTCCCAAATGGAATAGGTGGCGAACCTATTGCCATACCGGGCACAAAGTATTCAGTCATCGATGTTTATCACACTTAACTTTCGAAAACAATTTCGACAAGTCATTGGTGAGAGTCAGTGTCAGGATTCGAACCCGGACCTCTGGCTCAGAAGCCGTGTGACATTTATTAGATTTGGCTGATAAATTTAAAAGTCGTTGGCTCCGTACACGTGTCTAAGTATAAAGCAGTATGTCTAATTTTATACACTGTTTTTATAAGTTTAAATATTCAAATTTTGGCACACAGATTTGGATACGGTGAAGACAACATTTATTTCTCTATATGTACCGAAAAATTAAAAACATATTTTGTATGTGTATTGTGTGTTTGCATATTATATAATTGTCTTATCATCGAT
This sequence comes from Euproctis similis, assembly GCA_905147225.2. Lineage (NCBI taxonomy): Eukaryota > Metazoa > Arthropoda > Insecta > Lepidoptera > Erebidae > Euproctis > Euproctis similis. Next base: position 8,128,791 of record LR990107.1, read on the forward strand.
TCTTCGATCGAATCGAATCGATTCTTTCCATACTTAAACATAGCATAACAATTGTGGATACAATATATGATATTTAAAAAAAAAAATATTAAAACAGTCTAGAATATGGAATTAATTTGAGTAGAGTTTAGGCCAATAATATCCGCCAGAAATTTATGAACATTTTTCTCATGCATTCTAAGTATTTATATAATTGTACTAATTCGAAGAATAAGGTATGCGCTCACAAATACACTTGTATTTAAATTTATGACGATGTATTTTGGTTTCACAAGAAAACACAATGACTTACTTCATTTGAGTGTTATAAATATTATTAAAAAAAAATATGCAGTTAATGTATGGTATGCAAGAGTCCAATAATATAGTATACGCATATAATTCAGATCATAGAGACATAAATATTATTGACTTTGTCACACGGATACACGAAGACAAACATGTAGAGGTTTTATTTATTTCTTGGGATTATTCATACTTTTGTTCGAGTCTTGCAACGGAATCTGAAACAGAGAATGTCAAAGTCAAAATAACTTTATTTTTATAGGTCTTCACAGACACTTAAAAATAGTCAACAAGTACAGATAACATATGATTTAAAATTAATTAAAAAAACAAACACGAGCGCTTGTGGAAAGTGCCTCCGTGGAACAAGAAAAGACACGGACGCAATCGCCAGGAGCGGCCCGATTCCGAGTGTAGGGGCTATCATGAGAAGAACCGGGCCATAAAACTCATGTGCCAAATACTCTTTTGAAAACATTTGATATAAATAACAATATTATTATCACTACTGAAAACAAATCAGTAGGTTGGTGAATAAAAGGTGTAGCAAATAGCAATATTAGTAATAATGCATGCAATGCAAATATTAGTAAAGAAACAATATTTAGTGATAATTGGAATACTTTGGAAAAAATAATTGGAATATTGGACTTATTGATTGAGCCATTTTGAAATCTAGTACAATTATCAACATTCACTGGCATTAAATACATATAGAGGTGTTGCAATACAGTAATTAACTATCTATCCATTATCTAGTATCCATAGCACAAGCATTTAGTTGCTTAATTTGGAACTAGAGGGCGCTGTGTGATTTGCGTCCTAGATACTATTATTATCTACGAAAATGAAATATTTAAATGTTGTATTTATATTTATATATATTTTATTCTTAGCAAAAATTCAGGTTCAGAAGATCAGTATTTTTGTAATATTACAGATGGTTTGTAATCATGTTAACAGGCTCAAAATAGATCTGATCTGAGTAACTGGAACCAAGTGGTTGAAATTTTAAATCGGAAATGAGACCTACTTCAATATACTTTAATGTATGAATATTAGATAAGGATTCTGAGAAGTATAGCCGAGTAAGCTTGGTGAATAAAATGAGAAATTGAGTGATTCGAGAATTTGGTGGTGTGAAAGAAAATATAGTGACAAGGATATAGAAAGGAATGCTTAGATGGTTCGGACATGTAGACAGGATGGACGAAAGAAGACTGACTAAACGATTTCACAAGACAAGTGTGAAAGGGCGAACCGGTAAAGGTCGACCTAGGCGGAGCTACCACGATCAAATCAATGATGTGGTAAGAGGCCAGGTCAAGAGTGGCCACAACCGACGAGCGATAATGAGAGTGGAGGAAGCAAGAAATGTATGTCAGGATCGTAACAAATGGACAGAATTAATCTCTGCCTACCTTAATGCGAAATAGTCGTGATCGTATGTATGTATATTACTTAGAAAATTAGTATTTCATAACAAAAATAGATCCGATTCTCAGACCTACCTGATATGGCAACAAAATTTTGGTGTTAAATAACGCACACGCAATTTTTTATATTATAATATATATATTGAAATAATTGTGCTTACATAACCAGTAATTTGTAGTGAAAGTTAAAATATGGTATGTGACTAATGATCAAATATATTGAACTTTGCCATGAAAGTGTCAGGAGTTTGTTTCAAAGTGAAAGTGTAACTTACGGTGGCGCGTTGGTCCTCCATGCGTCCTGCCTGGACTCTCATAAGTTGCTCGAAAAAGTCGTCATCCGGCACCGTCTTCGGACGCTGCTCTACGGGTTTCGGTCTTGGTAATTCAGTGCGCTGATCCTCCAACCTGGATCCCTGAAATATAGTATAGTACATATCGTAAATAACATTTACAAACTATATTATACTAATTATATTTACTAACTATATTAAAGTAATAACTATATTAAATATTGGCTATCCCGGCGAACTTTTTTTCGCCTCGGAAGCAACTACTAAATTATTTTTTCTAAAATAATGTAGCCCAAGTTACTCCTCATTACACCTGCAAATAAAAATCTCCTCAAAATCGAACCAGCCATTTCAAAGATTACCCCGAACAAATAGACAGACAAACAAAAATTGAAACAAATGCTATGTTGGTATATATATATATTTATATGAAAGTGGTTCAAATTTATTTATATGTATAGGTTATTTCATGTCTCAAGACACATTTCCAAGGATGTTTTGTCTAAATAGAATTACTCCAACTCAACCTTAGAATCCATTTGGTTAGTAACATACATATTAACCTAACATACATCACGGAATGTCCCAGGTGTTGCTGTGTCTTATTTTAAAGCTACATTTAGTCACAAATACACACCTGTACGCGGATTATCATATTCAAGAACTCGTCTTCTGATTTGGCATTAACAGTACTTTGATCACGTAGTCCAGGTAATGATGTCCCTTTGGTTTCCTTGCTCAGCTTTTTGGGTACAGGACGTAGTTCTGCACGCTGACTATCAATACGAGCCGATTGTAGATCAGTTATCTTATCCAGCATAGCTTCATTTGAGCTAAAATTAACACAAAAAAAATACATTATAAATCCGTTCACTCTTAGCGAAAATTTTACAATTTTTTTTTCGACTCGCCTATACCGCAATGCCTGAAGACCAAAGTCTTCAACCAGTCCGCCTTACCAGTTATGCCCTACGGTGCCGAAACGTGGACACTTACGGTGGGGCTAGTCCACAAATTTAAAGTCGCTCAGCGAGCTATGATTGGGGTATCTCTGAAGAATAAACTCAGAAATGAGTATATCCGACAGAGAACTAGAGTAACCGACATAGCTCGTAGAATGAGTTCGCTGAAGTGGCAATGGGCTGGTCACATTTGCCGAAGGACCGATGGTAGATGGAGCAAGAAGGTCATTGAGTGGAGACCGCGACTTGGTAAGCGTAGTGTAGGACGCCCATCAGCCCGATGGTCAGACGACCTAAGAAAGGCTGCTGGAAGACTGGATGCTGAAGGCAGAGAATCGGATGTTGTGGCGCAAATTGGGGAGAGGCCTATGTCCAGCAGTGGACTGCAATAGGCTAATGATGAATGAGGAAAATACGAAATTAAGTCTACGCTTAAATCACTAATAACCTTACCCCATTTCTTCTTCATATGCCTTCATTATTCAAAAAAATATTAATATTCAAAGGACTTCGGCTATATTTGGTTTACACTATCGACAATAAACAATATTTAAGTGTATGAAAATTGGTCTTATATGAAATATAGCTGGCCTAGCTGATAACGTTATAAGTACAGTGTTACGATATTTCTACTACTATAAAAAATGTTATATACGAGTGTTCGTTGCACAATTTAAAATGAATATTGCTTCTCTCTCTCTCTTTCTCTTTCATAGGATCTACTGAATCTAATATTATGAATAAATCTACGAATAAGGTAATAAAAACAATTCAATAAATGATCGATCCATGATCGAATAAAACAAGCTCACGAGAAAGTTATTTTAAAACCGATGAATGTATGAATGTGTATGACAAGAGTCATGAAAGTTTTAGGAAGCGAGTGAGGTATGTAAAAATTAATGGACGGCCCTCAAGTTATTATCATCAATCCAACATATTATATAAAAATCGCGAATGATGTCGAGGGAAAAAGTATTCATCTTGAATGTGTGTGTTACAGTGGTTGGCAAAAGTTGACAGGCCAGCGGTGTTTGTATAGATAGCGAGATGATATGGATGATATTGCGATAAGAGATGAGTGGCTGCGCGATGGATACTGATAAGGATATCAGCCAAGTGACAGGAGGATTTTATTTACGCGGTTCCGCACTAAATAAACTTCTTATTTCTTTAACTGTCTCACTTTTCTAAGACACTGTTACACTATTTAAGGGCATTGGTAATAACAGTTTTCAAATATCAAGATTCAAAAAACTTTAACCAATATCTTTCTCGTACGCTATAATTTTTTTATGGGATAAGGATAAAAAAATTACTTAAAAAAAAATTAAACCGACTTCTAGAAACGTAAACCACTAAATCTTTAAGTATATGAAAACAGTACCTTCATAACTAAAAAGCGATAAATAACGAAACTTACTAATTTGTTTACATAATACAATGTACGAAACGTAATACTTTATGAAGGTACTGTTTTCATATACTTAAAGATTTTGTGGTTTACGTTTCTAGAAGTCGGTTTAACTTAAAATACTTAACAAGTATTATCAAACTCTTTTAGAGTTTGATAATACTTGTTAAGTATTTTTATTTTTGTTATTATCATGGGTAGACAATAACACTGCAGCCCGAATGAAGACCAAGCGTAGCCTTGGAAAGTATTGCAGCAAAAAAAAATACAGTAATGTGTCCTAACTCCTAACCGTTTAAGAGTTCCGTAGCTTCATCATCAGCACAGCAGTATCAGATATGGGTTTAAGCTTATCTCCCAAGCAACACGTTAGTCATATACACCACTAAACAGTTTCCATAGACTATCTGCGGCACTGTCTCCCAACTCCTAATCATTAAGGAGTTCTGCGGCTTCTTCATCAGCACAGCAGTATCAGACGTATTTCAAGTATACTGCACAAGCAACACGTTAGCCCTACATACTACCAAGTAGTTTCTATGGAAAAATTGCAGTGCTGTCTTCAAACTGCTAACCGTTGAGGAGTTCGGTGGCTTCTTCATCAGCACAGCAGCATCAGATGTTGAAACCATAAAGAATATCCCTAAGACATCACTAATACGTAACAAAAACATCATACTCGCATACGATTTTCGGAGGTTGCCTTCGATTTCTCCTGGTTTTCATCATCAGATCGTGACCTGTTGAAAATGGGACCATCTCGAAAGTAAACACTCGACAAATAAAATTTTTTTTGAAATCTGTCCATAATTGGCGTAAATTTCGATGAACAGACATAAAAAATAAAATAAAATTATACATACAGACGAATTGAGAACCTCCTCCTTTTTTCGAAGTCGGTTAAAAATCAAGCGATTCGCCTGGTGGTAGGTGACTAGCGCCGCCCAAAGACTTCCGTAATACAATGTTACTATTGGGTAGCCGTACTTTAAATTCCAATTCATTAAGCAGTGCGTGAGTCACGCAGTTTGCTGCATGTTTTCACGATTGTGTTTAACTACAATAGTTATGAAAGTAATGGAATAGAGTGAAGTGTTATTCTATCTACCACGCAAGGGGTTAGGCGTGAAGTTAAATATATGTCAATATAACTTACTGTATAACATGCTCATTGAATTTATACTTTAGATATGTAGAATTGAATATGTAGTTAGTCTGGCAACAAAGGGGGACAAATACTTTCTTTCTATGCGTCAAGAAAAATGTATGAAAACACAAAATTAAAAAATCCTAATCTATCTATATATATATAAAGGAAATTTTTAAAGGACCTTTAAAAATATATCTTAAAGTTCATTGTTAGTGGAAAGGTCAATCGTTGGTCAGTGTCGTATGTATATAGGGATCGTGCTTCTAGACTTTTACGCCAACTAGTGGCAAGCATCCGAAACAGTTGGGATCATGTATTCAACGTAAACATATGTGATTAACTTTTAAATAATTATAAATAAAAAATAAAACATTTTTTTAAACAATGCCTGCTTCGAGAAAAATATGTTGTATTCTAGGATGTAATAATACATCACGTCGAGAACGTGGATTTGGTGTGGAAGTGAAATTTTATAAATTTCCAGAGAGCGTGTTAGGAGCCTCATGAAAAAAAATTAAAAGGTAAACAGTGGATAAATGCAGTGAAAAATTACGTGTAAGTACAATATTAATTAAAATTTATAAAATCGAAATGCACCATTCAGTAAAATTATAACATTTAAAATACGACGTATGTAATAATTGATCATTTAATTGATGAAATTTCAAATATTTGTGACATTTATTTTATAGTTATGACTTAACCATTTACCTTTCTCATCATTCCGGCCATGTATTATATTATTGACTACAGGTTGAAATCCGTATTTTATGATTTTTTCCATTGTTATAACTTTTTTTTAATGTTATTAAATGTTTGTTTTGATCCCACTAAATTCACGAATAAAACACCAGAGAGCGCTAATTCTGACAGTAGTGCTGCCTCTATGTTTCACGCACGATCCCTTAAAATTTCAATCAAACGTCAAAATTTGTTGTGTCATGTCACTGTAATATATTTGAAGTATTGCAATTTACAATTATTTGATGTAAATATTTGGTTAAATTATTTATAAACTAAAAAACTGTTTTAAAATTTAAATATCAATGCATGATTTATTTAATTGATTGATTATCAATCAATTAAATAAATCATGCATTGGTTTGGAGCAAGCATCGCAGAAGCGGTAACATTAACCAGCAACGGGATGCCATTTTTGTCAAAGTTGTTCAAAGCTTAACACGACGAACATGACAATGATTTATCAGTTCAGACTGCATCTACTATAGATGAAAAGGATGTGGTGAGTCGTTTCTCTGATCAATCCAACTTCCTCATAGTGAAATTCAAGAACGGATCAATAAATTACGAGCACACATTTCGCAGAAATTTATCAATTTGTAACGATACCGTTTCTATTCTTCAATAGAAGGAATGGTTTTGAATCTAGCACCCTGGCGACCATGATCGACAGGATAGTGGAATAACCACAGAAATAGATCAAGATAGAACGGCCGCGATGGCATATTTCCATACATTTCGAGCGTGTCACTTTTTTGAAAAACCACGCCCTCAGCGTGACGTCATTTTCATTGTGAGCGGAGCGACTAGTTAGGAGACACTCACATTAGATTATCGATGTTAATATCGGCAACGTGTGTTAATTTTATTATTTTTTGATTTTCTGTAACGATAATCATAGAAAGTAAAACATGTTAAATACTTCAATCCGACATATTAAAACCTAAAACATATTTTTCCAACAGCATATAAAATTTAATTATAAATATTTTACTGTCCTTGAAACTATACATATTTATTAAATATTTGCCTTTTTGTAAGGGTTGGCCTCACAGTCCTGGTTAAATAACGAAGCCGAACGTCTACATATACCTCGGTTACTGCCCATTTGAGAAGAACGAGATGATTTTCCATCGGCGATTGGTCAAATTGGTGAAAACTTATACTGTCAAATAAACTGCTGCCAATGTAATTACGAAACACTTTGGTTGAAATTTGTGGTGTTAGAATAAAGTAGGGACAAAGCAAGATATGAGCTGATACTCAAATTATTATTGAATTAATTTATCGATAAGTCCTAAGACTCAACGATACATGGAGTGCCCATCTCTAACATTCGAATCACAGCGATTAACAGACACAGCGATCAACTGGCAGGTGTATTGTGTATTTCGTTCGATTCGACGTACATTACGCGTATAATTTATACGCGCAATGTTTTTGTATACGAGCGTTGAATGCGGACAGCAATGGATATTTATCATAACGAAAAAATATACAACTTGTGATCGTAATTATTGAACATAGTAAAAGTAAAACAATAATTTATAATCTCAAAAAAATACTTTCTACTGATTTTCTGTACTTACCGATCATACGAAATATTTCCTTTTTTCATATTTGATTCACTACTTTTGTTTTTACAATTTTTCACAGCATAATAAGGCATATATGTGACGATTTATCTATTTTTTTACGTCCTGAACGCAGGGCAGGAACGCTCGTTGCGTACTGAGAGCGAGTTTCGAAAAGCATGCAATATAGTGCAGGGTTTTGGCACGCTTGCCACGCCTATTCGCCGTTCTATCTTGATCTATTTCTGTGGGAATAACACTGCAAAGACCACTACTATTAGGACAAGTCAAGACAATTAGAAGGAGTCAAAACTTTAGCCAATACGGATAGTTTGGATAGGATGACTGATGATGTAAGGGCAGGAAAATAATGGTGAGAGTAACATAAAAAGTTGTTATGAATGTTGACATTAGTCAAATAACTACAATTATGTGTCGGTGGTCCAGTTGTCGGGACCTCGCTTTCGAATCAAGAAAAGAATTTCGAATTTCGAATCAAGAAGTCACGGGTTCGAATCGTGGCTCACACCAATGACTTTTCGAAATTCTTTGCAGACTAGTTGACCCGGCGAACTTCGTTCCGCATTAAAAGAAATAAATTAGTAATATTTGGATCTTAAAAAGTTCAATTTGTGCTATTTATCAGCACGCTTTATGGCGCGCAAACGCAACTGCTATGTACCGCTATGTTAATACTGTAATATCTTCGTAAATATTAGTTTAAATTACATGCTGTACAGGGCTATATTGATCTATATTAAAAGCACAATCTATTTAAGATAGTTAACTGGATGAAAATTAATGCTGTAATGTTTAAAATTGCTTCGTAAATAAGCCACTATTTCTCGTAAAAATAAAAAAATAAAAATGGTCATTGTGGGTTATCCCTAAGAGATAGACATATGCCCTTGCGGACTTTTTTTGTAGACCTTTTAGAGGTGTATAATAATGTAGTACATGGTTTTCATTTATCACTTAGGGTTCAGGCAGCGTTTTTCGATTAAAGTTTTAAATCTTGAAAATTATCACTTTTTAGTTCTACACTATACATGAATTATAGATCAAAACCACCCCGTTGACACCCTCTAACTATTAAAAAAAACCGCATCAAAATCCGTTGCGTAGTTTCAAAGATTTAAGCATACAAAGGGACATAGGGACAGAGAAAGCGACTTTATTTTATACTATGTAGTGAAGTTATGTGTGTTAAATATCGATGACGAGGCCTTAGCCGCTGCCTACACCTTCGGGTACAAAAAGGCGTGAAGTTATGTATGTGACTACAATTATAAATTGAAATAATATACATTATGTGATTTATATCTGTTGATCTTTTGGGATAATGTGGCACTTCACTGCTAAGTACGCCAGAGCTTTTCTTACTTTAATTAATTAGATACTATGATGCTGAGAAGACTATGGTAGTCGCAGTCTATGTAATGTGCGCAGAGCCATCTCACGTGCTAACTGACGCGCACTGATAACTACAGAGAGATTGGTCAAGAGAAGAGTCGTATGTCAGAGTTGTGTTTTTTTAATATAATCAGCCGTTTGCTCTCAGTCAGCCGGGAGCGAAAGAAAAACATAGGGCTGACAAGCTTACACAGCACAACACCGAAAAATGTCGGGATAACCATTCAAAAATATGGGTCAACCTAAGATAGGGCGCTGCTGCCCTGCTGGGCGGGCAGCAGCGCCCTATCTTTAAAAGGTTCACCCCCTGCGGTCTCCAACACGTCTGCCCAGCGTAGGGACTATGGGCAAAAACCTCCGATGAGAAAAGCGCGCTTACAACGGCCCCAGTTCCTGGTGGTCCCACTATTCCCGGCCAAGGCAGCGGTCGTGGTAACGGTGGGACAGGGGGTGCGAAGAATCTCCAGGTTACGGCAGGCTGCCAAAAACAACTACTCGTGGCCACTTATAATGGACGCAGTCTTCGACTGGACCAACACCTCACCGAACTCGAGGTAGAGCTGAGTTGCTTGAACTGGCATATTCTAGGGTTATCTGAAGTCCGGCGAGAGGGGGACACGATAACCCTACAGTCAGGCAACTTACTCTACTTTCGGGAAGGTGACCAGCTCTCCCAGGGGGGTGTCGGTTTCCTCGTTCACAAGGACCCTGAAGGTGATACAGGTATATGCGCCGACCTTAACATACTCTCAACTACTCATACGAGATAGCCGAGGCGATGTACGAAGATATTGCAAAAGCAATACATGGTACCGCCAAGGCTCACTACAACATTGTTATGGGGGACTTCAATGCCAAAGTGGGAGTACAAGAACGCGGTGAAACGAAAATCGGTCCATATGGCTTGGGGTGCCGAAATCACAGGGGATGCTGGATCGCCAGGTGCTGGTAAACTTCCTGGAGTCTGAAGGGCTCTTCTTGATGAATTCATTCTTCAAGAAGGGTCTCCACAGGAGGTGGACTTAGCGACTTGGAAAAGCCTAAACCAGCGAATTAGAAAGCTGATGCGGCGCGACCTTAGTCTATCGAATACTCGAGCAATCGAGGACGCGATCGAACGCAACAAAGGGTCGAAAGTGTTTGCTCAGCAGCTTGGAAGGCCCCATCTGACGGAGCTGAAAACTGCGGATGGACGTGTCATCACCTCTAAGCCTGAGATTCTCGCAGAGATCGAATCTTTTTATGGGCTCCTTTATTCCACACAGACGACCAAGCCGACGGGACACAGCGATGATGACCACAAAGCCCCGCTAATGCGTCACTACAGTGAGGACATCCCCGACTTTGCAGAAAGCGAGATTAGTGCGGCTCTCGGGGAACTTCAGAACAACAAGGCACGCACCCGGTGATGACAGAATTACTACAGAACTTCTAAAATCTGGCGGGACTCCTAGCCTAAAGGAATTAGCAAGTCTTTTTAATTCCGTCATACACCAGGGCATAACACCACAGGATTGGAGCAGGAGTGCGGTGGTGCTGTTCTTCAAAAAAGGTGATAAAACCTTACTGAAGAATTACATACCCATCTCACTCCTGAGCCGTATCTACAAGTTGTTCTCGAGGGTCGTCGCGAATCGTCTCGCTGCAAGACTCGACGAATTCCAGCCACCGGAGCAGGCCGGGTTTTGAAAAGGCTTTTTAGTACCGTTGACCACATCCTTACTGTTCGGCAGGTTGTACAGAAGACCGAAGAGTACAATCAGCCGCTGTGTATGGCATTCGTGGATTACCAAAAAGCCTTCGACTCCATCGAAACTTGGGCAGTTCTGGATGCATTGCAGCGATGTCGGATTGACTGGCTGGTTATATCGAGGTGTTGAGATGCTTGTATGACACCGCCACGATGGCTGTCCAGATACAGGACCAGGTGACGAACTCTATCGAGCTGAATCGAGGTGTAAGACAGGGATGTCATATCTCCCAAACTCTTCACCAACGCTCTGAAGGACATCTTCAAGACCCTGAATTGGACTGGACGGGGTATCAACGTGAATGGTGAGTACATCTCACATCTTCGGTTTGCCGACGACATCGTTGTAATGGCAGAGTCGCTGGAACAGTTAAGCGGAATGCTGCGCAGCCTAGACGAGTCCTCCCGGCGTGTCGGTTTGGGCATAAACTTGGACAAGACCAAGGTCATGTTCAATGAACATGTCGTGCCTGGACCGATAAGCGTCGAAGGGTCAGTTCTCGAAGTCGTAAACAAATACGTCTACCTAGGCTAAACTATCCAGTTAGGTAGACGAAACTTCGAGAAGGAGGCCGAAAGGAAGATTCAGCTGGGTTGGGCTGCATTCGGTAAACTGCGTCGGGTCTTCAGCTCGCCTATACCGCTATGTCTGAAGTCTTTGTCCAGTGCGTCCTACCGGTGATGACCTACGGTGCCGAAACGTGTCCACGTTACCACGGTATACTCGGGGTACCTCTGAAAGATAAACTCAGGAATGAGTATATCCGCCAGAGAACTGGAGCAACCGACATAGCTCGTAGAATAAGCTCGCTGAAGTGGCAATGGGCTGGTCATATCTGCCGAAGGACCGACGGTAGATGGAGTAAGAAGATCATAGAGTGGAGACCGCGTCTTGGTTAACGTAGTGTAGGACGCCCACCAGCCCGATGGTCAGACGACCTCAGAAAGGCTGCTGGAAAAGACTGGATGCGGAAGGCAGAGAATCGGATGTTGTGGCGCACATTGGGAGAGGCCTATGTCCAGCAGTGGACTGCAATAGGCTGATGATAATATAATCATGTCGAGCACATCAAACACAAAAACAGACTCACGACATAATAAAAAATTAAGCGATTCCGCTGACGCAGTGCTCCTGTGATCTTGGAACGAGCGGCATTTCACTATGAATCGATTATTGTGCCGACAGATCGGTGAAAATTGGAGATATGATAATACTATGTAAATATTGTTTGTTGTTGAAATACAATGATCTATGTATTGCTTTATGTTGTGCCGGAGGCAAAGTAAAATTATCAGAATTGGAGCCACCACCAGCAGATCCTGTAAGTTCTTTTGTTTCTGGGATTGGAAATAATTGTAAGTATTTCTTGGCCAATCAAATCTTTTTACGCTTTTTACGAAATGCTGCATGTTTGTATATTCATTTATTATACATATATTCACAAAAAAAAATATTTGTTTTTAGTAATCTAATCTTTGTAATGGCTGGACACATTTTGAAGGGACTTTTTTGTAGGTCGCTGATGTAATAAGAACTAACTTAGGCTTCTCTTATTTTAGAAAAATCTTTTATTAACTCCTATAATGCTTTTGAGGCGAAACAAAGTTTGCCGGGTCAGCTAGTACCTATAATAAGAGCCCCTAAAATATATTTGTCACACATATCAGAGATTAGTTATTTCTAAGATTTGTCAACACGAGAAAAAAAGGCGACGCATTATTTTGACACTTCAGAAATAAGATGAACCAACGAGAAATTTTAAAAGATTTTTCACGTTTTATTTAGTTATCAAGATTTTGGTCTATTCTATTAAGTAGTGAACTTTTCGTTCGTCCAGTGGTCAAGCACCCCGCGTCAGAAACAAGAAGGCGCGGATTCGAATCATGGCTCACACCAATGATTTCGCGGAATTGTTATCGGTAGTTATGTGTGATAAATATCGATGACTCACAACTTTGTGCCAGGTATATGGCAATAGGTTCACCAACTATTCCATTTTGGACGTGACAAACAAAGTTATTGTATGTCCAAAACTGAGGAATGAACCACATTAGGTACTTATAGCTCTGTTTGCTATCATTTAGTATCAGGTATATAATTGTACACTTAACAATATAATTTCTTGAGTGATACATACATTTTTATAAAAACGTTATCTTTGTATCGTAACCACTTTCCTTTTTACTGCGGTTTCGTGAGGTCCAGGTAATACAGGTAAAGATGGGTGTCAGAAGGTGCTATTTTTTAAAGATACTATTGAATGGGGAATTGGGGACCCGAAACAGCTTGGCGATGAGAGTTTTGTCCACGTCATCGAGTATTATTTAATTTCACCAGGGTGTTAAGATGAAAAGACGGTGTAAGACAAAAAGCATCAATAAAGATTTTGTGTAGTTTATGCAACATTCATATTTTAACAGTGGTAAAGACAAGCAGTTTACTGCATGAATAGGACGGCGTGACCGGTGAAATATCCCTACCTCACAGAAGATCGACGTAAAGTGGCTCATGCTGCTCATTTCGTTCGGGGAGAGATGTATCCGAAGGTCGAACTCCTTGTCCTCCTCTCCTATCCCAATTCCGACTCCTTCCCTATTCTATGTTATAGGCCGGCTACGCAACTATCTGTGTAGCATGTATCCATGGGCCGTTATATTAGCTTACCATCAGGTGATAGAAAAATTGCACTTACTTAGCTGTTTTTCCGTTGCCGTTGCTCGCAGATCGTTGCAGTTTATGTGTAGTGGTGCTTTTGGGTTTTGGTCGATTCTCCTTATTGTTGTGAAGTGTGGCGCGCTGCTCGTCCATACGTTCCGATTGACATCGCTGCAGCTGATCAAAGAACGACTCCACGGGATTGTCTTCAGATTCGGTTCGTATAACCTCAGGCTTCTTGGTCACAGTCTCCGATTCCTTCTTCTTGGCATCCGGCGTTATCTAAGAGAACATTGTAATTGTTTTAACCTAGTCAGACTCCCTTATGATAAAAGCATTTATTGTAAAAAATGTACATACTTGAATCAAAGACAACTCCTCCATGCTTTGACGTCGAATGCGTAGAGCGTGGAAAGGTGTCCGCGGCTGGTCATCTGTGGGTGGTGAGACTACAGGAGTTGTCTCTGTGTCTGGTGGCAAGCCCAACACTTTTCGCAGATCACAGATGTTCATCTGAGCAGTGGCCATACCCAGAACATCACCTAGCTAGAAGATTTGTTAAAAAAATAATAACATTAAATGCTGCTTTTTGCTTGGTGCTCTAAGCTTGTTTTAAATGATGAAACTTACATCTTTCGATATATTGTAGTGTTCGTTGGCATAGAATAGTGCCTTTTCGTGGTTACCGAGAGCAGCGTGGGCATTTCCAAGTGACCAGCACGCGCGTCCTTCACCAACTCGATCCTGAAGTTTGCGGGCCGCCGTCAAATGGCGCAGGTGGTACTCTTCAGCGGCGCGGTACTCGCGGAGTAAAGTGTAAGTGTTGCCCAATGAGTAGCACGCTTGAGCTTCGACCGCAGCATCGCCTAGCTCCTCGGCTAGTGCGAGTGTTCGTCTGAATTTAAAAAAAAGTAGAAACATTGAAGGTATCCCTATATATATATATCAACGGCATTCTATATGATGAGCAAACTTCCAGAAATCTGGTTACGCAAATGCGAGAAGCAGTTCCTCGAGGGTCCAAAAAGGTAAAAATGACAAGTGTCAGATAATTTTTCAGCTATAATCCAAGTAATTTAAACTAGACTTAATTCAAGATAGATAAAAACTGTAAATGAATTGTGCTAATACATATGAGTCTTCGCAATTTCACAACCTCTCATCATTTACTTTTTATTAAACATATTTTATTTAAAATATTTTAAAGCGTATAAACACAAAAAGGAAATATATCATCATAATGAATTCTTCATTTAAATAAACTTATAATCAAAACTGTTTACTACATTACATACAAGTCGCTTTTGCAAATGGAACATTGGTACAACTTTCGCTACCTATATATAAATATATTTCACTAGCTTATAAATAATAATTATTTGTATTCCCCTATTGAAATATATATCGCAATTAGTATATCGTTAGGATTAGTAATCCTAAATCTTTATAATTATAAAGAGTAACTTATAAATTAACGAGTCGTCATGACAATAGTTACGAAAATCAAAGAAGCGACTATGGTACGTGTAATAATTGTTCCTTTTAGCGTTCTGTTCTCTCTGGCAACCCCTTCAGGGACTTGTGCAGTTGCATATATATATATATATATATATATATATATATATATATATATATATTGCAATGTCATAACAATAAACAAACGATACAAATTTATGTTGACTTAATAACCACTAGTAACTAAAATATAATGAGTAATTAATTGGCAGAAAAATATAGAGGAAAAAAACTGTATACAATTATAATTAATATGTGAGTGAGGTGTGTAATAATTGTGCCTTATGGCGCTCTGTTCTATCTGCCTACACCGCAAGGGAATTGGCCTGAAGTTATGTATGTATGACTGCCAACATCGTGCCCAGTGTATGGCAATAGGCTCCACCACCATTCCATTCCATTTGGAACGTAATCCGACGTGTCGAGGCTTTAAGCGCTTCATTTAGGAGAAAGGCGTGAAGTTATTAATAAAAAAAACTTAATATACTGTAGTATGACGCCAACCGATCAATAGCAATAACATGCGTGTAAGACACAAGTCGCATATTTTTTATACATTTGCAATGTAAGTAGTATATGCAACACGCACAAGTGTTACGAATAGATGGCACAACAAATCGCATTATAGCTATTGAGTAATGTTAAGAAAAAAAAAGCAAAAAGCAATAGTACAATAACTCGCAATGGCTATAATTAAGGATTCAATACATAAAAAGTTTAATAATTCACATTTATGTTAATGTAAGCTGAGCATATTTAAGAATAGATGAGTGTAACATTAATATGTAAGTATGCAATAGCCGTGAAAATACAAAAGCTCAATGGTTTGAACTACATAATATACAAAATAAAAAAACCTCATCTTAAAAGCTAATATAATTTTGTTCTTGTAAGATTACTAATAAAAATATATGTTAAATCAAAATTGTTTTACTATTTCCTCTGTTATCAACATATTGTGACAGTTATAAAGATCTTTAAAAGTAGAGAAAGAAGAAGATGAGGACATTTCAAAAAGAGTATCAATATGCGTGTCACATGGAAGGAGACCTTCTGTTAGATAAATACTAAGAAGAGATCTTATATCTCTTATTTAGAGAACAGACAAACAACACCATTGTGGATATTGTACACTAAGTTACTTAACCTCTGAACGTTTCTATATATACAACTCAAACTTTATTCGGGGATAACAAATTTAAATAGGTCTTAAATTTAAATTAGCAGTTTTACGCTAAGCACGATAATTTGCTTGTGGATCTGCTAAAAGTGTGCATATCATTGGAGACGTGCTTTGTTGAATTACTCATATAGTTATTTACTTAAAATTATTCAATGAAAAACCGATTTACATACTTATAATGTTCGGCGGCGTTTTCAAATTGTCCAAGGAAAATGTGCGAGTTGCCCAGATTACTATTGGCGCGACGTTCAGCTGCCTTGTCGCCGAACTCTCTGGCGATCTGCAGCCGTTCCGTGTGGTAGTGGATAGCTCGCGAGAAATCACCCAGCAAGTAACACGTATTGCCAAGGTTACCGCAAGCACGACCCATCGCTTGCTGATCGCCAAGACTTCGCATTAACTCGAGATTCTCTCTGCGAGGGAGGATTATCAGAATAAATTATTATGATATCTCCCACATTTACACATATATGACTCGTTCTAAAATACACACACACACACACACACACACACACAGGCAGAGAGAAGGGAGCGCCATAATACACTATTCTTACACACTCGCTTCTTTGAGATGGCTACATTTCCGAACCATCAGAGTATACTTTAACACTGACACTCTCCTTCAATCCTTACAACCTCATATCTAATTATAAAAAGAAAACCTCGAATACCTACGATAAATAATTCATTGTATGTATTATTTATTATATTATTCATTGCAACTGTACGCATCTATTCATACAACTCTATTGCCGATTTTTTAAAAAGCTTAGCAATATATTGTGCCCAAAATAAAAATATATAATTGTATAATAACTTTTTCAGAGATTTTCAGATGGTAAGAATGATTAAAGAGTTATCTAAATAAGATAATTTAAAGATGTTAGAGAAAACTTAAAATTTAATGAAACATAAAATAAACATATACTCACTCATAATAAGCAACAGCCTGTGTCAAACACTCCCTCACTTCTTCAGGGTAATGTCCAGGATCATTTTGACCTATACGACCCAGCTGTTTACCTTGAGCATGGTAAACATTGCCCAGGTTGTACAAAGCACGCCCTTCACTAAGTCTATCACCAAGAGAACGTGATATTTCTAGGTGACGCATACAACATTGTATGGCTTCGTTGAATTTTCCCATCACCTTCAAAGTGTTTCCGAGATTGCCCGAAGCCTTTGCTTCTCCTAAACTATCATTCATTGTCCTGGAATAAGAACATTTATTCTTTAGAATGAAGTAGCAGAAGATCTATGAAATCATCATTAATATTTGTCAGGAATGCAATAACATTTATTAAAGGTTTCTTTATTTTTTATATTCATACTTGGAATTTAAGAAACAAAGATAACAATAGTAAACCGTCATAAGCGCGACCCTCCTGATGGTTTGCGGGACGAGGGGCGGGTGAGGTTCACGGCTGTACATGATACGATGCGATGATTCAATATCTTGAGATCGTCTGGCCTCAAGATAAATTTATTATACATACAGACATAATGATATTTTTAATAGAATGTGTTTATTCTTGTTTCATTAATTTGAGATTGATTTATATGTATTATACAACCAAATGAATTAAGCATTATAATATTTAAAAAAAATAGTTTAGTCTCGGTGGCGCAGTGGGCGAGCGCACGGCCTCTGATCCAGAGGTCCGGGGTTCGATTCCAGACACTGGCTCACACCAATGACTTTTCGAAATTATTTTCGGAAGTTATGTGTGATAAATATCGATGACTGACAAACTTTGTGCCCGGTATGGCAATAGGTTCGCCACCTATTCCATTTGGGACGTAAACATAACGGCGAGACGAGGCTTAACAGCCGCTGCCTACACCTTCGGGTAACAAAAGGCGTGAAGTTATGTTATGTTACGTTATTATACGTTTATTATTTTATCATACAAAATTGAAAAATATTTTTTTAACAATAATCATATAATTTACTAGCTGACCCGGCGAACTCTGTTTCGCATCAAAAGTAATAACTGCTGCCCCGCTATGTTAATACTGCAATATCTTCGACAAATTTGAAGTCGATAGCAGCTATAGGTTAAAAATGGGAATTTTCCATTGTTAACACCCCCGCAACCCCCCTTGTGGGTGGAATTTCGTAAAATCCGTTCTTAGCTGACCTCTACTCGGCGAAAGGAATAATCCTACCAAATTTCAAGTCGCTACGCCTTATGGTTCCAGAGATATCGTGATGAGTCAATATATAGGTGGAAATCTCTTATATGTATATATATAGATTATAAATTTTTAATGAGTCTCGGTGGTCCGGTGGTCGAGCACACGGCTTCTGATCCAGAGGGGTCCGGATTCAAATCCTGACACTGGCTCACACCAATGACTTTTCGAAATTGTTTTCGGAAGTTAAGTGTAATAAATATCGATGACTGAAAACTTTGTGCCAGGTATGGCAATAGGTTCGCCACCTGTTCCATCTGGGACGTAAACATAACGGCGAGACGAGGCTTAACACCTTTGGGTAACAAAAGGCGTGAAGTTATACTATGTTAATTTATTAACATTAATCGTTGAAAAACGTCATCGCTTGAAGATTCTTCATTTGAAGATTCCGATGACGAACCTTGTGATAATTCTATAATAAACGGGCGATACATTTCGTCGTAGGTCTTGTCTATTAGATTGCCTTTTTCTATATATTCGCCTTCTATTTTAATCACATGTTCAACATTTGGCCCATTGAGCTGGAGTATAGGTGGAAAATATTTTTTCCAATTTTAACCATTTTTGCGCCAAATTGGTAGTAAGATCAGTTGAAGCAAGTTGACCTTTGATGTGACCCCATACTAACTCTATGGGATTTAAGTCTGCATGATATGGCGGCAGACGCAACACTTCGTGGCCATGACTTTTTAAAATTTCATTAATTACATTTTTTTCTCTCGATAGGTGAAATTTGGATCAGATTATAAAGTTGTGATCTATACATTTCTGGACTGCATTCAATATTGTGCTTTTGTAGCCATCAAACATTGTTTTTTTCCATGCTGATTTGGAAGGCTTTTTGTAAATTTCAACATTATGATATGAGGCGTTGTCCAATAAATTGTCCAATGAATTTGGTAGCAAATTGGGCACTCGGTCTATTTTTTGGAATTGTGAAAATTCATATCATCATGGTAGTCTCCCGATTTACTTCTATATTTAAAAATGAGAAAACTACCATTGACGAATCCTTTTTCTCCCCCCACATGAACGACTATTAGTCTTGGCCCTGCTTCTATTTCCTTTAAGTGTCCCCTTTCTTTCTGTTTATGAGACTGCCAGCATTTACAAATTGTATGTGAAGAAATTACATAAGTTTCGTCTACATATACAATGTTCCTGCCTTCTGTTCTATATTTCTTTATTTTTAACAGATACATTTGCCTTTTGTGTAATATATCCATATTTTCCATGAACAGACTTCGCTTAGATTGCAGTTGTTTCCATTGGAATCCTATTTTATGAAGGTACTTTCTTAAATATTCGCGACCGCAAGTTAAAATTCTATCATCATTTAGCTCCTTTCTAATCGCTAGATAAATAATACTGTGTGTGTAGCACAGAAATAGATCAAGATAGAACGGCCGCGATGGCATATTTCCATACATTTCGAGCGTGTCACTTTTTTGAAAAACCACGCCCTCAGCGTGACGTCATTTTCATTGTGAGCGGAGCGACTAGTTAGGAGACACTCACATTAGATTATCGATGTTAATATCGGCAACGTGTGTTAATTTTATTATTTTTATATTTTACTAACTTTATTGATGTTCTGTAACGATAATCATAGAAAGTAAAACATGTTAAATACTTCAATCCGACATATTAAAACCTAAAACATATTTTTCCAACAGTATATAAAATTTAATT
The DNA here is from genome assembly GCA_905147225.2 of Euproctis similis. Lineage (NCBI taxonomy): Eukaryota > Metazoa > Arthropoda > Insecta > Lepidoptera > Erebidae > Euproctis > Euproctis similis. Next base: position 8,149,054 of record LR990107.1, read on the forward strand.
ATAAATATTTTACTGTCCTTGAAACTATACATATTTATTAAATATTTGCCTTTTTGTAAGGGTTGGCCTCACAGTCCTGGTTAAATAACGAAGCCGAACGTCTACATATACCTCGGTTACTGCCCATTTGAGAAGAACGAGATGATTTTCCATCGGCGATTGGTCAAATTGGTAAAAAATTATACTGTCAAATAAACTGCTGCTAATGTAATTACGAAACACTTTGGTTGAAATTTGTGGTGTTAGAATAAAGTAGGGACAAAGCAAGATATGAGCTGATACTCAAATTATTATTGAATTAATTTATCGATAAGTCCTAAGACTCAACGGTACATGGAGTGCCCATCTCTAACATTCGAATCACAGCGATTAACAGACACAGCGATCAACTGGCAGGTGTATTGTGTATTTCGTTCGATTCGACGTACATTACGCGTATAATTTATACGCGCAATGTTTTTGTATACGAGCGTTGAATGCGGACAGCAATGGATATTTATCATAACGAAAAAATATACAACTTGTGATCGTAATTATTGAACATAGTAAAAGTAAAACAATAATTTATAATCTCAAAAAAATACTTTCTACTGATTTTCTGTACTTACTGATCATACGAAATATTTCCTTTTTTCATATTTGATTCACCACTTTTGTTTTTACAATTTTTCACAGCATAATAAGGCATATATGTGACGTTTTATCTATTTTTTTACGTCCTGAACGCATGGCAGGAACGCTCGTTGCGTAATGAGAGCGAGTTTCGAAAAGCATGCAATATAGTGCAGGGTTTTGGCACGCTTGCCACGCCTATTCGCCGTTCTATCTTGATCTATTTCTGTGGTGTGTAGCAGTCGTTTGAAAAATACCACGCGCGGACACGCCCAACGTCAGTCACTGCCGATTGACAGTGACAAACTAATATTAAACAAAGCTAATTGGTTAAACAGTCACCCGCCCCGCGTCCCGCAAACCATAGGGAGGGTCGCGCTTATGACGGTTTACCTATAGTTTCAGGGAATAATCAATCTAAATACAAGGAAAAAAAACTGTGTAATTACCTAGCTAATGTCAAATCGTGTTTATGATATTTCATGGCCATATTGTAGTCTCCCAAATAAAAGTAAGCATTTCCCAGCTGGCTGTATATCGCGCTGAGGGTACGCAAGTCTTCAGTGCCGGCTTGAATGGCTGCTTGAAAAAATGCAACCCCACCGCGGCAATCGCCTGCCTTGCAAAGCCGCTCACCTTCGAGCGCCAGTTCCAAACACATAGACCCACCATCGCAGCTCTAAAATTAATTCCAAAACTACATTTTATGGTTTGTAAAAAAAAGACTAGTATTGGTTGAATATGTGGCTGAATTGAAAAGTGGTCAACATATTTCATATGAAGATTTACATTTCTCATGATTATAATCAAGACTTACCATTGAAATGTGATGAAAACGAAACTTATGAAAAAAAAGTTAAATTCGCATGTACTATTTATATTTTTTTATACGGGATAGAAGAGTAAATGAGCAGGCGTGTCACCTGAAGGTAAGCAACCAACGCCGCCCATGGACACCAGCAACACATATATATGGTGTTTGTAAGGGAGGAATCCAGAACGGATGCAAGGATAATGGTTGACGATGTAGTGCTGGAACAGGTGAATGAAATTGTATATCTTGGACGCGCTTTTAGCAGGGATGAAAGGTACACCGCGGATGTAGAAAGAAGAGTGGCGTTAGTTAGAAAATAATAATAAATGGATAATAATATTACTAGTAACTGGAGCATTGGGCCGATTGGTGGGCGCAAAAAATATTAACAGAAAAGCCTAGCTAGCAATCCACAATGCAATACTTATCCCAACGCTAACTTATGGAAGCAAGACCTGGTTATGGCAGAGTGTGCGCAAAGTATGACCCTCGCTGACCGCGTCGAAAACAAGGAAGTTAAATTGAAAGAGGTGTCGGTTTAAGAGTAAGAAAGGACATGCTCTGGTGGTTGGGACATGTAGAAAGAATGGATCATGCAATATTGACTAAGCAGATATACAATAGAAAAACGGATGGGTGTAGGAGAGGACGGCAAAGACACACAATCCATGACCAAATAGAACGTGTTCTGGAGGAAGGTGATGTTAGGAGCCTCAAAATCGACGCGCGTGCATGAAAAGAGTTATGAAAGTCAACAAAGCGAGTGAGGTGTGTAAGAATTGTGCCTTATGGCACTCCTTTCTCTCTACCTACCGCAAGGGATTTAGCGTGAAGTTAGGTATGTATATGTATGTACTATGTATTACAATCACATGGAATGGTAGAAACAGACAAGGTACGATTTTATTTACATTAGCAACTGCTACTAGTAGAACCTTCATCATATGTGGTTGTTTCGTTGCCAGCACATGTTTACAATTTAATTTGACCATAATTATTAGATAAATCTGAATGTGGAAAGAAACAAGAGAAGAGGGAGACCTAAAAAATCTTAGATGGATCGTGTAAAAGATGATATGATGGTGTTGGTGTGGAAAAAGCAAATGATAGAGACATGTGGAAAAACAACCCCATTGTACTGACACCAAGTGTTGGAAACAGAGCAAAAAGATTATGATCAATTTAATTTAACAATAGTGAAAATTAAAAAATAATTAAAAAAGTAGGCTAACTGCTTTTTAGACTAACTCCTGCACCTATTAAATTCTTCTACTTGATGGTGAGTGAGTAACAGGGCAATGTTGTTATGATAATCTGTCTTCGAAAACAGTTTTAAATCTCAATTGTGTTAAATGATTACATTGAACAAAGTAATAAGAAGGGTCATTATTAATAAATAATTATGTTTTCCTAACATAAATTAAAATAGTGTATACCTCTGGATAAAATAGTGTTACAATAAATCTAACAATGGCTGTCCACTTAAACTCTTTCTGATATCAAAAGTCTCAAGGAGCTAGATCCGGTTAGAATTCCGACTTTTCATTAGACATTCAGTTAGAATGACTGACTCACACCAATGTTATTCCAGAATTCACGAGAGACAAACGATATGACTAACAAAATTATGCCTGTATATCACAATAGATTTTACAGTGAAATATACATATATATATATATATATACATATATATATATATATGTATATTTACTTATACTAAATATTTTATTAGATTTTCATTCTGCATATCATTACATAGTATAAAGCAAAGTCACTTTCCGCTGTCTGTGCCCTTATATGCTTATATCTTTAAAATCACGCAACAGATTTTGATGCGGTTTTTTTAATAGTTAGGGAGTGTCAATAGGATGGTTTCGATCTACAATTCATATATGATGTTGCACAGAGAAAAAGATAATTTTCAAAATTTTGCACTTTAATTGCAAACGCTGTCTGAACCCTGAGTGATAGATCAAAACAATGTTCCACATTATTAATCACCTTCACAAGATCTATAAAGAAGTCCGCGAGGGCATATGTCTACCTCTTAGAGATAACCAACAATTACCATTTTTATTTTTTTACTTTTTACAAGATTTAATGGCTTATTTATGAAGTGATTTTAAACATTACAGCATTAATTTTCATGCAATTATGTTTTATATAGATTGTGCATGTGATGACGTTTTACAGCATGAAGTTTAAAACGAATATTTTGGAAATTATTGCAGTTATAACATACGGGACAGCAGCTAAAGCCAATAAATAGCACAAATTGAATCTCACATTATCTACTTACTCATTTGTTACTTTTGATCCAGAACAAAGTTCATGGGTCAGCTAGTGACTTAATAAATTAAACTGGTCAAATGAGATACTAATTATATTTCTAACACTAATAATAACATATATATCTATTTTTTTTAAATTGTGAACTATTTTGTTTATTGTTTATTATATTAGTTTGTGGTCCATTTAGCTGCTAAATTAATTTGTATAGAGTAATGTGAATGAAATAAATGAACATTTTGAAAACTACACTTCGAGATATTTTTACATTTATTACTACTTTCATTAGCGAATAAGTTTTATTTATTTATAAGTGAACAAGGTTATTTTCAGTGATGGTTCTCCTTGATATTTTTTGTACTTACTAAACTAGGTCAAATGCATATATGTATGTATTTGATCAAAGCGAGGTACAATTGTTGATTGTATAACTTTTAACTATTTTTACATGGTTCAAAATACACTTTTTATTATTTAATTTTAAATGTCAGTGTAATAATTTGAAATGAAATAAAACACAATTTATATGAGATAATATCATTCATATGTTAGCATCATTGCGTTAAGTATCTAGAATATAGAACTTTATATGATAATCCAACCAAAGAAAAATTAAAGTGGTGCTAATCTATGAAGTATTATTAACTGTTCATTGATTTCTATTTATAATGAAAGGCGAACCTATTCAATTCGCAATAACTTTTCTTTGTATACGGATAGGGACATAGACAGACAACAATTTCCGTAATAAGAAGCGCAACATGAGTCATGAAACACAAAAATATTTGCAAATTGATCTTCGTTCGATGATGATGATTCGTACTCTTAGCAATTTTGCCTTGTGTCGTATAATTAAACGGGGACAACGGGAGAAAATTAAAATTTATTTAATGAATTACTATTACTCACCTGTGGGTCTATAGAGAGATTCTCAGCGCTGGCACTGACAGACATTGTAGCAAATTGTAATCAAAACGTGCGACAACAACAGTAATTACTTTTATATTATAAAAAATATAAGAATCATAATCAATGATTGGGGTTTTGTGTTTATTCTTATTACTGGGCGTGTTATTTAATTGAACCACACACACATTTCTCTTTCCAGTTGTTAGGACTTAGCCACTCTTTAGTTCGTTCTTAACTTCATTTCATACTTCAAATGGCACAGAGCATATAAATATTGTTCAAATGGTATCTGTGTTACCATACAATGTCGACTGCAGATTCTACTATACTCTGTCCACGATAAGAATGGTTTATTGACATGCCCATGAAGTTTCGTATTGTGTCCGATAAAATTTCCTTAATTCATACATAAAATAATAAACTTCATGAATGATGAAAGTGTACCGCCCACGTAGTGATGAGCCAAAAATAACAATTTCTACAATTGTGCTACAGAAATATATAATCAGTGTATAATCGATAGATATAAATGCTAGTTTATCAATTTTATTTAAATCTGTACATATAAATGAAATTTAAGTGTCTGTTTGTAATATTGAAATAACGTTACTGCTCTCTACTATAATACATACATTATTATCCTTGAAATAAAGTTGTCATTGATGAACGAATTTCTTAAGCGTTTATGTAAATATGATTTAATAAATCGATTAAATAGTACGAACGATCTTACTTTCGGATATCACCAATTTGACGACGACCTGGCGACCTGTCAAAAAATCATTTATATGGTGGACAGAGTATAGTAAACTAAATTGAATGCTCCTAATATAAGTTCTTGGAATATTTCGTAACAAATATCTATATTTATTTGATAATATTATTAGTATGAATAAGCATTCCTAATTTAAATGTGATTTATCTGCATAAAAATAATAATTCGCTTTCGCTTTTGTCTTAAGTTATAAAAAAATAATTACAGCGTCTCAAAATTTTTCGTTCTTACAGTCAGCTTTTTCGGTCAGGTGCTGAGTACAGGTAAAATAAGTAACATGTTGTGGTTTATGGTTTCCAAAAGCTGACTATGTATCGTATAGACTATTACTCATTTATGCATAGATTTAGCCTAGACTATAATAGATGACACATGTCATGAAAAATGTACTAATATTCATCTCTGACAGCGCAACCGCGTCGATTTTCAGGATATTTACATTTCAACACATTAGCATTAACCATGTAATAGTTGACACTTTCAAGTGCATTTTACGCACACATTGATAAGTCACTCACACATCAACAACCCATTTTTGGTCTCGTTGTTTGGGTGACTATTGCCGTTCTATTACTCTTATATCTATGCATTTATGTCAGTGCTCGACGTTATTTGTTTGATTTTTTAGTTTATATTAGGAAAGAATCGTAGCCACCAATTTTAAAACAGAGGTTTAAATTCAAATGGCAGTTTATGACCGCATATCCATATCCCTTAATAATTACTAGAGATGTGACGGATAATAGTTTGGCCGGATACTGGATATTCGGCCAAACATGTGGCCGAATAGCCGGATATCCGGCCGCCGGATATTTGGCGGAACTTAGCCGTTTGGTGCATTGCATATTTGCGTAGGCGGCCCGCGAACTATCGGGTGGATTCGGTTAGATTCGGGTCTTTTCGTGAAGATGGAAACGCGATAACCTGTGAGCTGGATTTTTATTTCAAGTCAGTGTGAATCGTAGGCAATCGTGACCCTTATACTTGGTGTGCAGCTGATGATAAACAATACCCAAATTTAACAAAGTTTGCCTAGACTTGAAAGATAGACTTTCGGCACCTTGCAGCAGTATGTACAGCGAAACACTTTTTCCACTTGCTACTTCTCAATGCAGAGAAATTAGTATTTATTCACCATAATTTGCCCTTAGTGCAGTATGAGCAATAATTAATTAATTATCTTTCTATTACATTCATTTTGCAATTGTGTGATTAAAAATTTAAACTAATTATGTTTCTTATGTGATACTAAAGCTAACTAAATAAAGCAAATAATTACTTAAAAATATGTTTTTTATCCAGATTTTTTTATTTCGGCCGGATACCTATCCGGCCAAATAGTAATTATCCGGTATCCGGCCGGATAATATTAAGGCCACCGGATAGACTGGATACTGGATAGTTACCGGTTATCCGTTACATCTCTAGTAATTACTATTTTCAAAGTTTAACAGAACACAATACCTTAAATCAGTGTTACTCCCTACCCCTTTTTACAAGGCCATTCTCCACCGAACCAGTTTTAGCAAACATTACGAAACAAATCTGTAAAAACAAAAAAACGAGTTATTTCGTGTTTATTTGAAAAAAGGTTGGGTATTTACTTTAATTTTACTTGAATTTTATTCCCATGCGCGTGCGTGAAAAGAGTTATGAAAGTCAAAGAAGAGTGTAACAATCGTACCATAAGGCACTCTGTTCTCTCCGCCTACCCAACAAGGGCTTTAGCGTAAAGTTATTTACACTTTATTTTCCCTTGACTAAAGTAATAGGTAAGTTATATCATACTGAAATAAAGTGACAATAAATAAAATCAAATAGGTACTTACCAATAACTTTGTCTCTAATTATGTAGCTGTTGTATTGGGAATGTCAAATGGATATTTTTGAGATATGCTTTTTTGTTAAATTTAACATCATTGTCTAGCATTGCATTTAAATAACCCAAAGTGAATGGGTTAAAGTCGTGACTAGTCTAGTGTTATAACTAATCAAACAGCCCTAAAACGAGCATTAATGTAAATTTGGATAAGCAACTAAATATGCCTACTTGTTTAAATTATTCAAATAATACGCTAAGCATATCTACAATTACATGATCTGTGAAATATGCTAACGTTAATAAAACCTTAAACTACCGAAAAGGTACAAAAGCAGTAACTGTTTGTAACACTGACTTCTGTGACAGCTTGTTCAAAGCCATACTAAAAAAAAATTCAACTTGTTGGCGAGCCTTGCATCTGCCAAACTGGCATATATATAGAAAATAAAAAACCTTTTCCGTTAGAGCCGTTGCAGATTAATGTTTTCATTTTAAAAGTTATCTTTTAATACTTTGTAAGTATTAGGAAGAAGGAAAAAGTCCAAATCAACGATTTAAAATACTAACTTTTATGTTATAAACTAAAAATAATTAAGTTATACATTAGCTGGCCAATGAGAAAAATAAATATTACTTAGTTCTTATGTGTAATTATTTTGTTATGAAGATATTTTTTTTTATGTTTAAACAAAAAGTTTCCATTGTTTGCTGTGTGGTCTCTATTGGCGCTATCGTCGTAGCAAAAATATACAGCATTTAGCAACACTGAGTTGCAACGTTTAAGATTTCATCGACTTTATAAAAACAGTTAATCGTTGTAAGTAAACACTCGAGGAAAATGTGAGGTGGATAACCGTGAACGAGCTTTTGAGAAATGCTCCAATAATTTTTACAGTTATTGATTACAATTACATACAATTTTCCCCCCTAAATTTGTTATTATAGTATTATAGTAGATTTGTGAGGAAATATAGGGTTATTATTTGTAAAGAAATATTCACACAGCGCTAATTCATTTTTACTGCGCTAGATGGCGCTGCAAGGACTCCAATTATATACTACACAATATTTCCGTCTCGGGTTGTCTTGTTAATCTGATCGTCCATAGGTACATTATCCAAACTGATGGCTGGCCTCGAACTTTGTTTTTTTTTTATGGGATAGGAAGGCATACGAGCAGGCGTGTCACCTGATGGTAAGCAACCAACGCCGCCCGTGGACACCAGCAACACATATAGTGTTACTGTTGCGTTGCCGACCTTTAAGGGATAGGGGATAGGAAAGGATGGGGAAGGGGAGGGGGGCTCTGGGTACCTCTCTCACCGAACGAAATGCGGCATGAGCCACTTTACGTCGGTCTTCTGAGAGGTCGTGGTATTTTATGGTATATTTTGTTCCGCAACAAAAGTAATAAATAAGTAAATTTTTGATTTATCACTTTTTCTTTACTACATCATACATGAATTATAGATAAAACCACCCCGTTGATGCCCTCTATCTATTAAAAAACCGCATCAAAATCCGTTGCGTAGTTTCAAACATCTAAGCATTTATGGGCACAGACCGCTGTCTGTGCCCATAAATGAGCGACTTTGTTTTATTCTATGTATGTAATATTGTATCAAGTCATTTAAGAATATGTTTTTATTTTTAGCTTTTTTAGAAATTTATTTGTGAGTAGCCCATGGCTATTTGAAATTTAAAAGCCACTGCCTACACTTTCCGGTAGATAAAGGCGTGGAGTTATGATTTATGTTTTTATTTTTATTTGAATTTTAACACATCTAGAATTACATACACACACACTTCACTAGTGGTAGAGCCAAGCAGTTCGCTGCATGAATGGGCCGGCTCGACCAGTGAAATAACAAGGCCTCTCAGAAGACCGTCGTAAAGTGGCTCATGCCGCGTTTCGTTCGGTGAGAGAGGTACCCGGAGGCCCACCCCCTTCCCCGTCCTTTCCTATTCCCTATCCCTTAAAGGTCGGCAACGCAACAGTAACACTATATGTGTTGCTGGTGTCCATGGGCGGCGTTGGTTGCTTACCATCAGGTGATACGCCTGCTCGTTTGCCCTCCTAGCCCATAAAAAAAAACACAACTGCTCGCCAATTCCCTTGCGGGGTAGGCAGAGAGATCAGAGCGCCATAAGGCACGATTCTTACACGCCTCACTCGCTTCATTGACTTTCATAACTCTTTTCATGCACGCGCGTCAACTTTTGAGGCTCCTAACATCTATTTGGTCATGGAATGTGTGTCTTGGCCGTCCTCAACTTCTACATCCATCCGCTTTTGCATTGTATATCTGCTTAGTCAGTCTTGCATCATAATATTCATACTTTCTACATGTCCGAACCATCGGAGCATTCCCATTCTTACTTTTACACCGACACTCTCTTTCAATTCAACTTCCTTTCTTACAACCTTGTTTTCCACGCGGTCAGCGAGAGTCACTCCGCAGATTTTGCGCAGTGCCCTCATTTGTACCGCGTTTATCCTACTTTCTCACTACATCACTCTGCCATACCAAAAATTTAGCGTTGGGATTAGGACTACATTGTCAATTGCTAGCTGGGCTTTTCTGCTAATGTTTTTTGCGCCCAGGAATCTGCCCAACGCTCCATTCACGCTATTTCCTATCACCACTCGTCTTTCTACATCCGCCGTGTACCTTCCATCCCTGCTAAAAGCGTATCCCAGATATACAATTTCATTCACCAGCACTACATCATCAATCATTATCCTTGCATGCGTTCTGGATTCCTCCCTTTCAAACACTATAACTTTCGTTTTCGTCGCATTCAACTGCAAGCCTTTAATCATGCCATCATCTTTCTTATTAGTGACTAGTGTTTGCAGGTCCGACGGCGATTCGGCTAGAAGCACGGCGTCATCTACGTAAAGCAGGCAGCCCACAATCAGGTCACCCATTCGCATCCTTACATTCATCGATCTCACTCTCTGGAGACAACTGTCCAGGTACAGGATGAACAGGCGAGCGGACAGCACGCAATTCTGTCTGACCCCGATATTGATGTCAAACCAGAGAGACAAGCCGCCGTCAACACGCACACTCGCTGTGCAGCCCTCATATGTGGACTGCACAGCACGCAGCAGTGCGCCGCCCACCCCGTATGCCGGGAGTATGTCCCACAGATCCTTTCGTAACACCCTGTCAAACGCTTTTTCCAGATACACAAAGCCGCAAAAGACCTTTCGGCTAATAGCCAGTTGTTTCTAGAATTAATAACGATTTATAGAATTTACTCAATGTATCTACTATTAAGTAGGTAACGTTTTTGGCTAAGTTGAACACCTGGGCCAATATTTTAAAATAGCGAAGTCACACCGTTGTTTTAAAAAAAACCAGAAAATTTCTAACGAACTTAGGATAAAAAACAAATCAAAATAGCTTTTGTTTTTCACAGAAACTTCATACAAAAATAGTCAATAAATATCGGTAAGCTGTCCAACTTTACGAGCAGTAGTCAGCAGTCAGCAGCGTAATCAGCAGAGCTAAGCGTTCCCGCCCGAGATTTAACTTGTGGGCCCAAGTCCAAGTAGACCAAGACAACCGAGGCCAAGTAGACAAAAAATCTAGGTAGGTACTTACTTGTTTAAAAAAATAAACAAGGTATATTACCGATACCGTAGATAGCTCCAGGCTAGTTGCCGTTGATGCACGTAACGGGGGGTGCTCGTTAGCTATGCAAATATAATGGTGGAGGGCGGAGAATGCGGGGGGGAAGGCCCGCAATCTGATCACCGCCACGCCCTCTATGATTACTGTTACAAAATCGCAGAGAATTTGTCAAATATTTGTAGAACTATTCTAATCAAAAAAGTATTATAGTTGCTTTGGTACTGTATTCGGTGACGTGCAATAGTCAGTTGTGAACAGATTTCAACTATTAATCAATAAACTAGATAATAATTAGTCAATATAAACCTAAGGTTTCAGATAAATATTATTTAAAAGTTAGCCTCTACACAGTCTAACAGTCTCGGTGGCTCAGTGGTCGAGCACACGGCTTCTGATCCAGAGGTCCGGGTTCGATTCCAGACACTGGCTCACACCAATGACTTTTCGAAATTGTTTTCGGAAGTTATGTGTGATAAATATCGATGACTGAAAAACTTTGTGCCCGGTATGGCAATAGGTTCGCCACCTATTCCATTTGGGACGTAAACATAACTGCGAGACGAGGCTTAACAGCCGCTGCCTACACCTACGGGTAACAAAAGGCGTGAAGTTATGTTATGTTAGCCTCTACAAATCGCCACAAAGATAAGAATCGATCTGTAATTAATATGTACAATACAAAACAAATACTAAGTACAAGTATAAGTTTAACAAAGTGCATTCAGGCCAATGGATCTAGGAGTCGAGGACGGCCACGATACACTTTCTAAGACCAAATAGAACGGATTCTAGAGGAATGTGTGTTCAAGATTCATAACAATCGACGACCGATTATGACAAGAGTTATGAAAGTCAAAGAAGCTAATGAGGCGTATAAGAATTGTGCCTTTTGGCGCTCGGTTTTCTCTGCCTACCCAATCTGGGACTTGGCGTGAGGTTATGTATGTATAGATAGATATGTGTACTACCTATTTAAATAACATGTGACATCTTCTCATCATCATGTCTTCATGTGAGAACCAACCACCGAAAGGCAATATAACATATAGGTACGTGGAAGTAGATAATTTTGAATAAAACACAACTTCACGCATTTGTTACCCGAAGGTATAGGCAGTGGCTGTTAAGCCTCGTCTCGCCGTAATGTTTACGTCCCAAATGGAACAAGTGGCGGACCTATTGCCGTACCGGGCACAAACTTTTCAGTCAACGATATTTATTACACATAATTTCCGAAAACAATTTCGAAAAGTCATTGGTGTGAGCCAGTGTCAGGATTCGGACTCGCGTCTTCCAGATTCCGCGGTGATCGACCATTCGACCACCGAGACATAAAATTTATATTTAGGGCAAAATTTAATTTCGCGTAGTATTAGTTGGTTAACCGTTAGCAGTTTATAATTTATTTACGTAGTTATTTTCGTTCATTAATTATATGTACCACGGACATAATGCTGTTTCGACATAATGACCTATTCAATAATTCTGGACAATCAAAATAAATATTCTTTATCGAATAAGTGGCCCAACGTGCAAGCGGGTCACCTGATGGCAAGCAACCACCGCGCCCATGCAACACAGATAGTGTCACAGTTGCATTGCCAGCCTTTAAAGGAATAGGATGTTAGAGGGTGGGGTGGGTCTACGGATACCTTTCTCCACGAACGAAAAACGCGGTATGAACCACTTTACGTCGATATTCTTAGAAGCCATTTATGCTGCGCACTACGTGACTTTGCCGCATTGAAATTCATCATACCACATAATATATACTGGAGTTTCGTACATACCAGAGTCTGACTATTATACCAGTGGTTTTGAAGACAACATTGTTCTCTGCTTACCCCACAGAGGTGAGGTTTTTTAATATAATTTATATTTACAAGTACGGGAGGAATCCAGAACAGATGCAAGGATTATGATTGATGATGTAGTGCTGGAACAAGTGAATGAAATTGTATATCTTGGATGCGCTTTTAGCAGAGATGGAAGGTACACCGCGGATGTAGAAAGACGAGTGGCGATAGGAAATAGCGTAAATGGAGCGTTGGGTAGATTCCTGGGCGCGAAAAACATTAGCAGAAAAGCCCAGCTAGCAATCCACAATGCAGTCCTGATCCCAACGCTAACTTAAGGAAGCGAGAGCTGGGTATGGCAGAGTGTGCATGAAAGTAGAATAAACGCGGTAGAAATGAGGGCACTACGCAAAATCTGCGGAGTGACTCACGCTGACCGCGTAAAAAACAAGGTTGTAAGGAAGGAAGTTGGTTTGAAAGAGATTGTCGGTGTAAAAGTAAGAAAGGGCATGCTCCGATGGTTCGGACATGTAGAAAGAATGGTTGATGCAAGACTGACTAAGCAGATATGCAATGCAAAAGCGGATGGATGTAGGAGTCGAGGACGGCCAAGACACACATTCCATGACCAAATAGAACGTGTTCTGGAGGAAGGTGATGTTAAGAGCCTCAAAAACCGACGCGCGTGCATGAAAAGAGTTATGAAAGTCAACGAAGCGAGTGAGGCGTGTAAGAATCGTGCCTTATGGCGCTCTGTTCTCTCTGCCTACCCCGCAAGGGATTTGGGGTGAAGTTATGTATGTATGTATGTACAAGTACTATGTTGGGAGTTTATGTAGTTTAGGCGTCCATCACGGACTAACAACGTGACGCGTAATGTATTAAGATAAATGTACTGGATAATTACATACTGGACATTTACTGACTATTATTTAAAATAACAATTTCGGACAGTTATAACATAAATAGTAGTAAGAATTATATTTATAATGATATCAATTATTTCATTTAATAACCAATCAATATTTCACAATCAGGTAACGCCATGTTACGCCATGACAAGGATTATTTCCAATTACATAACATACGTTTCTTTTATATTATGAGAAACTTATTAAGGATTGTATAAAATGAGTACATATGTATAATATACAAATAATAATAATATACTAAATACTAATAATATAATACTTTCAAGAATCAATATCGTTATGATATTAATTCTGAAAGTATTAGTTATGAATATCCATACAGTATTTGTATTGATGTTAACATTTAAACATCAAAAACACGAAATGATTAAGTTTAAGGAGTTGCTATTAAGTGCCGCTAGATAGCGTCCTGCGCCGCATATACGTCCCTTAAACTTTATTATAAAAACAAATGCCAATATTTATTTTGATGACTTTTAGCTATAATTAAAATAAATGTAATAGAATCATGTCATAGATATTTTGACACAATATAAAAATAAATAAATAATAAATAAGCTTTTCTCATTGCAAAGTACGGCTTTATCGAACATCCTTAAGCCCTAGAACATACCAAAAAATGTAAATATGTATCTACCATGTAAATAATACTATATTTGAACACATTTCATAGCTATAAGTCAGTTGTTCTGATATGGTATATCTAAATTAATTACTTATTTTTGTAATGCCTATTATAACATCACTACCTACTTACCACTAGATGTGTCTGCACGATTTAAATTCAAGCCAACGGAATTTCGGAGCTTACATATGCATGGCAGCGTTAAACGCGTTAAATGGTTTCAAAACGAATTAGAAATTTCACTTCAAAAACTTAATAAATAGGTGAAGTCAGGAGACTTAAAAACCGACGTGCGTGTATGACAAGCGAAAGTAAAAGAAGCGACTGAGGCGTGTAAGAAACATGTCTTATGGCGCACTTTCCTCTCTGCCTACCCCGCAAGGGATTTGCCTTGAAGTTACGTATGTATGTGAAAACATCATATTATATAATTAATATCGATATTCGGATATACTAAACACACATTGCATATGTACCAAATGCCAACATTGTACAAAAGCACATACTCGTAGTTCTATTACCAAAAATCAAAATCGACAGATATCGATACCGGCATGTTGTTTTGTTCCAACTCACATAGTATGTAATCATGTTCTAATGCAATGTAATATAACTTTTATGTCGATATCTATAAGGTTCTTAATTTATAAATGATCGTATATCAAGGTGTAGTGACTTGCAAAGGCGCGGTGGTCCTCCAACAATCGTCGACCAATTGATACCTACGATAAATCTATAGGCTAATGTAGCAGTTCAGAGAATGAATTGCTATCGCATTGCTATCGTATTCGATACAAATCATCGATTGGTAGATGCTGTGGAAACATATTTATCCGGTCTTCAACAGGCTCCTAGTAATTTACTGATTTTTGATTACAATGACACTTGTGATTGAAATGATTTATGTATTTATGTATTATAATAACAATCAGGGCCCTTACTAACCCCGTTTCTGAATGAAGAAGTCTTGTAATTGATTCTGGGCTAACATCAATGACTTCTCGGAGACCTTGCAATTGATCGACTTATGTTCCGCTACCTGTTCCGTTTGGGACGTAAAAAAATCTTCGAGGCTTAACAGCCGCTGCCTAGGCTACTTGGTAGCAAGAAGAGTGAAGTTATAAAAGGGGAACACATATAAGTAGAAAAAACGCGCTATAATGAAGTCTAAATTATATCTTGTTGTCTCTGTGTCCAACTACTCTGCATAAATATTGTTGTCGCTGGCGACATGAAAAGGCTGGCATCACCGCAACTCAGAATGATATATGGAGAGGTTGTGACGCGCGGCTTTGATGCCGTTTTGATGCCCCGTCAATATCTGTTACTGGGTCGAGTGGTCATCGAAGGATGCCCGACAAGAAAACAAATATGTTTTATTTGGATAAGGCAAACATGCTTCGTAATGGTCGCAGTTCGAACTCAGTTCCATTTCATTTGATCTGAATAATGTTATGATAGCATTCCAGATTACTAAGGACACAGGTATAACTAACTTGTAAATATATAGATAGTTTATTTTAGCCATGTACTATCTACATTTGGCTAAATATTTGGACATTCGACGTGTTATGCTGCTGCCTACACTTGCCCTCATAAAAGGCGTGAAAATCCAAAAAAAGAAATAACAAAGTATTTCAATAATTTTAATTAGTCACAAGAAACATTGAAAGATCCGAAGAAGAAGAAGAAGAAGATAATTAACATCCGAGTATCTGTTATATATTTTCATATTTTGATTAATACAAAAAATAAAGTGATTTCAATTCCCGTATATTCTTATTCTACTTATTATAGTATAAATGCCTTATCCAATCGATGCGATTTATACAATTTCAAGTGCTGTTAGTCATATACCTATCAGGTCAGAGGTCAACATTCCTCTCCAGGAGGCAAAACACCATTGGCAGGAAACTCACTTCTTTCCTGTACAATATTTTGGTACGTACCCATGTATGTATTCATTGGCATTAATAGCTACATAGTAATAATACATACCTTTTTTTTTTTTTTTTTTTTTACGCGAGGAAATGCTATATGCACACCCCCCGCCTGGGGACGGCAAGGGGGTAGTGTGGGACTCCCAAAACAGCAAACTGTAATCCGATCCTAAGGTTACCCACTAAAACCTCGCGGCGGCCTTCCTCCGGCGTAGGGGTGGCCGAGGACAGTGCATAAGCCCTCTGGTCCACCCCGCCGTCGCCCCCCTCTGTTACGAGGGGGTGCTCATCCTCAGGGAGCCTCGGCGAGGCTCCCCCTGGTGGGGCGGCCCCGACCACGCACTCTAAAAGGCGCGCGGCCGGCGGCGCCCCCGACGACCCTCCCCAGTCGCACCGGGGGGTCACCCTTCCCGAGCCGCGACCCGGGCGCACCCGCGGGGTGTGCGCCCTCGCAGCCCGTCGGCAGCGGCGATCACTGAGCTCGCCGCCGCCGCCTTCGAGCGGGATCGGCTCTCTCCCGACCCCGCTCGGCGGCCTCCTTCTGGAGCATCACTGCTTCGCAGAAGGAGACCACGACCCTCCACTCCTCCTCTCCCGCCAGCATTGCCGCGATCAACGCCGGCGGGGACAAGTCTCGCCCGATCCCGTCGACCAGGACTCGGCGCTCGGCCGCCCAGGCCGGGCAGACCTCCAGCGTGTGCTGGGCCGAGTCCAGGTCGGATGCGCAATGGTGGCATCTCGCCGTCTCTTCACGTTTTATTCGACTCAGATACTCACCGAAGCACCCGTGCCCGGTGAGCATCTGAGTCAACCTGTAGGTGACAGTGCCCCATTTACGGAGCACCCAGGCCTCGAGGTGGGGCAGGACGGCTCCGACGGCGCGTGAACGCGCAGAGCCCTGGAGGACCAGCGCGTCGCGCCAGTCCCCCAGGACCCGCCGGAAGGCCTCCCGCCCCCGCACCTCGTGACCCCGCGCGTCCGGGCCCCCACCTCCCCGGCCGAGATCGTACGCGGCTGCGTACATCTCGGCCAGGATGATAAAGGGAGGAGAACGCGCGAGGACCGTCGCCGCCTCGTACGATATCGTACGGTAGCCCCGTACGATCCGTATGGCCATAATCCGCTCCAGGCTCCTCAGCAGAGCCCTGGAGCGGGAGGCCCCCGCAAGGTCTCGCGACCAGACGGGGGCCCCGTAAAGGGCCACGGACCGCACGACGCCACCGTAGAGACGGCGAACTCCCTCTCCCGGTCCCCCGAGGTTGGGCAGCAGGCGGTGCAACGCGCCTGCCACCCGTCGCGCTCGGGGGACCATCCTCACGAAGTGCTCCTCGAAGCTCCAGCGGCTGTCCAGGGTGAGGCCGAGGTACTTCATGTACCTGCCCACCGGGAAAGCCGTGTCACCCACCTGGATCCGCGTGGCCGGTGGCTCCCGGCCCCGAGAGAGCCGGTGGAACCACAGCGCCTCACTCTTGTGAGGCGCCACCTCCAAGCCCAGCCCGCGGATCCGTCTAACGACGATTGCCACCACCAGCTCAGCGAACCTGAGCGTACGCTCGAAGTCGGGCCCCGTGGCGACCACCAGAGTGTCGTCTGCGTAGCAAACGACACTCACGCCACGGGGCAGACTGGTGCGGAGGACCGGGTCGTAGGCGAGGTTCCACAGCAAGGGTCCGAGCACGGACCCCTGCGGAACCCCGCACGTCACCTCCTTCCTCTGCTCCGTCCCGTTCCGGTCGACATAGTCCACCCGTCTCCCCTGCAGGTAGGCCCCGATTACCGACCTTAGGTAGGGAGGCACCTCGTGGTATACGAGGGCCTCCCTGATGGCCGGCCAGGGGAGGGTCCCGAAGGCGTTGACGATGTCTAGCGACACCGCCAGCGCGACCCCCCCGATCGGACTGCCGGTTCCGACAGGGCCCGCACCCGACGCACCGCGTCAATGGTCGAGCGCCCCTGCCGGAACCCGAACTGGCAGTCCGATATGTCCGGGCCCACCTGCGACAGGTGGCTGCTGATACGGGCGGAGATAACCCTTTCAAAGAGTTTCCCCGCCTCGTTCAGCAGGCATATCGGCCGGAACGAAGACGGAGCGTCTCCGGTCCTCCCTTGCTTCCTGATGAGCACCAGTTTCGCCGACTTCCAGTCGAGGGAGAACACCCCGCGGTGGAGGCAGTTAGTGAACAACTGCCTCACCTTGCTCCCCAGGACTCCCAGAGCGAGCGCCAGGACCCGGCCCGGGACTCCAGCTCGTCGGACCACGGAGTGTGGTCCGACTGAGACGGAGGAACCGAGGGACCGCCCTGGACCCTAGGGAAGAGTCCGTCCACGACTCTCCCCACGACTTCCGGGTCCAGGGTTTCCTTCAACGGAGGGACCCACGGGGTCAGCTTGCCCAGTACCATTTTGTACGGGCGTCCCCATGGGTCCCTGTCCAGTCCCTCGACGAGCTCTTTCCAGGACCGCTCGCGAGCCGCAGCGATGGCGACGCATACGGCGTGCGCGGCGGCCCCGTATTCCCGTCTGGCTCTGAGAGCCTCCTCGACCGTGGTTCGCCTTCTTCTGCGGGCTCTTTTGTACCGGCGGCAGGCGACAAAAGCGGCCTTGCGAAGCCGCTCTATCTCCTCGCTCCACCAGTACATGGAGCCCCGCCGGGGCGGCCCGACTCGCGGCATCGACGCGTCACAGATCGACGTCATTGTGTCGCGCAGCCAGGCCGCTTGCGTCTCGGGATCGGGCGACCCCGCTCCCTCCGCCCAGTCCGCGACGCTGGCGGCGGCCATGACCATGTCTCGGTCGAGCCGCTTGAGAGACCAGCGCCGCGGAGGGCCGCTGGTCTGGCGCGGGCGGCTTGGGCGGCGGAGCGACACATCCAAAAAGATGTGTCGGTGGTCAGACAGGTTGACCACTTCCTCCGCCACCCGCCATCCGGTCACCATGGCGGCGGCCGAGAGAGTCGCCCACGATAGGTCGATGACCGACTCCCCCTGCCACCGCACAAAGGTGCTGACCGACCCCCGGTTGAGCAACCGGAGGTCGAGTCCTGCTGCCCACTCCAGAAGCGTCTCTCCTCTCACGTCGTCCCGGGCGTCACCCCACTCGCTCGAGTGAGCGTTGAAGTCGCCCAGGACGAATACCGGACGGGAGGCGCAACCGCGAAGGCGGCTCGTCAGCCCGTCCAGGTATGCCTCGTAGGCGGCGAGGCCGCTGTTCGGAGAGACGTAGCAGCCCACTACGACCATGGATCCCCACTCCACGGCGACGTAGCCTGGACCTTTCCACAGGAGGGAGCAGTAGCTACCCTCAGCCCAGTAAATGGCCACCAAGCCCGCGTCGTCCCCGAACCATCGCGGGTGGACGGGGACGTGATTGGGCTCGGCGACCACCGCCAGGGCAACCGAATGCTCAACCACCGTCTGCGCAAGCAGGTCTTGCGCAGCGCGGCGGTTATTCAGGTTGCCCTGGAGAAAGCGGGCGTGGAGGTCCGTTATTGGACCTCCATTGTTCCGCCCGCCTGTCCCCTAGCAGGGGAGGGTGGCCTCGCGGCCGCCGCCTTCCTTTTAGGTGGGGAGCACTTTTTGCCCCCCATCCTGTGATCGGCTCTGCAGCCCAGTTCTGAGCAGACCGGGCAGCGAGGAGCGAGCGCGGTGCACGCGCTAGCGATGTGGCCTGCCACGCCACATCGGTAGCACCGCCCGCTCCTATCCACGGCGCAGGGGCACCTCGCACGGACGTGCCCCTTCTCGAGGCACCGGAAGCACTGCAGCGGCCTTGCCGCCAGTGCCTCGACGCGCGCCGAGGTCCACCCAATCAGGACCCGCCGCTGAGCCGCTATTTTTCTGGCGACCCCGAGCGGGCACCTGACCCAGGCCGAGCCTAGCCGAGACGGGCTGGAGCGGATCTCCCCGACCTTTACGTCGGTCGGGGCGCATCCGCCCGCCTCGGCGATCACCGTGGCGACGGTCGCGGGGGTGATGGACTCGTCCAAGTCCATCACCCTCAAGTCGCCCATTTTACACGGGCGCGAGATTATTACGCCCGTGTCGGCGACGGCCACCCTCATTTTCTCCGTTGTCCGGACCGGGGACCTCCAGCATAAGAGCCCCGGTCATTGTCCTACGGGGCTTAACCCCCCCGGAAATGCCAAGATCCGCGAGTTTAATTCGGCTCCTGGCGACCTCCATGACCCCCGCTAGTGTGATGCCGGCGTCCGGTTGCACCGTCACCACCACTGCGGCGGTACTGGGGGGCTTCGGTAGCCCCGTCATCTTCTTCTTCTTTGGCGCCGGTGCAGGGGCGGCAGCGGCGGCGCGAGCCTTCCGAGCGGCGGCGGCGGCCTTCCGGCCGACCACCGTCGCCCAGGTCTCATCGCCAGCCCCCGCGCCCGTCGCAGGCCCAGCTCCAGGCGCAGGCGGAGGCGGGGGGGCTCGCGAGCCTTCCGCAGCAGCCGCCCGCCTCTCTTGCTGCTTCTTTTTCTTCTTGCTCTGAGGCATCTGCGGCCCCGGCGGCTACGGATTCGCAGCGGCTGGCCTTTTCTGCCCCAGAGAAGGCAACTTGCCCATACCGGGGAAAAGTATTTCCAACGTCTCGGACTGGTACCGGGCGCATTGGCGCTCCATGAACGCCAACACTCGGTCCAAGTCCGGGGTGATGGAAGGCTGCGGCGGCGGAGCCTCCATGGGTTTCGCGTGGCTCGGCGCGCCTCCAGTCTGAGGCACCCTCTTTTTCTTCTTCGGAGGCGGTGGCGCCTCCGGGGGAGCAGACTTCCCCCGGGATGTCTCTTCTGCGCTAGCTTCCTCTGTACTGTGCAGTGGAAAGCTTAATGGCGGTCGCTCGTTTTCGGCGGCTTTCTTCGACCGTAAGTCAGCGAGCTCCTTTTCAAGGGCGATCATACGGGCCGAAAGCTTGGCCACTTCCGATCGAACCTTGGATTCCGCCCTGGCACACATTTCTGTGACGTCGTTTCGGATCCCAGCGATGCCCGAACGCACCACCTTGGCTAAGTCCGCTCTGGAACCTTTAGCTTTCCCGGCGGCGCGTTCCATTGTCGCTAGCACCTCAAAGATTCCGGCTCCAAGCTCAGCAGAACTCAGCGTCTGTGTAACGTCATCTCCACTTTCTTCCGGTTGCGGTGTCTTCACCGGCGTTGGCCTCTTTTCATCGCCTCCGAGATCGGGGCTGCGCGGCTTACGCTTTCGCGTTCGTTGCGCTCCGTATTCCTCGGAAGCAATGGAAACGGCGGACATAGCACTGTCACTATCAACCCCGCCAACCACTTCCCCCCTCTCTATCAAGCCTGGGTTTTTTGGAATTGTCAGGCGGAGAGCTAGCTCCCCCTGACTCTTTGGCTCCTCCAGATGACCTCGGGACCAGAGGATCGGGATCTCCCAGAGCTGGGTTCTTCGCCCTCCCTTGCTCCTTTTCTCCAGAATCGACCAGGTGTGGTGACGCAAGCGTCGGTCGCATCTGCTACATTGTTGTCGCTGCCCTCGGTGACAGCTTGGCACTTTGTGCCCCCCTCATATACGACGGGGCTGCCTGGCGGGACTCCGCCAGGGTGGGATTCTCCTGCCGCTGTGCGGCCGGTACCCACATGAGGTAGTTTGTTTTTGCAACTTGCCATTGGTTTTAGACTTTTATTTACGAGGGTGAGTTCCCTCGGCTTTTTTCCCTCCTGCCCAGGGGTCAGCTCCCCTAAAGTGATGCCCTCGGGTTCGACCTCCGCGTCGAACATGCATCCCCTCGCCGGGTATCAGAGCTTAGGATTCACGGATTTTTTATAGTGGTTTACTCCACGCGGTCCGACGACCCCCGCGCCTCTCAATGAGGGTTGCGGGCCGGGCCGAGCGGTGGGGTCTACGACCCACGATCCGTCGCCCCGGATCGCCTTCCTCGGAGAGGACCGAGTGGGGGGGTTAGCAACCCCTGGTCCACCGCCCCTCTCCAGAAGACCGTCCCGGGTAGGGCCGATCGGGGGGGTTCACAACCCCTGGTCCGTCGCCCCTTCCCTCCTCGACTACCAGGACAGGCCGAGCGGGGGGGTTCACAACCCCTGACCGACGCCCTGTCCCACGCTCCTTCTTTCGGTGGGGCCGAGCGGGGGGATTCACGATCCCTTGTCCGTCGCCACTTCACCGAAACATGCTGCAAGCCGAACGGGGGGGTTCGAAACCCCTGGTCCGTCGCCCTGAGCCGTGGCAGACTGCCACCCAACGCGGTAGCATCTCACTCTACCCTCTGATAACCAGAGATGTAGGCGGAGCTCCACAACGTGATTTTTTATAGAGGTTTTCTTCCTCGCAGCCCCCTTGCGGCGGCCATCGTCCCAGCCCCACGGACTGGATTACGATTTGACGTCTATTTGTCAGACTCTCAGCCAGGGCGTGACGGAATTTACTCCGCCAGGCCCTGCCCAGGGAGCACCGGCCCGGAAGGAGCGTCCGGGCGCGCGCGGAGGTGGTCTGACGGCGCTCCCCAGTAATAATACATACCTAAGATTAATGGTAGAGTCATGCAGTTTACTGCATGATTGGGCTTGATCGACCGGTGAGATAGGTATCATGAGGGTAATCCTCTTCTATTGCTCCCATTCTCTTGCGGATCGAATGAAAAATAGCGTGTAAAGGGAGAAATGCAAGTTGAGGGATGATGTGGAGGAAAGAAGTATGCTAAGATGGTTTGGTCATGTTGCAAGAATGGATGAATGCCGACTGAATAAAAGAGTATACGAAACGAATGTGAGTGGCGGTGTCGCGATCGGGCGACCAAGACGGTGCTACTACGACCAAATAAATGGTCTGTTTAAAAAGGCAAAATGCGTAGCACCCGAAACCGACGTGAATGCATGACGAGATGCATGACTGTGGATGAGGCGAAAGATGTGTGTCAGGATCGTAGCTCGTGGAAAGCAAATTCGCTGCCTTCCCCCATGGAATACAGGCGTGAGCTTATGTATGTATGTATTGCTCCCATTTTCCATGAAAAATACATAATATTTTAAAGCTGTCTTTAAAGGAGACACATCATTATTTCTATGAAAGAATTCGCGATAAGAATGAACAAGTTACTTCGGCAATTATTAATGGAAAATAAACTATTGAATCCAGTTAATGTTAATATGATACACATACATAACTTCACGCCAAGTCCACTGCAGAGTAGGCAAAGAGAACAGAGAGCTATAAGGCACGATTGTTCACACCTTACTCCTTCTTGGACTTTTATAACTCTAGTTATACAGGCTCGTTGGTTTTGAAAGCTCCTGACATCGCGATTGTATACTAGCTGACACAGCAAAGGTGTTGACAAAAAAAAATGAATCAATAAATAAAAAATTGAATTATATAATAAAAAAATAGAAACTTTTTGATTGTATGTAATTTTGTATGCTGTTTTTCAATAAAAATAATTTTTAAAAAATATCATAAATTTAATAAAACAATTAAATAAAACAACCCTTAATATTTAAGGCGATGAATAGATGTTGTCCGATTCTCAGACCTATTCAATTTGCGCACAAAGTTTCAGTGTCGGTGAGAATAAGTCAAGCGGTTTCGGAGGAATGTAGTATACTATATACACAAGAATTTGATCTTGATATCTCTCTTCTTGATTTCTTCGTAAGATCCTTTTATAATTTACATTACGTATATCAGAGTAAATATGATAAGGAATTAATAACTACAGAAGATATTGGCCGCCAAATTTATATTTAGGTACTAAACCCTAAACCGGTATCTGTCTGGAACAGAGTTATTTATCCCCTAATACAAAATTCACGGAAGTTTAACATAAGGGTCGGTTTGTTGCCATGAGGGTCTGTGTAAATAATTTTCTGTACCTATGATATCAACCTAAATATGGGCGTAAGTATAGCTGATGTAATTTTTTTTAGGTATAGGAGGGCAAACGAGCATGCGTGTCATCTAATGGTAAGCAACCAAGGCCGCCCATGGATACCAGCAATACATATAGTGTTACTGTTGCATTTCCGACCTTTAAGGGAATAGGGGATAGGGAAGGATGGGGAAGGGGGTGGGCCTTCGGGTACCTCTCTCACGGAACGAAACGCGGCATAAGCCACTTTACGACGATCTTCTGAGAGGTCGTGGTATTTCGCCGGTCGAGCCGGCCCATTCATGCAGCGAACTGCTTGGCTCTACCACTGAAAGGTGTGCTTTACGATTCTACAGGTGTCTATGGGAATTGTAATCAATATATATTTAGTATCTTGGACACAATACAAACAGCCCCCTCTATGGACGCTAGATAACTGATATTAATGATGATGATATACTTTTCTCTTTGTAAATACATACTAAAAAAAATACATAGAAAAAACAGCCAGACGATATACAAACATTCATGATAGTCATATATATTTGTACTTGGGTGAGAATCGAACCAGCCAACCTCGACTCCGCAGACGATAGTTTTGCCAATGCACCACGAGGCCCGTCAAATCTGTCTGTCTGACTTCAAGCAATCTAATTCCTGAGTGGTTTAGTACCAAAAAGTGCTAAGATTCTAACGTCAGAGTAGACTTCGAATCCGGGCACACACATAAAAAAAAACAAACTCAATTTGACAATAATCCAATAAATGTATGCTTAAAATAATTTAGAAACGAATGCGTATCTTTCGAATGCGTCGTATTGTTAAGCGTGTAAGCTGATTAGATACCAATTACGTGAGGATGTATGAAACAAAATGTTGCCATACATACATGTTCATTCGGCTCGGCACGCGTCCGACGGTCTCCCAAGACAATGGCGGTCACGTGGCACAGTCAAGCGAACAGCCGCCTCCATACTGGGAACGACGCCCACCTTTTTGAACAGATATTATTAATTCTCCCCCTTATTATTTATATTCGTTGCGTAATGTTGTGACAGATTTGAACGTTTCATTATTGCCACAATAAATTCTATGTTAACACTCTTTAAGAAGATTATATTACTTCTTACTATTTAAAAAATAAATCTATTACAATCTGCTTTTTGGTTTGGTTGCTCTCATTGCGCCGATTTTAGTCGATCATTACGACTTATTATTATTTTTATGCAAACGCCACGCATGGACACCTCAACAAATATAGTGTTACAGATACGTTTCCGGCCCTTGCAATAGGATATGGAAGGGATTGGAAGTGGAAAGGATAGAGGGGGAAGTGGTTATACCTCCAGATTCCTCTTTTACCGTCCGTAATGCGGCGTGAGCCACATTGCGTCGATATTCTAAGAGGACAGCAAACTGCGCTATTGAACTGTTGACGTATTGCTGCATAAATCTTGATAGTATTTAGCAAATACAAATAATTTGAAAATTGATCGCGATAGCACGCGACATATGTCCCTATATTTCTTAGTTGCTGAAATTTTATACCCTAATGGTAATGGCCGGTATACATATATCGTCCTTTAGCAGGAGTACACCATAAAGTAATGATACTTCTTATTTGCCAAAAGACTTGGAGAGTTTAGTGCAAAATTAAAAAACGTGACAAAAAATATTTAAAAATATTTTGTAGTACAAATGTTTACATCAGTTCGAAACATTGAAGATTAGTGCGAGGGTTTCTGCCCCCTAAGCCTGTGTCTACCCGCATGTTGGTGTTTGCAGTTTGCAGCAAAATATTCAGCAGACCGGGGGTTGGACGCCCTCCGTGACAAATTTGCTGAATATTACAGGTGTTCGTTGTTAGATTATATCTATTAGATTACCAGAATTTAAATCCAGGACCTTTTAAACACGAGCTCTTAGGAAAATAACTCAGATAAATATTTAAACTTATGAATCTTTCAGATCATTTTTAACTCGAGTTACAGGCAGCTACCTACCTACTACTTTATAAATTATTAATATTTAGTTTACCTACTTATTTTTTTTTATATATTTCAATACATTTCAATACACTTAGTATTGGGTTAGTAGATAAATAAATTAATTGTGAACCGTTTTATTACCAGGCGTTCACAATATTTTAAATAGATATAACTGGATAAAAGTTTTTCTTAAGACGTTTCGGTCATAGATAGACTAATGGTTAGACCACTGCACTTTAAATGCTGCGGCAGCGGGTTTGGAGCACGTATTTTAAAACTATCGTTTTATATTTAGAAATAGTATAATCGAAATTAAATATTTTCCAATTAATCTTGTCCAAAGTTATACTTTTTATTATGTATAGAAATATTAAGTTTTTCACATGAGATAGGTACCTTTAACAACAGATTAGATTTTTTTAAATCTTTTTTATAACTTTTCGATCGATTAATATGTTAACGAACATAATATTAAGGTTTGATGATCTTCATTAAGTAGATGAGGCAATCGGTTCAGTACAAAGATCATATTTGAACGATTTTTTTTAGATAACTTTCTTGTTTCTATTTTTAATTTATTACTAATAGAAATATTTATAATTCAATGTGATACTAAATAATAAAGAGGTTTTATTTGTATGATATTTCTCAGAACAGTTAAGTACTGAAGAATAACACAAATTGTATAATGTTATTACTTACTACAGATTATGTAAATATTTTCAATATGTATATTGAAAATACTCATGTAAAAGTAACTTATTTAGAACTAAATCGTCCGCAAAGATATGGTACTTTATGCCACGATGTTCCAAGAGACTTTTGATGACAATATAGAACATCAAACTACATACGATATTTATACCATTTTTCAAAATTGCACTCATATAAGAACACTGATTAAATAAAACGCCACGAATATGATTTAATAACTAGTTGATCCAGCGAACTTTGTTTCGCCCCAAAAATTAATTAAAAATGGTCATTGTTGGTTATCCCTACATAACATAACTTCACGCCATTGTTACCCGCATGTGTAGGCAGCGGCTGTTAAGCCGTCTTGCCGTTATGTTTACGTCCCAAATGGAATAGGTGGCGAACCTATTGCTATACCGGGCACAAAGTTTTCAGTCACCGGTATTTATCACACATAACTTTCCGAAAACAATTTCGAAAAGTCATTGGTGTGAGCCAGTGTCAGGATTCGAACCACGACCACTAGACCACCGAGACTTCGGTTTATCCCTAAGAGGGTTTTAAGATGTTTAATAATGTAGTAATCACATGGTTTAGTCAGAGATTGCAATTAAAGTGCTAAGTCTTTAAAATTATCAATTTTTATTTGCTACACTATACATGTATTATATGTATATAAACCGGGTCGTCTATCTAATAAAATAACTACCGTTGCGTAGTTTCAGGGATCTAAGCATATAAGGGGACAGACAGCGGAAAGCGATTTTGTTTTATACTTACTTTGTAATGATAATGATGAGATCCATTAGAAGTATGTTTTTTGAAAATGAAACAAAGAACAGACACTTTAACATTCCCGCCAAAATTCTGAGCATTCTATGTGACTGCCAGCATTCTTACTAGCCAGTATAAATAACCGTTAGAAAACAAAAAAAAGATGAAAACTATTTTGTTATTGGTGGGCTTTTTTTCTTTTTGCACAGCGGTCACGAACGATTGTACACTTTTAGGTGGTGCTCGGATCCTGGCGGGTGATCATTACCGCAATAATTCGGGGTTGTCTCTATTTCTGCCTTCATTCACATATTATTACATGTAGCACGCGTCACTTCACTCTGTTATATTCACCCCTTGTTGTCACCGGCGGGGGTGGAAATATTCTTGATACTTGTTATTTTTTTTTTTTTTACTAGGCTGGTTATGAGAATAGGGAACGGAATTGGAAAATTATGACTCTGATGACTTATATTATTATTAATATTGTGCTATTTTAACTGTATCGTGTAATGTATGTTTGTCCAAGCCAAAATATCACGTGTAGTTGACACAGGGAAAAATTTTATGCCAATAATGAAAAACATACAAAAATACGCAGTGTCAATTTTCATCTTCAGTACTTAAGTATGTCTCAAGCTAAATTAACTGAATATTTTAAAATTGCTTTCCCTCTTGAATATGGGATTACTATCTAACCTATATAATATTAAGTGGTTATGTCTCTAGATAGTACTTAAGATATTAGAAATGTGTCGACGCAACGTAGATAAAAATAACTATTTAAAAAAATATATAGATGCAAATCAAAGAGTTTGTATGACTTGATTGCAATAAAGTATCAACTCATGTCAATCCCACAGCCCGTAACAATTGCTGCGTAGTATGAGCGGTGATTACACAGTCCTAATTCGATAAATAGGCCTTCGCCCCCTCGGCTCTCGTCACCGCCGCCCGGCCCAGGACTCGGGCCGGCAACTTCTAACGCAATTTATTACTTGATTGCGACGTTTGTTTTGGGATGCGCAGTTTTCTACGCGAGATAAATATAAAACTAAATGGACATAACAGATTCATTCATCCTTAGTAAACTTTATATATATATATATATATATATATATATATATGTACCTATTACTATCGTGTTCCTTGAGGCAGGTGATGTTAGGAGCCTTAAAAACCGACGAGCGTGTATGATAAGAGTTATGAAAATCAAAACAAGCAAGACATGAACACTGGACATGACTTTGATCTTGTCCTTGTTCAGTCGTAGACCTACTTGTTGGGATATATTGTTGAGATCCTCAAGCATTGCACCCAGGTCCAGCATACTAGCTGACCCTGCAAACTATTTCGCCTCAAAAGTGATTTTTATTCTAATAAAAATAAAAATTCAGAAGTTACTCCTTATTACACTAGCTATCTACCGTACCAGTCAGCTGACTGAACCGTCTACCAGGAAAAATTGCTGGCTATATACGAAGCGGCTGAGTTGGCAGCTAACGGAAGGGGCGAAAGCGGCGAAAGGTTCGCAATACTGAGTGACAGCAGGTCAGCGATGGAGACGCTGGTGAGCAATGATGCGCTCCATCCGTTGGCTGTCGAGGCCAGAAGCCACTTAAGCCGGATAAACCGGGTGGACTTGTACTGGGTCAAGTCATACACCGGAATAGTGGGCAACGAAAGAGCCGACGAGCTAGCTAACGACGCAGCTCTAAAAATTAAAACAAAACCAAAATATGATAAGTACCCGGTCTCATACATCAAGCGTCATATTCGAAGGGAGGCGAATGAATGGAACTGGAGATACCAAGAAAGTACAACGACCGCGACAACAAAAGTTTTCTTTCCGGTTGCGATCACTGCCTATAAGACAGTACAAAGGTCGGAGACCAGCCACGTGACAAGCCAAATTCGGGGTTCTCCAATAATTTGAATCGAGTGTATGGAGGGAAGGACTTGGGCTTCCAGATACCTCTCACCTAACTAAAAGCAGCATGAGCTACTTTAAATCGACATTCATAGACGTCATGGTATTTCACCGATCGAACTGGCCTATTCAGGTACTGCTATATTCTTTCTGGTAAACGTGGGTGAACATTTGGTTACAAAAGTACTTTACAAGTAGACCATAACTCATACTTGTATATGTTGGATATAAAAGAAAGAAAAAAAAAAGTCAACTTCAGTGGGTAGTGTGGAGAGCTGGATCTGCTGCAGAACCGACACGCTTCGTTACCAATAAACGTGATTTAAAATATCTGCTGAACAGCTGTCACACTACCTACCAAGTGCAATTTACAATCACAGATTTTCATAAACCCATATAAAGATTTACAAAACAGATAATACCGCGTATCCCGGTCTGTTTTTCAATTAAATAACATTGTGAATTCGCTATCCTTATTTAAATATATATATTTAAAATATATCGAGTCCATAACTCAGGCAGAACTAAACGGATTTTAATAATACTCCCCGGCAATAAATCAAAATTTGATTATGAGAGATACAGCAAAAAGTCGTACCAACATTATAGAGCCAAAACGTTCTTCGGTCGTAACTCACATTACTACCAAGTGATAACACCTTAAAATGTTGTCGGATGTTGTTTGGAAAACTTGTTTTCATTATAAGATTAATTTATTCGTATATATATAAAAAACCCCACTAAATATCTAACTATTACAATAAAGAGGTTTTAATGCGGCTGGAAGGTGCTGCCGTGCGAAAAAAATCCCGTCCTGATTCAGTAACTATGTATGCAGACCGTATTGTACAGACTGAACATAAATTTACATTATTTCAATTAATAAAAGTTAAAATAATGTTCTCTTGGTAAATCTATATTCTGATGTCTTGACAGTGAACTCCCCCTAAACAGCTGGACCGATTTGTATGATATTTTTGATGTGTATTGAAGTGGATTCAAGGATGGTTAAGATTCACAAATAAGCCCGGCAAAATGGATAGACTACGACGTAACGTACTTATGACAAAACGTAGAAAATCATATGGTTGGCCCGGCCATGCATCAACATACTCTGTAAAACCAGTTCAAATGTTCTTCTTTGTATTTGATGAGACTAGCAGAGTGTGAGCTGCTAAAACAGAATGAGACTATCGAGAGCATCGCTATAACTTTACTTTAAGTCTTTAAAAAAACAACTGCGACACGACTCATTGCTACGTGATAACGCTCAACATGTTGTTGTTGGAAAGCCAATGAAAACCTACCTGACAATGCTACAATGGGAAGTTCTACCCCACCCGCAGTATTCACCAGACATGAAGAAGTTAAAAACTTAGTCCATACTTAGCTCACCTCAATAGCCACATGGTTTTTCCGACTTAGAATTGATGCAGTGCTAGTAAAATAGGAGAAGGTAGTCGCTAGCAATGGGTTAATACTTTCGTTTAAAATACTTTAGTTCTATATTATTAAAATATAGGTTTTATTTTGTAAAAGTATCAGCTAGTACTTATTCAAGGATCTTATATTATCATACATAATGCAACACTAATTAAATCAAATACACATAACAAAGTGCATACAAATTCAATTTAGTATAAAAAAAATATGTTTTTGTTGAATGCGGGTGGTTGGACCAGGCTTCCCTTCTTTTCCAACCCCGTGTTTCGTTCGGCGAGAGCCTAATCTTCCATCCTAGTCCTATAAAGGCCGAGAACGCAACTGTTATACTATCTGTGTGTCTCTGTGTCCATGGGCGGCGGTGGTTGCTCACCATTAGCGATACCGCTTGCTTGTTTACCTATACCAAAAGAAGCAGTTCCTGATATACCAATGAACTATTAAAATTCGTGTTCTCTCGGAGCTGAGACGTGTGCTATCTGTACTTCTGGCGGACAAATGCCATTAAATATAGAGCTCCATATATCTGTCGGCGGTCGGTTCAGTTATTTATGATGTCGGGAAATAAATCGTGCAGTATACAAACATCAGAATACAACTTCACGATACTTTTTTAGAGATCTTCTTATGTTTTTGTCATCAAGTAAAAGAGTCAAGAACATGATGATATTATCATTTTTCTGGTCTGTTCCCATTACCTCTTCAGGTTCGGCACATCAAGCGTTTTTTTCCATGCTTCTCTATCAATCACTTCCTCCGCACTAACGCCTTTCTTTATCATGCCGTCTTTCATACCATCCATCCATATTTTCTTAGGTATTCCTCTTCTCTTATTTCCCTTCACATTCAGGTTAAATCATTCTTCTCGCAACGTGTGTATTATCACTCCTAATTATCCCCATATCATGCAAGGCGATCTTATCTTCTCAGTTATTGGCGCAACTTTTACATAAACAAAGTATGATGTAATATAAAATGGATATATTAAAAAAAGAGGCTGATCGAAGCCTCTCGCGAGCAGAGGGCTGGTCTATTCTTCGCGCAGAGGATTAGCATTACCATTCAGCGTGGCAATGCGGCCAGTCTTCTGGGCACGCTGCCAGTAGACCGAGATGCGGAGAAATTTGATTTCAGGTAGTTTTTTTTATTGTATATATTGTAAATAATGTAATTATTTTGTTCTTCTTATTATTGTAAATAATTAAAATTTAAAAAAGTAGATGACTTGTCTCTAATGTGATATTTTGCAAACGTAATGTTTAAGCGCTAGTAGTGTTTTCTTTAATTCCACAATTTTTCACTCGTTATAGGATCTATTTTAAACCTAAATAAAGTCATTTAAACAAAAAAAAATACGAAGCAAATTTACGATGTAGTCATGTCTGATTAAGTGAATATACAAAAAAATAAATATTTTTCTATCTCGGTGGCACAGTGGTCGAGCACACGGCTTCCGATCCAGAGGTCCGGGTTCGTTTCCTGATACTGGCTCACACCAATGACTTTTCGAAATTGTTTTCGGAAGTTATGTGTGATAAATATCGATGACCGAAAACTTGGTGCCCAGTATGGCAATAGGTTCGCCATCTATTCCATTTGGGACGTAAACATACGGCGAGACGAGGCTTAACAGCCGCTGCCTACACCTTCGGGTAACAAAGCGGCGTGAAGTTATGTTATGTTATTCATGTCTAAAGAAGAGGAAAAGTAAATATTGATTGACTATGGTATACATTCTAGTAATACTTTGTGAATTCAAAAATTTACCCATGCAGTAGGTCAATATGTTTACCAACCATATGAATGTATTTCTACATAAGATAACTTCACGCCTTTTTTTAGTCGAAAATGTAGGCAGTGGCTGTTAAGCCTCGAGTTGCCGTTATGTTTACGTCCCAAATAGACCCGTCACAAAATTTTTAGTCATCGATATTTGTCTCACATAACTTTTAAAATTAATAGATTTCGAAAAGTCACTGGTATGTGTCAGGATACGAACCCGCAGCTCTGGATTCAGAAGCCGTGCTTGTGTGCTTGACCACTGGACCACCGAGACTATTTACGTATTACTAAGTTAAATTAAATTAATACTTATAATTAAATGCTTTTATTCCCCAATAATTTGTTATCAAATAATAAATATTCCAACGTCATTTAGAATCCGAACCTAGTTGGAACACAAAATACCATGAGACATTATTATTCAAAAGGATTACAGAATTGGCTCGCGGCTGAATGAATGACAATTGTTTAGTTAGGTACGGGATTCGATTCTCGCTCATCAGCGCGGTCGCTCCAGTGGCACCTCATTACTGGGCTGTGTTATTCAAATTTATTCATTTTAGCCGAACGCCCGGGGGAGTTGCGCCGTTATATTGAAGCTCTGTGCTCATAGACTTGATCCTATATTGGTAATGACTATGATGAATATAAATATTTATATAAGTATAGTATGGTAGCCTTGTCAACTCTTTATTTGGGTGGACAAAGACAATAGAGCGGCATAAGGCACGACTCTTACACACCTCACTCGCTTCTTTGACTTTCATAACTGTTGTCATACATGCTCGTCATATTTTAAGGCTCCTGACATCACCTTCCTCAAGGACTCTTTCTATCTTGCCTTTCTGTCTATTAATTATTGATGTATGAGCAGTAGCATCTAATAGGATATTAATCAATCAGAACATAACTTCTTAGATTGATTGACCTATGGCAAGCTGCTCTCTTACAAGACTAACTATATTTGTTTAAACTATGTACAACAAAATAATATCATTTTCTAATGGATAACATTAATAATAAGATAATAAGCTAAATCCTAGTAATTTTAATAGTCATTCCTTAAGCTAATTACTTATTTATTTATATAGAATGAAATTTTCTATTAGTTATAGAATTTCACTCATAATTCAGAACTGTAGATTTCAAATTCTGTCTTAAACCATACACTCTCCTGAAGTTGGTTTTGCCACCAATTGTATTTGGCAATAGACCATAAGTCTGTAGTGTCAAAGCATTACTACCGCTGCCTACACCATCATGATGTTATCATCCAAGCTAAGCAACTAAATGCTTGTGTTATGGATACTAGATAACGGATATTAATACATATATACTTTTCTCTTGTAAATACATACTTATAATACATAGAAAAACACCCAGACGCCACACAAATATTCATGTTTGTCACAAATATTTGTGCTCGGGTGGGAATCGAACCTCCGACCTCATTACTGCAGCCCATAGTTTTACCAACGCGCCACAAAGCCCGTCAATTATTTATATGTACATAATATATTTCATATATATAGATTATGTTTGGGTGTGCAAGTTTGTCGTCGTCGAGTTCGTTACGCGGGGCACCGGTAACAAAGTGTTTGCAGCCTACCGGGGGCAGGTAATCTAATCTGGTACCCTCCCCATCGAAGTTGTCCCCCTCCACCGTCCGGGGCCGCATCGGAAGTGCCCTCCGCTGAAACTGTAACAATTCTCTCTCGATGTTTATTTCAGTATCACAGACGTACGGACATGACTCGAATCTTTATATATATATATATATATATATATATAAATTCAGTATTGAATTACGTTGCGCGTTTTGTTTTTTTTTATTGATATTTTACGTTTGGTATTTATTATATTTTCTCACTATATTTGGAATGGGATAGGGGGACAGACGAGCAGACGTGTTACCCGATGGTTAGCAGCAAACGCTGCCCATGGACACCTGAACACGGCTAGTGTTCCAGTTGCGTTGCCGCCCATTGCAATGGGATATGAAAGGATCGGAAATGGGATGGAAAGGGGATAGGGGAAGGGGTTGTTCCTCCTAAAACCGCCCGTGTGAAACGCGGAATGTACCATTTTAGTCGATATTTCGAGAGGTCGTGTTCTTATACCGGTCGAGTCGACCTATTCATGCAGCGAACTGCGTGGCTATACCACTGTTGCAATCTATTTGCACATAATGCAGGTTAAGTTACATACAGATAGAAAAATTATAATATACAAAAAATAATTCTAATAATAAATACAATTCTTCAAAAATGACATTTCTGCTTTGATGTTAGACATCACTTGACTCGGAACAAACTCGTGATTTGTACAAGTTTAATCACAGAACAGGGATTTTGGGTGAGTTCAATAGAGATTTAGTGAAGTGTGCTGAGCGTGTGAGAGTGACTCTCACTGACTCTCCTACTTTGTCCTCAATACATATAACACTGAGCTTTGAAATAGTTCAGAGTAGAATTGTTGATGGGTTTTTTTTTCATTTACCACCGCGTGAGGATGTCGCTATGATCCAGTTAGACTATTGTCAATTGTAGATAACTAAAACTCTGACTATCTTAAATTATTTTTTGGGTTATTATTTTTATAAAATCACACAATAGTGTACTAAAAGTATATTATCACTAAATAGTAATATATAATGTAATATAATTGACCCAGCGAACTTTGTTTCGCCTCAGAGGCAACAAAAAGTAATTTAAAATGATAATTGTGGTTTATCCCTAAGAGAAAGAGACACATATGTCATTGCGGGCTTTTTTCTAAAACCTTTTGATGGTGTATAATAATGTAGTACATTGTTTTGATTTAGGATGCATTTAGTCTTCAGCCAGCGTTTGCAATTAAAGTGCTAAATCTCTCGAAAATTATCCCTTTTTTACCACATGAATTATACATACAAACTTTCATCGACACCCTCTATCTATAAAAAAGACACTTAAAAATACGTTGTGCAGTTTCAAAGATCTCAATTTAAAAAAATAATTAATTTCAAAAGTTATGTGTGATTAAATATCGATGACTAAAAACTTAGTGCCCGGTATGGCAATAGGTTCAGACGCAAATATAACGGCGAGTCGACGCTTAACTGCCACTGCTTACACCTTCGGGTAGAAAAAGGCGTGTAGTTATGTTATGTAATTTTTGTATTTGAACAAAAAATAAACCTACCTACATACTTTGATATATTTATTAGCTCTTAGTGAGTACGTTCGTATTGAGATCGATCGTGCAAATTGGAGGGAAGTGCGCTTTTAATTTGCGTGCGACGGTTTGTTGGATTGGAAATGTTCATATCGCCCTCTACTATTAGATACATAGATTTAGCATAGACTATAATAGATGGCACATGTCAGTAAAAATGTACCAATATTTATCACAGACATCGCAACCGCGTATATTAGATTTTCAGGATATTTACATTTCAACACATGAACATTAAATATGTAAAAGTTGACACTTTGAAGCGCTTTTTACACACAATAAGTCACTCACGCATCAACAACCCATTTTTGGTCTCGTTGTTTGGGTGACTATTGCCGATCTATTATTCTTATATCTATGATTAGATAATATTGAATAACATATTATCAAGTTCAATAGGAAAAAATCCTATAAAAGACAAAGATATTTCTTAGTTTATTTACGCAAAATTCATATATTTATAATGTATCATCAAAGTTGACCAGAAAAAATCAATTCATAACTATATTTTCAAAAAACCACGGTTATAAAGGGATAATGGCATATTTTCCACCGAATATCGATTTCGTAAGAGGCCATCGAGCTGACCGATACAGGCAGCCAGCAGGAGCAAAATACTATTCCAGTTTAAAGTTTTGTCTGAAAATAGAGTCGATATTAAAGTAAGTAACTTTGGTTGTACTAGGAAATAATCAAATCTCCTATGCAAAAGTGGAATGACGTCTCCTACGTTAAGGAAAACCAAGACCAATTTCAGTGTACGGCAAGAGTTATGTATGTCAAGCCTTCAGGAAGCAAAAATGGTGAAGTTATGATATTTAGGTTACGTTATATAAGATCAAAAGGCATTACGAAGTACGTTTGGTCAATCAGTTAGTAGATGTATCATAAAGGAATTGCTAATAGGCTTGCACCCTTCACGCCTAGTCTCATGAGATGCCGTATTAGAAATAAAAACAGTAGCGATTGTAACAAACTGTTAGTTAAGTTACTAACAAGCCCTTTGGGAATAGCAATATGATCCGTGTCCCAAAATGCCGAGGTCAACTTCTCCATGAACCACACTGCAATATAGACCGTATCATCGTAACTATAAAGTACATTTTACAATACTCGATTAGTCAAACCCGGACAGGCGGCTACAATGCTGCTTTCAATTTAAACGATATTTATAATACGGATTTATGATTGTGAATTTTATGTTTCTACACAATATTGCATTGAGAAACCGTACTTTATGAGAATAATACCCATAATTCACTTCAGCTTTTTTATTTTTCTAATTACAACGTTCGTTCTGAACTCTTTTAGAAATTTTCTTTAATATTACTAAGTTTTAATTTGTATTTAAAACAAAAATGGAAACGATAAAACGATGATTGAAACTGCAAATAAAAGCGTAGGTACGATTATATTATAAAACAAAAAGTATTTTATAACAACTAATATACTGAAATAAAATTTGGCAGAATACACTCACACATACAATCACACGTAAAACACGTTTATTTGTTTTTTTTTAAACTATCTTTATTCGTAACATTAAAACAACTGTTTAGGATTATATCGCGTTTATTTATTACTTATTTTTATTTTCCGACGTTTCGAACTCTTTACAGAGATCATTTTCATAAATAAACGCGATATAATCTTAAAAAGTTGTTCGAATGTTATGAACGTGATTCGCGAAAATCTAAGAAATAAATAGCTTTATACGTAATAAAAATAACGAGAAACATTTTAGTGTTCACACAGTTGGACTTTAACAAATAGAATTTACAGAGATCAAAAAATAGGGGTTGCAGGATGTCGGGTGTGGCAGAGTTGTTGGGGTTCACTCGTGGCGTGTTTCTAATCTTATTGCTTCGGATGGGTGCGCGCGCGCCTCCCGGATAATCTCATTTTCCCTAATAGTCTTAAGGCGCACAAAGGGCTGATCAAACGGTCCAATTTGACGCGCCAAATGTTATCAAGCCCTAACAATTTCTTACACTGCACTATTCTAGACATAGTGCAATGTACACGTTCCCTGTCCTAACAGTGATTTATTTATAGTGAGCGACCCATCGACCTGAAAGGTATATGATCACTCACAATGACCGCACTCCAGCCGAAGTGCTGGACCAAAGACGGTAGGTCTTGCCGCCACCTCAAGCGTATAGCTCTTAAATAGTGCAATGTACAATTGCAGTTCACTTTAGTTATATTGAGCGGACCACTATATACCAATTCGACAAAATATGATCTGATCGCGAATTATTTAACCATGGCCATTTTGGTCCAAATCTCTGGCTAAGAGGTTGGTTCAAAAGGTATCTGTTCCATTTGTGGACGTAACGGAACGGTTAGAGTTCTTCTGATTGAAATTCAGTAAATACGTTTTGAGAAGAGTAGTTGTGTAATTTCTGTACGACTGTTAGATACTGGTGCCTCAAAAAAAAGAAAAAATGTTAGAGTTTCAATAAACTGAATTGTTTTTAAATTTGGAATTAACTTTAAAACGGTTTTCTTTTTCACCTTTGAAAACAAATCTTTGTGGCCAGAATCATAATATTATTTCATTGTTAAATAGTCGTAAACAGTTTTAGATGTGAATGATCCAGAGTGACACTGTATGTTCTGCTGATCATGGGAAAATTAAACCTGAAACGGAACGCTGTTTTTAGACACCGTATACCTAGAATTATATTACCGTGAGACACGAGACCATACTTGTTTACCTACATTTTATGAAATTGTAATTATAATATTATTTTTATCGCATCAGCGAACTGGAGCTCATATTGAATTAAAAATTCCTCGCTTCTCTCTGTATGATCACAATATTCAATTTGGGACGTAATATTCGGCGAGTAGTGGCGCTGCCTTCACTTTCGGATATAGAGTTGAAAGTGGGAAAGATATAAAAAGAAGGATATTTGTCAATAGCGAACTGCAAAGCCAAAAAATAATTTTTTCATAGAACTTTTTAGGTTAAGTCTCTTAAAACTTTTGAAACCTCGTTTTATCAATTCATTGATCAGAGACTAATTAAGGTTTCGTCACTCGATGCAACATACATTGGCCACGACTGAACAGATCTTGATGAAGATCAGTTTATTCCGAAATCGAGTGATCGTGGAGAATCTCATCATATTACTTAATACATAATACTTTTCCTTTAAGAAATTACTAAAATCTTAAATGGAAAAATGCCAATGTTTAAAACTAGAATGGTGATATTTACACTTGCTATTAATATGTATATATTGCTATAAGTTATTCACGACATAAAATCATTGTAATTATATTGGCATAGTAATAGGTTGGGGAAAAAGTATTTTCGTATTTTTGTATGAAAAGTCAAGACATTTTTTTCAAAGTTTATTTACATTTATTTACAATATATATGTACCGTTTTGTTGAAAAACTTTCTGCCATTTTGTGGGCAGAGACATTATCCCGTTACTGTAGAAACTTTGGGACTTCTGATCAAAAAAACGGGACAAATAGTTTTGGCAGTCCTCTCTTGAGGTCAACCTTACAGAACCTAAAGAATTCTGAAGAGACCGAAACAGGTGAAAATCTGAAGGCGCAAGGTCAGTGCTATATGGTGGATGCACTAGGACCTCCCAGTGGAACTCTCTTAATTTTTGCTGAGTGGCTAAAGATGTGTGTGGTCTAGCGTTATCGTGATGAAAGACCACACCCTTCCTGTTGATCAATTCCGGCCGTTTTCTCTCGACTGCTTCCTTTAATCTCATCAGTTGCTGGCAGTAAAGATCAGAATCGATGGTTTTGCCGGACGGTAAAAGCTCATAATGAACAATGCCCTTCCAATCCCACCATATACACAGCATCACCTTATTACGTGTTAGGCCAGGTTTGGCCACAGTCTGTGAAGCCTGGCCAACTTTCGACCACGACCTTTTTCGCACGTTCTTGTCGTACGTGATCCACTTTTCATCGCCAGTTATCAATCTCTTCAAAAACGGCTCGGTTTCATTACGTCTCAATAATGAATCGCAAATGAGTACACGGTTCATTAAATTTCTTTGAGTGAGCTCGTGTGGCACCCAAATATCGAGCTTTTTTGTATAACCAGCTTTCTTCAAATGGGTCAAAACTGTTTTGTGGTCAATTCCCAGTTCTTCAGCTACATCGTAACTACTAATATGCCGATCTTGCTCCACTCTTTCAAAAATGGCGTCCATTTTATTCGTAACAGGGCGACCAGAGCGAGGTGCATCTTTAACATCAAAATTT
This sequence comes from Euproctis similis, assembly GCA_905147225.2. NCBI lineage: Eukaryota > Metazoa > Arthropoda > Insecta > Lepidoptera > Erebidae > Euproctis > Euproctis similis. The sequence goes on from LR990107.1 coordinate 8,189,120, forward strand.
CCGGACTGAAAACGTTTGAACCAAATTTGTGCTACTCTTACTGACACTGCATCAGGTCCATAAACATCACAAATTTTTTTCACTGCTTGAGTTGCATTTTTGCCTTTTTTATAATAAAATTTTAAAATGTATCGAATTTCTTCATTAGATTCACTCATTTTTACGGAGAGAAAAACAAATGAAAAATAGCGGGAAACAACTTTTTTTTATTTTTTTCTTTTCTTTATAATGTAACCTTTTTAATGTTACCAAAACCAGCCAGACACAAATAGTACAGTCAAAGAAATTTTATAATAAGTTTATACCAACGTTATGCGAAAAGACTTTTTCTCCGACCTAATATTTTGGTATTTAGTTAATATATTGGTTGGAGATATTTTTATTCGGTAACTGGGAAACAATTTTAACAGTGCTTAGCTTGTTTAAGTTTGCTTGTGTTCTGGACTTGTCTCTTATTTAGTAAACTGTAGTGTCCGACCGAAGCTTCGGTTTCGGCTTCGGCTTCGGCCACCTTCAGCCAAAAATCCATCTTCGGCGAGATCTTCTGCTCCAGCCGGATTCTGGGCCGAAGCCGGAGGTCCCGCCAAAGGTCTGAGAACAGTCGAAATTAAACGAACTGTTACGAAATACAGAGTGACTGACGGACTGCACTTAGTTCAGTGCGGATACCTCTATCACCGAGAGAAAGGCGGCATGAGCCACTTTACTCCACTTTAGCTGTGGATAATATTGAAGAAAATTATTAAATTACTAATAGTTTATAAACCTTCGGCTTCGGCCAAAAATAGACCTTCGGTCGGACACTAGTAAACAGTGACAATAATATATGTTCATATGTCATTCCCTGTAGACGAACACCAATACCCGGCCTACCCTCACCACTTTCACAGAACAAATATTGGTAGAACACACTTTATAATTAAATACAGTATTATTTTGTTGTAAATGTCATAGCAACATTGTTTGATGTGTAGGGGGAGTAATCTCAGAGGCAAACTGCTGTTTTGTCGACTATTGTGTTGTACCTTTAGTATACTGTAGCGGACACACTTGTCGCAATATTTACACCCTTCCCTTATAAACGTCAAACAGAAATGGTCGATACAATGAATTATTTAAATTATGAAGCATTTGGTTAATTTTAGATAATGAAATCTTTGATTGAGTTTTTTTGTCTTTAGTGTGAAGTTGTTAAGTTGAAAAAATAATTGTTTCATACAGAGGTATGAAATCGTCAGTCAATATGTGAAATCCTGAAACAAGGAAACATGGATAAAATGGTGTGACCGAATTACGATAGTAGGGGCTGTCAGAAAGAAAGGCTGAAGAAATGGGCAAGAAACTTATTTGCCAAATACTGTCGTGCAATCTTGTAAAATATAGAACAATAGTGTGATGTGATATGACTGATGACATACTAGTTGACTTGTACCAAAAAAGGTGCAGCAGCTTATAATAATAAAATAATAAAAAAGTGCAGCAGATAAAATAATAAAAAAAACCTTGATCATATTACCTATATAATGAATACCATATTGTTAATGAAAAATCGATGGTCCAGCGGTCGAGCACTCCACTTCTGATTAAGAAGACGCGTGTTTTCGAAACCTGGGTCACACCAATGATTTTTCGAATTTCTTTTCGAAAGTTTTGTTTGATAAATATCGATGATAGAAACGTTGTGCCCGGTATGGCAATAGGTTCGCAACCTATTCCATTTTGGGATGTAAACATAACGGCGACTATTATCAAATTGTTGAAGCCTCTGGATATCTCGCTTTATTTTGAGAATACATATTGAATATCAACTTGTAATAATATTTTTTGTACTCCTTAGGGAAAGCTTTAAAACCAAAGTATACACTTTGGTTTTAAAGCTTTAAAGGATTTGAAAATTATAGGAGCTACTGCGATGTGTAAGAATCGTGTCTTATGGTGATCTGTTCCATTTGCCTTCCCCACAAGTGATAGGCGTGTGAAGCTATGTATGTATATATGAGTTATATTGTGAATGGTTACATGGAGATTGTTTGTTAGTTAGGTAAAGTAATCGAGCTTGAACACTATTAGTAAATCGAACAATAGCCAAAATTTAATAATCTGCAGCACCTGTCCACAAACAATTGTGTGCTGATAGTAATTGGGCGATACTACAGGTGGGGTAAATTAGGGGGGTGAATCGTAGATATGGGAGGGTTGAGGGTCAATTAATAACAGATATCAAATCTGAACATCTCAAATAGATGACGTCGTGAGGTCATAACTGCATTATGTTAGACCATTTGGTTGGTTCTAATTTGTATATAGATAAACTTTATACAGTGTGCACTGTGATTAAATTTGTTTATTTATTTTTTTATTGGAAAGAGGCAACTAACGAGCATGCGACACCGCCCGTGGAGACATTAAATACAGGTAGTGTTAAAATTGCACTGTCGGCATTTAAGCGAATAGGATAGGAAAGGAGAGGGTACGAAACGCCGCATGTGCCACTTTTCGTCGATATTACTAGAGATTATAATTTCTATCAGAAACTTATTAAACTTTGGCAAGAAGTGAGTAAGAAGAATCAAACAAAATCATTATGCATAACCATTAGGATTTTGATTAGATTCTTTCAAATTTCTTTCAAGATACAGTGTGTTGAGGCTTAATAGCCGCTGCCTACACCTTCGAGTAAAAGGCGTGAAGTTAGATTTATGTATTTTTATGCGTGTCGCAAAAAATCTTTCAATAGTCCGACTATGTTTTAAATAGTGTGTGGTTTTTAATATTAAAATATTAAATTATAGCTTTAACAACAAGTACCTAAAAGAGAGATATATCCGGTGCTGATAAAACCGAACGCAAAAATGGCAAGTGTTCAAATAAAAAAGCTTGTTGAATTCCGGAAACGGTGCTCGGATATCTGTATGAAAGGCGAATAATTGCTGCCTCCACCCCTGCCGATTAGAGGGCCGAAATTACGCCGCCTCCACCCCACGAATATATTATAGGAAATCTTCTATTTAGCATTCAGAGAGATCTTTTGAATTTAAAATCCCAGATCACTTTAGATAGACAGAGACCGTGTACTAGGGTTTCTGTTGAGTTACTAAGTTTCTACTAATATCTATCATGTGCATGGAATATGAATTAATACTTTGTGTTTTTTTCTAGGATAGGAGGGCAAACGAGCAGGCGTGTCACCTGATGGTAAGCAACCAACGCTGCCCATGGACACCAGCAACACATATAGTGCTTCTGTTAAGTTGCCGACCTTTAAGGGATATGGGATAGGTGATCATCGATATTTATCTCACATAACCTTCCGAAAACAATTTCGAAAAGTCATTGGTGTGAGCCAGTTTCAGGATTCAAACCCGCGACCTCTGGATTCAGAAACCGTGAGCTTGACCACTGGACCACCGAGACTATACTTGCCGCTGTCTATACTTTCGGGAAAAAATAAAACAATCAAAATCGTTGGTTAAAAATGTCTGTATGATGACAGGGCTTAGTCAGGCATCGTAACGGGGGCCACAAATTGCTAGTCTGTAGTGCAGAGCCACACGACAAGTGCGGTGATTGCGAGCGCTGGCTTCCCTCTAATCCTACTCATTATCTACTCAAACCATGAATGTCGCGTTGAAGAAGCATTGAGGATTTTGGTCGTCTTAATACTCGTAATTATGTCATAATGTATGGAGCGCGTGTTCACAAGAATCGTAACTGATCCTGTGTTTGTTGGTTGAATATATTTAGTAGATAGCTCACAGATAATTTGTAAACTAAAAGATTTTATTACCCCTGATTACAACATACAAGTTCTATAATTTTTATAAAAAAAAATATAATAATAAATAAAATGGTTATTTTAGGTTATCTAAAGTTATTCCTAAGATAGGTATAGACATATGACATCGCGGACTTTTAGGTATACCTTTTGATTTTGAATTTGGGTTGCGTTGGTGCGAGATGATGGAATGGATCTCAGACGGTGTGTATGTCTATCTCTTAGGTAGAAGCCAGCATATTTATATTTTATGCGACAGTAGGCTAGTGCTTTAAATAAGAAAAAAATAAAATATAAATATGATACATAACGAAAAAGTAATAATTGTACCAACGATTTCTTGGAAACTTATTTGTCTAGCACATAAGATGCGTAAAGTTTTTAAAGTAGGTAGGTAGTTTTTCTTAATTTCCTGAAAGTTAGGATAAATCAATAGTTCGATATATATATATATATATACGAAGCGAGTAAGGCGTGTAAGAATCGTGCCCTATGGCGTTCTGTTCTCTCTGCCTACCCCACAAGGGATTTGGCGTGAAGTTATGTATGTTTGTATGTATATGGAACTATTGATTTATCCTCTAACTTTCACACTTGTAGTGGAGAGTTAGGACTCTCAACTACAAGTGTAATTTAGGAACAGCTTCTTGTACATCGAGAGTATATAAAAAAAACCACGGTTACATCTGTTTTCCACGAGGCAGAAAGAATTTTTGCAGGTGTAACTACAACTAATACTTTGTAGGTGATTATGTTTTTGAGCCGTTTAGAGTTGAGACTTTAGGAACATGGGGTCCGAATGCTCATGAACTCTATAAAGATCTTGCCAAGAAACTGATCGAGGCTGATCTATTCTTCGGACTGAGAATTAGCATTACCATTCAGCGTGTCAATGCGGTCAAACTGGACACGCTGCCAGTAGACCGAGATGCGGAGAAATTTGATTTCAGCTGGTCTTTTATATATTGTAAGTAATGTAATTAATGAAATGTATTTTTACTTTTGTATAATAATATAATCATATTCTTAATTTTTATTCTTACAGTCTGATATATTCTTCTAATATATAAAATTCTCCTTTTTATCTCTATCCATCCCAAGGTTGCCTGGCAGAGATTGCTTACAGCAATAAGGCCGCCCATTGTACTGTTGTTTATGTATAAGTATTTATTATGTAGCTGTATTTTTTTTGTGTGTGTACAATAAAGCATATATAAATAAATAAATAAATAAATAAATAAAATTTCCATGTCACAATGTTAGTAGCCCTGCCGTAAATGTACTTTTTAATTATTAGATGTATTTCTGTCTGTTTTTTAAATAATAAAACAGGATACAAAAATACATACAACCCTAAATTTTCAACGCCCTAAGATCAACCCCTTATTTTTTAAATTTTATTTTTGGCAAGACAACGTTTGCCGGATCAGCTAGTATACCCATATATAGATATACTTATATCTACTAAGCCGGTCAGTTGGCTTACATTATTTATTTACAGTTAACTTTTTTATTACAAGTTATTTTTCAAGATAAACGCACAAAATAGTGATAATTGCCAAATACTCCTTGTGATGATTACGAAGTCCAAAGGAACGTTTCTTCTTGTCTCGTTTTTTCAACTTTTTTTTTGCAATTAATGTTTGATCCAATAATTGAGTTAATTGGATTAGAATTTTAATTACAGATAAGTGCTACGATTTCTCTTTGAATTAAAAAAAAATGTTCGTTATATCCTAAAATTATTTAATCGTTTCATAAAATGATATATATTCTTTCCATATAGGTTCCTAGTTTTTTTTGCAACCTGTACATTTTTTTTATGGGATAGGAGGGCAAACGAGCAGGCGTGTCACCTGATGGTAAGCAACCAACGCCGCCCATGGACACCAGCAACACATATAGTGTTACTGTTGCGTTGCCGACCTTTAAGGAATAGGGGATAGGGAAGGATGGGGAAGGGGGATGGGCCTCCGGGTACCTCTCTCACCGAATGAAACGCGGCATGAGCCACTTTACATCGATCTTCTGAGAGGTCGTGGTATTTCACCGGTCGAGCCGGCCCTTTCATGCAGAAAACTGCTTGGCTCTACCACTGCACAAAATAGTCTGTATTTGTGAATTTGTGGTCCATCTAGTGTATTACACACTATAGCATAACTTCACGCCTTTTTCTACCCGAAGCTGTACGTAAGGGCTATTAAGCCTTGACTTGCCGTTATGTTTTTTATCCCAAATAGTGGTGAACCTATACCGAGCACAAAGTTTTTAGTCACCGATATTTATCACTTATGACTATGTATTAAAATTACCCGAATCCGAGACTTCTTGATTCAGATTCAGAATGCTCGTTCACTGGACCACCTAGGCTAAACAATCTAGTGTATTGTGAAGGCCATTATGCCCCATTATGGATTAAACTGGTTTTGTGCCTAGAGCTGTGAGTTGGCAGTAGGTAGGTAGGTGCTTTCCGCTATTGGAGAAGAATTTCTATCTAGAAAGCGTTGTTTTATTTATATAAGCCAGTGTTAGGTAGGTTTATTTAGTAGCTGGCCGGTAAATGTAATATTAGTTAAAGTAAGTATACCTACACAGATTAAGATTTTATTTCTTCCTGTAATTATAGTAGGTATACTTACTTTATTTTCACGCCAATTTCTTTGCGGTGTAGGCAGCGCGGTAAAGTTGTCGTGCCTGTACTTGCCTCATACATCCATTCATTTTTGCACGGTAGGTATATCCTCTTAGTCAATTTTGTATCGTCCATTCTTTCTACAAATTATATTAGATATCTTACTATTTTTTTATCTAGCTTTAATAAGAAAGGTCACCATTGGAAACTCGACGCATGCCAACAATAATAAATCCTTTGCTTGGTTATAAAATAATTTTGAACATAGATAATCATTATACTTAACATCGTTCAGTTACGTCCGAAACAGAATAGGTGGCAAACCGATTGTCGTACCTACTCCGGGCATAAAATTGTCAGTCATCGATATTTATCACACTTAGTTAGTGTGTTCCTGCAATTGATCCCACGATTTCTGAATCAAAAACGGGGAGTTCGACCAAAAGACCATCAGATACGAAAAATTAAAAAAAAAACTCACGTATCTATATTCAGTTCAGTCAAAATAATACTAGTAGGTAGATATAAAACTGTTCAACCATGCGTTCATAAGTAAATTGAATACCGATACTTGCGAGCGGGGAAAGCCGGTTTGCAATACATATTTTTATTTTATTAGCATTTTTGTATACGACCGAATAATTTCTACGGGGATAATATTTGGAGGGCGCATAGTAGGGTCTGATCTATACACGGTGGGGAAGATTTGTTGTGATTGTGTGCGCGCAGGCGTGGCAGGTGGTACTGGTGCTCCAATGGTGGTACGAGGACATTTCTGGGCGTTTAGAGCACCGCCTTCTCGGCTGCCTTTCCTCAGTATGTGGCACAGTATTGCGCGGTGCGGGCGCGCGCATGTACCCATCGCTCATAACTCTGGTGTATTCTTCAAAGTATCGTGTATAATGTGCTTATTATAAGACTGGTGTTTTCAATACCGCATGTGTTTTGTTTATTTGTGAACAGTAACTGGTTAATTCTACCAAAGTGTTGAGTGTCAAGTTAGAGATGAAGGTAAGGAATTATTATCTACCTATACTTACACGAGCTGTATAGATACCGTAGGCGCTTAGACGCAGATGCAGCTTACAAGTTGCGAATTCAATATCGTAATAATCTATAAGTACTGTTTTGAATAGGTACTGAAATGTATGTGTTAGTATAATTTTTTTTTATGTATTTATTTCTATTCACAATTTTTTTGACGATATTTTTGTATGACAAAATGAAGCTTTAGAGATTATTTTTTTAATTGCAAAATCTTGTGGTTAGTACCGAATTATATATAAGAAACTTAATGCTACATCCCATTATTGACAATAATATGACCGGTGATTTCTATAAGTATAACATAAATAAATACATACGTACGCATACATTTTCTATTTTTTATATAAAACTTAGCCTATAGTAAGATAACGAGCAAAGACTATAAAAAAGTTAATACTCTGTAATCTTTAACTTCAGGCTTATAATTTTGCGAATGAGTCGGTGATTAGGATAAAATAGGATAACGCCTCTACACGCACTCGTTCTTTTTTGGATATACTTTTATCCTATTGCCATATATATACGAGATCAAATTTTCAGCCATAGGTATATTTCTCAAAAGGTACAAGGTCAAAAGATACTAAATTAAAAAGCATACTGCTGTAATACAGCGATAGCTTAGGTAATACAAAATAACGCTAGGTAAAGTATAAACGCATATGCACACTAATACTACAATAAATAGGAAAGATTTGTCTTTTTGTATGTAACGAATTAAACGCAAAAACTACTGAACACATTTAAAAAATTCTTTCACCATTAGAAAGCTGCATTCACTAAGAGTAACATAGGCTATATTTAATCATCGTCGTTATCACCGTTTTGTTTGTGCACGAGTAACACCGCGACGCGGAAAGCTGAAGAAATAAATAAGCTAGTTACTAAGTACTTAATAAAAGAAAATTGTCATAACATAACTTCACGCCTTTTTCTACCCGAAGTTGTAGGCAGCGGCTGTTAAGCCTCGTCTCACCGTTATGTTTACGTCAAATGCACGCGCGTCGATTTTTAAGGCACCTAATATCATCATTAGAATATTTTCATGCAACAATTTTCTTTTAATTTCATAACTTACGTGTGATAAATATCGATGACAAAAAACTTTGTGCCCGGTATGGCAATAGGTTCGCCACCTATTCCATTTGGGACGTAAACATAACAGCGAGACGAGGCTCAATAGCCGCTGCCTACACCTTCGGGTGGAAAAAGGCGTGATATTACGTTACTTTGGAAATACCTGATTTTTTTTCAATGAAATTCAATGTACCTATGTAATATTTACTCAATTAAATATTCATTGAGAAGGTTTATTTAAAATGCTACCAGCTACAAAGGGACTGATTATTAAATAAAACAATTCAAATAATTACTAGAAATTCTCAACTTACTTCGAATATTTATCAAATTTATTATTTATATATATTTTTTCGCAAAATACGAACTTATTTTTCATTCATAGCGGATCCTTGAAGGGTGCAATGTCATCTTTTTTAATTTAATAGTAACTCTAATATTTAATAATATCAATATTTAAATATAAAATATTAATAAAATATAATAATATCAAATATTAAAACATGCATCAATTGTTTATATATGTACCTATACCTACACTAATATTATAAAAGGATTTGTTTGTTTTTCTGTATCTTCGAAAACCTGTTTTTTGAATAGGCTACATATATGCTTTAATTTCATTACTTTCAAAGGGATAAATATAGTACCTAACTAAATTTGGATATAAGTAATATTAAAGAAACTTATAGATTTTAAACTCATGCTAAATCAATCTTATTTTTCCCGGTTTTTACTAATAGACGGATATATAAACAATCCAATAGAACGGTATAAATAAACAATTTATCCCGTTGTCTAGGACACTTTATATGTCTTTAAGCTCCTATTAAAAACAGGATATTGTTAATAGTTAAGTTAAGTTTTACAAAGATTGATATTTTTTTAACGCGTTTAAGCTGATATCCTAAAATTATAAATTCACTTGCAAAATATATTGAAGATACTTATTTTCTTCAAACTATCACTTAAATACATCTGTTTTAATAACACATTTATATTAAAAAAGCAAGTTAGTGCTGATTAAAATCGCATCAGTAGTAAAAGCAGAGTGACGTATTTATTTTTGCAATAAAATACCACCATTTTATATACACCAAATAATTATACATACAGACGAATTGAGAACCTCCTCTTTTTTTCTAAGTCGGTTAAAAAAAATACTAGCTGACCCGGCGAACTTTGTTCCGAAAGAAAAATAATAAATGAATAACTATATATTCTTCTCTATTTCGAAAATTATCACTTTTTCATTAATGTATTAAACATGAATTTTATATACAAACAACCCCATTGACATCCTCTATCTATTAAAAAACCGCATCAAAATCCGTTGAATAGTTTCAAAGATCTAAGCATACAAGGTGACAGACAGCGGAAAGCGACTTTGTTTTGTACTATAGGTAGGTACTAGCTGACCCGGCGAACTTTGTTCCGCCTCAAAAGTAATAAATACATAATAAACTAAAGTTGTTTAATAATGTAGAACATTGTTTTGATCTATCACTTAGGGTTCAGCCAGCGTTTGCAATTGAATTGCTAAATCTTGAAAATTATCATTTTTTCTTTAAAACATCATGTAAGAATTATTGATCAAAACCACCCCGTTGACACCCTCTAACTATTAAAAAAAACCGCATCAAAATCCGTTGCGTAGTTTTAAAGATATAAGCATATAAGGGGACAGACAGCGGAAAGTGACTTTGTTTTATACTGTGTAATGATAATGATACTATGAGTACTCATAGTATTTATTTAGTATTATCCTCGCCAAAAGCTAGAAGTAGCGCTCGAAATAACGTTGTATCATTTTTCATGTTTTTGGAAACATTAAATTATATCATAGTTTTTACTATGAAAAACTATAATACAATTTACTTAAAAATAAGCATAAAATAAGTCTTGGTGGTGCAGTGGTCGAGCACTCCGGTTCTGAATCAAGAAGTCGTGGTTACGAATTCGGGCTCACACCAATATATATCGATGATTGACAACTTTGTTCCCGGTGTTTGTGTTGTGATGGGAAATAGGCTCGCCGTTTATTCCATTTGGAACGTAAACATAACGGCGAATTGGGGCTTAACAGCTGCTGCCTATAACTTCGGGTAGAAAAAGGCGTAAAGTTATATTATTTTAAAAATTAGCAATCATTGTTGTAGTGTTGTCATTGTTCTAATGATAGTTGCGCGTTGAAGTCTTTCATAAGCTCGCCAGTAAAATCGTGGCTCCTAGTAAAAAAAATTTACACACGGAATTCTTTACGGAAGATATGTGTGATAAATATCGATGACTGACAGTTTTATATGCGGTGTCTGGCAATAGGTTCGCAACATATTCTCCTTGGGACGAACGTAACGAGTTGAACCTTTATCAGCCGCTGCCTACACTTTCTTGTAGAAAAGGGCATGAAATTACGTTTTTAATAGTAGCATAGCATTAAAAAGGCATGCAGTAATAATGTGTCATTTTAACTCCATGTAGTCTTATACGTCCGAAACCAATAATCAGTCTCTAATCTCAGATTGAAGCCAATCTAAGATTATTGTGTATCTGTAGATCGCTTCCCCAAATAAAATTAACATATGGAATGATTGTTGGCACGCTTATTAGAAGAAACGGATTGAAATATTGATCTAAAATTGCTAAATTTGTATTAGGATTGATTATTGGTTTCGGTCGATAGACGACAAAACGCAGATGCAAACTCTACTATTTATAATATTAACATGATCATTTACGACCAATAGATATGCCTTTACATTACAATTTAGCATCTTAACTACTCAACATGTTAGATAACTTTAAAATAAATCACACATGCACGTATATTAGCTTTATTATTATTAGCTATTTACTAAATAAGAAACTGCAACATGCTGTATGTTAATATTATTAAAATAAATTAAAAGCAAAAACCCTTTTTAAAGAAGCTTTTATTAAAGCGCTCTAAAAATAAGAAAATAATATTTCCTTAAAAATTTCAAGTATCAACTTAGAGCCTCAGTATGTACAATTTATATAATAATAAAAGCTTGTCGCGAGGTTTGAGTCCCTATCAGTAGGTAATTAAATTGCAATAGATAATATAGTAAAGATAGTAGATTAATTTACGTGAGTGTTTTGCCCATTTCTTCTCATGACAACCTTACACTCAGACTCGTCCGTGCGTTTTTGTTCCAAGAAGCAATTTTCTCAAGCGCTCGTGTTTTAATATGTTATGCTTTAAATAATATAATAAGTTAAATATCTGTATTTACGGACTGTATTTAACTGTGTGTGAAGACCCATGAAAATAAAGCTTTTTTGATTTGATTTGACATTTTAATAGTAGAGTTTATTTACAACTCGCGCGACAAGCTTTTATTATTATATAAATTGTACATACTAAGGCTCTAACTTGATACTTGAAATTTTTAAGGAAATATTATTTTCTTATTTTTAAAAGCGCTTAAATGAAAGCTTCTTTAAAAAGGGTTTTTGCTTTTAATTGTTTTTTTTTTTTATTTTTAGTTATAGCTGGCTAGGTTAGTGTCATTTCATTCAACGCATCATTATTGCAAGTTAGTTTACCGCTTTATTTCAAACAGTCCAGCTCTTCAATAAGGAGATCATCTAATTCAATTTCAGCTTGGAGCTTTCTTTTCCATTTAGTCGCAATGATGATTTTTAATTTATAGGCATATTGTAGAAATGCATCAAAAATATGTATGCCGGCATCTTGGATGGTCCACCGTATTGTATTTAGAATGACGTCACATTATTTTCGAATTATTCTCAACAAGCCCTTTAAAATATGGTGGAATATCCGCCATATTGGATTTGGAATGACGTCATATTGTTTTTTCGAGTTACTATTAACAAGTCTTTTCATTTCATACCCATATTGTAGAAATGCATTAAAAAAACTGTTCCTCTATCTTGGATGATCCGCCATATTGGATTTAGAATGACGTCACATTATTTTTTCAGTTACTCTCAAAGAGCCCTTTCATTTGATACCCATATTATACCCATATACAAAATTTCAGCTCAATCGGTTGAAGATATCTACTTCAAAATTGAGTTGCAAGATTCCACCGAACATACATACTTACATACATACATACATACATACAGTGCAAGTTAAATAAAAGCTTTTAATATGGTGGTTTTTGTGTAATACAATGTAACTATATTTAAGAAAAGTCTTGGTGGTCCAGTGGTTGAGCACCCCGCTTCTGAATCCAGAGGTCGCGGGTTCATAGCCTGGCTCATACCAATGACTTTTCGAAAGTTATGTGTGATACACATCAATGATTGACATTGTGCCCGGTATGGCTATAGGTTCGCCACCTATTCCATATAGGACGTAAACATAATGGCGAGACGAGGCATAATAGCCAGAGGCGTGAAGTTATGTTATGTAAAATTAATTTTCCTTTCCATAAGAAAGTGGTAAATAGTTTTTTTGTTAGGGCTAAATGAATACCTCAGAGTGACGACAAAATATCTTAGCCATAGAATTTTTTTTATTCATTTATCATTCTTATTCACCCATTATCTGAGTGCGAAATGTGATACCGTTTGGATGTCACAGATTTGAATCGTAGCTTTTTATAGCTTACTATATAACAACATTCTCAATCCCAAATCTCCTGTTATTGACTTATGATGGTACAACGGATAGCTCTATATTAGTAAAGAATATATTTATCTCTAGGTTTTAGGATCAATCTAAATACAATTTTGTTTTTCTAAATTGCTAATGCACACATTTTCAGAAATTGCCCAAAAATTTGTTATGTAAATTTTGTATGTTGTTATGTCAAGTACCACTATAAAAAAGCAACGGCAATATTTTTGGGCAATTCCTTGTAGGCAATGCATCATGAGTATGTGACACGGACAGAGCATCGTTAATCCGACGGGCACCGTGCCACCGAGGTGTAACATCAAATCCGATTACTTTTACATCGGTTGTGTACCGGTCACACCGATAAATCCTCAACACCGTCCTATGTCGTCGGCAACGATTCGTTACGTTCGAATTTACCGAAAAAAATTTTTATACTTAATGTAGAGAAATATAGCGGCGGCCTGCTTTGGAGGCTAATATGTTATTTAAGGCGAGCGCGAAGCCCCGCGGCGCTGCCACCGGCGCAATACAGATATTAATGAGTTAAATGCATCAGCGCCGCCTTACTACTGCGAATGTCCACCGAGAAGATAAGAAAAAAAATACGCACGTGCTAATCGCAGTACGAAAAAATGTAAAAAAAAAATTAGACGATGCGACTGTTTCTTTCAAAACTTTTCGACGATCGCTTACAAATCGATGCTTGTTTTGGGGAAAAATAATAAAAAAATATAATTAAAGTTATTATCTGTAGATACTGATTTTATAAAGAGATTATTTTGTTTATTTGTCTGTTTTTTGAACACCCAAATTTAAGAAATAACAGAGACGATTGGAAAAAATCTTTCAATGTAAGATAGGTGATTTATCAACGATAGGTATGGGCTATATATATATTACATAGAGAACTATACTACGATATGGGATATAGATAACTTTATTAATTCATTAAGTTGGCTTTTACAGAATGTAATTCACTTTAGAAATATAATTATAATGGGAGACATAAATATAAACCTAGCGGATATAAACACTAATACACAAAATTATTTAGATAACTTAGCCTTCCACGGCCTATTTCCAGCGTATGATAATGTACCAACAACCGCCCGAAATTGCCTTGATCACATAATATTAAAATCAAAGTTTCATAGAATGAAACTTTGATATTTATAAGCTTTTTATTTAACACATCCGTTACGGATCATAAAGCTATTTGTCTATGTCTAACAGCTAACAATAAACAACAGAATTACCGACAGACTGAGTATCAAGTAAAATCATAGATTTCGAAGATGTGAGTGGCTACTTCTAATTTTCTAAATACAATATCAAAACTTATTATAAATAATACTATTTCTTACAAATTGCCAAGAAATAGAATAACATTAAAACCGTGGACAACCATAGGACTTTTTGATGTATAAGATGTATAAGAAATAGAGATAGGATGCACATGAAATTAAAAAACAGTAGTAATTACGAAACACTTAGAATAACTTACAAAAGATATAGGAATTATTGCAATAATTTATTAAAAAAATTAAAACAACAATTTGATAGAGAGAAACTTAAGACTAGTAGTAAAACCAAAAGAGTTTGCTCAAGAACTTCTTGAAAATAATGATCTAAATAAGATCAATATTTTTTTGCGAGCGTAGGACAAACCTTTGCTGCTAAAATACCTATAGAATCATGGATTGACAAACAAAACTCTAATGAATCTTCAAGTTCTCATTGTTCTTCATTTGTTTTACTACCGACTACGCAAGATAAGATTGAAATAGTTATTAAGACATTAAAGCAAAGTGGGTCAACTGGCTGGGATAGCATCAGTGGGTCTGTACTCAAGCACCTCAAAGAATACATAAGTGTACCTTTAACTACATTGTTTAATCGGTGTATAGATGTCGGAGTGTTTCCACAACCACTCAAAAAGTCTATTGTGGTGCCTATACATAAGTCTGGGAAGAGAGACTGTGTCAACAACTATCGGCCATTTCCATTTTGCCCATAGTATCAAAAATTTTTGAAAAGATAATTAACAATAACTTAAAAAACTTTTTGTAATCGAACAATCTTCTGTCAAATAATCAATTTGGCTTTGGGTCTAAAAAATCCACCGAAGGCGCTATTCACTCGTATACAAAATTTATTATTAGAAACCTAGACAACAGAAAGAAATGCATTACTATTTTTCTTGATCTTGCTAAAGCATTTGACACAGTTTCTGTACCGCTACTTGTTACTAAATTACATAGGCTTGGAATACGTGGCACTCAATTAAAACTTCTGGAAAGCTACTTGTCGGAGCGATCTCAGAGTGTTAAAATTGGCAACTCGACTAGTGCGGAATGTTACATTCATTATGGTGTGCCACAGGGCAGTGTTTTGGGTCCTACCCTATTCTTATGCTATCTAAATGAACTCTGTGAAATGAAACTTAAAAACTGTAGAATAATTTCTTATGCTGATGACACTACTCTTACTTTTTATGGTGATAAAAGAGGTCTTTGATGATGCTCAGTCGGGTTTTAACAGTGTGTGTAAATGGTTGGCTAATAATTCATTAACACTTAATAGTGACAAAACTAAATTGATAAGATTCTCAATAATTAATAATGTCCCTAAATTAAATAATTTTAAAATCCAATCCCATCACTGTCAATTTACAAATAGGCAATGTAACTGTCCAGAAATCTCTAAAACTACAAATATTAAATATCTCGGTGTTACTATTGATCAAAATCTTAACTTTATTCAACACATAACTGTTGTCAGCAAAAGAGTTGGAAAATTAACACACATTTTTAAGACGTTGAGACAGTTTGCTGATAATAGCATTATGAAAACTGTGTACACTTCTCTCGTTCAATCTGTTATTGGTTACTGTATTACAGTATGGGGCGGTGCTTGCAAAACACACTTAATAAAACTTTAACGTGCACAGAGACTGATTTTAAAAATTAGCCTCTTTAAGCCTAAGTTATATCCCACTAAACTGTTACACTTAGATGCGGGCATTTTGTCCGTTCCACAATTATATATTCAATTAACAATCCTTAAACAACATAGTGAAATAAAACATAGTGTAGTACAAGATCTTAACAAGGACAGACGTAGAGCATATGTGGTATCTAAACAACATTATTTTAAAACCTCTTTCTGTAGAAGATTTTTTTGTCATCAAAGTTCAAACCTGTACAATAAAATTAATAAAACTCTTAACATTGTAAATAAATCTAAATATGAAACAATGAAACTTATAACTAATTAGCTTTTGAGTTTAGATTATGATGAGAGTGAAAAATTACTACATTCGAACTTTAAATGATGACCAACAAATTAAACTGTTAAATATAATATAATTATGTAATGTGGATGTGAGACTCAAGTTAGAAATATTTAATTGTATGTTTTCTTCTAATCTTTAGTATCGTCTCTTATAAATTTTGTGAATCACAGTTATTTGGAGAGGCCAGGAGGCCCATAGCACAGGGTTTTCCCTAGTTTGGGCTCCTGTCTCCGTTTACTCAATTGTAATTAAATCAACAATGTCACTATTAGTTTTAAAGGGAGAAAATAAACGTTATTTTTTTTATATATTCAAACTACGAGCATTCTGAGCGGAGCAGTCACGTTTTTGGTTGTAAAGGTATATAATATTTAGACTGTTCGTGAAATAATTTTAAAAATATGTATTTAAATAACAAGTGATTATCGAGCGTGATACAAACAAAAGGTCAAATATTATCGAGCGATGATGTGCTACTGTGAAGAGTTTTATCGTGACAAAAAGAAGATTATATTGGAGTGACAGGTGACGTGACTGAGGAGAGGAGTATGAGCGGTGTAAGAATAACGAGGCGGGGCTGTTTGTTTTATAAACAAGAGCCGCTAAGAGCAAGAGACCGCGTCTTGGACGCACTCTTTGCGTCACCATGACGTGAGTGATTCTTTGAAACTTATATTCGAATATGTTATTTTTGTAACTTCACGCATTTTGCTTCACGAAGGTGTAGGTGGCGGCTGTGACCCGTCGGCTCGCCGATCTTTCGCGTGCGAAACGGAATATGTGGCGGAACCTACATTTATAATCATGTCAATTCACACCAAAATAGTGCAATGAAAAGATTAAACTGATTATTTGGAATGAAATTTTTAAACACGACCGCTTGATGAAAGTGCCTCCGTGGAACAGGAAAACATGCTGTCATTTAAAATACCGAGCAAGAAACTCATGTGCCAAATACTGTTCAAGCCATGTATCATATAGGATACTACTTATTTAATATAATAATAATCGTATATATCGGGCACCAAGTTGTCAGTCATCGAAATGTTTGGTTCTAAAGTTTAATATTGTTCTACCTTTCATCAATACCATTGTGAAGACTGACACCGAATCGTAACAATACTATTTAGATATATTTACTGCTAAGGTTAATAATTGAAATTCTTTCAAAACTATGAACATCCCAGTGTAAATAATGCACTGTATAAATGTATAAATGTTGAACGTAGGCATTCGTTAAAACATTTATAAATATCCAACGGAATAATTTACTCAGTTTAATATGTTCTTCCCAATTAGGGCCAATTATTTCACGGCTAACTAAAAAAATATAAATATACTTCCCATTTTTTCGAGACTAAATTATTTAACTTAGCCATTGAATTAGCGTTGCAACTTTTTGTGGTAAATTCTACACAAACTATGGACTTCCAACAGAAACAGAAATTTTCTAAAAATCATTCCGTAAAATCACAGACTACAATGATTTTTCGAAATTATGCCATTGTCAAATATAACGGTTTAAACAGAAGAAATACCTATCATTCAGAAGATGCATGCTCACAAACTTTAGGATTCTTAAACAACAAAGCGCCCTCTTTTCTACTTTTCTTTTGTAAATACATATTTATAATACATAGAAAAACACCCAGCTGCCACACAAACATTCATGCTTGTCATAAATATTTGTACTCGGGTGGGACTCGAACCCTCCAACCTCGATTCTGCAATCGATGGTTTTACTAATGCACCACAAGGCCCGTCGGAATGGAAAAGATATGAAAACAACAGTGGTAGAGTCACGCAGCTCCCTGGATGAATTTTCCGACTCGACCAGTGCAATACCGCGACCTATCAGAATATAGGCGTTAAGTGGCTTTTGCCGCGTAGGCATCGCTCGGTGAGAGAGGTATCCGGAGGCCCAACCCCTTTCCCCTTCCCTTCCCATCCCACTTCTGACCTCTTCCATATCCCATTGTAAGGGCCGGTAACGCAACATGTGTTCAAAACGCTATATGTGTTCGGATGGCCATGGGACACGACTTTTGTTTACCATTAGGTGACGCGCCTGCTCGTTTGCCCCCCTATAGCATAAAAAAGATAGTTAAATACCAGCACACCACTGCCTCGTGTTATTATTTTATTAATAACAAAAATTATATACCTATATAAAATATAAAGTTATTATGTTATTTACTGGGACGTAATTGGATTTAAATTTACTTTTGTTTTCTATTTATTTTAATCTGTTCATCTTTTCAAGAATATTTGATTTTTTATCTATAATATAGTATATTTATATAGTCTCGGTGGTCCAGTAGTCGAGCACTCCGCTTCTGAATCAAGAAACCACGGGTTCGAAGCGTGCCTCACACCAATGACATTTCAAAATTAATTTCGGAAGTTATGTGTGACAAATGACCGACAGTTTTGTGCCTGGTATGGCAATAGGTTCGCTACATTTAGGACGTATACATAACGGCGACACGAGACTTAACAGTGGCTGCCTACACCTTCGGGTAGTAAAAGGCGTGAAGTTATGTTTTCTATAAGTATTAAAAAAAACAATAGTTAATATGGTCTATATTATTTCCGAATAAAGCAGCTTTCTGATGGTGAAAGGGTGATGGAAATCGGACAAGTTCTTTCAGAGCTTATGCTTAATAATCAAAAAGTTTTGTCATTAATATTATATAAATTGTCAGTTCTTATAATCATATAAAATATTGTCAGCTGTCGCTACATCTCTATGTCGCAATGTCTTTAGTTTCAGTAAAAAAACTGGATTTGACGTATTTTGTTTTTACATACAAAATGCATTTAAAAAAAGTTTATTAGGATTTTATATGGAATTCACATTGAAATGTAAGCGGTAATAAAGCAATTAATAATTTTGATAGTTGTGATTTTTAAATATAGGGAAATATTTGCGTTGTAATGTGTCATGATGATTTCACGAGGTTCGTAGCTGAGAAAAAGCAAAATGTGCCAAATATTTGAACCTTAGAAAGCTACGAGAGTGTATGACAAAGGATTTGAAAGTCGCGCTGTTTTATCTGCCTACCTCGTAAGGGAATCGGCGTAAAGTTATGTACGTAACCTTTGTGTTTGTTATCAATACTTTTACATTTAAATGTATCTGCCGAAATCTTAGTGGGGTAATGCGTAAAAATAAAGGAATTTAATAAATACGATTCTAACACAATTATATGTTATTGGAACTTATTAATATATTATTAATAATATAAACCAAAAATATACGATTATATAAAGGCTTAGTAAAATTGTAATTGTACGCTGCGTCGAAAGACATTGGATATTAAGACATCGTATTGATTGTGAAGTAATATTATTCGTGTTTATTATTGAAAACATATCGTCAGAATAGTCAATAACAACAATAACACTTTTTTTTGATCACAAACCCAAGTTACAAGTCCGCGTGAAACACCCAAAGTACGATAAACAAACTTTTCTTTTTACGATATCTCGTTCAATCACACCATTGTTTTCGTAAAAAAAAATATATATACGTAACTAACATATTTACGACCAAGTATATCGGGTACGGGTAGTATGGCGGCAATTATACATTTTCTCCACCCGTCCATCACCGTCTGGTCTGTTAAGTTATGGTCAGCTGGCGCCATCGCTTTAATATCTATTACATTTTATTTTAGAAGAGGGAGAGAGAGAAAAAAAAAATGGTTGTTAAATTTGTTACGAAATCATAAAATTTATAAGCAGCATAACCTCTGGTGATTACGTTCAAACGATGCTGATGCAGGATTGTTTCTTTTCACATTTACGTTATGCTTTTGTTGTGTTGACTAATAAAATTGTTATAATTATTAAAAATATCTTCGACATATCTGTTTCTTATTACTGACTTGGGTATATGGTAGAGTGTGCACAAAAGTAGGATAAACGAGATCGAAATGAGGACACTGCGTAAAATCTGCGGAGTGGCCCGTCGCCGACCACGTCGAAAATAAGGTTGTAAGGAAAGAAGTCGGACTGAAAGACAATGTCGGTGTAAAACTAACAAAGGGCATGCTCCTATGGTTCGGACATGTAGAAAGAATGGATGGTGCAAGATAGACTAAGCAGATATACAATGCAAAAGCGGATGGATGTAGGAGTCGAGGACGGCCAAGACACTCATTCCATGACCAAATAGAACGCGTTCTGGAGGAAAGTGATGCGATAAAAAATCGACGCGCGTACATGAAAAGAGTTATGAAAATCAACGAAGCGAGTGAGGTGTGTAAGAATCGTGCCTTATAGTGCTCTGTTCCCTCTGCCTACTCCGCAAGGTATTTGGCGTGAAGTTCTGTATGTGTATGTATGTGTGTATTATTAACTTTCAAAATGTATGCGTGATATTAAGTGATTAAGCACGGTAACAGTAACAAAGAAGAGACTGTGGACAAATTATATAAAACAGTTTTTCGAAGATGTTACTAGATCACTTCCTGTCGACGAAAATGCACAAGCGGGAGGACCATGTATTTTGAAGTCTGAGGTGCTTAGTGTTCTACGACGTGTTATGACTGGGAAAGCACCTGGTCCAGATAATTTACACGTTGAAGTCCTAAAACACAAAACGCTCAAGTTTTGGTGGATCTATTCAACTATGTGTACGACACGGGAGACATACCTCAGGACTGGATAAAGTCTGTCTTCATCCCTATTCCTAAAAAGAGAAACGCAAAAAGGTGCCAAGACTTTAGGACTATTAGCCTGATGCCACATTTTAAAAATATTCCTGCTCATTATACATGACCGTATCAGGAGAAAGTGTAATGACAAAGGATACACGAATCATCCAAAATATATACCTGAATCAGGCTGCAACTATAAGGGTTGGAGGAGAAGAAACCGACCCTATAGAAATACAACGAGGTGTCAGACAGGGATGTGTTCTGTCTCCCCTGCTTTTTAACCTGTACTCCGATGCTATTATTCAGGAGGCCTTGGAAGACGGAATAGATGGAGTAGTCGTAAACAGTGAGGTGATAAACAACCTGAGATACGCTGACTATACTGTTCTTATTGCGTATAATCAAGAAGGACTTCAGAATGTTATCAACAAAGTGTACGAGTGCAGTGCCGGACCATCTTTCACAGCAATGAAAAAAATATTATGCTGCCGCCAAATCTCTTTAAAACTCCCCACTAGACTCAAGCAGTGTTACGTTTGGCCAGTTGTCCTGTATGGGTGTGAAGCCTAGACCATAAAAGCCGATCTTCGGAAAAGGCTCGAAGCTTTTGAAATCTGGTGTTACCGCCGTATGCACCGCAGCAAATGGACCGTCAAAATTACGAAAGAGGAGGTCTTAAAACGAATGGCCAAGAATAGGGAGCTTGTTCGAACGATAAAGCAGAGAAAAGTCGGATACCTGGGACTTAGACATGAAAACTACCGACTGCTGCGTACTATATTGTTGGGAAAGGTGGAAGGAGAGCGAAGGGCAGGCAGAAGAAAATTATCATGCCTACAAAACATCAGATAATGGACCGGTATAAAAACCGTGGAACAATTGTTTGCTTTAGCTAAGGACAGGAACAAGTTCAAGGATATGATTGCTAACCTTCAGTAATGGAGAGGCACCCAAAGAAGAAAAAAAGTATCAACCTTTTAAAACACAATTGTTGCTGCTTGCACTTAAATAATAATATAAATAATATCTTTATCACAATACACGCAGCTCCCTCTAGTTCCAAACTAAGCAACTAAATGTTTGTGTTACGTGTGCTGGATAACGGATATTAATACACACATTTTTTTGTAAGTACATAATTATAATACATATAAAACATCCAGATTCCATACAAACGTTCATGCTTGTCATAAATATTTGTACTCGGGTGGGGATCGAACCCGCCAGTCTCGATTCTGGTGTCAGTAGTTTTACCAATGCACCACGAGGCCCGTCAAAACTTAACATATTAAATACATGGTTGTTACAATAAGACATTATATTTGCCATAAGTCACGAGTATGTGATCATTTTAATATTGCGATATAGATTTTTGTCGACAATTTTAAGTCTTTACATTGTAAATGTAAAATAAAATTCCTTCTGCTGTCTGTTCGTTTGAATTTAAAAATATAATACGCAACACAACATAATTTATTGCAGTTTTCAACAGTATATAGAGAAATTCAAAAGAATGGAATTTATTAATTGCATATATTTTAATTGATACAGATTTTAATATTTTAATTTTATTTTTATTTTATTTTTTTATTTTGTGTATGAAGTTATGTATGTATGTATAGATTTTTTAATTACTTAAAAATACGTAATTATTAATACAACAATATTTCTCGTCAGTGGTATTGAGATCGATTTGCCCTCTTCGGAATCAAGAGTTCGAATCGATTCGAAAGTTTTGTGTGATATAATACATTTATCGATGACTGGACAACATTGTGTATGGCAATAGGTTCCGCCACCGATTTCTTTTGTAAAGTAATAATTCGACGACGAGATGTAAACGCCGTGTAAGCAGCAGCTGTTATAGCCCGAATCGTTACGTTACGTCCTGAATGTAATAGATGGCGAACCTATTGCAATACACCGGCCTGCCTACACTCTCTTGTAAGAAGGCGTGAAGTTATAAAAATAAAACAATACGTCGGTCCCAAGTGTAATATAATTGTTAGCCCGCTGACCGATCCTCTCATCGCTATATAGCTTCAGGTGCTTAAACAAATGAGGTTCTTCGCTTCATGGTTTGTTTGGACAGTGACAGATGGCAGCACCTCCGCGCTGTGAACGTTTCACACCTCCCTTCGATAAAGCGTTGGTGTCTTGGCGCATTACTCATACGCTGCACGTGGCTTCACTCCTCTTAACATATACAGGTTGTTTTATTTAATTATTATAATATATGAATACCAATTTTAATATTACCATTTGCAATGTTTTCAATCATTCTATGTCCCGATTACTGATATTCTATCACCCGATTTGTGTGAGATGAGTGGTTAGGTATGTATTTTTTTAATAATAATGTTTTTTTTTTTGTTTATTTAGTTTGTTTATAAGTTATTTAATTCAATCAAAGAATTTAACAAATACAAACGGTGATTACCATAAGATTATAAAAATTTTGTTTCCTTCTGCGTAGAAGATAATTATAATTTACTTAAGTGCATCCAAACCTGTTAATGTGAAGTTTTTTCCCACAAAGTTATGTCAGATTCTTTTAAATATATATCTTAGTACATAGAAATAGTAATAACTATTCTAATTTGATCAATTGTTATTAGTTTAGTCAGAGACTAAATTAAAGTATTTAACTTGCACAAGTCAAATGAAATAAAAAAATAATCATCGATAGTAACTTCACTCCCTCAAAACAGCCTTTTCAATACAGAAATTTTTGCCTAATAATAAGTATGTACAATCACAGAATATCGATACATATCGATTGAAATCGAATCAGTTTTATACAGGTCGATGTTAAAAAGAAGTCAAAGTTAACATTAATAATATCAGCCTGTATAATTATATACAGGATGATGATTAATATCCGCGGCTTGTTGTTGCACCGCTGTGCTTTACTGAGCCTCCATGGAATTCAACCCTATTAATATAACATCAAACGGCGAGTTGATGTCTCTTGTTGAGTTAATAGTTGATCTTCATTCGATCGAGGATGACCCACAACGATTTCGTACAGCAACAAAAAAATGTGTTATGATTGAGCGCACCTTTATAAGTAAAACCTCTTATATATCACCTGCCACGTTCTATAGATGTATATATAGGTATAGTAGGTATGATATTTTTAAGATATTGTTTTTTTGTACAGTTTTTTTTCAACTGGGAAAGTAGTATCAAATCCTGTAATACGCGTCAGAGACACGCATATTCTTATTATGCACATTGTTTTTTTAATTCTATTATTATTTTTTAGTTACTAATAACTACTGCTTGGCTCTACCACTCTAAAGTGGTAGAGCCAAGCAGTTCGCTGTATGAATGGGCCGGCTCGACCGGTGAAATACCACCACCTCTCAGAAGATCGACGTAAAGTGGCTCATGCCGCGTTTCGTTCGGTGAGAGAGGTACCCGGAGGCCCATCCCCCTTCCCCATCCCTTCCTATCCTACTCCTTTAAAGGTTGGCAACGCAACTGTAACACTATATGTGTTGCAGGTGTCCATGGGCGGCGTTGGTCACTTAACATCTGGTGACACGCCTGCTCGTTTGCCCTCCTATCCCATAAAAAAATAAAAATAAAAAGTTATAAAACGTTTTATTGGTAACTGGCTGACCCGGCGAACTTTGTTCCGCGTCAAAAGTAATAAACAATTAAATTAAGGATTTATCCCTTTTTTACTACATCAATTATGGATAGAAACCACCCCTTGAAACCTTCTATCGATTGAAAAAATCGCATCTGAATCTGTTGACTTCTGAATCAGAATCGTGAACTTGACAACTGGACCATCGGGACCATTTACTCAGATTATAATTGCAAAATATAGTAAACAAGGTGACCCGGCGTACTTTGTTCCGCATCAAAAGTAAATATTGGATTTATCACTTTTTCTGTACTACATTCTACATGAATTATAGATAAAAACCACCCCGTTGACACCCTCTATCTAATAAAAAAAACTGCATCGTAATCCGTTGCGTAATTTATAAGATCTAAGCATATAAGAGGACAGACAGCGGAAAGCGACTTTGTTTTATACTATACTATTTAATGATTAAGCAGTTTATATATAGATTTATTGACTAAATATAAGCAAGTACACTTTGCAATTTTACTAATGTAGGAACAAACGGGTAATATCAATAAATATATGAGTCTTGTTTTAGTGTCTGGTTAAGCAAGTCGATACACCTTATTGCTGACTGATGCTCCTTATTTAATGTGTAAATTCATTGAAATCCAATCTCAGATTGCCACGTTACTAAGTATATTTTGTTTCATTCAAATATGCAGTTTTGCAGATATCCGGAGCCCGACAAACAAATTACAATCATTTATGCTTGCCATTACTATTTGTACTCCGGTGAAGAATCGAACCCGCCAACCTCGATTCCGCAGTTGGTAGTTTTACCAATGCACGAGGCTCGTCAAATAAATTTCAATACATCATTACATAGTATAAAACAAAGTCATATTCCGTATTCTGTCCCCTTATATGCTTTGATCTCTGAAACTACGCAAACGGATTATGTTTATTATTTTTAATGCGGTCTTTTCAAACATATGTGTAGTATGTGTATAATATAGCAGTAAAGAAAAATGATAATTTCCGAAATTTGGCACATTAATTGTAAACGCAATAAAAATTACTTTTGATGCGATATTAAGTTCACCGGTTTAGTTAGTGGTATATATAAAACAAGGTCGCTTTCTGTTGTCTGTCCCCATAAATGCTTAGATTTTTGAAACTACGCAACGGATTTTGATGCGGTTTTATTTTAATAGATAGAGGGTATCAACGGGGTGGTTTGTATGTATAATAATTCATATATAATGTAGTAAAGAAAAGTGTCAATTTTCGAGATTCAACAATTTAATTGTTAAAGCTGTAAAAAATACTTTTAATGCGGAACAAAGTTCGTCAGGTCAGCTAGTATATATAAATAATAACTTGGACACAAAATATTCACAGCGCCCTCTAGTTCAAAACTAAGCAACAAAATTCTTGGGCTATCTAATACCAGATAACGGATAATAATACATGTATACTTTTTTTAATACATAGAAAAACACCCAGACGCCATACAAAAATTCATGCTTGTCTAAATATGTCATAAATGCAGAGTATAAGTCATAAGTACAAATTCGGGTGGTATTCGAACCCGCCAACCCCGATTCTACAGTCGCCAGTTTTATCAATGCACCACGAGGCTCGTCATTAAATATAAATAAATATTTTATCTCTATTAATAGAAAGAAGCTTTTTTAAATAAAAAATAGATCGCACAAGTTATAGAAACCTTAGCCGATATATATATGAGTTTTAAGAGCCGCAACAGTTTAACAATATTTCATAATAAACTTATTATTGGTGTTAAATAAAAGCGTTGTATATCATTTGGTGCGGTGTACAAATGCGGTATGGTGTCTTGGACAATACGAAGCCATGCATCATGTGGGCATGACTGCTCTCTCTGGGCCTGGTGTCAACGCGACCCAGCATCGTCCACTAATCCCTTTAGTAAGAAATGTAAGTATATATTTTGTGAGCATTAGCTGTGTTCAAATACGTGTAATTTATCAATTTTTTCTTGTTTGAACACTGAGGAGAATGACTTAAATGTATGAATATAATTTGTATCTAATTTCTAAACGGGAAAATTATTAAAGGTTTTTTATTATTAATAATAATATGTTTGAATTATTAATTTGATGGATTTCAAACTTTTCAAATTCGGATAAACTCGATAGGTACGCAGTTCGCAGCATGAATAGGTCCGGTTCAACTGGTGAAATACCACGACCTACAGATTAATCGTAAATTGGCTCATGCCGTATTTCACTCGGTGAGAGAGGTTTCTAAAGACCCAACTCCTTTCTCTATCCCCTTCCCATCCCACTTGCAACTCTTTCCCCATCCCTTTTAAAAGCCCGCAACGCATTTTTAACACTATCTGTTTCGGCGGCGTTAGTGGCTTCCCATCAGATGACACGCAGGTTCGTTTGCCTCGCTGTTTCATAAAAAGTGAAATTATTCTACATATTATATTATATTAGCTGACCCGGCGAACTCTGTTTCGCATCAAAAGTAATAACTGCTGCCCCGCTATGTTAATACTGCAATATCTTCGACAAATTTGAAGTCGATAGCAGCTATAGGTTAAAAATGGGAATTTTCCATTGTTAACACCCCCGCAACCCCCCCGCAACCCTTGTGGGTGGAATTTCGTAAAATCCGTTCTTAGCTGACCTCTACTCGGCGAAAGGAATAATCCTACCAAATTTCAAGTCGCTACGCCTTATGGTTCCAGAGATATCGTGATGAGTCAATATATAGGTGGAAATCTCTTATATATATATAGATTGAAAAGTCATTGATTTCAAACTAGTGCAATTGACAGGCGTGTGTTAATGGGAATATTGTCAATTCATCTATTTCTGTGTCGTCATATAAGACGAATCAGGGTTTTCACCAGGTTATCTTTCATATCAACACAGCTACTTCCGTTTGAAGGCTCCCGTATTCGATTTTATTCCGGAAGCTTTATGTGATATTTATTGATATTTTAATATTTTTTTCAATTAATAGAGTAAATAAGTTTACTGGACATAAATTAGAAACCAAATTGAAAATATAAAAATGAAGTACAGCCAGATCCAGTAAGTATAAATATGTAGGTATAAATTTAACCATCCTTACATAAAAAGTAGGTAATGTTTTTAATGTATCACACTTTCACTGTTAATGACATCTTTTTCAATAAGGACAAATGTAAAACCGACAAATGAAAAAAAAACAGATACTTATTGTTTATAAAGTTTTATTTATAAATGTTCATAACATACTGTCAATGTTTGAAAAAACACTTTTTTTAAAATCAGTTACTGGATTTACACAAAGATTTGATTTTGTTAAGAGTCGATCCATTAAATATTATTGAAAGTAATTTATAAGCAAATTGATTAGAAGCATATTTTTTGGACTACATACATATATACATACATATATACATAACTTCACGCCAAATTCCTTGCGGGGTAGGCAGAGAGAACAGAGCGCCATAAGGCACGATTCTTACACGCCTCACTCGCTTCGTTGACTTTCATAAATCTTTTCATGCACGCGCGTCGGTTTTTAAGGCTCCTAACATCACCTTCCTCCAGAACAGCGAGAGTCACTCCGCAGATTTTGCGCAGTGCCCTCATTTCTACCGCGTTTATTCTACTTTCATGCACACTCTGCCATACCCAGCTCTCGCCTCCATAAGTTAGCGTTGGGATCAGGACTGCATTGTGGATTGCTAGCTGGGCTTTTCTGCTAATGTTTTTTGCGCCCAGGAATCTGCCCAACGCTCCATTTACGCTATTTCCTATCGCCACTCGTCTTTCTACATCCGCGGTGTACCTTCCATCCCTGCTAAAAGCGCATCCAAGATATACAATTTCATTCACCATACAATTTCACCATAAAATCTGATGACTGTAAAAAAGGTAGGCTTCATTAGAAAGTTACTTGTTACCCTGCCTTCCCTGCGCAATTCCTCTCAGTCTTGCATTTGTCCATGGGCGATGCTAGTTGTTTATCGCCAAGTGTCATTACCGCAATTTAATACATTTAAGGTCATTTTGAAAATGCTAATCCTTTTAATAAGCGTCCAATCTCGTGAAATATAATATACTAGTGTTACAAAGTAATTTTTCTGTGATAATATGTACATTCAAGGTATGTAGGTCGTTATTTTTTTAAAGACGCACTCAACACGTGTGAAAGACAAACTTACCGTGACGTTCATATGACATCTCTATTAAGAACCACTGTATCAATCAAAACTGTGCTCTATATCTAATGTAGTTAGGTGCATATTGCTATGCATATATGTAGGGCGTTAAATGTTTACCTCGATACAAAGTCACTTGTGTAAATTACTATCAGAACGATTGAAGTGAACACAATTGCGGATGATCAAACAATTCTGTATCAATAGTATGTGCTTTATTAAATTCGCGCTATGTGTTAACATAGACACACACACAGGCGTATCATCATTACATAGTATAAAACTATGTCATGCCGCCCATGGACATCTGCAATACATATAGTGTTACAGTTGCGTTGCCGCCCTTTATGGGAGTAGGATAGGAAAGGATGGCGAAGGGGGGTGGGCCTCCGGGTACCTCTCTCATCGAACAAAACGCGGCATGGGCCACTTTACGTCAAACTTCTGCGAGGTCCGTGGTATTTCACCGGTCGAGCCGGCCCATTCATGCAGCGAGCTGCTTGGCTCTACCACTAGTCGTGATTGGAAAGAAATTAAATGTCATGTTTAAGAATGCAAAACAAAAAAATATGAATTAAATAATACAGTTTTCGCACTTCACTTAATGCGCCGACGTCAATCTCTTACTGATGGAGACGACAGTAATCCTTTCACCGTGCTACATATACCAACACATTTCGAAATGAAATTTCTTAATACTTATTAAGTCTGTCTTCACTCTTAAACTGCTTACATTTGGAGTTCTGCAACATTTCGCTGTTTTCTGAATATAAAATGGTACAAATATAATATCTAATAATCAAAATAGTTATATTATTCCAGCTGGTCTAAAACTACGAAAATACATTAATCTAAAAGTTAAAATCGTAAATAAAAGCAACATATCTATACTAATATTATAAAGAAGTAAAGTTTGTGTGTTTGTTAAATTGTAAGGGGTAAACTCGGAATCTAAATATATAAAATATAAACTTTTGTGCATTAAATTAACAAACGATGCTACTAAAGTTGAATAGTTGTTGGTTACGCAATTGATCCTAGGAATTCTTGATTCAGAAGCGGGGAGCTCAACCACTTGCCTACCGAGACCCAAATAAGTATTTTTATTTTTTTTATTAGCTTTTTATTAGCTTCACCTGTATGTTTGTTTGTAGGTTTGTATGTTTGTAGGTTTGTAGGTTTGTATGTTTGTATATTTGTTTGTAACCGACTTCTTTTTTAGTTTCCGGTGATTGCCACTAGATGGTGCGATTTGTGAACTATGAAAGTTCTAGACT
Organism: Euproctis similis; assembly: GCA_905147225.2. NCBI lineage: Eukaryota > Metazoa > Arthropoda > Insecta > Lepidoptera > Erebidae > Euproctis > Euproctis similis. The sequence goes on from LR990107.1 coordinate 8,219,292, forward strand.
AGAAAACCGAACTAAAAAATAGAAAATAAATAATAGTTTAAAAAAACTAAAAAACACGCTTTTTATAGAAAACCGAACTAAAAAATAGAAAAATAAAAAAAAATATTTTATTTTAAAAAAAGCGTGGGGTGCATGGTGTCAATAGTTATAAATATTTTATTGACAGATATGAGTAGAGTGATTATCATTTCGTTAATATCTAAAAAGCACCCCACGCTTTTTTTAAAATAAAATATTTTTTTTTATTTTTCTATTTTTTAGTTCGGTATTCTATAAAAAGCGTGTTTTTTAGTTTTTTTAAACTATTATTTATTTTTTTAATTCATGATCCCTGTTACATTTCCTTGCAAGAGTATTCTGATGATATACAGCAGTATATCCTTTCTCAATAAACCGGCTATATACAAAGGAAAAAAAATACAGATTTTATAATCCAATGTATCCAATTAGTTTTCTTGTTGTTCAATAACATATTATTAGATATAGTGAAACAATTATTATTATTTTTATAAGTATATTAATATCTAAAACTTACAGAAGTGTAGACGTTTCATAAACTAACGAAATCCACCTGTTCCATCGGACTGGCTGATATGTCCAACAATAAAAGTAAGATTTTATTGTATCTATGTATGCACTAAATAAATTTCGAATAAGCAATTAAACAACAAAAAAAAAGGAACGGAATAGCTTTACCAATTTATATGATTCGAATTTGGTTTAGAAAGATACGAGTTGGTAAAGAAAAAAAAGTCAGATCATTTGATGACTTAATTATGGGAACTTATACAATTAATAAGTTACTTGGTTGGTTGGATGTTAGAGATTTTTGTTGTTCAGCTTCAATCCACTAATAAGTAACCTATCTAGGTATAGGTACTATTAATAAAATAGCTGCCCCGGCGAACTTAGTTTCACCTCGGAAGCAATAAATAAAAGATTCTATCTAAAAAAAGGTATGGTAATTTACTATATATTATACCAGCTATTATATTTGCCAATAAAAGTCTCGTCAAAATCGATCCAGCCATTTCAGAGATTACCCGGAATAAACGCACACACATATAGACAAAATTGTTAAAACTATAATTTTAGTGTATGTATGATATATTTTTATGAATGTAGTAGAAAGCAGTTATTGCAATATCAATATTACAAACAGACGCCAATTTTATTTATGTGTATAGAGGTAGATGTGTATATAAGGTTTGTTAGGTATTTACGCCGTAATTAGTCTACCGATTTGCATAGAATTTTGTACAAAGAGAAAATATATCAGGCAAGAGGATAGTTTTAATAAATAAAATAGGTTTTTTATAAATAAATTAGTCACTTATGATACTGATTCGCACACGCAAACTAACTTAGTACATAATTTGAAAAAGAATTTCTTTTTGTTCATCACTCGTGAAAATGATCTCTGTAAAGAGTTCGAAACGTCGGGAAATTAATAAAATTGGTAATAAATAAACGCGATATAATCCTAAAGTTTGTTTTAATGTCATGAACGTGATTCGCGAATGTCTTAGAGATAAATACGTTAACATAACTTAACTAACTTCACGCCTTTGTCTACCCGAAGGCGTTGACAGCAGCTGTTAAGCCTCGACCCGCCAGATCGTTATTTTACCGTACCAAATGAAATAGGTGGCGGAACCTAAAGCATACACCTATAATAGTTTACACATATGCCTGTTTGTTCTCTATACCCTCCAAAAATAATACATATATTTCTTCAGGTTTATCATATTTCTAAGTATGTTTGATTTTGATGCTCGAATGTGACTTCACCCCGTTTTATAAGCCAATGTGTATGTAGGTAGAGAGTAAGGAGCGTATACATTTATCAATTTACAAATCGACACCATTTTAATAGTGTCAATATCAATGTAGAGGCTAGTTTTAGAGGTGTTATTTTATAAATGATGGTATCATGTACATATGGTCTGGTCGCGGGTGGGGGCAGACGGCAGGTGCAAGAGGCCGGGGCACGAGCTGATCTGGACTCCCCGCAGCGCTCGACATGCCTCACCAACAATTGCGTGTGCCTCAGATACTTACTTGAATGAGAATCTTTGCACACTATTTTTTTAAATATAACTTCACGCCTTTTCTACCTGAAGGTGACGTAGGCAGAAGATAATTTCGAATAACCAAATTTTTACATCCCAAAGGCAATAGCAAGGGTGATCTATTGTTAGCGGCAACGATATTTATCACACATAACATCCGAAAATAATTCTCAAAATTCATTAACCTGGGCCGGGTTTCGTTCCTACAGTATCTTGATTCACAAACGGGTCGTTCGATTTACTGACCACTGAGATGTATTTAAATAATTATAAAAGATAATCTAGGTATTTATTAAGTGGGTAATTACTGTAATTAGGTATTTAAGGGATGGAGGAGTTCTGTAAGAATTTATGATAGCTTTTTAATTGTAAATTTGCCTTGATATGGTGTTCACATATATAATAGAAACTTAATTTTTTTTTTTATTATTCGCCACAATTTTTGCACAATGTTACCACTCTAATTAAACGATGTCGCGTCAGTTGTGCTCGACTACTGTGATCGCATAGAATTTCTTAGTTAACATGTAGGACGTTGATTTTAATTTGGTTGGATCTTAATTGTGATTGTGGAGTATTCTGTTTGCTACACCTTTTATTCACTAACCTACTACTTTGTTTTCAGTAGTGATAATAATATTGTTATTTATTTCAAATGGTTTGAAAAGAGTATTTGACTATTTTTAAGTGTCTGTGAAGACCTATAAACATAAAGTTATTTTGACTTTGACTCAAAACGTATCCGTCGGCTATTTCATAATATCTTTTCCTTTATAGGTATTTTAATAACTTCGAGAAACGAGTTTTTTTTTCACGTATGACCAGTGCCAGACCTCATAACGTGCAATGACAAAATTAAATTCGATTTATTTGTAATAAAAGCCAATTCCATATATTAAGTTTCTCAGTTTTCTATAAATATCTGCAAAATATTGAATAAATATAAGTAAGTACTTAGAATGTAACCAGAACTTGTCAGTATGTACTCTATACATGCACTGTCATAATTTACGGCTTTTATATCTGATGAGTGTGAAGTGTGCGGCTTTGCTTTGAAACTATAACAGTAATATAATAATTTCACGCCTTTATCTACCCAAAGGTGCAAGTAGAGGCTATTACACCTCGACCCGCCAAATTTATACATCCCCAATTGAATAGGTTGTGGAACCTATTGCAATACAACGTGTACAGTGTTGATAATCATCGATGCTTATCACACATATCTACTTTCTCAAAATAATTCCAAGAAGTCATTGAAAAAGAAGTGTGAGCCCGGAGTCGATTTCACAACTGCTTGATTCAGTAGCGAGGTGCTATATCACTGGACCACTAAGACGACTAAAACCACAAAATGTTTAGTAAACTTATACATAACTTCACGTCTTTTTCTACCCGATGGTGTAGGCAATGGCTATTAAGCCTCGACTCACCGTTATGTTTACGTCCTAAATGGAATAAGTGGCGAACCTATTGCCATACCGGGCACAAAGTTTTCAGTCAACGATATTTATCACACATAACTTCCGAAAACAATTTCGAAAAGTCATTGGTGTGAGCTAGTGTCAGGAATCGAACCCGGACCTCTGGATCAGAAGCCGTGTGCTCGACCGCTGGGCCACCGAGACTAAGTCATAGAAAATATAGGAAAAAGCCTTATAAAGTTAAACCCTATAAGTGTTCGGCACATCTCGCACTTGATTTTAACACTTAAGCAGCTTATCCAATAAGACTTATGTCACATACTTATAGGTCGTAAATGTCATTGGAGGTCCGAGGACTTGACTTGTTGCACAATTTTCAAATTATATTTATAAACAAACACCGTCAGGAAATAGCAAATTAGTTTGAATTTGAACGTATTTAATATATGAATTATTCATGATCGTTATTTATACGATGTCGTTAGAAAATATATGATCATGTTATAGTTATATAATATATATATATATATATATATATATATTATCGATTTATTATTATTATGAAGATACAGTTATTAATTTATTTAAATGTATTAAATATTTTAGAGTAGGTAGCAATGATGCATGGACCAGATTTTTCACTTCGAACATCATAGAGAAGCAACTGGCACTGAGCAGGAAGGTTTTCAGCGGTTTTGTGGATATGAAAAAACTTTGACAGGGTGTTACGAAAGGATCTGTGGGACATACTCCCGGGCTACTGGGTGGGCGGCGCATTGCTGCGTGTTATGCAGTCCACTTATGAGGGCTGCACAGCTTGTGTGCGTGTCGACAGCGGCTTGTCGACCTGGTTTGACGTTAATATCGGTGTCAGACAGGGTTGCGTGCTGTCCGCTCGGCTGTACCTGGACAGTTGTCTCCAGAGAGTGAGATCGACGTAGGGATGCGAATGTGTGACCTTGTTGTGAGCTGCCTGCTTTAAGCAGATGACGTCGCGCTTTAAGGCGAATCGCCGTCCATCCTGCAAACACTAGTCTTTATTATGAAAGACAATTGCTTGATGAAAGGCTTACAATTGAATGTGATAACAACAAAAGTTACGGTGTTTAAAAGGGAGGAAGGAATCCGGCACAGATACAAGAATGATGGTCGATGATGTTGACCTGCTGAAGCAGATGAATGAAATTTTATATCTTGGATGCCCTTTTAGCAGGGACGGGAAAAAGAGTGGCGTTAGGAAACAGCGTAAATGGAGAGTGGGGCAGATTCATGGGCGCAAAGAACTTTAGCAGGAAAGCCCTTATTTGAAGCGAGAGCTGTATTGGTAAAAGGGCTATTCATAGCAGAACTGAGGCATTACTTTCTGAACATATTAAGACCAGTACGTCCAAGTAAACTAAATATATTAAGTATGTCTGTCTGTATTTTATTTGCCAATCATGCAGAAATATTATATGAACAAAACATTCCTAACGAGGGTTGACGTCAGTAAACCACAACCAAATCTTTTGACAACATGGATAGTTCGATAGGATGACATGTTGTACCGACCCCAATTAGAGTGGGATAAGGGCAGGAAAATGATGGTCATTACTAGGTTACATGGGGTTTTATCTACTAAACACAATTCTTTCGAAGTCATCGCCCTAAAATTTCTGGTGACAAATAAGTAGGATGTTAATATACCAAGGTATATTGAAAAAAGTGATAAAAAATAACCTATCCCTAGTATATAGGTAAAGCAATCCTGTAGCGTAACAGAATGCAAACAAATGCTGGCAAGTCCCTTCGGACGCTTCTTATTCGTATAACCAAGAGAATTATTTTTTTAAAAAGAAACAACATTTAATTAGTTTAAAATTTTTGTTTGATAACGTTATGAATATTAAAAGAGGCCGACCGTTTTAATTTACTACTTTCCAGCGATCGTAGCCGGCACCGTCGCTTCGAAGTAATTAAACCCGAAAAACTGAACTAGCATAGTATTTAATAATATTGAAAAACAACTGGCGCCTTCGATCGTACGATGGAGGGAGAGAGAGAGAGAGAAATAAAAAAAAGAACAGTTCGGAATTTATACGTCAATAAGAGTTTGTTGGGCATTGGGCATTATCGTTAAATATGAATAGTCTCAATAGTCAGCACAAAAAAAGCCGCCTTCTATTAACGTGTGAGTTATTTGACACTTATGATGTACCAGCACGAAGTCCCGTGTCCCCTTTGCCGCACGCCACCAGCGAGGTCACCAGCTCACCGCACACTTCCTACATTTCCATCCAATTTTACTTGCCACGTGTACTTAATTTCAAGGGCTTTGTACCTTAAAATAACTAAATCTTCCTACTGCATGATCCAGAAGGCTCTGCAAATGATATCAGGCATGACCAACTAATATTTTTCTATTTAATTTGCCATAGAAATCCTGTAGAAGAATATCGGAAAACAAAAGCAACTAAAACTTAGCTTAGCTACCTGGGTATGGTTATCAAGCATATTACTTAAAAACGATTTCATTAAGTTGAAAGAGAAAACTCTTGTTGGGAAGTTAGTGTGAAAGTTCAAATTCCTATGCTTTATAGGGAGAGACTTGTAATTTAAAATGTATATAGGTAATGTATCTTTGAAAATCGAAAACCTAAAAGGGGTTGTGGGCTAAAACGGCGGTTGGTTTTCCAATTCTGTGCGGACGAAGTACACACATTTTCTTGTATTACATACAACGTGTTACACATTTTTTTTAATTAAACTTATTTTATGAAAAAAAAATACTAATCAATAATAATAAAATATTGATTGATCTTTTTAGTCAGTTCATCAAAAAGCACAAAACTGAAAATATTTTTATTTTATTATAAACAAAACGAACTGTAGGAAAAGCGAAACCTGCAATTTATTTACTGAACACATAAATATGATGAACTAATCTATTCCTATCTCTATTACTTGTATAATATTATGTATAATTATAGCATATAGTTATATTATTATAATAAGGCTCATAAATTGTTTGGCCGATGAGAAATTTATTTGGTTCGGCGCGGCGCGGTAAGGACATTAGGCCAGTCATATAACGACTTTACAACTGTTGAGACAGAACTGGACTCGGACATTATAATAACATCAACAAAACTAATTAAAAACGGCTGAGAGAAAAGACGAATTCGATTCGATCGATGCGATGGCGCATATATAATAATATCGACTAGATTATTTGAAAAAAAAAAAGGAAAAAAAAATAGAACTTTTGACGCGAACGTTCACTGTCAGTTGGTTGAGACTTGTGTCCGACACAGACGATAGCCAAAACTATAATGATCGTTTTGGTGATGTCGTTTTATTGTTTTTTTTTTGTTTCCAATATGCAATAAACAGAGTAATATCGATGTGCGCGCGCGCCGACTCGGCGGGTGGCGCGGGCGGGGGTTATCATCATGGCGTCTAATTGTTAGTAATTATGACGCTGGCAGTACCTTTGGAGCGGCTTTCTTCATACCTACAATGTTTAGTTTATTACTTAATATGTTGTGATAGCGGCCGCGATTGGTGAGACTAGGCGTTTTGTAACGCTGATTGTGGCATGTGGGAACGTCTGGTCTTATAGCAGACTCTCATATCATAGGTATACTTATATATTACACGTGTTCAGAAGTGTCGCCGGTGTCTATTCATTTAGTTCACCTCCAGGCGAGTTCTGTATATGTTCGTGTGACGTCACATGTTTATCTATGTATAGAAAAGAACACTTGTATCATCGCTTTAACGATATAATTATAAAATATTCGTAGTAGTGGTAGATTTAAGATTAGAGCAACTATTAACAGTGGTAGAGCCAAGCAGTTCGCTGCATGAATGGGCCGGTTCGACCGGTGAAATACCACGACCTCTCAGAAGACCGACGTAAAGTGGCTCATGCCGCGTTTCGTTCAATGAGAGAGGTACCCGGAGGCCCACCCCGCTTCCCCATCCTTTCCTATCCCCTATCCCTTAAAGGTCGGCAACGCAACAGTAACACGATATGTGTTGCCGGTGTCCATGGGCGGCGTTGGTTGCTTACCATCAGGTGACACGCCTGCTCGATTGCCCTCCTATCCCATTAAAAAAAAGGTGCCCATGACTTACATATTTTAATTATAATAGGATAGAATAGAATTATAAGGGTAATAACATTTTATATGTAACTAAAATATTATTGGGTTAATTAATAAGCAAAGTGTTATTTTATTATAGACTGGCTAATATTAAACGCTGTTGTAAGGGATATATTATCAGTTGCTCTCGTTTCTCCAACTGTACAAAAAAAATATTGTTTTTGGAATTGTGACGTATTGACAGCAAATAGTACTCAGCCGATCGTCATGAATGACTCGAACTAGTCCAGTAGTCAAGATCCTCGCTTGCGATTCAGAAGTCATGGGTTCAATTTCAAACTAACACCAATGATTTCTCGGAAGTTATGCGTGATAAATATCGATCACTGACAACTTTGAGCCCGGTGCAGTGGCAATAAGATCGCCACCTATTCCATTTGGGACGTAACATACCTAATGATTAGGCGAGTCGAGGCTTTAACTGCCGCTGCCAACACATAGAAAAAGGCGTGAAGTTACGTTACGTACGTACTGGATATGGATTTGTCCGGATACATGGACTAGTCATGTAGAATGATGGCTTAAAGGGTTTTAACTGAATGCTGAACTGTGAGAGAGATCTAAGAAAAGCCTTAAGGTTTTTATACACTTAAACTTAAACATGTACCGAACGGATATTTTTTAAGAAATAATATCTAAGGAGTATGGAAAGAAGCATTCTGGGTTTTAAATTGTAAGACAAAGTTACGGGCAAAGACATTATAAGTAAAACAAATTTAACAGAGAAACGTGGAGAGAACTGGTGATAACATGGAAGATAGCAAGAGAAGCCGAGGTCAGAAAGCTATAAGATGGCAGAATGACTCAATTATCAAGTTAACTGTAGGATCACTCTGGATGAGAGTAACAGCAGACAGAGTACAATTAATACAATGGGTAGAGTCAGTAGAGGCATTTGCCGCGAGGCAACCCAAAATACTACTCTGTGTAAAAAGTATCGGGCATATGTCAATAAAGAGACCCGCGTAAAAGAGGTCGTTCTAATTTTTTTACTGCATGTTGGTAGCACTATACTGATTTAGCGCGCAACATTTGAACGGGATCTGTCATTTAATTTGTTTTAAACTAAACTTTTTGTTGGTCATAGTTTTGAGTCCTCGGCGATTTTTACAATGGAAAATATTGTTGAACAAAGAGTGTGCCTTAAATTTTGTGTTTCGAATGATATTTAATGTGGTGAATCACTAAAAATGTTGCGAAATACCTACGGCGAATCATGTATATCGAAAACAAGGGCTTATGAATGGTATAAGGCTTTTAAAGAAGGCCGAGAAGTAATAGTAGACTTGCCTCGTTCTGGTAGACCTTCAACCGCTACGACCAAAGAAAACATCGACAGAATCAAGAAGCTAGTGCTCGAAAATCGACGTATGAGTCTGAGAGAGTTGACTAGTGAGGTGAACATATCTTTTAAGTCCGTCCACAATATTCTCATTGACATTTTAGGCATGAAACGCGTCGCCGCTCGACTAGTTCCAAAAGAGCTCAATTTTGTTCAAAAAGGGCAGCGAAAGCATGTCGCTGAAGACATGGTTTCCCGAGCTTCTACAGATCTGACCTTTATGAAACGTATAATAACTGGCGATGAGACATGGGTTTATGAGTATGACATGCAAACAAGCCAACAGTCTTCAGAATGGCGTCTCGAAAACGAGCCGAAACCCAAATGGGGCCTACTTTGAAGGCGATAAAATAAATTTAGATGAATAATTTGTATTTTTTGTTTTATTGACAAATTCCCGATACTTAGTACACAGAAGGTATATACCTAACCCTATATAAAATAAGTCATATCTTAAAATTCATAAAGTTTTATAATTAAGTTAAATTAATAAAGTAGTCTACATATACTTAATAAGTATTAAATTTAAACATTTTTTTCGGAAATAAAGACTTTTTTATTTACTATTAATACTAATCTTAATCTATTTTATTGTATTTATACTTCAACTGTATACTTCTATACATCCTACAAATAGTATACAGTTCTTTATTGTTTTCAAATGATAACTGTATATCAAGAAAGAGACGAGTAAACCAACTCAAGAACCACGGCTTATCATTTTTTAGTATTAGAAATAGTAGTCGGAATTATTGGTTTGTATTACAGAAATGATAATATCAACCTTGTATATTGTATAGGTAAAAGTAACGTCACAGTGCAAATACTACTTACGCAAATACAAGTAGAAGTGAGGTAGAATCGATGACGTCAGGATACAGTAACGCTGAACGGTCGCCACGCCCAGTCCCGCCCCGCTGTCGACGGCAGCGAGGCACCACTTGCGCGCTCTACAAATTGAAACCTTAAAACAATGGACTTGTTGCCATCTCAGCAAAATGCAGAAACACTGGCATAGGATTATCTGAACCGTAGATCTATACTAAAACAAAAAAAAAATAAGATGGTTACTTATAGAGTTGCGTCATAGCTTTGTTTTTTTTGGGCTGAATTGCAGGTAGGTACTATCTACTCTACTCGTATTTGAGTATAGGTGACGCGTGATAAGGAAACATTTATATTTGCATGCCTGCGTTTCTTGGTGGGTGTCTTGCTCATGACGGATGGTCCATGTGACCCCCGTCACAGTGTAAAAAAAAACATCAACTCGAGGGCGATACTTGAATGGTGTGAAAGTCTCTCCATTATAGCGCGGAGACACCCGCTGCGCCATTCTTACTGCTGCTTTGTGCGCCCACCAGATATTCTAAGAGATACAGCTCGCATCGCTGACGTGCACACATAATTTATTTCCAATGATTTTTTTTTTGGCCAGTTGGTTTCCGAACGCACTTTTGAGCTTTGACTCTCGATGATCGATGAAAAAGTTTAGAATATCAAACTAAACCCTCCGACGATGCGAAGTCAAAAACAAATAAGCGAAGTAAAAAAAAAAGTATCCTATCGTAAATTTGTTCGTAGACGTTGAATATTTTGTTGCGAGTTGTTATTTTGTTTATTTATACGAACAAGAAAAAGTGTTGTTGGTACAAATATTTTGTATAAATCGCACTGAATTTCCGCGTGATTTGAACGGGGCGTTTGTGAAGATTTCTTCTTCCCTTTTGAATATGTAACGAGGTATGGAAAAAAAACATTCTATTCGGAAAAGGTTACGATGAAACGTCTATATTTATGGAAATCAATGTTGTACTGTTATTTAATATAACAAAGATCGCAATCGCTTATTTTTTACTGTACATTTCGCACCGCACGAGAGTGTACTGGACTGGATGTACACTTGGGTTAATCGACAGAAAACATTGATTGGTTGTGATCTCCTGTCACTGTTGCATCATCAGACACATTCTCAATGTGTTCGGGCATAATGATATTATACGTTATGGCCAACGCACCCACCATATTTAATCTCCCAAATACATTTATCATGTTGAACCGATAAAAATACCATTCAGATCAGTGGAACACAATGATACACGCTCGCGTACCTGATACGAGGCCGAAAGTCAATTATATTCAAATTTAAATCGGATTTGCAAACGTAAGCCTGTAACAATGCAGTAGGTAGGCGCCGTGATATCACCTTTAGGCCACTCATTCCTGGATAATAGTAGGAAGAGATACAATAGCGGAACAGTTTGGTTACAAAACAGGACAATGTGACTGTCCACGATCACGCCTGTCACCCTGTCACCCTGACACCCGTCCCCCTGTCCCCGTGTCCCCGGCGCACTCTATTATATTTAACTTTTGTTAGTTATAAACTCACAATTGTGGTAAACTATTATGTTATGTTTTTGCGTTTGTTGAATTTAAAAATGGTTTTATTTGAATACGAGTTTTGTGTGGGATGTTGTAAGTGATATTTAATGAAGGTATTTTATAACCTTATACTACATTCTTAAAAATCGTAGAACTTAAGTGCTATTTAATACTTAAAAAAAACACCTTCATGGCTATATAAAAAGTTTTGTGTGCAAAAATTAACAAATATGTGTAGACAAAAACAAAAAAATCTCAAGTTATTTTTGAGGCAGGTAGAGTCAGCTAAATAAAATACTTATACTTTTAGATTCATATGACAAGCAGGAAATAAAATTTCCGCAACAAATTCTCGATATATTATGTAGCCCCGGTACTAACGTACCAAGTATGAGATCATTATTTGAGTATATAAAACCCACTGGGTCGTAATATCACGCCCGCCAAATCATCACACAATGTATGTTTACGACGATTCTCATGCTGTCAAACGCCATTCAATCCAATGAGCTTTTGACTCGTATTGTCTGGCCCCAACACCGAAACCGCCGTTGACCCTTTATCAAAAATTTCAAGTATCACATCGTTTACAAAACGTTAATTAAAATTAACATCGCAAACGACACATAAGAGAACATATTCTGTCAAATGTGAAGCGTTAAAGCTGCCCGTTAAATACGGTACAACCTTATTAACATAATTTCAAGCGAAACCCCAGAACAAACAGATCCGTTGTAAATGACACATTAAACACAACCAAACAGCGTTTATAATATAATACACAAGTAGCCACTCTCGCCACGGGGTGAGCAGAGAAGAAAGACATAGTGAAAAAAAAAATCACTGTCATAAAAAGAGTGTCAGAGTCAGCTGAAGTTGACAATGCGACCACCGTCGTGATCCTATTATTATCAAATGGGGAGATTCTTAAAGGAAATTTGTTACGACGATTTTGATAGGTGTTAGTGAGGTATTATTTTGCTGCGGGTATATTATCTGTTTGGGGGACACGTTACATATGTATGTATGTATTGCAACAACTATAAAATTGTTTTGTTCGACGGCTGCTGCATTTGTGGCGTTGTTTAGTGATGTTCGAGTTGTTGTTAGGGTGGTTTGCGCCCCGTACTAAACATATTGGTGTGGTGTGTATATTGTGTGTTATTGCCTGATGGCCGGCTGCTGCCTACCCTCCACCATTTGACACTTCTATCATAACGACTAGGGTTGTTTAATAAACGGTATTGCTGTAAAGTTGAGTGTCAATAAACTTAAGTACAAATTTATGTTGTACATTTTTAATAACGTTGATATTTTGGTGAACATTTTGAAATTATTGTGTTGCGTTCGTTTCTTTATTGGTAGATATAAGTTATAGGTGTGTGAATAAAATATATTTTAGTTAAATGAAGGGTGTAAGTAGTGAAGATTTGTGTTTGGATAGAAATTTATATTACAAATAAGTATATAGACTGTAAAATTGTAAAATGATTTTTTTTCCGAAATATCCAAAAATTGTCTGATATTTTATAAATAGTTAGCATCTATGGTGATAATATTGATCGCAATGATGAAAAAGAAATGCTAATTTCTTTAGTTTACAGTTTTATTGGATTTTAATGAGTACCTAAGGTCGTTTCTGAAATTTCCGAAGCTTTAAGCACCTTTACCTGATCAAATAAAATAATAAGTGCCACGAAGTTGTTGGCATCCAAAATCATATATTTTTTGTTCATTAACCACTATCACAAAATTCTAGTATCATAATTAAATTTTATTATGCATATAAATTATATATGTAGGTGATTGAAATGCCCATCCAGCATTCTCTAATACTACCTTCAGTCACAAGCAGTTCCCTAAATAAAGTATTTCCAATAAAGCTTTGCTTTCAACATCAAACTTTATTTAAAATTTTCCCAAATAACATAAACATGTGGCTATATAAGAATAATGGTATATATGTACATCCTGGTACGTCCTGAATATCCTGGTGCTCTGTTCTCTGCCTACCCTGCAAGTGACTTTGTTTGTAGTACTTTTATCGTCCGATCGATACAATGTCTAAAATCTACGGCGATTCTCCTACACGGGTAGACAAAAATGATGCATATACTCTCTTGTTAAGAAAATGATTTATAGTATTATTTCGTGTAGCAAAATTTTGCTTAATAACACATACACTCAGGTTTCTTTTCAAATAGTAATTCAGTATAAAATTAAATCACTCTGATTAGAGCCTGCCGCTTATTGTGGGGTGTTCTGTTTTCACTGCGGCCATATTGAGTTAGCAGACACGCCTCTGACAACTGTGCATAAACTCAACAAAATGTACGGATACGTCAATGTTTCTCAAAGTGCGAACAACTTATTAACTTTTAATTAAATCTTTATTCTTAATTCGTAACAAAAAGTAACGTAACGTAAGTAAGAAGAAAACCGGCTCGACAGGACACGGCCTCTAGAAATACCGAAACTGCATATATAAAGTGGTTGATGCCACGTTAAATCACTAAGTATCCAGAAGCCAATACCGCTTCCTCCTCCTTTCCAATTCTATTTCCTTAAAGGCAACGGTAACCCTATCTGTGTTCCAGGTACATGGACGACGCTCCCAGTCCCTTTCCACCAGGTGACCCATTACTTGTTTGCCCTCATATACTTACCATGAAAAGATTGAGAGCCATTGTAACTATTGCACACCCTACGGGCTTCATCAATTGCGTAATTCGATTTAAAAGTATAGGTACATTTAGTTGAATATTCTGTGGTTAGGGTTATAAAAGAGAAGTGTCTCAGACACATTAGGGTACCATGAAGTGGGTTTCTTATTGAACAATCTCGAGGATGCCACATAAAATTGGGTATCATAACAGTAAATTGCATTACATTATTTACAATATCTTATATATTTAAATGAGCAATTCTTGTATACATATTTAATTGGAATCTCGGAATCGGCACCAACAATTTTCATGAAATTCAGTATATAGGGGTTTTCCGGGGCTATAAATCGATTTAGTTAGGAATCATTTTTAGAAAATGTCATTTTATCGTGTTTTATCGTGTCGTGTCGTATCGTGTTTTATAGTACATATTATTCAATTCTAAAAAATATTATTCATATTTCATCATTATATTAGTATGTGATTCGTATTTAAATATAATTTCCAAAAAACACAATTTATAAATTAAAAATACCGAGCAAAGCTGGGTCATCCAGGCACTATAACCATTAAAAGACTAACTGCGACTGGGAGCGCGGCCAGAAGACTGGCCACATTTCCACGCTGAATGGCAATGCTAATCCTCTTTGCGAACCAGCCCTCTGGTCGCGAGACGCCTCGATTAGTATCATTGTAATTACTAATCAAAATCATTCTTTAATGACTACATAGTATCAAACAAAATTGTTGTTTTTAATATCTGTCCTTATATAATTATTTGCTTATAAAATTTTGAGGTGTTTTTTAATAGACAAAATTATTCCAGAAGATAGTTTGAGCTTGAGTTTGCGATTTTTTGATGCTCAATTTAGCAGATAAAAACTGTGAATTTTAGTTTTTGATGCTTTAATTGCAAACACTTTGAAATTAAAGAGACAGATAGATGATAATAATGTAATACATTATTATTATTATTATAAATACTTTGAGAAGGTGTAACTCGTTCTAGTTACACTATTTATAACCCAAGGACGACGAAACCGATTTGGCTGAAAATGCGTTGGCAAGTAGCTTAGAACAAATAACACATATTTTTATCCGCATTGTAGTCTTGTATTTGCCATAACCATTAACAAATCGCATGACCAATACTTGAAAGTGCTTTGTCTGAACTTAGAAATTCAATTCAATGGCCAATGATAGCATGGGCACGGGTTGAAAGACAATCTGAATATGCGCCCGATTGGAGAGAAATCCGAACCATTGATTATCTTTAAAGGCTGACAAAGTTCGCCTGGTGAGCTATATTTATACTCCAGTTTAATTATTTAAAAGTAAGAAAACACTTTCCAATGTACATGACAGCTAATTCCTAGTCCTTATGAAACAGTTTACCTATAAAAGATGCAAGTAGAAAAACGCTCCTAGCTCTACAATTTTGAAAGCCTTAAGTTTTTGATTTATACTCCCTAAGTAATTTTTTCAATACCAATTATCGTACCAATAATTTTATTTTTCTTTCTTTTTTAATACCAATTTTGTTCATTATTTGTTGTTCTTCCTATGAAATTTTCTGGTAGTTTCGTTATTTTTAATTATTTATAATTTTCTTTAATTTTACTCAGACGGAGCACCGCACGTGCTGTGCGTGTGGGGAGCCGATAGCAGACCGCTTCCTGCTAGAAGTTGGAGGTGGTGCCTGGCATACTGGTTGTCTCAGATGCTGTGTCTGCGCTGTACAACTCGACCGACATCCTTCATGCTTCTTAAGAGACAGACAAGTCTACTGCAAACAAGACTATGCCAAGTGAGTAACAACCACCGGATACTGGTTGGCTTGCGATTTATATTGCGCTTTTTTATATAAATTCTTTATGGCTATAAGCGATACTAACTATATCTATATATATAAAAGAGATTTCCACCTATATATTGACTCATCACGATATCTCTGGAACCATAAGGCGTAGCGACTTGAAATTTGGTAGGATTATTCCTTTCGCCCAGTAGAGGTCAGCTAAGAACGGATTTTACGAAATTCCACCCACAAGGGGGGTTGCGGGAAAATTCCCATTTTTAACCTATAGCTGCTATCGACTTCAAATTTGTCGAAGATATTGCAGTATTAACATAGCGGGGCAGCAGTTATTACTTTTGATGCGAAACAGAGTTCGCCGGGTCAGCTAGTAAAATATAAAAGCTTTCTATCTACTTAGATCTATGATTATATGAATCTTTGCACATTTTTGAATCTATTTTGGAAATAGTGTTATTTGCATTATAATCTGTTTAGTAGGTATTAACAGTTTGATATATATGATTATTTTTGTTCTTGTCTTAATATTTTCCAATGCAAATTAGATTTATTTCTTATACTTTCCGATAGATATAAATAATTATAAAAGTTTAATATTGTTGGCTTTAAAATGAAACTCATTTTTAACCTAATTCATTATTGGATTTATCTAGCTGTGATGATGGAAGGCAAGTGTTGAATAGTGGTATAGCCAGAGGTGAAATAGAAACGATCTTTCAGAATATCGACGTAAAGTGGCACATGTTACGTTTTGTATGGTGAAAGAGGTCTCCGAAGGTGCAGCCCCTACCCCGCTCACGTCCCATCCTACTTAAAAACCGGCAACGCAATTGCAACACTATCTGTGTAGCAGATATCTCTAGGCGGCGGTACTTGCTTACGATCAGGTGATCCGCTTGTGTCGTTTCCCCCGTATTCCATAAAAAAGGAAGGTGGGGAAAGAGGAAGGAAGGTGGAGAAGCAGAAATTATACCTCAACTCGTTAAATCAAATCAAATATTTGAAAGGCGCTAGTATTTGTGTATGTGAATATTGTGATAGAATTTGTTTTTTTTTTTATGGGATAGGAGGGCAAACGAGCAGGCGTGTCACCTGATGGTAAGCAACCAACGCCGCCCATGGACACCAGCAACACATATAGTGCGACTGTTGCGTTGCCAACCTTTAAGGGATAGGGGATAGGAAAGGACGGGGAAGGGGGGTGGGCCTCCGGGTACCTCTTTCACCGAACGAAACGCGGCATGAGCCACTTTACGTCGGTCTTCTGAGAGGTCGTGGTATTTCACCGGTCGAGCCGGCCCATTCATGCAGCGAACTGCTTGGCTCTACCACTGTTAACTGTTAACTGTTTGAGTTTAAGTGTCTGCGTGCGCGCACGCGTGTATGTGTGTGTGTGTGTGTGTGTGTGTGTGTGTGTGTAGTCAAGTAGTCAAGTAGTCGTATACGCTGACTGCAGACTGTTTTGTTTGTTTAATTTCAATACTAAACGATCTTACGCGCAAAAGACATTAATTGCAGTGCACCTCGGGCCCTGTCTAATATGTTAATGATATCGGTTTTAATTAACTCGTTTAGACTTCATACATTTCAATTTGATTTCATTAATATATATTTATAAATATTCGCATTTACTGTGATTTTTTTGGAATCAATCTTTGTGTTAGGGATCCACAGTCTAAACTTGCAAAATAAAAATATTTCTCGTTACAAACTTCTACATCACGAACATTTTAACCAAAAACGCTTATTATATATAAGCAGAATGCACTATTGTTGCGAGAAGGATATTATGTAATTAAAAATAAATCATACAATTGATATGTTCAAAATATATATATATATTAAATATTATTATTAAAATACATTTGGATTGAATTGAGTTTTAGAATTATCATTCAAATTACTGTGCTTCAAATCAAAAATATGTATGAAAAGTGCCGTCAAAATATTTTATTTCGCTCATTTACTTGGTAGTTATTCTTACTTAATTTTTGCACGCGTCTGGTAGTGTAAAAGCCCTGATTAAATGGTCTGGCTTATATGTTTCCGTATACATTGAGTATTAAACTACAACATACATAAATTGCGTATTGCCTCAAATACATTATTTGGAATTTTAAAAAAATTAAAAAAATTAAGGGTTGATTTAGCCCCGGTACTCAACAGCCAGGTTTGCAATTCTGTGTTGGGATATAACAGGAGAGCTGTGCGACAAGCTATCAGCTCGCCTCAAACACCTACTCAAAAATTGGTGCCAGCTCTCCTACTATTGTAATTAATAATATACCATATTAGCTAAAGCTAATTGATTGAAAATGAAACAAGAAAACAATTTCTTCATGACTTTAGAACGTATACATACATACATTTACATATAAAAAGAAATGTAATAAGTTTAAAAGTATATAACTTCTAAAGTAAATGGAAAGAAATAAATAACTTTTATGAAAGTAATAAATTTTTAATTTCAAGTTAAACTTTCTGTAGTCCACGCACCGACATCATAATTAATTGCCTTTTAATAAGATCTATATAATATTTTCTTGAAGTCTTACCGGTCTTTACTAAAAATATAATATGAATATATAGTTTGAAATACGATAATTTATAAATGGTTAAGTGAAAATGAAGTTAATTCTACTACAATACACTGTCTAAGTCCAATTAACCTTCGACGATTTAGAAATTTTCAAGTCATCATTGTCCAAGTCATTCTTAAAGAGGAATATACGATCAATTTCAAATGTATATGCTTGTGTTTGTAGTGGATATATGGACAATAGTCTTCTTAACGTGATCGGGTTATGGTTGGCATGCTTGAAGGAATGCGCTCAGGGTAGGCGGTCTGGTGTGCAGATGACCTGCGACCTGACCGCCTGTGTGGCGATGGGTGATGACGCACTATCCTCAAACACGACACGTCCCATAACTTCTCAGTACAATGAAATAAAAAACCTCAAGCACATCAGTACGAGATATCGATACATGTTTGTCTTACACATCAGACATATTTACACTTTAAAACCATATATAGAATTTACATTATATATATTAATTTTAGGAGATATCTTTATAATATGTAAATAATAAAACTGTACACGATTTTACATTTGGGACTAAAAAAATTCATCTGCATTTCGCGTATTCTAAGTCAGAAATTACAGTTGCTGTCTGTTCATTCCAGAAGAATAATGAAATAAAAAACATATTATATCATAACATGACTTCACGCCTTTTTCTCTCCGAAGATGTAGGCAGTGGCTGTTAAGCCTCGACTCGCCGTTATGTTTACGTCCCAAATGGAATAGATGGCGAACCTATTGCCATACTGGGCACAAAGTTTTTAGTCATCGATATTTATCACACATCACTTTGGAAATTAATTAATTTCGAAAAATCATTAGTGTGTTCCAGGATTCGAACCCGCGATCTCTGGATTCAGAAACCGTGTGCTCGACCACCGGACCACCGACTTTATGACTATATATATGAGACTACTACACATAATAAAAATAACAAAAAGGGTAGGTAGTCTTGCTAAACCACCCCTGAATGACATTTAGTGCTCGTCTCAGAGCTCACGATATCCATGTCACTAAAAAAAGACCAACATGATCTAATATATTCATAATAGTGAAATGTAAAAGGGCAACAGGTGCGTGAGAACTTATACTGTGGAGTTAAAATGAAAAAAAAAGAAGCCAATGTCCTTACGAGTGGTTTTATTGAAAATCCATGTGTGTGGAACAACAAAGCGGCGAAAGGGAATGTTACCGGGCTATGAAAAAAAATATATATACACGGCCTGGGTCGTGACTTGCAACAATGTGTTTTTCATTTGTCATTTATTTTGATTGTGATAACTGGGTACGACGTGGAACCATATATTTTAATCGAAACATCTCGATTTGATGCCGTCTCGATACTCATGCGGAGATTGTCATATATTATCTAATGTGAACTCGTGTCTTGGCGGGAACGTTTTGTTCCCGCCAAGACCGGTGGTCGGTGGTTGAATCTCAAACAAAATGAAAAAAAAATGACATAGCATTTAACATAGTCTTAAATGTCACAATTCAACAATAATTCAACAATTCAACAAACCTTTAACTTAATATTAATAACTAAAAGACTTGAATATTAGAAATGAAGTACCTAAATAATATAATACTAATAATATCTAGTTCCAAACTAAGCAACTAAATGCTTGTGCTATGGATACTAGATAACGGATACTAATACATATATACTTTTCTTTTGTAAATACATACTTAAAATACATAGAAAAACACCCAGACGCCGCACTAATATTAATGTTTGTCACAAATATTTGTGCTCGGGCGGGAATCGAACCCCCGACCTCAGTGCTGCAGCCGGTAGTTTTTACCAATGCGCCACGAGGCCCGTCAATATTAAATATGTAAAATAAAATAAAATATTAAATATGTAAAAATCAAACAAAAATCAACGTAATTGTTGTTTCAATGTTAGTTTTGATTTGCCGCGTACGTGATAAACGCGTAATTTTTGTTTTACTTTGAATTTCGGTTACCCGATTATTCGGAATTCGGGACGGCAAAATCTGCGGCCCGAGACGTAACAGCCGCTGCCTACACCTTAGTGTAGAAAAAATCTTGAAGTCATAATAAAAGAAGCTTTATTTTCATAGGTCTTCACAGACACTTAAATATTAAAAAACAAATAAAAATACTAAGCTTCAACTACAGTAATAGTTTAGATAAAATATTTAAACATGAGCGCTTGAGGAAAGTGCCTCCGTGAAACAAGAAAACACGGACGCAATCGCCACACGTTTCCGAGTGTAGGAGCTATCATGAGAAGAACCGGGCAAGAAACTCATGTGCCAAATACTCTTTTCAAAACCATTTAAAATGAATAATATTAATATCGCTACTGAAAACATAGCAGTAAGCTCGTGCATAAAAGATGTAGCAGCCAGAAAACTCGACCATCGCAGTTAATACCCAACCAAATTAAAGTTACAAAAAAAATTACAACTTTTATATTGATCCTATACCAGTCAACTATTGATAGTACAAACAAAGGTCATATATGTTGCATATCTACATGTTTTCGTGCCAATTTCTCACCTTCACCTTAACTATGTACATATAAATAAATATATGACAACAGAACATTTTTATGATATTGGGCAAGTACAGTACAGTACAGTGGGCTATAGTGATGCTATAATTGGATTCTATGTTATAAATTGGATGGATGTTAATGCCAAACAAATAAAACGAACACGTGTTGAATTTAAAGAAACTATTTCATTATTTTAAGCCAGTTCTTATGTATTTTAATTAATATAATAAGTCCAATGTTCTGCTATTTAAATTATGGACAATACTGAGTATATGATCATCATTTTCCTACCCTTATTCCACCCTAAGTGGGGTCGGCACAACATGTCATCCTTTCGAACTATTCATGTTTTCAAAAGATTTGTATTTGTTTTTATGACCGGCCGCCTACCTGACATCAACCCTTCTTGGGAATGGGTTGGAAATGGGATGGGGATTCCGGCTTCCGGATAACTCTTTCTCTGAGAGACACACGGCATCAGACATCTTACGCCGATATTCGGAGAAGTCGTGTTATTTTACCGTTGGTGCCCATTTATGCAGCAAGCAATAAGTAGTATAGATAATTTTAATTCTAGCTGACCTGGTGAACGTGTTATAACAATATTGTGTACTAATTACTGCTAATAGTTATTTCATGAAATTATGACCCCAAGATACTACTATCTATCGGAATCCTACAGTCTAGATATTTTAGCAAAAAATTCATAAAAATAACAGTAATATGGAATTTGAAATAAGACGAAAAGGTACTCACGGTAAGATTGATTTGTTTAATCAAATCAAGGAAGGAGACGATTTCAAAAGGTTATATTCATCGTTTAAAGGCTACATATATAGGTTACGCATATTTGAACATTGAACTTATATACATCTATTTATTAAACATGTCATAAAGTGTCGATGGTCCAGTGGTCGAGCTCTCTGCTTCAGACGCAGGGGTCGTGGGTTCGTGTCCGGACTCACACCAATGATTTCTCCGAATTCTTTTCGGAAACTAATTATCGATGACTAACAACGTTGTGCCCGGTGTATAGGTTCTCCAGCTATTCCATTCGAAACGTAACTTAACGGTTCGGCGTCTAAGTCAGGTCGTTAACAGCTGCTGCCTAGGTGAAGTTACGTACAACGTAATCTAAATAAAATTGTACGAACGTACATATAAATAAAATTGAGGTGTCTGTTGGAAATATTGTTTCTAATACACTCATATGAATATATACGGTATTTTGTTTACAATTTCCGTCTGTCTGTCTGTCAGTTTGTTCCGGCTCTCTCTGTCTGATTTGATCTCTGAATTGGCTGGACGGATTTCGACGACTTATATTGGCAGGTAGCTGGTGTAATAAGGCGTAACTTTGGCTACTTTTTTATTTATTGCTTCCGAGTTGTAACAAAGTTCGTCGTTCGTGTAACAAATTAAGTTGATTACATCAACTTTTAGGATTATATCGCGTTTATTTATTACTTATTTTTGTTTATTTCCCGACGTCATTTTCACGAGTGATGAACAAAATTTTTGTTCATCAGTCGTGAAAATGATCTCTGTAAAGAGTTCGAAACGTCGGGAAATAAACAAAAATATGTAATAAATAAACGCGATATAATTCTAAAAGTTGTTTTAATCTATGAGTGAGATTCGCGAAAGTCTGAGAAACAAATTAAGTTGTTAACGGACAGTTAAAAGTAACTATATAGTGTATTCATTTGTAATTAGGAAGATATAATTATTATTTGTCGACAGCGTAACTCGCTTTATAAGTGGTGTTTGGAGGGTAAGAGAGGGCGCGAGGTGCGCAGGCGCACGCAATGTTCCGCCCACACGTAACCCGCAGTAAATGCGCGCATCTTGTCTTATGTAAATGCACCTTGTCCACTTCTGCTTTTAATTAATCTCCGGCAACATAAATAAAAACCAGCTTTAGATCGATTTGGTTACAAATAAAAAAAAAATACTTACAGTTTATTTCGTCACTCATTCCTAATCAATAAACAATTCATACAAATACAATATAAATGTACAATTAAAAGACTTGGTAAAATAAAAAAAATCCGCATCTCGGTCTGCTGGCAGCGTGCCCAGAAGACTAGCCGCATTGCCACGTTGAATGGCACTGTTAATTCTCTGTCCAAATAATAATCTAGCCCTATGATCGCTAGAGGCCTCGATCAGTCGCTTTGCAATAAATAATAATAAGCAATAACCCGTGTTTGGACTCAACACTCGCTACACGTTTTAAAGCAACAAAATGCTTGTGTTGTGGAAACTAATTAACTGGTATTAATATATGTACACTTTTTTGTAAATAAAGACTTATATCTATAGCATAGAATAGAAAATATCCATGCTAATTATAGATATTTATATCTACTTGGCCGACTCTATAGTCGGTTGTTTCGCCAATCATTAACATAACTCATTACATAGTATAAAATAAAGTCGCCTTCCGTTGTCTGTCCCCATATGCTAGTATTTATAAAACAGCGCAACGGATTTCGATGTGGTTTTATACACCATAAGATGTACTGAAAAAAATCTCTTAGGGATAACCCATACTGACCATTTTTATAGTCTTTACTTTTTACGAGAAATAATGGCTCATTTACGAACTGATTTCAAATATTACAGCATTAATCCTTATTCAATTAAGTATCTTAAATATACTGTGCATTTAATCAATATAGCTTATATAGTATGTAATTTAAATGTAAATTTTAGCTCCGTCGCGCTGAATAAACAGCCCAGATTATACTTCATAAAATCCCAAACTTATTCATTTATTTGTTCTGAGCTTCTCCTTCTCGACTCTTTAATACATCCACCACTTACCAGCCGTTGTCCTAAATATTAGTGACTTTAGGTATCATATAAATTAAGTGCTCAACGGGCGTTACTTTATTAATAAGTAAATACTATTTCGCACAACTAGGTTCCCATCGAATTCTATCCCATTTGAACACTACATTCCTTCTTGCTTACTGGTAATCGCTACAAATCAGCCCAGATGCATCCAGATGCACATAAAAAGCTTTTAATTGTAGTGCAGCAGCATGCGCATGACTACGAGTATACTGCCCGCTGCTATTCCGCGCAGGATGACGGCCACTGGGGGGCAGAAAGAGTTCGCTATATATTTATTTTACCTAAAGCAAAGACGCTTTACAGACAGAATCATATATAATATAATGTCCAGTTATGGTTATGACATGTTACAATACAAACAATCCTAAAATCAGTTCTCTGCGTTCAGTTCGACTTACGGGCCGTCATATATTCTGAGCTCAATGATAACCATATACAATAAGTCTTGTAAAAAAACCCCAAAGTAATTAAAATTCTCATAGTTACAAATCATTCGTCGATATTCATATATGTTATATTAGTGTGGCATTGTATCGGAGTATGGGCCATACGTCAGCACGTCGCCCGGGGCTCTAACAGTGCCTCGAAATTGTTAAAACAAACTGATTTGTATAATGCGACCATGTATCTCTTCGCTGGTGTTGTATCTAAAACAAATAAGTTAAATCATGCAGTCGGCTGGACGAGGTTCAGTTTTGAATGGATATTAAAATATGGAGGTGGCAGACAGGCCGGACCAGTAACCAGAATGCCGCGGAATGCAATCAACCAGATACGATTTATGGCGAGCGCTTGCGGCGGTTCGCGATGCGCCCGCGCACCTAATCCCGATTTTGTCAAACGCCCCCACTACGCACGCTTTTGGGCATACACGCGTACAATAAACGAGAATTCAACTCTTATCATTTAAAGTTTTATAATGAGGGCACTGCGCAGAATTTACTGAACAACACTCCCCCAATTGCGTCGAAAACAAGCTTGGAAGACAGGAAGACAGTCGCATTAGAAGAGAGTGATAGTGTAGAAGTAAATAAAGTTTTAACATCTGGAAAAAATCAATCATGCAAAATTAACCGAGCAGATATACAGTGCAAAAGTAGAAGGATCTTGGGGTCGAAGAAGTACAGGAACCACTTTCTATGACCAAATTGAACATATCCTTGCGGAAGGTAATATTAGTAGACTTAAAAACCGAGGAACTCGTTTGGCAAGAGTTATGACAGTCGAAGAGGCGAGTGAGGTGTGCTTATGGCGCTCACTTCTCTCTGCCTACATTGACCTTGGCGTGAAGTTGTCCACGTATATGCATGTATATTATTATAGTTAATACTGTAATGTACAGTTGTAGGTATATATCCAATGCATATGGTTAGTGAACGGGCGTTATCAACGGCCGGTATGCGACATCTTCATTATGGTGAAGTGTTAAAACTTGTTAATGTGTCATTCAGTTAATTATTATTCGAAGTCCCGCCGTTAATTGATTCAATGGACGACAAAATGTTAATAAGTTCTGATAGCGTTAGTCGGGAGAAACGGTGCTTCTGTACTCTTGGACGCGATACGTTTTGAAATGCAAATCATTGTGCTTTTCGTATATTGGTGTGGATATCGGAGATAATAAGAGCGGTACGTACTAGGTTGTTGCATTAATATACATGTAACACGCGGTTTTGCACTTTGTGGGCAGCTGTGTTATCGTCGCGACGAGGGATTTGTGTGTGTCGTCTGACTTAGGGTTGTGAGATTTTATTTTTATTTTCGTATTACTTTTAATCATTTTTGCCATAATTGTCTCGGCGTTTGGGAATCAAGAGGACGTGGGATTGGATCCGTGCTCACATCACTGGCTTTTTGAAATTCTTTTCGGAAGTGATGTGTGACAAGCAATGTGTTCCGTCGCCTATTCTATTTGTGATGTAAAAATTCGACGTTCCCATGATTACTAGCCCTTGCCTACGCCTTTGGGTAGAGAAGGGGGTAATGTTGTATAAAAAATATTATTAATACTCTGAATTTTACGAGAGCCAAGTAGGTTACAACTTTTTTTTATATAAATATAAAGTTCTGTTCATTAGTGTTTTACAGCAAATAAAGCAGGAAGAAGTAGTTTACAAAATGATGACCTGGATCGACCTGTGAAATACCAAGATTTCTCAGAATATGGACGTAAAGTAGCTCATGCCGCGGTTAGCTCGGCGAAAGAGATATCCGGAGCCGGAGAGATGAAAATAAATGATGCCTACGAATTATAAATAACATTTTAATTCTTTTTTATGAGTTATAAATCTTGATATAATTAATATAGGTAACTAATATACTTACCTATTTTGTGATATTGTTTTATGACAACCCTATGTCGATAAAACACACTAACACAGTTGTACCGTCGGTGTGGCATCAACTATAACAGCATAAATATTTTAAACGGCGATTACTGCTACTTTATGGTTAGGTATATTGAGTGAATGATAAACAAGCTACTTGTATCATTCTTAAAGTGCTTTATCAAAGATCTGGATTTCGATGGCGTATTTAATTCAATTTAAATTCAATGAAAACAAATAATAAATAAAATACTTTTAATTTGCTAACTGCTAAATTCATAATTTAAAACTAATTTAGTAGAAAATTATTAGAAAAGTGAAACATAACCTAATATAAGACAAAGATTTTTAAATTTTTTATTTGCCCGTTTTCCGTATTTTATCGACAAACCATGAAATGAAACATAATATAACATAACTTCACGCCTTTTGTTACCCGAAGGTGTAGGCAGCGGCTGTTAAGCCTCGTCTCGCCGTTATGCTTACGTCCCAAATGGAATAGGTGGCGAACCTATTGCCATACCGGGCACAATGTTTTTCAGTCATCGATATTTATCACACATAACTTCCGAAAAAAAATTGGAAAAGTTATTGGTGTGAGCGAGTGTCAGGAATTGAACCCGGACCTCTGGATCAGAATCCGTGTGCTCGACCACTGGGCAACCGAGACTATTTATTATTATTTATTTTCAGAGATTTCTAAATGTCCACTCTAGTATTCAAAATGTAATTCTTCTACGCTTTTGTGGAATTATTATAGAAAAAATAAATAATAGTTTAAAAAAACTAAAAAACACGCTTTTTATAGAAAACCGAACTAAAAAATAGAAAAATAAAAATAAATATTTTATTTTAAAAAAAGCGTGGGGTGCTTTTTAGATATTAACGAAATGATAATCACTCTACTCATATCTGTCAATAAAATATTTATAACTATTCACACCATGCACCCCACGCTTTTATTAAAATAAAATATTTTTTTTTATTTTTCTATTTTTTAGTTCGGTTTTCTATAAAAAGCGTGTTTTTTAGTTTTTTTAAACTATTATTTATTTTCTATTTTTTAGTTCGGTTTTCTAGTCTAGAACTTTCATAGTTCACAAATCGCACCATCACAATCACCGGAAACTAAAAAAGAAGTCGGTTACAAACAAACATACAAACATACAAACCTACAAACATACAAACATACAAACATACAAACCTACAAACAAACATACAGGTGAAGCTAATAAAAAGCTAATAAAAATAGAATTAAGATAGTCCGATAGTAGGAGAAGGAAAGTAGCAAATTCGATACCAAAAATCGAGAGTTTCTCACTGTTTGTAATATCAATTAATTTTTAAAATATCATCATCAGACCCATAGATATATATTTAATGTTTAAACTTTTCTTGAAGCATGACTATATGTACAAGGAAAATCGTATCCAAATTGGATGAGCACCTTTCATTTAAATCCTGAACTTGTAACGTTCACATTCATTGTACTGGAATATAGTTAGATATAGTATAACTAGAATTGTCTGCATTAACATACCTGCTTAAACTCACGGCTGTACCCGTAGGGATAGGCAGTGACTTTGGCTTTCCACAAGCTGACACACTTCATTCACCATCCACAGTCATACATTTCATGCATTCACGTGAGTTTCGGGAACTAAGCATTTTCCCTTTTTTAAATAGTCCATTTATTTGGTCCTGGTACGACCAAGAGACCAAGATGGAGCATCTTGGTCGATCTCGACACCCAGATTCGCTTCGTATTCTCTTTTGGTCAGTCGGCTTTCATTCATTCACGCAACATGACCAAACCATATTGTCTTTAATAAAATGTTGATTTTGAAATGATCTTAAACTTAGACATTTAATGTCTAATATCTCGGTGGTCGAGCACACCGCTTCTTAATCAAGAAGTCATGGAATCGTTTCCTGGCTCACACCAATGACTTTTTAGTCACACTGTGATCGATGTGTGGCAAATATATCCGTAAAAATTTAGCGAGGCGGCTTAGTAGCGGCTGCCTACATCTGCGGGTAGAAAAAGGCGTGAATTTATAAAAAATATTTAGTACCTGATATTATCACATAGGTAAGAGGTAAGAATTATTAGTTAGACTAGACTCACTTCATTAGGAAGTAGGAATCACTACAAGTCGCTTTATCTCTAAGTATGCTTAATTCTTTAAAACTACGCAACGAATTTTGATGCGGTTTTTTGAAATAGATAGAAAGTATCAACTGGGTGATTTTTTATGTATAATTCATTCACAATATAGTTGAGAAACATACGTATTATTTACTTTTCATAGTTTTGCGCTTTAATTGCATACGTGGGCTGAAACTGAAATGAAAAAGTGAATGAACTTCAAAAGTGATAGATCAAAATAATGTACTACATTATTATACACCTTTAAGAAGTCTAAAAAAAATTTGCGATGGTGTATGTATATCTCTTAGGCTGACCCGGCCGACAATCACCAATTGAATGTAATAAAATCCAAAATTTACGCCCGAATACTGAACCGCAACTCAAATCTGACAATCAATAAAGTGCTACTTACTGCTCAAATTTAACGTATTCAGTCTTATGTGACAGCTACTTAAACGCTTAAGCAGCGCTTATATATTTGAGTGGCGGTTCAGTATTCGGGCTTTACTCATTAATTATTTAAGAGGCGAAACATTGTTTGCCGGATGAACTAGTTATTAATAAATAATTAATTGTACATAATATATTTGCTTGTGAATATATAGAATAAGTTTTAAAGAAACACTTTGAATATGCTTTGAGATATGAAAATAAACTTGTAGCATAAAACTGGCCGGGACGGTCCAACGGCATGTAATTCCTGGCGGGTTAAGGATAATTTATTTTAAAGGGACAGAGGAACAATTTTAATGTTTCCATTAATTGATATGATAGCGTGTTAATAATGTCTGCTCTGTCTTTATTTATTAATTATAATTAATAATACATATATACAAAGGAATTTGCGTAATTGCAATAGGAACATCTTGTCCTAGATCGTGTTAAAGATTACTTACGCTCATTGGATCGTATCTTTTCTACAGATGCTTATAGTACTAATTGGTAATATTCCGAAATTATACTTATAATTATTAATTTCAATTATTTGTAACTTTATTTAGTAAATACAAAAATTGTCTATTTATTAATTACTGGTTGACCCAGCGAACTTTGTTTCACTTCAGAAGCATTGTGCGTTTTCCTTAAGAGACAGACACCACCGCTTGTTTTTGTAGGCCTATTGAAGGTGTTTAGTAATGTAGTGCATTGTTTTGATTTGTCACAGAGTTAAACCAGCGTTTGCAGTCAAAGTGCTAAATCTCAAAAATTATCACTTGTACTCTATATACTAATATACTTCTACACAAAAACCACCCCGTTGACGCCCTCTATCTATTAAAAAAACCGTATCAAATTCCGTTGCGTAGTTCCAAAGATATAAGCATATAAGGGGACAGACAGCGCAAAGTGACTTTGTTTTATACTATGTAATGATGATGAAGTGAAGTTATCACTTTGTGGAACAGATTTCAATCGTTTTTTCGTTGCACTTTTTTTTTTATATTGTACTATATCTGGCAGTTTTGAATTTAGTCTTTACTTTAACTTTTAACTTCTTATAACTCTGTACTACAAATATCAAAATACTGCATATTTTTCTAAGACTTCCAATCATTAGCTTGCCATCATTCCATGCCTATTTGATTCTCCTAAATTACTTGTAGTCTCTACACTTACATCCTTCATGTGCTAGAGAATATCTCTAGTTGTCATATATAGTTAGTGTCCGATCGAAGCTTCGGCTTCGGCTTCGGCCACCTTCGTTCAAAAATCCATCTTCGGCGAGATCTTCGGCTTCGGCCGGATTCTGGGCCGAAGCAGAACGTCCCGCCGAAGATCCAAGAACAGTCGGAATTAAACGAACTGTTACGAAAGTGTGAGTGACTGACGGACCGGACTGCACTTAGTTCAGTGCGGATACCTCTATCACCGAGAGAAAAGCGGCATGAGCCACTTTACTCCGATATTCTTCTTTAGGTGTGGATAATATTGAATAAAATTATTAAATTACTAATAGTTTATAAACCTTCGGCTTCGGCTTCGGCTTCGGCCGAAGGTTGTGGAGATTGCCGATTAATCGGCTTCGGCTTCGGCCAAAAATAGACCTTCGGTCAGACACTATATAGTGCAACTATTTCATAGACCTTGTAATTATCTAGTCTTTATTAAATCATTGGCAAGGTTTCCAAAGCTTTTAGTTAATAGAAATTTTGTGCCTAAAAACAATATCATAAATAACAAAAATAATATTGTAATTTTTACCCAACTATCTGACTCCCATTCATTCATTTAGTTTTCAAAAGTGTGCACACGCGCTCAGTGAGAACATAACATTTAATTTTGCTACGCGAACGTTTTTTTTTTGTTGCTCAGCGAAATTATTATAATTGCTCCAGGTAGGTACATCAATGACACCGACAAGGTCCAGATAATAACATCGGAATCACAATTTACATCAACATCCAAAATAATGCCGTTCACAAATCTATTTCGAGCTATTAAAACAAACCGCTGGAAAAATATAATGTTTGTGGTGTCGGTTTTTAATAAAAAAAAAATGGCGGAAAAAATATTGAGTACAAAATAAGCAATAAAAATAATTATCCTTCTACTTTACGTTTAGTACTTGATTTAACATTATATATATATATACATACATATAGAAAGAAACTTTGTTTTGTAGAGAAACAACTCCTACTAAACTACGTTTTCTTTCGCGATGTGAGAGACAGACAAACAGAAAATAATAAAAATCTATCTGTATTTGGTTCTCATTCCAATTTTAAAGCCTTATAAAATGGGTTTTACTCCAATATCTCCGACGAACCTGAAACTTTTTCGCTTCTTTTTATTATATAAGGAATACTAATATCGTGTAGAGGACATAATTGCAATAAATGTGTATTTTGATTACAAAACATAACTTCTAAACAATATCTGTCAAAAGAAATACTTTTTTATATGATTTATGCCATAACGATATTTAAAACTGAAGATGTAGGCGATCAGTTATTGTCGTCATTCCGAATAGGTGGCAATCTCTTTGCCATAAATCGACCTCAGATCGACCTCAGTTTGGTCTTCAGATTTTTTAAAATTAAATAATGTGTAACGGAACTCGAGCTAGGAAATCTTCAATAAAAAGTCCTCATCTCCTGAAAAGTTAACGATCTTATACTCAGTTACCGCTAGCTTGTCAATTCATGCGTGCGGCTGACTGGTCGTGACCTATGAAGTTGTCCACAGGAGCTTTGGCGCCAAATGTTCGAAATGCTGTAGAGGAATCTCGTCCTCCGACTGGGTGCGAAAAGCGAGGGAGCAAGTATACCACTTAGCTTGCTTCGCCTGCGACGCATGTGGACGTCAATTGTCTACTGGAGAACAGTTCGCACTTCACGAAGACCGGGTGCTTTGCAAGCCACACTACCTAGAAACCCTTGATGGTGGATCAATTTCGTCTGATGGTGAGCTATTAACTTTAATTCGCATAATTTCATTACTTATTATCTATTTCATCCCAGGTTAAATTCATATGGCACTACTATCAGCGTAAATTAGATCTAAGTCTGATTAGATTTGGATGTGTAGAAATTACTTAAAGAATATCAGAGAATAAAATTATACCGTGTATCTGTATGTGGTTTAGCAGCGACCAGTTGTATGGCTGTTCAATACAACTGCCATAAGAATTATTGAAGGAAAGGAAACCTGACGGCGACTGATCTACTTCTTGATGGACGATTACAATTAAACTTGATCATATATTTACATATAAAAACTCGCTTTTATATTTAATTCAACAAGCAAAGTATAATTGTATCACATAGTATAATTGTTTCGAATCTAGCTATACAAGGAATAAGGTCTGCAAATATTTTGCACATTCAATCCAGATCACGAACATCAATAAACCAAAAAAAAAACATGAAATTTAGGCACAATCTGAAGTGTTTTAAGCCGGGTTTAAAGACGTTTTAAAGCGATAATATTATTGAATATTAGACTTTAATGATTTTATCGTTGTTTAATAGCTGTCTTTGCATTTATCCATTTAAAAAATATAAACTAAATTTTATTGTAAGCACTTATTATCATTTATAAATAGAGAGCATTGTCGAATGGCTTAACTGGACAATGAGCTTTACGCGTCTCGTAGTCACTTACCACCAGGTGAAGTGAGGTCATGTGCTGGTCAGTTGAATATATATAAAAAGGCTTGTATTGTAATTAGACTAGATTAGAGTAGGTCTGTCCATTCGATTTTTTAAAAATATTTTGTTATCTTATTAAACAAGACCCCACTGCCATATTTTACAGATGGCTGCGATTCGGAAGGATATCACAAGAGCAAGGCGAAGCGGGTTCGCACAACATTCACCGAGGAACAGCTTCAAGTTCTCCAAGCGAACTTTCAACTGGACTCCAACCCGGACGGTCAAGATTTGGAGAGGATCGCTCAAGTCACTGGTCTCAGCAAGAGAGTAACACAAGTGTGGTTTCAAAACAGCCGAGCGAGACAGAAGAAACACCAGCATACCGGGAAAGGAAAACAAAACCAATGTTAGTATAATATGTAGTTTGAAATTAATATTTGAAATATATGTCCAAGAAAAACGGCAAGTTTGTTAGTTGAAGAAAGAAAGAACTATCAAAAGTTCTAGAAATTAGAGTTCTAGAATCAAGAGTTTTAGATTATAGAATGTAGGCTTTAAGTGCGTTATAAATTTCATAAAAATATTAAAATAATCGATTTTTAATTTGTAACCAACAATATTTACAGCTACAGTTTTTATGATGGAAAAATCAAATTGTCAAATTTGATCAGCATATATTATGGCGAAATTTTGTGTTTCATGTGCTATGCGACTGTGTGCCTTGCTAATATTATGAAGTATTTGAGTTAAATGAATAGACGGTGTTTATATAGAATTCTGATCCAGAACCGTGACTTCTAGACTCACGTCATTCAGTATAAAATCCATGTTTTATATTTGTAAAAATATGATTATTAAGTCAAACTAGCCCAGGTTTATATGAGTACGTGTGTGTTCTTTTAATCGTACCTTTGAAATGTTCTTAAATATGAAGAGGTACAGGGGCGTACTTACATCTTTAAAATTCTTATTGACTAAATCTTTTTATTTATTCATTTTCTGTATTTAATAAAAAAATCACTTGATTGTAGCAGATTCGGACATTTACTTGTATCTATTATAATTTTTATACTAACTAATATTTAATATTATACACTTTATGTTGTACAGTGGTGTCGCGTGATGCTGATCCGGCGGGGTTTGGGCGCCCTATCAATCTTCATCTCACTTATTCGTTCCAGAACAAGCCACCTTTTGTGCCAATAGGTAAGGAGAATTTTGTAAAAGACACTCATATTATTTTATAACACTACAAAAGATCAGCAGAACTCACTGGAACTATTATTTTAAAGTAATGGATCACCTTTTTATCTCTATGGGCACTCTTTAAGGTATTTTTTTAATAAAAATAAATAAATTTTTAAACCGCGCGCCTGTTTTGTATGACAAGAGTTATAGAAGTCGAAGAAGCGAGTGAGCTGTGAATCACAGAGAAATCGTACCTTATGAGGCTCTATTCTCTCTGCCTACCTAGCAAGAGACATGTCATAAAGTTATGCATCTACTAGAACTAACTAGTGGACTAACTATATCATAAAGAAATTTCATGTTTTGCTTCGTGCGTCCGTTATATGATAACATCTATTTTTTTTTATCTTTTAATAAACAAACAAGTAGGTTTTTCGTTGTTAGTTATAATTTATCTCCAACTTTGAAGTAACGCACTTGTTTGCTGTAATAATGTTGTACGCTTGGTAACACACATAACTATATACATATACATAACATATGTAATCTGCGGTAAGGCAGTATTTAAATTTCGATCATTACAAAATTTCGACGGACATTAAGTTTCAGAGCGATGGTAGTTTAAAATAATGTTGGCTTGAGTCAAATTTAATTAATCAATTCGATCACGTGATCAAGTCTGTGTCGAATTCGCCGACAAATGCTGTGGAATTACAGTATATGTTGATGTTCTTTGCGGTGTTTACTTAGCTTCAGTTTACGTTTCACTAAAGTTACAAAAAAAATAACAACAACGTGGTTATTACAAAAACATGGGCGGGGACAATTATGCCTCAAATTTAGATCCAGAATTATCTGATTGTAGACCTGTTGCCACACACGAGTACAACTTTCGCATTTACAGTAAAGAATACTACAAAATTATTGATGTGATGTTTGAAACCGATATTTCTTGATTTAGCTGTCTCCGCTTCGCTTTGGTTTATACGAGTTTCTTGACTTATTCAGTTTTGTAATGCAGGATGTGTTTTGTATATATATGCTGTAAATTGTCAAAGAAATATTCAAGCAGCAAAAAAGGTTGTAGCGAAGACAGCAACGCACAACAATTAACTCTCTCACTATCTTCTAATTAAATAACAACAAGTTTGTTAACTCGGAAAACCAATAATCAAAGTTTTTGGTTCTAACAGAATTAAAGTGAGAGTCCATGGATAGATTAATAAAATTGACGCCTTTTTTAATAGTTTGATATTTTACACATTGCGCTAATTATTGCCTATAAATTAAGTTAGGCGCTTAACTTTCTCTTCAAAGTATTCTTAAGTCATATTTTGTTTGGAAATATTTTTAATGTTTTGACTATTTAAAATGCCTACGAATTGGTAGTAAAAATGGTGTAGGTACTTATGCTTTCTTTTTAATACAATATAGCTTTTATTAAGGTTCCCGCTGACTAGAGAGAACGAGACCAAAAATGGGTTATTGATGTGTGAGTGACTAATCAAAGTGTGCGTAGAAAGTGGTTCCAGGAGTCAAATTTTGTATAATTATTGTTCATATGTTGAAATATAAATATCCTGAAAATCTAACTCCGCGTTTATACTCAGCCCGAGTGAGCAGGGAAGTGGGCAGGCGAGAGTGTAAACACTGCCGCTGCCACTCGCGCTGCTACTCGCGCTGCCCAGCGCTCCCTCAATGATCGGTTTTTCGTGCGGAAGTCAAAGGATTGCAGCGCGAGTGGCAGTGTGTGTTTACACTCAGCTCTCTCGCTCACTTGCCGCCCGGCGATCGATTGCGAAGGACGGTGGATGCGAATTTTTTCGTCTAGTTTAATAAAATAAAATCAGAATGTCTACTGCGTCGCCTCCTGTAGTATGGCGTAATGAAAAAATAATAGATTTTTCAAAGATTTACGAAACGGAGCGCTTACTTTGGGATCCGTTGACCAAAATCACAAATTTAAACACAAAATGCATGCTACGTGGAATCGTATTAGTATTCTATTAAATAATACTCAAATAGAGGAGTTAAAATCTAAAAAGAAATCACTACTGGCAACATTAGTTTCCATTAAGTTGTTTAAATTGTTTTAAATGAATAAGCGATGCGATATTACTTTTCAAAACATTTCAGTAATTCATAACACTTAGTAAAAATACAGCTCACACTTTGCTGCAAGTTGCTCTGTAAAGAAGTACGAGGGCTGAGTGTAAACGCTTACTCGCGTCGACGCTGCCGCAGAAGTATTTAGGGCAATATTTGCGACAGCGCGAGTAGCAGCGGCATGGGCTGAGTGTAAACCTGGTATAATACTCGCGGTTGCGGTGTCAGTGATGAATAGTACTACTAATCATGACATTTTTACTGACATGTGCCATCTACTACCGTCTATGATAAACCTATTAAAAAAGGTTTAGGTTTTAGGTTATGTTTATTTGTACCTGTGTATCTTTGGAGAAGAAACTGTCAGCTGAAATACAGCCACGGCTAGCTCAGCTGACAGGAAATTAACCAACATTAATTAAATTAATTAATTGTACCAACTTTTTGAAACAAGTAAATATTTTTCAATTTCAATACTTAGTGAGCTGTCTGAGAATATATTCAGAAAATTCTGTTACGTGTTACGTTAATTTGATAAAATATTTAAAGTATACCAGAGTTTTCTACTGATTCATTACAAATTACAATATATATATTAACATACATATTTATATACATATAATTGCTGATTCCAGATGGAACGTCTTTCACGGATTCTTCAATGGATGAGCTGTCTGAAGACTCTTCAATTCATTGCATGCAGAGTGAAGTCTGAAATGCACTGCATACTAAATGGTTGACCTGACAGCGCCAGAATTATAGCATTTAGAACGGCCTCTTTAAAATTCAATCAACCTTCGTTACATCGATGGATACAACTAAGACCATTGCAGACAAATATTTGTATAACAGTTTGGCTACAAGACAACCGATGTGTAAAGATAAAATTTCTGTTTTCGACAAATATTTGTTACGCAGAAAAACAAATGTCAATTCTATAATATGCTAATTTTTTCATAGAACTAAGTAATTGAATGGTAATTTAAAATGAATACTATATAGTTTAGGTGTCCACTTCAAACAAGGGGTTCGTTAATCTTGTGAAAATGTCTAAAGATCATTTAACTTTTGGAAAACAAAAACAGTTTGGTAGAGAGAAAACTATCTTGGCCCTCATAAGATACTAATCTACTTTATACTCGTAATAATTCAGTAATAACCAAAATATGATTACGTATTTGGGTTATACGAATATTTCATTATAATCGCTGGCAATATCTGAACTTTATCTTTGGAAAAGCTATTGATTGTGGTTATTGTTGTAAAGTAAATTAAGTCTTCTTAGCATCAGTTGCCCAGATATATATGTAGAATGAGTCATTTATAGACAACACATTAAATAATAATTCTTATTTCTGTTGTTATAATAAATTAGGTGTTTATTTTACTTATTTTATTTATAGTTCCATGCTGTATTATGAAGCTGAAATTCGGATAATCTTTAAAACATTCTTAAATTATTATAATTACAATTAAACGAAAATATACAGAGACGATAGATTGCTTTCAAATTCTATATCAGTTGTAATTTGTCTATGTCCTGTATTTTTAACCGGCAATGAGAACTGGACAAGTATAATGTACAAATTTAAGTGGGATAGCGATGCAATCATAATCTAAATATTAAGCATAAATTATGAATAATTAATTAATTTTAATGTTAGTTACACATCTAACAAAACTATCAATCTATTTATTCATTAGTAGTTTTTTAGCAAATAAGATTTACAATAGTAACTCAACGAACGAAACGGCGATATATCCATTTAAAATTCTAAATAATTACGTATTAAGTTTTTGAAACAAGTTAATATAATTAATATTTATTGTATAAAGTTTATATTTATTTTATTTATTTATGTCTAGTAACTGTGATAAGTTTTTCTATCTATTGCGACATTATTCAGCTTACTTACACATTTATTATAAAAACTACGATTGACGACGCGTCGCGCGTCGTGAAAATAAATCTTAGTAAAATTTAAAATAATCGAGAACGTAATGTTATGTTAGTCATTATTAGGATAAAACAGGACATATTTTCATTGTTTTGTTAATATTGGTTATCTAAAATTATTTTAACACTACTGGTCCTTCGAAAAAAAAGCGCATTAAATAGTAGTCCGGCCCGAAAGGACCATTTCCCAAGACGTGGTTCAAGATTTAATGAAACAGAACGTTATTTTCGGTCCGATACGACTTACCACCATAAAGGCTGGTAACGCTGATGTGACCCTTCTGGTGTTTCAGATGGGTGGCGCTAGTCGCTTACTATCAGATTGATTGCTCGCTCGTTTACCTCATTTCTAATAAAACAAATAGCAATGAACTAAACTCATTGATTCGAACACAGTTTTTAACATATACCTATGTGCCTCTCTCTCTATCTTACGCTTCTATCATATTTTCGACTATCACTCTATCATTTAGTTCGTTTTACATCGAAGTTCAATATATAATGATATGATAACACGAACAATTGCACAGATTTAATAAACTTTCTAGGTCAGAAAAGTAGAAATGCGAAGCAACGTCGTAAAATGACGATGTTCAAGGTTACGTGTGATTTTGTTGAATGAAAATGTAAATATTGTGCAATTGTTAATGTTGTATTAAAATTATAGAGTACTTACCCATAATTTTATGCTGTTAAAAGGCACCTCGAGTCTAATATTTGAAATAAGAACACCAAACAAAACACTCCGACGCGAGAACAATGACGCCGCAGTTTGAATTTCGAATTATGTAAACAATGTCAACCATAGACTACGTCAAAGAATATGTCAACGAAAGTTTTTTGTATATCGAACAGGCTAAAGCTAACATTCCATACAGCCTTTTTTTTTAAAAATTGTAAGAATTAAAGAAAGCCGTATAATGTCGAATCGCAAAGCGGCGGTTGGACAGTCAAGGGGTATGTGTCAGGCGCCGCTTTGCGGCGGTTGGACTGACGATTGGCTAAACAGTTAATATTTTTTTCATATATTTTCGCGGATCATATTAATAAATGAAACAACTTTTTATGGATTATATCGCGTTTATTTCGAACTTATTTTCTATTTGTTTCCCGACGTTTCGAACTCTTTACAGAGATCGTTTTCACTCGTGAAAATAATCTCTGTAAAGAGTATAATCCATAAAAAGTTGTTTCAATATTATCACAGTTTATGTAAAGAAAAAAAGTGGCAAATATTGTCACGCGTGAATAGTGTACATTTTCATGGCTACATTAATGTAGATAAAAAATAAGGCTAGCCTAATTATATAATTACAGACAGTCTCGGTGGCCCAGTGGTCGAGCACACGGCTTCTGATCCAGAGGTCCTGGTTCGATTTCTGACACTGGCTCACACCAATGACTTTTCGAAATTGTTTTCGGAAGTTATGTGTAATAAATATCGATGACTGATAACTTTGTGCCCGGTATGGCAATAGGTTCGCCACCTATTGCATTTGGGACGTTAACATAACGGCGAGACGAGGCTTAACAGCCGCTGCCTACACCTTCGGGTAACAAAAGGCGTGAAGTTATGTTATGTTATATAATTATTTGCTGTAACTTAACGCCCGCAATAACCGAAGAGCGTTTTGTAAGTCATCAACATTCATGTCATTGACTTAAGTATGGCTATTGAAATAAAGTAAGAAATATAATATAATGATTCTAAAATATACTCATATAAGTGCAATGCCTGTCCCGTAAGGGAATTGGCGTGAAGTTAACTAAAAGATGTACGTAAATAAATAATTCTAATACATAATTTAAATCTGTATATATAATAATATAACATCACCTACATCAGCACATTCTAATTAAATATGTATATTTTTTTTAATATTTCTGTAGCGAAGAGTGTTGAACACTTTTCATTGACGGCGTTCGACGCCTACACATATATTATAAGGAAATATAATTATTTCAATCTATTGTAAAAATCACTACTTGATTAAGTTAATTAAAAAAAAAATTAAGCCCTGTCAATTTCTTTAGTACATAACTTTGTTATAAGCAATATTAATATTATTATTGTCAACTATTGTAAATAAAATTAGCGATATATTCAATATTGTAAATAGAGCAATATATATAGGTACATAAAAATATATATAAATAAGTTCAGGAGGTATACTGAATAGGTGCCATTCATATTTAAATTATTGTGACAGTGGTATCCATTATGAAGTGCAACTTTATTGAGAAATAAATTATTTTTTGTTTCATCATCATCATCATCATCATCATCTTCCTGCCCTTCTCACATCATTTGTGGTCGGCACAACAGGTTTTTCTTTTCCACGCTTCCCTATCATTCACTTCTTCTACAGCAACACCCTTCCTACTCATATCATCTTTCACACAATCCATCCATGTTTTCTTCATCATTATTTTTTATTCGAGGACCGAAATAATATTTTTTTTCTATAAGCAATCATTCTGAGAATTCGTATTTCTGACTGGACTGGTGAATATCAAAGACCTAAAATGGATCCTAACCCGTTTTTTTTTTCAGTTAGACCAGTTTCTCCAGTTCCTCTACACTCCTATTGCCGAATTATCCATATCCCAACTTAGAGGCCGGTATCACTACTGTACGCTATATGTGTTGTAGTTTTCCATGAGTAGCGTTAGTTTGCTTACCATCAGGTGACTCGCTTGCTCGTTTTATTCTATGCCAAAAAAAAAATTTTTGTTTTGGCCAGTTATAAAAAGAATCGATATCACTGTTACCACGATAGTATCAGGCACTGTCAATTCCGTATGCTCTCATCATATAGGGATTAGTAATTTATGATCATCTAGGCGTTTGTGACATGTAGTTCGTCATCTTGTCATTTTATTATGCGAAGTAATTAGCAATAGCCTGTACAAATTTTTAAATAAATTATGTTGGTTATCATTGTTGTTTTTTTATTATAGCAATTTTGGAAGGTCCATTGCCATCCACTGTAGTAATATTAGCCTCTGTTTACTATCCTAGATTGTATTTTTTTTCAATAGAATTACATTATAAATAAATAAAAAAATCTGACGTGAAATCTCAAATAACTAAACCAAATACTCGTTATAGTTAAAAACAATAATATTTAATATAAAATCTCAAAATACACTGAACATATTTTATTCTTAAAAGTAATTATTATTTTATTTTTACGAATTTAACCTTATCTAATTACAACTAATTATTAATTACTCGTTCACTTAAATATATTTAAATATCATTAGACAATTTCGTATAATATAATTTTAACTTCACTTATTATAAGTAATTAATTTATGACATACCTATTAATATACAGTAACGATTTTGTAATAAAAACAACAAACCTTAGCGTAACGTTAATTTTGTTCCAAACAATATTCACATAATTATTCTTTCTTCAGCATTAAACAAATGGGAATTTATGTTGCACTCCTATTTACTCCTATAGTTTTTCCATTGCGTTGAGTAACAGGTTCATTTCCTGGTGCACGTCTCTGAGTAAGTCCTTCATTTGTCGTGCTGAATCGAGGATGTCCACGCTCTGAGTGTACGGATTATAACGTACTCCAAAATCACGGGGTATGGTCTGTGCAAATTTACTGTAAAAAATACATGTGTATTTATATATACATAGAATGACTGATGATGCTGACCCTGCAAACGCCGTCTTGCTAAAATATAAATCTTATTAATGAGAATAAAAAAACAAAAAAAATATTCTACCACTTAACATTTGGATTTTAGGAGGATTCTGATTCGCAGACCTAACCTGTATGCAAAAAAAAAATCTAAATTGATATCCAAATATTATTAGTAGTTATTAAAACTATATTTAAACTAGCTAACTTAATTTAAAAGAGAAAGTATGGCTAGTCTAGAAAAGCAAATAGGTACTGCTAACAAACCAGCTTCAATGAAAGCTGGTAGAAAATAAATAAATACTTGATCTCATTCTACTAACTGTATCTACTTTCTATAAGTTTAATATAAATAATTAATTCACATACATCATTCTCTCCTTGGCGTCTTCGAAACTGTTAGCCACGAAGTAGACAGGCTGGTATTCTGTGATAGGATACTTGGTAGAACCAGTGGTCTCAGGGTCGAACTCTCGAAGCTCAGGCTCGTCTGAGAGACAGTATTGAAGCTCGCCGAAGGATGACAGAAGTCCAGCACCGAAAGCTTTCAGTTTGCCTTCTTGCCGACAGAGTCCGAACTCGACGGTAAACCAGAAACACTGGAGAAGTGGAATAAATTTTAAATTTTAACCAAAGAAATTGATATGAATAATGGTTATAATAGCAACAACGTAATACGTACAAATCTCATTTTATTTCACAGATTTCTTCTGCAGACTCTATAACTAGCCAAATTTAAAGCAAATATGTGATAACTAACTCAGTAGATACCTATGAGTAAGCATATGCTCAAGAAATATTTTGGAATAAGATGCTTCAAAATCATTTTTTTTAAACAAGTCCACTTCGCAAAGCACGGATATGCAGATTCTACATTGTCGAGTGCTCAGTATGGAAGAATTTCTCTATTATCTAACATACCGTAGCCAGCTTCTCGATATAATCATCAGGGGCTCCAAGTGATGCCAGTCCGATTTCCTGAGAGAATTGTGCAAAAGC
The DNA here is from genome assembly GCA_905147225.2 of Euproctis similis. NCBI lineage: Eukaryota > Metazoa > Arthropoda > Insecta > Lepidoptera > Erebidae > Euproctis > Euproctis similis. The sequence continues at coordinate 8,261,599 of LR990107.1, forward strand.
TGGATCGGCAAAGAGTGGTGCGTGACCAAGAAGCTCGTGGCATACGTCTGGTTCTGGCGTGTAGAGTGGCCTTGAATGGTGACGAATGTACTGTGTACTATGGAACACACGGAATGCAAGACCGGCCAGGAAGTCACGGGAAGATAGTAGACCAGCCACTGGCCTCAGGGTAAAGCCTGTGCAATCTAAAAGAAAATGTCATTATAAGTAACGTGACTAAGATAACATTCTTATTAATGGGTGGCTTTTAAATACAGATACAAATAAATGTTTAGACAGCACAATCTGTTTAAACAACATATCTCTCATTTTTATTTTACTCATTTACCTGTCATATTTTATTTTTTCCATAATATGTTATAAATCTCAGATTTATATTATTTTCAAGTTAAATAATTAGATTAGCATTGCCATTCAGCGTGGTAATGCGGTAATTCTGGGCACGCTACCAGTAGACCGAGATTCGAAGAAATTTGATTTCAGCTAGTTTTGTTAATGTATTTCTTTTCTATTCATTAGGCTTAAAGACTCAAATAGATTTTTTCGTTAACATTTACAGCAATATCAGGTTATACCTAGAAATTAATAACTACCACATCCCAAAATACCTATTGTTGTTCAATTTGGTCTATTACGTTTGGATTACTAAATACAAGCCAATTACCTTTAAGGAAGTTGGAAACATCTTCTAACTGCGGAATATTATCTTCTCTGTAAGCACAGTTTTCAATGAGCAGTGGGAAAACGTGATTGTGTTCTTTGCAAGCATGTGTTGGATACAGTTCAATAAGTTTCTTGAAAATGATACCCCAGGTCTTGACTTCTTCCGGTGTATAATCAACGTGTGGCAAAGGTTGACCATGTTTGTAGTTGTATGCAATATCAGCAAAATATTTGCGACGCTCCCGATAAGTGGGATCTGTGAATCCGGGGTGATCGGAATCTAGTTCCGCACCATACGACAAGATTTGATTGGCGAACCTATCCAAATCACGAATACGACGCGGGAACCATGGCACTGCGCCTGTTAAAATAAATGTTTTATTATTAATTTAACGTAATTATGATTAAATTTTTTGGACATAATATGTCCAATGGTGTTTTCAAAAGTACGTACATCTGTTGTCCTTATAATTTCTGGAGATGATGTTCAAATATCCAACATTGTCTTTGAGTTCGTCGAGAGCTGCGCCAAAGTTACCCATCCCATGCTCACATTCCACCATGAACTCATACCCTGGTCTTCTAGCAGACGACCTGGATTCGATGTGGCTTAGGTTAACTCCATGTGAAGAAAACACACTCAAAAACTTCGCCAATGCCCCAGCTTCATCAGGTGTTGCTGGTGAGAAAAGCAACCATGTCGACTTGCTGGAGTCACGTCCTTCTTTTATATAGTTGCCGCCCTCCATTAGTTTTGGCTAAAACAAACATAGTTGTAAGTCCAAATTTGTCTACAGTAAAGTTAAATTGGATGGCGACGACACCTTTTCCATGACCAAATTCAACGCGTCTGTACTGAAGAGGACGTCAGGAGCCTTAAAAATCGACGAGCGTGTATGACAATACATGTAAGCTTGGATGTCATAAAATCCTAGATACATACATAATTTCACGCCAAATCCTTTGCGAGGCAGGCAGAGAGAACAGAGCGCCATATAAGGCACGATACTTGCACGCCTCACTCGCTTCTTTGCCTTTCATGCCTTTCATAATTCTTTTCAAGCATGCGCGTCGATTTCTGGGGCCCCTGACATCACCTTCCTCTAGGACACGTTCTATTTAGTCATGGAATGTGTGTCTTGGCCGTCCTCGACTCCTACATCTATCCGCTTTTGCATGGTACATCTGCTTAGTCAATCTTGCATCATCCATTCTTTCTACATGACTATCATCGGAGCATACCCATACTTTAACACCCTAGATAGCCCGTATAAGTCGTAAATCCATTTTGACATACAGGGTGTGTCTTTAAAGTTATATTTATAAAATGATGAAAACAAACTAATAATACTATCATATTCTACATATCAAGAAGTAATTGATAACGGGATTGTTGATAAGTGACGACCTATTAAATACATTCAGTTTACGCGATAAATTTTATTGTTTTGATAGCCTCTGCTAGGGGTGAAAGTTGAGGCCCGCCCGCATCTACATACATTTGAGACCCGTGTTCAAGACAATAGATAATATTCTATAATAAATAATTAATGACGTCAGTTTAAGATTAATATATATTTATGTAAGATGTCTTATGGATGAAATAACGAATTAAAAGGATTTTATCACGATTTAAGACCCTTAGTGGATTCGATTTTCGCGACTATGGTTATTATTTGCGAAACCTTAAGGATATTTTAATAATTGTTTCTAAGATTTTCGCGAATCTCACTCATTGATCAAAACAACCTTTAGGATTATATCGCGTTTATTTATTATTTATTTATTTCCCGACGTTTCGAACTCTTTACAGAGATCATTTTTACGAGTATGAACAAAAAAGATGGTAGTTGTTCAAAAGCTATCTTCATTGATACAGAGAGCACCCACTTTTTGGAAATAAAAATCAAAAAGTTGATGTTAAAAAATATGATTTTTACTATTGGTAACCCACATCAGACCATGAGAACAAAAGTTAAATACTTATTTATAAGATGCATTAATATATCCTGCTTCTAAAGATCCTTTGTTGTATGATTTAATAAGTAAAACTCTGGTAAAACAATTTTAAACTATTGGCACAGTGAGGAAATTATGAAAAAGACATATAACAAAAACCCAACTCCTCAAATAGAGGCAAAGAGAAACTCGAAAAATCAGGAATACATATGTCCGTACATATGTGTGTATGTTTACTTTAGTTAAGGAATCTGTTATTATTGAGTCTATATAAAATATATTATAATTAAAAGCCTTTTAAAAAAACCTTTAATTTAAACACTAAAAATAAAAACGTGTCGCGAGGTATAACCTTTTATTTGACACCCATATTCTAGAAATGCCCTAATATTATCCATTTCGCCATGTTGGATGGTCCGCCATATTGGATTTAGATTGATGTCACTTACACATCAAATAGTGCATTGTCATCCAAACTAAACGGTTGAAGATATCTGATCCAAAATTGAGCTCAGATTCCACATATTCTAGTGCAAATTAAATAAAAGCTTTTAATATACATCTCCTTCTAATGCTGCGTAACAATCAATTCTTCTATTATTGATGTCAGTACAATATGAGTTAGTGGAAAGAACTATTATTGGTATTTATATTATTACGCATGTTTGTTTTAACGCACTAATCTCTGTCTCTGCAACTACTATCTTGATTGTGAATTATAACACGACTAGCTGACCCGGCGAACTTTGTTCCGCATCAAAAGAAATAACTGCTGTCCCGCTATGTTAATACTGCAATATCTTCGAAAATATTCGTTTAAATTGCATGCTGTAACCAGCCAGGATCATCTATATTACATGCACAATCTATTTAAGACACTTAATTGGATGAAAATTAATGCTGTAATGTTTAAAATCGCTTCGTAAATAACCCATGATTTCTAGTAAAAAGTAAAAACATAAAAACATTGTGGGTTATCCCTAAGAGATAGACATATGCCCTCGCGAACTTTTTGTAGACCTTTTAAAGGTGTTTAATAATGTAGTACGTTGTTTTGATTTATCACTTACGGTTGAGGCAGCGTTTGCGATTAAAGTTATAAATCTTAAAAATTATCACTTTTTTTTACTACACTATACGTGTATTATAGATTGATCTATAATATCTATAATACACGTACGGGTAGTTTTGAAACTACCCCGTTGACACCCTCTAACTATTAAAAAAAAACGCATTAAAATCCTTTTCGTAGTTTTTAAGATATGCGCATATAAGAGGACAGACAGCGGAAAGTGACTTTGTTTTATACTATGTAATGATATACTGTCCTAGGTGGTAAATGATGTCATATAAAGTTTTTATTTTTTTTTTAAATTCGTCCTGATTTCATGTCCAATGTTTCATCTCGGAATGTTATTGTTATTAGCGTATCTTAAAACGAAACAATTCTAATATTTTTTCTATAAATACTAATTCTAATAAGAATGCGCAACTTGTTTTACAAGTTTTGACAAACGTGATTTTAATTTATTCGTTTATATGTCATTATAATATTCAGTATTTAGTCCAGAACAATACTTTTATATAATCAAGAAACAACGCCTTTAAGCTCTACGGACTTAAGATAAAAAATAAACAGATTTTAAAAAATCTGAAAGTAGAGTTGCCATGTGTTTTATAAATCTATATATATATATAAGAGATTTCCACCTATATATTGACTCATCACGATATCTCTGGAACCATAAGGCGTAGCGACTTGAAATTTGGTAGGATTATTCCTTTCGCCGAGTAGAGGTCAGCTAAGAACGGATTTTACGAAATTCCACCCACAAGGGGGGTTGCGGGGGTGTTAACAATGGAAAATTCCCATTTTTAACCTATAGCTGCTATCGACTTCAAATTTGTCGAAGATATTGCAGTATTAACATAGCGGGGCAGCAGTTATTACTTTTGATGCGAAACAGAGTTCGCCGGGTCAGCTAGTATGAAATATAGCTGAATTGAGATATTCAAATATCTTCCACATTCCTCTTACGGCGCTATCAAAAGTAAAAAATGAACATTAAACCATCCATTAGAAGATAATTATATGCGTTCTAAATAATACAATTAAGTATTTAACTATTATTTCGCAGTAAAGCATTTTAACTGCCTTAATTTCATAAGTAAGAACATACATAAAACATATTTAATATACATAAAATACATTACGCTAGCTTTGAACATATAATGATATTTGGATATATAAAAAAAAACTGAATCCTTGCATTGATTCTTGCGCAAATATAACTACGTCAACAGAAGGAGCTATAAACCTTAATGAAATAGTGTTACGAAGAGGTTTTATTTCGTAAAAAACGAACTAACCTTGTCAGGTGGTGATGTTGATAGATTTTTCTCTTCATTTTCCGAGTGTACACCCAACATATCTGTTCCAAATAATAAAATAATTTCAATACGTTCTAAACACTACGACCGTTAGTGGAGTTCTCCAGTCAACAAACAATAAGTCGCGTGAACTGCTTTATATATAAACGTTGGCAGTGACGTCACACCTAATAGAGTCAGTAAATAGCTCATCACAGATTGGTCAAAGCAATACATAATGTTATTAAACCTCGCAATCAATGTTCAAATCAAATATTTTGTTTCTTGTTATTGTCGCGAACTTCTGCGAAAAATTACAGAGCCATTAACATTTTTCACAAAAAGTTTTACAACAATAAAAGCTATGTAATATGTCAAACTTCAAGCTATGGTCTACTTTAATTTATAGAAAATTTATTGTACATTATAGGTAGTAAGGAGAATAGATATAAGTAGAGACAGACAGAAATAAACTGGTCTTTATTGCTTTTATTACTTCTGATCGTCCACAATTATTGTTTTTATTATTTTAAATTCGCAGACGCGAGTTGTAGATGGTTGAACATATTATTTTATTAGCATGTATTTATTTATACAGTTCCGCAGCAAATACAAGAGAACCCTTAAATGATCAATTTTATTATTGTATATAAGCGGTCATCCTTTAATTACATTAAATTAATTAATTTAAATTCTGATGGGGAAATAAAAAAAAAATAGTTATATATTTAGTTTCCGAAAACGTAGGTTATACACATTTAAACCACTATCATCTTACAAATCGCTATATTTCGCATTACGCAATTACGCATCGTTTATATGCCTAAGAAAAAAGTAATAACCGGACTTTTCCGAAAATATTAATTAAAGATTCAGTTAGACTCAGTTTTGTACTAATCTGCAGCTGTATATAAAAAAAAAGATCACTTACATACACTTAAGGAAAATCACTATTATTCTGACGACGACCAGAAACTTGAGTGTTTGATGTGGGAATGCCACCAGCCAGAAACAAGTAACTTGTATGAGAGTAAAAAAAAATGATCAGCTCAAAATTAATACGGTTTTATTTAGCCAATTGGCCGATTTAATTCAAGGTAATCATAAATAAGGTCTGTAACAAACAAAAGAATACTAACAAATCGAAACATATTAATATATAATAATAATCAAATAAACTCATTAAAAACAAAATATATTTAATGTTTTGTGTAAATAATAATAATGATTTTTAATAACAGTGTAGTAATGATACCGACCGATTGAGAAATACCTACGAGGCGTTACGCTTGTTCATTGAAGTACCGAGGTGTTTCGACCAGTTTTTCAAATATAATGAGAGTATTTAAAACTAAAATGATTTTAGAATTGCATTTTATTATGTTAAAATATTGTTGTAGAATATAAAAAAATCTTTATCTTCTCCTATTCTTTGAAACTACTCAACGGATTTTGATGTGTTTTTTTTAATTGATAGAAGTTTTAAGCAAGGTGGTTTGTACGTATAATCCACGCTATAGTAGAGAAACAGTATTATTTTTGAATTTACCCCTTAAAAAGGTCTACAAAAATCTACAAAAGTCTATCTGGGTATAACCCACAATGATGTTTTTATTTATTGACTCAGCCGACGCGTGCCGATAAATAGCACCAATTGAACATTATAGAATCCTAAATTTACTAATTTATTGCTTTTGAGGCGAAACAATGTTGGTAGGGTCAGATAGCAGGTACCTAATAAAAAAATAAACAATACTAATACTACCCAACTACAATATCCTTGTGACGGTATGGCAATAGGTTCGCCACCTATTTCATTTGGGACGTAACGATAACGGCGAGCCGAGGCTTGAAGTTATGTTAATAATACCCTGTGTATAAATAAGTATAGCATCGAAACAACTTTTTATGGATTATATCGCGTTTATATAGAACTTATTTTCTATTTATTTCCCGACGTTTCGATTTTCACGAGTAATGAAATGATTTGCGAAATGATTCGCTAAAATCTAAGAATAAATATATAAATAATTATTTAAAAGTGTATTCGGGCTCGTAAATTCATCTAGGTATGATAAGTTTTAGTTTTCAGTGGTAGCACGCAATTCGTTGCATCATTGGGCCAGCTCGACTAGTGAAATACCATGATCTCTACCAATATCGACGTAAAGTGGCTCAAGCAACGTTTCCTTCAGTGAGAGAAGTCCAATCCTACTGTCGATCCTGTTCCTATCCAATTTTAAAAACCGGCAACGCAACCGATATGCTGTATTTGAAGCACGTTTCCATGGACGCCGATAGTTGCTTACTATTGGGTGACCTGCCTGACCGTTTGCCTCCTTATCCCATAAAAAAAGTTTCATTAATATCTGTTTTCATGTAGTGAACGTATATTCTACAATTTGATTACAATACAAACGGTAATCTGAATTAGGAAGAGAACAAGAGAAGAGAAAGATCTAAGCATACATTGGATGGATAGCATGAAAGATGAAATGACTAGGAAGAGTGTTAATATAGAAGGATCGAATGATAAGGAAGTATGAAAAATAAAACCTGTTGTGCCGACCCCATAGAAGAATAAAATTAGGGCAAGAAAATGATGATGATGACAAAGGCGATTTCACCAACCTCAACCAAGTTACAATAGCTCGTGTGGCAAGTCCGGCGGTTAAGAAATGTACAATATTTTTCAAGTTTCTTGTTCTGTTTTGATACTGTGTTTTTATATGTGTTTTTTATCCTATTCTTAAGCTTACCAAAAATGAAAACGAGCAAAGGCCAGTCAAAGGGCCAATTACTAGCTGGTGAATTACAATTCAATAATATTGCAAATAAAGTTGATATCGTATCCTATTTCATCTTGACTCCGTCTACTTTATTTTGATGTTGGCTCTCTATCAAACTCTCGACATCTCATCTCATTTGGTGTGTCCACCCCTACTACACCAGGATTCAATGCTGTACTTTTTAAGTTTTAGAAAATCTTAATTTGAATGCCCTTATCCGACCCTAAGTGGGGTGAGCACAACATGTCCTCCTTTCGAACTATCCATGTTGTCAAAGCTTCAGCTATGGTTTTACGACCGGCACCCTGCCTGACTTCAACCCTCTTTGGGAATGTGTTCGTTGGTGGTTCATCCTCCACCAGGAGTAATCTGGTTAAATGGTATTTAATTATTCATAGCCTCCTGCTCATAATTGTCTTAATTGGTCCTAATAGATGGTTGGCTTTGCGGTAGTCTTTCAGTATCCTATCCATCCCGATCCCAGGTTGCTATGTTGAAACACCAGCACATAGCACCCTTCCCCTAAGTTTTATAAAATCGTTTACTTAATTCCATTAATAGTTAAATTAATTAAGCACGCTTAAATGGTACTCGCCTTTTAATAATTATTGCTTTTCTACCACAAACTAAAATTCAGATGGTCGCACTAGAATAACTATAGCAATACTAATGCATCAACACGAGATATTCATTATATATAACACAAACGGCCAAGAGCAGGTCGTGGCATGCACTGTGTGGAGTTCCGTCGCGGCTATACTCTACAAAGAACCATTCAAGGCTAGTTATGGCCATTAGCCACGTCCGCGTCTAGTTCTGTTCTATTTCAATTTGAAATTAAAATGTGGTCAACGTGTATGTGTCGATTGCAAGTCTAATTATCGCTGCGAGAAAGCAGCTGCTAAATCTAAAGTTTCCTCATACTGTACAAACCAAGTATATTTTTGTACTTTCCCGTGGGACCTAGGAAAAATACTGATAAATGATGTAACTACATATTTTAAATTGTAACTTACTATGAATGGGGGAACCCCATTTTAAAGACTCGCTAGTAGATATTACGTCACTCGAGTATAAATATAATTACATGGATTTTTTGACAGGAATTCTTCATATTCTAGAAAAACTTGCAAAATATATGAACTAGTTTGATAAAATAAAATAAAAACAGACAATTCTGAAAAGTTTTCTCAATACCAATCGTTTCTTGGCGCTAACGTTGCTTTGTTGAGAATATACTTTTTCATCCCCCCACCTCGGAATTGGTATTTTTGCTATTCGATATCTGAGCGCAAAAGCCGTTTTTACCTGCTTGAGGTTAAAGTAAATTTGAATTTAGAACATCGCATGCACGGTATGTGATTTCAAAACATCATTAAACCTATTTACTTCCATCTCCATGGTACCGTTTTTATCGTACAACTTTTTTTTTAATTTGTTAAAAACTCAAGACTCTGAACCTCCTTGGTGTACTTTTGTTTTTAATTTTCTTTACGGGCGCCATTTTGTTTTGATATCGTATTGTTATCAATAAGAAACTTGAAAATAAGTAAAAAAAAAAACGAAAATGCGTGATTCCAGCGACGAAGAAGTTTATTTAATGCCTACCGAATTGACAGAAACTGTTATTAATGCGCAAATGAGCTTTCTCCCTCAACAATCACGCGTGAAGTATTTAAAACAGTACGATATGTTTAACTCGTGGCGACTAGCTAAAGGAGCCAAAACTTTCTCAGAAAACGTTTTGCTGGCATATTTTATTGAATTATCCGAGACCAAGACATCAAGCACTCTATGGAGTACGTATTCAATGCTGAAAGCAACATTAAAGATGACATACATATCGACACCTATCCTAAATTAGTGGCATTTTTAAAAAGAGCCTCATCTGGTCATCGCCCAAAAAAATCTAAGGTTTTTAATGCGTCTGAAATTGAAAAGTTTCTTAACGAGGCACCTGATTTCGTGTATTTGGCGGCAAAAGTAAGTCAATTGCACATTCAGTATCCACAATTAATTATGTATTCATATAAATTTTATTAATTTATCTACCACAATACTCTTTATGTTACAGGTTGTTCTTATCATTGGAATAAACGGAGCATGTCGAACTAATGAATTAACACAACATAACGTCAAACACATTGAGAAACATTTTGATGAGTTACTATTAATTAATTTACCTAATACAAAGACAAAAATAGACCGCAATTTCGTCATTCGCAAGGAATACGTGACAATTATTGAGAAATATCAAGCCTTACGCCCGCCTAACACTCCAATCGATAGATTTTTTCTACAATATCGCAACGGAAATTGTGTCAGACAGCCTATGGGTGCTAATAAAATTGGCAGTATCCCGCGAAAATAGCAGCTTTTCTTGAACTTTCGGAACCCGAGTTGTACACAGGTCACTGTTTCCGACGAACATCGGCCACACTTTTGACCGATTCAGAAGCTGACCTCCTATCCCTTAAGCGCCATGGAGGCTGGAAATCCATTGCAGTTGTGGTGGGATGCATAGAGGATTCCATTCAAAATAAGTCCAAAATATGTAAAGGAATCGTAGGAGCCATTACACTGAAAGAACCCCAGTCAGATCCTTGGAATGGCCCTTCTACATCAAAAATGAGCCGATATGAAACACCCAAGCATCGCCCTCTTTCGCCAACATTTACGCCAAGGGAATCCGCTGAATCGGAACTACTATTAAGTATGACAGATAGTTTACCAGAAAACATGACACAAGTCACTAACACCAACATTAAAGTGCCTAACAAAAATATCACACTCAACATAAGTGACTGTAGCAACGTTACTTTAAATTTTTCTTAAGCTAAGTATTATTTGTTGTACATAGGTAACATAAATATTTTTCTGTAATATTTACATATCATAATGTTGTTGTAAATATGCACCTACACTGAAATAAAAGTTTCTTGTGATTGTAAATATTTTATTTTGAATTTAGTCATTTCCTCGCTGATGGGGGATGAAAAGTTACGTATTGCACTCGAGTGCAAAGATTTTTCACCTTGTGCTCTTTTGATTCCCTCGCTAACGCTCAGGATTTTAATTTTAGAATCGTTCGCTTGCTCGGTTATCAAAATTGAGCACGCGGTTAAAAAACAACTTTGCACTCTTGTATAACAAATAACTATTTCATAATAATTTTCCTGCCTGTTCTCATCATTTGGGGTCGGCACAACAAGTTTTTCTTTTCCATACTTCCCTATCATTTGTATCTTCCAGAACAACACCCTTCATGTCTACTTCTATATTCTCTTCTCTTGTTACGTTTCACATTAAGTTCCCCGTTCGCTATTTGTTCCGTCACCTGTCGGCACTTCATCCATCCAACGCTAGTTCGACGCAATATGTTGCGGCAATTTGTATGTAAAGTCAGAGCAGACTGGCAACAACAGGCTGTCCAACGCTATGTAAATAGAACGGGAGAGATGATCAAAATTGCAAAATAAGCATTTTGTTTTGGTTTTGCTGATTAGTAGGACAAAATTCTCCAGTTTCTGTCTCCATTTTTCCCGTCTGCTCCGTACAACCTGTCCATATTTCCCAATGAGCATAATGACATCAGCAAAGAGCATGCCTGTAGATCCCTCAAAGCGTCCATAACCAGCAGGGGCTCAAAGCGGACTCTTGGTGCAGACCCAGAGCGTCACCAAACTCATCGCTAGCACCAATAACCGTTACCAGACAGGGTTACAAAGTATTCTGTGCATTTAATGAATTAATCTTGCATACTTCTCAGGCACAGCTTACTCTCTTATGGTCCACCAGAAAATCTTTGGAGGTAGACGATAGTAAGCCTTTTCGAGGTCGACGGGTACCATGGCTCTTATGCACTCGTCTATATTTCTCAGAGCTGCCGTAGTGTGAAAATGGCAACAGTCGTCCCCCGTCCCGGCATTAACCCGAATTGTTTTTGGGATATCTCACACTTTTCTCGCATTATTTTGTGGCACTTTCTCAGAGTATACTATTTCATAAATAATTTAAATAATCAATCATAAGTCAAATAATTAAAATTATTTTGACTGTGATTTATATATATATATATATATATGGCAGTAGTATACATGCACTATTCAAAAAGTCCATTTCTGAATATATATATATATATATTTATATGTAATAAAGACGTTGTTTAGTAAATTTCATTATAAAATTTTTGGGTCCCCAAACACATGAACCGAAGAGCCGGATCCGTATTTTTACTACGTGACTCCAATAAAAAAGTTGACTACTGCAATATCCTTAATACATAATAGTGCAATATATTGCACCCGGATAAAGGAAACATTGTTGTTTCCGCGAATCGCAAATAATTATCGAGTTTAAAAAAAATCAATGTTCATTTTAAATGATAAAACCAGACCAAAGTTGTCATTCAGTTTTACCTTCTGTTTTGGTGTCATTTAGGTATTAAATATAGTAAAAAAGCTTTTCTTGATAAATTTGAGTTCTGTTCTTAATCATTCTCTCAGCGGGGTCTTGAATTCGATTAGTTTTATAACTTCACATGTTTTTCTACCCGAAGGTGTAGGCAGTGGCTGCTAAGCCGCGACTCTTTGAATTGTTTCGTCCGCAATTGTATAGGTCGTAAAACCTATTGCCAAGCACCGGGCAGGACAAGTTATTGGTGTGAGCCCGGAATCGAATTCACAACTTCTTTATATAGTAACGAGGGGCGCAACCACTGGAACACCGAGATGACTAACTTTCTATGTGTTGTGTCAGCAGGCTCAGCGGCTTAGTGGTTCAGTATCCCGTTCTTAAAATCACAAGTTTAATTCCGACTCATATTGTAAGTTGTCTGAAAAAATCGTGTCCAGTGTATTGCACTAGCTTCCGGGATATAAAATAAAATCGATGTGTTGAAGGCTGAAGTGTGTTGGCGCTGCCTACACTTTCTAGCAGAAATAACTAAGTATTTTTTTTATTAAGTATCCTGATAAATGAAGTGCAATCTAAAGAGGAATAATACGTGAATGTGTTTACATTTTCTCAAAAATCCTAGCAGCCTTCATGCTAACATACAAATTCCGGTATTGACAAGCGACTTTCATAAAAATTCAAAACTATAAATTTGACATTAAAATGTCAAACCAATAACGAAATATGTGCTAAGATTCAACAAATAAAACAGTTTAATTTACACATATATTTATATAGAATTATCAAAATAAGATAATGGTTCAGCTAAAGCAGGTGTCACTTCGTTTGAAATCTATAAAAAACATACAGAAGATAACAAAGACCATGAAGATGGTGTCAGCTAGCAAGTAAATACATTTTCGTTTATTTAACTCACCAAAGGTTTTAGACGAATGATACCCTAAGTATTAAATATACTGGTTATATTAACTATTGGTACAGTATTTGCTACTAGTATAACTATCTAGTTAAAATATATCCTAGTTAATTTGAGATAAAATGCACTTGATAAAATCTTGGACACAATACACACAGCGCCCTCTAGTTCCAAGTTAAGCAACTAAATGCTTGTGTTATGGATACTAGATAAGGGATATTAATAGATATATAGATACTTTTCTTTTGTAAATAGATACTTATAATACATAGAAGAACACCTAGACGCCACACAAATATTCATGTTTATCACAAATATTTGTGCTCGGGTGAGAATCGAACCCCCGACCTCATTGATGCAGCCGATAGTTTTACCAATGCGCCACGAGGCCCGTCGAACTTGATGAGGCATTTTAGAAAAAGCATACTGTAACGTAAAGCTATAGAGGAAAATTTCGTATCAAATTTGACAGTTTTATCCCGATCATATACGGTTTATAGGAATAATGGACACTAAGTAGCATTAAAAGTCTACTTAATTACTGTGCCATTCGTTAGTAGTGTAAATAAACATATAAGCGCTTTTTTTATAGTGTAAAATTGTCAAACTGTGTACAGATTCACGAAAGCAGAACGTGAACTTCAAGCTGCACGTCCATTTGGTTACGGACCGCGTAAGTTTTACCAATCGTCACATCTAGTGAAGGGCCCAGTTGATGAACCAGCTCCCGGACAAAAGAATGTAGAAGACAAATCCGCGGTACAGGTTGCACCAGTAACAATCGAGGACAAGGAAGCTGATAAGAAAACCAAAAGGCTTTATATAGCTATGACATCAGATAGAGGTAGCTACATTCATAGTTATTCGAAATCTCATATCGACTGTACTACAGTCTCGGTGGCGCACTGGTCGAGCACATGGCTTCTGATCCAGAGGTCCGGGTTCGATTCCAGACACTGGCTCACACCAATGACTTTTCGAAATTGTTTTCGGAAGTTATGTATGATAAATATCGATGACTGAAAAACTTTGTGCCCGGTATGGCAATAGGTTCGCCACCTATTCCATTTGGGACGTAAACATAACGGCGAGACGAGGCTTAACAGCCGCTGCCTACACCTTCGGGTAACAAAATGCGTGAAGTTATGTTATGTTATGCCAATACTATATCGCGTATGACACATCATCTTTCTGTAGGTGTGATAAAGGGATTTGATCAGATGCAGTTTAACATAGCTCACAAAGACTCAAAGGCCAATGCTGCACTCAGGCTTCTAAAAGTTGAATACGATACCTCTGATCCAGACGCGGATTGCTATGCCTCTAGCCCACCTAGAACACTTCTTTAAATAATCGCTTCAAGTCGAGGTTTACCCGCTGCTGCGTACACGCTCAGGTAGAAAAAGGCGTGAAGTTATAAAAACATCTGCATATTAATTATATTTTGTTGATTATATTTAGAACATTTTAGAACTCCATATGATATGGATATAAAAATTTACGCTCTGATGAAACTAAATAGTCCAAAACTCGCAAAGTTATTATTTTCACGATGAACTCTAATATCAGTGGTTGCCGTTCGCGACCTCTTTTGCTTAGCTAATGAAAATGCCAAGATGCGCATTCTTCTTCAATTGAGATAAAGTCGCGTAATCCTGGTTCTTTAGCCCAAAGAATAATGAAGCCTGTGCCCCTATTGCAGGTAGTTGGAAATCGTCAGCTAAAATATTATTCACTCTAAAGGAATATACAGGCATTGAAAAATTCATAATACTCAGTTTACTAATGACGAAATAACTATTTAATCACAAAACACAAATCGAATGCCAGTTATGTGTTGTGTTCGATCGAATTTAATTTGCAAATTATATATTGAATATTAACAATCAATTAATTGTGTTAAATTAATTTAGATAATGCGATGCCAATGTCAAAAAAATGAGCACAAAAAATAAATATGATAAAAGAGAGATCACGGGGCGCGAGCGGCGTGCGCAGTAACAACAAAACGTCGTTGGGTGATGATTGGCCCAGGGCTATCATTGAATGACTGATGTCAGGGCCTTAAGCGTCACGTAAGCAAAAACCCAGACCGACCGATTATTAATTTTAATACGTATTTTATATATATATTTTAAACAATCTCTTATTCTATCGCATTGTCATTAAATAGTTCACAAAATATATTTCAATTATTTCACGTTCAAAAATTAAAATGGTGCCATGAAGTCTTCATGTGCCTTCATTCTAGCCAATTGCTAGTATCTACTAACTGCCCATCATGAAAGGGAAATTAATTTACCTACAGGGTACCTACTAACTAGACTACTCCTAGAACTTATTTGTAACTAAATTATACCACGTATTTAATACGATACACAAATACTCAATACATGTACACACATATATACATACTAAATCAGTTTGTATTTTACACTCAACCAAAATATTTAATAAAGTTTTAGCATAAACATTCCAGTTACCGAAATGTATGTATATTCGTATTATACCTACATAAGTCAATAACATAATAATTAAAAAAAACTCGCAAATTACATCAGAATTTGATGAATATGTGTCTTATCGCGTAAACACGCACAATAATTATTGGCAAAACAATATTTATCGACGTTTAATTTTTGGTTCCAAGTTAGAGAACAATTTGCAGAGTATATACGTATATACCTTCTGTGTACTAAGTATCGGGAATTTGTCAATAAAACAAAAAATACAAATTTATTCATATCAATTTAATTTATCGCCTTCAAAGTAGGCCCCATCGCTTGCAATACAATATCTCCACCGCTTCACCCAGTCTTCCATACATTTTTCATAGGCTATTTGCGGTATGGCCTTTAGCTCATTCAGCGAATTTTCTTTTATGGCTTCTATTGACTCAAAACGTTTTCCCCGAAGTGGTAATTTTAACTTGGGAAATGAAAAAAAGTCAGACGGAGCCATATCAGGTGAATAGGGTGCTTGGTCGAGAACGTTTGTTGAATTTTTCGCTAAAAACTCTTTCACTATAATGGCTGTGTGTGATGGTGCATTATCATGGTGCAGCATCCATGAGTTGTGTCGCCACAAATCTGGACGTTTTCGGCGGATACTCTCACGCAAACGCTTCATGACGCCTAAATAATATTCTTTATTCACTGTTTCTCCCTCTGGAAGGAATTCGGAGTGAACCACACCACGGTAGTCGAAAAAAACTGTCAGCATCACCTTGATTTTGGTGCGACTTTGCCGCGGTTTTTTGGGTTTCGGCTCGTTTTCGAGACGTCATTCTGAAGACTGTTGGCTTGTTTGCATGTCATACTCATAAACCCATGTCTCGTCGCCAGTTATTATACGTTTCATAAAGGTCAGATCCGTAGAAGCTCGGGAAACCATGTCTTCAGCGACATGCTTTCGCTGCCCTTTTTGAACAAAATTGAGCTCTTTTGCAACTAGTCGAGCGGCGACGCGATTCATGCCTAAAATGTCAATGAGAATATTGTGGACGGACTTAAAGATATGTTCACCTCACTAGCCAACTCTCTCAGACTCATACGTCGATTTTCGAGCACTAGCTTCTTGATTCTGTCGATGTTTTCTTTGGTCGTAGCGGTTGAAGGTCTACCAGAACGAGGCAAGTCTACTACTACTTCTCGGCCTTCTTTAAAAGCCTTATAAATGGTATAACGAGGCATAACGAAGGTATAACGAAAACAAGGGCTTATGAATGCATAAGCCCTTGTTTTCGATATACATATATGATATAAGTACAGCGTGCGTGGATATACGCGCTCGAAATGAGGGCACTACTTAAAATTTGCGTAATGACGCTAGCTAACCCGAAAGCTGGATTGAAAGAGGGTGTCGGTGTAAAAATAAGGAAGAGCATACTTCGAGTGTTCGGACTAGAAAAAATGGATGATCTGAGATTGACTAAGCAGAGGTGCACTGTAAAGTGCAAAAGCGGCCGGATGTAGGAGTCGAGGACGGTCACGATACATTTTCCAAGACCAAATTTAACGAGTCCTGGAAAAATGTGATGTCAGGAGCCTTAAAAAACGACGAGCGTGCATGAAGAGAGTAATTGAAGTTAAAGAAGCGAGAGAGAATCATGTAACAAACGTGCCTTATTGCGCTCTGTTCTCTCTGTCTACTCCGCAAGGGACTTGGTGTGAAGTCATGTATGTATATGTATCTATTAAAGGATCTTGTCTTTATTTTGAAAAGAAACAAAGTTTTCAATGCTTTCGTTAGATTTTATTTCTAATTCGACTGCACACTTCTGTGGTTTAAATAGGAATGACAATTTATTCCTTTGTTCATTTGGACAGTTCACAGTATCAAATATTATAGTTAATATTAATCTTACTAGGAATTCATTCGGCTAGTTAACAGTGTTCGGTAATATAGTAAATGTTTATATTAGTAGGATGTGAAAAGGAATGCCAAAGAAGTTCAAAGAACAATATTCACACACACGCTATGACGTGTACCTTGTACAATGTTAATATACCTTACACTATAAGAATATTAGTAAGATTGAAAGACTCTGAAGATTTCTTTGGTTTGGTTGATATAATCTTTGTAAATATTCAATGTAGGTACTTTCGTGTGTCAGATCATTTATCGACAAAAATATAATGTAAAATGGCTAAGCCTCGAAATGAAAGGAATAAGCTGTAAATTTGTAAATGCCTATATTTGTACAAGTATTCAAAGGTTTGAAACAGTTTTACACACAAACATTTGAAACACATCACTGCTAATGCCAGTCAGCACAATTATTCCTACAAGAAAATTACCCTCCAAATATTTTGTATGATATTGGAATAGGCATATTTTTTAAAAGTATCTAATAATCCGCACCTACAATGCAGTATCGACAATATGAGATACTCGGTTCTCAATAGACCGGTCCAACTATCACCAACAACATACGAGTATTTATAGAGTTTACTACCAAGTTCAATCTTATTTGGGAAGAGATTTATAGCTAAAAAATGTGAGAATTTTTAGCGAAATGAAATGTTTAGCTAGCATGAATACCCAACAAATTTAATTGTGTGCCATTTAAGTAATTAAATGTGACAAAAATCATGAATGAAAAATGGAAAAAAATAAAATTAACGTATTTTCTTTAGCTCATCTTTATTTTTAAAACATAACATAAAACATAACTTCACGCTTTTTGTTACCCGAAGGTATAGGCAGCGGCTGTTAAGCCTCGTCTCGCCGTTATGTTTACGTCCCAAAATGGAATAGGTGGCGAAACTATTGCCATACCGGGCACAAAGTTTTCAGTCATCGATATTTATCACACATAACTTCCGAAAACTCTTTATTTTAATTTTTTTTTATTTTTAGTGGTAAATTAAGAAATTCGCCGGGTCAGCCGGTTTAAGAACATATTTAAGTAGGCAATAGTAATACGTAATACTCTATAATATTATTACAGTAAGTAACACATCACCTGACCTTCATATAATAGTAGAATCAATATGGACTCATCGTTTAATATTACTGATTAATATGTCCCCATAAGTAATATGTCCCCTGAATGAACAGTCAGTCGCAAAAAGTTTTTATATCAAACTAATCTAAGGCGTCTAGCTTCTGCCCCTTCATAATACGGTTAAGTTGATATTTTATACTAGCTGACCCTTGGTTTGGACGCGAAAGCAATAAATAAAATATTATTAAAAAAAAAAGTTCCTAAGTAACTCCTTATTACACTAGCTACCTGCCTGCTAAATAAATTCCTGTGAAAATCAGTCCAGCTTTTTCTGAAATTACCATAACAAACAGACAGACAAATGAAAATTATAAAAAATGTTATTAACCGCATATTTGTATACAAGAATGTAGTAGTGTAGTTGTAGACTGTTAAAATATTTTAATCATTATTAATTATTGATTTTATAATAAAACGTCCATTTATATTATTAAATCTGACGATCTATAAGCTTTATATTTTCCATGGCCACGGTTAGCCGTCAGGTTATGTTCAAAAACCATATACTAAAAAATAAATGGCAATAATAAAGGTGATGAGGGTCTTATCTTTGTTTTACCTGTTAACAAATAAATCTCCCGATAATCTACGCGTGTGATATCTATAAGTTTTACTAATTATTAATATTTCACTTGTGACATTATAATTCGCCGCGAACAATAATCGGAGTGGCGGCTTTTATATGCGATATACTTCGCGCCGCACAAACTTATATCGATAAACTAGAACAGAAAATAATACTCAAATAGCATATATTTATTACATATTTTAATGAAAAACATTAATTGAATATATATACGTATAATAATGGAATAATAACATGCTGTGTAGTAATTACGTGTTGTTAAAAACTTCGTCTGTTGCAATTTAGGTCAAGTTTTCATCAATCGATTTTTTGCCGAGTTTTATTAGAATATATTAATTATATATGTCCAGTCACTTTGCTACTTTGTATATTATATTGCAGTACAAGGATAACTCGTGGACATTACTGAGAAAATTGCGCACTTAATGTACTGTGACTTCCGCGTATTAAATATTTAATTACTGTACCAGATGTCAGAACCTCGGACCTTACGTGTAGTGTTTTTTTGTAACTTCACGCTTTGCTTGACACCTGAAAGTGTAGACTGAGGGTATTATACCTCGACAAGTCAATTTTTAGGTTACAATTCTCGGGTTTTTTTCTGGAAAGTGATCAGATGAAAGAATCAGAAACTAAATGTCTTATCTTTTGGGTTTTAAAATGCTCCATCGAACAAGCAATCAAAATCTTGGGCTGTATGAATTAATACAGATTAATATTTTAAAATAATAATTTAAATAAAATATACGTAATGTATATATGTTTACATAAGGCTTGTGCGGCGGGGTGCACAGCGGAGTGGCGCGTCGTATACGCCGCGAGTTCACCGAGCGCGCGGCTGAAGGCAGTACCCACAAACTCATATGTGTGGGTGATAAGTCGCGCACAATGCTAAGACGCACATATGCGCCGCATATGCTCATTAGTGTCAAAGACGTATGTATTTTAGACAACTTGAAACTATTTTTGATAAGTGTTTAATTAAATATAGTTGAACTTAAGCAGCACTTGCCTACACCAAACTCATAGAACATGTCAGCTAAATTCTATAACTACTCTAAGAGTAGTTTTCTAAGTCTAATATTTCTAGACTGTGATTATTCACTGGCTTGACCCTCCTATCCCACAGAATAGGAGCGCAAATTTGCAAGTAGGTCACCTGATGGTAAACAATTACTCACCGCACATGAATACGTCGTGTCGTGCGTTGTCGTCCTTTAATAGAGTAGGAGGGGAAAGTAAGAGGAAAGGGCCTTCCGGTATCTCTCTCACCGAACAAAACGACGTACGATCCACTTCACACCGATATTCCGAGAGGTCGTGGTACTTCACCGGTAGAGCCTATACCATTCATACAGCAGGCTGCAATACTCTACCACTCTCAAAGAGATGTCTTTAGTATACAACTTTATCTCACTCAACTAAAACTCTATTGTCTTCGGACACCAACAAAGTCAAACAGCTTCATACCTCCACATTTTTTTAACAAATTTATAATCCAATAGAACCTGCCAGCTTTCATGAACCATTATCATCTCTCAATCATTATTGACAATATTGACATTAGTGATGTTCCAGGTGGGTCGTTTAGCCCCTTCATTCGCAGACGCTGCAGCTGTAGCGGCCGCTCTTGCTGAAACTGGTTTCTCCTACGAAGTCGGTGAAGTTTACTTCAACAAATATCACTCGCCGGTGAAGTATGAACTCAGTGTCATACCATTCTTCAATAAGGACAAAGTGGAGGCAGGTTTTTACCAAAATTTTTATTCCGCATTAACTTTTCCTACATGTAAATGTCCCAAGCTGAGAATAAGGAGACCCACACTAATGGGAATGTCTAATCCGCTGAAAGTGTGTCTGAACTCAACTAATTTAGTCAGACCAATAGAACAAATTTATCTCTACAAAATTAAAAACGACGCCTGTTAAAAAAATGACTCTCAGCATATGCTTGAAGCAAGCAAAGAATCATTTTTTTGGTAGGCGTCGTTTTTAATTTTTTTTATTACTAAAACTAATTTCATCTAACCTAACTTAATCATCCATAAAGTCGTGGCACTTTATGCAGGAAATATATAAGCAAGCGCCTGTAGATTCCAGCAGTACCTAAATTTGTATTCGCTATCTAAGGCCCGTAAGATCAATCATAGTTAAAACTGTCGATTTTCTAAACTATAGTCAATTTTAATCTACGGTTTAAACCTGCCCCGTAAGATCAACTGCAAAATTGACATAGATTACGTAACCTAGGCTTAGTTTTCGACAGATGGCAACATTTTGTTATTTAATGTCTATATTTCGCTTATCATTCACTCTTTTGTACATTGTCTGTGGCATATTTCGTGAAAAAAATCTTCTTCTTTCTACTTTTATGAAGTTTTATAGTGTGACCATAGATATAAGAATAATAGATCGGCAATAGTCACCCAAACAACGTGACCAAAAATGGGTTGTTATTATGTGAGTGACTTACGGGCCTCGTGGCGCATTGGTAAAACTACCGGCTGCAGCACTGAGGTCGGAGGTTCTATTCCCACCCGAGCACAAATATTTGTGACAAACATGAATATTTGTGCGGCGTCTGGGTGTTTTTCTATGTATTATAAGTATGTATTTACAAAAGAAAAGTATACATGTATTAGTATCCGTTATCTAGTATCCATAGCACAAGCATTTAGTTGCTTAGTTTGGAACTGGAGGGCACTGTGTGATTTGTGTCCAAGATATTATTATTATTATCAATGTGTTCGTAAAAAGCGCTTCAACGCGTTAACATTTACATAGTTAATGTTCATGTGTTGAAATGTAAATATCCCCAAAATCTAATATACGCGGTTGCGCTGTCAGTGATTCGATGCTATTAGTAAATTTTTCCTGACATGTGCCATCTATTGTAGTCTATGCTAAATCTATGTATGAACCCACAATCGTCGTGTCAGATGTCAGCTGATAAACGACCGCCATTTTTAAACTAGGCAGGACCACGGTTTAACTGGCAAAGTCTCCTGGTGTAAGGTCGATTTTACAAAATAAACGACAGATGAGGTTTAAACTAGGTAAAATAGATTAAACTGTGATTGATCTTCCGGGCCTTAGCGCCTAATTTTAATCTAATTAAATATTATTTTAGACCTTTTTCGTTCGATCATTTTCTAAAGGCGGTTGCATTTCCGTCAAAACCCTTTTTCAAAATGTGCAATGACAATTACAAGACATTTGAGATCAGATTCCGATTGGTAATATGTATATCACTGGTCACTGTCAATAGTATACCGACAATCTATATATAGAAGTATAGAAGACATGTATTTTTATCACATAAGACTTTTAAATTGAACTCTTGGTTCTTTTTATTTTTGACGACTTATTTATGACGAATATGAGAGACACCTACTGCTACCTACCCTTATTCACGGCAGCTTTACAGCAACAGGGCCCGGATTTAATGTTGAAGAACATAAAAAAGAGTAACTCAGTATTTAGCGACTCGGCCACACCTGGTGTATACAGTAGTAGAAATCCATGCCATGGCTGTTCCTCAGAGTTCTGTATTAGGTCCTTTCCTTTTTCTAGTCTATATTCACGTTCTGCTTCAGCTTGCGAAGGAAAAACGTGAAAAAGAATTGAATGATGAAAAATTCTGAAAAAAATACATGTTAACCTGCATCATAAAAAACAGGTCTTTTCAGAGTTTTTAGTTTCCTAAAACTGGTTGAAAAAATGAATATTTATGTAGATAAAAAAATTATAATATATATATTTTTATCTAATAAATAGAAAATTTTTGTACGTAAAATTTTTGAATTTGAACTATCTATTTTTGTAGTACAGTACAGATAAATAATATAACACACACACACATACATACACACACACACACACAGAATATAAATGTATTTCGTATGTGTCAAAATAAATTTATCGAAAAAGTTTTTTTACGTCGCCGCGCCGTTTCGCACTACACGCCGCCGCGACGCACGACATGGCGCCGAGACACACATTTCAGCTCCGCAACGCACAATTCGGCGCCGCGACACACTACACAGCGCAGCGACGCCCTATACAGCGCCGCGACGCACTACTCGGCGCATAACGCTGCGTCACGTGGCATAACACGGGGCCGCGCCGTACAACTCGGCGCTGCGGCTCACAACATGGCGCCGAGACGTACAACAGGACGCCGCGACGCACTATACAGCGCCGCGACGTACTACACAGCGCCGGGACTTTAACACGGCGTCCCAACGGCGCCGAGACGCACATTTCGGCGCCGCCACGCACAACTTAGCGCCCCGACGCATACCTCGGCGTCGCGATGCATACCTCTGCGCCGCGACGCGTTTCTCGGCACCGCGACTCATAACTTCCATCTCTTCTATCTCTCCATATATAAATCAATAAAACAGAAAAGGCACTGTCCAAATTGTGTGCCAAATTACTGGTTTGCGACGTTTGCGTGCGTAACGTTTTGTTTTTGAGATCTCCATCCTTCCTTATGAAAAAGGATGCAAGAGTGGCTGAGCAGATAAAAAAGCCTGGCGCTCTTGTGCCTTTTTTTGTTGTAGTTATTTATTAACAGAATAATTTTGGTAAATTACTACTGAATTAACAGAATAGTTTTGGTAGTAATCTTCCATTAATTTGCTTGTGTTATAGGAACAATACTTTTCGTTTATCATTCATGCTTATCATAAATATTTGTACTCGAGTGGGGATTGAACCTATTGACCGAGAGGCCCCCTTAGTTTAATGTTACTTATTGTTAGTTTGTTTTTCATTAATCATCAGGCCGCACCTAATATGTCAGCATTCGACGATATAGACGAGGATATGCTAGAATCTTACACCGAGTGGACATTGGCTGCTATTTTATACTACGCCTTCAAGGAAGGTGCTGCTTCTGAGCAGTCAGCGCGTATGGCCGCCATGGACAATGCCACCAAGAACGCTGGAGAAATGATTAGAAAACTCACATTGCTCTTCAACAGAACTAGACAAGCTGTGATCACCAGGGAGCTCATTGAAATAATATCAGGCGCATCGGCACTCAAATGAAGTGTGAATTTTTTTTGAGAGATTTTGTCTATTCTTAATTTCTATTTCATCTATTTTTTTTCCCAAAACACTTGATTATGAAAACCATATTGCAGCTGATATGAATGGCGTCACAATTTGTCACAATAATATGCCTTTATAAAGCAAATATTAATAAGATTGTTGTTTTGTCAACGATTGAACGTATATAATTTTACATAATTTGCAATAAATCGAGTAAAATTATGAAGTATTTTATTAATAATTCAGTTATTTCTTAGTAACTGCTGCGACTGCTTCTGCTGCTGCTGCTGATCTCTCTTTAGAAATATAGAAACTCCTAAAACAGGACGTGTACTTGGTCGTACCAATATAAGTTTCACAATACATATTATAAAACTTGTCTTAAAAGTTAAAACCTTGTATACAGGGTGTCTCCGAACTCAAGGTCAAGCCGAAACGGAGTGACACGAGTTTTTATATGGTCAAAGTGTAACCATTTTCGGTTATTGTGGTAATCCTAATAACAAATCTGAATGACACCAATGGATCAAGTTTCTTGGAAAAAAGACTAATCTATGATTTTTAAATTATCAAGAATTTTAATGGCAATTTTAATACCAATATTGTTGATGCCACATGTGGCGACAATCTGTCATTTTGGAAAATGTAGGTAATTTACGTCATTCAAGTTCTTAGGCAGCTCAAAAAGCCCAATAATGTTGCCGTTAAAAATGCCGGTCCAAAGGTTTACTTCAAAGCGACACTAGGATCTACCTTCTCCCAGTAAATGTGGATTCTGCATATGCCACTCGTGACTATTGTGCAGGTTTATGCCAATTGTGTAGTTGTAAGTCTCGGTGGTCCAGTGGTCGAGCTTCTGAATTAAGAAGTTGTGGGTTCGCCAAGGACGCCAAGTTATGTGTGATAAATATCGATGACTGAAAACTATTTTTTTTTATCACACAGCGCCCTCTAGTTCCAAATTAAGATAGTATTTTAATTTGGATCTAGAGGGCGCTGTGTATATGTGATAACGGATAATAATACATATATATGGTTCTTTTGTAAATATATACTTATAATACATAGAAAAACACCCAGACGCCATACAAACATTCATGCTTGTCACAAATATTTGTACTTGGGTGGGAATCGAACCCGCCAACCTCGATTCTCGAGGCATCCAGTATTTTCACCCGAACGTGCCAGGTTAGTTAAAGTTCTCACGTTGGTCTATATAATATCCATATTTGGGTTTTTGTTAAGTAAAGAAAACGGTTCATTATTTTTTTAGATTAGTGTTAGATTTTCTTAAATCGGGAAAGTTTTCTAATTATACTCTGGAATTCCAACAGGAATAAGAGCAGCTGTTTTTTTGTTCTTTTGTTCTTTGTAGCTTGTTTTTTTTTATTCTTTTTCGTTTGTTTTCTTCAGCAACCGCATAAGTTTGGTAAGGTTGACCGCAACCGTGAGTTGCGGTCAACCTTAATCTGTTAATATTTGTACAATACACACTGCGCCCTCTGGCAAGCAACTAGATAATTGACTACTACTATTTTTATAAATATATATATATATATATATATATATATATATAGTTATCTCAATCCGTCATTTGTTGATCATGCGTGCTGTATGGCGAGCACTTTGTTGATCCGAAAACCTATGTTGATCCGGGTGGTTTTTGTTGATCCAATATAATATTTTTCATACAAATGTGGTTCCGGACGGATCAACAATTTACTCCGTTGAAGCTTAGGAAACCCAACCGAAATGTTGATCCGATATACGAATCCACTTCGATAGTTGTTGATCCGATTCAAATGGGCCAATCAGAAGGCAAGTCCTCCTACTGTCCTGCTGGACATGTATACGGATTTTGCACACACGCGCTATGCGCATGTGTGCGAAATCTATAAAGCGCATATTTTTTTACGAATCTTAATGTTTTAACTTATTAACCGACTTCGAAAACAGGAGGAGGTTCTCATTCCGTCTTTATGTTTAGTATTTTTTTATGTCTGTTCACCGACATTTTCGTCAATTATAAACAGATTTCCGTTATTTTTTTTTGGATAGTGTTCACCTCCAAGATGGTCCCATTTTCACCAGGTCAGGATCTGATGATGGAAACCACGAGAAATCGATGCAACTACTGAAAATCGTGTACGAGTATGGTGTTTTTGTTACGTAATAGGTCTTAAGGATATGCTTTAAGCTGTCAACATCTGATTCTGCTGTGCTGATGAAGAAGACACATAACTCTTAAATGGTAAGGAGTTCGAAGAAAGTACTACAATTGGTAAATATTATCTACTTGATACTATGTAGGGCTAGCTTGCTGCTTATTAGGTATGCTAGAATCTACAGCTGATGCTGCTGTGCTGATTAAGAAGGAATAGAAGTCCTAAACGGTTAGGAGTTGGACAGTACGGCAGTCGATTATAGGAAACTGTTTAGTAGTATACAGGATTAATGTGTTGCTTGGGAGGTATGATTGAATCAACATCTGATACTACTGTGCTGATGATGAACCTACAGAACTCTTAAACGGTTAGGAGTTAAGACATACTTATGAATTCAAAAAAAAAAATCTGCAATACTTTCCAGGCTAGGATTGCCCTTCATATGGGCTGCAGTGTTATTGGGTCTACTCATGATGATAATAAATATAAAAATTCATAATAAGTTTTATTAAACTATATTACCTATTTCCACTATTCTAGATTTTCTGTACGAAATCTTTCATTTGATGGACGCCTATACAGGCTGGAATCCAGTCATATGTAGTAATTGATACCAGATGTAGATCATAATTTCAGTAAACGTTGTACAAAATATTAAGACGATCGGTACAGTAATTAGGTCAATAACGACAGTTTTCATTTTCATGTAATTGAACACTCCCTATAAATGTATGAACTGGAATAAACTCTTCTCAGCTGTTCGTCCTGTCAAGGCCGCTTCGACTTTGTCATAAACGAAAAATACATGGTAACAGAGTACATAATAAAAGGGATCAAGTAGGCACCTACTTTTCTGACTCGAAAATTAATTTTATGTAATATTTTGTAATAAACATTACTACTAATTTCGTTTAAATAAAGAAATATAGCGGACCCACCGCGCGGGCGTCGATGGGTTCAAGGTCAAATGGCCTCGGATCAACGTTAGTTATAATAATAATAATATCTTGGACATAAATCACACAGCTTCCTCTAGTTCCAAGCTAAGCAACTAAATGCTTGTGTTATGGATACTAGATAACGGATATTAATACATATATACTTTTCTTTTGTAAATACATACTTAAAATACATAGAAAAACACCCAGACGCCACACAAATATTCATGTTTGTCATAAATATTTGTGCTCGTGTGGGAATCGAACCCCCGACCTCGTTGCTGCAGCCGGTAGTTATACCAAGGCGCCACGAGTTAATAAGATTTGGCAGGAATATGAATATAAAACTTGACTCGTCGGTATAATTTTTGCGACCGTTACGGATCAACAAAAAAATGTTGTTTTTGTACATTTTGATGGCAAGTATGTTGCAAAGCGACCTTGTTGAGAGAGAATGCTGCTGCCCATTCTTCCAGCCTTTTCCCTTTGTCGCCTTTTACGACACCCACGAGAAGAGATGGGGTGGCGGTATTCTAAGCCGGCGCCCCACAGCATGATTTTCTATTTACAAAATCTTTAATTTGATGAATGGCTATAGAAGTTATAAATATAAATGCTAAAGTCTCGGTGGCGCAGTAGTCGAGCTCACGGCTTCTGACCCAGAGGTCCGGGTTCGAATCCTGTCACTGGTTCACACCAATGTCTTTTAGAAGTTATTTTCGGAAGTTAAGTGTGATAAATATCGATGACTGGTATGGCAATAGGTTCGCCACCTATTCTATTTGGGAAGTAAACATAAAGGCGAGATGAAGGTTAACAGCCGCTGCCTACACCCTCGGGTAACAAAGGCGTGAAGTTATGTTATATTAAGTTAAGCTTCATGCTAAATATAAATCTATTAATATTATCCATTAGACTCTATGCATATTATTGACACATTTATTAATTAGCGCAAGTATTTTTTTTATTAATTTTAATTTAGAAAATTACCTCTCCGCGCTTATTGTGATGTTAATGCATACAGATGTGAAATTATTTTATTATATACCTTCAAGCAAGTTCAATTCAAGCATCGTTATTTAGAAAAAATACTTTTTAAAAAAGTCAGCTAACTTAATTAAGACAAACAGACGACAAAAAAGTACCTACTAACGTAATTAAAAAGCGATAAATAACGCAAACAGTTTAACTACTTAATACAATATACAAAACGTAATACTATAACTAAGTCATCTTTAACTATAAATATATTTACATAACAAACATAACATAACTTCACGCCTTTTGTTACCCGAAGGTGTGGGCAGCGGCTGTTAAGCCTCGTCTCGCCGTTATGTTTACCGTCTTACGTCCCAAATGGAATAGGTTGCGAACCTATTGCTATACCGAGCACAAAGTTTTCAGTCATCGATATTTATCACACTTATCTTCCGAAAATAATTTCGAAAAATCATTGGTGTGAGTCAGTGTCAGGAATTGAACCCGCGACTTCCGGAATCAGAAGCTGGGTGATCGTACTTTAGTTATGTATCTCTATGTCAAAAACATGAAAATAATGCAAATAACATTTATTATATTAACAGAGTACATAATAAAAGAGATCAAGTAGGCACCTACTTTTCTGACTCGAAAATTAATTTTATGCAATATTTTGTAATAAACACTACTGCTGATTTCGTTTAAATAAAGAAATATAGCGGACCCACCGCGCGGGCGTCGATGGGTTCAAGGTCAAATGGCCTCGGATCAACGTTAGTTAGTAAGATTTGGCAGGAATATGAATATAAAACGGATGCACATTTGACTCGTCGGTATAATTTTTGCGACCGTTACGGATCAAAAAAAACATGTTGCTATTGTATATTTTGATGGCAAGTATGTTGCAAAGCGACCGATGCAGATCCACAAACAACCCTTCCATTTCAAATTTGGATCAAAGTATATCAGTTATATTTTTAAAGAGCTAATTATACACTGCAAAAAGGTGGATCAACATTTCTTTTAACGTCTTACTGGATCAACCTTTACATAGAACGGATATTTATATATATATATATATATATATATATATATATATATATATATATATATTATATATATATATACATATGTACATAGAAAAACATACAGACCAGACATAAACATCTATGTTCGTCTTAAATATTTGTACTCGGGTGGAAATCCAATCGACCTACTCCGTAGTCCAAATGCTTTACCATTTTTTTTTTGTTTAGCCCTCCGTTTCCCGATATATTGCCTGTCAAATGACAGGCTCAATGAGCCTCTTGCGTTAGTGAGAGTCTGGGAAACGGTCGGGGATGGCCGGCGATCGCCGTGCGGCGACGGTGCCGGTAAGTGCAACGCGGGTGAGAGCGACCCCGCCCCATTCATAACCTCCACCGCACCACAGTGTGGGCACGACGGCACGTCTCCTCTCTGCCGAATCAGCACAGGCTCAATCCAAAGCAACCGTGCCCGGGCAGCGCCTGCGCATCCAGCGTCCGGCTGCTAAAGGTCAATACCCACGCCTCGTGCTCCTAAGGAGTAGTTTATTTTGAGAGTTTATTTTATATTAAATAAGTAGAGCCAGGGCGCACGCCGCCGAGAATCTAACCCAGCGGAATGAACGCCACTCGCTGTGCCGCCAAGTTAAGTACCAACACACCAAGAGGCCCGTAAAACTTGTATAATCGCATTAACAGATATAGTATACTTAATATTATTTTATTTAACAATAAATAACAAATTGAACGACTAAATGTGGAAAGTAGATTCAGAGACAGTACCTATGCTATATTAGGTAAATCCACTCTGATTTACCCAACCATTTAGCATATTATGTTTCCAAATACATTAAATGAGAAGGCAGTGTGCAAGTTATGTCAATGGTCTTCGAGGAACTTGTCGTATGTGCTCTGGTCCATCAGTTGTTTAAATTCATCCAGGTCTGACAGCTTTACACGAAACAGCCATCCATCTACGTAACAGGATTTGTTGATAAGTGCAGGTGTCGATTCCAAATTTGTATTCTTTTCTGTAATCTATGAAAAATTTATAATTATATTATTTGTTTATTTTGAATTTAATAAAGATTTTTGAAAAGTTAAATCTAAATTGCGAACAAAAAAGAATGTCGCAAATCATTACATATCTAATTATCTCCCAATTTTACATCTTTTATTATCAGATACACCAATAACTTTTCGCAGTTATTTTCAGAAGTTATATGTGAAAAAATATCTATGACCGAAAACTGTGTGCCCGGTATGGCAATAGGTTCGCCCCCCATTTATTCCATTTGGGACGTAAACATAACGGCGAGATGAGGCTTAACAGCCACTACCTACACCTTCGGGTAGAAAAAGGCATGAAATTATGTTATGTTTAATAATAGATATTTGTTTTATGGTTGCAGAGACTCTTCACTACATAGTATAAAACAAAGTCGCTTTCTCTGTCCCTATATCCGTATTACTCCATATGTATGCTAATATCTTCAAAACTACGCAACGGATTTCGATGGCTTTTTTTAATAGATAGATTGTGTCAACGAGGCTACTAATATTATTATAGGTATATTTGTATTAATTGACTTTTTAAAATCCTGTGAATATAAGTTTATTTTTGATTTTTGGTTTATAATAAACTAGCTGACCCGGCGAACTTTGTTTCGCATCAAAAGTAATAAATGAGTAAAATTTGGATATCATGAGGTTCAATTTGTGCTATTTATTGGCTTTAACTGCTGTCCCGCTGTGTTAATACTGCCATATCTTCGAAAATATTCATTCAAATTGCATGCTGTAAAGCATCAGGATCATCTATATTACATGCACAATCTATTTAAGAAGCTTAATTGGATGAAAATTAATGCTGTAATATTTAAAATCGCTTCGTAAATAAGCCATTATTTCTCGTAAAAAGTAAAAAAATAAAAATGGTCAGTGTGGGTTATCCCTAAGAGATAGACATATGCCCCCGCGGAGTTTTTTGTAGACCTGCTAAAGGTGTTTAATAATGTAGAACATTGTTTTGATCTATCACTTAGGGTTCAGCCAGCGTTTGCAATTAAAATGTTAAATCTCGAAAATTATAAGTTTTTCTTTACAACATCATACATGAATTATAGATCAAAACCACCCCGTTAACACTCTCTAGCCCGAATATTGAACCGCCACTTAATATATAAGCGCTACTGAAGCATTTAAGTAGCTGTCATATTAGACAGAATACGTGAATTTTGAGCAGTAATTAGCACTTTATTGACTGTCAGATTTGAGTGGCGGTT
The DNA here is from genome assembly GCA_905147225.2 of Euproctis similis. Classification (NCBI taxonomy): domain Eukaryota; kingdom Metazoa; phylum Arthropoda; class Insecta; order Lepidoptera; family Erebidae; genus Euproctis; species Euproctis similis. Next base: position 8,293,256 of record LR990107.1, read on the forward strand.
CAGTATTCGGGCGTCTAACTATTAAAAAAACCGCTTGAAAATCCGTTGCGTAGTTTTAAAGATATGAGCATATAAGGGGACAGACAGCGGAAAGTGACTTTGTTTTATACTATGTAATGATAATTCATCATTAAGTAGTATAAAACAAATTCGCTTTCCGCTGCATGATCAGATCTTTAAAACTACGCAATGGATATTGATGCGGTTTCTTTGAATAGATAGGTGTCAACAGGGTGGTTTTTATCTCATTCATGTATGAAGTACCAAAGAAAAAGTGATAATTTTCGAGTTTAAGTATAAAGTACTCAAATATAAAGTATTTATAATGCTGTGTGGCGCCGGCTTAGAATACCGCCAACCCATCTCTTCCCGTGGGTGTCGTAAAAGGCGACTAAGGGAAAAGCTAGAAGAATGGGCAGCAGCATTCTCTCTCAAGACAATACAGCCTACTGGGATCGCCAACCCGCCTGCCAAGCGTGGCGATTATGGCGAAAACCCCCCATGATTCAGCGGACCGGCAGTTGTGGCGCTCTATGGGGGAGGCCTATGTCCAGCAGTGGATCTCAAAAGGGCTAATGATGATGATGATGAATTCATAACGCTGTAAAAATTACTTTTAATGCGGAGCAAAAGTACGCCAGGTCAGCTAGTGTATAATGTAGTAAAGAAAAAGTGATAAGTCCAATATTTTTTTATTTATTCCTTTTGATGCGGAATAAAGTTCCCCGGGTCTAAAGTCAACTAGTTAAGAAGTAAAAGAAAACTAAACTCGCTACACAAAGTTCAAATTGTTCGGTCCTTTTTATTTTTTCTATGCAAATATGTATTTGTTTTTAAATCCTGTACCGTGTATGGAATTTTGTAAACTAGTGAAAAATCATTAAACAGGTTTAGTGGGACTTATCGAGAGTTAATCACATAACTGTGCCGGACATTATGGCAAAGAGCTTCCTATTGCATAGGAGGAAAAACTTCATCCAACTAGAAAGACACGAATAAGAGCAGGAAGAAACCAAAAGAGCTGATAATATAATATTAAGCATTTTGACCCGGCAAACTTTATTTCGCTAAACTAACAGTTCTTATTTGATTCATTGTATATGAATCATACATACAAACCACCCTGTTGACACTCTAATCTATTAAAAAAAAACCCACATCAAAATCCGTTGCGTAGTTTCAAAAATCTAAGCATTTGTACCTACTTTGTAATGATACAAGTAAAAAAGTAAAAAGTTTAAGATAAATATGGCTTTCCACTTTACTTACAGTTCCAGAGACAGGACTGTAAACCTCTCCTGCAGCTTTGACACTCTCCAGTGCCCCACATTCATCACCCGCCGCCACCGCCTGCCCTACTTCAGGAAGCTGAACATATACAACCTCTCCCAATGCCTCCTAAAATATATAAATCGTGATTTCAATAAATATACCTTCCTATATAAAAATACCAGCCTCGTGAGAGTCTCGGTGGTCTACTGAACTCCAAAGAAAGAAGTTAGACTTAGAGAATAATAACTGATAAAATTGCGCCCAATTTTTGGCAATAGATTTTACAGACTGACGCGTTTTACATGGTGTGTATGTTACTGCTAAATACGTAACTTCACGCCTTCTTCTACCCGAAGATATAGGTATGCAGCTGTTGATGAAGCCGCGACTAGTCGAACCGTTACGTTTCATCCCAATTGGAATAGGTGTCAAACCTATTGCCACCGGTGTATGGCATCGATATTTATCACATATAATCCACCACTTCTGAATCTGAAGCGGGGCTTCGACATCTGGACCACCGAGACGAACAAATATATTAAAGTCCGTCTATGAAAATCAACATATATATAATATATATAGCTAATAACATATAGATAGCTTTTGAATTAATTTTGTCAACCCGATAACCTACGTACCTAATAGGGATTACTCAATCTTTCACCACAAGGCGATCTAGATTAATAGGGATATTTCCTTAGGTGTTTGATGTTTGGAGTAATATCTTTTCCGCTTTCACTATGTGCAAACTAAATATTATTGTTATTAAAAAGTAAGCTAATAATCTAACCTGAGCATAATTAGATATTCCTACAGTCCCAATGTCGCCGTTCACTGACACCCACTCGTGTTTCTTTGTATAAAAACGAGCTGGAAAACAAAAGGAAACTTCATTATTTAGACATCATCAAACTCTCGTATAATCAATCAAATGTGAAGTGAACATTAAATACGCCTGTGGGAAAAATAGAATAAATACAATATTAAAATAAATAATTACAATGTTCTGAATTCAGGCTTAGCTTCAACTTCTGAAGGAAATAGCATGATGTGAATATTCGTTCGTATGTTTACGTTAGACATTTTGACACAATTCGCTCATAATATTTCTACGATGAATTCAGATTTAAATGACTCTGTGATGATATGCTATTTGCTAACAGTTATTATCGCGAAGTCATACTGTCAAAAATAAATGTCACAAGAACTGTTCTTCTCTTAAAAAAAAATGCCGGGTACTTCTTCAAAGTAAACAAAAAAAGTGAGATGACTCAATTAGCAATCACCTCAAGAAACATTTTTTTTTTCAATGCAATAGGTAGGCAAACGAGCAGGCGTGTCACCTGATGGTGAGCCACAGACGCCGCCTCTGGACACCAGAAACATATAGATGATATGAAAGGGGTTGGAAGTGAGATGGGAAGGTGAGAGCGAAAGGGGTTGGGGCTCCGGATACCTCTCTTATCGAGCGAAACGCGGCAAGAGCCACTTTACGTCGTCGTAAAGTGAGCTCGTGAGAGGTCGTGGTATTTCACCGGTCGCGCCAGCCCATTCATGCAGCGAACTACAAGACTCTACCACTTTTAATTGTGTGTAGACGGTGTGAAAACGTAACATATATATAAAATTACTTAGCAAATTATTGTTATTATAAAACTTAGGTATAAAGACATAATATAACGTTGGGTATAATAACTTAACGTATTGCCTAGTCTTCCCAAGTTTTAATGAGATCATACATTCATTTGTTCGGATTGATTTAGATAATGCAATATAATGTGAGTTATTTTCAACAAGTAAGTTTTACAACAGGGCCACGCAAGGCTTGTGTAATAATGTGGTATAAAATTCTTGACCAACGGCTCTGATAAAGACATGGCCGTGAACTATTGAATATTTAAGTAGCACTCATAATCAGCGGATTGAGGTCACCGCACTAAAAACTCACCGTACTTTTAATTATTTGAAGGTCAATTAAACCATGTTATTTAAACTAACAAATAGTTATTAGATTTAATAGATGTCGCAGTGTTTCATCATCATTCATGACATAGAGATGATCTTCCAAGATGGCACAGATCACTCTCTGAATGTCGGTTAAAAATGAGAATTTAAATTTTAAGACTTTTAGGTAGACACTTACTTTTAGTTCATTGTGAGAAGGCGTTGACTTATGTAACGACTACTGAGCTATTTAAAAAAGTATTGTAAAGCAATTAGATCAGTTGTTATGTTACCCAAATTACGTTATATTGCCGACCGAATATAGCATTTAGCATATAGCAAACTGTACCTACTAAAAAGTGGGTACAGTTTGCTATAATAATATGCTAAATGCTATATTATGCTTCCTTCATAAATAATATACCTACTATTGGCAGAGGTATTGGTCCATGGAAAAAAGTCTTTACAACAACTCTGAAACAGCTATTATAAAAAAAACCAAGTAAGGTTTGCATATTTGAAATAATTTGAAATATATAGCTATGAAAACAAATACCTATATCACGAAATTTCAAAATAAATTCTTAAGACTGATCGCTTTTTTTAATATAATATAGAGGCCAATGAGAATTATCAATCAGATATTCTACAAAATATTTTATTGTACAGATCGCATCAGATGGTGGCAAGTAAGTGTGAGAATTATTTGAACTAATTGCTATATCTATTTATTAATGCTATAAATCCAATCTTTGAGGATTTAAAAGATTTGTGACTTATACCAAAATTTTGGACACGCATTTTCGATCAGGAGTAAAAAATCCGTATATACCAATGAATCAAAAATTCGTAATAACATTATCGTAAATTAACAAGACATTCAGAAATATCGACAAATGGATTCGCTCAAATTTATTAATATATATGTATTTATAGAAAAACACAGTTAAAGAATATTATTAACGGCAATTACAGCAAAGCAAAGCAACTCAGCGGCGAAAATATTAAAATTCGTATAGATAAATAATATAGAATATAAATATATACGCACTTTTGTTTTGTGTACTATAGAGGGAACGCAGACAGCATTGTGCTCCGTAATTGCTTCGAGCCAGTCTCACTGTAGATCGCAGTACATTACTAAACACCATTCTGATAAATGTTATCTGCAAATATTATTATTTAAAAATTAACATCTAAATTAAACTTCCTACCTCATATAATGTCATCCAAATTTTTTTGCCCTAATCCCGCGCTAAGTGGGATCGGCACAACATCTCAAACTTTCGTACTATCTATGCTGTCTACAGATTTGTCTGTGTATTTATGAGCGGCCGCCTGCCTGACATCAACCTTCCTTGGGCATTCCCAAATTCTTCGTATAACATAAGCCAGCTAAATGGAGACTAATCTTCTGTTCACAATTTAGTAAATACTCCATTGGAACCTTATTTATTACTAAAGAATACAGGTCCCTTTTTACAGGAAAGGGGGTAAGGATAGACGCCGCTCTTGGACACCTAAAATGCCTAGAGAGCTACCTTCACCGGTCTTTACAATGGGATAGAGAGGGGTGTGGGGAAACAGACAGCCAGCTCATTCATTCAGCGAATGATTAAAAAATTTTACTATTTGGCTATGATTATAATAATAGCATACACTACAGTTTGATATAGATAACTTACAAGATGTAGTACCCACAAGGTCAGACTGTTTCCCTTTTGATCAATGTCTATGGAAATATTTTACCTATATTAATCAAGTATTGTTATTAATAAAAAGCCAATTAAAAATTGTAATTATATCGTAAATTTCTAATCAGTGTCTTTATAACGTGTGATATACAATGTTAATGCTTTAAATTACTGCTTAACTTATTGTGATAAAGTGTAAGATGAACTGAGACATCATAGACGCAGTACAATGAACTTTTTAATTTACTTTATACTGGTCAGCACTTGACCCCACTTCACCTGGTGGTAAGTAAGAGTGAGACGAGAGTCCAGTTATGAACCTATTCACAATTTTCTCATGTACCAAGAACTTAGAACTAAGACAATATGGTAAGTGCTATTGTAATTTGGTGTGCCTCGTGGTACATTGGTGGTTATTGACAGCTAAATTGACGGGTGACGAGTTCGACCACATTAAACGTAGTTTTATATATGGCAGAAACTTGCAAAAATAAATATTTAATATGTAAACATAATAATCAGTTCGTTTCAGGACAAATATTCAATTAGAATTATTTTAATATTGATGAACTAGAAAAACCGAATCAGAATCGATCTATTGCTAGATATATAAGAGATAATACCAGAGACAGACATATCAAACATATAACACATCTCTTTTTTTTTGGAAGTAAATAATAATTTTACAATACAAACATAAGTCGTTAAATTGTAATAGTAAACTTAACTGAAAAACCACATAGTAAATGTTAATAAAATACAATTATAAGAACAATCAGTATTCTTTAGAAAAAAAAAACTCCGCAAAAATAACAATCTGCCGATGTCGGAATTGAAGAAATAATTGAGCAGTCGGTTATTTGATAACGGACTGATTTTTATACATAAATAAATTGTAAAAAATATAAGTTACTTACTTGTTTATGTAGAGTTATTACAAGATGTTGACTATTTGAAGTGTGGTGTTACAGTGAGCACGATGTGCGCTCGCGACATCGCTCCCAACATTATCGGTAATAAATGTAGCATCACTATCTAACACAACCTTTAACACAGAGCCGGGATTGTGGATTGAACTGGACTCGTCTCAATTTCAAAATTTTCAATCAATCCGAAATTGATCAATCTACGTGACCGGTGGACAAGTTTTGTCGAATGTTTAAAACTGATTGATATATTGACTGGAATATTGATCATTTTTGAACATTGACAATACTTATATTACATCACACTACAGTGTTTCTTTAATTCTAGATATATTTTATGCAATTCGGTCCCACAGATATTTGATTAAGATGACAAATATATCCTTACTTATCAGCGTTTATTTTAAAATCAAAGAATTTTACATTTTTCTTGATCCAAGATTAGCAAAAATATCATCAATTCATAATGTTCTTGGCGCAAACATGTCGAGTATAAAAAAAGACTTATTAATTACTGCCATTAAAAATCAAATTAAAAAGGCATGCTGATGGAGCCGCGGACAACGACTAGTAAGAAATATATGAACAGCTAAAAATAATAAAATTAAAATAAATAAGTTGTTTATTTATTGGCCAATATTGAGTAATTTGTGTATGTACATTTGAAATAAATAAGTTCTGTCATTCTAATCCGTTCATCTTTGCAAGCGCAAAGATGAACCACCATGTATACGCGCGTTGTATTTAAAGAACTACCTTTTAAATCTGGTGTATCTAATTGTTCTTTAAATAAAATTTTAAACATGATTAATTAAAAACTTTTTAAACTTATCAATCTATCATGAAATGATATGAATGAATGAAATGAAAATGGTGGCAAGAGACCCGACGGGATATCTCTTTTGCCTTAGAGGATGGGTAGGCCTTTGGTGTGGGACGCTACATGCGTCGACACCCTTGCGCCATCGCATCTTCCAGGCACGGTAGAGGTGGCCGGTGCTGCTGCTTCGGCAGAAAATCTCAAGCGGCACAAATACAGAAACCTTGTAGGTGATTATGTATTTGAGCCGTTTGGGGTCGAGACTTTGGGGACATGGGGTCCGAGTGCTCGTGCACTTTACAAAGATCTTGCAAAGAGGCTGATCGAAGCCTCTCGCGACCAGACGGCTGGTCTATTTTTCGCACAGAGGATTAGCATTGCCATTCAGCGTGGCAATGCGGCCAGTCTTCTGGGCACACTGCCAGTAGACCGAGATGCGGAGAAATTTGATTTCAGGTAGTTTTTTAATTTTATATATTGTAAATAATGTAATTAATTTATCTATCATTTGTTTATTCTAAAACTAAAACTTTTTGTTACTACATTGAAGAATAAAAAACAAACACAGAATATATTTGTAACATATATCTTACATACCTGCAATAATAGAAGATGATGACGAAACAAGATTCATACCCGATCTCAGTAAATAAAAATAATACAATTATTAATTATGTTTGTTGTAATTATAGTTGCACCACGACCCCCAGCTGAGTGTCGTCAGCTGATAACATATCACTAACATGTCAGTATTGTCAAAGATTAATGTCAATAGTCAATACTGACGGTAGCTTGTGTATTAGTTTTGTATTTTGTATTTTGCGTCTCAACTAGTCTCAATTAATTATGGTAGCTTTCCAATTATAGCACCTGAGCGCATTATGCGGCACAGTGCTTATTGGTTGAATGTTTCAACTAGAGCAAAGCACAGAAAATTATCAAGTGTTTTTTTCTTTAAGTTGACATTGATCGAAATGTTTTATTAATAATTATCACCATCATTAGCCTGTTGCAGTCCACTGCTGGACATAGGCCTCTCCCAATCTGCGCCGCAACATCCGATTCTCTGCCTATCGCATCCAGTCTTTTCCAGCAGTCTTTCTGAGATCGTTTAACCATGGAGCTGGTGGGCGTCCTGCACTAACTATTAATAATACTTTAGTAATATTATATATTGATAAAAAAAAATTAAAGCTTTCGTTACGTTGTAGTTTGTTGTTTTGTTACAAGTATTGACTTTTTTTTATTTCACATTCAAATTATGAACACTGAACTTAGGGCATTCTACTGGGGCATTTGGAAATTTCTTGAAGTTCCAATTAAGTTTCAGGATAATTGGGCATTGTGCTTCACTCAGTCTTCACTAAGCTCTGTAAAACAACCTGCTCTCTTGGAAAACTTTGGATAGGGGATAGGGAAGGATTGGGAAGGGGGGTGGGCCTCCGGGTAGCTGTCTGACCGAACGAAACGCGGCATGAGCCACTTTACGTCGATCTTCTGAGAGGTCGTGGTATTTCACCAGTCGAGCCGGCCCATTCACGCAGCGAACTGCTTTGCTCTACCACTGTTATCTACTACTAAGTAATCATGTGACATCCGTTGCCACTGCCAAAAAAATCAGTATTGAGTGCGTTACTTGTTTACTTCTTATATACCATTTAAAATAGTGTGCTTTCACAAAATGAAATAGATTAAAAATATACATTGTTATTACTAACATTTTAATAATTTATACGCAAAGTGGCTGGCAGTGGTTGGAAACGAATGGACGAATGTCGAGCTCAGTGGCGTGCCAAAATAGAGACTTATGTTCAGCAGTGGACGGAGATAGGTTGAAGATAATGATGATGAATAATGTTCACCCTCAGTACGGGCTAGTGAGTATAGCAGCATTATGCCTTGACACCACTATTATTTTATCTGATTCCATAGAATAAATAGGCTTGGTCTGTTCAATCACCGACAGTTCACTTCTCAAGTCTCCATCAAAAGTTAACATAACATAGCTTCACGCCTTTTGTCACCCGAAGGTGTACGCAGCGGCTGTTAAGCCTCGTCTCGTCATTATGTTTACGTCCCATATGGAATAAGTGGCGAACCTATTGCCATACCGGGCACAAAGTTTTCAGTCATCGATATTTATCACACTTAACTTCCGAAAACAATTTCGAAAAGTCATTGGTGTGAGCCAGTGTTAGGATTCGAACCCGGACCTGTGGATCAGAATCCGTGTGCTCTACCACTGGACCACCGAGACTTATTATAGTTATTTTTGTGTATATAAAATTGTACTCGAAACATCTCAATTCTCTACTTTTATGATGAGTAAGTACATTATAGTTACCTAAAAGAACATTATAAAACTGAGGGACGTTTCACACTAGAAATAAAATATTGTATATATATATTTTTTACTTAAGACATTTATAATATCTCGAGTACGGCATGCCGCATGAGGGACTGTTATGATTTTTGATTTATCTTTACGCTTAACAACGGAATAACATCTAAATAAAAATACAGTGGCTGCTATAGAGAGAAAATTGTGTAAAAGAAACGTATTTTGCGGTCCAACGTTGAAAAGCTAATTGGATTGCAGTACCTACGGGTGAATAAAAAGCTTATTCTGTTAACAACTTTTGTATTGTATTTTTATTCTGTAAAGATGCTATATTCTCCGAAATATCTTGTAATTTTTTTTAATAACAATACATACACTAAAAGTAAACAACCTGTATTTTTTCATTAAACAATAATAAAAAGCACACTAGCCACACTCAAATCTATCCAAATACTAATAGGATTTTGTTTGTGGAAAGGTCTAATCTCAGGAACTACTGATCCGGTTGCAAAAACTCTTTCATAATGCTGCGTTTAAACTTGACGGTAATTGTAAGTGTCTGTAAAAAAACCAACGAGTGTGTCTGACAAGAGTTATGACAGGCAAAGAAGCGAGTGAGGTGAATAAGAATCGTGCCTTATGGCGCTCCATTCTATCTGTCTAATCTTTTGGCGTGAACTTATGGATGTAATGTCTGAAAAAATCTATAAAATTAAGATTTTTTTACGTATTTAGGGCACATCTGATACTCTATTCTCTGAGCATGTATCCTGTACATAAAACTGCATGTACAGTTATAAAATCTCAGCAAATCTTTCCTGCATCTGACGAAGATAGAATAAGGAGAACATGAGTAAAAAAAAAACAGATTTATTCAAAAAATCATCGAAAATATTATTTTTCAATGTATATCTTATTATCTATAGTATTGTCATATCATTTATGTATTAGACAAAATTGAAGTAATTGTACTTAAAGAGATATTAAAACTTACATATTTATTATGAGTAAGCAAAATTGAATGGTACTTTAATTTTGAATGTAAAATTGTTATTTTCATTTTACAGATAGCAAGGCAAAGCCATTGAAGTACTGAAGATGGCATTAAGAGCGCTGATTGTGGCAGCGATACCGCCCACAACTCCCAACACGATAACCTCATAGCAGACCATCTTCCTCCATCCGGGAGCTTCACTGAAAGATCATATAAAATAATATATTTTAACTAAACCAAATCTTACTTTCTTTATTCCGCTCTTCCTATACAAAATAAAGTGTCATAGTTTTGAAATGAAATAGTAATAAAGTTACAATACACATGGCGCCATCTATTATCAGCGTAAGTAACTAAGGTTTGTTTTGGAAAATACGACCACGAGATGGAACTTAAACAAATTTTCATTGTTTGTAAATGTAAATTTTTTAGTGGTTTTTAGTCTTGTGGTTGATTGTACACTTGGAAAAATACCCAGACGTACTAACATCACACAAATTTAAATACTAGGAGTGCAAACGACCCCGCTTATCTAGTACTATTACCATTTCATCACAAGACTCGTCGTATAATATTAAATACTAGCTTTTTGCCTCAGGGTGTTACTCGCGCACATACAATATAGCTAAGACGACCAGGATTAAATATAGCCCATATTATTCTGGGTAAATGCAGCTTTCCAATGGTGATTTTTGAAATGGCTGGAGTAGTTTCTGAGTTTATTCGTTACATACAAAAATACAAATCTTTCCTCTTTATAATATCACTAGTTGACACAGCGAACATTGTTTCGCCTCAGAAGAAATTAATATGGTTATTGTGGGTTATAGAAGGGCTTAAGAGATAGAGATATATCATCGCGGACTTTTTTGTAGACCGTCTGAAGGTATATGATAATGTAGTGCATTGTTTTGATTTATCACTTAGTGGGGTGCAATAAGTGATGATGAAACCGTGTGCTCCACCACTAGACCACCGAGTCCATATAAAATGTATGAAATATGCCAGTGGCGGCGTTTTGTGGTTGAGGGCATTAGATATTAATAAGTATTATCTATGGTTAATAATAATAATAATAATCTATGGTTGAGGCCAGTGGCCCGTATGCGGGTGCACTATGGGTTCAGCCAGCGTTTGCAATTAAAGTGTTAAATCTCAAAAGCTATCACTTTTTTGACTACATCGATATTTCTCACAAATAACATCCGAAAAAAACACATCCAAAAAGTCATTGGTGTGATCCAGGATTTCAACCAGAGACTTGGTGATTCCTTCAGAATTCCGTATATGTATTATGAACAAAATGATATACTCACGCTGGGGTCTGGTTTTCACCGGTGGGCTGGATTAGACTAAGGTAGCACAACGAAGGCATGATATAGGTCAGCAGCGCAACTGTAGAAGCACCAACAAGAGCGAGGATAGTGTAGAAGCGCGGAATACTCTCTCCGATGAACAGGATAGCCAACATGATGGACACACGGACAGCCATGCGAGCTGGGATGGAGTCTAGCAAACAAATTTAAAAATCATCATATATATTATTACATTTACTTTACCTAGTTACGCATTGAATTTTTACGTGGCGGAACCCATTGTCTTACACCAGGCACGATAATGTCAGTAATATCTATATTTATCACACATACATTTCGAAAAAAACGTGTGTGAGCCACGAATTGATCCCACGACTGATGACTGACATGTTTCAGAAGCTCAGTGCTTGTGTATTTGCAAAATGTAAGTGAAATTGATGATAATATATTTTACTTACACTTTACTTACTACACCACTTTACCACCATTTCCTTGCAGAGAGAACAGAACGCCTTAAGTCACGATTCTTATAGTACGAGAGCAAGCAACGTCGGGATAACAAGGAATTTAGATCGGCCAGTTTTAAAATATCTTATTCCTCATACTCTCCTGACCGTAACACGGGCAGTCTGGCTAGCTGTTGTGGTTGCGTTCGTTTCTGCGCAGCCTGTTTGTACACGTAAAATATCCATTATTTAAATCATTTTAAGAAGATTTTTGTTAATTACATTATGTTTATTGAAGTTTTGCCAACATATATTAATTTAAAAAACCGTTCTGATGTTGCTAAAGCTGTGCCAGAAGCAATTTTAGATGGACAAAATTTTGATTTTTCAAATCAATTTAGTATGGCTGAAATTTTGATATGATGTTATATAAGTATCTAAAAACCCAGATTAATTTTGCCAGCCCTGTATCTGGTTGCTAACCTTCTGCCAGAGGAATCCAAAAGTGAGTTAGAGTCAGACTCGCTTCTTTGGCGTTCCTAACTATTTTCATACACGCGCGTCGAACCAGAACACGTTCTATTTGGTCATGGAATGTGTGGACGTCCTACATCTATCCACTTTTTTATTGTATATCTGCTTAGTCAATCTTGCGTAGTCCATACTTTCTACATGTCCCAAGCATCGGAGCACCCTTTCTTACTTTTACACCGACATTATAATTTCGGAATTATTATTCAATGGTTCGAACATGTAAGAATGGCTAAGATGCAAGATTGACTAAGCAGATATACAATGCAAAAGCGGATGGATGTAGGAGTCGAGGACGTCCACACATTCCATGACCAAATAGAACGTGTTCTGGAGGAAGGTGATGTTAGGAGCCTCACAAATCGACGCACGTGCATGAAAAGATTTATGAACGTGAAAGAAGCCAGTGAGCCGTGGAAGAATCGTGCCTTATGGCGCTCTGTTCTCTCTGCCTGCCCTGCAAGGGATTTGGCGTGAAGTTGTCTATGTATGTGTAGAATTATTATAGTTGTATGATTAACGGTTTTATTATGAATAAAGAAACCCTTACCTCTGGACACGTTGTAAAGCTCTTCGATTTCCTGGCAGACCGGATTAATTATGATGATGAAGGCAGATAGCAGATGTATTGCCATCAGGATGTTCGCTGCGAATGTGAGTGGAGTGGCAGCCATTGAGAGAGCGACATTAGGTGCCACACGTTCACCATAAGCGACGTAACCACCGATGGCCATAGTCAGGTACAGGATCAAAATTGCTGTCACATAAATAATAAAAAAATAAATTTTTATTTGCCACCATGAAGCCACCTTTCGCAATATGGATACTACAGTTAGAATTTTGTACAATACAATTAGACACTAAACTTAAAGTTTAAAATTGTAGGGCCAATGAAATACAACCACGGTTTCAGAATGTCGGCGTAAAGTGACTCATGCCGCGTTTCGCTCTGTGAGAGGACCAACCCCTTCCCCTCTCCCCCTCCCCTTCCAATTCCTTTCTTATCCCACCAACGAAAACATTCCCAAGAAGGGTTAAAGTCAGGCAGGCAGCCGGTCTTACAACCAAAGCCAAATCTTTTGACAACATGGTTAGTTCGTAAGGATGACATGTTGTGCCGCCCTGCTTAAACTGGGATATGGGCTGGAAAATTATGATAAACGGATATCTAAGTAGGTAGGATATTTACATTTAACAATAATCCGTTTGGAAGAATGTTAATAGTTTTTTTTATGGGAATGGGGGCAAACGAATAAAATGGTCAGCTGCTGGTAGGTGACTGACGCCGCCCATAGTCATCTTCAAAACCCAGGGAGTCACAGCTGCGTTGCCTTTACTTTAAGACAGGATGGGCAGATGAAGAGAAAGTTTTAGTGGGTCAAAATTTCCTTTTTAAAAGTAAACTAATTTTAAAGCTTACCTAAAAAGCTATACTGCACGGCCTTCCCGAATTTCGACTTGTCGGCCATATCATTTTGTATTGTTGGGAATGTTGAGGCACCCCCAAAGGAGAACATGATAGTGCCATAGGCCAAAAAGAAGTCCATGAAGCCGTGGATACCATAACGGAAAGTGAACGGCGATACCTCGCTCATCATCTGTATGAAGTACAGTATGCATGCCACTACTGCAGCACCCAATGCTATTGTACCAAGCAGACTGAAAAGAAATATCATTATAATTACATATAAAACTTCACGACTTTTTCTTTGCGAAGGTGCAGGCAGCGCCTTGCCGAATAGTTACGTCTTACGTCCCAAATGGAATAGTTGGAAAAACTTATTGCCATACACTTGACAGTCGTCGATGTTTATCACATATAACTTCCAAAAATAATTCCGAGAAATCATTGGTGTGAGCCCGGAATCGATCCCACGACTCCTAAATCAGAAGCGGGGAGGTAGACCGCCGGACCATCGATACTGTTAAATAATATATGAATATAATATTTAATTAAATATTATATTCATATATTAATTAAAATCACATAATATTTTAGTTTTTGTAAGGTGTATTCACAAGCTTAAGATACAGCACTAACTTACAATAAGCATCCACCATCAGTGATCTCAAAAACTACTCAACAAATATGGCTACGATGGGCTATAGAGATAACCATAAAAAAGATTTTATACTCACTAGAAGTTTTTAGGTGTTCCGAAAAATAGGAGTGGTGTCATGGCTCCCACAGCGATTAAATACCACAAGCACAATGTGAGAGTTGGGATCAAAGACAAGAGAACTGCCTCTATTATCTGTGCAGCCAGTAGAAGACATACCACGGAGACACCGAACAAAGTCACGATGATAGACACTGACACCACTACGCTGTGAAAATAATTATAACTTCACGCCTTTTTCTACCCGAAGGTGTACGCAGTGGCTGTTAAGACTCTACTCGCCGTTTTGTTTACAACAAATGTCATATAGCCCGATACCTACACCCTTAACTCGCGTCTTTGACTTTCATAGCTGTTGTCATTCACGCTCGTAGGTTTTAGAGGCTTATTTATTTTTAGTTTTATATTCATTTAAATTTCATAAGTACTTATTAACAAAAATAATCTATACATAATTACATACCTATTCATATACTTATATATATATATCTCATATACAGACATGCTAATCTTAAGATGGATGTGTGTAGTGACGAAAATGGATAAAATACGGTATGATTAAATAAGAGGAAAATTGAAAGTTGCACCAATGACTGAGAGGATAAGAGGAAATTACATTACGTGATATGGGCATGTAATGATGAGGGATGATACACATGTTGCGAGAATAATGATAAACCCGAATGTGGAAGGAGATAAGCGAGGAGGAATACCTAGGAAAATATGAATGGATTGTGTGAAATACGACATGATTATGAAAGGTGTGAATGATAGGGAAGTGTGGAAAAAAGAAAAACCTACCGACCCCAGATAATGGGATATCTATCGCCATAATTATAAATACATACTTATTACATATATTCATAAAGTATCCATCGATAGTCTCAAGTTTACTGACGGATTTAATTAATCTCAAATGAATAAAAACAAGTTCTAATTATGATAATGTTTTTTTTTGTCAAGTTAAAAACTATAATGTCTACAATTACCTCCACTTTTTGCCAAGCGCCTGTTCGACAATAATAGCATACGGGTTCCTCTTGCGTGTTCTCATCTCAGGATCACGTGCCTCCAGAATGGACCAGCAGTCGCCGAGGCGCTGTCCACTGAAGGCTGCCATGGCACATACTAGTACGATCAGAGGTACTCCAAACCAACCTAAGGAAGATAATATAACGTTATAATATTTAATACTTATTAATTAGTCTCGGTGTTCTAGTGGTTGAACCCCCCGCTTCTGCTTCAGAAGTCGTGGGATGATTTCAGGCTCACATCGATGATTTCTATAAAATTAAATATCGATGACTGACTGCTGGGTGCCCGAAGTATAGCAATAAGTTCGCCACCTATTCCATTTGGGACGTCACATAACAATTCGACGAGTCGAGGCTTAAAAGTCGCTGCCTATACACCTAGCTAGAAAAGGGCGTAACTTATGTTTAGGTTTAATAATATACTAAAATTCCATCATAAATGAAAGAATCTAAATTATTTGTTGTCCTCTCTCTCTCTCTCCAATGTTGCAAAAATATGGAGTTCCTAGCTAGAAGAGTTTGGAAATTATGTAAAATTATATATAGTGGCGAAATCTATTTTCATTAAATGTAAAATAAGAAATAGTAGTAACACAACCAAAGCCACTTGGAGGGTCATCAGTAAAGAGACTGGTAAGAGTCCGGCTAGGGATTCAAAATTTAAGTTATGTATCAATGGTCATGATACCAACTCAGATTATGAGGTGGCCAATGCCTTTAAAAATTTTTTTTCTGATTTCCCCGTCAATCTTACTAGTGCTCTGGGCTTTTGCACCCCCATTGCAGAGTCGTTACTTAAAGAAAACGTGCCTGAATTTTATAACGGTTTTAATTTTCGTCATGTACGATGGGTTTGATCTAAATGTCGCGCTTAAATCAATTAATATTAAGAAGACGGCTGATTTATGGGGCATTTCTGTACATATTATAATATAAAATCTTTATTTAGCACTATCGCTCCCTCTTTAATTGTGATATTTAATAGATGTATTGATTGTGGTGTGTTTCCTGACTTGATGAAATTAAGCAAGATTATTCCGTTGCATAAATCAGGTACTACATTAGACCCCACTAACTTTAGACCAATATCTGGACTACCTACATTAAGTAAAATTTTAGGAAAACTAATCCTCGCTCAGTTACTTAAATACTTTAATGAAAATAGTCTGCTGTATAATAAACAATTCGGTTTCACTCGAGGACGGTCAACATGTGCTGCTGGGGTAAAATTACTCGAAAGTATATTTGAGGCTTGGGAGAAGTCGCAGGATGCCTATGGGGTATTTTGTGACTTATCTAAAGCTTTTGATTGTGTCCAGCATATGATTCAGAAAATTACATCACTATGGTATAAGAGGCATTGCTTTAGATCTTCTTACTTCTTACCTGCGTGATAAGATCCAAACAGTAGATGTTAACGGAATGCGATCACATGGATCAGCTGTAGCAATGGGGGTGCCGCAAGGCTCTATCTTGGGACCTTTCCTGTTTCTTTTGTACATTAATGATCTACCTTATGTTGTAAAGGACAATCATGAAATAGTTTTGTTTGCAGATGACACTTCTTTAGTTTAAGATTTATTTAATTATCGAAAATCCCTTGGATATTATGAGAATCGATCCACACCACGTTGGTTACCAGAGACCTGCACCACCATGTTATCGCCTTCCCGGGAAAAGAGTTAGTTTTCAGACCACTGGGTTATCATATCATCTCCCGAAGATCAGGATAAGATATGATAATTCTACAGCCTTCTGATAATCTCACAATGCCCCATCGAATCATACTCAGCTCGTCTTCCAGCTCGGTGATCCTCTCGTCAGTCCTAAGCGTGCGTTTTATCAGGATAACACACAACATCCGCACTATTCCAGTCGCATCCAGACGTCCTCTGGCGTCTAGATGTCGTCTGGATACCATAAGCCAACGGAATAACTAAGCTACCGTGTCTGGAGGCCGTATTTTTTCTGTCGTCAATTCATGAGGGGTTTATGCCTTTATCTAGCCACACTTGGCAGTTGGGTTAGCGGTCGCAGTAAATCTTGGTTTTTCGAGAGAGAAAGCTGTTGCATAATCTGATTAATCTCCTAATTTTCCCTCGGTTGTCTCTTACGACACCCATGGGAAGAGATGGGGTGCGATTCGAAGCCTATTTATAGTCAATTTATTGTTTTTCAATGAATACGTTTTAGAGATTTTGTTATGTCTACATAAGTGGTCAAATCTACCCAAAATAATATTGCTAAGTCTTTTTTAAGAAAGCTCAGTTCACTGGTCCAGATATTGACAGATTGTTTTATAAAATTCCTTAGCTGTCCTCTTCAAAAATTCTTCATGGATATCAGTACCATTAGCCAAATTTTTGCGCGTCTTCTGAAAACGGGACAATTTGGCGTCCCACAGCTCATTTCGGGGACACCGGGACTCGTAATCGTAAAACGGGACAGTACCGTTCAAAACGGGACGTCTGGTCACTTTAATTTTACCAGCACAACACTTTTTAATATCTTCCAGCGTGTTATCAAATTAATGATGGCATCATCAAGAATGTTTGAACAACGGGCTCTGTTATATTTAGGTCTACCTCTATATTATGTATATTCGTAACGCATTCAGTAACATAATACTATCTTGAATAAATAATAAAAAAAAACAACCTTGAAAAAGCTTACAAAAAGTGGCATTGATTCCCGTAGAACGTTGTCAGACTTCTGTTATATATATATGTTTGTTATTTGAAATTTATTATACGAATTTCTTTGCATATTGTATCACAAACAAAATACTGTTAATATATATTTTCTTTTTTTTAACTTCACACAATTTTCTATTAGGCAGCGCCTATTAAGCACTGAATCATAGAAGTTTTACGCCCCAAATGGAATACTTGACAAAACCAATTGTCGAACATCAGTCATTAATACTGTCATTCGCGGAGCTAATAATCTGTTTAGGGTTCCGTATGAAATATGATAAAAAAAGGGAACACATCTATCATATTTTTCATTCGCATATTATTATCACAAGCTATAACTTGACATGGGTATTTCTATAACTGTATAATATATAATATATAATATAACTGTATAATTATAATATCTTATAATATACTATCTTGGACACACAGCGCCCTCTAGTTCCAAACTATGGATACTAGATAACGGATATTAATACATAAATACTTTTTTTTGGTAAATACATATAGAAAAACACCTAGACGCCATACAAACATTCATTCATAAATATTTATACTCGGGTGGGATTCGAACTCACCAACCCTGATTCTGCAATCGGTAGTTTTATCAATGCACCACGAGGCTCGGCACTATGCTCCACATGGAAATAATTCGAAGTTGAGAATGAAGGTAATTGATTTTTAAGCTGCTTTGCTTGAATTTTTAAATAAATAGTAGTTCGTCCATATAAATATAATCTGTAAGATGTTTGGAAGATAACGATCAAAGTTATGTAAATCATCATGTTTGACTTGGAGACACCTACTTGCTTAACGTATAATAAAATATATTTAATATATATATATTTGATTCTCAACAAATTGATGATTTCTCAACACGGTGATCTAACGGCGCTATGGTCGGGAGTTCCAGAAGGAGAACGCGCGTGCCAAGGTGTTGGGGTTGTCCTGTCGGAGCGTCTGAAGAATTGTATGAAAGATTTTGAGTGTGTTAGTCCTAGACTTTTGTGGATCCGACTAAAGCTGGGTTTGCTTCGTGTATTTCTGGTAGCTGTTTACGCACCGGATACCGGGTGCCCAGTGTCGGAGAAGGAGGAGTTCTGGGATAGTGTGAGATTGTTGTTAAGTAAATGCGAGAATAATGAGAGGATTATGGTAATAGGAGATTGTAATAGCTGGGTTGGAGTGGAAAGAGAGGGTTTTGAAAGAGTTTTAGGAAAGTATGGTGATGAAAGAATAAACGAGAGTGGCTCCAGTTTGCTACAAGTGTGTGTGGAAAAGGACCTTGTGGTTACGAATACTCTGTTCAACCACAAGGATATCCATAAGTATACATGGGAGAGGAATGAAAGTAGGAGTATGATCGATTTTGTGATTGTAGACCATAGGCTCAAAAGTAAAGTCGTAGATACCAGGAGCTATCGTGGCGTCAGTGTGGGAACAGATCACTATTTGGTGGTAAGTCGAATTAGGGATGTGTTTAAAGCCTGGCGTCACTGGAACAAAAAGCCGACAACGAGTCTTGAGCGAATAAAAGTTGAAAAACTGAGTGACATAAGCGTGCAAGCGGAATATTTGAGGGAAATGGTAGAAAGGACAAAGCACGTATGGGATGTATCATATGCGGGTGGAATGAATGATATATGGGAGGTTGTAAAAAGTAGTATGGTTGGAGCAGCTGCCAAAGTATGTGGAGAGACTAAAAGAAAGAAAGGAAGGTCTTTGGATGAATGCTGGTGGGATGCAGAGGTTAAGAAAGTAGTGGAATGTAAGAAAAAGGCGTGGTTGGATGGACTAGCCATCAAAGCGAAAGGTAATGAAAGTCATACAGAGAACGTATACCAGGTAAGAAATGCAAAAAGTGTGTATGTGGAAGCAAAGAAGAAAGCTAAAATTGTGGTACAGGAAAAGAAGAAGTGTATGAAAGAGAAGTTTGACAGAAAGATGTCTGAGAACTTCAGGACCAATTTAAAACTGTTTTGGAAGCAGGTTAGATTGAGTCGCGGCGGTTCAAGGTCATCTGAGTTGGACGTTATAAGAGCGAAAGATGGAAGATTGTTGAGTATTGAAAGGGATGTTCTGCATCGTTGGAAAAGTTATTTCGAAGAACTCTTTGAGTGTAGTGAGGGACATCTTCACAATAATGAGCCGGTGAACATTCCAACTCCCACTCACTCACAAAACGATGCAGTTCAAGAAATTACGGAAGATGAAATAGTGAATGCAATAAAAAGTACGAAATTGGGTAAGTCTGCAGGGTATGACAGGATAACTACCGAGATGCTGAAAAGTGGCAAAGGGGTTGTTGTAAGATTGCTGCGACTACTTTTCAATGTGTGTTGGCGTGATGGCTGTGTTCCGGACGACTGGACCAAAGCAGTCATTGTGCCCTTGCACAAGGGGAAGGGGTCGCGGCAGGACTGCAAAAACTACCGAGGCATTAGTCTTCTCAGTGTTGTAGGTAAATTGTATGCGAAGATTCTTATTGAAAGAGTGACGAATGTAACAGATGAGAAATTGTGGGATGTACAAGCGGGATTTAGGAGAGGAAGGGGGTGCATCGATCAGATCTTCTCTCTGCGGACCATCTGTGAAAAACATTTAGCCAAGTCCAAAAAAGTATTTTGTGCTTTTGTAGATCTGGAGAAGGCCTATGATCGTGTACCCAGGAATGAATTATGGTCAACGCTGTCGAATACATATGGGGTTGACGAGCGCCTGGTGCGGGCTTTAAATTCTCTATATGAGAATTCTAGAGCCTGCATCAGGGTGAATGGGGCGCACTCAGACTGGTTTAACATCTATAAAGGTGTTCGACAGGGATGTGTTGCGTCACCATGGCTCTTCAATCTCTATATGGATAGTTGTCTGACAAATCTGAAAGAGACTGAATGTGGTTTAAACATGGAAGAGGTGCGTGTCAAGTGCCTACTGTA
This sequence comes from Euproctis similis, assembly GCA_905147225.2. Lineage (NCBI taxonomy): Eukaryota > Metazoa > Arthropoda > Insecta > Lepidoptera > Erebidae > Euproctis > Euproctis similis. Next base: position 8,314,326 of record LR990107.1, read on the forward strand.
CGCCGATGACCAGGTATTACTTGCTTCGTCGGCGTCGGAGTTACAAGACATGCTAATCTTGGTGAATGAAGGGTTTAGAGAAAGAGGTATGAAAATAAATGTAAGCAAGACGAAAGCTATGGTTGTGGAGAGAGAGAAAGAGGTCACACTGTGTGATATGATATTGGATGGCGAGAAATTGGAGCAAGTGAATGAGTTTGTATATTTGGGAAGTAAGTTTACAAGAGACGGAAAATGTGAGGAAGATATTGAAAGGAGAGTGACTGCGGGTAACAGAGTTAATGGTGCACTGCATGCCTTGATGCGTAGTCAGGCTGTGTCTGAAAAGGCACGCTTGACGATTCACAATGGTGTGTTGGTACCAACTCTGACATACGGGAGTGAGTGTTGGGTGTGGCAGACGAAGCATGAAAGTAAGGTGAATGCAGTGGAAATGCGTTCTCTGAGAAGTATGTGTGGAGTCACCATTGCGGATCGAATAAAAAATAGCGTGATAAGGGAGAAATGCAAGTTGAAGGATGATGTGGTGACCAAAGTGGAGAGAAGTATGTTAAGATGGTTTGGTCATATTGCAAGAATGGATGAAAGCCGAATGACTAAAAGAGTATACGAAGCGAATGTGAGTGGCAGGGTCGGGATCGGGAGACCAAGACGGAGCTACCACGACCAAATAAGTGGTCTGTTTAAAAAAGGCAAAATGCGTAGCACCCGAAACCGACGTAAATGCATGACGAGATGTATGACTGTGGATGAGGCGAAAGATGTGTGTCAGGATCGTAGCTTGTGGAAAGCCAAAGTCTCTGCCTACCCCCATGGGATACAGGCGTGAGCTTATGTATGTATGTATGTATATTTGATTCCGCGTTCGAATAATTATTCTGAATAACACCTAATATTGGTGCCGATATGAATCTATTTAAATTAGTTGTCTATGGATTTTAAAACTCAGCATCAGACGATAATATGATCGTTTGGTGATCCCAAGGTTATGATCGTGTTACTTTTAATTGGAACGCGTAAAAAATATCAAGACGAGAACAACAAAATGTGTCTATGGATTTAAAAAAAAACCTCGTGTCACAATCTTTGTGGTTGCACACTCTTACGAAATAGCTCGTATACGTTTTTTTTCTTTTCTTTATTTGTTATGAGATATTAATGTTTATAAAATTCTTAAAAATTGGATCAATTAAATCCATATAAGGTATAAGACAAATGACAATCGACTGCTAAGTAATGGTCGTACGTATTTCGTCTAGATATTTTTTCTATGTATTAAAGTTTGTACTTACGTATTTACCAAAAAAATTTATTAAGTTTAATGTATTAATATCTGTAATCTAGTATCCAAGGTATTTAGTTGCTACGCAACGTAAATGTGGTGTGTGAATTGAGCCAAAAAATATATATTTTTTTTTAGTATGTTTGTTAAATATAATTTACTTGATTTACAAACCACATGGTTTCCATTTCAGAAGTTTTTCTTTTAGGTATATTTATTTATTTATTTATTCGTGTTGCGCAATGAATACTGTATGCTGGTCAGAAGGTCGTAGCTGGCCGCCAGATAATCAACCGGTTATGGTAGATTTTTTCGTGTGGTTTATTTCCGTTGACCGCCATTTTTATTTATGACATACCTTAATGTGTCTTCTGTGAATGGTTGTTATACTATCTACTTAGTAAATCATCATCATCATACATCATTAGCCTTTTTGAGGTCCACTGCTGGACATAGGCCTCACCTATAGAGCGCCACAACTGCCGGTCCGTTCAATCATGGGGGTTTTTGCCGTAATCGCCACGCTTGGCAGGCGGGTTAGCGATCGCAGTAGGCTGTATTTTCTTGAGAGAGAATGCTGCTGCCCATTCTTCTAGCTTTTCCCTTAGTCGCCTTTTAGGACAACCACGGCAAGAGATGGGCTACAATTTTACTTTTGTGGATAATTTTCCAGAAATTTCACTGCATGAGCGGACCGGCTCGACCGGTAAAATACCAGAATATTGACATAACGTGGCACATGCCGGGTTTCAATCAGAGAGAGATGTATCTAGAAGATAACCTCCATCCCTTTCCACTCCTTTCCCTATCCCATCTTGAAGGAGGGCAACGCAACTGTTACAACGTGCCCTTTTGGTAGACAAGATTGATCGTTTACCTTCTTTTCCCATTTAAAAACTAATATACAGTTGCAGCAACAATCAATAATAATTGCAGTCTACATTTTGTCTATTTATGACATTTCTAAGCTTAATTTAAAAAATAATGCTTAGAATAAGTGTCCAAAGACTGCTGCAATATGTCGCCACACGTTGCAATGGCTGATTAATCTTGGGTTGATTAGTCTTAATTAGAAAATCTGAATATAATAACATTATGAAATACAATTTTGGAGTGAATAATGAACATAACATAACCTAACTTCACGCCTTTTGTTACCCGAAGGTGTAGGCAGCGGCTGTTAAGCCTCGTCTCGCCGTTATGTTAACGTCCCAAATGGAATAGGTGGCAAACCTATTGCCATACCGGGCACAAAGTTTGTCAGTCACCGATATTTATCACACATAACTTCCGAAAACAATTTCGAAAAGTCATTGGTGTGAGCCAGTGTCTGGAATCGAACCCCGGACCTCTGGATCAGAGGCCGTGCGCTCGCCCACTGCGACACCGAGACTGTTGAATAATGAATATGTTACTCTCTTTTTGGCTAGAAACGCCTAAGAATGTAGTAAATAAACAAATAAATAAATGTAGACAGACACGGGATAAAATTGGATGATCATTAGATGCGGTTCCACCATCCACCATCATTATCTGTTTACTTAAAGATAAGTAAACATATTTAACTAAAGAAACTCATTAACACATAAAATAAACAAAAAGCTTCATAACATATAGCCAGCATAGATACAATTTAAAATCTATAATTCGCTATGCACCACAGATAGTAGTAATTAAAAATTCGCTTGAGTTATGGAAAGTAATAATTTAAAATTTATATTAATTAAAATTGACAGTGGTAGAGCCAAGCAAGTCGCTGCATGAATGGGCCGGCCCGACCGGTGAAATACCACGACCTTTCAGAAGACCGACGTAAAGTGGCTCATGCCGCGTTGTGTTCGGTGAGAGAGGTACACGGAGGCCCACCCCCCTTCCCCAACCTTTCCTATCCCTTAAAGGTCGGCAACGCAACAGTAACACTATATGTGTTGCTGGTGTCCATGGGCAGCGTTGGTTGCTTACCATCAGGTGACACACCTGCTCGATTGCCGTCATATCCCATAAATATATATATATATATATATATACAACATCTAATACTGCCAGTATCCTTATAGTCATTTCAAAAGTTTAAGTATATGGTTAATCATATCTAATGGTATATCGTAAGAAGAATAATTTACAGATATTTACGTAATTCTAAAAACATTGATAAGTATCATTTACAAAGCCTGTGAGATTATAACTAAAATATATAAAAACACCGTATTATTTTTTCTTTAGGAATTCCGACGTTATAATACGGTTTATATTACTCTTGATAAATGAATTTAATCTCTACGCTTTCTGTATTTCCAAGAGAACTAAACACGTACACATACTTTAAACGCCTTACCCACTTTTTGGCAAAATCGGCTATAAAACAGGTTGATAAAATAGTCTTAGCTTGGTGATGAAGAAGTAGGGTGTATTTCTTAAAATGGATTGTGTAGGTGGCACGTGTGTGGGTTCCGTATGTCTCCTAATAAGCATACGCAACTCAACCATCTCTCGATCCTCTAGAATCCACAACACGAAATACATAATAATAATATCTGGGACACAATACACACAGCGCGAACTAGAGGAGTTCCAAACTAAGCGACTAAATGCTTGTACTATGGATACTAGATAACTTATAATAAATAGAAAAACACCCAGACGCCATACAAACATTCATGCTTGTCACAAATATTTGTTCTCGGGTGGGAATCAAACCCTCGACCTCGTTGCTGCAGTCGGTAGTTTTACCAATGCACCACATGCCTTTATCTACGCGGCTAGGAGACCTCGTCTCGCCAAATTTTTACGTCCCAAATGGAATAGGTGGCGAACCTATTGCCATACACCGGGCACAATTTAGTCAGTCGTCGATATTAATCACTCATTTCGGAACGGAATGTACGACTTCATGAGACCCAAGCGGAGCGCTCGACTATTGAACCACCGAGATAAGATTACAGTATTATATCTATAGAGATATTCTATAGTAAATTTATTGAACTATACATAATAAATAAATATTTATATAAAAAATTGATCTGTCTGCTTTTATTGAAGTAACTACTTTAGTATTGAAATAACTACTTTTTACTACATTCATATGAATGTAGAAAGGATACATACTCATACATAAAAATATCTTTTTTATTTTTACATTTTTTGTCTGTCTCTTTGTTCCGAAATGGTTCTGGAATGGTTGGACCAATTTTGGCGGGACTTTTATTGACAGATAGCAGGTGTAATTAGGAGTAACAGATAAAATAAGTTTACTAAAGAAATAGCCTACTATTTCTTTAGTAAACTTATTTTATCTGTGGCTTCCGAGGCGAAACTAAGTTGGCCGCTCAGTTAGTATAAAATAATATTTGTCCCCGATTTCATCCCTTGAACCTTAGGTCAAGGGAACGAATTAACCAAGTTATTTCGCGTCACCTGGCCTGTATTGTCCTTATCATCAGTTTGAGTGAGTGTTTGTGGGTTATTTGATATTTATAAGGCTTCACCGCCGGATTTCACGTGACATTGGGTGAAGAGAATAGTAGTACGGTTTCATTTATGATTCTTTTTTTATTAATAAACGTTTTATAATCCTAATCACAATCGAATAATAAAAATAAACTGATTTAGTAAAGTGTGACACATAATCGATACATAGTTATTGAAAAAAACTATGTCCTTTTTAATCGATACCAACTTTCGAGACTTTCCCATATCAATCATTGCTATTGTGCTGATTACCTAACAGTGTGAAGTAGTACCAAAAATAAAATTAGCAAAATATGTTGGTACTATTTGATTTGAAAATGCGTTAATATTCTATGTTTGTAACAATCACTCCGCAGCCGAGCAAACTTATTGTTCAAATCTAATAGGGCGCATTTCTCCGGCTTCCTGTATCATATTTCTGTTCCCTTTCACGAAATCAACTCTTACCAACCAAGAGAAAAAGTATTTAGCATTAAATACATGGTTAAATTTCACTTTTCAAGAGGTCAAGTCTCTAAGTCATTTGAATGAGATCATTAAGTTTTACGAAGCATCATTACATAGTATGAAACAAGTCGCTTTACGCTGTCTGTCCCCTTTTAAGCTTGGATGGTTGAAACTACGCAACGTATTTTGATGCGATTCTTTTTAATAGATAGAGGGCATTAGAGGGTGGCAACGGGGTGGTCTTTATGTATGAATTAGTAAAGAAAAGGTGACAATTTTGCGGGATTTAACACTTTAATTTTAAACATTGTAAAAATTACTTTAGATACGGAACAAAGTTCGCCGGGTCAGCTAGTGTTTTATATTTTCATGTCCTAGTTTAGTATGGTAATACAGTTTGGAATTCTTGAAATCAGACCAGGGCCAAAGCCAACGAACTCTCGGGTATTCTGTCAACTTGTGCCCGAAGACAACAGGACCGCTACCTATTCCATATTTCTTTGATCGACACAAACACTTGTTGCCTACACCATCACGTTATAAAAGCGAGAATAAACATATATATGTATATATATATTAACACGGAGACATATCTTTATATGTATTACAAACATACCTGTTTAAATCTAAAAAATATTCAAGATATCAACTGACGGTCTCTTTCTATAATCATATTCAAATTTTTATAGAATCAACATGCCAGTTTTAGGAAACAAGTTTTTTTTTTAAGTATTACTGATTTAATGTTACATAGATATTTGAAGATTATAAACAACAAATTCACATAATTATAAACAAGTTCACAAAATAACAGATCCGCTGAGCAAATAGGCTTTAGTAAATAGCTAACTTCTACGACATTTTTATTATTTCAAAGATACGAGGTTGTTAATAGTTAGTTGTACACAATAAATATAATGCTATATAATATTTATTGTGTAAGTTCATGTTTTTTTCTACCCGATCGTGTATGCAGCGACTGTGTTGTCTCGACTCGCTGAAGTTTGATGTCCCAAATGGTAGTAGTTGTCAGACTTCATAACTTCCGTAATTAATTTCGAAAAGACATTGGTGTTATAGCCCGGAATCGATCTCACTGCTCCTTGATTCAGAAGCGGGGTGATCGACACCTCTAGTTGTAATGTGTTCAAAATTATTCCTATATATGTAGTATTTTTATCCATTTGGCTACAGTTGGTGGAAGTGTAGAAGTGTGTAAATTTTTTGTTTGTTTAATATATGACAGCATATATGTATTATCTACAGACAGCCTGCAAATTCACAGGAATAACTTTCCATTGTGTATTAATTTATCAGCAAAAATGTATTTTCTCGGTGGTCCAATCGTCGAACACCCCGCTTCTGAATCCTGAAGTCACGGGTTCGAATCCTAGCTCACACCAATGACTTATCGAAATTGTTTTGCGGAATAGGTATACGTGTGATAAATATCGATGATTGAAAACTTTGGCAATAGGTTCGCCACAATCGCCACCTATACCATTTGGGACGTAAACATAACGGCGAGACGAGGCTTAACAGCCACTGCTTAAACCTTCGGGTAGAAAAGGCAGGAAGTTATGTTATCTGCAAAAAACACACTTACCAGTTTTGGTCAATGCCCTGGGGAGGGCGAGTACAGCACTTCCTGCCATTTCACCAGCAATGAGCATACTCGTCTGCCCTATGGAAAGGCCAGAGCTACCGTTGTTATCCCCATTTTCATCCTGCCGATGTTAATTAAATTCATATAAATATAGCAATTTTATTTCCCCGATTATTCCCTTAGCTAATAAATAAAAAACGGTTTTCTAGAATCTAAAATATTATTGTTTATTTTTTATTGCCATTATTATCATAGAAATAAATTATCACATGCATTGTCTGGACCATTGTCCAGTGGTCGAGCTCCCCGCTTCTGCTTCAGAAGTCCTGAGTTCGATTTTGGGCTCACACCAATGTTTTCTCGGAATTCTTTTCGGAAGTTATGTGTGACAAATATCGATGACTGACTACTTTGTGTGCTGTGCATAGGTTCACTATTTGGGACGTAACGTAACGGGAGTCGAGACTTTAACAACCGCTGCCTACACTTTCAGGTAGAAAAGGGCGTACGTTTTTTTAATTACATCATCTGAGTAATCTTCAATAATCTAACTATCTAGAAGTGTTATAAGACGCAGCCTGATGACTTAAAGAGGAACAGATACAGTCTTAGTGTGTACCAAATTTGTAGGGTTAGGCGTCGCATGGCACCGCCTTGCTTCGCCCAGCTACCAAAAGAGGGTCGTCTTTTAATTGAATATTATTGTCAAATTCAAATTATCCGGATGAACAAGTCCAAGTTGCATTCTGATATCTTGATCAATATCTATTGAGTTATAACGAGAGCTGTTATCATTTCTACATATCAAATATATTAATTATATAATTTACATTGAATTTAAAATATAGCTTAATAGTTGATAATGTATAAAATAACAGGTTCCACTCGTAACACTAACGATACATAAATGACTCGATATAAAGCTATTTTAATTATTTACTAATTTGAAAATTTCGTAAAACATCAATTATATCACTTAATTATGTACGATTATTATAGATATTTATTTTAGCAGTTACCTATTGGTGTATCACCGAATATTCGTGACCGGTGGAATCAGATACAAACACCTCCTGATACATTCTTTTAAAATTAACATAAATATGCTTGAAATATTGAGTGTGACAGTTACACTTGAGTTTATAGCGTAAGCTAAAAAAAGATAAAAAAAACTGCAGCATATTCAAATCACCACGTGGTTCATAACGTATTTTTTTTTATTTCAAGGAAAAACGCCATTATGTACATTTATCATATGAACTAGTATTATCCGATAGACCGATCTCTGAATTAGCGGGCTTAAATTGAAAATGTAAAATAGACAAAAAAATACATGTAAAATAAACAAGAAATAATTCCAAATTGTACTAGATGAGCGGGATAGAATAGATAAAAGTCATAAGACCATTAATTATTCATACGGTATATCGAAGCATATTTTCTGGATCATTCCATCTTCACGAATTAAGGCAAAAAATATCATAAATACGCTCATATCTTTTAAAAAGACATTTATGTGTGTTTTCTAAAATTCGTTATTAAATAACGCATAGCTGTATAGACCTATAGAGCATTTTTGGTATAAATTTATTATACTAAAATAGTATAAAATTATAAATTAAATTTATAGAAAAATACCAAAACATAGTAGCCATACCGGTTTGGTTAATAACGGTGTGGACTCACTGGCCTTGCTGCTGGAACTCGGAGCTTTTTCCAATTCACTCTTGGACATTTTCTTTAAAGAAAAACATATAAATTTAGGAAAAAAAATATCAAACAATCGCATCTACAGAACACATACGCCTACGATGATATTCAACTTAATAAATATTTAATGAATTATTACTACAAAAAATCTAGTAATACTTTTTTAACTCAGTAGTCTGTATGTTAGTTTAGTAGTTCCATGTCATCGGCTGAGTAATTCAATTTCCTGTTGGTCAATCAAAATGATGTGCGTTTGGTATTGATGTATTTATATACTTACGTTCTATAGAGACTCGTTTCGTACGCCACAACCTTACAACACAACGTTCTTAGATGTACTGTTGAAGTTTGGTAGCTAAACTTGTTTGGTATTCTTTCTTTGACAGTCATTAGTTATAATAGCCACAATCAAATATTACTTTAGCTCATTAGTGTAGTGGTTTGGCATATAGAATGCGGTTTGGATGTTATAGATTCTATAGAGGGCCAAGTTTTATAATACCTGATATGTGAGACTATTGTGTTCACTTCCAGATGTTAAGGGTGTGAAGGTATTGAAGGTCTGACGAGCCTTTTGGTACATTGGTTAAGCTTCCGACTGCAGAATCGAGGTTGGCGGATTCGATTCCCATCCGAGTAAAAATATTTGTGACAAGCATGAATGTTTGTATGGCGTCTGGGTGTTTTTGTATGTATTATAAGTATGTATTTACAAAAGAAAAGTATATAAGTATTAATATCCGTTAACTAGTATCAATGGCACAAGCATTTAGTTGCTTAGTTTGGAACTAGAGGGCGCTGTGTGTATTGTGTCCAAGATATTGTTATATTAATAAAGTTATATGTACTAGGATCATTAAAGTTAGTTTGCTTTTCATGACTTTATGTCTTTTGCTGCTCGAAAGCGTAAGCAGTTAAAGCAGTGGCTATTAAGATTCAATTTGCGGACATATTTCGTCTCAAATGGAATAACTGCGGAACTCAAACTCAAAGTGATTTTATTTTCATATTTTTCATAGGTCTTCACAGACACTTAACAATAGTCAATGTTACAAAAATATTTAAAATTAAAAATTTTAAACACGAGCGCTTGAGGAAAGTGCCTCCGTGGAACAAGAAAACACGGACGCAACCTATTGCAATACATACACAGAACGACGACGCTGTCTGTCATCGATATTTATCACAGCCCGAATTTGATCCCACAACATCGAGCCGTGTTCGAGCTATCTATATGTGTATCTATCTATCTATACGTGTTCGAGCCGTTCGTGCTATCTATATGATGAGTCCCAGGGATACACTAAGAAATAAATTCAAAGAAATAAGAATTATGACATTTTATTCACAATATATTTATGAAAATCTTATTTATGTTCATAAATATAAAACTAAATTTAAGAAAAACTGTGATGTTCATAAACTAAATTTAAGAAATAAAAACAAACTCGCTGTGCCCACTACTAGGCTCCATAAAATCTCTAACTCATTCCCAGGTCAATGTATACGCTTTTACAATAAACTCCCAAACGACGCGATTGAATTATCCATGGGAAAATTTAAAAATTATATTAAAAGTAGATTATATCAAAGGGCTTATTATTGTATCGCAGACTATATAAACGATAAAAAAGTTTGGAATTGAACTGCTCCTTTTGTGTTGTATTGATTGTACTTATCACTATTTGTTAAACTGGATATTTGAAAAGAGTCGGCCTTGAGTTTCTTGCCAGTTCTTCTCAAGAAGCCTTGACGCCGGAACTGGCACTTAGATTCGCTTTCACATTCAAGACAGTGTGATGAAAGGGAATCTAAGCTCCGTGTTTTTTTATGTGACGATTCTAAGTACTTTGTAAAGTCTATGGAATAAAGATATTTTGAATTTGAATTTGAATTTGACATTTTGATTCGCAAGCCGGGTGCTCGAGTTATGGTCCACTGAAAGCATAAATTGATTATATACCTACTGATGATATTTTCAATAAATCCTCTTTCTTATAGCTGAATTGCCATAAGAACTTTGCTTATTATTTTTATTATTAAATTTGCTCCTTTAGGGAAACAGTGCCGATTAGGACTCAGTATTGCAGATATGCATTGGTGCCGTTAGTCGCTGACTATCAGGTGACTCGCTTAAAAAACTTATTCACCAATCTTAGATAATGAGGACAGATGATTATGTGTCTATCTACGCTTCAACGCTAAGGAGCCGAAGGAATAAGCAGTGGTAAATCTACCAGAACACGCTGTCTTTCCGGTGGAATAAGCAAGCAAGTCATGCCACCCTAATTAAATTCAATGAAATAAAATAATTCTTTCGATCATCGATTTTGATAATCCATAACTTGAATAAAATTAGCCGGCTCAGCAAGCTGGCGTCGTGATGCTGGCCTAGTCGGTGTGTGCTAATAAATTTACCTTGCTTGATGTGAATATTATGAATGTTAGTAGTCTCGGTGGTCCAGTGGTCGCGCACCACGCTTCTTAATAAAGAAGTCGCGAGTTTGAATCCTGGCTCACACTAATGACGTATCATTATCATCATTACATAGTATAAAACAAAGTCACTTTCCGCTGTCTGTCCCATTATATGCGCATATCTTTAAAACTACGCAACGGATTTTGATGCGGTTTTTTTTAATAGTTAGAGGGTGTCAACGGGGTGGTTTTGATCTACAATTCATACATGTACATGTATCAATGTAGTAAAAAAAAAGTGATAATTTTCAAGATTTAGAACTTTAATCGCAAACCCTGCCTTAACCCTAAGTGATAAATCAAAACAATGTACTACATTGTTAATTGTTATACACCTTCAAAAGATCTACAAAAAAGTTAGCGAGGGCATACCTTCTGTGTACTAAGTATCGGGAATTTGTCAATAAAACAAAAAATACAAATTATTCATCTAAATTTATTTTATCGCCTTCAAAGTAGGCCCCATCGCTTGCAATACAACATCTCCACCGCTTCACCCAGTCTTCCATACATTTTTCATAGGCTATTTGCGGTATGGCCTTTAGCTCATTCAGCGAATTTTCTTTTATGGCTTCTATTGATTCAAAACGTTTTCCTCGAAGTGGTAATTTTAACTTGGGAAATTAAAAAAAGTCAGATGGAGCCATATCAGGTGAATAGGGTGCTTGGTCGAGAACGTTTGTTGAATTTTTCGCTAAAAACTCTTTCACTATAATGGCTGTGTGTGATGGTGTATTATCATGGTGCAGCATCCATGAGTTGTGTCGCCACAAATCTGGACGTTTTCGGCGGATACTCTCACGCAAACGCTTCATGACGCCTAAATAATATTCTTTATTCACTGTTTCTCCCTCTGGAAGGAATTCGGAGTGAACCACACCACGGTAGTAAAAAAAACTGTCAGCATCACCTTGATTTTGGTGCGACTTTGCCGCGGTTTTTTGGGTTTCGGCTCGTTTTCGAGACGCCATTCTGAAGACTGTTGGCTTGTTTGCATGTCATACTCATAAACCCATGTCTCGTCGCCAGTTATTATACGTTTCATAAAGGTCGGATCCGTAGAAGCTCGGGAAACCATGTCTTCAGCGACATGCTTTCGCTGCCCTTTTTGAACAAAATTGAGCTCTTTTGGAACTAGTCGAGCGGCGACGCGTTTCATGCCTAAAATGTCAATGAGAATATTGTGGACGGACTTAAAAGATATGTTCACCTCACTAGCCAACTCTCTCAGACTCATACGTCGATTTTCGAGCACTAGCTTCTTGATTCTGTCCATGTTTTCTTTGGTCGTAGCGGTTGAAGGTCTACCAGAACGAGGCAAGTCTACTACTACTTCTCGGCCTTCTTTAAAAGCCTTATACCATTCATAAGCCCTTGTTTTCGATATACATGATTCGCCGTAGGTATTTCGCAACATTTTTAGTGATTCACCACATGAAATATCATTCGAAACACAAAATTTAAGGCACACTCTTTGTTCAACAATATTTTCCATTGTAAAAATCGCCGAGGACTCAAAACTATGACCAACAAAAAGTTTAGTTTAAAACAAATTAAATGAGAGATCCCGTTTAAATTTTGCGCGCTAAATCAGTACAGTGCTACCAACATGCAGTAAAAAAATTAGAACGACCTCTTTTACGCGGGTCTCTTTATTGACATATGCCCGATACTTTTTACACAGTGTAGTATGTCTATCTCTTAGGGATAACCCACAATGACCATTTTTATGTTTTTACTTTTTACGAGAAATAATGGCTTATTTACCAAGCTATTTTAAACATTACAGCGTTAATTTTCATCCAATTAAGTGTCTTAAATAGATTGTGCATGTAATATAGATGATCCTGGCCCTTTACAGCATGCAATTTAAACGAATATTTTCCAAGATATTACAGTATTAACATAGCGGGACAGCAATTAAAGCCAATAAATAGCACAAATTCCTCATGATATCCAAAACTTACTCATTTCTTTTGATGCGGGACTAAGTTCGCCGGGTCAGCTAGTGTTTGATAAATATCGATGACTGAGAACATTACATAATTTTTAGTGTAGTAGAATACTAAAGGTTCTAAAATCATTTTTAGATTGCGAGTTTATGATTGGTTGGTATGCCCATTTTATTCAAGACATATTTATATGAATTAACTAACTTTATTACTACTGAATGAAACGCGCCACTCAAACTAATATTCAGCAAGATTTTGGTGATGCTTTCTATCCTAACATGACTTGGAAAGTATTTAAAATAATATTATGTTTAAGTATGATTATCGCACTATTCCATTAAATGCCATTATTCTGCGCATATTTTATGTAAAAAAATAGAAGTAAATGTGAAACCTTTTAATAGCGCCATCTGTTAATTTATAGGGAAATGTGATCGCTTATTTATTTCATTATATCTTTTCCTGCCCGTATGGCAATAACTTTCGTTATTGTTATAGTTTAAAAATTGAGAACAGTTGGTAGTATAAGCTATACAATTTCCAATTTTCCGTTATAAGTGTTTTTTTTTAACTTCATGCAAGATGGCAGCACTGATAGCACCACACAAATCCAAACGAAGTATTATATATATATATATATTATATACAAGGAATACGGACAAGTAGTTTTTACATAGCATTAATGTACACAATAATAAACCCAGATCTAAACATTTGGGACGAAAAAATAACGGCGAGACGAGGCATAAGTATTATACATGTTGTAAAATAGCTCGCTCTACCAGTGAAAATTTGGGCCCCCTAAATGGAGTTTACAGTGGTAGAGCCAAGCAGTTCGCTGCATGAATGGGCCGGCTCGACCGGTGAAATACCACGACCTCTCAGAAGACCGACGTAAAGTGGCTCATGCCGCGTTTCGTTCGGTGAGAGAGGTACCCGGAGGCCCACCCCCCTTCCCCATCCTTTCCTATCCCCTATCCCTTAAAGGTCGGCAACGCAACAGTAACACTATATGTGTTGCTGGTGTCCATGGGCGGCGTTGGTTGCTTACCATCAGGTGACACGCCTGCTCGTTTGGCCTCCTATCCCATAAAAAAAAAAATTGTGTTTCTTAAAAAAATTAAAAACTTTAAAATTATGGAAAATTAAAAAATATTTTTATATTTAGGAGTTGACATAACATTGACATTATGTACCCTTGACATTTAGGGGGATGAAAAATTTTGTCCTATTCTCAGAGCTAACCGATATGAACATAAAATTTCAAGAGAGACAGTCTAGCCGCTTCGGAAGAGTATGGTAACAAACACCGTAAACGAATTTTATCTATTAGATAGCAGTCGCCCGCGTGGATATAGTGATAGGACAACGTATGTACGAGTAAACTCCCCTCCCGCACATGCACCCCCGCCCTGCAAACGCCGATTTTGCAAAGTAATGCTAAGTGCCGTGCAGCTGAAATCGTTCATAACTTCAACACCAACCATCCGATTTTAATCATTGAAGGACCAAATATTATCTACATAAATAGTACTTAGCGATGATTATTTTGTTAAGGATTAATAGCATAAGTCAAATAAATGCGTTTAAATGTAATTCGAAACAATAATATAAAAAATGGTTGTTGTTCCTGATTTGACATAGATAGGTATAGTAAGTCACTGACTTCTTTGTAGGTATTTATAAGATCTACAATTAATTAGAACATTCTATGGTTCTATATTTTATAGCTTAGGCAGCGTACACAATATGAGTAACTTTTCAAAAAAATCAAAATACAAAAGGGTTGTTGTGCCTCACTTGACATAGATAGGTATATTAAGTGGCTGACTTTTTTGTAGGTATTTATAAGATCTACAACTAATTGCAACATTTTATGGTTCTATCTTTTATAGTTTAGGCAGCGTAGGCAAAATAAGTAACTTTTCTGGTTGATTGTTTATACCTTGTGTCCGAAAAACCCAAATATCTTACGGAACCCTGTTATATTTCAAAATAAAATTTAGCCTATGTTACTTGAAGAGAATGTAGCTTTCTAATGAATTAAGAATGATTAAAATCGGTTCAGTATTTTTTGAGTTTATTCGTTACATACAAAAATACAAACCTTTCCTATTTATTGCATTTACACAATGTACAATGGCAAATCGACATTG
The DNA here is from genome assembly GCA_905147225.2 of Euproctis similis. Classification (NCBI taxonomy): domain Eukaryota; kingdom Metazoa; phylum Arthropoda; class Insecta; order Lepidoptera; family Erebidae; genus Euproctis; species Euproctis similis. The sequence continues at coordinate 8,329,425 of LR990107.1, forward strand.
ACAGTTTATAGTTTATTGCTTTTTTCCTGTTTTTTCTTTATTTGATTTGACTTGAAGTCCTTCAAGCCGTACAAATGTTTTATGTCTGTAAAATAGGGATATTAAAACTTTTGTTAACACCGGTTTTTATTTGACTGATCGAATGACATGAAAACAAAACAAATTTAAAATGAACTTTAAACAATAGCAATAAAGCTCAAATTGACTTCGTTTTAGTTTGAAAACGTTTGTATGGGAAAAAGGGTTGTTTAAGGGTTTTTCCGGCAATTATTCGAATTTTTCTCGTCGTGAAAACCGTCCGTGAACTCCAACAAACATTTAAAAAAAATTGGCCAAATTGGTCCAGGCGTTGTTGAGTTATGCGCTTACCAACACATTTTGCGATTCATTTTTATTTTTTATATATAAAGATTAGATTCATAGTCATTCAAATTGTCGTAGGTCATTTTCTACGTTCCACTTATCTCCCCCAACACCATCGACCACGACCGCTGGAATTGCCGTTCCACTAGCATAACTAACGTAAAACGCCGCGAGCGTTGTAGGCGAAATGGCGAATGTGGAACCCACAACTTGCTACGATGTGTGCTAGCATTATGGCGGCATGGTGAAAACGTGCAGCAGTAGGGGTTGTTAGAAAATATTTCGAATGAATATGGAGTAAAATTTAATTCAACGTGGATTCTCGTGAATTTATGGTAGCGTTTTTGACAAAACGACTGAGAATTAGGGATAAGTAGATAAACGTGTACTCTTATTTTGATATCGAAAACAGCATATTTAGCATAACAATAAACTTCTTCCTATTAAAGTATTAATTTTATAAATAATTAATACTTATTAATTTTTAAAATAAAACTAGCTAAGAACTAATTTTATTTTAAATATTACGTTTTATCGATAAATAAAAATCTTCTTCCCAGCACTAAAGCCACCATTTTATGCGCCTAGATAAGCTCACACTGGCTTCAATTTTATGTTGACATGTCATTTCCATAGGCTGCCTACAGTCCCACCAACTTATCTGTGAAATGGAAAAAATAGGAACTACGGCCGCCATGTTGAAATGTCATTCGATTGTCAGTATCTACTACATTCGGGTACTCTGTGATTTCTGTTGCTAAATTGCTATATTTACAACGTTAATTATGCCGAAAGCGATTAAAAGTGATGCTCGAAGCATTATTCTAAAGGTTAAATCCTTTTTTGAAGAAGAAGCTCGGGCGGAGGCTCCGATTATACCATTTAATCAAATATACAAACGAATTTCGGCAGCTACAGGTTAGTGTTCCCACTTTCTTTTTGTAAATTTCCCAATATTTATGAATTTGTTGGATGTAAGAGTCAACTAACCCGCAACAAGAAATAGGTACATATCTACTGATATTTACTTTTGATATTGCCACTATTCATTCGTACTTACATATAGCAAACATTGTGTGTGTGACGTTAAGGGGTTGATGATGATAATGTGTTATTTATTTCAGGTGTGAGTCAAGGACTCATATCTAAAATAGTAAAAGAAGGGCATGTGGCAGAAGAGACTGGTACAAAAATTCAGACCCCAGGCAAGGAGAGGCAGCGTAAAACGGGATTTATACATGTTGATGATTTTGACATGGGGGTTATTCGAAAAAAAGTACATGAGTTTTATTCCATTAAAAAGGAGCTACCAACTATCAAGAAGCTACTAGAGGTCTTAAAGACAGAAATTAATTACACAGGACAACGAGAAAGTCTTCGAAAACTGCTTCACAAGATGGGTTTTCGTTTTAAAAAGACTCAGAGTAACCGTAAGGTACTAATGGAGCGTAATGAAGTATCAGCTTGGAGAGCAAAGTACTTGCATGCAGTAGAAAAAAATAAAATAAGTCCACAACCTCAGCCGCTAATTTATTTAGACGAGACATATATTCACTCATCGCATACATCAGGTAAATGTTGGCAAGGCGAGGGTGTAGACGGAGTATTAGAGCCTGTATCAAAAGGACAAAGGTATATTATTATACACGCAGGAGGGGACACTGGATTTGTTAATAATGCACTTCTCGTTTTCAAGTCTAATACTAAAAGTGGTGATTATCATGATGATATGAACAGTACTAACTTTAAAAAGTGGGTTATTGAAAAACTGGTGCCTAACTTACAGCAGCCATCAATAATTGTAATGGACAATGCTCCCTATCACCGTGTTTGCATAAATAAGGTTCCAAATACGAATTCTTTAAAAAGAGATATGCAACTATGGTTGACACAAAATAATGTTGACTTTGGAGAAGAGTTCACAAAACCTCAGCTGTTAGAACTAATAAAAAGAAACAAGCCTGAACCTGAATATGAAATTGATAAAATATTAGAACAAAATGGGCACAAATGCTTGTACTTACCTCCCTATCACTGTGATCTTAACCCCATTGAATTCATTTGGAGCACAATGAAAAGAAAAGTAGCTGAAGTAAATATTGACCATAAAAATGCTGAGATTCCCCGCCTGGTTCAAGAAGCCTTTGAAACCATTACGGTTAATGAGTGGGCACAGCATTGCAAACATGTTCACAAGTTAGAAGAAGAATATTTGAAACAAGATTCGTATTTGGATAAGCCTTTTATAATAGAAGTAAGAAGTGACACAGAAACAGAAAGTGATAGTGATGATGATGATGGTTGCATGGAAATAGGAGGTATATTTCCTCACAGCCTGACTGAAGTTGGGCGTGCAGGTTGTTCCAAAGACCATAATTATTGTAAACCTGGTTTCAATAAATGAATTATTCTAAAACTCATGTTTTATTATATCCAATTGCTAGGTCAGCTCTTGTATCTATCCTGTAGATATGAAACTAGCCGACCGCCAGTGACCTAGTCTACTGACAACTCTGCCCTGTCCCGTCGCTCTTATTGGTCGCAGCGTGATGTTATATAGCCTAAAACCTTACTCTAAAAAGGGACTGTCCAACAGCAGCTAACATGAATTTTAGGTTACAGTTACAGGTTATCTACCCCTAATCAATTCATCTTTGCCAAGGGTTTTCGAATATTTTTTACACACTTACTGAATGAATTAATGTATAGACATAAATAATATAATAAGTACTAATTATATAGATTACCTTAATAACGTATCTAATTTATTACTACGCTATGTACTAGGCAAACATGCCAAATTCTGGGAAATCTATAATAACTTGCAACACTATGTCGACGGTGTCGCCGCCACTCAGTTCACAGATAAGTTGGTCGAGCTGTACTTCACTGTCGTACGTAGATTCTTAACCAACGACAGTGTTACCAACCCTACTGTTTTAACAGAAGGCTTACTGTTTTTCCATTGCTGTCCCTGTTTTTTTTGTTTTATTTATGATTTTTACTGTTGGTTTTTCAATTAGTTTTCAGTGTCATCTATAACATCCTGCAACTATTTTAGTTTATTACTGGTATGTAATTAAATGATATGTTACTAGTTATTTTAATGCCTGGGACAAGCTCGTTGGTGATAACTACAAGTTGAAACTCTATTAAAGTCATAACTACTTAGAAATTTTGAATTTGTCAAATATAGGTGAGCATACATTTATATTAAAAAATTAACAAAATTACAACGTCTTTTGTCTCTCACGTCGTCTGACGTCGTTTAGTCTAGCAACTGGTAGAGCCACGCAGCTCGCTGCATGAATGGGACGGCTTGACTGGAGAAATAGTACGGCCTCTCAGAACATCGACGTAAAGTGGCTCATACCGCGTTTCATTTAGTGAGAGAGGTATTAGGAGGCCCACCCCCTTCCCCTCCCTTTTCTATCGTACTTCCTTTAAGGCTGGCAACGCAACTATGCCACTTTCTATGTTGCAGGTGACACGCTTGCTCGTACCCTCCTATCCCTATTATTTACATTGGTTAATGTTTTGTTTATAACATAACTGGAAATTATGACATCTGCCCTTTTTAACACTTTTACTGTTTTTTTATCAGGGAACTGTGGTTTTTTGGTTTGTTGGAGTTGGCAACTCTGACCAGAGACTACATGGAGAATGAATAGATTGAATGAAATAAAATACGTTTTTCATTTGGAGCCGTTGTGTGCGTGTGGGTTAATGTCCGTGTGAGTGTGTGTGTGCAATCGTCATCGACCATCGTGGTATGGATAGTGGACGTTTGTGCTGAATTTTGAGTAGCAAATTGCAGTGTAGGGTGATAAGTTAAGTTGATGCAGTGAAAAATAGAATTGGTGATGTTGACCTTAGGCTTATTGTTATTTCGAAATAAAACTCTTACTGAACACACATTTACTGTAGTAATCCGTCAAAAATCGAGAAAGCTTCAAACGTGTTTGAAGCTTTCGTTTTTGCATTAATGGAACTATGAACCTGGACCCTTTAACGTTTAGCTTATCACAAATCAATTATCTTGTTGTAAATTTGAGTAAGAAGAACTTCAAGCAGACAAATCAAGAGCTATCTCAGGTATGAAACTCCATAAACCAGTTACTCTTTGTTTTCTATTGTCTGTCGCCATATTGTGAAGAAAGTCATGATCGTTTGGTTATATATAACGCTATTTGTTTGAAACTTGATTAATTCTGCATTTCTTTACTATGATTATTGCAAAATGTTACATTATTTAGTTTATTCGTTAAATCCTTCCCTTGTCAACGGTATGATGAATGTCAAGGATTCGATGGTTGCTTCCATTACGTTACGGGGACTTTGTCATTGCTATTCACGATTTTTTATCACACATTTTCGTAAATTCATTGAAATATGAATGTTGATATTTAAGACTACACTTTTATTTCTTCAATGTGTGTTAGAGGGTCTAAAGGGATTATTACATTTGAGACCTAAAAAATGTATGAAGGGATAATTCCTTATTAATGGCCTAAAAAAGGTCACGCTACTATGTGGTGGTTATATTACTAAACACATTGAAGAATTAAAAAATATTTAATTGTAATGCTTTAGCGAAAGTGATAAAATAATACAAATTGAACCATGGCCTTTCTAACCCATTATGATAGCCCTTTACTAGATACAATTTAAATAAATATCTTGTATTTACTCTAATATTAATACTAACATGAGGTTGTATTTTTTATATATAAATATCAATATATATATATATATATGGCTAAAATAAATGTCCTACCTACCCTTTAAAACATATAGAACTTGGTCAGAAGATTTGGATACATTGACAGACATTGGTTCACCAATCATTGTTTAATTAGTTATATTCATCCATATATGCATTGCTGATAACCTCAAATACAGGTAAAATTTATGAATAATTCAATCAAAATATTTCATTACAAACTTGGTGTTCTTTGTTGTGTTTCGGTACAAGTAACTTAAACACATTATATATGGTAGGTTAGATTAGTATTCTGTTTATATATGGTTTAAAGGAATGGGAAGAAAGTCAAAGGAAAAAGCCATCAACAATAAAGAATTGTTTTGTAAGTTGTGTGTAAGATATAAGAGTCGAGACAACAATAATAAGAGATAACACAACTGCTCTTTTCATGAGACTAGGTTATCATCATATTCATTGCTAGAAGCTTGGACTTATGCCAGTGCTGTAACCACACGATTGTGCTGTTCTGATGTGGTGTATGGCAACTTTATGACAACATTATCATCATCAGATTACCTGTGGGCGTTAATTGCTTTAAATTTGTTATGATCCTATGTTACATGTCTCTCTACAGCTTTGTTTGTTTGTTAGGGGTTAAGATGTTAGATTTATGTGTCCCAAACCATTAAAAGATATCTTTTGCTTGTGAGAAGCAGGGGTTTTTTTAGTTAGGAATCATTACATAGTATAAAACACATACATAACTTCACGCCAAATCCCTTGCGGGGTAGGCAGAGAGAAATAGTATAAAACAAAGTCACTTTAATACTGTGCTACAGAATTTGATGCAGATGTTTTAATAGATAGAGGGTGTCAACAAGTGGTTTGTATGTATAATTCATGTATGATGCAGTAAAACAATTGATAAATCCAAAATTTACTTTCTATGTGAACAAACTTTGATCCACATAGAAAGTAAATTACTTGTTTCAGTACCTATAAAATTGGTGTAGTTCATATGAGTGAAAACGCCTAGTTCTGCCTATGATATACTCCCCTATACTCTGAATCAAGTCATATGTGGCAAATGAGTCTATTTTTTGTTGTTCCACAGTGGTTGGTCATGCACACAGCTTCCTCATGCACATGTGTTAATTTTTCATTTAAATTTATGTAAACAATTAATTTATTTCATGGCAATCTTGAAGGTCTGTAAGGGAAAGTGACATGGTTTTTATTTGACATTAGAATTCTGAAAATATGTTTAGAAGAGATATCTATATATGTAGTGAGAGATGTATAAATATGTTCAGAATGTATGTTTAGAGAACTTGAGTGTTATTAGTGTATAGGTTCTTGAGGTGCTAAAAGATACCATGACCATCATGACTAATTGTGATGAAGTATACAAAGTGTGTTTTGTGTACCTGATAAGCACAGTATGATAAGTCAATTGTACATTTTCTTGTAATATTGAGTATATTTGATTGAATGTCAAATATTTATATAATGGTTTTCCAAAGTACTGACTTAAACTTTTTGTAAGCCCAATTTTTTTTTTCTATGGGATAGTAGGGCAAACGAGCAGGCGTATCACCTGATAGTAAGCAACCAACGCCGCCCATGGACACCAGCAACACATATAGTGTTACTGTTGCGTTGCTGACCTTTAAGGGATAAGGGATAGGAAAGTACGGGGAAGGGGTGTGGGCCTCCGGGTACCTCTCTCACCGAACGAAACGCGGCATGAGCCACTTTACGTCGGTCTTCTGAGAGGTTGTGGTATTTCACCGGTCGAGCCGGCCCATTCATGCAGCGAACTGCTTGGCTCTACCACATACAAAATTAAAATAAGTTAATTTGGTTTGAGAGAATAGCCTTTTCTTTAAGGTTTTCATTGTATTTTGCAATAATTTAAAACACATGAATAATGTATGTACAACAAAATACCTTGTAACTGTCCATCACCATGCTTCTCTAACATGCTACATTGCTAATTCCTATTCACTATATCTGCGGTTAAAAGCCACAGCTGGCAACTAAAAAATTAACAGCCAATCTTAAAACTTGATGTTAGTTTTATTTCTTTCTTTTTCGCCTCTTATTTCATATGACATAGAATAGTTTATTCCAAAAAACAAAAGAATGTAATGATTATTACTTTAAATTAATTATGCGGCAAGGGAAACTCAGCAAAATCATAATCTAGTGTGTAATATAACACTTAGTAGGTATGATTATATCACATTTAGTACAACATCATATTAAATAAAATGTGAGTTTAATAATATAGCAATTTTAGCTATTGTTATTAACTTAATCTGTGATTCACATGAAAACTTTTCAGTCCTGTATACTTCTAAATCTCATATTTATGTGCCTTTTAATTAACATAATATACATCATTCAGTAGTAGTAATTCCCCTAAATTTGCTACCCACCTACGCTTTATTGTTGAATGCATCAGCTTTCTCCAGACCTGTTATTGTTGGGTTTACGACTTCTTCAAAAATTAATGTTATCTTGTTCTAGAACAGAAAAACATACATATTCATTTATATTATACTAGCTGACCTAGCGAACTTTGTTCCTCATCAAATGTAATAAATGATTTAATTTAGGATATCATGAGGTTCAATTTGTGCTATTTATCGGCTCTAACTGATGTCCCGCTATGTTCATAGGTACTGCAATATCTTCGAAAATATTCGTTTAAATTGCATGCTGTAAAGGGCCAGGATCATCTATATTACATGCACAGTCTATTTAAGACACTTGATTGGATGAAAATTAATGCTGTAATGTTTAATATCGCTTCGTAAATAAGCCATTATTTCTCGTAAAAAGTAAAAAAATAAAAATGGTCATTGTGGGTTATCCCTAAGAGATAGATAGACATGCTCTCGCGGACTTTTTTGTAGACATTCTGAAGGTGTTTAATAATGTAGAACATTGTTTTGATACATTACCTAAGATTCAGCCAGCGTTTGCAATTAAAGTGTTAAATTTTGAAAATTATCATTTTGTCTTTAGAACATTATATAGGAATTATAGATCAAAACCACCCCGTATACACCCTCCAACTATTAAAAAAAACCGCAGCAAAATCCGTTGCGTAGTTTTAAAGAAATACGTATATAAGGGGACAGACAGCGGAAATCGACTTTGTTTTGTACTATGTAATGATGATGTATTATGCGAATTCCACTTACACGGTTATCGCTCTTTTCCTCCTGTTGTCTCAGTTTGGGGTATTACTGTACAGTTATAATATTATTACCTATATATCTGCTTGCTCACCTGCTTCGCAAGTATTTCATAATATTATGTACATTGCAAGTTGCGAAAGTTAAATTTTTTTTTTCAAATTATTTTGGAATTGTGCACTGCGTGTCTTTATAAACTATAACTTTGTAAATCAAAAGTTTAGATATATAATAATAATAATATCTTGGACATCTAACGTTTTAACAATTTAGATTCGTTTAAACTTAAACAGGATTTCTTTCACACAGCTGATCGACCTCTATGGCTTGGAAGCGGAAAACGAGCTCTTGAGGTGTTTGCTCAACCACGCTGTCAAGAATACTTGGGAAACTGAGCGCTCTAACAGCACACCTAACAACAGTATCCACGCCTCACTTCTCGCTCAACATCTTGCATCTCTGCTCAATCATCCTGCCAAATCCACTGTCATTTGTCGTGCAGTAGATCAACCAGCGCGTTCTCTCAATAAGGTAAGTATTGTGATTATTATATCACAGTGTTATTGTAGCTTGGCATTTCCTATTTTTGTTGCTCATCAACATTCTGTATCATCTGTTTGTCCGGATCATGTGTCATTTTAAATTTTTTATATTGGTTTGACATTACTAAATAGTCTTTAAACATTATTAGCCGGCTAAAAAAACATTCTAGTACTTATTTTCATAGACTTTTAAGTAAAAATAAAACTAGCAAGTGTATTGTTTTATGCTAAAGGGGCTAGTATTAGCATTGGTAATATGTATTTACCAATAGCTGTCCCTAAATTTATTTTATTTGTGACTACCTAAACATCCATACAATCTAGATTGAAAACTATAATTGTAACTTTTAAAGTAATCCAGTGTTTTAGTTGCCTAAGTGATCAACTAATATATTTTGTGGTCAAATTCATGTTTCATTACTCATGTATCAATAATCATATTGACTGCAAATATAGTCATGTCAGAATGAATCTATCATGAAAACAATTAATGTAATTTCTTTCTTCTGTCAAACTATAATTTTCTTAAATGCAGCTGGTCTGGAGGCCACAGGGATTTACATAAACACAAGGACATTACAAATCGATACAGAATAGGTATTATAAGTTTTTATTATGACTGTTAGAGATGGGAATGTTTGTTGTATTCTAAATTTTTTTGTGAACTAAGTAGAAGTTACTTTTAGAATGAATCAATTTATGATATAAATGAAATGATAGTTGTATCCCAACAGTTGTTCATGTTCCGAACTTACCCAACTCTAACATAATAAAATTATGTTGATACCTAGTGAGCAATCTCATCAACTATATGAACCACATATTGGCTCAATTTAATTAAATCTATAATTTTTGATATATGGAATTGTTAATTGTGTTCAAACCTGAAAATTAGTTTGGCAATTTGTGTTTGTTATTTTGTGCTTTTGTGGGTTCAATTCCCACAGTGGACACAAATTTATGATGTACTAGCAGACCGCGCGAACTTCGTACCGCCATATTTTAAACATTTTCCACTAAAAAGATTATTGGCGCGATCATATTAATACCTCAAAGCTTTCCTCATAAATGGACTATCTAACACTATTTTTTTTTCAATTCAAGTTCCTGATACATACATACGTAACTTCACGCCAGATCCCTTGCGGGGTAGGTAAAGGGTACAAAGCGTCATAAGGCACGATTATTACACACCTCACTTACTTAGCTTTTGATATTAGCGACTAACAACCTAGATATGATGAAAATAATGGCAGTTAAAATATTAAGCAGTTGAATGAATGCATGAATGGGCTCAACCGGTGAAATACCACCACCTCCCAGAAGATCGACGTAAAGTGGCTGATGCCGCGTTTCGTTCGGTGAGAAAGGTTCCCGGAGGTCCACCTCCCTTCCCCATCCTTCTCCCTTAAAGGTCGGCAACGCAACGGTAACACTATAAGTGATGTCGGTGTCCATGGGCGGCGCAGGTTGCTTACCTTCAGGTGACACGCTTGCTCCTTTGCCCTCATGCCTCCCATAAAAAAAAATATTATCAACTTCGATCAATAGCAATACCAGGGACTTTGTCAGAAGTTTTTTGTCAACCTTTAGTTTTTTTTAATACTCCTTGCACCTTTTTTTTTTTAAATTTGTCATTGTCGTCGATTTAAAAAAAACCTGGTCACCACATGTTCTTACCAGTATGGCTAACTCACAGTGAGAGTTTTTTTTAAATATTTTAAATGATGTCGATTTGGCACCTTGGTATTACTCTTATCAAAATAAATTTACTAAATTTTAAAAGAGATCACGATATTAAAAATGTAAATATATATAGATGGGCAACTATGTGGTATGCAGATGTGTAACAAACTCGCTAAATCTTTATATTTTAGCAAAAGACGCCAAGTCGAGGTGCGTGGGTATATCTTGCGCTTCGTCCATTTATATGAAGTTGCAATATTGTAAAGAATTATAGATAATATTATAATATCTGCGTGAAGAACTAACTGTAAACTAACTCTAGCTTTGACCCATGACTTTGGTTACTTAAGTATGAAAATATTTTTAAATCTTTTAATATTCGGGTTCCATATTACATAAATATAATGAACGGAAAATAACGCGACACATTTAGGTAAACACATTATCTGTCTGCTTGTGACTACGGCCAGTGCAACCAGGCCGAAACGTCAAGCCATTAATAAAAGTAAGTATTTGTTTACCTACACTTGTCGTGTTATTTCCCGTTTATTATACTCTTAAATAGATCAAATTCTAATCTAATGTGTCTAAATAGACACGGGGTCACAGATGTTACAGGTTCACATCACCTATTAATTATTACAAAATAAATATACATATACCCTAAAAAACGATTAAATACTACAAACTCTTGGTCCTAATCAAAAGAAAAAAAAAATCTAAGAAAATTAAAAAAAAATTACCTGCCAGCTATGAGCGGCGCTCATGACCGAGTCGAGCGGGTCTCCCGATCATATATATGTGCGCGGAATATTTGCCTAAGAAACGTATACTTACATTTTGTATTTTGCGATATCTTTTGAATTAAATGTCCGAATTGAATTATTCAAAAAGTTCTAGAAAGGTATTGAATCTATCTTTATATTGAAGTTATTTATTTTTAGTAGAGTTAATACCAAAGTACAACATAAAGAACTTTTAAAACGACCTCATTATAATTATTTTTAAAAATTCAAAAAGCACTTATTGTGCGATAACTACAATAATTAGACATATGGCGTCGCGGACTTTTCTGTCGACAATTATATGTTCTGTGAAAGTGTAATACATTGTTTTGTTCTATAATCAATAGTTTTTGCAGCGTTCGCGATTTAAGATTTTTTTTCGGGTCTTTTTCTTACACCTTGGGTTACATTATTGAACTTATAGTAAGGATCCCTAATTTATTTTAAAATATAATATAGCCTAAAGCCTTCCTCGATAAATGGACTATACACCAGTGAAAGAATTTTTGAAATCGGACCGGTGGTTTCTGAGATTAGCGCGTTCAAACAAACAAACAAACAAACTCTTCCGCTTTATAATATAAGTATAGATATAGCGTTGACCGCGTTGTTTCGCCTCAGAAGCATAAACGGTCATTGTGGGTTATCCCTTAGAGATAGACAAACACCATCGCAGACTTTTTTTGTAGACCTTTTGAAGGTGTATAATAATTTAGTACATTGTTTGGAGCAGCCAGCGTTTGCAATTAAAGAGCTAAATCTCGGAAATTATCACCAATTACCAAACATGAATCATACATACAACCTGCATCTATTGAAAAAAACCACATCAAAACCTGTTGCGTAGTTTCAAAGATCAGCAGCAGACAGCAGAGAGTGACTTTTTTTTATGGGATAGGAGGGCAAACGAGCAGGCGTGTCACCTGATGGTAAGCAACTAACACCGCCCATGGACACCAGCAGCACATATAGTGTTACTGTTGCGTTGCCGACCTTTAAGGGAAGGGGATAGGAAAGGATGGGGAAGGGGGTGGGCCTCCGGGTACCTCTCTCACCGAACGAAACGTGGCATGGGCCACTTTACGTCGGTCTTCTGAGATGTCGTGGTATTTCATTGGTCGAGCCGGCCCATTTATGCAGTAAACTGCTTGACTTTGTTTTATACTATGTAATTGAAGTATTTAAAAGTTAACTACATAAATGATCATAATTAATTAATTATATTTGACAGAGCTTTGCAAATGTTATGTGGTATTAAATATGTCCAATTTCTTCTTATCTGTTACTCTTACTTATTTGTTTTATTTTGCATAATAATACCAAAGCTTGAATATATTTTCCTGTTGCATTTTTTGGCATACGTCATTCTGTATATATATTATATATCTGTTGTGGGAAGTAAATAGATAACAGTATATATTGGTTTCTAAATTTGTTCAAGTGCTATTCCGGTAACAACAATAACAACTACAGTCCTAATAGTTATTAACGAAACACACAATATTTATTTTGTAAAGTTCTCTTTAACTTTTACACTGATTTCGAAATTTTAATTTGTCTTTCCTGCTCCACTCAAAATTTGATACTTTTAATTGCTTTCTAATACTATAGTTATGAATTTATAAATTCTTTTTAAAATATAATGTATTTTTTCAGGTATTAAAACCCTCAAACACTTTAATCAATCGATTATCAAGATTATTAAAACTAACCACTGCAGAGGATGTTGCCTTTTCTCTGGTACTAAGGAGAAATTCATCAAAAACTGAAATTGTTACCTTAGCAAAGACACATCTTAAAAAAAGATTTTTAGATCTAGTTCAGTGCTACCTTGACGCAGGTCCGTTATTGTTTATGAAAATATGAGGTACTTTATCAATATTTTGTTTGTGTGACAGTTTTGAAATATTTCGGTTTATTTGCAGAGCGTGGACATCAAATTGAGCGTGCTGGACTTCAGGAATGCAGCCCTGAAGTGCTACAAACTCTTTTGACGAGTCTCGCCCACGAGAATTTTCGATTAGCCGCAGTTACTAAGGACTTGTTTTTGAAAAAATTGAGAGAAGACTTTCCACGTGAAGTAGTGCCCATAGTGCTTGCACCGCTTCTCTATCCCGACGATACACAGACACCCCTTGAGGAAATGACTACAGCTGATGATATGGCCGCCGCCATGATTGATAACTCACTAGCTGAGATAATACGTGACATAGGCTACTCCTTCACCACATCAGTGGAGGATTGTAAGAACAATATGTTGAACTTTGGTGCACGGGAGCCCACCGCCACAGATGTTGCTAAAATTATATCAACTATGGTGAGATACCATACAACGTTTCAAGATGGCCCATTACTACAAACCCCTGGTAATTTTTGGGTGGCTCATGATGTTAAGAAAGATCCTAGTGCACAAGGTGAAACATGGAATGCAGAAGTTTTTGTTCAAACACTGAAGGAGTTGGCTTCAAGCTTGAACTGGAAAGAGGTCATATTACAACTTGACCATGCTGAATTTTTTGTACCTGACCGCCAAGGATTGAATTTACTATTCACAATTTTACGTCTCGGCCTTCAGAGCGCCGGTTATCCAGCTAATATATTTCCAGTTGAATATTTGTGCCGCAGGTGGACGAATTTAGAGGGACAAATGAGTCTTATAACGAATATATTGAAATACCCGGATATCTTCAGTTTTGCAGATCATCCATTCCATCCAGTATCCATTGATTTACTGAAGTCTCCACCAGAAGCCGACAATAAGGATGTGGCCACTTGGCGATGCTTGTATCTTGTTGAACTACTTCTCCATGCCTCTGACCGTGGCTATTACATGCAGGCACACGAGTTGTTTAAAGTTCCGCTTCAGTATTGCCCTGATGTATTGATGCTTGCATTGCTGCAGATCGGGCCACCTGTTAATATAGTGCGGCAAGAATTGTTTGCTACGCTCATACCAATATTTCTAGGCAATCATCCGAATTCTGGAATAATTTTACATCATGCCTGGCATAACCAGAGTCCTAACATCAAGGCTGTCATAATGCACTCAATGGCAGATTGGTATATTCGAGGAGATTGTGATCAGTCCAAACTGTCAAGAATTTTAGATGTTGCACAAGATTTGAAGGCATTATCGTTGTTGTTAAACGTTCAATCCTTTCCTTTCGTGATTGACCTAGCTTGTCTAGCCTCCCGGAGAGAATACCTGAAGTTGGACAAATGGCTAACCGACAAAATCAGGGACCATGGTGAGGCATTTGTATCATCCATGGTGAAGTTTTTGCAACGAAGGTGTCCGCAAGTTCTTGGCAAGGGACCAGAGGAACAGTTGCCTAAAGCAGCTCAATTACCTCACGAAACTGTTAACACAATGTTGGCATGTTTACAACTTTGCATACCAAATGTTCAACAAGAGCTACAGGAAGCCATTTGCAATGTCATTGCGAATTGTCAGACTCTTATGCTCAGCAAATCAAGGCAAAATATAACGGGCATTGCACGCTCGCATACTAGAGTTCTAGAGACACCTTTCCCTGGATTAGGCGGGCAACTGTTTCAGCCACACGTTGACCCAATAGCTAACTTAACGCCAAATGTTGCTAATATGACCCTAGGGGCTCCCGCTAACGCCACATTTATGCCTGGAACACTGGGACCTCTTGTTACTACCCCGGGATCACCTTCGCGACTCATGGGTCCAGGGCCGAACAGTCCTTTCGCCATGATGCCTATCCAACATGCAGCAAATGTAGCTAATATGGGGTTAGCTAGAATGGCACAAGCACCTACTATGGATAAACCGCGTATTCCGGATCCGATACATTTTCCAGAAATGATGCACAATGTTGCCAAAGAAATCGAAGATGAAGCTAATGGGTATTTTCAAAGGATTTATAACCATCCTCCACACCCTACCCTGTCAATTGATGAAGTCTTGGATATGTTGAAGAAGTTTCAAGATTCTCCAAATAAACGAGAGCGTGAGGTGTTCTCATGTATGCTAAGAAATCTATTTGAAGAATACAAATTCTTTCCGCAATATCCCGATAAAGAGCTGCACATAACCGCTCAATTATTCGGTGGTATCATTGAGAAAGGTTTGGTACCCAGTTACGTTTCGCTTGGTTTGGCCTTGAGGTTTGTTCTGGATGCCCTAAGAAAGCCCGAGGGCTCTAAAATGTACTATTTTGGGATTGCTGCTTTAGATCGATTTAAGTCGCGTCTCAAAGATTACCATAAATATTGTGAACATGTTAGAGCTATACCACATTTTAGCGAATTTCCCCCGCATCTTATTGAGTATATAGAATATGGACTACAAAGCCAAGAACCACCTACGAAGCCCCAAGGTGCTGTGCTGCCGACGAGTTTAGCAGCAATGTTAACACAGACCGCTGCTGTTGTAACTGTATCAGCTCCATATAGGTATGTTTTTACACCAATACATAAATATGTACATAAATATTATAAGTAGAAGTGCAGGTAGTGTATGTCCATTAAAATACCTTATAAAGATAAGTAACATAGATCCTTTAAAAAAACTGAATCTCTCAAAACTTTACTCTAATTGGTTCATACAGTACGAAATAAGAATGAAAAAAAAACGATGATTCTGTTTCGTTACTCAATATTTAAATGTACAATTGGGCAGCTCATAGAACAAATCTCTTTACAATCTTTAAGGTGGATGTGGCTATTTATGAAGATAATTTACTCTCAAATTTTAAGTCTTCTAATTAAACAGATTCTTCATATTTTTTTATCTTTGCGAGGTAGGATTACAGATATATATTTTCATATACCTTGAAGTCTTGTCAGTAACGCAAAAAAAAATTCGTATTCGCGGGTTCGAATCCTGGCTCACACCACTGACGAAAGTTATGTGTGCTAAATAACGTTGAAATAAAACTTTGTGCCCGGTATGGCGATAGGTTCGCCACCTATTCCATTTGTACCTTGTATTTGTTTTTCACCTTCTTGAAGCAAAAGGCGTTATTTTAAATTGTGTTCTACAAAGTTCTAGCAGTACAAGCACACTCTTAGGTTTTTTAAATTTCCCTCATAGAATTAATTATTTTCTTAATCAGCTTGTTACTTGTACTGGACAATGCATGTAAAATTTAAAAAGGAACTATAACTATTGCATGTTTAAGGGCTTATATTTGTTGTGACCATGTTAAGGTCTATTTTCACACCATGCATATTATTCTGTCGCTTTTTGGAAGCTACTTCCCAGTGTCCACCCACCGTAACTATTTAGATTCCTACAACTATTATTTTTTCAGGATTCGTTATAGCTTGCACTCCAATATTTATCTTGAGACAAATATTTAAGTGTATCTACATAGGGTGCATTCTGTGTATACTATATCTCTACAAAAATGCCATTTACACGCATTCCAAAATACGAGCATTTGATTAACTCTCGATTGAATGGCTGTTTCTGTGACTCAGAATTAAAATTAAAGTTTAAAAAATTGGAGTGCACCACCATTCATAGCTAGAGTCATTTAGCATTCCTCATAAAGACTCTATGCCTTCTCTTACGACCTAATACATATGTCAAAAGTACTCTGTGGCGCTATTGTGCTGGCTCTACTTTTAATGAGCTTTCTGTGGCAGTCTGTTCTTTGATATGCAGCAAACAGGCCACTAGCACAGGTACATTTTTCTATTTTGACAATGAAAGGGTGACGAGGGTACTTAGCTAAAAGTTAGAATTTAACCACAAGCCCTTAATACCCTAAGGTATAGGTGTTTTAAATATTTCATTATTTTATTTGGATTTTTAAAATTTTCTTTTCAAACCTTACTACTTACTACATAACATTTTGTTTTTAATAAAAAACGTCTATATTTTGGGAGTAATAGAGGGCTAGTAATGATATTTTATTAATTTTATTGTTATTTTTAGTTAGTAAATAGATAAATACATAGCCAAAAAACAAGTAACAAAGTAGTACAACAAAAACATAGCTAATTAAAATCAATATAGCAGGCAGATATTAAATTTGTAATAAGAGTGTATGTTTGTGTAATATTTAGACATTTTGAGATATGTTTCTTTTTTCTATAATTGAAAAAGATAATTTGTCTAATCTATTTTATGTTTCCATATAATCTGTCTAGGCTTGACGAGGAGAAAGATAAACACATAGGTTTATTTTAAAAAACAAACTTTAAATAGTGTTTCTTTTCACACTAAAAGATCTCTATTGGTAGAGTAATAATAATTTTAATGATTCTTGCATGCCATTTGTACCTATGTACCCAGTTATTTTTTAAAGTGTTACTTTCCTACATAAGATAGGTTCATATAACGCACACCATGCATTTACATTTCGCCATGTAGACATTTGTATTGCGATAAAGCTTTTGCTATGTGTGTTTCACTCTCTTTATATGCGACGTTATAGGCAGTGGTCATTATGCGAGTATTCCACACTTTTCGGCGTATGACTTCCCACAACTAGTTTGAATTAGATACATTGGAATCATAGGCGGAATACTAAGCTAATAGGAGGTTTCCAATACTTATTAAGGTTGCCAATCTTGCCCATGATGAATGTAACTGAATGAATAGAATTATTGAAAATAATCTTGAATCTCTTGCAGTATTGTATTTTTAAGACTCTAAAAATAATACCATATAAATGTGAAATAGGCTCGTTAATAGCTGACATAGCTATTTCAATTAAATTCCACCTGGACAAATATTGTGTGTCCTTTTGATATTTGTACAATGATAATTTTGTCTGAACGCTGAATTTCTTATATAGTAAAAATGTCAAAAGTATTTCATTATGATCTGTACTTATTTTATATGAATTAAACCTTTGTTCCATGTGAACTATGTTCACTAAATACCCTTGTGGTGAATTGTTCCTAATAATATGTTTTAGTTATTATTGTGCCATTAGAGTTTCCTCTGTTGTCGGATCTCATAAATTTAGCTTTCATAGTTCAATTATAGCTAGGTCTTAGGAAAACACTCTTATCGATAATCCATACGAGTCGTTTATTCGATAAAATAGGGAAATAAATCCTTTTCATTTCCGCCCTCTTTGCATCTAGGCTGGGCGGTGGTCATGTTCCTTAAAAAGATGAATTTCGCTATTTATATCATGATAAAAATAATTCTATACAAACAATATTTTTTATATTAATATCTACTTATTATGTTGTTAATTCAAATATGTGTACCCTTTCTTGATCTAGTGCTTTCGTTTCATATTTCTGCTGATTTTTGTAAATAATCGATATATATATATGTATGTGTGTGTGTGTGTGCGTAAATGTATGCGTGATATTGCTGAAGTGAATATAAAAAATATAGCTGACAATATTCTGAAATTCCTATCGCAATGCTCGTTTCTTCGTTGTGCTAAAGCGTTCACACGCGGACGCCGAGTTTTGTGACCCAGTAGACTTTGGATTTGAGAGTGAAAGTTAGTATACACGACAAAAAAGTACAGTTTAAGAAAAACAACCTTAGTTAATTCACATAGGAAATGTTTATAAAAAAAAAACCTGCTTTTTATTAATATATTTTGCTTATTGGTATCGTATTTTGCATTTTAGTATTTTAATAGAATTGATGATCTCGAAAACGATATGTAGAACTAGTAGGTTATATTTTGGTGAAAATTGTACCAGAAGCAAAGTAAATTAGTGAATTTTTTTTTTATGTAAGTTTATTTTAAGTGGCATCTATATGAATAGTATTATTTAAATTGTAAAAATATCGTCGTATCGATGGCCTGGTGGTTTGACACGCCGACTTCACTGATTGACGAGGTCCCGAGTTCGAATCCGGGTACACACCAATGGCATCTCGAAAATATTTTCGGAAGTTATGTGTGATAAATATATATGACAGAAAAAAAGACAATTGCCGCTGCCAAGATCTTTGGGCACAGACGGCGTGAAGGTACGTACTTTTTATTTTAAACTGCATCAAAATGTTTTATAATCAACGTGTCGCTGCGAGGCTTACTATTAGCATTGGGTTCATTTTGCAACGCAACCTGAATTAAACACGTGTTGGGTTGACACGAGGCAGTCATTGCGTCATATTGCAATAGATTGGGTTGGGCTTAGATCGTGGTGTTTCATTTTTATAGCGTTTTTTTTTTCTAAATTTTAGTTTAAAAGTTAATTTTTAATATACGCCTTCGGGCATTAACTGAGTTCAGCAACAAAAAAAGTTAGCACTTCTAATCATGACGTATTATGGAGAAAACTTAGCACTATCCTATATTATTATATACGCAAAAAATCTCAGTAAAGTTGATTCAGTGTCAATTTTAGTTTGGTACATTTTGAGAATGTGCTATGTCTTATAATATTTGGTTTTACTTCAAAAAAACACTTATCATATACTCATGATCAGAAATTATGTATGGATTTTTGCTCCTTTGTAATTTGAAATTGTATCATATAATTCAATTGGTTGAAATAAACCTTTTAATTAAACTAGCAATCTAAATACAGGTTTACGTACCGTGATATGTTTATCAGATTAGGATTCACATTCAGGCGTGTAGTAAAAATGGAATGTAAAATGTTGGGGTCCCTCAAAATATGGCGATGTGGTCAAAAAATCAACTATTTGGATGTGATATTTCTTAAAGTTAACTGTTTAGTAATTGCCACGTTTATTGTTGCAGAGCGATTGCACCAGCGATTACAGTAATGTCGAAAGTTGGGAGTTGTGGCACGAGTGGTATAGGCAGCCGCCCGTCTATCGCCAATGCTACTAACATAGACACCCTGCTCACTGCCACCG
Organism: Euproctis similis; assembly: GCA_905147225.2. Lineage (NCBI taxonomy): Eukaryota > Metazoa > Arthropoda > Insecta > Lepidoptera > Erebidae > Euproctis > Euproctis similis. Next base: position 8,349,500 of record LR990107.1, read on the forward strand.
ACAGGGAAGAGAAAATCAATTCCCCACCAGAACCTATACAAGATAAAACTGCATTCATTTTCAATAATCTGAGCCAGTTAAACTTGCAAACAAAATGTGAAGAGCTCAAGGAAATAATAACTGATGAATATTATCCGTGGCTGTCCCAATATCTGGTCATGAAGAGAGCTTCTATTGAACTCAACTTCCATCCATTGTATTCTAATTTCCTTGACGTTCTAAAGATTCGTGAGGTCAACAAGATGGTGACCAAAGAAACCTATAGAAACATTAGAGTTTTACTGCGTTCAGACAAAGGTATAGCGAACTTTTCTGACCGTTCGCTTCTAAAAAATCTTGGACACTGGCTTGGTATGCTAACGTTGGCGCGAAATCAACCAATATTACACGTTGACATAGACCTGAAAGCCCTTGTACTTGAAGCATATCACAAGGGGCAACAGGAGCTGCTATATGTAGTACCATTCGTTGCTAAGGTTTTGGAATCGTGCGCAAAGAGCGTCGTATTTAAACCTCCTAACCCGTGGACGATGGCTCTTATGAATGTGTTAGCTGAACTGCATCAAGAACCAGACTTGAAACTTAATTTGAAATTCGAAATAGAAGTATTATGTAAGAATCTCGGCTTGGATATAGCAAATTTAAAACCTGCTATTTATTTGAAAGATCCAGAGAAGTTAAGGTTGATCGAATTTCAACTCTCACAACCTAAACCTAACAAAGAAGCTGCAGCTACAGTAATGCCGGTGAATCAGGCTATAGTGCAAGCACCGCCCATGCAAATGATGGTCCCACCACCAATGATCCCCGCGGAAGACATGGCGGTGACTGCCCCGACACCCACCAGCGGCTTAGTTTCCAATGACCCTGCGCTAATGGGAGTGCTGGGTATGCCCGAGCCGAGATTCAATTACTTGGATGTAAACGTGTCCTCGACATCTGCATTTGGCCACAAGATTTCTTTCAATCACCACATAATACTTTTTCAAAATTACCCCCACTTGAAGCAGTTCGTGAAGCCAGCAATCGAAAGATCAATCCAGGAATGGATTCACCCAGTTGTTGATAGGTCTATAAAGTACGCTTTGACTACGTGTGAACAGATAATTCGAAAAGACTTTGCGTTGGACCCTGATGAAGTGCGGATGCGTACATGCGCTCACCACATGATGCGGAACCTCACGGCGGGTATGGCGATGATCACTTGTCGGGAGCAAATCATAAGCACCATCAGTACTAATCTCAAGGCAGCGTTCGCCACCGCTCTCTTGCCCTCCACTCCACAGCAGGTTGGTATTATCATTCTACATTTGTTATGTGCCTTAACATCTCCTCCATATTCTCATGGAAAACATACAAATCTATTCGTATCAAGAGCGAATACAGGGCCGAGGACCTTCCACGGACCCATTAGATTGGTGATAAATACTATTTTATTTAATTCCTGGGTATTTAATATTGGTTTGGGTAACATACTACGTACGTTATCATATATGTTACATTATATTGCTGTACATATGCTATTCTGGATCGGGATCTTTTTTACTTATTCTCTATTCCATGGTATAACTAACAATCATCAACAATAACCTAACTTAGGTTTTATAACACAATAATATATAATTATATTTTTCATGTAATTAGATAATTAATATTAATAGTTAATATCGACGCCCCCAAGCAATAACCCAGAAATAGCACTGGATTTTTATTATAATTTCAAATTTGTCATCTGTGGGCTAGGACTAGCGTATTTTTTTTTCTACGGTTAATTACAGAAATATGACCAATGACAGTTTTATCATGCGGAACTTTTATTGCATTTATATACTACATTTTTTTTTAAATGACAATTTTAAAAATTAAATTGTTTTATAGTAATACCCCAAACTTTAATTTGATACATTTAAGATGGCATAATAATAACTCACTGAATATATAGCTAAAAACCACAAAACATTTTCTCCTGAAAATACAGTGTTTTGCGATTACTGGGTTATTGGCCGGGGATATAATAATATTAGTTAGCTGTAATAATATTAGGTGCCTGCAAGAATCAAGCTGCACAATCAACAGCAGCTGAGTTTCTAACATCTGGTTGGGACTAACATTGATATAATATGTACATTTACCTAAGATACTTGGAACTGAGAAGCAATTTTGCCTGCATGTTGGATTTCTCCGCCTCACTACACTAACAACATAGCTTGATAGCTTTACGTCCGCATCCAGGTGTGGACTACAAGGATATAATAACCAATATTTTTTTTACTATCGTATTAATAGTTTTTGGTATTTCAGAAGGAGATTATAGAAAGTGCAGCTGCTGTTCTAGCCACAGAAAATATGGAGTTGGCGTGTGCGTTTATACAGAAGACGGCCGTGGAGAAGGCGCTGCCGGAGTTAGACAAGCGTTTGCTGAACGACTACGAAATGCGTAAACTGGCTCGTCAGGAGGGACGCCGGTACTATGACCCTATGGTGCTGTCGTATCAGACAGAACGACTGCCAGAAAGGGTTCGTTTACGTGTCGGTGGGCCTACCGACATTCAGATTACTGTATACGAAGAGTTTGCATGTAACATTCCCGGATTCACTCCAGTTCGCGACGTTGGTGCCTTCACGCCGAAGCCGACGGCCCAAGAACAGATTTCCCAGCTCACCTACAGCCAGGTCATGAATCCGACACAAATGTACGGAACGGATGAAATGGGCGCTCTGATCTCGGCCGCTGAAGTGTTCCTCGGCAACTGTATAGCTGTTGCCTCCCTCGCAGTACAAGTTGCGAACATGCATTCCCTGCTTGAATGTCTCTGCATCGCTCGGCGGAACAGAGATTTTGTGTCTGGATGTGCTTTGCTGCAAAAGGTAACATTGTTATTGATAATGAAAAAACAAAACAGCTATGCGGAAGTCTAGATTTATAAGCTTTTAATTTCTCATTTCTTCTTTTTGGTTTCTCCTTTGTTCCGCATAACCTAATATTCCAACAGTCCACTTACGATCACCTATATTTGAGTTTGAGTTTTCTTAAAACCGTTTAAGTTCATTTACAATATAATTTTGGTATTATGAGCCTCATGAAATCGTTCTCAAGCGACATGGCTTGTGGACATCTTATGTGATTTAATATTAATATAACTCTTATATAATTGATAACAGGCGGTAGAGGGGCTGATGGACGGCCACATCGTCCAACCGGGCACCAGCAGCGAACATGTTGAAATGATGGCGCGTTATCGAGACATTCACCTTCGAGTTCTCAAGTTGCTGGAAGACGCACGAGTCTACGGCCACGTTTGGACCACCAAACAGATCACATGCTGCATCACAGAGTGCCGAGAGGAACTTCGATACAATATCGAAGCGGTCGACTGTCTCGTCAGGAACCATCTTATCAACCTGCCACAGGTCTGGTCCATTTGATATTTTTATAAGTCTACATATCATCATCATCAAAGATAAGTGTAAGCTAAATATTTGTTTATCCCGTAGTATGTGTTAATATTGAGTAGTTCTAATGATATCTTCTCTATCGCCATTGATATATGAATGGTGCTGTTTGTTCATGAGAAATGTTGTTTGTCTCCAGTACGACCTGGCGTTGGCGCACATGATGGACAGCGGCAACAACTACATGGCTGTGGCGTTTGCCATGCAACTCGTGCAGTTGTATTTAGTGGACGACAGGAATAACATCTATGTGAATGAATCCGATTTGTACCACACTACGGAGACACTGGTCCGTGTGATGTCGCACTCACGACAGCCTCCTCCAGAGGGTCTCGGAGCGTTGATTGAGACCCTGCGCGTCAATCAAGATCCCAGCGCATACTTGGGAGAGAGGTCGCCACTGGGACCCACCGCTCATATCCACTCTGGAATCATTCAAGTTCGCGTAAGTTTTTTTTTTCATATCATATTAGTACACTACAAGAAATAACGGCTACTTGCGTTATTGACTACAATCGCTTACAACAAATAATTTGATTGTTCGATCACAGGCACAGAATTATGACGACCCGCCTGGCCTGCAAGAGAAAACGGAGAATCTTCTGCGCGAGTGGCGCAGCGTATTGATGAGCACACTCACTGAAATCGAACTGTCACAAAACTTTAATTTATATGTTCACCGTATGAATATGAATGGAATTCTCAAATCGGACGATCTGATTATCAGAGTATTCAGGATTGCAACGCAAATGTGTGTTGAGAATGTTTATCAGCAGCTGAACGAGGACAGGATGAATCCACCGACTGCGCCCAAACGGGACAAATATTACGGCATGTGCGATTCGTTCATCAAACTTGTATCGCTGCTCATAAAGAACACGCCGGATGCAGGCAATCCTACACCGAAGTTGAACCTTTTAAACAAGGTCAGTTTATATGAATATTAACTTTTAACATCACATCTCGATGAAAATCAGTGTCTTAGATTAACTTGTTAATTCATTCTAAACTTACGAAGGGCCATCCGATGTAAACAGCCAGACCATAATAAATAAATAGATAGAAATAGCAAAAACTGTAGTGAATATTGCTTATCAATTTAAACCTAGTTTATATAGTTTTGTGTTTAAATATTCCTAGATCCTGGGAATAATCGCAGGATGCCTGCTGCAAGATCACGAGGAGCACGGCGCAAACTTTCAACAGCTGCCGTATCACAGGCTGCTGCTAGTTCTGTTCTTGGACATGAACATGGCTGAGCCTGTCTTAGAATCTATGAACTACCAGGTGCGTATTTTCTTACATGCTTTATAATTTTTCATCTCGACTAATATTATAAATACCAATGTTTTCTTATTTTTCCGTTACCTAAATATGGATTTGTTCCCATTTTATTAAAAAAAAACATGATACTTCAACAGGTTCTAACAGCTTTTTGCCATACTCTTCGCATCATTCGACCGAATGTCGTCCCAGGATTCGCATACGCCTGGCTGGAGATTGTCGCCCATCGCGCCTTCATCAATCGTGTCCTCGCCGTGACACCGCAACAAAAGGTACCTACAATCATCTCATTTAAACTCGTACAAATTAGAACCATTAGTTCAGGTACTAGAGTAGACAGGTGTAGGGTCGACGCCAATAGGGGTCGTAATTGCATTGAACTAATGTGTTGCATAACTTCAAACCAAAAGTATTACATGTTGATTGACCTCGAGACTGTCTCATAGCTATTAACAGTGTTATTATTATTATAACATATACCAGACTAAATTATTTAAATACTAAGTTATTAAAACAGTCTGATAAAAAATTGCAAGTGATTTCGAGTTGGGCAAACATTACAGATGAAAATTTCCTTTTAATACCAATTAGCCATGAATTCTTACAAGCAATGTGAAAATAGTATTTGAGGTCATCCCTTCTACGATACAGTGATTTTTTAAATATATTACGGTTTGACTTATGCACTTGGAAAGGGATTTATTTGCCTTATATACTTAGCTACAGTGAAAGGTATTTCTTTTCCGGAATAATAAAAAAAAAATGAAAATTGTAAGAGGTTGCGCTCGATAATATAAAAGTGCCACTAACTTATCTGCTCATGCGTAGGATTTACTGTATTTCTGATATATAACCTTTAACTAATCCTAATCCAATAATAATGCAACCTTTTTGTTTTGTCGCTAACGAATTCTGCACGTGACATTATTAATAATTTCATTTCAATTGTGAAATCAATCTTTTTCTTATTTAAGAACGTGCTTATAAGAAAGTATATTTACTTATCGTCAGCAACACTAGCCTTTCTAAAACAACAAAGTATTTGTGTGGCCAGCGAAATTACAATAAATATTATTACATAAAATGGCGTCGGTAGTTTTACATTTATCCGCCTGGATAGATGAGTTTTTGGCACTGCACTAATAAATATGCTCTTTTTAATTTTGAAAATAAAACTGTTTTTATTGAAAGTTAATCATTTTCAATCAGTTTTGGATCTTTCATGCTGTTATAGCCATGTTTGATTTCATTGCTCAGAAACACTTTATAACTGATTTGTTTGTTGTTTTAATTACTCGATAGTTGCAGATGTTTCTTTGTAACAAAGTTAACTAAACATCATTGTTAAAATTAAAACATGTCTCTATAATAACCAATATACTCTATAATAATTAATAAATTATTCACATCTTACTTGACAATGTGTGGATGATAATCTTGTGTACTTTTTTGTGATCTTTACACTTTAAACAATATTTTAAACTTTAAACAATGGTTTAGAGTAAAGCTATAGTTTAAAGTTTACTTAAAATAAAGTGTCAAGCAATGGAATCGTAAACATTGTGTGTAAAAAATGGTTTTATTTTCAACACTCTGATGTTTCTGTGAATATCAGAAAACATTGTGTTTTTATTTTAATAAATTCGTTTAAACGCTAAATCATTTTCGGAATTTGCCCGGGACGACGTTGGTATTTGTAGTGCTTTCATTTGGAATTACGCACACAGCTAAAATATGCGTTGGCTCACATCATTGTATTTCTACAATTTGCATTTAAATATTAATTGCAGTTGTATTTTGTTGATATAATATATACATATCAACTAATATATAGGCTATATTAAATAGTTCTCATACAATCATTGTAGAATTAAAGTTTTGATTTAAATATAGTGATTTGAATCATCAGCTCATCACGAATTCATTGTAAACAAAATTATATACCCATTTAAATTTATCTAATGCCAATAGCAGACGATGTTAATTTTTATTCCTATTCATATTATATTGAACAAATGATTTTCTTGTGTAAATCAACACAAACGGTTGACGTTTCAATTTTCAATCGTGTGAGATATGTATTGTAATGTAATGTCGAAAATCAAAATATCCTTTTATGCTTATTGCTTAGCAATAATATTGTTTGGATTTGCTGTTAATTTTTTTTTAATATATACACAAACGACACGTGTAACTTAGCAGTGATGCGAGTGTATAATTTTTAATTTGGTTCCACGAATTCCGCAAATGAATCTGGCGCTCTATGAGCGAGCAGAATACCTGGGACACGGTTTCTTAAATGAAAGTTTGTCATCATCTTCCTACCTCTATTCCTGTCATTTGTAATAGGCACAAAAGTGCTTTCTGTTCCCACACTTACCTATCATTCGCTTCTACAACCACACTTAAAGGAAAAGGTGTTTTAATAAGCAAAGACAATAGACGGCTAATTTTATTTTTTTCTTTTCGTGCGCAATTTATATTAATCAATCCTTTTTCTTTAGTAGCCTCAGAGAAGTTACAATACTTCATCTCAAGTAATTACAAAAACATTTTTTTATGACAACCAGTTACAAACCTGTCCTTGATTCCCCCTTTCCTCAATTGTTGCATATTTAAAGCTCTGATATAAAAAATTACTCAATTTTTCACTAATGATGATCATGAATTAGAGACAACATACTTGTGGAAACTTGTGTCAGAAAAAGGTATTTTGTATCGCCTCTGTCACGATATCCTTTCTTGATTCAGCTGTGTACTAATTACAGCTGTGTGTACAAAAATCAGTGAGTCAAAATTTTTCCGTACTAACTTTCATTTTTAATCAAAAGATTATGTTATATTATGTATATTAAGTGTTATTATATGTACTATAATATAATCTTCTTGGTGTGTGCACATACTGTTTCTATAAATTATATAATCTTTAAAATAAACCATTAACAGAATTAACAAACCTTTACATATCAATGACAGAAGAAAATTTGTTAACTTACAAAATGGCAAGAGTGTTTATTTGTGCTGTGAAATTTGAAATGTCAATAAAATTTCAAGTTCATTATATTCATATATATTCCAAATTTAGTTTTGATACAAATTTATTATTTGTTTTTTATTTTATTTTCATTTTTATGTCGACATTTTTTAGTTTCATTATGAATTAACAGAAATAAACCATCTCTTAGTTCAAATTGCTATACACATCTTTTTGGAAAATGTACTTAAAAATCTGATTTATTTTGATTCTAATAAAATAAATTACCATTTGGGTTCTTTAATAGTACAGTTTTATAACAATACCATTGCACATATTATTTTTAAATTGCTGTTTATAACAAAACGTTTGGATTTTATTTAAATAAGATAAACTTCAATATACCAACCCGCCTAAAAATTGTCAAAAGCATATTGTTTAAACATAAAAACAAGGATTTAATAAATAGAGAAACGATTATTTTGATTAAATAATTGTAAAGTATAGACATCTAGTGTCAAACTTGTGCAACACAATTGAAATGTCACTTCAAGAATACATATTAAACAAGTCACATTGTAATCTTACTTAATTTCCTAAATCCCTAATAAAGCCCATGACTACAACGTTACATGGTGTCAGAAGTGGGGTAATACATAAGAAAGTTATAAAATGTCTACAAACGACGCAGTATCTGGAATAAAGCCGCCAGCTAACCTACAAATTGACTCGGACAAACCAACGTGTTGGAAAAAATGGTTACAACAATTTCAGTGGTATTCAATCGCTATTCAACTTGATAAAAAGCCAGCCGAAATCCAGGCAGCAACATTTATGGCAGTGATAGGCCCAGAAGCGATCGAAATATACAACAGTTTTAATCTCAGCGAAGCTGACAAAAATAACCTACAAAGTATTATAGACAAGTTTAAAGAGTACTTTGCACCAAAAACAAACGTATCCTTTGAAAGATACATATTTTTTAAAATTGTACAATACGAAGATGAACAATTTAACGAATTTCTAATCAGAATAAAAACTCAGGCAAGTAAATGCGAATTTGGTAATTTGCTTGATGAAATGCTGAAAGACAAGATAGTGTTCGGAATCCGATCGAATCAAGTAAGAGAGAAATTATTAACTGAAGATAAACTAGACTTGATGAAAGCCATAACAGTGTGTAAAACCAGTGAACAAGCTTCCAAACAACTAGACGAGTTCGAAGGTAAAAATAAAGAAGACAAAGTATTAGTCGTGAGAAATAAAGGTCACAAAAATAAACAAAATGAATATTTTGACTGCAAGAGATGTGGCACAAACCATAAATTCAGAGAATGTCCCGCATTTAACAAACCATGCACTAAGTGCAATAAAAATGGTCATTTTGCCAATATGTGCCGCACTAAGAAATATAATCCCAAACAAAAAAATAGAGTGAATACAGTAGAAGAAAACTCAAATAGTTCCGAAGATGAAGTATACATATCGACTATAAATGCCAACGAAAAGAAAGACTGGACAGAAAAAATACAAGTGGGTGATGTGAAATTCATTGCCAAACTAGATACAGGAGCACAATGCAATGTGTTACCAAGACACATAATGAACAGAACAAAGGCAAATTTGAAACCAAGCCGAACAAAAAATTTAATAAGTTACACAGAAGATAGAATGGCAGTTCTGGGTGAAGCAGAGCTACTTTGTAAAATAAAAAATATAGAAAAAAACATTATATTTAAAATAGTTGAAGAAAAGGTCACACCGATCCTAGGACTGAACACTTGTGAAAAATTAGAACTTATTGCAAGAGTGAAAACACTGAAGGAATGTAAAGATGACATCTTCAACGGACTAGGCTGCTATAAAAACTATGAGTATGATATTGACCTAATTGAGAACCCAAAATTTGAAATAAAACCAGCAAGAAGAATCCCACATGCTATAAGAGATGAGGTAAAGCAAGAACTTGAGAGAATGGTGAAATTAGATGTCATAAAACCAGAAACTGAGCCTACTCCTGCGGTAAGTCCTATTGTAATTGTAAGACAAAAAGGCAAATTAAGAATCTGTATAGATCCATCAGATGTAAATAAAAACATACTGAGGCGACACTTTCCACTTGCTACTATAGAGGAAATTTCAGCAGACATTAAAGGTTCTAAATTCTTCGCATTATTAGATTGCACAAAAGGTTTCTGGCAGATTAAACTTTCAGAAAGAACACAAAAAATATTAACTTTTGCTACACCATGGGGAAGATATTCTTTCAAAAGACTTCCATTCGGAGTATCATCAGCACCGGAAATATTCCAAGAAATTTTAACAAATTTGCTCAGTAAAATCAAAAATGTAAGAGTATCAATCGATGACATATTTATATATGCAAAATGTAGAGAAGAACTTCAAAAAACTGTTAGTAAAGTCATAGAAATACTAAAAAAATCAGGCTTCAAACTTAACAAAAGTAAATGCATTTTTGAATCAGAAAGAATAAAATTTCTGGGACACATTGTTTCAGCAGACGGACTTGAAGCAGACCCAGAGAAAGTAGAAGCTATACAGGCAATGAAAACACCAACAAATAAAACAGAGCTACAGAGACTACTAGGTATGATCACATACCTAAATAAATTTATTCCAAGAATGTCAGATTTAACAAATCCACTGAGAGACTTATTACACAAAAACACAAGTTTTATATGGGATATTCATCACGAAGAAACTCTGAACAAAATAAAACAAGTTCTTCGAAGTCCTCCAGTGTTGAGACTATATGATGTAAACAAACCTGTAACACTAAGTGTAGACGCAAGTTCAAAAAATCTCGGTGCTGCACTTCTTCAAGAAGGACAACCAATAGCCTATGGAGCAAGAGCATTAACTAAGTCAGAAGAGAACTATCCACAGATTGAAAAAGAAGCACTTGCTATACAGTTTGGATGTAAAAAGTTCCACGAATATGTCTATGGTAAAGAACTGACAGTGGAATCAGACCACAAGCCACTTGAGACAATCTTCAAGAAAAACATACAATCTGCTCCAGCGAGATTGCAACGCATAATATTTAATCTTGCACCATACGCACCAAAAGTCATATTTAAAAAAGGCACAGAAATACCCTTAGCAGATTTTCTTAGTCGAGACTGTGATGCATCTAATCTGAAAAATGAACAAGAAGAAAACATGACAGTTGCAGTAATACTACCTATGTCACTTGATGCAAAAAAGGAGTTGATTACAGCTACAAAGAAAGATCCACATTTACAGTTATTACTTCAGACAATAATACAAGGATTTCCAGAAACAGTCAGTGAACTACCTAAAGAATTGCAACACTATTTTAACTTTAAAGAAGAATTGAGCTATCTCAAAGGAATAATTTTCAAAGGAAATAAAATTGTAGTACCAAAATCACAGATCCCGAAAATGCTAAAGAATATTCATCAAGGACATGCAGGTATACAAAGCTGTTTAAGAAGAGCACGACAAATTCTTTACTGGAAGGGACAACATGACGACATCATAAAACTAGTTAAAACCTGCTCCGTCTGTGAACAAACACAAAAAGGCAACATTAAAGATACAGTGCTAGTTAAAAATATTCCTACACTTCCATGGCAAATAGTTGCATCTGATCTATTTGAATTAAAAGGAAAAACTTACCTCGTAATCTGTGACAGCTACTCTGGATATATAGATTTTCAACAGCTAAAAGGTCAGTCTTCATATGAAGTTATAGAACAACTAAAAAGATGGTTCGCTACACATGGAATACCAGAAGAGCTACAAACTGACAATGGGACACAATACATGTCTAGAGAATTCAAGATCTTTCAAAGAGAGTGGGAATTCAATCATGTCACATCTAGTCCACATCACCATCAAGGAAATGGGCTCGCTGAAAAAGCAGTTCAAGTAGCCAAAAACATATTAAAAAAATGTAGTATTGACAAGTCTGATGTTCAACTGGCTTTATTAAACTGGAGAAATACACCAAGAAATAATATTCTAGGTTCACCCAATCAACGTCTATACAGCAGAATAACCAGATCTCCATTACCTACAAAAGACAGTAACCTAAAACCAAAAATAAAGCAAGGAGTTGCTGCCGAACTAAAACGATTAAGAGAAGAACAAGCTAACTACAGTAATAAGCACACTAAAAGACCAGACCAATTTGAGATTGACGAAAAAGTCAGACACAAAGTTGCTCATCGCCAATGGGAAGGGGCAAGAGTGATAGAAAAGCCTGAAGGTCTCCCAAGATCTGTAATCATTAAAACCAATCAAGGCCAAATCCTACGTAGAAACTTCAGCCATCTGCACAAGACACAAGCAGACATAACCAGCAACAGAGTTGTAGTTCCTGAAACTAAATACACAGATGAACCAATAGCACAAGAGACTCCAGCACAAGAACAATCAGCAGTTGTCCCTAAGTCACCCCCAGCATCAACAAGTTCCTCACCAAACACTTCTGATCATTTGCAGAAAACAAACCCGGCTCAACCAGCGTCAGCAATAAGATCATCAAGATTTGGTAGAATAATCAAACCAATAAATAGACTTGATCTTTAATAATACTTAAACTAGTAATTACTATATTATTTTATTAGTTATATTAAGTTAACATTATAAAATTACAATTTATAATTATATGAATAACTAGTTTACCATTCACAATTAAATGTATGATTCAATATTGTCTTCATGGAAATTAAAAATTAATAAGCATATTAAGTCAAATGTAAGTTACAAAGAAAGGGAGATGTAAAGTATAGACATCTAGTGTCAAACTTGTGCAACACAATTGAAATGTCACTTCAAGAATACATATTAAACAAGTCACATTGTAATCTTACTTAATTTCCTAAATCCCTAATAAAGCCCATGACTACAACGTTACAATAATAAATAACACAATTTGTAAGACCATCTTTGCCGTTGATATGTAGTCAAATACATAATTTAATGCACAGATCGCCTTATTAAATGAAAGTTACACGATTTTGAAACTAATCTATGTTATTATATATATAATAATAATAATATTGTGATTTTCGATATTGTGTTCTAATAATAATTTGTTCTTTTTTTAGCTGCTTTCCAAGCAGGAACCTGCTAATGGCAAAGTATAGCAGTCATTCTTTATTAAATTAGTTTGTTTCTTGTGTATCGATTAGATTTTGCGAGCTTTGCATAGATTGGATATCACCATAATTTTAATTAAATACTTTGCTTTTAGTTTATTACATATATCATTTTAGTAGCATTCGTAGTATTTATCACATATTTCTAATTTATTCGTCTATATTTATAGCAAACGTTTTGTGCATGGACAATAACCAGTTAGTTATTATAGTATGCATTTATCATGTATTCATAACAAATATTAATAACATTATTCAGAATATAATAATTTATTACATGTGTCCAATTACGTGAATGTTCTGGCTGATAATTGGTATTGGCATTTTAATGATCGAAATATTAATGATTATCGATATAATCGAATGATTACTTGTTTATTTTGAACAGTTTTAATTTAGCATAGTTGCAATGGTCAGAGTTTTCACTTTTTTGGACTTGTAAGGTCCAAGCAGGTAACATCATGGTACCATTAACTCATTTATTGCTGTTTCATTTACAAAACGTTCAAAATTAACTAAATTTGAGATAATAAACCAATAGCTGACGGTAGCATGATATATTATGTAGAATAACATCATCTAAATTGAAATAGAAGTAGTTAGTCGCTCATATGTAGAGACCATAGCCGGCATCGTTTATTCACTTACAATAATACAAATTTATGCTTCGTTTTTGTGGTTCCGTAATCAAACTGTAAAAATGAAACTCTATTATGAAGACACCGTTTTTCTGTCTGACATACTGTATCCCGACAAAGAACGAACATAAACAGATAAAATTTTGTATTTCTGTTGCCATAACAAAAAATAAAATAGATTATAAAATTAAAAATTATAACAAATTCTTAAGACGGGACACAACAATTTTTTTGTTGTTTAACAATAATCATTAGTTTTTTCTTTACCGGACTAAAGATATGTTGTAAGGGTAATGTGATCGAGCCTAATACATGTTTGTACTTCTTGTATCGATCGGTCAGTAGCCTGGGATGGCTTTATAGCTGAATTGAAAATATGTGTCTTTGGTATTAAATGTTTTAACCTTAGCATTCCAAGGTTATTAGTTAGAAACACCACCTTTCTGGTACAATGTAATGCGTGGACCCCTGTCTTGTGACCTCCTAAATGTTTTTATTACAATTGCATCCTTCCCCATGACCCCGTTTGGCACTAAAATGTTTGCAATACTTGGACTTGGACTAGGGAAACTACTATTGATTACTTTTAAATACATTATCCAAATGAAAACCAATGACTTGGCGCTTATTTTTATGTAGATAATATTCTTAAAAAAAAAAAAAATAATAACGCCTTTGAGATTTTGTCATGAAAAATGTGCTCGCCATGTCCTTGTCTAAAGTTTTGCAAGCGTTTTACTTTGGCTAAGTTCATACTTACACGTCTGCAAAATATATGTAATAAGACAAGATTATTTTACATTTTTACCCGACCGCGCCCGAAAAAAGATCGATTATTAAAAAAACTTTAGGTATTCAATACATATCTAAATATGAACTTGGTCAATAAAATCTGTTAAGATGGACAAAAATTATTAGTGAGTAGTTAATTTGAACCCGTTTAGGTTCAACACTGAAAACTGAGTCTGATGTAAACTTTTATTGATTTTTATGTTAGTAGTGGCAGTGCCTATCGAAAAGGTCTTTTCCAAAGTGATGTTGGGTATAGGTGTCGGCACAAAGGTATGAACGGCATTGGTCAAAGTTTGCTCCTAACTGTTCCTATTTGGTTATATGCATTGAAGGTGTACAAACGCCTTTAGCTGTATTCTACTCATTCACATTCACTTAAACTTTAGTGAACAACGCCGACATCAATGAAAGACCCGTTTATGGATTTTAGGACCGTTCATTCAAGTAATCTTTACAATCATCTATAACAATTATTTGTGGGCTAACACTATGCTTAAGTGGAGCTATCGAATATTATTACAGTTTGACTTTAGTGCCAGCACCTATACTTTGTAAATAATAAATCCCCTGAAGTGTCCTCAATCCAATTACATACGTTTTTATGTTAATATATGGCTTTTAGTGTTTTTGTGTCACAAAACAATTGTTCTGTTTATTAAACAATCTTGATATTGTCTTATTCAATATAAGAATCGATATCAAACATTTATTAGATGCATTTTTTATTCGATTTAAAATAAATTTAATTAATTAATTGATCAAGATTGTTTGCCAGATAAAACAATTAAAGGGTAGTAAGTTGTTGTATGTGTGTTACGAGTGTTAAACGGTGTAATATTAAGAGTGCTCATTTATTTTCCAGGGCTGGGGGATGTACTCGACGCTGCTTATCGATTTGTTCAAGTTCCTCGACCCGTTCTTGCGTAACACGGAATTGGCGTCACCAGTAATGACACTGTACAAGGGTACTCTGAAAGTCCTGCTCGTTTTGCTGCACGACTTTCCCGAGTTTTTATGCGACTACCATTACGGTTTCTGTGACGAAATACCACCGAATTGTATACAGATGAGGAATCTCATCTTGTCAGCGTTCCCTAGGAACATGCGCCTCCCTGATCCCTTCACGCCAAATCTGAAAGTGGATTTGCTCGCCGAAATCGCACTACCACCGCGTGCGGTTATTAATTATACCACAATTATTCCGGTGTCGCAGTTCAAAAAAGATTTGGACGCGTATTTAACGGCACGATCTCCGGTCACATTCCTGTCGGAGTTGAGGAGCAATATGCAGGTTGGTTCACGACATTAGGTTTGCCAAAATCGAAACGAGTTCACACCCCGTATATGATGATCTCTTTTGGATTTAACTCTATAAACCTACAATCGATTTATAATTATTTAAATGATATCAACTGGCATCTGTATTTATAAATCGTAGTTGAATTCCAGATATTATCGGCAGGTCTTTATTATCTGGGGCTTGGGTCATTCAGTTAGTGGATCATGCTTGAGATTTAATATTTGTTGTTAATATATAGCTTTTTACGAAAGTATAATAATAACGTATAAATGTCAAAAAAAATAACACGTGCCCGTATTCGTATACTACACTTTGCGTACGCGATGTTACGGGTTTGTATCATATTCGTATCGTTTCCCTATTGAATATAGCTTGAAAAGTTTAGAATGTCTACATGGCTGCTGCAGAATGTGTAATTGCAAGCAATTGTTTATCAGTATGGTATTTAATATTCTGTATATCAAACTGACTAAAGAATGAGTTAATGTTTTAATTTTCTTAGGTGGCCAATGAACCAGGTCGTCGCTACAACAGTCAGCTGATGAACGCCGTAGTTTTGTACGTGGGCACTCAAGCCATCGCGCACATCAGATCCAAGGGTCAGACACCCAACATGTCAACGATAGCACACTCTGCTCATATGGATATCTTCCAAAATTTCACTGTAGATTTCGACTTCGAAGGACGGTAAGATCAATTTAAAATTGCCCATTTTACATTTTTTTTACTTTAATTATTTTTTTATTTTATCTATGTATTTAGATTAGATGTTTATAAGATTTATAAGCTTACACAACTAATTTGCCCTTTAAATGTCTTAAGATGTTTAATTTTATTTTTATGCAAACTTTATAGTGGCTAACTAAAGAATGGGTGTTTTGAAATAGCATTCCTGGAATACAATTAAAGTTTAATTTTTTTTTGTCCACAGTTATTTGTTCCTAAACGCCATTGCGAATCAACTGCGTTATCCAAACAGTCACACGCACTATTTCTCGTGCTGTCTACTATACCTATTTGCTGAAGCCAACTCTGAGGCTGTCCAAGAACAAATTACCAGAATGTTGCTGGAACGGCTCATTGTGAACAGGCCTCATCCATGGGGACTGCTCATCACCTTCATCGAGCTGATAAAGAACCCCAACTACAAGTTTTGGTCGCACGAGTTTGTCCACTGCGCACCAGAGATTGAGAAGTTAGTATTATCAATTTAATTAAAATATGCCAACAATGAAATTAGTAATAAATAAATAATAATTAACCAATTTCAAACATAAGAATATATTACTTAACATAAACACGCACACCTCATTGTCTACCAGCAGCTCTATAGTATCTGGAACTTGATTTGTCAGGAATAAATATTTGTGTACTTACATAGGTACATACAATAACGCCTATTCCCATCGGGATAGGCAGAGACTACTTAATTCCATTTGCTAGGATCATGACACACATTTGTTGCTTTCTTTTATGGCTTTCATACATGCTCGCCGGTTGACGCCACTCTTAACCTGGCCTCTCATCAACACATCATTGATTTGACTGTGGTAGGTTCGTCTAGGTCGCCCTTTACCGGCTTGCCCTTTCACACTTGTCTCATATATTTAAAATATATACTTGTTATACGTAGCTTTGACTTGATCTCAACACCAGATATTATTGTGTGTACAATATTTGAGTAACATGCGATTGTATCGTCAGATTGTTCGCGTCAGTGGCTCGTTCGTGTATCGTGGACAAGACGGGTGCAGGAGGGGGGGAGCGGGAGATAGCAGAGTAGCGTTGCGCCACTTGGGAGTCTGTCCGATACGAGCACATATTTAGCTTTATCGAGAAAGGTCAGTCACAGTCATATAATGAAGGTTTCATCACCACCACATTATTGTGATCAATTTGACCCTATAAATAAGGTCACTAATGTCTGTACCAAGCCATGGTAACATAACAGAATTTCGAAGTCGTTTGAAAATATGTTAGATAGTTTCGAAGGTTAGATCAAAATAGAACGTTCTGATAAAGATTATTATACGAAAGCGACCCTGTCATTCTTATGAGTATCTTATATTGCTGAAATTAAGTTCAGTTCAAATTTATTATACAGATTTAAATTGAAAAACAGTTGAAGTCTACTCAAAAAAGCTCCCCATTTTTTAAATCTGTTTAAAAAAAGCTATCTGACTGTTAGCTTATAAATTATCACAATGCCTTATGTATGTATGTTTGTTTGTGAGCAGGCTTCCAAAGCAAGGCGGGCTCAAGTCAACCGCTACAGCCTCAGGCATCTACTTCTTCTCAACCCCCCAAATCACAACCGCTCCAGTGGAACAAACTGTTTAAGAAATAAACCTGTGGTGGACTATTTATTATTGTACATAAATTAATACATACATTGGTTAGTGATTATATCGATTGAAAAATCATCATACAATTAATTTCTCGTTGATAAACATATAAAAAAGAATATAGTCATAACATTTATCTGATTCAAACGCAATACACAATCCACTTAAACGGATGATTGATATATTATTTGAACCAGATATTAATAATAATATATAAATTAGCTCTTATTATACATTGTAGCATTTCTTCAACATAATACATAATATTTATTATAGGAAATTTGTGATTTCGATTGTAAAATTTTTGATAATTTATAAATGTATCTATAATTTCGGTTCACAATTGCAATTGTATTTATTAATAATTATAATTTGTACATTTAATAATTATTAATATGTTTTTTTGTTCTTTTTGGATTTTCATGGCACAAGAGCCGTTAAATTGTAAATGTGTAATGGCGATTGATTATGTTATTATTTCATATTGGGAATGAATCCTCTGTTATATTGTAAATTTGTAATGATTAATAACTGTTTGTATACGTCTGAAATTTATTTGTATTTAAAATTTACCCATATATTTGCAATAATTACTACATTGGTGTGATTGTAAGTTCTTATCATAATGCAATTAAGTCCAGGATATGCAATCTATGGAAGTGACACACTGTTATATTCTTCTTTCAAGTTATATTTATTGATATGTGGGTGAGTGTATTTAAAAAAAAAAAAACTTTCTGTGTGAATAATGTGTGTGTACGGTTATTGTATTAAAAAAGTAATCATAGAATTAAGCTTGACATTGTCACTGAATATTGTCTATTACCTACTACTTAATTTGCAGACGAAAATTCTCTGTCTAAAACCGAAAAATAAGAATATGCCCCAAATTTTGTTTGATGATTTATGTATTTTTATTTTTGTTATATTAATAGTATTGATTTATTATTATTTATACACGAATCTTCCATTTCATCACACGTTCGTTTAAAATTACAGTTAATATTCTTTAATATAATTATGTTAGTTATATAGTATCTCTTAATTATGTGTAGTTGTACTTGTAGCTGTTGGATGCGCATTTTCTTTTATTTTTTTATTTTCTTATGTCAACGGTTGTTAATATTCTGGAAATTAATTGTTAGTGACTATTTCAACTGTTATTTGATTATTTCTCGTTACCATAAGGAGTATATGTGTAATTATTATTCACTGGGAGCTTACGAGACCGCATATGTCTGATCAATCTGTTGTATTCACTGATTATATATTGCTACAGTATCCGATTAATAGTTAGTTTTTGGTTAATTTCAGATCATAATTTTTTAATATTATTACTATTTAACTATTTGGTGTTAATTAGTATTAATAACGCATAAAATGTAATAGCGACATGGTTTAGGAGTAGTTGATGGCTGTTGTCATATATATATATATATATATACCTATGGAAGTAGACTGGTTGGCACGAGTCGCAATATTTCTGAGGCACGGGGCGTTCTGTCGAGCGGCTCACTCGTAACTAGCTGCATAATAATTATATAGCGAGCCGATCGACAGCACGCCCGGTTGTTGATAATAACCCTAAAATATGTTTCTGCTAAGAAATTTAACAATAATAAATAAAGAAAAACGTAGTTTGTCGAATAAGTTGAATCGACTGATTAAAAGTAACAGCTAATTTGTGTTTGATGTAATTTTATTGATATCTTTACCAAGTAATAGTAGTTTTTGACTTACCCGCTACTGCCCGCACGGTGGTACTTGTTTGAGAATATTTCGATTATTAGTAGTAAATAAGTTTTTGACGAACGTTAGTTCAGGATGTAAAGTTTTCTAGATAATAATATCAATTTAATTACATAATTATGTGTATCCGTTGGTTTTGATTCGTTTTACAACCAGCGGTCTGCAGTCCGCTTGCGCCGATAGCCACGCGGTCGTAGTTTCTCTAGATTTAAAGCTAAAATTATCTATTATAAGCTGAACAAGCATATAATCACTTTTTTTTTAATAATGTGTTTAATAAAGGTATTTTTTCAATTTATTTTTTATTTTACTTCCTATAGTATATATTTAATATATATAGTGCGCAGGCCACATGGCTCGTAAAACCGACGAAAGACTTGGAAGAAAGGTTCTCGAGTGGCGACCACTAGATCCTACTAGATGTACTGACGACCTAGTGAAAACAGCTATGGCTAAGGGGGAGGCCTACGTTCGGCAGTAGACAGATCTGGGCTGATGATGATGATCAACTGGCATTATGTCTAGACCCGCACCACAATCACGACCACCCGGCTTTTTAAATACTGTAATCACGCCTTACCTGAAAGTGTAGGCAGCGGCTTTTAAGCCTCGTCTCGCCGTTATGTTTACCTCCTAAATGGAATAGGTAGCGAACCTATTGCCATACCGGGCACAAAGTTTTCAGTCATCGATATTTATCACACTCAACTTCCGAAAAGTCATTGGTTTGTGCTCGACCACTGTACCACCGAGACTGTAATATCTTTTATATCTTACATACATCTTTAAATACTGTAATATCTTCCAAAATATTTCTTCTGCTATGCATGTTATTGATCTAGAGTATCTATATTGTTGCTTGTTCATAATAGACAAATATACTTACTCCATATCGCGGATTTTTTGTAGACCTTGTTAAGATGGACCTTGTTTATGGCCGAAGCCGAAGCCGATTAATCGGCCAACTCCACAACCTTCGGCCGAACCCGAAGCCGAAGGTTTATAAACTACTAGTAATTTAATAATTTTCTTCAATATTATCCATAGCTAAAAAAGAATATCGGGTAAAGTGGCTCATGCCACTTTTCTCTCGGTGATAGAGGTATCCGCATTGAACTAAGTGCAGTCCAGTCCATCAGTCACTCACTCTTTCGTAACAGTTCGTTTAATTCTGATTGATTTCGGACCTTCGGCGGGACCTTCGGCTTCAGCCCAGAATCCGGCCGAAGCCGAAGATCTCGCTGAAGTTGGATTTTTGGCCGAAGGTGGCCGAGGCCGAAGCTTCGGTCGGACACTAATTACTGTAGAGTTTATCCAGCGTTTGCAGTTATAGCGACAGGGAGCTGTGTTTATCTACAATATATTAAGTATAGTAAGTAAGTATGTAATTAGTATACATAAAAACCATCATTTTAATTTTTAATCTACATAAATTCAAGCCTTTTCTACCTGAAGGGCAGTGGCTCTTAAGCGTCAACTCGCGGTTTACGTCCCAGATGGAATAGGTGGCGTAGCTATGTGCCATATCGGGCACAAAGTTTTTAGTCATCGATATTTATCACACATAACTTTCGAAATTAATTTCGAAAAGTCAGTGGTGTGAGCTAGGATTGGAACCCGCAATCTTTGGATTTAGAAGCGAGGACTGCGGACCACCGAGACTACTAATTTAATCTATTAATAAAACCGCATCAAAATCCGTTGCGTAGTTTCAAAGATATAAGCATATAAGGGGACAAACAGCCGAAAGCGACTTTATTTTATACTATGTATAATAATGATTCCCATTCTGTCCAATCATTAAAACTGTTTTAATGTAAGACGTAGGTACTCCGCATTGTTACCTGACAAGGGCGATGAGCATAAACATAAACACTGTCTAGTGCCTTGTCATCAAATACCTTTAGATAGGTATATATGGTGATAATATACGGTAGTGTCTACTATAGTAGAGAAAATATTTTATAAGAGCTAGACTGAATTAAAACAACTTTTTAGGATTGTATCGCGTTTATTTCTTATTTATTTATATTTATTTCCCGACGTTTCGAACTCTTTACAGAGATCTCTTACAGAGAGAGAGTAGTTTGTTTCATCCTGTTTTCCGTTTGCACTTGTATCTTGCATGAACATGTGGTAATAAAGTATTAGGTCCAGACGAGTTGCAAAGGAGACGCGGTGTGCGCCGTGCGGGATTGCGGGGGCATAAGATATAGCCTGTATTCCATGGGGTCGCCGCTGAGCGCCGCGGCGCCACTGTCGCCTGTCACCTGCGACGCCTTTGGCCGTCGGTACTCGGTCGTCGTTCCGTTACAAACTCCTGCGCCGGCGCATTCCAATTCAAAAATTCGTAATATAAAATTTTGTAAAACATAAAAGTTCTAACTGGTGTGTGATTGTATAACAGATATATCTATGTGCAAAAGGCAGGTGAGTGTTTTTATTTTTAATGCAATAAAGGCGAATTTCCTATTTACAAAGCATAATTACAGACAAATGTTGTTTAAACTTACTTTGTGTTTATGTTTTGCAAATAACAATTTACGCATATTATATAGTTATCGCTTTTGGTGCCTATCAAGTGAATTTTATGTTTTTAAATATAAATATAATTGCTTTTCGCGATGTAACAACTTTAAGATAGCTATTTTTTTTCGGCACCGCCTAAAATAAAAAAAAATGTTTAAATGTAACATGAAGGTAATAGGTAAAATATTGCAAAGTCTTCAAATTGGTTATTTAGTTTTTATTAGTAAGGCTCACATTGTTTGGTGCACAAAATATGAGATGGTGTTTTTATTATTAATTTAGCATTCTATTGCTCAAAAGATAAGGGTGATAATTGTGTCGATGGTTGTAGAGTCTAGGGGCGGTGGGGGAGGGGAAGGGACGTCGCGTCGCGCCGCCGTCACCATCCCAGGTAGCCTTATCGTCGCTATATAGATAATGCAACACATAAGGGATAGAATCATGCCTACACTGAGAATGCCTCAGACAAGCCTTGCTTTTTCGCGCAATCTAAATAACGGACCTACCTATATCAGATGTTTACTTACAGATTTGATGTTTTGATTACTTCGTATAAAAATATTAATATATTATAACAGAATTAGAATCGATTTAATATAAAAAATAAAATGACCATTATTTTGTTGGATCAATTTAGCGTTTTCGTAGTATTCGTCGATTATCGATCGAGTATCGATTATCGATTCTATGACAGATTCCCAGCAAATGAATTGAATTTCATGACTAGTTAATTGAGTAAGTTAATTATGTAACTAGATTGTTAATTTATGAAACATTCATAATCACAATTTTAGATTTTATTTACCCAACTTTATTACTTGTCCCGTCTGTTATATTGGTTGTTCTTAGTCGCTTGTAGGTCTGTACTGAACAAGCTTCACAGACGCAGGTCTTTGTACTTCCCACAGCGCTTCACAAGGCTTCGCTAAGGATAATTGAAATTGCGTATTATAGTAATTTCAATTATATATCAAATAATATCACGACTTTAAACTTGATTTTACAAAACTTATTTTAAACTAAATCAAAATTTATTATGTAGTTTAATAAATACGTTGTTGTAAAAAAAATATTCGGTATATTCGCAATGATATAATAAATTTAAATAAACTCACAAAACTTTCCAATATTTAAATGTTTTGTTACAATAAATATTAATATAGAGTCTTGGTGGTCCAGTGGTAGAACAGACGGCTTCTGATCCAGCGATCCAGGTTCCAATGACTTTTCGAAAGTTAAGTGTGATAAATATCGATGACTGAAAACTTTGTGCCCGGTGTGGTAATAGGTTAGCCACCTATTCCATTTAGGACTTAAACATAACGGCGAGACGAGGCTTAACAGCCGCTGCCTACACCTTCGGGTAACAAAAGGCGTGAAGTTATGTTATGTTATGTAAATGTTTTGTTACAATACATATTAATTAATATAATAAATAACAATGTTTAGTTATTACATATATACATCACTTCACGCCAAATCCCTTGCGGGGTAGGCAGAAAGATCAGAGCGCCATAGGACACGATCCTCACAGGCCTCACTCGCTTCTTTTACTTCCAAAACTCTCATGATACTCTCGTCGTCTTTTAAGAATTCTGATATCACCTTACTCCAGGAGTCGTCTTATGTGGTCATGGAAAGTGTATCGTGGCCGTTCTCGACTTTTACATCTATCCACTTTTACGTTTTATATCTGCTTAGTCAAGCTTGTATCATACATTGTTTTTACATGTCCGAACCGTTGGAACATGCCCCTTTCTTAGATACTTTTACGCCGACATCTCTTTCAATCCAACTTCCTTCGTCACAAGCGTGTTTGCAACGCGATCATCGAGTCACTCCATTTTACGCAGTGCCATAATTTCGACCGCGTTTATTGTTTTTTTTTATGGGATAGGAGGAGGCGGGAAGGATGGGGAAGGGGGGTGGGCCTCCGGGTACCTCTCTCACCGAACGAAACGCGGCATGAGCCAGTTTACGTCTTCTGAGAGGTCGTGGTATTTCACCGGTCGAGCCGACCCATTCATGCAGCGAACTGCTTGGCTCTACCACTGTTTATCCTACTTTCATGCACACTCTGCCATACCCAACTCTCACTTCCATAAATTAGCGTTGGGATCATTTACGCATTGTGAATTGCTATCTATATAACACAGTAACATTCAAAATGATTGTATGGTTTACGGTTTAAGACTCAAAATATATACAATCACTTACAGAGAAAATAAAATATTAAAATTTAAATTTAATTCCAATAACCAAACAACGTAGTTTAATGGAAGGGTTCTTGTTTCCGACCCTTCCGTTGGGTCGGAACCAAGAAACATGGCCTGGAAACTGTCCTTGGTCTGTCTGGTGACAAGAGAGATGATGCTGATAAGCCGATCTTGGACGTATGCTTGAAACGGAACCTCCTTGTGTCTAACACACTATTCCGTCATAAAGATATTCATACGTATACGTGGAGACGGAATGAACAAAAGAGTATGGTTGGTTGATCTGGTTCTGGTAGATAGTCCTCTCCGAAACACTAAGGGATACAAGAGCCTACAGAGGCCCCACCCTTGATACGGACCACTATCTGGCGGTAAGCCGGTTTGTGGACCTTTTCAAGAAGTGGAGGCACTGGCGAATGCGTACCCATTTCGGAAAGCTTGAGAGGATAAAGTGTGAGAAATTAGAAGATGGAAGTGTACAGAGTATGTATGTTGACCTAGTCAGTAAAAGACTCACGAGTTTGGATCAGAATGATAGTATGACAGAGAATAAGTATGAGATCTACCGCCGCTGCAGGAATGTTACCGAAGCCTCTGTGAAAGAGAATCGTGAAAGATTAGTTGCGAATGATCAAGTTAGATTGACGGAGAATTTCGAGGGGAATAACAAACTCTTCTGGAGGGAAGTTAGAACGTCTCGGGGTTTTTTGTCAACATCCAGAATGGACAAAATTATGTCTAAGTCAGGTGACATTCTTACAAACCCAAACGATGCTTTGGGTCGGTGGAGTGAGTACTTTGGGTAATCACTCACTTTACTCAAATTGCATGAGTATGCCCCGGATGTTGCCGTCGTGAAAGAGGCGAACATCTGACGAGGACATTACTATGTAAGAGATGGATCAATGGTCGATACGAAGGATCATGAAAAATGGTAAGGCAGCAGGAATTGATATAATGTCAGCAGAGATGATCAAATACGGTGAAACCTGTGTCCGGGATGCTTTCCTGACCTTGAGGAATCTATGCTGGAGGTCGAGTAAGGTTCGCATAGACTGGAGGCGTGCTTTTATCGTGCCCTTGCATAAAGACATAAAGGGACATAAGGGATCACGTATGCAGTGCGCCAGTTACAGGCCCATCAGTTTGATCAGCTTTGCAGCGAAAGTGTGCGGGGAAGGATTTTCTTTTTTTATTTTATTGAAAGGAGAATGAGGGTGATATCTTACGGAGTGTTGTGGGAGGCTCAGGGTGGGCTTAGAAGCGGAAGACCAAATTTTTTCACTCCGCAATATTGTAGATGATCAACTGGCTCTGAGCTCATTAACTGCGGTTTTATGGAGCTGGAAAAGGCGTTTGACAGGGTTTGACATACTCCCGAGCCACGGTGAACGGCGCACTGTGGTCCACTTTTGAGGACTGCACAGCGTCGTCCTGGTTTGTCAATTTAGGCCTCAGACAGGCTGTCCGCTTGACTGTTCATCCTGTACCTGGACAGAGTGAGATCGACGAATGTAGGGATGCGCATGGGTGACCTAGTTGTGAGCTGCCTGCTTTACGCAGATGACGCCGTGCTTTTGCCGAATTGCCGTCGGACCTGAAAACACTAGTGATTATTATCAAAGATGACTGTTTGATGAAAGACTTACAAATTGAATGTGATGAAAACAAATTTTTGTTGTTGTTTGAATAGAAGGAATTCAGAACGGATGCCAGGATAATGGTTGATAATGTAGTGCAGGTGAATGAAATTGTATACCTTTGATGCGCATTTAGTAGGAATGGCAGCTACACCGTGGATGTAGAAAGAAGAGCAGCATTAGGAAATAGCGTAAATGGAGCGTTGCCAGATTCCTGGGCGCAAAAAAAATTAGCAGAAAAGCCCAGCTAGAAATCCACAATGCAATACTGATCCCAATGCTAACTTATGAAAGTGAGATCTGGGTATGGCAGAGTGTGCATGAAAGTAGGATAAACGCGGTCGAAATGAGGGCATTGCGCACATCTGCAGAGTGACCCTCGCTGACTGTGGCGAAAACAAGGTTATAAGGAAGGAAGTCAGATTGAAAGAGAGTATAGGTATATAAGGAGTATTAGGTCTCTTCAAAAGGAGAGTGAACAGGCTACTAACTGGACAGTGCGCTTCACCATCATCGGCCTCTTCGTCACTTACAGGCGAAACGACGTCAAGCGCTGCCCAGTAAAATATATAAAAAAAAAAGAGTGTCGATATAAAAGTAAAAACGGGCATGCTCCGATGGTTCGTACATGTAGAAAGGATGGATGATGCAAGATTGACTAAGCAGATATACAATACAAAAGCGGATGTATATAGGAGTCGAGGCCGGCTAAAACACACATTCCATGACCAAATAGAACGTCATCAGGAGGAAGATGATGTTAGGAGCCTTAAAAGTCGACGCGCGTGCATGAAAAGAGTTATGAAGGTCCTTACACGCCTCACTCGCTTCGTTAAGCGAGTGAGGCGTGTAAGGACCGTGCCTTATGGTGTTTTGTGCTCTCTGCCTACTCCGCAAGGGATTTGGCGTAAAGTTATGTATGTATGTGACTTGAAATAAAATGTATTTTAAATGTCTTTGGCTATACGATTTGTATCCGGGATTGGAAATTGGTGGGATTGGAAGGTCATTATTCTTTATGAGCTGTTACCGCCAGGCAGGACCATCGAGTCGGAACTGTACTGCGAACGACAACTGATGAGATTATGGTTTCAGACTCCCTCTTAAATACTGATGCCTCTTTAGCACGGTTCGAAATCAAAATGACTTTTGTTTGATTAATTTTAGAAAGACCAGTGGTTCGTATCTTATATTTGCTAAATTCATTATTTCTTGAAATGCGAAAAGTGATGTTTCATTTTGTCATTATCTGCTTTTCAATATTTGAGTTACCATTGTAGGTAACTCTTAACGTTATGTTACCTATTTTACTGCAATTTATCGGTAAATAAGGCGTATAGGGGAGACATCTTGTATTTTGTCCATCTGTTGCTTTTTATCGTCTATCGTAAGGAAAGTTTATAATGTTTTCAATAAGAATCAAAAAAGTGTCATTTAAATTATATAGGAGCAGTTTGGAACAGCAACGAAGAATTAATTGTGCAATTTAGGTTGTTACCAAATTTGGTTCTGATAAGTCCAAACAATGACGATGTTACGCCGTGTGATGTAAAGATGGCAGTCGCGTCACTGAATAGTTTCCGACGAACTCGAGAGATGTCGCTAGAACGGGTGCATGTCAATTTTGAATTTTGCCACCATACAAGGATATTCCTATTATTACTTATTAAGTTTAGTTTTCGCTTGTCTCAATTATATCTAGAGCACTATCACAAAATTTCATTAAATATCGTTATATTAATTTTGTTTCATTGAAATTTTGACTTTAGAAAAAACATATTTATAAAAAAATATGTGGCGTTTTAAAATTATTATTAAGGTAGACTTGCGTAGACGATATAAGCGGGTAATATTTGCTAGTATTACGAAATCTAAATTTGATAAAAAGTTCCTTAGTTAATTCTTTGGATATTTGTACCTAGCCTAGCCTACCTACACTCGGAAATTCAAACTTCTTTTATGAATAGGTCAATACCAGAATTAGATGGAGAGTGTTAAAAGTATTCAATATTATTTCCTGGTATATTGTTTATATTCGGTACATATGAATGTAATTCTATGTGTTTAATTACAAATCATTCTTATTATATTTATTTCTAAGACTTTCGCGAATCTCACTCATTTATCAAAACAACTTTTAGGATTATATCGCGTTTATTTCTTGCTATTTATTTCCCGACGTTTCGAACACTTTTAGAAACTTAGAACTCTGTAAAGAGTTCGAAACGTCGGGAAATAAATATAAATAGTAAGAAATAAACGCGACATAATCCTAAAAGTTGTTTTGATCATTCTTATTACATAATGTTGATTGATTTTATATAAAATTAAAGATGTATTCATAGTTGTCTCGTATATATATTTATTACTTGGGGTCGATATATATTTATTTAATGTTGTATTACATTGGGTTAATGTAAATTAATAAGAGTTAGGGCGTCTAGAAATTGCTTGGAATCTCTCGTTGAATCCATATTATTATTATATAACTCGTACTGTCCGTCTGTCGGTCCAAAGATATTTATTGTTTCCAACAATATAATATTAAATGGTTTTGCATTTAAACTCACATAATATGTTTAAGATTATACGTTTTCGAAACGGTTTGTATCTCGGCCATTTAAGTACAATAAATTCAGTTTTGACGTTAAAATTGTATTATGCGTTTTAATAAATATCGGATATATAATGACAGGGCATTGCAATGTGCACAGCTCCGGAACAGCTTGCCCTTTTCAGTTGTCTATAATAAAAAATAAAGTTTCGAGTATTTTCTTTTTTTTTTAATTTTGCATGTTTTGCAGATTTTTTAAATCACGTTGCTCGTAATGCTAATTGTAGCTCGTTCGTTTTGATTATTATCTCTCAAATACCGCACATATTATTATTCTAACGCCCGAATACTGAACCGCCACTCAAATATATAAGCGCTACTTAAGCGTTTAAGTAGCTGTCACATTAGACAGAATACGTGAAATTTGAGCAGTAAGTAGCACTTTAATGATTGTCAGATTTGAGTGGCGGTTCAGTATTCGGGCGTTAGAGGGCCGAAGAGGCCATTAATAAAAAATCTCCGGCAAAAAACTATCAAAAAAATAATATTAGCCGGATAGTGCATAGGTACTGTTTGTAATGAGTTTGTAAATCAACTGAAAAAAAAACAAGTAAATTTACTGATTGAGTTCATTTTAAACACTCCCATTCAGTCAATTGAAGCGATATTTATGTACAAAAACCGCTATTTTTAATTACGGTAATTTCACATCTGTCAATTTGACGTGTTCATTTATCTCATTTATCCATTCATTCGGTCCGAAATCGAGAACTTAACTTTGATTTGACACCTGTCATGACCTACACGAAATTGCGATATTTAATCTGTGGTTATCTGACTGATTTATTTGTCTTCAGCACTACCTATTACGCCGATTGTTCGATTTGAAAAAAAAAAAAAAAACAATACGCGGAGTCCCTACGCGCTACTGAAGTGGAACTTTTTAACAGACGAACATTTATAACACGCTTAATTTATAAAGAGCACAACTTACATTCCACAGTCGGTAGTTTTACCAACACACGGTAAAACTACTGACTGTGGAATGGAGATTGGCGGGTTCGATCCCCACTCGAGTATCCCTATCTTAAGGTCTGGGTAGAATTTGGTGGCTACTTTATTTAGGAGGATCTGCCATATTCGACGTCGCATTGTTCTTTGATTTAGGTACTCCCCCAAGCTCAAGCCCATTCGATACCCATATTCTAAAATGCGTTAAAATACTTATAGCATTGGATTTAGAATGACGTCACATTTTCAAGTTACTATCGAAAAGCCCTTTCATTTGATACCCATATTGTAAAAAAGCATTAAAACTATATTTGAATGAGTGGCGGTGGAGTTTCACCGGTCGTGCCAGCCCATTCATGCAGCGAACTGCTTGGCTCTACGACTGTTAATAATATTATCCAAACTTAGCGTGTATAAAAACTTTAAAATTGAGTTCTAAGATTCAATACATTATAAATATTTATTACATACTTATTATATACATACTTAGATACATACTTAGATACTTACATACATTGCAAAATAACAAATATCGATTTAATTATCCTTATAATAACAAATATACGTCTGGCATGTTCGGTAGCCGCTTCGTACCTACTTGTTGTGTTACAAAAAAAAATAGAGATTTAAAAAAAAAAATACTAGTACAGATAGCACAAAAAGAATTAATTAGAAAGAAATTGCAATAAGGTAACAATAATTAAAACAAATCAAAATTTAGTTTATGTAATGAAATTAAATACAAAGAAATTAAAAAGGCCTTATTTTACTAGCTACATATTGCATTTTAATAACTATACTAGTTGTTGCTCGCTACTTCATCTGCGTGGACGCCAAAAAAGCAGGAAGAATACTGTGCCTGTGCCATTATACGGGTTCATCACTCACCCCCAGTTAGTGATAGCGTGATAATATTTAGCCTGTGTTGACCCGACCCTCTTGGCTATATTTAAGCAAAATTCGACGTAAAAGCATGCAGTACTTTTACAGTTTATCCGTAACAAACATACAGACAAACAGAAAAAAATTCTAAAAACTATATTTTGAGGTTCGGTATCGATTGTAGATCATATCCCAAGAATTATGCAAATGAAATATTCAAGGAAACTCAATGAAATATTCAACTTTCCTACAATTTTATTACATGTATAGATTATTTGGCGGCACATTAGAAAGAAATTATTTATTTTACCCATTTTGTTTTTCATACTTCTTAAACGTATTTGTAATCTAATTGTACTTTTGTACACGTACACTAATGGTTGCAATAAGGTAAAAATAATTAAGACAAATTAAAATTTAGTTTATATAATGAAATTAAATACAGTAATAAATACAGAAGTAAAAAAGCCATTATTTTACCTGCAACCTATTGCATTTTAATAACTATATTATTTATTGACTAATTACTTAACGTTTTACAATTCTAATACTGAACTAGTTGTGTTACTCCTGTGTCTGTATGGATACTTTTTATTAAGGTTCCCAAGGTTGGTTTTTCAGTTGTAGCGACGTCAAACTAATTATTATTTGTTATTATTATTATTATATAGCATTAAAAATGCCTTGTTTGTATATTCCTACTAATATTTGAATTTTTGGTTATGTTCCTTTTTTTAAGTAGCATATAAATTTATAAATTAAAAACAATATTTTTTATGCAGTTAGTACTTTTGAGACACGGTGCGATAAAAACAGTGCCGCTACTAGCTACTAGATGTCTATGTACAGTTTTTAATCACGCTATGGAAATTCTCTTTCTTGGTTTATATAAGCCGATTTATGTTTTAGTGTTTTATATTACCTATAATACCCGCGAGGGGGCGTTAAAAGCGTTAAACGCTTTTGCACGCGACATTAGAAGTTCCACTTCAAAAACAAATATTAAAATATTATATCTATACGCAATGTGGTAAATTTTGAATCTAATTTTAATAAATATAAACACAAAAATATTGTTACTTTATTGTTAGATATTATATATATTTACTTTATTTTTAACTAGCTGTCGCGCGGTACTTTGTTTCATCTAGTAAGCAATAAATGAAAAAAAAATTCTTTTATTACACCAATAAAAGTCCCGACTAAATAGGTTCTTCCATGACAAAGATAATCAAAGATTATAGATAGATAAACTAAAATTGAAAAAAAAAGGTATTGTGTATTGTATGTCGTACCTTATATACTTATATATTCATATAAATGTAGTAAAAAGCTGTTATTTCAATATTAGATACTAGCGATGTAACGAATATTCGCATTCGCATATGCGAATATTCGCATGTTTTTGGGTATTCGCATTCGCCAGTATTTGGCTAAATAATGGGAATGTTTGGCGAATATTTTTAATAACAAAAAAAGAAATAAGATGATAGAATGATAATAAGAAAACTAAGATTTATATTTTGTTTAGTAGTTCATCCAGCTACATTTATATAAAAAAGTAGTGGCTAGCACCCCGCTTCTGATTCAAAAAGCAGTGGGTTCAAATCCTGGCACACACCAATGATTTTTCGGAAGTTACGTGTGATAAATATCGATGACTGACAACTTTGTGCCCGGTATGGCAATAGGTTCGCCACCTATTCCATTTGACATAACGGCGAGACGAGGCTTAACAGCCGCTTCGGGTAGAAAAAGGCGTGAAGTTATGTATGTGTATGTATGTAAGTATTATATTATGGATCCGCCTAATTTATGTTAGGAAACTAGATGAAAAATACATACATACATAAATAACTGCACGTAAAGTCGCTTGCGGGCTAGGCAGAGAGAGCAGTGCGCCCTAAGGGAGGATTCACACACGCCTCCATCGCTTCATTGGCTCTCATAATTCTTGTCATACACGCTCGTCGACTTCTAAGGTTCTGACAACACCTTCCTCCAGGACTCGTTCTATTTGGTCATGGAAAGTGTGTCGTGGCGGTCTGCAACTCCTACATCCGTTCGCTTTTGCATTGTATATCTGCTTAGTCAATCTTAGATTATCCATTCTTTTTTTTCTTGGGATAGGAGGGCAAACGAACAGGCCGCTGATGGTAAGTGACCAGATCCTCCCATGGACACCTGCAACACATATAGTGTTACAATTGCGTTGCCAATCTTTGAGGGACTAGGATAGGAGATGGTGGGGAGGAGGGGTGGGCCTCCGGATACCCCTCTCACCAAACGAAACACGGCATGAGCCACTTTACTTCGATCTTCTGAGAGATCGTGGTATTACACCAGTGGAGCCGGCCCATTCATTAAGCGAACTGCTTGGCTCTACCAATGTTAAAATTCTATATGTCCGATTCGTCGGAGCATGCCCTTTCTTACTTTTACATCGACATTCTCTTCTCTCTCAATCCAACTTCCTTCGTTAGAACCTTGTTTTCGACGCGGTCATCGAGAGTCAGCGCGAGTTCCACTGTGTTTGATCATTTCAACAGACATCATATAAACTCCTGCTGCCTCACCATTTTTATTTCATACTTGGTATCGAACATTCAATCTCTTCAATAGTAATTTCCTCGTCAGAATATAAAAAAATAAACTTATTAAAACATATAAATGTATATATAAAGTAGGTATCACGTTGTTTTTCCGCGATATTCAACTCTATGGTACAGCCAAGCAGTTCGCTGCATGAATGGGCCGGCTCGACCGGTGAAATACCACGACCTCTCAGAAGATCGACGTAAAGTGGCTCCTGCCGCGTTTCGTTCGGTGAGAGAGGTACCCGGAGGCCCACCCCCCTTTCCCCATCCTTTCCTTTCCCCTATCCCTTAAAGGTCGGCAACGCAACAGTAACACTATATGTGTTGCTGGTGTCCATGGGCAGCGTTGGTTGCTAACCATCAGGTGACACGCCTGCTCGTTTGCCCTCATATCCCATAAAAAAAAACAGGAAAAAGACACGTTTTTTAAGTATGAAACTTTGCCAATATATTTTTTTTCATCTTTAAGCCCGCTCTACACTTAGTCCGCGGATCGCGCGCGATGGCTGCGAAAGGGCGCGAACGCTAAGTATGGAGCCGTTTCGCATATTTTTCGCGGTTTCGCGCTTTGTTCCCCAATTTTTGTCGGTTTTTTGTTCCGCGTCAAAGGGAGCGCGAAGCGCGAACGCGACGCGAACGTGCATGACTCCACACTCGCAGTCCGCAATGGTCAGTATTGTTCGAGCCATAGTCTGAGCTAGACCTGCGTCCGTGGCTATCAAAAAAATGAACGTAACGTGGACGAACGAGATAGAATTGCAATTCTTGGAATATTACCAAGCGGAACCTATTTTGTGGGATCCTAAGCAAAAGGACCATAAAAATAAATTAAAAATTCACGATGCATGGATGCGCATCAGCGAAATTATGGATATATCAGTTCCTGATTTAAAAAAGAAGAGGGATTCGTTACTTTCCAGTTACAGAAGTTATAAAACTAAAGTAAAGAGATCGCTAAGTTCTGGTGCCAGTGTGGACGACGTGTACAAGCCCGTTTGGTTCGCCTATGAATTAATGGATTCCTTCCTGAGTAACACCACAAAATGTATTAAAAGTATAAATACGGTAAGTAACACTTTATTAATGCCAATAATTTGTATCTACTCGTACAACACATTTTAGTGACTAAAATAGTAACAAAATTCGTTTCGTATCTCCGTGGCAGTAGCAGGTGAACGGCGTGGTATATTTCGTACATTTCGAACTGCACATGTTCTTTCAATTTCACTCCTCCATGAACCGGGTTGTACAAGTACATCGTTGTTGTCATATTGGTCGATAGTACCGGGTGGTGAATAAATGTGTGAAGAACTTCTGCTTCGCCTCAAATAATTATGTAATAAGATACATGTCATTGTAACGACACTAGCTTTCTCTGGCTGTAGTTGAATAGGTTTTTTGAAGATTCGGAACTTTGTCACCATTATACCAAACGTATTTTCTACAACAACCCGTGCTCTTGACAATTTCTGATTAAAGATACGTTCTTTAGTGCCTACGTTGTGTTGACCAGGAAATGGTTTCATGATATGTTCTGAAAGAGCAAAAGCCCCATCTGCCAAGAAGATGTAGGGTACGTCAACATTTGAATCAGGTAGTAGAGGATGTGGTACTGGTAAATTTAATCGGTTGGTGCAAATTCTTTTCCACAAAATACTATTTGAAAACACTCCACCGTCGCTAATTCTGCCTTGACATCCAATATCAGCAAAAATAAATTTGTATTGGCTGTCTACTGCCGCTAGTAAAACTATACTGAATGTTCGTTTATAGTTATAATATTGAGATCCTGAGTTAATTGGACTTTCCAAAACAATATGCTTCCCATCTATCGACCCTACTGCTCGGGGAAATTTGGCTGCAAATCCTTTTTCGATTTCCAACCATTCATTTGGGCACGACGGAATCTGAAACATAAAAAATACATTTTCATTTATTTTCAGGAAAGGGAACTACCAAATATCGATGAAGAAAGTCAAAATCAGCATGTTGGTGACAATCAGAATGGAAACAGCGACGGAAATGCCATACAAACAATTCGGCGACGCCAAAATCCCCCCGAACTTCTATCGGCGGGAAAAGTTGTCCAAGAAGCTTTGAATACTTTCGCGTCAACATTGAAAAGAACCGATGCCGCAAGACAATGTAATAAAGAAGTTGACGATTGTGATTTATATGCTCAACTACTGGCAACAAAATTGAGAAAAATGTCTGAGGAAAAAAGACTTAAACTGATGCATGATATTGATGGCATGATTTTACGTCATCAGTACGGATACCAATCAGAAACGCAGTTTTCTCCATTACGATCATCACCCTCCCCATCATATATTCCAAACCAATTTCAGCGACCTGGTACTTCAGCTTCAAGTTATTCCGATTCAGCAGTACACTGCACCCCGAAGACCATAAAAATCATTAATTCAAAGAGTGCACCTAGGACTGAGTCCTCAAATCAATCCAATCAATCCATGCCAGCATCTTATAATTATTTTCCAATACATACCCCAAATACAGCCCTTGATGTGGGCTCAAATATTTTGATTCATTCTAATGAACTAATTTGCCCACCCGTGGTTCGCTTGCCAAATCCAGACGAATATCAAGTGGTCAATGAATCAAACATTATTGAAAAAGCCTTCAACGTCAATTAAATATTACGTTTTTGCCTTGAAATAATAAACCTAAGTAATTAAAAGAGGCTATAAAGAGTGAATTTACCCTAATATGTATAAGTTAACTATTTTATTAGTATAGTAAGCTCTTGATTTATTTTGTTTGGTTATTACAATAAATAGATAATTAAATTATAATAATTTTATTTCTTACTTTAATTTCATCCTTTAGTGCTTCGTTCAGGGCGTGACATACTTCTGGAATGATATTGGAAATCAGTTGAGGAGATATTTTAAATAGGAAATGTAAACTTTGGAAGTCGTCCCCTGTAGCCAAATATCTCAATGTTAGAGCTAGACGTATCCGAGCTGGGATAGCTTCTCTTAATTGGGTATCTTGTTTTGAAATCTTGCTTGAAATCTGGTTTAGTAAATATTCAAAATCAGTTAAAGACATCCGAGTAAACTTATGGAATTCCCCAGAAGGTTCAGCCACTAACTCATTAAGCAGTTTTTCCATAGTTATCCTGTAACAGAAACATAAAGAGATTAGATTAAAGCTAATTATTCATTTACATAAGAAACTGATGATTGCAAACCTACCTTGATCGATTACGATGGATACTTGTCATCCACCACCTTCGTTTTCTCCACCGATTCTTATTTAGCGTTTTATTTTTAATATATACATAATTATAATACGCTAACGCGCATAGGGACGCAGCAGCAGCAACAGCAACTTCGACGTCCATTTCATTCAACGTTGCGAACTGAACTGTGAAAATACCGCGAACCAAGGCGAATGTGGAGCCGTTGTTGAATGCGCGGCAGCTCCGCGGCGCGATGACGCGCCGTGATCCGCGGACTAAGTGTGGAGCGGGCATATGGGAATATTTGCATTCGCATTCGCGAATTTCCAAAATCTAACATTCGTAACATGTACTTTTATTTATATTTATAGATGTAATATACAACAAGATCGCACAAACATCTTGACAGCACGTTATGAGACAAACAAAAAAACTCATTCGTGAATTAAATTTTTGATCTGTATAACATAATTTGTGGGGTGAGTGAGCACCCAACACGCCTTAAAACCAAAATATGATTTGCGAGTACGGAACCCCGCTGCGAGGATACTATTGAAGAGTTACGCACTGAACAACCCTCAGAGACCGCAGGGCGTGCTCTGCGGGCTTCTAATAGCTTGTTTAATGAAATTTTTATACCATACTAACCTCCTGTTGCTTTGTAATAGAAAAATTTAAATAGTTAACTTTGATAGAAAATATGTTACGTATTTTTTTATGGGCTAGGAGGGCAAACGAGGAGGCGTATCACCTGATGGTAAGCAACCAACGCCGCCCTTGGACTGGTGTCACATATAGTATTACTATTGGGTTGCCGACCTTTAAGGGATAGGGGATAGGGAAAGATGAGGAAGGGGGGTGGGCCTCCGGTTACGTACCTCTCTCACCGAACGAAACGCGGCATGAGCCACTATACGTCGGTCTTCTGAGAGGTCGTGCTATTTCACCGGTCGAGCCGGCCTAATAATGCAGCGAACTGCTTGGCTCTAACTGGATTTGTAACTTAAATAAGTACTTTTAGCTATTTCGTTTTACTGACAAATATGATTACGTGCATACGTACCGGCAGTTCTTTTTGTTTCATATAATTTTACAGCTACTTCTGCTCGAAGATGAAGGCGGCGGCTGTTAAGTCTCGACTCGTCTATTCTATTATGATGGTGGGTGATCGATATTTATCACTCTTAACATCCGAAAAGAATTCCGGGAAGTCAATTGTTGTGTCAGCCCGGATTCGATCACGTGACTTCTTGATTCTGTAGCACGAGAGGACTAAGTCATATGCGCATA
The DNA here is from genome assembly GCA_905147225.2 of Euproctis similis. NCBI lineage: Eukaryota > Metazoa > Arthropoda > Insecta > Lepidoptera > Erebidae > Euproctis > Euproctis similis. Next base: position 8,387,109 of record LR990107.1, read on the forward strand.
TTTTATCCTAAAAAGCTTCACCGATTTCAATGGATTTTTATGTTTGTGTTCAAGTAGATTCGAGGATGGCTTAGATAAGCCTGGCAGTGCAAATGATGCTGCAGTCGGTATCTAGTTTATGAATAGTTAAAAAAATCATTCAAATCGGTCCAGCCCTTTAGAAGAAGTTCAGCGTCATATGCAGAATAATTATATAAGTAAGTATGTAAAGATTATTATTTTTCAGGTGGTCTCTGTAGTCCAGTGGTCGAGCACCCCGCTCCTGAATTAAAAAATCGCGGGTTCGAAGACTGGCTCACGCCAATGACTTTTCGAAATTAATAATAAATATAGATGACTGAAAACTTTGTGCCCGGTATGGCAATAGGTTCGCTTCAAGTTATGCCATACTATTATATTGCTTTTCTACTACTAAAATAAGAACAAATAAATTAATTACATTATTTACAATACATACAATTAAAAAACTACCTGAAATCAAATTTCTCCGCATCTCGGTCTACTGGCAGCGTGCCTAGAAGACTGGCCGCATTGCCACGCTAAATGGCAATGCTAATCCTCTGTGCGAAGAATAGACCAGCCCTCTGGTCGCGAGAGGCTTCGATCAGCCTCTACTACTCCTAAAAACTTGCGGTATTTTCTTCTAAAAATATAATCTACGTGAAACATTTGATATGCTTTAAATTCTATTTGGAAACCTTTAAATATAACATTCATATATTACAGATATATTCGTCAACTTAAAATATGGCATTGCATTTAAAGTAACCCTATGTTAAAGGTTGTACGTATAGAATATAGGTGCCTATACAAAAGTTATAGATACGATATTCGCCATGTCTGGTGAGATCGTTGCCGAGCTGCAAGGTATAATTGTATCTCATAAATATTGTGGTAAATAATACATATTCTTGTTCAAATCGCCGCCTGATTGATATCATGAGATCGCAGTGAGAGGTCTCTAGACATCGCTGATGTTGCGAACGTGAGAAAGGGATGGAGGATTCCATGGGAAAATTTACAAGTGCTCCGGACAATCGGGACTGTGGTATGGCCGAATACGGAGGAAATTGGACTAGAATCATTTAAGATATGTGCACAATCTCTGCGCAGTGATACTCGCGGTATACCGCGGCGTGATACCGCTTTAAAAACAACGTAGTAATCGTGAAGAGTTTGTCCAAGTAAAAGTCGACGCTGATTGCAGTACATAAGCGAAAAGAAAATATCTTCTTGGATATCTTCTTCTTGGACACAATACACACAGCGCCCTCTAGTTACAAGCTAAGCAACTAAATGCTTGTGTTATGGATACTAGATAACGGATATTAATACATATATACTTTTCTTTTGTAAATACATACTTATTATACATAGAAAAACACCCAGACACCACACAAATATTCATTTTTGTCACAAATATTTGTGCTCGGATGGGAATCGAATCCCCGACCTCATTGCTGCAGCCGGTAGTTTTACCAATGCGCCACGAGGCCCGTCCGAAAAGTAGGTGAAAGAGATGACAAACATTGCAAAAGCAGCATAGAGCCATTTTTAGAAGTTGATGTCAGTAGATTAAAAAAATTAACGAGAATTGGTGTAAAAATATTATGTTAACCAACGAATCGAATGATATATGAAAGAAAAATATAAATTATGCCTGCATGTCCTGATAAAATACATAGAATCTTTCTCTGTGGTCGGTCCCTCATATCTGAGGAGCGTGATCAGCATTTTGATCACATCTAGCGCGGATATTATGCCTCCACCGGTGTCTGTCCAGCGCATCCCTCACAGTCGTGCAAAACCTGTAGGACGATGAAACCTTCTGGACCGCTCAAGGTCTATATCGTTGTCGAACGGCCACGCGATCTCTTGCCATCAGTGTTGCCAACTAGGATCAGTTTTTCCAGGTTGTCGCCGTCTCTATGTACCGTATGGCCGAAGTATGACAGGATGCGCCGTGGTATATGGTGGTTTAGGATTGATCCATTTGCGCGTTTCGCAGTCCAAGATATTCTCAACATACGTCTCCAGCACCACATTTCGAATGTATTAATTCAATACCAGTGCATAGAATAGGTTAGATGTATTATGAAGAGCAAAAGAGAAAATTTATTTCATGGACATTAATTTACTAGGCACAGCCACTACATGGACAACTTAAGCATCGATGTCAATTGCTTGACGGTGTTGTGAAAAATACAGCAGAAAATGCCGCAGGCTGTTTGATATTGCTGGAAAATGCCGCAGGCTGTTTGATATTGCTGGAAAATGCCGCAGGCTGTTTGATATTGCTGGAAAATTTTAACACTTTGCTCCAAATCGTTTTCTCACGATTCAAGCTTGTCAAAAGTTATGAATTACGGTCAGATTTGTAAGTAAATATAGGTAAATACATACAAATCTGAGGAAATTGCACAGGCGTCGTGTGTTGCAAAATTCATTTCGATAGCACTTGTATTTTGATTGTAACTTTTTAGTTTTTGGTAAGGCTGTGAAGTGATTGTTGATGCTAACTGGTGAAAAATACGTACCATATTGGTGAAACATCAATTCATTCTATGGACAGTAAGAACAGCAATCATAATTTGTGTCGAACTTTTAAAAATTATATATTCTCCTATTTATATCTGTTGAAAATTGTCTAAAATTGAAAAAAGAAAATCCGCAATATGGATGAGCTAATTTTTTTTATCTCTATCAAAATAACTGACCATGACACAATATATTATAGGGATATATATGTGGATGATGAAATTAGTAATTGGCGTTCTGATCCCTGGGTATTCGCCCGGAGCCACATATGCACTCTATTATTAGGAATTATAAAAATATAATATAAGCACTACACGTTTGGTACTTTTTGTTTCGGTAGCAGATACCTCAAAATTATTATTTATTAAATAAGAAAGGCCAGGTACAAGTGATAGCGATTTTATATACGATATGATACTCTTATATCAAACAACAGAATCGTCCTGGTGGACAAGATGTCGAGAACAAATAACGTTTTAGGATTCTTTTAGAAAGTTATGGGAATAGGTTCCGCCACAATAGGTACTTGATAATTCAGCGTGAACTTAGCCGGTACATAAAAACAGACTGTGGCAAATATTAAAGTTATGATTATGCCATTTGGCAGAAACAGTTAGTGAAAAACTATATACAAGACTTTATCTAACAAAGTCCACGATAGCTTATTTAATACTATTATGTCTACCTGTCAAACCAACTTTCAAATATGCCAACAACTTTAGCGCAAAAAAATGTAAGAAGTTGGATCTTTTCATAATTATGTTTTCACAAATGTGGTTTCGATATTTTTAGTCTACAGAATATTTTTTTATGAGATATATCAAAATTGAAGTTTACTCGTAATAATATTAAAAGTATCTAAACATAAACGAAGCTAGGACAAGGAAGTTACTGTTAATGTAAAAACTAATTCCGCTAACAAGTCAACATAACATTTATTAATTTCGAAGCGATGAAAAGAAGAAGTTTGCTCGCGCACAACTAATGGAAAAATGAGATAAACAAGTTTTGTTCCTCCCCGCTCTCATAAGGACAAGGGGGTGAGACTGAAGCGTGAGTTTTAATACTTTGTTTAAAAGTAATTACATTTTAGTGGCTTTTATTTTTTTTTCCAAACATTTAAATAGTATTTTTAAAGCAACAAGCTTCAATAAAGGTAATATCTTGGGTTGGCTTTGCTAGTACTTAGTATGATTTCACTGTTCATTGTTGAAGAAAATGGGTATGTTTAAGGAAAAAAAAAACTTTTGTTCTCAAGGAATTCTGGAAGGTACAAACTAGTATCAAAATACATAGAAACAGATCAATGCATATTGCAAGATACAACTTCTTAGCCAGTTCTATCATTCTATCAGTTCTGATCCTATTCCATAACTGCTCATGACTCGGATACGCACTTAGACTATTCAACGAGCATAAATTGTACCTATAGTCTATGGTTCAAAAAGTATCTAAAAAAAAAAACAAAAATATCTATTCTATCCTTAGATCGTGAGAAAGTAATAATAAACATATCAATTTAAAGATCGTTCAGCTTTCTCGTGCCGTTTGAAACTGCAGCAACTGTTTATTAGTAGTCCTTATATAAAGATACCAAAGTGAAGTATAGCAGTGTTCACCACCGGTAGCCATATTTATTGAAATTACTTACAATTTGAATGTGGCGTGTAATAATGGACTGCATGTCGGGTAGCTCGATCCCTCATTTTAATATTGAGCCAGCGTCCAGAACTACTTGAATTAGAAGGCTTGTGTGATAACTATTCACCTCGGAGCTTTGCGATTTTTGTCTATATCTTTTTCACATTTTGATGATATTTTTTTATAAGTGTGTGAAGGAATTTGTATCAAGATTTCGCTTTTACTGGTGCATTAATTATTAATGAACCTTCAGAAAGCGCTTGATATGCCTTGCCTTTATCTTTACTAAAGTTTAAGTTGAAATTGTCCAATATCCTGTCGCTTATTTTGTACCTATATATACGAATAGTTTTTTCAGGATACGGCTTTCGCTTTTACTGTGTTTATGGTGTTTATTAAAATCAGCAGATGCGAAAATGATGCTATTTATATAGATAATATGCTCAGGATATACGATTAAATTACCTCCTTCTAGATGCAGTTAAAAGAAGTAAGAAACTTATGCTCTTTTAAGAAGCAGCATGAGTTAACGTATATTAGAAAAAATAGGCAATAATTCATTGATATAAACAGACATGTATTTATAATGAACAGAACTAGTTATTAATGTAATCAGAATTGCCACCAAAATAAATTACACTGTCGCAATATGTTGGCGTCTTAATACTTGATCTCATTTGTCTAGCTTGTTGATATCCAGGCACACTGGACGTAGGCCACAATTAATCATTCTGATAAACCCTACCGATGAAGGAAGGAAGCATGCTACATTAATATTTTGTATGACAAAATATCTAGCGGTTTGATCCGGACGTAAAAACTCAAACAGTCCATTGTTTAGGGACGAACACACAAGAAGTTACAACTATGTTATCGATAAACTGTGTTAAAATATCGACTTGAAAAAGTCTAGTTATAGTTTGTTTTTTTAGACCGTCTTTCGCATTATTAGTTACTATGGTGTGGATACATACTCCGATTTTTGTGTAATGGTCTCTTGCTCAAATACAGGTTTCTCAATGAGTAGAGGTATTTGTAGCATAATATCGATGATAATACGGCGTGCCTAGGCATAATTTTTGTAGTCTACACATGCCAATTGCCTCGTCTATTCAGTTCCCGTAGCGTTGCGATTAAATTCGTTTTATTTTAACGACTTTGCGACATTGCGTACTTTTATCTACAATATACAGTTTGTTGGTGTATTATACATACAATTTCAATAACGCTTAAAGAAACGCAATGTGTACTGCACGAGGATAATTGCTGTGTCTGTTGCACGTCCATTTTTATCGATAAGTTGTGTTTGCGGCACGTCACTAATGTTTCACATTAGAGAGCCTTTCGCGTAGCCGCTTATCGGTGGCGTTTTACATTTTTATTGCAAGCGGATACGGGCAGCGCTACACCGACGTTATTATTTCACCCCCACAATTATTGTTTGGAGGAGTCCCGTCGACAGGCGTCGCCGTCGCGCGATTCTCCTACACCACCGCTGACAATGTTTTCGTGTTAAGTTTTGTTCCTTAGTGTTCCTTACATATATGCACGCGATTGCTCTTTACTCGATTTTGGAACATAATCTAATAGGGCAGTCCTGTAATGGATGCATTTGAATTAATCAACTTTCTTTTAGCAATTAGCGATACTACACTTATTTTAATTTTGCAAAAGTTCCTTTTTAAAGTTTATTTATGAAAGAAATTTGGAATCATAGGAAATCTATTTAATTCTGAATCAATTATATACCCAAGAGCTTTTGATAAAGCCTTCGATAGATGGACTATTTATATTTAACACAGAAAGAATTTTTCATTTCGTAACACTAGTTCCTAATATTAGCACGTACAAAAAAACAAACTTTTTTGCTATACAATATTAGTATAAATATACTGTATGATGTATCGCTGAATGTAGACAACTGCGCAGGTTAAGTAAGACCTCCTTGTAATATCCGGGCGGAAGGCAAGTAGACCTAGCTAAGACAATTTATAGCTGTCTCCACCACCTTATATCAATGTTCCGTTTCAAATATATACTTCGTTACACACAGATCACATCATCAGGCTTGTTAAATACTGAAGTGTTTAATTCTCATCAGATTTATAATGTGACTAATTAGAATAATATCTTCTGGATGAGTTTTTTTTATAATTCACTCTTATTGAAAGTATAGGAATATATAATATTAATGTTAAGGTAATATTAGTGTGGTTATGCAAAAAAATCGATTTCAAGTTTGTAGGATTCGTTCAATAGGGTCCGCTACTTATTCCATTTGAGACGTTACGATTCGACGGGTCGAGGCTTAAAAGCCGCTGCCTACATCTTCAAGTAGTACTACTCTTCTACTGTGGTAAATCCACGCAGTTCACTGCATGAATGGGCCGGTTCGACCAGTGCAATATCACGATCTTTCAGAATCGACCTAAAGTGGCTGGTGTCGCGTTTTGCTCAGTGCAAGAGGTGTCCTGAGTAACCAGCCCCTTTCCCTCTTTCCTTCCCCTCACTTCCCCTCTCCCCTTCTCATCCCACTTCCAACCCCATCTCATCGTAAGGGAGAACAACACAACTATAATACTGTTCAGGTTCAGGTGTCCATGGACGGCGTTTGCTACTCGCCTGCTCGTCCCCCCGCCCCCCCCCCCCCCCCTATCACATAAAAAAGGTTATTTATATAAGGAAACAAAAGATTATCATTACACAGTATTAAAAGAAAGTCCTTTTTGGCTGTCTACTACCTATATAGGTTAAAATAGGTTTCCCTTAAACTCTTAGTTTTTTGAATCTACTCAACGCATTCAGAGGTGTTTTTTTTTAATAGACATGCGTAATGACGTAGAGAAATACTCTCGAGAGCAATGAATCCGGGTCACTTAAAGAATGTTAAAAATCTCGGAAACTAAAAATGATAGGTTAATGCAATAAATTGTATTTAATAGACAATGTAATACTCCTTAAATGAAAGTAAAAAAAATATGAGTCACCATACATTTTATTAACACAAAATTACATAAAGAAAAAATCTGCTGATCTCTCCTTAAAACAAAAATAGGAAACATGAAATTTTTGAACTTTATTACGATTTTCTTGAATTTTAATACTTCGTATTGCCTCCTCGTGCTTCCATTACTGCGTTTACGCGGTTTGGCATGCTGTACACCAAGTTCCTTATACGATTTTGGGGAATATTCTCCCATTCCTCTGTGAGAGCAATTTTGAGCTCACGAAGCGTGATTGGGGGAGGGTTTCGTTGTTTTACGCATCTGCCTAGCTCGTCCCAAGCATGCTCGATCGGGTTGATATCCGGGCTGCGCGCTGGCCACTCCATACGAGTAATGTTCATCTCTTGAAGGTAGTCATTCACAATCCTACCTGTATGAGGTCGGGCATTGTCATGCATAAATATAGCATCCTCACCTAAATTGACCATAAATGGACCAACGTGATCATTGAGGATTTCTTCCACATATCTTACGCTAGTTAAAGAGCCGTTTTCTATGATTACCAGCTCTGTGCGACTTTCAGAAGAAATTCCGGCCCACACAAGTACAGACCCACCACCGTAGGCTACTTTTTCCTCGATGCATGCTTGCTTTAATCTTTCCCCTGGTCTTCGATACACTCTGTGTCTTCCATCGTGCTTGTAGAGCATAAATTTTGATTCGTCGGAGAACATAACTTTTGACCAATCTTCAATACTCCAATTTACGTGGCTCTGGGCATATCTTAGTCTTGAAATACGATGCCCACGCTCCAGTTTAGGGCCGTTTGCAGGTCTAAGGGGTTTTAAGTTAGATTCAGCAAGCCGACGTCTTACTGTCCATGCACTTGGGTTACTTCCTCCGAGGCGTCGAAACTGATTGGTGAGTTCAGTTCCTGTGAGAAAGCGATTTCGAAGCATGGTGTTCACCAAGTATCGGTCTTCTCATGCTGTGGTATACCTGGTTCTGCCCGTTACTGGTCTGCGTAGGTTAGAACCAGTTTCTTCGTAACGTCGGAGAACTCTTTGTACTGTTGACAGCGACACACCAACAGTCCTGGCTGTATCGCGCTGACTCCGGCCGGTTTCCAGCATTGTAAGTATTCTGGTGCATTCTTCAGGCGTAAGCGACATAATTTCAGCTTGAATAATGAATATAGAGCACTATCAACATGGTTTATGTACCCACATAAATGACAGATTGCAAACAAAAGCAAAACCAAATGCTGTAATTTCGTAGTTCCATCTTCGAAAGTGGCCCTTTTTCAAATTTGATTTTTTTATGATATAACTTTACAATAACTAAGAAGTTTTAATACCTTCATTTAAGGAGTATTACATTGTCTATTAAATACAATTTATTGCATTAACCTAGCATTTTTAGTTTCCGAGATTTTTAGGATTCTTTAAGTGACCCGGATTCATTGCTCTCGAGTGTAGTTGATAATTTTCTTAAATACAGAAGTATCGGCCTTAGCGTATCTACAATGTTTGTAGTGAGAAGATACTATTAAACTTGTTGTCCTTTCCGTTCAAATTGATATGTGTAGGGTATAACCTGTTAACTTGTTGTGATCTGATTAATAAATAATTTATTTCATGGTTTATGGAGTAGAAGGCAAACGAGCGAAGCTTCACATAATGGTAAACAGCTAGTGCTGCTGAAGGACATTTACATCACAGAGAGTGTTATAGTTGTGTTGCAGGCTTTTTTGATAGAATAGGGAGTGTGTAAGAAAGAGAAAGGGGAAGGAGTTTACCCACCAGATAACTGTCACTGCGTGGCTTTATCACTGCTAAAAACCGCTAACAATTTTTTGGTATATAATTGCTTCACTTTATTTTCCCATTATTCAATATCTGGGGATTACGCTGATATTCCAGTTTTGAAATATAAAAGTTAGTGCTTATAAATTTGTGAACATCACGTATCTATTTAATATTATGTACTATTTCCCCCGTACAATTTGATATGCAAATAAATAAATAAGTACGCTATATACGATATAATATGTATGTACGTACGTCGTCACGTCAAACCATCCAATATCTGTTTATTAATGTATCAGGAGGTTGGAGAAAATTAAATAATCTTCCCCACGAAAATAAATTGCAATAAGGCGAAAACCGCCGCCTTCAAGTGACAATATTTTAAATTATATCAGTTTGTCAACAACCAATGGCAGGGTGTTGAGCGTGAGAACACGTATAAACCACCAATCAGATACAAGTATTTGAATTTAGAATTTTACGCTTTAAAGCGCGGGCTGCTGTCGGTAATTGTTTGTATCGACTGGCCTTGGGGCGAAACAAATTGCTGGAAACGTTGTTGGGCCGCTGATTTACAAAATTAAGGTATAGGATTTTATCACTTAACTACAGCATAGGTATAAAATAAAATGATAGATTTATTATTTACATATAAAGAAAATGCTAAAAGTTTTTAAAGTACTAGGCGGCTGTTGTTAGAGAAGGCCAGGTCAAGAGTATCTTCAACTGACTAGCGTAATATTTATATATATGTATATATATATGTAAGAGTGGAGGAAGCGAAAAATGTCAGAATCATAGCAAATAGAATGACGTGGTCTCCTCTTATCCCCCATGGGAAAAGCGTGATGTATGATTAAAATGCGCGCCAAATTTGCATGAGGTTTAATTTGTTCTTTTCGTTGCAGCCTGCACTGTGGTAGGTTGATTCACTTATCAACTGAATAAATGGACAGACTTGATGTCGTTCCTAACGGAACCTTTTAAGCTTTTTATTCAGTACGGTGTTAGACGATGTGTTAAAAAAATTCTATAATATTTAATTTATTAAATGAAGTGGTTTCCGTTGTCTTTGTTCTTTTAAACTATCCAACGGATTGTATTGTAATCTTTAGATAGCTATCTTAGAGGAAGGCTCTTATGTAGATATAATAGACATACTGTAGCCAATAAATTGTAATATATTTTAATAATTCCTGGAAAATATGAATTTATAAATATGAATTCAGTAACAACATCGGTTTTCTTACTAATTCATCAGAACTACCAACAAATATCGACCTCTACAATTATTTTTATGTACTTTAACAGGAAGACAAATATTGTAACTTGAAGGCTGCTTTTATTAATTGGTTGTAAATATCAACAACACATACTTTCCGCCAAATCTCTTACGGGGTAAGCAGAACTAACGGAGTGCCTCAAGGCGCATTACTTAACTAACCTATTGCCGGGTATGACAATAGGTTCGACAACCGTACCATTTGAGACGTAAACATAACGGCGAGTCGAGGCTTAACAGTAACTGCCTACACCTTTGTGTAGAAAAAGGCGTAAAGTAATGTTAAGTTATATTTTCATAGTAAATATAGGGTCAAAAATGGGTTCCAAATAAATAATTTTGCACTTAATATAGTACGTACTGTTGTTTCAGATTTTCTGATGAAAAAGGACTTCATCTGGCAGCGGGTGGAATTGCAAGGCTTTATACTTTTGGTAAGTTGCTTATCATCATCAAAATTGTCCATTGTGTAATCGAGGTTCGATTTCCACCTGAGCACAAATCTTAACATGTATATTGGACGTTATTCTATGTATTATAAGTTTGTATTTAATTTAATTTAAATGACTAGCTGACCCGGCGAACTTTGTTCCGCATCAAAAGTAATTTGTAGTTCAATTTGTGCTATTTATCGGCTTTAACTTACTTACGAAAATCGCTTCGTAAGTAAGCTATTATTTTATCTAAAAAGGTAAGAAATAAAAATGGTCATTGTGGTTTATCCCTAAGTGATAGATATATGCAATCGCGGACTTTTTTGTAGATCTTTTGAAGGTGTATAACAAAATAGTACATTGTTTTGATTTATCACTTACAGTTCGGGTAGCGTGTGCGATTGAAGTTCTAAATCTTGAATAGCATCGGTTTGTTTTTACTACACTATACATAAATTATAGATCAAAAAAGAGTTATGAAAGTCAACGAAGCGAGTGAGGTGTGTAAGAATCGTGCCTTATGGCGCTCCATTCTCTTTGCCTACCCGGCAAGGGATTTGGCGTGAAGTTATGTATGTGTATAAGTTTGTAGTTACAAAATAAGTATGTATGTATTGATATCTGTTAGCTAATATCTACGAGTATAACACAAGCCTTTATTTCCTTAAGTTACAACTAGAGGGCGCTGTGTGTATTGTGTCTAAAATATTATTAAATTATTGTAAATTAGAATGGTATGCTATATAATATGTTATAGTTTTTTATGTGTTTTGTGATAGAAAGCAATTTATAAGAATATCTACTATTTTTAGGGCTTTCTTAGTCCAAACTATGAAAAAGGAAACAATAATTTAAACATATTTGATGCGTCACCAAAACTTTTTCTGTTACTACGAGTATTCGGGTAGAATTGTTTTCAAAGATAGTTAAAAAGAGAATGAAATAAATAGATAATATTTTACTGTTTATTTTAAAGAAGCTGATACTCTTAACAAATTTATAAGAGTAATGTTCAGTTTTATGAATAATACAATGTTATGGAATTAAACAAAAATGAAAGAAGGTGTGCCTGTGATAATCTATCGTCTCTTTTTGGCAAAAGTAAGAAAGACAGAGAAAAATATATATCGCCATCAAACGTTGAGGTGACGAAGATCCCGTAACTTAATATTATATACTGTGCTTCGCGAGCGGAAATCGAAAACTTGTCAAAAGGAAGAGATCGTTGCGACTTTTTTTTTATATATTGGGGAATTAATAGTGATTGCGTCTTCAATAGAGATAATTGCTAACATAATATTTTTTATCATTTAGGCACAGGCCTTTATTTTTTTAATTCGCTGTTCAGCCTCGTCTCCCCGAATTCTTAGGTCCCAAATGGAATAGGTGGCTGCATTAATTTCCGAAAAGAATCCATGTAGTCATTGGAGTGCTTCGATTCAACGATTTCTTGACTTAGAAGCGGGGAACGGGAGTTAAATTATTTACTAAAATATTACATAGTTAACTATGATATCATTGCATATTTACAAAGCGTGGTTAAAGTTGCGGTCAGAGGTACGGGCGAACCTGTATTCTGAACATTTGAAGTTTTACATTATCGAATGGCTCGATCGATAATTTTTTTAAAATTATTACTGCATGCTAGTGTGCACATACAAAACGAATAGCCATAAAATGGTGTACAGAGAACAAATGTTTAACTGTACTAATGATCGCGAGGGCGGTGGCATAATAAACTAATACTTTATTGGCAGTATGTTTGTACGCCCGTGCGTCATAGGCGCGCCCACTGACAACTCTACCTGTCATATTTTTTTCCGTTCCTAATTTAAATAGACGTCAAACGGTCAAATGGCCGTTTCGGATTACTAATTGATTTGTATATGGCTTTTCATAAGTTTGACCAGCGTCCGGTAATAAAAAAAAATATTACACATAAATTTAGAAAAAACAAATATATAATAAACGGCAACGAAATTATTGATAATTTCTTTATCATAAATACTCCTTGAATGTTATGTAAATATGAAATGTAAGACCACCTGCTGAGTCTATCTACTTCAATAAAAATGTAATCGTTTCCCCTTTCCGAACGCTCCAAATGTTTCGGAGTTACGATGTTACAGATTGTGTAGAGTTCCAAAACCAAATCATTAGACCTATGAGAAGTCAATATAATATTTTTAAATAGAGAAATAACTTTAAATTTATATTTGTACATAGAACTTATGATTTAACGAAGCACTCGAATATCCTTTATATTCGAGTGCTTCGTTTTTAAACCGACTTCTATAATAAAAAAGTAATTGGATGTGACTACAACATCATTAATGCTTTTAATTTTCAACCCTATCTTCATATTATATAATACGCCATTGGAACTTACATAGAAATTCAAATTTCGAACAAATTTGAAAATTCAAATTTCGAACATATTTGAAAATAATAATACAAATAAAAACTTTATAAAATTTGAATACTGTCCATTAAAAGTTCAATTTGTCCAATGGGTAATAAGGCCAACAGCATAGACAAGACAAGTAGTTAGTGTAGAACTTGCACACGTTTGGAACTCACGAGCCGTAGAACAAATCACGACGATCACGTGCCATGAATAACAATAGCAACGTGGTGACCACGATTCTACACGCGTCAATATGACAGCCGATATCATTGTCTATGGATTTTTAATTTTGTCATTATTTTAATATTCCGTATGATAATTTGATGAATACAATTCGTGAAATAAATCAGAATATTGTAACGGTGTTTAAAGCTCCTTGTATATGAATGCTTTTTTTTACCAGTAATGCAGCGGCCGAGTGAGGAGCAAGAAAGAGACTTAATTAGATCAATTATGCTTCTTCGTTAATCTTCGACAGTTTGTTTTTGCGTACAACAGTGGTTTATTAGTTTATATTTGTTTGTTTTGCATTCAATACCCGAGGGATAATTCTACTACACCATTTTTTTACTTATGTATTAGGTGGACGGAATTTTATTGCCATACATCTTGCAGGAAATGCATTAGTGTTTTGAACTTGTATTAGATTAGATAGTAGAGATTAGTAGATTAGTTAGTAGATTTATAGATCAGCCCCTGTCATGGCTGACGTAGAGTCTGATCTATAAATCTATGATTCATACACATTTTAGTGGGCAACATATAAAAATCTTGCTTTTTGTCTATCTGTTCATCCTATTGCGCGGTACTATCAATCTTTGATTAAGATTGTATTATAAAAATAATATTATATTATATTTACGATTAGGTATTATGAATACAGGTAATTAATTGAAGCCTTTAAATTTGTTCCGGTCGGCTTATCGCCGCCCGTGATATGGGATGGGACACCTGTTGGATCCTATTTACATTGGTCGTGTCACGTGCCACTGCTGGCAAGGGTTTATTTTGGTGGTGGCCTAAATGTTTTTAATCGCAGATAATGTAGATGTACTTAATTAACATTATATTTAATTTAGCCTTGGATCAAATCAGGATAATTGTCGTTTTTTAGTAAATACGGTAAGAGATGTAGGTAGTTTATACATAGAATGTTGTGTTAATATATTCAGTTGTCCATTTCTATAAAACTATTTTTAGTTTTTAAACTTGTAAACAAGATGGCGCTGTATGTAGTGTTCAACAACATTAATATATTTGTTGTAAATAGAATTATGTGCCCGGTTGTTTTAGGTAAATAATAAATTATATTTTATGAAATAAGTAGGTACAACCGCCATCATGGCTGATGAGAGGCTTAGTCAATATTTGTTATCTCATTGTGAGTAAAAATTCTATCGGTTGTACCTATGCATGTCGCGGACAGATATTTTTATCAGTTTCTTTCAAAACTGATTAGATTTATATAATATTGTTACGATTTGGTCGCTCATTATTATATATACGCTTTATTTTCCTATTCCTGACGGGCCTCGTGGCGCATTGGTAAAACTACCGGCTGCAGCAATGAGGTCGGGGGCTCGATTCCCACCCGAGCACAAATATTTGTGACAAACATGAATATTTGTGTGGCGTCTGGTTGTTTTTCTATGTATTATAAGTATGTATTTATAAAAGAGAACTATATATGTATTAATATCCGCTATCTAGTATCCATAACACAAACATTTAGTTGCTTAGCTTGGAACTAGAGGGCGCTGTGTGTATTGTGTCCAAGATGTTATTATTTTACACCAAGAAAAGTATAATCTAAACACCTCAAGTAATAAATATGTGCAAGTGGCGCATTAATTGCTGATCAATATGTTCCAGACAATCTTTAATATATGTATGTTGGTATTCAGAATCACGGAGACATCGTGCTAGTAATCCTCTCTACGCAAGTCCTCGATAAGCCTCGCACCCACTGTCTCTATTCAAAATACATTTATCAAGTGTATTGTTGTTTTGTTGAGCTTGTCAGAATTTCAAGGACCCAGATTCAATTACCTATAAATAGAAAGAGAGTATCAATAAAATGTCTTAATTAAATTTTAAAATTGATGCCACTGCTTGTGCCTAATTATAGTTGGCGTAGACAGCAGGATAATTACATAGACATATAATTTATCTGTAATAGACCCATCAGCAAGTAATAAAATGTATTACTTTAAATAACTTAATAATACCTTCGCTACAAAAGTCGATCGATAAACTTGCACCGACTAATTGTTGGTTGTCACTATTGAACCTGTTTTCTGCGACACTGGGCCCATTTTTTTTTTTAATTGGCCTTTGTTCTTTATTATTTTAAAACTTATTTATAAATATATTTTTAAATTTAAAGCCAACATCAATGATTATGCTGTCAATTGTCTTATTTGAATAGCTGTCAGTCAGAAACATCGTAGCTGTCAAAATATAACTACCATAGTTAACAATCGATTTCAGTTTATTTTTATTTTATTTATAAACTAGCTAACCCGGCGAACTTTGTTCCGCATCAAAAGTAATAAATGAGTAAATTTTAGATATCATGAGGTTTTATTTTGTGCTATTTATCGGCTATAACTGCTGTCCCGCTATGTTAACACTGCAATATCTTTGAAAATATTCGTTCAAATTGCATGCTGTAAGGGGCCGGGATCATCTATATTACATGCACAATCTATTTAAGACACTTAATTGCATGAAAACTAATACTGTTATGTATAAAATCGCTTCGTAAATAAGCCATTAGTTTTCTTAAAAAGTAAAAAAATAAAAATGTTCATTGTGGGTTATCCCTAAGAGATAGACATATGCCCTCGCGGATTTTTTTGTAGACCTTTTAAAAGTGTTTAATAATGTAGAACATTGTTTTGATCTATCACTTAGGGTTTAGCCAGCGTTTGCAAATAAATTTCTAAATCTTGAATTTATTTTTCTTTACAACATCATATATGAATTATAGATCAAAACTACCCCGTTGACACCCTCTAACTATTAAAAAAAACGGCATCAAAATCCGTTTCGTAGTTTTAAAGATATACGTATATAAGGGGACAGACAGGGGAAAGTGACTTTGTTTTATACTATGTAATGATTATTGTAACCTCTCTGCTATTGTTGTGATTTTTTTATACTGGTACTCAGATGTATGTGACGGATTAATTAATCTTGAAGTATTATTGCATCATAACAGCTGCGCCACAAAGACCAATTTAAATTTTCTCAGTGCAAGTAATAACTTGATAAATAGTTAGTCCTTATTTTGTATCTTAAGTTCATTGGTTCGGGGCCGTCCATAAATTACGTGAGATGATTTAGGAGGGGAGGGGGTCGAGTCAAATCTCATATAATCTCACGTTAGGGAGAGGGAGGGTTTCGACAGATATCACGCAATTTTTGTTCTGATTGAAACAAAAAAAAAATACTATTTTGGCCCATTCAATCCAAATTGTATGTACATGCTCAAGATTTAACCACTTTAAGAGCAGATGAGTTTACTCAAAATCATATGTACATGTTGGTTCCAATAGTCTCTCTTGAGACGGCGCATAATTCTGCATAGACTGAATTAGAGTAGATATTATTTTCTTTTTATCACAGTAGTCATGATTAAAGTATTCCATTGTTATTTTTTTATTAAATTTATAACGCTCAGCATATTGATTATTAGTCTTTACTAGTCGTAAATAAAAGCGCGAAACAAATTAGATATAAGCAAATAGTAAATAAACCCACATTCTGAAAAATCTCACGTGAGATAGGGGGATGGGGGAGGGGGTTGAACAAAATCTCACGACATCTCACCAACAGGGGGAGAGGGGCAGAAAATGTAAAAAAAAACACCTCACGTAATTTATGGACGCCCCCTTGCTTGTTTTGGTCTAATAATACGATAATATATGGATAATATCATTAATATCATAGATTTATAAGAATATGTAAAAACCAAGCACTGCACACATAACCATCGTATCAATATATGTATAAATATAAATGTTTATAAATTCACTATTTGGCCAGTTGTAAGTTTTACAAAATTATTGTTCATATGTTGAAATGTAAATATCCTGAAAATTTAATATACGTGGTTGCGCTGTCAGTAATGAATATCAGTACATTTTTTCTGACATGTGCCATCTAATATAGTCTATGCTAAATCTATGATTAATATGGTACCATAGATCTTTTCTGATGACGGAGTTGGCAGTCAGTCATAGGAAAACTTATGTGAAGAACGTAAACCTGTTATGTATAGGGTTGCTACACTATAAAAACAGGAATTGAATAATGATGGTGTCCAAAAACAGATAATCTTAAATATTTCAAATTTAAAGTTATTAAAATTTGTAAAGCTTTTTACCATTTGTCTCACATATATAGTTTATTACAATAATAAAAAGAAATAAATAAATTACATTATTTACAATATATACCTACAATTAAAAAACTACCTTAAATCAAATTTCTCCGCATCTCCGTCTACTAGCAGCGTGCCCAGAAGACTGGCCGCATTGCCACGCTGAATGGCAATGCTAATCTTCTGTGCGAAGAATAGAACAGCCCTTTGGTCGCGAGAGGCTTCGATCAGCCTCTTTGATCAAGATCTTTGTAAAGTGCATGAGCACTCGGACCCCATGTCCCCAAAAACCCCAAACGGCTCAAATACAAAATCACCTACAAAGTTTCTGTATTTGTGCCGCTTGAGATTTCTGCCGAAGCAGCAGCAGCACCGGCCACCTCTACCGTGCTTAGAAGATGCGATGGCGCAAGGGTGTCGACGCAGGTAGCGTCCCACACCAAAGGCCTACCCATCCTCCAAGGCAAAAGAGACATCCCGTCCGGTCCCTTGCCATCATCGCGCACCAAACTGTTTGGTTCCAGAACGGCTGGTACACCGGCGGTGACAAGAGCACGACGGATAATGTCGTTGATGTTGGCGTGACGGGAAATGCGGCCAGAGCTCTTGGCGCATGAGGCCATGATGTCAACATGATGACAACCTCTCCCCAGCAACATAAATTCGAGGAAACACAGGGAGCATCTAAACGAAGACAAGTTGCGATAGGGAAAGTCGTATTCTCTAATAATGTTCCTATATTGGGCGATGGAAGTGCCCTAAGCCAAACACCGGACTCCCACTCTCCCACAACCCACAAACGAGCGCGCTCAGCATCACCTACAGAACCACTAATAAGTGAGTCTTTTAAGATGGCGCAGAGCGGGTGTCTCTCTGTCTTTAGGAAAATGGGTTGGTTGGGAAATTTCAGTTAGGACAGCCCAGTTTCCAGGCATTTATTGCGTCAGTCTTGCATAACTCTTCAGAATTACCCAGTGTATTAGTGAGAATTTTCCTGGTTAATTCTTCTGTGCTATGGACTGAAGACAGAAAAGCCAGTAATCTTACATTAGAAATTTTTCAAATACCTAGACCCCCTAAACAAACTGGTAGGGATGCCTGCTGCCATGCCCGGTCGCTTGGCGATATTTTAAGAATTTTACTAAGGGTGGTTTTTACAATATCATCTATTTTTTGATTTTTTTCCGGTATATAATAGTGCCGGATGATTAAAAAATTGTGATGATCTAATAGCATGTGTAAATTTTGGAACAAACAAACAATAAATTACAAACAAACAATTTTTCTTTATTAATAAATATATTTGATTCGATTTTGAAAATTAAATATGCTGATTGGAAGTTTTTTTGCGCATCGACTGTGACTATCGTTAGTCGGCGGGCACTCGTGGGCTCCCCTACGAGAGCCCGCCATGAGGCTCTATATAGGCCACTGCTTATTGGGGTAAATATAAATAATATTGTGCTTTATATCCGCATTTGCTGACGCTCATTGAAACCGCTGATTTGAAATGAGTAAACATTGGATTATCTCGTACCGGCACTAACTAGAATTATATGTCTGTATTTTACAATATCTATTGTAGTATTATGTATTGTATTGTCGTTTTTTTTCATAATTACAGCTGTTTTCTTCTTTTTCTTCTTCATAGAAATGTGTCTGGTTGCACTGACGGCCAGTTTCAGAATGCATGTGATTGTACCTGGTTCTCATTCAAATTTTTGAGCTTTTTAAAATGGTGATTATTATATAATCTACACTATTTTGAAAAATTAAATATAGTGTTAAATTTAGTCATATCAACCAAACGTTGATTTTACAATCAAATTAGTCACTAAGAAACTAGTAACTTCATTTACGTGTCAAATATCAAATCGATGACATTCAATAAAATAACATAAATTCACGCCTTTTTCTACCCGAAGGTCTAGGCCACGGCTGTTAAGGTTCGACTCGCCGCTATGTTTACGTCCAAAATGGAACAGCAAGCGAACCTATTGCCAAACCGCGCAAAGTTAACAGTCATCGATAGCAATCACATATAACTTCCGAGAATAATTTCGCCTCTTTTTACCCGAAGGTGTAGGCAGCGGCTGTTAAGGCTCGACTCGCCGTTATGCTTATGTTCCAAATGGAATGGGTGGCGAATCTATTGCTATACCGCGCACAAAGTTTGCAGTCATCGATATAAATCACTTATAATTTCCGAAAATAATTTTGAAAGTCACTGATGTGAGCCATGATTCGAACCCGCGACTTCTTGTTTCAGACGCGGAGCGCTTTACAATATTGCTGGTGCAATTTTGGTTCTTTACATTATTTAGAATATTAGCGAGTTATTCTGTAACTTTTTTGTGGCCACCATTATTTTTTACGATATTCTTGGGAATTAATTAAAATAATGTATTTCTTAATCATTATGTTATAATTACTAATTGGTATGATTAATAAAAAGTGTCTGGTCCAAAATGTACCGGCGACTGTAGTGATTGACAGTTCACCGGTTAGTATCTCAACCCCCTCGCCGCTGTCGTCTTGGCCGACCGACATGGGAATTCAATTAGGGGTGGTATAATTGGGACATTCCACATCCCTCTCTGGGCCCGACGTCCTACCACTGACGAACGTATACTAACAATTGAAATGCCTTTGTGATTGACCAACGAGGATTGTCTTTTCCCATAAGACTAAGTGATCTGCTGCACAGTCCGATCTGTTTGATGCTCTCGAGTCCACTTAGTGGTATTTAGTTGAGCATCCGTTTGCATTCAATATATTAAGGCATCCTCTCGGCGATCTATTTATAAAGTATCCTGCTTCTGAAAGAAAAAGAAAAATCGTTTTTCAGCAGCCGGATACTCTATCCCGCCCTACCACTATCTAGTACGGGATAGTCTTTTGGCTCGAATCTTGGCGTAACACCAATTATATTTGATGACTCAAAATATTGTGTTCGATGTATGTCAATAGGTTCCGCCACTTACTCCAGAGGTTGTGATGTAAAAATAGTGTCAATGTATCTCTGCGTTTCTTTTTAAGTGGGTTAGTTTGTTGGTGATTTATATGTTATGACGGTTTAGAAAGCTTAAGAATTAGGTTATTTAATAACTCGAAATTTAGCGAGTAGCAAACTGTCCTCATTTACCCATAATAAAAATATCTTAATCTGCAGGTTGTTTGTGGTGAACTATCTGCATGGTGAGGGCATCTTCGGACTGAGGAGCTTCAGCTTCGTGCTTCCGGTGTCTGCGAGCATCATTTTCGGTGTCTCCGAGCATCGGGCTGTTCATGGAGCTGATCCAGAGACTGAATAGGTCCTGCCTACATAGTCGAGTATCTGTTACAACTGTTCACTGCAAACAATAAACGACATGTTATTAATATTTTGGTAAGTTAATATGGTATTACAAATTATATTCAGTTTTCATATTCATATAATACCTTCTAACAAAATCTTGAACCATCAGTTTTACGCGAAATTCAATAGCGCACGTATCGCCATCTCGTCATCAAACTATAACCGACATCTTATGTTTTTAAAGTGACTTCCTTGAATGATAACTGAAATTTATCATTTCAGTTATCATTCAAGGAAGGTTACTGTGTTGAATGATTAACAAATTTTAAAACTATGTAGAATCTCTGCCATCAATTCCGAGTAGGCACTTCCCGTTTATTTAAAGTTACATAAAATAAACATAGCTGATTGTTTTTTTAACCCAAACCCTCACAGTTCACTGCGTGAATGGGCCGGCTCGACCGGTGAAATAGACCTCTCCGAATATCGATGTAAATTGGTTCATGACGAGTTTCGCTCTCCCCTACCCCCATCCCCGTTCAGACCCCTCTAAAGGCGGGCAACGCAACTGTAACACTATCTGTGTCGCAGGTGTCCATGGGTGGTGTTAGTTGCTTACCATCCGCTGACAGGTTTGCCTTGTCGTCTTGTCGTTTGATTTAATTTCGATTCAATCAAAGCAATAAGTAAAAGTCCCTTCTTATATTTACCTATAGGCCGCATGAGAGTTGATAATAAACAACCGAGCTGATTGATATAGAAACTATTGATTAAAACCTTATTTATATGGTCAAACAATAAACTTTAAGAAAAATCATATTCAACAAACAGACGTAGTTTAATACATTCGTACTTTGTAATAACTAGCTGACCCGCTTTGTTTCGCATCAAAAGTAATAAATGAGTAAAATTTGGATATTTAAATTTCAATTTGTGCTATTTATCGGCACGCGTCTTGGCCGGTACTACTGCGCGACGCAAATGTCGCGCTATGTTAATACTGTATTATCTTCGTAAATATTCGTTGAAAATACATGCTGTAAAGGGCCATATTGATCTATCTATATTAAAAACACTATCTATATATGACACATAACTGGATGAAAATTAATAGCGTAATGTTTAAAATCGTTAAACACGAACATTTAGTTGCTTAGCTTGCAAAACTAGAGGTCACTGTGTGTATTGTGTCAAAAAATATAAAATACGGGTCGTACCTATGTAATAATCTATACATATAAATAAAATTGATCTGTTTGTAATATTGAAATAACTAACTATAAATATAATAACTAATACTACATACACTAAAATATCATTTTTTTTACAATTTTTTTCTGCCTTTCAATTTGTTCCGGGTAATCTCTGAAACTACCGGACCAATTTTGACAGGACTTTTATTTATTGGTGTGATAAAGAGTAACTTGGCTATTTAAAAAAAAAATTTTTTTTTTTTTAAGTATTCAAGTTACTCTTTATCACACTTTGGAAGCGAAGCAAAGTTCCCCGGGTCAGCTTGTTAACAATAGATTATCCATATATTTGCAAATTTTTACTCGATATATATATATATATGAGCCATGCAGTTCACTGCACGAATGGGCCGGCTTGACCGGTGAATTACTACGACCGCTCAGAAGATCGACGTAAAGTGGCTCATGCCGCGTTTCGTTCAGTAAGAGAGGTGCCCGGAGGCTCACATTCCTTCCCCATCATTTTCCATCCTACTCCCTTAAAGGCCGGCAACGCAACTGTAACACTATATGTGTTGCAGGTGTCCATAGGCAGCGCTGGTCACTTACCATCAGGTGACACGCCTGCTCATTTGCCCTACTATCCCATAGAAAAAAAAAAACATAACTACCAAAGAGTCATTGGTGTGAGCTGGAATTTGATGAATGAATTTAGTTGTTTACAGCACTTACAAACCACCGACACAATCCGCAACATGGGTCTCACACTACTGTCCGTTTCATGGACCTCTCCCACCAAACGAAACGCGACATGTCCCACTTTACGTCGCTATTCAGAAAAGTCGTGGTATTTGCTCGGTCGAGCCGGCCCATTAATGCAGCGAGGTGACTCCACTACTGTTCTTTTTTTTTAAATTCAGTATTTATTCTATAAAGACTGCTAGACTGCTATTCGTTGTAAAGTGTAAAGATTATTTTTTCATGTGTATTATTGATCGAAGTTTATTGCAATACATTATTTATTTATGTCGTCTATGTCCCCGCTAGTCCTTAACAAAGCAACTACGTGTGTTTGATGGAACCACACGGACAGATGTAGTTGATATATCAATTGTAAATATAGACTTATATTAAGTAGTAAAACTCACCGACGATGTACCACAATCAGATCTCTCAGAATTTCGACGTAAAGTGGCTAATGTCACGTTTTGCCAATTCCCTTTCAAACGTAGTGTAATCCATGGGCGGCGGTAGTCAGTTATCATCGATTGGCCCATATCTCATAAAAAAGCACATTGAACTAGTATATTTCAGATCCGCTTATCACTTTTCGTATATATATAAAATCACTCCACCGGTGAAATACCACGACCTCTCAGAAGACCGACGTAAAGTGGTTCATGCCGCGTTTCGTTCGGTGAGAGAGGTACCCGGAGGCCCACCCCCCTTTCCCTATCCTTTCCTTTCCCCTATCCCTTAAAGGTCGGCAACGCAACAGTAACACTATATGTGTTGCTGGTGTCCATGGGTGGCGTTGGTTGCTCGCCATCAGGTGACACGCCTGCTCGTTTGCCCTCCTATACCATAAAAAAAAAATGCCCCCCCCCCAACGGACAACGGATAAGAGGGGGAGATGGGGGGGCGAAAAGAATTGAACCGATATTAGTGTGTGTATCTACATCTAGATGAATAAATCAAATCAATGTTCCATGAATAATTCCATACTGCTTAATACAGATACTAATTCTTCAGTAATCCGAAGTGTACATCCAACAGTACACGGTGCATGCGTGAATTCGTGATTGGTCAGCCCACAGCGTTGTGCTAATATTACAAGTTCGCACGGAACTATGAAACTGGTTTGATTTTCAAACAAATTTTGCAATAATTTTTCATATTTTTTTGCATGTTATAGAGCTATGATCTGGATCGGCTGATATGAAATACTTATAAAAATTAGTCATTTAAAAAGTCAGTCTCGGTGGGGCAGTGGTCGAGCACACAGCTTCTGATCCATGAGGTCGTGGTTCGATTCCAGACACTGGCTCGCACCAATGACTTTTTTGAAATTGTTTTCGCAAGTTATGTGTGATAAATATCGATGACTGAAAACTTTGTGCACGGTATGGCAATAGGTTCGCCACCTATTCCATTTGGGACGTAAATATAACGAGGACGAGGCTTAACAGCCGCTGCCTACACCTTCGGGTAACAAAAGGCGTGAACGTTACGTTTTCGTTCGCTAAGAGAAGTGAGGTACACAACCTTCCCACCTACTCCCCTTTATCCTGTGACTCTCGGCTGCAGATATCCTGATGACACCAAAGCTTCACTTTACTTTTGCTTTACTCATAAATTATTTCAGAGATTTTACTGGTTATTTTCTTTTTTTTTTCTATATTGACATTTAATATAGAAAAAACAAAACAATACACTAAATATTAAGATTATTGGATAACATTGCAGCGTAACCGTTGCCATTTATTTATAAGCAGCAACCAAACGCAAGCTGCGGATAAATGTATTTTATTGATGAAAAGAAATTGCAACAATGCAATCCCATTACCGCCCTTAAGTACTTCACAAGAATTTAAATAAATATGAATGAATGAATGAATATATGAATGAATGAACATACCGTGTTTTAAGAGGAGTTTTACTAACTAACGAGCGTGTATGAAAACAATGATAATTATGGACGTCAACTTACCGAGTGTGGTGAGATAACGAGGGCGTTATATGGCTTTTGGCTCTCTCTGCTTACCCTAAAATATAAATATCATGAAGATATAGACCAATTATAAAATGCTGAAATTTGAGGTAGTTATTTTAATTTCATTGTAGTGCATGTAAAAGTTTAGATATGTAAATGTACTCGGTAAGATTTGTACAACACGTAATTTTTCTCTTTTACAAGTCTATTGTGTAACTCTATAGCAAGATTTTGCCGAAAGAAATGTCCACTTTTTTAACTAAAAACTTTTTATAATCAACATTACTTACGAACGAAAACTGCCTGGATATATTTGGATTAGATCAATATATATATAAAAATTGAATAAATATTGTTGCAAACATATAAAAAAAATATATAATGTTTAACGCTATAATAATACAATGTAATATTCATGTTTCCTGTGCAAATAACTTTACAACAAGTAATTATACTTAAAATAACTTTTCCATAGGGGGGACGGGTAGAGGTAGGGCTGATAAAGATCCGTCGCGATTGCAAACATTGTTAGTGATATTAAAATAATAAAAATGTTGTCGACGGAACATGTCTTACTTGTTCCGTCAAACTGGAATCTGATACCTAACTACGTACTTAATATAGGAATATAATGCAAATAGTTTTTATACGTTATAGTATTCATTTGAATCTTCATATAAATATATATATTCCTTGCGATAAATATGCCACTGACCTCCTTTTAAACGATCATTATAATACTTGAGTACTGTGCTCGGCCACGTGTTTTATTAGATCAATTTCTGGGGAATGTAACTTATCGCCATTAATACCTGACGGTATTGGACGACGTCTTCTGGTTTGTTTTCAATAAAAGAAATATTTAGTTCATACTGCAATACCAATGAGCACAATTACAGTACAAGTTCAAGAATATACAGAATAGGGGTAAAACATCTTGGTAGCGAAATGAGACTGTTCTCTGTGAAATAAAAGATTCATTCGCTATGTATGCTTATATCTTTGAAACCTCGTGTTGGGTTTAGATGAGTTTTTTTTTAATGGATAGAAGGTTTCTTCAAGTTGGTTTATATGTTTAATTCATGCTTAATATAGAAGAGAAAAAGTGATTATATGGCTGAAGAAATGATCAAATATATATATATTTTAGGGTTTTAATTGTCGGAAATAATCACTTTTTATTTACTACATTATAACTTAACATAATAACATAACATAACTTCACGCCTTTGTTACCCGAAGGTGTAGGCAACGGCTGTTAAGCCTCGTCTCGCCGCTATGTTTACGTCCCATATGGAATAAGTGGCGAACCTATTGCCATACCGGGCAGAAAGTTTTCAGTCATCGGTATTTATCATATTTAACTTCCGAAAACAATTTCGAAAAGTCATTGGTGTGAGCTAGTGTCAGGATTCGAACCCGGACCTCTGGATCAGAAGCCGTGTGCTCGACCGCTGGACCACCGAGACTTTCCTTTTATTTACTACATTATAATATATACATAGAAATCACTCCGTTGACACCCTCTAACTAGTAAAAAAAATCGGATATTAATCAGTTGCGTTGTTTCAAACATAAGCGGATAGACAGCGGATTGCCACTTAGTTTTTTTTTTATGGGATAGGAGGGCAAACGAGCAGGTGCGTCACCTGATGTTAAGTGATCAGCGCCGCCCATGGACACCTGCAACGCATATAGTGTTACAGTTGCGTTGCCGACCTTTAAGGGAGTAGGATAGGAAGGGATGGGGAAGGGGGGGTGGGCCTCCGTATACCTCTTTCACCGAACGAAACGCGATATGAGCCACTTTACGTCGATCTTCTGAGAGTCCGTGGTATTTCACCGGTCAAGTCGGCCCAATCATGCAACGAACTGCTTGGCTCTACCACACTAACTACTACGTAATGATCATAATATGTCAATCATAACCATCTGCAACACATATGGTCAAACAGTTGCGTTGCCGTTTTAAAAATGAGATCGGGCCTTGCCTATTTCCTTTTAAGGTCGTATCTTATTTTAAAGTCCTGTAAAGTCTCAGCACCAAATTTTAGTATCAAATTTTCGCAATATTTAGATATTGAAATAAGTAAAAAGTTGTGTAATCTTGTCATATCTAGCTATTCCTGGCTCCATTTATCGAACGATGCCTGGTCATTATTAATTCTAACTATGCCCGGGCGTTCTCTTGGCATATGAATCGGAGATTTCAAATTGTCGTACGTACAGACCGACATCTGTATACGCCTCACTGTTCATTATAGGTAGTTAATTGATTCAATCAAATTGTACCAGACGTTTTTGGTAATTGTCTGTTTTAATTACGACAGCATCATTTGCTCATATTTTTGATAAAGATAAAATCATAAAAAGAAAAGATTATATTAGTAATAACTATTATCGCATAAAAAAATAGTAATATTTTCTCTTAGATCGCATAAACATACCTATTTATTTTTTCTAGTTGGGAGATGATGTTGTCCCTTCTATAAGTCCTCCCACCCCTCACCTTTGTACCTGCAGTCCATTGACACCCAAAGACAAGTATTTAATAGTTCTCCGTATCAAAATATAACTTTGAACTACTAGAAATAAAAGAAAATGCCGAAAAAATAAACTTATATATTGAGGTCGGCAAATATATTTTTTTAACTTTTTTCTAAGCGCTGTTAAAAACACGTTTCAAAAATATGACCCTGGATTCCGAGGTAAAAATCCAACGACCCTCCACTAATGGCAAAATATATAATCTTCGCTTTTGTTTTCAAACCATATAAAAAATCGCCCATAAACATTTTCAAAATCGCTCATTTTTTTTACAGTTCTAAACAAACTGCATTACAGCTATATTTAAATGTGCTGTTTCATCCACTTTTAAAAATTACATGGATGCAACTAGTAACTTTCTGCCGCTATGATCGATATAATTTCTTACATATGGATGTATTCTCATGAAAGACCTTAATATGAGTCCGTTATATATATTAATAAGGCCAATTTACAGCACTTTTATCATTACGATTGAAATAAACTTAAAAGAAATGCATTTTATAGATTATTTGAAAAGAAGGATGCACTTCGATTGGATTCGCTTTGATTCTCGTTTTTCAGCCCTTATACCAAGTGTCTCAGTGTCAAGTGGCTCGGCTCAACATATCATCCTTTCCTTTCACTTCTATCACTCGTCATCACCACACTTACTCCCTTCTCAGTCATATAATATTTTATAAAACCCATCAATCTCTTTTTGACAGTCATCTAACGATATATCTATCGTTTCCTCCTGACAAGACTTTCTGCTCTTCTGATTTAGAAGTCGTGGGATCGATTCAGGGCTCACGCCAATGATTTCTTAGTATTCTTTTCGGAAGTTATGTATGTTATGTTGTAACTTTAGTAGTAATTTCCGAGGATTTACCATTAGCAACAATTTTAGTGCGTTAAACTTCTGATGCCGTCCACGCTGCTGAAGACAGAGATAGGTGGCGAAGTCTAGTACAAAGTCTTGATAAAACTTAATAAAGAGGCCACAACCCTCAGCACTGAGGTTAAACCATACTAGGAGGACGGGTACCTTTAAAAATACCGTGTTGTACTCGTATGTTCTATGAAATTTCATATCCCTATCATTCATAGGGTATTCCCAAATCCATAATAATAGTCATAGCATTTTTTCCGAAAATATTTTAATACAAGTCAATCGAATTTCCTGATGAAAAAAACGCAAAATGAGTTCTTAATTTTATGGCAACTGTTGTGATAAATATCAATGACTGACAACATTGTGCCCTAGTGTATGGTACCTGATACACTGATCTGGAATTGACTACGCCATCTATTTAATTTGGAAAGTAAAAATTTCATGATTCTCAACTTATTTGACGCTTCCTACACCTTCGGGTAAAAATAAACGTAAAGTTATAAAATAAAAAGTTTAAGTAATAATAAGTAAGCAACCTGCGCCGCCCATTGACACCAGCAACACATATAGTGTTACCGTTGCATTGCCTACCTTAAAGGTCTTAAGCGAGTAGGATAGGAAAGTGGGTAGGCCTCCGCGTACCTCTCTCACAGAACGAAACGCGGCATGGGCCACTTTACGTCGATCTTCTGAGAGGCCGTGGCATTTCTCTTGGTCGAGTCGGCCCATTCGTACTGCTTGACTCTAACCACTGTTAAAATATAACAAATTTGAATGACACACAAGCAATTGTTCACTTAATATGTGAGTAACTATCCATAACAACATCTGAGGTGTCTGGAAGCGCTTTTCATTACCTGATAATGCATATACTTCTAATGAAAGCATCCGTTAATGAACAGCTTCCAACGTTATAATGGAATCATGGCACCATTATTGGAAACCTTCTACCATAAGGCTTTGACAGCGACATGTAAATAAAATGGAGGTTTTGCTTTAATGTAGCACTTAACTGAAGACCGGTGCATTTTATCGAAACCTTATTTACATTGACGGGCCTCGTGGCGCATTGGTAATACTACCGGTTGCAGCAATGAGGTCGGGGGTTCGATTCCCACCCGAGCACAAATATTTGTGCCAAACATGAATATTTGTGTGGTGTCTGGGTGTTTTTCTATGTATTATAAGTATATATTTACAAAAGAAAAGTATATATGTATTAATATCCGTTATCTAGTATCCATAACACAAGCATTTAGTTGCTTAGCTTGGAACTAGAGGGCGCTGTGTGTATTGTGTCCAAGATATTATTATTATTACTAACTTTACGTAGTTAATAGTTATTTATAACTTTCTAGAACATTTTAAGCTCTCCTGTGTTCATCATGGGAGTTTAGTTCTTCTCTTCTTGTTCAGGGGGAAATTCAGTCACCCTTCGTAAATGGGCCAGTTCGGCCATGACCTCTTAGAATATTTACCTAAAGCCCATACACCGCCTCTTGTTTGGTGAGAGAGGTAACTAGAGGCCTCCTCTACACTCCATCCCTCTCCCTATCCCACCTTAAAGGCCGGCGACGCAACTGTGACCCTATAAATGTTGTAATATGAAAATTCCCTAAGACAGCGCCATTCGCTCACCACCAGGGGACCCGCTTTATCATTTTTCCATTCGTGTCGAGGCGTAATTATCCCTAATGATATAATATAATGTTTATCAAAAATTAATAATTGAACTCTTGTTCTAGATTGATCTTTTAATTGATACAGAAATTTTCTTCTGACGACGGTTCTATTACGTCAGTGTCATTTTAAGATCAAGATGGCCGCCGAATTATTTAATTTTTGATCCACGAACGAAGTATAGATAGAAGGAGTACGAACGGTATAGGCTATTCCATAGTATTAATTTATACAATAATATACTGAGATCTTAGTTCTATTTTCTGAAGATAGTAGTCTGGTAGTCTGGTAAAAATATATAATACTAGCTGACCCGGCAAACGTTATCTTGCCGAAAAATAAAATTTAAAAAATAGGGGTTGCTCGTAGGGGGTTGAAAATTTAGGGTTGTATGTATTTTTGTATCCCGTTTTATAAAAAAAATAAGAAACAGAAATATATCGAACAATTTAAAAAAAAAATTGAGGGGTGGGCTGCCCTTGTGCTTTAGGGGGATGAAAAATAAATGTTGTCCTATTCTCAGACTTACCAGATATGCACACAAAATTTACGAGAATAGGTCAAGCCGTTTCGGAGAAGTATGGGAACGAAAACTGTGACACGAGAATTTTATATATTAGATAATCACAATATTTAGAACTTTGGCTATTTATCATTACATTAAACATAGTATAAAATTAAATCACTTTCTGCTTACCTTTAAAACTACGCAACGGATTTTGATGCGGTTTTTTCATAGATATCGGGTGTCAACGATGTGGTTTGTATCTATATATAATGTATTATGTATTTAATAAAAAGTAATAAATTTCGCGATTTAGGACTTCAATCGCAAACGCTGGCTGATCCCTAAGTGATAAATCAAAGCAATGTACTACATTAATATACATCTTTAAAAGGTCTACAAAAAAGTCCGCGATGGTGTATGTCTATCTCTTGGGGATAACCCACAATGACTATTTTTATTTCTTCTGAGGCGAAACAAAGTTCGCCGGGTCAACTAGAAATGTTAAAATGTTAAAACTCATAATCACGAACGCTTTTATCTAAAATCCCCATTATTCTATTCTCGTTATGGAGGGATGAAAAATAAAAAAAAAAAAACCATTTCCACAACCGCTTCAGACGTATTGAGCACTGAAGACGCAAATAAAAGTAAAATGTCTTATAGTCAGAGAGATGTGCTAAAACATACCAATGATTTATTATCACACCGATTTATCTACCCGAAAGTGTAGGCAGTGGCGTTAAGCCTCGATTCGCCATTATGTTTACGTCCTAAATGGAATAGGTGGCGAGCCTATTGCCATAGCGGGCACAAAGATTTTAGTCATCGATATTTATCACACATAACTTTCGAAATTAATTTCGAAAAATCATTGATGTGTGCCAGGATTCGAACCTGCAACCTCTGTATTCAGAAGCCACCACTGGACCATCGAGACTATTATTGTTATTGATATACCGAGAAGTATGTGTGGAGTCACCATTGCAGATCGAATGAAAAATAGCGTGATAAGGGAGAAATGCAAGTTGAAAGATGATGTGGTGACCAAAGTGGAGAGAAGTATGTTAAGATGGTTTGGTCATATTGCAAGAATGGATGAAAGCCGAATGACTAAAAGAGTATACGAAGCGAATGTGAGTGGCAGGGTCGGGATCGGGAGACCAAGACGGAGCTACCACGACCAAATAAGTGGTCTGTTTAAAAAAGGCAAAATGCGTAGCACCCGAAACCGATGTAAATGCATGACGAGATGTATGACTGTGGATGAGGCGAAAGATGTGTGTCAGGATCGTAGCTTGTGGAAAGCCAAAGTCTCAGCCTACCCTCATGGGATACAGGCGTGAGATTATGTATGTATGTATGATATACCGAGATTACTGATATAGTTTGAGATTACTTAGGTACTGAGATTATTGATATAGTTGCAATAAGTTCAAACTATCATCACAACAAACCTATCTCTCTGTAACCTCTCTGTATTCATCATTTTCCTGCCCTTGTCCCACTCTAAGTGGGGTCGGCACAACATGTCATGCTTTTCCATTCTCTTCTATCACTCGTACACTGTCGTGTCACTTACTCCCTTCATACTCATAACAACTTTTACACAGTCCATCCATCTCTTCTGTAACCTCTCTGTATTATTATTTAAAAAACCATTTTGTTTTAATATCAACCAGTATATAATTTGGATGCTACGCGCATTTTACTATTATAACATAAACATAACTGCACGCCTGTTTCTACACGAAGGTGTTGCCAGCGGCTGTTAAGCCTCGACCCGCCGTTATGTTTACGTCCCAAATGGAGTCGGTGGCGAACCTATTACCATACAAAGCTACAAAGTTTTCAGTCATCAATATTTTGCACACTTAACTTCCGAAAAGAACTTGGAAAAGTCATTGGTGTGAGCCACTGTGAGGATTCCAATGCGCGACTTCTAGATTTAGAAGCGGGTGATCGACCACTGGACCACCGAGACCTTCTTCTTCGATTTTACTGCTATAAATACTCATATTCACCTAAACTAATAGTCATAACTATAACAAAATAACTATAACTCATAACTAATTACCTCATTATAAAAAAAAAAACTTAAGATTTACATTACTACTTATTTGGTTATTCATTAAATCGTGATTTTCCTAAAATATCATAGAATTTTTTAATTTATTCCTCAACAAGACAGACTGTAGAATAAAACAGTAAATAGTCAAATTAAAAAACACATATTATGTACTATTGGCTCTTTGGCTATACCTTTTGACAGATGCTGCAACGGTTTAAGAATAATAAATTGTATTAAAAAAGTAACAAACACCAAACAGAATCTATGGAATTATTTGTTTTTCATTAAAAAAACATATTAGTTTTTGTCTCCGCTTCGTTTGCGTACATGCATTTATTAATATTTCAAATATCATACCTAAGATAATAATCATTTGCCTTTAGAGGTCCACTGCTGGACAGGCCTCCCCCATAGAGCGCCACAACTGCCGGTCCGTTCACTCATGGGGGGTTTTTGCCATAATCGCCACGCTTGGCAGGCGGGTTGGCGATCGCAGTAGGCTGTATTTTGTTGAGAGAGAATGCTGCTGCCCATTCTTTTACCTTTTCCCTTAGTCGCCTTTTACGACACCCACGGGAAGAGATGGGGTGGCGGTATTCTAAGCCGGCGCCACACAGCAAAGGATAGAAGAATAGAAGAGAATAAAAAAGGATAGAAGATAATAATAATAAACAATAATGTTATAAATTAGCCTATGCTGTACAAGTCCTGTCAAAATCGGTCCAACTGTTTCGATGATTAGCCGTAACAAACCAATGAACATAAAAGTGAAATATCTTAGAGAAAGGCGTCATTGGGATTATCGTAAGTCTTATTATTTAGGTGACATCATTATCATTACATAGTATAAAACAAAGTCACTTTCCGCTGTCTGTTCCCTTATATGCTTAAATCTTTAAAACTACGCAACGGATTTTGATGCGGTTTATTTAATAGTTAGAGGGTTTTAACGGGGTGGTTTTGATCTATAATTCATATATGATATTGTAAAGAAAAAATGATAATTTTCGAGATTTAGCACTTTAATTGCAAACGCTGGCTGAACTTTAAGTGATAGATCAAAATAATGTTCTACATTATTAAACACCTTCAGAGGGTCTACAAAAAAGTCCGCGAGGGCATATGTCTATCTCTTAGGGATAACCCACAATGACCATTTTTATTTTTTTTACTTTTTACGAGAAATAATGGCTTATTTACGAAGCGATTTTAATCATTGCAGCATTAATTTTCATTCAATTAAGTGTCTTAAATAGATTGTGCATGTAATATAGATGATGCTGTCCCTTGCATGCAATTTAAACGAATATTTTTCGAAGATATTGCAGTATTAACATAGCAGGACAGCAGTTAAAGCCGATAAACCGCACAAATTGAACCTCATGATACGGGTCAGCTAGTTTAATAATATAGTAAACTGTGTTAATAAAGTATAATTTAAAATTCATTGGTGTATATCTACCCTCAAAATTAGAAGGCAGAATACTAAACGATTTACCCATCCAATACGACATATATCTTAAAATGTAATTAAATAGATAATCATCATTAGAACAGTATAGATAATCACTAAATATCTCAATTTTAATGGAGGTGCAATTGGGGCATCGATGTCACGGCAAAGCTAGTTGGAAATCCGAAGTTACGAGCATGCAAACATGATCTACCCATTATACTAAATACCGTACTGGTAACTAATACTGGTACCGGTATCATTGTGATAGACTAAAGAGAAATTATAATCTATCATTCCCATAACTAGCAGTTAATACGTAATAGATACTTAGAAGCTGTTGTTAATCAGATATAATGGTCTCCTCGTAAACTTCAGAATATACACATCGCGGATAATCCCTTAACATTAAGGCGTGTAAAATATAAACGTTGGTTCTCCAACTTAACCGCGATATGCATGAGAAATTTTATCAGAATCAGTCAAGCAACCAGAGTTCAGTTTCTTAGTGATTAATATTACTATCGTTCCTAAAATGATATTTTCATACCTGCTAAAGCAATACTTGAAAAGAGTCATCTTTCAACGTTCCTGCGACCCCACTACTTCTACCAAATGTCAAATCAATGGGCCTTTTATGTCCTGAAATTTCAGGATAATTGAGTTGATTTTTATAAATCAAATGAACCCTAAAATATATTTAGATGTAGCTGCACCTGTTAACCTGTTAAGCGAAAACACTTGTGGAACCATAGACTTGAGCGAGCTCGGAGATGCGTTGAACTTTTATTAGATACACTTTTTTAGTTTCATTATCTCGCTGCAAAAGTGTGGATTGTTTACTTTTATTTAATATATATGTAATTTTAACTATTTAGTTGTATTTGCTTTGGTATTATGGAATAGTAGTAACTAATAGAATTTTATAATGGAAAAGCCGTCACTAGGCTAGTGTCGAATCAAAAGTCTTCGGGAATAAGAAAGCGTGTCTCTAATAGGAAAAAAATCGTATGCTTCAACGCCAGGAGCGCAGTTATAGTGGACTTGTAATATGTTGCATCATGTATATTATTACATAGTATAAAACAGAGTCGCTTTTCGCTGTCTGTCCGGATTTAGATTAGGGTTTTTTTGATGGATAGAGGTTTTCAAAGGGGTGGTTTTTATACTTAGTCTGGCCATAAATACTGTTACAACCAAAAATAAAAAAATATTACATTTGAATTTGGAATCTGTCATTTTTATACGATTGTTCATTGTGTTTTCTCGTTTTGGCGCCAATACATTGTACAATATTTTGCGATATTAAAATGGAGTACGGTGATAAAGAGAACCGAATAGCTGTGATTGCATTACACAAAGTAGGTATGGAGCCAAATGCAATTTTTAAAACTCTCCATACACGTATTAGTCAAATGTTTGTGTACCGGGCTATTAATAGATACAATGAGACCTCCTCTGTTTGTGACAGAAAAAGACCTGGCCGTCCAAGTAGTGTTCGTACGAAAAAGGTGGTCACAGCAGTAAGGGAAAGAAATCGAAGAAATCCTGTCCGCAAGCAAAAAATTTTATCTCGGGAGATGAAGATAGCACCTAGAGCAATGTCGCGTATTTTAAAAGATGACTTAGGACTTGCAGCCTATAAGAGGCGACTGGTCATTTATTAACTGATAATTTAAAAAAGAATAGGGTGTTAAAATCTAAACAACTACTGAAGCGGTACGCAAAGGGAGGTCACAGAAAAATATTGTTTACGGATGAAAAAGTTTTTACAATTGAGCAACATTTTAACAAACAAAATGACCGTATTTATGCTCAAAGCTCTAAGGAAGCTTCCTTATTAGTTGACAGAGTGCAACGTGGGCATTATCCGACTTCAGTGATGGTTTGGTGGGGTGTTAGCTACGAAGGATTAACTTAGCCATATTTTTGTGAAAAAGGTATCAAAACATCGGCACAAGTGTATCAAGATACCATTCTTGAAAAGGTAGTCAAGCCCCTTAACAACACCATGTTCAATAACGAAGTATGGTCCTTCCAGCAAAACTCGGCACCGGGTCATAAAGCTCGGTCCACGCAATCTTGGTTGGAAGCGAACGTTTCGGACTTTATTAGAGCTGAAGACTGGCCGTCGTCTAGTCCCGATCTTAATCCACTGGACTATGATTTGTAGTCAGTTTTAGAGAGTACGGCTTGCTCTAAACGTCATAATAGTTTAGAGTCCCTAAAACAATCGATACGATTGGCAGTGAAGAATTTTCCCATGGCAAGAGTGCGTGTTTCTATTGATAACTGGCCTAAACGTTTAAAGGCCTGTATTGCAGCCAATGGAGACCACTTCGAATAAGCTTTTTATATTTTATATCGTTTTATATTTATGTATTAAAGTAACATACTGTAAAAGTAATAAATGTTATTTGCAATTAATAAAAAAATGTTTTCTTTGTTACAATATTTATGGCATGACTAAGAATATAATTCATATCCCACATTCATTTCCTATATCATGTAATTTAAAGGAATATTAACCAAGATATTTCAGTATTAAAATAGCGGGACATAGCAGATGCGTCGCGCAGTAGTATCGGTCAAGACGCGCGCCGATAAATAGTACACATAGATTTTTTTAATATCCAAACTTTACTCATTTATTACTTTTGATGCGGAATAAAGTTTGCCGGGTCAGCTAGTTCATTTATATATACGAATAAAAAAATGGATTATCTGTTTTTAATATTATTAAATATAATCTCTGAAATGGTTGATTCGAGTTGTTCTATCACTGACTAGCTAGCCGACAAAGTTAAGAGCACTTTGAAGTTTCTTTTTTAAACTTATATAATTTCACGCTGAAATAATCGCAGGCACAGCCAGTTTAGTCAGTGATCCATATGTTTGCCTACATATAAGTGCAAATTAACTTGTCACTCATTGTTAGCCGACTGCTATTGGAAAGAAAACTATGTACAATTTAATTATGAACTTGTTTTCCGCTATGTATTGTGCAGGACAGTGATAATCATTCCGTACTTAGTTGTTGTATGCTGTTATGCATGCGCACGCATTATATGTCCCTATCATACCATTAGACTACTATTAAAATTCTAAAGTAGGTACGTTTGGTTGTTACTTTGTCAAGCAAAAACTACCCAACCGATCACCATTAAGGTTTGTGGACATACTCTTTGAGTTATCGTTAAAAAGATAATATTTGATAAAATACATAAAGAATGTCAAAATAATCTCATAATCTGGCTGCTTTAGTGCCATATGATAGAATTTTGGTGTCTTAAAAGTAAATCAATTATCTTTAGGTTCGATGTCATTCCTGAGAACTGGGCCTTTTTAAAATTAAACCTTCACTTATAAATCGCTGAAATTTGTATGAAATCTTAAGTTTCTTAATTTTATAGTGATCCACGCAAGCCGTTTTTCTTAGGAATTCGTAATATTTTTCTTGATGTCTTCGTCTCAATGGTCTGGAGGGAGAGCACACTAGTCGAAACTTAACAACCACTGCCTACACTGCTAGAAAAGGGCGTGAAATCATTAGAAAGACACAAGGTGCAGTACAAGACACAAGTAGCAACAGTGGCGTTGAGTTTAGAGCATGAATATTCGAATTACAATCTTCACTGCATACTACCGTATGTGGATAGATATTTTTTAATCTATTGCAAGTAGGGATGACATCCAATATGGTTGATTGTTGAGTCAGTAGGGTGGAATGAGGAGAGTGATGGGGAACCTCCAACAGATAGCAGCTAACTGACTAGGTACCTTGTATTGTTGTTTTGTAAGAAAAGATTAATACCTCCTATTGTTTTTCCTTAATAACTTCATGATGACATGACACATTTTGAGACCTAGTTTTCAGATTTTCTTTTTTATTAATATTTTCGTTAAAAAGTTCTTGATTATTTAGTCTTATTGCTCTAATAACATAACATAACTTTACGCCTCTTTCTACTCGAAGGCAGCGGAGGTTAAGCCGTCTTCTCGCCGTTACGTTTACGTCCCAAATGGAATAGGTGGCGAAATTATTGCCATACCGGGAACAAAGTGTTCAGTCATCGATATTTATGTTAACGGAATATTGAAAAGTCATTGATTGACTTCGATCTAACTTATGTCCACTTGCTCAACTTGCTCAACCTGGTCAGTAAGGAATTTGCTCCTTATTTCTTTGAATTTAGAACATTAAATTCTGTGAGAATTGTGATGATTTGCAAAGATAGCCAATTTTACGGATAACATAGACGGTTCCATTACATCCGCTTCCTGTTTCTTTTAGTTAGATGTAAGAAAAATTTCCTGGAACACTCTTGCTTATTAAATTTGTTAAATATAAAAATTAAATTTAAATTAAATTAATTTTTAGTATATTTAATATACTTGTGCCTTTATTTTTATAGCGCAAAATACCTTTGCTCTAGGTGGAGAGAAGTATCTTAAGATGTTCTGGCCATGTTGCAAGAATGAATGAAAGCCGACTGACTAAAAGAGTATACGAAGCGAATGTGACTGACAGGGTCGGGATCGGAAGACCAAGACCACGACCAAATTAAAGGTCTGTTTAAAAAAGGCAAAATGCGTAGTACACGAAACCGGCGTGAATGCATGATGAGATGTATGTCTTTGGATGAGGTGAAAGAAGTGTGTCAGGATCGCAGCTTGTGGAGAGTCAAATTCCCTGCCTGCGGGCCTATGGGATACAGGCGTGAGTTTATGTACGTAAAATATCTTTCGCTGCGACTTTTGAATTTTAAATAGATCAAGTACTTATACCATTATTTATTCAGTCGTTTGTGATCATGATACTTGATTGTATTTTTTTTCCGAAATCCTAATAATTTCAGAACAGTTGATCGAACAATACGATATAATACACTCCTTGGAACTTTTAAGTGGTGTAAAAAAAGGTCGATATCTATGTAATATGTCAAAATGTTAGACTTGACGTCAGTGTCATTTATAATTAAAAAGGTAATATTACAGCAAGAGCTTACAGATTTATATTTAAGTATAGATTAGTCTTTTAGTTAATCAAGTAAATTGAGCTTGCTGAGAGCATCCCAGGTGTCGCTGCCGTCCAGAACATCAATATACTAATTGAAATTGACTCTCATGTGGAACGATTGCAGCTGGGATTCGTGTTTAATTATAACTTATTAATCTATCGCAGTAGGAGTAAGATAAACTATTTTTTTTTTTAATTATTCCTTTTACCAATAGGCGTTAGGTTCGCCACCTATTCCATTTAGGATGGAAACATAACGGCGAGTCAAGGCTTTACAGCCGCTACCTACACCTTTGGGTAGAATAAAGGCGTGAAGTTATGTTACGTATGTGTTATTCTTTCTTCTTCTTTAAAATACTGTTTAGATGTCATTAAATACTTGCTGTATTGACATAGCAAGCCTATATAATTATATAAATAAAAAAGCAATGGTAGAGCAGCGCAGGCTGAAATAACTACGACCTATCAGAATGTCGACGTAAAGTGGCTCATGCCGCGTTTTGCTGGGCCAGAGAGGTATCCGGAGGGTTAAAAGTCTATTCTTTGTTTTATAATAACTTATTTTCTCATAAAAAAAACATTATAATCACTTATGTTTGTTTAACTCGGTAGTAGTCTCGGTGGCCCAGTGGTCGAGCCGTGTGCTCGACCACTGGGCCACCGAGCTTCTGATCCAGAGGTCCGGGTTCGATTCCTGACACTGGCTCACACCAATGCCTTTTCGAATTAGTTTTCGGAAGTTATGTGTGATAAATATCGATGACTGAAAACTTTGTGCCCGGTATGGAAATAGGTTCGCCACTATTCCATTTGGGACACAAACATAACCGCGAGACGAGGCTTAAAAGCCGCTGCCTACACCTTCGGGTAACAAAAGGCGTGAAGTTATGTTTGTTTAATTTTATCTTAAACGATTCGAGGATGGTTTATATTACCAAATAAACCCGGTAGTTTACTTGCAATATAAATAAGTAGTCTAATCTTGAATCTTTGAATCCACATGAGCACACAAAAAAAATACATTTAAGGCGGTCCAGCCGTTTAGGAGGAGTTCATTGTCAACACATGAGCAGAAGAATTATATACTTTGAATATATAGTAGTTTCAATGGGACGTATTCAGCAATTTATTGTTTTTAATAATAATTTGCGTTTCGCTCCAACACTTGGACCTGTGCTGTATCTCATTGTGGATGCGGCACTGTATTATTCCTTCTAAAAGCCAACAAGTCTTGGAAACTGAGGAGGTTTATTGGGTACTTTAAAATACACTTACACACTGCAAATTATGATTATTATGTATTGCAGATGTATTTTTTTTTACAAACTAGTAGAGATTTGTTTCGCCTCGCAATGAATAAATAAAAGATTTTTTCAAAAATTTAACAAAATGTTATTTTGATGTGTGTGCCGTTTTGTATTTATTTGTATTATAAAGTTATTACTGTATTACAAACCGACACTTCAATTTTATTTATATGTATCGATTTTAATAACTATTAGTCGTCCACAATGGCAATAGGTTCGCCACCTATTTCATTTGAGACGTAAACATAACGGCGAGTCGAGGCTTAATAGCCGTTGCCTACACTTTCGGGTAGAAAAAAAGCGTGAAGTTATGTTTGTTATGTTACAATATATGAGAGGCATTAAAGTAACACATCCATACTTGTATATTTTGGTGAATTCTCGTGATCTCTCTGCTCTAGGACCCAATGGGGCGGTCAGCGGTCGCCATAATTAACTGCCGCACTTTCACTTTAATAGAGTTTTTGCGATTATTTTCAAACTATCAAACATGTCCGTCTCTACTTTGATGCCAGAATTTCAACACGACACATCTGAGTCGGAAGTTGGAAGACTTAGATCAACCATTGTGAGTTGGTCCTTTGGAATTAAGAATTACTTGATTGTAAACATCTTGTAATACTCTGGGCTATCCGTTGTATTCCAAAGAGATTAACAGCTTTCTTGTGTCCAAAACTTCGTCAAGCAATATTCCTGGGTTTATTGAGCAACGGTAGCACATGTTATCTAATATATAAAATTCTCGAGTCTAGATGTGCGTAATTGAACTCCTCCGAAACGGCTTGACCGATTCTAATGAAATTTTATGTGCGTGTCGGGTAGGTCTGAGAATAGGACAACATCTATTTTTCATCCCCCTAAATCACAAGGGTAGCCCACCCCTCAATTATTTTTTTAATTTTTCGACATATTTCTGTTTCTTATTTTTTTTATAAAACGGAATACAAAAATACATGCAACCCTAAATTTTCAACCCCCCACGATCAACCCCTATTTTTTAAATTTTATTTTTCGGCAAGACAACGTTTGCTGGGTCAGCTAGTATATCATAAAAATAATACATTATTTCACAACTGTACATTGTTTTATTAAAATTGATAGTTAATGACTAAATGCATTCTCAAGGAAGGTTGACGTCAGGGACTCGACCGGTGATAAAACCACAGCAAAATTTCTGTTCACATGGATAGTTCGAAAGTATGACTATTGTACCGATCCCACTTGGAGTGATATAAGGGTAGGAAAGTGATGAACTAATTACTTAATGCCTTAAGAAATACCAAACGAGCAAAACCTTAATTAAACAGTCTCGAATAATATACATCTTATATTTATACAGATAAAGTTTTATAAAGAGCTTTACAAGCGGATTGCATCTTCCCTGTTAAGTCGCGCGAAAGCTTAACCTATTTAGCAAATGATTCGTTGAAATCTTATTATTCTCCGGTTTTTCTTTCTCCCTCTCTTTCTCTCTCTCCACGATGCGACATTGTTTTGTTTTTGAAAGCAGAAAAACTCGGGAGAACGTCCAGTTGATTTGTGGCGTGGCTGTGCCATCCGGTAATTGAATTATTTCATCGATTTCCCATTAAAATGTTTTATGGTATGAAATGTAAAAGTACTAGGGTGGGGCGTCCACTGCACTTTCTCGTATTCAAGTAATAGACACAGTGAATGGATCTTTTTTAAATTTAACTAGCTGACTCGGCGAACAATGTTGCGCATCGAAAGTAATAACCAAGTAAATTTTGGATTCTTTACTATATCATACATGCATTAAAGCTAAAATTCACTGACAACCTCTATCTTTTGAAAAAAAAACGCATTTAAGTTGACAGACAGTGGAAAGCGTCTTTATTTTATACTATGTAATGATTAATAATGCCACAGCTGAAGATTATTTGTCCTTCTTCTTTTCTCGATAGAAAGTCTTAAAAATAAAATGGGTTTGGTAATATGAAGTGATTTTTTTTCTTATCATCTAAGTTCCATTGTTGTGTGCCAGATTTCGAACCAGGGTCCGCTAAAGAGTAGTAGGTACATCCTATCCATTTATAAATAATTTATTCCCTAACATCAGCTCTATAATATGGTCGAGATAGAAATAGAGATAGAGAATAGGTGGCGAACTTATTGCCATACCGGGCACAAAGTCTTCAATCATCGATATTTATCACACATAGCTTTCGAAATTAATTTTAAAAAGTCATTGGTGTGAGACAGGATTTGAACCCGCGACCTCTTGATTCAGAAGCAGGGTGTTCTATCACTGGACAACCGAGACTGATAAAATTAATTTGAACTAATTGTGTCCAATCGTTAAAAATCACCTTGACTAATTTTACCTTCACTAGAATAAAGTTTTCAAAGTAAAAGAGTTAATTTTAAGTTATCGTACTTGTAGTAA
This sequence comes from Euproctis similis, assembly GCA_905147225.2. Taxonomy (NCBI): domain Eukaryota; kingdom Metazoa; phylum Arthropoda; class Insecta; order Lepidoptera; family Erebidae; genus Euproctis; species Euproctis similis. The sequence goes on from LR990107.1 coordinate 8,429,619, forward strand.
AATTCTTGCTGAGTAGAGCTCTTCTGTAAGCTCTGAGTAAGCTCTTCTGTTTTGACTTCTAACATAAAATACCCATAATCCTCATAGGCTTGCTTAAAAAGACTTACCTAAATGCTATAAAAATTATAGCATAGTTCAAAAACGATTTAAAAATACTTTATTAAGTATTACTACTAAGCAGGTATATAGTGCAATCTACGGTGGCGTCGTGCGGTCCGTGGCCCTGTACGGGGCCCCCGTTTGGTCGCGAGACCTCGCGGGGGCCTCCCGCTCCAGGGCTCTGCTGAGGAGCCTGGAGCGGATCATGGCCATACGGATCGTGCGGGGCTACCGTACAATCTCATATGAGGCGGCGACGGTCCTCGCGCGTTCTCCACCCTTCATCATCCTGGCCGAGATGTACGCAGCCGCGTACGATCTCGGCCGGGGAGGGGGGGACCCGGGCGCGCGGGGACGCGAAGTGCGGAGGCGGGAGGCCTTCCGGCGGGTCCTGGGGGACTGGCGCGACGCGCTGGTCCTCCAGGGCGGTACGCGTTCGCGCGCCGTCGGGGCCGTCCTGCCCCACCTCGAGGCCTGGGTGCTCCGTAAATGGGGCACTGTCACCTACAGGTTGACTCAGATACTCACCGGGCACGGGTGCTTCGGTGAGTATCTGAGTCGAATAAAACGTGAAGAGACGGCGAGATGCCACCATTGCGCATCCGACCTGGACTCGGCCCAGCACACGCTGGAGGTCTGCCCGGCCTGGGCGGACGAGCGCCGAGTCCTGGTCGACGGGATCGGGCGAGACTTGTCCCCGCCGGCGTTGGTCGCGGCAATGCTGGCGGGCGAGGAGGAGTGGAGGGCTGTGGTCTCCTTCTGCGAAGCAGTCATGCTCCAGAAGGAGGCCGCCGAGCGGGGTCGGGAGAGAGCCGACCCCGCTCGAAGGCGGCGGCGTCGAGCTCAGTGATCGCCGCCGCCAACGGGCCGCGAGGGCGCACACCCCGCGGGTGCGCCCGGGTCGCGGCCCGGGAAGGATGACCCCCCGGTGCGGCCGGGAAGGGTCGTCGGGGGCGCCGCCGGCCGCGCGCCTCTTTACAGCGCGCGGTCGGAGCCGCCCCGCCCGGGGGAGCCTCGCCAGGCTCCCCGAGGATGAGCACCCCCTCGTGACTGAGGGGGGGCGACGGCGGGGTGGACCAGAGGGGTTTATCCGAATCCTGGACCACCCCAACGCCGGAGGAAGGCCGCCGCGAGGTTTTAGTGGGTAACCCTAGGATCGGATTTCAGTTTACTGTTTTGGGAGTCCCACACTACCCCCTGCCGTCCCCAGGCGGGGGGTGTGCATAAAGCATTTCCTCGCGATAAAAAAAAAAAAAAAAAAAAAAAGGTATATAGTGCAAAAGCGTTAGGAATTGTGAACGTCCACGACACATATTCCACGATGACACCAAACTGATCACGTCCTGGCGGAAGTAAGTGATGTCAGTCAGAAACTCAAAGAAGTGAAGTGTGCTAGAATCGTACTCTAAGCTGGCATACTATTCTCACTGCCTACTCCGCAACGGATTTTATATAAAGTTATGTGTTTGTGTAGGCACTATGTTAAAATGCACGTGCAAAACTTACAAAATAATTGTCAAAATATTAATTTGGCGGCACCCATAATCGTATAACTTGTAAAGAGGCTAAAACAATTTTCACAATGACGGTTACGAATGTTACAAAGTAAGTACTTATGTACTAGCATTTTATTATGGTTTATCTTTCTTACTTCAAAGGCGGCGTCGTCGACTCGTTAAAGATTTCATTCCGAGAATTTTAAAAATTTAAACATGTGATTAGACGTTTTGTCCTCGAATACTAAAATGTCGCTAAATAAACTAAAAACGAAACACAATTTTCATTCACGTTTTTTTTTTTAAATAAAATCGTTAAAGTGTTTCCCTTTTTAGTAATTACAATGTTGCAACATATGAAGGGTGTACGAGTACCTACTTATGAACACTACTAAGTAACATGATAACTTAATTAATAGTACCAATCAGCTATGGTATTTTTTATAGTAGTAAATACATGGGTATATTCGTAATTTCACGTTAAGCCCCTTGCGGGGTAGGCTAATAGGACAGAGCGTCTTAATGTTACTGTACACCTCACTGGCTCATCGATTGTCAACGCACCTGAAAATACTTACCTTCCACAAGTGTCCTTGTGGAAGGTAAGTATTTTCATTCAATCAAGTCATAAAAAGTGAGTCCTCAACCCTTTCCGCTTTTGCACTGTATATCTGCTAAGTCAATCTTGCATTATCCATTATTTCTCATTCAACTTCAAAGCATAGGGTATGCTTTCCTTACTTTACACCAAAACTCTCTTATTTAATACAACCACACAGAATTTACAAAACCGTTGGTCGGTATTCAAACGTTTCACATTTTTAAATATTGAAATATGTTTTATTTTACGAAAATGAATTAAGAAATAAAATAATCATTATCATTATCATTACATAATATAAAAGAGAAGAAAGAAAGAACCTGCCGCAACTGATTTGACGCGGTTTTTTTAATTGATAGATGGTGTCAACGGGGTGGTTTTTATCTATAATTCGTGTATGATGTAGTAAAGAAAAGGTGACTTTATTACTTAAGATTCGGAAAAAAAAGTTAACAACTAGTTAACATAAGATAACATAACTTCACGCCTTTTGTTACCCGAAGGTGTAGGCAGCGGCTGTTAAGCCTCGTCTCGTCGTTATGGTTACGTCCCAAATGGAATAGGTGGCGAACCTATTGCCATACCGGGCACAATGTTTTCAGTCATCGATATTTATCACACATAACTTCCGAAAACAATTACGAAAAGCCATTGGTGTGAGTCAGTATCAGGATTCGAACCCGGACCTCTGGATCAGAAGCCGTATGCTCGACCACCGAGACTAGTTAATTTATAAAATACTCGAAACTCCCAAGAAAACAAAAAAAAATAACATTAACGATTTAAAAGAAAAATCTTAACAAGTTTTTAAAAAGAAGTGTTTAATATTTTGTTACACGTGATCTCAATGTTCAGATTATTATACTTGTTGACTTTTATTGTTCGTAATAGATCGTCCGTATTTATAAACAAAATGTAAGCAATACAATTGTTTCAGTATTTCAATTTTTCAGTGAATTGAAAACCAAGTCGGGGAATTATTGAAAATAAAAGTTTGTATACTTTCGTATCGACTAAGTAAATGTTTATTTTCAATAACATTGTTTCCATAATTGACTTTTGTGAAGTGAAATAGTTTTTTGTTTTGGTCTGATGTTATGTACGAGAGTAATTTTATGTCTAACTTTGTTGTTGATCTAATTATATATAGTTGAGACTCTATGGGGTCCTATAAAGATCTTGCAAAGAGACTGATCGAGGCCTCTCGCGACCAGAAGGCTGGTCTGTTCTTCGCACAGAGGATTAGCATTGTCGTTCAGCATGACAATGCGGCCAGTCTTCTGGGCACGCTGCCAGTACCTACACCGAGATGAGGAGAAATTTCATTTCAGCTAGTTTTATAATTGTTGTATATTTAATATTTGTATATAATGTTATTTATTAAAGTGAAACTTTTATTACATCGTCTCAAACTTTTTCGTCTGCGTGTTGCATGTCGCGTGACGGTCAAGTGAAAGGCGCTCGTCAGAGCGCCTTTCACGTCTGTTATCGTTTATTTATTATTAACTAATTACCCAAATATACACTTTATTTTTGTAAATAAATACCGTAAAAACATGTAGAAAAACACCCCCAGACGAGGGATCGAACCCGCCCCGCCCCGACCTTGTGTTATCGGTAGTGCGGTTTACCGATGCACCACGAGGGCCGTATGTATAATCGTCTAATTACCGTCCTCTTTACCAATTTCGACACATTTTCTAGGATCGGGTTTGTTTGTTTGTTTTTTACATACATACATATACGTACGTACGTATTGCAGGCGGAGAAAAAAAAAAATATTATTAATATAACAAATGACACGATAAAAGGGAATATAATAAATTCGTATGTATTGTAAACGACGGAGGCGTAGGCGGCGGCTTTTAAGTTTCCAATTCCAAAAAGTGAACTACATATATGTGACACAGTTATGTTCGTCAATTTAGTAGTGAATATCTGGATGACCGAGCTTTGCTCGGTATTTTCTTTTTTTTTATAAATTGTGTTTTTTGAAAATTATATTTAAGTACGAATTACATACTAATAAAATATCAATAATATTTTTCGATCTTACCGACAGAATAATAAATATATACTAATATATACTATGTACTAACATATTATATTAGAAACATATACTTAATTTTTTGCAGTGATAAACTGTAATAAAAGCAAAGCAAACACACATTGACTTCGTCTTAGTTAACAACGCCATCTGCTGGAATAGAAATTTCATGAAAATCGTTGGAGCCGATTCCGAGATTCCAATTTTATATATATATATATATATATACAAGAATTGCTCGTTTAAAGATATAAGATAAGATAGTGCTCTTTATATATGTATTTGTCACATTTTCATAATAAATCGAAATATCATATTTACTGGAGGAAAAAATATCGTTTTGTTTTGTAAAGATCCTTTGTTGTAATGTTGTTAACGTTTAATAGGTGTCGCGTTATCCCTAGTGCCGTAGCTGGAATACTTGTCGATTCGGGCGACATCTATCGATATAATACGATATTACGGCAGAATCATCAATAGTAGCAACCTAGTAGCGCCATCTAGGAATTATTGTCGTGACCACGTAAAATAAAAAACATTTATTAAACCCTATTAACAAATACAAGATGGCAAGTAAATTAAAATAGCCCTTATCGCACAATCCCCTGAAAGCCGGTGACGTCCGGTTCGATTTCAAATGAAACTAGTTTTCTCTCTCTTTGCAAAACTGCCACTGACTCGTAACTAACGAATTAGTGGAGGAAGCAGACTGACGCCTTTCTTACTTTACTTAAGTTTCCAATTCCAAAAAGTGTGCCAGGATTCGAACACGCGACCTATGCGATTCGGAAGCCGTGTGCTCGACCACTGGACCACCGGAACTACATATATGTGACACAGTTATGTTCGTCAATTTATTAGCGATAAGATAGTGCTCTTTATATATGTATTTGTCACATTTTCATAATAAATCAAAATATCATATTTACTGGAGGAAAAAATATCGTTTTGTTTTGTAAAGATCCTTTGTTGTAATGTTGTTAACGTTTAATAGGTGTCGCGTTATCCCTAGTGCCGAAGCTGGAATACTTGTCGATTCGGGCGACATCTATCGATATAATACGATATTACGGCAGAATCATCAATAGTAGCAACCTAGTAGCGCCATCTAGGAATTCTTAATCTTCAGTCGTTAACTTCCAAAGAACTTGAAAATGATGAGATTATCGAATTAATTGATTTAAATCTTTAACTTAAAGTTAAACGAAGCCAAAGCAAACTTTTAAAAAAATTGCTGTGAAGTAACTGTTTTACACTGTTGCACTCTAAAAAAATATAAATGTTAATGATTTTATCAGAATCATCAATTTAAAAAACTTACTAACTAAATTATTGAAAAATAATTATTGAAAAAATATTTTGTTTATGTATATTTAAAAAGTAGATTTAAAAATCAATAACCCAAGACTCAATTTTAAAAGTTTCACTTTTACGGTGGTTTCATAAAACCACACAATTTTTTAACTCTATATTTCGTTCTATATACATTGATTGTTTAATATGCAAAAATATACGAGTCGAAGTATCCTTAAAGAACTGGGTTTATACACTTCGCTCATTATAAAGACCCAAAAAAGTATACGTCTTATACTGAAGGTTTCTAGGGTTAGTTTCTGTTCTCTCGTTGCCAACTTTGCCCTTGTGGAAGGCGATGTATGATCCGACAAGCGAATATAAAAAAATATGTGAAATTCGAAGAAACTCGACTCGATCGAAGAAAGAGCTGTGTAAGAATCGTGGTTATCTCTGCCTGCCTCGAAGTGTTGTCGGAAGTTTATCTATATCGACAATAGATGGCGTTGTAGAAATTTTATTCACTCATTATTCATTTGTTTATATGGTTGGTGACATTATTAATTGTCAGTAAAGATAACAAGTTGTACATATTTATATAATGGTTGTATCCTATTATTCCTACACTATAGGCGACCAATGGCGTTGTATTATTGGTGTTGCGACAAGGCAGTGTGGACCCGCCCCGGCTGGGTTTATAGATTCATAAATATGCTAATAGTGAAACCCATGGGTTTTTTTTATTACTTAATTAATAAAGTGTTCTGTGGTAGTCGCCCGTCGAGATTATGATTTAGAACATTTTCATGTTTAAGGTGGTAGGTACCATTTAATTTGATGGTGATGGTTGCGTGACTGTACCACCACCACCACGCCGGCCCAGATACACTGTCGACACCAACACTCTTTACGACTTATCGCTCACCTTAGGGTTGTCGCTTTATATTATAGAATTAGCTATACTATAAGTTCTTGTAGCTATATAGAGACATAAATAAACCGGCGTGAATGCATGATGAGATGTATGACTCTGGATGAGGAGAAAGAAGTGGGTCAGGATCGTATCTTGTGGATAGCCTCTCTCTGCCTTTCCATTAGCGTCGTGAGTTTATATTTTATGTTTTGTACAGTGGTAGAGCCAAGCAGTTCGCTGCATGTATGGGCCGGCTCGACCGGTGAAATACCACGACCTCTTAGAAGATCGACGTAAAGTGGCTCATGCCGCGTTTCGTTCGGTGAGAGAGGTACCCGGAGGCCCACCCCCTTTCCCCATCCTTTCCTTTCCCCTATCCCTTAAAGGTCGGCAACGCAACAGTAACACTATATGTGTTGCTGGTGTCCATGGGCGGCGTTGGTTGCCATCAGGTGACACGCCTGCTCGTTTGCCCTCCTATACCATAAAAAAGGGGCGGCCTTATTGCTGTAAGCAATTTCTGCCAGGCAACCTTTGGATGGAAAAAATAGCGGTAGTACACACAGTATCACCTTATTTCGTGTTAGGCCAGGTTTGGCCACAGTCTGTGAAGCCTGGCCAACTTTCGACCACGACCTTTTTCGCACGTTCTTGTCGTACGTGATCCACTTTTCATCGCCAGTTATCAATCTCTTCAAAAACGGCTCGGTTTCATTACGTCTCAATAATGAATCGCAAATGAGTACACGGTTCATTAAGTTTCTTTGAGTGAGCTCGTGTGGCACCCAAATATCGAGCTTTTTTGTATAACCAGCTTTCTTCAAATGGGTCAAAACTGTTTTGTGGTCAATTCCCAGTTCTTCAGCTACATCGTAACTACTAATATGCCGATCTTGCTCCACTCTTTCAAAAATGGCGTCCATTTTATTCGTAACAGGGCGACCAGAGCGAGGTGCATCTTTAACATCAAAATTTCCGGACTGAAAACGTTTGAACCAAATTTGTGCTACTCTTACTGACACTGCATCAGGTCCATAAACATCACAAATTTTTTTCACTGCTTGAGTTGCATTTTTGCCTTTTTTATAATAAAATTTTAAAATGTATCGAATTTCTTCATTAGATTCACTCATTTTTACGGAGAGAAAAACAAATGAAAAATTGCGGGAAACAACTTTTTTTTATTTTTTTCTTTTCTTTATAATGTAACCTTTTTAATGTTACCAAAACCAGCCAGACACAAATAGTACAGTCAAAGAAATTTTATAATAAGTTTATACCTACGTTATGCGAAAAGACTTTTTCCCCGACCTAATAGATAAGAAATAGTAAATAATTTATTTAACCACTGAAAGGTCTCAGGTTCACTGCAAGGTTCTGTCCAAGCTAAGCTTTAGACTTGTCAAATAATAAGATTAAAATGTTTTGTAGACATATTATTATAAATACTTTTGGAAATTACACTTGAAGATTACAATTAGACAATGTAATGTTTTATTCACAAAATTTATAGTCAACTTAGCTGTCAACCCTGTGGGATATAATAAAAAAAAAATACCGCGACAAAAGACATACATACATACTCGCATACACAAATATAGCGACATATCGTGTTTGATTTACTGCCAAGTACTTCAATTTTATAGATGTTAGTTTCAATTGAAATTTTGTTAACATAATGGACGAATGCAGATTTTATCTGCCCCTATGTTCTATACTAGTTCTGTCTGCGACATCGTTTACTTAAACATTTTATTTTATTTTTTACTAGCTGTCCCGGCGAACTTTGTTCCGCATCAAAAGTAATAAATGAGTAAATTTTGGTTATCATGAGGTTCGATTTGTGTTACATATTTATCGGCTTTAACTGCTGTCCCGCTATGTTAATGCTGCAATATCTTCGAAAATATTCGTTTAAATTGGATGCTGTAAAGGGTCTGGATCATCTATATTACATGCACAGTCTATTTAAGACGCTGAGTTGGACGAAAATTATAGCTGTAATGTTTAAAATCGCTTCGTAAATGAGCTATTATTTCAAGTAAAAAGTAAAAAAATAACAATGGTCATTGTGGGTTATCCCTAAGAGATAGACATATGCCCTCGCGGGCTTTTTTGTAGACCGTCTGAAGGTGTTTAATAATGTAGAACATTGTTTTGATCGATCACTTAGGGTTCAGCCAGGGTTTGCATTTAAAGTCCTAAAGTTTCATTTAAGTCGAAAATTATCTTTTTTTCTTTAGAACATCATATATGAATTATAGATCGAAACCACCCCTACGTATTAAAAAAAACCGAATCAAAATCCGTTGCGTTGTTTCAAAGATATAAGTATATAAGGGGACAGAGAGCGGGGAGTGACTTTATTTTATACTATGTAATGATGATAATTGATGATATATAATTTGACGTCTTTTCTACCCAAAGGTGTAAACAGCGGCTTTTAAGCCTCGACTTGCCGAATTTTGTATGTCCCAACTTCTGAAATTAATTCTGAAAAGACATTGGTCGAGTCTGGGACTTTTTGATTCAGAAGCGCGAGCTACACCACTGGACCACCGAGATTATGAGACACAATTACCATATATTTTTATTAGCTTTTTATTAGCTTCACCTGTATGTTTGTAACCGACTTCTTTGGGCGCGATTTTGACCCACTTTAAACGGCCAGATTTCGTTCAAACTTTGTAGATTTATTGAGGACCGATGACAATACACTAATTCGATAAAATTATTCCATTTTTCAATTTGAAAAATATGATTTTTGTAAATTTTTTAGTGTTCATAGTTCACTTCTCGCACCACCTAGTGGCAATCAGCGGAAAGTCTACGTTATCAACTTGAAACGAATTCCTTGTATAAGTCATAGATGCCGCTATTCCTCAAATTCGGTTTTGATGTCCGTTGTTAGCACGCTTTAAAATAGTTAAGCAATAGTTTAAAAAACTAAGAAACGCGCTTGTTATATAAAACCGAACTAAAAAATATAAAATAAATAATACATAGTTTAAAAAAACTAAAAAACACGCTTTTTATAGAAAACCGAACTAAAAAATAGAAAAAAAAAATTATTTAAAAAAAAGCGTGGGGTGCTTTTTAAGATATTATCGAAATGATAATCACTCTACTCATATCTGTCAATAAAATATTAATAACTATTGACACCATGCACCCCACGCTTTTTTTAAAATAAAATAACTTTTTTTTATTTTTCTATTTTTTAGTTCGGTTTTCTATAAAAAGCGTGTTTTTTTATTTTTTTTAAACTATTATTTTTATCTTTCTCACCAGACGTAACGCGGCATGTGCCACTTTTAATCGATATGCTGAGAGGTCTTAATATTATTTACTGTCAAACGGCCTATTCATGCAGCGAAATTTCATAACCTTTTTTTTAATGGAAGAATTAAGACAATCTAAGTTTACTATTTGTCTTTAACCAGCATCACCAATCTCACAGCCTGTGATCCACCAAATATTGTGTAAATGTTTTTTAATAATTATATTATTAAAACAGCTTTTTAATATTTTGTTAGCGTTATTATGATTGTGTAGAAAATCTTATTGAACTTATGTATTTATTAAAAAACAAACTCTTACAACCAGAAACTAAATCAAAACGGACTAAAATACAAATCTCTCAATTATTTAAAAAAGTAACGACTGATATAACTAGCTTCTATTTCGTGCCAATATTAATAGATGGCTGTTTTAAAAAAAAGTAGCTATCGAAGGGGACGGAATTAGGCTTCCTTCTTAAATTTCATGCTGTAAGGACAGCATGAAATTTAAACAAATATTTTCGAAGATATTTCAGTATTAACATAGCGGGACAGCAGTTATTACTTTTGATGCGGAACAAAGTTCGCCGGGCCAGCTAGTATATAGATAATTTTTTAACGGTTTTTAGACCAATATTTTCCTTTTTTTATAGTATATTTGATTTTTGATGGGCCTCTTGGTTGGTGCATTAGTAAAACGACCGACCGCGGCATAAGTTTGGCGGGTATGGGTACGATTCCTAAACGTGTACATTTTTTTTGACAAGCTGGACACACACACAACATTCAAATCGATCCAGCCATTTAGGATCAAATTAGACAAATATTATAACAAATTGTTTTTTTTTAACATGAACGATGTTTCAAATGAAATACAACAACTAAACTTTTATATTATATTATTTGTTTTTCATTCTTTATTTATTTATATATACACTTTATTGCACAGAAAAAACAATAGATAGGTACATGGTAAAACTATGTAACAATAATAATACAAGGGTAGAGCCGGTTCGAACAGTGCTAGAGCCAAGCAATTTGCTGCATGAATGGGCCGGCTCGACCGGTGAAATACCACGACCTCTCAGAAGACCGACGTAAAGTGGCTCATGCCGCGTTTCGTTCGGTGAGAGAGGTACCCGGAGGCCCACCCCCCTTCCCCGTCCTTTCCTATCCTCTATCCCTTAAAGGTCGGCAACGCAACAGTAACACTATATGTGTTGCTGGTGTCCATGGGCGGCGTTGGTTGCCATCAGGTGACACGCCTGCTCGTTTGCCCTCCTATACCATAAAAAAGGGGCGGCCTTATTGCTGTAAGCAATTTCTGCCAGGCAACCTTTGGATGGAAAAAATAGCGGTTAATGTTGCGTACAATTTAATTAATTAATTTTTATCATATTTTATATACTTACAAACACCTAACTACATATACTTACATATATTTATTTAATATACATACATTTACTTACACGTACATAAATATAAACACATACATACACATACTTAAAAATACATACATGGAATATGAATGACTAATAAGTTGACGTGGATATACATCCACGTCAACTTAAAAAAAAAAAAAAAAGAAAGAAGGTCTACTGCTAATACTAGCAGTAGACCTTCTTTCTTTTTTAATATTCTAATCGCTCGGTATTCTAATCCTTATCGCTCGGTATATTATGCAGGACAAGTCTATTTGGTCCGCTAGTATTTATATTTATTAGGATAATGTTTCTTCTGAAAACTTTGTGCCCGGTATGGCAATAGGTTAGCCACCTATTCCATTTGGGACGTAAACATAACAGCGAGTCGAGGCTTAACGGCCACTGCCTACACCTTCGGGTAGAAAAAGACGTGAAGTTATGTTATGTTTGTTCTGGATACATTATTGAAGGGGTTAATTAAGTTTCTAAGTAACACAGGAGTGTGCTTTCTAAAATAAAAATATATATATCAGTAAAAGGTTTTATAATAACTGGACTAGCTCATAGGGCAACTTGAAGTGCAGTGAGCGCAAACAATGTTCGCTGCCGGTGGTCCGGCCCCACTTCGCTCTGCTTCGCTCCGTCCCACTTCCACTTCACACAAATACTATTATAAACTATTTGTACAGAGCCAAAACTATTAAAATATTTGTACTATATACTTGCACCATGAATTTTTTAGGAAAAAAAAAAAAAACACCCTCTGCGTATGTGACATCGTAATGTATAGAGTTGTTCAGTTTAAATATTGGTTCAGCGCACTCATGTGCCAACACACAAAAAATTATATGTGATAATACATATATCTATAAAAAAAATAGTGGCATTTTTTTTATGTACGATTTTTAGAATACCTATAACTAGCATAAGTACAAAGGATTTTACATGACCTTTTAATTTACTTAATACTGTTGAAAGTGGAGCTTTAACATCTTTACTTGTATCTTGAACTGTATTTGCCTTGTGAACGGAGTCATGTGCAACCACTAATGTTTATATATTCTTGTATTGGATAATTGAAGTATAAGTATATTTCTATTACAGTACATACGTACATACATACATAACTTCACCCCGAATCCCTTGCGGGTAGGAAGAGAGAACGGAGCGCCATAAGGCACGATTCTTACATACCTCACTCGCTTCGTTGACTTTCATAACTCTTTTCATGCACGTGCGTCGTTTTTTGAGGCTCCTAACAACACCTTCCTCTAGCACACGTTATATTTGGTCATGGAACGTATGTCTTGGCCGTCCTCGACTCCTACATCCATCCGCCTTTGCATTGTATATCTGCTTAGTCAATCTTGCATCATCGATCCTTTCTACATGTCCGAACCATCGGAGCATATTACAGTATAGACATACATACATAAATAAGTTCACACCTGTATCCCATAAGGGTAGGCAGAGACTTTGGCTTTCCACAAGCTACGATCCTGACACACTTCTTTCGCTCTTCATCCGCTGTCATAAATCACATCATGAATTCACGCCGGTTTCTATTTATTTGGTCATGGTAGTACCATCTTGGTGTTCCGATCCCGCCCTTGCCAATCACGTTCGCTTCGTTTATTCTTTTAGTCAGTCGGCTTTCATTCATTCTTGCAGCACGACCAAACTTTCCAACCTTTCTACATATTCGAACCGCCGAGCATGACATTTTTTACTTATATCGATACTTTACTTTTACTGTACATTGATACTTGGCCATTTTTAATAACACAAATGATATAGATATCATTTATACTGACTGATTATATTAATAAGAATTAATATAATATAATATATAATTATTTGATTATCACGGTGATGAGTTCCCCTTATTATTTTAATACATAGGTAACATAACATAACTTCACGCCTTTTGTTACCCGAAGGTGTAGGGAGCGGCTGTTAAGCCTCGTCTCGCCGCTATATTTACGTCCCAAATGGAATAGGTGGCGAACCTATTGCCATACCGGGCACAAAGTTTTCAGTCATCGATATTTATCACACATAACTTCCGAAAAGAATTTCGAAAAGTAATTGGTGCCAGTGCCAGTGCCAGGATTTGAACCCACTACTTCTTGAATCAGAAGCGGGGTGCTCGCCACTGCACCACCGAGACTAGCAATATTATAATTATAATAATAGTTTCTACTTTAATGTAACAAATATTATTTCGAATTTAAAAAAAAAATATACAAACGAAAACGTGAATTAAAAATTTAAAACTAGCAAGTAGGATATAGTACAATATTTTTCGTCCCATTACTGGGTTCGAATACTTATCCAATTCCAAATTTGTTAAATGTATGTGTGGCTAAACGCTCGCCAACAAATCAAAACTATTCGCACCCTTAGGTATACTATATATCATGAAGGTACTTAAAATATATTGAAGTTTTACTTGAATGGTGTATAAGTTGAAAACAATTTCCAAATTGTAACATGAAATTTTTATTTTTCGCTACCTACTATAATAATTGGCGAGTATATTGCCGTATATGACAAACAATGTAGGAGACAAGTAATGTTTCTAATTTAAAAATATTTGTAAAATTAAAATAAAACTGTTTTCGTAAATCATTTTACTTAATTTGAAGACCTATTTTACATTTTTTTTTAATATTGGTTAATATTTGAAACGGTTTCAAATAATAAAATGTAGTCTAGTAGAGTCTTAACCCTCGGTCCAAGCATGCGTTACTCTATATTTGTTTACAGTCCGCGGAGAGCCCTTGTATATTTTATATTGCCCCTGTCCAAACACTGCCGACTGGTTTCCCAGAATGACTTTATGTTGCCACAATTCCAAATAACACGGTCTTTTGTCTCTGCCCTGCACTGTTTTGTTGTAATATCCGTCAAAGGGATTCTCTCCACGCGTATATTTCAGAGATTTAAAAAAAAAGTGTGTTCCAAATTCGAAATTGTGACAACTAGGCAATATTTGAAAATGACAGTAATGAATAAGTTTATGTGAAATTGTTCTTTTTTTTTTAAATTAACTTCACTTAGTCTTTTGCAGAACAGGCAGATAGTACTGACTTGGTTTTTTAATCTCTTCCGATTCCGTCACTTTTGTAACTTGCGTCATTGCCCATGTCGTGGCCATTTTTACCTATTACTACCTCTGTATATTATTATTCATTTACAATAGCAATGTACAATTAAGAATAATGTTTTTAATAGTCTCGGTATTGTCTCTTCCATATTTATGTACCTATTTTTAAATAGGCAATTATTTGTTTTTACAAAAAAAAAGCAAAAAAGACTACAAAATTTGGTAAATTATTTTACGTGGCTGAGATTGAATAGAGTCAAACAGGCAATCGCCAGTGTTAGTAAAAACTATCCTCAGAGATTATCAACACATAATAATGCTTTAGCAAGTAAACTAAAGGTTTCCCGATATACACACTTCTTTACTCAAGACTGAGAAAGAATAGTGTTCCGATCTTCCAGAGTACATTCCCCAAGAAATTTGAGTGGACAATTCCATTTGCGCGATTCGCTGAATTCCCAAAGAAGTCGCAATCTCTATAAACCAAACAATGTAAAACTAGGAGTGACTTATGTGATAATTACTATTGCTATCAATTACTATTCAGCGGACCAAATCGAATACGAGCTTAAATTACAAGAATAACAAAATGTCTTAAACTATTGTATTTTTTCCGCTGCTCTAATTCTCGAGATTACCAAGTAATCGCACAACGAATTATTGAACAAACAACAAACAGATTGAAATAAAAAAGCAAATGGAATCCGATCATTTAAATATGACATTTTTATCCGCCAATCGACAGTCGGACTTCGTAAAATGTTTGGACTGTGTAAATAATTAATGGTCTGTGAGTGGTTATCGCGGTGGTACGATTACGTGTCGATCTCAAGGACCTGGAGCAGCGGAAAATAAATATATCACACCCTGACTACTTCCTAAAAATATAACCGTTACACTCATTTTTCTGGTACTAGTGTATAATACATTCGCTTCGTATTAGCCGCGATTTTTTTTTAAACTGGCAATAATTACAGAAACTTTAAAATACAGTAAATTAATGTGAAAGTGTGTATTGCAATGCATGGTGCAATGCTCTACAATAGTATAAGGAAATATCCTTTGTCATTTTGCACAAACGATAGTTAGTGACGTGGGCAGTGTGCGGCGCGTGTGTGGTGCGCGAGCGCCGGCCAGCCGGTGCGGGGAGCCCGGCCCGCGTGCTCCGAGGGCGTTCCTCTCGGAGGCGGCGCGGCCCTCCCATTGGGCGACGCGGAGCCTCTCGCCGCCCCCGCGGTCCTCCCGCCCCGCGCGCCGGCACTCCGACCTCACTCGCGCCGCTCAGTGCCTCGCGAATCGTCGCTCGTGTTGCATGTGTTGTGATCTCACATCGCTCCTTCCGCAGATGCGATCCTGCTGTCGTTGAAGTGATGCCGGCCGAGGAGGATCCCGCGGCGATGGAGTGCCGGGAACCGGTCGACTCCCCGCAGCAGTTCTGCCTGAGATGGAACAATTATCAGAGCAACTTGACCACTAGTTTCGATCAGTTACTGCAGTCGCAATCGTTCGTGGACGTTACACTATCGTGCGATGGACAAAGTTTGAAGGCCCACAAAGTGGTGCTATCGGCGTGCAGTCCATATTTCCAGTCGTTGTTCATGGAGAATCCATGCCAACATCCTATTATAATCATGCGTGACACCAAGTATTGTGATCTAAAGGCAGCTGTGGACTTCATGTATCGCGGGGAGATTAATGTGTCTCAGGAACAGATACCGGCGTTGTTGAAAGTGGCGGAATCTTTGAAGATCCGAGGGTTGACTGATGTGAGTGGAGACCATGCTGTGGTCCAGCCGGATCGCCGTGCCGCTAAGAGGCCGAGAGAGCCCTCGACGCCACCGAAACCGCGTCGTCGCTTATCTGAAGAACGAATGGCCCCAGCTCCGGTATCGAGCCCGACCAGTACTGATCTTCTTACTCCAACGGAGCCGATGAGTGTACCGCCACCGCTGCACCCCGACGACGTGGACATCCGACCGGGCATCGCTGAGATGATACGCGAGGAGGAGAGGGTAAGTACTTCACATAACAAACTTTTCGCGCGCCCGTGGGTGGTAACGCCAAACACTCACAAACTTTACGCACACATTATTCTGTTGCCTTATATATATATATATTTGAATTCTTTTTTAATTCAAGATGGTTGAAGCGAAACGTGATAATGACATTAATAAATGTTGTGGCAATAGTTACTACGTTTGTTAATAATCTTTAATTCATTCGTGATTTTTATTTTCTATAATAATTTACAAGTTTTATTTATTGTTATCGGTCTTATTAGTTTACACGGTGAATGTTACTAGTAAGAAGTTCTAATTTTTATTTTTATTTATTATTATATGAGTAAATGAAGTTCCTCTCTCTCGAAAATATTTTAAATATCACAGAGTTTATATATCTTTATTACGATGTCAGACATACCAGGATTTGCGAAGTTAGCCTTCATTACAATTGCATATGTGTTACATTTTCGTGTAAACGATGGTCTCTATCCCAGCACGGAGGGACTGAGGTACTAAAGCCATTGAGACACTCGCGCTAAAGTACTCTTCTTTCCTCTCCTTTTATAATGTAGACAATATTTGTGATGCAAGTTGATCGATGCTGGAAACGTTTTATAAAAAATGAAAAAAAATCATAAAATTGGAAACAACCCTTATTTTATATGACGTACTTATATTCTTATAAACTGATATGACATTTTTGGTTTAATATTATTTAATACCTTATTGTATTATATTAATATGTAGAAAATTTTACCTAAGTATTTTATTTTGTTAGATCTTATTGAAATGATTATATTATTCTTTATAATTGATTAGCTTTTAAATTAATTTTATCTTTTTTATCATTAAATTTAGCATACAGAGGCGGATAACTATCACGTGGAAAGTTTTTGTTAGTTAAATGTTACAAATATTTGTTGTAAAACTTTTCGATAGATGGCGCTAAGACATTTCATTTTTTTAAAGTATGTGTATAAGACATTGATATAAGACACTAGGATCCTGGATAGCTTAGTGGTTAGACGGCTACATCTGTAAGGAAAGGTTTCAGATTCTAGTCGCGATCGAGTATTTAGTTTTTTTACAAAATTTCTATTAATATTGCGACGATAAAAATGTCGTGTTATATTGTTTGCGCGAATATTTCCCGACGTTTATGTGTAGTATTATTTTTTTCAATAAGCTCTTTAAAATATGTACTTCTAATCTTTAGTTTAATTTATGTCACCTATAGTTAGTTCTATGTAATATAATATTATCTGGACAACGAACATCTCAGTCTGTTATATGGTAACATGGCGGATGAAACTTTCGACACGGTGCTGTTGACTTTAAAAATAAACTGCGATAAATTTCGCCAATAAATAAAATAAAATAATTGTATTTGTACAACTTTATTCCCTTTACATGTAGACAGCGACAATAATAAATTTAGTCAGATTTTATAAACTTATAAGTGGTATATTATTAAAATAAAGATATTTTTTACACATATAATTTTCAACAGAATTTTGTAAAAGTGATTGTTATGCATCTGAATTCGACTCTGAGACCTTTGATTCTCAAGCGCGACGCAAGACCACTCGAGTCCGAAAACTTATGCGTGTATTTCAATTTCAACTAAATAGAAGATACTTAATAAAAATAGAAAATTTAAGTACGCTTCAAAATATTATACTTATTTATTAAAAAAAAAAGTTTTAAAACAATACCTATATATAGTTAATAATTTAGCGATAATGTTGAAAGTTGTTTACTTGAGCTATTAATGAACGGACCGAACTTACTACAAATAATGACAAAAAATATTTTGCTGTTACAAATGTATATGTTTAAAATTTATTTAAACAAAGAAAAATGATATACCTATTACATGTGTAATTTGCTCTTATTTAACAATATTTATATACTAACAATAAAAGTATTTTTTTGTCCAAAGTCATTCCTATGAAATTTTGTCGACACTAAAGATTTTTTTTCTAATCATTATTACCATTTGTTTTAGTTTATTTGATAATAATGATGATGGTGCTGATAATGATAGTGTTATGTGAGAAGTCACAGTAGAACCGTGGTTCGGCACTTCGCTCGTGACTCCGGTGTCTCTTTATACTACTATTTGACTTTTCGGAAATGTTTTTCTAAAATTTCATTTGACTATTACTCTCAAAAATTGTGCATAATACTCCGGTACCTATTACATTGGACTGAAAAAATCCTACAGCTTCCAGATACTTACTTCCAGATGCTTAACATACTTACATAAAAAAATTGATCCACAGTATTGTAGAATAGAAAATGATATTTATTAAGTTCGACTTTTATTTTACAATTCATCTCTTTAACTTAGAGGTTAACAAGGTATTATATTGACAATGTGGTTCGATATCCGGCTTGCACAATTGTCCTTTTGGAAATTAGTGAGATATGATTTATATTTATTTAATATATAAACAAACTGTCGTTCAACATCGCCCTCTGATGATTGTAAAGTCTAAGGTTTTATTGCCTTCTTAGATAGTTAATTTTTTTAATATATCTGATATTTAAAAATTCGGATTGCTTGCTAAAATTGGTTATTAATATAGCGTACTTCTTATATTATTCCGTAATGACTATATTTTTGAAAAATGTACTAACTAATGCCCAATATGTATTTTTAAAAATCAAACAATTTCCGCACTAAAACCCTCCATCCAGACTGTCATGGCGTTTTGAATGACGTCTCGCCGTGGTAAACATATATGTTTGTGTAAGGACGATTTTAATGTTTTAGTGATTTTTACCTTGGCGTGACGTCATTCATGATGACATTATCTGATTGCCGTTTACTGTCACGTGACTCAATGGCTATTTTTTAGGATTTTCTGTTCTAAAAATATTAATATAAGATTCATTTAGTTTGATAAACTGTTTTATTTTGTAAAATCTTACTAAATATTTGGAAACTTTTATCCATCCGATTGATTCTTAGTAGAAACAAGTCTCTTTCAATTAATAAGAAGGATAAATGTATGTATTATATACTAACTTTTGACGGGCCTCGTGGCGCACTGGTAAAACAACCGGCTGCAGCACTGGGGTCGGGGCTTCGATTCCCACCCGAGCACAAATATTTGTGACAAACATGAATATTTGTGCGGCGTCTGGGTGTTTTTCTATGTATTATAAGTATGTATTTACAAAAGGAAAGTATATATGTATTAGTATCCGTTATCTAGTATCCATAGCACAAGCATTTAGTTGCTTAGTTTGGAACTGGAGGGCGCTGTGTGATTTGTGTCCAAGATATTATTATATTATTATTATAATACATACATACTAGTGTATTACAATATAGTAATTATATGCACATACTGCGGCTTCGTGTGTTATTAAAAATAATCTCACCTCACACCTACGCAATGGTTGATATCGTAAATATCAATGCTAATAAAAAAATATAATTTAAACAAACCTAATATTTATCCACACTCAAGTCTCTAGAGATTAAATAAAAACGATTAACTCGCGGACTAATAAGATAACGGGGTAGATAAAATAACATTTAAAAAAAAAAACACACACATACATGGAATAACTTCACGCTCAGTCCGTTGGGGGGTACGCAGAGAGAACACTGCTTAATAAGGCACGATTCTTACTCACCTCACTCGCTTCTTTGACTTTCTTAACTCCTAGACACGGTCGGCGGTTTGTGAGGCTCCTGACATCGCCTTCCGCAAACATAAGAGGAAATGAACTTCTTGCTTTTCGATATAGCAAATATCATTGTATTTGGCCTTTCAATTTTTGGTCTTATTTACTAGTTTAAGATGAATCTTTTTTTTTTTATGGGATAGGAGGGCAAAGGAGCAGGCGTGTCACCTGATGGTAAGCAACTAACGCCGCCCATGGACACCAGCAGCACATATAGTGTTACTGTTGCGTTGCCGACCTTTAAGGGAAGGGGATAGGAAAGGATGGGGGAAGGGGGTGGGCCTCCGGGTACCTCTCTCACCGAACGAAACGCGGCATGAGCCAGTTTACGTCGGTCTTCTGAGAGGTCGTGGTATTTCACCGGTCGAGCCGGCCCATTTATGCAGTAAACTGCTTGGCTCTACCACTGTTAAAAAAAGAGAAAAAGATCTGTATATGCTTCTCAAGATAAAATCTCTATATTAAACGGAATTTTCTACGGAACGTGCTAAATAAACAGAAACTTAAATACTATACATAATTAACTATGCTTAAATTTAAACCTTAAACTAGAATCCCTTGTTGATGAACTCTGGTGAAAACCCCGCTTCTGAGTCAAGAGGTCGCGGGTTCGAATCCTTGTGCACACCAATGAAAATCGATGAGCGAAACACGCTCGTCGATTTTTAACGCTCCTCGGGTTATGGAAGTCATGAAATTCAATGAAGCGAGTGAGGCGTGTAAGAATCGTGTCTGTTAACTTTGCCTACCTATCAAGGGACCTGGCGTGAAGTTATGTATGTATGTGCACGAATGATGTATGAAAAAATCTCATGGAAGGAGGGCAAACGAGCAAGCGTGTCACCTGATGGTAAGCAACCTGCGCCGCCCATGGACTCCAGCAACGCATATAGTGTTACCGTTGCCTTGCCGACCTTTGGGTGGGCTTAAGAGTGCATCTTTCACCGAATGAAACGCGGCATGAGCCACTTTACGTCGATCTTCTGAAAGGTCGTGGCATTTTACCGGTCGAGCCGGCCCATTCATGCAGCGAACTGCTCGGCTTTATCACTGTTGACGATGTCCGAATATGTTGTATCAAAAAATACCGCCACATATGCTTTGAAGTATAAATTAATGTATTGTAATTTAAAAATAATTTAATAAACATCAAAAATGTAACGTAAAGTAACAATTTGTTACACGTTTTAAGACAATTTTTTTATTATTCGGTTAGTTAATCTTTTAAAATTTATTAATTTAAATAATATTCATAGATATTAATTCGTATACATATATATGGCTCGTTCAAGTAACATGTAAGTATAAAATCATGTTAATATATAGCAATTAAAGTGTAATTTTTTACACCTTTATTCATTATTATGTAACAATAAAACTCTTTTTGTAGTTTTGAAACGTTTTAAGTTATTTTTTTCATACAGCTACCTACAGAAAGAAGATTTTTAATAAGTTTAAAATAAAAAGCACAGTATTAAATAGTCATCTCGTTGGTCTAAAGGTTGATAATTTCTCTTCTGAATCAGGCAGCTGGAGATTCTGATCCGGGCTTTTTAGGCATTAATTTCAAAAGTTATGTCTGATAAATATCGGTGACCGTTAATATTGTGCCCAGCTTATGCCAATAGATTCCGTCACCTATTTATTGCATTTGGGACGATAGCCACTGCCTAAATCTACGGATTAAAAAAAAACACGTGAAGCCATAAACAATATTTTTTTTTTTATGAATAACTTTGCTTTTACTAACGGTGTTATAAACAAGGAGATATTGTATAAGAAAAATCTTTGTTTCTTATTTAAAAAAGAAATACGATGAAGTATAAAGTTTTCTTATAACACAAAAGCAATTGGGGCGACGTTGTGTTTATTTTTTTGTTTTGTTTTGTTGTGAAAAGAAATATAATTATTGTTACCGCCTATTGTTAGTTCAAAGTTGTATAATTTTGTATTTCAACTACATACTACCAAAAAGTAGGTCTTTCTCGGTTGTAACAAAAGGATATTGTTTCATACAATTAGCAATGCAATCAACATAGATAAGTGAATGTTTGTGTTAATTTTGTATGTTGTTCTGTAAAAAAAAAATTAAAAGAAAAAATGTTTTAACATTTTGCACCCAAGTTAAGTTTACCTTTGTTATTATCGCCACACAAAATGGCCTGTTTCATAGATAATAAATAATATTTATTTTTAGGTAAATATTCAAGTAAATATTACTGTAGTATACAGTAAAAAAAGTAAATTTAAAAATCCATCCATGGATTGTGTGTCGTATGGATTTTTAATTTTGCTTTTTTTTGGAATCCTCAAAGTTTTCCGAAATATTTATTACGCAGAAAAATAATATATCAATATATTATGGACGATGCTAAAGATCTTAAATTTTGTATTAATGTTGTTTTTTTACAACATACGTAGTTGCCAAGTGGTTTACTAGTCTCATTTCTAATAGATGGGTACCGAGCTCAAATTTGGGTATACATTTCTTTAGTTTTCAGAAATCTTTTGGACAGTAGGTAATGTATGATATATGTCAGTGGCTGAGTAAACGTTTTGCTTAAATCCTGTCAGTGGTAATAGGCGTCGCCAGTTACCTATATAATGAGAACAAGAAATTAATTCATTTGATTCGGTTTTCGAAGCAGAATTGCCTCTCTTTTTGCCTATGACATTTCGGGTGAAACAGAAATGGTTTTTTTATTAATTAGTTTTCGATCTCTATTCTCATTCGTAAATGGCCTTATTCCTGCAATCGACGACTAAGTGTAAAGCTTGAAGGTAAATGATTTTTTTAGATTTTTTAGTCTTCATCGCTTATGCACAAAATTGTCTGCACATTGGAGATATATGAGAAAAACTAATATGGATTAAGTTTGGAACAGCAACAGAAGCCAAAACAATATCCGATATTGTCCATTCGTTTATTTTTACGCGAATCCCTCAAAAACTACTGCATACATTTGAATACAATTTCCATAAAGTTAACACAAAAAAATACATAAAATACACCATGCCGACTGTAAACGGCATAGTAGTAGTCTTAAATAAATGATTTCATAAAACAAAAAAAATATAATAAAGAAAGTAAAACGGAAAGCAATTAAAAGATAAAAAAAGAAGAAAAAAAAAACTTAATTATTTCAATTCATCGTAAACTTCAGTACCTACGTGTATCCTAAACATTATAATCTTGTGATTTTTAATTCAAGAAGTGATTTAATAATAATTCCGCGTATGAAACTGACGCTAGCTATGAGCATACCAATTAACGTTCGTAATTAAAAATGTAAGTAGAAAAAATATGAACAAAAAAAAAACATATTTATAGTATTAAGTACTAGATTAATGTGTGCCACTGATAAGCCTATTATAAGTATGCATTATACTTATACTTAGTGCACTATTAATTGACCAAACCACCATGATTAAAGGTATTTTTCTAGAAATTTTCGAGTTGACCAGTCGAAATTTTTGACGCCGTGACGCAAATTTATACAAATTTAATGAATTTTTCAATAATACGAGTAATACTGAAAAGTTCATTAAAATAGTGTAAATAAGTGGCTTATGCCGCGTTTCATTCGGTGTGAGAGGTACACGGAGGCCCACCTCTCTTCCCCACCCTTTCCCATCCTACAGTGTTGCAGATGTTCATGGGCGGCGCTGGTCACTTACCTTCAGGTGACACGTATGCTCGTTATGCCTCCTATCCCATAAAAAACTTTGTGTCTATAGAATTCCAAGTCCATGTGAAAATTAGCTTAAAAATATATCTATTGTTGTCGGCATAAATTCAATTGTTTGGTTGGCCCAATTGGTTAGAAAGTCAAGTTTCAAGAGATCAATCAAGTGTATCAAGTGTTAGCTGGAGAATGAAAGTAGATCAAATTCAGATCAGAAGATAAATATGTTGAATGTATTAGCCACCCACGGATACATATGCTCTGCACAATCTTTTTATTATACAGGTGATAGAAGCTTAAGGAATCCAGACCAACAAATTGTCATTGATAATAGACTCTTCTTTGGAGTTTTGGCGGGAATGTGAAAAAGTTCACTGGACAACAGTGTTTGTGTGTGTTTTTATATGCCGGAACTTGGAGGAAAAGCAAAGTCCAAGAATGTCCGAAAAGCAATGGACAACACGTGCAGTCCCCATTCAATAATATCGCAGTAAAGAAAGACGGAACTAACACTAACACTTTAACAGTGGTAGAGCCCAGCAGTTTGCTGCCGGCTCAACCGGTGAAATACGACCTCTCAGAAGATCGACGTAAAGTGGCTCATGCCGCGTTTCGTTCGGTGAGAGTGGTACCCGGATGCTCACCCCCCCTTCCCCATCCTTTCCTATCCTACTCCCTTAAAGGTCGGCAGCGCAACAATAACACTATATGTGTTGCTGGTGTCCATGGGCGGCGCAGGTTGCTTCCATCGGGTGACACGCTTGCTCGTTTGCCCTCCTATCCAATAAAAAAAACGTATATAATAGTTATTAAAGCTTTGTTTGAGTAAAAAAAAAAATCTTAATTATCGCCATTAATTCGATTAACGCAAAGTATCGATTTCAGATAAAGTGTTTTAATTCGTTTAATATTACTGATTGATTGCTAGAATTTTCTTCTGAGCTGGTCATGCCCCAACACTAGCCTCCTCCACATCTGTCTAGCACCATACTGCGGTTAATATATTACAATTTTTTTTACCAAATAGATGACCAGACTATTTGCGAATAAACACTCCGTACTTTTAGTACATTCTTACTTACGACTAGCTGACCTGGTGAATTGTGTTTCGCTAAAAGGTATTTTCGAAAAAAAAAGGTTACCACACTATCTACCTGCCAAAAACAGTCTCGTGAAGATCGGTTCAGCGATTACAGCGATAACCCGGAACAAACAGACAGAGAGACAAACAAATATTGCAAAAAAAAAAAAAATGTTATTGTTTGTGTATGTGCCAAAAAGCAGTTATTTCAATATTACAAACAGATACTTCGATTTATATTTAACTTCAATGGTTTATATTTTATTTCGAAATGTATAGATTCAGTTCAGAGGTTCCTTGATGGCTAACAAAATTTGTGCTTGATAAATTGCAACAGGTTTTGCCGCCTATTACGTTTTGAATCGTGCTCATTAATCTCGCGTGTCGTGTAATAATTGCCGCTGCCTACACCTTCAGGTGTTAATGGCGTGAGTTTATTATATCCACAAATTATCACTATGTGCCTCATGTATATGACATAATACTATGCGGAATTTATAAAAGCTTATGGACTGATAGCGCGCTTCTATTAGATAATTTATATTTTAGCATAACATAACATAACTTTTATGTGTAGGCAGCGGCTGTTAAGCCTCGTCTCGCCGTTATGTTTACGTCTCGAATGGTAAAATAAAATAAAAATAAATATAAATGGTATACTAAAATAAGGTCACGGTGGTCCCGTGGTCCAGCACACGGCTTCTGATCCAGAGGTCAGGGTTCGAATCCTGACACTGGCTCACACCAATGACTTTTCGAAAGTATTTTCGGTAGTTATGTGTGATAATATCGATGACAAAAAAAAACCTTGTGCCCGGTATGGCAATAGGGTCGCCACCTATTTATTCCATTTGGGACGTAAACATAACGGCGAGACGGGGCTCAACAGCCGCTGCCTACACCTTCGGGTAACAAAAGGCGTCAAGTTATATATGTAAATATATGTTTTTTTCTGATCTACACACATATGATGTAGAGAATGTATCTTGTTTATTTTAGTTTGTGAATATATACATCCAATAAAAAGGCATGCCTACTGTGTAAATACACCGCAGTCAGACCATCCCCCCACGGTACCCTATCCACCCTTTTAGTGACAGTTCGCACCGTCAATTTGCTAGGAGGCTGTATTTGAAGGCTATTTTGTCAACGTCAACTGGAGTCATCAACTCGCTGTCTGATAGTTTAGCTAAAAGGAGGAAAACGTTTTGGTGAATCTCCACAATAAATTAGTCCAGATATTATATAAACGCGAATCATAACTGCACTAACACTAATGTCTTGATTTGTTCAACAAAAAAAGATTGAGTGACTAACATACTATTATTAGAAACTCAAGCGTTAACTGTTTGTTTATCACCTTTTTAAATTTAAACTATTCTGGCGATTATAATGAAGGAATTCGAAGTATATATTTTTTTTATTATCAGGTTACGATACTCGGCAGTGGAAGGAAAGTCTATTTAAACTTTACATCTACTTAAACCTAAGAAAATACATACAGATTAAACAATGCTACGCTTTAGTAAGTAGCACCAGCAGTTAATAGTTGGCAGCTGTATCGAATTTGCGAATGCAAAAGTGGCTAGCCAGATATAGATTAAATTTAGTACAGCCATAGTTGTTTAGCTGGTTATCCATCATACCATATAGGACTGTTAACGGTTGGGATAGATTGGTCTTGGATATAAGACCACGAATCAGAGAAAAGACTCTTGAACGCCTTGTGACCAGGTCGGCGGAAGTTCAGGCTTATGTCCAATAGAGGACTGATGCAGACTGATGATATATTTAATCCTAATGGGGCTTTTTTTTTTAAAGGAAAATTGTAAGGTTTCCTTTATTATAATTTCTAGTCGACGATGTCGCAAATAATGACTGGATTTTGTATGAATATGTAGTAATATTGAAGTAAATAGTGAAACATACATTGCTCATAAAAATTAAGTGGTAATTACATCTTAACGGTTGTGATTCAGTTGGTTTTGACCATTAGTTGTATAGGTACATAATATGTGAGTAACCAGTAGAGGCAATCAACTAGATTTATAACAGTGACTACAACCGACCCAGTTATTTTCTTTCAACTATAACTGCAATATGTGTCATAAACGGTATGGAGGAAAATAAATCTGTAAACTTTGTTCAATTATTGTTATGTTACGAATAGCTGTCAGTAGCAGGAAGTTGCCCAAATTGTCTCTAACTTCTTGCAAATCTTGGATCAATATAAGTAGTAAAATAGTTGATATATTTTTTTAAATCTGTAACTTGTGAATGAAATACTCAACCGTTTGAATTTTCTTAGTTACCATATGTGAAATTATTATTATAAAATCCTTATTACCCTCTGAACAAATAATTGGTTAAATTATAAAGTTTTAATGAATTTAAAAATGCTTTTATTCCACGTTCAAAACTCTCACAAATGGCCATAAGTAAAACAAAAGACGAACAAAATAAAGTAAATTTAAAAAATCTTTTTTTTTGTTCTCATTTACGGGCGTCCACATAATTTTTATTAGTGTTCTCATTGTTGTTATATTTACGTATGTCGCCTTATTATAAATTTGTGCTATGACTTATTTATAAACTTATAATAAAAGGGTTAATTTATACGAATAAATACAATACAAAGGGGGTGATATAAAGGTCAGCGGGTCGACGACATTTCCAACGACAGGGACATTTTCGCAACAAGACTCGATCCTCCTTTGTCTGATCTAGAAACCCATAAACTTTGGATAAATATGTTTGTATATTATATTGTTTATTGTTTGTATATAATTATAATGTTGTTTATAACTAAGTAAAGCTGTATGTAACTTGCGGGCTGACGCTCGCCGACTGCGTCAAAAACAACGTTGTATTGAATAAAGTACCCTAATTGTTTGGTTAAGGAAAGAATGTAAGATATATCTTATCATCTAAAGATTGACTAAGCAGACATATAGTGCAAAAACCCTCTTTAGCTGCTACTAGTTCACCTGACGAATTTCGTACCACCATTTTATATACCACTCAAAGTCATTGAACTGCTCTTATTGGTAATAGCGTCGTAGCCATCATCGATAAGTTAACAAAATAATATTTTTAATATCCTAACAGTAGCTCCTAAGATTAGCGTGTTCAAATAAACAAACATAATCTTATAATAACATGGACAAAGGCAAAAGTCGTGGTAATATAAAGAAATAAACTATTTGATCTACTACTATTGATATTATTTTTGTATATATTTTGACGACTTTTAATACACTAACTTTGAGTTGTTTAATATCCATGATCATCATTAAAATCCAAGAAGTTCCCATGTTAGCAATATTTATATCCAAGACCTATTAAGACGTGTAGTTATTGTTTGTCTTGAAATTTGTAGAGTAATGAAACGGCATAAAACCTTAAGCATCTCTTTCTCTAATTACAGATCAGCGAAAGAAGTCCTCCTTTTCTTTTAAAATCTTTATTGTTAATAATTATTACGACTTGCCAAAATAAGAGACCGCCCATTTTTTCTTTTTTTTTTACCAGCCTGTAACAATTATTACATAGATAAGATTAAATAAATATACGACGCTATATTATCTGTATGTTGTTTAATAAACTATGTTTAACAAAAGATATATAATCTTTCTTTAGCTATGGACGGCAAACAGGCCTTGTACGGTAAATATGAAACGCTATGCAACATTTTGTTTAATCTCCATATTTACGTATTAAAATTTAATTCTTATAATAATGAGTTTTAGAAACATTCTTATGAACTCAAATGTCGACATTCTCTAATACACGTGTTTTGTTAAATGCATATAAGTATATTGAAGATCTGCAGTAAAGCTAAGCTCAATTACGCTGCATAAATGGGCCAGCTTGACTGGTGTAATACCAGACCTCTCAGAAAATCAATATAAAATATCAATAATTTCCACCTGGAATTTTCACATTCAAAAATTGTGAATTTACAAAAATTTTACATATTATTTAAAATGAAATTCTTAAACACGAGCGCTTGAAGAAAGTGCATCTGTGGAACAAGAAAACACGGACGCAATCCCCACGAGCGGCCCGATCGCGAGTGTAGGGGCTATCATGAGAAGAATCGGGCAAGAAACTCATGCGTTAAATACTCTTTTCAAAACCATTTAAAATTAATAATAATAATAAGTAGGTCGATAACATGTGTAGCAGCCAGAATACCCGAACATTACAGTTAAGACCACAATTTAAAATTTGGGTAAAAGATTTGGGTTTATACTTCGACTAGCCGACCCCCCGGCAAACGTTGTCTTGCCAAAAAATAAAATTTTAAAATGGGGGTTGATCGTAGGTGGTCGAAAATTGAGGGTTGCATGTATTTTTGTACCTTGTTATATATATGGCAATAGGTTCGCCACCTATTCCATTTGGGACGTTAACATAATAGCGAGACGAGGCTTAGCAGCCGCTGCCTACACCGGCGTGAAGTTATGTATGTTATGGATGTTTTATAAAAAAAAACAAAAAACAAATAATATGAACAATTTAAAAAAAAAATTAAGGGAAGACTACCCTTAACATTTAGGGGGATGAAAAATAGATGTTGTCGTGTTCTCAGACTTACCCGATATGCTCACAAAATTTCTTGAGAATCGGTCCAACCGTTTCGGCAGAGTATGGGAACGAACATTGTGAAACGAGAATTTTATAATATATTCCATTGATAATTCCATTTTTAACTTAACTTTTAAAAATTTATAATTTAATTGTCAACACAACTTTCGTAATAAGGTTTTATTCAGCAATCTGTTAGGTGGCTGGATCTCTTTTCTCTTCTTTGTTGCTAGCTAAGCTTCTCTGTGTTTTTGATATATTATATAATATTACGTGCATTTTTAAAAATTCATTTGGCATTGGCCTGTCCATTAGTTCGTTACTGTCCACTCGTTACTTTTAGAGTTACCGATATTAAAATTAAAAATATTCTTCTTTGACTATAAGTCAAAGAAGAATATTTTAAAAACCTATAAGGTTCCATATATAAAGCTGGATATCAGACTGAAATTTAATTAAAGCCACCATTTTATCAAAGGAGCATTTTTTTCACACATTTTACTCACAGGGAAACGCTGAATGGTTGATTCTGTGCAGTTTTAAGTTTTTAATATCCACAGTCAAGATTCAGTTTTTTTATACATTTTGTCTATAACACTGAAACAACTTTTTATGGATGATATCGAGTTTATTTAGAACTTATTTTCTATTTATATCCCGACGTTTCGAACTCATTACAGAGATCATTTTCACGACTAATGAACAAAAATAACGACTAGCATGTTTTCTTTACCGCGATAAAATTGTTTCAAAGTTATGAATGTGATTCGCGAAAATCTAAGAAATATTTTTCTACTTATGAATATTTGTAAAAGTGGTTCTTTTTATGGGATTGGGGGTAAAACGAGTAAGCGTGTGATCTGGTGGTAAGCAAATAACGCCGCCCATGAGCAACTGCAACGCAGATAGTGTTACAATGGCATGTAAGGGAGTGGGATGGCAAGGGAAAGGGAAGAGGGAGGATGAAATTCCGGATACCTTCCTCCCTGACATGCGAGGTGTGTCAGTTTTCGAGTCGATATTCCGAGTGGTCGTGGTCGAGCCATTGTTTAAACTGTTAGACTGACCAAACGATTGGAACTGCAGGTAACCATTATAAATAGTAAATCTCTTGTATTAATTCTCATTGTGACCACCACAAAAACCTCAATATTCACTTGTAACCATATTCCACTTAGCAAACACAAACATCGTGTGTACCGGCCATTACAAAAGCTCTTGTCAAACGAGCGCGTTCGCAAGAATCGACATGTCAACAAAAAAAAACATAACCTCAATTCGTAGGAAGTGACACTTTTTTTTTATTATGTTATCCGTGTTTTTTTTTTAATTAAAGAGATATCAAATATTTATATAATGCTTAATGAAAAGCGATGCCGCTTGTTGGTTTAAGTCACGATATGAATGTATGATGCAAGTGTAGTGACGAGATAACGTTTAAAGATAGCTTTTAAGATATATATATTTTTTCAGATTTTGTAATCGAGTTACTTATATATAATGAGTCTGCATTTAGCTAATTTAATTATACATATCTATAACAAGGATATCGAATTACTCATTTCTATATATTTTTCTATATTTGAGTGGAATTGAAGCGCTTAAAATTCCATTTTCATTATTTGTTGCACAAAAATGCCGCCTAATGATATATATATATTTTTTAATATCGCTAGTTAGTTTTATTGATTTTGGTTCTTTTGCGTATCAAATATTTGAATGTGTTGTGTTTAATAGAGACACAATTAAACATGTATTATTTGAAAATAGCATCAGTCCGTAATAAAATAGAGGTGTAATATTTAACATGTTAGGGGGAAAGGAGGGATAATGGGCGTAACCATAGAGGATGACTGAAACAGAGCTTTACGAAATCTGTATATGGGTATGAAAGTATCTGAAATCCGATAGGAAACCAGTAGAAATAATGATACAATCGAAGTGTCAAATAATTTTTTGTTGTTACAAATCTTTCCATTTTTTTATGGGATTGGAGGGCAAACGAGCAGGCGTGTCACCTGATGGTAAGCAACCAACGCCGCCCATGGACACCAGCAACACATATAGTGCTACTGTTGCGTTGCCGACCTTTAAGGGATAGGAGATAGGAAAGGATGGGATGGGGAAGGGGGGTGGGCCTCCGGGTACCTCTCTCACCGAACGACACGCGGAATGAGCCACTATATGTCGGTTTTCTGAGTGGTCGTGGTATTTCACCGGTCGAGCCGGCCCATTCATGCAGAGAACTGCTTGGCTCTACAACTGTTTTTATATTAAAATATAGAATGGAACCGGAGTGTGTTCTCTTAACCATATTTAAATTTGAATCAAGTTCACGATCCTTTACCCTCGACCGTAAACCTCCTTGGCAATGCAATATTGTAATGTACCGATCATACTGCGCATAACATGAATTGAACAATGACCGCACAGTATCACACTTATAAATTTAAATTTCATATCGATTATCTCAGTATCTCACATCGATCGTGAAAATATTAAAACCTATTTGTATGTTTTCGATTTTCTTTTCACATAAAAAAAAAATGAGGATTCTAAATTCAAAATGTGTTAATAGATCTTTATATAGGTAAGTGTTGTTCTTCTTTTTATTTCAATAATCGACCAGAAAAAAAAGTATTTTTGAATTTAGAATTTAAAAAAAATTTACGTTGCGCGCGCTAAGCTATCAGCAGAAGGCAGTTTTTTTTTAATATTTTAAAAAGTTATCGGCCAGGTACGAGACTGATTTATACGTCCCGTAGTACCGTTACATTATTAAACATTCATGTGTATCTTGCAGCCGTGTGTTTGCATTGTGAATAAAATTGCGATATACATAGTATATTATGTTAAACTAACTAAGTTTACTGTAGAACAAACAAGTCAATGTACTTTACAAAATAAATACTAGTCAATATATACATAGGTATATTTTATTTTTACTAAAATGTGGAGATATACCATATACCTGTAGTATATGGTATATCTCCACATTTTAGTAAAATTTTCAGTTCTTAAATGTGGAGGGGGAATCCATTACCATTAGTCGAGAACCATTTACAGCCAATAATTTAAGGAAGGTCGCAGATATGATCCAGAATTCGAACTCGAGATTTCGGAAGTAGAAGAAAGGTGTGTAGAGCCACTATGTTATCGAGCCATATGGACAAACTATCAAATTAAATTATTTATAATTGCTAGAAAACACTTATTCTGGCATTATAGATTTGTTTAATTTTTTCTACATATTTAAAATTAGGCAAACAGGTGCTCGATTATTTGTGCCTACACCGTAAAGTACTTAGCATGAAGTTGTGTGTATAGATTGATATCTAAACTTGCAAAATATTAAAATAATAAAAAAAAAATAATTAGTTAGGTGATAAAAAATAACAAACAACAAACTAAGTAACAACATTATAAAATTAATTAAAAAAATAAATAAAATAAACTGCTGCAAAAGCAGTGTAGGTAAGAATTTTAATATCACCGTTAAATATATATATTGTATATTTTTTTTAATTTCACGCATAAATAAATATTAATTGGACATTATAAAATATCTCGTTACGATTATTAATATTA
Source organism: Euproctis similis (assembly GCA_905147225.2). Taxonomy (NCBI): domain Eukaryota; kingdom Metazoa; phylum Arthropoda; class Insecta; order Lepidoptera; family Erebidae; genus Euproctis; species Euproctis similis. Next base: position 8,462,532 of record LR990107.1, read on the forward strand.
CGAAAGTTTTTATTGCGTTCCAATCGATAACTCCAGTGTTTTAATCTTAACAAAAAAAAACTTTATTTTTTTTAATAAAGCCGTTTACTGGTTTAGTACACTTGGTTTTCTTATTAAAAGATCCCAAATTATTATAATATGTGTATATGTAACGACGACATATATTTTTTGATGACATTCTGGAGATATTTCCGAAATTATTGTCGCACGTTCTGTCGGGGTTTGCTGATAGAAAAATGTGATTTCCTATCTACACCAAAATGATAACTATAAAATTAAAATTTTAGGACTTTTAGGACACAAGCTTTTAGAGCTATCTCTAAGCAATCGATCTCCATCTTCTATGATTGCTTATGATTTTTATATAAAACCAATTTTTTTCAATTCGTAAATTTTTTTCTACCAAGATGGAAATATGATACTGAAAATCAAATAAAATAATTATAAAATCTTCAAAATATTCATGGAAAAGTGTTTAAGAAATCATTCTGTGTAAGCATATTTGGGACTGTAAGATTTATTTGTGTCGGAACCTACAGAAACTGCTGCTACACTATCAAACTATTAAAAAGCGTGATGTTGGAAAACACAAAATTCTCATATCAATTGACTTTTTGGAAGAGTAGGAGTTTTAATTAAAGATATATCCACGGATGTCATATTTCTTAGTCCGATTTCCTATAAAAGAAATGAATGTATTGGACTTGACGTGCTTTGTAAAATTGTAAAATAATACTAATAATAATTTAAAGAAAAAACTTTTTTAAAGAAGCTTTTATTTAAACGCTCTAAAAAGAATAAAATAATTTTCACCTTAAACATTTTAACTATCAACTTATAACCTTATTATATACAATTTATGTGATAATAAAAGCTTGTCGCTATGTTTAATTACCTATCAGTGCCTATCCATAACCATCTAGAAATATTTTTTTTGATTTAATGATTACTGTGACGGATCGCATTATCCAAAAAATGGACACCCGAACACATATAGTGTTACAGTTGCGTTGCCGGCCCTTTCCATGGGAAATGGAAGGAGTCGGAATTGGGATGGGAAGAGGAGGGAGGAATGGTTGGGTTAAACATAACGACAAGCTTTTATTATCACATAAATTGTATATAATAAGGTTATAAGTTGATAGTTAAAATGTTTAAGGTGAAAATTATTTTATTCTTTTTAGAGCGTTTAAATAAAAGCTTCTTTAAAAAAGTTTTTTTCTTTAAATTATTTTCTAGTTTTTAGTGATCGCTGGGTAAGTTTCTCAGTCTCTTCATCTCATTCAAAGCATCATTGTTACAAGGTCGTTTGCCAGTTAATTTCGAACAGTCCAACTCTTCAATGAGGAGACCTCCTAAAGTCTTTTCCCTACTTAAGGCCACGTATGCTTGACCAGCAGCAAAGAGTTTCGAGCCTAAGTAAACAATTTTTTTTGTTACTTATTTGTTGATTTTGCAGCTTAATTTTGTTATGTGGGACTGTTGTTTAATAACAAAATATGTTTAACTACTTGTGATGTGTAACGCCATCTGTTGTTTTAATCAGTACTCTATACTTGCCGACCTGAGTGTAACATAGGAGTGAGTTGTAATAAAAGTTATAGTTCGTTCCCATCATCCACTGTGTTTAATTCTAATAATACCTATAACACCATTAAAATCCGTTAGTGTAGCAATCATGTTAGAGTTATTAAATCCTGTCCAATTTACGTCGGTATCCTGAAAGGGCATGGTGTTGCACCGGTCGAACCGGCCCATTCATGCAGCAGATTGCGTGGCTGACCACAATTAAAACACTGTTAACTATTAAAACATAGGTCAACGGAAAGCCGTCGACTGTGATGGACTACTGCCTCAGCCGTAAAGTCGTCGTAAGGTTCTCAATGTTAGCACTAACTCATTTTGATTATAAATTTGGGCGCGCCGCTTAACCCTGTATCTTGACATGGTGATTTGGCATCAGTGACTGAATAGTAAACAACAGATTGACTGACACCGCCAAAGAAGCAGGCCACTAACATCTAGTTGAAAACCCTATGATATATATAATATTTATACACATTCTAATTTGTTTATAACATTAATTAATAACATAAAATAGCTCAACTCCTTTTTCTACCCGAAGGTGTAGGCAGCATCTGTTAAGCCTCGACTCGCCGCTATGTTTACGTCTCAACGATCTTTAAGGGAGTAGGATATAGGATATGGGAGTAGGAAGGGATGGGGAAGGGGAGTGGGCCTCCGGGTATCTCTCTCACCCAAAGAAACATTTGTGTGTTGTGGTATTTCACCGATCGAGCCAGCCCATTCATACAGTGAATTTCTGGGCTCTACCACTGTTGCCATACAGCGAGCACAAAATGGTCAGTCAAAAATATTTATCACACATGACTTTCGAGAGGAATTTCGAAAGACATTGGTGTGAGGCCAAATTCGAACCCAAGACTTCCTGATTCAGAAGCGGGCTAGTTTACTGAACCACCGAGACATAGTTTTTGAAGTTCTCATATAACTCTTTAATAAAAGGGCCATTTGATACCCATATAGTAGAAACGCAAATATTTATTCCACCATATTGGATTTAGAATGACGTCACATTATTTTTCGAGCTACTATTAACAAGCCCTTTCATTTGATACCCATATTGTAGAAATGCATTAAAAAAAAACTGTCGCTCCATCTTGGATGATCCGCCATATTAGATTTAGAATGACGTCACATAATTTTTTTAGTTGCTCCCAATGAGCCCTTTCATTTGATACCCATATTGTACGAAAGCTTAAAATATATATTCCTTCATCTTGAATATTCCACCATATTGGATTTAGAATGACGTCATATTATATTTTGAGTTACACTCAATAAACCCTTTCATATGATACCCTTAATGCAGAAATGCATTAAAAATATCCATTCCGTCATCTTGGGTCATCCGCATATTGGATATAGAATGATGTCATACATTATATCATGCATTGTCATCCAAAGTGAACGTGTATACAAAATTTCAGCTCAATCGGTTGAAGGTATCTACTTCAAAATTGAGTTACAAGATTCCACCGAACATACATACTTACATACATACATACATACATACAGTCCAAGTTAAATAAAAGCTTATAAAATAACAAACCGTCATGTCGTCATGGCTGACGTTAACCCTCCTTGAGGATGAATTTCGTTGGTGGTTTGTCTTCCACCAGGGATCGTTACCACCTTTTAGTATTTTAGTATCAATTTTCTTGTAAACTTTTGGCTGTGCTTTTATGACCGCCCGCCTGCCAGACGTCAATCCTCCTTGGGAATGTTTTCGTTGGCGGTTTTTCCTCCACCAGGTGGAAGTGCAACAATATATTATTATGGCATTGGCATCTAACCGTCATGAGCAATTGTATTATTACAAATTGCCGGTCATTGGCGAAAGTATCTATTGCCATGTTATTTTCTACTAATTACCGACTGTGAACTGTATCGCAGAAACTGAAGTTTTCCAACAATTGATCGGATGGGTGGCGACCTCGTAACGGCCCATTGCATTTACGTCCACTAATTGATTGATAGATTTCACCCCCTTGTGTGTCGTGTCCGCGATTTGCGAGATTCGTTTCCATTTAATCGACTTCAAAAAAAAAAGATTTTATTTTGGGCCCGTATTTTATTTATACTCACTAGGTACCTGCTTAATAATTTGAATTTAATTGAGATTTAAAGTGAGCTTAATGAAAATTGCTTATAAAATCTCTGTGAGTGGTACTTGTTTTTACACATAAAAACTTGCAGATAAAAAATATATATTAAAATACATGATATCCATAGATATGTAGACATTAAGTAACTTATTTAATATAATAAATAAAAGTGGCTTATAAATAAATATATTTTTTATTAATCTTTAATCCACGAACTGCATGCATAATGCATTCATTATATTATCACGTTTAAAAATGTAAATTAATTGGTTTTAAAAAAGTTAAAATGTTTGCCCGTCCTGACAGGGCTAATGCAAAAAATATTCATAAGGGCTATATTTTAATTATAAACTTCGCGTAAGTATTTCGAGTTATTTTAAATTCTCGGGCAGTTGGATCAATCGAACCACCGACAACTAATATATTGCCAATATGAATAATATTTAAATTAATACCCTTGTATCGTAATCGATATATAATCGATATCGACAAATGTATATGTGTTGCGATAATATGCGTTTCTCACATTAGCCATTTGCAAGCTTATTTTTTGTATTTAGCTTATAGGAATAATTATCTAAGTGTCTCTTATGAAAGGTTTTAAAGACTTTTCCCAAAGATACGTTATTATAACAATATAATATATTGGGTTCAATACGCACAGCGCCCTCTACTTTCCTTTTGTAAATACAAACTTAAAGTGCATAGAAATTATAATTTCAGAATAGTTTGACTGGACAATTTTTGTTATCTTGAAATTGATCTCAAATATATGTAATATGTTAATATTGGTCTCGGTCGTGGTCTCGGTGGCCCAATGGTCGAGCACAAGGCTTCTGATCCAGAGGTCCGCGTTCGATTCCTGACACTGGTTCACACCAATGACTTTTCGAAATTGTTTTCGGAAGTTAAGTGTGATAAATATCGATGACTGAAAAACTTTGTTCCCGGTATGGCAATAGGTTCGCCACCTATTCCATTTGGGACGTAAACATAACGGTGAGACGAGGCTTAACAGCCGCAGCCTACACCTTTGGGTAACAAAAGGCGTGAAGTTATGTTATGTTAAAATTATAAAAAATGAATACATTTAACAAAACATAACATAACGTAACTTCACACCTTTTTCTACCCGAAGATGTAGGCAGTGGCTGTGAACACATTTAGTAAGGCATGACTGAACGTCCAAATGCAAAATAGTGTAAAACAAACTGTCATCTTTACAATCACCATCACCGAAGTACCGTCTTCTAAAAAGGCTCGAGTGGTCTGGGACTTACTACATTACTAGTGGATTACAGTGGTAGAGCCACGCAGTTCGCTGCATGGCTCGAGCTCGAACTCTCAGAAAATCGACGTAAAGTGGCTCTTACCGCGTTTCGCTCGGTGAGAGAGGTATTCAGAGGCCCAGCCTCATTCCCCGCCGCCTTCCCATACCAGTTCCGACCACTTCAATATCCCTTTGTGAGGACTAGCAACGCAACTGTAACACTATTTGTGTTCAGGTGTCCATGAGCGGTGATTGTTGTTTACCATCAGGTGACACGCCTGCTTGTTTGCCTCCCAATACTTCGCCCTCATTTTTTTCAAGGAACTATTCAATAATGTAGAATATCAGAGCACATCTTCCTCTGTCTTCTAGTCTCTTCTGATTAAATACTATCCAGCTGAACATTCAAATGTACGTGTTTTTTTTTTCGGAAATTCCGTAATATCCATAGTAAATTCATACTCTAGTAGATGAGTGTTTAAAAAAATATATTTAAAAAATCCTCTCAAATTAATTTTCATGAATTATTGTTGTTTACAGGATGTGTTGTAATAATTAATTTATAAAAACTTGATTCTAAACAGCTGTCATTATACAAGCACCTTGAAGGAGAGAAAAAAAAACCCAGCTCATGACCGTATTCAGCTAGAAACGGTTAAAACACATTCCAGAACTATTGCAAAATGTTATTTAGCTTATTGAATAATAGTATAAATAAAATGGTATTTTTTTCCAAACTCGGCTGTCAGACAGGCCTCGTGGTGCATGGCTTGCAGTTAAAAAGCTTCTAAGATTCGTTCGCAGGTTCAGTCACAGAAATAGATCAAGATAGAACGGCCGCGATGTCATATTTCCATACATTTCGAGCGTGTCACTTTTTTGAAAAACCACGCCCACAGCGTGACGTCATTTTCATTGTGAGCGGGGCGACTAGTTAGGAGACACACACATTAGATTATCGATGTTAATATCGGAAACGTGTGTTAATTTTATTATTTTTATATTGTACCACCTTTATTGATTTTGTGTAACGATATCATAGAAAGTAAAACATGTTAAATACTTTAATCCGACATATTAAAACCTAAAACATATTTTTCCAACAGTATATAAAATTTAATTATAAATATTTTACTGTCCTTGAAACTATACATATTTATTAAATATTTGCCTTTTTGTAAGGGTTGGCCTCACAGTCCTGGTTAAATAACGAAGCCGAACGTCTACATATACCTCGGTTACTGCCCGTTTGAGAAGAACGAGATGATTTTCCATCGGCGATTGGTCAAATTGGTGAAAACTTATACTGTCAAATAAACTGCTGCCAATGTAATTACGAAGCACTTTGGTTGAAATTTGTGGTGTTAGAATAAAGTAGGGACAAAGCAAGACATGACCTGATACTCAAATTATTATTGAATTAATTTATCAATAAGTCCTAAGACTCAACGATACATGGAGTGCCCATCTCTAACATTCGAAGACCAATCACAGCGATTAACAGACACAGCGATCAACTGGCTGGTGTATTGTGTATTTCGTTCGATTCGACGTACATTACGCGTATAATTTATACGCGCAATGTTTTTGTATACGAGCGTTGAATGCGGACAGCAATGGATATTTCTCATAAGGAAAAAATATACAACTTGTGATCGTAATTATTGAACATAGTAAAAGTAAAACAATAATTTATAATCTCAAAAAAATACTTTCTACTGATTTTCTGTACTTACTGATCATACGAAATATTTCCTTTTTTCATATTTGATTCACTACTTTTATTTTTACAATTTGCCACAGCACAATAAGGCATATATGTGACGTTTTATCTATTTTTTTACGTCCTGAACGCATGGCAGGAACGCTCGTTGCGTAATGAGAGCGAGTTTCGAAAAGCATGCAATATAGTGCATGGTTTTGGCACGCTTGCCACGCCTATTCGCCGTTCTATCTTGATCTATTTCTGTGGGTTCAGTCCACAAACTACCTTTGTTTGAATGACAAAATGTAAAGATTCCCTTATTAAAATATTTTCCCCGTTTATGAATAGATATTATAATTATCGATTTTCGAAGATTTATATGGAGTTCGAGCTTCGTCATTAATTTTTTGATAGATATTTAAATGAAATACCTAATTGAATAATAAACAATTTCAGGCCCGATGTTTGTCTATTTGTTTAATAGAGAAGCAATAAATATTGTTTAGTGGTAGAGCCATGTAGTTCGCTGCATGAATGGCCCGGCTCGACAGGTAAAATACTACGACATCTTAAATCAGCTCTTGCCTCGTTAAGAGAGTATCCAGAGGTATTGCTCGTTTACCTGCCTATCCAATAAAAAATAATCAACGATAATATTAAATAATTAACGAACGAAAGATAGAAACAGAATTTGGGATATTGTCCTAATATTCAATCTCGGCAAGACGTAACATAACTTCACGCCTTTTTCTACGTGAAGATGTAGGCAGTGACTGTGGCTCGACTCGCAGTTATGTTTATGTTCCAAATGGAATAGTTGGCGAACCTATTGCCATACCGGGCACAAAGTTTTCAGTCATCGATATTTATAACATAATAACTTTCGAAATTATTTCGAAAAGTCGTTGGTGCGTGATTCGAAACCGCAACCTCTTGATTCAGAAGCGGGGTGCTCGACCACTGGACTACCGAGACTTCATCTTGCCAAGACAGCACACAAATATTATTTGTTTTTATTTTTGTTTCATGCAGTCGGCCCAGTATCAGGTAAGAGTTACTTTTGTTAGAGTTAGGTAATCATGTCAAATTTATTCCAAGTTATCAAGTTATAATTGTGACCACAGATATGTATTTTCAAAAAGTGTCAGTTTAGTACGTTTTTATGTTTATATTAGGAACCCGAAATTGCGAATTGTCACTTCCCAAATTGAATAGGCGACGGAATCACCTGAGGTACGTCGGGCACGATCATACCGAGTAACGTATGATATCGATGTATCGATATCACACGTTACTCAGTTTTGATTTTTTGTTCAAAACAGAGTTTGTTTCAGTATCGAGGTGGGTCAGCCTTCAGACCACCAGGACAACTCTAATATATCTCATAATCATATTGGCGATTTGAATTCCCTGAAATTATTAATGTATAAAAATATATAATCTTGATGACGCTATTTCCTAACACCCAAACAACTGACTCGACTAATCTGTTCAGAGAATATGATTACAATTATTGCTGTTAATGATTTCGATCACAACAATAAGTTGTATCAAGTTACAATAATAAAGTAATTTGTGACCGCTCTTATTGCTAATGAGTGTTGTGGTCGGGTAGAGAAGATGCGCAAACTAACATTAATGATGTGTTCAGGAGAAGTTCGATAAGTGTTGGGGATTTGTGTTTAACACAATCCCATCTCTTGGTCTGGTGCTCGAAGGACCAAAACTGCGGCTCGACGCACCCTACGTTTTCACAAGCCTGGATAGCATAGTTAATATAAGAATAAGCTCGCTGAAGTGGCAATGGGCTGGTCATATCTGCCGAAGGACCGACGGTAGATAGAGTAAAAAGGTCATAAAGTGGAGACCGCGTCTTCCGCGTCGATGCCCACCAGCCCGATGGTCAGACGACCTCAGAAAGGCTGCTGGAAAAGACTGGATGCGGAAGGCACAGAATCGGATCTTGTGGCGCACATTGGAGAAGCTTATGTCCAGCAGTGGACTGCAATAGGCTGATGATGATGATAGCATAGTTTGGTAGTTCAACATTTAGACTTTTTTCACTGGTTTCACGTTTGTAATAAAGGTTATGAATTTTAAAAAATCCTATTCTTTTCTTTTCCTGCCCAGTTATCTTTATTTGGGGTCGGCAGAACAGGTTTTTTATTTCCACGCTTTCCTATCATGTCGTCTTTCACGCAATCCATCCATATTATCTTATTTCGTTACTCTTGTATAGTCAGGTTTATCATCTCGCAACGTGTGAATCATCCCTCCTCTTATCAATAACTGAGAGTATGAGGCATGTACCTCATACTCTCAGTTATTGGCGCAACTTTCAAACTTCCTCTTACAATATTATTCAATTGATCATAAGAAACGAAAACGTCAATATTACTTTTGAATGTATTAGCTATTTAATGGTGAAAAAATCATCGGTGTCGGTTCGTTACTTTCAGAGTATATCGATAACAACTATACAAACATAGAGAATGTTTCCTCATTATAATAGCATGTGAACGTTGATAAGAGGCAGTGGGCCAGCGGGTCACCGCTCGGCCGGTGCTGGGGTGGCAGCCAGAACATATGTTTCGACGCGACCAAGTCAAGATAACAATCTATTATTGCTTCACGCACCTACGGCCCGCCGGCCCACCGGCCTGCCGACCCGCCGGCTACCGGCTTACTTGTAAATTGTTATGATATACTATATTTTTTTATTGCTGCAACTTGTTTTCAATGTAAGCTGGTGCCGTTTATATAGGGTTGTCGACTAATATAAAACTTTTATAATCTCGTGTTACAATTTAATCTGTATTTTATGCTTTCATACTAGTGATTGTATGCGATTCCATTCGCGATGTACGCTCAATGTTTGTATGTTTGTAAGTCTGTTGGTGTTAGAAGCGAAGTCATAGATGATATTGCTATGTATAATAAAATTTATGAGCAATTATGTAATAAATTGATTTTTGAAATTGAAATTGATTTTAAAGATTTTATATAACAAAAGAGTTTACTCTTAGTTTTACCAATTAATCTGGGATCTTAATGGGACCTTAAATATCATTTCTATAAATATCTTAAGAATCTATAATATAATATTACCCCACAGTACGACGATATGATACTACCCCAGTAATGAAGATTGGGAAGTAATAAAAAATAAAATAGTAAAACAAAACGTAGTAAATAAAATTAATTTTCAGCCCAAAATACTTGACATTCGGCATTAGTTAGTAGGTTCATTAATACATTGAACACTGAAGACTTCTGTCGTCAGTGTTCAATGTATTAATAAGTTATATATTTATTACGGTATTATCAATAGACAAAAGTACTTAATGGTTATTATCAATAGCGATGACAAAATTAAATGACTATAAATTACGACCACGTCTGGCCTGTCAGTGTGAGCATCGAAGCAAGGAACTTGTACTTCTGTCTAATAATTTACATGTGGCGACTTAAAATATTGACGGCGAAAAGTTTTTTTATATATTATATACCCCTATATTATACATATACTTTTACCACTAAAAAGATTACTGCTTCGCTCCTATTTATCATACTTTAATATAGCGTAAAGTATTCCTCGATAAATAGATTAGCCACCACATAATAATGTTTCAATTCAAAGCAGTAGTTCCAGTGATAAGCGCGTTCAAATAAACAAACTAACACATACATACATAACATACATAACTTCACGCCAAATCCCTTGCGGGGTAGGCAGAGAGAACAGAGCGCCATAGGGCACGATTCTTACACGCCTCACTCGCTTCGTTGACATTCATGACTCTTTTTATGCACGCGCGTCGGTTTTTGAGGCTCTTAACATCACCTTCCTCCAGAACACGTTCTACTTGGTCATGGAATGTCTGTCTTGGCCGTCCTCGACTCCTACATCCATCCGCTTTTGCATTGTATATCTGCTTAGTCAGTCTTGCATCAACCATTCTTTCTACATGTCCGAACCATCGGAGCATGCCCTTTCTTACTTTTACACCGACACTCTCTTTCAAACCAACTTCCTTCCGTACAACCTTGTTTTCTACGCGGTCAGCGAGAGTCACTCCGCAGATTTTGCGTAGTGCCCTCATTTCCACCGCGTTTATTCTACTTTCATGCACACTCTGCCATACCCAGCTCTCACTTCCATAAGTTAGCGTTGGGATCAGTATAGTAATAATAGAACAGCCTACAGAAATAAACAACATACCATAACTTCACGCCTTTTTCTACCGGGCACTAAGTTTTTTTTGTCATCGATATTTATCACACATAACTTACTTAAATTAATTTCGGAAAGTCATTGGTGTGAGCTGATGTGAGGCTTGGAACCTGCGGCCTCTGGATTCATAAGCGGGGTGCTCGATCACTGGACCATCATTATTATCGAATCACTTATTAGTAATTGTTTTTTTTTTATATTTTTGTATTCAGAAAGATTTAAAAATCTATACTTATATTATAAAGCGGAAGAGTTTGTTTGTTTGTTTGTTTGTTTGTTTGTTTGAACGCGCTAATCTCAGAAACCACCGATCCGATTTCAAAAATTCTTTCACTGGTGTATAGTCCATTTATCGAGGAAGGCTTTAGGCTATATTATATTTTCAAATAAATTAGGGATCCTTACTATAAGTTCAATAATGTAACCCAAGGTGTAAGAAAAAGACCCGAAAGATATTCTTAAATCGCGAACGCTGCAAAAACTATTGATTATAGAACAAAACAATGTACTACACTTTTACAGAACATATAATTGTCGACAGAAAAGTCCGCGACGCCATATGTCTAACTATTGTAGTTATCGCACAATAAGTGTTTTTTGAATTTTTAAAAATAATTATAATGAGGTCGTTTTAAAAGTTCTTTATTTTGTACTTTGGTATTAACTCTACTCAAAATAAATTACTTCAATATAAAGATAGATTCAATACTTTTGTAGAACTTTTTGAATGATTCTATTCGGACTTTTAATTCAAAAGATATCGCAAAATACAAAATGTAAGTATACGTTTCTTAGGCAAATATTCCGCGCACTTATATATGTTCGGGAGACCCGCCCGACTCGGTCATGAGCGCCGCTCATAGCTGGCAGGTAATTTTTTTTTAATTTTCTTAGACTTTTTTTTTCTTTTTGTCCTAATGAGTTTGTAGTATTTAATCGTCTTAGGTATTTGTATATTTATTTTGTAATAATTAATAGGTAATGTGAACCTGTAACATCTGTGACCCCGTGTCTATTTAGACACATTAGATTAGAATTTGATCTATTTAAGAGTATAATAAACGGGAAATAACACGACAAGTGTAGGTAAACAAATACTTACTTTTATTATTGGCTTGATGTTTCGGCCTGGTTGCACTGGCCGTAGTCACAAGCAGACAGATAATTTGTTTACCTAAATGTGTCGCGTTATTTTCCGTTCATTATATTTATGTAATATGGAACGCGAATATTAAAAGATTTAAAAAGATTTTCATACTTAAGTAACCAAAGTCATGGGTCAAAGCTAGAGTTAGTTTATAGTTAGCTCTTCACGCAGATATTATAATATTATCTATAATTCTTTACAATATTGCAACTTCATTTAAATGGACGAAGCGCAAGATATCCCTACGCACCTCAATCTTGGCGTCTTTTGTTAAAATATAAAGACTTAGCGAGTTTGATACACATCTGCATACCACATAGTTGCCCATCTATATATATTTACATTTTTAATATCGTGATCTCTTTTAAAATTTAGTGAATTTATTTTGAGAAATATAGAAAGAGTAATACCAATGTGCCAAATCGACATCATTTAAAATATAAAAAAAAATACTCACTGTAAGTTAGCCATACTGATAAGAACATGTGGTGACCAGGTTTTTTTTTAAATCGACGACAATGACAAATAAAAAAAAAGGTTCAAGTAGTATTAAAAAAAACTAAAGATTGACAAAAAACTTCTGACAAAGTCCCTGGTATTGCTATTAATTGAAGTTGATAATAATTTTTTTATGGGATAGGAGGGCAAAGGAGAAAGCGCCCATGGACACCGGCATCACTTATAGTGTTACCGTTGCGTTGCCGACCTTTAAGGGAGAAAGATGGGGAAGGGAGGTGGACCTCCGGGTACCTCTCTCACCGAACGAAACGCGGCATGAGCCACTTTACGTCGATCTTCTGGGAGGTGGTGGTATTTTACCGGTTGAGCCCATTCATGCATTCATTTAACTGCTTAATATTTTAACTGCCATTATTTTCCTCATATCTAGGTTGTTAGTCGCTAATATCAAAAGCTACGCATTAAGGTGTGTAATAATCGTGCCTTATGACGCTTTGTACCCTTTACCTACCCCGCAAGGGATCTGGCGTGAAGTTATGTATGTATGTATCAGGAACTTGAATTGAAAAAAAATAGTGTTAGATAGTCCATTTATGAGGAAAGCTTTGAGGTATTAATATGATCGCGGCAATAATCTTTTTAGTGTAAAATTTCTAAAATATGGCGGTACGAAGTTCGCGCGGTCTGCTAGTACATAATATTTGAATCTTTAAATCCTCCTTTATCCTTAAAGACTCCTTTAGATTCCTTTTGCTCATCTAAACCAGTGGTAAAGGTTACCTCTTTATTTTAAACTTCGAAAAGCCGATATTTAAAAAAAACGGAATGTCTTCAATATGTCTGTCTGCCTATTTTTATATGTCAATTTCTTTCAAAGATGAAATAATTACTCTGACAGAGCTTGAATCTACAGCTTCCGTGTTACAGTTCCAAAATTATACTCTAATAAACACTAAGAAAACGACGAATCCAAGTTTATGTTTTTATATGTTTTTTTTTTCTTTTGTCTATTACCTAATAAAACCTTGCCGATATCCATCACAAAACTGTAGTAACAATTAAAAAAAAAAAAGATGTGGCGGTTTCGGTTTAATAATGCTTTTCACAAGAAAGATATCCTTGATTCTTTTATTATAAGCGATATTATATATGAGGTGATAAATTTTCTATATCTGTGTTAAAATAATATCCCGAATGCCGGGTGTTCTTGTATAAAAAAACGAACTGTCATATAGTTGTCAAAATCGTTTGACATATGTGACAGTTGGTTATTGAAGTTAAAACAAATTACTCTGATTTGAAATAAACTGCGATTAATAATAATCCAGCAACCATGATTGAGCGAACACGGAGTAAAACTTTAAATTTGAAAGATGTAATTTTTTCTTTTTTATAAATTAAGCGGTTACTACTGGATGTAGATAAAAATCTCAGTACCAGTCAAAAGATGCAATATAATTAGCAATAATTTTACGAAAACGTTTTATTATTCCACTATAGAATAAGTTATTATATTAGATTTTCTCTAAAAAGCGTTTCACAGATAAATAAAAATTACGTAGGCATTTGCAATTGTAAGTAAAACTTGGCTGAGTGCGAATACTTAAACTACTTATATACAAAAACTTTAAAAGATAAACTACTAGTATTAAAGTCAAATTGGACAAATCATATTTCGACTCTGTCTCTCTCTCTCTCTCTCTCTCTGTTGATACACTACATACATATTATGATGAAATATTAAAAGCTTAAATTCTATAGGTACATGCGGAACCATTATCTCTGGAAGTAGGTTAAAAGAAACTAATGTTTTAATAAGAAAAGTCAACAATATACAATAGAATCAGTGGAAAATATTTGTTATTGCGATGACGTGGACCCCTGTTCGAGGTGAGGTACCACTGTGAGCGTGCAACACAAGCGATCATAAGAATCAATGAACACGCTCGGCCACCTGTATTTGTAGATAAACAATTTTTAATGTTTACAGTGTAATAATTTACCTACGTAATTAATTACATACTTTATTGAAAATATATAAAAAATAACTAATTTTTCTCCCCATATTCTTCATTAAAGTTTTTAAATATAACTGAGATCGTTCATTTTATTTTATTGATCATTATATAATACTATGTAGCGGAAAGTGACTTTGTTTTATACAAAACAAAGTCACTTTCCGCTGTATGTCACTTTCCCCTTATATGCTTAGATCTTTAAAACTACGCAACGGATTTTGATGCAGTTTTTTTAATAGTAAGAGGCTGTCAACGGGGTGGTTTTGATCTATAATTCATATATAATGTTGTAAAAAAAAATGATAATTTTCGAAATTTAGCACTTTAATTGTAAACGCTGGCTGAACCCTAAGTGATAGATCAAAACAATGTTCTCGATCATTAAACACCTTCAGAAGATATACAAAAGAGTCCGCAAGGGCATATGTCTATCTCTTAGGAATAACCCACAATGACCATTTTTATTTTTGTACTTTTTACGAGAAATAATGGCTTATTTACGAAGCGATTTTAAACATTACCGCATTAATTTTTATCCAATTATGTATCTTAAATATATTTATTATTTTTTATGCGGAACAAAGTTCGCCGGGTCAGCTAGTTATAAATAAACTGCTTTTATTGGACACTTAATTTATAGAATTATAAGCGGTCATACGTTGCCGGTTCTCATAGGACGAAAAAGCTAAACTAGACGAATATTTTAACGTAGAGATTTAATTCAGCCTAATTAAAAATTAAACAATTAAGCATTATGGCTATGGTTAACTAAACATATAAAATTTAATTTCTCGTAAAATGCAAAGCTAAAAGATAATGTTGAGATATTGTCAGAGATTTTCAAGAGTGAGTGACATTTTAAGGACTTATATTATTATAAAACTGTATTTTGTTCAGTTTACTGCGCTAATCTCGGGAATCTTTGATCGGAGTAGAAAAAAGCTTTGTGTGTTACAACGAAGTAATATTCATTATAATATCATTCATCACGCTACGACAATAGGAGCTAACACTGACATTATTAGAAAAGGTATATAAAATGACGGAACGAATTTTAGTCGATGAGATTAAAGTAAATTTAAAAAAATAATAAGAACAACACTGTCCAGTCCAATATATTTATTAATTTTATTATCTTATAATATATCATAACCAAAACATTTATATTTCCATATGAGCGTTATTCTTCATGCTCGCTGTCATTGGGACATGGCTTAATAATGATTCACGACCTCTAGCGGCGCGTACGTTCATAATGTGCGTTAATTTCATCTAAAAATAACACCCATTCTTCTGTTTGTTAAATTTTTTTTACGAAATCTGCTGCCCTGCGTATTAAATGTTGTAATTCGTTGTTCTTCATGTTTTCCTCGATGTATATGTTTATATATATATATATATATATTTATGTATGTATGTACGTATAAATTATATTTTATGTTGCTACTAAATTACTGTTTTCATTGTCGATATCAGTTTTATTGTATACTTAATAGTGCTATTAAATATCGTGTAAATATATTATAATTTAGTAGGTACAATGCTAATAAAAAGCTATTAAACTGTAGTTGATTCCAGTGTTGTGGATCTGTGTTTTCTAATACGGATATAAGAAAAAGAAAATGGTTATCTTTTAAACGTAATTTCACGCCTTTTCTGCCCGATGGTGTAAGCAGCGATTGTTATGCGGCCTCGACTCGACGAAACGTTACGTTAAGTCGCAAATGGAAAAGGTGGTGAACCTAATGCCGTTATACCGGGCACAAACTTGTCAGTCATCGATATTTATCACACATAACTTGCGAAAATAATTTCGAAATGTCATTGGTTGTGAGCGCCGATTCGGTACCCATGACTTCTTGAATCGATTGATATTGACATAATATAGATTTATAATTTTAGTTTATCGGAGAGAATAAGTATATAATATTTAATATAGAAATAAGTAGTGTAGTAATGTAAATCTACTTTGCTTATAATCAATTGTGTACATTTTGTATCTGAGATCATTCTCATAATATCAACAAAGGCGTGCATAAAAATAATTATTATGAACCGGTAACAGCTGTTATATGTTGTGACTAAATAGGTCAGGAGTTGGTTGAAATTCATTCACCGACAAAGCTGTTTCTAGTCGCGATCAACTAAATTGTGACTGAAATATATTTGTAAATGATTAAAAAGCTTAAATAACACCAAGCAGACCCAAAGTAGATTAGTAATTAATATATATTTAAAAATTGTTTTTTTTTTCTGTTTCAGGTACGTACATTATTTAATCTCATTCGCCGCATTTATCCAATCTACGAACACAGTCGAAGTAAGTTTATTACAATAATTAATTTTTCATGGATTATTATAATCGGTATATTCGTTAACAAAATTGTTAAATAACACTATTAATAACTCCATTAAAAAGCAGAGATGTACTTTGTTTTTAAATAATCGCAACGCCTAATTTTTATTTTAAGAAAATTATTGTGAAAATTAGCTGTATAAGTGCAGACGAAAAAACGAACTACTTAAAAAATAAATAAAACACTTTTGAACTCGTCTGTACAGAATGAAAAGAGAGAAAAAACAACATTTTTCGCTTAATTTATTCTATTACACATTGGTACCGTATTACAGAATATATTAAGTTGTACAAAATGCTTTTTAATCCCCTCCCGAAAAAAAATAAAAAGTTAAATTATTATGTATATATATGTATATGTATACAGCGGACCGGCTGTAATGATGCCTTATCAGTTTTAACATCAATACGTCTAACAAAATACAAAGTGTTACCGGCTGTGATAAACATATTAAAATAACTATAATATAATATACCGTGTAATATATTATATTTCTTTTAATAATTGTGGGAATATATATATCTAAATGGACGTTTAGTTATAGTATTTTTTTTCTCTCTTTAATATTATATTTAACAATTAACACCGCAGAGGTTTTAATACGTCTTATTTTTTTTTCTAGTTAGTGAACATTCGTTTCGTGTTTTTTTTTTTTGATATATATAAAATTTGTTGTTGTAGAATGCTCTGGTGATATATTAAATTTCTTTTTTTTTTAATCCATGTCTATTAATATATGCCTAAATATAGAAAATTTAGAGAATGACAACAATAAAAAAGAGCGAGGTTTTTTTTGAACATTTATATCTTACTAGCTGTGCCCGCGACTTCGTACGCGTGGAATTTGTGATCAGATAGCTATATTTTTACATAGACAGTTGAGAAGTAATTACCTCTAAAATGAAATTGTAACTGGTAGGATAAGTACAGATTGCGGTAGCAATGGTTGTTGCCCGCATTGTTTATTTTCATTTTAACAGGAATTTTTGTAGTATAGCTGTAGCCCGCGACGTCATCTGCCTGAACGCTATACAGCACCAAAAATACCTACGATTATACCTTTTAAAATAACATTTATTTACCCGTTACTTCTTTACATTTCATAAATACAGAAAGTACAGTAACAGAGGGAGACTGTCTTTTGTAAAATTGTTGAACTTCAAAAGTGCTGATTTTCAGTCTGCTTTGAATAAATGACTTTATGGTGATTCTGCTGAATTAAGTAATAAGTTGCGACTGAAGCAAATGTAGAAAATAATGAATAAGAAAATATAAATATAGAAAAGGATAAAAATATATACTTATAAAACTTCTCTATAAACAACATTGCTGGTTTGGCTCTCCGCAGCCAAAATGTAAAGAGAGTCAGGACTGGTGACGCGGGAGCAAGCGACGTACAGCTGCCCGTGTGAGAAGCAGCTCGTCCTGAGGTCGACACCCGCTGCTCTCAGTGTCTGCCCCTGCGACTTATTGATGGTCATCGCGAAGCAAACACTCACGGGGAACTGTACGCGCTTGAACTGGAACGGGAAGTTATGAGGTATGAGGGGAATGCGTGGTACAAATACTGCCTCGCCTACGCCACAACCCGTAAGAATTTCCGCCTCAATGCTGTGTCTGTGGAGCGAGATGACTTTAAGGCGGGTCCCGTTACACAACTTCGGAGGAGATAGGTTCCGAAGAAGCATAATCGGGACACCGACTTTCAGCTTGATAGTATGCGCTGGAAGTCCACTTGCTGACAGAGAGTTCAGAAATTCCACGGGATAATGTGTGGCATCATCTTGCTCGATGACAGTGTTTATAGAGGTGTAAACCACTTCATTCCCCTCAATTTTCGAGAGAATGCATTCGTTGATTGCTTCAGCCTGACCATTTTTGGGCGTCAAAATTGCCCGCTCACATACCCAAGAATTCTGCTGGTGCGGTATATGACTGATGTCCCCGTACACACAGCGAATGAGTTCTTCTAAGCTGGATACGACTCTACCGAGAGACTCTGGAAGCACCACCTGCCCACCTCTCTCCTCTGGTAGAGTGCCTTCGCCAAGACTTAGAAGAACATCGGAGAATTCTTGAGCACGTGCATTGCCGCCGAGCCGAGCTCTCATATTAATGGTCAAGCGCAGCGTACGAACTCGTGACCACAGCGAAGATCGTTTCAACGAAGCATTCACCTCGTCAGCCCTCGATCCCCGCGTCACCACGGGAAGCGTTTGTCGGAAATCGCCACTGAATAGAACTGTGACACCACCCATCAAGTGTTCGTTCCTGCGGATGTCCTGCAGGGTTCTGTCCACGGCCTCAACTGCTTTTCTATTGGCCATCGTACACTCATCCCATACGATCAGAGAGCAATCCTTCAGCACGTGTCCCTTATCACTATTGCGTGACACACCACAAACAGGCGTTTCGGTGCTCTCTAAATCGATGGGAATTTTAAACATGGCATGTGCTGTCTTGCCACCCGGAAGCAGTGTGGCAGCGATTCCCGACGACGCTACAGCAATGGCAATTTTGCCTTGCCTCCTGACCTCTGCAAGTATGCCAGTGGTAACAAATGTTTTTCCTGTTCCACCAGGAGCATCCAAGAAAAACATTTTACCCTGGTTTTGCCCAACGCTTTTAAGAACAGTGTCATAAATTTGTTTTTGCTCTGAAGAGAACAAAGCGACATGGTGATTTCGTATGGTGGTCATTTCGCTCGGATCGTAAATTGTCTCAGCGTTATACTCTCGATTTCCACGTTCTTGATGCGGTGATGATTGGGGAGCTGGTAACCCATATTCGACCAATGGATTGCCGCCGATGGAAATGACCACGTCTTGAAGTGAACTAAGACAGGTGTTCAGCACGCGTTCATCAGTTACTTCGACTTCGTCTCCAGTAGCACGCCTCAAAGCTCGTAGAAAATCTTCAGATAGATGATGTCGATATTTTTCCCACAAAGCTACCGGGTTCGTGACTCCACAAAACACCAAGATGACGGCAAACAGATGACGCATACGGCTGGGGCTGTTACTGACGCTCGCCTCCGCGAGGGTGTCATCCCAGTTTTGGTCACCGTCGAGAAGGTGACGTGCTACACAGGCTGCGCGGTAAGTGGGATACTCCACGCCATCAAATGTTCTCAGAAAGGCAAAAGACGTTGGGCCTCGGATCGTGTGAAGTAATAACCGCAGAAAATAGCATTCGCCATTATTCGGGTGCACGGTATAAACTCTACCCAATACGGTGTCCTTGAAAATTCCCGGAAAACCTTCGACAGCACCTCCTCTTCGACGTCGGTTAAATATTCCCCTTTGCTTGTCGTACGTGTAATATGAAGGCACCTCGTCATACGTAAGGAACCTCGCAAACTGGTCGATTTCGCAGAGCCTGAAAAATGCCAAGAGAGTTGTTTGGCGCGGATTTTCTAAGCGCTCAGCAACGTTGTTGGGATCAAAATATATGCGCTGACCGTTTTCTAGGTGGACGTCTAAATGCATGACGGCAGGATGCCTGTCATGTATAGAGAACGCCAGTATCCGCCAAACTGCTTCAGACGTGCTGATGTAGCGACCGGACTGATACTTGGTCACCTCGTCTCTGTCAGTGTTCTGTAAAGCAAACGTCGCCTGATCGCTACCTTTGTTCACGTATTTGCAGATATATTTGATCGACCCGACGCTGGTGCACGACTCGACGTTGATGTGCGTCTGGAAGGTCCTGGACAGTACTGGTGAGTAAGGAACAATCCATCGGTTATCGACCGGTCGCGCCTGGCCACGCACGCAATAAATACCGAACAAAAATATTAACAGTTTTTAGCATATACAAATACATTTTTTTAATTGTCTTGCTCATCTCTGAAAAGAATTAACGATACAATTTTAAAGAAGAAAATGCACAACTCCATCTATGACTCTTAAAAACATCTATTGACCGCAAGCGCATGATGAAATTTCAATTATTTATATTCAAAAAGTGTTTAAACATGTAATTCGACTTGATGTTTTTAAAATCTCAAAGATTTATTTATATCTAAAACCAAAAAGTGCTTACACGTGTAATTCAACTTAATGTTTTCTGTTTTGTAAATCTCATAGATGGCACTGTTTTAAAATTGTCTGTTATGTTTAACGGCATAAGTTAATTAAAATGTGAAGCTAACTTATATTATATTATTATTATTATTATATGTATAGATTAAAGCATGGTTATTAACATAATAACACCATAACAACATACAAATATGCGTCGTTAGATTACACGTTGCTACAGAATACATTGAAGAAATAAAGGTTCACTGCTCGTTCCTCGTAGGTGATAGCGTGATAATATGTAGCCTATATGTTGACCCGACTTCTTAATAATTTTCGTGCCAAATTTGAAGTAAATCCATGCAGTACTTTTTGAGTTTATCCCGGACATACATACAGACAAACAGACAAACAGACAAAAATTCTAAAAAGTATATTTTTGGCTTCGGTATCGATTGCAGATCACACACCAAGTATTCTTTTTAAAAAATATTCAATGTACAGTTTTGACTTTTCTACAATTTTATTATATGTATAGATAACAGTCAGTGAGTGAATATTTGGAGTTTTTATTCTTTTATTATATAGATTAGTCGCTACCTTTTCATTAAAACATGACCAGACATGTTCTATTGAACATGTCTGGTAATTGCCTAGTTACCTGCAAGATTCACACCAACACCCTATGCTGGATAGATAGAACAGGGCGCCTTAAGACTTCTTACTTACACACCTCACTCGCTTCTTCGACTGCAACGACTCTTGTCATATTTAGATGTTACATACATACATAACTTCACCCCAAATCTCTTGCGGGGTAGGCATTGAGAAGAGAGCGCCATAAGGCACGATTCTTACACGCCTCACTCGCTGCGTTGACTTTCATAACTATTTTTATGCACGCGCGTCGTTTTTTATAGGCTCCTAACATCAGCTTCCTCAAGAACACGTTCTATTTGGTCATGGAATGTGTGTGTGGCCCCCCTCAACTCCTACATCCATCTGCTTTTGCATTGTGTATCTGCTTAGTCAATCTTGCATCATCCATTCTTTCATTTTTATATGAAGATGTTAATTTATTTAAATCTATAAGAGATCATGAGGTATATCTATTTCTCTATTAGTTCTTGGAATCAGTGAAAATATAAATATATAAAAAATATATGTAAACGCTTCATTGGCCACGCCTTCGCGGGTAGATATAAAAAAAACATCACTTAAATTTTACATAGGTAATTAAATCTTATTACATATCATAACATAACTTCACGGCTTTGTTACCCGAAGGTGTAGGCAGCGGCTGTTAAGCCTCGTCTTGCCGTTATGTTTACGTCCCAAATGGAATAGGTGGCGAACCTACTACCACACCGGGCACAAAGTTTTCAGACATCGATATTGATCACACGTAACTTCCGTAAATAATTTCGAACAGTCATTGGTGTGAGGCAGGATTCGAACCCGCGACTTCTTGATTCAGAAGCGGGGTGCTCGACCACTGGACCACAGAGACCTAGTAATCTGAGAATCTCATCAGTTTCGGAAAATTAACTAGTTTCCCATTAATCTTATAATTTAGAGAGCTTGCGCATAGTGATGTAGAAATATTAAAAGTATTTAATAATTATTGAGTAAGATTATTTTTTTCTTATCACATATCAACTAAAAACATATGTTAATATGTTTTAAGAAACATAATTAGTACAAGAGATTGTTTCTATATGAAAATTTATATCCGCGTATGCGATGTTACAGGAGATAACACCATTGTTTAGTCGATACTTAAACACTAGTCTCACACCGAACATATTTTGTTCGCCCGCCAAACGAAAGGTAATAAACCCGATTTTTAGTTTCTTGTTTGTTGGAAATTTAATATATTCGTTAATACATTTTTTACAATTTATCATTAAAATTGTTCATCTTTACAAGATTTGATCCAATCATTTTCATTTTCACGCCCTTTAGAAGATGTAACCAGCATTATCTAGTCTCATTGATGTATACCATTACTTGTTAAAATATTGAACATCAAGGAGTAGTTGGTAAACTCATTGCGTCTCGCGAGCAATTGTGTTCAGCTATCGAAAGTATTACTGAAAGAACTTCGTCCTAAAGAACGGGTATAATTTTCCTTTTATCTATTATTTCGTTCTTAGCAGAACGGTCGTAGGTCTCGTAAAGAGTCACTTCGTTAGTAGAGGACAGAGCCCACGATCACCCGTCATCTTTCCCTGTCAGCTAACTGTCAGGCGTAGTCAGATAGGCCGTTTTCCATTGCGGATTTTATTTGGTCAGTGAAGTGCATTGGTGACAAGACCTAAAATCTAGTGCCCTCCACTATTCCCTGAACGACTAGTCGCTCTATGCTCTCGTTATTTTGATTAGAAACAGATCTGAAGTATTGGAGGATTGTGATTGGTCAACCAACGGCTGTATAATATAACTTAATATAAAACATAAAATAATAAAAATATTACAAATCGTATTTATCAACTTTCGTTTTGGTGTGTAGTCAATTTTTAACTGCGACTACTAAACATTACACGTATATTTTGGCCCCGGTCGTTTGTTACACCGAACATTAATTATAACAGTTAAATGAGCGTACTATAATAAAAATGTACATAGCTCCCGTTTTTTTCTTCTTTTTTTTTCAACGTACCGATATATACCTATGTGGTAGCAGATTGAATTGTTCGTTTGCATGTAAGTATGTTATATTATTAATAATAATAATTTTAAAGAATTTAACAAGAAATGAGTTATTTGTTGAAGCTGTGTCGTTAATTAACTTGACATATAAAAAATCGAAGTATATAAAAAATATATGAAGATTTCTGTTTAAATCTGTTTTGATTAATTATATATCGGTCGATAAAATATCGGAAATATATGACTACTTTTTATGTTAATATTTATTTAAAAGTTCGTTTGATAAAAGTTTGCAAATTTATGGCATTATTATCCTCATCCTGTTTTACTTTGGACTGATATCTTAATCATCTCATCAGCATCTTAATCGTGTTGAAGTCAATCACAACCTATTTTTATTAAGTATAGACTATATAGACTTACTAATAAGGTGTCTATATCATGCAGTAAATGTGCGAAAATAATCATATTATCAGATCGACAATTAGTTAGAACATAAAAAATGTCTACGAGCGGAACCGCGGCTAAAAGCAGTCGTAAAAATAATTGTTTTATAGTTGTAATTTTATGATAGGGTTGTCTATACATAAAATTTTAATTTAGATTTTTTAAGTATAATAAATTATATGTAATTTTAAACACAATATTTCTCAGAAATGTACATCAAGTAAATTTGATGATACAAGTGTTTATTTTCCTCTGAGCATTTTCATAAGATATATTGAGATTTAGTTTGTCGATTGTATGTATTATAGTCATATATTTTTTTATTAAGAGTGCATATTTTAAATTATGAATGGTATTTTAACTACTTCAAGATTTTGTAAGACTTATCTTTTTTGATTCTTTGACAGCCCTACCGTGAGCAAAGTTTGTTGTTAACATGTGTTTCTTTTTATGTAATGTAGGTTAAGTATCATAACATGATTGCTATTTAGGTAAGAGTGATCGTCGCCCAGTTACTAGATTATTAGACTGCCTATTAATAGTACAAGAGATAGAGAGATGTTTCCAAAAGGCTTCTACAGTAATTAAAGTATTGTAAACTGAACTAAGCAACGTATCCACAACAAAATTCCTGAATAAAATACTGCAAAAGAATCCATTCTTACTAAATTTAAATTTTACTCACATTAGTTGCAATTTATGAGAATTTCATTATGTATAGACAATATTTATAGCCCAAGATAGACATTAATCACGCCGCTTTCTTTGAGCATCTGCATCATTGTGCATTTATGAGGCCTCTGTTAATATATTTTTGGATGTAACACTTTTGTCCCGAACAAAATATTATTAAAACTTACCTTAACTTACCTTACTTACTTTTACCTAGAGCAGCCGTTACCATATCGACTCTCTTTTTGGAAAGTTCACTGCTCCACAGCATATTTTACTATTATATATTTGTTTGCAATTTCCTTTTTCTAAACGAAGGTGTCAGCATCGGTTATGCACCACCTCGCCAAATTCTCAGATAGATGACGGATCACATTTTCATACATCGTGCACAACTTAGTCAGATACCAATGCTTATCTTCCAATAACAATACCGAAAAGTCATTGGCCAGGATTTGAACCCGAGGCTTAATGACTCCGAAGCAGTTTGCTCAACCGCCAGTAAGACTTAACTTATACTTATAACCCACCATGAGACGTTATAAGGCTAGCTAATAGTTTATTTGTTCATAAATTTTATCATGAGAAATCTGATACCTGTATAAAAAAGAAATAAAAAATACAAATGTTGTGCAAAGTTTAGTGCACTAAAACTAAATTCTACAAGATACGTTTAATTTGTACGGTGTGAGCAGCGGTCGCTTCTGTCCTACGTCAAGTAATATAACTACCTGTTTCCGTTGCTACTTATTTTGTTCGTTTGTTTGCTCTCAATTATTGACTTTAATAAGTCTTTGACAATTCAATGTACCTACGTACTTTGTGCACGTACAAAAGTAAATTTGAATTGATATACATATTTGTACGAATACCTGCTCTTATTTGTGTATTATATGTAGTTGTATATTTTTATAACACAAATTTAAGCCATAGACTTGTGTATAATCTGATGTTAAGCGGCTACAGTGTCCCATCTATGCTTACAGATACAGAGGAAACAAATTAAAAGTGTTGGAAAAAAATAGGACGTGAAGTCGTCATCACAAGTTAAATATATATATATTTGATATTGTAATTATGCGTCATACCGTTGGCGTTAAGAAGTTTTCACGTCAATGACCGTCATTGACAAGAGGAGGTAGGCATACATCTTTCAACAAAATATATTTTCTAGTTCACGCGACCAACTTCGTGCCGCACTATTAAATACCTTAGTCACAGAAATGTTGCGTGCCCTGCTCCTATTATCCGCAGCGTAAAGATGCATAGGCCTATAGATTTCATTATTAAAATAGCAACTGAACACTGTAAGAATTATATAAATCAGATCAGTACTTCCTGACATTAGTGCGTTTAACCAACCTGAAATCTACTAAATTCTTTAGTTTTGTAAGATTAGCCCAGATTAAATTAAGTATAAACACTCTCAAATAAATAAAAATCTTATTTTGCTTAGCTTAATGAAGAAACTCTAATCTACTACTCTAGATAGATTTGTGTACTTAATAGGGAATTTCTTGTTCTTTTCTCTTTCGTCTCCGGGACTTAGAAACCGTCAAGAAACCAGCGTATCCCTGCCATTAAATGCGCAGATATGACCGTCTCGGGGTATCAGATATCCATGCGCTAGTCACTTGCCATCAGGCTAATCGTTTGCTTGTTCACGCCTTCTATTAAAAACAAATATTTTTAAACATCTCATTCACAATATATCTGCGACGTTGTAAGCACTAAATCATATGTTCTGGTGCGTGTAAATGTATTAACCTTGGTCCTATATTAAAATGTAATTATTTAACTAATAGCATATGAAAAACCAGTCAAGTGTATGTTGTAATCGCGTTACCGTGCAAACCATTCATGCCAATTTATAATACGCCACTCAAGAGAAATTATTTCTTTCTTTTAAAGTCAACGTCTCAATTCAAACTGTTGCTAGGCTTAAGTTGGCTCCACTGGTGCAGTGGTTGAGCTCCCCGCTTTTGAATCAAAAGTTACGGGATCGATTCCGGGCTCACATCAATCAATTTTCGGCGTGCTAATCGATTAACATTCGCTGCCGATAACATTGGATAGCAAAAAGCGTGAGGTTTTAAAGAAAAAATATCCATGTTTATTTATCCATATAACTCGCGCCTTTTCCTACCCGATCATTGCTGTGAGCCAGGAATCGAACCCGCGACCACCGAGACCTACGAGATTTTCTTGTTTATTTGTTTTTCTTTTAAGCCTTCACGACTAATTTACTTGACAATACCTAATCTAATTTCGTATACTCTACCATCTCACACATGAAATTATATTTAGGATACAACCACACTTGAGAGTTCGGCAAATACTAAAAAACGCAAAAACTTACAGTCCAGCTGCGTGCAGTCAGGGGTGACATACGCCTGTCTTACCCTTACGCTGAGTTAGTACTGTCTCTTTAGCTATTAAATCGATAACTTTTTTCGATATCGTCTACCATTTTCAAAGAGCACTCTTTAAAAAATATTTGTGTATTAATGGGTTTTCAAATGTATTGAAATCGATGACCATATAGCTACTTGCAAACAAAATTAGGACATCTTTCATTTATTTTAGCTTCAACACAATATTGCGTAGAAATTGCATACATTTACGTTTCAGAAAATAACTATTAGCTGCAAACTTCATAATATCTGTTTTAATAACATGTTATTTTAATTTTGATGTTGGACGTAATTCACCAATTCCGTGGCTGTGGCGACTTAACCGAAAAGCTCTAATGCTTCTCAAATAGCTAGAAACTAGGAGAACGTCCATGCCTCCAGGGCTGTTGTATTGGAAATGGTATAGCCATAAAAAAATCGAACAAATCTGCTTGTACATTTATACCACAATGGTTCCCGGGTTCCCTGTAAATATCACGATACCCAAACAAACTATAACATCTATTTTAGCTCATCAAGGATTGCCAGTGGGTATCATTTCAAACTTTTCTTTTAGTTGTATTGAAAATTCCAAGTAACATAAAAATGTGAATGTTTTGTCTACGAATGATTTAGTCTGTTTCTTGTTTGAACAGTTTGTTTTACTTTGGAGTAATGTAGACATGAGGCCCGCCAGGTTACGAGCTTATGTTTAGCGTTTTAATAACGTTATTAAATGTTGCAAGTTCGATTCCGTTTCGCGCTTTAATTTCGTTTCATTATTTGTTACGAGACGTAGATTCTGATTATCAGAATCATGGTATTCTTCAATATGAAACCTACTCTCTCTTTGTTGCTTTCAATGTCTACACTCTGGACCTGAACAATCAGTTACACATAATCTAATCCACATACCAAACAAGCAAAGAGTCTTTCACCTATATAATAATGAATTGTCTTTCCATGATGTCTAAATTAAACGAGTCCTTAAGAAAGGTGATATCAGGAGCTTTAAAAATAGACGACCTTGTATGACAAGAGTTATGAAAGTCATAGTAGCGAGTGAGGTGTATAAGAGTCGTGTCCTATAGCGCACTGTTTTGCCTGCCTACTTCACTATAGACTTGGCGTAAAGTTAGTTATGAATGTTAAAATATACTGAACTAAGATAAAATAACCTCACACAGAGCTTATTCTCTTTATTACGCATATTTTCGTTAATGTATTGTTCCAATATGAAAATCTTTCACACCTCAAACTATAAGTAAATCTGTGGTTATATTAGACCGGTTTTTGCTTTTTTTCTATAGAAACTCAGTGTTCAGGCTTATTGTCGTAATATGTGTACATTTATATGGCGTTAAATCGTACTACTTACATAATCGTTAGTAAGTGAGTAAGTAACAGTCTACCTACCTACCCGTCCCTGGACTAACAGCTTTAGTTGTTAAATAAACACACTGCTTGTTCTGACATACTACTGTTTGTTTTGTATAAAATAAACCATTGGAAAGTTTCTCTTCAATCTATTCATGGTTATTTGTGATCAGTGTGTACATATGGAATATATTTTAATAATAGACTTTCAAATCGTTTCATTAAAAGTTGCTTTGACTGCTTTAAAATAACTCCAAAGTTAAACTGCTTACTAGTTTAATTTTCTTTAAATCAACGAAATTGAGTATGGACGCATTTTTATGTTATGCTCTTTCTGCTTAGTACTGCTGAACCCTTTAGCGGTATATACCAGTATCAAGTTTTACATATTACTATTTGGTTTTTATTCATGGTAAAATCTTAGAATTTTTACTTGATCAAAACACATTCACGCATATATTTATAAGATTTTCTTGCGATAGGTATTTTAATTATTGTTTTTTTTTTTTATCCTAAGTCATATTACATAACAGAACGTTTTCAAAGCGATTAACCCTAACTCATAAATTATTGCTCGACTTCAAATATTGTAGTCGGACCGTTTTTGTGTGTTTATCTTTGTTTTTTTTTCTCTTGCCGGACGCAACGGACCTACGCCGTAGTATTTAAATGTATAATCAAACAGAGGGCTAACAGCACGCACGGTGTGAAAGGGCCCTACGGTACCCACCACTGTGTGTGTTGAGCCTAATTGAAACACTATTAAGTGCGTCTGATAAAACTTGATACTTGATCTATTATTATATTAATAAATACACTCATCATAATATAACAATATTGCGGAAGGTGATATCAGGAGACATAAAAACCGACGAGCAGTTATGGCAAGAGTTATTAAAGTGGAAGAAGCGAGCGAGGTATGTTAAAAAGCACCTTATTGTGCTATTTCCCTCTGCCTAACCAGCAAACGTACCAGGTGTAAAGTTATATATGTATTTAAAATAATACGAATATATAGTAACTGCAATATCGATATTGTAGTTACTAAGTTCAGTATTTCGAGGTTAATCAAGTGTCTGGTGTCAATCTTGGCGTTACACCAATGATTTAAAAAATTGATGTCTTATAAATATCTATGAATGACTATATCTCGGTGTAAAGCCACACAAAAATTGTCTTGTCGCTATATAATTCTGGTTACAACTGAAGTACCTAATATGACTGACTGCTTTTTGACCTCGACCTTTTCTACCTCGACTTTGGAGCTTTCCATCTTTCCATGTAATATGTGAGAGTGAAAAATACATACACAACTTCACGCCAAATCCCTTACGGGGTAAGCAGAGGGAACAGAGCGTCTTAAGGCACGATTATTACACACCTCAGTCGCTTCGTTGACTTTCGTACCTCTTTTAATGCACGCGCGTTGATATTTGGGGTCCTAACATTTTGCATTGTATATCAGAATGGGACAGCAAAAATTTAGAAAATTAGTGTGAACAATAGAGAAAATATATTTACGTCGTCAAATTGGTTGATTTGTAAGTTTGTGTACGTCTAAGTGAATAAGTCTAATATTGAGTTCGAAGCAGTTTTGACAATTAAATTTATACATTGTGTCGACCATTTTCCTGTGTTTTTATCATTTTTATTATATATGATGTACCTTGAATTCTAGGGTATTCCCAAATTCCACTTCTATAATAGTTTAATGAGCGACTTTTTGTGTTACGCCGCAACAAGAAAAACTAAATAACCGTTTTAATAATGATAATAAAAGTAGGTTGTATATGTATATGTGATTTGTATGATGTCGGTTCCCACATAACATAATATATTATGATAATACTGCGGTGTCTAGCTTCAAACCTGACATTACATGAAAGCACTGTTATTTATTTACATTTTTATTAGGCTGTATAAATCTGTGCCTTTTGCCTTTGTTGTTTGCAAATAATAAAAAAAGCTGTTTTGTTATGTTATTAAAAAAAATAAAAGAGACGAGAAGATTATTACGCTAAAGTGTCTTAGAAATTAAATTAATGCCTGTTTTTATTTTTTTTTCTTGTAATTATAATACAAAATGTATATTAGTGGTTTTGAACTAATATTTTTTAAGTACTATTACGTATTATGCTGTTTCTTCTAATGTTTCTTCTCATATTAAGTTTTTTTTTTTATAAGTGGTTAATGTGGTTTTTTCAACATTACAAACAGACAATCCAATTTTATTTACATGTATAACATAACACAATTTTACGCCTTTTTCTCTATGCTAAATCTCATCTCGCCGTTATGTTATCGTGCCAAATGGAATTGATGCCGAACCTATTGCCATACCGGGCACAAAGTTTTCAGTCATCGATATTTGTCACAGATACCTTCCAAAAGTAATTCAGAGTATTCATTGGTGTGAACCGTTTACTTCTTGATTCAGAAGCGGGCTGCTCAACCATTGGACCGCCGAGACCTTATGTAAGTATAGAATGATATTAAAAATATCAAGACCCCTTGATCTTTGGTGCCGGTCGCTGCTGGTCTCCAGCTTTTAAAGTTTACTTATAATATTAAGATAAATATTTCACATGTCCACGTGAAACTCCTTTATGGTATGAGAATATCACTTTTAAATCATACTCCGCCCTCCGGCCTCGCTTGTTTTTATAACAATTAGTAACATTTTACCTTCCCTTATTGTTAGGTAACATTTGTGTTGATTGTATGTAAACATAAGGCCGCGATGTGTGGCTGTTATTCGGGTTTGCTTGTTAAAAATACTAAGACTACCAAGTTTTTGGTTGTAAACAGACTACTTTAGGTAGTGTAAGGTAAGTATGTTGATACTGATGCGGTTGTCCTATAGACCACACATTAATCGATTACTTGATTTGTTTGTTTTATGATGCTTTAGTTTTTTTTTATTTGATAATAGACTTTGTTATTTAATTTTATTTTTTCCTTCGTTTTATTTTTAATTTCACCCATTTTTGTGATCGAAAGTGTCAATAGTGTATGTTAAGTGTCGACTCGCCGAATTTTTCCGTCACAAATGGAATAGGTGGCGGGACCTACTGCCATACACCGGGCACAATGTTGTCAACGATCGATGTGTATCAAACATCACCTCCTATAAATCACTAGACCTCATATTTTAAAATATCCTCATTAAACACTATTTACTCGAAGTATGTGTGATTAAAAATCCAATATACCTGATTAAGGTCGTCTGTCAAATTATCTATTATCTTCACGCGCTTAATACAAAACACAGCAGGCAGGATTACGTCATACTATTAAATCTATTAAAGCCCAGCTAGCAATCCACAATGCAGTCCTGATCCCAACGCTAACTTATGGAAGCGAGAGCTGGGTATGGCAGAGTGTGCATGAAAGTAGAATAAACGCGGTAGAAATGAGGGCACTACGCAAAATCTGCGGAGTGACTCTCGCTGACCGCGTAGAAAACAAGGTTGTAAGGAAGGAAGTTGGTTTGAAAGAGAGTGTCGGTGTAAAAGTAAGAAAGGGCATGCTCCGATGGTTCGGACATGTAGAAAGAATGGTTGATGCAAGACTGACTAAGCAGATATACAATGCAAAAGCGGATGGATGTAGGAGTCGAGGACGGCCAAGACACACATTCCATGACCATATAGAACGTGTTCTAGAGGAAGGTGATGTTAAGAGCCTCAAAAACCGACGCGCGTGCATGAAAAGAGTTATGAAAGTCAACGAAGCGAGTGAGGCGTGTAAGAATCGTGCCTTATGGCGCTCTGTTCTCTCTGCCTACCCCGCAAGGGATTTGGCGTGAAGTTATGTATGTATTAAATCTATTTCTTAGAACATTTTATTTTAAATTTTTGAAAATGTATTTGCCACACTTTGTACCGCGAGTTTAACGAAAAGCCCGACAAAATATATTATTACTGCAATGGAAATTTTTCGATTCTCAAATGTAAAAGTGTCGACAAATAAATACATACTTTGAATGCAGTGTGTGCAGTGCAAATGGAACTCAAACTATGATTTTCATATCTGAATATTTTAAAGTTAAAATCTTCGACTATTCGTGATCTTGCACAGGAGTAAATAAATATCAAGATATTAAATTATATATATGTATATATATTATGTACAATAATAGTATTATGACGGGCGTCATGGTGCATTGATAAAACTACCGACTGCAGAATCGAGGTCGGCGAGCTCGATCCCAACCCGGGTACAAATATTTATGAAACATTAATATAAATATTTATTTACAAAAGAAAAGTACACATACATATTATGTATAAATAAATGTTATCTAGTTTCCACAACACATGCTTTTAGCTGCTTAGCTTAAAACTAGAGCTGTGTGTATTGTCTGCAAGACCATTATTATATTAATAGAGTGTTTACAGGATTCCTCTTGAAATACGTTATGAAAATTATAATAAGTAAAGCTGGGCTCCTTTGGTTGGGGCGCGCGAGGTCCAACCACCGGCCCGCTCGTATTCCATCACAATAACGCTTCAGCAAACTTTTCCCATTTTAATGTTGTTCAACAAGCGAAAGTTTAAATATAAAAAATATAATGATACCGTACGCATTAGTGAGTCATCGAATGAGAAGCAGAGTGAGAGAGACCGAGGCGGAGTGCGTGCCCGAGTTCCACCCCTGAATGTAGGCACAAGTTAAAACAAATGAAAAATAAACTTTTCAAATAAAATAAAAATAACCCCTCTTGGCGGCCGTCGAGCGGGGGGCACGGAGGTGGGGGGCTGCCCTCTCCAATAAAAAAAAATATAATAACTTTTCTTTTTATTCGGCGTAATGGCAACGATTGTTCCATTCTAATTCTGTTTCCGTCCCGTTCTCTCCCAGATTATTATAATAGGGTGCGGGGAGGTTGTATAGGATGCGCACTGTAATGAAGTGCAACCTTCTGTGCGATACGCGATTCGCGAATGTCGTAATGTACATTTCCAAAACAAAATTAGTAAGCAGTTCGTGTAATGATATTGAAATTATTTTATCACTAACATTATCTAAAATGTAAACACTTGCATCACACTCTTTTCCTGTTATATTAATTTCGAAATATAATCGAGGTGCAAGCTATCTAATAGCACGCTTTTAGCAACAATCGAGGTTATTTGGTATCTAGTACACCATTAAACATTGCCTATACACCGGGCACAAAGTTGTCATATTTATCACACGCAACTTGCAATAAAAATTCCTCGACCTCGAGCCCTCGACTTCTGAATCAGAAGCGGGGAGCTTGATCACTAGTTCACCGAGATAACAAATTTTATATTGATCTTTACAATGCTATAAATTTAAATTGCTATATAGTCCTGCAGCATTCTTGCACTATATTTGGTCGCACGTGTTGGCCGAAGCTCGGACGTCTCTGCTCGGACCCTGTGTCATTCACTCATCCTACAAGTTTACATTTGATAACAGTTATTAAGAATTCTTTATTATATATTACCAACTGGTACGTATATATCCAACAACTCCACACAATGCTCCCTAATAACAGTTATTTCATACAAATAAAGAACATAAAACTCATTAAACGAAATCCTATACTGCCTATAATAATTCTTATTAATTTTTATATCATAGAACTATCATAATTGTTTGTTTCATTCGAAAATTTTTAACAGTATTTTTTTTTCTATGGGTCTATGGTTCTATGGTTTTTTCTATGGTCTCCTAGGCAAACGAGCAGGCGTGTCACCTGATGTTAATTAACCAACGCCGCCCATGGACACCAGCAACACATACAGTGTTACTGTTGCTTTGCCAACCTTTAAGGGATAGGGGATAGGAAAGGACGGGGAAGGGGGTGGGCTTCCGGATACATCTCTCACCGAACGAAACGCTGCAATAGGCGTAAACTAAAACCCGTAAACATGAAACTTTACGTCGATCTTCTGAGAGGTCGTGGTATT
Organism: Euproctis similis; assembly: GCA_905147225.2. NCBI lineage: Eukaryota > Metazoa > Arthropoda > Insecta > Lepidoptera > Erebidae > Euproctis > Euproctis similis. The sequence goes on from LR990107.1 coordinate 8,496,916, forward strand.
TCACCGGTCGAGCCGGCCCATTCACGCAGCGAACTGCTTGGCTCTACCACTGTTAAAAAAGCATTAGAATATTATTGTTTTGGACTTAAATCATACAATACCGAGCAGTTTCAAAGCTATACAACTAACTCTAGTGTTTGTAATTTATATACCTTGTGTTTTAGTAAATATGTACATACCTATAATAAACAAGACTAAGAATAGCGGCAGTGGAAAGGAGTGTATCTTCGGATATCTCTCTCACCGAATAAAACTCAGCATGAGCCACTATACGTCAGTTTTCTGAGAGGTCGAGATATTTCATCGGTCGAGCCGGTCTATTCATGAAATCGTAGCAGTCCTATTAATATTTATTAACTATATCTACGTTGGTGGTTGTGTAAATATTTCCATTTGAAATTTAACAAAAATATCTCTTCAAACCAACATTGGGTCGACATTGGTGGAACAACAATAAAAATAAATATACAAAAAAAAAACACTAAATAGAAAAAAATCTCATCACAATAATACTTGTGTTTGCATTGTCTCTATGCTTGTGTGTCTGTTTGTTTAGTTGGACGGAACTAAAATACACCCGTCCGAACTGAATATCTTCAATTCTTATTTAAACACGAAACGGGACGGAATAACGTTCCTAAACATATAAAAACTGTTGTTTTTTTTTTAACGTCTTTACAAACTATTGCTAGCAAGAGAGATTGAGATATTTACGAAGTAAGTAAATTGGTTCGACGCTTTCACAAAATTTAAAATCGCTTATAAGCTGTAAACAATTTTCGCTAAAGTTTTATATAATATGCTTTATAATTAATAAATAATTAAACTATATCAGAGCTGTTTATGTACACACCAAGAAAGACTTATTGAGAACAAATTTTTTTGATATTCGGAAAATGTTGTTTTTTTTTATGGTATAGGAAAGCAAATGAGCAAGGGAGTCACCTGACGGTAAGCAACTACTCATTGCCTATGAACACCGTGGTGCCTTGCCGTCCATCATGGGAGTAGAAGGGGATAGGAAGGGGAAAGAGGATCGGGCCGGCGGATACCTCTCTCACCGAACAAAACACGGCAAACACACTTCACGTCGATATTCCGAGAGGTCGTGGTATTTCACCGGTCGAGCCGGCCCATTCATGCAGCATACACTCTACAACTGTTAAATTCAATTGGAAATTTGATTACAGAGCGTTTATGTATAAAATACTAATACAAAGCTATCACAAGCTTATTTTTATAAGTACACTTACTGACCTGGCAGAATTCTTATCGCTGCAGAATAAAATAGTTTTATATCTCACGTTTATGATAACTGCTCCAAGTCATTTTTGAACTGTAGCGTAATATATTAAATAAAGCCATTCCACATGAAACGTATTATATTAATTTTTTTATTAGCGGAATTTCGTACCGCTATTTTATCTACTTGTACTACAAAAAAGAGTCAGAGCGTAATGATGAATATGCTAATCTCTTCCTTGACAAATATACTATTTAGTAACACAAAAATAATCGAACCTGAGGCCCTTTAGTGCTTGATATTAGCGCGTTTAACAAATATGTTCAGAATTATATTGGTACGAGATTAAGACTTACTGGATTTGACGTAGGAGTTTTTCCAAAGCGAGTGTTAAAAATTAACAATTAAACGATGCCTTCTGAGATTGACATCTTTCAATACAACAGAAACAAATATAAACACATTATATTATTGCCAAAAATAACAGAGAAAACCTCACATTTTTAATATTATTGCACATAACATAACTTCATGGCTTTTTTCTACCTGAAGGTGTAGGCAGTGGCTGTTAAGCCTCTACTCGCCGTTATGTTTACGTTCGTTACGTATAGCTGGCGACCCTACTGTCATACCGGGCACAAAGTTTACAATCGTCGATATTTATCACAAATAACTTTCGAAAAGAATTTCCAAAAGTCATTGGTGTGAGCCAGGATTCGAACCCGCGTCTTTTTGATTTAGTGGTATTATTATTAAAGATTTGATTGTAATATAAATAAATATCGTAACATAGCACTCACAAAGTTTTAATTGGTTCAGTGTAGTTTTGATTGTAGTGCTCAAGTAGAGTTTTTAAAATTTTTTAGCCATGTTGTTGATGAAGTGTTAGGTATTGCTGCACTTCATCACAAATATTAAATTTCCTTTAAAAAATTGGAAATTTGGAAAGTAATACTTACATATAGGTAAAAAAAAAAAACTTGAGACTGCTATGGGGAATGCAGATGATTTTGTGTTAGTACCCAAACACGAGACGCAGAGATTAAAATATTTTAGTTTTCTCAAAGACAAAACATTGTAATAAAAAAAATTATTTATTACAACTGTCTCCAGGAACGTGGAATTTTATTAAAAGGATATAATTCTTGAAATCGTTTCAATAAATCTAAATATTCAGGCTAGATTATTTAGTTCCAGTTTAATGAAAGCTTTGGAATACTTTTAACAAAGTGTCATTGAAAAAAATGCCAATAAAGATGAATAAGCTTAACTAATGAGTGAAAATTTGCTTTAGTCAGTTGAAAGAATCGTGACTTATGGCGCTCTCTTCTCTCTGCCAACTCCGCAAGGGATTTGGCGTGAAGTTATGTGTGTATGTATATAACGACCTGATTTGGAATTCTTATTTTATTTGTTAAGACTCTTTCCTATGAACATAATTTCTTTCCAATTTGTTTATAAATCCAAGTAATCCAGTAATCCAAGTAGTCTCGGTGGCGCACTGGTCGAGCAAACGGCGTCTGATCCAGAGGTCCGGGTTCAATTCCAGACACTGGCTCACACCAATAACTTTTCGAAATTGTTTTCGGAAGTTATGTGTGATAAATATCGATGACTGAAAAACTTTGTGCCCGGTATGGCAATAGGTTCGCCACCTATTCCATTTGGGACGTAAAAATCACGGCGAGACGAGGCTTAACAGCCGCTGCCTACACCTTCGGGTAACAAAAGGCGTGAAGTTATGTTATGTTGTTTATAAGATATAATTATACAACTTGTTAATTATCTTAAAACCACTAGTGATATATAGCTCGGCTATTTTTTTGTTACAATTGTTGAGAAATGAAACCTTTTTCCAATACCTTCATATTTAAGTGATAAGTACGTTTGCGTTGCTGGAAATGTTATCAAAGCAACTCTTTAAAGCGGAATGTTTTCTAATTGGAACCCCGGGATTTAAAGCAACTATACCCCGTGAAGGGTCCGGCACGTTCGCACAGTGTATGAAAGTGTTCCCGCTACCACGCTTTATGTGCTGAGGAGGAACATCCCAGGGGTTTCAGCTGGTGCATGGAACGCTGGTGTCGCCACTACATAGTGAAATAATTATCTTCTCCCTCAACTGGAGGTTTCTGTAAAAGAAATAAGGCCATTTTTTTTAAAGGACGGTGAGAGAGGTACCCGCAAGCCCATCCCCCTTCCTCATCCTTTTCGATTCTACTCTCTTAAAGGCCGGCGACGCAAATATAACACTAAATGTGTTGCAGGTGTCCATGGGCGGCGCTGGTCACTTACAATCAGATGACACGGGTGGTCGTTTGCCAGTTTGGAGTTCATCTTATTTCTATACTGACGAATCTTACCGCACACAATTCTTCTTGCCCAGCATGAAAATGTGGTTGCAAATATTAGAAATTATGCAGCATGTACACCATTAGTTTACATAAGAACCATACCTTCCTGGAGGCTTTTGATTGCGGGCTTAGGCAGAACTAATTTGCTTGAATGACAATTCACTGCTAAAGTTAGATCTAGCATCAAGATATATACTGCCTTACTTACTTAACTTCAAGCCATGTCCATTGCGGGGTGCTTAGAGAGGACAGAGCGCCATAAGGCACGATTCTTACACACCTCACTAACATCTTTGATATTCATTACTCTCGCTATACACGCTCGTCGGTTTTCAAGGCACCTAACATCACTTTCGGGAGACCACGTTCAATTTAGTCACGAAAAACGTGTCCTGGACTCCCACCATCTTTCTGCTTTTGCACTGTTTATCTGCTTAGTCAATCTTGCTGCATACACTCTTTCTACATGTCTTACTCCGATGAGCATGGCCTCACTTATTTTAATACCGATACTGAGATTAATTTGTAACATAACATAACTTCACGCCATTTTTACCCGAAGGTGTAGGCAGTGGGCTGTTATGCCTCGTCTCGCCGTTATGTTTACGTCCCAAATGGAATAGGTGGCGAACCTATTGCCATACCGGGCACAAAGTTTTCAGTTATCGATATTTATCATAACTTAACTGTAAGTTAATCAAATTAAAACATTTATATATATATATATTGAATAATAAGCCAATCATAGTATTATTATCCTTTGATTATATAATTATTGTATAGTGGGCAATACATATGTCAAAAAAAAAATAGTATAGAGTCACAAATATATAATTTGTGTTACCTACTATAAAATGATATGTTGATTGTATGAAATTTGTTATGATTGTATTGCGCCGTAATTATGTATAGGATAATATACTAGCTTGTGACCGCGGTTCCGCTTCCCTGAACCTAGTTGCCGGTACGAACACACCGTGGTTAAATAATAATTCATATCATGACCACAACACATACACTATTTTCTTTTCTACTTTATAATATTAACCAACATTGGCGAAAAAAATATATATGTATATAATACTAGCTTAGCCGGCGAACTTCGTTCCGCATCAAAAATGTAAAATTTGGATTTATAACTTTTTCTTTACTACATCATACATGAATTATATAGATAAAAACCATCCTGTTGACACCATCTATCAATTAAAAAAACAGCATCAAAATCCGTTGCGTAGTTATAAAGATATGAAGCATATAAGGGGACAGACAGCGGATAGCCACTTTTCTTTTATACTATGTAATGACATAGATGCATTAAATTTCAGTCCATGTTTTGTCGAAATTCATATTTTTATGTAAACGAAATATGATTTGAGACACCTTACGTCGATTTCTTGAGAGTATTAGTAGATTTTTTAACAGTGGTAGAATCAAGCAGTTCGCTGCATGAATTGGCCGGCTCTACCGGTGAAATACCACGGCCTCTCAGAAGATCGATGTAAAGTGGCACATGCCGCGTTTCGTTCGGTGAGAGAGGTACCCGGAGGCTCACCCTCCGTCCCCATCCTTTCATATCCTACTCTATCAAAGGTCGCCAACGCAACGGTAACACTATATGTGTTGTTGGTGTCTATGGGCGGCTCAGGTTGCTTCCCATCAGGAGACACTCTTGCTCGTTTGCCTTCCTTTCCCCTAATAAAAAATTAACTACTTCTAAGCCATTAACGTTAAAGATTATTGTGAGAATATAATATTGCAAGAGATATATATATTATTGATTATTACTAAATCACAAGCATAATATGTATATTTTTAAGGCTTTAAAGTTGGCGGCCGCAGTAATTGGCCATGTAAATTACCAGCTAAAACTAATATGTCTACACACGCTCTCCTTAACTTGGCCTATTTATTAAAATAAAAATTATCGAATTGAATTATGTGTTATGATAAATATCGATGACTGGCAACTTTGTGCCGGGTGTATGGCAATAAGTTCGTCATACGTTTTCATTTGAGACGTAACATTCGGGGTGTCGAGGCTTAACAGTCGCTGCCTGCATCTTCGGATAGAAAAAAATTTTATATTATGTTTTATTGAACAACGGCTTGACCGATTGTAATAAAATTTGCAGGCATATCTAGAGTATAGGAGTAGGTGTGTGAATCAGACAACATCTATTTTTCATTGCCCTAAATTTAAGTTTTTAATGTTCCGATATTTTGTTTATGAAACAACACACAAAAATACGTCTAACTCTAAATTTTTAAAACGATTTAAAAAAAAATTGACCCAATTTTTTATTTCTTTAATAAAAACTGTATTTTTGGTAACACTCAGCTAGTAGGCATAATATAAATGCATATTGTTGCAATTGATTTGCACATCATCATTAACGCCGCCAAGAAGTGTCAAGTACTAAAAGTAATAACACTTTTTTTCCTCTTTTTCTCTATTAAACAGGACAAAACTGATCGAGCGCAGTATATATAATATTATTCCTTACAAATGTTTCATCGTATGTTATTATAGTTTATAAATAATGATATACAAATGTGTAATTTACAATTCCGATGATGTTCTGTAGAAAATAAAATATTATAGGGTTTGAAGGTATTTAAAGATTTATTTATATCTTCTTCAATTTCTTGTTCTCGGTATTTCTATAATAATAATATAAACTTGATAGTTATTTAGTTCCTTTAAGAATCCTTTAAGTGTATATATAGATAATAGTTGGTTGAAAATTATACATATTTTGATACAAGCCTGCCTACTTCCACGAATGCGAAACGTAACACACTATTTAGTGCCAATAGCGAATACTAAGTAGTTAGGGGATTCTTGCATATTTGATCAGGCTCTTGATTTTCAACAATTTATATTTAAATATACTAGCTGACCTGGCGAACTTTGTTCCGCATCAAAAGTAATTTTTACAGCGTTGAAAATTAAAGTGGTTAGTTAAATCTCGAAAATTATCACTTTTTGTTTACTGCATTTTAAATGAATTATACATAAAAACCACGTTGACACGCTCTATTTATTAAAAAAAATTATCAAAATCCGTTAGGTAGTTTCAAAGATCTGAGCATATAAGGGGATAGACAGTGGAAAGCGACTTTGTTTTATTCTATGTATTGCATTATATTCTCCAACTAAGATTTAAAATTTTGACAAAACTATAGCTTTTTATTTTTACAAGACGTTTGAAAGTAATTAATCGCCTCTATTAACTGTTGTCCATTTACACGCTCGTCGGCTTTTTAATCCTGTATCTTCTTAAAACCAATCTTTGCCCTATGTATTGGTAGTTAAAATGCCATCGGACTGGCACTCGAATGCCACCCAAAAATTTGGTGAAAAGTACTAAGTTGACACGTAAAACGCAATAAAACTAAACGGAAAAAAAAGCAACTGTTAGTTATATAGCAGACGGTTATAAGTTTTATAAAAGTACGTCAGCCGGGCACCGTACCCGTGACCATCGAACCGAGATACCACTACTATAATTATGTTCAATAATATACAGTTCACTTGGCTATTAACATTTTTGTTTTGTTTTTTTTTTCTTTATTATTATTTTTTGCTGTCGTTAAGAATATAATTTGTAGTATAACAATAAAATGTATTATTGCCATGCGGGGATACCTACGTATTAACAGACGGACGCTTTAATGCTATATATATATATATAACATTCTCGTGTCACGGTGTTTGTGATTCAACTCCTCCGAAACGGCTCGACCGATCCTCATGAAATTTGGTGTGCGTTGTCCTATTATCAGACGTACCCGAAGTACGTCTGATAATAGGACAACATCTATTTTTCAATCCCCTAAATGTTAATAGTAAGGCTACCCCATTTTTTTTAAAAATTTTGTTAGTAAAATTCCATTTTTTTATGAAACAATATTTTCTCTACGATTATTGTTTATATTTTTTTTGGCAAGTCGTTCGCTGAGTTAGCTAGCTAGCTATGTCTGTCTTTGTATTTTCTAATACCAGTATCTCTACAAAGTATTTTACGATTAAAGTGCTATATCCTGAATTCTTTCAAATATAGTTTCTGTTTACAGCCTTAATTTAACTTGTTCTATTAACCACAACACATTACCAGTACCAATGTATCATCATCATCATTAGCCTGTTGCAGTCCACTGCTGGACATAGGCCTCACCCAATGTGCGCCAAGAGAGAGATTAATATTAGGTCGGGGAAAAAGTCTTTTCGCATAACGTAGGTATAAACTTATTATAAAATTTCTTTGACTGTACTATTTGTGTCTGGCTGGTTTTGGTAACATTAAAAAGGTTACATTATAAAGAAAAGAAAAAAATAAAAAAAAGTTGTTTCCCGCTATTTTTCATTTGTTTTTCTCTCCGTAAAAATGAGTGAATCTAATGAAGAAATTCGATACATTTTAAAATTTTATTATAAAAAAGGCAAAAATGCAACTCAAGCAGTGAAAAAAATTTGTGATGTTTATGGACCTGATGCAGTGTCAGTAAGAGTAGCACAAATTTGGTTCAAACGTTTTCAGTCCGGAAATTTTGATGTTAACAATGTTGTAACAATGTTAACGATGTTGCACCTCGCTCTGGTCGCCCTGTTACGAATAAAATGGACGCCATTTTTGAAAGAGTGGAGCAAGATCGGCATATTAGTAGTTACGATGTAGCTGAAGAACTGGGAATTGACCACAAAACAGTTTTGACCCATTTGAAGAAAGCTGGTTATACAAAAAAGCTCGATATTTGGGTGCCACACGAGCTCACTCAAAGAAACTTTATGAACCGTGTACTCATTTGCGATTCATTATTGAGACGTAATGAAACCGAGCCGTTTTTGAAGAGATTGATAACTGGCGATGAAAAGTGGATCACGTACGACAAGAACGTGCGAAAAAGGTCGTGGTCGAAAGTTGGCCAGGCTTCACAGACTGTGGCCAAACCTGGCCTAACACGAAATAAGGTGATGCTGTGTGTATGGTGGGATTGGAAGGGCATTGTTCATTATGAGCTTTTACCGTCCGGCAAAACCATCGATTCTGATCTTTACTGCCAGCAACTGATGAGATTAAAGGAAGCAGTCGAGAGAAAACGGCCGGAATTGATCAACAGGAAGGGTGTGGTCTTTCATCACGATAACGCTAGACCACACACATCTTTAGCCACTCAGCAAAAATTAAGAGAGTTCGACTGGGAGGTCCTAGTGCATCCACCATATAGCCCTGACCTTGCGCCTTCAGATTTTCACCTGTTTCGGTCTCTTCAGAATTCTTTAGGTTCTGTAAGGTTGACCTCAAGAGAGGACTGCCAAAACTATTTGTCCCGTTTTTTTGATCAGAAGTCCCAAAGTTTCTACAGTAACGGGATAATGTCTCTGCCCACAAAATGGCAGAAAGTTATTCAACAAAACGGTACATATATATTGTAAATAAATGTAAATAAACTTTGAAAAAAATGTCTTGACTTTTCATACAAAAATACGAAAATACTTTTTCCCCAACCTATTATTTAGCATACCAATGTACGCTAAATATTAATCTCATTATCATCATTATCCGGCACTTATCCCAATGTAAATGAGGTCGGCACAACATGTCATCATTTCGAACTATACATGTTGTTAACATATTTGGCTATGGTTTTATGACTGGCCACCTGGCTGATGTCAACCCACCTTGAGAATTTTTTCGTCGGTGGTGTATCCCTCACCAGGAATGGACATGTCATCCTATCGAGCTGTTGTCAAAAGATTCGGCTGTGGTTTTATGACCGGCTTCTAGGAAGTATAATATATTGTTTATAAGTATACTAATATTCTTGAAAATCTGTTCAGCAGTTGACCTGTGATTGGGTAACAAATGTGGGAGGTATTTTTTAAATAACCATTTCCAAGATGCTTATTTGATTGATTTATTTGTCTGGTCTACTAAATAAATAGCCATGAATGGAAGAATTTTTATTAATTGAGTTCTTATATAGACTAATGATATTTTTGTTAGTTATGTGACAATTGAGAATTTATGCTTTATTTAACTCCATTAAACCGCACTTGTAGTATGACTTCATTCTTTCTCTTATGGAATATAAGAGCAAACGAGCGAGCTGACCACCTGATCGTAAGCGATTATTGCCGCCCATGGACACCTGCAACACAGATAGTATTACAGTTGCGTTGCCGGCCTCTATGAGGGTAAGAATAGGTAGGGGGGTGGATCTCCGGATAGCTCTCTCACCGAACAAATACGGCATGAGCCACTTTACATCGATATTTTGAGAGAGGCCGTGATATTTTACCTGGTGAACCGGCCCATGGCTCTACTACTGTCAAAAGATTGAAGATTATATAAAAATTTCTAGACAAGATTGAACAGTGTAATATTAATTAATACTCCACAGTCTGTAGGGAACATCTAAAAATGACACGTTATTCAATACCAAACGAGCAGACTCGTACTATATTTCTTGTATATAATGTATTTATAAATATAATTAATATGCATTTATGTCTGTGAAAGTTTCTAATTAAGTGGTCAACCGGTAAAACACAACATTTTATATAAACATCAGTAACATTTTAAATATTTCAATTAAATTTTTATGTTATAACTCTAATTGCAATTGTAATAAAGTCGCAATTTATTTGCATGACGTTCAATACATATATGTACAGGCGTGTCGCGGTTATTGATCTAGGTTTTATATACATATACAGCGTGCGTTTTTAAATTTAATTTAAAATTAATATTATTATGCCAGTATATATTATATTCTGGTTTCTAATCCTTAAGAATTATTAGTTATCAATGATAAATCAATGAACGAAGACCGTACAATTAGCATGAGTCATAGTCACGTTCCGCCAGACCCGACGTGCAAGCGAAAGCGTAGAATAAGCGATAGAGAAACACAATCTACTTAGGAGTTCGGCTTGTGACGCATCTCTTTTTTGACGTCTCGAATTATACAATTTTCTATAACATTCTGACAATAGTACTATAATAGCACATATACTAGCCGTATATGTGCAACTTCCTAGTACTCACGAATAGCCAAATTTTATATATACCTACCTATATAATTTTTGTGCATTGCACTTTCAATATTAATAAACTAATCATCGAAATTGTGAAACAACCTGTATTTTAAAATGCCTATTGATATTAATTGTTGAACGTGGGATATATATATTGTAAATGAAAAAGTACTTATTCAATAAGCACTTACATTGTGTTGATGTCATATAGAAAGTTCATATTATTATTAATTATACTAAAAACACATATTACAAATATATATTTAAAAAAAATCCAGCTTAAAACATAACCTTAACTCCTCGACTACAACCTCAACTTATACCTGGGTAACCCGTACCGTTGTAACTTCACGACTTTTTCTTTCTGAAGACGTAGACCGCGACTGTTACGCCTCGACTTGCCGAATTGTTAAGTCCGAATTGGAATAGATGGCAGAACCTATTGTGTTACAGCCGATACAATGTTGTCGGTCATCGATATATTTTATATATAACTTTCGAAACGTTATTTGTGTGAGCCAGGATTGAAACCCGAAATTTGTTTATTCAGCAATAAAGAGCTCGACCATCATCAGAACATCAAGATTTTATAGATTTCGTCTATTATGTTTAAAATAATATCAAGTGTCGGTGATCCATTTGTCGAGCTTGGGTTCGATTCCAGACTTACGCACTCACGCCAATGATTTCTCGAAGTTATTGGTTGGAGGTTATGTGTGACAAATATCGATGTCTGACAATTTTGTGCAAGGCGTACGACAAAAGGTTCGCCACCTATGCCGGTTGGGACGTAATGTGGCCACTGTCTACTGTAGTACTGCCTTCGGGTAGAAAAAGGCGTACAATTACGTTACGTTACGTTAAAATTCCATACCGAATAAATAGCGGAAATTAGTGTACAAAAGTATATACAGAAGACTAATTTGTTTGATGTCATTTGTAATTTGAGTGGTCGTTGACAATATTAATAATATTCATTTTATTAGTAGTTGACTGTCGTCGGCGCAGGGACGAGTCCCTCCGACATATTATGACCATAGAATAACTAAATATACATTGTAGGTAAAAAAAACAATAAAATATAATATCACGATTACACATATGAAATGGTCACAACTTTGAAAAAATTCCTCTATACCGGCTGGAATTAAAAATATTGATCGAAAATTTTAATATCAAATCAGTATTTTTTGGCAATTCAACCAGAAGGTTCTTTCTGTACATGTGGTTGAGTGTAGTTTTTACGGATAAGTTGTACAAAGTTTAGTGATAAATTGGAAGTCTTATTTAAAATATAAATTGCATTTTACGGTAAGAAAATTATATCAGATTTGTGAAACCAAATTAAACTCAGTTTCATGACAGTCTGTAAGTTGATTAAGGTTTGTCTAGAGCTAAATTCATAACTTCATTTGAATCTTAGTTAGAACTGGACGTTTTCGGTGGAGTTTCCAAATTCTTGGTACTGACCGACTTCAAGAAATCATATCTAGTAATTTCTTTGAAAACAGAATCACCTTCGAGACGTGTTATAACTTCCATAAACAAGAATAGTTTCAGTTTCAATGCATGAAATAAATACTAATAAATATAACATAACATAACTTCACGCCATTGTTACCCGAAGGTGTAGGCAGCGGCTGTTAAGCCTCGTCTCGCCGTAATGTTTACGTCCCAAATGGAATAGGTGGCGAACCTATTGCCATACCGGGCACAAAGTTTTCAGTCATCGATATTTATCACACATAACTTTCCGAAAACAATTTCGAAAAGTCATTGGTGTGAGCCAGTGTCAGGATTCGAACCACGACCTCTGGATTCAGAATCCGTGTTCTCGACCACTAGGCCACCGAGACACCTTAATATGCATTTAATAATTATATAAAATATTGTGAGAATTTAACTATCAATATTATACTGATGTTCAGAACGGTAACGGCTCTGCTGATAGTGATTACAATGGGCCGTTGTAAATAAACTTATAATAATATTAATCTATTAAAAATGTTGCATCAATGCGGGAATATAAATTAAAGGGGATATCACACTTGCATATATGAAGTCGTGATAACGCCCAAAACGACGTCAGTATTAATAACATATTTATCAATCACTACTATTATGTATTCGATTTTGATTACAAAAAAAAACAATATGGTTCATGATCTGGGATATTGTAAACAATATTGTATTTTTAAATGTTTGAAATGATGTTGAAAATATTAAAAAAAAAAAAATTATTATCCCTTCTTTTTTTAGTTTTTACATATATTTTGTTATGAAACAGCATACAAAGATACAACCTGAAATTTTCAAATCTCTACCATCAACCTCTGTTTTTTATTTGTTAAACAAACACTTTTTTTGATAAGACAACGTTTGCTGGTTCAGCTACAGATTAATAAAATTTAATATTTATTATATTTATCCAATATTGATATAACATAACATAACATAACTTCACGCCTTTTGTTACCCGAAGGTGTAGGCAGCGGCTGTTAAGCTTCGTCTCGCCGTTATGTTTACGTCCCAAATGGAATAGGTGGCGAACCTACTGCCATACCGGGCACAAAGTTTGTCAGTCATCGGTATTTATCACACGTAACTTCCGAAAACAATTTCGAAAAGTCATTGGTGTGAGCCAGTGTCTGGAATCGAACCCCGGACCTCTGGATCAGAGGCCGTGCACTCGCCCACTGCGCCACCGAGACTGTTCGAGTGTTAATATTGGATAATTATAAGTTAATGAGGTCATTCTAAGTAGATGCGATACCATGCGATTAATGTAGTCCAGTGTTGCTTCTTAAAAATTACGGTGTACAAGTGTAAAGTATCCTTTATCTTCGTAGGTAGTTCGTGCCAAGTACTATCTGATTAATTATTTACTCATTGCTTAATATTATAGATGAATCAATTTATTCGGCCGTTGCGCGCGTCTGGCTGCATATTTTTCAATTACGTCAATTTAAAATAATACATAATTCGCTATTGTGAGTCATTGGGAGTCATTGTGTCATGACGTCTCGTACGAGAGACTCGTGGACACAATCAAATATAGGTAGCTACACATTCACTGCGACCTATGTTTATCAACTGCATTGATAAATTGTCCGTTTGAGCAAAATTTCTTTCATGCATAAGATACAATGGTAGAGCACGATTGCTGAGAAAATCAACTTAAAGTGGCATGTTTTTTTTCTGTGAGAGATGTATACATAAGCCCATGGTCCTTAACTACTCCCCTCTCTCTTGCTATCATATCTTGAAAACCGTAACGCAACTGTAATGCTCAAGGTATCGCACTCTTACAACCAGGTTACTCGCTTGCTGTACCATAGAAAATATCCTACTTTTCTTTATTGACCGCAACACAGTTAAGTTTGGAAATACCAAGTTTCAATATTGCCATTAAATTTATTTCCCATCTTGCACGGCTGTGATCTTGAAATGCGGAATTCAGAGTAAGTATTCTCATATTCGCGATTCTGTTTCAAGATTGTATGTCAGTTTATTTGCATTAAATTATAACATGTCTACGATGGAGGAACAATTAGATTGTCACGAAATGGTCAAGACTTAATATATTACTTAAAAATTTATAAAGTCACGCCAAGTACCTTGCCGGGTTGGTAGAGAGAACGAATCGCCATAAGGCACTTCTTGCACAGCTCAATCTTGTCTTATACGCTCTTCTCGGTTCGTGTCCCTTCTTCAAGGACAGTGTGTCGTCGCCGTCCTCTACTCCTACATCCTTCCGCTTTTGCATTGTATATCTGCTTAGTCAATCTTGCATAATGCGCAATATAGTGCAAAATAGTACAAAATACTTCCTTTCCACTTCAATAGCGTGCACGTAACGTTGTGCCACGCGATGTTACTTTCCGTTACTGTCTGCAGGTAATCTAATTTGTAAAATTCTTGTGTATTCACGGTATGCGTTATTGAACTCCGCAACGGCTTGACTAATTCTCATGAAATTTTTTAGGCGTAAATGTAGTCCACCCGTTTTTTTATTATTTTTAGATAGAATGTCTTCTTTTTATGAATATGCTCACCTACCTTTTTTATTTGTTTATCAAAAACATTTTTTGATGGGTCTACCAGAATATCATTAGTATTGTGATATTGTTTGGTTGTCTTACTGAAGAAGTAGTAAAGTTTCCCTTTATTATAAGACCAGTATCAGAGCCAGTCCATTTATGCGAACTGCATAGCTACCATGTAATTATTAATTTAAAGTTCGAAACAACACAAGCTGATAATAATAATTCGTATGCGCAACAATCTCAAGACGAATCAAAATTTAATTCGTCTCATAATGGAGGTTGAATCAATTAGTTGGAGAATTGAATCAAACGTAAAAATAATATATTTTTATTGTATCAGCCTGTATATAAGGACAAGTTTATGTACACTGCACAAGTAAATTGCACTTTTATAAAGTCCGATGACGAGTCACTTGTTTCAAGTGTCACTAACACACTCAGCACTTATAAATAGCTAAGTATTCCGTTTAAAATAAATGTAGGTATGTAAGTGTACTTAAATTATGTTGCCGTCAAACAGAAAAATCAGTCATGCGGTCAACCGTTGGAATTTGTAAAGATCAAGTATTGTGGCAAAAATTTCTTTCTCTTCTTTCTTTCGTAATCCACATTTGGCTTTTGATAACATTTTACGGATTTCCTATAACATGGGTTCCATTTTTGTAACTGTATATTAGTAGGGTAGAGACAGCCTTCTTGTAATTTTACACCGTATTTTTTGTGCAACTGTTGTATTTATTATGTAGTTCAATAAATATTAAAATAAAAATTAAACAGTATTCGCCTTCAGGCTTTAATATTAGAATAATTTTGGACGCTTTGTATGTGATAAAATCACTTATATTATCTGTATTAGAACATACATGCAAGAAAAATGAAATTTTTATTATGCGCATTATCCATAAAACCGAATGTAGTTGTTTAACCACAACATGCGCACATATACAGAGTGTTCACAATATTGCCCGTCTGTGTGTGTCTGTTTGTGTAGGTATATATATAAATATATACTTGTCTCGCTTCTGTATTTGGTTTATTCCGAGCGTTTAACTTTAATTAGACAATTTATATTCAAGTTGCAATGAAGACTGCCGCTTTATTATTTATTGAGCATATTAAAACAGCGAATGTTGTGTTACTGTAATGTATAAAACATCTAAATAGGTATTAAATTAGGGATGGATGGACTTTTTGATAGGCGAGTCGGTTTTTTTTTTAATCTTTATACTTTTGCACACCTTTGTAATAGTAAGTATAATTTAATCATATGCTTTAAATGAGCCATTAGGTACATTAATACATATTAAGAATATGTAATGATGTATATATGTGAATTATTGAAAAATATACCTTTGTTGAATATTTGGACAAAATATTTTATTAGTTGTCGCAATGCAGTTAATGAAAGAGTGCAGTTACAGTTATTAATAATGTAATTTCATACAATCTCAGATGCTAGTTAGTGATCTACTTAATTCATATTTCTATTTAATTCTAATTGCGCATCTCAAAGTATATTTATTTTAGCACGCAAATTCCAAGATGACTGAATATGAATATCTTCAGTACTTATATTTCTTTTAAAAATATTCGTATCACTTAAATGCTTTAATATTATAAATTGGATTTGCTTTTAATAAATCTATACTTATATTATAAAGCGGAAGAGTTTGTTTGTTTGTTTGTTTGTTTGAACGCGCTAATCTCAGAAACCACCGGTCCGATTTCAAAAATTCTTTCACTGGTGTATAGTCCATTTATCGAGGAAGGCTTTAGGCTATATTTTATTTTCAAATAAATTAGGGATCCTTACTATAAGTCCAATAATGTAACCCAAGGTGTAAGAAAAAGACCCGAAAAAAATCTTACATCGCGAACGCTGCAAAAACTATTGATTATAGAACAAAACAATGTACTACACTTTCACAGAACAAATAATTACCGACTAAAAAGTCCGCGACGCTATATCTCTAACTATTGTAGTTATCGCACAATAAGTGTTTTTTTAATTTTTAAAAATAATTATAATGAGGTCGTTTTAAAAGTTCTTTATTTTGTACCTTGGTATTAACTCTCCTTAAAATAAATTACTTCAATATAAAGATAGATTCAATACCTTTCTAGAACTTTTTGAATGATTCAATTCGGACATTTAATTCAAAAGATATCGCAAAATACAAAATGTAAGTATTCGTTTCTTACGCAAATATTCCGCGCACATATATCGGGAGTCCCGACCGACTCGGTCATGAGCGCCGCTCATAGCTGGCAGGTAAATTTTTTTTTAACTTTCTTAGCCATTTTTTTGTTTCTTTTTGTCCTAATGAGTTTGTAGTATTTAATCGTCTTTTGGGGTATATATATTGTTATTTTGTAATAATTAATAGCTGATGTGAATATGTAACATCTGTGACCCCGTGTCTATTTAGACACATAGATTAGAATTTGATCTATTTAAGAGTATAATAAACGGGAAATAACGCGACACGTTTAGGTAAACAAATAATTACTTTTATTATTAGCTTGACGTTTCGTCCTGATTGCACTAGCCGTAGTCACAAGCAGACAGATAATTTGTTTACCTAAATGTTTCGCGTTATTTTCCGTTCATTATATTTATGTAATATCCAACGCGAATATTAAAAGATTTAAAAATACATTCATACTTATGTAACCAAAGTCATGGGTCAAAGCTAGAGTTAGTTTACAGTTAGTTCTTCACACAGATATTATAATATTATCTGTAATTCTTTACCACATAGAGTTGCCCATCTATATTTACCTTTTTAATATCGTGATCTCTTTTAAAATGTAGTGAATTTATTTTGATAAGAGTAATACCAAAGTGCCAAATCGACATCATTTAAATTATAAAAAAAAACACTCACTGTGAGTAAGACATACTGGTAAGAACATGTGGTGACCAGGTTTTTTTTAAATCGACGACAATGACCAATTAAAAAAAAAGTTTCAAGTAGTAGATACTAAAAAAACCTAAAGATTGACAAAAACTTCTGACAAAGTCCCTGGTATTGCTATTGATTGAAATTGATAATTTTTTTTTTATGGGATAGGAGGGCAAAGCGTGTCACCTGATGGTAAGCAACCTGCGCCGCCCATGGACACCGGGAACACCGGTTTAGTGTTACCGTTGCGTTGCCGACCTTTAAGGGAGAAGGATGGGGAAGGCAGGTGGACCTCTGGTACCTCTCTCACCGAACGAAACGCAGCATGAGCCACTTTACGTCGATCTTCTGAGAGGTGGTGGTATTTCACCGGTTGAGCCGGCCCATTCATGCAGCTAACTGCTTATTATTTTCCTCATATCTAGGTTGTTAGTCGCTAATATCAACAGCTAAGCAAGTAAGGTGTGTAATAATCGTGCCTTATGGCGCTTTGTACTCTCTACCTACCCCGCAAGGGATCTGGCGTGAAGTTAGGTATGTATCAGGACCTTGAATTGAAAAAAAATTAGTGTTAGTTCATTTATGAGGAAAGCTTTGGGGTATTAATATGATCGCGGCAATCATCTTTTTAGTGAAAAATGTAAAATATGGCGGTACGAAGTTCGCGCGGTCTGCTAGTAATTACTAAAGTTTGAGTTCTCTCGGCGACCTCCTGTTCCCGCCGTCAGATCTGAATCAGAAGACTCAGAAATAATCGGAAATGTTTTCAGAATGGCGGCAGTCGGTGATAAATATATACGTAACTTAACGCCTTTGTTACCCGAAGGTATAAGCAGCGGCTGTTAAGCCTCGTCTTGCCGTTATGTTTACGTCCTAAATGGAATAGGAAGCGAACCTATTGCCATACCTGGCGCGAAATTTTCAGTCATCGATATTTATCAAACATAACTTACGAAAACAATTTCGAAAAGTCATTGGTGTGGGCCAGTGCCAGCATTCGAACCTGTGACTTCCGGATTCAGAAGCGGATTAGTGTTTTGGCAAATAGACATAATCTGAAATGAGATGTAATGTACTTACTGACTTGGGGTCATCTAGGTATTTAAAAAATTGTTTCATAACAAAACGTAACCAGATATTATTTACATACAGTCTAGTTATTTAGTCTCGGTAGTCCAGTGGTCGAGCACACGGCTTCTGATCCAGAGGTCCGAGTCCAGTCCAGAGGACGTAAACATAACGGCGAGACGAGGCTTAACAGCAGCTGCTTACACCTTCGGGTAATAAAGGCGTGAAGTTATGTTATGTTATACATACACAACTACAAGCCAAGTCCTCTGCGGGGTGGGCAAAAGGGACAGACCTCCAGAAGACGCGAATCTCACACACCTCGTTGGCTTCTTTGACTTTCATAACTCTTGTCATACACTCTCATCGACTCAATTAATAATTGATTATTCAAATAAAGTTCACATAATAACTGGTACCTTATACATGATTAGATAACCGGTGTGTACTTACTTGTTACGCAGAAACTCAATACATATTTTGTTGTACAATTCCGCGATTGCTATTCCTAGGATATCGACTTACAAGTATTTCAAGGAAATGATAATATAAAAATCTTTTAAAACATTCACCCCTTTCATGGTTCTAAGCTTGACTGAAAATATGAAAGAAGATGAAAACGTTAAGACTTTTGAGATAGAAGACTAATGCTAGAACTTTATTTATTTTTATTGTTTGTGTTGTAATTAAAAGAAAAGCTCACCGTCATAACCATGTGTCCTTATCTCAAGTATGAATTTTATCTCATTCATATAACATATTTTGTGCCCCCAGGGAACCTCTGACAAGTGATTGGGAACCACTGAAATTAAAGTATGCACATACATTAATTTCGAATATTATTAAGATTCATTAGTCTAATAATCTATATATATATATATAAGAGATTTCCACCTATATATTGACTCATCACGATATCTCTGGAACCATAAGGCGTAGCGACTTGAAATTTGGTAGGATTATTTCTTTCGCCGAGTAGAGGTCAGCTAAGAACGGATTTTACGAAATTCCACCCACAAGGGGGGTTGCGGGGGTGTTAATGACTCATCACGATATCTCTGGAACCATAAGGCGTAGCGACTTGAAATTTGGTAGGATTATTCCTTTCGCCGAGTAGAGGTCAGCTAAGAACGGATTTTACGAAATTCCACCCACAAGGGGGGTTGCGGGGGTGTTAACAATGGAAAATTCCCATTTTTAACCTATAGCTGCTATCGACTTCAAATTTGTCGAAGATATTGCAGTATTAACATAGCGGGGCAGCAGTTATTACTTTTGATGCGAAACAGAGTTCGCCGGGTCAGCTAGTACATATATAATAAACTTATATATATAACATACTTTTTTAGACACACACTAACTTATTTATATACTTTTGTACGAGTTTTATAAAACGCGAATCAGCAATGAACTTAACTCATTTTCGTCTGCACTTTTTTTTTTGTCGCTCCATACTAACCATCTTTACACAACAATGTATTTAATAGACATATCTAATAAACAACTTGAATATATACATTACATACATAGTAACATAGCTTCACGCCTTTTTCTACCCGAAGGTGTAGGCAGTGGCTGTAAAGCCTCGACTCGCCGTTATATTAACGTCCCAAATGGAATCGGTAGTAATAGGTACCTATTGCCATACCGGGCAAAATTTTTAGCCATCGATATTTATCACACAACATCATTTTCCTGCCCTTTTCCCACTCTAAGTGGGGTCGGCACAACATGTTATTATTTTCCATTCTCTTCTATCATTCGTCGTGTTCACACTTACTCCCTTCATACTCATATCAACTTTTACACAGTCCATCCATCTCTTTTTCGGCCTTCCTCTACCAATGTGTCCATCCACAGCCATTCCCATCGCTCTCCTTGTGACATGACTTTCGTCCCTTCTCATAATGTGTCCATACCACGCCAATCTACCACTTCTATTTTTTTCTGTAATTGGTGCTACTTTCATGCTTCCTCTTAAATACTCATTTTTTATTCTATCCAATTTTGTCAGACCACACATCCATCTGAACATACGCATTTCTGTTGCATGTACTCTCCTTTCATCCACTTCTTTCATTGGCCAGCATTCAGATCCATACAGTACGACAGGTCTGACAATCGATTTGTATATTTTCCCCTTTAATTTGAGGGGCATCCGTGGGTCGGATCCTGTTCCTGATACCTGTCGCCATTTCATCCATCCCGCATTCATTCTGTTATTCACATCCTGGTCAATAATGCCGTCGCTTTGAATAAGCGAACCAAGGTATTTAAAGTTTGACGTAACTTTGAGGCTTTTCCCGTCCAAAGATATTGAGGAAAAGCCAGAAGAGCCACCATAGTCACAAAATAGGTGCTCTTGGTGATCTTAAAACCGACTCCCTCTAGCTTCTCCTGCCATCTTTTCAGCCTATGTTCTACCTGGGCCGCTTCCTCTCCTACCAGAACAATGTCGGCAGCAAAGAGCATGCACCAGGGTGCGTTCTCCTGAATGTCCGATGTAAGAGCATCCATTATCAGGAGAAACAAGTAAGGGCTTAAAGCCGATCCCTGGTGCAAGCCCACCTCCACACTGAACTGGTCAGTGACACCGGCTACGGACCGGACACTCGTATACGCTTCTGCATACATCGCCTGTACAAGCCCAACATACTTCCCAGGCACTCCTTTTTCTTTTAAAGCTCAACACAGAACTTTACGAGGAACTCTGTCATATGCCTTTTCTAGGTCAATAAAAACCATGTGCAAGTTCTTATGTCCATGTCGGTATTTTTCGGATATTTATCACTATTATAATTAATTTCGAAAGTTATGTACTTTCGAAATTAATTTCGTAAAGTAATTGGTGTGCACCAGGATTCGAATGCGCGACCTCTCGACTCAGAGCCGTGTACTCGACCACTGGACCACCGAGACTATTTAGATAATTATACATTACATTAAGAAAGTTAATTATTAATTACATTTTAACATTTGTAGAGCAATCGCTAAAGGAAAATCGACGTCAAGTGGTTTATTACGCATTCGTTTAGTAGGGAGGAATCCAAAGGCCTTTCTCCCTCTCTTCTCATTGCACCACCTATCCTATTTAAAAGGTCGGCAACGCAACTGTAACATTATCTGGACTGCAGGTGTCTATGAGCGGTGCCAGTTATTTACCACTAGGTGACCAGTTGCTAGAATGTTTAAAAAAGGATTTTTATTGAATTGGGCATTTTTACGTCCCAAAATCCACTGTATCACTTATAACTTTCAAAAATAATTCCTTGAGGAAAAATCCATTGGGGATACAGAAACCAAGGTTTCAAACCCGCGACCTCTTTATTCAGAAGCGGGTTGCTTGACCACTGGACCACCGAGGCGTTGACGACTGAAAAACTTATTATTAATTATTCATGTAACTTTTATTTAAAATGAAAATTAATTTATATTTTTTGTATACTATCGTAATATTAAATTAAATCTTTAAATAAATCTAAACATTGTGATCCTTTTTCTGTTTAATTATAGTAGATATTAATTATTATATATTATAATTAATATGAAACAATTTTGTAAAACTAGAGGGCGTTGTATGAAATATATCGAAAATATTATTTATTACAGTGAATCACTTGTGATGACGACAGTACAAGACATACACACAAACAACAATGGGTAATTAATATTGTTACACAAAAGTAACGCATCAACGGAGTGCTAACAAGTAACAAAGTGTACATTGTACTGGTTCACAGCTCCCTGACTAACATCTTATATTCCCTATCTTCTAATATATAAAATTCTCGAGTCTAGATGTGCGTAATTGAACTCCTCCGAAACGGCTTGACCGATTCTCATGAAATTTTATGTGCGTGTCGGGTAGGTCTGAGAATAGGACAACATCTATTTTTCATCCCCCTAAATCACAAGGGTAGCCCACCCCTCAATTTTTTTTTTAATTTTTCGACATATATTCTGTTTCTTATTTTTTTATAAAACGGGATACAAAAATACATGCAACCCTAAATTTTCAACCCCCTACGATCAACCCCTATTTTTTAAATTTTATTTTTCGGCAAGACAACGTTTGCTGGGTCAGCTAGTCTATTATATAAAATTCTCGTGTCACAATGTTCGTTCCCATAGTCCTCCGAAATGGCTTGACCGATTCTCATGAAATTTTGTGTGCATATCGGGTAAGTCTGAGAATAGGACACGAATGATTTTTCATCCCCCTAAATGTTAAGGGTAAAAGTCCTCTAATTTTTTTTTTAATTGTTCGTTATATTTCTGTTTTTTATTTTTTTATAAAACAGGATACAAAAATACATACTCCCCAAATTTTCGACCCCCACGATCAACCCCTATTTTTTGGCAAGGCAACGTTTGCCGGGTCAGCTAGTCTAATATATAAAATTCTCGTGTCACAATGTTCGTTCCCATGCTCCTCCGAAATGGCTTGACCGATTCCCATGAAATTTAGTGCGCATATCGGGTAAGTCTGAGAATAGGACAACATCTATTTTTCATCCCCCTAAATGTCAAGAATAGCCCTCCCTTAAATATTTTTTTTAATTTTTCGATATATTTCTGTTTTTTATTTTTTTATAAAACAGGGTACAAAAATACATTATCAATCTCTCAATTTTCAACCCTCTACAATCAACCCCTATTTTTAAATTTTATTTTTTGGCAAGACAACGTTTGCCGGGTCGGCTAGTTTAGGTATAATATCTGGTTTTTTTTGGGATAGGAGGGCAAACGAGCAGGCGGGTCACCTGGTGGTAAGCAACCAACGCCGCCCATGGACACCAGCAACACATATAGTGATACTGTTGCGTTGCCAACCTTTAAGGGATAGGGGATAGGAAAGGATGGGGAAGGGTTATTTAGGTATAAATAGATAAGAAATGTGGAAACCTTTTGAATATCAAGCCTTTTTTACTCAAAATCAAATCTAATCACTAACTTGATTGTAAATTTTATTTTAAGATGACCCGGCGAACTTATATCGCCTCAGAAGCAATAAATGAATAAATATAAGACTTTTTCTGATATGAAAGTAGCCTATATTACTCCTTATTACATCAACTACCTGCCAATATACCCGTCCAAATCGGTCCAGCCTTTTCAGAGATTAATACCTAGGCTGATTATAGGCGTGATTTGTTCAGACATCAGTGTATTAAATACGGAATATTCTTAGTAGACTCCCTAAGGTACAAAATAGGTAAAAATTTACATATACGCTAACTTACTATCAAAATAAGGTTTTAATTTAAGCTAAATATTTTGTGTCGGTGGCCCAGTGGTCGAGGACACTGCTTCTGATCCAGAGGTCCGGGTTCGATTCCTGACACTGGCTCACATCAATGACTTTTGAAAATGGTTTTCAGAAGTTATGTGTGATAAATATCGATAACTGAAAAACTTTGTGCCCGGTATGGCAATAGGTTCGCCACCTATTCCATTTGGGACGTAAACATAACAGCGAGACGAGGCTTAACAGCCGCTGCCTACACCTTCGGGTAACAGAGGCGTGAAGTTATGTTATGTTATAAAAATACAACTTAGATTTGTTTTTATATTGTTTTTATTTGTTGGTTGAGCCACGCAGCTCGCTGTATGAATGAGCCGGCTCGACCGGTGAAATACTAGGATCTCTCAGAATATCGACGTAAAGTGGCTCTTGCCGCGTTTCGCTCGGTATCCGGAGGCACTACCCCTTTTCCCGTCCTATTCCCCACCACTTCCGACCCCTTCCATGTCCCTTTGTAAGGGCCGGCAACGCAACTGTAACATTTTATGTGTTCAGATGTCCCTGAGCGGCGTTTGTTGTTGGTGAGGCAAGTCACCTGGCTTCTTTGCCCCTATAATATAAAAAAAAAATATTATTAAGTATTTGAGAACTTTCGTGTTTGAACTTATTATACTTCCTGATAATTATTTCAAATAAAATTAAAACACGAAATTTGTTTGTTTGTTTATGCAAGTGGAATGCATCCCTGTTTATTCCAATCAGGGGTTTGGAGTCAAGTAAGTACATCTTATTGCAATCTTGAATTCCATGGCGAGGCGAAGGTCGATTTCATTTGTAATCCCCGGGTTCAAACATGTTTATTGCTATATATTAATGCCAATGCATAGGGCGTGCACAGAAGTACCTCGATCACAAAATATGATTTTTTTTATCTAAACCCAAAAAAATTATTATTTTAAATTTTATCCATCGACTAACTAATTTATTGGTATTACAATTATCATTATTACTGAGCGAAATACGGTTGAAATATTTCAATAATATTTTTAAATATAGCACTAAATTTTTTTCAAAATTTCCATACAAGAAATAATACAGGATTTGTCAAGATTTATCTAATAATAATAAATAAATCATTCATATAAATTATTAGAGTTTTATATAGTAAGATACAGTTTATTATATCGGCAAATTCTAAAATGTTAGTAGGTGTGTAATGTAACTAAGAAATTGTAAATAAGTATATTAGCAACATTAAAGTTGACCTACTGCTTATGAATGAGTTGTGACTCATAAGTTTTGTATGCGTGTGCGTGTGTATATGTCTGTGTGTATGTGTGCCATTAGACGTTAATGCTCCGAGGTCGATGACTCTACAGTACATTGTAAATTGTAATTCATAATAATTACATATAAATGGCTCCTTTGATTCCAATCATAATTTCATATGCCATTTGGTATTTATATTTCTTGAGAAGAAAACCTGGAGTATACTTTTTTTTGTCTCTGTCTGTCTCAACTACCTACCCTTCGCTACTAACACCATCTATGTGGTTTTTAAATCACCCATATTAACAATGTTATTATACTTCATTTCAAATGATCTATTGTTTTTATTTTACGAAAGCCACCAAAAAGTATCTGAACAGTAAAACCATTGCCGAGTACAGACGTGAAGTAAAGCTATTTCACCAATGTCTATATTTTGGTCACAGAATTGCCTCACGAAAAATGGAGTAGTACCCATAGAAACCAATTATGGGGGAACACCTCAGTGTGAAAAAGATTTCGGGACTCTATATCTACTCTACCCTGATCTATATCATAATACTATTTTCGTTTATTATAATATTCATGTACACCCTACATAACCGTTAAACATATATGCATAAATATAAACATTATATTAACTGCGCAATGTATTGAACAGAAAAACATAAACCTACTTACATAATTTCACCCGCGGTTTGACTTGCGTTCAACTCGATTATTGTATTACTACGAAGAAAATTAAAATAGAACTATTGTGTTTTCATTTATTTTATTTTTTCAGTAACTTGTATAAAAAAATATTAATTTGTATTGAAGATCATATAATGAAGCAAATAGACAAAAATTTAGATAAAAATTTTCACCTATCTAACAATAATAAGCCCGTTTAATTAAAAATCTATTTTTTTATCTTTACAAAATCACAGACGGTTCAATTATTTGCATATGTATAGATAATAATACATATATGTAATAATATTATTATTTATCATTGTTACAGAAACACAATAGATCGTATCGTATGATTTGAATAATTTTATCTGATACAAGTATACGCGGCGCTGTTTCGTTTCACCGGTACAGTCGCGTACACGCAATACATATATAGGAAGGTATTATTATTCTTATTGCAAACTAGATTATTTGCCAGTGAAATTTAATTACGTTTTTTGTTACAAAAAAATCTTTGGTTTTCAACAATTACCTGCAGAAATTTTAAATAACTATTTATTGTGTTTTGATACGTTATTAATAGATGCTAAAGTCAGATTGCATTCAGCTTTATTTGTGGATGTGCAAATATGGACTCAGACATACGCTTATAATAGCTTCAGCCGCTACATATCTTCATATCAACCTATTGTAATATATTTAGTAACAAAAGTATGATTTTATAATAAATTTATATATGATTAAAACAGTTTCGGTGGTCTAGTGGTTCTGGATCTCGCTTCTGATTCAGTAGTTTCAGATTTTTAATTGAAGATACATATCAATATATACTGGTGACTGATATAAGTGTGCCGGACTACCACTGTCTACGGGTGTTAAGTTACAAAAAAAATGAAATATTGGAACGCTCGAAAAAAGTGAACGATTTATCTTTGCGACCGTACACAAATGGCAGTTTACTTCTTAAACTTTCTGCGAACATAATTCACTGTAAAATGTAGTCTAACCGTAACAGTCATAAGGTCCATTTTGCATTAAATATAATAATTTCCCGCTTACGTATATTATATTCAAGGGCCATTTTTTTTTCGGGAATACTTTACACGCATCGTATCGTTTATAGATTGTATTTTAACAATTTCACTTTCAATAAGTACATTGCTGTAAAAGATAGCTAAAGTATTTGTTGTTTGTTTTCCAACTGGTGTACTGTACAGCACAGTACAGTCGGGAATTAAAGCGAAATGTTTCAAAGTGTATTTAAATTAAGAGTTTAGTTTGATGCTGCATTCACTGCTTTGTTGAGAAAAGGTAATAAAATTTCAACTATGATACATCGTTTGTCTTTGAGAGAGCACTCGCCTGTCTCGAAATAGTGTTGTTCCAAAGCGAAGTGTTCGTACATACATACAAACAATACACTAAAAAAAAAGAAAAGAAAAAGTTATTTCAAATAAACACGATCCCTTCTCCGGTGCTGTTCGTGTATCTACAGTTGGAGTTGATATTAATTTATTTGATGTAATGTGCGGTGGGTGCCCGTGCCCCGGTCTGGCGCATGCGTCGCCCGCACCGCACCGCGAACATTCTGGACGCCAGCTTTTTTTATGTGTTTATATATTCTAATTTTATTGTTTTCTTTATTTGCGTCCCACTTTTGTTTGGTTCGGAGCACGGCATTGTTCCCTGTCGTAAACGCCGATTTAGATGATAAAATGGAAAATGTACGGAATTTTTATACGGCACGAGTAATTTCTTTGTCTGTCCGTCCATCTGTAATGTTTTTTTTTCGCCGTTTTTAATTTTATTGTAGTTATGTCATTAAAGAAAAAAATAAAACAAATAACAAGTATTGCGAAACTAGTATCGCAGATGTAATTAACGCGGACGCTGTTTGTTTACTTTGGTAATGTAACATTTGTTATTACATACTGATGTGTTGTTTCGTATGCTAAGATTATAAAAATATAGTACAATTGACGTAAGAAACGTACAATGTACATACAACATGTCATTTGATAAATTTAATATGAGGTCACGATATACAAGAAATACTAATATTTATAATACACAATTTATATTCGTTTGATAAATAGTATATTGCCAAAATTATATTCGTTTAGTAGTCAATATTACAATTGTAATGTCGTCGTCCGTAACAGAATTAGACAAACATTAAATCTTATCATTCAGCGTCAGCGACATGTCAAACCAAAGCTGGCCGTTTATTAAAAAAAGAACGCATTTTGTTTTAAATCGTTCGATAATTAAAATTTTAAAAAGAATACTAACCGTTTCTGGGTTGTGTGCGGAGGTGCAATGAAAACTCTTTCGCGTTACCGGCTACGAGCTTCGTCTTGAACGAAACCTGTTTTTATCATCGCGAATTAATATTAATAATAATGAATACTTGAAACGGGGCGCGATTGTGAGTTGTATAGTTGTAATTAAGTGCGATTATAGCGGCACCGGCAATTACTGACAATGTCTGCGGCTTGCACCGACGTTGTGTTGCCGTTCGGGTATGTTCGGCGCCCCTTCGGTAATGTTCGGCTTTAATTCGTATATGTAGGGTAAAAAAACTTCCAATAAAACGAACAAATATGAAAAGGTTAGGTTGAGTATTGTAGAATGAATAATGAAAATAAATATTACGTAATTTGTTTGTTAATGAAATTTCTTTAGATGTTGTTATATTTGATATATTTTAAATTCAAGTTGATTCAAATTTGTTCAAAAATTTACGTCATTATAGTTTTCACTACTATTTCTACACTATGTCACCTCACTTGATATATTATAGATTTTGCATTTATCTAAAATCGAAATTTGCTCATTACCTACTCACATGGACTTTAATGAGTAAAAATGATTTCAATTTACAAAATTGTTAAATGTACTTATAAATTCGAAGAATTTAAAAAATATATATTTAAACCTAATTGGCACTTAATCGTATTTAAGTATAAATATTTTTTGAAACTGCTAAAATATTTTCTGTACGACTGTACATGAGCTTTTTATACGATTTGTCAACATTATTAATATACGTCGACATATGAAGTTAATATGTATGCGTGTACAATCGCGAACGGAGACATTAAGATGATATAAATCATCAATAAATTATAGAATTGCCATCTAATTCCCGAATTACTTTAGTATTTGGCAGCTGCTGCAGTTCGTCGGTTTTAGTTATTACTGATATATTACAGAATGTCTATTTATTTAAACGTTATATTGTTTCGTCTTAAAAACTTGCTTTAATCTTACATGTTAATATTTTTTATAATATTTGGCAAAAAGAATCTGTTTATTACATAAATTAAATTTTATACAGTATATTTTAATAAATGTAAGTTAGTTTCGAAAATAATTGTTTACTTTAACAATAAATTTAGGGAAATTATCTGTCAATACTGAGTATATTTATGAATAACTATGGAATCCATAAATGCTCTAGTAAACAGAAATTCCTTTTATATGGGTATTATACCTCAAAAATTTCTCAAAAATAAGCAATTATGAATTTAATATTAACTATGACATCGAAATATAATAATTGGATATTAGCAAATTTCTACGATGTTTAATATAGTTATTATTACTTTAAAGTTAAATTAAAAAATACTTCTGAAAACAAAACAATACCATATATTTTTAACAATACTTGCACTAAATATCTGCTGAGTGCAAGTTTTCAGCACGTAGAATTATAACCGGTGGCTGTTACGTTGTTACGATGACGTATTACAAAAGTTATGGAGGGGAGATTAGGTAGAAGGGGGGCAGGCTTACAACGACGGAGTGTCAAGTCATCACCTCGATCAATACGCACCGTTAAGTCGAAACAACGTGGATCAGCCAAAATGATGTTCCTAGATTGTACTTTTATTTATCATAATAATATCTTGGACACAATACACACAGCGCCCTTTAGTTCCAAGCTAAACAACTAAATGCTTGTGTTATGGATACTAGATAACGGATATTAATACATATTTTCTTTTCTTTTGTAAATACATACTTATAATACATAGAAAAACACCCAGCCGCCACATAAATATCCATGTTTGTCACAAATATTTGTGCTCAGGTGGGAATCGATCCCCCGACTTCATCATTCTTAATCTTCAACATGACTCCGTCCATCAATTGCTATTAAAACATTTCCGGTTACAATTACTTGCATAGAAGCTAATACTTAAATTTAAAGAGGTCACTCTATTTTCAGAATCGAGAGACTGCTTCACACTCATAATCTCGTCTAATACTTTTAAACGAGAAAATCTCAGGAAAATCTTTAAAGATTTTCATGAAATTCAGTGTCCAGATAGTTTCGGGGAGGATCGATCAAGTAACGTTTCATTTTTGAAAAATGACGTTTAATCCGTATTATTAGGTAATCATGAAAGTCGGCTACAATAACATTACAATACGAGGGTTACTTTTACCTCTACGCAAAATGTAAATAGCAAAATAGTACATCGCAAAGTGAATAATATTAGTCTTCAAACAAATTAATACATAAAATTATTATTCATATGTAGCAATAATCTATAAATTCACACAATACGAATTAACCTAGATATACGAAGAAATGTTTCATAGTGACTCGCATAACAACGCCGTGTCTTGGCACTTCACTACCGGATACAAATGTAAGTTCTAACTACGAACACCCTATACCTACATAAGGCCGTTTACATACTAGCATTTTGAAATAAGCAACATTAAAACAAGCAGATCGATGCTAACAATATTTGTGTATTATATTCTATTTATGACGTCACATTGGCCCAACACGACCATCGTCCGCCATAATATTTTTTTAGTCTTACAAAAATAAAAGTTTTGTTTTTTGTTGAAATCGGTACCGCTTCCACAATGCGATATCAATCAGTGCGTCAACACTTCTTCATATTCAAAGTATAATGTAATTAATTTATTTATTCAAAGTCGTTACTTAACGAAAATGATTTATATATAATGTCAAAAAAGAATTAATATTCACATATAAAATAATTCTTTTTACAGATTAATATCTTTATACACTCGTGTCCAATTAGTACTGACTATTTACACGAAACGTGTAAATTGTTTCGAGATAATTGTTTTTTTATTAAACGAAAGTACTTATGACATGTTTTATTAAGTTTTATAAAAATGTTCGTGTTTATTATTTTATATGGTGTGGTCGTGTTATGATTTGTCGAATATCATCTGTTCGAGTTGACCTACTGTACGATATGATAATGTGGCAGGGTGCAATGCTGGGGTGGCCGAAGTCGTGGTGGTGTAGGTGGAGTTTGGGTAGGGTGGCTCCGGTAAAGTTGTGAATTGGCCGCGCACACAGGCCCGCGGAACATTATCGTGATTCATATCGTTTATAATTTTATATTATGTTAAAGCTGGGGCGGCAGGCCCGGAGATCGCGCGAGGGAGTCGCGGGGGGGAGTGGATATTAAAAATACAAGAGGCCCTCGCAAGTACTTACCGCTCGGCACCGTCTGCATGGTAACCGACATTGTTTGTGTTCAAACTATTGATCCGCATTTAAAGTTTATACCATTCCAACTTTATTATATATTATTAATAAAACACATAGCAGCATTGCGTTTTTACGAGTATATGCGAAATGAAATTATTCAAACAACAATTACCTACTGTATCATTTCGTTTCTTTTTCTGTTGCTCTTTTAATTTCAATATCATTTTCAGTCCTCTATAATGAATATAACATTCATTCAAGTATGAATTTCATGTTTTGTAAGTAGTATTAAAAAAATACCTGACTGTCCAGCCCCATAATACAAATTTTAGTAGCTTATACTATTGCTATATATATGCATGATAGCAATCATAATCACTCACATAATTGTTATTTTTACTGAAACAAGTAATAAGCAACAAGTTTAACAGTTGGATAAAAATAATTATTAATTTGAATATGCCACGCAATACTACCGCTACATCCACACACGTGCAGCCGGCCTCAAGTGTTTGATTAGTTATTTCATTTGCTAAAAAGTATATATTTTCTACTTTCAGAGCATTTCTTATTGTAGTTGTAGGCAGTATTTGTTACAAATAAAATATAAAATAGGTATTGAAACCTATTGCCATATACATATTTGTCACACATAACTTCAAAAGCCAGGATTCGAATCCGAGACTTGTTGATTCAGGGGCGGGGTGCTCAATCTCTAGATCACCATAAGACAAATAAAAACATATATATATTACTATAAATAATGTTTGTTACAGTAACAAACATGAAAAAGAAAAAAAAAACAATTTGCAATAATGTTGCATACGCTAGGCACATCACCAAATATGGCTAAAAATATCCAATTAAACGACCATATTATAATAATAAAAAATGTATATAATAATAATATTATTATTTTTACTCGCCTCGCCGCGTGAATTGCAGCTTTTTATGTCCTCATAAAGAATTCCTTAATAGCAGCAGCCTTTACGTCTTATTATATTTATTATTGATAAACGATGAAACATACAAACTTGGCTCACCGTTTGTTTATTTTGAAAAAATAAAACGATGAAATTTAAAATCAGGTATTATATACAGGTTGTGTAATATTTATTAGAAAATATGTGCTTTAAACTTTTTACCTAGAAAATTTTATGATACACTATTAGTTCTCTCTGTATCTGTAACTTTACGCCAATAACTCCGCAGTTGTAGGCAGGGGCAATTATAATAATAGGTTAATGATTTAGTTTCGAAAGAAATTGAGCATCACCGATAAGTTAATTTGTTTATTACTAAGATTCAATATGCACATCATGAACTTCGACTTGGAAATCGCAAAGAGAAATAGATCATTTATTTAGGTCACATGCAAATTTTGAAGCAGTTAACACAGCACTTAACAGTGGTAGAGCCAAGCAGTTTACTGCATAAATGGGCCGGCTCGACCGGTTAAATACCACGACCTCTCAGAAGACCGACGTAAAGTGGCCCATGCCACGTTTCGTTCGGTGAGAGAGGTACCCGGAGGCCCACCCCCTTCCCCATCCTTTCCTATCCCCTTCCCTTAAAGGTCGGCAACGCAACAGTAACACTATGTGTGCTTCTGGTGTCCATGGGCGGCGTTAGTTGCTTACCATCAGGTGACACGCCTGCTCGTTTGCCCTCCTATCCCATAAAAAAAAAAAAAGCTACAATGTCCGATCCCGTTACTGGTGCTAAGCAAAATGCAATATATAAAGAAAATGCTTTGCACATACTATTGATACATTTAAAGTGCTATCTACTTCAAAAGAGAGTGCATTATATCTTTTTAATTTTAATTAGGAGGTGTGAAACACCTCAGCCAAAGTCGAACCTGAAACCAGACAGTTTTTATTTATCATACGAAGTATATAGTCCTCATCAGAATACATTGTTACGTTACTGCAAACTTTTTAATTCATCAAGCATAAAAAAATATTTTGTTCTAAATTTGAACTTTATCTCAAGAAGAAGAAGTTCGCTGAAAAAACAAAAACAGTTAAAGTCGCAAAAATACATAACAACATAACTTCACTCCATTTTCTACCCGAAGGTGTAGGCAGTGGCTGTTAAGCCTCAACTCGCCGTTATGTTTTACATTCCAAATGGAATAGCTGGCGATCCTTTTGCTATCCCGGGCACAAAGTTTTAATTCATCGATATTTATCAGACTTCAACTTTCGAAATTCAATTTCGAAAAGTCATTGGTGTGTGCTAGGATTCGAACCCGCGACCGCTGGACTACCGAGACTATTACATATAAATATATATTTTAGAAAAATAGTTCGATGTGTATGTCTGTATGTGCGAGAGAGTCGCCGGTCATAGTGACCGGGTCCAGGAACCTGCGCTAATAATCAACCGGGCGGGCTGCTATTAAACGGTCCGCCGAACCGAGAAACTCGATATAACCATACATTTATTTATATGCAATACAATTTCATTATTAGATAGCTATTAGTGGTTCGTTATTTCTATTGTAGGGGTTTTTTTTCTATTTAATATCAAACACAATGTGTGATTATAATGTGCCTTATAACAAATGCTGTATGTGGCAGTCGGATTGTTACACACGGGTGGATACTATGGTGTCGCATACAAAAATATATTTTGTATGTAATTTTTGTGTCAATTAACTCAATTACTGTACTGCTATCTTCTTTTTGGTTTTCTCCACTTCTACTGCGATGTGATTTTTGGATAGGAGATTAATTTACATTTTGATTTATTGCGAGAGACATATTTGACGGTCACTGTATTAAAATTAATAATTTTGTAATACTCTAGAATCCATTGGAATTAATGTACTGGGCAGAATTCATAAAATCATCGATAGTTATGATGAGACAGTGTAATTAACGTTTTCTTGTGGAATATGATGTCAGGAGCCTTAAAAATATGACAAGAGTTATGAAAGTTATACAAGCGAGTGAAGAGTGCAGGAATCGTGCCTTATGGCGCTCTGTTCTTTATACATACCATGTAAAGGACTTGGCTATACTAGGAAGTTAACTCAAAATAAACCGGTATTATTAAGTAATAACTATGACCTTAAATTTTATATCTCATTCACTTATACTTCACAAACTTACGCAAAAATGTTTTAAATAAGTATACAAAGTAGCTATTAAAACATAGTCGCTCTTGCTGTATGTATGTATGTATGCAGCTTTTAGCAATGGACACGGTGATTTAAGAGGAAGGTTTGAATGAAAAAGATTTAAATAAAATATAATATTGAAACGACACGAAAAACGACAACACAATCACTGAAATTCATAAAATATTTTAAAACAAATCTTAGACAGACATTTTAGTACTGACTTTTAGTATGGGTATAAATTAATATATACATATATTAATATACAAGCAGATGTTTTAAATAGTTAAGAATCGTGGATAGTCTAGGTATCAATTTATATATATATATTAATTTTTTATAAAAAAATTGTAATTCGTTCTGCCCAAGCGTACGTAATTAATGGCGTTGTTTTTGAAATAATTGTATGTTATTTTATTCTTAATGAATGAAGGAATGCGTATAACTGTCGTAATTTTAAGTTATAACAAAACGTAGCAAGTGTTTTATGCTAAGCGGAATGTTTTGTTCAGATAAAAATGTTTAGTGTGAATTAATTTATTATTTATACACGCATAACTTCATGCCAAATCTCTTGCGGGGTACGCGGAAATATCTAAGCGTATTTAAGACCATTCGATAAAACACTCTATCAGTTTATACAAAAGTTTATTATTCATGTCACGGTTTGGTATTCGTTGAGTTGGAAATCTAACAATATTTATAAAAAATTCGTGTCACGTTGTTTTTGCGCGATGAACGCCGAAACTACTTGAACGATTTTCATCAAATTTGCACACAGTACACAGTTTGATACAAATTAAAAGATAGGATATAAAACTTTCTTTATAACGTACGTCACCAAAATTTGTAAAAATATTCTTCTTGGCCTGAAATGAAAAATATATGTTAACCGATTCTCGGACCTATCCAATATGCCCACGAAATCTCATGAAAATTAGCCGATCGTTTCGGTAACAATTAATTAAACATTGATCGATCGCTTGTTTATTTTTAGCAAAACGACGTTTGCTGAGTTATTATTTATAGCTAGTTTATTATAAATATCGAATTCTTGGAGTATTCCCAGCTCTTCATCAGATTCTCCGAATAGCGTATAGTACTAAGTAATGTTTGATAACTTATTCAATAAAAACTTTGTGAGAACAAAAATCTTATAGTGTGAGTTGATACCATCAGTAATGGAACCGTCTTAGCTCATTTCTAAATGGCGTAAGTAACTTTATCTGGTGTAACAATTACAAGTCCTATTACACTATATTAAAGTTGGTATCAGATTAAATGTTTAACCCTCCAACACATTTTGTACCGGATTGCAAATTTCCCTTTATTATATTAGACATTTTGGACTCTTGGCTAGTAGTATTAAGATTTAGTTTTGATTGTATTATATGGTCCTGAAATAAATTCCTATTGTCATTTATAACAGATCTAAGGAAACTGTTTTAATATAAGATTATGTAGATACAATGAAATTAATTAAAGATACGGCTGCATTGTCTTGATACTCATTGTGCATCTCAGGAAAGGTGGAAGCTGGCTTCACGTTGATAAAACCTCGTTCATTTCTTCAATTTGTTATGACATTAAGATGCGTCTTGAAGATCGTTCGCTTATTCAACTGTATGATGACTGCTGATATTTGCCATTGTCGAATCTCCCTCTAGAACTCTTTCGTCTGCCTATTTCCAAACAGCTGATTTCCCTCATTGACTCGGTGCTTATGTGTCTATCACCTGCTTTTAAACAACTCTGAAATAAGAAGGATAAAAAATTACTTAAAAAAAAAAGTTAATCCGACTTCTAGAAACGTAAACCACACAGTCTATGAGTATATGAAAACAGTACCTCTATAACTAAAAAGCGATAAATTACTTACTCATTTGTCTACTTAATACAATGTACAAAACGTAATACTTTAATAAAGTCATCTTTAACTATTATAATATTTACAAATGTTACTCATTATTGGAGTCGGTGCAACACTATAGAGTACGTTACCTAGGCTGGCACCGACTCCAAAAATGAGTAACATTTAAATTTTTCATTGAGGAGTTTTGTGTCTTGTCTTGTCTTCTCTCTTGTTTGCCTTATCAGATGTTGGCACCATAAAGACTATCCTTAAGACATTGCTATTACGTAATAAAAACACCATACTTGCATACAACTTATGGTGGATGCCTTCGATTTCTCCTGGTTCCCATCATCAGATCCTGACCTGGTGAAAATGGGACCATCTCGGAAGTAAACACTAAACGACGAAAAAAAAAATTTTGTAATCGGTCCATAATTGACGAAAATATCGGTGAACATACATAAAAAAATATATATATTATACATACCGACGAATTGAGAACCTCCTCCTTTTTTCGAAGTCGGTTAAAAATAGAGATGATTTTTTGACTGAGTTATGCACCGTTGCATACAAAACGTTTTTTACTACTACGTGTTTGAAGCCCGAATACTGAACCGCTAAAGCCCGAATACTGAACCGCCACTCAAATATATAAGCGCTACTTAAGCGTTTAAGTAGCTGTCACATTAGACAGAATACGTGAAATTTGAGCAGTAAGTAGCACTTTATTGATTGTCAGATTTGAGTGGCGGTTCAGTATTCGGGCGTGAGTATAGTATAGTCAACAGTCAACAGTCTCGGTGGCGCAGTGGGCGAGCGCACGGCCTCTGATCCAGAGGTCCGGGGTTCGATTCCAGACACTGGCTCACACCAATGACTTTTCGAAATAGTTTTCGGAAGTTATGTGTGATAAATATCGATGACTGACAAACTTTGTGCCCGGTATGGCAATAGGTTCGCCACCTATTCCATTTGGGACGTAAACATAACGGCGAGACGAGGCTTAACAGCCGCTGCCTACACCTTCGGGTAACAAAAGGCGTGAAGTTATGTTATGTTATAGTATAGTATACGAGGTATACTTGAACAGCATCCGTCTTAATGTGCGGGAAACGTGTTTTTCTTTCTTTTTATATATCACCTATCACCATAAAGGTGTTATATCAGAAACGAAACAATATTGTTTACATGTCTATGTTGCCCTCTAAATTAAAGATTTTCGAATATCTCTATTTTTGTATTTTCTAAGGTATGGCAGATTGTGTATGAAAGTAGGATAATCGCGGTTGAAATGAGTGCACTGAGCAAAATCTGCGGAGTGACTCTCGCTGACCGCGTCGAAAACAAGGTTGTGAGGAAGGAAGTTGGATTGATAGATTGTCGGTGTAAAAGTAAGAAAGCTCGATGGTTCGGGCATGTAGAAATAATGGATGTTGCAAGATTGACTAAGCAGATATATAATGCAAAAGCGGATGGATGTAGGAGTCGAGGACGGCCAAGACACACATTCCATGACCGATATTATCGTTTAGCCTTCAAAACGCGTGTGCAGGAAAAGAGTTATGAAAGTCAACAAATCGAGTAAGGCGTGTAAGAAACAGACCTACCCCGCAAGGGATTTGGCGTGAAGTTATGTATGTATGTATGTCTTTCCTAAGACAGCTATTTAAAATTTGGACATAGTTTATTGTTGTTAATAGGCTGCAATTGCATTCCATTATTTGCTTTCATGAGTTTAAATTCTTCTTAATCGCTTTTTACGATATCGACAAAATTAAAAGCTAAAGAGCTTTGGTTCTGTCACAGCAAAAAAAAATCATTGGGGCATTTCAAATATGGCAACAGTACAAGCAACATAAAATAAAAAAAAACAAGACTGATAATTCAATATCTCTCTAAAAGTAACCTGAATTTATCTGGGAAAAAGTTGTTTAGTTATTCGCAGTGGGTGTAATTAACTTAGCTAAAAGTCTAGACCAGGAAGAGAGGCTTTTCGCAAGCGGATATTG
Source organism: Euproctis similis (assembly GCA_905147225.2). Classification (NCBI taxonomy): domain Eukaryota; kingdom Metazoa; phylum Arthropoda; class Insecta; order Lepidoptera; family Erebidae; genus Euproctis; species Euproctis similis. The sequence continues at coordinate 8,535,249 of LR990107.1, forward strand.
AAGTCAAACCACTTTTTTTCCTATCAATCCAATCTGTTTGCAGTGCAATCAATCAAATGACTATTGGCGGTGCGGAAGTTCAGTTTAAAAGTGTAGCCTGCGGAGTGCAGTTTCGCAGTGAACCCAATGTGAATGAGCTAGAGATAAGATCGTTTTTATTTATTCACTTAAGATTCTGTCACGCTTCACTTTGGCTCACTTTTAAGTGAAATTAAATTCATTGTTTCGGTTACTGATTCGGTATGTCGAATAAACAATAAGAACAAATTAATAAACATCACTTTGCTCAGTAATTAACTACTAAATAATTAGTTAACTTTCACTCACTTCATATTTTTATTAAATCTTTTTAATTACATAGCAACGTATAAAATATCTTCACGCCCGAGCCAGTGGAGCATGCCCTTGTTTTCCTTAGCACCGTCACCCTACAAGACCACCTACCTTTAAGATAGGGAACCGTAACTTGGAATAATATTATAATTATGCTGAACGAAAATGCGATTTCTTAACCTGTATGAGCTGAAACTCTCGGTAGTCTAGTGGTGGAGCGCCCCGCTTCTGAATCAAGACGTCGCGGTTTCGAACCCTGGCTCACACCGAAATTGATTTCGAAAGTCATGTGTGATACGTATCGATGACTGAAAAACTTTGTGCCCGGTATGGCAATAGGTTCGCCATCTATTCCATTTGGGACGGAAACATAACGGCGAGACGAGGCTTAACAGCCGCTGCCTACACCTTCGGGAAACAAAAGGCGTGAAATTATGTTATGTTATGTTATGAGCTGGAACTGAAATACGTGTAATATGACTAGGTATGTTTATTGAACAGTGTTTTCATTTTAAATAAGGTGCTTATACATATTTTACCCAACTGCGTTATAAGAGTTAAATTTTTCTATCATTAGCCCACCCATTAAATTTGTACTAGAGAGAGGAGCTTTAATCCTGATCACTCTAACCCTATGTGACTAACTGACTACATATGAAAGCTACATTATTTAGCTCATTTTAAGTAATCGTGTGATTTAAATATTCTAATGTTTGCTTTTCTCTTGGGTATTATTTATTCTTTATAAAGTCCAAGTCAAATCTCCGATATTTTTTTATTAATTTATGCTTTTTGAACCTCAATACTATCAAGATAGTGAAGACCTGATGTTACTAAGATTTTTTTCTTCATTATTATTACTAATAAATTATTATATTTATTATTATTATAATTATTCTCCTAATCCCTACTATATTTTCATAAACCGACTTCGAAAAGAGGACGAGGTTCTCAATTCGTCTGTATGTATAATATTTTTTTTTATGTATGTTCACCGATATTTCGTCAATTATGGACCGATTCCAAAATTTTTGTTTTTGTTGTCTAGTGTTTACTTCCGAAATGGTCCCATTTTCACCAGGTCAGGATCTGCTTATGGGAATCAGGAGAAATCGAAGGCATCCACCAAAAGTTGTATGCGAGTATGGTGTTTTTAATACGTAATAGTGATGTCTTAGGGATATTCTTTATGGTGGCAACATTTGATGCTGCTGTGCTGATAAAGAAGCCACAAAACTCCTCATCGGTTAGGAGTTTGAAGACAGCACTGAAATTGGTCGATAGATACTACTTAGTAGTATGTAGGGCTATCGTGTTGCTTGTGAAGTATGTTGGAATATACACCTGATGCTGCTATGCTGATGAAGAAGCCACAGAACTCATTAACGGTTAGGAGTTGGGAGACAGTACAGCAGTTAGTCGATGGAAACTGTTAAGTAGTATATATGACTAACGTGTTGCTTGGGACGTATATGCTTGAATCAACATCTGATACTGCTGTGCTGATGATGAGGCTACAGAACTCTTATACGATTAGGAGTTAGGACACAATTCTGTAAAAATGATTTTTTTTTCTGTAATAGTTTCCAGACTACGATTGGCCTTCATTCGGGCTGTAGTGTTATTGGGTCTACCCATGATAATTACAAAAATATATATACTTAGCAGGTATTATCATACTCTTTTTTATCTAAGTACATATTTATGACAATTATAGCTCCCTAAAAATATCAACCATTTAACAAACGGACTTGTAATTAGTGAAAATATATTTACTAAACTGAAAGCCATGTATATGAACTAACTTCTATTGAAGTTCACAACTCATTAATATCACTAAAACTCGTGAAAAAAATTACTTTAAAAAAAAAGTTAAACCGACTTCTAGAAACGTAAACCACACAATCTATAAGTTAGTATATGAAAACACCTATAACTAAAAAGCGTTACGTTATTTATCGCTTTTTAGTTATAGGGGTTTTCATTTTCATTCGTTTCTAGAAGTCGGTTTAACTTTTTTTTTAAAGTATTTTTTTTAAATTTATGTATTTCGTAATCAACCAATCAATACGATGTACGATGACAACTTCATGTCACCTGATCACTGTAATAATAGTATATGGCAGTGAATACCAGGGGTTGAACGACACCTACCAGACTTTAAACAAATATAACGCAAAATTTACTAATCATTGTTTTCTATTCATACATAGAGCTATACTTATAATCTACTTACAATACAATAAAATATTCTTTATTGGACAACAATAACAAGAAAATCAAAATTAGATTTACCAAACTAAAAGTATACAACAACGATTTCTTCCAGACAACGTTTACATTTTCCGAATAAAATTTTACCAATTAGATGACGAGAGACGGACATTTAATAACCTCCCATCCGGTCCACACTTTCACAGCGTATTGGATTTGCTATGATTGACAACATTATAAAAAAAAAAAAATGTCATATTCGATTTCGCGCCACTGGCGAATTGTGACAGACGTATATATGAATATATCACGAAGTATAGAAACGCGGGAGTCCGAACCTAATGTTGAACAAATGGTCTCTGTTTCGGGGAACGAATTTTCACAGGTAGAGGAGGCCATCCTTCGAGAAGCACTGGCAGAAAAGTGCACTAAAATCTTGGTTTGTTATTGTGTACGTTTAATACTAAGAAAAAGCCTAGACCGTTCGTACTCCGTGTTTCTACACTTCGTGGAATATATAAACTAAGTCGCTGACAGTAGACAAGTGTAACAATATGACATTTGTCTTACCAAGTATTACGAATACCCTGTCAGCGTGTATACGGGGTCGTTGCCCCACCGAATGGTAGTGAAAACGTCACTAATTAAAGTATATTTTATTGTTCCCCCAACTATTACTATCAATACAGAGGATGGCGGGACATCACGAACGAATGCGGGCAAAATAATAATTATAATTACATTTTATTTAACTATATATTATTATATATCACATTTTATTAATAGTTGCGACCTTCCTGGGCGGCTGACATTGTTGTTGTGTCATATGTGTGTGTTGATAGTGCACGCTCTTTTATGTATGTGTGCGTGAATGCGTGCATGCGTATACGGACACTTGTACGTTTAATAACAAAAAAAATTAACTTGTTTTGTTTATGTGTTAGTGTATGTATTCATGTGTGTATCTTGTGTATAATGTAAGTATAGTGTAAGAGTATTAAGGTACTTCATATCATTGATATCTTAGGATTTCTTAATATCCACAACTGTGTCCAAATTTGGTGTTTCAGTCTTACAACACTCTGGCTTCTAGTTCAAAGTATTTCTATAAATCATTACCATTATATACCGCTTAAAACCAACCATATTGGTTGGTTTTTTGGCGGTAATTGGCTCAAGAACATACATACATACAACTCATACGACATTATAAATATATATTAAATCTGTCTGTCCCGCTTAAGTTGTTCTATTCGTTTGCTTATTCTAAGTACAACGTATTTGAATCGTATTGCCGTTCGTTCTACTTCTAAACAATAGACTAATTAACTATGTCAGATACGTACTCATTATTTATATTTTATATCTTATACATTATATCTCCTATAATTATTATTGTGATTGTTTTGCAGTTCCCTGTCTGTGTTGCAATACATATATGTATTGTTTATTTTAGTTTGGTATGGAAGACTTGCTTACTTCTGCAAGAAACAACTGAAGTTGATAACTCGGAAGAAAATATATAAGAATATAACATTCTACATTTCGAGTCTTTCTGACCTAGGTGTTGAAGAATGCTGGGAAAGAATGAAAGAAAGTATAGTGAATAGTGCAAAAGAAGTATGTGGTAGTGCAAAGAGGCATAAGATTCTGAGAGGTGACGCCTGGTGGGACGCGGATGTGAAATCCAGCGTCGAAAGAAAGAAAAAAGCATGGTTGGATTATGTCTCAAGTTTGAACCAGAATGATAGTATGACAGAGAAAAAGTATGAGAGCTACCGCCGCTGCAGGAATGTTACCAAAGCCTTAGTGAAAGAGAAGCGTGAAAGACTTGTTGCGAATGAGGAAGTGAGGTTGACGGAGAACTTCGAGGCGAATAACAAACTCTTCTGGAGGGAAGTTAGAAAGTCTCGGGGTTCTTCGTCAACATCCAGAATGGACAAAATTATGTCTAAGTTTGGTGACATTCTTGCAAACCCAAGCGATGTATTGGGCAGGTGGAGTGAGTATTTTGGGGAAATGTACGAGTATGTTCCGGATGTGGGCGCCGCGAGTGAGCCTACGGCTGACACCGCTGCGCCAACATCTGATGAGGACATTACTATGGAAGAGATTGAATGGTCGATACCAAGTATGAAAAATGGTAAGGCAGCTGGAATTGATATGATGTCTGCTGAAATGATCAAACACGGTGGATCCTGTGTCCGGGACGCTTTCCTGACCTTGAGCAATCTGTGCTGGAGGTCGGGTAAGGTTCCCATGGACTGGAGGCGCGCTGTCATCGTGCCCTTGTATAAAGGTAAGGGATCACGCATGCAGTGCGCCAGTTACAGGGCCATCAGTTTGATCAGTTTAGCAGCAAAAGTGTATGGGAAAATTATTGAAAGGAGAATGAGGGTGATATCTGATGGAGTGTTTTGGGAGGCTCAGGGTGGTTTCAGAAGCGGACGAGGGTGCATGGATCAGATTTTTTCTCTCCGCAACATCGTGGAGAAACAACTGGCTGTTAACCGGAAGGTTTTCTGCGGTTTTGTGGATCTGGAAAAAGCGTTTGACAGAGTGTTACGAAAGGATCTGTGGGATATACTCCCGGGCTACGGGGTGAGCGGAGCACTGCTGCGCGCTGTGCAGTCCACTTATGAGGGCTGCACAGCGTGTGTGCGTGTTGACGGCGGCTTGTCCCCCTGGTTTGACGTCAATATCGGCGTCAGACAGGGTTGCGTGCTGTCCGCTCGACTGTTCATCCTGTACCTGGACAGTTGTCTCCAAAGAATGAGATCGATGGATGTAGGGATGCGAATGGGTGACCTAGTTGTGAGCTGCCTGCTTTACGCAGATGACGCCGTGCTTCTAGCCGAATCGCCGTCGGACCTGCAAACACTAGTCACTACTATGAAAGATGATTGCATGATTAAAGGCTTGCAGTTGAATGCGACGAAAACGAAAGTAATGGTGTTTGAAAGGGAGGAATCCAGAACAGATGCAAGGATAATGGTTGATGATGTAGTGCTGGAACAGGTGAATGAAATTGTATATCTTGGATGCGCTTTTAGCAGAGATGGAAGGTACACCGCGGATGTAGAAAGACGAGTGGCGATAGGAAATAGCGTAAACGGAGTGTTGGGCAGATTCGTGGGCGCAAAAAATATTAGCAGAAAGGCCCAGTTAGCAATCCACAATGCAGTCCTGATCCCAACACTAACTTATGGAAGCGAGAGCTGGGTATGGCAGAGTGTGCATGAAAGTAGAATAAACGCGGTAGAAATGAGGGCTCTACGCAAAACCTGCGGAGTGACTCTCGCTGACCGCGTAGAAAACAAGGTTGTAAGGAAGGAAGTTGGTTTGAAAGAGAGTGTCGGTGTAAAAGTAAGAAAGGGCATGCTCCGATGGTTCGGACATGTAGAAAGAATGGTTGACGGAAGACTGACTAAGCAGATATACAATGCAAAAGCGGACGGATGTAGGAGTCGAGGACGGCCAAGACACACATTCCAAGACCAAATAGAACGTGTTCTGGAGGAAGGTGATGATAAGAGCCTCAAAAACCGACGCGCGTGCATGAAAAGAGTTATGAAAGTCAACGAAGCGAGTGAGGTGTGTAAGAATCGTGCCCTATGGCGCTCTGTTCTCTCTGCCTACCCCGCAAGGGATTTGGCGTGAAGTTATGTATGTATGTATGTGTAACATTCTACAAATAAAACGGAAGGATGTTGGAGTCGAGGACGGCCACGACACACTTTACAAGACGGAATTGAACTTGTCCTTGAGGAAGGTGATGTCAGGAGCAAAACAACACGTTCGTGCACTACAAGACATGTAAAAGTCGAAGGAGCAAATGACGTGTGTAAGAATCGTGCATTATGACGCCCTGTTATCTCTGACTGCCCCGTAAGAGACTTGGCGTAAAGTTATATGTTGTGTAAATAGCAAAGTCTTAGTTCAGCTACACAATTATAATATATAACGTAACTGATGTGACAATAATATGTCATCTATTTTCATATAAAGAAATAACGTCAAATATGGCGTGACAGTTATACTAATGCGTATATATATTTATATGTATTTATTATTTATAGACGTCCCCGCCAGCCGTTCGGGGAAAATACATTTATTAAAATATATTTGCATTTAACCTCCTTGATGGTTTTGCGAGGAGTATTATTGAAAAAAAAAGAAATGAAATATTTTAAACGCATGACATTCTTAAAGTAAATTTTTGCCATCGCCTGTGTTGAGCTTGATCGTTTCATTTCAGTGAAGTAGAATATTTTTTCTTCTGTGAAATTGCCAACTTTTAATTATTATGCTAATAGGGTTCCATTTGTTATTTTATAACGTCCTGGTGTATGCAGCGGCTGCTTTTGTTTAGTAAACTGTTATCAATTGCCATACATTGGAACAGATATTTTTTCTATCACATATAATTTCCAAAAAGTCATTCGAGTGCAACCAGATTTTAGGCTGCGCTCAATCAATCAAGCTATTTTTTATTGCATGACAAAGATATACACATAATTCATTTCTCTCGAAAAACATAATACACCTTTGCATTCGGCTGAAAATAAGTTCATCTTATATTTATACATAGCATACAGGAAATGACTTCGCATACAAGTTATATAAAAAAAAAACTGCATACAAATGCAATAAATATATTGTTACGTTCACACTGGTATACTCAAAGTGTTCTTCATAGCCACCGTGGGGGCAATCGCGTAAATAATAAAAAAAAATAGTACCGCGGTACAAGACATAAGATTGGAGAGGTATATAAAATAAACCTGAATATTTTTCATTTCCCATAATATAACCACAGATGATAGTGTAATTAACAGTTAAACATTGATTGCTTGATGGGAATCAGACAAGGCTCTATATTTTCACCGTCAGTTAAGATAGTTCGACAGGACGACATCTTATGCCAATCTCTGGTGGAGGATAAACCACCAACGCAAACATTCCCGAGGAGGGTTGACGTCATCAAACCACAGCCAAATTCATTGACAACATGAATAGTTCGAAAGGATGGCATGTCGTACCGACCCCACTTAGAGTGGGATATGGGCAGGAAAATGATGAATTCCCAAACGACAATAAACTTTTTAACCTGAGTGATTTTTTTAAGGCTAGATGAAATTTATTGCTTTTTCTACAGTTGGGAAACGCTGTGTTCATAAATCATAAAAAAACATTACTCGGAATCAAATTTATAAAGTTCGTATTCTGAGAAAAGGAAATAAAAATATTCTTACTTAAATAACAACTTGTATGGTTGTATATTAATTGACGGACGGACAGACAAGACAGCAACAGTCTGCGTATTTATACATATAATTAAATATACACACTGCTACAAAATAATTTATATAATACCTATAATATTTTAAGCTGTCTACACACATACCGATTATTCAATTAGATAATACGATTTCTGCCCTCGTATATCCCCAGTCTTAGGGTTAATCCGATTAAACACCGATTTCAAAGTGATATTATTTACGTTTACACTCGCGAGGCTTTTAATTAACGCTCTTAATCTGTGAGATTTTATGTTTTTTTGGCCGTCCAATACGAATGCCCAAAGCTTTTGGAACTGGGCTAAATTAAATTTGTAATAAAGTACATTGAGAGAATACTTTCTGTCGTATTTAAAATAATAATCGTCAGTTTCGAATTGATTTAAAAATAAACTGATCATAGAGTTGACACGACTAAAAGTCGCCACGAGACATTGGCACATTCGGTCGCAAAGCTTGCGGACACGCCGAGCGCCAGCTGCGGCGCTCTACAATGAAGTTGAAATAAAAACTTTCTGCCGACTTCCGCCACCGGGGGTCGGCGTAAACGTACATTTTTATGAATACTTAAACTAATAATTAACGCTGCACTTAGTCGCGCTTAGAACGTTGTTTACGACAAAATTTTCTTCGTATTCGCATTGTTTGTTTAAAAAAAAATCTTTGTTATATATTTCTTCTACCACGTGGTCCGTTGCGGTCAATTTTCCATGCGGCTCATTATAACTTATTCTAAATGTACCTGCCACTTTTAAATTTTAATATTTTTAAACACACCAGTTTTTGATTTATAATTCACGCCTCTTAGAGATGAAGGTGAAGGTAGCGGTAGTCACGCATCGACTTGCCGAATTTGAAGTAGAAAAGTCATAATTTTAAGGAGTCGGATGCTTTACTATGGATAGTGTATGCGAGAGCGACAATGGCTGAAAAAAAAATTATAACATTTCGATGAAATAGTAACTACGGGAATCGAATACCTGACCCATTGAGTAATATTTTATCTCTAAACTAAATCGCGACAGACAACTACACGTGTAACAATATAGAAATAAGGTTACAATTAAACATGTACGCGAGCTACCTTAATGCCTAATCTAAAATATGCATAGCATGAGAGAGTGAAAGAGGCTGTATAGAAGGCTGTAAATATTTTATTCTCAATGTAACATAAATAAGCTAACATAGTCAAGTTTCAAAGTACAAACGATTGTAGCGCACAAACAAATATCAAAACAGGCAATATACAAGAAAACCGTGAGTTATGCTTTTATAATAATAAAAGATATTGCACACCAAAACTTATGACTAAATCCTATTTTTTGACAATCCCTATTAAAAAAAAAAACCATTGACAATACATATTTTTTTAAATATTTAAAAATAGAACAACAATTTTGGAACACACATTCCTTTCTCGTTTACATAAGTGCGACATGTTGTATTTATTTTAACATAGAAATTATTTACGAGTGTGTTAATTCAGTTGAATTTTAAACATTGTTCTGATTCTTCAAAGATAACTTAAATAAACATACACCAAGTTAAAGGATGTGACAAGGACTATAACTAAAAGGACTCTGGTAAGTAAATTAAGTTTTCAAAGACTGGAAGTCTTCCAAGTGTTTTCCACGAAATTCAATCTTGGCTTTTAACCTCTGAAATATATCAATAATTGCAGAATACTGATTTTACTTTAATGAACATCGTATCTTTTTGCTTAAATCATTGAATTTCAATTAAAATTCTTGGAAAACTTTTCGTTCAAGTGAAAAGATCATACGAAAGTTTTATATTAATATCAGAAATGTCTGGCAAGAGAGTTATTGAGGTATACATATGAAACTCTAAGCTAAATTCCGGGATTAATTAAATTTTCGACTGTGAAAAGTATTAAAAAATATGTTATTTTTAACTATTCTGTCTTCATTACACTCTAGGTTTAACATCAGAAAGTAGTTTGAGAGTAAATGATTATGAAGCCAATGTGTCACATAGCCATGTTACTAGATAATTTAATAAAATAATAAATGTTAACATCCGTATTAGGACTAAGGGGGCACACTATTGTATCGACAATGCGTCTCCGCGTTCATTGTTCGACTTACAAAAGTACCTTCCCGCGGTACACTCGTGTACAAAAGTTTTGATCGGTGAAATGTTTTAAATGGCTGTTGGAAAGCTGGATTGAATATATATATTATTTGGTAAAAACAGAAAATGAAAGAAAATTTCACGCTTTAATGGTGATCGATTCCGGTGATGTACTTATATGAAAGCTTGAATATCTAGAATCGTGTGTAAGTTTTTGCGAATATACCGATACATACAGATATATAGAAAAATATGAATGAAACAATTTCTTTAGAATCTATTTTTGTTAATTGGTATATTTTCAGATTTTTAAATAACAGCACACTCTAGCCTACCTATACCCTTATGATTGTTCGATATGAAGCACGCTAGCTTTTGCTACTCACCGTTTGTCTTATACATAGGCAAAATATATATTGTCACAAAGAAAATAAAGAAAAAATGCAGTTGATTAATATTTTACGAACTGGAATATTTCAGTTAAAAAATATTACATAACATACATAACATAACTTCACGCCTTTTGTTACCCGAAGGTGTAGGCAGCGGCTGCTAAGCCTCGTCTCGCCGTTATGTTTACGTCCCAAATGGAATAGGTGGCAAACCCATTGCTATACCGGGCACAAAGTTTTTCAGTCATCGATATTTATCACACATAACTTCCGAAAACAATTTCGAAAAGTCATTGGTGTGAGCCAGTGTCTGGAATCGAACCCGGACCTCTGGATCAGAAGTCGTGTGCTCGACCACTGCGCCACCGAGACTTAAATATTGAAGGCTTAAATATTTTAGAAAAATTTAAATTTACAGATGTCGGAAAAAACTGTTTGATATAAAATTTAAAATATTAAAATTTATTACTGTCGACACTAATTAATTACAGTTACAGTAGTAGTATTACAGAAGACCCTAATATTTTTTATTAGTGTTTTTAACTCGCTAACGAGGTATTTTAATTACATAATGAAAAATTATTACAACTTTGACATTTTAATTTCGTGTACAACGATGTTACTTTTCATAATCTAACAGATGTTACTGTTTTAATTGCAATTTTTTAGACTAACTATGCTGTATCATGTATAGAACTTTTTGGGGCTTTATAAAGGTAGTTTTTGTTTTGTTAGATTAACGTTTATTTACTATCTTGGCAGGGAAATTAAGAAATTATATTGTGCTTATGTGGCGACAATATTCACAGCTACATTAAAGGTACTTATAATTTTATTGTACATTCAAGTACAAAAGCCCTACAGCAGTGAGACGTCGCGTTACTCAACGCGTGCCCTCAAGGATGCTTCAACTCGCAAAGGCAACGCGCCAAATGTAGATGCGACGAGTTCGAAATTTAAAAATTTAAATAAATTTCATTCCAAGTTTTTTATTAAATAAAATCCAAGATTCGTTAAGAGTTTTTTGTGCTCGTCTGTACTTATACCTACGACAGATTCGTTCCGACCTCGGACAATTAATATTAATTAAGATTTAAATTGGTCTAATTACATAGAGCCCATCCCATTACCAGAAGCAAGCCGAGGCAGTTCTTTGAGCGTAAACTAAATGTTCAAAATAAACGATTTTTTTAATACTAATACATATTATATATATGGTATATCTCCACAGCACAACACATATTTTCCCCAGTGTTAGATTCATGCAGTTCGTGCAGTTCGCTGCATTCGTTCATTCATGCAGCGAACTGCACGGTGAAGTACCACGACCCCGAGAAAGTCTCGTAAAGTGGCTCGTGCCGTGTTTCTTTTAGTGAGACAGTTTGCCGCAGGCCTATTTGCTCTCCCCTCTCTTCCCATCCATCTATATGAAAGACCGCCAACGCAATTGTATGGCTATCTGTGTTGCAGGTGTCCATAGGCGGCGTAAGTCACTCACCGCCAGGGGTGACCCGTTTGGTTGTTTGCCACTTAACCCAATAAAAAAAGCTATATATCTTGCAGTAATGTCAAAAATAGCAATATCTTCTTAGAGATGACACAATCTATAAGATTTTGTTTTTATTGCTTTTGTCAGCTGACGAGTTTCTTGAATGCAATGCAAAACTCTTGTGTCTGTATGAACTCTTTAATAGCTGATGTTAAGTACTGCCAAGTAATTTATTTCTCTACGAAGGTACATACATACTTACTAAATTACTCGTAAATTACTTTGTGTATATTTGCGGGCTAAATGTGCACACGCAGATTTTTTTAACTGATGTCTTGAGAAATTATTATAAAAGTTATGATTTTGTAGTCGAGCACCCCGCTTCTTAATCCAGCGTTCGCGATCGAATCCTGGATCACACCAATGACATTTCGAAATTCTTTTCGAGAGTTATATGTGATAAATATCGATGACTGAAAACTTTGTGCCCGGTATGGCAATAGGTTCGCCACCTATTCCATTTGGGGCGTAAACATAACGGCGAGTCGAGGCTTAACAGCCACTGCCTACACCTTCGGGTAGAAAAAGGCGTGAAGTTATGTTATATTTTACCCCGTTTCTTAAGGCTACATATACGTTGAATACTCCACAAGCCATAGTAAATAATTACTCATTAATTTCTTCACGGTATACAGTTGTATTTTTTCTGCCTCGTTATCGAAATGGTGGTTATGGCGTGCCGCTAATTTGTGATCTTACGGTCATTAGGCAATCAATTGTCATAATTGATGACACAATATTGATTTAAAACAACCTTTTAGGTTTTTATCGCGTTTATTTATTACTTATTTTTATTTACTTCCCGACGTTTCAAACTCTTTACAGAGATCATTTTCACGAGTGATGAACAAAAAGATGGTAGTCGGTACACTCCTTTTTGTTCATCACTCGTGAAAATTATCTCTCAAGATTGTTTTAATGTTATGGTTGAGATTCGCGAAAGTCTGAGAAATAAACAATATTGATTTATTTAATCATTAAATTACCTTTTTTTAAGACGTACATACTTTGTCCTGAGTATTTTCTGCCACGCTTTAATAAACTTGCAAAACATTTTAAAGTGTCTACATAAATACTTTCACTAGTACTTAGAGTTTTCTCTCGCTAACGAATAAAATATTTTACCCCATGGAAAAGATTATTAGGTAGGTTTTACAGGAATATGACGTAGCTTCGTGGCACTACGAGAAGTTCGCTACGTGCTATCGCTGTCAGAATACTGACGTAAGGTGGCTTATGCCTCTATTTATTTTTATGGGTTAGTAGGGTAAACATGCAAGTGGTTATTATGGTAAGCAAAGGTAACACTATGTTGCAGGTGTTCGTGGGCTGCACCCACGAACAACTGCAACATAGTGTAACCGGCCTTTAAGGGAGAAGGATAGGAACGGGGGTCTTGATCTCATAGTCTCTAATGGTATGGAAGAAGGCAATTCTAAGCAACAGCTTAGAAAATGCGCTCAAAATAAAAAATAAAAACTTTTTTGTGTAGATAATATACTCACACATCTAATCTGAATTCGTATTGGACACCTCTCAATCGACAGGCGAACTTTTTAACCGGCGTATTATAATATTAGAGGTCTCTGTTAAGGGTAGTTGTTTAATTTAGCGAGTAAGTTTAGTGAATGATTGTGCTTGCAAAGCATTGGATTTGTGCGACCAAAGTGCTAGGTCTCTCCACTCTAATGGCGCCGTTGGGAGAGTTTTTAGTTCCCGTGACGTCACAAGTCCCCTTTGGCGGCTCGCCGGGACAATTTAGTACGTCGCGTTTGAAAAGAAAGTGTTCCCGGCACCCATAGAAGCTACAATTATATAGTATATATATGTATATATATATATTATATATAAATTTATTTCTTATATACCGCAATACTACTGGGAGAATCAACACACTCGTCGACAACTGAAACACAACACTTTGTTTTTATGTTAATAAATTTACCTAATATACTATTATTATAGTAATCCGAAACCGATGTTTCCTCCTTATCAATTAAGGTTAATTAAGTTAATTAATTGTAACTTAATATCCACTGTCCTTTCTTGGGTCAACATTTTGATAGTGGGAGGGAGGCCTCGGCGTGCGGGGGCTATGTCCGACCAACATTTTCAGTTTCTGTCACAAACTTTGCTAGTTGTTACCTTGCAGACGGATTCACTCGAAACCCAAAGTTTAATGTCACTTATGAATTTATAAATGAATTTCAAACAGCACTTGAAATAATTGAGTGAAGGCGTACCGCGGCAGGGTACGTTGGAGCTTGAATAAAAATTAGTCAACAGCGTCCTCTTGGCTGTTTATTAACTCCATAGAAGGCATTCAGGCAATGTTCACTAATTCATAGCCAGGTGGAGAGGGCAGGTTTCACACTTACGTCAGTCAGCGCGTAACTCAAGTTAAGGTATAGTGCTCCAACCACTGAACTAATTTAATGAGAGGGAACCTTTTGAGATGGCGCGCGCCACCATACTAATACTACATATATAGTAATATGATTAACGTAGATATGGAATAATTAACATTTGTACATGCTTATACAAACTATTCAAAATTTTTTTGAAGTCGTGATTTCTAAGAAATGACAAATCCTGTTGCCGGATAAATGGCACTGGACTAGTTGGCAAAATGTGGGTATATAATAGGTTGGGGAAAAAGTATTTTCGTATTTTTGTATGAAAAGTCAAGACATTTTTTTCAAAGTTTATTTACATTTATTTACAATATATATGTACCGTTTTGTTGAATAACTTTCTGCCATTTTGTGGGCAGAGACATTATCCCGTTACTGTAGAAACTTTGGGACTTCTGATCAAAAAAACGGGACAAATAGTTTTGGCAGTCCTCTCTTGAGGTCAACCTTACAGAACCTAAAGAATTCTGAAGAGACCGAAACAGGTGAAAATCTGAAGGCGCAAGGTCAGGGCCATATGGCGGATGCACTAGGACCTCCCAGTCGAACTCTCTTAATTTTTGCTGAGTGGCTAAAGATGTGTGTGGTCTAGCGTTATCGTGATGAAAGACCACACCCTTCCTGTTGATCAATTCCGGCCGTTTTCTCTCGACTGCTTCCTTTAATCTCATCAGTTGCTGGCAGTAAAGATCAGAATCGATGGTTTTGCCGGACGGTAAAAGCTCATAATGAACAATGCCCTTCCAATCCCACCATATACACAGCATCACCTTATTTCGTGTTAGGCCAGGTTTGGCCACAGTCTGTGAAGCCTGGCCAACTTTCGACCACGACCTTTTTCGCACGTTCTTGTCGTACGTGATCCACTTTTCATCGCCAGTTATCAATCTCTTCAAAAACGGCTCGGTTTCATTACGTCTCAATAATGAATCGCAAATGAGTACACGGTTCATTAAGTTTCTTTGAGTGAGCTCGTGTGGCACCCAAATATCGAGCTTTTTTGTATAACCAGCTTTCTTCAAATGGGTCAAAACTGTTTTGTGGTCAATTCCCAGTTCTTCAGCTACATCGTAACTACTAATATGCCGATCTTGCTCCACTCTTTCAAAAATGGCGTCCATTTTATTCGTAACAGGGCGACCAGAGCGAGGTGCATCTTTAACATCAAAATTTCCGGACTGAAAACGTTTGAATCAAGTTTGTGCTACTCTTACTGACACTGCATCAGGTCCATAAACATCACAAACTTTTTTCACTGCTTGAGTTGCATTTTTGCCTTTTTTATAATAAAATTTTAAAATGTATCGAATTTCTTCATTAGATTCACTCATTTTTACGGAGAGAAAAACAAATGAAAAATAGCGGGAAACAACTTTTTTCTATTTTTTTCTTTTCTTTATAATGTAACCTTTTTAATGTTACCAAAACCAGCCAGACACAAATAGTACAGTCAAAGAAATTTTATAATAAGTTTATACCTACGTTATGCGAAAAGACTTTTTCCCCGACCTAATATTAAACTCTAGTGGGTTAGTTTTCAAATCTTTACTTATAATAGTTTATAAAGATAACTTCAAAATTTTGGAGGGTCTGACATCCAAATGTTTTCACGAAATTTTGTGCTCAAAGAAAGAACTTTAATTTAAAATAATTTTATCGCAATTTATAATTTCTCTTGAGGGATGGAACGTAGTGTTATGATTTCTACTTTCGCGGGAGTTTCTATTCTCCCTATCTTATATGAAATATAAAAATCAAGTCATTCTTATACAAAACATCAAAAGCTTAGCAATTTTTGAAAGCATTGTAATAATTAATATTAGCGTAATAAAGGTGGAAAGATATGGTAGGTACAACCTAAAATATAACATAGAAGCAGCAGGAGATCTGCTAGATGTTGTTGTTATGATGTTCAACAAGTTACAAAGTGAAAACACAAATTCTGCTATTTTAAATACTCTCTTTTTTCAGACACAATACACTGTTACAGTAAGATGATTATTTGTTGCAAGTAGTTACTGTGCAAATTATGTACTTGTTTACGTTGATAAGATTCATAAATAATTTAAATGCTAGGATGTAGAAAGTACCAGGACTGTCATGACACATTTTCCACGACCAAAACCGACGGTCATGTATGACATGAGTTCTGTAACTCGAAGAAGCAAATGAGGTGTGTAAAAGTCGTGTCTTGTGATGTTCTGTCCTCTCTGCCTACCTTGCAAAGGACTTGGCGTGGTATGTTTGGATACATAAGTAATATTACATTTTATAAGTCGCTATTGTAACATGTGTATGCCAACTAAATAATAAAATTTTCGGTCCCCAATCTGTCAAATTTGTAAACTTATATCGCCGTTTTTGTAGTTTTAATAACAAAAGCATCGTGTTGAACGCATGGGGGCGCGAAATGAATGCAATATATTAGTAGGGTTGGTAGCCATATTGGACGCCATCTTGGTCATGCGCCAACACAACTTTATAAGGGCAGTGCGCAGGCGGCTAGCTGCCAATTCTGCACAACGCAGCTCAGCTGTCACGAATATATGGCTCTATCGATTCTCACACACTCATGCCGTTATGTGCAGCTTTTGTGCGAGATATTTGTGTTGGGGTGAGTTTTTAGGTCAATTGCTTTGCCGTGTGTTTAAAAAAACTGATGATATATTTAGGGATCGCTTCTCATAATTATGCGAATAGAATTAAATTACCAATGCCTTGTCCAACGATGGAGGCTACATATATTATATATCTTCTGGGTTCAAATACAAACATCAATCGAAAGATTTCAATATATGAATGGCATCATCTCATTGAATTGCTCCCCAGACATTAATTTTGTCAATAAAAATTTGGTTATAAATTTCAACTGCAAAATTAATTGTCATTGTTTGGAAATTTAAACCTATAAAAAATATAATTAATATTATGTTGGTAATAAATCTAAAAATCTAAATACAACTGCGTAGATTAGTAATTAAAATCAGATTGATTGGTTCCTGAACTAATATATAAAGTCATAACTGCTTAGTATAAAATGAAATACATTTATATATTATAAAATAAATTCTGTATCATTTTCGTTAGCGAATTTATATCAACAGGTAGTTGTTATTGGTTCTCGTCAATCGCACGTATCTCTTTTTTTCAGATCTATTTCTATTTCAATGAATGTTTTATAAAATAAATCTGTACGAATTTTGCTTTAATTATCTAATCAATTCCTGCACTATTTTCAACCACATGGCAAAAAATGACGGAATATAAAAAATAGTAGTGTTAAGATTTATAGATAATTTAAATAAAAATATTAGCTATGACGGGGTATTCGGTTTACAAAAATACATTTTAAGTAAAATGACTACAGTAATATTGGGTATTGTCGCACTGGACAGTAAGAAGTAACCCATGTTGCCGTTAAAATGTCCTAATATTGGTGCTAATACGAACAGTACTGTACTGGTGTAGATAAACTAATTGCGGTTCGGCCTTGACTAAATGGTAGCGTTTTCTTAAATTCACTTCGGTAACCATCAAGCGCCAATTTAAAGTTTATGCGACGACAGGAACATGCCGCGGATGCTTCTATTAGACCACTTATTTAATACTTGAAAATAAAGGAGAACGGACGGTTATTATTATAGTGTACCTAACGTTAGTTTCCGGACTGGCGGTGCATGCATGCCGCCCGAACGTGTCCTCTCGATAATATTAACTAATGTGCATTATCATCATTTATATTTTTAACGGTCTGTGTCACCTAGATGTAAGCGACTAGTGCTGCATATGAACATCTGCCACCCTGTAGTTACCTTCCCGAGTTTTTAGGATAGGGGATAAAGAGAAAGATGGAAAGGTGAGGGTACCCTCTTAACTAACGAAAGGCTTTTTGAGACACCACGACTTTCTGAGATGTCTGGTATTTCAACGAACGGGCTGGCCAGCTCATGCAGCAAACTGCATGTCCACTGTCAATTTGTGACATAAGTCGTTACGATAACGTTCTTACTGAGTCATAATGTACAAATGAGATATCGAAAATGTTTATTATTACTTATAGCAAATATTGTGCTGTACTGAAAATAACAGATTTAAAAACAAAATTAATTTGCAAAAGTCATAGTTACAAAGTATTCCTTTCACGATTCCAAATTGCATTTGACCGTATTACGAATTCACTTTGATAATTTTAATAAAATATCGTGACGCGAAGTCGATGTTGCCGTTCTCTGAAACGCCGTCCAACGGAACTGGCCCACGCAGCCATCAGCGCAAATTAATGGGACGTTCTTTGCCGCTTCCTTCCAACTCTACTCTTTGAAACTACTCTTTTATGCACTTAATACAAGAGCACACTCAATTTAGAGTCGAACTGTAAGTTGCACTCAATATTTATTAATCAGTCAAATGAGTTCAATTACACTAAAGCAAATTGAAGCAAACAAATTGATTGCAAAAAAATATATAGTTTGAATCAGACTTCATTTACCAATGGTTTCTTAATGTAATTAAGACGAGTACGCCGACGTTAAAATCTGCGTTGTGGCGTTATTTATTTGAATAGTCAATAATAACTGAACTTGTGGGTAGTAGGAAGTGGGGTCAGAAGATACGATTCTTTTATACCTCAATCGAATTTCTCCATTTTCTTGTTTCAAACCTTATCTTGCACCACCATTCGTTTCATAAAGCTTCTTGTGATACCTTATAATTATAAAGTCTTATTTTTTTCTAACAGTTGTCAATGTTCCATCTTCCACTCTTGCTAACGCCATTACTTTATCACGAAACTCATAAAAAAATCAACTCTCTTTCTGGTGCAGTCTGTTATAGATAATTGAAATTGGCATAAAAAAATGTGTAAAATCTTAACTGTTCAAATAAAAACAAGTACTAGCTGAACAGTCGAAGTGGCGGGGCAGTCGGATTAAAAATAAGAAGTGTTGTGTTATAAAGTGCATGAATAAATGCATAAAACTCAAAAGCCGGTGTGCAGGGTAGAGTGTACAGTTCACCCACGGAGCGGTGTAGAGGTGTAATTTCTAAAATAATCGATCCCCCCACCCTATATATATATTTATATATTAACTGCGTCTGCCCGGGCACGGGGCATGGGCACGGTCGCGGGGGACTCATCGTTATCGACCAAATTTTTATTATGCATATTTTTAATTTTATTTTTTGTTTCAACCCCCGCCCTTCGACGGTGACTACGTGCGTGTTAAATCAATACTCGTTTGTGAGAATTTTGTTTTTATTCGCTCGGCCGGGAATATCCTGCAACGTTTTAGACCGGCCGCGTATCTTAATCGCGACTATAATAGTCTAGTAACGTTCTAACACGTTCAACGTTTTTAATAGTAGTTATAATCAACTTTATAAAATCAAAAGAAACATTCAGAGCTTACAGCGAACTTTTGCCTCTTAAGTAGTCCTAAAACAATTATTTCCCTTTGCAGTGGTAGAGCCACGCAGTTCGCTGCATGATTGAGCCGGCTCGACCGGTGAAATACAACGGCCTCACAGAATATCGGCGTAAAATGGCTCATGCCGTGTTTCGTTCGGTTAGTGCGGTATCCGGCGGCTCAAATGTTTCTGGGAAGTATTTTGTTCGCCAACCCGGAAAGGAAGCGGTAAGCGGAGCCCGCTTACCTCTTCCATTCCCATCCTATCTCCCTCAAAGTTCGGCACCGCAACAGTAATACTACTTGTGTTGCTGGTGGCCGTGGGCGGCGGTAGTTACTTACCAACAGGTGACCCGTCTGCTTGTTTGCCTTCCTATTCCATGAAATAAAACCTAAGTACATCATCTGTCAGTACTCAGCCAGTAATTATCCAATATATTAATTACATTTAGATTTAATCGGCATATAGAAAACAATAGCCAATAATATGGGGCTTCCCTTACCGAGAGTCTGGGTTATAATTTTGGTACAAACCAACAGTTTCTCGGAAGTATTTTGTTTTTATGATCGGTAGCGATGCGAGATTGTGCTCAATTAATATTACTCGAGTAATTCCAAATTAAGCGACAGCTACGAGTATTATAAAACTAGATATGTATGAATATTAAATCTTTTCAAAAACCATGTTGTAAGTAACATTTGGGTGATGTATAACGGCTGGCTGCCTGCCTGATAGACCTGAATATTGAAGGAAATAATAGAATAGGAAGGCCTGAGAAAATAGGGATATATTGTTTGAAAGACCACAGGATTAAGAAAGGCGCTAGTGTGGAAGATGCGAATGATAGGGAACTGTGGAAAAAATCCCTTTGTACCGAACCTAGATAATGAAAACAAGGACAGGAAGATGATACATGAATATTAAAATGGAATATTCATTATTATAAACGATATATAATTAGAAAGATTTAAGTTTTAAAATTACTAAACTTACTGCCTGCCTGCGGGGGTACTCTAAAAATTAGTAACTTCACGACCGTCGACCTGCCCATCAGTAACAATCAGCTGGAGTATACCTTACTAAGCACTGACCTGAGTAATATAAAAGAATAAAAGAAAATATAAAATAAAGCAGTAACATTTTAGATGCGAACGTAATTAACGTTGGCACGCGTTATCAAGAGAGTGTTGACAACGGGAAGCGTCTTAATGAATTGAAAATTGTTACTTATCAATAAAAAGTTAAACTGTGAACAAGATATCGATACACTTAGTAATTTTTTTTTACAATTACACGATTTTAATAACTGAAAATGCAGTCAGTAATCGACAATTCCTTCATAGGAAGATTTTTTAATGGCACGATTTTATCGGTAATATTTTTGAAAAGTCATTGTTATAGTTATGAGTCAGAAGTAAATAAATATAAATAAGTATGTTAGTGTGAAGCTAATAAAGATGATATGCTTGTAAATAATTTAGTTTATTTAACATTAATTTTAATTAGTAGCTGTTTGATAAACTCGCTCGCCAGTAGGACGCTCAACACACTCGCATACAGAGCAAAGCCTCGAGCAAAAACTTCAAAAAATATATTTTCCGTTAACATTAGAACCGTATGAATTATTAATATAAAACTATACTTAATAATTCATTTGTAATACGTTATATTGTGAGCAATAAATTTTGATGTACAATAAAATCCTCATAGATTGTTTCACCATTTTTTGTGCCAATATTGCATTCGCTGAGTCGTCTCACTCAAGCTCTTAGCACGCGATATTTACACATTCAGCAAATTTTGCTAAGAAAGTGAATTGAACATACAATGAATTGTAATTAGTGTTATAACTATTTTATTTTTTTTAATACCTTCAAGCCTCTGAAAGCCGTAGGTACCTACCTAGCTAATAGTACTCAGGTACGGCTACCTAGCCGTACCTGAGTACTATTAGCTAGAATTGCTAAATTAAAATACCTTGAGATAGTCAGGTCAGCACGTTGCTCATTTGGCATAATAAGACACATTTAAAAAAATGATTTTATTTATTGAAAAAATGACACATGTACTTTACTAGAGCCTGCCCTAGTTTTGGCAATCTCGACTTAGAATCCGAACGTCACTTAAAAGCTATATCTGATAAACATTCAAGTTTATGTTTCGTGAATGAGTGAGGCTTGGCCACCTTTTTAAAGTACTTTGAAATCAGATTCTCCCAGAAATTAAGGACGTAAATATGCAAAATATGATCAATCAGTATCAAGAGAAATAAGAAATAGTTCGTTGGGTTTTGAATATTTTTTGTTTTCCAAATACGATTAATTCATTTATCAATAAAAGTTACTTTGTATTCATGATTTTTTAATGAGCTTTAATCGATAATGCGTCGTGGAAGCGCATAGTTTATTGTTGACAAGGGTGGACTTTTGTTTGTGTTACATCCCCCTATGCTTCCGAGTGCTCGTTAGGGTACAACTGTAGGTATTATATAAACACAAGTAGAAACCAGACTGTTATTAAAATATATATTTTTGATACGAAATTATAAAGAGTAAACGAACGAGAAGGCATCGCAAGTCCGAAAGTTATTGCCATATATCGGGCAAAATATTTTTCGACGGCAATAGGGGCGATAATTTTCGACAGTAATAATTTAACAAACGGGCAAGCGAATCACCTGATGGTTAGCCACTCGTTTGCATCTGTACACTTGAGGAGTCACATCTTCGTTCTTAGCTTTTAAGATTGGAATCATAATAATCATTGATATTTATTACAAATATACGTATTTCTGGAAAAAAATCATCTGTGTGATCCTGATATTGTGATATGAGCTTAAAAGTCAGAGTACAGGTGTACATGGAGTATTTATTCACATTCTTAAAACTGAACTCATAAAATACTTTCCTTGATACACATAATACATATTTGACTTAAAGGTCCTAGTAACTAGGTCATTAAAACCCAAAAAAAAATCATATTAAATATTTGTAAGTTAGATAGAATACTATTAAAAATATTGACAAAAACGCACAGTTGTTGTAACATCATCCTTATAATGAGTAGTTATAGAATGATAAAAGGTCGATTGCGGGATAACGAACCGTCACTCTATTTAACGGAAATAACAGTATTAACTCGTATTGTAGCTATAAAATTAGTCGAAATACGGATTTGCATAATATCCTCTAGGGAATTGGGGTATAATGTAACATATTATTAACTAATAACTATGCACCTTTTCATATAGAGAAAACCATCACTATAAACTTATTTAAAAGAAATATAAAAGAAAGATCTTTTAAAAATTTGTATACAACGTACAAAAACATATAGACGACTTCACACCAAGTCCCTTGCGGTTTAGGTAGAGAACGGAACTATTCTTACACACTTCATTCGCTTCGTTAGGCCCCTCAAATCTTCCTCAAAGTCTCTTTCAATTTGGGCATGAAAAATGTTATCGTGGCCGTCCTCGATGTACTAGTCAATCTTGCATCGTCCAATTCAGCGGAGCATATTAAATAATCAAACTAAACTATAATAATAATTCAAGTTTTCATAAAAAAGATATAAAACTACCGCTTCACTTAATATTGTAATGGAAAATATAGAATATTTATTAGGATTAGAAAAAAAAGCAACTCAATTATTTTTTCTAACATTATATTTGCCGTTTGCTCAGGACAATAAACCCTCAATGATCCGAAACAAATAGTGAAAATAATTATGTTTTTATATTATTAGGATTCCTCACTTACTTGACAGTAAATATCGGGACCAACTGGTGCGATAAGTAAACCATTATTATATACAATATAAGGGAAGTTGCACCTATTAGTCTCGTTGATCCAGTGGTTCAGCACACGGTTTTTGAATCCAGCGGTTGCTTGTTCGAATCCTGGCAAACCCCAATGACTTTTCAAAAGTTATGTGTGATTAATATCGATGACTAAAAACTTTGTGCCCGGTATGGCCATAGGTTCGCCAGTTGGGACGTAAACATAACGGCGTGAAGTTATGTTATGTGTTTGAATGCTATATATATGTTATATTACAATCATCAGACAATAGAGTCTGTTTTGTTTTGACGACAAGCGGCAAATCATAAAAACCAGTGCAGCTACTTGAAAAAAATAAATGAAATAATTTTGATGTTTTAGAGCCGGCCAATGCTTAGTTTATAGTCAGATAGTCAGATTGTAGTATGAATTATTTAGAATACACTAATAAACATTTGTCAGTTAGTTATAGGTAATTGTATATGAAGAGAGATTCGTCATTCAATTGTGTCTGCCGCATTATTCACGCACATGGCTCTAATTCATCAGACATTCACCTGCCGATATGTTAATTGAATTTCCACGTCAGTTTTGTGCCATTGGCGTAGGCAGCTTTACATGAAATTTAATTTGTAATTTCAACATTTGCGAATGACCTGAAATGTTGAGGTGGCATCAAACAAATGTACGGTATTAGTGTTTGGCGTGAACAAGTTATCATTGACGGAGACTATTTTAGTATGACTTATTTAAAAAAAGCTGAGTTTTTAACAATTATTAACTTTAACTAATTATTAATTTCGCTGACCGCTCGACTGTTCATCCTGTACCTGGACAGTTGTCTCCAGATAGTGAGATCGATGAATGTAGGGATGCGAATGGGTGACCTAGTTGTGAACAGCCTGCTATACGCAGATGATGCCGTGCTTCTAGCCAAATCGCCGTCGGACCTGCAGACACTAGTCACTACTATCAAAGATGATTGCATGATTAAAGGCTTGCAGTTGAATGCGACGAAAACGAAAGTTATGGTGTTTGAAAGGGAGGAATCCAGAACGGATGCAAGGATAATGGATGATGATGTAGTGCTGGAACAGGTGAATGAAATTGTATATCTTGGATGCGCTTTTAGCAGAGATGGAAGGTACACCGCGGATGTAGAAAGACGAGTGGCGATAGGAAATAGCGTAAATCGAGCGTTGGGCAGATTCCTGGGCGCATAAAAAACATTAGCAGAAAAGCTCAGCTACCAATCCATAATGCAGTCCTGATCCCAACGCTAACTTATGGAAGCGAGAGCTGGGTATGGCAAAATCTGCATGAAAGTAGAATAAACGCGGTAGAAATTAGAGCACTGCTCAAAATCTGCGGAGTGACTCTCGCTGACCGCATAGAAAACAAGGTTGTAAGGAAGGAAGTTGGTTTGAAAGAGAGTGTCGGTGTAAACGTAAGAAAGCGCAAGCTTCGATGGTTCGAACATGTAGAGAGAACGGATGATGCAAGACTGACTAAGCAGATATACAATGCTAAAGCGGATGGATGTAGGAGTCGGGGACGGCCAAGACACACATTCTATGACCAAATAGAACGTGTTCTGGAGGAAGGTGATGTTAGGAGCCTCACAAACCGACGCGCGTGCATAAAAAGAGTTATGAAAGTCTTATGGTGCTCTGTTCTCTCTGCCTACCCTGCAAGGGAGTTGGCGTGAAGTTATGTATGTGTATGTATTAGTTTCTTTGAAATCTTTATTTTTTTCTTTATTTTAAAAAAGTGCGCTTATGTGTAGTAGCTCCCTGGAAAAAGAAAGCATGGTTACGATTCTAGTACCAATGCCCTACATTGGGAATCGGAGCACTAGTCACTGTCATGAGAAGAACCAAGCGAGAAACTTATGTGACAAATAAGGAAAAAGGCCTCCAGTCCATCCATAGATAATGTTAATAAATTCATTCAATAACATTATGTATGTACAATGGTAACTTGTGTACAATATTGGGTAGTAGTGAATTTATTTAGTTGCAAAAACTAATTTTCAACCGGTGTCGTTCCGCAACGCCCGCGGTTTGTGCAGCCGCGGGATAACGCGTAAACACTCTGGCAAATGTGTGGCGGCGGTGTAAAAACTGTTTAATTGGGCTATCTGTACGCAATACCCCGGATCATTCGCAATCACCGCTTGTGTACCGTACATCTCTAGTGATGTGACTGTTCACATTTTTTTATTACGTTTAGCGTTTTCCAAAGACCGTATTTTTTTTTCTTTCTTTTGCTGTAATTATGTCGACGAATACTTTTTCGTGGGTACTTTTACCAGTCGTGACATCTCTCATAGAAGATATATACATAACTTTACGCCAAATCCCTTGCTGGGTAGGCAGAGAGAAGATAACTGTAATTTGTTACTTTAAAAGGGATATAAATACGTAACATAACTTCACGCCTTTTTCTACCCAGAGGTGTAGGAAGCGGCTGTTAAGATACGAAAAAAGGCATTTAAATTAACAATAATAGTGTCTGATATGTAAAATCAGGAATAGTTCGTTTTATATCATCAGATGAGATTAGTCAATTCAATTTTAGATTTTTTCAGTGTATGTATGTCTTTTTAACACCCATCCCCTTGTCTAAACTTCAGTATGACAGTAATCTATATAAATAACTTGTCGATAAAAACTATGTTAACATGAAAACACATTAGATCCAACATCAACAAATACGTGTCGCCAAATGAAAACATGGTTGAAAAATGAGTATACCATACATTTCTTGAAAATATTAAATGCTGCATAAATAAAAAAAGTTTAAAAAAAAAATATACATCGTCATATGATAAACCGCACATCACGTCACGTCACTACGGTAAATAGGACAAACAACAGGTGTGAGGGGTCATGTCAGTAGCGCGGGACACGTAAAAATAGTGACCAAATCTGGCAACCTGTTAGTAGTGGCCCCCCGATGCGAAAGTGTGGGGGTCACAACCGCGTCGATAGGCCTCGCGCTCTGACCACAACTGCTCTTTGTGCTCTGCAACGTCCCGTCACACCGGTATATTATAGTTGCAATTTTTTTATTGATAGTGTCATAATTTATTGCAACCGTGGTGGAATTTGTGTCTTTTTTCAGTAATCCAAACCATCTATGAAAATTGCCACTTTTTTATGAAGTATGGGCACAAGAGCAAGCAGGTTACCTGGTGGTAAGCAACAAGGGACTCCAAATAAACTTGTATGTTGTGGTGAAATTTTGCGAAGATGAATTTATTTCTATTGCCTTTAGGAAATACGAAAGCTGCCAGTGATAAATATCGATTACTTAACAAAATTATGCCTCCTGACTTAAAACCATCAGGTTCAAAAACTAAGCCACTAAAATTAAATAAATAATATAAATCCTTATTTATTATCAGTCTAAATAATAGATTATTTCTATAACAACTTCATAAGTAATGAACTCATTCATATTACACATAAAATTTACGACATAAAATTGAAATATTTGACCACTTTTAATTCATTTAAATATGTAAAAACGATTTGTTAACATAACACCTTCTGCGAGGTCATTAAAATATATGTTGTATTAATAGAAACATGCCCAATTCATTATCTTAATTGGTGAATAAATAATTAGGTGATTAGTTAAATTAATTATTAAATATATGTAATACAACGTTATTATTATTAATTTTATAGAATACATGAATATATTATTTTTATAGCGATTTTTTTTCTTTTCTTATTAGTATTAAATGTACATATTTAAAAATAACTAGAAACCCGTTTCCAATAAGGAATTTTCTCACAGTTTTCTTTTATATTCCTTTTTTATATTAAACCTATTTGTAACAAGTCATGATACAACAACCTTAAGATGGCTGGAGGATGTTGACGGGAGGTTAACGGGGAGCGGGTTGGGTTTCCAGATACCTCTCTCGCCGAACTAGACCTAGATTAAGATATTTCTCGTTATTTTCTGACAGGTCGCAGTGTTTCACCGGTCGAGCAAACCTCATTAATGCAGCAAATATCGTGTACTCTATACCACTGTCAAAATTAAGATATGCGTGTACATTTAAGCTTACACGTGACACACAGCGGCCGTCATCTCGGTAGTGCGGCGTGCTTCTGGAAATTTGATTACACCCGATGTCCATGTCAATGGCTTGAATTTCAATTAGAACAAATTATCAAGGGATACGTCGGACAAACTTGATTTGTTAGAGAGCTTTGCGCAACCGGGCAGCGCGTGCTGCGCACCAAATTACCGGCCTGTTAGGTTTTAGTGCTCTTCACATTTGTAGGCGACACAGTTGAACACGACGAGTGATAGAGGAGAATGGAAAAGGATAACATGTTGTGCCAACCCCACTTAGAGTGGGAAAAGGGCAGGAAAATGATGATCATCTAAATACTCTGAAGTGTAGACATTAGCTTAACGTATTGCCATATTATACATTTATTTGTAACTTGCCCTCAATACATCTAAGGATTGACTTGGCGGAACTTTTTATCAGTCGTAATATCATTAATAACATATTCCTTTTTTTGTACCTTAAAGCCTTTTTGTACCCGAAAGTATAGGCAGAGGCTATTACGCCTAGAATCGCGAATTCGTACGTGTCATATAGAATAGGTTGCGGACCCTTTTGTAATACATCGTACGCAATATTTTCAGTCATTGATATTTGTCCTAGTAGGTAAGAGGAAGATGGATGCCATTAGTCTGACTAAATCTCACGACTTCTTGATTCTGAGGAGGGTACATCTGCCCTCAGACTGCCGAGACGAATATAACTGTACTTTTGAAAATAAAAAAAAACAAAAATTAATGAGCACCTGAATCAGAATACTCAAATGATTTAGAAGTGTGTCGCTAAACCACAAGACTATTGACACTACAGTATATTACCAAGACCGGTGGCACTTTTTTTTTATAAATATCACATAATTTTACAATCTGTTATAGATATACGATTCTGTATGTGTATTTTTTTATTCGCGTATATCATAAGCTGGTAGTACTCGTCCCCTAAAAGCTGACGTCTATATGCAATATAGTATCTAATTTGAATTGCAAATCGTACCCCTCATGGTGCGTCTGCGAGCGTATCCACAAATATACGTCTGACCTGGTGAGTTAAGGATGCATTATTTGTCTGCACCCAATGTTTTACTAATGTTAATATATTAAACTAGGTTAGATATGTTAAAAAGCAGCTTTATACCTGTGTTAATCAAACACCCAATTACAGAATACACATAAATACATAACTTCACGCTAAATCCCTTGCAGGGTAGGCAGAGGGAATGGAGCACCATAAGGCACGGTTCTTACACAACTCACTCGCTTCGTTGACTTCATAACTGTTTTCATGCACGCGCGTCAGTTTTTGAGGCTCCTAACATCACCTTCCTCCAGAACACGTTCTATTTGGTCAGGGAATGTGTATCTTGGCCGTCCTCGACTCCTACATCCATCCCCTTTTTCATTGTGTATCTGCTTAGTCAATCTTGCATCGTCCATTCTTTCTACATGTCCTAACCATCGGAGCATGACCTTTCTTACTTTTACTGAATAATTATTAAATAATAACTTGAACAGAAGAAGCGTAAAGAAGTTTCACGGGTGCTTACTAAAGTCAAAGTAGTTTCATTTCTATAGGTCTTCACAGACACTTAAATAGATATTAATTTAAATGTAATATGCAATGTGAAAATTGTGTAATACTAACTAAGTACTGTTAGTATTGAAACCGGTTAAATTTTAAATCTAGATTTTTTACGTCAAAGTAAATATTCCAATTCATCATTTTCTTCACCTTATCCCGCTCTAAGTAAGGTCGACACAACATGTCATCCTTTCGAACTATCCATCCTGTCAAAGGATTTGGCTATGGTTTTACAACCGGCCACCTGCCTGACATCAACCTTCCTTAGGAATGTTTTCGTTGGTGGTTTATCCCACCACCAGGGATCGGCACAAAATGTCATCCCCCATGCACCAATATTGCATGATTGCTGATATTCTAGTTTACTAATAACTTATTAACAGACATTATATTAATCATAAATTGTATTATTTCAAAGATATTATAGCGCTATGACACAATAAGTTTTAATCTATTTTTTTCTATCCAATATTCAATTCATTTTTCATTTAAAATTGTGTATAAAGGTTATAATAATAAATTGCATTTTCGATGAACACGTTAGATAGCAAATAAATATATTGTTTACTTACTTCCAGTGAATGAGTCTTGAGGTCTTCGTGCTGCGTTCGTCACATTCAACCCGTTCGGGAATCTTCTGCACAATTCAATTCGCAAACATATTAAAAGAAAATAAACAATATAGATTTCTGTAAATTGATTATCTACTCTTGTTAGACAATAACGATTATTACTCACGATTATCACTATTCCTGACTCTATAACAGTCTAAAAGTAATAGATTTTATATTAAAAAACTTGAAAAACTGTTTCAAATTCATTTCTGCTATTGTTAAAATTGTTGTTATCATTCAGCCAATTATTGTTATTCATACATACTAACATAAATTATTAGTAATAAATTAAAAAATAATACGTTACTTCACGACGCAATCATCAATAATTACTTGCAAAGTTAATTACTTATCTAACCAATATCTTTTTAAATTAAATTAGATACTCTTTTATAACCAGCTTATTTTTTTCAGCTTATTGTCATGTAATAATGCAATCGTGCATAAATAAGCCTTTAATTTGCTTTATAGTATACAGTTACCATCAGTTTTGGACATTTCCTGACAAATTAGATATATCACATAAGACTTTGACCGACTCCTTTCTCCAAAGAGTATCCACAGGTTCCACAACTTTGCTATCAGAATGTAGTATTTGTTGTACCAGAAAATAAAGCAAATTTCCGCTAATGATATAGTCTTTCATTACAATAGCCAACGTCATTGATAGTGGATGGTGGACATCAGCGTGCTCTCATTCTAGTTTGTTCGTGATGTCTATAGGAAGTTGCTATTGTTTGTCTGTGTGTAAAGTTTCGAGTCTATTGACGTGCCGATAACAGCGCCTATGTACTGCTTACAAAAGGTTTCCTAAGTGCTAAAGTTAATTATTATACTCACATCAATGCTGCAAATCAATTACATTATGGAATTATTAGTTTCTTCACAAAAATAATTTGGAGAAAACAAAAAGGATTACATTAATTAACAATTAATTATATCAATAGATAGAATAGAATAGTCTTTAAATGTTCGGTTCTATATTCTTTTTGAATTTCACGTGGTTTTAAACCCAAATAAAATATTTAAACGATTTCAGAATTTATGGCTTCACAGCCTTTTAGTGAAATTTTATGTTTAGGCAGAAATTTCGTTGTTCAGATATTGATTATTTTATTCGCGGCAAGATAAAATATCCCTTTCGATGTTTAATGACTATTCAATTGAGTAAACTATAGACCGGGATAAATTGTTATCTATAACGTTACATTCTGAAGTACAAACCGACGAGCGTGTGTGACTTGGCGTAATGTCAAATATAAGAATAAAACATATTATAATAATTTAATAAATTTATGAGTATATAATTTATTAACATTAACGGGACTCTCGTATAATATAACAGGTGCGCTTTAGAACGATCTATTGGAACTATGTTACATTAATAAAGTGTCGTCTCGTTGGTCGCTTTTGTATACAATATGTATGCTCAGTGCATTAGCACCCCCCGTTTATAATAACAAGCTTATACAAGCACGGCGCTTGTTGTTACTTATTTATGAAGCTACATCGCGGACGTGACGTAGCCGGCTCGAATTCATTGTTGGTCATACATCTACCTACCTATTCTAATAAACAATTATTTATCCAATATTAATTAAATATCAATATATTGAACGCGAGTATCAACATTAAGTTTTCGACATGCAGAATTATTCCTTTCCAAATTTAAATGGTGTTGAAACCTATTGCCATATCTCAGGTATATTATTGTTAGTCATCTGATAATATCCTAGCTGTGTGCTAAGAATCCATTCCGGAATTCAAGCGGGATGCTGACCTCCAGACCACCGAGATCGGAAGATTAGTCTTTTTTATACTGTTCAAACCGTACGGAAATAAGGTGGCATTGTTTTTTTTTTTAATTTTTGTATTAGCTTATTTGATCAGTCAATATCGTCGGTGGGCAGGCCCAAATTGATGTAAACATAATTTTCACAAACCAAATGTTTGTACACACGCGGAGATTGAAGCCGCTGTCCACTGCGCGGCAGCCAGTGCTAATATCCGCTATACCTCGGGGCTCATTCGGTTTAGTAACCGGAAGTTGATGGTTATACCGCGTCGTTTTGTCTGAGCAATTATTGATACAAGGAATTAATTAGTTGTATTCCTTGTATACCTTTTGATTTATTCAGATACTATATATTGCCAGTGACACATATATAAAGTATGGCAAATATGTTACCGAAGCTTATATACAAAAAACGTATTCTTCCTGTAAGTAAAATTCAGCAAAAACAAATTCTTAAAACCCAAAATAAGTAGGCCTAAAGCCTGCCTTTCTTAACTTGAAAGAAAACTGTTTTATGTCATCACAACGAGACGTTTAAATTTTATTAACTATCTGGATAACATCAGCATTGTTTATTATATACAAACATTGTGCCCGGTATGGCAATAGGTTCGCCACCAGTTCCATTTGGGACATAAACATAACTGAGAGACGAGGCCTAACAGCCACTGCCTACAGTATGGGGTAGAAAAAGCCGTCAAGTTATAAGTTATGTTCATTAGTTAATAAGTAGAAGAAGATATAAAGGCCGGCCAGATATTACGTCGTGTGCTGCCCTCTATAGAGAAATTTCCTATTAATCATTAATGAAAATTGCAATACATATAACGTCTACGTTTAAATATTTAAAGACGTAGTTTTCCTCATCGGGATACGGGGTCGGGCCCGGCGTAATGGTGCTGCTGAATTATTTATTATGAATTTTATGATACGTCTCGCGCGCGCCCCCACCTCCTAAATAATACTTGTGATTTTCTTGGGGGTAGGGTGGTAGGGGGTAGGTGCATTGTTGTGATGGGCGATATCAATTTGTGTGAAAAATAAAATTGTCGATATTCTAATTATAAATCTTGCAATTTCTATGCTTTGCGAAAACAGTTGCAATAGATTTTTTTAAATCATCTTTGCACCGACTTAGATTTCACAATCATTGAAGACATTCATTCATGCGTGGGTTTTTAAATTACTATTTATTAATTATTATTTATTACTAGCTTTTGCCCGACGCTCGCATTTTGACAGTTATTCCTACCTTTTTCCAACTAATATTGGTGTGTTATTCCATATTCGTGCCCGGGATTCGACCTGCTAGTTATCGATAGTAATATAGTGTTTATTTAAAGCTCTGTCTCATCACTACATTAGGACATAATGAATTTTAAATAGCTATTTCTGTATTTTACTTAATCTTATTTTATACGATTCGGAATATTTTATAATGTAAAAAGGACTGAAATTCGCTGGATCAATTAGTGCTATAATAATACAGCAAATAGAGAGATAATGTACATATATCTAGGGGTGCTAGCTCACATTACTGACTGTTTGGAATTACATGGAAATTTTATTAGTGAGTTTAACTACAGCTTCATTAAGCTTTCGAACACATTTAGACTCATCTATTTACAATCGATATTTCGTTACTGACGATGTGGCGTCTTATTTAACAATAGATTTATTATATTATTATGTATTATGCAAATATCAGATAGCGATCAGTTTTAACTTTAAATTGATGAATTATTATAGTATATACCTAAAGTCTAAGTCTCGGTGGCACAGTGGTCGAGCACACGGCTTCTGATCCAGAGGTCCGGGTTCGATTCCTGACACTGGCTCACACCAATGACTTTTCGAAATTGTTTTCGGAAGTTATGTGCAATAAATATCGATGACTTAAAACTTTGTGCCCGGTATGGCAATAGGTTCGCCACCTATTCCATTTGGGACGTGAACATAACGGCGAGACCAGGCTTACAAACTGCTGCCTTTGGGTAACAAAAGGCGTGAAGTTATGTTATGTTATATACCTAAATGAACATTCTGATTGTTCTAGATCTTTTGTTATCTATGATCGGCGCAACATAAACGAAATCATTCGCATGAATAGGTTTTATACTAAAATGGTAAACTTTTTGACTGGCAAGAGTTTGTTTATTTTTAATTATTTTAAATTTGGAAAACTGATTTCTGGTATTTTTTTTTTCAATCTCTTTTTTTGATTGCCTTTCGAACTTTCGAAGCTTTAAATATATTAATTTCTGTAATTTCTATTTAGGCATAAATATATTTGTTATTTAAAATCGCCGCTGTTATATCTCGCGTCATCCTCTTCGCGTCGCTTACAATTATTAAATAATATTTAAACAACTTTTGTCATATACATTCGTAGTTCTCAAGGCTTTCTCAAGGATAATAATATGAATAACATTTAAACAACTTTTAGGATTATATCGCGTTTATTTATTACTTATTTTTATTTATTTCCCGACGTTTGAGTTTCTCGTGAAAATGATCTCTGTAACGATTTCGAAACGTCGGGAAATAAATAAAAATAAGTAATAAATAAACGCGATAAAATCCTAAAAGTTGTTTTAGTGTCATGAACGTGATTCGCGAAAGTCTTAGACATAAATAGTGAAATATATATATTTGGTACATTTGATTTAAAATTTAAATCACAATAGTTAGCTACTAATAGCATTATCTGAAAGCATTTTGGCTATACGAAAATTTGGGGCAAAACAAAGAGTGATTCAGTCATGCTTGGGAGGTGTGCAATTTTCATATTACGCTTAGAGCCGATTTGGCTATTGTACGAAAGCTGATTTTCAATGCAATTAGTATCACTTAGTATTCTAGTCTTATGAGCAATATCTGTGCTGTTCTGTTTCATCAAGTTAAAATATATTAGGCACATGATGAGATTAATTTTGGGGAAGCTATTTTCAATTAAGAGTGCGAGGTTGATTTAGGAATGACGATTAAAAAAATAATAATGACTGATATATTTTTTTTTATATTGATTTTTTATTGATAAAATAATAATGATGATAATAATATGATTAAATTCTAAATAATTTGCCTCTGAGAGTCGGAGTTTATGTGTCATATCTATAGTGTTATTGGTATTAAAATTTCTACGGCTTAGTATGAGTTCGATTCTCTGACTCTATTATATACCTACAGAATCAACATATTTTACTTGAACATCTAGAACAACTAGTGACGGAAAGTAGTTTAACTTAGTATTTGGTATATTATTTTTTGTAAAAATATCATGATTAACAATGAATATTTTAATATAGATAATATTTTATCGCTTTTGTGCAAATTAATATAAAGAAATGTAGTAAAAAATACCCTGACACAATTTTCCGTTTTACAAAAAAGAGGTCAGTGATTTGGATTACTCATTTCTTATAATAAGCTTCTAGAAGTATGGTATAGCGCAGATCAGATAAGAAATCTCAAAGAGGTAGTCTCAACTGATGTCATTGAATACGATTTTAATCTATTATCAGGAAAGACAGAACCGTTTTTGTTAATTTTAATAGTAATATTTTTCAAGTCTAAACACATATCATATAATCACCTACCAACTTTATTCACTATATTATGTCTGTTCTAAATTCACTCAATAAAGACTGACATTACATTACAGACCTGTAGACAACGTAGTCGTGAATAAAACACTGCCCATATTCGCTCTTCTATCACATTAATAGTTTTAAAAATAAACATGATGTGCTAACATCGTAACAATACATGCGTCGTGTTAATTATCTGCATCGACGGCAGTATACGACAGGTATTGGTAGGGAGAATTGGGGGAGAGGAGTTGGGCAGTGGCTAAGCGCTCGGGGAGTTGAGTTTGTCGAACAAATGCGCATGATTAGCCTCACTTTGTCGCTGTAGCCCGGTGCCGATACTGATTTGAGAACAGTTTTATAGACACACCTCCGTGTATATTTTAATATACATCCCTATAGGAAAGCTATTCGCATTATATACCCGCTTTCACTATTACAGCGGGATTAGTCTTAGATTTTAAATTGTGTACCTTCTATAAGTATATGAACTTTGACATTGCTTTTTATATTTAGTACAAATTTGCAATAACTTATTAAATAAATTCGAATGAAAAACAAATAGGTTTTTTTTACTGTTATTTTGATAATATATTTATATCAGATCCGAGTACTAATATTACTTCTGATATTATGTGTGACAAATTTCATCGATTGAGAATGTTTCTCCCCATATATGGCAGTAGTCCGCGCTGCCCCAATACGGCCTGTCAACGTAGAGTGGTAATGATAAACAAACTCGATAATTCAACGCTTTAACTTCACGCTTTTTTCTACCGGAAGATGTGGGCAGCGGCTGTTAAAGCCTCGACTCGCCGAATCGTAACGCCATGTCCCAAATGTATGGCGAACCTATTGCCATACACCGGGCACGAAGTATTTCATAGTAATATTTTTTAACATTTTATAAGTGTTAAGTTCATTAGTAAAATTATAATCACGATTTTAATTTACAGCGCCATGTCCAATGCTGGAAATTGTGTAGAAAATTAATTTGAAAAAAAGAGAACAAACAATAGTGAAAGAAACATTAGATCTTTAACAGTGGTTACTAAACAACATCGCTAATATGGACATACCTGCTAGATCTATTGTCTAGATTGTACGTATCTCTCCGGGAATGTACGTGCAGATCAACTGACTTGCTCCTAATTCACTTTTAGACCGCACTACGGGATTTCCTGGTACACAATACGCAATCAGAACATGCGGGAAGGCCAAACATCGATAACACACGCCACACCACTATTTGCTATCGTCATGCCATATAGGGTTTGTTTTCAGTTACTACTCTTCGTGAAATACAGCAATTGTCAGCAGTTCTCTATTACATACAATGGCATATTATACTTACATCATTAGATATGATCATTGAGTTGAATTGTAAGAGAGTGTAAAGGTAATGAAGGGCATTTTCCCCACGGTTCGGCCAAGTAGGAGGGATGGATGATGCAGCAAGATGTAGGAGGAGTCGTGAACGGTAACGATACATTCTCTGTGACCAAATTAAACGAGTGTTTGACAAAGATGAGATCAGTAGTCTTAAAAACAGACCAGGCGTCTATATGAGTTATGAAAGTCAAATAAGTGAGTGAGGTGTGTAAAAATCGTGCCTTGTGACGCTCTAATCTGTCTGTCTACAGTAATGCCTTATGTATATGATCAGATATCAAATCTCTTCAAGTATTATAGATTCGAATGTGATTTTATACGTTTGTCACACCTTCACGCTTTAAATGCTCAATCATAATAAGTTAATGTTGTTTATCATCAGTGCTCAAGTGAGTAATATTCGGTGTTCTCAATGTCCAGGTCGCTTATCAATCAGAGAGCTTTATATAATCTTAGTTTAAATTGAAGCAAATTGTCGTAGTATTGATAGCTATATTAATTGATAGTGAATTAATACAGAACGTCTAGACAATCGATGGCTCGCCAGTTTCAGTACTGCACTTCTAATGTAGACATCAATTTGACTAATTTGATTTTATTATAACATTTATTTTATAAGTTCTAAGTATGCCAATTTCTTTAATTACTTTGCACGCGTATAATTGCTTGATTTGAGACATTAGTATAAACCGGGATACGAAATGGGGTCCTCTGAGAACATCAACAA
Organism: Euproctis similis; assembly: GCA_905147225.2. Lineage (NCBI taxonomy): Eukaryota > Metazoa > Arthropoda > Insecta > Lepidoptera > Erebidae > Euproctis > Euproctis similis. Next base: position 8,572,522 of record LR990107.1, read on the forward strand.
AGCGGAATGACCTCGAGACCTCCAAAATTAAGTAATAGAAATATAAATTAATGTTTTGACGATACCTCTTCGAACATAATTTGGATATTCTACGAAACGCGTAGCATTCGTAGCTCCGTAGCAAAACAAAACTTACTTGCAGCTCTAAAGTATTGGGCATGAGCAACAAATGCTATGTTTTTTACCACTAATGATGCGAATTTTACTCTTTAAATATATAATTATTGCAATTTACTTAAGTCAATTTACAAATTTACAAATCGCCCCGTTGACTCATTTTATCTAATAAAAAGAACGCATCAAAATCCGTTGCGTAGTTTTAAAGATATAAGCATGTGAGGTGACAGATAGCGGATAACTACTTTATTTTATACTATGTAATGATTTGAAACTCGTAATTTTAATTTAAAGGCTTTAATGGTGTTCTATCTGGAATGACTAAATATAATTGATGAAAATGATTTCAAAATTCTGTCATTACTTTTTCATCTGAGTTATATTCAGCATTAATATTATATTGCATGATAATAATAACCAAAAAAAATTTTGTAAATTTAATTTAAAAAAAAAATTCAAAGCACACAAGACACTATGTCAAACGACTACAACAGTTTTGAGGCATGATATTCTACTGAAATATAGTTTATTTATTTCATAGAGAACCACCTTATCAAACTCTCGAGCTCCGTTTTATTGTTTCTGAATTTCCAATTCCCCATTTTTTATATTTACCTTTTTAGCTGTACAACGGTAAAAAACATATAAACATATGTCACCAATGTACAGACATACCCATTAACAAATTCACTTCAAACATAACCTATAATTATATAAGTACTACATATAAATTATTAATTTAATAGATACTGAAACTAGTTAACAGTAGACGACCGGTATATATAACGGGTATTGTCTGCCGTATTAGATAAATTGCGTGGATACCTGCCTTCATAATTGCAGAATATCCGCTTTTGATATTAGTATCAATTAAGGTATATGTAACCGATGCAAATTGGTCCACAATTGACATGTATTTTACCAATATCGTTGATTAAGGAAACTAAAATTACATAAATAGCGAAATTATCTCCTAAATGGAAACATATGGCGGAACCTATTGCCATAAACCGTGCACTATCTTGTTACTTATAGACACAGACATAACTTTCGTGTTAAGAATTTCGTAAGGTTTATGGATGGATGATCGGATTCGATTGCAGAACTTCATAGATTCCGAATTAAGGTACTTACCACCAGACCATTGAGACAACCAACTGCTTTATATTATAAAGAGGTACAAAAATTTAAAATCACCTGTGACTGGTGAAATAGAAGAAAATAAATAGATGAAAAGAAAGAAGAGACATATCGTTCAGTACATAATATCCTGATATTTATTATAGATTCGTATCAGTTAAAAACTCCTGACAATAATCCTATTAAATTCTTTTCACTATTCAACAAATGCTACAGTAAAATTACCTTTAAACAAAAAATTATCCGCATTCAAAGATAAACCAGCGTTTAAATTGTAACATTTTTTTTTCTGGAAATGTGTGTTGATTTATGAAAAATGTATTGATCGTTCGGTATTTCCTATACACCTACGGGTTATCGCAATCTGTACTGAACACTTAACCATCAACTTAATTTCAAACAATATTGGACTACCGTAGAGAACACGTCGGTTTCCAATTATTGGATTTGTGGTAAGGCTTGAAAACCCGGACGTCTACCAAACTGTATTGTCCATCTATGGTAAAATAATAGTTATATAACAGCAACTCGCTCGTAACATAATTTTATGAACAATGACTTTAATATTTCGAATACAATTTATACAGCGCCATCTATATTCATTCATGGATATTAATCATGCCATTCTTCGATGAATGATGAATGAAAATAATATGAAATTAATATATTAGGTTATATACTAGATGTTTAATTTTAATTATTTTTTATACCTTTCCGTTACCTAGTCAGGTAGTTAGTAAGGTATATTTTTGTTATTTAAATTTTCATATAACAATTGCCCAAAACAGAAAGTCTCAGTCTGTTTTTTTCTCATCTCTCTCTCTCTCTCTCTCACACAGACACACACACACACACACACAGCCGGCAGTAATGAAACTCTAACGTGAAACTGTAATTGTTTACGTCAATATGCAATCATTTTTGTTTCAACAAAAATTCTTTCTATTGTATTCTGATGTCTATTTAGAAAACTCTGTATCACGACTCGGTTCACTGTAACTCATCGATGTTGTGTTATTGTTATCGATATGTTTGTTAAGATTTCAAAACTCGTCCCCCTCACCTACCCCGTACCCCACCCCGCCCATAATGTGTAATGCCTTTACAGTTAAAATGTAAACTATCATTGTCCATAAGCTGTTATTGCAGTAACTGGATACGGTGTTTACCTGCTGATGTTCACTTGTGAGGCTTCATAGAGGAGATGTTGTTTATATTATAAGTTGCGATTCCACTAAATTAAGATTTTTTTAATTATTTCATTTTCGTATCCTAACAACTAATTTTGTTTTAAAATAAAACCGGACTATGGATGGCACAGTAGCTGACTCGTCGAAATTAGCACCAACATATTATGTAGTTTAATCAATTAGATTTCAGGGCTCTGCTCCTTTCGGTGGAAGCGTGATAATATGTAGCATTTGTCAATATTTTTTTTTTGGGATAAGAGGGCAATTGAGCAGGCGTGTCACCTGATGGTAAGAAACCAACGCCGCTCATGGACACCAGCAACACAGGTGTTACTGTTGCGTTGCCTACCTTTAAGGGATAGGGGATAGGGAATGATCGGGAAGGGGGTGGGTCTCCAGGTACCTCTCTCACCGAACGAAACGCGGCATGAGCTACTTTACGTCGATATTCTGAGATGTAGTGATATTTCACCGGTCGACCCGCCCCATTCATGCAGTGAACTGCATAAGGGACTTAGACGTTGAACAATACCCAACTCAATACAATGTTTCAACTCGGGTAGAGATCAAACCCACCTTGAATTCTTATAACCCATTCGAGTATCAATGCTCCACGCTTGTAACAAATATTAAACAAAATATAAATTAATAGCACCGTTACATAGTATAAAACAAAGTCGCTTTCCGCCGTCTGTCCCCGTATATATCTATAAAACTACACAACGAATTTTGGTGCGTTTTTTTAACATATAGAGGTTATCAACGGGGTGGTTTGTATGTGTAATTCGTATTTAATAAAAAAAAGTGATAATTATCGAGATTCAGCACTTTAGTTGCAAACGCTGGCTGAAACCTAAGAGATGGGTCAAAACTATGTACTACATTATTATGCACCTTAATTAGGTCTACAAAAAAGTTCGAAATTGTGAATGTCCAACTCTTAGAGATAACCCACTGTGACTATTTTTATTTCTTTTCTGAGGCGGAACAAAGTTCAGTGGGTTACCTTGTAAATAATAAACGTAAGAAAACACTTATTGTTAATATATTAACTCCAGACTCAGAATTTCTTTAGGTATTTTTTACTCAAACGTCTCTCAAACTCAAGCGACTAACTCCGATTTTACGGCAGTTAGTCTTACCGGATAGATTTAATTTGGAGTGGTAGAATTAATATATATGTAAAATATATTTTCCAATTAAAATTGTCTTTGTGAAACGACTCTTTGTCCGTTGTCGTTTCAGACTTTCAGGCACATTTAGCACAAATAACACTAATATAAACTGGAATCGAACGTGGTGTGCTATCGATTAGGAGCCGGCGTTCACAATTAATGACCTGCATGTCCCAGGCCCCAACAAAGCTATGGCAAAACAAATAGACGCCCAACGCGCCTCCCCGACATATAGGATGTTTCGAATTAATAGTTTTAGAAGAATATATAATAATATGTTGAAATAAATAATCTTAATCAAAAATATCGAGATTAATTACTATTTTTGATAAAATTTACTGGGATGATAATATTTTATTTCACATATATATTTATTACACGAAGAAAAGTTCTCACAATAATTTTATTTGCTATATAAATCTTTAATTGTTTACCTGTGTAATTTTAATCTTGATTAAAGGGTATATCATCTATGTGTATATATATTATCCTTTTATACTGTCAGTCGCACTGACAATTTGACAATGCGCCAATTTTTCCCATTTTTCATATTGATAAATTTTCACATAATTTTTAATAACTTGTGTGTCTATTTACGTAAAACGCTATCACACATATATCACCACAAACATATGAATTTATTAAAAGTATATGTTTCTCAAACATTTTATAACACTCTGTATACACAAGTGGTATGGGGTGCGCTCGGCTAGTGTGCGTATTGTATTTATGTGTGCGTAGTTTTAGGCAGCGGCATCGTCCGTGCTTAGACAATTTTAGTATTACTCGTCGGAAATAATGCGCGCCCTGGTCATACACAATGCGAAGTGGCTTTCAGACATTTATGGGAACACCCCCTATGTAAATGCTAACAAATCATTTAGTATTGGAACTCAATCCATGTATTGTAGACGAAAAATCCCTTACTACTATACGAATTGACGTTATCTTGTTAATCGGGATGTTGTTTCGGACTGATTTTTGTCAATATCTCAATAATAATTGAACTATACATACCCATTAAATTTTACATAAAAATACGTAGTATTTAACAAAAAAAATTGCCTTCAGTCATTAATAATTCTTGCGTGTCTTGACATGATCTGCATCGAGCCATCTCCCATAGCTCCATATCCATTGCGTATCAGGATATATTATTATCTTAATCAATATAAATAAAGTGTTATACTGCATAAACATTCTTAGAATTAGTTTTACTTCCACCTCGATTTTGGCAGACATATTGATATCCAGTTCAGTTCTTTCGTTATTGGCGAGTATGACCCAACTAGTCACTTTTGGCCATTATTATACGGCTAACTTTGTGATAATTTTCAAGATCGCGTCATATTTGTATTCTAACAATACTAACAGTCTTGACGTATTTCAAATCGCCACATTGCTACTACTAGAAAGGTTATAATAGGCAGTCAACTTTAGAAGTTGGAAATATTATATTATCGCGTACTTGCCTTATAGATTTTCGAAAAAGGATTTTTTCACGGCAATGCAAATACCAACGAAAACGCTCTTGAAAAGAACAATTTTTCTCTGTTTTTCCGACCTATTTAACCAATGCTTTGCTTCTAAAAGTCACGTCGTGAATTTGTTAAACTTTCTATTGACTCTCTCACATCATTAAATTGAATTCTATCATTATCTGATATAATGAGTTTTTTTTGCAATTTCAACTTTATTTTATTCAGCATAGAAAAAGTATTTTTGAACAATCTATTATTTATAATAGAAACGCTCAACTGTGTGTGTAGGTAGGTAAGATAAAAACCGAGTGCCATTTATAGATGTTAATTGGATCGGAAACTTTCTGATATAAGCAATAGAAGCCTGACATTTTTAATTATAAACACAATCCATATATCTTTCATATTAAATTCTAGCTGATCCGGCAATTTTTTTTTCGCTTCGGAAGCAATAAATCCCTACTAATATTATAAATGCGAAAGTAACTCTGTCTGTCTGTCTGTCTGTTACGCTTTCCCGCTTGAACCTCTCAACCGATTTTGTTGAAATTTGCCAAAGACAATCTTTAGACCCTGAGAAAAGACATAGGCTACCTTTTATTGCGACAAAACGGGATAAAGAGGTTGAAATAGAGGTTGTAAGTTTGTATGGGATTTCTTAATTTTAAAAGATAAAACCATGAAACTTTATATTTAAGAACTTGATAGGAAATAATTAAACATTAGTTCTAGCGTTTTTGCAATTTCGACCTGGGAGGGGATGAAATAGGAGTTGAAAGTTTGTTATTATTAATTCTAATGGAGGCGAAACGAAGTTCGCTGGGTCAACTAGCAAGTAAATAAAAGTTTTCTAAAAAAAATGTATATATAGGTAGCTGGTGTTATAAGGATAAACTTAGTCCTTATCACATCAACTACCTGCCAATAAAAGTCCCGAAGAAACTAGCAGACAGTGAGAGAAAATTTTATATTTAGTTCTTAGATTTTCGCGAATCATATTCATAACATGAAAACAACTCTTTATGGATTATGTCGCGTTTATTTAGAACCTATTTTCTATTTATTTCGGACGTTGCGAACTCTTTAAAGAGATCGTTATCACGAGTTCGAAACGTCGGAAATAAATAGAAAAAAAAAGATTCTAAATAAACGCGATATAATCCATAAAGAGTTGTTTTAATGTTAAGAGATGTTAAGATTTTCGTTAAAAAATACATTTTTTGTGTTAATTTATTCATATATAAATTTAGTAGAAATCAGTTATTGCAATATTACCAAGTGACACTTGAATTTTATTTTTATGTATAGCTTAATACTTTCATTATTAAGTTGAGAGTTGAGTGTAAGAAAAGTATCATTCGATACGTCACTGGCTTGTTGTAATGCCGGTGCATTTTGCGTTACGCATTGTGCGAAGATTATGACAGGCTCGTCATTTCCGTCCCCCAGTGTACAACCACCCTAACTACGTCAGTTACTCTGTGAGAACATGAAGAGCCGATTGTCGAAATATAAAAGCTTGCTTGTCTCCTTTTGTTCTGTACCATGGACAGCGGAAGAATTCGCGTATTTTTTTTCATTTTTCAAATGTTATTTCAACACTGTCCATAGACACATCAATTCGAATTTCAAAATGAATACCTATCAATATGACGTTTTTAATCTATGTTACTTTCATGTATATCTTCTTATAAATGTTTCTATATTTTTTTATTATTATAGCTTTTTAAATATCCCGTTTTCATTGTATTATTTACGAAAAAAAAATGCTTTGTGTGTTTTTTTTAGGAATCCATCAATTGCACTAGAGCTGGTTTCATAGTTATCTATGGAACTTACGTTATTTAAAATTACATAACAGCGGACTGGAAAATTGTTAGTTTTCCTACCTAGTAAGTTATTGTTGATATTTCGTTTTACTACGCAAAATATAGTCGTGAAATTTTATTAATGATTTATAAATCAATCAAACATCGCTTAACAGAAAAGCAGTCTCAGATAATTCCGTATATTATACTAGTGATGTAACGAATTTTCGCATTCGTATTCGCCAATATTCACTTCTTTTTGGGTATTCGCATTCGCAAAAAATATTGCGAATGTTTAGCGAATATTTTTAATAACAAAAAATAAAGAAATTATACATAGCAAGATGATAGGAAAAATGAGCTTTATATTTTATTTAATATTTTACCCTCTTAGATTAGTATAACAAGTATTATTTTATGGATCAGCCATTAGTTATATAAATAACTGCACGTGAAGTCCCCTGCGAGGTAGGCAGAGAGAACAGAGCGCCATAAGGGACGATTCATACACGCCTCACTTGTTTCTTTGAGTGTCATAAATACTGTCATACACAGTAGTCGACCTTTAAGGCTCCTGACATCACCTTCCTCCAGGATTCGTTCTATTTGTATGTTGTAGCAGTCTGCGTATCCTACATTCATCCGGTTTTGCATTGTATTATCTGCTGGGTCAATCTGGCATCATCCTTTCGTTCTATATTTCCGAATCATCGGATTATTTCTTACTTTAACATCGACACACTCTTTCAATACTTTTTCCTACCTCGCAACCTTGTTTTCGACGCGATCAGCGAGAGACACTCCGCAGATTTTGCGCAGTACCCTCATTTCGACTGCGTTTAAACTTTCGTGCAAACCCTGCCATACCCAACTCGAATCGATTTTAATCAAATTTTCATACCGTATGCAGTTTGATCCAACTTAAAAGTTTCAGTTAATAATTTTTTATAAAATTGCAACCGCAAGATTGAACATGAGAGCGTTACATCAGGAAAAGACACGTGTTATTAAGTATGAAACTTTTTCAAAATATTCTTCTACGAGTGATATTAATAATTAAATAATTGCAAATAACTGATTTTGATGAAATTTTGTGTGCATTTTAGGTCTGAGAATTATTCGAATGCGTTTGCGAAGGCTTAAAAGAAATATTTGCATTCGCATTCGCGAATGTCCGAAATCCAACATTCGTAACATCACTAGTATATACTTACTATGATAACATTGAAACAGCTTTTTACGGATTATATCGCGTTTATTTAGAACTAATTTTCTATTTATTTCTTTTTGTTCATTACTCGTGAAAATGATCTCTGTAAAGAGTTCGAAACGTCGGGAAATAAATAGAAAATGAGCGATATCATCCATAAAAAGCTGTTTCAATGTTATGAATGTGATTCGCGAAAATCTAAGAAATAAATACTTACTATAAATAACAAAACTGTATGTTTTAAAAAGCTTCAGTTTAAAAAGTTAACTTGATTGTACTGAACAAATTGATAGAACGTCAAATCGCACCGATACTTGAGGCATGAGAATGCTTTAGAAACGCAAAGATATTTCTTTATCACCATGAAAATATGTCGACATTTCAATTAATACGAAAACCGATAGCATCCGCCGCCACCACGTCTGTCGTTGAGGTAAAATTAACGGAATGTCTGTTCACTAATAGCCAGTGGCCTCGAGCTATATCGGACGAACTGCAAAATCTCGAAAATCTCAACATCAAAATCCTACGTAAAATGGAATACGTAAGGTATTTAGCAGAATCGTTGAGAGTGGTACCATCAAATATGTGAGTTACTTTGTGCTGCATATATATACCAGATAGATACATGCCATAAGAATTTCTTGTGGGTTTCAAATTTAGATCTGAGGCTGGTCATTGTAATAAACAATAAGGTTCTTAAACATCTCACTCGCTTCTTTGACTTAAATAACTCTTGTAATGCGCTTGTCGGTTTCAAAGGCTTCTGATATCTACCGTTCGATTTGGTCACGGAAAGCGTTAGCTGTACTCGACTCCTACATCTGTGCGCTTTAGCTGTCTGCTTAGTCAACATCGTTATATAGTTACCGCGATATATGGTTTAGATTTATACATAAGAAATTACAAATTCAAATATTTGGAAAAAACATATATTCAGGCATATTAGAGAATAGCATTTTAGAGAACTTATTGTAAAGAGTATTTATACTATTTACATATTGTTTTTATTTGTCTTTTACAATTCAAGTAGATTCATGACTTCAGTTTTAATTAAGCTTATTTAAGCCGTAAATTGTATAATTTATATAATATATATTATAGATCAATAGAAAACATCCACTTTATTTATCTACTTGGTATTTTATCGTGTATACAGGTAGGTATTTTCAAGTAATTGTTTTGATCCCGTTCATTAGACCTGGCATAGAATTTTTTTATTAAAAATCTTTCTGCCGGTGTTAATTATATACACATTTTAATATAATTTTTATTTTTCCTTACAGGTAAGTACACAGTACTAACACACGGGCAGCTATTCAAGAGTTGAAAGCTATCTTTATCTTCTGAAGGTAAAACTGTGACGTCTTTTTTATTTTATATAAATCTATAAATGACTTGTCCTCTAATTTCAGAAAACCGCATTAACTGCATTGTTTTATCTTCAAATATCCCTAATTATCTCCTAGGGGTTAATCAAATTTCGATGGGAGAATCTCTAGCATCTCTAATAGAGATAGAATATCTCTCTAGTTACAGATTAGGAATTCTGTTTTAGAGGTGACAAAAAAACATGATTCTGTCCACGGTTTTGTAAAATAAAAGTACAAGTTTTTTCAAATATCAAAATCTGTCAATGTATCAATCAGTTACCAGTAAGTACAGACTTACTCTATTAGAATATATTTAAAATGCAATGTACAATGTGTATTGGATATTCAAAGAAAACTATATTTATATCACAGAGCAAATCATTTTATAGCTTTATTTAAAGCCTCACTGATCCACAAACCGGGTCAGTGAAGACCGAAGTCTGTTTTTATTTTCACCCAGATCATAGTTAGACAAAACAACTCTAGGAAAAAAAAACGTTGGTTATTTTTTATTTACTAAAATATTTGTCTACAATTCTAAATTTTACTTTATATTTAGAAATTACTGCTACGTATTGTTTTATAATTAGTATAGAAAAGTTAAAATGTCATTGGCATTGCAGGTTATTTACAAAAAGAAATAGCAGTTCAACTTTATAAAAAAGAAACACCTAGTTGAATTTCTACACAAAACACATTCGTATATTTTACACTTTTAATTCGTAGGGTAGGTATTCGCGCCAAGTGTGTAGCGGCCATTTTGAATTTCGTCGTAGCACAAACAAAACGCTTTAACTTAAAAGCAGCAAAAAGCTCGGCCTGAAGGGGGTACCTATTAACACATTACTCACACAAATGACAATGACGAACGGGCTAAAACAAAACACGTTAGTACCTACACAACGTCGAAAAATATTTAAAAAGAGAACGACGATATTGAACCGAACAAAGTTTGGCGCCAAATTTCACGTCAAAACTCTCAACTAACGTTTGAAATTTTTAAAAGCAGTAACTTTTGTTATTTTGAATTATATGTCGATGTTATATCGAATACTGCCGTTTTAGCGTTTGATATATTGATTAAGATTTGTTACTTATGTTTCTTGTTTTGTTTAGTTCAATTTCATATTATCCGTTTCTATTGCTAATGAAAATCGTGTTAATTAAATGTACATTATAAGAGTGTCCTCTTCTGAATCAGAGACAGAGATTTAATCCGGATGACACATTAGTTTCTTTTCGGAAGTGTAATAAATATCGATGACTGACAAAATTTTATAGGCTCGTTGGCGCAGTGGTCGAGCACACGGCTTCTGATTCAGAGGTCCGGGTTCGATTCCAGACAGTGGCTAACACCAATGACTTTTAGAAATTGTTTTCGGAAGTTATGTGTAATAAATATCGATGACTGAAAAACTTTGTGCCCGGTATGGCAATAGGTTCGCCACCTATTCCATTTGGGACGTAAACATAACGGCGAGACGAGGCTTAACAGCCGCTGCCTACACCTTCGGGTAACAAAAGGCGTGAAGTTATATGTATATGACTGACAAAATGGCACACAATTATTGAAATAGTATTATAATCAAACATTAGTTATTTTCATTAAAATTTGATATTAACTACTCTTGTATTAAAAAGATGAAAGACTGACAATATTTTGAATAGACTATATTGTCATTGGCAACTGTAATGGAAACTGGCATACAAAGGCGTCTCGGTGTTGAGTGGCTGCGGGGAATAAGTAGGTATAGATAGGGCAGGCGTCACCTTTGTTACCGAACGTCGAGTACGACCAAGTGCAGAGTTACACACAAATCGTGCGCTGCTTTATAAAGTGACAACATATTTCTTTTTTTAAATATTCCCTTTTGTCTATGGTTTTATGGGCGCGGCAGCCGAAAACGAAATTTACCTCATTCACGATCGGAGCGATTACGATTTTTACTGTTTTAACATGTCACTGCCAAATGAATGATTTCCGTTTATGAGATAGTGGCCAAAGTTGCGAGCGGGTCTCCTGATAATAAGCAACTAGCGTCGCTCATAAACAACTGCAAAACAGATGGTGTTAGAATTACGTTGGCGGCCTTTAAGAGAGTGGGATTTGAAGGCAGGGGAAGATTAAAAATAGGGTTAATTTTGGTGTAGCTTTTCACTCTAGCTTCTTTTTCACGAGGGTTTTCCGCCCGCATTTCGGTGTAGTAAGATTAAGTATTGAAAGTATTTGACCGGATGCAAACTATCTCTCATATGATAATCTTCCCACATCGTAGCGGTTCTACACTCTGATATCCCGACGTCGATTCCTGGCTCACACTATATCTTACAAGTGGAGATATAAGTCTTCATCAACATTTGAAAAGAAATTATTTTGATTACAATATCGCCACCCGAATATTTCTCATTATATTTAGTCAAATATGTATGTAACTTACCTTACATACGTATAGAACTACCTCACTTACAATAAAAACACACGAACAAAACATATAAAACATCATTGAGTATATTAATATAAAATTGTTTTGAGTGGGATAAAATGTGCTTACTTCGTTATCTACCACAGTTACCAACAAAATAATACTCAAAGCGATATTAATGCGCTTATAAACTTTTCGATTCACATACGTTGCTTATTAACGCTCGCAAATGTGTGTGGGATCAGTATGCTTTTTTTTTTAATTTGTTTGTAGTTCAAAACGGCAAAGTTGGACGTTGAAACTTTTTAATCGTCGACACGTGGAACTAACCGTTTGCCGTCGAGCACACAAACTGCAGGTACAGTTTTATTGCTATTACAATTAAAAAATATATTATATTACTCTTAAAACAGCTTTATAATATGTAAATACGTAAGTTAGTTCTTTTGTTATTCACACGTTTGTCTTTGTTAGACAACGTTAATATTCGAATAAATATTTCTGATGTGTAATTTAAATAGAATATATTTAAACATAATGACTAATACTATAACTGAGTTATTTGTGTGCTATGTCACTACGATATAATAAACGCTTAAGTTTACCTTTACCTCGCTGAACAGACTTCATGGAATTTATGATGGCAATAGAACAGTATATTTTGGTTGCTTCATATATTCTATATTGTTCATGCAAAATATATGAACAATTTATTGACAGCGATTCCTGAATAAACAGTATTAGTATGTCAAAAAAATGATGGCCTCTAAATGTGCCTTCCCGAAAATCTATTTCGCATGCTATTTGAAAGAGAAACAACCTTGTGAGGGGAGGGGATTGCCGTGGTGGGTGCAAGGGTGGGTGAAAAGCGGTCGCGGTAACGTGTAACACAAATTATAAATAATAGGTGAACGTTATTTTTTCGAATACATATTTCATTTTGTATTGTACGAGAGCGCGGGGCGGGCGCCGCCGGGGTGGGGGCTAAAATAAAGAGAAGCGCAATTGAATTTTTAATATTTCATGAAGAGGGACGCGAACGGGGCCCGAAGCAGTTTTAATGGGGTTACACGAAGCGTCGCGTCGCAGCGCGGTGGTCCGCGCTGGCCTCGCCGGGTTCCGCCATTCTCGACTTCCCGCCGGCACGCCCGACACCTATACCAATCGTTCACTCATTCGTTCATTACGCATAGATTAATAGAAACGCGCAATTTGAAGTGAATCACACAACGGCATTTTATTCTTTTTATTCATAAAAGAATTCCATCTAAACTTTCTCATTTTTAGTAGATAAAAATATCGATATTCTGTCTTTTCATACCGATTCGCATGTCCATTCTAGCTCATGACCTGTTTATTTGTGGTAGATGAGAATATAAATTTCCCCCTCATCCTACTGATTGGATTTTAAGTTTGAATCTAAGTCTAAATTAGAATTATTTTTATATGCGACATATCAGAAGGTAGTAAATATCTTTATCACATACTCATTTCATCTCACTCATCCGGAATGAGATTGGCATGAGTCTGGTTCTGGAATAGCGATCTGAGTATAGAACCATAAATCCATCGCGACTCACGATATGGAAGTCCGTAGGTAGGTCCGTAGGTTAGTCTTATAGTAATCTCTTAAGGACACCCATTCGTACTATTTTCTATAGCAATACCACGAAACGAACGTATATTAGTGACTGCATTCGAATTACGCGAATCTTGTTCTTGGCCGTTGTAGATCATAATACTTACTTACTAAACGGTTAAGTGTTACAATGTGTTCGCGAAGAATCAATATGTAATATCCGCCATATCGCGTGGCAGAATCGCATTGCCCATTCACCACTTGCTATTAGTTGTTATACGATCATAATATCCTCTCTGCGGTCATAATATTGTTTACTTTCATCAACGTAACTCTATCTATCTATATAATGAAAGCGGACACATTCTATTCTTTAAATAATATATACATTAGCGATGTTAACATCATTTGTATAACTAATATTAGAAATACTTCAGTAGTTTCGGTCTGAAAGTCCGTCTGAATGTAGAACACGACGAGATCCCACGACTAGTCGTGGGATCTATCACGTGATTTATGTCTATGTTACAGCCCCTACCCACCTCTTTAGGGTTGAAAACGTCGTGAAGTTACAGGTGGAAAAAAAACAGTAGATTAAAATCATTGCAAGTATTATTTATTTTATTTCCATTTTATTTAATTTAAAAACAAGAAATTATATCTATTTAAGTTCTGTATGTTGGTCCTTTTACCATAGGTAGTATGTTGTGTGTGTGAGTATTTATGAAACTAAAGAAATTCTTACTCCATCGCTCTACCCAAGGTAGTGGTAGTGGATCAATGTCCAATAATGATGAGACAAGGCAACTGGGTCACGGGATACTTCTGAGCCCAGCACTGTGACCCACATGAAACACAATAAGCTTCCGCGTAGCACTACGCAATTAAACTCTACACTAGACATAAAAATTATTGAAACAAAAGCAATGGGGGGGTCCAAGCCCGAGCCCCCCTTCCGACCCCCTATCCAATGCGGCGGCTACAATTTATCATAGCAAATAAAAATACGCAAAATTAAAAGAAGGAGCAAGAAATTGGAGCGAAACGCGACACGTAACTACGGGACGTCGAATACTCAAAATAATACTTACTGTATATATGTATATGTCTTTATTACCACCCCGACAAGAGAGCCCGAGGGTGAAGTCACTTCGGTAACCAATTAAAAAATATATATATGGCTCCACTGCAATTAATAATTAATATTTGTGATGAACTTTCAAAGACGAGTAGATAGGAGGCCAGATTTGCCTTACGGTTTATGCTCGTGAACTTCTTCTGTTTTGGGCGGTTCTGGGTTGGAGCCATTTTTTTGGAATTAGATATTTTTGATGATGATATAGTTAGCACTTTATTTTTTCCATAAACATAGTTTAAATGTATTATCATTTAAATGTGTAACACCTACATATAACATACAATTGTGATAAACATAATAAATAAATGAAATATTATTAATAGATATTTATGAATTGAAATTGAATAATAAATAAAAGAAAGTTTACAAGTCGAACTTTATCGAATTAACGATAGTGACGTCAGGCCCCCATCAAATTTTCTTTATGGCCTCACAAATTACACTAATAAATTATTTAGCCCTAATCAAACTATACATAATTAACCTATAGTTATACTAGTAATTAATATATTATACATGACAGCGGCGGCCATATTGTCTATGGCTTAATTAAATATATATATATATTTACACACAGCCATATATATATTATTTATATCCCGTTATTAGTACGATGTTTAATTAATGATGGCATGTTATAGCATCTATACAGTTTTATAATTGCTTATGTTTGTTTTTAAATAAGCACCTTTTTGTGAATATAATAAGTTATAACTTTATTTATGGACATATCTGTATTCGATACATAGTTTTTATATTATTTTTGCCTATGTAAAAAGTGGTTAACTGTACATATAAATAATTATATTTGAGAATATTTTTACTTTATTATATACTACGATTATGAAAAATATTTTTTAGTTATTACAACTTCAAATATAGTAAAAATATATATGCTTATTATGCAGATATACAATGCAAAACCGGATGGATGTAGGAGTCGAGGATTGCCAAGACACACATTCCATGAACTAATAGAACGTGTTCTGGAGGAAGGTGATGTTAGGAGCCTCAAAAACCGACGCGCGTGCATGAAAAGAATTATGAAAGTCAACGAAGCGAGTGAGGCGTGTAAGGATCGTGCCTTATGGCGCTCTGTTCTCTCTGCCTACCCTGCAAGGGATTTGGCGTGAAGTTATGTATGTATGTACAACTGCAAACATTCTTCAAAAATTATTATCAAAGTCATTAAGGGTACTTAATGACTTAAATAATAATAATAACTATAAGCTCCGAAAACTTGATATAGGTAGGTATTTAGTTGATCAGACTTTCCAACAGGAAGTGGTGACACTACCAAAATTTTATTATGGCACCGGAATATCCATTCAATACAGACTCTTATTTTTTTTCTACTCCAACATTCGTCTCAATGGAACCTTCTAATTAAAGACCACTGTTTGATCCACAGTTTTGAATTGGTAATCATTTCATATCAAAGAACTTCTATTCATCCCTCTCACTGTTACCTTATAACTGGTCGATCGTCACCCGTCTGGTACCAATTAATATTTTTTTTTAGGTACCACCATAGAGTTTGATTATATTTATCAATAGCGCTCAAATGAGGTTGAATATTATCCGCGATGAAGTAGCCATGTTTTAGCTCCCGATCCAATTATTTCTTGCGAATTGATATATTATGTAAAGTCTACTTACTACTTGAGATTTGTTAAACTTATGAGCAACTTATTATTTATACTTATTGTAAATACTAGTTATTGGATTATGACTTAGGTTGCTTTAATGTTCTCGCCGCAAACAGTGATCTGTAAAATCTTGCAATATTATCACAATGAATGGATTTGTTTGTATGCAGATTTTTATATTGCTTACTTTATTATTTTTGATAATAGCACATATTGTGACTTTATTTAATACTAGCTTATCCTCGCGGCTTCGCTCGCATTGAAAAGTATCCTATGTTACTTCTAATACCTTCAAGAGTATATGTACAAAGTTTCATGATGATCGGTTCAGTAGTTTTTGCGTGAAAGCGTAACAAACAAACTTACATTCGCATTTCGTTACCGCCGGTAATACAATGGGACGGTATTACAGTATTCAGGGTTGAAACTTCATTACTGTAAAACTTCATTACTGAAGAAATATTTTTTTTTAATATAAAGTACCCTATGTTACTTCTAATACCTTCAAGAGTATATGTACAAAGTTTCATGATGATCGGTTCAGTAGTTTTTGCGTGAAAGCGTAACAAACAAACTTACATTCGCATTTATAATATTAGTATGATTATGTATTAATAATGTTTTGAATATATAATATATAACATGTCTCCTTTTTATCTTTCATGCTCATCAATGATTGTAGCTGGTAAGTGATACTTATTATTGCTGTACTGTCACTGTTGAAGTTATGTTGGTTACATTCCTGGACTGTACCTAACCTGCATGTAGAATTATTCCAGATTATTGAGATTCACTAAAATGTTAATACAGTGTATGTAATTTGTATGTGTGTAATATTGTAACCATCGCGCAGCCCCGTTTCTATTGTTTGGGGTTTGTCACGACAGGTTATCTTGTTCCCTACATCCATATAATTGGCTTTTTCCACACTAATATTTATTTAATCAAATTTATTTTTTACCAAAAACAAGTATAAATTCATATATGGTTGCTAAATTCATTTTTTTTTTTTATGGGATAGGAGGGCAAACGAGCAGGCGTGTCACCTGATGGTAAGCAACTAACGCCGCCCATGGACACCAGCAACATATATAGTGTTACTGTTGCGTTGCCGACCTTTAAGGGATAGGGGATAGGAAAGGATGGGGAAGGGGGGTGGGCCTCCGGGTACCCCTCTCACCGAACGAAACGCGGCAATAGCCACTTTACGTCAGTCTTCTGAGAGGTCGTGGTATTTCACCGGTCGAGCCGGCCCATTCATGCAGCGAACTGCTTGGCTCTACCACTCTGTTTAGCTATAAAATCTCACATCCTTTATACCGTAGAAAGCACTGTAGATATACCACTAAGATAGGCAGATCATGAACTTCTATGAGAGATATCCTACTGTTCACCATTTACCATGGTTCAAGAGTCCAGAGAACAGTTGATTATAACTTCAAATTAAAAAAGCAAATGTCAAAAAATAGAGGCAGTACTTATGAATTAAAACAATTGATATAAGAGCCATGGACCCCAGCTTAGGGGTAAAATAGGCCGACACTTCTTGTAAAATAAAGAAAAAAATAGATACATTTTTACGCTCGCAGTAGCTGAAGGCGAAAGAATCTTTTGACTCATATAATTGACGAAAATTCCTTCGGAACAGTTGACGCATCCATACTCTGCCGATATCAATGCTTTTAATATAATAAGCATATTATTATTCAAATAAGCAACATTATTAGCAATAATTATAGCACATTTAACATACACTGTTTAATATTGTTGTAACGCCTAGACGTGGCAGGAACTATCCCTTCAACTTCTAGTTACTTGTGGTTACAACACGGCGAGCGCTTAGGGACACATTTTGTTCACATACTTATTTTTTGTTTACCTATTCATGTGTTCGGTTAAAAACTTTTTTGTGAGTTAGTTTAGTTTTTTTTTCATTAGAATGATAAATGTTTTCGTATTTGTTGACACTCTTTGGTGGAAGTGGAAAAGTATTGTAAGTAACTTTTTTATTCATAAATATCGTATTTTTAGTTTTATTATTGGTGTTGGATGTTTACTTGTTGTTTGACGTATGTATATATATGTTTTGGTATTTTTGAGCGAATATATTTGTTTTTAAACATAATTCGAATTATCACGGAGGAGATTTTTGGTGAGTGAATACAAACATACATATATAATAACTTCACGCAAGTCCCTTGCGGGGTAGGCAGAGATATATTTTCTATTTTAATGCAATTACACAGTATTATAGGTTTTGTTTTTACTGTTAGTAAAATATTACCAGTAGGCATCTAACCAAAAATCATTACATATTTTAAAACCAAGCCGCTTTCTGCTATCTTATATGTTTAGGTGTTTAAAAATACGCAACGGATTTTGATGTGGTTTCAACAGGGTGGTTTGTATAATCTATGCTTTATATAATAAGGAAAAAGTCATAATGTGCAAACACTGGCTAAGGCCTCAGTGATAGATAAAAATAATGTACTAATTTAAATACACCTTGAGAAGGTCTACAAAAAAAATCCAAAATGGTGTGACCTCTTAGGGATACGCAATGACCAGTTTCATTTTTTACTATTGAAGCGAAACAAAGTCCGCTGTGTAATATAAAAACTAGTGTAGTATAAAATTAAGGAAAAATAATAATAATTTATATGGCTCATTTATATTTATATATGTGTTAAGAAAAACTACATACGTTGCGTAGTTTCAAAAATATAAATATATAAAGCTGAACCCAAAATCCCCAAACTGAACCCAAAAACCCAAAACCCAAAATCTGGACCATCGACTGTGACACTGAGATGTCTATTGTGACAATATTTTTTATTAGCTGTAGAGGCTTGTAATTGGCAATATGACTAATTTATTTGTTATTATTGTATCATTATTAGTCAAAAATATAGTCAAAAAAAATATAGGTTGACTTTTGAATACTTTCGAAATAAATTTGACATAACATAACTTCACGCCTTTTTCTACCCGAAGTGTATGTTGTTACACCATGTCTCATCGTTATGTTTACGTCCCAAATGGAAATAGGTGGCGAACCTATCGCGAATAATTTCGAAAAGTCATTGTGTAAATTTATATTGTATACTTATAGTGTGAAAATGTAAATAAACACGTACGAAACCAAGTTCACCTTTGATGTCATCACATAAGCGAACCTCTCGGAGGCTACTGCTATTACTCTATGCAGATTTATACTTACTTTGTGTCATTTTTGTACGAGCGTGCCCCCCACGCCAGGGCGGCTCGCAGTCGCCCCCCAGCGCGTTTCGTTTCACCCCCGGGGGTGGCGCTACTTAGCTGATGACTTATTAAGAGTGCATTCTTCAGAGGTGTCTGCCTGTCGCGGTGGGTTTAATGATGTGGGTGGCAAGGGGTTCCGCGACTCTGTACATCGACTATGTCCCACTTTTGTCACAATGCTTTGGATGGCGTTGTGGTTTTGCGTGTTAGACACTTTGAAACGATATCTGATGATAGGATGATATGTATGTGTTCACACTTTTCACGTTTATAATAGTGTATGAAATTTAAATGTTACATATATTGTATGTAAATAAACTATTTGATAGTTACATTTTTGTTATGTTTTACATACATCCTTGCGGGGTAGGCAGAGAGAACTGAGCGCCATAAGGCACGATTCTTACACACCTCACTCCTTTCGTTGACTTTCATAACTTATTTCAAGCACGCGCGTCGATTTTTGAGGCTCCTAACATCACCTTCCGTTCAGATCACGTTTTATTTGGTTATGGAATGTGTGCCTTGGCCGTCCTCGACTCCTACATCCATTCGCTTTTGCATGGTATATCTGCTTAGTCAATCTTGCATCGTCCATTCTTTCGACATGTCGGAACCATCTGAGCACGCCCTTTCTTACTTTTACACCGACACTCTCTTTCAAACCAACTTCCTTCTTTACAACCTTGTTTTCTATGCGGTCAGCGAGGGTTACTCCGCAGATTTTGCGCAGTGCCCTCATTTCAACCGCGTTTATCCTACTTTCGTGCACACTCTGCCATACCCGGCTCTCGCTTCCATAATTTAGCGTTGGGATCAGTATTGCATTGTGGACTGCTATCTGGGCTTTTCTGCTAATGTTTTTTGCGCCTAGGAATATGCCCAACGCTCCATTTACGCTACTCGCTAACACCACTCTTCTTTCTACATCCGCGGTGTACCTAAAAAATAATTAAATAAATATTTTCCTATATAATAGATTGTTTATTAGTAAAGTTCTAACTGTTGAAAGATGATTGAAAAATTTTACATTTATTCTAATATTTTGTGAATCAACTTTTACTATCGTGTACAATTAAGGTACGTTTTTATTTATATGTTCAATATTATTTGAAGTCGTGGTGGTCCAGTGGTCGAGCACACGGCTTCTGATCCAGAGGTCCGGGTTCGAATTCCGGCCCTGGCTCACACTAATGACTCTTCGAAAGTTAAGTGTGATAAATATCGATGACTGAAAACTTTGTGCCCGGTATGGCAATAGGTACGCCATTTGGTACGTAAACATAACGGTGAGACGAGGCTTAACAGCCGCTGCCTACACCTTCGGGGTAACAAAAGGCGTGAAGTTGTGTTATTATTTGAAAATGAGAAAAGTAAATCATCTTATTTGCCATGGTCACTGTTCAATCACATTAATTTTACAAGTTTGATAAATATATATCACAGCAGATATACAACAGTTTTTGAGAAACCACTCGTGCAATTTCAAAGTTTCTTTAACATTTTGGATAGTCGATTTAGCGGGGGAGGCTTCCGGCTATATTATCCTTATTTTTCTTTTTTAATAGGGGTCTTGGCGTGAAACATAACATAACATAACTTCACGCCATTTTCTACCCGAAGGTGTAAACAGTGGCTGTTAAGTCTTGGCGTGAAGTTAGGTATATAACAATACTTTGTTATATTTTAAAACATTTTTACACCTTATATCTTTATTATGATATAACATAACTTCACGCATTTTGTTACCCGAAGGTGTAGGCAGCGGCTGTTAAGCCCCGTCTCGCCGTTATGTTTACGTCCCAAATGGAATAAGTGCCGAACCTATTGCTATACCGGGCACAAAGTTTTTCAGTCATCGATATTAATTACACATAACTTCCTAAAACGTGTGCTCTACCACTGGACCACCGAGACTTTATAATACATACATACATACATAACTTCACGCCAAATCCCTTGCGGGGTAGGCAGAGAGAACAGAGCGCCATAGGGCACGATTCTTACACACCTCACTCGCTTCGTTGACTTTCATAACTCTTTTCATGCACGCGCGTCGGTTTTTGAGGCTCTTAACATCACCTTCCTCCAGAACACGTTCTATTTGGTCTTGGAATGTGTGTCTTGGCCGTCCTCGACTCCTACATCCGTCCGCTTTTGCATTGTATATCTGCTTAGTCAGTCTTGCGTCAACCATTCTTTCTACATGTCCGAACCATCGGAGCATGCCCTTTCTTACTTTTACACCGACACTCTCTTTCAAACCAACTTCCTTCCTTACAACCTTGTTTTCTACGCGGTCAGCGAGAGTCACTCCGCAGACTTTATAATAAGATATTATATTATATGGTATGGGAGATCCTGTCACGATTCTGGAGTAGTTGGTTATTCCAATCGGGCACTCCGGCAAAAGTCACTTTCTTGAAAACAAGAAAACAGAGTACTATTTTGGTATTATCTGACAATATAGTGAATCCTGTCACAAATCTACACCTTAGTAAAGGGTGGAAGGGAAACCTTTTTATTGTGTCTTTCGTTATTGTTTTCTATACAGAGCTCATTTCATATGTGACTTGGCCGTAACGTTGGCGTGATCGCAAATAATCGACTTAGTAAATTAATATTATATATTATTTTGCGATGAATAGTTAAAATCCAATGATGCGCTCAGTTATTCTTAACACGTAACATTGATACGCTCCAGTGGATACTTTTAACGCTAGCTTTCACACAAACAACATAATAGATTATTTTATATGTATTTTTTTATATAAACACATAGATAAATTTTATATATATATATATATATACAGTCGTCGAATATCTCAATCAATAAGTCTAATCATAGCTCAAACCAATTACATTTTACACGGCACGGAAGTGTATGGATATAGATAGATTCCTCCATCTATGAATTACCGCCGCCTACACCGTCAGGTAAGAAAAGGTGTGAAAGTTATTGTATAACATAACTTTACGCCTTTGTTACCCAAAGGTGTAGTCAGCGATTGTTAAGCCTCGTCTCGCCGTTATGTTTACGTCCCAAATGGAATAGGTGGCGAACCTATTGCCACACCGGGCAATAGGTTTTCAGTCATCTATATTTATCACACATAACTTCCGAAAACAATTTGAATTTTTGAAATTTTGAAAAACAATTTTTTAAAAGTTATTGGTGTGAGCCAGTGTGTGTGTGTAGATTCGAACGCGCGACCTCTGGATCAGAAGCTGTGTGCTCGACTACTGGACCACCGAGACTATTAAGTTATTGTATATATTTTGAATTACGTACAGTTAATACTTAATAGTCTTCCTCGAGTTTTTTTTTTGCCTATATTAATAGATAAATAATTGATCATGGTAGACATGACCATCCTATCCTCATGATGAAGCCTTGACTTATACGGGCAGCAGTATTATGTGATATCAGCTCTCAGATCGCTAAAAATGGACTATGGACGACAAATGTTGAAAAGTAACAAAATTTTTAAGTACTTATTCTAGTACAAAAATTAAATTGTCAGAGCGTACAAATCATTTAGTAGTGGACTAGATAAATTTAAAGACTTAATACCGAGTTAATAAATAGATAATGAAGACTTTGAATGCACATTCAGAGGTTCAATTTAATTAAAAATACTAATCAATACACATATAAAATTACGTAATAGGTTGGGGAAAAAGTATTTTCGTATTTTTGTATGAAAAGTCAAGACATTTTTTTCAAAGTTTATTTACATTTATTTACAATATATATGTACCGTTTTGTTGAATAACTTTCTGCCATTTTGTGGGCAGAGACATTATCCCGTTACTGTAGAAACTTTGGGACTTCTGATCAAAAAAACGGGACAAATAGTTTTGGCAGTCCTCTCTTGAGGTCAACCTTACAGAACCTAAAGAATTCTGAAGAGACCGAAACAGGTGAAAATCTGAAGGCGCAAGGTCAGGGCTATATGGTGGATGCACTAGGACCTCCCAGTCGAACTCTCTTAATTTTTGCTGAGTGGCTAAAGATGTGTGTGGTCTAGCGTTATCGTGATGAAAGACCACACCCTTCCTGTTGATCAATTCCGGCCGTTTTCTCTCGACTGCTTCCTTTAATCTCATCAGTTGCTGGCAGTAAAGATCAGAATCGATGGTTTTGCCGGACGGTAAAAGCTCATAATGAACAATGCCCTTCCAATCCCACCATACACACAGCATCACCTTATTTCGTGTTAGGCCAGGTTTGGCCACAGTCTGTGAAGCCTGGCCAACTTTCGACCACGACCTTTTTCGCACGTTCTTGTCGTACGTGATCCACTTTTCATCGCCAGTTATCAATCTCTTCAAAAACGGCTCGGTTTCATTACGTCTCAATAATGAATCGCAAATGAGTACACGGTTCATTAAGTTTCTTCGAGTGAGCTCGTGTGGCACCCAAATATCGAGCTTTTTTGTATAACCAGCTTTCTTCAAATGGGTCAAAACTGTTTTGTGGTCAATTCCCAGTTCTTCAGCTACATCGTAACTACTAATATGCCGATCTTGCTCCACTCTTTCAAAAATGGCGTCCATTTTATTCGTAACAGGGCGACCAGAGCGAGGTGCATCTTTAACATCAAAATTTCCGGACTGAAAACGTTTGAACCAAATTTGTGCTACTCTTACTGACACTGCATCAGGTCCATAAACATCACAAATTTTTTTCACTGCTTGAGTTGCATTTTTGCCTTTTTTATAAAAAAAATTTTAAAATGTATCGAATTTCTTCATTAGATTCACTCATTTTTACGGAGAGAAAAACAAATGAAAAATAGCGGGAAACAACTTTTTTTTATTTTTTTCTTTTCTTTATAATGTAACCTTTTTAATGTTACCAAAACCAGCCAGACACAAATAGTACAGTCAAAGAAATTTTATAATAAGTTTATACCTACGTTATGCGAAAAGACTTTTTCCCCGACCTAATATTTTGATATGTGTAGGTACATGATTAGTAGAAAATCATTATTATCTCTGAAAACCTCAAAGTTAAGTAAGAAAGATATATGATTAGAAATTTTATGTCTGTTAAGCCCCGATTTTATTAATTTTTATTTCTCAACTAGAATAGGTGATGCAACCTAATGATAACGCAACACAGGACACAAATCTGGGTAGTCATAGATATATAAAAAATATTTCATCCGAAAAGTCGTTCCGAGAAGTCATTGGTGTGAGTCCGAAGCCGGATTAATGACATCTTGATACAAAAGCTGAGTACTGGAAGTTGAGACCACCGAGTGAACGCAGTTAATCGCCACTTAAACTACCTAAATATATCGAAATAATGAAAAAAAAAAATGTGCAATATAATAAGCAGTCAAATATGTGCGTGCAAGAAGTACTCGCAGAAATGGAGTAATAATTATGATCGATTGTTTAAATTCTACTTACCATGGTTAAAGTCCCATTGTAACAAGACTCTTCAGCGGCTGGGCATAATAAATTCCTCACACATTCGTACCCAATGCGACTCCTTAATTCAACTCTAAATAAGGATCTAGAGAGTCAGTGACCGCATTATAAAACCGAACCTTTACTACAGGGGGGGATGAATAGCTATAGATGAATGGCTATAGTTAGTTTTCGAAATTAGCCCGGCCCGTATCGACTCCTGGCTAAACGTCATCGTATTTAATCATTTTATGAGAGCAACAACACAACGCTTCGAGACGGGAATTTTACACGAAACAATAGCACATTCTCATATGATCCCTGTAAAAATTGATTCACAATATTAATCGAAAACAATGTGTCACTAGCGTTTTAATATAACTTAAAGCGTTAACATTTAATATAAAAGCTTTAAAAAGAATGTGTGTTTTAACAAATAAATGTGTTCGAAAACAATGCTTAATTAAAATGTACAACCTTTAATGATTCATTAAAAGTTAACTCAGCATTGTCACGTGCACACGCTAAGATTAAACGTTCCAATGTTTTAATCATTCATAACTTCACGCTGTGGCCCTTGGAGTGTAGGCAGAGAGAATAGAGCGCCATGACGCACGTACCACACTCGCTTCTCCGACTTTTAATAAATCAGCTAAGTATATAATAAGGGTATAGTAAGAAGTATCTTCATATAGTTAGCTGAAAGTATTGGATGGGCTGAGTTTCCGATCACTTTTTCTTTTTTTACTATGCAGCATATATAGATAATTTGAGTTATCTTCTTTTTTTTGCCTGTCTATAAAACTGTGCCGGGACGGTGCGCTTTTTTTTCGCGAAGCCTCAGTGGGAGTGCGGGGCGGGGCGGTGGGGGGCGGTATCGTAGAGGGTGCTCGCAGTTAGAGAATTATTCATTGCCTACCCCACCGCCGAACGAACCGGCTTTCCGTTATTTCTGTTTGTTATGAATTATGCCCGATGACTTTTTTCCGACGCCTCGTTTCTTTCGTTTTCTCGCTAATTACTTTTCTCTATGGAAACTATAAATCTTAATTGTTTAATCTATTCTGTGTTGACGTGGACGACAATAGGCCCGAGGTAGCGTGAGCCTCGCCCCCCACCCGCCTTCTATATTGTAATAAATTTAAGTGTTCTTTTATTTAAAAAAATAAATGAAAGATAAAAATACTTCTTCTGAATAAAAAAGTCCAGATTTCGCATCGATGACTTCTCAGAGTTTTTTTCGGAAGCTATGCATCGCTGACTGGACAACATTGTACATTGTACCCGGTGTAGGTGCATGCATAGTCTCCGCAACCGATGCAATTTGGGACATAAAAATTCGGCGGAACCTCTCGTTGAGGAAAAAAATTAGGAAGTTTAAAAAAAAATTGTTACATTTGTTTTCTCTTAAACCGATGCGCTAAATGTTAACAAAAGATTCAAATTCACACACAGTTGCCTACTAAAATATGTAGAACAACTCGCTCCCGGGCTCGCTCGCTAACAAATTTGAATATCACATGTATGTTTCACCTATTACGGATGCACTCATTAATATCTTAAGTGATATGTCTATGTATCATCACCGAGTACAATTTTGAACTTTAACACTTGGTAATAAAGCACAATGTCTCTGCTAGATTCAGGCGTGTCTCCGTTTATACGGAGCCGCGTGTAAAGATTATGTCGGTTCGAAAAAAAAATGTTGCAAATTGTATGACCCCCTGTGCAAAAAAAAAATAACATTATCATTACGAGAACATCCGGTGAGTTATCTTTTAGTATGCAAATATTAAGTGGTCTTGCCGGGTCTTTGACACTCAGCTTGAAGAACTGTTTTGCTGCAGTGCATGCATGAGTACTACAACTTCAATCGCAAACGGCTATACGCATAATATAAATCTTAATGTCGGTAAGCAATGTCATTAAAGATTTTTGTAATTAATACATCAACTCTACTAATACAAAACTCGATACTTAATATCGATTATAATATATAAATTGATGTGTTTATGTTTTGTCTTTTGATTAGAAGCAAACGAACTAGCAGGCCACCTGATGGTAAGAGATTAGCACCGCTCAAGGACACCTGCAACACGCATAGTGTTACAGTTGCGTTGCCGAACTTTGGAAATAGGATTGAGAAGGGGTCTGAATTGGGATGGGGAGGAAGAGATTGGGCATCGGGATACCTCTTTCACGGAAGACATCGCGGTATGAGCAAGCTTACGTCGGTATTCTGCGAGGTCGTAGTATTACGCCAGTCGAGCCGGTCCATTCATGCAGCGAACTGCTGCATATGCTGATTTAAGCATTCTATCAGAATGCTTATATCTTTTTTATTTTATTATACATTTATACATATAGTCATAAAGCATGTAATTCAGTGAGTAGTCTTCACAGACTTGCTTTGATGAAAAGGACCTCGCTTCATTCACATCTAGGATGTAGCGTAGAGAAATCACCGTCGTATACTATCTTTATACAGATACGGATTTAGAAATTTAACTTTATTTATATTGCATGTCATAGTTAATCATAAATGTTATTATGGTGTAACTGCACTTCTTTTTAAACCCAGAGGCATAAACAGCGGTACTCGCCGAATTTTAAGGTTTCGAAATTAATCATAGATATTTTATAGACCATCATTACATAGTATAAAACAAAGCCACTTTCCGCTGTCTGTCCCTTTATATGCTTATATCTTTAAAACTACGAAATAGATTTTGATGCGGTTTTTTTAATAGTTAAGGATTTCAACGGGGTGGTTTTGATCCATAATTCATATATGAAATGTTGTAAAGAAAAAATGATAATTTTCGAGATTTAGCACTTTAATTGCAAACGCTGGCTGAACCCTAAGTGATAGATCAAAACAGGGTTCTACATTATTAAACTCCTTCAGAAGGTCTACAAAAAAGTCCGCTATGGCATATGTCTATTTCTTAGGGATAACCCACAATGACCAATTTGCCGAATAAATAATTATTTTTTAAGCGTAAATAAATTATTTTATTAGGACCTCAATCAGACACGAACATTTGATATCTGGTTTATTACATAATGCTAATCATATTTACTGAATGACTTCTCCAACTATTCATGTTATTTCGTTCGTCAATTTGAGCCAGTGCAAAAGCCCGAAGTTTCTTGAAAAAAAAAAACAGTGTTATGTTTAATAATAATTTTTAACTTTAGGATAGTTAATGTATATTAGTGATGCGTTTTGTAAGAAATCTACGAGTATGTATGCACATACCGCGTCTAGATGTAATTAGTGGTTCCATGGGTTGAAATCCCCCGAATCCGTCCCTGTCTGTCTTAGGTCGCGCCTGACACTAATAGACGTATGTCGCACGCTCTGTGATACGTTGTGACAAAGAGTGACGCTAGACGACTATTTTTATTAAAACCCGCAAGCGCAAGCATACGGCGTTTTTTTTTTTAATAACTTGTGCACCGTGTACGGGTCGTGTCATTTCAATTGCACTCTAGGTTAGTTCCCGCTTGCGGCAAGAGGATTTTACCCACAAAATAGTGTAGTGTATGGTCCTTTGTGTTGAGGACGGCTTTGCCGCCTTGAGCGGCGTTGGGGTTGTTGAGGAAATATGTTGCTGCTTAGCAGACCCCCCTCCTAACCCCAAAAATATGAACCGCTCATCAATAAATTATCAAGTCATAAAACCGTTTCGTATGAATTAGGTACTACTGTCATTTGTTATTTTTTTTTAAACTTCAAATGATGATTTGTTAAAGCGTTGTCTTTTTCAGTTAATAAAGTTCTTTAATTTTAATTTTGGAGAAAAAAAACAACCAAATGATGAATTTTGTGTTTAAGTGTGATAAAAGAACTCACAGTGAACAGTGGTAGAGCCAACCAGTTCACTGCATGAATGGGCCGGCTCAACCGGTGAAATACCACGACCTCTCAGAAGACCGACGTAAAGTGGCTCATGCCGCGTTTCGTTCGGTGAGAGAGGTACCCGGAGGCCCACCCCCCTTCCCCATCCTTTCATATCCCCTATCCCTTAAAGGTCGGCAACACAACAGTAACACTTTATGTGTTGCTGGTGTCCATGGGCAGCGTTGGTTGCTTACCATCAGGTGACACGCCTGCTCGTTTACCCTCCTATCCCATAAAAAAAAACAGTGGGTATAGGCATATCAATTTTTATTTATAATTAACTCCAATGATTTTTATACATTTTTGCGAAATATATCGTTTTAAATTAAAAGTATTCTTTTGATATGATACATTCGGTCCTTTACAAATCACTGCTTACACACCCACACTGCCTACGATATCAAAAAATAACAATACCCCTTTGACACAAAGTTGCAATACATTTGATTGAGAGACGGCTGAATAATATCGAGAAGTAGTGTGCATTTGTTTAGTGTACGTGGAGGTAGAGTGATGCCTGATCTGCAAAAGTCTTCATTACTTTTACCCTTTGCACAATTTTAATGTCTCATCTCAGGTACTATTTATATTTATATGGCGTGTCTTTGACCTCGGGGTTGAGCACACCTGATTCGGAAGTCTCTCTGACCTCACCCGTTCGAACCATTAACGTTTACGGGTTAATTTATTGACACTACTTACACGTGCAGATATAAGAGGCATGAAGTTTAAACTTTATATTTCTGTAGGAAATCTTTGTTGACTTTGATGAAATAATTAAAATATGGTAATAATACATACACAACTTCGCGCCGAGTCCCTTGCGGGGTAGGAAGAGGGATCAGAGCGCCATAAGGCACGATTCTTACACGTTTCACTCGCTTCTTTGACTTTCATAGAGTTGTAATAGAGTTTCTCTTATAATATGGTAATGATAAATATTTTTTTTATGGGATAGGAGGGCAAACGAGCAGGCGTGTCACCTGATAGTAAGCAACCAACGCCGCTCATGGACACCACCAACTCCTATAGTGTTACTGTTGCGTTGCCGACCTTTAAAGGATAGGGAATCTTCTATTCCCTATCCTTTAGGGGAGGATAGAGAAGGGGGTGGGCCTCCGGGTACCTCTGTCACCGAACGAAACGCGGTATGTGCTTATGAGAATTGTTCGGAATTGTTCATGGAATTACATACATACATAACTTCACGCCAAATCCCTTGCGGGGTAGGCAGAGAGAACAGTTCATGGAATTGTTTGGACTAATACCACCCGCTGATTTCCGACACCGCACATCGCGCCAACATTACCACGCACATAAACTTAATGGTTGGCGATCTACGACAGTGCGCTTCAGCCGACATTTTTGCCGCGCACGTCTCCTCTATGGAACCAGTTGCCGGCAGAGGTATTCCCGGACCGATACGACTTAGGGACCTTCAAGAAAAGAGCATACTCCCACTTAAAAGGCCGGCAACGTTGATTCGACGCCCCTGTTGTTGAGGATGTCTATGGGCGGCGGTGGTCACTTTCCATCAGGTGATCCGCACGCTCGTTTGCCCCTTCTTCTCATAAAAAAAAATTGATTTTTGAAATTTGAATGTGAGTGGCAGGGTCGGGATCGGGAGACCAAGACGGAGTTACCACGACCAAATAAATGGTCTGTTTAAAAAAGGCAAAACGCGTAGCACCCGAAGCCGACGTAAATGCATGACGAGATGTATGACTGTGGATGAGGCGAAAGATGTGTGTCAGGATCGTAGCTTGTGGAAAGCCAAAGTCTCTGCCTACCCCCATGGGATACAGGCGTGAGCTTATGTATGTATGTATGTTGAATACAATTGTAACATAATCTGAAATAGTACAATTTGTTACTCAACGCAGGTGAATATCAAATGGGAACAACCTACAAAATATATTCACTGTATCATACATTTTAATTTTCTGTGTCAAATATTCACATAATTTATTGTTGCCTATATGTCTAGCTGTTCTGTCAAGGATGATATATTTAAATGAACAGAATCTGTTAAGTTTCCGTCGAAGATCTATCACACACTGGATTATCTTAATAATATAAATGTTTTAACTTTGAATTACAAACAATAAAATGTTCAAAATCCGATAACATTTCCTTGTTATATTATGTGAGGTTTATTTTGTATAACTGTTTGTTTTATATTAGTAGTTTGTTAGAAATATTCTTATTGATCAGTTTGGTGATTTAGCATTCCTTCTCCTGATTCCCGAATTAGAATCCCGGTCCAGACATTGATCTGCGTAATTGTGTTATATATTATGAATATCTGTACTGTGACACTGATAAGTTTGTGATCATTCTCCACAACTCATTGCTTATTATATATATTATTTTAGTAGTTTATTGCTCCGATGGTTCGGACATGTAGAAAGGATGAATGATGCAAGATTGACTAAGCAGATATACAATGCAAAAGCGGATGGATGTAGGACACAGTGGTAGAGCCAAGCAGTTCGCTGCATGAATGGGCCGGCTCGACCGGTGAAATACCATGACCTCTCAGAAGACCGACGTAAAGTGGCTCATGCCGCGTTTCGTTCGGTGAGGGAGGTACCCGGAGGCCCACCCCCTTCCCCATCCTTTCCTATCCCCTACCCCTTAAAGGTTAGCAACGCAACAGTAACACTATATGTGTTGCTGGTGTCCATGGGCGGCGTTGGTTGCTTACCACCAGGTGACCCGCCTGTTCGTTTGCCTTCCTATCGCATAAAAAAAAAGGAGTTGAGGACGGCCTAGACACACATTCCATGACCAAATAGAACGTGTTCTGGAGGAAGGTGATGTTAGGGGCCTCAAAAATCGACGCGCGTGCATGTAAAGTTAAGAAAGTCAACGAACCGAGTGAAGTGTGTAAGAATCGTGCCTTATGGCGCTCCGTTCTCTCTGCCTACCCCGCAAGGGATTTGGCGTGAAGTTATGTATGTATGTATTTTAGTAGTATATGTATGTAATAGTTTTGTTGAAATACATTATTACTAACCTTTAAGTAATATGGACATAATAGGTTGGGGAAAAAGTATTTTCGTATTTTTGTATGAAAAGTCAAGACATTTTTTTCAAAGTTTATTTACATTTATTTACAATATATATGTACCGTTTTGATGAATAACTTTCTGCCATTTTGTGGGCAGAGACATTATCCCGTTACTGTAGAAACTTTGGGACTTCTGATCAAAAAAACGGGACAAATAGTTTTGGCAGTCCTCTCTTGAGGTCAACCTTACAGAACCTAAAGAATTCTGAAGATACCGAAACAGGTGAAAATCTGAAGGCGCAAGGTCAGGGCTATATGGTGGATGCACTAGGACCTCCCAGTCGAACTCTCTTAATTTTTGCTGAGTGGCTAAAGATGTGTGTGGTCTAGCGTTATCGTGATGAAAGACCACACCCTTCCTGTTGATCAATTCCGGCCGTTTTCTCTCGACTGCTTCCTTTAATCTCATCAGTTGCTGGCAGTAAAGATCAGAATCGATGGTTTTGCCGGACGGTAAAAGCTCATAATGAACAATGCCCTTCCAATCCCACCATACACACAGCATCACCTTATTTCGTGTTAGGCCAGGTTTGGCCACAGTCTGTGAAGCCTGGCCAACTTTCGACCACGACCTTTTTCGCACGTTCTTGTCGTACGTGATCCACTTTTCATCGCCAGTTATCAATCTCTTCAAAAACGGCTCGGTTTCATTACGTCTCAATAATGAATCGCAAATGAGTACACGGTTCATTAAGTTTCTTTGAGTGAGCTCGTGTGGCACCCAAATATCGAGCTTTTTTGTATAACCAGCTTTCTTCAAATGGGTCAAAACTGTTTTGTGGTCAATTCCCAGTTCTTCAGCTACATCGTAACTACTAATATGCCGATCTTGCTCCACTCTTTCAAAAATGGCGTCCATTTTATTCGTAACAGGGCGACCAGAGCGAGGTGCATCTTTAACATCAAAATTTCCGGACTGAAAACGTTTGAACCAAATTTGTGCTACTCTTACTGACACTGCATCAGGTCTATAAACATCACAAATTTTTTTCACTGCTTGAGTTGCATTTTTGCCTTTTTTATAATAAAATTTTAAAATGTATCGAATTTCTTCATTAGATTCACTAATTTTTACGGAGAGAAAAACAAATGAAAAATAGCGGGAAACAACTTTTTTTTATTTTTTTCTTTTCTTTATAATGTAACCTTTATAATGTTACCAAAACCAGCCAGACACAAATAGTACAGTCAAAGAAATTTTATAATAAGTTTATACCTACGTTATGCGAAAAGACTTTTTCCCCGACCTAATATGTTTCCAAGAATGTCAGGAATAGTTAAAAGCAGGTATGCATCATTTAACATCCGCGATATACAGTCGATAAGTCCTTAAATATTGGAGTGTAACGTCTGTAAAGTGACCAAGTTACTAAAGTTGGTTAGGTTTCATATTATTCTACTATAGAGATTGATTATTTGTGAAATATTACTTTCTGAATCCATATCACCATTTACTTGCCCTTACTCGACTTTAAGTGTAAAAAAATTTGGCTGTGGTTTTATGACCATCCACCTGCCTGACGTCAAACCTTCTTGGGAATGTTTTCGTTGGTGGTTTAGCCTACACCAGGAGGAAATGCAACAATAAATGTTATTGGCTACTATATTTTCTAAGCCTTATAAAAAAAGCAAATCTAGTAAACCTCTTTATAGCGGTGGTCCTTTATTTTTATTTCCTTGGTATATCTATGACACCTGCGTGGATGACTTAATACATTACATAAATTTACGTACACTTCGCATACTAAAACCTTGAAATTGTTAGCTATTATCAGAAAATGGTAGGTTTCCCTGGTAGCAAATATCATTCGAGATATACAGTCTTTAAATCCTTAACCATTGAACTGCAACCTTATCCCAGGGCTTACATAATTTGGTTTGGCTTCTCATAAAGATGAATAAATTTTTAAATTTACATAAAAAAGCTAAATGCAAAATGTGTGAAAATATACAAAAGTATAATCCCCCTGCCCACCCTGTAAGATCCCGGTCTTGGATGGGGAATTGTCCAAATATAGGTATAGGAGCATAGCGATGATACCATCGGAGGTCTCTGAATATTACATTAGCAAACATGGCGCATGCGTTCAATCCGTCTAAGATGACAACAGCCTAAGACATGTCTGATATAGAATAATGTTGTGTGTGTGTGTGTGCATGTGTCTTGAGTAATGCACACACACATGCGGGCGCGGAATAATTTATCATTGAACGAGATTCTGTTATTTTAAAATGTGATTTTCATCTAAAAGCTTGACAGCTATATCAACACTTGAAAGGTCATGCACATTAAAACGTCCGGGTTCGCATCGTTCTATTCTGGAAAAAAAGAGAAGAATCCTTTTATAATGCCACGCAGGTTCTATTATTGTACCTTAATACACGTACCTTATCTTAATATAGAATATTATTATTGCCGTACAAATTTGGTGAAGGCATTTTTTATTTCACACATCGCGTGTACCGCTAATTTCGGATGTTTTTTATTATTATTATTATTTTGTTTCCGATACGGAATAGATTGAGATGATTAAAAACATTCTTTCAATTTATTTTATTTTATTTTTATATCTTTACTTTTTACATTTTGTAACTGTATTTTTCTCGGCGACACATGTTCCATAGAAACATATTTTTAAAACGCTTTCTCAGTTTTCATAAAAGTGTTGATTTCAATAAAAGGCTTTTCACTCGCATTTTGAATGATTCCAACCGACGCACACACGGGGCGGAGGCTTCGACAGCCCACTTGTGACTGCACAGAGCTTTAATAAAGCAGGGACATTTTGTGCAATTAAATAACGTTTTTGTAAATGAAACTAATTCTGAAGTGCTGAAGTGCTTTAGAGACGAGGCTTGGTTTCCAAGATATCCAATTAGTCCATTCACATTTCTACCGGTTCCGTCTTGCGTGTATGAACGTGGATTTGAACCGTGAGCCAACCACTTTAACTAATTAACATTAGTTGTACATATTTTATATACGAAGATTCCATAAAAATATGGAATACGCCATTGTTTTGATTGATTTACGATCCTTAGTATAACTCTTAAAACTTGTAGTCTAGGCTAGTATTAAGATTTGCCGAAAGTGGATGGAATTCTAGTCTTCAAAACTCTTAAAAAAATGTATATAAATATAATAGGTATTCTAGGTCTGTATAAATGGTCGTATAGACCATTTATACAGACCTAGAAAATCATTGAGAGAGAAATACATAAACCTATATCTGGACGCACGAATTATACAAACGTCTCATAAATATAAATGGCCGCAATAATTTATATATTCACATACTTACACATTTGACATGGAATTTTAAAATGGAATAGAATAAATAAATAAACTATGAAACAGGTATCGCTATTTGGCAGGTGAAATCGTCAGTTCATCACGTGGGTCATATATAGGTAGCAACACGAAAGACGTTTGAAATTAAAAAGGAATGAAATATGAAAGGCGCATGCATGTTACATGAACAAGCGAAGAGTTCCTGGCGGCCGGGCGTCGTCTGCCGAACAACTAAAACCTATGCATTAATAATCTCTTTGCTTACAATGCGCTTTAAATGTAGATCTATAGGGCCGTCTCGCTCGCACACCAGGTGCGTCTCGTTCCCGCAGCGCACACGGTTCGCACCGATTCATGCAAAATGTACGAAGTAAGCTACTATCGTACCCCATTTCCCTCTCAAGATAATGTTTTCGAGGTATACCGCTCCCTGTATGAGAACTTACCCTTAACATTTGCCCATCCACTATCGGCTTAGTAGCTATGGTCAACGTCAAATGATACTCGCACTACGTCAAATTTGGCTCAACTGGAATAGGTGGTGAACCTATTGCCATTATACCGTGCATAAAATTTATTAGTCATCGATATTTATCACACATAACTTCCGAAAAGAATTTCAAGAATTCATTGGAATCGAACCCACGACTTCAGATTTATAATGGAATTAATGAATAGCAAAGCGTCGAATAAGAAATGAATGAGTATCCCGTTATTAGAATTTAATAACGCACCTGCTTAACCTAACTGCAAGGAACGTTTTATTTTTTGCATGTCACAACATTAAATACATACATACAAATGTATTTATTTATGTTATGTATATATATTACCATAGACGTTTTTCATGTCGCGTGGTAGACGAACTCGTATAATTATGAACCGTTAATGAACTATCTTTATAAAAAATAACATAATCCCTATGTTATATTAAGTTAAAGTACATAGATATTAATTATTTTCATATTTGTTATTTTATTATAAGGTTGTCGTTTTCTTGCGTCATCGCGTCATCGTCTTCTTATCCTTTTCCCATTATTTGGGGTCGGCACAATAGATCTTTTCCACACTTCATGGTTTTCCTGACGTCAGGTAAATTGCCGATCATAAAAGCACAGCCAATTCTTTTGACATCATGGATAGTTCGAAAGGATGACATGTTGTCCCGACTCAACTTAGAGTGGGATGCGGGGAAGGATAATTATGATTATAATAAGCAACAAATTAAATCAATACCTAAATATAATAGCTCAGTATAGAAATTGTTGTTGTTCAAAGCTCCTATATCAGCTAAACATTATTTGCCGACATGGAGTCAAAGTTTAACTTATAATACTGCCTTGTATAACTTTTATTGTTTGTTGCAGAATCTTTTAATACATGCTATAATATTAAAGTACATTTTCAAACAGAAAATATCATACAGAACAACCGATTTAAAGGTACATGATGTACTAATAGACGCAAATGTTTGTAACATAACATAACTTCACGCCTTTTTCTCTCTCTCGCCGTTATGTTTACGTCTCAAACGGAATAGATGGCAAACCTATTGCGATACACCGGGCACAAAATTGTCAGTCATCGATACATACTTATCACACATAACTTCCCTGTCGTGGATTCTGACTACCGACACGTAGTTCTCGATTCAGAAGCGGGGTGTTCGACCACTGGACCACTGGATACTATAACATTTTTTTTGCTAGAATTGTCATACATTAACTTGCGATAAAGAAAGAAAAATTAAAAACTTTAAGTATCAATGTATAAGAGGTAACTTTTTTAATAGGGTTTCTATATGTGTCATATCCACGGCATATCCCTTAATATCATGATAATAATAACATTAATAATGATTATGCATAATCCAATAGATAGTTTATTTTGTATGCATTATGTACATTCAATAGTTACACTCCACCTTGACTGGGGAATATAATACTTGAATAAATCATTAACTTTACCTAACCCACCCCACTACCCGCTCACCACTAAAATATGCAATAGTTTTGTGTTACTTGAACGCCTTGGGCGGGCTGGCACTAAGTACTCGGTTATGTTTTATTAAATGAGTAAGTCAGTTACCCGATATAGTTACGTTTTAGAATATATATACATATACAGGGTTGACTGTCGCATGTTTCGAATACATTGTCCAAAATCTCCGAAATTTTCTTAAAAGATTACTGCCCTGCTGCTATTCATCGAAGCGTGATGATATTTCGTCTAAAATCTTCCTCGATGAAAAAAATGTGACTACACAAAAATATTTTTTTCTTTTTGAAACTAGCAAACAGCTATAAAATACTCGTCTTTAAGTCTTAATATCTAATATCAGATATATTTTTGAAGTCTTACTTATAACTTTAATTTTTTGTTTTGAATTTCTGTTAAGCATTCTCCAATACGATACATAACTGATGGCTCTTTCAAATTCCACCAGTTACAGAGTTCAATTTATTTTATTTTAACTGATTAAAACGCTCCTCAATTTAAAGCAAATATTCTGACAGAGTTACTTTTTCCCGCCCTATCGTTTGATATTTCTGCTAACCGGTTTTTCTAAATTCTTGTTCTAACATAACGTAACGAACATCCAAATAGACTTTATTTTTTATCTTTTCCCGCGCGACTGACCAATTAAAACTGAACTGTAACCGTTCCGATATTTTCAGTCCTCAGACGCACGCAAAATAAAATTTAAAAAATCTAAATCGCAACGTATAAGAATTTCTTTCGTATTTCCAGTCGAATAAATCGGAATAATTTTTTTAGGGAATATGGGGTCTTATTTATTTTTTGAGGATGACAACCCTTGGTTGGTGTATTTGTATAGTATAAAGTATTAAATTTTAATGACTTTGGCAAACGTGTACCAACCGTGCGCGTAACATTATTACACTTTTACCTACACTGTGTATAGAATGTATTTTTAATGCTACCCAAAAAAAAACACGAATAGGCACCGACCTACTATTGTTGCCGGTAATCTATTATACATGAACTTACGAATGAGAAATCTTCAAGGATATCCAGCCAATACTTTATGACTTATTTAATAACCAATAAATCTAGATTTATACGATATGTATATTTTACGAAAACTTTGTGCCCGGTATGGCAATAGGTTCGCCACCATTTGGGACGTAAACATAACGGCGAGACGAGGCATAACAGCCACTGTGCCGCGGTCGGGGGTATATAAATAAAAATTCACTCGACAATTAAAATTAAAAGTTTTTATTTTAACGACGAGTTGCTCCTCAATTTGTGGCTACCAAATCTTAAGAAGGGTGTAGGTACGACCTGATGCCGAGTGACCCGCGAAGGCTCACTGCAGGGGTGTCCTGGTGCTCCACTGAAGTCTCCTCCCAGATGTTGGCGGGCTGCCTTTCACTGTCAGTTGTTGACAGGAAAAAGGTTGAGATGATAGTAGAGGTGAAAGTAGAGATGAAGTTGAGATGAAGTTGAGGTGAAGTTGAGGTGAAGGTAGAGATGAAGGTAGAGGGCAGCCGATCTGGAAAATAGCCAGTAACAGCCCCTGAGCATCCCCATTCACTGGCACCGACAATCAGTGCCACCACTGACCCCCATTTCTCAGAATGGGTAGACAGTGGTGTCACATGCCAGTAATATGGAAAATGCCCAGGGTGGATCAAGCATATAACCCTACATTAAAAACATTAATATAAATTTGGAAAAGAGTTTGTTAACTATTCAACAACATAATTAATAAGGTAGGTAGGTTACCACTACCTACTTGATTTGTAAAACTATCTTAATTGTACAGAATAATTTATATAGGAAATTACTCTAATAAATATAAAAATAATATGCTGCTATTAGCAGAGTCTGAACATGTTTTAATAAACTTTAAGATGAGATATGTGATTATACTCTTTTCCATGATAACGCAAACTACATGAAATAATTTTAATAAACTAGGCACATCAAGCTCACGGCACTGCAGGCAATAATATCTTAGCTATTAGGGTGAAATAAATTGGTTAAACCACTCACCAATAGGATCAAAAGTTTAGTTGAAGGTTTAGATTATTCTGGCTCCTCACTTGGTAAAAGCTTCAAATGAAATGGCCGAATATCCTGTCTAATTTTAAAATGTCTGGTCATATTAAATAATTAACTAATGACTAATGATAATAAAATTATTAACTTTCGTATACTACCTACAGTTGTATTTTTATTTATGACCCGGAAACCGTGTCTTTGAAGCCTAAATTTACTATGATATAAATTGACATTGTCACTCAACGTGACACCACTGCCTACACCTTTGGGTAAAAAAGGCTTGAAGTTATGTATACGATATAGTTTAGCCTTAACCTTTTACCGACGAGAGTGTATGACAAGAGTTATAAAAGT
Source organism: Euproctis similis (assembly GCA_905147225.2). NCBI lineage: Eukaryota > Metazoa > Arthropoda > Insecta > Lepidoptera > Erebidae > Euproctis > Euproctis similis. The sequence continues at coordinate 8,612,145 of LR990107.1, forward strand.
CAAAGAAGCGAGAGATGACTCCAAGAACCGTGCCTTATGACGCACTGTTCTCCCTGCCTACCCCGCAATGGACTTGGTCTGAAATTATGTCTGTATAAGAAATAGTATGAGGCGTATGTCTCTTCATTCAAAAGGGACCTAAACCTAATACGAACAATACATTCAAACAGTCTGTATGGGGCGTCACGTATTTGTTTAGATCTTTGAAACTACGCAACGGATTTTGATTTGTTTTTTTTAATAGATAGAAGACTTCAACTGAGTAGTTTGTATTGATAATCCAAGCATAATAGAGAGACAGTGACTATTGACGTGGGTTGAAACTTTAATTGCAAACACTGGCTGAAGTGACAAACTAAATCTTAAGAAGTTCTACAAAAGATTCCGCGATGGTGTATCTCTTAGCGATAACCCACAATGATCATTATTATATCTTCACTTATTATATTATCACTACATAGTATAAAACAAAGTCGCTTTCTCTTTCCCTATGTCCCTTTGTATGCTTAATTAAATCTTTGAAACTACGCAACGGATTTTGATGCGGTTTTTTTTAATAGTTAGAGGGTGTCAACGGGGTGGTTTTGATCTATAATTCATGAATAGTGTAGTGAAAAAAATGATAATTTTCAAGATTTAAAACTTTAATCGAAAACGCTGCCTGAACCCTAAGTGATAAATCAAAACAATGTACTACATTATTATACACCTTTAAAAGGTCTATAAAAAAGTCCGCGAGGGCATATGTCTATGTCTTAGGGATATCCCACAATGACCATTATTATTTTTTAACTTTTTACGAAAAATAATGGCTTATTTACGAAGCAATTTTAAACATTACAGCATTAATTTTCATCCAATTAAGTGTCTTAAATAGATTGTGCTTTAATACAGATCAATATAGCCATGTACAGTATGTAATTTAAACTAATATTTACGAAGATATTACAGTATTAACATAGCGGTACATAGCAGTTGCGTTTGCGCGCCAAAACGCGTGCCGATGAATAGCACAAATTGAACTTTTTAAGATCCAAATATTACTAATTTATTTCTTTTGATGGGGAACGAAGTTCGCCGGGTCAACTAGTATATTATATATATATTATTATTTCAGAATAAAGAATTACAAAATTATTAAACGTTTTTTTCTTTTATTTATTACTTTGCATAATATCCTAATCGCTTGGTGTATCATACAGGACAACGTCTGTGGGTCTGCTAGTATAACATAAATATTAGATACAACTCCATAGTGGTCTCGTTTTAGAAGGGAGAAATCACAGAGAAGAAACAATCAAAATTCTCTATATTATAAGCTATGAAATTCGTCGTTATCTATACTAATATTATAAAGAGGAAATGTTTGATTTTTTGTTTGCTTGTTTGAATTAAATAGGCTGCGAAACTCAAACTGATTTAAAATATTTTTAGAACACATCATTATCTACAAAAAAATCAGCGACACCATGTCCATAAATATTATAGTCATGTCACAATAAGCGTTTTTTTTTTATAAAAAAAAGGAATTAAAATACCACCGCTACAAAAAGCTCTTTATTTGTAACTTATCAATATAAATGATTTATTATTTAAGACTGCTTCAATACCTTTATATTACTTTTTGAATTATTCGATTCTGACATTCCATTCAAAAAATATCACTAGTTTAAAATTTTGAAAAAATAAACTCTATTCTTCTACTACAACTACTTACTACATGCATATGAATACTCAGTTTTTACAATTTTTGTTTCTCTGTCTGCTTGTTCTGCGTAATCTCGAAAATGGCTGGACCGATTTTAACGGGACTTTTATTGGCAGGTAGGTAGCTGAAAAAAAAGGTAGCTGATGTAATAAGGAGTAACTTAGGCTACATTTGTTTAATAAAAAATTATATTTGCTCATTTATTTCTTCTAAGGTTGACAAAGTTTGCCGGGTCAGCTAGTAAATTATAAATATTATCTTTTGTATGCGCTATTAACACGCGTAAATTTGAGATTTAAGGATTATTCCTTCCGAAGCTCGTCTGTTGTCAACGCTTTATACATATGTAATGCTTTAAGCTTTGTAATAATATGCTTAAAGCATTGTCAGTATTGTCATGTACATTTCAGAGATATTATGCAACTGCCATACATGAGGAACAATCTGTTCATTCATCGGATAACTCAATAACCTGTGATGCGTGAGACGTTCCCCTATACCCCTCTTTGGATGCCCAATGGAGGAGAGGGGTTGATACCATTCGGGACCAGTGCCTCGCAACCAAAACTATATTCATTAACTGTTGTGTGACTATGTTGACGTGGTTGAAATATAGATCACAGCTGATTATTAGAGTATATCTAATCCAATCAGAAACATATAATATGTAAAAAAAACAGTCAAGTTCAATACTAAAATTATGCATGCCTGTGGGGTTCGCCGCTAAAAGAATGGAGATCGAAATGAGTGCCAAGTTCTATGCAAAATCATTATGAACAAGTATTAAACTCTCTTTAATGGATACCTATAACAATTGCTGTTTTTTTTTAAAAATATGTAACTTTTAAGTAGGTTTTCATGTAATTTTGTGTGCATCACATCTGGACAACATCTATTTTTCATATCCCTAAATGTTAGTGGTAATCCACATCTCCATTTTTATATATTTTTTTTTTGATAAATATTTGGTTTGTAATTTTTAATAGAACAGCAAACAAAAATACATGCAATCCTGCATTTTCAACCAGAGTTCAGTATTACTTTTAAGAAAATTTAAATTCCACGTCAGGTACTAAGACTCTCTTTAGAGACTAGACTAGACTCTCTCTCTCTTAAGACTTTACTCTAATACAAACTATTATATACTTACAAGACTCAGATCAAGAGGCATAGCATAAATTTAAAAACGCTGACGAGCTGCTGACGAAAAAAAATTAGGTGGTTCATATCAGCTGGACCGGTTCCTTCAAACGCAAAATCTTCTATTAAATGTGAGATGCATGATTATAGTACCTACCTACATAGATGTTTTCCAATTTGTTAGAATGTGCCGTTCTTCGTTGATAGGTTGTACATAACACCGGCAACCAATCAGTGCGCAGAATCCGCTTTAGAATTGAAATGATAGAGACGGTGTAACAAGTTCCTTCCAATTCCGAACGACAAAACTGTGCCGGTAACGAAGTTTACCTTTTAATTCCACGCCTCGCGTGTACACTCAATCACAGAAGTGCTTATACTTATATTAGATTAAATTTTAGCTAGACATAGAACCTTATTATAAGCTTAATTTAATTATTATGAATGCCAAACTAACTATGTCTGTCTGTTATATTTTCACATTAGAATTGTTAAACAGTTACAACTAATTTGGAGCTTAGTGTTTAGAGTCCGAAGAAATTTTGTATGTTAATAAAACTATCATGCATTGAAATGACAATGTCAGTCGTTGTTATTTCAATGCATGATATAAAATAGAAAAACATAAAGAAATATAGATTGAATTAAAATGTATCTACATGAATAGTGTTAAGTAAATCGGGGACAGTGTTAATTGTGATCTGTAAAGGGAAGAGAATAAAGCTGCACACGAAAACTACAAAATAATAAAGCGTACTTTAGTAAGTATTTTTGTTTTTATTATTGTCATATCGATCCACTTCAGAATTATGAAGTCTCGAACGAGACGAATCTGCACTGACATGCAAAGACTTTGCGGAACCTGTTCATTTTGGGAGGTGTGTGTAATAAATATATTTGATGCTACTGCGCGTTTAGTTTATTTTATCTATTTCCACAGTATTATGTCGTACGGCTTATTGCTTTGGGGTAGTGCGGCTGATGTAGATTCGGTTTTTGTGCTCCAGAAACGAGCCGTTCGTGCTATCTATATGATGAGTCCCAGGGATACACTAAGAAATAATTTTAAAGAGATAACAATTATAACATTTTATTCGCAATATGTTTATGAAAATCTTATTTATGTTCATAAATATAAAGCTAAATTTAAGAAAAACTGTGATTTTCATAAACTAAATTTAAGAAATAAAAACATACTCGCTGTGCCCACTACTAGGCTCCATAAAATCTCTAACTCGTTCCCAGGTCAATGTATACGCTTCTACAATAAACTTTCAAACGGCGCGGTTGAATTATCTATGGGTAAATTTAAGAATTATATTAAAATTAGATTATATCAAAGGGCTTACTATTGTATCGCAGATTATATAAACGATAAAAAGTTTGGAATTGAACTGCTCCTCGTTTTAAGTTGACTGTAAAAATTACCATTTGTTAAACTGTAAATTGAAAAGAGTCGGCCTTGAGGTTCTTACCAGTTCTTCTCAAAAAGCCTTAACGCCGGAACTGGCACTTAGATTCGCTTTCACATTCAAGTCAGTGTGATGAAAGGGAGCCTAAGCGCTGCGAATTTTAGCTAGTAGTTTTGTATGACGATTCTAAGTACTTTGTAAAGTATAAGGAATAAAGATATTTTGACTTTGAATTTGAATAGCGATGACTGACAACTAGTGTCCGACCGAAGCTTCGGCTTCGGCCAAAAATCCATCTTCGGCGAGAACTTCGAGGTCCTGCCGAAGGTCCGAAAACCGTCGGAATTAAACGAACTGTTACTTTCGTAACAAGTGAGTGACTGACGGATCGGACTGCACTTAGTTCAGTGCGGATACCTTTATCACCAAGAAAAAAGCGGCTACAGCCACTTTACGCCGATATTCTTCTTTAGCTGTGAATAATATTTAAGAAAATTATTAAACTACTAATAGTTTATAACCTTCGGCTTCAGCATCGTCTTCGGCTGAAGGTTGTGGAGATTGCCGATTAATCGGCTTCAGCTTCGGCTTCAGCCAAAAATAGACCTTTGGTCGGACACTACTGACAACATTGTGCCCGGTGTATAGCAATGGGTTCCGCCACTTATTTCTCGTGAGAAAAACTCAAAACTTTCGTCTAGAAACGGAGTGAAGTTACAAAAAACCTTATTCAGGTCACAACTCTTAAAATATATAGTTTCAAGTGTTTTGTTGGTGATTATACTCACTATACAAATAGGTATCCTCTATTGAAATTCGTCGTTTTCACTACATTTCACGACGAAATCCGAATTTATACTATAAAATAAACTTACTCTCCTAAATACTGATATTATAGAATCTATTTTATTATGGCACCATTAAATCACTACACATCGACAGATAATCAGTCTTATCTAACCACACAAATTTACATGAGAATCGGTCGAGCCGTTTCGGAATAGTTTGGCAAAATTTGACCTCGAAGATTTGCCATAAATTGTCTTTAACGTCAACTGGCCAAAATTAGTTTATTACAATTAAAAGGAAACTATATATTCATCATCGGGTTTCAGGTGTAAGTTACAAATGAAGTTTAGACTGAAGTATTGTTGAAACAATACTTAAGTTGGATTATTACCCAAGGGAACACATTACTGGGATCAAAACTATGTTGTAGTTGGGCACTCTATATGTAAATCCAGGATATTTTCGATCTATATGCCAATTTTCACCTAATTCCGTAGTACTGTGTACGTACGACAAATGTCAAAAATGAAATGCTAGTTACAAATGTCCATTGCAAATGTCACACTTACAAATTTCGAAACATCGATTTTTCTCGTAGACTAATATTTATCAGTTGCATTACTTTCATAATGATTTACAATTGCTTCCGATTCAATCGGTCTACATAACATACATATATTAAAATGTTGCCTCGCTCGGATTTCAATATACTTTTTTTCCCCCACTTTGCACCACACCAACAAAAGAATTTTGCAACTGCATGAGGCTTATTGGATTTCAAATTCGTTATTGCAAGTTCCTTTTTTATTTTGACTTTTTTACTTTGGCTGCGAGATTTTTTCTCTTATAGACGGATTGTGGAGTAGCACCCACGAGAGTATATTGCCGGGGCATATTGCATTCTGCCGCGTTGACAACTGTCATGTGTGACGGGCGCCGATCAACGCAGTGGTTCATGGGTTTTCGTAATAACACCTACGTGTCTGTCAGGGTACGAGAATATCAATATAATGACATCCAATTTATTTCTTAAATCAGTCATTTAATTTCATATAGGACAGATAATTTTGAATAAACATATAGTTATATAAGTTATTTAGTTTAAATAACATAACATAACTTCACGCCTTTTTCTACCCGAATATAATTTTACATAATTTGCTTTTTTCCCAATTAAAAGTTTACTTAATTACAATTGCAAACGATTTCTACTATAAGAATAACGTATTACCCAAACTGAATATTATATTTTTTTGTTATCACATAATACATTATCAAATTGACGTTATTAATGAGAGTTAAACTTTAAAACAAAGCTTTTTATAACATCGCAACGACACTAAATAACGTATCCTATAGACAGACAAAAATAAGATGTCGTTCACAGAGATTTGTTGTTGAACAGAAAGCTTTTAATTTAGAGTTCATAACCTAATGTTCTGTCCAATGTTTACACACTCATGTAATTGGTTAGACAGTGATGAATTTGCACCCGTCTAATAATTCTCTTGCAATCAAACCATCATGTGTATATTTCAGTAATAAGGTAAATAATACATTTATAATTTTAGATATACATACTTGCAGCAATTTAACACAAGCATTTAGTTGCTTAGCTTGGAACTAGAGGGCGCTGTGTGTATTGCGTCCAAGATATTATTATTTATTATTTACAGCAATTGCGAGAGTGAAGGCCCAGGACAAGTTAAACAACAGCCAGGTATGGGCTACATGTCCATACCACGCAAGGTGTTTTCCGCGATGTGGAGTAATGATGCACATGCCCTCAAAAGAATGATGAACCTGAATGTGGAAGGAAACAAGAGAAGAGGGAGGCCAAAGAAAACATGGATGAATTGTGTGAAAGATGATATGACTAGGAAGGGTGTTTCTGTGGAATAAGTGAATGATAGGGAAGCGTGGAAAAGAAAAACCTGTTGTGCCCACCACAAATGATGGGAGAAGGGCAGGAAGATGATGATACTTATTTGTTTAACTTTACGCCTATTTATTACGGTGTAGGCAGAAAGAATAGAGAAACATATGACACGATACTTACATAGCTCTGTCTGTTCTTCGATTTTCATATAGCCATCAATTTTGATAAAATAAGTAGTGTAGTCCCTCTACTAGTCTTCCGTTCAATCCACGTGCTCTTTTTGTAGAATAAGAAAAAGTAAGAGAATTTCGATTGAAGTGTGGTATAGTATGGATATTTAAAAATACAGATAAATACGAAGTGTTAAGGTGCATTCGATAGTTCAATGGCTCATTTCCATTTCCCATCAAGCTTTTAATCTGGTACGTAGTACTGGTCAAATGAATTTAGCATAAGTTAATTTGAGCAGTAGCGCAATACTGTATAACTACTACAGGTACCCATTAGCTATTGCATGTGAGCACATTATCGTAAGATTTGTAATACAGATTTTATAATGAGAACTAGTGATAATATGAATGAGAGAATTAGATAAACTATATATAACTACTTATAGTTCATTTCGACTGTCTCGGTGGCCTAGTGGTCGAGCACACGGATTATGAATCCAGAGATCGTGGTTCGAATCCTGACACTGGCTCACACCAATGACTTTTCAAAATTGTTTTCGTAAAGTTATGTGTGATAAATATCGATGACTGAAAACCTTGTGCCCGGTATGGCAATAGGTTCGCCACCTATTCCATTTTGGGACGTAAACATAACGGCGAGACAAGGCTTAACAGCCGCTGCCTACACCTTCGGGTAACAATGGCGTGAAGTTATGTTTTTATAGTTCATTTCATATACTTTGAAATCACATTTTCTATAATATTCACACTTAACTGTTATATCTTGTTATGTTTGATCTAAAGGAAAAAGGTTAATTTATGGGGCATTCCTGTACACATTATAAAACCTTTATTTAACACTATCGCTCCCGATTGTATTGTTAAATTTTTAGTAAATGTATTAATTGTTGGCGTTGCCTGACTTGATGAAATTAAAGAAAATTATACCATTGTATAAATCAGGCAGTACATTTTCAAAGTCAAGTCAAAGTCAAAATAACTTTATTTTTATAGGTCCTCACAGACACTTAAAAATAGTCAACAAGTACAGATATAACATGATTTAAAATTAGATAAAAAAAAACAAACACGAGCGCTTGTGGAAAGTGCCTCCGTGGAACAAAAAAAAGACACGGACGCAATCGCCACGAGCGGCCCGATTCCGAGTGTAGGGGCTATCATGAGAAGAATCGGGCAAGAAACTCATGTGCCAAATACTCTTTTATACATTATACTCCACTAATTACATACCAATATCAGTATTACTAATCCTCGCTCAATTACTTTAATATTCAATGATAATAATCTGCTGCACAATAAACAAACGCTTTCGACTCAAGGACGGTCAACATGTTATGCTGGGTTACAATTACTTGAATGTATATTTGAAGATTGGGAGGAGTCACGGGGCAAATGATTGCGTGTAGCATGACACTCTGGTCAGAAAGTTACACGAATAGGGTATAATAGGCATCGCTTTGGATCTTCTTACTTCTTATCTGAGAAGTGAATCTTTTAGATTAAATTAGTAAAAAGATATAAATATTTATAGATTTCTGTATGACGATTCTTAGTGCCTTGTGAAGTCCAAGGACTAAAGATAGATTTTGCTTCTTTAAGCTTCTTCATCATCATTAATCATCATCAATAATCTCTATTACCTGCCTCGATTAAATTAAGATTAAATATTTGTACACATAACTTTACCCCATGTTCTTATGGGGGAGACAGAGTGGACAGGGCGCCATATACCACGTTTTTTATACGCGTCACTTGCTGTTTCTACTTTCATCATTCTGCTTCCGCTTTAGCTTAGCCTGTCGGTTACAGAAAACATACTTAATATTATTTGGTACTCAGTAAAAGATTAAACCATAGATAAAATTGCATCATACAAAAGTAATAAAAAAATGATTGTTACAAAAATATATATATAACAAAAGCCAATTGCTGCAGATATTAAAAGTTTCGTACTCATCCGATTAGTGGGCATTTAAAACGGGGCAAAAATTTCCCCGTACGCACACACAATATTGCCGGCGCACTGAACACGGTTATCTTTAATTTGTAAACCAATAAATGTTAATACATCAAACCTGTACATGGCAATCGTATCGGGCAATTGGCGATTGTAATTTTTTTCACTTTTGCCAAACTAATTTGTGAACTATACACATTGACTTTAGGTTCAGTACAATAATTATTTTGTTGGCGTTGAAATGGGTATTTTTGGCAGGTAGAAATTTTTATTGTGTTTGTGTGCGGTCAATATTTGAGTGTGCCTCGGTGGTCTCGGGACAACACTTTTTTTGCTGAAATTAATTTTAATATACATTTTACTGTGACAATTTTCCATCGAAAAATCATTACTCAACGTCATTGGCGTTAAAATATTTTCTCACTTTTGTTCAATTTATTCCTTTCGTGTGTGTATTATTAATTCTAGTATTATATTGTATTCTATTGTATATTAGGATAGTGCAAGCTGAAGGATGATATGGTGACCAAGGTGGAGAAAAATATGTTAAGATGGTTTGGTCATGTTGCAAGTATACTTAACGAATGTGAGTGGAGACCAAGACGGAGCTACCACGACCAAATAAATGGTCTCTTTCACAATGTAAAATCTGTAGTACCCGAAACCGGCATGAATGCATGATGAATGACTGTGGATGAAGCGAAAGAAGTGTGTCAGGATTGTAGCTTGTGAAAAGCCAACGTCTCTGCCTACCCCTATGAGGAACCAGCGTGAGCTTATCCATGTATGTATTGTTAAACAGCTGAATAGATGGACAAAATTTATTAAAAAAAAACCTCGTAATTTTTTATTGGTTGTTAATATTGTTCACATTTAAATTCAATTTATATAATTTCGCTGTTGAGCAGTAACTTGATAAATATAAGTTACTTACTAGTCCACTTAACTTGACGATAAGTCTTGCGAGGTAGGCAGGGAGAACTTATGTTGTACTGTACGGCGCGTTTCTTACAAATCTCGCTCGCTTCTTCCACTTTCAAAACTCTTCCCGTTCTCGTTCGTCGGCTTCAAACCTCAAACTTAATTCTACTTTTTTATGAGATAGGAGGGAAAACGAGCAAACGGGTCACCTGATGGTAAGCAACCTGAGCCGCCCATGGACACCCGCAGCACATATCGTCTTACCGTTGTGTTGTCGACCTTTAAGGGAGGACTGTGATAGGAGGAGGATAGGAGAGGATGTGAAAGGTGGGTGGGCCTCCGGGTACCTCTACCACTATTTGTAATAATATCTGTTTGCTATTTATCTTGTTGACAGCACGCCACTATCTCTGAACAGTGGTAGCGGAATATAAATTTTATTTAATTAAAAATACAATATATATATACGTATATGTACACATGTTGTATGTTGGCGCATGTCGCTAGTTGATCTATGGTTGCAATCAACACAGTTGTAAAACCAATGCTTGGACAATCATTTAATGTTGGTGTGGTGGTACACATATATATATCGTAACTTCACGCCTTTAATATCAGACGACGTAGACAGCGTCATGTATGCCTCGTCTTACTATAGTTTATATTTTCCTAGAAAACTATTACCACTGTTTTTTTATTGTCATCTGATACTAATCATACGCAATTTCTAAAATCGTTTTTGATAAATCGTCCAGATTCAAACTTGGTATCAATTAATGAGAATGCTTACGATTGAATTGATTTAATTTATTGATCTAAACCTATATATACACTGATATTTTTATCTCAACAATAATATTGTCATTCAAATAGAACCAAAAAGCAATATCACATACTGTCTACTGTGTGACTGTCAATTGACTGGCTTAAAATATATATTAGAATATATATTTTAAATTCTGTCAATTTTATAACAGTTACAGTAACAGAAGTTTTTATAACAATAATTATTATCGATATTGTCAATCTACGAGTGTTAACCCTATCGCTGACGAGCGTATCCAGTTTATACAGGGTGCGTGAATCGGTATTTTATCGCACGCACTATATATCCTACATATACAGCGTGTTAATGAATTAAACTGTGCGAGGGTGAAAACAATTTTGTCCCAACATCGGCGATAATGCGAATTTATTATATCATTTAAAATGTCGAAATGTTAACAGAACTGTGATAGTTGTACAACAGAACACTGGGCACTGGGCACTGGACGGTCAGCCTTTAGTCAGAGCTCTACAGAGCTCTCTAGGGTAGTATTCGATATAATTATATGTTTAAATTGATTCTATATTTTTTTATTATTTACACTTCACTCGATAATAATGTGATATATGATCTCTTGATTATTTTCTAGTACATCACTGTTATTGCTGGTTGAGCTATAATTTAAAGACAGAATACGCATTATCGTCTGATAAACATATGTACATATTTAAGTTCTTGTATGTTCTAGATTGGGGTTATAAAATACATGTTCTTATAGCCAACCAAACAAAGTCAGGTATTTGGAACGATTTAACAGTCTAGAACGAGATGTGCAACTTCTTCTTTCATCATATTTTTGTGCCATACCCAAATCTCGCGTTCACAAGTTAGCGTTGAGATCAGTAAATCATTGTGGATTGCTAACTGGTATGAATGTTTATATAATATATATATATATATATATATATATAAATATATATAAATGTTTATACATTATTTATATGTACTGGCAGACTTCGTGGCAGAACCACGAAGTTCGCTGCAAGAATAGGTCTTTTCCACCGGCAAAATACCCAGCCGGTAACCACAGGCTTTCGCAATATTAACTAATTAACAATTCCCATAAAAGATATACAGGTTTGCCATTTTGTTTTTCTTTTACTATTTCCACCCACAAGCGGTCGCACTCTGATTGTCAATTGTCAATGCATAGAATATACATAGATAACCGTTTGAAAGTTCCCATCAAATGAAACTAGTGCCTCGCTAGTGGTGTCGCGGACCGTGTGTACGCCGCGAGGGGTTAATTGCTAGGGTCTGTTGTCAAACCTGGTACCACTGTTAGCTTACGATATCTGATCGTCACCACTTTTTTTCCACGTTTCCGGATCACAAAAGCCGTTGAATGTTTTCAATATAATTTTAGTGCGTATTGGAATTTAACGTGCTGGTGTATTTGAATAGACACACACTTTATTATACAGCTATCAGAATTATTATTTTTAATATTTGTTATATGAGTGCAAATGCTGTTAATATAATAGATAATAACTGCTCACAATGTTAAATATATCGGTTGTTTTGAAGAGTTTTCATAAGCTTTTATTTAACTAGCACTGTATGTATGTATGTATGTTTGGGTGGAGTCTTTAAACTCAATTTTGAAGTAGATATCTGCGAACGATTCAGATGAAATTTGGATGACATGCACGATATTATATGTGACGTTTTTAATCATATTTTTAATGCATCTCAACAATATGGGTATCAAATGAAAGGGCTCATTGCGTGTAAATAGAAAAGAGAGCTCCAAGCTGAAATAGAACTAATTAGACGGACTCCTTATTGAAGAGCTGGACTGTTCGAAACTAAGCGGTAAACTAACATGCACCAATGATGCATTGACTGACGTGAACAAACTGAGTAACGTTGCTATAACTAAAAAACAAAAAAAAAATTAAGTAAAAAAAACCTTTTTAAAGAAGCTTTTATTTAAACGCTCTAAAAATAAGAAAATATTGTGTCCTTAAGAATTTCAAGTATCAACTTATAACCTCCTTATATACAATTAATATAATAATAAAAGCTTGTAACAGTGGTAATTAACTAGTACCAGGTTAATTACGTCAAATCAAAATAGATTTATTTAAAAATAGTCAGTAAATAGATATGTTTACCTTATTGTATTTAAAACATTACATATTAAAACACTAGCGTTTTAGGGAAGTTCCTGCGTGGAATAAAAACACACGGATACAATCGCCACGAGCGGCCCGTTTCCAAGCAAGCAAGCAGGTGTGTCACCTGATGGTAAGTTACTAATGCCGCCCATAAACTGCAATGCAGATAGTGTTGCAGTTACGTTGCCGGCCTTTGAAATTGGATAGGGACAGGATCGCAGATGGGATCGATAGGGAACAGAGAGAAAGGGATGGGCCTCTGGATACCGTGAAACACGGCATGAGCCACTTTACGTTGATATTCCTTATTTACAATTAGTTATTTAATCTTACTCTATTCATATATGTATAATATAATCTTTTTATGGATTATATCGCGTTTATTTAGAACTTATTTTCTATTTATTTCACGACGTTTCGAACTCTTTACAGAGATCATTTTTATTCATTTCATTCATCATATCTTTTGCTCTGTAAAGAGTTCGAAACGTCGGGAAATAAATAGAAAATAAGTTCTAAATAAACGCGACATAATCCATAAAAAGTTGTTTCCAATGTTATGAATGTGATTCGCGAAAACCTAACGAATAAATATAATAAGTATATGTTACTATTAATTGTCACAATATTTAAATTTAATTTCACCCACAAATTAATATATATGTTTTTTTTTTATAATATTGTAATACGTAATGGTGTTGAAAATTTTCCATCTTTATATGAGTAATTCCCACTAGGATCCACGGTATTCCGTACATCCTGTTCAGTTCCAGCTGAATGCATTGAAAACATTGCAGTGTTGTTGATTAAATATTGTGTATAACATTACGCTTTTGTGTGGGCCTCTCTTGGTATTGTTTACAGTATACACGTATTGAATCATAATGTAGTTACAGTTTTCCCTTTATTCCCTATTGAAAGGGTAGCATCGTATGAACGCTGGCGTATTTTTTTTTAATTTCTACTTTTGTTTAATATATCATTGATTTTATAGTACATTATTTAGAAAGTTTTCATGTCACCACGTCCGATGGAATTTCGTGTACATTCATTTGTTATTTGGATATTACTTACTTACATAAGTTGACGCGAAGTCACTTACGGAGTGACTGAAAAGATTAGAGCGTCGTAACCGTACTAGCGTTTTCAACTGTTATGATTACTTGTCATTCACAATGCTGGGTTATATGCCACCAGCGGCAACTTATTTCGGGAACCAGCGGCAACTTCCAAGAAGTAGTCAGTAATTCTGTTAAGATCTGTCTGATAAGATCCCAGCAAGCATATAAGACTTTATAGACTTGTTTTTTTTGGGGGGCAAACGAACAACTGGCTCTCCTAGTGATAAGTGACTAGCGCCGCCATTGGACACTTCCAATACAGATAATTACAGTTGCGTGCCGTCCTTATTGGGAGAAGGATGGAAGAGTAGGGGGAACCTTCGGATACCTCTCTCACCGAATCAAACGCGGTCTTTACCTCTTTACGTCGATATTCTGTGAAGTCATAGTATTTTATCGCTCGAGCCGGTCCATTCATGCAACAAACGGTGTGGCTCTACCACTGTGTGTCGTTCAGTTAATTAGAATAAAATAAAAAAGAAACAGCATAAAAGTGTGTGCTTGAAAAATAGTATTAGAATTGTTAATTTTCATTGTCAGATAAAATGTTTAATATGTTAACATAAGATGGCCCCAAATTGAATTTTAAACATTCGCGCGAGAGATTTATAAATTGTTAATGTCTCCAATACTGAATTAATTACATTTTTATTTATAATATTTATAAGGTTATTTTGATTTGGTAATACATTACAATACTATAATATAATACATTTTAAAAACAATCATCAAACATTTTTATTTATATAACGCTAGTTTTTCATTCTATTTAACTTTAGATACCTAGTAATTTTTCACCAAGTCTTATGCGTATGATATACTTTAATAAGTATCCACTCTCCCGTATCTATTCAACCACTTAAAACCATTCAGAACCACTCCTGTACCACACAATGCCCTTCGATTCTAATCGATACCCCTCGATGCGATACCAATCCACTTGAATCTAATCCAATACCATCCGCTCTTCTCATAAATGCTATCACAGTCTCGCAAATCTTAAATTTATCTTCAGTCACCAACAGTAGTACCTTTTTAGGGTATTGAGTTGCCCTCAAACTCTTAATTTTTTTGCTTTAAAAAAGTTTTACCGACTTCAAAAGACACCAACGACCAAAATTTTAAGCTACCTAACAATGTACTACATAACTAAAACGTGATAAATAACGTAACTAGTATATCTACTTAAGTCCATATATTACAACATCACGCTAAGGCCCTTTCGGAGTAGGCAGAGAGGACAAAACGTCATAAGGCCCGATTCTTACACAAGTCACTCGCTTGTTTGACTTTCATAACTATTGTCATACACACTCATTGGTTTTAAAGGCTCCTGACATCGCCAGCCGCAAGGAACACGTTCAATCTGGTTATGGGAAGTGTGTTTGACAAACATTATTTGAATGTAAGGGTCCTAAAATAGTTTTTTAAATTTATCGAACTAATCTTATTATATTATACTAAAACAATAATTGTAATAGTTACAGATAATTACAAAACTGCCGACGTCCACCGAGATCTTTTAGCGTTTTTTTTTATGCCTCAAGTGCGATGAACTTGTGTTGGTAATGTATTTTTTATAAAAAGAAATACAATAACAATTATTATTATAAGGAATTAATTGCGCAATTAAGTTGTACGCGTTCGCGCAACAATGTTGCTTCACCGAGCGACCTTTTTTTTATAATCTACTTACATTATATATTATGGGGGTACGTTCTTTCTAAATTGCAATGGTTATTAGTTTTTTTTTTACAATAGTCAAGACCTGTTTTAATACATATATATATAAGTTTAAATATTAGTATTGGTTAATTAGATAAAAATCAGATAACCAAATTGAATATGTCCTCTTAGAAGATGATGTCAGGAGCCTTTAAAACCGAGGAGCGTGTAGGACAAGAGTTATGAAAGTCAAAGAAGCAAGTAAGGTGTATAATAATCGTGCCTTATGGCGCTCTATTCTCTATGCCTGCCCCGCTAAGAAAGTAACGTGAAGTTACGAATGCTTATATAATTGTTGCAATACTCATGTGTCATTCACATCTAATACGCGTATTGTAGAAATAGTTTTTTGAAATTTAACCAATTTTCATCGTACATATTTATCGAGAGAAACATTTGATATTTATTACGTTTATTGATTTATGTTTATTTATTTATTCCTGACGTTACATTATTTACTGTGTTCACAGACAATATTGATTCTCTCACGCGAACGTTTTCTCTCTATTTTATTGACAATCCACATATTTACATAGCAATATTTTACTAACATTAAACTAGCGATAATGTATGCTGGCCAATTTAAATAAATTAACATTTATATATTAAAAATGTATGCACTAATTGTACAAAGGCGGATTTAATTACTTAAGTTATTCTTAACCAATCGCCTTATCGGAATTATAATAAAAATGTAAATGTGTATTGTATATTTTTTTTGTACTATATTTTTACACTATTCAAATGTATCCGTCACAATATTTTTAACCTACAGGTGAAGGATAATTGTAATAAACAATTATCGTATTTATTATAAGCTTTTATTTACCTTGCACTGTATGTATGTATGTATGTATGTATGTAAGTATGTATGTTCGGTGGAATCTTGTAACTCAATTTTGAAGTAGATACCTTCAACCGATTGAGCTGAAATTTTGTATACACGTTTACTTTGGATGACAATGCATGATATAATGTATGACATTATTCTATATCCAATATGGCGGACGACCCAAGATGGCGGAATGGATATTTTTAATGCATTTCTGCAATATGGGTAGCAAATGAAAGGGTTTGTTGAGTGTAATTCAAAATATAATATGACGTCATTCTAAATCCAATATGGTGGAATATCCAAGATGAAGGAATATATATTTTAAGCTTTCGTACAATATGGGTATCAAATGAAAGGGCTCATTGGGAAAACTAAAAAAATAATGTGACGTCATTCTAAATCCAATATGGCGGATAATCCAAGATAGAGGAACAGTTTTTTTTAATGCATTTCTACAATATGGGTATCGAATGAAAGGGCTTGTTAATAGTAGCTCGAAAAATAATGTGACGTCATTCTAAATCCAATATAGTGGAATAAATATATGCGTTTCTACTATATGCGTATCAAATGGCCCTTTCATTAAAGAGTTATATGAGAACTTCAAAAACTATGTCTCGGTGGTTCAGTAAACTAGCCCGCTTCTGAATCAGGAAGTCTTGGGTTCGAATTTGGCCTCACACCAATGTCTTTCGAAATTTCTCTCGAAAGTCATGTGTGATAAATCTTTTTGACTGACCACTTTGTGCTCGCTATATGGCAACAGTGGTAGAGCCCAGCAATTCACTGTATGAATGGGATGGCTCGACCGGTGAAATACCACAACCAGCTCACGGCGTGTTTCTTTAGGTGAGAGAGGTACCCGGAGGCCTACTCCCCTTTCCCATCCCTTCCTACTCCCATATCCTATATCCTACTCCCTTAAAGATAAGATAATACGATAAGATAAGACGTAAACATAGCGGCGAGTCGAGGCTTAATAGATGCTGCCTACACCTTCGGGTAGAAAAAGGAGTCGAGCTATGTTATGTTATTAATTAATGTTATAAACAAATTAGATTGTGTATAAATATTATATATATCATAGGGTTTTCAATATGAGCGGCTAGATACTAGTGGCCTGCTTGTTTGGGCAGTGTCAGTCAATCTGTTGTTTACTATTCAGTCACTGATGCCAAATCACCATGTTAAGATACAGGGTTAAGCGGCGCGTCCAAATTTATAATCAAAATGAGTTAGTGCTAACATTGAGAACCTTACGACCACTTTACGGCTGAGGCGGTAGTCCATCACAGTCGACGGCTTTCCGTTGACCTATGTTTTAATAGTTAACAGTGTTTTAATTGTGGTCAGCCACGCAATCTGCTGCATGAATGAGCCGGTTCGACCGGTGTAATGCCATGCCCTTTCAGGATACCGACGTAAATTGGACAGGATTTAATAACTTTAACATGATTGCTCCACTAACGGATTCTATATAGGTATTATTAGAATTAAACACAGTGGATGGTGGGAACGAACTATAACTTTTATTACAACTCACTCCTATGTTACACTCAGGTCAGCAAGTATAAAGTACTGATTAAAACAACAGATGGCGTTACACATCACAAGTAGTTAAACATATTTTGTTATTAAACAACAGTCCCACATAACAAAATTAAGTTGCAAAATCAACAAATAAGTAACAAAAAAATTTGTTTACTTAGGCTCGAAACTCTTTGCTGCTGGTCAAGCATACGCGGCCTTAAGTAGAGAAAAGACTTTAGGAGGTCTCCTCATTGAAGAGTTGGACTGTTCGAAATTAACTGGCAAATGACCTTGTAACAATGATGCTTTGAATGAGATGAAGAGACTGAGAAACTTACCCATCGATAACTAAAAACTTGAAAATAATTTAAAGAAAAAAACTTTTTTAAAGAAGCTTTTATTTAAACGCTCTAAAAAGAATAAAATAATTTTAACCTTATACATTTTAACTATCAACTTATAACCTTATTATATACAATTTATGTGATAATAAAAGCTTGTCGCTATGTTCAACCCAACCCTTCCCCCCTCCTCTTCCCATCCCAATTCCAACCCCTTCCATTTCCCATGGAAAGGGCCGGCAACGGAACTGTACCACTATATGGGTGTCCATATATATGTTATAAACCAAAAAAAATATATTTGGATAATGCGATCCGTCACAGTAATCATTAAATCTGAAAAAATATTTCCAGATGGTTATGGATAGGCTATCCATAACCATCTGGAAATATTTTAACACTGATAGGTAATTAAACATAGCGACAAGCTTTTATTATCACATAAATTGTATATAATAAGGATATAAGTTGATAGTTAAAATGTATAAGGTTAAAATTATTTTATTCTTTTTAGAGCGTTTAAATAAAAGCTTCTTTAAAAAATTTTTTTTCTTTAAATTATTTTGTCTGTTAGTAATAGAAATGCCATTATTTTTTTAAAACCCCACTGCAGAATATCTTCAACGTTATCAGAAGGATCAAATGTACAATAATAACATAACATAACTACACGCGTTTTGTTACCCGTAGGTGTAGGCAGCGGCTGTTTAGCCTCGTCTCGCCGTTATGTTTACGTCCCAAATGGAATAAGTAGCGAACCTATTGCCATACCGGGCACAAAGATTCCAGTCATCGATATTTATCACACTTAACTTCCGAAAACAATTTCGAAAAGTCATTGGTGTGAACCACTGTCAGGATTCGAACCCGGACCTCTGGATCAGAAGCCGTGTGCTCGTACCACTGTACAATAATTTAGCTGAAAAAAAAACTTCTCTGTATAATAAATGAAAATTATTGGACGCCATGATACATTCTTTTACTGTGTTTAAAAATATATAAAAAGATGATAAAAACATTCAGATTATGAGAATCAACGTCTAGCTTTTAGTTTTGATGTTGATCGTTAATACGCTTACATTTGGTAATTTATAAATTATATTTTGTTTCAGGTAAGTGATTGCAAAGCCTCGATATATCTACATAACTGAAAGTTACTCAGGAAAGACAATCCTTTAATTTATTTTATTTGTGGTAAGTATGACAAGAGTTACGTAAGTCGAAAAAGCATGTGAGGGGTGTAAGATTGTGCCTTATGGTGATCTCTATTGTCTCTGTCTACCCCGCAACAGTCTTTGCGTGAAATTATGTATACATTTAATTGTACACTGTACAGCAAATATTAAATTAGTTAAAAAAAATTTTAAGCGGTAATCAATAGACGGTTTCCCCCTATTCCGTCATATCTGTCACCATTTGTATATTATTTACAGGAATGATTCAAAATTGCCACTGTGCAGTAGGAGGAATTAATATTAATAAACAATACGTTAAGCAACAAATATACAAGTTGAAAATAATTTTGTCGTGTTAATAGTCTGAAAGTCGATCATCCCGCTTCTTATTCAATCATTCAAATTGTCAGATCGAGTCCTGCTCACGGCGCGGCGATTACTTCACGGAGGTTACGTGTGATAAACATCGATAAAATAACAGTAAGTTTCACTACCTATCCCATTTAGGACGAATAGAAAACGGCGTGAAGTTACAAAAACGTCAGTATACATTTTAGCAGATTAATTTTTATTGTAGTTTAAACAATTATAGGTTATATTCATGTGTTCATGCGGTCATGCGTTCAAGTAATAGTCAGAGGCTGGTTGCAAAAAAAAAAAACAAAAAATCGATGCGTAAAAGCTATTTACATTATTTCAAAATCTCAAAGTTTATTTCCCCTCTCCCCTGACGTAGCTTTGCTTTAATTTTTTTATTATTATTTTGTCAACTCAATGGTATAACGCGTCCCCCAATTAGGCAGCCACGTGTAAAGCAACTGGACTAAAGGCCGGATAGATAGAACTCACTCCTTCAGTGGAAACGATCGATCGTGGACACAAAAAGAACAATATGAAGTGCATGGCCTTTTTTCGAAGGCGGGCGGTTTGGGTGGAAGAGTGGGTGACGAGGCTCGCTACCTTCCCCCTTTCATGTCGAGTGCTAAACTCGCCTGGAAAGTGCTTTTCGGGTGGCCGGATGACGGGAAAGCGTCAGCGGTGTCTACAATGTCTAGGAATTAGCCGCCAGAGTCGTTCTAGACGCCTTGGGGCATCACCGAGAGGCGTCACTCAATGCCTCGCATAGTTTCTTTTCATATTTATAGATGTAAATAACATTATCGTCTATGAACTATATCTTGTTTATTTCTATTTAATTCACGTCTTACTTAATAATAACGATATTTATAAAACTTTAAGTAATAGGTACTTTATTAATTTGTTACTGGACAACTTTGTTTAATAGCACGAATAATACTTTCCTAATTGGAACCAATATTATTTGTGTGCGCCCTTTTTCTTCCCGAAAGTGTAGGCAGCGGCTGTTAAGATTCGACTCGGCGAACCGGTATGTTACCTCCCAGATGGAATAGGTGGCGAAACTACTGCCATACACCAGACACAATATTGTCAATCATCGATATTTATCACAGTTCCGAAAAGAATTCCGAGAAATCATTGGTGTAGTAAGGTCGGATTCTACGTAAAATATTCGGAATCGAATCAAATATGTCAAGTGAAATATTTTTTGCATCGAGAAATAGGCTTCGGGGGTCAATTATCGATTACTACGAAATGAATGCATGAGTTTGTGCTCGGGTTAAGATAAACCCTTAAAAATAAAGCGTTGCATAATAAAACACTAATAGTTAGTATTTAATACAAAAAAATCTTTTAAAATAAACCACAAAATCTTTAAGTAAACGAAAGCAGTACCTTCATAACTAAAAAGCGATAAAGAACGAAACTTACTACAAATTAGTATACTTTAGTATACTTAATAAAATATACAAAACTTAATACTTTTATAAAGTAATTTTTAACTGTTATGTTATGTTATGCCACTCATTATTGAAGTCGGTGCAACACAATAAAGTGATAAAAATAAGTGACATTTGTAAATAAGTATAATTAAGACGATTGATTAATTAAAAGACGAATTGGGAACCTCCTCCTTTTTTCGAAGTCGGTTAAAAAGAACCTATAAAATATTAAACAACACAAATGGAAGGAAATAAAGCAATCATAATTTACACCGCAGCACCTACATTTATAAATTAATAAAGTTTCTTTGAAATATATTTAATATGCAAAATTGTTTAATTAGAGTCCTTTAAATACACTGGCGTCTAATTCCCCACTAGGAACACTTATTTATTTATAAAGTATGCGTATAGTTAATAGAGGCCGGGTGGATATTTTTTTATATAAATTGCTATAATATTCTTACTAACACCACTTTGTAGTTTTATTTTTGTGCTTCACGCGTTTTATATCCGGCGGCGAGGCCAGTAATAATGCCTAGACTCATCTAAAAGGAATTTTCTACCATAGTACAATTTCGTCATTTACTGAAAAAATATACCACACATAAATTTCGATAAGTTATTAACAGGATTTGAACTGGTGACATCTCAATCTCATCTACTGAAACCACCCTGTTTACTTGTGTCGATTTTTTTACCGAACAGGCGTCGGAACTTATTGCCATATACCGAGCACAATACTGTCAATCATCGATATTTATCACTCATAACTTCCGAAATTAGTTGTTCTTAGCCTGCATTCGATCTCAAGACTTCTTGATTTAAAGACGAGATGCTCCTCTTCCAGACTACTGAGACGTCGAATGTATTATGTATCAAGTCGTTTTCGGCTGGCGCCATAATTCCTGACATAATAATCATTCGAATGACGTTACCAACAATGCTTAAACGAATGATCGCTAATTTTTACGACCATATTCCATATTAGAGTCTAAATTGGAGATTACATGTGAAGCCCGTTATGCTGTATCGCACGCAATGGCTTGGAACAGTGTTTCTCAAGTTATACTTGAAGGCCGGTAACGAATATGTGAGCACACTGCTGTTGCAGTGCGTCGGTGGCGCTTGTGTTTTAGAATCAAGTGACTCGCTTACCGGCTAGCCCAATTGACAAATCAACCAAATTAAATGACAATGACATGCAATTATAAAAAATTCGGTACAAATTTTATTTTAAACGTAGCAATTATTTTTTTGAGAATATAAAAAAATATATCGCAAACTTAATTGACATATTTTAACTTTGAGAAACTTAGGAATAGGAAGACGCTGACGACTTTTAATTTAACAATAGTCGTAGGTGGAATACTGGCCACTATAATAGTATTTTAACAAAATTAGTGTATAGATGAAGACAAAGGTAAATATATATTGGACTAAAGAATATATTGGAAGGAGAGCCAGTTTTAGAAGAGCCTATATTATGTGATAGTTAACATGAAATAACTTCACGCCTATTTCTACCCGAAGGTGTAGGCACCGGCTGTAAACTCTCGTCTCGCCGTTATAATTACGTCCCAAATGGAGTAGGTGGCGAACCTACTGACCTATTGGTTAGAGCCATGATTTGAACCCGCGACTTCTTGATTTAGATATGTGTTCGATAGTTACATCAAAATACTAATTTTAGAACAAACGCTAACCCAATCCCTATCCGATATTAAAGGTCGGTAACGTAATGTGACCC
This sequence comes from Euproctis similis, assembly GCA_905147225.2. Taxonomy (NCBI): domain Eukaryota; kingdom Metazoa; phylum Arthropoda; class Insecta; order Lepidoptera; family Erebidae; genus Euproctis; species Euproctis similis. The sequence continues at coordinate 8,635,367 of LR990107.1, forward strand.
TCTCGGTTTTGCATAGGTCCATGTGCGCAGCTACTCGCCAAGTGACTAGCGACAGACATTCTTACATATTCTACTACTAATCTCATAAAAAAAAAATTGATAACAGTTATAGCAACTTATGCATTGTTTACAATCGATCAGATAGTTGCTCTATTACCCACACAAATATTGACCTGTGCTCTACTTTAAAACCAACGACTGACCAATGTTGTTACAGCACACTCATTTTAATGCATTCTAAACTTTAACTCCAACTATTTAATGTATAGTCGTGTGCATATAATAACTTTGTAATGTGTGTCCGCTGTTAATTGACTGAAAGTTTTATAAACATTTGAGAAATTACTCAATGTTTATTTTATATTATATTAGATTCGTGTCCATACAAAACAAACATACGTGTATACCTACCGCTGTTAACGATGTTTTGCAGTTAGGGAAAAAATAACCAATTTTACTTTCATAAAAGGAAATAATGTTCTATGGACATGATATGGAAGAAAGTCGTCATGTTACTACTCGAGCTATGACAATGAATGTGGATGGATATATCCGTAGAGCGAGATAAAGAAATGCAAAGATTGCGTAAGAGTGGATTTGTTTATTGGAAAAGGATGATTTATTGTGACGACCTCACCTAGGGATAAGGGGAGGGGAATTATGATAAGGAAATAACAGTATGGCATTAGGAATATTAAGGAATATGTATGTAATTGCAGTAATGATATTGATGGGCTAAAGATATGTAACAAAAAAAAGACAAAGATATGTGCAAAACTGAAAAAAAAAATTGTACGGTAATGATAACAGACACTTGGGTAATTAGTTAATTTATTTGCAGTATTTCATTACATCCATCATTACGAAACAATTTTATAATACATAATTTATAACCCGACTTACCAACTAACTAATGACTACACACGAATAATAACATAGTTTTAATTTGCTGTACTTGTAATTATATAAATATATATCTTTTTTTTGCTCTCTCACTTCCGTTACTGCTGTCATACATACACACACACACACACACACACTGTGAAATTCTATTAAATTTTAAATTGGTATTTTATTTTGTTGGCGTTCATTTAAAACATTTTTGATTTCATACTGTATCAATCAGTTGTATTTTTATTATTATTTTATAATAACACATTTTTTTCCAAAAAAAAAAACAATACATAACAAAATGTCACGTATATGACGACGTATGTGACGGGTCACCTAATGCTAAGTGACTAGCACCTACCATGAATACCTGGAACACATATAGTGTTACAGTTGCGTTGCCAGACCTTGAGGGGGTAGGGTTGGACCTTTTCCATCTGACGGGCTCTAGATACATCTCTAGAAATTCGAAAAGTAACATGTGCCAATTTACGTCGATATTCTGAGAACTCGTGGTATTTCAACAGTCGAGCCGGCCCATTCATGCGAGCTGCGTGGCTCAATTGAACACGACATGAAAATACGTAACTCTTAATATGTTTTTACGCTCCAGTTAAAAAGCTCTCCTAATATTAAAATCCGTGTTCCACCAATTCTTGTTTAGTGAGCAGAAAAGAATCAATCCAGAAACAGTTCGCAAGATATTCTTATTTACCATTATATCTATATGACATTTAAAAACATTACGGCTACTTTTATTGTAAAGAAAAACTAACTTATTAGAGAAAAATTAATATATATAAACGACTTAAACATAAATATCCATTAAAACATTACAAATAAGGTATAATTAATGATCTTTGTCATGGTCTAAATATGTTTTCATTAATTACTCATTAATAACTGGGTGCCTATTACACTAAGTGAAACTACATCAACCCAACCCCCCTATCATCACTACTCGACTTATATTAAAATGGTGAATGATGAATATATTATTTTTATTGTCTTTTTTATTCTCTACTTGAAGAAAGAGAGAGAAAGAGAATCACATTTTCAATTTCATTTAATCATTTTTTGATGGTACTCGTAAGTAAGCGCCCTCCATGAATACCTGCAATATTGACAGTATTACAATTGCTTTGCCGGTCTTTACGGGGATAGGATGGAAAAGGATGGGGCTTTAGCTGTTGATAAACGCGACATAAGTCACTATAGGTTGATATTCTGTAAAGTTTAATTTCACTGATTATGCTAGCGAACTGTTTTGATACAAATTAGCAATATATGAAAGTTAGATATATAGTGAGTATAGTTAGACATAAAACTATCCGTGTTACTGCTATATATATAATCGTGCCTTATGGCGTTCTGTTCTCTCTGCCTACCCCGCAAGAGAATTGGCGTGAAGTTATGTATGTTTGTATGCTACAGCTATGCACATAATAATATATATATATATATATATATAATATATTAATAAAATGCTAATCATTTTTCAAATACTCACCTGCCATACACCCAATATAGAAATAGTAATGGTGCAGAATAAATTATGTCTAATAATTTACTGCTGTCATTTACTTTGCAAAGTTCAATTTTAAATATGTCGCCACAATGAAATAGGGGATGTTTTTAACAGTTATTTGTTGTATACATAGGCAATACTTAATTATATTAGGAATGTATAATTTTGCAATATGTAATATTAGCTGATTCTTTAACACCTTCACGCTTTTATTTACGAAATATGTAGTTACAATGGCTGCTAAGCCATTCGGAATCCAGTAGAATTTTTACGTCCCATATAGAATTAGTATCGGCACCTATTGTCATATACCTGTCGAAAATGTTGTCAATCATCGATAGTATAATTTAAAACTTCACAAAATAATTCCAAAAAATCATTGGTGTGAGTGAGCCTTGTTTCTATGCAACGACTTATTGCTTCTGAAGAGGGGTGCTTGACATTCAGACCACCACGACGACTTTTATTAGTTAATGTTACGAAATAGTTAATTAGTTGCAAAAGTTTGTATACAACCTCCGATGTTGTTCAATATTATGTGTAATTTGATAGTTTTAGAGAAATATTTACATTCATTTGAATATAGCTTTATCCCGGCTTATTTTATACAATGCAATAGGTACAACTTACAGTAACCCGTAGAGAAAGTTCCAGAGAGTCAAGTATTCATTTGCACAACAATATTGATAAAACTACAATAATTCGCAAAGAACATTTAAAAATCTTATAAACGATTCTTTTTTACTGTAAAAAAAAAGAAATTCAAAGTAAACTTTTTCTGAAACTCCCTGGACAACTCACAATCAACGGCTTTTGCAGTCGTTGATTCGTTATTCTCATGAGTAATTAAATCATCTACAATTCTCTGTAACTTTTATTAACCTTATTGTTTGGCTGATTTCAATAAAGTAAAAATAATATATGCAATATGTATATATTTTTTTAAACTAGTGAAATCCATCTTATTTCCGGAATATACGAGTAGTTATACGTTCTGCAGAAATCATTTTTTATTTTAGCTGGTATGAGTCGGCTGTCATCTTTCTACAATAAATATTAGAGATAGTTTTGTTGCATTATCTAAGAAAAAATTTCTTTAATTTATTGTATTAGGTACATAAAATTCATAGACCAGACAGACAAAATGTTATACAAATCAAATTTTTAATTGTATGAATCTGAATTTGTTAAATATATAATAACTGATAAAAAATAAATTAATAACGAACTGTACAACGTTATACCAATCAGATAGTGGTGGTAATATTCTTTTTATTTTGTGTTTGTTTTAAAAAACAAATTTAAAAATGAAACCATTCGCTGCCACTGTATTCGGCATAGAACAAATAGCTTCTCACAAAGTTATAATTAACTTTTGGCCCCGGTATACTAATTGTTTTTCGTTAGTTACCACCTGTCTCAACTGGCATAACCAAACTATGCAATTAGAATCTGAGTAAACGAATTTGTTTGATTGTCAAAGCTTGTAACAAAATGTAGGGAAATGTTTGTATTTCTTTTTTGTAAACTCAAGTGACTCAACACCGCGCTTTTGGACCAAATGCCGTTTCAGATCCATGGGCATATCTAATGAGTTTTGGGGAATTGTTTTCAGATATTGAATATTTTGTACACATTCAATCACTAATAAAACCATGTGCCATTTATGACAGCAGATTCCCTCCAGACAATAAAATAGTCGACTCTAAAAAATATATTTGCTTGACAATTGTGCGATAATAACAAAATGTGAGTTGATTGATAAGAAGGAATCACTCTCTCCTCCTGTCGCTACGCACTCAGTCTCAAGGTGAACGACCTCAGTTACTTACTCGTCCGCCCGCCCGACCATGTGACCCGCCCAGCACTTGTGCTAGGTCATGGTCGACTCGCGACATCCACACCAATATAATATGAACTCCGAGTCTTTATACAGACAGTAGCAAGTCTAAGTTCACCGGTAAATGGTTGTACCTCGCCTTATCGTAACATGACCCGCCCGATTTTTCCGTTTGAATAGTTTCTGATACGTCTGATGGGTCGTGTTCATTGACCTCTACACGTGACAGGTCAAGGTCGTCTGCATCCAAATGTAAACTTACATGGACGTGTGATTTATCTTACGAATAATAATATTATTTATTTTATTTATTTCTTAGATTTTCGCGAATCACATTAATAACATTGAAACGGTTTTTTATGTATAATACATAAAAAACCGTTTCAATCGCGTTTATTTAGAACTTATTTTCTATTTATTTCCCGACGTTTCGAACTCTTTACAGAGATCATTTCACTCGTGAATGTTTATTTATCTTGTTTATTATTACGTAATCACAAATTTACAAATAATATTACGTTATCATTAAATTATATAAGTAATTATATGACCACATTGAAAGTGTCCTTACGAAAACTGATATATATAGCCTTTGGTGTCCTGGTTTATAGGTGATAGGAGCATGTATAACAAATGACAAGAGTTATGAAAGTCCAGTCCAGTCAATTTCAATTACATCATAATGCGAAACTCTATTTCTGAACTCACTGAAAAAATATTATTCGCCTCGGGCTGTTTCCAATTTTACCCGGGCACAAGCCGACTGTGTTATCTATCCTGTCTCTCATATTCGCTTCTTACAAGATTGTCAGCTGAGCATTACAGTCCTGTAGCTACTCCGATGCTTTTTGCTAAATTACTGCAACAAAAACAAACTTACCCCCTCCCGTCCACTAAATTTGGGGGTGTATATAGTCTGTCTCTCCTTTCCGTTAACGAGTGGAGTGTTTCACAAAACTTACTTCCTTACTTACGAACCTTAAAACTTAAGTCAACTTGTAAATGTTGAACTAGGTATTAGATTTAGCTTTGATCTTTGTATTGAAAGCTGTAATATTTTTGTCTTTATCCGACCACGCAAGGAGAGGGTTATATTTTTTAGATTGTTTGTATATATACCGTGTATATTATTTAGCATTGACTCTAGACTGAACGGATAAATTTAGTATTGCCATTGAGTTGATATCACACTCGGCTACGTTAAAATGAATACGATTTTTTGGATAGATACGTTTTATGTAAATTAATTACTATTAGGCTAAAAAAGCAAAGCCTAACTTTTAAATAATGCATGAAAAGCTGTGTGTATGTTTGTGTGTGGGTGTGTTAAGCGATTACTGCAGCTCTCCTTTGCCTCACCGAGTGTAACATTTAAGTGCAGTCTCAATATCAATGACTTGAAAACAGCCAATTATCTAAGCTTCGTGATTAATTGGATAGAATCGATTTTAAATACCCCTAAGTTCACGCACATTACGTAATAATGCGTATTCATCCGACCAATGTTGTTCCATAAAAAACACCCTAAGAAATTTAAATTATGAATCACAAAGTATAGATTACGCCCTCTACCGGTGAGGGGTCTTTCCACTGAATGGAGACCATTCGTCCAACATTACTTTTGGACTCCTCTGTGTCTATACTTCATGATAATGTGAATGTCCGCAAATTGACATTTGAAATTCGCCAATTCGAAAATTTACTGGTAACTTTAAAAGTAGAAGTAACAACATGGTGTCCGCGACGCTTGCGCTTTGTTCAACAACAACAACAATAATACAAAATAATATAATTTTATTATTAATTTAAATAATACGTTTCGTAGCGAACAGTGTGCCGGGCCAATTTCATTATTATTTCAATCAACTGAATGTAAATTTATTCAACAAAATCTCACGAGGTAATTGCGATGATTCGCGTCTCGCTCGCACCGCGATTTCATCCCTCTCTGGCACGCTGCACTGGCCAAGTCTCTCCCCCCACATTCTTATGCGTTCAATCAAACTTAAGTAGTGTATACGCACAAGTTCCTATACATCTTGTTGGGTACGCAGCATTGTTCATTCTTTTGTTGTGCTGTGAAAATTAGACGTCGACGTCCGATAAATGTTCCTCTATCGTAGGTGAATGAAATATGATTCCCGGCAACCGGCATTCACTTATGTAAACCTTCGGTACACCACTAACTTAGTACAATTCCTTTTGTAACTTTGAAGATGTTGGCATCAACAAGTTTGGCATAGGCACGTGCTTCATAGTGCATTGGCAAAACAACCGACTGCAGAATCGAGGTCGGCTGTTTCGATCCCCAACCAAGTACAAATATTTATGTAGTATAGGTATATTATTTATTTATTAAAAAGTATATATATTAGTAAAAGTATATATAGTAGTATATATTTAGGTAAGTTATGTAGTATTATTATCCGTTATCTAATTTCTATATAAAAAGCATTTTGCTGCTTAACTTGGAACTAGAGCTGTGTATTGTGTCCAAGATATTCTTATTATAGTTTTGGCAGGTTCTTAAATCTCAAATGGTACCTAAAGTAAAGAAAACTATTGTAAGCCCTCAGTCATTCTTATACAATAATTCAGGCTTAGATACCTTGAATGAATTATAATTGTTAAATCAGGAAGAAATTTATTGGGAACTGGCTGTGCCCACGAAATTTTAATTTCTTAAATAAACACAATTTGCAAAATAAAAGTAGACCTTTATTATTACCAACTAGCTGACCCGGCGAACTTCATTCCGCATCAAAAGTAATAAATAAGTAAATTTTGGATATTGAGGTACTATTGCGCGACATAACTGCGGTCCCGCTATGTAATACTGCCATATCTTCGAAAATGTTCGTTTTTATTATATGCCGTAAAGTAGTAAAAAATGCCCTGATCATCTATATTACATGCATAATCTATTTAAGACACTTAATTGAATAAAAATTAATGCTGTAATATTTAAAATCGCTTCGTAAATAAGGCATTATTTCTCGTTAAAAGTAAATATCCCTAAGAGATAGACATATGCCTTCGAGAACTTTTTTGTAGACCTTCTGAAGGTGTTTAGTAATGTAGAGCATTGTTTTGATCTATTACTTATGGTTCCGCCGGCGTTTGCAATTAAAGTGCTAAATCTCAAATATTAGCATTTTTCTTTACAACATTATATATGAATTATAGTTCAAAACCACCCCGTTGACACCCTTTAACTATTAAACAAAACCGCATCAAAATCCGTTGCGTAGGTTTAAAGATATAAGCATATAAGTGGACAGACAGCGGAAAGTGACTTTGTTTTATATGTAATGACTTTGTTTTGTACTATGTAATGATGATGAAAATCCGGTCAAAATCGGTGATCTAAATCTGTATATAAGTTAGTTAGGTATCTATAGTCCAGTATAGGGTCCAGTTGTTACAAAAGGCCCATATTGATCCGCCCACGCGAATATTCGTTCGTTATTGTTGAATCTCCGACTGTTACGTACCTACCTACGTTAGAGTTTCTTTTATTTGTTTTACTCTCAAACGGTTCAATACATTCTAACTTATAAGTATAAAAGTTAAAATCTAACTATATATATTGCATATATGTTTGAAAGGGAGGAATCCACAACGGATGCAGGGATAATGGTTGATGATGTAGTGCTGGAGCAGGTGAATGAAAACTTTTAGGCTTTCGCGTTGCATATTACTCAGTGATAATGATGAACGCGAATTAACGCGACACTTTTTTTAGGTTTTTTTTTATGACTTGTCGGTTTGTCTGCTTGTGACCACGGCCAGTGCAACCTGGCCGAAACGTCAAGCTAATCAATGTAAATATTTGTTTACCTAAAAAAGTGTCAGGTGAATGAATTTTTATATCTTGGATTGGCTTTTAGCAGAAAAGGCAGGTACAAGTACGAATGTAGAAAGAATAGTGGTGTTAGGAAACAACATAAATGACAACATAACGAATAATATATTCACATAAAGAATGTAGGATTTACAGTGGTGAAGCCACGCAGTCCACCGCATACGCAGACCGGGGAAATACCACGATCTTTTTTATGGGATAGGAGGGTAAACGAGCATGTGTGTAACCTGATAGTAAGTGACCAGCGACGCCCATGGACCTGCAACACATATAGTGTTACAATTGCGTTGCCGACCTTTAAGGGAATTGGATGGGAAAGGATGGGGAAGGGCGATGGGCCTCTGGGTACCTCTCTCACCGAACGAAACACGGCGTGAGGCACTTTACATCGATCTTTGAAGTGGTCGTGGTATATTTTACCGGTCGCGCTGGCCCATTCATGCAGCGATCTGCTTGGCTGTACCACTGGAAAAATCATCGCTATAATTTTCTTATCATCAGGTGACCCGCTTGCTCGTTTGACCTCATATCTCATAACAAAAAGAATAGAGTTATATTCATATTTTTCTGTCTCAATTCACAAGCCTTTCTCGTTCTGACTGTGTAGACGGTGGCTGTTTAGCCCTCGACGCGCTAAATTTTCAATTCCGAAATGTGTGCGTGTGTCCGAAATAGTGAACAAAATCTATTACCATACTTCCAAAACAAATTCGTTAGTCATTGATAGTCATTACAAATAACTTCGAAAATAATCTGGATAATTCATTTGAGTGTATTTCGCCAGGATTCCATACAGAGACTTCAATCCAGAAGCTGGGTGCTCGTGACCACGGAGACGACCAATTATGCTTATAAAACTTATTTTGAACAGTAAAATACTAGAATTACAATTAAGATTCGGTGTATGAAAAACAAACTAGCGGTCACCGGTAAAGCGAACAACCAATACTTTCCTAAGCAGACACCTTTTCATATTTCGTGTAATAACACGAGATAAGCCTATAACCCCATCCTATACACCATCCTATATACCATCACTATTTAGGTCGTGAAAGTATAAAAAGGTATTCGTTTTTTTTAATAACAGCCTGCAGTTCTCCAATATGCTATTGCTAATATTTTTCGAACTGGCTGAAATCGTACCTAGTGTTGTCTGTACTATTTAATAAGTGCTAATAAAGTTTTATGAAGCATCGGCAGGAATACTATTGTGACCCATCCCTCCCTTTATCCCCCCACACACAGTTTTACAGCGAACCATGATCAAATAACACTACTTTTTTCGTATTATTGTGTTCGTGCCCACGTGGACTTCATGAGTTTAAGTTGGATATGATCAAACAACGAGGTATTATTGTAGTTTCAGCAGACCCAACGACTATTTTTTTTACAAAACATCGGTTTTACAGGATTTGTGATGATGCTCGCGATGGTGTGTTTGGAAATTAATGGCGTTTCACATCTATTGAGGGCCTATCTAACACTTAGATTAGACTGGATATTTTTAAATACGCCACAATGGGTATATCGGCAATTTGTATACGAATTAGGTAATTTTAAATTTTATTGTCTCTATGTTTGGAGTGGCATGGCGTGATGTATTATATTCTAGGATAAAACTCATTATAAAAATCTTTCCCTGAAACCACGGATGTCGCAATAACCTCTAAAATCGATCTACAAGATTTTAATTGTAGGCTGGGTTTTTTATTTGTATTTAAAGCTTTTGGTCCAGGTCTTAAGATCCAAGAGATTTATACAAGATGCTCATAATCAGTGTCCAAGCAGCAATTGTAAATCTTAATATATAAGTATTTATAGTTCTATTCTTCAATAAAATTTAGTTGTCCACATATTTCAAAAGAATCATTTTTCTGAAGGTTTTCAAAGCGGAGAGCATTTACAAAACAACCCCTAAACAATTTTCTTCAACAAAGTGCATAAAACTTCGTTACTATTGGAACCTATTGTCCAGTCGGAACAATCTTCGAAGTAAATTTGTTTCTCGTCAAAGGGAAAATATAAGTTTTTATAAACGTTTGATAAATGAGGCGGGGTGAGCGGGCGATCGTCTCCATTTTCTATTTGTCCAAAATGTTGCAATTGAATGCAATTCAGTGTGGAATATTGAAACCTCAGTGGGCGATGCGGGTATACCTCATAGCTCGAACGTGTACACGCACCGTGGGGTGGAAGTACGTGGGGGCGCCAGGGGTACAGGGCACATGGGGGTGGGGTAACACCGCGTCGCCACCACAACCGGCCCACTCACCCCCTCCATTCCTAAACCCACCCGCAAATACTACGTGCACGTTTACTTGGCAACATTTCATGCTTAGTGTGTACAAATAATGTTCGGCGATGCAACAAAGTCTGCAAAGGGAATACACATCCAAGTGCTGAATACCCTCACACTGAAATCACTGGCTAGTGATGGTAGCTACCATAACTCATATTGTTACACCTACCGCCTACCGCACCGCATATTAGACCATACAAAATCTGGCTTCTGAACAAAATAACCACTATTTTAAATTTGCATGTCGTTTAATATAATCCTACATATATCTTAATCAGTAAAAAAAAATCCTATTTAATTTATATTTTTATTTATTCGATGTTTCGATAGTTTGGAAATCGAAGCACCACGCTTCTGAATCAACAAGTCTGGGTATCAATTCCTAGCGCACACCACTATAAAAAATAGTTTTGTGACCTCATTGGTTTCGAATCCGGATCCGCATTCCAGATCTATCAATCTGAAGTATTCCGAAGTACCAATACTCAACCACTAGACTATAAGGTTACTAGATTATCGGAAGTCTAAAAGCAAATATTTTTATCTAACAGTCAAATCATATGTTCGGAATATTACAGTATTTTATCGATTTTAGACTTAATAAGTTCTAAAGTCACGAGATTTAAATTCATTTTAATTAATATAACTTACTATCAATAGATATTAGAACTAAGATTTAGACGTTCCCATTAATTACAAGATATCTACTTAAGGTTAAGTAAATAAATTTATAATAGCGTGCCTACTATTTTTATCCTGAAATAAACGGTAATAATTACTATTTACTTAGTAAAATAAACATTTATTGTTATATTTATTCGATTGGTTAAACAGTCAATTTCTAAGATGGCTATAGGAATTGGCTTAAAGATGTTGTAATTCACAGTGAACTGTTAACTTTTATAGTACAGGTAGAAATTTAAACGTTAAAAATCACACTTGAATGATATTTTAAACATTTTATTATACAATATTGTTTCTACCTATCGCATCTACCTGAGTGCTTGAATACCACCAATAATGGTCCAAAAATGGTCAAATGGTGGTCCGTCCGTATAAAATTCTTGAAGCACAGCAATAAGCAAACTACCTAATCTACCAATACTGCATTAGTCATAATAAGGATACGCTGACTTCAAATCTTAAAAATGGTATAATGTTTCAGTGAAAAACTTAAGACATCTTTCCGATAATTTGCATTTGTACAGAAATACGAACATTTAAATATGTCTCTTGTAATTATTTACGTGTAAAATCGTCCACTTTTAGTACTGTTTTATTTTTAAATGTACATAGTTATACTAATAATCTAAAGATTTAAAATGTAGATAGGTAGATTGTTCTCCTATGGCTGAATAAGCGTATTAGCTTGCACTTTTCCAGTGTCTGTTCCATGATAATTACATAAATATATGGTTGTGGTAAAAAGAAAATCATATATATAGATAATTATGATTTAATGACATTCTTTTTTCAAATTCATTGACGTTACGCGGTTCTTTTTTTCTTTTTAAATATATACCAAAATTAGATATTTTTCAATTCAAACAGTGCCATAGAGAAGGTAGAAGTTAATCAAAGTATTTTTTAATGTCGAAAGAGATCTAACGATTCTTTCTATACAGAGTTTTTTTTTTCGTAAATCTATAAACTAGCTGCCAGTACTCGCATCGCACTGGTTAATTGGAGTTTCTTTTTTGAAATCCAATCAGTTTAATAATCAAAGTTATAACACCCCACATCACCTTTGACACGAAAATATTGGCAGCGGCGTTGGTATTTTTTTTTTTGTTAAAATGAAATGAAATTTCACGCCCTTCCTTTATTTCGAAATTAACTATCACATAACAATAGTCCATAGGCATATGACAAATATGCACCAATTTTTTTGCCCATTTTATTGGGAACGTAAATATTTGATCGTCTGTCAGTTTTCACTTTGCGATGTCTCCTCGGATAAATATTAAAATGGTTATTTATTTTATTTGGTATCGAGGGGGAAATGTTGAAACTAAAAAACTTTTAGGAGAGTAGAGTCATGCAAGTCTCTGGTTATCGATATAAAAGTAGCTTATGCAGCATTTCTTTCGGTGTGAGACGATCTCCCGTGACATGGTGTAATATTTGTTCAAATAAATTTAGTTCTACCTAGTTAATTAATAATTCGGAAAAACAATATACAGACAAATAATGACAATATTTTTTTAAAGACATCAGTTTTAAATGAATCCAGGATAAGTTTTTCACGGGAAACCTTTTATCGAACTCGGGAAAATCTGAAGAGTACTTCCTGAGATAGCAGTTTACTTATTTTTTCTCCAATTGTTATCTCTCGAGTCACATACGATTAAAGTTTTGTTCAAAGAACACAACGTGTATTTAGCAACAAGTCATTAATATTGAATTTAATCAACGGTGTTTAGAGAGAGTTGATATAACAGATAACAGGAGGGTATTCTGTCCTCTACTCTTCCTCCCTCCCCCTGCACTCTCTAACAATTCAGCAAAAGGTAAAATCCACAATGCTGCCGTGACGTTCACACGTAAACACTACATATCCCTGGGGTGCCCGCGTACAAAGTTCTGACTGATTCGCAATGCATTACGCATTGGCTGTACTACCTATCTAATATTGCCGCCGTAGTATTTTGAATAATTGTTAGGCTCCATGCACTGCCGACCGCTGATTGCATCCACAAAGAGAACGGTAGACAGTACTGAATGTCTTAGTTGGAAATAATACCGGTATATTGAATTGGTGTAAGGCGCTTGAATCGTCAGCTGGATTGGTTCTGACTTACATAATTTTTATTTGAGCCAGTTACATTTTTTTTGTGGGATAGGAAGACAAACGAGCAAGCGTGCTACCTGATAGTAGGCAACCTACGCCGTCCATGGATACCAGCAACACATACAGTGTTACTGTAGCGTTGCCGATCTTTAAGGGAGTAGGATAGGAAAGAAGGATGGGGTGGGCCTTCGGGTACCTCTCTAACCAAACGAAGCGCGGCTTCAGCCACTGTACATCGATCTTCTGAGAGGCCGTGGTATTTCACCGGTCGAGCCGGCCCATTCATGCAGCGAATGGCTTGGCTCTACCACTGTTGAGGATGTAGACTGTAAGACTGTTGTCTAGATGATTAAGTAAAAAACACTTTTTATTTACTATACAATTCTGTAAAAAACGACATGCCTAAATGTAAACTCGATATTTTTCTAAAAGAAAAAACATATTTAATACGTCCGATTCAAAAGTGATAAAAGCGATATTTGCAAATAATCAGACATTTATTAATACATAACACACATTACATTTTTTTTTCAAATACAATATTTTCAAAATATACATAAATAAGGTTCACTTTTACAGAAAATAAAAAATAACAAAATTTTGTATATAAATTGAAAGTGAACAGTGCAAAGGTAAAACGTTCTCAATTTAATGTTTTTGTTTTGCATCACCAAGTTTTAGCTGAAAGGTTAAGCTCCGCTTCAATAGAACAGCCATTTCTATACGGAGATTATGATTTTACCGACTACCGTACGCTGCGCTTTGAGCGTTTGATGCTTTGGTTTAAAAATAACCGTCGTTCTACTAACTTCATAAAAAAGTCACCTCCCCATGTTAATTAATATTACCTATTTGAAACTAATTTGTTTCTTTTGAATTCGTTTTTTAACAGTTTTTAACAGAGGTAGAGCCAAGCAGTTCGCTGCATGAATGGGCCGGCTCGACCGGTGAAATAGCACAACCTCTCAGAAGATCGACGTAAAGTGGATCATGCCGCGTTTCGTTCGGTGAGAAAGGTACCCGGAGGACCACCCCTCCCCCTTCCCCATCCCTTCCTATCCCCTATCTCTTAAAGATCGGCAACGCAACAGTAACACTATATGTGTTGCTGGTGTCCATGGGCGGCATTGGTTGCTTGGCATCAGGTGACACGCCTGCTCGTTTGGCATAAATTGGCATATGGCATAAAAAAAACTTTTTTGCTTATTTTGATAAATGTTTACCTTAGTTTGACTCAGTTTACAGCTTAAAATAGTAACCTTTAAACCTGCATGAATGGGCTGGCTCGCCCGGTGAAATACCACGACCTCTCGGAATAACGGCGTGAAGTGACTCGTGTTTGTCGTCCGGTAAGAGAGGCTACTCCCTTAGAGGACGGCAACGCACCACGGTGTTTATGGGCGGTGAATAATTGCTTACCCTCAGGTGACCCACTTGCTCGTTTGCCCTTCTATACCATAAAAAAACTTACATCTCGCATCATTAAAATGTGTCCTTTACATAGGCAATATCGTACTATGTGATCAATATGTTATTAATTATTAAACTACACACATTCACCAAAATATCTTAAAACATTAATTCATAAAGATTGGCAACAGTCAGTATTTCGACGAGCCTCGTGGTGCATTGGTAACGCTACCGACTGCAGAATCCAGGTTGGCGTGTTCGATTCCCACCGAGTACAAGTATGTATTTACAAAAGAAAAAGTATATATCCGTTATCTAGTATTCATAGTACAAGCATTTAGCTGCTTAATTTGTGTCCAAGATATTATTAATATTATATGAGTATAGATCTATCTATAGTGCTTAAAAGCAATTTAATAATATATAGGTTAAAAAAGCAAATTCTTAAAATTTAACATTTATTTCGAATTCAAATCTTACATAAATTACTCACTATCGCATCTTCCCTCTCTTGCCGATTAAAACAATTTAAGTGGAATAAACCGTTTCAGATATAAGCCAAAACAACTAGAAAAAATATTTTCATCAATAACAACTTGTATTTAGGCTGTACAGCAATAAACAGACAGATACGCACAATGTTAGATAGATAGATATTATGATTTTCCCAGTAATTAATCATTAGCGTTGATTTCTAATCTAGCAATAGTTATAAGCGACTCGGTACCGCGTGAATTTTAGGGGGTAAAATGGGTGGAAGCAGGCACCGGTGGGGGCGGATGGAGGGGGCACAGACCGCCGTTAGATCGATTCCTATAGTGCATATTATTCTGTGGTAATTAGAAATCGCGTTTCGAGATCCAACTGGCCGTGGCGCATGGTGCAGCTTTGAGCCAGGCCTTATGCCAATCAACAAAGGCGTGATTAATGAATCGCTCACAACTTTCAAATAAATACATTGGTTCTCTCAGGTTTCGCTTTAATATATTTCTGAGATATTTTTGTCTTAATCCTATATTTACACAGTGATAGAGGCACGCAGGGGGCTTCATGAATGGGCTGAATTTTAGAATATTGATGTAAAGTACTCCTGCCGCGTTTCGCTTAGTGAGAGACGTATCCGGAAGCCCAACTCCTTCCCCTTTTCCCGTCGCCATTCCACTTCAAACCCCATCCTTATCCCATTTTAAAGGCAACGCAACTGTAACACTATCTGTGTTGCAGGTGTTCATGGGCGGCGGCAGTTGCTTGCCATTGGGTGACACGCTTACTCGTTTGCCTATCTGTAAGCTGTTTTTTTTTATCATGGGACTTTTTATTTTGAAGCAACATTATTGCTAGCTGTTTGTATGTTTGCCAACGATGAACTAAGTATAATTTATTTAAAATATATAGAAAAAATACTTGAAATATATATTCCATTAGTCAAATTAATAAAACTTTACCAAATTTTTATTAACTTTGTAATATTTTCAAAGATATTAGACCTATATTCTTAGCATATTTCAAAGAAGTATACCAGCTAAGATTTCGTCGATAGCCTAACATTTTTTTATGATATATATAATAGGTCGGGGAAAAAGTCTTTTCGCATAACGTAGGTATAAACTTATTATAAAATTTCTTTGACTGTACTATTTGTGTCTGGCTGGTTTTGGTAACATTAAAAAGGTTACATTATAAAGAAAAGAAAAAAATAAAAAAAAGGTGTTTCCCGCTATTTTTCATTTGTTTTTCTCTCCGTAAAAATGAGTGAATCTAATGAAGAAATTCGATACATTTTAAAATTTTATTATAAAAAAGGCAAAAATGCAACTCAAGCAGTGAAAAAAATTTGTGATGTTTATGGACCTGATGCAGTGTCAGTAAGAGTAGCACAAATTTGGTTCAAACGTTTTCAGTCCGGAAATTTTGATGTTAAAGATGCACCTCGCTCTGGTCGCCCTGTTACGAATAAAATGGACGCCATTTTTGAAAGAGTGGAGCAAGATCGGCATATTAGTAGTTACGATGTAGCTGAAGAACTGGGAATTGACCACAAAACAGTTTTGACCCATTTGAAGAAAGCTGGTTATACAAAAAAGCTCGATATTTGGGTGCCACACGAGCTCACTCAAAGAAACTTAATGAACCGTGTACTCATTTGCGATTCATTATTGAGACGTAATGAAACCGAGCCGTTTTTGAAGAGATTGATAACTGGCGATGAAAAGTGGATCACGTACGACAAGAACGTGCGAAAAAGGTCGTGGTCGAAAGTTGGCCAGGCTTCACAGACTGTGGCCAAACCTGGCCTAACACGAAATAAGGTGATGCTGTGTGTATGGTGGGATTGGAAGGGCATTGTTCATTATGAGCTTTTACCGTCCGGCAAAACCATCGATTCTGATCTTTACTGCCAGCAACTGATGAGATTAAAGGAAGCAGTCGAGAGAAAACGGCCGGAATTGATCAACAGGAAGGGTGTGGTCTTTCATCACGATAACGCTAGACCACACACATCTTTAGCCACTCAGCAAAAATTAAGAGAGTTCGACTGGGAGGTCCTAGTGCATCCACCATATAGCCCTGACCTTGCGCCTTCAGATTTTCACCTGTTTCGGTCTCTTCAGAATTCTTTAGGTTCTGTAAGGTTGACCTCAAGAGAGGACTGCCAAAACTATTTGTCCCGTTTTTTTGATCAGAAGTCCCAAAGTTTCTACAGTAACGGGATAATGTCTCTGCCCACAAAATGGCAGAAAGTTATTCAACAAAACGGTACATATATATTGTAAATAAATGTAAATTAACTTTGAAAAAAATGTCTTGACTTTTCATACAAAAATACGAAAATACTTTTTCCCCAACCTATTATGATATTAAGTCTCGGTGGCGCAGTGGTCGAGCACACGGCTTCTGATCCAGAGATCCGGGTTCGATACCAGACATTGGCTCACACCAATGACTTTTCTAAATTGTTTTCGGAAGTTATATGTGTGATAAATATCGATGACTGATAAAAACTTTGTGCCCGGTATGGCAATAGGTTCGCCACCTATTCCATTTGGGACGTAAACATAACGGCGAGACGAGGCTTAACAGCCGCTGCCTACACCTTCGGGTAACAAAAGGCGTGAAGTTATGCTATGTTATATATGATATTAATAAGTACTTAAAATATTTGATACTAATGAAAATTAAATTCCATAAATCCTCAGTGTCATGTTCAAATATAAATAAGGTAGTTTTATACTAATATTTATTTGTTTCGAATGGAGTCTGTATGATCAAATTTCTTAGATGAAATATTTAAACTCACTATTTTTACATCTACTTGTGTCTATATCAAAAAGTCTATATCTGAATTGAAAATACACTCTTGTTGTTTTTAATGGGGTTACAGGCGTAGTGCGGCCGAAAGGCACCGGTGAGATTCCAGTGCAAAAAAAAAAAAAAAAAAAACTAAACATGGTTCATCGCTATCATCCATTAACCTTCCACAGCAGAAGTAACAAAAAATGTCTTTAGATATTTTGAATACCTCTAGTGTGCATTTTTAACTGACATTCGCAAAAGAAGACTTTTTAAGTTACACATTTTTGTTAACTTTTCTATTAGGCAAATAATTCACAATATGAGGTCATTAATATGTTATCGAATGAAGGTGATAATTGGTATTTTGGTAAACAATTTACGTTTTTGTGCTTAAATTGTTAAGCCCCAACTTTAATAGGCGTCGAAACCTATTGGCTAATATCGGGCACAATTCTATTCGATACTAGTTGACCCGGCGAATTTTGTTCCGCAGCAAAATTAATAAATAAGTAAACTTTGGATTTATCACTTTTTCTTTACTACACCATACATGATTTATATATAAAAACCACCGCATTGACACGCTCTGTCTATAAAAAAAAACCGCCTCAAAATGCGTAAAGTAGTTTTAAAGATATAAGGGGACAGACAGACAGCGTAAAGCGACTTTGTTTTATACTATTTAATGATTCATCACGCATACATTTCGTAAAGTAGTTATTGTAAACCAGGATTCGAACCGAGACATGTTAATATGGAAGCGTGTTACGCATGCTTGTCTCACCCTCATTTCCCATAAAAGAAATAGAGTTTCACAATCCACTCGCAAAAAATAAACAACACAATGTGACATTGGATTTTTGTCACACAGAAGCCCGAATACTGAACCGCCACCCAAATATATAAGCGCTACTTAAGCGTTTAAGTAGCTGTCACATTAGACAGAATGTATGAAATTTGAGCAGTAAGTAGCACTTTATTGATTGTCAGATTTGAGTGGCAGTTCAGTATTTGAGCGAGAAAAATATAATTCCAGCTATTTGAACTATGCGGAGGCGTGTTAGTGGACACACACACGTGCCGAACAATAAAATGAAAAGTGCCAGGTCGCCGGCACACTATTAGTGCAACTTCGCACATGTCGCTTTGTTCCAATTTACATGGGATAGTGTCAAAGAAAAGTGTACTTGTACGTATTGGAGGCGAAAAAAAAAGTGTCGGAACCATCATTAAAGAGGAACTAGACGTGTTCGAGTGGACGACGGCGTGTCAGATGATCGTACATTGACATACCATAAAATATAACCACTAAACACTAATCAAATGTAATTCATATTTTGAACCCGTATCCTGGTCGTGATGTTTTAGTACTTTTAATAGACTTTAACTTATATATTATATGATAAATAATGAGAACAATAATGTTATGATTTCGCGCTTCTCGTCCCAATTGGGTGGCGTAACCTATTGCTATACACCCGGCACAATGTTGTCAGTCATCGATATTTATCACCCATGACTTCCGCAGTGAAATACTTAGAAGTCATCGGTGTGAACATTCGATCTCACGATTTTTGATTCAAAATCGGGACACTCGGTGATAAATAAAATCTCTTATTTCTGTCTGATAAAAACCATATAACTGTCATCCTTAGTGTTGGCTGATTTATATATTTTAGTATATTGTCACGTACATATACTGTACTGGAGTAATCACAACAATAGATTTAAAAAAAACGCTCATCACAGCACTTTCGCTTACTTATACGAAGTTAGGTTATTGTCATTTTTTTCAGCTAACCTGAAAATGTTTTCTACTATCCTATGTTGGCAGATATGTTCCTCAAGATATTACACAAAGTTAGAGTCTTTGATGATTAGAGAATTAAAAAAAAAATCTGCTTTGTTTACATAGATAATTATATATTCCATCTTGTTATAAGTATGTTGAAAATCAAATTTTCTGTACCGGAAGTCTATGTGTAGACGTTGGAGGATCTGAGGCAATATGGCAACGTTCAAAACTATTACCTGTGGTAAACCGTCATTTCCGGCATAATCTCCTGGTTTAAAGTAATACATCGTGCACTTTGATATGTTGGAAGATTAATTCATACAGTAAAATACGGAAGTTATTCATATGCACTTGATAATACAAATACGTATGGTAGCCTTTTATTTCTTGCATTAAAAACTAATAGTAATAGTAATTTGTATATGCGATCGGATTTGTAAACATGAAGTAGTTAAATTGAAAACATCCATCCGTACCAGTACCTTCACGCCGTCGATATCGAGTGTGTAGGCAGAGATAATAAGTTATGCGTCGACGTGAAAATTTAATATGCCAAAAGTTTCTGGTAATCAGTATAGACATGACCGATGGTAAAAAATATTAAAACACAGAAATAAACACTCTTCAAAATGAAGTTAAACAAGTTTGGATAAAATACAATAAATATTATCGCAACAAATGCAATTCGTGATATTTAAAAACTTATACTTTATAAGATAATTTAATACGACAGTTACTTTGTCCTTTTTTTGAAAACGATAAATAATGTGAAACAGTAATTAAAGTGTATCGTGTTTAATTGCAACGTGTAAAACACGCTACCGACAATCGCTCCCAACAAATCTAGACAATATACCCGGATCGATTTGCCGGATAATTTAGCCCCCACTTATATTGTAACCGCAGACTAATCGAAAAGTTTCACCCGGGCCTTATATCCGGCTGGTATGTAGGTATATATAACATCTAATTGCTTGTATTAAAATAACTGACTTATGTCAAACATATCTGGGGCGTCTGGTGGGGGGAGGGGCCTGGTGAAAGCCTCCGCCTGGTACGAAGCTTCACATGTTAATATTCATAATGATAGCATCAAGTGTACGATAGCCCCGCATCAGATGTACAGTCCTTACAACTCTATATACAAATTTAAGTACTAGTGATGTACAAATATTGTAAATAATAGAAAAAAAGTTACGGTGGAGGAGCCAAGCAATTCGCTGCATGAATGGGCCGGCTGGAGCGTTGATATACCACGACCTCTCAGAAGATCGACGTAAAGTGGTCCAAGCCGCGTTTCGTTCGGTGAGACAGGTACCCGGAGGCCCACCTCCTTCTCATCCTTTCTTATCCTACTCCCATAAAGGTCGGCAACGCAACTGTAACACTATATGTGTTGCAGGTGTCCATGCGCGGCGCTGGTCACTTATCCCCAGGTGACATGCATGCTCGTTTGCAATAATTAATTAATAAGCACATAAAAAAGAAGTTGTTGCTGATCTTAATGTCGAGCACACCGCTTGGCGCTTCTCAATCAAAAAGTGTGAGGTCGAATTGTGAGGTCACGCGCAAACCAATTATGTCTCCTGGTTCTTGGTCCTTTCTGGCTTCTGGTTCATTCTGGTTAGTATCGATGACTGACAACATTGTGCCCGGTGTATGGCAATAAGTTCAGCCACCATTTCCATTTGGGATGTAAAAAACTCGACAATTCAATGCTTAACAGCCGCTTTCTACACCTTTAGGTAGAAAAGGCGTGTAGTTGTTAAGAGTAACATCGAAAAAGATTCTAGCTCTACTTAACTCTGACAGAAATGAAGACTAAAACAGTTATATAATATGTTTCAGTTTAAATGTTATGCATCAGAAAATATTATTGTCTGCTTTAATTCATGATGGTTAATATTAATATATATATATATATATATATATATATATATATATATATATATATATATATATATATTGATTTCCATTGTAATTATTCGTCAGAGACATAAAACATGAGAAGCAAAACTATTTTATTTTTAAATCTTAGTACCACTAGAAATTCGGGAATAAATATATATTTTAAACTAAAAGCTATGTTATTATTAAATTTATACGCTAAGACTCGGCATACGCCAGAATAAACCGGCGACAGATTATACTTTTTAATAATTTGAAAAGTCTATAAGAATATGAGAGAGTACGGCTTTTAATTGGAAAATACATTTATGTATTTATTCGTCGCGTCTGGTCATCTGGGCGACGGACCCACCCCGCACTCTGCCATCTCGACACCTTTTAAAATGAAGGTAAATGGCGCAATTTCCGCCACGATTCGATACTCGTGAGTCGATTATTTCCCGGCCGATTTTCCAACTCGATGTCGAATGAAAACTCGATTCGCCCTTATTTTGTTAATAAGCCCGAGCTCTTCATGTAAACTCAATGACAATGTAAAGTCGAGTGTCTTGGCGGAATACTACTTTATTAGATGATTGGGTCTTTTTTATTAACCGTATTAAAATAGTAATACTGATAAATTAGAAATTTTTATTACATTAATTAATTTTTATGAAATATTCTAAACATAACATAACGTTACGCCTTTTCTACCTGAAGGTGTAGGCAGCGGCTGTTAAACCTTATCTCGCCGTTATGTTTATGTCCAAAATGGAATAGGTGGCGAACCTATTGCCATACCGGGCACAAAGTTTTTAGTCATCTATATTTATCACACAACTTCCAAAAACAATTTCGAAAAGTGATTGTTGTGAGTCAGGATTCGAACCCGCGCCTTCTTGATGCAGAAGCGGGGTGCTCGACCACAGGACCACCTAGAGCAATTTTTTATGTATTATTTTTATGTTAAATACAAAGGTCATTACGTTCGACTATATATGTACAGGTAAATTAGTCTCGAGAAATTTTTGCATATGTAGTGGTGTGTATATTACTCAAATCTTAGAGCGCGTTTCCACTATATCGTTCTGGCCTATACAAAAATGTTTCGATATCCTTGCATTACTATTTAATTTTATACTTATCCCTAGCAACACACTGATTTTTGTTTTCAATAAAAACAAGTTTTTATTTTAAAGAAAAAGGTTTTGACATTATAAAAAAAAAATTTCATTCTATTTCACGTCCTTGAGCAAACGACAAGGCGACTACCGTGAAACAATAAAATATCGTGTCGTTCTTTAGATGATAGTAGTTTAGCTATAGGTAAAAAGTTTTGACCATAATAATTACGAAACAAAACAAACAAATAAATCGTCACTTGATAGTGGAAAGTGGAAACACGCACAAAGCAGAATAAACCAGTTTACGCTGTCCGCAGGTGCCACGTGACCATACACTACTACATATGCAAAAATTTCTCCAAGCTAATTTACCTGTACCTATATTCTAAACAATGATTATGCCGATAAGGTATGCCCACAAAATTTACATAAAACCATTAACCTAAATGTATATGCATACTGTATACGCAGATAATATTATTATGGTAGAAATATTATCAAGCTGAATTAATAAATACATACATACATAAATACATTTTAAAAATACAGCACATCATTACGTGATACTAGATGACTGAGCTCAAAAAGAAAACATAACAAATTATTTTTATTTGGTCAAGATTCCCAAGAAAGAGAAAGAATAAAAGCGCTGCTACAAAAGTAGATTAGGTACAATGGGGTATTCAAGACTTTTGTGCAAAATTTATTAAACGACCCATTTGTGCATGCAAGATTGACTAAGCAGATATACAATACAAAAGTGGAAGTATGTAGGAAACGGGGACAGCCACCACACACTTTCCATGACCAAATCGAAAGAGGCCGTGAGGAAGGCGATCTCAGGTGCCTTAAAAACCGACGAGCATATGACGAGACATGAAAGTGAAAGAAGCGAGCAAAGTGTGTAAGAATCGTGCCTAATGGCGCTCTGTTCTCTATGGCTACCTCGCAAGGGACTTGCCGTAAAGTTATGTTTATGTATGTATGTAAATCTTGGGGTTTCTTTCGAAATAGCGTCGTCAAAAACAGTCCTAAGAAGAATTTTATTTAGTGTATCAGTTTAAAGATAGATATTATTATGCTCATTTGGGTCGGGTATCTACCCATACTCCTACGGTTAAGACAGGAATTAGTGGTTAAAAAAAGACGGAAATACAAATCAAAATAGGAAGAATATGGCTCAAGGTAGATAGAAGGATGCTGTCATGAGTCAAACTGACCTAACCAAGTAGGGTTTTATTGGAAATTGATGGTCGTATTATAAAGAAAAATTTAAAAGGGTTCTCATCCACAATCCTCATTTACCTGTCAGTAATAGATAATTTATCTTTAAAAAAGTAAAAATCATCAAAACATTGATTAAAAAATATATTAAAAGTGGTTCCTTTTCTTTCCATTCGATAGCTATTTCGAATCGGAAAACCTTTTCTGAAATTTGATGATTTGATATCGTTGTTTTTGATATCTGAAATTTATAAATTTCTCTAGATTTTTAGTAATTTTTCACGGATAAACTGTGATTATAATTCATACATAATGACTACGAATAGATTAAAATTTTACAAAAAAAAAACTGTGTAAATTGGCATGTAAAATTAAAAAAATATATAATCAAATCACTGTATTTTTATAGTGGTAGAGCCAAGCATTTCGCTGCATGAATGGGCCGGCTCGACCGGTGAAATACCACGACCTCTCAGAAGACCGACGTAAAGTGGCTCATGCCGCGTTCCGTTCGGTGAGAGGTACCCGGAGGCCCAACCCCCCCTTCCCCGTCCTTTCCTATCCCCTATCCCTTAAAGGTCGGCAACGCAATAGTAACACTATATGTGTTGCTGGTGTCCATGGGCGGCGTTGGTTGCTTACCATCAGGTGACACGCCTGTTCGTTTGCCCTCCTATCTCATAAAAAAAAAGTTCTTCACAGACACAAAAATATACTAAACTCAACAAACTATTAATGAATTTATATTAAATATGAACACTTTGGCTTGGGTGAACTTCCTCTGGATCCAAATCCGAATACATTTATCACCAAACAAAACGTGGCTTGTGCTACTTTACGTCGAAACCATGAGGGTTAATTCTCTGATGTTTGTGTATCTAGTTTAATATATATATATATATATATATAATAACATAATAAGACATTTGTATGTAAATTTGTTGCGCAGTATTTAATATTCATATTTGTATTGAATGCGCTTGTATGTCAATCACGTTCATTCAATCATTCAGTCTTCGCTGAATGCTTCTAATAATAATAATACATAGTTATGTATAACACTGTTCTAATTGTTCTAACAATTTGTTTACTATACACAATTTTAGTTGGCAATACACGTGAAATGTTAGATTCACTAAAATATCAAGTTTGGTTACTATTTTAATATACTTTCATTTAGAAATCTAAAGAGCTGAAATTGACGGCATTTTAAAAATAAAATTATTTATAAGAAGGGTGTGGAGAGTAAATGGGAATAGGAGTTATATGCACTCCCTGTTTCTGTCGCCCCTGTGAGGTTAATGTACCTTTCGTTATAAACAAGTATAATTCGCAATAAGGCAAACATCTGAAACACTGACACATCTGACAAACAGCCATTAAAAGGCGTGATAGTAATAACCTTAAATTATGCCCTCGATTAAGATCGTTGTTTTATAATTAATTTTAAAACTGTATTTGATCTCTTCAAATCTATACACTACTACAGTTTCTGAAAACATCCCAGACTATTTATACATTCTTGTATAAAACTTATCTGTCATAATAGTAACAAATAATAAATAAAATGCACTTCTCCAATCGTGGCATAGCCTTTGGATAAGTTTATAACTACACCACTTTTTCCACCTGAGGTATAACCTGAGGTAGGTTAGACGTGGGCCAGCAGGATGCGATACTGCGACTTCGTAATTCAGAAGCGGGGTCAACCTTCAACACCACTGTGACTTAGAGTAAGTAACCTGTAATCTTTTTGTTATACCAATAAAGTGCATCGCCGATGCAGTATATATAATAACCTTCGCTCACAACCTAACATACACATATATATATTTTTTATCCCGAATCGGTAGCAGGATATTAATGAATTTCCTAGTCGTAGCGGCGCGTGATTAACTACGTAACATGATTAGATTGTCGCTTCTGTATCACCGGTTACTATTGTGCAGTGGTACTAAAACATCGATGTATATAATGCATTACTTTCGCCATCACCGAACAACGTATTATTATTTACCGTCCACAGTAATTAACAACGCGGGTACTTAAGATGGGAACCATCATACTATATAATTGTATAAGCATTGTTACAAAACCACACATTGCATCGATGCATTCATGTCATTAATTAAGTATACAGCTTATTAATTTAATGTCAGCAACCATCTCTTTGTGAGTCGAAGTAACTGTCACATATAACATATTCACAATCGTGTTATATATTGCTCGCTACTGTTATAACGCTTCTGACTCACTATTATAACGTAATGCTTATTTCCGTAAAATATTGTTAAATATTGTTTAATGTCTCGGTGGTCAAGAATCAAGAAGACGCGGGTTCCAATCTCTTCAAAATACTCTTCGAAAATCATGTGTGATAAATATCGATGACTGAAAACTTTGAGCCCGGTGTATGGCAATAGGTTCGCCACCTTTTCCATTTGGGACGTCATCATAACGACGCGTAAATAATAAACTTGTGCTATATCTATCTATAGCTATATATGTGATTGGGTTTAAGGCTTTGATGGTCGTCACTGCGAGGAATTCAAAAAGAAGAGTAGAATAGAGCGTTGCGATTGTGACGTCCACTTGTTATCTCTCGAATTCTGTTTTTGTTTTCACATCTCACCGTTTGGAATTGGAGTCGTGAACATTTTTCAGTAATTGGCTACCAAAGTGAATCTGGCACATGATCATTAAGACAATTAATTATTAAATTCTACTCTAAATATTGTTTTTATTATAAACGACGGTTGGATTGAAAACGAACTCTGCTTAGTTACAAAGTGCGGATTAATAAGCTTGGCTAGACTTACTGCAACGGTTTCAAATAATTCATTCTAATATCTGTTATGTTAAGATCAAAGTATTAATTTTGTTCAGCACTAATAATTGTACGGGTACATGAATCTGAGTTGATATGTTAACCTGAATTTAGTATACTTAATAATCAATTCAGGTTAACATATCAATTTCCCTTTAAACCTTTTTTATGCGAAAAACGGGGCTAAACGTACAAGCGGGTCATCTGATGATAAGCAACTGGCGCTCTCCGCAGACATCTGCAATAACCAGAGGGTGACAAATTTGCATTACCGTTCTTTAAGGTGTAATAAGGAGAGGAGGATGGGAAGTAGAGTAGAGGTAGTAGAGGTAGAGGTAAAGGCTACGGAAACCATTTACCTAACAAATGAGCAACTTTATGTCGACTTTCTGAGAGATCGTGGTCGTAATCAAACCGTGCCATTCATAAAATAAAACCCGTTTAAAATTAAACCTATATTCAAAATTGTAAAATCGTTGAATCATCATTCATCATTTCATCATTTGCCTTTTGAGGTCCACTGCTGGACAGGCCTCCCCCATAGAGTGCCACAACTACTGGTCCGTTCACTCATGGGTGGTTTTTACCATAATCGCCACACTTGGCAGGCGGGTTGGCGATCGCAGTAGGCTGTATTTTGTTGAGAGAGAATGCTGCTGCCCATTCTTCTAACCTTTAACCTTAGTCGCCTTTTACGACACCCACGGGAAGAGATGTGGTCGCGGTATTCTAAGCCGGCGCCACACAGCAATCGTTGAATATTAACTGAAAATTATTATTGAAATCGAGGTCGACACTTCTCAATCGGGTATAAGTCTTAAAATAATCCGTATTGTAAAATCATAACTGACCAATTAAAATTGTATCGTAAGACGTACGTACCAACAACACCATTATTTTATACATTAACATATTATACATGTAGAGTTTTACGAGTTTCGCCGCCGCGAGGGTAAGCAGACCGTATAGAGATATAAATCAAGCTTCATATTGTGATTTAGCAAAGACTCGGTTATAGTAACTGAAATATACACGTATTTTTAACAAGTCCACGCAGCTCGCTGCATGAATGGCCTGGCTCGACCGGTGAGATACCTCTCAGATTCGTATACTTTCACGTTCCGTTTTTAAGAGAGATATATAGTGCCACCTTCCTTTCTATCTCACTATCTACGTTGCAGGTGTCCGTGGCTCTAGTGGCTCTTACCATCAGGTGACTCGCTTACTTGTTTGCCCCCTATCCCAGAAATGTATAAATATATTAATATACACTTAAAATACGTATGTCCATTATTCTCCGTTTATTTTTTTTTACGGGGTTATATCGATATTTACGTTTGAAATGAAGCTAATAACCCGGTCGCATACATTATATTGAATCATAAGGGTTTCTGAATTTAAGTTATTTCTAGTTCAATATAATATGGTCACCCAATTTCCCCATGTTGAAAGAAGCGTACATTTGGTGCATTTGGTTATTTTGGTTATTCTGGATAGTCTACTGGTTCGCATCGCAAGCTCACCATCTGAAAGTTATGTTTTGATAAATATCTATAGCCAATAAACTCGTGTCTGACGTGATAACTGCTTTCGTCGCTGAAATTAGTTAGAAGATTGAGGACTGCAAAAACAAAGAATTAAAATTATTTCCAAAAAAATGTTAGTTGAAATTGTGACAGGCGATAAATTTTTACTTGTTGCAATTTCTAATATTTTGTCAACAAAACCAAACGTTTATAATATTATTAATTTGTAAAAACAAATATATACGTATAACTGTTATGTCTCCAGTATAATTAAGTAATTAGAGTACTTACTTATTTTTTTTCGCTCCACATAACACCTTTAATATATTTTTTTTATTTAAAAAGTGCCTTAAATAAACGAGGTTGTATACTTTGTAATTATTGACAGTGGGTAGTTAGACACCTGTCTTTGAAAACTTTAATTGAACAATATTGTATATCAAATATGTTTTATTTTTTTCAAAGAATCCTTAATTGAGATGTACAGTGTAAGTTATGATTACTTTATTTCTTTTAATTATGTGTTATTTTGTATTTTTTTTTTTGTAATTGAATATACATATTTAATAAGACATGTCACGTAGTGTACCGACTAGTCTTACTGACAGCTGCTGAATTATTTCTTTTGTAAAATTAATACACTTCTTTTAATTTTTTTTTTAAAAGTAAAACAGTACTGAACTTTTATTAGCTTGTTGAATGTTAAGCTATAAGCTAGACGAATTTTTAAGTTTATTTGATTTCATACTTTCTATTTAAATACTGTTAATACTGAAATTAAATTGCAAATTTTGTGCACATTTTATATAGGGATACACTCGCTATTGCCACAAACTCTTATTAATTTTTTTATAAGCATTTATTTAACTTGCACTGTATGTGTGTATGATGTTCGGGTGCAATCTTGGAACTCAATGTTGAATTAGATATATACTACTCTGTGTAAAAAGTATCGGGCATATGTCAATAAAGAGACCCGCGTAAAAGAGGTTGTTCTAATTTTTTTACTGCATGTTGGTAGCACTGTACTGATTTAGCGCGCAAAATTTGAACGGGATCTGTCATTTAATTTGTTTTAAACTAAACTTTTTGTTGGTCATAGTTTTGAGTCCTCGGCGATTTTTACAATGGAAAATATTGTTGAACAAAGAGTGTGCCTTAAATTTGTGTTTCGAATGATATTTCATGTGGTGAATCACTAAAAATGTTGCGAAATACCTACGGCGAATCATGTATATCGAAAACAAGGGCTTATGAATGGTATAAGGCTTTTAAAGAAGGCCGAGAAGTAGTAGTAGACTTGCCTCGTTCTGGTAGACCTTCAACCGCTACGACCAAAGAAAACATCGACAGAATCAAGAAGCTAGTGCTCGAAAATCGACGTATGAGTCTGAGAGAGTTGGCTAGTGAGGTGAACATATCTTTTAAGTCTGTCCACAATATTCTCATTGACATTTTAGGCATGAAACGCGTCGCCGCTCGACTAGTTCCAAAAGAGCTCAATTTTGTTCAAAAAGGGCAGCGAAAGCATGTCGCTGAAGACATGGTTTCCCGAGCTTCTACGGATCCGACCTT
Source organism: Euproctis similis (assembly GCA_905147225.2). Taxonomy (NCBI): domain Eukaryota; kingdom Metazoa; phylum Arthropoda; class Insecta; order Lepidoptera; family Erebidae; genus Euproctis; species Euproctis similis. The sequence continues at coordinate 8,665,243 of LR990107.1, forward strand.
TATGAAACGTATAATAACTGGCGACGAGACATGAGTTTATGAGTATGACATGCAAACAAGCCAACAGTCTTCAGAATGGCGTTTCGAAAACGAGCCGAAACCCAAAAAACCGCGGCAAAGTCGCACCAAAATCAAGGTGATGCTGACAGTTTGTTTTTACTACCGTGGTGTGGTTCACTCCGAATTCCTTCCAGAGGGAGAAACAGTGAATAAAGAATATTATTTAGGCGTCATGAAGCGTTTGCGTATGAGTTGCGTAAGAGTATCCGCCGAAAACGTCCAGATTTGTGGCGACACAACTCATGGATGCTGCACCATGATAATGCACCATCACACACAGCCATTATAGTGAAAGAGTTTTTAGCGAAAAATTCAACAAACGTTCTCGACCAAGCACCCTATTCACCTGATATGGCTCCGTCTGACTTTTTTTATTTCCCAAGTTAAAATTACCACTTCGAGGAAAACGTTTTGAGTCAATAGAAGCCATAAAAGAAAATTCGCTGAATGAGCTAAAGGCCATACCGCAAATAGCCTATGAAAAATGTATGGAAGACTGGGTGAAGCGGTGGAGATGTTGTATTGCAAGCGATGGGGCCTACTTTGAAGGCGATAAAATAAATTTAGATGAATAATTTGTATTTTTTGTTTTATTGACAAATTTCCGATACTTAGTACACAGAAGGTAAATCCAATATGGCGGACCATCCAAGATAGAGGAATAGATATTTTAAGCGTTTTTACAATATGGTTATCAAATGGAAGGGCTCATTGCGTGTAAATGGAAAAGAGAGCTTCAAGCTGAAATAGAATTAGAAGGTATCCTTATTGAATAGCAAGACTGTTCGAAACTAAGCGGTAAACTAACAGCGGTAAATTATGCGTTAAATGAGATGAACGAAGTGATTACCCTTGCCAGCTTTGACAAAAAAAAAGTTTAAAAATTACAAGTATCAACTTATAACCTCATAATGTACAATTTATATAATATTAAAAGCTTATCGCGAGGTGTAACTTATATACAGTATCTAATCAAATTGCAATTGACAGTATGATAAACTTAGCAGATCAATTTACATGAGTTTCGATTCCGTTTCGGATAATTATTTTAAATTAATATATAGAAAAGGCTCAAGTGTATTCGTGTTTGTTTTAGGTCGTTTATTAAAAATCTTGATAACTTCAAGAAAGTATGATTATTATTTCTTCATAATTAATTGTAAACGTTTATGAAATTAATAATTAGCGATAACAAATAATCACTAATAACTGTTAAGTCTCTAGTTATAGTGAAGTTAGTGATAACAAATAATCACTAATAACTGTTAAGTGTTAAGTCTCTAGTTATAGTAAAGTAATCTTATTATTTTTTTAGTCCACATAACACCTACAACGTTGCGATAAATTATATTATTCATAATAAATTCGATCATGTTTTCTTCTGTATTTGTACGAACAAGTCGGCGACATGCGACCTCCGAGACTCCAATATAAATAACTGTTTTGTGTATGTATGCATGTGTGTGCTTGTATGTATGTTTGTGTGTGTATATATTTACAGCACACAAATTACATTTCACAAGCAAGCGAAACAATACGAGACGATAGAGAACAGCGCCCACCAACAAATATACGATATAGAGAGATATATCTAAGTTTTTTCTAATCTTATTTTTTTTATATGGTTACAATTTTGTATGCTTATTATAATGCTTTATTATTGCTTATTAAATTTTCTTAATTTTACAGTAGTTTTTGTCACAAATCGTCATTAGCTTCGATCCTGTAGTTGTCTTGTTGAACTTGTTTTTTCTTGTAGTAGTATTGTATTATGTTAATAAAGAATCTCACAATTTTCATTTTTCTATAAAAGTTTAATCATTAAAATTTACTTCCATAAAATCAGGCATTTCTGATGATGACCCAGCTAAACATACAGAAAGAAATTGAAAACCGCGTGTCATTTCAATTATATATTTCCTTGTATGTGCCGTTATGATTTTAAATTTAAATACCCATACTTTCAGCAATGTCACCGTCCATTGCACTTAATGCCCGAGATATGTATTATACTTTCAAATTGTACCAATAAATCTCAACGGATGTCTTTAAATAATACATTATACAAATTTGAATCGCTGGCTGCTTTTTTTTTTGTCGTCTCTATATGTTATTTCATTGCCTACATAAATAAATGTGTAATGTTACATATTTGTATGTTTAATTTCAAAAGGAACATATTTTATACGCAATATTTTTTTTATTTACTTTTTTTATTTAATTTATTTCGTAAATTTTGTAGTCTCGGTAGCCCAGTGGTCAGGCACACGACTCCTGATCAAGAAGTCCGGGTTCGACTCCTCACACGGACTCACACCAATGACTTTTCGAAATTTTTTTCGGAATTTATGTGTGATAAATATGGATGACTGAAAACTTTGTGCCCGATATGGCAATATGTTCGCCACCTATTCTATTTGGGACGTAATCATAACGGCGAGTCGAGGCTTAACAGCCGCTGCCTACACCTTCGGGTAACAAAAGGCGTGAACTTTTGTTATGTATACTTATAAAATATATCTTATTTTTCATGACCAATGCTTATCGAACTATAACTTATTTAATCCAATTAAACAAAAAATGAATCGTAATTTATTTTGCATTGTTTTTAATGAATATTAAAAAAAAAACTCGCATAACTAATTTTAATATGCACATAAACAAATTTTCAATTTTTTTTTTAAATTCACTACAAGTTAATTGACAATATTTTTTGAAAAAAGAACTCGTTTTATTATTGGGCAATGTTTGAAAATATCCGTCACACCATAGAAACAAAACAATATCTTGGCGTAGCGTCTGCATCGTACCAAAGTGGTGTGCAGCCGCGGAATGAAACATTAAATGCATGAAATATGCTCTGATTTGAAACAATGGCGAAATATACATATAATAACATCAATGAATAACAATGGAGTATAAATTATCATTTAAACTGTTGTATATTTTTATAAAATATTATACACCGGGGCCCTTGTGTGTGTGTGTGTGTTTCTTTTTTTTTTCTTTTTTTTTCGTTAACAAATATACAGACATATAATTTGTTATCTTGGGTGCGTATGCTAATCGAAAAAATTGCGCGTCGTACGCACTTCAAATATACATATTATATGCCTTATGAGATAAAGTGCCACGACTTTATGGATATTTAGGCTAACCTAACCTAGGTTAAGATTAGTTTAGGTTAAGAATTAAGAAATTAGTTGTAATAAAAAGACTCGACTTAAAGGTCCTAGCAACCAGGTCGTTAAATTATATAAAAAATATGCCTTATCGTCATATTTCGGTCACAATTTTGTCACAACTTGAATTGCAAATGGTGGCTGAACTTCTAAGTGATAGATAAAAAAAATGTATTATCATAATATACAGCTTCAAAAGATGTTCAAAAAAAGTCCGCGATGGTGTAGGCTTGTGAAACGAAGCTTTGCTGGGTCAGCTAGTAATATATATAATGGGTCATTCATAACAATAATTGGTTTCTTGATAGTTCCGATCAATTTTACATTTGTTTAAACACAATAACTTGCATTTATACATCCTAAAAAATATTTCATTAAATAAAATAATTAAACTATGAATCTTTTTTTTAATATTTAACGAAAACTAAATCATGCTTATAAACTTGAAAAAAAAACTCCATCATAAATAATATTACCTTTTTAGATCTACATTTAGAAATTATTTCTAGATTTATACTAATATAGGACTCGTACAAGTAATTACATATTAATGTTAGTTTAATATTAGTTGTGAAATAGATACTAGTTTGCCTAGTTCAGAATCTTATTAATGTTTTGAGTGCTTAACGCAATATAAACAAACAAATGTTATTGGTCTGTCTGTATGTTAAATTTAAATAAACTCGTTTTACTGAATAGTATATTTACACATAGTAAAATGATATGTATTTTGCCCTTTTTTCATATACTATCCGAATAAGATGTAATTCTGACCAGTAGTATTTGCTAGTTGTAACTTACGTAATTGATACAATTAGGACACTATAACCACTTCTAGTGTCCTAACTCTTAACTGTATTAATTACTTACTATTCAAATTGACCGTAGTGTTTTATTGTGTTTTCCAAAACGGACTCAACTATTCTCTATCAGTCTCTAATAGGACTTATTTGATAGGATGACGGGGAGACCGGGAGAACAATTAACTTCTTCAAACTGGGGTAACTTTCCACGGGGGTGAAAAAATAGCTTCTGTTGTGATTGTTATTAAATACTATTAAGTCGAAGACGGTGGACACAGCTAGTGATAGGAATAAGACACGAACGTGCTGTCGTCAGCGCCGAATAAGTATGAGTAAGCCCGCCCCGCGGCCCCGTCCGACACGACTACCGTGGAACTGGCCGCACGACCGTCTTGTAAGATGATTTTTTCGTGATCCGACGCTCATTGTTCAGTAGCTGTTACTGTTCGATAGGAATTGTTTAACATCAACCACAGCGGTGGTCGTATTACGGACTCAACGACGCTACTTCGTAACGACAACCTTAGTAGACATATATATTACATAAACTAAACTGTGTATTAACTGTCATGAGTTTTCTTACGCACGTGTTTTTGCTGTTCAAAGATTGTTTTTATAGGATAGGGGGCTAGGGGGTCACCTGTTCGGTAAGCAACTACCACCGCCCATGGACACTTGCGATTCCGACACAGATAGTGTTACAATTGCGTTGCTAGTCATAGAATGGGAGAGACGGGGGAGGGAGGATTGTCCTCCAGATACTTCTCCACTTTACCTCAATATTCTGAGAGGCCAAATTTCAAATTTGCAGTACTGTAAGTAAATTGATTGGAATAGCATAGACCTTCATAGAATAAATGACTTTGCGTGATTTTTGGCATTTAAAAAAAAGCTACGAATAGATTTCCGAAAACTTCATTAACCAATAAATTACTCATAGATATTTTTATTGGTTTTTTTTTTTCATTTTCATAAATTGCGATATTTGTGATTAGAGAATGATGAAGTACAGTCTTACACTAACTCTACTTGCACTACGAAAACAAACTTATCGATACCTTTTCAAGACCGCATTGTTTTCAGCCTGTACTAAATGCAACAATTATAAAGAAAGAAAAAAAATTAAAAAAAACATACACAGCACTCGGAATGAAATCGTAAAAAAATAAGAAAGAAAAAAGAAGCAATCTGTAATGGCGATCAGTAAGTACCATAACAGTAATACAGTTGATACCAACGACAAACGACTTCATAATTGGACTTGCATTCTATACAAAACGTATTTCCAAAGAATTTTCCACAATACGTAGCACAGTCCTCGTCGACGCGTAACGCCGGCTGTTATAAGAAAACGCCAATAGGAATGGTTTCCATACGACGCTGGAAAATAGAGTACAATGGCAAAACAATTTGTAATTCACTAACGGAAACTATGCTCCAGATATCTTCAGGTGGGTACAATCGCCGGCGAAAGTGTTCACGAATTAAATCTTTAATTTGATCCTATGATATATTTTCGGTTGAAGTAACGGATACTCTGATTGGTTGGACAAGTTGAAGGAATGTATGAAGTAATGAAGTAAGTGATATTGATGATAGATTGACTAAGCTAATATACAGTGCTAAAACTGAAGGATGTGAGAATCGAAGATGGCCACGACACAGTTTCCATGACCAAATTAAGGAAGGTCAAGAGCCATAAAAATCGACGAACGTGTATGATATGAGTTATGAAAGTCGAAGATGCGTGTGAGGTTTGTGAAGTTCTGTTTGCCTACCTCGCAAAGCACTTGTCTTGAAGCTAAGAAAGCATGTAAGCAGGTACTTAGAATCAAGCAGAGTGATAGGCTGACTAATAAACAATAAACAAAGGCAGTGACATTTTAAATTAGGGAGTAGCTGGCTGTCGAATACTACCGAATTAATAACGCTGCCTGAAAAATTAATAAGCAACCAAAAATTTCGTTAACTGACTTTTTTTTCGAAATTTTAATTTGGAAATAAATTAAATATTTTTTTTATAAGACTTTACTAGTGAACCGTACTAACGTACCTTCAACGAACCAGTCGGTCCTATGCTTAATGCAGTTATGCTAAACACTGCAAATATCTTGTTTGACCTCATCTACTTATTCAGGCCTGTTCTTATCCATCAGTTGTGTTTTTTTTTTTATTTTTACTTTACACTGCATATGTGAAATACAATTGCATCATAGCCCTCGACAAATGAAATTCTATTGTTTTAAATATTTTGTAAACTACATTTTCTAGATTCTATTACAGCCAATCTTAAACTTAATTAGATTCTTAGAATTCATTAATCAAAAGTAATTACTTGTAATCAGAGATCATCACGTCAGATATTATAAACTATGAAAAAAATAACTATTTATGTGTATGTCAATATTTATTACCAGCTTTTTTGGCCGCCAGCTACGCCCACGTGCTCTTCTGATTTGGAGTTAGAAGGATGGATAGTAGATTATGATTTACCATCCGTATTTTGGCCTAGCCTAAAATGATTAACTCTACCTAAGCTTAGCATTCATTTACTTTTCATAAAATTGTATTTGTTCATATTTTAAATTAGAAGTGATCTTGATCTAATTTTATGATTAGCGCAATCTCATAAGCGTCATCTATCGGTAGCGATAGAAAATGAAAATTCGAGTGGAATATATTTTCAAGGGTTGAAACAGCAACGACATCTGTGGGACAGCGTGACTATTATTTTTTATTGGATAGTAGTATAGGAGGGCAAACGAGTAAGCGTGTCACCGATGGTAAGCAACCTGTGCCGCCCATGGACAACAGTTACACATATAGTGTTACCGTTGCGTTGCCGACCTTTAGGGAGTAGGTTAGGAAAGGGTGGGGAAGGGGGGTGGGCCTCCGGGTACCTCTCTCACCGAATGAAACGCGGCATGAGCACTTTACGTCGATTGAGAGGTCGTGGTATTTCACCGGTCGAGCCGGCCCATTGCGAACTGCTTGGCTCTACCACTGTTACAAACTATGTTTCACATTACAGACCACTACTACTGAAATAATAGCCACATTTAATATTCTAAGAATTTATAATAGAAGAACAATTCGATTCAATTAGAGGCTTAATGTCGAGGCTGTATTAAAGTATTCATCAGTAATAAGGTATTTATTACTGACTCCATTTATAAAACATCGGAATATATTAAACGTAATACGGATATGTACTTATATGTAATTTTCTCTTCGGACATGCTATTGTTTCACCATCTGTTTAGTGTGTTGCCACACTCTCTCTATCTCCTTCGCCAATTTAGTGGTTGGATACACTCGCTTGGACATCTCCCTCTCATCCGGTACATGACTATCAGAAGATTTAATTATGTATATCACAATATTAACCGTTTACCGTGAACAAAAGGAGGCAATCGTCCCGGTAGTCTGGAGGTTCAGCATCGCGCTTACAAAACAGAAGTCTCGGTTACGAATTCGTGTGAAATGCCTATGAATTTCCGGAACAAGGTATGTGTTATAAATGCTGATGACTGACAAAATAGTAACCGGTGTATGGTAATAGTAATTCAACAGTGGTACAGTCACCCATTTTACTGTATAAAAAAGTTTGCTCTATCGGTGAAATACCACATCCTCGCAGAATATCGACGTAAAGGAGATCATGCCGAGTTTGGTTTGGCGTGAGAGGAGGAGAGAGCGGAGACGAACCCTTTCCCCCTAGCCCATGTCCAAAAAAAATAAATAACAAACTTCAAATTGTAAGAAATCTTCAGCAATGCAAAGTGTAACTATATCAAGATAGTTACACTTTGCATACAATTTTTAGCTTCTTTTAAGGTATACTACCAGTGTTGTAGAAAAAGATTGCATTGTATTTGTATTTTCTGTACATGTTGGTGTACAAAGTGTAAATCCTCGCGACAGACGCGTGGCATGAGGCGCCGCACGCGGGGGAACTTCACAAATATATATATAAATATATATACAGACGTACAACAATAGTTGAGATGAGAATGAGTCTCTAAGATCAAAGCGCACCGTTGCCGCCGACGCTCTTTGTTTACACCAACGCCGGCGCACCATCGACCAATCAACCAACTGATTAATTTAATTAAACATTACGAGAAAGTTGTGTTTGTTTTAAACGTTTCCTCGCGCCCACATGCAAGTTCAAAGGAAACAACGCGAGTACTGTAAACATACGGTTATATATTTTGTGTTGGTACGCGAACAACCGGACACTTTTGTTTGAGACGCGACGTCTTAGCGACACCTCGTCGCTAACTACCGTATAGACGCACACATTTTTTCTTTTTCTTCTCTTTTAACGTCCCACCGAGACCATTGCTGGGCAAGCAAAGAGAATAGGGCGTCATTAGATACGATTCTTACAGACCTCACTCGCATTTTTGTCTTTCATAATTCTGGTCTTATACGCTCGTAACGGAAGAGAATTAAATCTTTTTCTAACTTTTTTTTTCCTCTTAATAACTACTTGTATGAGTTCAAAAAAATAAAGTCATTGGTGTGTGCCAGGATCGGAACTGGCGAGCTCTGGATTCAGAAGCCGTGTGCTCGACCACTGGACCACCGAGACTATGAATCAGTATAAATATGTGTTTATCAGTATTTTTCTTTAAAAGCTTATGTTTCAATTTTATCACAGTCGGGTCTTCTCCTTCTTATTTTGCAGTTAACTTTATAGTCGGGTCAATATATTAGGCAACATTTGACGTCTGTCAGTTTTATCTTGTTAGTGAGATGATCTGATTAAAAATATCGATTAAGGTGAATGAATCGATACAGACTTAAAAAATATGTAAATTTCCCTGTACCATTATTAGTTTTTCCTATTCATTTTTTTTATTAGGAGCAGGATTAGCAGCAATTGATTGATTAATTCCCAACACTGACCACAACGTGGCTATTAATTCGCAGTGGTATTTCTTCACAAGTAATCAATGCATTTGATTGCATGTCATCGATGTTATCACGTATAACTTCCAAAAAGAATTTCGAGAAATAAATTGGTGTAAGTCAGGAATCGTACCCACTGACTTCTGAATCAGAGGCGGGGAGCTCGACAGTGGTCGAGTGGTCGACCACCGATGCTGGTAAAAAATTGCGTTTTACATTGAAACGGACTATTTATAAAGAACATTCTTAACGTGTAACGTACCGATAGATCGTCGTTACACTTAACGTCCTGCCTCTAATAATATTAATTAATTACAATTCGAAAAGAATGTCGGACGTTAATATATATTTAATATCGAAAATTTTATTCGTCTTCGGTCCACGCTTCACAAGTAAATTGCTCAAATTAAACGATAACACAATTACTAAACAGTCTGTTAAGATGGCGGCATGGAGAGATTCTTCTACGCTGTTTATAATTAATTTATAACATTAGTACCTACATCTTGTATGTATGTCTGTCTGTATGTCTATTGTTATGTTTTAATATTGTATGTGTTTTTAATAATCCTCTGGTATTTATTTTAAAATTATGCCTCGTAATGAATTCGCGAGATTCCATTTATTACTATTTGTATATGGTGATGAAATTGTATGTATATAATCAGTATTCACATCTCTGTATCATTATTTTCTAATTAATATCAATAGAAACTGTTATTTCCAATATAATTATAAAATAACAGCGGCGGTTAAAACTCGGTTCACCGAATCGTTATGTTACCTTCCAAATGGAATAGGTGGCAATTGGCAAACCTATTGCCATATAAATAATTACAAGAAATCATTGGTGTAAGTCCGGAATCGATTCCAAGACTTATGAATCAGAAGCGTAGAGCAACCATTGGACCACCGAGACTATTGTTTTGTATGAGTCTGCTTAGTAATTCCTTCATCTCCGATTTTGGTACTAACACAGCATGTTCTACTCTTTCAGATTCCTTATTATTATTTTGTTCTTCAACTTATATTTTGTTCTTTTTTATAACATACCTACTATTAGAGTTGACCTGGCGACCTTTTTTTCGTCATTGATGCAATAAATTAGTACATTTTGGATTTTATGAAGTTCAATTGGCGCTATTTGTAGGCACGCTCCGGTCCGCCGGACCTCCGAATTTGACAATCGTAAATTATCAGTATTTATCTGAAGTATTATGTATGTTTTGTACGTACCAATCATCCTTTTTTTTATGGGATAGGAGGGCAAACGAGCAGGCGTGTCACCTGATGGTAAGCTACTAACGCCGCCCATGGACACCAGCAACACATAGTGTTACTGTTGCGTTGCCGACCTTTAAGGGATAGGGGCTAGGAAAGGACGGGGAAGGGGGGTGGGCCTCCGGGTACCTCTCTCACCGAACGAAACGCGGTATGAGCCACTTTACGTCGGTCTTCTGAGAGGTCGTGGTATTTCACCGGTCGAGCCGGCCCATTCATGCAGCAGACTGCTTGGCTCTACCACAATTAGTCAATTTATTAAAAATAAAAACTTATCAAAGTCCGTTCCGTAGTTTTAAATATTTAAGCATATATAGGGTGGGACAGACAGCGAAAAGCGACTTTATTTTATAACATATACTAGTTGACCCGGCAAACTTTGTTTTGCCTCAGATGCAATAAATATGTAAACTATGGATTTTATTAAGTTCAATTGGCGCCATTTATCGGCACGCGTCAGCCGATAGCGCAGCACGACACAACCGATATGTTCCAATATTTTAAAGCCCGAATACTGAACCGCCACTCAAATATATAAGCGCTACTTAAGCGTTTAAGTAGCTGTCGCATTAGACAGAATACATGAAATTTGAGCAGTAAGTAGCACTTAATTGAATGTCAGATTTGAGTGGCTGTTCAGTATTCGGGCGTTAATCTGTTATATCTTCAAAAATGTTGATATAAATGTCATACTGTGAAAGGCCATATTGATTTACAATGCATTTAAGATATACTATCTCAATTAGATAATGATTAATCTGTAATGTTTAAAATAGCTTCATAACTAGTCTCGGTGGCGCAGTGGGCGAGCGCACGGCCTCTGATCCAGAGGTCCGGGGTTCGATTCCAGATACTGGCTCACACCAATGACTATTCGAAATTGTTTTCGGAAGTTATGTGTGATAAATATCGATGACTGACAAACTTTGTGCCCGGTATGGCAATAGGTTCGCCACCTATTCCATTTGGGACGTAAACATAACGGCGAGACGAGGCTTAACAGCCGCTGCCTACACCTTCGGGTAACAAAAGGCGTGAAGTTATGTTATGTTAACTAAGCCATTAGAAATTAATCTTACAAAGTAAAGAAATAAAAATAGTCATTATGGGTCATTCTTTAGAGATAGAAATACAATATCAGGGAATTTTTACCTTCTCAATGTGTCTAATTATGTAATTTTGACATTACACATTTCGATCTATCACTTAGGGTTCAGCCATAGCGTTTGCAATTAAAGCTCCTAACTACTAAAAAAATAATTACTATTTCTCTGTTATATTATGCATAAATTATACGTATAAACCACTCTCTTGAAATCATCTATCTAATAAACGAAATATTTCAAAATCCTTTGCGTAGTTTCAAAGAAATAAGTACATAAGGGGGCAGAAAGCGAAAACGACTTAGCTTTGTACTATGCAATGATTTGTCAAAGTTAATTTTAAGGTTGTGTCATTCAAAAGGATTAGAAAAAAATAATTACAACAAAATACACCTCGAACATCACCCAAATTTGTACCTGTACTATCAATATTGATATTATACATATATATCTGATAATATACATATGTATGTACTTTCATGTTTATTAACTCATTTAAGAGCACTAGCGAAGGACGGTAATTCGTCTGGACCACAAGATGCATTACCGTTATATCTCAGAACGCCTTGATAGACACTCCATGTACATATAATACAATTATAATGTAACTATATCTAGATGTACCTAACTACTGAGGGACCACCGGTATTGCTTCAATTTTGATTCAATATAGACAGTGCAATAGTACTTCAGAACTACATTTGACTCGCTTTTAGTAATTATACGATACAGTGAACTTTTACTATAGCCGTTTCGTTGATCTGTGGAGGTGGAGCACGCCGCTTCCGTACCAAAAAAATGTCGTGGTATCTAAGCCGGGCCCACTCCAATGACACATCGGAATTCTTTTTGATAGTTCAGTGTTTATGACAAAGAGTTCCTCCAGGTACATTTCCAGAGTTCATTTGGGACCTAACAACATAAATGATTACCATATGCGCATATTTTTTTATCAATAAATAAATATTTTTTAATGGGTACATACCAGGTTCATACAATTCTTTTTTTTTTACGCGAGGAAATGCTTTATGCACACCCCCACCTGGGAACGACAAGCGGTAGTGTGGGACTCTCAAAACAGTAAACTACAATCCGATCCTAGGGTTACCCACTAAAACCTCGCGGCGGCCTTCCTCGGGCGTCAGTGCGTCAGCCCTCTAGTCCACCCTGCCGTCACGAGGGCGACTCCGACCGCGCGCTGTAAAGAGGCGCGCTGCCGGTGGCGCCCCGACGACCCTCCCCGGCTGCTCCGGTGGTCATCCTTCTTGGGAAGCGACCTGGGCGCACCCGCGGGATGTGCGCCCTGCGGCCCGTCGGCGGCCTCCTTCTGGAGCATGACTGCTTCGCAGAAGGAGACCACAACCCTCCACTCTTCCTCTCCCGGCAGCATTGCCGCGATCAACGCCGGCGGGGACAAGTCTCGCCTGATCCCGTCGACCAGGACTCGGCGCTCGGCCGCTCAAGCCGGGCAGACCTCCAGCGTGTGCTGGGCCGAATCCACCAGGCTCATACCATACCATTTGATATACCCAATGGTATGGTATGAACATATCTGCGTGCACAGTTTCAGTAAATATGTGTTGGTATGTGACACTGCCTTAATGTACGGTACATGCATGCCCCTTCCCGTGCGTGTCGTAAGTGGTAACTGGGGGATCAGTCGCAATGTGGAACATCTCTCGTACTTATAATCCTCCATGCCCTAGCGTGGTTCAACTCTCCATTTTCTAGTTCATATGTCTTTGGTAAAATACCTGGCAAACAGTATCTAATCATTTAGCGAGAGTGTGTAAAATAAACTAAACAGTCGAGTACGGATTCGACACTTCCCATGACCAAATTGATCGTGTCCTTGTGAAGGAAGCTATAAGAGTCCTTATAATCCAACCAGCGTGTATGACAAGAGTTATGAAAGTCGAAGAAAGAAGTGAGGTGCGTGAGGATGCCTTATGGAGCTCTGTTCTCTCTATCTGCCCCGTTAGTTGGCGTAAAGTTAATAAGTGATTATGTTTTTACGAGTTGATAGTTTTCTCTTAAATTATAGGGATAACGTTTATTAATATATATTAAGTATTGTACGTATTTATGTATATTTATGTATTTATGTATATAAATACATAGTACAATACAATACAAATAATGAGACACTGTATTGTAATCAGATAAAATTGTATAATAGGACACAATTTTTCCATTTTCTTTTATTATAAACCGTGCGAATGTACCAGTTGTTCTTACTATGAGGGAGAGAGTTGCGAGATCGATGCAGATGATATAATATCATATAATCGACATGCTTTAACTTTTAACCACTGCTTATACTCTTGAACACCGATAGCGTAAAGTACTCACAGTAATCGCAAAAATTTTCACCGATATAATGGAAATACTAAGAACATCTTTGATAACCATGAGTCACATAGTTCATACATTAAAGGTAATTAGAAATTCATGAACTTTCCAATATTGATACATAGCTAGTATCAATATATAACAAAAAACATTATTATATATTCCAATATATATTATATAATATATTAAATGGTGTATTTATTGTACATAAATATCCAACTTTCGCCTTTTTCTCCAGGTCAAACGAAGCGTTATATATAAGGACTTTTGTTGTTAGCTAGCCGTGTGATGACAACCCTACAAGATGTGTGGGGAGGTGTGTATAAGGGGTGGTACTCGTACCGGCAGGATGAAAATTAAATTGTTTGTCTTGCTTACATTGTCGCCAACGCTGAAACTACGCCTAAGTTAAATAAATTTCCTCATGCTTACAACAAGCGCACACACAAACATTTAGTACCAACTAATGTTTTAAACCAATAGAGAATTATGAGAATACATACATACGAGTTGTGTTGTCTACAAATTTATGCTAAGAATTAAAAACTTTTTGTACGATCACATAACGATTTTAGGGGGAAGTTCAGTATTTATTTTGTATAATGCCGGCGAAGTTGTGTTTGTGTGATATTCAATTTGTTATTTAACATGACATAACTTCACGCCATTGTTACGAAACGCCGAAGGTGCAGGCAGCGGCTGTTAAGCCTCGTCTCGCCGTTATGTTTACGTCCCAATCCCAAATGGAACAGGTTACAATTTGCAATTTCTACTCTGAATACGGAATATATGTTAACACATTGATAATAATGAAGATTATTTCGGCTTTCGTATGTCTTCATGCAACTTTACACCTGCAGGTGTAGCCAGTGTTCTGTTGTATTGTAGCACAAAATTATTTGAGTTTATACGATGAAGTTAGAATCAGAAGTTTGTTATGTTATGGAAACGAAATGAAAGCCCTCATTCAGTGAGGCATCATGACATGAACTGAGATTTAATACACTTGATTTCAAAGTGAACATTTCGGTAACAATGAGATAGAAAAATACCAACTCGTAAATATTACTTCATACTACTGTAGAGCCAGCCACTGTAGCAGTTTGCTGCATGAATGGGCTTGACCCCTGAAAAACTACGAACTCTCAAGGTGATCATACTGCGTTTCGCTCTGTGAGAGAGGTATCCGGAGGATTGGACCTCCTGATACCTCTCCATCCCTTCCCCTCTACCCTTCCCATCCCACTTTTAGAGCCCTCCCCTACGCCACTTTAAAGGCCGGCAATGCAAGTGTACACTATCTGTGTTGCAGGTGTCCATGGGCGGCGTTAGTTGTTTACCATCAGGTGACACGGCTGTTCGTTTGCTCTCCTATCCCATACAAAAAGGAAATTTTGTGGTTAAAAGCTAAAGACAAATACTTCATATATTTATTTATACAATTATAATATTTTATACAAGTCACATAATTGATTGTATAAAGCACTTTGAAATAGGTAATCTGTTTTATAAATGTCATTTTCAACCGCAGTATTTAGATTTTAAACGAACAACTTGTCAGATAATTATAGTTTAAAAATATACAGAACCAAATATGTACTTATAAAAAAATATATATATATTATTAGAGTATATTTATTTGTTAAAAACATGCTGTACATTTGATAGTATCTAACAAAACGTCTCGTTGGGTATGAAATTATTTAATAATATATACTGTACGCTCAATAATACGTCGTATAAACAATATTAATAGCGGAAAATTGTGTATCTCGATCGTAAACAAGTAATAATTTGACGAGTATAGCTAACAGAAATAATAATGAATGTATGTATAAAGTATAATAATATTTTGTAGATATATATATATTATACAATATATAGGGTGATTTGCTTAATATTAATTAGAAGCTTTGTGCTTTTATATTAACTAATACTTATTAATGATGCCGCTGAATAAAGCGTAATAAGAAAGGATTCTTCCATATCTCATGCTTTTTGGACTTCCATGTGTCATTCTTCTTGGACTTCCAAATTTCATGCTTCTTGGACTTTCAAATGTCATGCTTCTTGGACTTTCAAATGTCATGCTTCTTGGACTTAGAAATGTCATGCTTCTTGGACTTCCAAATGTCATGCTTCTTGGACTTCCAAATGTCATGCTTCTTGGACTTCCAAATGTCATGCTTCTTGGACTTCCATATGTCATGCATCTTAGACTTTCATATTTCATGCATTTTGGACATTGTTAAATCTTGCTATGCGTGATGGGCGGTCTTTTATAGATACGTCCATCATAATGCCCATATAAATAATGTTCACACCTCAGCTTCGGATACACGAACAGCAAATATAGTTTCATTTAAAAAAAAGTAGTAGCAGCATTCACAAGAACAATGGGCCCTATGCGTAATAGAGATGCAAAGTGCCTATCAAGCCTTCAGACGCTGTAAACATATAAAACGAAGGCGCTTATTGTACTTTCAGTAACAATAAGAGAGGCATTATTTTTTTTTCTCTCTCTCCACAATCGACTGAGGCCATTTCGAGTGAGACGAGTGGAGAAGAAGTAATAATAACCATCGGATAGGTACCGCATCGACGCACGTTTAAACAATCAAACGGGGAACAAAAAGGCACTAATGTGAAAATGGATGACGCTGAAGCGGCCGTGAAATGTGGTGCGGCCTCAGTGTCGGCGGATAATGAGCGGATAATTGACTACAATGGTCGCAACATACTGTGGCAATTACTATATTCATTGTAAATAAAACATTGTGTTGCACCACAAAAGCTTTACGCCAACACAATCAATGCTTTATTTTGAACGAGGTTATATTTTTATTTTTATAAAGACAAAAGTGTTGCGGTTTATTCTGAATAATAATTTAATTATATACATACATAACTTCACGCCTTTTGGGTTAAGTAGAGAGAACAGAGCGCAATAAACCAAGATTCTTACACGCCTCTTTTCTCAATTTCGCGACTTCTCTCTCACTTCTTCTACTTGTGCATGTTGAATGTTTATCATATAATCCGCTATCGCTATTGTATATCAAAGTGATCTCACACTAATCGCTATGAAGAGGATGTGTGATTAGTTTTATCTTTCGCCCCTCGCAGCAACCCCCCACCACTTCTACCTTACTCCATACCCCCACGCCCTCACGCGCTCACATCTCCCGCCATTCTTCGCCAACTGTATCTCGTAACAAATGAATCATCCTGTATTAACGTGGATAAATAGTATAGGAGGTTATTATAGCAAATTTAAATCTACTCTGTTGGCAGTGGCATACATCGGCTAAGTGGTACAATAAAAATGTATTTGTCTTCCGATAAATCTTATAAACACTCTTGTTTAATAATCACTCACTTTAACACCTTCAGGTAGAAAAAAGCTGTTCCTATATCTTATAATGCCATATGATGCAGTTTATTATAGTTGCAAAAGAAATATCCAAATATATATAATTAAATGAGAGAGTGTTTATTCAAAATCTCAGTATTTCCAAACACAATTCCCGCAGTCCCATACTTTCCAATGTATGACATATGTATGTAGGTAGGACAATCGGACATCTATTTTTTTTTTATCAAACACTATTATATATTTTATTTTTATGAAAAAGCTTACACATAGCTTTAACAACACTAAATTTTCACCCCACTCTCTCAACCCGTATTTTTTCTTTCTATATCATACAGTTTTTTTGGTAAGACCACGTTTTATAAATCAGCTAGTATTAATGTATCTACTCACAATAGGTTTACGTCACCTTCGGCTATTGATGGTGTAATAACTTCACGCCAAATCCCTTCCGGGGTATGCAGAGAGAACCGCACTTAAGGTAGCACGAATATGACGTACTATCTTACGTTTCACTCGACTTTTTGACTTTCATAACTCTTGCGCGTGTCGGTTGTTAAGGCTCCTGACATCGCCTTTCTCCAGGACTCGTTCAATTTGGTCATGGAAAGTGTGTCGCGCCCGTCTTTTACTCCTACATCCTTCTGCTTTTGTATTTCGTATAATGATACCTTTTCAATAGTACTGAATCCACCTGATGTTTTAACGAAAATCTACTCACCTAAATAAGATTTACTCAAGATAAGTCTAAAATAAGATTTTCCAGTGATAACTACACGGTTAATGACAGCGTAATTTAGACGTTAAGTAGAAAATGAATAGATAAATATTTAACGAAGCAGGACGCTGGTAGTTTTGCATGTGACGGGCTGCCATCTCAACAGGAGGCGGGCAGCGGCGGACAGTACAATATTGAGTTCGCTGCCTGAATGCGCCGGCTCAACCGGTGAAATACCACGACCTCTCAGAAGATCGACGTAAAGTGGCTCATGCTGCGTTTCGTTCGGTGAGAGAGGTGCCCGGAGGCCCACCACCCCTTCCCCATCCCTTCCTATCCTACTCCCTTATAGTTCGGCAACGCGGTAACATTATATGTGTTGCTGGTGTCCATGGGCGGAGTAGTTTACTTACCATCAGGTCACACGCTTGCTCGTTTGCCCTCCTATCCTATAAAAAAATATAAGCTTTATATAGTCTCGGTCGTCCCGTGGTCGAGTACCCCGCTTTTGAATCAAGAAGTCGCGGGATCGAATCCTGCTCACACTTCACACTGCTCACACTTCACACAATGACTTTTCGAAATTGTTTCGGAAGTTAGGCGTGATAAATATCGATGATTGAAAACTTTGTGCTCGATAAAACGTTACGACCATTTGGGACGTAAACATAACGGCGAGACGAGGCTTATCAGCCGCTGCCTACACCTTTGGGTAGAAAAGGCTTGAAGTTATGTTATGTTAAAGCTCTCTTAGGTTTTATAAATTGCATAAACTAATGCATAATTTGATCTCGTATATTCGACTACTCAGCCGCCATAGATATTAGCGTGATGATGTATAAAGACCTATTACAACATATACGTTTTCTCATACTAAGCATAGTATATGAAATTACGTGCAAAAGGGACGTCCATTAATCACGTGATCTTTTTTAAATTGTTTTTTACTCCCCTCCTCTCTCTTCCTACACCGCCTTTCCCTTGGGATATTTTGTTATTTTTGTCACACCTCTCCTTATTATTAGTATTATTAATAAGTGAGAATGGTCAATAGTGTCATACTATCTTGCCTGGGTGTCATATGAGGCGACTATGGGGTCTGAACTGATAAGGACCGTCTTTAATTTCAAAAGTCTCCATGGCCACTAGGCGGGGAACCATTATGTTACATTGTCTATTTCAGAGCTACCTTCTTGTTGACATCGAATCTTGATACACGCCAATTTAGTATGTAATATTAGTGACGAATATAATAATTCTGTATCCAGCCATAATTCGTCGCCGCTTACAATTTCTTACATCTAAACGGCGTGAAGTTACAGATGATTGTTTATTACGGCCCATGCATTTGTGCAAACGGTGAATGTTGCTAATTAAATTTTCGCGTAACTCGTGAATCTCAACTTATTATCCTCCCCCTCGCCACCTCTATCTCCTACCCTACTCCCACTATAATACATACGTGCGTGGTGTAATTGAGGAAGTTTATTATTGCGTTTCGTACGCAAAGTTTTGATTAGAGGGCGCCAGTGGTGCGCCGCCGTCGGAATAACATAAATAATGACCGACTAATGTGCCCGATTGCACTCGCACACTATCTAGGAAGTTGTGCGCCGCGCATGATGATATCTTGGCTACGATGATCCTTTTTTTTTCATTTTTTTTTTTGTTAATAACCGCATAAATCTATATACAGAGAGAAACAGAGAGAGAGAGAGAGTCCGGTATGGCAGAGTGTGCACGAAAGTAGGATAAACGCGATCGAAATTAGGGCACTGCAACACCTGCAGAGTGACCCTCGCTGACCGCATCGAAAACAAGGTTGAAAGTCGGATTGAAAGAGAGTGTCTATGTAAAAGTATGATATGCTCCGATGGTTCGGACATGTAGAAAAAATATATAATGCAAGATATATAATTGCATATACAATGCAAAAGCGGATGTAGGTGTCGAGGACGAACAAGACACACATTCCATGACCAAATAGAACGTGTTCCGGAGGAAGGTGATGTTAGAAGCCTCAAAAATGGACGCGAGTGCATGATAAGATTTATGAAAGTCAACAAAGCGTGTGAGGTGTGTACGAATCGTGCCTTATGGCGCTCTGTTCTCTCTGGCTACCCCGCAAGGGATTTGGCGTCATAAGGCACGAATCTTACATACCTCATATAGTACATACATAACTTCACGCCAAATCCCTTGCGGGGGTTGCGGGCAGAGAGAAAAAATATAAAATAAAATAAAAAATATATCATATAAAATGTAAAATAAATATATACATATACATATTATTTGATACAAAAGTACAAAAACATACAAAAGTATTTTTATTTCAGATATTATGCGATTACTCTTAATTTTAATTATTCACATACTTTGTAGTAAGTATGTAGTATAAAACTTTGTACCTTCGCACCGTTGACAGCCAAAAATGTAGACAGAAGCATTGGCGTCGCGCCGAAGAAACTGTTTAGTTTATTATTTACATAGTATAAAATGGAATCGTTTCCGCTGTCTGTTCGCTTAGAGCTTTTACACTGTTCAGTTGTTCAGATATTAATGCAGCCTTCAGCAATAGATAGAGTGATTTAAAAATAAAGCAGGTATATATACGTTTTGTACAATATATTTATAGCATAGTAAGGGAAAGTGGAATAACACGTGACAAAGTTGAAAGTTAAGATATGTGTGACAAAGTTAATGCCTTATATCGGGCATAATTAAGTCACACAATAAAGAGATTCCTGTAAAGTCACTCGCTCTTAAACTCGAACCATGTGAACGGAAGTCCACTGGTTAAATCGCTGAGTTATTAATACTAATGATACTTTACACTTTATAAACAGTGGTAGAGCCAAGCAGTTCGCTGCATGAATGGGCCGGCTCGACCGGTGAAATACCACGACCTCTCAGATAAACGACGTAAAGTGGTTCCTGCCGCGTTTCGTTCGGTGAGAGAGGTACCCGGAGGCCCACCCCCCTTTCCCCATCCTTTCCTATCCCTTTAAGGGCGGCAACCGCAACAGTAACACTATATGTGTTGCTGGTGTCTATGGGCGGCGTTGGTTGCTTGCCATCACGTGACACGCCTGCTCGTTTGCCCTCGTATCCCATAAAAAAAGCATCAAAATAAAAATTGTGTACAAATGAAAAACTATTATAATTCTAATATTGATTCCAGTACAAAGCTCGCCAGTCTTCCATCGTTGCTATTTACAAATATGAATTTTTTATTTAGTTTACATAAGTAACGGCGCCAGGAGCCACCCTTAAACTCCCCATTTTAATAACCTAAGCGTCTACTAAACGATACCCCCCACAACAGCTTCGAGCTTGTTACCCGCACATGAACTGCGCGCCCATTGTTATACACTACTTCACAATTTATGGTATTTTTGATTGATATTTATTTGTAACTCACTACCTTACTATTGAACTAATACTAAAGTACTCATAAAAAAACGGCCAGTACTCAGCTCCTATTGGTCGAAGCGTAATGTTACATAGACTAGAAAAATGGACTATCCTTGGACTTTTTCAATTCGAACCAGTGGTCCCTGATATTAGCGCGTTCTAACAAACAAACTCTTCACTTTCATAATATGTATTACTATAGAAATTAGAGATTTGTCAAATACTCTGGTAGGCGATTCTCTAACGCGTTTTGACTCTCCCTATTGGTTGAACGGATTTCTTTGCAAGTTATATTCTTTTCCTTAATCAAATGCAATAACTGCCTATACAATTTTAACAGATTGTGATTTAGTTGACCGTATGTGAAGGTAGGTACCAACCTAATAATATTATCGAGGCGGTCAGCAGTCGCTGCGTTCCTGCCACCCCGCCGCCGCGGGCCGCGCCCCCTCGCACGCCCGCGCCTACATAAATCTATTTTATCGTACACCGACAATAAATTTTATTTCGGGATCTTTAATTCTTTGTTATTGAATTGGATTTTAGTGTTTTATTCGGGTAAACAAACAATATATATCGGAACGTTTCAACCGGTACTTAGGGCACGTGTGCGTTACGTAAACACGACTAGCGTCGCTCGCCCGTCCTCGGCCGTAACTTAATAAAAACGAAATTGTATTTGTAGATCGGTAGTTAGGGTATTGATGCCCGGCACTGTTATTGCCGCCCGTAAAATCACCGGCTTTTGTCTGCGTTCACAATTAAAAGTTACGATAAATGTTTAGTTGTAGACGCGATGTGCACAAAGAAATGCCGACTCTTTGCTCGTACATTCGAAGGGGGTGTAGGTACGTAAATAAACTGCACCTAGAGGGGAGGGGAGAGAGTCAGGCGTGATCTACGGTAGCGATCGATAAAATGTGCGATCGTAAACTTCCTGTACAGCGATGGGAAATTGTAAATTAATCAACTGATTGTTCTTTTTCATCTGACCGTTATTATTATTGTTGTAAGGTAATGAAGCCGGCGTTTTGTTAAACGGCCCGCTACCAGTCATTCTGTGTCAGAGGAAAATTTAGAACTGCCACGCTGTTCAACTCTTTACTGTTTTCAACCTACGATCTAATAATGGACTCTGATCATATTATTTATAATAGATAACGTTTTTCTTGTGTTTAGCGATCTCTTTAAGCTAGTTGTTGACTGCACCCGCGTATCCTTGCTAGACGATATTTTTTTTACAAATGAAAAATAGTATATAACTAAACACTGGCCTATGTGACGATCAAAGCTAAGTTATATGAATTCAAATTGAATATCAATATCAATCAGAAAATTTGAAATGGCATATTTTCTACTCGTTAATTACAAAATGTAGATATTATAATGTATAATAGGTACTTGTACTTTTTTGAATGTAAATAAATATGAAAAAATTTTGTTCACAGGCTAAAATGATAGAAAACTCACAGGCTTGGCTGGGAGCTTCTACTTCTGCCGCTATAGCAGGTAGGTTGAATTAATTAAATTGATTATTTAATTAAATTACTTGAAAAAAATATATTTACAAAAAACATTTACGATTAACACTAAGTTACGAGTACTTAGTTATTTATTTAGGTTTTTATAAAATTTATTTTAAATTTTACGTTGATTTTAAAAAGGTTTTTTCTCTTATTTTTTAATTTTATCTTTTGTCTTCATTTTGTATTGGTGCAGTGTTTGAGTGTTTTCTAATTACCTACTTCTATCCTAATACAAAAGAAGTAATAAAAATGCATGTTATTTCTAGCAAAAATAATCCTAGTCTCAGTTTTACGTAATTTTAACATGCACGTTAAGATTATAAATTTTAATTATTAATAATAACATCGCTCATTTCATCATTTTCTTGCCCTTATCCCGCTCTAAATGGAGTCGGCACAACGTGTCATCCTTTTCCATTCTCTTTTGTCACTCGTCGTCTCCACACTTACTCTCTTCATACTCATATCAACTTTTATACACTTCTTTTTCGGATTTCTCGTATCGATATTACTACTATCCCGACTATCCCGGTTACACGACACTTTCTTCCCTTCTCATAACACACCATGCCAATCTACAACTTCTAATTAAATTGCATTTTCTGTTTTGAAAATTAGCCTAACCTAACATACAAATACTGCACCGGAACATACTATCATTTCTTTTTACGTTTATTCATTAACCTCAACCCCTTAGATTTTCGTCCTCATAATGCACGAAGGCTGAAGTCGCCGACATGGACCCAGACGCAACTGAAACATGCTATCCATGCGGTTGTCACACAGAAGATGAGGTTTACACAGGCAGCCACCCACTACGGAATCCCCAAAGGAACGTTATATGATAATATCCTGGGTAAATCCAATAGGATGGCGGTTCTAGACGAAGCAGGACTTTCAGACAACGAAGAGAGCACCGTATTGGATTTTTGTTGTGAAACCAATGTGTCACCGTATAGTAAGCGTACTAAGAAATCACTAAAAGAAGTAACCGAGTTCGTTGAAAATCTAAGGAGAAGTAGAGATCCAAATTTTGTGTTTATCGGTCTAACGGGTTTCCGATGGTGGTGGGCATTCTGTAAAAAACATTCCATTGTTTCGTTGTATTATGATAAGACGCCTGAAAATATCACTGAAACTAACACTAATATTGGTATTACTAGTGATATACATTCCAATAGTAATATAAACAATACTAATAGTAACACTGGTAATACTAATAGTAATATTAATAATACTAATAGTAACACTGGTAATACTAATAGTAATATTAATAATACTAATAGTAACACTAGTAATACTAATACTATTTTTAATACTGGTAAGCTTAAGAGACAAGTACGTCTACGTAAAGAACTTAATAGAAAAGTTTAAAATCAATTTAAGATTTCCAGTCAAAGCCTTGTTAATATAAGGATTTGTAGACATTGAAGTTGGTCGAATATCATTTTTCCTCTTCTGTTGTGAATGAGGGTTGATATGAAAAAAAAAGGTCCGACTTACGCAGAACTAATAATCCTCGTGCCGTCTCAATGGTTAAGTTGTTAATAATGAATGATTTTTCAAAGAATTATCTGATACTGATATCTGGTATTTTAATAACTATAAATAATAACTATAATTATAAATGTAACTATAAATTTGAATAACTACAAAGTACATATCAGATGTGATATTTGAAATTGACATCTGAGCTTTTTTATGACTTTAAACTTTAAGACATATTATTCCTTATTTTTTTTTACATTGTTATACTTATATTATATTATATCGATATCTTCAAAAACTATTATTCTCTACACGAGTCTGTTGAATTAAATTTTTCTTATATAGAGAACCAGCAAGTTCTTGTTGTTATGGTTCGTATTTAAATAAGAAGAATGGATAATGATATTTTTATTGTTTCCCCATTACTTATTTCTAATACTTTAAATGTTATTACTGTTTTATTACATTGGGACCAGTATTTTATCTATATAATTGTAAAATAAAAGTTTCATGCTCAGTATGATGTCTTCGTCAGGGTCACATAATAAAACCGTAATTTAAATTGTATTAATAACTCCTTTGACTATTAATTAACAATACTTATGATGAATCAAGGACTTTGACAGATTGTCTTAGGGTTTTGTAATCAACATAGTTTTAGTTGTATAATACTAGTGACGTTCTTTAATATTCTTTACCGGAAAAAAATGATATTGATTTATGGGGGCAAAACTTGCCAGTAAAATTTACAAAAATTTCGTTAGCAAATAAAGTTTTCAACAATTTAACAATAATTTGTTTTCTACAATTATCGACTCTTTATAAAAAAAATTTACTATAGATTTATATAACAAAATTTTTGAGGAATATCCGTGTTACTTGTACGCGATCTGTAATGCTGATGTATAAATAAATTTCATGCTGTCGATAATGAGGCATGGAAATTCAAAGAAGCCGATTTAACTGAATCCCTCTTAGCGTGTTCAGAAATTCTCGGCCGGAGTATACAAATTCCGCTGTCTTCACCCAATCTCGACTAATCATATATGTTGTGAATATTGTTGTGGTTTTTTGACTATGTATTTAGAAATCGTTAGGTAATTTTTTTCATTGCACACGGTTTGCAAGAATGGGCTGGCTCGACGGTTAACTACCACAATCTCTAAGAATATCGTAATCCGTTGGTTTATACCCATATGCCATGAAAATATCATTTCATAACATCTCCTAGCTGTTATATTTTTAATTTTATTTATATTTTAAATATATCTATTATGAGAATACGAGACCTTTGTGTAACAAGTGTAACGTGATATTTTAATTATTAAAAAGAAATACATATCTCTGTTTCTTCGTGAGAGGGCGCTCGTTAAAATGTTAAGTTTATTGTTTTCCTCCACGCCTTCGTAATTATTCGATAAAAACTGTTATATTTCTCAGTAAAAACTGTTTTGCTCCTCGCTCGGCACATAATAATAATAATAGCTGTACTATAGCGTATATCATACACCTTTTATTATATTACTGGTGTGTTTTTAAATGTTAATATTTATTCGAAAATATTCGAAACAAACGGAGGTGAAACTGACAAATTTTTTGAGATCCTCTGAATCTAACAAAATTCTTTTAGGTAGCACGTTATCTTCGAAAAACGTGTGAAATTGGTAAAAAAGAAATTGGTATCAAGAATTTTGAGTGAAAAATCTTTTCAAGAGATAAAATAATAACAGTAAGGTTTGAGGTTTTAATTCATTTTTTTATAACGTAAATATTGAATTGTTTCATGTTTGTGGTGCATATTTGAGCAAGTTTTTTTTTTTAATAAATCGACTTATTGATAAAAAATCAACAATGAAAGCTTTTCGTATATTTAGCCAGAAGGCGTGGTAGAGCCAAGCAGTTCGCTGCATGAATGGGCCGGATCGACCGGTGAAATACCACGACCTCTCAGAAGACCGACGTAAAGTGGCTCATGCCGCGTTTCGTTCGGTGGGAGAGGTACCCGGAGGCCCACCTCCCTTCCCCATTCTTTCCTCTCCCCTATCCCTTAAAGGTCGGCAACGCAACAGTAACACTATATGTGTTGCTGGTGTCCATGGGCAGCGTTGGTTGCTTACCATCAGGTGACACGCCTGCTCGTTTGCCCTCCTATCCCATAAAAAAAAATCCTCACCTGAAAACCAGCTTACTTTTTCACATGAAGATATCAGACATATTTATTCAATCCTTTTTATAACCGCAATAAATTTATATGACACATGAATAAGTATATTTAATTTAAAGTTCTTAAAACAATAATATGCATATATTTACCATGATCAACCGGATTTCTATTTACATACTTCTATCGTGAGAAGAACCGAACAACAAATTCATGTAACGAAATACACTTTTGTTATATTGTCCAAAAAAAAACCATAAAAATTCGTTGACTAGATATTGTGTACAATATGAATGGTGCCAGCAAATATTATTCATATATTCAAAGTAACTATATTGGAAAACAAAACAGAACGGATAGGGTTTTGATAAGTAAATTACTAGAACACGTAATGACAGGGCAAACGAGTTCGTATTGTGCGCGAATAGTTATCATTTAAAATGTAAAAGTTATGCGACATATGTGAGTTGAGTCTAGAATATATGTTCGGAATTAAAACTTAAATAAAAAAATATATTAATTGCATAAAGAAACTTTCAACTATACAAAGGAAATGAACAAAACTACAAAATGGAAGATTAAAATAAGTTATCAGGTCTGCAAATGTCTTATGAGTAATATCATCAGTAGTGTAATATGTCGATACTAATTAAATACTAAATCTATCGTCAAAATTGAAGAACAAAAGCTGTCAACTTTTAACAATATATGTATGACAAACAAACAGAAATACCACATTGGACGATAATCCTAATTTAAAATCAATTCACGATTAAGGTACATAATATTTTTAGTTAATCATCACAATTTAACACCAGAAATTGGTGATATCGTTGGTATGTATGTACGGGCAAACAAATCAGGACGTATTAATTTAAAGTCGGAGTTTTAAACCACTACACCATCGAACCTATTAAAAGAGAAATACAAGAGCGTGATGCTCTTAGAGACATATAGATAGACCTGATTATTGACTTGTATTGTTCATGTAACAAATGCAGGAACATTTAAATATTCTCTAATATCTCCAATATATCCATATCAACATATCGGAGCTTGTAACAATTATGTTACAACTTTAGAAATATAGATAGGTATATGTAACAAACTTATAGAGGCAAATTTTGCTTCTACGTTCAGTCAGTTATAGTTACTTTTATATTTACCACCATACATTTTTTTTCTTATTAAGTTAGCCATTGTTAAGTTTAAGTTAAATTTGATATATTAATGTGAACAACATTATTATAAAATGTAACACTTGGTTAAAGTTGTATCCAAAAGTAGGAAATAAGAGATAGGAAGTAATAGTTTGGTGAGTGATAGGATTTATTTTTTTATAAAGATTGATAATTTTTTAACAATTCCAAACAATGTATTCCTTGATATTATATACCTAGTTATATTAATTTTAATTCAGATATTTACATGACAATAAAAATTTATGATCTCAAATAAAGGCATATTTTACATAATTTTAAATTACAAATTACAATTATTATAAAAATAAATTCAGATGTTTTCGAGATTCCTAAATAATTTGTGTTAAGCTAATAATATGTACGACAAGGAAACTGAGTTTGTTTGTTTGAGCAAACTTATCTCAAATATTACATATTAAATTTGAATATTACTTAAAATCAAATCCTTTTACTAGAGATTCATTTAAAAATATTTATAATTACGTAATATATAAATATTTATAATATTTATATATTAGCCGAATCGCCGTCGGACCTGCAAACACTAGTCACTACTATGAAAGATGATTGCATGATTAAAAGCTTGCAGTTGAATGCGACGAAAACGAAAGTCATGGTGTTTGAAAGGGAGGAATCCAGAACAGATGCAAGGATAATGGTTGATGATGTAGTGCTGGAACAGGTGAATGAAATTGTATATCTTGGATGCGCTTTTAGCAGAGATGGAAGGTACACCGCGGATGTAGAAAGACGAGTGGCGATAGGAAATAGCGTAAACGGAGTGTTGGGCAGATTCCTGGGCGCAAAAAATATTAGCAGAAAGGCCCAGTTAGCAATCCACAATGCAGTCCTGATCCCAACACTAACTTATGGAAGCGAGAGCTGGGTATGGCAGAGTGTGCATGAAAGTAGAATAAACGCGGTAGAAATGAGGGCTCTACGCAAAATCTGCGGAGTGACTCTCGCTGACCGCGTAGAAAACAAGGTTGTAAGGAAGGAAGTTGGTTTGAAAGAGAGTGTCGGTGTAAAAGTAAGAAAGGGCATGCTCCGATGGTTCGGACATGTAGAAAGAATGGTTGACGCAAGACTGACTAAGCAGATATACAATGCAAAAGCGGACGGATGTAGGATGGATGGATATAGGATGTAGAGGACGGCCAAGACACACATTCCAAGACCAAATAGAACGTGTTCTGGAGGAAGGTGATGTTAAGAGCCTCAAAAACCGACGCGCGTGCATGAAAAGAGTTATGAAAGTCAACGAAGCGAGTGAGGTGTGTAAGAATCGTGCCCTATGGCGCTCTGTTCTCTCTGCCTACCCCGCAAGGGATTTGGCGTGAAGTTATGTATGTATGTATAATTACGTCTCGGAGCAAAGGCATTAATCATAAGTATCATAAAACAGGAACTAAAACGTTATAATAATATGTTTTTTTAAATATTTTTTATTAAATAGCAATAGCTTTAAAGAATTCTCAAATATAAATACCATTCGCTTTGCAAGAATTCAACAATTTCCGTAATTACACCGAAGACTTGTCTACAACCTATGACATATTAATTGTATATTGTCTTGAACTTTACATATAAATTGTAGGATAATAATGCTTTTGTTCGCGTTATGTATCATTAAATAAGACCTTTTTTCAGTCTTTCTCTGAGTCTTTCTCTCACCAAAAATAACCCAATAATATAACGGATGAAAATTAATATTATTATATACAGTAGTAATTGCTCGACTGCAATTCACAGTATGGAAAGTAACTGGTTCTGTATCTTGTGTTGTTTTTTTATTTTTTCTCTTTTCTTCTTTTCTTTTTTATCGTATACTTAAATAAATTTGATGAAACACACAATTATCTTTTATCGGTATTAATAATAAACGCACGGTCTCGTACACAGAGGTTTTTTTTTTAATTCTTCACTCGCATTGTTAGTGGTTACATACGACCCCACCTGCGTGTCTGTCTAGCCGTTTTTTGCAATACCGCCTTATTTATTTCCAATATAAAGTATAATATTCATTTAGATAATTACATATATAATTCTACAAATGCTTCTTTTTTCTTAATTCCTTGAAGTCGGTGTCAGGTTTTTAATAGTACCTATATTTTATATGACATAATTTGCAATACAACTTTTCTTATTTTTCATTATATGCCATAATTATCAGTAAATTCTATTTTGAAGTCGATATTTTTATGAATATTTATTTTTTATATAAAGATAATGCGCGTTCAAACACACAAAACCTACTTCCGTACAAAAAGGCTTTACCAGAATTAGACCCATTATTATTAGGTTTTTTAATATTAATAAATATATTGTATGCCAATTGCCTTATGTTAATAATTATGAAATTTAGGTTATTTTTTAATTAATTAAGTACATTAATCAAATTGTTTTAATTTTTATACAAATTAGAACATTTGACAAGTATCCTGCTAAAAAGACTGTATCTTTTATTAATAAAAAAAAATTAAAATTAAATCACTAGACTGCTTAAATTGTGTTTTATTTTGATGTTGCTAATGTTTTGTGTTTTTTGTTTTAATAACAGGTTCTTTGAGGTCAGTATGTAGAGATGTTTATGTTATTATTCCCTGTTATAATATTTTGTTAGTTATATTTTTATTTCCATATGTTTATACTATATCTACTTATACCATTTGTTATTATTTATAATTTTTGATGGAATTATCTTTAAATGTTTGTTTATTTGACTGGATAATTATCAAAAACTAGTGAAATATTTTAGACGGTCATTTAAAAAACACTACTTTAAGTTAAAACTTATTCCGAATATGGTATTATTTTTTAATTTACCGTTTTCGCGGATAATATTGGCGCGGCTGTTCTTCCTCGCTTCACCTTTTAGTCGGTGTCGTAAGAGGCGACTAAGGGTTTTAAATTTCGATTTCGAAATGAATTTATGAATTCACATTTGAGTACCGAAATTTGAGTATAAGCGATGTGAAGGTTTAAGCAGGACGAGTCGAGGACGGCCTTGACACACATTCCATGACCAAATAGAACGTGTTCTGGAGGAAGGTGATGTTAAGAGCCTCAAAAACTGACGCGCGTGTTTTGAAGAGTTATGAAAGTCAACGAAGCGAGTGAGGCGTGTAAGAATCGTGCCCTATGGCGCTCTGTTCTCTCTGCCTACCCCGCAAGGGATTTGGCGTGAAGTTATGTATGTATGTATGTATGTAAGGTTTAAGCAACTATTTATCGCTGCAGACTCCGTATTATAATTCCAAAATATCACCTACAAGCTTTCAATATTCAAAGTTGTGCGCAGCCCTTTCTCATTTTGCTATCTATACGAGAGAATGTTATGCTCGTTAATAATATTTAATTATTTGTGTATAAAACAGTATGATATTTGCATTTATTGGACTTTTCTTAAAAAAAATCCCATTACTTGCTGTGAGCCAATTCAATATAACATAAATAAAAAAATCCTTACCATTTATATTATTAATTCTAATTGAATTTTTGGTTACTTGATTTAACACAATCCAGCCTTCGTAAGACTCATATCATACCACTAGCTGTGAATCGTATATGTTAAAAATAGATTACTTATTATGATACGATGCAGTTTGTTAATCGAGTCGACGAATTATCATCGATTCAGAATGTAAAACGGGCTCGTTCATTATCAACAGCCTAATGAATCGAAGACGACTTCTCCAATTAAAATGCATCTATAATTACCTAAATAGTAATTCCTATACGTTCCAATAATCGTAGTTTTGCACTGAACAGTAATGAATATAGCTTAATATATAAGTATTACGTGTCGATTGGAATAGCTTTGCATAAAATATGTCATTAAAACTAAAAGTCAGATACAATATTTTATCGATTATTGACAGAGTAAGTAATACGAATGAACAGCCACTGTAATTTTCCTATGGAATATTTATGTCAATTTAGATTCTAGTTTCTATAACTGATTAGATTCTATATGAAAAACTCTAAGTGTTAATGTACTATCGAATCAAAAATAACGATTATGAAATAACAATATCGAATTGGCTCACTAATTCGATGACACGTGTTTCACCTAATCAAATACTTTTTTTCAGGTCATACATATAACAAAATATTACTCAATACTAATTCGTTCTTTTATTCAATCGACAGATAGCTACCAATACCAGCTCCAGTCGATGTGGCAAAAATGCTGGAACACACAGACTCTTGTTCACAACCTACGTTTCCGAGAACGCGGGCCGCTCAAGTCCTGGAGGCCCGAGACCATGGCTGAAGCAATATTCTCCGTTCTCAAAGAGGGATTATCGTTATCTCAAGCAGCTAGAAAATACGATATACCTTACCCGACATTCGTGCTGTACGCCAACAGAGTCCACAACATGCTGGGCCCCAGTGCTGACGGCGCTGCAGGTATGCTTCTCATAATAAAACATTAAAGCTGAATCAGCTGACAGGAGCAACTTTTGATAAAATTTCCAAAATAAAGTTAGGTCTCGACACACCGAATTAACTATTTGATCCCCTGAAGAATTTTGTCGGTCATCAGGCCCACTATTATTACCGGGTTCCAAAATATTCGCAATACCTGCCTTTTTTACTTTTTCCAGAGTCTTTGAGCAGTTGCATTAATATGGTGGTAATTTCTCCTTCTAAAACTGAGTAGAAGCTTTTTTTTTTACTTAACACTCTTTTTGTCACAACATTGAACTCTTTGCAGAGATCATTTTCACGAATAATGATTTTGTTCGATTTTGTTCATTACTCGTGAAAATGGTCTCTGTAAAGAGTTCGAAACGTCGGGATATAAATAGAAAATAAGTTCTAAATAAACGCGATATAATCCATAAAAAAAATGTTTCAATGTTATGAATGTGATTCGTGAAAATCTAAGAAATAAACTCTTTTTGTCATTCGTGAATGTGTAATTGTGATATTGCCAAAGATAAGTTGCTTCTGTCAGTGATATATTCAGGTTAATGATAATAACAGTTTTATATTCAGTCCTATAATATGAAATCATATCGCAGGATACTTTACAGTTTCAATGCGGGGCATTAAAGTACTCAATAGTAAACTATTGCATTCTTTTCTTCCTCCAATGCATACCAGACTTAATTATCACCATGGTATGCATTGGAAAAAGATAGGTTTGCATCTTAAGTTTTAAAATCGGCTGCCTTTAGTTGCGTATGTTGGTATTTTTAATTAAAGCCTACGGGATAGTGAAAAACGTGTATATTAAAACAGTTCTTTGAATTATAAACGTATGTACTCTGCGATATTATTTTGTATCATTGTAATATTATATGAATTGTCAAATTTTGCAAGCGATTTATACATGAATATTGCGTAGCTTTGCGAAATATTCTTGCATTGCCATTGCTGAGCATCTGAATGTGTTTTTTTTTCTTTTAATACTGTTTTTGATGTGTTAAATATAATTTCTATATGAATACGAATATTTTTTCATATTAATCAGCTGAGTTTTATGAAAAATAAGCGTATTATTCATATGAAATGGGCGTCATAG
This sequence comes from Euproctis similis, assembly GCA_905147225.2. Classification (NCBI taxonomy): domain Eukaryota; kingdom Metazoa; phylum Arthropoda; class Insecta; order Lepidoptera; family Erebidae; genus Euproctis; species Euproctis similis. Next base: position 8,698,356 of record LR990107.1, read on the forward strand.
ATAATTGCGTGAAACTATTCAATCAATCACTTTGACTCTATATATGTATTGACAAAACTTAAAATTTTGTAACTATGATTATTTATTGCGTCGTAAATCAATGGATGCTATGATCATTGAATCTTTATTACTATCGTTTGTAGGTTAATTGTCTTTTAATTAGGGTCAGGTACAAAATTTAAAATTTAAGACCAAAAATGATACTGTACTATCAAAATTTTCATCCGCTTTTATCCGAATATTCGTTCGCAGAAGTGCTACTCTTTATTGACTCCATATCCATTAGAGAAATTAAAGACAAATAGACCATACGGTGTTAACGACATTTTGTTGTGATTTCAGAACTTCGTTACCTCAAAAGAGTTTAGTTTCAAAACAGAGTTCGTGAAAATTGAAATCGGTTTAATCTTTAAATATCACTTGATCCATTTTTGTTACATTCCTGTTCTTTTGGTTCTTCCGTCAGCCAAATAGTTCACAAATGGCGGAGCATTTTCTAACTTACTCGATATTTATTGTTATATTTTAACTCTTGCCGTTTTTATTTGAAAGCTAAATTTCATTTTGTTTTATTTTCCGATAATTATTTCGCTATGATTGGGCATGAAGAAAAAACAAATAACCACAAATTGTCAATACGAAGTTACTTCCTGGTACTTCATTCGTATTTTCTTTTGCAATAAAAAGTACTAAAAATGTGGTTCTAAAAACCTGTATGCTATATAATATCTCTAAATAGAGATATTGAGAGATAGATATTCAGGGAGATGTCTGGCACCATACAGTTTCATCCAGAGCCTCCCAGGTGACGTCACCACACAAATCCTGAAAAAACGGCTTTCTTCCCCAAGCCCGTACTGCGCCTTATGGAACTTCATTCCAAAACAGAGACAGTTTAACGTAACACCATATAATAAATAATATTTTAAAAAAACTAAAAAACACGCTTTTTATAGTAAACCGAACTAAAAAATAGAGAAAAAAAAATTATTTTATTTTAAAAAAAGCGTGGGGTGCATGGTGTCAATAGTTATAAATATTTTATTGACAGATATGAGTACAGTGATTATCATTTCGATAATATCTTAAAAAGCACCCCACGCTTTTTTTTAAATTTTTTTTTCTATTTTTTAGTTCGGTTTTCTATAAAAAGCGTGTTTTTTTAGTTTTTTTTAAACTATTATTTATTTTTTAGTTCGGTTTTCTATAACAAGCGCGTTTCTTAGTTTTTTAAACTATTGCTTAATAATAAAAATGCGCCATCTGTGACTTATACAAGGAACTCGTTTCAAGTTGATAACGTAGACTTTCCGCTGATTGCCACTAGATGGTGCGAGAAGTGAACTAAGAACACTAAAAAATTAACAAAAATCATATTTTGCAAATTGAAAAATGGAATAATTTTATCAAGTTAGTGTATTGTCATCGGTCCTCAATAAATCTACAAATTTGAACGAAATCTGGCCGTTTAAAGTGGGTCAAAATCGCGCCCAAAGAAGTCGGTTACAAACATACAGGTGAAGCTAATAAAAAGCTAATAAAAATAGAGTTAAAATTCAAAACTCATTATTAAGGCAGATTTTTCGAAGTGACAATAACAAATATTAATTAAAACTTAAGTATTTAAAACTAGCTAATCTATTTTTAAGGAATTGTTTAGTTTTTATTTTTATTTTATTATACATTCCCTACGACAAACACATCCATTGATTTAGATCATTGTGCATCGAACCTCGATATTTATCGGATGAAAAGATACCTTACATGTTCACGTTTTACTATTATGCGATTTTGCAGATTTAAGACCCAAGGGAAGGGGACGACCTCAGAGGATCTTACTGGGCGTCTGGCCTGACGAGCATATCCGCGGTGTGATCCGCGCCGTGGTGTTCAGAGACACCCACGTGCCCTGCACCGCGCAGCCCACTGGCCTTAAGGAGTTGGAGCTGCCGGGCTATCCACCCATGCCAACGGTCAGTATTGTATAAGTGTACGGAACCCACGTATATAAAATATAATAATTGTAATATGTTGATGATGAATTGTTTGTTAAGTATATATTTTATTGATGTTATTTATTATATATTTCTTGGCTAGTGCGACTTAGCTATTGCAGATGTTTTTTACTAATTGCCGCGGCATTATTATGTATATAATACTGTCTCATTCATAATTTTGAATTTTAATGAGTGTTTATGGCTTCTGCTCTGTTATCGATTATCAAATATTTAAAAATATATATGATTTGTATGAATATTGTTGAGTAAGCGTGGTATGTCGTGTGCGTGTTGCAGGACGGTGTTGCAGTACCAAACGCTTACATCGGTTGTGGAAACGGACGAGACGGCCGCATGTCTCCGAACGCCGCCGCGGCTGCTGCAGTGGCGGCTGTGGCTCACGGACTGCGTCGCCAGATGTGCAATATGGTAGTCGGACAGCGCGGACCAGAACATCCGTCACATCTGGGTCCACCCATGCAGCCGTCGCCGCAACTCACGTCGCCGCTGTCCACCGGACTGGAGTCCCCGCTGTGCTCGCCACCACCGCCTGGACACGCGCTCGAACCACCAAAGCATCCAGATCCGTTTCGTCCGTTCGCTTCCCCGACTGATAGCCGCTACGGTGATCGCGATACTTCTTCTGATATCACCGATATGGGACCGCCTAAGAACGGACAGGGCATCACTCGCAAGGCCCCTGGTCAAGGCTCCTCACCCGAGATCGACCACGCGGCTGATGCTCGGGCGGATATCTGAAGCGAGGCCGCGGGCAGGCTGCCTGCGCATTCACCGATAATGATGCAACAGCATTCACCGGTCGTAATGCCACCGCCGTCCATGCCCGCTTACAAGTACTTCATGCCCAACGGAAATGGCTCCACATATTATTAAACATAAGATTCATTTCGATCAGAGACTTGATGTTTTGAACATTGCACTATCAAATATGTGATTTCCAAAACAAGTCAAGACAAGTCGCCAGTTCAGACATGTTACTGGACAACTCTTACATCATGTTATATGTGTGTTTCCGTTGTGTACCGATAGGTACTAAAGACATTTTTTTTTTAATTTTCATCACCGCAGTACAGTCAGCATCGTTGGATGTAAGCTAGGTCACGTGAAATGTTGCTGACTGTAAATATGAGAGGACAAGTAGGAAATGTGATTTCTAGAACGTTATATAATCTTTCGATTTTATGATACAAAAAATATAATAAAGAAAATAAACAGCATATTTTTCTCTTTATCACTTTATTATAATAAAGATATATTTTTGTTTGTTTGTTTAAACTTTATTTTTGAGAAAAAAAATAAATCCAGGAGCTGCGGTGATATATATAAAAGCTAATACGTCGATCGTTGTAAAACATAGGTAAAATGGGAATATTTCGAGACGAGACGACCACATCACATGTGAAAACAATAAAAGCGAATAATATTGACATTGATGCAAATAAGGAATGATCATGTCAATGGAGTAGATGAAGGTGATGATTTATTATTAGTGTTTGTTACTTGCGTGGTGTGATTTGATCTGTATTTGGAATGAACATTGTGACAATGTCCAATGGTGTTTGATTTAACCGGAAGTTGGATTATATTGGGGGACGATCACGTGACGGTATTATTTATTATATCAAATATTAATACAGAATTAATATTTCGTGAATAATTTATATAAATTATTTTATAGATTCGCTGTGCAATACGATGCTTTGTTATTAGTTGACCTTTGTAATAATTATGGATATTATATTATATTATTATTATTATTATGATTTGATATCATTGTCTATGTTTCATTGATTTTTTTTTATATTTAGGTATTGTCGTTGATACATTTGAGTGGATTATGAGACGATCTGTCTCTAGTCCACATGTCACTATTACATTTATTATTATTATTAAATTATAAATTACCTTATAAGTAGAATTTCGAATTAAGCCTAAACTGATATATTTATCTATTATATATATATCCATCTGTGAAAGTAGGGTTGATGATCAAAATTTTAAAAAAATATATAATAATGTATTCATATATATATTTAAATATATATATATATATACATATATTTGGCCCGATTAAAAAGACTGTTCGGTATACCTATTCATTATAATCCTGCAAACATATTTAAGATATTTAAAAAAAAAAATATCAATGTTAGTTATTAATCATTTGATGTACCTATGAAAGTATACAAGTGTCGTGTCTGTCACATCGATGTAAGTTTTTTTTTTGTTTTTTTTTTTTTTTAACTGTTTACAGTAAATATGTTGTCGCTTTGCCGGATTGACGGATGATCTGTCACATCCGTTATTCAGCTATAATAATAATATTATTATACACTATTCGTGCAGCGATTCACGTAGGTACATGTAGTATTTAGTGATCGCCAAATGTAAAATAGGAATGTATTTTTAGTCAGTAGTGATTGTTCCAAATGTTAGGATAGTTAGACGTAACCGACGGCGCCACGCTATTCGATTCGATTTTTTTTTGTTTTTTTTATTCTGAGTCGCTAGATTTTTCCGATTGGCTAGTGATCATTAGTCAATAACTAACTAACTAACACACAATGAACAGTTGTTATATAATTTGATTTTGTCAATATCTTAGGAAAAACTCTGAACACGGTGAAATCGCATGAAAAATGAAGAATCTCCTAAAACGCCATCAATTTGCTGTTATCTTAGTAGTAACAGGAGTGAATAACAATCAAAGTGAAAATTGTATTAATGATGATATCAATTAAATCCCTTACGGACTTAATTGAGGGCAACTTGATATTTTTTATACTGTCAGTGTGTTTTTTAATAGGAGTAAGAATCACGCGAAATATTGATTATTTTAGTGCTCCTATTAAATTTTCAAAGCTGCTTCAGTCATTATTTTTCTAAAAGTAATGGCACCTAAAACCCGCTTCGTTGGTGTTCATCATTAGAATGAATATATTCACCAAGGTTAGTTGATATATTATTAATATATTTTATATATACATAAATTGACAATCAATACAGAGATTAAATCATATGTTTAGAAATATAAAGAACACACTTTTTTCATATTTACGTCCACCAAAGACGCAGTCTGACAGTTCCCTAGATTGCACTAATTCTTTAACTGGGTTCGAGAAATCGAAACGTTTCCCAAAAAGAAGTACAACAACATTTTCTCGATAAGTCTCTAAGTATCATTTATAATTCAATCATGTAACTAATTAATTGCTAAAAACTCATTATCTTCTTATAATATCCAAACTATGTATGAATTAATTTGTATTTTTAAAATTGATCTCATCTATTTATCCGACTTCATATTTTTATTATAATTATAATATATTTAATAAAATTTGCAAAATATGAGACAACTTTGCATAGTTATGTTTGCGGGTTTTATATCGCTATTACAGTGATCCATATTTATATATTTGTCAGTATGCCACAGTAGCGACCCCTATTTGATATGACTTATGGCAATAGTGTGGTGTCGTCTTTAGCGTTAGTATTAGTAGCACTGATATCGCCAACTACTTGATGTTTAATCGTCTGCCGAACACCTAAGCATATAGTTAGTGTTATTACATTTCAATTTAATATTTAGAATATAACATTATAACTTCTCGTAGCGATCAAAGTCAGTGTAATAAATGTCGCTTTAGATACCGGCGTGAAACACACACACACACACACACACCTTCGTGTGCCCGGGATTAATGATTAATTAATTGTTATTATACCGTTTATTTAATAAACACTAGGACAATTAAAAACTGTATGCACGTATTTCGTTTTAACCAACTACGCCCATTTAACCGTTATGTTTCATAGTTTGGATGATAAAAATTGTTAGGAATTACCTTCTTGCCGCAGGGGTATACCATAAATATAAATAATGTTGGCAGATATTGTTGGCGTATACGTAATAACTTGACGCATTGTGATGAAGACGAAGCGCGATGGATGGACCGCTCGGTATATTGGTGATAGCTACCATCGCGACTCGTCGGTGCACTCGTCGCAGAACATGGCCAACCCATGTTTTAATTAAGTCTACAAGTGGCCTTGAAAAATTTCAAATTGTTTGGTGATTATCCGGTTCGGTTGAAGTTTGGAATCTAGTATATTACAAGAAGACCAAATTAATAAAAAAGCGGAAGTGAAATATTATAATGTAACATCTGCAATTCAGATCTAGTTATTTGAAACTATTTGGCTGTCCTTTTGGAGATAAATTTAATGTAGGTAAAAAAAGAAATGTGTAAAAATTATTTAATGGGCCTATACCTACTACGTTTCGGACGGATCGCGTAAATTTTTGGTAAATGTTATTACGCATATTTTCTATTGTGTAAGTTTAGGCTAATGTGTTCAAAAAAAAAATTAATTAAAATTTAAAATTTTTGAATAGTAGAAAGTGCCTTCCAAATTTTTGACCACAGAATGTATTGGGGTGGATGCGACGACGAGGGACTGCGAGTCATGGGTGGTGATGGTTTACAGCCAATTAAACCCACCAGTCACGTATTTCAAACTATGACAAAACTAATACAAGAAGTACTTCTTCGCATTTAAAATATATTCAAGCACAGGTGACATCAATATTAACACATAGGTATGTTATTAATATTGAATCAATTGCAAAGTTATTGCAATAACAAATTATGGTGAGACTGTTGAGTTTTTAATGTCTGTATGCCGACATCACCCATCGCTCAATACGTGCTTTAACTATAAAAAAAGTTAGAATAAATGAAATTCAAAATTATTATATAAAGAAAAAAATACATATGAATATTATATAGAAAAAATTATACTTGATATTATATATTTGGCCGGTGTGGTAATACCCTGACAGGCAAGCGTTCGTGGAGTGTTCGGTGTCAAAATTGAATCTATTAAACCTTACTTTTTTTGAAATAAACAATGTTTCTAATCCATTGAGTTAAAAATGCAGACAAGTGCCATTCGTTTTGAAGTTATTAAATTGACAGTTCACATTACTCTGTGTCACTATGTGGATTTTAGTAGTTGATAATAATTAAATATTAATTTATTGTATTGAACAATAATTTAATAAAAAAAATATATACATACCTACATACATTTCGCATTACATGAAATAAGTACCATTGTATTATTTTCGTGATAGATAAGTGAAAAACTTTAAACTTGTAGTGACATTCGTGTGCACATGCTGAGGCGGTTTGATATAGTTTTTTTTTTTATATTATATATTTTTTTTTATAAAAAAAAAACAAATAGTATACTTTTTTATATTAAGAATATTAATTGTTACTGGCAACCTTTTTACAATGTGTTATAAGCTGCATCACAAATCATAACTGTTTTTTTTTGTGATAACTATATTTTTTTTTTACGGACAATAAACAAACCGTTTTGTTCGTTACTATTTATTTTTAAGCGCAACCGCCGCGCAACAGAGATGGGCTCAAAAGTCATCGGTTACGTTACTATTAACCAGTCCAATGTAACCAAATATATTTTATATTAATATAATTCCAATTTTTAACGAGCGACTGTTTAGTTGTTAAGTACCAAGTTAGGCGTGTAATAATGGTATACCTAATAAATCCGGTTACCTGTTTATAACTAAATTAAAAATAATAATTTCCATATCACTAATTACAGTTTGCCAAAAATCCTTGTTTTGTCACCCAGAAGGCCATTTAATTTGTCAATATATGTATTGATTAATTCAAAAATAATTAACACAAATAAAGTTGAATAACTGGCTAAAACGCCCAGTTTCACAACACCAAGAGTATTGATTAAGGGTGACTTAACGATATATCTGAAGTAGTTATTTATGTATGTATATTTTAATTTAATGGATTAAATTGAGAATAATAGTTCCCTTTGACAAGTACTTTTACGTGATATAAAGCAGCTATGCGTACGGCAAGATACTGCACTTGATTCGATCAATGCAATTTTTAAAGGCGTGCAGTGTAGTTCGCACGACGCCGCTGTTTTTTTTTTCAGTTATTAATTTTTAAGTTGTTTATGGTCACTTATTTTTTAGCTACTCTGTGTTCCTGATTATGATGTAACTATGTTTGTATGTAGGTAAACACGTATAATTATAGCATTAAGTAATGTTTAGGCGGTTGCCACTTTGTGTCGATAATCTAAGTAGAATAATCGTTAAACCCTTTGTTATTTTCCTTAATACTTTTTTTTTCCCACTCTCTTTCTCTGTGTTAATATAAACTATCAAACTTATGCATTTTTTATTTAATATAAATACCTAATAATCTCTAAGTGTTTAAATATATTTTTTATTGATAATTGTATTGATTAATTATTACAGTTACACAAGCAATAGGTACATTTTGGTGACAACCAAATGACGCATATTATAAAATATGTTATTTTATTTTATGCAACATGTACTTTGCGTTGGTTAATTGCTACATTTGTTTTGGTTAATAGTAAAATTTAACCACAAAATTTGTGTTGATTAATTTGAAAATAACGGGGTTAAACGCGACTGTTCTATAGATAGTGGTACAACATACATCCAGTGTTTATCTTAAGTACAATTTGTGGAAATTGATGTAATCTTTTTATTGAAAACTTTCTTCTGATATATCATGTAGGCGTTTTACCCAAGTGAACACATTGAGTATTGACCTTTGATCTGATTAAATTATATTACTTAGAACCTACCTATATGTCGCAATTCATTAATTTAAGTTCGTTAATGTCACAGTGTACCGTTGTCTAAATAAAATAATATAATATGAAAATAGAGCAGAGAGTGTTGTTTCATTTCTTTATTATTTATTACATTTAATTATATTATGTTAACTTATATGTAAAACCTCGGCCACTGAGATGAATATGGATTCCTGTAGTCCTGTAAATACCTCTTCGTCTCGGCAAAGATGGCAGATCAGCGAGTTTTAGTTAGGTAACGATTTTTAAAAACTTGCACTCTGCAATACTTACGCTTGAGTAAAAGTGCAAGGTTCACGATTTAATAATGTAAACTATTTTACTTTAAAAATCCAATGTCTAATCCACGATAATCTGCAACACATTGATAACAGCGCCATCTGCTTTATTAATGTTTAACTAATATGACGCAGAATTCAAGTAAACCAGTGGATGAATTGGGAATTTTCTATCTACAAAAAGCTGTGTTATGTTCGGTTTCGTAGAAAAGTTATTTACCTATCACTAAATAAGAGTTCTACTCTCCGTGATAAAATTATAATAAAATTAATATAAGTACTATACTTATATAGCACCCGGGCCACAAAATTTGCGCACACTAAAACTAATAATTCTAATATTCAGACACCCATGAGCTGCTACAACGCCACCTAGAATTTTGTTTGTAAAACACTTAGTAAGCGAAGTCGACATTGGCGATGGCGTAAATGAGTTGTGACATCTCTGCGCTACATTCAGCAGTATTACGATAACTCTAGGCTATTAAAGGTTTCTAAAAGGGATGCAGATAAGCATTATAACCCTCATAAACTTAATTTTGAGAAAATGGCGTCTAAAGTTTTTGAACCAATTCTTATAAAGTTTGTTCAAAAAAATATGTGCCTACTATTCTTTTCTTTGTTTAATATAAAGAATAATGGATTAGTAATAGATTACTATAACAAAAAGATAACAAGGTAGTATATTCTACAGAAAAAAATGAGGTAATTGTGTGTTGCAAAATATGAAATACACTATAATATTCGAAACATTAAATCACAGAAATAGATCAAGATTCTCTAGAAGAATCTATTTCTGTGCATTAAATAAAGGAACTGAATGACAATGAATGCATGTTAAGGAACATAAATTAATATTGATTAATGTATGTTATCACTTATAGGTAAAGTTGGCAAATTGTTTTATGTAAAGCTCTTATCATATTAAATTAGACTTTTACAAATATTAAAAATTAAAAAAACACTATTTATGGTTTTAAATCCGAGCTGATATATACTTATAAACAAGATGCCACCTCTTGGATGGCACGTCCTGTTTCGTACTCCATCATCAGCATATTGCTGTCCACTGCTGTACAAAGGCCTATCCCAATATGCACCACACCACCCGATTCTCTGCTTCCGCATCCAGTCTTTTCCAGCAGCCTTTCTAAGGTCGTCTGACCATCGGGCTGATGGGCGTCCTACACTACGTTTACCAAGTTGCGGTCTCCAGTTAATGACCTTCTTACTCCATCTACCATCGATCCTTCGGCAGATATGATCAGCCCATTGCCACACCAGCGAGCTTATTCTACGAACTATAGATATCTATAGCTATTACTGAGTTTATCTTTCAGAGATACCCGGAGCGGATAAGCGACTTAAAATTTGTGGACTAGCTTCACCGTAAGTGTCCACGTAGTGTCCACGCTTCGTACTTAAGAATTATACTTCTCATATTTGTCTAAATATGGACGAGTTAAAATTTGGATCCAAAAAATGAAGCAGTTGTGCCGATCTCTACAGCTATTGTTCTTCATGAATAGCATTTTTGCCTCCAGATTTAACACCCCTTTGATCATCAATAGACGCCTGCCACAGAAATAGATCAAGATAGAACGGCGAATAGGCGTGGCAAGCGTGCCAAAACCATGCACTATATTGCATGCTTTTCGAAACTCGCTCTCATTACGCAACGAGCGTTCCCGCCATGCGTTCAGGACGTAAAAAAATAGATAAAACGTCACATATATGCCTTATTATGCTGTGGCAAATTGTAAAAACAAAAGTAGTGAATCAAATATGAAAAAAGGAAATATTTCGTATGATCAGTAAGTACAGAAAATCAGTAGAAAGTATCTTTTTGAGATTATAAATTATTGTTTTGCTTTTACTATGTTCAATAATTACGATCACAAGGTGTATATTTTTTCGTTATGATAAATATCCATTGCTGTCCGCATTCAACGCTCGTATACAAAAACATTACGCGTATAAATTATACGTGTAATGTACGTCGAATCAAATGAAATACACAATACACCTGCCAGTTGATTGCTGTGTCTGTTAATCGCTGTGATTGTTCTTCGAATGTTAGAGATGGGCACTCCATGTATCGTCGAGTCTTAGGACTTATCGATAAATTAATTCAATAATAATTTGAGTATCAGCTCATGTCTTGCTTTGTCCCTACTTTATTCTAACACCACAAATTTCAACCAAAGTGCTTCGTAATTACTTTGGCAGCAGTTTATTTGACAGTATAAGTTTTCATCAATTTGACCAATCGCCGATGGAAAATCATCTCGTTCTTCTCAAACGGGCAGTAACCGAGGTATATGTAGACGTTCGGCTTCGTTATTTAACCAGGACTGTGAGGCCAACCCTTACAAAAAGTTTCAAGGACAGTAAAATATTTATAATTAAATTTTATATACTGTTGGAAAAATATGTTTTAGGTTTTAATATTAGATTAAAGTATTTAACATGTTTTACTTTGTATGATTATCGTTACACAAAATCAATAAAGTTGGTAAAATATAAAAATAATAAAATTAACACACGTTTCCGATATTAACATCGATAATCTAATGTGTGTGTCTCCTAACTAGTCGCCCCGCTCACAATGAAAATGACGTCACGCTGTGGGCGTGGTTTTTCAAAAAATTGACACGCTCGAAATGTATGGAAATATGACATCGCGGCCGTTCTATCTTGATCTATTTCTGTGACGCCTGCTCTCTAAATTCCTTAAGGGCTACATAAATTCTTGATTGACTAATGCCAAGAGTAGTCATGTACAAAAGTTTATTCAAATAAGATTTGTTTTTTCAACTTCAATAACGCTACCCTGTAATATAACCTAGCTTCATAATATGCAGAACTCCTAAATTTATTAATTCCTTTTTAAGTTGATTTGTACATATTTTCTCACTGCACTTCAGAGGATATCTATAATCGCAGCTGATAATCTCTTTCCCACTAAAGTAATCGAAATACAGAAATAAGCGATTTATCGTATTTAGGTATGGCCACGACTAGCTGATCGGACTAAATTATATTCTTATAAGATAAAAAATAGCTTTGAAGTTAACATTTAACTACACTATAGTTTAATTAATGATTCCTTGTTTAATTTAAACTGGCAATACAAAGTACAAACGAAAAGTACTCATGATAAGATATTTGAGTCATAGTCATAGTAAATTTGAGTCTCGGTGGAGCAGTGGTCGAGCACACGGCTTCTGATCCAGAGGTCCGGGTTCGATTCCAGACACTGGCTCACACCAATAACCTTTCGTAATTGTTTTCGGAAGTTATGTGTGATAAATATCGTTGACTGAAAAACTTTGTGCCCGGTATTGCAATAGGTTCGCCACCTATTCCATTTGGGACGTAAACATAACGGCGAGACGAGGCTTAACAGCCGCTGCCTACACCTTCGGATAACAAAAAGCGTGAAGTTATGTTATGTTATGTATGTTATCATAATATAACAATAAATTACAGACTTACATTGATGATCCAAGATGTAATGCTTACCATTCACTAAAACATGGGTTTATTGAAGTAACGAAGTACTTAATTTGGAGATATAATAAAAGAATTGCATTTTTAAAAAGAGCTCGTTGTTTAGAGCAGCGCGAACACATTAGGCAACACAGTGTCATGCCTCACATTAACATATTTTTCGAAAAGACAATTGTCAATATATTGGAATTCGACTATGTTATGGACAACTTACAGGATTATTGATAAATATTGTATACGTGATTTATTTTATCATTATAATCAATTTTTTACGTACTTATAGGTTTTAACGAAACCCATGTAGGATCTTGGATGCTGATAAGCAATAATATGTCAACCCACAAAAAGTCAAATTCAAAGGTTTTGACACAGAAATAGATCAAGATCTTGATCTTGATCTATTTCTGTGGGTTTTGATATATATTTACGAGTATAATGAATCACGCATTTTACATTCTACAAAAGTGTTTTGAATCATTTAATTGAGTAATCCCTAATAGTCCAGTCATTATAGTAAGTTCACCTCGGAATTTGAGATACCCGGCTGTAACTCTGTAAATACTTATATATTGACACCCTAAAAGTTGACTCAAAACCTACATATGGTAGGGTGTACGCAACTATTAAATTTTAAGGTCCAAAGTCACGAAAATCGGTATTTTGCGCTTTCTTCGTTAATATTTCATTTCCAATGGGATTTTTGCGATTTGTATTCAGTATCAATATTGTAGATATTCGTAGAGAATTTAGTAAAATTCTCTACGAATTTTGTATAAAATTATTTTTATATGATGAACCGTTTTAGAAATAAAAGGCGGAGAGCGCGCGGTTACTGGACCGGCGGTTAAAAATGCGCCATTATAGTTGATGAACTGTCAATTTTTACATAACTTCACCCCTTTTTATTCCCGAAGGTTTAGGCAGTAGCTATTAATCCGAAGTCTGTGAAAAATCTCGATCATCTTCGTTATGTCAAGTCTACAAAACCTAATAAACCTGGATAGTTTTCAAATATTCCACCAGTATATTATCAGGTCAAACTTTCTATCTTTCTAACCATCGTATTGCCCATTGACAATTTTACCACCTGCTCCAGACGATTTGCTAAATAAAATTTTCTGGGATAATTCCACGTTAAGGTATAATTTCAAGGTATGTAAAAATTGAGAAATATTTAGTCATTGATTTATCGATAGTTCAACGCGCGGCGCAATATATGGCGCGTTTTCGAGCGGAGGCACTGGTTGACCTGAAGTGGTCCTGTGACTGCGCGCTCTCCCCGCTGTATCTCTAAAACGGTTCACCGTAAAAAAAAATATTTTTTTATCAAAATTTGTAGAGAATTTAATAATCTACAATATTGATACATAATACATATTGCAAAAATCTTATTGGAAATGAGGTATTTACGAAGAAAGTGCAAAATACCGATTTTAGTGACTTTTGACCTTAAAATTTAATAGTTGCGTACACCCTACCATATGTAGGTTTTGAGACAACTTTTAGGGTGTCAATATATAAATATTTACAGAGTTACAGCCGGGTATCTCAAATTCCGAGATTCTTACCTAATTTAACCTTAAATGACTGGACTATAACAGGCGAACGCGCTCATAATATGTTGTCTAGATTTTAACCGAAAAACGTATGGTCTGTATAAAAATTGATATGAATATGAACGGAGTGATTGAAGAGATGAGCGATAAAAGAATGGAGAATAAAAGATAAGGAAAGATAACTATAAAAAATTATAGTTTATCTACTAGGGCTGTTTGAAAAGTTCACACCCTGACCAATAGAATATTGAATTTTAAGATAAGCGTTTTTTTACTCAATTTATTCAATACTCTATTTAAATCCCGGCCCATCTATTACTACTTTAAATCGAAGTTCATGTAGCTTAGACTTGGCGAATCTACCGGCTTTCCTTAAATATTTTCTATTAATTTATCGAGCAGATTATCGTAGTGGGGTCCTGTAATAGTTTCCCTTTTGGGAGGTAATCAATAAAAATAATTCCTTTGTAGTCCTAGAACACACACGCTGTTGCTTTTCCGGTCGACGGACACGGCTTGGCTTTCTTTGGTGAATCACTGTTTCCACCAGCCCCGGATCTTCCCGTCGCCGGACAGCAATGGCCGGCGATCCCCGGCCGTTCGCGAGCCTCTCACCATCGCGCGGAGCCTGCCGTAAAGGCGGCAATTCGTCGGGGAGGACCGGCTGAAAGCGGTGTTCCATTCTTCTCCAACATGACGAAGCGGGAACGGCGCTGGGTTGTTTAGTGAGTACGTCGAAATACCATCTCCCGGGAGCCCCACATAACCCTTCCACCTCCCGGTGAGAGGCGTATGCCCACAGCATTTTTTCCCAGCGTACGTAAAAAAAAAGGACGGTAGAAGACAGTTGGTAAATCTTGCAGCACGCACAAAGAGTTTTTGTCGTGGAAAATATATGCCAAGATCTTCTAACCGTTTTGCTAATAACCCACAACCCCATAGACGATGTTATGTGTCTGCCACTGCTTTCAGTAGATCTAAATTCAATCTTTTTGGGGTGATTTTCTGCTAATAATACAGCTTGGTTGCTAAAGAGAGACCGTTTATGGTCAGTCATTTTTTGTACTTGTACTGTCATTTATTCTGTCCGTCAAAGTTAAGTAATTTTATAGTAATTTGACCGCCCCCTGAACTTGCCGCCCAGGGCATGGGCCCCGGCTTGCCCCCCCCTCCCCTAGATCCGGGGCTGGCTGGGGATCACATCGGTGTCGTGCCGCCGGACCCAAGCCACAGCCCAGGCCTCCACGCGGATCTTTTCGCTTCCAAGCCGCGGAAAGCAATCGCGGCCGGCAAAACTGGCGGCGTTGGTGTCTACCAATCTAGACGATTCGGTCGCCAAGGAGGAAGTGGAAACGGCGATCGCGAACATCGGATGCTGCGAGGTCGCGGCGGTCAAGTGCCGCCTTATCTGACCCGACCGCAGCGGCATGGGCGCGATGCGCCTCGAGGGCCCTGTCGCAGCGGCCCAGGCCGTCCTGGCGAAGGGACGGATACTGGTCGGATTTACCTCTGAACGGGGTGTTTCGTTCCCTGTTTCCTAGCAGGGCCGACTTCACGCCGCCATCTATGGACCCTCCATGACTCCTCGGTGACTCCGCCGCCAGGGAAGGTCCAGTCGCTTACGGAGGAACAATTCATGGGGTAACTCTCCAGCTCCGCGCCAAGTGCACAACTCCTGGCCCTGCACGCGTATTAGCTCTTGCCACCACCGAGATGGGGGGGAAGGTTTTGGAGCCTCTTCAGTTCGTGCCTTGCGACTGGTTTCCGAAACTTTGAAAGGAGGGACGGTAGTGCGTCCTTCCCAAAAACACACAGCCGACGGGTTCCGTCCCAGCATGCTGGCCCATCATCCTTCTCGATGAGGTTGGCAAATTGTTGGAGAGCATCGTCGCCTTCCGCCTTAAAGATCACCTTGGCCAAGTGGGGCCGGATCTGTCGGACGCTCAATTCGGATTCCGGAAAGGGCGTTCCATCGACGCATTGGCCCGTCTTACTTAAGAGGTGCGGCATCCAGGTGCGGGAAGCTGCGAGCGTGGGAGACGGGGTGCTGGCGGTGTCATTCGACATCTCCTAACGCCTTTAACTCTGTCCTCCATTCGACGATCTTAGAAACGCTCCGTTATCACAGGATGCCTCTCTACCTACGGCGGCTCCTGGCCCACTATCTGGAGGACTGTATCGTTCTTTTGGTGGCCAAGACGGGCCGGCTACGGCGATACGGCACGAAGTCTAGTGTTCCGCAGGGGTCTGTCTTGGGCCCTCTCCTGTGGAACATCGGCTTCCACTGACTTCTGCGGGGTGCCCTCCTCCGTGGGACAAGTTAATAAAGACAATCTGTTACGCAGATGACACGCTTCTCGTTGCACGGGGGAGGGACTACAGGGAGGCGGCGAGCCTCGCTTCAGCTGGTGGAACCCTCGTGGCCGGGCGAGTCCACGAATCCATCTTCAGGTGGCACTGCATAAGACCGAAGCAGTCTTCTTCCCCTGTCTTCGGCGGCGTCCTCCCGCTGACGCTCACATCACGGTGGAAGGCCAATCATTGCTCATTATCTACACGTCCAGGCACGGGTGCTTTGGATCGTACCTGAGCCGAAACGGCAGAGAGGAGACCTCGTCGTGCCCGCACTATGGCGCGGCGGAGGATGCGGCTGAGCACACTCTTCAGGTTTGCCCATCGTGGGCTGGGCCGCGCCGCAATTCGGTTGCGGCGGTCGGGCCGTTTTGTCACTCCCCAGCTTCCTATCTACTAGGACCCGAAGTAGGTAGGTTTCAGACGGACGTACTGCGAGAGCAGAGAAAGGGGGCCCCACTGCGGGCGCTGGCGTTCGCGCGCTGGCGCTCGCGGTGTCTCTGCACACTGAGGTTGGACTCACGGGGGTTGTGGTTGACCTGTAGGTAGACAATAGACAATGTCCGATCCCGCGCGCACCAAGAGGCTCTGAGACCGGTCAGACAGGGGCTCCGTGGTCTCCAGTCGCGGGTGCAGTGAGTGCGCCTCAAGTTCCCTTTAATGTTTTATTCCAATCTTCCTCATTATTTTTCTAAATTCTTTTAAACGATATGTCTGTTTGTTAAACAGTTATGAAAGTCAACGAATCGAGTGAGATGTGTAAGAATCGTGCCTTATGGTGCTCCGTTCTGTCTGCGCACCCCGTAAAGGATTTGACGTGACGTTATTTATGTACAAACAGACAATTTTATTTTATTAAATGTAGTGCCGTCGGTTTCGGCAAAAATAAAGTTTCGCCAAATTCCGGTTTTGGCCAAATTTTTGCCGAGACCTAAACTATGGTCGTACTAACTGTGATTGTGACTCATGAATATCTTTGTCAAGACTAAGAGTATTCTAGTTCATTTTGTATAGTAAATTTCGGCCGTAACTAATGTGACTGCTGAACATTCGGTTTGAGTTTTGGGCGGCAAATCATTTTCGGTCCGACTCGTATAGATTAAGTACATACTGCAATGTAAATCAAGATTCAATGTTGGATTTTTAACACTGATTCTAAAGAATAAATTAACCGTTTTGGAAGACCAATCCCGGAATGAATAAAATAAATTAAGTTAATTTTAATCAAAGGTCTCATAAATCAAGGTCATCATAGGTGGTCTAGTGGTCGAGCACACCGCTCCTGAATCTCTAGGGTTCTCGCGACTCCTCACAACAATGACTTTTCGGAAGTTGTGTGAAAAATATCGATGACTGAAAACATTATACGATATGGCAATAGGTTCGCCACCTATTTCATTTCGGGCGTAAACATAACCGGCGAGACGAGGCTTAACAGCCGCTGCCTACACCTTCGGGTAGAAAAAGGCGTGTTTGCAAAGTGCACCACAGTCACGCTGATTATCAGAGCATGTATCAAGGGCCTACTTTTATTGCTAGAACATCTTCTAGTTAGGCGTAGAAGCCCAAAAAATTAGTCTGTGTGTTGTTATTATATTAAAGGCAATGGTAAACCAAATAAAACTTCAATTATGTGATCAAACTGTCCATTTTTATTCACCTCATCCGAATGTCGCCCAAACTAACAAAATATTTTAAAAATAAAAGCACAGAGACACTTCTTCGCCTCTCTTCAATACGTGTATTATAATAACTCAAATTCAATAATTAAAGAGTCGTATGATACATTAAGTTATTGTAAAATAGAATAAGGTAATGTTAAAATGCCATAAAACATTGGGGTTAGAAAATTAAATTGTACAACAAACACCACGGAATACTTGAGCAACATTAAAACAAAATTACTTGTGCGCCTGTACGCTGAACGAGTGCATTATAAGTGATGACCCACTATCTTCATGGTGGAATGGATCTGAACATACGAGATGTTTGAACGTTTGAACTAATTTTGCACGATTCAAAATTTTATAGATAATTAGAGAAAGCCAGATGCAATAAGAAGTAAGAAAGAAACCAAAAAAAATGATTTAATAATTACTAAGAAATCAAGTGATCAAGATATCGAAAAATATACCCATTCTAATTTCTGATACATAAATGATTCCACATCATTGCCAGCGCAAAAACGCAATGGCAAAAATTTTGCATTTGAAATAACTCAGTTATTTTTATTAAATCAACATCTATCAAAATCAATTCTATCAGAATAAATCCATAAATAGTCTTCACTATTTTAATAAACTTAAATCGCAATACCCGTTCGATTATGACGTAAAAAAAATCGGGAATAATTAAGAGGAAAAAAAGAAAAGAAAATTCCAACCCCAATTTAGGAAACATTTTAGTGCTAAAAATTACATAATAATTAATTAATTAATTACACAACTAAAATAATACAGTAAGACCGCAAATAACTCCTATAACATCCGATTTGTTCACGGTCTCTGTGGGGGCCACGTTAACTATATACTTAAAAACTAGTAACAAAAAAAAATTAGATGAAAGGGAACGTTATACAAAAATAAAATTACAAAAAAAATATGGGTGAGTTAAAGAGAACAAAGACATACAGCCGAGTGTGATGGTAGGTAGTACAATACAATTTAATACTTTAAATATTACACTATAACCTATGCTTCAGTCTTCGTTTAGTTACTTATAAGATTACAGCCATTTGTGAAGAGTAGCGGCTACTACATTTCGCGCCCTTCCATGACCACATATTTTGTATATTTATATACACAACGAAAAAAAAAAAAAGTAAGTATACGTAGCCGTTCGCCAAATGACTTACACAATTACGGCGAATACAGGGCAAATATTGTTACATTTTGTATACTAACACCAGCTAATACAATATTATAACATAAACGTTTTTTTTTTTTTAAATTATTTTCATATATCTTAATTCGGTAATATTACGAATCTGAAATGTTGATTAATAATGCTCATATTAATAAGTATACATACATATTATGTTATTTTTTTTCGTTTTATTATTATCTTATGTTATTCACTTATTTATACATTGTTAAGCGATAAAATTGCTGGCCATCGAAACTGGTGAACGTGCGTACGTTGTGGTGACAACGCATTACCGGCTCATCAAAAACAATATCGTAGTGATAATAAATAATTTAATTAGCAAATAATAATAATAATCATCTAAACAAAAGTTTTTGCGGGACAATATAACAACAATACTACTACGCAAAATAAAAGAAAGAAAATAAAAAATAAAATAAAACATATTCGCCGTAGTAAGGGGGGCAGACAGTGTCAGCATCTTAAATGATAAGAGGGATATTTTTTTCGTTTAAACCTTTTTCATATAGTAGTAGTAACAAATAGCGTAGTACAATAATCATGGTACCGCTGGGAACAATTTCAATGAAGCACTGAAGTAAAGAACAAAAATAAACAACTCGGGGGAATATCGCGTCAAATGTTATCAACAACTTCACATACACTCGAAACAATCATCATCATCATCATCATTTAATGATAAGGGATGATGACCTTGAAGGTCGATTGGTGTAATATACAATTTTTTATGTTGAGACTTTGTTCTTAATTTATTATCTCTATCTGTCTCTTTATTTATACAAGTCAACTGTGATATTATGAATAACATACGTTAATATGCTTAGGAAATACTAATTAGCAGTGTTTTTTATGACAGACATCTAGCCTGTGAATGTTGCATGTGTGTAAAAAGGGCTATTAGCTTTGATAGTGTACTTAAATCTCTTATAGGGCAGAATCTCCACTGACGAAGAATATCAAAATGCCTTAAAGATTAATTGTGATATCTGGAAGAGTGTGCCTAGTGGCAAATATTGCTTCAAAGAACAAAATGAAATTAGGTGATATGCTTTCGTTTTTTTGCTTTATATTAGCAAGATATTGCAAACAAGCTGCTATTTGCTGATTTCTAAGCTTATCCATAGGCTAATGAATTTACAAAGTTATTAATTATGCATGTTTGTGAAATAAATAAATAATTTACCACACCGGATGCTGCGTCCAAGACGAGATGCTCTATCAAATAGTCAATTTTATTTTCAATATAATATATTAGTTACAATATTGTTTCAAAAGAATGTCAGTTTTATTTAGAACATTATAATGTTGTTGATAAGTGAGTAGCGAAATTTTGTGATAACAAAATAGTCAATTTGAAAAAGAAATAACAAATAAAAAAATTAAAGCACAAGCGAGCTTAATAATAATTATGTGAATAGAAAATAAAATTAATAAATATACATTTAATTGAATGTCCACTGTGTCAATAGTTATTTTTGCCCGCGTTTTGATATCGAAGATTCGAGTAGAATCATCGGCAAAAGCGCGCGCAATTACATACATGTCGGTAGAGGAACTTAAAAATAAAAAAATAAAATAAAAAAAACTTAACCACTAATTCCGGTCACCTCTCTTTGGAATATAGAGTAAATAATAAAAAAATTTGGCAATGTGAGATGGTTACACTTATATGACCACCATTTTTATCTACTGAACATTTTATTTTTTATATGACCTATAAACTAGGATAATGGTACTGAATTGATTATTATTATTATATTATTATTTGAGTACATGATGGATACATTGAGTTACACTACATATTTAGAAAAAAAAAAAACTCATTATATATATTTATATATGTTGCACATATAAGTCCGGTGGGCAAAACCTATCCCAGATTTTTCCAACAATATATTATATATATTCATCCACTACCTTAGAGAAAGTGTATTAAAAAAAAAAAAACAAATCTTGTGTGTATCAATCGTAATCTCAAGAGATACTAAATAATTGTACGAGCAAATACAATGGACAACCATTACAGAGTCAGAAATAATCTATAATTATGTTCTTATACAATTGTTTTATTATATTATTATGCTAATGTATGTCAGGAGTATTCTTATGAATATGTTTATATTGATTATATATTTATAAACTTTAAGTTTTCTTCCACATTTATTGAATATATACCGGAATACCAAAACAGTGAACATAAAAAAAAGCACTCAACATTCTTGTAATAATATGTTGGCGGATAATCGTACTCGGTCGTGTAGAAATTAAAAGAAAAAAAAACAATATTAGAAAGTGACACATAACACGTAACAAGCACACAATCATTTTGATATTAACTCACGAGAGTTATTAGATTATTTACTTATTACACATACTGTATTTGTTTTGAAGTACATACATAAAAAACTTTTTTTTTATATTTAATAAAGGGTGGAAAAAATTAAAACTTTTATCTTTCAATGTCAAATTTTGCAACTGACATTAGTGACGTGTATACATTAGTAACTCTTGACATTAGTGACGTTTAAACGTCAATTTAATGTCCTATGATAGTGGATCTCTATCTGTTTTTGAGTGAGATGGTATTGAACTTTTCTTGGTCAGGCCACACAATGATTGTATTGATTTTTAAGTGTAATGGCAATGAAATTCGAATAAGTAATTTGATAATTCTCTTACCTATATGTTGTCAGGCAAGAGCATGCTCTTAGATAAAAACTTAACACGCAAGTGTAACCGCATCTACTTCTAGTTACAAAAGTTAGTTAGTAGTAGTACTTCTAGTTGTAGGACAAGTCCAATTACATGTTTAAACCAATCTGTAGCCAAAAAGTGAGTGTAAAAAAGGTTTTTTTTTTAGTTTACTCTAATTAAGAAAGAAAATAGTCATAACTATTTCTTGTCAAATAATAACGAATTCAAATATGAAATATTATTAGAACAAAAATGTATAGATAAAATATACCAAATTGGTAAACATAATGTTCAGAACACTTGGCTCGTTATCTCACTCACTCTTATCCAAAAATGTTAGAAATAGGTAACTTACACTTTTTAAATTTAAAGTGCCAATAATTTGGATCACACTCTTTGTCATTGGATTAAAAAAGACAAACCCACTGGTCATATTGTGTAATTGAATGTACCTTAAGTGTACAGTAAATATAAACTCTCTTCCATCCTTATAACAATCAGTTGGAATCAGGTATTCTAAAATTATTTTGAAGCATCAATGTCGTCATAATAATCAACAAATAAAAAAGTCAACAATCAAATTGAATAAAATATTATCTAATAATAATATGAACTCACACAGTTCAAGAGAGTAAAAAGAAATTTAATGATATTTATCAGCTTGAATTAACGCAAGCAGATTTATACATACTAAACCCAACTGAATTTTATTGAGGACCAAAGATTATAAAGGAAAGTAGATAGACAATTCACAAAACAAACATTTGGCTTTCAACTCATACTGTCTAATGTAAAAAAAATACCTTCTAACACCACTGCCCGGGTGTCTCAATAAATGTATGTATATTAATTAACTAATAAAAATTAATAATATCATTTTAAATTATTCGTAAAATATTAATCAATTGATCAAAAATATATAGCTTAATCAAATTAGACGTCAACGCAGGTAACTTCACAACTCTGCGGGCCTCGGTGTTTGGATTTATAACACGAAAATGTCTAAATACGCCGCGGTATATCTTTTATTAGACAGATTGTAATGAAAGCATGTCCAATAGGAACTAGATAACGTATAGAACGAATACAACACAAACATATCCAAGTTCAATAGAACATTATGGTACATTGACAAAAAAAATAAATAAAAGAAAAACATGTAACAATATCTAATCGCCACAGCACATGAAAGCAATGTTACAACAACTGAGCGACGATGTTACGAGGAGATATGATTTTTTTTGTGAACATAAAAATGTATATATATATATATATATGTATATACTCGCAATGGCAAATGGCAGGTGAAAAATTAAAAACAAAAATAGTATAAACTAATACACGACCGAGTTAATAAATAGTTTTTTTTTTTGTTTAACAATGCCACGGAGCATACAAGTTCTGCATTCGACGCACCAAGCGCCGGTTCAGTCTTTGCTAATCATCACATTTACGGCACGCACCGGGAATGTCGAAGTTGAGTACGAGCAGCTTGGTCTCCTCGGTGCCGTTACGAGAGCCGACGGCGCATATCAGCTTGGTGGCCGAGGCACGTATACGCCATACCACCCCACCAGACCCGCCAGATTTCAATTCCACCAGGTTCCTGATAAACTCGCCGGTGCGCACATCCCACAGCTTCACAGTGCCGTCATCGGAAGATGTGATCACATATCTATTGCTGGACTGCAAGCAGGTTACAGCCGATTGGTGCTTGTTGGGACCTGTAAATATATATTATAAATAAATTAATGTACAAAAATAATGGAACTGATGAAAAGATGTTTGAAAAATATGTTATTTAAATATATTATATTATATATGATATATTATTTAAATGTTCACTAAAGTTTTTACAGTAAACCATGTATTTATTAAATACTTGTTACTTGAAAAATCGATATAATAATTAATACACTACTCACCAGAAAGGGTGTGCAGACAATGTCCTGTGGTAATATCCCAAACTTTTACAGTAGAATCAGCGTTGCCAGACACCAAAATGTTGGAATGGAGCTCCATGCCAGAGGTGAGAGATTGATGACCGGTGAGCGTGTGCTTCAACTGTCCAGTCTGCACGTCCCATACGCGAATAGACGTATCCAAAGATCCACTAACCACATGGATACCATCAAACTGAAATTGATAAGAAATAATTTTAATACCTCAGTCTCTTAAAAATACACAAAACGAATGAAAAAAAAAATGAATATTACATACCTGCAGACTATAAACCCTGTTAGTGTGTCCGGCAAGTGTGTGCAGACATTCACCAGTGTTAGGGTTCCACACCTTGATTAAGTAGTCGTAAGCGCCAGAAACGACCAATTTCCCATTGTACTGAACGCAACGCACAGCGGCCAGATGTCCAATCAGTACACGCAGACAACGTCCGTCTGGTATGGACCAAACACGCAGAGTTGCATCCCTAGATCCCGACACAACCCTGGTGACAAAACAAACAAAAACACACATTACACACGGCCCAATAAGACATGTAAAGGTAAATTTCTAATAATAATAATAATAAAAAAATCATTTAAAAAATTTTTGTTTATTTTATTAAAGTAAGTTATATTGCATAATATCTATGACTGTAAATTATCTATATCTAATTTCTAGTTGCAGCAGCACAATGATAATAACAATGACATTTGACAGTGGTAGACCCAAGCAGTTCGCTGCATGAATGGGCCGGCTCGACCGGTGAAATACCACGACCTCTCAGAAGATCGACGTAAAGTGGCTTATGCCGCGTTTCGTTCGGTGAGAGAGGTACCCGGAGGCCCACCCCCCTTTCCCCTATCCCTTAAAGGTCGGCAACGCAACAGTAACATTATATGTGTTGCTGGTGTCCATGGGCGGCGTTGGTTGCTTACCATCAGGTGACACGCCTGCTCGTTTGCCCTCCTATCCCATTAAAAAAAAATGACAATGATTAAGCCATAACATAAGTTTATGAGCAGAACTGTAATGATTGATGTCAGTAATGTGAGATGTGTGATTTATGCAACCGTCCATCATATTCCCGCCATTTTCCGATCGTTTGGGGTCGGCACAACAGGGTTTTATTTTTCCATCCTACCCCACCATTCTTAATCATTTCACCTTCACATAATCCGTCACAGTTCTTGCTATTCTTAATGTCCTTGTACAATCATAGTCAGCATTCTTTTCGGGACATGCATATCATCTCTCCTCGCCACAAACCCATTTAATGACATATCTCAAGCTAATATTCATGACGCCATTGTAGCTACAGCCCAAAACAAAAAAAAAAACCCTAGCCCTCGACTTACATCAGTAGTGTAAATGGTATAAAAAATATAACATTATTTACGGCATCTGACTCATTACTTATTTTGTTTACATTAACAATATATCCATTTTGTTTTGTAATAAGAATCTATCGATAACTATGATATGACTGTTATTTGTTTATTTCTTTCGTGTTATTCTAAATTAATTTGGACATAAGTTACTTTCTGTTTTGCTCCCACTCTTGTAAATAAAGAAAAGAAAAATAATCATTCTAATCATAACATATATATAGTGTTTCAAAATAAGCTGTATGTATCAATATGAGAATTTAATGTTACACCAGAACAGTAACGTTAGTAAATACTGTTCTATTAATTAAAATAAATTGAAAAACAATTAATTCTCCAATTGGATGCCGCATACGTGTACAAGAAACGAACGGTGACAAGAAATGTTAAGAAAAAACTATGGGTTGAAATGATAAGTAAAATATACTAGAGCATATCTTTAAATAAACAAAATGAGCATGAAACACAGTTTAGTTAACTTAATTCGCAACGATTAAAAATACGTGCGCAGCAAATTATTTGATAAGATACATAAAAGAAAACACATTCTTCAATATAGTTAATATTTACGATGTACAAATATATACAGGAAAATATTAACACAACTATTGCCTGTACATTGGAGATATCGGAGAAATGTAGACCATAACCGACCTTAAAGTAAAAATCTCATTACGCAATATCACTAGATGATAATGCAATTAACTACACACCCATCAAAATGAGATTATTGATGGCAATTCAGGGTACTCTTATTCTTTTGTGCCCACCCCCAAGAGCATCAGCATGAAGTTAAGGTACGGTGTATAACTGAATAATTCTATATAATTATATAGTCACATAATATGAAGTCAAAGAAAAGCCAAAAACAATTCAATATATTAATCAAGACATATAAATTGTCCTCAATATCTCCTGTACAAATAGAGGCTTGATTGTATATTACATAAGAATGATTGGAAAAGCTATTCAATGAAAATCGCAAATTTGCTAACAGCATGTATGCTCAGCATGAAGGCCAATATGATTACTATAAATAATAAATATAGATAGGTTTAAACCACCAGGCACGGCTAGAATATATAGAAATATTTTACAAAAAAAATACCTATTATAAACAAAATAAATTACCTATTATTAAAAACACAAGTAAAGCGTGGTTGTTCACTAGTAAATATTTATATATATACAAAAACAAAGTATCAATTTTATTATTGTCATGATTGTTATGATTTTGCATCATTTTAAGACGATAATGGAATCTTTTATTGGTACAGTTTTGGTATAATATGTTATTGCCTGTAATCTGATTTTGTTAAAATAAGTCCACAGATATATTTATATATTGAATAGGGGCCCAAAACGATAATTTTGAAAATCGTTGTTGACGGTCTGTCTGTCGTCATCATCTTTACAAGTTTACTTACAAATAGAGGCAAAAAAAAATCACAGTAAAATAAGTTACGCGAAAGATTTTAATGTGATATTCACAATTATGTTTGTACAATGTTTTTTTCTTAATAAGCTATGGTCATTTATAGCGTGAAAATTCGCTGCAAATTAATCATTATATATGTAGTATAAAACAAAGTCGCTTTCCGCTGTCTGTCCCCTTATATGCGTATCTTTAAAACTATGCAACAGATTTTGATGCGAGTTTTTTCTACAGACTGTGTCAACAGGGTGGTTTAAATCTATAATATATAATTAAGAACTAGTGAGAAATCCCAAATTTACCTTTTTATTACTTTTGATGCGGAACAAAGTTCGCCGGATCAGCTGGACTACTATGCATTAGTCATATATAGATCATGGTGTAGTGATAGCAGAAAAAAATATTTACTAATGAATCAATAGATATGACCACTATGACCAGTGTTTGAACATATGCCTATATAAATAAATATGGAATAATTTTGTAATGAAAAGTGATTTGGGTTCATGCAATATGAGTACTGCAGGTAAGCATTGCCAACAAATAAGAAAAAAAAAAAAACAAAATTTAAAACCTATGGAATTAGCAGAAATAGCAGCAAATCACAGACAATATAATTATGATGAATTATAATGATGAACATTTGAACAAATTATATTTACATACTGTAAAAAAGCATATAACATATTATGTGAAGCAACCAAAATAACGTCTAGATTACAAAAATTGGTAAGTGAATTAATTCAAAATCAAATTCAAAATCAAAAACTTGTGCAATTAATATTGTCAGCGTCCTTTAATTAAAAAAAAAGTTATTCTTTTATACCATAAATATTTTTTTAGCGCTGTCTGATTACAGTGCTCTGAAATTAAATTAAAAAGTTTACAATAGCTTCGAAATAATAAATTACAATATATACTTACTTATTGTGATATAGGTGCATACAACGCACTGTGGACGTGTGTCCTGACAGAACTCTCACACAGTGGCCGCTCTTAGCACTCCATACGCGCAGAGTACGGTCAGTGGAGCCGCTGATGACCAGATCACCCACCATCTGAGACGACCATACACCACCCGAATGCCCAACTAAAGTGCGCAAACACTGAAAACCACATAATACTTATAAGTTATCCAAGATCATCACATCCAACAATCTTATTGGTAGTTTTTACATCTGTATAGAATTTACAAAACGTACATAACATAAAATAACTTTACGCATTTGTTACGTGAAGGTGTAGGCAGCGGCTGTTAAGCCTCGTCGCGCCGTTATGTTTACGTCCCAAATGGAATTAGTAGCGAACTTATTGCCATACCGGGCACAAAGTTTTTCAGTCAACGATATTTATCACACATAACTTCCGAAAGCAATTTCGAAAAGTCATTGGTGTGAGCCAGTGTCAGGATTCGAACCCGCGAGACCAGAAGCCGTGTGCTCGATCACTGGAGTAGCGGGAATGGTCCATTAATAATTTTTATATGGTGAACACTGTATGTGATTATTTTTTATGTTAGTAAAATAAGCAAGTAAAATTTACTAACCTTTCCAGATATCGCGGACCAAACTTTCAAAGTAGTGTCATCACTCCCACTCAGGATTCGGTTTCCGTAGAACTGGAGGCATGTAATAACGTGGTCATCGTGACCTCTCATCACTATGGGTTTCTTGACAGACTTGCGAAGCCAATTGTTTTCTATAAGATGTTGACGCATATAAGCCGCCTTCCATGGGCTGGCGCATCGAGGATACGAGCGAGGCATCTTCTTCAACTTCTTGATACCAATGCGACGGCATTGCGCTTTCCAAAGTAAATTGTCTTCGGCTAAGAACCTGCTCAACGGATAACTTTATTACAGACTTTGTTTGGGAAAGCGTTAACAAATTAAAGAAAAAACTTAAATTGCATTTGTTTTCATATAAAACATAAATTAATTTAAATTGATTTGTTAAACCCGATTTTGTTATATTTGTTTGTTAGCTTAAATACAATCAAACGAAAAGTAAAAGGTAGAAACATTACAAGTACTTACTTCCAATAGCGACAAGTCTGGGATGCTCGTAGCAGGTCTTTGGGTTCTAAATACCCGAGTACGGTAAGTGCAAGTTCTTTTGGCAACAAAGAGATGAAATCACGTTGGAACAGCGGTTCAATAGCCTTCATCATGTACCTGACCTGACTTGGGTCACACGTGTTGATGAGCTCATCGATTGCTTGAGTTTTGTCAACGCTTGACCACGAATGGAACCTGGACACGACAAGTTCAACTTTATGGAAATATACAATAAAAGAAACAAAGAATTATTTGAAAGTTATCATCACACAATCATAATAATAGCTTTATACATATTAAAAAAATCAATTAAATTACTGACCTGTTGAGCCATTGCTTGATTTCAGATTCTTCTTGGCTAGAAGTCGAGGTTTCTACGCTACTCGTACTTGCCACTGGCACCACCCAGCTGTCAGTTTCGCTGTTCGACACAGACCCCTCGACGCAGAACTTCTTGGTGGGCTGTGGCGAAATTGGTTCTTGGCGTCTCTTCCTCTGCAATTAAATAATATTTATTGCAAGTGTTAAAAAATAGAACATAACAAAGAAGTTGAAGATGCAACTTATTATAATTAGTACACATATGAATTTAAGGTAAGTAAGTGTAAAGCAGTAACAGATTTTTTATTAAATAAAATAGTTCACACCCTTAAATTGTTAATTACTGATTTTATCATAAATAGAAAAAAAATGTCTGCTGTACCTGTTTTTCAACATGATATAACTTTATAATTAATAAAATAAAACGTTGCATTAGAATATTTTTCTCGTCGACGAAAGCGAAAATGTTTATAGATTGCATCTTATATTAATTATCTATAACTCTTGATAAGTCAAAGAGTAACGTTCGAGATTGCTAACATATTCCCCCACACATATATTCATCGCATTAAAGTTTGCT
The DNA here is from genome assembly GCA_905147225.2 of Euproctis similis. NCBI lineage: Eukaryota > Metazoa > Arthropoda > Insecta > Lepidoptera > Erebidae > Euproctis > Euproctis similis. Next base: position 8,728,061 of record LR990107.1, read on the forward strand.
AAAATAAATTGTAAACGGCAGGCTTGTTGAAAGTATTTAAAACATACGTTTTTCAATTTACAAATAAATTAATATAAATATTATTAAATTAATATTTCTATCTATGTTTTGAATTCTCGATTGAATTTAGGCACTTTCTTATAAAATAAAAGTTTACCCTAAACGGGAATAAAGGAGCAGTATTAACAGGCTTCGTTAGAAATGGACACATTGTAATGAAGCCATGCAAACTGGTAGTAGGTACATTTGTATTTAACAAATTCACCAAACTCAAATTTTGAGGACACAACTTTGTTGCGTTGTAATTGGGTTAATAAGAGTAACCTTTAATAAATGTAGGGAGAGTTTCGATTTTGTGAATTCGTCAAATAATTACATCGGAAACGCGTAGGTGAATTTCATTGGTTACATATTATTTTATCCTTCATTGGCATAGCAACACTCAATCGCATTTTCATAGATTTTGATTTTTTTTTTTGCAAAGAAATCAATCTGACGCGTTGTTTTTGTATCAACAATAAGAGTCTAACACTTATTGCACAATAACATTGTGACACTACCTTCATATTTTATTTTTGTAATTTCAACTTAATATTTACCACTTTGGGACACGCTAAACTATTTTTTATTTCATTTATAAAGAACACCATACCTTAATATACCAAATAGAACGTGTTCTGGAGGAAGGTGATGTTAAGAGCCTCAAAAACCGACGCGCTTGCATGAAAGGAGTTATGAAAGTCAACGAAGCGAGTGAGGCGTGTAAGAATCGTGCCCTATGGCGCTCTGTTCTCTCTGCCTGCAAGGGATTTGGCGTGAAGTTATGTATGTAAGTACCATACCTTAATTACAGGGGCCCACTAATAAATTATAAAGAGTATTCGACCGAAAGTTCGGTTTCGGTATCGGCCAAAAACCAAGATTCGTCGGCAGTGCCGGTTTAGGCCGAAATCGGAACTATTGTCCTACTAATTGTCATCTAGGATCTTTGTAAAATTTGAAATGTGCGATTTAATTATCTTTGTAGTGACTGACACTCAAGAGTAATTTTAGTAAGATCCCAAAATCTCAATAATAAGTACTTAATGTAACACTAATAATTAGTGATTCAATTAATGATAACTGATAAACATTTCGCTAAGAGATTACATGACAACAAATGATTACAACAAACTTAATATTTAGTTTTAACATTTCATATCCCAATATATTCAGACTAATGGATAAACTGCGCCAAATTTCAATATTTTAAGGAATTTTATAACTTTACCAAGTGAGTTTCGGTTTCGCTTTTCGGAAAGTTTCCGTCTGACGCTAATTAAGAATATTTATATTTCCAAATAAACATTAAAAACACGTGTAACTGACGCCATTATGAATCAAAAAATATTACAAAATTCAACATTATACCACAAACACACAAATTTACACACACATCAATCGATCTAATAGTTTTTTTTTTCCAACAGTTAAATAGAAGAGATAAATTATTACCATGATTCTTGAGTATCTCGCCAGCAAAAACGCACGCGATAATAAATCCACCGTCCCTCTTTGTGTTATTCAAATATATTACTGATCAATAAAACATTATTATTTTCAGTGGGCGAATAGAGATTATGATACAGTAAACCACTTGAAAAATTTTCCACCAGTCACTAAAGACCAATGTCGAAATCAAGTGGGTAGGAAGGTATTCGCTTTCTGGAGGCTCAACCTTAACTGATTGAGACAAGGATACGTCGCTATTTATATTACGGGGAATGTCCCGGTATATTTCTAGGAACATGTCGGGCGAACAATCATCCACTATTGCGTTACCACGAGACATTTTTCAAAAATTACTTTAGCTATTGTAATGATTAAAAAGACAAAAACTCCATAATATTTGAGTGAATCGTTCCCAATAGAGTGGTCGCAACTTCGAAACTAATACGCAATAAATATAAATGGGTAATTAGTGTCAGCTAATAGAAATATTATATAGACTGAAAAAAAAAGAAAATACAGCTTAAACATAAATCGATTAACGCCATCTATCGCTATTAATTTGTCAAAATTTAATAAGCAAGGATGTTGTTAGTACCTACTTAATAAGGAGCAATTTTTTTTAATAGTTACCATGTTCAATTCGAAAAATTCGACCGATCATCACCGCATTGGGTACATTGCGTTGACAGTAAATGAAGACTTATGAATTATGATTTATCTGGCTGCGAATTTAAGTAAATTTAAAGACTCGAAGTTTTTTAAAACCATAAATTACGCTATTTATAATCATCACTTGAATTAATTTAGGTATATTTTTTTGTGATTTGTAACAGTGAAACAATAAGAGTTAAATAAAATTTGAAAAAAAAAATAAAATAAAATAAAAACACAAATGAGGAAATAAAAACCCGCGTAATGTCGTACTGAACTAGATTCCGTGTATCGATACTACCGGATAGTTGTCGAACGTGCGTATTGGACATTTTATTGAATACGCAAACTAAGCTTATGGGTAATAATTATTACAAATATATTTATTAAAACGTGATAAAATAGGCGGGTAGTTACAAAAAAAAAATGACGATTACGTGTGAATAATAAGGTTTCTGCGAAGTCAACACTTCACTGTTTCATCATCTTACAAATATATATATATTTTATTATAATCTCACAACATCAGCATTCTCCTACATATCTCGTATTGCTGTATCTAAGCACATTTACAGTGTAGATATTTAGCAGGCGTCTCAACAATCTTGAGATGAATACTGTTGATGCGGTGTCTTATGGCTACGGTCAGTTATGACATCAAATTACTTTACAATATGACGCCAAGACATCTACGGTTTAACCGTCTGAAATATTTGAATTATAACGTATATATAACTAGCTGACCCGGCGAACTTTGTTCCGCATCAAAAGCAAAGCAAGCAAATAATATACATAAATAAATTTTGAATTTATCATATTTTCCTAACTATATCATACACGAATTATAGATATAAAAGCACCCCGTTGTCACCTTCTATCTATTAAAAATAACCGCGTCAAAATCCATTGCGTAGTTTCAAAAATGTAAGCATATCAAAGGACAGACAGCGAAAAGCGACTTTATATACTATGTAATGAAATAACCACACTTTCACGCGTAGTCGGGTAACACCTAGAATCGAACAGAATAATGTATTTAAATATTATTTATAATAGATTTTAGTATTTATCATTACATAGTATAAAACAAAGTCACTTTCCGTTGTCTGTCCCCTTATCTGCTTATATCTTTAAAACTACGCAACGGATTTTGATGCGGTTTTTTTAATAGTTAGAGGATGTCAACTGGGTAGTTTTGATCTATAATCGCAATTGCAATAGTTTTAATCTATAGTTGCAAAAAAAAATATAATTTTCGAGATTTACCACTTTAATTGCAAACGCTGGCTGAACCCTAAGTGATAGATCAAAACAATGTTTTACATTAGTAAACACCTTCAGAAGGTCTACAAAAAACTCCGCGAGAGCATACGTCTTAAGGATAACCCACAATGACCATTTTTATTCTTTAACTTCATACGAGAAATAATGGCTTAATTACGAAACGATTTTAAACATTACAACATTAATTTTCATCCAATTAAGTGTCTTAAATAGATTGTGCTTTTAATATAGATCAATATGGCCTTTTACAGAGTATGTAATTTAAACGAATATTTACGAACATATTACAGTATTAACATAGCGGGACATAGTAGTTGCGTTGCGCGCTAAAACGCGTGCCGACAAATAGCAGAAATTGTACTTTTGACTATCCAAATTTTACTCATTTAATACTTTTGATGCGAAACATAGTTCGCCGTTATAAGTTAGTTTATAATAAAACTGATATAGAGTAATATGTCTGTACATTGAAAATATTGGAGAAAACAAATGTTATCGGATTACTATTAATTAGGGCGACATAGGTTTTAAAGAATGTCTGTCTGTCTGCACATCACATAAAAACTACTGCTTTGTTTTTTATATGGTAGTACAGTTGTAGTGTACAAGTCTACTTTAAAATTTTCAGAGGGATTTTACATGAATGTCTTAGCAATCGCCATTATCTGAAACTATAAGATAATTATACTTTTGTTTCATTAGAGTCTGATCAATGTCTCTTTGACGCGAGGTGCAATGTTAATTAAAGTATGACACGCATCCAAATCTACGGGCAGCAAACAGTGTTAGAAGAGTACACCTTGACCTGAAATATCCTCCTTATTTACCTTAGACAAAACGCAATACATGTTCAGACTTCAGGTGTACCCATTAATATTAACAGATAATTCAAATTCACAACCTTGAAGTAGAATTGAAACGCAATTATTAGATGCGGCTTTTTTTTACAAGTAACGAGTAAAGTTTAGACACTGATATCATATTTTAATGAAAAGTAGGTTCTAAAGAGAATCTAATCGAACAATGAAAAGACTACCAATACCCGATGTGAAGGAAAGTGATTCCTGACTATATTTTCCGTCAGACAGCTATCTATTCTAGCTATTAGGGTTCATGATTTCTCGACCTTTTCAATTTCTCGGGTCTCGAGAAATCTCGAGGCTAATTTTTTGGGTCTTCTCAGGTCGTCGAGAGATTTACATTTACGAACGTAATTGATTAATCTCATATTATTTGGTTCCAATAACGTCAACAATTGAGTGATTTTCTTTTGAAACAAAAGTATCAAGCGTAACAAAACTTAATTTTACGCCTTTTTCTACCCGAAGATGTAAGCAGGGGCCGTTAAAGCCTCGACCCGCTGAATCCTTTTGTTACGTCCCAAATGGAATAGGTGGCGAACCTATTGCCCAATCGATATTTATCACACATCATAACTTCCGAAAAAAAATCCAAAAATCATTGTTGTGAGTCCGGAATCGAACCCACGACTTCTCGGGTCGAGCGCCCTGCTCGACCACTGAACCACCGAGATTTACATATAAATAAAATTGAAATGTCAGTTTCTAATATTGAAATAACTTCATTCTACTACATTATCATGAATATACGCACGGCACATCCACCAAAATAACATTCTTTTTGTCTGTCTATCTGTCTGTTTGTTGTTTGTTCCGGGTAATCTCAGAAATAGGTGGCATTATTGGCAGTAATACTTTTTTCATTGCTTCCGAGGCGTAACAAAGTTCGCCGGCTCAGCGAGTATTTAAATAATATCTGACTCATAATTATAAAGACAGCACCATCTTGGCTGGTTATTTAGAAAGAAGAACGTAAACTAAAAACTTTAAAACAAAAATAACTTCTAATAAACAAAAAAAAATTCAGTAAAAGTAATCAGTAAATAATGTCTCAAATTCACGTTTTTATTGAAAATTAATCATTTGAGTAGTATTATTTATAATTTCTCGATTCGAGCTTTTCTCGAGCTCGAGAAAAGTGGAGCTTTATTTCCCGGAAACAAAGCCCAAAGATTTCCCGGTAATTCTCGACCCGAGAGTTCCCGGGAATGAACCCTACTAGCTATTCATAGGTGAAAATTATATCAAAAACTTTGCAGTAGTTTTTACGCGATGCGAGTATGATAACACAAACGGAAAGACAAAAACTGTTGTTTCCAGATTACCAATTTTTTATTCCGATAACTTCAACAATGGACGCGCGTGCATGCGAAGAGTTAAGACAATCAACGAAGCGAGTGAGGTGTGTAATAATCGTGCCTTATGGCGCTTTGTTCTCTCTGCCTACCCAGGGATTTGGCGTGAAGTTATTAGGGTATATCTTCAAAGTTTTATCCCAAATTATGGTCCAAATTATCCCTGGTACAGTTTTATAATACGAGCAAGAAATGAGATTGTCGCAAGCAATTATAACAAAAACAACATAACAAAATCTACCAACTTTCTGGTACTTGATGCAGCGTAACATTGTTCACGCCTAAGTGAAAATTATGAAATAAAAAACTAAAATAGCCTTAAAAAGTTAGGTACATAAAGAGGTATCCTCACAGTAACAATTTCCTTAAACGGTATATATGAGGCAAATATTTGTATTTAAATAAAAATTTGCTATTCTTATGCATTTGGAATAAACGAATTATTTGCGCCTATTAAATAGGCACGCCCATCTCCATACATAGGGCTAGGTGAAATATAATCATCACATTTGTACTACAACCAAAAAGTCATCAATCCGACTTGGAACATAGGAACTAGTAAACGGAAGTTATTAAGGCTATATGAACACATTTATATGCGACTCTGAAAATGGAGGAGGTTCTCAATTCGTCTGTACATATAATCTTTTTAAAAGTTAAAATATTATTCATTGCGAAATTAGATTGTTAATATGAAGTATTAGAAAACTTATTCCTTATATAAAGGGGCTGTGAATAAAACAAGTGTGGTCACAAAAAATAATTTCAGTAAGACAAAAATGTGTGTCTAAATGAACTTACCCACTGTCTTTCAGGCTCCGGCTCGGGTTCATCTTCGTCATCGTCATCCTGAAATACATGCCATATATAAATATAATTTTCACACGATAATATTAATGCATATTTTGGATGAAATTTAATATATATATATATATATATAACAGTATGTATATAACAGATTCAGAAGAAATAGAACGTGTCTTGGAGGAAGATGATGTTAGGAGCCTCAAAAATCGACGCGCCTGCATGAACACAGAGTTATGAAAGTCAAAGAGGCGAGTGAGGTGTGCAAGAATCGTGCCTTACGGCGCTCTGTTCTCTCTGCCTACCCCGCAAGGGATTTGGCGTGAAGTTATGTATGTATGTAAATTTTCCTTAATCATGTAATCATGCAATTGATCAACATTAATAATACCCTATTCAATGTCATGTCGGTGAAACAAATCTTGGTACATCCCTTGAATGAATACGATCATTCATTACATCAAATCATTATCCTGGAAAAAATTCGCATACAAACAAAAGTAAAAATGAGAATAACTATTTACCTCTTGAGAGGAAAGACAGGTGCACCATGATTCCTCTGGCACTTCGTCCTCAGAATCATCTTCAAAGTATTTCTGGAACAACAGTGTAGGATTAGGTAAAATAATTACTGTACATGTTCTATTTTTATTAGCGACCAACATTTAGCCACCCATATCTCATTAATCAACTGCATTACATAAAATACAAGTCAGAACCACGAAGTATAGATACACAGCAGTCCAAACTGTACTGGAATTGCCATAGTATTAATGACACATAGACAATAATGTGAACAATAAACTGAGATCTTAGTTCTCTTTTCAGCCACTGGCTGCGCTAGATTTTCTGACGTACCTATGATTACGTACGTACGTTTAATTATTATTATTACACGTAAACATGCTTTGAAAAGTCAAGTGCTTCTCGAAGGATGAAACAATGTGATAGTATTCTTTCCCCTGAATAGAAACCATCAGTTCAACATTGCGTTCAGACTACCTGAGTATCTATACTTCATGGTCAGAACAAAAACAACAGTTGATTGTCATGTTAATTGAATTAAAAATACTTACCAGTTTAGAACTACTAGGTTGACTTTTATTGCTTTTATCAAGACCAAGCAATTTGTCCGCATTAGATGTAGAAGGCACACTGAAATCCTTAGTACTATCAGAACTCGAACAACCAATACTCGATGCGTTTGAACTTGTTCTACTTGAAGGTCCACTAACAGCATTCAAATCGCAACCGTCTTCATCACACATATTCAAATCCTTCATCATTTTATCCCCCTTGTATAACTTCCCTTTAGGAAAAATTTTCTTTTCTGGCAAATTACTCCGTAACAACTTCTGCATAAAATCTTCTTTCTTCTCTTCAGGCCTATATGGTTTATTGCTGATCATATTTTTTATAGTTGTATTGCTATCATCTGCATCTTTACTGCAACCCGGCAGACTATAACTGATAGGTATCACATTAGGAAAACTTGATATGGTTTCAGAACTGGACGCTAAACTGGAATGACCACTTGAAAGGTTATCAGAATAATTGTCATCAGATGTTATTTTGCTATCAACAATCATTCCAGAACAATGTTTCAAGATTCTATTCTCCTCATCAAAGTCAGCCCGTTCTATATCATCAATCTGTTGCCTTACATCACTTTGAGAAGTTGTTGGTCTCTCATCACTATCTTCATCATTTTCAGTCTTAATCTCTGGGATTTTTTCAAAGGGGACCTGGTCTGCCCCCTCATAAACGTCACAGGCATTTTGTGAACATGGTGGATCCATTCTAGACCGTAATGACTGAAAAATATGGCATAATTAACAATTTTTATAATCATCCAAACACTTTAAAATATAACAACCAATCTACATAGACATGACAATGTTTGATGACTGTGGCCTCATATAATAAGAAAATTGAAAAAATTTACCTATTTGCCCATAGAGCCCATTTAAATCATATTTATTGATTTTAAATCAAAATTATTACTTTGTCCATGTTTTCAAAACACATTCTTTGGATAATTAATTGAATAACCCAACTGTATTTTTGTAAATAATCCAAATATATAAAGTTACTCATATTTATTTAATAAAATATTTAAAACATACAAAAGCTTGATACTCACTGCTTCCTCTATTGGTAAAGTTATTTGTTCATTAGCAGGAATTCTGTGAACAATATAAAATACACAATTATTTAAGAACTGCAATAGCACAAAGTAAACAGAGCAATAACAAACTTACATGTGTTTGCATGAAAATTATATCAATATTTTGCTTAACTAAGGATTTTCTTAATATATTATATACTAATAAAATGAATATGTATTTGTTTGTAAGAATGAAACTGCATAAGCAAAAAAATACTATGTATCTTGTACACATTACCTGGGAAATAATAATTCAAAAATGTTAAAAACAACTTTAAGGACAATTATTTTTAAATAAATATATGAGATTATTATGTGACAAGTTGAGAAAATTCAGGGAGCTATAAAGTTGTAGTGAAATTGATGAATCAATGATGATGCAACTTTCATATGTATTAAAGAAACATGTCTGACAACATTTTAGAGTTCATAGCTTGGATAAGTTATATTCTGAATAAACCACTGCATGTGGTTTGTCTCATTGTATACATAGAAATGTATTGAATATTAAAAAAATATTAATAATAATACACATATCATAGAAGACAAAATAACCAAATACAGGGAAAATCATATTACTTGGGAAAATGAGGAGTTCTCTTTGATGACTTGTGAATGTCACTCGACACTTGTCTACGCACTGAATTTCTCCAGATGACACAATTACAAATGCAGAGTCAGAATTGCACTTATACAAACACAGCTGAGCCACGTCTATCCAATTTCTGTCTGGTTTGCAATGTTGAATTTATTTATTTATTAAGGTTAGCCAACAACTGTTTAAAATGTGAATGAATCATGTTAAAGACTTGTGTCCTATATTATTATGTGCACACCGCACTTTTATGTCTACATATTAAATGCAAACAAATCATAATTAAATGAAGGACAACGAAGTTTTTGGACAACTTTAACAATAAAATATAAATTTCCTTTTTATGTTTTATAACCTAAAAATTAAAAATAATATCTTTTATTTATAAAGATGGAAGCAACTTTATTTACAATTTCTGTACTAAGTGCATGATTAGCTAGCTAGGAGTTACTGTAACAATTCATATATTTAAATGACTTGTTAAATGCAGAATTACTTTTATACATGTACAGAATAATTAAGTCCACACAGCGCTAAAAGTGTGTAATGTAAAATCAAACATATTTTCAAAGAAAAATGGTATAGGACAATTAATATAAAATGTACATTTACACATTCATCACTTGTAAATAAAATGCATAAATAATGCAAGGTACTTAGTTAATAATTACATTATTTATTTTATTCATGACTTGATTTTTTACCTCTGGTTTTGTTTGAATAATTAAAATCAATGACGGCAGTATTAATTTGGCATGACATGCCAAGTTTGTCTTTTATTTACAAACTTGCACTGTATTAAAGGTTGCAAGTTATTTTTATGTTAGGAATAAAATACAAAATATTAGGTTAAGTCTACCCCGTACACAACTTGAAAAAATATCTAAAGTGATAGACACGTTTTACTAATAGGAAGTTATCTCAAAAAATAAATAAACACCTGGAAGTTATAGTGAGGTTAGAAATAATAGTAATATTTTTAGTAGAATATAGCGCAAGGGGAAAGTTATATTACACGAGCATAAATTTATTTGCTTTAATGGTGCCAAAGGGATGCATGCAATTTCAGCCATTGTCTACAAAAACTGATAGATATTCTGTTCTTTTGTGAATCTCTTAGTGATGCACTAGCTTGATATATTCATTACATAAGATAATTATTATTCTCAAAACAACAGCTACCTCTTTCATCTCTTTGAAAGATACACTAATGGAACATTTTGTATGCTTTGAGTGGAAAATGATTTGTGGTGTACAGTGTCTAAAAATTATAATAATCAACCATGCCTTTGCTACTTAATGGTAAAATAAGAACCTTTAGTTATTTAATTATATTAAAGTATATAATATACTTATTGCACAACTGTTAAATAAATTTTTAGGCAATAAAGATTGTTTTCTTGCTTTTATTTAAATATTTTGAATGTCTTTCAACTTATTATCATTATAACTCAGATATAGTTTATTAAAATCTCACCTAATGAAAAACTTTACTACAAATTTGTACTTCTTAAATAAACACAGTTAAATCTAGTCTATCTTACCTCCAAATAGTTAAATGCCACATGTCAGAAAAAAAGCTGGGACTCATACAAACAAGTAGTTATAGTATGCAAATAAAGTTAATGACACATTATTATTATTGTCAGAAACCAGTAGTTTGAGTTGTAGTAATATTGAAATAATTCACAATTCACTGTTTAATGTCAGCATAAATGTGTAATTTTAAAATAAATCATCATGATTTAAGAAACAGAATCAAATAGCATACAAAAGACACAAAGTGGCTTGTTATTTAAAAAAAAGTAGATAAAAGCCAGTCATTTAATTGTAATCACTAAAACTTTATTGATTGGGAGTCTAATAATTGCAGCAGACACAATGATGTTCAAGAAATGAAGGAGTGACCAGATATCAAGGCCAGTTAAATGTATTGCTTCTTCTCAACAACAGTATGCAGTGTCATAATCAAGGCCATCACAATCATATGTTTAATTAATTAAATTAACAAATAAATTTTCGCAAGGGCTCACGATGTTTCAGCAAAACTGCAATACAAAGAGACTATACTGCACCGACGCAAATTATGGATCGAAACATCTGCACACGCGGGCCCTGGGCAGAACTATTACATGCATCTGTACTACAGGAAATGTATATCACATGGTGAGCTATCTAATACCTATAGGACAGTAGCGTGAGACAGATATAAATACACGTTGATGTATACACATATAACGATTTACACACTTAAAAATCATAATATAAGATACATATGTACACAGAAAACACCAAAAGTGGGATGGGAGAAACAATTACGTACCCCACGTCCGCTGCAACATGCCTCGTCTTTAATTTATTTAACTCACCTGTTTCGTTGCTATATATACATTTATTTCATTTGGTTAGCATTGTGTTCTTTAAATGTACACTTAATATAATATTTCACAAAAATTAAAAACAATGTAATGTGATTGATAACTTTAACATCGAGCTCGAACTCTCAAACACCGTGGTCGTTCGGTCGGTCGGCCATCGACCATAGATCATAGACTGGTAGACTAGTGCTGTGACTTGCTAGTTTGTACTTTTACGTAAACATTATTTTCATATTTGTAAAGTTTGGCAAAAAAGTCTCGTAACATATTCTCAAGCAATTGTTTTTTATTTTTGAACAATACTTTATAAACACTAAGCATAATAAGCACTCTAGTACGCAAATATATAAAAAAAAATATTTTCTACAATTTTCTACCCAGAGACAACCTAAAAAAGTTAAATTACACATATGGTACTGTTACTCATGCTAATAAAGAGCATGCTCATCATGAGCATGCTCATTATGAGCATGCTTATGTCATTTGCTGTCATTAAGCATTATTTTCAACAATGCTTCTGAGTATTTAAGGTCGATATTAGCATGGCTGTCGATTTTCGAGCATGCACGAAACTAGCATGCTTATGGTCTGTACAGACATGCTAGTATCGAGAGCATGCTCGATACCACGGAAATAGATCAAGATAGAACGGCTGCAATGTCATATTTTCATACATTTCGCGCGTGCCACTTTTTTGAGAAACCACGCTCACAGCGTGATGTCATTTTCATTGTGAGCGGAGCGACTAGTGAGGAGACACACTCATTAGATTACGATAGTAATATCTGAAACGTGTGTTAAATTTATTATTTTTATATGGTACCAACTTTATTGATTTTGTGTAACGATAATCATAGAAAATAAAACATGTTAGATACTTTAATCAGACATCTTTAATATCACATAAGTAATTCACAATTCAAATTTCAAGCTGAGTATCCTGTTTTCGCAAAAATATACAAACTTTATTAATAAATATTTTATTGTCCTTGAAACAATACATATTTATAAAAATTTTCCCCCTTTGTAAGGGTTGGCCTTACAGTTCGGTTAAATATTATTCGGTTAAATAACGAAGCTAAACGTCGACATATACTTCGGTAACTGCCCATATGAGAAAGACCAGATGATTTTCCGTCGGCTATTGGTCAAATTGGTGAAAAATTATACTGTAAAATAAACTGCTGGCAATAAAATTACGAAGAACTTTAGTTGAAATTTGTGGTGTTAGAATAAAGGTAGGGACAAAGCAAGACATGAGCTGATACTCGAATTAATATTGAATTAATTTATCGATAAGTCCTAAGACTCAACGTTACATGGTCTAACATTCGATGACCAATCACAGCGATTAACAGACACAGCGATCGACTGGCAGGTGTATTGTGTATTTCGTTCGATTCGACGTACATTACGCGTACAATATAATTATGCGCGCAATGTTTTTATATAGGAGCGTTGAATGTGGACAGCAATGGATATTTATCATAACGAAAAAATATACAACTTATAATCGTAATTATTGAACATGGTAAAAGTAAAACAATTATTCAGAATCTCAAAAAAAAACTTTCTACTTAATTTCTATACTTACTGATGATACAAAATATTTCCTTTCTTCATATTTGCTTCACTACTTTTGTTTTTACAATTTGCGACAGCACAATAAGGCATATATGTGAAGTTTTATCTAGTTTTTTACGTCCTGAACGCAGGATAGGTACGCTCGTTGCGTAATGAGAGCGAGTTTCGAAAAGCATGCAATAAAGTGCATGGTTTTGGCACGCTTGCCACGCCTCTTCGCCCTTCTATCTTGATCTATTTCTGTGCTCGATACTAACATGTTCTCATGCTAATAATGAGCATGTGTAACAGTCCTCTTACATGGTTGCGTGCTAATCTAGTGATGTGCCAACTCAGATAAACCCTAACGCAAGTTGACTCTAGTTAAAATGCACTTAACTCGAGTTGCAAAAAATTTTTTTTCGTCCGCTTAAAAGTCTTTGTATTAAGCATTAATTGTCTTATCTATGTTGTAGTTAAAATTATATTTAAACAAACAACACAATATTTCTATATATCCGATGGTTCAGACAAGTAGACATGTAGGATGATGCAAGATTGACTAAGCAGAAATGCAATGCAAAAGCGGATGGATGCAAGAGTCGAGGACGACAACGATACATTTTCCCTGACCAAAAAGAACGAATCCTGGAAGATGGTGACGTCAGAAGATTTAAAAATCAACGAATGTGTTTAACAAGAGAGTTATAAAAGTCAAAGTAGCGAGTGAAGCGTGTCTTGTGGCGCTCTGCTCTCTCTGCCTACCCTGCAAGGGACTTTGCGTGAAGTTAAATTATTTATGAACTAAAATTTAAAATTTCCTTTCGCAATACGAAATAAATTAGAGATAAAAGATAATTGACAAAAACAGAATAAAAATAAGTTAATTTCAAATCTTAATAAATGTGATACTTTGTTTGCTATGAACGAATGTAGTCATAAATAATCACGGCTAAATTAAAGGTCCTACGAACTCCGTTCCATGTGGGTTTAGTTAAGTATTTCAACTCGAGTTGGACGTAATCAACTCGAGTTGACTCGAGTCAGGCCCAACTCGAGTTTAATCGAGTTGATAACTCGAGTACACTCGAGTTGACCATCACTGTGCTAATCAGTTTGTATAAATGTAGTGCTTTGACTTAAAGGTCTTAGTTACCAGGTCATTAAAACCCTTAAAAAAATGTAGTGCTTGATATAAAGGTCTTAGTTACCAGGTCATTAAAACCCAAAAAAAATGTATTGTTTTGTAAAAATATAACGACTATCCAAATAGTGATAAAAATATAATAATACGATGGTTTTGTGTGCAGTGTTAGGATGTAATTCCTCATCAAGCGAAGATTACCAAATATATTCGTTTCACAGGCAAGTTTTTAAATATGGACTATCGCTTTTATCAACTAAAGAACACTTGAAATTACCTTACTTTAGGCATAGCATAATTAGACATTTATTATGTTTCCTATACATATGTTAAATAATCAAACAAATTATTTATAGAAATAAAAACAATTACAGCTACCGATGTAATATATTAGTCATCACTAATATATTACATCGGTAGCTGTAATTGTTTGTTAGTTTGTACCTACTTTCGATATAATCGTAAGAAGGTTTTGAGGATATAATAAAGATAATTATGGATTTAATCGTACGTTTAAAGTTTCTATGTTTATAATTTTCTTGATCAAAGTCTATTATTAATGTGAAAGCTGCATCTATGCAAGAAAATTCAACTAACAAACTTGCACTTGATGATTTTTACACACCTCACTCACACTCATTTGACTGTCATAACAAAATTAATCTTTTTTATTTTGTAGATTTCCTACAAAACCGGTTCTTAGAGAAAAGTGGTTGCGTATGCTTAATAGACCAAACTGGACTCCAAGCTCATACTCCGCTATATGCAGCAAACATTTCCCCGAGATCTGCTTTTTTGCAAGTAACAGGCGACTCTTACGAAGCGGTTCTGTTCCAACCATAGCAATGCCGGTAATCTGTTGTATTTCGTTTTTAATCTGAAGAAGAAGAAATTTTACTATTTTAGTCAAGTGAATCAAGAGAGATTGAATCTTTTTATGGGCTCCTTTATACCACACGGATGACTAAGCCGACGGGACACAGCGATTATGACCACAGAGCCCCACTAACGCGTCACTATAGTGAAGACATTCCCGATATCACAGCAAGCGAGATTAGGGCGGCTCTCGGGCAACTCCAGAACAACAAGGCACCCGGTGATGACGGAATTACTACAGAACTTCTAAAATCCGGCGGGACTCCTATCCTAAAAAAATTAGCAAATCTTTTTAATTCCGTCATACACCAGGGTATAACACCTCAGGTTTAGAGCAGGAGTGCGGTGGTTGTTCTCGAGGGTCGTCATGAATCCTCTCGCTGCCAAACTTGACGAATTTCAGCCTCCGGAGCAGGCCGGGTTTCGAAAAGGCTTTAGTACCGTAGACCACATCCATACTGTTCGGCAGATTGAACAGAAGACCGAAGAGTACAATCAGCCGCTGTGTATGGCATTCGTGGATTACGAAAAAGCCTTCGACTCCATCGAAACTTGGGCAGTTCGACGACATCGTTGTAATAGCAGAGTCGCTGAAACAGTTAAGTCGAATGTTGCGCAGCCTATACGAGTCCTCCCGGCGTGTCGGTTTGGGCATGAACTTGGATAAGACCAAGGTCATGTTCAATGAACATGTCATGCCCGGACCGATAAGCGTCGAAGGGTCAGTTCTCGAAGTCGTAAACAAATACGTCTACCTAGGCCAAATTATCCAGTTAGGTAGACGAAACTTCGAGAAGGAGGCCGACAGGAGGATTCAGCTGGGTTGGGATGCATTCGGCAAACTGCGTCGAGTCTTCAGTTCGCCTATACCGCAATGCCTGAAGACCAAAGTCTTTGACCAGTGCGTCTTACCGGTAATGACCTACAGTGCCGAAACGTGGACACTCACGGTGGGGCTAGTCCACAAATTTAAAGTCGCTCAGCGAGCTATGGAGCGAGCTATGCTTGGGGTATCTCTGAAAGATAAACACAGGAATGAGTATATCCGCCAGAGAACGGGGGTAACCGACATAGCTCGTAGAATAAACTCGCTGAAGTGGCAATGGGCTGGTCATGTCTCCCAAAGGACCGATGGTAGATGGAGTAAGAAAGTCATAGAGTGGAGGCCACGTCTTGGTAAGCGTAGTGTAGGCTGGATGCGGAAGGCAGAGAATCGGATTTTGTGGCGCACATTGGGAGAGGCCTATGTCCAGCAGTGGACTGCAATAGGCTGATGATGATGATGAATCAAGAGGTTGCGGGTTTGAATGAAATTAGTTTGGAAAGTTAGGTGTGATAAAAATTATTGACTTAAAACTTTGTGCCCTTCATCTCGATACGTTCACCACATATCCCATTTGAAACATCAAGGCAGTGCCTGTTAAGCCACAGCCTACACCTTCTTGTAGAGAAAGGCAAGAAGTTATGTTGTGTAGCAGAAGAATAGTGGGTTATTTTTAATACTTAATTCTAATTCTTAACTCTAATTGATGGGCCTCGTGGCGCATTGGTAACACTACCGGCTGGAGCAATGAGGTTGGGGGTTCAATTCCCACCCGAGCACAAATATTTGTGACAAACATGAATATTTGTGTGGTGTCTGGGTGTTTTGGAGTTTACTCCTTAAGAATCGATTTACATATATAGGCCCGGGGTATGAAAATTATGGGGACCAAAATCGTACTAGTCACGTGAGTGTCACACGAAATGCGTTATAGTCACAGAGCATATAAATAAGAGTCGGCACTCCATACAATGTCCTGAGCTCTTTATAGAAACACTCTTTATAGCGATACGCCATTCTCTATTACGAAGAAATGTGTTCATATTTGTAGACAGTAAATATTTATTTTTGTAAATAAATACCGTAAAAACATGTAGAAAAAAACACCCCCAGACGAGGGATCGAACCCGCCCCGACCTTGTGTTATCGGTAGTGCGGTTTACCGATGCACCACGAGGGCCGCATGTATAATCGTCTAATTACCGTCCTCTTTACCAATTTCGACACATTTTCTAGGATCGGGTTTGTTTGTTTGTTTGTTTTTTACATACATACATATACGTAAGTACGTATTGCAGGCGGAGAAAAAAAAAATTATATTATTTATAAATTGTGTTTTTATAAATTGTGTTTTTTGAAAATTATATTTAAGTACGAATTACATACTAATAAAATAATGAAATATCAATAATATTTTTCGATCTTTGGTAATGAAACGAGGGGCGCCACAGTAGCATCGCCAACATCGTACTCCTAATAAAAAGTGTGTGAATCTCGGAATCGGCTCCAACGATTTTCATGAAATTTAGTATATAGGGGGTTTCGGGGGCTATAAATCGATCTAGCTAGGAATCATTTTTAGAAAATTTCATTTTATCGTGTTTTATCGATAATTAACTTAAACATCAACTTACTTTTTTATTGGAATTCCTGACATCTATTGGCGAATGTGAATTATTTTAAATTGTGAGCACTTAACTTGCTTTAACGACAACAACACTAAAGCTATTCCAGCAGATGGCGTTGTTAACTAATTACTATTTGTTTCTAATATAATATGTTAGTACATAGTATATATTAGTATATATTTATTATTGGAGTTTACTCCTTAAGAATCGATTTACAATGTATAATAATAAGAGTCGGCACTCCATACAATGTCCTGAGCTCTTTATAGTCACAGAGCATATAAATAAGAGTCGGCACTCCATACAATGTCCTGAGCTCTTTATAGAAACACTCTTTATAGCGATACGCCATTCTCTATTACGAAGAAATGTGTTCATATTTGTAGACAGTAAATATTTATTATTTTATTTTTTATTGGAATTCCTGACATCTATTGGCGAATGTGAATTATTTTAAATTGTGAGCACTTAACTTGCTTTAACGACAACAACACTAAAGCTATTCCAGCAGATGGCGTTGTTAACTAATTCCAGCAGATGGCGTTGTTAACTAATTACTATTTGTTTCTAATATAATATGTTAGTACATAGTATATATTAGTATATATTTATTATTGGAGTTTACTCCTTAAGAATCGATTTACAATGTATAATAATAAGAGTCGGCACTCCATACAATGTCCTGAGCTCTTTATAGTCACAGAGCATATAAATAAGAGTCGGCACTCCATACAATGTCCTGAGCTCTTTATAGTCACAGAGCATATAAATAAGAGTCGGCACTCCATACAATGTCCTGAGCTCTTTATAGAAACACTCTTTATAGCGATACGCCATTCTCTATTACGAAGAAATGTGTTCATATTTGTAGACAGTAAATATTTATTATTTTATTTTATAATCGTTCTTGAGGAGTAAACTCCAGTCGTGCGTCGGAGCGGACACACACTTTTACTTTTTTTCTATGTATTATAAGTATGTATTTACAAGAGAAAAGTATATATGTATTAATATCCGTTATCTAGTATCCATAACACAAGCATTTAGTTGCTTAGCTTGGAACTAGAGGGTGTGTGTGTATTGTGTCCATGATTATTCTTCACCAAATGTTGATGAATATTTTTTTTTGTTTTTTTTTTTTTTATGGGATAAGAGGGCAAACGAGCAGGCGTGTCACCTGATGGTAAGCAACCAACGCCGCCCATGGACACCAGCAACACATATAGTGTTACTGTTGCGTTGCCGACCTTTAAGGAATAGGAGAGAGGAAAGGATGGGGAAGGGGGGAATAGGCCTCCGGGTACCTCTCTCACCGAACGAAACGCGGCATGAGCCACTTTACGACGGTCTTCTGAGAGGTCGTGGTATTTCACCGGTCGAGCCGGCCCATTCATGCAGCGAACTGCTTGGCTCTACCACTGTTATTTGTGATAAATTCCTGTTCCTGCCGTCTTACTACATGATATACTTTTCTCTTTTTATAATATCCTCAAAATCTGATTGGATTACAGGTTGTAACACAAATATACGAAAATATTGATGCTGTACCAAATATGAGTAATGACACTGAGGACAGTGGATTGTCGCCAAGAGAAATAGAAATGATGACAACTATAAAGAAATTAAAGAAAAAATTGGGTGAAAGACGTAAATTACTGAAAAATAAAACCGCTAAAATTAAACGTATGCGTAGTAAAATCATAAAATTAAATGAAATTATTGAAAATTTAAAGCCATCCTTTTTTAAAAAAAACTTCACATCTGTGACGGAGTCCTGCTCAAATAAACTTTTAATTGAAAAAGTAATGTTAATAAACAAAAAGTTATCATAGAATTAAAGACTATCACTATGCTATCTATCACCTTACACTTTTATAGTCCATCTGCATATAATTATATAAGGAAATGAAATCTCTTTGATTACCACACTCAAATACGCTGAGACGCTGGTATCAAAACCTAAGATGTGAATCAAGCATGATAATGGAAGCAATAAACTCAACAAAACAGTATACATTGCAAAAATCTTAACCAATTAGCACTAGCTATGGAGAAGATGGCAATATGAGAATTTACAGAATGGGATGGTCCTAGATATTATGGATTTGTGGATATAAGTAATAATATAAATGGAGATGGTGTAGATAAAGCCAAAGAAATTTTAGTGTTTACGGCAGTTGCTATTAATTTTTTTTGTTAGCTTTTTCACACCTCAACACAAATCCACTATATAAAAATTAGGAATAGATATTTAACAATAGAAGTAAAATTGATGTCACTAACTTTTGATGGAATGGCATCACAAATTAATAAAACCATAATTTTGAACACTAATTTAGGTCACGAAAAATACAAACCATATTTTATGTATAGGATCATAAGATTTTTTTTAAAATAATTTATAACCTAAAATGGAGTTAAATTTAGCCAATAAGTTAAAACACGCTAGTCAGTTAATCAGTAATTCTGTACCATGTAGTAATCAGAATTGCGAAAAACACTATTTTGCTAGATTTCCAGGGAGGCTACACATATACTGGAAACATGAATGGACGATGCAAGATTGACTAAGCAGATATACAATGCAAAAGTGGATGGATGAAGGAGTTGAGTACGGCCACGACACACTTCCCATGACCAAATAGAATCGGAATCTGAATCCATTTTGATTGTTATAATGTAGATAATTTTTTTCTCAAATTTAGTTTGAACTAAATTACAGTCATCCTGCACAGCCATTGAGTTATATTACTAAAGTACTTAGTAGCTGGTGTTATAGCGAGGTGTAGAGATGCTTGTATGGCATCGCCACGATGGCTGTCCAGATCCAGGACCTGGTGACGAACTCTATCGAACTGAATCGAGGTGTAAGAGGGGAGATGTCATATCTCCCAAACTCTTCATCAACGCTCTGGAGAACGTCTTCAAAACATGTACAGGATATCAACGTGAATGGTACATCTTGGATCTTCGATTCGCCGACGAAACTGTTGTAATGGCAGAGTCGCTGGAACTGTTTAGTGGAATACTGTGCAGCCTAGACGAATCCTGTCGGCGTGTCGGTTTGGGCATAAACTTGACAAGACCAAGGTCATGTTCTATGAATAAGTCGTGCCCAGACCGATAAGTGTCGAAGGGGTCGGTTCTCGAAGTCATAAACAAATACGTCTACCTAGGCCAAACTATTCAGTTAGGTAGGAAATAACTTAAGAACAAAGTCGACAGGAGGATTCAGCTGGGTTGGGCCTCATTCAGCAAACTGCGTCGATTTTTCAATTGCCTATACCGCAATGCCTAAAAACCAGTCTTTGACTCTTACCTAATTTAAAGTCGTTCAGCGAGCTTTGGAGTGAGCTATGCTCGGGATATCTCGGAAATATAAACTTAGGAATGAGTATATCCGACAGAGAACTGTGTCTATGTCGCTCGCTCGTAAGCTCACTGAAGTGGCAATGGGCTGGTCACATCTGCCGAAGGGCCGATGGTAGATAGAGCAAGAAGGTCATAGAACGGAGACCGCGACTTGGTAAGCGTAGTATAGCCCATAGTCAGACGACCTCAGAAAGGCTGCTGAAAAAGACTGGATGCGGAATGCAAAGTATCGGATGTTGTGGTGCAAATTGGGTGAGGCCTATGTCCAGCAGTGGACTGCAATAGGC
This sequence comes from Euproctis similis, assembly GCA_905147225.2. Lineage (NCBI taxonomy): Eukaryota > Metazoa > Arthropoda > Insecta > Lepidoptera > Erebidae > Euproctis > Euproctis similis. The sequence goes on from LR990107.1 coordinate 8,749,339, forward strand.
TAAAGATGATGACTTACTATTTCATGAAACAAAATTAATTACCGATTTGAATATTGTTTTTTTTTTACCTTCCATTCCATTAGGGATGCTACGATTTGCATGAGTAGAGGCCTAACAGCCTCTGCCTACACCTTAGCATAGAAAAAGGCGTGAAATTATGTTGCTGAATGCAACAAAATTAATACATACCCATTGTTTTTATTTCATGTTCTAATAAATGCAAAATAATTGGGAAAATGCATCAAATTTCAGTATTTTAAGGAATTTTAAACTTGAGCAAGTGAGTTTCGGTTTCGGCCAAAACTGAAGTGACGGCCGAACATTCGGTTTCGGTTTCGGCCGGAAAACCAGTTCGGTCGGACTCTAATGTATAGGTACATAAAATATAAATACATGATTATTAAAATCTATGATAATCAATAAAAAATGCTTTTCTTTTGCTTGCCTTACCACAGACTCTTTAATCAACTTTTTTAAGCAGTCTACTTTATTGTGTAGTAAATATTTTATGGGTAAAGAATTCTCTAAATACGAATTTTCTAAATACGCTTAAAATTTGTCATAGCTAGATATCGCAAGCTTAAGCTTAATTAGAATTTTTTTACATTCTACCTGAATATTTTATTTTATCTGAAAGGTTCCGCTTAAAAGGTCCGGCGTTTATTAGATGTGGTTGCAGGAAAACAGCAGCCAGCCGTTGGATGCAAATGGCACAGGACCGAGAGATTGTATGTCAAAACGAGTAGGACGCACTCATTGAACAGTTATGACTTTAGACAATCTACGATATAAAAATAAGTCGGGTTTTCCTTCCTGACACTATAACTCCAGAACGCACGAACCGATTTCCACGGTTTTGCATTCGTTGGAAAGATTTCGGGCTCCGTGAGGCTTATAGCAAAGAAAATTCAGGATAAATTTCAACAGAAGAGCGGGAAAATCTTTTTTCAATTTCTGGCGGCGAAACGGAGTTCGCCGGGTCCGCTAGTGTGATATAAACGAAAAGAATACTCGACAAAATTTTCCGAATGGCCCATCCCAGCTGTATTCTTCTTTGAATCCCTCGCTCGCAGTTGTATCTTCCTAGACGGTGCGTTTACTATAAATAATGCTGATAACTTTGAGTTGGATTCCGTTGAAGGCATCCGCATGTGTAGTATGGTCTCGCGAACTTTTTGATAGATATCAATATGGTCCATAATATTGTAAGACATGTTTTTGTTTTGTAATCTATAATTTTCGCAGCTTACGCGTTAAAACATATTTCATGATTAATTTTCTTAGTATTTATTCCCATATTTTTAAACACCGTATCAGATGTTGCCTATGTGTTTTTCTGATCTTTATGCTGTATCTTGTAAAGTTTCACTAAAATTTATTTAGTATTTTTGACGTGAAAGAGTTAGAAACACGCATAAATCCATACTTAAAAATATTCGCCTTTTTATGTAAGATTATTATAGTTGAGATTGATCATTATCTTAAATTTCTACAACAATGTATTATTTGTGCTTTGATACCGTACATATACATACGTATATACCTACAAATTTATTTCATTGTTTTCAGTCCTTACTCTGTAATTTTTCGACAACGATTGCTAGACAAAGCAAAATAATCCATACGACTTTTCATTTTAGGATGCGTCTGGCAGAAGGTTGGCAACCAGATACCGGTCTGGCAAAATTAATCTGGGTTTTTAGATAATTGTACAACATATCAAAAATTCAGCCATACTAAATTGATTTAAAAAATCAAAATTTCTATCTAAAAATCTAAAATTGCGTCTGGAATAACTTTAGCAACATTAGAACAGTCTGGCAAAATTAATATATGTTGCAAAAAGTTCAATAAACTTAATGTAACAATCAGAAATCTTTTTAAAATGATTTGAAAAATGGATATTTTACGTCTACAAATAGGCTGCGCAGGAACGAACGCACCCACTACAGCCTGCCAGACCGCCTGTGTTACGTTACGTAAATTCGTCGCTCAAAAACGTTTCTAGCTCTTATACTATTACAGTATTAACATAGCGGGACATTTGCGTCGCGCAGTAGTGCTGGCCAAGATGCGTTTTTTTTATGGGATAGGAGGGCAAACGAGCAGGCGGGTCACCTGGTGGTAAGCAACCAACGCCGACCGTGGACACCAGCAACACATATAGTATTACTGTTGCGTTGACAACATTTAAGGGGTGGGGTATAGGAAAGGATGGGGAAGGGAGTGGGCCTCCGGGTACCTCTCTCACCGAAAGAAACGCGGCATGAGCCACTTTACGTCGGTCTTCTGAGAGGTTGTGGTATTTCACCGGTCGAGCCGGCCCATTCATGCGTGCCGATAAATAGCACAAATTGAAATTTTTAATATCCAAATTTTACTCATTTATGTGTTACTTTTGATGCGGGTCGCCGGGTCAGCAAGTACTTATAATAATTGAAAAACACCCAGACGTCATACAAACTTTCATGCTGATCATAAATATTTACGGGTGGGATTGGAACCCGCCAACCTCGATTCTGCAGTCGGTAGTTTTACCAATGCAGATCGAGGCTGGTCCTGTATTTCCACAGTCATCGTTGTGGCATTGTAAAGACATCTCAGCCCTTCGATGTATTGCCAATTTACCTGGCCAATTTACTCTAAGTACGGTTGTATTTCTCAGTCTTCAGATTAATCTACCGCACTGTATGTGTGTACCTATACGGTAACAGCTTAGAAACCCGGCCTGCTTGCTCGGATGGTTAAACAGCCTGTAGATATGGTTCAGATGTCTAAACGAGCGGTAGTTTTCGAAGTGTAACAGTGTAGTGTGTGTCTAATGTCTCGTGCAACCGTTTAACGCTTTTAACGCTCCCTTGCGGCCACAAAACATGTTATATAATAATCGAGAGGACGAATTTGAACCGGTTCGATAAATAACGCGCGTTTTTTTATTAAAATCTTTACTTTTTACAGAACGACCAGTAGCAAATATTACAACAAAATGGAATGTTTTAAATTAACGAAACTCCAATAGCAAACTGCCTTTTTACCACTGAGATAAAAGATCAAAGTCAGTCAGGCGTTGCAACACAAAACCACGTTTTTTCGGCTTGGCATTCTTGTCTTTTTCCTTGTTTTGACTTTCGTCTTTGGCTGCGTCCGTTCTTTTCGTTTTTTTTGATAACTTGTCCTCTGTGGCCTTCATCTTTTGAACTTCGCATTCTACGTCGAAAGGACATTGGTCGGCTGGGTAAATGGGCATCATTATAACAGGGACATAATTTGATTCCATGTTCGAATTCTGAAATAATATTCGTAAAATAACTTTTTTATGCACCTTTTTAAGTTGCTTTTGTTCGAGGTAACTAGTTAAAGACAATCGGCAGGTCTTCGTATACGTACAGTCAGCTACAAAGAGATGTATCCATGTTAGTCTTACAAAATGAAGGAACTTTTAGTATGCAAAAATTATTTACCCTTACTTGGTGACATTTTCAGTATCCACCAAATCTTACACTATATTCGATTCATTTTAAATGCTATTATTATGTATCTAACCAAAGTTGCTATGTATGTACTCCCGCATCTTTCATTTGTTATCTATCAATATTTAATTACAAATATAAGTATTATTTCAATATTCTATAGCAATGCATCCATTTTGAATAGTTTGCCATACGCCAACAAAGAGGCATTATTTCTCCAATAACCTGAGATAGATGTATGCAATGACAAGTCTATACTGCTTTCGTGAGTTTTCAGTGTCAGTCAGAATTAGCATACGGGTCATATATTATTTTTAATAGATTACCTAGGAACAAAGACCAAAGAAATACTAGACTAAGAGCTGGGTACGGAATGAGGCATGCACGAAATCCGTCTTGTTAATACCTACACCTTACTATCACTATAATAAATCCGGGTGTTTTGGCAGCTGTTCAGCGGTGGATGTGGAAGCTAGCATGGACTATAAGTTTGCAATTTAATTTAACTACCGCCAGCATCAATCACGATCAGGCATTGAACGAACACAGTTTTCGCAGAAATTGTTTCCTCGATCGAGTAATCCCATAACTGGAACACGTGTTCTTTTAAATTTTCTTTATTTCTTATATCTGTTAGGTTCCAATTCTGCACCATCAATCCCCACAAGTTTTCAATCGGGTTCATGACTGGGCTTTTGGGTGGAAGCTTAATTAGATGGAGGTCGCCCTGTTCTTCAATCCGTTTGGACAATACGTGAATTGTGCACTGACGAATTATACTGTATCAAAGTTATTAATTCGACTCCGAATACAGTTTTAGCGGTGGGCATCAACAGGTCTTCTAAAATATCTTTAGGATTTCTTGTATTCATGCGAGTAGGTATTTCTATTAGTCCAGATGATGACATCCAAAACCTTAATACGTAATCCCCCGTAATTCCTTATCAGATATGGCGAATTGAAATATCAAACGACACGAAGAAAGACTTTTGTTTTTAACTTTGAAAATATTTTGTTTGTTAGATTCTGTTCTGAATTTTGGTTACATTTCTTTGTAAAAGTAAAAGTTTACTTCAAATTGTACATATCGATACCCTAATTTGCAAACCTAATAACTCCACTTTTTATCGAAAATAGCATTTTGATACCGGCAGATACTAGATATTATATAGATTCCATTAGTATCAAAATTTTCATTAAAAAAAAATGGAGTTAGTAGGTTTGCAAATTAAGGTATCGATATGGATACATATAGATGGATAATAAAAGAGGCTTGTAAGTTTTGATTAAGAGGAAAAGTAGTGGGATACATCATTGTTGCATATTAAACGAGTCGATGATAATATAAAGTTTGATTGCTACTAGAAATGTCACGAACCAAGGGTACTTCATTGTGGCAAATGAAAATGTACTTCATTTTTTAAGTCTGACATGGATACATCTCTTTGTAGTTGACTGTACAAACATTTTATAGACCCGTAAGGGACGATGAAAGTGTACCTATACTATATGTTTCCTTGTGTATTCTCATAGTATTTTTATATCTTTAGAATCTACGACAAAATTGATGGAATTATAATATATGGTTAACTATAGTATTTAATAAAAAAGATTCAATACGCCGATTGTATGATAATCCTGTGTATGTCAGACCTACGATCGTGATAGGTAAATTTATAATTAGTCCATTAAAATGTTACATTTTTAGGACCGAATATTGCATTTCTTAGAGGACGCAATTTTATTTTGGGGACATGTTGGGGTGAATAGAAACTTAACTTTTTGCCCTGAATTGAAAATCAAAAAAGTTATAAGCCAAAAAGTTTTTATAAGATTTTCCTTTTTTACTTTGTATCATTTTAGTTACACGTTTTACAAAAAACACCTAAGATCAAACTTGTAGAGGATATTTTCACTAAAAGTTTACAATGTTTTTTTTTGCGTAAGTAATGTGAAGCGAATTTAATAAAATAATTGTAAGACTATATTTACAATAAAAAACAAATCAAAATTAAGTTAAGAGTTTCATTTTGATCGGATTCTCATGACCATTGATGAACCCGGTCAACTTTGGAGCCCTGTAACAGCGTATTAAATGGATGAAATTAAAAATGGGAAATATAAGGAAAAATTTTTGTCAAAAGATCCTCTACAAGATTGGTTTTAGGTGTTTTTTTGTAAAACGTATAACAAAAAGGTACAGAGCAAAAATGAAAATTTTTATATATTTATATCGCTAATAACTTCTTTGATTTCAATTTAGGGCAAAACTATATAGCATATTTGTAGGCAAGATAATTTGCTACAAATTATGCCTTGACAATTTTTTTAAAGACGCATAGTTTACGAGATATCGCGAAAACAAGTGTTTTTTTGACCCCTTTTTTCAAGATGGCGGCCAGATGACAAGGGTGGCGACCCCACAAACTTCAAGTTAAGCTTCTATTGACCCCTTGCACATGTTCCAAAAATAAAATTGCGTCCTCTAAGAAATGCACTATTCGGTCCTAAAAATCAATGGACGAAATTGGATTTTTATAACTTACTTTATTTTCTAAAGCGCATTGACAACAGTAACTCTGTGCCGCGGATACGGCGTTGGATTTCATTAAATGTTGGACAACTGATTTTAATCGTTCTTCGTCTAAGCAATCCGGTTTATTTTTCTCCCATTTACCGTCGGGATTTATTTGTAATATAACAGGAGCCGACACGTTCAGGGCATCAAAACCAGGCTGGGCTAATGGACTGACGAAATAAGTGTTAGGCATTAGTTTTAGGATAAGAATTAATATTAATTAAAACATTCATTACTCATAAATACATAAATTATGAAATAGATACCTATTAGATACTCACACATTAGCTAACTGCTTCACTATATCTTTGTTAGCCATAATCAAAAGCTTAAATACTGTAATGTTATTTCACTGAATTAATTATGACACTCGAATATTTTAAAAGCTACATAAATAATTTACAAATTTTTGATTTCTTTTTAGATATTGTCCATAGGTACTTAAAATTTTGGAAACGACATTTCATAAATAAAAATAAATATTAGAATGAGATTTTGCCATAGACTATAAAATCTCCGGATAAATACTTATTTAATATAAAATCGTTTCAGAATATTACCCCAAGCACAAAAGTTAAATAACTATGTTTAATATATACATTATAAATAAATATAATTTTTTAACTTGGTTTGGCCAGTGGTCGAGCACATGGCTTCTGATCCAAAGGTCCGGGTTCGAATCCTGACACTAGCTCACACCAATGACTTTTCGAAATTGTTTTCGGAAGTTAAGTGTGATAAGTATCTTTGATTAAAAACTTTGTGTCCGGTATGGCAACAGGTTCGCCACCTATTCCATTTGGGACGTAAATATAACGGCGAGACGAGGCTTATCAGCCGCTGCCTACACCTTCGGGTACAAAAAGGCGTGAAGTTATGTTATGTTTTTACAGATAATGAAATTGAAGTATCTAGTCCTTTAAAATACACTGTTTGATCTATGCTCTTACTTTTACTCGAGCCTATTGTGGCGCACCCCTCTGTAACGTCTTTTAACGGATATTTTTGGATACACAATATAGCGTCTTGCTTGGGCAACTTGCAACTTCACGTGGGATTTTGTAAAACCATGTGTTATTACTGCTGTGTTAGAATACCCCAACCCCATTTCAGCCCAAGGGTGTCGTTAAAGGCGACTAAGGGAAAAACAAGAAAAACGGGCAGCCGCGTTTCTTTCTCATAACACCACAGCTCACTGCGATCGCCAACCCGGCCGCCAAGCGTGGCGATTAAGGCAATATACCCCCCTAATGGACAAAGTAACATGCCCAGTCCCGGCAACTCCGTTATTCCATTGACCTACGGTAGCGGGTCTGGTAACGGCGGAGTAGGGGGTACTAAGAATCTCCGGTCGCGATATGGTTAACAGAACAATAAACGGACCCTGGCCCTGGTAACACACCACATCCGCACTCTTAGGACTGATGAGAAGATTACCGAGCTGGAAGAAGAATTGAGCAAGATGCGATGGGACATTGTAGGATTATCAGAGGTCCGAAGACAGGGGGAGGACACTGTAATCCTGCGGTCAGGTAATCTGCTATACTACCGGGAAGGCGACAAAACCTCTCAGGGTGGTGTCGGGTTTATCGTCCGCAAATCTAACGTGGAGAGGGTTGTGAGTGTGTCGACAAGGGTAGCGTACCTTGTACTCAAAATATCCGAGCGATATTCACTGAAAGTCATACAGGTATACGCACTGACCACGGCACACCCAGACGACGAAGTGGAGGTTCTATACGAAGACATCTCGAAGGCCATCCGCTCCTCCAAAGCCCACTTCACGGTGGTTATGGGAGATTTCAACGCGAAACTAGGCAAACGGAAAGACGATGAGCTGAGAGTAGGTCAATTTAGGATTGGACAGAGGAACCAACGAGGGCAGAAACCGGCTGATTTTCTGGAGAAGGAACGCCTCTATATGATGAATTCCTTCTTCAGGAAACCGCCCCAAAGGAAGCGGACCTGGATAAGCCCCGATGGTCTAACCAGGAACGAAATAGATTTCATTTTGGCTGACAAACGACATATATTCAGCGATTTCTCAGTGATCAACAGAGTTAAAACTGGGAGCGATCACCGACCCGTCCGAGGCACGAATCTTTGCTTTAAAGTCGAGCGTTCACGACGGATGAGATCTACACTCTGACCTACACCTGTCCAGTACCAGAATCCGGAAAACTTTCAGCTTGAACTTCATAATCGTTTCCAATGCCTAGACGAATGCGAATCAGCGAACGATATGAACAACAAGTTCGGGAAGCAGTCCACACAGTTGGTACCAAACATTTACGGAACCAACGGGCTCATAGAACAGAAAAATTATCTCAATATACTCTCAAGCTCTTGGAGGAAAGACGAAAAATGTCGATGCAGTCTGCAGCTGATTGGTCCGACCTCAGTGACCTAAACAAGGTATCCCAACAAGTGGGTCTACGAATGAACATGGACAAGACCAAAGTCATGTTCAATAGCCATGTTATTCAAGTACCGGTAACTGTTGGCGATACGATCCTTGAAGTTGTCGATCACTAAGTTTACCTAGACCAAACTATTCAACTAGGTAGAGGCAACTTCGAGAAAGAGGTTAATCGACGGATCCAACACGGATGGGCAGCGTTCGGGAAGCTTAGGGATATCTTCTCGTCCAAAATACCTCAGTGCCTAAAAACCAAGGTTTATGACCAGTGTGTGTTGCTAGTGATGACCTACGGAACAGAGACGTGGTCTATAAATGCTGGCCTCGTCAGGATGCTCAAGGTCGCTCAGCGTGCTATGGAGCGGACTATGCTCGGCATCTCTCTACGAGATAAAATCCGAAATACGGAGATCCGTAGACGTACGGGAGTAACTGACATAGCCCGTAAAGTTAGCACGCTGAAGTGGAGGTGGGCAGGCCGCATCGCTCGAAGAACCGACGAACGATGGGGAAAGAAGGTTCTAGTTGGCGACCACGGACTGGATTGCGCAGCGTAGGCCGTCCACCCACTAGGTGGACCGACGACCTAGTGTGAGCCGCTGGGAGTCATTGGATGCTAGCGGCATAGTACCGGGAGTTATGGCGTGCTAAGGGGGAGGCCTACGTTCAGCAGTGGACAGATCTGGGCTGATGATGATGTTTTATTAAAATAACGAATTGGCGCAATTTTGAATCTTCCTCATATACAGGTAGCGTAGGCACTTTTAATTAAGCTATTTCATATTTAATAGTCAAGTCAGACAGATGTCAACAAATAAACTCCATTTTGTTGTATTTTTTTATTTTTTACGTAGTTTGTTTTACAGATCCATACTTCTATTAAAATTTATTTACCATTGTGATAGTAAATCAAAATCAGTGTGTCTACTAAGTAACCAGGGCTTTGGTTTATTTAGTGGACCTCCACCTTGTTTCGGCTCAGATGATTTTTCTTTAGACTTCTTGCAGGAATGCCAGATAAACCTGAAATTATAAACACAATACACATTAGGTCTCCAAATGTCGTGGTTAATTTCGCAGCTTTTTCGCGTCTCAACTATGACATCTAGCAATAAACTTATGAACTACATTGTACGACGCAGGTGTAATTAACTACACAATGTAGTAAGGTCACTAATCATCTGCAAAACTTTTCACTAGGTGTCGCTATAAGGCGCGATGGAGACGGTGGTATTATTTATTCCCAAACTAGGTGGCGCTGTACTATACCTTGGTGTTCGTATGACTTCTTGATGAACGGGACACTTGAACTCCCAGTCAGGTAGTTGTAAGATATAAATAAGTTCATCTTCTTGTTCGCTCTGTTTTCTTTTTTCAGTTTCAGTTTGAGCATATGGCTGTTTAGAGAAGGAGACAAGTGATATTGAATTATTATCAATTCCTACAATTTCTCACAATAAAGTAAAAATGGTGGCATTGACCATCTGCACCTTTGTGGGTTTAGTCAATATAACCAGCGAGAGATGTCACTGTATGTCCACTAGAGCCAGAGGACGGAATAAAACTTCAATTTACGCGTATGTTGTGGAAAGTCAGGAAATTTGTAACTTATAGTTGCTGCTAATTTTATCAATATTAGGCAATTTTTGAATAAGACATCTGTAATATAAGCACGGACGTACTGTAGCTAAACGGGTTCTGTTTTAGCCAAGGACATTTAAATAATGATCAAACATTTTTATTGGATAACCAAATAGCTCAATATGAAGATCATAACCGTGATTGTTAGGAATGGACAACTTACAAAGACACTAGGTGCAGAAATGGCTTCACTGGCATCGAAGAAACCATCCAAAATTTGTTGGTTGAGCTTGTATTTACGTGCCAGGTTAAAGTGGCGCGAGTCTTCTTGGGTCATAGGAAACGTGATCAGCGGACGTCTGGCAAATAAATATAGAAATAGATTGACAGGTGATAATTATTTATTTAACCAAAAACCTTTAATTAGAGACAAGAAAACAACAAGAAAAGATTTACCCTCCATTCTTATAAATAAAATTGAAGTTTCTGTTTGTAATATTGAAATAACTGAATTAATTATGCATTTTATATGGTTAATATGGATATATACGCTAAATACACCAAAATAACACTAACAATTTTTGTCTGTATGTTCCAGGTACCTAGTCTCTATACAGATCTAAAATATTGTGATTTTGGCTAACGGGACCAAAAGATCCATAGTCTAAAAAGACATTTTTTTAAATGACATCAAATACCAATTACTCAGGAACTTTGGAGTTCAAAAAGTTTTATAATGCGTACTTTAGTAACTTTATAGCCTTTAAGTCGGTACCTACTAACAGAACGAATTATTTTGTATTTTACCTATATGGATCCAAATATAAGGCTCTTTTGGGTAACTTGAAGTGTTTCTTGATGTAATCCTCATCAAGGAGCTGAAAGTCATTTTGATTCGATGATTTTGGAGTGACTGGCGCTGATCGTGAACCACCTTGCTTAGGTGCTGGTCCAGCATCTTCTCTGGGCACCAAGCATATCAACGGTAGAGATGACTTATCCCCTTTGCTGCTTCCTCCAGGACCAACACAAGAGCAGCATCTTACGGTGAAAAAATAATGATGATAGTTAATAATTACAAACGAAAAATGTTTAAACATCTGTGAGGAGTTTTATATTATGAAGTAATTTATGAAGTAAGTTCTTACGAAGCCATTGTGGAGCAGTGTAGTGTTTTTCCAGAGATTAAACTAGAAACTTGAAGATATTTTTTTTTACATTTCGTGCATTTTAATAATAATAAACGATTTTTTTTATAGATTTTCTAAACTAAGAAAAAAAAATATGAGTGTACAGCACAAAATTTACATTTTTAATGACAAACCATTTCATTTTTTGTTTTTTTCTTTCGTTTAGTTGTTCTTTAATTAACGAAAAAGTATTTATTGCAGATGATGATTATGATTTTTTGAAATACTAGCTCACCCGGCAAAGGTAGTTTTGCCAAAAAAGAAAATTTTAAAAATAGAGGTTGAGCGTAGAGGGTTGAAAATTTAGGGTTGTATTTTTGGATCTAGTTTTATAAAAAAAAGTATTTAGGGGAGGGCTACCCCTATCATTTAGGGAGATGAATTACATGAAAATAGATGATGTCCTATTCCCAGACCTACCCGATGTGCATATAAAATTTCATGAGAATCGGTTAAGCCGTTTCCGAGGAGTGTAATTACGAACACACTGACACGAGAATTTTATAAGTATGTACACACTTTATTGTACATATAAAGAGTATTAAAGAGTACATTATAGGGAATAGTATATGGTAAATGTTTGGCAAAGTACAACAGGCGGTCTTATCGCATATAGCGATCTCTGCCAGACTACCTTTAAGTGGACATGTTAAGCTAGGGAGAATAAAAAGCGGTGTAAAGTTGCTTGTTTGAAATATATCAATGAGTTTCATACAGCTAAATACATACATAATGATGTTACGAATATTTCTTTTAAGCCTTCGCGAACGCATTCGAATGATTCTTTTTCTTTTTGATGACCGTGTATGACGAGATTTATGAAACTTAAAGAGTGAGGCGTGTATGAATCGTCCCTTATGACGCTCTATTCTCTCTGCCTACCCCGCAAGGGACTTGACGTACGGTTATTTATTTATATACCTAATGGCTGATCCATAATATAATACACTAATCTAAGAGGGTGAAATATTAAAGATAATATCATTATCCTTTTTTCGTATCATCTTGCTACATGCAATTTCTTTATTTTTTGTGATTAAAAAAACATTCGCAATATTTCTTGCGAATGCGAATGCGAATACTCGTTACATTACTAATACATACACATAATACATACATATACATAATACATACATACACATAATACATACCTACATACAAATATTACATACATACATACACGTATTACACACATCCATACACACTTACATATATACATACATATATAAATACACATAAAATACATACACAACAATATAATTATGAGTACAGGCGATATGTATTTATAAGTACGTATAGAACATTATGCCTGTGGAGTGGTTACTAGTGACAAATAGTGTTCTTTCACATATTTTTTAAAAGTAGCTAATGTTTTAGCGTGTCGAATAGTCAGTGGCAGTTCATTCTACAACGGATTGAATTGACAATAATTAAGTATTGTAATAATAATAATAGTAATAATAATTGAGTATTGTATAGAAGACAGAGAATATGAGTATTCCTTCGAAGGCGAATGGACAACCACTTGAGCTTATTACGAAATTCGGTGATGTGGTGATATTGGCGTAAACCAAATATAAACCTAATACAGAGATTCTGAAGACGCTCAAGTTTATCAAGTTGGTTTTCAGTGAGATCGAGATAACTGGTATCAGCATAGTCAAGAATAGGAAGGAGTATAGATTGTGCAAGCGCAGTATTAGTGGAAACTACGCAACGGATTTTGATATCAATAAAAGACACATATCAACATCATATATGAATTATAGATTAAAACCACCCCGTTGACACCCTCTAACTATTAAAAAAAACCGCATCAAAATCCGTTGCGTAGTTTTAAAGATATACGCATATAAGGGGATAGACAGCGGAAAGTGACTTTGTTTTATACTATGTAACAAAGATGAAGGTTGTCGCGCGATTTGTGAATAACTTTATTTACATTTACAAAATAGCTTTATTTTCATAGATCTCCACACACACTTATAAAGTCAGTAAATACATATACTTAACTTATTGTTATAGTTAGAACATAACATATTAAAACATGAGCGCTAGTGGAAAGTGTCTCAGTGGAACAAGAACATACCGACGCAAGCGCGGGGAGCGGCACGAATTCGAGTGTACGGGCCTTCATGACAAGAACCGGGCAACAAACTTGCGTAAATTGATCTGCTAAGTTTATTTCAGTATCAATTGCAATTTAATTAGATGCGACTTTTAAGGACCTATCAGTGCTTAGGTAGTTAAACATCGCTGCAAGCTTTTATTTGATACCCATATTGTAAAAATGCCTAAAATATATATTCCTCATTCTTAGGAGATATTAGATTTAGAATGATGTCACCCATCATATCGTGTATTGTCATCCAAAGTAAACGTTTATATGAAAGTTCAGCTTAACCGATTGAAGATATTTACTACAAAAATGAGTTCAAAGATTCCACCTGAACATTATAACTATCTTATATAATTATAAAATAGCTTAAGGCCAAACTACACACCAAGTGTAGACAAAATTGAAAACGATTGGGTCAATTAATGACTTTTTCTCATATCAACTTAATTGCTCTCATTTTTACTTTCTTTGAGGTAGGTTTTCGGAAAATCTTTGGTTAGGAAAAAAGAAGAAATTAAAATCTGTAGACGAAAAATAATGCAAAAAATTACAATTTTCCTACGGTAAAGATGTAGAAATGCAACTCAGCAAAATAAAATGTGATGTTTATGGACCTAATGTATTATAATACCCGTGAGAGTACCTAGCGCTAGTCATTTATTTTAAGAGTTATGGATCTGGAAATTTTCAATCAAAGATGAAGGTCGCTCTGGTCACCCTATTTCGGACAAAATTTGATGCCATTTTTAAAAAGTTGAGCAAGATCGGCTTATTAGTAGATAGCACAAAACGATTTCAGAGCATTAGAAAAAAGCTGGTTACATAAAAAAGATAGACATACGGGTGCCTCCTGTACTCATTTAACACAACTTATCGCAATCCGAAGCCTCATAGACATTTCACGCTGGCAAAAAGATATTCAACAAAATGACATTTTTACTTTAGTCAAATGTGATAAACTTTATAAACAAATCTCTTGTATTCTTAAGCAATATGCGAAGACACTTTTCCCTAATATCATATACTAGCTGACCCGGCGAACTTTGTTCCGCATCAAAAGTAAAATTTCGATATTAAACAGTTCAATTTGTGCTATTTATCGGCACGCGTTTTGGCGCGCATCGCAACTACTATGTACCGCTATGTTAATATTGTAATATCTTCGTAAATATTCGTTTAAATTACATACTGTGAAGGGCAATATTGATCTGTATTAAATGCACCATCAATTTAATACACTTAACTGGATTAACATGAATGCTGTAATGTTTCAAATCGCTTCGTAAATAAGCTCTTATTTCTCGTAAAAAGTAAAACAATAAAAATGGTCATTGTGGGTTATCCCTAAGAGATAGACATATGCCCTCGCGGACTTTTTTGTAGATCTTTTAAAGGTGTATAACAATGTAGTACATTGTTTTGATTAGGGTTCAGGCAGCGTTTTCGATTAAAGTTTTAAATCTTGAAAATTATAATTTTTTTTCACTACACTATTCACGAATTATAGATCAAAACCACCCCGTTGACACCCTCTAACTATTAAAAAAAACCGCATCAAAATCCGTTGCGTAGTTTCAAAGATTTAAGCATACAAAGGGACATAGGGACAGAGAAAGCGACTTTGTTTTATACTATGTAGTGATTTCGTTCCATTTGATTGGATAATTTTAATTAGTTTGAATTGGACCATTCGATGTATCAATCATGCTTAATATCCTTTATAAAGCGTTTCAACCTTTAATCAAGCTTGTTAGCTTTCAATTTGCTAATGAAAGTACCTGATATATAATCATATATTGGTACAACTACCGGCTGCAGCAATGAGGTCGGGGGTTCGATTCCCACCCGAACACAAATATTTGTGACAAACATGAATATTTGTGCGGCGTCTGAGTGTTTTTCTACGTATTATAAGTATGTCTTTACAAAAGAAAATTATATATGTATTAATATCCGTTATCTAGTATCCATAACACAAGCATTTAGTTGCCTAGCTTGGAACTAGAGGGCGCTGTGTGTATTGTGTCCAAGATATTATTATTATTATATATTATTTGTGTACTGGTCCACCACTGGTACGGTCGACCAGTATGTATACAAAGAGTCGTCATCAATTATTAATGAACAAATATACACACGCACAAATGATATTTTTTAAAACTACTATACAATACTCTTTTTCTGTTACCGCAAACGGGATTGTTGGCAGTAACAATGACGACGTCGACGGCGTTATCTAGGACTCGCCGGCACGTTTCAGTGTGGTGCCAGAATACCCTCTAAACCTCTGCGGTACACTTCTCCGTCTAGTAGGACTTGGCTGGGACGCCGATGGCTCGCAGTAAGCAGTCTCACCCCTGACGCCTCAACGAACTGGCGACCTTGGAGTCGATTCCTATAGGGATCCGGCGCTGGACCGCTGGACCTTCCCGAGGAATCTGCGTATTTTTCAGTTCTTCCATTGTTGTTGGATTCTTTCGATCTGGTGATTTTTCATAGAGGTTTTCTCGCGGTCTCCACTGGAAGGTGGCGGCCCTTGCCCCGGTCTTATGGTCTGAATTACGAGTTAGACTCTTTGCCAGGGCGTAACGTTTGCACCCTGCCCAGGGAGCACGGTCCCGGGAAGTCCTAGAGGGACTGTGATACTGCCTTGCCGGAAACCGGAATACCCGGGCGCACATGGTGTTCTGACATCACCCGCCCTTTACACTTCTCTGTGTCAGCTCTATAGAATCAACTCTTTTCATGGTGTTTTAAGAGCAGAAAGGGTTAAGCCTTTTTTTTTTTTTTTTTTTTTTATGGAAAAAAGGGGCAAACGAGCGAGCGGGTCACCTGGTGGAAAGCGATCACCGCCGCCCATGGACATCCGCAACACCAAGGGCGTCGCATCAGCGTTGCCGGCCTTTAAGATAGGAATACGCTCGTTTCTTGAAGGTACCAAGGTCGTAGCGGTCCGGGAATACCGTTGCCGGCAGCTGGTTCCATATAGGAGCAGTGCGTGGCAGGAAGTGACGGCTGAATCGCACTGTCGTAGATCGCCAACTATTCAGCCGATGTGGATGGAGACACTGGCGAGTCGGGCGATTGCGAAAGTCAGCAGGCGGTATAAGTCCGAACAATTCCTCAGAGCACTCCCCGTGGTATAAGCGGTACATGATGCATAGAGATGCAACATCTCTCCGCAATGCCAACGGATCAAGCCGATCGGAAAGAGCTTGGTTGTCGACAAGCCGAACCGCGCGTCGTTGAATGCGGTCAAATGGAGAAAGCTGGTAGTGGGGTGCCCCCGCCCAAAGATGAGAACAGTATTCCACGTGAGGCCGGACCTGCGCTTTATACAGTTGCAAGCGATGACCTGACTATCTCTCACATCATGAGATTCTACGGCCTTGTGGTTCAGTACAAATGTCTCACGTCAACGTCTTTCACCAAAGCTAAGTATGACAAATTTTGATGGTTAACAAAACTTAAATTTTTTATAGGATTTTTATATTTATGGGATAGGAGGGCAAACGAGCAAGTGGGTCACCTGATTGTTGTAAGCATATAATGTTGGTAAGCAACTACTCACAGACCGTGCACACTGTGGTGCATTGCCGTCCTCCAGGGAGTAGGAGGGGGAAGGAAGGGGAATGGGGATCGGACCTCCTAATATCTCTCTCACCGAATGACACGCGGCACGAGCCACTTCACGCCTATATTACGAGAGATTGTGGTATTTCACCGGTCGAGCCGGCCCATTCATGCACCGAACTGCAAGACTCTACCCCTGTTACGTTGGGAGCTACTAAATTAATTTTGCGCGTCGAAGAGTAGTTGCCGCTGCCAATGTCCCCTAGTATTAAAGGCGTGAAGTTACAGTTAGTTATTATGTATAGGGAACTTTGATGAGATTTATTATTGATTACGAGGGTAGTGTTTAAACGCATTTTTAATTAGACGAGGCACGTAAATATGTCAGTATGAAGGGATCCATAATCCCTTCATACAGACAATATACAGTTTAGTTCAAGATTGTATTCTGTGCTGTCCAGTGGCGAATGAGTGAACAGGTATTTTTCTCTTTGTCCTTCACATTTTTTTTCAGGTGCGCCACTGTCAAATAAAAAATGTTTAGTCTACGATAAACACTTACTACTACTACACTCACCATTTTGATTTTAAAATAAAATCGAGTTAAATTTTACAGTTATATAAATTTTTCAGTCGTTTATTTGATCTAAAAACTGACATGGGATCTAATCCTGGTTAACACCAATTAGTTTATCGATATCTATGACTGGCCATGCTGACCTGATGTACGGCATTACGTTCTGCCACCTACTGCATCTGCACATTCTGCACAACCACTGCCTACACATTCGCGTTGGTAAAGACGTCAAGTTATAACAAAAGTACCTAAAATCTCTCTTTTGCCTTCGAGTACCGAACATTAATTTGATCATTTGGATACTCTGTAATATATAATCTAAATTTTACTCAATTAAAAGTGGGAAACTATTGATTCTTTAAAGAAATTTAATTAACCAATAAGCCTATAGATAACATTATATACGGACTGTTATATTGGTAATGTTGATGCCGCGTGGTGGGCACGTGCCCGTATAAAGCGACGAGAGATTTACTATCTTGCCGTCGACTTTTCGTCGGCTATTTGCCCCCCTGATATTTACCCATAGCCCTGGGCGACAGGAATATTGCTTTCCATAACTCTGACTACTAAACTACTGGTAGCTAGACCTATTTTTTTTTAGAATGCACTATTCGTATAGGGATACGTTAATATTGAGTCTTTAGTATTTGTATTGTCTGATTTTGAATTCTATATTTTTTATGGGGTGGGTCTTTTAAGGGAGTACGAGGGGAAAGGAAGGGGAATGGGTATCGGGCCTCCGGATACCTCTCTCAATGAACTAAACGCCGTACGAGCCAATTCACGCCGATATTCCGAGAGGTCCTGGTATTTCATCGGTCGAGCCGGTCCATTCATGCAGCGAACTGCAAGACCCTTCCACTGTCTCCCTTTATTTGATCTAACGTAACGTTATATCTGATAAAATAAATACTTGTTTAAAGTATATATTTTATCAGTTATAACGTTACTAGCGAGATATCTCCATACTAATGTTTACCTATTATAACAATAATGCGTTTTTAATTTATCATAACTTTCACTGACAGGAGAATGGAATTTAGAGAATATATAAAATTGATAACTGCAATTATTATTAGCTTTTTATTAGCTTCACCTGTATGTTTGTAACCGACTTCTTTTTAGTGTTCATAGTTCACTTCTCGCACTATCTAGTGGCAATCAGCGGAAAGTCTACGTTATCAACTTGAAACGAGTTCCTTGTATAAGTCACAGATGGCGTTATTCCTCAAATTCGGTTTTGATATCCGTTGTTAGCACGCTTTAAAATATTATAGAAAACCGAATTAAAAAATATAAAATAAATAATAGTTTAAAAAACTAAAAAACACGCTTTTTATAGAAAACCGAACTAAAAAATAAAAAAATAATATTTTATTTTATAAAAAGCGTGGGGTGCATGGTGTCAATAGTTATAAATATTTTATTGACAGATATGAGTAGAGTGATTATCGTTTCGATAATATCTTAAAAAGCACCCCACGCTTTTTTTAAAATAATTTTTTATTTTTATTTTTCTATTTTTTAGTTCGGTTTTCTATAAAAAGCGTGTTTTTTAGTTTTTTTAAACTATTATTTATTTTTTAACTATAAATGATCGAGTTCACGTGTGTATGTTGTGTTATGTGAGTGTATAAATTTTTTTTTCGCTGTTATGTTCAAATAGAAATTTAATGTCTCTCAAGTGCTGATTTGCAAATGAAAAATAATAAATAGTTGACGAGGCAGACGCTGAATAATGACGACGCATGACATTACTGCCAATTCCATACATATAAATAAAATTGAAGTGTCTGTTTGTAATATTTTGCTTTCTACTACATTCATATGATATTTACATAGACGGTACAAGTACATATATATATTTTTTTTTAATTTTTGTCTGGTTGGATGGGACTTTTATTGGTAGGTAGCGGGTGTAGTAATAAGGAGTAATTTAGGCTACTTTAAAAAAATCTTTTATTTATTACCTCCCCGGAGAAATAAAGTTCGCGGTTCAGCTACTTAATAATAATATATATATTAACAATAAATTAAATAACCAAACATAACTAATAATTTCTGATTTAATAAACTGATAGTCGTTACCACATTGCGTTGCCTTATCCTTTTTTTTAAACAGTATAAATTACTCTAAAAATCCGAAGCAGATAAGTTGAATCATTGCATTGATTACTTCTAAAGAAATAGCATTGTAAATTAATAACCACGTGGTGGTCAGTGTCGGTAATTAATAAATTTAGTACTCCTACTCCTAGCTATGTATGTATTTATAAATACTAGCTACGTTGTCTTGCCAAAAAATAAAATTTTAAAAATAGGGGTTGATCGTTAATTTAGGGTTGTATGTATTTTTGTGTCCCGTTTCATAAAAAAAAATAAAAATAGAAATATATCGAAAAATATAAAAAAAATATTGAGGGGTTACCCTTGTGATTTAGGGGGATGAAAAATAGATGTTGTCCTATTCTCAGACTTACCCGATAGGCACACAAAATTTTATGAGAATCGGTCAAGCCGTTTCGGAGGAGTATGGGAACGAACATTGTGACACGAGAATTTTATATATTAGATACATCGATACACGCCAAATCCCTTGCGGGGTAGGCAGAGAGAACGGAGCGCTATAAGGCATGATTCTTACACACCTCACTCGCTTCGTTGACTTTCATAACTCTTTTCATGCATTAATTACTCTTAATCCTTAAAAAATTAAAGGATAAAGAAATAATGGGACAGTGATTCACATAACATTTTACATGCACATAAATCAATGTTTTTATGCAGATCATTTTAATAAAAAGATAAAACTGACAGACGTCAAATGTTACCTATTAAATTTACCCGACTATAATTTGTATGTTTTAACGACAACTCATTATTAGAGAAATTAATAGATTTATCAATATACACCTTTACTTGATCATATGAGAAATATGTGTGTAACAATATTGACTATTTTTAACTATGCCTTGCAATATATTTAGTCAAATGTTTATAAACCATTTATACCTACAGCAAGAATATGGATTGAATTAGGACCAACCCCCTATTTGTTTAGTCGACTGATGACAAATTAAAATCTATTGACTCGCATAAAGACGGGTGACGAATTTAAGCTGTTCTGTATTGATTTTATATTCTGTAACATCAGCTATAAATATTCCAAGATGCGCAGCGTCAATTATTTGTTTTTGGGTCCGGAGTTTTTGCTACCAATACGTCGAAGACTTACCGGAGTTTAGGAACTTGCAAGTTAAGTTTATGAAAATGTTAACCATTTCAAATATATTTAACACTAGCTGATCCAGCGAACTTTCTTCCGCATCAAAAGTAATACATGAGTAAAATTTGGATATTAAAAAGTTCAATTTGTACTATTTATTGGCACGCGTTTTGGCGCGCAACTACTATGTCCCGCTATGTTAATACTGTAATATCTTCGTAAATATTAGTTTAAATTACATACGGTAAAAGGGCAATATTGATCTATATTAAATGCACAATCTATTTAATACACTTAACTGGATGAAAATTAATGCTGTAATGTTTCAAATAGCTTCGTAAATAAGCCCTTATTTCACGTAAAAAGAAAAAAATTAAAATGGTCATTGTGGGTTATCCCTAAGAGATAGACATATGCCCTCGCGGACTTTTTTGTAGATCTTTTGAAGGTGCATAACAATATAGTACATTATTTTGTTTTATCACTTAGGGTTCAGGCAGCGTTTGCGATTAAAGATCTAAATCTTGAAAATTATCACTTTTTTTACTACACTATTCATGAATTATAGATCAAAACCACCCCGTTGACACCCTCTAACTATTAAAAGAAAACGCATCAAAATGAGTTACGTAGTTTTAAAGATATACGCATACAAGGGGACAGACAGCGGAAAGTGACTTTGTTTTATACTATGTAATGATAACATAGCAGAACTTCACACCTTTTTCTACCCGCCTCGTCTCGCCGTTATGTTTACGTCCCAAATAGAATAGGTGGCGAACAAATTGCCATACCGGGCACACAGTTATCAGTCATCGATATGTGTCACACATAATTTAGGAAATTAATTTCGAAAAGTCATTGGTGTACGTTAGGATTCGAACCTGAGACTTTTTGATTCAGAAGCGGGATGCTTGACCACTGGACCACCGAGACTTATTTTAATATATTTCATCATAAAATGTGTTATTTTTTTCTAATGACAGTTTTTACTCCGTAAGTAACTGTATTCTAAATTATTTGCATAAAACCGTAACTAGAAAAAGAAGTTAAAACATCCTCGCTGGTCTATTTGAAAAAGAAACGATAAATCAAACCTAACAATTCATTCTAATCTTTTTTTAAACAGACAACACAAAACTTGCGTCAAAGTTACACATCTACTGAAGTGAGTGACAAATTGAGGGATGCTGAACAGACTAAAGTGAGTCAAAGTGTTGTATGTGATGCAAACAACGTTGTAGGATCAATAATAACGAGTGTTTGAACAACACACTCAACAGGTGGCGGTATATTCAACAATTTGAATAAATTGTGAAGCTAACATGCTTGGAATACACGCAGAAGCCAGAAATATTAAAGGTATAACGTTTTAAAAGGTCCCAGTACTCCAGTGGTGGAGCACCCCGCTTTTTAATACGCACCCCGCTTTACCAATAATTTTTCGAAATTGTTTTCCAAAATTATGTGTGATAAATATTGATGACTGAAAACATTGTGCCCAGTATGGCAATAGGTTTCGCCACCTATTCCATTTGGGACGTAAACAGGAGACGAAGCTTAGCAGCCGCTGCCTACACCTTCGGGTAACAATGGCGTGAAGTTATGTTATGTTATAATATATGTACCATCTTCTTCGTAAAAATACACATTTAGGTAATAGATATATCTTTTGCCTTTGAAAATGGGACGCGTCGACACCCTTCCGCCTTCACACCTTCCGAGCTGTAGTAGTGGTAGTGTTCAATAGTTCCTTGCACGAATGGGCCGACTCGACCGGTGAAATATCACGACTTCTCAGAATATCAACGTAAAGTGGTTTTTAGAGGGGGTAAAAAAAATGATGAAAAAACATCACGTGATTAATGCCGTCAATTAATCACGTGATGTTTTTTCCTCATTTTTTTAAGTGAGAGATGTATGTATCCGGAGGCCCAATCCCGTTCCCGCTCCCCCTCCCATGCCGGGTATCTGGGGTCCGAATACTCGTTCACTTTATAAGGTACTATAGACACTAGTTGACCCTGCGGACTATGTGTCGCCTCAGAAGTCTGACTGCGTGGATCTGCCACTGTTAAATTCCGAGTAAGGAGATTAACACATAGGAAAATTAATAGTAATCCAGTTTTCAGAGTAAGAGATGTTACAATTTAATTTAATTTAAAATTATTTGTACATAATTAAGTGCTGTCTCTTGCGCGTCAAGTTACAGTGTATGTGTATGACAATTAGAGTTTCTATATATTTATTACTTTGTATCATGAAATTTAATTTCATGAATACTAAAGTTCATGCCAAATTGTTCGAGATTTATTATGTACAATATTTAAAAGCAAAAATAAAAAAAAAGGAATCGGGATAGTTATAAAACTATTTTAAAGTCTTTTCCAACTTTTATTGGAACTTGGAAGTCCCATTTTTTTATGGGATAAGGGCAGCAAGCGAAGCGCGGAAAGCGACCACCGTCATCTATGGACACTTACAATACAGATATTGTTACAGTTGCATTGCAGACCCAAAGGATTCTTTTTTTGCAATAGTAAGAAAAAATAAATTAACTACATTATTTACAATATACATATACGATTAAAAAATTACCTCTAATCAAATTTTCCCGCATCTCGGTCTGCGTGGATGCGTGCCCAGAAGACTGGCCGGATATCCTATAGGATAGATATGGAATCGGTAGTGGAATGGGAATATCTTTCTCAACGAACAAAATTCGTGAGTTCGAGGTAAAATAATGCAGCTCGCTGTGTGGTTCTACTGCTGCATACATATTTCATATAATATATATTTTGTAGAAACGCGCGAGGACCGTCGCCGCCTCGTACGATATTGTACGGTAGCCCCGTACGATCCGTATGGCCATGATCCGCTCCTGGCTTCTCAGCAGAGCCCTGGAGCGGGAGGCCCCCGCCAAGTCTCGCGACCAAACGGGGGCCCCGTACAGGGCCACGGACCACACGACGCCACCGTAGAGGCGGCGAACTCTATCTCCCGGTCCCCCGAGGTTGGGCAGCAGGCGGTGCGGCGGACGCGCCTGCCACCCTTCGCGCTCGGGGGACCATCCTCACGAAGTGCTCCTCGAAGCACCAGCAGCTGTCCAGGGTGAGACCGAGGTACTTCAGATACCTTCCTACCGGGACAGCCGTGTCACCACCTGGATCCACGAGGCTGGTGGTTCCCGGCCCCGAGTGAGCCGGTGGAACCACTGCGCCTCCTTCTTGTGAGGCGCCACCTCCAGGCCGAGCCCGCGGAACAACTTGGACCCTGACAAAGTTTTAGTTGTCATATCAAACTGAACAATTTCGTATTTTATGTAATTATTACGTTGAAACTCTCGAAATTAAATTCTCTTGCTAGCAATATATAAATAGTTTAAACATTACATGAATATGGTTAGTTAAATTTGATGATATTTAGTTATGTAATAAGTATGTTTACTACGGTTTCCAAATTAGATCCTTTCGTAAGTAACTTCGGGTAATAAAAGGCGTGAAGTCAAATATGTTAAATAGCTAAATACAATCTATTTAGTATTTTAAAGTATAAAAACAGAAAATGGTCCAATAGTCGAGTACCCTGCTTTTCAATGAAGAAGTCGCGGAATTGAATCCGGGCTGAATAACTAGGCATTCTTTTCGGAAATTATATGATAAATATCGATGACTGACAACATCGAGTCCGGTGTATGGCAATATGTTCCAGCTAGAGATTACAACCCGGTATGTTTCTCAACCCGGCGGGGTCCGGCTACTTTCGTTGCCAACCCGGACTAAACCGGGTTGTCTTAGCAACGAAATCTTACGAAGTATTTTATGATTTTTTCCTATACAAGAATGCAAAAAGACATTTATATTTATTCCAAACTGACTTCTAAACAATTATCTCTGAAAATGACACACTGAATACTCGTACAGAGTATATTACTTATGAATGGAAAAGTAACATTAGTTGACACATAGATTTATAAGAATAATTTATAATCTATAGCCTATGCTAAATCTATGAGTTGCCATTATTTGATTAAACTATAAAACTAATAACAAGGCTTAAACTACTAAGCGAAAAGTTATCACTCGCAGAAAAGCGAAATATTAATAATTAATTTATTTCTTAGATTTTCGCGAATCACATTCATAATATATTTTTTTTACAGTGGTAGAGCCAAGCAGTTCACTGCATGAATGGGCCGGCTCGACCGGTGAAATACCACGACCTCTCAGAAGACCGACGTAAAGTGGCTCATGCCGCGTTTCGTTCGGTGAGAGAGGTACCCGGAGGCCCACTCCCCTTCCCCATCCTTTCCTATCCCCTATCCCTTAAAGGTCGGCAACGCAACAGTAACACTGTATGTGTTGATGGTGTCCATGGGCGGCGTTGGTTGCTTACCATCAGGTGACATGCCTGCTCGTTTGCCCTATGCCATAAAAAAAAAATCTTTTTTATGGATTATATCGCGTTTATTTAGAACTTATTTTCTATTTATTTAGTGAAAATGATCTCTGTAAGGAGTTCGAAACGTCGGGAAATAAATAAAAATAAGTTCTAAATAAACGCGATATAATCCTAAAAAGTTGTTTTAATGTTATTAATAATTAAGTTGCCAAAATCTTACGAAGATCCATTGGCACTAGAATCTTTAACAATAGTGACGAACAAAACTGTTTAGATTAGTTACCATCGAACAACTTAATTTTTTTTCCAAACAACGTGTCGAAACTACGAAAAAAATGTCGGGAATTAATCGCATTCTACGGAATCAAACGTCATATTGATAGGAACATTGTATAGAAAAGGATTTGAGTCGACAAACTTCGATAATTCGACGAGACGATACGATAAAGGTATTATTTAGGGCCCGGCCCGGCCGAGTCCGGTTTGCAATTTCTAGTTCCAGCATATATACTGGTTGCGATATAAAATACTGACTATAGACTGATTTTACAATAATTATTTAATTAATATTTCATTTGTCATTATGAGGTCATGCTTATGCACAATAGACGTTTTGTTCATATTATCGTTATTGTTAGAATATGTTTAACTTACTAAATGCAATTTCAGCATAAATTTTTAGTAAAAAGGTCCAATATACAATATACATAGCTTTACCCCTAGTCACTTGCGGGATAGGCAAAGAGAACAACGTGTTATTAGGCACGATTCTTACACACCTCACTCGATTCTTTGACCTTCATAACTCTTGTCGAGTACGCTTGTCGGTTTTTTAGGCTCCTTACATCACCTTCCTTAAGAACAGATTCTATTCTCCAATGATTCTTCGTACTGTGATGAATTATATATTAACTACTACTCATAGTAAAATTACTATTATAGTCAACACTTATAAAGTCAAACAGCAAAACCCTACATCTAGCCACAAATCTAATACGCATACATTTGAAAAGATTTATATCTCGGGAGGATTATATTGCATACAGATAATACTGTCAGCACACTCATTATATTTAGGGTTGTCACTGATACCCTGATAATTTTTTTTTTAATATAACAACTTCACGCCAAAGTATGGTGGCGTGAAGTTATGTATGTATGTATGTTAATATTACAACTGGTCTTAATAACAAGGGTACATTTTAGTTTTAAAATTGTAGGCAAACAATGTTAATACAAATTAAGTCTTTTACGAGAAATTTAGCGTGAAGTTATGTATGTAGTTATGTATGTCTTCACGCTAAATTTCTTGTAGGGTAGGCAGAGGGAGCAAAGCGCAAATAGACACGATTCTTACACGCCTTTGATTTTCATAACTCTTCTTACATGCGCGTCGATTTTTTAAGGCTCCTGACACCACCTTCCTCCAGGACTCGTTCTATATGATCATGAAAAGTGTGTCGTGGCCGTTCTCCTAAATCCAAAACCTTTTGCATTGTATAAATCTGCTTACTGAATCTGGGATCATCCATTCTTCTTATATGTCCAAACCATCGGAGCATGCCATTTCTTACTAATATTAACACTGACACTCTACAAGACTTTTTTAAATTTAAAAATGAAAAAGTTACATATTATTGTTTCATAAAATATAACTGATTTTTCCGAGGATTGTTCATTTCAATAATATTTACTCTAGTTAGAGGGGTTAAGATCCCGCTGTTAAATTGATATAAAATATCTACTTCTAATTTTAAAATGTTGACAACCCTACGAGTACTCAATGAGAAGTTTACGATACGTGTTTCAAAGTTTACTAAATTTTTCTCAAGAGAGCTATTACCAAATCAAATGTTGATGTAGTGGATAACATCTTCTTATGGATTAATGGTAATTATTGACTCCAAATTCGGTGTCATTGATGACAGAAACTGTTTCCCCTATAATCCCATGAACAAACAATAAGGCAATCCAATCCTAACACCAGTGTTTAGGTCTAAATTTAAGAAATATAAGTTATGATTTTAAATGTTACAACAGGGGCCTTCGACCCATTCGTCACGTGGTAACCCTAGTTAAAAGGCAGCCTATGACATTCTCACGAGTAAGCCCAATATAATGACTCCTCGAAAACTAAGATCCAGATATTGTTGAAAAAAAAGGTGTATACTTTTGTTAAATATAACCCTCTTTTTCGCACAGTTGGTAAGAAAAATTTCCCCTTAAATATCATATACTTTTTTCATTCATGCATTTCATACAAGCTGTGAATGATATATTTTTATGCGTACTTTATTATTGATATTTTTTATTTGATATTGATATACTCGCACACAACGCGTCAGGTCGGCGAAGACAGTGAGAACAGTTGAAGGCAACAAATCCTATAAATTTCTCTCACTTCTCCGATTTTAATAACTTTGGTCATAGATGCTCGTCGGTTTTTAAGGCTCTTGACAACTGAGATCCTTTCTCAGAGACATTTTCTTTTATTATACAAATACATATATGAATTCACATTGGATTGTTTCATATTTAGCGTATTTTTTTAAAATATTTGCACCCATCAGTTTTGATGTTTATTTTCTTCATATACTA
Organism: Euproctis similis; assembly: GCA_905147225.2. Classification (NCBI taxonomy): domain Eukaryota; kingdom Metazoa; phylum Arthropoda; class Insecta; order Lepidoptera; family Erebidae; genus Euproctis; species Euproctis similis. The sequence continues at coordinate 8,777,074 of LR990107.1, forward strand.
GCTGACCTGGCGAACTTTGATCCGCATCAAAAGTATTTTTTACAGCGTTTACGTAATCTCGAAAATTATTCTTCTTTAACCAAATTATATATTATGAATTATACATAAAAACCATACCGTTGACACCCTCTATGTAATAAAAATAACCGAAGCAAAATAAGCAAAAAAAATTTTAGTTAGTCAAAACACGCTTATTTCTTTTTTATCTAAAATAATAAAACCAGCCAACTGAGAGTGGGACTTGCATACGAAGGTATCCGTACCGTTAAAAAACGGCGAAAACCTCTTTTGTCTATTGTCTATGGGAGGGAGCCCTCTCTGAAATGTTTATTTTATTTTGTTTTTAGTATTTTTGCAAGTGGTAGAGCCAAGCAGTTCGCTGCATGAATGGGCCGGCTCGACCTGTGAAATACCACGACCTCTCAGAAGATCGACGTAAAGTGGCTCATGCCGCGTTTCGTTCGGTGAGAGAGGTACCCGGAGGCCCACCCCCTTTCCCCATCCTTTCCTTTCCCCTATCCCCTAAAGGTCGGCAACGCAACAGTAACACTATATGTGTTGCTGGTGTCCATGGGCGGCGTTGGTTGCTTACCATCAGGTGACATGCCTGCTCGTTTGAACTCCATTCCCATAAAAAAAAATTGTTGTAAAAGCGGCAATAGAAATACATCATCTGTGAAAATTTCAACCGTCTGGCTATCACTGTTCTTGGCATTATCAGTATTGTCACCGTCGGTGTACCAGCCGTTCTAAAACCGAACGGTTTGGTGCGCGATGATGGCAAGAGAGCGGACGGGATGTCTCTTTTGCCTTGCAAGATGGGTAGGCCGTTGGTGTTGGAGGCTACTTGCGTCGATACTCTTGCACCATCACACCTTCCAAGCAAGGTAGGGTTGGCCGGTGCTGCTGCTGCTTTACCAGAAAATCTAAGCGGCACAAATACAAAAACCTTGTAGGTGATTAAGTTTTTGAGCCGTTTGGGGTTGAGACTCTGGGGTTATGGGGTGCTCGAGTGCTCGTGCACTCTATAAAGAGACTGGTCGAGGGAGACCAGAGGGCTGGTCTATTCTTCGCACAGAGGATTAACATTGCCATTCAGCGCGGCAATGCGGCCAGCCTTCTGGGCACGCTGCTAGTCCAGATGCGGATAAATTTAATTTCAGTTAGTTTTTTAATTGTATATATGGTTAATAATGTAACTAATTTTTGTGACACCCCTGCGTCTGTATAGTTGTATAGGAGCGGCTGTTATGTATTATAAGTACGAATAGTTAGCTATAGTTTGAGTTTGGCGAGCCACATCAAAGGTATTCATCAGTCTAATGGAAGATATTATCCAATATATAATATGTTTATTATACATATATTAATATACAGTATAAAAACAGCTATTGAGCTAATTTGACAACTGATATCAGTGGTAAAGTCAAGTAGTTCGCTGCATGAATCGGCTCGACCGGTGAAATACCACGACGTAAGATCAGAAGATCGACGTAAAGTGGCTCATGTCGCGTTTCATTCGTTGAGAGAGGTAACCGGACGCCCACCTCCCTTCACCATCCTTTCCCATCCTACTTCCTTAAAGGTCAGCGCCGCAACTGTAACACTGTAGGTGTTGTAGGTGTCGCTGGGCGGCGCTGGTCACCTATCGTCAGCACGCTCGTTTGCAGTCCGATCCCATAAAAAAAACACTGAGTAGACACTAAACATGTCGTGAAGCTAATAATTTGAATAATTAAATATTTGATAATTAATATTTTGAACTGTCAATATATCTCAATAGTCTGGCTCACGGTAATAAGTATAGAAAGTCACAAGTCCTGTAATTTCCAGGTGTCGAGAACTCATTTGACTTAATAAAATTAAATCTAGAAAAACGGTGCGTAGACTTCTCGCTCCACTCTGCGCTAAAGAAATGAAAATTAAAAATAGCAGCCTATTAAATTATACGCGTATCAAATCAAACTGAAAATCACAACAAATAAAATAATGAATATTATAAATTTATATTGATTATAAGAATAAGAACAAATAAATTAATTACATTATTTACAATATATAAAATTAAAAAACTACCTGAAATCAAATTTCTCCGCATCTCGGTCTACTGGCAGCGTGCCCAGAAGACTGGCCGCATTGCCACGCTGAATGGCAATGCTAATCCTCTGTGCGAAGAATAGACCAGCCCTCTGGTCGCGAGAGGCTTCGATTAGCCTCTTTGCAAGATCTTTGTAAAGTGCACGAGCACTCGGACCCCATGTTCCCAAAGTCTCTATAAATTAAAATAAAACAGTTGTTATATATTTTCAAAAGTTAGATGCGTAAATGATTAGACGACAAATATTATTTATAATAATTTACTGTAATAAAACTTGGTATGACGTCACAAAACAATAAAACACGACAAATAAGCTCTATTATGCCGGAAAAATCAATTGGACCGATTTTATCACGATCAGCCCTCGAGTGTTGGCGATAAGGTTTGATAATATATATACTGATAAATATATCGACAACATTATGCAAACTGTATTGTATATATATATGTATGTATACATACATCATCATCATCATCATGAGCCCAGATTAGTCCACTGCTGAACGTAGGCCTCCCCCTTAGCGCGCCATAACTCCCTATCCTGTGCCAGCTGCATCCAGCGACTCCCGGCTGTTTTTATGAGGTCGTCTGTCCATCTAGTGGGGGGACGGCCTACGCTACGCATACCAACCCGTGGTCGCCACTCAAGAACTTTTTTTCCCCATCGGTCGTCAGTTCTTCGAGTGATGTGGCCTGCCCACCTCCACTTCAGCGTGCTAACTTTATGGGCTATGTCAGTTATTCTCGTACGTCTACGAATCTCCGTATTTCGGATCTTATCCCGTAGAGATATACCGAGCATAGCCCTCTCCATAGCACGCTGAGCGACTTTGAGCTTCTTAATACGGCCAGCATTAAGAGACCATGTCTCAGAACCATATGTCATCGCTGGTAACACACACTGGTCATAGACCTTGGATTTAAGGCACTGAGGAATTTTGGACGAGAAGATATGCCTAAGCTTCCCGAACGCTGCCCAGCCGAGTTGGATCCGTCGGTTAATCTCTTTCTCGAAGTTTGCTCTACCTAGTTGAATAGTTTGTCCTAGGTAAACATAGTGATCGACAACTTCGAGGATCGCATCTCCAACAGTTACCGGTACTTGAATGACATGGACATTGGACATGACTTTTGTCTTGTCCATATTCATTCGTAGACCCACTTGTTGGGATAACTTGTTAAGATCCTTGAGCATTGCACCCAGATCCTCCAGCGACTCTGCCAAGACCACGATATCATCGGCAAATCGAAGGTGAGTGATGTATTCGCCGTTGATGTTGATGCCTAGCCCGGTCCAATCTAGGAGCTTGAAGACGTCCTCCAATGCAGCGGTGAACAGCTTCGGAGATATAACATCTCCTTGTCTGACACCTTTCTGCAGTGGAATAGGCTCTGTACTCCCATCTTGGATTCGAACTGACATATTGGCGTTTCTATACAAACACTTCAGCACTTCGATGTATCGATAGTCAATTTGGCACCGCTGAAGAGACTGCAGCACCGCCCAAGTCTCGACGGAATCGAAGGCTTTCTCATAGTCCACAAACGCCAAGCATAGAGGTCGATTATATTCCTCGGTCTTCTCTATGATCTGGCGTAGAGTGTGGATGTGGTCTATGGTACTAAAGCCTCTTCGGAAACCGGCTTGTTCGGGAGGCTGGAAGTCGTCGAGTTTGCGCGAGAGTCGATTTGTAATGACTCTGGAGAACAGTTTGTAGACATGGCTCAGGAGCGAGATTGGCCTATAGTTTTTCAAGCGGGTCCTGTCACCCTTCTTAAAAAACAGCACCACCATACTCCTGGTCCATGCCTCTGGAACGTCGCCCCCGAGCACGACAGAATTGAAAAGCCTCTGAAGGGCTCTTAGAACCGGCTTAGAACATACATACATGCATATTATAGTAGATATTATGATTTTTATGCAATGTTCTGTTCGTAATGTTCTACTTAGGAACTGCTTAAAAGTATTGCTAAGTACATAAATAGTTATTTTTCCAATTCTAACTGCGCAAGTGGAAAAGCGAAAGAAAGCATGAGTCGGGGACGGCCACGACACATTGTATGGCCAAATTTTTTATGACAAGAGTCAATAATGCAGAAGAAACTAGTGCAGTGGGAGCGTAAGATGCTCAAGACGTCTTAATAGTGAAAATCAAAAACCGATAGATGATATAGAAGTCGAGGACGGCCTCGAAATAATTTCCATGCGTCTTTGAACGAGTCTTTGTTGACGGTGATGTCAGAAGGAGCCTTAAAAATCGTCGAGTGTATATGACAAGAGTTATGAAAGTCAATGATGCGAGTGAGGTGTGTAAGAATCGTACCATATGTCGATCTGTTACCTCTAACTACCCCGCAAAGAATTTAGCGTGATGTTATGTATGTTTAAGTAAATATGGGACTTCACGCCTATAATAGTCGATGATGTAGCTATAGACAATTCCGCCTCGGCAGGCCAAATCTTTTGTTACAAGTCATTCCATGGGCCAGAAGTTCAGATATCGAGTAAATCGATTAAAATAAATATAATTAGCCTTTTTTCCGATTGACATTAAATTGACATTGACATTTTTTCCGATTTTTCACTTTTAAAGCTTTTCACTTCGTTCTATCATGTGTTAAATTGAACAAGCTATTTTTTGGAAATCAGTGCTATATTTAATTACATTACACTGCAAAAATATTATCTTATTATGTCAAAGGGACTTCCCTTTTTGCAATGTGTTGCAGAACATCCCCCTAGCAAGTGGGTGCCAGAATTGCACCAATATGTTGTATGTCAGTAAGGGCAGAGGGATGAAGGGGCGGCATGGTCGGCTACGTCACGGCATAATGGTTAGTTGGAATTTATGCGTCTGCTAGGGGGTCACACGTGCGTTGAGGTAGGGTAACCGTCGTAGTAATTATGAACTGTATTTGTATAATTTTTACATTAATTTGTATAATAAATTTAGAGGTCGCCAATTCGAATCCACGCCAAAAGAATTATAGAACGTTTTGCATAGTCATACTTACAGATAAAATTACGATTTCTAATTAAAAAAGTGTAACATTACTTCACGCCAAGCTGGGTAGGCAGAGAGAAAACGGTCATAAGGCATGATTATTACACCCGTCACTTGTTTCTTTGACTTTGAAGACATTCACAAATAAGACGTTTTAAGCTTTATTGTCGCTGCTTACTTCTACTTAAAGGTGTGCAGTTAAAATTAAACGGCGAAAATTTCCATACAGTACGATCCGAAAAACTGTTTCATTTTCTCTTAAAATCTAATAAAATTGTAAGTGATTTTGTTGATGTAATATAACGAAATTAAACAACGCAATATTTTGGCTCATTTTAATAAACGGTCGCTGTTGCACGTCCGCATATTCTCGCACATTTTTCCTTGTACCCGGCAGAGATTCTGTCGTGTAAGTAGTGAAATGCTTTAAAAGGGCTGCATATTAAAATGAAAACTGAAAACTACCTATAAAAATACTCAATTTGAAGTATTTTAACAATAAATGTGTGTATTATATTTTCAGCACAAAATAAATACGCTGACAGTTCTTACATTATGAGGCATATCAGATGCATGATATTGAATTATTATTTTTAGTTTGAATCTGCCTCAAAATATTGATATAAAAAAACATATTAAAGAAAGATTTTTTACATTAAAATCTGCACCAACTTGTTTGCCAATTGGGTGAATAAGCGTAACCAATGATCCATAATAAAGGATTTTCTATTCTGCATTTGGACTATTCGTTAAAAGCTTTGGAAGTATGGCTATTGAAGCTTTCGTTTACGAATTCCCAATACAAAGAGGTCCTTGTACACATCTATACCTCTATGCAATCCCTTCAAACCTTTGTCCAAGGTATCCCTAACACGCCAGGCTAGCCAAATAAAGGCTATAAATGAAGTGCTTTATTTTAAATGCCGGTCACCTGTTGACTACGGTAATGGAAGTGATGTTTCAGTAATTTTGTTTTAACAAACAAAGCGTTCTACGATATGGGGGAACATATAAAAGCGTAGACATTTTGGGAAAATGGGAAAAATGTTCTACTCTGGTAGAGTTTTATTTCGTATAACTGATGTTTTTTTTTAGAATTAGTTTTATCGTAAGAGAAAAATAGTATCGGTGGTCCAGTGCTCAAGCACCCCGTTTCTTAATCAAGAGGTCTGGTGTTCTAATCCTGGCTCACACCAATGATTTTTCGAAGTACCTTATGCTACTGTGAAAAATATCGATAGCTGAAAACTTTGAGCCCGGTATGGGAATAGGTTCGCCACCTATTCCATTTGGGACGTAAACATAACGACGAGACGAGGTCTAACACCCGATTCCTACATCTTCGGGTAGAAAAAGGCGTGAAGTTATGTATGTATGTTAGTTATATCGATCGACTAAGTTTTCTAGACTCGATTATTCTTTGACCCTTCATTAGTTAGAAGAATTTTAACACACGTTAAGAAAATTAAATGTGTAACATTTATGAATTATAGTTATGTAAGAGCCTAATAAGCCTTTATATAACCTGGACTAAGAGAAAAGAAGAAAGTCTATGAAAATATCTTTCATCCTTATACTGGTTTTCACTCACTGTTATAGAAATAGAATTACTTTTGCAGTCATAACATATAATTCAGGCTTTTAATGTACATCACATAGATATTGTCTATTCAGAGTTAAGTAGTTAGAGTTAGACATTGATCTGCACCTGTGAGCGAGAAAAATCAACGCCCCCTATAAGCTTTTGCTTCCAAAAACTGTCATTGTGATATAAATTATACGGCAGTTATACGCTTTAATAAATAGCGTATTCTTCGTCGTTAGGGGTGTTTGGCATACACCAAAAAAAATCAGAAAATCAGCTTCGTATTGCGTCCGATTTTAACCGAAAGTCTTTTAGTCCGAAACATAAACGCGCTATGCAAAACATTGTAAAATGTATATTCATTTTGAAGATTATGCAGTGTCGCTTACTTGAAATACACGTCTTTAAATTACAACGGTAGGTAGTTAAAAAGTAGTATCTTGTTTTAAATAAGTGATGTTTTTGTGAATCAATCGAATATGCTAAATATATAAACCAAGATTATCAACGTGACGTATTTGTAGGCGTTTTTGAAATTGATTTTCAGTTGGTGTGTGACGTGTTGGTGTGTGTACTTTTAAAGCTGGTCTTCTGTTATTACTTTTTGGTGTCATCGATTTATGATATAGGAGGCGCTGGAGTCACCGTTTCACCACAACTGGCAACGGCGCGTGTGCGTTCCTAATCGGCTGTCAACTCGTTACACTGCCTATAACGAATCCTAGTTAGGGCCACTAAACATATCAACGAATCATACAAAAAATGTATGTTGTTAAGCACAAAACGCAAGAATAACTCGACTGGGTTAGTTGTTTTTTTTCCTTAAATCATCTATGCACAGTGGAATTTTAGATATTTTTTTATCTAAACTTTCAGTGTGCTCCAATTTGATCAAAAATGTATAGTCGGGCTTTGTTGTTACTTTATTAACTTTGTTATTTTTATTTATTTCTCATAGATTAAAATAACTTTTTATTTTGTTATTTTTGTTTTGGGTTATCTTTGTTATTTTTCTCGGCAGCCAGTAATCAATTAAATGTTTTGTTTTAGTACTTTTTTCTCTAACGGCAGAACGCGTGTAAATTTTGCTTGCTCACATGCTCACAATCGCTAATTTCGTGGGCCATCCTAATTCGTCCCCGCTAGTTAGTAATTCCTTTTGCACGGAGCTGACTCCGTGACGAATTGACTTTTTTTTTCGAAAATCCAGAGGCAGGTTTTCAATAATACACAAACATACACTTGATCTATAAGTTGTGCATTGTTACACTATGACATTTCATGGATAATTGGCTTACAAAGTGTATAGTAGTAACAACAACAAATAAACATTTCTATAGCAATAATTTTAATTACAGTTTACAGTTGTTGTGGCAATAGGTGGAAATTCTCAACGATTTTTAATCTATATTGATGTATAACTACTTATTTATTTCTTAAATTTTTGCGAATCACATTCATAACATTGCAACAAGTTTTTGTGGATTTTATCGCGTTTATTTAGAACTTATTTTCTATTTATTTCCCGACGTTTCGAACTCGTGAAAATGATCTCTGTAAAGAGTTTGAAACGTCGGGAATTAAATAGAAAATGAGCTCTAAATAAACGCGTTATAATCCATAAAAAGTGGTTTAAATTTATAACTTGTTACCTATATCGTAATAGTTTTAGTAATAAATTTAATACCAAACTTTTTCTACCACCTATCCTGTTGAACTATTTGTTTAGTGAAGCTCGTGAACTAAAAATAAAATATATATCCAAATATATTAATTCAAAATAAAAACATAACATAACATAACTTCACGCTTTTTCTACCCGAAGGTGTAGCCTCGTCTCGCCGTTATGTTTACGTCCCAAATAGAATAGGTAGCCAACCTATTGCCATATCGGGCACAAAGTTTTCAGTCATCGATATTTATCACACATAACTTTTCGAAAACAATTTCGAAAAGTTATTGGTGTGTGCCGGGATTCGAACCAGCGATTTGTTGATTCAGAAGCGGGATGCTCGACCACTGGACCAAAGCGAGACCAAAAATTCAAAATAGCTTTATTATTTTAGGTTAACAGACAGGTTCTTATCATGATAGTCCCTACACTCTGAATCGGGCGCAAATGCGCAAATAATAATTATTAATGTTTATATTTTAACAATAGTATCCGGCTGGTGAAATAACACAACCTCACAAAAAATCGACGTCGCGACGTCTAGGTGCTCATGCCGTATTTCCTTCGGTAAAGGAGTTATTCGGAGGCAAACTTCCCTTTCTCCTCTATTCCCATCCCAGTTCCTATCCTATTTTAAAGGCCGGTACCATAACTGTAACACTATCTGTGTTGCAAGTGCCTATGGGTGGCGCTTTCACTCACCACCAAGTGAACGAGATATAACACACATTCAAATGATCAAGTTAGTCTCATGAATGACGACGAGTTACTTAATTATGATTATAAATTTTTGATCCTAATATTTATTTAAAAAACTAAGCTGCTAACTAGACATAACTTTACGCCAAGTCCCTTGCGAAGTAGGCAGGGAGAACAGGGGGCCTATTATGAGCTCTTAATTCTAGCCAGCCAACGCGCTGCCTGCGAATTCGTATTATTAACGACTAATTTCAGCTAGTCTAGACTTTTTTTATGGGATAGGAAGGCAAACGAGCAGGCGTGTCACCTGATGGTAAGCAACCAACGCCGCCCATGAACACTGGTAATACATATAGCGTTACTGTTGCGTTGCCGACCTTTAAGGGATAGGGGACAGAGGATAGGGAGGGATGGGGAAGGGGGGTGGGCTTCCGTGTACCTCTCTCACCGAACGAAACGCGGCATAAGCCAATTTACGTCGATCTTCTGAGAGGTTGTGGTATTTTACCGGTCGAGCCGGCCCATTCATGCAGCGAACTGCTTGGCTCTACCACTGTCTCATAATTAACTAAATGGGATTAGTCGTTGATAAATCGAATTTAGAGTGTATTTGACCGTGACTACTCGTCACCCACTAACTGAAATTATGAGGTCATGGAAGGTGTGCCGTAGCCGTCATCGACTCCTACAACCATCCGCTTTTGAATTGTAGGTATATCTGCTTAGTGAATCTTGCATCATCCATTCTTTCTGCATATCCGATCCTACAAAATATGCCCCGTCTTACTCAAATAGATATCTCATACAGACATAGAATATTGTTCGTGGAAAGTGGAAGTATCATGTCACTGGTGTAATTTATTATAGACATTATTAAAAAATAATTTCTTATTTAGTATATTGTAATTTGCGTGTACGACAATATGTTTTACAGGCTGGGTGATTGGTATTCACCCCAGTAGTATTGTGGGCTGCAACCCCACACGGAGTCGGCTTGCGATACATTCCATGGCACACGTGTTCCGCACCCTGACTTATGATAAAATATAAAGGCCATATTCAAATTAATTTTTGGTCAATATTGTCTTGATCATTAAAATTTATTTAACATAGTATTTTTAATTGTCTCGGTGGTCCGGTGGTCGAGCACACGGCATCTGAATCCAGAGGTCGCGGGTTCGAAGTCCGACACACAGCATTGACTTTTCGAAATTAATTTCGAACGTTACGTGTGATAAATATCGATGACTAAACACTTTGTGCCCGGTATAGCAATAGGTTCGCTGTTAAGCCTTCGAGAACAAAAAGGCTTGAAGTTATGTTATATGTCAATATCCGTATTCATTTGTAATCATTATCTAAACTATTATCATTGTCATCAAGAGTTTGTTTGTTTGAATGAGCTAAACTCGATTCGAATTGAAAAAACGTTTTTGTGTTCGATCGTCTGTTTATCGAGAAAGGCTTCATGCTGTGATCAATACCAGTACTAATATTTAGGTAACAGAATAAAATATAACGGTACTAACTTATCACAATTGCAAGTCATAAAAGTTTGACGATTGTCTAACTTATATTGCCTATCGCGATATACTTAGTCGGGCCATAAATACTGTTACAACTAAAAATAAAAAAATATTACATTTGAATTTGGAACCTGTCATTTTTATACGATTGTTCATTTTCATTGTGTTTTCTCGTTTTGGCGCCAATACATTCGGCGGTGATTCCATCGCGGTGATTGCATTACACAAAGTAGGTATGGAGCCAAATGCAATTTTTAAAACTCTCCATACACTTGGTATTAGTCAAATGTTTGTGTACCGGGCTATTAATAGGTACAATGAGACCTCCTGTGTTTGTGACGGAAAAAGACCTGGCCGTGCACGTAGTGTTCGTACGAAAAAGCTGGTCAAAGCAGCAAGGGAAAGAATTCGAAGAAATCCTGTCCGCAAGCAAAAGATTTTATTTCGGGAGATGAAGATAGCACCTAGAACAATGTCGCGTATTTTAAAAGATGACTTAGGACTTGCAGCCTATAAGAGGCGTACTGGTCATTTATTTACTGATAATTTAAAAAAGAATAGGGTGTTAAAATCTAAACAACTACTCAAGCGATACGCAAAGGGAGGTCACAGAAAAATATTGTCTACGGATGAAAAAGTTTTTACAATTGAGCAACATTTTAACAAACAAAATGACCGTATTTATGCTCAAAGCTCTAAGGAAGCTTCCCAATTAGTTGACAGAGTGCAACGTGGGCATTATCCGACTTCAGTGATGGTTTGGTGGGGTGTTAGTTACGAAGGAGCGACTGAGACATATTTTTGTGAAAAAGGTACCAAAACATCGGCACAAGTGTATCAAGATACCATTCTTTAAAAGGTAGTCAAGCCCCTTAACAACACCATGTTCAATGACTTCATTAGAGCTGAAGACTGGCCGTCGTCTAGTCCCGATCTTAATCCACTGGATTATGATTTGTGGTCAGTTTTAGAGAGTACGAGAGTACTCTAAACGTCATAATAATTTAGAGTCCCTAAAACAATCCATACGATTGGCAGTGAAGAATTTTCCCATGGAAAGAGTGCGTGTTTCTATTGATAACTGGCCTCAACGTTTAAAGGCCTGTATTGCAGCCAATGGAGACCACTTCAAATAAGCTTTTTATATTTTATATCGTTTTATATTTATCTATTAAAGTAAGACACTGTAAAAGTAATAAATGTTATTTGCAATTGAAAAAAAAATTGATTCTTTGTTTCAATATTTATGGCATGACAAAGTATATGGGCTGTCTAGCACAATAATTCTTCAATTAGAACGAAGTAGTTCCTGATATTTGCGCATTTAAACAAACATGAAAACTCTTCAGCTCTGTAATATTGGTATAGACTACGACAAATAGTGGGACTCCGGGTACCTCTCTCACCGAACGAAACACGGCATGAGCCACTTTACGTCGATCTCCTGAGAGCTCGTGGTATTTCACCGGTCGAGCCAGCCTATTCACGCAGCGAACTGCTTGGCTCTACCACTGTTAAATATATTTCTTATCTTATAAACTTAAATCTATATTTTCCAACACGTAAATAAGTTGCCTCGCAAATTGGCATCAAAAGTAGAAAATGAAAAAGTAATTGAATTCCGAGCTGAAGAGTGAAATAAGAAAAAAATATATAATCAGAGAGTCTCCTATTACTTTTTTTTGAAATCTTTTGAACTACCAAAACCTTAGCAAGAAACGCCCACCTGGCTGGCTCACTGATTTTCGGTTAGAAGGCGGCTGGAGACGTCGGGAAACGAAGCGGTGGGGAAGCAAGCAGAGAGGGGGGTGTCGTATTTCACAATTAAATTTTTCTGGCGCGATCTCGGCGAGTGTGTACGCCAAGCAACGCCGCCACACTGGTATCGGGGTGGGGTGCCACCGATTCTCAAACTGTTAAAATATAGAGTATATATTATTTTCATTGTTCAGTGACATTTTTAAGTTTTCCAGAATTTGATGTGAACCATATTGTTTTGCAGTTTGTAAGTTCTAAGATCTTATCTTAAGGACCGAAAATAAATAAAATACGTTTTGATCCCAAAAAATACGAAAATATTATTGACGCATACACTTATTAATAACTTACTAAACTATTATTACTATTCTATCTACTGATAATTACAATTATTATAATTGGTTTAAGTTTAATATGTCTAATTAGTAATGTCAGAAAAATATCCGTGAATTTTACTCGAGGCCACTTGCCTAAGAATTAATTTGTCTTATCGGCTTAGCTTTTTCTTATATTGCTTTCATAACACTTAAGAAATGACCTACAATTAGTAAGTTACATAGTAGTTTTAGTTTAACACTAAAATCGCACAGTAACATATATCATATCCAAAAGAAATCCAGGTAAAGTGTAAGTGTAAAGTCCTCCAAAAATCTATATAAACTTTGGGTAGCGCTGTCACCTAGTTTAATATCGCAGTGGCGGCGACACGGCGTCACGTGCACTCTCGCAAAGATACACTTACACAAGCACGCACGAACACACACATACACATCCCTGGTACACGTGTCCGTGTGACCTGTCTCATATCAACGGCCTATCATAACAACCCAGTGGAATCAATGTCACCCGGCCAGCAAGGGCATTGCGTAGACGAACTAAAATCTTATATCTTTAAACGAGCAAAAAAAAAACAAAAGGTAACAAAAGGCGTGAAGTTATGTTATGTTAAACGAGCAATTCTTGTATATAAATAAGTATATATAATTGGAATCTCGGAATTGGCTCCAACGATTTTCATGAAATTTAGTATTTAAGGGGTTTCGGGGGCGATAAATCGATCTAGCTAGGAATCATTTTTAGAAAATGTCATTTTACCGTGTTTTATCGATAATCAACTTAAAAATAAAATAAAATATACATATATATTATATCTATAAAATAAAATATATATATATCTTTTCTGTCAGTACGATCGAAAAATATTATTCCTATTTCATCATTTTATTAGTACCTATGTAATTCGTACTTAAATATAACTTCAAAAAACACGATTTATAAAAAAAAATATACCGAGCAAAGCTCGGTCATCCAGGTACTTACTATACATAATACTTGAACAAAATGTTATATCTGCCATAGATTAGAATATTAACATAACTTTCCGCTAAAACTTTTCTACCCGACGGTGTAGGCAGCGGCTGTTAAGCCTCGTCTCGCCGTTATGTTTACGTCCCAAATGGAATAGGTGGCGAACCTATTGCCATACCGGGCACAAAGTTTTCAGTCATCGATATTTATCACACATAACTTTCCGAAAACAATTTTGAAAAGTCATTGGTGTGAGCCAGTGTCAGGATTCGAACCACGACCTCTGGATTCAGAATCCGTGTGCTCGACCACTAGGCCACCGAGACACCTGAATATATATCCAGTACCTTGTAATTTAATAGAAATGTATCACAATATGATTCATTGCAATTAAATGAAAATCAAACTTATATTATAAAGATAATCCAATGACAACGACTCTATATATGCTTCCTTACCTTAAATATATATGCATATTTGTTAAACACACGTATTTATTTATTTACCTTCCTTTAAATCACATACAAATAGCATTAAACGGATTAAATAAAATAAGAGAAAAAAAAAAACAAAACTAAACATCAAGTGCATCGATCAAAAACAATTTGTGCTTTAACACAACAGAGCAAGGCTAAGAATTAATTAACAACAAGACGGTCTGTCCAAAATAATTTATTGTCCAAATCGGTTTGGGGGTTGTATTGCAGGGGTCCGTAACAGGTGGTGTAATACGCGAGACTGATCAACCCTAATATTAAGGGATGAGTTTTTAGTAACAATACTTTCGTGCCAATACATGATATGAAAGGATTTTTATTCTGCAATCGTTGATTGCGGTGTTAGCTTAGATGCAGTCTGTTATAAAACAAGTGAAAAAATTATTTACTAAACTGAAATGTAACTAAAGAAAAAGGGTTTTTAGTTATTTACTAAAAGTATTACTACGATTAAAATGTGTAAATGCAAGTAATTTGCAGATTGTAGCCATTATTAGTAGCTCCTATTGATCTGCAACCGAACTAATAAACAATGCTAAGCCCCTAAGCCATCGGAACTACTTACATATAAATACACATACATACACAACTTCACGCCAAATCCGTCGCGGGGTAGGCAGAGAGAACAGAGCGCCATAAGGCACGATTATTACACCCCTCACTCGCTTCTTTGACTTTCATAACTCTTTTCATGCACGCCCGTCGATTTCTGAGGCTCTTAAGATCACCTTCCTCCAGAACACGTTCTATTTGGTCATGGAATGTGTGTCTTGGCTGTTCTCGACTCATCCACTGTCGCATCCATCCGGTTTTGCATTGTATATCTGCTTTGTCAATCTTGCATCATGTATTCTTTCTGCATGTCAGCTGGTTAATAATCTATAGGGGTAACCCTTTGCCAGCACAAGTGTGCGAGACGTGATCGCGAATGTGTTAGCTGTGTTCATCAATTGTAGCAGATGAATTGGTGTCACACTATCCAACGCCGTAGATTTATATATGTATATACTGATCAAAATATAGTACAAAAATGTATATTGGTGTTGGACCATATTAATTAAGTGTAAAAAATATAGCTAACAACCAATTTTTAAATGTACCAAATATGCACAGGTTTTTTTTATAAAATAGGTACTGTCATAGTTTACATGATTTCAGAACATTTTTATTTATAGTCTAGTTAGTCAAGTGGTCGAACACCCCACTTCTGAACCAAGTAATCGCGGGATCGAATCCTCGCTCACACCTACGACTTTTCGAAATTCTTTTTGAAAGTTATCTGTGATAAATATCGATTACTGAAAACTTTGTACCCGGTATGGCAATAGGTGCGCCACCTATTCCATTTGGGACGTAAACATAACGGCGAGACGAGGCTTAACAGCTACTGCCTTAAAAAGGCGGGAAGTTATACCAAGCTTTACTCCAAAAAAGGCAAGTGTTTTACTCATATTAGTCGAATGATATATAACGCTTTACGGGTAAAAAAAAAAACGATTTGACGAAGTAATCACGTTTTCCCATATAAACTTTGCCCCCCGCCTTTTTTCTTTAAAGTAATAAGTAGAATTACTTGTAGATGTTTGGTTTTTAATTTCTTATTAGCTTTGAAATGGAATGTTGAAATGGAATTAGTCTTGGTGGTCCAGAGGTCGAGCAACTCCTGAATCACGTAGTTGCGGGTTCGCTCACACCTATTATTATTATTATTTTGTTCGAAATTCTTTTCGAAAGTAATGTGTGATAAATATCGATGACTGAAAACTTAGTGCCCGGTATGGCAATAGATTCG
The DNA here is from genome assembly GCA_905147225.2 of Euproctis similis. Classification (NCBI taxonomy): domain Eukaryota; kingdom Metazoa; phylum Arthropoda; class Insecta; order Lepidoptera; family Erebidae; genus Euproctis; species Euproctis similis. Next base: position 8,793,014 of record LR990107.1, read on the forward strand.
CCACCTATTTCATTCGGTACGTAAACATAACGGTGAGTCGAGCCTTGACAGCCACCTTGGGGTAGATAATGGCGTGAAGCTATGTTATGGTATAAAATGCAATGTCCAAATTAAATAATTCAAAAAGAAATTCATATAACCCTACGAAATAATTTCTTTTGCTACAATCAAATAATGGGCTGATTTTCTTCGACACTTATATATCCAATATCATTACATAGTATAAAACAAAGTCACTTTCCGCTGTCTGTCCCCTTATATGCGCATAACTTTAAAACTACGCAACGGATTTTGATGAGTTTTTTTTAATAGTTAGAGGGTGTCAACGGAGTGGTTGTGATCTATAATTCATGTATAGTGTAGTAAAAAAAAGTGATGATTTTCAAGATTTAGAAGTTTAATCGCAAACGCTGCCTGAACCCTAAGTGATAAATCAAAATAATGTACTACATTATTATACACCTTTAAAAGTTCTACAAAAAAGTCCACCAGGGCATATGTCTATCTATCTCTAAGGGATAACCCACAATGACCACTTTTATTTTTTAACTTTTTACGAGAAATAATGGCCTATTTACGAAGCGATTTGAAACATTACAGCATTAATATTATTCCAATTAAGTGTCTCATATAAATTGTGCATGTAATATTGATGATCCTGGCCCCTTACAGTATGCAATTTAAACGAATATGTACGAAGATATTGCTGTATTAACATAGCGGGACAGCAGTTAAAGCCGATAAAGCCGATAAATAGCACAAACTGATTTACTCACTTATTACTTTTGATGCGGAACAAAGTTCGCCGGGTCAACTGGTTAAAATGTAAAATCGTGCTTATAGTATAATCATAGCGCGTTGATATTGGGATTGGAATAGCCGCCGTCTTGGCGGTGGTGACGTAGTGCAAGAGTCAGTGTCAGTACCGTTTGCAACGTTTTGAACCGCATACTATTGAGTTTAAATTGTTATTGTTGAATTTATAACTATATATAATAAATATATAACTTTTGTGATTTATTTATTGTTAAACATACTCGTTAAAATAAGTAAGAAAGTGATTAAAAGTCGTGCGTTTTTTGAAGCGAGTAACGTCACGCAGCTATTATTGGGACAAGGTTCCATCACAATATGAACGCGCAATAGTAGTAATATAATCCTAATCTAATCCTAAAATTTTTCTTATTCCTTGTTTTCCAATAATATTTTTATAAAAGTAAGATAAATTAATATAGTTATAAATTAATTATAACAGCGGTAGAGCCAAGCAATGAGTGGGCTGGCTCGACCGGTGAGATACGACGACTTCTTTGAAGGTCGACGTAAAGTGTAGTGAGAGAGCTGATCGTTTTCCCACGTATCCCATAAACATAATAATATCTAATAAAAATAACGGTCTGTAAGGGAGTAGGATGGGAAGGGAGGAGGAGAGGGGTTGGCCTTCTCACCGAACTAAACGCGTCATGAGCCACTTTAATTCGATATATATATCATAGAGCCGCGATCTAACTAAAAATCAGGGATTCTAAAGAAAGCCTGATTTTTTTAAAGAAGGAAAGTTGTGAGGAATAGTGACATAATTTGATTTCTGTGCGTTGTTCATTTTTAATAGTAGCAAAGTGAGTTGACTAATATCGATTTAGCAGCTTAACTATAATTAGATTATTGAGCAGATGACAATGTAATGTAGAATCTTCCACCCAGGAGCGGCGCATAAGCCGATTACTAGCATCCATCTGTTACATATGATCACAGGAGCACTTTTATTTTATATAAACATAGCGCTTCATATAATTGTAAGTTACACGCTCGTTGACTTTTATTCAATTATCAAATCATTGAATAATTTGTATAACAAATTATAAAAAAAATGAAACATTACCGGGTGTCATCTCGATAGTACAGTGTGAAGTGTCAAAAAAATGGCATTAGGTTCTGCCAACTAATCCATTTGGGATGGAGAAATTCGCCGAGTTAAGGCTTATTAGTGGATTTCTATTTGTTTGGGTAGCAAAATAGCGGGTAGAGTCCCTCCGAGTGGTAGATGTGAAAGACGAATATATAAAATAACTAGCTGACCCGGCAAACGTTGTCTTGCTGAAAAATAAAATTTAAAAATAGGGGTTGATCGTAGGGGGTTGAAAATTTAGGGTTGTATGTATTTTTGTATACCGTTTTATAAAAAAAATAAGAAACAGAAATATGTCGAAAAATTAAAAAAAGATATTGAGGGGTGGGCTACCCTTGTGATTTAGGGGGATGAAAAATAAATGTTGTCCTATTCTCAGACCTACCCGACACGCACATAAAATTTCATGAGAATCGGTCAAGCCGTTTCGGAGGAGTTCAATTACGCACATCTAGACTCGAGAATTTTATATATTAGATGAATTAAATGGGTATCAAATCATATTAAAAATACAAGGAAATGAAATGATTAATATTACAAATTAATATAGAGCAACAAGCGATAGAATGACGCACTTCGCTGCATGAATTGCCCGGCTCGACTGATGAAATACCATTCCCTCTCAGAATATCGATATAAAGTGGTTCCTGCCGCGTTTTGTTCGGAGGGAGAGGTATCCGGAGGCCAAGCCCACCTCACTTCCGACACCTTTCTTATTCCATTTTCGAGGCCAGCAACTGTAAAACTATTTGAGTTACAGGTGTCTTTGGGCGGCGTTAGTCGCTTACCGACAGGTACCTTTCCAATAAAAAAAAAAGCAAGTATTTCAGGTAATTTCACTTTGATACAAGACGCAAGAGTACCAGTAATTTAATAATTTTCCTCTCTGCTTACGCCGCAAAGAAATAGAGGTCAGGTTCTGTTGTTGATTGTTGTGGTGGAAGCAATATAGATAAATATCGTTGAATGACAACTTTGTGCCTGATGTTTAGTGTGTGTAATATAATCATAAATTAAAAATATGGTTTACAGCTTAAGCTGTTCTCATTGAGTACAGTTTCATAAGTTTGTAACTAAACTCTGGGAATTCCGAAAATTATTCCAATAATAAAAAAATATTTTTGTAATATCAATAATACAATAGTCAAAATATCACTACGTACTACTAGATGTGTCAGTACGATGTAAAGTCAAGCTACCAGAATTTCAAACTAACTTATTAGGTTACGGGTTTTTAGGTAACCCATATGAGAGCGTTAAACGTTAAATTCCCGGAAATCGCGTTACAAGTTTCACTTTATTCTTTATCTAGTTTCCATATGTAGAGTTCTTTTTAAACGTTAAATATACTTTAATGTCCAACTCTACAAACATTCTTGCTCATTATAAATATTTGTACCAGGGATCGAATCCGCCGAGTTCTACCAAGCAGTTCCTTTGGCCTTGGTCTCTGCCATTGGTATAGATTTTATATGTTGCCTGTATATACAAATGTATAAAATGAAGGTAGCAATAAATTTAATAAATAACATACTGATTTAAGTAACAATTATTTTCTGAATAATGTGTCTTTGGGTAGGCGATAACTGTCAAAACTGTCAAATCAAAAGTTTGATTTAATAAATAAATTCGTCAAAATTTGTATATTCCCAGTAAACAAAAAGAACGGACAGGTGCTCAAACGCGTTAAATAATTATAAGTTATTATAGCTTTTTAACAGAATCACGATTAGCATTTTATTAATCCTGAAATGTTAATTATATTGAAATAAATTAACGGGACTCGCATTAAATGACTCCGAGCCGGTTTAATTCCTGATGATTAAACATGAAGTGGATATTTAAAATAGATATTTTGCTGGAGGACCGATTAAAAGGGCCAATTTTAAATATAAATTGCTTGACTAATTTATGCCGTATAAGTAGCTTTTTTTTATCAACCCGATAGAGCTTTACTGTCCTTACTCTATGTATATACCAAAATACCTATTTATAGTCTCGGTAGTCTAGTGGTCGAGCATCCCGCTTCTGAATACAGAGGTCGCAGTTCGAATCCTGACACTGGCTTACACCAATAACTTTTCGAATTTGTATTCGGAAGTTATGTGTGATAAATATCGACGACTGAAAACTCTGTCCCCGGTATGGCAATAGGTTCACCACTTATTCCATTTGAGATGTAAACATAACGGCGAGAATAGGCTCAACAGCCGCTGCCTACACTTTCGGGTAACAAAGGCGTGAAGATATGTTATATGTATAAGACCTTCACAGTGTGTTTTTAGTCTTGTACATACGTAGAATATATACTTAATGTACATACATAATTTCACGCCTTAAATACTAGCTTTGAGGTAAGCAGAGAGAACAAAAAGTTTAAAGTCACGATTATTGCACACCTCACTCGCTTCTTACATTGCTCTTGTTATCAATTTCGTCAAGGAAAGTATGGCGTGGACGTTTTCGACTCCTCCGTCCTTCAGTTTTCGTACAGTATATCTGCTTAATCAATATTGCCACCTTGAATACCATTATATTTAGGTAAATATATATCGTGGTATTGTGAAAATTCCATCAAATAAAGGTCAAACTAAATATAAATTGCAGAAGGATTACTGTGCACAAGTCTAACGAAATAATGATTTCCCTAGTAGCGTTACTGTGAAGAATTTCCCACCATTTAGTATAATGCTTTAATAAATAATTCATACGTTAGGTGACAATGTTAAGCCATTGCAGAGCTTCTATTTAATTTGTGGGCTTTCACCGACACCCCACAGTTGGAATTAATGCGTTAACATTTATAAATCTAATATATAAATCTAAATATGATATCTTCTTTTTGTGGTTGTTTTCTGGTAGCTTAAAATGTAATAATCATTTTTGATTCAGATTTCCAGCCACATTATTGAGTCACAAGTTTGCGTTAGTATAAAGTAATTCGTATATTGAATTTTATTTTATTATATTGGTATCAACAACCAGAAAATAGAATGAAAAAATTCAGACCTTTTTTATCGTTTTTCGCCTTTTTCTACCCTTCTCCATAGATTTTCAATTCCAAAATAGAGCAGACGGCGATCGACAGACATTTTCCACAAATAACTTGGAGAAAGAGTTTTAGGAATTCATTGGCGTGAACCCGGATTCGATCCGGCGACTTCTTGATCAGTCGACTCAAAATTCATAACGTTCACCGACAAGTGACAAAATTATTAACTTTAAAGGCACTTTAACGGCAAATACAATGTCACCCTTATATTATTTGAACGATTGAACTGTGTATGGATACAGTTTGGCCGCGTGTCGCCGCTGGCGTGCAGTGTGCACGCGCCCTTAAGCCCTGGCGGGCGTCTGCCTCCACTAAACGTCAAACGTCGCGGCCGATTGATAAGTCGTCTGGTGTGCGCGCGCCCTTGTTTGCCCACGTTTTATTAGCCCGTGGGATGTTGGGCATTGTTGCTCACGAGTAAATAAGTATGTCAATTCGATCGCTCTATGAGAAATTGTTTCCTCTGTGATTTTATTGTTCAACAAATACCAACATTGTATGTATCTGTAATTGCAATTCTCTACTATAACGACGCTGCACAGATACATACCGCTGTAGGTACTGATACCTATTTCATAACTAAATCTATAAAGTTCAACTACGAGTCAGTCGGACTCAAAACAATATAATCGAACAAAATCGATAGTCTCTATATTATAGAAGTTTCTAACAATCTGGTACCTATGCTATGCCACTGCACTACGCTCCATATTTGTTCTTAGAATATTGCAATATTATTAGAATTTCGTAATAGACTGAGAGAAAGAAGTTAAAGATTACATACATTATAATCAATACATCATAGACTTGTAACATTGTACATTATCAGAAACGTATACATCATTAATTAAATTTAATACAATACAATACAATTTAATACAATACAAGCCTCTTGTTAGACTATTGATGATTGACAATACTAAAAGTCTAGACTGACATATCAACTGCATTATTTCAGTAAAGTATTTCTATTTTAGTGATAAAAATGAATTCTAATATTCCCATGCAACAAATAAATAATATAAATTTACATGTACAAAATTAATATATTCTTTCTTATCCAAAACAATCACAATGATAAAAGCACCTGTACAAATATAGGGTTTGTGTCGTCTATCATTCGCTAAACAAATATTCGGATTTCGATAAAACTGCAGTGACACAATGTTTCTGTTCCAAATATACTCGTACTACCGTCAGAGGGCGTGGAAGATGTACGAAGTAGAGAAGACGAAATATATACCTCATGGTGCTCATCAGATCCAAAATACATAGATAGCTCTAAATGTCAGCTCGCTCGTCACCTCGATCTGGAGGTGGGCAAGCCACATCACGCGAAGAACGGATGACCGCTTGGGAAGTTCTTGATTGGCGGCCACCGATCGGACTGCGCATCGTTGGCTGTCTCTCTAATAAATGGAATGACGACCAAATAAAAGTAGCAGGCAGCAAGTGGCACAGGACCGGGAGTTTTGGCGTGTTAAGGGTTAGGCCTACATTCAGCAGTGGACAGATCTGGGCTGATGATGATCATGATGATCATGATATCATGTATTGCTCCGCTTTGAAAGCTAGAGGGCACTGTATTTATGGCGTTCAAAACAACGAACATTACCTAGATATTAGTATCTGCAGATCAATCTATCTAGGTTTAAAACACATTATTTGTTAGAATAAGTTTGCCCACTTATATGAATAACTTTGTTGTCTAACTTTAACTCTAACCACTTTTACACTTATTAGTATTTGCAATATGTGAGCTAGGAGGAGCTGGGTGTGCGATCTCCTGGCAACGGAGACGACAAACTGAGTAAATAAAGACAAAGATTAAAACTTCAAACTGGTTAGAAGAATAAAATGAATATCGTTTTAAATTCTACGCAAATCAATGGAATAGTTTAAATTAAATTGGTTTAAATTTAAATTAAACTTCCTCTACTGATCAATGACTATGTATCTTTCATCAATTCTTATTAAAAACTAGCTGACCCGGCGAACTTTGTTTCGCCTCGGAAGCAATAAATAAAAGATTTTCTTTAAAAAAATGTAGCCAATGTTAATCCTTATAACACCATGCACCTACCAATAAAAGTACCGTCATAATTAGTCCACCCATTTTAGAGATTACACGGAACAAACAGCTAGAAGAGACAGATAAAAGATTGTATAAAATTATTGGTGGATGTACTATATATATAAATATGAATGATATATACATATACATTCATAGCATTTATTTTAGTATTACAAACACAGACATTCAATTTTATTTAAATGTATAGATAATAAATGTAAATTCATAATTTAAATTACGTATCATATACATATATCTATGCAAAGGTAGGATATAAACAATGGTATATTTGTACCCTACATAATGTCATATAGTGTTAATATTCAACTTTACAATTGATTAACCCCCATGAAAGAGCTTGTAGATCGCATCGCTATCACACTGAGACAAGTGGCAATATAGATTAATATCTACGTTCGGGCAGGGTTCCCACGGCCGCCACGTGCCCACGCGCATATAACCCTGCCCCTAACGCCTTACCTGTAATGATCAGCCATTTGACAGATGCGACTGACAGTTCTATTTCTTTTATAAATACATCTTTTTTACCATTGTATATCATTTTATCGCCACCTATTCCATTTGGAACGTAAACTTATCGGCGAGTCGAGATTTAACAGCCACTGACTACACCTTCGGGTAGAAAAAGGCGTGAGGTTATGTTATGTTTTTTTGTTATCTTTATCACCAAAATTTGCCACAAAGTCGTTTTGTATTGCTTAATGAAATATTTGACTTTATTTCAGATTAAATTTGCTTAAAATCATCAGTAAATAGCAAGTAGCAAGATCCAGCAGGTATCATTCTCAGACTAGATGCATGTCTCCAATCAGGGACTGTTTGTTTTCGTTAAAAGCGAAATAATTTTCTATCGGCACCGTTATTAAAACAGTAAGTGAACAGAACTTTTATTAATTGTCACATCTGTATGCGATAACATAATCTTTGGTTATGTGATGTTCTATTATATTTGTACTGCAAAATAGCACGATGTGCGCCCTCTATAGGAAAATGTATGTATGTACACGTGAACATCACAATCGGTATTTGTATTTGGTTGATAAACTGTACGATACAAGCAATTGATAACAATGAGACTATACAGTTACTGCCTATGAAATTGGCCAAAACTTAAATTTGAGTTATTGAATTTCTAAACAATAATATTTTTTTGATAAATCTTGTAATGTTGTTAATTTAATGTTCGCAACCTGTAATGTTTTATTGTGTTTATTCTATTATATTCTTGGAATCTGTGACTAAATGACTAAAACCCATTGAGATTTAATTTCTATTATCGAAATGTTAATTATGAAAATTGATAGACGAGTTCCGTGTAATAGAAATACGAAGGCAAGTTGCTGCAATTAATAGCAATTATAATATAAAGTGGTCACCCGAGTTGACCCCTCTGATGCTACCGCGGCAGCAGCCCCCGGTGGGGAGTCGTGGAACGAGGATGCCAAGAAGAGGCCATCAAAACAGCGCGCCTGGCCCTCCGCTGCGATCCAGGCCAGTGGAAATCCCGGCTTCACAGCGCGGCGGCGAGTTCCGTATAACCCTGTCGGTCGCTGTCGTTTTATGTCTTCACCGGCAGGGTATGCGTAAAGGCAGCACTGTGTTAAAAATAGGACTTTACTAACAGTATAAAATGTAGTATTTCTCTTGATGTACAATCTTTCATTGATAGTTTAGAAATAATAGTAAATCCTTTGATAACCTATTTATGTATTTACAATAAAAAGAAGAAATTCAGCTGGGTTGGGCTGCATTCGGCAAATTGCGTCGAGTCTTCAGCGCGCCTATACCGCAATGTCTGGAGGCCAGTCTTTGACCAGTGCGTCTTACCGGTGATGACCTACGGTGCCGAAACATGGACACTCACGGTGGGGCTAGTTCACAAATTTAAAGTCGCTCAGCGAGCTATGGAGCGGGCTATGCTCGGGGTATCTCTGAAAGACAAACTCGATAAGATAAATAGGAATGAGTATATCTGCCAGAGAACTGGGGTAACCGACATAGCTCGTAGAATTAGCTCGCTGAAGTGGCAATGGGTTGGTCATATCTGCGTAAGGACCGACGGTAGATGGAGTAAGAAGGTCAGTGGAGACTGCGTCTTGGTAAACGTAGCGTAGGACGCCCACCAGCCGGATGGTCAGACGACCTCAGAAAGGCTGCTGGAAAAGACTGACCGCGGAAGGCAAAGAATCGGATGTTGTGGCGGACATTGCAGGCCTATGTACAGCAGTGAACTGCAATAGGCTGATGATGAATAAGAAGAAATAAATAAGTTACGTTATTTACAATACATACAAATAAAAAACCTATCTGAAATCAAATTTCTCCGCATCTCGGTGTACTGGCAGCGTGCCCAGAAGACTGAAACTGCCACGCTGAATGGCAATCCTCTGTGTGAAGAATAGACCAGCCCTCTGGTCGCGAGAGGCCTCGATCAGTCTCTTAGAATTTGGTAACTTGTATTTTCAAAAGCTAACTACAAACTTATATATAGGTCTTATTAGCTAAGACGCTCTGAGTTCGATCAATTCTCAGTTGCCATAGCAACCTATATCTCAGAAAGCATTCACATCTGCGCATCTAACATAATGACAGCTCGAGGGTGGGTCCTTTCAAATTAGAACCTCTCAAATACTCACCAAGGCTCAACAGCCACTGCATACGTATTTTTACAAAGCTGTAATATCTGAGTTTAGATCTTTTAAACTACCAATTAATTTCTTATATTTCTCTTACAAATTATACCCCTCAAATATTAAAACAGTCACTTCAAAAGTTCAAACTATATTTGTAAAATTCAGTATTAATTAATATATAAAATTTTCAACTGGACAGACAGTATGCCAATGTTTACAAACTCATCGTGGCCAAGAGTGATCTTTCAATTGATTCGCTCACAATCAGACCAACTGGTCAATTTTTAAAGAGCACAGCGGGCATGCCGTCCGCTTTCCCTCTGTTCATCGAGTGGAGACGATACGAGATCCATTTTTATGAGTCAAAAGTGCTGTTTACACTTATACATTGCGATGTAGAGAAAATAGTGGGTTTTAATATACATACTAAATTACAAAAAAAAACGCCATTTTACCCGAAGGTGTAGACAGCGGCTGTTAAGCCTCGTCTCGCCGTTATGGTTACGTCCCAAATGGAATAGGCGGCGAACCTATTGCCATACTGGGCACAAAGTTTTTAGTCATCGATATTTATCACACCTAACTTACGACATTAATTTTGAAAAGTCATTGGTAGGAGTCAATGTGAGGATTCGAATCCGCGACCCCCGGATTCAGAAGCTCGACCACTGGACCACCGAAACTACAGAGATTTCAAAGATTTGAAAACATTGTTTGGTAGTGATATATAATAAGGCTCTATTTAAATAAGGTTTTATATCAAAATTATCGTTAAAAAAACAACCATTCACATAACTAAGAGTTGCTTACCTCGATTTGTATATTTTAAGGCACAATTTTCTGGTTACTATTGTTATGTTATTAAAAATTAAAGATATTTTATTTTTAAATTAATAATTATTTAAACATGGACTCTGTGAGCTTTTATTAATACCTAACTAAAGCGTGTCAGTACATGCTATGTAATCTTGGCGGTCTTGATTTTAAAGGGGACTTGCCCAGCACGAGATCAGACAGCGCCATAACGCGACTTTATTAAAAAGACTCACAGCTGGAAACTAGAGACAATAGGAGGATTTTATTAACACTCCTGCGGATCAAAATTTAATTTTATATTATGTTTGCAGTTACATTGAAGCGTCGTGGTACTTAATTGACGTTAAATATAACATATATCTAAAACAATATTTGGAATTTTTTAAAACCTTTTCGGTAACGATAATAAACGGTATTGCATATGGGAAAGTGGAAAAAAAATGGTAAAGAAAAAATAAGTTGAGAATAAAAAAATATACGTCCCATTAAGTCCAATTACTTTGGAAAAAATAAATAAATATGAAATTGACTAGATCTAGTTTCATTTTATCTACAGGTGCTGTTCAGATCATAACAAGAGAGAGCGATTACTGTCTCTTGTATTTGGGCTGAGGGCGGATAGTTTTTAGTTAAATCGTAGCACGTGACCGACGCGTGCCGACGCCCCCATGACGGGGGGGCGCTAGCGCAAAAACTTTTGCGATCACTTTCCGATTGTAGGGGCTGCGATAATACTAATCTGTGAAATGTATCTTGGGAAATTAGTATCTACAATTTTTTTATTTATCAATTCATTCTTTTCCAATTTCCCTTCCCCTTAAATTTGGTTGTCTTTTAAAACACAATTTTTTTCTTTTCATTCTTTGTGTCTTGGTATTCTAAGGTGTCGAAGGCGTTAAAATAGCTAGCAGATGGAATTTTATAAGTCATTGATATTATAACCCCCGGATCTGATTCAGAGACTTCTGAACAAGAACAGGATTGCTGTACCACTGTTCCACCTAAACAGTTATCATACTTCGATTAGCATTTATTTGTTATTGAGTAGTTACAGGGTTAATATATGAAGTATATAAAATGTGGCCGCTAAGCAAATGAATGAGAAAACCGATTGAAGGCTTTTATCTGATAGTAAGCGGACGGTTAGAGGACATATTAGGTATTGATTGTAATGACAGCTGTCCTTGCTTCATATCGACCTGTGACCAGGAGTCTAGTATCGAAGCTAACTTCAAACAATTCATGTACATCTATACTCTACACGTATAAATAAAATTGAAGTGTCTGTTTGTAATATTGGTATGACTGTTTTCTACTACATTCATATGAATAAATATACATAGTACATACATACATTAAAATACATTGTTTTAAATTTTTTGTCTTTCTGTCCGTCTGTCTGTTTTCCGAGTAATCTGTGAAGTGGCTGAACCTATTTTAACGAGACATATTTTTTATGGTATCCTATACCATACGAGCAGGCGTGTCAACTGATGGTAAGTGACCAACGCCGCCCATGGACACCTGCAACGCATATAGTGTTACAGTTGCATTGCCGACCTTTATAGGAGTAGGATAGGAAAGGATGGGAAACGTGGCATGAGCCACTTTACGTCGATCTTCTGAGAGGTCGTGGTATTTCACCTGTCAAGCCATGCAAAAGAACCACTGTTAAAAATGTTCATACCAATGTATGTTTCTTTTAAATGTTAAACCGTATTGAAGCTTATTGTTATTTATTAGTCGAAATATGAAAAATGAATAAATCAAAAAAGTTTAATAGTTATAAAGAACTGCAATCGATATTGCAAAATTGCACTTAAAAGTATAATCAATAAAACAACACACTTAATACACGCCAAAGTGCAACATCCATATTTATGACAACATAACTTCCGATAAATCATTGAATTGATCCTATGACTTTTGAACCAGAAGCGGGGAGCTCGACCACTCGACAATAAATAAAACATGCAATTATTAATAATCGAAATATTAGCCATGAGTGTTATCGTTATGATGGTGTCCCGTTTTTCATTTCAAATGTTGTACATGTATGTGTATTTTGAAGCTATTTTTTTACCCTTATCTGAATAGAAAAAAAAACAAAATGCCGAAAATACGAACAGGGAAACCCATCGACGCCATCAATATTTATCGAGAGTTGTAAGATAGAAAATGTTTTTGGATAACGTGTAAAGTTGTTGGTTTAGCTGTTAAGGCAATTGTTCGACGAAACTTCTGCCTTCAAGTGTCGCTTAAATTTTATTTCAACATCTTTTGAGGTAGTCATTTGTTTTAATTTTGCGTAAATAAACTTTTGCTCTGTTACTGTGTGTGATTCACGAGTACTGTATTTATTACTTAATTTTACGGTGTCTTATATAAACCTGAACTTTTTTTATTTCGTTGAAGATATGCAATCTACTCGAGAGTTACACAGTTCCCTTTACATGTGTATGTTTTAATTGATGTGAATAAAATTTTGTTATAATGTCTATTTTATTTTATAGTGACATCACTAAAGCGTATAAATGAAACTGCCGCTGACTGTTTTTCATTTATTTTCGTACTCAATCCACACACTGGGATACAAAGCGGGCCGTCTAATTTGGATTTATTGAAGCTTGTATTTTATTAGTTTTTACCTTTGTCGAGCAGTGCGCATGTTGTTCTTTTTTAGTTTGAAAATGATAAAAAATATTTCAATGATATTTCAGAAACCTGAACATCAAAATAAAACAGTCTGCCATGTCAGTCGCTCCGAGTATCTAGCCAAAATATGTTTTGATGAATTTTGTTTTTTGTCGCGCTTCAGTCGAATAGTTGTTTGATTTTATAAAATTTTTGTGCTTTCCACGACACTGGACTGACTGACGTTTCTGCATACCAATATTGTGGGGGTGGGGGGCTTTTCTCCAAGTATTTAGAGCGGGTGGTATTTAATTTGTCTCCCCACGTGGGAGGAGCGAAGTCTTCAATAAAGGACGTGAACCACACGTGCCGTCAATACGGAAAATTCCGGGTGTTCTCTCATATACGACGCAATATCAACTTTATAGAGTAGTAAATAAGAGTTAATTTGGTGTGCAGTGATCAGAGTCTTGTGCGAAAAGGGACGCGCTTTCCCCCATCGTAAACACAGGGCAATATTCTCCCATAGACTATAAGTCGTTCCTTAGTTCCGAGGTGGATTCGCATTTATTTTTCTGTACAGTCTACAATTTTATTAGTTAATATTAGTATTTTATACTTAATAGCTGAGTAAGACAGTACCTGGGTACAAAGACAGTGAAAGAAAAAATCCTTTGTCTAGAGTTTGATTAAGTTTTATTTACGAGTTGTTGTTTAAACGTCGAAAAATTATTCTCAATACAATTTACCAGCTCTCCTTTGAAGGAAGAAATGTCGCAATAGGAATAACATTATTTAACCAAGATACCTCTTGTATAGTTAATAACAAAAGAAATAAGTTTTTGAAAACGAAGGAAGGATAATAACCTTATTTGTTAAAACCTCGCAATAGTCATGTTTGACGATTACTGAGTCTCTTAAATTATTTTAGCCAAGAAAAATAGCATGAGTTTCCTGAATAAATTACAGTTGAAATTTATATAAATGCGATTACCAGAGTTGCACAATACATTATTGATAATGTGATAACATTTCTCAAGTTATTCTCATCAAAATATTCATAAGTACTTATATTATCAAAATATTCATACTCATACAGGTATCAACAAACAGGTACTTAATTTGCTGTATGGTTTAAAACTGACATCACACGCGGTGCACCAATTTCGAAAATATATTAAATTTTTTATACTTAAGTTCTGTCTTAGGTGGTCCAGTCAAACTACCCACTTCTAACTCAAAAGTCGTGTGGGATCGATTCCGGGCTCACACCAATGATATTACAGAATTCTTTTCAGAAGTTAGTATAATAAATATGGATGGCTGACCACTTTGTGCCCGTGGCATGGCAATAGGTTCGTTCGCCAATAGCAATAGGCAATGGCAATCGCCAATGGCAATAGGCTCGCCTTCTATGGGACGTAACATAACAAGTCAAGACTTAAGAGGCGCTTTCTACACGTTCTGGTAGAAAAATGCGTGAATTTATGTAATGTTATGTTATAGTTAGGTATTTCTATATTAAATGTAAGTCTTCTGCGTGTAATCTGTTTAAGTAATAAATTCTTCCGGTTAACTTTTATAGGTACATACATACATAACTTCACGCCAAATCCCTTGCGGGGTAGGCAGAGAGAACAGAGCGCCATAGGGCACGATTCTTACACGCCTCACTCGCTTCGTTGACTTTCATAACTCTTTTCATGCACGCGCGTGATATAAATAAAAAAAAAAAAAACATATTATAGATACTGATATTGAAAAAGAGGTTGATAACCAAAAGAGGTTAATGAGTGATTACATTGTTTTAATTTAATAAAATCTTATATATAAGCTATAAAATATTTTATACTTTTCATCTAAGAGGATTTATAACCTTTTTAATTCAGGATAAACTACTATGTTTCTGATTACATAGTTTAATAATCAATAGTAGATAATAATGAAAAGAATCGAAATAAAATACCTATGACGTACCGCGCATAGTGGCTCATACCGCATTTCGTTCGGTTAGAGAGTCCCCTTCTAATCTCAATTATGACATCTTCCAAATCCTATTTTAAAGCCCGGCAACGCAACTGTAACACTATTTGTGTTGCAGGTGTCCATGGGCGGCGTTACTTGCTTACCATCAGATGATACGCCTTCCCGTTTGGTGCCTGCCCACAAAAAAATAAAGAAATGTTATTTGATTCAAATTACAGAGGAACAAGTGCAAAACTCAAGGTATTACGGCCAGAGTAAGGTGATCAGACGTTGCTGGGTTGGCGTCAATAGTCCGATCTCCACCTGACTATAAAATAATTGTGAAATGAGTTTTAATGCTGCACAAAGTATTTGTATAATAATTACAGTACCTGGACGACATAAATTGTGTATTTTTGAATATATATTTAAGTAATGTTTTTTTCTGATTACAGATCAGAAAAAACTTAACAACTTAACACCCTACTTCTGTTACAGTTTTAGTAACAGAAGTAAGGTCAAAAATATGACAAATGGCATAATAACATACTTGTTAACCAAACATTTATTTTGAGATAGAAAATAATAATAATACTAACTAGTAAACACTGAGCTAGCGAGGTTTCTAATTTGAATTTTAACAAGGATTAATTAGTAAGATTTTTTTAGCGACATCTATTGGAATCAATGTTTATACAAATAATTGTACTCCATTATTAGGTACAGAACCCGGAGTGAGTACGGGTTATAAACAGTTGTTCATATCGCTAGACACTACGTCACCAGGACAGATATTACTTTATACATATATAATATTATCATCGATAATACTTAATTTATAATCTTTTAATAAAAAAATAATATCAGTAATTTACATTTAGATACATGCAATAAGACTTTTGAGGTATCATCTCAAAACTGTTTAAAATAAGAGCCAATGTACCAACATACTCGTATATGTACGAATTACAAATTATATCAACTTTTAACTGTGGTAGAATTTATTACATTGTTTTGATAATCAAACACGTGTCAAATTTAACAAAAATACATACATACGCAATAATATTTGGAAACCTTTACGCATAGGTACATTTATATTAAACCAAGTCATACCTACCTACGTATGTACGTACCTATTATCGATCGGGCGACCCTTCGTGGATAGAACTGGTACACTCTTTACATTGACCAAATTTGGTACACGTAGTTGTACATTTTAGAATTTTTTTACAAACACGTTCCTTTTTTAAATTTCTGCGTAGCCCACTTTACACTTCAGCCAACTTTTCTTTTTCTTTTTTTTTTAAATCCGTGCTTTTTGTACAAACCTCATTCAATTACTACGTACTTTTCAAATATTATATGTTATTTTACAAAGTTGCTTTGAATATGAATTTAAAACTTAGCATCGAATTTTGTAGCGGTGTTTTAAAAAATCGATTGTTATAAGAGGAATTGTTTGTTTAATAAAGCAGAGCGCTGACAATTTTCGTGGTTTCAACTGTGATGTTGTAAATATTGGTTTTTGGCGTTTTAATTGCATACTGCTGAAGATAAGAAGATATTATGATTATTTTCATCCATCACATAGGGGGATAGATCAAAATAATAATAATATCTTGGACACAGCGCCCGCTAGTTCTGAGCGAAACTAGATGACGGATATTAATACTTATATACTTTTCTTTTGTAAATACATACTTATAATACGTAGAATAACATCCAGACGCCATACTTACATTCATGCTTGTCATAAATATTTGTACTCGGGTGTGAATCGAACCCATCAACCTCGATTCCGCAGTCGGTTGTTTTACTAATTCACCACGAGGTTAGTCAATATTATTATCATTCATCATTATCATTAGCCTTTTGTGGTCCACTGCTGGACATAGGCCTCCCCCATAGAGCGCCACAACTGCCGGTCCGCTCAAAAAATGGGGGGTTTTCGCTATAATCGCCACGCTTGGCAGGCGGGTTGGCGATCGCAGTAGGTTGTATTGTCTTAAGAGAGAAAGCTGCTGCCCATTCTTCTAGCTTTTCCCTTAGTCGCCTTTTACGACACCCACGGGAAGAAATGGGGTGGCGGTATTCTAAGCCGGCGCCACACAGCAAAATCATGTACTACATTATAATACACCTTCTGAAGCTCGACAAAAACAATCGCGATGGTAGATATATCTCTTTATCGATTTTAACCATTTCTGTATTAATACTTATCCAATTAAATATTTTAAGTACATTGTGCATTTACTATAGATCAATGTGAACCATAAAATAATGTCATTTAAATTTATATTTTCTGTAATAAATGTCTCGGTGGTCCAGAGTTCGAGCATTCCCCACGTCTGAATGAAGACGTATCGGGTTTGAATCCTGGCGAACACTAATGACTTTTCGAAAGTTATGTGTATGATAAATATCGATGACTGTAAACTTTGTGCCCGGTATGGCAATAGGTTCGCCACCTATTCCATTTGGGACATAAACATAACGGCGAGTCGGCGCATTATATCTACTGTCTACACCTTGGGGTAGATAAAGGCGTGAAGTTATGTATTATGTATGTATATTTTCAAATATATTGCATATATAAATGCAGGTATACAAATTGCGATAATTGAACCTAATAAAATTAGTCATAATTTGTTTGTTCGGCGAAGCAAAGTTAGCTTAGCCGGGTCAGCTAGTGTACAGTAAAGGACAAACAACTTGCCACTAGGAAGATTAATTAATTTTAAGTGTCCGACCGAAGCTTCGGCTTCGGCTTCGGCCACGTTCAGCCAAAAATCCATCTTCGGCGCTAACTTCGGCTTCGGCCAGTCCCGGGTCTGAAGGTCCGAAATTACTCTGACGTAAGGAACTGTTACGAAAGAGTGAGTGACTGACGGACCGGAATGTCCTTAGTTCAGTGCGGATACCTCTATCACCGAGAAAAAAGCGGCAAGAGCCACTTTACACCGACATTCTTCTTTAGCTGTGGATAATATTGAAGAAAATTATTAAATTACTAATAGTTTATAACCTTCGGCTTCCGTTTCGGCTTCGGCCAAAAATATACCTTCGGTCGGACACTATTAATTTTACACTTCAGATGTAGTTTATATACCAAGTACATTCAATATTTAACTTACTAAAGCCCGAATACTGAACCGCCACTCAAATATATAAGCGCTACTTAAGCGTTTAAGTAACTGTCACATTAGACAGAATGCATGAAATTAGAGCCAGTAAGTAGCACTTTATTGATTGTCAGATTAGAGTGGCGGTTCAGTATTCGGGCGTAAGTCATGGTGAATGCTTAGTTTGGTGATGGGGCCATATCATGTGTTACATACATAGTTTCAGGAGCGTAATAAAAAAGTAATAAGCGTACCAAAGCCGTTTCTATACACATATAGATACATACAACCAGGTATTTTTTATCATGGGAGTAGGCAGAGATTAATTCTTTTCATTTGCTATAATCCTGATATACATTTCTTGCTTCGTCCATTGTCATTATCGCTTTCATACGTTCTGGTCGGTTGTGGCCATTTTTACCTCGTTATTATTGATTCATTATTGATTCGGTGGTAGGTTCATCTAAACGACCTTTACCGGTTTGCCCTTTCACACTTGTCTCATATACATAATCTTTTTGTCAGTCTTCTTTCGTTAATCCTTTCTAGGTGTCCAAACCATCTAAGTGTCTCATGTTAAGTATTTGTAAATATTTGTTTCTAAGGTTTTCGCGAATCTCACTCATTAAAACAACTTTTTAGGATTGTATCGCGTTTATTTCCCACTTATTTATATTTATCTCGACGTTTCGAACTCTTTACAGAGATCATTTTCACGAGTATGAACAAAAATACCAATAGTAAAAATCATATTTTTAACATCAACTTTTTGATTTTTATTACCAAAAAGTGGGTGCTCTCTGTATCAATGAAGATAGCTTTTGAACAACTACCATCTTTTTGTTCATACTCGTGAAAATGATCTCTGTAAAGAGTTCGAAACGTCGAGATAAATATAAATAAGTGGGAAATAAACGCGATACAATCCTAAAAAGTTGTTTTAATAAGTATTTGTAAATATAACAAAAAAATATTTGTTGTCAGTAATCTCTCACCGAAAGAAACGTGGCATGAGCCAATTTACGTCGACGTTGTGAGAAGTCGTGAAGAATTTTACCGGTCAAACAGTCCCATTCATGCAGCGAACTGGGTGGTTCTACCACTGTTAAAAAGTTCCATAGAAAAATGTAAATGGCAATAACAAAAAAACAATATTATTATCTTTATATGTTGTTAGCCAAACAATATGATGATAATGACTTCCATTTTAAATCACTCTTACGGCGGACAAAGCCATAGCGGATGTTATTAAATTCAGCTTGTACTGCCTACCCCGCTAGGGAATCGATGTGGGATTGTGTTGTTGTTGTAATTTAAATAACACAAATGAAATCGCGTAGCACGTGTTATACTGAATCATTAAAAACCGAACAAACTATGTACGTTTTTTAAAGACTATTCTAGATTAAAAATCCACAAACATTTACTTAAACACTAAATTTAAATGTGTAAACAAAATAACCAAAAAAAACAGTAGTAATCATATTATTAAAGTATTACACAAAATCTCTACCTAAGTTATCATTCGATTGCAGTTTTTGCCCAATGTTTTTTAAAGTGTCAATACGAATCACATTTATGTTGCCAAATCGCATGTGCACAGGACGATTCGAGCATATTTCCTTTTTTTTTTTAACTGGCAACCCGTCAACCGCTCACCATTTTTCTTGATCACCACACCGTTCGACTTGAAGTGGTGAACCCGGCAGAGGCACAATGGCGAATAAAAAATGCACGTCGAGCTATTCATTGAATTCAAGCAATGAAAACACAATAATGATCCAATGTGATTCTATAGGGAGTTTTATTATAACGGATGCGGCATTATTAATATAATAATTTGTTTTATTTGATATTAATGTGTGCAAACTTTGTGTCCCAAATGGAATAGGCGGTAAACCAATAGTCATCGATATTTATCACACAGAATTTCCGAAAGGACACTAGTTTGAGCCCGGAATTGAACCCATACTTTTTATAAAGAAGCACGTCAACTAGATTACCGGGATTGTTAAGTCTGTTCAGTACAAATACAATGTGTTATTAAATATGGTTATCCATAATTATGTAGTTTTGGTGGTCCAGTGCTCGAGCACCCCGCTTCTGAATCCAGAGATCCCGGTTTCGAATCTTGGCTCACTCCAATGACTTTTCGAAATTAATTATTTTGTGTGATAAACATCGATGACTAAAAACTTTTGCCCGGTATTGCAATAGGCTCGCCATCTATTCCATTTGGGGCGTACACATAACGGCGAGTCGAGGCTTAACAGCCACTGCCTGCACCTTCGGGTAGAAAAAGGCGTGAATTTATATTGTTTATCTAGACTTGGATCTTCTAAAGAAATTTCAAATCAAATAGCTCCACTTACTTTTGGTCCAAATATTTTATGACCAACGCTAAAATTTATTTATTTTTCAAAGTAAATATTTAGCGATGATTATAGATAGCTTAAATCTATGTAAGATCACATTAAAACTAATTATAATGACAATATAATAGATAAAGAAAAAAATGCCACATCCACGTTCCGTTGTGGTCTCAATAATATTTCTTGCAACATGGTTGTTTACATGACGGATGGTGCTAGTATGGGTTCAATGGGAGAATTGGCCCACTTGAGGCACAATAGGCCCCATAGGGACCCGCTGAGATACCTCTCGTCTCTACTTGCACCAACCAATAACATGTTTTATGCTCTTTATAACTTAATGATAGGGAACCCACCGGTATTATATAGAGATACAAACAAATAGAAGCTATTGCTCGGTCTATGCAAAGAATTGGTAACGTAAGTCTTTTTATTTAGTAGTCGGCTTCTGAATCAAGACATTGTGGGGTCGAATTCTAGATGAGTTTTTAACGTATACATATATTAAAATAGGTTCCGCCACCGTTTCCATTTGGGACGTAAAAAAATGGCTCTATATTTTACGGTTACCGCTTATACCTTCAGGAAGATAAGAGGTGAAGTTATAAAAATAAATCTAAGTAGCTACTAAGCGTCCTAATGATGTTTATTAAAAAATAAATTATAACAAAGCTAATTTACAATAGGTATATGTATATAATAAAAAAACTACGTGAAATCAAATTTCTCCGCAACTCGGTCTACTGGCAGCGTGCCCAGAAGACTTACTGTATACTACGCGGAATGGTAACACTAGTCCTATGTGCGAAGAAAAGACCAGCCTTCTGGTCGCGAGTGATCTCGATCAGTCTCTTTAAAAGATCTTTATACAGCATACGAGCATTCCGACTTCATGTCCCTATAGTCTAGTTTTTTATATTTTATCTATTTTAGATTCTACTTCAGTATAAATTCATGTAATTCCTAAGAATTACATGAGCCTAAGCACACTCGTAAGACTTATAGAGGGTCAAGAGGCCGACCACTTTCCGAAAAAATATGATCAAAAGAAAGAAGAAGATCAGAAAGTTAACATTCTTACGATTAGCTATTAATATGCAAGTTTAACCTTAAAGGTACGTGTTTTCTCAAAATTCAGTATAACATTTTGTAAAAACATAAAAAGTCAAGGTTCCCAATCAAGAAATCGTGAGTTCCAATCTGAGCTCTACACCCAATGACTTTACCAAATTCTTTTCGGAACTTGAGTGATAGATATCATTGACAACATTGTTGCCCGCGTATGGCAATAGGTTTCGCCACCTATTCCATTTGGGACGTAAAGTAAGCTTAACAGATTCGGGTAAAGTAAGTTTAACAGCCGCTGCACACCTTCGAGTAGAAAAAGGCGTGAAGTAATGTTAGATAATCAGAAGCTCTTGCATAATACGTAGGTATATAATTAATTTATAGGCACCTGCCCGACTTTTAACTAAATGATGTGATAAATACCTTCATGAGCAATAGGTTAAAAAACGTTAATTTGAAAACGGGCACCAAGATGATATAAGTTACATATTAAGAAGTCCCAAGTTCAAATCAATAATATTTCTGGTAACTTTACTAAAGTTATGTAAGATAATCACTGTTAGGTACTGACAAATCATACCCATCCATTTTTGCGACCAAAATTTACGATTCTTTTTGCCGAAGTTTTGTTTGACAGTGTTCTTTTAATAATAAATTCCGATAAAATATAACAAAATCCATTGACATATTTTACTGTTGTTTACTTTTGAAGACAATTTAATAACAAAACACACATATCTACATACCTATCTACACATAGAAACGGCAAACGTAAAACAGTTGTTAATATCTTAAATTAATCCAAACTGAAACACGTTTATTACTGGCAGTTGGTACTTATCAAATCATAAAACAATTGACAATCAAAGAAAAAAATAAATTAAAAAAAATACTACTAAATTTATATTTTGTGAAATCAATAATTATGAACGGGGGCGCCCGCGCCGAGTGAGAGGAATACTTTTTTATTTTTTTTCAAAGAAAAAAAACACAATTTGCTGCCGTTTCAGTGGAGCGGCGAAATATCATAGCTGTGATCTGTATAATAGGTAGGTTGGGTGATGGTTCCGTAGGCGGAGCGTCCATGGAAGTTGCCACAGCTATTGGCTGGGCACAGCCGAGGGGGATAGAGCACTGTTCAGAGGGTACACGGTACAGCAATATCCTTCAAACCATTGTATGCTTGTACGGCACTGTGACAGTGTCTCCGTGTTCCGCGCGTGTGTGTTCTGTCATTTTTATGGACAATGTTAGAGTTTTACACGAATCTGAATCCGGGATTGATGCAGGAGGCAATGCAGCCCCCTCTCAACTGCGCTGGACGCACAGGTCAGTGAATTAGTAGAAATAAAAAAAAATGTACCTACCTAAATTGGCGATTGATTTTCAAATGAATTTTCTAATATAATTATATATTTTAATTAAAAATTATATTTAGTTTTATAACGATTTATATATATATATATATATATATGTTAATTGTACAAAATTATTACAATTTTTTATTACAATTATCATAAAAGATATTTTTATTTGTTTTTCATTTAGATGTGGTGCCGCTCTGCTTAGATAAGTTTGCATTTATTGTAAATATATATGAAATAATAAATTACCGTTTTTCGTGTTTCACCCGGATATTTCTAAGCAAGGTGTTGACAATTTAAAAAAAAAATAGAAAAATGTATAAACATATAAAGGAATGTGTTAGGCAGATTTGTCTTTCCAAAAGTTATTTTTTAATCCAATAACATAATAAATTTTATCTAAAAAATAGTGAGAATTTCATATTTAATTACTTAGCCATTTGTCTTTATTTATCCGCTAAGCCTGTGTTAGCTTTTTTGGTTATTTTAAGAAATGTACCTTTTGATGCTTTTAAGTTTCTGTGAAATAAAATAAATTCATTTTTATTATTATCAAATTAATTATTTGTACCTATCGTTTCACAATTTACGCAGTTAATAATTCAAAAGAAAGTTTAGCTGGGATATTTCTTGGTTTTTACAGTACAATATTTGAATTGAGGTTACGTGATGGAAGACGAAACAACGATATGAAACTTAAGAAACACTTATTTTATTCAATTAAAAATTATTTTGTATAATTATTAGCTATAGACTGAATTTTTAATACAGTACATATTTAATACAGTTGTAATGATACGAGTAGGGTACGTAATTAAATATTTATTTAAATAAAATTTCAAATATTTTGTTTATATACCAATAATAACCCAAACTGAGAAAATTCTGTCTATAACATTAGTATAAATATGACTACTAAAAATCTCTAAGACTTTTTATTTGTATAATAAAATTATAAATAATATAATATGATAAATTAATATTAATATTATGATACCAAAAATGAAGATTTTTTGAGCAAACCAATTGAAATAAATTTAGACTGCACTAGGATATTTTGAAAATATTGCAGTTACTTTTTATCTACCTCTATTTTTTTTTTGGGATAGGAGGGCAAACGAGCAGGCGTGTCACCTGATGGTAAGCAACTAACGCCGCCCATGGACACCAGCAGCACATATAGTGTTACTGTTGCGTTGCCGACCTTTAAGGAAAGGGGATAGGAAAGGATGGGGAAGGGGGTGGGCCTCCGGGTACCTCTATTTTTTTTATCAAAATAATATAATGTCAGCTTCTAGTTTTAAATATAAGTTAAGGGCGTAAGCAATATTTATTAAAAAGACCTTTTTTTCTGAATTTACTGATCGTAATATCTTAAATAGAAGGCACCGGGAAGTATGCCTCGATTTGCCTGTTTTTTTTGGTCCTGTAACGGGTCGCGCAACGGTCGAATACAATTTCATTAGTCAACATATTTAACCCATATTAAGCCCACGAAAATTCTATGGTTTTCCCAGTTGGAACCATTCGATTAGAGATTTTTATTCGCAAATATTTTACGAAATTTTAATGTTTAACTTAAATAACTGTGAAAATGAATCATTACAATTAAATATATTAATTGTCTTGATTTGTTTCATTTTGTCTTTCGAAAGACATTAATTGTGTATAAATAGGATAGTTTCACTTTACATTATTTTTTATTGTGAAGATTTTAGCACAGTTACGTTCTGAATGATAATGCAATTATATCGACATATCATCCATCATTGGCCTGTTGCAGTCCACTGCTGGACATAGGCCTCTCCCAATTTGCGCCCACAACATCCGATTCTCTGCATCCAGTCTTTTCCAGCATTTCTGAGGTCTTCCTACACTATGTTTACCATGTCGCGGTCTCCACTCTATGACCTTCTTGCTCCATCTACTATCGGTCCTTTGACAGATGTGACCAGCCCATTGCCACTTCAGCACTTCACACTTTATTCTAGGAGCTATGTCGGTTACTCCAGTTCTCTGTCGGATATACTAATTTCTGAGTTTATCTTTCAGAGATACCCCGAGCACAGCTCGATCCATAGCTCGCTGAGCGCTTTAAATTTGTGGACTAGCCCCACCATGGACATAGTATAAATAGTTCACCTGACGAAGATAATGGTTTACCTGAAGTTGTTTTATAAGTTATCAAATTTTTTTTTATGGGATAGGAGGGCAAACGAGCAGGCGTGTCACCTGATGGTAAGCAACCAACGCCGCCCATGGACACCAGCAACACATATTGTGTTACTGTTGCGTTGCCGACCTTTAAGGGATAGGGGATAGGAAAGGACGGGGAAGGAGGTATTTTACCGGTCGAGCCGGCCCATTCATGCAGCGAACTGCTTGGCTCTACCACTGTGAAATAAATATATCGGAATTAAGGTTAGACCCGATACAAAATGAATTAAACTTCAAGTATACAATAATGCAGTACAGTTCGCTGCACGAATGGGCCGGCTCGACCGGTGAAATACCACGACCTCTCAGAAGACCGACGTAAAGTGGCTCATGCCGCGTTTCGTTCGGTGAGAGAGGTACCCGGAGGCCCACACCCCTTCCCCATCCTTTCCTATCCCCTATCCCTTAAAGGTCGGCAACGCAACAGTGACACTATATGTGTTGCTGGTGTCCATGGGCGGCGTTGGTTACTTACCATCAGGTGACACGCCTGCTCGTTTGCCCTCCTATCCCAAAAAAAAAAAAAAAAAAAAAAAAAAAAAATTATACCCAAATAAAATCATCATAGATGTCTGATTTGTTCCTGTTATGGTAGTGCGTGCCCTCAAACATCGAAACTTAAGTTCTAAATATAAAATATATTGATTGGTTTGTACATTGAAAGAATACATAATTTTTTTAATAATAATGAGGCAAAGAATAATTTTAAAAACGTGGCTATTTGCAGAACTGCTTCAGAGGAATACGGTTAAATTTTAGAACGTATTAGTGTCCGACCGAAGCTTCGGCTTCGGCTTCGGCCACCTTCGGCCAAAAATCCATCTCCGGCGAGATCTTCCCGTAGAAGGTCCGAGAACAGTCGGAATTAAACGAACTGTTCCGAAAGAGTGAGTAACTGACGGACCGGACTGCACTTAGTTCAGTGAGGAAACCTCTATCGCCGAGAGAAAAGCGGCATGAGCCATTTTACGCCGATATTCTTCTTTAGTTGTGGATAATATTGAAGAAAATGATTAAATTACTAATATTTTATAAACCCTTGGCTTCGGCTTCGGCTTCGGCCGAAGGTTGTGAAGATTGTCGATTAATCGGCTTCGGCTTCGGCCAAAAATAGACCTTCGGTCGGACACTAGAACGTATCAAATATTTTTATAATACGTGGTTACAACACAACCAATAATATCATACATAGGTACTCTATAGCGTCTCTATTTTTGATATCCCCATCTTTTCGAACATCCTCTGTCTCAGCTATACATCTGTGAAGAAAATATTAAAATCGATTAAGTACTATATTTATTTTATTACGCGTTATACACACATATATATATATATATATAACATAACATAGCTTCACGCCATTGTTACCCGAAGGTGTAGGCAGTGGCTGTTAAGCCTCGTCTCGCCGTTATGTTTACGTCCCAAATGGAATAGGTGGCGAACCTATTGTTTCAGTCATCGGTATTTATCACACATAACTTTCCGAAAAAAAATTCGAAAAGTCATTGGTGTGAGCCAGTGTCAGGATTCGAACCACGACCTCTGGATTCAGAAACCGTGTGCTCGACCACTAGACCACCGAGACTTTTTTTATATATATACCTATAGATAGACAAAAGTTGATAATAGGTACAGTACATATTATGTTTGCATTTCTATTTTTGTTGTTGTTTCGTGTTCCGGCACTGTAATAAAGACACCACTGAGTAGATTTTTTTGTTTAATATCTTTTATTAAAAAAGTGTAGAAAATAAGACCTGCCACAATTTTATTATAATTATACAGAGACACAATTCTCTGTGACAATTATATAGACTTTATTTTTTTTTACTAAAACGCTTTAGTTCAATGTTTCGGGGAACCAGCGGTCGAGCACCCCGCTTCTGAATCCGGAAGTCGCGGGTTCCGGAATCCTGACACTGGCTCACACCAATAAAATAGAAATTGTTTTCGGAAGTTAAGTGTGATAAATGTCGATGACTGAAAACTTTGTGCCCGGTATGGCAATAGGTTCGCCATTTGGGCCGTAAACATAACGTTGACACGAGGCTTAACGGCCGCTGCCTTCACCTTCGGGTAACAAAGGTGTGAAGTTATGGTGTATTATGTTATAAATGTTACTTTAATTATCTCTTTCGTAAAACAAAATAGCTTAGCTATTTGGTCAGTAATTAAATTATTAACTACAGTTTACATGTGAATTATCTGCCGGCCACAACCTGAATTGTGTGGTTAATAGCGTGGTTCATTTATAGCCTCAAGGCTATTTATTTAATACATTGACGTCCCCGACCAATAAACCAGTAATCGCAAAACTCTGTTTTTGCAGGAGAAATATTGATTTGTGGTTTTTGCCTATAATAATAATATCTTGGACACAATACACACAGCGCCCTCTAGTTCCAAGCTAAGCAACTAAATGCTTGTGTTATGGATACTAGATAACGGATATAAATACATATATACTTTTCTTTTTTTTTTGGAAATACATACTTATAATACATAGAAAAACACCCAGACACCACACAAATATTCATGTTTGTCACAAATATTTGTGCTCGGGTGGGAATCGAACCCCCGACCTCATTGCTCCAGCCGGCAGTTTTACCGATGCGCCACGAGGCCCGTCAGAGGCCCTATATCTTTTTAGAGTGATTATTATTATGCCATGTTAAATGTATCAAATAAAAGTTTACGGCATTATTGTAATATGTACCTGTTATCGGTCATAAAATTTAAAACTTTATTTTTTTGTAGTATAAAAATACAATAAAAATTCCGTATTTATACGTTATAAGTAATATTTTTGTAAAAACCATAAAAAAAATTAAAAATATATGAGTCCTAGACCAGAGATGACAAAATAAATCCAGTAATATGCTATTACTGGATTATGGCTTGGGCGGGTCAATATATATCACTAATATATAAAATGTTACCGTACTCCACCGAAACGGCTTTACCGATTTTTATAAAATTTTATATGCGTTTTCAGTAGGTCTGAGGATTGGCTACTATATTTTTCATATCTATTACATACATAGTCTACTACCCATCTAAAGGTAGTCAAAGGGGAATATTTATCACACAAAACTCTCGTTAACTTTTTCTGATTAGAAATGTAGGCATCTTATTTTGAAGCGGAGTTTTCGAGCATCAAGTTATCGAAGACAAAATACAAGGAAATATCTAAAATATATTATTGAAACATCTGTTGGTTTTGATGTGTCAAATATTTTGGATGGAGTGACTCTCCTTTGTCTAAATGAGCTATATTAGTAGGAGTTATCATCATTACATAGCATAAAACAAAGTCACTTTCCGCTGTCTGTCCCCTTATATGCGCATATCTTTAAAACTACGCAACGGATTTAGATGCGGTTAGGGGTAGTTTTGATCTATAATTCATGTATAGTGTAGTAAAAAAAAGTGATAAGTTTCAAGATTTAGCACTTTAATTGCAAACGCTGCCTGAACCCTAAGTGATAAATCAAAACAACGTACTACATTATTATACACCTTTAAAAGGTCTACAAAAAGTCCGCGATATGTCTATCTCTTAGGGATAACCCACAATGACCATTTTTATTTTTTTACTTTTTACAAGAAATAATGGCCTATTTACGAAGCGATTTTAAACACTGCAGCATTAATTTTCATCCAATTAAGTATCTTAAATAGATTGTGCATGTAATATAGATAATCCTGGCCCTTTACAGCATGCAATTCAAACAAATATTTTCGAAGATATTTCAGTATTAACATAGCGGGACAGCAGTTTATACTTTTGATGCGGTACAAAGTTTGCCGGGTCAGCTAGTGTATTTATATATACTTTGGTTTGGTCTAAACACAACTTTTTTTAAATTGGAAAATTTGATGGTAATAATACTGAAAATCTAATGAGTATATTACTTTATTCGTAGTAATACGTTTTCAACTCATAGTAAATGTTTTGAAACACGCCACGATTATCCACAAGGTGGCGCGAGTTGCGTCGTGGGGGCGTAGCAGAATCAATAGTGCAGAACATTTTGTGAGTTGGTAAACACCGACGTGGTAATGTTTAAGAATACTTCAATGGTCATACATTACGCTACGTACACCTTATATTTATGTATTAAAATGTGAAGCGAACACTTTGGATTCCATTTTAAGAACACCGACCGGACGGAGAAAATGAAATTTTGCACATCTATAGTTTATACAGAGGAAAAGTGACGAATGCTAATATTTTGTTTAAATTATGCGTATATATACATAATTTTCAATAAATAACACTTATTATACACATTATTATATTTTATATATTTTTATCAAAATTACACAACTAAAGCATGACTGCGTTTCAGTCCCGTGACATCATAGAAGATACCCATAATAATAATTATTGCTTCAAAAATAGGCAAATTAACATTTATCTTGGTATTGTATCTGTAGAAATATTTGATAATAAAACCTAGATGATGTTCAATCTTATAACTTAAATGAATTACGGTTTAATGTCGACCACAGGACGACCACTAGTTTAAATAAAACTTTCCAACAATGTGTTAGATCATTCTACATGGTTAAGGTTCCGTGGGAGTTTCTACATGCAAAATGAACTAATTAAACTACTAAATTGCATCCAAAGTATTTCTTAAAGGTCTACATTATTTTAGAATCGATTTGACAATAACAAAATACTGACGTACAATAAAAAGATATTCAAAACATCAGTTTATCTCATCCAAACATCTTCAATATTCTGTGAAAAACAGATAATCTAATTTTAAATCTATATCACGGTTAAAAGCGGTGTTTGATCGTCGTTTAGAAATCGATCGATTTGCGAAACAACGGTTGTTTTAGGCCGACATTTTGCCGGGCGAATTTGACCCCGGGGTGTCACGGGGCACGCCCTCCCCTTTCCTCGGGGGCGTGACAGCACCCTCTCTGACTAAAAGTATAAGGAGCGTGGTGAGATGCTATATTTTCCTTACTTAAGCTTTCGCTATATATAAATATATTGAGTAGAGATATACAGAGCATTGACTTCTTGAGAAAATATATATTATATATTTTCTTAACTAAAAGCAGAATTATAAAAATTATACACTTTTACTTATTGACTTTTTAATTTAATATCAGATCCGTTTATGCGTTTAATATTTAAAGATGCAAATTATATGAATGATCTGTTTGCTCCTATATCGATCGAATCTACTATTTATTTGAACATTAAATAAGTATATTCTAAAATCACAACTAGGACCAATCAATTAATGTATGGATACTACAAAAAGAAATTAAGTAATACAAAAAGAGTAACAAATTTAACATAACAGAGAAAAAATATCAGCAGAGTAAAAACATTTGTGTTTTATCACAAAACCCAAGAGCCGTGGTATTCCAGCACTTGTCACTAATCGATAAATTCTGTTGGTCTCTACATTCCCACGGACTCTACGCCATTCATTTGCCGGTTTAACTTCTGCAAAGGCGTAAGTGTATTTTCCGATTTTTAGTAGTAATATCACAGGTTCGGACCAGATCTCTTAATAGATACGCAGGAGGAATTGAGATACTATTCTTACATATCTAACTCGCTTCTCTGACTTTCATAACTATTGCTGTTTTTGAGGCTCCCCACATCATTTTCAAGCCATTATATATATTACAGATTTGTAAGATTTTATTTACAATTTATTATTTTATATTACAAATTAAAAATATATACGTTATTTCACTACAGAAAAAAAAAACGAAGACGAATCAAGCTAGCTTATAATAAAGGTTGGAAATTACCACTTTTAGCTAATCCCGGACAAAATAAAGTAATTTAGACAAATATTAAACTGATTTTTTTTTGCATGTAATGAAGCTCGTAAAAATCTTCTAGCAAAATATTAATTACTGTTAGATTTAATGAAATATTTCTATTTTTTTTTGTCTTTCATTCTATTATATAGTAGTATTTCCGCAGTTAGTGCGTGCATCCCAACAGGATAATGGTTTAGAATGTGATCAAGTTTATTGATGAGCCGTTATCTCAGCCTAATGGCACTTCATTAAAAATAACGTAAGGTATGATCCACGACCACGCTTCCACTAAAGCCAGATAGTTCTCTCGTCCGAAGCAAGATTTTTTTCCATGTCATCGCAAACGTGTTTAATAGAACTCTCAGGTATGCACACTGTCTTGGGATATTCTTGACATTTAATACAAAACACCAATTACTCATTTATTAGTTACAAAATGTAAAAGTAATCTTTTTTTTCAGTTTAATATTTCCAATTGAACAATTTGAGCAACAAGCTAATGCGAAAATGTATCAAAGGCTTTTATAAACATATGCATAGCTGGACATAATTCCTTTTATTGATGATTAAAGATTGTAAGAAAGCTTTATTTTCATAGGTCTTCACAGACACTTAAAAATAGTCAATAAGTACAATTTAACTTATTATTTTTAATGAAATACTTAACACGATCGCTTGAGGAAAGTGCCTCCGTGGAACAAGAAAACACGGACGCAATCGCCACGTGCGGCCCGATTCCGAGTGTAGGGGCTATCATGAGAAGAATCGGGCAAGAATCTTATGTGCTAGACACTCTTTTTCAATAATTAAATATAAATAACAATAATATTAATATCGCTACTGAAAACCAAGCAATTGAACCATGCATAAAAGGTCTAGCAGCCAGAATACTCGACCATCACAGTTATGGCCCAAGCAAATTAACATCAACGTCCTAAAGAGAAATTCTCTGCAAGTATATTAGTCGAGCACAACTGACGTGACAATTATTTAGAGTGGTAACGTTGCGTAATAAATAAAACTTATATGTACATATATTATAAACAATATCACGGCAAGTTTTAAATTAGAAAAGTAGATATAACTATCAGAAATGATTACGGAACGCCTTCACACCAAAATAAATGAACTAATTCCAACACGCAAACTACACAATCCGCGTTGAGCAAGCAACTTGACGATCCCAAGATGACTTGTCCGTCATGAAGTCATTGATGGTTAATAAGCACCAGCAACGAGACGATCCTTCACACCTCGCCTAAACCGATCGAAAGATAGAGCCAGAATATGCGCAGGGTATAACCCTATTATAAAATTGTACACCCATTACCAGAAAAGACTTATGTACCTACTTTGTGCAGGCGATGACACGGCAACACAAGCTTAAGCTTGCCTCTGGTATTAAAATTATATACATCACTATGTTTAGCATATTTATTCAAGTTTGTAGTTAACTAGCATTCAGGCTAGGTGGGACGACGATACGCAAAGTGGCTGGCAGCGGTTGGAAAAGAATGGTCAAAAATCAAGCTCAGTGGCGTGCCAAAGGAGAGACCTATGTCCAGCAGTGAATGGAGATAGGTTGATTATGATGATGATGATGATTCGAGTTTTTCCTAACAAACAATATATTGGCATATATAAACTGAGAAACAACTGTTAATAAGCCAATTTCCATAAATCGTTCTCTTAGGGAGACTTTAGCCCCCGAATTATAAATAACTCGTTTCTCAATAACGAAAATGGACTGAATCTCAGCTGCTCTACACCATAGCAAAATACCATATGAAATAATGCTATGGAAATAACTGAAGTAAACTAATCTGGCGGTTGCAACATCGGAAAGCTGTTGAACTTTTCGAACCGCGTAGGCAGCAGAGCTGAGTTTTTCCGCTAAATATTTTACTTGAGGACCCCACTCTAGCGTATTATATAGAGAAATATTTTTAGCCAGAACTTTAACATTAGGCATAGTAAACTTTATTATTTTAGTTTTATTCGATGTATATGTTTTTGTTAGTTTTGCCACTGTATTCCATCTCTTGTCGTAATATTTCGTATTACCTAATAATATGGGGAATAAAATCCCCATATCCATATATGATAAAATATGGTTCACTTTTTTATATACTAAAGAATTTAAAAATGTAACTAACGTATTAATGATTAACGACAACTATTTGATCAACAACGTCCAGCTACGGATATCCGATATGAAATAACTTTTGCTTTAATTGAAATTGCTGTTGCGACTTTACACGTGGAATTTTCATACATTACAATATTGTTGTTTGTTGTTGTACAAGGAAAATGCTTGTTTAGTATATTTATTAAAAAAAAAACACTATTACTTAAAAACACTATTTATTTGTTAATAAAAAGACGCATTCAATATTATTTGAAGGCAATAATATATTCAAATGAATGCATATTCATTAGTGATTTTTCTTTACTGTTTTGCTTCTTTGCTCATATTGCTTTCTTTTATTTCTCTTTTTTATTTTCATTTAATATCTTATGAATAATTAAAAAAATCCTCAAATAGTAATTATTTTGTTTCATTATCTTATCGATTGCAATAACATTTGTCCACAGAGCTCAGCGCCAGCATCAAGCGGGAGAAGATAGTGGAAATATGCGAAGGTTGCGGACAGAAGATTCAAGATCGTTACTTGATGCGTGTCGGTGAGCTGTCATGGCATGAACACTGCCTGAGCTGCTGTGTATGCGGTTGTCCACTTGCACATACATGCTATACCAGAAATGCGAAGCTCTACTGCAAACCAGATTACGACAGGTAATTGTTCACCACATATTTAGAGCATTCCCTTTTTGTTAGTAACATTATTTATGCTTACCCCATTTTATAATTTAATTAATGCGATTTGAAAATGTAAATGTATCTATAGCATGCTACTGCGAAATGTTCTGCGACTTGCTGGGCATACAATTGCGAAAATCTTTAGTATAATGAATTCCCGTGTTATTGCAATATCTTTGTTCATAGATTGTTCGGTGTGAAATGCACAAGATGTGGTGATCGGCTTCTTCCCCAAGAAATGGTCATGCGAGCGCAGCAGTACGTGTTCCACATACAATGTTTCGTTTGCGTCATGTGTTGCCAACCACTTCAGAAAGGTGAACAGTATGTCATCAGATCTGGGCAGATCTTTTGCCGGCAGGATTTCGAAAAGGAAATGTATTTAATGCAACATGCTGAAGATGATATGATATTAGATGATTCTGAACGTCCAAGAGATGGAAGAAGAGGACCGAAACGTCCTCGGACGATACTGACATCAGCTCAGCGAAGACAGTTCAAGGCGTCATTTGAAGTCAGCCCAAAACCGTGCAGAAAAGTACGAGAGGCTTTGGCTAAAGACACAGGATTAAGTGTTCGAGTAGTGCAGGTCTGGTTCCAAAATCAAAGAGCAAAAATGAAGAAAATCCAAAGAAAAGCTAAACAGGAAGGCGATAAAAATAATGATAAGGAAAAGGACAAAGATGAGAAAAGCATTAAGCAGGAGTCGCCATCCAGCGAACACGGCAACTATTTGGGCCTCGATGGCTCCTACTCAGCTTCAAGCCAACCGCTCAATCCAAATTTACCTTATTCCCCAGATGGTAAGAAGATAATAAATATAATAATTATTTTTTGGAAACAGTAAAAAAATATTAAATGAAAATAAATATTTAAGTAATTTGATTAGCTATACCTAATATTTTAGATTATAACCAATACAGGTACATAATACATGATCCTAACAACAAAAGGAAACAAACTTTGAGTTTCATGTTTTTTCTTGCCCCCAAGCTCAACTATTTTGTTTATTGCCTTTGTTTTCACATTTAACTTAACTTACGAATCTCTTACTACAAATTATTATTTTACTAATATAAAAAAAAAACTCTAATCACAACTTTGCATATTCCAGATTATCCAGCACATTCCGGCGACAGTTTCTGCAGCTCAGATATATCATTGGACGGTAGCAATTTTGATCAGCTCGACGAAGGTGCATCCGACACTATGAGTCTTCAAAATCTGGAGGTTCAACATCATTCACACCCTCACGCTGCGCACTCTGTTCACGAGCCGTTAAATCTTGGCACTGGTTCAGTTGTCAATCCCATAGATAAGTTATACCTTATGCAAAATTCCTATTTTAGTACAGATCATTGATTTAACATCAGACGTGGCGCTGATAGAAGAGCCAACTCTTCGCAGCGACCACGCCTGCCATCAGCCACGGATATGTCCGTACTTTGTACCGATACTAAGACTTCTAATACATATACATTGAGTGAAAGTAGAATTCAAAGATCCCCCTTCGATTTTTATAAATATTTTGCAGATCCGTTTAAAATGCCCTAAGTTTTTTACTCCTATTAATGCATCTGAAGAAAAGAGTACTTGGGTACAGATATTCCATGTGGGATTGACTAATTGCTTGTATCTATGGTTCTCTTCTCTATGATTATAAGTTCACTCCTCAAGTATCAATTACAGGTATTTTTTTCTTGTCCATGGTCCAAATCAATAGATCTTCAAGTAATATACACCCACCTTATTAAAATTCTTCTGATCTCACAAAAAAAAAATACTAATAGTTGTAAGACTTCTAATAATACAACGCATATTGAATTAATACAGTTTAAGGAGAAAGACTTGTCTGTGGATCTAGAATAAAAGTGACTCTTTCTGTTGCCGTATTTATATTTGATTTGTAGAAAGTGATACGAAATTATGTTGAAAAATGTGTACTAATTATTATCTAAAATACCTAACAAGATTATTCTAGAAAATTTGATGTTTAGATTTATACCAAACAAGTTTTAATAAAACTAATATTGTAAGTAAGTAATTCTATTCTCTCCATATAGAAAGTTCTGTATTGAAATTCTAAATCACAACATTGATTTTGCAAAAAAATGTTCTTAAATAATAAATGTTGATTACTGAAATATACATAATATACGGGAATTGACGCGACACGTTTAGATAAACATTATTTTTGGTTATTCGCTTACTACTAATGAACAAATAAACTATCCTGATGCTTGGCAGCAGGGTTGCCATTTATTATATAATATCTTACTTGTATTAAATTCGAACAAACGATGAGAAATAGTTTTTCTATATATTTTTAACTAACTTGATGATTGTCGTACAATTGCAATGTTATAGCAATATGTATATACATTTGTATAAAATTTTAAATATTTGTACAGAAAATGTGTGAAATGTCAAAAAAAAAGTCAAGCCTATTTGGCAGTGATCTTAATTGTATTATAGTAGTATCTAGAAGAATATAGAAGATCCATGAAAAATGTATTGCTGTATTGACTGTATGTATAAATACATAAATTAAAATGTATATATTATAATATAGTAGATAAATCTAAAATAGATATTTTAGTAACTGGAGAGCTATCGTATTATAATTGATTTTAACTGAATTCATAAATTTTAAATTGTACAGAAATTCGATTCTACCTGCATCGTTCTTAATCGTTAATTTGGTATAAAAACAAATACGTAAAGACAGCTGGTAGGTATCTACTTACTTCATCTGTACTTATTTAATCACTAGTACCTACACCCGGCGAACATTGTTCCGTTTTTTTTAATTTATCACTTTTTCTTTATTACATCATACACGAATTATAGATACAAACCACCCCGTCGATACCCTCTGTCTATTTAAAAAAACCGCATCCAAATAAGTTGCGTAGTTTCAAAGATATAAACGTATATGCGGACAGACAGCAAAAAGCGACTTTATTTTATACTATTTAATTATAATATTTTACCGGGGTGAAATCCACATATAGAAGATGTCGAAGAAAAAAGTATGTATTACATAAATAGAAGTAAAAACAACATTTGTCAGAATATTGTCTGTCTGTAAGTTTTTATGTCACGCGATTCACCATCACCATTCAAGATTACGTATATATAAAACTAAAACTAGCGGAAATAAAAATACTAATATTATAAATTTGAAGACTGTGTTTATGAGATTGTTTCGGCATTGCTGATACCCATGGGTGGTGTTAGTTGCTTATCATCAGCTGACTCGCTTCCTAGTTTACCCAATTTGTCATAAAAAAACTTAATATTGTTAGTATTAATTTTCGTGGACTAGAGCTATTGTCTCAAATTGAGATACTCTTTTTAAAAAACAACAATTACTATTTAAATAAATATAGAGATTTAGAGTTCCGATTTAAATCTTGACTAATTTCAATAAGAGTTAAAAGAAAAATCTAGTCATTCTTCTTATTAGTACAAATATTTTTACCATAATATTTATTAGAAATCAATTAAATCTAGTACATGTGTTGTAATGGCTTGTAATTAATAATAAATATATTATAGTGACGTAGTGACAAATTGTTGAAAAAAATATGTAAATAGTTAAAAAGGGAGAGAGAACTGAGTAAGTATTAGAACCTATTTTTTAATTGTTTTTTTTTTCATATTTTTGCTGTCAAATAAATTCTAGTCATATTTTAACATGAGCATTATGTTTCACTTATTTTATTTTTTAAATAATTAAAATAAATTTAATTTAAATCTGTGAGAATAATTTTATATATACTTAAATATATATAATTATGTTTAATTTATATTAGAGTTTTACAATTTGATGTAAAATAAAACAATAGTAAGATTTACTCGTTTCATTGTCCTTGAGATAGCACCAAATTTATGCTAGATTTAAAATAGATATTGTAATATAACATAACTTCACGCCTTTTTCTACCCGAAGGTGTAGGCAGTGGCTGTTAAGCCTCGACTCGCCGTTATGTTTACGTCCCAAATTGAATAAGTGGTGAACCTATAGCCATACCGGGCACAAAGTGTTCAGTCATTGATATTTATTATATTAATAACTTTCGAAATTATTAAAGTCTCGGTAGTCCAGTGCTCTACCACTGGACCACCGAGACTTTAACCTACGACCTCTGATTTCTGAATTCAGAGGCCGCGGGTTCGGCACACACCAATGACTTTTCGAAATTAATAATTTCGAAAGTTATGTGTAAGAAATATCGATGACTAGATATTGTGGCTGTAACGTTATGCTGTTAATACCCAAAAGGGAAGGATAGAGGCTATTATTTTATTATTAGAGTTCGACCGAAACGGGTTTTCCGGCCGAAACCGAAACCGAATATTCGGCCGTCACTTCAGTTTCGGCCGCAACCGAAACTTACGTGCTCATGTATAAAATGCCTAAAAATACTGAAATTTGATGCATTTTCCCAATTATTTTGCATTAATTAGAACTATAAATAAAAAACAATGGGAACTTGTATTAATTTAGTTCCAATGAACAACATAACTTCACGCCTTTTTTTACCCGAAGGTGTAGGCAGAGGCTTTTAAACTTTGACTCGCCGAATCGTCAAATGGACCATGTAGCAAACCTAACCATAACACCAACATCAGTACATGGATACTTCTCTCACCGAGCAAAACGCGGCCTGAGCTAGTTTTCGCTAATATTCTGAGAGGTGGTATTACTTAAACAGTTGAGCTGGCCCATTCATGCAGTGAACTGCGTGGGTCTACCACTCATCTCATCTTGCATCATCCATTATTACATTACTTACATTGAACAACGTGAATGTAGAAAGAACAGTAAAATTAGAATACAGTGCTATTTTTTTCTGATCCCAACGATAAGTTATGTTAGCGCTAGCTGGTTATGGCAGAGTGTGCACGAAAGTAGAATAAACTCTCAAAATGAGGGTACTACGCAAAATCTGCGTAGTGACCCTCGCTGACCGAGTCGAAAACAAGGTTGTAAGGAAGTCGGATTGAAAAAGAGTGTCGGTGTAAATGTAAGAAATCAAAGCAAGCTTTGATAGTTCGGACATGTAGAAATGAATGGGCCGGCTCGACCGGTGAAATACCACGACCTCTAAGTAAAGTGGCTAATGCCGCGTTTGGTTCGGTGAGAGAGGTACCCTGAGGCCCACCCCCTTCCCCATCCTTTTCTATCCCCTATCCCTTAAAGGTTGGCAACGGAACAGTAACACTTTATGTGTTGCTGGTGTCCATGGGCGGCGTTAATTGCTTACCATCAGGGACCATAACACGCCTGCTCGTTTGCCATTCTATCGCATAAAAAAAAAGAATTAGAGTCCGACCGAAACTGGTTTTCCGGCCGAAACCGAAACTGAATGTTCGGCCGGCACCTCAGTTTCAGCCGAAACCGAAACCGAAACTATTCAGAATTAGTTCTACAATAGTCTGGGTGGCGGCAAAAGTTTCGGCCGAAACCGAAACTTCCGCCGAAACTTTATTTTTGGCCGAAACTCGGCCGAAACCGAAACCGACCTTTCGGTCGGACACTAGAAAAAATGGATCATGCAAGAGGTCTTGCATCAGATCCTTTCTACATAATATCCAAACCATCTTGGCATTATTTACGATCCTCATGAGCATTGACGAAACCGGTGAATTTTATAGATTTTTTTTTCATTTACAACATTGCTTTTTGATATTTTTTGTAAAGTGTAAAATAGTTAGAAAGCAAACAAAAAAATATCTATGGAGATGTTATAATGTATTTGATTATAACTTCTTTTATTTTGACTTTAGCTCGTAAGTTCCAAAATTGCATTTGTATACAACTCGATTTGCAACAAACTTTGTGTTTGGAAATTAGTTAAAGAACTCACAGTTTCCGAAGATATCTCAGAACAGAGGCGGACAGGGCGGCAAGCCCGAATACTTGGGGTTAAGCTTCTAGTAAAAACTCCAAAAGTCCCAAGGATAAAATTGCGTCATCTAAGAAATTCAAAAGTCGTTCCCTGAATTGTAAAATTTTAATGGACTAAAATTCACAGGAGTTGGGATGGCACTTATCTCTACTTGTCAAAATACTGGCTCCATCTAGTATATAAAATGATGTACAACATGGCTTTACGAATTTGAGCAAGGTTTGAGATAGCTCATATATAGTATCATCGTGTACCAAGAGATGTCACACATCATGCATTATAAAATATGCAGCTCAGCGCCATCTTTTTTTTTTTTTTTTTTTTTTTTTATGGGATAGGAGGGCAAACGAGCAGGCGTGTCACCTGATGGTAAGCAACCAACGCCGCCCATGGACACCAGCAACACATATAGTGTTACTGATGCGTTGCCGACCTTTAGGGGATAGGGGAAAGGAAAGGATGGGGAAAGGGGGTGGGCCTCCGGGTACCTCTCTCACCGAACGAAACGCGGCATGAGCCACTTTACGTCGATCTTCTAAGAGGTCGTGGTATTTCACCGGTCGAGCCGGCCCATACATGCAGCGAACTGCTTGGCTCTACCACTGTACAAAAGCGCCATCTATGATTCATAGAGTGAACGAGTAACTATTAAAGGAAATAATTATAATCCTAACTAACAACAGCACATGTAAAGTGTAATTTTACCCGTCTAGAATAAGGGAGGTCAGGAGAGTTATGTTATTCTACCATATATCACCATCATCATCATCATTAGCCTTTTTGAGGTCCACTGCTGGACATAGGCCTCCCCCATAGAGCGCCACAACTGCCGGTCCGCTCAATCATGGGGGGATTTTGCCATAATCGCTTGGCAGGCGGGTTGGCGATCGCAGTAGGCTGTATTTTCTTGAGAGAGAATGCTGCTGTCCATTCTTCTAGCTTTTCCCTTAGTCGCCTTTTACGACACCCACGGGAAGAGATGGGGTGACGGTATTCTAAGCCGGCGCCACATAGCAGATGTTATTCGACCATATATAGGAAATTATAATAATATTATATCAGACATATTTCCGAAAACAATTCTGAAAAGTCGTATCTATGTCTGAGACAGGCTTCAAAACCAAAACTTCTTGATTCCAATACAGTTAATTAGGTATATGATAGACGGAATCTTTGTTCAGCACTTAGGTTAATAAAAGAAACAGTTTTGCTATTTACAGTT
This sequence comes from Euproctis similis, assembly GCA_905147225.2. Taxonomy (NCBI): domain Eukaryota; kingdom Metazoa; phylum Arthropoda; class Insecta; order Lepidoptera; family Erebidae; genus Euproctis; species Euproctis similis. The sequence continues at coordinate 8,834,030 of LR990107.1, forward strand.
TATTATACATACATATACAATTAAATATTTATTTTATTACTAACATTATCTTTATATTACCTAATGCTACATTAGATTATAATCACAAGTTATACCTAAAATATTTTACAATACATTACAATTGTTATGATTATCATCAATTTAATCCTAAATTATTATTATATTATTGAGACTACATAAACTTCGAAGAATTAGGAATTTTATTAGGGATTAGGTTGAATTAAAATGGACGAATTGATGGAATGATTGATAGGTTACATTTTATCATACCATAGACCTAAAACTATTAATGGATTCGGGTGTTTTGGAGTATCTAAAAGCGATTTATTTATGCACAGGCATAGAGTAGACAAAGGTTAGATACGAGTAGACAACGACAAAATATATATATTCAGGTTAAGGCTGCTAAAATTGTAGAAAACAAAAATATAAGAATGCTGAAGCTTACTTCGTCTCAAATGGTATTGGCCAATCCTGATTTATTTCAAAATTAACTAATTCTTTTGAGCTTTCATTGACAGCGTTTAATCTAATTTCATTGCGTTATTTGTCACCAGCACAGAATAATAATATGCATCTGTTCACTATGATAACTATATATTTATATAAATAAATATTATTTATATATACACACACCTTACAAATATATCAACGTATATCTACAACATATGGCCTATATATATTATTTGGAAAGTGTGTGAATTTGATTACCTATTGTCAATAGATTTTCTCTCAAATAATGCTCCTGTAATACATACATATATAATCAAATTAATAATATTATTGTATTAAATTGATGAGTGGTCTTAGCGGTGATATTATTTGGAAGTTATAAGAAAATTAAGGTCTTAGATCAATTAATATTATTTTAAATGTACATGCATAAAATAAAGTATAACCGAACGACTTAGGTCTATTAGCTAGAAACGTTTTTATATACTAATATAACATTAATATACAATTTCGGCTAAATTTGTTTAACAGTTATTATATACAGATAATATATTTTTTTTGCATCTACCAACGGGACCTTCGAGAAGAGACCGCCGGTTCGTCCAGACCGTAGAATGGGATCTCTTACTAAGTTGACAATATACGAGCTGACTATGTGTTGATGACCAAGCTGTCTCTACTTACTACGGTCGTCATCATACAATATGTTAATCTACCGCGGTTTCATAAAACCTTCATCCGTACATCTTGGTCACCTTTTATGCATGAAATTAGGGAAAATAATCGTTTAACGTAATAGTTTAAGTTTAATAAAAATGCTGCTGAATACTATATATATATAATCTAAGGCCTTTGATAGCAACTAAGTCCAAATAGAATAGCGTTTCGCCAAATCAGTCTTTTAAGCAATCGTGATCTACGTATCTACTGAAATCCTTCACTTGGACAATCTGGGCATTCCTTAAAATAACGGCGAAACGTTACATATTATCTGGACTAAGTGCAAGTTTATCACGAATATGATCATATTCTTGCTAAGTAACCATTTGCTGACAACTTAATCTGGTTTAAATTACATATTATAAAGGGTAGTCCATTAACCATGTGATGCTAAAAAACTAAATATTATCCAAAATGATAATAGACAAGTAGAAGAACGCAAATATATTAAAATACCAAGGTTAAAGATATTAAAATTTCACAGAATCGAATACAACTTTCTAGATGGTTACTCAGCAATGAATATATTATGTTAAGATGAAAACCTTACAAACAACCAAACAACTTCGACACAAAGCTAAAATTTATCAGTGGAAGCCCGTACAGTGAGGTGTTATGATGTTAATAAAAAAACTACAGAAAAAGTTAACTTTGTGTCCGAAGTACCTTCGACGCGAAAACATAAAATATGGCGGTAATTAAATTATTGAAAATTATAAATTTTAATATATCACGTCGTCGGAACAAACAATTATGTATATTTGTACAACACCAAAACCGTTTGGGAGAATTAAACTGTTATTGTTAAAATTATTTTATTGTATCACAACAATTCCTTACAACCTACAACTATGTAAGTAAAATATATTATACCTATTATTTGTGTGTACCAAAAATAAATATTATTTAGTGTATAAAAATAAATATTTATTCTATAATAAATATAACATGTTAAACTATACAATATCTACGTCTTTATTTACACTATTATTACATTTATTTATATCAAGTATGAAAGGATTTTTTTTTTAAAGAAATGAAGAAAAAAACTTAATCATAATATTTACAGGGAACTGTTATAAATAGAAGATATTTACAATTACATATTTACGGTATAATAATGTAACTTTAAAATTAATATAAATATATATATATATTATATAAATTAATATAATTAAATATATAAATTCTTATGCTAAGTGACCAGGTGTTCTGGAGCATTGATGGTGAAAAAAAGAGGATAAGTGAGCGAATTCTCAACAGATGGCACACCTGGTCTGAGGTATTCATCCTTAACTACTTAGTTACATATTTAATAACAGTTTATTTTCTCCCACTTATATCTAAGTACATCAAACCGAAACTAAATCGAAAAATAAAATACCATCTAGGTCCTGGTTACCCCTTCATTTCTGGCTTCGTTCTGAAGGATTTCTTTCGTGACGCTGAGTTCCATTAAATCATCCTCATCCTCCGAAGATTCCGGTGTTTACAGGACTGTCTAAAGGAGAAAGAAATCTTTATATTTTATATAAAAATAATAAAAATAAATTCTGATTGCTATATAATCGTAAATAAAAATTTACTGACTCACTTTGGATAGGATTTGTCATACGAACTTTTATGATTGTTTATAGCTTTAAATATTCACACTATATACACGAATTTCTTACCTAGGAATGTCTTGCTAAAACTGTATTCGGACAGTTGACCAAGTCCGTTAGAAGAACAACTTCTGGTGACTGCGAGATGTTGTCCGCAAATTCGTAGACGTCTCATACGCGAGCACATCGCCTTTACTGTCCGCCTTTCTTGTCCAGGTGGTGCCGATTTAATTTCTGAAACGCAAAAAAAAACATGATACTGATGTCACTTTAAAGCAAATATTTTTTGAAAACCCAGCACTCAATACAATCACTTCTAGATCTGTCAATAAGTAAAAACTTTTTGTATTATTTTTATAAATTAATATATTTGTTTTAACAATATTCACTTAAACAACTATGCCGCATTGATTAAAATTTAATTTTTCTAATAAAATGTAATTTATTGAAATGTGATGAAAAGTTCTACCACCAAAAGTAGGTGCTTGAAAGGCCTAGGCAAAATGATTTACAATCAGAAACGTTAGTAAGAAATATCATTACGTGGATATTTTCACAAGAGATTTTGCGCAGTAGTACATTCCTGTCACCCATTGTTTGTAAATCATTTATACCTCTCTTTGTGTGTCTCTTTTACCTCAAAAGATCTCTAACTTACTCAATATACCACTCTAGTATACTGTATAAACAGTGAAAGATTTTTTCTAAAACCACGTGTTTTCCGAAAAATATCCAGTACGAACGTCACAAAATTGGCCGTCTCTTTCTATCTCTTTATAGTATAAATGTTCTGCACCTAAATTCGGAGCTTGCGCAGAACTGGAGCAGATACGTTTTTCAAAATCAAAGACAAAGCAGAGCAGACCTGCGTAGTAAAACTCTCTGGATTTGAATGCCCCCCACCTTCCATTTTCAAATCTAGTTCAATCAATACTAGACAATAATAGGCTTTGTGTACAATTCTATCTTGTGTCGAAATATCAACCACCGTATTTTTCGGCAATTCCGCTCCCAGATATCGGCTAAACGAAAATGATGAACAAAAGAGATTATTGTCGAATCCTTTAACACATTTACTTAACAAAAATCAACTGTCCGGAACCGCAGGTTTAAATCAAACACCATGTAGATAGATGAAATACATTAATATTTAAAAGCGCCACATAAAACGAACCTGACATTAAAACTGCGAATCGCTTTTTTTTTTATATAATAGTACTCACCTAATTCCATTTCTCAGCACTATTCAGGTCTTATAATGTATTAGTCAGTCAGTCAGTCAAGAGGTAACCACCGTTATGCCTATCCGGACCGTCTCTCCACATTAACTGACGCAAATCCTGGATGGATCGCGCACAGACATTAGCTAATATACATTTACGTTCCGTTTTACCCCGTGCCGTTTCAGATACTATACGGATTATGAAAAATTACAACCTGAACATGGGATAGCCTGCCAGCCGATACTGTTGTTTTTATACATGACCACGTATATAGACGAAATAAAAAAGCATGTTCTAAAATGGTGAATCGTATACCTATCAGTCCATGTTTTATATATTTTAAATGTGAATAAAATATAAACTAGCGACATCCGGCGTCGCAATTGCTTGGCAAATTTTTGCCAATAATGTAATATTCTTCATGCAAGGCCGTTTTATATAACATCACACCTTTATCTACCAGAAGGTGTAGGCATCGGTTATTAAGCCTAGACTCACTTTTTTACGTCTTAATTAGGTGGCGGAACCATTGCCTTACACCGGAAACAATGTTGTCAATGATCGATATTTATCGATATTATAACACATAACTGATTGACCGAGGCGAAACAAACATTCAAAGATCTAATCCCGTTACTAGAAATTCTAGTACGTTTCCTAGCAACACCTACAAATGATCAGTGCTGTAATCAGGTCAGAGAGATTGTAATGCGTTGGCGCAGGTGAGAGACCATCAGGTCACATGCCTGCTCGATTGCCCTTCTGTCTCATAAAAAAAATGTTTACTGGAATCATCATATCTGACGAGGACATTACTATGGAGGAGATTGAAAGGTCGATACGAAGTATGAAAAATGGTAGGACAGCAGGAATTGATATGACGTCTGCTGAAATGATTAGACACCGTGGAACCTGTGTCCGAGACGCTTTTCTGACCTTGAGCAATCTGTGCTGCATAAGGTTCCCTTGGTCTGGAGGCTTGCCGTCTTCGTGCCCCTGTGTAGAGGTAAGGGATCACGTTTTCAGTGCGCTAGTTACAGGGCCATCAGTTTGATCAGCTCAGCAGCGAAATTGTATGCGAAAACTATAAAAAGGAGAATAAGGGTGATCTGATGGAATGTTGTGGGAGGCTCAGGGTGATTTCAGAAGCGGAAGAGAAAGTATGGACCACATTTTTTAACTCCTCAACATCGTAGAGAAGCAACTGGCTCTGAGCCAGAAAGTTTAGCCAAAATAATAATTATTATTTTGGTGTATACGTTACCGGAAATGTATGAAATCAAGGAATTGTATACAGATCCTAGGAAATGGATAAATTTCCTCGGAATTGTATATAATTCCAATATCGTATTAAGAAATGTATAAAGCAAATCGTCTGCATCGAGAAGAACTCTTGGACACACATTAATCTGAGATCGAGCATATTATTATCTTAAGATACCGTTCTTGGTACCAATTTAATAGAATTCATCATTGGTTTTAGTCAAAACTACACCAATATGTTACGAACATCACACATCGCATTGTTTTTTTTTAAAAGAAAAAAGAAAACAAAGAATCCACTCATTTCCGTTTGCTATTTAGGAAATGTGTAATTCATTTCATACATTTCCGTGCGATTTTAGGAATTACATACATTTCCTAGGAATTATATAGAATAACGGATTACATACATTTTCGATAACATATATACAATCGTCTTCTCCTCGGAATGATGATATCTAATTAATAAAAGTGAGAAAAGTTCTCGAGTACTTAGCAGTAAAGTGACGCACTATCCCAAAATATACTGATCACAAAAAAAAAATCACATACCGTATATTGTTGCAATTTCTAATTGTAGTTATTTAACTAATGTCAACATTCATAACTTTTTTTCCCATACAAACTCATCATAATTTTCCCATTGCCCCTATCCTATTCATAGTGGGGCCGGCACAACATATCATCCTTTCCAACTATCCATGATGTCAAAAGTTTTGACTCCTTCATTAGAATTTGTCCTAATAAGTGAGTAGGTGGTCTATGCGGTACTCTTCCAGTATCCTGTCGGAACTGGTCGCCAGGTTGTTAGGTTCAAAACACTTCTAAAGGAGTGCCGTTCCTTCTATTGAAGAATAGTGACGGAATCGGTACAAATTGATACATTTGTGCGAAATGTGTGTACTCGTGTACTTATTGATCCGTTCTTGAGTTTCACGATGAGGAAGTTAAACTGATTAGAAAGAGGCGACTCTCCACATCTTTTTCATCTATAGTGGATGCCATCTGAACCGAGAAATCATCGTCACTTTCTTCCTATTAACCTTCAACAACTTCGACAAAAATGGCCTTCAGTTGCTTGATAATGTTACCGCGTCTGCGATTCTTCCTCCAAACCAATGCATTATTTAAATATTATTATTAGTTCAAAAATAGCTTTTCCAATTATCATTCAATGATCATATCTATATAATAATATATAAAACTCAAAGGTAACTGACTGACATAGTGACATTTCAACGCACAGCCCCAACCACTGGACGTATCAGGCTGAAATTTGGCATGCAGGTCGATGTTATGGCGTAGGCAACCGCTAAGAAAGGATTTTAATCAATTCTACCCCCTAGGGGATAAAATAGGGAATGAAAGTTTGTATGAAATTTGGTCATCCTTAAGCCGATCGCGCTGTGACTTTGCGTGGATAAAGCCACTATGACTTAGGCATCCGCTAGGAAAAGATTTTATATATATGGTAATATATCAGCACTGTTTAACAATTTAACACCTGTATATTTTTTTACGATATATTTACAAATAAATATTACTAACTTACACACGCTAAACAAAAGTAAAGCTGAAAAAAACTATACTTCACAACGCGAGCGAAGCCGCAAGCAAAAGCTAGTTAATTATAAATTGCAAACGTTCAAACATATTACAGTGACATGACACAACAAATTTTGACATTTATTTTAAATTGTAATGTCATCATCCCATGTCACTTATCCCATGTTTTGCTTACCTGGAACCTTTGCACTAACAATGAACTATATGTTATGATATGGTTGTAAAGGTCAAATTTCCTTGTGTGTCAAAATGTGGTTACGAATCGTTTTTATGGGAAAATTAAATTGTATTTTTTAGTATTTTACTCGCAATTTATCCATATTTTCCTATCCTATGTGCGATTCCTGGCTATAAGCTACCTCTCCACCAATTTTCAGCAAAATCTGTATGGCCATTCTTGAGTTATAAGTGTTGTAACAAACACGACTTTCTTTACTTTATTTTCATGGCAAAAAAATTGTAGCATTAGTATCGTATGAATATTTGACATTAACTTAAAACACAAATTGTAATCATCTACACATATAATAAAATTGTAGGAAAGTTGAAACTGTGCATTGATTATTTTTTTAGAATACTTGAAGCACGATCTACAATGGATACCGAACCAACAATATGGTTTTTAGAATTTTTGTCTGTTTGTCTGTATGTTTGTTGCGGATAAACTCTAAAAGTACTGCATGCTTTTACTTCAAATTTTGCGTAAATAAAGCCAAGAATTCGGGTCAACACATATTGTTAAATATTATCACGCTATCAATAATTGGGGTTGAGCAATCAACCCTTATAATGGCACAGACACAGTATTTTTGCTGTTTTTGACACCAAAAAGAACTTTTCTAAAAAGTAGTAGTAGTCTAGCCTTAGTTATTCGGCGAACTTTTTTGCTTCCGATGCGAAACAAAGTTCGCCGGGTCAGCTAATCACTTATAACAAAACTGAAATAAAATAAAACAGAAAATAAAAACACTAAAAGATTACTTATACCAAATAACACCTCATATACCAATGTACCAATAGTCTCGGAGGTCCAGTGGTCGAGCATACCGCACCCGCTCCTGACTCACACCAATGACTTTTCGAAATTGATTACGTATGTTATGTGTGACAAATATACATGACTAAAAACTTTATGCCCGGTATGGCAATAGGTTCACCACCTATTCCATTTGCGACATAACGGCAAGACTAGGCTTAACAGCCGCTGCCTACACCTTCGGGTAGAAAAAGGCGTCAAGTTATGTTATTTTATACCAATGTTTTTTTTTTGTAATTCCGTTAATTTATTGTTTTTGTTTAATATAATTGATAGAAATACCTAGTTTCCCTGAAATTTTTTTCTGCTATTTCACATCTAAATCAGGAATTTTTTCTGTCTTTCAACTCATATTGGCAATAGTTGTTATTGGTAAACTTACTGGTAACACTAATATTTTCGAGGAATTAAGGAGGACTCCTCATTTAAAGAGTACGTATGTATATTCAAATCAATATGAATCTATCAATATGTTTTCTAATGGTTTTTAATTCAAGATATTGGCTTTTATGTGAACAATGGAAACCACTTGATGGAAAGCGACTACCGCCGCCCATGAGTATCTGCAACTCTGATCAGAGTACGCAAGGTTGTTGTTCGCCAACAAAGGTAGCACTGGTGTGAAAAGCGATGGCGAAAATCAGCAGGTGGAATACCGTACCATCACTTATCGTCAGGTAATTCCCTAGCTCGTTTGACATCCTGTCCCATAAAAAAATATCGAGGGAAATTTGGTAAAACTTATCAGACAACGTCCTTGAGTGTCTGATTCTGCAATCCTCATCCGATAACCGTAAAGATGTTGTTTTTTTATTTAATAGTAAGGCAAACGAGCAGGTGAGTCACCTGACGGCAAGCAAGAACCGCCACCCATGGACTCCTTCAACACAGATAGAGCTGCAATTACGTTGCCAGCTTTTAATGGAATAAGTTGGGAAAGGAGGGGCAAGAGGTCGGGTCTACGAACACTTCTATGACCGATCGAAACTTGGAATGAGCCAGTCAATATTCTGTGAGGCCGTGGTATTTCACCCGTCGAGCCGGCCCATTCGAGCAACGAATTGTGTGGGTCTACCACAATTTTTGTTTTTTTGGAAAAAGCATCTAATTTTTATCTAATCCCTATCTGTGAGTATAAGTTTTGGCGCATTCGTCTGTCTTGTCGAGGACATAGCGTACAGATAGTTATTGACAATTTTGATTAAGCAGATATACAATGCAAAAGCGGATGGATGTAGGAGTCGAGGACGGGCAAGACACACATTCCTTGAACAAATAGAACGTGTTCTGGAGGAAGGTGATGTTAGGAGCCTCAAAAACGGACGGGCGTGCACGAAAAGAGTTATGAAAGTCAAAGAAGCGACTGAGGTGTGTAAGAATCTTGCCTTATGGCGCTCCGTTCTCTCTGCCTACCCCGCAAGGTATTTGGCGTGAAGTCATGTATGTATGTATGTATTAAACAGGCTTGAATTTTGTAGAGAATAAAAAAACAATCAATTGCTACAACATGTACTCTTTATTAATAATTAATCACAATACTGTTGATAACACACACAAAGAACATTAAATTCCACTAATGTTTAGTTTAAGAGTTTTATTTTACTTATATTTATGCATTATAGGGAGTTTTCATATCTATGAGCTAAGCGATGTCAACTTTGATACAATTATCTTAAGAAAAAAAAAATCCTGAGCATCGAAGAAGTGATACCTTCTTATCGGAACGTAAACCGCCGTAAACTTTGTTACGTAACGCGTTACGGCGCCACACTAGCGCCTATGTATATCGGAGACACTTCCCCTCTGTCTCTCTTTAGTTTATAATATGCAGTATAGTTCAACATAGATTAGTTTATCACTTCTGTCGAACGACTCAATCTCCTGAGACGTTCAGGATTTTTACGTTTTTAAATCTAAAATATCTATCTATCTAAAAATATATTATTATGTGAAGGACAACTAACTATAATATAGTTATAATATGAACCGACATAACCTATTACCTACCTATTATTATATATGCAGAGATATTGACGGGAGTGCTAAATTAGAAGTGATATTTAAACTATGCCTATACATTCAGTTACATACATAATATTAAACATCCTATTTAGAAAATGTATTTATTATAACTGTATGCTTTAAAATTATATTTTAAATAGAATTTGTCTTACTGTAAATTAATTAATTATACTTATTAAGAATTACAGACATAAATGATAGTATTGGTTTCCCCCTTTTAACTAATATTGAATATAACAACACCTACATTTAAATCTACTAGCTAATGTTTTTTTGACGTGACAACGTCTTAAATTAGGTTGCGGCTGGGAGTCACTTATGAAAAAGTGTAACGCTCGGTAACGTTACGATGAGTCACCGAACGAGAGAGAGGCCCGTCGAATGCCTTGCGTCTCTCTCCCACTCAACTATGATCAGTCTGCCGCGCGCGCAGCACTAGAGAATTAGGCGCATTGAATCGGCGCATGCTTGTGTCTCTGTCTTTGTCTTTCTCGAACGTTCTTGGCGTTGGAAAAACAAGAAAGCGTCATAATACAAGTTCACACGTGTGGTTAAAGTATCGTCAGCTGTGTCTGTAGTGAAAATGTGGAGTGCTTAGATTCGTCATTTACAACAACTACAACAATAAAGGTAAATAATTGTACACTGATATTTCATTATCGTAAACTATGATTGATTGATTAATTGTTAGATTGACACAAAAGTTGAGAAACTGAGTTTATAGGTTATGTCATACTATTGATAAATGTTGATAGTGTTAAGTAAATTATTAGTTTAAAATTAATTAATTAATTAATTATTATTTTACAAATTTTCATTAATTTCAAATTTATTTAGCAAAAATTTGAACCTTCGATCTGAATAAAAGTTTTGATTTTTGAATTGATTCTTTAAAATTACAAATATTAAGAAAAAGTGGCAGATATAAGAAAACTTGATTTAAACTGTGTTGAGCAAGAATTTTAACATCTAATTTAAGTAAATGTTTTAATTTTCAACTTCATCATTTACAATTACAAATTTTAATTAATTTCAAATTTATTTAGCAAAAATTTGAACCTTCGATCTGAATAAGTGTTTTGATTTTCAAATTGATTCTTTAAAATTAAAAATTCATCCATTCAATTTCAAATGTTCAACAGGAATCACCACTCTCAAAACAATGGAAACGGACGAGCAAATGCCTTCAACTTAATTATATTCATATCAATAAATATTCTACCGAGAAAAAGACGTTGTCACGTAAAATCTTCGCCCGTAAAACCGACTTTACAGGCAACCAGATTTTTTTCTAATTGTAATATGTGCGTGATCTGACTATATTATTATATTTGAAACATTTAATATAAATATTATCTGACTGTTACTGTTTCATTTCAAATATAATAATTTGTTGCATTTATTTCAAGTCTTTAAAAAGGCAATCATTTTAAATTTGCTATCATTGAGGTATTTCTATTTTTTTTTTATTACAATGACGATTTATTTTATATATATTATCAATTTATCATAGTGTAGAAATATATTAGAGATCATTTGTACCTTTGTAAATATTTATTTGGGTTCGAACTGCCATGAAAATTGAGCAAAAAAGTGACGAAGCACCGATGAAAGCCTCGACTATTGCACATATGGCGACAGTTAGTGTGTAATACTACACAGTAAGTACCAAATAGCCTATTTCAGTCGTTAAACTGTTAAAGAGATATCTCAGGTTAGCTATGGCTGCATCTACCAACGGGACCTTCGGGAAGAGACCGCCGGTTCGCGCAGACCGTAGCCGAGTGGGATCTCTTACTAAGTTGACAATATACGAGCTGACTATGTGTTGATGACCAAGCTGTCTCTACTTACTACGGTCGTCGTCATACAAGATGTTAATCTACCGCGGTTTTATAAAGCCTTCATCCGTACATCTTGGTCACCTTTTATATATTAACTTAAAAGAAAATAATGAATCGCAACCCAAAGAAACTGACAATAATTATATTTAAAAATTAAAAAAAAAATTCGGTTGTACTTATATCATTGTGATTTTAACTCGATTAGGTTTTGGAACCCTTATTCGTCCGATATAAACCGAACTTCTAGGGTCTATAGGAACCGGAGAAGTGATGAAAAAACGAAGCAAATTATTATAATAGCAGAGAGTAAGGACGATATTTAGCTTATAATTGAATGCAAAAAAACTAAAGTTATGGTGTATGAAGAGGTGAAGACAGAACTTGATTTGATTTTTGACCACTTATCTGGTTGTATATACACCCTACAAGTCCGGATAAATCTGGACCTTTTCACCGGATGTATGCACATCCGGAAACACTGGTGTATACACATTCAGATAAGGGGCTAAAAATCAATGTTAAGCCAGAGCTCGGTTCTATTTTGACCCTTTATCCGGTTGAGTATACACCCTATAAGTACGGATAAAAACCTCTTCTTTCACTAAACTTTAGGGTGTATATACAACCGGATAAGTGGTAAAAAAATTAATCGAATTCAAATGTTTTGGAGAGACAGGATGAAATTAAGCTTAGATGTGAATGCGAAAGTACTATAGTTATGTGGGTGTATGAAAAGGTGATGCCAGAACTTGATTCGATTTTTGATCACTTATCTGGTTGTATATACACCCTACAAGTCCGGATAAATCTGGATCTTTTCACCGGATGTATGCACATTCGGAAACACTGGTGTATACACATTCAGATAAGGGGCTAAAAATCAATGTTAAGATTGAACTCGGTTCAATTTTGACCGTTTATCCGGTTGTATATACTTTTTACAAGTCCTGATTAAACCTGTAATTTTTACCGGTCTTGTAGTGTGTATACACACCCAGAAAAGAGGTCAAACAATGAATTGAATTTACAAATAGCAGAGAGGAAGGATAATTTTTAGCTTACAATTGAAAAAAGAATGGGAAGTTTAGTTCAACTCAGTTATTTCTTAAATAAATAATTAAAAATATACAAACATAATATATAACAATGACATAAGTATAACTTGGAAATAATCTATAAAAAAAAATATGTTTCTTCAAAATATTTTAACATATATATTGTCTAACATAACGATAATGAATAGGGACAACTAATATGTATAGAGTGAAGCCCCAACAGTATCAGTCTTATACGCCATCTTATACATCGTACCTGAATTTCCATCGCAAGGACAATCTGGGCAAACCTTAAATCTAATTGGGGGCTCCACAATGTACAAAATTAGGAGCAGCCAAATAAATAACTGACGCTAAAGAACTAAATACATTCAACATAACAGTAAAAACAAAATCTACAATATAACATATGGAATGAGAAATTAAAATCTGACGTTGAGATAATGTAACGCATATTAAATAAAAATAATAAATCACACGGAAAATAATTTCGAAAAAAGCTAAAATTACAGTGGAAGCCCTGTAATGAGGTTGTTATATTGTTAAAAATATATAAATACAAAAATTATTGTTCATTGTAACTCTCTCTCTCTGTCTCTTAATAATTAATCGGCGTAATAAGGAACATTCAATTTAAATTTGGACAAATCAAAAATTGAAATTAGAAAAAAATGTCTATTAATTAAATGACATCAAACCTCACAAAACTTAAAAAAGACACCACTGGGATTGGGTTAACATGTAACGAGATAACGCCATTAATAACAAACAAATGTATATGTGCACAACATCAAAACATTTTGGGAGTGTTAAGCTGTTACTAAAAAAACATTTATATAAAAAATACGAGCAATAACCTAACTATATATTTAAATTTAAAAAACGTTTTAACAATGAAAATATTAATTCATATATAAATTTTAACTCGTTATTAACATATTTATACATTATACCTATTTATATACACTTCGCAATTTCTCATATATCACATGATGGCGTACGAGTTTGCTCTGAATTTATATCGAATCTATTTAAGGCAACTTAATTTTCTTGACTAGCATTAGAATAATTACTTAATATTTTTATTACTATTGAAACCTACTCTAATATATGATGTATTATATACAATGATACACAAATGATATTATATGATAGTATGATAATATTTTGAGAAAATGGTGTGTGCGGAATGATGGAACAATTATATACGAATGTGGGCAGGAAAATTTATATACTATAATACAATATAATTTACAAATACGATAATTAATTTGAACTACTGTATCCCTTACTATACTATACATAAATAAATTAAAACAATTATTAATTAATGATAATATCACTATAGTTCATGTGCTTACAGTCATTTTACTGAGTTCGGCAATGTTCTAGCTAATTGTCCTTATATCTATCACAAGGAGTTTATCTGAGGATTTATGTTGGTGTAGCAAAGTGTGTTCATGAGTGGTAAAAGCCCGCAGAATACTCCGAGTTTGAGGTAATCTTATTTCATTCACTTAATATTATTAGATAACAGCTTATCATCTCCCACTTATGACTAATTACATCAAACCTGAACGTAAAAGAAATTAAATCAAACTTCCGTTTCCGGTTATGCCACCTCTTCCCTCTTCGGTTACGACTGAGTAAAAGTCAGTATGGCGCCAACAGTAGATCATAATCGTTCTCCGAAACTTCCGGTTTATACAGAGTTACCTGAAAAGTGAATGCATTTATAAGATTTATTTATTCAGCTATAAGATAAAAGATCGTATGATATTCAGCAACAAAGAAGAGACATCCGTTTTTAAGTTATTTTATTACAAGTAAAATTATTTCAAATAGGATTTCATCATGGAATATATGTAACAAATAGAAAACTAATAAAAAAGGACAAAAATATAAAATAAATGAAAAAAAAAAATAAGATATGAACAAAGTAGTAGTCCAGGCAAAAACAAAATTATAATTATATTATTATTTCAATACTTTGAATTAAGAAAAAATATAATAATACATAAAAATGAGGTGTTTACATGAATGTAAAAAGCAAAATGAAATAATAACAATTACAATCACAAGCATATGTTATACAAATGTTTAAACACGCACGCACACATACAGCATTTCAGTTTTCGCACTACTCGCGAGCAACGCTAAGAACTGTGCTTCAAATATACAGCTGTAGAAAGAGCATGTAAAAAGTGTAAAGAAGTAAAATATTATTTTACCTGTGCGTTTCATTCTAAACCTGCCCGTTCATGGGTCACGTGCGGAATAGAAACAGTTTGAGGTGCCTGTGACTTGCGGCTGGTGAATCCACAGATATCTCATGCCCAGGTAATTTTGCATCTCCAAAAGCGCCAGTCCTCCAGATGGTGCCAATCTGAAATTGGAGAAGCTTTTAATTATGGCTTTGACCTGTTAAACGGTCTGATTTTCGAAAGCCTTTTGTATAATACTGACATTCATATCAAACATCTCCCGGTTTTACTTGGAGCATTAAATCAATATTCTAAATTCACGTAATAAATATATATCGACGCATATATATTATCATCATACAAATCTAGACAAAGAGAAACATAGATATAGGATGACTATCTCTGTCATGCTGAAAACAAAGATGGCGTGATTCGGTCCTGCACCTGCGCAGTACAGCTTCCAGAAACTAGAGTTCCACCTATCTTAAAGTCTAGCTCAATCAATACAGCCTCCAACAAATCTAGACAAAGAGAAACATAGATATAGGATGACTATCTCTGTCATGCTGAAAACAAAGATGGCGTGATTCGGTCCTGCAGACCTGCGCAGTACAGCTTCCAGAAACTGTCCTACCTAGTTAAAAGTCTAGCTCAATCGATACAGCCTCCAACAAATCTAGACAAAGAGAAACATAGATATAGGATGACTATCTCTGTCATGCTGAAAACAAAGATGGCGTGATTCGGTCCTGCAGACCTGCGCAGTACAGCTTCCAGAAACTGTCCTACCTAGTTAAAAGTCTAGCTCAATCGATACAGCCTCCAACAAATCTAGACAAAGAGAAACATAGATATAGGATGACGATCTCTGTCACGCTGAAAACAAATATGGCGTGATTCGGTCCTGCAGACCTGCGCAGTACAGCTTCCAGAAACTGTCCTACCTAGTTAAAAGTCTAGCTCAATCGATACAGCCTCCAACAAATCTCGACAAAGAGAAACATAGATATAGGATGACGATCTCTGTCACGCTGAAAACAAAGATGGCGTGATTCGGTCCTGCAGACCTGCGCAGTACAGTTTCCAGAAACTATATTTTCTCCTACGTTACAGTCTAGCTAAATCGATACAGCCTCCAACAAATCTACACAAAAAAACATACATATAACATGGCTATGTCGATCACGCTGAAAACAAAGAATTATATGGGCATGTAGATCTGCGCATTGCAGCTTCCAGAAGCTATTATTCCCCCCTCACTACCTCAAATCCAAGTCTAGCTCAAATCTCCATAAATTCAGCCACCTATAAATCTAGACAAAGAGAAACCGATTTAAAACTAAAAATCTCTTATGATTATAGCCTAGCTCATTTTATGGGTTGGTTAATAACACTATAAATAAGAATAGTAGACAGGTTGATATTAAAAAAAAACTAAAAATAACTTGATTGGACTGGACTGGTTTGTTCCATTTTATTAATAATTACAATAACAAATTTTGACACCTAATCAAATTTTGAAATGCTTATCACAACCAAGCCTGTTTTAAAGTTACTGATGATTTATTTGACTCTTATGATTATAACCTAGCTCATTTTATGGGTTGGTTAATAACACTATAAATAACAATAGTAGACAGGTTGATATTAAAAAAAAACTAAAAATAACTTGATTGGACTGGACTGGTTTGTTCTATTTTATTAATAATTACAATAACAAATTTTGACACCTAATCAAATTTTGAAATGCTTATCACAACCAAGCCTGTTTTAAAGTTACTGATGATTTATTTGACAAAAAAATCTTGAGATAATTACAATAAGAGAGCAAATACATATTGTTTTTTTGCAGTGCTGTAAGGGCAGATAATAATTAATTGACATATCAAATTAAATGTAAGTAAGTACTGGCAAAAATCGCAAGTGCTAAATAATCACGTCAAAAAAGTATTCCCTATATTCAATAACTACAATAATATACAAATCTACATCCAACCTTCCGTCAATCACTGTTGAGTTTTACTTTTGAAAGTATTATTATCTTTTTTATTTCCTGTTCTAGGATCAAATTCTTCCACTCCTAGTACACCTGAAATCTATATTAAACTATTTGGGGTGCTCAGACTTGCGCACTACAGCTCCCAGGAACTATCATCCCATACCCCTATGGCCGCAAAACCTAGATCGATCGATGCAGTTATATTTTTAAACTAAACAAAAAACACAGGATCATCTAAAACAAATCACGACCAGCAACACTGGAATGACCAACAACTTTGAGTTATGAAAAATTACAACAAAAAGAATATGAACTAACTAATGATGATTTGACTATAAGATGAGATGAATTTCCTGTATAAAATTTAATAATAATATTACTCACCACCTTATACGTCCGTGACACACACATATCCACTTTAAAATGCATTACTTTAACTTAAATAATTTAAATATTATTTTATAATGAGGTAGCAAACACGTCTAACTTTATTGCTTTAACTTATCTAACTGACGCGGGGATCCCGCGCAGATACGGCTTGAGCTTCACGCACACCCACATTCGCAGTAGACTCCGTCCCCCGCTCACCTCCCTACTACCTAGCTTAGCCTAGATGAATCAATAAATCTAGACCAGGCGCAATGATGTCTATTTAATTTTAATGTACCCGTTTTCTTTTAAAATAGATAATTTATATTTGAGGACTGTATTTATTTTTATCATTGACAACGACTTGGTATCTACGATGATCTCATTATTGCCTATAAAATTTAATTACACATTATACAATTAAATATATAAATGTAATATTGCGTTTATTTGAATTGTTACTTAAACCTGATATTTTGTTTGAAATTTTATATTATTTCAAATTCAATTTCTTCAATACTTATTAAACTTAAACCTAAAAAAGCAATAAATAGCATTAGTTTATATCTATTATCGGCAATATTTCCAAATACCTAATCAGCATTGCAATTTTGTAAATAAGCCATTATCATCTCTCAATTTAAAATATATTATCATCTAGTCTAGACGCAAGATGTAAAAAGAAGGGTCTCTAGGTGCAAAGAACTTCAGCATAAAAGCGTAGCTGTACGCAAAGCTGTACAGATAGCTTTTAGAAGTGAGAGCTGGGTATGGCAGAGCACGCATGACAGTAAAAAAAATTGCCGTCGAAATGAGGGTACTGCGCAAAATTTGCGGAGTGCCGCTCGGCAACAGCATCGAAAACAAGATTATATGGCGGTCCGAAAGAGAGTGTTAGTGTAAGGAGGAACATGCTCCGACAGTTCGGATTTGTAGATAAAATGAATGATGCAAGATTGCAAGCAGTTATCGAAAGCAGAAATATGTATGAGTCGAGGAGGGCCACAACACATTTTTCATGACCAAACTGAACACATTGAACGTGTAAAAAAATGAAGGCAGTGAGTATGCAATTAAAAGAATCGTGTCTTATGGTGTCTTTATTCTTTCTGCCTAACCCGAAAGCTTTATGGCGTGAAATTAAAAGAAAATAAATAAGTATCAGTAATAATAGGTTGGGGAAAAAGTATTTTCGTATTTTTGTATGAAAAGTCAAGACATTTTTTTCAAAGTTTATTTACATTTATTTACAATATATATGTACCGTTTTGTTGAATAACTTTCTGCCATTTTGTGGGCAGAGACATTATCCCGTTACTGTAGAAACTTTGGGACTTCTGATCAAAAAAACGGGACAAATAGTTTTGGCAGTCCTCTCTTGAGGTCAACCTTACAGAACCTAAAGAATTCTGAAGAGACCGAAACAGGTGAAAATCTGAAGGCGCAAGGTCAGGGCTATATGGTGGATGCACTAGGACCTCCCAGTCGAACTCTCTTAATTTTTGCTGAGTGGCTAAAGATGTGTGTGGTCTAGCGTTATGGTGATGAAAGACCACACCCTTCCTGTTGATCAATTCCGGCCGTTTTCTCTCGACTGCTTCCTTTAATCTCATCAGTTGCTGGCAGTAAAGATCAGAATCGATGGTTTTGCCGGACGGTAAAAGCTCATAATGAACAATGCCCTTCCAATCCCACCATACACACAGCATCACCTTATTTCGTGTTAGGCCAGGTTTGGCCACAGTCTGTGAAGCCTGGCCAATTTTCGACCACGACCTTTTTCGCACGTTCTTGTCGTACGTGATCCACTTTTCATCGCCAGTTATCAATCTCTTCAAAAACGGCTCGGTTTCATTACGTCTCAATAATGAATCGCAAATGAGTACACGGTTCATTAAGTTTCTTTGAGTGAGCTCGTGTGGCACCCAAATATCGAGCTTTTTTGTATAACCAACTTTCTTCAAATGGGTCAAAACTGTTTTGTGGTCAATTCCCAGTTCTTCAGCTACATCGTAACTACTAATATGCCGATCTTGCTCCACTCTTTCAAAAATGGCGTCCATTTTATTCGTAACAGGGCGACCAGAGCGAGGTGCATCTTTAACATCAAAATTTCCGGACTGAAAACGTTTGAACCAAATTTGTGCTACTCTTACTGACACTGCATCAGGTCCATAAACATCACAAATTTTTTTCACTGCTTGAGTTGCATTTTTGCCTTTTTTATAATAAAATTTTAAAATGTATCGAATTTCTTCATTAGATTCACTCATTTTTACGGAGAGAAAAACAAATGAAAAATAGCGGGAAACAACTTTTTTTTATTTTTTTCTTTTCTTTATAATGTAACCTTTTTAATGTTACCAAAACCAGCCAGACACAAATAGTACAGTCAAAGAAATTTTATAATAAGTTTATACCTACGTTATGCGAAAAGACTTTTTCCCCGACCTAATATTATTTTATTATATTCGTGGGTGGATATCTTCCGCTTCTATTAAGGAAATGCATATTGCAGTTGCACTTCACAATTTTCATACATTAAAAAAAATTGCGGCAGCTATTCCACAAATCGCGGAGATATCGCGAAACATATATACTAATAAACACCACCTTCAACATAACCAATAATAGGTTGCATTTATTTATTGCAGTACAAACCTGCATTCTCGCTTGCATCTGGAAAATCTGCATTATTTGCACGTGAAGATTGCATAGGCCTCGCCAAAGTTACTAGGAGAACAGGAACGTGAAAGAGTAAAAGCTTGCAACATCCACTACAGCTGTAGTTAGTACTTTATATGTATATACTAGAATCTGAAATGCACTTTCCTACTCTAACCTAGTGCCGCTAGTTTAATACCTTCCTGCTTGCACTGTGCTGCTGTGTGCAGAAGTGGTGTGAGGCAAGTACGGTGAGGTGAACTGTGGGCGAGGAAATGCCATTTTCAGTTAGTACTACGGGTCTCACGAATGCTGGTCGGCGCTGAAAAATAAATTAAAATGATATTTTAAAGTTTTTTTTTTCTGTTACAAAAATTTAAGATGAAAATAATGTTAATACCTCTCTTAGATAACATAATTTCTTAGGTTAAATAGCTATCCGTATTTCACGGTTTTTAAATACACTTTCTTCAAGTTCGTCTTCAAGCCATTAATAAGTGTTGGGTGAATAAAGCTCATTACTGTCGTGGAAGCAAACGTTATAAATATGCATTTATTTTAAATACATACTTAAGATCTCGATGGTGCAGTGGTCGTGCAGCATGCTTCTGAATCCAGGGGTCGCGGGTTCGAATCTTGGCTCACACCAATGAAGTTTCGAATCTTTTTTCGAAAGTTATGTGTGATAATCAATGACTGAAAACTTTGTGCCCGGTATGGCAATAAGTTCACCACCATTTGAGACGTAAACATAACGGCGAGTCGAGGCTTAATAGCCACAGTCTACACCATCGGGTACAAAAGACGTGAAGTTATGTTATATTATATTACATACATAAAATGACGCATGTATCCCATATGGTTTAGGCAGATACTTTGGCTTTCCATAAGCTACGATCCTGACACATCGCCTTTCGACTCATCCACAGTCGTACATCTCATCATGCAGTCACGTCGGTTTCGGGTACTAAGCATTTTGTCTTTTTTTGAACAGACCTTTTATTTGGTCGTAGGAGCTCTGTCTTGGTCTCCCGAGCCCGACTCTACCACTCACATTCACTTTATATACTCGTTTATGCTATCGGCTTTCATTCTTTCTTGCAATATGACAATGATGATGGTTATTTTTGAACATTGGCGTGCCTTATCTATACTTATATTATAAAGCGGAAGAGTTTGTTTGTTTGTTTGTTTGAACGCGCTAATCTCAGAAACCACCGGTCCGATTTTAAAAATTCTTTCAGTGGTATATAGTCCATTTATCGAGGAAGGCTTTAGGCTATATTATATTTTCAAAATAATTAGGGATCCTTACTATAAGTCCAGTAATGTAACCCAAGGTGTAAGAAAATGACTCGAAAATAATTCTTACATCGTGAACGCTGCGAAAACTATAGATTCTAGAACAAATAAATGTACTACACTTTTATAGAACATAAATTTGTCTATTAAAAAGTCCGCGATACCATATGTCTAAATATTGTAGTTATCTCACAATAAGTGTTTTTTGAATATTTTGAAATAATTAAATTGATGTCGTTATAAAAATGGTTTATTTTGTACCTTGGTATTAATTCTCCTTAAAATAAATTACTTCAATAAAAAGATAGTTTCAATACCTTTCTAGAACTTTTTGAATAATTCAATTCGGACATTTAATTCAAAAGATATCGCAAAATACAAAATGTAAGTATTCATTTCATAGGGAAATATTTAGTTACACTACGGAAGATGTATCCGACTCGGACAGCTCGGACCGCGACAGCTATCAGGTAGATTTTTTTACGTTCGTTTCTTGCTAAAAGGTATCGGTGGTCCAATTGTCGAGAACCCCATTTCTGAATAAAGTAGTCGCGGCTTCGAATTCTGGCCCACACCAATGACTTTTTGAAATTGTTTTCGGAAGTTATATGTATTTAGATATCGATGACTATAAACTTTGTGAATGGTATGGCAATAAGTTCGCCACCTATTCCATTTGGGATGAAAACATAGTGGCGAAACGAGGTTTAACAGCCGCTGCCTACATCTTCGAGTAGAAAAGGCGTTAAGTTATGTTGTGTTGTTGTTTCTCTCTTTGTCATCATATCGCTCAATACTTTAATTAGAATTTAAAATTTGTAGTATTTAATCCTATTTTGTGGTATTTTTATTTATAAAAGTTACTAGCTTTTACCCGCGGCTTCGCTCGCATTAAATCCATTAAATAGGTATCAAAGATCATTACTATAGAAGTTAATTAATATGACAACTCTGTTTTATTGCTTAGCTGGAATTATTAATTTTTAAAATTATTATCTACATACAATGACGTTTAAAAAACTAACAACATTTTGACTGATTTATAATGCATTCTAGATATATGTAATAAACTTTACATTTTTAAGATCGTGATATCTTTTAAAATATAGTAAATTTATTTCGATAAGCTTAATCGCAAAACAGACATCATTTGACTTATAAAAAAAAACATTCACTGTGAGTTAGCTACCACGGTTTGAACATATGGTGTCCCGTTTATTTTCATTGAAGTCAACAATAGTGACCAAATAAAAAGAGTTTTTTATGTAGTATTAAAAAAAACTAAAGGTTGAAAAAAAACTTGGGACAAGTTCATTGCTATATTCATTGTTCATAAGTGGCATTGCTAATAAAGCTTTCTTTGAAGTTGTAAATATTATCAATGTCTTGATTGTCAGTACGCTAATAGATACTAGCTAAGCAAGTGAGGCCGTATGGCCGAATCGTGCCTTATGGCACTTTGTTCTCTCTGCCTACCCCGTAAGGAATTTGGCGAGAATTTATGTATGTATGTATCAGGAACTACTGGTTTGGATTGAAAAAAATATTAGTTTTAGAGAGCCCATTTATTGAGAAAAGTTTAAGTTATTAATAAGAGTGGGACAATAAATTTTAGTTATAAATGTATATAATATGGCGGTGCATAGTTCGCGCGGTCTGCTAAATGATGATGATTTCCGAGTCTAATAAGACACGTAAATTAGATTTTTACTCGTATATATTTTTGGATTATTTGTTTACCTAAACGTGTGGCGTTATTTCCCGTTCATTATATTTATGTAATATGCATACGCGATAGCCTAAAAGTTGCATTTTTTATGAGATAGAAGGGCAAACGAGCAGCCATGTCACCTGGTGGTAAGCAATCAACGCCGCCCATGTACACCAGCAACACATATAATGTTACTGTTGCGTTGCCGACGTTTAAGGGATAGGGGAAAGGAAAGGATGGGGAAAGCGGGGTGGGCCTCCGGGTACCTGTCTCACCGAACGAAACGCGGCATGAGCCACTTTACGTCGATATTTGGAGAGGTGGTGGTATTTCACCGGTCGAGCCGGCCCATACATGCAGCGAACTGCTTGGTTCTGCCACTGTCTATTTAAGAGTACCTAATTCCTTTAATGTGATCTAAATATCTAAAACGAACGTACTATTTAAAAATATTTTATCTATGTATCCAAAGTCCTGGGTCAAAGTTAGCGTTAGTTCACAGTTACTTCTCTAAGCAGATATGATAATATGTATTATTTTTAATTCTTTACAATATTGCAACTTCATATAAATGGACGAAGCGCAAGATATACCCACACACCTCGACTTGGCGTATTTTGCTAAAATATAAAGACTTTACGGTCTTCATCATACCACATAGAGTTGCCCATCTATTAGTATTTTTAATATCGTGATCTCTTTTAAAATGTAGTGAATTTATTTTGATAAGAGTGCCAAATCCAAGGTGCCAAATCGACACCATTTAAATTATAAAAAACACATGCTGGTTAAAACATGTGGTGACCCGGTCTTTTTTTTTGTAGAAAGACAGTGACCAAAGAAAAAAAAAAGGTTGTTCAAGTAGTATTAAAAAAAAAACTAAAAGTTGACAAAAAGCTTCGGACTACTACTACTATTACTTATAGTGTTGATCGAAATTGATAATATTATCACCATAATATATCTTGGTTGTTAGTCGCTAATATCAACAGCTAAGCAAGTGAGGTGTGTAATAATCGTACCTTATGGCCCTTTGTTCTCTCTACCTACCCCGCAAGGGATCTGGCCTGAAGTTATGTATGTATGTATCAAGAACTTGAATTGAAATAAATATTAGTGTTAGATAGTATCATCACCATTTATGATGAAAGGTTTGGGGTATTAATATGATTGCGGCAATAATCTTTTTAGTGGAAAATGTATAAAATATGGCGGTACGAAGTTCGCGCGGTCTGCTAGTAATCAAGATATCGAAGAAATTTTTTCTGGACTCCCTCTATGCGAGACCGGTAAATCTCGTACTGTGGGTTCCATACTTGTGATGCATATTCTAGGTGGCTACGTACGAAGGAACAGGAAAGGAGGTATAAAATTTTTAATGATTTGAGTGATTGAAAATATGCAGATTGTCTGATTATGAATCCGAGAGCCTTGGATGCCTTTTTAACTATGTGGTCGATATGTTGATCTAGCAAAAGTTTGCTGTCCATTAATATGCCTAAATCCCTAACACTATTGACTCTACCAATCACTTGATTATTCAACTTATATTTAGAAGGAATTATGTTTTTCTGACGAGTGTAACTTATGTGGTGGCATTTAGATACATTTAATTCGAGTTTACGGTAACCACAAAACGCTTCAAATTTTAGAAGGTCAGCCTGTAACATATTTATGTCGCAGGTGTTACGAACCAGTTTATGTATTTTCATATCATCCGCATAAAGCAAAACATATGAGTGCTGAAAACATTGTTCGACATCACCAATAAATAGCAGAAACAAAAGAGGTCCCAGAATTGAGCCCTGCGGCACTCCCGACGGGACATAGCACCACCTTGATGTATATCCACGAAGAACGACAGCCTGTGTTCGATTAGTGATATAAGAAGAAAACCAACGATACAAGTCACCGCTTACACCGCAAGCCAGGAGCCTTTCAAGAAGCAGCTGGTGGTCAATTTGATCAAAACATTTGCTATAATCGGTGTAAATAACGTCCACTTGCGCACCCTGTTCCATCCCGGCAGATATGTAGTCATGAGATAGTATCAAGTTGGATGTGGTCGACCGCTTTCTTATAAAGCCATGCTGTTGGTTTCCTAACATACCTTTCATTGAGGCGTATACATCCGTATATACTATTCGTTCCAAGATCTTAGAAAATAAACATATTTTGGAGATAGGACGATAATTTTTAATGTCAGATCTGTTACCTTTTTTTGGGACAGGAGTGACAAAGGCGGATTTCGGGTCAACCCGATTTGTATCTTATTCAAGCGATCCCTGTCGGAAGGTGTAGTCCCAAAAATATGGCAAGGCTATCTGCACAATTTACGATATATGTTGGAGATATTAAGTCTGGTCCACCACACTTAGATAAATCGAGAGTCTTAAGCAGATTTAAGATACAAGTACGATCCACTTCAACTGAGGCAATATGAGCAGCACTGTCGCACACACTGTCACCATCACATGGTACACTGAACACACCACCCGGCTCTCGAAAAGTTGATTGAAAATAATCAGCGAATAGATTGCTAATCTCTTCACCCATACTAGCAGATGAGTCACCATAGAACATAAGTTTAGGAAATGAACTGATATCCTTTTTACTTTTAATGTACGACCAGAAAGATTTTGGATTTTTAATAATAAGGGACTCAATTCTTTCAATGTATGATTTAAAACAATTTTTTTCTAAGTCGGCAGCCCTACAACGCAGTACAGAGAAAAAGTGATAGTCACAAAGATTGCTGTATTTTTTAAATTTACGATGAAATTTATATTTTTCTTTAGGAACTTTTATTAACGCCGGGCTATACCAAGTAGGGTATGTAAATTGTTTAACTGGCTTTTGAGGAATATATTTATCCCTTAATTCATATAATTAAGAATAAAATTTAGATACAGCAGTATCTAAACACTTGTCGTCTAACAATTTTGTCCAGTTTATTAGATCCAACTCTGATTTAATAGCTCTGTAATCCGCTTTAGAGTAAATATATTTTTTAATCGGTTTATCGCAGAGTTTCTCAATTTCAACAAAATCAGCCCTAATTACTATCGGCTTATGATGAGCATCAACGGGACGGGACAATGGGTCATAACTTTCGGTCACAGTAACCACATCATTAGAAAATACCAAATCCAACAGTCTGCTATTAACATTACGTTCGCTATGGAATTGAGATAGATTCGAAGAAGCCACACAATCAAAAAACTCGATTACTGATTGCTTATTCGATATTATGTGTGGGATTAGCTTAGAACTTCCGTTGTTTTGCGTCCAACTGACGTCACTTCCTAAATTAAAATCACCAGCTATTATAAAATTATCCAAAGGATGAGTGGCGATCAAGTGGTTAAGATTATTAGTAAAGTTTAATAACTGAGTATTATAAGAATTTCCAAGATTCTCTCTACAGAGGTAAAGTCCACAGACATGCATATTAGAACTTACCGACGAACGAGTTCTTTTCAGGGTCAGTGATATCCAAAAATCCTCGGCAGAACTTTGCCATTCACTTCTCACAGTGACAGAAAGCTCGTTTCTAACCGCAATGAGAACACCTCCTCCCCGTTTTTGTGCGGTACGCGAATAATCACGATCACGTCTACAGACCAGATACCGATTGTCAAAGAGTTCACTACTGTAGATGTCATCAGTTAACCACGTTTCAGTAAAAATAATAACATCATATGAATTGAGACAAGCACTACGATATACACTGTTACACTTCGTTCGCAAACCACGTACATTTTGGTAATATATACTAAGTGTAGCCATTACGAAACACAACTATAAAAACATTATTTAAAAATTCAACACGGACAACTGCATCAGAAGTAGATAATAATCTGAAATATACATACAATCCAAAACAGCTATTCGAATATATTTTCAATATTTCAAAAACGATATTCTGAAGGTAGAAGTGAGTAACTTTTGTTAATTTACAAAGCACGCCAATGCTCACATTACAGTAAAGAAATTGAAAAATAAATAGTATTTTTACTTCTGCGAATATAAACTTTAGTTCTATAGTACGATTTTATCACAAAAACAATACAATAATACAGAGACACAACAACAATATTTGAGACGTAGATAATACTATACTGGTTCTCAAACTTTATTAAGTTTTTTAATCTACTACACAGAAATGGAAAGGATTTCAATACATACACTACATTAACTTCAGCAAATCTTTCTCTGATTTTATAAACAAGACCGGAGAAGTATCCATTTTGCGTACGTGTATTTGGGCATGTTTTACCCAAACGTAGTGAAAATTCTTCTCAGATGCTATCTTTTTGGTCTTAGACAGAAGGAGTTTGTTCTTCGTAGTTAAATGGTCGTTGATGTATATTTTTCCATTTCAATTCTCTTTTTTTCTCTTTTACGTATCGGTTACAAAAACTGACGATTATAGGTTTAACATCCTTTTCCCTTGTTGGCACTCTAGTAATGAAATTAATTTGATTTTTGGACACTGGATGATTTATTTTTACACCAATCTTGGTAATTATGTCAAACAAATTTTCATTACCTGTTTGCGATATACCCTTTATTTCTACATTATTCATGCGCAAGAACTGCTCCTTGCCATTTGAATCCTCCTCTAACTGATCCAGACGGGTTTGAAGCTGGTTCATATGTTGTTCCACTTTTTCGAGCGTGACTATGCGCTCCTCCAAATTATTGAGTTTACAGCTAAATTCTTTTATCACCTCTTCAATTTTGATGTTGAAGGATCTTAAATCAGCAAACTCATTTTTTAGTGCTATGATGTCATCCCTGAGACCTTCTAAGGGAGCCAGTTTTGCCGACAAAGCTCGAATTTCCTGTAGAACCGCTGATTCTGGCTCAGTTCTTTGTGGTTTAAGTGGATCAGAAGTAGGCGAGAGAGTCGCAGTTAACTGCTTACATTTAAGGCAGCGCCATGTAAGTTTCCGTTCCCCCATCCTCCGGTAACCAATCTCGGTAATGCCAGCGCAGTGAAAATGCATCTCCCTCTTACACTTTGTGCACATGACTCCATCTGAAAGTGGTTCCTCGCAAGCACTGCATTTCTGGGCATCGGTCATTTTGACACCAAGTTACTTTGAGAATCACTGTCTTGTTTGTGGAATCGGCCGTATGTAGGTAGATGCCAAAACCGATCAGCGGCAAAAAAAAGAAGAAATATATATTTTAATAGATTATTTAAATAGCCCTGGTACGCCCTTTTTAATTGCAACTATAATGTATCCAATTTTGATGAAACTTTTTACAGGTGAAGCTTGAGTCTCAAGAATATAATATATCGTAGGATGAAGAACATCCGCACTTGAAAGCGTTAAAAATACGGGAATATTAATTTTAACTATATTTTAAAAGCGACTTTTTCGCAGTGATATTAAGGTAGCTTTTTAAATACTATAAATTTCCTTTCTTTATAGATGTAGGATAGGAGGGCAAATTAGCAGGTGGGTCACCTGATGGCAAGTGACCAGCGCCGCCCATGGACACCTGCGTATGTTACAGTTGCGTTGCCGAACTTTCTAGGAGTAGGATAGGAAAGGATGGTTGTGGGCCTACGAATACTTCTCTTACATAACAAAGAGAGGTCGTGGTATTTCACCGGTGGACCCCGCTCATTCATGCAGCGTACTGCTTAGCTCTACCATTGCTAGAAGCTGTTTCAAGAATTCAATTGTAATAAAATAAAATAACTACATTAATAGCTTTAAGCAAAGTATAATTGAACAATGAAAGCCGCATTAAATTCTGTTCAGTAATTTGAAGATATGTATTCCTCATTTTCTGATGGTAATAAAAAAACGGTTCCTTTACTTCATATATGAAGTATATTAGATCTCAAAGTATATATCATAATTTTCCTGCCCTTGTCCCACTCTAAGTGGGGTCGGCACAACATGTCATGCTTTTCCATTCTCTTCTATCACTCGTCATGTTCACACTTACTCCCTTGATATTCATATCAACTTTTACACAGTACATCCATCTCTTTTACGGCCTTCCTCTACTAATATGTCCATCCACTGTCATTCCCATCGCTCTCCTTGTGACATGACTTGATATTAGACGAAGGTAGGTATATGAAGGTATATTAGGTATATGAAGTATATTAGAACTCAAATAATAATTCCGAGAAAACTTTTTTTAAGGACAAGGCTGGTAGTTCTAGCGTCATAAAAATTTTCTAAAACTTTTAGGCATTGGCGTTGCATATTACACAAATATGATAAATGGGAATCAAACGTGTCGCGTTTAATTTACCTTTATCTATTCGTATATTCATTTTGAAATCTCTTGATTTGAAAAGCCCCTGTATTTTTGTTACAATGTAATATTGCAATTTAATGTATAAATACATAAATTGTTTAAGAATATTGTTTGCATGTTTTGTCAATAAATTTATATGGCGCGTTTAACAATGACATATATTGATAAACCGGACTTAAAGTTTATCTTAAAAGTAAAATATAGATATATTTGTCACATAGTAGATATTATACACATTCAAGTATACTGTTTAGGAGTTATAATGACTATGTTCAAAAAGTTTAGTTTTTGCAATACTAGATGGCGTGGTCGTCAAAAATAGATTACGCTATGGTTGCGTTGTCACCTGCTTAATAAGATCAAAAATATTGTGTTTGTATTTGACGTCGAGGAAATAGACACGGCGGTTTGACTCAACAATCCGCCGTGTCAAACGCCGCCGTGTCAAACACCGGCGTTTGACACGCCGGTTTGGTGGGTCAAACCGCCGTGTCTATTTCCTCGACGTCAAATACAAATTTAATTCCCATTGTTTGCGCGTCTCTAAATCTAACCTGTCCGCGACTATGTGAATAATGATAATATCCCACGTGGTCACATCTACATTCAAATTCTTCAATGCATTGAGACAATCGTTAGTGCCAGTGGTATCTAATAATTCTTTAAGTGCCAAACCTGACTCTGCATACATACGCTTTTGACCGAACAGTCGTTTTAAAATACAACTGGCTAGGTACTTCTTATTGTTATATCGTTTTTCTAGTAAAGCCCAACATTGTATATAATTCGCATCACTGATAGGCGTGTGCCTGATCAGCTGTTCAGCTTCTCCGGTAAGGTGGTTCTTAAGGTAATGTAACTTTTGACAATTGTCTAATGAATCATTCTTATGCACTAGTGCTGTAAACAAGTCATCAAAGGTTGTCCATTCACTGTATTTACCAGAGAAAGTAGGGATCGTAATTTTTGGCAATTTGACAAACGTGCTAGATGATTTTATAGACGAATTGTCATTGGGCTTATCCTTTACCGGCGCTTGTATAACAAGTTTGTTAAGCATGGTTTTCATTAATACTTTGTAATCAATATAATTGTCCTCTGTTGTATTATAAATGTTACCTAAAACCTTTTCAAAATCTTCAATAGAATATTCCTCATGAAGTCTACATTGAGTTTCCTTAAATTTAATCCAATCTTGTTCCAAAAGCTCTTGTCTTGCCTCAACATACTCTATAGATAGTCTGTCTTTGGGACTCTTCTTAAAATTTGTCAGCCCCTCGCTAATATTATTGTGTACATTTTTTAAAAGGTTGATTAATCCTTCCATCTTGTACTTGATTAATAAAATAAATATACTAGAAACTACAGAGCTCTGAAGTCAAAGTTGATACAGACTATTTAAAGAGGTATGTGAAGATTATACAGGAGTTAAAATAAATACAAATATAATGTTGAGTGATGAGCTTTACAAATTCTAAGTATGTAAATATTAATCCGAAAATTTTCTAAGTCCAGCAAAAAGTTAAAAATTTTACAAGTGTATAAACACACACACACATAATATAAATCGGGTGATAATTGGACATAGATTCCCCGTCTGTTGGCTTTTTAGAAACTATTCTAAGTCCTAAATTAACATGCACATAAATTCTTGAAATTATACACTAAAGTTATAATAATAATATAATTATAGTTATGAAGTTATGTATGTATGTATGTATGTATACACTAAAAATATTCGCAAAATGTATAAGTCCCAGATTGTTCTTGTATTTTTCTAAGATAAAACTTCGATTGAAATAAGGTTCAAATTACTTAAATTGCTGATATAAATCTTGATCTTAATCACTTGTTCACTTTAGTAAATAAAAATATTGTACTCACAGAGTTATACTGCACACAAACACAGATTGTTGTACTTCCTGTGGCGTCCTCTTCTGGCCACACCTTGAACTAATCGATGGCTGCTCTCAATCGATTCGCACGCTGGTCGATCTTCAGACGATTTACCTACTTGTTGGCAACCGCTGATTAGCGCAAGCGTTCTTGCGCTTTGTCGTGTACCCTTCTGCAGCGATCCACTGCGGGTTACACGGGAGTAGCGGCTTAACCGCTTAAAAAAAGGTCTATCCAATCCGGCTCGACGGACCAATGTTAGTTTAGCCGGTAGTTTTTTTTAGTACAACCTACCCCTAGTTCAAGGCTACTGGCTAAACTAACATATACTTTAATTATACCTCTTCATGTTTCTGATCGCCGTGACACTCAATATACATTTAAATTAATAAGTTACCTAATCATAATTATATAATTGAATTATAATTTTAGGATATCTGAAAAGAGTGGGTAGGATAGATTCGATGGTCTCGATTCACTCCGCATCTGAATTACGAAGTCGTGGGATCGAATCCTGACTCACACCAATGATTTCTCATAATTGTTTTCGGAAATTAAGTGTGCTCGATGCATACATAGATGCGTTAGGATACGTATGGATTTGAATAGGTCAAGTTCAGCTAATAAAGTAAGAAATGCTCCGATGGTTCGGACATGTAGAAAGAATGGATGACACAAGATTGACTGATACTGATATACAATGCAAAAGCGGATGGATCGGATGGAAAGTCGTGGACGGTTAAGACACACATGCCTTATAGCGCTCCGTTCTATCTACCTACAGTGCAAGGGATTTGGCGTGAAGTCATGTTTGTATTTATGTAAGTTTAGCCATCGAATTCGAAATTTAAAAAAATAATAAAAACGAATTTCGACAATGTCCATTGGTAATTAATAAACATCATAGCGCACGCTCGCCACTGCGCTCTACATGTGAAAAGGTTTCCTAGTGTTGTACAAAATAAGTGTATGCACTCTGATAGTGTGTTCTTTTGTGTCTAGAATTACTACACATAATTCCTGATCGCCTGGTAGTTGAATATACGACACAGTCGGACACGCACACTCGTGTCCAGACAAAATGTGTCAACGTGCTAATAAAGATGTGTGCAATGACAATCTCGCACACCAGTTTGCCAGTAGTATGCATTAATTCAACATTGGCACACAACTGAGAATCGGCGTATAAAAAATATTTATTACATATAAATAAAATTGGAGTGTCTGTTTGTAATAATTGAATGACTACTTTTTACTAATCTACATATGAATGAATATACGTCAAAGAAGAATACGAGTATATTGTTTAAATTTTTGTCTGTGCGTCTGTCTGTTTGCTTTGGCAATACTCTGAAATAGATGGACCTATTTTGACGGGACCTTTATTGGCAGGTGGCTGATGTAAATAGGAGTAACTTAGATTACTTTTATTTAAAAAAAAATGTTTTATCTAGTTATTTATTGCTTCTGAGGCAAGACAAAGTGCGCCGGGTCAGCTAGTATTAATAAAATATATGACATACATTTGAATTGAAGGCTGTTTATACACGTAAATCTTAATAAATGCTTCCGGCGTAAAATGCTAATGAAGCAGCTCTCTATATTTTTGTGTTTCTGTGCTTGATTTATGAATAAAATAGATGGTATGGCTGCGGGAGTATATAAAAGACTTTTATTTTTAGATATCAACCTGATATCTGAGTAATGTTCGACTTTATAGATAGTTTTTACACAACTCTAAACTATAAATTACCATAACTTAGCGCTTTTATCTACCCAAAGGTGTAGGCAGTGCCTATTAAGCCTCGACTCGACATCGAATTTGACGATAAATCCGTAGAGACCTACGCAAAATCATAAGTATGGGCCCGAATCAGAACCCGCGACTACTTGATTAAGAATCGAGGTGCTGAACTACTGGACGACCGAAACAACTTAACTATTTATATGAGAATTCTCCATTAAAAATCTGTATAAGCATTACATAGTATAAAATCAAGTCGCTTTCCGCTGTTTGTCCCCTTATTAATTATATTATCACTTGTTACAAGTCCGTTTGTTAAATGATTGATATTTTTAGGGAGCTATAATTGTTATTAATAAGTACTTAGCTAAAAGAGTTTGACAATACTTGTTAAGTATTTATATTTTTGTTATTATCATGAGTAGACAATAGCACTGCAGCCCCAATGAAGACCAATCGTAGCCTTGAAAGTATTGCAGAAAGAAGAACATTTTGACAGTATTGTGTCCTAACTCCTAACCGTTTAAGAGTTTCGTTCTCCCAAGCAACACGTTAGTCTTATACACCACTAAACAGTTTCCATCGACTACCTGCGGTGCTGTCTCCCAACCATTAAGGAGTTCTGTGGCTTCTTCATCAGCACAGCAGCATCAGACGTATATTGAAGTATACATCACAAGCAACACGTTAGCCCTACATACTACTAAGTAGTATCGAAAAATTGCAGTTCTGTCTTCAAACTCCTAACCGTTGAGGAGTTCAGTGGCTTCTTCATCAGCACAGCAACATCAGATGTTGACAACATAAAGAATATCCCTAAAATATCACTATTACGTAACAAAAACACCATACTCGCATACAATTTTAGGAGGGTGCCTTCGATTTCTCCTGGTTTTCATCTTCAGATCCTGACCTGGTGAAAAAGGGACCATCTCGAAAGTAAACACTATCGCCAAAAAAAAATTTTTAAATCCGTCCATAATTGACGAAAATATCCGTGAACAGACATAAAAAAAAATAAAATAAAAATAAATTATACATTGAATTTATTATACATTATATATTACGAATTGAGAACCTCCTCCTTTTTTTGACGTCGGTTAAAAAGAAACATATCGCTGCACTTTACTTGGTCTCAAATTGACGAGATGCATAATGGGTTTTGGACCTGCCATGCACACTGAATGCACTTTCGTCTAGCTGAAAACCTGCATTGAAGTGCATTTGTGATACCAGGAATACAGGACCGGTGAGAAGGTGGACAGGAAAACTACCCCCACATTTACAAAAACTGTATACATATGTGTCATCGCTGTGAATGCACACCAGAGACAGGTAAAGTAAAGTTGTGTATGTAATTAATAAAAGTGTGAATATTCATCATCCTCTGGTGTGAAGCCGCATTGATAACACACATCTGTATAACTTACAATGTACATACATATATATGTAGGGGTAGTTTTCCTGCCTACCTACTAGCTGATTCTAGGTTCCTGGTAGACCAAATGCACTCCGATGCAAGTTTGAATCTAGACCAAAGTGCAATTAATTAATTATTATTTTGCGCTCGGCTGGGTGCATGAGCTACACTACTCGCGAGTGTTGCATGGTAGGCGGATGGTAGGTTTTATTTTCATCGCTCTCAAAGCCTGCTATAAAAAGTAGGTAGTAAATATACGCTTGAATTAAGGCCCGTAAGATCAATCATAGTTAAAACTGTCGATTTTCTAAACTATAGTCAATTTTAATCTAGAGTTTAAACCTGCCTCGTAAGATCAACAGCGAAATGGACATAGATTACGTAAACTAAGTTTAGTTTTCGACAGATGGCAACATTTGGTTATTTAAAGTCCATATTTCGCTCATCATTCACTCTTTTGTACATTGTCTGTGGCATATTTCGTGAAAAAAACTCTTTTTCTCTTTCTTTTATGAAGTTTTATAGTGTGACCATAGATTTAAGAAAAATAGATCGGCAATAGTCACCCAAACAACGTGACCAAAAATGGGTTGTTAATGTGTGAGTGACTTACGGGGCTCGTGGCGCATTGGTAAAACAACCGGCTGCAGCACTGAGGTCGGGGGTTCGATTTTCGCCCGAGTACAAATATTTATGACAAACATTAATATTTGTGCGGCGTCTGGGCGTTTTTCTATGTATTATAAGTATGTATTTACATATTTACAAAAGAAAAGTATATATGTATTAGTATCCGTTCTCTAGTAACTATAGCACAAACATTTAGTTGCTTAGTTTGGAACTGGCGCTGTGTGATTTGTGTCCAAGATATTATTATTATTATCAATGTGTTCTAAGGGAAAATGGAAAAGCTAGAAGAATGGGCAGCAGCATTCTTTCTCAAGACACTACAGCCTACTGCGATCGCCAACCCGCCTGCCAAGCGTGGCGATTATGGCAAAAACCCCCCATGATTGCGCGGACCGGCAGTTGTGGCGCTTTATGAGGGAGGCCTATGTCCAGCAGTGGACGTCAAAAGGGCTTATGATATGATGTGTTCGTAAAAAGCGCTTCAAAGCGTTAACTTTTACATAGTGTTGGGTGTAATGTTAATGGGTGGAAATATAAATATCCCCAAAATCTAATATACGCAGTTACGCTGTCAGTTATTCGATGCTATTAGTAAATTTTTCCTGACATGTGCCATCTATTGTAGTCTATGCTAAATCTATGTATGAACCCACAATCGTTGTGTCAGATGTCAGCTGATAAACGACCGCCATTTTTAAACTAGGCAGGACCACAGTTTAAACGGCAAAATCTTCTGGTATAAGCTAAACTATAGTTTAAACTGTTATTGGAGGTTTATCTAGCATTGATCTTACCAAATAAACGACAGATGAGGTTTAAACTAGATAAAATAGTTTAAACTGTGATTGATCTTACGGGCCTAAGTGGTACTAGTTAAACTTAGCACTCTGTGTGTTCCTGTTCCTATTTTTATGTGTCCTGTAATCATTTCTGGTGTACAATCACATCGAGAACACGCATGTACCTTTTGGTATATATAAACATATATATTGGGGTAGTTCACTTACCCACCTCTTTATCGATTATGTAAGCCTGGTACTTCGGATGCACTCCGATGCAAGTTTGTATCTGTCTAGACGGAAGTATTCTAGTACTTCTAGTGTACTTCTAGACGGAAGTGTACAGTGCATTTTGAACTCATCAGATGCATCTCATATACAGCTTATACCAATATGTAAAGAATAGATATAGCTGTTTATTGTAGAGCACCTGCATGACCGAGCTTTGCTTGGTATTTTTATGTTTTTATAAATTGTGTTTTTTGGAAATTATATTTAGGTAGGTACTAATTACATAATAATAAAATGATCAAATATGAATAATATTTTTCGATCATACCGACAGAATAATAAAAAAACATGCTCTATAAAACACGATACGATACGACACGATAAAATGTCATTTTCTAAAAATGAGATTCCAATTATATATATATATATATATACAAGAATTGCTCGTTTACAGATATAAGATATATTCAAATATATTCAATAGATCAAAATTTAATTCAAATCAGTACCTTGTGTGTGTCATGTTCCTGTAAGTAATCAATATGAGTGACTTTTCCTTTGCAGAAAAATCTTCCTCAGGTGTGCTGTCACTTTGATAAGCACACAGGAGTAGTTTATCTACCCACCTACTGGTCGATTCTGGATTCCTAGTATTATAGTTCAGATGCAGTCCGATGCAGGTTTTCATCTAGCTAGACGAAAGTGAACACAGTTTCCACAGTCTATATTCATTGCATTTTTGAAATTGCATGTCCTTAAAATTATG
The DNA here is from genome assembly GCA_905147225.2 of Euproctis similis. Taxonomy (NCBI): domain Eukaryota; kingdom Metazoa; phylum Arthropoda; class Insecta; order Lepidoptera; family Erebidae; genus Euproctis; species Euproctis similis. Next base: position 8,870,822 of record LR990107.1, read on the forward strand.
ACCAAGTAAGTATATCTATCTATACTTATATTATAAAGCGGAAGAGTTTGTTTGTTTGTTTGAACGCGCTAATCTCAGAAACCACCGGTCCGATTTCAAAAATTCTTTCAATGGTATATAGTCCATTTATCGAGGAAGGCTTTAGACTATATTATATTTTCGAATAAATTAGGGATCCTTACTATAAGTCCAATAATGTAACCCAAGGGTTAAGAAAATGACTCGAAAAAAATTCTTACATCGTGAACGCTGCGAAAACTATTGATTCTAGAACAAAACAATGTACTACACTTTTGCAGAACATATAACATAAGTTTGTGACGCCATATGTCTAACTATAGTAGTTATCTCACCAATAAGTGTTTTTTGATTTTTTAAAATAATTATAATGTTATTTTAGAAATTATTATTTTGCATCTTGGTATTAACTCTCCTGAAAACAAATTACTTCAATAAAAAGATAGATTCAATACCTTTTTGAACTTTTTGAATGATTCAAATCGGACATTTGATTCAAAAGATATCGCAAAAAAAAAATACAAAAGGATTCGTTTCATAGGGAAATATTTAGATACAGTTCGGATGATGTGTATTACATCCGACTCGGACAGCTCGGACCGCGACAGCTAGCAGGTAGATTTTTTTACGTTTTTTTCTTGCTAATAGATCTCCAGTGGTCGGGAACCCCACTTCTGAATCAAGAGGTCGTGGGCTCGAATTCTGGTTCACACCAATGACTTTTTGAAATTGTTTTCGGAAGTTATATGTGATAAATATCGATGGCTAAAAACTTTGTGCCCGGTATGGCAATAGGTTCGCCACCTATTCCATTTGGGACGTAAGCATAGCGGCGAAACGAGGCTTAATAGCCGCTGCCTACATCTTTGGGTAGAAAAGGGCGTGAAGCTATATTATGTTATATATAACTGTACATACAGATATGTGATACATACATATATTAACACAGTTCCATTTTCCACATATCAAAATTGAAATTAAACCCGAAACCAGTGTGTACAATGTTGCTGAGAGTACTTGTCTATGTATTAATTTTACGATGAAGAGGAAACATCGCCTGGTGTGCAGTGACTTTAATAGCGCACAAGGGTAGTTTACCTGCCCACCTACTGGTTGATTCTGGATTCCTGGTACATCAGATGCAATCCGCTGCAAGTTTTCAAATAGCTAGACGAAAGTGCATGCAAATATCAACGGTTAAGAGATGCAACTTTGTGCCCGGTATGGCAATTGGTTCGCCAACTATTCCATTTGGGACATAAACATCCACGAGGCTAAACAGCACTGGCTGTAGGCACTGGCCTACACCTTCGGGTAAAGAAAGAGTGAAGTTATGTGTTAACACAGTAGCAGTTTCCACATATCGAAATTGAAACTAAATTGTACCCTGTGTGTGTACATACAATGGTTCTGTTACTTGTATATTCTGTTGCTGTGTTAATTTTCCGATGCCGTATTCTGGTATGCACTTAGCACTGGTATGCTTTATACCTGTGTGTCACATTGTAGGCACACAGGTATAAAGCTTTTCATATACCTATGTACATATACCTACGGGTAGTTTTCCTGACCACCTTCTCACTGATTCTGGATTCCTGGTACCTCAAATGCACTCCGCTGCAAGTTTTCAACTAGCTAGACGCAAGTGCATACAGACAGAAGAGAGATGCGGCATCAACAAAGATGCATGCAGCAGCTCTTTAAAAGTTACGCAGTAGCTTGTATTTTTTTATAATTTAATTCATGAAGAAAGTTAAGAAGATAAGGATGATTTAGTAGATTTTTTTTATGGGATAGGAGGGCCAACGAGCAAGTGTGTCACATGATGGTAAGTAACTACTCACCGCCCATGTTGCCGTCCTTTAAGGGAGTAGAAGGGGACAGAAAGGAGAAAGAAGACCGGGCCTCCGCATACCTTTCTCACCGAACGAAACGCGGCACGAGCCACTTCACACGGATATTCCGAGAGGTCATGATATTTCACCGGTCGAGCCGGCGCCGCGGCGCATTAATGCAGCGAACTGCAAGACTCTACCACTGTTAAAATGTGATCTGACATCTAACGATGATATAAATATTTTATATGTAATAAGATTTCCAGCGTAATTATTATTCAAAGATGCACTATGCAATTTTACAATGTACTTAGGCATTCATTTATAATATTTATATAACCCAGGTGACCTATATGGTCCAAAGTAGTCCATAGGTACATACTTTCTTACATAGCTCCACGCCTTTTCCGACAGCGTAATCGATCCCATGACTGTCGAATCAGAAGCGGGCAGCTCGACCACTGGGCCTGGTGGACTGTGGACTGTGGACTGGACCAACACTAATCTGTGGCGTGCAACATTCAATCCGTACTATATAGTGTTCCTGTGTAATTAATAATGTGTATCCAAGAAATATTCTCTGGTGTGCCTTCACTACTACAAACAAACTTTGTTGCATATGCAAATAACACAGACACACACACACACATATACAAGTCTACAGCCACCAACTCGATGGCTCTGATGTCTTGATACCGCAAATGCACTCCGATGCAGTTTTCATCTAGTTCAGTGTCTACGTGTCCAACCGTCTATCAGTTTCATCTCTAAAATATGATATGTCAATAGCTGCATATATATAGATATGTCATATATACATTTAAAAATATATACTAACACAGATGTATTATCCATACATCAAAATTGAAATACAATCCGTACTTTGTGTGTGTAATATTCCTGTAATTAATTAATATGTGTGAATATTCCCATGTAGAGGAATCTTCCGCTGGTGTGCTGTCACGTTGATAGCACACAGGGGTAGTTTAAATACCTGCCCACCTCCTGGATGATTATGAATTCCTGGTACTTCAGATGCTCTCCGATGCAAATTTTCATCTAGCTAAGATGAAAGTGCATGCAATATGAACGGTCAGATGCAGCTCTGCAAAATGTGACCAACTATGACGAAGAAACTTCTATTTTTTAAATTTAAATTAAAGTTTAAGAAATTAGTAGAAGAGCACTATTATATTAATAATAAATTTATGGTTTATATAAGATTTCCGGTTGTAATTAATTAACTATTAATCGAAGATGCACTATGCAGCGTGAACTTTACATAACACCATGTACTTAGGCATAAATATGTCCAGTGACGACAGAGATACATCATACATTCATACATAACAACAACCCATTTCCTTCTCGAAGGTGTATACAGCGAAATCGATCCCACGACCGGTGAATCAGAAGCAGGGAGCTCAACCACTGGACCACCGAGAATAAACTGTGGTGTGCAATATTCAATCCGTACTTTGTTTGTATATTATGTTCCTGTGACTATTTGCTAACGTGTGTCCAGGAAATATTATCTGGTGTGCCTACTACAAACACACTTTGTTGCACATGCATATAACACCCCCCCCCCACACACACACATATATTATATATAGGTCTCGGCGTAGTTTACCCAGCCATCTCCTCGATGGTTCTGATGTCTTGATACCGCAAATGCACTCCAATGCAGGTTTGCATTTAGTTTAGTACCTAGTAGTACCTACTGCATACGTTCAGGTCTAACAGTTGCACCTTTTCGAAATGTGACCAAGTATTATCTATACACACATATATATATAAAGAGAAATATATATGTCAATAGCTATCTAGTTATATGATATATATAAGTGTATGCAAAAAGTAAATGTGTATGTATGTCTATTTTATTTAAGTATGATATTATACAAATATAATAGATAAATACTAGTATACGTCCATATTAGCATACATGGTGTGCATTCTCATCGATGCCGCACATGCTTGCAACTTTTGCATATGTAGGGGCAGTTTTCTTGTCTACCTACTCGCTGATTATGAGTTCCTGGTGTTTCAGATGCACTTTAATGCAAGTTTGAATCTAGACCAAAGTGGAAACCGCGGCTAACTGCGTATCCTGACCCCTAATCAGAGGCATATCTTAAAACATTTCGAAAATACGTCCCCGTTCATTTTATGATAGTAGTAGTTCATAAGTTCACACATAGTAAGTATTATAATGAAAGTGGTGCACAACATTCCGTACTTAGTGTGTATAAGGTTCCTGTTAGTAATTAATATGTGTGAATTTCCATATGTCCAGGAAACATCAATTTGTGTACATTCATATCGATGACACACATGTACCTATACAGCATTTGCAGCGTTTGCATGTAGGGGTAGTTTTCCTGTCCACCTTCTCGCTGATTATGTGTTCCTGGTATTTCAGATGCACTTCGTTGCAAAAATCTAGACCAAACTGCAATCAGTGTAGGTCTTCTACAAGATGCGTATAAAACTGTTCGATAATAGGTATAGTATATACTATATAGATATGATAGATAGATATATAGCTTGTTCAATACAGTACAGACACATATATTAAGTATGTATTTCATAAAACTCGTGTGCGAAAATTGTATCTGTTTCTTACGTGTCCCTATACACGTAAGAAACAGATACAATTTTTCCTGTTAGTAATTAATTGATAACATGTGTGAATTTATATATGTCCAGGAAACATCATTTTGTGTGGATTAACATCGATGACACACATGTATAGGGCGTTTGTGTTCTATGTAGGGGTAGTTTTCCTGTCCACCTTCTCGCTGATTATAGGTTCCTAGTATCTCAGATGCACTTCGTTGCAAAAATTTAGACCAAACTGCAATCAGTGCAGGTCCTATATTATTCTATCAGGTGCGTATCTTAAAACAGTTTGATAGGTAATATATATTATATAGATAGGTAATTTTACATTTTATGCTAGTAATTGTTTAATACTTTTTCTGTACCTATCTGTGTAGGGTTCCTGCTAGTAATTAATTTATAATATGTGAGAATTTACCCATCTTTTCTGCATTAACATTAATAACACACAATCTTTTGTAATACATTTATTACACTATTATTATTATTATATTATACCACTCACCTGCTCGATAGTTCTGATTTCCTGATACTTCAAAAGCACTTCAATGCAGGTTTGCATCTAGACGAAAGCGCATTCAGCGTCCAGGGGCAGTTTCAGCCATCAACCAGATGTCAATCTTCAATATACAAGACAGTAGCAAAGCTAAGTAGTAGTTCGCCGCATAGATGGGCCAGCTCTATCGGTGATATAACATGACTTCTCAGAATATTGAAGTGGTGCACGCTGCGTTTCGTTCGGTGCAATATTACAAGCCCAGCCCTTTTCCCCTTCCTTTCCCATCTCATTCCCGTAAAGGTCGGTAACGCAACAATACCACCTCCTATTCTAAAAAAACATTGCATTATTTTTTATTCTTTTAACTAACTTAAATCAATTACATAATTTAAAAAAATAATATTGATAATAGGTACATAATTAAATAATATTAATAAATATGTTTGCAATACAATGGGTATGCCCCGATGGTTCCGACAAGTAGAAAGAATGGATGATATATGTATGATTGACTAATATTATCACGACATACAAGCCAAAAGCGGAGGGAGGAATGAGTTGAGGGCGGCCACGACAGTCGTCGAGCTACCCGCTTCTGATTCAGAAGTCTTGGATTCGAATCCAGGCTCACACCAAAGATTTCTCGAAATTCTTTACGGAAGTTATGTGTGATAATATCGATGCCTGACAACTTTGTGCCGGGTGTATGGCAATACGTCCGCCACCAATTCCATTTCGGACGTAACGTTAAGATTCGGAGAGTCGAAGATTTAACAGCAGCTGCCTACACTTTTGGGCAGTGAAAGGCGTAAAGTTACTTTTATTAAACAGACAAACAGTTCCATATTACGTGCCTGTACACTTTATGATAGTAGTAGTTCAATAATGCAAAATAAAGTATTTTCATGAAACTGGTGTGCAACATTCAATCCGCACTTTGTGTCTTTATTGTTAGTACTCGTGTTAGTACTTAGTATGTGTGAATTTTCCTGAATGTACTTGTAACTGCTAGTGTTGGTATTGTATGAATTTTAGTGTTGGTATTGTATGAATTTTCCTATGTAGAGGAAATATTTCCTGGTGTGCATTCACATTGATAAGACACCTCTATACAGCTACATATATATATGTAGGGGTAGTATTCCTGACCAGCTACTCGTTAGCTCTGGGTTCCTGGTACTTGGGATGCAACTATACGAAAGTGCATTCAGTGGCTAGGTTCATGTCCAACCCTCTTTTAGATGCTTCTCTTTAAAGTATGAGCAGGTAGCCAGCCTTTATTTTATTGTTTATTTAACTTAATTATTTATGACCGCTTTATTCCATTGCACTCTTTTTTAATCCACCGATTTGAATTGTTGACAAATGCAACTTGACTTTAGCTATCATTACATAGTATGAAATAAAGTCACTTTCTGCGGTCTGTCCCCTTATATGCTTATATCTTTAGAACAACGCAACCGATTTTGATGCGGTTTTTTAATACATAGAGGGTGTCAACGGGGTGGTTTTGATCTATAATTCATGTATAGTGTAGTAAAAAAAACTGTTAACTTTCAAGATTTAGAACTTTAATGGCCAACGCTGCCTGAACCCTAAGTGATAAATCAAAACATTGTACTACATTGTTATACACCTTCAAAAGATCTACAAAAAAGTCCGGGAAGGCATATGCCTATCTCTTAGAGATAACCCACAATTACCATTTTTATTACAATTAACTTTTTACGTAAAATATGGCTTATTTACGAAGCGATTTTAAACATTACAGCATTAATTGTTTATCCAGTTAAGTTTCTTAAATAGATTGTGCATGTTATATAGTTCATCCTGGCCCTTTACAGCATGCAATTTAAACGAATATTTTCGTAGATATTGCAGTATTAACATAGCGGGATAGCAGTTAAAGCCGATAAATAGCATAAATTGAACCTCATGATATCCAAAATTTATTACTTTTGATGCGGAACAAACTTTCGCCGGGTCAGCTAGTTATACATAACTTCAAGCTAGGTCCTTCACACGTCACTCTCGTCCTCAACTTTCATAACTCTTGTCATATACGATCAGCGGTTATTAAGATTCATGACATCACTTTAGATTTAGAAGACGTTCAATTTGGTCATGGGAAGTGTGTTGTGGCGGTCTTAAACCTAAGTTCCTTCGCTTTTACACTTTATATCTCCTTAGTTACAAAGATATATTAAATATTTCTCCGAATATTTACAATAGAATCCGAATATTTTATTAATATAGTTTGATTTAAAATAGTCTCGATGGTCCAGTCGTCGAGCACCTTGCTTCTTAATCCTGAGGTCGCGGGTTCGAATCCTCACATTGGCTCACACCAATGACGTTTCGAAATTGTTTTCGGAAGTTATGTGTGATAAATATCGATGACTAAAAACTTTGTGCCCGGTATACCAATAGGTTCGCCACCTAATCCATTTAGGACGTAAACATAACGACGAGACGAGGCTTAACAGCCGCTGCCTGCACCTTCGGGTAGAAAAAGGCGTGAGGTTATGTTTATGTAGTTCGATTTAATATTCCTGTACCTCTTATAAATGATTTTAGTGAAAATCGTGAAAAATGTGAGCTCGACACTTTAAATCCTTGGTTTTTGTGTCGGGTATGTATTAAGCTTTTATATGATTATATACATATTACATACTATCTAGGGGTAGTTAACCTGCCCACCTACTGGCTGATTCTGAGTGCCTGGTACTTCATATGCACTCCGATGCAAGTTTGGGTGTGGACTAAAATGCATTCAGTGCCTAACAGATGCATCTCTTCAAAATTTAACAGAAAAATCATAATAACCGAAATCGATAAACTACCGCTAGAAATAATTAGAAGCTAAATGACGCTAATAAAAGATTTTTTTAAAAGCTACAATTTAACTTGCACTGTATCTATGTAAGTATGTATGAATGAGGTTATCTTGAACCGATTGGGTTGAAAATTTTTATATATTTTTAGTTTAGATGACAATGCACGATATGTTGTTTGCATTCAAAAACCAAAATGACGGACCATCCAAAATGGTGGCATAGATATTTTTAATGCATTTCTACAATATAAGCACATGCTTTGATATTATTTTATCATTTTAACGATTGTTTTAGTGTTAATATCCAAACACGATTTTTATGATTAAAAAATGTTGTGAAAACAATGTTGATTTTCCGTATTTTTTTATTATTGCAAAGGAAAATGTGAAAATGATTTGATATGTTAAGTTATTTGATATAATAGGTTGGGGAAAAAGTATTTTCGTATTTTTGTATGAAAAGTCAAGACATTTTTTTCAAAGTTTATTTACATTTATTTACAATATATATGTACCGTTTTGTTGAATAACTTTCTGCCATTTTGTGGGCAGAGACATTATCCCGTTACTGTAGAAACTTTGGGACTTCTGATCAAAAAACGGGACAAATAGTTTTGGCAGTCCTCTCTTGAGGTCAACCTTACAGAACCTAAAGAATTCTGAAGAGACCGAAACAGGTGAAAATCTGAAGGCGCAAGGTCAGGGCTATATGGTGGATGCACTAGGACCTCCCAGTCGAACTCTCTTAATTTTTGCTGAGTGGCTAAAGATGTGTGTGGTCTAGCGTTATCGTGATGAAAGACCACACCCTTCCTGTTGATCAATTCCGGCCGTTTTCTCTCGACTGCTTCCTTTAATCTCATCAGTTGCTGGCAGTAAAGATCAGAATCGATGGTTTTGCCGGACGGTAAAAGCTCATAATGAACAATGCCCTTCCAATCCCACCATACACACAGCATCACCTTATTTCGTGTTAGGCCAGGTTTGGCCACAGTCTGTGAAGCCTGGCCAACTTTCGACCACGACCTTTTTCGCACGTTCTTGTCGTACGTGATCCACTTTTCATCGTCAGTTATCAATCTCTTCAAAAACGGCTCGGTTTCATTACGTCTCAATAATGAATCGCAAATGAGTACACGGTTCATTAAGTTTCTTTGAGTGAGCTCGTGTGGCACCCAAATATCGAGCTTTTTTGTATAACCAGCTTTCTTCAAATGGGTCAAAACTGTTTTGTGGTCAATTCCCAGTTCTTCAGCTACATCGTAACTACTAATATGCCGATCTTGCTCCACTCTTTCAAAAATGGCGTCCATTTTATTCGTAACAGGGCGACCAGAGCGAGGTGCATCTTTAACATCAAAATTTCCGGACTGAAAACGTTTGAACGAAATTTGTGCTACTCTTACTGACACTGCATCAGGTCCATAAACATCACAAATTTTTTTCACTGCTTGAGTTGCATTTTTGCCTTTTTTATAATAAAATTTTAAAATGTATCGAATTTCTTCATTAGATTCACTCATTTTTACGGAGAGAAAAACAAATGAAAAATAGCGGGAAACAACTTTTTTTTATTTTTTTCTTTTCTTTATAATGTAACCTTTTTAATGTTACCAAAACCAGCCAGACACAAATAGTACAGTCAAAGAAATTTTATAATAAGTTTATACCTACGTTATGCGAAAAGACTTTTTCCCCGACCTAATATTATGGCAGAAACCAAATATGAAATAACAGTAAGACTACGATAATGGCGATTAGCATTTTATTCACTGGGGATGGTTATGTGATGGTTTTTTTTTTATGGGATAGGAGGGCAAACGAGCAGGCGTGTCACCTGATGGTAAGCAACCAACGCCGCCCATGGACACCAGCAACACATAGTGTTACTGTTGCGTTGCCAACGAAACGCGGCATGAGCCACTTTAGGTCGGTCTTCTGAGAGGTCGTGGTATTTCACCGGTCGAGCTGGCCCATTTATGCAGCGAACTGCTTGGCTCTACCACTGTCAGAATGGTGATCTTGGTATGGATCTGCCGTACCAAGATAAATATATTAAAATATATGGGTCTGTATGTAGTATGGTATCTCTTACACCAATTTCATTTTAGTGTGCATTTTATGATAATATTGAACTTTGTACTTTGTATGTATGATGTTCCTGTTGGCACTTGTTAGTATGTGAACCACAGAAATAGATCAAGATAGAACGGCCGCGATGTCATATTTCCATACATTTCGAGCGTGTCACTTTTTTGAAATACCACGCCCACAGCGTGACGTCATTTTCATTGTGAGCGGGGCGACTAGTTAGGAGACACACACGATGATGATTATCGATGCTAATATCGGCAACGTGTGTTAATTTTATTATTTTTATATTTTACCAACTTTATTGATTTTGTGTAACGATAATCATAGAAAGTAAAACATGTTAAATACTTTAATCCGACATATTAAAACCTAAAACATATTTTTCCAACAGTATATAAAATTTAGTTATAATTATTATACTGTCCTTGAAACTATACATATTTATTAAATATTTGCCTTTTTGTAAGGGTTGGCCTCACAGTCCTGGTTAAATAACGAAGCCGAACGTCTACATATACCTCGGTTACTGCCCGTTTGAGAAGAACGAAATGATTTTCCATCGGCGATTGGTCAAATTGGTGAAAACTTATACTGTCAAATAAACTGCTGCCATTGTAATTACGAAGCACTTTGGTTGAAATTTGTGGTGTTAGAATAAAGTAGGAACAAAGCAAGACATGAGCTGATACTCAAATTATTATTGAATTAATTTATCGATAAGTCCTAAGACTCAACGATACATGGAGTGCCCATCTCTAACATTCGAAGGCCAAACACAGCGATTAACAGACACAGCGATCAACTAGCAGGTGTATTGTGTATTTCGTTCGATTCGACGTACATTACGCGTATAATTTATACGCGCAATGTTTTTGTATACGAGCGTTGAATGCGGACAGCAATGGATATTTATCATAACGAAAAAATATACAACTTGTAATCGTAATTATTGAACATAGTAAAAGTAAAACAATAATTTATAATCTCAAAAAAATACTTTCTACTGATTTTCTGTACTTACTAATCATACGAAATATTTCCTTTTCATATTTGATTCACTACTTTTGTTTTTAGAATTTGCCACAGCATAATAAGGCATATATGTGACGTTTTATCTATTTTTTTACGTCCTGAACGCATGGCAGGAACGCTCGTTGCGTAATGAGAGCGAGTTTCGAAAAGCATGCAATATAGTGCATGGTTTTGGCACGCTTGCCACGCCTATTCGCCGTTCTATCTTGATCTATTTCTGTGATGTGAACTTTCCCATGTAGAGGAAATATTTACTGGAGTGCATTCACATCGATGACACACATGCATACTGCTTTTGTGTATGTAGGGTTAGATTTCCTGTCTACCTACTCGCTGGTTCTGTGTGCCTGGTACTTCAGATGCACTTCAAGGCAAGTTTTAATCTAGACCGAACTGAATTCAGCAGCTAAGTTGCAGGTCATAAAACAGCTCCATATTGCATCCCTGCACACTTTCATGAAACCGGTGTGCAAAATTCAATCCGTAATTTGTGTGTATATTCCTAAACCAGTATGTGTGAATTTTCCGATGTAGTGACAACATACTCGAGTGTGCATTACCATTGGTAAAACACACATGTATACTTATATAGCTTTTGATATATATACATTTTACACATATATAGGGGTAGTTTTCCTGACCATCTTCTCGATGGTTCTGGTTTCCTAGTAATTCAGATGCACTCAGATGCTAGTTTCAGTCTAGACCAAAGTGCATTTCGTTTCTACGTGCGAGTGCAAATCCTCTATCAGATGCATCTCTTCTAGATGTAACCAACTATATAAAAATACAGTACTGCATTCCTTGAACGGGTCGGCTCACGCTACCACTCAGAATATTGCCGCAAAGTGGTTCATGCCGCGTTTCGTTCGGTGATAGGTATCCGGACGATCATGCCTCTTCCCACTCTTTTCAAACCCGACTTCTTTAACGGTCGGAATCGCAATTGTAATCAGTGTTCCACTACCGAAACCCCCACAAACAAAGTGCATTGTGCATTATAATGCATTAAACCACTGATTCATCAATTGTTAAAAGACATACATAAAAGTCATACAGGAGGTTGAAGCCTGTCACAGTCCATAGGTTTTTTTAGGTTATTATTATTTCTTTGTTCTAAATTTAAGTTTGCTTAGAATAGATATAGGTTTCAGGTTAAGTTTATTTGTACAGTGCCATCTGTGGAGCAGATACTGTCTGTGCCGAAACACAGCCACGACTTGCTCAGCTAAAAGCGAACTTGTCACTTTGCGTTAACTTAATGAAACTAAATAACAGTTTTAATTTTTCATTTCCTTTTTCAATTATTATTTTTTTGTAAACCGATATTTGATGGTAATTATTAATTTTGTAAGTTATGTGTGATCAATATCGATGGCTAAAAACTTTGTGCCCGGTATGGCAATAGGTTCGCCACCTATTCCATTTGGGACTTTTGACGACAATGCAAAAGAACACGCTACACACGGTACGGTTTTTACGGTCACACCATTTTCCACATTTGCACACAATTGCGAGACAAATATGCAGACAATATACTAAGCTATTGTGACTAATATATTTGTTTAATTAAGTAACATAGCTATTCTAACATTAAAACAACTTTTTATGGATTTTATCGGGTTTATTTACAGCTCTTTACAGAGATCATTTTCACGAGTAATGAAAATGAATCGAAAACGAATACTCGTGAAAATGATCTCTGTAAAGAGTTAGAAACATCGGGAAATAAATAGAAAATAAGCTCTAAATAAACGCGATAAAATCCATAAAAGGTTGTTTTAATGTTATGAATGTGGTTCGCGAAAATCTAAGAAATGTATATTGAATATAAGAAATGAATATAAGAATATAAGAAATGTATATATTCTATACATGGCCCCACATATCACATGTTATCAGCGGTATCTGCAAGAGCAACAGTCTGTTAGATGCTTATTTTCAAAATGTCAGCAAGTAAAATGCATTACTCCGCTTCGTTTGTTATATAATTGTGAATAGAGTTTTGGCGGGAATGTAAAAGAATAATGTCCGTTCTTTTATTATTTTCTTAAATTTGTGTTTCAATTGATATTGTTGAATAAAATTCGTGGCGTTTGATGTATTAAGTACGTATATGTGTGCAAATATGGAAAATGGTGTAGCCGTAAAATCCATACCGTGTGTAGCGTGTTTTGCATTGTCGTCAAAAGTCCCAAATGGAATAGGTGGCGTACCTATTGCCATACCGGGCACAAAGTTTTTAGCCATCGATATTTATCACACATAACTCAATTTATTTCATTATTTCATGCCCAAGTGATTAAATGTTACAGCTATTCATTTATTTGAAGAGTTAGCCAGTTTTTCCAATAATATTTAATTCTCAAATTTTTTAGATCTATTTGACAAATAGACTTTATTATTGAGTTGGGTTAAGACGTGGTTATTTGTTAGACCAAAAGATGCAACACATTTTGGGAGTCACGTAAATGATAAACAGTAAAAATTTAAATTTAACATAACAACATAATATAACATAACTTCACGCCTTTGTTACCCGAAGGTGTAGGCGGCGGCTGTTAAACCTAGTCTCGCCGTTATGTTTACGTCCTAAATAGAATAAGTGGCGAACCTATTGCCATAGCGGGCACGAAGTTTTCAGTCATGGATATTTATCACACATAACTTCCGAAAACAATTTCGAAAAGACATTGGTGTGAGCCAGTGTCAGGAATCGAACCCGGACCGCTGGATCAGAATCCGTGTGCTTAACCACTGCGTCACCGAGACTATTAAATTTAAAATGTGAGTTATTTAGTTTTTCCACCATACCGACGACATACAGCTACCAATACATACACACACACACACACACACACACATATAGGGGTAGTTAACCTGCCCACCTACTGACTGATTCTGAATTCCTGGTACCTCAGATGCTAGTCTGAATCTAGACTAAAATACGTTCAGTCTCTACAGTCTTCAGTTTCAACAGCCTTCAGTTTCAACATCCTATTAGATGCATGTCTTCGGTATGTGATCAAGTCGAAATAAAAAAGTAATATGATTTAAAACAATAATTTATTCTTTAAAATGTAATTTTATATTTAGAATATAAAATTACATGTATGGAATATTTAGATAAATAAACTTCAGTTCATAATTGCTTTACAAATAAGTCATCTATCTGCACTCATTCATTTCTGACCGCCGTGTTCGTCTGATGCCAAATATTTGCAAATTGCACCGGTGTCGAATCAATAATATTACCGTTTACAAACTTTGTTTTTATTAGCTTTTTATTAGCTTCACCTGTATGTATGTTTGTATGTTTGTGTGTTTGTATGTTTGTATATTTGTATGTTTGTAGGTTTGTTTGTAACCGACTTCTTTTTTAGTTTCCGCTGATTGCCACTAGATGGTGCGATTTGTGAACTATGAAAGTTCTAGACTAGAAAACCGAACTAAAAAATAGAAAATAAATTTTAATGAATTTAAATTAAGAAAATAGTGTTAAAAATTTCAATGAATATAAATTAAAAAAAGCGTGGGGTGCTTTTTAAGATATTATCGAAATGATAATCACTACTCATATCTGTCAATAAAATATTTATACCTATTGACACCATGCACCCCACGCTTTTTTGAACGATAGGCAATCAGCGGAAAGTTTACGTTATCAACTTGAAACGAGTTCCTTATGTAAGTCACAGATGGCGCTATTCCTCAAATTCGAAACTAAGAAACGCGCTGTCATACAAAACCGAACTAAAAAATTTAAAATAAATAATAGTTTAAAAAAACTAAAAAACACGCTTTTTATTGAAAACCGAACTAAAAAATAGAAAAATAAAAAAAAAATACTTTATTTTAAAAAAAGCGTGGGGTGCATGGTGTCAATAGTTATAAATATTTTATTGACAGATATGAGTAGAGTAATTATCATTTCGATAATATCTTAAAAAGCACCCCACGCTTTTTTTAAAATAAAGTATTTTTTTTTTATTTTTCTATTTTTTAGTTCGGTTTTCAATAAAAAGCGTGTTTTTTAGTTTTTTTAAACTATTATTTATTTATTAAACTGTGTTTGCTCTATATTAAAGCGAGAATCCAGATAAAAATAATTGGTACCTAATAGTTACCTATTAGTACCTTTTAGTTATTATTTAGTATTTTCTTGCTTACTCCAATGTAAAAAATGTGAATAGTAAGCTGTGTAGATAGTATTAGATGTATACATATATTATTTTAATAGAGTTACTTGCATTTTAAATCTCGGTTGAGATGTTTCAGAATTCAGAAGGCACGTGATTCAGGCTCATATCAATGGTTTCTGGGAATTCTTTTCAAAAATTATTTGTGATAAATATCGATGACTGACAACTTTGAGCTCAGTGTATACTTGTATAGCAATTGGTTCCGCCACCTATTTCCATTTGGAACTGTCACGTTGAGTGACAAGGTAAATTTTTATCATAATAAATTTAGGCTTCAAAAGACACGGTTTCCAGGTCATAAATAAAAATACAACTGTAGGTAGTATACGAAAGTTAATAATTTGATTAATCTGCAATAAAGTCGGTAGTTAATTATTTAATATGAGAGACTGGCCAGACATTTTACAATTGGACAGGATATTCGGCCATTTCATTTGAAACTGTTATCAAGAAAGGAGCCAGACTACCAAATTAATTAACCTAACTTTTGATCTTATTGGTGAGTGTTTTAACCAATTTATTTCACCCTAATAGCTAAGATATTATTGCCTGCAGTGCCGTGAGCTTGATGTGCATAATTTATTAAAATTATTTCATCAAAATTTCAAAGTTCAAGTTTCATCAAAATTATCAAAGTTTACTATTACATGTTAAGACTCTGTTAATAGCAGCATATTATTTTTGTATATATTACAGTAATTGCTTATATAAATTATTCTGTACAATCTAGATAATTTTACAAATCAAGTAGGTAGTAGTAACCTACCTACACTATTAATTATGTTGCATAATAGATTGCTACAACTCTTTTCCAAATTAATATTATTGTTTTTAAGGTAGGGTTATATGCTTGATCCACCCTGGGCATTTTCCAAATTACTGGCATGTGACACCACTGTCTACCCATTCTGAGAAATGGGGGTCAGTGGTGGCACTGATTGTCGATGCCAGTGAATGGGGATGCTCAGGGGCTGTTACTGGTTGTCTTCCAGACTGGCTGCCCTCAATCTTCACCTTCAACTCAACCTTCTCAACTCTACCTTCACATCTCCATCTTTGCCTTCTCATCTCAACTTTTCCTGTCGGCCATCTGACAGTGCAAGGCAGCCCAACAACATCGGGGAGGAGACTTCTGTGGAGCACCAGGACACCCCTGCAGTGAGCCTTCGCGGGTCACTCGGCATCAGGTCGTACCTGCTCCCTTTCTAAGAATTTTGGTAGCCACAAATTGAGGAGCAACTCGTTGTTAAAATAAAAAATTTTAATTATTGAGTGAATCTTTATTTATCTACCCCGACCGCGTTACAGAACGTAACATTTCGCCGAATCGAGGCGTAACATCCGCTACCTACACCTTAGAATAGATAATGGCGTGAGGTTATGCAGTGTTTTGTTGAGTTGCTTTTTCCGATGTAAAAAAATCTGCTTCTGAAGTGCATTCACATCGATAAAATAACATCTATACACATACACTATAAGATAAAGGTACATACATATTACATATTTATATAAGGCTTTTTTACTTGCCCACCTGCTGGCTGATTCTGAGTTCCTAGTATCACAGATGCGCTTAGTGCAGTTGCAATGGTCAAAAAGATGCATCTCTTCAAAATGTTGACTGTACTTGGGTAGTGCATCGACACGCGTTTTTCTGCCAGAAAGTGTAGGCAGCGGCCAACCAGTATCCATAACATAACATAACATAACATAACTTCACGCCTTTTGTTACCCGAAGGTGTAGGCAGCGGCTGTTAAGCCTCGTCTCGCCGTTATGTTTACGTCCCAAATGGAATAGGTGGCGAACCTATTGCCATACCGGGCACAAAGTTTGTCGGTCATCAATATTTATCACACATAACTTCCGAAAACAATTTCGAAAAGTCATTGGTGTGAGCCAGTGTCTGGAATAGAACCCCGGACCTCTGGATCAGAGGTCGTGCGCTCGCCCACTGCGCCACCGAGACTATGCCAGAATCCACTTGTAAAATATTTACGTCCCGAATTGATTAGATGGCGGAACCTATTTCTATGTACCGGGCACAATTTTGTCATCTAGCTATATTTAAACACACATAATATTCGAAGATATTTCCGAGAACGCAATTTGTGTGAGTCCGGAATCGATTCCACGACTACTCAATTTTGTAACCGTAGAGCTCCACCTCTATGTTTACTTACATGTATTTAAAATTGAGTGATATTTACCAATTATATTACATATTAGTAATACGATTGTAACAAAATAAGATTTGAGGAATTAATTTTATTCAAATATGCAGTATGCAGCTGGATAACCAGCTGAAACTTGATCATGAACTTTCCTTTATTTAGGTGTCAATTTAATTAAATAAACGAACAATAGGAAGACAGTGTACCAAATAATTAATATCTATATAATTATATGGTCTCTGTCCAGCAGAGGGCATAAAGCTTAATTCATTTTCCTGCCTTTATCCCCACTTTAACGGGGTTAGCGCAACATGTCATTCTTTCGAACTATTCATGTCGTCAAAAGTTTTGGCTTGGTTTAATGACCGACGGCCTACCTGACGTCAATCCTCACTGGGAAAGTTTTCGTCACTAGTTTATCCCCTACTAGAAGGAAAGGAATGTATGAAGAATGTTTTTTAGCCGGTTTTTACGGAGGGCAGTCGTTAATATATTTATTAAAATCTGTATATATATATATATATAATATATTAAATTATTTTACCAGTTCCTTATTGCATCCCTGTACATAAAGTATTTACATGAAGGTGGTGTGCTACAGTCAATCCGTACTTTGTGTGTATAATGTTCCTGTTCCTGTGAGTTAGTACTTAGTACTTCGTATGTGTGAATATTCCTATATCGCTGCAACATCCTCGGGTGTGCATTACCATTGACAAACACACTTGTATACAGCTTTTGATATATATGTACATATTACATCAGTTTTCCTATCCACCTTCTCGATGGTTCTGTGTTCCTGGTAGATCAGATGCATTCAGATGCTAGTTTCAGTCTAGACTAAAGTGCATTCAGTGCCTTGGGGCATTTTCAACCATCAATCAGATGCATTTCTTTTAAAGGAGACTAATACGTCTTATTTATCAATTTGTTTTGTATGTCATCATTTTTAATACGAAGATATTTTTATAACTTCACGTCTTGTTCCACCCGAAAGTATCAGCAGCGGTTTTTTTATAAAAATAATCCGTAATCGAAAAGTATTTGCACAGATCATATGGACAAAACCAAAACATAACATAACATAACTTCACGCCTTTTTCTACCCCCAGGCAGTGGCCTTAGCCTCGACTCGCCGTTATATATGTTTACATCCCAAATGTAGTAGGTGGTGAACCTATTACCGTACTGGACACAAAGTTTTCAGTCATTGATGTTCATCACACATAATTTCCGAAAATAATTGCAAATAATCATTGGTGTTAGCCAGGATTCGAATCCGCGACCTCTAGATTCAGAAACGGGGTGCTCGCCCACTGGACCACCGAGACTGTTATATTAATTAAGGTTGCAAAGTACTATAAAACAAATATATATTTTTTATTATTTATTAAAAAACTGTTCCATATTTCGTCCCTGTACATTGTCGCTCAAAACTATAGTATTTTCATTGCATTGGTGTTACACATTCGACACATACTGTGTGTATAAGGTCCCTGTTAGTACTTGTTAATGTTTGTCCAGGAATCATTTTCTGGTGTGCATCACCATTGATAACACATGTATACAGCATTTACCTGACCACCTTCTCGCTGGTTCTGGGTTCCTGGTACTTCAGATGCACTCGATGCAGCTTTGCAGCTAGGCGGAAGTAGTATCAGTGTCTAAGTGCATTGTGCATTGTTCGCTTTATTAATTATCGTTGGGCTGTTGCACATATTAAAACAAATCTAACAGTGGTAGAGCCACACAGTTTGCTGCATGAATGGTCCTGCTCGACCGGTGAAATACCACAACTTCTCCGAATATCGACGTAAGGTGGCTCTGGCCGCATTGCGCTCGGTGAATGAGGCATTCGGAGGCCCAACCCCTTTACCCGTCCCCGTTGAGGGCTGGAAACGTAACTGTAACACTATCTGTGTTCAGGTGTCCATGGGATTGTTGCTCACCATCAGGTAATACTCCTGCTGGTTTACCTCCCAATACCATAAAAAAATTGTTTTGTATTATTTTTTAAAACAGTCTCGGCGCAGTCTCGGTGGCGCAGTGGTCGAGCACACGGCTTCTGATTCAGAGGTCCGGGTTCGATTCCTGATACTGGCTAAATTGTTTTCGGAAGTTATGTGTGAAAAATATCGATGACTGAAAAACTTTGTGCCCGGTATGGCAATAGGTACGCCACCTTGGCCATTTGGGACGTAAACATAACGGCGAGATGAAGCTTAACAGCCGCTGCCTACACCTTCGGGTAACAAAAAGCTTGAAGTTATGTTATGTTTTTTAAAACAGTTCCATATTACGTTCCTGTACATTTTATGACAGTGGTAGTTTAGTAATTGCAAATATAGCCTTTATGAAAGTGGTGTGCAACATTCGAAGCCTAGTGCGTACCCCGTGTGTACAAGGTTACTGTTAGTTGTCCGTATGTTCGGTCAGAAATCATATTCTGTGTGCACGAGCATTGAAAACACACATGTATACAGCAATTTATGATATATACATTACATATATATTATATATGTAGGGGTAGTTTTTCTGTTCACCTTCTAGCTGGTCCAGGTACTTCAGATGCGCTCAATGCAGCTCTGCATCTAGGCGGAAGTGCGGAGGTCAGCGTTTTGTCTACCTGCAATTTTAAGAACTGCTAGCTGATCCGCCGATTTTTGTTTATTTCTTAAAATTAAATAGCCCAAGTGACTTCTTAATACACCAGCAACCTGCCCATAAAAGTCTCGTCAAAACCCGTCCAATCTTTTAAGACATTTCCCGAAACAGACAGACATACAGACAAAACTTTTACAAATTGTTATTTTGGTGTATATAATTTTTAATAGGCTCGGTGGTCCAGTGGTCGAGCACACGGCTTCCGTACGTATCCCCTACTAGAAGAAAAATAATGTACGAAGAAAGTTTCCTAGCCGGTCAGTTGTTAATATATATATTAGAATCTCTATATTTAAAATATATATTAAATTATTTTACCAGTTCCATATTGTATCCCTGTACATAAAGTATTTACATGAAGGTGGTGTGCTACAGTCAATCCGTACTTTGTGTGTATAATGTTCCTATTCCTATGAGTACTTCGTATGTGTAAATATTCCTATATCGATGCAACATCCTCGGGTGTGCATTACCATTAACAAACACACTTGTATACATCTTTTGATATATATACATATATATAGGGGTAGGTGTCCTGTCCACTTTCTCGATGGTTCTGTGCTACTGGTAAATCAGATGCATTCAGATGCTAGTTTCAGTCTAGTCTAATAAAGTGCATTCAGTTGCCTAAGGGCATTTTTAAACTTCACGTCTTTTTCTACCCGAAGGTATCAGCAGCGGTTATTAAGTCCTGACTCCCAGTGATTTTTTTTAACAAAATTAAGAATTTTTCGCTTCTGACTGATAAGAAACACTTTTTACGTTTCTTTGCCGCTTTAACTAGATTCATAAACAATAGTGATAAGCAGTAGTGTTTAAATTATTATCGATTAAACGATTTCAATGTAAAATAATCAAAGTCGAAGAATAAAATAATAAAATACACTCTATTGCAATAGAAAGAATAGATTAAGGGTCATAGCATAACATAACATAACTTCACGCCTTTTGTTACCCGAAGGTGTAGGCAGCGGCTGTTAAGCCTCGTCTCACCGTTCTGTTCACGTCCCAAATGGAATAGGTGGCGAACCTATTGCCATACCTATTAAGGGTCATCTTGATGGGATGGGAAGTTGATTGGGATTACAAAAATTTTGTTAGATCGAGGATTCGAGGATCGAGGATCGAGGTTGAATTCATGTTCGTTATATTAATTATGGTTGCAATGTAATATAAAACAAATATATATTTTAATTATTTGTTAAAATCTGTTCGATATTACGTCCCTGTACATTTTATGATACTAGTCGCTCAAAACTGCAATATTTTCATTATAGTGGTGTGCGACATTCGATACGTATTCCTGTTAGTACTTATTAAAGTTGTGTGCGTTAGCATTGAAAACACACATGTAAACAGCATTTCCCTGTCCACTTTCTCGCTGGTTCTGGGTTCCTGGTACTTCAGATGCACTCAATGCAGCTTTGCAGCTAGGCGGAAGTACTATCAGTGTCTAAGTGCATTGCATTGAATAGTTCGCTTCACTAATTATCGTTGCACTGTTCTACTAAAACAAATCTAACAGTAGTAGAGCCACACAGTTTGCTGCATGAATGGGCCGGCGCGACCGGTGAAATACCACAACCTCTACGAATATCGACGTAAAGTGGCTCTTGCCGCATTGCGCTTGGTAAAAGAGGTATCCGGAGGCCCAACCCCTTTACCCTTTCCATCCCACATCCGACCCCTTCCTAATCACATTGAGGGCTAGCAACGTAACTGTAACACTATTTGTGTTCAGGTGTTCATGGGATCGTTGTTCACCATCAGTCTTTTTATATTATTTTTTAAAACAGTTCCATGTTAGATCCCTATACATTTTATGACAGTAATAGTGAAGTAATTGCAAAATGCAAATTGAAAACTTTCCTGTTATTTGTTTGAATGGTCGTCCAGAAAACCTTTTTATCACATTGATAACACACATGTATACAGCATTTTATGATATACTTATTACATAACATATATCTAGGGGTAGTTTTCCTGTCCACCTTCTCGCTGGTTCTGGGATCCGGGTACTTCCGACGCAATCAATCCAGCTTTGCATCTAGGCGGAAGTGGGGGTCAGTGTCTACCTGCAATTTTAAGAAATACTAGCTGACCTAGGGGGCGAACTTTAAATAAAAAATAAAAGATTTGTTCTTTAAAAATAGCCCAAGTGACTTCTTATTACATCAGCCACCTACCAAGAAGAGTCTCGTGAAAATCCGTCCAATCTTTTAATCTCACAGATACTCCGTGGAAGTCGCGAAGTTGGTTTGGTATTTCAATGGAGGTAAGGTGACGATTTCTCAAGCTGGTCGTCATCGATTCATCAATCGATCCTGCCTTTCAGAAGTGACCTGAAATCGTGGCCTTCCTTGGCGACGAACAAAGCCGCCAGTCTCTAGGTACATCCGATAAACATTTCGGACCGCAGATCGACTAACTTAAAGTTGAGCACTCAAATTTCTTTGGCTGTGTACGGCCTGGATAAGTGCCACAGCTTGGGCGGCGACTTCAGGTGAAGTATCCATAGATTATTGATAGAACCTCACCTTAATGTTAAAAATAAGTAATGTTTGTTGCAAAACCCAAGAGATCAATCACACTTTCAAGAATTTAAACCAAGTAAAGCAATAAAATCAAGTTTCCTTAGTATTCGATTGTTTGATATCAAAAAACAAACAGGCTCCAAATTATCTTTTGTTTCTTTAAATTCTGTGTACGAAATTCAAAAAAAGGCTTTTGAATGTAATTATGAATGTGCCAGGTTCAAAACTGCACAACAACTTTTAGCTCGACCTGATATAAAATTGTAGCTGGGACCAAACGGAACTAAATATGCAATGTGGGCCAATAGATGTGTCCATAAGTATATATAGAATCTGTATATTTAAAATATTTTGTAAATGATTTTAAATATACAGATTCATATTGCATCCCTGTGCTTGTACACATAGAATTTACATAAAGCTGGTGTGCTACATTCAATCCGTACTTTGTGTGTATTATGTTCCTGTTCCTGTGAGTACTTCGTATGTGTGAATATTCCTATAACGATGCAACATCCTCGGGTGTGCATTACCATTGATAAACACACTTGTATACATCTTTTCATACATATATATACATATTACACACTAGCGGCCCGCTCCGGCTTCGCACGGGTACATACACACACACATACACCCTTTTTTTGCATCGGGTTTCAAAAAAAAAGTATTATAAAGGAAGTTTGAATTTCTTTTTTATGAATTTTTTTTATTCATATTTTTTATTAATGTTTTTTTGTATTTTTTTATTTTTAAATATTATACATATATTATATTATTTACAAAACAAAAGCCTTTAGTTTTAGTGAGTCAGAGCTTTCCTGTAAACGATATTTGAAGTAGTTTTATTTTGTGGCAGCAAAATAAATTGATTTTCAGGAGCTCCGACACATGATAGGCCAACATACAGGCCATGAGTGAAACATTCTTTTCGTAGGTCGATCCCTAATAATTCGAAGGTTTGGCCCTGGAACTTGTTAATAGTTAACGCGAAAGATGATTTCACCGGAAACTGAAGTCGTTTAAAAGGGATTGGCAGATCAGTTGGGAGCATCGGTATCCTCGGTATATGAGCTAGTTGACCAGCTGCTGGGCCAGTGATAATGGTCGCTACAGTTAAATTGTCCTTCAATTCCTTAATAAGCAGTCTCGTCCCATTACACTTGCTCGGAGGGCTTAAATCTCTTAAAAGCATTATTGGAATTCCAATTTTTAACGTCAATTCATGTGGTGGCAGTCCAGAAGGGTTTAGTGAATTTAAAAATTCCTGTGGATAATGGACTGCGTCTTCAATATTAGTCACGGTATCTATCGATTTTTAATTTTTTATTTGGCCGGAGACTTTTTGAATAATGAGATTGTTTATTTCGTTGACAGTATCATTCCTGGGACATAGGGACACTATTGCCCTTGATTACAACCAATGAAAGTCCTTTTCGTGCAAATTCTCAATGTCAGGGTATACAGCATCTATTAAATTTTCTAAATTATAGACTATTTAGCCTACAGACTCATCCAGCAGGATGTCACAACTGCTTCAATTTGGAGTGGGAAAAATTCCTTCTCCAAGTTTTAGCAATTGTTGTGGGAAATTACTATCTGTGATTCCATGAAGATGAGCTCTCATATTCGTCCGTAATTTTAAATTTTCTATCGAAGTCCATAAGGGAGACGATATCAAGCATGATTTGATGATATCTGCTCGCGTACCTCTGTTAATGACAGGAAGAGTCTGTCAGAAATCTCCAGCAATACAAAAGTAATCCCGCCCATGAGGGCAGAGGAGTTACTAAGGTCTTTTAATGTTCTGTCCACGGCCTCTATATGCGCTCTGTGACTCATAGTGCATTCCTCCCACATAATTAATGAGGCGTCTTGTAATAATTTACCAAGAGGGCCGTTTTTACGGATTGAACATAACGATTGCTGCTCAAGATTTACGGATAGTGGAAGTTTAAAAGTAGAATGAGCCGTTTTTCCATCCTTTAAGAGAGTTGCGGCAATTTCTGACGAAGCAACTGCAATCGCTATCTTCCCTGATTCTCTTATCTTAGCTAGTATCAAATTTGCAAGAAAAGTCTTGCCAGTGCCACCTGGCAATTTTTTTTTTTGGGATAGGAAGGCAAACGGGCAGGCGTGTCACCTGATGGTAAGCAACTAAAGCCGCCCATGGACACCAGCAACACATATAGTGTTACTGTTGCGTTGCCGACCTTTAAGGGATAGGGGATAGGAAAGGATGGTGAAGGGGGTGGGCCTCCGGGTACCTCTCTCACCGAACGAAACGCGGCATGAGCCACTTTACGTCGGTCTTCTGAGAGGTCGTGGTATTTCACCGATCGAGCCAGCCCATTCATGCAGCAAGAAAAATATTTTTTCTTTGTTATTATTCACTATAGTGTCAAAAGCATATTTTTCCGAATGAAATGTCTGAATTGAATAATTCAAAAAGTTATAAAAAGGTATTAAAGCCGTCTTGAATATAAAGTAATTTATTTTGATGAGGATTAATATCAAGGTACAAATGAAGAGCCTTTTCAAGAGGCGGCATATAGAAATTAATATTTTAGAATAAAAAACTGCTTACTGTAACTATAATATTTAGACAAATGCTGTCGCGACACTTTTTGTAGATAATGATGAGTTCTGCAAAGTCGTAGTAAATGATTTTGTTCTATCATCAATAGTTTTCGCAGCGCACGTGACGTAAGGAATTTTTCAGGTCATTTTTTACACCTTATGTTACATTATTGGAGTTTTAGTAAGGATCCCTAATTTTTTTTAAAATATAATATAGCCTATGTTACTCGGGGATAATGTAGCTTTCCAAAGATGAAAGAATTTTTGAAATCGGTCCAGTAGTTTCGGAGCCTATTCATTACAAACAAACAAACAAACAAATCTTTCCTCTTTATAATATTAGTATAGATATATAGGGGTAGTTTTCCTGACCACCTTCTAGATGGTTCTGTGTTCCTAGTAGATCAGATGCATTCAGATGCTAGTTTCAGTCTAGACTAAAGTGCATTCAGTACCCTAGGGGCATTTTGAACCGTCAATCAGATCCTCCTTTAAAGGAGACTAAGTATAATATATCAATTTGTTTTTATAGGTCATTATTTATAATATGTATATTATTATAACTTCACGTCTTTTTCCACCCGAAGTATCATCAGCAGCGGTTATTAAGTCCTGACTCCCACTGATTTTTTTTAACAAAATTAATAATGTTTCGCTTCTGACTGATCTGAAACACTTTTTGCGTTTCTTTGCCATTATAACTAGATTCACAAACAATAGTGGTATGCAGTAGTGTTTAAATTATCATAGATTAGACGATTTCAATGGAAAATAATCGAAGTCGAAGAACAAAATACACTTTATTGCAATAGTAAGTACCTACTAATAAGACGTGAAAATGTGAGATTAAGGGTCATCTTGATGGGACTATATCTGAGTTGACAGAACTCGTTAATTAGACGTATCTATACTTAATATTATTGTTGAAATTTAATTATAAAAAGGTTTTTCGTAAAAACAAGCCGTAATCTAAAGGTTTTTTTTTATGGGATAGGAGGACAAACGAGCAAGCGTGTCACCCGATGGTAAGCAACCAACGCCGCCCATGGACACCAGCAACACATATAGTGTTACTGTTGCGTTGCCGACCTTTAAGGAATAGGGGATAGGAAAGGACGGGGAAGGGGGGTGGGCCTCCGGGTACCTCTCTCACCGAACGAAACGCGGCATGAGCCACTTTACGTCGGTCGTGGTATTTCACCGGTTAAGTATCAACTTAGAGCCTCAGTATGTACAATTTATATAATAATAAAAGCTTGTCGCGAGGTTTGACTCCCTATCAGTAGGTAATTAAATTGCAATAGATAGGCTCTGAGTTGATACTTGTAGTTTTTAAGGAAATATTATTTTCTTATTTTTAGAGCGCTTAAATAAAAACTTCTTTAAAAAGGGTTTTTGCTTTTAATTTATTTTTTAATTTTTAGTTATAGCTGGCTAGGTTAGTGTTCATTCAACGTATCATTATTGCAAGTTAGTTTACCGCTTAATTACAAACAGTCCAGCTCTTCAATAAGGAGATCATCTAATTCAATTTCAGCTTGGAGCTTTCTTTTCCATTTAATCGCAATGATGATTTTTAATTCATAGCCATATTGTAGAAATGCATCAAAAATATGTATGCCGTCATCTTGGATGGTCCACCGTATTGTATTTAGAATAACGTCACATTATTTTTCGAGTTATTCTCAACAAGTCCTTTCATTTGACACCCATATTGTAAAAATGCAAATGTGGTGGAATATCCGCCATATTGGATTTAGAATGACGTCATATTATTTTTTTGAGTTAATTTCAACATGTCCTTTCATTTGATACCCATATTGTTGAAATGGAAATATTTTGCCCGCCATATTCGATTTGGAATGACGTCATTATTTTTTTTTCAAGTTACTATTAACAAGCCCTTTCATTTGATACCCATATTATAGAAATGCATTAAAAAAACCTGTCCCTCTATCTTTGATGATCCGCCATATTGGATTTAGAAGGACGTCAGATTATATTTTCAGTTACTTTCAATGAGCCCTTTCATTTGATACCCATATTGTACAGAAGCTTAAAATATGTTTTCCTCCATCTTGGATATTCCACCATATTGAATTTAGAAAGACGTCATATTATTTTTTGAGTTACACTCAATAAGCCCTTTCATTTGATATCCATATTGCAGAAATGCATTCAAAATATCCATTCCTCCATCTTGGGTGATCCGCCATATTGGATATAGAATAATGTCACACATCATATCATGCATTGTCATCCAAAGTAAACGTGTATACAAAATTTCAGCTCAATCGGTTGAAGATATCTACTTTTAAATTGAGTTGCAAGATTCCACCGAACATACATACTATACATACAGTGCAAGTTAAATAAAAGCTTTTAAAAAACGTATATTTATATTATTGAAGTGAAACTTCTTTAGAATCGTTGTGACTTCAAATCGGATGCAACGGAAAAAACGACAGGTAAGAGACACAAATACAAAAATGTGTAGGATGAAGCCAGGAAAGAATGAGACAGCAATATACATACTTGTATTGGAGATATATATGCAATTAGTACAGAGAAAAATAACACATCAATATAAATAAATGAAACGTGACATTCCAAATTTAAAATATTTTTCTTTTTAAAACATACTTAAAATAAACTAGAGTTCACATCAAAAGAGTATGTATATCTGAGATTACTAATCAACAAGTGTAACAGGAGTAACAGGAACAAAATCATTAAAAAATCTAATACTAACAGTGTGGATGTGAAAACTACATGAGCTACTGTACACTGTATGCGGCTGCGTATTACAGCTTTTTAGTAAGACGTGCGTGGTGTGTTATTATTTAACTGTGTGTTTGTGAGTATTTTTAAATCTTGTTGTGCTAAATAATAAATTTTATAAGATGCCGAAAACTAATTCCGAAATGTGTCGTCAATTTCGACGCAAAAAAAATGAAAAAAAAAATGAAAAAAAATCCAGGAAAAAGTTCAACAGAACGTAGTCGCGAGTTTCGTGAACGTAAAAACAATTATTGAACAATCAATATAGATGTTCAAACATAAATGTTAATGTGACTGATGTAATAAATGGTAAGTGTAAATATTTTTTAATCCTGTTTTAAGTATAAACTAATATTTCAATGTTTTTCAATCAATAAATTTGATTTTTATTTTATACTGATCATGCACTATATAGTATATATATATTACACATATACATAGGGGTAGTTTTCCTGATCACCTTTTCGATGTTTCTGTGTTCCTAGTAGATCAGATGCATTCAGATGCTAGTTTCAGTCTAGATTAAAGCGCATTCAGTGCCTAGGGCCACTTTCAACCGTCAGTCAGATGCATCTCTTTTAGAGAAGACTAAATTAACAAGTATTTTATATCAATTTGTTTTTTTATGTCATCATTTTTAATATGTGTATATTATTATAACTTCACGTCTTTTTTTACCCGAGGGTATCAGCAGCGGATATTAAGTCCTGACTCCCACTGATATTGGTCTACATAGTAAATAATGTTTCGCTTCTGACCGATAAGAAACACTTTTTACGTTTCTTTGCCGTTTTAACTAGATTCATAAACAATAGTGTTAAGCAGTAGTGTTTAAATTATTATCGATCAAACGATTTCAATGGAAAATAATTCAAGTCGTTTGATTGATAAGAACATACATACATAACTTCACGCCAAATCCCTTGCGGGGTAGGCAGAGAGAACGGAGCGGCACTATTCTTACACACCTCACTCGCTTCGTGGACTTTCATAACTCTTTTATGCACGCGCATCGATTTTTGAGGCTCCTAACATTACTTTCCTCCAGAACACCTTCTATTTGGTCATGGAATGTGTGTCTTGGCCGTCCTCGACTCCTACATCCATCCGTTTTTGCATTGTATATTTGCTTAGTCAATCTTGCATCATCCATCTTTTCTACATGTCCGAACCATCGGAGCATGTCCTTTCTTAATTTTACACCGACACTCTCTCTTTCAATCCAACTTCCTTCCTTACAACCTTGTTTTCTACGCGGTCAGCGAGAGTCACTTCGCAGATTTTGCGCAGTGCCCTCATTTCTACGGGGTTTAATCTACTTTCATGCACACTGCCCAACGCTCCATTTACACTATTTCCTAACGCCCGCCTAATTTCTACATCCGCGGTGTACCTTCCATCCCTGCTAAAAGCCCATCCAAGATATACAATTTCATTCACCTTTTCCAGCATTACATCGTCAACCGTCGTCAAACACCATAACTTTCGTTTTCATCACATTCAATTGTATGTCTTTCATCAAACAATCAAAGTCAAAGTCAAAATAAGTTTTATTTTCATAGGTCTTCACAGACACTTAAAAATAGTCAACAAGTACAATTTTACTTTATTATTTTAAATTAACTACTTAACACGAGCGCTTGAGGAAAGTGCGTCCGTGGAACAAGAAAACACGGACGCAATCGCCACGAGCAGCCCGATTCCGAGTGTAGGGGCTATCATGAGAAGAATCGGGCAAGAAACTCATGTGCCAAATACTCTTTTCAAACTATTAAACATAAATAACAATAATATTAATATCGCTACTGAAAACAAAGCAGTAGACTCGTGCATAAAAGGTGTAGCAGCCAGAATACTCGACCATCACAGCAAATTAACATCAACGTCCTAAAAAGAAAAACTATGCAAATATATTAGTCGAGCGCAACTGACGCGACATCTTTTATTTAGAGTGGTAACGTTGTGCAATAAATAAAACTTATATTTACATATATTATAAACAATATCAAAGCAAATTTAAATTAGAAAGTGTATATACATAACTATCAGAAATTATTACGGAACGCCTCCACTCCAGAACATGTGAACAAATTTCAACACGCAAACTACAGAATCCGCGTTGAGCAAGCAACTTCACGGTCCCAAGATGACTTGTCCGTCATGAAGTCATTGATGGTGTAATAAGCACCAGCAACGAGACGATCCTTCACCGCCCGACTAAACCGATCGAATGACAGAGCCAGGATATGCGCAGGGACTCTATTATAAAATTGTACACCCATTCCCAGAAAAGACTTATATACTTTGTGCAGGCGATGACACGGCAACACAAGTTTATGCTTGCCTCTGGTATTAAAATTATGAACATCACTATTTTTAGTATATTTATTCAAGTTTTTCCTAACAAACATTATATTGGCATATATAAATTGTGTAACAACTGTTAGTATGCCAATTTCCTTAAAACGTTCTCTTAGAGAGACTTTGGCCCCCAAATTATAAATTGCCCGAATAGCTCTTCATCAATCATCTTTCATAATAATGACTAGTGTTTGCGGATCAGGACGGCGATTCGGCTAAGAGCACGGCGTCATCTGCGTAAAGCAGGCAGCTCACAACTAGGTCAGCCATTTGTATCCCTACATTCGTCGATCTCACTCTCTGGAGACAGCTGTCCAGGTACAGAATGAACAGCCGAGCGGACAGCACGCAACCCTGTCTGACCAAACCAAAGAAATTAATGTTGAAAAACATAACATAACTTCACGCCTTTTTCTACCCGAAGGTGTAGGCAGTGGCCTTAAGCCTCGACTCGCCGTTATGTTTACGTCCCAAATCGATTAGGTGGCGAACCTATTGCCATACCGGGCACAAAGTTTTTAGCCATCGGTATTTATCGCACATAACTTGGAAAAGAATTTCGAAACGTCATTGATGTGAGACAGGATTCGAATCCGCGACTTCTTGAATCAGAAGCGGGGTGCTCGACAGCCGAGACAATGCAAAGGGAGCATGTTTGGAAAATGTTGCTAAATCGAGGACATCCTTAAATCCAAAATCGTTAATTAATTAAGATTGCAATGTAATATAACTATGGTATTTTCATTACATTGGTGTGCAACATTCGACACGTTCTTTTGTATGGAGTACACATGGGAGTATGTAAGGAAGGTCCCTGTCAGTACTTATTATTCTTATTAATGTTTGTCCAGGAATCATTTTCTGGAGTGTATTACATTGTTATCATACATGTATACAGCATTTGATATATATAATACATATATGTAGGGGTAGTTTCCCTGTCCACCTTCTCGCTGGTTCTGGGTTCATGGTACTTCAGATGCACTCAATGCTGCTAGGCGGAAGTACCAGTATCAATGTTTAAATGAATCGGGCGTAGTTCGCTTTATCAATTAACGTTGCATGTTAATATAAACAAAAACTTACAGTGGTATAGCCACACAGTTCGCTGCATGAATGTGCCGTCTCGACCTGCAATTTTAAATAATAATAATTTTTCTTAAACTTTTAAATGTGTGTCCAGGACACCTTCTCGGGTGTGTATTCACATCGATATCACACAGGTGCATTTTCCACATATCGCAATGAAAATTAAATCTGAAACCAGTGTGTGTACAACGTTGCTGTGTGTACAACGTTGCTGTGTGTACAACGTTGCTGTGAGTACTTGTCAATGTACTGCCTGGTGTTCATTGATATTTATAGCACACAAGGGTAGTTTACCGGTCCACCTACTGCTTGATTTTGGATTCCTGGTACATCAGATCGAATCCGCTGCAAGTTTTCAAATATCTAGGACGAAGTGTATGCAATATGAACGGTCTTAGATGCAGCTCTTCAAAATGTGACCAACTATGACGCAGAAACTTGCTTTTTTTAAATTTAGATTTAAGCGATTAATAGGATTTATCAATTATATTAATAATAATTTATTGTTATTTCCGGTTGTAATTATTATACGATGATGCACTATGCAGCTTGATTTTTACATAAGACAATGTAGTAAGGCCAAGGTTTATAAATATGTCCAGTCGACGACAGAGATATAATATATATATATATATGTACATACATTCATATATAACTTAGACATAACACAACATTTATATATAACATATATAACTTTTCCTACCAGAAGATATATACAGCGGAATCGATCCCACGACTGTTGCATCAGAAGCGGGCAGTTCGACCACTGGACCACCGAGACTGAACTGTGGTGTGCAACATTCAGTCTGTACTTTGTATATAATGTTCCTGTAAGTACGTGTCCAGGAAATATTCTCTGGTATGCCTTCACTACTACAAACACACTTTGTTGCACATGCGTATAACACACACGCATATATAAGTCTACAGCCACCTACTCGATGGCTCTGATGTCTTGATACCGCAAATGCACTCCGATGCAGGTTTTCATCTAGTTCAGTGTCTACGTGTCCAACCGTCTATCAGTTTCATCTCTAAAATATGATATGTCAATAGCTGCATATTTATATAGATATGTCATTTATACATTTAAATACATAAACTAACACAGATCCATACATCAAAATTGAAATACAATCCGTATCTTGTGTGTGTATGTTCCTGTAATTGTAATATATATCCTAAGAGGAATCATCCTCTGGTGTGCTGTCACGTTGATGGCACACAGGGATAGTTTAAATACCTGCCCACCTCCTGGATGATTACGAATTCCTGGTACTTCAGATGCTCTCCGGTGCAATTTTTCATCTAGCTAGACGAAAGTGCATGCAGTTCCT
This sequence comes from Euproctis similis, assembly GCA_905147225.2. NCBI lineage: Eukaryota > Metazoa > Arthropoda > Insecta > Lepidoptera > Erebidae > Euproctis > Euproctis similis. The sequence goes on from LR990107.1 coordinate 8,903,478, forward strand.
GCAGTCCAAGATGCATAGATATGCATTTCCATATAAAGAGATATATATGCGAATTGCTGTATATATATAGATATATGCTGTATGTAGGTATAGGTATGTAGGTAACTATGATACTATGACTAACACAGTTGCATTTTCCACATATCAAAATTTAAATACAATCCATACCTTGTGTGTGTACAGTACAATGTTTCTGTGAGTACTTGTGTGTTAATTTTCCGATGGCGATGTGAATGTTCCGAAGCTTCTTCTTGTGGTAATTCACACAGAAAAGGCTTTGATATTTAAAACCATATAGGGATAGTTTTACCTACTCAATGATTCTGCATTCCTGGTACCTCAAATGCACTCCGATGCACGTTGGTATCAAGACGGAAATGCATTTCAGTGCAGTTTCAACCGTTTTTCAGATTCGACTCCTTAAAATGTGACCAAGCACATTTATACACATACATACATATATATATATATATATATAGGTATACTAACACAGTTGCATTTTCCATATATTAAAATTGAAATACAGTCCGTATTTCTGTGTGTAATATTCCTGAAAGTAATTAATATGTGTGAATTTGCCAATGTACAGGAATCATCTTCCAGTGTGCTGTCACATTGATAGCACACAGGGTTAGTATTACCTGCACACCTCATGAATGATTCTAGATCCCTGGTACTTCAGATGTTCTCCGATGCAAGTTTTCATCCAGCTTGACGAGAATGGATGTAGTTATTTATATATGCATTTCTTCAAATTACGACCAAGTATCATATATGTCAATAGCTGTATATATGATATACATATATTAGCTATATATACTTACTTAGGATTAACTAAGTCTCGGTGGTCCAGTAGTCGAGCACACGGCTTCTGAAACCAGGCGCGGGTTGGAATCCTGGCTCACACCAATGTCTTTCGAAATTAATTTCGAAAGTTATGTGTGATAAATAAATATCGATGACCAAAACTTTGTACCCGGTATGGCAATAAGTTCGCCACCTATTCCATTTGGGACATAAACAGAGCGGCGTGACGAGGCACAACAGCCGCTGCCTACACCTTCGAGTAGAAAAAGTATGTTATGTTGGTTCATGTCAATATATATATATTAACACAATTGCATTTTCCATATATTAAAATTGAAATACTGTCTGTAACTTCCGTGTGACATTTCCTGTCTCTGTCAGAACCTACCTGTTAGGCCCGTAAGATCAATCACAGGTTAAACTATTTTATCTAGTTTAAACCTCATCTGTCGTTTATTTGGTAAGATCAATGCTAGATAAACCTCCAATAACAGTTTAAACTATAGTTTAGCTTATACCAGAAGATTTTGCCGTTTAAACTGTGGTCCTGCCTAGTTTAAAAATGGCGGTCGTTTATCAGCTGACATCTGACACAACGATTGTGGGTTCATACATAGATTTAGCATAGACTACAATAGATGGCACATGTCAGGAAAAATTTACTAATAGCATCGAATAACTGACAGCGTAACTGCGTATATTAGATTTTGGGGATATTTATATTTCCACCCATTAACATTACACCCAACACTATGTAAAAGTTAACGCTTTGAAGCGCTTTTTACGAACACATCATATCATAAGCCCTTTTGACGTCCACTGCTGGACATAGGCCTCCCTCATAAAGCGCCACAACTGCCGGTCCGCGCAATCATGGGGGGTTTTTGCCATAATCGCCACGCTTGGCAGGCGGGTTGGCGATCGCAGTAGGCTGTAGTGTCTTGAGAAAGAATGCTGCTGCCCATTCTTCTAGCTTTTCCATTTTCCCTTAGAACACATTGATAATAATAATAATATCTTGGACACAAATCACACAGCGCCAGTTCCAAACTAAGCAACTAAATGTTTGTGCTATAGTTACTAGAGAACGGATACTAATACATATATACTTTTCTTTTGTAAATATGTAAATACATACTTATAATACATAGAAAAACGCCCAGACGCCGCACAAATATTAATGTTTGTCATAAATATTTGTACTCGGGCGAAAATCGAACCCCCGACCTCAGTGCTGCAGCCGGTTGTTTTACCAATGCGCCACGAGCCCCGTAAGTCACTCACACATTAACAACCCATTTTTGGTCACGTTGTTTGGGTGACTATTGCCGATCTATTTTTCTTAAATCTATGGTCACACTATAAAACTTCATAAAAGAAAGAGAAAAAGAGTTTTTTCACGAAATATGCCACAGACAATGTACAAAAGAGTGAATGATGAGCGAAATATGGACTTTAAATAACCAAATGTTGCCATCTGTCGAAAACTAAACTTAGTTTACGTAATCTATGTCCATTTCGCTGTTGATCTTACGAGGCAGGTTTAAACTCTAGATTAAAATTGACTATAGTTTAGAAAATCGACAGTTTTAACTATGATTGATCTTACGGGCCTTAGTGTGTAAATTTGCTGATGTCAGGAATCATTAACTAGTGTGCATTCCCATCGATAGCACACATCTATGTAGCTTTTGACATATTCGTACATACATACGTATATATAGGGGTAGTTTATCTGCCCACCTACTGACTGATTCTGGATTCCTGGTAGCCCAGATGCATTCGAATGCTAGTTTTAGTCTAGACTCAAAGTGCATTCAGTGTCTACGTGCAGGTCTAGCCGTCTATCAGATGCATCTCTTTAAAATGTGACCAAGTGTAACGCAGTAACTTACTTCTTTTTAAAATTTGAATTATATGCCCAGTGGTCCCCACTTTTGAATCACGTAGTCTTGTGATCTATTCCGGGCTCAAATCAATGACTTCTTGGAATTCTTTTTGGTAGTTTGTGTGATAAATATCGATGACTGAAAACTTTGTGCCCAGTATGGCAATAAGTTCGCCATTGTTGGGAGTTGGGACTAAATATAAGATTTATTTTATTTATTCATACATAAGATTTGCCATTGTAATAATTAATTATATCCATTGTGGCCGTTGACCAGCAGAGGACAGATATATATAATTTAAACTGAATATTTAAATTATTTATTATCACAGTTCGAAGATACGTCCCTGTTCATTTTATGATTGTAGTTGTTCATTGGTCACATGTATAGAATTTTCATGGAAGTAGTGTGCATATAGTGTTCCTGTGAGTATTCATTTATCTGTGAATTTCCTATGTATAGGAAACATCCCCTAGTGTGCATTCACATTGATAGCACACATCTATACAACTTTTCATAGATATTTGCATATCTAGGGGTATGCTAGGTACTACCCACCTGCTAGCTTATTCTGAGTGCCTGGTAGTTCAGATGGACTTCAATGCAGGTTTGCATCTAGACCAAAGTGCATTTAGTGTATATACTTGCAGCTCCAACTCTTTACTAGATGCATCTCCTCAAATAGTGATAAAATATTATTTTTTATTCAAAACGGTACATTGTTTTAAATAAATATTCTTAAACTCAGAAATGAGACCAAAATGTAAGGTCAGCACAGAACAATGACACCGAGTAGTGGCACAACAAGCACAAGCATTTCGTTTGTATGTTTTTCACGCGCTACATACTGTGTACCTACTACATATTATATGCATTTCTATTATATTACAATGGTGTCGTAAGAAACAGCCCTTAGGTTTATAAGAACGCACCGACAATACCGCCTGACAATAATATTAAATAATGTGTATGACATTGGGTTGTCGTCGTTCAAGAAAATACATATATTTTACTATATTATATGTAAATTGTATGTCTCGATGTATTTAATTTAAAGTCATGGGTTCTAATCCGAGCTCACACCAAGAATTTTTTGAAATTCTTCTCGGAAGTTATGTGTGATAAATATCGATGATGGAAAATTTTGTGCCCGGTGTATTTCAATAGGTTCGCCACCTATCCTTTGGGACGTAGGTAAACATGACGGCGAGTCGACGCTTAACAGCCGCTGCCTACGGGTAGAAAAAGGCGTGAATTTTTATGTGTTAATATATTTTAATAACATCGTAATGTCTTGCTTGTCTTCATAACGACTTTATATTGTAAATGCAAGTTAGCTTCATACAGTGGTAGAGCCAAGCAGTTCGCTGCATGAATGGGTCGGCTCGACCGGTGAAATACCACGACCTCTCAGAAGACCGACGTAAAGTGGCTCATGCCGCGTTTCGTGCGGTGAGAGAGGTATCCGGAGGCCCATCCCCCTTCCCCATCCTTTCCTATCCCCTATCCCTTAAAGGTCGGCAACGCAACAGTAACACTTTATGTGTTGCTGGTGTCCATCGGCGGCGTTGGTTGCTTACCATCAGGTGACACGCCTGCTCGTTTGCCCTCCTATCCCATAAAAAAGTGATATTAAAAGATACGATCTGATCACCTGAAAGTGGTCAAAGCTGACCTGGCCCGGCGCTTGCGAAGTTCCCTTAACAACCGGTTACGCCGCACTATTATGCTTGCACAAACATTTGCATTTTGCACCGGTATTGAACTTGAAATTCGAAAATCCAGATACAAGTAGTTGTAGGACCTAAGAGGTTTTTTTTTAAGTGAAACTTCTAAAGTCTCGTGCAACCGTTTAACGCTTTTAACGCCCTCTTGCGGCCTTAAAACGTAATATATATTAATAGAAACGATGAATTTGAACCGGTCTATATATAAATCCAAGAAGAGAATTGCTTGAGCGTGATTTTTATCTGTACATAAACATCTAGTAGCTAGTGGTGGCACTATACCACTCATTTAATACTTATAAAGCGTAATAGTTTGTTTCTTTGAACGCGCTAATATCAGAAGCCGCTGGTTCTATTTTAAAAATTCTTTCAGTGGTTGATATTCCATTTAGAAAGGAAGGATTTAGGCTATATTATACTTTCTAAACAATTAGAGATCTTTACTAAAAGTCCGATAATGTAACTCAAGGTGTAAAAAAGGACCTCAAAAAAACGTTTCGCATCGCGTACGCTGCAAAAAATACTGATTGTAGAGCAAAACAATATAGTAAAACTTTGCAGAATATATAATTGTCTACACAAAAGGTCGCGACACCGTGTGTCTATTGTAGTTATCCCACAATAAGTGTTTATTTAGATTTTTTAAATAATGAAAATGATGATGTTTTTAAAGCCCTTTATTTTGTACTTTGGTATTAATTCTGATTAAAATATATTACTTACAATTCAAGATAGCTTCGATAGCTTCAATAGCTTTCTAGAACTTTCTGAATTATTTAATTCGGACATTTCATTCAAAAGATCATTCATGTATATATATATATATATATATATATATATATAGTTATCTCAATCCGTCATTTGTTGATCATGCGTGCTGTACGGCGAGCACTTTGTTGATCCGAAAACCTATGTTGATCCGGGTGGTTTTTGTTGATCCAATATAATATTTTTCATACAAATGTGGTTCCGGACGGATCAACAATTTACTCCGTTGAAGCTTAGGAAACCCAACCGAAATGTTGATCCGATATACGAATCCACCTCGATAGTTGTTGATCCGATTCAAATGGGCCAATCAGAAGGCAACAAGTCCTCCTACTGTCCTGCTGGACATGTATACGGATTTTGATTTCGCACACATGCGCTATGCGCATGTGTGCGAAATCTATAAAGCGCATATTTTTTTTACGAATCTTAATGTTTTAACTTATTAACCGACTTCGAAAACAGGAGGAGGTTCTCATTCCGTCTTTATGTTTAGTATTTTTTTTGTCTGTTCACCGATATTTTCGTCAATTATGAACAGATTTCCATTTTTTTTTTTGGATTGTGTTCACCTCCAAGATGGTCCCATTTTCACCAGGTCAGGATCTGATGATGGAAACCACGAGAAATCGATGCAACTACTGAAAATCGTGTACGAGTATGGTGTTTTTGTTACGTAATAGGTCTTAAGGATATGCTTTAAGCTGTCAACATCTGATTCTGCTGTGCTGATGAAGAAGACACATAACTCTTAAATGGTAAGGAGTTCGAAGAAAGTACTACAATTGGTAAATATTATCTACTTGATACTATGTAGGGCTAGCTTGCTGCTTATTAGGTATGCTAGAATCTACAGCTGATGCTGCTGTGCTGATTAAGAAGCCATAGAAGTCCTAAACGGTTAGGAGTTGGGTGACAGTACGGCAGTCGATTGTAGGAAACTGTTTAGTAGTATACAGGACTAATGTGTTGCTTGGGAGGTATGATTGAATCAACATCTGATACTACTGTGCTGATGATGAAGCTACAGAACTCTTAAACGGTTAGGAGTTAAGACATACTTATGAATTCTGAAAAAAATCTGCAATACTTTCCAGGCTAGGATTGCCCTTCATACGGGCTGCAGTGTTATTGGGTCTACTCATGATTATAATAAATATAAAAATTCATAGTAAGTTTTATTAAACTATATTACCTATTTCCACTATTCTAGATTTTCTGTACGAAATCTTTCATTTGATGGATGCCTATACAGGCTGGAATCCAGTCATATGTAGTACATAATTGATACCAGATGTAGATCATAATTTCAGTAAACGTTGTACAAAATATTAAGACGATCGGTACAGTAATTAGGTCAATAACGACAGTTTTCATTTTCATGTAATTGAACACTCCCTATAAATGTATGAACTGGAATAAACTCTTCTCAGCTGTTCGTCCTGTCAAGGCCGCTTCGACTTTGTCATAAACGAAAAATATACGTTGCCACAAAGAAACCGACGCATAATGCCGGGACGGGCCGGGCGCGGGTTGAAGCGCGTGGCCCCCCCGCTTGAAGTACGGGGCGGGTTTTGAAATTAGAGGCACGAAACAATTAACGTCCGTCTCACCTTAGAAATTAATAAAAAATACTGAAGTAGTTTTATGTGTTGGGATTTTCATTCAATTTATAATTAATGGAATTTATAGCTTTAGTTACGACATTTTATTTTCAGAAATATTATAACTGTAATCATTTTAAAGAATTGACTAAATATCTAACTAAAGTACAAAACTTTAAAAGCATACATTTATTTGTTGTTATGATATTTCTGAACAAAGGAGAACAGTTTAAAGAATTGTATTTATGACAATGTTATTTAAGGAAATATCCCCTGGACAAATCAAATCTAATCAGACAGTAGGTACATAGGTACCTTAGTTTATTACATAGTAGAATAAGATAAATCGTGAAAAAACCCTTTATTATCATTTCTTTTATGATACAACTTTTAAAAACGTAATAACACAAATATTCTTATTCTAATGTAATTATAATTTTTTTCGTTTAAATAGAGAAATATAGCGGATCGACGGCGCGGGCGTCGATGGGTTCAAGGTCAAATGGCCTCGGATCAACGTTAGTTATAATAATAATATCTTCGACATAAATCACACAGCGCCCTCTAGTTCCAAGCTAAGCAACTAAATGCTTGTGTTATGGATACTAGATAACGGATATTAATACATATATACTTTTCTTTTGTAAATACATACTTAAAATACATAGAAAAACACCCAGACGCCACACAAATATTCATGTTTGTCATAAATATTTGTGCTCGTGTGGGAATCGAACCCCCGACCTCGTTGCTGCAGCCGGTAGTTTTACCAAGGTGCCACGAGACTCGTGGAGTTAATAAGATTTGGCAGGAATATGAATATAAAACGGATGCACATTTGACTCGTCGGTATAATTTTTGCGACCGTTACGGATCAACAAAAAAATGTTGTTTTTTTACATTTTGATGGCAAGTATGTTGCAAAGCGACCTTGTTGAAAGAGAATGCTGCTACCCATTCTTCCAGCCTTTTCCCTTTGTCGCCTTTTACGACACCCACGAGAAGAGATGGGGTGACGGTATTCTAAGCCGGCGCCACAGCATGATTTTCTATTTACGAAATCTTTAATTTGATGAATGGCTATAGAAGTTATAAATATAAATGCTAAAGTCTCGGTGGCGCAGTAGTCGAGCTCACGGCTTCTGACCCAGAAGTCCGGGTTCGAATCCTGTCACTGGTTCACACCAATGACTTTTCGAAGTTATTTTCGGAAGTTAAGTGTGATAAATATCGATGACTGGTATGGCAATAGGTTCGCCACCTATTCTATTTGGGACGTAAACATAAAGGCGAGATGAAGGTTAACAGCCGCTGCCTACACCCTCGGGTAACAAAGGCGTGAAGTTATGTTATATTAAGTTAAGCTTCATGCTAAATATAAATCTATTAATATTATCCATAGAGGAGACTCTATGCATATTATTGACACATTTATTAATTAGCGCAAGTATTTTTTTTATTAATTTTAATTTAGAAAATTACCTCTCCGCGCTTATTGTGATGTTAATGCATACAGATGTGAAATTATTTTATTATATACCTTCAAGCAAGTTCAATTCAAGCATCGTTATTTAGAAAAAATACTTTTAAAAAAAGTCAGCTAACTTAATTAAGACAAACAGACGACAAAAAAGTACCTACTAACGTAATTAAAAAGCGATAAATAACGCAAACAGTTTAACTACTTATTACAATATACAAAACGAAATACTATAACTAAGTCATCTTTAACTATAAATATACATATTTACATAACAAACATAACATAACTTCACGCCTTTTGTTACCCGAAGGTGTAGGCAGCGGCTGTTAAGCCTCGTCTCGCCGTTGTGTTTACCGTCTTACGTCCCAAATGGAATAGGTTGCGAACCTATTGCTATACCGAGCACAAAGTTTTCAGTCATCGATATTTATCACACTTATCTTCCGAAAATAATTTCAAAAAATCATTGGTGTGAGTCAGTGTCAGGATTCGAACCCGGACCTCTGGATCAGAACTCAGAAGCCGTGTGCTCTACCACTGGACCACCGAGACTGTTAAATATATTTACAATTGTCAGTTATTATTGGAGTCGGTGCCAACTTTTAACCAACTCCGACTTCAATAATAATAGATGATAATTGTAAATATTTTTATAGTTAAAGATGACTTCTTTATGGGATAGGAGGACAAACGAGCAGGCGTGTCACCTGATGGTAAGCAACCAACGCCGCCCATGGACACCAGCAGCACACATATAGTATTACTGTTGCGTTGCCAACCTTTAAGGGATAGGGGATAGGAAAAGATGGGGAAGGGGTGGGCCTCCGGGTACCTCTCTTACCGAACGAAACGCGGCATGAGCCACTTTACGTTAGTCTTTAGAGAGGTCGTGGTATTTCATCGGTCGAGCCGACCCATTCATGCAGCGAACTGCTTGGCTCTACCACTGCTGGCAGACAGTTAAAGAAGTTGACTTAGTTAATTACGTTTTGTATATTGTATTAAGTAGATAAATTATTTGCATTATTTAACGCTTTTTAGTTACGTAAGTGGGTACTTTTTTGTCGTTTGTGTTCTTGAAGTCAGTTTGACTTTTTTTTAAGTAATTTTATTTCTAAATTATTAGTTGTGTTTATGAGTTGTGAACTTAAATGGATGTTCGTGTTTATTTACTGCTAAACTGCTAAGTAGTTTTCATCGACTAATTGTATTACTGTCTCCCAACTCGTAATCGTAACCAACTCGTCACCTATCATCTCCTCCTATACTCCTATCATCAGCACAGCAGCATCAGGTGTTGATTCAAGCATACGTCCCAAGCAACAAGTTAACCCTACATACCTTAAGTAGTTTTTATAGACCAATAGCAATTCTGTTTCTAAGCTCCTAGCCGTTAAGGAGTTCTGTGAGCATCATCATCAGCTCAGCAGCATCCGATTTTGATACCTTAAAGTAAATACCCAACACATGACGTAACAAACACACTACACAAGCCTAAATTTTTTGGTGGTCGCCTTCGATTTCTCCTGGATCCCATTATCAGAAATTGACTTGGTGACAATGGGACCATCTGGGAAGCATACCCTTTCGAATAAAAAAAGAATTTTGCAAATCGGTCCAGACGTCTTTGAGTAATCGCTGAACATGTAATACATAAAAAAAGATCCCGACGAATTGAGAACCTCCTCCTTTTTTGGAGTCGGTTAAAAAAAGACTAGAATTATATAATTACTTCAAAAAAATCATCGGGGCTAATGACCAAAGAATCACTTTGCACGTCCGAAATGGAATAGGTTGCCTATTTCCATACACCGCGGACAAGATTATTATAAATATATTAAAATTATATTTATCACACATAACTTCCGAAAAGATTCCGAAAAATTATTGGTGTGAGCCCGGAATCAAATCCATGCAGGGCCGCGCCGGAAGAGTGTTTAAGAGTTATATTTACTAGCTGACCCGGCGAACTTTTTTCCAGATCAATAATATTTTTTGACTAATTTTATTCCTTTACTTCAAGCTCTTGTTACCCGAAGGTGTAGGCAGTGGCTGTTAAGCCTCGTCTCGTCGTTATGTTTACGTCCCAAATGGAATAGGTGGAGAACCTATTGCCATACCGGGCACAAAGTTTGTCAGTCATCGATATTTATCACACATAACTTCCGAAAACAATTTCGAAAAGTCATTGGTGTGAGCCAGTGTCAGGAATTGAACCCGCAACTTCCGGAATCAGAAGCGGGGTGATCGTACTTTAGTTATATATCTCTATGTCAAAAACATGAAAATAATGCAAATAACATTTATTATATTAACAGAGTACATAATAAAAGGGATCAAGTAGGCACCTACTTTTCTGATTCGAAAATTAATTTTATGCAATATTTTGTAATAAACACTACTGCTGACTTCGTTTAAATAAAGAAGTATAGCGGACACACCGCGCGGGCGTCGATGGGTTCAAGGTCAAATGGCCTCGGATCAACGTTAGTTAGTAAGATTTGGCAGGAATATGAATATAAAACGGATGCACATTTGACTCGTCGGTATAATTTTTGCGACCGTTACGGATCAAAAAAAACATGTTGCTATTGTATATTTTAATGGCAAGTATGTTGCAAAGCGACCGATGCAGATCCACAAACAACCCTTCCATTTCAAATTTGGATCAAAGTATATCAGTTATATTTTTAAAGAGCTAATTATACACTGCAAAAAGGTGGATCAACATTTCTTTTAACGTCTTACTGGATCAACCTTTACATAGAACGGATATTTATATATATATATATATATATATTAGGATAACTTATTCATGTATATATATATATATATATATACATGATATAAATATTAGATTGGGTGGTGGCACGCCTGCTCGTTTGCCCTCCTATCTCATAAAAAAAAAGATTTTTAGGCAAATATGTATTGCGCGCACATATAGTAACATAACTTCACGCCTTTTCTACCCGAAGGTCTAGGCAGTGGCTTGTAAGTCTCGACTCGCCGTTATGTTTACGTCCCAAATGGAATAGGTAGTAGGGCCATACCGGGCAAACGAGGGCAAAGGAGCAGATGGGCCCCAGATAATAAGTGACCAGCGCCGCCCATGGACACCTGCAATACATAGAGTGTTACAGTTGCGTTGCCGACCTTTAAGGGAGTGGGAAATAGGAATAGGAAAAGATGGGAAAGGGGGATGGGCCTCCGGGTACCTCTCTCACCGATCGAAACGCGGCATGAGCTGCTTTGCGTCGATCTTCCGAGAAGTCGTGGTATTTTACCGGTCGAGCCGGCTTATTCATGAAGCGAACTGCTTAGCTCTACCACTACTATTCAATTTGTTAAGCAAAAAACATTTATAAGTTCATATTGAGGGTGTAAATAATAGTCTGTTTATGATCCTCGGTTCAAATAATCTTTATCAATATGTTGTATTCTTATACACAAAGCTAAATAAAATATTAGACAGGAACTTAGTTACCATTTCTCATAATCAGTCCCATTTTTAATAGTACCCAAATATATTACTAATAAGTATTAATAGTGTCGGTGGTCCAGTTAAGTGGTCGAGCTCTCCGATTGTGGAGTTTTTTGGTATCTTACTATAGTAAATATTAGGTTCCCCATGGTGAATATTTTTTTCTCTATTCATAATTCAATTTCTAACCCTTTTATTTTCTTTTCTACAATACGAAGTTACACTTCTTCCGCGCGGAGGGACTCCACGCATTTTTTAATTAATACACACATTAAATTTCAACTACATTTTTTTCGCATATGTTTTTAATAACTCAACTAACTAAAATATTATCTCAGTTATAAACGATAACCCCGTGCCGATTTGCGAATGAAACTTGTACGCAGTTTGTACGAACAGTTGCGAGTTACACGTTGCATTGGTCATGTATCGGAACTTCCCACCTTTTTTTACCCTTTGCGTAACGGGTCCCAAACGTAAACGAATATTTGTTCCTGCAAACTTCGTATCGGCTAAAAGTCGAACACTTTTTCTGCTATTCCAGAAAATGGGTCATTGGTTAGCCAATAATTACATTAGGCCAAAGAATAAAAATTACAAAACATCTATTATCCTACTAAAAAAATCATAAAAATCGTTTTTTTTTAGGATAACTTATTTTTTGTTGTTTATTTTCAATACACAGTTATTCTGCTAATCGTGAAATCTAAGCAGCTAGTGAGTAAAATAAAGTTAACAAGCTAATAATTACATTACTAATATTACTCAATGTTTTGCTTTCCTTGAATGTCTCCACACATTTCAACTATGAGATTACTGATCATTCGCCCATCTTTTTGTACATCGAAATCTCCAATATCAGTAAAAAAATATAATTAATAAAAGTACTAGAGTAAATTATAAAAATATTAAACAAACACTTAACGGGAAACATGGTGTAATTTTTACAAAACAAGTAATGTGAATATAGCTGCTGCTGCTGCTAATCTAATAATTTCTGACAAACTTCAATATATTGTAAGTAGTAATACCAATACAATCACAGTGAAAAGGCGTTATCATCCATTAAAACCTTGGATTACGCCAGGTATTGTAAAATCATTTAGGAAACGAGATAAACTACACAAGAGCTCAAATAAAAGGCCCTTAGATATTAAATTAAAACTAAAATATTAACAATACAGAAACTTATGTAATAAAATAATTCGAAACTTAAAAATACAATACTATCAACAAAAACTACCTCAAAATAAAAAAAAGATTCTAAAAACACATGGAAAATAATTAAGGATTTGTGCAATATTAATAATAACAAAGATCCACCCTTGGACTTACTTAAAATCTCTAATGATCCCTTACTGTCGTTAAATTCGATGAACAGGTATTTTATATCAATTGAAGATAGCATATTAGCTATATTAGCTAGGCAAACATTGCATAAAATGGATGAGTTAGCAAAACAAGCCAAATCATCTAGTGCTCCAATGAGATCCATGTCTCTCATTCCAACAGATCCAACTGAGGTTGCAAAAATTGTTATGGAGCTAAAGTCGAACACTGCACCGGGTTGGGATAAAATTAGCACTGAGGTACATAAGCAAAATATAAAATCACTCGCACAACCTATCTCCCATTTATGTAACTTAAGTATTGAGGCTGGAGTGTTTCCGTCGATTTTTAAAAGAGCGATAGTTTGTCCTGTCTACAAAAATGGAGATAAAAATGAACCCAGTAACTATAGGCCTATCTCATTATTATCATCGTTAGCCAAGATACTAGAAAAACTAATCAATAAAAGACTATTATCATATCTTGAGGAGAAAGGAATTTTTAGTCAAAATCAATATGGGTTCCGCAAAAATACCTCAACTGAAGACGCAGCTCTTAAATTAATTAATAGTGTGATTGTACATATGGATAGGGGGCATAAGTGTTTAGGTGTTTTTTTTAGATTTACAAAAGGCTTTTAATACAGTATCTATAAAAATTTTACTAACAAGACTGCAGAATATTGGAATTAGAGGGATTGTACACAATTGGTATAAGGACTACCTCTATGACAGAACTCAAAATATTAGGGTAAATGAATATAATAGTGACAATGCTGCTTGCAATTTCGGTGTGCCCCTAGGTGGCACACTAGGACCAACTCTTTTCCTTATCTACATCAATGACCTAGCCAATATAATTGTGCCCGATATGGATGTCACTATGTTTGCAGATGATACTGTCCTCCTTTTCCATGGTGCCACCTGGGATAAGGTGCACCAAACTGCTCAATAGGCCTTTCTAAAGTTACAGTGTGGCTAGAGGACAGCCTCCTCTCCTTTAATGCGTCCAAAACCAAATATATATGCTTTCACAAATCACATCATAGCTACCGTCATAATTCTAGTCTTTTAATACACACATTTCCTTGCAATAGGAGTAAAGATGCTACAAATTTTAGTAATTTTAGTAATTTTATGTATTTGTATATGTGTGTGTATCTACTTCTAATTGCATCTGCTTATACCGCTCCCACACATAGCTATTCGCCGTTCGCGTTCGCGTTGCTGCGATGTTGTCATCTCTGGCCACACACTGCTCTACTCGCGCGAATATATGCGCAATTCATCGCAACGCTCCGCACTTGGATATTGGGGTTGTCGATATTTTTAAAAATATCGGTTAATCGACATATCGATATATTTAAATATATCAACTTCGGGCTTTGATGTATCGAAAAAGTACATAAAAATCTAGGAGCAGGTGGTGGTACTATACTACTCATAAACTACATATATTAAAAAGTTAATAAACTCAGTGATTTTATTTTGCATTATATGTACTTAAGTGTGTATATTCTGGAATCTTAGAATTTAATTTTGAAGTAGATATCATCAACCGATTAAGCTGAAATATTGTATACACGATAAGTTCGGATGATAATATTATCAGTCGTAGAGCCACGCATTTCGATGGATGAATGGGCTGGCTCGACCAGTGAAGTACCACTACCTGTCATCCGGAGATATTTTCAATGCACTATGGGTTTGAATGAAAGGGCTTATTGTAACTCGAAAAATAATATGACATCACTCTAAATATAATATGGCGGAACAGACATTTTTAAAGCATTTCTACAATCATCATCATCATCATTAACCTTTTTGAGGTCCACTGCTGGACGTAGGCCTCTCCCATAGAGCGCCAAAACTGCCGGTCCGCTTAGTCATGGGGGGTTTTTGCCATAATCGCCACGCTTGGCAGGCGGGTTGGCGATCGCAGTAGGCTGTATTTTCTTGAGAGAATGCTGCTGCCCATTCTTCCAGCCTTTTCCCTTAGTCGCCTTTTACGACACCCACGGGAAGAGATGGGGTGGCGGTATTCTAAGCCTGCGCCACACAACCAATTATATATAATTATATATTTTTATTATTATATTATTTATATTTATATTATTTATTTTATATTTGTTTATTTATTATATTATTTATTTATATTTATTTTATTTTATATTTACTTATTGTTTATATAATTAGCCATTTCTACAATATTGGTATCAAATTATAGGGCTTGTTGAGAGTAACTTGAAAAATAATATTACGTCATTAGAAATCAAATAGGGTATATCATCCAAAATAGGGTTGCAATTATTATACCAGATTCTACCCAGACCAGGATAAATATTTATACTCGAGCGGTGGTTTTACCAATGCACCACCAGGTACGTCGTAATGTAAGTAAGATATTATTTATACATTAAATTTTTATACATTAGATTTATCGATAGACGAATATCAAAATATCAGATTTAGACATCTAAATCTGATATTTTAAATAGTTGCAATCGCGCGAATAATGTGGTTAGCTACTCGCGTTCACATTGCCGGAATGATTCGCGGCATGACGAGTAACGTGTCCACACTACGTCCCAGCCACATTCCCTCGCTATTCGTCGAACTATTCGTCGAGTGTATGGTAGCGGTATTATAATTTGATGGGTGTGGTGAGATTGAAGTCAAATATCATAATATGTTTAATAAATTAAATTACTCATTAATATTACCTCCAAATATGGAGATCAGCTTCCTCTGGGTTGACCAAATCTTGGTACTATCAATTGGAAAACGTCAGAATGAGATTTGGTTGCTGGCACTGATATATTAATAATAATATATTAGACACAAATCACACAGCGCCCTCCAGTTCCAAATTAAGCAACTAAATGCTTGTGCTATGGATACTAGATAACGGATACTAATACATATATACTTATAATACATACTTATAATACATAGAAAAACACCCAGACACCACACAATTCATGATTGTCACAAATATTTGTGCTCGGGTGGGAATCGAACCCCCGACCTTATTGCTGCAGCCGGTAGTTTTACCAATGCGCCACGAGGCCCGTCAAATTATTACATCACATCTTAAAAATATTGGAAATCTTGCTGTTGTTTTTTTGCCCACATTGTGTAATTAAACAAGAGAATGAAACATTGAACACGTGCGCCACGATACAACTGTCAAAATTGTCTTTTTGGCAAATTAGTAGTTGCTAGTGATGCCAACTTTTGACAGTCTTTAATTTATTGTTGAGTCATTGTTGCTACTTCCTTGGTCTAAAATTGTTTTTCTTATAAGATTGTATAAATAGCTAAATATAAAAGTATATAAGTGTATTGTATTGTATAAAAGGTATAGGTTTTAGGTTAAATTTCTTTGTACTGTGTCATCTGTGGAGAAGAAACTGTCAGCTGAAGCACAGCCAGGGCTAGCTCAGCTGACAGGGAATCTACCACCTTGTGTCTACTTTTTAAACAAATAAATATTTTCATTTCATTTTTCATTTTCACTTATGAATGGGCGAGCTCTACCGACTGCCCCTTAGAATATCGACGTAAAGTGGCTCATGCCACATTTCGCTCGGTGAGCGAGGTATCCGGCGGACCAACCGCATCCCGTTGCTTCCACTCCCTTAAACACGGCAACGCAACTGTAACACTATCTTTTTTGCAGGTGTCCGTGGAGGGCGTTAGTTGCTTACCATTAGGCGACACGCCTGCTCGTTTGTCCCTTTTCTCATAATCATTTATTTCACCATCATAATATATTTATTTTTATTTATTTATATATTAATTTTTATATATTGATCTAATAACCCAGTTGCATTTTCCGATGTCCGGAAAACATTCTCTTTTGTGCATTCACATCAATAAAACACACATTTTGATACACACACGCGCGCAGTTGTGAATGTAATTGTGTGGGTATGTCTATATACACACACATAATATATCTAGGGGTAGTTAACCTCCCCACCTACTGACTGATTCTAGAATCCTGGTACTTCAAATGCAGGCTGATGCAAGTTTGAATCAAGACTAAAGTGCATTCAGTTTCTACGTGCAGGTCCAACGTCTACCAGATACACCTCCGCAAAATGAAACCAAGTGCATTTTTACATGCGATAGGAAAGTTGAGTTCAATTTATGAGTGACGTTAAAAGTTGAAATCATAGGTCATTAGCCTCCGCCTGCAGTATTGATTTCTCACATCTAGACAGCTATATAGCTGCATAGATGTCTAGCTATCTAGGGGTAGTTAACCCACCCACCTACTACCTGATTCTGTTTGCCTGGTACTTCAAATGCAACCTGATGCAGGTGGTCATCTAGACTATTCTAGACCAAAGTGCATTCAGCCCCTTTATCAAGTGCATCTCTTCAATACAGTTACGGGGTATAAATAATGCTTTGCTTTGTTTGTTTGGGATATTTAAAAACTAGTAGCAGGAAATGTATATATGAATGTCTTAATAATATAATATTAGGTTTTAATTATTTTTGAATCACAACCGGGAAATTTGAAAACTTGAACGTTTTTATTTCTATCTTCTTATGGATCTAATGTGATTATATTGCTTTTAATAATAAAAAAATCAGAGAAATTTTCTCGCGGGGTAGACAGAGAGAACGGAATGCCATAAGGAACGATTTTAATTCTCCTCGCGGACTTCTTTGACTTTCATAATTCCTGTCACACACGCTGGTCGAATTTTATGGATACTAACGTGACTTTAAAATTATAATATTATTTTATATTATAGTATTTTTTATATATATATTAATAGTTGAAACAACACTTTCAATCACACAACCAATATATCAAGTACGTAAAGTGGACCGATATATTCCCACCTACCAAACGATTCTGTCATCCTGGTATTTCAGTTGTATGACTATTCGAACGCGTGAAAATGTATAGCTGCAACTCTTCCGTGTTTTCGCTCGTACATTGTATGTTATTTTATACAAAGAGACATGATGAAAATGTTTATATTCATCAATAATATTTTGGATACAATTAAAACAGTTGACACCTATTTTCAAGCTAAGCAACCAATGAGTGTAGACCTAGACAAATTTATATCTTTTTTTCGTAAATACATACATATTTATGATACATCACGTTACAATGTTTCTTAGACAAATGTTGGAAACGCCGAATCCTATTTAACATAGGATGGTAAGTCCTGTGACGTAGTGACGGACGGAGACACATATACTGAAAAACAATAAATTTATGGACTTATATTCCGATGTGAGCTCTGTACCACGTGATTTGTTGCGAATCTCGAGTAATAAATAATTCTCTACCTACTTACTGCTTCTGATCGCCTGGTATTCTCAATGCAATAACGACACTTGCATTTAATTTGATTGAACCAATGCAACAGCTAAAGTTAGCACAAGTTTATCAATCGCAAGTATAGATAGATTATTAAAAAAATAAATGTGTTAGTTATATTACGTAAAGGACGTCTAGAAACATTTTGGGCACGTTATCGGTCACACAGTCACACAGGTCAGTGGGTTTTAGGTCATCATGTTTTATTGGGCACTGATTAAGATTAAAGTCTCGAAGAAATACTGCGGTGTCCGAGGCAATCAATCAAGATTTATCTCACGACTACGTCTCAAATCTAATGTACTAATAGATGGGATTATAATATTAAAAAGCTTCTACGTGATGTACTTAGCATATTTCTTGACTCTAACAGTAGTTGACAGCTCGGTGGTGCAGTGGGCGAGCGCACGGCCTCTGATCCAGAGGTCCGGGGTTCGATTCCAGACACTGGCTCACACCAATGACTTTTCGAAATTGTTTTCGGAAGTTATGTGTGATAAATACCGATGACTGACAAACTTTGTGCCCGGTATGGCAATAGGTTCGCCACCTATTCCATTTGGGACGTAAACATAACGGCGAGACGAGGCTTAACAGCCGCTGCCTACACCTTCGGGTAACAAAAGGCGTGAAGTTATGTAACAGTAGTTGAGCTATGTAGTTCGCTGTTGAATGGGTGTGCTCGACCGGTAAAATAAAATCATCTCTCAGAAAACCGGCGTAAAGTAGCTCATACTGCGTTTCGTTTGGAAGGAATCCTCATACCCCCTTCCCCTCCCTATTCAATCTTTCAACAATGCAACTGACAACGGGTAGCGCTAATCGTTATCACCAACTGACCTACTTACGCGCTTATGACCTTTCCTATTAAACAGAATGGGTTGTTGCACCTGTATGAATTTGTGCTCATACACCTGATGTACCGGGCTATCAGAAATCAGATGCATACTAAATGCAAAATGTAACATCCAAGTGCACGTATTGAAAAAAAATAAGTGCAACAATATCGAAAATGTGCAACTCAAATACCAGGCGAACATGAGTCGCGCGAAGATCTTGTGGACGCGTGTGACGTGTATACTTATTATTAGTGGTCGCTTGTTTTTGCCGTTTTATTTCTTTCTCTGCTCTACAGAATTAATCTGTCTCTTGATAATATAATGCTAATACAATGACAAAAAAATATATATATGCTAGCTGACCTAACTCGCGATATATCTCTGAAGATTTTCATAACTGTTAGTGTTTGATATATATTATGACCAAAATAGAGGGCAGGTCAAAGTCGTTAGTATAAACTTCACGACTGTAATACTTGAAGATGTAACCAGAGGCAGTTATGCACATTTTAAGCTTCGGATAAATGGAAACTTTGGAAAATTTCATAGAGGTAGAACCACGCACCTTTCTGCATGAATGGGACGGCTCTACCGGAACAGCACGACCACTAAGAATATCGACGTAAAATGGCCTCCTTCCCTCATCCCGTCCCATCCCACTCCATTAAACGCCGGCAACGCAACTGTAACACTATCAGTGTTCCAGGTATCTATTGGCGGCGTTAGTTGCTTATCATCAGGTGACCCTCTTGCTCGTTTGCCCCCATTCCATAACAAAATGGTTGCTCATATATAAGAAATTTACATGCGAACTCGTAACCAGAATCAGAATTACCAGCCATCGAGACATAGTGTACCAATTGTTCTTATCCCCATTTCTTCGGCTAACTGTAATAGTTTAAAAAAATGCTTAGTACACAGATATTCTTAAACGTGAAGTGTATCTAAAATAAGTCCAGTGGTCGACCTACCCGCTCCTAATTCCGAAGTCGCGGGATAGATTCCCGAGTCACACCAATTATTTCTGGGGATTGTTTTCGGAAGTAATGTGTGCCTGACGACTTTGTGCCCGGTGTATGGGCTAAGGCTAGATGTCCGCCAACTATTCCAGTTGGACGTAACATAAAGATTCTGCGATTCGAGACAAGAAGTTTTTAGGTTATAAAAAAAATAACGCATGTAACCATGAAAAAAAACGCAGCAATTGCTACCGCCAGAATTATTGGAGACATTTTTCTTGTACATAGCTTAATTATATGCAAAAAATATATATTCGTACATAATAATATGTAGTCTTCTCGTTGGAGATGGAACAGCCAGCTTCTGAATAAGAGGTCGTAGGATCAAATTCTGGTTAACAACAATGACTTTTGGGAATTATTTCCAAGAGTGTTAATATTGTCTCGGTGGTCAAGTGGTCGAGCACCCCGCTTCTGAATCAAGAAAACGCGGGTTGTTATCATGGCCCGCACCAATGACTTTTAGAAATGTATTAGTTATGTGTGATAATTATCGGTTACTGAAAACTTTGTGGTCGGCATGGCAATAGGTTCGCCACCTATTATTCCATTTGGGACGTAAACATAACCGCGAGTCGAGGTTTAACAGACACTGCATACACCTTCGGGTAGAAAAAGGCGTGAATGTATGTTATGTTTATGTTATTACCAAGAGTTAAATAATATCAATGACAACGATGTGCCCGTAGTATGGCAATAGACCCAGCGACCATTTGGGACATAAAAAATCGCAGAACTTAATATAGGTAGTATCCAATAATGGAATTTATTTTCTTTACTAAAACAAGTGCTGATTTATCTTTCAAAATGAAAAAGGTTAAATATAATCTTTTAAAAATAAATGTCTAAAAAAAGAATTTCAGTCAACAAAAACTTTTATTTGAACACAACCCAAGTTCTCAGATCACTTTACACGTATTTACCAAGAAGTAGACCAAACTTAAACTGCATTCTGTGTACGTAGACCTCGCCAGGATTCAACACGGAATTGGGGAATTTTTTCTGGAAACAGATAATATACAGAAGTTTTACATTATAATTAGAAAAAGAGTGCAACGCGCAAAATCTGCGGAGTGACTCTCGCTGACCGTTTCCAAAACAAGGTTGTAAGGAAGTAAGTTCGGTTGAAAGAGAGTATCGGTGTAAAATTAAGAAAGGGCATGCTCTGACGGTTCGGACATGTAGAAAAAATGGATGATGCAAGATTAACTAAGCAGATATACAATGCAAAAGCGGATGGATGTAGGAGTCGAGGACGGCCAAGACACACATTCCATGACCAAATAGAACGTGTTTTGGAGGAAGGTGATGTAAGGAGCCTTAAAATTCGACGCGTCGGCATGAAAAGAATTATGAAGGTCAACGAAGCGCGTGAGGCGTGTAAGAGTCGTGGCTTATGCGCTCTGTTCTCTCTGCCTACCTCGCAAGGGATTTGGCGTGAAGTTATGTATATATGTATGTTAAATAACAATCACGTCAAGTCTATTTCGGGGTAAGCAGAGAGAACAGAAAGAACGCCATAAGGCACGAGTCTTACACACCCCATTCGCTAATACAAGCTTGTCGCAGTTTACATCATACATACTTTCCACGAGGACACGTTCAATTTGGCCACAAAAGAAAGGGTGACGTGGTCGCCCTGGACTTGTACATCGTTTATTATAATTTAACTATTAATAATGTCCATCATAAGAAGATAGTTCACCTCTCAAACAAATGAATGATAATCATACAGTACAGTTACCATAACATAGATCAAAAATCAATATTTATTTATTATTATTGAGACACGATAATGAAAGCGCAAGTTTATTATATGGCGATTCCTTGTCATTGCGGCCATTTTTTTATATAATTTTAGTTAGTGTAGCTAGTACTGTAGTTAAGCATTTTTTGCGGGCTTATTAACTACTAATAAGTCACCGATCTAATCACCAAATAATCATTACGGCTATAGTGGATTTAATTTGTTTTATTCATTTCACATGTTTTTTAATAATAATATCTTGGACACAATACACACAGCGCCCTCTAGTTCCAAACTAAGCAACTAAACGCTTGTAATACATAGAAAAACATCAAGACGCCATACAAACATTCATGCTTGTCACAAATATATAAACTCGGATGGGGATCGAACCCGCCAACGTCAATTCTGCAGTCGGTAGTTTAACCAATGCACCACGACGCTCATCATATATAAGTTAATCTTACAGAATAACGATTAACTATCCTAATAAGGCTCATTAATGTATCAGTTACTTCCATATTTATTATGGAACTAAAACCCTACTGATTTACCACTGTCGCTTGCACAAGGACTTAGTTGCATTATATAATATATTAATATGACTTCTTATATTGAACACGTATGTTGCTACCGAATAGTTGTTGTTGAAAAAAAAACTTTAATTGTTAAAATCTTAATCTTTGGATGGCCAGAGGAAACCAGAAAAAAGAGTGTCAGGCCTGTACCTTATTGTAAATTGTGAATAAACAGGTGGTATTATTAGTCTCGTGGAAGAAGACACGTGTTATAAAAGTTTCAAGACTCACATGGTTGACAGCATTAGGATAATTCTGTGGCATAAGGCAGAAGAGGCCATGTTTCTGATAGCAAGTGCCATCTTTGCCATTCAAAGGCACGTATCCATACTTCTTAACGCCCTGAAAAATAATTAAAATCATATTTAATAAACATAGTTTACGCTCTGGAGGTATTCAAACATATTTGATTCTATTTCAGGTTTTGCATAATGCTATCACTACGGCTAGTAATTTGTTCTTTTGAATAATACAAATACAACTCTACCTTTCTCTATTTCTACCTCTCCATCTCAAACACACGCAACATTACATAAGTTTGAAAAAAAAGTCACAATCACCTTGCTCTCTTCTTCTTCCGCTGATTCATGACCCGCTTCGCTTACACTAGACACAGACTCGTCACTCTCGGTCTCCTCAGCTATAGATTTTTTCTCTTCTTGCGTCACCTCCTCCTCGGCTTGCTGTTCCTACATCAAAATCGTGTTCACCGATTACTACTGGCAACCATTGTAAGCAGAAGCGTTCAAATATTTATATGCCCTCGTGATCAGAGGAATGCACCTTGCTTCAGAAGCCAGTCGAACAATGTGTTTCAAAGAATATTTGGTGACCAGTAAACAATTAAAAGTACATCGCGTCGCAATCGCTGTCAAACACTACGATATATAATCAAAATATGTTCAGAATATTGTACCTCTCAAGTAGTGCCAAGTATTTTTGGAATGAGTGCAGTAAATAAAAAAAAATAATAACAATATGTTGGACACAATACACACAGCGCCCTCTATTTCAAAGGTAAGCAACTAAATTCTTACGTTATGGAAACTAGTTAACGTATAATAATACTTTTTTTTTGTAAATAGATACTTAAAATACATATAAAAACACCCAGAAGCCTTACAAACATTCATGTTAGTCATAAATACCTACTTGTACTCGGGTGGGTCTGGGGATCGAAACCACCGACCTCTACTCCGCAGGAGGTTGCAATGCACCACTTCTAATCTAGACAGATCTTAGACTATCTGACATATATCTACACAACCTGGACCAGTACGATTCCTGTCTGTATAACATCAACTGACCTCCACTATTTTATCAGGATCCGGTAGAAGATTGCCAGTGTAGAACTGCATGCCAGGTTGATTACTGTACACCTCCACTACGCGACCAGACACTGGATGCAAGGCCCTGCATTACCAATAAAACATAATTATTTAGTATAATTCAAAAATACTGATACAATCCTTGATATTTTTGAATAAGCCGAGTTAAAATTTGTAGTATTTTCCGATACCACCAAAGCAGAACGCACGCAGTCAGTGTCCAAAATAAATTTCAATTCTACATTATTTTGGACACCGACTGCGTAGGGGGTCACAGTTATCATGAGACGAGATTGGGAGGGATCGAAACGCGACCTGAGTTACTTTAGTTCGACTTTCGGTATTTTGCCGACATACAGCAAACTGCGTAACCACTGTTAAAATTATCATAATTCTACGTGAGGACTAAGTAAAAAAAGTAAGAAAGAACAGTTATCACCTAGCCTGGAATGTCAGATCCTGTTCAGTGCCTTGTGTGATGCAGTAGTTAAGATCGTAGCCTCCCAAAGGTATTTTGGGTATCATGGTTTTCAGCAGGCGAGGAACACGAAAATCGTACGCCGTGCCACCAACTATTTTCTTTTCACCTACAAATCAATATATTGACATATGTGAAGTCACGCAACAATGTTGCAGGAACAAAAAACTTATTCGTACACATTATTCAAAGTCAAAATATACATATTTCTGTCTGAATAGTTTAGCATAACTCGACAAAATCAATACCGATTACTAAACGAAACTTTTCAAGCCTTATTGCGTTCCAAATGATACCGCAAATTTGGCAGATATAGAGAATAGAGAGTGCATTAGATTCAATTGGTACGTTAGTATTTGTACAAAAAAAAAAGTGCATTTTCATTTTGAAGTTCTTTTTAATCTAAATCCAATTCGATTTTGAGAAAATGGCAAAACCTTTGTAGCATGTAATATTTAATAGCGCGGCCGCAGCTTGCCAATGAGTAGCGCTAATTGAACTTAATAAAATCCCAAATTTACTAATTCATTGCTTGTAAAATGAAATGAAGTACACCAGGTTTGCTAATAGATTTATACAAGTGTATTGAAAATATGATGAACCAACCTGTGACCACTCCATCGTCATCCATAACTGTAAATTTATCAGCATTGATTGTGAATATGTGATCAAGCATAGTCCCGGGGCCAGAGTGCTGAAATCATCAAATGATTATTCTTAGTCTTGGTGGTACAGTGGTCGACCACCCCTAGGGTTTGAATCCGGACTTACACCCAGAACTTTGTGAAATTCTTTTCGGAAGTTATGTGTGATAAATAATGATAACTGAAAACATTGTGCGCGGTGGATGCTAACAGGTTCGCCACCTAATCCGTTTAGAACGTAAACATAACGCCTAACAAACGCTGCCTACTCCTCCGGGTAGGAAAAAGTGTGAAGTTATGTTTTAATTCTTCTTAGAGAATCCGACAAAAACTTTTCGTCTCAAGTAATTGTCGAAACTAATAGTGTCAGTTTGTTTCGTGAATGAAATCAAAATGTCGACGACATTTTACGGTCCAGCGATCACTATTATAACTACACTGCCTACCTACTCTTTTTATTTATTTATTAATGATAACTTGACTCCAATAATTATATGATTTAAAGGTATTTTAGAGTCTAATGTGGATTGCTATTAGATAATAGCATAGAGCTAGAGAATAGTGCCACTCTTCGCGTTTATAATTATAATTATCGAGCTGCCCCGGCGTACTTTGGTCCGCAACAAAAGTAATAAATAAGTAAATTTTGGATTTATCATTTTTCCTTTACCATCGTACATGAATAACAGATAAAACCCACCTCGTTGAAACCCTCTATCCATTAGTTGTGAAGTTTCAAAGATATAAACATATAAGAGGACAGTCAGCGGAAAGCGAGTTGAAGTGGATTTTTTCCTTAAGTTAAGTCATAACCTTTTGAAATATTTTAGAAAAAAAAATACCACTAAATTAATTTATTAAACTTACATGTCCGCCCAGATTGAAGTAAGGCGCACAACTCATGTTTATGATGGTCGGTTCGCTGGTGCTGCATTTCATTTCGATCTTCAAGGTATTATCGCATGTCGTTTCAAAACAAACCTGAACCAACACAGTTCCAGGGTAGCCCTCGTCGAAACGCTCGGAGACATGGCTCATGATCACTTTATATCCGCTTACATATGATTGCCAGTTCACCTGGAAATTAATTTATATATTGAGGTATGAGTACGCTTTACGTACCCTAATTTACGCCCCATAACGCGTATGCGACTTACACCACCCAAACTATCAATTTCAAACCCTCATGAACGCGGCGATTTTCCACGTTCATATTTCTGTACTGTGAAATTATAATATTCGTACAGATCTTTTAAGTAGCTTCGCATGACTTAACACATTTGTCAATTGTTCTATTACAAAATTATATTTTTTAATTAATTTTGTGTACAAATAAATTTAAACGTAACATAGGTACTATATGACGTTCTTAATACGGGAATATCTCTGTAACGCAGAAAGAAGATAGACGGGATGTTACTGTATAGTATACGTCTTCATTAAACAATCATAGTTTTCAATCCTCCATGATGTGAACTGATGAAATGAAAATATAGGAGCTTTTAGGAAGTTTTCTGAGTATTCATAACCACTGGAAGTAAAAGACACTTATTCTTTTTGGGAGGTATTAGAGTGATTGTAAACTTGCCTTATCAAAACCACGGAAACCACCGTTATAATGATGATGACCTTTATTGTTTGATAAATTGTACATTCTGCCTGATGGCCTCACCACCATAGTTGCTTCTCGTATATAATTGGCGCAGCGACCAATCGTCGCACCAAAGTAGGGGTTTTCAGGCTGAAAATATTCTGAACAGAAAAAAGGACATATCAAAAGCGATCACGATAAAAAATTAATAATTCACAAACTACTTCTGATTTTATTGTCATATATATATATATATATATATATATATATATATATATATATATATATATATATATATATGCTGATTAGAAGTTGCTGATGTTTCTAGAAAATAATCATTCTGTACCATAACCAGTGGTAAGCGCCAGTAACATAACATTTCGTAAGCTTTGCCAAAATTTAAAAATCTATGAAAATCAATTATTACCTAATAACTTAGGTTATACATAAATCGATATTGTATTATGGAGCTTGTAACACATGTAACATTCATTCATTCATGTTAGTATTGAATGCTTGATAACGTTATAGTATAATTTTATTTATTTTTTTATTTAATCGTCTATAACAACAGCAATCAAATCAAATCAAGTCCTTTATTTTGCGAATATCAGTACAAATAGGTCTCACAATTTCTCTCTCACAATTATAGTGCTATACCATATCCCACCGTCTGGCATGCAAAACCATATAAATCAATGGATACAATAAGAAAATAATCTAATGAATAAATACAACACTGTCAAAATTAGAGATGAAACGGATATCCGGTAACTATCCGATATCCGGCCTATCCGGCGGCTATAATACTATCCGGCCGGATAGCGGATAATTACTATGTGCCGGATAGGTATCCGGCCGAATTAAAACAAATCTGGATAAAAAAAATATTTTAAAGTAATTATTTGCTTTATTTAGTTAGCTTTAGTATCACAAACTACTATCCGTTACATCTCTAGTCAAAATACAATTAATACTAACAATTTCAATAAATTAAGGTCAAAATTGTTCGTTAGTCACTAGTCATTTATATGGTCCTCGAGATAATCATTTACACAGTAATACATTTTGTCATTTAATAAATTGAAAACTTTGTTTTTGAATACATTAGTATTCTTGCTTGATTTAATACTATTAGGAAGTTTATTATATATCCTTGGCGCCATTGCATATATACTTTTGTGCGCAAAAGTCGTTTTGGTGGGTAATAAGTGCAGTTGTTTAGAGCGACATTCACAATACAAGACAATATCGCAATACAATATAATACAGAATTTATTCCCAAATTAGGCCTATGATTGTATCCTGTGATACAATTTACAAATAACACAAATTCTTTTTTTCTGGCTGACCCTATTGGCTGTTTCTGCATGCGTAAGTGAGCATTTGTAAGAGTGTGTCGCTGTAATAGTACATATATTGTGAATGATGTGTCTCCTGTAATTGACAGAATACTCTTGTTTGTACCTCTCTGTATACATAATAAGATTGTTCGTGTATATCATTTGTTGGCGGTCTAATAAATAAATAAAATACTGAAGGTATACAAACCTACCTTCTAAAGTGTCAAAGCCTGCCACCACGTCATCTGGTACTCCTTTCCGGTCAGGAACAGATAGAGAAGTAATAGTGGCTCCATACGATATAACCTGTAAATTACGCTGCGTTGGTATAATTTTGTAGTAATAACCTCCCTTGGACCCTATAAGAGTCGTTTAAGCCTAATAATAAAAATCTGAAGCTAATACTTAAAAGGCCCCTAAATGTTCCATAACCTAGATTTTCATTGGGAATTTTAGTAAGCATATAGATATTAGATGATATCGGCTCAGTTACATCAAGAATACATTCAATGGAGACTTTAACTGCGATGGTCCCGAGTTCGAATCCTCGAACGCCTAGCAAAAGTCTAGTTATTATCGCAAATGGTTTATCACAAATTTTGTCTTAACAAATACGGTTTCAATAGGTGATCAAAGTTATTAACGCTAATGAAATTTAGATCAGCAAAATAAAATCCAATTAATATTTACCTATAGTTTCGATGGTCCATTGGTTGGGCTGGCGCTTCTGTTTCAATAAGTCGTGGGGTCGATTCCAGGTAAAAACCAATGACTTTTCGGAGTTATCTTCGGAGGTTAGGTGTGATACATGTGTGATACATGTATCAACGACTGATGAAATTTTGCTCGGTATATAGCAATAGGCTTTGCTACCTATTCTATTTGGGACTTAAAAATTCAGCGAGTTGGGGATTAAAATCCTTACTCCACGCCTTCGTGTAGAAAAAGGCTTGATAATACAAAATAAATATAATATTTACCTGAACCTTCATTCTGTTTTTAGTCTTCCATGTATATCTTCTGACTATATTTATGTTTGTGCTTGAACAGCAAGGACTTCCTTCTGTTGACACATCTGAATCTCGACGGCTTTTTTTGGATTTGGAGACCTTAGATCCCCGCCGGGTTGTTTGCATATGATCTGGCATGAATCCAAAACCATCAACAATTAGTTCGACATCTGGAATCTTCGCCGGTTCGGGAACTTCCGCCGATTTCACTTCTTCCAGGTCACCACTTCCCTTCAGGTCTCGGACGTCCGGAACGTCTCCCATTATTACAAAAAATTTTCTTACTTGATCTAAACTCGTATGTTGTTATATTTTTGGTACCAAATTATTTTATATTTTTATTAATATTTGCTACTTAAAATTTACATGTTGCGTTTACTATAAAATGTCAACAAAAATTGTGGCCCATGATTAAGACATCAAAATTTTTAAAAATGTAACATTTATTTTTATAGAGAAAAAGGTTATAGTTAGTTTTTTTAGCTCACATTTGTCAAAAAGGTTGGATTTAATTTTTGTTATCACCATGGAACCGAATACATAATCAAATTAATTTAAAGATTCATAAAACCATTGGCTTTTTTTCCAATATGATCGTGCAAGAAGATCAGAATAAACGAGGAGCAAGAAATTCAATCTAGGTACTTCAACTATAGAAAAAGATATGGGTCTTATTGATTTTATGTATAAATTATTTGAACACTAAAAACTTTAACTATCTGTTAAAGTTTTTAATAAAATAATTAAATTAGAGCAAAACGACCAATAATTCCAAGTAATGTTTATTTAAAATTACATTATTAAAGTATTACAACAAAAAGAAAATCTCGCTGTTAGTACACTTCTGGTAATAGATAAAAACACTATTAAAATATGTAAAATCTATGAACTAAATCATTCGTGCACTTTATAATTTAGAGACTGACAGAGAATAATTTAAAACAGTCATTAATTACTGCGCAATTAAGCACACATCTTTGTACATTGGCATAACGTAATCAAACCCAGAATACTTTCACAGATTGTTTTTCCAGCTCAATTGTGTCGCTCTTCCAAGTTTTAGTTTCGTCTAAAATATCGGTGAGTTCATCAATATAGCCTACTTCTTTACACGGTGACGGTGGTATAATACTTATGATCGGTATACCAATCTCTTGAAATGAACTCATAGATGAAAAACCACTTTCATCTTCAATGAAATTCGAGACGTGATTGTATTCAGTCCTTTTGTCCACCGTTCTAATTTTTAATTCCCTTTGAGTGCGAATACTTTCATTTTTCTTGTTCATGTTGAGAGTGGCGAAGTCAGTTTCTATACCGCAAGTGAGGGGTGATGATGATACAATAAAATCGGATATATTCTCGTCTTTAACATCTACAAATTTATTTGTGAAGCCATTGAATGAATCTTTACTGTCATATATCGTGTTTAATATAAAAGCGTTAGTGGTATCTTCATCACTGAATGTCAGGGGAGTATTTGAACTGTTCGTTTCAATAATTTCATGGCAATTTTCATCTTTGACTGTGTCATTAGTATCATCATTAAATGTGCAAGCGAGATCTGGCAATTTTGTACTTAGTACCGAATTGGCAAGAGTTGTCAGTCTGGATATTTCTTCAGTAATCTTGTGATCGCTGTCCGTATCAATAGTCAATGATAATTTGGATTGATTCCTACAATTGAGAAAAAATAGACTTGATGATTTCGTGATTTTAAAGAAATATAAAAAAAATAATTATAAAATAAAAACTATAATTTACCAAACACCATGGAAGTCTCTGTAACCGTTAACGTTGCTTATAGATTTGCTTATTTTTTTAGTGCTAAGCTTTTTGCTTGCACTAAGGGAATATTCGTTTTTGTTGACATGCAATACAGAACGAGAACGTGGCAGGTCAGAGATATTTATGTCACTGGACAATGCTTTTGGAGAGTTCTGTTCAAGTTCAGGATTCTGGTGTTCAATGTGCTCCTTGACTCTGCTCAGAAAACTCACCACCTGCTTAAGTAAAGCAATATGCATTTGTCGATTCGCTTCGGTCTGAAAATAAGTGATATTCACATAGAAATTAAAAATACAATACAGAGAATGCTAGCCAAATACTGTATATTCGCTATTATGCTCAGTAGCAGCGGCATATTAGAATTTGCATTGCATTAAGACACCAATCAAATATTAAAAACATTTTTAACATGTCATAAAATATTTCGCAAGCTGACAATAATAATATAATTATTTATTTCAATTTAACAGTTCGTAATTATTTTTACCTGAGATAGCTGCCATCGTAAAGTTTCAATTTCTATATTCAAGGCGTTTACTTCTGTATCCCTTATGTTATGGTTTTTGGATTGTTTGTCTGGTGGTTTGACTGCCTCACCGTTTTGCTCCATAGTTCTTATTTTCAAGAGTTGAGAGCACTGCTCAATTCTTTCCGGAACCTGCAATGAAATATTCCAAAATTAAATAAATATAATACTATACTCCGTCCATTATAATATAATATTTTAGAGAGATAGCAATAGGGTTAGGGATAATTTATTAAAAGCCTTGATTTAAGAAGTCTTACGTCGATAAATTAAATTATAGATGTCATAATTATTGTACGTCGAATTATCTATTTAGAAGTATATAATAATAAATCTGTAGTTATTTCGTGTCATTTTATATATGTATCATAAAAAAATTGCGTGCCGCACACGTGTTTCTACAAAATTGGACAACGGATTTGGCTGATATTTGGAAGGAAGATATATATTTCATGCATCTGCATGAAATATATACCCATAGGATCAAGACGTAAGCGAGAGAGACGGGTGTTACGCAAATTTTAGCGTATTAATTTCTAAGACGAAAATTAGGTCTGTAGAACTCTCTTAGTCCCTTATCAAATATTCGCTGACAAGGATACTGAGAGTTAGTTCCACCATATTAGCCAAAGCCGATATCAGTCGATCGACTAACCACATCCCTAGACATAGCAATGACCTCGTCAGTAAAATATGTCGTATTCTCGCCTAATTTTTGTTCGGAGTTTTTAGGTTATGACACTACAACAAAGTTATAGCAACGAGTATTCGTGAGCTGTCTGAAATATAATTATACAATGGACAAAGTATAAATATTCATGTTAGTATATGAATTAATAAATTAATGAGGATAGGAATAGTCATATCTCGACAAAAAATCTAGAACAGTTCAATGACATTAAAGCTAGGGCTATAACTTTCCTACAAATATGATGACTTTGAAATAATATTTATTGTGAAACTATTTTTGGTTCATCAACAAAATGATATAAAATCTATGACAAAAATAATTGTTTAGCAAAAATATGTTTTTTTTTAAATGCATATTCAACTATTTGTAATATAACATTATAAATATGTTCTATGATAAGTAAACGTTTAACAAAATAACTGATTTAACATTTTTAATAGTAAATTGACACATATTGTACTTTTATATGCTTATGTACATTATTTTTATGTTAAGAAAAAGCGGGCTCTATCTGTCTCAGTTATTACTATAATAAAATCTTTAGCATCCCTACTTCCCTATCCCTACCCTACCTATCCTATCCTATCCTATCCTATCCTATCCTATCCTATCCTATCCTTCCTATCCTATCCTTCCTATCCTATCCTTCCTATCCTTCCTATCCTATCCTATCCTTCCTATCCTATCCTATAATATATAAATGTGAATGTAAGTTTGTTTTTTACGCTTTCACGCGATAACTACTCAACCGATCATTATGAAACTTTTTACACATATTTTTAAAAGATATTAGAAGTAACATAGGATACTATTGATTAAGAAAAAAAATATTTGTTACGAAAATTAAAAAAAATGTTTGTCAAAAATGAAGCTTCTTCAACGCCATCTATCGGTTCAGTAATGAAGTTCTAATCCTGAGTTCTAATACCCATAAATATTAGAATAATATTAAAGTCTATGCTAAATCTATGGTAATACCGTTGCACTGTATTACCGACGGTCACGTCAATATCCGTTTGTTGTTGCATTTCGATTAAGTATATTGTAAGATTTTTAAACGTCGTTGTAAATTGTAATTTTGAAAATTGATAATCCTAGCTAAGCTATAAAATAGAGTTATCATATTGATTCATTTCATTGGTAATGAGCTTTGATACTTATTCAATCGCTTCAATGCGAGAGAAGCCGCGAGTAAAAGCTAGTAACTATATAAAACTATTTTTGATACGAAAATATATACATCATCATTATTATTACATAGTATAAAACAAAGTCACTTTCCGCTGTCTGTCCCCTTATATGGTTATTTCTGTAAAACTACTCAACGGATATTTATGCGGTTTCCTTTAATAATTAGAGGGTGTCAACGGGGTGGTTTTGATCTATGATTCATATATGATGTTGTAAAGAAAACATGATAATTTTCGAGATGTAGCACTTTAATTGCAAACGCTGGCTGAACTCTAAGTGATAGATCAAAACAATGTTCTAAATTATTAAACACCTTTAGAAGATCTACAAAAAAGTCCGCGAGGGCATATGTCTATCTCTTAGGGATAACCCACAATGACCATTTTTACTTTTTATTAGAAATAATGACTTATTTACGAAGCGATTTTAAATATTACAGCATTAATTTTCATCCAATTAAGTATCTTAAATAGATTGTACATGTAAATAGATGATCCTGGCCCTTTACAGCATGCAATTTAAACGAATATTTTCGAAGATATTGCAGTATAAATATAGCGAGACAGCAGTTAAAGCCGATAAATAGCACAAATTTAACCTCATAATATCCAAAATTTACTTTTGATGCGGAACAAAGTTCGCCAGGTCAGCTAGTATAACTATATTTTGAAACTTCACGCACTCTACTCGAAAATGTAGACATCAATTGAAACGTTTTGACTCGTCAAACCATTGTAGCCCAAATAGATTTGGTGGCGGTACCTATAGCCATTCCTCAGGCACTGTGTTGTCAATCATCACACATAACTTCCGAAAATAATTCTATAAAGTTTGGTTTTCCATCGGAGTATAAAACCAGAGTTCGATCATACGACTACATTCAGAAGCGGCGTTCTCGACTTCTTGACCGACAAGACTAATATTATAAATATTTAAATAATTTTCTCAATAAGACACACTAACGGTCCAATAGTACGATACGGTGAACGGTGATATATAAATCTCAACAAAAAAAAAGTTTTATGTACAGATAGAAAAACAATGACTTGCACGTATTATAAGTGCTATTGATTGGCAGTGTCACAGCCATCCCACGCGTTCGTTCTTATTCAAATTGACCTTGTACGAGAACAATGCATGATGCTGACGCTCCCGTTACTCACAAGAAAACAGCTATACTTTTCTATATCACTAATAACAGAACTTATATCAGATTTAAAAAAAACGCCATTGTCCTGAACAGTTCACAATAGGGTACGGAGGGTTCGATATATCTGTTCTTGGAAAATTGTTAAGATAGCTGAGTCTGTTGAGTATAGATAGCTATTATATTATTTTAAATAGCTTAGACACAATACACACAGCGCCCACTAGTTCCAAGCTATGCAACTAAAAATGTTTGTGTTATGGAAATTGGATAATGATATTAATATATATATATATATATATATATATATATATATACACTACATTTAAACACACATTTTTTTGTTTATATATACTTATAATACATAGAAAAAGACGCTATACTAAGATTTATGTTTGTCACAAATACTTGTACGCGGGCGTACAAAATATGTAATGCACCATGAAGCTCGCAGATAGACAATCACTCTAGACACTATTGCACCCTAACTCTTTCTATGGGTATTAAGCTAGTAAGGTATATTAGGATAGGATAAACTTTATTGTATAGCACAATAAGCAATAATTTAAAAAATAACTTAAAAGTTAAATAAGAGTTATATTACTTATGGCAAATCAAATCAAGTACCATCTGAAGTATCCATACCCTATTGGGTCAACACCAAAATTTATTACGAGGCGTATAATACTGACCGCGAGAACTGCGTATCGCTGCATTTAATACTTTTACCACTAAAAATTTAGTGTTCCGCTCCTATTAATCATAGCCTAGATAATATATAGCCCAAAGGCGGAAAAAAGTGTAATTAAGCTTCACGACTTTTTCTACCCGATGGTGTAAGCAGCGGCTGTTACAGCCTCGACTCGCCGATCGTTACGTTCCAAATGGAAAAGGTGACGAACCTCTTGCCGTTACACCGGGTAAAATGGTGGCAGTCATCGATATTTATCAGGCATAACTTCTGAGCAATCATTGGCGAAGAGAATCGAAACCACGTCTTCTGAGTCAGGAGAGTTGAGCTCGACCACTGGACTACTGAGACTTAATATATAAATATATTTAATAAATCATATTAAGTAGTACAAATAGGCAGTATTGCCTGCAGATATAGACGTGTTACGTAACTCTCATTGCGCAGAGAACGAAAAGCAAACGAACAAAGTAAGAGGTCACTAATACTGTAGTGTATATTAGGTATGAAAAGCTCTAACAGGGATGTAGGAAAGAATTCTTAAACGGTTCGGATAAAGAAACAGTTAATAAAAGATGACTGATAATATCACAACATTATATGAAAGAGTATTTCGTATCAACTGAAGCGAATTGGTCTAACATTGCCTGTCTATAACTAGTTTTTAATAATAATCTTCTAATATATGAGATTCTCGTGTCACTGTGTTTTTAATTCTACTCGACGGCTCGACCGATTCTCATGAAATTTTGTGTGCACATCGGGTAGGTAGGTCTGAGTATAGGACAACATCTATTTTTCATCCCCCTAAATGTAAGGGTCACCCCTATATATTTTTGTTAAATTTTTAGATAACATTTTGTTCTCTATTTTTTATGAAAAACATTCAAAAATATATATAACCCCAAATTTTCACCTCTCTACAATCATTTCTTTTTGGCAAGACAACATTTGCTGGGTCAGCTAGTTAATTAATTATTGCAGGATACTTTGATGTCATTCAAATATTAAAATACCCATATAGAACAGTGTTATTGAAATGCAATATTGGTTACGTGATTAAATAGTAAATTCAATAATTACTTAAAATAATTCTAACCTAAATATTGATATTTCAATCATAACTTCATCGCTTTATTATTTTATAAATAATATATATTTGCAAATAGCTGTAGTTCTGAATTCCATATGATTTGGCAGCTTGCCATCAGATTTGCGAGTGCATATCTCGAATAGCAATTTTAGTTTTAACCCACTTTATCTTCACACTTCTACGAGAACGTCGCTTTAATGTCAGTGTGTCAATAATACGTAAATTACTTTTGATTTCGTGAAATTAATTTAAATTCTAACATAAATATATTCTTTAAAAAAAAATTAGACAAAGAAAAAAGCAGTAAGTTACCTAGAAATTGCTTAAATCTGTCTGGTGTCAAATGGAACTAGGTACCTATAAAATTAAATTTGAAAGTGGAACAGATATAAAAAAGTCTTGCGAACGTACGGTTTGTTTGTACAGCGAATACGACTGAGCCGATTCACATGAAACTGAGCGCGGAGACAAATTTTCCGTATGTATGTATGTTTGACACGATTCACATACCCATGATTATAATATATACTCCATCTATATTATAGAATGTTCCGTTCGGCTTGTCAGAGATCGGATTGCTCCGTAGATAATGAAATCTTGTAAGATCATGTGTCATGATCAGATCGGTGGTACGGAACTGAAAACTGTTCAACAAGGCCAGTGAGCTACTATTCTCAATAGGCTATAAAATTTCTACTATTAATACGCAAGCAGGTATCAAATTAAATTTTAATATGACTTGTCCAAAAACTTCTTTTTTTTTCTTCCCGATACGGCAATCGGCACAAGACGTGCATTTTCCAAAAAGAAAAAAAAAAACAATTTCTAATATCGATCTTTAATAGCTGCCATTTTTTTTTCATTGTAAATACGCAAAAAGTTATTCTTCGATTATATTTTCGGTCACGTATTTAACGGAATAAAGTGCGCCATTTTTATCTTTTTGGTTGTTCATTCATTAGGTTTTTTTATGCTGACTGTACTTACCAATTATATTGACTAGCTGACTCGGCAAACTTTGATTCGTCTCAGATGCAAAAAAGGTATAAATATAAGATTTTCTGAAAGTAGCCTAATTTACGCCTTATTACATCAACTACTCGCCAATAAGAGTCTTGTCAAAACCGGATCAGTCATTTTTAAAATTAGCCAGAACAAATAGGTAGACATACAGACAGACAAAGATACTTAAATTTAAAAAAAATGTATGCATGCAGTAAATGCGGTTAATTCAATAATAATTAATTTAAATATTACAAACAGACACTCCAATTTTATACAGATATATGTATGTAGTATGTATACAATTTATTCGATGGATTAATTAATGAATCCGAATTTTTACGATAGGTGGCGTTATATAATATAATTATTTATCTTCGAAACTTATTTATCTAACATTAATAGATTGCGCAAATTAGGTACAGCAAGAAATAAACATAATATTATAACGCTTTTAATAATTAAATCTTTGGAATTTTTGGCTCTTCCAATTTAAACATCGTATAATATCGATCTGTATAATATACCAAGAGATGTATAATCGATTTTAAAATTAATTATTACGAGTATACAAACATGCACATCTTGCTATTTCTGTACCCAGCTTATTCTTTTTTGGAAGTTTTTTTTTTAAATAGAACACCATACTACTTGCCTCGTCAAGTTCATAAGTTATTGTTTTCACCAAGGTTACGTAATTGTGAGTCATGTCCCAAAAACTATAATGCAGTCCGATCAAACTAACAATGGCACCAAAAAATACTATAAACAGAAGGCTTAACATGGCTACACTAAGTAAAATAAGAAACTATTTTGAAATACACTATTAAAATGTAAAGAAACTTATAAAAATTATATTGTCGATACATTAACAAAATCTATAGACTGGCTAAATAATAATAATTTAAAAATTAATGTAAATAAAACAGTAATCATGTATTTTAGCCAACGTCTATTAACATCTAATCTTGACATTAAATATAATGACATTACTATTGACCAAGTTCATTCAACAAGATTCCTAGGTCTAACAATTGATGCGGGGTGGACCAGAGGGGTTTAACCGAATCCTGGACCATCCCAACGCCGGAGGAAGACCGCCGCGAGGTTTTAGTGGGTAACCCTAGGATCGGATTTCAGTTTGCTGTTTTGGGAGTCCCACACTACCCCCTGCCGTCCCCAGGCGGGGGGTGTGCATAAAGCATTTCCTCGCGTAAAAAAAAAGGTCTAACAATTGATAGAAGGCTTAAGACCATATAAATATTACTAGTAAAAAAATAAGTAGTTTTGCATATGCTTTATACACATTATCAAGGGTAGCAAATAAAGATTCTTTACTTACTGCCTACCACGGACTAGTTGAGTCAAGACTTGGATTTGGGATTATATTTTGGGGAAATTCAACAAACAGAGATATCATTTTTAAAGTACAAAAGAGGTGTATCAGAAGTATGTTTCTCATAAATATGACAGAAAGTTGTGCCCCCTATTTTAGAAAATATAAAATACTAACACTACCATCCCTTTATATATTTGAAGTGGTGATGTTTGTAAAAAGAAATTCTAGTTTATTCCCAAGATTAGCGAATTGCTCTCAACGAAACAGACGTGACAAGACTATGCTTTGTATGCACAAATCACATACTGCCTTAATAAGCAAAAGTATTTTTTGTATGGCTCCTATTCTTTTTAATAAATTGCCTAAATGTTGGAAAGAACTGAATCTTGTTGCATTCGAGACAACTGTAAAATCATTTCTGATTTCAAAGGCATATTATAATGTGACGGAATACCTTAATGACACTGAAATAAATAAATTTTGATTTTTAATTTGACGAATTGTACTATTTTATTCTTTATTGTTATTTTATAATGACAATTTGCACGGCAAAATGTATATGGGACATTTTAATTTTTCATCATCTGTTTGTAATCCAACCTGCATTTTGAGCAAATAAATTTTATTTTATTTTTATTTTATTTTATCATATTATGATTATTTTAGTAGGTTCGATAATCGTTAAAAATAGTATTAGTAATTTTTTAGGTTTCTAATAATTTATAGAAAAATATTGTTACCGTGAAACTCTCAAATAGCGTCTTTGTGACTTTGGTGTGTTATTTTTTTTTTGACAGGCGTTTGTCAAACAAAACATATTGATAGATTTTAGCACGAAATATAGAAACACCGATGTCCGAATGGTTTAGGATTTCCCATAGTATTTATTAATGAGTGAAAAATAATAAACTGAGATCTTAGTTCTCTTTTCTGCCACTGGTTCCGCTAGAATTTGATGTATGAATTTGTTAAGTATTAAACAGAACTGTCAACGGCGACAAAATTTCCCGTTTAAGGATTGGAACAAGTGCTTCTCGCAAGATGGCGCCCGCTACCGGCGAAAATGTCTTCACCTAAATAGAGACCATTCGCTCAACATTACATTCGAACTCATATATTTCTATACTTCGTGGATTTTAGCTTTCATAGTCGCCAATAACGAAAAGTCTAAACTAGATTTGAATGGAGCTTGAACCTTAGTTATGGTTACTTCATCATACCTAACTTCACGCCGAGAAAATTGTGATATATATAAAAAGAACTAAGTTCATTTCACACCTCATTCGATTCTCTTACTTTCATAATTCATCTTACACGGTACAAGTAAACCAGTAAGAAGTAATATAAACGAGTATTTATTTATCGTTACATAAAGAATACGCGTTCATTGACGTAGTATGCGCTAAACTGGATTACTGCTAGTATTTTATTTTGTTGTATACCTGATGTGGTGGGGTTGACGTTTGAATAAGTTGGGTTGGCTGTACTCGTTGTAGCAAGCCCGTCATGCATAACTGGCGACGCGTGACGCCTGCATCCGGCCCCGAGCCCTCGGAAGCATTAAATGCCCTACTGTATGTAACTATCAATAAACGGGAACAATGCAGGCACAGGTTGTAAATACTTCGGTGAAAAAAAAAAGGGATGGCTGACTAAAATGGTTAAATGATAAATGTTTATAAAATAGCCCATGAAATTGACATCAATCACATATCAAAAGTGTCAAAAAAAATAAAATACCTTGCTATGGACATGAGAAGAAATTCACGTTACCAAGAGGTCGAAAATTAAATGAAGGGAGTATGAGTGAAAAAGACGGGTGGTAGAAAAGGAAGACTTGCTAGTAGGGTATATGTGTACGTAGAGTATATAAGGGCAGGAAAATGATGATGGATTAAAATTTATTTTAAGCCACAATAGTTGCTGTCCTGTCACAATAGTAACCTTTAGACATTAAATATCCTAGTACTGGCTCCGCGACGCTTACCTCGCTTGCAAGGTGCTGCAGGTTGCTGAACTGTGGCCAACGGGTGCCCGCGACATTAGGGGAAGAAACCCATTCAAACCCCTTTAAACAAATATTTATCAAAGGCTTTGCCATTTTGTAAAACTTATTATTATTAAAAAGACAGATCTAAAATCTACGACAACTATTATTATATTACATACACATACATACATAACTTCACGCCAAATCCCTTGCGGGGTAGGCAGAGAGAAAAGAGCGCCATAGGGCACGATTCTTACACACCTCACTCGCTTCGTTGACTTTCATAACTCTTTTCATGCACGCGCGTCGGTTTTTGAGGCTCTTAACATCACCTTATTATATTATTTTTTTCGAATTCGTACTTATTCCGTATTCGATTTGTTTTATAAATTATGTACAACTTACAAATCGTACGTATAAAGATTTAAAAATTAAAAGTAATCAGTTGAGGTTGGTCAA
The DNA here is from genome assembly GCA_905147225.2 of Euproctis similis. Lineage (NCBI taxonomy): Eukaryota > Metazoa > Arthropoda > Insecta > Lepidoptera > Erebidae > Euproctis > Euproctis similis. The sequence continues at coordinate 8,944,412 of LR990107.1, forward strand.
ATTAAATTAACCTAAAATTAAAAAAGCGTGAAGCGTAGCAATTCGGCTAGTTTTCTGGGCAAGCTGCCAGTACACCGAGATGCGAAGAAATATGTACTTCAGCTAGTGTTTTAATTGTATATATTTTTAATAATGTGTTTATAATTATATTAAGAAAAATATGGCTATCGTAGTTCTTCAAACGTTCAGTTAGCTTGTTAACAGCTTGACCCTGAAGTACATACATACATGCTATAATAATAAAATTATATCATATCACCGCCTGCTTCTGCCGTCTTTCACCTTCAAAGTGTATATATATAAAACGTGAAATTTTTAAAGCAATCTTTAAAGTAATAAAAATATCAAGTACATCAACACGATCAACACACAATTAATTAAGTCTATAAAAACTGAATGAAGTAATTTAATATCCTTACTATTTCCTTTTTAACTTATCATAGCTCATTGACTAACAACAGGCTCAGAATTTGGTCTTCACTAATTATTTGCGATATCCTTTCCAGCAGCAGAATTTTGCAGTACCAATATTGATTTAAGTGCAGTTTCAACAGCAGCAGGCCTAAACGCATTATCTGGGATTTGTACAAATACTCGGTCTGAAGCAGACATATGGAGCTTCGGTCAAAAGGGATCGTTCGGTCATTTATTCTTTTATCAGAATGATAAAGCTGGAGGAATTGAAAGTCAAGGTATCAGGTAATGGTATAATGGGCTTCTTTCTTCGTTCTAGTGCATCTAACTTAGAAGTAACTTTTTAGATGGAGGGATGAGGAAGTGAAAATGTTGTTCCACCGGACACACCACTCTTACCCAATATAACGTGGCATGAGCCACTTACGTCGACATGTGGTGTTTCACCGAAAGAATCGACTTAATTCATGCATCGAGCTGCGTAGCTCTACCACTGTTACGTATCTCTACCACTGTATGTAATAGAGTTGAGAATTGTTGTATTTAGAAATTATTTCACGTCCGTATCTGCATTATGGTCCATAACATCATTTGTCTTTTGCATAACATATAAAATGAAAGATTCGAATCATCAGGTTTAAATTTACTTTCGATCAATTGATTGTCGATATGACTGTTAAAATGTTATGTTTGTTACATCTAAGACAATTAAAAGTAATTAAAAATTCGTTAAGGCTATATAAGAGCTCATCAAATACAAATTTCTAATAGTATTTTACATTTACATGGACAAATTTTGAACTAGCTTTGACCCTTTTTAACCAATGTGTCTAAGTACTATTAACTATTATCATATTTTATGAATTTTGCTTACAACTAATTTTAAAATACAAATCTTGTCCTAGACAGTAAGTAGCAAATAGATATTTCCTATAATATTGTAACTAATTTATTCCTATCGATTGTAACCATCGTCGTATGTTGACTTAAGGTTCTTATCATACAGCATAATATATAATTAGCTAATGAAAGAAAACCGGTTTAAACGAAAATGGTAGAAACGACAAATTTTGTCATGTTCTATGTTCTTTTGTGTTGATGAATAAAGTGTAACATACGACGAGCCATACTTTTAATGAAATATTAATGGGAGAAGCGGGAACGTGTGGTGGCAGTTCTCTCCCACCGACAAAAAAAAACAGCAAAAGCCGTGATCACTGGATGAGCTGGCCCATTCATGCATGCGTGGCTTTACTACAATTAAACTAGACAATATTTATAAAGATATGATTTGTTTTCTATCAGTACATTGTTAAATGTTAATTAATACAAGGTCCCTTAGACTTCTTATTTAAGCAATAGAATTATTGTGAAGGTCATAACAAAGTGATGAAAACGGTCACAAGCAAACGCAGTCACCCAATAATACGGTATACTTGGCATTGCACAGGGGTCGATATTCGGACCACTTCCATTTCTTTTAAAATATTAATTTGTTTATACCTGATTATACTAGTGACAATCAATACATTGTGTTGTTTGTAGATGATACATATTTAATATTCAGAAATAAAAACAATTTCGTAATCATGGCGATTAATAGTAGGTAATGAAAAATGACTGATCTTCTTCAATGAAAAATATTGAAATTATAAGAATGCAAGATGTAATTATATTATTAATATTATACTGTATAATAAATAGAATCAAGATAGATGTCAAACAATTGACATAGATGAGGGAAGCCTACCATATCAGTGATATTCGGAAAAGTAAACAGATAAAATTTAAACTGCTCCAGTGAATGGTTAAATGTTCTTGTTTATCACGCGTAAAGAACACGGGCGAGTGATAAGACAACAATAAATCTATAAACAAAAAACCTTGCGTTCCTGATTAATAGAAAGTTTTTGTTAAATTATTTTTAATCGAGTCAAAACGTGAACTAATCGATTGGCGAGTTGACCAGTAATTAACAATAATTACGATATTTCAATTAGCGGCCCCGTCCCTCAAGTGCACAAGCCGTTATTAAATTTCATTACTAAAGTAATTTTTCAAATTACTAATAATAGCGCCTTAAGAGAATTACCTAAGAATCTAGATTAGTCACCTGACTCTCGCAGAGGCATTAGTGGTAGTTCCCACTACCACGAATGTAGTGTAATGATATAGATGTAATTATATTACATAACATCACGCCTTTGTTACCCGAAGGTGTAGGCAGCGGCTGTTAAGCCTCGTCTCGCCGTCATTATTTACGTCCCAAACGGAATAGGTGGCGAACCTATTGCCATACCGGGCACAAAGTTTTCAGTCAGCGATACTTATCACACATAACTTCCGAAAACAATTTCTAAAAGTCATCGGTGTGAGCCAGTATCAGGTTTTGAACCCACGACCTCTGGATCAGTAGCCGTGTGTGTGCTCGACTACTGAACCACAATATATGTACATGATGATTCATATATTATATAGGTAGGTATGTGATGATACCATGTGTCCATTGTCGGTCTTGTGTATAGGTACTTCCCTGAGAATTCCAGACCGGGAGGAATAGACGAATCCCTTGGAATTATCTAGTTATATTAACTAGATTACTGATTACAACAAGGTACGAACGACGCTAATCAAAATGTCATAGGCAGATTTCAGAGCTCTAGAGTCCATTCAAGATGTCTGAATAAGATTTTAAAGAACCAGCAACGTCAGTAAACGTTTTGATAAGTAGAGAATTTAAAGAAGTGTCTTATGAACATAAAATTATATTAAAATTATTTAGTCTCGGTAGTACAGTGGTAGAGCACCCCGCTTCTGAATCCAGAGGTCGCGGGTTTGAGTCCTCACATTAGTTGACACCAAAGACATTTCGAAATTAATTTCGTAAGTTGTGTGTGATAAATATCGATGAGTAAAAACTTCGTGCCCGGTATGGCAATAGGTTCACAACCTATTCCATTTGGGACGTAATCTTAACGGCGAGACGAGGCTTAGCAGTCGCTGCCTATACCTTCGGGTAGAAATAGGCGTGATGTATGTGTATGTATGTTATTATTTAGTGGTTCATTTTTGTTCCACGCCAAATTTAAGTGCAAATATATTAGTAGAGTTTTTAAACATCAATTTATTTGCATACTCTACCAATAATAATCTAATTTAGAATGTGAGATAAATTATATATATATGTTGGTCAGAGCAAATACTCTTTACAAATTATAACTATTAATAAATGTTATACAATTGATTCAAAATGGTCAAGTTTAGATGCAGCCAGAGGAAAGTAAACAATCGAACAAAAAAATCATAGCAATACCTGACACAGTTCATTTATATTATCGTACACAGCTATTTGATGATAATTTAAAGGCACTATGTTACATCAAACATATACAAAAGTCACGTTCTCTTTATTATGCTAACAGCGTACGAGACTGAGCATGCACTGAGATTTATTCAGGTTCGTGATTTTGACGCTTGCTTGGCTTAAAGACTAAAAATAAGTAAATGGGTTACATAGACATATTTATTCATCGATAACCTTTATCGATTTTTTTTATAGAATTGCAAGGCAATCGAGGCAATGAACACTTGCAGCACAGATAGTGTTACAGTTGCGTTAACGCTTGTTAAGGGATTAATGCAGTAGGATAGAAAAGGAGGGGGAAGGGGGATGGGCCTCCGTATAGCTCTATCAGCGGCATTAGCTACTTTACTTTTCAGAGCCGTGTTATACACCGATCGAGCAGGACCATTCATACAGCAAATTGCGTGTCTGTACCACTTGAACTGAACTGAAATCTTGAAACTAATTCTAGAGCTACAGATTATATTATTTATCTATATTTGAACATATAGTAAATTAGTACAGTCTGGTTGGCGCAGTGGTCGGTTACACGGCTTCTGATCCAGAGGTCCGGGCTAGATTCCTGACACTGGCTCACACCAATGACTTTTCAAAATCGTTTTCGGAAGTTATGTGTGATAAACATCGATGACTGAAAACTTTGTGCCCGGTATGGCAATAGGTTCGCCACCTATTCCATTTGGGACGTAAACATAACGGCGAGACGAGGCTTAACAGCCGCTGTCTACACCTTCGGATAACAAAAGGCGTGAAGTTATGTTATGTCATGTAGTACATTAGTAAAATGATTGTTTCAATAAATTTAAAATTTCAGATTGATAATCGTACAAATAATGATTTTAACCGATTTCGAGAAAGGAGGTGGTTCATTGACTTAAAAATCTTTTCAGCTATAAAATATTAATAATAATTTTTATTTAAAACGTCTGTGTACATATATACATACATAAGTAACATAAATATAAGAATGTTGTTTTTATTTAATTACGCTAGTGTTAAAATCTCACTTGTCAAAGTGTTATTATTTAAAATAAAATAGTTTATTAAAGTGAAAAAACGTGTTTTCTCTCATTGTGACTTCGTTCACACAATAAATAAATTTATGAAGTATTAATAATATTAAAATTATTTATAATAATCTTCATAGTCCGTCATCTACGTTTATTCAGGTCAGTAGCCGTTCGTTCAATAGACGGATTAACGAGTGGAAAACTTGGTAAGAATATCTTTCAGTTACTTCGTTATTTTTCAAATCTTATTTTCAAATCAAATCAAAACTTTCATTTAGCTTAGGTCATATACAGACGCATAAAAAGGACACTTATTAAAAATCCGCCAATTTGATTACTCTCTCGCGCTTAAAAGAATTGGCAAAAAAGTCACGGTGGAGTCTTTTACATAAAAACAGTACGATAGTACTTACTGTTTTTAATTTGTCAAATAATGTTCATTTTGAAACTTAAACAAATAAGATAAAAACAAATAATGGAGATTGCTGACTCTTGCCTACCTTTAGTATATTCAGTATCTACAGGACTGTGTGGATACTATGACATCAGTTCGAAATGAAAAATGGATGATGCAAGATTGACTAAGAAGATATACAGCACAAAAGCGGAAGGATGTAGGAGTCGACTACGGCCATAACATACTATGCATTACTAACATGTCCTTACAGAAGGTGACGCCTTTAAAATCGACATCCGTTTATGACATGAGTTATGAAAGTCAAAGAGGCCAGTGAGGTTTAGGAGAATCGTGTCCTGTGGCGCTTAATTTTCTCTCTTTTAATATTCGCCTCTGGATATGTCTCGCACCGGACGAAATGCGGCATGAGCCACTTTACGTAATTTTTTAGGGATCCGTACCCAAAATATAAATATTCAAGGATAACGGGGGCTTGCATGCAACAAATTTTATTTTTTTTCCTTACCGTAATCCTTAGTTCTAATAACGGTGACAGTTAAACAGTATGTAGGTATAAGCATGTATGTACATATTTTAATGATGAACGAACATGATAAAATTTATACATACATACATATAATTAAATTGGAGTGTCCATGTGTAATGTTTAAATAACGACTCTTTACTACATGCATATGAATATTTATTTATAATACATACCAAAATAATATTTTTAACATTTTGTTTTGTGTCTCCCCGTCTGTCTGTTTGTTCAGGCTAATCGCTGAAATGGTCGGACTGATTTTGAAATCATTTATATACTCATTTAATGCTTTTGAAGCGAAACAAATTTCGCCGGGCTAGCTAGTTTTATAAATATATATAAAATTAATGACTTCCAAAATTATTCTTCCCACGTAGCTAGTGTTTTTTTTCATATAATTATATAAAAAAATGGTGTTACATATCACATCGGCTACTAATATTAAAATTAATGCAAATCGTTAACATTAAAAATGTTTAGACTTCCTGGCCGTTATAAGGCATTCTGCTGGAAGGTACTCAAATGCAAAAGAAGTTACAACTATCTATAGAACCTATTCTTTACTAAAACACTTTAAAATGAACATAACTATATACATATCATTAATTCTTACCATTTATTTCCGCCATTATATATTACAATTGCGATTTCCATTTTCGTCCAATGATTTTAGTCAATTCAATACAGATATTATTCCCACAGTTAATAAAAACAATCGCCGACATCAAAATATTCATTATCCTTTTATATAATATGAAAATCACTCATGTGCCTACACTTGTTTTATTTAGAGGTGTGACATTACAGTTGCATTGCACTAAAGCTATACCTACCTATAAAGTATAGTTCATTATTATTTTCTACTAATAAGCAACTACGTGGCGTTATGCGCTGACGATTTTGGAAGCGGTTGTGCTGTAGTTTTTTTTTTTATCTGGTCAGGACACAGCAGGTGCCTGGTGTTTGTGACTCACACCGGATCCAGGCGATTCCAATGTGCGAGAGTACACGAGAGTCGGAGTCGGAGTGCCCAGCCACACGTAACGACTTCATAATATGTATTTAAATGGACCGCCTTGGCATAGAAAAAGCTTTACCACGCATGAATTACGAAACACAAAAAGGTCCAACTGCACGTTCAACTTGTACACACATTTTTACACTGCCACTGATATATGAACACGCGAATGTTAGTTTGTTTTTTTTTTATGTTTCCAAGCAGAAAATAATCAACCGATTATCATGTTACGTCGCGCACACAACACGATATTATTGACAACCGAAAACGAAGGAGGATAATGAAGAGATCTCAACTTCCAATACCTATAACTTATCGGGAATCTGTTTTAGAAATTGACCAAGGAGAATAAATAAAAGTAAATATCCATATTTCGCCGTCTGTTACATTCGGGAACAAATATAAATCGGCAAGTTGAGGCACAAATGCCGCTGTGCATTCACGTAGGTATAAAAAAAGTGTAGTTTAAAAAAATGTATAATGTATTTCGGTCATGTTAAAATGAAAATCGTAAACCGTTTTATCGCAAGAAATTTGTGTGATTTTTATTTTAGCGTTGTTCCCTATACTTCGTAGTCATTAATAAAAATAATGTTACAATTCTGAAGCTCACTTGCCCAGCGAGGCGTGGTCGAGCTGAATTATATCACGATTATTCAATAACGAGTATTATTAAATAGAGCGATTATTTCAATGGAGAAATACATTCTTTGTGATGTTTATTTGGTTTTGTAATTTCACGCCTTTATCTAACCGGAGGTGTAGGCAGCAGCTGTTATGTTTCGACTAGCTGAATTACTACGTTCCAAATGGAAAAGAACCTGTTGAAATATAACGAACACAATGTTGTCACTACTCAATATATATTTCGTATAATTTCCGAAAATAATTCCGAGAATACAAAGGTGTGAGCCTGGATTGGATCCCATAACGGCTTGATTGAAAAGCTGGGTTCTTGACCACTATACCACCGATGTTGTTTTTTTTTTCTTACAGTTTGTTGTAAATTCGTTAAAAAAAAAAGGTTGTTGTATAAATGTATATCTGGCTTAAGATAATTGAATGGTATGAATCCAGATATTGGTTACGCCCTCATCAATAAATACGAGCTGATATAAGAACATATAATATACGAGTAGACCTTAGACACGATATGAATGTTTCATTCAATTTAAACAACATTAATTGTACCATCGGCTGTCCGTTAATTTACTGTAGTAGACCCGTGCAGTACAATCAAAAATAACAGCATAATTTCACGCCTTTTTCTACCCGAAGATGTAGGCAGCGACTGTCACGCCATATCGGGCACAAAGTTTCTATTCGTCGATATTTATCACACATAACTACCAAAAATAATTTCTAAAAAGTCATTGGTGTGAGCCAGAATTTGAAGGTATCCGGAGGTCCATCGCCTCTCCTTTCCCCCACCACCTACCATCAGTTGACACTCTTAATAATGTGCCACATTTTCCCAAAAACAATACAAAGAAAAACAATTAACATTTATTTGTCATATGTTCTCTGTTATAAGCAAGGATATGCAATAGGTCCCTGACACCACACAATAGTATTCATTGGTACTCGAGGAGCGGAAACACTTGCTGATCGTAAAACGGTCAACTACCTTAACAAAAGTTTTAACGGAATTTAATGTTTCGGGAACCTAACCGAGTAATAAATAGTTTGTTGTATGTTCTAATGTGCATAATACTTAACCATTAACTGTCTACTAAAATCATATATATATATATATATATATAGGTGTGATCATATTCTGTTCTCGTGAAGATACTTCTACTATCATCATCAGCACATTGCAGTCCACTGCTGGACATGGGCCTCTCCCAATGTGCGCCACAACATCCGATACTCTGCCTTCCGCATCCAGTCTTTACCAGCAGCCTATCTAAGGTCGTCTGACTATCGGGCTTGTGGGCGTCCTACGCTACGTTTATCAAGACGCGGTCTCCACTCTATGACCTTCTACTGGAAAAAGACTATAGGTACTTTCTTTCTCTAGCAGAAGTTTCAGCAAAATTCGAAGCCTCACACCCAAATAGCGGCCCTACTAGAGAAAACTATTACATTCAGATATATACAGGCGTATTTATATTTATTTTTATTTATTTTATTTTTCTACATGATATTTTGAAATCTGATCTTTTCATTTCAAAACAAATAGAAGTAATTCGTATTTATTTATTTCTTAGATTTTCGGGAATCACATTCATAACATTAAAACAACTCTTTATGGATTTGAGAGATCATTTTCACGTGAAAATGATCTCTGTAAAGAGTTCGAAACGTCGGGATATAAGTAAAAATAAGTTCTAAATAAACGCGATATAATCCAGAAGTTATTCTCTTTGATGTTTTTGTTCTTAGCTTTATCTTTTTCGGCTTTTGTATCAAGAATAAAAAAACCGGTTTTAAAATACTATTCATAATATAAATAAAGCAATGTGTAACAGTACAATGAATCAAACTTCTAATACTTTATATATTGGTCGATAACCTTGACCTTCACGCCGTTTTAATCGGGCAAAACTTGATATTCGCACGCATGCACGGAATCACCGCACACAAGATATATGCATATGAATTGGAATTTAGATATTTTAAAAGGAAATAATTGACGTAACAATAACGAGGGGCATGTAGAAAGAATGTATGTATGATAAAGGATTGACTAAGCAGATATACAATGCGAAAGCGGATGGATGTAAGAGTCGAGAACAGCCATGAAACATTTTCCAAGACCAAATTGAACGTGTCCTTGAGGCTGGCGATGTCAGAACCCTTAAAAATCGACGAGCTTGTATGAAAAGAGTTATTAAAGTCAAATACGAGAGTGAGAACTTTGCGAGAATCATTCTTTATGGTGCTCCGTACCTGTAATAAAGTCGTTAATCCACTTGCGAGCATCATCTTTTACACGTGCTCTCAAAATCTCATGAAGCTCCCGATAATAAATGACGCAACAAATGCAAAAATATTAAAATTTTGCGACCTTAGTAAACATAAAAATAAAATTCCATATCAACATTTTATTTTGCTTCACAAATTATCCCGCTCATTAAGTCATAATTCTGCTTAGGTAAATAAAAATAAAATTACAAGGAAATGTTGTAACGCAAATGTAGTTACTAATTGTTCCTATATTTTACAATCTAGTACTATTGAGTAATACTAATTTCTTATACCAAATATTTTCGATGAGATTGTTCATGTGTGATTATTGTTACATACGATTATTGTTATTATTGGTTGAATAAAGGATTATTCTTTATTATTGCTACATAGGTACTTTCCACCTAGCAAAACTTCCACAATGTGCAAAGTTTAGTTGCTGTTAATTCTTTATTACACGAAACACTTCATGCCTGATGTTGGGTAATTTTTGAAACATGCTTTAAATTCAGAAAAAATAATATTATATAATACATAACCACTGCAAAAATTCTTGGTGTTTCGTAAAATACAGATAAAAACCATGTTGTTTTCTATTATCTCAGGCTCATCTAAATTAAATAACACGTGTAGTAGTAACAAAAGGCTATTGTGACCTGCAATTATCTATTTGAAAATTTGACAGTTTTTAAATCTCCTTAAAAGTTGGTGAAAATCACTTACTTCCTTTTTCCTAGAATAGTGCGATGTATGTGAAAAATTAAGTAATCACTTCGATATCCTTACTGTAATAAAAGAAAAGAAAAAAAACTATTAGCAATATTACAGATTTAATTTGAATTTTACCAAAATGCTAAAGAAATCATTCTTTCACCAATAATAATTTTATTTTTTATTATGCTGTTATTTATAAGCACTCTAATGATACTTGGCCAAATCTTAGTCGGTATCCATGTTTAATGTTCAATGCACTTTGAATAATCTAATTAAAAGATTTCTACGAGCAATCATTATTTTGTGTCGAATGTCTAGACTGCAGCAGACATATATTTAGCATTAATTTAACATTATATTCTGGTTTTTCTGATTCTATCTTTTCAAAATCACCACCCTTTTCCACCCATCCTTCTCCTTAGCATCCCACTCCCTTAAAGGCAGGCAACTGTAACACTATCTGTGTAGCGTGTGTCTATGGGCGACGCTAGTCATTTTCCACCAGGTGACGTGCTTGCTCGTTTGCCCCCCTATCGCATACAAAATCTGATAGAGTAATGTGCTTTAGTACCTCCTGTTTTGCTTTTTAACTATAGATAGTCTTTCGTGGTCAAGCTGTAGTAGGGTTACTACAGCTTCTTAAAATACAATACAGAAAGTGTCCCGAAGTGTCCGTTGTTATAGAACATATTAAAGGAGTGAAGCCAGGCAGGAAACCAGGTGAGAAAGGGCGTTGAGAATGTGAGAATCGGTCGGTGTTAAAATAAAAAAGGCATGATTTAAGATGGTTTGGCATGAAGGAAGAATGCCAGCTGGAAGAATTCAAGCGGCAACGGATGGAGGCTTAAGACCTCCCTGGGTCGTGCATCTGTCCGCAAAAATTATTAAAGTTTAATCCTACATTTAAATCAAGACCCTCAACAGACTTACAGCTGTCGAGTTACAGTTTTCGAGCAAAACAAAAAAAATAAATCAATCAAATATTTGTTTTTACGAGATTTTGTATTTTGTATTTTTGCAAAACAACGTTTATCAAGTTTTTAGGATTTATTATGAATATAATTGATAGTAGGTATTATTGGTACTCTAAATTCAATTAAACAAAATAGCCGACTTCGTGTCTAATTTTGATTTGTATGAAAACAGTCGCCATGGCTTGGCATAGTTGTACACTTTGCCTTATTCATGATATTAGTCTCACAATGGAAAAAAGATAATATTAATATCTATAAAGGCATGTGAACATCTGACTATCTCTAATGTGAAGTGGATGTGACTTGCAACCGTCTGCACCATAGATAACAGAGTTTACACACATAAATAAAAGGGTGTAGTCTGTAGATCTTATAAGAAGATTGACCTCGCATTCTTCAATCGATAAACGTGTCATTATATCTCCACCTAAATTACTATCTGAATCTAAAGTATTTATCATTCAGAAAAATCCACTTTTTGTTTGCAAAATTCCAGTGATAAATAACTATAATATTTTGAGCTAAAAAGAAATAACAATAGAACAATTTTGTTCTAACCACTAGAACGAACAGCCCAGAATTAATGAACTAACAATTTGTAAGAGCCACATTACGTTTAGTTTCGCTGATAAAACTAAACATTGAATTACTACAAAAAATTATAGTGATCTACTGTAGTAAGTTTAATTCCAGTAAAAGAAACTCGTTAGGAAAACTTCACATGTTATTGAATGCTATAAGTAAAACCTGTTTGCGATCATAAATTGGTTAAACTGTGGTATTTTTGAAGCAAAGACATGATACCTTTTGGAGTTTAACTAACAACATCAACATCATTGAACGCAGTCATAAAACTTGAGTGTTGGTGTGACTGTGGAAGAGAAGATAAAAGAATGACCAAGCAGATATCGCGATGGTGGCAGGACACAATAAGCGGGAGATCACACACGACTAAATTGATCTTTCTTCGGAAGGCGATATCAGAAGATGATGATATTGACTGGCCTTGTGGCGCATTGGTAAAATTACCGGCTGCAGCAATGAGATCGGAGGTTCGATTCCCACCCGAGCACAAATATTTGTGACAAACATGAATATTTGTGTGGAGTCTGGGTGTTTTTCTATGTATTATAGGTATGTATTTACAAAAGAAAAGTATATATGTATTAATATCCGTTATCTAGTATCCATAACACAAGCATTTAGTTGCTTAGCTTGGAACTAGAGGGCGCTGTGTGTATTGTGTCCAAGATATTATAATTATTATTATTTTGATGGCCAACGAAGTAAGTGATCTATTTAAGAAGCGCGTCCTACGGTGTCATTCTTTTATCTAACCTGCATTGGACATGACGTGAAGCTGTATTAAATTATATAAAAAGATGGCATGACTATTACTCTTTCTTACTCTTCTTCTAAAGATTAAGCAAGTTGAAGTGGCATTTTTCTGGAGTGATTATGGCTAGGAAAATGTAGTGTATGAGGAAATCTAGAGAGACCTACGTCCAGTAGTAGACAGGATAGGTTCATGATCATAGCATTTATTATCACTTATTTAGACTTTTGTTTAGAAAATCCATATAATATCCAAAACAGGACTGTGACCAGGCTGTATCTCAAGAACAATTGAAATTTTCACACATGATGTATTTCTATAGCCGCTATAACAACAAATACTAAAAATAAAAGAAATATTTAACGGGTGGCTGCCACTACCATAAAATAGGTTTTCGCTATTTATTAATGGTACGGAACCGTCCATGCGCTAGTCCCACTCGCAAATGGCCGGTTTTTTTTTAACAATGGGACATCACCATTCCGTTGTCTGACTAAACAGATCAAATTTTACTTTCATATACTACGATATATATTGTTGTCAAATTGTTTATTATAGTAGGTAAGTGTTACGTTAAAATGAAAATAAAAAAAACCTAGATTTTTAAAACACTACCATTAATTGGAACAAAAGAACAGTTAGACATTTCCTGATATTCTATACCGTGATCTGAACAATGGTGTTCTATTAACGGCATTTTGAGTTACAATTACAGTAACAATGATTCATTTAATTTTTCGGGCGGAAATTTGATGCAGGAAAATCGAACGATTCCGAGTTCGACGCCACAGTAGCTAATAGTGCAGTAGAATAACGTGTGTTGGTACGTACATCGTATTATTGTATTTATAATTGAAAATACGATAAAAGATTATTTGAAGTTATTCTTTCGCGTCCTTTCGCGTGCGTCCGTACTTTCGCGTCCAATATTTTTTAACTTGGGACCAAAAAGAGGAGGATTATAAATTTGACTTCTCTGTGTGTTCTTGTATGTGCGTGTCTGTCTGTGGTATCATAGGTCTTTAGGCTATGAACCAACTATCTTTCGAATATATAGATTGTCGCTGAATATAATATTTAGTCCCGAAAAAAATTGTCAAGTTTCAGGCGAGCCCATTGCGAAGACATTCTGAACAATCGTTGCATTGTACACTTTTTAACCGACTTCGAAGAAAGGAGGAGGTTCTCTATTCGTGTATAATATTTTTTTTTATGTGTGTTCAAAGATATTTTCGTCAATTATGGACGGATTGCAAAAATTTTTTTTCGTTGTATAGTATCTACCTCCGAGATGGTCCCATTTTCACCAGGTTAGGATCTGATGATGGAAACCAGGAGAAATCGAAGGCATCCACAAAAAATTGTACGCGAGTATGGTGTTTTTGTTTGCCAGCCTAGGTAACGTACTGTAACAGTTAAAACTACAACAAGTACAAATAAATGCAGAGATCATAAATTAATTATTTATCAGGTGTCATTGTAGTTCTATTTTTATTGATTTCTCATTATCTGCCTGACCTGGAGTAATATTATTTATATGCACCCTTATTGATACCAGACAGTACAGTCACTGATAATACTCGTCTCATTTGCCTGAATGAAGTACTTGGAAGAAGATAATATCTTTCTATGTGTCCTGATTGAATTGATAAAAGAAGACCTGAATACAGCAACTGTATTATACACATTCGATTGACCATGAGAGATACCATGTTCAGAAAATAAGTTATAATTAATATAAATAAATAACTTAACATTCTCGGTGGTCCAGTGGGCGAGCACACGGCTTCTGTTCCAGAAATCTGGGTTCGAATCCTGACACTGGCTCTACCCATGACTTTTCGAAATTATTTTCGGAAGTTAAGTGTGATAAATATCGATGACTGAAAACTTTGTGCCCGGTATGGCAATAGGTTCGACGCCTACTCCATTTGGGACGTAAACATAACGGCGAGACGAGGCTTAACAGCCGCTGCCTACACCTTCGGCTAACAAAGGCGTGAAGTTACGTTATGTTCTCTGTTGATATAGATAAATTGTATTTCGTAATATAAATAAATTGTATTTCGTCCGACTCTAAATCTTTGTAGTTCTTCATGCTTTTCAATTCAAAAGCTTCCACACGAGGTGTTATTAGAGGAACCCAGTTCTCAACGCCATTATAATCGGTAATACATCTTTTATTTCCCACAACCCACTCAAGGAGGATATTACGAACAATGGCCTCTTATCATCCTTTCATATCTGGTAAACTCCGTTCACAATGGGCGCCTACAACTCGCTACTTCCGACCTGGAAATAGTGCAGGAACTCCCTTACATTACGAGTAATTATATTTCAAGGAATATTAATTTAAACAATATTTTCAATGGTTAGTTATGATCTAGGCCAATAATGAGGTCTTGACCGTAGTAGAGCCATGCAGTTCGCTGCATGAATTACCTCCCTGGACCGATGAAACATCATGATCTCTCAGAAAATCGTCATCAAGTGGCCCATGTCGCGTTTTGTATGGAGATAGAGAGGTATCCGGAGGCCCAACCTCTTTCCCTCTCCCCTTTCCATCCCAGTTTCGATCCCTTCTCTATCCCACAAAAACAATAATAATATTAGTCAACTCGATCACCCATTTTCTAAATAAAAAGTGTTCTATAAATTTCCCGGCTTCACTTCAGAAGTTATGTGTGTTAACATATTAACATTTTAAATAAAAATATTTAAGTTATACTTATTTCTTATCATTTAGGGTTTTGATTTCGTGAAATGACTACAGCATTTTAATTTTTTCCCATGAAAATTCATGAAATACTGAATATAAGCAGTGCTTGGAGAGTTCCTGAGATCATCGCGTGGTTTATTAACAATCACTTGGTTACGTCTTCAGTATTTTTGTCATTTAATAAATCAATATTTCCTGAAAAATTTATATCTAGTTCTAATAAATTCGTATTATGCACTTGTGAAATATTTACAAGGTCTTAATTGTAATACAGTACTTAATAATATTAATAAGTTTTGTGTACAAATTGAATATTATCATAACAAATAACAATATAATAAATAAAAAAGACATTTCAAATATGGCAATAGTGATGAAAGTAAAAGAAGCGAGTGTTTTGTTTAAGAATCCTCAGTTATGGCGCTATATTTCCTCTGCCTATCGCGCAGGAGACTTGGCGTGAAGTTATGTATGTACTTACCTATGTATATAATCAAATTGACGATAAAATAATTATTACACTATTATAATTGATGAAATTTCTGTAGCGCAACAAAAAACAATAAAAACATTGTTACATTTGCATCACATGTGTACATACAAAAATGCTTTTAACTCTATATAAAAAATAATATTAAAATGTTGTATTATAATGTTCAAACGGAAATTGCCACGACGTTTAGTCGATGAAATACGTAATGCAAAATTTTGGCAAATGAAATTTATATTAATATTATTAATAGTTATTATTTTTATTGTTCAACACACGTCTGTGTGAACTTTGACCATTATATATTATATATCATATATTCATATATACTGGTCGTTGAACAATCTGAATAAAAATCTGTCGTAGATATGTTCTTCGGTAATATTTTGAAATATGTCTTATCAAAATAACCATATTCTAGAGATGGTGCTCCCCGCTTTGTTATCACAAAGTCTTTGTTATCACAAAGTCATGGGTTCGAATCCAGACTGACTCTAATGACTTCTCGTAATTCTTTCCGGAAGTCATATGTGATGTGGTGTGACAATCCGTTCCGCATATTTCATTGGGGACATAAAATTCCTCGAGGGGAAGCTCAACAGCCTCTACCTAAGCATTTGGGTAGAAAAAGGCGTAAAGTTATAAAGAATATAAAGAAAATACAATCTCAGTACGAGCAAGAAAACTGTATTTTATAGTTTATCAATAACCTTACAATCACCAAGAACTAAGGCGAATTTCCAGCAGTAATGTTTTTTTTTTCAATTTGCATAATGGAAAAATTATATTTAGCTGCATGCCTGAATTGATTTTTGCGTGTACACGATTCAAGCGTTCACGCGTCGACGTTATGCAAATTCTGCATGAATGAAAATAATATTTTTGATATAATTACTTTAATATTATTGATATACTTGAATTATAGTCAAAATAACTTTATTTTTATAGGTCTTAACAAACACTTAAAAATAGTCAACAAATACAGATAACATATTATTTAAAATTAAATAAAAATACAAACACGAGCGCTTGTGGAAAGTGCCTCCGTGGAACAAAAAAAGACACGGACGCAATCCCCACGTAGGGGCTATCATGAGAAGAATCGGGCAAGAAACTCATGTGCCAAATGCTCCATTTGAAATAACCATTTGAAATAAATAACAATATTATTATAACTACTGAAAACAAATCAGTAGGTTGGTGAATAAAAGGTGTAGCAAACAGAATACTCGACAATCACAATTAAGATTAAGATCCAACCAAATTAAAATCAACGTCCTACATGTTAACTAAGGAACTCTATGCGATCACAGTAGTCGAGCACAACTGACGCGACATCTTTTAATTAGAGTGGTAACGTTGTACAACAATTGTGGCGAATGATAAAATTTAAGTATTTCATATTGAACACAATATCAAGGCAAATTTACAATTAAAAAGCTATCAGAAATTATTACAGAACGCCTCCACTCCGAAAAAGTGAACAAATTTCAATACACAAACTACAAAATCCGGGTTGAGCAAGCAACTTGAAGGTCCCACTCCGACTTGTCAGTCATGAAGTCATTGATGGTGTAGTATGCACCACCAATAAGACGACCCTTCACAGCCCGCCTAAAGCGATCATAAGACAAATCCAGAATATGCGAAGGTATTCTATTATAAAACTGTACACCCATTCCCAAAAAAGACTTGTGTACCTTGTGCAGGCGATG
This sequence comes from Euproctis similis, assembly GCA_905147225.2. NCBI lineage: Eukaryota > Metazoa > Arthropoda > Insecta > Lepidoptera > Erebidae > Euproctis > Euproctis similis. The sequence continues at coordinate 8,962,020 of LR990107.1, forward strand.
ATACGGTAATTCAAGCTTATGCTTGCCTCTAGTATTAAAATTGTGTACATCGCTATGTTTTGTATATTTATCTAAGTTTCTCCTCGCAAACATGCATACAACTCGCCTCAAAATCCGGTGCGTAGTTTCAAAGATCTAAACTTATAAGTGGACAGACAGCGGGAAGCAACTTTATTTTATAATGTAACCAGCTGACCCGGCGAACTTTGTTCCGCATCAAAAGTAATTAATGAGTAAATTTTGGATATCATTAGGTTCAATTTGTGCCTGCCTTTATCGGCCTTAACTGCTGTCCCGCTATGTTAATACTGCAATATCTTCAAAAATATTCGTTTAAATTAAAGGCCTGTAAGCATGCTGTAAAAGGCCAGGATCATCTATATTATATGCACAAAATATTTAAAACACTTAATTCGATGAAAATTATTGCTGTAATGTTTAAAATCGTATCGTAAATAAGCCATTATATCTCGTAAAAAGTAAAAAAATGAAAAAGGTCATTGTGGGTTATCACTAGACATAATATATGCCCTCGCGGACTTTTTTGTAGACCTTAAGAAGGTGTTTAATAATGTAGAACATTGTTTTGATCTATCACTTAGGGTTCAGCCAGCGCTTGTAATTAAATGTCTAAATGTCGAAAATTATCATTTTTTCTTTACAACATCATATATGAATTATAGATCAAAACCACCACGTTGACACCCTCTAACTATTAAAAAATAACCGTATCAAGATTCGTTGCGTAGTTTCAAAGATATAAGCATATAAGGGGACAGACAGCGGAAAGTGAATTTGTTTCATACTATGTAATGATGATGTATTACAACAAAACAATAATACTGACATCCAGGCTGAAACATATTTAGTACATAAATTCCAGGAAAACCAAAATTGCTTATATACACATTATTAAATTATATGATAGATGGAAAAAAAAAACTTTCACCTTTTGTTTCTGTCAAAAATTATGCTTCTCATACAAAATTAAATTAATTTGCCATTGTTACGGATACTGTGTTATATATAAATAACGAAATATTACTTGTAGTAATAATAGTATAATAGTTTGAACGACCTAAATAATAAATATATACCTTTTAAATACGCAACAGTTTTTTTACCTGTTCAGTATTAAAAAATACACTAATTGCAGTAACCAAACTATTATAGATGATGTCTTTGGATAAATATGTGGTATAAAAAAATAATAGAATTTTGATTAATTGAATACAATACATACATAAGAAGAGTTAAATAAGACGAGCCTCGTGGTGCATTGGTAAAGTTACCGACTATAGAATCGCGGTTGGGTTCGGTATTTGTACTCGGGTACCCGAGTACAAATACTTGTGTCAAGTATCATGAATTTTTGTATGGCATCTGAGTGTTTTTCTATGTATTATAAGTATGTATTTACAAGAAAAAAGTATTTATGTATTCATTCATATCCGTTATCTAGTATCTATAGCACATGGTTTGGGTTTCTTGGTTTGGATCTAGATGGCGCTGTGTGTATTGTTTCCAAGATATTGTAATTTTGTTACTAAAAGATGCAACTCATCAAAGCAGCGCCGATCCTTGAAATCCTTTCTAAGGTGTTTTTTAAAGGCAAAAGCGACAAACGGGTTAATAAAAAGGCTTAATTCTTTGATATCGTTGCATGAAGATATGTAATACAAAATTTTCAAGATATATTCTTTTGTTTTGTAACTTCATGCCACTTTTTCAGCCGGAACGTGTAGGTAGCGGATGCTACGCCTCGACTAGCCGAACCAATACGTCTCAAATTCCAAATGAATATATTGGCACACATTAAGTGGAATTTTGAAAACCCAGCATTCGATTCCACGACTTTTTGACTCATAAGTGGGGTGTTTGACCTGATAACCTTTCTAACTCTTCTAGTTACATACTTCAGATGGTTTTGTTGTCGAGGGGATTTTTTAATGACAACGTCATTTACAAATACACGCACATAAAAAATACACCTTTCGTACCTACATAATAGAAATAATAATAATTTGTAACTTAACTATCATACGTGATGTTTTCACCGTTAGTTTAACCGCTAAGCTATTTTACATTCAACCGAAAGGTCACTAGATCAGTTTGTAAAAGTAGGTAAAGCTATTTATTTTTAATCGTACACTTTTTTGAATGCCATTCTAATATTGTAAAAATAATAGATTTTTACAAAAAAAAAAAAATTGCTGCTTACTCACACAATAAATTGCAAAATATTTGAATATTATATGAGAAACAAAATATCTCCATAGTAATGTAATAGAGAAAAAAACAAGGACACGACTTCTAATTAATTATTTTAGTAAATGGAGATTATGAAATATATACGGAAATGGCATGATGATGAAGACGGATTAAGTAGGTATACGCAATGATATTATACTTGATTCATAAAGCGAATAGAAAGAGGGGAAAATACCTCGGTCTCACTCTCTGTCTAAAGATGATTCCAGCCAGAGATGGATAGAATACCAACTGATTAAATAATTATTATCATTTAGGTATTATTATCTGCTTGGTTGTTCTAATCTATTGAATCGGTTATTAGTTAGACAATATGTACTTAGTCTAATAATATTACTTTTAGTAACTTCACTAAGCTCACTATTTACTTCACTAAAGGTCTTGCTGGTCCAGTGTTCGAGCAACACACTTCTGAATCCAGAGGTCTCGGGTTCGAATCCTCACATTAGCCCATATCAATGACTTTAGAAATTAATTTCGTAAGTTAAGTGTGATAAATATCACGGACTAAAAACTTTGTGCCCCATTCGGGACATAAACATAACGGCGAGACGAGGCTTAACAGCCGCTGCCTACACCTTCGGGTAGATAAAGGCGTGAATTTATGTTAACTTCACTTGGAACAGAAATGTTTTATGATAAAATTGTAAACATAAACAAAAACGTGTACATCGTATGAACAAAATAACCCAACCCAAATCACTAGTGACCGTGTTTAACTTGACCAGGTCAAAAACATAATAATTAATTCACAAATTATATAATTATCATTATTATACTTAACTCTTGAGAGATGCAAATTTAGATTGCGAGTGTACGTATATTGATTTGGTGTATTCAAATTTTATCATATTTGAATAGCCGCAATTAAAAAAGCAAACGATTCTTATATATCTTTACGAAAAATTACCAATGCAGAAAGAATGGTGCGCGCGCGATAAGACACGATTCTTAAACAGCTCAATTGTTTCTCTGACTTTTGAAAACGGAAATCCTCAAAAATTACTGCACATTTAGCCGTTACGCGTCATATATGTGAGGATGCATTTATATGCTGTCACTTGAATACGAAATATTAATCGAACATGCGGTAACAGAACATGGGCTGGTCATATCTGCCGAAGGACCGATGGTAGATGGTGTAAGAAGGTCATAGAGTAGAGACCGCGTAATGGTAAACCTAGCGTGGGACGTCCACCAGCCCGATAGTCAGACGACCTCAGAAATGCTGCTGGAAAAGACGTACATTGGGAGAGGCCTATGTCCAGAAGTGGACTGCTATAGGCTAATGATGATGCGGTAACATTGTCAAGCAACGGAGTGCCATTTTTGTCGTATTTATTGAAGGTGACAATAATTTGTCAGTGGAGATAGTATCCACTATAGAGGAAAAAGATGTGGTGAATCGTCTCTCTGATCAATCCGACTTGATCGCTGTGAAACTCAAGAACGGATCGATCGGATAATTCAATTTGTGCCGGTCTCGTCATTACTGTTCCTTGATGGGTATGGTACCCCTTTAGAAGTCTAATGTGCTGGTGTTGAAGATAGCAACATCGACAGGATACTGGAAGAGAACCGCGAAGACAACTAAGTTTTAGGACATTTTCAGACAAGTTGGAGAAAGAGGCTAAAAAAAATCGTATATTTACTGCTAATGGAAGATATAACACAAACGAAAATATTTCCACGGAGGGTTGACTTCAGGCAGGCGGCAGGTCATAAAATCATAGCCAAAAATTATGACAACATGGATAGTTTGAAAGGATAACATATCGTCCCGACTCCACTTCGAGTGGGATAAGTGGTACAGGAACATAATAAAGTTAATCTCTTTTAAATGGTATTTTTTTACGGGATAGGAAGGCAAATGAGCAAGTCGGTCAGCTGATAGGTGCAGTTCTTCAAGGGAGAATGACGGAAAGGGGATCGGGCCACTAGATACCTCTCTCACCGAATGAAACGCGGCATGTGCCAATTCACGCCGACATTCAGAGAGGTCAGGATATTTCACCGGTCGAGCCGCCCTATTCATGCAACGAACTGCAAGACTCTACCACTGGGTGTGTATGATGTTTGTTTTTACTTTGAGCATGTTTTCCATCTTTCGAGAATTTGCACCCACTGAGCGGCCAACGGATCTATTTAATAATTTCGCAAATAATAATGCGCTTGGAATATTGCAAAATATATAGCAATAATGAAATCAGAATGCGTAAAATACGTTTTGTTTTTTTGTTTGCATACATTATATTCAATACATTCAGGGGCGTCTCGTCGTCGTTGCACGAAACCGACAAAATGGTCGGGCATTTTTAATTTCTCCTTTATGTGTTTTAATAAATGTTAAAAAATAAATTACAAGTTTTTAAAAATATTTTTTTGGCTTAACGCAAATCTTTTATGCGCTCTCCTCGGTCATGAAATTACCGTAATTCAGGATTTTCAGATTTTTGTTTTCATAAAATTAAGTTTTTTTTTATCATTATTAACATACATTTGACAAGTGAGTTATTAAATTTCAAGTTAAAAGACGCTTTAATTTTAAAGTTTTGTTTGTGAATGAAATTGTAGAAAATGATCATTATTAAACCTATTTCTATCAGTATTAACTAATATATGAAATTCTCGTGTCACGGTGTCAGTTACCATACTCCTCCGAAACGAATTGATCGATTTTCATGAAATCTCTGTATGAATATCGTGTAGTTCTGAGAATCTATTTTTCGTACTCCTAAATGTTAAGGGGGGCTTGATAATAATTTTCTTTTTTAATTTGTAAATATTTTTAAAGAACATAACATAACTTCACGACTTTTGTTACCTGAAAGTGTAGGGCAGCAGCTGTTAAGCCTGGTCTCGCCGCTATGTTTACAAATCGAATAGGTGGCGAACCTATTGCCATACCGGGCACAAAGTTTTCAGTCATCGATATTTATCACACATAACTTCCGATAACAATTGCGAAAAGTAATTGGTGTGAGCCAGTGTCAAGAATCAAACCCGGACCTCTAGATCAGAAGCCGTGTGCTCAACCACTGGGCCACCGAGACTATTATTTTTATATGGAACAGCATATAAAAATACATACAAACCCTAAATTTTCACCTCTCTACTATCACCCCTGTTTTTTTATTTGATAATAAATACCATTATTTGTTTGGCAAGATAAAGTTTGCTATGTCAGCTAGTACTTGTATAATAGATACTATTGTCATGTATGTTCCTTAAAAATATGCTTGCTGGAGTGCTTGCTTGACAAGTGTTCGGAAGCCGAAAAAGCGAGTGAGATGTGTAAGGATCATGCCTTATGGCGTTCTGCTCTCTCTGTCCACCTTATATCGTGAAGTTAAGTGCACATTTGTATCAGATCCTACCACAGAAATAGATCAAGATCTTGATCTATTTCTGTGGATCCTACTGACATCAAAAGTCACATTTGTATTTCAAAATCAAATTGTTTAATCATTGAAACTAGCTACAGTTGCACTTTTGTCACTGCCATAGCAACAGCAAGTAATTGTGCAACAAATATATTAATATACGTAATTACAAATGCAAGATATCATATTAATAAAAGTAGACATTACTAATAGATGAATACGTGTAATATAACACATTTATGTAGCAGTTGAAAGACAGTTTTAAAATTACACATTGCCTATTGCAATTATCGCAAAACAATTATTAATAAATTAACGTGACAGCACGACTCAAATAGTGTCATTTGGCTGTTAATTATGCTTTTTTGTGCATATTCACACATTTTTCTACCTATTCCATCAATTTCACTTTACTACTTTTTTATTGGCATCGTATCGCGATTGATTTTTAACGGTGGTAGTACGTACCACGCAATTTGCTGCATGAATTTGCCGGGTCGAGCGGTGAAATACCACGACCTCTCAGTGTATCGAGGTAAAGTAGCTCATGCTCAGGTGAGAGAGATATCCGGAGGCCCAACTTCTTTCCCTCTCCTCTCCTCATCCCATTTCCGACAATTTCCTTATCACATAACGTAATTCTATCTGTATAGCAATTGACCGGCTTGCTCTTTTGCCTCCTTATCCAGTTAAAACACACCACTTTGCCACTTTCTGTCTTAGGAATGCTGCGAAACATAATGAAGAGTCAGAATCAGTGAGGATAGTGATATGAGAGAAATCAGGATTGGTGATGAGAAGAATGTGGCTTTTGACACGTTAATTCTTCAGCCAGCGAAGGTGTTTTCAGATTATCTTCTCACTAACAAAACTGATTCCTAACGCACCCTAGTAGACACTTGTTAGTTTTGTCTATTTCATTATATATTCATATTTATTAATCATATTCTGGATCTGTCTTATGATCGCTTTAGGCGGGCTGTGAAGGGTCGTCTCATTGGTGGTGCATACTACATTGGAATTTGTTCACTTTTTTAGAGTGGAGGCGTTCTGTAATAATTTCTGATAGCTTTTTAATTTTAAATTTGCCTTGATATTGTGTTCAATATGTGATACTTAAATTTTATTATTCGCCACAATTGTTGCACAACGTTACCACTCAAATTAAAAGATGTCGCGTCAGTTGTGCTCGACTACTGTGATCGCATAGAATTTCTTAGTTAACATGTAGGACGTTGATTTTAATTTGGTTGGATCTTAATTGTGATTGTGGAGTATTCTGGTTGCTACACCTTTTATTCACTAACCTACTACTTTGTTTTCAGTAGTGATAATAATATTGTTATTTATTTCAAATGGTTTGAAAAGAGTATTTGGCACATGAGTTTCTTGCCCTATTCTTCTCATGATAGCCCCTACACTCAGAATCGGGCCGCTCGTGGCGATTGCGTCCGTGTCTTTTTTTGTTCTACGGAGGCACTTTCCACAAGCGCTCGTGTTTGTATTTCATTTTAAATAATATGATGTGTCTGTGAAGGCTTATAAAAATAAAGTTATTTTGACTTTGACTTGACATTTGCACATTTGGATATAGAAAGCAATCTGATTTATGTATACTAACCAATTATATTTAAAGTGGTGAAGGATCTGCTGAACCAATTTTTAAAATTAATATGTAAGCGGTTTAAGTATAAAACCAACTTATTTATGTGCTTTATGACGCGCACAAATAACTTGTTAAAAAAAAGGTTACGTTCAAAAACTATAAACATTTGATATTGTGGACTATCTGGACTATTGTAAAAGTCTTAAAGACCGTAAAAATAGTAAATAGTTTTAATTTCCTTTTTTGTGTCTTCTTTACTAATTATATTAAATAGTAGTAAATTAACTATATTAATAAAGCACCGACGAAATCATTTCTTAAGAGGGTCAGAAAAGCACAGTCTATTGACCACGTGAATTGTGCGAAAGGATGACACGTTGGGCCGATCCCTATTGGGGTATAAACCACTAACGAAAACCTTCCCAAAGAGGGATGACATCAGACAGGCGGCCTGTGATAAAAGCACAGCCTAAACTATTGACAGCATGGATATTTCTAAAGGATGACATGGTGTGTCGACCCTACTAAGCGTATGATAAGGGCAGGAAAATGACTATGGATATATTTGACTGTTCTAAATTCTATTAGTGTAGCGTCTGTCTGTATCATATCGTATTATTAGCTTTTTTTTTTACCAGTGGAAACCTGTTATTGGTGTCACAAGCTTGGGGAAGGTAGTGATTATTCTGGACTCCTCGTGTCCTACCAATCCTAAAGGACGGCATATCGGTTAAAACCACTGGGGTGCAATTGCAATTGAACTTCCGTTTGGTAAAGTTTCAGATTCAAATTCGGATACAAAAACACTTACTTCCAAGAAAACCTTTCGCTTTCCCAGGGTAAGAATCCATACCCTTATCAAGAGGTTTAAAAAAATAATCTACCCTTCGAGACATGACTGTCACTGTCTACACTTATATGTTAAGGCGTGAAGAAACAGAAAATCGTTATATTTATTTACAGCTTAAAATAATAATAGTATTATTAAAATTCGCATTGGCAAGCAATATTCGTTTTTCTGAAGGTTTTTTTCTGTCCTTATTGGAATCAGAAACGTAATGACTTAAAACAAGCATGTATTTTGAAATTAAATACAAATACTAGAATACAAATGCACAAATTTAATAAACATATTTATAAAACAAAGATTGTTTGCAATTAATAACACTGACCAACTATCAGAATGATCTAACGCCGACATCTAGGAACACTTTCACCTTATTATATATAAATAAATAAAAATTATTGTAATGTCTGTTTGTAATATAATAAACTCTTTCTATTAATAAATACATATGCATCTACACAAAATTCATAAATACTTAAAACTATATTTTTATTATCTCTATTTCTCGCTGTTTGTTCCGGCTAATCCCACAAACGGCAGGACATATTTGGACGTGACTTTCACTAGTGGATCACTGATGTAATAAGGATTATTGTATTATCTAGTTTTATTTTACGAATGAATTATTTAGTTCAATTGAATTCCACACTGATGAAGTCACTGGCACAGCTAGTTTATTATAAATCTAAAATAAAATAGTTGTAATAAATAAAATAAAATAAAACTTACATTGTCAACAATTTCGCCTTCGCTGTTGTGCAATTTCAAAGAATTTTGCCTTTTTATTGATGATCTTGTTATGTACCGATTGGAGAGTTTCCTTGCGAAGTTGCTTTTGAAGTCTTCGCACCTCATGATGGACTCCACAGGTTTGGCGAACTCCTCGTCCAGTTTGCCAAGTGTTATTTCAGAATGATGCATAAACATAATTATTGGCAGTACACATGTGAAGTCATTACACCCAGTTGGAGTTCATTGGTGTATTTAAAAATGAACGGAACCGTGAGTAGGTGCTAGGGTTCTCGCACCCAACGATCCACCCGACCGTTAGCTAACTCAGTTGAAGTAATACTAACCGACAAACACAATCGCCGTGTTTGTTGATAGACAAACCCACCTGTTGTATCATACTTGTACAGCTCTATCAAAATATATTTATTTAAATAAAAATATGTATTATATGTATATACTATATGTGTATCATAATTTTAGGGGTAGTTTTTAAAGAATTTTGCATTCCATTTTTTTAAACGTTACTCAATTTATGCAATAATTTCTAAAGTTACGTACCTATTCATGTTTCATTTAAATTTGGATTAAAACTAATTTTATGTTTTAACTTTTTAGTAAATTGCATAATTGAACTAAGATTTATAGATGGTTTAGAAAAAGTAATTTGTTCATATTGATATAATCATTTTATTACAGTATGAAATTAATACTGCTTAAACTGCACTTTTGTGTTTTTGACACTGCCATCTATTCGTTTACTAAAACTTTAAGTTACACTCTAGTCATCGATCATGATAAATGTTATAAAATAAAATCAATAGATGGCTCTTCATTACAAAAATTATATTTCCTATACCCATTTTGAATTTTTAATGAAACTTGTTATGTCAAATATTGTGGAAATATGGTAGAGGAGACGGAATGAACAAAAGATTATGATTGATTTGATTTTGGTAGATAGTCGTCTCCGAAATACTCTAAGGGATACAAGAGCCTACAGAGGCCCCACTCTTGATACGGACCACTACCTGGTGGTAAGCCGTTTCGTGGGCTTTTTCAAGAAGTGGAGACACTGGCGAGTGCGTACCCATTTCGGAGAGCTTGAAAGGATAAAATGTGAGAAACTAGAAGATGAAAGTGTACGGAGTATGTATGTAGACCTAGTCAGTAAAAGACTCAATGAGACGAGTCTTTCTGAACTAGGTGTTGAAGAATGCTGGGAAAGAATGAAAGAAAGTATAGTGGATAGTGCAAAAGAAGTATGTGGTAGTGCAAAGAGGCATAAGATTCTGAGAGGTGATGCCTGGTGGGACGCGGATGTGAAATCCAGCGTCGAAAGAAAGAAAAAAGCATAGTTGGATTATGTCTCAAGTTTGAATCAGAATGATAGTATGTCAGAGATAAAGTATGAGACCTACCGCCGCTGCAGCAAGGTTACCAAAGCCTTAGTGAAAGACAAGCGTGAAAGACTAGTTGCGAATGAGGAAGTGAGGTTGACGCAGAACTTCGAGGCGAATAACAAACTCTTCTGGAGGGAAGTTAGAAAGTCTCGGGGTTCTTCGTCAACATCCAGAATGGACAAAATTATGTCTAAGGCTGGTGACATTCTTGCAAATCCAAGCGACGTATTGGGCAGGTGGAGTGAGTATTTTGGGGAAATGTACGAGTATGTTCCGGATGTGGCCGGATGTGGACGCGCCGCGAGTGAGTCTACGACTGACGCCGCTGCGGCAACATCTGACGACGACATTACTATGCAAGAGATTGAATGGTCGATACGAAGTATGAAAAATGGTAAGGCAGCTGGAATTGATATGATGTCTGCTGAAATGATCAAACACGGTGGAACCTGTGTCCGGGACGCTTTCCTGACCTTGAGCAATCTGTGCTGGAGGTCGGGTAAGGTTCCCATGGACTGGAGGCGCGCTGTCATCGTGCCCTTGTATAAAGGTAAGGGATCACGTATGCAGTGCGCCAGTTACAGGGCCATCAGTTTGATCAGCTTAGCAGCGAAAGTGTATGGGAAAATTATTGAAAGGAGAATGAGGGTGATATCTGATGGAGTGTTGTGGGAGGCTCAGGGTGGTTTTAGAAGCGGACGAGGGTGCATGGATCAGATTTTTTCTCTCCGCCACATCGTGGAGATACGACTGGCTGTTAACTTTTGTGGAGCTGTTAAGCTGTTAAGTTTTGTGGATCTGGACAAAGCGTTTGACAGAGTATTACGAAAGGATCTGTAGGACATACTCCCGGGCTACGGGGTGAGCGGGGCACTGCTGCGCGCTGTGCAGTCCACTTATGAGGGCTGCACAGCGTGTTTGCGTGTTGACGGCGGCTTGTTCCCCTGGTTTGACGTCAATATCGGCGTCAGACAGGGTTGCGTGCTGTCCGCTCGACTGTTCATCCTGTACTTAGACAGTTGTCTCCAGAGAGTGAGATCGATGGATGTAGGGATGCGAATGGGTGACCTAGTTGTGAGCTGCCTGCTTTACGCAGATGACGCCGTGCCTCTAGCCGAATCGCCGTCGGACCTGCAAACACTAGGCACTACTATGAAAGATGATTGCATGATAAGGCTTGCAGTTGAATGTAACGAAAACGAAAGTTATGGTGTTTGAAAGGGAGGAATCCAGAGCGGATGCAAGGATAACGGTTGATGATGTAGTGCTGGAACAGGTGAATGAAATTGTATATCTTGGATGAGCTTTTAGCAGGGATGGAAGGTACACCGCGGATGTAGAAAGACGAGTGGCGATAGGAAATAACGTAAACGGAGCGTTGGGCAGATACCTGGGCGCAAAAAACATTAGCAGAAAAGCCCATCTAGCAATCCACAATGCAGTCCTGATCCCAACGCTAACTTATGGAAGTGAGAGCTGGGTATGGCAGAGTGTGCATGAAAGTAGAAAAAACGCGGTAGAAATTAGGGCATTGCGCAAAATCTGTGGAGTGACTCTCGCTGACCGCGTAAAAAACAAGGTTGTAAGGAAGGAAGTTGGTTTGAAAGAGAGTGTCGGTGTAAAAGTAAGAAAGGGTATTCCATTCTTTCTACATATCCGATGGTTCGGACGTGTAGAAAGAATGGATGATGCAAGACTGACTAAGCAGATATACAATGCAAAAGCGGATGGATGTAGGAGTCGAGGACGGCCAAGACACACATTCCATGACCAAATAGAACGTGTTCTGGAGGAAGGTGATGTTAGGAGCCTCAAAAACCGACGCGCGTGCATGAAATAGTTATGAAAGTCAACGAAGCGAGTGAGGCGTGTAAGAATCGTGCCCTATGGCGCTCTGTTCTCTCTGCCTACCCCGCAAGGGATTTGGCGTGAAGTTATGTGTGTATGTGTGTCCGACCGAGGCTTCGGCTTCGGCCACCTTCGGCCAAAAATCTATGATCGGCGAGATCTTCCGAAGGCACCGCCGAAGGTCCGAGAACAGTCGGAATGAAACAAAACAGTTACGAACGAGTGAGTGACTGACGGACCGGACTGCACTTAGTTCAGTGCGGATTCAGTGATAGAGGTCTATCACCGAGAGAAAAGCAGCATGAGCCACTTTACGCCGATATTCTTCTTTAGCTGTGGCTAATTAATATTGAAGAAAAATATTACATTACTAATAGTTTAAAAACCTTCGGCTTCGGCTTCGGCCGAAGGTTGTGGAGATTGCCGATTAATCGGCTTCGGCTTCGGCCAAAAATAGACCTTCGGTCGGACACTAACATATGGATATGACAGCTATTATTATATTACACTGAGCCATTTATGCCTGTCATTGCGCCATAGTAGGTACAACAGGCATGTTTAATTTCCGTTCTATAACTTTATTTCTCATGTATCCAACCAATCCAGACTATAAAAGTAAATTTGATGATAAGTATTTCATATCGTAATATCTATCTTTAGTAAATAAATAATATCCCCTAGTGGTATTCTTATAGTAAAACACTAAAATGAATGTTGCTAAACAAAATCGCAGTACTTTTACGTTCTCAATAACCAAAGGAGTACCTACCTAGGCGACTGCAATCAATGCCTAGTCACGCTTATGAATTATTTCTGGCGCAATAGGTGGTCGAACCTATTGCCATTAATAGAGTACAATTTTGTTATTCATCCATATATTTTAGTACATATTATTATATTACTTCTAAAAAGTTAATGATGTATAGCGCAAAGTCTCTCAACATGGATTGACAACCTTATCGAAACTGCTGGAATTACAAAATAGTTTAGGGATTGATTTGGCAAATAAAAAAATAATATGCTAGAACATACTTAACATATCGTAAATTTCCCGTGAGTAAAGCAAATCACCTGCTAAACGGAAAATTACTTTCATTTTAGTAGAAAGATGTTTAACATCCGTACAACATACATACAGAACTTAACGCCAAATCCCTTGCGGGGTGGGCAGAGGGAACGGGGCGCTATAAGGCACGATTCTTACACACCTCACTCACTTCGTTGACTTTTATAACTCTTTTCATGCACGCGCGTACATACAATATAGATTGTATAAGCGGTTTTATATCCAATCAAAGGACGGCAAAAAATTTGGGTCAATACCAAGGCGACTACTGTCCAAAAACCTATAAAAAAGAACTAAACAAGTTGGTTTAGTAACTTCAGCAGTACGTGGAAGATCTGGTATTAGAAGGTCCCGAGGGTTGTGTATGAGAGATAACAATGCAAGTAGGTGGATGTAGAATGCACAATTTTTACTGCCAACAACGAAAAATTAATAATTAACGAAAAATGGTTGTTACTGCTTGATAATCATAATTAATTAATTCAAACTCTAGATTTTTGTAAAGACCGTTAAAAAGAATTGCAGTATTTTTTACCTCATTGCATTCACAAACTGAAGCCTTTGGAGGGATTACCGTTTGGGCTATTCAAGATAATGAATTTATTATTAATATTATTCTCTAAATTATCCTGTTAATTCCTAATAATCAGTGTTTGAGTAAATAATTGTAGTCTTTAAATAAATAATTGTATATTTAATATATCTAGTGTGTAGTGCATCCATTAGCAACCACTGTGTGTTGTTACCTGCCTACATGTTACTTTCGACCTGCCTACGGGGTAGAAAATAACAACTGATTTGTTTAAACCCTATGTTACCCATATACATAATAATAAAATAAATCGAGCTACTGGTTTAAAGTGCATAAATTGAATTTCCATATGGGTATATTAATTTAATGGAAATATTAATACCTAGTCAGAAATCAAGATATAAATTAAAAGTTTTTCTTTAATACCCGATCTCCCGTACTACTAGATGAAATTTGACACTATCTATCATATTATTATTATTAGTCTCGGTGGCGCAGTGGGCGAGCGCACGGCCTCTGATCCAGAGGTTCGGGGTTCGATTCCAGACACTGGCTCACACCAATGACTTTTCGAAAATGTTTTCGGAAGTTATGTGTGATAAATACCGATGACTGGAAACTTTGTGCCCGGTATGGCAATAGGTTCGCGACCATATATTCCATTTGGGACGTAAACATAACGGCGAGACGAGGCTTAACAGCCGCTGCCTACACCTTCGGGTAACAAAAGGCGTGAAGTTATGTTATGTATGTTATCATATTAAATATTACAGGTATTTCAATACAAAACTAGAATACGATGGGTCTTGTGATGCATTGGAAACTCAGTCAACTGCTGATTAGAGGGCGGCAGGTTCGCGTACAAGTATATATGTTTCTATGGCGTATGTGCCCATGTATTAATAAGTATGTATTATAATAACTGTCCTAGCTGACCCGGTGAACTTCTTTCCACATAAAAGTCAATGTATAAGCAGGATGGTTTTTAACATTTATCAAATTGGCAAACAATGTTTTCTGGTAATAACCTTTTTTTAAATAAAAATATACCTCCCAGAGTTTGTGTAAAAAGTTTCATAATGATCGGTTGAGCAGTTTTTTCGTGAAAAGGTTACAAACAAACAGACTTTCGCATTAGGGAAGTATGTACCCACAAAAAAGTTTACTTTGACTGTGTGCATTTAGTTTCTTGGCATCGGAAACTAGATGGCGCTGCGAGTATTGTATCCATATATATATGACATATCATGATATGTCCAACAATATCGTAAGTTATGTATTCGAATTTAAGTTGTCACGGGCACTGTGGTCATGTAGGTTATCAGTGCTGAGAGACAGCAACGAGGAGGGTCATGCGCCACTTTTCTGTTTATGTCGCAGACGCTTTTATTACAAGGACTGTTAAGTCCAATATACCGCTACCGCGGTGAACCCTTCTAGGCTTGAAGTCGAAAGATAACGAAATTCAGGAAAAAATATTGAATTCTAGACGTGAGCTTCGCTTATAATATAATAATAAAATCTTGGACACAATACACACAGCGCCCTCTAGTTCCAAGCTAAGCAACTAAATGCTTGTGTTATGGATACTAGACAACGGATAATAATACATATATACTTTTCTTTTGTAAATACATACTTATAATACATAGAAAAACACCCAGACGCCGCACAAATATTCATGTTTGTCACAAATATTTGTGCTCGGGTGGGAATCGACCCCCGACCTCATTACTGCGGCCGCTAGTTTTACCAATGCACCACGAGGCCCGTCAGTTATAACAACGATTCTCAAATCCTATCTACATTAATATAAAAACAAATCACATGTTCTTGCCCAAAGCGTGTCAATTTTGACGCATGTATCGTACAAAGATCGAATAAGCAGATAGTGTTACATTTTCATTGTCTACTGCCTTCGCGTAACAACCGGCAACATTATGAAACATAATATTACAATCTCAATAGGCTTTCGGCAACCTATAACGTAAGCGGACCGAATTATATTGTTTTATTTTATTTTGTTTCTCGATACTCATACTACAAGATCGGCGTTGTGTTGGGCTAAGAATGATTACATAAATAGTATTTATTAAGTACTAGCTTTTGCCCGCGACTTCGTTCGCGTGGACTTCAGGTTCGTCCCGTCTAGTCTAGTAATAAGTAAGAAATACGGTAACTAAGCACTGCAGAGCCCTAATCATAGGCCTATAGGTAGCTACTGCAGTATGCTCCTATAAACTACATTTAACGATCTTTTTCCTTCAGCATAAACATGCAGATTCTTCGCTTCTCCTAACCAAAAAGAAACCTGGCAATAACTAACCTTAGGCCTATATTACTTAAAGTAGGCGACCATACGTTTTTATCAAATCGCTAGTGCCTTGAAAATTCGCAAAACGGACACAACCATCAACGACGTCTGCCCTCATGCGTCTGCCCGGTGGCCGGTGCCCGCGTTCGGGTCGCGCACTCAGCGATGAGCCACTTCTTCCCCACCGCATCTACCCCGCTCCCCCCACGCCCCGTTCGCCTGGCACCGCTGCCGGTATTTATCACCGAAACGGTATTTATCGCCGAAATTGCTATGACTCTGCATTTTAAATCTGTGAAATCTTCGAAAATATTTATTTAATTTACATGCTGTAAAAAGCCATATTGATCTTTATTAAATGCACAATGTATTTAAGATACTTAATTGGATAAGGATTAATACTGTATTGCTTAAAATCGCTTCGTAAATAAGCCATTATTTCTCGTACAAAGTAAAGGATAAAAAATGGTTATTGTGGGTTATTCCTAAGAGATAAACATATACCATCACGGACTTTTTTGTAGACCTTTTTAAGTTGTACAATACTGTAGTAAATTGTTTTGATCTATCTTGTAGGATTCAGTCAGCGTTTGCAATGTAAGCGCAAAAAATGTGTTTTTTTTACGACCTCACATTAGAAACCTCAAAAATTGTAGCCTATGTGTTATTCTGATGTATAAGCTATATTGTGGTAAAGTTTCATTCAAATCCATTCAGTAGTTTTTACGTGAAAGAGTAACAAACATCCATACATCCATACTTACAAACTTTCGCCTTTATAATAGTAGTAGGATTACAATACTGCCGTCGTTATGACGTCACGCTGTGACGCTTACAGGGACCAAATACGAGTTTCATGCTATAATTGATGGTTAAGTAACTCAAGTTTTATAGGGCATTCGAATATTTTCCAATTTATTTTTATCGACACAGTCCACAACGAATTAAGCAAGTCGGCGATTGGCACGCTTTTCTTACTGCAGCTGTACTTATCTAATAATGTCATTTACTTTTACAATATTGAAATGTTTGTTGTTTGTCGACACGTCATCATAAACATAACATAGCATAACTTCGCGCCTTTTTGTACCCGAAGGTGTAGGCAGCGGCAGTTAAGCCACGTCTCACCGTTATGTTTGCGTCCCAAATGGAACCTATTGCTATACCGGGCGTAACGTTTTTTTTGTGGTCATCGATATTTATCACACATAACTTAAGAAATTAATTTCGAAAAGTCATTGGTGTGAGCCAATGTGAGGATTCGAACCCGCAAACCTCTGGATTCAGAAGCAGGGTGTTCGACCACTGGACCACTGAGACTTTATCCGTCATCATAAACATAGCTATAAAAACCTTATATGTATTAAAATTTAGTATGTTCATTTTAAACCTGGCTACTTCTATAAAAAAACTTTAATATTTCCAGAAGTGATTCTTCATTACATAGTTTAAAACAAAGTCACTTTCCGCTGTCTATCCCCTTATATGCGCATATCTTTAAAACTACGCAACGGATTTAGATGCAGATTTTTAACAGTTAGAGGGTGTCAACGAGGTGGTTTTGATCTATAATTCATCTATAGTGTAGTAAAAAAAAATGATAATTTTCAAGATTTAGAACTTTCATCGCAAACGCTGCCTGAACCCTAAGTGATAAATCAACGTACTACATTATTATACACCTTTAAAAGGTCTACAAAAAAGTCCGCGTCTATCTCTTAGGGGGTAACTCACAATGACCATGTTTATTTTTTTACTTTTTACGAGATGAAACGGCCTATCTATGAAGCGATTTAAACATTACAGCATTAATTTTCATCCAATTATGTGTCTTAAATAGATTGTGCATGTAATATAGATGATCCTGGCCCTTTACAGCATGCAATTTAAACGAATATTTTCGAAGATAGATAGATAGATAGCGGCACTGCAATTATTACTTTTGATGCGGAACAAAGTTCGCCGGGTCAGCTAGTATGTTATAAGTATAACTAATCGAGAATGATTATTTTTGTAATATCACCCTCGTGATATGAAGGTGTAGACAGCAACAATTATGCCTATGGACCTTTTTTTTATTCCATATTATAATAATAGGTTACAGAACCTATTGCTATACATTTGTCACAGTATTGGTTATTATTTGACATTTACCACGAATACATAACTTTTCAAAAGCTTCCCAGTAATTGATGTGAACCATTCTCGAGATTTTTAATTCAGAAGTGAATAACTTGACAGGAAGATATAGAATTTCCGAAAAAAAATCATACGCTGTGTACTTGAAATTTTACTAACACGCTCGAATATAAAATTAGCTGACAGTAAGTACAAATATAGACTAAGCGCCTTGTGGCAAAAGAAGAGGCAAATGGACGCGATAATATTTAGCTGTATTTTTATTTATTGTTTGGGAAACAGGTTTAAATTTTATTGATAAATGTTGAATTTTTTTAATATCTAATATATAGTTCTCAAATATTATTGCAGTGTAACATGTCGAAAACGGGCTATAAATACTTGTAGACCTGGATTTGTTACAGCTGTACCTGTATGATTTATGGAGCACGAATAGAGACACTGTATCGAATCGAAAGTATCGATACTGTACTCATGAGTAGTATTGAAAGAAAAGTATCGTACTCATAAAAGTATCGAAAGAAAAGTATCGATACTTCAAAGTAGCGAGTATTTTTCTCAAGGTCAGGCAAGGTCTAATGAGAATTTCGGGATCGAATAGAATGTATCGATACTGTATTCATAAGTAGTATCGATGATAAAACATAGTACTTGTAAAAGCTTCAATAACTCAAACTATCGAGTACTTTTTGAGTTTTTCTCAGGCAGGGCCCCGCAGGACCTATACGGCGTAAGCCCTGTGAAAGTATCGATACTTAAAAGTTTCGAGTACTTTTCTCAAAGTCAGAAAAGATCTAATGAGGAATTTGGTATCGAATAGAAAGTATCGATACTGTACTCATAGGTACTATCATTAAAAAAACAGCACTTGTACAAGAATCGATAATTCATAGTAGCGGGTACTTTTTGAGTTTTTCTCAGGCAGGACCCGCAGGGCGTAGGTTCTTTGAAATTATCGATACTTAACAGTTTCGAAAAATTTTCTCAAGAGATCTAGTGAGGATTTCGGGATCGAATAGAAAGTATCGATGCTGTATTCATAAGTAGTATAAATGATAAAACATAGTACTCGTAAAAAAATCGATAACTCAAACTATCGAGTACTTTTTGAGTTTTTCTCAGGCAGGACCCGCAGGGCCTACGCGGCGTAAGTATATTTATTGTATCAAAAGAAAAGTATCGTACTCATAAAAGCATTGAAAGAAAAGTATCGATACTTCAAAATATCGAGTACCTTTAAGAAAGTATAATGAGGGACACGGAATCGAATAGAAAGTATCGATACTGTACTAATGAGTAGTATCGATTTAAAAGTATTGTACTTGTAAAAGAATCGATACATCAAAGTATCGAGTATTCCAGTATTTTACTCAACTTTTCTTAGACCGGACCTCACAGGGCCTACTCGGCGTAGGTGCTGCGCTTTTTTTCGTGTCCGAAGGTAATCATGACAGGGGTGCGCTACCACTGCACCACCGAGGCTACCGTTAGGTATATTAAATAAAAATATTACTTAATGCATTAAATAATAATCTACTACTAATAAAAAATACTTCGATTAATAAAATCACTAATATAAAAATATATCACGGAGATTGAAAGGATAAGTAAGTTAAAAATTTTGTGCACATCCCTGGTTACGGAAATATATACGGTTACGGATATATGAGCATAACACGTGCCTTAAACCACCAAGAAAAACACTCCCAAGGAAACACGTTGTCAAAAGATTTAGTTGTCCAAACCTTTTGACAATATGGATGGATAGTTCGAAAGGCTGACATGTTGTGCCGACGGTTGTGCACTTCATACTTTTTCCACAGGAGTGGGATAAGGGCGGGGAACTATAACTCATATGAGAATATATCGTAGTGGTTTTCAAAAATTCTGATTAAGTGTTTTTGTAAAATATATTAACTTGTCCGTAGATATAAAAGCCAAGCACGATGTTTCTGTAATAAAAGGACATCTGATCCGGGCACCTCTCTCACCAAACGAAACGCGGCATACGCCACTTTACGTCGATCTTCTGAGTGGTCGTGGTATTTGCACCGGTCGAGCCTACCCATTCATCCAGTGAACTGCATGGCTCTACCACTGTTAAAAAGATTTGTAATAATCCTAAGTCTATTAAATTTATTTTAATTAATGGCTTATTTCGCTATTTTTGCAGTACGATAACTCTTCATATTCTGCGTTAAGTTTCTCGACACACTTTCGTCATAACATATCACTAGACAGACCTAACAATCTCGGTGGCGCAGTGGTCGATCACACGACTGATCCAGGGGTCCGGGTTCGATTCCTGACACTGGCTCACACCAATAACTCTTAGAAATTGTTTTCAGGAGTTATGTGTGATAAATATCGATGACTGAAAACTTTGTGCCCGGTATGGCCACCTATTCCATTTGG
The DNA here is from genome assembly GCA_905147225.2 of Euproctis similis. NCBI lineage: Eukaryota > Metazoa > Arthropoda > Insecta > Lepidoptera > Erebidae > Euproctis > Euproctis similis. The sequence goes on from LR990107.1 coordinate 8,982,573, forward strand.
GACGTAAACATAACGGCGCGACGAGGCTTAACAGCCGCTGCTTACACCTTCGGGTAACAAAATGCGTGAAGTTATGTTATGTTATGTTTTATATCACTAGAACAGATCGACCTATTGTAGTTAAATGTATCTACATGTTAAAAACAAGCAGTCTTAAAAATTAATTAGTGTTTTTCTTGTAAAACATTCATTTGCACGTGTAATTAAATAAAAAGCAATTACAGCATTTTATTTTATTACACTCAATAATTTTGCTGTAGAAGGAGATTATAATAAAAGTATTATGCATGACTTGTAGGTTAAACGTAACCGTAACTTTCCCTTCCTATCCCACTCCCTTAAAGGTCGACAACGCAACTGTAACACTATATGCGTTGCAGGTGTCCCTAGGCGGCGCTGGTCACTTAACATCGGGTGACACGCCTGCTCGTTAGCCCTCCTATCCCATAAAAATAAAAATTAGAAACGGGCAGCTTGATCACTGGACCACCGAGACTGTAAAGGTGGTGGTATTTTTTAAGTATATCGTTTATTTCTCTTACTTTTCTATTTGAAAAAAAAAACTTGTTTGTTGCACTTTTTGCGTATACAATCGATTTCTTAACAAATTGCAGTTAATGTTCAAACATAATAGTAATTATTACTAATTATATAATACAATTTCACGACAATTTCTAGCGCTTCTAAAAGCGCGTCCAAGAAATAAAATTTCTTCCCTTCTATTAAATCAACCTCTATTTTTTATTTTTGGCAAGACAACGTTTGATGGGTCAGCAGATATAACTACACTATACGAACAAGATTAAAACAGCTATAGATATAATTCTACCAAAGTAAAATGTTGCTGACCTTGTGCAATGTAATGGTACTTGCAATACAATCGACTCTTGTTGCATAACCTGGTAACTGTTTGCATAGGCACAGACCAAATGAACATAAAAATATCGCAACGCATAATAATAATACGCCGACAGTCTAATCATACAGTATACATTTCGTCAAAACTTTCAAATTTCTTAATATCCAATGCTTTAGAAATGTTTGATATATTGTATTTAGGCGTCTGTTTTTATTGTTCACAATTGCTTTATTATATTATACTTTATATTGGGAGAAAGATAAATTACAGGCCAATATCACCTAACGCTGCATTTTCCTTCTGGAGACAGACAAACCAACGAAAACATTCCCAAGGAGGGTTAACGTCAGGCAGGTGGACAGTCACAAAACCACAACCAAAACTTTTGATAACATAGATAGTTCAAAATAATGATATGTTGCCGACCCCAGTTAATAAAAATAAGTTTTAAAATTTTAAAAATACAATTATAAGCGGTTTGTATTCCTGCGTGCCCACCAGACCGATGGTCAGACGACCTCAGAAAGACTGCTGGAAAAGACTGGATGCGGAAAGCAGAGAATCGGATGCTGTGGCGCAAATTGGGAGAGGCCTATGTCTAGCAGTGGACTGCAACCGGCTTATGATGATGATGATTCCTGCGTGTTAAGTAAGCTTCCAGACTTAGCTATAGCGAAAATGGCGGATCATTGTTTTTTCAGCAATAAATATAGCCAATTCTGTTAAAAGCATAGTTAGAAGCCTTTGCAAAAACAGACTGCTTTACATTATAAGATATAGGGTAGATTAAAAATAACTGGGTAACACGCTTTACACAGACACAGAGTAAGAGAGCTAGAGCTAGGCGCCTGCTCGCGCCTCCAGCTGTTAAGATTCCTCTTTCACTTCTCCCGCAGTTCGCTTATTGATTCTCTACCTCACTCAGTAAGAGATACCTCTTCTCTGGACATGTTTAAAATGAGAACAAAGGAATATTTCCTGTTTAAAGATTAATTGTTGATATATATGTCTATGTATTGTATGTATATCAAATTGCATCGCATGCAGTATGTGTATGAGTATGATGTATGTATTTATAAATTATGTATATTCGAATTATGTGTGTATTTAACCATTTATTTTATTGTGTTTGTTGTACACGTTCTATTACCCTGCAAACTCAATTATTCCTCTCTCGTTCAAAGGGATTGCTAGTGGAAAACACATTAGTGAGTTAAGCTCGTCTTTGTACATAAATTCATTATATATTTGTATATTTCTGTAATGTTGTTCTTGTTGTGTGCAATAAAGGGATGTTTTGATAAAATTATTGCATTGTCATTAATCTGGAAGAAGGTGATGTTAGGAGCCTCAAAAATCGACGCGTGTGTATTTAAAGAGTTATGAAAGTCAACGATGCGACTGAAGTGTGTAGGAATACTAAGAATCGTGCCTTACGGCGCTGCGTTCTCTCTACCTACCTCGCAAGGGATTTGGCTTGAAGTTATGTATCTATGTATGTCATTAATCTCTGACAGGTGTGCAAGGTAAGATAAAATACAAAGAGTAAACTCAAACTATATACTTACATACTTACATCATTAAAAGCCCTATGCAAAAATTTCAAAAAACATTTCACTGCTCCTAAAAATGGTTAAATATATAAAAACATATATATTAATGTTAGTATTAATAATGTAATTTCAAATTACGACCTCATTTGTAATAGCTTCTTTAATTGCGTTAATAAGTACCTATTTAGAAGTATGTTTTAATTTACAAAATACACCCCCTTCTCTGATTGCGCACGACGCATGCAGTATATGAACACATGTAATTGCGAACTAACTCTGTATTGTATTTAGTATAACTCTTGTTGATATGGTATGATGTGGGTGGTCGTATTTGATTCTACTCATCAGGAGTAACAATAACTGTCATGTTAAACATCGGTTCTTAAATGTTTTGCATCAAAATCTGTCAAGGTGAGATATTCCGCTGTATTTATTATGGGCAAAAACTCATACATCGAACGAGTTTTTACATTTAAATTAATTTAAAGATTTCATAAACCTATATTTCTATAAGAATATACAAACAATAATTATTTATGTACAACTAATACAACAGACAGCAATAAGTGGAACTTCTAATATCACTTGCAATCGTTTAACGCTAACAGTATTAGTATTATTTGAGTTTTTGATTACTTTTCCAATATCCAAATAACTATTGAACCTTTTTTCACACAATTTTTTTTTTTGTTTTCGCCACAGTTAGGTACGTCATGGGAAAAAAAATACGCGAACATTTTGTAAATTTTGTAACATATTAAGTAGTTTAACAAAATTACGTATAATTAACTAAATTTGTTGCATGTTATATCATACATTCAATTAATACGGTTCACACATATATAATGTGATAACGTTTCGAGAGAAAATTCTCACCGGATTCATTCATATTTATTTCCTGTATTAGTTCCTAAATAAGATATTACATTAGTTTAGTTACTACATGTAGGATAATTCTGAAATAACATTTTGATTTCGGAAAAACAATCCCAGTTATCATTCGCCTTTGTTTTCAGGATGACTATTGGAAACTGGTTGTATACTATGGAGAAACATGAAAACGGAGGGATGATGTCACAGGAACACTGCCTCATAATGCTAATAGGCATAGCTCTGCTGCTCCTTCTACCCGGAGAACATACGATATATGAATAGTCTGTTATATTTTATTAATTTATTATCAAAATATATTTTTTATGATTAAATGTTGTTCATTTACTTCATGTACACTTACATAATTATTATTTTTTTAATCTGTCGTTACCTGGCTACTTGAATTTGGTTTTCGAGCTAAGTATTCTTTTTGATGATTTCAGAAGATCGATGGTAATATGTTAACTTAACATTTTATATAAAATTTTAACTTATAAATTTGATTAGATAAACATCATAGTTATAAAATATTTATTAGATAATGCATATTTAACATGTTATTTTAGAGTCAATGTAATGATAATGATGCGGTACTCACAAAAGGATTTATCATCATCATTATACTAAATTAAATCAAGTAAATTACTCTTAGTAAAACTAAGAAGACATTAAATCGTAAAATTTGCTAACAGCAAATCGTATAAAGAAAAATATCGAAATTTCAAACAACAAGTAGAGCTAAGAAGTAAGCAAAGCAAACAAATCAATCCCTGCAGCTGAAGTACATACAGAAGTATGTACAGAAACACGAATGGCGTTATTACTTTGTCCTTAATAGTTGCTTGAGCTGGCCTCTATACATCTATGTGTAGAAAATACCAGCCAAAATTCGAGTGCTTCGTCTAAAAATACCTAATGTTGTTCTATGAAACTTTTGTTATAAAGCCTGTACAATGAAAAGTGTCTTTTATATACCATTTACATTTTCATAAATCATCTATGTAATATCTTGAAATGTTATGTACATAAAAGCAATCTTCAAATAGGTACACTAAGCATTATGCTCAAAATAAAACAAACGGTGCAAAAATATAGCGCAGAGGCAAATACTTTTCCCGCCAATCTGTCAACGGCGGCTTAATTTGACAACATGACATAGGTACACACATCACACAGAGTACTTATTATAAAAAAAAAGTTGCCCTGGCTATTGCTCAGAGTATGGAAAGATTCATCCAGTACAGGAAAGGCAAATGTTTGCGAAGGAGTGTTGTAAACATCGCTGGTACCCTTTCTGTATAACCTTGGCCCGGTAAGAGAATGGTTTTAATATTGCGTGTCGTTGACTGTAGAGTCGCGGTGTCGTCATCGGCTGCGTGTCTCTACCTACGTATAAAGATGAAGTAGTGGGAAAAACGGGGTAGGGGGTGGGGGTATTTGGTAAACGGGTTATTGTACTGTTTCTGCATCTGCAAAGATTTATGCGATACACAGGAATCGATCTGTCTGTCTCTCGATGCTTACAATTCAAAGATTTGGACTCCGCAATTATGTATATTGATTTTATGATACGAAATTAAGGAATGAATAAAACAACGTGTAATAAAGTCTAAACTATTTGCACGTAACATTTAAAAGTAAAACAGCGTTAAGAAGTTTTATTTGGGCGTAAGTTGGTAATCTTTCCCTCTGTGTGTGCCGGCCCAAACATAGGAATGAAAATTCACAAACAAAATCCTTAAGTGGTTTTAATCGTTAGTTTTTATTTATTTTACATAACTTATTATAATATATTTTAATTATATTGTAATATTCTTATTTTGCCACTTATTTTTCTATTAAATTTGTACCTATTTTTTAAAATAAATTTATAATGTTTTAATAAATTCATAAATGCAAACAAACTCAAAATTAAACAAAGCTCCTAAACACGCGAATACAATATATATAAACAGCGTTAAATTACCTAGAATGATTAACATCAAATAATATGCAACAATACTTAGCACTTATATGTTATAGTCTCGGTGGTCTAGTGGAGGAGCACACGGCTTCTGATCCAGAGGTCCGGGTACGAATCCTGACACTGGCTCACACCAATGACTTTTCGAAATTGTTTTCGGAAGTTAAGTGTGATAAATATCGATGACTGAAAACTTTGTGCCCGGTATGGCAATAGGTTCGCCACCTATTCCATTTGGGACGTAAACATAACGGCGAGACGAGGCTTAACAGCCGCTGCCTACACCTTCGGGTAACAAAAGGCGTGAAGTTATTATATGTAAATCTCTGTCTTGTAACATTGCTTATTCTGATCTAATGTCATGTTCTGGTCAGGTCTTGATGGTCCTGTAGCCGAGCACCCCGAGTCTGAATCTAGGAGTCGGGGGTTCGAATCCTGGCTCACACAAATGACTTTATTATTTTCGGAAGCTATGTGTGATAAATATGGTTGACTGAAATCATTGTGCCCGGAATGGCAATAGGTTCGCCACCGCATTGGGGACGTAAACATAACGGCGAGATGAGGTTATGGTAAGTTACATTAAAGCTATGTTATCTTACTGTCTGCCTTTTATTACGTTATAGTTCATATTGCTACTGAAGTAACAATACCAGCAATATTACATACATAATTTTGATAATATCAACGTGAGTATTAAAAAGTATGCAGTAATTTTTCTGCCAATTATATTAGCAGCCAACTTATTTGCTGCATTTATCACTGACGACAAAAAAAAACTGTTTTAGGTACCTATGCATTTTTCTTTGGCAACTTCGCCAATAGCGTTACAATCTATACAGCCAACACGGCCCAAGCGAACTTTGACAGGTGACACCTTGACACCTCAAGAATACATCATAAACGTGTGTCTCATACTACATTATTTCCCAATATGTCCCCGAGAGCATTACATATTTATTTTTTAACCTTTGTTTGATGTTATTTTTTGCTAAACTATAGGTACATGATACTTTTATTGCAATTACTTTGTTGACGAATACACACACACACACATAACTTCACGCTAAATACCTTGCGGGGTACGCAGAGCGAACAGAGCGCCATAAGGCCCGATTCTTACACGCCTTAGTCACTTCGTTACCTTGCAAACTCTTTCCATACACGCGCGTCGATTTTTGAGGCTCCTAAAATCACCTTCCTCTAGAACACGTTCTATTTGGTCATGGCATGTGTGTCTTCTCGACTCCTACATCCATCCGCTTTTGCATTGTATATCTACTTAGTCTTGACTTGCATTATCCATTCTTTCTACATGTCCTTTCCTACTTTTACACCCAGTGTAAAATGTCAGGAATATATGACTTTCATAGTAATAGAATCCAAAAAAGGTAGTTTTAATATTCGCAAATACAAAATATATATTCCGTTTTTGAAGTCATATAGTATTTTTTGCTGCCTAGTTAAAATCTAGAACTACTCGACTGTTGTATAGGTTCTATAGGCACTTTCGCCACAAGGGGTAACCCTTTCGATCTCGTCTTTAAGACCCTACTGTGGGCGAAGAGTGAAGAGAGAATGCATCTCTCCCTCACTCTGGAACACCATTTAAGCACGTGTGCAACTAATCTGATTCTAATGACTGTGTTTGCAATATCCAACATCAAGTCACGAAACATGAACGCCAAAATTAGCGGTTGTAATTTGGGTACAACTAATTTCAGATTCGTTGCGTTGACCCAAATCAATTACTGTACTTTTTGTGAAATTATATAACAATTGCAAAAAAATAATAATAATTGATGCTCAACTCAGGAGTCGTGAACATTACATTATTGTTATGAATGCATTTGATTTGTTTTGAGACAGTGGTTGAGCCACGTAATTCGCTACATGAATAGGCCGGCTCGACCAGTGAAATACCACGAACTGTCAGAACATCTGCATAAATTGGCTCATGCCGCGTTTCGGTGAGAGAGGTATCCGGGGGCCCAACCCCGTCCCCTCTCCCCTTCCTATCCCACTTCCGACCCCTTTCATGTCCCATTGTCAGGGCCGGTTTCGTTACTGCAAAATTCAATAAAATATATACAAAGTTTAATGAGAATTCCCTCAAATGTCAAATTTACTTTAAGGATAATTCAACTTTGACTATTTCTATTTTATAGTGTTGGGACAATGTTTCAAGTACGTACTGAGACAAATTTATGAAAGGTGACTTGACTACCATATAAAACATGCATTAAAATTTATATTTCACAAAGGCATAAAATGTGACAGACTTTTAAAAAAAGATAGGAAAAAAAAGGTTGTCAATCTATGCACATTCACTGAAAATCACCCGGTATCTAAATATACCACTGCAATAGAGCACAATCACCGATAGTCACAGGGAAAATAGCGGAGTGTGTATCCGTTCACCATCAGTCTTGAGTCGCGCACGTTGGAACTTAAACGTGCCCTAACTTTGGCGGAATACAGTTACATTTTGGCGGGAAATTTTGCGAATGTGAGTTTTTTTTTATTTAGTTCTTAGTGAGTTGTATTTTTTTTTTAATATTGTGAATCGAAGTGAGTTTTTATAATGAATCTCCTTGTGATATTTGATTTTGATATCTATAAATACAGCAATTGCGATTAAATACTTTTAATGTCAAAAGCTATGCGATCTCTTTTTGTTTTTTGTTTCTTGTATTTTACTAGTTAGTTCAATTTTCAATTTTCCTCATTGATTCTGCGATGCATATAATCCTTAATATGTTTGATGTATAGTAGATTAAAAGTTTTTTAATCCATTTGGGTCTTTTTAAAAAATAAGAGATAGGAATATTTCACCCGTACATTTTGTCTTTCTCTCTGAAATTAGTGATTAATTTAACATTTTATTATAGTAAAATTTGTAGTGAATGATTAAGTATTATGAAAAAAAGTAAAAGAATGATTAAATGCTATCGAAGATATGTCGCAAAAATACGCACAACAAACTAATGAGATTAAATCTCAGTCTTTGTGATCTTAATAATTTTAAAGTCCAAAAAATGCGATTCCTAGTTGTGATACATTATTTCTTAAGTTCATTACGTATTCCCGTCTGACTCTGAGAGCCTCCTCGACCGTGGTTCGCCTTCTCTTCCGGGCTCTCAGGTACCGGCGGCGAGCGACGAAGGCGGCCTTTTGCAGCCGCTCGATCTCCTCGCTCCACCAGTACACGGAGCCCCGCCGGGGCGGTCCGACTCGCGGCATCGACGCGTCGCAGACCGACGTCATCGTGTCGCGCAGCCAGGCCGCCTGCGCCTTGGGATCGGGCGATCCCGCTCCCTCCGTCCAGTCCGCGACGCTGGCGGCGGCCACGACCATGTCTCGGTCGAGCCGCTTGAGAGACCAGCGCCGCGGAGGGCCGCTAGTCTGGCGCGGGCGGCTGGGGCGGCGGAGCGACACATCCAAAAAGATGTGTCGGTGGTCGGATAAATTGACCACCTCCTCCGCCACCCGCCATCCGGTCACCATGGCGGCGGCCGAGGGAGTCGCCCACGATAGATCGATGATCGACTCCCCCTGCCACCGCACAAAGGTGCTGACCGACCCCCGGTTGAGCAACCGGAGGTCGAGTCCTGCCGCCCACTCCAGAAGCGTCTCCCCTCTGACGTCGTCCCGGGCGTCACCCCACTCGCTCGAGTGAGCGTTGAAGTCGCCCAGGACGAATACCGGACGGGGGGCGCAACCGCGAAGGCGGTTCGCCAGCCCGTCCAGGTATGCCTCGTACGCGGCGAGGCCGCTGTTCGGAGAGACGTAGCAGCCCACTACGACCATGGATCCCCACTCCACGGCGACGTAGCCTGGACCTTTCCACAGGAGGGAGCAGTAACTCCCCTCTGCCCAATAAACGGCCACCGAGCCCGCGTCGTCCCCGAACCATCGCGGGTGGACGGGGACGTGATTGGGCTCGGCGACCACCGCCAGGGCAACCGAATGTTCAACCACCGTCTGCGCAAGCAGGTCTTGCGCAGCGCGGCGGTTGTTCAGGTTGCCCTGGAGGAAGCGGGCGTGGAGGTCCGTTATTGGACCTCCATTGTTCCGCCCGCCTGTCCCCTAGCAGGGGAGGGTGGCCTCGCGGCCGCCGCCTTCCTCTTGGGAGGGGAACACTTCTTCCCCCCCATTCTATGATCCGCTCGGCAGCCCAGGTCTGAGCAGACCGGGCAGCGAGGAGCGGGCGCGGTGCAGGCGCTAGCTATGTGGCCTGCCACGCCACACCGGTAGCACCGCCCGCTCCTATCCACGGCGCAGGGGCACCTCGCGCGGACATGCCCCTTTTCGAGGCACCGGAAGCACTGCAACGGCCGTGCTGCCAGCGCCCCGACGCGCGCCGCGGTCCACCCGATCAGGACCCGCCGCTGAGCCGCCAGTTTCCTGGCGACTCCGAGCGGGCACCTGACCCAGGCCGAGCCCAGCCGAGACGGGCTGGAGCGGATCTCCCCGACCTTTACGTCGGTCGGGGCGCATCCGCCCGCCTCGGCGATCACAGCGGCGACGGTCGCGGGGGTGATGGACTCGTCCAAGTCCATCACCCTCAAGTCGCCCATTTTACACGGGCGCGAGATAATCGCGCCCGTGTCGGCGACGGCCACCCTCATTTTGTCGGCCAAGGCGTCGGCCTTGGCGGAGCTGTCCGGACTGGGGATCTCGAGCATGAGAGCCCCGGTCATCGCCCTCCGGACCTTCAGCCCCCCCGAGATGCCAAGATCCGCAAGTTTGATGCGGCTCTTGGCAACCTCCATCACCGCCGCGAGCGTGGTGTCGACGCCCGGAGGCACCGTCACCTCCACAGCGGCGGTATTGGGGGGCTTCGGCAGCCCCGCCGGTTTGGCCTTCGCCTTAGCCCTTGCCTGCGCCGGTGCAGGAGCGGCGGCGGCGGCGCTAGCCTTCCTGGCGGCGGCAGCGGCCTTGCGGCCCACCACCGTCGCCCAGGTCTCGCCACCAGATCCAGCTCCCGGCGCAGGCCCATCTGCAGGCGCAGGCGGAGGCGGCGGCGCCCGCGAGCGTTCCGCGGCGGCCGCCTTCCTCTCCCTTTTGCTCTTCTTTTTTCCCCTCTGGGGCACTTGCGGCCCCGGTGGCGGCGGATTTGACGCGGCGGGCCGCTCGTGCCTTAGGGGAGGCTTCTTCCCCGCGTCGGGGAAGTACTTTGCCGCCATCTCCGACTGGAACCGGGCGAATTCTCTGGCCATGAGGGCCATTTCCCGGGTTCCGTCGGAGACGGCGGAGGCCTGCGGCGGGGCATCCGCGGGTTTCGCGGGGCCCAAAGCAGCCCTTTCTGCGCCAGCCTTCTTCTTTTTTGCAGGCGGCGGCGCCACCGGAGGAACAGAGTCCCCCCGGGATGTCCCCGCCGCCTGCGATTTAGGCGCCTCCAACCTGGCCGACATATCAGCCATCTTGGCCCGAAGCTCCACGTTCTCCTGAGCGACCTCGATGATCCGGGCCGACAGCCCCGTCATTTGAGACCGGAAGCTTTCATTCTCCCGGTCCTGGGTGTCGGCCCTGGCACACAAAACGGCAAGTTTGTCGCGTATCGAGGCGGCGTTGGAACGAACCGTCTTCGCGATTTCGGCTTTTGTGCATTTCGCTAAGCCGACGGTTCGCTCCATATTTTCGAGCGCCTCGAATATTTCGGAGCCAATCTCTGTGGAGTTTGGCTCCGAAGGCTCCTCCTCATATCTTACGGCGCGTGTAGGCCGTTTTTTTTCGCCCCCAATGTTGACAGGGCTCCGCGGCTTGCGCTTACGCGCCCGCACTCCCTCTGATACGGCGGAGACGGCGGACATAGCGCTATCGCTATCTCCGCCGCCGTCCGCCGTCCTAGTCTTTTTCGTTATCAGGGGAGAATTGGGCCTCTTGAATTTGAGGACAAATTCTTTCCCCTTTGTTACGTCCATGTTGCAGGAAGACGAGCGGGAACGCCCAGAGCTGGGCTCCCCCTCGTTTCCTTCTTCACCCCTCCAGAAACGTCCGGAGGTAGGTGGATTGTCCGATCCAATGTTTGTAGGGGTGCCGGCTTCAGCCGTGACACCCGTCTCGCCTTCCTCAATTTGGTTGCCCCTTGCGACAACTTGGCAGTAGGTGCCCCCCTCACATACGGTGGGGCTGCCTGGCGGGATTCCGCCAGGGTGGGATTCCCCAGCCGCGTCGCAGCTGGGACCCACGTGAGGACATTTGTTTTCACTAGATGCCATTTTTTTTAGTACTTTTATTAACGAGGGGGAGTTCCCTCGGCTTTTTTCCCTCCTGCCCAGGGGTGAGCTCCCCTAAAGTGATGCCCTCGGGTCCGACCTCCGCGTCGAACATGCATCCCCTCGCCGGGCATCAGAACTTGGGATTCACGGATTTTTTATAGTGGTTTACTCCACGCGGTCCGACGACCCCCGCGCCTCTCAATGAGGGTTGCGGGCAGGGCCGAGCGGCGGGGTCTACGACCCACGGTCCGTCGCCCCGGAGCGCCTTCCTCGGAGAGGACCGAGTGGGGGGGTTAGCAACCCCTGGTCCGTCGCCCCTTCCCTCCTCGAATACTGGGACAGGCCGAGCGGGGGGTTCACAACCCCTGACCGACGCCCTGTCCCGCGCTCCTTCGTTTCGGTAGGGCCGAACGGGGGGATTCACAATCCCTGGTCCGTCGCTCCCACCCCGAAACACGCTGCAGGCCGAACGGGGAGGTCCACGACCCCTGGTCCGTCGCCCTGAGCCGTGGCAAACTGCCACCCTGCACGGTAGCGTCGCACTCTACCCTCTGATACGCAGAGGGTAGGCGGAGCTCCACAATGTGATTTTTTATAGAGGTTTTCTTCCTCGCGGCCCCTTTGCGGCGGCCATCGTCCCAGCCCCACGGACTGGATTACGATTTCACCACTGGTGTCAGACTCTCAGCCGGGACCCGACGGAATTTACTCCGCCAGGTCCCGCCCAGGGAGCACCGGCCCGGAAGGAGCGTCCGGGCGCTCGTGGAGGTGGTCTGACGGCGCCCCCCATATATTGACACCCTAAAAGTTGTCTCAAAACCTACATATGGTAGGGTGTACGCAACTATTAAATTTTAAGGTCAAAAGTCACAAAAATCGGTATTTTGCGCTTTCTTCGTAAATATCTCATTTCCAATGAGATTTTTGCTATATGTATTATGTATCAATATTGTAAATTATTAAATTCTCTACAAATTTTGATTTAAAAATTTTTTTTTTACGGTGAACCGTTTTAGGGTACAGCGCGGAGAGCTCGCAGTCACAGGACCACTTCAGGTCAACCAGTGTCGAAAACGAGCCATATATAGTTGTTGAACTATCGATAAATCAATGACTATAAATATTTGTCAATTTTTACATAACTTGAAATTATACCTTAACGTGGAATTATCCCAGAAAATTGTATTTAGCAAATCGTCTGGAGCAGGTGGTAAAATTGTCAATGGGCAACGGCAACGGCAACGGTTAGAAAGTTTGAACTGATAATATACTGGTGGAATATTTGAAAACTGTCCAGGTTTATTAGGTTTTGTAGACTTGACATAACGTTTTAGTTATAAAGGTACTGTTTTCATATACTTAAAGATTTTGTGGTTTACGTTTCTAGAAGTCGGTTTAACTTTTTTTTATAAGTAATTTTTTATTGATACGAATGCAAGTTGTCATAACTTGCATTCGCAACCAAAAGAATGACTATTGCATTCGTTTCGTATATCAATAAGTGACGTAATTTTTATTGCAAAGAAAAATAAAAATTATAATTCGTTAATTAAGGTAATGTAAGTATTGTATTGGGTACATGGTCAATGATGAATGCGCTATCCTTCACGCCTACCAACATTCATTATCTAATATTAGAAATTCTAACATTTAATCATATTTTTTAATAACCTTTTATAAGTTAAGAGTTCTTACCTAAAGACGTTGAATAAAACTTATTTAAGAGTTGTAGTAACATTCTTATCCCTATTGAAATAACATTTGGTAAACTATTTAGAAAAAAAAATATAATTTTTCAATAATTTGGGTATGCAGGGCAATAAGAAGTCTTTGAATTGCTATGCTACCTACAGCTAATTCAAAAAATCAAATGAAAATAGCTGATTTGCAAAAAAAAAAATAGTTAATAAATAAGGATATTAAACTTAATAATAAGTATAGTTGAATTCCATATAAAAACACGAGCGCTTGAGGAAATTTCCTCCGAGGAATAATAACACAGGGGCGCAATCGCCACGAGATGCCCGAATCCAATTGTGAGGGCTGTCATGAGAAGAACTGGGCAAGAAAGCCATGTGCCACATACACTTTTCAAATCATGTATCATAGAAAACAAATAAAAATATTATACGTATATATTTATATCGAGGGTGTTGTGACTGAACTCACTTACTAACATAACATTATATGATCTTATTTTATTGCAAATGATATTTTGTCTTTTTTATTTGTTAGTTCCAGAAGATTCGAACATATTTATTTATTTCTTACTTTGTTCAATATACCTACTAATCGCTTGGTATATTAGTATATTATATAGTAGAACGTCTTCAATTAGTAAACTTAGATATCACACCAAAAAAACATGCTGATTTCTAATAACGTTGCCTCTATAAAATCGGGAACTCGGTATTCTAATCCTAATTAATTAAAGAATTAATGTGTTTCCGATGGCTGACAAATGAGCCCACAAGTTACAAAACAAAACAGAAACCTCTAAAGTCATAAGAGTCATCCAGGACAAGGTTATGAATATAGATATATCCAGTATGAACTAAAACCAGTACCAACCAATGCCGGTACTTAATGGTTCTTGAAGTCCCGGAATCATTGCAACAAAACACGTGTACACACCGTATCAGATATAGCAGTGTGTTGGTCGTAGCTCGTGGCTAGTTTCACAACTGTCCATACTGACACACTTCAACTTAATTATCTTGAAATAGTTACGTAAGGCTGTACAATTACATAGATTAACAAAATTATGTTACACCCGATGACTTCGCTTCGACTTGCAATAATTGCAAAAGATCTTTGGAAATGTAGTATTGGCTATTTGTAAAAAAAAAATGACAATATTGTATTGTAAGATATACTTATATAGTTTAACTACTAAAAAGATTAGTGCTCCGCTCTTACTGATCATAGCGTGGTGATATATAGCTAGCTAAAGATTGTTTTCAATTTAAACCAGTAATTCCCGTGATTCAAACCAACAAACTAGCTCTTCAACTTAATAATATAAGTAGGATACCAAAATAATTTTGGTGCTGGATTTACTTGTCTAATAACATCGCGACGAAGCTCAAAAATAAGAACTTTCAAACGATTTAGCAAACGGTAATATAAAAAAAGAATGTTTTCAAGATGGATTTTAAATCGGTAATCAAAAATACAAATTTTAGGCAACAAGAAAAATCTACATATATTTAACATAAGTTACAAATAAATAATTATGGAATACTTCATTTAATGTTCGAGCTCTGAAAATACGGTCTTTTAACTAACCAATGTTGGGGAATCTCACAATAGTTTGAGAATCTCTGACCTAATGAATCATGTTTCATCGTAAATGTCGCAGGTGTGATGAAACTATTATATTATAATATATCTCGTTATGTAACTAACTATAATGGCGCAGTGGTCGAGCACACGTCTTCTGATCCAGAGGTCCGGGTTCGATTCCAGACATTGGCTCACACCAATGACTTTTCGCAATTATTTTCGGAAGTTATGTGTGATAAATATCGATGACTGAAAAACTTTGTGCCCGGTATGGCAATAGGTTCGCGACCTATTCCATTTGGGACGTAAACATAACGGCGAGACGAGGCTTAACAGCCGCTGCCTACACCTTCGAGTAAAAAAAGGCGTGAAGTATGTTTATAACATATCTCTCTCATTTGTGAGTTGCGCTATTTTTATCAAATTTATAGCTTCAAACATTACTGGGTTTTAAATTATAAATACCTGTTGCGTGTCCATTGAGCGATTGGGTGAAGGGCTAACTATATGCTACCGTAAATATTTATCCACAAATAATCACATATTATATATATACAAACCCAAACAAGACCGTTGCTTCAAAGTAGTACTCAAAAATCTTCACCCTACTACAGATACGGATGAAATAAAAGCTGAACTAGAAATGCGAGGACATAAAGTCAGCAATATCTGGAATGTCAAACAAAGAATTACTAAAAAACCATTACCGATACATTTTATAGAAGTAGAAACTAATAGTAACAATAAACAAATCTATGATATCAAAAGTCTTCTACACTGCAAAGTTATCATAGAGCCACCAAGACCTAAACGGGACATCCCACAATGTAGCAATTGCCAACAATATGGGCATACAAGGAAATACTGTCACAGGAAGCCCAAATGTATAAAATGTGCCGGAGACCACGCATCATCAAACTGCGAACGTAAAGAGAGATCAGACTCAGTGAAATGTGTACTTTGCGGTGGCAACCACCCTGCAAATTATAAAGGCTGCGCAGTGTACAAGGAACTCCTAAAAATCAAATACCCTACTCAAACAGCTAAATACCACCATAAAACACGATTCGAACATCAACCGGGTCACGTAGAGGCTGCTACCACTACTACTAGGCAACAACATAAACCATCATACAAGGAAGTATTAATATCCAATAGATCTCCAATACACCAACCTGCTAGTAGGCAGAATCCAAAAGAAACAGCAGAAACTCAAATAAGTAACAATGATTGGAAAGTAATGGTGAATAATATGACGCAACTAATGCAACAATTAAATACAATGACAAATCTCCTAATGGAAATCATGACCAAACTGACAAATTCCATTCATTAAAAATAGCCCTCTGGAATGCCAATGGGCTGTCACGTCATGTTCTCGAAGTGGAGACATTTTTGAACATGAATAAAATTGATATCTTCCTAGTATCTGAAACACATTTCACAAATAAAAGTTATCTCAGAATCGACAATTACAAATTCTATCAAACAATGCATCCAGATGGCACGGCTCACGGAGGATCAGCAATTCTCATCAAGAATAATATTAAACATCACGTGATTGAGCCATTTAAAACTCCTGAGATACAAGCTACTAGCGTTGTTGTTGAGGATTGGCGGGGGTATCTGACGGTCACTGCACTATATTCGCCACCAAAACACGTTATCAAAAAGGAGGGCTATATCAATTTCTTCAAAACGCTCGGACCACGATTCATAGCAGGTGGTGATTATAATTCCAAAAATACGCAATGGGGCTCTCGCTTGACAACTCCTAAAGGACGTCAACTGCAGGCTGCTATAAATGATTTACACCTAGAAACAATATCCAACGGGGAGCCAACTTACTGGCCAACTGACCCAAAAAAAGTCCCTGATTTGGTAGATTTCAGTGTCACTAAAGGAATTCCTAAGGAATGCTTCACGTGTAGTTCACTCCAAGACCTCTCATCAGATCACAGTGCAGTGCTACTGGAGGTTTTCCAAGAATTCGCAACAGTAAAACCCATAGCAAGGCTACATAACCGTAGGACCAATTGGGATATATTCCGTACCATAGTCGAGACTAAGATTAAAACCAACCTGCCACTTAAAACAGAAGAGGACATTATGATAGCCGTCGAACATTTCAACGAGTGCGTCCAAAATGCTGCCTGGAAAAGCACTCCAGCTACTAAATCAGTCGTGGAACCAGGCTGCTCGAAGACCATTCGTCAACTAGTAGCCGAAAAGAGACAAGCCCGTAAATTATGGCAAACCACTAGGTACTACAGGGACAAAACACGACTGAACTACTTAGCTGCTAAACTTAAGAGACTAATACATGCAGAAAGAAACGATAACGTCCAAAACCATCTGCGTAATCTGGATGCTACGGTTGCTAGTGACTATTCCCTTTGGAGGGCAACCCAAAAAATAAAAAAACCCATTGCCGCTAATCCACCGATACGCAAAAAAGACGGATCCTGGGCAAAAAGCGACCTTGAGAAAGGTATAGCCTTTGCCTCTCACTTAGCTGACGTCTTCGTACCAAACGTTACCCAGAATGCGTCGAAAATCAACAGCGAGAAACTCACAAGATTTCTTAGTGAACCTTACCAACTTGACCTACCAATTAAAAAGATTAAGATAAACGAGGTTAATGAGGTAATAGGAAATCTAAAACAACATAAAGCCCCGGGATATGATTTGATTACGACAAAAGTACTGCGCGAAATACCTAATGTGGCATTGCGCTTTTTAACCTACCTGTTTAACTGTATACTGACCAGAGGCATTTTCCCACCTCAATGGAAAGTGGCTCAAGTTAAAATGATTCTTAAACCCGGTAAACCATCCGAAAACACATCTTCCTACAGACCCATTAGTCTACTACCTATACTGTCGAAAGTTATGGAAATACTTTTCCTAAATCGATTGAACATTGTACTAGCAGAACGTAGGATCATACCTGACCACCAATTCGGTTTTAGAAAGAAACACAGCACGATAGAACAGGTGCATAGACTTGTAAACGAAATCCACAAGGCTTACGAAAACAAAAAATATTGCTGTGCTGCATTTTTGGACATATCGCAGGCCTTTGACAAAGTTTGGCACAAAGGTTTATTGTACAAAGCGAAAAAGCTACTCCCAATAAACTATTACATCTTTTTAAAGTCATATCTTGACGATAGATTGTTTTACGTTAAGCATGGAGAAGAAATAACTGGACTATATAGAGCTTACGCAGGAGTGCCACAAGGAAGCGTACTTGGCCCTGTTCTTTATCTCGTGTTCACCGCAGACTTACCAACGACAGATGGCGTTGTAATAGGTACTTTTGCTGATGACACAGCAGCTTTAACAGCGCACGATGAACCAGCCCAAGCAAGTAACATGTTACAACGCTCTCTCGACAATATCACAGAATGGTTGGATACCTGGAGGATAAAAGCAAATGAAACTAAGTCAGTGCAGGTGACTTTTACGACCCGACGAGATACATGTCCCCCTGTGACACTTAACAAAGTACAGATACCCCAAGCAAATGAAGCCAGATACCTTGGGATTTACTTGGATAGACGCCTAACCTGGAAAAAACACATTTTCACAAAACGAAAAGCACTGGGTATACAATTGAGGAAGATTTACTGGATGCTCGGAAGAAAATCACAAATGTCATTGGAGAACAAACTACTCTTATACAAATTTATCTTGAAACCAGTCTGGGCCTATGGAGTCCAACTCTGGGGCACATCCTCCAATTCAAACCTTGAAATACTCCAAAGATTTCAGTCCAAAGTACTGAGAATAATCACAGACGCACCATGGTTTATAACAAACCAGCGATTACACCACGATCTTCAAATCAGAACAGTTCGGGAGGAGATTGAACATACAATGAAATCATACAGGAGTAGACTAGATAATCACCCAAACATCTTGACTGCGCACTTGATGAGTGAAGACTCAACTTTTAAAAGACTGAAAAGGAAGTCCCCTAGAGATCTGTAGAAGTTGCTGTACATAAAGGGAGCAGTCACCGGACTGATGGCCCTTCAAGACTAATTTAAGAAATCCAAACAGATGCTGAATGTTCACTGAAACAGATTGCAAAATTTACATGTATAAAAAAAAAAAAAAAAAAAATATATATACAGTAGTGATAAATATTCATGTTTTGAAAAGAGTATTTTGGCGCATAACTCGGAATCGGGCCGCTCGTGGTGAATGTGTCCGTTTTCTTATTCCACGGAGGCACTTTAGTCGAGTGTCGTTTGATCTTTAATTTAAAGTTTAGCGCAATAAGAAGAATAAGTAGAATAAGTAGTAGTAGTAGAATAAGAGAATAAGTTACATCAACATATTTATCGCAGAAAAGGTGTTTGCACCCCTAAGATGACCAAAGGGCAAGGGTGGCAACATCGAAAACTATATAATTCTATTGATCTCCAGAAAAATAATCATGTAACATTTCAATAGAATATATGAATATGAATTCATGACTTTTTATTTCACAGTTAATTATATTTCCCTTTCAGATCACATCTGCAGTCATGTCTCGTAGGACCACCAAACGCTTTCTGACCGTCGCCGATGATTACAAGTTTCCATTGTCAGCGGAAACTAAGAAAATAGCTGAGGATGAGCTCAGGGAGACGGAGAGCTCCAGGTCGCAGGCCCTCGCCGCAATCAGGAGCTGGATGGAACAAAATCCGAAATTCATGGCTGTAAGAATGGGTGAGTGTGAACCGATCTTGGGTTGGTTTTTCTACAAAATTGGAAATGTTAAAAAGTTAAATTGAAAGTAATAAATAATAAGTATTAAAATTTAAAATTAATTAATAAAAAGCTATTAAATTCCAAGTTCAATACTGACTCTAGTGATAATATTTCTTTGATGAACATCTCATAACTTCATACCTTTTAGTACCCGAAGATGTGGGCAGCCTCGACTCGCCGAATCGTTACATTACGCCCAAATAGAATAGTTGACTTATTGCCATACAAACAAATGAACAAAGTTGTCACTCATCAATATTTATCACACATAACTTCCAAAAAGAATTCCTTAATATCAGTGTGAGCCCCTAATCGATCCCACGACTTCTGAATCAGAAGCAGGTAATTCGACTACTGGACCACCGAGACTCCCTTTGTGTACGATATTTTTTTATATTTATTACAGATTCAAATTTCCTGCTACGTTTCCTCCGGGCCAAAAAGTTCAGCGTGCCGATGGCGCAGGAATCTATCGAACGTTATATACTGTTACGCCAATCTTGGGGTATAGCTTTCAACCAGCTCGATTACAAGCTACCAGTTATGATGGAATTACTTGAGTTGGGGTAAGAATACAGCCTAAAATTAATGACGATTATAATACTTCATGTTACGACGACACAATAGAAAGAACAGAGTATTACTTATAAAAATTTCAATACTTTACAGACCAGCGATATTTTTCTATTAGAGCTAACTTAATTGTCCCTAGTTAAGGTAGTATCATATTCACATCAGACCACGTGGTTGGAAGCATATAGTTTTTGCCTTCAGTATAATAGATTATTATATAAGACAGGTATTTATATTATCATTTTTTTTATTAATTTTCTGTATTTATTACTGTGAAGTGCAATCATTCTAATAAATAACTCCACACACTTGTTATCATTTCAGAATCAATAGGTACTTACACTTTTGAAGTGAAACTTCTAGTCTCTCTTTGCAATCGTTTAACGCTTTTAACGCCCCGGTGCGGCCATAAAAGGTAACTTAAAAAAGTAGATATAAACCGGTCAATATATTTATCTACTAAGAAAATTTCTTAAGCGTGATTTTTTTGATTGACATTCAAATACCATCTTTCAAGATGGATTGAACAACGATCACTTGAGATTTAATTCGGTAACAATTACTTTCAAAGCAAAGTTTATACAATCTTGTGGTGCAATAGCAGAGTAGGTGTCAGTCATAAGATGTACGGGTTCTGCAACATCATTAAGAGCTGCGCAATGTTCTCTCCACTGCAGTGTACAATTGCTCAAGCTATTCTCATTCCCATTCTTGACTATGCAAATGTCAGCTAATTTGATTTTAATTTAAATCAACGTAACAAACTAAAACACCTTAACAGTTTCATGGTTATTATATTGGGATTGGTCCAATTATTACACAACAATAAGCTAGGGCAAGCTAGAGAGAACAGAGGGTGATAAGGCATGATTCTTAAATACCAAATACAACTTTCATAAGATGCCATGCACGTTTAATGGATTTTGAAGCTTCTGATATCGCCGTCCGCAAGGAGACGTTAATGCTTTTGATATTATTAGAGATAAGTCTATAAGGTACTCTACTCGGTATGCCTAGTACCTAATATTAGTACTGTACCGGTACTATATGTACTCTCCAAGGAATGTTATATAATTTTTTCTAAATTATTTCCAAGAAGAACAACAGGTAAAATTATAACCGACTTCTGAATGTATTCAATTAATTACGCATTTGAAAAAAGAAAAAGTAGATATACCTAAGATGAAATAGTAAAAATGAAATATTATAGGAACTTGTAGGACAATTATTATTTATAGACCTACTAACTACCAGAGAGTACAAAAATAATAGGCTATCGCTAGTCATCCAGCTAACCGGATGAATAAATTTAATTATTCGTCCGATTGTCGGATGAATAAAATAATTTAATCGTCCGACAAAATCAAATTATTATTTTTTCATTATTATTATTTATTCTCCTACCGATACTAACACCGAAATCGGTGTTATTGGTACCTCTAGGTCTCCCTTTTCTTTTAATCGCAGGTTGAATGACAATGTTGGATAACATCTCGATGAATTAAGAAACCTATACAAGTCAATGCAATATTTTCAATTTTTTCGTTCTTGGTGTACTTCCAGTTACTGTTGTTAGTTTTTGTATGATCGTTTTTATTTATCGCTGAGATGTCGTCAAAAATTAAAAAAAAAAAAACCTAACTAACCTAACTTTTTTTTGGAAACATTTAATACATTATTTAGTCAACCGTTTACCGGACGATTAATTTATTTTATTCGTCCGATAATCGTACGAATGATTAATTTTTTTCATCCGATTACTGGACGACTAGACACTTTGAAAATAATATTCTTTGAAAATATAACAGTTGAAATTCATCGTCTACTTAATACTTTCTTGCTGTTTTGTTTGTATCTACACGCAAAGGGGTAGGTAGTAGTAATTTTAAATAAATAACAAAAAAAAACATTTTATCGTATTGGTGGTCTCGAGTCGAATAATTTAAGAGTTACCTAGATATAAATTAATTTTTTTTTTGCAGATACATATTTGTGAGTCCATTCAAAGACAAAGGAGGTCGACGTGTTGTCATTTACAGACCTGGTATATATGCATATTTTAGTATCATCATCACCATCATCATCACTATTCAAGTATTTTTGTTCATTTCCTTTACGTAAAGAACTCAAAAAAAAATTTTCGCGTCAGCGAATAATTACTAATCTTTAAAATAATGGATTTAGTTGTCATTGTAATATTTTTAAATTCATGGTAATTGGAGAGCGATGAGAATAAATATAGGTCGATGGACATATCGGGAGAGGAAATCAGAAATAGAAATGGATGGATTGTTTAAGAGGAGTGTTAGAAGAGAATGAAAAGTTGTGCCGATACCTAGGGTGGGATAAGAGCAGAATAATGATGATATAATGTCTTTGAATTACATACCATTACGAAAGTAAATTACATAGTCTTAAGCCCGAATACTGAACCACTACTCAAATATATAAGCGCTACTTATGCGTTGAAGTAGCTGTCACATTAGACAGAATACGTGAAATTTGAGCAGTAAGTAGCACATTATTGATTGTAAGATTTGAGTGGCGGTTCAGTGTTCGGGCGTTAGTCAGTTAGTTAGTAGTCTTTCCTCTGAGTTTCTTAGTCTAACTTTAATATTAATTTATATTGCATCATTAATATTGGAGATGTATGCTGCAGGTATTAAGTAGAAGTGTAAGAACAACAGCATATTGGTGTATTCCAGGTAAGAAGGGATAGAAGGCTGAACAGATTGCAAGATTTAATTTAACAACGAAAGTAGGAAATGATGAAAATAATTACGATATTAATCGTAATTATTAGAGATGTAACGGATATCCGGTAACTATCGGATATCCGGCCTATCCGGCGGCCCTTGTATCCGGCCGAATAAAAAAAATTGGATAAAAAAACTATTTATAAGTAATTATTGCTTTATTTAGTTAGCTTTAGTATCACTTAAGAAACATAATAATTAGATAATTTTTTTAATCACACAATACAAAATGAATATAATAGAAAGAAAATCAATTAATTAGTACTCATACAGCACTAAGGGCAAATTATGGTGAATAAATACTTAAGCCATTTCACTTATCTTCATTATTAAGGCCAGCTTCAGTAAAAAGTCTTTCGGTGTACACACTGCTGCAACGTGCTGAAAGATTGATCTTGGCAAACTTTGTTAAATTTGGGCGCTGTTTGCCATTAGCTGCCCACCAAGAAGAAGGGTCACGATTGCGATCAATTCGCACTCACTTGAGATAAAAATCCAGCTTACAGGTTATCGCGTTTCTTTCTTCACGAAAAGACCTGAATCTAACCGAGTCCACCAGATCGTTCGCGCGCCGCCTACGCAGTGTGCAATGCACCAAACGGCTAATTTCCGCCGAATATCCGGCCAAACTACTATCCGTTACATCTCTAGTAATTATTTTCTCATATCAAAGTATGCGGTTTTATTGAGAGTCAAATTCACTTCATCGCAGCTCACTATTAATAAACCTCTCTTCTGATTCTTCTACCTGCTTATATTACTCATGCAGTTCACCAAATCCAAGGTTATCTATAAATGTGTAGCTATAATAAAATATAGCTCAGATATACTATACTCATAACACACACCTTTACTCAGCACACTAACTCCTCCTCTAGAAAGGAACCCCTATAAAAAGGGGCTGCACATTACAATGATTTTCGTAAGACCCTGACAATATCCGTTTATGTATAGGTGTATTCGACCCTTACAAGTATACGAACCAGGACATGTGCCGTATTATGGGCACATGTTACGAAACTCTACTTGAAGACGAAGAGAACCAGATACGCGGTCTGATCCACTATGCTGATGGCAGTGGCGTAACCTTCCCACATCTGACGCTCTTCACACCCAAGGAAGCTGTCAGAATTGTGAAGAATGGAGAGGTATGAAAACATTCCATTATTATTAGGTACATATGCACATAATGATATTTAATATTGATAATTTTACTAATTTTTAATGCTGTAATGTTATGTACAGATAAAATAATGTTTTGATAAATGGTTTCCTATAAATTTATCTATTGTCAAGCTTCAAATGCTAAAATAGCTCGAAAATGTCTTTTTTATCGTAATAATCTTAATACTAAATTTGTTATTCTGGTGTATAATGTATATCAGGTATTGTAAAATTTTATCAAATTCCATTCAGTAGGTACCTACTGAATGGAATTTTTTGAGTTAAAGAGCGACAAACATCCTCAAAATCATAAAGACTTTAGCGTTACATTTATAATGAATTTATAACGTATTTATAATGAACTAATGAGCCGGCGAATTTTGTTTCTCTCTATCTCTATCTATCTGAACTCAATCTATTAAAACAAACTGCATCAAAATTTGTTGAGTAGTATCAAAGATATATGTAACGATGATTAATATTCATTGTTGACAGCGCACTATGCCGATGAGACACAAGGAAATTTATGGCATCAACGTACATGCCACTGTCAAATTCGCTCTTGACTTCGGCATGGCACTCATATCGGACAAGATTAAAAAGCGCGTCAAGTTATACAGCGCCATGGAAGAAGTTGAAATTGACAAGAAACTGTTGCCGAAGGAGTACGGTGGTGTGATGCCAATGAGGGAAATGATAGGTAAGTTGATTGTATGCTAGTTTGTAAGTATACCCTCTTTTTAGGGTAAGTAAGTTTTATGGGTACGATATACAGACAAGGTCATGAAAATTTCTTTTACCTAAGTAGTTCTTTTTTACACGATAATATTAACGCCTGGGAAGATATCACAACTTAAACCGTCTAATGTTCTAATCCGGAATTTTCTCTAGCACATTATCTACAAAAAAAATATGCAATATTTCTAAAAGTAAAGTTTTAGGCTTAAACAAAAAATCTCAAAAACATTCGTGCGCATAAAGCACATAAAGAATTGCAATTTAAGAAAAACCTCCATAGGTCTAGAAAGAAAATATCGAATACTTTAGTGACAGTGGTAGACCTAAGTAGTTCGCTGCATGAATGGGCCGGCTCATGCTGCGTTTCGTTCGGTGAGAGAGGTATCCGGAGGCCCACCTCCTTTCCCCATACTACTCCCTTAAAGGTCGGCAACGCAACTGTAACACTATATGTGTTGCATGTGTCCATGGGCGGCGCTGGTCACTTACGATGAGGTGACAGGCATGCTCGTTTGCCCTCCTATCCTATATATATAAAAAAAAAACTTGTATTAATATTTTGGGAATATTTTACAGATTTATGGAAACAAGAACTAGAAAGTAAACGAGACATATTATTACTCAATGACAAGATGGCCGTCAGACTAGAAATGTACAGCGAAGCGGCACGCGAAGGCGCTATATCAGCACTTAAAGCTGGAGCTAACACCTGCGCAGGCGCCGATGCCGTAGGCGATGCTATGAGAGGGCTCACAGGCAACTTCAGAAAACTAGAAGTTGATTAGAATATCATAATTGTAATATTTAGACTGATTAGGTAACACAACAAGGCTCGAGCGAAACTGGTTTGATATCCCTTATAACTATACTTCCAAACTAAAAAGAAATATGAATGTATGATGTTATAAAAAATGTAATTTATTTAATAATATCTATAACTTATATACATCAAGTTAACAGAATCAAACCGGTTAATAAAACGAAAAAAAGATCGCCCAGCCTTGAGATAGTTGTTAATGAATGATAAAACTGATTTTAAATAAACTGTATATATATTAATTAACGACCAGGGGTCCAAAATTCACAATTGTATAATATAAAATTATACGTGTGTGTGTGTGTGTAATTTTGGTGATGACAACAAAAACTCTGAGGTTGGTGACAGTAATCGATTGAATTGTTTCGAGATTGTTCTGATGATCTTGAATAATAAAGTGGCAATTTTATTTTTACAAGTTTTATTTTTGTAACTCACATTTTTCTACCCGCTGGTAGGTGGTTGTCTGGAAATGTTTATCGTATTTAATATCAAAAGGTCAACCTTTATAAAATAACGAAAGTAGATTTTATTTCCCATCTTCGGTACCCCGTACCTGCCAAAGTAACCATGATCCAAAGTAACCATGGTCCTTCCCCTGCATAGAGACTATTCGGTCAACATTACGTTCGGACTTCTGTGTATCTTATACTTCGTGTTTATCAGATATAACTTTTCATAAGCAAGCAAGCAAGCTTTTCATTGCTTTGAGCCAAAATTCACTATGATCCCAAGACTTCTTGATATAGAAGTGAGACGCTCTTGGGGACAACTTTTGGGTCTTGGGAAATGGTGCCAGTTGTAAAGCTCACCATAAGAATTATTGAAGTGGCTGGCATATTTCATTCGTCGAGACAAGGCATGGGGCTTCATAGCGCCGGCAACTAAAAGCGTATAGACACACTAATAAAACTCCTCAATATTTTAGTGATTTATTATATAAAAAAAAACCATTCGCTAGTGTTAAAAATCATTACGCAGTTTTCTTTTTCATATCATCACATCATCTAAATAAAACATAATTATACAAAAATGCAACATCATAAGTACATATTACTTTTTTTTTAGTTTCTTGTTTATATTATGGCACGTAATATTAATTGAACAATATAGTAATAATATCCATAGACTATCTATCCAGTGTCTCATCATAGCTCTACAATTTAATGAACTAAAACAATAACTCGAGGTTGCTCTAAGGTACGTTATGAACTTGATCGGTGCGAGTTGCTTTTACTACAAATACAAAAACCTATCTGCCTACTTGAAAATCATTAACACTATTTTTTTTTATTTACTAGTGGTTGCCCGCGTCTCCGCCCACTTGTAACCATTTGCTAGAGCCACATTTACGGCAATGCATCCAGTGTACCTATAACTTTTTTTTCTCAAAATCGAATTGAAGCAAATACTATAAAACGTGAAATAATCCAGTGCCACGCTTTAGGTAGATCTAAAGCCTAAACTTAAGGTTTTCCCGTTGGTTAAGGTAGTGAGCGAATAAGATTACAAGTGATCAGAATATACGGACGAAATGGCGGGCAGCGACTAGTTATATTTACGTATCACGGTGGATAAACGCAATTTTCAAGTACATGAGCTTTTTTTTCAATAATGTGCGCAATAATTGCAACATAGAGACCCTGCAGCGTAACACTATATTCATACTTATTCTATACCATCATATAACCTTTTAAAATTATCATTGCTAAGTTTTTTTTTTGTGCAAACTCAACGGTGTTTATTAAAAGAAAAGAAAATAATGTGAGAGCCTTATAAATATTATATTAAAAATCGTCTTTATTGGCACAAAAACTTATTACTAACGCTAGGTTTTATAAAATCTTATAATATATTCAATCCTATATAATATATATCATAAACACTGCAAATTCAAATTGTGTTCACTAATCACTGATCAAATATCTAACGTGTATTTTTAATGAGCGGAATTTTGGCTATTATTTTACAGAAAATATAACTAAATTAAATTGTTAGATGTATTTGTAAATCTCGTGCGTTCATATTGCGATTGGCTTGCTTATTTTGCATCTTGGTGGTGATGACGTAGTTAAACAGTAAGTACTGTTCACAACGTTGACATGCGTGTACATCTTACTTTTGAATTATAATAATTGTTATTATTAAATTGTTTTGAATTGTTCATAATTTTGCTTTGTTATACTTTTGTTGTTAATTAGTAAGTATGGTTTACTCGATACAATAACTTACAACTGAAACTAGTTCTGATTCAGATAATATTACATATTAGCATCGAAGAATCAAGCGAGAATGACTATTGTTTATGTATATTGAGTGTATATTGAGAAGAATAGACTTCTTAAATTTTCGCAATTATTTATTAATTATTCAAAATATTTATTTCATATTATTATTATTAATTAATTCAATAAGCAAGTTACTTAAATGTTTCTGCTATCTGTATTTTATTGACTTGAATGACGTCACGCTTCTGTAATTATGACAAGTTTTCATCGCAATATCAACGTGCGGGAGTTATATCTACGTTAAAAATAAAACTGATTATGGCAAATGTCAAATTACGGTGCCAATAAATCAAAATGTTAATATTATCAAAACCAAGACGACCGTTCATTAAATGCTTTACGTATACAGGTCCAGGTCGTTATTGCTTTTTTCTGTACGCGTTAATGCGTTTAAGACACTTTAAAATTTTAATGTTTCAACTTTTAGAATTATACGCAATAACTGTTGTCTGTCTGAAAGAAAAACCAGATATGAACAGTGAATAAACGAGCAAATTATTTAACGTCGCCTTATAATATATTTATAGATTCAATAATAATAAAATTAATCTAAATCTCCTAAAAAAGTACATAGCTTTATATTAAAGAAAACTTAACTATATATACGCGTGTTGGCACAATATTTGGCATTATGAGAGTATTAAAACGAATTAGAGTTTGAACACAAATTTTGTACACGTTTATTTGTTGAATTATCACCATCGTCACTCGATATTTCTGCACGTTATAACAAAGCATAAAAAGTTTCACTTTTAATTAATTTCAAAGCACTTTTTTTTCTGTCATATTTAGAAATTCAAGCGAGGTCTTGTCTAGTTTTTACCTTATTACTTTATGTTTTAAATTAGTCAAAACATGCATTTTTTTTTCAACATGGATACCGCTAAAATTGTCTACGCCTATTGTATCCTCCTACAACTAATAGTATACCCTCACATATCGTATTTTAAATGTAAACCGTTTGGCAGTAAATAAGTTTAACCGGTTTTGTTAAGTATTTAACCGACTACACGGTAAAGAGAATTATAACTTTCGAATGTATTATATGTATATATATAATCATAATTATATTATTCATATCTTTTTTGCAGTGTGTAAAGAACGCATAGATAGATTCGATTTTAATTTTTCTTTCCGTTAAATACTCACTGGAACTTGAACACGAATTGCTCTGCTATTTTTTTTGCATAATCGAGTAAGGTACCCGCGGGTTATAAGGCCTATCGGACAATAAGGCCTAAGTAACAAAAAACGTACGAAATAGAGTAGCGGACACTTGAGGTTACACTCACACAAGCTCAGAGCGTATACAAGTCGCTGCGAAGTGGCAGGCGACCGCTTGCGCTTCTCCCCCCGCCAGTGTCGTCGAAATCATTCAGCGGGGTGGTCGCGCGGCACGAATTATAAAAATTGGCTTCAGTAAAACGTAAACGTTATTTTAAAGATATGATATTTTCAAACCTTTATTGACAGTCCATTTATTCATTAACGTATGCTTGTCCCTAGACTACCGTATTAAACAACTTGTAGTTATATAAAAAATATTATTATTTTTTGTAACCATGTGGTTGTCGGATATTAAGGCCTATAAAATTTTACTGTAGGCCTTATTATACTCCTTTTTTTTTGAACTGCTATGTAAGTAGGAGCGCGTTTTTAAAATGTTTGTTGGTGGGTGGTACGTGCGTAGTTGTTAATTTTAAATTAATTAATTCGGAAGCCTCAACACCTGATCGTGATCAAGAAAATATACCACCTCTTAATAGTGATCAACAGAAGAGTTCAGAATCTACTACTGGTTCACCATCAATTTTGGCACCGGTTCCAATACCCGATGTCTGCCTTACAAATATTTCACCTGTTGATTGTCTTCGACCTGCGACTCCAGAACAAACTAAGCAATCACCAGCTATAGCATCAACATCCACAGGTCAGGTCTCAAGAGAAACAACCGTGCAACGCAGCTATTATCGCACAATTTATGGAACAAGCTCCAGTTCAGATGAATCTGATGATGATTTACCTCTCAATCAGTTGACAAAAAAAAGAATTTATGATCTTATGCCTACGCCTGTTAAAGATCAACCATCCACACCGTCTGTTAGACGAAAAGCCATTAATTATCGAGGTACTCCAGTCACAAAAGATCTGTTTGATAAATATAATCAAGAGAAGAGAAATAGTAAAGAAGAGAAAGATAACAAAAGAAAGAAAAATAAACAAGACAAAAACTTTACTGATGTTGAAACAGGTAGAAAAGAAAGAACGAAGTTTAAAAAGGCTTTAAATCCTAAGAAAACTAAAGTCGTATCTGCAAAAAAGTCTACTACCGTCAAAGGGAAATCACAAAAACAAGGGAGTTGGTACTGTCATGCCTGCAAAGAAGATAGAAGCGACGCAATGCGGAAATGTTCTCGTTGCTCTAAGATGTACGACGAAGAGTGTGTCGGTTTGACTGCAGAAGACACTGATGACTTTCAATGTCCTGGTGGCTGTGAATAAAGCCAATTTATTTAATTTTCTAATACCACTATGATTCCTATTGCTTTATATTAATGATTATTGATCTCAAGAATACCAATTTACGTTGTATAAGTTGATTTTTAGATAGTTTAAAGTATAGGCCTTTTTACCCTACCCTAGTATAATAAGGCCTACAGACTGTGTTTTTTAAAAAGTTATATATTGTTTTGGTTTTAAGCTAGAGAAGCTATTTTTGGTTTTAACTCTGTAGTAATTGAACTATATGACTGATTACTATTAAAACTAGTTGATTATATTGGATATTTTTCATTTTATTACAAATCTCCCTTAGCTAGGCCTTAATACCCTCAGGTACCTTATTAATCGGCCTTAATATTTCAGTCGTAGTAGGTACGGTCAGTAAAAAAAAAATGTGTCTCTATAGTAACATAGTACCGTGTAATATTGGAGGTACCCATAGAATCTGTAAAATAATTGGTTTCTATTAATATATATCACTGAAGAGGGACTATAGTACGTCTATATAAATTCTATTTGCATCACAGTATAACGTAACGAATGTACACAGAAAAATCGAAATAATGAAAGTCAATATTCAGTAGTGTCCGACCAAAGGTCTATTTTCGGCCGTAGCCGAAACCGTAGCCGATTAATCGGCAATCTCCACAACATTCGGCCGAAGCCGAAGGTTTATAAACTCTTAGTAATTTAATAATTTTCTTTAATATTATCCACAGCTAAAGAAGAATATCGGCGTAAAGTGGCTCATGCCGCTTTTCTCTCGGTGATAGAGGTATCCGCACTGAACTAAGTGCAGTCCGGTCCGTAAGACACTCACTCTTTCATAACAGATCCTTTAATTCCTACTGTTCTCCTCCTCCTTCGGCGGGACCTTCGGCTTCGAACCAGAATCTGCCCGAAGCCGAAGATCTCGCCGAAGTTAGATTTTAGGCCGAAGGTGGCCGAAGCCGAAGCTTCGGTCGAACACTAATATTCAGTTAAAAATACAATGTCAGGTAATGCCAACTACAACATCAGCTAAACTTACCGAGAACACCATCTTTGGGCAGCGGATTTTTTTTTAAAACAACAACTTCTACAGGGGCAGGTGTTTGGGTTGACAATTAAGAGTCTATTTTTTAAATAAACTATTATAAAAACATAGTCCAAAACATCAAATTGAAAATAAGAATATTATAAAACTAAGTACATTATAATTAAGTGCAAAATTGTTTCTTTTTTAAGTCCAATTAGAGGTCGCCCTGAGCACCAGAGAATTAATTATTTATAATTTCGGTTCAACATTATTGAACTCATAATTAGGCTACGGACTAAAATGTTACTATTTACTAATATATATATAATACTATTTTTTTTTAATTACTTTCAACAAGTTTTTCAATGGAGTGAATATTGAAAAAACACATTTGAACATATATTTATTATTAAGTACACATTATCGCATCAATCATATTCATAACCTGGTCGACGAAATTGGTCACTGGATTTTTTATAATAACAAACATAACTTCACGCCATTGTTACCCGAAGGTGCAGGCAGCGGCTGTTAAGCCTCGTCTCGCCGTTATGTTTACGTTACGAAAACATTTTTTTATAATAAAGTTTATTTTTTCCATCTGGAATAGAATTAAGCACAATAGGCGGTCTCATCGCATACAGCGATTTTTTGCCAGACCACCTTAAACAAATATATTAGCTAAGCCGGCGAACTCTTGATAAGGGTTGGTGGTAGAACGTTGAAAGTAGGGTTGTACGTATTTATCAAAATGAAAACCCAAAAAAAAATATATAATGTGGCCCAATCAGGGGTTTAAACACCTAACAACCGGTAATTAAATCTGTTGAATCTCGCTAATATTTCGTCGATCAGATTATCAATTTTAAATTCAATGTGCAATAGAAACCGTCTATCTCTAAGTACCTATAATTTAATTAACCGGCATTTCACCAACAGGATTAAGTTTTTTTTAATACTGCTTACAAGGTAATTTCGCAACTGTGGTGCTTGTTTGGGGTTGTATAGTTGCTTAGTAAAAAAGGTGTAGGAACTAAGTCGATGCCCCGCCGCCGTAATCGACGATGAAGGGTCATACTTCTATCTTGCGCCAACACCGTTACTGAAAACAGTTTAAAAATGTTATGAAAAAGAATATTATGTGGACGACAGTACGCAGTCCGCTGATGCAAGTCAGAGCCGCCGCGGCCATATTGGTCTCGAATGCAATAGATGGACGAAAAAGTTTGAGTAGTATATTAAAAGTTTCACTTTTAACATGTCTAAATTCTACTGAATACACACTTCAAATTGAAATTGAATTTAAAGATAATTATGATTACCATATACCTGGTCTTGGCGCTCTAGGCAGCGTGAAGGTGTCCTTGGGTCAGACCCAGTATTGATTGCGTCTGAGCATGGGGTTCGTGGGAGCGACACCCTGAGTACGCACGGGATAAGCGGACTCGCTCGCCTCATAACTACTCCAGTCTTCAGCCTGTAATGATCCGTACTACGTATACGTTACTTAAAATGTAAACAAAAAAATAAAATAATCACTCCCGTTGACTATTGGCAAATGTTTAAATTCAATCAGATAACACCAAAATAAATATTTTTTTAGACAAGTTTAAGTTGAATATAAATATTAAAATAGTGTAAACTCACATCTGTATGGTCGTCGGTGCCGTAGGGGTATCGTGCGTTGAGGTCCGGCATTCCTGCGTCCGCCAAGGGCGTCACTTTACATGCCACACTTCCCGTGGAAGGCAGTGGGGTACTCGCGCCCGTATGTACAGATTGTTCCGATGAAACGTAACTGCAACAGACCATAAACTTTACTTCGAGACACGTTGGAACGAATGTTAGCTTTTGTTTTGTTTAATTAATTTACTAGTTGAACTTGAGAACTTTGTTCCGCCTCAAGAAGTAATAAATTTACGATTTTATTGAGTTTAATTGAAGTTATATAAAGGCGCGCGACGGTCTGCCGGCAGGTAACGCCGCACGGCACAAACGCTATGCCCCCACATTTTAAATTTGTTGTAGGTATGTACGAAAAAAACATTTAACTTTCATACTGTAAAGGGCCATATTAAATGCACAATGCATTTAATTGTATAGAAATTTACGCTGTAATGTTTAAAATTTTATAAAGCGAAAAGTCATTATTTATAAGAAAGTAAAGAAATAAAAATGCTCATTGTAGGTTATCGCTAAGAGATACACAACGACATCAACCATCGCAGATTTTTTGTAGACCTTTTAAGTAGAGTTCAACCAGCGTTTGCAATTAAAGCGCAAAACTTTAAATAATACTGATACTATATTACTATTAATCTATTATGCATGGATTAGACATACAGACCACCCTGTTAAAATTTGTTCCTATTAAAAAAAACACATCAAAATCCGTTGGCTAGTTTCAAAGATCTAAGTATATAAGGCGACAGACAGCGGAAAGCCACTTGAGTTTTATTATATGTAATGAAAGAATTAAATAAAATTTTACTGTTAATGACAACCTGGTCTGATATAAATGTCCCTGCGGAAGGTGATATTAGTAGCCTTAAAAATCAACAAGCGTATTTGAAAAGTGTAATGAAAGCGAGTGAGGTGTGTTAAAATCGGGCCTTATGGTGCTTTGTTGTCACTGTCTGCCCATCAAGGGACTAGGCGTGAAGATATGTAGTTATGTAACTGAAATAACAGGGGCAATGTGATAAAATAAGACTTACCGTTTTATCGGCGGTGTGACCTGTGACGGTGAGGGCATGAGATGGTCTGGGGGCCTGGGTAGAGGTATAGGAGCAACAGCACCCTGACTCTGCCCGTGTATCTTGACCAGCGCATTCTGATCGCGCATCAAGTAGCGACGACATTTCAACAGACCAAATATGAACACAATAGCCAGCACAGTCCCTGACAGTGCCATTAGAATCATCATGTAGTATGAGGCAGTGTCACCATTTGCAACCTAGAAATAGTAAAAATAAACTTTATTTAATTGATTTGAGCAATTATAATTATATGTTTGATTTTGCTAACGTTCTTTAATAAGACTTTAGAGGGAATGATTATAATTTAGATGACGGATACTATGTCTATTCAAACACCCCCAAGCTAGTTAATTACTCTGCTGTGCAGCTGGATATGATGACTGCAGATAAGGTCACAACTCTCTGATGGTGGTCATGAAAAATAATATAATCATTACATTAATGAAATACTTAAGCAACTCACCGGAACTCCTTCGTGGCTTTCTGGATCATTAGGGCCTGGCAAATTCTTCTTTTGCCTGTTCCCTATGAACATTCTAACATCACCGACAGCTGGCTGGAATATAGTGGCAGCTAATAAAAACCTAAAATTATCCTCTAACCCATTCAAATCGCTCACTTTCTTCTTGGTCACAAAATATATGACACCCGCTTTGACATCCTCGTGCGTAAAATACGCCACTTCTCTTTCTCTGGCGGTAGTCTTTTCACCAGAACTCCTTATTATCTTCTTGATTGTACCATATTTCGGTTTCTTCAACAGCGTATAAACTGGATCGCTGGCAGTCAATTTTGCTAGACCAGTGGCGTCCATAGTATTCAATGTTATTTTAGCTTTTTCCACATCTACCCGCAAATCCCCTAAAGTCATCAACGGTTGCACTATTACTTCTATACTGAAAGGCCGGGTGGCGTTACTGTTGTGGACGTATGCGACCAACTCAAAACTGTCATTCGCTGTTGTCATATCATTTTGAATGTAAATTACCACCTTCTCCGTCAAATCTTTGTGTGAGAAAGAGGAGACCGGTGTTCTACCTACATAATAATATATCATACCGTGAAGCGGTTGCCTGGTTATATTGTAAAGTATTTTACTTGTCTTCGCATTTGTTTCAACATATATCTGATCTGTGGTAATGGCCGCCACATTAGACCCTTGCTGTAAATGTATTGGATGTAACGATGTCGCATTCAGTATCACTGGTATAATATCTATTGTGAACACCGTGTAAGTGGGTTTGAATTGGCCATCCCACACTCTAAAGTAGAAAGTCGCTGTTTGCAATATACCCGAATGTTCATAAATAACTCTACCATTGTTTATGTCCTCTTGTGTGAATTTATTAATAGAATGAGCCTCGTCAAATGTTTGATTTTTATCGAGCATCACCATTCTGCCTTGAGTCGGTCCGCTTATAATGTCGTAAATAATACCAGACGGTCCAGTATCGACATCTTCTGTAAGTAAATCGTTCTTTGTTAGAGTATAGTTCTCACCCTGAACCACTTGTATTTGTGGAGCGTCAGTCAATAGTCTAAACGGTTGATCGTTCACTGGTATAATCTTTATTGGTATAGTTACGTTACATAAAAGTACGTATTCGGGCAGTAAATATAGGGACATATCGATTTTATCATTCAATGTATCGGAATCGTCATGTTTATAATTAACAACACCGCTCTCGATTTGCGATTGAGTGAGTGACGTCATGTACGGTTTCAATTCACCGTGCGCCGGTTGTGACCATTGCGCTTCGATCTGAGGTTGTCTTAGACCAGCTTGAGTCTCCAAATACCTAATCACATTGGTGACATTCACTTTAATAGCTGATTTATCACCTTCCTGCACTTTTATTTCAGGCACATACACGTATTTAGCGAGACCCCCGGATGATACGGATATTTCTATATTGAACAATTGATCTGTAAGCGGTTTTGCTAAATGTGCCTCGACGGTGAATTTGAACGAATCGTTTGTATACAAATCAGAGAATGGATGCGTGTGCTCGTAATATACTACGGAGTTATTTAAATCTTGCTGTGTGAACTGTTTTATTGTTCTATGATGATTTTCACCGTTGAGTATTATTAACCTTCCGAGTGTCGGAGCTCTGTCGACTTTGTACGTTATATGTCTGGTAGGATCTGAACATTTGGACATCAGCACCAAGTTGGTCAACGGTTCTCTCATCAATGGAAAAACGCGGAGATTTTGTTTTCTCGTCAACTTCAACGACACAGACTTTGTGGTTATTAGGAAAGTGATTTTAGTTAGTTCGTGTAGACCGTCTGTGACATTGAAAATCATTTTGCCTTTGGTACCATCTGAAATGGAAGTCATTTTAATAAGGGCATATTCCACAAATCAACATATAGTAGCGTAGTTTTCGTTTTTTTTACACACGATAGAACAATTTTATTCAGAATAATGTTCGGTTCGTAAAGACAGAATCAATACTTACTGATGTGTACAAACACTACTCTTCCGTTATCAATGTCAGCTTGAGTGAAATGATGCACTGCTGTATCGAGAGCTCCTTTCATCGCTATATATCCCGATACAATATCGACCACGTGCACCGTTACATTTTCTGGCGGTGTATCGATATCATTCACATCTGAAAAAATAAAATATGGATAACTATTTGATGACTTTTTATGCCTTTTTCTACCCGAAAGTGTACACAGCAGAAGTTAGGCCACAACTCGGCAAAGTTTTACGTTCCAAGTGGAATAGGTGGCGGTACCTATTGCCGTAAACCGGGCACAATGTAATCAGTCTGATCATGGTCACACATGAATTCTGAAAAGAATTACGCGTAGTCCACTTCTTGACTAAGAAGCGGGGTAACTCCAGAGCACCGAGACGATATAGTAATAGTGCATTCAGTTCTTATTCAATCAGATGAATGAACAATGAGTGAAATTGTTAATAATCTCAAATTATATTAAACACTTCAATATTACTCAATTTAATAACTAATTTCACTCAGCAAAGAATATGTTTAAATACTATATTACAAAGTATCGAAAACTTTACGTAACAAATAATTTTCAGCATCAGAATTTTTAAAAACTGTATAAAAATTTAATTCGAAATGATTATAGTGTAGTGTGTAGAAAAATTTAAGTCGAAATCATTATAGTGATAATTTTTCATCTGAAGATGAATATATAAAAAAATTTGTAATAAACGATTTTTTTTTTATTTTCATTACCTACCTATTTTATACAAATATAGTTTCAATAACCTGATGTATCATTACATAGTATAAAACAAAGTCACTTTCCGCTGTCTGTCCCCTTATATGCGCATATCTTTAAAACTACGCAACGGATTTTGATGCGGTTTTTTTTAATAGTTAGAGGGTGTCAACGGGCTGGTTTTGATCTATATTTCATGTATAGTTTAGTAAAAAGAAGTGATAATTTTCAAGATTTAAAACTTTAATCGCAAACGCTGCCTGAACCCTAAGTGATAAATCAAAACAACGTGCTACATTATTATACATTTTTAAAAGGTCTACAAAAAAGTCCGCGAGGGCATATGTCTATCTCTTAGGGATAACCCACAATGACCATTATTATTTTTTTACTTTTTACGAGAAATCATGGCCTATTTACGAAGCGATTTTAAATATTACAGTATTGATTTTCATCAATTAAGTATCTTAAATAGATTGTGCATGTAATATAGATGATCCTGGCCCTTTGCAGCATGCAATTTAAACAAATATTTTCGAAGATTTTTCAGTATTAACATAGCGGGACAGCAGATAATACTTTTGATGCGGAACAACGTTCGCCGGGTCAGCTAGTTTAAAATAAAACAATCTTACAAGTTTCCGAACTACGATAGACTAACTATTCTCAAGCTAAACAATCGTGGCAATTTTATTAATTCAATAGTTTTTTCATTCATTCGCTTTGCTTTTTTCGTCAAAAACTGACAACACTGTAAACGTCAGTGGTTGTTGTTTAATTAAAAATCCGACTATAGGACAAGAAAGATAATTGCAACTATACTTACATAGCTCCTTGGTGGTAAATGTAAATATGCCTCCCTCCCATACGCACAGGCCAGTGTTGGCCGCTACTATAGGCGGTTCATCGTTCACTGGCACTATATTGATATAAACGTTCAGGGGCTCGCTTTCTTTGTTGTTCTCTGTGATGGCGATTACTTTGAACGAATCGGCTGACTCCTCGGAACCGTCATTGACATACTGTAATAATTAAATATAGTAAGTATTTCGTGATGAAATATTATATGATTTCCTTAAAAGCTTACAAGAAATTTGGGAAGCACGCGTTATTTGATTCGACCAATGAGCGTGTGATAAAGATAAGGCTGTGCCGGCCAGTGCCAACGTATTTTGCTTGATGTCCATGTCGTACCTATATAGTCGTATTTTTAATTAGACAAAGCTAGCTGACAGTAGATAATGTCACTTAGTAAAATAATGTTGCCAAATTTAAAGTAATAGTGATGCATCCAGTGCTTATTTAATCAGATGTATGAACAATGAGTGAAATGGTTAGTTATCTTAAATTGACTAAATACTGTAAAACTTATACTACTCAATTTAATACATAATTTGAATCATCAACAATATTTTGAAATAGTTTATAACAAAGTTTCTAAAACTTTATGTAACAAATAATTTTCTTCATCAGAATTTTTAAAAACTGTATAAAAATGTCATGATAGTTATAGTTTGTCATTTGAAGATGAATATGTAAAAAATATGTAATATACGATTTTTTTTTAATTACCTTCCTATAATTGTTATATTCTATAAATCTATAGTTTCAATTACGTGATGTATTGAAAATGGGACAATCTTACAAGTTTCCGAACTACGATAGGCTAACTATTCCCAAGTTAAACAGTCCTGGCAATTTTATTCATTCAAGAGTGTTTTCATTCATTCGCTTTGCAACAACACTATTATTTTTTCATCAAAAACTGACAACACTGTAAACATCAGTGGTTGTTGTTTAATTAAAAATCCGACTATAGATGATATTGATAATGGACGATGACGTAGTGCTGGAACAGGTGAATGTCATTGTATATCATGAATGCGATTTCAGCAGGGACGGAAGGTACACAGCGGATGTAGAAAGAAGAGTGGCGTTAGAGAATAGCGTAAATGGAGCGTTGGGCAGATTCCTGGGCGCAAAAAAAACATTAGCAGAAAATCCCAGCTAGCAATCCACAATGCGGTACTGATCCCAACGCTAACTTATGGAAGCGAGAGTTGGGTATGGCAGAGTGTGCATGGAGGAAGGTGATGTTAGGAGTGTGAAGTTATGTATGTACGTATGTGTATGTAGATGTTATTATTTTCTAATTTACCTGTATATTCCCAGAATTGAGTTTCAACACCGGCATCAGACTCAATTCCTGGTCGGCCATCACTATCTTCCCGTACTTGGGTTTCTCGATTATTTTATAAGACACCACTTTGCCCTTGTAGTAGTCAGTAATGGTTCTGAACAGATCCGGTTTTACGCTGACCGCCTCACCTTCCACCACGGTCAAATTCATTGCGTACACGTAAAAGTTCTCCGGAATAATAATAACGTTCAGTTCCACGTCTCTCAGCCAGACAATACCATTGGTGACATCCATTCTTATTTTGTCTCTGGTGCGATTGACT
Source organism: Euproctis similis (assembly GCA_905147225.2). NCBI lineage: Eukaryota > Metazoa > Arthropoda > Insecta > Lepidoptera > Erebidae > Euproctis > Euproctis similis. Next base: position 9,022,378 of record LR990107.1, read on the forward strand.
CCGGACTGTACGTAGACCAACTTATTGGCGTTTATAATAGATTGATCGAACATCTTTATATGAATTGGTTCTTCGTTATAGTTTTCCATTTCAATTGTGCCCGAATTTGTTGTGATCTCCAACCATCCGTGGTATGGACCATCGGTGACTTGATATACTATATTTGACGGCTCGATTTGTGGATGCATTACCTGTTAATATTATAGTTTTTTATTATTAACGGGACATAATAATTGTCAAATGTATTTAAATTTCCCGCCTTCTTACTAATGTTAAGTTGCAACAGTATGTGCTCGCTCACTCTGTTCGCGCTCGTCTCTCTGGCTGTATCAATAAAGTAATATTATGCTCAAGTACTTACTCGTTTCATATATCTAAACAGGTTATGGCCCAGATAGCTCTAACGTGTTGTTTTGCATAAATTAACAGTTTAAGAATAAAGTAATTAACGTAAAATAAAATAGTTAAAAAAAAGTGCTCACGCGTGCATAACCTCAAAGTTACCGGTTCGCGAGTTCTTTCCGTATTTCAGCTATTTCAGATTTCTTTGCAAAATGAATAACATAACTATGTCAATTCCCAAACTGACGGGACGGGAAAATTGGTCTACATGGAGTTTTGCTGTAAAAGCATACCTACAGCACGAAGACTTGCATGATTGCATATCGGCAGAACCAAACCCCAAAGATTCAAAAGCAGTGAAGGATGACGTCAAAGCTAAGTCCAAATTAATATTATTGGTTGATCCAATCCTGTATGTACACATCCAACAAGCAGAAAATGCCAAACAATTATGGGATAATCTTACCAAAGCATTTGAAGACAGTGGATTAACTAGAAAAGTTGGCTTATTAAAGGATTTAATTAATACTACATTAGAGACGAGCGAAAGTGTAGAATCTTATGTAAATAAAATAATGTCTTCCGCTCACAAATTGAGGAACATCAACTTCAATGTTGATGATGAGTGGCTGGGAACTTTGATGTTGGCCGGTTTGCCGGATTCTTACAAGCCAATGATTATGGGCATAGAGAGCTCTGGAGTAAAGATTAGTGCTGACTTAATCAAAACAAAATTACTTCAAGAAGTAAAATCGGTTGATTCAGACACTACAGTACTTTATACAAAGCACAATAATGTAAAGGATCCTCAGAACAACCCAAAGAAAGGTCCAAGATGTTATATTTGTAACAAATATGGACACATAAGCAAAACTTGTAAGTCAAAGAAAGCAAAACAAAACAAAAATAAAGACACAAGCTATGTAGCTGTGTTCTCTGCTGCAACTAGGTATGATGATGGGTTCTACATAGATTCAGGTGCTTCAATGCATCTTACCATGAGACAAGACTGGCTTTATGATGAAGTACCCCCTCCGATCACAAGTATAAAGATAGCAAATAGTAAAATGCTTCCGGTGAAAAGTTGTGGCAAGATAGACTTGAATATAATTGGTTCAAATAATGTTAAACAAACTATCCAGATTACAAATGTACTGTATGTACCTGAATTGACAACTAATTTACTGTCTGTAAGCCAAATTATGAAGAATGGATGCTCCATACAGTTCACAAAACAGGGCTGTAAAATATTCAATAAGATGAATACAGAAGTGGCAGCAGCAAATCTCATCAATAACATGTACAGGCTGAATACTGACACTGTCACAGCATACAGTTGTAAAATGAATGAGACTGATTTCTTACTGTGGCACAAGAGGATGGCACATTTGAATTTTAATGATTTAAATAAATTAAGTAATTGTACAGATGGAGTGAAATTGATTCAAAACAAAAACCAAATGGTTTGTGAGCTGTGTCAAAAAGGAAAACAATCCAGGTTGCCATTTCCTTCTGAAGGTTCCAGAGCACTGAATCCTCTGGAGTTGATACATTCTGATGTTTGCGGACCCATGGAGGTAAAATCACTTGGAGGAGCCAGGTATTTTCTCACATTCATTGACGATTATACAAGGAAAGTATATGTATATTTCTTGAATAATAAATCAGAAGTATTTGTGAAATTCAAAGAATACAAAGCCTTAGTAGAGAATCAACTGAATTTTAAAATAAAATGTCTACGTTCTGATAATGGTAGAGAGTACCTTAGTAATGAGTTCTCCAATTACTTAAAGAAATCAGGCATTATTCATCAAACTTCTAATTCATATACGCCTCAACAAAATGGATTAGCTGAGCGTATGAATCGCACACTTATGGAAAGGGCACGCTGTATGCTAATTAACTCTGATTTACAGAAAAGTTATTGGGCTGAAGCAGTATCCACAGCAGCTTACATCACCAACCGCTGCCCTACCCGTGCACTGTCATATGCTACACCTGAGGAAATGTGGTCAGGGAAGAAACCTGATGTAAGTCACCTGAAAATCTTTGGCTGTGAGGCTATGGTCAAAATACCAAAAGAGAAGCTTCGAAAACTGGATTCTAAGGCAAGCAAAATGATTTTTATTGGCTATAGTGATACTACAAAAGGCTATAAGTTCATTGATCCAAAGACAAAGAAAGGAGTAATAAGTAGAGATGTTGTTTTCATGGAAAGTTCATTAACCCAAAACCATATAGTTGTCTCCCTAACTACAGATGAAAATGAGGTTAATAAAAATAAACACATAGTGCTTAGTCCTGAATTACAAGAAAATTCCAATGACAGTTATGAATCAAAAGTTTCTGAAAGCTCCAGCAATGATGACTCATTTCATTCAAATGATGACTCATATCAATCAAATGATGACCCTCTGTATATACCTAAAACTAAAATTAACATAGAATATGACAGCAATATTACAACTAGATCTAAGGCAAAGAAACACGATAATAATACTTATCTATGTAAAGGAATTTCAGAAATAGATGTGCCACAGACCTACAGTGAAGCCATATCATCACCGAATGGAGAAATGTGGAAACAATCTATAATGGAGGAACTAAAAGCACATGAGAACAATGAAACATGGACCCTGGTGGAAAAACCCCCTGGAGTAAAGACAATTGGGTGCAGGTGGGTGTTTCGTATTAAAAATGATCCTTCTGGTATAATATACAAATCCAGACTTTGTGCTAAAGGGTGTTCCCAGCATTATCAGATAGATTACACCGAAACATTCTCTCCAACAGTGAGATATGACTCAGTGCGAATATTGCTCTCAGAAGCATGTCAATATGATCTAAAAATTGTACAATTTGATATTAAAACAGCTTTTCTCTATGGAGATATTAAAGAAAATATTTATATGTATCCTCCTGAAGGAATAGAACCTCCACCAAACTTTGTATGTAAATTGAACAGATCATTATATGGCTTAAAACAAGCCCCAAGGTGTTGGAATGATAAATTCAAATCTGTATTACATAAATTTGGTTTTGTTAATAGCCACTCTGATCAATGTGTGTTTACTGGTCATATAAACAAAATAAAAATATATCTCCTATTGTATGTGGATGATGGGTTGATAATATGTAAAGATGATGATGCTATTAACAAAGTTGTAGATAACCTTAATCAATACTTTGAAATAAAAACCATGGAGCCTACAAATTATGTGGGATTACAGATAGAAAGATCAAATGGTAATATATTTATTCATCAGCAACAGTATATTGAAAGATTACTACAAAAATTTAATATGGTTAATGCAAATGGAAATAGTATTCCAATAGACCCCCATACCAAACTGGAGAAGAAAAATATAGTATCTGAAGTGAAAATACCATACAGAGAAGCAGTGGGTTCACTCATGCATCTTGCAATAGTAAGTAGACCAGATATTATGTTTGGAGTGAGCTTAGTAAGTCGTTATCTGGACTGTTATGATAGTACACACTGGGCTGTTGTTAAGAAGATATTAAAGTACCTAAAAGAAACCAAAGATATGGGCATACTATATTCGAAAGTGAAGAATAATACTGTAGAGGGCTACAGTGACTCTGATTACGCAGCTGATAGTGACACAAGAAGATCTACAACTGGGTATGTGTTTACCAAGAATGCTGCAGCTATAACATGGGCAACTCAGCGACAGCAAAGCATAGCCCTGTCTACAACAGAAGCAGAATTCATGGCTGCATGTTCCGCTACAAAAGAGGCATTGTGGATCAAAAGACTATTACTTGATATTAGTGCATATAATCAAGACAGTATCAGTTTAAATATAGACAATCAAAGTGCAATATCAGTGATTAAAAATATGGACTTTCATAAAAGGTGTAAGCACATTGATGTTAAATATAAGTTTATTCAAGAAAAATGTCAAGAAAAAGAAATATGTGTAAAGTACCTATGTACTAAAGAACAGTGTGCAGATATGTTTACAAAGGCTCTTGCTCGTGTGAGATTTCAATATCTTAGAGATAAAATTGGTATAACCTTAAATAAGTAAATAAGTAGTTTCTTTCATCATTATAGTTAAATAACATATCAGCATACCAATTCATCTGTATGATTTGTTATATTTGTAAACTTCTATGTTAGTTATAAGATATGAAGGCTTTAATTTGGTGGGTGTGTCAAATGTATTTAAATTTCCCGCCTTCTTACTAATGTTAAGTTGCAACAGTATGTGCTCGCTCACTCTGTTCGCGCTCGTCTCTCTGGCTGTATCAATAAAGTAATATTATGCTCAAGTACTTACTCGTTTCATATATCTAAACAATAATAGTATTTATATACATTATATATGTTAGAGCGTGAACATTGGCGCCATCTTTAGAGTATTCGTGAACTACTTTTATTTTATAACTCATTGTTATAATACCCCCTACGTGGTAATAAGTTTCACTTTTCTTATGACCTGGTAACAAAATCAGTATCACTTCCTAGGGGGCTTCACAGTAGTGTCGAGAGACTAACTTCTGACTGCGGCGAGGTGGACTTTACTCTCCTTAGATGTACTTGGACTACTCGTGGAGACAACTGCTACAACGGTGACGTGGATAGTCCATTGCCATATTTTATAATAATAGTTATGCTGATCGTTTCAACTTTCTTTCTCAGTTTATTTGGAAGTTACTAGGGAGTTATGACACACTCGCACGGTCTCTATTTGCGACAGAGATATATATTTAAATATATTTATTTATATATATATATATATATATATAAACAAGTCTAAGTCCCAGACAGGATCTTACCTCTAATATATCCTTGGTAATATTAACACTAGTAGACTCTTCGACTATAAGTGGTACATTTGTAGTCACACGGAGAGCTTCCCAGTAACTGGATGGGAAAATTTTGATAGTGTAGACACCCTCACCCCAAGTATCAAGGCAGGTCACCTTGAATCTGTTGAAAATATATTTAGGGTTAACAAAAAGGTCAAAAGAAAGTAGTCACAAATTATTGTCTTCAGAATTCCAGGCCGAGATTACCAAATGTAGAGTTAAAAAATGCAGAATAGATGTTATTAAAAACTTGGACAATAAATTGTGGTCGGTATTAAAAACACCCCGCTTCTGATTCAAGAAGTAGTGGGTTCAAATCCTGGCACTGGCACACACCAATGACTTTTCGAAATTCTTTTCGGAAGTTATGTGTGATAAATATTGATGACTGAAAACTTTGTGCCCGGTATGGCAATAGGTTCGCCACGGGACGTACACATAACGGCGATACGAGGCTTAACAGCCGCTGGCTACACCTTCGGGTAACAAAAGGCGTGAAGTTATGTTATGTCTAATTAAACTTGTCATTCAGATATTGTCATAACAAATCTTTAAGACTGGCCACTTGCACTATATAAGGGATAGTGCAAGTGGCCAGTCTGGGGTCATTTTGACGGGCCTCGTGGCGCATTGGTAAAACTACCGGCTGCAGCAATGAGGTCAGGGGTTCGATTCCCACCCGAGCACAAATATTTGTGACAAACATGAATATTTGTGTGGCGTCTGAGTGTTTTTCTATGTATTTTAAGTATGTGTTTACAAAAGAAAATGTATTAATATCCGTTATCTAATATCCATAACACAAGCATTTAGTTGCTTAGCTTGGAACTAGAGGACTCTGTGTTTTTACGTCCAAGACATTATAATATATTATTATATTAATTTAAAAAATAATCATAGTATAACAATTCTTGGCCAGACAGATTAGACGCCTTATACAGTTGATTCAATAATAGCCAAGAATTGATGAGAGGTGTATTGGTTTATTCACCTAAATTGATCAGCAGGTGTCCTGGGTTCTCTGTGATTGTACGCGACTCTTCCCGCAGCAATATCGAGCTGTGTAAAAGTGTATGCCGATTGGGCTTCACCCACTTCTATCGAACCATGTTTAGGTTCCAATGTCACCTCGTAACGAATATCCTCTTCCAAACAATTCATATTCGTGTCCACCTGATACAATAAATATTGAATATAATGAAATACACGAAATTGTTGAATGAACGAGAAACAAAATAAAAAAACGTCGCGTCCTGCTGAAAATGCGTATACGTAGACGACGTATGCGCATTTTAAGCGTGATGGATTGGAGTCGAGCATGTTTCGAATCAGCTAATAAATGTTTATGTACTAATATTATAAAATTAAAAAAATATTCTGTCTTCTGAGAGTCAGTTTGAGATTACTCAATTAATTAAATTTAATATGAATATATCCAAGGAAATACCCACTTAGGATGCGAACAGGTAGGAAATTTGTTTGAAGAAACAATCATGTCTCGCTAGCGAATATAGTTATAGTTAAAGTAAAAATTATTTCATTGTTTACAGTGGTAGAGACACGAAGTTAGCTGCACGAATGGGCCGACTCAACCGGTGAAGTACCTCTCAGAATATAGACGTATAGTGGCCCATGCCGCGTTTCCGTCGGTGAGAAAGGTACCTCTTACCTCCACACCTCATCGTTTCTCTTACCTCGTTACTATCTGCCTTGGGTGGCGCTTGTCACTTACCATTGCCATGTCATTACTAGCTTACTCATTCGTCCTCTATTATATCCCATAAAAAAATATAGAATTACCTGCATATCTCTTGCGGTGATAACGACAGCTTTTCCGTTCTCCACAATAGAACCATTTGATGGATACATTCTAATAAAAGGCGGTGAAGCTTGAATCTCTAGATTTCCATTGACGTCGAAAACACCGTCCGATATCCAGAACGACATCTTACCATACTCCTTACCCTGATGTCTAAACAATACAAGGTTCTTATTGATATCGTCTTGGGAAAATTGTGCTATCTGTTCCGAAGGATTATCAGCCCTAAAAATTCCACCGTTGGGTGGATCTTTTATATATCTTTGAACTGTATAGATAATATCTGACGGTTTCGTATCCAAGTCGACATCTGTGTAGCTCAGATCCTTGGAAGTAATCAGTCGTGTCCCTCCGTGTACAATATGGAAGACATGGTCATTTAAACGCACCGGACTGTTGTCATTCTTCAATATGATGTCTATATGAAAAACCCCAACATATTGGAAGTCTTCCGGTTCCGGGCTGAGTGCCATAAAATGAAATGAGTCGTGCCTACTCTCGGAATCGTCGTGAGCGTAATATACTCTGTCCGAATTCAATTCGTCAAGTGTGAAATGAGTGGTGTTGTCCCTCATAATTTTTTCACGGTTATCGTTGTATATAACCTCAATTTTGCCGTGCCTCGGCAAGTGTGTTATGTTAAATATTAAATTCGTGACGGAATCTGTGCGAAAGTTGAGGTGAGTCGACGGTATCACCATTCTGGCACCTTCAGTCACTTGTAGTCTCTCCAAAGTCGTATGTACTCTGCCTTCAATACGATCAGCTGTCAATATACCAGGTGTGTGTCGTATCCTCATAACACCTGTGATATTTTCGCATTCAGTTGCGCCAACTACAAATGTGAACTCGTCTTGTATATGAGAGTACGCCCTTCTATGTAATCTATACCAAAGCTGATCGTTGTCAATATTTTGTTGGGAAAAAGTACTATGCACTTGCAGGTGATGTTTTCCAGAAGACAAGTGCAGTATACCGTACTTGGGCAGTTTCAATATAGTATATACTAGTTGATCGTTAGACAATACAAGTGGTTTTGTCTTAAATTTTAAATGTTGTGATGATACGAATGCCTCTCTGGTATTATTTAGCACCAATTCCTCGTTAACTGATTGGTACAATTCGAGTTTAATAAAAGTCAATCGAAAATCGTATAGCGTGTTCGTTCGTATAGTACCAACGGATGCTTTGAACTGGTAACAAAAATAAAATATTAAAATATCAATTTTAACAGTGGTAGAGTCACGTACCTGAATAAACAGGGTCGGCTCGACCGGTGAAATACCACGACCCCTCACAATATAGATTTAAAGTGGCTCAAATCGCGTTTCACTCGGTGAGAGGGGTATCGGCAGGCCCAACCGTTCCTATCTCATCTGGCTCCTTCCCTATACCATTTCAAAGACCGGCAACGCAACTGTAACACTATCTGCGGTTCCAATGGACGGCGTCAGTTGCTTACCATCAGGTGACCCGCGTGCTCGTTTGCCCCATAAAAAATATGCGGGAAAATTATTCTAGTGGACGACCAGTAACCACTAAGCAGTCACGGTCAAATGTTTACTTGATTCAAGACATGGCAAATCTAAGCTATCTTGCGGAACTAGTATTCGCAACCAGTAAAACATAAATTATTGGTACATACATACATACATAACTTCACGCCAAATCCCTTACGGTGTAGGCAGAGAGAACAGAGCGCCATAAAGCATGATTCTGACACACCTCACTCGCTTCGTTGACTCTCTTTTCGTGCACAATTATTGGTACATCTATAAATAATATTAGTCAAGGACGTTCAAGGTTATTGTAGAACGTTTTCGTTCCAACTCACCTTAAACTCGTCGTGAGTCGGATTGCTCAACAGATGCATATACCTCACACGGCCAAAGTTGACCATCTCGCTGGTGAACGAGTCTACAGTTTGCCATGTGCCATCCAATACACGCAGTCGTTCTATCACACCGAATTGGGGCGGTTTCACAATATCGTATCTAAAAAGATTTACATTTTTTTTAATTGAACTACAATATTTATATCAATTCATTGCTTTTAGAATTCATCGATTGGAGACCATACAAATTACTATTACATGTTTGAAATCAGCAAGAAATACAGCGACTACGGAATTATTGATGTACAATATATTTGCTTTTGACTTTTCAAACTGATTGCGTAAAAGGGCACGAAAAATGTCCCAAAAGAAACGCGCAAAAAATTAAAAAATATTTAAACCCAAACCTTACAGAACCTCTTTTGGCAGGAGGCAGTACGATGGAGTTAGTGGTAAGCTCTACAATACTGCAAATATTAATCTATCTATCGTGGGCCTGAGCAGTATTAAAGTAAAAAGGGAAGTCACACGTTGATTACACTCGTTGGACTATAGAGAAGCAGATGATCTACACATGTATACCTACTGCATAGTTGACTGGGATGAGGTATGAGTTTGTTGTGATACCTACAGCTAAATAGATACAAGATACTACTTAACATACAGCTGTACATTTTAATTATGTGGTTAACAATTGTTTGATGTGTATTGTAACAATATTAGTTTTGATGAAATTAAAAACATGACTGCCAAATTGTACCCCAAGATACAAGCCTAGACTTAGTTTGGGAAAAAATTCTGTACTATCATTGTATTGCTGTTGTCATAGACAATTAAATAAATAAACCGGAGGAGCGCACGCTATTTGATTCGACGCAGAGAGCTGTCATTGCGATGGTGCCAACATCATGCTTCGTTAACATCAATTCAAAAACAGGTAAGTTACATGTCATAGAGATAATATTTCATAGACTGCGCGTGTTTTTTTTTTATCGACTTACTTTACTTGCACATTATTTTCGTCAGCATTAGTTGTGAATGTGAGATTATCAGCTGTCAACACCGCAAAAGAGTTGTGAACTAGTTGTAAGCCTGTGTTGTTCTGGAGACGTACTTGGAGCGGCACCACAGATATCCTCAATATACCAGGACCGCTTGTCTCTATACCATCGGATACCTGAAAAAAAAGACACAGAGGTAGAGCCACGCTCAAACTCAAACTCCCACTTCCAAACCCTTTCCTATCTCACTTTGAAAGCCGGCAACGCAACTGTATCACTATTTGTATTGCAGGTGTCCCCGGGCGGCGTTAGTTTATACCATCAGGTGACACCCCTGCTCGTTTTACCCCGAAGTCCATAAAAAGAAACAAAATATATTTATTTATTCTTAAAACTTGTGTTATAAAATTCTAATTATTTTTGTGTAATTTCACATATTTTTACTCGAAGATAGGGGTACTTTAACGTCTAATTCATCTACTTTCCAAATGAAACAGGAGGTGGAACGGATTGTCATCCATCTTGCACATTTATTGGCAGTCATCAATATTAATATTGCAAGTGCAAATAGGAAGATATAATTTTAAAACCAATTATAAGCATAAGGGGTAAATGGCTGAGTGAGCTGTGCAGAAGCTTACTTGTAAGGTCAACCTGAGTGACGTCTTGTTCAGTTGCTTATCACCAGCAGATCCATGGACATATGATATTACACCAGAGTCGATGTCCTGTTGGGTAAAAGAGTCCACCGGTTGGCCGGACATTTCAATATGTCCACTGAAAAAGGAAATTTGCGAATATATATTATGTATAATACAAAATCACAATATCGTACAAATATCAGACCCTGACATCTACATGTAATATTATAATGCTGATGAGCACGTTTTTTTGTATTTACGTGATACCCCTTAGGACCTACAGGCTAAAATTGAAAAATATGTTTCATCATCATCATCATCATCATTAGCCCATAAGAGGTCCACTGCTGGACATAGGCCTCCCCCATAGAGCGCCACAACTGCCGGTCTGCTCAATCATGGGGGGTTTTTGCCATAATCGCCAAAAATATGTTTATTTGCCATAAAATGTAAATTTCTCGAGGAATGCTTTAGACTAATTCTAAGCAGCATTTTTTTGTAATTAAAATATATAATATTTGCGCGAATATTCGCGCGAGTAGAGCTGTGTGTGGACAGAGATGACAACATCGCGGCAACGCGAACGCGAACGGCGAATAGCTGTGTGTGGTAGCGGTGTTAGATTTTAAAAAACCCCTGTCTGATGTTATGACCCAGTCAGTAAGACTTGGTAAATTATTACATAGTATGAAACAAAGTTGCTATACTTTTATGCTTAGATCTTTGAAAGTACGCAAACGGATTATGAGGCGGTTTCTTTTTAATAGATAAAGGGTGTCACCGGGGTAGTATATGTATAATTCATATGTAATGTAGTAAAAGAAAAAGTGATAATTTTCGAAAATACTTTTTATATATTTATATATATGTTATTATAAAGTTTGCCGGGGCAGTCAGTAATACAATATTATTAAAACCATATATTAAGTGCGTTTGTGACTGCTTTCATAGATATCATAACATAGTATAAAACAAAGTCACTTTCCGCTGTCTGTCCTATTATATACTTATATCTTTAAAACTACGCAACGGATTTTGATGCGTTTTTTTAATAGTCAGAAGGTGTCAACGGGGTGGTTTTGATTTATAATTCATATATGATGTTGTAAAGAAAAAATGATAATTTTCGAGATTTAGCACTTTAATTGCAAACGCTGGCTGAACCCCTAAGTGATAGATCAAAACAATGTTCTACATTATTAAACACCTTCAGAAGATGTACAAAAAACTCCGGGAAGGCATATGTCTATCTCTTAGGGATAACCCACAATGACCATTTTTATTTTTTGTTACTTTTTAGGAGAAATAATGGCTTATTTACGAAGCGATTTTAAACATTGCAGCATTAATTTTCATCCAAATAAGTGTCTTAAATGGATAGTGCATGTAATACAGATGATCCTGACCACCATGCAATTAAAAACAAATATTTTCGAAGATATTGCAGTATTAACATATCGGGACAGCAGATAAAGCCGATAAATAGCACAAATTGAACCTCATGATATCCAAAATTTACTCATTTATTACTTTTGATGCGGAACAAAGTTCGCCGGGTCAGCTAGTATCTCTATAATATCAAGTCTCACCTGCTTGCTTCATTTTTTCCATGTAAAACGGTATAGAGAAGATCTTCTGGAGCCGTATCAGGATCTTCAGCTTTCAATATGTCAGATGTGATCACTTTACGTGTGCCCTGCGCAATATGATTGCCAATTCTGTATTTTTGTAGCAACATTATTTTTACTGATCAACATAAAGGAGATATTAGGTACATCACAATATTTAAAGTTAATCTTATAAATATTAATAGAATGTAAATTTCATAGTTGCTTCTAAATTACCGTGCAATAAGTCATAACATAACATCACAGGTTACGCTGTCATGTGTATCAAAATATTTAGCGTTTTTAGTATTTAGTCCACTGTCAAGTATCGTAGAAAGGTAAAAAAAAAATGCTGCACCTATCATTATTTACCCCGATAATGAGTAATGAGGTGACTTAATTTTGTTGATTATTATGGGTGCAAAAATTTAACAATCAATTTAAAAAATCAAATATTTTATAATATATATATAGTAAGGTGGTACATAATAAGGTTATTTTCAAATTTCTTTGCTCTCAGGGACTCAAAGCATTTGAGAAGCATTTAAGCCCTGGGAGATAAATTTAAAAATGACCTTATTAAGAACCGCTGTAATATATATACTAATAAGATTTAAAAAAAAGAGCAAATCTTGCAATAGCTGTAATTTAACTATTGTATACAACAACATCGTGCAAGATACTTACGAAATTTCTGTTAATTGTTAATCAGCTGTGCATTTGATGTTCACGTGTCAAATAATACATGCAACTACACAAAAGCAAATTAAAAATTACATTTGAGGCACTGGATACATTCTGAAAATAATAAAAAAACCAAAAAAGTTAACGTTATGGGTACAAACATATAAAAAAAAAATATCGTTCGAATTTGGTAAACCAAACATAAGTTTTGAAAATGGCATGCTCTGGCTAAAATTAATTCATGCGGAACTCAGCATACATCTAAAACTAAATATTAAACTGCAAACTAGGTTACGTCTATATCCGAAATGTTGTAAAAAAACTAATGTGTGAAGAACTAATGATTCTATAACAGTAATTGATGCGGAAACTATGGATATTAGGATTTCGTCTGTCTGTTCCGGCTAATCTCTGAAGTGGCTGGACCGATTTTGAAGTGAATTTTATTGGATATTGAATCACTCATTTCATATTTTATAACATAACCTAACTTTCCGCCTTTGTTACCCAAAGGTGTAGGCAGCAGCTGTTAAGCCTCGACTTCAACTTTCCAAGTGGCGAACCTATTGCCATACCGGGCACAAAGCTTTCAGTCATCGATATTTATCACACATAACTTCCGAAAACTATTTCGAAAAGTCATTGGTCTGAGCCAGTGTCAGGATTCGAACCCGGACCTACGGATCAGAAGCCGTGTGCTCGACCACTGGACCACCGAGACTATAAAACGATATTATATGATATTAAATGTTTACTTAAGATAGCTAAAGACTACATGTAAATGAGGGTTAAGCGAATTAGGCTAGGAAAACGTTTGGTGGGTGGATCGCCTGAGCGGTATCTGACACCGGCAGATCAGTGGCAATTTAATTGCTAGCATTAAATTACTTGTAACATCATGTTGTCTATGACTAAGATTTACCTTTCATTGATGCTTTCAACTGAATTACATAAAAATAGTTAGCGAATTGATAAGTAAAGTATTGAAACTATTCTTGAGGGGTGCAATGCTGTTTAACAAACCTGTGTAAGTCTTAGCACTTTTCCTGGTAGCAGGTTCAAAACCGGGGGATCGTTGACAGGCGTGATGTTCACATGCAACATAAACGTGTTACGTCCCTGAAGGTAGCTCGGCAATGTGAATTTCGCTTCGGGAATCAATTCCATATCGAGAACTATTGCGTCTTGGTGGTTCTCGGAGCCATCGTGAACGTAACGGACCTGGAAAAACAAAGAGGTTGATTTATAGGTAGGTAGGTATATAAAAACATAACATAACTTTACGCGTTTATCTACCTGAAGGTGAAAGTAGCGGCTCTTAAGCCTCGGCTAGCCGAATTGTTATGACCTAAATGGAAGGTGAAATACCGGTGAAATACCACGACCTCTCAGAAGACCGACGTAAAGTGGCCCATGCCACGTTTCGTTCGGTGAGAGAGGTACCCGGAGGCCCATCCCCCTCCCCATACTTTCCTATCCCCTTCCCTTAAAGGTCGGCAACGCAACAGTAACACTATATGTGCTGCTGGTGTCCATGGGCGGCGTTAGTTGCTTACCATCAGGTGACACGCCTGCTCGTTTGCCCTCCTATCCCATAAAAAAAACAAGGGTATTTTTATTGTATAAATATGTTTCCTACAAATAGATAGTCTCGGTGGTCCAGTGGTCGAGCACATGGCTTCTGAATCCAAAGATCGCGGGTCCGAATCCTGGTACACACTAATGACTTTTTGAAATTAATTTCGAAAGTTATGAGTGATAAATATTGATTACTAAAAACTTTGTGCCCGGTATGGCAATAGGTTCGCCACCTATTCCATTTGGGACATAAACATAACGGCGAGTCGAGGCATAACGGCCAATACCTACCTTCGGGTAGAAAAAGGCGTGAAGTTATGTTATGTTACAAATATTAAACAGTATATGCTTTGCTGTCTTTTCGTTTCATGGCATGTCAGATTCTTTGTTACATCCTATAGAATCTAAAGGATAATATCTTTATTTAGATTCTAAATAATTGTAGCATCACGGCCTTTTAATGGGTAAAAGGAAAAGGTAAGAGGGAAAGACCATCGCTGCCGATGAACATCTACAAAACTGAAAGGATCCCCGTTGTGTTGCTAGCCTAGCTAGACGAGACAGGAATAGTCAAGGAGATGTGGACAGGCTTGCAGGAGAAAGGGATAGGCGTCTGGATACCACGGACACCTGAACATAGATAGTGATGCAGTTGCATTGCCGTCCCGAAAAAAAGGATATGGAAGGGGTTGGAAGTAGGATTGGAAGGGGTCGATATTCTGAGAGGTCCTGGTATTTGACCGGTCCAGCAGGCCTATTCTGGCCATTGCGTAATTAAACTTTAACAAATTGTATATTTTCTCACCTTGTCTCTAGAAAGATCAAAGAGTGTGAAGAATTGTTTCGATTTGCCTTCACCCTCTATCATGTTGTATTGCTGTGAGTTTCTTTGTAGTGATAAGTCCACAGCTATTCTGCCATGTTGTGGGGACTGCGCCACATGAAGGACCACACCCGAAGGTCGCACACCATACTTGTGGTGATCCAATACAATATCTATGTGTTGTGTGGTAATAACGGAAACACCACCCTCTTGGACGGTGAGGGGATAGAGCGCGACCAATTCCAAGTCGCTGCTTGATTTTGAGAATACCTAAAATATACATAATTTTTATTACAGGCGTTCTTTGATAACATTTTTTTAGATAAATACACACACATACATAACTTCGTGCCAAACCCCTTGGTAGTCACAGAGAACATAGCGCCACAAGTCACGATTCTTACACGCCTCATTCACATCTTTGACTTTTATTACTCTTGACATACGCCCGCGTCGACTTTTAAGGCCCTGAAATCGCCTTCGTCCAGGGCTCGTTCTATTTGGTCATATAAAGTGTGTCTCGGCCGTCCTCATTACTACTTCCATCTATCTTGTGTCTTCCATTCTTTCTACATGTCCGAACCATCGGAGTATGCCCTTTCTTACTTTTACACCGACACTTTACCTCAATTATCCTTCCTTACAACCTTGTTTGCGACGAGGTAAGCAAGGGTCAAATTTTGCGCAGAACTCGAATTTGGACCGCGTTTATTCTATTTACATGCACACTCTGCCATACCGAACTCTCGCTTCCTTATGTTAGCGTTGGGATCATTACCCGACTTTTCAGACTTTTATACTTGTCCACCAATGCCAGATAATTCGTCATTCCTTTTATACTGGTCTTCATAAAAAAACTGACCTTATATTTTTCAGCATAATCTGGATTGATACATAGATCAGAGTCACATTTGCAGGTGAAATGATCCACGCCGTGTTGCTCGCATACAGCCTGTTGTACGCATGGTGGATTTGATGGATTCGAGTGGCAAGGATACCACCACACACACTTGGGTGTCACACCGTAAGTCACCACCGCGTTTGGTAATCCATAGATTTTTTCATCCACTTCTATGGGTCTGATGCAACCCTTAAATAAAAATTATAAAGAACGTGATACTATTAAAGTAACTATACTACTAAAGTATAAATATATTTTTTTATCTCGTCTCGTTGGCCTTACTATCATAATTAATTAATTATACATTATTATACCTTATGAAGGCCAACAGAAGTACGCGATGGTGTATGTCTCCTAGGGATAACCCATTAAATGACCATCATTGACTGGTATGCCCATTATTTTCATTTCTTTACTTTTACTACTTTTTATTTACGAGAAATAATGGCTTTCGAACAAAGCAATTTGAAACATTAAAGCAGCAAATCGATAAATAACGCCGATTGAACTTAATCAAATCCAAAATATACTCCTACCTAGTCGATATCTTAAGTGAACTCTTATTGAAAGAGAAGATAGTTCTCAATTCTTACCATGATACTAGAATCGGCTGCTTTAATTCCTTTTGCGAACGCTCTTTGCTGTTTGTCACTTTCGATGCCACCGAGGTAGAAGGAATCTGACAGGTCGAGAAATCTGGTGCTGCCGCTCTCAATTCGAGTGTGCATAGCAATGTTGTCCACGGACAACTACAAATCACAAACATCAATCTATAATTATAAGATTACATATATAATAGACAGAACCGCGAAAGAGAGATACACAGGAGTCTGAACGGTCTAGGTTTTTCCATAGTATTAATGTACACAATAATATACTGAGATCTTAGTTCTCTTTTCTGCCACTGGCTGCGCTAGAACTTTATACACACCGACGAATAGATACGTACGTCGTATTTAAAAGCGACAATACTTCTCGCGTGAGGATTTAAACGACTATTTTTCGAAGGATGGCGCCCTCTAACGGCGAAAATTATTTTCCCTAAATAGAGACCATTCGTTCAAAATTGCGTTCGGACTATTGTGTTTCTATACTTTCGGGATCTACTATCTATAGGTATAAATTCTCTATAAAATGTATAATTTACATTTATGCAAGTATTGCAATAAGCAGGATAATATTGGCAAACGCATAGCAAAACCATAGCCTCTTAAATCATAGATAACGCACAATATTTTGAATTCAAATAAGAGACAGCAACAAAATAAAATAAATAAAATAAAAATAGCAAGAAAAAAAAAATTACAGTACCTAAACTGATGTCTGTGTAGTAATGAAATTCAAGCAAGAAAATAGCAGACGAATATATTGTTTAAAAATAAATTTTAGAGCAAATAAACCGTGTGTTTGTATGAATAGTTATTCTTGTTTCTGGTCACGTCAATTTCTTATGACAATACTATATATTTTGCATTTTAGAAAGTACATTTTCACGCATTCGCCAAATACATATACAAGTAGCAAAAATAAAATATATTGCATTGAACATTGCCAGTTGCAAAAAACAGGTGCAAAATAGTCATATCAAGATTTGCCATTTTATTACTAGTTTAGTGATTAGTCGCCGTCATTCGGTTTCATAATAATCATGAAACAGTTAATTATTAACAGGTTCGTTGTCATTGTCCGTTTTTTTTTTAACTAATTTTATTATTTCAATTTTTAAATTCATTTGAAGAAAACGAAAAAACTAAATATGTATTAGTTAATGATAAGTAAATTAATATTTTACACTCTTTTATTAAATTTGAATGTTTGTTTTGTCACAAACTTTTGCGCTCAGCAGTTGGTGTTGGTATAGGTATACGAGTATATAGATCATATTCGATCACTACCCGAGTACAAATATTTGTGTAAAAAACATATTTATTTGTAGAAACTTTGGCTATTCATGTTTAAGTATGTATGGACAAAAAGTATATTGGCGTCATATCAACTGTCTATTTCTGCAATACATGCTTTATTTAGTACATATAATTTAGAGCATTAATTCAATAAGAACAGCAAGAAACTGGTAAAGCAGAAGGAATCACATCCAGTTTTATCTTATCTATCTTATCTTTTATCTTAGAATTTCATATATATTATTAAACAAACAATTATACAGTCGCTGTTTGGTTAATTAGCAGACTTAAAAAAATGCGTGGAATCCCACCGCGCGTTGGAAGTGTAACTTTGTGTTGTAGAAAGGAAAATGAAAGGGGTTAGAAATTGATTCAGAAATAGAGAAAAATAATCACTGCATGAATAGACCACGACCTCGCAGAAGATCGACGTAAAGTGGCTCATGCCGCGTTTCGTTCGGTGAGAGAGGTACCCGGAGGCGCATCCCCCTTTCTCATACTTTCCTAACTTTCCTATTCCTATTTTCTTAAAGGCCGGCAATGCAACTGTAACACTATATGTGTTGCAGGTGTCCATGGGTAGCGCTGGTGACTTACCATCAGGTGACGCGCTTGCTCGTTTGCCCTCGTTTGCCCGGTATGGCCACCTATTCCATTTGGGACGTAAACATGACGGCGAGTGGAGACTTAAAAGCCACTGGCTAGACCTTCGGGTAGAAAAGGCTTGAAGTTATGTTACTATATGTGCGCGCAATACATATTTGCCTAAAAATCGAATACTTATATCGTGGATATTGCGATATCTTTTGAATGAAATGTCCGAATTAAATAATTCAAAAAGTTCCAGGAAGCTATTGAATTTATCTTGAATCATACTAAGCGAATGTAAGTTTGTTTGTTACGCTTTCACGCAAAAACTACTGAACCGATCATCATGAAACTTTGTACATATACTCTTGAAGGTATTAGAAGTAACATAGGGTACTTTATATTAAAAAAAAAAAATTTTTTTCTTCAGTAATGAAGTTTCAACCCTGAATACTGTAATACCGTCCCATTGTATTACCGGCGGTAACGAAATGCGAATGTAAGTTTGTTTGTTACGCTTTCACGCAAAAACTACTGAACCGATCATCATGAAACTTTGTACATATACTCTTGAAGGTATTAGAAGTAACATAGGATACTTTTCAATGCGAGCGAAGCCGCGGGGATAAGCTAGTTGTAAATAATTTATTTTAATCAGAATTAACACCAAAGTACAAAATAAAGGGCTTTTAAAACATCATCATAAAATCATTTAAAAAAATTAAATAAACACTTATTGTGAGATAACTACAATAGTTAGATACATGGTGTCATGACCATTTGTGTAGACAACTAAATATTCTGCAAAGTTGTAGTACATTTTTTTGCTCTACAATAAATACTTTTCCCAGCGTACGCAATGTAAACATTTTTTAGGTGATTTGGTGGGTTACATTATCGGACTTTTAGTAAAGATCCCTAATTGTTTATAAAATATAATATAACCAAAATCCTTCCTCTATAAATGGACTATCCACCACTGAAAGAATATTTATAATAGAACCAGCGGTTTCGTTCAAAGAAACAAACTATTATGCTTTATAAGTATTAAATGAGTGGTATAGTGCCGCTACTAGATGTCTATGTACAGATAAAAATCACACTTAAGCAATTCTCTTCCTGGATTTATATATAGAGTGGTTCAAATTCGTCATTATTTGTTTATCATTATTATGTTTTGTGGCCGCAAGGGCCGTTAAAAGCGTTAAACGGTTGCACGAGACATTAGAAGTTACACTTCAAAAAAAGTAATAATAACATCGCATTTTGCAAATCGCAGGGGCCGCAAAGACAACAAGCAAAATATTACACACTAAATAGCATTTAAAACACGCTACATACATAAATAATATATGTATAACACTTTTCCTTGGCAACTCTTTTTTCAATATACTAAAGTTGATAACTAGTATTCAATTAAAGAACTTTCAAATTTCGATCAAATTATTAAAAGATTATTACTGACAAAATTATTAACAATAAAATGTCCAAGTTCTAATATTATATTAGCGACTAATGTTACATTAAAGAATTACACATGCATGTGATAGCTTAGACTGTCGCTCAAAGTGGACACTATAAATTATAATCTATGCAAATCAATATAATGTTACCTCTATCATGGACGGGTAAAAAGATAGATGCAATTTGTGCCACTGTCCGTCGTTAACCCTCACTGTGTGAACTATTTGTCCCCTCGCCATTTTGACACGAATCACTCCCTCTAATATTTCAACACCCAAAAAGTCAGAGCCTCTTCCTCCACCGGCGTTGTACAGTATGACAGCATTCTGAGCTATTGTTTTAAATTCAATCTGCCATCTGGAATACGAACGGTGTGTATTGGATTTTAAAATTTAGAAGTGTGTATTCTGTAATAGCAATCAGTCTCTTTACCCATAACTAGTCCAAAAAAAACTGTTTAAATTTAAGTCTAGATTTAATTGATATTTGTTCTTTTTTACTCACTTTCCACCAGCTCTGGAATTAATCTTGGACAGTATAAGATAGGCGCCTTCGTCAACAAAACTGATATCGGAATTGAGATCCGCATCAAACTCTGGTGCGCAGTTCCACGTCACACCTTCCACATGCACTGAGCCCGACCTGCTGCGAGCCTTCTCCGTTATTTTAACTCCATTATAGTACACCTGCAATTTTGTTAGGAGACTTATTTTCCTATGCATCGAATATAAATCGCATGTGGGTAGGCCACACAGTACGCTGCATGAATGGGCCGTCTCGACCCGTGAAATACTTCGACCTATGTGGCCTATTTCAAAGGAAAATAAGTTACAATGTTAAAATGGCTTAAACGCAGAAGATAACGAAAATCAAAAGCAAATATACTCACATCTTCCATGCAGCCTCGGAAATTCTCCATGTGTCCCAAGAAAAGTTCAGAGAAGTCTCCAAGTCCACCCAAAAAAATGCCAAAGTGTATATTAAGTTCGAAAAATCTTCCAGGCAATCTTTTCTTCACCATAGTTTCGTCAACCTATGGCGTAAACAAGCGATAAACATTTATAGTGAATATTTAAATATTGGAAATGTGTTAGTTATAAATTTGTTATTCACCTTCATGGTAAGGTTTGCCTCGCGCCGGACAATACTGACGTGATGCCACTGCGTGTCGTTCAGGAGTGTGCCCTTTACTGAAGACAGTTCACTCTCACCAGCACCCAGATTGATGTGAAGTTTTAGTCTACCACTCTCAAGACGAATCTGTTAGAACAAAATGTTTTTTTTTAACAGGTATTCACGTTATAACTTCTTGCATGGTGTCCCTTTGTTGAGCTAGTATAATATGTGTTACAAACACACACACACACGTCAACTGTCACGTGACCAAATATCCCATTGTATAAATAAAAAAATCATTCATTTGCCTAAGTTAAAACTGTGACATAAAGTTGATGCACTAAATGAGAACTGTTAATTTCAATAATAAGATCTCGTCAAAATCTATGAAATATTACAAAACAAGCTTATAGGCAAATTACTCTTTTTATTAATTGCTAATAACTGGTTACCAACCATGCAGTAATCTGTTTTTCCAGCAGCCAAAAGAAGAATAGCATCAGATAAATGAGTTCGGAAACGAAAATTTATATCAGTCATGCCTTTTGCTTCTTGAAGTGGATAGGAAATGTAGCTGGCGCCATAGAACGATGCTGAAACAAAATAATTCAATTAATATTTTAAGGAATATAGAATGGATCTATTATCTCGGTGGTCCTGTGGTCGAACCCCGCTCTTGAATCCAAGAAGTCGTGAGTTTAAATTTGTGCTCACACCAATGACTTTTCGAAACTCATGTGTGATAAATATTGATGCCTGATATTTGGGCAACATAACAGCTAAACAGCCCCTGCCTACAGCTCGGGTAGAGAAAGGCGTGAAGTTATGTATGTTGTTTATCTATCCATACAGCGGCATTTAGGCTCCAATAATATAAAACAAATTTCTGTACTCAGTTTGAAAATAACAGGATGATTTTAATTCTATTTACTTGCAGGTAAGATGTTCTTTGCTTGTTCTCACCAATGCCATATAAGTTTTCTTGAAATAGACATAAGGCCACTGCCATGATTAACTTAATAATATCTTGGACGCAATAATAATAACATAACTTCACGCCTTTGATACCCGAAGGTGTAGGCAACGGTGTTAAGCCACGTCTCGCCGTTATGTTTACGTCCCAAATGGAATGGTGGCGAACCTATTGCCATACCGGGCACAAAGTTTTCAGTCATCGATTTTGATCACACATAACTTCCGAAAACCATTTCGAAAAGTAGATCGATTAAAGAAAAAATATATTGAACAGTCATAGATGCAACCGGATTCACAATGTGGTATGTCAGAAACAGAAATATATGTGCTAAACTATTGGGTTACTGAGATAGATTAGGTGCAAATATCAAAACTGTAGTTTGCATGACATTCTTATTTCATATTGATAGATTTACATATCATTTTTATTCAAGTGTTGACATACTTTCTATTTACTTCGAAATAATCTTATAATTATGACTAATTTTAAATTGGAGAGTCTGTTTGTAATATGTGTTTTACTGTATATATGTATGCATTATGGATATATATAGAATACAGAGACCCAAAAAATATATTTTTTTAGTCTTTCTATCCCAGCTAAACTCCGAAATGGCTGAGCCTATTTTGACGGGGCTTTTATTGGCGGATAGCTGATGTAATACTGAGTAACCTATGACACTTTTATTTCAGAAAAATCTTATATTTATTCATTTGTTGCTTCTGACGCCAATCAAGGTTCGCCAGATCAGCTAGTCCTAAAAAGTCTAGTTATTCAATATATACAATTATGAACAGGTGAGATTGGTCTGATTGGATTTTTATAGTTTTTTAATTAAAACATAGTACACAATCAACAGAAATAATTAAATATTTATTTTAGCCTACAATTGGTTCCTTTTACATTTTGCTTTATGTAAAAGAAATACATGTAGGCTGCAGTCTTCAACTTTAAATTACAATAATTTGAATAAAAGCCCATAATTAAGAAAAAAAGATAAATAAACAATTCATTTGTAACATGTTTATTATAAAATGTAAGTATATTACATAGATAAATGTATAATATTGATGACTGAAATCTTTGTGCCCGGTATGGCAATAGGTTCACCACCTATTCGCACGTAAACATAAAAGCGAGCCGAGGCCTTACAGCCGCTGCGTACACATTCGGGTCGAAAAAGGCGTGAAGTTATGTTTTGTATGTGTTTTAAATATATAACAAAACATGAGTATGAACAAGTAGAGAGCTTAAAAATTATATCAGGAGCATTAAATATCTACTCACATAAATGACAAGAGTTATGGTCAAAGAAGCGAGTGAGGCATGTAAGAATTGTGTCTTATGAAACTATTCTCTCTGTCTAGCCCGCAACGGATACGGAGTGAAGTTGTGTGGGTAGAAAGCTTAACTGATGATATTATATATATAGTATGAGGGTTTTAATATGTTCTATAAATTATATTTAATTGTTTAGATGATTGATTATATTGCAGTTTTTTGCTGGATCCTATTACTTCAATCAATATATTCTTATCAAATAATGGACGACAGGAAATTAACGTGTAATTCACGCCGTAAAAAAAATCCGGTAAAAAAGTTTACCCGTCGTGAATATGGAAAATTATATATATCAGTTGTCAAAAATGATACAGATACTTTTCGAAAACTCTGGAAATTTTAATTTATTCCAACAAGATTCATATCAATTAAAATCTTGATAAGAGACTTTTATTATGTTTGTTTAAATTTTGTTTAACAGGTAAGGGTATATAAAGAATGTAATTGTTTATTTTGTATGCATAAAATAATAGTGACAAACAAAACTTAAAGACACTTTACACTCAATTATCTATATGTGCATGTGAAATCAGAAGTCGCATCAAAATCAGAAAATTTCAGAAATATTCGTAACAAACAATCATAAAGAACATATGAGCAACTGATAAAGAAATTTATGGACAAATGTCTCTGTGGTCCAGTGGTTGAGCGCCGTGCTTCTGAATCCGGAAGTCACGGGTTCGAATACTGACACAGGCTCATACCAATGACTTTGAAGTTATGTGTGTAAAAATATCGATGACTGAAAACTTTGGGACGTAAACATAAAAGGGAGACGCGGTGTAACAGCAGCTGCCTACATCTTCAAGTAACAAAGGTGTGAAGTTATGTTATGTGATAAAGAAATTATAGTTGGTGTAATCATCTGCATGCATTTAGTACAAGGATATATTTTGATATCACAAACAGACACTTCAATTTAATGTTTTTTTGAAAGAATTCTACTTTGCACCCAATCCCTTTCAAAGTGAGTAGAAGTAGGTACACATCTCTTACTTCTTTGACTTATATCTAAAATTTATTGGTTGTGTAGTAAATTCTTAAAAATCTATTTTAGATTATGATAAAAAGCTTTCTTAATATTAATTTGAAAGTTTCATGAACTGGTTTAGATCTTCATTCTCATAATTAGCAAGCACACAGCACTTAACATCTACAAAGAGTTATAATTAAACAGGTGGTATGTAAACATAAATCATCACATATTATAATAAAGTCCCTTTCCACTGTCTGTCCCCTTATATGCTTATATCATTGAAGCTATGTAATGGATTTTGGTGTGTTTTTTTTTAATAGATAGAGGGTATGAATGGAGTGGTTTTTATCTATAATTCATGTAGGATATAGTAACGAATAAGGGATTAATACAAAATTTACTTATATATTTCTTTTACAGGAATAAAGTAAATTCTCAAAATGTGTAAATTCTTCTACAATTATCAAACCCATTTAAAATACCAACTGGGAACAGTAAATTAGATTCTGATACCTGTACTAAACTATGTTAATATTGGACCCATTCCAGCCATAACATAGTAGATAAACAAGCATTTATCTACTCTATATTATTAATTTCATTTTATAGGTTTTATTATCATAATCAGACAGAAGCATTGATTTCTAAAAAATGTCTACTTACCTTTGTCATAAGCCAGTCCCATGGAAAATAATGATAAAATAATTATCAATTCCATTTTGTGAGTGCAAAAGTACAAATTTAAATTTGATCACGTATCTCAATTAGGGCCCAAACCACAACAAAATTGGAAAACAAAATCACAGATTTTAAATAATGTTGATATTAACAATATTTTAATATATAAATAAAACCAAAGACAGCAGCACCACACACGGCAGGCGTGGCGAACTCATCGCAAGTTTTCATAATACAAGGTGATGTATAGAACACAAATCGAAGCTCTTGTAATTAGCGTGAGCAATCTTCATTATTTATAGTTTATTTAAAGCTTTAAAAACTCAAATGTAATTGTTCTTTGGCACTTCGTAAATCAAAGAAATTCATAGGTAGGTAGATTAATGGCTAATAGTAAAACACAGATAAATACAAATGTACTCTATACTCTTTGGTAGTGTCAGTTTAGTCTTAGTGTAGTGTAACATGTCACCTAAAACCGCGAAGAGACACGATATCGATTGTTAGCGAGTAGTAAGTCATACGTTTTAACAAAAGAACAGACATCCACACCCAACCATCTCCTTTTTTTCTACCATCCATATTTTTACAGAATGATACGCATTGTAAGACATTTTATGACTAATTTTCTCTACACTTATCGCAATATTTTGAACAATACACATAATATCTTTATAAATTGAAGGCTGCGCGCTATTCATATATATCAACAGATTCAGATTTATGATAATCTAATTTCCATACATACATAACTTCACGCCAAATCCTTGCGGGGTAGGCAGAGAGAACAGAGCGCCATAGGGCACGATTCTTACACGCCTCACTCGCTTCGTTGACATTCACGACTCTTTTCATGCACGCGCCTCTGTTTTTGAGGCTCTTAACATCACCTTCCTCCAGAACACGTTCTATTTGGTCATGGAATGTGTGTGTTGGCCGTCCTCGACTCCTACATCCATCCGCATTTGCATTGTATATCAGCTTAGTCAGTCTTGCATCAACCATTCTTTCTACATGTCCGATCCATCGGAGTATGCCCTTTCTTACTTTTACACCGACACTCTCTTTCAAACCAACTTCCTTCCTTACAACCTTGTTTTCTACGCGGTCAGCGAGAGTTACTCCGCAGATTTTGCGTAGTGCCCTCATTTCCACCGCGTTTATTCTACTTTCATGCACACTCTGCCATACCCAGCTCTCGCTTCCATACGTTAGCGTTGGGATCAGGACTGCATTGTGGATTGCTAGCTGGGCTTTTCTGCTAATGTTTTTTGCGCCCAGGAATCTGCCCAACGCTCCATTTACGCTATTTCCTATCGCCACTCGTCTTTCTACATCCGCGGTGTACCTTCCATCTCTGCTAAAAGCGCATCCAAGATATACAATTTCATTCACCTGTTCCAGCACTACATCATAAACCATTATCCTTGCATCAGTTCTGGATTCCTCCCTTTTAAACACCATAACTTTCGTTTTCTTTGCATTCAACTGCAAGCCTTTAATCATGCAATCATCTTTCATAATAGTGACTAGTGTTTGCAGGTCCGACGGCGATTTGGCTAGAAGCACAGCGTCATCTGCGTAAATCAGGCAGCTCACAACTAGGTCACCCATTCGCATCCCTACGTCCATCGATCTCACTCTCTGGAGACAACTGTCCAGGTACAGGATTAACAGTCGAGCGGACAGCACGCAACCCTGTCTGACGCCGATATTGACATCAAACCAGGGGGACAAGCCGCCGTCAACACGCACACACGCTGTGCAGCCCTCATAAGTGGACTGCACAGCGCGCAGCAGTGCCCCGCTCACCCCGTAGCCCGGGAGTATGCCCCACAGATCCTTTCGTAACACTCTGTCAAACGCTTTTTCCAGATCCACAAAACCGCAGAAAACCTTCCGGTTAGCAGCCAGTTGTTTCTCCACGATGTTGCGGAGAGAAAAAATCTTCCAAAAGAAAGTTCCACCGTGTTTGATCATTTCAGCAGACATCATATCAAATCCAGCTGCCTTACCATTTTTCATACTTCGTATCGACCATTCAATCTCTTCCATAGTAATGTCCTCTGTCTCCTCGTCAGATGCTGGTGTAGCGGTGTCAGCCGTAGGCTCACTTGCGGCGCCCACATCCGGAACATACTCGTACATTCCCCCAAAATACTCACTCCACCTGCCCAATACATCGCTTGGGTTTGCAAGAATGTCACCAGTCTTAGACATAATTTTGTCCATACTGGATGTTGACGAAGAACCCCGAGACTTTCTAACTTCCCTCCAGAAGAGTTTGTTATTCGCTTCGAAGTTCTCCGTCAACCTCACTTCCTCATTCGCAACTAGTCTTTCACGCTTCTCTTTCACTAAGGATTTGGTAACATTCCTGCAGCGGCGGTAGCTCTCATACTTTTTCTCTGTCATACTATCATTCTGATTCAAACTTGAGACATAATCCAACCATGCTTCTTTCTTTCTTTCGTCCGGGTCCACTCCGGACCATAGGGTTACCATGCCACCGGAGAGGTCCTCGGTCTCACTCCCCTTCCGCTTTGTCTCCGTAAAACATAAGGCATCCAGGCATCTCTCATTTATTACATCCATCATCTCATTCATCTTTCTTGTCATACTACCTCTGACATTCCACGTGCCTATACGGCACTCCCCTCTCCTCGTCCCGCCAGGATTGGCGCTGCGTGAAGGGTAGCGGCCCCCTTCGCCGCATGCGCATGCAGCCGCACCGACGGAGGCTAATCGGTGCCCGTCGCTTTCGGGGTACGCCCTAGCAGCCCGTCCGGCTGAGTTTGCTTCGGTCAAGATTGCGTCCCACTGGGACGGCAGGGCTCGCGACGTGCAAGCTCTTGACATGACCCCCTAATCTTATTTATGTTCATAAATATAAAACTAAATTTAGGAAAAACTGTCATATGCATAAACTAAATTTAAGAAATAAAAACAAACTCACTCTGCGTGTGCACAGCGAGGGTAATAGTGGTACATATTAGGCTCCATATAATTTCTAACTCGTTCCCGGGTCAATGTATAAGCTTCTACAATAAACTTCCAAACGACACGGATGAATTATCCATGTGTAAATTTAAGAATTATACTAGAAGTAGACTATATGAAACGGCTTACTATTTATTATAGCGCAGATTAAACCTATAACCGATTAAAAAATTTGAAATTGAATTGCTGCTTTTGTGTTATGTTGACTGTAGTTATTACCATTTGTTAAACTAGAAATTGAAAAGAGTCGGCCCTGCCAGTTCTTCTAAAGAAGCCCTGACGCCGGAACTGGCACTTAGATTCGCTTTCACATTCAAGATAGTGTGATGAAAGGGAAAATAATATAATACATATAAGCTATATTCTTAACTAATTTTAATTGTTTTAAATTGTTCAATGTCGATTTAATTATGTATTAAAACTTTAGTTGAGGATTGCACTCGCTGATTAACAGAGTTGATTAACTCTATTTGACTCGATTGAAGCTCATCTTGAGTTAATTAGTTAATGATTCGAGTAGGAGCATCACTATACAGTACAATTACTATTAGTGATGTGCCAACTCGGATAAATCCGAACTCGAGTTAACTCGTGCTAAAATACAGTTGCAACTCGAGTTAGGGTAATTTTGAAGTTATGTAAAAAATTTTTCGTCCGCTGATATTAAACGGTCTAAAGTCAAGCATCAATCAAGCAATCAAGTCTTATCTATGTCGTAGTTAAAATTCAGACAATTGGATATGCAAGATTGACTAAGCAGATATGCAATGCAAAAGCGGGTGGATGCAGGAGTTGGGAACAGACACGATACACCTTTTCTGACCAAATAGAACGAGTTCTGGAAGAAGGTGACGTCAGAGGATTTAAAAATCGTCAAGCGTGTTCAACAAGATAGCTATGGAAGTCAAAGAAGCGAGTGAGCCAGCGCTCTGCTGTCTCTGCCTAACCTGCAAGGGACTTTGCGTGAAGTTAAAAGTACAACAACTGAAATTTACAATTTCATTTTGTTATAGGGAGCCATGCAAGTATTAAGTAAGCAGATTTAGATAAACGTCACCCCCTTGTCACCAAAAGTAACCATAGCTCTTACCCCCTCCCCCCCATAATTACCGTAATCATCATCTAGACCCCCCACACCCCATGTCGTCAAAAATAAGAAAAGGAAAGACCCCGCCAATAGTACTTACGAAATACATCCGTTCTAATATTTGTATAATATAATATTAATAATATTAATAAATATTTGTTATTTATTTTTTACTAGGAAATAAATTGTAGATGAAAGATAATTGACAGAAACTGAAAAAAAAAGATGCGATAGAAGTGAAACTTCAGTAAATCGATATATATATCGTTATATATATAATCCATGATCAAAATAAAATAAAAATCAAATTAATTGATTGAAAAACACTGAAACATTACACTTACCATGTATTACATCAGTCACATTAATATTTATATTTGAACATCTATTTTCATTATTCAATAATTGTTTTTTACGTGCACAAAACTCGCAACTACGTTCTGTTGAACTTTTTCCTGGATTATTTTCATTTTAATTTTACTTTCATTTTTTAGCGTTTATTTTGACGACACATTTCGGCATTAGTTTTCAGTATCTTATAAAATTTATTATTTAGCACAACAAGATATAAAAATACTCACAAACATACAGTTAAATAATAACGCACCACGCTGACATCTTACTAAAAAGCTGTAATACGCAGCCGCATACAGTGCTCACGTAGTTTTCACATATTATACTAACTAGCGGCGAGTAGTTTCGGACCGTAATAGTTCCGAGAACTATATTCATACCTGTAAGGATATAGTTCCAATCCAACCAATCAGTTCCAATCAGTTTACGGTCTGCGGACTGACCGATCGGGTCCGATCGACGACGTGTCTCACTCACACTTGGGCCACTCGTGGCTTGCGGCTGATAGTAGTCGAAACTATCCGAACCTTATCGAATACGAGCGAGACCGACTTTTTACGATTATAGTACTTAGCTAAGCTCGCGGGGTTAGTATTTGATTATTATTAGCTTTTTATTAGCTTCACCTGTATGTTTGTATGTTTGTTTGTAACCGACTTCTTTGGGCGCGATTTCGACCCACTTTAAACGGCCAGATTTCGTTCAAACTTTGTAGATTTATTGAGGACCGATGACAATACACTAATTTGATAAAATTATTCCATTTTTCAATTTGCAAAATATGATTTTTGTTAATTTTTTAGTGTTCATAGTTCACTTCTCGCACCATCTAGTGGCAATCAGCGGAAAGTCTACGTTATCAACTTGAAACGAGTTCCTTGTATAATTCACAGATGGCGCTATTCCTCAAATTCGGTTTTGATATCCGTTGTTAGCACGCTTTAAAATAGCTAAGCAATAGTTTAAAAAACTAAGAAACGCACTTGTTATAGAAAACCGAACTAAAAAATATCAAATAAATAATAGTTTAAAAAAACTAAAAAACACGCTTTGTATAGTAAACCGAACTAAAAAATAGAAAAATAAATTTTAATGAATTTAAATTAAGAAAATAGTGTTAAAAATTTCAATGAATATAAATTAATAATAGTGTGAATAAAAAAAAAAAAAATAATTTTAAAAAAGCGTGGGGTGCTTTTTAAGATATTATAGAAATGATAATCACTCTACTCATATCTGTCAATAAAATATTTAAAACTATTGACACCATGCACCCCACGCTTTTTTTAAAATAATTTTTTTTTTTTATTCACACTATTATTAATTTATATACATTGAAATTTTTAACACTATTTTCTTAATTTAAATTCATTAAAATTTATTTTCTATTTTTTAGTTCGGTTTTCTATAAAAAGCGTGTTTTTTAGTTTTTTTAAACTATTATTTATTTTTGAATGATTTTGTTCTTGTTAGTCCTGTTACACTTGTTGATTAGTAGTTTCAGATATACATACTCTTTTGATGTGAACTCTAATTTATTTTAAGCTTGTTTTAAAAGGAAAAATATTTTAAATTTGGAATGTCACACATTTTTGTATTTGTACATTGAGTGAATTATTATATCATCATCATTTTTGTATTTGTGTCTCTTACCTGTCTTTTTTTCCGTTGCATCCGGTTTGAAATCACCTCGATTCTAAAGAAGTTTCACTTCAAAAAAGTTAATTTTAAATCTACATAAATCTGACGCTTTGTTTGCTATGAACGAATGTAGTCATAAATAATCACGGCTGAAATAAAGGTTTCACTAACTCCGTGCCATCTCGGTTTAGTTTCGTATTTGAACTCGAGTTGGGTTGGAGGTGATCAACTCGTGTTGACTCAAGTCAGGCCCAAAACAAGTTGACTTGAGTTAGTAACTCGAGTTGACCATCACTAATTACTGTATCAGCACTATCAGCTAAGAGCTAGGTATCTACCTACGGCGGAATGCCCACGTGAAATTAAATAAAGTTACAGCGAGTATATTTCTACTATTTTCTACATACTTTCTAAACATGAATAACTCAGCTGCAAAGGTTAGTTTATGCTCTAATACTTATTTTAATGCTTGTATCTTAATCTACTATTTCTCATTGAAGTTACTTTGAAAAATGTTTAATTATCATTGTTGTTGTTTGGTGTATTTACAATTAGGTTGGTGAAATATTTCGGGAAGCTGGGACGGCGTTTAATAAACTCTCCGAGATGACTTCGCTGTTACATCCGATGGGAGATACCCAGCCTGGGTAAGAATAATGTACACTCCTTAACTATACATCCTCCCCTATGCACGTTAGTAAATAACCATGTTAATATAATGACTACGGGTGAGGTGAGACACAACTAAAATTAGAGAATAATGAACAATTGAGTTACCATTCTCTATACACCATGCATGCGTGGAATACTTAAAATTAATTACTAAAATTACGTACTTTTCATCAGTCCTCAACATTTGTTTATTTACTCCAAAAAGCTGTTTTTAATATTGATGATATTGAGAAAAACCTGGCAACTTTCAACTAATGTTCCGGATTTACACTACTTTCATTGTTTTGGTCTTAGTCAGGCATTTGTTGATGACAAACTTAATATTGTAAAAGTGTGTTTGTTAGTTAAGTACCATGTACATATATAAACATAACACTATTTCTGCAGTGGTAAATGGACAGAAGAAGAGATTGAAATGTTGAGGAATTGTGTTCACCGATTTGCTGTAGACCTCAACAAGCTGAGCCAACATATCAAGAGTCGCACTGTGTAAGTGTTAATTTGTTTGTTTGTTAATGGCAATCTGTCTCTGCAATAGTATTTAGC
The DNA here is from genome assembly GCA_905147225.2 of Euproctis similis. Lineage (NCBI taxonomy): Eukaryota > Metazoa > Arthropoda > Insecta > Lepidoptera > Erebidae > Euproctis > Euproctis similis. The sequence goes on from LR990107.1 coordinate 9,054,790, forward strand.
TATTATTGCCATTGTTGTGTAATTTGTACACATTCGGTTAAATTTATTAACTGCATTTGGTATTATATCTTAATTTTCATAGATATATGTTTGTTTATGTCCAATTTATAACATGTTTGATCTACAATATTGCACAGTTTCTCACTGAATTATTTATTTTATACAAGTACACATAAAACTTGTGAATATATGTTTCATTACAGTAACCAGATACGTACCACATTGAAGAAGAAGGCTTTCGAAGATGCAGGTATACCTGTACGTCAGGTAAGCAGTACAGTTACCAGCATTGTGCCGCAGATACCTCAGGTTGTATCTACCTTGAGTGTGATCAACACACAATCAGTTTTAGGAAAAAACGCAGAGGTTCAAACAATCACTAACTATATAGCACCCTTTAATTATTTTTTAATGCTATTTATTTCGTGGTTAGTGAAGTTTGAATTTTTATTTAAGCTTAATGATCACTATGGATTTGCATGAGTCAGTTATGTATCACTATGCATATATTTATTTGACTGTTGGTTTTATGCTTGCAGAAAAATACGATTTGAATATAAATGAGTAGTAATGTAGTAAGAAAAGCTATGTAGGCTTATATTTTTATGCCCTGGTTAGGTGAATAATGATGTTGAACTTGTTTTTGCTTAATTGGAGGGCATATAACCAACTCACAAAAAAATTCTTATTAATTTACTTTTACACATAGGATTTAGACATTTCATCCTCTTTTCTACCTGTAAGAGAGACCAACTTATGGTCACACAAAATGAAAATTCCGCCAGTCTGATGTTATTTAAAACATGTCCCAAACCTGACAAGTTTCAATCGAGTTAACTTATATACTATAGGTACATAGGACATAGTTCTCTGTCATCAATATAATTTTTATTATTATCCGTGCAAGAAAAAAAATTTGTTCCCAGTATTAACGATACAGTCTTCAAAGGCTTTGATGAAACTCGATTTAGTTTATTTTTTAATAATTTTATATTAACCATCATTTTAGTATCGGTGAATTTAAAAAAATGTCCACTGATTTGTAAAATATCCAACGATTCGATGCTTTTTGTTTGTTTTGTAGATAGAAAATTGTAAGAATTTTTGTTTGTAAGAGTTTCTAGCCGTTTCGTGGATCTTATTGTAAATGTCTGCTGTAACATGTTTTTTTTTAAATTTTATTTTGCTTCATTATTGATGTGATGTATGTATTAGATAAGCAGTTGAGCTAGAATAGACACTTAAATAAGTCCTATTATATACACAAGGATCCTTGAGAAGACAGTCACAAAGCCCTTAAAAATGGATATTTTGAAGCACTTGCTCACCTTTTTGCATTTATAAAATAATTGATTCCAATGTGGATGTACAATATGGGTTTATCCATCCTCTAATAGTAATTTTGAGCTTAGGAAAAATAATTACGCATCATTTTGCAGTAGATAAATACACTAATGACATGTTTTGTCTGATCTAGGTTACTCTGAATATGTTGAACGCAACTGAAAACGAAGTTGACGTGGAGGGTCTTAGCGGAGAAGTGAAATTGGAGTTTGAAGCATCCAATGAAGAGGTAGCCACCTGAAACCTATTTAATTTTTAAGTTATTTAATATATTTAAAGTGTATGTAAGACAGATTTAAAGTGTGTATTGGGGTAAATATAATATAAGTAATATTTGTGTTTTTGTTAGCATATCATAGTTATAAATTGCATGAATTAACATGTACCTCCCAGAAATGTCAAACTTGCAGTTGATTTTTTTGTAAAATTATTGTAGAAAAATATATTGTAATATTGACATCTTTATGAATACGGCCTAACACACACACATCTATTTAATAAAATTTCATCATGGCATAATTTTTAACAAAAAAAATATATTTATCAATAGGTATTTATTGATGCAAGAATGTGCTTGCTACATGAAAGTATTTGTTTTGTGTTTTCAATGTTTTACCCCATTATAACACTATCTGTATCTACAAACATTTTAGTAGTTCGGTACAGTAAAAATGTATTTATATAGATAACATAAAATTATAAATTTTGCAAAGTATTGAATCACTACATTTTATGTTAAGAAAAGTAAAAACTAAAGTAAATTTTGATAGAGAAATCCATTGTAAAGATCTACTAAGTATCATAGAAAACCATTTAGGGGAAAGAACACTCGCCGTTAGAGGGCGCCATTCGTCGAGAAGCACTCTTATTTTTCAACGCTTGTAATAATAATAATCTTACGTACGTACGTAATCATCGCCGCAGCCAGTGGCAGAAAAGAGAACCGAGATCTTAGTTTAATAATTATCTGTACATTATTATTACTATGCCAAAAAAACTTATACTATTCGGACCCCTGTGTATCTACGCTTGGTGGCAAAATTACAACATTACGTAGTAACTATAACTTCATTTCATAACCCATAATAAATTGGAACTTTTAAAATATTTTTTAAACAAATATTAAATATTTTCATATGATATGAAAATTTTAGAATGAGTACTATTATTAGTTATCCTTATTCACAGTGTACTGTTGTTTTTTCATCATCAATATCTGTTATTAAAATATCCTAGTATGCTGATAGTTTAGTTAGCATGTGTAGTTTGCATCGTTAGGAATGTGATTAATATAATGTACATAGCTATATTTATATTATATTCATAATTTTAGATGTGTGGCAAGTTAAAAAAAGAATTAGACTTACCAATTCCTAATATTATGCGTTGACTTTGATGTAGATTGCCAGCATTCTCCATTCTTATTTAAATAATTGATACATAATTTTCGCGTATTCAGTTCCGTACTACAATTTGCCTTATCCATAATAGCATAGGCACTTTGAGCAGAAATTTTGACGCTTCACATGCTACAATCAGAACATACTTGAGTACTTAATTTCCCCTTAACTACTCTGCCACCGCCACTCACTTATGCTTCATACAATCTTTTTGTCATTCATTCAGCAAACTTAATCAGTCTTTCCCAGTTAAGTTTAAAGGTATATAAGAGGTGAAAAAAAATATATATGCAGAGCATATTGATTCCTGTGTCAAGCTGACTTTGGCATTTCTATTGCCACTTATATGTGTAAAATAAGGATTTATTTTTTGTTACAAGAATGCTTTGTCCCGTATCCCTTCTCGTTATTATCTTCATACACCTCATGTAGTACTTCTGTATTTAATATCCTTCATTAGTCTATATTTAATGTAGCCAAAGTTATTGATTTTATTTATTACCTGGTCATGTCATTAGTCCTCATACACGTATTTTTGGCACTGCTCAGTGTTAAGTAATGTGTTTTATTCTAAGGCATTTTTTTTTATGTAATCAATCCTACATTTTGATTTGATCATTTTGTTTTATTTTTACAATATGAACTCTTCTGATGAGGAAGTAAGAATTATAATTGCCTTGATTAAATGTCTTAATAATTTATCAGCAAACATATCACCTGTAACTTAAATAAACATAATTTCACGCCTTTTTAATATTTCTACGCGAAGGTGTAGGCAGTGGCGGTTAAGCCTCGACTCGCCGTTATGTTTACGTCCCGAATGGAATAGGTGGCGAACCTATTGCCATACCGGGCACAAAGTTTTTAGTTATCAATATTTATCATACATAACTTACGAAATTAATTAATTTCGTAAAGTCATTGGTGTGTCTCAGGATTCGAACCCTCGACATCTGGATTCAGAAACCGTGTGCTCAACCACCAAACCACCGAGACTATTACCACCTCTAACATTCTATTTAAAGAAAAGCAATGTGGGGTATTTCTACTTTTTGTGTATTAAATAATTTGCTATTAAAATAATTATCGTATCTTAAATTCCTAATTTGTAGTATTTATACATTAAGTGTAATATATATACAAATAAGTTCGCTTTTTGTATTGATTGTAAGGTAACCATAGTATGTCTGTCAATAATTTAGTAATTACTATTTCATAATTATAGTATCATTGTGTAAGTAATAAAATAAAACGTGTGGTGTAACAATAATTTATATATTGATTAAATGTAGTTTATACAGATGTAGTGATTTTTTCTTATTAGCCTGTTACTGATTTTCGTTATTTAAAATTTAAAGTACTAAACCGATTTCAATGAATTTTGTTACTTTAAGGGGTAAGGTTGTTACCCACATTATGGTTTTCGCCTTAGTCTATCTCCACCCTGTGTTTTTGATGTCAAAAATCCTGTGATATTGAAAACCTGGATCTGCCGTAGTCAGTACTCGGATATCGTTTCAATTCGAGAATAGGTAATATAGTTTGACTAGATTCGAAGAAGTAGATAGAGGAAACAAACCGTTCTAAAGGGTCATATGCTATCTGCGTTTGTATTATGTAAATAATGTTAATATAATTTACGAGGAAGTGGCTAGTTTCTCTGGTAGATGGCGCTAAAATCAAATTGTGTGTGTGTGTGTGTGTGCATTTTTTATTTTAATTTATATTATTGTAATACATATCACATTGTAGATGACGACATCTTGCTAAAGAACTCTAGACTAGACCGGTGAAATACCTCAAATTAAACTCGTAGAAAATAGACGTAAAGTGGGCTCAAGCAAAGTTTCAGTTAGGCAGGTATCCGTAGGCTCATCCTCGGTTTCCAATCCCCTCCCCCCATGTTATCTCAAAGGTCGGTAACTCAACATAGTATGGTATTTCCATGGTGTACGCTAGTCGCTTTCCCATAGAAAAGTTAAAAAATATGGATTCGAATTCCCAAACGGAAATCCACGTCAAAAACCATTAGACTACCGAGATGACTTCAACTCTAAACAAAGTATTAGGTACTGTGAGGATGATGTGAACTCTTTAGTATTTTAAAATATAATTTTTTTTTACATAGTTCTAAATTTGCACTTTTGAATTTTTAAAAAGATATCTTTGATTAATAGAATTTTCTGAGAAATATAGAATAAAATATGAGTTGTAAAATACATTTTGAAGAGATAGTATGATTTTTAAATACGGGAGTTCAAGTTTATATGATTAAAATATAAGTCGTATTAAAAGAAATTCACTAAGCGAGCATTGAGGTGGAGAGGAGCAATGGTGATGCTGGGACCTAGACGAGGCGCCCAGGGATAATGCAGTATTGAAAACCCATGACACAGATTTGGCACGTATCAAATTTTATTTTAATATCATGAATAATATATCAATGATTTAATTTATCTGCCTATTTATTTAACACACATGCACTGAGCTTATAATACCCCTATAACAGAGCAATCTTTTACGTTAGATTTTCATTTAAGAGGAGGTTCTCATTGCGGCGTTCCTTGTATTCAATAAATTGAGGAGCTGAGAGATGAACCCTATATATACATGAGAGACTCGATAGTCCGAGCTCGTTACAGTACCTAGTTAACAAAATAATTATGTTCTATATATATATTCTATACCTATAACTACTTCTAAGTCTAAGTTATAAGTTTGAAAATTATTTATGTTCTATTGTCAAATACTTCTTTACTTACAAATTCATTACCAAGAGTAATGTTAATTTTTCAAATAAACTATATTCTTTATGTCACTAGACTGAATGGAAATCACGCTTTAGGTATGTAGTTTTTTCAGCTCAGAATTACAATAATTTCCGGAAAATATTTTAGTCGGCGTAATATTACTTAACAGTACTAAAGGGCTCTGCCTAGAGTTCAAAAGGTAATAGCGAGGATCAAAGCTCCAACATTTTAAATCTTTATTGCGTCAGCTGACGGTCTTGCCACCGCTGAGTAGGCAGCTGACGATGTTCAGCTCGATACGTACCAAAGTATCCCCGAAAATAAATTGTGATCGGCATACTATTACATTTTTCAACAGTGGTAGAGCCAAGCAGTTCGATGCATGAATGGGCCGGCTCGACCGGTGATATACCACGACCTCTCAGAAGATCGATGTAAAGTGCCTCATGCCGCGTTTCGTTCGGTGAGAGAGATACCTGTAGGCCCACCTCCCTTCCCCGTCCTTTCCTATCCTACTCCCTTAAAGGTCGGCAACGCAACGGTAACACTATACGTGTTGCTGGTGTCCGTGGGCGGCGCAGGTTGCTTACCATCAGGTGACGCGCATGCTCGTTTGCTCTCCTATCCCAAAAAAAATCATATTCTAATGACTCTCGTGATCACCCACCCACCAATACTTGAGCAGCTGACGGTCAAATCACTTATCAGTGTTATAAGATCAACAATTGGTGTCAATATGAGCCGGCATACCTGCTATGACTTTCCCATTTGGAACGCTACCTCCCGGACTAAGAATTCAATATAAACAAAAGAATATCTTTGCATGTGTGTGTATATGTACATAGTAATTAATGGTGCTAGTGTGGGTATCGTGCTATTTATTGAAAATGATGTATTTTTACGCATATCTAAAATACATATTAGTAGGTATTCGTCGTATTCTTCTCCATATAAAATAAACTATAAGTGTGCGAAATTTTATACTCTTCGGTCCGCTCAATTTTGATGAAAACGGATCCAAAGTTTTTGCTTCACTACTGAATTAAAACCGTTTAACTTGTTAGCGGGCAAGTTAAATACGTGACGAAAAGTGTGATATTCTCACAAATGTACTATTAACTCTAATAATATATCAGTTCAATCTACTTAACGAATATGTTGTTACGTACATTGCTAAGTTGGTACAATTTTTTTTATCAGATAGGGCGGCAAACGAGCTAGTTTGTTACCTGTTGGTAAGCAACAAACGCTGCCCATCGACACGTGAAATACAAATAGTGTTACAGTTACGTTGCCGGCCCTCAAAATGGTATAGAGATGGGGTAGGATATGGGATGGGGTGAGGAGACGGAAAGGCGTTGGGCTTTTGGATACCTCCGTCACCGAGCGTAACGCGGCATCAGCCACTTTATATCGATATTCCGGCCTGCTCTTAATTCAGCGTTCTGTATATACAACACTCCGCCAGTGTTTAAAAAAACTTAAATCATTGTATTGCACTTATTTTATTCATCAGAAAATAAGTAAGCTCTGAGGCCCGAGCATTCACAAGTAGGTTCATAACCTATTGCTTTTCTTTTAAAGGTTTAATTCTCATTAAAACATATACCTACTTATGTATCAAGTTGACATTACCATTAAAACTGCCATCAAAATAATAACCACATGATAAGTGTAATTTCTCGTTACTTCGTCAAAAAAGAAACTGGCTTCAAATCGGCTGAGCAATTGTTGAGATTTTCCTCGTTTCCTTTGAAAGTAAAATGATATTTCTTTACTTAATTGGTGGCTGTGTTTTAAGTAGGATTTCTTTATTAAGCCTATTACAGATTCTCCAATGTATCTAGTATCCAGACATGTGTGTAAAGATACTTGACGAGTGTGTCTCTCAGAGATATTCTAGATCTAAGACTATAATAACATATTATTAAGATTTTGGAAGCACAATGAAAACCATAATATGGAATAAGTGCAGTTCGAAGAATCGACCCCATGATAACCCAACCTAACCTTTCATGACCTAACCTACATTCGATGTTACACATTAGCGATAGCAGAAGACGTTGTTTACAACAAGTCATATTTAATAGACACGTAATGTTTCGAAAATAATATATATTTTATATACTATGTACCTATATTTCTTATTGTAATAAATTTATAAGTTTGATTGACTTATTCCAGAACGTGGAATTAAAATCAATTTGGGTTCGATCCACACCCAAATGCAAACAAATATTTATTGTTTTCATGGCGTCTGAAGGTGTTTTTCTATAAAATTATGTATTTGTTAAAAAAAATAAAGTGAAAATTTAGGTAGGTTTACCTTAGGTTGGCACCAGAGGGCGCTGTGTGTGTGCGCAAAAAAATATATGTGTGTATTAATATCCGTTATCTATTTTCCATAACCAGAGGGCGATGTATGAATTGTGTCCAAGTTATAATTAGATATTATTACAGAGATGTCAGTTTAATAGTCTCATTTTGAATGGTACTTTTACTAAATTTAAAAATTTGAAAAGTTTTATAGTTGTATGACTACAATAGTTGGACATATGGTTTCGCGAACCTTTTTTGTAGATAATCATATGGTCTGTAATATTGTAGAACATTTTATAGTTAATTTCCTTAAGACAATTTAAACAAATCTTTATAAATATCTATGTGTTATTATGATGTACAAGCTATAAAGTTTCATCAACCAAATCCAATCAGTTGCTTTTACGTGAAAAAGTAACAACAAAGATACATGTATACATACTCCCCAAACTTTCGCATTTATAATATTAGTAAGGCTAGGTGACTCGGCGAACTTTGTTTCGCCTCGACTCCTGTTAAAACTGGCTTAGCCATTTCAGAGATTTCCCAAATTAAATTATAGACAAACAAAAATTGTAAAACATGTTATTTTGGTTTATGTACAGTATATATATATTCATATAATGTACAGATATAAAATACTCGTAATAGTTATTCAAACAGTACCTAAAGAAACAACAAACACATTATCTAGTCCATAGCTCAAACGTTTGTTGTCTATCCTGGCATCTAGATGTCGCTATGTATATGGTGTCGACATGTAACATACTATTTTTTATGAGATAGTAGATAAGTGACCAACACCGCCCATGGACATTTGCAACACATAAAGCGTTACAGGTGCGTTGCCGATCTTTAAGGGAGTATGGATAGGAAAGGATGTGGAAAGATGGTGCTTCCGAGTACCTCACTCACCGAACGAAATGCGGTATGCTCATGCTCAGTGCTCACTTTACGTCGATATTCTGCGAGGTGGTGGTATTTTACCGGTCGAGCCGGCCATGTTGCAAACTTCTTGGCATTACCACTTTAGAATAGTGGTAATTGTGTTTGCCTTATTACTTACATTAGACCAAGAGACACACACGTAATAGACATATATGCGCAAATCCTAGGGAAATATAATAAATGTATTATATTTTACATGGACAACATTTAATTGTCTGTACTATAATATAAAACCAGATTGCAATAAAAATGCACGAAAATGGCACGCAGCATGCTGATCTTCAACTTGCCATACACCGGCCGGCCGTATGTACTTCTAGTTCTAAGATGACTTTTAATGACTTTTATCTCTTAAATAACAATTAAATAACTACAATATTCTTGTTCTTATTTCCAAAACAAATAAATGCATTATTTCTCTTTCACCTACGAAACATGCTTTTGATTCATAATTACAAAAATCTGATAGCGCAGCGAAAAGGTCATAGAACTTTACAGGGCTTAGCTTAAGTAAGCGTGTGAACGAGATAGGCACACATTCTTAGTAATGATTTAGATACTATAAGTTGCAGATATTTGCATGATAAATACGAGAATGTTTATTATTTCATTATCTATTGCTAATAAGCAATGAAAGCCTTTTTATACTCGAAAGATTCTTGGTTTTCCTAAGGACACAAACGATTTAGCATTGCGTGAATGCAATGAGGTAATGCTTTTCTGGATCAGTATGTAAAAATATGAGTCGCGATTTATATTATAAGCAAAGAAACCAGAGACTCTACCTATACTCGTGTACTCGGTAGGCCATCATTCGCGGTCCGGCAGTGGAGCGGCGCGGTTGTTGCCAGCGCGCTTGCCCGTCACGGACAAAACTTTTCAACATTCGTCTTTTATTTTAAACCGGACCAAAATGAGGACCGGCGGGGTGCCAATAGCGGCGCTACTCCTAGTCCTCACCTTCACAGTGCTCCAGGTAAGGTTTCGTAAGCTTAACACAAAAAAGATACTAAAAGGCTTTTATAGTCGCGATGATATTTCTGAAAACTACTTTGGCAAAAAGTTTTTTGGACTTCGCGACATTCGAGGTCTAAAGGTCTCGCCTGCAGGTCTTTTTTGTATTTATTGCAGTGTGTATTTTTTTATTTGTGTTTATTAAGATGTTTTTAGGTACAAATATAAGATGTTAGTTTTGTTACATTGAATGTTTAAAAGCTGAATAGGTTATGAGCGGCAAAGCCGGTTTTTACTTCAATTGTACACAATTTATATACTGATATTTATTTTAGCATTATAATAAGTATGATGTACCTATATACCTATTTTTTCCAAGGAGCACAATTGATACACGGCTGAAGTTATACGGAAGTATAACTGTGATAATATTATAATATTACTAGTATTTTAAGGAGCTGTTGAATTGCTTCCAAATTACGTTATTTTACTGCTTAACTATACTGCTGATATCTAATAACAGATAGTCGAAATCGATAACAATATTATGACCCTATTATTTTCTTCAATTCTGTTTAGTTCATACTTGCAAATTAACACTGAGTTTTTTTTTTACAAAAAACAAATCTTAATACGACTGGAAAAGGAATTTGTTAAAATCATCAATGGAGAATTGTACAATATTTATTTTTACACTTATAATAATGCTTAGCGTATCCAGTACTTACTAATTTACAAATGCAAAATATTTTTAACTAATCATTAAATTTTCAATAACTTCATTATTGTAATCACAAATATAAGATTTAACGCTTATTTCTCTTTGGCTGTTATCATTTGGATGCGTGTGTGTATGTGTGTATGTGTATGTGTGTGTGTGTGTGTATTTTGATGTTGATGTTTCAAAACAGGTATTAAAAAAAGTCAGTTTTCAATCTGCGCGATGGATAGTAGAGGAAAAGTAATCCGTTTATTTTGAAAACTCTTAATTGATCGTTGAAATTTTGTTGTGGATATTATGTATGTATATATTTATATACATACATAGTTAGTAAGGCTTAAGCCCGAATACTGAACCGCCACTCAAATATATAAGCGCTACTTAAGCGTTTAAGTAGCTGTCACATTAGACAGAATGCGTGAAATTTGAGCCAGTAAGTAGCACTTTATTGATTGTCGGATTTGAGTGGCGGTTCAGTATTCGGGCGTTAGTGATCCAGCGAGTGAGAAGCGAACTCGCTGCATCAGCATCACATTGTCCAAAACAGCTGGTTAAGTTTCCTTACATAAGCGCCATGAATTAATAACCTTATATTTTGACTGTGCTCTTAATTACTTGTATCGATAACAATAAAACCGTTATAATTCACAAGTTTCTTGCCCGGTTCTTCTCATGATAGAGTCCCTACTCTACTGCGTTAGTGTTTTATTGTTCTTCTTGTACTTTCCCCAAGCGTAAGTGTTAATATTTAATTTAAATAATATGTTACTTGATGTATCCGTTGAGGTTTGATTGGATATATTTACTGTCTATCTATAAATGTTGATTTGATAGAGAATCTCTCTCATTGGCTCATTTAAACATCTATTTTTATTCCTAAATTATCTAGCAAGACAAGAGTTATGAAAGTCATAGAAGCGAGGTGTGTAAGAATCGTCCCATATGACCCTTCTCTCTGCCTACTCAGCAAGGGACTTGGCCTAAAGTTATGTATCTGTCTTTCTCACTTCATAAACACACTCAATATATAAAATAACTATTTCAACTTTGACACTGATTATTTAAAAAATTATATGTTTTTATAAATAAAATGATTTGTGTATTAGTTGTAGTTGCCCGTAGCTTCTGTTCCAAGGTCTCACCATCCATAAGTCTGTTTTAGTCTAGTTTGCTTAACCCAGTTTGCCATTCGTAACTTAGTACTTAGGTATTAGAGTTAGATCAGATATTTGTCCAAATTTTAATAAAAATTGATTGCTTCTTAACAATTATATCCTGAAATTCTTGTGCCATAATTGCTGATCAACAGCGGCACATAGTTCCAGGTAAATCTTATTGGATTTGTGAAAACTACTAGTAAATCTGTTCAAAAGTTTCGGAAGTGTCCATTTTCATTAATATTACTTTTATAATTACGTTTAGTATCAGAAACATGGCGTTAATATATTCCTTATTTCTGTCATTTGGGGTAGGCACAACTGTCATTCGCTTCGTCCACATCAACACTCTTCTTAATCATATCAGCTTAAACACAAACCACCTATGTTTTCTTTGGTCTCCCTCTTCTCTTGTTTCCTTTATTTCGCGACGTGTATCTCTGTACCTACTATAAAAATATACATTGAAAAATTGTTGCAATTTTTCGTATATTTTTAACGTAACTATAACTTTATAACTTCACGCCTTTTTCTATCCGAAGGTGTAAGGCAGTGGCTGTTATGTTTACGTCCCAAAAGGAATAGATGGCGAATCTACTGCCATACCGGGCATAAAGTTTTATAGTCATCGATATTTATAACACATAACTTTCGAAACTAATTTCGAAAAGTCATTGATGTGTGACGGGATTCAAACCGGCGACCTTTGGATTCAGAAGCCGTGTGATCGACCGCTGGACCGCCGAGACTATAACTATTTTAACGTTTTTCTAAAATAGGTACTTATAAAGATAGGATTATGATGATGTGCTAACTAAATTATTTGATATTTCAAGTAAAATTGGACAACATCTCCAGCATTTCAAAGGTGCACACATTTTGTAGGTAGTAGACGCTCGCGCTACCAGCAATTCAATTTCACCCCTCCACCCCAACCTCTACCGCCTTCCAGAACATATCTTAAAAGCTTTTCTTTTTATTTTCCCATGTAAAAATTACGATTTGTGTACTGGTAGCCAAATAACAAAACTAACAAACATTCTTCTAAAATATCACCATCAGTACATAGTATAAAACAAAGACGCGAATTTAGTAAAGAAAAAGTGATAATTTTTGTGATTAAGACGTATCAAAAATATTTTTGATACGGAACAAGATTTCCGCGAATCACATTCATAACGTTAATTAAAACAACTTTTTCTGGATTTTATCGCGTTTATTTAGAGCTTATTTTCTATTTATGATCATTTTCATTCAATATTATGATTATTTCATTCAATATTATATTTGTAAAAAGTCTAAAAAAAAAGAAAAAATACAGTTTTCAGTAGGTATTCAATAGTTCTAAAATCATACATGTGGCTGAATCATCAGAACCTTATTACCTAAACTAATATAACACAAAACCAAATAATAATTCCTTAGAGTAATATCCACATTAATAAAGTGTAGCTAAATTAAAATTTTGTAAACTTGAAAGTTCTAATTTCATATATTGAAATATAATTTATATATACTAGCTGATCCAGCAAACGTTGTCTTGACAAATATATAAGCTTTTGTTATAGTAATAAAAAAATAGGGATGGATCATAGATCGGTAAAATTTTTTTGGTTGTATGTATGTATTTTTGTGGACTAGTTTAAAAAAAAATGGGTGGACTACTCTTATCTGATGGATGAAAAATAGATATTGTCCGATTGTCAGACTTAAACGATATTTTCATGAGAAAGTCCTTTTCGTAGAAGTAGAATAACGCACATTGTAAGTCGAGAATTTTATATATTAGGTATGTAACAATACATACAATATTTGGTTATATATTGAGTGTTTTGACCTCGTCGTGGTCAGCATAAATTCTAAGAGGTTATCTAACTTTAATTCAGAACATTTATCGCTATAATGTTGATAACTTTAGTCTATATATAGAGTAAAATAAAGTTTAACCGGTTCCGGTTTTTTTTTCAATATTATTTAAACTAAAAAAGTATTTATTTAAAATATTTTTCGAATGGTTAAAGAAAATTGGCTTATAGGTATTTATACGAAACCTTAACAAAAGATTAATATTTTTTTAAAGATTAAAAAAAAATCATAATCGTTTTTGTTTCTTCGAATTTCGTAAGAATTACAAACGACTTCAATGATAATGTATATGTGTGTGTGGGTAATGAGGAATTTGTGTAAATGAATTTTGCAGTATCATCATACCTATATCACAAAGTTTTATTTTGATCTGCTGGTAGACTTCTGCCTGAAAGATTTCGAATGTGACGTTTGATATGCATTATGTGAGCAAAAATAATTAAAATGTTTTAAAGGTTATGAAACAAATTTATTATTGTGATTCTTTAACGTTTTTGGTTTTTTATTAAACCGGGCCAAAACCAAGTGCCAGGTTCTCTAAAAATTAATTTTAGAAGATTGACATACCTACTTCACTAAAAAATGGATACTGATAAGGTAAACTATATTGATAATTTTACCACAGGTCAACGACACGGAATCTTAAACGTGTATGTTCGCAGATAATATTGTCAAACTCCAGCGAAGTCTAAACATTGTGTGATAATTACGTTAATATTATAATAAACTGAACGCACCGTTAAGTTAAAGAAAAAAGATCAAAAACTAAGAAAAAAAAACAAATGACTATTCGTAAAGACAGTAAATTATTCGATTTTCTAAATTCAAATCGATTAAAAGCTGTTTCAGATTTGTAATGTCAAAGTTACACTAAAATTTTAAAAAAAATAATCTATATTCTAAATTCAAATCGTAGGCGGTTTCAGATTCACAATATTAAATGTAAGACACACACTGTGTTCTCTTTGTGCCGATTATGACATGACTGTTATTGTCTATGATAGGTAAGTAATATGTTTGAAAATATATTTTATGTGAAGTATTCTATCCATATATAACACCAAGCAAGTATCCATTGCTTTGTTGTGATTGTTTTATGACTAATGTAGGTGGAACTGTTTTAAAGTTTGCAAGCAGCGGATGTAATTGTATATGCAATATCGTTGTACCTAATGGATGTTGCTACTTTGTTGTAACTAAATTTGTGATCATATTTACTAGTTATTTTCTATTGATTTGGTCCACATCTACATCTATCTCTAGCTCTCTCTTGTTGACGTAGAAGTGAAGAGCATTCGGGTTCTGTTCATTTTCGAACAAAATCGAAACTTCATATGTAATATGTAGGTACAATAATTACGTAAAAATATGTAATCTATGTCAATTCATTTGTCAATTCAGCTTCCGTTGCTTTCAAACAAATATACACGCAGTAATTTTTACAAAAATAAAAACAAAACATAAACTTTTTCTTCGATTGTCAATCTGTGGAGATCCATAAAAATTTATGAATTTGACACATATCGGCATACAATAGATTACAAATAGCTTTCCTACTGAATTTGTGGTAGGCATTTTAAAATAATTTAGTAAAAAAAAAAAAAAAATAGATGTCATATTTTTTTTTTGTCATACGTAATAGGCAAAAATGAGTTAATCAAAAATAATAAAAGCATAGCAACTAACATCTTCATACTTTTTATCATTCAAAGTTTGTACGGCCGACTTAACCTAATTGGTGTATGGCTTCAATAAAGAAAAAAAAAAAAAAAAAAAAAAGTTTGTACGTAGAAGGTGCAGAGGTCTCTGATACGAATGTAATGATATTCAGCTACATATATAATGAATGTTATTTATTATAATATACTGTATATATATAATATAATTATATCTTGATATTTAATTAACTTTTATATCCCTCCTACTAGCTGTGCGTTTCGGAGATAAGCCAACAGCAAAAGAAAAAAAATGTATAAAATGTTATGTTGATTGATTGTAATTCTCGATTTTATTTTTACTGGTTAAATTCATCTATCTATATATTTACATGGTATAAAATTAAAATGCTTTCCATTTCCGGTCGCCATCTTTTTAATTATTCAACGGAGTTTAATGCAGCTGTTATATGTACTAAAGGAGATACATATAACATACATAATATTGCACTTTTTAGTTTCATTTCGTTTTATTTATATATATATTCGGGGTTATATATTAGTAGCTGGCCCGGCGAACTTTGTTCGGCAAAAGTAATAAATTAGTAAATTTTGGACTTATCACATCACACATGAATTATTGTACAAACCACCCTGTTGACACCCACTATCTATTAAAAAAGCGTTGCATTTTAAAAAGATCCAAAGCATAGAAGGGGACATACAGCGGAAAGTGACTTCATTTTATACTATTTATTTTATATTATTGTCTGTAAAATTTAATTTTTAATGGAGACTTTTGGATTGTATTACTGTTTAATATGTATTTTAATGTATGTATAAATGAATATCTTTGTGATTGAACAAAATTAAATATAAGTCATAAACATAACATAACATAACTTCACGCCTTTTGTTACCCGAAGGTGTAGGCAGCGGCTGTTAAGCCTCGTCTCGCCGTTATGTTTACGTCCCAAATGGAATAGGTGGCGAACCTATTGCCATACCGGGCACAAAGTTTGTCAGTCATCGGTATTTATCACACATAACTTCCGAGAACAATTTCGAAAAGTCATTGGTGTGAGCCAGTGTCTGGAATCGATATAAGTCATAAATAATACAAAATGGCAAATACTTTGCTTTTCCACACAACTATCTTTCTATATTTATCCTGACAATAATATTTCGCTTCACAAAACCGTCATACACCAGAATATTCATCTATTTATAAGGACATATTTTTTTCATTTAACTCACATATCTTTGATTAGTCAAAGATATGTGAGTTAAATGAAAACTACTGAACCGCCACTCAAATATGTAAGCGCTACTTAAGCGTTTTAAGTAGCTGTCACATTAGACGGAATACGTGAAATTTGAGCTGTAAGTAGCACTTTATTGATTGTCAGATTTGAGTGGCGATTCAGTATTCGGGCGTATGTTGTTCATTTATTATTTTTATTAAAACATTTGTTTTTGTTTTTCTTGTATTGTTTCCTAATATCTTCGATGCGGTTAAACAAGTGCAAATACACAAGCAGAACGGCAAAGTGAAGTCACTTTTGCGGTTAACTAAAGTTGACTTTGATACAAAGTAGTTCATTAGATTATTGTACAATTCTACTAGTTCTTTTAGGCATATATTATAGTATATTGTAGGCCTAACCAACCTTGTGGTTTTGTGATTAGTTGAAATGTATGCTTGTAAAATGTATTTAAGTCTCTGTGGTCCTGCGGTCATGCACCCCGCTTCTGAATCAAGAAGTCGCAGGTCCAAAATCCTGGCTCACACCAATGACTTCTCGAAATTGTTTTCGTAAGTCATGTGTGATACATATCGACGACTGAAAGCTTTGTGCCCGGTATAGCAATAGGTTCGCCACCTATTCCATTTGTGATGAAAACATAACGGCGAGACGAGCCTTAACAGCCGCTACCTACATCTTTGAATAGAAAAGGCGTGATGTTATGTTATATTGTGTATGTAAAAATGTATGCATAGTTTATTTTTAGCAACCCTGATAAGTAATTGACTTAACAAAGTTTCAAGGTCTGTATAGGATCTGCATTCAGGTCCTATGCTGGAGGTCTATACAAAGTTAGAGGAGTTAACAATAATATAATGTTATGTTTTTATTCTAGCTGACCCGGCGAACTTTGTTTCGCCTCGGAAGCCATTAATTTATAAATAAAAGATATTGTCTAAAAAAATTTAGCCTAAGTTACTCCTTATTACACCAGCTTAATGAATCATGCCTTATGGCGCTCTGTTCTCTCTGTCTACACCGCAAGGGATTTGGCGTGAAGTTATACATAACTTCACGCCAAATCCCTTGGGTAACTAGTAACCCACCGAAAAGTGTGGATTTACATATGTTAAATTACTGGTAGTATATTGAATGCTTTTATGCTTAACACCAAAATTTATTCACAATAAATGATATATTTGTTTATTAAAACAAATATATTATTTATTGTATACACTCGAGAGCAATGAATCCGGGTCACTTAAAGAATCCTAAAAATCTCGGAAACTAAAAATGCTAGGTTAATGCAATAAATTGTATTTAATAGACAATGTAATACTCCTTAAATGAAGGTATTAAAACTTCTTAGTTATTGTAAAGTTATATCATAAAAAAATCAAATTTGAAAAAGGGCCACTTTCGAAGATGGAACTACGAAATTACAGCATTTGGTTTTGCTTTTGTTTGTAATCTGTCATTTATGTGGGTACATAAACCATGTTGATAGTGCTCTATATTCATTATTCAAGCTGAAATTATGTCGCTTACGCCTGAAGAATGCACCAGAATACTTACAATGCTGGAAACCGGTCGGAGTCAGCGCGATACAGCCAGGACTGTTGGTGTGTCGCTGTCAACAGTACAAAGAGTTCTCCGACGTTACGAAGAAACTGGTTCTAACCTACGCAGACCAGGAACGGGCAGAACCAGGTATACCACAGCACGAGAAGACCGATACTTGGTGAACACCATGCTTCGAAATCGCTTTCTCACAGGAACTGAACTCACCAATCAGTTTCGACGCCTCGGAGGAAGTAACCCAAGTGCATGGACAGTAAGACGTCGGCTTGCTGAATCTAACTTAAAACCCCTTAGACCTGCAAACGGCCCTAAACTGGAGCGTGGGCATCGTATTTCAAGACTAAGATATGCCCAGAGCCACGTAAATTGGAGTATTGAAGATTGGTCAAAAGTTATGTTCTCCGACGAATCAAAATTTATGCTCTACAAGCACGATGGAAGACACAGAGTGTATCGAAGACCAGGGGAAAGATTCAAGCAAGCATGCATCGAGGAAAAAGTAGCCTACGGTGGTGGGTCTGTACTTGTGTGGGCCGGAATTTCTTCTGAAAGTCGCACAGAGCTGGTGATCATAGAAAACGGCTCTTTAACTAGCGTAAGATATGTGGAAGAAATCCTCAATGATCACGTTGGTCCATTTATGGTCAATTTAGGTGAGGATGCTATATTTATGCATGACAATGCCCGACCTCATACAGGTAGGATTGTGAATGACTACCTTCAAGAGATGAACATTACTCGTATGGAGTGGCCAGCGCGCAGCCCGGATATCAACCCGATCGAGCATGCTTGGGACGAGCTAGGCAGATGCGTAAAACAACGAAACCCTCCCCCAATCACGCTTCGTGAGCTCAAAATTGCTCTCACAGAGGAATGGGAGAATATTCCCCAAAATCGTATAAGGAACTTGGTGTACAGCATGCCAAACCGCGTAATCGCAGTAATGGAAGCACGAGGAGGCAATACGAAGTATTAAAATTCAAGAAAATCGTAATAAAGTTCAAAAATTTCATGTTTCCTATTTTTGTTTTAAGGAGAGATCAGCAGATTTTTTCTTTATGTAATTTTGTGTTAATAAAATGTATGGTGACTCATATTTTTTTTACTTTCATTTAAGGAGTATTACATTGTCTATTAAATACAATTTATTGCATTAACCTATCATTTTTAGTTTCCGAGATTTTTAACATTCTTTAAGTGACCCGGATTCATTGCTCTCGAGAGTATATATACTTTGTAGACCTTCTGAAGGTGTTTAATAATGTAGAACATTGTTTTGATCTATCGCTTAGGGTTCAGCCAGCGTTTGCAATTAAAGTGCTAAATCTTGAAAATTGACATTTTTACTTTGCAACATCATATATAAATTGTAGATCAAAACCACCCCGTTGACACCCTCTAACTATTAAAAAAAAACACATCAAAATCCGTTGCGTAGATTTAAAGATATAAGCATATAAGGACAGCGGAAAGGGACTTTGTTTTATACGATGTAATGATGATACATCCTTAGATTCCTAGTGCTAAAAATTTCGTCAATTTTCAACGGATAAATAATAATGTTTTTCGTGAACAGAAAAGTGTTATTTTGCTTCAAATAACCAAATAATATATTAAATAATAAAAATAACTAACCTAAACCACGACATTTTTCTAGGTATATAAATGCTGCATATCTTTTTTTCTTCAAATTTATGCACAAATAATTTTATAGAATATAATAATTTCTTGATTTTTCAAATATGTAACGCTAATTTAACTACTTTTTATATTAATATAGTTACCTACTGTTAGAGCGAAATAGGTTTTGAATTTATAATAACAAACTACACCAGTGATCTCATACATTACTAAGAATTTGAATTGCTTTAGCCTGGACGTCCATATATCTGTTGCTAGTTAATCATTTGACTTAGCTGTATAGGACGTATTTACAAGTACATATAGAGGTTTAAAGTTTGGCTGGTCTAGAGTTCAAGAACTATAAAAATTAAAAAAGTTATGGGTTCGATTCCGGTCTTACACCAATAAACTTAAGGAATTCTCTTCGTAAGTTATGTGCGATAAATATCGATGATTGACTACTTTGTGCACGGTGTATGGCAATAAGTTCTGCCACGTTACGTTCGGGACGTAAAAAATCGCTGAGTGTAGGCTTGATAGCCACTACTACTAGATCTTGCTCTAGAAAAAAGCGTGAAGTTATAAAAATAGGTATATCCAATATGTATAAATTAACTCATTATTTTGAATTAACATTCCAAATAGTATGTCTATATCCAAATAGTATAATGGTTGACTTCATAATTGAAGGTATAATATTCTTAAAACATTCATTTAATTTTTATTTTATCCCTTAAAAATCAACATTTGTATAGGAAATATGAAATATAAATAATTTTCGTGATAGCCAAATTAGCATTGATTAGTGAAGTTTTAGTCATTTTATTCCCAAACGGGTTTATTTTATTTAGGTACCATTTTGCAATCGGAAGTGATCAAGGCCATTATGCCCGACAGGAAACCTATACCCGAGATCGGCACGAACATAAAACAGGCTGTAAATAATTTAAGGAGTAAATTACTATTTATAAGATTGTATTTGTAATACAATGCTCGTGATGCTTACAATGTGTTTTCATATGCAATACAATTTTAACAACCGCTGTAAATGTTGCACCACAACTCTTCAATAGAGACAATGCCCGGTGGTATTGATGACAACTGAATAAACATTTACATTCAAGCTGTTTGGAAGAAGTGTCACGCGGAAGTATTGCTTATTTTTCGTATATCAATTTCCTTACAAGACCCTTAATAAATTCGTGAAATTGTCATAATTTATAATCTAAGTCTAATATTTTTAATGGGATAGGGGTCAACTCGTAAACAGGGTTATGTGTTGGTTAAGCGTTTAGCGCCGCCCATAAAACAGCGACAGTCTTACTGTAGATTTACCGGCTTTATAAAAATAAATAATATGTTAATATTATCCTGGACACAATACACACAGCGCCCTCTATATCCAAACTAAGCAACTAAATGCTTGTGTTATGGATTAGATAACGGATATTAATACATATATACTTTTCTTTTGTAAATACATACTTATAATACATAGAAAAACACCCAGACGCCAAACAAATATTCATGCTTGTCACAAATATTTATACTGAGGTGGGAATCGAACCCGCCAACCTCGATTCTGCAGTCTTTAGTTTTACCAATGCGCCATGGGGCTCGTCAAATGCGTTAGGAAGGGTAGGAAAAGAGACATGGGCGTCCAGATACTTCTCTCACAGAACTAAACATGACATGGACCATTTTAGATAGTTATTCCGAGAAGTCGTGCAAATTCACCGGACGAACCGATCCATTCAAGTAACGAACTGCGTGTATCACTTATTAAAAAGTTTAAGTTGTAGACATACCAAAATTCCAGAAGGTATTCGCTTTAGACCACAAAAAAATATTATTTAAAATAACTGGATATAATTTTATGTCAAAAACAAAAAGAAATACATTATATAGTGTTTTAATTGATATTATAAATCTAGTGTTTATTGGTAATTCATAAAACCCCACAGTTCTCTGCAAAATGTGTGACATTTACAATCAGAAGCGTACTAATATTGTGATATCAAAAATTTATTATTATAGGTTATCCAACTGTGTTATCTGCGAGATAAATTCATCTTCCTATTTCTGTAATGAGTGATACATATTAAGTAAGTACATTGATATTGTAATAATTTATATTTGGTTATTTCTTTTTATTTATTTTTTATTATTCACTTTATCGTCCCAGTTTATCGACGGGGTCCTGGGGTCATCAGGCATGATGACGCCTTGCATAGTTCTCATGATATCAGACGGTTCTTACAATGTTTTAATACATACAATCAAATTATATATATATTTATTTCTTACCAGCTGACCCGGCGAACTTTGTTTCGCGCCGGAATCAATGTATAAAACGGTTTTCCTAAAAAAACCTAGCCTAAGTAGTAACATAGGCTAGGTTTTTTTGTCAGGTAGCTGGTGTAATAAGGAGCACCTTATTACACCAGCTACCTGACAATAAAAGTTCCGTCAAAATCGTTCCTGCCAAATAAAGATATTACCCGAAATATACAGACACACAGAAAAATTGTGAAAAATGTTATTTAAATGTGATAGACAGCAGTTATTTCAATATTACAAACCGACACTCCAATTTTATTTATATCTATAGATAAAACATATATCTGGTCAAATCATATTAGCATGAAGTTGTGAACGTTCTGACAGTTCGCTGTATGAATGGGTCGGGTCAACTGATCAAAAACTGAAAATTTCGATGTTAAAGTGATTTTGACCCCGTATTCCATCATAAAGGCCGGTTGTGCAACTGTAACACTATCAGTGTTGCACGTATCCATGGGTGGTGCTAGTTGCTTAACATCAGATGACTCTATTGCACTCGCCACCGTATGCAGTAATTGCACGATTTGCAATTGATCGATTTTAACATAACTTCAAATGAAGTATACCAATATTCAAGGACCTGTAATGTAACCTTCTCAAAAAAGTGTAAGCTTTGTTGGTTCTTCTTAAATAAATATTTCTTTTTTTTCTATTATATATATTTTCAGGGTATTACGAAGCAACAAACTGTTGAAGAACGTTGCAGTAGGAAGTGTTAGGAACTCATATTACTATGATAACATATCAATGATAACACGTTCGACCCACTTCTTACCTTATGTCGCATAATCTAAATGCAGTCGCGACTGACACCCAGCACACAATTATGATCTGTGTATAGCTAAAAATAGAGTTGCAAATTGCGCTGGTCTCATTAGAGAAGAGGCTCTCTTCTATTTGGAACGAGAGTGAAATCTGATTGTGCTCGGTCCCCACGAAAAGATTGTGTTCCAGTGTAATTGTGAATTATACCGGTGGAAAAACATGGCGTTTAAACAATAAATAAAAAATCAGATAATTCCTGGGTGTGTTAATTGAAATACATTGTGGTGTTTTTTATGGGATAGGGGGACGATCGAGGAAGCGTGTCACCTGATGATAAGGAACCAACTTCGCCCAGGTTCACCTGCAACTAGTGTCCGATCGAAGCTTCGGCTTCGGCCACCTTCGGCCAAAAATCCATCTTCGGCGAGATCTTCTGCTTCGGCCGTATTCTGGGCCGAAGCCGAAGGTCCCGCCGAAGGGCTGAGAACAGTCGGAATTAAGCGAACTGTTGCGTAAGAGTGAGTGAATGGCGGACCGGACTGCACTTAGTTCAGTGCGGATACTTCCATCGACGAGACAAAAGCGGCATGAGCCAGTTTACGCTGATATTCTTCTTTAGCTGTGGATAATATTGAAGAAAATTATTAAATTACCAATATAGTTTCAAGTTTATAAACCTTCGGCTTCGGCCGAAGGTTGAGGTGGTGGCCGATTAATCGGCTTCGGCTTCGGCTTTGGCCAAAAATAGACCTCCGGTCGGACACTACCTGCAACACAGATAGTGTTACAGTTGCGTTGCCGGTCTTATAATGGGTTCGTGAAGGGATTCTGAAATGGGATGGGGAGGGGAGAGGTGAAGGGGTTTGGCCTCCTTATACCTGTCTTTCTGAGTAAAACGCGCCGTGTGCCAGTTTACGTCGATATTCCGGGAGGACGTGGTAATCAACGGTCGAGTTCGACCATTCCTGCAGCGAGCTGCGTGGCTCTATCACTGATAAAATAGGTAAAAAAACACTATTTTCTCATCAGCGTTAAAAAAATGTAAAGCAAAACTTGGATTGGGAGTGCCGGCGTTGTTGAGCTTGCTCCGATGGTTCGGACATAGGGAAAGAATGTAAGATGCGTGAGTAACTAAGCAGATATAGTCGAGAAGTTGTTTGTGTCCGCGTTGCAGAATGCCACGTATCACTTTTGTTAATAAATGGACGTAGGGGAAGGTGACTTTAGAATCCTTTAATACGAAAGCAACGAGTGCGGTTTTCCATGATTCTTATGTCTTAAATCTCGCTCTATTCTTTCTGCCTACTCTGCGAGGCGTAATGAGCAAATATGTATGAAAATAGTAGCACTGGAGCAAAACGAGTCATTCAAGCTTATTCAAGCAGAATATTATAATAACAGCCAATATATAGGCAGACTAGGAGTCTGGTTGTGTAGAATATAGTTAAATATATATATAAATTTCAAAGTTGGACGGGTATCTGTTTCAATCATTAGGGGAGTGCATCGGACGGTGTATATACATACCTATGTCGGTATTCAAGTGAGGGTATGCATGTATAATATGTTTAATAATTTATTTGTTAGTTTCAGCTAACTATCTGAGTTTTGTTGTAAACTGTGTTTTTTTCCCCTGTGTTTCCTCGCATTTATGTTGCTGCGGAGAGGATTGCAGCAATCAAAGTCAAATAAGCTTCATTTTTATAGGTCTTCACAGACACTTAAATATAGTTAATAATTACAGTAAGAAATTCCAAGCCACTATTATAGTCGAGCACAATTGATGCGACACCCTTTAATTAGAGTGGTAGCGTTGTGCAACAAATGTGGATAATAATAAAATTTACATGCTCTCCTATCTTATATTGAACACAATATCAAGGCAAATTTAAAATTAGTGAACTATAGAAATTATTACAGAACGCCTCTACTCCAAAATAAGTGAACAAATTCCAACACGCAAACTACAAAATCCACGTTGAGCAAGCAACTTGACGGTCCCAGGGCGACTTGTCAGTCAAGAATTCATTGATAGTGTAGTATGCACCACCAATGAGACGATTCTTTAAAGCGATCATAAGACAAAGCCAGAATATGCCAGAATCTAAAAAATATCGTTAATTTATTATACCTCATCATCATTACATAGTATAAAACAAAGTCGCTTTCCGCTGTCTGTCCCTGCTTATATCTTTGAAATTACGCGACAGATTTTTAATAGATCGAGGGTGTCCACGGGTGGTTTGTATGCATAATGTATTAAAGCAAAAGTGATAATTTTCGAGATTTAGCACTTTAATTGTAAACGCTATTAAGGCTACTTTGCATGCGGAACAAAGTTAGCCGGGTCAATTTGTAACACATAACATAACATAACTTCACGCCTTTTGTTACCCGAAGGTGTAGGCAGCGGCTGTTAAGCCTCGTCTCGCCGTTATGTTTACGTCCCAAATGGAATAGGTGGCGAACCTATTGCCATACCGGGCACAAAGTTTTTCACTTTCGATATTTATCACACATAACTTCCGAAAATAATTTCGAAAAGTCATTGGTGTGAGCCAGTGTCTGGATTCGAACCCCGGACCTCTGGATCAGAGGCCGTGCGCTCGCCCACTGCGCCACCGAGACTGACATCATATCGTCTCAACCCACGGACAAATTTGGGGTTGAAGTGTAATGTGGTAATGCGACAATCCTTAAAAACTGAAATAAATGAGAAATTATTCCAGAATCTTTTTTTTAATATATCACATTAATATACGTAAACGTACGCAACTTCACACCTTTTCCTACCCGAAGCTGTAGACAGCGTCTGTTTAAGCCTCGACTCGCCGTTATGTTTGCATCCTAAATGGAAAAGGTGACGAACCTATTGCCATACACCGGGCACAAAACTAGTCAGACATCAGTCAGTCAGTTGTCGTTGTATTTTTTTTAATATAACACACTATTAAATATATGTATTTAAGTAATAACAGTTTCTTGAACATTATCAAATATTTCGTTTTAACGTTTCAATTCGACAAACAAAAGCCCGAATACTGAACTGCCACTCAAATATATAAGCGCTACTTAAGCGTTTAAGTAGCTGTCACATTAGACTGAATACGTTAAATTTGAGCAGTAAGTAGCACTTTATTGATTGTCAGATTTGAGTGGCGGTTCAGTATTCGGGCGAAAATGTCTTTGTTCATGGGAAGCTCACTAAAATTGCTAAGTTATATTATCGTTGATGAAAATTTGTAAAAGATTTAACAAGTTTAAAGTATGTCCTGTTAGTTTTTTTAGTATACACATAATACAGGTATGTTTCTGTGATCTTTGGAACTTCGGCACTTACGTAATTAGGTATTTATATGTCATACGATTAAAAATAGCGTTAAGAACATGAAACCTTGTGAATGCTTATGCGTAAATAATGGTAATCATAATATGTTTTTTTACTCTGTCATTTTTGCTGATTATGTTGTTTAGAATTTATGCAAAACTTGCTTTATTTAATTTGGTATGAGGTCTTTGAGACCCCATGATTTTCGTTTACCTATAAAATCCGATATACTGGGTCCTACATACACCGATGGACATACTCCAATATTCAAGTCAAGCAATAATAGAAAATAGTTTAGTAAAAATACTAAAAATACAGTCCAATTAAATATACTAATGTCAGTTCTCAAAAGAGGTATTAAATCCTGCTACCGGGAGAGTGAAAAGTGTCAAAATTAGTGCCGCTGTGAACATTATTTCCTAGGTTTACCTGTTCTGTCAGAGATGTTCTTACATGCAGTTTTGGCATTAAGTTTGTTTTTAGAAACCCCGGTATTTATCTATTTGTAGAAATTTGTAAATCTTAAGAGACAATAGTGGTCCAGTACAAATACATTTTTAAATATTAATACACGGTTTGTAATTCCCGTCATTAACAGCTCAAAGTGTAAAATAAAATATTTGAATTGTAGGTAGTGTTGTGTATGTGTATTGCTGTGTGGCGCCGGCATAGAACACCGCCACCCCATCTCTTCCCGTGGGTTTCGTAAAAGGCGACTAAGGGAAAAAGCTGGAAGAATGGGCAGCAGCATTCTCTCTCAAGAAAATACAGCCTACTGCGATCGCCAACCCGCCTGCCAAGCGCGGCGATTATGGCAAAAACCCCCCATGATTGAGCGGACCGGCAGTTGTGGCGCTCTATGGGGGAGGCCTATGTCCAGCAGTGGACGTCAAAAAGGCTGATGATGATGATGATGATGATGATGATTTTGTGTATTTGAATAGTAGGTGTTGAAGAGGCTGTAATTCGTTTATTCCATTTTTACAAGTAAAGTCTTCAAATTTAAAATTGGAACACAGAGAAAAAAAATGTAGTTTTAAATCCAAAAGCAAGTGTCTTTTTCCTTTTTTTTTTTTGCTAGTGATTATTATTATTAGTAAGAATCGAGTATTTGAACTACACATGTTATTTATTTATTTATATTTCGGTTCTTACATATTATGTGTTCGCAGTTGCGTAGTACTTATCCGCGACAATAAAACTGTATGTCATGAGAACTATACGACGCCGTCCTCCTTGAACCGCAATCATGAAATCATGCTCCATCGATGATGATTACGACATTACTTCGAAAATAATCGATTCAAACATCATTTATTTACTCAAATCTAATGCAAACATCATAACTCTGGCACAATATATACAGTTTGTACTACGTTCTTGTCGTGGAAATTGTCCTTAAAATACTAACATTTGTAATGAAAAAAAAAAGCTTTTGTAATACAATTTTAATTAGACTGTGATAATATAGCATAAAAATCCGTAGTGTGGTTTCAGATATTAAATATATATCTGAATTGTTATCGACTAACTATACATATGTGAAAACTATACTACAGAAAATGCAGTAGTTTTTATCTAATGTGCATATAATCATACAGAGACGTTAGAATTTTAAATAATATGGTTTTAGCATAATAATATGGTGCTGTCATAAGGGCCTGCTGGCGTATTATGAACTCTTAATAGCAGCCAGCTTACGCGCTGCCTTGCAAATTCGTATTTTCAACGACTAATTTCAGCTAGTTTACGAGTTGTCACTGTCCAATTCACTCTAAATTCGATTTATCAACGACTAATTCCATTTATTTAAACATAATTAATTTACACTAGCTGAAATTAGTCGTTGAAATACGAATTCACTAGGCAGCGCGTAAGCTGGCTGGAATTAAGAGCTCGTAATAGGCCTCATGTAATATCAGTTTTTAGCAGCAGCTTGTTATAATTTTCCACATGTGTAGTCGACAAACTTAATAGTTCAATTGGAGGTTGTGCAACAAAGTATCTCTGTTAATAATTAGGTGACATGATACAAATTAATGGAGTTCGCGCTGTGTAGTTTCTTTAAATAAATATGACCTGAATAATAAGTACTTTCATAAATGAGTGATATTGTAATCATTTTTTATTTCATTTATAATAATAATACTTAATATTTTCTATGAAAATTCTCGTTTCACATTGTACGTTTCCAAATTTCTACGGAAGGTTTCTAGGTTTCTACCCGAAGGTGTAGGCAGCGGCTGTTTAGCCTCGTCTCGCCGCTATGTTTACGTCCCAAATGGAATAGTTGCGTACCTATTGCCATACCGGGTACAAAGTTTTCAGTCACTTACAAAAACAATTTCGAAATGTCATTGTTGTGAGCTAGGTTTCGAATCTGCAATCTTGGATTCAGAAGCGGGGTGCTCGACCACTGGACCACCGAGACTTATCCTACCTATAACCCATATTATAATGTTAAGTTCCGCGAGTCTCTTAATATTGGTATTTATGTTACATATAGTAAAGAAAACTTCCAAGTGCGAGTAGGACACGCGCACGAACGGTTCCGTACCATCAATAAACGGCGAAAACTTACTTGATTGCATGGGAGCCCCCTTAATTATTTATTTTATGTTAATTGATAATATTTAAATATAAATACGTTATGGGTACGGTACCCTAATAACATTTTGTATTTTTAGGGTCAAATACCTCGCGTATCAACGAATCTGACCTTTAATGTCTGCTGGCCCGGTAAGGAAACCGACAGATACGCAATTTATGTTCTCTCCTTACCCAATGTATAAATAAAAATACATACATACAAGTATATTCACAATCAATATATTCACAATATATGAATATTTATTTCACCTGGAATGTTTCTTTTATTGGTTTATTTTTTATTTTATATTATATCTACTCAGTGTTATATTTTAATCTTCCTTATATGTAGTTAAAAGTTTATCGTTTACTTATAATAAGGCAACCTATAGATCTGGCATTGTCATCTAAAATGGGCGTACATTTTTATAGCGAAATCAGTCATCATCCCAGCATGAGCATGATTCCATATCGGAGACAAACTTTCCTTGTTAAGGAAACCCAGTCTTGAACTACATAGTCAAGTATTAAAAAATGTTATAATACACATTTCTAGTATTTACACATTTATGTAGTTACTATAAATAAATAGGATAGGTTTTTTTTTATGGGATAGGAGAGCAAACGAGCTGGCGTGTCACCTGATGGTAAGCAACCAACACCGCCCATAGACACCAGCAACACATATAGTGTTACTGGTAGCGATTATTTATTACTTATTTATATTTATTTCCCGACGTTTCGAACTCTTTACAGAGATCATTTTCACGAGTGATGAACAAAAAGATGGTAGTTCTTCAAAAGCTATTTTCATTGATAAAGAGAGCAACCACTTTTTGGAAATAAAAATCAAAAATCAATGAGTGAGATTCGCGAAAGTCTTAGATATAAATAAATAGAATAGGTAATTAAAATTAAATTTAACAATATTCCCAAACAATTATGTGGTATGAAATTTTAATAAATATTTATATTTATTATATTAAAGAATTCTTTTTCAGTATTGTTTCATATTAGGGTGAGATTAGTTTTTGCGGGAAGGTTAGGTAAGATTTGTTAAAAAAATCCATGAAAATAAATGTGTGAATAAATAGTTTTAATCAATAAAACATACTAACTAACAGACTAAACAAAATAATATCCGCCAACAAGTTATTGTTCCGATGTTATGGCCAAATTAACGGTATTTATAGCAGCCTCCAAGTTATCAAAACCTATAAATATGTCGGCGCTATGCAGAAACCAGTTCTGCTGCGCTCAATACCAATATGCAAGAGGATATTTTTGTAAAAATGTTCATAACATTTTGTGTGTGATCAAATAATGAAAATAAAAATTTGAAAAAAATAATGTATCGTACTTGTAATTCAAAATGTATAATAGATGTACTAGCTGACCCAGCAAACGTAGTCTTTATAAAAAAAACAAACAAGTTGTTGATAAGCTTGCTTGAAATTTAGGGGTTATATGTATTTTTGTATGCTGTTTCATTAAAAAATATGAAGGTAAAATCTAAAAATATAAAAAGTGGTGGACTTTAACATTTAGGGGGATGAAAAAGTGTTGTCTGATTCTCAGACTCAACCGATATGCCTACAAAATTTCATGAGAAACGGTCAAACCGTTTTGGAGAGCTTTTAGCGCAAACACCGTGAGACGAGAATTTTATTTATTACATGATTAGACTCGCCGAAATTTTTACGCCCGAATCGGAATACTGTTTGAATGTAGTTATCTCTTTTTATAGTTTTTATAAGTTTTGCCTTCTTCGAACAATATTTGAGGTCCACTGCTGGACATAGGCCTCCCCCATAGAGCGCCACAACTGCCGGTCCGCTCAATCATGGGGGGTTTTTGCCATAATCGCCACGCTTGGCAGGTGGGTTGGCGATCGCAGTAGGCTGTATTATCTTGAGAGAGAATGCTGCTGCCCATTCTTCTAGCTTTTCCCTTAGTCGCCTTTTACGACACCCACGGGAAGAGATGGGGTGGCGGTATTCTAAGCCGGCGCCACACAGCATGTGTAAATGTAAATGTTGGTTAAATGAATAATATTTAGCACCATCCCTACATATCCTGTGTATAAGTTCAGTAATAATAGAATTATTATTATTGTTCTGAGTTATATGCAAATAATCACGCACCTACGTGCCCACATAAGCATGCGTGTGTTTAATATTAAACATTATTAACATTAATAAATAAACATTTGTGCCTACTCCATGTATTGATGTTACTATTATTACACTTTGATTACCACTATCTTGCCTACTACCACCCATTGACAGACGACTAACTGATGACAAAATATTGCTAATATGCCTATAACAATCTTATTATTAAGTTTCTTTTAATGGGTTCTAAGAGTTCTCTTAAGTTTACGATTTTATTTTGATTGATATCAATCATTGGGTAAATTGTTTGGTCATGTCGGGAGCCTTGAAAACATACGAGCGTGTATGACAAGAGTTATAAAAGAAGAAGAAGCAAGTTAGGTGTGTAAGAGAGTTGGCCTATGGCGCTCTGTTCACATCTCCTACACTATGAGGGACTTGTGTGAAGTTATGTTTGTATGTATGCTTGCTACACTTGCAATTATGGAGCAAATTCTGTTATTTGTAAAAGTCTACGCTGATAGCTACATCGGAAGATTGAATCTATATTTAATGAAACAATTCTGGCGGGGAAATAAAAATGGCAGTCACTCTGACGTTACTTGAAGAATATTATTTAGAATTGTGAGAATGTGTCTCTGATTAGATTAAACGACATGAAATCAATTCTCTTCTTGTTATAAATTCATCAAGTAATCATAATTTATTAGCCAATTGAAGCTCTGAGGACTTTTCTTGGAATTATTATTTTATAAACGTCCATGTCGATATATTGACGTTGACGTGTCTCGATTTGGCGCTCTTCTAATTCATTTCATTTGTTAATATAGTCCAATTTAATATATGTGTACCAATGATATAAAATCGTAATAAGTTAGTTAAATAACTTGCGGGGCCGGCAGAATGATCTGAGTATCGTATGATACTTAATAATGGTTTTTTTGAAGTTCTCTTGTCCTAAAACCTCACTTTAAAATAAATAATAGTTTAAAAAAACTAAAAAACACGCTTTTTATTGAAAACCGAACTAAAAAATAGAAAAATAAAAAAAAATACTTTATTTTAATAAAAGCGTGGGGTGCTTGTTAAGATATTATCGAAATGATAATCACTCTACTCATATCTGTCAATAAAATATTTATAACTATTGACACCATGCACCCCACGCTTTTTTTAAAATAAAGTTTATTTTTTATTTTTCTATTTTTTAGTTCGGTTTTCAATAAAAAGCGTGTTTTTTAGTTTTTTTAAACTATTATTTATTTTAAATTTTTTAGTCCGGTTTTGTATGACAGCGCGTTTTTTAGTTTCGAATTTGAGGAATAGCGCCATCTGTGACTTATATAAGGAACTCGTTTCAAGTTGATAACATAAACTTTCCGCTGATTGCCACTAGATGGTGCGATTTGTGAACTTTCATAGTTCACAAATCGCACCATCTATCGTTCAAAAAAGCGTGGGGTGCATGGTGTCAATAGTTATAAATATTTTATTGACAGATATGAGTAGAGTGATTATCATTTCGATAATATCTTAAAAAGCACCCCACGCTTTTTTTAATTTATATTAATTGAAATTTTTAACACTATTTTCTTAATTTAAATTCATTAAAATTTATTTTCTATTTTTTAGTTCGGTTTTCTAGTCTAGAACTTTCATAGTTCACAAATCGCACCATCTAGTGGCAATCAGCGGAAACTAAAAAAGAAGTCGGTTACAAACAAACCTACAAACCTACAAACATACAAACATACAAACATACATACAGGTGAAGCTAATAAAAAGCTAATAAAAAACATGTTCAATTTGGTCATGAAAATACATCCTTCCTTTTTTGAAGTGTGTTTTGTCTTGATCATTCCTGCAATCTAGGGACATTATAATATTTAGGAAGAAAATTAAAATGACTTTTTGTGGTGTTTTTTTATTTTAATGGTATTCGTATTTTTAAAATGGCTAGCAGAGCCCGCGTACTTTATTACAGAAATATTATATATCTTCACTACCGAAAGGCAAGAGTTCTGCTCATATTAGTTGTAGCGTGATGATATATAAACTAGCTAAAGGCCATTTTGAATGTAAAAAAAAATAAGACTGTTAGACGAAACACTCATGTTTTCTTTTTATATAAACTTTGCCACTTTTTTAAATTCCTCCTGCTTAAACTATACAAAGAATACACCTCCAAGTTTGAGATATCAATAATCAGCCGTTTAGGCTTTGTGTGGTTTAATCAAGTCAGTTATTCAAAACTAAACATTCCATTCTATTGTTGGTTTTCAATATTGTAATATCTTGGGAATGCAATTTCCGAATTTCAACAATTCAAAGAATGATCAGGTATTGCAACAGTTATGCTTACGAAATAATTTACTTTGCTACAAATTATAATACAAAGGTATAAATCTCATGTTCTGATGTTGGTCGGCAGTTTTACCAAATTTTTAAATGTTAAAAGTACACACAGTAACGTAACTACAATAGTTAGTTGGTTTATAATATTGTAGAATATAATAATACATAATATTATGTACTACAATATTAGAACGTATAGACTGCAAATATTTTTTTTTTTACAAATCGTGTTTTACAATAGAAAAGTGTTTTTTAGACTATTTCAGGGTTTTTTTTACAAAAATTCTCTCCACCAAAACCATCCTCGTACTTCAAGGAATATTATAAAGAAAGAATTAGCAAAATCAGTCCAGCCGTTCACACGTGATGCCATGATCAAAACAAATATAGTTTCATTTATATATATAGATAGATAGATAAATCTGAATTTTAATACATATAAATATATGTAAATAATAATGTCTTATACACGATTTCAGTATGCGTGGCTATCGTCTGATTTGGGTGGGGTTTTGAGCCCGTCAATGAAGTGTAACAGGACAGCCATTGTCATTCATCTAACTCTTTAGTTCAATTGATGAGAATTTACATACGTACATAAAATATAAAATGCATGACTCTATACAGTTCTTAAACTGGCTTAATTTAAGATATTACTCATTGCATACGCATTTACTGTTGGACCGACCAAATGCGTGAAAAGAAAGGTTATGTTTTTTGTGTTTTCTGACAGGTTATGTAAGTTAAAAAATTTTAAGGTTTAAGAGTCATTTTATGATTTTATTTGAATATGGTGATATAAGCTAATACTTTGTTTTAGTATACACCTGAAGCCTTAGGATTTTCTTAAGTTTTTTTTAATTAGATAGAATACACAAACCGAACACAGATTTTTTTTCCCTCCGGGTTGAGTTTATATCTTTTAGAGAATTTGGTGTTCATTAATATAGATATCGATAAAGCTAATTTCGAATCATGCCATAAATACTTAAAAGTTTTTGTTATTATGTATTTACTATTTGTGGGCTAACATTTTATATAATTGTGATTATTCCCGACTTCAAAATAAACGAAAGCATCCGTCGTATATGTATTATAAACGTAAAATATCTTTGCTATTTTGATTTTGTTTATTATTAATTCATAGTACAGTTCTAAGTTAGCCTGCACACATATTTAGGTCATAGTGATATTCTGTGTTTGGACACCTATAAAGGTATTTCATATTGTCCTAACATGAGCTCGGTATAAATCTTTTAAAATAGATACGAGAGCTTGAGATTTCATATTCTATTTATATATTTACTCGTCAATTGGCAAAAAAAATCCAGAACAGACAGCCGCTTCGTAATCAAGAAGTCCTTGATTCGAATCCAGGCTCACACCAGTGACTTATCGAAATGTTTTTTTGAAGTTATATGAGATAAATACACATTGTGACCGGTGTATTTGAGACGTAAAAAACGGCGAGTCGAGGCTTAATAGCCAGTGCCTACACCTTCGGTAAGAAGAATGCGTGATGTTATGTATGAACGTAAGCCGAGGACGATCTGAATCAACATTTCTATCAGTGGCGTGACACGAGGTTCCTAGAAAGCCTCATTATAAGTCCATATCAAAAGTACTGTGTATGCGTAATATAACACTTGGCGATCAATTTGTATATAATTAATTCGCAGTTATTTAACGCGCGCTTTACAAATGCAACATATTTACTGTTTAAACTTTAATTTATTAAATAAATAATTTATGATATATGAAAAATATTTACTCGTTTTACGATAAAAGATTTACATAAACATAACTTCACGCCTTTTGTTACCCGAAGTTGTAGGCAGCGGCTGTTAAACCTCGTCTCGCCGATATGTTTACGTCCCAAATGGAATAGGTGGCGAACCTATTGCCATACCGGGCACAAAGTTTTTAGTCATCGATGTTTATCACACATAACTGCCGAAAATAATTTCGAAAAGTCATTGGTGTGAGCCAGTGTCTGGAATCGAACCCGGACCTCTGGATCAGAAGCCGTGTTCTCGACCACTGCGCCACCGAGACTAAATAAAAGATTTAATTAATAAAATATCAGATTATATATTCCAGATTTTGTTCGATGCCAATTTAATAATAATAAGCCTCATTTATTCCTTAGCCAAAATTATAATTGCAATAGAAAAAAAAATGCCCAATTTAATAACAATATGTGACATTTCACTATCAATCATCGGTACTTATCACACATAACCTGTGAAATTAATTCCAAAAAAAATCACTTGAGTGAGCCAAGATTATAAGCCAAGACTTATGATTAAGACATGGCACTGAACCAGATACCTCCGGGACGTCTTATTTAACTTTACCTTTAAGTAAGTGTAACATTTTTTATTCGAAATGAAACAGTATTTTAGCTATGAGATGTCAATTACAAAGAAAAAACCCAGCAATTACGTTTCACAATTTTTATTTTGTTGTATTGTTACGACTAACTGACTTCCTCCATATAGCTTATACATAAAAGGTATGCTAATGTCTCCCTTATTTTAGTAATAGATTGCTTTGAATTGTGACTTGTGCCATATCCCCATAATTGACGTTAATAATAGTGGTAGAGCCAAGCAGTTCGCTGCATGAATAGGCCGACCGGTAAAATACCACGATCTCTCTGAAGATCCATGTAAAGTGTATCATGCCACGTTTCGTTCGGTGAGAGGGGTACCCGGAGTCTCACCTCCCTTCCCCATCCTACTCCCTTAAAGGTCGGCAACGTAACTGTAACACTATGTGTGTTGCAGGTGTCCATGGGCGCGCTGGTCACTTACCATCAGATGACACGCCTGCTCGTTTGCCCTCTTATCCCATTTAACAAAATTCGAAGTGTTTTATGAGGTACAAAATAAACGTGATAATAGTTTTACCTTACACTTATCATTTTAATTAGTGTTTTAGTTTATCTTAATATTTTATTTTGTTATATAGTTTCTTTTGTATATAGTCTCTGTTATATAGTTATATGTTGTATAATCTCGGTGGTCCAGTGGTCAAACACACGGCTTCTGACTTTTTGAAATTGTTTTAGGAAGTTATGTGTGATAGATATCGATGACTAAAAACTTTGTGCCCGGTATGGCAATCGGTTCGCCACCATTTGAGACGTAAACATAACGGCGAGACGAGGCTTAACAGCCGCTGCCTACACCTTCGGGTTATAAAAGGCGTAAAGTTATATGTTATTTTGTTATATTCATAACTATTTTTTGAAAGTTTATAACTTTAAAAAAAATTAATGCCATCTGCCAGCCATTCAAAATCAGCAACTAATACGTTTTTATATATATAGTTAAGACAAGAATGTACAATAAAACGGCTATTCTGAAAAAAAAATCTGATAACAGCACTTAACTATGAAAACTTCCGTCATTATAATCGGCAAGAGCTTACATGAAAAATTGCGAGATCGTTTTTAGTATGCGACGTGGCGTCGGGACGCCGCTGACGGCGGAACAAAACACCCTCGGATCTTGGACTAATTGAGGGAAGAATGGTCCGCATACCGCCCCTGTTAGTATTCTATTCGAGACCCGGGTACCCGGCTCGGCACTGGCATCAATCTTAATATGAAGAAATGACGGGCGGTCGGAAAAGCTCCGCACGGACAAGAAACTCCTCTTAGTGGATGTAGTTGGAACAATGTGACCGCCACATTGATGGATCCTGATTGTTCACGACAAACTAAAATATGATACGATCAAATTGAACTTAAGTTGACTTGCATTCTTCATATCTATATTGTATATAGTTTAAAGAATATGAAGAATGCAATTGTACTGAGGAAAGTGTTGTTTATCGACATCCAATTTATTTTTTAATTTAATGTGATCTAAACATGAACTATCAAGATGTAGGTAAAAAAAAAATTAAAACATAGCCTTATGTTGATGATGTATATACATATATAACTTCACGCTAAATCCCCATAAGGCACGATTCTTACTCGCCTCACTCGTATATTTTTATACATATTTTTTATATACTAAATATTTTAAAAAATATGCAATAATATAAATATGTTAAAAGTTATCGTTGTATACTAGTTATTATCTCCATGTTTGTGTTTAAACTCCTCCGAAACGGCTTGACAGAATCTCAATCAATTTTGTAGGCACGGTCTGAGAATCGGACAGCATCTGTTTTTCAACCCCCTAAATGATAAGAGTACTCCACCATTAAATAATTTTTATTTAAGCTAATTTTTGATTTTTTTTTATGAAACCTGTAAAAAAAACACATACAAACCTATTTTCTATTTGTTGATCGAATTCTTTTTTTTTTTGGTAAGACAACGTTTGCTGCTATAGCTTAATAGCTCGTATATCAACTTATATGTTCAAGTTATGGGGTTTCTATTTCATGAGAGCCTTGCGATATTTGCATTCAGAAATATTGGACATAGAAAAAATAAAATCAAAATTGACTCTTGTGGAATGTGAAATGTGTCCACGTTATTATTGTACTGTTAAAATTCGCCACCGACTGATCCTTCCGTATGGACCATGAATAACAAAGAGACCACAATCCGAGAGGATAAGGCTTCGTTCCCGCGACACGAACTGACCATTACTGTATGAATTTATGTATTTCTCAGCACCCTTACCACCACTTGTCTTCTTTTACCAAATATAATATATTATTGGTTTATTTTAAATGTTATTATGCTTGCTTCAACCTACTGTTACATCTATACATTATAAATTGTACTCAAACGAAAGGACAAAATGAAAATATTCTTCATTTTGTACTTCTAAAAGAACACATAATATAAATAAAATAGGCTCGGTGGTCCAGTGGTCGAGCACACGATTTCGGAATCCAGAGGTCGCGAGTTCGAATCCTGGCATACACCAATGACTCCTCGAAATTAATTTCGAAAGTTATGTGTGATAAATATCGATGAATAAAAACTTTGTGCCCGGTATGGCGTTCGCCACCTATTCCATTTGGGACGTAAAACATAACAGCGAGTCGAGGCTTAATGGCCACTGCCTACACCTTCGGATAGAAAAAGGCGTGAAGTAATGTTATGTTAAGTTGTTATAATACCTTTATTAAACTAATTATATTAGAGCCGAGTTTAGTCTAGCGACTGTCTAAAGAGGAAATAGGTTTTCAAGCGAAAGTTTCATTTAACTGAGTTTGAAACTAACATTTAGACTAAATTTAAATGCTGTCACAATTTGATAGTTCCGCTGAAGGAAATAATTCATTTATGATGTGCAACAAAGGCTTATTCATAGATTCATAAGTGTTAGTTTAAAATAACTCTGCAACTACTTGTCATATTATTCTGTCTTCTATCACGCCGTTTGACTTGAAACTTGGTAGAAATATTCCTGATAAGAAGTCAGTAAAGAACGATTTTTATGAAACTCCACCGGTAAGGGGTTCACGGGGGCATTCAATAAAATAAAACAACACAAACAACATCAAATAATTGTTTTTGGTATTATATTAATTACTAACTAACTCTTCCGAAAAGTCTCGACCGATTTTGATGATTTTTTTCGCGCATAGGTATGGGATAGGTCAGTGAAACCTATTTTTCGTACACTTAAAGGTAGTCCGCCACTTACTTTTTGCAAACAAAGTTTGCAGAGTCAGCTTTAAAAAAGTTCTCAATACTTCATGTAATGTGAACTTTAATACTTACTCATCATTTTTTCATTTCAATTTTTTATTTATATGTATTTTATATTATATAATTAATTTTCCATTTCAAATAACAGATTCATTAAAAATACATCAGTGCACTTCTCTATAAACGTTCTCTTTAGAAAGTAAATTACTTTCAGATATATTTGGCATTGGTATAAAAAAAAAAAAAGTATTGTAAATTTTTGGAAAGAGGTTTAAAAAAAGGTTGCTAAGTATAAAACTGCTCCCTTCGAACGATTAAAACAATGGTGATGCAAAGTATCATTATGCAGTACTTGGCAAAACGAAAAATATGACTTATCTGCGACACTCAAAGGAATACGAGGGTTGTTGACAATAAGCCCTCCAAGCTATAGATAGGTGCTTTTTGCTCGCCGCACTCGACTGGCAGACATCCTCCGTCTTCCTTACATACATTTCATGAGTTATTAAATCCAACCCCTATACAGATATTATGGGTTGTTGATGGTGCTGATAATACCTCCAAAATATCCAACATCCCTAAGGATAACGAGTTTTATAAGTGTGTCAGTGTAACTTTATTTTTGTGTGTCTATTAGTTGTATAGAAGTTCGATTGGCAATCCGATTTTGGTTTGGTTTTTCGTAATATCAAGAAGATTTGAAAAGAATTTAAAATTGTAACTTAGATATTTGATTAACAATGGAATTGAATTATCTAATACATTAAAACAATATGTAATGCTGATATAATTCTACTTAAATACGAGTACATTATCATTGCATAGTATAAAAAAAAGCCACTTTCCGCTGTCTATCCCCTTATATGCGCATATCTTTAAAAATACGCAACGGATTTTGATGCGTTTTTTTAATAGTTAGAGGGTGTCAACGGGGTGGTTTTGATCTATAATTCATGTATAGTGTAGTATAAAAAAGTGCTTTAGAAGATTTATTTTCAAGATTTAGAACTTTAATAGCAAACGCTGCCTGGACCCTAAGTGATAAATCAAAACAATGTTCTACATTATTATACACCTTTAAAAGGTCTACAAAAAAGTCCGCGAGGGCACATGTCTATCTCTTAGGGATAACCCACAATGACCATTTTTATTTTTTTACTTTTTACGAGAAATAATGGCCTATTTACGAAGCTATTTTAAACATTACAGCATTAATTTTCATCCAATTAAGTGTCTTAAATAGATTGTGCATGTAATATAGATGAACCTGGCCCTTTACAGCATGCAATTTAAACAAATATTTTCGAAGATATTGCAGTATTAACATAGCGAGACAGCAGTTATTACTTTGATGCGGAGTAAAGTTCGCCGGGTCAGCTAGTGTCTAATAAAATCTGAATCTAACAAGGGAACTTGAAAGCGGAATTATTGTTTTAGGGTTTAAAGTATTTTATAAGGATTTGTAATATAGGACATAGTGAATGCAATCGGGCAGTTACTTTTTTTGTCTGTCTTCACTATTTTGTTTTAATCTAATATGTTAGCTGTCTAATTTTGTATGGAACCCTGAAACAATCAGATTAGTGAACTATTACTGAATATAATGAATTGCAATCGAAGATGGCAAATATGTGTTTATTGCGTTATTCAAACACAACTAAAAAAAAAACAAAAATAAAGGTGCAAAAGTGATTGTCACAGAAAAATTATAGCTGTCACATTAAGAGCGGTCGTTGGAGTTACCTGATGGAGTGACGTCGCGACGCGCCAGTCTGAGATTCAACCATGAACTTGTAGTATCAGCCGAGTTAATAGCCGTACTAGTATCTAAATCTGTTCAAGAAATGTTTTACATTTTACTTACAGATGAAGTAAATAATACATTATTGTAAAACTCACATAAACACACAAGTTTTAATAGTAATAATGCATAGCAATGTATTATATTTGATTGGATTATATTTTCTAAATATACACTATATTTTTTTACTATGGGATCGAGCTGGCGTGTCACCTGATGATAAACAACGCCGCCCATGGACACCTGCAACGCAGTTACAGTTGCGTTGCCAGCCTGTAAAATGGGATACGGATGGGTCGCAAGTGGGATGGAGAGGGTTGAGCCTCTGAGCAGCACTTTGCGTTGATAATCTGATATGGTTCCTC
Source organism: Euproctis similis (assembly GCA_905147225.2). NCBI lineage: Eukaryota > Metazoa > Arthropoda > Insecta > Lepidoptera > Erebidae > Euproctis > Euproctis similis. Next base: position 9,095,644 of record LR990107.1, read on the forward strand.
TCATGATAACCCCTACTTTCGGAATTGGGCCACTCGTGGCGATTGCGTCCGTATTTTCCTTGCTCCACGGAGGCATCAATAATTTGTTTAATCTTTGTACTTGTTGACTATTTTTATGTGACAGTGATTACCCCGAAAATAAAGCTTCTTTGACTTTACTATAGAGTTTTTCAAGGAGTGTGAGTGAGGAGGAGTGCATTTATATCTGCAAACTAAAATCTTTGCAACGAATTGGTTATTAATAAATCTTTACACTTCTTCGAATATGTATTTTTAAGTACATATGTACATTAATACCAATTATTTTCATATTAAAATATATCGAAGCGAGCGAGGTGTGTAAGAATCGTGCCCTATGGCGCTCCGTTCTCTCTGCCTACCCCGCAAGGGATTTGGCGTGAAGTTGTGTATGTAAAGTACATCGCTAATAGTTTAGCATGATAACACTACCTATATCCATGTATAATATATTTAAATCGGCCCAAACACACTACATCCTATAGTCTCATACAAGTATTATATGTTCACTCAGAGAGGATCATGAGCATATGACAAGCTATCAACTAATCCTTTAGCTGAACATGTAATTACAGCAAAATCCTAGTAATGTGGAACATGTTCTGATATGTTTATTTGCTGAATATACTGTTCTATAAATTTTGTACCACCTTGGAGCTATAAACTTGCAGGATGGAAATATTTATACTTAAAAATAGTCATAATGAAATAACTGCTGTCTAATATTGCTGTATTCTTCTTATTGGTACATACACCAAACAATCATTTTCATTTTACAATTTTTGTTTGTCTCTCTGTCTGTTAGTTCCTGATAGTCTTTGAAATGGCTGGATCGATTTGGTCGGGACATTTATTGGCAGGTATTGGTGTAATAAGGGGTAACTTAGCCTACTTTTCTTTTAGAAAGATATATTTTATATGTTGATTCCAAGGCGAAACAAAGATTGCCGGGTCAGTTAGTTCAAAATAATATAATAAAAATAAAATGTAAGTATGTGATTTTGTTCCTTATTGTACATACATTTTTAATTATTATGACCTGGCTATCAAGAACTTGAACGAGTTGAACTTCTTGATTGGTATAAAATTGATGGAGTAGGCACTTTTTGCGTGGATGCAGACAGAAAAAAATGTAAAAAAAAAATATTTGTGTTTGTGCTTCAATTAATTTAATGAAAAACGATTCGGCCTCTGTTTTAGATCGATACATATGTAATATCGATACAGACACAGCAATGTATGCGACAGTGGTAAAGCCACGCAGTTCGCTGCATGAATTGTTGATTTTTGCTCGACTGGTGAAATACTAGGAGCTCTCGGAATATCGGCGTGAAGTGGCTCGTGCTGCGTTTCGTTCGGTGAGATTGGTATCCGGAGGCTCGATCCCTTTTCCTTTCCCTCTCCTAAAGGACGGCAACACACGACGGTGTTTATGTGCGGTGAGTAGTGGCTTTCCATCGGGTGACCTACTTGCTCGCTCCTATATCATATAGTAGTATTAAAAATATTAAACTATGAAAAAAAAATTGAACTATGAAAATAACCTTATATTATTATTACTATCTATAATGATATAGATTTCAGCAATTAATAATAACACTTCAAAATATGTACTCGTATATTGAAATAAAGATGCGAAAATTCTAATTTTATATCGACATACAGACATTGGATTTTTTATTCGTTCAAAACGGAGACTCTATGAATCTTAACTATAAAAAATAAGGAAATGACTGAAAAATTTAATACAAAAAAAATAGGTATGTAAGTAATAATACTGAGATAATTCATAATTTTAAATTTATTCGCAATTCCTCATTAATAGTATTTTTTTCGTCTTGTTGCCTTCCAATTCTCCTGGAAGGTTGATATTGACAATATGGATTATTTTCAGTTAAATACGGCATTGTTAGATACGGATAAAGTTACTCTGCAGTCTGCTTCAATGTTCAATATAAAATAATTTCACGCCTTTTCTACCCGAAAATGTAGACAGCGGCTATTAAGTCTCGACTCGCCGAATCGTTACGTTACGTCCCAAATGTAATAAGTGGCGTTCCTATTGCCATACACCAGGCATAAAGTATACATATAACTTCTGTAAAAAAATAGGAAAAATTATCATCGTGAGCCCGGAATCGATCCCAGGTATTCTGATTTAGAAGTGGCGACCACTGAACTACCGAGACCTAAATATTAATTGTAATAATATCTTGCATACTATCAAAGTTTACATATAAATTAATTTAATTACACATAAATCTTTATTTTTAACAACAAAACGTCCAGCACACACATACGAGGGGAGGTCCAAAAGTTCGTGGAATGAAAGGGTTTTAGTAAAAATGAAACAGTAAATTTATTTTTCCTTTTCAATATAATCACCCTTAAGCTGAATACATTTATTAGATCTATGAATTAATTTTTCTAAACCATCGTAAAAATATTTTTTATCTTTTCCCTCAAAATGAGCCAAAATTGCCTCCTTTACCTCATTGTCGTCGGAAAATTTCCTTCCCCTTAAGTCTTTTTTTAAATTGGGGAACAAATAAAAATCACTTGGGGCCAGATCTGGACTATAGGGTGGGTGGACTAGTGATTCGAAGCCATGCGTGTGTAGAGCAGCCATTGCAACTTTGCTCTTGTGAACCGGCGCGTTGTCTTGCAAGAGCAACACGCCCTTGGTCAATTTTCCCCGACGTTTTTCTTTGATGGCATCCTTTAATTTTTCTAGTATTGTTGCGTAGTATTCTCCGGTTATGGTCCTGCCCTTTTCTTTATAATCAATCAGTATTATCCCCTCACAATCCCAAAAAACAGTAGCCATCAACTTTCCAGCCGACTCCGACACTTTGAATTTCTTTGGCGGTGGTGTCCCCTTTTTATGCCATTGCATGGACTCTTGTTTGGACTCAGGCTCAAAATGATGAACCCATGTTTCATCGCCGGTAACAATTCGCTCCAAAATCGGTCCAGGATCGTCGCCACACAACTCCAAAAAATGTTTTGACGCTTCGGCGCGCTGCTGTTTTTGAAGCGGCGTGAGCATTCTCGGTACCCATCTTGCACTGACTTTTGTCATACCCAGGTGGTCATGTAGGATTCGCAAAATGGTGGTATCTGATACTCCAACTAATGCAGATAACTGTTTTTTCTTCAAACGGGTGTCCTCCAGTACAATTTTTTCCACTTTTTCGACGATGTCTGATGTGGTGGCCTCAACTGGCCTTCCTGAGCGGGGGTCGTCTTCAATCGACTCCCGACCATGTTTAAAAAGACCATGCCACTTGTAAATCATTGATTTACTAGGGCACTGTTCCCCGTAAACAGTTTCCATTTCATTCAAAATGGTCTGAGCGATCTTTCCTTGCTTGGTAAGGAATTTAATGACCGCACGGTGTTCAATTTTCTCCATAGTTTCAGTTTTCTTCCGGATTGACGTGTTTAGCAGGCGAGTGTTCGTAAACGAATGACGCATTAGGGCTGAAACTCCATTTATATACTAATTATGAGTCCCCAATTAGTATGACACTAAGCGAGCGCCCCTATCCCCACTCCATCCCCTCCATTCCACGAACTTTTGGACCTCCCCTCGTACTTTGACAGAGAAAAAAGAAAAAAAAGGACTACCCGAATCTAAATGAAATCTGATAAATTTTTGGCACTGTGAACTACAATAGGCTGTTAAGTAGGTTTCATTTAAAATAGATAATATTTTAAATGAAAACGCTCTTGATATTTAACAACATCAGCTATTGCATCACAAAAAAATAATCTTGTCACATAAATTTATCAGTTCATGCAGACAGTCTCATGAGATGCCACAGATCATTAATCAAGGTGTTCTATTACTAAATTCCCATTAGTGATAATGCAATCTTAGAGCCCGAGCTGGCATTTCATTACGATGATGCGTCATCTTGTGCCTGATCCAGCCAGTGTTATTATTATCTATCCCATCCCAATCACAATCCATTTTGGACATACATTTATTAGTCTAAGTAATATTTCATTTAGATTTGACTAGACGCAAAATTATAGTCAACATAGAGTAGTTTAGAGGCAAGCAAGTTATTGTTCACGTTGAGATGTATATATACCGTTGAATGTTTAGCAATTGTTTGGACGGAGGCTGTTGGAAAGTGACAAAGCACACTTGGGGGTGACGACGAGCTCGGCTCGCTTGCAAACATATATATGAACACATACTAAGTAGACCATGGACATATGTGGAAACATTTATTGTAAAGTCGTCACAATATTTTTAAAGATTTATCTGGAGTAACTTACAATTATGAATTGAGACCCCATGAGACATGATTTGGTCGTAATCTATTTATAACTTTTAAAGTTTGAATATATTATTGTTTTAGACTTTTTTCATTTATTAGGTACTTCACGTATGTTTTTGTTTTTTTTTCAATTGGGCCAGTAATTTTGGTACATTAATTCATTTTTCTCAAGTCAGTTTTTATACCACAGAATACAGACCCGGCGCGATGTATGCACAATATTTCCTGGAATCAAATATGTTTATTCAGCCGTTTTTAATTCTAAGATATCAGTCGACCAAATAAACATAAAAGAGTATTAGCCTACACGGCCAGGCATTCCGCATTAATTAAGGATCTCAAGCTTAGTAATTTATATTATTAGCTTGTTATTAGGGTTCCATCTTGAAGTTATACAGAACCTTAGCAGAGCACTATTTCATGTAAATAGAATCAGGTTTCGTAATTTTAATTAATTCTTTTAGATATAAAAAAAAATGTCTCAAGAATATAGAAGTCTAAAATTCGTATCTTGGCTCAAACCAATGGCTTTTTATAAATCCTTTCGATAGCTATGTGTAAGATACATTTGCATGATATTAAATAGATAAAGGAGAAAATAAGAAATAAATATTAAAGACTAGCCTTAATCAGATATATAGTTGCTATTTTTACCTGCTTGCTTTTCTTAAACTGTGTTACGAGTGTCGAAGCGTAGTGATATTGTCACTATCTATCATTTTATCTTATTAAATGATTGCGCTCCGAGACGCCGTTGGTTTTATTAGTCAGATTTAAGTCAAGATAAATTTAATCAGCTGATAAATTTAACACTAGTTTTTCAGTTCAAACTTACTTAATTTTAACAGTGCTGTTCGCTGCATGAATGGGCAGGCTTGAAATATCCGGACTTCTCAGTTTTGCGACGTAAACTAACTAAGTGTCCTTACCTATCATACTTCGTTAAAGGACGGCAACACAACTGTAACACCATCTATAATGTTAGTGCCTATGAGCACTAGTGAGTTAACATAAGGTGACACGCATGCTACTTTTGCCCTCTTATCCCACTAAAAAAGTACCAATACTTAACTTAAATAGTGCAAGAAGTATTACTATGTATTGGTCTTAACACAACATTTCCCGCAATATTAAATGTTACAATATAAAGATCACCTCCTACGAATTCTATTTCTACTACAAGAATAAACCTTCAAGACTTCAGCAGCATGATACATAACTTCTAAACTAACGGCATATATTTACATAAACATAACTTCACGCTTTTTTCTACCCGAAGGTGTAGGCATCGGATGTTAAACCTCGACTCGCCGAGTCGTTTCGTTACGTCCCAAATGATGAGTGACGAACCTATTGCTGTACACTAGGCACTGACCCGGCGTACTTTGTTCCACATCAGAAGTAAATTTTGGATTTCTCACTTTTTCTTAGGTATATACTACATTAATTAAACATAAAAACCACCGCGTTAACACCCTCTATCTATTAAAAAAACACATAAAAAATTCGTTTCGTAGTTTCAAAGATCTAAGCATATAAGTGGACAGACAGCGGAAAGTGACTTTATTTTATCCTATTAGTATAGGAGCTAGCAACGTTTTTGAGCGACGAATTTATGTCGGCCAGTTTTTGGATGCGTCTGGCAGAAGGGTAACAACCAGATACTGGTCTGGCAAAATTAATCTGGGTTTTTGGATACCCATATAACATCATATCAAAATTTCAGCCATACTAAATTGATTTGAAAAATCCAAAATTTGTCCATCTAAAATTGCGTCTGGCACAGCTTTAGCAACATCAGAACGGTTTGGCAAAATCAATATATGTTGCAAAAACTTTAATAATGTAACAAACAAAAATCTTCTTAAAATGATTTGAAAAACAGATATTTTACGTGTACAAATAGGCTGCGCAGTAACAAACGCAACCACTACAGCTAGCCAGACTGCCAGTGTTACGGTCAGGAGAGTAAGAGGAATAACATATCTTAAAACTGGCCGACCTAAATTCCTTGTTTTCCCGACGTTGCTAGCTCTCGTAGTATATGTAATGATATATGGCTAAGTCAATTTAGCATAATCGGTTCGTCCGGACTATTTTATTTCCATTTTATTTACTTGTATGTTCGCGACATGTAACTTGTAAGATACTAGGACATATCTTATTACTGGAGAAGATATGTTGTTGAAGGAGAAAATTGAAACACGTACTATATTATTATACATTTTACAATTCAATATTATGAATATGATGTTTGAAACATGTTTAAGACACTTCATAACTTCACGATCTTGTTGCATAGTTTGAATAAATCCATACATCATAAATGAAATCGATGTGTTTGGATGTAATATTGAAATAACTGCTTTTTACCACATTCACGAATTTGTGTACATACACACAGTACATACAAACGGTACATACACCGAAATAATAGCACCATAAGACATGATTCTTACACACCTCACTCACTTTTTCGACTTTCATAAGTCTTGATAAACACGCTCGTCGGTTTTTAAGGCTCCATAAATCACTTTTCCTCGTTTTATCGTGTATATTAATACTTTTTTTTAATCTGTAATAGCTCAGCTAGAGAATATGCAAAAGAGATTTTTATTTAGCTACAATTTACAAACACCACACATGTATCCCTTCATGGCATGAAAACGGATAGATTAGATTATTTTTTGTATGATTCCACGATAACAAATTGAATATTCGTGTGCTATGTCGATCAATAAGATCAAATTGTCTTATCAGCGAGCGCTTGGATTTGAATATGGAACAAACCTTCGAACCTTTAATGTACAATAACCATAGATAATAATCCAAATATTATAATAAATTATCCATATATTTTTTCTTGTTTTTAACTCAAAAGGTCTGACAATGTTTTTTTTTACCAAACAGCCATCACATTTTTTTTTCCAAATTTGAATTTAAGATTCCAAATATCAATTTTCAATTATTGCTGAATACATGATAGCGTTATTATTTCGTATTAAGGAGGGGCAGCGTTGAGTTATGTCCATGTCGTTAAACTGTTTATTTTACAAATGAAACATTCCAACGTCCAGTATGGTATTTCTCTATTTGTTATACGTTAATGATGCGTGGTGTGATATTGTGGTTTCATCATCATCATCATCATCATCGTCCAATTGCAGTCCACTGCTGGACATAGGCCTCTCCCAATTTGCGCTACAACATCCGATTCTCTGCCTTCCGCATCCAGTCTTTACCAGCAGCCTTTCTGAGGTCGTCTGACCAACGGGCTGGTCGGCGTCCTACGCTACGTTTACCAAGACGCGGTCTCCACTACATGACCTTCTTACTCCATCTACCATCGGTCCTTCAGCAGACATGACCAGCCCATTGCCACTTCAGCGAGCTTATTCTGCGAGCTATGTCGGTTACACTCTGTCGGATATACTCATTCCTGAGTTTATCCTTCAGAGATACCCCGAGCATAGCTCGCTCCATAGCTCGCTGAGCGACTTTAAATTTGTGGACTAGCCCCACCGTGAGTGTCCACGTTTCGGCACCGTAGGTCATCACCGGCAAGACGCACTGGTCAAAGCCTTTGGTCTTCAGACATTGCGGTATAGGCGAGCTGAAGACTCGACGCAGTTTGACGAATGCAGCCCAACCCAGCTGAATCCTCCTGTCGGCCTCTTTCTCGAAGTTTATTGTGGTTTGGATGCTGTAAATTTGGATGGGTCCAGTAATGATTATTTATACAATACAGCAAAAGCTGCTAGACTCTTCAATGATTTCTAATAAGGTGTAGTCAATTAAACATGTGATTTTTCGACGCAAATAATAAACCTATATGTCCTACCATTTTTTATCTAGTATTTTCTTTTATTTATTAAGAACCGTTAAGAGTCTCGCATGATTAATGGAAGATCCCTAATCTAGTCATCAAGCAATATATGGAATAATCGTTTTGTGTCTATGCCTCTTGCAAATTGATTTTAATAGCTCTAGCAAGAAACAAAAAAAAAAACTATATATATACCGTTATACCTAAACGGGTATATAATTATATGTGCGACAATCGATTAATTAAGGCCAATAATTAACTTATGAAACATGTCAATACTGTTATTATTGAAATTGTTAATTGCCGTGCTGATTCGTTTAACCCATATTGTCCATTTTAGTTTTTTTTTCAAGTTCCCTCTCTTTTTGCTGACCTAGAAAAACATAACAATGTTTGCTATCAATGTATTTTTGTAAACTCACGCCTTTTATACGCGAAAGTTTAGTTTAGTGCTGCCAAATGTACGTACTACGTTTAACAGCGTAGGTTATTGCTATCCAAAAACGACTGTAAATTTTTTTTGTTGTAAAAAATATAATTTAATTAAATAATGCAGACTATATCACTCTTGCTACTAATGCGGATTTAATAACACATCTCATGCCAAAACCTCAAAAAGTAGTTTCTTCCAAATTTTAGTGCCCCAAAAATATTCCCTCTAACTGAATGTTGCTTAAAGTATGTAAATCCATTAGTTTATTTCAAATGGCGTAGATTGTATTTATTTTCGTGCCACTTGTCCGCTCGTATTTGAGCTCAAAGCTTTTGCTGTGGTCGGTTCCATTGATTTTATTTCGTCTGCTAAATGATATTTGCATAGTACATGCTTTGTTGAACTTTTATGTATACAATTTACATAGATCTTACGAATAATTACATTATTAATTTTTAAAATAGTACTGGTGGCCGAGCACCCCGCTTCTGAATGCAGCAGTCGTGGATTCAAATCCTGGCTCAGACCAATGATTTTTAGAAATTCCTTTCGGAAGTTATGTACGATAAATATTTGACTGACAATTTTGTGCCCGGTGTATGGCAATAGGTTCACCAGCTATTCTGTTTGGGACGTAAACGTAACGGCGAACGGCTGTCTACACCTTCATATACAAAAAGGCGTGAAGTTACGTTAAGTTAAATTAATACTAAAAAACAAGCAAATCGACTGTTAACTTTTATATTGTTTCTTTAGGCTTTTGAAACTTGAAGGTGAAGGTTGCGTTTTGTCGTATGGAATAATTTTCATATCTATTGTCGTACAATTTCATAAATTTCTATCTTAGATAACTTTTAAAGAGTCATTGTCGATTACAATGCTCTTATTGGTTGTGAGCCCCACTTCTTAATCAGTGTTTTCTATTTACGATAAGTTTTTTTTATGCGCATCCTATCCTCGTGTCACCTGATGGTAAGCAACTAACGTCGCCCATGGACACCAGTAACACATATAGTGCTGCTGTTGCGTTGCCGACCTTTAAGGGATAGGAGATAGGGATGGATGGGGAAGCGGGTGGGCCTCCGGGTACCTCTCTCACCGAACAAAACGCGGCATGAGCCACTTTACGCCGATCTTCTGAGAGGTCGGGGTATTTCACCGGTCGAGCCGCCCCATTCAAGCAGCGAACTGCTTGGCTCTACCACTGATATAGCCAATATAGCCTTGTTCAATATAGTCTTAAAAACTGACGAGCATGTATGCAAGACTTATGAAAGTCGACGAATCAAGTGAGCTGTGCAAGAATCGTAGCTTATGGCGCTCTATTCTCTCTGCCTACCCCGCAAGGGTTATGTGTGTGTATAATATTACGATACCTGCAATGAACGTTGCACCAAAATTCAACTGGAAATGTTTAGTGATCGAAAATACTTGATAATGTTCAATGAATTTTCAAAGTATCATGCCAAAATTGTAATTATTTTTAGTTTTAAATATCATGACAGAGAATAGCATATATAAAAAGATTCTAAATAAACATGTAAAGGCAAGTAGCAAACAATATTTACTATAATTTTAATAACCGTAGTACTTTTATGCACACAGAGTAGGGTTGTCGAATCTTATTATTCGAATTAATAATAGATAAAAGTAAACGTAACTTCACGTCTTTTTCTACTCGAAGGTGTAGGCAGCGGCTGTTAAAGCCTCGACTCACCGAATTTTTACGTTACCTCCCAATGGATGGCGATGGAATAGATGGCGCGCCTATTATCATTCACCGGGCATAAACTTATCAGTCATCGATATTTAACACACATAACTCGAACTCGGCCGGAAGCGAACCCATGATTCCTGAGTCAGAAGCGGGGGAGTTCAAACACTCGACCACCGCGACATGATAAATATCATCTCTTGTAGGACATATAAATATAATAACACTATCAACTAGATACCAATTTTTCACCAGATTCTTCACAAAACCCAATTTATATGTTATCAAAAGACTCCGATAGACCAAACTAGTAGATTATTTATGCGTTGTCATATTTATTGGGGAAAATAAATCTACTTTTCTGCTAATAAAATTACGAGAAAGTGCCCGAGGTACATGTGTGTATTCAAATAAGTTACAAAAAGTGTACAACACTCAAAAGTTAAGCAGTGTTTAACTTAATAATTGATTATTTAGCAACCCTACTGCACTAACTAACCTAATTGGTGGTCTATTATAGAACCGGCTCGCTGGAGCACTGCACAGAATGTTAAACAAATTTAGTCAGTAAGTGAATTGGGAGATACTCTCCCAATTCACTTACTGACTTCATGTAGATACGAACTAAACAAGGCCACGTTAGGAAAATTGAAATTATAGTAATTAATTTGTAATTTTAAGTAGAAGTAATTATTTTATTGATTATGAACCCTTACGGACGTAATAGGGTAGACAGCTTGATGCGCGGATAAAATAATTTGTGAACATAAAATATGGTGGACTCTATTCGTTGGCTACAATTTTGTCATAATATATAACTTCTATAAAGCTTACGCCTACAGGTTACAATAGGTCTTAAGTCTTAAGATAGTGCCCCGGGTTCGAATTCGGTACCTCTTCATCAGAAATCGACCACTAGACATCGACACGAATTTTTATACAGACAAACACACTATTTTAAATAATATCTATTGAGAGATACATTCGAAATTTGTGAAGTTCGATTTGTGTTTTTATCAACATATAGGCAATATTTCAAAAATGTTCTGGAAAATTTACTAAATCAAGTGTGGTATTCATGGGGTAGGTGACATTACTAATATCAATCATGATATTGGATCGAAAAACTGAGTAAGATATAGTTTAAAGATTTTATAGTTTAAACTTTCACGTGTAATACGTATTTGTTTTGTGTTAGTGAAAGCCTCGATGTGGGCATAATTAGTTCACTGGAGAACCCTCTGAATCAGTCAGTCAGTCATAAGTACCTATCCTTAACGCCGCTATCACTGATCTCCATTTTTTTTTTTTGCTGGTTTTGAACATAATTACATACTCGCGCCTGTATCCCATAGGGGTAAGCTGAGATTTAAGCTTTCCACAAGTTATAATGCAAAAGCCGATAACCAAAAGGATATAGGAGTCGAAGATGACCAGGATACCCATTCCATGACCAAATAGAACGTGTGCTGGGGGAAGGTGATGTTAGGAGGAGGAGAAAAGAGTTATGAAAGTGAACGAAGCGAGTGAGGTGTGTAAGAATCGTCGCTTAGTTCTCTATGTTTAACCCGCAAGGGATTTGGCGTCAAGTTATGTATGTAAGTTACGATCCTGACACATTATTGCATCATCCACAGTCATTAATCTCATCATGCATTTACGTTAGTTTCAGGTGTTACGCATTTTTCCTTTTTGAAATTGACCATTTATATGGTCGTGATCGCTCCTTCTTGGTCTTCCAATTGCGTCTATAACACCCACATTCGCTTCGTATACCTACTCTTTTAGTCATTCATTCTTGCAACCTGACCAAACCCAACATTGGTCAATATATCATCCTTCAACTTGCATTTCACCCTTTCTGTGATATTGAACAACCTAATATATTTAAAACTAGATTAATGATTCATCAGCGTCCTAAGTGCGTTGATACATTAGGATACCAATTTGGTTAATGTTACTATATTTTACATTACAGTCGGTGATATCATAAAGATTGATCGGACAACTTGTTATACTAGTAACGAGTCGTAATAACTGTTTGTCTTTCTGTTTCAATTCGAATTACCTTTGATATTTGTTTTTTTTTTACAAATTGAAATAACGTGGTCTTACAAAATATTGTTGATGTAAGGGAACACTGAGAACATTCTCTTGGAGCATGACAATATATTAATTAGCATTGTTTGTTATGTTATGGACAGTTAGTAGAAAAAAAAAATGTATTTAGGAATATTGTAAACGTATACTTGTTTTGGTATTGCGTCGGTGGTGTGTAGGTTAGGTAGCAGGAGGAAGGCCGCCGCGAGGTTTTAGTGGGTAACCCTAGGATCGGATTTCAGTTTACTGTTTTGGGAGTCCCACACTACCCCCTGCCGTCCCCAGGCGGGGGGTGTGCATAAAGCATTTCCTCGCGTAAAAAAAAAAAAAAAAAAAAAAAAAAGGTAGCACCCCGATACTGAATCAGAAGTCTCGAGTTTTCTGAATTCTTTTCAGAAGTTGAGAATATCCATCATCTGACAATATTGTACCTACGTTAAGGCGATGCATTCCGTTAGTTACATTTTGGTAATTAATTTTAGCTGCTAGCGAGATCTGTCTCATTATTTAAACAGCTTTCCAAATAGTGAATTATTACAGAATATTATGAGACGTTTTCGTCTGACCTATGGGTCACTTTGAAAACATTTTTTTACATTTACTAAATGTACTATCATTGCATTACCCCTTTACTTTGAATCTACGCAACGGATTTTGATGTTTTTTTTTTAATAGATAGAAGATCTCCACAAAGTAGTTCGTATGTATAATCTATGCGTAATATATATGTAGGTATTAGAAATGCGAAGGTGTTGCGGAACAAACATGAATCTATCTAGTCAAGAAAAAAATCTAAACTCTTTGATACATTTCTAAGCAAAAATTTATTGAGGTGTACTTTAAATAAATAAAAAAACTGTTATTTTGAGAACACTTAAAATATTTCATTAGGTGTTATATTCTACATCAAGTCTCAGTTTGGTAAGCTTGGTACTCGGTACGGTAAAGTGGATGATTTGCTTCTCTATCAGCGACTTTGCCTTGAGTACCTTAAATGAGACGATAGCTTTGCTGAAATTTTGTCCATAAGTTAAATACATACTTGTATATATTACAATACAATTATACAGGTATACCAACATCTTAGAGTCTCACACAACATCCCCCATAATTGAAAGTTATTAAATCCATAAGAGATGACAATGGGTAGGTACATGTTATTGTTTATTGACAATTATTTGCGTCGAGACAGCAAATGAAAACACATTGTTAGTTCTTCATTGATAAATAATTCTTGTTAATATGTTGTTTATCATTTTGAAATCTGATACATTACACAATAATTAGCGACCTGTTTGTGTTCATGTTTACTTATTGTAATTTTATTTCTAGTGATACATTGGTTTTTATTTCAACTTTGTTAGTGTGTTCGCCATTTAATAAAATATAAGTATACGGGTATAATAATACAAGTATTTTAATGACATTTAAAAAAAAAGTGTAGAGTTTGTTAAAGAAATATAAATGTTTAATTTTTTATGGTAAAGGCAGCAAATGGGTAAATGAGCTAGTGGACAGCGACTAGCAAAGAAAGGGGTTACAGCTCTTACCTAATGAAACGCGGCATAAGACAGTTTTCGTGTTTTTTGTGACAAGTCGTGGTATTTGTGAAGCGAATTGCATGGGCTCTACCACTATTTTTTTAGCATCAGGAGTGTGGACCCACTTCTTCTTGCAACTAGTTTTCGGCAAATTCATTTTTGTCGTGAACATTTTGTCAAGATTTTAAATTGACACAGTCCAAGTTTTTGGGTGCGCTATTGCTCTATTGTTGACAATATAACAGAGATATGCTAATAAGGCGAGAGTGACGCGACCGCGCCAAGTTCAATGTCGCGCGACTTGGGTGCAAGTTACAAAGCGAAGCGTTCATATTTATAGTTAGCGAACGGAGCCGAAGAACCTATTGGTAATTGGTGTTTTGTAAAATATTGTACTAATTAGTAAGTACTTCCATGGTATACCTTCGCAGGGAACTTATATTTATATCTTTAGAACTTATATTTGTATATATTTAAGGCTCCAATGAGACCAAAGCTGCCAAGCTGGTTAAAACTAGTTGGAAAGAGATAATAGACTAGTACAGCCTCTCTGGAATGGCTGTTCCACTTAGTCCAAACACTCCAAACAGAAACAAATACAGGAAGCTGGAATACCTTCAATAATGAATCAAAATCAACATTGATTCATCACTGAAGGTATTTTTTTCTTAATTGATAACTTAATATCATGATGATTATTTATTTATTTATTTTTATATATTCTGATCCTTTTTTTTTGAAGAAATATTTACAATTTATTTACAGAGTTATAGATTATAAAAAAATGATAAAAGCGAAAGAATTATTAAAAGGCATCGAAAAATTCTTCCGCTTCGTTGTCAACGGGTAACGTGCCCAGAAGACTGGCAGCATTGCCACGTTGAATGGCAATACTTATTCTCTGTACAAAGAACAAGCCAGCCCTGGTAACGTGTAACCTCTACCAGCCGCTTAGCGAGATCTTTATACAATTTTTGTGCACTTGGCCCCCATGCACCAAGTGTTTTTATTCTGATCTTGTATTTTGGACCACAAGTGAAAAATAAATGCTTGCTAGTTTTACACAAACTTCGAGGTTACCCAAACGTGTACGCTGATGATGGTCTTGTGGGTGACCTTGGATATTAACTGATAGCTGATATTATCATTGGCTAGGCCAGAGTCCATGAAAAAACTAAAAAAAAACCCATTCAACTATAATTACTTATTTTCATTGTATCTTTCCGCCTTCTCTACCCGATGGTGTGGGCAGCTGGATACGCTGAAGCTTTAACTAACCATATTCCAATTTGCGGGATTTTCTGCCATGTTTCCGACAGAATTTTTTATCAGTCATTGATATTTATCACACATAATTTCATAGCAGAATTACTAAATATCATAGGTGTATTAGGATTTGATCTCGAGATTGCCCAATGAGAAATCGGGTAGTTAGACCCGATCATTGTATCAATAACAACGTGATTCAATTCTAGTATAATTTAATTCAATAAATTTATATTATGTGAAATGCTTTTTATATTAATTTTAATACTTGAGTCGAGAGTGAGAGAGAGTTAATAGTCTTGTAATTCTGAAACATCCAAAACATTCTCAAACTAATGTCCGATGTATGGTATTAGACCCTACCAACAATTTCGAGGCATTCGAGGTATTAATTGATGCTGCCTATAATTACAGTTATTGAGGGTGTGAAGACACGCTTGCGTATAGTTACTGAATAAAAAGTCTTACTAACCATAATTTCGTTCGTAAATGGGGAGACTGATGCCGCACTAATTGTGTAGACAATTAAAAGGGCTTACCTTCATTAATGTACGTTGCTATTAATGAGGTAACCGCATACCTGACACCAGTTTCAGGCTGTTCCTGCTTTACTTTACCTGGTTTTTCCTTTTGAACGGAAATTAACTATAACAAAATCGAACTTTTGTCGACGTAAAGAATGGATGAAGAGATTTAGACGATCACTTTTTGTGTCCAAAAAAAAGATGTTATTTTATACATAATATTTTAGACACAATACTCACGGCGCCCTCTAGTTCCAAATAAAATAATTCTTAACGAATACATTGATAAAAACAAATCTACTACTGATAGAAAGCCGACCAGACGCCATACCTACAGACATATTTAGCATAAATGTTCTTACTCGGGCGGGAAGCGAAGGGGCCCACCTCTACTTCGTACTCGTTTGTTTAACCAGTGCTTCACATATTGTAGCTTCGGTAGCCAATCCACATGAAGTTTATGTAGTTATTTAAAGAAATTAAGTAAGTAAATCAGAATATTATCCGTCATTTTTAAGCAAGCGCAGATTCATTAGGATTTGAAGATATCGTTACACCATTTCTCGAAGGTGTCATATCATTTTGTCGGACTAAAAATTAAGAGTGTGACTAAAAATGGTTTGGGCAAAACATATTTGTAAACTTCCAAATGCATGCTTCAAAAAAATAACGTTCGACCGTTTTATAAGTAGTACTAGCTGACCCAGCGAACTTTGTTCCGCATCAAAAGTATTTTTACGACGTTTGCAACTAAAGTGCTAAATCATAAAAAATATAACTTTTTCTTTGCTACATCAAACATGAACTATAGATGAAAACCACCCCGCTGACACCCTCTATCTATTGAAAAAAACTGCATCAAATCTGCTGCGTATTTTCAAAGATATAAGCATTTAAGGGGACAGTATATATATATAATAATCTCTTGGCCTATATAAGTCTATTGAAGTTCGAGGCTTTGACGTAAAAAAGGATATATGACTCACAAGCACATGTTATATATTGAACAGATGGCTGTTTTTTATATTATAGTTATACATATACATAGGTGTACCGGTATGAAATGAGCGTTTTTTTTTGTGAAAATAAAATATAAATTTTGATTAGATAAAAAAAATAAATTTATTCAAAATATTGTCCATCACTTTCTACACATTTTGTCCACCTTTTTGGTAATTTGTGGATACCATGCCAATAGAAATGTTCTTCTTTTGAAGCAAACCAATCAGACACCCAATTTTCCACTTCTGCGTAGGAATCGAACCGCTGCTCAGCCAATGCGTGTCCCATCGATGAAAATAAATGGTAATCGGAAGGAGCCTTTTTTCAACAGTGGTAGAGCCAAGCAGTTCTCTGCATGAATGGGCCGGCTCGACCGGTGAAATACCACGACCTCTCAAAAGACCGACGTAAAGTGGCCCATGCCGCGTTTCTTCGTTCGATGAGAGAGGTACCCGGAGGCCCACCCCCCTTCCTCATCCTTTCCTATCCCCTATCCCTTAAAGGTCGGCAACGCAACAGTAACACTATATGTGTTGCTGGTGTCCATGGGCGTCGTTGGTTGCTTACCATCAGGTGACACGCCTGCTCGTTTACCCTCCTATCCAATAAAAAAAAGTCTGGTGAATACGGCGGGTGGGGTAGCAACTCCCAGCCAAGTACTTTGATTGTATCCTCAACCGATTTTGCTTTGTGTGCAGGTGCATTGTCGTGTAACAAAATTACTTTGCCGTGTCTTCTGGCCCACTCTGGCCCTTTTTCGATCAATGCGTTGTTCAAATCGATCATTTGTTGTTTGTACCGACTAGTATTAACAGTTTCACCAGGTTTTAGGAGTTCATAATACACCACACCCTTCTGATCCCACCAAACACAGAGCTTTGCCTTCTTCCCGAAACGATCTGGTTTTGCAGTCGATGCTGATGGTTGTCCCGGATTAACCCATGATTTTCTCCGTTTAGGATTCTTAAAATAAATCCATTTTTCATCGCCAGTGAGAATTCGATGCAAAACTGATTTTCTTTCATGTCTTTGAAGCAAAATTTCCCAAGTGTTTTTCCGGTTTTCCATTTGTCTTTCATTCAATTCATGTGGCACCCATTTCCCACACTTTTGAATTTTTCCCATAGTTTTCAAACGGTCTGAAATTGTTTGTTGTGCAACATTTACATAGCTGCCATTTGCTTCTGACTCAAAGTATCATTTTCATCCAATATGGCTTGCAGTTTGGCGTCTTCGAATTTTTTTGGTGGTCTTCCACGTTCTTCATTTCTCACATCAAAATCATTACATTTGAATCGTTGAAACCATTGACCTATATGATATAGACTTGTAGTAACCTTCTAAAAGTGTGACCACCGGCCATAAGTCTACAGGCTTATGCGAAGCTTATGTCAATTCAGTCATCTGTCAGACGCGAGCCGAATAACAATAGGTACAAAATGGGTAAATGCGTAGTAAAAGAGTGCGATTCAAGATCGGAAACCCATAAGAAATTAACCGGAATTACTTTCCACACGTAATATTAATGTTTACATTAATATTAAAATACAGTAAAATAGATAAAATGTTGAATTTTCATAATTAGCTTCAGTGATACCACTAAAAACTTAGTTTTAGTTTCCCACTTTTGTGGGAGAGTTATTAATTTATGGAAAAGGAGATTTTAAATATTTTTTGTTATAATAATAACGCTGCAGGGTGCCTAAAGATGCAGCACGCTGTGACAAGTGGGTGAAAATTATCCGATTGCTGAGAAAAGAAACTGACTGGCTACCTACACCCGGGAGATCATTTATCGTCAATTCAAGTTGATCATTCGCTTATATTAATAAAAGCCATAATTAATAAATACTTAAAAATAAGATTGTATCACGAAAGCAAATTATTCACTCAGACTTATAAAAAAGAGACTAAAAGGCAATTTTATACAAAACTTAGTAGTGTATAATCAATAATTGCAACACAATCCCCCTTGGTAAGTCTGGTTGTTAGACTTTCTGGCTTCTGACTACCCGTAACGACTACCAAAGATGTTCAAATGACAGCCGGGACCCACCAATTTAACGTGAAAGTGAACGAGAAAGTAATTTAAGTATGCATGCAGTCTTATCCAATAAAGAGCCAAATAATTAATTTTTTTCGATTTTTGCCTGTGAAATGAATAAAAATCATAATTATGAATTACTACGTGAAAGCTAAAGTGGGAGGGGGGGATCTTGGCATATACTACGAGTGGTCACCGATGGGAGGGAGGGGTCGAAAAATCTTAAAAAATAGGTCACGTAGTATGGGTATGTTCCCTTAAGATCGATCGACCCGTGCGGCTGTTAGGCCCTGTCCACGTTAAATACAATAATTCCCTTTCAATATAATGAATGTAAGTACATTATTTTACTACTCAAGCGTTTTCACTATTTTGTGTATCAGTACCTAATTACACACACTGTACACCTTACCTACAGCGGTTTAAATCGCTGCTCTAAGGCAGGTGTACACAATTAGGTACAGATGAGTGTGATCCAATTTTTTTCGGAACAGCCGATCTAGTACGGAGTACACAGAGATCGTTGATCCATTCATTATTTCAGTTATCTTGTAATACATCAGATAAGAAATTAATAAGTAATAGTAAAATATTGAATTTATATTTATTAAATATTTTTACGAGTACATGGCTTGAAAAAGTTGGGTAAAATTTCGCATGGGCTGACCACCCCACACCGCCATTGCAAATTTATATTGCCATCTTTGTCTAATCAAAGTGACGGCAATGTATTTGACATTTGTGTGACTGAGATAGATATATGTTTAATTTTAAATGTCTAGTGGTTTCAAAGCTACGTCATTGCATCTAAAAAGTGGACACACATTTTTTGACGCATTTGTATGAGGTTTGCTCCTCTTGTATATTTAACTCAGTGGTTGAAACCATCTCTTGCATTTTGCTTCTGATAGAGCATGATCACCATATGCTTCGACAAGCATTCGATGTGATTCTGCAGCATTTTTTTTTCAACAAATTAATGCTTTCCGCAAATCATCACTTTCCGGCACAAAATTTGACATTTTTAACACAATAAAAAATATGATGTTATTGTTTACTAACTGTTAGGTTATTTGAATGTTTGACAGTTGTCATGGCAACTAAACAGAAAAAAAATTAAAGGCTCATTTCATACCGGTACACCTGGTATATATATTTATTATATGTTTTGTTATAAAATTATTTACATATGTGTAGATGGTCATTTTAATTTGGTGTCCGTTATGAGAAAAAATATTGAGGAAGTAGAACACAGTTCGAATTGGCCCGGTGACCTGGCACAATATCGACCTAAAGTGGCTCATGCCGCTTTTCGTTCGGTGAGAGAGATAGAGTCACGAAAATGCAAATTTCGACTTTTCTATTTATATTGTCTATCAGTACATACATACATAATTCTAACATATTGACAACTACGTAAATACCGATTTTTAATCTTTTTGTGTTATCTACATTTATTAAAAGTATGTATTTGAGGTTTAGTGGTGGTCGAGACCCCGCTTCTGATTCAGAAGTCGTGGGTTCGATTCCGGCTCACACCAATAATTTCTCGAAATTCGTTTTGGAAATTATAAGTTTCGGAAAGTGTAATTAATGGCAGTAGATTCGCCACCTATTTATTCCATTTGCACTGTAAGTACTGTAACGTAGCGATTCGGCGAGTCGAGAACAGCCGCTATCAATCAAATCAAATCAAATCCAGCTGGTGAAAATGGCTTCAAGTTACGATTTTACGAGTATGTTTACTATTGTATAAGGTGCAGTTTTTAACACCGTTTATTTATAAGTCGGTACCAAAACCTAATTAATCAACTTTTATATCTTCGCTTTGCTAGCTGTATATATAAACCTACTTATAATTTAAACAATGAATATAATTATAGAAAAACCCAAAATTTTTTGTTTACTTTATATCGTTGCGTGTGCGTATTGGATCTCGACTTCTTGATCCAAATAACACTTCATCAGACACTTGCAAAGGATCAATCAGTAGGGACGGCGTTATAACATACATATGCGAGATACTTACACATACATTTATATACAAAGTGTTTGGATTCGATTACATATTTCGTTGCTGCTGTTTACTTTAGATAACATAAATTCTATTCCCGTTGGTTACGGGGCCAGGTGCAAATTTTGATAGTAGTTCAAAAATTATTCGCAAACATTATGTACTGTAACTCCTAACATCAAACATTCAGCTGGTAGGCAACGGTCATTTTTGTCTAAATAGAAAAAGAATAATTTTGTTTTTTTTTATGGCATAGGAGGGCAAACAAGCATGCGTGTCACCTGATGGTAAGTGACCATAGACATCTGCCACATATATAGTGTTACAGTTGCGTTGCCGACGAGTAGAATAAGAAAGATAGGAATAGTACGAGAGCTAGCAACGTCGGGAAAGCAAGAAATTTAGGTCGGCCAGTTTTAAAATATGTTATTCCTCTCACTCTCCTAAACGTAACGCAGGCAGTCTGGCTAGCGGAAGTTGTTGCGTTCGTTTCTGCGCAACCTATTTGTACACGTAAAATATCAATTTTTCAAATCATTTTAAGAATATTTTTGTTTATTACATTATTTTTATTGAAGTTTTTGCAACATACATTATTGTAGAAAAGTATGATATTGATCAATCTCAACTATGAAAATCTTACTGAAAAAGGCGAAAGTTTGTAACTATGAATGTATGCATGTTTCTAAATCTTTCACTTAAAAACTACTAAATGAATTGTAATGAAACTTTACGAGATAATGCTTTTACATAAGAACAACACACAGGCAAGATCTTATAAAGTTTCTGTATTACCAAAAAAATCGCGAGATCATACTACACATTTAGGTATATTTACACATTTTAAAATTTGGTAAAAGCGCCTGGTCTAATAATGAATACATATATATAGATGTCAAATAATGAACAAAACTGCTTATAAAAGTTTTATGCGGGAATATTTGAGCAGGCGATTTTACCCGATTTTAAAACCTGTAAAAGTTCTTATATGTGTAGTATGGCCTTGCGATTTTTTTTGGTAGATATCAATATGGTCTTTAATATTGCAAAATATATTTTTGTTTTTAATCTATAATCTTCGCAGCGTACTCGATAAACGACATTTCTTGGTTAATTTTGTTAATATTTATCGCCATATTGTGAACAATACACACAGAATCTTTATAAGTTCTTGCCTGTGTGTTGTTCTGATGTATAAGCTGTATCTTGTAAAAAAATATTTCATTGGTTTCAATCCTTTCTCTGTAATTTATTCGACAACAATTGCAAGACCAAGCAAAATGATCTACATCACTTTTCACTTTTGGATGCGTCTGGCAGAAGGTTAGCAACCAGATACCGGTGTGGCAAAATTAATTAGGGTTTTAAGATACTTAAATAACATCATATCAAAATTTCAGCCATACTAAATTGATTTGAAAAATCTAAATTTAGTCCATCTAAAATTGCGCCTGGCACAGCTTTAGCAACTTCAGAACGGTCTGGCAAAATTAATATATGTTGCAAAAACTTCAATAATGTAGTAAACGAAAATGATTAATGAAATGATTTGAAAAATGGATATTTTACGTGTACATATAGGTTGCGCAGAAACGAACGCAACAACTTCCGCTAGCCAGACTGCCTGCGTTACGTTTAGCAGAGTGAGAGGAATAACATATCTTAAAACTGGCCGACCTAAATTCGTCGCTCAAAAACGTTGCTAGCTCTTATACCAGAACGGGCGTAGGCCTCTGCACACCTCTCTCACTGAGCGAAACGCAGCAAAAGCCACTTTAGGTCGATATTCTGAGAGGTTGTGGTATTTCACCGGTCGAGCCGGCTCATTCGTGGAGCGAACTGTCTGACTCTACGACTGCCATTTAGATTAAAAATGTGTCTGTTGTGACCACGGCCAGTGCAACCTGGCCGAAACGTCAAGCTAATCAAGGTAAATATTTGTTTACCTAAAACAGTGTCGCGTTAATTCCCGTTCATCATTATCACTGAGTAATATGCAACGCGAAAGCCTAAAAGTTTTTAAAAATTAGAAGTCAGCCTTAAACCGAATACTAAATGTAACTTTAAAATATTGTATCCCACCTAAATGTATCCATTGTTATTCAAGAGTCGCTCATAGTTAGTTAAATGGTGTTACATAGGAATTATAACTGTGAGAAAGTAACTCGAACTTCGGACCGCGGAGGCTTTATGTAATAAGTGTACTCCACTTACTCGTAACAGCAATAAATCTTTCCATATTAAACGTTCAAGCCGAATACCGAAAGAGTCTAACCGATAATGTACGAGTAGACAGTGGTTGTTATGCCTCGTCCAAAATGGAATAGGTGACAAAACCCATTGCCATAAATCGGAGACGGTATTATGTACGTACGTAACTTCATGCCTCTTTCTAACCGTAAATGTAGGTAGCGTTAGCAGCTGTTGCAGCCTCGATTCGCTGAATCGATTTTTTTATTGCCATTAAACCTGGCTCAAAGTTGTCAGTCATCGATATTTATCACATATAACTTCCGAAAAGATTTCCGAGAAATCATTGGTATGAGTCCGGTATAGAACCAAATCAATCAATCAAAGTTGTCAGTCATCGATATTTATCACATATAACTTCCGAAAAGATTTCCGAGAAATCATTGGTATGAGTCCGGTATAGAACCAAAGACTTCTGAATCAGAAGCGGGGAGCTAGAGTTTCTAAATGTATCTCATATCGCTAAAAAAAATTATAAATTATCTAATAGGCTCTCGTTATCTTGGTCTCTAAGCTATAATCAATTTGTAGCTTCGTATAATATAATCTATAACTTTCCTTTTTTTTTGATAACTTTTAATTCATGAAGCAAGCTAATGTCAGTTTTAATATGAATAACAATAATTGCTAAAGTAAACAAAATTATTTATTCTGACTCATAGTTAAACTGTGATGAATTTTATTTGGGTGGGGTTTAATACTTTCAAATTAAAATCATCCAACCAATTGACACATGTCTTTTCAATAATGTAATATATAATATTGGTTATAATTGTTACAAAAGGATACCTAACATGTGGATCTATAACGAGGCAGTCATGTTTCTGGATTTGTGTTATGGTCGCTTTAGGCGGGCTGTGAAGGGTCGTCTTATTGGTGGTGCATACTACACCATCAACGACTTCATGACTGACAAGTCGGAGTGGGACCGTGAAATTGCTTGCTCAACGCGGATTTTGTAGTTTGTGTATTGGAATTTGTTCACTTTTTCGGAGTGGAGGCGTTCTGTAATAATTTCTGATAGCTTTTAATTGTAAATTTGCCTTGATATTGTGTTCACATACTTAATAGAAACTTTTTTTTTTTTATTATTCGCCACAATTTTTGCACAACGTTACCACTCTAATTAAGCGATGTCGCGTCAGTTGTGCTCGACTACTGTGATCGCATAGAGTTCCTTAGTTAACATGTAGGACGTTGATTTTAATTTGGTTGGATCTTAATTGTGATTGTCGACTATTCTGTTTGCTACACCTTTTATTCACCAACCTACTGATTTGTTTTCAGTAGTGATAATAATATTGTTATTTATTTCAAATGGTTTGAAAAGAGTATTTGGCACATGAGTTTCTTGCCCGATTCTTCTCATGATAGCCCCTACACTCGGAATCGGGCCGCTCGTGGCGATTGCGTCCGTGTCTATTTTTGTTCCACGGAGGCACTTTCCACAAGCGCTCGTGTTTGTTTTTTTATTTAATTTTAAACCATATGTTATCTGTACTTGTTGACAATTTTTAAGTGTCTGTGAAGACCTATAAAAATAAAGTTATTTTGACTTTGACTTATGTTATTTGTCCAAATTTCAAACTGTCGGACACGATATTGTAAGTCCATTGACTTAATAAAATAAATATCATTATATTTATGAAACATAACTTGTGAAATGGATTCCTTAATTCCGTCATTAGTGTGAGGCCGAATTCTATTCCATGATTTTCTGATTCAGACACGGTGCGTCTTATCTCGAGAACACCTAGATATTTATTAGTTGGCAGTAAATAAAAAGGTAGATTTTACAACTAAACAGTATTTATCATTATTGTGTTGTCAAGAACATTAGAGAAGTACTTGAAAAATATCACGTTTAAGATTTTTTTAGTTGGTTATTATTTTGACCAATTTATATACTACTACTATATAATACATATTACTTCCACGAGGGGAGCGTTAAATGCGTTAAATGATTGCACGTCGCATATGAAGTTCCACTTCATTTTTTTTAACAATCAACAAAACGATATATGAACAGAGTGAAGTGTGTGAGTTGAAAGAAGTCGTTCCTTAGTGTGGCTATTAGCTTTCAAGTCTTGTCGTTCACACCCGGGTGAGGATCATGTTGGACTAACTAAAATTGCAAGAAAATCCTCCTTGTCCTGAGGGCCCCACAACCCCCACCCTCCCCTAATTGCGGCTCGAGTGTCGATTTATTCGCGAATCATGGCCTCCTTGTTTCAAGTTGATGACGATTTTTACGATCTCTGCCCATTGTTCTTTTTTTATTATGAAGTGCTTTGAAATAAAATTTATAATAATTAAATTTATTGAAACATATTTAGTTTCCCTTTTTTGTTCATATTTTGAAAAGTCTTAGTATTTGACCTGAATGTAGTGCACAAAATTTTTCTTTATTTCTTGTAACTTTATTCCTGGAATAGCAGGCCTCGTCTAGCCAATTTTTTACATCTATACTTATATTATAAAGCGGAAGAGTTTGTTTGTTTGTTTGTTTGTTTGTTTGTTTGTTTGAACGCGCTAATCTCAGAAACCACCGGTCCGATTTTAAAAATTCTTTCAGTGCTATATAGTGTATTTATCGAGGAAGGCTTTAGGCTATATTATATTTTCAAATTAATTAGGGATCCTTACTATAAGTCCAGTAATGTAACCCAAGGTGTAAGAAAATGACTCGAAAATAATTCTTACATCGTGAACGCTGCGAAAACTATAGATTCTAGAACAAAAAAATGTACTACACTTTTATAGAACATAAATTTGTCTATAAGAAAGTCCGCGATGCCATATGTCTAACTATTGTAGTTATCTCACAATAAGTGTTTTTTGAATATTTTAAAATAATTAAATTGATGTCGTTATAAAAATGGTTTATTTTGTACCTTGGTATTAATTCTCCTTAAAATAAATTACTTCAATAAAAAGATAGTTTCAATACCTTTCTAGAACTTTTTGAATAATTCAATTCGGACATTTAATTCAAAAGATATCGCAAAATACAAAATGTAAGTATTCATTTCATAGGGAAATATTTAGTTAGACTACGGAAGATGTATCCGACTCGGACAGCTCGGACCGCGACAGCTATCAGGTAGAATTTTTTACGTTCGTTTCTTGCTAAAAGGTATCGGTGGTCCAATTGTCGAGGACCCCATTTCTGAATAAAGTAGTCGCGGGTTCGAATTCTGGCTCACACCAATGACTTTTTGAAATTGTTTTCGGAAGTTATATGTATTTAGATATCGAAGACTGTAAACTTTGTGAATGGTATGGCAATAAGTTCGCCACCTATTCCATTTGGGATGCAAATATAGTGGCGAAACGAGGTTTAACAGCCGCTGCCTACATCTTCGAGTAGAAAACGCGTGAAGTTATGTTGTGTTGTTGTTTCTCTCTTTGTCATCATATCGCTCAATACTTTAATTAGAATTTAAAATTTGTAGTATTTAATCCTATTTTGTGGTATTTTTAATTATAAAAGTTACTAGCTTTTACCCGCAGCTTCGCTCGCATTAAATCCATTAAATAGGTATCAAAGATCATTACTATAGAAGTTAATTAATATGATATCTCTGTTTTATTGCTTAGCTGGAATTATTAATTTTTAAAATTATTACATACGTTACGTTTAAAAAACTAACAACATTTTTGACTGATTTATAATGCATTCTAGATATATGTAATAAACTTTACATTTTTAAGATCGTGATATCTTTGAAAATGTAATAAATTTATTTCGATAAGCTTAATCGCAAAACAGACATCATTTGACTTATAAAAAAAAACATTCACTGTGAGTTAGCTACCCCGGTTTGAACATATGGTGTCCCGTTTTTTTCATTGAAGTCAACAATAGTGACCAAATAAAAAGAGTTTTTTATGTAGTATTAAAAAAATTAAAGGTTGAAAAAAAACTTGGGACAAGTTCATTGCTATATTCATTGTTCATAAGACAAGTGGCATTGCTAATAAAGCTTTCTTTGAAGTTGTAAATATTATCAATGTCTTGATTGTCAGTACGCTAATAGAAACTAGCTAAGCGAGTGAGGCCGTATGGCCGAATCGTGCCTTATGGCACTTTGTTCTCTCTGTCTACCCCGTAAGAAATTTGGCGAGAATTTATGTACATATGTATGTATCAGGAACAACTGGTTTGGATTGAAAAAAATGTTAGTTTTAGAGAGCCCATTTATTGAGAAAAGTTTATGTTATTAGAGTGGGACAATAAATTTTAGTTATAAATGTATATACTATGGCGGTGCATAGTTCGCGCGGTCTGCTAAATGATGATGATTTCCGAGTCTAATAAGACACGTAAATTAGATTTTTATATATTTTTGGATTATTTGTTTACCTAAACGTGTGGCGTTATTTCCCGTTCATTATATTTATGTAATATGCATACGCGATAGCCTAAAAGTTGCATTTTTTTATGAGATAGAAGGGCAAACGAGCGGCCATGTCACCTGATGGTAAGCAATCAACGCCGCCCATGTACACCAGCAACACATATAATGTTACTGTTGCGTTGCCGACGTTTAAGGGATAGGGGAAAGGAAAGGATGGGGAAAGGGGGGTGGGCCTCCGGGTACCTGTCTCACCGAACGAAACGCGGCCACTTTACGTCGATCTTCGGAGAGGTCGTGGTATTTCACCGGTCGAGCCGGCCCATACATGCAGCGAACTGCTTGGTTCTGCCACTGTCTATTTAAGAGTACCTAATTCCTTTAATGTGATCTAAATATCTAAAACGAACGTACTATTTAAAAATATTTTATCTATGTAAACAAAGTCCTGGGTCAAAGTTAGCGTTAACTTTCACAGTTACTTCTCTAAGCAGATATGATAATATGTATTATTTTTAATTCTTTACAATATTGCAACTTCATATAAATGGACGAAACGCAAGATATACCCACACACCTCGACTTAGCGTATTTTCTAAAATATAAAGACTTTACGGTCTTCATCATACCACATAGTGTTGCCCATCTATTAGTATTTTTAATATCGTGATCTGTTTTAAAATGTAGTGAATTTATTTTGATAAGAGTAAATACCAAGGTGCCAAATCGACACCATTTAAATTATAATAAACACATGCTGGTTAAAACATGTGGTGACCCGGTCTTTTTTTTGTAGAAAGACAATGACCAAAGAAAAAAAAAAGGTTGTTCAAGTAGTATTAAAAAAAAAACTAAAAGTTGACAAAAAGCTTCGGACTACTACTATTACTATTACTTATAGTGTTGATTGAAATTAATAATATTATCACCATATTAGATCTTGGTTGTTAGTCGCTAATATCAACAGCTAAGCAAGTGAGGTGTGTAATAATCGTACCTTATGGCCCTTTGTTCTCTCTACCTACCCCGCAAGGGATCTGGCCTGAAGTTATGTATGTATGTATCAAGAACTTGAATTGAAATAAATATTAGTGTTAGATAGTCCATTTATGATGAAAGCTTTGGGGTATTAATATGATTGCGGCAGTAATCTTTTTAGTGAAAAATGTATAAAATATGGCGGTACGAAGTTCGCGCGGTCTGCTAGTCCCAAATATGTAGAAACATACAATTTTGTCAGTTTTGTCAAACGCAAATTCCTAAAATATGTTAAGCCTGTGCCTTAAAATATGGACAAATTATTAATGTAATCAACTGGATGAAGAGTCCTCGCTGAGGTGTCCATGTAAGCCTTTATATTGATGGCGTATAACACAAAATAAATAAATCATATCTAATAAATGCTGGTAGGAATTTGATGGATATATATATTAGAGTTTAAGTAGGATAAAAAAAGGTCAGTATATATAATACATAGGCGTGAACAGTATTCAACTGTGAAATAAAGATCGTTATTAAGGCGGGGCATGTAGAGAGGTTCTGACCAATCACAGAACATCTATTTACTTATTCCATATAATCCGACTGAAGGCTCTTGGGCGCTAAAAATGTCTTATAACAAATATATATTCGATAACCATTCAGAGTTGGTACTTACGTATACTCATGGAATAGCAGCATATAATACTTTCAAACGACACTAGAAGCTAACTTGTTTTATAAACAGACAGACATATTACAGTTATTAAAGTAATATTATACGTTATTTACAAAATTAATGAGGACTTTTCATATTGATAATTAATACGGTAGAGTTTAATAAATTGGTAAAATATGTTATTTTAGTTGATATATCAATATAACGGATCCCTATATTATACATATCCTCTTAAGGATTCAAAGGTTTTGCGTTCCAATACGGACACAGACCAAAATTTTTGAATTTTAGGTGTGGAAAACGAAAAAATAGTTTCTTTATGCTAATACTCTTATGGATATTAGATCTTATGGATATTAATAGTGTAAAGGTCTAGCATTAGGTACAGAAAAAATATTCAAATAAATAAAAACTTACCGTACATTGAGACAGTTTTGGTCTTGTTACTAAATTTGTTATAACTGTTTTCAGTAGGATTATGACAATACACACATACATACAAACTTCACGCCAAATCCCTTGCGGGGTAGGCAGAGAGAACGGAGCTCCATAAGGTACGATTCTTACATACCTCAGTCGCGTCGTTGACTTTCATAACACTTCATGCACGCGCGTCGATTTTTGAGGCTCCTAACATCACCCTCCTCCAGAACACGTTCTATTTAGTCATGGAATAAATGTGTTTTGGCCATTCTCGACTCCTACACCCATCCGATGGATGGGTTTAGGATGGATTATGACAGTAATATTTATATTTTTTTATAAATATTATTTATCCTTATATTTATATTCTATAATTCACACATAATTATTCTAAGCTATTATACTTATATATTAATCATCGTAATCTTACGTATGAATTAGATGTATCTGCTAACCTACCCATGATTACAGTGAGATATTTATTTTATTACGACCAAATGCACATAGCGCCATATAGTTTATCTAGCTAAGCAACTTTATGATTCTTTTGTGATGATGGTCTTTTTGAGGTAGAATAATTATGTGAGAACCAGATTGAGGACGGCTCGAAAGTTTTATTTGATGAGTGTATGGAAATAAATGCAAAAAACCATGGCTCAGCTTCCGTTACTTTAACAAAGATGACAGCTATTTTGAATTAGTATTAGTTGTCCTAGTTTTCTGCATTATCACAATTTATAAAAAATAACTGGCTCTCACGATAACCATAATAAAATTCCTTGTGTGGCGTGGCGGCCATTTTGCTGTATATTGTGTGATAATCAACTGAAAACAATTATCTACATCCTTTCCTTTATATTATTATGACATGGGATAGAGAGTAAACGAACAAGTGAGTCACCTGATGTTAAGTGACCAGCGCCGCTCCTGGACATCTCCAACGCAAACAGTTGCGTGATATTCTGAGAGGTCTTGATATTTCACAGGTCGAGTCAGCAAATTCATGCAGCAAAATCTAAAAAAATACAACATTTTATTAATTAACTTAAAACATAACATAACTTCACGCCTTAAGTTACCCGAAGGTGTAGGCAGCGTCTGTTAAGCCTCGTCTCACCGTTATGTTTACGTCCCAAATGGAATAGGTGGTGAACCTATTGCCATACCAGGCACAAAGTTTTCAGTCATCGATATTTATCACACATAACTAATTAAAACAATTTCGAAAAGTCATTGGTGTGCGCCAGTGTCAGGAATCGAACCCGGACCTCTGAAGCCGTGTGCTCGACCACTGGCCGGCACGCCGCCGAGACGCATAAAATTTATAATTTTATTAATTAATGCGTATTATTCTATTCCAGGTGACAACAGCTAACGACATCTACTGGGAGGGCGAAGAGGACCCAGCAAATGAGTTCCTCGAAGTTAAGAACGTTGACTCCTCTATTCATCACCACCTGAAGCGGATGAAACGACAGTGGTGGAGTAAGTTACTTTACGTATAATAATGTTACTATAGCCTTCTTACATTTTTACTTGTAACTTAATGAGTTTGTAACTTTTTGAAATGAATTAAACCTATCTGAATGTTGATCAGCTGCGTAGCTCTTTATGATCTTGAAGTTGGCTAAACATAGCTGACCAGAATTATATGCTATTGCTTACATATATTTATACTTACGTATTTTTATACAAAAAGCTTGATTTGTAGCTATCTAATCTCTTGTAAATAAAATTATTTAATCATATTTTGAAATGTTCGTTTTCAGATTTGTTCGATCCAAACAAGGGAGACAGCGAAACTTCAACAAATAGCGTCGATGATGTGCCTGGGTAAGTTTAAAATATGATGGTATTTTTTATTCAAAGTCTCGGTTGTCCAGCGGCTTCTGATACAGAGGTCCGGGTTCGAATCCTGACACTGGCTCACGCCAATGACTATTCGAAATTGTGTGCCCGGTATGGCAATAGGTTCGCCACCTATTTATTTGGGGCGTTAACATAACAGCGAGACGAGGCTTAATAGCCGCTGCCTACACCTACGGGTAACAAGGGCGTGAAGTTATGTTATGTTAGTATTTTTTATAACTTCACGCCTTTTCTATCTTAAGGTGTAGACAGTGGCTGTTAAGCCTCGACTAGGCAATTTTTACGTCACTTGTGTAATCAGTGGCAAAACATATTGTCAGCCTAAAACCACACGCTGAGCACAATATTGTCAGTCATTGATATTTGTCATTACAAGGAGTCATTGGTGAGAGGTCAGAGACGGAGTGCTCGATCTGTGGCCCACCGAGATGTTGTTATTGGTGAAGTAAACATAATATATAACATTTGTTCTTTTTTAGTTTTACTTAGATGGTAAAGTTGTTACTCGACTATACATTTTAATAATTGATTTAAATCAATATAGGATCTTTATGATGAAGCCAAAACGAGTATCTTTAGAATGTATTTAGTCTGTCTGTCCTATTTATGTGTAATAAATTTTATAAATATCTTAATTTATGGACTAATTATTGTTTTTGTCTATTCCAGCGACGCTAAAGATGACGATGTGGACAATTTCGGTTCAGGATCTGTAGACAAAGCCGAGCCAGAACCTAGAGAAAGTAAGTCGTCGATAAACGCTGTTTTGCAAAAAAACTTAAAATACAAAAAAAAAAATTGGGGTTGATCGTAAAGGGGTGACAATTTATAGTTGTATGTATTTTTATATGCTGTTTCATCAACAAAAATATATCTGGAAGTTAAGAAAAAAAACTAGGGCACCACTGCTACCCGTATCATGAACATTAGATGTAGTCGGACTCTTAGACCTACCCGATATGGATAGAAAATATCGTGAGACACGAGAATTTAATATGTTTCATGTATTATATAGGAATCTGGTATCCATACTTCCATACTTAATATTATAAATGCGAAAGTAACTCTGTCTGTCTGTCTGTTACTCTTTCACGCCTAAACGGCGGAACGGATTTTGATGAAATTTGGTATGGTGATAGATGATTACCTAGAAATGGTCATAGGTTATAAATAATCACGCCATCGTTGTTAGGGGGTAGGCAATAGGCAGATAACTAAATTGAGTTAGTGATTTGTAGTAGTTTTTGTTGGGAGTTTTGCTCTTTCACGTCTAACCGACCGGAACACGATAGTGGGACATTGTTGCAGGGGGACTTACAGCCGGGAGAAAACAAAAAACCTTATGCGGACGAAGTCGCGGGTAAAAGCTAGTTATTTTATATTCTTGAGATTTGTAAACAAACTTTATAGAGTCTTTGTTATTTGCAATTATCTATTATACGGCGTGCCTTGATTTATGGCCATTATTTGGCGGCGGTGAGCCTATTGCTATGCTACCGGCGCGCTTGTTACCTGACATTATTATATGACATTGGTGCTTACCCGGATTCTATCTTCGCTCTTCCGAATCAGATGTCTAGTGTTGAAACAAAAACCAACCGAGACTTTTAGGATTTACTGTATTACTAGCTAGATCTGGTCTGGTCTTCTATTATCGACATCACTGACCCTTACGTTGCCCCAAAGGTTCGGTATTATATACCCGGTATAAAACTACCAATGTAATGTTTTTGTTAGACGCGCTGATGACTATTGTACCTACATTTTATTTTCAAGATGTTTTACCAAAATTGTATATAAGTAGTTATTTTAAAATAATAATAACAATAGCGACTGTATATTCGATTTTTTATAAATCTAATTGAATTAATTAATTAATTCTGTTTTTAAGCACTTAAGCACTTTTTATATCTGTACCTACCTTATGTTGTTTGTTTTTTTTTTTCAGAAACTCTTCGTGTGACCTTCAATGTCGTCGAACCTTACCGACCAGCTTACTCTAACCGGGATTCGCTCGAGTTCCTCAACTTCTCCCGATCGCTTGCGTCTGAAGTTGACCAGCTGTTTGACAGGCTACCAGGAACACAGCGGTCTACACTCGTCAGGATTCAGTAAGTTTCTTCATATAATTTCCGTTATATAAATCATCATCATCTATATCGGCTTTCTGATGTCCACTGCTGGACGTAGGCTCCCCTCATTATTAGACACAACTTACGGTCCTGCTGCCGTATTATTAACTCTTTTTATAAGCTTTTTATTACCTTGCACTGTATGTATGTATGTATGTATGTATGTATGTATGTATGTAAGTATGTATGTTCGGTGGAATCTTGTAACTCAATTTTGAAGTAGATACCTTCAACCGATTGAGCTGAAATTTTGTGTACACGTTTACTTTGGATGACAATGCATGATATAATGTATGACATTATTCTATATCCAATATGGCGGACGACCCAAGATGGCGGAATGGATATTTTTAATGCATTTCTGCAATATGGGTATCAAATGAAAGGGTTTGTTGAGTGTAACTCAAAATATAATATGACGTCATTCTAAATCCAATATGGTGGAATATCCAAGATGAAGGAATATATATTTTAAGCTTTCGTACAATATGGGTATCAAATGAAAGGGCTCATTGGGAAAACTAAAAAAATAATGTGACGTCATTCTAAATCCAATATGGCGGATAATCCAAGATAGAGGAACAGTTTTTTTTAATGCATTTCTACAATATGGGTATCAAATGAAAGGGCTTGTTAATAGTAGCTCGAAAAATAATGTGACGTCATTCTAAATCCAATATAGTGGAATAAATATTTGCGTTTCTACTATATGCGTATCATGGCCCTTTCATTAAAGAGTTATATGAGAACTTCAAAAACTATGTCTCGGTGGTTCAGTAAACTAGCCCGCTTCTGAATCAGGAAGTCTTGGGTTCGAATTTGGCCTCACACCAATGTCTTTCGAAATTTCTCTCGAAAGTCATGAGTGATAAATATTTTTGACTGACCACTTTGTGCTTGCTGTATGGCAACAATGGTAGAGCCCAGCAATTCACTGTATGAATGGGATGGCTCGACCGGTGAAATACCACAACCAGCTCACGGCGTGTTTCTTTAGGTGAGAGAGGTACCCGGAGGCCTACTCCCCTTCCCCATCCCTTCCTACTCCCATATCCTATATCCTACTCCCTTAAAGATAAGATAATACGATAAGATAAGACGTAAACATAGCGGCGAGTCGAGGCTTAATAGATGCTGCCTACACCTTCGGGTAGAAAAAGGAGTCGAGCTATGTTATGTTATTAATTAATGTTATAAACAAATTAGATTGTGTATAAATATTATATATATCATAGGGTTTTCAATATGAGCGGCTAGATACTAGTGGCCTGCTTGTTTGGGCAGTGTCAGTCAATCTGTTGTTTACTATTCAGTCACTGATGCCAAATCACCATGTCAAGATACAGGGTTAAGCGGAGCGTCCAAATTTATAATCAAAATGAGTTAGTGCTAACATTGAGAACCTTACGACCACTTTACGGCTGAGGCGGTAGTCCATCCCAGTCGACGGCTTTCCGTTGACCTATGTTTTAATAGTTAACAGTGTTTTAATTGTGGTCAGCCACGCAATCTGCTGCATGAATGGGCCGGTTCGACCGGTGTAATGCCATGCCCTTTCAGGATACCGACGAAAATTGGACAGGATTTAATAACTTTAACATGATTGCTACACTAACGGATTTTAATGGTGTTATAGGTATTATTAGAATTAAACACAGTGGATGGTGGGAACGAACTATACCTTTTATTACAACTCACTCCTATGTTATACTCAGGTCAGCAAGTATAAAGTACTGATTAAAACAACAGATGGCGTTACACATCACAAGTAGTTAAACATATTTTGTTATTAAACAACAGTCCCACATAACAAAATTAAGTTGCAAAATCAACAAATAAGTAACAAAAAAATTTGTTTACTTAGGCTCGAAACTCTTTGCTGCTGGTCAAGCATACCGGGCCTTAAGTAGAGAAAAGACTTTAGG
This sequence comes from Euproctis similis, assembly GCA_905147225.2. Taxonomy (NCBI): domain Eukaryota; kingdom Metazoa; phylum Arthropoda; class Insecta; order Lepidoptera; family Erebidae; genus Euproctis; species Euproctis similis. The sequence goes on from LR990107.1 coordinate 9,131,032, forward strand.
AGGTCTCCTCATTGAAGAGTTGGACTGTTCGAAATTAACTGGCAAATGACCTTGTAACAATGATGCTTTGAATGAGATGAAGAGACTGAGAAACTTACCCATCGATAACTAAAAACTTGAAAATAATTTAAAGAAAAAAACTTTTTTAAAGAAGCTTTTATTTAAACGCTCTAAAAAGAATAAAATAATTTTAACCTTATACATTTTAACTATCAACTTATAACCTTATTATATACAATTTATGTGATAATAAAAGCTTGTCGCTATGTTCAACCCAACCCTTCCCCCCTCCTCTTCCCATCCCAATTCCGACCCCTTCCATTTCCCATGGAACGGGCCGGCAACGGAACTGTACCACTATATGTGTTCGGGTGTCCATATATATGTTATAAACCAAAAAAATATATTTGGATAATGCGATCCGTCACAGTAATCATTAAATCTAAAAAAATATTTCTAGGTGGTTATGGATAGCCACTGATAGGTAATTAAACATAGCGACAAGCTTTTATTATCACATAAATTGTATATAATAAGGTTATAAGTTGATAGTTAAAATGTATAAGGTTAAAATTATTTTATTCTTTTTAGAGCGTTTAAATAAAAGCTTCTTTAAAAAAGTTTTTTTCTTTAAATTATTTCTAGCCAGCTTGCGCACTGCCTTGTAAATTCGTAATTCCAACGACAAATTACACTTAACTTCCGAAAACAATTTCGAAAAGAAATTGGTGTGAGCCAGTATCAGGATTTGAACCCGGACCTCGGGATCAGAAGTCGTGTGCTCGACCACTGGACCACCGAGACTTTTGAAAGCTGAAATTAGTTGTTAGAAATACGAATTTGAAAGGCAGTGTGAAAGCTGGCTGGAATTTAGAGCTGATAATAGGCCCGCTGTGCTTAATTATTTTATTATATTCAGCTCATGTTGTTTTATTATAATTTATATTGGTCCAAAGTGTAATGTTTACGTGCCAATAATATTAAGTGATACTTTAAAAAAAAGCTTTGTTTTGCTCTCATTGTCCTGAGAAACGATTTGCCAAATAAATTATTTCAAAACATATTGACGTAGTTAGCATAAATCAAAACTAAAAAGTACTTAATAGGGTTAAAAGTACAAGCAATAGCGGCATAATTTAAAAAATCCTATTGATGTTTATTATAGTATTCCCAAATTTAAATATCGTTTATATCCAAGTATACAAATTCAAAATACCTATAAGAGTTAAAGAATAGGCTGGAATAGGATTTCATTTATATTTTCCTGCCCTTATCCCACTCGAAGTGGGTTGGACATAATCTGTCATTTTTAGGAACTATCCATGTATTCAAAAGATTTGGATGTGGTTTTATGATTTATTAGTGGAATATGGAAGGGGTTGAAAGTGGAATAGGGAGGAGAGAGGTAATAGCCTCCGGATACCTATATCGCAGAACGAAACGCGCCATGAGCCACTTTACGTCCATTTTCTTAAAGGTCGTAGTATTTCACCGGTCGATCCGGCCTATTTATGCAGCGAACTGCGTGGCTCTAAAAACAACATATAAAACCATTCCCTATTATTATTTTCTAGGTCTCAAATCAACGACGAGTTCTCTTGCAAAGTGACTTTGGACATTGCGACAACCGGTTACGATGACACAGATAACATAGAGGAAACCCTCAGGAATCACATAAGAACATATAACCGTTTGGGTGGATGGACTGTCAACGAACTAGATTTTAGTGCACAAGTTATTGATCCAGGTAAGAAATTAAAATTTAAAGGCCGGCAATGCTGATGTAAGCGCCTGGTGTTGCAGATGGCCCATGGGGGGCTGTAGTCGTTTCCCATCAAGTGACTCTGCGTTTGCCCCATTTTACCATTAAAAAATAGTTACAGGGGCACTAAATAGTAAAAAAAAACGCATAATAAATTATAGACGAAAGCTCATGTCGGAAGATTTAAAAACCAATAAGCGTGTATGACAAGTGTCACGAAAGTGGAAGATGCGAATGTGCTGTGTAATAATAATCGTGCCTTATAACTTTAATCTCTCTGCCTACGTCGCAAGGGACTAGGAGTGAAGTTTATTAAGTACTTTTTAAACGAGCCATAGTTTATTGCATAGACAAAAAAATACAGATTTAAATACATAAAATGGCTTGCATACAATGTCTTGCTATTTTGAGATCTTTTAGATACAGAACTACACAGTACACCTGAAAACAATGCTTGACTGATTTGTTTTTCTCGAAAGTACTGTAAATAAATCCGTGTCGAACCTAATAAAACAAGAAGTCTATTTCTCCATCTAAATTACTATGTGAAAAAATAAGGGTGAAGGGAGTAATAAATGGGGTTGCATGCAAAAATACACAAAGAAACATAGATTTAAGCCTCGGTTTAAGAGGCAAACACAACACGAGGCGGTAAAAACAAAACAAAATCGTCTAAATTTTACATAACATCACATAACTTCACGCCTTTTAATACCCTAAGGTGTAGGCAGAGGCTGTTAAGCTACGACCCGCCGTTATGTTTACGTCCCAAACAGAATAAGGTGGCGAACCTATTGCCATACCGGGCACAAGTTGTCTATTATCGATATTTATCACACACAAGAAATTTAAAAACTCATTGGTAAATTGGAGCCAGGATTCGAACCCACGACTCCTTGATTCAGAAGCAGGGTGCTCGACCACTGGACCACCGAGACATCAATGATATATTCAGAGATATACAGTGTGTAGGAGTCAAGGACAGTCACGACATACCTTCCATCATCAACAAATAGTACGAAACCTAGTGGAAGGTGAACAGCCTTAAAAACCGACGAGCATGTATAATAAGAAGTATGAAAGCCAAAGAAGCGAGGGTGGTGTGTAAGAATCGTGCCTTAAGGCGTTCTGTCTGTAAAATCATAAAAATTTAGTCATTATTTTATTTATAATTATTTTTTATACTTTTTTTTTGTTTTAATTTTAAAAGATTCACACACATCGGCGAATGTATCAGAAGAACCATCACCGGATTACTCGTATCCAGGGCCACAAAATAATTACGATCCGAATGTCAATGATCCCAACAACTACAATAGAAGTCCAGATGATCCAAATAACTATGATCAGAACAATTACGATCAGAACGGATATAATCAGACCAATTATAATAGTGAATCTCCCGACAATCCGTACGAAGATAATACTGAGGGACCGGATAGAGTAGATCAAAACAATTTGACACCTAATCCACCACCTTATGATGGCAATGTGGATAACAATTATCCTTATACTGATAACGATAACAGCTTTATTCCAAACTCACCTGACGACAACGTTAATGAAGTAGACAATGAAGTCGGTCGTGGAGATGGAGGACGAATCTCGGAGACTGAGGATCCTATTGGTACGGTGTTTTTTAATTTATTTTTATTTGCAGTTTTAATTTCTTTTATATTTGTGTTAAATATATGGGGGGATAATTTCTTGATATCAATAATATGAGTAACCTATCCCCTATTTATAAGGGTATATTCAGTGATTTATTGCTGAAGTGCAAATTGTTTGCTGTAATTTAATTACCTTGGAGTATATCTTATTTTTTCTGTGAATGAGAATGCTATAATCGACATTTTTATTAATTAACATTCTGATTGGGTGACATTATCTAAATTGGACTTAAAAGAATTAAATTTAAAAACTGTCTTTTATGTATCTCTTTTTTTTATTTTGAGATTTCATTTAATTTTACAACTCTCAATCCGATTTTACTTAAAATTTTGTTTTTTTTTTAATGTTTTTTAATTTTGTTTTTGTGTTTATTTTTATTTTGTTACATCAGAAGAAACGACGACTACTGAGGATAGCCGACAACCAAGACCGTCGCCAGACTCTTCAAGTTACGAAACTACCGTCAGCTACTACGATTTAAATCCAACCGTACGATACGTAGGTAGGGCGGACTACTTTGTTCAAATAAAACGTTTTAATTGAATTACTCTTAAATTAAAACTTCCTCCTAAATAAAAATGGACAAAGATAATAATTTAACAATTCAAAGTAATTTATACTGTATTATATTCTTCTTGTTCCTGAAAATGTGTTAGTGTTCGACGGGCCTCGTGGCGCATTGGTAAAACTACCGGCTGCAGCTATGAGGTCGGGGGTTCGATTCCCACCCGAGCACAAATATTTGTGACAAATATGAATATTTGTGTGGCGTCTGGGTGTTTTTCTATGTATTATAAGTATGTATTTACAAAAGAAAAGTATATAATAATATGTATTAATATCCGTTTAATTATCTAATCCATAACACAAGCATTTAGTTGCTTAGCTTGGATATAGAGGGCGCTGTGTGTATTGTGCCCAAGATATTATTATTATTATTATTATAGACGCCTTTTAACAACGTACAAATATCGTGGATGGTATTTACTAAAATTAAAAAAAGAAATAGATTTGTGTTGATCTAATTTTCAATATAATTGTTCTGTATAAATTCCTAGGAACTTTATAGTAAGTAGTTCAATTAATGAATTCGTAATCTTTTGAAGAATCCTTTTGCTTTGAATTTTCTATTTAGTCAATGCGTTAATGCTTTGAGATGACGTATACTTGAAGCCATGCTGATGATCAGATTACCAACGTTTTCTATATCAAAACGGTTCGATTTGTCCACAGACTGTTCAGCAGACTTCTTCCAGTGTGACAATACCAGGTGTGTGGAGAACTTCAGACGTTGCGATGGTGCTCGAGACTGCACAGATGGACAAGACGAGGCTGGCTGCCCTGACTGTAAGTCTTCTTACTATACTACAGTTTCTATAGCGTCTTTGTAACATGATTCTGGTGTACACTAGGATTTTAGGAGTAACGAATGAGAAATGGGAAAATATCACAAACAATTGAATGTCTAGTTACAGTTGATCGTAAAGAAATTATTTGCTCTGAAACGGTTTCATAATTTATCAATTCATGTGACTCCTTATAAATATTAAGTTCTAGACACTGGAGAATCTTATATCTCTACCAATGGCGATGTCAATTGGCTAGTACTGACCCAGATATCAAAAACTCTACATTTGTTGCCCTACATGACCTTAAAGAGCTGTATTATAGATTTTACGTTATAATTTAAATAGAAAATAGTGCTACCATCCACATCGGCATATTGGTTGGCGATCAATGACTGCATTTCAGCCGTCACTTCGACCACGCACTGCTTCTATATGGAACCAGTTAACGGCAATTATATTTGCGGACCGACCTACGCACTTTGAACGGAAATGAGCGCACGTATATCTTAAAGGCTGCCAGTGCTGATGTGACGCCTCTGGTATTACGGATGTTCATGGGTGGCGGTACTCGCTTTCCATCAGGTGACCCGCAGACTCGTTTACCCTTTTTTTCACGTAAAAAAAAAAGAAAAAAAGGTATAATATATATAGGTCCAAGTATAAAACAGTAAAAAAAGTTATTTCTTCTCCATAATTTCTCGGTTCTAATCGTGATTTTCATTCGCGTTATGCAAATATTCAACATAGAGTGGTCTTATACTTAACCTAATGTATGGTTGATCTGCTTGAGGCTTACAAGGCCTTGGAGTTGCCGAAATTCTAGTACGTTATTATTGTCTGCAGTTAAACAAGAACATTAAAAAAAAATAAAAAAAGTAAAAAAACTATAAAATAAAACAACAGAACCTTTAATTAATGAGCAATGCATTAATAGACAAACCATACAAATATTTAAAGAACTTTGAAATATTCGATATTTCTTTCAACTATACTATTGCCAAAATTGCTACAATAAAGTATCGGTACATTATTTGTAAGAGTGTCGTTTATTAATTACTAACTGAACCGGCAAACTTTGTTCCGCATCAAAAGTGTTTTTACAGCGTTTACAATTATAGTGCTAAATCTAGAAAATTATCACTTTTTCTTTACTACATTATACATACAGACTACCTCGTTGACCTATTAAAAAATCGCATCAAAATCCGTTGTGTAGTTTCAAAGATCTAAGCATATAAGGTGACAGACAACGAAAAGCGACTTTATTTTATACTATGTAATGATTTTTGAATGGAAAAGAATCAAAACGCATAAGGCTTTCTAATGCTTAATTAGTCAGGAGTGATGAATGAGGGTGTAAGGGTGTTGTCTATTTCATTTTACAACTAGTTGACTGTTTAATATAAAAGGTCATTCTGGGTTAAAAGATAAACATAAACCATCGCCGATTTTTATAGATCTTCTTGAAGATACTATAAGTTAAGTATGTTTGCAATTAAAGCTCCAAACCTCGAAAATTATTCCGTATCTTGCTACTATATTATGCATGGATTATACATAAAAACCAACCTTCTAACTATTAAAAACCACATCAAAGCACGTTACGTAGTTTCAATGATCTTTGCATATAAGAGGACAGAGAGGAAAGCGACTTTGTTTTATACCATATAATGTTTCCTGATTATCTTGAATTAAACATGACTCAAAAAGCATATCAAGTATAAGATCCTGCTGGTCCTGCATTAATCAAACTATGTAATAATAACAATTTAAGCACCAATGAAGTTCTTTATTACTAATAACAAGAGTGCAATGTTATCATATGCATTTTGAACAAGAAAGTGTATTGTCCAAACAATCGTGAGCTTGTGTTGTTAATATGTATTCAATGACATTCGTTCATTACTTTTATTATCGTCTTAAGTGTATGATCATTTCAAATTATAAGCTCTGATATACAAGACTATTTGTTTATAATGATCTCAATGGGCAATATGAAAGCTAAATGATATTATTATATCAGACGTCCATATTCACATGAGTGGGCTCTGCATTCTAATTAAAGATCACTTGAAAGTAATTTTACTTTATAATAAATATATGTAGGTTAATTTAATAGATTATTTCAAGCGGGAACTTCAATACTTATCATGTTCAAGAGATGATTGAGAGTTAATGGCTTTGTTAAAAAAGGAAATTTAATTATATCTAAGCCATTAAAAATGCGAATGTGAACTATTTTGCCAATTGTTTCTTTTTTATTTGAATGCTACTGATTCACAAACGAATATAGTAGTAGATAAGAACGCACACTAGCAAGTTGTTTCAAAGTTCGAAAAAGACAAAAAAATGATACGACAGTTATACCAATAATTAACCTATGTTTGATAAATTAATGTTTAATAAAAGATTCGATGCAATATTGTTATTAGAACGATTAGAACAAAGTTCTTTATCGCGCATTGTGAAAGGGGACTAGACGGAAAAAAATCTTACGAAAAGTTGTCACGACATTTTTTCCATGCCAAACTAGGACACTTCCAAGTATTGACTTATTTAGAGCAATGTATAACTACGCGAATAGTCTAGTGGCTAGGATACCTTGCTCTCATACAGGGGGTTCGGGTACGAATCCCGGTATCGGAATTATTTTTTGTAGTTTTATTTTCCATGTTTTCATATTTTATATATGTTTTTTTACAGAAGGAACCAGAAAATTGTACGTACAAGTGCGATCATTGTTCCTTAGAATTATCCGGTATTTATAAACTAAAACGTCAAGTCCTAAAGCTAAGTCTTGTACTTAAATAAAACTAATCAGCAAAATTTAAGAAAAAAATCAAGAAATCTACATAAAAATAAGCACGATTTTTTTTGCAAATTTTGTCGATTGTACATTAGCCGAAGGAACTTCGTTCCTACTTGGTGTCCCACGACACCACATCTTTTATTTTTTGGGCTTATTATTAATGAAGTATTGATTTAGTTATGAGATCGTAACGCAGAAATAATTCAAACAAAACATACTCATTAGGGCATATACCTCATATAATAATATCCACTATCTACCCAGCAATCCAGTTAAACATCTGTTAAATATTTTTTCTAAAGGAAGATTGTTAAAGACTTTTTTCTATTTACGGTAAGAAACAGCAAGTTATGCATATTGCACTACTCTATATAATACGTACTACTCTGTGATAACGCATTGAAAAAAAAAACAAATCCCCCTTGATTTGAATTACAGCTGTCTCGTGAGTGTTACTGCGACAACTGTTTTATATATTTACCATCCGTTACCACTTACTACACTTAATTATGATGACTTTACCATTTTTTTTAATGACGTGTGATGATTCTTGATACATATGTACTTGTTTTAGAGACATTCCTTTATTATAAATATTGTACAATGTCCACAAGATACAAGACTGTTGATGACTAGTGGTGATGTCACATCTATTAGAATGATACATAGTGTAATAAACTATAATTCATTTTGTTTTGATGATATCAGACGCGACAAATTGATTGAAACTAATTGATCAAAAGTACCACGGGTTGTACAAACGCGTTCATTAATCTTAATATCTATAGACACTGATTGTCATCTTCATCAGCATCATCATCATCCTTCCATTATCCCACTTTAAGTGGGTTCGGCACAATATGTCATCCTTTCGATTTATCTATGTTGTCTAAAGTTTTGGCTTTGGATTTATAACCATTGCTTTACCGAACATTAGTTCGATTATGGTTTATTTAATTTTGTAGTGCCTATGAGTATTTGTTTGATATTATTTGACAATTGGTTAGGCAATTTTATTTTTAATTAACCTTTTTACGTAGCCAATTTTTAAATCATTAAGGAATACACAAATCTCAATCGAGATAGAGATAGAGATATCGGTAATCAGTTCAACAAAATCCGAATAGACGTTCACGAGTTTTCGGAAATATTTTTGTAAGTTAAATGTCATCAATATCTGCACCTGGCCGAGGTATGATTACTACTGCTAACACCTTCGGGTGCTGCAAAGTCACAGTTATATAATAAACTTGAGAATAGAACCAAACATACTCGCTCCTAGTTTTCAAACACTCATTTTTTGTGACCATTTAATCATTTAAACTCTCTAGAGGTGAAAGGTTTAAAATCATCCTCACTCATTTAATATTTTCTTTCCATATAATCAGTTGCATATTAAACCTCAATCAAAGGAACCTATAATATGTTTAAAATCCATTCATTTAAAGAAGATGTTCTAAACTAAATGTAGCCTAAGTTCCTGCTCAATTTATGTAGTAATTTTGGAGCGATTTAGCTACGACCGGACGGACGAACATATTCACTGATTCTGAAAAGATTTAGTTTTTTGTCCCCAATAACTCATAATATTTATAAAATACTAAACATAATATTCGTAATACTATTCGACCCCTGGGTACAACGTTTAGGGTAAACTGATTAGTGTTGCCTCATTATGTTATCGATGTTTTTTCTATATTTGTTAAAAATATCCTGATTAAACCTATAACCTCTGCTAGAATCTATTTAAATTATTTTTCACTAATTAATATTAATTGTTAAAAAAAATCATGTCGGAAAGATTATTTTTAGATTGTTTAGTTTGTTTTCAAATAATTTCAATGTTAAAGGTTTGTCTCCAACAATGGAGGTTTCAGCCCTTATCCTCATTGCATTGTAGTTTTTCCTTCAATATCTGTTTGTTGAGGCATGATGTAAAAATTTTATGATTTTGACGTTGATGTTATAAGTTATAGTTCAATTAGCATTTGTCACAATTGAAGTCACGGGTATTAACTAGTTGCTATATACTGATTAACAATCTTGATGTAGGTGATATTTTGTGGCACATGGTGATTTAAAAGCGGACGAGGGTGCATGGACTAGATCTTTTACTCCGCAAAATCTTGGACATGCAACTGGCTCTGAGCCGCAAGGTTTTATTTGATTTTGTGAATCTGCAAGAAGCTTTTGACGGGATTAATGGGAGGATCTCCCGGGCTATGGGGTAAGCGGCACACTGCAGCTTGCTGTGCAGTCGAGTATTGGGGCTGCACAGTGTGTGTGCGTGTTGACAGCGGCCTGTCGCCTAGTTTCGCGTCAATATCTGCGGGAGGTGCTTGTTGTCCGCTTGGCTGTTTATCCTGGACCTGGACAGTTGCCTCCAGAGAGTAAGATCGATGAATGTAGGGTTGTGTAAGGTTGATCGAATGGTACGTCGCCTGTTTTCAGATTGGAAGTCATTTAAAAAGTAAAAGCGGAAAAGTGTAGGAGTCGAGGACGGCTACGAATCATTTTCCATGACCAAATGGAACGAGCCCTTAAAGAAGATGATGTCAAGAGCCCTAAAAATCGACGCGCGTGTATGACAAGAACTATGCAAGTCAAAGAAGCGAGTGAGGTGTGTAAGAATCGTGCCTTATGGCGTTCTGTTCTTTTTGCTTACCCCGCAAGTGACTTGGCGTGAAGTTATGTATGTGTTGTTTGTATGTAATCATGAAACTTAACTATATCATTTAATTTGCTTAGAGCCATCATATACAAGAGGCGTGGAATAAGAGCAGTACCTACTTTTATTTATAATTATATAGTTAAAATATTATTCAGTTGTCATTATTAATAGATAATAATATCGATATGTACCAATATCAATTACTTTACCTACTAATATCACGTGCTACCGACGCAAATAAGAACTTTATATAACAGTTATAAGTAAAATCTCGTATGGTAATAGGGACGGAGGTTAAAATAACAAATATCGTATCGCCGGTATATCTTGGTTACCAATAATCTGGACTTGACCTTTGATAAGTTGACCACAAAAAAAAAACTCAATCTCAAACGATTACCATAAATTGAAAAGTAATCGTTTAAATTAGGTATGTCTCTTAAAGTATTTAAATTATTAGTTGTTATAAAAGTGAGCGAGATAGATGATGAGATTATAAATAGTTAAATTACTGCGTGTGTTGAATCAAGGAATCAAATTAACACCAACTGAAGCGTTTGCGAGATAATTTGTAAAAATTATTTAATACATATAATCATTATTGAGTTCTTTTAAGAATATCCGCAAAATTAAAGAATAAAATGGAGATATATTTTACTGATTGAATTGTAGCCTTTATTTGTACTAATAACTTTTTTAAGTTTAAAAAAAATCAATATTTTATCGACACTAGAAAAACTGCGTGTCCCATCACTAACCGAAGTCACGCAATCCCCTTTACCCAGGGGGTTGCGTGACAGTATCAGTCGATATTTAGTCAGTATTCATTATAATTGCATGTTGTCTATTGTGCTTAAAATTATTTACCTTGCCGTTTTCTGTTTTGCATTAGGTATGTTAATAAATTGTTCGGTGATATCGCCAACTTTGGTGCAACAAATTACATAAAGCTATCTTAAAAAAAAATATATTTTCAACGACGCTTTATTAACAAACGCACAAACGTTAATTTACTATTATGATTGTGATATAATTTTCCGCTATGCCTACATACAGAAACTCGGCTTTCCTTATCATTACATAGTATAAGACAAAGTCACTTTCCGCTGTCTGTCCCCTTATATGCGCATATCTTTAAAACTACGCAACGGATTCTGATGCGGTTTTTTTTAATAGATAGAGGATGTCCCCGGGTGGTTTTATCTATAACTCATGTACACAAAGTGATAAATCCAAAATTTACTTCTCTATTAATTATGATGCGGAAAAAGGTTCGCCGGATACACATAATTTTTAAAAGTAAGGTCACGGTCTACTAAAAAGTTATATATTACATCGAAATGGAGGTAAACTGATTGATTGTTGGGGATGTTTGTTTGGTCACATTATAAACTAGTAAATAGTTCAAAAATTGATTGATTTGATTGATTGGCAAAATTATTTACAAAGTTTGTAAAGTTGGTTTGCTTGAACGCGCCAGTACAAGGTACTACTTTAATAGAATTTGAAAAAGTTTTTTTAATTAACGACCAAAGATATATTTTATCACACAAAGGCCTACAGATAGATCATTGAAATTGTCACTGGTAAGTTTTCACGGTAAACTAGTATATTTCATTATGTAATTTTATTTATAAATGAAATGATTAAAATGATGTCAACCAATCAACAAATGTTTGGGATTACATATAAAATGCTGCTAAAAATATTAGTTACCAAAACTAAATGTTATATTTTCTTTATAACTTAATTTTTCTACCCGAAGGTGTAGGCAGCAGCTGTTAAGTATAGACTCCCCAAATTTTTACCTTGCAAATGGAATAGCTGGTGGAAATTTTTTGCCACATACGAGGCAATTTGTTATCACTCATTACTTACGAAAAGAATTTGGAAAAGTCATTGGTGCGAGCCTGGAATTGATCCCACGACTTCTTTATTCAGGAGCGAGGTATGCGCATGGTTCAGTATCATACATACACACATAAGCTCACGCCTGTAACCCATGGGGGTAGGCAGAGACTTTGGCTTTCCACAAGCTACGATCCTGACACACATCTTTCGCCTCATCCACAGTCATACATCTCGTCATGCATTTACGTCGGTTTCGGGTGCTACGCATTTTGCCTTTTTTAAACAGACCATTTATTTGGTCGTGGTAGCTCCGTCTTGGTCTCCCGATCCCCACCCTGCCACTCACATTCGCTTCGTGTACTCTTTTAGTCATTCGGCTTTCATCCATTCTTGCAATATGACCAAACCATCTTAACATACTTCTCTCCACTTTGGTCACCACATCATCCTTCAACTTGCATTTCTCCCTTATCACGCTATTTTTCATTCGATCCTCAAGGGTGACTCCACACATACTTCTCAGAGAACGCATTTCCACTGCATTCACCTTACTTTCATGCTTCGCCTGCCACACCCAACACTCACTCCCGTATGTCAGAGTTGGTACCAACACACCATTGTGAATTGTCAAGCGTGCCTTTTCAGACACAGCCTGACTACGCATCAAGGCATGCAATGCACCTTTAACTCTGTTACCCGCAGTCACTCTCCTTTCAATATCTTCCTCACATTTTCCGTCTCTTGTAAACATACTTCCCAAATATACAAACTCATTCGCTTGCTCCAATTTCTCGCCATCCAATATCATATCACACAGTGTGACCTCTTTCTCTCTCTCTCCACAACCATAACTTTCGTCTTGCTTACATTTATTTTCATACCTCTTTCTCTAAACCCTTCATTCACCAAGATTAGCATGTCTTGTAACTCCGACGCCGACGGAGCAAGTAATACCTGGTCATCGGCGTACAGTAGGCACTTGACACGCACCTCTTCCATGCTTAAACCACATTCAGTCTCTTTCAGCTTTGTCAGACAACTATCCATATAGAGATTGAAGAGCCATGGTGACGCAACACATCCTTGTCGAACACCTTTATAGATGTTAAACCAGTCTGAGTGCGCCCCATTCACCCTGATACAGGCTCTAGAATTCTCATATAGAGAATTTAAAGCCCGCACCAGGCGCTCGTCAACCCCATATGTATTCGACAGCATTCTTGGGTACATGATCATAGGCCCTCTCCAGATCTACAAATGCACAAAATACTTTTTTGGACTTGGCTAAATGTTTTTCACAGATGGTCCGCAGAGAGAAGATCTGATCGATGCACCCCCTTCCTCTCCTAAATCCCGCTTGTACATCCCACAATTTCTCATTTGTTACGTTCGGTATCAATTGCAAATAATTTATGCTAACGAAACGATATCACTATATAGCTTAAAACAAACTCGCCTCTGTCGCTATATCCCTATGTATGCTTAATTCTTTAATACTGCGCAACTGACTTGATGCGGTTTTTAATATAGATAAAGTAATTGAAGAAAAGTGTTTAAATGTATAATAACATCACAGTTTTTCTGTAGTGTATTTAGTATCAGTATTGCATCCGTTCGAAGCCAGGGCGGGTCGCTATTATATACTAAAAAAGATATTTCTTGCCATAAAAATTGAATGCAGAGTATGTGCGTGTTCCGGCCGACAGTGGATGTCTCTATCGAGCGTGGCGGTGGTAGTACATAATATAATAAATTGGCAATATTGGTACATTAAAGTAAAGATAAGTGTACCAATCACTATTAGAATGAACTTAGATAACCTCGCATTTTGGAGGACATATATATTGTGAAATAATATATAGATAACTTCGGAATAATTATGTACAATTCGTTCAACATTCGGTTGTAAATCTTGGCCGATACAAGCCACATTACATCATTGCGTTGATAAGAGAACGACATGTTTTCATTCAGTAAAAATAACTTTTATAACTTAATGGAACATCGCTTTTTTTTTCTTTATATCTGGACACATTTCAAACCAGTTGTTGACATTGCTTGTTGTATAACATGTGCCTATAAAAAGGTACAGTAGGCCACAGATAACGCAAAGACATCTATCAAAATTTAAAAAAAAAAGTACTGATTGGAGTTGACAAATAGTGTCATAGTTGACACTATTTGCCAGAATTCAAATTTATAAAATATTGCCGGTATAATATCATAATTAATAATGATTATTTGCAAATATGCATGTCTAAATAGATTAATAAACAACGCCATATTTTGTAACATTAAAACCACTTTTAGGATTAAATCGCGTTTATTTATTACATACTTATTTTTATTTATTTCCCGACGTTTCGAACTCTTTACAGAGATCATTTTCACGAGTGATGAACAAAAAGATGGTAGTTGTTCAAAAGCTATTTTTGATTGATACAGAGATGTAAGCCTTATTTTGTTTTTATAAACCTTCAAGAAACGAAAGGAACAGCATCTTATATCAGCTGACACTCAATTCATTTCTATTTGCCCTTTTCCTTTAAATAAGCATAAATATAATTATATATCACATCCGAAATAAGAATTTATTAATTGTACTGTTTAATAACTATGCCTGTACTTCATTCATTATTGAGTTTATTGACTTAGTACTGAAATAATTGTCCATACATTTACGATAGTGCAATAAAACTTTTATGTAAAAGAATAAGATGATTTATTTTACTTAAACTTTTTTTTTAAATTTGAAAAAAGAACACACGGTATAACCGCCTTATTTTGTTTATTTTGCAGTAGCTCAAATGAATTTCCAAGTAGGTAATGTCCATTGGCCGCACAGCGACGTCACTTCCGGTGCGAGCTGGCGTTAAGCGACAATCCAATAGCGACGTTATCTCTCATGTCTCTCTCTCACACGTGATTTATGTCGACGACTGTATTCATTATCTTGGCCAGTACACGTACATATAAGATGTTCAGTGCCACCTTAACACAACTATGTTTAATAAGACAATAATTTATCTGCACATCATTACATAGTATAAAATAAAGTCCCTTTCCGCTGTCTATCCCCTTATATGCTTATATCTTCGAAACCACGCAACGGATTTTGATGCGGTTTTTTAACTGGTAATTTTAAAGATTTAGAACTTTAATAGCAAACGCTGCCTGAATTCTAAGTGATAAATCCAAACAATGTACTACATTGTTATACACTTTCAAAAGATCTACTAAAAAGTCCACGACGGCATATATCTATCTCTTAGGGATAAACCACAATGACCATTTTTATTTCTAACCTTTTTACGTCAAATAATGGCTTATTTACGAAGGGATTTTAAACATAACAGCATTAATTTTCGTCCAGTTAAGTGTCCTAAATAGATTGTGCTATTAGTATAGATCAGTATGGACTTTACAGTATGTAATTTAAACGAATATTTACGAAGATATTACAGTATTAACATAGCGGGACATAGTAGTTGCGTTGCGCGCCACTCGCGTGCACAAATTGAACGTTTTAAGATCCAAATTTTACTCTTTATTACTTATGATGCGGAACAAAGTTCGCCGGGTCAGCTAGTAATATTATAAAGCTGAACTGCTTCTTTGCTTGTTTGACCGCCCTTATCTAAGTAACTACTAATTAGAATTAAAAATATCTGTTTTTAATCGATAGTCCATTTATTGAGAAAGGTTTTATTAATTAGGGTTCAAATATTGTAAGACATTTATGAGACTTGGTAACATGCAAATTTCTTGCAGCGTGTTTTATATATTTCAGTATAACATAACTTCATGCCTTTTCTACCCGCAAGCGTAGGCAGCGTCTGTTAAACCTCGACTCCCCGAATCGTTTACGTGTTACGTCGCAAATGGTATAAGTTGCCAACCACGAAATTGTCACTCATCGATATTTATCACGCATAACTTCCGAAAAGGATTTCGAGAAATCATTCGAGTGAGTCCGGAATCGATCTCACTACTTTTGAATCAGAAGCAGGGAGTTTGACCATTGGACTGCCGAGACTTATTTCAGTATAAGATAGCTGCAATGGGAATAACAAATCATATCCTATATATATATATATATCTATAGGATATGATTTGTTATATATATATACATATATCACATTGGATCATCAACCACATTTCTATTAAAGGGACTGATGTAATAGTAATAATATCGAACAGAACTATATGTCATGGAACATAAATCATCTAATTGATGTCCATATAACTTGATTCACCTACAAGTAAAGTTATATTGCGATGACATAATATCTATAAAAATAATAAGAGTGTTATAAGCCCCATTTATACATACATAACACCACGCTAAGTCCCTTATGGGGTGGACAGTAAAAACCAAGCGCCATAACCCCCGATTCTTATACACCTCACTCGCTTCTTCGACTTTCATAACACTGGTTGTACACGTTGATCATTAAACCTCTTCAGCGGATTGACTAATTGTTTGATTAAAAAAAATATAGGTTTTAAATACTAATTTAAACGAGTTACTTGCCATCTATTGACACAGTTAAGTAATCTGACCGATATACTATTACCGAGGGGTAGACTGCTAGTCACTTTCACCTAAAGGAAAGTGACTTGCGCTCTAGTGATTTCTTTCCTTCAGGTGACTCGCGTGCTCGTTTGC
The DNA here is from genome assembly GCA_905147225.2 of Euproctis similis. Classification (NCBI taxonomy): domain Eukaryota; kingdom Metazoa; phylum Arthropoda; class Insecta; order Lepidoptera; family Erebidae; genus Euproctis; species Euproctis similis. Next base: position 9,147,814 of record LR990107.1, read on the forward strand.
CGTATTTTCTCATTAAAAAGCCTGAAAATAAAGCCATTATAGGAAATTGGGTTACCCTGGACTAGAATTAGGAGTGCTCGAACACTAGGGCATCGAATATTACCTACGAGATTTTTTAAATTTTAATGGTGGTCGATTAAAAAAGAAAACTACTCAATTATACAACACTAATAAATGTAATCTTTGTTGCTTTTACGGTTAAAATCTACTCAAACGTTGAAGCCACGCCAAAGAAATAGATATACTATGAACGTTCTAAAAAAGCCACAGCGGATTGAATGAAAAATAGCGTGATAAGGGAGAAATGCAAGCTGAAGGATGATGTGGTGACCAAGATGGAGAGAAATATGTTAAGCTGGTTTGGTCATGTTGTAAGAATGAATGAAAGCCAACTGACTAAAAGAGTATATTAAGCGAATGGTCTGATTAAAAAGTGTTAATGCGTAATACCCGAAACCAGCGTGAATGCATGATGAGATGTGTGTATGAGGCGAAAGAAGTGTGTCAGGATCGTAGCTTGTGGAGATCCAAAGTCTCTGCCTACCCCTAAGAGATACAAGCGTGAGTCAATGTATGTATTCTAATAAAGTTTGGAAGGGCAGACCGGCAAAAATTGTTCTAACAAATAAAAACAGGCGTATATTGAAATAGCGTATTCCTCAGAGGATGCCGCACCATTTAATCTGCAACTTTGTGTTTTATAAATAGTTGTAGTTTCCTATAGGAAAGCGTGCAACCACATATCACGTTGTCATAAGCGAATTACTCACAGATTATATATAATTTGACGTCATCTCTGATAACCGTGTACAGCATTCCGCAATTCTCGGCTAAACAAACACACCTTCAATTAAAAGGATTACTAATATGACCATGTCTCATCTGCCTGAAGTTATCACATCTGGAGTTGGACAAAATAACTCCAGACTTTATATATAAATTAATGTTCGCTGCTGGCTGCATTAATGGGCCAGCTTCAACGTTGAATTACTACGAGCTCTCATAACATCGACGGAAAGTGGCACATGTCGAGTTTCGTTTGGTGAATCAGGTCTCCAGAGGCCCACATGTCTTGCCCCATCCCGTTACATGTTACTTTTGCTAATCCAGCGTTCATGGGAGTACCCATAAAGGCTGGCATGCAACAGTAACACTATCTCGCCCGTATACTGAACCGCCACTCAAATCTGACCATCTTTAAAGTGCTACTTACTGCTCAAATTTCACGTAATCTGTCTAATGTGACAGCTACTTGAACGATTAAGTAGCGCTTATATATTTGAGTGGCGGTTCAGTATTCGGGTGTCTATCTATCAGGTGTCCATGGGACGCGGTAGTTGATTATCATCAGTAGTTGTTTATGCTTGCTCGTTCACTCCCTATTCCATAAAAACACCCTTCACTTATTATGGGCAGTTATTTTACGCAGGTTGCCTCGCTAAATACTTTTTCAAATCAATTTCCTTTTTTGTAAATCACATTTTTCTTTTCGATTAGCAAAAATATTGAACCCGTCGCAACTACATTGATTGATAAATTGAAATTTAAAAAAAAAATGCAACGAAAAAAAAAATAGCGAAACGAAACATAAAACCTGTTTTTGTATGGACATAATTACCGGTGTATATACAGTGACAGACTTGGTTTAAACAAAAAGTGAAATACTAACTCGGAACTATGTCATAAAATGTGGTGAACGAGGGCGGCGCACGCAACAGATCCGCGGGCACAGCTCTAACAGTTGAAATAAAGACAGTGGCCTCTCTAAAAATAGTTTAGTTGCCGTCTAACAAGCGCCCTAGCTGAGTAAAACTTTTGCAAAATCACATTCTACGTACTACACTGCGTTATTTGCTTTTACTGTAATTGTATTATACACGAGAACATACACAGCTCTTTGTTGTGATATAAAAATCAGCCGCCTTTTTAATGAAAATTTTACTGATGCATTCTTGGTTAAAACTGATACATCCAGATACATATGTCACCGAACGTAACCGAAACATGAGTCATATTAAGTCGATATTGTGCAATATTGTTGTTCACCGGCTCATTTATTTAGCGAACTGCGTGGCGAACTTTGAATTTGATACGGTTTAGTTTATCAAGTAGACAAAATTTGACGATAAAGGAGTAAAAGAATATAACTTTCAAAAGACATCTAAAAAGCTAGGTAAAGAGATTGAATACTGCCTGTTACCCACCTACAACCTTATCACGGGTAATTATATTTACGTTGATGACATGAGTTCCTTACTAAAGGTTAAAATCTATTCTAAGGTCTGCATACATAGTAAATACAAACATAACCTATTTTTAAAGTTTGAGAGAAGAGTTTCGGTGTAAAAGTAAGAAAGGGCATGCTCCGTTGGTTCGGACATGTATAAAGAATGGACGACGCAAGATTGACTGACCAGATATACAATGCAAAGGCGGATGAATGTAGGAGTCACGACGACCACGACACACTTTCCATGATCAAATAGAAACAGGTTCTGGAGGAAGGTGATGTTAGGAGCCTTAAAAATCGACGCGCATGTAGACAAGAATTATGAAAGTCAACGAAGCGATTAAGTTGCACGATGTTTAATGGCTTTAAAAATCCTGAAAATAAAAGAGATCACTTTCCGGCAACGATGAATAGATAATTATAATTCAGACTAGAAAATTAACGCAACTGTTGCTGTCTACACCACCGACTACTGCAGGCGTGCATTTAGGTGTGGTGGCACTGATTTATTTAATGCTTTGAATTTATGTATGTATAGATTAACTTTTATAGCACGACATGCAATCGAAGTTGTCCATAACATATTTGCTGCACGTATTATTAAATACAAATGTAACGCTACGCCAAGTTCCTTGCGGCGTAGGCAGAGAGAGAACTGAGCGTCATTTTTAGACGCAACACTCGCTTCTTTGACTATCATAAGTGCTGTTTTACACGCTGATTTATATATATATATACAGGAATAAACAGTTCGTAATAATTACTGGAAATATTTATGAATGAAACAAAAATTTTGTACTTAGTTAACCCGTTCAAATATGCTTCATTTAACGTAACAAATATTGATTACCCTTGATACCAAATCATTTTATCTCAACGAATAGCAACATTTTCAAATTTTATTTTACATAATATTAAATATTTGTCGTTATTATTTAAAATTTTGTACATTTATAGTAACTGTTTGATTTGATCAGCAACGCATTGTCAATTTTATTCTAAAATCAATTCGTACACTACGCTACATACATTACCCATAATTGCATATATTAAAGTCATCTCCTCTAAATCTTACGTACGGTGTATTTAAGTTTTAATAAGGCATAAGGCGAAAACTTTTTAGTTAAATATATTTATATGATACATATCATATAATAAATTTTACACATAATATCTGAAAATTGATTGATTGCTTGGGGGAAGGGTGTGGGCCCTCCGGGTACCCGTCTCACCGAACGAAACGTGGCATGAGCCACTTTACGTCGGTCTTCTGAGAGGTCGTGGTATTTCACCGATCGATCCGGCCCACTCATGCAGCAAACTGCTTGGCTCTTCTGTAAAATTAGAAGTAGTTCAAAATAATTCACACTTTAAACTGACCAGAAAGAAATTGAATGAAAATAACAATAACTAGTTGCATATTATTATGACTATAGAATAATATAGATAATAAATATTCGGTATTCTAATAAGAGTCTGTCACTACAATAATAGCGCTGATAGGACGGCATTCATAATTGACTTAATAATTTTGAGCCATTTGGCTGGTCATTGTGCTATGTAGACAACAGGGTTCATTTGCGTTAATCAATATATGAAAAGTTTCGTATACACATGCGATGCGCATTGGATGCGCTTTTAGCAGGGATGGAAGGTACACCGCGGATGTAGAAAGACGAGTGGCGATGGGAAATAGCGTAAATGGAGCGTTGGGCAGATTCCAGGGCGCAAAAAACATTAGCAGAAAAGCCCAGCTAGCAATCCACAATGCAGTCCTGATCCCAACTATATGGAAGCGAAAGCTGGGTATGGCAGAGTGTGCATGAAAGTAGAATAAACGCGGTAGAAATGAGGGCACTGCGCAAAATCTGCGGAGTGACTCTCGCTGACCGCGTAGAAAACAAGGTTGTAAGAAAGGAAGTTGGTTTGAAAGAGAGTGTCGGTGTAAAAGTGAGAAAGGGCATGCACAGATGGTTCGGACATGTAGAAAGAATGGATGATGCAATACTGACTAAGCAGATACTGCAAAAGCGGATGGATGTAGGAGTCGAGGACGGCCAAGACACACATTCCATGACCAAATAGAACGTGTTCTGGAGGAAGGTGATGTTAGGAGCCTCAAAAACCGACGCGCATGCATGAAAAGAGTTATGAAAGTCAACGAAGCGAATGAGGCGTGTAAGAATCGTGCCTTATGGCGCTCTGTTCTCTCTGCCTACCCCGCAAGGGATTTGGCGTGAAGTTATGTATGTATGTATGTAGGTATATACATGCGATTGTAATTAATTGAAACTTCCAGAAAAATAAATAATATATATTTTTTAATACACAAATAAGATGTAAATGTCATAGATATTAAGAGGATCATCGCGGATCATAAGAAAAACGAAAAGTGATCTTTTTTAAATTGTTATTACTTAAAAAAAATACGGATGTGATATGAAGGGTGACGTATTTTACGTTTTTTACTCATTTTGTAAGTATTACTTCCAAACATACTTAACTTCACGCGAAATCCCTTGCAGAGAGAATATAGCGCCATTAGGCACGATTCTTACTCGCCTCACTCGCTTCTTTGACTTTCATAACTCTTCGTACAAGGGCATCGATTTTAAGGCTCTTGATATTACCATCCTCCAAAACTCTTTCGATTTGTTCATGGAAGGTGTGTTGTGGCCGTCCTCGACTCCTGCATCTATCAGCTTTTGCTTTGTATATTCTGCTTCTGCTTAGTCAATCTTGCTACATCCATTCTTTTTACATGTTCAGAATGTGTTTTTTTTTGTCTTTTTTAGTATATATTTTTCATAAAGTGTAACAAATTCTCATCGTGTTCTTGTGTTGAGTGCGTAATACGAACTGAGTCAAATTTCGATCTTTCAAAGATCCCTTTTGAATCTCAGGTTGAATAGTATCTTGGAGGCTTTTATGTGAGACAAGTACCCTCACACAGAACTAAACAGTTCAACTACTATTTGGGTTTTATGTAGCCTATAGTTGAACTGAAAAATGAATTTTGCTTTCAAGAACTTGTTTTTTGACTTTCTACTTTTAAAATTTATAACAAATATATGTATATAGGCAAAAAATAAACATGGCCGAGGAAAAATACCATGTTTCAGTATTTTTGTTTGTCTGTGTAATTTGTGTATCAAACTATCAAAATTACGCGAAGGTAGACGGTAGCGTAAAGAAAACTGTACGTTTAATTTCAGTTTAGAATTGGGATTCAGGAAGACAAATAATATGAATAGGCAATTAAAATATGTTAATCGATAGTTACCATCCAATTTATAAATATTTAAAATTGGACTGTATATTTATAATAAACTCTTATAAAATTAAATATTTTTTTAATTACTTCTTTATATCTGATCACTCCGGCCTAATCGCTTATAGAGCTGACCTTATTTTGACGAGACTTTAAATGACAAATAGCTTTTATAATATGAAATAAGCTACTATTATTCCAGAAATTTAGTTTTATTTCAATAAATTCGCTGCAATTTAATGTTTTTCTTCAATCTAAATTATTTTCATGTATTTCAACAAAATAACTTTGATTGCAGATTTATGATTTGTATTATGGTACTAAATTATTAAAGCATTAAATAAAAATTTAAAGCATGCGATATTGATACTCACCCATAAATTATTTTTTTAAAGTGACAATTATTTATTGGACTAATTTATGCCCGAATACTGAAGTGCTACTTACTGCTCAAATTTCACGTATTCTGTCTAATGTGACAGCTACTTAAACTCTTAAGTAGCGCTTATATATTTGAGTGGCGGTTCAGTATTCGGGCTTTAAACTCTTTAAAACTACATTTAAAGTCGATATTTATTTTTTTGCTTGTTTGCAATTTGAAACATTTCCGTTGCTAAGAGACGACGAAAACCCGATTAATGTTACTTAAAGTGAGATTCTGAGGTGGCTCCGCGAATAGGGTACACACTTTACTACTTAGGAGTTTATGTTTGGAGACAGCGATGGAGGGTCAGATATATATTTCCTAGTAAAAAAAAATATTTACGTTTAAATATCTTAATAATATTATAATATGTCTTAAGTCCGTAATGAATTTCATCGGAGATTGTGTGCTAACTGTCCTCGTCTTTAGTTTTATTCCGGAAACACACCAATTACTCTTGAGAAGCTTTTCCGGAAGTTATGTGTGAAACATATCGATGACTGACGGTGTTACAAACCTCTCAAAAATCGGCATGTCGTTGTACAAATACCGCTGCCGACGCTGTCCAGTTTTAAGTGCATGAAGTTACACTTAAATGTATTATAGTATAGATAGTAACATACATATTTTCGCACCTTTGTTACCCGAAGGTGTAGGCAGCGGTTGTTAAGCCTCGTCTCGCCGTTATGTTTACGTCCCAAATAGAATAGGTGCGAACCTATTGCCATACCGGGCACAAATTTTCAGTCATCAATATTTATCACACGTAACTTCCATAAACTATTTCGAAAAGTCATTGGTGTGAGCCAGTGTCAGGAATCGAACCCGGACATCTAGATCAGAAGCCGTGTGCTCGACCACTGGACCACAGAGACTATTATAGTATAGATAATAATAAATATATTATGACTATGTTCCTAAAGAGTTATAGGTATAGTATTTAAATGCATCGTAATCGGGTTAGTTACATTAACTTAAACGACGGAAACCTTAGAAAAATCGTGTCCCTAATCACTATTGCACTTCACACCTTTTAAGTTCATTGCTAATCTTATAACTAGACTAGTTGTAGAGAGATATGCTATTTATTTAAAACTAGCTGACACGGCGAACTTTGTTCCGCATCATAGGTAATTTTTGCACCGTTTACAATCATCATCATCATCAGCCTTTTTGAGGTCCACTGCTGGACATAGGCCTCCCCCATAGAGAGCCACAACGGCCGGTCCGCTCAAACATGGGGGGATTTTGCCATAATCGCCACGCTTGGCAGGCGGGTTGGCGATCGCAGTAGGCTGTATTTTTTTGAGAGAGAATGCTGCTGCCCATTCTTCTAGCTTTTCCCTTAGTCGCCTTTTACGACACCCACAGGAAGAGATGGGGTGGCGGTATTCTAAGCCGGCGCCACACAGCTTTACAATAAAAGTGCTAAATCTCGAAAATTAACACTCTTCCTACACAACATTGTACATGCATTTACATAAAAACCACGCCGTTTACACCCTCTGTCTATTAAAAAAAGCGCATCAAAATCAGTTTTAAAGATATAATCACTTAAGGGGACTGACAGCGGCAAGCAACTTTGTTTTAAACTGTGTAATGATGATAATAAAAGAAACGCAAATATGTTACGTTTGTTAGTAGTAGATGCATCTTAAAAAAGAAAATGTTTAGGACATGTAACAATAATTAATGATGATGCAAGATTAGCTAAGCAGATATAACCATGCAAAAGCGGAAGGATGTAGAAGTCGAGCTCGTTTACGACACTCTTTCCGTGGAGGTGTCAGGAGATGTCAGGAGGAGGCATAAAAACCGACGAGCGTGTATAAAAAGAGTTATGAGAGTCAAAGAAGTGAGTGAGCTGTGTACGGAAGGTACACAAGGTACTTTGTGTGAAATTATACATGTATGTATCTTAATCAAGCGCAAAGTTCTGGCACCCTGACTGATGATCATTAATTTATATCGTAGAAGCTAAGTCCCGACAGTTTGTCGATTTCCTTTCGAATGTCGATTCGTAATGGGTTATCGAGGCAAGATGCAGTCATAGGTTAAAATACTGCTGCCAGAAGGCTCGGATGCGGTGTTCCCGCCAATAGACAGTGTATGGGTACTGGCGGCCGGCAGTCGGTCTTCGTACGTGGTGTCGGACGCACGTGCGGCAAGGAAGACACTCGCGCACTACCTGACCATCCAGTAAGTTTCGCGACACTTCCAAACACCATACACAACGGCACCTAAACTCAGTGATGAGATTATAGTATTTTTTTTAAATACAGAGCAAAATTTTATAATTGAAAATTTCTCAATTTACACCACGGATGGTTTTACGAATTAACAAACACCCCGAAGAAAAATCGTCGTTAACTTTTCGAATGCATTTTGCACCCGCTGAAAGTTTTGATCGAGTTGATCTCGATTTAAATTGTGAAGAATTTAGAGATTTGATTTGTCGGCAGTAGGTAGGTGAATGTTATCACGTTATCATTATTACTACTTAAAATGATGTGTTGGTATGAGCGCGTGTTGAGAGTTTCTTTTTACAACTAAACGTTGCTAAAATTGTTCAGTAATTATAATTTTTCTTTAATATTGTTTTATAACTTTTTTTTAAATATATCGGATTTAAATACTATGTTTTTTAAAAATAATGTTTCAAGCTAAGTTCGATCTGATTAATGCAGCGCATATCTTCAATTTCAAAGTCCTGACGACGGACATACGGAAATTTAGACAGACTAAATAAAAGTTTTAAAAACGCCTTCTCTGTTGACTACAAAATTAATTCATTCATTCCAAATCGGGAATACTGTTTTTTGGAATAAATTTCATTTTCCTTATATTCTAGAATAATTATATTTCATTGATATACAAAGAAATAAATTTAATAAAAGCTAGCGTAAATTTTGAGCATTGAAAATTCTATTTTAAAATTAAAATCTTATTTATAATTATGTTTTATATATGTGTATTATTATTATAATAAACAATTGCAAGATTTTTGTAGATGTAATAAATATGGGCTTGCGATAACTTTTCTTAAAATTATTATTTTATTATTTAAAGGTAAATAAGAATTTGAATTTATCAAGAGTGCAACTATGACATTTAATAAATTAATTACACAAAGTTTTTTAGTTCGACGATTTTTGAACGTGGAGAAAATTTTTCAAAACCCACATTCCACGATACCGACGGGATAAGTGCAGGCGGTCCCCACTGCGCCTATAAATTAGATATGGATTTGGTGGTTTCTCAACAGATCGGGCTTAAATGTTATGTATAGTTAAATTTTATCCTGTAACAATGTGTAAACATCACTTAATATTGCGGAAAATTAAATATTTAGTTGTCAGTAATTAATTTTCTAGTAATTTGGTTACATTAAGATCATGATTGTCCTTTAAAAATACTTTTTAGGATCAACGAATTTACATCCAATTTTAGTAAAGTCAAAATTTATATGCGATATCAAATGCAACTTTTTACTCAAACCGTACACTGTTGAATGTAAATTTCTCTAAGAAAAATCTTGAATCCATCTTCAAGATAGAGAAACTGTATATTCATAGTTCATGGTTGATACATTTTATATGATATGAATACATCTTATTTACGATATAATCATATCAGTATTTAATTTAATACCGCGTGGATACTGCCTCGCTACTGCTTCACATTCAATAAAAGTACAACATACGATAATAATATTCAAAATATACACGATAAATATGATAAGTTGATCAATAGTGAGTACATTTACTATGTAACTTTATATTGATCTTGATGTCTTCCCTTCTGTAGCATCAGAATCTGATCTGAATAAAGGAAATCATTCGTAAAAAAAATATCCCAATTAAAAACCTCAAAATCAAAATAGTATATTTTTAAGATTTTTTTGTTTGGTATTGAAAAAAATGTTTGTTACTTCTCTTTGAACTAGGTAGGAGATTAAAGTGGCAGGGGTAACAAACAATTTTCGAATTTCAATTAATAAAAGTATTTATTTCATTTGTTTCTTTATTGGTCACGTTCTGTAGCTTAATCGCTTATTTAATATATTAATTATTATGTTCTTAAAAATTATCTTAAGAATATCATGGCTAATGAAAATAGTATTATTTCCCCATGTATTGTACGCTACAAACTTTTATCATTACATAGTATAAAACAAAGTCGCTTTTCGCTGACTGTCCCTTTATATGCTTACATCTTTGAAACTACGCAATGAATTTTCATTTGGTTTTTTTCAATAGTCAGAGGGGAGGATTTTACGTTAAATTCAGGTATACTGTAGCAAATAAAAAGTGATAATTTTAGGGTTGCACTTCAATTGCAAACGCTGGCTGAATCCGAAGTACACATACATACCTCAAAACAATGTTCTACATTATTAAACACCTTCAAACCTTTAAACAAAAAAGGCATAAGTCTATCTCTTAGGGATAACCCACATTGACCATTTTATTCTTCTCTCATGCGAAATAAATTTAGCTGATTCAACTAGTTATGTATAAATTCTTAGTTTTTGTTTTCAGTATCATAATTAAATTTCCAAACGCGCTATAATTAGTTAGCTATGGAACATCAAAGTGATACATAGAAAATTTATAATTACGGTTTAACCAAAATTATGAAAGAATCGTGTATTTTGATTCGTAGTCTATATTCAATAATATTTGCTTCAATCTATCAACTAGCCATCATCAGGATAATATTCTTGATACGCATGCACTTTAAAATGCTAATGAACGAGTGAATGAATGATTAAATTGCTCTTACAGACTGATAGACATGGCCGGTATACTCAATGAGAGCTTTATGAAGGTGTAAGTAGGTGGGTGCGCGTGCGCTGGTTTCTAACGGTATGCACTTGGTTCGGGTTAACAACCCTGTTCCCTGGCAGGGTCGCCAGTCAAACTGTGTGCCTCAATATTTATGTAAATTCTGATCTCCATTTCTGTATGGGCCTTTGTTGTTCACTTCACTCTTGAACATGTTTATTTCTCTACCAACAACTCGGTCATAATAGTATCGGTTTTACATTCCATTTTTAAATTTTTGTTTATGACAGTGACATTTTTGAGAGCGACATTTCTGTGCCAGTTCTAATCATTTGAGAAACACTGGTAGATAGTGTTTTTTTTTTAAACTGACATATTTTTTTTTGTGGCTGGGATTCGAATCTTTTGATAATTCATAAAACAATAGACGGTGACTGATAAAATTCTGTCTGAAAGTTTAAATTCGAGGCAAGGCAAAAACAGCGACTGCCTATAATTTCGGGTAGGGTACGTACGTAGGCGTGATGCTACTAAATAAATAAACAATCACCTTCTCTATTCTAATCAGTTTTATGCTTGCACAAGTGTGTATGCATTTACGATCGTATATCTGTTTGCAATTTACACAACCCTAGATTAACTGGCTTCCAGGTCTATATTGCCAAATATAATTGCCGTTTACCGAGGAACATTAGTTACACATATGTGTCCTCTTTGTAGACCACTCGTAAACCATTAGGTCCAGACCGGACTGGGTGCTCTAGTCTTATTTACAATTAGCTGTGCATATAGAATATAGATTACGGTCTATTACCAAAGGGAGTAAAGTTTGTTTATAATTTTCTACGTAAAGGAGCTTATTTGTTTATAAATATTGCACAGATGATTAGTTTCTCTGCGTTTCTATTAACTCCTACTTTCTTTATTAGAAGGAGGAGTTACTACATCGATGTTGAATAATAATTAACAATGCGCAGAAATTTTATTTCATATAGTTTTTTAATTGTATGTATTGTAATTAATTTATTTCTTCTTATTATTGTAAATAAACAGTAATAATTATACTTAATGAAAATTAATGCAGTAATGTATAAAATCACTTCGTAAATAAGCCATTATTTCTCGTAAAAAGTAAAAAAATAAAAATGGTCATTGTCGGTTATCCTTAAGAGATAGACTTATGCCCGCGCGGACTTTTTTGTAGACCTTCTGAAGGTGTTTAATAATGTAGAATATTGTTTTGATCTATAACTTAGGGTTCAGCCAGCGTTTGCAATTAAAGTGCTACATCTCGAAATTTATCATTTTTTATTACAACATCATGTATGAATTATAGATCAAAACCACCCTGTTGACACCCTCTAACTATTAAAAAAAAACCCGCATCAAAATCCGTTGCGTAGTTTTAATGACATAAGCATATAAGGGGACAGACAGCGGAAAGTGACTTTGTTTTATACTATGTAATGATATTATTAGTTATATAAATCTCTGCGGTATAGGAGCTCAGTACTCTGACTGCGGATTGAATGGTGCCAAGCACGACTCTGGATACACTGATAAATTCTTAAATATCGCCACGCCAAGTCTCTTGCGGATATATAATTGAATAATAAATCAAATACCTACTACTTTTCGGAATAATTTCATAATAGAGTATATTTATCACACGATATTTTAAAATAATATTCATGTATTTAAGCAGTATCTCGTATCTCATACTACTACTGATACTACAAAAAAAATTATACTAAAAAAATCACAGCGAGACTGTTATCGCTCATATACGTACTTATTTATATAGGTATTTTTTCATTGAAGAAATTTAATGTATAGATTTATTAAAATTGCCATTTAAAATAAACACTAGTAATGGTGAAAGAGGAATCAGAATTTATTTTCAATTATACTTAAATACTGAAAGTCAATTTTAAAATGGCTCGTATTGTAGATGGATAGGTATTTATTTATCAATGTTCGAATTTCAAATATATTTTCTTTTTAATTGTTTCGTTTGTGTTGCGTTCAGTTTTTTTATCTATGTCGTATTGTGAATGTAGCTGTAGCTGAAAGAAGAAAGTTACGAAAAAAATGTAGACCCTTAGATAAGTTCTAAATTTGAAATACTAAATTACTGACATGAATATTTTCTAGATCTTCTTTAGTAATACAGATATATTTATCCATATATATAATTTTTTTTAGTTTATATTTAGAAGAACGTTTTAAAAAGCGCGAGCCGTGTAGGTATTCTCTTTTATCGTAACATATTCTCAATGTTATCTCGTAATACAAATAAACATTGAATAATTTTTACGGTATTCCTTACGTACCTTCATACATACATAGAGACATGTATGTAATGGAAAGCGAATTACTTGTTGCTAGAACAACAACACATCGGTTAATATTCCTTTGATGCTTATGTCTTTGATAATAGAGATGTGAGCACGTTTGTTTTTTTTTTTCAGGCAGTTTAGAGAACAAAAAAAAACATTACACAATCCTGTATATTGTATCTGTAAACTTCTTTTTATTATGGCACATGTGATATTTGAAAATTTCTTTGTGAATATTAAATAGGCGAATATTCTAAACGGCAATAGAAGCAAGACTTGACGACTCCGAGTTCTTTGTGGGTTAGTCAAAAAGAACTGATCTTCAAATCCAATTGCCTTAACATTTTCATAGACCTTGCAATTGTCGGTTTTTAAGACCACCGACGCCACCTTAATATGAGACGAGATAAATTTTGATCATATAATACGCAGTCTGTTTTCTCGACAACTCTTTCTGTGCTGTGTATGGCTGCTGCTTCTTTTGTGTAGAGGAAAAGAGACATTAGTTTCATTCTCTTGATTTTCCCAATAACAGAAATTAACTGTCTATCTGTCTTATAAACTTTACGCCTTTTTCTACTCGAAGGCTTAGGCAGCGGCTGTTAAGCCTCGTCTCGCCGTTATGTCTCGCCCCAAATGCCAAATCGGCCAAACCTATTGCCAAATCGGGCACAAAGTTTTCAGTCACCGATATTTTTCACACATAACTTCCGAAAAGAACTTCGAAAAGTCATTGTTGTGAGCCAGTGTGAGCATTTGAACTCGTGACCTCTTGATTCAGAAGCGGGATGCTCGACCACTGTACCACCGAGACATATAAATATACTAAAGCAATAATAATAGATTTTATTTAGATGATAATAGGTATATATCTACAACTGAAAGAGGGCAAAGATATGTTATTTTAACATTTAAATAGACTTTGATGTGCGAATGAGATGTTTGTTAAAGATTAACAATTGGATCTTAACAAGCGCGATGTTTGTAGGTATTTACAAGTTTTATTTTGGCTTCTATTGTCTCGCAAATAGATCTTAAGATGTGACAATTAAAGATACAATTATAAGTAAAATTACCTAGTTAATTGTCTATGTCTGCTTCAGTGGCTTTCAAGAGGAGCATGTAAAGGTCCGTAGATGTCACTACATTGAAAATAAATAAAATTTGTAATGTTAAGATGGGTATTTATAAGAATGTAAGAAAATCATGTTTTGAACTTATAGTCAAAGTCAAAGTCAAAATAAGTTTTATTTTCATAGGTCTTCACAGACACTTAAAAATAGTCAACAAGTACAATTTAACTTTATTAACACGAGCGCTTGAGGAAAGTGCGTCCGTGGAACAAGAAAACACGGACGCAATCATGAGAAGAATCGGAATATACATTTCCAAATACAACTCTGAGTATTAAGCCAATAGATTGTTAAAGTAATTGTAAGAAAAATAATAACAAGCAGCCGTAAGTAATTATGTATTATAACCATATATTTATTTGACCATAAAAAAAAACTGTACATTGTACATTGTATTGTAAGTATTTTTATCACTGTTGAAACTGTGAAGCCATGAAATTGTTTTTCAATATATTCATTAATTATGACATACTTATAATTATCAGTAAGATAATTTAGCCCTTACGAACCCTAAGGTCCGATAATGAAGACATCTTTGTGTCATTACAATATATAATGCTCTTATCGTTTCAATGACATGTTAAACTATGGCTTATTACACTTGAAACAAAATTATCGCTACATCTACTTGTTTATTATAATTCAATAATACATATTTATTTTAATTTGTGTACAGAAATTAATCTAGATTTTATTAATTCATGAAATCCTTTGTGGGTTCAATTAGGTGTCATAGGAATTATGATTACTTTCGCCGAGTCTTTGGTAGAAACCTTTGGAGGATCAATTACGTGTCATAGGAATAATGAAAATTGTATACCCAGTCCCTCCATATTTGAACTGAACCCGATCAAACTGTTGTTTGGTTTTGCACAAAATTTACAGCATAATCAATAGAGATTTTGTGTATTTACGTCGCGGTAGTTAGAAATAACTTAGTTATTTACTCTACTAGTGTATTATGCTTGTCTAAAACAGTTATAATTATAATTTTTGTACAACTGATGTTAGTTGGTTTATGAAAAAATAAAAAAAAATACTCTTAATATGTATATATATTATAATACAAGAATATGAAAATTATCCGCTATAGAACTTTTGAGAAATTGGCTGTTCTTTATAGATCATAATAATATCAATAATGTGCAAGAATAAAAATAAAAAATTATTTGTCACGTCGATAGATGACGTAAGTGATGTTAGATTTATTTTTCAAATGTTTTTAATCCTCAACCAAAAAAGCATCTGATTACAATATTCACATTTTATTAAAAGGTTTATCTTAATAAGTACATTTTTAATATTTACAATTGTCTGAAGTTTCTATCTCTCCAATTTTTTGTTTAGTTTAATTTTTCGTTGAAACTCTAACAATATATTCATCTCAAAAATAGAAGAGCAATAAACCTCAAATACAAGACACAATAAATATCAAAACTTTAATTTGGGAGGCCTATATCGGGTATCATGAAAGTACTTAACCACGTCTATGTGAGACCGTAAAGGAAATAAAAAAATCACTTCCCAGAACTGTTTGTTTTTAGGTATATAAAAAAATGCTGGTTTTTTTTTATAAATATACGAAACTCTTTTCTGCCGAAAACTTTTTCACAGTTTGGCATTTTTAATGATTGCAGAACAGGAATTGCTCTTTGTAAAATTAGATCAAAATAAAATAGGCATTTCTCTAGTAATAGCAGCTAATAGAATTAATTTTTAAAAAAGTTTAAAAGTTCCAGATTTAACATGCATAGCTGTTTATAGATTTTGTATCATTGAATTGAATTGAATTGAATATTATCATTGAAAAGTAAAGATAGTTTATAATTTATTAGGACAAAGAACTACAATTTATTTGCAACTACAATTTATAACATTAAATATAGCAATATGTGTACTACATGCATAGTCTTTGTTAGTTTTGATTAAAATTACCTAAGTTGCTACTAATTAATATATTATTTTGTAAACGATAGATTTTAAAAGTTATCACTTCAGGAAATATACGTAATAATATCTGCTAACGAGCCTCGTGGTGCATTGTTAAGACTGCAGAATCGAGGTTGGCTTGTTCGAATCCCACCCGAGCCCAAATATTTATCACAAACATAATTGTTTGTATGGCGTCTGGGTGTCTATGTATTATAAGTATGTACTTGTACTTAATTACAAAAAAGTATACATACCTACATAACTTCACGCCAAATCCCTTGCGGGATAGGGAGAAAGAACGGAGCACCATAAAGCACGATTCTAAGACACCTCACTCGCTTCGTTGACTTTCATAACTCTTTTCATGCACGCGCGTCGATTTTTGAGGCTCCTAACATCACCTTCCTCAAGAACACGTTCTATCTGGCCATGGAATGTGTGTCTTGGCCGTCCTCGACTCCTAAATCCATCCGCTTTTGCATTATATATCTGCTTAGTCAAAAATAGTATATAATAATATGTATTAATATTCGTTATCTAGAATCCATACCACAAGCATTTATTTCCTTAGTTTGGAACTAGAGAGCGCTGTGTGTATTGTGTCCGAAATATTATTATTAAGAAATAACACGCTATAAATATCTCAACAATATTAGTACTTAGAGAGAAAAAAGATTTTTTATTCGTGCTCTCACATAACCTAAAACAGTGGTAACAATCCAAGCAATATTTATTCCCGAGAACTATAATATATCAAGGCATTGTTTATATATATATGAAGCTCGGGTTCTGAAGATACAAAGCTTATTAGACTTGGCCGTCTCAAATGACAAAACAAAAGGTGGTGTTGGCTTCGCACCGGAGACGGGCAACTTGGCGGAACAAACCCGTCGCTCTAACTTCAATTGAGAACATCAGCCACCCAAGTCTTAAGTTGATTTGAATTAAAAAGACTGTCAAGTGATTCCCTTTGAACAAGGAACAAGTATATGTAAAGTCCTACTCGGTAACTCATACTTGAGTTTTCCCGCTAGAGGTTTGTCATCATGATAGGATCATCAGTTTTTTATGAAATTAAAATTCGAATTAAATAGTTTTTAATATTATTAATAATAATAATATCTTGGACACAATACACACAGCGCCCTCTAGTTCCAAGCTAAGCAACTAAATGCTTGTGTTATGGATACTAGATAACGGATATTAATACATATATACTTTTCTTTTGTAAATATATACTTATAATACATATAAAAACACCCAGACGCCACACAAATATTCATGTTTGTCACAAATATTTGTGCTCGGGTGGGAATCGAACCCGCGACCTCATTGCTGCAGCCGGTAGATTTACCAATGCGCCACAAGGCCCGTCAACATTTTAACGTTTTAACATAACATAATATAACTTCACGCCCTTTCCTACCCGAAGGTGTAGGCAGCGGCTAGTATGCCTCGTCTCGCCGTTATGTCTACGTCCTAAATGGAATAGGTGGCGACCCTATTGCCAATACCGGGCATAAAGTTTTTAGTCATCGATATTTATCACACATAACTTCCGAAAAGAACGAAAAGTCATTGGTGTGAGCCAGTGTGAGGATTCGAACCCGCGACCTCTATTCAGAAGCGGGGTGCTCGACCACTGGACCACCGGGACAACTAAATAGTTTTAATTATAAAATAAAATAATTCAGTCGTTCACAGTGGCGTTTAAGAAGTCGCTGGATCGAATCCTTGCATTATAAAATGAGATATGTTAAGAATTAAAAAAATATGCGAGATAAGTTCTTTCTCGTGGCTTAGTGACTAATATGTATGTGGTGGGTTCGATTTGAAAACATTTTTTTAATTAACCTGGTAAAATGAAAATGTAACAGTCTCGGTGGCGCAGTGGCTAGAACCCCGCTTCTGATTCAAGAAGTAGTGGGTTCAAATCATGGTACACACCAATGACTTTTCGGAATTTTCGTAAGTTATGTGTTATAAATATCGATGACTGACAACTTTGTGCCCGGTATGGCAATAAGTTCGCCACCTATTCCATTTGGGACGCAAACATAACGACGAGATGAGGCTTAACAGCCGCTGCCTACACCTTCGGGTAAAAAAAGGCCTGAAGTTATGTTATGTTATGTAATCTAATATGCTATTGATTTTCTTACATTTACCTTTTTCATATTCTTCATTTTAATTTCATTTTTATTTTATTATGTACAATCATTATGAAATAATAAAATAAAAACAATTCCAACATGAATTATATAACAAAATTAGTTTTGTTTGTTGCCATGAATACTTAATATATCTATATGTATAAAACGTTTAACTATAGTAAATTGATTGGTACGAGTTAACTTGGTAACATTAGGCAAAGAAGTTACCAAAAAGATGGCATCCATGTCGTGCTATTACAAGATTTGCATAAAACAGATGGTTTTCGATGGTCCAAATATTATAACACTCGCGATTCACAAAATGGCCAAATTTGTCAAGTATCGCCGCAGCACTATATAGATAGGCATTGACTTATATTATTGAAGCCCACACAAACTGTAATTTTATCATTAGTTGTTCTTAACATTTGTTAGTAGTTTGGTGGGAATCGAACCAGTCATAATAAACTCGCCAGCTCGTAGCTACTTTTACAGATTGGCCAAGTCGTAAACAAATTGAGCATGCGCCTTAAAATCTACTAACGTATGTAAAAGAATTATGAAAATTGGAGTGTGTAAGAATCTTGCCATATTTCGCTTTATCCTCTCTGCCTATCTCGCAAGGGACTTACCGTGAAGTTATGTATGTGTGTGTGTCTTATTAGTTTATCGCTATTTCGTATAGATTGAGGCACAATAGCGAAGCACGCGAACTGTGGCCTCGGGAAATTAATATCAGTTACTAAATAAGTGTCCCGCAATGTAGGTTTTTTGTTGGAATGTAGAACGTCGCACAGACATCCACATTGCGCTTTAACAAATCATCTAGAACTTTTCGTTCCACTGGCGGAATTACAATTACCAAATTTGATATTAGGTTTTATCATGGGAAGGAGGGCAAACGAGCGAGCGGGTCACGGCACGGTAAACAACCAGCGCCATGGACGTCTGCAATTGACACGGCGTCGCAGATGTCCTTGGCGCTGCTCCCTTACCATGCTGAATGCTGAAGATTGATAAAGTAGGAGAATTGTGGGCGTTAAAGTGAGTGTGTGGGGAATAAAATGGAGCTCCGAAAACCTCTCTCAACGAACGTAACGCGACATGACCAACTTGACGTCGGTTTTCTGATGCGTTCTGGTATATAAAAGTTTGAATGTACGATCAGAAATGGAAATACTAATTTCCATTTCTGATCGTATATCTCGTTTGATTCACTGGTCACCACGTGTAATTCAGTTTATAAAGTCCTATCTACGTATTTCAATGCGGACGAAATTGAGTGGAATGTAAATATTTATTTATATCAAACTATTGGTCAACAAAAAGAAAATTCACTGGCAAAACTTGGCATGGGAAGTTCAAAAGATTCTAAATAAATATTTAAAGGTATATAACGAACGCAGTGTGCAATATTTTTCATGAACAACTTTGCCAATTCAACCTCTTGCTTCCGGCACAAGTGTCACTTACTGTCAAAGCGCGGGAAAGCTTCAGATGGCCACCTTTCATCGTATAAAACTAGTGTATTAAATAACTAGAAAAAGTCATTTTGATATTGATTATAATATCTTAATTCTGGAACTTGTACTTGTTTAAGTAATATACTTTTTATTGATAAGTATAATTATGAAAGAAGTAAATGGTTTCGAATTCGATTCCTATGAAGAGATTCTAGGTGTTTTTATTAAGTCTTGATATTTTGCTATCTATATACATAAAAAAACAATTGTTAAGTTCCGTATTACGCAATTATTAGTTGCTTACTTTCAAAGTAGATGGCGCTGAACGAATTGCGTTTGAAACATATTAATTATTATTGCTTGGTTATTTCTCATTTCATTTTCGAGCTGGTCATACATACTTGATCTATCTAGCAGTAGATATTTATAAAACAATACATAATATATACGTTGTAATTAGACTCGAGTACCTAGTAGGTATGATGGTCAGCAACAGACAGTGTCAAGTAATTTGAATACCTGTAACATGAGATGATAACTGTTTAATAATGTATACTGCCTTTTGTTACTGAGAAAAAGTCAATGTCACAGAGTAATACAAACATATTTATCCAGAGAATCCACTTAGAGCTCAGTTTAAAAAATCTTACTACAAATAAACGAGGCGCTTGACTGATTCATCTGGATAAGTCTGGTAGCGTCTAAAATGTAAGCGTTACGGGTACCAGGCTAACCAATTGTATAATATTTATCTGTCATTCTATTTTCAAAAAGTTAATCTATTTCTTCTTTTTTTATTTATCTGACATTCATTACAGCCAGCTATAATGAAATAGAACTAACGTACCAGTTAAAAATAAGTATGTTTTTGATTTGAAAGTCATTTCATCTTATGAATAAAAATTATATGAATATATGTCGAGCATTCTGAAGACACAGAGTGGATAGTAGAACACTACTAGAGCCACTGATAAACCTCTTTTAAACCAAAAGATAAATCAATTTTAACGAAAAATATTCCTTTTTATTAAACTTGTTTTTCCTCTTCTCTTCTTCTTTTATTTTTTGTCTTATGTATTCTACTATACAGAATATTTGTTTAAAGAGTATTCGTAGTTTATGCTTTTTATGTATTATTCTGTGTTATAAAATCGACGTGTATGCTAAAGGATAAGCAAGTCAAAGGGGTTGTTCTATCTGCCAGCCCTGCAAGGGACTCGGCGTAAAGTTATACATGTATATATTACTATTACATAATTAAAATTTGATGTAAAATTGTTAGTTCATATCACTGAATGACAATGTGCTTTTCAACAATAGCCTGCGTCCCCAATACTTTTAATCGATAACCAATCCGATTTATTAGCTATCATCCAACATATTACATTAATAAAGTTTAAAAACGATTAATTAAATTTGTGTTATTTTTGTATAATTGTATCTTTTATAATCAAAGTTTATTTGATTTTTTTAAACTGACTGATATCTCGGTGGTCCGATGGTGGAGCTTCCCGATTCTAATTCAGCAGACGCTCGATTCAATAATTTATCGGAATTCTTTTCTAAAAATAAATATCAATGACTGACAAATTAGTGCCCGGTGTATGGCCATATGTTTTGCAACCTTTTCGATCTGGTACGCAACGAGGCAGACGTAACGTTGAGTCGAGGCTCAACAGCCGCTACCTACATCTTCGAGTAAAAAAGGCGTGAACTTACGTTATATGTGTTTTTTAAATCTCTAATAAATATTAAATCACTTCATTCAAACTAGCATCGATATTAAATTCAACTACATAAAGATACGCGAATAGGAAAGTTTATTCGTTTGGAAGCCATTTGAACATTTTATATGAATAAAGTACAATTCCAGTAATATATGAAAAATATGTCTAAATCTATTTACTTATATATTTTTATGTCCAAACTTTTTTATATATTAGAATTTGATTTTGTACCCAAACAAAATGACTCATGTTTGTTTCCCTACCTTATATTCTTTCAACATTTCACTGTAGCTAATGAGGTTACGTTCAACTATTCTAATTTAGTGCTTCATTCAAAGTTACCTCCGACCTGCGTCTTTTCATTTTCATTTCTGAAGTACCTACGATACTATGCATAGACTTGTATTTCTACACTCATTTAATTCAAAAAATTGTCTTTCCCTCTCTCTGTCTAAATGAAAAAAAAAAGAAAGGCTCGTAAATAACCGCTCATTACTCTGTACTGTATAACCCTATAATGGTATCCAATTGCTACATTCAACTTACTTTGTACTAGGTACTGGTCATATCAACCGGTACTGGTAGGTCCAGGTATCATCTAAATATTAATGTTTAATCAAACTTTTTTTTATTCAGTTTTAGCTTACCAACTTTTGGACCGTACTAACTTACCGCTAGCTAGGCTTCTGCACAAGATGGCTGATTTATCATTACATAGTATAAAACAAATTCGCTTTCCGCTGTCTGTCCCCTTATATATAACATAACTTCACGACTTTTTCTACTGAAGGCGTAGGCAGCGGCTGTTAAGCCTCGTCTCGCCGTTATGTTTACGTCCCAAATGGAATAGGTAGCGATCCTATTGCTACACCGCAAAAGCAAAAGCAAAAAAAAGCTATATTGCAAAGTTTTCAGTCATCGATATATTATATCACATATATATAACTTCCGAAAATAATCATTGGTGTGAGCCAGGATTTGAACCCGCGACTTCTTGATTCAGAACTGGTGTGTTGGACCACTGCACCACCGAGACATTTAAATTTAATTTAGCACTTTAATTGTAACCGCTTTAAAAATTACCTTTAATGCGGAACAAAGTTTTCCGGGTCAGCTTGTAGGAAGGTGAGATTTTGTACATATTATTCATATACATATAACAGAGTGAATGTGAACATCGTGATTCTTACACGTCATTGCAATCTCTTTCTCAATAGGGGAAGAAGTTGCGTTACACAAATATGTGACTGAATTTTATTGCGTTATAAAATTCAGTCACATATTTTTGTAAACATAAGTTTAAAGACCCTCAATCGATCTGACTTTAAAAATATACTCTAGACTCACAGCTCATTTTTAAGTGTGATAAAATGGAATTAAATTCTGAAGACCTGGACAGTTGGCCAGACAGTTGGATCACACTTTATGATGCATTTAAAATGCGATATTTCCGTTTTAGACTTCACTTTTATATCAGTCTAGTTAAATAAAGTGATTTGAAACTACACTTTTGTATAAGCGGTTCTCCGATTTTATTCTTTATACAATAATGGCATTTAGTTGAAATCTTTTTTCGGGCGTATTTTTTATATGAACCAATTATCTACTTTTCTATTAAGAAAGGTTCTGTAGCTGAAATACAAAAAAACATTTTGGAGGACTGGAGGCAGTTGTCTTATGTCGCTATTAAATTTTAGGTAGGTATTTAAATATATGTCATTTATGTATATGTAAGGCCCCGATGATTGAACGAGTTCTATACAATAAATAAAACTTTGCTTAAATTTACTTTTGCATATTAAATCTTAATATATAACAATAGACTGCATAGATATCTATGCTAATATTATAAAGAGGAAAGATTTGTATTTTTGTATGTAACGAATAAACTCAAAAACTAATTCTGTGTAGATATAATATTTTTATTTATAACTTGTGACCTCGTATTGATTTCAATTGCACAATTATGTTATTTAATGTTATTAAATAGGAAAATATCAACAAAAAGGTAAACTATTGCATACAGTAAAGTGCAGACAGACATACAGACAGACAGGCCGACTATGTAGGCTTTCGTTGTTGCAGATACTTTCGTTGAAAAGATGACACACTTTTCGGTGACACACTGCAGGTTGTTCTTTCATATATGCCTTTAGAGCCTTCACATGTGGTCTTGATATCCACTAATGCTTCCACACTTATCATAGTTTTTCTATAATTATAAATAATTCATTGGAGATATCTGAAAAAAAATAACAACATAACTATACGCCTTTTCTACCCGAAGGTGTAGACAGCGGCTGTTAAGCCCCGTCTCGCCGTTATGTTTACGTCCCAAATGGCATGGTGCCGAACCTATTGCCATACCGGATACTAAGTTTTTAGCAATCGATATTTATCACACATAACTTACAAAATGAATAACATTAAAACAACTCTTTATGGATTATATCGCGTTTAGAAATTATTTTTATTTATTTCCCGACGCCGCGACGTTTCGAACTCTTTACAGAGATCATTTTCACGAGTGATGAACAAAAAGATGGTAGTCGTTCAAAAGCTATTTTCATTGATTCTCTGTATCCGCACACACTTTTCGGAAATAAAAAAAAAAGTTGATGTTAACAATATGATTCTTACTATTGGTAACCCACATCAGACCATGAAACAAAATTAAATATTTATTTATAAGAAAAATTTTGTTTGTAAAGATTGTGAGAAATTAATAAAAATAAGTTTTAAATAAACGCGATATAATTTAATAAAGAGTTGTTTTAATGTTATGACTGTGATTCGCGAAAATCTAAGAAATAAATCAATTACGAAATTAATTTCAAAAAGTAATTGGTGTGCCATTTGGCACGTAACCATAACGGTGAGTCGAGGCTTAACACCCATTGCCTACACCTTCGGGTAGAAAAAGGCGTGAAGTTATGTTATGCTACGTTATAATGACTAAGTAGTATATACCTTAGGTTTCAGTAATCTATGAGACCTCATCATTTTCCTTCGGTACCTAAATATCGTTTTATAAAAATAATATGGCTGGTTAGTTTTTTTTTGTCTTGTCATTTGCCACTCGTTAATATTTGAATGTCTCGGCGTTCCTCGCACACAATTTTATTTGTCATTATGCCTTCTTTCAAAGTTTCAGCGACATTTTGAACTACTGTCATGCAATCCAATTTACCTAAAACTGACTAACTTGACTAACTGTTCGTGATATTTACAATATCGATTGGCGCTTTACACGATAGCTTGCAAATGAATTTAACCATAGATATCCGATTTGTAACGTTGGAATCAATTAGGATTTGTGTAAGGCTTCAAATTAAACACTGTGATGACGTTTGGTTACATACACATACATACATAACTTCACGCCAAATCCCTTGCGGGGTACGCAGAGAGAACGGAGCGCCATAAGGTACGATTCTTACACGCCTCACTCGGTTCGTTGACTATTATAACTCTTTTCGTGCACGCGCGTAAGCGCAAAAGCGGATGGATTTAGGAGTCGAGGACGGCCAAGATACACATTCCATGATTATATAAAATGTGTCCTGGAGGAATGAGATGTTGTCTTAAAATTCGACGCGCTTGTATGAAAAGAGTTATAAATATAAAAGTCCAAGAAGCGAGTGAAGCGTGTAAGAATCGTGAATTATGGCCCTGTGATCTCTCTGCCTACCCCGCAAGGAATTTGGCGTAAAATAATATATGGATTTATATATTGATTTAGAGTTTATTCAATTCGATTAATAACTCGCAATAAATTATGATTTAGTTGTTATTCTAAAAATCATTATTTGAAATATAAATATTGTAATTTGTCTGCAAATTTTATACACACTAATGATGCAACTACATAATTTCAAGAACGTTAAAAAAACTAAGACATTTTTATAATAGTAATACGTGTAAGAATGAAATGATGACGCTGTGCTCGCTCAAGGTGACAAGGATTTGTGCTTATCAGCGCTGTTTACTAGGAAGTACCAATATCTACTCTTAACACCGAACAAAGATTCTTAACATAAATTAAAAAATAAAATTCTATAATAAATATATAATTACGATACTAATAAACTATTTTACACGCCTTTTTTAAAGATATCGATAAAAAAAAACACCAATTAATTAAATTAGTTGTCGATTATCACTATTCAAATTTTAATTGGATGATGAAAATAAAAGATCTCGTTAATCGATAATCGTTTTGACTTTTTGACGTTGAGTTTGGTGTAATATTCTATAGGTATTTATTTTGATCTTAATTATCTCATTTAATTATTTAATTGCCTCTCACGAAACCATAGGAAATATCTGTGGCGGTTGATGTATTAGTTACCTTAGCAACAGAACTTTACTGTATTCAAACCCTTAATGAATATTTTTACTAAAGTAAAGATGGTATCTTATTTTGATTTGGAAAAGTGCTGTCCTATCGAATACTATTATTTGATTACAGCTAAATGTAAACAGTATAATGCAGTCAGCCATATTGTATACACGAAATGTCAACGAATAACGTTCACAATGTTGAAATGTTGATTATAAACTCCACTTCATAATCTTGACTCTCTTGACAAGCGGATCAAGTTTATTGAATCATTAATGTCTACTAAGAAATTATAACAATTGATGCATACATAACTTCGCGCGAAGTCGCTTGCGGGACAGGCATGGTGAGCAGAGCGCGAAATAGACACAATTAGCGCACGCATAGATTTAGCATAGACTGTAGGAGATGGCACATGTCAGTAAAAATCTGCTACTAATCATCACTGACAGCGCGACCGCTGGTAAAACGATTCCAGGATGTTTATTAATTCAACATATGAACAATCAATAAGTAAAAGTTGACACTTGGAGGCAATTTTTACGCACACATTGCTAAGTCACTCACACATCAACAACCCATTTTTGGTCTCGTTGGGTGACTATTGCCGATCAATTATTCTTATATCTACGAGTACACTCCTCACTCGCTTCTTTGACTTTCATAGCTGTTGTCATACATGCTCGTCCGTTCTTAAGGCTCCTGACATCACCTTCCGCAAATTCACGTCGTATTTGATAACTATTGATGCTTTTTAATACTTATGTAGTAGTACAATCAAAATGGCGGCGATTAAAAAAGTTACGACAGTACACAACTTTTTGAACAAGTCCGTAAAAATTAGCCAACATGGCGTCAGCTTTTGTGTCTAAGTTTAGTAGAGTCTGCTAGAGATTCTAGTAGTCTGCTGGAGCCTAGTAGACTAGACTCTGATGAGTAGAAATACCATGATATCACGAAGTTTTTCAGTTGTAAATTATTTGTGATAAATTATATAGATAATTAGAAATACATTCACGAAGTGAACAAGGTCCTCCTCAATTTAAAATCTAATTTCTGGCGTCATAATAATCTATATTTAGACTATGTTAACGTGGACCTTCAAATAGACGTATACCTGAGCGATTGCGTAATAACCATGAGTAAAATAAAGAGATATGTAGTGAGTGTGGGTGTATCTGACGAAGCCAGGTCACTATTTACATAAATCAATGATACTTGACTGATGACTCTTCCAATGATTGCTACATAAATCATTGAAAAGTATATAATTCATTGTATTTACACATTGCTAACATATAGAAATGTATCAATATATATTTTCTATATCAACAATATTTAAATTTAAAATCAATCATCATAACCTACTGCCGAAAATCTCTCTATTAAGAAAAAAACTAATTTAAAAAATCTGCCAGTGTGTGTGTGTGGTGTTCTAAATTCGAAAAAAAAAACAACATATATTTTTTTTTTTTACTAAATTCAAAACGGTTTTATAGTTGCCTGATACAATAAAAACCAAAAAGTTATACACCGATGGTAATAACAGTTATTTGAGAACATGGGCATCGTTGGAAGGGCCTGGGTGCCCTTTCTCGTGGTCGTCGTCTGCATTCTCCAAGTTCAAACGCAGTACATCAGATGTGAGTATTTATTAGTAGTAACAATTATTTTGCTGACAGATTGTAAGGTTTGTTTAGTTGGAGATGGTATGATAACGAAATTTCAAAGCAACAAATTTTTACATTTCTTTTACATTACTTATATTTATTACTTTTTACATTTTTGCATACAAATTTCTCAGTCATATTTAGATACTAATCGCTCATGACTTGTGAAAATAATACCGAAAAGTCATTGTTCTGTGCCAGGAATCAAAGCCGAGACTTAGGCTGAAAAAGATATACATTCACAAAAATTGACACAAATAACGTGTTTAACCTACATTTATATATATTATAGACTTGTATCAAAATATTATTACTATTATACTACGAATGGAAATATTAATTTTATTTATTTGTTGTGAATAGCGATCGTTAATTCTGTCAATCTACATTTGCCATGCAAAACCGATGAAAGCGTTATTATAATCCCGCTGTGAATACTTCACGCACTGAACAATATCTATCTTCGACAACGGTTGGGTTTTTAATTAAAATGAATTTAAAATTAACGCTCTTAAATATTATACATATATACTGATATTTGTAACTTATATTGGCTCATAATGTACTACAACAGTTTACACTATACTTTGACAAGCACTAAAAGGAACAAAAATCCAAAATGTCTAATACACATACATATATAACTTCACGCCAAAACCCTTGCGGGGTAGGCAGAGAGAACAGAGCGCCATAAGGCACGAATCTTACACGCTTCACTCGCTTCTTAGACTTTCATAACTCTTAATGCACGCGCGTCGATTTTGAGGTTCCTAACATCACCATAAAATGTATGTGTAAAGTAGCATAAAATTTTAAATATGTATATAATTTTCAATCACCTCCGAAACGGCCCAACCGATTCTTATTCAATTTTTATAAAGTCATAAGGGTTCTCTAGGGATTTCTTATTATTAATTAACTAAAACAATACATAACACTGATGGTAGGTACAGCGCGATTATAATTTTTAATTATTAGCAAAAAAAAAACATGACCTAAGAAAAAACCATAATGTCTCACATAAAAATCTTTACATATAAAAATCATAGCAAACAAGCGTGTTAACAACAACAGATTCTGGGAACAATAATTGATTAACGCGAAAAAAAATAGGTTACAAAGTCTATTAACATATTTTATTGGATATTCAAAATGCTAATATATAGGTCACAGATGGTGCATAAATTAACCGTTAGAAGAAGAGTCATTTCACTTATCGTATAATATTCGCTTTCAAACAATTTTTAATGCAAATTGCAATCACTACTATTCACGACATCCTTTTTTTTAACTTTTAATTACAAACTAAATAGTCAGTGTTTGTGTATTCGATTTTCAAAACAAATAATAAACTGTCCTTAATATTATATCGAATGTATAAATCTAAATATAATAAGTACTTATTGGAATAATTTGAATTTTGAATTAAGAATTAGTTAGATTTTTTTTTCTTTTGTTTTAATTTCATAGATTAAAACAACTTTTAGGATTATATCGCGTTTATTTATTACTTACTAGCTGACCCGGCGAACGTTGTTCCGCATCAAAAGTATTATCTGCTGTCCCGCTATATTAACACTGCAATATCTTCGAAAATATTTGTTTAAATTTCATGCTGTAAAGGGCCAGGTTCATCTATATTACTTTACTACATCTATACTACATTCACTTAATTGGATAATAAATCGCTTCGTAAATAGGCCATTATTTCTTTCATAAAATGGTCAATGTGGGTTATCCCTAAGAGATAGACATATGCGCTCGCGGACTTTTTTGTAGACCTTTTAAAGGTGTATACTAAGGTAGTACGTTGTTTTGATTTATCACTTAGGGTTCAGGCAGCGTTTGCGATTAAAGTTCTAAATTTTGAAAATTATCACTTTTTTTTACTACAGTATACATGAATTATAGATCAAAACCACGCCGTTGACACCCTCTAACTATTAAAAAAAACCGCATCAAAATCCGTTGCGTAGTTTTAAAGATATGCGCATATAAGGGGACAGACAGCGGAAAGTGACTTTGTTTTATACTATGTAATGATTTTTATTTATTTCTTCCCGACGTTTCAAACTCTTTACAGAGATCATTTTCACGAGTTCAGTTTAGTTTCATTTCTCTGTAAAGAGTTCGAAACGTCAGGAAATAAATAAAAATAAGTAATAAATAAACGCGGTTTAATCCTAAAAGTTGTTTTAATCTATGAGTGAGATTCGTGAAAGTCCGAGAAATAAATGTTATAATTTCGTTAATAATATTAAACTAACGTATCACAGTGCTCAGCTGATGTAGACGATCCTGATTCTGTATTTGTATTATAATTTGATATATATATTAGATATATTTGATTATGTATTATAATTTGATATAGGTTTGTTTGTGGTACATTAATTCATTGGCTCACACGCCTCACACCAATGACTTTCGAAATTGTTTTCTGTGATAAATATCGATGACTGGAAACTTTGTGCCCGTTATGGCAATAGGTTCGCCACCTATTCCATTAGGGACGTAAACATAGAGTCGCTGCGTACATCTCCGGGTAACAAAGGCGTGGAATCTCTACAGTACAAGGTACTGCTTACACCTTACATCATCAAATAGCGTGAAGAAATTAAAAGAAAAAAATATAATCCAGTTGATAAACTGCACATATAGCAATAAATTTTCTACTGTGTTCGTTAAACGTTGTAAAGTGTGTTTTGCATTTCATCTAGCTCGGCTAAGGGCGTGTTTAATCATAATATTATCTTACTGGCGGATTCGACCCCAATATGAAGTAGTACAAATTATTTAGACGCGGCAACACAATTGTAAAACAACCTATTTTTATCTATTATTATTACACAGCATCGTAAATGAGATACTGAGATCATTAAACGTACATAATGTACCTACTAACTATATTGAAAATAGGCATCTGAAACACCGGAACGGTCGCAGTTGCATTGCCGGCCTTTAAGGTGGGGTAGAAATGGGGATGGGAAAACGAGGAGAGAGGGGATGAGCCTATCTATCGCACCGAATAAAACGTGGCATAACTCACTTTACGTCGTTCTTCTGAGTCGTAGTATGTCACCTGTGGAGCTGACCGAAACAATGGCTGTTGTACTTTAAATCTTATAGGATACTAAATAATCTCGGTGGTTTAGTGGTCCAGCATCGCGTTTCTGAATCAAGACGTCACGGATTCGAATCCTGGCTCACACCCATGACTTTTCGAAATGAATGACGAAAGATTTTTGTGATAAATATCGATGACTGGAAAGTTTATGCTCCGGCAATAGGTTCGCCACCTATTCCATTTGGGACGGCATAACGGCGAGTCGCGGCTTGCATTGACGACAGGCATTGCCCTACACCATCAGGTAGAAAAAGCCGTGAAATTATGTATGTATGTGTTATAGGATACTAGCTGACCCAGCCAACGTTGTAATTAACAAAAAAAAATATTTTGATTAACAAATAATGAAATAGGGATTGATCAAGGATTCATCATCATCATTGATCATCATCATCATCATCACATCTATTCCATTTGGGACGTAAACATAACGGCGAGACGAGGCTTAACAGCCGCTGCCTACACCTACGGGTAACAAAAGGCGTGAAGTTATGATATGTTTTTTTTGATCATAGAGTAGTAGCTGAAAATTCAGGGTTAAATAATGCTGAATTTCAAAATGCTGTTTCATACAAAATTAAATTTTATAACAATTAAAAGGTAATAAATAATAGTTTAAAAAAACTAAAAAACACGCTTTTTATAGAAAACTGAACTAAAAAATAAAAAAAAAATGAATTTTATTTTAAAAAAAGCGTGGGGTGCTTTTTAAGATATTATCGAAATGATAATCACTCTACTCATATCTGTCAATAAAATATTTATAACTATTGACACCATGCACCCCACGCTTTTTTTAAAATAAAATATATTTTTTTTATTTTTCTATTTTTTAGTTCGGTTTTCTATAAAAAGCGTGTTTTTTAGTTTTTTTAAACTATTATTTATTTTATATTTTTTAGTTCGGTTTTCTATAACAAGCGCGTTAATAGCGCCATCTGTGACTTATACAAGGAACTCGTTTCAAGTTGATAACGTAGACTTCCCGCTGATTGCCACTAGATGGTGGTGCGAGAAGTGAACTATGAACACTAAAAAGAAGTCGGTTACAAACAAACATACAAACAAACAAACATACAAACATACAAACCTACAAACATACAAACCTACAAACAAACATACAGGTGAAGCTAATAAAAAAAGAACGGTAGGTAGGCTTAACATTTAGGGGGATGGCGTAACATTTAGGGGAATGAATTCTGACAATCAGCCAACATCTTTTATGTTGTCTGATTGTCAGAATTTTGAGAATCGGTCGAGTCGTTTCGGAGGAGTATGATAACTTACACTGTAACACGAGAATTTTATATAATATTAAAATATAAAAAAAATTCGGCTGTCTATATGTTACTAAAGTCTATCTAAATTTTAGCATGTGGTTCCGTAGAGGGCGGGACGCAATCAACACGGTCCCGCCAGTGCCCGACAAAACAATAATCGTAACGGGAACCGTAGTTCAATGTTCCCGTTGCACTGATTGTCCACAAAACGGGATATTTCATCACATCATCTTTTAAGAACTTCAATATTTTTTTTTTAATAATCTTGGACACAATACACACTGCGACATCTAGTTTCTAGCTAAGCAAGTAAATGCTTGTTTTATGGAAACTAGACAACGGATATTAATAAACCTTTCGTAAATACATACTTAGAAATAAAACATCAAAAAACAGGTAGACGAAATACAAATAGACCAGGGTAGAAAACTCGAGTCCGATATTTTTTTAAATTATTATATAAAATTTTAAACTATTTATTAAAATTTATACTTTAATTACCCGAAAATCGTAAGATTACAAGTTACATTGATAAAAAAAAAATTGCAAATCAAAATAAATTACTATAATTAACAAACAAATAAGTTATTAATTTCTGAATTCGAGTATTTATCGCTTTTCATTTGCATTTTCTCTGAAAATTTACTAAAATAGCACAATTTTTTTTACAACATCAGAAAGTAGATATTTCAACGAACAAAAAGCCCCCAAACTTTTTGAAAAAAGCTGATATATTGACGTCAGAATTTTCGTTTGAAAATTAGGGTGCTTTTTCGATATTAATTCAATATTAGGCAAAAAAATAAATATTTGTAAACAAATAAATTACAGCGTATTTGGGACATAAAAAGGAAACTTTTCACAAAATATCGTGGAAATAAAAATAAAATTGTAAAAGATAAAAATAAAAATCAAAAAACTTGGTTTTTTAAATTTTTCATCTAAATTTTGAGGTTATGTGAAAAAAGTGTAAATACAAAAGTTTTAGATCTTTTTATTACCTACAACTTTGCCATTAAACTTTTTTCCATAGGACTTTTAGTTTTGCCGGAAATCAAGATAAACCATTTTTTACCCTTAAAAACTCACCCCCTCCCACTTCCCGAACTTGGATCGACCGTAATTTATTTTTCCTTTCATTTTGATCATATTCCCCTGCTTTTTTAATGGGTTTCATCCTACTGTAATTTTTTTTGGTTTCAAAAATTATCGTCCCTGGTCTAAAACATTTCGAGCCGCTCATAAATATTTGTACTCGGGTGGGAATCGAATTCGCCGACCTGTCGATTCCGCAGTTGTTGGTTTTACCAATGCACCACGAGGCCCGTCGCTTAGACTCGCACTTAGGCTTATGACACGAGAGATAACACACATTAAGACATAATATTATAACCATTAGTTGTCTATTACGACAGTCCACAGCAGAGATTGAGTTCCACTTAAGTTGGTGCCACTTGTCTAAAACCAGCACAGAATTCATTCATAATAACTAGGTATATCGCTTACAAGACGGCTATAAAAAATATTATAGGTAATAATATCTCCTATTTAGAATTAATGTCGAGGCAAGCAGCTCAGCTGACAGTAAGCAACTACTGCCATCCATGGACACCTGCAACACAGATAGTGTGACAGTTGCATTGGCGGCCTCTAAGGGTGTTACATAGGAAGAGGTGGGGAAGGGGGTTGGCCTTCGGATACTTTCCTCACGCAATGAAACTTTACGTCGACATTCTGAGAGATCGTGGTATCTCACTGGTCAAGTCGGCCCATTTATGCAGCGAACTACGTGGCTCTGCCACTTATAAAACATGTACTCCTAAACTCTTTTCTAATGATATAACATTGGTGACTTTTTTCTACAATAATATGGCTTTATTGTAATTTTTACAATTGCTGAAAAATACTTTAAAATCTGTTGCGCAGTTTGAAATTTCTACGAGAAGAAACAGCGGAATGGTTTAACGGCGACTAAATTTTTTACTACGCTTATGAGAACATGATAGAACATTGACCCATATTATAATACATTTTGTTAAGTCATTTTTTAAGTCATTGTTCGATGCATCAAACTGTTAAGATTGACTCGTGGTTGAAATCTCACCCATCAAAATTCCCGCGAACAAAAGCCTTGCCGTTACACAATTTTAAATGTTTACATTTCATCTCGGGTTTTGTATTGTAACTATTAATTACAGTTTTAATTAAATTATCATTAACTTGTTTATGAATCGATCATTATCATTAGAATCGTGTCTAATATTTTGGTATGGGGTGTTCATTTTTTATTCGACGGCCAACAGTATCATATAATATCGGCGGGAAGTGGCCCGTGCAGTGTATCGTTCGCTGAAAGAGGTTTATCGATCCGAGAAGATTCAGAATTTTCAAATGTATGTCTTTAATGTTCGATCTCTTGTCTAAAAATGTTTTTGGAGCAAAATATTTAAATTGGTAAAGCAAATACAACGAACTTTTAACTTTATAATACGTGTACCAGTTTATGATTAAACTAGAAGCATTAAATAATTTCCGCAGTGATACGTACATTAATATATTAGAACTTTGCTGAAAATTAATTAAAATAAATTTAGTTTAAATGTCACCACGTATCACCATGGGGGAGGGGGGGGTCAAAAATGATGAAAAAATATCACGTGATTAATGGACGGCCCCTAAGGGTTACCACACAATTGCGAGTTTCCTTCAGTACTGAACAAGTGTGGTGATGAGCAGCTCCTCATACAAGATTGATTTTGATTCCTCAGTAGCTCGTGGAGGTTGTGGCTACCCTATGTATGTCAGGGTAGTTCATTTTATTCTTCTCATGACGGCTCCTACACTCGGAATCTGACCGCTCGTGGCGATTGCGTCTGTGTGAACTTATCCCACGCAGGCACTTGCCTCGTGCGCTCGTGTTTAAATTTTAATATTAAACTTTACTACAATAATAAGTTTAAATTTGCAATTATTGACTAAATTTAAGTGTTTGCGAAGACCTATGAAAATAAAGCTGTTTGGAAATGAATAAGGATTTCGAAGAGATCGTTTTGCTAGTCCAGTGATCGAGATGCCCGCTTCTGTAAAAAGAAGTGCGTGATCGATCGATTCCTAGGTATTCTGAGAATTCTTTTCGGAAGTTATATCTGATAAAAATCAATGATTGACAACATTGTGCCCGGTGTACGGCAATAGGTTTCGCCACAATTTCCAATTGGGATCTAAGAATTCAGCGAGTCGAAGCTTAATAGCCGCATAATAAGAGCTTTTAGAGTGTGAATTTATAAAAAAAAATACTATAAATAGATTTTATGTGTACAGGTTATATACAGGCTATTCGATTCATAATTAACATATGTTTATGCAATGTGACGCTTTCAAAATCGATTAATCTAATCAGATCAGTAATCAATGTGCTTAACGGTTTCTATTAAATACTGTTCGTTAATGATCAAATTAGGATTAGTAGTAAATACATAGTTAATAGTTTCCACTAACGGATATCCCATCATGTGCTTGAAATTATAGTTTAACAGTGGTAGAGCCAAGCAGTTCGCTGCATGAATGGGCCGAGACGACCGGTGAAATACCACGACCTCTCAGAAGAACGATGTAAAATTTATGTCGCGTTTCACTCGGTGAGAGAGGTACCCGGAGGCCCACCTCCTCTCCCCATCCTTTCCCATCTTACTCCCTTTATGGTCGGTGACACAACTGTAACACTATATGTGTTGTAGGTGTCCAGGGGCGGCGCTGGTCACTTACCAGGAGGTGACAGCTCCTCACCCATAAAAAAAGTTAAAAGATAATTATTGAAATATAATTCTATAATACTAAACCACTAGTGATTTATTATTATAGACATTCTTATAGATATCTTAGTGAAGAGCGATGATACACATGACGCTAGAAGAATGATTAATCTTAACTTCGAAGGAAATAAGAGAAAAAAGAGACCTAGAAAAACATGGAAAGACGACATGCTTTTGAAGAATGTTAGTGTGGAAATAGCGAATGATAGGGAAGTGTTGGAAATGAATAGAAAGATAGCATGAAAGAGTTCTGTATAACTTATAACTATAAATTTGATTTACATACAAATTTTATAGTACTTGATAAAAATATATAAATAAAAATAAAACTACACAAGCCAAGCTTAATGGTTTTATTATGACGAGAAGCGAGTGCATTTTTATTCATTCGTATTCATCCCTAATTTTTATTAAACGACCCTTTTTGGAGTTCACGAAAGATTAACCACCAGCGTAGTAGATGTTATTAACATGACACTGGTCTCGTTTTACTGGCAAAATGTTACATTCTATTGCAATTTGTTTTACTTACTGTAAACAACATACATAACTTCACGCCTTTTGTTACCCGAAGGTGTAGGCAGCGGCTGTTAAGCCTCGTCTCGCCGTTACGTTTACGTCCCAAATGGAAATAGGTGGCGAACCAGTTGCCATACCGGGCTTAAAGTTTTTAGTCATCGATATTTATCACACTTAAGTTCCGAAAACAATTTCGAAAAGTCATTGGTGTGAGCCAAGGTCAGGATTCGAACCCGGACCTCCGGATCTTAAGCGTCTTACCGAACCCTTTAAATGGCACAGGCATATTTTGCTTTCCACAAATTTGACAAATATAAGTAAAACTTTAAGAACTTGTTCATGAAAAAAAAAGTTCATATTATATGAAATCTTAATTTATTTATCCAAAGATAATAAGTGTGATTGTGTTTATAATGGCGAGTCGAGGCTTAACAACCACAGCCTACACTTTCGCTTATAAAACGGCGTGAACTTATTGTTATGTTATTAAAATTTAGTTGTATCATACAACAAAGTCTCAACATCACCGACCCGGAATAAATGTTTTGTGTTTAGAGATATTTAAAAACTAATGGGATTAACATGACCCCAGTGTTTTGCATATTTCATCAATAGCATTGTGTTGTTGTGTCTAACGATGTACAAATAAGTAAAGTTGTTTGAAGTTTACTTATTACTGTGGGTATTGTGTGGATCAGTATGCCTTCTACGGACATATGAGACATTCCATTTTTGTTACACGACAATAGATGTACCGGTGAGACATGTATTTTTTTTTAGAATAAACAATTTAGTTTTTATTTAAATTTAAGAATCCGTATATTGTTGTATACTTTTAATCGTTGTATATTTATCTCCTTTTAAGACGCTTATAGCGGTTTTGGATTTGTATTCGGAAATTATGTGTGATTAATATAGTTGACTGACAAAAATTGTCCTTGATAACAATGTGTCGCCATCTATTTCATTCGAGACCAAACTAAAATCAGTAAGACGAGTTATCGTCTAATAGGTCCAATGGGTGAAAATGGGTGAATTTACAATTTTTGAAGAGTCAATATTCTTTATCAAACTGTTTATAAATTATATAAAGGCTAACACAAATAAATTAAAAATGAACATGATAGTTTAACTTACATTTATTTAACTTTGGGTTTAGTTCTTTTTTTATTAGCTTTTTATTAGCTTCACCTGTATGTTTGTTTGTAGGTTTGTATGTTTGTATGTTTGTATGTTTGTATGTTTGTAGGTTTGTATGTTTGTTTGTAACCGACTTCTTTTTTAGTTTCCGGTGATTGCCACTAGATGGTGCGATTTGTGAACTATGAAAGTTCTAGACTAGAAAACCGAACTAAAAAATAGAAAATAAATAATAGTTTAAAAAAACTAAAAAACACGCTTTTTATAGAATACCGAACTAAAAAATAGAAAAAAAAAAAAAAAAAATTATTTTAAAAAAAGCGTGGGGTGCATGGTGTCAATAGTTATAAATATTTTATTGACAGATATGAGTAGAGTGAATAACATTTCGTTAATATCTAAAAAGCACCCCACGCTTTTTTTAAAATAATTTTTTTTTTTTTATTTTTCTATTTTTTAGTTCGGTATTCTATAAAAAGCGTGTTTTTTAGTTTTTTTAAACTATTATTTTTTAAAGTATGTATTGTTGTCACTTTAATTACTAGTATAGTATTAAAGCGGACTATAGTTAGTTAAATATTCAAGTACAAGTAATATAAAGCACAAACTCTTTTAATTTAAGTCAGTTCAGTGTAACTAATGTTTATTGTAGGTACTGTACTGTTTTTATTGTTGCTGGTAAATTAAAGCTTTGAATGAGTGTGTACGACAAAAAGGTTGTAAACGCCATATATGTCGTGGTCGCTTACGTTTTTTATTCGTTCTGAATTTTAACCAAAATTAATATATTTTATTTTGGTCACTTCACACGTGTCCAGATCCAGATCCCAATTCTATAGTCCCAAATTCGAAGTACACTTAAAGGTGACGAATTTATGTCATTTGGTATAATTGTGTACGGTATACATAACATAACATAACTTCACGCCTTTTGTTACCCGAAGGTGTAGGCAGCGGCTGTTAAGCCTCGTCTGGCCGTTATGTTTACGCCCCAAATGGAATAGGTGGCGAACCTATTGCCATACCGGGCACAAAGTTTGTCAGTCATCGGTATTTATCACACATAACTTTCGAAAACAATTTCGAAAAGTCATTGGTGTGAGCCAGTGTCTGGAATCGAACCCCGGACCTCTGGATCAGAGGCCGTGCGCTCGCCCACTGCGCCACCGAGACTGACTAAATGTCATATAATTATTTGATAAAGAATCGGTTGTCTGCAAAGTCGGTTTACTGACGATAGTTGAACGTGGAAACGTCATAAGAAAATACTGATGGAATAATTTCATTTATCAATAGAAATTTTTAATGAAATTGTTGTAGATAGAGGTAACGCCGCATCGAGGTAACGGCGCAATTTTTCATGCGTGCAACGGGCTCCAACAAATTATAAGACGTTGTGACGTCAAAATATACACAGGATAGAGTATTAGGTTTAGTTATCTGGATAAAATAAGACAAAAAAATGTTTTCATTTCAACTGTATCTTATTGCCTTTAGTCTCAAAGGTGCAGGTAGCGGCAATTAAGTTTGGACACAGTATATTCAATTTCTAGTCCGTTCTAAACTTGTTGCCATATATCGGTCCCAATATCGATAGAAAATTATCGCCCATAACTTGACTGAACTGGATTTATACGAGCCAGTATTCGAAATTTGGTCCACGAGCTAGAAGCCCAGTGTGGTGAACCTAGGACTACAAAGTCTACAACTGACTTGTAGATGCTTGAGAATAGATACACAGGCGACCGAACGGTCTAGGTTTTTCCATAGTATTAATACACAATAATATACTGAGATCTTAGTTCTCTTTTCTGCCACTAAAAAAAAATATTAAATACATTGCTCGCTACATACTAATGTAAAAATCACACCCGCGAAACGGAGCGTAAATCAAAATAAGGATATAAATAATATGTCTCGATATTTACGTGACGATATATCAAACTATCTCTCGTGAATATTTGCAAAACGGTCAAATGCTTTATAGAACCATTCCATTATTCCTCATATATCTTGATATCGCGATAAATAAAATCCTTAGACAGTGAATGCTGTGTACTTTTTTGATATTATGTATTAAAATCAAGAATTAAGCTGAGTCTTTTCGAATATACCTTCACGCCTGTTATGCCTCGTCTCGCCGTTATGTTTACGTCCCATATGGAATAGGTTGCGAACCTATTGCCACATCGAGCACAAAGTTTTCAGTTATCGATACATATCTCACATAACTTCCGAAAATAATTTCGAAAAGTCATTGGTGTGAAGCCAGGATTTGAACCCGCGACTTCTAGATACAGAAGTGCTCGACCACTGGACCACCGAGACTGTACACATAACTTCGAGAGAGAAATTCTTACAAATCACTATCACATTAGTGGCAGGATTTGAATTCAGACTTCTTATATAGAGTCGGAGTAAACAAGCTCCAGGCTATCGAGACCAATCTATAACAACGAGGTTTTTTTTTTAATATTAATAAAAAAGATAGAAATGGCCCGCTCACGAACAACCCACGGGGACAATTTAGTACCATGAGCCATGGGACAGCCTGTGCCTGGTGCAGACCGGCGTCTACTTATAACAGTTTAATTTATTTGTCCGTTCCACCTTCTCTGAGAACTAATAAGCGCAGTTAAATTTTCTTTTACAGACATGGCATATTATTTGCAAAGCCATGCTTTTGCTCTTTAAAGACGTACCGAATATTAAATTCATAACTGATGATCTATAATTTAAGAGGAACTAGCGGTATTCTAAAGAAAAGAGTTTGATATAGCAAAATAGTCTCAAAAACAATTAAGCATTTTCAAGTCATACCTGAGTTGCGATGCATACATATTAATAAAAATGTAACTCAAACTTATAGTTAAAAAAAAAATCTGGTGCGCCATAATGGATTCAGAGTTTTGTCATATACATGTCATCCAAACTAAACGTGTGCACAAAATTTCAGCTTAGTCGGTTGAAGATATCTACTTCAAAATTGAGTTCAAAGATACAAACCCAAATTTCACATACATAACATACACCCAGTGCAAGCCAAGTAACAGCTTTTTAAAAAATAATTAAGTCTAGTCTGGTAAAGCAGTTGTGATAACCCGGGTATTGCAGATGTAGTGCACCATCACCCATATCCCATTAAAAATGCATATTTAAAAGGCCTTATCCAAACATTAAAAAAATCTTATATAGTTAATAAATTCGTGTTTTTTCAGCGTTATGATCGCGTTTTGTAAACGGTTACTTAACCTTGGTACTTCTTTTGGTGGGAACGGGGGTTTTTTGATTAATTAGTTCTGCAATATAATAGTTAGTTAACAACAATGTCTTGTCATGCATAACGATTCATAATTTTTAACCATCATGAATGACAAGTAGGTTATACATTTTAAATGTCTTTTTTTAGCAAACAAAGTTTCGACTTACTCAAGGCCAATTTTGTCCTTATAGTGACACTAACATGGTAAATAAGTATAGCAGAATATGGTATATTTTCAATGAATTCAATTAAAATTATCATTAGAATAACAAGAGATATATTGTAGCAGTATATTTTTAACTACTTTAAAGACTGATGAAATAAATTCCTATTTATAAAATGCGAGTAGGTATTCTTTAGGCAGTT
This sequence comes from Euproctis similis, assembly GCA_905147225.2. NCBI lineage: Eukaryota > Metazoa > Arthropoda > Insecta > Lepidoptera > Erebidae > Euproctis > Euproctis similis. Next base: position 9,188,788 of record LR990107.1, read on the forward strand.
TTTTATGGCATAGAAGAGAATAAACACGTAAGTGACTAGCAACCTGCAACAAACGTTAGGATAGGGATTGGGTCTCCGGTCTACTAAAACATGGCATCAGCTACTTGACTTCGCTTTTTATAGAAGTCGCGGTATTTCACTGGTGGACCATTTATGCAGTGAACTGCGTGTTTATACCGCTGTTAAAAAGTTTTATTATAATTCTGTATAATAACAGTAAAAAACCTAATCGAAATTGGTCTAGTATCTTTAAGCTGCATAGTCAATTCGAAGCCACGCTTCATAGAAAGTTGGCAGTTATCAAAAAGTCACAACACGTGTAAACAAAGAATATTTATGTTTGAAACATGCAAGAATTGAGAAATTTTCTGGTAATTGTACAACATTGAGTTATGGAAGTGATGCGCCAACCCCACACTTAACCTAGAAAGCTTTTAATAAAATATTATTACCCATGATGTGAACGCTGAAACCTAATTTGTGGTATTCACGTCGTCGCAGCTACACATCGTAGACGGCAAACGGATTGGCTGAGAATATGTTTTTTGTTTATGTCTCTTTCTTTGAGTCATTTCAATACTTTTATAAAAAAGATCAACTTATATTTTGCTTTTTAAACATTTTCATTTTTTTATAACATTTTGTCGTACACCGGACGCAATTTTCACTCGATATTTATCAGATATATCTTCCGAAAATAATATTGTTTGAATGGTTCAAATGCATAATAAATACATCTTATAGCAAATAGAAGTTCCAAAGTTACAATGATATTGATACCTTTCGGTGTCCCGGCCTAGGCACAAGACCGGTTAGCTATTTGACCTGAATCGCAAAGTTCTGACGTAATTTATCGAAGTGTAAAGTTGCCGTACATAAACCTAGGTCTCTGTTATAAATTATAACTTTTTAAAAACTATCAACTTAACAATAATTATGTTTTATTTTTAATATGGACGACCTCTTTCGCGACTGCCTTACGATACTATAACTTATAATTTATTTATTCTGTGGTGTTTATAATAGATATTTACATACATATTTATTTTTATTATAAACATAGGCAAACTTACGCCTGCCTCATTGGTGTAGGCAGAGACTTTGGATTTCCAAAAAATATGATCCGGACACATTTTTTTTTCACCTGATCCACAGTGATGCATGGTATCGAGAGGCAACTGCCAGAGAATAAGTTCTTGCCGAGCATCTTGTCATTTAGATAGTTTGCTTATCTGTGAAAAGTATTATAAAAAAAATATTTTGAAAAATGTATTCGTAAAATAAATATTTGAGTTAAAATCAATCTTAGATTTGCTAGAATCTATCCAGCTGTTTAGGCCGCAGGAAACTCCAAAGAAATGTTCATAAACACCGTCGAAAAGTGTTAATACACCTCCAGCGTGGTCGGGTAAGAACAATAAAACAATAAACACTAAATATCCTGATCATTAGATATTCGAAGTAAGTAATAAGGGTCCTTGTATCTCAAGTGTTTAGGAAATAAAAGTTAGATAAATTTGCTACGACCACGGTGGACTGCTAAACACCTCGGCACGTTGCCCCTATACATAACGACAAAGTTATTTTTTTATTTCTTAAGATTTTCAAAAGCGTATGCGCAAACTATAAACTCATAATACCTACACCGCATATTTATACAGTCATAAGAGATCACGTAGTAGGCACCTTCGCCGTAGTACCGCCGCGGAATTTAAATAAGCTCGGCTGGTTTCTGACGTTAAGTTAACAAAAATAGGTAGACAACATTGTCAAGACAAAACTCCCCCCATTTCACGGTTTTCTTTTTAGTGTCGATTTATGCTAACTAATGTTGTTGGGCTGTATTATATTCACGACGCTTGTTAAAACGTGATCGCAATTACAATATTTTAATATGGTTGTGTCGATCTGACATTTAACTAGGGTAGATTTGCAATAAAATTCCAGGTTCGATACCTGTCTCAAAATAAAATATAATTACAAATTAATATATTTGCAATAATCTAATATGGACACCGACAGCTGTTGGTAACTGTAACACTCGTACAAAAATTGCGTATGAAAAAGCGCCATCTGATAAAAATTTGAAAAAGTTAATACCGAACTAGTTTTGGCGCTGGTCTGTTTTGCTAGCGGTATTTCTTTAAACTGGCAGATGGCGTTGTAAACAAATTTTCATTGCGTTTTACTACACTGACACTCAATTCATCTAATATATATATCTAATATGTATATAAAATTCTCGAGTCTAGATGTGCGTAATTGAACTCCTCCGAAACGGCTTGACCGATTCTCATGAAATTTTGTGTGCGTGTCGGGTAGGTCTGAGAATAGGACAACATCTATTTTTCATCCCCCTAAATCACAAGGGTAGCCCACCCCTCAATTTTTTTTTTTAATTTTTCGACATATTTCTGTTTCTTATTTTTTTTATAAAACGGGATACAAAAATACATGCAACCCTAAATTTTCAACCCCCTACGATCAACCCCTATTTTTTAAATTTTATTTTTCGGCAAGACAACGTTTGCCGTTTGACATGCTGGGTCAGCTAGTTACATATAAGTATTTACAACATGATCTCTTTTTGTCAACAGTAACTTGTGGAGCTGACGATTTCCACTGTGACAATGGAAAGTGCATTGAATCTAGTCGACGATGCGACCGAGTATATGATTGCCCTGGACAAGAAGACGAAATAGATTGCGGTAAGTTTAAATTCGAAGATTAAAAGATGGCAAAGAAATTTGGCATTATAGATTGTTGATCACGAGGAGATGTGTTTATAAGGATCTAGTATCTACTGCACTCTACAATACTTTACAGAATACTTTTCGAATGTTGTTCTTTGTGAAAATTAGCAAATTCTGGATTTCAATTACCATGTTAGATTGCTACGTAATTAAGACATTGTTTTTTTTTTAAGTTTAATTAATTTACTTTCTTAAAGATTGTCAACCCGGTGAATTCCGGTGTACAACCTACGGTGATTGTATCGAAGAGCGCAAGAGATGCGACGGTGTACCACAATGCAGCGATGGATCAGACGAAGTCGGTTGTGGTAAGTATTCATAACCTCAGTTAGACTACATCATCAAAGAAACAAACAACATAGCATTTTCAAATTAATGAAAAATCTACTTCAAAATTTTCACAAGAATAACTTGTCAAAGAAACAACATCATATTATCCAAAAGTTAAAATTAAAAAATAATCTGCCAAATATTAACACAAAGCAAAGAGAACTAGTCGATTAAAAAGATAATAAAAAAAAAGATCAAATTGCATCAAATGATATTGGGCAATTTTAGAGATCAAAGTAAATAATAGTCGAAACTCTGCTCTCGCACGCTGCTATCTGGATTTTGTTACGGTAAGTGACACAGCTGGTTTCGTGGTCTGGTGATTATGCTTGCCACCACACCGGCAAATTTAGATGCTCAGACGGCACCTGTATATCGATACTTCTACGTTGTGACGGTTTTAAAGACTGTAAAAATGGTGGTCATGACGAGATTGGATGTCGTAAGTATCAACTTCGGTCTTACTAACTGGAAACGGGCTTTGCTTACTAAAAAAATAACATGATACTATACATATTTAAATTTATTGATAGATCTAAAGATTATATATTATTCAAATTGGATACCTATAAGCAAAAGCACGATATTAACAATGCTATTACTAATAATCTAACTTGGTATACAATAAGTATTGTATTTCGAAAGCATGCAGGCCAGACCAATGGCAATGCGATCATGGGAGCTGTATCAAACGGAAATATCGTTGCGATGGTCGTGTGGATTGTCCAACGGATAGGTCTGATGAACGAAACTGCATCGGTAAGAGAGTCACCACAATTTTAAATTCAATTTTACCCAAATTAGGCCACGGCACAAATTCACCAAACATTATCTATGTGCATGATATTATTGTATCAAAAATTCATCTCATTCAATCTAGTCATAAAGAACGGCTATTACAGTGGTCTAAGTTTTGCATGTATTTCCAGCAAATGGGTCGTTTAAATGCAGGAATGGAAAACTCATACCTGAATATTTAAGATGCAACCGCCAATACGACTGCCCGCCGGGAGATTTTTCCGATGAACAGAATTGTCGTAAGTCTCATTAAATTCAATGTCGTTCAATCGATACGTTCTGTTCTGTCTGATCTTTTTTCTCTATCGTTTTATTTCTTAATAAATAAAAAACCATTTCACGAAGCTTCTTCTTTTTAGGTATACCTATCTTCTACATCTAACATTGGTTTCCTGGTGATTGGTTTCATCATTCTCAAAACCTCGCTATCGATATTCTGATATCATATTCTTTTTATCTTCTTCATAGCTGGCTACATCTTTTTTTTCTTTCTTATTTTCTACATCACTATTATAGTCTTCTAATATAAATTCACGAAATCCAAATGAACGTATTATATTTTTGCCGGCCAGCATGTGGTGCGAGCGACTTCAGATGTGATAACGGACACTGCATTCCTGCAACCAAACATTGTGACAGAACGCATGACTGTCAGGACGGCTCTGATGAGCACCATTGCACTTATGGTTTGAATATTTTTCCAAATTTAATCATGAATTTTTTAAACAAATGTTTTATTTTTGTAAATTTTATTTCTTAAAATGTAATGGTGTAAATACGATACCTCCCTTTAGCATGCTTTATCAAGATTATAAATAGAATAGAGCTTTTATTATAGCTTTTTTATTATATAATAGTACTTATATATTCTTAACCATTTAGTAATATATGATTAATAACCTCATAAGTTCTGCTATAAATTTATTGTACTAAAAATGGATTTAGCCTGCACAAAACACTTTGCCAAAAGTGAAATGATAAAAGAAATTTACAACTTGCCAAAGCTTAAATCCTAGATGCCTACGAGGCTTCTGCTAAAATATATTTGTAAGTAATAAAACAATTTTATACTATTTAATTTAAAATAGAACTTGTGACTTTATTACATGGTATATTGAAATAGATAAGATTTTAAACATTAAATAATTATATCGAGAGATTGATGAACATAATATTATTATTTTAGATCTTTATTAACCGATATGGCTTTTTTTTTAATCTGTACACTGATAGAAGATTAGCCGATTGCGAGTGGGGTACTGGGAAAATCTTCTAGCAGTGTAAATGGTTTTGGTGCATTATTGCAACAGGCACAATTTGCATGGCTTATGAATATAATTGCAAGAGTGGAATGTGCGTGCAAGCTGAAGCGAGATGCAACGGAACCACGGAGTGCAACGACGGCACCGACGAGACAGGTTGCTCTTGCAAAAGGGATCAGTATCCATGTCGAGACGGTTCTTGTATAAATATTGCATTTCTTTGTAACGGTCGAAAAGATTGCAGTAACGGTGAAGACGAGTACAATTGCAGTAAGTATCGCTCAATACGTCTCTTGACAATGTCAAAATATGTATTAAGTTTATATTTTTTTGAAAATACAGTCAGAAATATTGAAACGCCAATCACAGGTAAGCCTAGCCTATCAGATCAACACTAAAGTCTGCGATTCAAATTTTAATAAAAAAAAAATTAATACCAACTAAAAGTTAATCGACTTATAAAATAGCTGTTGTCAATATTAGAAAAAATAAACCATGCTAAATTAATAATTTGTGTGTGGGTTCAAAATTAATCATTTACATTAATCTTTTTCATAAACTTTATAAAACACATGTTCAAATATATCCGTTTACGAGTAATCTCTAAAAAGTCTGAAAACAAATTTTGAGAGGTCAGTTTGCAGTATAAGCAATTACGTAAACTTTTTGTATTAATAGTTAGTTGTAAATGAAAATATTTATTACACCCAATATCATTAATATTTTAGTCTTTACACAGTATTTTGCTAAGCATGTGCTTGTATTTAGCATGAATTTAAAGCTCGATGCCTCAAATTGTAAATCAACTATTTTAGTATATTATTCAATGTGATATTTATTTTAAGTCTTTCGAACTATTTTATATATTGTAGAAATAAAGGATAACTTCAGATGAATTTTGCTGAATTTGTCCCGACTCTTCCAGGTTGATTGAGACCGAGTTGTTCGCTGATTTGAGGGTTATTTTTCAGAATCCATCTGCTCACCTGATCAGGTCACTTGCAATGGTGGTTCAGTTCTATGCGGGCAGAAGTGTAACAACATACCTGAATGTGACCATGGAGAGGACGAGGAGAATTGTTCAGGTAAATATGGATAGTAAAATAACTTAATATTTTTACAAATAAGTTACAAATCAGTCAGTTAATGATAACACCAAATCTACCATTTATATAGTTAATTTTTCATATAAGTCGTAAATTACATAGAAATAACTAGTGCGATAAAAATATTATTAGTTGGGCGGCAACCTACTGTTCATGAATAATCGATCTTTTAACTATGTAAATAATACTAGTCGTAAGTACTATTTGACTGAATGCTGATGATTTTAATGACATTTGTAGTGATATTGGTTATAGAATAAATGTCAAGATATTGGTATAGGGTTTATAAGGTTTTCAAAGTGTCACGAGTGAGTATTCCACATCAAAATAGTTAGTCGTTATGAAACTAGATGGCGCTGTGTGAATTGCGTACTAAACATGAAATGCTATTCATCTGAATTATATTTGTTATAATATAGTTTATCGCCGTTCAACTCCAGTGAAAGTAACACTTTTATGTATATTAATTATTTTGCGTTATTATTTATGACTGAATATTGTCTAAACGATTGGGCTAATTGTAATGAGATTTGGTGTGTGAGATTAGGTAGGTATTAGGTTTTTTTTTAAATTAAAGTAATAATTGAAACCTATAGGTGATTTTGAGCATTTTGGCCAATCGTACTTTTTCTATTTACTTGTCCTAATTTATGTATTTGCTTTCTCGATTTAGATGCGATAAATAAAATGATGCCTTATTCTAGAGCAACATTTTGCAGCGCATAGAATAGATTAAATTGGGTGTAATATATAGTGTTTGTATAGATTTATCATGCGAATATGCCTTATTGCCTATGCAAAAATGTATTTAAAGTATGTCGCTTGCTGTGCAAATTGACTATTACTGTTTCATATCTATGACAAGATGTGTTTTATTTTAAATATAAGAACGCAATGCGATTAATATTCGCGAGATTCATAACGAAGAATATTCAGTACTATGAAAGATATGGGCAGGGATTCATATGTGAAAATTAAGCTACCACCCTTTTAGATAAACAACAACCGCGCTATCAAAACTTTGCGCGCGAGATTAGAATTTAGATTTTTTTTTTATACCTATGCTGCCCACGAATATACAATTGCGCACCGATTTTTAATCGCATTGCGTACTTCTTGCTTGCATTTTTTTTAGTAAAACGTTTTTTGTCGCGCGAATATAAATCGCAGTGTGAATTGTGTAAACATTTTATTTATTTTACTTGTATTTTATTGTAAGTAATTAAACTTATCGTGTTATGTTTAAGCTTGCGCGCATCGTTGTGACGACAAGTGTATCCTGGCTGATCAGGTTTGCGATAACCGCCAAGACTGCTCTGATGGATCAGACGAGGACCAGTGCCAATATTGTGACAGAGCCGATGACTTCAGGTAACTTGACAATTTATGGACACTCGTTTCATGATATTAAGCCTATTTTTGCGTCTTAAAAAAGCTCTAAGATTGCTACTTGCGAATTGGTGTTACCTCAGCGAAAAAAAAAAACAGCTTAGCGATTGTTAGTTTCTTCGCGCCACAGCAGATTCTAATTTTATATTTCGTTTAAATATAATATAGGTTATATTAATATACACTTTTTCGTTTTCATTTTAGATGTGGGTCCGGCGAATGCATACCCTACTCCCTGAAGTGCAATGGCATACCCGAATGTGCTGACAGCAGTGACGAAAATTACTGCAATCAAACGATGACTACAAATAATGGTGAGATTTTATAAAAATTCCTTACTTATTTAATTATATTTTAATATTATAAAAGAGCGTGAAACTGTAAAAAATTTCAACCGACTTTATATTATAATGAAATATTAAAATTGTACGAAACGAAATTGGGAATAATTAATTTCACAAATAAACAAATGTTACCATAAAAATAATATTTGGTGTATGCATTGTATTAAATTCTATTATTTTTTTCAACAGTTTTTTTTTCATTTTTTTTTCATAGCACAATGCCTTCCAGAAGAGTTCCAATGTTTATCAAATTCTGTGTGTATCGATATTCGATTCTTATGTGACGACAGGAAAGATTGCATTGATGGATCTGACGAGTTGAACTGCCGTAAGTATTTTTCAGTCGTTAATTCGAAATAATCATCTAAAGAAATACGAGTAAATAAAAAAGACCAGTTCAGCTGGTTCGGTGGAAACCGAAGACATACATAAGCAGGAAATATTTCAGCTTATAGAAATCTATTAGGGCTATTATGACGGGTAAACGTCGTATCGCAATACTAAACGACTAGCTGATCCGACAAATATTGTTTTGCCACGTAAGCAATAAATTAAAGATTATACTAAAAAAAATTTCTAGCCTAATATACTCCTTGTTACACTAATGACAATAAAAGTCCCGTCAAAATCGGTTCAGCCATATGAACGAAGTAAAAAGCTGTTATTTCAATATTACAAACAGATTAGTCACAATTTGATTTATTTGTTTATTATGTATAGATATAGACAATTTTACAGAAGACCCGTTTCGTTGCCTATTTTTCATACAAGGGCTCGACCATTTTCGGCTTTTTAGAACATATTTTACATAATAAATAGGTAAAGAGGTTGTTTATTCATCAAATTACATAACAACTAATTAAATTTAAAATATTAATCTTTTCAACCCTTAAATATTGTTTCCTCATTACGTACTTTTTGAGCTTAAACAAAGTAATTTCTGAAATTTATGACAAATATTGCCAGTAAATGGACTTGAAACCAGGACCGTAAGCTAAATTGTGACGTCGCTCTAACCGACTAAGCCTTACTGAGATATGAATCAATGTTATACTCAAATTCAACTTAACGGCATCTATTACTTTTATTTTTTGTTTACGAATTGCCGAACGTCCAAATCTTAATTATTATTGCCTGAATCTCAATATATCATGGGCCGTTCTTTGAATCAGAGCTAGAAATAAAATAAAAAAAAACAAAAACAGGTAATCAGTACGCTTCTGTCGATATTAATTCACTTAGTTTTATATTAAATATAAATACACTGCCACGCTTATAGAATTTATATTAAGCACATCACCGTTGATCTATTATATACATATGCACTTACGATTGAAGAACCTTTAAATACTAAAACCTTTTAATATTAGCACCACGCACCTTGCACCAGATTCTAAACTGTCTAGTAACACATTACAACTATCTGTTAAAAAAAAGCATCCTAATTTTTCACAACGAAATTCAAACTTAGATATTTAAGTGTTGTATTAGTAGATGCGGTATTCATTATGAAAGTATAATGATAATTATTATTACTGTTACACTCAAGAAGTGATCCCTTGATGATATTATTTGTGAATAGCTGACCCAGTGAAGTTTGTTACGCCTCGGATGCAAGAAACGAATAAATATTTTTTTTTTCCAAAAAAAGTAACCTTATTGCGACAGTTAAAACTATAAAAAAAAAAATTCGCATACGCACCGTACATTTATATTCATAAGCAAATATAGTATAAAGCAGTTATTTCAATATTCCAAACATACACTTAATATATCATATGTATAGATAAGAAATGCAAAAAAAATGGGTTTAAAATTAATCACCGTAAGTATATTAATCATCATTTGATCACTCCTTGAAGTAGATTTAGACATAATTTGATTATCGTATCGTGGGTGTTCAGTTTGGTACATGACGAGAGCATCAAGATCTCCAATGATGAGCTGCCATGAGTCTGAGTTTACCTGCTACGACGGCCATTGTATACCCCACTACAGGCGATGCGACAATTATTACGACTGTTCAGATTTCTCTGACGAACAGAACTGTTATAACACCGGTATCTTTGTTAAATGTATATATATATAATAATAATATTGCCACGTCTGTCTGTAACTATGAAATAGATTATCCCGTTATTAGACATCGTCGATATTAACTATATTATTTATGTTTATGTTATGTAGAAATTGCATGCTACATGCCCTACGCCGACCCCAAGTGCTGTTTGTTTTGTATGTACTAAACTATATACATAAAGAACAACACAAAATGTATTGACGCTTATAATACAAGAATATAGATTTCAGTAATAAAAAAAAAATATCAAAAATGACATTAAAGCTTAAAACTTGATTTCCAAAATTACGAAAATAAGTTATGTGTGTTATAATAAGTTATGTGTGTAGACTGCGATGCAACACCGTGTTTTTTATTGGTGTCCTGTAATGTTCGGCGGAACCTATTGCCATAAATGATGCACAGTTTTGTCTGGTATCGATATTTATCACACATGACTTCCGAAAAGTTGCCAAAATGTAGCCGGTGACGCGATTCGAACTCGTGACTTTTGCATTTATAAACATGCTACTGAACCACATCGTAATAATAAAAATTAAATATTCGTTTACTGATGTTACATTACCTTGTTTACATATTTAGAATCGTAGTGAAGGAAATATATATATATTTTTTATATTTTGTGATTGTAAAATTGTTAAATTTTCCCCGTTTTTCTATTTAATTTAACGAACACAGAAATGCGAGTAAATTTTTAATTTTCGACTGAGTGTAGTAATTTCCTATATATTTTCTTCTATCTTCCAATTCTGAAATAGTTTTTGGCAAACGTACAATCGATATTATCACACAAAAATAACACACAGATATTTTTATGGCAAATATTGGAACGCGAATTAATAACTGTAAAGTTTAGCTTTAGTTTAAAGTTTTAAGCAAAAGTACTCACTCAGTTTCCGAACTGGTTGATGAGTTGTTTCGCTTTATATTATTAAATTATGCAACTTTTTATTTGCAACAATAAAATGGTAATCTAGAATTAGATATATATTATCAAAAATAAGCTATATATTTGTCTAATTTTATATTTTTTCTAAATAATTTTAGAATATTCAAAAACCAAAAATACTTAAAAAATACCGCATCTGTTGAGTGTTGCACGTTTACAAGTACATAGTTATTTATTATCTGTAGTATTTAGATTAGATTTCTTTTTTACTTCATAGTTGTAATGAATTAGTAAGTAGGTATAAATATGTCGGTATAAATTATATTTAACTTTTACACACACTGGACTTATTGTCAACCGCATCCTTGAAGTCCGTAAAAAATAATAGCCAGACAGTCATGGATGGTTTTCTTTACTCAAGAACCAAACCTTAACCCCAAAGACCGATAACATTTCAATACTATCCTATTAACTTTGGCTCAACACCCTTTCGTCCAGTCCAACTTCTTTACACTGTTCTGTTTTTCTGCCCAATTTTCTTACGCCATGTGCTCCTCTAATGCGAAAAGCCTTTCATCCTTTAGCTATCCGCAGGCATTATAATAAAAATTAAAAATATATCGTAACTACAAATTTGGTCGTCAAAAGAAATTCTTCTTATCCTTGTTATCATTTCAACAATAAAAGACAATTAATGAGCAGAAACTACAATTCATCGTCAAACTCGCACCCCCGATGATGAATTTTATAAATCAAGTAAATGGGATATATTAGTTCATTAGGTACATTAGTTTATTAAATTGTGTATTTACTGATTTTAGCTATGTAGATATGTACTAGGATATTCTTGCATGTTTTTAGACCTTTCTATAGTAATTCTATTTCTGCATGTATTTATTACATTTGATTTAAATTTATTTGTAGCCTGCCCAGCTGACAGTTGGCAATGTCGTGACGGTTCTTGTATAGCAACAGCCCGTTACTGCGATGGCAATCAGGATTGTTCGGACAACTCCGACGAGATCGATTGCAACTGGAGCACACAAAGACCATATGGAACACCGTCAGCAAGTCCTGATCTGATACCATCAACAACCGCGAATATATATCCGGATAACGGTTACCCAGACAACAGATACCCTAACAACGGTTACCCAGACGGTCCTAGCAGTAAGTAATTACATAGATTATTTTTCTTGTTGCCTATTTATTCCTCTTTAACTATGTAATCCAGAACGGATGCAAGGATAACGGTTGATGATGTAGTGCTGGGACAGCTGAATGAAATTGTATATCTTGGATGCGCTTTTAGCAGGGATGGAAGGTACACCGCGGATGTAGAAAGACGAGTGGCGATAGGAAATAGCGTAAACGGAGCGTTGGGTGCAAAAAAACATTAGCAGAAAAGCCCAGCTAGCAATCCACAATGCAGTCCTGATCCCAACGCTAACTTATGGAAGCGAGAGCTGGGTATGGCAGAGTGTGCATGAAAGTCGAATAAACGCGGTAGAAATCTGCGCAAAATCTGCGGAGTGACTCTCGCTGACCGCGTAGAAAACAAGGTTTGGCGTAAAGTTATGTATGTGTGTATGTATGTAACTATATACTCTATAGCTATCACTTCGCAGTTTCATGAATACAGGCTTTTTAAGGAATATATAGATAGTTTAATGTGTACGGTTATTGTGAAAGTAAAGTTTCTGGGGTGTAAGAATATGTTTTATTATATCTTTTGAATTTAAACTTTGTAGTGGGTAATAGGAGTCTTACGCCCGAAATCTGAACCGCCACTCAAATCTGACAATCAATAAAGTGCTACTTACTGCTCAAATTTGACGTATTCTGTCTAATGTGACAGCTACTTAAACGCTTAAGTAGTAAAAACTTTTAGGCTTTCGCGTTGCATATTACTCAGTGATAATGATGAACGGGAATTAACGCGACACTGTTTTAGGTAAACAAATATTTACCTTGATTAGCTTGACGTTTCGGCCAGGTTGCACTGGCCGTGGTCACAAGCAGACTGCGCTTAAGTAGTGCTTATATATTTGAGTGGCGGTTCAGTATTCGGGCAGTAGAAATTAAAACTTATAAATATGCGTGCAATATGCTTTAAGAAGAGGTATCTAATATTTTATTGCTAATATATTTCAAATCGAACCTTTACAATAAACGTTCTTATATACTTTATAGAAAGTACATTTTTCTATTAATTTAAATAATTTGTAATATTGTTACAAACAATATTTTTAATTTTGATTATGATATTTTTTCCAGCCAATGCACCCGGCTCTGACGACGGTAAGGTTTATTTATTTAATTGAATATATGGAATAGAACTGTCTAATCTGATATTTGTATGCAATCGAATAATACTTTCAAGAAATTTTGTGCGGTACGTCGCACTCAAGTATTATTCGGCCATTATATTAAGATCTTTTGCTGTATTTAATGATTAAATATTTCTATTAAAGAAGCAATAAAGTAATTGGTAAAAGTTTCGTTTAGTTTGATACTTTTAAGTGTACATGAACAGAATCACGCAGCATATAAATACAGGGGTATGAAAGGACTAGGCCTCTCCATAGTATTAATGTACAGAGTAATAAAATAAGATCTTAGTTTTATTTTCTGCCACTGAGTGCGCTAGAATTTTGGGCACACCGATGCATACGTACGCACGTCGTATTTAAACAAAGCTGTCAACACAACTTCAACAAAATTTCCCGCGTAAGGATTTGAACGAGTGCTTTTCTAAGAATGGCGCCATCAACCGGCGATTTTTTTTTCCTAAATTGAGACCATCCATTCAACAATACACAATACTGTTAAGTTAATAATGAACGGATGCCTCGCGCGTGGGTCGTTAACCGTCCTATCCCAAAAAAAATAATACGAGGAAAATATATTTAGATAGAGTTTTTTTTTCAGATGACCTGGGTATTGAAGCATGGAATATTCCCAGTCGCTACCCTGATAATAGTAATAGTGAGTTATAATAATTACACCGGGATAGAAAACTAACAAATGCTGTTTTCCAAGAAACTTAAAAAATACTAACTAAATGTTATATACTCGCTAATCCCTCCATCAAATATCCCAATTCATGGATTTTACGGAATTATACGGATTCTGTATTCCTGTATTCTGTACAATGTTTATGCAAAACTTTATTGGCGTGGAATTTAATAAAATAATTTTCACTCTTATCGCAAGAACTATCCTGCTGGCATAATTCTTTTAAAACCAGCGTACTTTATTGGTCTTTTTGCCTTAGTTTTGAAAAAATTTCAGATATTATTTTAATATTATTATAATCTTAAACAGATGGCCAGGGTGGTAATAACTGGGATAACAGTAACAACTATCCCGGCACTGGTCGTCCCTGTAAGTATCAAATTTTTATTTTACTTAAATTTTACTTAAACGACATAGAAACGCATAAGGTATTTTAGACTCTTTAATTATGCCTGAAAAATAACGATATTTTATATAATTATTTAAATAACAGTGAAAAATTAACTAAATAATAATAATAAAATATCTGTTGTATTTTTCAGTTGAAGCACCCGGAACCGATAACGGAAGTGAGTACTAAGTTATTACTTGATCCTTTGGTAAACCAGTGTAACATGAGTAGGGTTTTTAATATTTTGTAATATTTTTTTTAGATACTGGCAATCCGCCTGCCTGGTCGTCTGGAGGCCAGGGAGGAAGTAAGTACCAAAAGTTAATAAATTCATCTCTGATACTCCAAATCCGTGCAGTTCAACGTAAAGTGGGTGATGCCGCGTTTCGTACAATGAAAGAGATATTCGGACCCGCACACCCTCCGCCTGCTCTCCCCATAACCTCCCATCTTAGGCCAGCAACGCAACTGTGGCGTTCCTGGTATTACAGATGTGCATGGGCGGTGCTAGTCGCATTTTATCAAATGTTCAATGGAACTCCTGGTGGAATGCGACTCATTTGCCTCCATTTCCGATAAAAAATGCTATACCAATTAAAAAAGAAATGTATATTTAGATAATAGCAAGGCAAGCCTAATTGCCAAAGTTTTTATCAAATATCATAATACCAATGCAATTGTTAGGTCCGTGCAACGCTAACCAGTGGCGTTGCGAGAATGGTCCATGCATTGATGTGAGGAGGCGTTGTGATGGACATATTGACTGTCCATTTGACCTCAGTGACGAGTTCGATTGTCCCATTGGCAGTAAGAACATTATAACTGCAACGAATGCCGCCTTATAATCATTGTTAATATTTAACATAGACGTAATAACAATAGACGTAATATTGTTAATATTTAACATAGACGTGTCATCATGTAGTTACATCCCTCTATATAAATGCAAATAACCATTTTATTTTCCGTGTTTGGGAGTATATCTGGCAGTTTTTCTTTCATCCTTTGATTACATAAATTCGGAATCTGCTACCATGTATCTATAAATTTATCCAAATTGGTTACAATATGCCCATGATATAAACCTTGAAAAATAAGAGACTTCAACTCGGTCCCAAGTTTCTCTATTTTTTCAATCGTTAACTAACTTTTCTGTACAGTTAATATTCATTTCTTTCTTGTAGTTGTATTTTTTATTTTATTTTCTGTTCTTGTAAATTTTACTATCGTAATTATTACAGAAGTAAGTTTACTCCCAAACTTAGCTTTTAATATTTTAATATTAATCCTCTAATAATGTTTAGTTAATAAACCATATTACGACTAATAAAACTAGTATGTACTTGTTTTAACAAAAATACAAATGAATTTTATAATGTTTTACGAATCTTTCAATAATATATTTATCTGGGAATTAAATTATCCCGACAACACGACCGCTCACTGTCTCCAAGTTCATTTAAATTCAGACTGATATAGGTACTGGGATGCTAGATAGTTTAAAAAAGTATAACCTATTGAAGATTTTTGGCATGGTTTAAAATTTGAAGATAACTATTATTTAAAAATAATAAATATACGCAGTATATATTTCAAAACATAACACATCGCTTAGCGCAGTCGACAATTATTGATTTCCATAAATTTGTAACTAATAAGATAATATTTAGATTTAAAAAAAAATTAACAAAGAATTGTAATTATATATATAAACTATATTTCTTTTCAAATATACCTATATAGATGCCGATGAAAATTCCGTGATGAGAAACAATCATTGCCTTATAAACACTAAAATAAAAACTTTATTTGGTCCAAATGGTGTTTTTTTTCTGGATTACTTAGTTTATGCAGTGAGTGCTCACGTAAATACGTAATATCTTATAAAAATTGGCATGTAATTCGCCTAGAATTTAATTGATTTATTTTGAACTGATGCAATTTGTAAATACCTAAAAAACAACATACGCCACCTAACACTTAATAGTGTAACCCAACTTGATATTATGCAATTAACGTTATTGTTTTTTTAACTCGAACTAAAAAAAGTCAAAGAGCATGTCAATATTTATATAATTGTCATTGATTTAAAACTAAACACAAATAAATATATTAGCCAATATTTATTCAAATCATTGATAATAATAGAAAATAAGACAAGTAGGTACTTCTCTTTCTCACTTCTATCTCTCGTAATAAGTACATTATGTTCTTGTCTTCCAGGTCCACGTGCATTGAAATTGATGACCTATCCATCTGCACAGACTGTCAGATATGGTGAGTACAATACATTATTTTTATACTAATCAAAACTTTCCTGTTAATTATTTAATTACCTTGAACATACAGATAAACATTCGTTTCAGTACTAAATTGATCCACACATAAAAATACCAGGTACTTAATTCAGACATGACATATGAGAACTACAAATTAGATGTTCGATGTGTCCACTTGATATTCTTTTATCTGAATTTCACTTCATCTGATGGTAAGCATCATTGCAATCGTCAGATGCACTGACTTGATACAACAAAAGACACTTAAACACACAGCCACCATTAATTTGTTGGCAAAGATCTTGAGAGGCAATTCATTAACTTGGATTACGTACTTTTTGTTTTAGAATTTAATAGAAGCTATATTTATAACTTACAGTAATTATCGGAGTTTAAAATTCAAACAATTATTCCTGTAATGTTTTATGTCCAAATTTATATATTGCACCATTTTACTTTTTTTTTTACCGAAGGCAAGGATATACAGGTGAGACAGCGAAGTGCACTGATCGTGCTTTCAGTAATAACATTATTTGAATTATTTTAAAAAATGTATCAAATCGTCCAGAAACACCGTGGTCATCTCATAACGTGTCAAATCTTTTCAATATAAATTTAATTAAACATATTATATCAGTGATATCTTAATATATAGGAAATATTAATACAGCAATGGTTACCCCATCTTCGGTTGCCACTGTTTAGTTTTATTTCACATATAAAAATTTTTACGATAAGTAAATCTTATTGAAGAAGAGTTTTAATGTTTTATGAATTGTTTGAAGAATTTGGGAATTTTAAGAATTATGTTTTGCATACAGGATTTTGCGCTTACTTCTATTACTATACTATGACGGGCCTCGTGGCGCATTGGTAAAACTACCTACTGGAGCAATGAGGTCGGGGGTTCGATTCCCACCCGAGCACAAATATTTGTGACAAACATGAATATTTGTGTGGTGTCTGGCTGTTTTTCTATGTATTATAAGTATATATTTACAAAATAAAAGTATATAATAATATCTATTAATATCCGTTATCTAGTATCCATACCACAAGCATTTAGTTGCTTAGCTTGGAACTAGAGGGCGCTGTGTGTATTGCGTCTAAGATATTATTATTGTTATTATTGTATTTAACAGATTAGTTATTAGGCACCCATCTCATTGGGTTAATAACTATGCGATTCCTTCAGAATACGCTGGGTACATCAGGTATTTAGGATTATTTGAAATATAATAACATAATAAAAATTATAAGAAAGAGTATTTGACACATGAGTTTCTTGCTGGGTTCTTCTCATGATAACCCGGACACTTAGAATCGGGTCAGTTGGTATTCCAATGTCGTGGCGATGACATAAGCATTTTTATATTGAAGCGGATGTAATTTTCCCAGGCACACTTCTATTTAGTCAATTTAAACTATATACATATACCTAAAGTATACTTTGTTATAATTTGTCAATTTTAAATGTACCTTTGTCCTTAAGGACTTTTGGGTTGTTCATTAGTTATACTATGCGACTATAATATACAAAGCTTTTAGCGATACTTCAGTAGGAGGATAAATTTATTGACAAATCCCTAATTAAAATATCGTCGCAAGTATTTTTCCCAATTTCCAGTGACCAATAATAAGTGTATTTATTCTTTTTCATGGTGGTGGCACAGCTATTGCTGGTGAGTCGGTCTGCCTGTTTTTATTATGGGCAAAATGATCATTAACCATGGGTTTTTAAATAACACGTTAATATTACGATATTATTTTGTCATATTTATTTTGAACACGCACATGTATATACATATTTTTATACATACATTTATATATACCATGGGGTTTTTTTAACTTGTTTTTTTTTATTAACATCGGCTTATGACAATTTTGAGTTATTGTTTTATTATTGATTAAATTGACTGAGTTAGTCAGAGTGATATTTAGAGATTGTAATGTTTGTATGTATGTATAATGTATTAACACATTATACATACATACATACATTAAATATTACAAAATTTTTTTATAAAACTCATACATTTCATCTGACTTTTACCGTTTTATGTGCATGGTGAATTTTTTTATGAATAATCTAAGTAATTATGCTATATCTAATAATTATAATTACATTTTTTTTCTCTTGAACATAAACTTTATTATATTTTACAGAAATTCAATTATTAACTCATCTGTTTGTTAATTTATAATCTATTACTATACGATATTATTTATTTATACTCATTGGGAAATACTATTTTACTTTAGATTGCACGATGGGTGTCACCATATTAGTAGTAATTATCATCATCATTACATAGTATATCTAAAACAAAGTCACTTTCCGCTATCTGTCCCCTTATATGCGTATATCTGTAAAACTACGCAACGGATTTTAATGCGTTTTTTTATAGTTAGGGGGTGTCAACTGTCAACGGGGTGCTTTTGATCTAAAATTCATATATGATGTAAAGAAAAAATGATAATTTTCGAGATTAGCAATTTAATTGCAAACGTTGGCTGAACCCTAAGTGATAGATCAAAACAATGTTCTACATTATTTAACACCTGCAGAAGGTCTACAAAAAAGTCCGCGAGGGCATATATCTCTTAGGGATAACCCACAATGACCATTTTTATTTTATTACTTTTTACGAGAAATAATAGCTTATTTACGAAGCGATTTTCAACATTACAGCATTAATTTTCATGCAATTAAGTGTCTTAAATAGATTGAGCATGCAATATAAATGATCCTGGCCCTTTACAGCATGCAATTTATACAAATATTTTCGAAGATATTGCAGTATTAACATATCGGGACAGCCGTTAAAGCTGATAAATAGCACAAATTGAACCTCATGATATTCAAAATTTACTCATTGATTACTTTTTATGCGGAACACAGTTCGCCGGGTCAGCTAGTACTTCATATAAATTAAATAATAACCGAGAACAAATACGTATATCATTATTTATCATTCTCATTTCTCATATCACTGTTGTTATTATTACATATTATCTATATTAAAGGTTTGAATTTGTGCACGACATATATTTGCGTCAGAGTCAGTAGACTCAGGGGGCTATCTGTTATAAAACTATTGTAAATCTAAAAGAAAATATGTGTCCATAGGTGGTGATGTGGTGTTCCAATGTCGTGATGAGGGACCACAAAGAGCCAACGTTAAATGGCGCATGATTGGAAGACCTATAAAAGAAGGATCTTTAGATGTTAGGGGAAGATTGGAAATGTTCGGAGTTACTGTAAGTGTCTAGTTACCGTGACTTATGTACATACATTGTTACGTCTTTAAATATATAGCACCCCGCTTCTGAATCAAAAAGTTGCGGGTTCGATTCCTGGCTCACACCTATGACTTTTCGAAATTAATTTCGAAAGTTATGTGTGATAAATGTCGATGACTGAAAACTTTGTGCCCGGTATAGCAATAGGTCCGCCATCTATTCATCATTTGGGACATTTCTTGTTACTGTGTCTTGCTTTTATTATTATTCAGTAATGATATACTTGTTTTCGCCAATTAGTTAATAGAACATACAAACAAAATTTATGAAAAAAATACTAAATAATTTATTTTATTTATAATTATATAAGTAAATTTTAAATAATTTACAGGCGGCTGACAGTGGCGTGTACATTTGTGAAGCGGAAGACTTCAGGGGACAACCAGGGTCTCAAGCCAGGGTTACACTTGAAGTTGAAAACGCTCGTAAGTAAATTTAATTCCTTTTCTTCTTAAAATGATTCTAAAATAGAGTTCCGTGTTATTTGATAAAGTCTATTCTATTCTAAATATGGATATCTACCACATAGAGATGTGTTACGAGTTCTTCCCTCTGTTAAGCAGACGCTAGTTTAAGACCTTGTCTCAACACCGTGTTCACAATAAAATAAACTTTTATTTTCAGCTATGACTCACAGACCTCCGTTCCAGGCCTGCCAACCTTATGAAGCAACATGTGGTAACGGTCAGTGCATTCCTAGAGCCGGTGTGTGCAATGGCAGAGTGGATTGTAGAGACGGATCTGACGAGGAAAATTGCCGTGAGTTTATTAATTTACGAAATTAGTTCTTTACACTTTGTTGTTTCACTGGCGGAAAAGAAAAAAAACAATAATTAATTTAACATACCGGGTATTTTCAAAAAAAGTTCTTGGCGTAAAACCTAGCACCTTTTTAACCGACTTCGAAAAAAGAAGGATATCAATTCGTCTGTATATATAATTTTTTCCGACGCATATCCCTAAGACATCACTATTACATAACAAAAACACCAAACTCGCATACGATTGCCTTCGATTTCTCCTGGTTTCCATCACAAGATCCTGACCTGGTGAAAATGGGACCATCTCGAAAGTAAACAATATCGAACAAGAAAAAAAAATTTAAATCCGTTCACAATTGACGAAAATATCGGTGAACAGACATAAAAAAAAACCTTGGTTAAAGACCCTATTGTATTGCACCGACTTCAATAATGAGATAACTATAAAAATATTACAATTGTATGTTAATATATATTACAATTGTCATCTATTATTGAAGTAGGTTCTGGTTAAAATTTACC
Organism: Euproctis similis; assembly: GCA_905147225.2. Taxonomy (NCBI): domain Eukaryota; kingdom Metazoa; phylum Arthropoda; class Insecta; order Lepidoptera; family Erebidae; genus Euproctis; species Euproctis similis. The sequence goes on from LR990107.1 coordinate 9,210,013, forward strand.
CCGTATTCGATTTTGCCGTGTGACTTTGACGGCCGCGCATATCTTACAACAGACTACGTTCCTGAGGCTGGCACCGACTGCAAAAATAAGTGACATTTGTAAATATTTTCATATTTATCTCTAAGACTTTCGCGAATCACGTTCATGACATTAAACCAACTTTTAGGATTATATCGCGTACTTTTTGTTCATCACTCGTGAAATGATCTTTGTAAAGAGTTCGAAACGTCGGGAAATAAATATAAATTAGTAATAAATAAACGCGATATAATCCTAAAAGTTGTTTTAATGTCAATATTTTAATAGTTAAAGATTACTTTACATAAGTATTACGTTTTATATATTGTATTAAGTACACAAATTAGTAAGTTCCCTTATTTATCGCTTTTTATTTATGAAGGTACTGTTTTCATTTACTTAAAGATCTTGTGATTTACGTTTCCAGAAGTCGGTTTAACTTTTTTTTTAAAGTAATCTTATATAAACAGGTTTCTATTTAGTGACATTCATTTTAAACTTTAACCTAACCTTTTAGACTGTGTAAAGTACCTCTAGAATATAGAACTGTTTGTTTAGTTCCATTGGTAGGTAAATTTTTATGCTCCATCAAATACCACAATCAATATAATTAGTGAAAGAGATTTAATAAAGTCTAGTTCCTACATAATAATGATCGCTAGTTATTATACTATTTAAAAAGGAGTTATGATCTGCCTACTTAGATTATAGTTTCTAATATAAAAACGTTTTAATTTCAACTTCTCCAGCTCTACAACGCTATGTGTACCTATCGGTGGTCTCAGTCTCGGTGGTCCAGTAGTCGAGCACCCCACTTCTGAATTCAGCGGTCGCGGGCTCGAATCCTGGCTCACACCAATAACTTTTCGAAATTAATTTCGAATGTTATGTGTAATAAATATCGATGACTGAAAACTTTGTGCCGGATATGCCACTGCCTACACCTTCAGGTAGAAAAAGGCGTGAAGTTATGTTATGTTATGTGTACCTGGGTCTGTGGAGTGAACGTTTAAGTAGCTTGTACTATATAACTATCATTTTGTTGTATTCAGATCACGAAGGTATGTGCGAACCGAATCAATTCAAGTGCGGTAATCGTAAGTGTGTTCTCAAGACGTGGATATGCGACTCGGATGACGACTGCGGTGATGGTAGCGATGAAGAGAATTGTGGTCTGAAGGAAGAAGGCAAATGTTCACCAGTCGAATTTAGGTGCCAATCACAAGGCCAATGTATTCCGAAGAGTTTCCACTGCGACGGGCAAAGCGATTGCCTGGATGGCAGTGATGAAATTGGTTGCTGTAAGTATTATTGCTCCGATCGCCATCAATATTCTGAAGTTAATATCCTATCCATGTCATTTTTTTAGTTTTTTATATTTGTTATAATATGTCATTAAATTTGTAGTACCTGTGCACGTGACATTACCACCACAACCTTCGAATGTAAGACTGAATCCTGGCGATACACTGATACTAAGATCTGAAGCGGTTGGTGTTCCTGTTCCTTTGATTTCTTGGAGGTTGAACTGGGGACACGTGCCAGCCAAATGCACATACACTAGTGAGAACGGAATAGGCATACTAACATGTCCCAATATGCAGGTGAGTCAGCAAATATCAATTATCATCAGAATTTCTAAAAAAAAAGGGTAAGAGTGACGGAGTAGAAGTAATAAAGAGTCCGATGGTTCGGACATGTAGAAATAATGGATGATGCAAGATTGACTAAGCAGATATAGAATGAAAAGCCGATGGATGTAGGAGTCGAGGACGGCCAAAACACACATTCCTTAACCATATAGAACGTGTTCTAGAGGAAACTGAGGTTAGGAGCGTCAAAAATCGACGCGCGTGCATGAAAAGAGTTATGAAAGTTAACGAAGCGAGTGAGGTGTGTAAGAATCGTGCCTTATGGCGCTCCGTTCTCTCTGCCTACCCCACAAGGTATTTGGCGTCAAGTTTTGTATGTATGTATTTAAAAAAAAAATTGAGCTTGCAATTTTAAAAACACTACATGCATTGTGATGTCTCGGTGGTCGAGCGGTCGAGCACCACGGTTCTGATTCAGAAGTAACACCAAACCAGAACCAATAATTTCTCGGAATTTTTTTCGAAAGTGTTATGTGTTATAAATATCGATGTCTTGCAACTTTGCGCCCAGTGTATGGCAATAGGTTCGCCACCATTTGGAACGTAACATAACGATTCGTCGGGTCGGAGCTTAACAGGCGCTTTGAGCAGAAAAAGGCGCGAAGTTATGTTATTTATGTTGTTATTTGTTTGTATAAGAACTGAGAACATTAGAGAAAAAGTGAATACATATAGCATTATGTTTCAGCCCGAAGACAGCGGAGCCTACTCTAGCGAGGCCATCAACAATAAGGGTGCAACATTTGCAACACCGGATGCAATCGTGATTGTGAACAAAACTGACCTTTGCCCCCGCGGATATTTCAATAAGTAAACCTACTTTTTGTTTACATAATATCACTATTATTTTTTGTTCGTCTCCGCAATACAATATATTTATGAAATATCCAAGTGTTATTAATGCATTGGACATAATGAAATCAATTATAGATAATTATAGCATATTATTTGCACCAAACGGAACAACCAAAAGAGGGAGACAAAAATATTAATAATAATAAATCAATAAAACTAGTAAATAACACAAAAAATAATGCATGTACCAATATTTCACAAATGCATGAAATATTATTATTTCTTTACAGTGAAGCGCGTTCCGAGAACGAATGTATCCGTTGCTTCTGTTTCGGCAAGTCTACACAGTGTCGCAGTGCTGATCTGTTCACATACAATATGCCCATGCCTTTAGGAGAGGGAGGCACCAGACTTTTAGGTGTTAGGGTATCACCGAACGGCAATGTTACCATTGACACACAGCCTATTACTAACCAATATTACTATCAGCCACTCAGGAATGGTGCCACGGTAAGTTCTATTCATTTATCACTGTTATTTTACAAAAAATAGTACCGAAGTGACCATAGCTTGTGTATTGCTAATTTATTTTATAAATGCCAATAATTACAGGTCACCAAATTCGGGGATGTCTCGTCTAGGTCAAACTCTCATCCATACTTAACACTCCCGGAGACATACAACGGTAACCAGCTCAAATCTTATGGTGGGCACATTAAGTATACACTGTCACCACAAACACAGATTTACGGAGCTGATAATTCTGCTGCCACTATCATCATCAAGGTAATTTCTATAACATTTTAACTTGTGAACAAGAATTTCACTTAATTCCTGAATACAGTACGCTATCTGGACACATCAATTAATTTCAAAACTGTGTGGATTATGTTAAAAGCTATTGCCATGTATGATACAAAGTTGAAGAGTTCTTTGAATGACTTTATAGCTTTTCTGATGGCATTTTTATCTAAGCATCATCTTTTTATGAGATAGGAGGACCATGGACATCTGCAACATAGATAGTGTAGTAAGTACAGTTGCGTTGCCGGCCTTTAAGTCTTAAGCCTCTCTTGTAGAAAATTATGTTATTACTTTCACCGAAATAAATAATACTGTACTTATTGCAAACAAGATAAAACTGGTAATTGTGGTACTTCTCAACATGATATTTTTCGACAGGGTAAATTTGGTAATCTGTTCCACATGAACACAGCTAGTGGTACAAGAGAAATTAATATCGAGGCCCGACTAACTCCTGAAGGATGGTCCAAGAGACCCGATGGGTCTGTTCCCGCTTCCAGAGAGGACATTATGATGACGTAAGTATTCTCCACAGAGAACATTACATTTGAAGATGAAAATTTGAATTGTTACGATAATTATATTCTGATATCTTAACTAAAATTTTAGTTTGGACGATATTCAAATGATTTTACTGCGCGCTGACCTGTACAATGCCGGCGTGAATATCACTGACTTCGCCATGGAATCCGCCGAACATCTCAATGTTGGCCTGGGTGCAGCCAGTCTTGTTGAAGAATGTACTTGTTCGAAGGGTTACGAAGGACTCTCGTGTGAGGTAAGTGCATTTTATAATTTCTTTTTTCCGTTTGTTTAATGTCTGGAAACACTGAATAGAATTACACGCATGTTTTTATGTTGTATGGTTCATCAGTAATCAAGTTACAGTCTTGTCTTTTCACTTAATACAGAAATGTGCGTCAGGGTACACTCGCACGAAAGTTGGTCCATGGCTTGGAGATTGCAAACCTGAAGAGTGTCCACCAGGAACATACGGTGATCCGTCAAGTGGTCTGCCATGCAAAGCTTGCCCCTGTCCACTTACAAACAGGGATAATCAATTCGCAAGAACATGTTCTCTGGGTCCGTCTGGAGATGTTATTTGCGACTGTTTCCCTGGGTAAGAATACATTTTATAATATACCTGCCTAATAATAAAAATTGTTGAACCCCTCAATTAGATCCTGTGACAGCCGCATCTAGAGGCTTCGATATCAGAGAGGCTTTTATATAATATAACTTTTCATTTCTCAACAGTTATGAAGGTCAGCATTGCGAGATGTGCGCCCCCGGTTATGTAGGAAACCCATTACTCCCCGGCAACACATGTGAACCAAAACAAGTAGACCACTGTAATCCAGATGGAACAAAGACTGTCATTGCGCAAGATCAATGTGTCTGCAAGGATAACGTCCAAGGAACTTACTGCGATCAATGCAAAGATGACTCGTTCTTCCTCTCCAGGGATTTCAGGTAATATACCTTATTATTACTGCAATAATATTATAATACACATTCAATGACCAAATATAACGAGTCATCGGGGAAGGTGACATCAGGAGTCTTAATAAGCGACGAGCGTGTATGACAAGAGATTTGACAGTTAAAGAAGCGTATGAAATGTGTAAGAATCATGTCTGCTGGTGTTCTGTTCTCTCTAAGGGTCTTGGCGTAAAGTTACTTGATTATTTATCTGCAATAGTATAATAAAGCAATTTTATTCAAATGTTTTTAATACTAATATTTTGGATTGAAACAAAAAAGAATCCCTGTAAACTTGAATGATTTCTTTTTACACCCAAACAAAAATGCAAGTATATGAAGTACGTGCATGACGGGAATATGCAGGGCTACTTCGGATTTACTTTCCTAATAGTTTTAAGCACATCCCAATCCAACCACTTAATGCTTTTGAAATATGAAGAATTTCTGTATAATTTACAAACTTTGAATTTCTCATTTATCTTGTTGCATATACCAACATTAATATGGATTTTTTATTTAAATCAATTTATTGCTTTTTTTACATTTCAGACTGGGTTGTGCTACGTGTTTCTGTACTGGTATTACCAAACAATGTAAGAGCAGTAACTTCAGACGAAAAACTATTAGTGTACAATTCAACGTGCCGCAAATTGTTGATCAAGTGAAGATCTTCAATAGTGCGCCGCAATTGAGTAGCGGTACTTACAGATACATGGCACCAACAGAAACTAGCTTAGTGCCGGCACTTTCTCTTGGCGAAGTTTACGTTAACAATATTCAATCGAGCTCCACTTCTAATATATATTACTGGAGTATGCCAACCAGGTATGTATTTTTTATATTTAAAAAAATGTACTAAGTATTTGTTGATCACCTTTATTGGCTATTTAACTGTTCAAAAATCATAAGGCTTTAACATATATTGTATTAGTTTATAAAATAAAGTAAATTTGTAGTTTATATGAAATATGTATATGCATAGTGTAAGATTCAATAACGGCCATGACGCAATACTCATGATCAAGTCCCACTTAGCGCGAAGTAATTTAAATTAAAATAAAACTTGACATGAATACAGTTCGTCCAAAATGAACAAGGCCTCTCGCGACCAACAGTGGCAGAGCCTAGCAGTGCGCTGCATGAAAAGGCTGGCTCGACCGGTGAAATACCACGACCTCTTAGAAGATCGGTGAGAGAGGTACCCGGAGGCCCAATTCCCTTCCCCATCCTTCTCTATCCCCTATCCCAGCAACGCAACAGAAACAAGATATGTGTTGCTGGTGTCCATGGGCGGCGTTGGTTGCTTACCATCAGGTGACACGCCTGCTCGTTTGCCCTCCTATCCTATAAAAAAAACCAAAAGGCTGATTTCTTCTTCGATCAGAGGATTAGCATTTAGCATGATGAATTTCTTGTGGGCACGCGCCAGTAGAACGAGATGCAGAGAAATTTTAAATCACCCGTCGTTTAATTGTATATATTGTAAATAATGTAACATTTCTTTATTATATTGTAACAATGAAATTTTTATCAATCTTCAACAGTTTTGCTGGCGACAAAGTGACAGCTTATGGCGGTTACCTACGTTACGTGCTCAAGAACATGCCCAGCGTTGATCCAAGTTATAGGAACACTGCTGCCGACGTCCAAATTATAAGTGTAAGTTTGTTATTTCATCTCTATGTCGAGATCAGAAAATTAATTGTGTAGCAATAACGAATAATTCTCACATGATGTTTTTATTACTTTATTGTAATTCCCTGTTAAATAGAATGGCCGGATTAGCTGGTAGTATAGTAACATTAAAGTATTTAATTATTTTACAAACAATTAATATGTGACAAAATATTTTCCTTCAGATCACTTCATTCAAGTGTGAATAACCTTAATAACCAACTTTCAAACAATTTGCTGCACTACAAACTCTAGTTTATATGTTTTTTATAGACCAGGCTACAGGTTCATCATCAACATCTTCATCAGCCCAGATTATTCCGCTACTGAACGTAGGCCTCTCCCTTAGCACTCTTTGACTCCCAGTCCTGTGCCACCTACATCCAATGATACACTACATCCTTCATCCTTCTTCCATCAAACTTAAATAGGGTTAAAATTAATTTAATTAACTTTCAACAGGACAATCGACTTACTTTCCACTACAATGGCAACTTCAGTGCTTCAAGCGATGGTATCTTAAATGCCAGTATACCATTGTTGGAAGACGGATGGCGCAGGTAACTGATTCAAACTACTTACTTACTTAACTTATTAATCTTTGATTTAAGTGCGTTTTCTTTCTCTATAAGAAAGTTTAGGGTTCAAATTTTAGATAGTTAACAAATTGTGTCCTTATATATGGACACCGGTCTCGCCACCAACAATGTTCCAAACAATACTTTCGATTAGACAAGGCAACATCGTCTTAACTTTCGAACATTACAGTTTGGGCTTTAAAAAATACAACTATAATAGCCTAAATAGTGAAACGTGTCAAAAAATGTCCGTAATTTCTATATTGAAATAAAAATATAAAAACCAAATTTTTTGGAATTTAAAAATACGTTAGTAAATTAAGTACGTTAGAAGTACTTTTTTGTAGACGTCGTTTAGGGGTATATTAATGGTGTATTTTAATCTATCACCTAGGGTTTACCCAGCGTTTGCTATTAGGTAATTATCTAAACTAAAAAAAATATCACTTTTTCTCTATTATATTACGCATGGGTGATACATATAAACCGATCTGTTGAAAACCTTCTATCTATTGAAAAAACATTAAAATCCGTCGCGTAGTTTCAATAAGGGTACTGACATCGGAAAGCGACTTTGTTTTGTACTAAACAATGATTTTTATATTTCAGACCGGACGGTGGAGAACTATCCAGACCCGATTTCTTGTTAGCATTAGCTGATGTTAAAACTATACTCATCAAGGCCACGTACGCTCCTAATTCCCAATTGGCTTCTCCTGTGAGTGCAAGTATAGACATAGCGGCACCAGATGGAAACGGCCCGATCGCTTACCATGTAGAAGACTGTAATTGTCTACCAGGTTACAGAGGAACATCTTGTGAAGACTGTGCACCTGGATATACAAGGTTTGTTATTGCAAAGATATACCCATGAAAGGTTCCACTTGATTTGAAGACATGTTTCCCAAGTTCGGGCGAGTCTTATGTCCATCAGCGTTTTCCAATAAGTTGGTTAATTTCTTTTTAGAATTCACTTAGTACTAATATTAGCTGTAATTAGCGGTGGACCAATTGTCGAGCTCCCCGCTTCTGATTCAGAGGTAGTGGGTTTGATTCCGGGAAGTGTGATAAATATTTATGACTGACTACTTTGTGCCCAGTGTATGACAACATATTCGCCACCTATTCAATTTGGGACGTAACTTAACGGCAAGTCGAGGCTTTAACAGCCGCTGTCTACTCCTTCGGGTAGAAAAAGACGTCAAATTACGTTAGTTTTAATAATACATTTTTGTTTCTAATATACAGAAGTTCGTCTGGCCTTTACTTGGAACATTGCGATAGATGTGAGTGCAATGATAAATCATCCATGTGCGATCCAGAAACCGGAGTATGCTATGTAAGTTGTCAATGTATGATTCAAAATTTTTTTTTTAATATTTTCCCAATTCCTGTTATAAATACTACTATATAATTTTTTTATATTTTATCATATATATATACTACTCTGTGTAAAAAGTATCGGGAATATATCAATAAAGAGACCCGCGTAAAAGAGGTCGTTCTAATTTTTTTACTGCATGTTGGTAGCACTGTACTGATTTAGCGCGCAAAATTTGAACGGGATCTGTCATTTAATTTGTTTTAAACTAAACTTTTTGTTGGTCATAGTTTTGAGTCCTCGGCGATTTTTACAATGGAAAATATTGTTGAACAAAGAGTGTGCCTTAAATTTTGTGTTTCGAATGATATTTCATGTGGTGAATCACTAAAAATGTTGCGAAATACCTACGGCGAATCATGTATATCGAAAACAAGGGCTTATGAATGGTATAAGGCTTTTAAAGAAAGCCGAGAAGTAGTAGTAGACTTGCCTCGTTCTGGTAGACCTTCAACCGCTACGACCAAAGAAAACATCGACAGAATCAAGAAGCTAGTGCTCGAAAATCGACGTATGAGTCTGAGAGAGTTGGCTAGTGAGGTGAACATATCTTTTAAGTCCGTCCACAATATTCTCATTGACATTTTAGGCATGAAACGCGTCGCCGCTAGTTCCAAAAGAGCTCAATTTTGTTCAAAAAGGGCAGCGAAAGCATGTCGCTGAAGACATGGTTTCCCGAGCTTCTACGGATCCGACTTTTATGAAACGTACAATAACTGGCGACGAGACATGGGTTTATGAGTATGACATGCAAACAAGCCAACAGTCTTCAGAATGGCGTCTCGAAAACGAGCCGAAACCCAAATAACCGCGGCAAAGTCGCACCAAAATCAAGGTGATGCTGACAGTTTTTTTTGACTACCGTGGTGTGGTTCACTCCGAATTCCTTCCAGAGGGAGAAACAGTGAATAAAGAATATTATTTAGGCATCATGAAGCGTTTGCGTGAGAGTATCCGCCGAAAACGTCCAGATTTGTGGCGACACAACTCATGGTGCTGCACCATGATAATGCACCATCACACACAGCCATTATAGTGAAAGAGTTTTTAGCGAAAAATTCAACAAACGTTCTCGACCAAGCACCCTATTCACCTGATATGGCTCCGTCTGACTTTTTTTTATTTCCCAAGTTAAAATTACCACTTCGAGGAAAACGTTTTGAGTCAATAGAAGCCATAAAAGAAAATTCGCTGAATGAGCTAAAGGCCATACCGCAAATAGCCTATGAAAAATGTATGGAAGACTGGGTGAAGCGGTGGAGATGTTGTATTGCAAGCGATGGGGCCTACTTTGAAGGCGATAAAATAAATTTAGATGAATAATTTGTATTTTTTGTTTTATTGACAAATTCCCGATACTTAGTACACAGAAGGTATATGTGTGTTTTTTCATAATATTTATAGTATATATGTATGTCGGTAGAATTGTAAGGACAACACAGATGGTGACCACTGTGAGAGATGCAAGCCTGGATATGAACACGATGTATACGGAAATTGCGTTCAACAATATTCAAGTACCAGTGTCCCTTGCCGGTGAGTAACTGATATTAAAATATTAATTTTAATGTCTTAATATCAATGTGATCTAATCAAATCTTTGCTCCAATATTTGTTAATGTAGTTGGGATCGATTCCGGGCCTGCACAAATGTCATTACGGAATTATTTCCGGAAGTTAAGTTTGATAATATCGATGAAGTGACATTAAAACAACTTTTAGGATTATATCGCGTTTATTTATTACTAATTTTATTTATTTCCCGACGTTTCGAACTCTTTACAGAGATCATTTTCACAAGTGATGAACAAATACCATCTTTCATTATACTCATCTTTAGTTAATAATTTCAAAATAATTTCATAAAAACACTTTACTTGCTTTGTACCATTGTACCTCGAGATTACGTCCGATTAATTTCAAGTAAGTGTTTAATTGACGGACGGAAGTACACGTATCGTAATGATAAAAATAATTAAAAACAATATGAAAAAAATGTTTTTTTTTTATTGCTTAGTTGCGATCCACGCGGTACCTCCGGTCCTTGTGATGCTGACGGCAACTGCTTGTGCAAACCGAACGTCGAAGGCGACTCCTGCGACCTCTGCAGACCTGGTACCTTCGGTCTCGATTCCGCGAACTCTGACGGCTGTTCATCTTGTTACTGCTCCGGAGTAACTGGTGACTGTCATGAGGTAAGTTCTGTCCAGTGATAATTACGTTCGTCTTTATTCAAATCCTAAATTTCATGACACTTTTCTTTTTTATCTTCTTCAACCTTTATGTAATTGTAACTAGCATTTAAAAAATGCCGTTTATCATTACTAGTGAAGTAGTTATCATTCTGCTATATATCTATCTGTATATCGATATTTAATAGTTTTATTTATTTTCTTAATATTAGATTGAAAAATTCAATCGAATCATCATAATTCTAGTAATCCTTTTTTGGATAAATCTATCACTGGACGTGACTAGTCTTTACAAATTATTAAAATTGCAGGGCAACCATTATACAAGAGTTCCTATCGCCGCTCCTGTTCTTGGTGAAAACTACGGTGGATTCACCATCACCGATATAAATGCTGAAAGAGTCATCAAAGACAACTTTATACCACTATTTGAGCAAAGCGAACTTGTATATACATTCCAATTTACGCCGAACGTTGAACTGTATTGGTCGCTGCCAGTCTTCCCTGGTTTGTATATAATCTAACATATCTATACGAAAAATATTGTTAAATAAAATACACAAAAACATAAATAAATACTAGATACACTAATAAACTAGACAGATAAGTATATGGTCACACTGATGTTAAGTGGTTATCGTTACAAACCCTTGTTAAAGGTTAATAACTGCTTTCAAAGACATGGGTTTAATAAATATTATGTGCTTTTTTGCGGAGAGGGAAGTATTACAAAAAACTTTTATTTATATCACGTATCAAATGTATTCACAGAATAAACTCAACGTTCAGTTACATTACTTTTTTCTTTTTCCTAAAAACAGGGAACCAAATTTTGTCGTATGGTGGCAGTCTGTCTCTGCGTCAGAAATTCGTTTCGTCTAGTGATTCACCATCTCGAAGTGGTACAGACGTGGTACTTGACGGTGGAGATATAAGTATCTTTTGGTCTAATCCAAACCAATTCCGATCCGGCAATTCATATGTAAGTAGAATATTTAAATATGATTATTATTTCGCTTTCAAACCATACGATACTGACCAACCAACGCTACCAACGCTAACTTATAGAAGCGTCAGTTAGGTATGCTAGAAGAATAAACGCGGTTAAAATGAAGGTATTGCGTAAAAATTATGGATGTTCTCTCCATGACCAAACTTTATTTCAGTAAACAGATGGTTGTAGAGGTTACAATTTAAACTTTTTTCTATTGTCAGAGTTACCAAGTGCCTCTGCGGGAGGAGAACTGGTTTATTTTAAACACAGCAACGCCGGCAACAAGGAGTAATTTCATGAATGTATTGAGGAATCTCAAGAGAGTGCTCGTGAGGGCCACTGTAGCTGATAACATTTACCAGACCACCATTGCAGACGTGTCCATGGATACAGCAATTCAAAGTTATGACACATACTTACCTGTTGCCAAGGGTATAGAGGTAATTTCTAATATTACAACAGATGCTTTTCTATTCTGATCACTTAAACATTATGATTAACATGGACAGGGACTGATATAGATTTTTAATTATACAGATATGTATGTGCCCCGAAGGCTATATGGGCACCAGTTGTGAAACTTGCAAAGACGGCTACTACCAAGACGAACTGGGCAAATGTCGTAAGTGCTCGTGCAATGGACACAGCTGCCAACTCAATAATTATAGACAAGTTGTTTGCATCTGTAGACCACCATTCACTGGACCAGAGTGTACTGAAATCGGTAAGTTAACTTATATGCAAGACAAACTTAAGTATACAGCAAAATTAAATTATGTATCAATATGTGCTATCCTGTCGATTTCTCGAAATTAATTTTAATCACCGTGTAATTATTAATGAACGACCAATAGGATTGGTAATGGAACTTCATCCAACCATCAACGGGGCTAGTGATGATGATGCATTATCGAGGAGAGTTACATTCACTTGCAAATATCGCGCCCCGGAGCCGCTCACTATTAAATTCTATCACGAGGGCCGAGAGCAATCACCGGCTAAATATTTGAATGAGTCAAGATTAGAAGACGACGGTTGGCACAGTGAACACGCTTGGCACACCGTGTGGGACACAAGGAAACAAGGAGACATATACGAATGCCATACAATTACCGAAAAAGGTTTTACCCTCGGTGTACTGACCACAAGTCTCCCGCAACCAGGTAGCCGATCATGCCAGAAAGTAAAACAGATGCTCAATGTTTTCTCCGTGACTCATTGCTTTAATTTTTTGGGTCTGGATTTGTCTTTGGTGGAAGCACGTCTTGATAACAACATTTGTACATTCATCAATTGTACCTACAATATATCTGTGCTGTCTAAAAAAAACTCTGTTGTTTTGTGAGTGTTCCTTCAGTATATACAATACACATACATTTTATCTGCAGTATATTTATATTATACAACAATTCGGTTGGATTCTATCTTGTCACATGTTTAATGTTATCACGGTTGTGGTCGTTCGTATATATTACGTGTCGCTTTAAAAAAAAACATCATAATGGATTAATCCATTTTAAACTTATACCAATATACACACATAGTATGCAATTAAAGATTTCCATTTTTTGATGATACAGGTCCCAATAATACAGGAATTGAATCAACACCCCCACCACAACCACCTCCTGAAGCGACTGTGAGTGTTGCGATAGTGGGCCCCTCTATCAAGATCCAGGAAATAGGTAGCAGCGTTAACTTCACATGCCAGGCACAAAGTATTGTCACTAGAGTACAGCTTCCAATCACATGGAGTAAACGTGATGGAGATTTACCATTGGAAAGAAGTATTATTGATGAAAAACATGGTTACCTGGTAATCAACAATCTGCAGGTATCAGATAGCGGTATATATATATGCGAGGCCAATGATGGTGTCAGTACTGGACAAGAATCGGCCACACTGAAGGTACCCGGTGAGTATAGATATTTTATTTATTAACTAATAATACTTATACCATAATGATGAAACATTTTCATTTGGAACTGAATATGAATTTACTCTTACATGCAAACTTGGAACAGTTGTGCCGGATTCGATTTTTTACATAAAAGGTATGAACATTTCAATTCAAAACCCTTCATGCCTTTTCCTACCCGAAGGTATGGGCAGCAGCTGTTAAAACCTCGTCTCGCCGAATCGTTATGTCACTTTCCAAACGAAATAGGTGGCGAACCTATTGCAATGGCACTAGTGACCGGGACAAATTTGTCAGTCATCGATATTTATTACACATAACTCCCGAAGTGAATGCCGAGTTATCATTGGAGCCCGAAATCGATCACACGTCTTCTGAGAATCAGAAGCTGGGAGCTCGACCACTGGACTACTGAGACTGTAAACATAATTTAAATAATTTCGGTTATAATTCACAGGCATTCAAATGACACCACCAAGCGTGGAGATATATCCACCATTCCAGGAACGATATGAAGGTGACATGGTGCAGCTGGAGTGCCGGGTGAAAGGCAACCCTATGCCAACTATCGGATGGCAGAGACTTTCTAATAAACCTTTGCCGTCGTCTGCTGAGAACCGAGGAAACTTACTTATAATTCACGACGCTCGTGCTGAAGACAGTGGTGAATATAGGTAACCAAATCATACATACAGCTTACATACATAACTTCACGCCAAATCCCTTGCGGGGTATGCAGAGAGAAAGGAGCGCCATAAGGCATGATTCTTACTCACCTCACTCGCTTCGTTGACTTTAATAACTCTTTTCATGCACGCGCGTCGATTTTTGAGGCTCCTAACATCACCTTCCTCCAGAACACGTTCTATTTGGTCATGAAATGTATGTCTAGGCCGTCTTCGACTCCTACATCCATCGGCTTTTGCATTGTATATCTGCTTAGTCAATCTTGCATCATCCATCCTTTCTACATGTCCAACCCATCAGAGCATGCCCTTTCTTACATTGACACTGACAATCTCTTTCAATCGGACTTCTTTATAACCTTGTTTTCCACGCGGTCTGCGAGGGTGACTCCGCAGATTTTGCGCAATGCCCTCATTTCGACCGCGCTTATCCTATTTTCATGCACCCTCTGCCATATCCAGCTGTCGCTTCCATAAGTTAGCGTCGGGATGTGGATTGCTAGCTGGGCTTTTCTGGTAATATTTTTTGCGCCCAGGAATCTGGCCAACCCCCATTTACGCTATTTCCTAACGCCACTCTTCTTTCTAAATCCGCGGTGTACCATCCCTGCTAAAAGCGCATCCAAGATATACATAAACATACCTTCGGGTTGAAAAAGAAATCGATATCTATCACACATAACTTTCGAAAAGAATTTCGAAAAGTCATTGGTCTGAGTCAGGATTCGAATCCACGACCTCTGAATTCAGATGCCGGATGCTCGACCATTGGACCACCGAGATTATTTTTGTAATACTACTTAATTTATGATTTTAAAACACTATGGCGCTTTGTTCTCTCTGCCTACCCTGCAAGGGATTTGGCGTGAAGTTATGTATGTATGTATGTATGTAAACACTATTTGTGTGGATAATTTTATTTTACCCTCACAATATATCTAAATTATAACTCGTTTTTCGGCTAAAAACACCACGACCTAATTTTTTTTCTTGAAAAAAAAAACAGTTTATTTATACTCTTATGGAAAAACCAATTAAACATTGTTTTCAGTTTTCAATAGAATCTCAATTAATTGCCGGGGTTTCCGATTTTCCTTTGGAAAGAGATTATATTACTTTTGGAAAATATTATTATCTATG
Source organism: Euproctis similis (assembly GCA_905147225.2). Lineage (NCBI taxonomy): Eukaryota > Metazoa > Arthropoda > Insecta > Lepidoptera > Erebidae > Euproctis > Euproctis similis. Next base: position 9,225,331 of record LR990107.1, read on the forward strand.
ATGACTTTAAATTTAATTATTGTATTTTATAGGTGCACAGCGTTCAATAATATTGGTAGCAAAGACCGTACTGCAGTTATTACAATTTTACCCTCATCACAACCATCGCCTCCAAACAATCCACCAACTGAATTCTTTACTGTATCTAACACCTCACCCACTGTGGACGAGGGTCAAAGCATCAATATCGTATGTACCGGATCTGTTGGTGTACCTCCTGGAAGCATCGAATGGGTTAGGTATGTAATAAATTAACTTACATTTACTACGAGTACCTTAAGCAGGGTGAAATAACAGAGCCAAATATGGCACTATTCTTACACAGGAAACGCGGCATTAGCTATTTTACGTCGATATTCTGAGAAGCCGTAATATTTCACCTGTCGGTTCGGCCTATTCCTGCAACAAACTGCGTGGATCTAACACTGTTTGATCTTCATGTTTTTTATTAATAGTGATTTTAGTTTTAGCTGCTTACAATGTATTTCAGAAGGTCATGTAAAATGTTCACATAGTTTTATTTATGTAAATAATATGATTGAAATTATCTTTATCTTTTTAGACAAGACAACGCTTTGTTCCTACCCAATATGCGTTCAGAGAATGGTGTTCTTTACATCGATCAGGCTGAGTTAGACAACCAAGGAGTATATCTTTGTCGATCGACACAGTCCAATGTGGCTCCTGTGGCAAGTTTGATCAGTGTTAGGACAAATTCTCGACCAGATTCCAACATTACTGTTTCGACAGATATGTTGAGAATACCGGTCGGTGGTAGTGGCACTGTCAACTGCCAACCAGTTGGAAGACCTTTACCAATCATCAAATGGACCAAGGTATTTAACATTATTTACCACTAATTACACAGTAACTTAACTGGTATACGCAAGGGTGAAGGATTTATATGTGAATCAGTTCGACACGACCCAATTGTATTGATCAATTTTAGATTTATCAATCAAATCGTAACCCATAAACACATACAAGTTGAATCTTAGGGGCAATATGTTAACTCGCAATTAATACACAGTAGCTCAATTAAATTCAGGTTACTTCAATTGAGTAAAAGTATCAGTGGTTTTTATTACTTTTGATGAATTGATTACTTTGAAAAATGTTGGAGTTCATTCATTGGTTTTAGTTAACAAACTACCTCGCTGACAACCTATATCTATTAAATAAAATCACATCAAATTTTGTTGCGTAGTCTTATGATTGTAACATACAAGGAGACAGATAGCTGAAAGCGACTTTGTTTTATACTTTGTAATGAAAAATTCTATTTTTAGCATGGTGGAGATTTAGGTCCTAATACCAGCCCAAGAGGAAACGCTCTAGTCATCAACAACGCGCAGGAGAGCGATGGCGGATACTATCTTTGCCAGGGCACTGTTCGTACTGAAGTAATAGCTGAGATCTACGTTTATGTACAAGTCGAAAGTAATTATTACAATTCTTTACGAATATAATATAATTAATTATAAGTATCATTGTTTTTGTCACTTATTTGTTAACTTTTTCCATATCACGCCAAGTCCCCTGTTCGGTAGGCATCAATATTGTTTATTACAATGTATTGTTATATGCCCTATTCTAAGTTTCATTCACAGATGTTACGTTCGAAAATTTTACTTATCAACAAGAATTCAGTCCATCCTGTACCTGTTCACATTGTTCCGCGATTAAACTGTAAATTTTTTCAGGACGTGATTTGCCAGCTGTTACTTTATGGCCGGAAGGGGAACAACTACTCTTTATTGGTGCACAGTTTGAGTTGCATTGCCTGGTGACTGGAGGCACGCCAGAACCTGATATCACTTGGCACAGAAATGGGGGACGACCACTATCTCCCTCCACTGAGATAATAGATTCTAACCGTATTCTGAAGTAAGTATACTTAAATATAGTTCCCATACTTAGGACTTAGTTTCTTTAATACTGGACCTAAGCTTAGTACATTTATTGACTCTATTTCTTGTTTTTTTTTTATGGCTCTGGATGCGAGTCCCTTTGAGCCTATTATCTATCTTAATTGTAAATGTATTCTGGTATTTTCAAAACCATTCTGATCTCCTTGAAATTTATACATTAAAATAATTCTGTCCTTTTTGGTATCTTCAAATATAGATAAATGCAAAATGGGATAAGATACTATTTGTACTTGGCTAATATATACATTACTACTTTATTAAATTCCTTCTATTCTATTCTATAGATTTAACAAAGTGGATGTGAACGACGAGGGTGAATATACATGTGAGGCTCGAAACATCGCAGGCACTCAGAGCGCCAGTACTGTTATCAAGGTGGGATCACCACCAGAAATAACAATAACACCCAGCGAGAACATCAATGTCGCCCAGGGTGAACCTTTGGAAGTCGATTGTAGGGCCAGTGGACATCCTGAACCCCTGGTGTCTATCTCACGTAAGTGTCGTTTGAAAAAAACTTTTTTCCTATGGGATAGGAGGGCAAACGAGCAGGCATGTCACCTAATGGTAAGCAACCAACGCCGCCTATGGGCACCAGCAACACATATAGTGTTACTGTTGCGTTGCGGACCTTTAAGGGATAGGGGATAGGAAAGGATGGGGAAGGGGGGTGGGCCTCCGAGTACCTCTATTACCGAACGAAACGCGGCATGAGCCACTTTACGTCGGTCTTCTGAGAGGTCGTGGTTTTTCACCAGTCGAGCCGGCCCATTCATGCAGTAAACTGCTTGGCTCTGCCACTGTTAGGGTAATATAAAAAAAATAAATTAATCATAATTAAATCTGTTGCGTTGTTATTGCTGATAATTATTTTTATATATTAAACTAATTTGAAATTATTTCTAGTCAATGATCGTCAGTTGGTACAAAAACAGCGTGGTCACGCTACTCTGCGGTTCCCATCTGTGCAAGCTGAGGACTCCAACTATTACTCATGCAATGCTGAAAATGTCGCTGGCAACATCACCGCACAGTTCGCTGTCTACGTGAACTCTGGTAAACTTTTAACTTAACTTTTTTGCTTAAATTCATCCGAAACGGCTTTGACCGATTACCATGAAATTTTATGTGCATATCTGATGGATCTGAAAATCGTACACCATCATATTTTTAATCTACGTAAATTGAAGGGAAAGCATTTAAAAAAAAATTTTGAAAAATTGAAGTTGACTAAAAAATTTTTTCAAATGCTTTATTTTTTGACTAGACTTCGTTCACTGGGTCAGCTAGTACAGTAAATATAAATATTATAATTATTTAATTTTATATTCATATTTACGAGCTACAACACGTTGCCTTAGACCATACCTATTTGTATCGGGTAGCGACGTGGGACTGCCTACATTACACTGGATACTTAAAATCAATTAAGTTTAACTTTTAAGTAGAATTATTTTAAGTACAGTTTAGGGCAGGATTATCATTCATCATCTTGAAGAAATAAAAATATAAATATATATTTATATGACACAGATGAGCCCACTCCTTACCCGCCCGAGCGCAATAGGACGAGAATCATACCCGAAGGAAGTGATATTATTCTTGAGTAAGTGTTTATGTATATTACTTCATGTTATATACAACCTTGGTAGGTTGTATATGTGTCTATAAACCCTTATATATATATAAAGTTATCAACCAATCTGAACCCGTTAAAAACCTATAGGCTAGTTTTCAAAACTAGATAACTTTTTCACAGACTTAAGCTTTTTTCACATATTAATGAAACAAGTTAATAAAAACAATTTCGTCCCGATGGTCCAGTGGACGAGCACACCGCTTCTAAATCAAGAAAACGCGGGACTCTTCAAAATTCTTTTCGAAAGTTATGTGTGATAAATATCGATGACCGAAAACTTTGCGCTCTATATGGCAATAGGTTATGCCACCTATTATATTTGGAACGCAAGCATAACGCCGAGTCAAGGCTTAACAGCAAATACCTACACCTTCGGCTAGAAAAAGGCCTGAAGTTATATTATGTTATGTTGTTATGTTAATGAACCAATGGCTGCTTGAAATCAAAGCTGTATTCTGCTCTTAATCTTCTCTCACTCATTTTAATTGAATTGAAAGTTGAGAACTTCCATCGTGCATAAATATCCTCATTCAGGTGAGGGGGAATGTTTTGGGACGGGGTCAAACTAGCAATTGAATCACCTAACTGTGACTAACGCCGCCGATAAACATTTGCCCCACAGATAGTTACACAGTTGCGTTGCCGGCCTTTAAGTAAGTAGGACGGGAAAGTTGGTAAAAGGGGGTAGGCTTCCGGATACCTTCCTCACCCAACGAAATGGCAGAAGCCACTGTCTTCAATGTTCTTAGTGGTTGTCGTATTTCACTGGTAGAGCACGAACTGCGTGGCTCTAGCACATAGTTTTAAAGTGCAATGCGTGTATAAAAATTAAAGCATTTCCATAAATATGTAATATTTTTATCAGGTGTATAGGTGATTCAAGCAATGTGAGATGGTCAAGGGCTGACGGTAATCCATTGCAATCCAACGCTCACCAAGTCGATACCCGCCTTATCATCGCCAACGTAAGTTGGAAGGAAACCACAGATAATGATTTTTTTTTAAATTATATTTCTGTATAAACATGTATCGTGTATATGGCTATAACTTGCCATCACCGTGAACACATTACAAAGAAGATTCTGGCCTACCTACCTATTCTACTACACTTCTACCTTCAGTTAACTCTATTTATTTAATATATAGAATTATATCTCTATAGCAAACTATAGCAAACCTGATGGTGACACGCTAGCTAGCTAGCACGTTACCATCAGGTAAGGGACCAGTGCTACCCATGGACATCTGCAGCGCTTATAGTGTTACAATTTCGTTGCTGACCACTAAGGGAGTAGGATAGGAAAGGATGAGGAACGAGATGGGCTTGCGGATACCTCTCTCACCGAATGAAACGCGGCATGAACCACTTTACATCGATCTTCTGAAAGGTCTTGATATTTCAACGCTCGAGCCGGCCCATTCATGCAGCAAACTGCTTGGCTCTACCACTGTGAAAATTGAATACCATGCCTATAATATTTTTAAGTTGTTGTTTGATATTTAGTACTAATATTAATAATGTTAATTGATCATAATCTGAACTTCCTGCATTGTCTCCCCTTTCATTTGCAGGTAACAAAGAGTGACTCCCAGGTGTATGTATGTTTCGTTTATAATCCGTACAACGAGGTGCAGGACGAGAAGCGGGAATCGCTGACTGTGGTATCCCTACCCAGAATCGAACTTCGCCCACCAGTACAGATGGTCCAACCGGGCGACTCGCCAAGTGTGGAGTGCGTTGTCAAAGGCGATGACATCATCGACGTTACCTGGTTACGTAGAGGCAGGGACCCTTCGAAGTAAGCCACTTCAATACATAAAGTTAGTTGTTATGTCCGGTCAATATATATTCAATACTAGCCAACTACTTCGGCTGCGTGGACGCCATAAAGCAGTAAAAATATTGTGCCTGTTCCATTATAGGGGTTCATTGCTCACCCCCAATTAGTGATAGCGTGATGATATTAAGCCTATATGTTGACCCGGCTATATTTGTGCAAAATTAGACGTAAGAGCATGCAATACTTTTAGTGTTTATTCGTAACAAACATAAAGAAAAATGTATAAACAGATAAACCAACAAAAAATTTAAAAATTATATTTTTGGGTTCGGTCTCGATTGTAGATCATGTACCAAGTATTTTAAAGAGAAATTCAATGTACAGCTTAAACTTTCTTACAATTTTATTATATGTACGAATAGATTCTTTCAAATAGGTTTGGCATAACTATAAACTTCATTGTCTCGAACGATCAACACCTGGTTTCCAAATCAGAAATCTCGTATTCAAATCCAGTTGCCAGACCAATTACTTAAAAGATGTTATCTGTGATAAATATTTACGAATTTTGTGACTGACAAAATAATGTCAATGCGTGTTCGGATAAAAAAATAAACAGCCATTTGAGGTATTACTGTCACTGTCTACACCTTGGACTATATATGGGAAGATATTGTAATAATAAAAAAACTTGTGTGGTTTTATGAAACCACCGTAAAAGTGAAACTTTTTTTCACATTATAGACATTTAACTAAAAATTTTCGAAATATTATTTTTTTCGAAAATCGAATGTAAGTCACTGTTCACATATTTTAGTTACCATAAAATATTGGTTACGATTTTAATTTAGTTGCCATCTTGTATTTGTTAATAGGGTTTAATAAATGTTTTTTATTTTACGTGGTCACGACAATAATTCCTAGATGGCGCTACTAGGTTGCTACTATTGATGATTCTGCCGTAATATCGTATTATATCGATAGATGTCGCCCGAATCGATAAGTATTCCAGCTACGGCACTAGGGTTAACGCGACACCTATTAAACGTTAACAACATTACAACAAAGGATCTTTACAAAACAAAACGATATTTTTTCCTCCAGTAAATATGATATTTTGATTTATTATGAAAATGTGACAAATACATATATAAAGAGCACTATCTTATCGCTAATAAATTGACGAACATAACTGTGTCACATATATGTAGTTCACTTTTTGGAATTGGAAACTTAAAAGCCTCCGTCGTTTACAATACATACGAATTTATTATATTCCCTTTTTTCGTGTCATTTGTTATATTAATAATATATTTTTTTTTTCTCCGCCTGCAATACGTACGTACGTATATGTATGTATGTAAAAAACAAACAAACAAACAAACAAACCCGATCCTAGAAAATGTGTCGAAATTGGTAAAGAGGACGGTAATTAGACAATCATTCATACGGGCCTCGTGGTGCATCGGTAAACCGCACTACCGATAACACGAGGTCGGGGCGGGTTTTACCGATAACACGAGGTCGGGGCGGGTTCGATCCCACCCGAGTGCAAACAAACAAATATATTTATTGTGTTGTTTGTACGGCGTCTGGAGGTGTTTTTCTACATGTTTTTACGGTATTTATTTACAAAAATAAAGTGTATATTTGGGTAATTAATTAATAATAAATAAACGATAATAGACGTGAAAGGCGCTCTGACGAGCGCCTTTCACTTTATCCCTACTCCGCGGCCGACCGTCACGCGACATGCAACACGCAGACGAAAAAGTTTAAGACGATGTAATAAAAGTTTCACTTTAAAAAAAACAAGAAAATAATTACGGGGTTTTATTTGTAGCCGCATGGAAGTACGCGACAACGTACTGCTGTTCCATCAAATTCAAACTGATGATGCGGGCGAATACGAATGTATTGTAAGGAGTCGTTACGCAAACAGCTCGGCTATAGCTGCAGTAAACGTCACAAGTAAGCTATTGGGATGATTATTAATTTTAATAGCATGCAACTGCACACAATATTTACTTCTGGAAACATTATTATTTGATTTATAAATACAATGATTAATATATTTCATATAATATATTTGTATTATTTCATTCTATTGAATATTGATAAAACGTGAATCTGAGTTCTGATTGTATTATTTATGATTTCAAATTTTCATTTCATTCTATTAAAATTATTTTTATTTTTATCATTTTCTGCAGATAATGTAGGTAGCAAGCAGCCTGAATGCCAACCGTACAATTTACAATTTTGTAACTGTACAATTTAATTTTTTTGTATATAAATACAATATTTTATGGAGATTGTATTACTTTTCATCAATGTCCAAGCGTTTTATAATTGTAATAATATGAAATAATATCTAATAATTAATACTTGATGGTAAATATTTGTTTTCCTTCCAAATTTTTTCTTTTTGATTTGCCTTTAAATGCAATGCGACACGATCACGCATTTTTGAAATTGGGATAGTCACGGAATGTTCACCATTGACCACGTGTGCAGATTTCACAAGAACAATTCCTATCTCATTATTTAACCGAAAACTAAAGCTGTAATTTTTATTTTAATAAAGCGTTTTTGTAATATCGTTAAATGAAAAGAAACTAAGCTTAAACATTTTAAAATAATTTACGGTATTTTAATTGTTTTATTTTGAAATCTCGAATCATAACTTCACATTCAGCATTTTTCACGCATACAAGAGGCATACTAAACGCTTAAACAATGTCAATTAAGAATATATTACGATTCCCGTTGGCAGCCAGTGTATGTGCACACGTGGTCTCTTGGTTAATTGTGGGTTCATCTGATGCATGTTATATAACGGTTCGTAGAAGACCCAGGTCACACACGCCTGTCACACAATAACGAACAATGGCCGAGTGTTGGTGAAGAAGTCCGACTTGCCTGCAATGCTACTAATTCCCGAATAATATGGACCAAGGATGGAGGATCCTTACCAAGGTCCGTCTCGAGGATGCGAGACGGATCACTCTATATAAGATCTGCGTCTAAATCTGATTCTGGTCGATACGTTTGCAATAATCAAGATGAAAACGGGAGAATTGTATCCACAAATTACATCAACCTGCACGTCCAGGGTCAGTTTTATAATTAATTAAACCAACTTAACCTTAAATATTAATTTTCTCGCCTTCCCCTGTGCCATAACCCTGATCTTTGCATGCTTGATAAGTACTTTTTATTTATCTCTAATAAATAATCACTGTCATGCTTGCTCATGAATATAGAAATATTTAGTAACACTAAAGCTGTCATTTTCCACTCGCAAAGGTTATGAGTGCTTGAAAACGGAGTTCCGTTGTTATGACAACAGTCATTGTATAGACGAACAGTTACTGTGTGATGGACAAAGTCATTGTGAAGACAATAGCGATGAAGAGAACTGCCTGTGGAGAGACAAGCGTTTCTCAACGAAACTAGAAGATACTCTGGTTTTGAATGGTAAATCTGATGGCGGTGTGATGGGACGTTGTCTGTTCTTGAGCCAGGGTGTTGTGTCCTTAACAAAATGTCATTATGTCTTGCGATAAAACCGTGTAACCTTTTACTCGAAAGCGTTATTGTGTTGTCTGTGTGCATTTTTTTCCACGATTTCTGACCAGTTATATGTTTTCGACATATAAAAAAATCAAATGTCGATATGTGTTTGCTTAAATCTTTTAAAATACGCAAGGGGTATTCAGAGATTAAAGCACTTGTGCTTAAATAAAGTATATTATAATAGAGAAATACCAAGATATTTAACGATTTTAATATTTATATTTAACGATTTTAAATTAATATTTAACGATTTTATTCGTGTGAACCTTTAATTGGCTCTGTGTAGCATAACTTGCGAACTACTTTATCTAAAGCTGTTGGTTCACCATAAATAAATAAATAAATAAATAAATAATTTAACGGAACGACAGTCGCTGGTTTGAGCTAGTTCTTCATATAAACATTTAATCACTTACATAGTATAAAATGAAGTCACTTTCCGCTGTTTTTTCCACAAGTAGGTATGCCTATTATTTTTAAAATAATACTACGGATTAATCTGCGTTTTTTTTTAACAGCTTAATTTAGGAGGATATTTTGAATGTGTACAGCATTAATTGTTGTCCAATTATGTTTCTTCTTGAATACATTGTGCATTTAATATATATCAATATGGTACTTTACTGCAAATAATTTAAATGAACATTTTGGAAGATATTTTATATTTAAAATACTCAGATGTAGCGATTGTGGCACGGGCTTTTAAATAGCACCAATTCAACAAAATATAAAGCAAAATCTACTCTTTTAGTGTTTCTAAGGTGAAAAACAGTAGGGTCAGCTAGTTTAATTTAAAAACTACAAGAACTTTTTCATTTGAATTTGATTACAGATCTATACAATATTAAATTTAATTCGAATAATTACGCTTAATTGTGTTGTGAGCTTATGTTTCGGTAACTTAGTGTTGCTGTTGTTTACTATTGCATATGTATGACATAAAAATAATCAGGTGAAGGAGAATGGTATACAATAAGGTTCCATTTCGCATGTTGTGGCAATTAACACATTTCATGATAGCTTAACAATGTTATTTACTTGTAAGTTTGCATTTATATAAATATAGCACTGGGAAAATTAACTATACAGGTTTTAATAACAAATTATTGACATGTTTTTGATGATCATATATTTCCATGATTTCATATAGGTACCTATGTATATTTATATATATAGTATTTGTGTAATATTACACCTGATGTAATTATTTTTAATAAGCCCAACATCTAAGAAACCTACTCATTTCTTTGTGTTTTAGTGTACCTTATGAAGGTGCAATTATAATTCAATAATTATATTTCAGACCAACAAAGAGAACCAGCTCAGCTGGTCAGTATTGAGAAGCCGAATGCACCGTTCAGGGTCGGAGACAGTGTCAGCGTTTTGTGTAGAATAAGATATCAAGATGTTAGGACGCAGTGGTTCAGACTTGGAACAAATCAATATATACCGGTCAGTCAATCATAAATCTATGCATATAAATAAAATTAACGTGTCTGTTAGTAATATTGGAAACACTGCCTTTTATATTAAGCTTAATAAAATAAAATAATACGGTACATACGGAATTCACAAACATCATCCTTTTTTTTTTACAATTTGTCTGTCTCTTTGTTTCGGCTAATCTCTAAAATGACTGGAACGATTTTAATGGTAGTTTTATAAGCCGGTAGCTAATTCAATAGGGAGTAACTTAGCCTAAGCTACTCGCTATTACTTTTATTTCAGAAAAATCTTGCTATTGAGGCGAAATAAAGTTCTCCGGGTCTGTTAGCTCATAATAAAATTGTGAATATAGGAATAATATATGCACCTAAATCTTCAACTTGGATAGATTTGTTATTTGTTTATTATTTTGTAAAACTCGACAGTTTTTCTATTCTTATCTAACTCTCTACTCTCAGACGTACGGTGACAGCGCAGTGCTGATTGTTCAGAACGTGACGTTCGCAGACGGTGGCGTATACCGGTGTGTCGGTACAGATGCATCCGGCCGCACTTCTTACGATGACTTCAATCTAGAAATTAACAAGGGTATGTATATTATTAATCCAAATTTTAATATATTTTATATTGATATTTTTGTAGAGTATAATACTAACGACTTATATATGTATAACACAAAATCTATACAGGCAATACAAATTATTATGAACACACCGCCAAACTGCGTGACTCCGTCTATCTACCATGCACGTATAATTTGGAAGCACCAGTTACCATCCAATGGAGCAGAGAGTTCTCACCTTTGCCCAGTGAAAAAATAACGAATCAGGTAAACATACATTCATAATTATAATGTAATATATTTATCGAACGAACAACTGGATATTCAAATAATAATTTTAATATTTCGATAAAATAACGGATAATGCAAAACTGACTAAGCAGATATACATTGTAAAAGCGGATGGATGTAGCAGTCGAGGACGGCCAAGACACACATTCCATGACCAAATAGAATAAGTTCTGGAGAAATTTGAAAGTTATAGTGGCAAAGAAAGGAGTGAGTCATGTAAAAATCGTGCCTTATGTGAGGGTTTAGGGTAAAATGTATGTAATTTTAATATGGAACAGTAATTAATACTAAGTTGAAATTTCAGCAAATGTTATACTTGGAGTCAGTAACGGAGGCAGATGCTGGCACTTATATTTGTAAAGTCACTAACGGACGTGATACTGAAGAAGTGAGGACCCGGCTCATCGTCAAAGGAGTAGTACCAAGATTCAATGGAAAGAGTTACATTTCTATGCCCACATTAAAAGATGCTTTTATGCAGTTTGAAATTGAAATTTCATTCAAACCAATGGGTAATGATTATTTGTTAATTTTGAATCTCAATAAAACCCGTGTCCACCCATGTCTATATAATTTTTTTGACTCCAGAAATCATCTTTGACAATCAATCGTCCGTAACTAATACTAATTAGGGGCATTTGACGAATAATTAAATAGAAAATTGACAAAAAGTAGAAAAGGTCTACTCTCTTCATTATACCGTCGGGTAAGATGGGGTACCTTGAATGGCAACTCGCGAAATTCAAAAGTAATCGTTGCATCATCATCTTCTTCATCCATGCCAGCACAGCCATAGTGAGCCGATTTACCGCATTCAGAACAGGCAGCTCAGCCTTCAAAGTAATCCACTTTGGCTTGTGCCACAAGTCCCTACATTTTTCATGGACTCTTCCGACCAGTCACCTTTATTTATTATGCTTTTTTTACATTTTCACCATTCTATAGTGATGAATACCACCAATAGTTGACCTATATTACAAATCATTAGTATTTTACTGATAAAGCAATATAAATATTACAACTATTTTAGTCCAGGGTATGGGGTGCCCCATTTTGCCCCATCGTATCCAAATAAATAAAAAATACAACCTCTAAAAACAATGCTCTCACAAAAAAAATAAACAAGATTTTACCTGCATAAGTAACCCTTGACTTAAGTTAATAACTTTATTTCTACTTCGATAAACTTGTGTCTGAAATCGAAACTCTGCTTAGTCAGGTTTCGGAATGGGACCGACTAAACTTAGTCCAATTCAACCCTAAGAAGACACAGGTTTGCGCGTTTACCGCTAAAAAGACACCCTTTGTCGTAGCTCCCTGTTTTGAGAGCACTCCCTTACCCTTCTCAGCCGCTATCGGAATTCTTGGTGTCGACTTGTCGAGTGACGTCCAGTTCCGCGGTCATCTGGAGGGCAAGGCCAAATTGGCCTCCAAAAAGCTTGGTGTGCTCAATAGAGCGGGACAGTATTTCACGTCAGGTCATCGCCTGCAACTTTACAAGGCGCAGGTCCGTCCTCACGTGGAATACTGTTCACATCTTTGGGCGGGGGCACCCCAGTACCAGCTTACTCCATTTGACCGCATCCAACGACGCGCGGTTCGGCTTGTCGACAACCAAGCTCTTACTGATCGGCTTGATCCTCTGGCGTTGCGGAGAGAGGTGGCATCTCTATGTATCCTCTACCGCATATACCACGGGGAGTGCTCTGAGGAATTGTTCGGATTAATACCGCCAGCTGATTTCCGCCACCGTTCGACGCGCCAACGCTACCACCCGCATTGGCTGAATGGTTGGCGGTCGACAACAGTGCGTTTTAACAGGCACTTCTTGCCACGCACTGTTCCTTCATGGAACCAGTTGCCGGCGACGGTATTTCCGGACCGCTACGACCTAGGAACCTTCAAGAAACGAGCCTATTCACATCTGAAAGGCCGGCAACGCTGATGTGATGCCCCTGGTATTGCAGACGCCATGGGCGGCGGTGACTGCTTTCCATCAGGTGACCCGCAAGCTCGTTTGCCCCTTATCCCATAAAAAAAAAAAAAAAAAAATGTTGTTTTGCAAGCAAACTGAATAAAATGCCAACGAAATCGGCAAATACTGTTTTTTCTACATAGCAAATAGTAGTGTAGTCGCTGTTACTACGTTGATTTAAAAACTATTGTGCTGGCGCTGCTTCATGTCCAGAAACGATTGTGATTATACAAATGGTTCAAGGTGTAAGACGAGTCTTACCCGCTACCCTGTCTTAGCCACCTTTCTTTATGTAATAATAATTTTATGGGCCTATAAATCAAACTTACAATATTTTGCTTTATTGAGTCTCATCATATACAGTTCCTTGGGTTTTGTCTAACTTTAAGTCCGATCCTATATAATTATAAAACTCTGTTCTTCATTCACCGGTATTTTCTAGCTTGGAACTAGAGGTCGCTATGTGTATTGTTTCCAAGATTATATATTATTATCGTTATTACAAATTATATTACTTCGACAGATGACAACGGTTTGATCCTCTACAACAGCCAATATCCAAGCGGTGAAGGTGATTTTATAGCTTTGCAACTTACCAACGGTGTACCAGAATTTATAATGAGCACTGGCACAGATCCATTTACAGAAGTTAAATACGATCGCCCTCTACAACTTAACACTTGGCACACCATCAGACTCAGCAGGACTGACTCCAAAGGTGGGTTATTTACACTACAAGACGTCAGCCCGGATTCGATCCCACGATTTGTTAGTTCAGAAGCGGCGTACTCGGCCTACAGACCAATTTATTGAATTTCACTTCTAATCGATTATTTTCATGTTAGGCCTTTTTTTAAATATTTTTTAACTTTAAGCATAAATATAAAATATGATTACCCACTGTAAGTATTTTAAATCAATATAAAATATTATGAAAAGTATAAATAAACCAATTTTAGCGCCGTTTTCCTTAAGAAAATATGTTTTAATTGCAGTTACAATGGATGTAGACAACAGAGGGCCGTTCATTGCGGAATCTCCCGTTCAATGGCAGGTGCTGGAACTGAACCAGTCCTTGTATGTTGGTGGTGCACCAAACTTCAAAGATTTGCCTGCTAGATTAAGCCAATCTTACGGGTAAGTTTTAAAAGAAGTATAATAAAATTAGATGTGTTCCCTTAGTATGAGCATGTGGAAAGAATGCAGAATCAAAAACCTTTACACATGTGTACAATATTAAAATGGCAGTACGTAAGAGTGGAAGAAAACGGCGACAACACCTATTTACTAGATTGCTCTCGAGGTTACTGTTAGAAAAAAAAACGATATTTTTATACCTTCAACAGCATACACGAAGGGTATTGCGTAGCAGATTTTCCCATATCATCATTAATTACTTTTACACGTCACCTTTATTGGACTGTACCAGGGTGTGAATATAACAGTGGTAGAGCCGCGGAGTTGGCTGCAGGAATCTCTAGATCGACCTCACGGAATATAGATGTAAAGTGGTTCAAGCTGTGTTTGCTCAGTGGGAGAGGTATCCGAAGGCCCAATCCCTTCCCCTCTCCCATTCCCATCTCACTTCTGACCGCTTTCATATCCCATTGTAAGAGCCGGCAATGCAACTGTAACAGCGAGGTGTCCATGGGCGATATTTGTTGCTTACCATCGGGTGACACGCTTGTTTGTTTGCTCCCTTATCCCATAAAATAACTCTATATCTATACAGGATTAAGAAATTGTTAAACAGTAAATCTAGTATTGGACAATACTTAAGTTTCGTTGGTTACGCCTAGTTTTACAAATTTCATAATTGTTTCAGGTTCGTTGGCTGTGTGAGCATGTTGATTTTGGGCAGGGAGGATAAAAACATAATGATGGACAGCTACAAACGAGTTGGCATCACCGAATGTGATACCTGTATTCCCAACCTTTGCCTCAATAATGGCTCTTGCCAGGCGAGTATACTATCTATATGCAAGCTTATGAGTCAGTGTGTGTTTTGCTTACCTACCCCTTACAAGAAATTAGCGTGCTATTATTTATATCTCTAAAAAGTGAGTCTTTGAAGTTCAATTTTAACTTTATTGTCACATATTTTTAATAACATTAAAACAACTTTTTATGGATTATATGGCGTTTATTTAGAACTTATTTTTATTTATTTCCCGACGTTTACGAACTATTTACAGAAATCATTTTCACGAGTGATTTCTCTGTAAAGAGTTCTAAACGTCGAGAAATAAATAACAATAAGTTCTAAATAAACGCGATGTAATCCATAAAATTTGCTGTGTGGCGCCGGCTTAGAATACCGCCTCCCCATCTCTTCCTGTGGGTGTCGTAAAAGGCGACTAAGGGAAAAGCTAGAAGAATGGGTAGAAGCATTCTTTCTCAAGACAATACAGCCTACTGCGATCGCCAACCCGCCTGCCAAGCGTGGCGATTATGGCAAAAACCCCCCATGCTTGAGCGGACCGGCAGTTGTGGCGCTCCATGGGGGAGGCCTATGTCCAGCAGTCCAGCAGCCCTTTTGAGGTCCAAAAGGGCTAATGATGAATCCATAAAAAGTTGTTTTAAAGTTATGAATGTAATTTGCGTAAATCTAGAAAATAAATACACATTTTTAATGTATAAATTTCTATTTGTATAAAAACAGGAAGCTCGCAATGAACGCGGCTACACGTGCCTATGCGCAAGTGGCTTCGCAGGTGTGAACTGTGACCGTACCGGTCCGGCCTGCAGACCAGGTCTCTGTGGACCTGGCAAATGTACCGACACTAAGACAGGATACAAGTGTTCCTGTCCTGTAACAAACACGGGCAAGAAGTGAGTTCGAATCTTCTAAATATAAGGTTTGCCAAGCAGTTCGCTGCATGAATGGGCCGGCTCGACCGGTGAAATACCACGACCTCTCAGAAGACCGACGTAAAGTGGCTCATGCCGTGTTTCGTTCGGTGAGAGAGGTACCCGGGGGCCCCCTTCCCCGTCCTTTCCTATCCCCCATCCCTTAAAGGTCGGCAACGCAACAGTAACACTATATGTGTTGCTGCTGTCCATGGGCGGCGTTGGTTGCTTACCATCAGGTGACACGCCTGCTCGTTTGGCCTCCTATACCATAAAAAAAAATTCAAGTAATAATCAAACAATATTAGCAGAAATAGGAAAATATCCAAGTTACCAAGTTTAATCAATGCTGTTCGCTGCATGAATGGGCCAGCTCGATCGGTAAAGTATAACGGCATCGCATATATCGCCCCAAAGTGGGTCATGTAACATATATTAATATCATTTCATATATATCAAGTTACTTTAATTTAGAACTCATTGCTGCTGTATGCACTGCACACCGTATTATGTCCAGCAATGGAATGATTTTTCAATATTCATCAATAAACCAGATCAAGAGTCTTATCGGATTAGAATTTATTTCTCGCGGAGTTGCATCGAGATCTGTTTAATCAATGTCTACTACACAAAAAACATACCTACAAATGACGCGTGAGCACATCACTATTCCATCTCCGCAGCAATGTGTTGATCATAAATGTAAGACTGGCTGCCATGATACCTCAAGTTCATACTCCAGCTCAACTCTGCGCCACAGGTTGACTACAAAAATAAAATCACACTCTTTTTCAGCTGCGAAGTGACACAGTCTATCGAGTACCCAGCATTTACTGGCAGCGCATATTTGGCTATTAAACCCCGAAGATTCTCTCGCAGTCAGAAAATGTCAATGAATCTCAAGGCAGCAACTCCAGTCACCGATGGTATTATCATGTATTGCGCCGAACACGCTAAAGGATACGGTGGATTCATATCTTTGGCAGTACACGACGGCAGGCTCGAGTACCGTTACGACTTAGGCCAAGGTAAAACTATAACTATTCAAGTTCTTTTTTTTTTCAAAAAAGTTGACTTTTCTGATTTTTTTTTTGTGACCGTTCGGATTTTTGTTGTAAACGCAGGAATCAAGCCGATAGTGTTGGTGAGCGACAGATTATTGTCAGCCAATGAATGGACCAGTGTGCACATATCAAGGATTGGCTCCCTGGTATCGCTTAAGATCAATTCAGTAGATTCATACGAAGAGCGACTCCCCTCACCGTACAACCAGCGTGTAAGTTCACCAACTTATTAACTTATAACGCTGTCAAATTAAAAGCTTTATCAAAAACAAGTCTTTATCCCCTTTAATTTGTTCTTTTTTTACTTCCAAATTGATTGACGATTCAAAAACATCGATTTTATATTTAAATGGATAAATAGTGAGTGTGATTTGTTTATATTTCTATGTTATCTACAGAACTTGGCTTTGGAGACACCAATTTTCGTTGGTGGTATTGACGATTCGATAACACTGAACAACAACACCGGAGTCACTGGTGGATTCAATGGCTGTATTAAGGACGTAAGTTTAATCGTATTAAATAGTTTTAATATTGTTTTTAAAAGTCTCGGTGGTCCAGTGGTCGAGCACCTCGCTTCTGAATCTAGAGGTCGCGGCTCGAATCCTCACACAGGCTCACACCAATGACTAATCGAAGTTCTTTTTGGAAGTTATTTGTGAAAAATATCGACGACTGAAAACTTTGTGCCCGGTGTGGCAATGGGTTCGCCCAATATTCAATTTGGGACGTAAAGATAACGGCGAGACGAGGCTTAACAGCCGGTGCCTACACCTTCGGGTAGAAAGAGGAGTGAAGCTATGTTATGTTTATTATTTTTTTGTTATATATGTTGTCTGGCTGGTCCAGTAGTTGAACTCCTCGCTCCTGATACAGAGGCCGTGGGTTCGATTCGGCACTCACACCAATGATTTCTTTGTTCTTTAGATATAAATAGTGAAATAATAACTGCTGTCTTCTCAAATCTATTTATAATCACAATCTTTTAATATATTAAATTCTCGTGTTACAGTGTTAGTAACCATACTCCTCCTAAACGGCTTGACCGATTTTCATGAAATTTGTTGTGCATTTTGTGTAGGTCTGTGAACCGAACAACATCTATTTTCCATATCTCCTCTTTTTATGATTAATTTTAAAATATCTTTAGTTAGTTATTCTATGTAAACGCGTACATAAATACATACAACCCTAAATCTTTGTCCCACTACCCCTGTCTTTTATTTGTTTCAGTATAGTTTTTTTGGCAAGACAACGTCAGCTGAGTTAGCTAGCATTAGTAAAGATTGATTATAATTATTATTTAACTAATGAGGAATATGTATATATATTTTAATTATAAATCTTTTTAGTTTACACTGGACGGACAAGATGTTGATATTATAAATCAAACAATTCAGTCGGCGAACGTTCAAGAATGTGTGAATTCAGCAGATGACCGCGGTGATATTCCCGAGGTAACTGTTTGCATTGTTATACGAATTCTGATTAAGAAGTGCCCCACTTCGATCCACTGCGGCTATAATTTACACAAATTTTCTATAATATTTTATCTCTGACTCTGCATTGCCTAATGGTCTTATTAATATAGTCTTTCTACTTACGATTGAGATCTATCGAGATGGAACTACTTAAGTCCTACTGGATCCTGATTCATAAGATAAATATCAGTGACAAAGTCCATAGTCCATCACTTATTCCATGGGACATAATATTTCGTTATTAATCTAAAAGAAAAGAAGAAGCGAATGAAGCGTGTAAGAATCGTGTCTTATAGTGCTCTGTTCTCTCTGCCTACCCCTCAAGGGATTTGGGGTGCAGTTATGTTATGTTTTGTTAATTTGAAAGGAAATAACACGTTTTTTTTACTTATATAGGCGGAGAATATTGTATGCCAGTGTCGCAATGGAGGTGTGTGCGTCTCTGGAGACTCGACGTCATGCTCTTGTCCATATGGATATACTGGTCAATTGTGCGAATACCCTGTTTCATCATCTATAAGAGAAGGGCGGTCTAGTGACCCTTGCGCCCTTAGACCTTGCCGCAACGGTGGCACTTGTCGACCAGATCGCACCTCTAAGATGAACCACACATGTGACTGTCCATTAGGCTATGCCGGTGTCTACTGCCAGATGCGTGAGTTATATTTTTCAACGAAACAAAATTTTAAAAAGAAATCCTTAGTTTAAATACCTTTTTCAATCTCATTAATTAATTTTCACATTCATATAATTATTTACTATTATTAATTATTTATATCGTAAGTTATGTGTGATAAATATCGATAAGTAAAAACTTTGTGCTCAGTATGGCAATAGGTTCGCCACCTGTTCCATTTGGGACGTAAATATAACGGCGAGTAGCAGCTTAACATCCACTGCCTACACTTTCGGATAGAAAAGGGCGTGAAGTTATTTTTCATATACTTATTATGTAACAACTAAAATTTTAAGTCCAAATTTTCATTGCAATCGTTCGTTTTTGAAGTGAGTTTTTGGTTTTGAGGTGGTATCAAACTAGTATTTCGAATACAGGTCAGTAAAATAAAAAAAAATTGTATTCATTACATTGCTTCTGATAGATAAGTCTCGGTTGGTTTTTGCACAGCAGGTATTGCATATTACATGGTCTTGACTGCAATATAATGTGTAGGCTTGGAGCTGATCCAAAGCGTGGGTTTCAACGGAAACGGTTACATGGAGCTACCAGCATCATTGATAAACTACTCCCAACTGGACATTGAGCCGGCGGTGATAGCACTTGCGATACACACCACCAGCGATGGAGTCCTGATGTATCAGAAGGAGGCGCAAAGTCCACCCGGCTATGGAGACTATATTCTGTTGAGAAGTAAGTTTATTAACGATTCGAATCGAATTGCTTGAAAGAAATTGCCGGCAATTTTATTACAAGGGGTAATAAGGCAATTCATACATAGGATATGTGGACTTCTGCTATATTATATTTTATTTTTTTAGTTGAGAGAGGAATCGTGATGTTCGAGTGGGATTTGGGTGGTGGCAAATCAACTGTTTCCGTGAGAGAAGTGTATGTCAACGATGGAGAACGCCATCAGGTATCTTAGAATCATTATGTTACTTGATAATTTTTTATTAGCGTTGAAGGTGTTTTTCAAGTTAAAAGTGTCAATTAAATGCGGTATTTTTTTTTAAAAGTGCATTAAATAAACGTTGTTGTATCCAATATATATAAACGTTGTTGTATCCAATATAAGAGGAAGTTATTCAAAACTTTGGGTATTAAACGCGTCAATTTACAATTGATATAATACTTAGAGAAACGCCTAGATGCCATACAAGTTGGGATTTGGGTGGAAATAGAACCCGCTGACCTCAATTTTACAGTGAACACTGTTACTAATGCACCAGGCTTAATATATATACTGTTTTCAGATCATCGCCAAAGTACTGATGGACGGCCAAGTGACACTGTCCGTCGACAATATACAAAATTCAGGAACTAGCGTTGGAATTTCAAATAATATGAATGCAGATTCTAATATATATCTTGGTATGTTATAGCATGATTTTTATTTTTCAGATTTATATGTCATTTCTTTATTATTTGAAGAAAATAATAGGTATGCCTCCACATAATATCCTCTTCAGTTTATAGCTATGGTTTATAGAGAATTTGTCTAATTGCATTTATAATTTTCAGGTGTAAAGTAGATCATTCTCCTTTACACCATAAAATTAGAAACAAAATTACACTGTTTAGTATTCAGTCATCTGAACACTAAACAGAGTCATTTTGTTTCTGTTAATTTACTACATCCAGCATATAGTCCCAAACTGTTAGACAGATTTATTCTTGTCTATTAAAATTATCAAGGAATCATATCATTACATATTATAAAACAAAGTCACTTTCCGCTGTCTGTCCCCTTATATGCTTATATATCTTTAAAACTACGCAACGGATTTTGATGAGGTTTTTTTGCAATAGTTAGAGTAACAATATCAACGGGGTGGTTTTGATCTAAAATGATAATTTTCGAGATTTAGCACTTTAATTGCAAACGCTGGCTGAACCCTAAGTGATAGATCAAAACAATGTTCTACATTACTAAACACCTTCAGAAGGTCTCCAAAACGTCCGCGAGGGCATATGTCTATTTCGTAGGGATAACCGTCAATGACCATTTTTATTTTTTGACTTTTTACGAAAAATAATGGCTTCTTTACGAAGCGATTTTAAACATTATAGCATTGATTTTTATCCAATTATGTTTCTTAAATAGATTGTGGTTTTAATATAAATCAATATGGCCCTTTACAGCGTGTAATGTAAACGAATATTTACGAAGATATTACACTATTAACATGGCGGGACATAGCGGTTGCGTTGCGCGCCAAAACGCGTGCCGATAAATAGCACAAATTGAACTTTTTAGTATCTAAATTTTACTCATTTATTACTTTGATGCGGAACAAAGTTGGCCGGGTCAGCTAGTACTTAATTAATGGGAAATACGTCTAACTATATGTTTCTTAAATACGAAAACATGATACTTTTTAAATTTCAAACTGTTTCCGTTATTTTTTTAATTTCGCCGTACGACTGGCATTAATCTGCTTAGTAAAAATAATTATATAGATTGAAATTTAAATCAGATATTATCAGTTCCAATAGTTGGTATCAATTTAGATTGAATTTTAAGATTTTTAGCGATATTTTTAGACTACCAATGAATATCCTTTTAATCATACCATACCATATCTTCCAGGTGGAATACCAGACAATATTAATCAGCTCGCGTATCCAGGTTTTGTTGGGTGTATTGAACAGTTTGAACTGATGAATTCTCATAGAGGACTCAATTTAGGCCAACACGCAGTCGCCGGCAGAAACACTCAGCGTTGCAAAGAGTAAGTGTATATATATTTTGAGCAAGTAAATTTTACATTTCATTCATTCACTGCATCACCTGTACCATATTCAATTCATTCATTCACTGCATCATCAATGTTACTACTACTACTACTACTGAATAAATATAGTTTTATATTTAACTAATTGGGAGCCACTGTTACCTCCTTTGCCGTTACACCGTTTTCAGGAGATTCACACACATTTTAGCGAAAGGAGAATTTATATATTAAAAGTTGTTTTGAATAGATGTTATGAAGATGAGAGTTATGATCTTTGAAAGGGACGAAATCAGAAAAAATCAAGGATAACGGTTGATAATGTAACTATACTGTATATCTTGGAGGCGCATTTAGTAGGGATCCTAAAACAAGGATACAGGCAAATTGGTACATACATGCAGACTAGACTAGACTACCAAATTGAACGGGTCCTCGAGGAAGGTGATGTCAAGGGCCTTAAAAACCAAAGAGTGTATGTGATGTGTGTAAGAGCTTTTTTTTTAAATTCAAAGAAGCGTCTGAGGTGTGTAAGAATCCTGCCTTATGGCACTCTGTTATCTCTTCCTATTGACCTGGCGTGAAGTTATGTATATATGTATGTCTATTTAAAAGTTTATTTATTTTAAATCACTAGTTATCATACACCCATTTATTATGCATAATGCAAATCAATATTGGTGCAACTTCAAATATTGTGTGTGAGGAAAAAGATAGATGATTATCAAATAAGTGACCTGTCGAACAATAATCGCTATTGCCTACAACTTTAAGCTTCAACCATTGAGGTTAAAAAAAATCATGATAGAAAATTCCAAGGAAAAATAGATCGCTTTTATCGTCTGCGATAAAGGGAATTTTCAGGTTCACAAATACCCTTGTTGGTTTACAGGTGTACAAGTATGATAAATAAGTAGCACCTGGCATATCTATACATGAAAGCATTTATTTACATCAAACACCTTTTATACAAGGGATTACAGCAGAATTCTTTTTATTGAGCAAGTCTTTTATGATATTCTTTGTGTCAATAATCGGATATATTCTCTTTTAAAAGATATTTCTAATCGGATTCTGTTCAGAGTTCAAAGGTAGTCGTATCACAATGTTTGGCATAAAAGCGTATATATTTAAATATGTAACTTCACACCTTTAATTCACAAAGTTGTAAGTAGCAACAATTATGCTTTCGACACGCCGAATTTTTACTTTCTAGTTTCTAGTCTAATACTATAAGACGGGAAAAATTATAAATTTACTGAGTGAGCCAATTTTTCAATCTGAAATTGAATACATCCTCTTATGATTGATTAAAATCATTACATTTCGATTATAAATTGCTTGTAACAGCCATTTAAATCGTTAAAAATATGTATGATTCATCTGTAACTGTCTTGACAGTAAATCCTCCTAGACGGCGGAACCGATTTGAATATTTATTTTTTTGTGTGTGTCAAGTGGATTAGAGGATGGCTTAAATTCTCAAATAAACCCACCCGGCAGCGCTACGTGCCCTGGTATAATGGTAGTACTAGAGATTGCAACCCGGTATGTGTCTCAACCCGGCCCGGCCCGGTTGTTTCCGTCGCCAACCCACGTCGGGTTGGCCTTGACAACAAAACTTTCAAAGTATTTAATGAAGAATTCCTATATATGAATGGAAAAAACAATGATTCAATGGTTAATATTACTTCTTAACAGTCTCTTAAAATCACACTTATCACTCGTACTGCACATATTTATTTTGGGGGTCATATCAAGAGCGTGCACGTCGCGACCCCTGCCGGCCCAGTGGGATGCAATCTTGGCGGAATCAAACTCAGCCGGACGGGCTGCTAGGGCGTGCCCCGGAAGCGTCGGGCACCGAATAGCGTCCGTCGGTGCGGCTTCATATGCGGCGAAGGGGGCCGCCAATCTTTACGCAGCGCCAAACCTGGCGGGACGAGGAGAGGGTAGTGCCGTATAGGCACATAGAATGTTAGAGGTAGTATGACAAGAAAGATGAATGAGATGATGGATGTACTAAATGAGAGATGCCTGGATGCCTTATGTTTGACGGAGAAAAAGCGGAGGGGGAGTGAGACCGAGGACCTCCCCGGTGGCATGGTAGCCCTATGGTCCGGAGTGGACCCGGACGTCCGTGCCAGTGGGGGTGTTGGAGTCGTTCTCTCCTCCCGCTTTGCTTCCGGAGTAAAAGATTATGAGTTGGTAGGCCCGAGACATCTTTGGGTTCGAATAAAACCGGGGATCACGCGAGTCTTCCTGATCGCAGATTATGCTCCCATCAGCTCCGCAGATCCCCGCGAACTCGAGGAGTTTTGGGAAATTGTTAGGTATATTCTGGATCTGGTAATCTCTGGTAATCTGGTTAATGGTTGGGTCGGAACCAAGAGAGATGGCCTGGAGGCTGTCCTTGGTCCGAATGGTGACAAGAGAGTGAATGATGCTGGTAAGCCGATCTTGGACGTATGCCTGGAACGGAGCCTCTTTGTGTCTAACACATTATTTCGTCATAAAGATATTCACACGTATACGTGGAGACGAAATGAACAAAAAGCGGCTTGTCTCCCTGGTTTGACGTCAATATCGGCTTTAGACAGGGTTGCGTGCTGTCCGCTCGACTGTTCATCCTGTACCTGGACAGTTATCTCCAGAGAGTGAGATCGATGGATGTAGGGATGCGAATGGGTGACCTAGTTGTGAGCTGCCTGCTTTACGCAGATGACGCCGTACTTCTAGCCGAATCGCCGTCGGACTTGCAAACACTAGTCACTACTATAAAAGATGATTGCATGATTAAAGGTTTGCAGTTGAATGCGACGAAAACGATAGTTATGATGTTTGAAAGGGAGGAATCCAGAACGGATGCAAGGATAACGGTTGATGATGTAGTGCTGGAACAGGTGAATGAAATTGTATATCTTGGATGCGCTTTTAGCAGGGATGGAAGGTACACCGCAGATGTAGAAAGACGAGTGGCGATAGGAAATAGCGTAAATGGAGCGTTGGGCAGATTCCTGGGCGCAAAAAACATTAGCTGTAAAGCCCAGCTAGCAATCCACAATGCAGTCCTGATCCCAACGCTAACTTATGGCAGCGAGAGCTGGGTATGGCAGAGTGTGCATGAAAGTAGAATAAACGCGGTAGAAATGAGGGCACTGTGCAAAATCTGCGGAAAACAAGAAAACAAGGAAAACAAGGTTGTAAGGAAGGAAGTTGGTGTGAAAGAGAGTGTTGGTGTAAAAGTAAGAAAGGGCATGCTCCGATGGTTCGTACATGTAGAAAGAATGGTTGATGTAAGACTGACTAAGCAGATATACAATGCAAAAGCGGATGGATGTGGGAGTCGAGGACGGCCAAGACACACATGACCAAATAGAACGTGTTCTGAAGGAAGGTGATGTTAGGAGCCTCAACAACCGACGCGCGTGCTTGAAAAGAGTTATGAAAGTTAACGAAGCGAGTGAGGCGTGTAAGAATCGTGCCTTATGGCGCTCTGTTCTCTCTGCCTACCCCGCAAGGGATTTGGCGTAAAGTTATGTATGTATGTATGCACATATTTAGTTTACTTATGGACTGAAAAGTAACTTTAGTTGACATTATTTTAAAAAATATTAAAATACTAGCTGACCCGGCGAACTTTGTTCCGCATCAAAAGTAATAACTGCTGTCCCGCTATGTTAATACTGCAATATCTTCGAAAATATTTGTTTAAATTGCATGCTGTAAAGGGCCAGGTTCATCTATATCACATGCAAAATCTATTTAAGACACTTAATTGGATGAAAATTAATGCTGTAATGTTTAAAATTGCTTCGTAAATAGGCCATTATTTCTCGTAAAAAGTAAAAAAATATTAATAGTCATTGTGGGTTATCCCTAAGAGATAAACATATGCCCTCTCAGACTTTTTTGTAGACCTTTTAAAGGTGTATAATAATGTAGTACGTTGTTTTGATTTATCACTTAGGGTTCAGGCAGCGTTTCCGATTAAAGTTCTAAATCTTGAAAATTATCACTTTTTTTACTACACTATACATGAATTATAGATCAAAACCACCCCGTTGACACCCTCTAACTATTAAAAAAAACCGCATCAAAATCCGTTGCGTAGTTTTATAGATATGCGCATTTAGGGGGATAGACAGCGGAAAGTGACTTTGTTTTATACTATGTAATGATTAAACCAATAGCGCGGCATAAACTACTAAACGAAATGTTATCAGTCGCAGAAAAGCGAAACGTCCATTTATTATAGATATTGACGAGCCTCGTGGCGCATTGGTAAAAAAACTACCGGCTGCAGCAACGAGGTCGGTGGTTCGATTCCCCCCCGAGCACAAATATTTGTGACAAACATGAATATTTGTGTGGCGTCTGGGTGTTTTTCTATGTATTATAAGTATGTATTTACAAAAGAAAAGTATATATGTATTATTATCCGTTGTCTAGTATCCATAACACAAGCATTTAGTTGCTTAGCTTGGAACTAGAGGGCGCTGTGTGATTTGTGTCCAAGATATTATTATTATTATTATTATATTTTGAATGTTCGTGCAATCACTATTACCTTCTATCTAAAATACATTAATATAATGGACAGAGTAAAAATTAAGCTGACAAAAAACCTTACGTTAAGCCATGGAACTAGAATCTTCACCAATAGGCAGCACCGTTTACATTATTTAACGTAAAACGTGTCGAAACATACACATACTATTTATAATTAAATACAGAGGTTTGGAGGAAACAAAATACATTATATAAAAAAAAAATACATTATAATTAGAAGTATTTACACTTACTTTGATAGTTGGATATTCGTTATAAAGAGTTTGTTAAAAATATGTATTGTGTAATGTAAAGAAAATATTTACATCCATAGTTGGAAAAAAATACCCAGGCACGGTGGGTGGCGAAAATGGATTATTTGCAATCTCTAGATATCAATATCTTGGTGTGGCAGAATTGGATAGTTAATCTATTTTTTTTTTTATATCAGTTATATTTCGCATTTA
Organism: Euproctis similis; assembly: GCA_905147225.2. Taxonomy (NCBI): domain Eukaryota; kingdom Metazoa; phylum Arthropoda; class Insecta; order Lepidoptera; family Erebidae; genus Euproctis; species Euproctis similis. The sequence goes on from LR990107.1 coordinate 9,252,359, forward strand.
TAATGTTAAATAGGGATATAATAATATGTATAAATAATATCCGTTGTTGTCTAGTTCCATATCGTAAGCGTCAGCAGCTTAGATTGGAAACTGGATGGCTCTGTGTGTATTTTGCCCATAATATTATTCTTGTTAATTCCACGCTGCTATGGATCATCAGTTCCATGTTTCCTGATGTCTATCCTTTCTTTGACGAGCCCGAGGTTTATGAAAGACCACCGGATTACTTTCCTAACACACATCCAAGACCAATACCTAGTACAATTAATGTCCTTCTTCCAATATTAACATATATCATAAATTGTTCAGTATTCTTACACGACATCTTACATAAACTTTAATTGGAGATGGGTATGTATTTTCCATTTAATATGATTATCTTGTGTATATTATATAATGTTTTGTAGATTTGTGATATATTAAATGTTTTTCCTTGAATGTATGTATGCATGTATCTGTCTCCATTATTGTTGTTTGAAGACGTGATATATTTAAAAAAAAATGAATATGAATGCAATGGTCAGCAAATACAGAAAAAATAAACAAATTGCAACTGACACATAAAGCTATAAATAATCGTAGACACATAAAGGTAAACAAAAATTACATTATTCTTAGCTATTTATTATAAAAAATAAATATTAAATTAGTTACAACATTGTTAATTTCATGTTTGATGTAAATATCAAATTGTTTAATTATATAAAAGTTCATTAATATAGTTGAAAATAAACCTTTTACGTAATATAGCGTATTAAGGCTTTGCATTCATAGCTCGACATCGAGAAACCCCAAAGAGGAGATGGAAGTGGGCCAATTACAATTATTTTACGTTTCGTAATTATTTGTTTTTTTTTTAATTTCCCATTTTGAACAGGCTAAAAGCTTAGACGCCCATAGTGCCTTTTTTGTACCATTAATTGTCTTGCAATGGTTAGAATTGAATACTGTCTGACCAAACCTGCTCACCATATGATGTTTTATATCTTAAGGTGACGAGGGATCATTATAATATTCCTCTGGAGGGCGCCGACTAGCCCAGAGGACAATTATTTAATTTAAGTTTTAATTACTAATATTGTTTTTTTATTTCTCTTTTCAGCCGTTACCCATATCGTAGTTTATAAGTGATAATCATATCGAAAAGCGTCAATTTTACGAACGAATCTGCACCATGAGAGTGAAAGCCAACCTATTTAATAATATACTTATATTATATATATACACATATATAAAGAAATGCTAACCTGATCTGACAATGTAAGTAATTATTATAATTAAAATTTCACTATTTTGGCATATTGTCATTCGTCAGTTCGACAAAGTCGAGTGAATATAAATAAAAAAAAAATGATTAGGGCTCTTTGCATTTTGCTTCATTTAAAATAATGAAAGGTTAATGTTGTAATAGAATTAAGGTACTTACAGCGACCAGACAATACGTTTAGATAGTTTTTTTTTTTTAGTGTATAATATTATGATTGTGAATATGTGTATGTTGTGGCACACACCTTAATATATTTGAGCCACTGGCGTACATTGTGTTTGGTGCCATAATATATGAAATATTCAAGTAGTTAGGGTAATCTATTAACAAGTAACTGTTTTTTATATAAGATACTTGTTTATTTTTTGTTTGTTCATCTGCTTATCCACAGTTTATTATGTACCTAAAAAAATTATGTACCTTTCAATTAATATATTTATTTAAATATATATTTATTTTTATTTTACCTATTTATATTTTTTTGCACTTCAGTGATAGTAATAGTAATAATAATTGTGCCAAAAGTGTGGAAATGTATGTTTTTATTATTGTTTTAATTTTATCTTCAACCACTGCCATATTATTACGTTTCGTTTTTCTTTATATATATATTTCCACTATTCTAAGTCAATATATCGCTTTTTCTGCAACGAAGACACACCCCTATTGTCAAGTAAATCTATATATACTTAGTATGTATATATATATATATATAAATTTAATTAAAATAAACTATTATGATGGCATTTAACTTCAATAAAGATGGTGGATTTAAAAAATAAAAATTTTATATACCTATAAATATATATATATGCATCAAATGTGTCTGTTACTAGCTTATATGAAATCATTGACAAATATATTGTTTCGTACTGATATTATATTAAAATAATTGTATCTAACTATATATTGAATAAACCTGTACGTATTATTGATTAATTCGTATACTGCTGCTAAGTGATCAAGATTTATCTAAGAAATATAAATTACATGATATATTTGGTTGTTTTTATTTCGTTTAAAGTCCTTTTTATTTTTTTTTATATTGGAAATACGATGATGTGCAATTTAAGTTGGAAAAAGTATGTCAATTACGCATTTTATTGAGGTCTATAAGGACCTATGCTGCTTGGAGGAAATGTCGCTGAAGTAGATCTTAAAACACTTAGCGTAAGGTTTAAAATCAATTAACAGCGGACTTAATTTGTTTAAGGAAAAAAAGACTCACACTACACCGATTTTCTTTTGGATTAATAAATGCAATTAAAGTAGAATTTCAGTTAGTAATATTCAGTGTAGATGTGAATGTTTATTTTTATTGGATGTCTCCAATCCCTGTCGGGCAAACTAGCAAATGGTTTTGCTAGTGGTAAGCGCGGCCCATGAACATCTGCAATGCTATAAAGGACACTGTTCAGGGAACGAAACGCCGCATAAGCCCCTTTACTTCGTTTTTCTAAGAGGTCATACTATTGCAACGGTCGACCAGATCCAATAATGCCCTCTACCATCGTTCAAAAGTCTTAATTCTGATTGTGTTCATATTTTCTTATGGGATAGGGAGATAAAAGAGCAAGCGTGTCACCTGGTGATAAGCAACTAACGCCGTATATGTACACCTGCAACACCTACATCGCAGACAGTGTTACAGTTGCTTTCATGAGAAAGGCAGAGGAGAAGGATATAGGATACCGAGCTTACCATTTTGAGATTGGTATTTTACCGAACGAGCCGGCCATTCATGCAGTGAACTGCGTGGCTCGATCACTGTTATTTGTATCTTATCTTGCAGTATTAAATAATATTGGATCTATGGTAAGGTGATGAAAAGCTTTTTATATCGGCCAAAATTTGTCCTATCTTCTATCATATTGAGATCACAGTAAGTTATTGCTGTGTAAGAAATGCATGGTGCATAAACAGACTTATGAATGTAAAAGAAGCCAGTGAGGCGTATAATAATCGTGTCTCGTGGCACTCTGCCTACCCCTCAAGGGATTGGGAGTGAAGTTATGTGTAAGAGAATTCGAACCCGACCGTTTCCGACCGGTGTCTAACAAATAATAAATCAATAAAGTGCACGTTTAACTTATAAATAAGTAAAAACAAATTCGTATCTAAATATAAATTAAATATATATACCTACATTTTCATATCGGAATATTGTTCCCTAAGCTATCGATTCTATAGGTGCCTGAAGCTATATAATAACACCGTTAAATTTACTCCCAATAAGAAAGCCTTTATGTGTCACGGAAATGGTTTACACACTTGCCACATTTACCACAGATATTCCGGATTTTAAATATAACTAAAGGAATAAAAATATATATAATACCGCAAAAATAAAAATAGTGCGTGGAGTCCCTCCAAGCTAAAGAAGTGAAACTTGATAATAATCATACATTTATAACACACCAAATTGAAGAAAAACAACACTTACTACTTATCTTAATCGAGTCTTCAGCTCGCCTATACCGCAATGTCTGAAGACCTAACTCTTTCACCAGTGCGTTTTACCGGTGATGACCTACTGTGCCGAAACGTAGAAAGTTCGCTGAAGTGGCAATGGGCTGGCCATATCTGCCAAATGACTACATGACTAGATGCGGAAGGCAGAGAATCGGATGTTCTGGTGCACATTGGGAGAGGCCTATGTCCAGCAGTGGATTGCAACAGGCTGATGATGATGATGATATTTTACTTACTTTACGACGGGCCTACATACGTGGTGCATTGGTGTAGTTTTACCAATGCACCACGTATGTAGGCCCGTGGAATAGAGTGGAATAGACTGTGGAATAGAGATTGGCGGGTTCGATTCCCACCCGAGTATAAATCTTAATCTGGGTCTGCGTTGAACCTGGAATAACTACTCCTCTATTTTTGAGGATCTGCCATATTTGACGTCGCATTTATACTTCGATTTACTCCCAACAAGCCCTTTCATTTGATACCCATATTGTAGAAACGCATTAAAAATATTTATTCCGCCATATTGGATTTAGAATGACATATTATCCGAGTAACTATAAAAAAGCCCTTTTATTTGAGAGGTCGTTGTATCTCACCGGTCAAGCTAGCTCATTTATGCAGCGGACTGCGTCTATGCCACAAGACTCAACTCCTATGAAGCATTGGTTTTATTTCACAATTTACCTCAATAAATCAAAACAATACATAATTACCCTTGTTTGAAAATTATTTTGTACCCGTAGGTAGTACGTATTGAAGCAGAAATAACTCCCTAATCTGCATATGACAACCGTACAATGAAGTGATTATTTTAAACATACAAGTAGGACAGCTGTACTAATTTACAGTAGGACTAATTTAATGAGTCCTTTTTATATTCTACTACAGGCCAGCATGAGAATATTGTTAGAATCAATTATTTTATTGAGATAGGGCGCAAACAAGAATGCGGGTCGCCTGATGGTAAGCTGCCCATGAATACAGTGTTACAGTTAGGTTGCTAGCCTTTTAAGCAGCTTGCTGCATGGTTCTACTGCTGAGTGTAGATTTAGGTAAAAAAAGTTCACCAATAAAGGCTAGTGCTGAAGTTTGAACAAATTGTTCCTGATTTAAATAGCATTAATTTCCGACACATTTTTCAGGAGACTTACACGATGTTTTACAACGGGGTGATGAAGGTAAAGGGGAAGTTCTTGAAGGTATAAAAAGAACACTATTACACACTTCATATTATTATACAGCCCCGGATCTAGGGGGGGGCAAGCCGGGGCCCATGCCCCGGGTGGCAAGTTCTGGGGGCGGCCAAATAACTATAATATAACTTAACTTTGACGGACAGAATAAATGACAGTACAAATACAAAAAAATGACTGACCATAAACGGCCTCTCTTTAGCATTCAGACTGTATTATTAGGTTAGGAGATCTTGGCACATATTTTCCAAGACAAAAACTCTTTGTGCTGTGGGCATACGCCTGTCACCGGGAGGTGGAAGGGTTATGTAGGGCTCCCGGGAGATGGTATTTTAGTGTACCCACTAAACAACCCAGCGCCGTTACCGCTTCGTCATGTTAGAGAAGAATGGAACACCGCTTTCAGCCGGTCCTACTCGACGAATTGCCGCCCTTAAGACAGGCTCCCCGCGCCCCTAGCGATGGTGAGAGGCTCGGGAACGGCCGGGGATCGCTGGCATCGCTGTTCAGCGACGGTGTCGGTAAATGCAAGTCGGGCGCCCCCGCGCCAGTCAACCGCCCGACCCCGGAAAGAAGTTGTTGTCGGCGATCGAAATGTCGCCTCCTTCCTCCCCTTCTTCTCCTGCGGAGCGGCGCCGCGAGAGGATCGTCCTCCCTCGCCCGTTCAGCCACCTCCTTCTCTGTAATCACCTCCTCGTAGAAAAAGGTGAACTTAATCCAGGCCGCACCTTCGGCCAGCATGGCAGCTACCACGATGGGGAGCGACATAGTTCCCTGTCCTAACGGTAAATTGTTTATAGTGAACGACCCACCGCCCTAAAAAGGCCTATTTAAGGCCTGCTGACTGAGCTAGCTGACACTTCAATACATGCAGATTAGCCAGCTACCAGTGTCCAGCTGGTTCCAGAGCTGTAAAGCACACGCATCACGTTGCAAATTCATGCAGCTACTCATCAGCCGAAGCCCAGCACAGTCGACTGGCGCAAACCACTAGCGAAACCGCGCTACTTGCTATCCAGGCAAGTACCGGAGATCTGGTCCCCTTCGGAAAATTAACCGTTGGTTAACACTTGAGGCGCACTCACTGCATCCGTGACTGGAGACCACGGAGCCCCTGTCCGACCAGTCTTACAGCCTCTTGCTACGCACGGGATCAGACATTGTCTACCTACAGGTCAATCACAAACCCCACGAGTCCAACCTCAGTGTGCAGAGACACCGCAAGCGCCAGCACGCGAACCCCAGCGCCCGCAGTGGGGCTTTTCTCTGCTCCCGCGGTAGCCTGATCTTGCAGACATAAACGTGGTTCCGTCACAGTGCGGTCCCGCCACAGTGCGGGCACGACGGGGTCTCCTCTCTGCCGATTCGGCTCAGGTACGATCCAAAGCCGTGCCCGGACAGCGCCTGCGCCATTTGGAAGGAAAGGAAACCATGCTGAAGTGCTGGCCAAAATTCCACCCGTTGATGTGCCATGATAATGGCCTTTACCGCAATAATTTTGCCTTCCACCGTGATGTAAGCGTAAGCGGAAGGACGCCGCCGAGGACAGGAAAAGAAGACTGCTCCGGTCTTATGCAGCGCCACTTGTAGATGGATTCGTGGACTCTCCCGGCCACGAGGGTTCCACCCGCTGAAGCGAGGCTCGCCGCCTCCCTGTAGCCCCTCCCCCGGGCAACGAAGAGCGTGTCATCTGCATAACAGATTATACTCGTCCCACGGAGGAGGGCGCCCCACAGAAGCCAGTCAAAGCCAATTTTCCACAGGAGAGGGCCCAAGACAGACCCCTGCGGAACACCGGACTCCGTGCCGTATTGGCGTAGCCTGCCTGTCCACCAGAAGGACGATACAGTCTTCCAGATAGTCGGCCAGGAGCCGCTATAGTTAGAGAGGCACCCCGTGATAGCGGAGCGTTTCTAAGATCGTCGAATGGGGGACGGAGTTAAAGGCGTTGGCGATGTCGAATAACACCGCCAGCACCCCGTCTCCTACGCTCGCAGCTTTCCGCACCTGGCCTTTTAGAGGAGTAACGCGTCAATGGTCGAACGCTCATTCCGGAATCCGAATTGAGCTTCCGACAGATCTGGCCCCACTTGGCAAATGTGATCGTTAAGGCGGAAGGCGACGATGTCCTCCGACAATTTGTCAACCTCATCGAAAAGGACGATGGGCCGGCATGCTGGGACGGAACCCGTCGGCTGTGTGTTCTTGGGAAGGAGGCACAACTGAAGAGGCTCCGAAACCTTCCCCTCTCTCGGTGGTGGCAAGAGTTAATACGCGTGCAGGGCCAAGAGCTGTACCCTTGGCGCGGAGCCGGAGAGTCACCCCCATTGCATTGTTCCTCCGTAAGCGACTGGACTTCTCCTGGCGGCGGAGTCGCCGAGAGTAGATGGTCCATAGCTGGCGGCGTAAAGTTGGCCCTGCTAGGAAACAGGGACCGAACCACCCCGTCCAAAGGTAGATCCGACCAGTATCCGTCCCTTTGTCAGGACGGTCTGGGCCGCTGCGACAGGGCAATCGAACGTATCGCGCCCATGCCGCCGCGGTCGGGTCAGATAGGGCGGCACTTGACCGCCGCGACCTCGCAGCATCCGATTTTCACGATCGCCGTTTCCACTTCCTCCTTGGTGACCTAATCGTCTATTGGTCACCACCAACTCCGAAGTACTCTAAGGGATACAAGAGCCTACAGAGGCCCCACTCTTGATACGGACCACTACCTGGTGGTAAGGCGTTTCTTGGGCCTTTTCAAGAAGTGGAGACACTGGCGAGTGCGTACCCATTTCAGAGAGCTTGAAAGGATAAAATGTGAGAAACTAGAAGATGAAAGTGTACGGAGTATGTATGTAGACCTAGTCAGTAAAAGACTCAATGAGACGAGTCTTTCTGACCTAGGAGTTGAAGAATGCTGGGAAAAAATGAAAGAAAGCATAGTGGATAGTGCAAAAGAAGTATGTGGTAGTGCAAAGAGGCATAAGATTCTGAGAGGTGATGCCTGGTGGGACGCGGATGTGAAATCCAGCGTCGAAAGAAAGAAAAAAGCATGGTTGGATTATGTCTCAAGTTTGAATCAGAATGAGACAGACAGAGAAAAAGTATGAGAGCTACCGCCGCTGCAGGAATGTTACCAAAGCCTTAGTGAAAGAGAAGCGTGAAAGACTAGTTGCGAATGAGGAAGTGAGGTTGACGGAGAACTTCGAGGCTAATAACAAACTCTTCTGGAGGGAAGTTAGAAAGTCTTGGGGTTCTTCGTCAACATCCAGAATGTACAAAATTATGTCTAAGGCTGGTGTCATTCTTGCAAACCCAAGCGACGTATTGGGCAGATGGAGTGAGTATTTTGGGGAAATGTACGAGTATGTTCCGGATGTGGGCGCCGCGAGTGAGTCTACGACTGACGCCGCTGCGCCAACATCTGACGAGGACATTACTATGGAAGAGATTGTATGGTCGATACGTATGAAAAATGGTAAGGCAGCTGGAATTGATATGATGTCTGCTGAAATGATCAAACTAGCAGCGAAAGTGTATGGGAAAATTATTGAAAGGAATTCTCCTTTCAATAATTTTCCCATACACTCAGGGTGATATCTGATGGAGTGTTGTGGGAGGCTCAGGGTGATTTTAGAAGCGGACGCATGGATGCATGGGTGCATGGATCAGATTTTTTCTCTCCGCAACATCGTGGAGAAACAACTGGCTGTCAGTCCACTTATGAGGGCTGCACAGCATGTGTGCGTGTTGACGGCGGCTTGTCTCCCTGGTTTGACGTCAATATCGGCTTTAGACAGGGTTGCGTGCTGTCCGCTCGACTGTTCATCCTGTACCTGGACAGTTATCTCCAGAGAGTGAGATCGATGGATGTAGGGATGCGAATGGGTGACCTAGTTGTGAGCTGCCTGCTTTACGCAGATGACGCCGTACTTCTAGCCGAATCGCCGTCGGACTTGCAAACACTAGTCACTACTATAAAAGATGATTGCATGATTAAAGGTTTGCAGTTGAATGCGACGAAAACGATAGTTATGATGTTTGAAAGGGAGGAATCCAGAACGGATGCAAGGATAACGGTTGATGATGTAGTGCTGGAACAGGTGAATGAAATTGTATATCTTGGATGCGCTTTTAGCAGGGATGGAAGGTACACCGCAGATGTAGAAAGACGAGTGGCGATAGGAAATAGCGTAAATGGAGCGTTGGGCAGATTCCTGGGCGCAAAAAACATTAGCTGTAAAGCCCAGCTAGCAATCCACAATGCAGTCCTGATCCCAACGCTAACTTATGGCAGCGAGAGCTGGGTATGGCAGAGTGTGCATGAAAGTAGAATAAACGCGGTAGAAATGAGGGCACTGTGCAAAATCTGCGGAAAACAAGAAAACAAGGAAAACAAGGTTGTAAGGAAGGAAGTTGGTGTGAAAGAGAGTGTTGGTGTAAAAGTAAGAAAGGGCATGCTCCGATGGTTCGTACATGTAGAAAGAATGGTTGATGTAAGACTGACTAAGCAGATATACAATGCAAAAGCGGATGGATGTGGGAGTCGAGGACGGCCAAGACACACATGACCAAATAGAACGTGTTCTGAAGGAAGGTGATGTTAGGAGCCTCAACAACCGACGCGCGTGCTTGAAAAGAGTTATGAAAGTTAACGAAGCGAGTGAGGCGTGTAAGAATCGTGCCTTATGGCGCTCTGTTCTCTCTGCCTACCCCGCAAGGGATTTGGCGTAAAGTTATGTATGTATGTATGCACATATTTAGTTTACTTATGGACTGAAAAGTAACTTTAGTTGACATTATTTTAAAAAATATTAAAATACTAGCTGACCCGGCGAACTTTGTTCCGCATCAAAAGTAATAACTGCTGTCCCGCTATGTTAATACTGCAATATCTTCGAAAATATTTGTTTAAATTGCATGCTGTAAAGGGCCAGGTTCATCTATATCACATGCAAAATCTATTTAAGACACTTAATTGGATGAAAATTAATGCTGTAATGTTTAAAATTGCTTCGTAAATAGGCCATTATTTCTCGTAAAAAGTAAAAAAATATTAATAGTCATTGTGGGTTATCCCTAAGAGATAAACATATGCCCTCTCAGACTTTTTTGTAGACCTTTTAAAGGTGTATAATAATGTAGTACGTTGTTTTGATTTATCACTTAGGGTTCAGGCAGCGTTTCCGATTAAAGTTCTAAATCTTGAAAATTATCACTTTTTTTACTACACTATACATGAATTATAGATCAAAACCACCCCGTTGACACCCTCTAACTATTAAAAAAAACCGCATCAAAATCCGTTGCGTAGTTTTATAGATATGCGCATTTAGGGGGATAGACAGCGGAAAGTGACTTTGTTTTATACTATGTAATGATTAAACCAATAGCGCGGCATAAACTACTAAACGAAATGTTATCAGTCGCAGAAAAGCGAAACGTCCATTTATTATAGATATTGACGAGCCTCGTGGCGCATTGGTAAAAAAACTACCGGCTGCAGCAACGAGGTCGGTGGTTCGATTCCCCCCCGAGCACAAATATTTGTGACAAACATGAATATTTGTGTGGCGTCTGGGTGTTTTTCTATGTATTATAAGTATGTATTTACAAAAGAAAAGTATATATGTATTATTATCCGTTGTCTAGTATCCATAACACAAGCATTTAGTTGCTTAGCTTGGAACTAGAGGGCGCTGTGTGATTTGTGTCCAAGATATTATTATTATTATTATTATATTTTGAATGTTCGTGCAATCACTATTACCTTCTATCTAAAATACATTAATATAATGGACAGAGTAAAAATTAAGCTGACAAAAAACCTTACGTTAAGCCATGGAACTAGAATCTTCACCAATAGGCAGCACCGTTTACATTATTTAACGTAAAACGTGTCGAAACATACACATACTATTTATAATTAAATACAGAGGTTTGGAGGAAACAAAATACATTATATAAAAAAAAAATACATTATAATTAGAAGTATTTACACTTACTTTGATAGTTGGATATTCGTTATAAAGAGTTTGTTAAAAATATGTATTGTGTAATGTAAAGAAAATATTTACATCCATAGTTGGAAAAAAATACCCAGGCACGGTGGGTGGCGAAAATGGATTATTTGCAATCTCTAGATATCAATATCTTGGTGTGGCAGAATTGGATAGTTAATCTATTTTTTTTTTTATATCAGTTATATTTCGCATTTATAATGTTAAATAGGGATATAATAATATGTATAAATAATATCCGTTGTTGTCTAGTTCCATATCGTAAGCGTCAGCAGCTTAGATTGGAAACTGGATGGCTCTGTGTGTATTTTGCCCATAATATTATTCTTGTTAATTCCACGCTGCTATGGATCATCAGTTCCATGTTTCCTGATGTCTATCCTTTCTTTGACGAGCCCGAGGTTTATGAAAGACCACCGGATTACTTTCCTAACACACATCCAAGACCAATACCTAGTACAATTAATGTCCTTCTTCCAATATTAACATATATCATAAATTGTTCAGTATTCTTACACGACATCTTACATAAACTTTAATTGGAGATGGGTATGTATTTTCCATTTAATATGATTATCTTGTGTATATTATATAATGTTTTGTAGATTTGTGATATATTAAATGTTTTTCCTTGAATGTATGTATGCATGTATCTGTCTCCATTATTGTTGTTTGAAGACGTGATATATTTAAAAAAAAATGAATATGAATGCAATGGTCAGCAAATACAGAAAAAATAAACAAATTGCAACTGACACATAAAGCTATAAATAATCGTAGACACATAAAGGTAAACAAAAATTACATTATTCTTAGCTATTTATTATAAAAAATAAATATTAAATTAGTTACAACATTGTTAATTTCATGTTTGATGTAAATATCAAATTGTTTAATTATATAAAAGTTCATTAATATAGTTGAAAATAAACCTTTTACGTAATATAGCGTATTAAGGCTTTGCATTCATAGCTCGACATCGAGAAACCCCAAAGAGGAGATGGAAGTGGGCCAATTACAATTATTTTACGTTTCGTAATTATTTGTTTTTTTTTTAATTTCCCATTTTGAACAGGCTAAAAGCTTAGACGCCCATAGTGCCTTTTTTGTACCATTAATTGTCTTGCAATGGTTAGAATTGAATACTGTCTGACCAAACCTGCTCACCATATGATGTTTTATATCTTAAGGTGACGAGGGATCATTATAATATTCCTCTGGAGGGCGCCGACTAGCCCAGAGGACAATTATTTAATTTAAGTTTTAATTACTAATATTGTTTTTTTATTTCTCTTTTCAGCCGTTACCCATATCGTAGTTTATAAGTGATAATCATATCGAAAAGCGTCAATTTTACGAACGAATCTGCACCATGAGAGTGAAAGCCAACCTATTTAATAATATACTTATATTATATATATACACATATATAAAGAAATGCTAACCTGATCTGACAATGTAAGTAATTATTATAATTAAAATTTCACTATTTTGGCATATTGTCATTCGTCAGTTCGACAAAGTCGAGTGAATATAAATAAAAAAAAAATGATTAGGGCTCTTTGCATTTTGCTTCATTTAAAATAATGAAAGGTTAATGTTGTAATAGAATTAAGGTACTTACAGCGACCAGACAATACGTTTAGATAGTTTTTTTTTTTTAGTGTATAATATTATGATTGTGAATATGTGTATGTTGTGGCACACACCTTAATATATTTGAGCCACTGGCGTACATTGTGTTTGGTGCCATAATATATGAAATATTCAAGTAGTTAGGGTAATCTATTAACAAGTAACTGTTTTTTATATAAGATACTTGTTTATTTTTTGTTTGTTCATCTGCTTATCCACAGTTTATTATGTACCTAAAAAAATTATGTACCTTTCAATTAATATATTTATTTAAATATATATTTATTTTTATTTTACCTATTTATATTTTTTTGCACTTCAGTGATAGTAATAGTAATAATAATTGTGCCAAAAGTGTGGAAATGTATGTTTTTATTATTGTTTTAATTTTATCTTCAACCACTGCCATATTATTACGTTTCGTTTTTCTTTATATATATATTTCCACTATTCTAAGTCAATATATCGCTTTTTCTGCAACGAAGACACACCCCTATTGTCAAGTAAATCTATATATACTTAGTATGTATATATATATATATATAAATTTAATTAAAATAAACTATTATGATGGCATTTAACTTCAATAAAGATGGTGGATTTAAAAAATAAAAATTTTATATACCTATAAATATATATATATGCATCAAATGTGTCTGTTACTAGCTTATATGAAATCATTGACAAATATATTGTTTCGTACTGATATTATATTAAAATAATTGTATCTAACTATATATTGAATAAACCTGTACGTATTATTGATTAATTCGTATACTGCTGCTAAGTGATCAAGATTTATCTAAGAAATATAAATTACATGATATATTTGGTTGTTTTTATTTCGTTTAAAGTCCTTTTTATTTTTTTTTATATTGGAAATACGATGATGTGCAATTTAAGTTGGAAAAAGTATGTCAATTACGCATTTTATTGAGGTCTATAAGGACCTATGCTGCTTGGAGGAAATGTCGCTGAAGTAGATCTTAAAACACTTAGCGTAAGGTTTAAAATCAATTAACAGCGGACTTAATTTGTTTAAGGAAAAAAAGACTCACACTACACCGATTTTCTTTTGGATTAATAAATGCAATTAAAGTAGAATTTCAGTTAGTAATATTCAGTGTAGATGTGAATGTTTATTTTTATTGGATGTCTCCAATCCCTGTCGGGCAAACTAGCAAATGGTTTTGCTAGTGGTAAGCGCGGCCCATGAACATCTGCAATGCTATAAAGGACACTGTTCAGGGAACGAAACGCCGCATAAGCCCCTTTACTTCGTTTTTCTAAGAGGTCATACTATTGCAACGGTCGACCAGATCCAATAATGCCCTCTACCATCGTTCAAAAGTCTTAATTCTGATTGTGTTCATATTTTCTTATGGGATAGGGAGATAAAAGAGCAAGCGTGTCACCTGGTGATAAGCAACTAACGCCGTATATGTACACCTGCAACACCTACATCGCAGACAGTGTTACAGTTGCTTTCATGAGAAAGGCAGAGGAGAAGGATATAGGATACCGAGCTTACCATTTTGAGATTGGTATTTTACCGAACGAGCCGGCCATTCATGCAGTGAACTGCGTGGCTCGATCACTGTTATTTGTATCTTATCTTGCAGTATTAAATAATATTGGATCTATGGTAAGGTGATGAAAAGCTTTTTATATCGGCCAAAATTTGTCCTATCTTCTATCATATTGAGATCACAGTAAGTTATTGCTGTGTAAGAAATGCATGGTGCATAAACAGACTTATGAATGTAAAAGAAGCCAGTGAGGCGTATAATAATCGTGTCTCGTGGCACTCTGCCTACCCCTCAAGGGATTGGGAGTGAAGTTATGTGTAAGAGAATTCGAACCCGACCGTTTCCGACCGGTGTCTAACAAATAATAAATCAATAAAGTGCACGTTTAACTTATAAATAAGTAAAAACAAATTCGTATCTAAATATAAATTAAATATATATACCTACATTTTCATATCGGAATATTGTTCCCTAAGCTATCGATTCTATAGGTGCCTGAAGCTATATAATAACACCGTTAAATTTACTCCCAATAAGAAAGCCTTTATGTGTCACGGAAATGGTTTACACACTTGCCACATTTACCACAGATATTCCGGATTTTAAATATAACTAAAGGAATAAAAATATATATAATACCGCAAAAATAAAAATAGTGCGTGGAGTCCCTCCAAGCTAAAGAAGTGAAACTTGATAATAATCATACATTTATAACACACCAAATTGAAGAAAAACAACACTTACTACTTATCTTAATCGAGTCTTCAGCTCGCCTATACCGCAATGTCTGAAGACCTAACTCTTTCACCAGTGCGTTTTACCGGTGATGACCTACTGTGCCGAAACGTAGAAAGTTCGCTGAAGTGGCAATGGGCTGGCCATATCTGCCAAATGACTACATGACTAGATGCGGAAGGCAGAGAATCGGATGTTCTGGTGCACATTGGGAGAGGCCTATGTCCAGCAGTGGATTGCAACAGGCTGATGATGATGATGATATTTTACTTACTTTACGACGGGCCTACATACGTGGTGCATTGGTGTAGTTTTACCAATGCACCACGTATGTAGGCCCGTGGAATAGAGTGGAATAGACTGTGGAATAGAGATTGGCGGGTTCGATTCCCACCCGAGTATAAATCTTAATCTGGGTCTGCGTTGAACCTGGAATAACTACTCCTCTATTTTTGAGGATCTGCCATATTTGACGTCGCATTTATACTTCGATTTACTCCCAACAAGCCCTTTCATTTGATACCCATATTGTAGAAACGCATTAAAAATATTTATTCCGCCATATTGGATTTAGAATGACATATTATCCGAGTAACTATAAAAAAGCCCTTTTATTTGAGAGGTCGTTGTATCTCACCGGTCAAGCTAGCTCATTTATGCAGCGGACTGCGTCTATGCCACAAGACTCAACTCCTATGAAGCATTGGTTTTATTTCACAATTTACCTCAATAAATCAAAACAATACATAATTACCCTTGTTTGAAAATTATTTTGTACCCGTAGGTAGTACGTATTGAAGCAGAAATAACTCCCTAATCTGCATATGACAACCGTACAATGAAGTGATTATTTTAAACATACAAGTAGGACAGCTGTACTAATTTACAGTAGGACTAATTTAATGAGTCCTTTTTATATTCTACTACAGGCCAGCATGAGAATATTGTTAGAATCAATTATTTTATTGAGATAGGGCGCAAACAAGAATGCGGGTCGCCTGATGGTAAGCTGCCCATGAATACAGTGTTACAGTTAGGTTGCTAGCCTTTTAAGCAGCTTGCTGCATGGTTCTACTGCTGAGTGTAGATTTAGGTAAAAAAAGTTCACCAATAAAGGCTAGTGCTGAAGTTTGAACAAATTGTTCCTGATTTAAATAGCATTAATTTCCGACACATTTTTCAGGAGACTTACACGATGTTTTACAACGGGGTGATGAAGGTAAAGGGGAAGTTCTTGAAGGTATAAAAAGAACACTATTACACACTTCATATTATTATACAGCCCCGGATCTAGGGGGGGGCAAGCCGGGGCCCATGCCCCGGGTGGCAAGTTCTGGGGGCGGCCAAATAACTATAATATAACTTAACTTTGACGGACAGAATAAATGACAGTACAAATACAAAAAAATGACTGACCATAAACGGCCTCTCTTTAGCATTCAGACTGTATTATTAGGTTAGGAGATCTTGGCACATATTTTCCAAGACAAAAACTCTTTGTGCTGTGGGCATACGCCTGTCACCGGGAGGTGGAAGGGTTATGTAGGGCTCCCGGGAGATGGTATTTTAGTGTACCCACTAAACAACCCAGCGTCGTTACCGCTTCGTCATGTTAGAGAAGAATGGAACACCGCTTTCAGCCGGTCCTACTCGACGAATTGCCGCCCTTAAGACAGGCTCCCCGCGCCCCTAGCGATGGTGAGAGGCTCGGGAACGGCCGGGGATCGCTGGCATCGCTGTTCAGCGACGGTGTCGGTAAATGCAAGTCGGGCGCCCCCGCGCCAGTCAACCGCCCGACCCCGGAAAGAAGTTGTTGTCGGCGATCGAAATGTCGCCTCCTTCCTCCCCTTCTTCTCCTGCGGAGCGGCGCCGCGAGAGGATCGTCCTCCCTCGCCCGTTCAGCCACCTCCTTCTCTGTAATCACCTCCTCGTAGAAAAAGGTGAACTTAATCCAGGCCGCACCTTCGGCCAGCATGGCAGCTACCACGATGGGGAGCGACATAGTTCCCTGTCCTAACGGTAAATTGTTTATAGTGAACGACCCACCGCCCTAAAAAGGCCTATTTAAGGCCTGCTGACTGAGCTAGCTGACACTTCAATACATGCAGATTAGCCAGCTACCAGTGTCCAGCTGGTTCCAGAGCTGTAAAGCACACGCATCACGTTGCAAATTCATGCAGCTACTCATCAGCCGAAGCCCAGCACAGTCGACTGGCGCAAACCACTAGCGAAACCGCGCTACTTGCTATCCAGGCAAGTACCGGAGATCTGGTCCCCTTCGGAAAATTAACCGTTGGTTAACACTTGAGGCGCACTCACTGCATCCGTGACTGGAGACCACGGAGCCCCTGTCCGACCAGTCTTACAGCCTCTTGCTACGCACGGGATCAGACATTGTCTACCTACAGGTCAATCACAAACCCCACGAGTCCAACCTCAGTGTGCAGAGACACCGCAAGCGCCAGCACGCGAACCCCAGCGCCCGCAGTGGGGCTTTTCTCTGCTCCCGCGGTAGCCTGATCTTGCAGACATAAACGTGGTTCCGTCACAGTGCGGTCCCGCCACAGTGCGGGCACGACGGGGTCTCCTCTCTGCCGATTCGGCTCAGGTACGATCCAAAGCCGTGCCCGGACAGCGCCTGCGCCATTTGGAAGGAAAGGAAACCATGCTGAAGTGCTGGCCAAAATTCCACCCGTTGATGTGCCATGATAATGGCCTTTACCGCAATAATTTTGCCTTCCACCGTGATGTAAGCGTAAGCGGAAGGACGCCGCCGAGGACAGGAAAAGAAGACTGCTCCGGTCTTATGCAGCGCCACTTGTAGATGGATTCGTGGACTCTCCCGGCCACGAGGGTTCCACCCGCTGAAGCGAGGCTCGCCGCCTCCCTGTAGCCCCTCCCCCGGGCAACGAAGAGCGTGTCATCTGCATAACAGATTATACTCGTCCCACGGAGGAGGGCGCCCCACAGAAGCCAGTCAAAGCCAATTTTCCACAGGAGAGGGCCCAAGACAGACCCCTGCGGAACACCGGACTCCGTGCCGTATTGGCGTAGCCTGCCTGTCCACCAGAAGGACGATACAGTCTTCCAGATAGTCGGCCAGGAGCCGCTATAGTTAGAGAGGCACCCCGTGATAGCGGAGCGTTTCTAAGATCGTCGAATGGGGGACGGAGTTAAAGGCGTTGGCGATGTCGAATAACACCGCCAGCACCCCGTCTCCTACGCTCGCAGCTTTCCGCACCTGGCCTTTTAGAGGAGTAACGCGTCAATGGTCGAACGCTCATTCCGGAATCCGAATTGAGCTTCCGACAGATCTGGCCCCACTTGGCAAATGTGATCGTTAAGGCGGAAGGCGACGATGTCCTCCGACAATTTGTCAACCTCATCGAAAAGGACGATGGGCCGGCATGCTGGGACGGAACCCGTCGGCTGTGTGTTCTTGGGAAGGAGGCACAACTGAAGAGGCTCCGAAACCTTCCCCTCTCTCGGTGGTGGCAAGAGTTAATACGCGTGCAGGGCCAAGAGCTGTACCCTTGGCGCGGAGCCGGAGAGTCACCCCCATTGCATTGTTCCTCCGTAAGCGACTGGACTTCTCCTGGCGGCGGAGTCGCCGAGAGTAGATGGTCCATAGCTGGCGGCGTAAAGTTGGCCCTGCTAGGAAACAGGGACCGAACCACCCCGTCCAAAGGTAGATCCGACCAGTATCCGTCCCTTTGTCAGGACGGTCTGGGCCGCTGCGACAGGGCAATCGAACGTATCGCGCCCATGCCGCCGCGGTCGGGTCAGATAGGGCGGCACTTGACCGCCGCGACCTCGCAGCATCCGATTTTCACGATCGCCGTTTCCACTTCCTCCTTGGTGACCTAATCGTCTATTGGTCACCACCAACGCCGCCAGTTTTAACGGCCGGACTACCCTTGCTACGTCCGCGATCGCCTCCCACAGCTTGGAAGCGTAAAGATCCTCGTGGAGGCCTGGGCTGTGGCTTGGGTCCGGCGGCACGACACCGATGTGATCTCCAGCTGGGCGGGATCGACTATGGGCCGAGCGCGGGTGCGAACTGACGGAGTAGTCATACAAGATGGTCGGCAAAACAAGTTGCTGTGAATGCCCTATTAAATAATTTGGTAGAAATTAGTCCAAGCCTTAGAAGAAGTTTTCTTTATGGTATTCGGTAAACAAGCAGGCGTGAGCACCCGGTGGCAAGTAACAAACGCCGCCCATAGACATCAGAACACAGCTAGCACAGCACTTGCGTTGCTGTCTCTTAAATTGGAATATGGAAGGGATCGGAAGTGGGATGGGAAGAAAAGGCTTTCCCTTTTGGGATTGGGTTTCCGGATATGCGGCATGAGTAGTAGCAGAGTAGAGCGGCAAACGTTAAAATAAATGTTAGTGGGCGGGGGCGGCATTTTTCAGTTTTTGTCCCGCCTAAAAAAAATTGAAGATCCGGGGCTGTTATTATATAAAATGTGTAATAGTCAATAGATACTTAAATAAATCGTTCAAAAGCTAAAATATTACTTGAACAATTTTATTATGAAATTGCTATTCACGAGAAACCCCTGTTAATGAGCTTGCTCTTGACCCTTAAGCCTGTATCGATGTTTTAATATTCATCATCTTATTAATATTGTATACGTGAAAGTTTGTTAGTGAGAATGTATGTTTGTTTACTCATTCACGTAAAGACTATTAATTGGATTTTGATTAAACTTTACAATATCTTATCTTATATTTTTAAACGAGAAATTCTTGTATATATATTAAAATAATTTGAATCTCGGAATCGGCTCTAACAATTTTCATGAAATTTAGTAAATGGGGGGTTCCGAGGGCGATAAATCAATCTAGCCAGAAATCATTTTTATCGATGATCAACGTAAACATGAACAATTTTTTTTTATTGGAAGAAAATATCAAAAAATTGGCGTTTGAGTAGTCCCAATTCAAATTGGAAAATATGATTCTGTAAGGGATATTACACGTCATGGCATGTACTTGTACGTGCCATAAATGGTATTAACCACTGTACGCACAGTATGCGGCAGTGGTCGGTGTGCAGCGACAGACAGTTTTCGCTGACACAATAAAGATGACAAGATTCGTTACTACGGCCACTCACTAAACCATCTGGAAGAATCAACACTCACGATACCACCATCCACAACAAGTAACTCCAGTTACACCACCAGTTACAACTCTATATAATTTCATTTCCAAAAAACACAATTTATAAAATAAAATACCGAGCAAAGCTCGGTTATCCAGGTACTTAAAGCTTATACGTCATAATTAGGGATTGCAAACCGCCCTTTTTGGTACTCACCGGGCCGGGGCCATTTTCAACGGACCCGGTGTTCGGGCACGGTCCTATAATATTCTTGTAAATCCTACCTAATGTAACGAATTTTACGTTAAATTTTAATAATTAACATGCAGTAACGTGTTAATTTAGTTTAGTTGTTTACAGTTACAATATAACCTAATCAAAAAGATTTCACTATTTGCTTAATGAGTAGTATTAAATCACACTAATCTTAATAACCAAACTCTATTAGTTTATTTTAACAAAATAATACCTTTAAATTACGATTTTGTTCAACAACCTTTTATATCGAATTTTCAACTATGAAAACAAGTGTAAACACCTCTAATAAAAGAATTTTGTCTACTTAAAACCACCCTCAATGTGACGCCTAATCCTATTGTATGTGATGCAGTTCCAACGTTTTTCGTAATTTCGACACCCTTTTTAGTAAAATAATTGACGTCGTTTGATCAAAAATAATGTAAACGATGCTGCTCGTCACTATTATTGAAGATTCTAGTTCCAATGACTCGTCGTGAGATTTTTATCAACTTAATTAACAATATTCCGCTTTTCTGCAAGTGGTAACTTTTTGTTTAATACCTTAACTTGAACTTTACTTCTTTACTTTCTTTCTGGCGTTATTAGTTTCCTATTTTATTATTATTTTCAAATAATGACGACTAATGTTACTTTTCCATCATCATCATTCATCATTAGCCTGTTGCAGTCCACTGCTGGACATAGGCCTCTCCCAATGTGCGCCACAACATCCGATTCTCTGCCTTCCGCATCCAGTCTTTTCCAGCAGCCCTTCTGAGGTCGTCTGACCATGGGGCTGGTGGGCGACCTACGCTACGCTTACCCAGTCGCGGTCTCCACACCATGACCTTCTTGCTCCATCTACAATCGGTCCTTCGACAGATGTGACCAGCCCATTGCCACTTCAGCGAGCTTATTCTACGAGCTATGTCGGTTACTCCGGTTCTCTGTCGGAAATACTCATTCATGAGTCTAACTTTCAGAGATACTCCGAGCATAGCTCGCTCCATAGCTCGCTGAGTGACTTTAAATTTGTGGACTAGTCCCACCGCAAGTGTCCACGTTTCGGCACCGTATGTCATTATTGGTAGGACGCACTGGTCAAAGGCTTTGGTCTTCAGGCATTGCGGTATAGGCCAGCCGAAAACTCGACGTAATTTGCCGAATGCGGCCCAACCCAGCTGAATCCTCCTGTCGGCTTCCTCCTCGAAGTTTCGTTTACCTAACTGGATAGTTTGGCCTAGGTAGACGTATTTGTTTACGACTTCGAGAATTGACCCATCGACATCTATCGGTCCGGGCACGACATGTTCGTTGAACATGACCTTGATCTTGTCCAAGTTCATGCCCAGACCGACACGTCGAGAGGATTCATCTAGGCTGCGCAGCATTCTGCTTAGCTGCTCCAGCGACTCTGCCATTACAATGATGTCGTCGGCGAACCGAAGATGCGAGATGTACTCACCATTCACGTTGATACCCTGTCCAGTCCAGTCCAAGGTCTTAAAGACGTCCTCCAGAGCGTTGGTGAAGAGTTTGGGAGATATGACATCTCCCTGTCTTACACCTCGATTCAGCTCGATGGAGTTCGTCACTTGATTCTGGATCTGGACAGCCATCGTGGCGGTGTCATACAAGCACCTCAACAGCTCGATATAACGCCAGACAATCCGACATCGCTGCAATGCATCCAGAACTGTCCTAGTTTCGATGGAGTCGAAGGCTTCTTCGTAATCCACGGTGGTCCACAGTACCACATGCTGGTCCACGGTACTAAAGCCTTTTCAAAACCCGGCCTGCTCCGGAGGCTGGAATTCGTCGAGTTTTGCAGCGAGACGATTCGTGACGACCCTCGTGAACAACTTGTAGATATAGCTCAGGAGTGAGATGGGTCTGTAATTCTTCAGTAAGGTCTTATCACCTTTTTTTAAGAACAGCACCACCGCACTCCTGCTCCAAACCTGTGGTGTTATACCCTGTTGTATGACGGAATCAAAAAGACTTGCTAATTTCTTTAGGATAGGAGTCCCGCCGGCCTTTAGAAGTTCTGTTGTGATTCCATCATCACCGGGTGCCTTGTTGTTCTGGAGTTGCCCGAGAGCTGCACTAATCTCGCTTTTTGCAAAGTCGGGGATGTCCTCACTGTAGTGACATGTTAGTGGGGCTCTGTGGTCATTCTCGCTGTGTCCCGTCGGTTTGGTCATCCGTGTGGAATAAAGGAGCCCATAAAAAGATTCTATCTCTGCGATAATCTCAGGCTTAGAGATGACGACACGTCCATCCGCAGTTTTCAGCTTCGTCAGATGAGGCCTTCCAAGCTGCTGAGCAAACACTTTCGACCCTTTGTTGCGATCGATCGCGTCCTCGATCGTTCGAGTATTCGACCGACGAAGGTCGCGCCGCATCAGCTTTCTAATTCACTGATTTAGGCTTTTCCATTCTGACGAAGACAGCTGATCGGATGAAGTTTTTCGCCTTTACCTCATCAGCTCGAGTGTCTCGGCAGAAAGTTTGGACTCCTTTCTCTGCGATCTCGGGAACAACCTCTGAGACACTTGCCTCAGCGTAGACCACAGTGGCGGTCTTTTCGTCCACGTTGCCTGTCGTTTCCAGCAGGTCGTAAGATTCCATTTAGAACTTTTCCGTTTCGGCTATTCGGAGTGGCGTGGGTCGGGGAATAGACCTCATCTTCGGGGTCCTTTCAGCTTTCAGGTTAATATTAAGAAAGCCTGGAAGAAGTAGGTGATCACTTCCAGTATTGAACCTGTTGATCACAGAGACATTTCTAAATATGTGCTTACTATCCGTAATGATAAAATCTATCTCGTTCCTTGTCACAGAATCCGGGCTTCGCCAACTCCACCTCCTGTGGAGACCCTTCTTGAAGAATGAGTTCATCAAGAGGAGCCCTTCAGACTCCAGGAAGTTGACCAGCATCTGCCCCCTGTGATTTCGGCACCCCAAGCTATATGGACCGATTTTCGTTTCGTTTTACTCCCACTTTGGCATTGAAGTCCCCCATAACAACGTTATAGTGAGCCTTGGCGGTACCATGTATTGCTTTTGCAATATCTTCGTACTTTGCCTTAGCTATCTCGTCAGAGTATATCGAGGTTGGCGCATTTACCTGTATTACCTTCAGGGTGTACCTGTTGGTGAGTTTCAGTACAAGGTACGCTACTCTGGTCGACACACTACTGATCTCCACAATGCTGCTAACGAGGTCCTTGTGAACGAGGAAACCGACATCCCCCTAGGACAGCTGATCACCTTCCCGAAAGTAGAGTAAGTTGCCCGACTGTAAGGTTATCGTGTCCTCCCCCTCTCGCGGACTTCAGATAGCCCTAGAATGTGCCAGTTCAAGCAACCAAGCTCTACTTCAAGTTCGGTGAGGTGTTGGTCCAGCCGAAGACCGCGTCCGTTATACGTGGCCACGCGTAGTTGTTTTTGACAGCCTGCCGTTACCCGGAGATTCTTCGCACCCCCTGTCCCACCGTTACCACGACCGCTGCCTTAGCCGGGAATAGTGGGACCACATGGAAATGGGGGCCGTTGCATTTGCGCTTTTTCCATGAGAGGTTATTGCCCATAGTCCCCACGCTGGGCAAACGTGTTAGAGATGGCAGGGGTGAACCTTTTAAAGATAGGGACGCTGCTGCCCGCCCCTACCAGAACATTTAAGTTGACCCATATTTTGGAATGGTTATCCCGCCATTCTTCGGTGTAGTGCTGTGTGAGCTTGTCAGCCATATTTTCCGTCCAGCATTTATTGTGAGTTTTAGAGACTGATTATTGTGATAATTGTTCACAATCCCATTAGAAATACATATTAACCTTGAATATTTTTTGTATTCCATTCATTTATAGAAAAAAATCTTAAAATACTTTAGTTTCGTTGTTAAAACTTCCGGTAGCCACCGGGCCGGGCCGGGTTGGCGAGGAATGCTACCGGGCCGGGCCAGGTTGAGAGAGATACCGGGTTGCAATCTCTAGTCAGGTACACTCTACACAGGTAAATAAAAGTCTCGGTGGTCCAGTGATCGAGCACCCAGCTTCTGAATCAACAGGTTGTGGGTTCGAATCGTGGCTCACACAAACTTTGTGCCCGGTATGGCAATAGGTTCGCCACTTAATTCATTTGAGGCTTAAAAGCCACTGCCTACACCTTTGGGTAGAAACAGCGTAAAGTTATGTTATGTTAAAATTATAGAAAAGACAATAACTACTAAAATAAACAATTCAATTTATTCTGTTTTTGAACTGTTTTGAATCTTATTTGTATGGGGACCGGATAACATTGAAAAATTTATGTTTAATACCTTTTAGATTACAATCATCCAACCAATTGACACATTTCTTTTCAATATTGTAATATATAGCGTTTGGTATTATGGTCACAAAAGAATCTCGCACGTGTGGATCTATAACCAGGTAGTCTTGTTTTTTATGCCTCTCCAAATGTGGTTTATCAAACAATGCCGATTTCTTATCTGACAATGCTTCCGTCAATTCTGTTTCAGTAGCATCATCTCTCCGATGTTTCCTTCTTAGATTTCTTCTTCTTAGATTATTAAGTCCTCTAATCCATCGTCTGAAATTAAATGCTGCGCTACTATTTTTAAGTACAATCTGAAGAATTTTATTTAGTCTCGTTAATTCATCGTTCTTTGAATTTTCATTTTTGTATAAAGATAGAGAAGAGGCTAATTCTACTAGGCAAATGGTGGCAAGAAGGACCTGAAACAATCAAAACGTTCGCTAACTTAGTTACGGTATTAATATAAAAGTATTTTTAACTGAGGTTTAAATCCAATATGCTGGTTCCTGATTTGATCTCCGTGATGACCGCATAAATACCAAGACCTCTTAGAATATCGATATGAGTAGCCACTTTACGTCGATATTCTGGGAGCTCTTGGTACTCGGGCCTGGTCTTGGACTCGGGATATCTCTCTTACCGAACGATGGGCTCATCGAGATATCCCGAGTCCCTTCGCCATCCCACTACTGATTCCCTCTATATACAGCCCTGTAGACCGGCGACGCATCTGTAACATTTTCTATATTGTAAATGTCTATGGGCAACGTTAGTTGCTTACTTGGCCATTGCTGGTTGGAGACGAGCCAGCTTCTCCACATTGTGTTCAGTTCTTCACAGTACACATCTGCAGTAATGCTCGTGCCATTTGGTATAAAGCTGTGATGAATCACACCGGCTCTTGACTACCAAACAGGGCCCATCACTTTTCTAGAGGTAAAGTTTCGTTTAGGGCATTATTTAGGTGCTGAACTAGGATCCAACTAACTTGCTGACCGCATACGGTTATCAAACAGAATCCATTTTTCATGACAAATAACATGTCGCTAAAAATTACCGATAACTGCTAAATAGACACATAACTAAAGGATTTGTGTATCGGTTGAACAGCGTACTTCGCGCTGGTGATCATTGAGTTCGTAGGGCACCCATTTGTTAAGCTTTATTACCTTGCAAATTTGACGCAAATGGACCAATATTGTTTTGAGGCTAACATAGAAAAATGCTGCTAATTCAGCCATAGATTGTGTCATCAACTTCCACAATCGCCTTTAATTGGTCGTTGTCGACGAAACTATTCGGACGACCGCGAGGTTAATTTTCAGGTCGAAATTCCAACGAAAGCGAGCAATAACGGGTGGTTTGTAGTGTTAGCTCCATGAACGTCGTTGATGTTGCGTGCCGCTGGGGCCGCGTTGTTGCCACGACTGTACTCATTTTCCATAATTACTAACCCTGCAGCCACACAATGCCGCTCGCGCTGCCGCTCGCGTTGCCGCGATGTTGCCTTCTCTGGCCACACACAACTCTACTGGCGCAATTATTCGCGCAATTAATCGCGACGCTCTGCACCTGGGCTATATTATATGCTATATTAGGGCTGTCGTTTGTAATATATCAATTTCGGGCTTTGATATATCGAAAAAGTACATAGAAATCTAATAGCAGGAGATGGTACTATACTACTCATAATTGATATTACAAAGGTAATAAACTCTATTCCAGCCCGATGGTCAGACGACCTCAGAAAGGCTGCTGGAAAAGACTGGATGCGGAAGGCAGAGAATCGGATGTTGTGGCGCACATTGGGAGAGGCCTATGTCCAGCAGTGGACTGCAATAGGCTGATGATGATGATGATGATGATGAAGTGGCTATATTCTGGAGTCTTTGAACTTAATTTTGAAGTAGATATCTTCAACCGATTGAGCTGAAATATTGTATACATGCTAAGTTTGGATGATAATATTATCATTGGTAGAGCCACGCATTTCGCTGGATGAATGGGCTGTCTCGGCCAGTGAAGTACCACTAGCTGTCATCCGGAGATATTTTCAATGTAATATGGGCTTAAATCAAGTTAATGAAGGACCGAAGATAGACGGAGTAAGAAGGTCATAGAGTGGAGACCTCGTTTTGGTAAACGTAGCGTAGGACGCCCACTAGCCCGATGGTCAAACGACTTCAGACAGGCTGCTGAAAAAGACTGGATGGCAAATAATCAGGCAGATAATCGGATATTGTGGCGCACATTCGGAGAAGCCTATGTCCAGCAGTGGATTGCAAGAGGCTGATGATGATGGGTTTAAATGAAAGGGCTTATTGTAAATCGAAAAATAATCTGACATCACTTTAAATATAATATGGCGGATCAGATATTTAGATATTTTTTAAGCTTTCTACAATATGGGTATAAAATTATAGGGCTTGTTGAGAGTAACTTAAAAAATAATATTGCGTCATTAGAAATCAAATAGGGTATATTATCCAAAAAAGGGTTGTAGTTATTTTACCAGATTCTACCAGACCAGGGGGCATATTATGAGCTCTTAATTCTAGCCAGCTTGTTCGCTGCCTAGCGAATTCGTATTTTCAACGACTTCGCTAAAGAGTAGTCACTGTCAAACTCACTCTAAATTCAGTACGTCGTAATGTAAGTAAGATATCATTTATACATGGATATATTTTAAAATATCGATATGTCGAAAATTCGATATTTTAAACAGCCCTAGCCGACTGCGCTGCCAATGCGCGAATAAAGTGGCCAGCCAAGCGCGCTCGCATTGCCGGAATGATGTGCGGCATGACAAGTAACGTGGCCACACTGCGTCTCTGCCTCCTTCCCTCGCTATTCGCCGAACTATTCGTCGAGTGTATGGCAGCGGTATAAGATTTTTAACGTTCCATGATGATGAAAAATATTGAAATACCATGAAAATGTCCTGGTTTTCCAATTACAGCATCATAGCGCATTATGCGGCATATTGCTTATCGTTGATGATCCCACTACCGCATCGCTACGCACAATCGGGCACTCGCAAAAGTAGTGCTTTCGCATGATGCTTGTCATAGATACCAACATTACCAACTTATTCACAAAAAAATATTAAGTGTTTTTTTCTTTTTGTTGGTATTGATCACAATATTTTGAATAAATTTTCTTTAGTAATAATAATATTTGTTAGAAAAGTTATAGCTGTGTAGTAATATAAATATGGATGAAGGTACAAGCATTGACTTTTTTATTCTACATTTAATGTTAAAAATGCACTTAGCGCACTCTACCGTCGCATTTTAACACCTATTCGCGTTCCAATTAGGCTTCAGCACAATTCGGCATTTTGCGGCACTAAGTCGCATAATGCTCTGTAATTAGCAAAATAGGTGTAATACTAGTCAATATTATAAGTAAATATAACTTCACGCCTTTGGTACCTGAAGGTGTAGGCAGCGGCTGTAAAGCCTCGTCATGCCGTTATGCTTACGTCCCTAATGGAATAGGTGGCGAACCTATTGCCATACCGGGCACAAAGTTTTCAGTCATTGATATTTACCACACTTAACTACTGAAAACAATTTCGAAAAGTCATTGGTGTGAGCCAGTGTCAGAATTCGAACCCGGACCTCTGGATCAGAAGCCGTGTGCGCGACCACTGTATCACCGAGACTAAATAATATCATTTATTATAGAAATGACAAACTAAATTGGTAGTGGAGAAGTAACATTTGTTGCAGATCTTATACCCGAGTCCTGAAACGCCTAGGAAAACGTAGTGTAGGCCGATATAGATACGCAAAGTAGCTGGCAGCAATTGACAATTAAGCGCCGAAGATCGAGCTCAGTGGTGTACCAATGGAAAGACCCATCTCCAGCAGTGGACGGAAATAGGTTGATTATGATAATAATGATTGAAAATATAAGATCTTACAGTTAATCTCATTGTCCAATTTAAGTTTCACAGTCCAGTGTCTACTTTAAAAAAAAGACATTTACATTTAATAATATTAATGACAAATTGTGATTAAGTTCACAGTCATTGAAAATAAACTACCTATGAAATTACCTTTTCATTTTTATTATCCTAAATTCAAATATTGTCGATCGAAGTCCAATAGTCATATGAATCGATTTGTTTGTTGATGTCAAATTTATTTTTTATAGTGTTTTTATTTTAAGTAGATATGGTCTGGAGTTCGACATCTCCGCTACTAATTCTGTCGTGAGATCATATCCGGGCTGGCGCCAATGGCTTCTTGTAATTCCTTTCGAAAGTTATGTGTAAAAGTTGACACTTGGAAGCACTTTTTACGCACATATTCTTTAGTTTTCCAATTACAGAGCATTGTGCGACTCAGTGCCGCACAATGCTGAATTGTGCTGAAGCCTAATTGGAACGCGAACTGGTGTTAAAATGCACAATAGAGTGCGCTAAGTTCAGTGTTCACATTAAATGTAGAATAAAAAAAGACATCCATACTACATCTATAAGTTAAAAGTCATCCATATTTATATTACTTTTTTTAACACAGGTTGAATTAACTTTGATTACTTCCAAAAACTACAAAAAAACGAAAGTTATATTTAATTTATCAAATATTATTTCTCAAGAAAATTTGTTTCAAATATTGTGATCAAAAACAAAAACAAAAAGAAAAAAACACTTAATAATTTTCTGTCAGTGAGTTGGTAATGTTGGTATCCATAGCAAGCATCATGCGAAAGCACTACTTTCTCGCTTGATATTGATTACAAAATAGTCTCTTTTAAACTTTTAATTTAACAATTAAACCAAAAAGTTATTGAAAAAAAAATGTGCTTCGCCCTCTAGTGTGTTTGTTATATTAATACTGTTAATATATAATAAATTGCCAGCGCCTCTATGGGACGAATAGGGAAACCTTGGAATGATTTTCCTAAAAAAAATTCGAGTTGCAAATCTATGTTAGATATTAATAAGAATTATTTATGGTGTATATATCAGAGAGTATCTACGATTTTTATCAATAATGCATGAAAGAGAAAGTGATAAATCCAAAATTTACTTAGTTATCACTTTTGTTGCGGAACAAAGTTCGCCGGGTAAACTAATATATTATATATATATATATATGACGGCGCGTTTAGCAATTATTTTAGAGTACGATATTTGACTCCACTCGAGCATTTATATCCTCTTTGCAGTCGAGTCAAATGTCACTCTGACGCAACACCGGGTGCTAGTGTGCAGGCGCGACCGACAGGAGACATTACATTTTTGGGAACTCTAATCAAGTCGCATCTGGATAACGCGCTACGTGTTCGGTGGAGTGTTATTTAATTAAGTGTTATAATTAACCATAGTTGGAGATAACGATTATAATTATTATTTTGTTTATTGCTACGCTGAGTATTTCATTCTCTTGCCCGACAACCCACGCCACTGAATAATGGAGCAAACTGATATTGTGGACGAATCTAGTGTTCCTTTATCAGAAGTGAGATACAGAGGGCAACCACCAAGAGAATATAATGAAACTCGCCACGATACGTCAGCGCATAACGTTTTACGAAGCACGGAATCGTTGTTATCGCGAATTTTAGAATCATCGTCGGCGTCTCAAGCCACCAATAACATGACGACGCAGTTGGTGTGGTCCAACCCAGATGATACCGACGCGGATATTAAAGGTTGGTGTAAGATAACCGAAATAGTGGTGAATAGCAGAAAATTAGAGGGCGCCGAACTTTTGTTAGCTCTCAAGCACGCCTTGCGAGGCCGGGCAGTAACATGTCTTACCAAGTTTCAAAGTTCACAACTAACATGGGAGCATATAAAAGAAGTACTGCTAGCAAAATTTGGTACGCCTATGCAGCCACAGGATTATTTCGACGAAATTCTGAGATTCCAAATAGAAACCGCGAGTGAAGCCGCGGCTCGGCTTTGGCATATAATCCTCGAACTGAAATGTCAGAAGATGTCATCACGGGATTCGTTTCTTCGGTATTATGTCAAAAGGATGGCACCGTACGCCGAGAGTTACAATCTTGCCATGTGTCTACTCGAATTCAACTCTTTCGGGTCCTTAACAGAATTTCATTGAAATTGCCGAAATCGTAGCGAAGAGCCGACACCTAAACCAATTACGAAAGCTCCTGACCAGCCAGCGAAGACTCACAACTACTCTAGGCCTGTCATATGCTTCGTTTGTGGTCATCAGGGCCATGTGGCGTCAGCTTGCCCAGAGCGCAAAGGAGGCGATGGACATGCTGCGAAGAGGTCAATTTATGTGGACGCAGACCAACAACCGGTACCTTCACGACATCCTCCGGTGAGCCCGTTTCTTATGTTTTTGACAGTGGATCCGCCTGCTCTAGTAATCTGTAGCCTGGCTAACAGTTAGGGGGTACTTTACATAGCGATTTGGTATATCTCACTGGTATAGGACAAAATAACGTGATAAAATGTATTTCACAGATTCTTAGCCCCATCAATGTCCAGGGTATACCATTGGTTGTATTGTTTCATGTAGTCCCGCCCGGTACTATGAACGAACCGGTAATTTTAGGCAGAGATATTTTAAATGAACACATTAATGTCACGATTAGTAACGATAAAATTCAATTTTCGCGTAAACAAGTACATGTCGTTGAGAAATTAAGCCAGTGTGATTTTACCGGAATTGATACCGATCTACAAGGAGAACATAGAATGGCCCTTATCAAATTACTTCAAAAATATAGTGACTTTTTCATAGACAGCATACCGACACGCCGCGTTACTACTGGTGTCATGCGTATAGACCCAATTGATCCAAATTAAATTTTACAGCGACGTCCCTATAGGTTGCTACCAACTGAAAAAGACATAGTTAGGGATAAAATAGAACGTCTTTTAGAGGCCGGACTTATTCGAGAGATCTCATCGCCTTTTGCTAGCCCAATTTTATTGGTCAAAAAGAAAGAGAACTCGGATAGAATGTGCGTAGACTATCGTGAGTTAAACGCTAATACTCGCCCTAAACATTACCCGTTACCTATAATCAATGAACATATAGATCGCCTTCACGGTGCTTGTTACTTTACTTCCTTAGATATGGCATCTGGCTACCACCAGATATCCATGGACCCTGAAAGCGATAGCATAGTACGTACTGCTTTTGTGACCCCCGAGGGGCAATACGAGTTTTTAGCGATGCCCTTCGGTTTACGAAATGCTGCTTCGGTCTACCAAAGGTGTATTAATAAAGCTCTAGAGCCTCTTAAAGATAAAATAGCGCTAGCCTACATGGATGACGTACTGTGTTATTCTGATGACGTCATATCTGGCCTGGAACGGTTAGACCTTACGTTAAAAGCTCTATCTACAGCAGGGTTCTCATTAAATATTCGTAAATGTAATAAATTCATGAAGAGCGAGGTGGATTACTTAGGGGATGTAGTAAAAGCTGGCAAGGTTACCCCAAACCTTAGAAAAATACAAGCCCTTACAGATGCGCCCACGCCTCATACCGCAAGTCAGGTTCGTCAATTTTTAGGTATCGCGTCATATTTTAGGCGCTTTATTATTTTATTTATACACGACTTGTAGGTCCTTTATACCCCTAACAAAAGTTAAGGGTCCGATAACATGGATGTTAGATGGCTACGCAGGTGCAGAGTTTAGAGATTTCTGTAATGACCACACCATAGAGCTTAATTTGATAGCCACAGGGTCTAGCAGGGCAAGCGGTCAAGTTGAAAGGGTAATGCGAACTCTTAAAAGCTTTCTCACTATAATTGAGAATGATCCCAACAAAACTTGGCCTGACGAACTACCTGAAGTTCAGTTAGCGTTAAATAGCACCCGGTCTAGAGTCAGTGGCTATACACCTACGGAGCTGATGTTTGGAATAAAAGCACAATAATTAGGTACGGCGAAATTAGCATTCAGTTCTGAACCAAATCCTCATGCAGATTTGGAAACGATTAGACGCAACGCTTCTGACAATATCGTAAAAGCGGCCGCGTCAGAAGTAGAGTGATTTAATCGTGGCAAGGCGATCATTAAACCATTCTCTCAGGGCGAATATGTCTTTATAAGAAATAACTAACGTAATCAGACTAAACTTCACAAGAAGTTTAAAGGTCCATATTTAATTACTCGAGTCTTAGAAAATGATAGGTATGAACTGAAAAATATTGACGGGTCTAACCGGACGTACAAATACGCTCACGAAAACCTACGTGCAGTACCCAGGGGTCATGAGGGCTTAGTAGATATAGCTAATACTTTACTAAATGATGATGAAGAGGAGGCCGAGACGGCGGACCAGGGTCAGATAGAGGGGAGGGTATCATCGGATGATGACAGTGATACCCTATCGGTATCCAGTTCAGTTTCTATGACCGCTAGTTTGGCTACCCTCACAGCTTCAGAGCGCGAGGAAAATTAAGATGTGAGTAAAGAAGTGTTATTGTGAGAGTAAAGTATACTGTCAGAATGTCCGGTCCGAGTCACAATATGAGATGATGATCGGTCGAAGGGACGCTGACACTGTAAGATCAGTACTTGTCATTATTTGAGATAATCACATATACATAACTTGTCATTATATGAGATGATGACGTGTACCTAACCTGTCATCATATGAGATGATGATGGGTGGTGAGAGGATGAAGTCGGCTAGTATAGTGGCTATTTGTTTGCATGAGGTCAAACTGTAGCACTGTACATTATGTGAGTGCTATTGTGTTGAGTGTGAGAGCGTGTACAAAAAAGAGAAATGAAGAAGAATGAAGAGAAATGAAGAGAATGAATATCCGAGAATGTCCGAAATGTCAGGATAGGACGAGCAATATGAAAGTGATTTCCCAACATTTTTCTTATCTTTACAGATTAGCAGACCTATAGAGATGGAGCCACGAGGACGTGCTAATGTCAGTCTGGCCGTGACGGCGCGTTTAACAATTATTTTAAAGTACGATATTTGACTCCACTCGAGCATTTATATCCTCTTTGCAGTCGAGTCAAATGTCACTCTGACGCAACACCGGGTTCTAGTGCGCAGGCGCGACCGACAGAAGACATTACATTTTTGGGAACTCTAATCGAGTCGCATCTTGATAACGCGCTACGTGTTCGGTGGAGTGTTATTTAATTAAGTGTTATAATTAACCATAGTTGGAAATAACGATTATATTTTGTTTATTGCTACGCTGAGTATTTCATTCTCTTGCCCGACAACCCACGCCATTGAATAATGGAGCAAACTGATATTGTGGACGAATCTAGTGTTCCTTTATATATATATATATTAGTTAGTATAAAAAGTTGAGAAGATAGAACACTGGACTTTTAAAATTAAACTTCAACATCTAATTCAGTGGAGGAGGCATGCAAATTAATGCTTGATGGGCGGGTCAACCCGTGAAATACCACGACCTCTCAGAAATTCTACGGATAGTGGCTTAACTCCCGTTTTGTTCGGTGTGAAAGCTATCCTGAGACCCTTCCTACTCTCACTCGATTTCACTATCTCATCTTAAGTGAGAGAAAATTAAATGAGCTTTGTATGCGTCAGAAGAGCTACATCTCTTATGCCCTTTCATACTCTGACGCACCTGAACACGCGTCGGCGTGAATTCATTGCTCTAAGTTTACAGTACAGCACAACACACAAACACACTTTCAAATTTATAATATTTATACAATCCGAAACGTTCTTATTTTTAATGAAACGAATGATGAAAATGAATTTTAAATAGAAATAAATAAATGAATTGCTCACTGAAATAAATCTTACGAGAGAAATATAATAAATACCTTTCTCTATAAAAATATGTTTTAGTTAAAGAAATGTAGTTAATGAAAAAAATGGGTGCGTGTACTTATGTACGCGCGTGAGAAGTTATACTTCTTTGGCATCATTAAAAGTCACCTCTGATCACTGTTTTCATATTTATAATATTTATCAACATGTTTCTAGTTTATACATTCACAACACGTGTTTTAGTTTCACACAAGTGCGAATTATATATGTGCTAATAAATTATATTCAGTAGTGATTTAAATTGAATATTTTGATTGATATTACTTACTATTTGTGAATATTAGTGAAAAAAATTGTGCTTATATACTTTTTAACTTGTATAAATACTTGTATAAACTAGAAACATGTTGATAAATATTATAAATATGAAAACAGTGATCAGAGGTGACGAGCGTACCAACATGCGCGACTAATATCGAGGTTCAATTTCTATTTTGTTGGTAGCTTTTTTTTCGAGACTTAATGAGCGGTTAAGCAGACAACTTCATACTGTTAATTTTGTGTCACAGATGCGCGCGCATCTTAAGCATCTTATGCGGTTAAGCAGACAACTTCATACTGTTAATTTTGTGTCACAGATGCGCGCGCATCTTAAAATTTCACTCTTATCATTTTTTCATAACGCGCCTAAAGAAGTATAACTTCAAAAATAAATTGATTGTTATAATTTTGAAAACTTTTTCAAATAAAAGTATTTGTGAAGATATTGTTGTTGTTTTATTTTTTGGTAGGTAAGTAGGTTATTTTCTTTTTTACCGTAAACGAAGACTTCCAAAAGTGTTTAAGCAGGCGACTCAAAAGGAATAGGTGGCCCAATTTAGTCCCTCATCGATATCTATCACACAACTTCAAATAAATAAATAAACTTTCGAAAATTAATGTTTAACTAGGATTTGAAATAAGATATTTAATTATGAAGCTAGGTATTCGACTTTCACACCGTCGACAGGATCATCTCCGTTAAATATGTCCCACATGAAATAAGGTACACAGGGCGGAAGTAACAGCCAGGAGTCAGCCCCGGATCTAGGGGGGCAAGCCGGGACCCATGCTCCGGGCGGCAAGTTCACGGGGCGGCCAAATTACTATAAAATTACTTTACTTTGATGGACAGAATAAATGACAGTAGGTACAAGTACAAAAAATGACTGACCATAAACGGTCTCTCTTTAGCAATCAAGATGTATTATTAGCAGAAAATCACCCCAAAAAGATTGAATTTAGATCTACTGAAAGTAGTGGCAGACATTTAACATCGTCAATGGGGTTATGGGTTATTAGCAAAACGGTTAGAAGATCTTGGCATATTTTTTCCAAGACAAAAACTCTCTTCTTTGTGCGTGCTGCAAGATTTACCAACTGTCTTCTACCGTCCTTTTTTTGGTACGCTGGGAAACAATGCTGTGGGCATACGCCTCCCACCGGGAGATGGCAGTGTTATGTGGGGCTTCCGGGAGATGGTATTTCGGCGTACCCACTAAACAACGCAGCCCCTTCCCGCTTCGTCATGTAGGAGAAAAATGGAACACCGCTTTCAGCCGGTCCTCTTCGACGAATTGCCGCCCTTACGGCAGGCTCCGCGCGCCCCTCGCGATGGCGTGAGGCTCGGGAACGGCAGGGGATCACCGGCCATCACTGTCCGGCGACGGTGTCGGTAAATGCAATACGGGTGAGGGCGCCCCCGCCAGACAACCACCCGACCCCGGGAAGGATTTTTTTGTCGGCGATCGAAATGTTGCCGCCTTCTTCCTTTTCTTCTCCTGTGGAGCGGCGCCGCGAGAGAATCATCCTCCCTCGCCCGCTCAGCCGCTTCCTTCGGACCGCGGAGCCCCTGTCTGTGGGATCAGACTTTGTCTACCTACAGGTCAACCACAACCCCGCGAGTCCAACCTCAGTGAGCAGAGACACCGCGAGCGCCAGCGCCCGCAGTGGGGCTTTTCTCTGCTTCCGCGGTACCCTGATCTTGCAGACGGAAACGTGGTTCCGTCTGAAACCTACCAACTTCGGGTCCTAGTAGATAGGAAGCTAGGGAGCGACAAAACGGCCCGACCGCCGCGACCGAATAGCGGCGCGACCCAGCCCACGACGGCAAACCTGAAGAGTGTGCCCAGCCGCATCCTCCACAGTGCGGGCACGACGGGTTCTCCTCTCTGCCGATTCGGCTCAGGTACGATCCAAAGCACTCGTGCCCGGACAGCACCTGCGCCATACGGAAGAAAAGGAAACCACGCTGAAGTGCTGGCTAAAATTCCACCCGTTGTAGATAATGAACCACGATAATGGCCTTTACCGCAATAACCTTTCACCGTGATGCTGCTTCGGTCTTATGCAGCGCCACCTGAAGATAGATTCTTTGACTCGCCCGGCTACGAGGGTTTCACCTGCTCAAGCGAGGCTCGCCGCCTCCCTGTAATCCCTCCCCCGGGCAACGAGGAGCGTGTCATCTGCATTACAGATTACACTCGTCCCACGGAGGAGGGCACCCCGCAAAAGCCAGTCAAAGCCGATGTTCCACAGGAGAGGGCCCAAAACAGATCCCTGCGGAACACCGGACTCCGTGCTGTAACGCCGTAGCCTGCCCGTCTTGTCCACTAGAAGGACGACACAGTCATCCAGATAGTCGACCAGGAGCCGCCATAGGTAGAGAGGCATCCCGTGATAGCGGAGCGTTTTTAAGATCGTCGAATGGGGGACGGAGTTAAAGGCGTTGGCAATGTCGAATGACACCGCCAGCACAGCACCCCGTCTTCCACTGCTCGCAGCTTCCGGCACCTGGCCCTTTAGAGGGGCAACGCATCAATGGTCGAACGCCCTTTCCGGAATCCGAATTGAGCGTCCGACAGATCCGGCCCCACTTGGCAAAGGTGATCGTTAAGGTGGAAGGCGACGATGCACTCCAATAATTTGCCAACGACATCGAGAAGGACGATGGGCTGGCATGCTGTGGTGTGCTGGAACCCGTCGGCTGCGTGGTCTCGGGAAGCAGGCATAACCGTCCATCCTTCCAGGGTTTCGGAAACCTCCCAGTCGCAAGGCACGAACTGAAGAGGCTCCAAAACCTCCCCCTCATCTCGGTGGTGGCAAGAGCTAATACGCGTGCAGGGCCAGGAGGTGTGCCCTTGGCGCGGAGCCAGCGAGTTACCCCCATTGAATTGTTCCTCCGTAAGCCTCCCCTGGCAGCGGAGTCGCCGAGGGTAGAGGGTCCATATCTGGCGGCGTAAATTTGGCCCTGCTAGGAAACAGGGACCGAATCACCCCGTCCAGAGGTAGATCCGACCAGTACGCGTTCCTTCGTCAGGATAACCTGGGCCGCTGCGATAGGGCTCTCAAGGCGCATCGCTTAGATAAGGCGGCACTCCACCGCCGCGACCTCGCAGCATCCGATGTTAGCGATCGCAGTTTCCACTTCCTCCTTGGCGATCTAATCGTCTAGATTGGTCACCACCAACGCCGCCAGTTTTACCGGCCGCTCTACGCTTGCCACGTCCGCGATTGCCTCCCGCAGCTTGGAAGCGTAAAGATCCGCGTGGAGGCCTGGGCTGTGGCTTGGGTCCAGCGCCACGACACCGATGTGATTCCCAGCTGGGCGGGATCGACTATGGGCCGAGACCGGGTGAGAGCTGACGGAGTAGTCATACGAGATGGTCGACAAAACATGTTGCTGTGAATGCCCTATTAAATAATTTGCTAGAAATAGTTCCAGCCTTAGAAGAAGTTTTCTTTATGGTATACAGTAAACAAGCAGGCGTGAGCACCCGGTGGCAAGCAACAAACTCCGCCCATAGACATCTGAACACAGCTAGCACAGCATTTACGTTGCTGTCTCTTAAATTGGAATATCGAAGGGATCGGAAGCGGGATGAGAAGAAAAGGCTTTCCCTTTTGGGATTGGGTTTCCGGATACGCGGCATGAGTAGTAGTAGAGTAGAGCGGCAAACGTGAAAATAAATGTTAGTGGGCAGGGGCGGCATTTTTCAGTTTTTGCCCCACCTAAAAAAATTGAAGATCCGGGGCTGCCAGGAGTCCATTAATATCAGAACAAGTCCGTCATAACTTTTGGTAAATGTTTTAAGCATCCGTATTACGAAATTTTAATGAAGAATATCATCACATTTATCATTGACAGAAGTCCTTACCAGCACATGAACGGGATGACTGTGGCAGACACAAATTCCTACTGCTCGACCCTGATTTAGGACCCTGATAGAGGGTGTCAACGGGGTGGTTTTTAGGTATATGTATAATTCATGTATACTGTAGCAAATAAAAAAGTGCTACTTTTCGAGATTTAGCACTTCATTTGCAAACGCTGGCTGAACCCCAAGTGATATATCAAAACAATGTACATACTACATTATACCTAATACATCTTCAAAGGTCTACAAAAAAGTCCGCGAGGGTATATGTCCATCTCTCAGGCATAGCGCACGATGACGGTTTTTAGTTTTTTACCTTTTACTAGAAATAATGGCTCATTTACGAAGCGAATTTTAAGCGTTACTGCACTTCACAACCTTTCTCCCCCAACGGTTATCGGCTCATAGAGCGATGGGGCCTGCCCATCGCCACTTTTGCGTGCTATCATTTTCAAGCTATGTCACGTCAGAGATCCTGCGAAGCGGCTCTGAGCTTCGTAATGAGAGACTACGTCTTATTTCCATGTGTCATCACTGGTAACACAAATTTGTCATAGACGTTGTAGTGGACTGTATTAAATAAAACTCCTGTAGACTGTTGGTACTATGTATATTCTTCCTCTGTTCGCTTAATAATAATCCTATTTACAAAAAATTCGTCTATTTATTACTAACTAATCCTACCGTTATTTACAAAATTCCAGGCGCGCTTGCGTTCTCCCGCAGTGATTGGTAGCGGCATAGCGCGCCCGCGGGTTCAGTGTCGCGCGTTCGTATTCATCGTTATTATTGGTCGCGACGGTTCGCGCGTTTATCTTCGCGTGCTTGCATAGTGGCGCTGAAACGCAGAGCCGTTGTAGATCACCGTGTTCTGTTACCGTGCGGTGATTGGCGAGATGGTTAAATTTTGGTTGGATTAAAACGGTCCGCGCAATATTCTTGTGTGGCGGTTACGATTTGGCGGGGGGGCCCTCCTGGTTCGTCGTAGGTACTTAACAGACGTTATAATTAAGCACTGAGAAATTTTGGATGAGAAGATTTCCCTTTATTTCTTGAACACCGCCCAACCGAGTTTGATTCATCGGTTTAACTCTTTCTTGAAGTTGGCTCTACCTAGTTGAATAGCTACCCCTACGTCCTTGTAAACATAGTGATCGACCACTTCGAGAATTCCATTGCTAACATTTACCGGTGCTTAAGTAACATGGGCGTTAGACTTTATTTTGGTCTTCTCTATGTTCATTCGGAGATCTACCTTTGGGAAAATTAACCAAATTGTACCAAGGTCCTCCAGTAACTCTGCCATGACCACGATATCATCAAGAAATCGAAGGTGAGTGATGTATTCGCCATGGATATTGATGCCAAGTCCAGACCAGTCTAATATTCTTTACTTAACATGAATATCAAACATATAGCTTATTAGACAGATATCCTAAGCTCAGTAGACGCTACTTATCATTTCTTATTACTTATTTTTTCTACATAATATTTTTAATACATAAAATATTTTTTTATAAATATTTTTTTTTTGTATAAAGAGCACCTAAGCGTTATTTTATAATACATTTATGCATTGAATTGAATTTATGAAAATGTTTTATGTTTTCAAGTATTATGCGTGTAGAATATAGAACAGATTTCGCTTTTTTTAATGTAGATGTAGATAGTAGATACATTAAGTTTATTTTTGTAAATAAACTATCTCAAGTTGACGAAAATACTTCCGACATAGTTTGATAACTCACAAGTTATATATTATACAATGTCGGCTGATGATATGTAACTACGGCTGATACGGATAGCTATGGAAGTAACCATTCGCACTATTCGCCATAGATAATACTTATTCATATCTGTTATTCGCAGCTATATCCTCGCCTTGTGAGGACGCGGACAGACGCCAAGTGGAAATTAGATATTTACTCAAAATTATCAATTCTTATATAAACATATATATTTATACAGATATATATATACTAATAAAATTAAATATTATTATACTTTTTTATAAGTTTAATCTGCATATATATTTTTTTATTTGTAATATTTGTGATCGGTTTTTGGTGACTGACGGTGACGACTAGCTCCAAAGAGGTAAGGCATAATTCGCTATTGTTTTATTATTATATATTTAATATCCTAATTATTTATAATATTGAATGGTAGATATCCATATTTATTTAATTATTTCGTGTATGTAAAAAAAGTATTTTACAATATATATTTAATATTCAATGGCTTAGCAAAGAATAGTACGTTTGCAACTATTTTATTTGCAAATTATATTTATTTAAGACAAAATATAAATTGTATTGTTTTCTTATTTTAAGATATACATGAATACATGCATTAATAATTATTATACATTATTTGTTAATTGGCGATTGTTACCAATAAGTGATATTTTTTTTGGCAACAAAACCACACGCTTACAGCGCCAACTGATTTCCCATTTAAGAAACTAATACTTATACCTGTGGTGTTAACTAGTACTTGCACTCCGAAGCAGCTAAACCGATTGTTATAAAAGTTATTGTTTTTCCTTTTCTTTTCATTTTAGAAAATACACACCATAAAAACATCCACACTCATCGTCAATACAGTTTTGTACTTGACGGGATATCGAAACTGATGACCACTATTAATGCGGTCGCTTGTTGTAGTACTTACACCATCCATCGATTTCAGTATCGTGATTATTATTTAAGTATATTTTGCCCAATGTATCAAAAATACGTTTTGAGCTGCGGTTCAGTGTAATAGCTAGAGATGCGCCGAGTAACAGTTTGAGCCGAGTAACAAGTACCGAGCTTTACTCGTCTCCAATTTATTTTCAACCGAGTACTCGGCCGAGTAACCCAGTTCAATAGAATTTCCATTTAGTAGATTGCTATTGAAAAGGTAATTTGATGGCAATAAACAAGAGTCCTTTCGAGTGGTAGACAGGGCACCAAAGTGTCCAAACAATATCCATGCTTGTCGCTTAGCAAGAGTGTTTCTATATGCACCTGCAAGCATTGTGTATTAATAGCGAACTGTGTAATTGTTTTCGGAAGCGGGTACCGTCGTCCAAGAACTTAGGAATATGCTGTTAACAGAATCTGCAGAGAGCCTCGTGTTCCTGCGTCATACGTTACATTACATATACATACATAACTTCACGCCAAATCCCTTGCGGGGTAGGTAAAGAGAACGCTTCTTTGACTTTTATAACTCTTTTCATGCACAATATATGATACTTACATACATCATTATTATACACTACATACTTACATTTATTAAATTTTAAATATTGACGATTTTTATTACCATTCTCTTAATTTTATAATTAGCATGATTTTGATTTTATTAATTGAGAATGTCAAAGATTTCCAAAATTAGTTATAATCACTTACTTTTATATAGCTAAATATAGGTGTTGCTTTTCTCTTCCTCTTCTTTTTCTTACTTATTAACTTTGACCGTATAAACCAAGTTATCTGGCTCAAGAATATAAAAAATCTCTGAAAATGCCGAGTGCCGAGAATCCACCGAGTACTCGGCCCATCTCTAGCAATTACTCTTTAACGTCTTCACATTTTAAATTACTACCTGAGTACTTCACACTGCTCTATTTAAAAGTTAGTTATTGCTCTGACTGTTTGAAACTATTTCTAACACTTCAAGCTCTAAAGTAATATTTAGTATATTTGTAAAATGTATTTTTGTTTGGCCTTCGATCTCTTCTTAATCGTATTCAGAATAAGATTTTTATACAATACATTTAATTGTACATACATTTGTACAGATTATAATTTAGATCTTTTCGTTTATTTTGCAAGTGTAAAGGTAAGGAGCCATTAATTTGGGTCAGAAATCACCACAGAATTTTACAATATTTACAACTTAAAAACCATACAAATCAATTTCTTATTATTGGGTAGAATTGGAAGATGATGAACTGCAGATGTAATATAAATACATATATCGATTTTTTAGGCGTTTAGATGAGGGATATATATATATTGGTAGTTCAAACCGAGAAATTTAATATGCTGACAAACTAATGGATTTTTTATAATATACTTAGTCTGGCCATAAATACTGTTACAACTAAAAATAAAAAAAATATTACATTTGAATTTGGAATCTGTCATTTTTATACGATTGTTCATTGTGTTTTCTCGTTTTGGCGCCAATACATTGTACAATATTTTGCGATATTAAAATGGAGTGGGGTGATAAAGAGAACCGAATCGCTGTGATTGCATTACACAAAGTAGGTATGGAGCTAAATGCAATTTTTAAAACTCTCCATACACTTGGTATTAGTCAAATGTTTGTGTACCGGGCTATTAATAGGTACAATGAGATCTCCTCTGTTTGTGACAGAAAAAGACCTGGCCGTCCACGTTGTGTTCGTACGAAAAAAGTGGTCAAAGCAGTAAGGGAAAGAATTCGAAGAAATCCTGCCGCAAGCAAAAGATTTTATCTCGCGAGATGAAAATAGCACCTAGAACAATGTCGCGTATTTTAAAAGATGACTTAGGACTTGCAGCCTATAAGAGGCGCACTGATCATTTATTAACTGATAATTTAAAAAAGAATAGGGTGTTAAAATCTAAACAACTACTGAAGCGGTACGCAAAGGGAGGTCACAGAAAAATATTGTTTACGGATGAAAAAGTTTTAACAATTGAGCAAGATTTTAACAAACAAAATGACCGTATTTATGCTCAAAGCTCTAAGGAATTAGTTCACCAGCCAATTAATTCACAGAGTGCAACGTGGGCATTATCCGACTTCAGTGATGGTTTGGTGGGGTGTTAGCTACGAAGGAGCGACTGAGCCATATTTTTGTGAAAAAGGTATCAAAACATCGGCACAAGAGTATCAAGATACCATTATTGAAAA
Source organism: Euproctis similis (assembly GCA_905147225.2). Lineage (NCBI taxonomy): Eukaryota > Metazoa > Arthropoda > Insecta > Lepidoptera > Erebidae > Euproctis > Euproctis similis. Next base: position 9,295,692 of record LR990107.1, read on the forward strand.
GGTAGTGAAGCCCCTTAACAACACCGTGTTCAATAACTAAGTATGGTCCTTCCAGCAAACTCAGCACCGGGTCATAAAGTTCGGTCCACGCAATCTTGGTTGGTAGAGAACGTTTCGGACTTCATTAGAGCTGAAGACTGGCAAAATCAAAACTCATTTATTCAGTTTAGGTCTTGTCAGACACTTATGAAGGTCACATTTTTTTTTTTTTTACTTCCGCCAATTCGATTACTCTCGCACTGAGAAGAATTGGCAAGAAAATCAGGGAGGTTTTTTTTTTGTTTTTTATTACTATCATTTACACAACAGTACTATGCACTAAAAATTCAAATTGTTACAAGTGTAAGAAGTAATGAGCGGTTTATTTAAAAACTTTGTCGTCCTCCAAAAAATCGTTGATACTATATTATGCTTTGCTGATGAGACATCTTTTAACATACGCCTTAAATTTAGTAAACGGCATCTCAATTACATTTTCATGAATCATATTAAAGAAACGTACACAATTACCCATAAACGAGTTATTAACTTTTTTCATACGGAAAAACGGCGTAGCAAGTTTATTTTTATTTCTTGTATTAAATGAGTGCATATCACAATTTTTAGGAAAAAGATGAATGTTTTTCTTTACATGAAGAATATTATCTAATACAACGGCAACGGCAACGGCAACGGTGAGAATATTTATATTAAAATTAATTATAACCACCCATATGCAAACCCCTTTTGACCCTGGTAAATTTAACGACAAGCGACGTAAACATAATGTATGTAATGTAACTCTTGTAAATACAAGATCAGCACAACGTTTCTCTATTTTCCTAGGTGGCTATATTTATAACAAAGTAAATAAAATGCTTAACATATACCCTAAATGTAAACTGGAATGCAAAAAAACGGTCACAAAATGGCTATTAGAACTGACTTATACACAAACAGAAGACATTATCCACACTCTAAAATAATACACACACACAAACACACCCATACCCGCACACACACACCCATACCCGCACACACACACAACACACACACTTATACACACGCATACACACACACACACTCACACACAAACACACACACACACACACACACACACACACACATACACACACACAAATGCTCACGCACATTCACCCCATTTGATATAATACTGTACAATATATCAAAAGATAATTTTAGTTACAGTTATTGTAATTGCTGTCTTTTATCAAATAAGCACTAAGTGTCTGAGTGTACTATATAAAGAATGAGGGCCTGGAGATCCGTCACACAGGTCTCGAACCTACCACGGACTCCAGCTCTCACAAGGTTCCACCTATATAACTACTGTACTGTAACTGTCAACCATTGTAACCTTTTGAGAGAAAATAAATGATATTATTATTCTCTTTATTTATTATTCACACTTTATAAGTACATTTTTAAATATAAATATAAAAAATACATTTAAAAATATAAAAATAAGTGAAACCCACTGGCATCGGGTACAGGGACCAAGCTACCAGTGGTCAGGGCCCCAAAGAGAGGAACTTCCTCACGATACGTGCCGTGCCTAGTAGTACCGCTTTCTGCATCAAGCCCTCGATCCAGCTGCCTAACGAGAGCCTCTCTAGATGTTGGTCGAGGCTCTTGGCAATAAGTCCATTTACTGAAATGACTATCGGAACAATAATCGTTGAATCAACATCCCACATGTCAGAAATCTCGTGAGCAAGGTCCAAATATTTCAATTGTTTATCTTTTTCAGCTTTCACGAGATTTTCGTCATGGGGGATGGTGACATCAACGATCACTGCTCGGCGCTCTAATCGGTCTACTATCACTATATCAGGCCTGTTGGCAACAACAGTCCTGTCAGTAACAATAGACCGATCCCAGTATAACGTAATATGACCATTTTCGAGAACTGGGTCGGGCATATACCTATAGTACGGAACCCCCCTTTCCACGAGGTTATATTTTAGAGCAATTTGTTGATGGATTATCCTGGCTACTTGGTTGTGCCTATGCAAATACTCGCCGTTAGCTAGACGACTGCAACCGGAGACAATATGTCTAATCGATTCACCGGGACAGTGACATGCCCGACAAATGTCAACTGTGCCATCTTTCAGAATATATTTCCGATAGTTGTTGGTCATCATAACTTCGTCCATAATTGCAAATACAAAACCTTCGGTTTCTCCAAAAAGATCACCGAAACGTAACCAGGATACAGATGTTAATGTATCCACATCGGGCCCATGTAAGGCCCGATAAAAACGTCCATGTAACTCTTTACTCCTCCATACTTCCAAGCGATCAGTGGTGTTCAAAACTACAGGTTTGCGCCAGTTCTCTTTAGCCAACGCAAGCGGAGTAAATCCGTCATCAACCCTGACCACATCCCGGACCACATCCACATCAGCAAGAAGCAGGAACTGTCTGAGGCTGCACACCTCGCGGTTGTGAAGAGATTTGATGTTTAAAAAACCTCTACCTCCACACCTCCGCGGAATATACAACCTCATCACAGAAGAACGTGGATGATGCATCCGAGATGCAGTCAAAAGTGTACGAACCTTTCTATCCAGGGCATCTAATTCAGTCTGAGTCCATTTGAGTATACCGAAAGAATACATTAGGACAGGCATGACCCAACTATTAAATGCACGAACTTTGTTACCGCCAGATAGTAAGCTATTTAGAACTTTCTTTAGACGGCCAAAGAAACGTTCTCGCATTAGTTGTTTCATGCTCACCTCATTAATGCATAAAGCTTGCGATATACCCAAATACTTATAGGTTTCGGTTACAGAGAGAGACCGAAATCGTGTGGAATCTGAAAGTGATATGCCTTCAGATTCCACGATCACACCTCGCTTTACATGCATGACCGCACATTTGTCTACCCCAAACCCCATATTAATAGAGCTACTAAAAGTTTGAGTTACCCGTAATAACTCCATTAATTGGGATCTGTTCGAGGCAAACAACTTTAAGTCATCCATATAAAGCAGGTGCGACAGACACCGACTCCCTCTCCGCAACCGATAGCCTAGACCTGAATTCTCCAGCAAAGTGCTAAGGATTCAGTGCCAGGCAAAACCATAACGGACTCAGGCTGTCTCCCTGGAATATACCCCGTTGGATCTTCAAAGGCACGCCGCCGTCTCGGCTCTGCCGACATCCCGGATATGAAAGCACTGTTTTCCATTGCCTCATACATGTCTCTAAGAAGGTGCACAATGTTCTGTCTACCTTATACAGCTCGAGCACCCTCATCAGCCACGTATGAGGCACAGAATCGAACGCCTTCTTGTAATCTATCCAGGCTGTCGCCAGATCTCCACGACGGCGACGTACCTGTTGGTTAATGGTCATATCAATGAGGAGAAGCTCTTTAGTACCACGGCCTCCTTTTCTACAACCATTCTGCGAAGTAGACATAACCGAATTCATTTCAATGTGTTGAGTAATTTTTGATCGCAGAATGGATGTAAGAAGCTTATATATTGATGATAAACATGTTATCGGTCTATAATTACTGGGGTCCGTAGTACTACCTGTTTTATGGAGCAAATATGTATTGCCAGTCGTCAAGAACTCTGGCAACGTCCCCTTCTCTATGGCCTCTTGGAACTGTGTAGCTATACGAGCATGTGAACTTCGTAGCCATTTTAACCAAAAATTGTACAGTCCGTCCGGTCCAGGAGATTTCCAGTTGGATAACGAACGGACCGCACATCTGACATCGTTTTCTGTAATTTTAATAGATGGCATACGAGTAATATTTTCACATGCCCGCTCAACATCACATATCCAGGCACCCTCAGAGTGAACTACTGGTGCTGACCAGATGCTACTCCAAAAGTTCTTTGTGGTTATAGCATCTGGTAATGGTCCAACATCTGTAGCCTGAAGAGGACGTTCCCAGTCTCTATATACTAGCTTTTGATCTCTTTGGAACATGCGATTCACAGCATATCGTTCATATCGTTTTTTATATCTACGTATACGGTTTGCCCACGCACAGACCTTCTGCTTCAGGTAATCGATGCGTTCTGTAATTTGGGCCATATATTCTTCGGGTCTATAAGTAGTCCCTAAGAACGCCCGCTTCACAAAACGCATCACCCGCGGACGCGTATTACCAGACCTGAAGCAGATAAGCTTGCCAATGAGTACTCTAGCATCAGCGATACGACTTTCAATTCTCTGTTGCCAGCTTGGCTTATTAGGTTTGGGTCGTGTAACACTATCATTGTGTGAAATATTTATTCCTGCTACACGACAAGCCGTTAGTGCAGTACAATAGAGAATTGAATGTGTATCGCTCAGATTATTACTTTTGTCTAAATAACTATTTAAAATCGAGTCTAAAGCACTCACAAGCGCTATGTTTTTTCTATTTGTGGGCAAACGCGGTAGTGGAGGCCTAATATTATGGGGCATGAACATATACTCACGAATCACACCTTCCAAAGATTTTTTTAACTCCTCATTATTATACTGGGCATCCGCATCAATAATCCTGTCATCTACCTCTATGCCTCGATTTGATGAAGTAGGCTTCCTAGTATTTGTTATCGTGTTGATAAGTTGAGAAGCAGATGTATCAGAACTTGATTGTACGGATTCAGAGCGTAGCCGCTCAAGTAAAACGTCATCCAACAAACGAGAGCGTTGGATGACCCTCACCTGATCCGACAATCTTTGTGCCGAGACGTTGACAGCCGGTTCAAGATCCTGAAACAGAAGCAACATGCGGCTACGATATGCTGTATATATATATATTATTATATATATATATTATTATTATTATTATTATTAATTTCTTTGAATTTATCTCTTAGTGATGCGCGAGATTTCATTTGATAGATAGCTCTTACTGCGCGTTTTTGTAAGACAAAAATTGTTTGTATGTCAGCTGCTCTGCCCCACAGCAATAATCCGTAGGACATAACACTATGAAAATAACTAAAGTAAACAACCCTGGCCGTTTCAACGTCTGTAAATTGACGAATCTTTTTGACTACATATGCGGCTGAACTAGCCCTGCTTGATAATCCCTCAATATGGGGTCCCCATTGTAGCTTACTATCTAATGTGATACCCAGGAAGGTTGTACTATCGTCAAAAAATAAGTTTTCATCCTGGATTTTAACATAAGCATTATTAGTTTGCTTTACATTTGGTAACATAAATGTAATGCATTTCGTTTTCTTGGCATTCAGCAATAGATTATTAACATTAAACCAGTCTACAATAGTTGCCAACGCGGCATTAACTTTGTCATAATTATTTTCTTCTCTACATAAATTAAATATGAGTGATGTATCATCCGCAAATAACACAATATCATGTTTCTCCTTCACAAGATGAGGCAGATCGTTAATGTAGACTAGAAACAGGAAAGGACCTAATATAGAACCCTGGGGAACACCCATAGCAACAGGAGATCCGGATGATTGTACTCTGTTTATTTCTACTCGCTGAGTTCTGTTTGATAAGTACGATACGACTAGATTTAAGGCTCAGTTTCTTATTCCATAGTGGCTTAATTTACGAGCTAAAGTTACATGATCGACACAGTCAAACGCTTTAGATAAATCGCAAAAGACCCCTACTGCGTCCATAGACCTCTCCCATGCGTTAAATATATTTTGTAACAATTTGATACCAGCGTCAGTTGTGGATCGGCCTTTAGTGAATCCAAACTGATTATTATGTAAGAGTTTATTGATACTAAAGTGAGTTAAGAGCTGGTTCAACATTATCTTCTCGAAGATTTTACTCAGGGTAGGAAGAATAGAAATAGGCCTGAAGTTTGTGGGGTCTGTTTTTACACCTGATTTGAAGAGTGGAATTATTTTACTACATTTCATCAAATGTGGAAACACTCCAGCGTCAATACAACAATTAAATATGTTAGCTAAGTAGGGTGCGATTGAAACAATGATCGCGCTAATAACTTTAGTAGACACACCCCATAAATCTTCTGTCTTTTTGATGTTAAGCATCTTAAAAGTTTTGATTATAGTTGTGGGACATACATAGGAGAACTGAAAGCATATGTCACAAGCATCTACATTATTCCTTAAGTGTGATACAGCATCGTCAGGAGAAGATCGTATGGACCGAGTAGTTTCTAGAGGAATATTTGTAAAGAATTTTTCAAAGGTACTTGCAACTTCTAGTTCATTCGAGACTAGTTTATCATTAATCAATATGTTACGTTTCGGGTCTCGCTTCTTGGATTTACCCGTCTCACCGTTAATTATTTTCCAGACTGTTTTGATTTTATCTCGCGATTTCTTAATTTTATTAGAAATAAATGCGGCCTTGGCGGCAATACAAACTTTTTTGAACATCTTTGAATAATTCCTTACATATTCCAAAAACGCAGTGTCGCGGGTACTAGTCCTTTTCTCATACAAATCATACAGACGATTTCTGCTTCTGTATATACCACGCGTAGCCCAGTAACTAAATACTGAATTACTCTTTTGTTTTATATTTTTTAACAAGAAACATTTAGAGAATTCTTCTTCTATGCATAAAAACAATGCTGAATACATTATGTCCGGGTCCTGTTGCGGTAAAGTGAATAAATTTAGGCGATCAAAGAGACGTTTACTGAACTTTTCTAAGCGGAAATCTGTAATAGGCCGGTATACTATATCAACTGGTAAGTCACTGGAGTCATTAGGAAACGACGCCAGTTGCCCACAGTGATCCGAGCTTAATTTATTCAAGATACTTTTATGAATAGGATTTAAGTCACAGAAGATGTTATCGATGCAGGTAGCACTAGTATCCGTTATTCTAGTTGGTTCCAAGAATAGATTTACTAGGTTATACGATTTAAATAAGCTCTTGATCCTTAATACATTAGATAATTTCTCCAGAATATTTACATTAAAGTCACCACATACTACTATCGATTTAGAACTATTTGACACTTTGCTGAGAACATCTTCCATGACTGCTTCAAACAGGCTGTAGTCTGAAGAAGGAGGTCGGTAAACACATATAAAAATAAACCGCTCGAGCTCAACACATGATATCTCAATTGTACTTTCGACAGACATACAAGCAATGTCCTTACGCTCTTTACTTTTATGACAGTTCTTAACCATAATCAATGACCCACCACGGGTACTCGTCGCTCGTACAAACGAACTTATCACACTATGATTACTAAAATTAAATAACATTTCACTGTCATTGAGCCAATGCTCAGTGATACAAAAACATCTATATCAGAACAATCCACAAATAAAGCAATGTCTAACTTTTTAGCAGCAAAACCTTGAATGTTCTGATGCGCAACATTAATATGATGATTAATATGACTAGATTTTATCACAGATAAGTTTGAGCCGCCGCCCCTGCAGCCGGTAGCGGCCGCAGACTCGGCCGTTGTCGAGACAGTCAGTTTAAAGAAACTAACTGTGTGCCAATAGGGGCTAAGTCACTGGTTATGGTATCCATAACAGGGTCTACAATATTAAATGCTAGTAATTTAGCATACTCAAATTTTAACTTCTTCCGTAAATAAACGGAGTCATCTCTTAGTCTTAAGCTATTTACAATATAATTTATATCCTTATATTGGATATCGTTGTATACACTAATTCTATGCAAAAATGAATTTATATAAAATATGTCATTGGTCTTTTTTTGTGACAGATTCTCTATGTATGGAAATGCGCTGACTATCCGTCGTCTAGTCCCGATCTTAATCCACTGGATTATGATTTGTGGTCAGTTTTAGAAAGTACAGCTTGCTCTAATGCGTCATAATAATTTAGAGTCCCTAAAACAATCTATACGATTGGCAGTGAAGAATTTTCCCATGGAAAGAGTGCGTGTTTCTATTGATAACTGGCCTCAACGTTTAAAGGCCTGTATTGCAGCCAATGGAGACCACTTCGAATAAATTTTTTATATTTTATATCGTTTTATATTTATGTATTAAAGTACTGTAAAAGTAATAAATGTTATTTGCAATAAAAAAAAAATTTTTTTTCTTTGTTACAATATTTATGGCATGACTATAATGTTAATGTATCGCAGATAGTGTCAAGAAACATCGACACCTATTTAGATGTCTGATTTAGATCTTTTTCGGTACATATATCTATATATACCGAAAATTTACCCTATATAAAAAAACAAACTCTTCAGCTTTGTAATATTAATTTAACTACTTCAAATTAACGTGCTTAATACACAAAGGGGATAGTCGCCAATTAAAATCTACGATACATCATATTTGTTGCGGTAAGATTTAAGAAAAAATTCTCGCACAGGTTCAAACTCTGGAATCGGTTCATCTGGGTATTCGAGTGCCCCAAAATATTTGGCATAGATGACGTTACCAAATCACTCATCATTTGTGAAAAGAAATCACCACCCATCACAATTCCCTATTTTTGCAGCGTTTTAAATAAACATTTACTTATTCTATATTTACTAGAATAAACATTGGCCAAATCTATATTTAATTTATATGCGATGAAGACCAGAATCGTTACTTATCGGAAATAACTTTCAATTTTTAAACCTATACTCAGTATAATATATCCCACCAAAAACATAAGTGTAAAAAAGAGAGTCATATTTAAAAAGAATTCTGCTTGGCTGTAAGCATCACTGCAAAAAGAATGGAGATCTAAATGAGTGTCATATTCAATGAAAAATCCAAATATATATCTAAAATAATCAAACAGTATTATGAACAAGTATTAACCTCTATTTGCTTTATTGGATACCTATTACGATTACTGTAATTTAAAAAATGTGGACTCTTAAAGTAGATTATATTTGACTTGGCCAGTTTTAATCATAGTTAATAAATTACATACATCTTCAATAACATTATAAAATGACTAATGTAATTAAAACTGGCCAAGTCAAATCTAACCTACTTTAAGATTCCACATTTTTTAAATTACAGCAATCGTAATAGGTATCCAATAAAGCAAATAGAGTTTAATACTTGTTCATAGTGCTATTTGATTACTTTAAATAAATATTTGGATTTTTCATTGAATATGACACTCATTTAGATCTCCATTCTTTTTGCGGCGCAGATTACAGCCAAGCAGAATTCTTTTTTACATTTATGTTTTTGGTGGGATATCATTTATTTTTGTAAAGAAAACTATTAACCAATCAAGATAGCTTTATTTTCATAGGTCTTTACACATACATAAAAAAGTCCATAAGTACAAAGATTAAACTTTTTATTTCATTTACATTTAAACAACAGCGCTAGAGGAAGTGCCTTCGTGGCACAAGAAAACATGGTCGCAATCGCCACGACCGGCCAGATTCTGAGTGTAGGAGCTATAATAACAATTATTTCGGGCAAGCCCATATAGTGTTAGTAACAATGATCTTATAAACTAGTATTAGTAAAGAAAAACATTATTTTTTAAACCTAGTGTGGAGCTCCAGCCAACGTTGCATCACCGGAGAGTCCTATTTGTCTACAAATACCCTCAGGGTACCGTTGGTACTGCCTCTTGCACGTGCGAGAAAGGAGGCACATCTTATCTCATTATTGCCGAAAAACCATCAATATATTGCTGAGCAAACATTCCTGACGTACTACAGCGCCACGGCAGCCCCAACAATACCCTGAGCGCATTATTGTACAGAACCCGCAGGTCGCTGTATACGCGCTGACCATACCTAACTAACATTATGAGAAGACCTGGCTCAGAAACTCATGTGCCAAACACTCTTTACAAACCGCGTATAATATATAATTATAATATCGCTACTGATAACATAGCAGTAGGCTCGTGCGTAAAAGGTGTCGCAGCCAGAATACTCGACCATCAAAGTTAAGACCCCAACCAAATTAAAAAGTTAACGACAGAAGCTCTATGTAACTATTTTATTCGAGAACAACTGATCTGTTATAGAAAGAGGAGATTATGCAATAAATGCGGTCGGTAAAAATGCGTAAATGAATATATTAAAAAAAAAACAGTTTCAAATCATATCCAAAATAAGTTAAGAAAGTTTTACTAATGAGTATATAACTGATCAAATCCTGATAAACATGTTCGACTATAATCGCTCGTAACCTATTGGCTTGTCATTAGGCGAGCGAAGCGAGCCTCTACTAGGTCAAAATGACACTTTTTGTGGTACACTTTACAAAAAAACTACAAAACTAAGAACTAACTACAAAAGTGACTAGTAGGGTAGTAGTCGCCAATAACGAAAGAAGAAGAAGTGTGCTGTCATCTGTAGGTTCTTCTATGTATACAAAAACGTAATAACAAAACATAACCCATTAATTTTATCGGTTCTATAGTAAAATAGTTCAAAGAATTAAATTATATTGAAACGAGTAGGTAATGGAAAAATTTTAATTGTTGTATTTATAATTTTTAAGTAATTTGCCAATTGTCATTCTGACAATAAAATGCCTCGGCGTCGGACATTGACGGGTCGTCAAGAGCGTGATCGTAATCGATCATTAATACGTGATGATAGAAAACGACAGAAACAAAATGAAGAAGAAATACATTTTTATCGAGATGATGTTAATTAACTAAATTTTGGAAAAGTGGAAATATAAATTGTTCACGTAAACAATTTCCATTGCAGTTACCTTTTGCAATTACGATTCATAAATCGCAAGTGATTAAATTGTTTTAACTATTTTTAAATGTATTTTTGAATTAATAAATATTTTTAAATAATGAAAGATATGATTTTATTTTATGATTATATATTATATACGATACAACTCGCGAGCCTTTACAAAGTGATACTTTTGGCTAGTATATAAGTAAAATTAAACACGTGTGTGTAAAAGTGTGTCGTGTCATCCACCATCAAATCTACGGTACAACTCTTTCAGTCTGATAAATTCCAGTAAATATAACTTAATAAGAAACGTTTGTATTGTAATAAAATCACTATCAGAGATACTTCTTCTTCTTCTTCTTCTTCTGTCGTTATTCGCGACTATGACCCTACTAGTCACTTTTGGCCATTAATAAACGGTTAACTTCGCGATACTTTTCAAGAAAGTGTCATGATTCCGAAAGTTTGTAAAGTATGTATAGCCGAAAGTTTAACATAGCTTGAAATAAAAATTATTAATCCAAGTCAAATAAGGATAAAAACTAAGGCATTGAGATACCTACGAGTAATGCACTTTTAACATTTGACACATTCATAGATTTAGTATAGACTATAATATATTATTTTTTTGCGATATATTAGATATATTTAAGCGATTTTGATGTATTTTAGGCCCGTAAGATCAATCACAGTTTAAACTATTTTATCTAGTTTAAACCTCATCTGTCGTTTATTTGGTAAGATCAATGCTAGATAAACCTCCAATAACAGTTTAAACTATAGTTTAGCTTATACCAGAAGATTTTGCCGTTTAAACTGTGGTCCTGCCTAGTTTAAAAATGGCGGTCGTTTATCAGCTGACATCTGACACAACGATTGTGGGTTCATACATAGATTTAGCATAGACTACAATAGATGGCACATGTCAGGAAAAATTTACTAATAGCATCGAATAACTGACAGCGTAACCGCGTATATTAGATTTTGGGGATATTTATATTTCCACCCATTAACATTACACCCAACACTATGTAAAAGTTAACGCTTTGAAGCGCTTTTTACGAACACATCATATCATAAGCCCTTTTGACGTCCACTGCTGGACATAGGCCTCCCTCATAAAGCGCCACAACTGCCGGTCCGCGCAATCGTGGGGGGTTTTTGCCATAATCGCCACGCTTGGCAGGCGGATTGGCGATCGCAGTAGGCTGTAGTGTCTTGAGAAAGAATGCTGCTGCCCATTCTTCTAGCTTTTCCATTTTCCCTTAGAACACATTGATAATAATAATAATATCTTGGACACAAATCACACAGCGCCAGTTCCAAACTAAGCAACTAAATGTTTGTGCTATAGTTACTAGAGAACGGATACTAATACATATATACTTTTCTTTTGTAAATATGTAAATACATACTTATAATACATAGAAAAACGCCCAGACGCCGCACAAATATTAATGTTTGTCATAAATATTTGTACTCGGGCGAAAATCGAACCCCCGACCTCAGTGCTGCAGCCGGTTGTTTTACCAATGCGCCACGAGCCCCGTAAGTCACTCACACATTAACAACCCATTTTTGATCACGTTGTTTGGGTGACTATTGCCGATCTATTTTTCTTAAATCTATGGTCACACTATAAAACTTCATAAAAGAAAGAGAAAAAGAGTTTTTTCACGAAATATGCCACAGACAATGTACAAAAGAGTGAATGATGAGCGAAATATGGACTTTAAATAACCAAATGTTGCCATCTGTCGAAAACTAAACTTAGTTTACGTAATCTATGTCCATTTCGCTGTTGATCTTACGAGGCAGGTTTAAACTCTAGATTAAAATTGACTATAGTTTAGAAAATCGACAGTTTTAACTATGCTTGATCTTACGGGCCTAAATAATTATTATTTTGCTCTTAACTTGTCATGCATGATATATGGCGGATGCATGATACATGGCGAATGAACTGGACTGCGTTCGAAAACCAACACAATACATTATGGTTTCCCTATTTCATGTAGATTTAACATAACATAACTTCACGCCTTTAGTTACCCGAAGGTGTAGGCAGCGGCTGTTAAGCCTCGTCTCGCCATTATGTTTACGTCCCAAAATGGAATAGGTGGCGAACCCATTACCATACCGGGCACAAAGTTTTCAGTCATCGATATTTTTCACACATAACCTTCGAAATGAACTTCGAAAAATCATTGGTGTGAGCCAGAGTCAGGATTCGAACTCGGACCTCTGAATCAGAAGCCGCGTGCTCTACCACTGGACCACCGAGACTAGATTTTGTTACTACATATCTTCAGACTTCAAATATCTTTGCCCTATTTCTAATCTTCGTTCTTCAAACAATTTCTTCTAATTTAATTTTGACTAGTGGTCCCGGTGGTCGACATTGGACCCTAATTAATTTAAATTTTAAGTTTGAACATTATTAAGGTTCTATTGTCAAAGAAATACTTATATGATTACAGATTCAATACCAAGATTAATATTATTTTGCCTATCTTTCAAACAAAATATATCTAAATGCATTTTTTTTATGGTTTAGGAGGGCAACAGAACAGTCTCGGTGGCGCAGTGGGCGAGCGCACGGCGAGCGACACGATTCCAGACACTGGCTCACACCAATGACTTTTCGAAATTGTTTTCGGAAGTTATGTGTGATAAATACCGATGACTGACAAACTTTGTGCCCGGTATGGCAATAGGTTCGCCACCTATTCCATTTGGGACGTAAACATAACGGCGAGACGAGGCTTAACAGCCGCTGCCTACACCTTCGGGTAACAAAAGGCGTGAAGTTATGTTATTTAGGAGGGCAAACGAGCAGGCGTGTCACGTGATGGTAAGCAACCAACGCCGCCCATGGACACCAGCAACACATATAGTGTTACTGTTGCGTTGCCAACCTTTAAAGGATAGGGTATTACTCTCTAGGGTATTACGTATTACTCTCTCCACGATGGAGCTGACATTTATTTTTTTAGCTCCAAATTATTTTAACAACCTGTGGAAAATGTTTTAGTCGGCGTAATATTACTTAACAGTACTAAAGGTGCTCAAAAGAAACAATCAGCATCGATGCTCCAACATTTTCCAATTTACTCGTAGCTGCTGAAAGTATTTCCACCACTACCCAGGCAGCTGACGATGATTTAGAGCTTGGTACGTACAAAATTTTCCCTAAAAATAATTTTTAACCGACACAGTAATACTAAATTTTTAAATTTTTACGAATTTCGTGACCTCCCACAGCCACCACTACCTGAGCAACTGATGGTCGGATCACTCATCCGTAATATAATATCAACAACTGTCAATATCAACCGACAAACTGACTTTCCCATTTACTTCCTCTCGGACTAAGATTATCTATGTATGTGTGAATAAAGACATGGTAATGATTTGTGGTAGTGTGTGTGTAACTTGTATTTATTCAAATTAATGTATTTTAATGCAAAATTTTAAAAAAATAGTAGGCTTCGCAGTTCTTCACGGTATAAACTATAAGTGTGCGAAATTTCATACTCTTCCGTCCCCTCAATTATAGTAAAAAAGGACCAAAAGTTTTAGCTTCATATATTAATATATATGTTATTTAATTCTTTTTTTTTTCTATTATATAGTGAACATAATATGTATTTACATATATTAGGATAGTTTCAAATATCTGCTTGTAACGGTTCCTATTGAAAAAAAATGTATGAGGACCCCCCCCTTTTTTAAACTTTTTTTTATTTTCAGATTTTCCCTTATCTTACATACAATTATTGAGCGGGATTTCAAATTTCATCCTTCTAAGTCTTCTAGAAGTAGGTTAGTTTTAGCTAAATAAATAAATATAATTAATAAATTATTAATAAATTATTATTTATTAATAATATAATAATATTTATTTTATAATGATTATAATTATTATTTATTAATAAATATAATATACATAATTTATATAAATCAGTAAGCATGAATTTTTGCGTCTTTTGGACATTCATATCTTTATACCCGTAAGAGCTAGTTTTATGAAATTTGGGCTTCTCGTGTGGATATAATGATACACACGTAGTTTCATGTTATTACGTTAAAGGGGTTTAGTTTAGAGTTTAGTTATAGAGGGGCCAAAAGTAGCACTAATTGATTCGTGTAATGATACACTTGCGCGCTGTCTAGGCAGTACTTAAATATGACTTGACACGCGGCCGCGTGTCTTGATCCATGTAACAGTACATTCAAATATTTAAGCGGAAAAAATAAGGTTAAATGTCTCACTGTCTCAGAAGATCGACGTAAGTAAACGCGGCATGAGCCACTCATGCCGCGTTTCGTTCGGTGAGAGAGGTACACCCCATGATGTCCATGGGCGGCGCAGGTTGCTTACCATCAGGTGACACGCTTGCTCGTTTGCCCTCCTATCCCATAAAAAAAGTAAAAAAAAATATGCTAAACTAAATTGTAAATTAAAATATTGTAAATGTATTCTAGGTTAGGATACATTGATATGTTGTATTGCTGGATGAGCTAACATCTGCTGGATGAGCTTAATTTCTGTAACGATCGTATTATAGGTACATGATATTGCAGGTGTTATTACAGGTGTTATAACCATCCATCACGGGGAACTCAACAGCTCAAGAGAATGCTTGGCCTGCAAGGATGGACACGGCCACATGCAATTTGTTTTATAAATTTTTCCCGACGATACTTGGTGAGTATTATCATCATAGTATACTATAACTGCGGAACTGAATATCTAAAAAATGTATAAAAAATACACTTATTGTTGAAAGCGAAAAGCTTTTTATACCGGTAAAATGTTTGAAAGAGTACACACGAGTGAACAAAAGAGGTAGAGCTGAACAGTTCCTCGGCTCGACCAGTAAAATATGTACTAAGATCTCTCAGAAATTCGACGTAAAATGACTCATGCCACGTTTTGTTTAGTGAGAGAGGTATCCAGAGAAAGGAAGATAGGGTTCGGTTATTTCCCGTTTCTTCCATAACCATATATTAAAGGGCGGTAAAGCCACTGTGACTCTATCGGTGTTGCAGATGTCAATGGCGGCCCTAATAACTTACCACCAGATAATATGATTGCTTGTTTCAAATGTGTCGCATAAATCAAATACATAAAAACATCATCTTTGATTTTGGCTTGAAATTATCAAAGAAATCCCTATACTGAGGAACAACGACCGGAGTGGTTCCAGGTATACCGCAGTTAGTGAGAGTTAACTCAATCTGTTCTTGATCCCAACCTTTCAATTCGCAAATTTCGGTTAAAAACTTGTGCCACTCGTCAAAACTCAGTTCAGTTTTGCTGAAAAGATAATTTTGAAAAATAGCTGTTTAAAATAATATTAAAAAGTACTTTTAATCTATGTCTTATATGCAAAAATTAACTAAATACAATTTACAACACACATATTTCTAGCGATTTACAAATAAACCGAATAATTATTTTTATTCTTGTCCGAATCCTAGTATAGTAAAGTCATGTATTCTTGAACAACCATGTTTTAACACCAATAAATACAAATAAATATCTGAACCAGTGATCGAACAACAAACTCTTACAGGTAGTCTTTTTACTAAATATATTTTATAGCTTTTTAACAAAAAAGCTATCATAGGAAGGAAGACGTTTGGATTATATAACTTACTCGAATTTGAACCAAGCAATGCCCGTATCTGTCATGGTAAGTTTCCTATCCTCTAATATCTTGCACTGTCTCATCCAGTAGTCAGAGCGCCACAAGGTCATTGTAGTTCCATCTCTCTTGTTATCCAGTAATCGAGAAAATTCCACAAATTGCCCTTCTAGTGTGGCTTGTTCTTCATCCATGTTCGTTATTTCAAAAATATATTATATTAAGTAGTAAATTTTACGATAACTTCTAAATTAAAACTTCCCTTCCATTGTCACTCCTGACACTTGTACAGAATCATTTAATATATATTTTTTTGGTGCACAAAGAGTTCTTTTATTTTATAAATTAATTGCCCATGAATGAATTAAACCAATCAATTTTACGATATTAGGCTGGTAAGTTTGTTTCTTCCTTTAATTAATAAATTTTTCGAATACAGTGAGTGTATTAAGTGTAATATTTCGTGGTAAACTACACAATCACTTTTAATTTAATGTCAATGTTCTGGTGTTGATTGATTGATTTCTAAGGTTAATATGAATGGTTTACGCAAACCTGAAGACTACAGAGACTTCGACGGTTTTTATAATTATAACGCGGTGAATTGTTATGTTGTTTAAATAAAAATATCTGTTTATTGGTTCATGTTATATCTCCATGACAACCGGCCTAACTTCCATTTCTTTAAATTGTACACACCTTTTTTTTTTTTTTTTTTATTTTTTAACGCGAGGAAATGCTTTATGCACACCCCCCGCCCGGGGACGGCAGGGGGTAGTGTGGGACTCCCAAAACAGTAAACTGAAATCCGATCCTAGGGTTACCCACTAAAACCTCGCGGCGGCCTTCCTCCGGCGTTGGGGTGGTCCAGGATTCGGATAAACTCCTCTGGTCCACCCCGCCGTCGCCCCCCCTCAGTCACGAGGGGGTGCTCATCCTCGGGGAGCCTGACGAGGCTCCCCCGGGCGGGGCGGCTCCGACCGCGCGCTGTAAAGAGGCGCGCGGCCGGCGGCGCCCCCGACGACCCTTCCCGGCCGCACCGGGGGGTCATCCTTCCCGGGCCGCAACCCGGGCGCACCCGCAGGGTGTGCGCCCTCGCGGCCCGTCGGCGGCGGCGATCACTGAGCTCGCCGCCGCCGCCTTCGAGCGGGGTTGGCTCTCTCCCGACCCCGCTCCGCGGCCTCCTTCTTGAGCATGACTGCTTCGCAGAAGGAGACCACAGCCCTCCACTCCTCCTCGCCCGCCAGCATTGCCGCGACCAACGCCGGCGGGGACAAGTCTTGCCCGATCCCGTCGACCAGGACTCGGCGCTCGTCCGCCCAGGCCGGGCAGACCTCCAGCGTGTGCTGGGCCGAGTCCAGGTCGGATGCGCAATGGTGGCATCTCGCCGTCTCTTCACGTTTTATTCGACTCAGATACTCACCGAAGCACCCGTGCCCGGTGAGTATCTGAGTCAACCTGTAGGTGACAGTGCCCCATTTACGGAGCACCCAGGCCTCGAGGTGGGGCAGGACGGCCCCGACGGCGCGCGAACGCGTACCGCCCTGGAGGACCAGCGCGTCGCGCCAGTCCCCCAGGACCCGCCGGAAGGCCTCCTGCCTCCGCACTTCGCGTCCCCGCGCGCCCGGGTCCCCCCCTCCCCGGCCGAGATCGTACGTGGCTGCGTACATCTCGGCCAGGATGATGAAGGGTGGGGAACGCGCGAGGACCGTCGCCGCCTCATATGAGATTGTACGGTAGCCCCGCACGATCCGTATGGCCATGATCCGCTCCAGGCTCCTCAGTAGAGCCCTGGAGCGGGAGGCCCCCGCGAGGTCTCGCGACCAAACGGGGGCCCCGTACAGGGCCACGGACCGCACGACGCCACCGTAGAGGCGGCGAACTCCATCCCCCGGCCCCCCGAGGTTGGGCAGCAGGCGGTGTAAGGCGCCCGCCACCCGTCGCGCTCGGGGGACCATCCGTACGAAGTGCTCCTCGAAGCTCCAGCGGCTGTCCAGGGTGAGGCCGAGGTACTTCATGTACCGCCCCACCGGGACAGCCGTGTCACCCACCTGGATCCGCGAGGCCGGGGGTTCCCTGCCTCTGGTGAGGCGGTGGAACCATAGCGCCTCACTTTTGTGAGGCGCCACCTCCAGGCCCAGCCCGCGGATCCGTCTGACGATGATTGCCACCCCCAGCTCGGCGAACCTGAGCGTCCGCTCGAAGTTGGGCCCCGTGGCGACCACCAGAGTGTCGTCTGCGTAGCAAACGACACTCACGCCACGGGGCAGACCGGTGCGGAGGACCGGATCGTAGGCGAGGTTCCACAGCAGGGGCCCGAGCACGGACCCCTGCGGAACCCCGCACGTCACCTCCTTCCTTTGCTCCGTCCCGTTCCGGTCGACATAGTCCACCCGTCTCTCCTGCAGGTAGGCCCCAATGACCGACCTGAGGTAGGGAGGCACCTCGTGGTATACGAGGGCCTCCCTGATGGCCGGCCAGGGGAGGGTCCCGAAGGCGTTGACGATGTCGAGTGACACCGCCAGCGCGACCCCCCCCGATCGGACTGCCGGTTCCGACAGGGCCCGCACACGACGCACTGCGTCGATGGTCGAGCGCCCCTGCCGGAACCCGAACTGGCAGTCCGATATGTCCGGGCCCACCTGCGACAGGTGGCTGCTGATACGGGCGGAGATTACTCTTTCAAAGAGTTTCCCCGCCTCGTTCAGCAGGCATATCGGCCGGAACGACGACGGAGCGTCTCCGGTCCTCCCCTCCTTCCTTATGAGTACCAGTCTTGCCGACTTCCAGTCGAGGGGGAACACCCCGCGGCGGAGGCAGCTGGTGAACAGCTGCCTCGCCTTGTTCCCTAACACTCCCAGAGCGAGCGCTAGGACCCGGCCCGGAACTCCGTCCGGGCCGGGAGCGGCGCTGCGGGAAGCGAGCCGCGCGACGGCCCGCCCGAGCTCGTCCTCCGTCACCTCCAGCTCATCGGACCACGGAGTGTGGTCCGACTGGGACGGAGGAACCGAGGGACCGCCCTGGACCCTCGGGAAGAGTACGTCTACGACTCTTCCCACAACCTCCGGGTCCAGGGATTCCGTCAACGGAGGGACCCACGGGGTCAGCTTTCCCAGTACTATTCTGTACGGGCGTCCCCAAATTGTACACACCTACTCATTTTTAATTCTAATTCTAATGTTATTTTTATATACTTTTTAAACTTCACGAATAAATGGTACTTACATACTCCACAACTTCGCGTATCCGCTCGATATTATATTTGCGAATATCGCGTCGTACACATTTCAAGATCTGCGTATTTAGCCGCCTGAGTTGGCACCGATCGGTAAAAGACTGCGTTAAAATTTATAGTCTTCCTTGCCTGAGAGTAGATTCTTCTAGTTTTTGCTTTTTGTCTGCATTTTACCAACAGAATGGACAGTATCCACTATCCTGTTGTTCATATCGTCCACTGTTTCACACTCGTCTTGGCATTGAAATCGATTTTAGAGTTAAGGCAGAAAGTTTTTTGGGTTTTGGAATTAAACAGGTGTAGGACGCAAACTAGACCTCATCCGACGTGAGCCCTCGACATTGACACAGAGATCCAACACGCCTCTCTAGTGAGAGGCCTAGACAAAACCCGCCAAAAAGTCGCCAAAAAGTCCCAGTCTGATCACTCCCAGTCTTGACTCTGTTGGGAGTTTTGGCGGGACTGTGGAAGAAACATGTCCGTTATTTGCATTATTTTCTCAAATTTGTATTTCAATGGATATTATTGAATAAAATTCGTGGCGTTTTCTTTAATAGTCAAAGTCAAAGTCAAAGTGGTTTTATTTTCATAGGTCCTCACAGACACTTAAAAATAGTCAATGTACAAAAATGTTTAAAATTAAAATAATATTTAAAAAGCTAAGCCACGAGCGCATGAAGCAAGTGCCTCCGTGGAACAAAAAAACACGGAAGCAATCGCCACGAGCGGCCCGATTCCGAGTGTAGGGGCTTTCATGAGAATAATCGGGCAAGAAACTCATGTGCCAATACTCTTTTCAAAACCATTGAAAATTTACAGAATAGTATTATCAACGCTACTGAAAAAATATCACATAAAAGGTGTAGCAGCCAGACTACTCGACAATCACAGTTATGATCCAACCAACTTAAGAACCATTTTTTTTGTGTGATGAACAAAATACGGCATGAAGTCATATGCGTGTTTAACCGAGGAGCCATACGGCATGAAGTCATATTATTGCGTGTTTAACCGAGGAGCCCGTGCCTGCGATATTTGATCCTAAGTTACCTACGGAACTTCATTACTAACGTAATTAAAATCATCGTAGTTCAAGTAATGAGAGAAATTATATGATATTAGTCGAGCACAACTGACGCGACATCTTCTATTTAGAATGGTAACGTTGTGCAACAAGTAAATGCAATAATAAAAATTATATATAAAGCTTTTATCAAAACAACATCAATTCAAACTCATAATAAGAAATGTTGATTACTATTGGAAATCGAAATATTTGCAGCACGTCTCCACTCCAAAATAAGTGAACAAATTCCAACACGCAAACTACACAAACCGCGTTGAGCAAGCAATTTGACGGTCCCAAGACGACTTAAGACTTAAGACTTAACACTTAATAAGTGTTCGTATATGAGTGCAAATGTGGGAAATGGTGTAAATATCGTGTTTAGTGTGCTCTTCTACATTGTCGTCAAAACTCCCTCGGAAAATCATGCATAAAGTGCCACGACTTTATGGATGATTAGGTTAGGTTAGGTTAAGCTGTAGGTTTAGGCTAGGTTAGGTTAAGATTAGTTTAAGTTAAGAAAGAAGATGTTATTTATAACAAAAAGACTCGACTTAAAGGCCTTAGCAACCAGGTCGTAAAATCTTTAAAAAACAATTACTCTGTTGTGAGACGTCGTTAAAAATATATCGTTTCACTGACAAGATGCCTCATACCTTGGCTGTATCATGCCTCATTGAACAATCAGGGCTTATCCAGGTGGTTCATTTCCTTTGTGGCGCAAATAGAGGATCTCCTTCTCTAGAAATTTAATCAGTTTCTGAGTCCTCTGGTTTCTTTGCCCGAAACCGAATTGCCCGCAGCTTTCCTCGTGCCGAGTTTAGTATTGAAATTTCCCATAACATAGTCCGTGAGCAGATTCCAATGCGCATGCAGGAGTGCAGAAGTGACCAAACTAGTTAGTAGGCAAGATAATTTGCTACAAATTGTGCCTTAACAATTTTAAATATTTTTTTAAAATAGTTTTTGCGCTATTCAGGATGCCGAGTCAGCTAGTAAGATTAAAAATATGTGAATGATTATAGCCAATCATTACATTTGGTACTTCAAAAAATATAAAATACGAGGGCTGATCAATAAAATATTGATTTTTAGATTTTTGTTTTATTATTTTATAAACAATTTCCTCTGGACTTAATATACTTACCCCTTCTATATTTCAGCGCTTCCAGATAACCTTTTCATAAGCAGATTTCTCCAACTCCTTGAAAAACCGGTCCGTTTCTGCTATCACCTCTTCGTTTGTGGTAAATTTTCGCCCAGCCAAATGCTGATGATGCGAAAACCTATTAATAAAGTGCTTGGCTTATGCGGCGATACATTATCCTTTATAATCTTTATGGTTGATTCTGACAGATTTTCTTGAATATTTTCTATTAATTTATCGAGCAGATTAGCTATTAGATTAGTATTTGAGTCTTGTAATAGTTTGCCGTTTGGGGATGCAATCAAGAATAGAATTCCATTGATGTCCGATAAACGCGACTTGCCTTTCATTGGTGGCGGCGCATCACTATGTCCCCAGTTCCCACAATATCGATTGTTTTTTTTGTTTGTGTCTGAAATATAGTAGCGAATGCAAGTTACGTCGGTGGTTATAAATGTGTTATCCCAATCTTCCTTTATTTCTCTTGGAGATTTTTTGTCGAGTTATTTGGTCACTTTTGTCAATACAAACAAAAAATATCGAAACATAAATATCCGATCCGTCCTAACAAAAATTTGCACACAACTTATTAAGAAACCAGGCCATCGAACGATGATAAATTTATTTCCATTATACCATCAAATCTCAGGACGGGATCTTTCCCATCAGCCCTAGTATTTAGTCAATTAAAACAAAAACTAAAAGTGCACGTTTTTTAATTAAAAATATTATTACATAATTTTATAATTTGTGTTTGTCGTGACCAAGGGAAATATAGATTTATGTTTATACTAGCTTTTTCCCGCTATTTCGTCAGCGTGGACTTTTAATGGACCTTATAATGGCACAGGCACAGTATATTTGCTGCTTTAAGGTAGCAGCAAATATACTGTGCCTGTGCCATTATAAGGGTTCATTGCTCACCCTCAATTAGTGGTAGCGTGATAATATTTGTTGCCTATGAGTTGACCCTACCTCTTGGCTACATTTATGCCAAATTTGACGTAAAAGAATGCAGTACTTTTAGAGATTATCCGTAATAAACATACAGATAGACAGACAAACAGACAAAAATGCTAAAAACCATATTTTTGGGTTCGGTATCGATTGTATATCATGTCCCAACTATTTAAAAAAAAAATCAATGTACAGTTTCAAATTTCCTAGAATTTTATTATATGTATTATATATCTCCTTATAGCTTTTTGGCTATTGAATATAATAATTTCACACATTATCAAAAACTCTAACCCCGTGTAAGAAAATCATCCGCGAACGGTTACGAAGTGGCGACATAAGAACTACTTCAAACTCGTTACAAGAAATTGCGAACTCAGCGCTGGTACACTTCAAAAGAGTTCTTTGTAAAGCGTTCTTCCCGAGATAAATTCTGTTTTTTTTTTTTTAATTTAGTTATCAATACTTATCCTACTGGTCCTAAATTAATAATGTCTTAATCGAATCCTGGTCCACACCAATAATTTAACATCTGTAAAATTGCGTTGTTATACACTAGCGGCTTATCCAAACTAAGAAAAAAAAACTAAAAAAAATACTTGACTCGAAATATCTAAAGCAAAATACATAGTACATTATATGTGCATATTAATATGTAAATTAATAATTAATTTTAGGCAAGGCTTAACAGCAAAACATTCAACATTTTCATTCATTAATATATAACATTCAGTTGTAATAGAATAAACAAAATTTAAACCATCATTTAAATCATTTAAATTATTACAAATTATTTTCATATCATGACAAATATACAATAGCACAACATTCTATCGCAAACGTACCTGTCAGTTGCACATTATGTATTTTACACTAGTTGTTCCCCGCAGCTCACCCCACGTGGATTATCTAATGATGACATCATTTAACAGTGTTTATTGTTTTAATTATTATTTAATACAATGTATGAATTTGTGTTGTATTATTTGATATTTTCTGTTTTGTTGCAGGAAAAATATACTGCAACTCAACGTATGATAACTATTTATGTTGGCCCCCAACACTTGGGGGTCAAACATCAGTCCAACCTTGTCCCAGGGTACGATTCAGTGATCCGAAACGTAAGTGTGTTTGCTGCGGTTCCACAAACAGTTCCATTTCCAGTAACTCGGATGTGAACCGTCTATCGGTGGGCTTCACTTAGTCACCGTAATATGTAACATAACATAAATTCACGCCTTTTGTTACCCGAAGGTGTAGGCAGCGGCTGTTAAGCCTCGTCTCGCCGTTATGTTTACGTCCCAAATGGAATAGGTGGCGAACCTATTGCCATACCTGGCACAAAGTTTGTCAGTCATCGGTATTTATCACACATAACTTCCGAAAACAATTTCGAAAAGTCATTGGTGTGAGCCAGTTCCTGGAATCGAACCCCGGACCTCTGGATCAGAGGCCGTGCGCTCGCCCACTGCGCCACCGAGACCTATAAATATGTGATTTGTGATTTGTAATATGTGATTCTGATATATTTTTGTATCAATTCTATTTGCATTGGATTTGGATAAAGCCAAGGTTATGTATGGTATTTGATAGGAAATTATCCAGAATGATGGTCGATATTTCATATGAATGTATTGGATTGTATGTACATGAATGTACATTTAACAAGTATTGAAGGTACGTATCCAGGATGTTAAAAAAAACCGAAGTCAGATTTTTTAAATGGTTAACAACTTGAACAAGAAAGTCAAATTAGCTACACTCCTGATACTACTAACTCTCAACTAATAGCAAGAGTTTCTGCATGGAACAGGGTGTGTGAAATTAGAATAAACCAGGTCATTATTCACCGAGCAAAATCTAGAGATATATTCCGTTACATACTAATAATATTAAATTAATAATAATTTTACTTAGACAAAGTATCGGCTAAAAACACAATTTTAGTCGATACCACTTTCATAACACTGGCAATCTACTCTTTTTTTGGCTATTTTTAGTTTAGACTTTTCTCTTTATTCAGAATTTGCATTCAGAACTTGTGGAGATAATGGTCAATGGCTTGGCAGAAATATCAATGACACAAATATAAACGGATGGACTAATTATACACCATGTTTCCCTCCACTAGTACAGTCTCTATTTTTCAAGGTTTACGACGAAGGTGATGCGCAGGTAATACTCAATACTCTCGAGTATACACGTATATGTAATTCTCTGCTTGTATGTTGAATGTGCCTACTAGTATTTGTGCATAAAAGGGGTCCCTCTGTCTTTCTTCTACCGACGATAACGTCTTTTTCACGAACACCCACATTTAAATTTGAATGCAAATACAAATATGTTGTGTGCCCCAAACGGGTACGTGTGCGCGCGTCGTCGACCTAACACGCTCCTAATGCCTAACGCTAGAACTAATTTATTAACGTTTGCCCCACTATCCCGCGCCATTCGTTTAATTAATACTATTTCATTAGAAATAGATATTTATAATTGAAGCCTGCCGAAGTTCGCAGAATCGGCACAAAGCTGCATTAGACTAGGTTAGGTTAATAAATAATTGTAATTTAAATTTCAATTTAAAAAATAATTGTATTTATTTTCATTTTATAATTTTAATTTTATGTTAATAATTAATTTCATGAATGTATATTATATTTTAAGAATTTATTAATCTTATTATGTTTGAATATATTTTGTCTTACAATATTGATTTAGGAATACCTGTAGTGATATTGTAAATGTTTTTATATACATACATACATACATAACTTCACGCCAAATCCCTTGCGGGGTAGGCAGAGAGAACAGAGCGCCATAAGGCACGATTCTTACACGCCTCACTCGCTTCGTTGACATTCATGACTCTTTTCATGCACGCGCGTCGGTTTTTGAGGCTCTTAACATCACCTTCCTCCAGAACACGTTCTATTTGGTCATGGAATGTGTGTCTTGGCCGTCCTCGATTCCTACATCTATCCGCTTTTGCATTGTATATCTGCTTAGTCAGTCTTGCATCGACCATTCTTTCTACATGTCCGAACCATCGGAGCATGCCCTTTCTTACTTTTACACCGACACTCTCTTTCAAACTAACTTCCTTCCGTACAACCTTGTTTTCTACGCGGTCAGCGAGAGTCACAGAGTAAATGTTTTTAATAAATAAATAAAAATAAATAAATAAATGTATCGTTAATGTTACATAAACGGAGTACACTGTCCCCCACTTTAGTTTAGAAACTGTATTACGAAGGACAGACAACCCTGCAATTTCTAAGTAAAAAAAAAAACAATACAGAAGAAGACAAAGAAGAAAAAACATCTATACTTATATTATAAAGCGGAAGAGTTTGTTTGTTTGTTTGTTTGTTTGAACGCGCTAATCTCAGAAACCACCGCTCCGATTTCAAAAATTCTTTGACAGGTGTATAGTCCATTTATCGAGGAAGGCTTTAGGCTATATTATATTTTCAAATAAATTAGGGATCATTACTATAAGTCCAATAATGTAACCCAAGGTGTAAGAAAAAGACCCGAAAAAAAATCTTACATCGCGAACGCTGCAAAAACTATTGATTATAGAACAAAACAATGTACTACACTTTCACAGAACATATAATTACCGACTAAAAAGTCCGCGACGCTATATGTCTAACTATTGTAGTTATCGCACAATAAGAGTTTTTTTAATTTTAAAAAATAATTATAACAAGGTCGTTTTAAAAGTTCTTTATTTTGTACCTTGTTATTAACTCTCCTTAAAATAAATTACTTCAATATAAAGATAGATTCAATACGTTTCTAGAACTTTTTAAATGATTCAATTCGGACATTTAGTTCAAAAGATATCGCAAAATACAAAATGTAAGTATTCGTTTCTTAGGCAAATATTTCCGCGCACATATATCGGGAGTCCCGCCCGACTCGGTCATGAGCGCCGCTCATAGCTGGCAGGTATTTTTTTTTTTAACTTTCTTAGCCATTTTTTGTTTCTTTTTGTCCTAATGAGTTTGTAGTATTTAATCGTATTTTGGGGTATATATATTGTTATTTTGTAATAATTAATAGGTGATGTGAACATGTAACGTCTGTGACCCCGTGTCTATTTAGACACATAGATTAGAATTTGATCTATATAAGAGTATAATAAACGGGAAATAACGCGACACGTTTAGGTAAACAAATAATTACTTTTATTATTAGCTTGACGTTTCGTCCTGGTTGCACTAGCCGTAGTCAAAAGCAGACAGATAATTTGTTTTCCTAAACGTGCGCGTTATTTTCTGTTCATTATACGCAACGCGAATATTAAAAATTTAAAAATATTTTTATACTTAAGTAGGTAACCAAAGTCATGAGTCAAAGCTAGAGTTAGTTTACATTTAGTTCTTCACGCAGATATTATAATATTATATTATCTATAATTCTTTACAATATTGCAACTTCATATAAATGGACGAAGCGCAAGATATGCCTACGCACCTGGATCTTGGCGTCTTTTGAAAATATAAAGACTTTGCGGGTTTGTTACACATCTGCATACCACATAGAGTTGCCCAGCTATATTTACCTTTTTGATATTGTGATCTCTTTTAAAATGTAGTGAATTTATTTTGATAAGAGTAATACTAAGTTGCCAAATCGACATCATTTAAATTACAAAAAAAAAACACTCACTGTGAATAAGACATACTGGTAAGAACATGTGGTGACCAGGTTTTTTTTTAAATCGACGACAATGACCAATTTAAAAAAAAAGTTTCAAGTAGTAGATACTAAAAAAAAACTAAAGATTGACAAAAAACTTCTGACAAAGTCCCTGGGTATTGCTATTGATTGAAATTAATAATATTTTTTTTATGGGATAGGTGGGCAAAGCGTGTCACCTGTTGGTAAGCAACCTACGCCGCCCATGGACACCGGGAACACTTTTAGTGTTACCGTTGCGTTGCCGACCTTTAAGGGTGAAGGATGGGGAAGGGAGGTGGATCTCCGGGTACCTCTCTCACCGAACGAAACGCGGCATGAGCCACTTTACGTGAATCTTCTGAGAGGTAGTGGTATTTCACCGGTTGAACCGGCCCATTCATGCAGCTAACTGCTTATTATTTTCCTCATATCTAGGTTGTTAGTCGGTAATATCAACAGCTAAGCAAGTAAGGTGTGTAATAATCGTGCCTTATGGCGCTTTGTACTCTCTACCTACCCCGCAAGGGATCTGGCGTGAAGTTATGTATGTATGTATCAGGAACTTGAATTGAATTGAAAAAATTGTGTTAGTTCATTTATGAGGAAAGCTTTGGGGTATTAATATGATCGCGGCAATAATCTTTTTAGTGGAAAATGTATAAAATGTGGCGGTACGAAGTTCGCGCGGTCTGCTAGTATTTATATATAGTGATAAGATAGTATTGTGCACGTTTGAGGGTGTCTGCGCGAGTGCTAGTTTGTGTGCGTGCATGTGTGTATTGTACTGTTTGGTACAAGTGTATATCAACACGAGCGGTTTGGTCAGTCAGTCAGTCATTCCACCTCAACGTATTCTAGAGGCAGTACCCAGTCGGTAACTGTGCGCCTGCCCTGAACCTGTACAGTATACATCCATTCAGTTTCAAATTCTTATCTATTTTATTCTAGATATAATTAGCTAAGTTCTCTAGCTCTCAACTCTGGTAATAGTGTAATACATAATACATTTAAGCACACACAAGTGTTATGACGCTTAATGCTGGGTAGCAAACTGGAAACTGCTTCTCTGTTATATCTGCTTATGCTTCTAATGAAGGCCTAACATGTAATTTCCTAACTGAGAGAGCTTTTATGATATTATATAGGTTAACTAGCAGACCCGACAGACGTTGTCCTGTACTCACGTCGCTAATTCGAAAATTAAAAATTATTAAAAAGAAAATCGAGCGTTTACATTAAAGGGTGATGTATCGATCTAATTAATTGATCCAAAACTACATATCGATTTAAAAAAATATATATTTATATGGGTTTTTAAAACCGATTCCTCGATTAACCAATCTCAGATCTCTATCGCTAGTGCGATAGAGATCTGAGATCGGTTAATTATAATAGCCTCAGACTACTGAGGCTATATTAATTTTTTGGTCTGTGGACATTAAATGTTTCACACATCTTTCAGTCACTCAACAATGAAAAAATAGTGAAATAAACATTTTCCAGTGGACCGAATTGTGAATCTAAACCATCCTCGAGTCCGCTTAAACTGACACAAAAAATCATAAATATCGGTTCAGCCGTCTAGGAGAAGTTCAGTGACATACACACCCACACAAGAAATATATACATAATATATATAAAGATAGTAGGAAGACCAAAACGCTACCCCATCTTTACCTCCAGCAAAGCTCTTTGCGCTCTTTCGCTCTTTGCTGTGATATGCTTGGGCTTGGTTGCACCTCCCCACGGCACCACACAGTAACAATATACACGTTACGCCATATTGTTTGGTTTTAAAGTACTTGTTATAATATAATTTTTGTAGTGTTTAATTTATACAGTGTATTGTTTATTAAAATAACATAACATATAACATAACTTCACGCCTTTTTCTACCCGAAGGTGTAGGCAGCGGCTGTTCAGCCTCGTCTCGCCGTTATGTTTACGTCCCAAATGGAAGAGGTGGCGAACCTTTTGCCATACCGTGCACAAAGTTGTCAGTCTTCGATATTTGTCACACATAACTTCCGAAAATTTCGAAAAGTCATTGGTGTGTGCCAGGACTTTTCGAAATTTTAATAATCTTATATATAAAATTCTCGTGTCACAGTTTTCGTTCCCATACTCCTCCGAAACGGCTTGACCGATTCTCATGAAATTTTGTGTGCATATCGGGTAAGTCTGAGAATAGGACAACATCTATTTTTCATCCCCCTAAATCACAAGGCTAGCCCAGCCCTCAATTTTTTTTTTAATTTTTCGATATATTTTTTTTATAAAACGGGATACAAAAATACATACAATCCTAAATTTTCAACCCCCTACGATCAACCCCTATTTTTTAAATTTTATTTTTTGCAAGACGTTTGCCGGGTGAGCTAGCAGGTAATATTATAAAAAACCTAATTGTACAGTAAAGTCAGCTTCTCATACTTGCGTTAAATAGATAAACTTAATTGACAGAGTCAACTTTAGTACTTGTACGAGTATGTTATATTGTATTTTTATTTTTTTTTTTTCCAGGATATATTTCAAATCGCCCAAAATACACGACTTATAGAAATTATTGGATTCACCACCTCCTTCATATCGCTCACTATTTCTTTGATAATCATGCAGAAACATAAGTAAGTATGCTAATGTTATTTTTCTTTTTAATACGATTTAATTAGCTTCACCTGTACAACATAACATAACACGTATGTATTTACGATTTTCTGTTACTTCGAACTACCCATTTTTTTTTAAACTTTGCACACCTGTCAAAGACCGATGACAAGCAATAATTTGATCAAAACAAATATTTATCCATATTATGATTAGATTCGCCAGGATTCAACAATTTCTTTCCGACTAATTCTATCTCTCTTACTCTCATGTATAGTTTCAGAATTTGGATGCGAGTAAGATGGATAGAGCTAGTCGAACGCTCAGTACTACAAATGTTCTGAGCTTTGATATCTCTAATTGCGTCTTGTTCTGTATACATTTATCGGTATACCGATAAATCCCGTACGCATATATATTCATCATTTGCCTGTTGCAGTCCACTGCTGGACATAGGCCTCTGCCAATTTGCGCCACAACATTCGATTCTCTGCCTTCCGCATCCAGTCTTTTCCAGCAGACTTTCTGAGGTCATCTGACCATCGGGCTGGTGGGCGTCCTACACTACGCTTACCAACTCGCGGTCTCTACTCCATGACCTTCTTGCTCCATCTACCATCGGTCCTTCAACAGTTGTGACCGCCCATTGCCACTTCAGCGAGGTTATTCTATGAGCTATATCGGTAACTCCGGTTCTCTATCGGATATACTCATTCCTGAGTCTATCTTTCAGAGATACTCCAAGCATAGCTCGCTCCATATTTGTGGACTAGCCCCACCGTGAGTGTCCACGTTTCGGCACCGTAGGTCATTACTGGTAGGATGCACTGGTCAAAGACTTTGGTCTTCAGACATTGCGGTATAGGCGAGTCAAAAACACGATGCAGTTGCTCTTTCGGCACTTGACACGCACCTCTTCCATGCCTAATTGCATTGCAATTAAGCATGGAAGAGGTGCGTGTCAAGTGCCTACTGTGCGCCGATGACTAGGTATTACTTGCTCCGTCGGCGTTCAGGCGTCAGGCTGTATCTGAAAAGGCATGCTTGACAATTCACAATTTTTCTCAAACTCCTCAAAATACTTCTATCATTGCAACGAACCGCAATACGAGCCACTAAACGTTAATTTTCTAAGAGGTGGTTTTAGTTCCCCGATCGAGCATACCATTTCATGCATCGATCTAAATTATATGTAATAATTACATTGTTATTTCAGAGCATTGCATAATTTACGGACCCGTATACATAAGAACTTGTTCTTAGCTATGAACGCGCAAGTAGTCTTACGATTGATCGTGTACATTGATCAGGCTGTCGAACGTTCAAAGGAAGGAACTCCGGCACATACCGGATTTAGTACTATCGAGAATCTAGTAAGTAAATAAATCTAATACGATGTCTCGGTGGTCCAGTGGTCGAGCACCCCGCTTCTGAATCAGGAGTTCGCGGGTTCCAATCCTGGCTCACACCACTGAAAACTTTGTGCAACCATTTCCATTTAAGACATTAACATAACGGCGAGTTGAGGCTTAACAGCCACTGCTTACACTTTTCGTGTATAAAAAGGCTTCAGGTTATGTTATTTTATAAATAAATATAATGAATTAAATAGATAAATTTACTTTTGTTTGCTAACCGTCCTATACAGTATAGGAGGGTTAGCAAACAAGCGGACCACCTGGTGCTAAGTGACTAGCGTCGCCCATAAAACCCCTGAAACACAGACAGTGTTCCGTGCAGTTCCGTGGCCGGACTTTAAGAACGAAGAAGGAGTGTGGATAGGCCTCTGGACACCTCTCTCAACATAAGAATTGCTCTTTGAGCCACTTTATCGACATAAAGTGGCTCATAGAGCACACATATCGAGCACAGAGTATGGACATACTCTGAAAGATCGTGGTATTTCATCTTTCAATCCGGCCCATTCGAGTAATGTACACCCATTGACTTAGCAGTTTTGAAGCCTCATTTGCTTATAAACTTATTCTACCTTATTCTAGTTCTGAAACTAAAAAATATCGTTTTCTTACTTCACGCCAAGTTGCGGATAGTTAAGAGTGGGTAGAGAGCTATAAGGCACGATTTCTTGCCCACCTTCTTCGGTTTCTTCAATTTTAGTAACTCCTGTCATGGCTGTCATACACGCTCGTGGGTTTTAAGGCTCCTGACATCATTTGTTTTCTTTGACCTTTCTTTTTATTTATATCGCAATGATTATATTTTAGCCCTACATATGCATCTCCGTATACGTTATTTTGGAATATTTCATCACAGTTATGTACATGTGGATGTTGAATGAGGGTAATTATCTGAATTCACTGGTTACCAGCAACGTGTTGAGAGGCAAAACTTCATACAAATTCTTCTGCATCATTGGTTGGATCATACCTATACTCATCACCGGTGTATGGGCTGTAATAGTTGCTTACGATTATGCTGATGATACAAACTTAAGGTATGCCTCTTAACTATATCTTCAAAAGAACGTCCTTAACTTCTGCTTAAAATTATTTACTTGTATTATGTGATTTAAGAGTGGGCTGGTGAACCATAGGGCCACTAGGAAAACAAGTAAGATCACCAAGTGTAAAAAGATTTTGAGTATGGAAATAATAATTTAATTTCAGATGTTGGTATGGCTATAACTTTCAATCGTCCTATTGGCTGCTGCAGGGGCCACGATTGGCTGTCATTGTGGTAAGTTATCAATACAGATTAGAAAATGACATGCCTCATCCTGTCATAAGCAGTGATTACAGCCTTCCTTCAAGACTTAGGCTCAGTTCTGCCAACGAAAATCTCATCGCCTATCTAAAATATCTTAATAAATAAATCGGCACAAAGAACATATCTTTTTATTTGAAATATTGACGATTATATTATGATGGGTTTAAAGAGAGCAACGTAAATATTTGCAAAAAAAAAAACAGATTTCAATTCGCAATTTCAACTATGCCCAGTAAATAATTCATTTAGATATGTATTGATTACAGATCAACGTCTGCTTCCTGTTGAACATTATGCGTGTATTGGTAATGAAACTAAGGCAGGATAAGAGCTCGGAAGTAGACAAAATTCGGTGAGCGCATTCTCAAATTATATATATATATATACGAATATGACCACGAATATATTAAAAAAAATAAGTTATGTCTGTGTATAAAACTAATGTAGATATTGAATGGATATGTCATTATAACAGAAAAGCTGTGAAAGCAGCAATGGTCCTTCTGCCTCTTCTCGGTATCACGGACGCACTGAACATGTTCGAAGGTCCAGTGGCTGGCCCGGTATGGCTATTTGCTCTATGGTCCTACAGCACTCATTTCCTGAGGTCGTTCCAGGGTAGTTGTCTTGCAACCTGCTATTGTTTCCTTAACGAAGAAGTAAGTGTCCGGAATGGAAACCATCACATATTTCTCCATCGATTACATTCAACTAAATCATCATTGTCATCATCACTGACCTATCTGAAAAATTGGACTAATGATATCTTTTTTACGTCTATACTATATCTATGTGTAATAAAATTAATTTATTATGGGTATAAAAACTTTGAAACCTAGTGTGGATATTTTTATTTCAAATACATATATAAATTTACTAGGTACCCCATTAAATTATCCCATTACATTATTATATTAGTCAAGCCTAAAAAATTTCGTAACTTACCTATATTGACGACTTTCAAAGTAATTCGCATGGGAACGTTAAATGCGTTAAACACTGGGAAGAAATATTAGAAGTTCCACTACAATAAATTTAAATTTGCAGAAAAAATAAGATATACAAGATATTTGACAGAAACAAGACGGGGAAAGTCAATTCTGAGAGTTTCTTTGTTGAAATTTTAAAGCTACTTTAACTACAATATTGACACTTAAGACATCGCTCAAGTATAATGTAATTAGTAGTAGTAGTGTAATTTATATTACATGAGAGTAAATATACATGAGATATTGTCATGTATATTTATAAATTAGAGAATTTTTTTAAGGTACACACGGTGATGACGAAATCGACTCGTAATCGCATTGCACTACTGCGCTACGGATACCAAAGGTTTGCTCGACGCCTGGGACAGAATACTGCCAGATCAAGGTTTAGAGACAGTTCATCTGGCGGTACCTTTCGTCAGTCCGGCGGTGAGGGAACAGGCAGCTTCGAAAACTTACCTGATTCACTGTAAGCATGTCCACATAAATATATACTTTATTTCTACAAGGCAAGGTTTCCCTTTAAATCGTAGGCCGAAATTTCTTAAGATGGTGTCATTATTTTCAAGATTTAAGTTATATTGTTAGATGCAGTGCAGTATATATGTAACAGGCATAATTGCTC
Source organism: Euproctis similis (assembly GCA_905147225.2). Classification (NCBI taxonomy): domain Eukaryota; kingdom Metazoa; phylum Arthropoda; class Insecta; order Lepidoptera; family Erebidae; genus Euproctis; species Euproctis similis. The sequence continues at coordinate 9,329,987 of LR990107.1, forward strand.
TTAATCTTTTATAGTTGAAGCAGCGTACGCAAATTAAGTAACCTTTTTTGGTTGATTTTGATACCTTGCGTCCGATAAACCCAAACACCCTATTTTGTCAAAAATAAAATTTAGTCTATGCTCGTGGATAATGTAGCTTTCGAATGGTGAGAGAATTTATGAAGTTTGTGCAGTACTTTGTGAGCCTATTCATTACAAACAAACAAACAAAGTTTTCCTCTTTATAATATTAGTGTAGATAATTTCCGAAAAGAATTTCGAGAAATCATTGGTGTGAACCGACGACTTCGGCGGATTTTTTTAACAAAACATTGTTTATTTAATAATTTACCTAATATTTAATATGTTATTGAAACCTGTATTGGTAACTTTATTTTCTTTCAGCAGCCAGCTAAAACGAAACGATACACCACTCAGAAATCTCCAGGCATGGAGAAAGAAAACTCCTAAACAGACCCGATTGTCTCAGATGGAAACTGGTCGAGCTAGCAGAGAGAACGTCATTGCAGAAACGAAATTCGGCGAGACTACAGTTACGTAAGTAGTGCTGTTAGCAAGCGTAATTACTTAAAATACTGATTAATGTTTAACAGAGTGTGTACCTGCTCAACCGTTTAAATACCAGTACCTCTAGGAATATCGACGTAAACTGGCTTATACCGCGTTCCATTCGGCGACTGAGATCTCTGGAGGCACAAGCCCAAGGCTCTTCCCCATCCCACTTCTGATTCCCTCTCTACCCAATGTTTAAAAACCGGCAACAGAACTGTGACAAACACCATCAGTGTTGCAGGTGTTCATGGGCACCGCGTTACTCTTACACTTTAACCCATTTTCCTACTCATCAAACTTACGTAAACATGTGTTAGGTAGTTTTTTAAATGGCCAAAGCAATCGTCGTGTCCTCAAGATAATTTGAAGCGAATGTATACTGCTCTTTGCGATAGTGTTTATTTTTTATTGCACTAGTTAAACCGGATAATTTTGTTTTGCCTTAGTCTCAATAAATAGCGCTAATTACACTTAATAAAATCAAAAATTTGCTTCTGAGGTGAAATAAAGTTCGCCGAGTGAACTAATATTCTTATAATGTACATAAAAATATCCACACGCCATGGCATACTGTGCCTGTACTATTTAATGACAGTTTATTTTAAGGTTTTTTTTTCTATCAAATGATTTTTATTTTACTATTGGATAGTATTCAGTCTTGAGAACACTTTGAGTGTTATAGAGGTACTATTCTCTCTCGGGGGGCACCTGCTCACCACCTAACAGCTACGGGTCCCTGTTGTGACATGCATCAATCCAATGACGAACAGCTTGTTTTTTACCATTATCAATTTAAAACAATTCGATTTTTATTGGCTCTTCATTTTTATTTTCATATTATTTGTTATTTCAGTAAGCATGTACATTTTATACACATCAACGAACCACCACGTGGGCAATCAAATTTGGGACCGCGCGGAGAGGCTTCAACGTAAGTTGTAGTTAATATCTTGGTTACTCGAGAATAATTTAGTTTTGACAAAACTAGTACAATAAAGAAAGTTTCAACTCAAGGAGTTGAAATTTTCTTTGTTCTTAGCAATTAATAAAAAATATAAGTAAATCCTTTACTAAATCGCTAAATATCGCCGCATCATAAGTGGACTCTTCAAGGAAGTTAAGTAAACTTCCTTTATCATTATACTATAACTACAACACATACTCTAAATGTTTTTTTTTATTGGAACCAATAGTTCCTGAGATTAGCGCTTTCAAAGAAACAAATAAACTCTTCAGCTTCATAATATTAACCAGCGGACCCGGCAAACTTTGTTCCTCATCAAAAGTATTTTTTTTACAGCGTTTACAATTAAATGTTTAAAGTTATCATATTTTTACTACCATTTTTAAAGCATCGCGTTGACACTATCTAATAAATACTGCAACAAAATCCGTAGCGTAGTTTAAAAGATATAAGCATGGAAGGGAACAGCGGCGGGCGACTTAATTTTTTACTATGTCACGATAAAGATTATATTTTATAAGGAAACTAATTGTGCTCAAGTTATACTATCAATGCCTTTATATTCATGATCAAATGTGCAACAGTTTTATGTATACTTAGTTGCTGTTGTTGTTTGTGTGTAACAGGTCACGGACCCTAGCGGTACAAACAGTACCCGAGGACAACGCGTCGGGTCAGGGTCAGATGTAACCATCATTGGATAGCATTCAACAACCAACGCGAGTTTCCAAATAAAGATAATTAAGTAGAATATGACGTGGAGTGATTAATAAATGTTATCATTATATACGTTATATAGTAAAATTTATCTAATACTCGCTTTTATATGTAGACCCCCTAGCTAACTAGGGTCATGTGCTCATAACTCTAGCACTGAACTACCTCGGCTCTTGAGAAATATATAAGGACTGGTTGCCGCTTGAAGGAGGCTGTTTACCAGGATCTTGCAGACTACAACCATCCAATCCAATTACCACGAGACTCTGATGATTCACTAATTTTGCTAACTTCCTTAGAGGATATGATCTCGTCTGAGGTGTCTATCCTTTAGCCTAAGAGGCACTCGGCAAGTCACGATGTAAGAATTGTCAAAATTGCTTCAAAGGCACTGCACTACATACATCAACATATAAACCAACTCGAATGAGGTTAATTTATGTAACAATTGGACTTGCTGACCACTTCCAAGTCCTCGTTCTGAAGTGTCGGTAACTCACAAGTTACTTCACAAGGAGAACTTAAAGAGGCCCATCATATTCCCAAGTTGCACATAGGTCGATAAAATAGAGAAAAAAAAGTTTCACTCACACTCAAAAACATAGCTCATGCGGTTACCAGTAATACTGTTCGTTCTTAGTTCACTCTCTCGTTCGGTCTATTAGAGTATATAGAAATAATATTTTAGTACATTAATGTTAAACTTAAATTATTAACTATGTTCTCAATAACAAAAAAATTCCCAGTATATAATTCACCATTGGATCTAATTACATTCGAAATGTCTGCATTTATTGAAATCTACTAGAATCCATAATGTAAAAATGTGACAGTCCTAAAAGTGGTCTACATTGGTCATTAGTGAAATGCCTCTGAAATCTGAATGAATATTGATAAAATAATGGAATTGTTATTAATAAAATATTTAGTTAGTTAGTTTTTATTCAGTTGTGGCGTTCAATGGGCCTACGTCCAACAGTGGACTTAGAAGGGCTAATGATGATGATGATTAATATATCGACTACAGTTCATTAATAAAACACCCACCTGCGTTTACTCGTATTTAAAATGAAATTATAGGTAACCTAAGAGTATTGTGTGGAAATATTGGAACATTGAATACTAAGTTAAAATTATTTAATCATTATATAACTATTGAATGTTTTAACTTAATTAATATAGTACTAATTTATATTTATAAATTAATATAGTTATAAGTCTCATTTTAATTTTGAAGCCAATTTGCTGCAGTATGTTTTCATCTTGATATGAAATTCGATTTAAATTAGTAGTTACTTACAGTTACTTATTAAAAAGAATAATATCTTATTTAGTATAAGTCTCAATATACTTTTGACGCAACTGTGTTGAAGTATATTTTCAATTGGATATGAAATGCAAATTCAGTGAAGAGTTACAGTTATTGTTATTTATATTATAAAATAATATCTTTAATATAAGTCTCATTTTAATTTTAAAGCAAATGTGCTGGAGACACTGCAGTATACTTTTAAAAATCTTGACATGAAATTCGAATTCAGTTAATAGTTACTTACAGATATTTATATTATAAAATAATATCGTTAGTATAAAGCCCGAATCCTGAACGGCCACTCAAATATATAAGCGCTACTTAAGCGTTTAAGTTGCTGTCACATTAGACAGAATACGTGAAATTTGAGCAGTAAGTAGCACTTTATTGATCGTCAGATTTGAGTGGCGGTTCAGTATTCGGGCGTAAGTCTCGTTATAATTTTGACGCAACTGTGCTGAGTATGGTTTCATCTTGATATGAAATTCAAATTCAGTTATTAATGATAGTAATTTATATTTATAAAAAATATCTTTAGTATAAGTCTCAATATACTTTGGATGTAACTGTGCTGGAGTACGTTTTCAATTTGATATGAAACGCAAATTCATTTAATAGTTACAGTTATTTATATTATGTATAAAATAATATCGATAGTATAAGTCTCGTTATAATTTTGACGCAAATGTGCTGAATATGGTTCCATCTTGATATGAAATTCAAATTCAGTTATTAATTGCAGCAATTTACATTTATAAAAAAATATCTTTAGTATAAGTCCCATTATACTTTTGACGCAACTATGCTGAAGTATCTTTTCAATTTGATATGAAATGCAAATTCAGTTAAACTAAGCGGCTTGCTCTTTTTAAGTATGGTGGATAGGTGGTGACAGATTTTGTAATACTCAGAGCTGCAAGCAACAATATAATAAAATAAAGAAAACCCTAAAGAGAACTTCAATGACAACAAAGTCTGACATTTATTAGTCATATCTTATGAAAATAATACTAATATTATAAATGCGAATGTAAGTTTGTTTGTTACGCTTTCACGCAAAAACTCCTGAACCGATCATCATGAAACTTTGTACATATACTCTTAAAGGTATTAGAAGTAACATAGGGTACTTTATATTAAAAAAAAATTTTTTTTACGAAAGATAAAACAATTGTTTGTCAAAAAATCGTCAAATTTAGCTACTTCAGTAATGAAGTTTTACAGTATTCGTAAATTAGATAACATAACGTAACTTCACACCTTTTTCTATCCGAAGGTGTAGGCAGCGGCTGTTATGCCTCGCGAGGGACGGTATTACAGTATTCAGGGTTGATACTTATATACTTAACTTAACTTATTAATATATAAATTTGAATGTAAGTTTGTTTGTTACGCTTTCACGGGATAACTACTCAACAGATAATCATGAATCTTTGTACACATATTCTTGGGGGTATTAGAAGTAATATAGGATACTTTCTTTTTTCTTATTTCTCTCTTTAATTAACATATATTTGCACCCTAAGGAGAAACTTATAATATAGTCTACAAAAATATCCTACATTAATACTCTGCATTTATATCATATAAAATTGTTAAAGTCCAAAATTATTTATTTTTGTTACAGAGAAATATATTTTACCGTTTGTTGTTGCATTTTAATAAAGCATATTGTGAGATTTTTAAACGTCATACCTAATGTTGTAATTTTGAAAATTGATAATCCCAGCTAAGTAAGAAAATAGAGTTATTATATTGATTCAATTCTATGGTAACGATTTTGATACTTATTTATTGGCTTCAATGCGAGCGAAGCCGCGGGTAAAAGCTAGTATCTAATATTTTTAACGTAATAAAATAACTAATTATCTCTATTGACATTAATTCGCGTGTCGATAAAACAATACATGCATAGGTAACGTGGAACTAGATCTAGTAAATATAAGATGACTTTCATATAAAATACCTACCTGTTTTCAAACCGATTATTATAATTTCCATTAATATATTATGTATATAAGTATAATTATAAATCCATTAATGGATATACTCATATATTTGATTATTGCGCATATTTACCGCATCTATTCAAATTATTGGCGATTATAATTTTATAAAACTGTCTTCAGTTTTATAGCGCCATCTGTATAAGCTTGTTTTTTTTTAAGTTACGCGCCATTTGTGACAGTGAAATACAAAACCTTACCAGTGTCCCCACACCGTTTCCATTCACACAGATCACGAACTTACCACAAGATGGAGACTAACTTCAAATCGAGTGAAACCTAAGAGCGCATGCGTCCTAGGTTCATATTATTTAGGACATCTCTGTGACCTGATTATCAAGCAAATCGTTACAGTTCCTGTATAAATACATTTTGAGCTTTGCATCGACGCACTTGCAAGCTGCACTTGACTAGCGTAACTTGCAGTGCTGGAAACTCTATTAGTTCCCGTTTTGGATATGGCTGAGGAGAATGCTGAGACTACAAATACCGATGTTTCTGACGCTGAGAATACGTACAACACTTCTGGAGCTGATCCGAAGGACATGCAAGAGGTTACACTCTACGTACAAACATTGCTGCAAACCATGCAAGATAATTTTCAATTAATGACGGATCAAATCATTAGTCGTATCGACGAGATGGCATCACGCGTTGAGGAATTGGAGAAGAATATTTCGGAAGTCATGGCTCAAGCTGCGATTGAAGAAAAACAGGTTTAATGGAGATTAATGGGAATTTTCCTTTTAGTGGAATAATCTTTTGCGAAAGTTTCTTTGTGAATAATAATTTAAATCATCTTTGTATAACAATTAGTTCAGTCTGAATTGCGTGTGGTGTTATATTTTAATTATATATTATTTTATATTATTGTTAAACTGCTAAATGCAATTTTATGCTTATTGACAAAAGGTATGTATGAAATGTATATAGGGTGTTGAAAAAAAAAAATCTTAATTGTGCTGAGCGGCCAAAGATCTGATTTAAAATAATTGTGCCATGTATTGTGAAGAGATTTTGAAGCTATGTTTCTTAATTATTATAGTTTAAAATCAAACTATTTTTGTTCTATTTATTTCATCAATTTTATGTCTGCTGTTCGTGCCAGTTTTTAATGAGTTTTTGCCCTCAATTGTACAATTTTTTGAATTTGATTTGTATAAACTGTCCCTAGTTGTAGGTAATTTTCAAAAACTATTTTTTTTTTAATTTGGTACCTACAAAAGTATAAGATAAGTGTATGTGTATATTTTATAATTATAATTTAGACAATAAATGTTAAAGATACTATAGTACGGTAGATGATTTATGATCCTTCTTCGACATTTAAATATTATTTAATAAATGAATGTGATAGTAGTACTACGGTTGTTTTTTAACATAACATAAACCTAACTTCACGCCTTTCTCTACCCAAAAGTGTAGACAGGCAGTTAAAAATCGACTGGTGTTTTGTTTGCGTCTCAAATGGAATAGGTAGAGAACCTGTTGCCATACTGGGCACAAAGTTATCAGTCATCCATATTTATCACACATTACTTTCGAAAAGAATTTCGTAAATTCATTGGTGTGAGCCAGGATTCGAACCCGCGCCTTCTTGATTCAGAAGTGGGGTGATCGACCACTTACACTTACCCGACTTTTATTTTGCTGGTGTTGTTTTTTTAATTCTGTTAAATTTATGGAATTACATATTTTAAAGCTCTACCGGAATGTTTTTCCTCGCGAAGGTTAACAGGGCGTGCCCCGGAGGCGACGCGCACCGATCAACCCCTGTCGGTGGTTTAGCATGCGCATGGGGCGAGGGGCGCCGCAGAGTCAAACCTGGTGTGCCGAAAAGACTCTCGTATAGGCAAGTAGTAGAATGTGAGAGGTACTATGAATAGTAAGATGAATGATCTCTCCCCCCGCTTTGCTTCCGGAGTGAACGATTATGGGTTGGACTTCTTTGAGTTCGTATGAAAAGGGATCACACGAGTCTTCCTGGTCGCTTATGCTCCCATTAGCTCCACCGATCCCCATGAACTTGAGAAGTTTTGGGAAACTGGAGTTTCTGGATTTGGTTTAACGAAATGTGACGATAATTGTGTGGGGCAATTTTAATGGATGGGTCGGGACCAAAGCAGACGGACGGGAAGCCGCTCTTGGTCCGTATGATAAGAGTGAATGACGCTGGTAAGCCAATTTTAGACTAGATTAGATTGTCCATAAAAAGGAGACGAGAGGCAATGCCTGTTAGAACGCGCTTGTTCAATCCAGGGTCGATAGAAAGAAAAAAGGCTGGCAGGATTGTCTCAACTTTGAATCAGAATGATAGCATGGCAGAGAATAAATATGAGATGTATGTTACCAACGCAAGTGAAAGAGTAGCAGTGAAAAGAAGTAAGGTTGACGGAGAAATTCAAGGCGACAGCAAACTCTTTTTGGGAGATAGAAATAAGTTTTGATGGAAGGATGGAACCATGTTCACCTGTAGCTACCTACTTAATTTATAATAGTTGAGATGTACTTTCGACTATTTTATTAAACAACTAACTGACCCGGCGAACTTTTTACGGCATCATAACCATTGTTTGGTGGTAGGCAATTTATACGTTTGTAACTGCAATAGAGTTTGGACGTTAGCCAGACAAACTGATAAATCTTGGATTTATCACTTTTCTTTACTATATCATACATTTATTATAGATAAAAAAAACAACCCCGTTGACACCATCTGTCTATTAAAAAAACTGCATCAAAATTCGTTGCGAGGTTTAAAAATATAAGCCTTTAAGGGGACAGACAGCGGAAAGCCAATTTGTTTTATATTTTGTAATGATGTTTACAAGTACGAACTTAACTAGATGATTCATAATTCTTAAAAGTATTTGGAATATATTTAATTTATATAAGTATGCTTAGGTAATTTTAAGTATCCATAAATGTGTATTGGGTAAATGAATGTTTGACATAATTTTGATTAGATACTGTTCATTTATTTTGATAAATGTTGCATGTTAATGTTTTACATTAAATAAATTTATATGTACGTAAATAAAATTATTCTTTTAATTTATTGTTCCACAAGTATATCACGTTATATTATCATACTGACTTCACGCGTTTCTCTCCTTGAATCGTTACGTCCCCAAATGGAATTGATGGCAGAACATATGACTATGTACCGGGCACAAATTTGTCAGTCATCAATATTTGTGACATACCTACTGACATACATAATCACCGTCCATAAAAATTTTAATTTATAATTCCAAATGGGTTAGTGGCACATTTGAAATCTGACGATCTCAATCCTCAGTTAAGGGGTAAGATTAAATGAACTTACAGTGGTAGAGGCACGCAGTTCGATGCAAGTATGAGCTGGCTCGACCGGTGAAATACCACGATTTCTGATTATATCGACGTCAAGTGTCCCTTGCCGCGTTCCGCTCGGTGAGAGAGGTATCCAGAGGCCCAACCCCTTTCCCCGTCCCCTTCCCATCTCACTTCCGACCCATTTCATATCCCATTGTAAGGCAACGCAAGTATTGTGTTCATGTTCCATGTCCGGCGGTTTTTCACCATCAGGCGACACGCCTGCTCGTTTGGTGCCAAAGGCAACCCTTTAAAAAAACTATATAAATACCCACTAATATAGTTTCAGTCGATAGAAATAAATACTTCAAAACTTGTTTTTATGTAACTTCCACCACGAAAGCAAATATCATATAGTAAAAAAAATACAACATAGAGAAATAGAATTTAATTGATACCAATAAATACATCGATTCGATACAAAATTCATTTATATAGTTTTAATTTATTTTTTTGTATAATTTATTTTTATCATTCAATTACAGGTAACTAAATACAGGTATTTTTATAAAAAAAAATATGAATATAAATCGAATTAAATTAATAGACAATCAATACAGTTTGTCACGTTTTTCAACATCTAAAAAAAAAATAAGTTAACAAATAAACAAATTTGAAGCTAAGCTAAGCATGTTGGCTAGGAAGCACTTAAGCACCATGCTTATCATAATTCTGGGGAAAAATAACACACCAATAAGCACACAGTTAATAAAAGTAAGTAATGTAAAATAATTACCTATGTATATATAATTTCTTTTGAAAATTATTAAAATGACAAGTACTTAGGTATATAGTACGTGGAATGTCTTGATTAATTAATAAATAAATAACAAAAATTTTAGTAATTTCAATTATACAACACTAAATTTTAAATTATACATTCTCATGTTGAATTTTAATAGTACACATTATATTTAGGCATTTTTAAATTTTAATTAGGCATTAGTTCAATTTAGCTCTCTCATTCCATATTTCAATTGTATGAAGTTGCCGATTGAAAATTGGTCCGCAACAATATTAATTTTGTTTCGGAACAAAGTTCATTTCAAAGTTCATAGTATATTTTGAATAAAACCACCCCTCTATCTATTAAAAAAAAACTGCATCTAAATTCGTTGCGTAGTTTCAAAGATATAAGCATACAAGGAGACAGCAGATGTAATGATGAAAGAAAGTACAATTAATCCTGCTATAAGCAAAGCGTACTATATGTAAAGAACTCCGGTTGATTTATTTGATGAAATCTTACTTATCATTTCTATACTGACCGTGGCCGAACTCTCTGTAAAATTATTTAACAATAATAAAAAGTGTTTTATAGTCAAAATGAACTAATCATTACATCTAGCGAAACAAAACTCGGTTGAAAAAATGTTATATTAATAAGGTTGAACGGTGTTATAATTATATGACAATCAGACCATACAGTTTTATTTATTTTTATATAAAAATTACAAAAAAAAAACTATGAATGTCTATGGTTGACATTTTTATTTTTTTTATAGTAGTTTTATATTCACTGAAAAATTATTGATTAAGAATTATTTTTATTTTATCAATCATATTCTGCAAAAGTTACATATGCACAAATTAAATAAATAAATACATTAGATAGGTAATGAATATCATAATTTTAATATTTTGGACACACTTTTTTAATTTATTACAAACGTCGATTGGGTTTGATAAAACATCGGTAACTAAATTTTTCTCTAAAATATAAAATCTTATACATATTTATTAATTTCTTTTATTGCACAACATTCAATGGGTTGAAGTTAGATATCTTAAAAATATTTTTTACTAAACATAAATGAGCAGCACAGTACAACAATATTTTATTTTCAAAACATCGGTAACTAAATTTTTCTCTAAAATATAAAATCTTATGCATATTTATTAATTTCTTTTATTGCACAACATTCAATGGGTTGAAGTTAGGTATCTTAAAAATATTTTTTACCAAACATAAATGAGCAGCACAGTACAACAATATTTTATTTTCAATTTATTTCGGTTTATATTTTTCACTAGCTGACCCGGCGAACTTTGATTCGCCTCGGAATCAATACAAAAAACGTTATTCCTTACTACACCAGCTATCTGCCAATAAAAGTCCCGTCAAAATCGGACCAGCAATTTCAGAGATATTCCGGAACAAAAAAAGTTTTGTATGAACCGTAGTATTAAAGCAGTTATTTCAATATCACAAACGGACACTTCAATTTTATTTATATGTATAAATTTAGTACAATATTTTTTCATAGATAGACATTTATCTCTATCTATTGGAGAGATGGATGGCTGGAAGAGATTGTGGATGGAGAATTAAAAAGGGAGACAGAATAATGTACGAGCGCATTTAAATAAACTTGTCTTCTTCTACTAAAGATGTTACTCACAATATAATAAAATTAATTACTGTAAATAAAATATAAAATTAAAAAATATGGAAGACATAATGATATTATTTTTTTCTGTATTTATAAATATTATATATTTTTAAAATAAAACTAAACTCAATTAATGCTTGTGTATAATCATTATTTAGTTCAAACGTGAAAAAGAAAATGGCGCTACATCATATAAATATGAACTTATAATTATTTTTATTACTTGTTAGAACATAAAAACAAAACAGTTTTTATATTGATATCACGATTTTTTCACTGTTATTTAACACAGCACTTGCAGTACAGAGAGAATGTGTAACTTAATTTATTTGTAAACTGTATTAAATAATAGACTGTATTAGTACAACATGGCGCCAATTTTGTTTGTTTAGGTACTGAGCTGTCATTATTGTTAAGCGCAGTTATGATGATTAGTCTTATGAAAATATCATTTGCCTGAAACGCGTTTTGGTGGACTCTTGCCTTTACTGTAGAACATGTCTAAGAATATACCTGAAATTTAGAAAAATATATATATATTAACAAGTTAAAAATCTAAATTTAGAGGTACCTACATTACATATTAGAATTAATTATTATATTTTGTGAGTGGAAGTCATAGGTTTATGCATAACCAGAATAACATAACATAACTTCAGGCCTTTTCTACCCGAACGTGTAGGTAGCGGCTGTCAAGCCTCGCCTCGACGAGGCTTGACGGCCGCTACCTACACCTTATCTACCTACCTACACGTTATGTTTACGTCCCAAATGGAATAGGTGGCGAACCTATTGCCATACCGGGCACAAAGTTTTCAGTCATCAATATTTATCACACATAACTTCCGACAATAATTTCGAAAGTCATTGGTGTTAGCCAGGATTCAAATCCGCGACTTCTGGATTCAGAAGCGGGGTGCTCGACCACTGGACTACCGAAACTAAATAATAATTTGGGTTATTGTAAAATATGCTTTACCAGAGAATACTAGGATGACACCTATCCATTGTCTTGGCAATATGACATTGCCAAATATTATCACCGATGTGAGAACAGTGAAGAACTTCCTGGTTGTCGTTACCACGGAGCATGGCAGGGGGCCGAATTCAGCTACCTGAAATAAAAAAAAAAACAATAATATTCTACCCATAAATTAACAACGATTGTGGATCTTCAAATATTTTTCAACGAACAGTTTGTATAATACTTTATTAGCAGTTTAAAAATAAATATATGGTTTTTAATAAAATTTATGGAAATAAAATATAACATAGCACAACTTCACGCCTTTTTCTACCCGAAGGTGTAGGCAGCGGCTCGCCGTTATGTTTACGTCCCAAATGGAATAGGTGGCGAACCAATTGCCATACCGGGCACAAAGTTTACAGTTATCGGTATTTATCACACATAACTTCCGAAAACTCATTGGTGTGAGCCAGGATTCGAACCCGCGACTTCTTCATTCAGAACCCGCCAGAGCACAGAACCACCGAGACCCGATAATGGAATTAGTTTTTTTTTTCTAATGAGTTGTCTCAAGGCATTGAACAGTGCTATAGGTTTACTATAGTAGAAGCATTATAGCTGACCGTGGGATCTTCCTACCCCTAAATAATTTTACTTTTAAAAACAGTACTGCTCTATTCGTATTGGACGTAGCTTGGTGATAATCTCTTGGTCAATATCTCTATTTGTATTGCTAGCAGTTCTTAAGATAAACGCGGTTAAATAACAAACAAGCTGTAATTGTTTCAATAATAATATAAATTTTTATGTATCCCAACGTATAGTTTATAACTCAGACAAATATTTCGATAACTTTTGCAGTCTACCGACAGACAGAATCCCTTGGTGCCGACCAATACAATAATTACAATACGCCAGGGAGGGAGATGCTCTGGCATTAGTCTCGATCGCTGCCACAGAATCTCAACGCAAGGCTATCGCATAAATTAAAATTATGATAATGATGATGGATTTATCCAAGAACTCAACTAATTACTGCATGTAACGTCTTGAGTCTTGACGCATATTTTACTCAATTTAAAAATACGGAAGAATATAATTACTGACATGAAAAATATTAAATTATTTACTGTCGCATCATGAAAATTACAATCAGGCCAGACGTCATTAATTATTATCAATGATTACAAAATTATTAATAATGTTAATCTTTTTTTAAAAACTATTAGAATAGATCATTTTAGATATCTTCATATTTTTATCACGCCACGGATTGCCCTATCAACTAATCTTTACAGAAGCAAGACATACATGACATAAATAACTTCACGGCAAGTCCCTTGCAGGGTGGGCAAGAGAACAAACCTCAAGGCACGATTCTTACACACTTCACTCGATTCTTTGACTTTCATAACTGATTGTCATACACGCTCATCGGTTTTTAGGCTCCTGACATGACCTTGATCAAGGACTCTTTCTATTTGGTCACGGCAAGTGTGTCGTGGCCGTCCTCGAATCCTACATCTTTCCGCTATTGCATTTTATATTATTTAAGTCAATCTTGCATCATCCATTCTTTCTATACGTCCGAACCATCGGAGCATGACCTTCTAAACTTTTACAGCGACCCTCTTTCAATCCAACTTCCTTTCTTAGAACCTTGTTCGACGCGGTCAGCGAGCGTCACTCCGCAAATTCCGCGCAGTGACCTCATTTCTACTACGTTTACGCTACTTTCCATGGACGAAAGTAACTAACAACTATATCTTCAATAACTTAGCATTGGGACCAGGGGGGCATATTATGAGCTCTTAATTCAACGACTAATTTCAGCTAATAGGTGACGAGTAGTAGTCACTGTCAAATTCACTCTAAAATTCGATTTATCAACGGCTAATTCCATTCAGTCACTCATGAGTACTCTAGACCAGCTGAAATTAGTCGTTAGAAATACGAATAAGCTTGGCGGCGAACAAGCTGGCTGGAATTAAGAGCTCATAATATGCCCCCAGTACCGGCACTATGAATAGCAATCTGGGATTTTTCTCAGTTCAGTTTTAATTTTATGCGCCCAGGTCATCTACCTAACGCTCCATTTACACAGGAGCAACGAGTTACATAACATAATTTATATTTATATGTACAGAAAGATGTTCATTTTCTTCGCTAACATGATAAAATAATACTTACCATATAGAAAATAAACATCTGTCCTAATGCTCCCACTAGCGCCAGGCCAACGAGGTACACAATGACTTCAGGGTACAGCGACACAAAACTGATAAACCTGGACACTTCTCCACTTAATGGTACAGCTATCGCCATTATTACTGAGGACCTACAGTAAATATATATTGAGAACAGTTAACATCACGAAGCAGAAAACATACACCAACAATTTATATACAACAACAGAAGAACGAGAGCAGAAAAAAGGAGATACTAAAAGTTATGTCTTTATTCATTCTATATGACATAATTTAAGTGCAGTCTCTCATACTCAAAAAATGATCTAAGAAGTAAATAGGCTAGGAGTATAAAAAAGTCTTTGGTGCAAACACTGGGTGAACCTGAAGATAGATCAAAATAATGTAAAAAAAACATAACTTCACGCCTTGTTCTACCCGAATGTGTAGGCAGTCCCAAATGGAATAAATATCGATGACTGAAAACTTTGTGCCCGGTATGGCAATAGGTTCACCACCTATTCCATTTGGGACGTAAACATAACGGCGAGACGAGGCTTAACAGCCGCTGCCTACACCTTCGGGTAACAAAGGGCGTGAAGTTATGTATGTACAGATTTCAAATGCAGAAAGCCCAATAAATAGCGCCAATTGAACTTCAATTCCATCCAAAGTTTACTAATACATACATAGCTCCTGATGCGAAACAAAGTTTACTGGGTCAGCTAGTACTTTATAAATAAAGGCTCGATATTAAACTGTATGTATCATACTATTGTAGTTTATCAGTATTAAGTTGTTATACTAGTACTGAGTATAACACACTGATGTGTGTCAGAACATACATACATACATAACTTCACTCCAAATCCCTTGTGGGGTAGGCAGAGAGAACAGAGCGCCATAGGTCAGTGTCAGAACAAATTATGAAATTATAATACCACATACCACCAATTAGTATTCAACATCATAGCGTAAGCAGATGGCGATGATTCCCCTTTTATACGTTCCTGAAAATTCAATAACATTAATCATGAATCAACAGCATACAGAACATTATTGATATTATAAAGAAAAAATGTCGAATGAATATGTTTATCTTATGTAGTAAGAATAAGATATAATATATTTTTTTTTGTCATCATTACATATGCACATAACTATGACACAATATGTGTACCAGGTTTCTAGAAACTAATGATTGGTCAATCATGTTTTATTAAAATTTCTGCCAACATATTATTATTTATTACATTATTTATCAATACCAAGCCCAATTATTCAATTATATTTGTTGATGCAAATTAAATAATATCAATAGCATTTAATTTGGTAAGAGGTGAATGGTACAGTTCTGTAGTTGTTATTTGATATTTCACAATATGTGAACAATTATAAAACGAAACAACTGCTCAGTTGCATGCCAGCATGCTATACAAATTCTATTTAAAAATTACCTGTACAGCACCAGTAAGTCCGTCCATGGTGAGTGACAGCAACAATAACAGTTCACCTATACCAAAACCTTGGGTGTCATCAATCTTCTTGCTAACTTGATCTTTGTACATAAACAGCACTACACCTATTACTATTAAAAACACAAATAAATACTTCTTTTTTGGATAGACCTTATGTCCTATTAGTACACCGAGTATCATCACTGGAATGGGTTTTGCCGCTTTTCCAACCACCTGAAACGTGACATCACATAAATACAAAGGTCTTCATTATAATTGAGACAGATGCATCATATTACATTTACTTGAATATCACATTGTAATCACAACTTTCACACCTTGTAAAAGTATAATGGATTGCCCAGTGTTTAACTTAAAATAGACGCCTTATATTACAACAAAAATGCAAATAAAAACAAAACATACAAACCAATAGTTTTAAATGAGTTCATAAAATATAGCACCAGCATAAGATATCTTGGACATAATAAATACAGCACCCTCTAGTTCCCAACTAAGCAACTAAACGCGTTTGCTATGTATACTAGTTAACAGATATTAATACATAATATGTATATACTTTTTTTTGTAAATACGTATGTACTCAAAATAGATAAAAATACACCCAGACGATACAAACATTCACGGTTGTCACAAATATTTGTATTCGAGTGAGGATCCAACCCGCCAACCTCGATTCTACATTCGGTAGTTTTTACCAACATGAGGATGGTCATGTTTCAGTTTTAGCAGTTTCAGATATTACGCCAAGTATGCATTTGGTCAATAAAAAACAAATATATTATGTTATTAGCTTTGCATGCACAGGCAATAATAATAAAAAAAAAACTGTTGCTTTGGTAATTTTAACAGACCTTTGTTTTATTTGTATGGATAATGTAGTTATATACAGATTTTAAACTATACTAGATATAATAATTCACAGGCGGTGTCTAAACATGCTCCACAGAGAACGCTTGGATTCTATTTATTAATTACTAGTGTATCAAGCAAACTTTGTTCCGCATCAAATGTAATTTTTACAGCATTTACTAAATTGATAAATTATTAAAATTATTTTAAGACATTACACATGAAATATACATACAAACCGCCCCGTTGACACCCTCTATCTATTAAAGAAAACTGCATCAAAATCCATTGCATAGTTTCAAAGATCTAAGCACATAAGGTCACAGACAAGGGAATACGATTTTGTTTTACTTAGTAAAGGTATCTTCGAAACCAGTTGCATAACAACTAATTTAAATATTAATAATATAATAATAATAATATTTATTACCTGCGTAGGATAGTTGATCCATTGCAATGCCATATTTGAACAGATCATAGCCAAGAGGTATGTCATTGCTGATGAGAAATAGTACATTGTTCTGGTTGTGTCAATTTCTTTTTTCATGGAAAACTGAAAAGAATCTGATGTTAATTACCAAACCAGGAAAATTTAATCTGCTACATATACACTTTTATTTCAGTCAAACATATCTGTATTAGAATTTATTATGAAATATTGAGGAAATATTATGAGGATGTTTGGTCAAGCTTTGTTATAACATAACTTCACACCCAACTAAAAGGGTGTGAAGGTGTAGGCAGTGGCAATTAAGCCTCGACTCAATCACATTCCATCACCCAGTAATAATACGATTTTCTTCCCTTCTCATAACATGTCCATACCACGCCAGTCCACCACTTTAAATTTATTGCCTGATTGGTGCTACTTTCATATCAAAATAATAAAAAAATAAATGGATAATATTAAAATATTAACTTACCATTAAAATTTGGGCAAAACTGTAATTCACAACACATTGTATTAAAACTAGCGATAAACTACAGGTAAACTTATCATTTTCACCATATTTGCCTCTTGTTATTTTTTCTTGTAACATCCCAAATATAAAATAGCATATAAATATAGCACCAGCATAAACAACAAATCGCAATTCAGTTGAAGTCTTCGTCATGTTGATGCTATTAATCCTAAAAAAATAAAAAATAATTAAACGCTAAGCTTAAATAAGTTTACACCTAAGTAATGAGCCTAGTTGAACACACATCTATTTAAATATTTCACACTCTGTACTAAACTATAACTTGACGATATATATATTTAAAACGTTAACATTTCACTTTAATTAACCAAATGTTATACCTTAATTCATAAATATATGTAAATAAAAATTCGCACAATAATTATCACACTAACGTTTAAGCTATATAGTTTATAGCCAGCAAGACAACACACACAGTCACACACTCAAGTCTCAACATCACCTACAGACAGTGTTGCCAGCCCCATCAAATCAAAAAACAACAGTTGTCTCTTTAAAAAACAGTAGATGGATTCAAAAAGGCAGGTTTCATACTTTTCTCATATATTATAATTTAAACAGTGGTGGACCAAGCAGTTTGTTGCATGAATGGGCCGGCTGGACCGGTGAAATACCACGACCTCTCAGAAGATCGACGTAAAGTGGCTCATCCCGCGTTTCGTTCTGTGAGAGATGTAACTGGAGGCCCACCCCCTTTCCCTATCCCCTATCCCTCAACCTTTAACGGCGATTTTTTTCATTTTAGTGCAAAATGGCTGAAAACGCTAAGAAACGTCAACCCCAACCCACGAGTTCATCAAAGAGAAATTTATTACGAGTAGACAGTCCATCTTTTGAAGAGGAATTCAATGCCCTCATGCTGGCTTCAGACCAATCTGCCAGTGAAGATGATATTGACGAGTTGTTAGTTTCCGATCGTGATCTATTACAGTTTCGTGACCAAGGTGAAGATTTAGAGGAGAATATTCCAGAAGTGGATAGCAGCAATGAGAGGAGCACTGATAGTTCTGATGAAGGTAACATCGATAGTTCTGATGATGCCAGGCCTCTTTCGGAATTACGAAGGTCGAATTTAAATTACGGGAAAAATCGTTGTAAATGGTCAAAGACTCCTCCTAATGCTAGGGTTCGCACACTACAACATAATATAATAACTCATGCTTGTGCCTCGAAATCGACAGACGCGTATGCTAAAGACCCTATCAGCATTTGGCATAAATTATTTGACGAAGAAATGCTTCAACAAATATTGACTTGGACAAACAAAAAAATCTTCAGTTATAGAATAAAGTTTGCTCGTCAGAATAAACTTGAACTAAAGACATAGACATGAATGAGCTGAAGGCTTTTGTGGGACTTTTACTATATTCAGCTGTTTCGAAATCTAACCACGAACGCACAAGTTACTTATTTGCTAGGGATGGCACAGGGTGTGAAATATTTAGATGCGGCATGTCAGAAAATAGATTTGTTATTTTATTACTGTGTTTGCGTTTCGATAATCCAGACGATCGCGCTGAAAGACAAAACGATGGTAAGTTGGCAGCTATATCCTTTATTTTTAACAAGTTCGTCAACAATTCTCAACAGCTATACGAATTGAGTGAATGCGTCACCAATCACCATAGATGAGATGTTAGTGAAGTTTCGAGGAAGAAGTCACATGATTTCTTATATGCCGAAAAAACCAGGTAAATATGGACTGGTCATGACACTGACATGGACACGAGCCGTATGTGATGCAAAAAATGCTTATTTTTATAATGGATATATTTATAGCGGCAAAGGCTCTGATGGTATTGGTTTGACCACACAAGATCAAAAATTTCTCGTGCCTACTCAATGTGTCCTACGGTTGATGCAACCAATTGAAGGAAGCAATCGAAATGTGACTGCTGATAACTGGTTTTCTTCTATAGAACTGATCGAAGAGCTGGCAAAACGTAAGCTTACTTATGTGGGCCAATAAGTAAATAATACCAAGCGAATTTCAGCCGCAAAAAAATAGAGATGTCCAGTCAACTTTGTTTGGATTTACAAATTAAAAAACTATTTGCTCATATGTGCCTAAGAAGAATAGAGCTGTGATACTTGTGTCCTCAATGCATCATGGAAAAGTGGTTGATGAGGATACTAAAAGCCAGAAATTATTCTGTATTATAACTCAACTAAAGGAGGTGTTGATGAAGCAGATAAAAAATGCTCCATTTTTTTCAGCAGCCGCCGCACAAGAAGGTGGCCAATGGTGGTATTCTACCGCATTGTGGACTTGAGCGGCATAAATGCCTATATATTATACAATATGCACCAGACTAAGATTATAAACAGAGGAGATTTTTTAAAGTCATTAGCCCGTTCGCTACCGCTACCCCAAATGCAAAGACGTGTTGTGTGCAGTCAACTACCAAGGGAGCTACGGCTAGTGATAAAACGTGTACTGGGTGAAGATGTGGTTGAAGAAGATATCCAAAGTCCTGAAACTAGTCAGGGAAAGCGATGGGCATGCCGTATTTGTCCGGCCAAATTGCACAGAATGACTGTGTACACATGTGTCGGGTGTTGCAATCCCATATGTCTGCAATGTTTTCGCCTCTTGTGCAAAAATTGCCAATAATTTATGCCCAATTGAGTAGGTGTCAGAATTTTTATTTTTTGATTTCAGAAGAAGTTTTTGTGATTATTTTGTACTTTCTTGATTACATTTTAAGTAAAAAATGTTAAATTTGTCATATTATTTATATAAGGTCTATTAAAATGCTAAACAAGGATCTCAAGTCAACAAAGGCTGATAAGTACCACAAATTTTTAAATAACATATTTAAAAAAAAAATAACGATTATACTAATTTAAATTTGTTTTATTACATTCTAATAGTTAAATATCAACACTATTTTAAATCGTCTAGATGTAATTTTATGATAAAATTTAACTTTGAAAGTAGTAGCCTGTCATGTCCCTTAAAGTATTATAAATTTGTCATGTCCCTAGTTAAAGGTTAAAGGTCGGTTGCTGGTGTCCACGGGCGGCGTTCGTTGCTTACCCTCAGGTGACACGTCTGCTTGTTTGCCCTCCTATCCCATAAAAACCAATAACCAATGTCAATAAAAATACTCAATTATTTCAGTTACTAGGACACATTCACAATATTATATTTATATAATCACAACATATATAATAAAAAAGTACTCTAGAATAAATTATGGGAGAAACTAGAGTATGTAGTTTTTGACTACGTATTTGATAAATTTAAAGTTTCAACTGTAGTTGTCACTAGCATATGGGCTATGGTCTATTAAACTATCCAGTTACTTATCGTTTTATAACATAGAAATACTAAAGTAAAATATTTTCTTGAGCTAACAGGTACTTCTCTACACTAATTGAAAAAACAGTAAAATTTATAGATAAAACAAAAAACAGGGACATTAATTGAAAAACAGTAGATCTACTGTTGAAACAGTAGGGTTGGCAACAGTGCCTACAGAGTACAGCGCTTCTACACTCTACACTACTATACAGTATACTTTCAAGTACATTACTCTATAACGTATGAATGTACTGGTTTCAGTTGTAGATTAGGTACCTACTTAGTAGTCTTAGTACTACCTACCAGTACGAAGTACCACACAGATCTATTTTTCAAATCCATCAAAATTAATTCGGGTCGGGCTAGAGTTGTTGGTGTGAAATAAGGAGGAATCCAATTAAGTTGTATCTATCATTCATAATGTGGGCTAAGTTCTGGTTTTGTTTTCAAAATTTTATAAATTTTCTTTACTCCTAATCATTAAATCGACTGAAGACCAAATCATAGATAATACTTATTAATATTTAATAAAGATAAAGGCCAAATAAAGATTAGAGTCAAATAATTATTCTCGTTGTAAAAACAAATATGGTATTGGTATTGGGAAAGCAGTACATATATGTTCAATATAAATTGATTTAATTGCAAACCGGTAAAAAAAGTTTACAAGAATGTACCTCATAGCCTATGCAACGTAATATGCCTGGTGATTACCTAAAAGTAAGAATAATAACCTTAATGATTACTTATAAAGCTGCCGTATCTTTATAAGTAATCATTAAGGTGAGGATAACCAAAACAAATATCAAAAATCGAGGAAAACTATTATAAAGTATTAAGTATGTACATATTTATGTTGTACGTACTTTTCATTTACTCTTCTTAAATACTTGCTTCACTTTAAATGTTATCAACAACAAAAAAGAAAAACCCAGTACCCACCTAATAGTTATTCGTCCACGTACTCAGTACACGTGTTCTTTGAAGCGATTACGTGTTCATAACTTTGTACGCAACTTTTTACAGATAAAATTATTTCACAAATTTTAATTACTTCTATCTATTTAGTGTCTTGAATTATAAGCGAGTTTATAATTTATTGATAAGTATAATCTCGCATGTCTTATTTATAAGAATTGGAGTATGGAGTCGATAAACTGCAACATAAATTTGAGAGGATTTCCGCATTTCCGTGGTATATAAGCAGTAGAAGAAAGTGCTACAGTTAGTTCATAGTCATAAACATATTGTTCTCACTAACTTATCTCTTTACATGTTTAACTTTAGATCCTGAGGGTAGAAAGAAAGAATTGAGCGCCATAAGGCACGATTCATACAAACCTCACGTGCTTCTTTGACTTTCACAATTACTTTCTCTGTAGGTTTTTAAAGCTTTTCATAGCGGTAAACTAACAGAGCAAGAGCCGACAACTGCCTGACCTTGTTATTCATTTCGACAGCAAGCAATTATGAAGATTGTGGTGGTTGACCGTGGTTGTTTTAGCGGCTAAAACATTCGAAAAAACATGGTTTCGATAAAATTGTAAATCTCTTGTTCTACGACCATTTCTTCTAACAAGACCAGAAGACGATACCGGAAAATTTTGCCAGATGTCGTTGTGACATATTATATTTAATATCATTACATATTATTAAATTATCATATTTTGATATATTTACCAGCTAGAGGTATTATTAAATAAACATTTTGAGAATATTTAAGAAGAATATTTGCATAACTCTGGGCGACTAATATTGAGTTAATTGGATTCCATGAACGTCTAGTTCATTGTCTTTCTGATAGCAGTCTAGCTAGATGAACTTCTAGTTCATTGTTTTTATAAGAGATGGCGTTCTATCATATTACAACTCGGCAACAAGTAATAAAAATCGTCAATACGGTAATTTGTCCACAAGTTTCACAGCGAAAGTAAGATTAATATTAATGAGTATTTTTTATAGTGAACATTTATTATACAATTATTGAATGATTAATTAGTCTGACTGTAGCGTCATCTAGGCGTACCTACGTAAACTGTACAGTTGTAAGTTGGTGCACGACTCACTGTACGAGTCACAAATAAAATAAACTTCTCAATATGTCCAATTACGACATTATATGTTACAATTATGATATCTTATTATTATTAACCATATAAAAATAGTAGGTAATAATAATTGTCTACGAAAATCTTCTGAAACGTCCAAGCTAATACATAATAATTTATATTATTGAATAAAAAACCATACATTCCAAAAGTACGAGTAAGTATATATCGTTTATAGATGTTTTTAGGGAATAAGCAGAAAATAAATATTAGTTTGCTTAAAATAGAAAAATCTTTATAGAAAACAATTGTAAGGTATTTTAAATTCAGTCAATTAATGTCTTAGTTACTGCGAATGAAACTACTTGAAAAACGATACTTCTACTCTATCTTGTGAATTTTGACAGTACTAGTAGTTTATAGGCTTTTAACGCCATCTCTTTGAAATTTTGTAAACGAGCTACACAAACTTGAAACCCAAATCAGAAAATACTTGTGCATAAGATTGATATCTAAAACATAACCTACTGGTTGTTTTAGATTTTCATTACAAATTTATCCAATCCAATTAATACAAATCAATTTACTCAAATAGTATTTCAACGACTTTCTTTGTCAATATCCTTGGATGTTTTAAGGTATGACCTCTTATAAAATAAGGTATAGCGTGCAAAGGAACGTCAAAAACGCATTTGTATATTTTTCAAACAAGAAATGACTCTTAACTGGAGGGCACAAAGGCTTACTATGGCTAAATATTAAGTCTGGTGGAGGCTGGCCTTCGATAATAAGAAAAATAAAAATGTTGCATTGCTATGATGGGAATTAAACATTTAAGGTTATTATTTTATATAGTACCCATAAAATTCTTGCATAGGGCATGATCATTTATGTACTTTTAAAGTTTGATTAAGACAAACTATCATAACTTATATAAACCTATAAATATTAATACAAAGTTACCAAACAAGGTTCCGGAGTTAGTGTTAAGTTAGTTAAGTTTAGTCAAAGTTGTGATTTACTTGTGTTGGATGTTACATAAACTTGATTCTACTATAACTAATGCATATTTAGATATTTAAAATAGTTAAGTAAGTGAATAAAACAGTGAATGAAATATTTATTAAATTAGACAAAGTGAATACGTTAGGTTATCAAGTATTGGGCAATGGATGATATAATTTGCGGCAAATTCGAGTGTTTGTAATAAAAATACGTTCTCTGCTATGAGTCATGTCACGGATAACAGCGGTTTCTGTTGTTTTGTTCTAAGCTAGTGTTGTTAAATTAATAAGAGGAGTCCTTACCTATTTAAACATCAAGGAGCAAACTTTCGATGTGAGTTATGAACTTTTATTTTACGCGCGTGAATTTTGTTTATTCTATTTATTTATTTATATTTTTTTTTACCTAACATAAAAACATAAAAAAGTATTAACCATGTAAATTATTAAATAACCATTTAATAATCACATAGCAGCATAATGACTAATTCTATAGTGTTATATGGTCTAAGACCTAGGTAACTAACAATTAATTATGTATTTGAGTTATGACTGCGGGTATCCATTGGTCAGTATGATGAGTCCTAACCAAGCTCCTCGCTATTTTTTATTTAAATTATTTTTATTTTAACGTGAGAAGCTGATTTGATTGTTTTCAAATAAATACACTAATTTGTAATCGGGTGTGTTATCAATGTAGCTAGCTATCTATAATTTTATTGTTACACAATATGCGGCACTATTACCAACCGTCCAAAACAAATAAGTCACTAATAAAAAAATGAGATATAGGTATGTGGGTGATTCTTACTTCGGAATATATTTTTTGCAATTTTTTTAAATAATAAAAATCCTTGCGGGATTTAACATAAATTTTATGCCAGAATTATTTCTTGGTTAATGTACTTGAAAATCATAAAAGAGACACCATTGTGAAGTCAATATTTATGGAGATATAGAAAAAAATAACTACTGATGAGGATAATGACAAGGTGTGAATATTGATGAATTTTTGATGAGGACAAATGACTTTCTAGTACGAATAATGATTTTGTGTTATTTAAAATTAAAAAAAATGACGAAAAGGAACAACACGATTAATAATCAACAATTGTTGTAATCTTAAAATTACAGATATAATATAATAATATATATATTACCTAACTATGGCAAAAATATATAATTATAGAAGATTTTTGAATAAATTCTGAATCATATATCACATCTTGCCCAATATTGTCAATCGTCCGAATTTTGCCACGCATACCGAAGATATAAAGAAGATAGTAACATAAGAAGAAGATATAAAAGAATTGTAAGTCATTGATGTGATCCTGGACTGTATCCCATAACTTCTTGATTCAGAAGCGGAGTGTTAAACCATTCAGTCCACCGAGACGACAGTAACGTAGACTAAACATACAAAATCAGCATTATTTATTTCATCATTATAAATAAATCTTATTAATTATTATTTTATTTGTAACTAAATGATCAAGCGAACTTTACTTCGCCTCAGAAAAGAAATAAAAATGATAATTGTGGGTTATCCCTAAGAGATAGACATACACCATCCCGGACTTTTTTGTAGACCGTATGAAGGTGTATAATAATGTAAGACATTGTTTTGATCTGTCACTTAGAAGGTTCAGCCAGCGTTTGCAATTAAAGTGCTGAATCTCAGAAATTAACACTTTTTATTTGTAGTATATATAAATTATACATACAAACCACGCCGTGGAAACACTATCTATTAAAAAAAACAACACATTAGTGACCCACCGAAGGTCTATTTTCGGCCGAAGCCGAAGCCGATTAATCGGGAATCTCAACGACCTTCGGCCGAAGCCGCAGCCGAAGGTTTATAAACTATTAGTAATTTAATAATTTTCTTCAATATTATCCACAGCTAAAGAAGAATACCCGCGTAAAATGGCTCATGCCGCTTTTCTCTCGGTGATAAAGGTATCCGGACTGAACAAGTGCGATCCGTCAGTCACGCACTCTTTTTTAACAGTTCGTTTAATTAAGACTGACCTTAGACCTTCCGAATATCTCGCCGAAGAAAGATTTTTGGCCGAAGTTTAAACAAATATTACATTGTTACGACTTTTCATTTCATTAAATGAAAAGCCGTAACAATGTAATATTTTTTTTATGGAATCCGAGAAGCCAAGCCGATTATGCGATGCGCACTTTAATAAAATAAAAGCGTTGATTGAAGTGCCAGTTGCACTCGCAAACCAGTATTTTTCCAGGGTGAATTCCCTGGAAAAATACAAATGCCAATAAAAATATTGTGATCGCCGTTTTACAATTGTATTCTATTATTTATTAGTTAAGATATTCCTTTTCTTTTGAAAATGTTGACACTCGCCTGGATTTATCTCTATTTATTGTTCCTATGTAATAAATGGCTGAACTTGCGAAATAGCAAAATACTCAACCTCTAGACCAGCTGGGCAATTAAAGATAAACATATTTAAACGTCAACAATTATTATTTAGATTTAAACCAATAACTACAACCCACACATATTGTAAAGGTTTTATCTCACTAAACCACTGTTTACAGTGGTAGAGGCAAGCAGTTCACTGCATAAATGGGCCGGATTGACCGGTAAAATATCACGGCCTCTCAGAATATCGACGTAAAGTAGCTCATGCCGCGTTTCGTTCGGTGAGGGAGGTTTCCACCCCTTCCCCCCCCTTTCCCATCCTAATTCATTAAAGGCCGGCAACGTAACTGTAACACTAATTGTGTCGCAGGTGGCCATGGGCGGTGGTAGGTGCTTAACATCAGGTGACCCGCTTGTTCGTTTGCCCTCCTATTCCATAAAAAAGCAACTTCGCTGTCGTAGTATTCTCAATGAGGATATTTGAAGCCAAGTGTATTTTTCCCTTCAGGAAAATATAACGGTGATTTGAGAAACGCACTAAAATATGTCGAGTAAACAGGATGATTTTCCTGTGACAATGAATGGTATCCTTTTGATAGATTTATAGTCCAAAGTCCTATTATTGGTTGAATTATCTAATATCTAACAATCGCTTATTATCATGGCTCAATATTCTATTACATAAAACAAAGTCGCTTTCTCTGTCCCTATATCCCAATGCATGCTTAAATCTTCAAAACTACGCAACGGATGTTGATGCAGTTTTTTTTAATAAATTGAAGTGGTCGATAGAGTATTTTTTATGTAAAATCCATGCATAATATAGTAAGGAAACAGTTTATTTGCGCTTTAATTGTAAACGCTGGCTGAACGTAAGTGTTAGATCATAATAATGTACATCTTCAAATGGTCTACAAAAAATCTGCAATAGTGTATATGTCTATCTATTAGAGATAACCCAAAATTACAAAGAATAACCGTTTTTGGAACGAAGTTCCTTACGGCAGGCTTGGAGGAGATAGGGAATTTGCTGCGCGACCGAATTGAAAAAAATGTGATAGTAATACCGTAAGAAAAAGTCCGTGGAATAAAACCGTTAAATGAGACGTGCGCGGGCGCGACCGTCGTATACATAAGCGAGTAGTGTATAATACCTTTCTCTTTCTCCGATTGTCGATTCTACATTAGCCGAAGGAACTTCGTTCCTACCTTTACTCTACTTTGAAAATTTACTCATTTATCGCTTTTGCTATTTGCGAAACAATATTAGCCGACTCAACTTGTACATTATATCTAAACGATTTCATATTTTATTTCTAATAAAGCAACTATGTAAAGTAATAACTTTCTAAGAGCAATGTCACTAACTTACGTGTCATTTAAAAACTATATTAAATGCAGGGCAAGTTCAATATTGAGTTTCACAACTTGATTTTATTTACGACATAAAACCGACACAATCTTAATCAAGCAAAACATAGGAGATGTTCTGCAATTTAATGAGTTGAGTTGCAGAATGCTTACATACATACATAGTACATATATACTTCACGCCAAATCTCTTGCGGAGTAGGCAGAGAGAACAGAGCGCCATAAGGCACGATTCTTACACGCCTCACTTCCTTCATTGACTTTCATAACTCTTTTCATGAACGCGTGTCGATTTTTATGGCTTCTAACATCACCTTTCTCCAGAACCCGTTTATTTGGTCATGCAATATCTGCTTAGTCAAAATCTTGCATCATCCATTCATTCTACATGTCCGAACCGTCAGAGCTTTCGTACTTTTTTTTTTACCTTACAACCTTGTTTTCTACGCGGTCAGCGAGAGTCACTCCGCAGATTTTGCGCCCTCATTTCTACCGCGTTTATTCTACTTTCATGCACACTCTGCCATACCCAGCTCTCGCTTCCATAAGTTAGCGTTGGGATCAGGACTGCATTGTGGATTGCTAGCTGGGCTTTTCTGCTAATGTTTTTCACGCCCCGGAATCTGCCCAACGCTCCATTTACGCTATTTCCTATCGACACTCGTCTTTCTACATCCGCGGTGTACCTTCCATCTCTGCTAAAAGCGCATCCAAGATATACAATTTCATTCACTTGTTCCAGCACTACATCATCAATCATTATCCTTGCATCTGTTCTGGATTCCTCCCTTTCAAACACCATAACTTTTGTTTTCGTCGCATTCAACTGCAAGCCTTTAATCATGCAATCATCTTTCATAGTAGTGACTAGTGTTTGCAGGTCCGACGGCGATTCGGCTAGAAGCACGGCGTCATCTGCTTAAAGCAGGCAGCTCACAACTAGGTCACCCATTCGCATCCCTACATCCATCGATCTCACACTCTGGAGACAACTGTCCAGGTACAGGATGAACAGTCGAGCGGACAGCACGCAACCCTGTCTGACGCCGATATTGACGTCAAACCAGGGGGACAAGCCGCCGTCAACACGCACACACGCTGTGCAGCCCTCATAAGTGGACTTCACAGCGCGCAGCAGTGCTCCGCTCACCCCGTAGCCCGGGAGTATGCCCCACAGATCCTTTCGTAACACTCTGTCAAACGCTTTTTCCAAATCCACAAAACCGCAGAAAACCTTCCGGTTAACAGCCAGTTGATACTCCACGATGTTGCGGAGAGAAAAAATCTGATCCATGCACCCTCGTCCGCTTCTAAAACCACCCTGAGCCTCCCACAACACTCCATCAGATATCACCCTCATTCTCCTTTCAATAATTTTCCCATACACTTTTGCTGCTAAACTAATCAAACTGATGGCCCTGTAACTGGAACACTGCATACGTGATCCCTTACCTTTATACAAGGGCACAATGACAACGCGCCTCCAGTCCATGGGAACCTTACCCGAATCCTTTTTCCAAATTTGCAGAATAATTATTTAATAAAATAAATACATTAGTAACTGGACTCACTCCAGTTTCCACTTTTCGGTTTGCATTTTTTCTATTTTTTACACACATTGGATATCTTTATATTTTGTTTCCAAAGGAAAAATTACGTTTCAACTTACGCGATTACACTCGTGTCACTCTTTCCTTTTGTTTTTACTTACCTTCCAACCGGCGGTGTGATATGGTGCAACAGACCACCTCCCTAGGGGTGGGCGGTGTTGCTGCTGGAGACTCTCTAGCGGCACAAATTAATATTAAAACCTTCCTGGTGTTTATATTTTTCAGTCATTTCAGGTTGAAACTGAAGTGATTTCAGGTCAAAATTGAAAAAGGAATCCGAATGCTCATTCTTCTTTGTAAAGAGAAAACGAAGCGGCAGACGGTTGATTTATACTTAGTTAAGAGGATTAACATTGCCATTCAGCGTATTGGTACGCTGCCTGTCTTCAGGGCAGGTTACCAGTAGACTGGGGAATTTATTTCATTAACTTTTTTCATGTATCTAAAAATATAATATACATGTCTTATTTTTAATTTAAAAATATTATATATTCTTAGAGTTACATACAAATATGTTAATAAAAATCTGTAAAGGAATTTATTAAATTTTTGCTTCTGATAATTTTTTTTTATTACACAAAATGCATATGAAACATATCGATACCTTAATTTGCAAACTCCAATTTTTTTCGAAAATGAAAATTTTGATACCAATAAGCCATTTTCGAAAAAAAGTGGAGTTATTAGATTTGCAAATCGATGTGCATTTCTATATGCAAATCGATATGCATTTTGTGTATAATTCATTAGTTTTTAGTTAAAATAAAATAATTTTATATTGTTAATAACGTTACATACATTACATACCGTTGGACTTCTAAACTTCCACTGTTATTATTTCGGCCATGAAAAAATTAACTAACTCTCGGTGGTCAAGTGGCCGAACACCCCGCTTTTGAATCAAGAAGTCGCGTGTTCGAATCCCGGCTCACACCAATGACTTTTGAAATTGTTTTCGAGAGTTATGTCTGATAAATATCGATGACTGAAAACTTTCTGCCCGGTATGGCAATGAGTTCGTCATCTATTCCATTTGAGACGTAAACATAACGGCGAGATGAGGCTTAAACATCGTCGCAAACCTAACAGCCATTGCCTTCAGGTAGAAAAGGCGTGAAGTTATGTTGTTGTGAAAACTTAAAACAATATTTAGTATGAAATTGAAAGCTTCTATTCTTCTTTTCTTATTCAGAAATTTGATCGTAAGTTTCAGAACTTACAACGAGTTCCGCGTAGTAAAACAATCTTATCTACCAGCCGCGAGCAGGCTTGGCTTCTTTCTTTTGTGTTTTTTTTTTAAATTAATTTTACGTCTGGAAAATTATCTTCTACGTTTCAGTATGGTAAAAAGGAAAAGTATATCGAGTAATATCGTGAAATTTAATCAACTTTCTGACTTTTCCATCACTTTTCTTTCTAAATTATTGATCGAGCTTACTACATATAAATATACTTACTAACCTAACTAATATATCTAAATATACTTACTTACCTATTTCATCATTATCCTGCCCATATCCACTCTAAGTGGGTTGGACATCCATGTTGTCCAAAGTTTTAGCTATGGGTTTCTGACCGGCTGCCTGCCTGACCTCAAACTTATTTGAGAACCTCTATTATCTATTTGCGGATTAGAAATAAATTGTCAATTTAGAATTAAAATATTCTTAAATAAACTTAGGTCCATTAGGGATTTATGACTTAATCGCCACGCCTGGCAAGCGGGTTGGCGATCGCAGTAGGTTTTGGTAAATGTTTACACAGAGAATGCTTCAGCTCAATCTCTAAGTTTTCCCCCTTAGTCGCCTTTTTATGACACCCATGGGAAGAGATGGTGTGGCATTATTACTAAGCCGGCGGCACACTGCAAAATCAACAAGAGCCAACTTTGACAAAGAGGTTAATCGACACATCCAACTCAGTTGGGCATCGTTTGGAAACTAAGGGAGATCTTCTCGTGTAAAATACCCTAGTTCCTTAAATCTGTGCCAATATGCTAACAGTGATGACATACAGAACTGAGACGTGGACCCTAAATGTCTGTCTTTATGCTAGGAATATGATGGAAATTTCTCTGCGTTCCATAATTCGTAATACCGAGATATGTAAAAGATCGGGCGTGACCGACTTAGCCCGATAGGCTAGCATGCTGAAATGGCGATGGGCAGAACATATCGCGCGACGAGGCGATAACCACTGCGGGAGAAACGTTGTAGAGTGGCGCCTAGCTACGTACAGATCGACATGGAGTAGGTCGTCCTCCCACTAGGTAGACAGACGACCTAGTTAAGATCGCTGCACGCCACTGGATGCGCCTAGCATAAGACCATGAGTTGTGGCGTTGGGGGAGACCTACGTCCAACATACCAACGTGGACATAGAAAGGGCTAATGATAATGATGATGAAACTTGAATAACGGAATTAGTAAAGAGCATGTCGGACTACATCTTTTGTAGAAGAAAATAGCCGATGGTACAAAAATAAATACATATACATTAACTTACTCCTTTATCACATCGGCGTAAGCAGAGTCTTTGGCAATTCACGATCTACAATCCTGAGACAGTTTTTACGGCACAACTAAAATCATAAATATCAATATCATCATACATTCATGACGGTTTCAACTGTTAAGCCTTTTTCCTTCCTATAGAAAGACCATTTAATTGGCCGTGGTAGCTCCTTCTTGGTCCCGACTCTGCACTTCACATTCTCTTCTTACCTACACTGTTTTCTATTTTACAAATTAAATAAATTAAAGCAAAAACCCTTTTTAAATAAGCTTTTATTTAAGCGCTCTAAAAATAAAAAAATAATATTTCCTTAAAAATTTCAAGTATCAACTTAGAGCCTCAGTATGTACAATTTATATAATAATAAAAGCTTGTCGCGCGAGTTGTAAATAAACTGTACTAATTTTATAATGTCAAATCAACGGTAAAATATAGTCCGTAAATACAGCTATTTAACTTATTATTGTATTTAAAGCATAACATATTAAAACACGAGCGCTTGAAATTGCCTCCTTGGAACAAAAACGCATGGACGATTCTGAGTGTAAGGTTGTCATGAGAAGAAATGGGCAAAACACTCATGTAAATTAATCTTCTGACTTTACTATATTATCTATTGCAATTTAATTACCTACTGATAGGGAGTCAAACCTCGCGACAAGCTTCTATTATTATAAATTGTACATACTGAGGCTCTAAGTTGATACTTGAAATTTTTAAGGAAATATTATTTTCTTATTTTTAGAGCGCTTAAATAAAAGCTTATTTAAAAAGGGCTTTTGCTTTAATTTATTTTTTTATTTTTAGTTATAGCTGGCTAGGTTAGTGTCATTTCATTCAACGCATCATTATTGCAAGTTAGTTTACCGTTTAATTTCAAACAGTCCAGCTTTTCAATAAGGCGATCATCTTATTCAATTTCAGCTTGGAGCTTCCTTTTCCATTTAATCGCAATGATGATTTTTAATTCATAGCCATATTGTAGAAATGCATCAAAAATATGTATGCCGTCATCTTGGATGGTCCACCGTATTGTATTTAGAATGACGTCACATTATTTTTCGAGTTATTCGCAACAAGCCCTTTCCTTTGATACCCATAACATATGTAAATATTTTATATATATTAATTTTATATATATTTAATATTTCATAAATGCAAATATTTTTCCCGCCATATTGGATTTGGAATGACGTCATATTTTTTTTCGAGTTACTATTAACAAGCCCTTTCATTTGATACCCATATTATAGAAATGCATTAAAAAACTGTTCCTCTATCTTGGATGATCCGCCATATTGGATTTACAATGACGTCATATTATTTTTTCAGTTACTCTCAATGAGCCCTTTAATTTGATACCCATGTTGTACAGAAGCTTAAAATATGTTTTCCTCCATCTTGGATATTCCACCATATAGGATTTAGAATGACGCCACACATCATATCATGCATTGTCATCCTAAGTAAACGGGTGTACAAAATTTCAGCTTAATCGGTTGAAGATATCTACTTCAAAATTGAGTTGCAAGATTCCACCGAACATACATACTTACATACATACAGTGCAAGTTAAAAAAAAGCTTTTAAAAAAGACAGTACCGAATAATAAACGTTTCGTACGTTAAATGATATAAAACATCAGATCAGAAAATTTTAGAATTTTATTATTTCAATAACTTTCAAAAGCATGATTTTTCGAAGCTATCTTTGAATAAATATGCGAGGATTGAGCATCAATATGACTATGGAAATGCAGAAATACTGAAGTCGTGCGTGTGAAGGCCATTGTTCATTGTAGTACCGCTTTCTTGGTAAATAGCTATAGGCTTATTCCACTAAGCATTATTGCTTTTTTTAACATTTTCTAACCCGTCCTCCCACTTGGTGATGCGTGGTAAGACTTACTTTAGTACCTACGCCTACGTACCTATCTAGTTTCGCAACCTATTCCTTTTGGTATGTGACAATTCGACGAGTGGAGGCTTAACTGCCGCTACTGCTGCTAGAAAAAAGCGTTAAGTTAATAATAATAACTAACTGTACTTAATTCTATCCTTATTGATCTGATAGGTGTCAAACAACTGCACCTGAGAGCTTCAGAGAGGTTTCAGTGATGCCCGGCTAGAGTTGAAAGGGTTGAATGAAGCTGTGGAAGCTTTATGTTCAGCGTTTGAAGCATGTTCAAAGCCAATAACCAAGTAGACCAAATGGACGGGCTCGCCCGGTGATATACCTCGACCGCTCAGAATATCGACGTAAAGTGGGTCGTCCCACGTGTCGTTCGGTGAGAGAGGTATAAGTAGGAATTGAGTTTACTTTTAAATTTAATAAACTTTTATACTAATACAATTAAAAAAACATATTTATTTTCTGTGTAATTTATGTCAGTTTCGATGGGTTGGTGTTTATTGTTTATGAGTTCTGTTGTTCGAATCTGAGTAAACAACCGTAATCTAAAGAGCCGTTTACGCTTCAAACGGCATTTTATACACTGCCATTTCTACTAAGTAGCATTAAGTATACTACTCAATCTTTTACTATTCATTCATCCTAGAATGACTGATTGGATAATGGTCTGCTATTTATTTTTAGTGAACAGTGATAACTTTAAAGACCTGATTATTTTTAGGTAATCAATGGTTATGTCATAGTTGGTAAACATAGGCCTTAAATGCCTCAATCGCTTCTTTGGCGCTCATAACTCTTGTCATTCACGCTAAAATATATTAATAGATGTAAATTTATGATTTACAACTAATTAAGTACATGATTATACGTATTATTTAAAATATTTACTATAATATATTAATTAACTAAACACTTATCGTCGTTGTGGTGTAGATGTCGACCACTCCGGTTCTGAATCAAGAAGTCTATTGTTCTAACATAAACTTTTTCTAATTCCTCTCGAAAGTAATATGTATCGACGTTTGAAATGATGTTAGCCGATATTTGACAGTAATTTCCTGCACCTATTTCATTTGGAACAAAATATAACGAGTCACAACACTCGCAAAGTTACCCTCGCTGTCAACACGTTCCGGTAGAAACAGGCTTGATGTTATGAAATGACATTTAATTAAAATTATTACTTTGATTTGTTTAACATTTGTATGTAATCCTAACAGTATAGAATAGGTATACGCGCTATTAACTAACTATTAGACCAGAGTAGATGCCTTCCAAAAAAAAAATAACAAGTGAAAAAAAAAATAGTAGGATGAAATCAGATCGCCAGTAAATTATTTTTCCTTTCTTTTTTATAATATTCTCCTCCTTTTCTAATCGGTTTCATCCTATTTTTTTTTTTATCTACCCTGGTCTATATTGTCAATTTTTGCTTTTTATTTAAAATATACTAGCTGATCCAGCAAACGTGGTCTTGTCAAAAAAATAAAGTTGGGGTTATACTCATTTCATCATCCCTATCATTTTCACGAGTGATGAACAAAAAGAAGTTCTTTTTGTTCATCACTCGTGAAAATGATCTCTGTAAAGAGTTTGAAACGTCGGGAAATAAATTTAAATAAGTAACAAATAAACGCGATATAATCCTAAAAGTTGTTTTAATGTTATGAATGTGATTCGCAAAAGTCTGAGAAATAAATATGAATATATATTTTTTTTTCTATAAATGTTTTAAGAGAGAAAATTGAGTAATTCAACCATTATCGAAATAAGTCACACATTAATAATAAAAATTTGGTTTATTTAGGTGTTTTACGAATCTAAGTCTCGGTGGCCCAATGGTCGAGTACCCAGCTTCTGAATACAAAGGCCGCGGGTTCGAATCCTCGCTCGCACCAACGATTTTTCGAAATTAATTTCGTAAGTTATGTGATAAATATCGATGACTGAAAATTTTGTGCCCGGTATGGCAATAGGTTACCGCCACCTATTCCATTTGGGACGTAAGCGGCGAGTCGAGGCCTAACAGCCACTGCCTACACATTCGGGTAGAAACAGACGTGAAGTTGTGTTATGTTATGTTATTTTACGAATCTAATCAATCAAGCATGTAATGGATCAAGCAAAACGGTGACGTAAAAAGAAAATGTTGTCTTACACTTCAATTTACTTCAGCTTACGCGTTGCCTTGCAAATTTGTATTTCCAACTACTAATTCCTAGCTAGTTAGTGACTACTCGTTACTAACTGGAACTAGTCGTTGATAAATCGAATTTGTAGCAAATTGGACAGTAACTGCTCATCACTGGCAATCTTTGAAAGGGGTCGGCTCGACCTGTGAACTAACACGACCTCTCCGAATATCGACGTAAAGTGGCTCTTGTAGCGTTTCGCTACGAGAGAAGTATACGGAGGCCTCTGGAGAACCTCCTTTCCCCCTCCTCTCCCACCCCACATCCAACCCCTTTCGTATCCAGTTGTGAGGGCCGTCAACGCAACTGTAACACTATATGTGTTCAGGTGTCCATGGGCGGCGTTCGTTGCTCACCATCAGGTGAAACGCCTGGTCGTTTGTTCCCCCCCCCCCCCCTATGCCATAAGAAGAGGCTCTAAAAATCTTTTATTTATTGCGTCTGTTGAGGCGAAACAAAGGAGAGTTAGCTAGTATAATTAATATAAATTATGCCTTTATTAAAAACTATATTAGCAACAACAAACGGTAAAATATGTTTCTCTGTAGCAAAAATAAATAATGTTGTAGTTGGATATTTTTGTAGACTATATTATAAGTTTTATAAGTTATGACGGGCCTCGTGGCGCATTAACAAAAACTACCGGCTGCAGCAATGAGGTCGGGGGCTCTATTCCCATCCGAGCACAAATATTTGTTACAAACATGAATATTTGAGTGTCGTCTGGGTGTTTTTCTATGTAATATAAGTATGTATTTACAAAAGAAAAGTATATATGTATTAATATCCGTTATCTAGTATCCATAACACAAGCATTTAGTTGCTTAGCTTGGAACTAGAGGGCGCTGTGTGTATTGTGTCCAAGATATTAAATTATATTTCTTTCGGGTGCGAATATATATAAATTAAAGAACGAAAGAAGACAAAACAAAAAAGTATCTTATGTTACTTCTAATACCTCCAAGAATGTGTACAAAGTTTCATGATGATCAGTTGAGTAGTTATCGCGTGAAAGCGTTACGAACAAACTTAGATTCACATTTATATGTTAGTAGGGATTACAGCATATACTTAAATAAAATATTATGATCTCATATTGACGTCAGCGTGCTATATTCTCGGTGTGATGGCAAACGATGGGTATTGTCGTATATATATACATGTCGGGACATATTAGTGCCAGGACACCCACTGAACAAAAGGGACAGTTGAATGGATTAGAATTTACCAACTTGACGTTTATTTATGTTAATTTATTGCGTATTTCTATATTCATTTAATCCTAGAGAGATACATCATAAAAGAATATTTGACTGATATCGTAACGAAACGCTTTTAAGACGAAACGACGTGACCGATTGACATGATATTTTGAAGGCATATGATAGGTCTGAAAATCGGATATCTATTTTTCATTCACCCTAAACGTTATCAGTAGTGGATGCTTAATATACATTGTGGTCATTAAAATGCGTAATGTTTACAAAAGAAATTAACTCATCATCATCATCATTAGCCTGTTGCAGTCCACTGCTGGACATAGGCCTCTCCCAATTTGCGCCACAACATCCGATTCTCTGCCTTCCGCATCCAGTCTTTTCGAGCAGCCTTTCTGAGGTTCCTACACTACGTTTACCTAGTCGCGGTCTCCACTCTATGACCTGCTTGCTCCATCTACCATCGGTACTTCGACAGATGTGACCAGCCCATTGCCACTTCAGCGAGCTTATTCCACAAGCTATGTCGGTTACTCTGGTTCTCTGTCGGATATACTCATTCCTGAGTCTATCTTTCAGAGATACTCCGCGCATAGCTCGCTACATAGCTCGCTGAGCGATTTTAAATTGTGGACTAGCCCCACCGTAGGTGTCGACGTTTCGGCACCGTAGGTCATTACTGGTAGGACACACTGGTCAAAGACTTTAGTCTTCAGGCGGTATAGGCAAGTTGAAAACTCGACGCAGTTTGGCGAATGCGGCCCATCCCAGCTGAATCCTCCTGTCGGCTACCTTCTTGAAGTTTCGTCTACCTAACTGAATAGTTTAGTCTGGGTAGACGTATTTGTTTACGACTTCTAGAATTTACCCATCGACATTTATCGGTCCGGGCACGACATGTTCATTGAAAATGACCTTGATCTTGTCCAAGATCATACCCAAACCGACACGCCGAGAGGATTCGTCTAGGCTGCGCAGCATTCCGCTTAACTGTTCCAGTGACTTTGCCATTACAACGATGTCGTCGGCGAAACGAAAATGCCAGATGTACTCTCCATTCACGTTGATACCCTGTCCAGTCCAGTCCAAGGTCTTAAAGACGTCCTCTAGAGCGTTGTTGAAGAGTTTGGGAGATATGCCATCTCCCTGTGTTACAACTCGATTCAGCTCGATGGAGTTTGTCACTTTATCCTGGATCTGGATAGTCATCGTGACAGTGTCACCCAAGCAAATCAACACCTCGATATAACGCCAGTCAATCCGACATCGCTGCAATGCATCCAGAACTGCTCAAGTTTCGATGGAGTCAAAGGCTTTTTCGTAATCCACGAATGCCATACACAGCGGCTTATTGTACTCTTCGGTCTTCCGTACAATCTGCCGAACAGTATGGATGTGATCCACGTTACTAAAGCCTTTTCGAAACCCGGCCTGCTCCGGAGGCTGGAATTCGTCGAGTCTTGCAGCCAGACGATTCGTGAGGACCCGAAGAAATTAACTCAGATTTAACATAATATAGGTTTGTTATTAAAGTTAATGACAATACTTTCATGTTGTTCATAAAGAAAGCTTTCTTTCATCTTTTTGCTATAATTAATACTTAAATTGATTTGATTTTACCTGATCACTGTTAATGGGTAAGTATAGAATTTGCAGCCACAATTTTATTTTTATATGCCGAGTCCGAATTACCCTAATCGATCGCTAAACTTAATGGACGTCGCGCGCGTCGTTAGAAAGACTACGTTGTTGAGTTGACCCGGCGAACTTTGTTCCGCAACAAAAGTAATAAATAAGTAAATTTTCGATTTATTAAATTTTCTTAACTACATCATACATGAATTATAGATAAAAACCACCCCGTTGATATCCTCTATCTATTAAAAAACCGCATAAAAATCCGTTGTGTTGTTTTATAGATCTAAGCGTATGAGGAGACAGATAGTGGAAAGCCACTTTATTTTATACTACTTGAAGCATTGTTATAACACTGCACTTTATACTATTATATTTTTATTTATGTAGAAGTCTAGGTGGTCCAGTGGTCGAGCACACCGCTTCTAAATCCTGAGGTCGCGGGTTCTAATCCTCACACTGGCTCACACCAATGACATTTCGAAATTAATTTCGAAAGTTATATGTGATACATATCGATGACTGAAAACTTTGTACCCGGTACGGCAATAGGTTCGCCACGTCGAGGCTTAACAGCCACTGCCTTCGGGTAGAAAAAGGCGTGAAGTTATATTATGTTGTGTTATGTAGTAATAGGTTTCAATAACCAGCACATATCAATTCTTATCATTTAAAAGATAAACAGGATGATACAAGATAATGTACAGCTCACAGGGTTACTGATTTTCAAGAGATTATTATTTGTTTAGACTATAAAAGTATAGTTAATAATTCCTACAGCACTATAAAACTTCATACTTACTTAAAACTAAACTTTTAAACTTTTTTTTTTCGGATAGTCGGGCAAACGAGCAAGTTTGTCATCTAATTGTAAGCAACTAACGCCACCCACCGCTACAGTTGCATCACCGGTCTTAAAAATCGGATAGGTAAGGTAGTAGGGTCGGAAGTGGGATGGGGAGGTCAGAGGGCAAGGGTTTGGGATTGGACCTCTGGACGCCTCTCTAACCGAGCGAAACGCGGCATGAGCCACTTTACGTCTTTATTCGGATAGGTTGCGGTATTTCACTGGTCGAACAGCGCCATTAATGCAGCGAAATGAAAAGTTTTAATTTTACCTCACGTTTCAATTTAACTTCAGTAAGTTGTTTTTAATTAAAAGTTTAAAAATGTTATATTTGAGTTTTGCAGCTCGGGCACATAGCGAAATGATAATGGCATTTCGTCCACGGGAGTTCAGTATTATTTTCACGTACATATATAAGTTGTTTCCTTAAAAAAAATCATCATCGCTAAATCGGAATGAAGGCGAGGCTTCGAGGCTCTCTAAATATTAACTTGAAAGCTGAAAGGGCCCGGAAGATAAGGCCTATTCTCCGACCTTCGCCACTCCAAATAGCCGAAACCGAAAAGTTCCAAACGGAACTTAAAAATCGATTGGACCTGCTGGAAATGCCGACACTGTGGTCAGCACGCTGAGAAAAGTGTCTCAAAGGTTGTTCCCGAGATCGTAGAAAAAGGAGTCCAAAGTCTCTGCCGAGACACTCGAGCTGATGAGGCAAAGGCGAGAAACTCCATCCGATCAGCTGTCTTCGCCAGAATGGAAAAGCCTAAACCAGCGTATTAGAAAACTGATGCGGCGCGACCTCCGTCGATCGAATACTCGAGCAATCGAGGACGCGATCAATCGCAACAAAGGGTCGAAAGTGTTCGCTCAGCAGCTTGGAAGGCTGGGGCCTTCCAAGCTGCTGAGCGATCCGCAGTTTTCAGCTTCGTCAGATGGGTCTGACGAAGCTGAAAACTGCGGATGGACGTGTCGTCACCTCTAAGCCTGAGATTCTCGCAGAGATAGAATCTTTTTATGGGCTCCTTTATTCCACACGGATGACCAAGCCGACGGGACACAGCGGTGATGACCACAGAGCCCCGCTAACGCGTCACTACAGTGAGGACATCCTCGACTTTGCAGAAAGCGAGATAAGTGCGGCTCTTGGGCTACTCCAGAACAACAAGACACCCGGTGATGACGGAATTACTACAGAGCTTCTAAAAGCCGGCGGGAGTCCTATCCTAAAGGAATTAGGAAGTCTTTATAATTCCGTCATATACCAGGGCATAACACCACAGGCTTGGAGCAGGAGTGCGGTGGTGCTGTTCTTCAAAAAAGGTGATAAAACTTACTACTTACTGAAGAATTACAGACCCATCTCACTCCTGAGCCATATCTACAAGTTGCTCTCGAGGGTCGTCACGAATCCTCTCGCTGCAAGACTCGACGAATTCCAGCCTCCGGAGCAGGCCGGGTTCGAAAAGGCCTTAGTACCGTGGATCCATACCACAGAAATAGATCAAGATAGAACGGCCGCGATGTCATATTTCCATACATTTCGAGCGTGTCACTTTTTTTAAAAACCACGCCCACAGCGTGACGTCATTTTCATTGTGAGCGGAGTGACTAGTTAGGAGACACACACATTAGATTATCGATGTTAATATCGGCAACGTGTGTTAATTTTATTATTTTTATATTTTACCAACTTTATTGATTTTGTGTAGCGATAATCATAGAAAGTAAAACATGTTAAATACTTTAATCCGACATATTAAAACCTAAAACATATTTTTCCAACAGTATATAAAATTTAATTATAAATATTTTACTGTCCTTGAAACTATACATATTTATTAAATATTTGCCTTTTGGTAAGGGTTGGCCTCACAGTCCTGGTTAAATAACGAAGCCGAACGTCTACATATACCTCGGTTACTGCCCGTTTGAGAACAACGAGATGATTTTCCATCGGCGATTGGTCAAATTGGTGAAAACTTATACTGTCAAATAAACTGCTGCCAATGTAATTACGAATCACTTTGGTTGAAATTTGTGGTGTTAGAATAAAGTAGGGACAAAGCAAGACATGAGCTGATACTCAAATTATTATTGAATTAATTTATCGATAAGTCCTAAGACTCAACGATACATGGAGTGCCCATCTCTAACATTCGAATCACAGCGATTAACAGACGCAGCGATCAACTGGCAGGTGTATTGTGTATTTCGTTCGATTCGACGTACATTACGCGTATAATTAATGCGCGCAATGGTTTTTGTATACGAGCGTTGAATGCGGACAGCAATGGATATTTATCATAACGAAAAAATATACAACTTGTGATCGTAATTATTGAACATAGTAAAAGTAAAACAATAATTTATAATCTCAAAAAAATACTTTCTACTGATTTTC
This sequence comes from Euproctis similis, assembly GCA_905147225.2. Taxonomy (NCBI): domain Eukaryota; kingdom Metazoa; phylum Arthropoda; class Insecta; order Lepidoptera; family Erebidae; genus Euproctis; species Euproctis similis. The sequence goes on from LR990107.1 coordinate 9,372,209, forward strand.
TGTACTTACTGATCATACGAAATATTTCCTTTTTTCATATTTGATTCACTACTTTTGTTTTTACAATTTGCCACAGCATAATAAGGCATATATGTGACGTTTTATCTATTTTTTTACGTCCTGAACGCATGGCAGGAACGCTCGTTGCGTAATGAGAGCGAGTTTCGAAAAGCATGCAATATAGTGCATGGTTTTGGCACGCTTGCCACGCCTATTCGCCGTTCTATCTTGATCTATTTCTGTGATCCATACTGTTCGGCAGATGGTACAGAAGACCGAAGAGTACAATCAGCCGCTGTGTATGGCATTCGTGGACTACGAAAAAGCCTTCGACTCCATCGAAACTTGGGCTGTTCTGGATGTATTGCAGCGATGTCGGATTGACTGGCGTTATATCGAGGTGTTGAGATGCTTGTATGACACCGCCACGATGGCTGTCCAGATACAGGACCAAGTGACGAACTCTATCGAGCTGAATCGAGGTGTAAGACCGGGGGATGGCATATCTCCCAAACTCTTCACGAACGTTCTGAAGGACGTCTTCAAGACCCTGGATTGGACTGGACAGGGTATCAACGTGAATGGTGAGTACATCTTACATCTTCGGTTTGCCGACGACATCGTTGTAATGGCAGAGTCGCTGGAACAGCTAAGCGGGATACTGCGCAGCCTAGACGAGTCCTCCCGGCGTGTCGGTTTGGGCATGAATTTGGACAAGACCAAGGTCATGTTCTGCGAACATGTTGTGCCCGGACCGATAAGCGTCGAAGGGTCGGTTCTCGAAGTCGTAAACAAATACTACTACGTCTACCTAGGCCTAATTATCCAGTTTGGTAGACGAAACCTCGAGAAGGAGGCCAAAAGGAGGATTCAGCTGGGTGGGGTTGCATTCGACAAACTGCGTCGAGTCTTCAGCTCGCCTATACCGCAATGTCTGAAGATAAAAGTCTTTGACCAGTGCGTCTTACCGGTGGTGACCTACGGTGCCGAAACATGGACACTCACGATGGGGCTCGACATAGCTCGTAGAATAAGCTCGCTGAAGTGGCAATGGGCTGGTCATATCTGCCGAAGGGCCGACGGTAGATGGAGTAAGAAGGTCATAGAGTGGAGACCGTGTCTTGGTAAACGTAGCGTAGGACGCCCACCAGCCCGATGGTCAGACGACCTCAGAAAGGCTGCTGGAAAAGACTGGATGCGGAAGGCAGGGAATCGGATGTTGTGGCGCACATTGGGAGAGGCCTACGTCCAGCAGTGGACTGCAATAGGCTGATGAACCTATCTGCTCATGAATTAGGTATTAATTTAAGTAATAGTGCTACAGTCACGCAGAAATACCACATCTCAGAATATCAACTTAAAGGGGCTCATGCCGTGTTTCTTTCAGTGGAAGAGGTATCCGAAGGCCCAACCCTATTCCCCTATTTTCCCATCCTACTCCCTCAAAAGGATGGTATCGCAACTAACTAACAAACTAACACTATCTGTGTTGCAGATGTCCATGGGCAGCTGTATTACTGACACGCTATTTTTATTTTCCATTTAAATAAGGTGTCGAGTTAGTTGTTGGTTATATTATATGCAGTATGACAACCCTAGTATCTACTAACGGTTTTTTTATCACCTACTATATTTGTATGTGTCCACGCCTTTTCAAAAGATAAGTATTTCTTGGTAACTACTTATCATCGGATTGCAAATTGTGGATCACACAACACTTCTCTGTTGTACCTACTGCAGTATTACTTTTGCCCTTTTTGCATAAGTTCTGCCGTAGTAACTATTTGTTTCCCGAAATGTTGCCACGGAATAGTGACTTTATATATATATATATAAGACCTATCTGTTGCGTGTGTTACCAGTGCAAATTAAAAAAAAACATTGCCTATTTTTTTTTCAAAATATATATGTAACTATGAAAGCATGGGACAGATAAACCAACACACCATAACAGCCGCTGTGATTTCATGAGAATTTCAGATTCTATGGTGGATCCTAGTCGTTTTCCATCGGGTGAATTGTTTGTCGTCACTTTTCGTAGGTATACAAGAGTTCATGGGTGTTTAATTATTTATACCAAAATACTAATTATTAATGAGCACAGGTATCATTAGTATCATTACATAGTATAAAACAAAGTCACTTTTCGCTGGCTGTCCCCTTATATGCTTATATCTTTAAAACTACGCAACGGATTTTGATGCGGTTTTTTTTAATAGTTAGAGGGTGTCAACAAGGTGATTTTGATTATAATTCATATATGGTGTTTTAAAGAAAAAATGATAATTTTCGAGATTTAGCACTTTAATTGCAAACACTGGCCGAACCCTAAGTGATAGTTCAGAACAATGATCTACATTATTAAACACCTTTAGAAGATCTACAAAAAGTCAGCAAAGGCATATGTCTTTCTCTTAGGGATAACCCACACTGACCATTTTTATTTTTTTACTTTTTACGAGAACTAATGGCCTATTTACGAAGCCATTTTAAACATTACAGCATTAATTTTCATCCATCTAAGTGCCAAATAGATTGTGCATGTAATATAGATGATCCTGGCTGTTTACAGCATGCAATTTAAACGAATATTTACGAAGATATTACAGTATTAACATAGCGGGACAGCGGTTGCGTTGCGCGCCAAAACGCGTGCCGATAAATTGCACAAATTGAACTTTATAAAATCCAAATTTTACTCGTTTATTACTTTTGCTGCGGAACAAAGTTCGCCGGATCAGCTAGTATAATATAATATACGTTCCTATTGTGTAAAGTCCGACGAATAGTTATATTAACGGTGAAACAATTATTAAACTTAATTTCTTTTAGAGTTAATCGATTTTAAGCAAACAGAGAAATCATAACATAACTTCACGCAGGCAGTGGCTGTTTTAGCCTCGACTCGTCGTTATGTTTACGTCCTAAATGGAATAGGTGGCGAACCTATTGCCATACCGGGCACAAAGTTTTTAGTCATCGTTATTATCACACATAACTTTCGTAAATAATTTCGAAAAGTCTTCGTTGTGAGCCAGGATTCGAAACCGCGACTTCTTGATTCAGAAGTGGTTATCTTTATAATATAAGTATATATATATATAAATACATATACTTCATACGGGTATAATCTGTAAAAGCAAAAATAATCCTAACAATGGCAGCGTAAGCCGTCATCCGAGTACATAAAACGGACTAAAATATCAATAAGTCTTTAGTCTTTTTAACTTATTCGTTTTTAATTCCAACTATACTACCTACACAAAACTCACGCCTTTAATAACGTACAAATACGAACAATACTTTATAATGTTCTTATTATCAACTAACTGACCTGGTGAAATTTTGTCACCTCGGAAGCAATAAAAAAAATAGCCTTAGTTAGTCCTGATTACACCAGATACCTGCCAATAATGGCCAGGTCCAAATCGGTTCAGCCATTTTAGAGATTACTCGGGGCAAACAAACATACAGGCTGACGGACAGACTGACAAAAGTAGTAGAAAGCAGTTAATTAAATACTACGAATAGACGCTTCAATTTTATTTATACGTATAGATTCTCTCAAAATAATATCAAAGAATCAATAATTAGAATTTTTATATACATTACATTTTTACTACATACCTCACTCGCACCTTTAACTTTTATAACTGTTGGTATACACGCTCGGTGATTTTTTAAGCTCACGACATCGCCTTCCTCCAGGACTCGTTCTATTTGGTCATGGAAGGTGTATTGGTGGCCCTTCTTGCCTTCTACATCCATCAATTTTTGCATTGTACATCTGCTTAGTCAACCTTGCATGATCCAATTTTACTCATGCGTAAGGAATTGCTATGCTAGTCATACTTCATTTGTGTCCAATGAGCATGCAATATGAAGTAATCTTACGTTTTAACTTATGCTAACTAGCTGACTTACATAACAGCGGCTGTTAAGCCTCAAGTCACCGCTACTTCCCAACTGGAATTGGTGGTGAACCTATTGCCATACCTGGTACAAAGTTGTTCAGTCACCGATATCTATTACACATAACTTCCGAAAATTATGTCGAAAAGTCATTGGTGTGAGCCCGGATTCAAACCACCTCTTGATTCAGAAGCGTGGTGCTCGGCCACTGGACCACCGTAAACGTAATGTAACATAACTAACTTAGATCACTTTTAACATCTTCATTGCGTAATACAATACAAAGTCGGTTTCCGCTGTCCCCTTATATGCTTAGATCTTTGAAACTACGCAAAGGATTTAGATGCAGTTTTCTTTAATAGATAGATGGTGTCAACGGGGTGGTTTTTATGTACAATTCATGAATAATGTAGCTGTAAATATTTTAAAATTACTTTTGATGCGGAAAAAAGTCCGCCGGTTCAGCTAGTAGTAGTATTAGAAATTAAGAAACAGCACTGCAACACTTTTAGAAATAATGCGCTCAAGTACCAATAGCGTCCTGAGGAAGTTCGCGGAGAAATATGGCTCACCCCATATGCGCACATTTTATGAAAGTTTTAATAGGATCCTAGTCATGTAAGATTACGATTTTTGTTGTTTTAAGTTATTTATTGTCTTGTTTTCTAACGCTTTTTTATAATCAATGGTATACTAACAAGTAGGCCTTTTGTAGTCTATTAATAAAGATTTAAAAATAGCCTCTAGCTCTTCTAAGAATAGAATTTATTGTATCTCAAGGTGTGAATATTGTTTTACAAAACTGTCTATTAAAAGTTAATTTTTTTACGGGATAAGGGCAAACGAGCAAGCGGTTCACCTGATGGTAAGTGACCAGTGCCGCCCAAGGACATTGATTTTCAATTAAAATAAAATTTCAGTAAAATTTCAGAATAGCATAAAAATATTCGAGCAAATATTTATTTGGTTACCACAAGCGTCGTTTACATTACTGTGTATCCCTATCCATGTTAGCATTTTTTGTTCACCATTTCGCGGAAAAGCCACGATATCGCTGTTATTAATCACGGCTCATTTCATGTCGGACTCGCTTACTAAGAACTCGATTCCCGATTCCCTATAAAGGTAATGAAAAATATATTTTGTTTTTCATGAATATTTTTATGGCTGCTATTACCGATATTTTATTTATGTACGTACTATCTTTATCCTTAGCATATTCCTCTGATACGGGCGGCGGTGATCTTTATGGGTGGCACTTATAGCTTACCATCAGGTGACTCGTGTGCCCGTTTACTCACAATTCCATACCAATAAGATATGATAATTTCAATTAGTGATACGTTAAATACGGATGACGTATTAATTGTATCCGACTTTTACCTTTTACATACTTTTTTTCCTCAGTTTTTTCCTTTTTTTAAAGCGTAAACTCTATTCTATAAGTTTATTTCAGTTCACTTTATCTAGTAAATGACCTTGAATTAAATTTTGCCCTATACCGGTAGCAACAGGTGCGAGTATCTACCATCATAAGCTGGTCGATTTGTTTGAACGATATTACGAATCAATCTACAAGTTAAATAGGTACCACAGCACTTACTACCCGACGGCCTGACTAACACAAGAATTCATCTGGTATTTCGGTTCTATTCGGCCCAGATGGCAGCGAATAACGATGAGTCTTAACCTTCCCTTGTCTGGTCTGATATGCATATTATTATAGAGTATTATTGAAAGAAATTAACGGCATTCAATTCAATATTTAAAATACACAATCTCACGACTGTATCCCATACGAGTAGGCAGAGACTTTGGCGTTCCACAAGCTACGATCCTGACACACTTCTATCGCTTCGTCCACAATCATACATCTCTTCATGCATGTAAATCAGTAACCCGTAATTGAGCATTTTTCCATTTTGAAACAGACTGATTATTAAACAGTTATTACAGTGGTAGATCCAAGCAGTTCGCTGCATGAATGGGCCGGCTCGACCGGTGAAATACCACGACCTCTCAGAAGATCGATGTAAATCGGCTCATGCCGCGTTTCGTTTGGTGAGAGAGGTGCCCGGAGGCCCACCCCCCCTTCCCCATCCTTCCCTATCCCCTATCCCATATTGGTTGGCAACGCAACGGTAACACTATAGATATATAAGCTAAATATTATCGTCACGGCTCTTTGTACGACCTGTTTCATTGTTATTGATATTCCAAGTTGCTTTGATATTGTTCCGAGATTGTTGAATCTACATAACTTCACGCCTTTTTCTACTCGAAGATGTACTGTTACTGGCTATTACTCCTTGACTCGCTGAATTTTTAAGACCCAAATGGAGATTGGTGTCAGGACAGTGGTATAGCCAAGCTGTTCGCTGCATGAATGGGCGCGTTATTGCACGGCCTCTCAGGATATCGACGAAAAGTGGCTCATGCCGCGTTTTGCTCGGTGAGAGGTATCCAAAAGCCCAATCACAACCCCTTTCCCTCTCCCCTTCCCATTTCACTTCTGACCCCTTTCTTATGCCATTTAAAAGGCCGTCAACGCAACTGACACATTTTATGTGCTGCAGGTGTCCATAGGCAGCAATATTTGTTCAGCATCAGATGTCACGGCTGCTCGTTTGCATTCCTATCCAAACAAATAATAAAAAATAATTTAAAGAAAAAAACTTTTTCAAAGAAGCTTTTATTTAAACGCTCTAAAAAGAATAAAATAATTTTCACCTTAAACATTTTAACTATCAACTTATAACCTTATTATATACAATTTATGTGATAATAAAAGTTTGTCGCTATGTTTAATTACCTATCAGTTGCTATCAGAATCAGAAATATTTTTTTAGATTTAGTGAAAACTGTGACGGATCGCATTATCCAAATATATTTTTTTGGTTTATAACATAATATATATGGACACCCGAACACATATAGTGTTACAGTTGCGTTGCCGGCCCTTTCCATGGGAAATGGAAGGGGTCGGAATTGAGATGGGAAGAGGAAGGGGGAAGGGTTGGGTTTAACATAGCGACAAGCTTTTATTATCACATAAATTGTATATAATAAGGTTACAAGTTGATAGTTAAAATGTTTAAGGTGAAAATTATTTTATTCTTTTTAGAGCGTTTAAATAAAAGCTTCTTTGAAAAAGTTTTTTTCTTTAAATTATTTTCAAGTTTTTAGTTATCGATGGGTAAGTTTCTCAGTCTCTTCATCTCATTCAAACCATTATTGTTACAAGGTCGTTTAATTTCGAACAGTCCAACTCTTCAATGAGGAGACCTCCTAAAGTCTTTTCCCTACTTAAGGCCACGTATGCTTGACCAGCAGCAAAGAGCTTCGAGCCTAAGTAAACAATTTTTTTTGTTACTTATTTGTTGATTTTGCAGCTTAATTTTGTTATGTGGGATTGTTGTTTAATAACAAAATATGTTTAACTACTTGTGATGTGTAACGCCATCTGTTGTTTTAATCAGTACTCTATACTTGCCGACCTGAGTGTAACATAGGAGTGAGTTGTAATAAAAGTTATAGTTCGCTCCCATCATCCACTGTGTTTAATTCTAATAATACCTATAACACCATTAAAATCCGTTAGTGTAGCAATCATGTTAAAGTTATTAAATCCTGTCCAATTTACGTCGGTATCCTGAAAGGGCATGGCATTGCACCGGTCGAACCGGCCCATTCATGCAGCATTCAGCTGCATGAATTAAAACACCAATTAAAACACTGTTAACTATTAAAACATAGGTCAACGGAAAGCCGTCGACTGTGATGGACTACCGCCTCAGCCGTAAAGTGGTCGTAAGGTTCTCAATGTTAGCACTAACTCATTTTGATTATAAATTTGGACGAGCCGCTTAACCCTGTATCTTGACATGGTGATTTGGCATCAGCGACTGAATAGTAAACAACAGATCGACAGACACCGCCCAAACAAATATCCAAACTAATAACTAAATAGCCCAAACTAATATCTAGCCGCTCATATTGAAAACCCTATGATATATGTAATATTTATACACATTCTAATTTGTTTAAAACATGAATTAATAACATAACATAGCTCGAATCCTTTTTCTACCCGAAGGTGTAGGCAGCATCTGTTAAGCCTCGACTCGCCGCTATGTTTACGTCTCAACGATCTTTAGGGGAGTAGGATATGAGAGTAGGAAGGGATGGGGAAGTGGGCCTCCGGGTACCTCTCTCACCCAAAGAAACACGGCGTGAGCCGATTGTGGTATTTCACCGGTCGAGCCAGCCCATTCATACAGAGAACTGCTGGGCTCTACCACTGTTGCCATACAGCGAGCACAAAGTGGTCAGTCAAAAATATTTATCACACATGACTTTCGAGAGGAATTTCAAAAGACATTGGTGTGAGGCCAAATTCGAACCCAAGACTTCCTGATTCAGAAGCGGGCTAGTTTACTGAACCACCGAGACATAGTTTTTGAAGTTCTCATATGACTCTTTAATGAAAGGGCCATTTGATTGGGTATCAAATGGCCCAAATGGTATAGTAGAAACGCAAATATTTATTCCACCATATTGGATTTAGAATTACGTCACATTATTTTTCGAGCTACTATTAACAAGCCCTTTCATTTGATACCCATATTGTAGAAATGCATTAAAAAAAACTGTTCCTCTATCTTGGATGATCCGCCATATTGGATTTAGAATGACGTCACATTATTTTTTTAGTTACTCCCAATGAGCCCTTTCATTTGATACCCATTTTGTACGAAAGCTTAAAATATATATTCCTTCATCTTGGATATTCCACCATATTAGATTTCGAATGACGTCATATTATATTTTGAGTTACACTCAATAAACCCTTTCATTTGATACCCATATTGCAGAAATGCATTAAAAATATCCATTCCGCCATCTTGGGTCGTCCGCCATATTGGATATAGAATGATGTCATACATTATATCGTGCATTGTCATCCAAAGTAAACGTGTATACAAAATTTCAGCTCAATCGGTTGAAGGTATCTACTTCAAAATTGAGTTACAAGATTCCACCGAACATACATACTTACATACATACATACATACAGTGCAAGTTAAATAAAAGCTTATAAAATATTAGCCATCAATATTTATTGCACATAGCATATTGACTTCTTGATACAGAAGCGGGGTGATCGAACTGCAGACCAAGAATTTAGCTATTTTTAATGATTGGTTACTTCACTTTTCTATGATTAAGTTTTAAAATTAATAATAAAATTTTGCAAACAAGAATAAATCTCTTTCGCACTTATAATAACAACAAAATATTTATTTGTAAATATCTCAGTATAAACAAATTGCTTAGATTGTATAAACAGCTTGGTTGCTCAGCAAGCTGTTTATACAATCTAAGCAATTTGTTTGCAAGCAAGTTGTTGCCAAGCATTATATAAATATGCATTGAATAAAATTAGTAATTGTACTTACTTATTTGTATATAATCGTGCGTGAGTAAAACGTAAACATTTCAGTTTTAAATACACATAAATAGTTATCTTGGCCCCTCCATATAGGAGAGTAAATGGTGGGTCACGTATGTATGGAGAGCAAAAAAAAGTTTACTTTTTACAGGGGCACTGTGACCAATCGATGCTAAAAACAGTACGGAGCTTAATAGCATTCGGAGTAAATCTTCTGCCTCCGGAATCATGTGAAAATTAAAGAAATCTAGTAAAAAGGCCCGGTCGATAATAGTGACCTAAGAGAATTACCTAACTATCTAGATTACTCACCTGACCCTTGCAGAGGCTACCGATAAAGGGAAGCTGAGGAATTCAGTGTAATGATAGATACGGTTTTTTTTTAACATATTGCATAGCAAAATTTCAACCGCGGCTTCCTCCTGCATCGTCGGGGGCGCCGACGGCTGTGCGCCTCTTTACTCAGGCTGGTGGAGCAGGTTGGGGCCTGGGGGCCTCACGCTGAGGCTCCCTGAGGATGACCCCCCTCGTAACAGGAGGTGGCGACGGCAGGGTGGTCTTGAAGAATTAATTGTTAAGCTAAATCTTAGATTAACGATTGCAGTTTACTGCTTTGGGAGTCCCACACTACCCCTACTACAACTCCCGCCTAGGGACGGCAGGCTGTCCCTCGGCGGAAGTTGTGCATAAATTTTGCATTTCCTCGCGTTAGAAAAAAAAATGGAAAGGGGGACAAACGTGCAAGCGTGTCACCAAAAGCGACTAGCGTCGCTAATTAATATTCTTCAACACCGGGAGGGTCACAGTTAAGGCGTTGTAATTTAGGATAGAATAGGGAAGTAAGGGGTAACATGTGGGTGTCCGGGTACGTTTGTCACTTTACGTCGATTTTGTGAGAGGTCGTGGTGTTTTAGCGATTGAGCCGGCTAACCACTTAAATACTTTTAGTATAAACTTAAATTACTAAAGTAATTTATATATAATATGTTGAGCCAATTTGTAAATTTTGATGTGTCAGTGCAATACCTTCCGGTTCGCATCCACCAAGTAACTAGTTTCTGTTGGCGTCGCAGAGATAGGTACGGGCGCCAGTCCGGAAGGAATGAAAATTGAAATATTTATCGAATATCTAGACCAGATTTGCAAATTTATATATATTTATTTTGATATTTTTTATAGATATCAGATAAATTTGTTTAGTACTATGAAATAAAATATATCTGAAGCGCCGTGGTGAATATCTAGACTAGACCAATGAGACTATTTTCTTTAATTTATATGCAGCTAAAATGTTTGTGTAATTAGAGATGTTGGGGTGATTGCTCTATGGCTGTGTTTAATCCTTAAGAACTGATAATAATAATAAAAAATGCACCATGATTTCTAAGAATTTGTAATATTTCAGGAATAGGTATATTGTAGGTTCCCATTTTAGTTTAAATGCAATGTTAATTTATTATTATGTTGTTTTTCTTTTCAGGAAAATGTCTAGAAAGTGAGACATATATCCAGAGAGTGGAAAGTCGTCGATAAAATGGCCGAAAATAATAAGAAACGAACTGGAAGCTTTCGCAAGCTATTTCCAAATCTGTTCTTCAGTAATAAATCTAAAGAAAAGAATAAAGATTCAAAGGGGAATTTGAAACGTATCGCGGAATCATCTATAGCTAACCAATATCAAAATCCTCGATTGATAAAATGTGATAAACATAATCAAGGACCTGATGATAATGAACGAATATATGAAAATTTATCAGCGCATTGTCTTCAGAGTGATAACGATACTCAAAGTAACGATATATCAAGTCAAACTTCTTCTAGCAGTACACTTGTTGCTGACAGTGTAAAAAATAAGAGTTATGTACATATGGATGAAACAATTGAGCGCCTCGGCTATACCAATTATGCCGCTAGACCACAAGTGCCTAGGAAACCTTATGATTCCGTACACTTGCCACAATCATCAGGCTACAACAACAGCATAAGGGAGCAAATGCAATATCCTGATGTCTATTACCATTCGTTAGAAAAATTGGTAGATAAAATAACACCTTTAGATGAAATGGAAATCTATAGAGCGTCGCAAGCTCAAGCAAACCCAGCATCTGTTGGAGCAGAAATAAAAAGAGTCAGTACGAAATTCCTAATATCTCCGAAGAAGGAAGCAAATGTTCGTACTATTCAACCGACTAGGGCTCGAAGTTTATCGTTCGATGGTAACAAAACAGAACATTCAACTGAAGGTGCAAACAATACTAATGTTAGTGCTAAACAGCAGAATATAAGAAAAACGTACAACTATTCGGCACCAACATCGCCACTTCCCATAAGCCACAAAATACCTAATATACCCAAAACGATATCGCCTTATGAACACGTACGAAAAGCTATAATTGAAAATGAAGAAAAAAGAAATTCCTTAAGACGATCCAATATCCAGAGTAGAACTACACCCTCACCACGAATGGAATATAACCAGAGGCATACCGTTACTCCAACAGCAGAAGTTTCTAAGCAAGACTCTTTGGACAGAGAAAAAACTAGAAAAAAAGTAGAAGCATTCTATTGGCAAAAGTTAAAAGAGTTGAAGCAAAAAGAAGATGAATATTTAATAAGACAGTCATTGAATTCTCCATTGACAAGTCCTACAGCACATAAAACTAATTCTAACACATTGAACTCCTTTCCATTTGCTACCGAGACGAGAAGTTCTAGTCTGCCTCGTGGGAGTGATATTAATCGTTACAATACTAATCAGCCAATTCACACATCAACGCATTTTGTAAGAGGAGCCCCTGAGAGACGAACAGATACTTTTATTAAAAGTCGAAATTCTTGCGATCCGCCAATCATTTACCGCCATCCAGAACGATTTCTTATGAAACCACCATCGCTAATATCAGAACAAAATATATCTGTACTAGATAATAGAAATGTGGGTCAAACAAAACGCGTGAGTTTCGACGGACTATTTGTGAAACGTAGCAGTGATAAAAGTGATAATGACTCAAAAGTGATTGATAATTGTGAACTACGAAACAGACAGTTGTGCCAATTAAGTTCGAGTAGAAATAATGATATTCAATATCGTGTGCCTCCCGTGCCACCAATCCGTACTACGAGCGTTAGGGGTGTCGGAGGTAACATCAAACTCGGGAACAAGAGAATCACACAGCTGACCGGTGTCGGCCGTTCATTGTATTCTGAGTCCGAAAGCGGATCAGAAGCTGGTGAAGTACAGAGGATATTGCAAATCAACGCGGAGCAGGGTGAGTTAAATTTAGTTTTTATTTAGCCATTCAGTTAGTTAAAATGAAAATATATATATATATATATATATATATATATATATATATATATATATATATATATATATATATATATATATATATATATATATATATGCAGTAAAATCCATCAAGGAAACGAGTTAGGTAATTGTATCAGTATCGTAATTACTTGCGCTCTGGTCTTTCTACCCCGCAAGGGCCTTGTGAATTGTGTGTTTTAATCAATCTAATTTCTTGCGAAGTCTTCGTGTAACTTGAACTCCACGTGCTGGTAAAATTACTATTTACTTAGTATACCGATATCATAAAGCCACGGATGGTTTAAACAAACGCATTATCACTAGCTTATTATCTGATTTGATAAAATATTCATGCATTTGGCAGCCCGTTTATTGAGGAAGGTTATGTAGACTATATATATATATATAGCTGCGTTAGTTCTCAAGGGATCATCAGAAAATTCAGCAAATCGGCTTAATTTTGTTTTGATTGAGCTAAATGATGCGGTGGGTTTGCTATTTTAAGGAAGGTTAACTTTTACAACACACTAATCTTTAGGAAACTATTTATATAACTAGCTTTAGCCTGCGACTTCGTCTGCGCGTACGCCATAATGCAGTAAAAATACTATGCCTGCGACATTATAAGGGTCCATTGCTTACGCCCAATTAGTAATAGCGTGACAATATTTAGCGTATGTGTTATATTACTAAGAGGTCGGCTCTTCAATTTTCATGTAGGATCAATTGGAAGTTAAAACATGTAGAACTTTTAGTGTTTATCCGTAACAATGGCCTAAAGCGCTGGCTCGTCCGGTGAGATACCATGACTTCTCAGAATATATGAGAGAGGTGAGAGAGGTCTCTGGAGGCCAAACTCTTTTCCCCCTCCCCGTTCCATCCCACTTCCGACCCCTTCAATATCCCATTGTAAAGGCCGGCAACGCAACTGTAGCACTATAAAATATTATGTTCCGGTGTCCATGGGCTGCGTTTTTTGCTCCCAGTGTCACTGTCACCTAATGGTGGTGACATAAAAGAATACACATAGCACTAGCATGTCTTCTCATCAGCATTTTCTGGCCCTTTTCCTACCAATGGGGATCAGAACAATAGATTTTCATTTTGCACACTTCCCCATGATTCGCTATGTCCATATCGTACCTACATACTAACCTTACCTTACCCAATCATATTCTGTTTCATAGAATGCATCCAGGTTTTCTTAGGTCTTCTTTTTCTCATGTTTCGTGACATGTGTATCTTGGTCCTCATAACATACCCATATCATGTAAGGCGATCTCTTTTATTCTCACTGCTATTGGGGCATCTTTCTGTCTTCTTTCTTTTTATTCTTTCTTCTCTCATCTACGTGTTTTATAAATGAGCAGAATGTCTTTTAAATATAATTTCTTGGTATCGAAGACTCTTTCTCGCGCTTTAACAATATTAGCACAAATTGTGTTAATTATTAGGCAATTTTTCAATAAAAATATTGTACATATTTTCAACGGATACTACATAATTTCATTGCAGAGAAATACACTTTAACATTTTCCTCGTTGAACACTCAAGTAAAATCAATTAAGTTTTATAAGTTGTTGTTCATAAAATGAACGAGTCTCAGCGAGCTGTGTTACAAAAAGAAATACAACCTGAATTGAAATAGAACTAGTTCCAGTAAATTTTATAAATATACTTTTTTTTTTATGCAAACGCATTTTCAAGCTGGAAAAGAGAGACGACTGTACCAGCTTACTTTAATTGCAGAATTAATAAATTTAAATACAATTTTAGAATGGAAATGTCGCAATATCTAAATGTAACATTGATATGAATAGATTGTTTGAAGTTTTCGCAAAATATAAATGAAATGATTGCGAAATATAAATGAAATGAAATGTTTTGCCATTACCGGCAATTTGGATTGGGAAGTAAATAAATATAGCTCAGCAAACTCCCCTGTTGTTAGGATTTCCCGTGTTACCGAGTCGCCTAAACTATATTACTAGCGAAATATCAGTACTATTCAGTACCTAACATTGTTTGATCAAATACTAAATAAACAGCTTTGTTTTAGGCATAATTAATTAGTTAAAGTCAAGCCTTCTCAAGTCTAAGTCGTAAGTTGTGAGGAATAAAAGTGAATCAATGTTTTAAAAGTCAGTGCGTCTCAACCATCAAATGACGGGCCTCGTAGTGCATTGGTAAAACAACTGTCTGCGAAATAGTGGTCGGCGGTTCGGTCCCACCCGAGTACTAATATTTATGACAAGCATGAATGTCTGTATATTTTTTATGTATTCCAAGTACGTATTTAAAAGCATATAATATGTAATATTATCGTTTTCTAGTTTGCATAACAAAAGCATTTATATGCTTAACTTGGAAAACTAGACGACGTTGTGTGTTAAAAAAATAAAAAAAATATTAACAATCGCTTACCATCAGTTGTAGGGTGAACAATATAATAAGTTAGTGTATAAATAAAGACGCTATCATAACTTCGCAAGAGTTCGCCTACGCCTGAAAGCTGAAGATATATCATTGTTTAACTTTACCCTGTGCTATTTGCTCTGGCACTTCTGAGATACTAACATTGCTAAAATATGGTACGGTCTTTGAGACATGCGAATGAAATAAGTTTGATCACCTTTGTTAAGTGTACTGTATTATTTATTTATTTTTTTTTTTTATTTAAAAACTTCATACACAATTTTTGTATACAGGCGGACTTAATGCTAAAA
Source organism: Euproctis similis (assembly GCA_905147225.2). Classification (NCBI taxonomy): domain Eukaryota; kingdom Metazoa; phylum Arthropoda; class Insecta; order Lepidoptera; family Erebidae; genus Euproctis; species Euproctis similis. The sequence goes on from LR990107.1 coordinate 9,387,609, forward strand.
GCATTCTCTACCAGTCAACCATGGGTAGTGCAGAGATTTAAGTGGTAGGCATATCGCGAAAAAAAATATATAACAGGAGAAATATATAAGGAGAGAAGAAACACACTATACTTAATATATCGTACTAATATACATGAACATACACATATACACACCATGATACACAATAATATATACATAAACACATACATATATACACCAAACTACATAATAATATATACATACACAAATATAAATACACATAGGCGATGGTAGCTATATGTTGACGAATTTCAAAGTTGGTTTTGCTCTGAAATTTTTTGAAGCAGGTGCTCGCGGACCCTACGTTTAAAAGTAAACCGACTTTTCGCAATCCTGATTTCCTTGGGTAGTGCGTTCCAAAGTTGGACAGAGCGTACCCGGAAGGAAGATGCTACACAATTAGATGTATGAGAGGGGCATAGGAGGATCGGGTTATCAACAGAACGAAGATTTCGAGAGTGGTTCATATATAAAAACTTGAAGCACGAAGACAAGTATACTGGGGCTGACGATAGATGAAGGATAGAATAGAGTGTGGTGAGAGTACGCAAACTTCGGCGATGACGAATAGGCAACCATTTGAGTTGGGAACGATAAGCAGAGACGTGATCATACTTTCGAAGATTAAATATGAACCGAATGCAGTTATTTAGAAGTCGGTCGTATTTATCAAGGAGATCTGCATTAAGGTCCAAATAACACACATCACCATAGTCGACTATAGGAAAAACCAAAGTCTGCACAAGCATCGTCTTTGTTTTGGTTGGCAAGAATTTTCTGAGACGGTAAAGTGTCCGCAGTGTTCGCGTTATTCTGTTACTTACCTCCTTCACTTGACAATGCCAGTCTAGTTTATTGTCTAGATAGATACCCAGGTTTTTTACTGTATCGCTGTATGGTATTACGTTACCGTTATAAATGAGCGAAGGGAGACTGTTGCAATCAATTTTAGCTATGTTGTGGTGGCTACCAATGATAATAGCCTGACACTTATGAGGGTTCACCTGTACACCGAATTTGTGTGACCAAATTTTGATGACCTCTAGGTCCTTATTGATGTCATCTACTGCATTGCACAGGTCATCTACCCTAGCTTGAGCGTATAGCTGCAAGTCATCAGCGTAGAGATGATACGAACACTGAAGATGTGAGGTTAGGAAGTTGATAAAAATTGAGAACAGTAAAGGAGAGATAATGCCGCCTTGTGGCACACCAGAGTCGACAGAACACCAATTCGATGTATTTTCATTGATCGAAACTGACTGCTGGCGTCCACGAAGGTAAGAGGAGAACCATTCCCGTGCTTCTGATGAGATCTTGATGTGGGAGAGGATAGCTAATAGGATTTCGTGACTGACGGTATTAAAGGCGTTGGAAAAGTCAACCAACACCAACACCGTGACTTTAGATACTTCAATTCCAGCCCTAATATCGCCAGTCACTTTAAGGAGGGCGGTGGTAGTGCTATGTCCAGGTCTAAATCCGGATTGATATGTGCTTAGTATATTATTCTTGTCAGTGAACGCGGATAGTTGTTTAAAGACACAGGATTCGAGCACTTTGGAGAGAAAGGGAAGTACGGAAATCGGGCGATAGTGACACGGAAGAGTTGGGTTAGGGATTTTATTAAGGGGACGCACGTAAGCTCTGGACCATTCCTTCGGAAAACTTGCCGTAGTAAGTGAAAAATTGATGATATGTCTTATTACAGGCAGAATGTGATCCAGTACAGCTATGATCATCCGACGGCTGATATGATCAGGGCCTACGGCGTTGGATTTGATGGAAAGGATAATTTTTTTGATCTCATCCAAAGCAACAGGAGAAAATTTGAAGGGAGTTATATCTGAGGTCGGCAAACTATTGACGTAATCCACCGTCCGACGCCAGGTTGACGGATCCATGATTATAGTAGATGCGAAATGTTTATTGATCTCGTCAAGGCCAACCGTCACCCGCTGACCCACATCATGACGTTTACCTACACCCAAGGTTCCTAAGAACCGCCAAGTTTCAGAAGAAGAGTTAGAAAAAGATATGTTATTGAGAATGTGGCGGCGTTTAGCATTTCGTATCACCTGATTACACCGATTTCTTGCAGCCTTGTAAAGCGACCAGTTTTCTTCGGAACGATTCCTTTTGTGTTTCAGAAATGCCCGGTCTCTTCTTCTCATTGCCAATTTAATGTCATTAGACATCCACGGAGCTGGAGCACGTTTCAATTTTATAGGTCTTACTGGAGCGTGGGCGTCATACAGATTAATAATAGTGGCATTGAGAGCAGAAACTTTCTCGTCTATAGTTGTGGCGACTTTGACAGGGTTCCAATCCAGCGCAGAAGCGTCCGCTTGCAGGTTTATATATTATTGAGAAATGTATTTAAATAAATGTCGGAACATTTCGCTACTTATACCCTCGGGCGTTAAAAGTATTATAAAATATTTGAATAGATTTGTTAAATAGAAGTTGAGATCTGGATATTGCATTCAAGAAGTTTTCTCATTTCGGAAAGTGACGGGTGAAGTTCTCCAATCAGAAGATTGGAATTGAACCTTTTAATTGAATTCATCTATTGAATATGTACTCTACAATTGTTTGAAAAGGTTACTTATTATTGGAAGAGTGGTGATATAAAGGTCTAATTAAATTCGCAGTCTACAAATCATTAGATAGTATAAAATAAAGTCACTTTCCGCTGTCCATTCACTTATATTCTTAGATCTTTGAAACTACGCAACGGATTTTTATGCGTTTTTTTTTAATGGATATCAAGAGCATATCAACGGGGTGGTTTTTGTGTATATTTCATGTATAATGTAGAAAAGAAAAAGTGATAGTTTTCGAGATTTAGCACTTTAATTGTAAACGCCGTAAAAGTAACTTTTGATGCGGAACAAAGTTCGCCGGGTCAGTTAGTAATAAGAATAAATAATGGTCGTAATAATATAATCGTGGTAATAGTAATAATAAAAAATGGTCGTCCAGTCTTAAAAGCCCGCAACACCGATGCAACCTTCACGGTGTTGCGATGGTCCACGGGCGGCCATATTTGCATAGAAATAGAACACCTTAATCAATAAAAAAACCGTGCGTGGAGTCCCTCCGCGCGAAAGAAGTGTAACTTCGTATTGTAAAAAAAAACTTGCATTTACTCCTGGGACCTCTTAAACCAGTGGAAGTGCTTACCTCATCGTCTCGCCCGTAAAAATGTATTTATCTTAATAACTAGCTGACCCTGCGCTCTTCGTACCCACTAAAAGTATATTCTTTCTTTTTTAATACTTATTCTACAATTCGAGAACTGCATATTAGAAAAGAAATAACAATCCTACAATAATTTTGTTGTTTGACTTAATATTATTATATCAAACTATAAAAAACACAAATAACATTATATTTTATTCTATTTTGCCATTTTTTTGTTTGAGTAATAATAATATTCATCATCCCTGTTTATGGACCAACCTCGTATTTCAAGAAATATTTTTAAGAAAAATAGCGAAATCGGTTCAGCTTTTCTAGAGTTTTGTACTTATACAATACACATTCAGTTACTTATTTGCAGAGATGTACAAAATGGATTTAAAAAAGCATTTAAATACAAAATACTTTTCAAATTTACTATTTGAAATGCAAAATACTAACGCAAATGCAAACGAGCAGGCATGTCACCTGATGGTAAGAAACCAACGCCGCCCATGGACACAAGCAACACATATAGTGTTACTGTTGCGTTGCCGACCTTAAGGGATAGGGGAAAGGAAAGGATGGGGAAAGGGGGGTGGGCCTCCGGGTACCTCTCTCACCGAACGAAACGCGACATGAGCCACTTTACGTTGGTCTTCTGAGAGGTCGTGGTATTTCACCGGTCGAGCCGGCCCATTCATGCAGAGAACTGCTTGGCTCTACCACTAAAGATTTCGTTTTGTATTTCAAATGCAAAATGCAAAATAGGTATTTTCAAAATACTTTTTGATGAAATCTTCAATGAGTCTCAGTGGTCCAGTGGTTGAGCGTTTGGGGTTGAGAATCTAGGAACATGGGGTCCGAGTGCTCGTACACTCTATAAAGATCTTGCAAAGAAACTGATCGAGGGCTCTCTCGACCAGCGGGCTGATCTATTCTTCGCACAGGGGATTAGCATTGCCATTTGACGTGGCAATGCGGTCGGTCTTCTAGGCACTCTGCCAGTAGATCGAGAAGCGGATTTGAAATAATGCGATTGGGTCTCCAGTTTTCATGCGGCTCGGCGCATTAAGGTCGTTGTCGACAGGTCATGCTTCGACTTAAAATCCGTGAGTGCTGGAGTCCCCCAGGGCTGTGTGCTATCCCCTACGCTGTTTCTTCTGCATATCAATGACATGCTGCATTACAGCAATCTTCATTGTTATGCGGATACGGTACGGGGATATACGGTTCGACGGATGCCATATATGCTGGCCACCCGCGGATTTCTCGGGAAAACGTCGATTCGTACCGGAATAAACTGTGTCTACAATCGAAACTCTGCCTAGTCAGATTTCGGACTAAGGCCGACTCAACTTATCTAATTCCACCCTAAGAAGACACAGGTCTGCGCGTTTCCCGCTGAAAAGGCACACTTTGTTGCCTCCCTTTTTTGAGGGCACTCGGTTACCCGCCTTAACCGATATCGGAATTTTTGGGGTCGACTTGTCCAGTTTCGCGGTTATCTGGAGGGCAAGGCGAAATTGGCTTAGAAAAAAGACGGTATTTCACGTCAGGTAATCGCCTGCAGCTATATAAAGCGCATTTCCGACCTCACATGGAATACTGTTCTCATCTTTGGGCGGGGTGACTCTGCCAAAAGATGAGTACCAGCTTACCCCATTTTACACACTGTTCCGTTGTGGAACGAGTTGCCGGCAACGGTATTTCCGGACCGCTACGACCTAGGCACCTTCAAGAAACGAGCCTATTCCCACCTTAAAGGCCGCTGATGTGATAACCCTGGTGTTGCAGATGTCCATGAGCGTAGTAGTAGCCGCTAGTAGGTAGTCGCTTTCCATAAGGTGACCCGCAAGCTCCTTTGCCTCCTTATATCATTAAAAAAAACAATTACGATCAAATAAGCGAGTGAGGCGTGTAAGAGTCGTGCTTTATGTGCTCTGTTCTCTCTGCCTACTTCGCAATCGATTTGGCGTAAGGTTATGTATGTATGTATAACTTTCAAAAATCATTTCGAAAAGTCATTAGTGTGAGCCAGGATTTGAACCCACAACAACTTCTTGATTCAAAAGCGGTGTGCTCGACCACTGGACCACCTATTAAATTTTACCTATAAAATTATAATAACCTATAAAAACTTTAAAATTTTAATACATACGGTAAATAACAAACTATACTAAAATTGTACTTACAAAAAGAAATGGCATGAATTTGGCTAAAATTAATCAGAAAGTATTGATATGAATGAAATGACTATTCAAAATAACTCTCGAGGTATTTCAAATAAAATAACTTTAACAAAATGCTTTCAACAAAAAGGTATTTAAATACAAAATAGGTATTTTGTATTTGTATTTTAAATAGAAGTATTTCAAATAAGTCACATCTCTGCTTATTTGTACATTGTAGATGTATGTGAATGCGTCAATATATATTTTCAAATTAAAAAACAATCAAATAAATCTTCAAGACACGTACCTTGGCATTGTAACTTTAAATCCGTCGCATTATCTCTTGGATTGTTATCACTCATTATTTATAAATCTTATCCACTAAATTCGAAAATAAAATCACTGCACTATTAAATTATAAGTGTTAAATTAAATTTAAAAAAAACAATTATGCGATGATATAAATATTATAAACACGTAAACAAACTAATTACACACTGCTAACTTCGCTTCGCGAAAAATCACAAAAAACAATATTTTTTGAGTGATATTGACTCACTCTCTCTCTTTCCTCTTCTCTAACCTTTATCATTCTTTCTCTTTTCCTCTCGTTTTGTAATGTTCTGCCGTCAAAAGGAACAACTAACATTTTTTTGCAAATTGAATCACATACATATTTGGAAACATCTGACTTAACAAATATTTATGATAATCATTATTGTTTGTTTGGTGTCTAGGTGCTTTTCTATGTGTTTTAAGTATGTATATGTTTAGAAAAGAAAATTAGATAAAAAGTATTAATAGCAAGGACATCTATTGGAAACTAGTGGTACTACAACGAAGCGAGTGAAGTAGCTATTAAAAAACCGTGTGCTGTGGAATTATCATCAAAACAGTGACTATATAACTTGACAATTACTATAACCTCATAATTATAAATGAAGTGTATTTCACCGATGTCCATATTAGATTTTAGTAATAGTAGTAGTATGTGAATATTCACATAAATATCAACATGTAATTATGTATAATAAATCAATTACCTAAAATGATAAACGGCTATAGTTAACTACAGTTGCCGCTAGATAGCGCCCTGCGTCAATATTTGAAACTTTATTATATAAAACTGCTGAGTTTCATTTCGGTGACTTTTGTAATATGATGTATAACGTAAAATCATATATATTTTCACAATATAATAACTTTTACTTTATCTTAATCGTGGTAGCAGCGGGCGTGGCTACATGTAGCTTCTAGCAACATCACAATATAAAAAATATTGACTACATAAGGTTTTCTGATTGCAAGGTATGTTTTGAACGATGTCTTTGAAAACAGATATTATTATATTTTATCAAAGTTTAAATTAATTTTTATCTTTAATATTAATATGGAAACGGATAGTACCTACAATAAGGCAACTGTACAAATCCCGTGAGTTACTAGGATCAAACATAACTGAGTTAATTATAATAATAATAATAATATTTTATTTATTAAAAACAAAGTACATTATTTTGGACAAGTTAACAATAATGGTTTCCTTTATTTAAATGTATTTGACAGTTGATTGAGGTCCTGTGTAACCTAGCTAGGCTAACTAACTAGCCTGTGTTTAGGTCACAGTCCCATTCCTCTATGATTGGTAAGAAACATAAATATAAGACTTCATACACAATACAAAATACCACTCAATTCCACCTGCAAGATAATAACAAAATTAATATTTATTAAACTAATTATATATCTATAGAACATAGATGGTATTCATTTATTTGTTAGGTAAACTTTTATGAAATTTAAGTTAAGACAATGTTAACAAATTCTGTTCGGTTTCTTCATATGATTTTGTGTACAGATAGTCATGTATAACTGATTTACATCGGGTACGTGGTAAGTGATAAATATAGGTTTCTTTATTAAATTTATTATAAAGATATGGACCCAAGAAATAGAAAAATCGTTTACTAAAACTATAAGAGATATTAGGAATGGTGCATATTAAATCTTTTCGTCGTTTGAATGTCTCGCTGTATGGAGTTATGGAGTGCTGGGTTAAAATTGTGTGTAGAATAAAAAGTTGTCGCACGTTAAGTAATTTGCATTTTCTATAGAGGTCGCTAGTAGGGTATGTTATAGGACGAAAAGTGGCAATCTTCAAAATGAGCCTATGTGCTATCTCTAGAGGCTTAAGTGTCGTTTTATGAGTCCCACCCCAGCAAGAAATACAGTAGGAGATGATACGAGTAGACTGGCATAAGGCCTGATAGACTCGACGTATTGTGTCATAGTTTGCGACTTGACGTAAGGTTTTAAATATGTAGATAAGTTTGCGGACTCTAGAGGTTAACTGATTAACTTGAGCTTTGAAATTGAGGGTACTATCCAATACTACACCAAGATATTTAATGCTATCAACTGAATTTATAACATGACACTGACAAGGTTCAACTTTAGTGGGACATGTGTGTGCAAGAAGATTTATAGGAGTATTTGGTTGAGATTTGGACGAGGTTGAGAAAGTTATATATTTTGTTTTCGAGGTGTTTAATGTTAATGTATGAGCTAAAAGCCAATCATTAATACGATTAAAGCCCGATTGGGTATACCGGGATAGGTTTTTAAAAGAATTTGCAGTAAATGTAACAGCAGTATCATCTGCATAAGAAATATTTTTTGAGTTGGGAACTGCTAAATTACAAAGGTCATTTATAAAGATCAGAAACAATGTTGGTCCAAGAATACTTCCCTGAGGCACACCATATTTAATAGGTAACTTGTTACTCACGTGATTACCCATCTTCACTATTTGTGTCCTATCAGTAAGGTAACTTTTAAACAAGTTCAGCTGAGCGCCCCTGACACCAACTCTCTCTAGCTTTGTTAGTAGAGTATTGATAGGACCTGTGTCAAAAGCTTTTTTTAGATCAAGGAAAATAGTGAGCACTTTTTTTTTTGCTATTCAAGTTTTTGACAATATGTGTGGTAAGTTCATGTACTGCATCAGATGTTGATTTATTTTTACGAAAGCCGTTTTGTTGGGAAGATAAAATATTAAAGTCTTCAAGGAATTTTACTAGGCGATTATTAATCAGTCGTTCCAGGATTTTAGAAATTGAACTAAGAACAGCAATGGGACGATAGTTAGTGACAGAGCTTTTATCCCCAACTTTGAAAATCGGATGTATTATTGCTCGTTTTAAGGAAGTTGGAAAGGAAGATGTTTGGAAACAAAGATTAAATATAGTACTAAGAATTGGTGCCAGGGCAACAGCATATCTTTTTAAAACTAAAGAGGGGATACCATCCCAGCCTGTTGCAGCGCTCGCTCTAAGAGTACTTATAATACTTTTAATCTCACCAGGGTCTGTGTCTTCTAGAGTAAAAGATTTTAGGGGGGTGTTAGTATTATTATTAATAATCCGGTGCCCATCGATATAACTATTATTTATTTTACCTGCAAGGTCCTTTCCAATACTAACGAAGAACTCATTAACTTTATTACATGACTCGATAGGCGAATTAGATAGGTTCAGTAGTTGCGTTGCGGTATTTTGAGGTCGGTTTGAGTTAGTAATGTTCTGGATTGTGTTCCAGAGAGCTTTAGAATTTTTCCCTGCTTTGTTTAGCTGCTCCGCATCGTATGTTCTTTTAACTCTTTTAAGAATCCGAGTACAAAATCCTCTATATCTTTTATAAGTAAGACAAAGTATGTGATTTGTAGGCGAAAGTTGCACTTGTCTATGTAAAGAGTCTCTATGTCTAATACACCTCAAAAGACCTGGTGTTATCCAGGGCTTAATGATGCGTTTTTTAGCAGAAGAGGTAAAGGTAGAAGAATTAACAAGAATAGCTGAAGAGATGGATGTCGTAAAATATTCGATAGCGTTATCAGGGTCCGAAATTTGTAGCAATGGGGAAAGATCAAGCTCCTTTATAGATTTATCTAAGGTTTCAAAGTTTATATTAGTGACTGTTCTAGATTCCGTTTTAGTTTTTATTGAATCAAGAGATGTGATAGTGGGATAGTGGTCTGTAGTGGCAGTTTCCAGAACAATGGAAGTAGCGGGATGATTTGTGCGCAGGAAGGTGTGATCGAGACATTTTACGCCTCTGGTTGGTATGCTGTGTGCGGGCAAGAAACCATGGAAAGCTAGCAAGTTCAAGTACTCGTGCGATCGACAGTCGGAAGAAGATTTAATGTCAAGATTTATGTCTCCGGTCAGGACAACGGTTTTAAATGTGGATAGGGAAAGTAAAATCTGGGCGAGTGCTGACAAAAATACATCAATGTTAGTAATAGATGGGGATCGATAAATACACAATATGGCCGTATTATTATTGATTTGAATGATTAAACCAGAGGCTGAATTTTGAAAGTCCGGTTCTACAACGGTGGGTGAAAGATTCGATTTAACGTACGCTACAACACCATCACTCTGGTTAATATGTTTTGAAGTGATGAAATTAGTATAAGTTTTTAAATTAGGAATATTTTTGTTACCCGAGCAATCCAACCAGCATTCCGACAGTACCAGAATATCGCAATCAAAAGAGAAGCGTGCCAGACTCGTTTGTAGACTTAAGAAGTTACAGTTAATGGACCGTATATTTTGTGAAAATATTTTTAAGAAATTATTTGATTTGTTAAAAGTTTTATTACATTCTTCAGGTGTACAAAACATTGCCTCAGATATCGTTAATTGGTCGACGCTTTCCATCAGATTGGTAATGTTGTCAGGCATTTTTAATTGAGCAAGAGATGACTGGGTAGAAATTGTTGTATGTAAAATTAATGGAATATGTTATGACATTATCATGATATGACAGTTTACCTGAATTATATAAATTGAAAACAAATGAATTATAGAGAGTTAATGTAAACAAGTTTTTAGTTCGGAATCGGTAACGGTTCACTTTGCTTGCAGTTTTTAGTATTTGCAACTTATATTCTATATTAATAATAGTGTTCGAAATATGGTATGGCTTCAATGAGGTATTGGCATGCAGGAAATATTTTTTGTGAGTGTATGACGTGCAATAATGTAACAAATCAGCAAACAACGCTGCAATATAAAAAAAGAATAGCTTATGTTTAACGCTAACAAATAAAAATAGAAATGAAGTACAGCCCCATATCAGTCACGCTTCATTTTTTGCAATAATATTTTTCAGCTGTATTTCATCTTTGACTATTATGTAAGGGCCTTCATTTTCTTTTCTCAGAAAAATTTGCCCGTTTTTTATCCAACAAAACTTGAATTGGTTTGATTTAGCAAAATTCCTTGACAAAAAGTACAGTCTTTTTGAAGACGGAGTGAGTAATTCAGCAATATAAATTGGCGTGGATGTACCATAAACTTCAATGTGAGTTGAATTAAGCTTATTATTGGGGTTTTGCTTGTTGTAATCCTTGGATGAAGAGAGAAAGTTGCTCTTTATAAGAGTATTCGCAAACTCAATGGTAATAGAAGAAGTTTTGCTTTCACGTTTTGAAGCTTGTCTCGAGATGTCCCGAATATCCGAAATATGCAATTCAACTTTCAACAGTTTGGACAATTGCTGTATCATGTTACATAGATCCTTTTTCGTTTCACCTGATGCTTTCGGCACATTACGTATCTCGATACAGGTTTTAATAAGATTTTTATCGAACAGCTCTAATCTTTGCTCAACTACAGACAATTTATTACTTATACAAGTACGTTCCTTTTCTAGACCATCAATTTTCGCCTCCAACAATGTCAACTGATCCGACATTGAACTCATGGCTTTTTCTATGTCTTTATTAGTATTTTCAATCTTCTGATACTGGTTTTTTATATATAAAAAGTGATTCTCCAGTTTATCCAAACGAGAGTTCTGAGCAGAGAAGAACTCACCTAAGAGTTGTTTTATTTCGCCTGTGATATCCGTTCTAAGACCAAGCAACTCGTCAGAAGTTTCAACATCATCCGCAGGACAACGGCGCTATCGTTATCTTAGCGATATTCATATCGAGTGTAATTGACTCATCGGCACATAACTTATTAATGTCAGAGTCCGAGCGTGATGGAGTATTACCGCTTTTTGTTGATGGTGATCTTTGTAATTTCGGCATCCTGAATATAAAAAGCTTGTGCCGGTACGTTTTAGGCCTATATTTTGTGGTGAGGGTAGTTTAATTTTTTCAAACAACACTGTCTCCGCCTCTGTAGTCTGGCTCCACCCGATTTAGTCACAGGTACAGCACTTGTACACGCCCCTGCGCACGAGTTTGACTAATCACCGATAACAATTTAACAATAGGAGGTGTACGTAAGAAGGATATGGGTTGATCACAATTTGATTAGATAAATATCACCACTGCTTGTGTTATGCACTCCTGGTACTTCACAAAGTTTTGAGTTTAATTAATTTTTTAATAATTCCTATATACTATTAACAATTTAGATTTGATAACAGATAATACACGTTTATACTACTTGGAGTCCACGGAGGAAGGTGATTATAATTGCAATATAATAAACACCACCCGCCACATGTCTATTATTGAACAAAATAATGTTCGATCTAAATTTGGCGAATATAAATTATTCGCCGGTTTAAAGTCGAAAGGATTTTTTGTTTTTTAATGACTTTAGCTATAATGTAATCATAAATATTTTCACAATATAATAACTTTTATCATCTTAGTGGTTGGAGCTGCGGCTGTGGCAGCATCTAGTAGCGGATGGTGGTACTATTCTACTAATAATTTATACCTATCAATTATGCGCTAATAGTACCACTATGCGCTACTAGATGTCTATATACTGCGAAAAATCAGGCTTAAGCAATTTGCTATGTGGATTTATATATAGACCGGTTCAGTTTCGCTTAGGTTAACCGCACATCAATCGTGTGCGTTCCCGTGCCATGTCATGGGCAGACTCCATCCCTTCATAAATATTAAGTCGAAACTGTTACTATCTGACAAGGTTAGGCTTTACTAGGGTTGCGAGTTGTGACATTCAACATAAAAAATCGATTTTTAATTAATCGATTAATTTATTACTATGAAAAAATTGATTAATTAATAATCGATTTTATTTAAGAAAATAATCCATTTATTTAAATTAATCGATTTGTAACTTTTTGTGCAATATGGAAATGGCAATGCCAGATTTATTGTCATTAAGGAGATATTGACGCCATCTACTTGTCGTCCTTTTAGTCGTAGACATTGTTCAAAAACAAAACCAAAAAAGACTTTTATAAACTTTAACAAAACTTTTACTCAGGAAAAGCTTCGTTTGAAAAATGAAGTTTTACGAACGAATAATATAATTAATGACATATACAATATGGATTTTACCTTTATGATATAAAAGAAATCAGATGTAGTACTAGTCCATAGGAGTCTCTTAAAAATAACATTTTAGCTCCTGGGCTAATTTAAAAAAAATACAAATTTCAAACAAACTAAATCGCATTAATATGCATCAAAACTAAATCACCGGTATAGAGAACGTACTTTGACCTCTGGCGGTGTGGCAACGTGCACGTGTGGCACTGACTTTTCTTTTGACTATCAAATTTCACTGTCATTAGTTGATAGTAATTTGTCATTTTACGAATAGGTACTTACAGTGAAATTAGTCTCGAGAAATTTTTGCATATGTACCTAGTGGTGTGTATATTACTCAAATCTTGGAGCGCGTTCCACTATATCGTTCTGGCCTATACAAAAATGTTTCGATATCCTTACATTACTATTTAATTTTATACTTATCCCTAGCAACACTCTGATTTTTGTTTTCAATAAAAACAAGTTTTTATTTTAAAGAAAAAGGTTTTGACATTATAAAAAAATAAATTCATTCTATTTCACGTCCTTGAGCAAACGACAAGGCGACTACCGTGAAACAATAAAATATCGTGTCGTTCTTTAGATGATAGTAGTTTAGCTATAGGTAAAAAGTTTTGACCATAATAATTACGAAACAAAACAAACAAATAAATCGTCACTTGATAGTGGAAAGTGGAAACACGCACAAAACCAGAATAAACCAGTTTACGCTGTACGCAGGTGCCACGTGCAGTCCGGCGTCAGTCGCTTGGTACCGTTAGAACGTTAAGCACACATTTCATTCAAAAATTATAATTATTACGTAGTTTAATTGTTAAATTTTGTATTTGTTGATTGTTGTTATTGTTTGTTATTATTGTTATAATATTTGTTGGAGTGTTTAATTTGTGTGTAAGTGTTGTAACTTTATATTGTTATTGCAAAATGGCTCCAGTGTTAAAACGTAGTCGAGGCAAGCCTTTGACTTCTCAAACTAAAGAAGTTTTGTACTGTTTGTACAAATATTTCGAAAACGAGTGTAATAACAACCCGAGCAGTATTATGACCCCCACTCAATTAGTTGCTAAATCAACAGGAATTTCAATAGCATCCATCAGAAAGGTAGTATCAGAAAGCAAATGTCGTCCTGCAGATCAGGTAGTAACATTTAAATCTCCTAAAAAGAAACCGAATCGTAAACCTACAATAGTAATCGATAACTTTGATCAGCAAGTTATCAGAAGAACAATTCATGACTTCCACATCACAAATAAAGAAGTTCCCACTTTGAAAACTTTGCACGCAAAATTGAAAGAAGATATCGATTATAAAGGTTGTGTCAGCACGTTACGAAAACACGTCATGTCATTAGGTTTTAATTGGAAGCAAACAGAAGATAACCGGAAACTTCTTATGGAAAAACACGAAATTAGATACTTGTGAATGAATTATTTGATGAAAATTGCTGAATATCGTGAACAACGCCGACCAATTGTTTACACCGACGAAACATATATACATACATCACATACCCTCTCGAAATCTTGGTCAGATGGAAGCACTTCAGGTTTGAAGCAACATATATCGATAGGCAACCGCTTAATCATTGTACATGCCGGTGGTATGGATGGCTTTATACCAAATGCATTGCTTATGTTTAAAGCCAACAAAAAAAGTGGAGATTACCACGACAATATGAACTATGACAACTATTCAAGGTGGATTCAAACTCAATTAATACCCAACTTACAACCAAATAGTGTTGTTGTTATTGACAACGCACCATATCATAACTCAATACAAAATCCTGCACCGAATAGTAATTCTAGAAAACAGCAAATGATTGACTGGCTGACATTTCGAAACACTGAGCATTCATCCACGTTGCTTAAGCCTCAATTATATGAACTGATTCTGCAAAACAAGGCGAGATTTGTAGAGTACAAGATAGACGAAATATTACGACAGCACGGTCATACTGTGCTGCGTTTACCACCATACCATCCGGAGTTTAATCCTATAGAAAATATATGGGGAATAGTGAAAACATATGTCGCAAAAAAGAATGTCGCAATGAATATGAAGGTTATAATGTCATTAGCTGAAGAAAAAATGAACGCCATAACTGTAGAGGAATGGAGAAAAGTTTGTCTGCATGCTATTGATGAGGAAAACAAATATCAGGGTAGAGACGCAGCTTTAGACACAATATCAGAACGAATCATAATTAATTTAAATAATTCATCTGATGAAAGCGAGGATGGGGATGATTGTGATATGCCTGGGGTTGTTGAATTAATAGAATAAAACATTTATGGCCGGAGAACACCTAATTCATACACGTCTTCACTGAAGTGAAAACCGGTGTTCACTGCTTGTAATGTTTGGAACTGGCTTGTCTACCTCATACAGTTCCATAGATTACATAGATTAGTACGTAGTGCGTATGCGTAGACGTGTACGCATTTGGTGTGCTCCAGCCACAAACCTTTAAAAAAATAAAAACTAAAAATAAAATGTTGCTTTTTTTATTTGCTGACCATACACTACTACATATGCAAAAATTTCTCCAAGCTAATTTACCTGTACGTCTATTGATAACATGAATTAATGTTAACTACACTGAACTACTCGTAACTAAATTCCGTTAAAGCGGATTATGTAGGCACAAAATTAAATCTTCAAGTTTTCAAAATGTCCACCACGAGCAGCAATACATAGCGTACATAGTCTCATTATGTTTCTGCGAATTTTATTAAATAGATTCCGTGCGGGATCGGAGGCCATGGCTGTTAATTTGTCAAAGGCGATGACTGTACGGTTCCGCAATTCAACTTCACTATTGAAAACTTGGTAGTAAACTTAATTTTTAATGAACCCCACAAAAAGAAATCAAGCGGAGTAAGGTCCGGTGATCGCGCAGGCCACCTTTGAGGGCCATAACGCCCAATCTATTGTCCCCCAAATATAGTAGTGAGTCGTTCCCGTGCGGCAACTACAGAATTTGGTGGAGCTCGATCTAGTTGGTACCAAGTACGGGAATAATCTGCCACAGACAATGCGTCTAAATGTTCGGTAATGGGACCGTTAAGAAGTTCCAGGAACTTCTGAGCGTTCAGGTTTCCATCAATAAAAACGGGGCCGACTATTTGATCTCCATGAATGCCCGCCCAAACATTGATAGAGAAGCGGTATTGATGACCCGACTCCCTGAACACATGTGGATTGCTATGGTTCCAGTGACGCACACATTGTCTATTCCACATGCCGTTTCGAGTAAATGTACTCTCGTCTGTCCAAAAAATGTTCGACAAGAACAGGGGGTTTAGCGTAGTTTCTTCTAAAAGCCAGTTGCAAAACGACTCCCAAATAGGCTTATCACGCGGCAGCAGCGCCTGTACCTTCCGATATTTGAAGGGACGAAGTTTGTCACGTTTTAGTACCTTATGTACAGACCTGTGACTCGTACGAAACATACTTCCAGCACGTCTTAGACTACAGGTTGGATCGCGGTTAAAATTTTCTAAGATACGTCGTTCCAAAGATGAAGGAATAGGCTGCGGGGCTACGCCCTCATGGCTGTCTGGCACTATGCGCTGATTTTCTCTCAGTCTTTGGATAGCTCCTATAATTGTCTGAGTATTAGTGGGGCATATGCGAGTGTCGCCGTATCTCTCACGATAAGTACGCAGGGTTAACGCAGCATTTTGCCCACACTCACCATACATAAGTACCATGTCCGTATATTCACTAGCGGTATAAAAATGTCGTGGAATTTTATAAAAGTTGCACAAAAGTGTTTTACTATAAATAACACTATAACACACAAAAAACTCAAATAACTAAGTGTTAATAAAAAAAATACAATAAAATAACTTAGACTAATAAATAATACAAATTCGAAAAGAGTAATTTGCAGGCGAATGCAAATTTCAGCGATACGTCACACACAAAGCGGAACAGGTGGTCAACTAAAAGCAAAATTATTGGAAATAAAAAATCTGTCGAAAATCATAGGTAGATAGGGTAAACGACCATATTTATGTCAATGCGCTTTATAAAAATTATAATTACATTAGAATGAGAATATTTTGTTAGATAGATAGATAGATAGATAATACTTTATTTGCACTTAATACACAAATGGAATACATAAAAAAAATACAAATCTTAAATCGAAAAGTACAAAAGGCGGCCTTATCGCTAAGAGCAATCTCTTCCAGGCAACCTTTGGAAGGACAGATAATAATAATGTATAGTTATAAATATAACTACTGTCTATACTGTCTAATTAGATTTGATTGGTCCAGGGGATATTTCCTTAAATAACATTGTCATAAATACAATTCTTTAAACTGTTCTTCTTTGTTCAGAAATATCATAGCAACAAATAAATGTAAGGTTTTAAAGTTTTGTACTTTAGTTAGATATTTAGTCAATTATTTAAAATGATTACAGTTATAATATTTCTGAAAATAAAATGTCGTAACTAAAGCTATAAATTCCATTAATTATAAATTGAATGAAAATCCCAAGACATAAAACTACTTCAGTATTTTTTATTAATTTCTAAGGTGAGACGGACGTTAATTGTTTCGTGCCTCTAATTTCAAAACCCGCCCCGTACTTCAAGCGGGGGGGCCACGCACTTCAACCCCCGCCCGCCTTATGCGCACACGTCGCGCGTCGGCTTCTTTGTGAATGATACAAGCGTTACGAATGCACATAGTGGCAACGTTTATTTTTCGTTTATGACAAAGTCGAAGCGGCCTTGACAGGACGAACAGCTGAGAAGAGTTTATTCTAGTTCATACATTTATAGGGAGTGTGTAGAAAATGAAAACTGTCGTTATTGACCTAATTACTGTACCGATCGTCTTAATATTTTGTACAACGTTTACTGAAATTATGATCTACATCTGGTATCAATTACTACATATGACTGGATTCCAGCCTGTATAATAATGTCACTAATTATTCGTTAATTGATAATCTTTAATTTCGGCAGGCAGACATAATTAATCTCTACTTGCCGAAATTAACTAAATTCGTGACACACTAACGAAGAAAAATTGTAAAATAGTCTTAAGGAACTTATGTCTGAAACCGACCTAGTCATCACATAATTGTTGTTGGCTTTTGGTGGGATGGATGATATACCACTGATAAACCCCAGATGCTTTTTGTGGTATGTGACTTGAAAAGTCCCCAAGTAATATTTAGTAATTTGGAAATAAACAATAAAAGAAAACATATCAACCAAATGTCGGCTAATAAAATTGTATTATTCGTTGATTCCGTCTAGTGAATATTTGATTAAATAAATAACTAACTGTTTCAAAGGTATAGAAGTAATGCGGTCATAGAAGGCCTTAAAAAATAACATAGGAAGGAAAGTATTCTTTAGTAGTTTTCGTTCCGGGCCAGAAGACCAAACTTAATATCGGGCCGTTGCAGATGAAAAAAAAATCGGTAATATGTAATTGAATGATTAATAAAATAATCGATTATTAATCGATTAGTCATATAAAAATAATCAGTAATTAAAATCGATTTTTTTACTGTTAATAATCGTTTTTTAATCGATTATTTCAATAATCGATTATTTTTTCACATCCCTAGGCTTTACACATCTTGCGTTAGGCCAATTATGACATACACGTGCCCCGTATTCGCCCACACACAGCCACACAGGATCCACAAGCTTCAGACCACAGAAATAGATCAAGATAGAACGGCGAATAGGCGTGGCAAGCGTGCCAAAACCATGCACTATATTGCATGCTTTTCGAAACTCGCTCTCATTACGCAACGAGCATTCCTGCCCTGCGTTCAGGACGTAAAAAAATAGATAAAACGTCACAAATATGCCTTATTGTGCTGTGGCAAATTGTAAAAACAAAAGTAGTGAAGCAAATAATAGGTCGGGGAAAAAGTCTTTTCGCATAACGTAGGTATAAACTTATTATAAAATTTCTTTGACTGTACTATTTGTGTCTGGCTGGTTTTGGTAACATTAAAAAGGTTACATTATAAAAAAAAGAAAAAAATAAAAAAAAGTTGTTTCCCGCTATTTTTCATTTGTTTTTCTCTCCCTAAAAATGAGTGAATCTAATGAAGAAATTCGATACATTTTAAAATTTTATTATAAAAAAGGCAAAAATGCAACTCAAGCAGTGAAAAAAATTTGTGATGTTTATGGACCTGATGCAGTGTCAGTAAGAGTAGCACAAATTTGGTTCAAACGTTTTCAGTCCGGAAATTTTGATGTTAAAGATGCACCTTGCTCTGGTCGCCCTGTTACGAATAAAATGGACGCCATTTTTGAAAGAGTGGAGCAAGATCGGCATATTAGTAGTTACGATGTAGCTGAAAAACTGGGAATTGACCACAAAACAGTTTTGACCCATTTGAAGAAAGCTGGTTATACAAAAAAGCTCGATATTTGGGTGCCACACGAGCTCACTCAAAGAAACTTAATGAACCGTGTACTCATTTGCGATTCATTATTGAGACGTAATGAAACCGAGCCGTTTTTGAAGAGATTGATAACTGGCGATGAAAAGTGGATCACGTACGACAAGAACGTGCGAAAAAGGTCGTGGTCGAAAGTTGGCCAGGCTTCACAGACTGTGGCCAAACCTGGCCTAACACGAAATAAGGTGATGCTGTGTGTATGGTGGGATTGGAAGGGCATTGTTCATTATGAGCTTTTACCGTCCGGCAAAACCATCGATTCTGATCTTTACTGCCAGCAACTGATGAGATTAAAGGAAGCAGTCGAGAGAAAACGGCCGGAATTGATCAACAGGAAGGGTGTGGTCTTTCATCACGATAACGCTAGACCACACACATCTTTAGCCACTCAGCAAAAATTAAGAGAGTTCGACTGGGAGGTCCTAGTGCATCCACCATATAGCCCTGACCTTGCGCCTTCAGATTTTCACCTGTTTCGGTCTCTTCAGAATTCTTTAGGTTCTGTAAGGTTGACCTCAAGAGAGGACTGCCAAAACTATTTGTCCCGTTTTTTTGATCAGAAGTCCCAAAGTTTCTACAGTAACGGGATAATGTCTCTGCCCACAAAATGGCAGAAAGTTATTCAACAAAACGGTACATATTTATTGTAAATAAATGTAAATAAACTTTGAAAAAAATGTCTTGACTTTTCATACAAAAATACGAAAATACTTTTTCCCCAACCTATTATGAAGAAAGGAAATATTTCGTATGATCAGTAAGTATAGAAAATCAGTAGAAAGTATTTTTTTGAGATTATAAATTATTGTTTTACTTTTACTATGTTCAATAATTACCATCACAAGTTGTATATTTTTTCGTTATGATAAATTTCCATTGCTGTCCGCATTCAACGCTCGTATACAAAAACATTGAGCGCATAAATTATACGCGTAATGTACGTCGAGTCGAACGAAATACACAATACACCTGCCAGTTGATCGCTGTGTCTGTTAATCGCTGTGATTGGTCTTCGAATGTTAGAGATGGGCACTCCATGTATCGTTGAGTCTTAGGAGTTTTCGATAAATTAATTCAATAATAATTCGAGTATCAGCTCATGTCTTGCTTTGTCCCTACTTTATTCTAACACCACAAATTTCAACCAAAGTGCTTCGTAATTATATTGGCAGCAGTTTATTTGACAGTATAAGTTTTCACCAATTTGACCAATCGCCGATGGAAAATCATTTCGTTCTTCTCAAACGGGCAGTAACCGAGGTATATGTCGACGTTCGGCTTCGTTATTTAACCAGAACTGTGAGGCCAACCCTTACCAAAAGGCAAATATTTAATAAATATGTATAGTTTCAAGAACAGTAAAATATTTATAATTAAATTTTATAAACTGTTGGAAAAATATGTTTTAGGTAATAATATGTCGGATTAAAGTATTTAACATGTTTTACTTTCTATGATTATCGTTACACAAAATCAATAAAGTTGGTACAATATAAAAATAATAAAATTAACACACGTTGCCGATATTAATATCGATAATCTAATGAGTGTGTCTCCTAACTAGTCGCCCCGCTCACAATGAAAATGACGTCACGCTGTGGGCGTGGTATTTCAAAAAAGTGACATGCTCGAAATTTATGGAAATATTATGACATCGCGGCCGTTCTATCTTGATCTATTTCTGTGCTTCAGACACTACAGAATAGATTCTTACGAAGAGCCACGGGGGCCGCGTGATTCGTTCTTAATCTAGACCTCCACGTCGACCTGCTTCTGCCTACTATCAGGCAATTCATGAAACAGTGTTCCATTAAGTTCTTTGACTCTGCTGCCACACACCCCAACCCGTGTTGCGGCTAGCAATTACACACCCTCCCGCATATCGAGGAGGACTAGACCCCGTCACATCCTCACCGAGCAGGATGACGCCACCACCCTCGCGCAAATCGCGGCTCAAAAGGCTCGCGAAGCCATCTCGTCACATGGTAGGCCGCGGTTTCGTCCTCGCCGCCGAGGGCGCAAACTCGCTCGCGTAAAATCAGAAACGTGGTACAAACCACATTGCCAACAACCGTCCAAGCCGAGGTTCGTGCCCCACAGGGGGTGCCCTTGGACCAGGTTGTTTAAATACACTAAGGTTGAGAGCCCTCTGCGCTCACCAAAAGTCCGCGTAAAATTGTAACAGCCGTCAGGCTAACAATTATAAGTCATTAAAAAAAAAATCGCCTTTCTTCACTACATAGTATAAAACAAAGTCGCTTTTTCTGTCCCTATGTCCCTTTGTATGCTTAAATCTTTGAAACTACGCAACGGATTTTGATGCGTTTTTTTTAATAGTTAGAGGGTGTCAACGGGGTGGTTTTGATCTATAATTCATGAATAGTGAAGTGAAAAAAAATGATAATTTTCAAGATTTAAAACTTTAATCGCAAACGCTGCCTGAACCCTAAGTGATAAATCAAAACAATGTAATACATTATTGTACACCTTTAAAAGGTCTATAAAAAAGTCCGCGAGGGCATATGTTTATGTCTTAGGGATAACCCACAATGACCATTATTATTTTTTTACTTTTTACGAGAAATAATCACTTATTTACTAAGCAATTTTAAACATTACAGCATTAATTTCCATCCAATTAAGTGTCTTAAATAGATTGTGCTTTTAATATAGATTAACATAGCCACTTACAGCATGTAATTTAATCTAATATTTACGAAGATATTACAGTATTAACATAGAGGTACATAGCAGTTGCGCGCCAAAACGCGTGCCGATAAATAGCACAAATTTAACTTTTTAAGATCCAAATATTACTAATTTATTTCTTTTGATGCGGAACGAAGTTCGCCGGGTCAACTAGTATAAATATATAATATATATTTAGCGGTCGTAAGAGGGCGTTAAAAGCGTGAAATGGTTGCACGAGCCATTAGAAGTTACACTTCAAAAAAAATTCATGCTTTGCTTGTGGTGAGAAGTGACTAAAAAATAAAATAAACTCCTACTCCACCACCAAAAGTTTCTCCTCAAATCTTACTATTTGTTAAATCAAATCAGTACAAGAATTCCCTTTTGGTAATATATTTAATCAATTCACAATAATAATATTGCCGGTCGTAGTTCACGATTGTGGTTGATTCGCGAGGCATTCAATAGATATACACGTGAATGTTGAATGTAGAATCAGGCAGGGAGGGGTGTTTTCGGTGCGGTGTGGCAAGCGGTTGTAAGTGGGGACTGGCCAGGGTGGCACACTCTGTTGCAGCTAGCGTTACACGCCAATCAATTTATGCCCAAAGCTCTCTCCTCTATAGATCGTAATAAACGGGTTGGCAAATATCGGAACGTTTGTCCGTTAATTGATTAATAACCGATACCACTTTGCTGGTGTGTGAGAATGTAGTGTAAAATCATATGCAAGTTATGTTTAATATTTGCACTTTCCGGTACGATTCGCTTCTAATTGTCAAAAATGGCTGCACGACGCAAATCTGTCATTTGAGGTTACACTGAGCTGTGGATAACATAACTTCACGCTTTTTCCACCCGAAGGTGTAGGCACGGGCTGATAGGTCTCGTCTCGCCGTTATGTTTACGTCCCAAATGGAATAAGGTGGCGATCCTACTGCCAATGAACCAATGACTTTTTGATAATATTTTCGGTTTCGAGCCCGCGAGATTGCATATATTATTTAACTAGCTAACCCGGCAAACTTTGTTCCGCATCAGAAGTAATAAATAATGAATAAATTTTGAATACGGCTTTAACTGCTGTCCCGCTATGTTAATACTTCAATATCTTCGAAAATATTCGTTTAAATTGCACGCTGTAAATGGCCAGGATAATCCCCATTACATGCACAATCTACACTCGAGAGCAATGAATCCGGGTCACTTAAAGAATCCTAAAAATCTCGGAAACTAAAAATGCTAGGTTAATGCAATAAATTGTATTTAATAGACAATGTAATACTCCTTAAATGAAGGTATTAAAACTTCTTAGTTATTGTAAAGTTATATCATAAAAAAATCAAATTTGAAAAAGGGCCACTTTCGAAGATGGAACTACGAAATTACAGCATTTGGTTTTTCTTTTGTTTGTAATCTGTCATTTATGTGGGTACATAAACCATGTTGATAGTGCTCTATATTCATTATTCAAGCTGAAATTATGTCGCTTACGCCTGAAGAATGCACCAGAATACTTACAATGCTGGAAACCGGCCGGAGTCAGCGCGATACAGCCAGGACTGTTGGTGTGTCGCTGTCAACAGTACAAAGAGTTCTCCGACGTTACGAAGAAACTGGTTCTAACCTACGCAGACCAGGAACGGGCAGAACCAGGTATACCACAGCACGAGAAGACCGATACTTGGTGAACACCATGCTTCGAAATCGCTTTCTCACAGGAACTGAACTCACCAATCAGTTTCGACGCCTCGGAGGAAGTAACCCAAGTGCATGGACAGTAAGACGTCGGCTTGCTGAATCTAACTTAAAACCCCTTAGACCTGCAAACGGCCCTAAACTGGAGCGTGGGCATCGTATTTCAAGACTAAGATATGCCCAGAGCCACGTAAATTGGAGTATTGAAGATTGGTCAAAAGTTATGTTCTCCGACGAATCAAAATTTATGCTCTACAAGCACGATGGAAGACACAGAGTGTATCGAAGACCAGGGGAAAGATTCAAGCAAGCATGCATCGAGGAAAAAGTAGCCTACGGTGGTGGGTCTGTACTTGTGTGGGCCGGAATTTCTTCTGAAAGTCGCACAGAGCTGGTGATCATAGAAAACGGCTCTTTAACTAGCGTAAGATATGTGGAAGAAATCCTCAATGATCACGTTGGTCCATTTATGGTCAATTTAGGTGAGGATGCTATATTTATGCATGACAATGCCCGACCTCATACAGGTAGGATTGTGAATGACTACCTTCAAGAGATGAACATTACTCGTATGGAGTGGCCAGCGCGCAGCCCGGATATCAACCCGATCGAGCATGCTTGGGACGAGCTAGGCAGATGCGTAAAACAACGAAACCCTCCCCCAATCACGCTTCGTGAGCTCAAAATTGCTCTCACAGAGGAATGGGAGAATATTCCCCAAAATCGTATAAGGAACTTGGTGTACAGCATGCCAAACCGCGTAAACGCAGTAATGGAAGCACGAGGAGGCAATACGAAGTATTAAAATTCAAGAAAATCGTAATAAAGTTCAAAAATTTCATGTTTCCTATTTTTGTTTTAAAGAGAGATCAGCAGATTTTTTCTTTATGTAATTTTGTGTTAATAAAATGTATGGTGACTCATATTTTTTTTACTTTCATTTAAGGAGTATTACATTGTCTATTAAATACAATTTATTGCATTAACCTATCATTTTTAGTTTCCGAGATTTTTAACATTCTTTAAGTGACCCGGATTCATTGCTCTCGAGAGTATTTAAGATACTTAATTGGGTGAAAGTTAATGCTGTAATGTTTAAAATCGCTTCGTAAATAAGCCATTATTTCTTGGATAAAGTAAAAAAATAAAAATGGTTCATTGTGGGCTAGCTCCCCAAGAAATAGACATATGCCTTCGCGGACTTTTGTGTAGACCTTCTGAAGGTGTTTAGTAATGTAGAACATTGTTTTGATCTATCACTTGGGGTTCAACCAGCGTTTGCAATTAAAGTGCTAAATCTCGAAAATTATCATTTTAGATCAAAACCACCCCGTTGACACCCTCTAACTATTGCAAAAAACTTCATCAAAATCCGTTACGTAGTTTTAAAGTTATAAGCATATAAGGGGACAGACAGCGGAAAGTGACTTTGTTTTATACTATGTAATGATTAATTAATTTTGATGCTTGTTGATCAGCTGAGACTAGGAAAATAACTATGACTTTAAATTCAGAGTACGAATCCTGATATTATGTTTGCACGGTTTGGCAATAGATTCGCGATTATATATTCGCCACCTATCTGAGATCAAAGTTGTAAGTCATCGATATTTATTACACACAGCTTCCAAAAAAACATTTCGAAAAGTCATTAGTGTGAGCCAATGTCAAGAGTCGAACCAGCGACTGCCGGATTCAGAAGCGGACCACTGGACCACTGAGACTAAACTAAACGTATTAAACACTGAACGTATACAAAGTTTTCTACTTATTAATATAATAAATTTCAGGCGGAATTCATCACGGGCACAACTACCAATTAAATATTTAGTTATTACTTCTAGTGTTTTATTTTATTTTCTGATTTTTCCGTTTTTTTATGGGATAGGAGGGCAAACGAGCAAGTGGATCACCCGATGGTAAATAACTTCTCACCGCCCATGTACACCGTGATGCCGTTGCCGTTGCCGTCCTTTATGGAAGTAGGACGAAAAGGGGATCGGGCCTCCACATACCCCTCTCACCGAAGGAAACGCTGCACAAGTCACTTCATGCCGATATTCTAAGAGGTCGTGGTAGTTTACCGGTCGAGCCTGTCACTGTTGATATAATATTAATAAAAGTCTGATTAGTGGTAAGTTATTCAAAATGCTTCATGGACTAAAATATTCAGCATTAAACTGTAAATATAGTGTGAGGGGTGGGGGTATGAATGCGGCCCCCAGGTGTTACCATAGGTGGCACGCTGTATTCACATCGCGACGACTAGACGCCCTGGAGCGGTCTCCACCATAGTTCAAACAAACTAACGAGCCGGTAAACCCCACTATATTTACACATTAATTGCCAACGTCCCGATATCAGTTTGCTTGTTTGAGAAGCTGCGCAACGAATCCCTTTGGATTAAACATCACTATTTTTTTAAAACTTCACGCCTGATCCGCCCGTTGGTTTAGGCTGCGACTGGTAGTTGCATAGAATCGTACTTCCCAAATATATGGTATATGGTGGTATATGTGGCAGATCAATTTTTTGTTATGGAAAGGGGGCTAACGAGCCAGCAGGTAACCCGGCCGCCCATGGACACTGCAGCATAGATACTTTTAGACGTTGCCGGACTTTATGGGGTGTAAGCTTCCAGAAACAATCACTCATCGAACAGATGTCGCCGTGTCACCAAACAATTAATTTTCTCGATTCAGAAGCGGGTAGCTGTATTCATTTAATACCCTTAACTATGTTGAAACATTAAAAAACCATCGATAGATCTATAAATAGCGTTACACAATAACAAATAATATAACCGAGATCAAAGTTTAATCAAATATTAATTCAATGGCTGTCGTGTCAACAAGAATGACTTTAAACAATAGTTCGCGAGAGTTGAGGGTTTCTTTGTTTGAGCTTTGGGCTTCCTCCAAGAGGCGTAACTCCTCCCTTAACGGTAATGAGAAAATAGAACGTTCCAAAATTGCCTGCCACCTTGTACGCGAATCGCTGTGATGGAGTTCGCAAGTTCAAAGGAGTTTTATCCAGTAAATATTTGTAATAATTTTGCTAACGATTTCCTATACAATGAAGAATATCATCAAAGTTCATAAGTAATTTACTTAGTAACTTATTAAAAATAGTTGACGAGTTGTGCTTGTTGTATTTCAAAGTCACTGCGTCCTGTTTTAAAGTAAAATATGTAATAAATAGCCTTTCGCTAGCATACATTTACGTTTATACTTAAAGTGAAATACTACTAACTATTTAGGAAATTTGAGTACCTTACGTCTGCAAACTTGAAGTTTGGCTCGCAAGTTTCTCATAAGGTGTAAGAGTCTGCTAAGAGCGGATCTTGTGATACTCCACCTCTAAGGGGATGAAGTTGGAGAATTGGAAAATTATATGAAAGTCTTATTGTAATAATAATAATAAATGTTTATTAATAGACTACTAAAGGTCCACTTGTTAGTATACAGTTGCTTAAAAAACTACGTTAGTAAACAATACGAGTCCATAATAACATAACACAGCAACTCGTAATCTTACATGGCTACGATCTTACTAAAATTTTCATAATGTTTCTTATAATACTATAAAAGTCATTTGTGATATTCTGTGCCAACATATTAGAAGCGCTACAGAAACGCGGCAAGCCCAACAGCATCCTGAAGCTATTGTTGCATTGAACGCGAAGCGTGCTCAGTGCTTGCAGGGAATACCTAGCCCACAGGCTACTAGTGTAGGTGGACCAGAGGGCTGACGCACTGTCCTGGGCCACCCCAACGCCGGAGGAAGGCCGCCGCGAGGTTTTAGTGGGTAACCCAAGGATCGGATTGCAGTGTACTGTTTTGGGAGTCCCACACTACCCCCTGCCGTTCTCAGGCTACTAGTGTAAAGAGTTTGGCAGTAAGCTTTAAACAGTGTTATTTTTACATCTCTACTGCAGCGAGAAAACCTGTGTACCAGCATGTTACTTCTGACAGCAAGAGCCCTACGTTCAATATCATTATGATCCTTGAGGTCCTTGGTCAAGTAGTGACCCAAGTCTTTGAATTTGTTTACCTTCATAAATGGACGATCATTTAGTTTTATGTTCAAGTTAACGGGTATATTTTTGCCGGGGACCCCGAAGATCATGTATACACTTTTAATACAATTATATAAAAGTCCATGGTCAGAGGCATAGTCTTCATATTCTTTTAACAGTTGTCTTATCTAGCTAGCTGTTGGACCCAGCAGCAACATCCTCATAGCTAAGGTTGTTTCGGAAATAAGATTTAGTTTATGGGATAGTGGGATAGTGTCCCGATCCTATGAGTATATCAGGGTAGAACAAATTATAATTATCTTTTTATTTGGGGTATTGAGGGCACACGAGCAGGCGTGTCACCTGATGTTAAGTAACCAGCGCCGCCCATAGACACATGCAACACATAGTGTTACAGTTGCGCTGTCGACCTTTAAGGAAGTACGACAGGAAGGGATGGGGAAGGAGGGTGTTCCTCCGGGTACCTCTCTCACCAGCATGAGCATCAGCATGAGCCCCTTAACGTCGATCTTCTGAGAGGTGGTGGTATTTCACCGGTCAACCCGGCCCATTCATGCAGTGAACTGCTTGGCTCTACCACTGTAATAAACTTTAGTTTAAAATTACCGCAAAATCCGTTGTCCAATTTTGTAGAATTACCTGTCTGGCATGCAATCGTTTACAAATGCATTCATTGCATGCTTTCGTCTCATTTTATATATTTATATAAAATGACACGAAATACCTACAAGTTTATTATTATGTAGTTCTAGATGGATAATTCGATGTACAATAAGGTTCTTAATAACTTATCGATATTTTGAATTCTCTTATATCACTATTACCATCTGTCTAAAATACAATAATATTGTACTGTATCTTATTATAACGTATATTAAGAAATTAACCTCCTATTGTGGCTAAAACTGTGGGTAATCTTCAAAGCTAGTAATTATTATGTCTAATACCTTATTTTTCTATATAATAATATTAAATATTTTACACATACGTTATGATGCCAACTATCTGCCATAGAACGTGTTATCAAAATCAGTCCAGCCCATTAGGTAGTAAAGGTAGACTAATATTTTTTTTGTGCGTTGATACATAAATTAATATGGAATACTTTTTATAAATATACACAATTATAAAAACTTATTAAGTTTATTACAATCCTCTGAAACTCGTGTCTCACCCATGTTCCACACAATCCGTGAAGTAGCCCATGTCCACGAACACTTACGTATTTATAAGACAGCGGATAAGTTGGTCAAAGTTGCAGGAAATCTTGTCCACAAGATGCCATTTGCTTCATGCGTCCGTCTTAACTTGGATTCACCTCAAATTCCTATTAAATAAGAATGTCAAAAGTTTCCATCAACAGTATTTTTTATGACCTGATTGAAGACCATAATTATGGTTCAGATTTAAACGAAAACTTGCCTGGGCCATGCTTCAAAGTGAGTTAAATAAAAATTGTTCTTCATTAGAAGACAGAAAGGTAATCATTCAAAACTAATTAAGACAAATAAAAATATGTTAGCTTTATTTGAATAGGTTTTCACAAACACAGAAGAGGTCGTTAATAACATTGAAAAAAAATCAATCTGGCCCTAAAACAATAGAGAACCAAAAAATATCACACGTAGCTCCAAATTGAAAACGTAGCTCCAAAAAAAGAAATGTTTAAAATACAGTCACATGAATACCGCAAAAAAAATTGTTGCACTGCACGTAGATAGCAACAGACTCGTGCACAGCCAGAATTCTGTACTAGTAAGACTAAAATATGAAGGAATAACATGGATATACCCACATTCACAATTTATGGGTCCCCAAAGGAGCAGTCGAGTCAAGCTAAGTTTTACATGTGTTTGAGAATAAATATAAGACAATGTTAGAGCGTAACACGATACAAAGTAAATTCATATTTTTAAACCTTTAAAAACGTTGGTTATAATAATATCTTCTTTCGGTATACATTTTTTATGGCCTACCCTATGTATTAGAAATGGTGATGGCCACGCAGTTCGCTTAACGAATGGGCCGGCTCAACCTTTTTTTTATGGGATAGAAGGGCGGAGGGTGGGAAACGAGAATACATGTCACTTGATGGTAAGTGATCAGCGTCCATGGACACCTACAACACATTTTGTGTTACAGTTGCGTTGCCTACCTTTAAGGGAGTAGGATGGGGAAAGGAGTACCGGGTACCTCTCTCACAGAACGAAACGCGGCTAGACCCACTTTAACTCGATCTTCTGATTGGTCGTGGTCGTCTATCACCAATTGGGAGTGAGCAATGAACCCTTATAATGGCTCAGGCACAGTATGCCGCTTCATGGCGTCCACGCAGACAAAGTAGCGGGCAACAGATAGTTACTAAATAAAATTAAAATGAAACCATGACATAGTTGGCATTACATTGTAATGGTAAGGGGATGGAGTCTGTTTGCAGTCCACATTGATCAGTGTGTACTACGTCAGCTCCCTCGACGTAGCGCCGTATCTCGGTTCACCTGCTTTAATGTCCACCGTAACGCAGTATGTTCATTTTTATAGCCTTATATTCTAGTCGTAAACAAGCACTTCGCTAGGAGTGATGTAAGTCTTTAAGTACATACACTTAAACTGTTGGACTTTGTATTAACTATGACACATTTCATAGTCATAATCATTTATATGTGTATATCATACATAGTACCTATAAAACAAAGTCGCTTTCCGCTTGCTGGCTGAATGACACATCAAAATCCGTTGGGCAGTTTCAAAACTTATAAGAGGACAGATAGCAGAAAGCTATTTTGTTTCATGCGATTTATTGATGATTAGTCTTAAAGCATATTATAGCACCAGTGCTGGCTGTGCTGGGCATCATAGTCAGGTTCGGTTAAAAACTTCTGATGGAATTTTCATTAAGACATAATATCACCTTCTTCTCCCCTAAGGTGTAGGCAGTGGCTGTTAAGACTCAACTCGCCGGTATGTTTGTTGTTTACGTCCCAAATGGTATAAGTGGCGAACCTATTGCCATAACGGGCACAAAGTTTTCAGTCATCGACTTATGGACTTTTATATATAGTTTTTGCCTGTTCGTCTCTAGATATTCTTGGCAAAAGTTTAATGAAATAATTCAACAATTGAGGAAAAACTGGGATTATTTTGTTTCTGTCTCATGTTGTAATATGCATCATGTAAAAACTACTGCATTTACGATAGGTAGGCAAAGATTGCGTTGAGTTGCGTTGCGAGACTTTGAGGGAGTAGGATAGGAAAGGAGGGGAAATTTGGGTTGTCCTCCGTATACCTCTCACACCTATTGAAATACTGAATGCGCCGCTCTACGTTGATATTCTGTATTTTACCCGTCGAACCAGCCCATTCATGCAGTGAACTGAGTGGCCACTACCACTGAAAAAAAACATTGACATCATCATTAAAACATTGATGACTGATCTGTTTATCTTGTGGCCTGAGTTAAAATGTAAACAAACAAAATGTTACTACAGAAATACATTCACTCCCACGGTTAAGTAGAATATCTCCGAAAATACGCAGGGGCATGTTTATTTACCTTTCATAGTAGGTTTTATAATTTTCATTCAATAATAAACAAACTTTGTTGTTTCATTGAAATAATATATGAATCTGTATAAAGTTGTGAAAAATCGCAACCAGTCCCACAACTAGTACCTACATACCGTGGGATACGCTGACACTATGGTATAAATGGGATTTGAAATAAAACCTCTCATATAATAATAAAAAAAAAATTTACATATTTTTAAAAAAAGAAACTGAGTTTACTTTTGAATATAGAAACAAAAAAACATGTATTTAAAAAATAGTCGAAATCTTTGCACCGGGAACAAAGAAGGGAAAAGAAGCTGTCAGTAGTGAGATCTCCACAAAGAGGAACTTGCTAATATTAATAAGAAGTACCCGTTTCTAATAGTAATAATTATTATTTATTGCTGTAATACAGTATTACTAAGATTAGTATAACAATATCTTATTTACATGTGTTGTTGCCAGGGGTTTTTTTGAAGATATACTGTAAGTATAGCCCAGAAATAAATTGTGCGAATATTGTACAAGATATTTACGTTTATTTTTTGTTATTTATTAAATCGTATGGGTCTGTCTTAACTTTTTAAGTCGCTGAGGAAGTAATTGACTTTCTGTGCAATATACCACTTGCTTACTGAAACAAGCTACGGACTCTTGAACTGGTAGAACGTTTGGTTATTCAGGACATAGCACTTCTATTAAAGAAGATTTAAGTGCCTGCTCACCGAATCTTAAATCTACTGATGTATTGCGTAACATTAATAAAACACAAACTCTAGTAATAATGAATATCTAAATCGATATGCTGTATGTTTGTAAATTCTATATATTTAATAATAAAACATCAGAAAATTCATGTTAGTTTTTTTATGGGATAGGAGGGCAAACGAGCATGCGTGTCACGTGATGGTAAGTAACCAGCGCCGCCCATGGACACCTGCAACACATAAGCCCGAATACTGAACCGCCACTCAAATAAATAAACGCTACTTAAGCGTTTAAGTAGCTGTCACATTAGACAGAATACGTGAAATTTGAGCAGTAAGTAGCACTAGACCATCAATAGGTCAGATTTGAGTGGCGGTTCAGTATTCGGGCGATAGTGTTACAGTTGCGTTGCCGACCTTTAAAGGAGTATGTTGGGAAAGGATGGGGAAGAGAGATGCACCTCCGGGTACCTCTCTCACCGAACGAAACGCCGCATGAGCCACTTTACGTCGATCTGAGACGTCGTGGTACTTCAACGGTCGAGCCGGCCCATTCGTGCAGCGAACTGCTTGGCTGTCAAAATGATATGTCACCTTGTTTGTCATTATTCAAAAAACATATTTTATAATATTTTCATTGCATTCTGCAAATATAATATTTGTATAAATTAATTAACAGAAGAATTATGAAAGTCAGAGAATCCGGCTTTGTGGCATTATGTTCATTATGCCTGCCCGCAAGAGAGTTGGCGTGAAGTTATTTATGTACTATGTACAGATTAATAACTGTATTTATTAATCATATTTTTATTGTTTATAAATATTATAATATCGTATGGTGTAAATAAATGACCATGCTATTAGAATTTCTAACATTCACATAGCCACGGTATGCTGTGTGCGGTCGGATCCTACACGCCCTGTTGCAGATATGCGGCCGAGATACGAGAATAATAGGTTCATCTAGATACTGTTGTTTCGGTCACCTGATAATACCCAGCATCACACTGGCTTTTAATATGGTTTAAAACGACACCAAACAAATAG
This sequence comes from Euproctis similis, assembly GCA_905147225.2. NCBI lineage: Eukaryota > Metazoa > Arthropoda > Insecta > Lepidoptera > Erebidae > Euproctis > Euproctis similis. The sequence goes on from LR990107.1 coordinate 9,420,504, forward strand.
GGCTGCCAAAATTTTTATATATTTTTATGTTGGATATAAAATTTTGTGGTTTACGTGTTCGTAAAATACAGAATTTGCGTGAAGATTTAAACTGTACCAGTAGAAGATGAAGGAAGTAAAACTTTTGGCATAGCTGTCGATAAAACATTGCACGTTCATCACGCCGACATGATTAGGCAAGCTTTTAAAGTGTCAAAATGTTTCAATGGCTTCGCTTATCCATTTTGGTTGAGGCTATCTCTGCTCTAGTCTGTCTGCATATTTTATTTGAACTCCATTAGGTATTTGTATTTAAATTGAACAAAATATTGTGGTATCGTAGAGAGAACTAACAATATTTCTAACCCATTAGGAACATCTGTTCTCTCTGCCTACCAAGGCAAGGGATTTGGCGTGAAGTTATGTATGTATGTATGTATTAGAAACATTTTGTTAGTTACTATTTTTACGTTGTTTAAACTATAGTGAAACAAAGAGAAATGTCTTTTATAATTAACAAAATAACATTGAGCCATGTCCAAGCATTTCCAGCATGAAGTTGGGTGCTCAAAGTGGTACCGGGTCCTTGTTTAATCTCATTACAATTCGCATTAAATAAACAATACAGTCTACAAATTAAGTTCCCCTGGCTTGTGTTATGGTTACTATGTTACTACGGGTAGTCGATTGTTAGTGGATCGTGTAAGTGTATAATAAATTTCTGATGTGGGTACGCCGATCACGAATTCACCACTTTAAATACAAATTAATTATCGTAAAGCAATTTGAATATATAACATTTTATTATGAATTTTTATAAAAAAATATAACGTACATTTTTGTATAGGTATAGGTATGTATTTATTATGTATATGTTACAAATCTGTCTGCAAATTTTCCGATTAGCATATTTCAGGCGCGCCGCGTTCCAACGGATCAGACGAATTTTACAATGGAACCGTCACAATCTCTACTGTACAGTTAAATATATTGTGGTTTTAATATTGTACACATTTTAATTATAGTGGATTATTAATAAATGTTGGTTAAATTCAAACAATGCATGTACCGTTAATAGTTGTAGTGATTCATGAGACTGGGCAGAGATATTATAGAATATCTGCATACTGCAAGGGATTTATTATGTTCCGCGCCGGTGATCGGAGCGCTGTGTGCAGGCGAAGTTGCGTTATGTTTCGTGAACGGCATGGGAGATTCTTTCGGTGTATTTATCCAGAATTTGGTATGAAGATATGTTGGAGGGTAGCTTGGGGTATACCGCTGCGCAAGGTCGTCGCCCGCATCGATCGTGGGCGACAAGCTTCGCGCCTGTGCCGCGCCGCACATGCCGCGCAACAGGCCCAATCTAAACTTCTCTGTGTATAGTAAAAACACAAGTTAGACTCGTTCAGTCTTAAAGAGGGTGTCCAAAGGCGTAGACGATCGGGCAGACCCCACACCCGGCAAAAGATCGCCGTGCGCGAGACACTCGCTCATAAGTCCTTAACTGTGATAAAACAAACACCAAAGTAATCTATAACCACATACATAAGTTGTAAATCTTTTTGAAATTTTATTTAGAAGTCTGTACGTAGGCATTTGACTGTTTGTTTTGCGGTTAACTTTGGGTGTGGTTCAACCGCATCTTCCGCGAGTACGAACGCTGCTGAAGGGGCTGGGGGGTAGGGTGGGCGAGCCACGTGATTTACTACTACAACACATTGACGGCGATGCTCACTCATGTTGCGGATGCATCTGATTTTGCGCGTTGCATTTGTCGACATTAGGTTGAAATTTAGCCTGCAGATAATGACTGCAAGCGCACACGAATTTGGTCTTTATGCAATACGCATAAGGTGTATTTTAGAATAGCTGCATTTAGAACATTTCATAAATAAGCCGATGCACTTGTACGTCTGCGCCCTTACTACTACTACCCAGGTATTTATTACATTTACAAGCTAGTTCAAATTTACTACAAGTCTATTTTCGTGCCCATGTGCTTTCATTCATGGCAAAGTTTGCCGGTATTGAAAACTTTGTCGCAACTAAATTGCGATGCACTTATGATTTTTTATTAGTGACATTTATTTGGAATTGAATTGTTAGTTGATTGATTGATTAATGGAATCCATTACGCACTGTTGTCAGAGCGGGATGTCAGTTTGAGTGCAGATTATAGTATGCCTTCCTCCTTCCCATTCTACACTCGAATAAACTCTATGCTGGAGGGATGTTTCAGGATTAATTTGGTTAGCTTCTGGCGGAATGCCAAGTTGGGAATATCTGAAATGGCCGATGGGATCTCAACACAGGAAATTAAAGATTTGCCGCCAATATTTTTTACTTTCTAGTTACTACGACACTTAAGCAGTACTTTTTTTTCTAATATTTATAAACATTTATTTTTTATGTTTGTTCGAAAGTAAAGTAGTTAGCGGGCGAAGCTGAAATCGAAGTTCGGTTACGATTTGAATTTCGACCGAAAACCGCCCCCACCCCGCGGCTACTAAATAGTTAATAGACGCTAATAAATTGTGCGAAGTTTGGTGTATGAATATTTAATGGTTGATACGAAGTCTGAAAAATGCAAAGGCTCCAAGAATTATTATGATGCTTTTAACGATATAACTTCACGCCATTTCCCTCTAAAAGTGTAGGCAGTGGCTGTGGAGCCTCGATTTGCCGAATTTTTACGTCTCTAATGGTAGGTGGTGGAATCAATTGCCGTAGACCGGGCACAATATTGTCATTCGTTGATATCAGACCGCTAAAACGATATATTATGATGTATACCGAAAATATTCAGTTATTTGAAGTTGCTTTTGGTAAAGCCGCTGGTCATGAGGATTTGCTTTATAATGGCCATCTGCAGTCTCCTCGTCAGTCTCAGTGAATTTATAATTCAATATTTCGCCTCTAATTCTAATTCAGTTATTACTTTTAATTCATATGCAGTTGTGTGTGTCTCTTAAATTAACTGATTACTTTACCTTTGCCTACACGTTCGTATATTAAGCGCTTGTATTGATGTATGTAGGCATAAAACATTTAATAATACATTTAAAGTAAGTACCTATTATACAAAATGTAAATATAATGAGCTAAGAGGAAAATATATTATTTACAGATCAGTATAAAGTATGTTTACCTCGATTCAAAGGAAAAATAAATATATATTTATATTTAGGAGAAGACTTTTATATCGATATTAAAGGTAAACTTCAATAAATTATAAGTCATCTTTTGTTGATTTGGATTGTATTGACTTGTATTTACGTATTTTTGCGACACGTTTTAACGAAAAAAAGTTGCGTTTGTTTTAGTCGTGTTTTTATGCCGCTACCTCCACTCTCGGATGATAATTGGCGTGACGATATAAAACTACGTATTTGTGAATGCAATTTTTGACAAACTTTTAGATTTAGTCTACTGAAATAGTGCTGTACAGTGTATGTAAAATATACTTGTACATTTAAGTGGCATTAGTTTGAGCCAAAGCCTCGGAATATGTCCGGGGGAGTTGGTGTGGCAATTTCACCCCCATTTTACATAGAAACTTAGCCACACACCGGATTATATGGAACTCAATTACTGTGCATGCACCGTACAATGTGTGCAGTGTCAAGATAACACTATTCAATTATCGCTTGATATATATATATATATATACAGGTGTCACAAAGTTAAAATGATCGTATTTTTCAAAATAACTGGTATAGATTTGATTGATTTTTCTTCTATGATTTTTCTAGTGATAGTTACAAATAATTCTGTCAACCCGTTTCGGCTTTACTTTGAGTTCTGGGACAACTTGTATGAATATTAACTGACCAGGTGAAGTTTTTTTTGCTTCAGAAGCAATTAAGTAGTAAATATAAGTTTATTACTAAAATAAAAGTAGCTTAAATCACTCATTATTACAGAGAACTGTAACTGTAACTGTCAAGAAAAGTCCCGTTTCAAAAATTAGCCGGAACAAACAGTTCGGCTCGGCAATTTGTTCGGCATATAGTGCTATAAATATTATATACCTATTCGAGATATTCGGACTGACATTTCAATATTACTCACACATAGATTCCGAAAAGACTTTAGAAAACTTATTAGTACCCAGCTATCATTTCGAGACCACGCAATTGTACCAGAAGTTGATTAAATTCGACCTATACTTATCTATACAATGATATGATACATATCATATGAAACATAACTTCACGCTATTGTTACCCGAAGGTGTAGGCAGCGGCTGTTAAGCCTCGTCTCGCCGTTATGTTTTACGTCCCAAATGGAATAGGTGGCGAACCTATGGCCCTACCGGGCGCAAAGTTATCAGTCATCGATATTTATCACACATAACTTTCCGAAAACATTTCGAAAAGTCATTGGTGTGAGCCAGTGTCAGGATTTGAACCACGACCTCTGGATTCAGAAACCGTGTGCTCGACCACTAGACCACCGAGACTAAAATCATTTCATTAATACCTACTTCTAAAGCTAGTTTATTTCGAAGAGACTTGGGCATGCCATTTTCCTGTATAATAATTAGAGCTCGTTAATAGAAATATGAAAATGTACAAAAGTAAGAAATTGATTTAAAAACGATTACTCGATTTATACGCAAAAGGCTTTGCAGGCGTTTTTCGTCGATTCTGTACAATTACCGGTTATTTGTACATCGTTACACTGTATCTCGTTATGCCTTTGTTGATTTATCTTCAGATTTTATTTACAGCGGATTAGCTATTGGAGCTTTACAAACCAATTACGATGAGTTTAGTTTGTCCACGGGCTTTTAGACTATATCAAATTAACACTGAAGAGTCTTCCCCTTGCACTTTTTATTGTATATTTTTTTTCTTACATTGTGATTTATTCCATTTCGGTCGCCTAAAGACTGAGCATCCCACTTCTGTCCAACCTCAAGCCTCGGTTCAGATTCAGATTTAGATACCATATCAGGATTCTCTTACCAAACTATATGTGAGAAATATGGATAACTGAGAAAATTGACACCGATACATAGCAATAGATGCCATCACCTATTATTACATTTAGGGCTTTAAAGTATAAAAAGCTGCTGCCTACACCTTTGGGTGAAAAAAATTATTGGTTCTGTTGCTGGTATGTTTATAAACTGATTATAAGTCTTCTTTCGATGCATGAATTGACCTGCTCGACCGGTGTGACCACGATCTCTAAGAATATAGGCGTAAAGTGGCGTCGGGTTTCGGTCGGTGAGCGAGGTAGCCGGAGGCCCTACCCCTTCCCCTCTGTTATTTTTTAGGCTGGCAATGCAACTGTTACACTGTGTTGTAGGTGGGCGGCATTAGTTGCTTACCATCGGGTGTCCTGCTTGCTCATAAAAAAGTATCAAAAGTTTGCCGTCTAATAATATCAATCCGATTAATATATCATATCATATTTTCCTATAAAGTTCACATTGAGAGGGAAAATACATTTTACCTAGAAAAAAATGTGTGTTCGGAATTCTTTGAACCCAACTTGTTGATATTAAAATACTTATTACATTTATGTATATTTTTTTCTCTTTAATACACAAAAGTTAACAGGATAAAAGTAGTTAAATATAGAATATGGAAAACTTACATATAGATTACTTTAATAAAAATTTTAAAACGTCGGCTTTATCACCTCATCATTTTATCATCAATATTCATCACGCTTAGGTAACTACCGCCAACAGTTCTTCTAGAAGAAAATTTTAGAATCAGCTGTGTAGCTCAAGATGCATCCTCCATTGGATATTTAAGCATAACTTCGGTTAGTTTAGCAATACGGAATAGAAAAATTTGTGAGTCAACCATCATACCTACTAATATTATAAATATGAAAGTAAATCCCTAATAATATATCTTCACGCCTTTTCCTATCAGAAGTTGTATGCAGCGGCTGTTAAGTCTCGACTCGCCGATATTCCACGTCCCAAATGGCGAAACCTAATGCTACGCACAGGGCACGATGTTGTCAGTCATTAATATTTATCACACATAACTTACATACATACATAACTTCACGCCAAATCCCTTGCGGGGTAGGCAGAGAGAACGGAGCGCCACAAGGCACGATTCTTATATATCTCACTCGCTTGGTTGACTTTCATAACTCTTTTCATGCACGCCCGTCGATTTTTGAGGCTCCTAATATCACCTTCCTCCAGAACACATTCTATTTGGTCATGGAATGTGTGTCTAGGCCGTCCTCGACTCCTACATCCATCCGCTTTTGCATTGTATATCTGCTTAGTCAATCTTGCATCATCCATCCTTTCTATATGTCCGAACCATCGGAGCATGCCCTTTCTTACCTTTACATTGACACTCTCTTTCAAACCGACTTCCTTCCTTATCACCTTGTTTTCGATACATAACTTCCGAAAAGAATTGCGAATATTCATTGTCATTGTGAACCCAGAGTCGATCCCATGATACAGAAGTAGGGTACTCGACTACTGGACCGGACCACCTAGAAATTAGCCGAGCATCTTGAATCTCGCATGATACTTTGTACAAATACTCTTGGACGTATCAGAAGTAACAAATAATATAAATAAAAAGATACAAATTTTATATCTAAAAAAAAATTTTTTACGAAAAATAAAAATTTATATTTGTCGAAAATATGGTTGCTTTACGAATGAACGAACGAAATTCGTTCCACACAACAGTCAAAGCATGAGCATAATGCGTTTTGTTATAGCATTGATAACAAAATAACTGCTAAATGATGTTTATAATTATATTTTGTTAATATTTTGGCGTTAAAGTAGCCAAATTGTTAGTTTTTTTGGCAAACAATTTATTTATTTTTAAATAAATTTCCTTGCTTATCGGTTGAGTAGTTTTTGCATAAAAAGCTGACAAACACATTACTTTCGCATTAATAATATTAGTGTGATTTCGGGTTCGACATTCAGATGTTGGAATACATTGCTGAAAATGTACTGTAACAAAAGGTAATTTAAATGAATATTTTATAACAGGCTTTGACCTACCGTTCCATGTCACTTTTGGCCTCACCCCACCCCATCCTTCACTCTGACACTCCCCTTTGTCACACTGGTAAATTCTCGTATACCTCTTTCTCGTATATGAAAACCTGTCTGAATAAATCATACAACATTCTTAAAATAATAATAATATTATATATTTTTTTTTAAATGTCTTGATTTTAATTTTTTTTGGGGTGAGATGATAAATGAGCAAGCTGGGTCATCTGGTGCCTAGTAATTGGCACTGTTGCATCTTGAAGATAGGATAAGAACGTGGATGGGTAATAGGGGTGGAAGGAAAGTCATGCTAAAAGGTTATTATTATAATACCTGTTTCGTTCACTTTGTATTGAAGCATAACAATTGATAAATAAAAATAAAATTAAATAATTATTTTTTATTATATAAATAAAATATTTTTTGTGTTTTCATTATAACATAACATAACTTCGCGCATTATCTACCCGAAGGTGTAGGCAGCAGCTGTTAAGCCTCGTCTAATCCGTTATGCTTACGTCCCAAATGGGATAGGTGGCGAACCTATTGCCATACCGGACACAAAGTTTTTACTTATCGATATTTATCACACATACTTCCGAAAAGTCATTGTGTGAGTGTCATTGTGTGAGTGTCATTGGATTCTAACACGCGACTTCTGAATTCAGAAACGGGGTGTTCGACCACTGGACCACCAAGACCTCAACTTTCTTTTCATTATAACCATCGACAAACCATCGACAAAAAAAGCGTGGGGTGCATGGTGTCAATAGTTATAAATATTTTATTGACAGATATGAGTAGAGTGATTATCATTTCGATAATATCTTAAAAAGCACCCCACGCTTTTTTTAAAATAAAATAAATTTTTTTTATTCACACTATTATTAATTTATATTCATTGAAATTTTTAACACTATTTTCTTAATTTAAATTCATTTTCTATTTTTTAGTTCGGTTTTCTATAAAAAGCGTGTTTTTTAGTTTTTTTAAACTATTATTTATTTTATATTTTTTAGTTCGGTTTTCTATAACAAGCGCGTTTCTTAGTTTTTTAAACTATTGCTTAACTATTTTAAAGCGTGCTAACAACGGATATCAAAACCGAATTTGAGGAATAGCGCCATCTGTGACTTATACAGGGAACTCGTTCCAAGTTGATAACGTAGACTTTCCGCTGATTGCCACTAGATGGTGCGAGAAGTGAACTATGAACACTAAAAAATTAATAAAAATCATATTTTGCAAATTGAAAAATGGAATAATTTTATCAAATTAGTGTATTGTCATCGGTCCTCAATAAATCTACAAAGTTTGAACGAAATCTGGCCGTTTAAAGTGGGTCAAAATCGCGCCCAAAGAAGTCGGTTACAAACATACAGGTGAAGCTAATAAAAAGCTAATAAAAACAGTTTTCTTAGTATTCGATTGTTTGATATCAACAAACATGCTCCAAATTGTCTTTTGTTTCTTTAAATTCTGTGTTTGAAATTCAAAAACAGACTATTGAATGAAATTATGAATGTGCCAGGTTCAAAACTGCATAAAATATTTTTGCTCGACCTAATATTATCTAATATTTTCAACTAGGACCAAACGAAACTGAAAATGCGAGGTGGGCCAATAGATGTGTCCAGAAGTATATATACTTGATAGTCGAAGACTTATAAAACAACCTTAATATTTGTCTGCCCAACAGCAACGGACTCACTTCATACTCGGCAATAATATATAGGTCAAATTAAGTAGCCGAATAAAAATAGAAGTGGTTTATTTATGTTGACAGGTTATTTTGGGGGTACCGTTTGTCAAGTTGTAAGCGTCTCGTTATGTTTACGTCCCAAATGGAGTAAGTGGCGAACCTATTGCCATACCGGGCACAACGTTTTCAGTCATTTATCACACATAACTTACGAAAATAACTCTTCGTCTTCTTGATTTAGAAGCAGGGTGCTCGACCACTGGACAACCGAGACTATTTAGGAATATGAAGTACGATTTTAATAGTGATATGAAAATGGTACTTTTTGCGACGCGAAATGAACACTTCTACCAAACTTCAAGTCAATCTGAGATGTCGTGATGAATAAGTCACAAACGGGATCTCCTTTAATATATGTATATAGACTGTATAACTGGCCCGAGTTTTAGTAGATGATCATCGTGCTCTCGTATAACTACCAAAATAATTTCTGTAACTATCAGCTGAATTATTATTGTAAAATATGTCAGTGTGCATTATTACTACACCGGTAGTTAATGTCGCGTGTTAATGTCAATATACATACATACATAACTTCACGCCAAATCCCTTGCGGGGTAGGCAGAGAGAACAGAGCGCCATAAGGCACGATTCTTACACGCCTCACTCGCTTCGTTGAATTTCATAACTCTTTCATGTACGCGCGTCGGTTTTTGAGGCTCCTAACTCTTAACGGCAATATTCTACTACCAATTCAGGTCCGTCCACTATACTAGCCTTATTATAATGACTTATCAAACCAATAGTAGTTCACGTTTATTCTAAAGACGGCGCCACTGTGTTTAGGCGCCGACTCACGCACACACATACACATATGTAAATACAAAAATACAAAATAATTAATATTAAATTAATTATATTAAATCGTAGGAAAGTTGAAACTGTACATTAAATATTTGTTTATTGATTAATTATTTATTTTTTGAATATTTATAATTATGATCTACAATCGATACCGAACCCAAAAATATGGTTTTTAGAATTTTTGTCTGTTTGTATGTTTGTTACGGATAAACTCTAAAAGTACTGCATGCTTTTATGTCCAATTTTGCATAAATATAGCCAAGAGATCGGGTCAGCACATAGGCTAAATGTTATCACGCTATCACTAATTGGGGGTGGGCAATGAACCCTTATAATGGGCACAGGTATACTATTGGCCGCCATTTGTACTTTTATTTATTTAGTTTAATATATGTTTCTTGTTTTCCTATTCTATAAGGTGTACAAATAAAGAGTTATCTATCTATCTATTTTTGCTTTCCACGCAGACGAAGTTACGGGCAACAGCCAGTAGTACAATAATAACAGAAAAATATATATTTTCATATTTTGTATTCGTTTGAAACTATTATATGAACAATGGCAGCAATTAGAACGAGGCAATTCTGAGAACGATATTCTGTATGTAATGTATGTATTGATTTAATGTTGAAAGTTCGAGCAAACACCACAAATATTATTTGATTTATCAATAACTTTGTCACTCCACTCCACTCCACTCCACTCCACTCACTAATCACACACTCCAGTGATTGCTAAAGAGCAAATGGAAAAGGCAGAAGAGAATATTAACAGTAAAGAGAGAGAGAGAGATAGAGTAGAGAAGATTAGAATAGAGTATCCACTATACTCTATTGTACTCTTCTCTACTCTATCTCTCTCTCTTTAGAGACTCTTCTCGTAGAGTAGTTAACAGTAGTTGAATAGCGGCAAATAATACTGTAAATACTGACAGTTCAACACAAATATTTTATTATTAATATGTAAATAGGCCAGAATTGCCACTGATCATTACTATGTAAAATTATTAGTGTCGGATCGAAGGTCTATTTTTGGCCGAAGCCAAAGCCGAAGCAGATTAATCGGCAATCTCCACTACCTTCGGCCGAAGCCGAAGGTTATAAACTATTAGTAATTTAATAATTTTCTTCAATATTATCCACAGTTAAAGAAGTATATCGGCATGAAGTGGCTCATGCTGCTTTTTTCTCGGTGATAGAGGTATCCGCACTGAACTAAGTGGAGTCCGGTCCGTCAGTCACTCACTCTTTCGTAACAGCTCGTTTAATTCCGGAACTTCCGCGGGACCTTCGGCTTCGGCCCAAACTTCTCTCTCCTCTCTTCTGAAGCCGAAGTTCTCCCCGAAGATGGATTTTTGGCCGAAGGTCGCCGAAGGCTAAGCCGAAGCCGAAGCTTCGGTCGGACACTAAAAAATATTTAACTGGTGCGCCCGGAAATAATTGACATTTAACATCATATATATTTTACCGTATGATTTAATTTTTCCTATAGCAAAAATATATTAAAAGGACGTGATAAACAAACACATGTACATATGCCCTCGACAATTGTAATCTTCCTGGTGTAGTTGAGCTAAAAAAACACTTAACTTTTCGGCTTTAATAATTTTAATCTCGGCTGCTTCCTAGGCCCTAGGCTATCAAGTGTTATAACACATGGTCCGCATCACGTCATATCCTTAATCAGCTTACGGGAAGGTGTATCAGTATTCTCATAGTGCCACGTTCTTCAAACTCTAAACTAAGGTGTACACTTATATCGTCTACAAAAGCATTGTTATTTTTGAGTGTTATTTATCTAGAAAAATTATAATATCACTTTTAAATTAAACTATCCTGTTTTTATAAAGAGAAAAGATTTGTTAACAACAATAACAACCCATAAAGATGTTAAGTATCTTAGTTTGAATATAACAATTTTTACTAAGCAGATATATAAATTCAAAAGCTGGAATGTCGTTGGAGACGAAGAATTGCGACGTTTTATGTCTAAATCGACTGTGTGTGAGATATGAGGTGGACGTGAAGAGATTTGAAATCGACGAACGTTTGTGAAAGGAGTTATAAAAATCTAACTAGATGGCAGGGTATTTAAGAATCATGTCACTGAGATCTGACTGTTTATCCCACAGTGAACTAGGCGTGAAGTTAAATTTTTGGTATTGTTTTGGTATACGCCGGTATACACCTAAGTGTATATCTAAATCTAATATCGTTGGTTGCATATTTCATATATAAAAAAGGTGTTTAAAATATCCACTTCACGACCAAGCTCTCGTGGTATGACAGAATAAACTGAGCTCAAATCCGTTGATGGTATTTTTTATGTGGGATACGCGACAACTGAGAAAAACCACAATATGGCCACACGTAACATAAATATTGTTATAGTTATATTGCCGGACTTTACGGGAGTGGGATGGTAAGGGAATGGAAAGGGCGGGCGGGCTTCCAAATACTTTTCTCACCGAACAAAACGCGATATGTGCCACTTTACCTCGATATTCTGAGAATTCGTGGTATTGCACCGGTCTTTTATCTGTTTTCTATGTATTTTTTATATCCAAATATTCCACATAGGATAGTGTTAAACTATATTAACCTGTCGGCAATAGAAAATCAATCAAACCGCCCCACAGTTGTGCAATTAGCCCCGACCATTCTTCACGTCAACTCGACTGCGTACGCCTTGTTAAATTGGAGCGCAGTCACAGTGTAGGTAGGTACACTGGGTACTGACTTTTGATGTACGCTTTGAACAGAAACGTGATTGGCTCCTTTGTGAGGATTCAATATTTAACTGACTAGGAATCGGTTGCAGTTCACTGCATTAATGGCTGGCTCGACCGCTGAAATACCACGACACCTCAGTTATATCGACGTAAAGTTGCTTAAATCACGTTTCGTTCGACGAGAGAAATCCTAACAATCCGCTAGCTCGGCTGCCTCCATAATCTATTAAAAACATCTTTTTTATGTGCTATGGAGGTAAACGAGCAGGCGTGATACCTGATGATAATCAACTAACGCCGCCCATGGACACCTGCAACACAGACAGTGTTACAGTTGTGGTGTTGGCCTTTAAAGTGGTATAGGGAAGGGGTTAGAGGTTTATTTCGGATATATTTTGGAACAATCTCTTTGTTTAATTATAAGCTATTTGCGGGCGATATTTAAGTAATATTACTATGTACCCAGTTAAAAAGCTGTTTGCATGCCAGTTTCATAGCGTAATAGTCGAATATTTGTCAAATATATGCTGTCAGTTGGATGTTATGCCAATAACTATCAAATTCTATCGATTTTATTGTTTCGGGCTTGTTTGTTCTCGTCATAGATATAAGAACAATAGATCGGCAATAGTCACCCAAACATCGAAACTAAAAATGGGTTGTTGATATGTGAGTGACTTATCAATGTGCTCGTACAAAGTGCCTCCAACTGACAAATTTTACATAATTATTGTTCACGTGTTGAATTATATACATCCTGAGAATCGCTTACTCGCGGTCGCGCTGTCAGTGATAATCAGTAGTACATTTTTACTGACATGTGCCATCTACTACAGTCTATCCTAAATCTATGGTTCCCGTATAGCGGCTTACTCACTCATCGCGCACTGCCGGTGTGTTTTACAGTATTCTACCATACGTCCATACAACAGACTGTGTGTTTGGACAGCTTTATTTAGTGCCAGTTAAGAAGAAAATATAATATATATACTAATATTGTAGGTAATTACCAAACCGATATTCGTTCGGTTCGGTTCGAAATCTTGAAAGTAAGTAGTCGTTTCAAAAATTCGTAATTTATGTAGGAATGTATTTTTTACGGGATATGGTGCACAGGCAAGCAGATCACCTGTTAATGGCTAGCGCTGCCCACGGACACCTACAAATGCCGATAGTGTCATAATTGCATTGCCGTCCTTTAAGATAGGATAGGGACTGAAATGGGAAGAGATGGAGAATGGGGGTAGGTCTTTATATATTGGTAGGTTTATTTATTTTGGCTATTAAAAAATAATCGATATTCGGATTAAGTTAGATATAAATATAACAAGTTTTTAGAGTAATAACATTTATATATAATAGTGAATTATGAATGTAACATCTAAGGGTAACATCAAAAGTATAACGATTATACTTTTGATGTTACCTTAACGATTTTACCCTTTACCCTAACGTTGTTATATTGAGTTTTCCAATATAAAATCGAATATATACATATATATAATAAATATAATTCTTGGTTGATTTCCATGGAAAATTGTGTAATGTATACCGTAACCGGTCACAAAGAGATCAGCGCTAATATAGTTCTTACCCGACTGCGTTAGAGGGTGGTATATTCGATGTTCCACTTGGATACCAAAAGGCTCATTTTAAGATCAATTTGCATGTTATTTTAATCTTTTTAAAAAAGTTATTGATAAATTCTGACATATCGATGTTTGAGTTATCTATTTAAATATGTAATTAAAATTGTAGTGTCTGTTTGTAATATTCAAACAACTGCTTTCCTTTACATTCATATGAATATATGTATGTATATACGGTATTTAAATACACCAAAACATATTTAAAAAAAAATGTCTGTCTGTCTGTTTGTTTGTTCCGGGTAATCTATGATATGGGTGAACCGATTTTGACTGTACTTTTATTGGCAGGTGTAGCTGTATCTGTCTGGTCAGCTAGTCTGAAATAAAAATAGAGAAACACAGCACAGGATTAGCAAAGCTAAAGCTGACATTTGATTTGTGCAGACATGTCCAGACAATCAAATATAAATATCTTGAATATATCAATATCCATCAAATCTGAGGTCAAAGTTTATAAAAATAGTCTTAGTTATATTAAGAATTACATATTATTCAAAATATTCGTGTAGTATTGTCTCTAGAATATCTAAGATGTTGTCTTTGCCAGTTGCTACATTTCAGAATGCCACAATTCTGGTTAAATATTGTTACGAGTATCGGTCTATCTATACACTGATATTCAAATAGACTGAATAGTAAATAGCAACGCCTGGGGAATACTATATATAATATACACGTATATGTGTATGTATGTATGTTACCGCAGGTTGTGGTTACACGAATATCGTGCCACAGACAGACAAAAGGAGACAACGCCATTCGAAATAATATGGAATTTGTATGTATATATTTTTTTAATGCCGTATTTTTGTATGTAATGTATTTTTTTAATGGCGTGTGGCACAACAGAAAAATCTGTGCCGTCCCCTCTTTGGGTGTCGTAAGAGATTATTTAAATTATTTGACCTGATGAGGACCCACTCATATGTAATAAGTCACGATGGCATAGTGGTTCAGCACTCCTGAGTTTCGTTTGTTTTCGGAAGTTAAGTGTGATAAATATCGATGACTGAAAACTTTGTGCCCGGTTCGCGGCGTATGCCATTTGGGACGTAAACATAACGGCGAGACGAGGCTTAACAGCCGCTGCCTACACCTTCGGGTAAAAAAGGCGTGAAGTTATGTTAGTTCGCACCGGAAGCAATAAATAAATAATATTATTTTTTCTTTCAGCCATTACAGAGATGAGCCGGAACAGAAACAGACAGACAGATTGATAAAAAATGTAAAAAATAAATGTTATTTGTATGTACCGTATATCAATGTAGTAGAAGAAAGTTATATCAATATTACAGAAGGGCATTTCAATTTAATTTTTATATAAATGTATAGAAAATTAGTATACATACAACAGTCTGTACGTTCGTATGCAGTACAGACTGTTCATTTATTATATATACATATAAGCTATATTTAACTCTCATATTCACAATCTGGGCAGGGTTGACAACCGGGGCAGGGGAGGGATGCCGTTTATTACCCTCTATGAACCGCCCGGCTGCTTATCTGCCTTTCAGTTTGTACTATCAGTTTGAATTTGATCGCGACCGGCTCGGTACTCCCCCGTGTATCGGTGTGTTTAAATATTTTTATTAATTAAAATACAAAAAAAAAAAAACACATAGTCTCAATAATCTCTTATTATCTCTTACTCACAAAGAAAAGTAATTACTAATAAAATTAGGAGATTTTTTTTCTTTTGTTTGTCGCGGAAAATTGTTGTGTGTTTTTATTTTTGTTTACGACAAAAACAATCGTTAACATTTAAATATTTAAATCAATTCCAATATAATATAATATAAAAGCTTTTACAAGTAATTTCATTGTTCTAAAGATATCTAATATTTATCTATAAGGTGCGTTATTAATAAGCTTGCAGTAAGGCACGTCTTTGTGTACGGTGAGACTTGAATAAGCCAATTAGTGCTCTATGTGAGAGAATACTTACTTAGATTTAATTAATTAATATTTAGTTAGTATGTTGGTGGTTTCTAATATTTGGAGCGTCTTAATTTTTTTAAAGTACTTATTAATATTAAATAGAATGATGTCATTTTTTTTAAATTTATAAATTGTTTGTTTCTGTCTGATGCAGATCTGATTTTGTCTGTAGGTGTGAATGAAACGAAAGGCTTAATATTAAATCGGTTTCCTAGTATTGTCTGCTTTAAGAAAAGATAAGAGTAAATCGTCTTGCGTAGTATGGGCATCAAATGGAGACGGATGTAACGCGAGTCGGACTTGGAAAAGAATTGGAGGGGAGAAAGGTTTTAGAAGATATGTGAAAGATGACACGATTGGAAAGGTTTATGTTGTGGAAGGAGTGAATGATATGGGTGTATCGTAAAAAAAAAATATTGTCCCAGTCCCAAATAAAGAGAACAGGAAGACGATATATTTGTAAGTATTTCCTTAATATAGTATAGTTCCAAAATGTTTTTAAAATAAATCTTTTGAAGTGTCTGTATAAATTTGCAAATACATATTCTCCAGTTCTATAACAGAAGATTTGTTGTTTATCTATTACTATGATTAGATGGTATTGTGCAGGTTACTTCTAAGAGCTAAAAGGGATAATAATCCCCTGATATTCTACGAAGTATGCAGGTATGGACTACTGGAGTCACCCATATTGCGGAGCGAATGAGTAATAACGTGCAATCGTGTGTTGCTTAAGACCTATGGAAGTATGTCTTGGAGTCATGATCAGACCAAGATAAACTGTCAAATGATGTTTTATACATTTAAATTAGTTGCAGTAACTAATAAAATGTTTGGCCGTTCGAGCGCCATCTATCCTGTGAGCCATACATTAAAATTTCTGACCAAGAGGTTAGTATCCGCTGAAAATATTCAATGTCCAGTTTTAAAATTTTCACATATTAGACTTTTTATACATCATGAACATCATTATTCAAACCATATTTAGCATTCTCAATTACCATGCAGTGACACTATAATCTTCTGACAAAATTCATTTGATTAAAAATTTTCAACTACACTTACCGTATAGTGACATCTATTTCGTTTTAAGGTACTAACTCGAATTGCATCTGTCAATGCATTTATTGGAGTTCACTACAAAATTTCCAGAGGTCTTTACTGCTGGATAGCTCCATAGAGAATTTAATAAAGTGACATCTTTCCTTTCCGTTGGTACTAATATTAACTGAACAATTTGCATTGCAGTGATGAAAGTTTTTGATGGCAAACTACAACTAGTTTTGACTAAATTGACATCTATTATGAATGATAGTCGTTACTAATACAGAGAGAGAGAGAGAGAGAGAGAGAGAGACTATAAAGTCCCAGTAGATGTCTCGTGTATGTAATTAAAGTTTAAATTTAACGTTCAGTCCAGCAGAAGTTTAAACACATAATTATCTAGACAATTTTTTTGGTACTTAAATAGCAGTTGAGGTTTAGATATATATCGTATTTTTGCATAATATTGCTAATACTATATATTCTTTATTTAATTGAAAGTCTTTAAATTGCTCTGCTCCAAAATATACAAATATGCAGTTTAAAAAAGTAGTAAAATGGTTTTAAAATAAACTTTTTTGTATCGGAATATATTAACAAGTACAATATATACATAGCTAGCTAGCTATAATAAATCTTTTTAATATTCTTCAAGTTGTTGCATTTAACTATGGTGACAGCGAGCGCTGCGTGGCGCGGTGATAGACTGCACATCTAAGGATATACTTAGTGCCTTGTTGCTGCGATAGATGTCAGTTTTAGGGTTTTCGTCAGGTCTTGTAAGTGAACTTATTGTCGTGTAGATCGAGTTACCAGTTATTAAAGATCGCACACCGCTTCTGATTAAAGAAGTCGCGGTTTCGATTCTTGGCTCACACCAATGACTTTTCGACATCATTTTCGAAAGTTATGTATAAATATTGAAGACTGAAAATCTTTGTGCCCGGTATGGCAATAAGTTCGCCACCTGTTCCATTTCGGACCTAAATATAACGCCGAGTCGAGGATTAACAGCTATTGCCTACAACTTCGGGTAGAGAAAGGCTTCAATTTATGTAAATAAAAATAGTCTTTATTACTGATAGCAGTTACATGTAACTGCTATCTTATAATATAACTAGTAGACTAATTTTGTAATATAACTAGCTGACCCGGCGAACTTCGTTCCGCATCATCAAAAGTAATAAATGAGTAAAAATTGGTTATCTCCTATGTCCCGTTATGTTAATACTGCAATATCTTCGAAAATATTCCTTTAAATTACATGCTGTGAAGGGCCGGGATCATCTATACTACACGCACAATCTATATAAGATACGTTATTGGATGAACATTAATGTTGTAATGTTTAAATTAAAATCGCTTCGTAAATAAGCCATTATTTCTTGTAAAAAATAAAAAGGGTCATTGTGGGTTATTCCTAAGTAGACATATGCCCTCGCGGATTTTTTTGTAGACCTTTCAAAGGCGTTTAATAATGTAGAACATTGTTTTGATCTATCACTTGGAGTTCAGCCAGCGTTTGCAATTAAAGTGTTAAATCTCAAAAATTATCATTTTTTCTTTAGAACATCATAAATGAATTATAGATCAAAACCACCCCGTTGACACCCTGTAACTATTAAAAGAAACCGCACCAAAATCCGTTGCGTAGTTTTAAAGATAATAAGCATACAAGGGGACAGACAGGGGAAAGTGACTTTGTTTTATACAATGTAATGATACAATACATTTCATACCATATTTAATCTAACAATTCTCAAACTCTCAAACTCTGTTACCGATGTTGTAGATAGAATCTATGTAGTATGATCATTTTTCCGTTACATTCCGATTCTCCATGTATCTCTGTTTGCAGCTTTTCTTTACCGTGCTGTTCCACTTATCAATTTTTTTTTGTAAAAGGACTCCAAAACAACGTAGGTAAATGGAACAGAACGCCACACATCACATCACACCTCTCCTGACGCACGCTCGTCGGTTTTTAAGGCTGCTTCGGCTTGGCCGTTCTTCTGCTTATGCACTAACTATCTGCTAAGTCAATCTTGCACTTAGAATCCAGTTATAATTAAAGATTAGTTGAGAAATAAATTAAACAGCAAAATCTAATTTAAACTCCTTAGCTTATTGATATAACCAAATCAATCTCAACTTAATCAAAATTTATAAGTCTTAGAAGTCAGATAAATATACTTGGGTAGGTAAATCTCATGATACGCGCATTGGAAACGAAAACTTTTGCCCAGGGAAACTTATATTGCATTTTGATGGCGAATTTAAGAAAGTCTATATATATAACATAACAAACATAAATTCACGCCTTTTTCTACCCGAAGGTCTGCAGCGGCTGTTAAGTCTCGTCTCGCCGTTATATTTACGTCCCAAATGGAATAGGTGGCGAATCTATTGCCATATCGGGCACAAAGTTTTTCAGTCATCGATATTTTCTTCTAAGGAATCGATCCCGCGACCTCTAGATTCAGAAGCGGGTTGCTCCACCGCTAGACCACCGAGACTTTAAATCGAGATCTATATATATTTATGTGAAGAAAACCTTATTCAATTTAAAAGAAAGTGAGTTGGTTGTTTGCTAGGTAGTTAAGTACATACCTCACACCTGCGTAACATATTGCATATTTTAGAGTAGAAATTAGGGTGGCACCGGTACGATGGTGTTACATCATAAATAAACGAACTTGTCTCCTTTGGGATGTTACTATATTGTGTTCTTCGGGCATTTCGCCTACATTTATTATTAAAATCTAGTTTTAAACTTAGCTTTATCGTGTTTTCGAATAGTCATACCTTCTTAAATATTGTATGGCTAACTGAATAACCACAAATTTTGAGACACTCGCAACATTTACATCTATTTATGGTTATTAAACAAAGCGTTTCCAGAAGTCTACTGTCTCTTGGTAAAGAATTGAAGAAAGAATGCTAGTGGATGGACAGAGAAAGTGGATTACCGGGCTCCGAACGACACCATTTATTAACTTGAAAAAAACTTGCTCGTGCACTTTATAAAGATCTTGCAAAAAGGCTGATAGGTAGACCAGAGGGCTGGCCTATTCTTCGCACAAAGGAATAGCATTGCCATTCAGCGTGGCAATGCGGACAGTCTTCTGGGCACTCTGCCAGTAGACTGAGATGCGGAGAAATTTGATTTCAGATAGTCTGACAATTGTATGTATTGTAACTAATGTAATGAATTAATTTCTTTTTATTACTTGAAAAAATTGTTCACGTATACATTATTAGTTTCTGCCCGGGGTATAGCGCGCGCAAATAATAAGAATTACAAAAACCTTGCACAAAAAATGTATGACAGCGATAATAACAGTGGAGGATGTAAGAAATGAGTGTCATAATCATAGCAAATGGAAAGAAGTAGTCTCTGCCTATCTTCATTTGAAAAAGGCGTGATTTTTGGTACTTATTTATGTATGCTTGTGTCAGGATAGGAGGGGCATATACGGACTGGTTTAATATCGAAAAGGGTGTTAGACAGGGATGTGTAGCTTCGCCAGGACTGTTTAACCTATATATTGATAATTATTTAAAAGATTTGAAAGAGAGTGTGTATGGATTAAAAATGAACGATTGAATCATCAAATGCCTTCTTTACGCTGATGATCAGATCCTCCTGGCGTCATCTGAGGAAGAATTGCAGTTGATGATTAATATATTACATGGGTCTTCGAGAGAGAAGGGAATGAAAGTGAATGTATGTAAGACTAAAGCAATGGTTTTTGAAAGAGATGAAAATATGTCTAAATGCGAGAGAACAGGTGAAAGAGTTCATGTATTTAGGCACAAAGTTAACGAGAGATGGAAAGTATGAATGCGATATTGAAAGACGGGTTTTGGCTGGAAATCAAGTGAATGGGGCCCTGAACAACTTTATGAATAGCCAGAAAGTCTCCAAAAGGGCACGACTGGCTGTACACAGTGGGGTTTTGGTTCCCACGCTTATGTATGGGAGTGAATGTTGGGTATGGCAGGAGAAGCACAGAAGTAAGATTAATGCTGTAGAAATGAGGAGTCTGAGGAGTATAGCTGGAGTAAGCTTGGTGGATAAAATGAGAAACAGTGTAATTCGAGAACGTTGTGGTGTGAAAGAAGATATAGTGACAAGGATAGAGAAAGGAATGCTTAGATGGTTCGGACATGTAGAAAGGATGGACGAAAGTAGACTGACTAAACGAATTTATAAGACAAGTGTGAAAGGGCGAACCGGTAAAGGACGACTTAGGCGGACCTACCACCAACAAATCTACGATGTGTTGGTGAGGGGCCAGGTCAGGAGTGGCCACAACCGACGAGCATGTATGAACGCGATAATGAGAGTGGAGGAAGCAAGAAACGTATGTCAGGATCGTAGCAAGTGGAAAGAATTATTCTCTGCCTACCCCCATGGGAAAGAGGCGTGATTGTATGTATGTATGTATTTGTGTATGTACAAAGAAAAATGCCTGCCACCAACATTTTATGGAGAACCCGAATTCTTCAATAACAACTATTGCATTACCTAATGCAATGTTGCCTATGATTAAAGTAACTTTCTAATTGTGAAAGAATTTACGAAATCAAATCATTATTTTTCTAGTTTATCGATTATAAATGAAAAGATTGATCTCGAATCTATTGATTCGATTGATATCTAAAAAATATCTAGATTTTATAATCTTTCTTTTTATATATTGCCGGGAATATCTCACTCGCTGACAAAATAAACAAGTATAAGCTAACTTTATAAAAGCTGGATTGAACTTCACTTTGTTTTATTTTCCAAGCTTTTAAGTCCACACGGCCATTTATCTTCATTATTCTCGGTAGGATTACAGCTAAGTGCTTATCTATAGGTCTTATATAAATCTATACAGTCCCTAAGTATTTATTTATTGTTAAATTTTGGATTCGAATTTAAATTACCGATTCTGATGCGTCATCTGTTATGGGTCTATAGCCCGAATACGGAACCGCCACTCAAATATGTAAGCGCTACGCGTTTAAGTAGCTGTCACATTAGACAGAATACCTGAAATTTAAGCAGTAAGTGGCACTTTATTGATTGTCAGATTTGAGTGGCGGTTCAGTATTCGGGCGCATATGACGTAGAACGTTATTTTTTGTGCTTTTGTGTTCGGCTGTTAAAATACTTATAAATATAATTTAAAATAATAAATATAGTAATATGTGATAAATATCAATGACTGACAACGCTACGTTTGGTGCATGGTAATAAATTCCGCCACCTAGTCCATTGGCGACTTAAAAATTAAGTCCCAAAGCGGCTGATAACCCACGTCCACGTAAATAACGCGTGAAATTAAAGAAGTTAACGTACTCTTCTTTCTCATGGGATGAGGGGCAAAAAAAAACTATTTTTTTTTGTTTTATTTTATTAGTTACAAGAGTACATTGTATACATGAGGTTATTATTCACTGTCTTACAAAACTGCGCAAACAATATGTCTGTGGGATCCTTATTTGATTTTAAAGACATTATTCATTGATTTTATTTAAACAAATTATAGACACATTTCAATTTCATTATCAATTCATTAAATGTTTTATATATAACAAAAACAATAATAACAACGATAATAATTATGTAGATACATATATCCACATACACATATATATATATATATATGTATCTATATATATATATATATATATATATATATATATATATATATATATATAGATACATACACACACACACATACACTTTTCGATTTCACTATCAATTCATTAAGAAAGAATATATTATTATTTAAAATAATAACAATATTATTAACGATAATAATGATGTACATGTATATTCACATATAAATTGATATATTAAGGCAACTACTATTTAGGGCAATTCATCGATTAAATATGTTCTTCAATCTTTTCTTAAATTTATTTTTTTTACTTCGTGCCTGATGACCGTGACCTTTTGGCAAAGTGTTCATTATATAAGGAATACGTTTACTCAATGTTCTATCTCCGTACACATTCGTCACTTTAGGAATGACATATTGACCGTCAGTCATCGCCCGCGTGTTATACGTATTAAATATAACCACTAACAGTGAGTTTCGCTCGTAATTATTACTGACCAACAAGTATTTATGTTTCACACTAACTGGAAGTACTTTACAGATTTTAAACAATTTAAAGTAGATCTCTTTATATTTATTTCTAATTCTCTTCTTAACAAGTAGTTTTATGAATCTCACTTGATCGCCTGATGTTAAGCGACTAACGCTGCCCATAGACTCTTACAATAGAAATAGTGTTACCGTTGCGTTGCCAGCCGCTTCTATCCCTTCTCATAAATGGGATACGGTTTGACCCGTGGAAATTTTTCCCCAAAGGAAGCATAGCATGAGGCACCACTTTATTTTTGAGAGTTCGTCGTTTGGCACCGGTTGAGCTGGCCCATTGCGTGGCTCGTGATATTTATCTTATAATTGATTCGCAAAAAATAATTGGATAAGGTTTTTATTTATTACCTAAATTTTCTTAAAGAAAACATTTTCCTCAGTTTACCTTTCTTTTATGAAGTCTCCTCAAGGTCGATCAAGATCATTGTTTGATCAATTCTCTTCATTTGCGTTGAAACAATGTAACAGATTTTTTAAATAGCCATCGTGAAATTGTTATGGCAAGAATCAGTAAAAACAAACACAATTGCGACTCCAATCGCCTTAAGGACTAATTAAAATATATTGAAACTAACATAACATAACTTCACGCCTTTTTCTATCCGAAGGTGTAGGCAGCGGTTGTTAAGCCTCGTCTCGCCGTTATGTTTACGTCCCAAATGTAATAGGTGGCGAACCTATTGCCATAACGGGCACAGAGTTTACAGTCATCGGTTTTTTTTCACACAACTTCCGAAAAGAACTTCGAAAAGTCATTGGTGTGAGCCAGTGTGAGGATTCGAACCTGCGCCCTCTAGATTCAGAAGCGGGGTGCTCGACCACTGGGCCACCGAGACCAAACTGAAAACTGATATAACTTATATTGAAACTTAAAATTGGAAAATTGTCACTTAAATGTTGTCATTATTACCACAAAAGGGTATTTCTTTAACTGGATCGGAAGCTCAACTATGTCATGAGACATTAGGGACTAATGGCTGGTTTCAGATATTGATTTTAAATTTGTGTCAGGTGTTAGGATTTACGACCTTTGGAACATTTAACAACTAGTTCTGACAAGTGCATAAGGGTTCCGTAAGGTTGAACCATGTCCGTACTGAGACTTAATCATCGTTATAACCAGTAAATTATTAATTAACCCAATTTTCTTTAACACAGGTGTAACATAGTTGATCTTCAAAATATAATACAGAATACTAGTGTAAATGATAAAAATATATACATATATTAAATATATAGATATAAAAATATAAATTAGTGAGCAATAATAAAAAAAATTGGAATTGTTATAAACGAAACTGTAACATATCTATTAAAAAAAAAAAAAATTATATAGTGCAGTGCACAAAATGAACGCAGTTATAGAAAATATAACAATGACTTTTGAATACTTTTTTACTTGAACTTTATATTTATTGTGAAGTGAATTAAAACATAGTGACGCTAGACAAATATATTTAAATATACATATATATATATAATTAAAAATATATATCGGTTTTATAACCGACAGTTTTATGTAATATAAATAAGTTAGAAAAATGGTTTGTGTAAAATGTGACGTGTACACCTAAACAAAAAAATAAACATGTTGAGCCGCTGGAAGAGTAAAGACAAATCGGAAAAGACATCGAAGTCTTCTAGTTCTAGTGGGAAGAAGAAGAGGAAAGGACGAGAGAATGGTAAGTGTTTTCCTTTTAACACAGCTTAGTCATAATTTATTCTTATTGGAGTTGAGTAAAGTAAATTTATACATCGCGCTATTCCTGGAAAAACGGGGTAAGGGGCCGTCCATTAATCACGTGAGGTTAGAAAGGGGGGGGGGGGGTCAGGCAAAAATCACGAAATATCACGAGGGGGTAGGGGGGCTGTAGGAAGATATCGCGTGTATTTATTTTTTCCTCCTTAATTTTAGAATAAAATAAGATTAAACTTTATATTAGTAATCGATATTTGTCACACATTGATTCCGAAAAAAATTTCGTTAAGTTATTGGTGATGATAATGTTTGGTGAATGGTGTGAGCCCAGTATCGATGCCACGACTTTCTGATTCGGAAGAGGGCCGCACAGGGCCGCACGAGTACTCGACTAGCGAGGCGAGATTGATGAATTAAAGATAATACTCTAAAAATCTTAAAATTCCCTGTAGGTACTAAAAATACACGTGACGATAGGGGGCGGGGGGGGGGGGGGGGTAATATCACGACGTATCACCAAGGGGGAGGGGGGGTCAAAAAAAGGAAAAAAAAAACATCACGTGATTAATGGACGGCCCCTAAGTGATTTTCACCAATTTTGTAGGAGCTTAAAAAACTGTCCCATATCTTACTTAGGATAAGATAGATATAAGATATATAGAAGATGAAATTTTCTCTTAGGAACTTTTTTCTAGAAATAAGTTTCAAAGAGAAAATCGTAGGTCCCAGTTACATTTAATTACACTTGCTAATTTATAGGAATAGGAATATTTTGATGTTCTTCAAGATAACAAAATAAAAACACTGTTACTTCTGTATTCCACGAAACATAAAGGATATTTTCAGGGGTAACTACAATTATGGGCTTTTTAGTTATGGATCACATTATTATTTTTTTTCCTATAAATCGCAAATACAAAATTACTCAACACTAGGTATGAAAAGTTTCTTGTAATAAAAAGCAGCAACTACACGTTATACATTGTGGAGTTTTGCTGGGTGTAAAATACGTAAATTATATTTATAAATATATAGTAGTCTCGGTAGTCCAGTGGTCCACCACAGGTCTTCTGATCCAGAGGTCGCAGGTTCAAATCCTGGCACTGGCTCACACCAATGACTTTACGAAATTGTTTTCGGAAGTCATGTGTGATAAATATCGATTGAAATCTTTATGCCCGGTATGGCAATAGGTTCGCCACCTATTCCATGTGTGGCGTAGACGAGGCATAACAGCCGCTGCCTACATCTTCGGCTAGAAAAAGAGTTATGTTATGTTTTATACTAAGCTATTAAGATACCCAATGTTTTATACATTATAGTTTGACTTCTAATTTAATTATAGTAGATAGAAGTACGAGGTACGGCTGGTATTTTAATAATTTTCTAATTTAAATTCTTTCCACTGGCAAATTGAAATAACATTTAAAAAAAAATCTGATACTTCAAGAACTTCGCGGAGATAGCTCCAGTTTTTAATAAATATCAGTTAGGTTGGCTCTCAAAAGTTTATGGAGCTTCGTCTTATTAAAATTCAAAATGCTAAATAATATATATATTGCATACTATATTTTTATGCTAATATACTGAATCATTATCTTTCTGCCCGGTTCCCACCATTTGGAGTTGGCACAATAGGTTTCCCTTCAATTATTAATCATGTCGTCTTTCACACAATCCGTTCATGTTTTTATTAGCTTTTTATTAGCTTCACCTGTATGTTTGTTTGTAGGTTTGTATGTTTGTATGTTTGTATGTTTGTAGGTTTGTATGTTTGTATGTTTGTTTGTAACCGACATCTTTTTTAGTTTCCGGTGATTGCCACTAGATGGTGCGATTTGTGAACTATGAAAGTTCTAGACTAGAAAACCGAACTAAAAAATAGAAAATAAATAATAGTTTAAAAAAACTAAAAAACACGCTTTTTATAGAAAACCGAACTAAAAAATAGAAAAATAAAAAAAATTATTTTATTTTAAAAAAAGCGTGGGGTGCATGGTGTCAATAGTTATAAATATTTTATTGACAGATATGAGTAGAGTGATTATCATTTCGTTAATATCTAAAAAGCACCCCACGCTTTTTTTAAAATAAAATATTTTTTTTTATTTTTCTATTTTTTAGTTCGGTTTTCTATAAAAAGCGTGTTTTTTAGTTTTTTTAAACTATTATTTATTTTTAGATCCTATTCTTCTCTCATACTATCCCACATCTGGTTCTTAATTGATGCGAGCCATTTTTATATACATAATATCTTTTATGCTTCATCATTTGCCTTGTTGTTTTGAGGTCCACTGCTGGTCTCCCACATAGAGCGCCACAACTGCCGGTCCGCTCCATCATGGGGGGTTTTTGCCGTAATCGCCACGCTTGTCAGGCGGGCTTTCGATCGCAGTAGGCTGTATTTGCTTCAGAGAGAATGCTGCTGCCCATTCTTCTAGCTTTTATGCTTATATCTTTAAAACTACGCTACGGATTTTGATGCGGTTTTTTATAGATAAAGGGTGTCAACGGGCCGGATTTTATTTATAATTCATGTATATAATATTAAAGAAAAAGTGATAAATCCAAAACTTCCTTATTTATTACTTTTGATGCGGAACGAAGTTCGCCGGGGCAGCTAGTTAAGTATTGAATATTCTATTGTAAAAAAAGTATAAACTCTAGACACACAAGTACTTTTGAAATTGCCGTAGATTTAAATGGGTAAAAGCTAGTAAATCCTCTTTTCTGCACATATGTTCTATTTCACTTCTTTTTAAATGCAGCTGCTCTTATACGGCTACGCTTAAAACGTTGATCGCCTTAGGACACCATTATTTTCGAGCAATACTTTTTTATTTTTATTTTTATTTTTTTTGTAATATTTGTTTGTAAATCTCCTTGGGAAAACTAATTGATAGTCTAAAGTTAAAATGTTAACTTGTTATTTATCTGGTATTAGTCTCGGTGGTCAAGTAGTCAAGTTTTTCTAAATTAAGAACTCATGGTTTCGATTCCTAGCTCACACCAATGACTACTCCGAATTCTTTTCTTCACCGAAACATTGTATGTTAAATTCCCAAATATACACCGGATATTTGAAAATGTATCATACATTATCATTTGATGATTGATATTCAATCATTAAATGAGTCGAATCAATTCGAGCAGCAAACATCCAATCGTTATGCAGTACGTGTTTCATTGTAAGAAATTCTGACTACTACATTACTTTGTTTCTGTTGTTATGGTTTAATAAACATACTTCACGTTAATCCATTTGCGGGTAGGCAGATAGAATAGAGCACCACAGGGCACGATTGTTGCACGCCTCCCTCGCTTCTTTGACTTTCATAACTCTTGTCATACTCGTTGGTTTTTAAGGCTTCTTAATATTATCCTCTTGGTTCTATTTAAGATTAAATTAATTACTGAACTCCACACGCCTACAAATATTTTGTTTGTTACTTAGTTTTGTTAGATAGGAACATGTTTACAAAATATTTCGAAAATTAACTATATTTAAGAGTCGTTGCAGCATGTCCTGAATGAAACCAGACGAGCCTGTTCAGCAGTTCTGGGGTTTTTAGAGTTAAGAGCCTGGCTCTATATATATTGTATATTCTTATGTAATTATAATGATAGTATTTATTTCTTAGATTTTAGCGAATCAAATTCATAACATTAAAACAACGTTTTAGGATTATATCGCGTTTATTTATTACTTATTTTTATTTATTTCCCTACGTTTCGAACTTATTACAGACATCATTTTCAAATGAGAATGTTCTCTGTAAAGAGTTCGAAACGTCATATAATCCTAAACGCGATATAATCCTAAAAAGTTGTTTTAATGTTATAACGATAGTATTTAAATTATGTGATGAAATATTTAAATATTTTGTTTCAGAAGAAGACTGGCATGGAGACGTTTCGAGAATGGATGGTGAGTGATCTGATGATATACCTAGTTGTTTAATGATTTATTTTACAAGACTTTATTGAATTTGAATTAATTATTTTATTTAGCCTTTCACCGCCGTTTGACTGTTGTCTTTTTTCATATCTTTTCGAAAGCTATGTGTGATAAAAATCATGTATGACAAAAATTTGTCAAGTCGGGTACATCGACATTTGCGATATTAGGGGCTCGTTCCACATAAAGCCCTCAACGACCGCGACCGCGACCGCGGAAATTGCCGTTCCACTAACGTAAAAACGCCGCAGGCGTTGTGGGCGAATGTTGTAAGTGGAACGCAAAACTTGAGCGCTGTGTGCTAGCAAAATGTCCGAGCGGCTCGGAAAATTCATCAAGTTCTGATGACATGTGCCATTTTTTATTGAAAGCCCACCAAGACCTACCAATATTTTGCGGGCGAAGTGGGCGCGATGCGATCGCAAGCAGTGACGTCATCTATGACGTCACCGATGATGACCGCTTGCAACGACCACGGGCTTTATGTGAAGCGCTACTGTGGGCGTTACGGGCGTTGTGGGCTATTAGTGGAACGTACCCTAAGTTGTACTCAACAAATGGGCGTGCCGAAGCGTAACTAATGCAGAATAGGTTTCTGTTACTACATCTATTCTCCCTACCGTCTCTTTACATTTTTCAATTATTTTTTACTATCTGAATATTTAAATGTGGAATAGATATTCTAATTCCCTGATCTAATTCGGAGCTCGTAAGTTAAGTGAGAGTTTTCTTAATTTTTAAAATGGCATTCATTAATGCAACGCACGTTTTATTACGTTGTTCTACTGTAAACAATGTAATAATGTAAACAATTCTGGTAGAGCCACTTAGTTCAACTGGTGAAATACCGCGGCCTCTCAAAATATAGACGTAAACTAGCTAATGCCGCATTCGTTCGGTGAGAGAAGTACCCGGAGCAACTCAGCCATCACCGTCTTTACCCATTCTACTCCATTAAAGGCCGGCAACGCAACTTTAACACTGTCTGTTTTGGAGATGTCCATGGGCGGCGATAGTTGCTTACCATCGGGTTACAAGCTTCATTGTATGCCCTTCTATTTTGTAAAAAAAAACAAATTTATAGAGACGTTTTAAGAGTAACTTAATAATTCCACATACATATACATAATACCTTTTTAGCTTAAATGCGAATGTGAGTTGTTTGTTTGTTGCCTTCACACGCCTGAACTGTTCGGTATCCAAACTACGGTTTATATTTAAGTTTGAGTGTAAATTTATAATATTACTAGTTGACCCGGCGAACTTTGTTCCGCATCAAAGTTATAAATAAGTAATTTTTATTTATCACTTTTTCTTTATTACATTATACCTACAAACCACCCCGTTGACGCCCTCTATCTATTGAAAAAAACCGCATCAAAATCCATTGCGTAGTTGTAGAGGTCTAACCATATAAGGTGACAGACAGCGGAAAGTGATTTTGTTTTATACTATGTAATGATATAGGTATATATATTATTCGATATACCTATTCCATTTAGGACGTAACATAAGGATTCGGCGACCTTAATAGCAGTTGTCTACACCTTCGAATTGAAAAGAAAGGCGTGAAGTTATGTTATGTTATACTATTTATAATAGAGGGCAAAAAGCTTGCGTTTATTGCTAAGCGAAATATAATAAAATTACATAAATGCAGCGAAATTATTATAAAATTGTTTAGTGTAACATGTATTCTTAAGCTTTTACAAGAAGTACAGTGGATTTTTTAAAATATTTATATATTCTTGCAATCGCTTTAACTCCTCACAATATATAGGTACCAGGTATAGTGGCTTAAGGGGTACATTCCTCTGCAAAACTAGCCAACTTAATAAATTTCAAGTTCAAAATGCATTCCACATTTGTGAATACAGCTAAGGTCGTGAGAAGCCCTCAATTATACCAAGAGGTGACCAAACAAGCGGGTCACCTCTTGGTAAGCAACGATCGCCGCTTATGGACCGACACCCGCAAAACAGACTAAAAAAAGTGTTACGTAGCATGAGCCAATTTACGTAGATATTCTGAGCGGTTGTAGTATTTCACCGGTCGAGTCGACCCATTTTGCAGCGAACTGCGTGGCTTTACCACTGTCCAAAATTTTATCCTGTTTCATTTGTTTTCTAATCAATTTTAATCACAAAATTTCTGAATAAGAAATAAGAAACAACGATTTCAAGTGTTTTTACGCCACTACAAAACAATAGGTAACTGAAAATTATTCTAAGTAATATACCTAGCTTAAAAAACTGTAATACTTGAATTTGAATTCACATATCAGATGGATAATCAGATAATCATCTTCCTGCCCTGTTCCCATTATTTGTGGTCGTCACAGCAGGTCTTCTTTTCCACCACTTCCATATCATTCGCATCTTCCACAACACTCTTCATAATCATGTCGTCTTTAATACAATCTATTTATATTATGTTAGGTCTGTCTCTTCTCTTATTTCTTAGTCTCATTACATGTCCATACCACGCAAGGCAAAATTCCTCTCATGTTGTCAGTTAACTTTCAAGCTTCCTCTTATATAATTATTGCTTATTTTATCCATTTCAGTTACCCCATAAATCCATCTCAACAGTCGCATATCAGATGCTTTGTATTAAAGAATATTTGTAACTAAATAAGCATTGAAATAAAAATTGTCGGAAAGTATGTAAATTGGTATGCGCAATATTTAAGCATGTTGTTATTAATGGCTAAAGTCTCGGTAGTCCAGAGGTCGAGCTCCCCGCTTCTGATTCAGAATGAATCGCTCACACCAATGTTTTCTCGAAATTCTGATAAATATCGATGACTGAATACTTTCTGCCCGGTGTAATGGTACCTAATAGGACCGCCACCGTTTGGGACGTTACTTATCGGCGAGTTGAGGCTTCAGCAGCCGCTAAAATGCGTGAAGTTACGTTACATTTAAGTAAGGTAAATACTTATGTTTTATTTCTGTTTAAATATAACTAAATCCGTCAGCGTTTAAAATACCTTATTCTGCTCACGTAATAATAGACAATGTCGTCTTAAACTAATATGTTTCACTTTACTGAGGATTTTAAGCCAATACGCAAACAAATGAGATATACGGTAGAAATGCGGCTACCGTATAAAATATTTTAATACACAAGTAGTTCTAATGCGAATATAATATTAAAAATATTATATACTGATGTCAATCTGGTTAGTCATAGCATTTTCCCGAAAAGATAAAATTACATACATACATAATTTCACGCCAAATCCCTTGCGGGGTAGGCAGAGAGAACAGAGCGCCATAGGGCACGATTCTTACACGCCTCACTCGCTTCGTTGACTTTCATAACTCTTTTCATGCACGCGCGTCGATTTTTGAGGCTCTTAACATCACCTTCCTCTAGAACACGTTCTATTTGGTCGAAATTATTGGTGGGATAAAATTATTGGACATAAAATAATACAAATTAAGTACTCGTAAGAAATTACATGTTCCGTTGGTTCGGACATGTAGAAAGAATGGATTATAATTAGCTAAGCAGTTATACAATGCAAAAGTAAGACGGATGTAAGAGTTGGGCACGGCCATGACACAGTTTCCAATAGATCCTGGTGGAAGGTGACGTCAGGAGCCTTAAAAATTGACGAGTGTTTAAGACGTATGAAAGTAAAGGAAGCGAGTGAGGTGTGTAAGAATGGTAACTTATGTCGCTTTGTTCTTTCTGCCTATCCCGCAGCGGACGTGAACTTATATATGTATCTGCATTACACTTACAAATAGCAAAATGGGTGTAATTAGAATCTAATATCCAGTGATTTATCCCTTGAAGGTCCGATTCAGGGGGCACACCAATCACATCTCAGTATGCTTCCCAGAACTTTTGTGTGATAAATAACGACGATTGACGAGTTTGTGTTTTTGTGTATGGCTACAGGTTCTGCCACCCATTCGATTACGTAACGGGCGTAACAATTCGACGAGATAAGGCTTGAAAGCCGCTGCCTACACCTTCGGGATGAAAAAGGCGTGAAGTTATAAAAAAGAAACTGTTTCGATTAGGAAAATTGGGAATCAAATACAATACCGTGTCTTCAAGCATTATACATGCGTGTGTGTGTTTGAGTTATTATTAGAAATTGTGTTGATTTCTAGCTGCGCTCAGTCGTACATCTGGCTCCGTTTAACGCTTCATACAATCAAACACGCTTCCTTAATTCTTATGTTTATTGAAATGTTTAAAGACTACAGTTTTTAATCTTTTTGTACTGCTAAGGCGTAGTCAGTATCTGTGACGTCTTTTTTATTAAAATTTACTTTAAAAGAAATATTAGCACAAGTTCGATTTGGTGTTTAGAAAAATGTAGTTTGATTGTTAAAAACTTTCAGTGTTAATATGTGAAACAGACTAATATTTAAGGTTAATTTGAGTGTGTGTGGTTTTTTTTCGACAATATGATGTTGTTTCGAGGATTCAATAAAATCAAAACTGTATCAGTGTTTCGGAAATTTGAACATGATCAATATATTATTATGGAATCACAAAAAGTGTAAAAACATCAGGAAGGTAATGAAAATGTTTAAATAACCTATTATAGATAATGAAAATGGTATCGGTTCTGAGAACTTAGTTCCTATTCTTTGAATTTTTACTAACATCTCTAGATTTTCTTAGTTTGTTGGATCGACTCAACTGGTGGGTAACGATAGCCGAGCTTTAGTCTAGCCGTATAAATGCTAGTTCTCTTGGGCAGCAGTACAGCAATAAAAAAACAGTATTACTAGTAAACACACTTATTTAATGGTAGAAAGTTGTAGCTGAGACAGACATCTATGAATTATCAATGCATCTGATCTGTACAAAGCTGTTGCTACTGGTTACCAAATTGCGAAATACTCCTCGTTTTTTCTGTTTGTGACATGAAGAAATATACGTGGAGCAGAATGTAAGCTATGGTTTGTCTTCAGTTTCAAAGAAACATGTTGAATTGATGGCTACGTTATCCTACTGTTGATAGAATATAATTCATTTTTAATTAATATCTTGTATTAAAAAAATAAGTTATAGCGAAACGCCTAATTGTGGAATCGCGTGACAGACTGACCTATTTTAATGCACAGAGAAAAACTCATGCCCATCAGCATGGCAATGACAGGGCAAACAGGCGTCTGAGCTCATCTATCGTCGACAGCAATGCCGAGCAATTATTTCATGGCTCATGCTTTTATTTGGTATTGTATTATTTTAATTGCACATATAAATTAATCAGCATCCCGATTCTGAAGCATTAGTCTCGGTTCCGAATCCTCAGGCTCACTCACCAATGATTTTTGGAGCACATTATGGTACAAAAGTAGTGAAGTTAAAAGAAAAACATATAATTGTTATTATTTACCCAGTTTTTTTTTCCTATACAATGTAGAATGTTACTAAAAAATGTTTTTGAAAATTTCAGTGAACACCAAACAAATTTAAATGCATTCCGATTGGCGTTGTCAGGAAAACTAACTTACAGTTTACATTTAAATGTAGCATCGTACTCGTGATAACTTTCGCTTTAGTAAATTTAAATAAATTGGAGTATAAATTTCGGTGAACCGAGGTAATTAAAAGACAATTATCTCACTTCAATAATTTAATCCTTACTACCCTCTAAAACTTAACAATTCGACTTTTCCTCTTTTGGAAGACTTTGAAGTAAGTGCTTCGTCTCTTTTCGTATTTTCCGCTGTTTCCTCTAAACTATGCGAATATAAGAACTTTGTTCCTACAAACTTTCTTAAGAATGTTGACAGCTCGTTAAAAGCTTTTATTTTAACCCTTTAGAGCGTTATAATGTCAGACACTTAACACCCAAATAAACTTATAAGTATATGATGTTAATGTAAAAGTTCCTCCAGACCTTCTCCTACGGCTAATTTTTAATCTTCTATTAAAAATTACCATGAAATCGCTGACATTGTTTGCTTCAAAATATATTAATTGCAAATAAAAGATAATTTTAAGATACTTGTGTACCAACTTTAGTATTCAAATCTATCTTAAATTTTAAACTCAGATCTGTGTCTCTCCTCGGTAGACCGCACTGCAAGTTTTTGCGTTTTTTTTTGTTATGTTTGTGTCTCTTAAACTCTGTCTTATGACTGCTTGACATGGCATCATAGACCAGGGTTGATAATTATTAAAACCAAAAAAATAATAGTAGGATGAAACCCATTAGAAAAGGAGGAGAATATTACAAAAATGAAAGGAAAAATAATTTACGAGTGATCTGACGTCGGGAAGGGGGTGAATTTTTAAGGCTAAAAAACGGTTTTTCTCGATTTCCGGCAAAACTAAACGTCCTATGGAGAAAAGTCAAAGGGCAAAGTTATAGGCAATAAAAAGATCTAAAACTTTTATATTGACTCTTTTTTCAAATAACCTCAAAATTTATCATCTTTAGCCTGTTGCAGTCCACTGTTGGACATAGGCCTCTCCCAATGTGCGCCACAACATCCGATTTTCTGCCTTCCGCATCCAGTCTTTTCCAGCAGCCCTTCTGAGGTCGTCTGACCATCGGGCTGGTGGGCGTCCTACACTACGCTTACCAAGTCGCGGTCTCCACATCTTCTTGCTCCATCTACCATCGGTCCTTCGACAGATGTGTCCAGCCCATTGCCACTTCAGCGAGCTTATTCTACGAGCTTTGTCGGTTAAAATTTATGTGAAATATTTAAAAAAAACAATTTTTTGGTTTTTTATGTTTATCTTGTACAAAAATTAATTGTTTTTTTTATTTTTTACAAAAATTAATTGTTTTTACGAAATTTTGTGAAAATTTACCTTTTTATATCCCAAATACGCTGTAATTTATTTGTTTAAAAATATTTATTTGTTCGCCTAATTTTGAATTAATATCGATAAAGCACCCTAATTTTCAATCGAAAATTCACCTGTCAAAATATCAGCTTTTTTTAAAAAAGTTAGTATGTTTTCTGTTCATTGAAATCTCTACTTTCCGATGGCGAAAAAAAAATTACTGTAGTAAATCTTCACAGAAAATGCAAATCAAAATCGAAAAAAACTTTTGACGTGACACGCCTGCTCGTTTGCCTTGCTATCCCATAAAAAAGGTATATATAACAGTTACATATTAAGACAGTCTCGGTGGCGCAGTGGTCGAGCACACGGCTTCTGATCCAGTGGTCCGGGTTTGATTCCAGACACTGGCTCACACCAATGACTTTCCGAAATTGTTTTCGGAAGTTATGTGTGATAAATATCGATGACTGACACACTTTGTGCCCGGTATGGCAATAGGTTCGCCACCTATTGCATTTGGGATGTAAACATAACGGCGAGACGAGGCTTAACAGCCGCTGCCTACACCTTCGGGTAACAAAAGGCATGAAGTTATATGTATTAAGAAATATTCGGCTAAAAATCAACGCAATTATATAATATGTTTAGAACCTAATCGTGTTAAAATTTAAAAAAGTAATTGCACCTGTGTTGCAGGTGTTATACATGTCTCACTTGCTCATCTGGCCCATATCACTCATAAGAAATGAAGTTACGAATTGAAAGGTTTTGGGAATTTTTTTAGACAAGAATATGTTCCAAACATTGTATTGTATTTTAATAAAGATATTTATAATATTTATAAATTTCTGAAGGTCTCTATTTGTTTTTTACTAATTAATATAGCCTATATTACTGCAAGCTATTGTAGCTTTCTAAAGATAAAAGATTTTTATAATCCGGCCAGTATTTGTTGAGTTTACTTAAATCAATCAAAATTACACCGTCTTCATCTTTTTAGTATTAACTTATTTAAATAGACTAGTAGTCCTTGACGGTTGAGTGTTGACCACCGGAGGACTATTAATATTATTATTTGCAAATAAATTCATTTAAAAATTTGAATAGAATTAAGGTTCTATCATCAAATACTATACTTCTATAACTACAGTGGTAGAGCCAAGCAGTTCACTGCATAAATGGGCAGGCTCGACCGGTGGAATACCACGACCTCTCAGAAGAACGACGTAAAGTGGCTGAACCGCGTTTGGTTCGGTGAGAGAGGTACCCGGAGCCCCACTTCCCTTGCCCATCCTTTCCTATCCTACTCCCTTAAAAGTCGGCAACGCAACAGTAACACTATATGTGTTGCTGGTGTCCATGGGCGGCGCAGGTAGCTTACCATCAGGTGACACGCTTGCTCGTTTGCCTTCCTATCTTCTCATAAAAAAATTCTCTCTTTCACGATGGAGCTGTCATTTTCTTTTCACTTTAGAATAATATCTACAATCTCTTGAAAAACTTTTCGTTGGCAGCAGTCTAAAGGATTTGAATTTATTAATAAAGATAGGTACAAAATGAAGAGTTTTCAAAGAGACAGCATTTAAATTATTTTGGAAGAATAAAATAACACTTATTTGGAAGTAATTATAGCAGTCAGACATATAATAAAATGATGTGATCAATTTTTTATAGATATCTATTGTAGTACATAATTTTGTTGTATAACCAATAATATTCCCAGCGCACGCGATGTAAGGAATTTCTTAATTTACACACTGTGTTACATTATTAGCGTTTTAATAAGGATCCCTAACTTTTTTTGGAAATGTAATATAGCTTATGTTTACAGCAGATGGTGTAGCTTCCCACCGCTGAAAGAATTTATCAAACCCGTCAAGTAATTACGGAGGCTATTCTGACCCTGGTCTTTTCCATTGCTTGGATTGCACTTTGGACTCTGGTGAACCCAAGTATTGTCCATAGTTATGAAAATCTTGTGGATCCAAACTATCCTGTGATACTGTTCAGCGGATGCATTTATTTTCCACCGAAAGCAGTCTAGGTATCTGGCAGAGGCCTTAGAAAATCCAAGATCGTAGGAAATTATGTTCTGTGTTTGTTCATAGGAAATGCCTATTGCTTCTGCTATCTCTGCAATTGTCAATTTCCTGTCATTCAAAATCAGGTCTAATATTTTATTACATTTTATTTACAGTATTTAGTCGATAAATTGGTTACGTTATTTATCGCCGTTTATTTAGTTAGTAGGTACTGTTTTTATCTGCTTAAAAGTTTTGTCGTTTGTGTTTGGTTAATTTTTTGAGAGCCGTAGTTTATAAATAAATTTAAATTAACATTATAAAATACCATGATTTCATAAAAATATAATTAAGAACAGAAAAAATCTTTTCAAACTATAGAATAACAGTGGCAGAGCCAGACAGTTCGCTGCATAAATGGCCAGCTCGACCGGTGATATACCACGACCTCTCAGAATATCGACGTAAAGTAGTGTAGTGAGAGAGATATTTGGACGCCCACCCCGTCACTTCCATTCGCACTCCCTTAAACGCCAGTAACGCAACTGTAACACTATCTGTTTTGCCGGTCCCCGTTAGTTACTTACTTTCAAGTGACCCGCTTGTTCGTTTGCCTCTTATGTTAAAAATATTGTTAAGACAACAAAATGCTTTCAGGCAGCTAGTGTAATATACAAATTAGAAGATAATAAAATTATCTAATTTTGATTAAACAATGTACCGAGAGTTGGTATACAAAAATCAAATAAAATAACTCCTTAGTCTTAGTCATTGAATAACGGAGTATCACGTATTAAAAACCTCATTTATTCGAAACGAGAGCGGTCTGTTTGTTATTCGACACAGATGATGAGTACTATAGTCGGGTCAATTTAATAGGTAACATTTGACGTCTGTCAATTTTATTATTTTAGTGAGATGATCTGCACAAAAACATCGATTAAAGTGAATGAATCGATACATACATGAAATATTTTAAAAATCTTTAGTTGGGTTCCCGCCACAATATTATGTTTTCTTTAATTTTCTAATGATTAGGAGTGATTAATTGATTAATGCCCAACACTGACCACAACGTGGTTACTAATTTACAGTGATATTTTTTTAAAAGTAATCGATGCATTTGATTCTAGTTATCAGCTCTCAATTTTTAGAGTAACATCCCTACTGTTTATAAAGGTTAAAGATAAGACGACGCAACATGGTAACGACGTTCAGTTTGTTACATCAGTAATTATTTGTTATGCTTAGAATGATTTTTAAGTGAAAGCAAACAGTGAAATTTCTTGTATCGGTCATTACTACTATAAATTGGGATTTTCATTGAAAAAAAAATTGACAAGTAAAGCAAATCCTTGCAGTCCTAACAAAACGAAAAAATATGTTATTTCATGCCCGCCGTTACAAGTTTACGTTGATGAATTTTCATGAACTGTCAAATGTTGCTTATTAAAATGACCCGACTATAGTCTATTGCTCTGTTGTAAAACACAAACCCTGAGGCGTTTTCAAATACCTGTTCGCTACACTAGCAATAAAATGTTATTGCGTTGCGATTGTTATTACAGATTCTTCAGATACATATTTTTTTTGCTTATTTTCAATCTATAGTTTAACAGTTGCAGAGCTACTAAAATTGCTGCACTTTCGATTTCCTCACTATCCAATTTTAAAGGCGGACAATGCAACTGAATGTTACAGTTACATTTGTGTTGTAGGTTTCCCTGGGTGCTATAGTCGCTTACTATGAGTTGACCACTTCCCTTGTTTGCCCCTTAATCTGTCAAAAATTTGATACTAATTCATTTTTCAAAAGAAAATTTTAGTTACATCAATTCACTAAAAAATATATTAAATTACTGGCTTTCCTGAATGGAACGACTCAGAGCGAGGTAACGCCGCATCGAAGTAACGTCACTCAAGTCATGTTTTTTCTTGCGTGGAGCCAGCTATAAGACGTTGTCACGTCTAAAATATTTAATTGTCTTAAGCCCAAATACTGAACCGCCACTCAAATATATAAGCGCTACTTATGCGTTTAAGTAGCTGTCACATTAGACAGAATGCGTAAAATTTTAGGAGTAAGTAGCACTTTATTGACTGTCAGATTTGAGTGGCGGTTCAGTATTCGGGCGTTAATCATCCTTTTAATTAAGTAATAAAATTGCGCCCCCGTAAAAAATGGTACCAACCTTTTAAACTGTGACTTTTATGAACTTACAAATATACTAGCTGACCCGGCGAACTTTGTTCCGCATCAAAAGTAATAACTGATGTCCCGATATGCTAATACTGCAATATCTTCGTAAATATTTGTTTAAATTGCATGCTGTAAAGGGCCAGGATCATTTATATTACATGCACAATCTATTTAAGACAATTAATTGGATAAAAATTAATACTGTAATGTTTAAAATCTCTTCGTAAATAGGCCATTATTTCTCGTAAAAAGTAAAAAAATAACAACGGTCATTGTGGGTTATCCCTAAGAGATAGACATATGCCCTCGCGGACTTTTTTGTAGACCTTTTAAAGGTGTTTAATATTGTAGTACGTTGTTTTGATTTATCACTTAGGGTTCGGGCATCGTTTGCGATTAAAGTTCTAAATTTTAAAAAATTATCACTTTTTTTTACTACACTATACATGAATTATAGATCAAAACCACCCCGTTGACACCCTCTAACTATGAAAGTGGTGGTTTTAAAGATATGCGGATATAAGGGGACAGACAGCGGAAAGTGACTTTGTATGTTGTGTTTATACTATGTAATGATATAATAAATTTTAATAGTCTCGGTGGCCCAGTGGTCAAGCACCCCGTTTCTGAATCCAAAGGTTGCGGGTTCGAATCCTGACACTGGCTCACACCAATGACTTTTCGAATTTATGTGTGATAAATATCGATGACTGAAAACTTTGTGCCCGGTATGGCAATAGGTTCGCCACCTATTCCATTTGGGACGTAAACATAACGGCGAGACGAGGCTTAACAGCCGCTGCCTACACCTTCGGGTAACAATGGCGTGAATTTATGTTATGTTAACTATTAGCTGGCAATATTGCTTTTGAATCGCTGCATGAATAGGCCGGCTCAACCGGTAAAATACCACGACCTCTCAGAAAATAGACGTAAAGTGGCTCATGCCGCGTTCCGAGAAAGGTACCCGGAAGTCTACCTCCCTTCTCCATCCTTTCCCATCCTTATAGGTCGGCAACGCAACTGTAGCAGACGACATTTTGATGGGTGGCGCTGGTCACTTACTATCAGGTGACACGCATGCTTGTTTGCCCTCTTATCCCGTAAAAAAGAGCACTGCAATCAAAAATGTGAACCGAACCTTCCATTGATGCATTTTACTCCTGATAGAGAATATATAAATAAATAGAGAATAATATAATAATGGGCTGACGCCAGGCAGGCGAAAGGTCATAAAACCACAGCCAAATCTTTTGACAATAGTTTCCAAAGCATAACAATGATCATAAATGAATCCCAGTTTAACTTTGTGTTAACAGTTTTTAAAAGCTTTTATTTAACTTGCACTGTATGTATGTAAGTATGTATGTTCGGTGGAATCTTGCAACTCAATTTTGAAGTAGATATCTTCAACCGATTGAGCTGAAATTTTGTATACACGTTTACTTTGGATGACAATGCATGCTATGATGTGTGACATTATTCTATATCCAATATGGCGGACCACCCAAGATGGAGGAATGGATATTTTGAATACATTTCTGGAATATGGGTATCAAATGAAAGGGCTTATTGAGTGTAACTCAAAAAATAATATGACGTCATTCTAAATCCAATATAGTGGAATATCCAAGATATATTAAGCTTCAACAAATACTGTTTTGCATTACTGTCCTTTAAGGGCGTGCGATGGGAAGGGACGTCCAGATACCTCTCTCACCGAATGAAAGCGACATGGTGTTACCATACGTTGATATTCTGAGAGGTCGTGTTATATCAACGGTCGAGCCGGCCATTCATGCAGCAAATTGCATGGCCCTGCCTTTGTTAATCTATATAAACTATATCTATCAAAACTTTTACATCAAAAGCAACTAAATGTGCAACGATGCCGCGGGTAGCGACAAAAATCCAAGTGTATCGCTATGTCGAATTGTGAATCACATAGTAAAATTTAAATATTTGTTGGGGACGTAGTTATTATTTCTCATAATTATTCCGATTTTTTAATTTTCCGAAGAAAATTAAGATTAATGATGCGATTTTAATACCTCACACAGAATATTTTACCGAAAATTTTGGAAATTAAGAAAGAAGAGTAGCGTTAGGTTAGGTAATAAATAAAGTAAATGGCGCGTTGGGCAGATTCCTGGGCGCAAAAGATATTAGCAGAAAAGCCCAGCTAGCAATTCACAATGCAATACTGATCCCAACGCTAACTTATGTATAAACGCGGTCGAAATGAGGGCATTGCGCAAAATCTGCGGAGTGACCCTCGCTGACCGCGTGGAAAACAAGGTTATAAGGAAGGAAGTCGGATTGAAAGAGAGTGTCGGTGTAAAAATAAGAAAGGGCATGCCCCGATGGTTCGGACATGTAGAAAGGATGGATGATGCAAGATTGACTAAAAAGATATACAGTGCAAAAGTGGATGGATGTAGGAGTCGAGGACGGCCTAGACACACATTCCATGACCAAATAGAACGTGTTCTGGAGTAAGGTGATGTTAGGAGCCTCAAAAACCGACGTGCGTGCATGAAAACAGTTATGTGTGTACGAAGCGAGTGAGGTGTGTAAGAATCGTGCCCTATGGCGCTCCGTTCTCTCTGCCTACCCCGCAAGGGATTTGGCGTGAAGTTATGTATGTGTGTAACGCCCGAATACTGAACCGCCACTCAAATCTGACAATCATTAAAGTGCTACTTACTGCGAAAATTTGACCAATGTGACAGTTACTTAAACGCTTAAGTAGCGCTTTTATATTTGAGTGGTGGTTCAGTATTCGGGCTTTAA
The DNA here is from genome assembly GCA_905147225.2 of Euproctis similis. Classification (NCBI taxonomy): domain Eukaryota; kingdom Metazoa; phylum Arthropoda; class Insecta; order Lepidoptera; family Erebidae; genus Euproctis; species Euproctis similis. The sequence goes on from LR990107.1 coordinate 9,463,035, forward strand.
TTTCTTAAATGCATTATTTAAATACCCTACTAACTGAAAGTAGTGCAAAAATAATTATAGATTCTTTGTTATGTTACTTATGTTATATAACAAAGAATCTATAGTTACTACATTTTCTATTTCCTATTTCAGAATGCACTTCATGTAAGGACTGTAAAAATATCAAGGGCAAGTTTATAAAATTTCAGTCATGCGCAGAAATTTATATCCGGTTACATTGAATAATTTTAATCTTATATTACAACTGTTTGATCATTCATCGACTTGAATATCGAAATTAAACACTAACTAAACATTATGAACTACTATCTTAACTAAAATTAATTCCAAAGGTTAAATTTTCCCTTCTGTATCATCACAGGGGGTAATCAAGGACATACCTCATTATTGAAACTTTTTATTATCAGAGCCAGTATTTCAAATAGAAGTTATATAAATAGAATTAATTTAAAAAAAAATAATATTGTTTTTTTTTACATTGTCCTTTAGGATTTGGAAATAATTGTCACTGTATTTAGATATATATTTGAGCGCAAATGTCAGGGTATCTAGGGCAGTCAGTGGTGTTTACAAACGCTGCGGCGGCCGCTTTAGTTCTCCAGGCACGGCCACGCCGTTCAGCGGAGTTCGCGTATCTCTGGTTCATTTTCAAGTTCGATAAAAATAAATTTCAAACTATTAAAAAAATGTATGAATATATATTAGGCGGACATTTGTTAATTATGCATATATCCGCTATTGCATTTTTATGGTACTATTTACACAGACTCGCGACATACTCACCAGAGTTTGATAGCGAGAATCCAAATAACGATTCCGACGATGATGAAGATGATGATGATAATGATAGCGATGATGATGAGCGGTTTATTTGCAATGATTTTTTTTGCTGTCGACAAAGGAGATGGAGCGATTCTGAAAGTGAGTTTTTGTAATAATAACTTTAAAATTATTGCATTACTTTGAAAATTCATACCATCTCTTATAAATCACACACAATAAATATTACCTTAAATTTTAATACTAAAAATGTTTGATAGATAACATTATTTTTTCTAAAATAAATTATGTTTCAGTGTTAAAAGAAGGTTCGAAAGTAATGTGTACTTAGTATTGTTGGTATATAATGTTCTTAAAAGGTTGGTAACGTCCGTAATAAAAGAGATTGTAAAGTCCATTTTTTTATTGTTAAATAAAAGTAAAACACATTTATTTAAATTTTTTCATGTCATCTAAGCTATATAAATACAAATTATATATTTTTTCTAAATTGGAAAGTATCTTTAAAGTAAATATGTGGTTGCCTCAATTAGGTACAGCCATTACTCAATGTGAAGGTTTCGAAGGCTTTATTCATGCTTTTTTTGTCCTTTTAATATCTGAAAGTGTAAGCGAGGTGTTGTGATTTTTCAGTCTGAAATGTTTGGTCACTCTTTAGGCGCACATCTCAAACCGTGACTTGACAATTTGGAACTTTTTCAGTCGTTGTTAAAAACACATTGAATATATATAAATGTTTAAATTGTTGTTTATTTTTAATTAACTCAAGATTTTGTTATCTCAAAGACCCTGATCAAGATAATGTGACAGGGTTCTTTGTTAGCTAAATAAATGATTGATAATTTGCCAAAATCGCTATTCATTAACATCTCGGCAATGTAATTATTTGAATAATACTAATTATTATAATTGTGTTAAAAAGTAAAGTATAAGTGTTCAAAGTCTCGGTGGCGCAGTGGTCGATCACACGGCTTCTGATCTGGAGATCCGGGTTCGAATTCTGACACTGGCTCACACCAATCACTTATCGAAATTGTTTTCGGTAGTTATGTGTGATAAATATCGATCACTGAAAAACTTTGTGCCCGGTATGGCAATAGGTTCGCCACTTATTCCATTTGGGACGTAAACATAACGGCGGGACGAGGCTTCACAGCCGGTGCCTACACCTTCGGGTAACAAAGGCGTGAAGTTTTGTTATGTTTGTTTGTTTGTTAAATTTAACTAATCTAAATAGCAAAAATGTTGTTCTATTATTTTCCGGTGGTAAATACTTTGTTAAAATTCTTCCGCTTAGGAATATTATCGCTTACACAGATCCGCATTTTTTTATTATTAATTAATTATTATTTTTGCACAGAAACCCTTATTAATTATATAAGATTATCTTTTGTATTATTAGGTTGTTGCAAAATATCTGTCGTATTTCGTTCGGTAAAATTCGAAATAGCATAATTTTTTTTGCCACACTTTTAGAGCCATGTGGTTATTCCTGTCGCCTAGTGTATTTACTTGTGTCTCTAAAACCGCGTGTTATTAAAATTGTATCTAGTTATTTATAAAATTTGAGTCCTTAAAATGGAGGTTGATAAAACTCATCTTCGACACAGCATACTCTATGAGTATCAAAAAGACAGTAATGCAACTGAAGGCACCAAAAATTTATGCAACACCTTCGGGGAGAACGTGGTAGATGTTAGAACAGTTCAAAGGTGGTTTTCAAAATTTCGAAATGGAAATTTTAACCTTCAAGACGCACCTCATACCGGCCGACCCTCTTCTTTTAATGAAGATGAATTAAAGGCCATTATAATGGAAGACCCATTTATAACTAGCAGAGAGATAGAGGGAAGACTGGGTTTTGATCATACAACAATATGTCGACATATTAAAAAATTAAACTTTTATCCTCTTCTAAAATACGACATAATTTATGCAACGACCTATTACATTCAATAGCTATGATCTCTGATCCATGTAAACTAGCCGTGTAAACCATGTTAACAAGCTAGCTCACGGAAACTTGTGACTACAGAATTGGAAAATCTGCACTTGATTTTAATTAGTCTAACTGTACTGTGACTTTAGCAGGGATTGTAATTTCCCTCTTTTTTTTTGAACCATTGTTCATTAGAAATGATTTTAATATTTTTGAATTAGAGAAATTATGTTCTACAATTATTATTTTATTTTTATGATCTTGTTTATTTTTAATAATGTAAACTAATATAGATATAAGTTTCAGAATGGATTGCAATAAATAACTTAGTTTTTATTTATGTTTTCATCATCAGATAGTATAAAACAAAGTCACTTTCCGCTGTCTGTCCCCTTATATGCGTATATCTTTAAAACTACACAACGGATTTTGATGCGGTTTTTTAATAGTCAGAGGGTGTCAATTTAGGTTATGATCTATAATTTATATATGAACAAAAAATGATATTTTTCTAGATTTAGCACTTTCATTGCATACGCTGGCTGAACCCTAAGTGATAGATCAAAACAATGTTCTACATTATTAAACATCTTTAAAAGGACTACAAAAAAAGTCCGCGAGGGCATATGTCTATCTCTTAGGGATAACCCACATGTTTTTTTTGTACGAGAACCATTTTTTTACGAGAAATAATGGCTTATTTACGAAGCGATTTTAAACATTACAGAATTTATTTTCATGCAATTAAGTGTCTTAAATAAATGTGCATGTAATGTAGATGATCCTGGCTTTACAGTATACAATTTAAACGAATATTTGCGAGGATATTACAGTATTAACATAGCGGGACATAACAGTTGTAAAGCGTGCCGATAAATATCCCAAATTGAACTTTTTAATATCCAAATTTTACTCATTTATTACTTTTGATGCGAAACAAAGTTCGCCGGGTCAGCTATTATATCATAAACATCTCCGATACTAGTATAATCTTAATTAAAGCACTTGAAAAATAACGAAAAAATAGTCCAAATAAAGAAATATAACTCTGCAATAATAAACTGTAACCGACCCGCGATTGCTATAATCCTATGTCCATTTTAGGGTGGCTTAAAAAATATAAGTTTAAAGCTAAATTAAGCTCAAAAATAAAATTAAAAGTCGATCCAAACATTTAAAAAGATCTATTGTTTTCTCTTTATTTATTTATTTTCCACAAAACGAAAGTCTCAAGTAAAAATTTTAACATTTAAAGGCCGCTCCAAATTCTGAATTTTCTGAACATAAAAATCATCAATGAGTTTATTACTTTTTCTTAATATATTTTATGTTGTTTCCATGTAAAAGCTGTTCCGTTTTTTTGGTATGCATTTGGATTAATATTAAAAAAAAATGTTTTTTTGCTGGGTACCGTTAATGTCCATGGTTAACTCATAACGTAAAATTAGGTTCTTGGGGTCAATGTTAATTTGCATATCATAAAAGCGGAAGTGTATTAATATTAATACCCAATGGTCCTACCTACCCGGAATTAAATCACATATTTTGTCCTGTGAAATAGAGGATATCTTTTTGTTATCAATCATAGACAAATTATCACACATATCTTCTGAAAACATCATCAACAATCATTTTTGTGAATCAAGATTTGAACCCAGACTATAAATATTGAGGGGCCTCCTGGTTCATTGGCAAAACTACCCACACTGCAGAATCGAGGGGGGCGGGATTGAATCCCACCCGAGTACAAATATTTATGACAATCGTGAATGTATGTATGGTTAATTTTTGTATATGTTTTTTTATGTCTGAATTACGTATATGTATTTTATGTGTATGTGTCAAATGTCTTAAAGATATATCGGGCACAATATTGTTAGTCATCCATATTTATCGCACATTGATTTTGAAAAATAACATAACATACATAACATAACTTCACGCCTTTTGTTACCCGAAGGTGTAGGCAGCGGCTGTTAAGCCTCGTCTCGCCGTTATGTTTACGTCCCAAATGGAATAGGTGGCGAACCTATTGCCATACCGGGCACAAAGTTTTTCAGTCATCGATATTTATCACACATAACTTCCGAAAACAATTTCGAAAAGTTATTGGTGTGAGCCAGTTTTTGGAATCGAACCCGGACCTCTGGATCAGAAGCCGTGTGCTTGAAAAATGTTCCTCCCTAAAACAGTTTTTACGGAATTCCTTAGAGCCAGAATTCGAATACCAGGCCTCTTCGAGTGGAGTACTCGACGTCTAACCCATCGAATACTTAAAAATTATAGCATTAGAATTATTTAATGATAGCTTATGTCACTACGAAATGATTTGGTGATTAATAAATGGAAAAAGTTCGTATTGTTCGCCCTACTATTACAAAACTATGAGAATTTTTGTTATGCGAGAAGAGAGCAAACGAGCAGGCACCGCCCATGGACACCTGCAACACACATAGTGTTACAGTTGCGTTGCCGCCCTTTAAGGGAGTAGGATAGGAAAGGATGGGGCTCCGGATACCTCTCTCACCGAACGAAACGCGGCATAAGCCACTTTATGTCGATCTTCTAAGAGGTCGTGGTATTTCACCGGTCGAGCCGGCCCATGATGCAGAGAACTGTTTTGGCTCCACCACTGTCGAAAACTGTTGAAAAATAAGAATTATGTACATACACATATCTTGATATTTAAGACAGATTATGTAAAATTTCAAATTAGGTGCTTATATGCCAGGTGGTCTGTCGGACGGAGAGAACAACCGTGTGCCTCCGCGCGGCCGACCTTCACGCCGGGACGATCCACGTCGCCATACCCTCGCTGGCAACAACGTCTACACTATCCCAGTTCACCAGCAAGTTAATGTTGATATGGAGGTAAGTGGAAGATCTTTAACAATCCAGACGTCCAATCCAGTCTTTAACAATCCAGTTATGTATAACGAAGACTTAATAGTTCCTTTATCATATATGTGTATTCACAGGAATTTTACCGAAACAAAAAAGTATCGAAACGAGACACAAAATATATTTGAGATCGGTCTTATATACTCGTATATACCTTCTGTGTACTAAGTATCGGGAATTTGTCAATAAAACAAAAAATACAAATTATTCATCTAAATTTATTTTATCGCCTTCAAAGTAGGCCATCGCTTGCAATACAACATCTCCACCGCTTCACCCAGTCTTCCATACATTTTTCATAGGCTATTTGCGGTATGGCCTTTAGCTCATTCAGCGAATTTTCTTTTATGGCTTCTATTGACTCAAAACGGTTTCCTCGAAGTGGTAATTTTAACTTGGGAAATATAAAAAAGTCAGACGGAGCCATATCAGGTGAATAGGGTGCTTGGTCGAGAACGTTTGTTAAATTTTTCGCTAAAAACTCTTTCACTATAATGGCTGTGTGTGATGGTGCATTATCATGGTGCAGCATCCATGAGTTGTGTCGCCACAAATCTGGACGTTTTCGGCGGATACTCATTTAGTGCAACAAGTAGCAACATTTTTAGTGATTCACCACATGAAATATCATTCGAAACACAAAATTTAAGGCACACTCTTTGTTCAACAATATTTTCCATTGTAAAAATCGCCGAGGACTCAAAACTATGATCAACAAAAAGTTTAGTATAAAACAAGTTAAATGACAGATCCCGTTCAAATTTTGCGCGCTAAATCAGTACAGTGCTACCAACATGCAGTAAAAAAATTAGAACGACCTCTTTTACGCGGGTCTCTTTATTGACATATACCCGATACCACAGAAATAGATCAAGATAGAACGGCGAATAGGCGTGGCAAGCGTGCCAAAACCATGCACTATATTGCATGCTTTTCGAAACTCGCTCTCAATACGCAACGAGCGTTCCTGCCATGCGTTCAGGACGTAAAAAAATAGATAAAACGTCACATATATGCCTTATTATGCTGTGGCAAATTCTAAAAACAAAAGTAGTGAATCAAATATGAAAAAAGGAAATATTTCGTATGATCAGTAAGTACAGAAAATCAGTAGAAAGTATTTTTTTGAGATTATAAATTATTGTTTTACTTTTACTATGTTCATTAATTACGATCACAAGTTGTTATTTTTTCGTTATGATAAATATTCATTGCTGTCCGCATTCAACGCTCGTATACAAAAACATTGCGTGTATAAATTATACGCGTAATGTACGTCGAATCGAACGAAATACACAATACACCTGCTAGTTGATCGCTGTGTCTGTTAATCGCTGTGTTTGGCCTTCGAATGTTAGAGATGGGCACTCCATGTATCGTTGAGTCTTAGGACTTATCGATAAATTAATTCAATAATAATTTGAGTATCAGCTCATGTCTTGCTTTGTCCCTACTTTACTCTAACACCACAAATTTTCTACCAAAGTGCTTCGTAATTACATTGGCAGCAGTTTATTTGACAGTATAAGTTTTCACCAATTTGACCAATCGCCGATGGAAAATCATTTCGTTCTTCTCAAACGGGCAGTAACCGAGGTATATGTAGACGTTCGGCTTCGTTATTTAACCAGGACTGTGAGGCCAACCCTTACAAAAAGGCAAATATTTAATAAATATGTATAGTTTCAAGGACAGTATAATAATTATAACTAAATTTTATATACTGTTGGAAAAATATGTTTTAGGTTTTAATATGTCGGATTAAAGTATTTAACATGTTTTACTTGCTATGATTATCGTTACACAAAATCAATAAAGTTAGTAAAATATAAAAATAATAAAATTAACACACGTTGCCGATATTAACATCGATAATCATCATCGTGTGTGTCTCCTAACTAGTCGCCCCGCTCACAATGAAAATGACGTCACGCTGTGGGCGTGGTTTTTCAAAAAAGTGACACGCTCGAAATGTATGGAAATATGACATCGCGGCTGTTCTATCTTGATCTATTTCTGTGCCCGATACTTTTTACACAGAGTAGTATTATCCTATATATTATAATCAGTCATATTAACTCTCATCCTCGATACTAGTGATTCACTAAACATTATATATTTTTAACTTTACACCTTTCACCTTCGGGTTTTTTCTACCCGAAGGTATAGGCAGTGGCTAATAAGCCTCGGCTAGCCGAATTTTAGTTCTGTGGTCGATGGTTCGATCAGTTATTCTAGACAGACAGGTGGATAAGCGTAAACATAAGTGCCTAAAAACTTTTATTTTTAAGGCTTACGATTGAATGTGATGAAAGCTATGGTGTTTGGAAGGGAAGAATCCAGAATGGATGCTAGGATAATGGTTGACGATGTAGTGCTGGAACAAGTGAATGAAATTGTATATCTTGCATGCGCTTCTAGCAGCGGGCAGGTACACCACGGATGTAGAAAGAAGAGTGGCGTTAGCAAACAAACAAACGTTTGCTTCGTTGGGCAGATTCCTGGGCGCAAAAAATGTTACCAGAAAAGCCCAGCTAGCTAATCATAATTCGGTATTGATCCCAACGCTAACTTATGTAAGCGTGACTTGGGTGTGGCAGAGTGTGCACGAAATTAGGGTGAAAGCGATCGAAATGAGGGCACTGCGCAAAATCTGCGGAGGGACCCTCGCTGACCGAGTCGAAAACAAGGCTTAAATAAGGAAGTCGGATTGAAAGAGAGTGTCGGTGTTAAAGTAAGAAAGGCCATGGTCTGATGGTTCGGACATTTAGAAAGTATGTAGGTATAATGCAAGATTGGCTATGTAGATATACAATGCAAAAGCGGAAAACACATTCCATGACCAAATAGAACGTGTTCTGGAGGAAGGTGATGTTAGGAGCCTAAAAACTCGATGAGCGTGCATGAAAAGAGTTATAAAAGTCTACGAAGCGAGTGACGTGTGTAAGAAGCTTTATGGTGCCCTGTTCTCTCTGCCTACCCCCGCAAGGGATTTGGCTTGAAGTTATGTATGTATGTGTAAGTTCTTTTATTATTTTCAATTTTTATATGCAATATTTGTTTTTGTTACAAGTTGAGCATTAATAATTAACTAGCAGTGATTACTTTTTTGTTGATTGTTTCTTTTATTATTTTCAAAACTGTGCGTTGGGTATGGTTTTAATATATATTTATTTTAAAAGACTCAAAGGGCACGAGTTGATAAAAATCAATAAAAAAAATATTTTACTTTTACGGAGAACTGCAAAAATGCGTCTACCTAATGGCGTGGTCACTTGTTTATTGTTTTAACTTTAGACACTATATTTACTTTTGGTCTTTAACTATCCCGAATTCAACAGGCTGTTTCAAGCATGCCTTCAACTTTTTCGCCTTATATTGTACCCTCTCTTCCAAAAGCTGCCCCATGGACCACAAGAAGTTCTAGAAATAAAAAAGTCAACCAAATACACAGCGATACACATTCGGTAGAGTCAAGGAGTTCGCTGAATGAATGAGCCGGCTCGACCTGTGAAATACCACGACCTCTCAGAAGATCGACGTAAAGTGGCTCATGCCGCGTTTCGTTCGGTGAGAGAGGTAACCGGAGGCCCACCCCTCTTTACCCATCCTTCCCTATCCCTTAATGGTCGGCAACGCAACAGTAACACTGTGTGTGTTGCTGGTGTCCATGGGCAGCGTTGGTTGCTTACCATCAGGTGACACGTCTGCTCGTTTGCCCGCCTATCCCATAAAAAAAACAACCGTCATACTACCGATCCCAACCGCTGTCACAATTGTTTTTCCGATGGGCTCGGTTGTTACACATTTCAATATATATCTATATATATATAAGAGATTTCCACCTATATATTGACTCATCACGATATCTCTGGAACCATAAGGCGTAGCGACTTGAAATTTGGTAGGATTATTCCTTTCGCCGAGTAGAGGTCAGCTAAGAAGGGATTTTACGAAATTCCACCCACAAGGGGGGGTGCGGGGGTGTTAACAATGGAAAATTCCCATTTTTAACCTATAGCTGCTATCGACTTCAAATTTGTCGAAGATATTGCAGTATTAACATAGCGGGGCAGCAGTTATTACTTTTGATGCGAAACAGAGTTCGCCGGGTCAGCTAGTATTATTATACTAGCTGACCCAGCAAACGTTGTCTTGCCGAAAAATAAAATTTAAAAAATAGGGCTTGATCGTAGGGGGTTGAAAATTTAGGGTTGCATGTATTTTTGTATCCCGTTTTATAAAAAAAATAAGAAACAGAAATATGTCGAAAAATTAAAAAAAAAATTGAGGGGTGGGCTACCCTTGTGATTTAGGGGGATGAAAAATAGATGTTGTCCTATTCTCAGACCTACCCGACACGCACATAAAATTTCATGAGAATCGGTCAAGCCGTTTCGGAGGAGTTCAATTACGCACATCTAGACTCGAGAATTTTATATATTACTAGCTGACCCAGCAAACGTTGTCTTGCCGAAAAATAAAATTTAAAAAATAGGGGTTGATCGTAGGGGGTTGAAAATTTAGGGTTGCATGTATTTTTGTATCCCGTTTTATAAAAAAAATAAGAAACAGAAATATGTCGAAAAATTAAAAATACCCTTGTGATTTAGGGGGATTAAAAATAGATGTTGTCCTATTCTCAGACCTACCCGACACGCACATAAAATTTCATGAGAATCGGTCAAGCCGTTTCGGAGGAGTTCAATTACGCACATCTAGACTCGAGTATTTTATATATGAGATATATTTAATTTTATGATATAAGGGTCTCGGTGGTCCAGCGGTCGAGCACCCCGCTTCTCAACGAAGAAGTAGCGGGGTCGAATCCTGGCTCACATTTGAAATAAATAACAATATTACTATCACTACCGAAAACAAAGCAGTAGGTTAGTGCATAAAAGTGCAATAAACAATAGAAATTCATAGATTAAAACAACTTTTAGGATTATATCGCGTTTATTTATTACTTATTTATATTTATTTCCCGACGTTTCGAACTCTTTACAGAGATCATTTTCACGATATTAGAAATAAATAGAAATTCGAGAAAACTTCCTAATTTTTATGAAAACAGCCATATTGTTCAGAGTTTGTAATTTTCTATGTTAAAGACGTTTGTCTGTACAGGACCAAGTACGTCTGATATTCCAATATTACATAAATTATTAATAAAAGAATTCATAATGTTCTTTTTGTCAAAGTTAAAACATAACATAACTTCACGCCTTTGATAAGGCAGCGGCTGTTAAGCCTCGTCTCGCCGTTAAGTTTACGTCTCAAAAGGAATAGTTGGCGAACCTATTGCCGTACCGGGCGCAAAGTTTTCAGTCATCGACATTTATCACTCATAACTTCCGAAATCAATTTCGAATAGTTATTGGTGTGAGCCAGTATGTCAGGATTCGCACCCGCGACTTCCGGATTCAAAAGCGGCGTGCTCGACCACTAGACCACCTAGTGCTGAAGTTAAACATTTTATAAAAGCTTCTTAACTGCACTACAATTTAATTAACCTTTTCTGGCTAGTGCCGTAAAAGCTTGAAAAGGGTTAAATTACATTGTTAAAATGTTAGAGGTCCGTTTATTTTTAAACATAACGCCGAGACGAGACTGACAAGACTGGCTTCTTGTCAGTCTCGTCTCGCCGTTATGTTTACGTCCCAAATGGAATAAACAATTTCATTGGTGTGTGCCATTGTCAGGATTCGAACCCGCGACTTCCAGATTCAGAAGCAGGATGCTCTAACACTGGACCACCGAGACTAAATATAGTTATATATATATAACTTCACGTTAAGGCCTTTGCGGAGTAAGCAGGAGAGAACAGAGCGCCATAAAGCGAAACTCTTACACGACCCACTCGCTTCCTAGAATTTTATAACACTTTTCAAACATGCGCGTCAGTTTGGTCACGTTCCATTGGGTTATGGACGCTTTAAATATCGTTAAAAATATTTATATTTCAATTTAGTTATTCATCGGAAAATTAAGTCTTGTAACCTATTTTCGTCTTTAACTTTTCTTTTCTGACATAATCAAAGAATTCGATCAGTTTATTAAATAGGTTGTAAAGCCAGTGCGCCCCTAATTCGTTTCATTCCCTTTTGAGAACTATTGGAAAATTACTTGTTACAGGTTTTCGTTTGGAAATATTGCTTTTTTTCTGGTTCTTTGGCGAATATTGGTCTGTAAATGAGCACGTAACCAGTGCAACATTATGTTTGACCACAGTTGAATACTTAATATTTTTTTTTTTAATATAATAGTTTTAATTACATTGGCACCGGACGGAGCTCTCTTAAGAAGTTCTTTCTGATATTTTCATCAAAATTTATTTAAGAAGCTATTCTACAAAATTATTTGAATGGCGGTCCACTGAACTAACACGACGTTTTTCAGAAAATCGATGCAAAGTGGCTAATACCATTTTTCGTTCGCTGAGATAGCTATCCGGATGCCCATGACTTTTCAACTCTCTTTAATGGCAGTGGAGGTAAAAAATACTTACCCCAGAGAGGTGGCTGGCGTCCTACGACTCTTGGCTTCAGCCGACATTTTTAGCCACGCACGGCTCCTCTATGGGACCAGTTGCCGGCAGTGGTATCTCTACTTAGAAACCCTCAAGGAAGGAGCGTACTGCCATTACCGTTTGCCTCCTCTCCCAAAAAAATCTTAGCTCATTTGATTACAAATTTAAATTCGTTCGATGGCTAACTTTTGAAAGTTTCAGCAGACACTAAATTCAATTCAATTATTTTTTGAACGCTCGCAGCCTTGGTTCCTAAAACAATTCAATTTGTGTTTATTTGTTTTTTTTTTCTATCAGCACTTCACATCACCACGGTTAGCACCAAACCTTCCAGAATATGCAACTGTCAATAAATACCGTGATCAGAGACATAGGCTGTTAGATATGAGAATGCGAAAGGTATTGAAGTTATAATATTATGAGTGGATTAACATACTAATCTGGTGAAATTTCACAATTAAATAGCTTACTAACACTAACAGGCGTGTGGTTTTTGTACTGGTTATTTGAAGGTGTTATAAGAAGGGGGCATAGTATCCTGTGGCTACATGGTTGTCCATAACGCAATCATTAAACTTAATGCAACCTGATAAGTTTAAGTTCACGTGCTTTCTTCATTCTTGACGACATTGTCATTATTTAACAAGAGACATAAGTCATAATTTCAAGAGGTAATGAAGTCGTCATGTCACTAATAATCGTTAATTAATTGTAATAAAAATATTAAATTTAATACTTCAAGTATTCTCATCGGGGAATATTAATTTCCCTTTAATGAAAACAAGAAATAAAGAAAAATAAACGTCAAAAGTCACATTAGTATCTTTAATATAGATAAATCTTAATAATATACTTAAATATAATGTAAATAAACAATCTGCTAAATATTATTTAAACAAAATAAATAATTAAAAACCAGGAAAATAATAAAATAAAAAATTTCCAACTCAATCGTTAAATGGTAGTTAAAGAGCTTACCTTTAAAAACGTTCCAGAAAATAATTTTACTTCATTTATTATACGTAAAACAATTCTCTGTATATGAACAAAAGCAACATTTATTTTTATGATGGAATTTTCAATTTTTTTTCTTCTGTATTAGATTGAAAGTTATTAATAAAACCTGATGGATCTTTTTACACGTGAAAAATCCAATAACCCACGTAAAAGCCTGGAACATTTTAGTTGAAAGTTAAATTGGATTTATGCATCCAGATTGTAGTCAATAATGATTTCAGTTCAATATAACCGCCTGGAACTTCCGATGGTTGCTATATTATAACTTTCGAGTTACGTCTTATGCACACCGCCGTTCCTCTTTGACCCATCACGTTTGACAGATCAAAATATTAACAACATACATACATACATACATAACTTCACGCCAAATCCCTTGCGGGGTAGGCTTCTTCGCATCGGGGCACGATTCTTACACACCTCACTCGCTTCGTTGACTTTCATAACTCTTTTCATGCACGCGCGTCGGTTTTTGAGGCTCTTAACATCACCTTCCTCCAGAACACGTTCTATTTGGTCTTGGAATGTGTGTCTTGGCCGTCCTCGACTCCTACATCCGTCTGCTTTTGCATTGTATATCTGCTTAGTCAGTCTTGCGTCAACCATTCTTTCTACATGTCCGAACCATCGGAGCATGCCCTTTCTTACTTTTACACCGACACTCTCTTTCAAACCAACTTCCTTCCTTACAACCTTGATTTCTACGCGGTCAGCGAGAGTCACTCCGCAGATTTTGCGTAGAGCCCTCATTTCTACCGCGTTTATTCTACTTTCATGGGTATGGGAGAGTGTGCTCTGCCATACCCAGCTCTCGCTTCCATAAGTTAGCGTTGGGATCAGGACTGCATTGTGGATTGCTAACTGGGCTTTTCTGCTAATATTTTTTGCGCTCAGGAATCTGCATTAACAACATACTTGCATTAATCTTTAAAGGGAACTGATTACATTCATTTACACTAGTGAAAAGACTTTGATGGTATCAACTAATCAAGGATAAGAAAATAATAAAACTAATTTACCTATATGCACTTATATAAAAAGAAAAAAACGTGTATTTACATATATGATTACATAATTTATAACAAAGGCGCTTTCCGCTGTCTGTCCTCTTATATGCTTAAACCTACGCAAGGGATTTTGATGCGGTCTTTTTTTTATAAATAGAGGGTATCAACGGGATGGGTTTTATCTATAGTGCATGTATGATGTATTAAATAAAAAGTGATAAATCTGAAATTTACTTAGTTGTTACTATGTTAATATATGTATACAGGTGGTATAAAATTTTGAGATTCCTGGATTAATATTGTTCTTGTTTGTTGTAGCCACCCCTGCCGCGCGGTTATCAACAGCCTACCAACAATCTGCTCTTCGACGACGACCCTGGCATCATGTCTGAGGTTGAGACATCTTCGACAGGGTTCAGACGTGGAGGCAAACAGAGATCTTCGCTTCCTGTCGTGCGAACACCCAGCAAGACATTGGAGAGACCACTCGGTATGTGTTTTGAGCTTAATCATCATAACATAACATAACTTCACGCCTTTTGTTACCCGAAGGTGTAGGCAGCGGCTGTTAAGCCTCCTCTCACTGCTATATTTACATACCAAATGGAATAGGTGGAGAACCTATTGCCATACCGGGCACAAAGTTTTCAGTCATCGATATTTATCACACATAACTTCCGAAAACAATCTGGAAAAGTCATTAGTGTGAGCGAGTGTCAGGAATCGAACCCGGAACTCTGGATCAGAAGCCGTGTGCTCGACCACTAGGCCACCGAGGCGACGATATAACACAAAACTTAATCATCATTACTCGAACTACACTTCCACCATGGAACTTTACATCTAACGGTTGCTACCCTTATTTTTATATTTTAAACTTTTACTTAATGACGTGAAGATGATTGTTATTAATAAAAAAAGAAATCCAACTTCAAACACGACAAATTTGAATGTCAAAATCAAATAATCACTCGATCAAATCTACATAATTATTTTGGGTGTGAACACTCCATTTTATTATATAATTTTATGCATCCACTTCGCTTCGATACTTTGTGTATAGCAAGTAGGTTTGTAGCAGGTTTTTTTTTTACTTCAAAATGCGTGTTCCTTTTAGGGGCCGTTTCTTTTACTTCGGAAAGAAATTTGGTACGTTTGAAAAAAATATCTCGGAGATTAATGTTACATATATACTTAGTCTGGCCATAAATACTGTTACAACTAAAAATAAAAAAAATGTTACATTTGAATTTGGAATGTGTCATTTTTATACGATTGTTCATTGTGTTTTCTCGTTTTGGCGCCAATACATTGAACAATATTTTGCGATATTAAAATGGAGTGGGGTGATAAAGAGAACCGAATCGCTGTGATTGCATTACACAAAGTAGGTATGGAGCCAAATGCAATTTTTAAAACTCTCCGATCTTAATCCACTGGATTATGATTTGTGGTCAGTTTTAGAGAGTACGGTTTGTTCTAAACGTCATAATAATTTAGAGTCCCTAAAACAATCCATACGATTGGCAGTGAAGAATTTTCCCATGGAAAGAGTGCGTGTTTCTATTGATAACTGGCCTCAACGTTAAAAGCCTGTATTGCAGCCAATGGAGACCATTTCGAATAAGCTTTTTATATTTTATATCATTTTATATTTATGTATTAAAGTAACACACTGTAAAAGTAATAAATGTTATTTGCAAATAAAAAAATTTTTTTTTCTTTGTTACAATATTTATGGCATGACTAAGTATATGCTAATACAAGCTATTATGTATTTATTTAAAATTTTCTACTATATGACGATATATGTATATGTTTAATCAGACAGAATATGACAAAATATTCCCGGGTGTAAGAAAAGTTAGCAATAAAGCCCAACTAGCTATTATCAATACGGTACGGATCCCAACTTATGGAAGCGAGAGTTGGACACTGCGCAAATATCGCGAATATCGCATTGAAAGGGAGTTATAGCGTAAAAATAAGGATCAAAAGGCATGCCTTGATGTTTTGGACTTGTAGGACGAATAGATGCTTCAAGATTAACTTAGCAGATAAATATTGCAAATTGCGAATCCTGGCAGACACCAATGACTTTTCGAAATTAATTTAGGAAGTTACATACATACATAAATTGACGCCTTTTCTACCTCATGGTGTAGGCAGCGGCTGTTAAGCCTCGTCTCGCCGTTATGTTTACGTTATCACATATTATTTCCGACAAAAACTTTGAAAAGTCATTGGTGTGAGCCAATTCAGCCGCGACTTCTCGATTCAAAAGTAGGTTGCTCGACCACTGGACCACCGAGACCTTTCGAAATTTCGGAAGTTATGTGTGATAAATATCGATGACTGAAAACTTTGTGCCCGGTTCGCCACCTGTTCCATTGAGGACGTACCTAAACTTAACGGCGAGTCGAGGCTTAACAGCCGCTGCCTACACCATCGGGTAGAAAAGGCGTAAAGTTATATTAGAAATTAAAAAATTACAAGTTACAGTAGAAAGGTGGAAGGTGGAAAGTGATCTTAGGAGCCTCAAAAATCGACGCGCGTGCTTGAAAAGAGTTATGAAAGTCAACGAAGCGAGTGAGGTGTGTAAGAATCGTGCCCTATGGCGCTCCGTTCTCTCTGCCTACCCCGCAAGGGAAGTTATGTATGTATCTACTGCAGAAAACTTTATGAAAATCAGCTTGATGATATAACTCGACTATGAAAATATATAGATTACGAGATATTATTACGAGATAGATTTTGATTCAATTATCGAACCAGTTCAGTGCGAAGCGGCAAAAGGAGCTTTTAGTCCAATTTGCATCCAGTCTTAGTGAAATTAGTCTTGGAATTAAGTGTTGAAAACTATAGCAAGCACTGCGCCGCCTGGAAGATATAATTCCTCACGGATACGGTACTAATCAATTTAAAATTGGCTAGTTGAAGTTCTTTAAGGTGAGGAACATTATTACATTTTATCTAGTATCTTTCGAGGTAAGGATTCTTAGCTTCGTTGGGAATTATTGCTTCAACAGCAAACTAAGATGTGAAATAAATCTTGTTTATAATTTTTAACTTCAATAAATGGGAATTACAAAGTAGTCTCGGTGGTCTGGAAATCGGCTACTGAATCAAAAAGTCGTGGGATTGAATCTGGACCACACTAATGATGACATGGATTTCCGGTAGTTTAATAAATGTCCATATCCTCTTACCTTCAGGTAAGGAATGGCGTGTCGTGAAAAAGCCTTTATACATAACTTCACGCCAAATCCGTCGTCGGGTAGGCAGCGGGAACTAAGCGCCATAAGGCACGACAACATGTCTCACTCGCTTCTTTGAGTTTCATAACTCTTGTCATACACGCTCGACAATTTTCAAGTCGAGTCCTGAAAGACTCCTTGTTCTGTTGGGTGATAGAAAATGTGCAGTGCCGCCCTCTACTCCTACGTCTAGCCACTCGTGCATTATATATCTGCTTAGTCAATCTTGTGCTTTGGAGCATGTTTTTTCTTACTTTAACATCGACACTCTCTTTCAATCCAACATCCTTTCTTACAAACTTGTTTTCGACGCCCTCAATGAGAAATTTTGCACAGTGCCCTCATTTCATTGATGTAAATATGATCCAGTTTAATACATGTGCTATGATTAATAGAGGATGATATTGCGTGTTTGCAAAACTCTCTGTGCAATCTTGATAGCCTTTGAAGTTCACGGAACTGTTCTATCAATATTTGGCAGAAATTTCAATCATCGGCTATATATCTATGTAAATAGATATGTGCACTAGTTGCCCACGTAAATAGACCTGGTTCTCGCAAAGGTTAATAGGAAATTTGAGTAAATTTTAGATATATCTTTCATGTAGGTACTTTGTTCCCGGTGTATGGCAATAAATTCGCCACGTATTCCATTTCGAACGTAACGTAACGATTCGTAAAGTCGAGGCATTGAGAGCCGCCACCTACATTTTCGGGCAGAAAAAGGCGTGAAGTTACGTTTTATGTTACAAGTTGAAGATAAGCGACATGCAATGTGCAAAATTTTATTGAAATAGGTTTAGTAGTTTAAGAGTCCACAGCGGACAAAAAACCCTACACATAATTTATACAAATAAATATTTAGACTATTCTACAAATTACTTCCAGTTACATTGATATCAAATGTTAATTAAATCCTAATAAAAGGTGGAAAGGATTAACCTATTAAAGTAGAATTTTATTTTATAAATTACATATATCTAGACAAAATTGCGGGCTCAGCTAGTATTGGGTGAACTTATATTATCTCCGATTACACGTTGCATCGACTTAGGTTAAACTGTTTATTTACTAGAACCCAAAGGCATCTGGACTGACTATATTGGTTGAAGTTTCAACTAAAATAATAATAGAAATATTATACAGAAATATCATTAATAATAGACGTGACTTTTTTCTGAGATAGGGAGGTAACCGAGCGAGCGGGTCCTTAAGGATTCAGGATGGGAAATGTGAAGGAAAGGATGTTGGCCTCCGCTTACCTCTGCCATCAAATGATACCCGGGATGAGCTATTTTACTGCGCAATTTTGAGTGCTCGTAATAATGCTCGGCCACTGTTAAACGATACGAAACTAGCAGTCATTTGATATGTCATTCGACATCTTACTGTCCTGTTCCCATTATTTGGGGTCGGCACAACAGGTTGGTTTTTCTATTCCACACGTCCCTATCATTGGTAGCTTCAACACTAACACCTTTCCTAATCAGGTCGTTTTTCGCACAATTCATCCATATTTTCTTAGGTTTTCGCGACTTGTGTATCATCCATCCTCATTACATGCCCATTCCACGTACGGTGATTTCTTTGTATCCTCTCAGTTGTTTGCGCAAATTTCAAACTTACTTTTTTAATATACTCATTCCATTATTAAAAGCTTTTATTTAGCTTGCACTGTATGTATTGCTTGCACTATATCTAACAGTGGTAGAGCCAAGCAGTTCGCTGCATGAATGGGCCGGCTCGACCGGTGAAATACCACGGCCTCTCAGAATTTCGACGTGAAGTGGCTTATGCCGCGTTTCGTTCGGTGAGAGAGGTATCCGGAGGCCCATCCCCTTCACCCTCCCCTTAATGGCAGCGATATTCAAAGATCATCTACCCCAGGGGGGTACCAGCTGCCACAGCACTGGAGAATCCCCCCTTGAGCGTCCACGGCTTGGTATTCACCAAGGCGTGGACGCTCAAGCTGCCCCTCGTAGTCTGGGGAGGGCGCAATCTCGCTCGTCACTAAAAACTGTCCGGGGCAAACGTAAGGGCATTGCGACTCCCCCTGCCACGCTAAACGTGGACTTTTGCAATATCAGGGGCATCCACTCAAATCTGCTTGCCATTCACCACCACCTGGAAACGGCAAAGCCTGCTTTGTTATTCCTTACAGAGACACAGATATCTTCTCCCGCAGACACCTCATATCTCCTATACCCCGGATACAAACTGGAATATACCTTTGTACCGCGGGCCGGAGTTTGCGTGTTTGTCCGGGAGGATATCTGTGCTCGACGCCTCGGCAGCCTTGAAGGAAGGGACCTATCGACCCTCTGGCTGCGTGTTGATAGCGACGACCACCCCCGCATCTACGCATGTCTTTATAGGTCCCATAGCGGTAATACCGAAACTGACCGACTCATGGACCACATTCAAACGGCTGCAGATTCCGTACTTCAACAGGTCCCATCCGCGGAAATCGTTATCCTCGGCGATTTCAATGCCCACCACGTCGATTGGCTTGGATCTCGCACCACCGACCACGCGGGTAGATCTGTTCATGACTTTGCTCTAGCATATGATCTAACACAACTGGTTACCGCTCCCACGCGAATCCCAGATGTTCATAATCATATACCTTCCCTGTTGGATCTTCTGCTGACCTCCCATCCGGACGGATATGTGGTTTCTGTAGACGCCCCTTTGGGTTCTTCGGACCACTGTCTGATAAGGAGTACAGTGCCATTCACGCGCCCACCTCGACCGCACATTGCGAGCCGCCGCCGTGTGTGGCACTATAGGTCAGCAGACTGGGATGGGATGCGAAATTTCTTCGCATCTTACCCATGGGGGCAAGTTTGCTTCTCGCCGGATGATCCTGACGTCGTTGCCGACTCTGTTGCTGATGTGGTGCTGCAGGGAATGGAGCTCTTTGTTCCATCCTCAGTGGTGCCAATCGGCGGCAGATCCCAGCCCTGGTTTGATCGCTCATGCAAAACGGCATTACGTTTTAAGCATGAGTGCTATCAAGCCTGGGCAAAAGCAGTGGCGTCCCAGGACTCGGACACCGGCTCTCTTAAGAAGAGGTACAACCTTGCCTCCAGGTCCTTCAAAAGAGTTATAGCCGTAGCAAAGTCTCAGTACATAGGCAAAATTGGCGAGAAACTAGTTCGCCTTCCCTCGGGAACCCGTGCGTTCTGGTCGCTCGCCAAGGCTGTTCTTGGGAATTTTTGTAAGCCGTCTCTTCCACCGTTGCACCGGGAGGACCAGTCTCTAGCCCACGACGCAAAAGAGAAAGCCGACCTTCTTGGCACTCTTTTTGCGTCCAACTCGACTTTGGACGATAGAGGTAACATCGCACCGACAATTCCACATTGCGGTCACGCCATGCCGGAGGTTCGTTTCCGGCAAAGTACTATGCGACGCATACTTTTATCCCTGGATGTCCACAAGTCGAGTGGGCCTGACGGAATCCCAGCAATCGTGTTGAAGATGTGTGCTCTCGGCGCTGTACCAGCATCATGGAAGGTTGCTTTAGTCCACCCGATCCCTAAAAAAGGTGACCGCTCAGATCCGTCCAACTACAGACCTATCGCCATCACCTCCCTATTCTCCAAAATAATGGAAACACTCATCAACCGCCAGCTCCTTAAGCATCTAGAAGAGCACCAGTTGATTAGCGACCGTCAGTACGGATTCCGTCAAGGTCGCTCAGCTGGTGATCTTTTAGCGTACTTAACCCATCGGTGGGCGGAAGCGGTTGAGAGTAAAGGAGAGGCGCTGGCCGTTAGTTTGGACGTAGCGAAGGCCTTTGATCGGGTTTGGCACAAAGCACTTCTTTCGAAGCTTCCATGCTATGGGCTTCCCGAGAAATTATGCGATTGGGTTTCCAGCTTTCTCACGGCTCGGAGCATTAAAGTTGTTGTCGACGGGTCATACTCCGACTTAAAGCCTGTGAATGCTGGAGTCCCCCAGGGCTGTGTGCTATCCCCTACGCTGTTTCTTCTGCATATCAATGACATGCTGCTTAGCAGCAATCTTCATTGTTATGCGGATGACAGTACCGGGGATGCCTTGTATACCGGCCACCCGCGTATTTCTCGGGAAAACGTCGACGAGCACCGGAACAAACTTGTGTCTGAAATCGAAACTCTGCTTAGTCAGGTTTCGGACTGGGGCCGACTAAACTTAGTCCAATTCAACCCTAATAAGACACAGGTTTGCGCGTTTACCGCTAAAAAGACACCCTTTGTCGTAGCTCCCTGTTTTGAGAGCACTCCCTTACCTGCCTCAGCCGCTATCGGAATTCTTGGTGTCGACTTGTCGAGTGACGTCCAGTTTCGCGGTCATCTGGAGGGCAAGGCCAAATTGGCCTCCAAAAAGCTTGGTGTGCTCAATAGAGCGGGACAGTATTTCACGTCAGGTCATCGCCTGCAACTTTACAAGGCGCAGGTCCGTCCTCACGTGGAATACTGTTCACATCTTTGGGCGGGGGCACCCCAGTACCAGCTTACTCCATTTGACCGCATCCAACGACGCGCGGTTCGGCTTGTCGACAACCAAGCTCTTACCGATCGGCTCGATCCTCTAGCGTTGCGGAGAGAGGTGGCATCTCTATGCATCCTCTACCGCATATACCACGGGGAGTGCTCTGAGGAATTGTTCGGATTAATACCGCCAGCTGACTTCCGCCACCGTTCGACGCGCCAACGCTACCACCCGCATTGGCTGAATGGTTGGCGATCGACAACAGTGCGTTTCAACAGGCACTTCTTGCCACGCACTGTTCCTTCATGGAACCAGTTGCCGGCGACGGTATTTCCGGACCGCTACGACCTAGGAACCTTCAAGAAACGAGCCTATTCTTATCTGAAAGGCCGGCAACGCTGATGTGATGCCCCTGGTATTGCAGACGCCATGGGCGGCGGTGATTGCTTTCCATCAGGTGACCCGCAAGCTCGTTTGCCCCTTCTCCCAAAAAAAAAAAAAAAAAAAAAAAAATGTATGTATGTATGTATGTAAGTATGTATGTTCGGTGGAATCTTGCAACTCAATTTTGAAGTAGATATCTTCAACCGATTGAGCTGAAATTTTGTATACACGTTTACTTTGGTTGACAATGCATGATATGATGTGTGACATTATTCTATATCCTACATGGCGGACCACCGAAGATGGAGGAATGGATATTTTGAATGCATTTCTGCAATATGGGTATCAAATGAAAGGGCTTATTGAGTGTAACTCAAAAAATAATATGACGTCATTCTAAATCCAATATGGTGGAATATCCAAGATGGAGGAAAACATATTTTAAGCTTCTGTACAATATGGGTATTAAATGAAAGGGCTCATAGAGAGTAACTGAAAAAATAATGTGACGTCATTCTAAATCCAATATGGCGGATCATCCAAGATAGAGGAACTGTTTTTTTTAATGCATTTCTACAATATGGGTATCAAATGAAAGGGCTTGTTAATAGTAACTCGAAAAAAAATATGACGTCATTCCAAATCCAATATGGCGGGAAAAATATTTGCGTTTCTACAATATGGGTATCAAATGAAAGGGCTTGTTAATAGTAATTCAAAAAATAATATGACGTCATTCTAAAACCAATATGGTGGAATATCCAAGATGGAGGAAAACATATTTTAAGCTTCTGTACAATATGGGTATCGAATAAAAGGGCTCATTGAGAGTAACTGAAAAAATAATGTGACGTCATTCTAAATCCAATATAACGGATCATCCAAGATAGAGGAACAGTTTTTTTTAATGCATTTCTACAATATGGGTATCAAATGAAAGGGCTTGTTGAGAATAACTCGAAAAATAATGTGACGTCATTCTAAATACAATACGGTGGACCATCCAAGATGACGGCATACATATTTTTGATGCATTTCTACAATATGGCTATGAATTAAAAATCATCATTGCGATTAAATGGAAAAGAAAGCTCTAAGCTGAAATTGAATAAGATGATCGCCTTATTGAAAAGCTGGACTGTTTGAAATTAAGCGGTAAACTAACTTGCAATAATGATGCGTTGAATGAAATGACACTAACCTAGCCAGCTATAACTAAAAATAAGAAAATAAATTAAAAGCAAAAATCCTTTTTAAAGAAGCTTTTATTTAAGCGCTCTAAAAATAAGAAAATAATATTTCCTTAAAAATTTCAAGTATCATCTTAGAGCCTCAGTATGTACAATTTATATAATAATAAAAGCTTGTCGCGAGGTTTGACTCCCTACCAGTAGGTAATTAAATTGCAATAGATAATATAGTAAAGTAAGTAGATAAATTTACATGAGTGTTTTGCCCATTTCTTCTCATGACAACCTTATACTCAGAATCGTCCGTGCGTTTTTGTTCCAATGAGGCAATTTTCTCAAGCGCTCGTGTTTTAATATGTTATGCTTTAAATATAATAATAAGTTAAATATCCGTATTTACGGACTATATTTAACTGTGTGTGAAGACCCAAGAAAATAAAGCTATTTTGATTTGATTTGACATTATAAAATTAGTACAGTTTATTTACAACTCGCGCGACAAGCTTTTATTATTATATAAATTGTACATACTGAGGCTCTAAGATGATACTTGAAATTTTTAAGGAAATATTTTTTTCTTATTTTTAGAGCGCCTTAATAAAAGCTTTAATTTATTTTAACCTTTTTCTCACTCCATCTCAACATTCGCGTCTATGCAGCATGTATTCTTCTTTTATCCATCCCATTTATGGCCCAACTTTCTGATACCCACTTATATTTAATAACTAGCAGACCGCGCGAACTTCGTACCGCCATATTTTATAAATTTTCCACTCAAAAGATTATTGCCGCAATCATATTAATACCCCAAAGCTTTCATCATAAATGGACTATCTAACACTAATATTTATTTCAATTCAAGTTCTTGATACATACATACATAACTTCAGGCCAGATCCCTTGCGGGGTAGGCAGAGAGAACAAAGTGCCATAAGGCACGATTATTACACGTGTCACTCGCTTAGCTAGTATGTATTAGCGTACTGACAACCAAGACATTGATATTATTTACAACTTCAAAGAAAGCTTTATTAGCAATGCCACTTATAAACAATGAATATAGCAATGAACTTGTCCCAAGTTTTTGCTCAACCTTTAGTTTTTTTTAATACAACATAAACAACTTTTTTTATATGGTTACTATTATTTGGTTATTTTATATTGTTGACTTCAACGAAAAAAACGGGCCACCATATGTTCAAACCGGGGTAGCTAACTCACAGTGAGTGTTTTTTTTTATAAGTCAAATGATGTCGGTTTAGCGATTAAGCTTATCGATATAAATTTACTACATTTTAAAAGATATCACGATCTTAAAAATGTAAAGTTTATTACATATATCTAGAATGTATTATAAATCAGTCACATCAGTCACACCTTGTCAGTGGTAAAGTCACGCAGTGTTCGCTGCATGAATGGGCCGGCTCGACCCGTGGAATACCACGACCTCTCAGATTATCGCTGAAAAGTGGCCTTAGCCGCGTTTCACTCGCTGAGAGAGGTGTTCGGAGGCCCAATCCCTTTTCCCCTCCCCTACCGAAACCCACTCCCGACCCCACTCATATCCCATTGTAAGCGCCGGCAACGCAACTGTAACACTGCATGTGATGAGGTGGCCATGGGCGGCGTTTGTAACTATCATAAGCCTGCTCGTTTGCCCCTTATACAATAAAAATGTAACCTAATTCCTATCCTATCCTACTTCTAATATATAAAATTCTCGTGTCACAATTTTCCCATACTCCTTCGAAACGGCTTGACCGATTCTCATGAAATTTTGTATGCATATCGGGTAAGTCTGAGAATTTTCAACCCCCTACGATCAACCCCTATTTTTAAATTTAATTTTTTGGTAAGACAACGTTTGCCGGGTCAGCTAGTAAAATATAAATGTGAATGTAAGTTTGTTTGCGTGCTTTCACGCGATAACTACTCAATCGATCACCATGAAACTTTGTACACATATTCTTTAAAGTAATTTACATATTTTTGAACCCGAAGGAAAAACTTATAAAATAGTCTACAACAATATCCTACATACTCTTATAAAATTGTTACAGTCCAAAATTATTTATTTTTGTATTACCATGTATTATATATTTTACCTTAAAAAAATGTTGTTAGTTTTTTAAACGTCATTGTAAGTAGTAATTTTAAAACCTAATGATTCCAGCCAAGCAATAAAACAGAGTTATCATATTGGTTAACTTCTATAGTAATGATCTTTGATATCTATTTAATGGATTTAATGCGAGCGAAGCCGCGGGTAAAAGCTAGTAACTTTTATAAATAAAAATACCACAAAATACGATTAAATACTACACATTTTAAACTAAACATAACTTCACGCCTTTTGTTACCCGAAGGTGTAGGCAGCGGCTGTTAAGACTCGTCTCGCCATTATGTTTACATCCCAAATGGAATAGGTGGCGAACCTATTGCCATATCGGGCACAAAGTTTGTCAGTCATCGATATTTATCACACATAACTTCCGAAAACAATTTCGAAAAGTCATTGGTGTGAGCCAGTGTCTGGAATCGAACCCCGGACCTCTGGATCAGAGGCCGTGCGCTCGCCCACTGCGCCACCGAGACTTTTTTAAATTTTAAATTCTGATTAAAGTATTGAGCGATATGATGACAAAGAGAGAAACAACAACAAAACATAACTTCACGCCTTTTCTACTCGAAGGTGTAGGCAGCGGCTGTTAAGCCTCGTTTCACCACTATGTTTTCATCCCAAATGGAATAGGTGGCAAACTTACTGCCATACCAGGCACAAAGTTTATAGTCATCGATATCTAAATACACATAACTTCAGAAAACAATTTCAAAAAGTCATTGCTGTGAGCCAGAACTCGAACCCGCGACTACTTTATACAGAAGTGGGGTTCTCGACAACTGGACCACCGGTACCTTTTAGCAAGAAACAAACGTAAAAAAATCTACCTGCTAGCTGTCGCGGTCCGAGCTGTCCGAGTCGGATACATCATCAGTGTAACTAAATATTTCCCTATGAAATGAATACTTACATTTTGTATTTTGCGATATCTTTGGAATTAAATGTCCGAATTGAATTATTCAAACAGTTCTAGAAAGGTATTGAATCTGTCTTTATATTGAAGTAATTTATTTTCAGGAAAGTTAAATTCAAGGTACAAAATAAAGCATTTTTATAACGACATCAATTTAATTATTTTAAAAAACTCAAAAAACACTTATTGTGAGATAACTACAATAGTTAGACATATGCCATCGCGGACTTTTTTATAGACAAATTTATGTTCTGTAAAAGTGTAGTACATTGTTTTATTCTAGAATCAATAGTTTTCGCAGCGTTCACGATGTAAGAATTATTTTCGAGTCATTTTCTTACACCTTGGGTTACATTATTGGACTTATAGTAAGGATCCCTAATTAATTTGAAAATATAATATAGCCTAAAGCCTTCCTCGATGAATGGACTATATACCACTGAAAGAATTTTTAAAATCGGACTGGTGGTTTCTGAGATTAGCGCGTTCAAACAAACAAACAAACAAACAAACAAACAAACAAACTCTTCCGCTTTATAATATAAGTATAGATGTATTGTTTCTTTATAATTACACCTTTTAAATGTTACAGGTTTGGTATTTCTGCAATACCGAAATGAGACCAAGCGCGCCTTATTGCCCAACGAGATCACCTCGATTGACACCGTGAAGGCCCTATTCGTTCGATCTTTCGCCAAACAACTTACCATGCAATACATGGATAGTCCGATGGTGAAGATATACATTCACGACTCGTCCAAGGATATGTTTTATGAGCTGGAGGATGACAGGTCAGTAGTCAGATAACACTTTAGTAATAAAGCCTATTCAACAAAGAGTACCTACTTGGAGAACAACCGAACGAAAACGAATCTGGCTTGTTTTCTATGTGTTAAAATAGATATGATATGTTAAAATGTGTTTCTATTTTAACAGCTTTTATATAACTGGCACTGTATGTATGTATGTAAGTATGTATGTAAGTATGTATGTAAGTATGTATGTAAGTATTTATGTTCGGTGGAATCTTGCAAATCAATTTTGAAGTTGATATCTTCAACTGATTGAGCTGAAATTTTGTATACACGTTTACTTTAGATGACAATGCATGATATGATATGTGACATTATTCTATATCCTATATGGTGGACCACCTAAGATGGAGGAATGGATATTTTGAATGCATTTCTGCAATATGGGTATCAAATGAAAGGGCTTATTAAGTGTAACTCAAAAATAATATGATGTCATTCTATCCAATATGGTGGAATATCTAAGATGGAGGTAAACATATTTTAGCTTCTGTACAACATGGGTATCAAATGAAAGGGCTCATTGAGACTAACTTCAAAAATAATGTGACGTCATTCTAAATCCAATATGGCGGATCATCCAAGATAGAGAAACAGTTTTTTTAATGCATTTCTACAATATGGCTATAAATTAAAAATCATCATTGCGATTAAATGGAAAAGACAGCTCCATGCTAAAATTGAATTAGATGATCTCCTTATTGAAGAGCTGGACTGTTTGAAATTAAGCGGTAAACTAACTTGCAATAATGATGTGCTCAATGAAATGACACTAAACTAGCCAGCTTTAGTTAAAAATAAAAAAAATGAAAAGCAAAAACTAAATTTTTAAAGAAGCTCTTTATTTAAGCGCTCTAAAAATAAGAAAATAATATTTCCATAAAAAATTCAAGTATCAACTTAGAGCCTCAGTATGTACAATTTTTTTTTTTTTATTTATTTATTTAATTATAACAGTTTAATTAACATTACAATTAATTATAACAAATTGCAAATTACAAATTATTTGTTTATTATAGATAATCTACAATAATAAATTGTACCTCACAGTTTCACATTAGCGACTGTAGACAATTACAAAGTAATTTTATTATAACATTAAGCGAATTCACAGAGACATATATGATAATTCGTAGTATGTATGTTGTATGTAATACTTTCACGGACACCAATAAAAAAAAAATCCATTGCCATCATTATTAGTAGGAACCTCTCGAACTGACACGTAGATATATTAGTTCAAATAATGACTGTCCGAATGAGGTTTCTTTCGTCACACCACGTATAGAAAAGCATCAAATACATATAGGTAGAAGCGTCTACAAACTACGGTAATTGTTATATGTATATAAAAAAGATAAAGACAAACAATAATGAAAAAGTTACACATTACTGACTTGCAAAGACTTACAATTGTTTACATAAATTATATTATAGTCTTTTCATATAAGTGATTTTACTATTTTTATTAATAACAATAGCAAACAATAAAGTAGTACATTTTAATTAACGACACTTTTTTTTTTCTTGGATAATTCCACCTTGAGACATACCATGCCGGGGATTAAATGCCTAAAAAAGGCACCATATATACTAGGAATAATCAGTGCTATTTTTTACAACAGTATTATTACTGATTATTTAGTAATAATGAACTACTCAATAACACTCTCGTCGACTTCATTTATAAGTCGTCATTACAAATAGTTATGGGCAAGAATATTGAAATAACGTTTCCTTTTTCTATACTATACAATGTCCAAAATGTATGCAATAAAATTAGCTAGCCTGTGAGAGAAAATAAATTTATTAAATTAATTTATTATAAGCTTTTATTTACCTTGCACTGTATGTATGTATGTATGTATGTAAGTATGTATGTTCGGTGGAATCTTGTAACTCAATTTTGAAGTAGATACCTTCAACCGATTGAGCTGAAATTTTGTATACACGTTTACTTTGGATGACAATGCATGATATAATGTATGACATTATTCTATATCCAATATGGCGGACGCCCCAAGATGGCGGAATGGATATTTTTAATGCATTTCTGCAATATGGGTATCAAATGAAAGGGTTTGTTGAGTGTAACTCAAAATATAATATGACGTCATTCTAAATCCAATATGGTGGAATATCCAAGATGAAGGAATATATATTTTAAGCTTTCGTACAATATGGGTATCAAATGAAAGGGCTCATTGGAAAAATTAAGAAAATAATGTGACGTCATTCTAAATCCAATATGGCGGATAATCCAAGATAGAGGAACAGTTTTTTTAATGCATTTCTACAATATGGGTATCAAATGAAAGGGCTTGTTAATAGTAGCTCGAAAAATAATGTGACGTCATTCTAAATCCAATATAGTGGAATACATATTTGCGTTTCTACTATATGCGTATCAAATGGCCCTTTCATTAAAGAGTTATATGAGAACTTCAAAAACTATGTCTCGGTGGTTCAGTAAACTAGCCCGCTTCTGAATCAGAAAGTCTTGGGTTCGAATTTGGCCTCACACCAATTCTTTCGAAATTTCTCTCGAAAGTCATGTGTAATAAATATTTTTGACTGACCACTTTGTGCTCGCTGTATGGCAACAGTGGTAGAGCCCAGCAATTCACTGTATGAATGGGCTGGCTCGACCGGTGAAATACCACAACCAGCTCACGCCTTGTTTCTTTGGGTGAGAAAGGTACCCGGAGACCTACTCCCCTTCCCCATCCCTTCCTACTCCCATATCCTATATCCTACTCCCTTATAGATCGTGAGACGTAAACATAGCGGCGAGTCGAGGCTTAATAGATGCTGCCTACACCTTCGGGTAGAAAAAGGAGTCGAGCTATGTTATGTTATTAATTAATGTTATAAACAAATTAGATTGTGTATAAATATTATATATATCATAGGGTTTTCAATATGAGCGGTTAGATACTAGTGGCCTGCTTGTTTGGGCAGTGTCAGTCAATCTGTTGTTTACTATTCAGTCACTGATGCCAAATCACCATGTCAAGATACAGGGTTAAGCGGCGCGTCCAAATTTATAATCAAAATGAGTTAGTGCTAACATTGAGAACCTTACGACCACTTTACGGCTGAGGCGGTAGTCCATCACAGTCGACGGCTTTCCGTTGACCTATGTTTTAATAGTTAACAGTGTTTTAATTGTGGTCAGCTACGCAATGTTAATAAATGCCATGGCTTAACAGCCGCTGCCTTCACCTTCGGGTAACAATGGCGTAAAGTTATGTTATGTCCTATCACGTTAAATGTTGCTGCAGAGTATCTAATGAGATGTAAAGTAAAGTTACAGGTCTAACTTGATCGTTAGCAGCACTAGCTAAATTCACAGCTGCAATGTAATTTCCTGCCGTGGGGAAAAGCGGAAAATTAGCTTACAGATTTCATTCTATCGTCACAGTTCAGTTCAATTAGGTTGTTTCTGAAGGGTTTTAACAAATTGCTTTTTAATATAATTCTTTGATTTCAATGTTACAGTCTACAAATAGAGTTATGACTTTTAGAAAGAAAAAACGAAAAGAAAAAACTTTTTAACAGTGGTAGGGCCAAGCAGTTCGCTGCATAAAAGGGGCCGGCTCGACCGGTGAAATACCACGACCTCTCAGAAGATCGACGTAAACTGGCTCATGGCGCGTTTCGTTCGGTGAGAGAGGTACCCGGAGAAGTGAGTGTGAAAAATATCTATGCCTGAAAATGTTGTGCCCGGCATGGCAATAGGTTCGCTATTTATTCCATCTGGGACGTAAACATAACGG
Source organism: Euproctis similis (assembly GCA_905147225.2). Classification (NCBI taxonomy): domain Eukaryota; kingdom Metazoa; phylum Arthropoda; class Insecta; order Lepidoptera; family Erebidae; genus Euproctis; species Euproctis similis. Next base: position 9,494,144 of record LR990107.1, read on the forward strand.
CGAGACGAGGCTTAAAACCTTCGGTTAGAAAAATGCCCGAAGTTATGTTATGCAAATTGAAACAAATTTCTTTCTAGGTATATACCTATATATAAAAACTAATATCATACATAATAATAATATGATATACATACATGTTTTGAACAAATAAATGAAATAGAAATTAGACTTTTACATTATATCAGCTATACTGTGTAAGCACTTATAAGTAAGCTCCATACAGACATTCTTTCGAAAATATATTATTTATTTACGAGATATTATATTATTTATTTTATTTATGACAAACGGACATTAAAATTTTATTTATTTGTAGATACATTATTTGTATACAACCTGCGAAACACGAGCGGGGATCCAAGATAGTAAATTAAGTTTGAGAGACATAATAATATGTTCAGGATGTGATGTTGTACCATACGTGCATATGCGTAGATTGGCATATTATGTTGCTTGACATAGTTTATTAAGTATGGAATACAAGGTAAATGAGCAAGCACCTGATGGTAAGTACCTAGCGCCTCCCATGGACACCTGTAACACAGATAATGTTATAGTTGTTTACGATCGGAAATGAAACAGTTCTTTAGGTCTTTTACAACAATGGTAGAGCCAAACAGTTTGCTGCATGAATGAGCCGGCTCGACCGGTGAAATACCACGACCTCTTAGAAGATCGACGTAAAGTGGCTCATGCCGCGTTTCACTCGGTGAGAGAGGTACATGGAGGCCTACCTCCCTTCCCCATCCTTCCCTATCTCCTATCCCTTAAAGGTCGGCAACGCAACAGTAACACTATATGTGTTGCTGGTGTCCAGTGGCGGCGTTCGTTGCTTACCATTAAGTGACACGCCTTCTCGTTTGCCCTCCTGTCCTATTAAAAAAAACCCAAATTCAGATTCATTTATTTGTTAAAAACATGTGTTATTTTGTATCGTGTTAATTTTGATAATAAAAACATTGAGTATCAACATGCTTTGCTATGATTCATCATCATCATTCATGATTAGCCTATTGCAGTCCACTGCTGGACATAGGCCTCTGCCAATTTGCGCCAGAACATCCGATTCTCTGCCTTCCGCATCCAGTCTTTTCCAGCCGCCTTTCTGAGGTCGTCTGACCATGGGGAAGGTGGGCGTCCTACACTACGCTTACCAAGTCGCGGTCTCCACTCTAGGACCTTCTTGCTCCATCTATCATCGGTCCTTCGACAGATGTGACCAGCCCATTGCCACTTCAGTGAGCTAATTCTACAAGCTATGATTGGCATCACGTAATTTCAAATATATCTAAACTAAAATCTAGACTAAAATTAAATTAAAATTGTTATTAACTATTAGCCAAGAATCCATCAACAAGAATACATTGAATGAATCCATTGTCAATAAAGGAGTCAAAGTCAGCAGTACCTAAAGTCAAAAGTATTAATATTAATACAATAAAAACCTAAACCTAACCTTAAATTAAAAATAATGAATGGAAAATTGTAATATGTCTTGCAAGGAATCATTAATACCGGAAACCCTTTGTAATAAATAATAAACGAATATGATATAAAGAGTTTAAACAATATTCATTGAGATCGTGGTAATGAAGCGGTCGAGCCGGCTCGTTCATGCAAGCAGACTGCGTGGCTCTATACCGTCTTATTTTCATATTGGCAATCCACGAAAAATGTGATAGAGTAAAAGTATTTTCCATTTATCACTTGTTCTGATGCCTTTGACCTTTTCTACACCACTCTGTGCAAGGGAAGAGATGGTGGCAAATTTAACATCACAGAATCACTGTCGTTGTCCTTTTAAATCTTTTTTTTTTTCATTAACTTTATTACCGAATGAGAATTGGGTCAGTTTCAAAGGAAGTCCTAAAATATTTTCATTGCTATCAGTGCTCCACTGTTACCGCACCTATATACATATAACGATTTAAAGGTACTTAATAAACGTTCCGTTAACTAAAGATATAATTTCAAAGTTTTGTTTGTTTTTATTTTCATGTTTATAGTATTTTATTTTAGCTATCTTGTTTTCTATAGCAGAACGGGAGTTCTACGTTTTATTTATACATAGCTCTGTTGTTTTCTCTTAGCGCCCGGGAGATCTACGTTGTGATTTCGAATCAGGGCGCAAGCCAATTACTTAACAAAATTCGGTGACTGACAAAATCGTGTCCGATGTGTGGCAATAGGTCCCACACCTACTCTTTTTTGGAAAGTAAAAATTCGGCAAATCAATTATTAACAGCCGCTGCCTCTAGGATAGGTATTTAAAAAAAAAATCTTATTATTTGGAAAAAAATATTTTTTTTTTTAGGTTTTTTTTTCTGTTCTACATTGCTAATTAGGATACAGTAAAACATGAATAATATAACGATAAAATATAGCGTTATAATAATATTGTTGATGGAGTTTGTCGGGAGCGTGGCGGGTGGTCCTTGCGGGGCGGCGCCTCCCTTGATAGAGCCTTCAGTGTGTCTCCCGCCTCTGTAGAAACCATACAGTTGTCAGACGTATAAACTAACCTTTTCATATCAATCACGATGCGTCCCAGTCGAAGTTTCACACATATTCACGATTACCGATGTCCGTAAGTAAATTGTATAAAATAATTCATTATAAATTATTTTATATTTTATTTTATTTTTTTACGATACAGAATAAAAAAAAAATAGATATATTAAATTATATTATTACATTTGTAATGTAAATTGTGAATTCACATATGCCGAATAAGCAATTGTTTAATATACCCAATCTAGTAACTTTTTTTATGATTTAAGCTATTTTTTTCAATGATTTGTAAGTATCTAAATTTATAAGTACCTGTATAATCGTAAGCGTTATGTTAATTTCTCAGTTCGATTATTTAATTTTGATCGTCGATTTTGTAGAACTTCAATTATTTTATTTTATTCAACGAGTTGAATCTGTTATTATTATTATTTTTTAAGATTATTTACGATACATATATTATTTTTATATTATTTTATTTTTTCTTTTAGGTATTATTATCTTTTTCTGTGTGGAGTGTGTGGAAATATGGACGCCATTGTCCTCCTATTTGTGTTCACTAAGCTTGAAATAATGTATCTCGTCATGTCACTAACTTGTTGATCGTGTTATCTCAAGTGTCTTTTGGTATCGTCTGAATAAATAATTTCATGTAACAAAATATAATATACGACTTTTTTTTACTCAGTAATTATATTCACGTTCAATTTTTACTTCATGTCTAGTTGTGTCGCGTGGCTCCGTCCGCTTGACCTATATAACGACGATGAGCCTTTTCACAGGCTTTCTGAATCTAATGAGACAAAGTTTATTTATCAATGCAGATGAAGATTTATCGAATTATGAAAACTGTGATAAAAAATACGCTTGCATTATTTTCTTTATAAGAGCATTGCTGAAGTTAAGAAGATATCCTTATAACGGAAAGGGACAGCGCAAAGCAACTACCGTTATCTGTTCCGAGTAAGACTATGGCTGAAGTTGTAAACAACGGTGTTTGGAAAAATAGAAATGTGCAGGATGAGGGGTGGACAGTGGTGCAAAGTATAAGAAATTATAGAGTATAATAATGACTGAAAGCTCTCTGAAGTGCGATAATATAGAACACTATTTCTTCAGATTGTTAGTTATTCGTCTGATTGCCTTTGACCGCCTTCCCTTTTGCAATTAGTCGCCACGGAGTTTGCTTCCTGTTAACTTATTATTGTCTTCTAGAACTCAAAGAAGAATAAGAAGAAAATATGAATATTATTAATTACAATGTGACGTTCCTTCGCATGTTTTTTTCCGCTAATCAAGCTGTGATAACTGATCAGAACTTAACTTACATAAACTCGGAGACTTCGCGCATAAATTCTTAAGGATACCGAAAAAAAAATATTATAAAAGGTTATAGTTTATATACATATTTATTAACTTAGATAACATTGCTGAGCTTGCTTGTGACAGAATGCTGGCACTTAGCTTACACAATGGAGAGGTTGCAACAGTTGCGCTGGTGGGCCGCTAAAGGCGTTTGTGTTTTTCTTTATGGTATAAGATGGCAAACGAGCAGACGTGTCACCTGATGTTAAGCAACCAACGCAGACAATGGACACCAGCAACACATATAGTGGTGCCGTTGCGTTGCCGAACTTTAAGGAATAGGGGCTAGAGAAGGATGGGGAAGAGGGGTGGGCCTCCGGTACCTCTCTAACCGAACGAAATGCGGCATAAGCCACTTTATGTCAATCTTCTGAGAGGTCGTGGTATTTCACCAGTCCCATTCATGAAGCGAACTGCTTGGCTCTACCACTGTTTAAGTTTTGTTTTTGTTTTCCTGATGGTAAACGGTAGTTATATGAAGAAGTGACAATGAAATAACATTGTGGGATTCTTTGACACAGGAATTCTATCTTTTCTGGTAGTGTGTGTTGTAGTTTGCGAAGTTAATCTAGTTTGTTAATATAGTAAATTCTAACAGTCTTTGTTGCCTAGCGCTTTAGCACTTCGACTCGGATTCTGAGGTTTCGAATTCGAATCCATCTAGTGACATTTTTTTAAATATTAGCATGGTTATTAAATATTTATTTCTGAGATTTTCGCGAATCACATTCATAACATTAAAACAACTTTTCAGGATTATATCGCGTTTATTTATTACTTATTTCTATTTATTTCCCGACGTTTCGAACTCTTTACAGAGATCATTTTCAGGAGTGTTGAAAAAAAAGATGGTAGTCGTTCAAAAGCTATTTTCATTGATACAGAGAGCACCCACTTATTAGAAATAAAATTCGAAAAGTTGATGTTAAAAATACATCAGACCATGAAACACAAAATTTAATATTTATTTAAAAGATATATTTACTAAAGAAAAATTTTTTGTTGGTAAAGATCTTTTGTTGTATGATTTAATATGTGGGTGGTTCTACGATAACAGGTTTCAAGTTGTTCGAAGATACGGCCAAGCAGAAAATTCGGATTTTTTTCTTGAAACCCTTGTATTATGATTTTTTACCTGTTTATTTACGTTTTCACACAAGGGCAAGTCACTTTATACATGTTTTATTACTTTTTTGATGACCAGGGTAAATACATCGGGCAGGGCAGAGACCTAGCTACCAGGGTAGATACTTATTTCACCCGGGGAGAGAATTTGACACCATAATATACTTAATAAAATCAAAAGTCATTAAATCAACTTTTATTAAATGTTCTTAACATATAATAGACTTATTACAGTAATCATGAAACTAACAATTATATTACACCCTTTTTTCTAAACAAGACTTCAAAACAAGTTTCACTAGAAAAATTGCACATGTAAATAATATAGCCAAATATTCCAAATTAAATTCTAACTGCATAATAAAATCACGAGAATATAACTGAATCGATTTTGGATCAATCATATTGGTAGAGACGGATTCCCACTTTCTGTAGACAATTTGAATACTATTATCGAATTGCAGATTCCATTAATACTTTGCCAATTTTGATGCTTTGATATAGATATAATTTTGGCTTGGACTAGAGCTGTAAAAGAGCTTAAAGCGATTGTACTATCCAAAATGCCTTTAGGCGACAGAGTAGATATTTTGAGATCGTATATTATAGGGTGTTTGAAAAGGGATAATCCAGAATGCAAGGTTAATGGTGGATGATGGAGCAGATGGATTAAATTGTAAATCCTGGAAATGCTTTTAGCTGGAATAGTAGGTACACCGCGGATGTGGAAAAAAGAGTGGTGTTAGGAAACAGAGTAAATGGGCAGATTGCAGGGAGCAAAGAATGTTAACGAGAAGGCCCAGCTAGCCATTCATAATGCAGTACAGATCCCACTGTAGTTATACATTGTTATAGTTCTCTTGCTTCTTTTTGTATATATATTTTCGCCCCACGACGCTTCTAGGAGTTAATTGTTCGACAGTTTGGATTATTCCTGTATCTTTCTTTTTTAAGTATTTTTCACTTTCTTTTTGCCTTTGCATTTCTTACTTTTCACGAGCATTTTTAATCTTTTAATATTGTTGTCCCTTACTCTCTGCTTCACGTTTCCGTCGTAATCTTTCTTCACATGTTTCAACATTCCCTTAAGTGCCTTAATATAATAATAATATTGTTATTATGAAAACTTTTATTTGCCATTATTATTTAAGTAATTTTAAAATGACGTTGAAAGAAGTTAAGCAAATGTTTACTTTTAAAGCATTTGTTATAGCATGTTAAGGTGAATATTATCTTCCCTGGTCAGGGACTATCTCCCCTGGAGGTTATTCTGACAGGGGAAATACTTCAGGGGAGAGACGTTTTCATGAAAAATTTAATAATCTTAACAGAGTAAATATTTTTTGGGTTAATAACATATCTCACTTCAAGTATTACTGTATTGATTAATTAGAGCAGTTAAATGCAAATACGTTAAATGAATATTATAAGTTTTATTACTTACCAGTGGAGAGAAACAGTCACCTTGCGAAGTCTCTACACCGCACGGTCGCGTCGCAACAATTAAAAGATGGTGGCGCTTCAAAGGCTCGCACATTTAGTATTGCTAACTTTACGCCGATAGACAGCCTTGAGCTCTATTTCCAATATTAATGTCCTTGTATTTATGTTAGTGTTAATAATAATACTAATTTAGCCCTTTATTCCGAGACCAGATATAAATTATGTATACATAAAGTTTTAAAATATAAAGGTTTTCTTATTAATAGTTCAGTACTCTTTGTTAACAATTGGTAATTTTAAAGGATATCCCTGACTTCGGTATGCCTTAAAGCATAGGCCTCCTCTAACCGCTTCCATTGTTGTCTGTCACGAGTGACCCTCCTCCAGTTTGGGCCTGCTGTCAGTTTTATTTCATCTTCCCACCTAGCAAGCGGTCTACCCCGGCTACGTTTTCCATCCCTAGGGTACCATTCTGTCACTGACTTACTCCATTTTTCTGTAATGTCTCGCATCATGTGCCCAGTCCATCGCCATTTTTGTTGATCTATTCTGGTAAGTATATCTGTAATTTTTGTTTTGAAACGAAGGTCTTGGTTTCTGATTCTGTCCTGTTTTCTTGAGCCTGTCATACTTCTCTCCATTACTCTTTGACACCGGGCTAGCTTATCCCTGTGCCATTTGGTGAGTGTCCATGTTTCGCAACCATACGTTAAGCATGGGAGTATAGATGTATTGAAGGCTTTTCTTTTTAATTTCATTCCCAGGGATTTAGACTTCATGATCTCCTTGAGAGACCAATATTTCTTCCATCCGATTGCAACTCTCGTGTCTATCTCCTTGGTCGCTTGGTCTTTAAATGAGATAACCTGGCCTAGATAAACATAGTCCTCTACTTAAGATATTTTCTCTTCCTTTATTTTTATCTCCACTTCTACTGTGTTAGTCAATAGTTTCGTTTTATTGATGTTAATTTTAAGGCCAATTCTTTCACTTTCTGCGTTCAGGTTCTGTAGCATGCACCGTAAGTTTTTTGGGTCCTCTTCGAATAACACCAAGTCATCGGCAAATCTCAGATGGTTGATTTTTGAGCCATTGATGTTCAGTCCAAACATTTCCCAGTCTAATTTCCGAAATATATTTTCAAGGACCGCGGAGAACAACTTTGGCGACAGTGGATCTCCTTGCCTTACTCCTCTTTGAATGCTAAATTCATTTCCAAGAGTTTCCAATTGAATTCTGCTTTTACTATTGGTGTAAATAGTTTTGAAGATCTGGATATACGTAGTTGGTATTCCTTGTTGTTCTAGGGTTGTCCAAATATGCTCGTGAGTTAGACTATCAAAAGCTTTAGCGTAATCGACGAAGGCAATAAATAGTGTTTTGTTATACTCTGTATATTTTTCGATGATCTGTTTGACTGTGTGAATGTGGTCATAGTTGAATAACCTCTCCTAAATCCAGCCTGCTCTCTCGGTTGTTGTTCGTCTAAAATAGGGCTGATTCTCTCTAGAATTACTTTCGCAAACACTTTATATACATTTGATATCAAGCTTATTGGCCTGTAGTTTTCAATATCCTCTTTGTCGCCTTTTTTGTGTATAAGAATTATGTGGGATTTGGACCACCTTTCTGGAACTTCGCCATATATTAAGATTTCATTAAAAATTGTGGTTAAGATAGGTACTAGTTCGTCCATTGTTCCCAGCAACATCTCATTTGTTATTTTGTCGGGGTCTGGAGCCTTTTCTGTCTTTTGACTTTTGATCGCCTTTTCGACTTCTCCTGGTAAGATGGTTGGAACTGGTTGCAGAGTTGAATTAGTCTTAGTTGATCAATACATGTCCGAGGGGTTTTCATTTGCATATAGACGGCGATAGAACTCTGTTGCCAGTGTTTTGATGTCTTTTCTATGAGTGATAATCTATGCTTTCTTTTTTAGCCGCGGTATCCAATCCTTTCCTGCATCTCGTAGCACTTTTAATGCTGTTTTGGTCCCTCCGATTGTCTGAATGTGGAATTCTAAGGTTTGGAGTCTTTTGATTTTGCGATCGTAGCTAATACTTGCCCTAATTTTTTTGCTTGTTTCTGTTATCATCTTGATGTTTTCTTTCTTCTGTTGTTTTTTGATTAGTTCCTTTCGTTCTGATTTTAGTTTTAAGGTTTTTTGGCTAAGTTGGTACTTGTTCTTTCCATCTTTTTGTTAGACAAATGTTTGTGCAGTTGTTTTTCAAATTTGTCGTACTTCTGATTTACTTCCAGGGATTCATTATTTATAATTACTTGTAATTCTTCCTAGAAATTAGGGTAGTTTTTTTATGCTGTAGTGATTTTCGTTAAGTTGGTTATGGCTGTTGTGGCTGTATATAGTTACGAGAAAGTTTAATTGGATATTTTCTTAAGGAACTGCGTACCATCCGATGATTTGTGTTAAAGTTTAGGTTAGATATTACTCCAGTATCGGTGAATGCTTTCGGGTAGTTACTTATTATGTAGTCAATTTCATTTTTCACTGATCCGCAAGGTGAGATCCAAGTCCATTTATTGTTTTTGTTCTTCTTAAAAGTTGAGTTCAGTAGTGTTAAATTATGCTCCATAAGAAACTCTATTAGTCTTTGCCCGTTACGACTCCGCTTTCCGTAACCGAATTTCCCAAGTACGTGGTTTTCGTTTGATTTTCTCGCCCCTACTTGTGCATTAATCATGTTAGTATTAGCGGTACGAAATTTGGCAGGGTAGATAGACAAAAAAAGCGTGACTAAAGTAAACTTATTAAGAACTTTGAAATTATTTGAAATTAACAAAAGTATTTTATTTTTTATTTAATAATGTATAAGTATAATTATTAAAATTTTGTTTAAAAAATCTTAAGGAACTGATACAAAAAACATATGTTTTGTTCGAAAGTTAAATTAAAACAGGCAAGGGGACAGGACAGGGTAAATACTTTTTTAGACTTTGCATGGAATTTTAGAAAGAGAAAGACCCAGCAAGAAAACTCAGCGGCTGTTCTTCAAAATTGATTATTATTTAATTTTGGACGGGCTATTGATAGTACTATTATTTGTAATATTTTGAGAAAAGAAACTTGGTTTCCCGGTTGATAAAATTATTTTGAAACGTCGGTTAATAAATAAAATACGAGTAAGTAATAAATAAACGCGATATAATCCTAAAAAGTCGTTTTAATGTTATGAATGTGATTCGCGAAAATCTGAGAAATAAATATAAAAAATATTAGACGCAAAAAGTTACATTAACATTCTTGAATTCGTTTACACAAAAGTAAATACCGAGAAAATTGTAGATTCTTTTATGTTTGTCATTGGTAGTATGTCCCATGTCCTTCTGATACACCCCACCACCGATCATCATTTTCCTGCCGTCGTCCAAAATTAAACGTGGTATTCCTGAGGTAAAATGGTAGCTATCATTTAAGTGAAACCTTTACAATAAGAACTTATCAAAGACGATCGGGTAGTAAGATGCTAGTAGGCGAGTACAACGCTCCAGACAAAAGCATTACACTATAAAATTAGATCCAGTGACGGGTAACTACGATTAGCTATTTAGTTTCTGTTTTTATATTACATTCCATTTTTATACGAAAAATATATATTTATTTTCACAAACAATTGGCTTGTTTAATTATTTCCTTTTGATTTAACTTTAATAGTTAATTCGAACAGTTACAATAATATCATTTTTCGAATCTTTAATCATCGTACCGTTTCAAAAAGTAGAAAGAGATGTTAAAACACACCGTGATTTCTTTATCTATCATCGTATCACTCAATGTTTTCTTGCGATCTCTTTTTTCATCCTCTCGATTTCCTAGTAAGAAACATGACTTTCTTTCCTCTCCATATTTCTCTCTCATATCATATTTCTCATATCCATATCTTCCTCTCCATTCCTTATTACACTAATCTATCATTTTAAATATTGTTTCCACAAGTTATTATTATTATTTTTATTCAACATTAAGACCCTCTTATTTCTCTTTTTTTTAAAAAATCTTCTTTTTATTCTCGTCTTGTCCATTATTCACCCTCACAATAATTCGTCATACCATCATCCCAACACAAAGATATTTCCGAAAATTCAAGAAATCACCGGCGCGGCAGACCGTTAACTGTGTTCAGGCAGACAATATTTATTTACAGTTCCACGTATTTCAATATATCTAGTGACACAAAAATAAAAAATAATGTCATATTTATTTTATTTGATATTTTTCGTGTACAGTTAACAATTTTCCTACATACAACATTTTTCATTATCATTTTTTTATTCGAAAATCTCTGTAGTTTAAATGTCGAAAATTTTTATTGGAATCATATATTAATAATAGTCCTTTTAGGAATTAGGTATGTAATTCTTAAAGGACTATTATCAATGAAAATTTTTAATTTTATGCAGAAAACAATAAATATTATATAAATAATATCTTGGAAAAATAAAATAATATCTTGGACACAATACACACAGCGCCCTCTAGTTCCAAGCTAAGCAATTAAATACTTGTGTTATGTATACTAATACACAACGGATATTAATACATAAATACTTTTCTTTTGGAAATACATACTTATAATACATAGAAAAGCACCCAGACGCCACACAAATATTAATGTTTGTCACAAATATGCTCGTGCTCGTGCACGGGTGGGAATCGAACCCCCAACATCATTACTGCAGCCGGTAGTTTTTACCTATGCGCCACGAGGCCCGTCATAATATGATAAATTATGATATATTATATATATGTGAAATACGTGTATTGATTGCTAATAACAACTAAAAAAAAACACTCTTATCACAACGCCATCTTGTCTTAAACAAAGTTTTTACGCCATATGTAAACTATTATTATCGACAGTACAAAATCTTCAAACAACATAATATGAATAAGAGGAAAACTTGAAAAAAATAATTTTTGATTTAATCAGAGCTCATCTCCGTGACATCCGAGACCGCTCCGTCCTTCGACTCTTTGAATCGACAGACATCGGAGGAGGTGCTTTCCCAGGAGCCGTCGGTGTGGGATCCCTGTCGATGCCTCCAGGCGCTGCTTCTTGTTCAGGCCCCTCTAGTTGGGATCAAGTAAGTTGGTTTTGTACAACATACATACATCACTACACACCAAGTCCCTTGCGGGGTAGCCAGAGGGAACCGGACACCATAAGACACGATTCTTACAAAGGTCATCGCTCATCGGTTTTTAAGGACCCAGCCATCAACTTCCTTTCTCAAAGACAAAATAAAGAAAAATCTTATTTATATTGTATCAAATAAAAAATTCAAATCTTTTTATCGTGTGCCTCTGTAAGAACAAAATATTTAATGTTGGGTAATTGACATAAAAAAAATGTTAAGGCGCTGGGTTAATCTTGAGTCATAAATATATCTTTCAACAAGTAATAATATACGAGTATACTTATACAGCCAGGATGATATCATTGTTGTGTTCAAATCAATAGATACCTTAATGAAGTATTGGAATTTGTAACAAATTATTTTCCATTAAAATACCTTCTACTCGACTCTCGTTAGCCAATTCGGTAATTGGATAGTAGATAAAAAAGGTTTCACAAATGAATTATCTCGAGGTTTATTCTCGTTACAGTATCCTTATAGCGTTTTTCTCTTGTTCAACATTTTCGTCACCGGGACTTAATTATAGTATGATACTATTGATATGATATTGTTCTAGGATCAGAGTTACTTCAGCGAGCCAGAGATCGACTCTGAATATCATCACCAGCATGTCCACAAATCAAAGGTAAGTGGTAGTAAGTAGCAAAGAGATTTCCCTATTACAATTATTGTCTAACAACAAGTTGAACTAGCCACGATGTTTATAAAAAGTACGTTACCTACACTGAAGAATCAATGTTTATATCTCATTCTAAGCAAATTTATTGGCGAATATGTACTGAGATTTTGAGTGATTATTACTTTGTAACCCATAATACATAACTATATAAACTTATAATTTAAATCTCCGTAGATTCAGAATACTTATAATAATTTTAAATCTCTGAAAATATAATTAAATATTCTATATATATATACATAAATGTAAAATTTATTTATTTAAAATATGAGCATAATTAGAATAGTGATAATTTTAAATCTTTGTAGATTTAAGGTGGTTATTATATATAGCCAAAAGATTTAAGATATATACAATTATAAAACCAGGTAGGTACAGAGACAAAATATTTATAATTATAAATCTCCGTAGATTTGGGATAATTATGATTTTAAGCCTCCATAGTTTCAAGACACTTATAATTTTAATTATAGTAGAATATTTGTAATTTTAAATCTCTGTTTATAAAATTTTAAATATAAAAATTTTATTCATTTTTTTTTAAATCTCAGCGTAATGAAGATATAATCAATTATAAATCGTAGTAGATTCTTAATAATTTTAAGTACAAATCTCCATACATTTTTATTATTTACATAGAATAAAAATAGAAGTATTAACATATATACGAGTATGTATAGTAAGATAGAGAATATACAGTAAGTTATAATATAATTTTAAATCTCGGTATATTTAAGGTAGCTATAATTTGAAATCTCCTTAAATTCAAGATAGTTTTAGAAGATTATTCTAAATCTCAGTATATTATGTAATCCAATAATAGATTTATGGAAAATCCGAGTCAGATGGATATCAGTGCCACGTATTTCTTTTGTACTTTTGTACTGTCGTGTATTGTTCGAACATCCTGCCACTATATTATATAGGTACATTTGTGACTACAAAGATCAGCAGTCCGGACCTATTAGTCGTGTCTTGATAATACTGTAATCTTCATCGATAAAGGGGCTGTCTATTAGTATAATATATATATATATATATATATATATATATAATTTTAGATTTTACTAGTAAAACCAATAGTTTTTGAGATCAGCAGTACGTTTTCTTTTTTTGTAACTTCGCGTACCGAGCATGTAGACAGCAGTAATTTTGTCTCCAATCATCGATCAGAGATCATCAGATGCGGAGCTAGCTATTTATTAATCTTGTTTATTGTCTTTAAGTTTGTTAGTCAATTTTGTGAGCGAGAATTTGAGGTCGTTGATCTGTATTTGGATTTGATTCAGAATCGAAATTCACAACCTCCTGGCCGTCGGGAAACCTAATTTCTTTAACTAACATGGTATAGGGGCTATACTAGTTTACTACTATTATATGCGCAATAAATCTCGGCATATAATTGTCTTAACATATAAACTGTAAAATACTCGTGAAAGGCATTTAATAATGGAAAACTTGTTAAAAGAAAACTACGACTAGTATTATAAAATAGTTATGATTTATTAAAAAAAAAATGATAACAAATTATTTACTTATAGCTAGAAAAAAAATATGCCAATCAATATATCAATGCATTCTTACACTACAATAAATAATAATTAACATTCGTAACATTCCGGCATACAATGACTAATTTATAGCTGCACTTACCTTATCATATAACTCAGAAAATTAGACAGCCTAAAACTTACATATTGACAAATATAATTTTATACATTTTTTTTTTTTAAACTCATGTTTATTTATTATGTACATTAGTAAATAATCGTAACACTTATTTAGATGGCATTACTTATGTTCAAAAATATTGTCTTATTTATTTTTTTATATCAATTTTTAAATTCAAATTATATCAATCTAAAACAAAGCTAAAATTTATTTTATAATTATTTCAAGACACAAGTGCTTTGTACAAATATGATATATGTAACAAGGGTGGTTAGAAAGCTCTGCATATTGGTAAGCCTTTGTAGTAATGTGCGCCGCTGTACAATTTCTTGGGTGTCGATTTCCATGATATAACAAGCGCCTTTTTAAAAGGTTCATTTGCACATCCGCTGCACACCTGCATCACTGCTTTCACTTCAGCCTCGGCTGGTTCTTTTTCTTCGACCTAGAATCAAGGAGTTGTATATTTACGTTTTAATTTATTTATACATTAATAGATGAAGTTACTCCTACTTATCGTTGAAATGTTAAGTACTGCAAATTTGTAAAAGTTATACGCATTTTATTTTATTTATATGCTAGCTGACCGCGAGAACTTCGTACCCGAATACGTTATATATTTAGCACTAAAAAGATTATTGCTCCTCTCATATTAATCAAAGGGTAATAATACATATGAAATAAAGCCTTCCTCGATTAACTGACCATCTAACACATTTTTTTTCTGGAATAGAATCGAAGTACAGAACTATATGGAGTTAGGTTATATTTAAAAGATAATTTCCAGTACCTAACATTTTATATCTTCGTTATTCAGTAAGCTTCAACTGCGTCACGGTAATTTTATCATGCAGTTTTGTAACTCGGCAGAAAGTTTGAAATAAATGCCTACAGCGAAACATAAGTAGGAGATAGGGATGCCCCGCGCCAGTATTTCAATTAAATTTGCCTACTTTGTCTTTTCATTCAGTTTTGTGATAAAAAGTAGTCTTTTTGTTACACAAACAAAAAAAAACTGTAAAATGCATAGGAAGTGTTCAATGAAAATGCATAGTTTTTATTGGTCTTTTAAATTTTTGCGCCTCGACTGAGACGTACGAAATGCTATATATCGGCAAACTTATTACTGCAATGTTATTATGTTTTCTAATTTAATATCTTTGCTACCAAAAAGGTCAGCGATGTCTTTGTCAACAAATTGACCATCCAACAATGAAAGATTTTTTTAAATTATACACATTTTTGTTAACATTAGTATAATAAATACGAGTGTCACAAGGCATTTTCTCCTTTCTGCGAATGAACGTAACCTAATAACATGAGAAATTGTATATTTTAATATTTGAGATTTTCGACCAGATTTTAATCTCTGTGTGTATATAGACTATGGTGGGGTATATTTTATTATTCATGAATTTGGCACCTTGCATATAAAACTCAGATACATTAGCATATAATTAGGGCGTCCACAGATGGGATTTTGTTGACTTTCGAAGCTTTAACGGTAGGTGGCAATTTAGCTGCAATAACGTTAGATAAAAAGTAACTCTTAAATTGCTTTTTTTTACTTAATAGTTAATAATTCAATACATTTATTGTTGCAATTTTATATTTGCCCTATAACAACTGAGAGAAATAATCAATCTCTCAACAAATCAATAAAAATCTCTGAGTTTAATGCATTTGTAAACATCGTCAGTATTTTTTCATTGAAATCTTTTATGATTTTATCTAAAGCTACTGCGTTAGTGCGTTCAATTAAAGTACTTTTTCTTTAAATGAACTTTTCCTACATTGTAGATATTTCTTATTTACCGTCTCCTTTTGTAAGATCTGCACCGGTCGATTGCCAACAAAACCTGCCAAGCCATTAAGTAACGACTGTTGGAGTATCATATCTTCTTCTCTGTCACTGTCCAAAAGTGGATCAGGGCTGAGCAGAGCTTCGTCCACAATAGACCCGTCCGATAGAGCTACTAATCCACGTTTGTCCTTCTTACCTGGAATTTTAATTGAACAATTACACATTGTTTCACAATTAATATTTGGTTAGTTATTAACAGTTAAAACAATAAGTTTTAAGCCTATTTGAACGATATCCGATAACCGTGTACGATATTCAAATAGTAGTTTACATATTTCGAACAAAAAAGAGCTTACTGACCAAAACACCTGTGCAAAATTCATTGATACAAAATAAATCTGCTTTTACTTAGTTCAGTATGTATTATTTCGAATCTGAACATTATGTTTCTGTTTGTTTCTATTGAATTCTTAAATTAACACTTTGTATTTAGTTTACAAAGATATTCAAAAAAATAAACAAAAGCATACCCCTCCCGTGCCAAAGTATAATGTCTTCTGCCTACACCTTCGTAGTATTAAAGGTTAAAAATAATAAAATATAATAATATAATGATGGTATAGAAATGAATCTTTATGACATTATAGCGTTTTATCCATCAAGCAAACTCTGAATTTTTATTATAATAGAATATACATAATTTCAAATGGATCTGGAGAATTTGAATTGATTTATGTTTGAATAAATATTTTACGGGTGTGAAATATGAAAATGAATCTTTAAAAAAATATTCGTAAGATATCTCAAAACAGATATCGAAGGATCTTGGGCCCTGTGATTCAATTTCAAACAACAGTAACAGTCGTAGAGCCAAGCAGTTCGCTGCATGAATGGGCCCGCTCGACCGGTGAAATACCACGACCTCTCAGAAGATCGACGTAAAGTGGCTCATGCCGCGTTTCGTTCGGTGATAGAGGTACCCGGAGGCCTACCCCCTTTCCCCATCCTTTCCTTTCCCCTGTCCCCTAAAGGTCGGGAACGCAACAGTAACACTATGTGTGTTGCTGGTGTCCATGGGCGGCGTGGTGACACGCCTGCTCGTTTGCCCTCCTATCCCATAAAAAAACATATAGTTTTGGGTCCTTCACATTCAATCAAATTAAAATCATTAAGTATCAAACTAGAAATACTCACCGGAGCGGAGTTCTTTTCGCAACTCTTTCTCTGGATTGTCTCTCTTATCACGTTTCGAATTCCTTTTGAACAAATTGTGTTGAACAGAATCATCAATATATTTCACATTGGCTGGGTTTAACAAAGAACCTGATAGTACAACTGTTGTAGTCTTGGATGGACCAATAGACTGTCTAGGAAATCCATCATTTTGTCCAATCGGAGTTGATAATAGGAACTGCGGCAATGGTGTAGCACTTGAAGATACCGAAGTAGGCGCACCATTCAACGGTTGTTCAACTATAAATCTATTTCCTATTTGTCCGTTTAAGTAATCTTGTTGTAACTGTAAGCCGTTTAGTATTTGAACTTGTGGCATGGGTTGAGGACCAGCCAGGTTTAATTGTTGAGCTCTCTGCAACTGACCACCGATGAGGAAATTGCCATTTCCCAAAGGCGTAGCCTGTGGTTGCGGCGGCTCTGTTGCCGCTTGAGTGGACGCTTCTAAAGGACTACCATCGTGCTTGAAATGGTGTACATGGTGATGTTTGTGATCTTTGTGAGCTTTACCAGCTGTTAACGCGACATGATATAATTGAAGCATAGTTATTTCACCCATCAAACCGGACGGCCCTGGAAAAAAATGAATAATGTGATCTGAATGATTTTGAATTTTTTAAATTTAAATAAAACGTATCACTAATAATACACAAACTGTATGCTTACTTTGAACTGGTTCTATGGGCTCTTTACTGTATAGTAGTGATTGGTCTTGACCAGACATCGCTATCCCACCTCCTTTGATAACGTGGCCTACAAGCTGCAATTAAATATGATAACTTATTTTAGATGAGTTATGCTTTTAAACATATATTTTGTTGTCAAAATTACGATCTCAAAAGATTAGTTACGTGATAAAAAATAATAACAGCAAAAGAGCAAAAAATAAACAACAGTAATTTATTATTTTTAGGGTTTTATTTATTACGGTTAATTAACATTTAAATTATTCATTGAAAAATATTTGACTTTTTTGTTTTTTTTTTAATCTTGACTTTCCTTATCTATTTCAGTTTTGAAGCTATTGGACACCTAAGTAGTTTTTTTTTACTGTAGGCACTTTGTATCAAGAAAAAATATTTGTTCAAACAAAACCTGGGTTTTATGTTAATTCCACTGATTTCACGGAGATGTGAGATATTAATAAGAGACAGATCATGCTTACTCTGTTGTGGAAGCCCCTTCCCACTCTTTCACCGTTTACCCATATCTGCCATTCGCCGGTCTTTCCGTTCCACGACTGACAGGAGTGATACCATCTGTAAAATTGTATTAATTACACCCGAAATAAGTTTAACAAATAAGTATTATAAATTATTACACTATATACATACAGCATATGTTACAACTATTCTTTATATTTTTCATGATATTTTCAAAGAACTTCGAAATATCTTTGGTGTAGCCGGGCGGGTCCGATCCCCACCCCAATACAAATATTTATGACAAGCATTAATGTTTGTATGGCGTTTAGGTGATTTTCTATCTATTTTAATTGCATTTAGTTGCTTAAATTGGAACTAGAGGGCGCTGTGTGTATGTGTGCCAGCAATACCGCCGAGTGCTTATTATACCGATAATATTATATTATCAGTTCGCATAACATTTTTACGTTTAACAAGGTCAGTCTCGGATGAATTAATTAAATATAAAATCAGCTAACAAAATTGACATGAATACCTTTTAATAAAGTCGTTAACTATTTGTTCTTATTATATGAATGCCATTATTGCATTTACATTTTGCGATAACTAACTTCCCAATTTCCTTTATTTTCTAAAAACGTAACATAATTTTAACCGTATATCAAACGTACACATAAACATACCTTCACACCTTTTGTTACCCAAAGGTGTAGGCAGCGGCTGTTAAGCTTCGTCTCGCCGTTATGTTTACGTCCCAAATGGAATAGGTGGGGAACCTATTGCCATACCGGGCACTAAGTTTTCAGTCATCAATATTTATCACAATTAACTTCCGAAAACAATTTCGGCAAGTCATTGGTGTGAGCCAGTGTCAGGATTCGAACCCGGACCTCTGGATCAGAAGCCGTGTGCTCTACCACTGGACCACCGACTACCGTATATCAAAAGAATTTAATATCGATTTGTTTTGTACTAAAGCAACCGCGGTTAAAAGCGTTCTAACTAAATCGTGTGTTTCTCTGCGAGCGAACAACGTACTAATCAGTACAGTACAGTGTAACTCATATTGTTAATATTTTGGACCATGTAACACTGAGATGTATACCGATTTTAAAAAGATTTTCTAAATATTGTGGTGGTTTGTAATTGGCAATATGACTACTTAACTTGGTATTAATGTATTCATCATTTGCCTTTTGAGGTCCACTGCTGGACAGGCCTCCCCCATAGAGCGCCACAACTGCTGGTCCGTTCACTCATGGGGGGTTTTTGCCATAATCGCCACGCTTGGCAGGCGGGTTGGCGATCGCAGTAGGCTGTATTTTGTTGAGAGAGAATGCTGCTGCCCATTCTTCCAGCCTTTTCTCTTAGTCGCCTTTTACGACACCCACGGGAAGAGATGGGGTGGCTGTATTCTAAGCCGGCGCCACACAGCACATTAATGTATTAAACAACATTAATCCGTGAGCTTTCCGAAAAATACATTACAAAAAATTTTAGGCTAGGTTCTGACCGTGACCTCTAATGTGCAAGATGGTCTCTTTTCGTGCAAAAAGGAAAAAGTAAACCATATTGGATATCCATTTAATATGAAAATATAATTTTATCGTCCTTGTATTACCCGATTTCAGGCATGAAGTCATCATCATCATTTACTTTATTTTATTAAATAACAATAATATTATTTAATTTAAGTTAAAATAGCTTAATAATAAAATAGAATCAATACTCGTTTATACCACCACCAGCATAACTAGATAATGCAAGTTACAATAATTATGTATGTAACTCTTTTTGACATGATCCCATCCGTATCAACATACGTCCAATATGATCATAATTTTTTTCCTCAAATTACATTTCATTCCTCAATAATTCTACTTTTCTAAGATTTATTCAAATCTAATGAAGTCTTTGAGCATAAAATAAATATCATATTCAAATTGGACATACTTTGAATATGTTCTTCTTATAATTTCGGTTTATTTTTTCCTTTGTCGACGGAATCCTTGGATATTACGGTCTATCGTTAGGTTTTAATTTGAAATTTCATAAGGGTGCGCGCATATTAGATTACTCAAACTATTGCTTAAGTAATCTAAAGACAGGTAAAATAATTATGGAAATAATTGCTGTAAATTAAAATTCATAGCTGAGTAACAGCTGCAACTTCACATCAAGTTTTTTACACGCTTCCTTGCCCAACACTCTTCTTTGTTATCTATAACTCTTGTCGTACACTTAACTATAAGAAACACAGAGAGAGAAATTTGCTGATATAAAGTGAGTCCAGCTCTTTCTATCTCCTACATACTTCAAATTTTGCCTTATAATCTCGCTTTCTTTGCAGTCCACGATTGTTGCCCCGCCAATGACTTGCAGTGTCCACATCTAGACTGTGTTCATTCTACTTTCATATAACTTTGCCATACGCAGCTCTTGCCTTCATAAGTTAGAGTAACAGTATATTATATCAGTACCGTGTTATGTATAGGGTTTATTTGCTCAAGGTTTTCCACAGCCCAGAGACTTCTGTAAAGCTTCATTCACTCTGCTCCCGGTACTTACTTTCAGATTTTGATCAATTCACTTTTAAAGTATACAACATTGTTCAACTGTTACAGAACTACGCCATAATACGTAACTATAGCATTGGAATATCCTAATATATCGAAAAGAAAATTGTAGACAATATCTTCAAATATTCTCGCATTCCCCTACAATGCAAAAGCGACTTGACCCATATTAATTTTATTTTTTACTCGAATGAATATGTATATTTTGTTGGTTTCAATACGAAACCAGCATTTTTCCACTCAGCGTATATATATATATATATTTCTTTTAAATTGAAAGAAACAAACTGATTGGAGTTTTGAGTCGATTATAACAGTATTTCGACCTTAATCGGTTAGTATTGATAGACTACATTGACGTGAGTTATATGATCAATAGCTATAGTTAGACGACTTTATAAATTGAAAAGAGTTTTTATGTGAAGATTTCAGAGATTTTTTTTAACGAAATAATAGTGTTGTGCCTATATTTCAGTGGATGCGACTTACGCCATCTGTCGATAGACTGAGCGAACAAATTGTTTCACAAATATATATCGCGTCTTTATGCTGTGATTTCAAATCTATAATATGATTAAACGTTGGAATCACAAATAAGATTGAATGGTATTAATTTCTGCATTGACACCGTATTATATACTACCTTTTTTCTGACACGTGAGCTATCCATAATTAAAATTTCATCCAATATAGATGAGATTTTATAAAGATTTGAGTGTTTATAACTAACAATAGTAAATATTACTTATTTTTGTTGGTTTTATTTACAATTATATACGTATTTGAATTCAATGTTTTACGTGAATATTAATAAAGTTTATCACGTTATACGTTGTTATTATTTAATGTAATGAAACACCTCGTCCGATATTAAATATCTTTTGCTAATTAGAAGTGGGAGAATATAACAACATTTATAACTGTGTAGGCGTTTGTGGTGATGAAGATCGTATTATATTTATCGAATATACAGCCAGGAAATAGTTTTTATAAACATATCGAAAAATAACAATCATTTGATACATATGTATCAAATGATTGTTATTTTTCGATATTGGTAGATTTCCATTGATATATATCAATGGAAATCTACCAATCAACAATTGAGACTAATTGTGTTTAACATAAACAAGGCATACTAGTCAAGATCAGGTCTTAAATAAACTAAATTTGTATTTTCCACAAACATGAGATAGCAGGGAGTGAGGCTTATAAGAATCGTGCCAAATGGCGCTCTGTTCTATCTGCCTACCCCGTAAGGGATTCAGCGTGAAGTTATGTATTCATGTGTATATGTATGAGATAGTAATTTTAGGTTAGGTTATGCTTCAAGCAAAGGACAGTCGATCAATATAATATACATACATAACTTCACGCCAAATCCCTTGCGGGGTAGGCAGAGAGAACAGAGCGCCATAGGGCACGATTATTACACGCCTCACTCGCTTCGTTGACATTCATGACTCTTTTCATGCACGCGCGTCGGTTTTTGAGGCTAATATATTATATTTTATCAATATAATATGACGGGAATATATATACCCACAAGTATGGAGTTCAAATATGTAGGAGTATGAACACAGTGGTGACATCTTTAGAACATTTGCGAATTACTTTTAGTTTCTTAACATAATTTATTACTAACCTACGCAGTGCTTAGTATACATTAGTGAGACTGTCAATCCTTTACCCGATGATTATAAAACGCAATTTTGTGGAGACGCACTTTTAGTGACTGCTGCTGCTAGGTGGATTAGTTGGATGGACTGGATGGATTCCGGTAAGCCACCCGGGAAGACCAAAGTTTTTCTCCTTGGACGTATACTGCTGGACTAGTGGGCGTGTAAAGACAATAACCTACCGGTATCGCAAAAGCTATACAATAGAGCTGTGGTCATCCACCACGGCTCAGGCCAGTTGTGATACATATTTCTGACATATACGTATAATATCCACAAAGACATACATATAGCATGAACAATTTTTTTAACCTATATCATCTTATATCATGTTAAAAAAGTAATGTCCTGTCAAATTTATACAGTCAAATAAAATTGAAGGGTCCGTTTGTAATCTTGAAAGAACTGCTTTCTACTACTACATAAATAAGAAAAAGAATATATTGATATAAACTTTTGTCTGTCTGTCTCACAGAAATAGATCAAGATCTTGATCTATTTCTGTGGTCTGTCTGTTTGTGTGTTCCGGCTAATCTCTGAAATGGCCGTACCGATTTTGACGGGACATTTATTGGCAGGTAGTTGGTGTAATGAAGACTAAAATAGGCTACTTATTTTTTTTATGTCGTCTGTTTATACATTTATTGCTTCCAAGGCGAAACATGTATAAATATATTCTAAATAGGCCGTATAAACTGTCAATATCACATTTACCAAAAAATAAATTGAATCAACCCATACGATATTTCGTATCCCACATTATAATATACGGAGATATATCAGTTATAGGCGTATCAAAGTTAAGGTATCGCTTGACTTCGCTTGCTGTCGTATAGTATATGTTACAGTTATGAAACCGTACAGTAATAATTTAATTAGCATGCTGAATTGCTTCTGAAATGTTTGCATATACATATTTAAAGGACAGTGAGTTTGAGTCAAGGCGAAATTTTTTGTTTCTGAATAATTGCATACAAATTTAGGTATTTAACACGAGTTTTGTGTTTTTATCATGCCGATAGTATTTTGGCCAAAAGGTAATAGTAACAAATACAGAAATAATGAAAGGGATTCTATTGAAATTAATAATAAAGTCTTGGTGGTCCAGTGGTCGACCACAAGGCTTCTGAATCCAGAGGTCGCGGGTTCGAATCCTGGCACACACCAATGACTTTTCGAAAATAATTTCGCAAGTTATTGATAAATATCGATGACTAAAAACTTTGTGCCCGGTATGGCAATCGGGTCGCCACCTATTCCATTCGAAACGTAAACATTACGGCATTTCGAAGCATAACAGCCACTGCCTACACCTTTGGATATAAAAAGGCGTGAAGTTATGTTTAATAATAAATAAGATGCATATATAAATCAAACCACTCCAGAGCATCTTAATCACTCACTGATGACTACAGATTTGTTTAGACAGTTTTATAAATTGAAATCTTTTTTTTTGTTTTTTTTTTATGGAATAGGAGGGCAAACGAGCAGACGTGTCACCTGATGGTAAGCAACCAACGCCACCCATGGACACCAGCAACACATATAGTGTTACTGTTGCGTTGCCGACCTTTAAGGGATAGGGGATAGGAAAGGATGGGGAAGGGATGGGCCTCCGGGTACCTCTCTCACCGAACGAAACGCGGCATGCGCCACTTTACGTCGGTCGTGGTATTTCGTCGGCCACGGGGAGGTCGTGGTATTTCACTGGTCGAGCCGGCCCATTCATGCAGCGAACTGCTTGGCTCTACCACTGTTGAAAGAAAATCTGCCGAAGTGTATCTCTTTCTCGATATAAATACAAATATTCATATTTAAACGGAAAACTAGTAACGCTTTGATGCGCAAAATATCTATGTTTTTCACACACACTTAAGTATATACTCAAGAGGCACAAATACAAAAACTAAGGTTATGTTTACAAAAAACATCGCAAAGATTGGGCTGAAAAAAAATAACAACAGCGTGTCGGGGCGTGGTGTGGAAGCGGCTATTATTCCGCTGTCTACATCTGTCGGAAATTAAGGGTGTGTAGTTACAGTACAGTAAGGAAATGAATTATAATACATCTTGAATACGATTTCATATAAAAATAACAGAACAACCGGATCTTAGAGTTTAGTTTAATTGTTTGAAAAGTTTAGTTTTGTTACGAAACCACCCATATTTAAGATGTTAAGTACAGTTGCTTCGCTGTATATTGGCCATGTAAATGTGCAACATATCGCGTGCGTTGCAGCCAATTAGAGCGGAGCGTTTGACGTGCCAGTTTTATATAATGGGGACATACTAATTTTAATCATTGTTTTTTTTTTGGTAAATTGGCCTATTGTTTCGCGGCGAGACATTATATATATGTATATTTAAATTTTAATTAGGCACAGCAAATTATATTTTTATTATGACACAGACTTAATGATTTTCAATTGTACACAACGCTTAAATACAAATTCAAAATATCTTTATTCCTTAGACGTTACAAATTACTTAGAATCGTCATACAAAACTACTAGCTAAAATTTGCGGAGCTTAGTTTCATCACACTGTCTTGAATGTGAAAGCGAATCTAAGTGCAAATCTAACTCAATTTGAATTCTAAAAGAATAAATATAATAACAGCTTTTTAATCATAATTCCATGTAAGCTTAGTTAAACACAACAGCTTGGACTTTTTTAAAATATAAAATGGCGTAAATACAAAATATAAAATAAAGCACAATTACATACTTATAACTATTTATTCTTGAAATGTGTCCGCTCTACATATAACCGATCCAATAAATATTATAACAAATTATTGGCAATACTTGTCGGAAATATTAGAATTTTCGGAATTTACGATTGAACAAATTGGGTCCGATATATTTATCAATAATATTTTGTTTATCAACAAGTTTCAGCACTGCTTGCATCTTTACTAAATGCAACCGTGAATATATACAAATCATTACATTTCACCTTCAGATACATATATAAATTTGCTTTCAAATAAAAATCGGTAACAAATATACGCCGATTGACGTTCGCATAAAAAATTCTTAAAAACTAAGAAAAAAATAGTTATTTGAAAACTAACATAACATAACTTCACGCCTCGTCTCGCCGTTTTGTTTACGTCCCAAATGGAATAGGTGGCGAACGTATTGCCATACCGGGCACAAAGTTTTCAGTCATCGATATTTATCACAATTAACTTCCGAAAACAATTTCGAGAAGTCATTGGTGTGAGCCAGTGTCAGGATTTGAACCCGGACCTCTGGAACAGAAGCCGTGTGTTCGACCGCTGGACCACCGAGACTTGAAAACTATTTTTTAGTTAAATCTTAATGTTTTCCATTAGTGTACCTATATGTAGGTTGTATGTTTCCCCTTAATGTATGCTCTGTGGATTCAGACGTGATGAATGCAGGAGCACGTCTCTGAATCTCTGCTCGATTATCTGTTATAGCATTAGGTACCATTGATACTTACTTATTCAGCTTCAAGGGGTAGTTTAGTCTGAAGAATGTTTGACCATGCACGGCCATGCTGTAGTAACTCGCCTCTTCCGTGTTCGATATCCATGCCAATATTTCCTTAGGCTTCTCGTCAACTGTGAACAGTAACAAAATGTTAACACTCAACGTCTTTTGTGAATCAGGTAAAAAAAAAACATAAAAACAAAACAAACGAATTACTATTTAAAATATAAGTATATGAAACAAAATCAGTCAAAATGAGTCTGTTGTTTGTCGTAATTTTATTGTTTTCATATTAATTAAAACCAAAAATAATAACATTAAAACAACTTTTTATGGATTATATCGCGTTTATTTAGAACATCCATAAAAGTTGTTTTAATGTTATGAATGTGATTCGCGATAAACTAAGAAATAAATCGTGCTCGTGCACTTTACAAAGATCTTGCAAAGAGGCTGACCGAAGCCTCTCGCGACCAGAGGGCTGGTCTATTCTTCGCACAGAGGATTAGCATTGTCATTCAGCGTGGCAATGCGGCCTGTCTTCTGGGCACGCTGCCAGTAGACCGAGATGCTGAGAAATTTGATTTCAGGTAGTTTTTTAATTGTATAAGTATATATTGTAAATAATGTAATTAATTTATTTCTTCTTATTATTGTAAATAAAGTTGTTTAGAAATAAATAATCAAAAATAATAGTTACTAAACAGAAAACAAATAGAAAATTATTTATTCAAATGCAAGCGGTTTATATATTTTTAAAGTGAATCTTTTAATTATGTTAATTTTTAATCCATCACAGTTTATATTCATTTCAGGGGCTAAAAGAATTTATAAAAAAAAATAATATTAATATTAATTAACTAGAACCGGTCGTTACAGTAGTTCAGTAGTCGAGCTCCCTGCATGTGGATCAAGAAGTCATCAGATCGATTCCGGGCTCACACCAATGATTTCTCGGGATTATTTTCGTAAGTTATGTGTGATATATTATATCGATGTCTGCCACTTATTCCATTTGGGACGTACACGTTCGCATGTCGAGATTTAGAGGCCGGGTAGAATAACGTGAAGTTATAAAAAAAAAACTTTTCAAAAAGCTTTTATTAAAACTGTCTAAAAAGAAGAAAATATTTTATCCTTAAACATTTCAACTATCAACTTATAGCCTTGTTATGTACAATTTATAAAATAATAAAAGCTTGTCAGGTCAGTCTGTTAATCTCAGTCTACGTATCATTGTTGCAAGGTTGTTTGCCGCTTAATTTCGAACCGTCCAGCTCTTCAATAAAGCGACCTAATTTGATTTCAGCTTGGAGCTCTCCTTTCAACTATAACTATTCCTTTATCTTGGATGACCCGCCAAATTGGATTTAGAGCGATATCAAATTATTTTAGAGTTATTCTCAGCAAGCCCTTTCATTTAATACCCATATTGTAGAAATGGAAATATTAATTCCATGACCAAAAAGAAAGTGTCCTGGAGAAAGGTGATGTTAGGTTAGCCTCAAAAATCGACGCGTGTACATGAAAAGAGTTATGGAAGTGCAAGAAGCGATTGAGGCGAGTATAAATCGTGTCTTATGGCGAACGGTTCTCTCTGCCTACCCCGTAAGGGATTTGGCGGGAAGTTATGTATGTATGTATTCCTACATCTTGGATTATCCGTCATATTTATTTCAGCTCAATGGGTTCAACATATCTACGTCAAAATGGAGTTCAAAGATTCCACCCGAACTTACATACTTACAGAGCAAGTTAAATAAAAACTCATCACTTGTGAAAATGATCTCCGTAAAGAGTTCGAAACGTCGGGAAATAAATAAAAATAAGTAATAAATAAACGCGATATAATCCTAAAAGTTGTTTTAATGTTATAAATGAAAACTCTGGAAAAAATTATGCAAATAAAAAGAATATTACATTGATTATTTA
The DNA here is from genome assembly GCA_905147225.2 of Euproctis similis. Lineage (NCBI taxonomy): Eukaryota > Metazoa > Arthropoda > Insecta > Lepidoptera > Erebidae > Euproctis > Euproctis similis. The sequence goes on from LR990107.1 coordinate 9,521,925, forward strand.
TTTATTACATTTAATAATTTATTTCAACTATGCAAATAATAACCACGCTATATTCCGTTTCAATATTTGGATTGCAACATTTATACAAATTTAAGTAAATTTTGTTGCAGTTTTTTATTGTTATATTTTTAATGTATATTTCGTTAAAATATTGTCAATCTATTTAAACAACTCTAGTTCAGCCTTATCAAAATATGACAGCGCGGATAAATATACCCTTCCACGTTTGATTCGCGCGCCCGTCTTTGTCTCTGTGCACTGATGCGGTTATGTACTCGTAAACTGCCTTTATCCATTATTGTATCATGTCAATATGAAATACAAATACAAAATGGACGGTTTCCAGTTAAAAGCTGGTAAAAACATACTATAGATACTTATGTGCCCACAGGTCAAATACTCGTAGTTCAATCGTTCTTTTCTTATTCAATCATCATCAACTCAATCAACTGGTGGTTCGGCCACATATATGAAAGATGAAAGAAGTAGATATATGAACGATATTTAAAAATAAAGAGTTTTATGACAAAACGATGTCATTAGCAATTAAACGCTAATATCATCATATTGAAGTTGACAATCAAAGTGATGGTTTTGTCTCCAGGACCATTTTAGAAAATGCAACAATAAAACTACATCAGAAACTCAGGATGCAGTAAACTAATTTATTGCCAAGTGCGCCCTACTGTTTACTGCCTATTGTGAACCGCTACTCGGTAGTATCGGTCTTATAATAATTAATTGCCAGTGAAATGAAGTCAGGCCACGCTGCCTTCTTGACATCACTGAGGATTATTAAATGGCTAGCTATATAAGAAAATGGTTCATAATATTCTAGATTTTTAATCGTTTTAGCGATAGAGTTTTATTAAATCTGTAATATAAATTAATGAGTTATACTTACTCGAGTAAGAAAACAGTGGATGATCGGTCGAGTGGTTGTGGAACTTTTTCCACATGCACAGAGTGAACTCTTTTAAGTCAGGTAGACTTTTGTCGTACTCCATGTATTGGTAGAACAGTTCCTGGTTCATGGACACCTTGTAAATGCTGCATGAATCGGACATCTGGTTCGGTTTTGTATTGAATATGGATACCTTGTTTGGATTTATGTACTGGCTTGATTGTATTGGTCTTCTATTGACAATTTTTAATTGTGGCCTGTAAATATACACTTTTATAAATACCCATAGTCTTTATAACATTTCAACTGCACCAGCTCAGCTGTAGTGGCTGTGCCACGCAGTTTACTGCATGAATAAGCTGGCTCGACTCTGGAAATACTCTCAGAATTTCGACATAAATTAGCTCATGTCGCGTTTCGTTCGGTGAGAGAGGAATCTGGAGGTCTACCGTCTCCTACCTCTCCTTTGTCATCTTACTCCTTTAAAGGCAGGCAACGCAACTGTAACACTATTTGTGTTGAAGGTGTCTATGGTCGGTGGTAGTTGCTTACCAGCAGGTGATCCGCTTGCTCGATTACCCTCCTATTCCATAATGTTCTAAAATAAACAATATCGTTTTTTTCTTTCTATTCAGCTCTTTTTCAATAATATTAAACTAATTTCCGTAATTTTGGTATTTAGCAAATTTAAAGTTGACAATGAAGCTTTGTACCAATCGTATATATATATTGTTACTGAGTATAATTGTTTGAGAAAATTATTATGTAAACTTGTAGAAAATTTCACCATTTAACTGCCTCCTACGTTTTCCATTTTGCACGACAACGGGAAATAGTTTAGTGTTAACGTCAAACGCATTTCACTGTCACTTTGTTAAAAGCGTATACGAATTATAAAATATTATAGACACCATTTTGAAATGGTAAAATAGAAACGGGAATATTGGGTAGAAATAGTTCAAGTTGTTATGTTAAACGTATTTTGTGACAAAGTGAGAATGCTTTTTATCAAATAATGTAGTAATTATATTGAATTAATAAAAAATATTGACAAGAACTACGTATGAGAAATTTGTTAAATATTTACACATAATATATTGTTGAAAAAGAAAATTAGACAATGTGTTTATTTGAGTTATCACGTAATGTTACCCTTTTTTCGGTCGGGTAAAGAGGTTATCTGGAAATACTTTACTTTTTACCTTTCAGTATTATGATATGTTTGGTATGTGATGGATGACTCCGGAATGACGGGTTGCCAGTCGTTTTCCTCTGCCGTTACAACCCCTAATAGGGCTATAGCTATTAATAGCCGGATCATCTGTAACAAAGCAGGTGGAAATTTTAATTATTTCTTGTCTTAATAATAATGTTTTTAATAAAACCACAGTTAATAACACAATATACACTGAGCTTTCTAATTTTACAAGCTAAACAATTATATGCGACGAACTTGCGACCTCTATTCCGCAGTCTGCATCTTACCAGTGCTATTCCAATGTCGTTAGAACATTTTAATTATTTATTTACATTGTTCTTTATCAGGAAATACCTTTCAAAAACACGTGTGCTCTTTTATTATTGTTCTAATGAGGGAAGTTAATACGTCAATATCAATTAAAACGTTTAATAAAACTCTCGTGTCACGGTGTGTGCGTTATTGAACTCCTCCGAAATGGCCTGATCGCTTCTCGTGAAATTTTGTAGGCATTTCGGATAGTTCTGAGAATCGGACAGCATATATTTTTCAACTGCCTGAATGCTGTTTCATAAAAAAGCGGTCGACCTTTTTTTCTATGAAACAGCATACAAAAAACGTACAACCCATTTTTTTTTAATTTGTGTATCGCATTTTTTTTGCTAAGACGACGTAGCCGGGTCAGCTGGTATGTATATACATATATGTAATATGTTAGACGATACTGGAGTAAAAAACGCACAATTTGATTTATCTAAAAATAGAAAAGTTTATTTTTATTACAACATAAAAACACTTTTAAAATATTTACGTTATAAAAGTACTAACCTAAAAATGAGAAAAATCGACAATTAAAGGTTTTTAATTCCAATATTTTAGTAGATTGACACTGAGTTATTTTACTAAGTTAAACTTGCTATTTTATGAAAAATATTACTCTTATAGAAGGAGAAATGAATCACTTCACGTGCTTGTATATTATCTCTTTATCGGGTAGCGGTGAATGTCTACTTGTCAATTTTATTAGGCGGCGTACACACATTCGTCCATTAGGCAACGTACACAACATACAGTGTACAAAGCTTACATATATATATATATATACTAGCTGACCCGGCAAACGTTGTCTTGTCGAAAAATAATATTTAAAAAATAGGGGTTGATCGTAGGGGGTTGAAAATTTAGGGTAGCATGTATTTTTGTATCCCGTTTTATAAAAAAAATAAGAAACAGAAAAATGTCGAAAAATTAAAAAAAAAATTGAGGGGTGGGCTACCCTTGTGATTTAGGGGGATGAAAAATAGATGTTGTCCTATTCTCAGACCTACCCGACACGCACATAAAATTTCATGAGAATCGGTCTAGCTGTTTCGGAGGAGTTCAATTACGCACATCTAGACTCGAGAATTTTATATATTAGATATATATATATATATTATCCATGTGAGCTGATTGCATGCTATGTTTGCACATCCGCATTTCACTAGGGGCCTACATTGAAAATCAGCGCGGCAGTGTAAATGTAACGTAACACTGAACACTGTATCATCATAGCTGAATTGAGCCGTATTGTAGTTTGATTGCTATTTGAAGGATAAATTGTAGTATGCGGAACATGTTCATGTATGCATTGAAAATATATTAAGTTATGCATTGAACTGCATGTGTTATAGGAATAAAATCGATATTGTATCTATCAAGATTCCTTTGACACTTTCTCATGTAAATTTTCCTCTTCTTTGTAGAAAATATCCCTTACAATAAATCTGTCTTTTCGAAATTGTTTTCGAAAATTATGTATGATAAATATTGATGACTGAAAACTTTATGTCCGGTATGGTAATAAGTTCGCCAGATATTCCATTGGGGACTTAAACATAACGGCGAGTCGAAGTAAAAGGCGTGAAGTTACTTTTATATCAATAATTTGTTGTATTAATTTATTGCAGTAACAATATATATTTATTGTACTGTCGGCTTGTCTTATAAACAAATGCGCTGTTTTCTATGGTTTTTCTATCACGGTTTTCTATAAATACTCAATGGTTAAAACCTCATGGTTTTTTTATACGTAGGTCAATACGGCGGCGAAACCTATTGCCAACTGCTGATAAATTTTATCACACATAATTCCCGCATAGTTATTTGTGTGATTCAGGATACGATCCTGGCATTCAGAAGCCGGTTACTCGACCCCCAAACTACAGAGTACAATACATACTTGCTTAAAGCATTTTTTTTGTAATGTTAAAGTACCTAAATACTTGCTTAAAAGTTTTTTTTAAAATGTTAATTAAAACAATATATGTGCATTATTATAAAAAAATATACAAATAAAAATATTACGCCACATCTCACCTTCGCACTTCAACGACATTTATAAAACTAATAGTAGTTATACCACTTTCACCATCCAGCCGCTGGGTAAGAACTACATGTCACTGTCATTTTCAATAAGTATTTCATCATCAGAGAAATATCTATATATATATATATACCTACATATTTCATTATGATAAATAATATCTAAACTTTTTCTAATCGAAGGTTATTAAGGCAGCGGTTATTCAAGCATCGACTCGCCGACTATCCAACGAATAGGTGGTGGTACCCATGAAGATACATCAGCCACAATATTGTCAGTCATTGATATTTATCACACAGAACTTTCGAAAAGCCATTATTATAAGCCCGGATTCGATCCCAGGACTTCTTCTTGATTTAGAAGCGGAGCAATATATGAGATTTTCCTTTTTTTTTTGAAAAATAAAAGTAGCCTAAGTTACTCCTTATTACATCAGCTACTTGGCTAGAAAAGTCCCTTCAAAATCAATACAACCATTTCAGAGATTACCCGGTACTAACAGAAACACAGACAGACAGACAAAAAATTGAATAAAAAGTTAGTTCAGTGAATGTACCGTACATATATATGTAGCAAAAAGCGGTTATTTCAATATTACAAACAGACACTCCAATTTTATTAATATGAAAGTTTAAAACAAAAGATGCTGATTAATATAAATTAATTAATTAATGTAAGGTGCGTGTTTAATATTCGTTCTAGATTTCTATAGGTTGAATCAATTTGATAATAGGCCTAATTGCATGCCTCACAAAGCACATTATGCAATGAATAAAACATCAAGGAGTTTGATAATTTTCTGTTATCATCAAATTTACTGCATTGAATTTATATTATTTTTTTCCTGTACAATTTTGATAATATCTTTAATTGGTTTATTTAATTATGAGCTTGTTATTAGATGAATATATGTATATTTACTCACCAATGAATACGTAGAACTGATTTTTTTATAGTTCGAAACTTTCAGACGGAAAATTTGGTGTGTTTGTATGTACCTATATTTGTCTTTAACCTTCGAAACAACTGCAATTATCTAGTTAAAAAATATCACACAATAGCTTAGATATTGTTAAAAACAAAATAATATTCCCAAATGTGCAGATTACATAAGTTGATGACGTGTGACAAGTCTCCTTTCACAGAAAATTCCGCACGATGTGCATTTGATATTTAAAACAATGAATGCCAGAATTGTTTCTATACAAAAAAAACACAAAAATGGTCTATTGCTTTTAAAAAAAACTAAAGTGTTTCTGGCTTAAATCTATTATTATTTATTTATAACAAACATTGTTTCAATATTTCTCAGTTTAGACAATCAATATAGAATAGAGATTTCGCCCATGGAAGCGTAGACATTAAAAATGAGAATATTATTAAAAGCATCCAATAATATTATTGAAACAGTAAGTAATCTTCAGAGACAATGTAAAATTAGACTCCGTGGTATTTATATTACAGTTTTAATTAAATTGTGATAGAGTGCCAGCAATCCACAATGCGGTACTGATCCCAACGCTAACCTAAGGAAGCATGGGCATACCGAAAGCACCTAAGGATATATATGTCAGGGTGTGCACGAAAGTAGGATAAACGCTGTCGACAATGCGCAAAATCTGCGGAGTGACTCTCGCTGACCGCATCGAAAACAAGGTTGCAAGGAAGGAAGTTGAATTGAAGTGTCGGTGTAAAAGTAAAAAAGAGCAAGCTCCGATGGTTCGGACATGTAGAAAGAATGGATGATGCATGATGAAGTACACACGGGCATGCTATGAAAGTTTTAATAAACTTATAACTCCACATGCATACATAACATCACGCTAAATTCCATGCGGGGTAGGCAGAGAGAACACAGCGCCATACGATTACGATTACGTAACGTACATACGATTACGACGCTTAGTCATGACTAAGCAGATATACGATGCAAAAGCGGATGGATTTAGGAGTCGAGGACGGTCAAGACACATTCCATCACCTAATAGAACGTGTTCTGGTGGAAGGTGATGTCGACAAAAAACTCGACGCGTGTGCATGAAAAGAGTTATGAATGTCAACGAAGCGAGTGAGACGTGTAAGAATTGTACCGTGATCGTATGGCGCTGTGTTCTCTCTGCCTACCCCGCATGGGATTTAGCGTGATGTTATGTATGCATGTGGAGTTATAAGTTTATTAAAACTTTCATAGCATGCCCGTGTGTACTTCATACACTACTGTAATATGTAAATTTTAACAAATACCTATACATACTATGTCATACTGTAATATATAATTTAATCAAAGGGATTCCAAACTCCCAAATTTCTCTATATCCACTTATACTGGTATTATAATAAGCTTCATAAAATAGTTGGCTCGCCCTTGTGCAACTTTAAATTGTGCCCAATTTAATTCCACTTAAATATTTGTACAACAGCTAGGTAAGTTGTGGGGATGAGTATTATCAAGTTTGAACTCAATACAATTTATTTGATGTTTTTTTATGGGCTATGAGGGCAAACGAGCATGCGTATCACCTGATGGTAAGTGACCAACGCCGCCCACAGTTGAGTTGCCGACCTTTAAGGGAGTTAGGATGGGTAATGATGGGGAAGGGAGGTGGGCCTCCGAGTACCTCTCTCACCGAACGAAACGCGGCATGAGCCACTTTACGTCGATCTTTTGAGACGTCCTGGTATTTCACCGGTCGAGCCGGCCCAGTCATGCAGCAACCTGCTTGGCCCTACCGCTGTAAAGATGTCCCTTTTTGTTGTATACGAAGAGAACATTTTTTGGTGCAGTGTTTTGAGCTATTACAGACACAAAGTGCGATTAAAGACTTTGATAATAGCTTTGTAAACAGAGGATGAAGTAGATAGGTTTTCAGGTTAATATTATGAGAGGGGCCAAATGAGCCGCCTGGTCGTATGGGACTGGTATCGCTGAGACCCTCAAAGGGTCGCAGTTGCGTTGCCAAACTTAAAGATAGGATAGGGAGTAGAGGAAGGGGAAGGAAGAAGTGGGTAGGCCTCCAAATAGCTTTCTCAGCCAAATAAACGCAGCATGAGTTACGTCCATTTTCCGAGAGACATTTGGAAAAAACGAAAGACATAAAAATGACCAAGCAGATATACAATGTAAGATTGGAAATATGTGCTGCTCTAGAAAAGCCGCCGCGACTTCTATTATCAAATGCTTTATGATGGTGATCAATTTTTCAGATAAACCTTGTTTAGTCCTATGGCACTTTGTTAGTACTGCCTATCCCTTGCTTTGCTAAAGGCGTCGCATGAAGCCGTAAGCTATAAATTGTGCACGTGTTTTGAAAAGAACTCTAGAATAGGCATGATGACAGCAAGTAAATTTTATTGAAATATTTTGTATAGATAATAAACATAAGTAGTTTATTATAAAACATTGATTCTTTTTTAATTTATAAGCGAGATTATTTATTTATTGATAAAATAAAATCACTAAATACGGCAATCCGCCATGTTATATTGAACGCCAATCAGAGCGCGTGACGTCACGTATGAATAGTTGTCAAATTCATTCATTTATATACTCTTTGGTCAAATTGTTTATTCGTAATTCAGTAAATAACTACGACTCTCGCAAAATTTTAACACTAAAAACGCCGGTTTAGTTTTGTTTGCTACTTAAATTTGCCCTAGCTTACCATCAAATACTGCAGTATTTGAAGAATTTTTAGTGGAAGGGAAGAGAAGAAGGCTTAACAAGTGTGAACTTATGAAATACCAAAATGATTATGTTTTGGACAGACTACAAAGTCTTTCAATGGACAACTTGGTGCTAAAATATAACGAAAGATCTAGTGATACATTTTTAGGAAAAGTGATATTGTCTGATGATGACATCAACAATGTCGAACAAGAAACAAGGGAGCAACATAAAAGCAGGATTTGGTATGAATTAAGGTATGGTAGAGTGACCGCTTCAAGAGCTTAAGAGTTTAGTAGATGTAAAACCAGTGATGGCACTCTGATGACAGTAATAATGGGTGGAAAAATTCCCGACACGCCAGGCATGAAACATGGTAGAATATTGGAGAATGATGTGAGAAAAACTGTTAGTGCCAAATTGGGAAAAAAAAATTAAATATGTGGTTTAATGCTATCTAAAAACTATCCTATGTTAGCAGGCTCACCTGGTGGGATATGTGAAGATAGTATTATTGAAATTAAGTGTCCTATGAGTGAGAAAAGTGAAAAATTATGTATATAATGGGAAACCAACCCAGAAGTTTAATGTGCAAATGCAACTTCAAATGTTACTGACAGGTCTTAAAAAAGGCTACTTCTGTGTAGCTGATTACAACTATAGCGTTAACAAGAAAGTAGATATAATGAACATTATGTATGATGAAAAATATGTATCAGATTTTCTTAAGGTTATAGTTCCTTTGTGGAAAGATAATGTATATCCAGTATTGTATAAAAGTGTAAATAAATAAAAAGCAAGTTTTTGATTCAAAGATTTTGTTTAATTTTTGTAGGAACAACTTCATCTTTGGTCCCATCATTATTGCACTCACTACAATACAAAATAAATTGTAGTACATTTTATAGCTGTAATAATTATAAAAAACCAGGAACATATTTGACATTGTATATCACACAACTGAGATAAAACATTATACATAATTATATAACAGACATAATATAGGTAAGTAAATATGTACATGTTTAGAAAATAAAGATATTTAAAGACTAGGTCATACTTATGTATTTTTAATTAAAGAATCTTGCAAGTTAATCAATCCGCAGGCAATGGTAATAACATCATCTAGTACTTTTACCAGATTAAGATTCACACATGCATGTGGCTTTAGGATACTGAATTCACGTAAACGTCGAACCACTCTCTCGACATGAATTCTTAGGCTAGCTAGTTACTAGCTCAGGACAATGTATGGATTTTTTTGAATGGCTTCTAATTGTAATAATGTATGGAGTGCCGACTCTTATTTATATACTCTTTGCTTGTATTCAGACGTGACGTCACAAGCGACGCCATGACACTTTGAAGCGTTTTGGTACGAATTTCAAATTTATGAATTAAAAACAAATTTTTGAATAGTAAACCTAAATTTTCAGCAGAAATATTGTGTTTTTCGTAATCAATATATATTTTTGATCATTATTTAACAGTTTTTCAAAATTTGTCATCATGCCTATTGACCAGTTCCGGAAATCTGTAACACAATAATCCATGATTGATCGGTAAATGCCTCTAGAGGAATACGTAATCGTTATGAGTGGTATGCAATTGTTACGAATACTGAAATGGAACTTGTTTGTTAGGAACTTATGAAATTATACGTCGCCAGTAAACAACGTCGGTCTGCATCGTGATAATATTGTATTACGCTGGCTTAAATGCAATTTAGGCGCGAAAATGTTTACCACAGACAAACCGTTAGGTACGTACAGTACAGAGTAGTTACGCAGTTGTTTTATTACATTGTACTACCGGACACTGGCAGAATTAGACCCATATAATCTTTGTAACATAATTTAAAGTATTTTTTTTTGCTATTTTCAATTAATGAGAGAAATGTTTTTAATGTATCTTCTATTGGTAGGAAGCTAATGGAAATTTTCCTATTACGATACGATTATCTTACCGCACTATTGCATCCATGGTATGTAAGCTGACATATTGTGATATTTACGAATGTTTGTTGTTTTTATTTTTACGTTTAATAAATAAATAACAATTATCGTAATTATGTTATACTATACTAAGAATAAACAAAAGGTGATTGCTAATATAAAATATAATGAAATGTATAACAATAAATAGTTATATGTAAAAAAATAGTTTCAATTATTTTGATATCATTGTTCTATATCGAATCCCAACAAACAAATACTGTTGTGTGTATACTAATGGACCGTATATGATATAGATTAAGTAGTATCGACTTAGCATCGTTATTCCGGGATTTCGTTCAAAATCCCTACATTTCTGCCACGGACTTAACAAAGGCTTTAGTTGAGAGCCAATGTTATCTGTTGTTATTAAATACTGTTACAATACGATTTAGTGTATTCGTTAGCAACATTATCTACTAGTACAAAGGTAAATATAATCCCCAAATGCGTTTGATTCAAACTAGCTATGCGAAAGTACCGAAAAGTTGAACAAATTTTTACATTAACCTATCTGTCCCCACAAAGGACATTGCGTGATTTTAAAAGTTGAATCGTATCGTACAGATTTAAATGACATGATATTTTTTAAATATTACTTTTACTACTAATGATAATTGCTACTTGATATTGCTACTAATTACTACTAAGGATAATGGTTGACGATGTAGTGCTGGAACAGGTGAATAAAATTGTATATTTTGGAGGCGCTTTTAGCAGAGATAGAGGGTACACCGCGGTGTACCCTCGCGGTGTACACCGCGAGGGTACACCATCCATGTACTGTAGAAAGAAGCCAGCAATCCAAAATTCAATACTGATCCCAACGCTAACTTCTGGAAGCGAGAGCTGGGTATGGCAGAGCGTGCGTGAAAGTAGGATAAACGCGGTCGAAATAAGGGCATTGCGCAAAATCGCAGAGTGACCCTCGCTGACCGCGTCGTGGAAAACAAGGTTATAAGGAAGGAAGTTGGGTTGAAAGAGAGTGTCGATGCAAAGGTAAGAAAGGGCATGCTCCGAAGGTTTTTTTTATTTTATTATTTATAAGATACATTGTATACATTGGATATGTGGAAAGGATGGATGATACAAGATTGACTAAGCAGATATACAATGCAAAAGCGGATGGATGCAGGAGTCGAGGACGGTCACACACATTCCATGACCAAATAGAACGTGTTCTAGAGGTAGGTGATGTTAGGAGCCTCAAAAATGGACGCGCATGCATGAAAAGAGTTATGAAAGTCAACGAAGCGAATGAGGGGTGTACGTATCGAGCCTTATGGCGCTCCGAGCTCTCTGCCTACCCGCTACCTCATTATGTATGGCTACAATATCAATAATAAGTTACATATACGGCAACCTAAGTTTTATATTCACGCTTGTCAACACTCTCGCACCGATCAAATGGTATAATGACATGTTACAGCGTATAGAGACTTCCATTATGGTTGTTACATAAGAAACAAGAAAGCAAAGCGTGTTTATATATACGCGGTTAGGCGTAAAATTTAGAACACGGAGCGAGTATCGTGCGGCAGATCATAGGCGTTGCAAAAAACTACTGCGTACATGATACGCCTAACAACGACAGCACACACACACAAAAAAAAAAAAAATACCATATTAGATATTCAGCGTTACATCACTCTATACGTTAACTTAAACATCGTACTTGATAGAAATTTTTCTTAACACAGTATAGAAGGCCTTAAGGTAGATAGAGAGAAAAAAAGTTACCAAATATTTTCGGTTGTGCTTAAAGGTAATTAAATATAAATTGTAGTAGTACATATATACACATACATACATAACTTCACGCCAAATCCCTTGCGGGGTAGGCAGAGAGAACGGAGTGCCATAAGGCAGGATTCTTACACAACTCACTCGCTTCGTTGACTTTCATAACTCTTTTCACGCACGCGCGTCGATTTTTGAGGCTCCTAACATCACCTTCCTCCAGAACACGTTCTATTTGCTAGTGGAATGTGTGTCTTGTAATATAAGTAATATGTGCAAGTTTTATATCTATATATTGTATAATGTATATTTTTTCTTTTAACAAGCTAGTAATAATTAGTAGAGCATTTTTCGTATCCATAATTTACATATATGAACTAAAATATAATCTGTTGTCATTAATCAGCCTTTCTGGAAAACAGAAGTTACCGTTCTCAATTTCCTGCCAATGTGAGCTTGGCATTTTACTACTATAATTTTAAATCAAAGGATATATTGTTATAATGTTGACAAAGAAAACCATTTACAGAAACGTTCCGGTAAAAATACTTTTGGCGGTCAAAAGCAACGAGGAGCATAGACGAGTAGAGATGCTCTAAATTCTAAATTTTTCTTAACAATAATATACATATACAAGTATATAAAATAATTTTAACTTGTATATGAACTAATAATCATTACATAGTATAAAACAAAGTCACTTTTCGTTGTCTGTCCCCTTATATCTTTAAAACTACGCAACGGATTTTGATGCAGTTTTTTTAATAGTTAGAGGGTGTCAACGGGGTGGTTTTGATCTATAAATCATATATGATGTTGTAAAGAAAAAATGATAATTTTCAAGATTTAGCACTTTAATTGCAAACGCTGGCTGAACTCTAAGTGATACATTAAAACAATGTTCTACATTATTAAACACCTTTAGAAGGTCTACAAAAACGTCCGCGAGGGCATATATCTTTCTCTTAAGGATAACCCACAATGACCATTTTTATTTTTTTACTTTTTACGAGAAATACTGGCTTATTTTCGAAGCAATTTTAATCATTACAGCATGCATTTTCATCCAGTTAAGTATCTTAAATAGATTATGCTTTTAATATCGATCAAAATGGCTATTTACGGTATGTAATTTAAATGAATATTTACGAAGATATTACAGTATAAACATAGCGGGACATATCAGTTGCGTTGCGCGCCAAAACGCGTGCCGATAAATAGCACAAATTGAACTTTTTAATATCCAAATTTTACTCATTTATTACTTTTTATGCGGAACAAAGTTCGCTGGGTCAGCTAGTTTATTATAAAACACGTAATAACAATTTCAAACTTGCTCTAATCGTATAAACGTCGTGTTAGTTATAAAATATAAATTAATTCCTTAATAAATTTATGTATAATATTGTTCAGTTGCATGAATAATAATTTTCTGGGGTTTAATTAAAAACCTAATTTATTAAAGTGGGATTTATTTTATTTTAAGTAGATCAACGCCACCCGCTAGTTTTCACAGCGTTACAGAAAATTAACGGTCAAATAAGGCTAATGTTGATGATATTTTGTTCCTGTATGTTAACGAGATTCTAAAATTCACGCGCTAGTGGAGCAGAACAATGAATTTATTTAGTATAGGCAGTGGCATGGTGCATTGATAAGCCAGATTAATTTCATAGGCCGACAAGTTCCGTTTATTTAGTACAATTTTGTAAGTTATATTTATTACAAGTACATAGTTTTCGGAAAAAGATATGGGAACGGGGTGCTCGAACCTAATTCTAACCCTGAGATTAGGATTGCTGACCAATAACGGCATCGAAACTTAGGTTATGAGAGATAGTCTGTATCAGATCAAGTCCATTTGTATGTCCTCTTATGAAACCTTCGGGCAGAAATTAAATAGAACTATTTTCGAGCGCAGTACCAGATATAAATTAAAAGTATACTGATATTAAACAGAAATCTAATAGGACATTGTCCGCCCTGCATTAATTCATACAAGTTGGCGGAACAAATTAAAATAAATATATTTGTATATATGTATAATAATATGTTCTTGAAATACAAATAAGGGGCAAACTACTTGTTCCGAATATGTTTGTACATTACTTTATAAATATTCATTTTATATGACGACATAGTAACAGTCGTATATCGGTCTATCGGTCATTTAGTTCACACACATCATTCAAATTTGATTAGAACGGCATGTCTTGACCATGGCAGCGGTGACGTGTCAAAAATACTGGACAAGACTGCACTACGTTTAATATTTATTATTATTTTTATTTTAAGTTGTCACCTTTTTCTACCCGAAGGCATAGGCTGTTACTCCTTGACTCACTGATTTGGTACTGCTCAAGTGAAATAGATAGCGGAAATCGTCGACATTTAACATACAACCTCCGAAAACACGTCGGAAGAATCCTTGCTATGAGCTAGGGCTCGGCAAGAAAGTTCTTGATTCAGAAGCGGATTGCTCAATCACCAGACCACTGACAGAAATATATTCTTTTCTCGCCCAAATTTGGCTTTTTGAAATCTGTGATAATATTAGTTACTTCGCGTTTTCATAAACCGTCACATGAAATGGTGAGGGTTTATTTACTGATTTTTTTTTCAACATACTTACTTTAAAAAATAATTAAATCATCGTAATTTCTAGAAGTGGTGTTTAATTTCTTTTTTTACTTTAATTTCATATCAAATAAATAATGTTCCGAGCGAATTTTTTGCAAGGACTCACTTTATCAACAGCTATAAAAATACTGAATCCGTTCTTCTGGTAGTTTGATAAACAAAAAATTAATCCGCATCTTTACTCAATAAGTTGAGAAATTGTTCTCAGAAGTAGTGGTAAATTTTTTTTTTCACTGTAAAGCTTGGACAACCGTCCAGATCTTGTGCAAAACTTTCATGGAAGATAATTAGAGCTGTCAGCGGCCGAGTCCGTGTCCTTTAAAACTTTTAATGTCTTCCCTTTTAAAACTTTTGTACGGTTCTAGAAAGCGAATCAAACAGCTTCAGCGTTCCACTCTTAGGTAATCTTCGACGCTAATATTTTAAGAATTATAATTCCAATATTTTATTGATATGCATATTATATTTAAATAAAAATTGGTACACGTCAGCATCTAAGTTATACAAAGTTTCGTGAGTGTGTTTATACATTGTTTTTTTTTTCTATGGGATAGGAGGGCAAACGAGCAGACGTGTTACCTGATGGTAAGCAACCAACGCCGCCCATGGACACCAGCAACACATATAGTGTTACTGTTGCGTTGCCAACCTTTGTGTAAGAATCGTGCCCTATGGCGCTCTGTTCTCTCTGCCTACCCCGCAAGGGATTTGGCGTGAAGTTATGTATGTATGTATGTATGCCTACCTTTAAGGGATAGGGGATAGGAAAGGATGGGGAAGGGAGGTGGGCCTCCGGGTACCTCTCTCACCGAACGAAATGCGGCATGAGCCACTTTACGTCGGTCTTCTGAGAGGCCGTGGTATTTTACCGGTCGAGCCGGCCCATTCATACAGGGAACTGCTTGGCTCTACCACTGTTAAAATGTGTTAAAATGTGTAACTGTGTTCTATTCTATACATAATATATATATATACACATCGATGAATTTGTATATCTTTTCTTACTATTTAAGGATATCAATAAATTAATTCCGCGTGTCGAGAGGCATATTTATGGCTGCCTACACTAACGGATATTGTAGGCGTGAATATATACACATACCGTAACTGCTGTATAGGAACTGACGTTCTGCGTCAAATAGATTTCGTCGTAATTTGTATTCCGATCGATATTGTCGAGTATAAATAATTATTTAATTATTCCTCATAAATAAATAATGACATAATAAAATGGGTTATTTGTGTAGGGTGTATCTGATCATAATATTTAGTGGTTTATTTTCTGTCGATTAAACACCCAAACTACTAAAATTTCTGCCATTGCCCCATTTGTCCCTGCGAAATTTTCAAGAGCCATCTTGTACATTTTTATCACTGTACAGGTTGGTACATACTCCGCTAACTAAGTACGTCCTTTACAGGTCATAGCGTGATGTTAGCTAGTAATCATCTAGAAACAAACTATCTAACACTGAAGTAATTTTCCAAAAGTAATCGTTAAATCAATCCATTAATCTCCTTATAGGATTCGAGATCGAACTCACCGACCTCCATGAAGCACTGCACCACGAGGCTCGTAAAACGACTCCACGTTCGACATATATATCCTTAACATTGTAACTAGATGAAGAGGACGTGTGTATGGGGAATAAAATACCTTTTAACTTTAACGAAAACTTTTCTTAGCCGTTCCTGTGTATGCTTTCGAATAATGTTCATAATGTTACATATTTAATAGCCTTCTAGATATATAGAAAAATGATAAATAGACACATAATACTTTATTTTCTCACAATTACATTGCAAATTATCAATGGGACTAAGAGGACTAGCAGAAAAAATAGCGGACTTATCGCTAAAACTAATTTCTTCCAGGCAATATTATGATACACGTTGCTAGATTTATCTTTTACATCGTAGATGACTTAGTTAATTAGTTGTGCTGAATGTGAAGTTTTAATTAGTTTTAATTTGTAACGATCTTTTATTTTTATATTTATATTTAAGTAATGTTCACGTTGTTTGTTCGCGACTGACTCTCAAACTACTTAGCCGATTTCAATCAAATTTGCACACCGAATGCAGTTTCATCCAAGTATGATCGCGGGAATGCTACTATAAAAAAGACACGATTTGAAGTATGAAACCTGGTCAAAATATTCTTCTTGTTATGGCATCACTAACAAACTCCGCCGAAATGGCTTGAGTAAAGTATTCGTGGTCATTATTGTGAAAAAATATTGAATTAAAAAATTCAAGGCTTACAATTACTAGGTGTATATTGTGAATGTCACTCAAAATATTTGCTACCTTCGTGGGGTATACACTTGAAGGGTTTTCCGACGCGATAGGTGTATTATAAATTTGACGGGCCACTGACTAATGCTGCCACTTTTAACGCTTCGTTATAAATAAATTTTAACCGGGATAATACATTTTGACGATCGATATTTGGGTACATTTTTTCGTACATTTTTCTTAAAATACTATCAGATAATTCAATATTTCTAAACGGACTGATATCATTAATATAAGGATTCATATATCAGAAGGAAGGCAAAGAGAACAGAGGGCCTACACGTCTCACTCGCTTCTTTGATTGTCGATTTTGAGGCTGATGACATTGTCATCATTTTTAAGGATTCACTTTATGTTTTGTTTTTTATTTTCATGTATCACCATGTTTAATGTAACATCTTGTTCTCATACACGTATAGAATCGATAAACATTTACACTTGATTATTATTCGATGAAGTATTGGGAAACAATACGTTCACAAATGGACTCGTGTACTTTCTTAGAATTTTTTCTCTTCTTAGAATACTAACTAAGACTAGAAAAGTTCTATAACTATTTGCTGTACACTTACTTTCTTTCATAAAAAGAAACTCTAAATGCAAGTGTGAACCTAAACGGTATTCTTTTCGTGTCGCTCACCAAGCGTATACTAGTTCCCGTTCTTTTTTTATAGTCTCGGTGGTCCAGTGGGAGACCACACGGCTTCTGATCCAAAGGTCCGGGTTCGAATCCTGACACTGGCTCACACCAATGACTTTTCGAAATTGTTTTCGGAAGTTAAGTGTGATAAATATCGATGACTGAAAACTTTGTCCCCGGTATGGCAATAGGTTCGCCACCTATTCCATTTGGGACGTAAACATAACGACGAGACGAGGCTTAACAGCCGCTGCCTACACCTTCGGATAACAAAAAGCGTGAAGTTATGTATGTTTTATCTTCTTTTTTACCTGAACATGTAAGCAGAGGTTGTTAAAACCTCGAACAGCCTAATTTTGACGTCCCAAATATCGAATCGATAGCGGATCTTATTGCCATACACCACCATTTTTGCTAGTTATCGATTTTATCACACATAAATTCCGAAAATAATTCTGTGTGTCATTGGTGTGAGCCCAGATTCGATCTCAGGACTTTTTGATTCAGAAGCGGGCTGCTCGACTTCAATATTGTTGAGCCCGCAAAAAATCTGTTTCGGTTCACTGTTAAGTATCAGCTTTTATGGCTAAGGTCAAAGCCTCCAAAAGAGGCAAGATCATCCTTTGCGTATGTCATACAAAGATGCAGTTTGCTAGTTACAAGTTGTCGCTTGCAATCACTAAACTATGTTACTGAAAGCACTTCAAACGAATGCAAATATTTAATATACGAAGCATTCAGCATCAGCAAATATTATGATATTTCCCTTATAAAGGAATGTAATATAAATCTTGATAAAAACATGTACAGTCGTAATCAGATTTTATAAACGGTAAATAGAAATCCCAAAGAGATACTCGAGTTCCAGTTGAAGCAGATAAATTTAATTAATTATGTGACCTCGCTGCATGATATATGAAATAATCAATGTTATAATGAAATAAATGACAAACTCCATTTTTATACATTTAAAACGACTCTTTCAGTTATCGATAGTAATAAAATACATATTTTTCGAAAAGATTTTCGCCTAAAATTTGATAAAATCCATTTCAACTTAATTTTCAGTGTTAATAAAGAACGCTTTTTCTCATTAGCACTTTTGTTAGAAAATGTATTTAAAAAAACCGTGTTGCTAAATACCTATTGCAAGTTCACATAGATAAAACATTTGTTATTAATAAAAAAAAAAACAATAATTTTAGTTTAACAATAATCTAAAAAATATTTAATGGTCTCGGTGGTCCAGTGGTCGAGTACACGGCTTCTGAATCCAGAGGTCGCGGGCACACCAACGACTTAGCGAAATTAATTACGAAAGTTATGTGTGATAAATATCGATGACTGAAAACTTTGTGCCCGGTATAGCAATAGGTTCGCCACCTTCGGGTAGAAATGCATTAAGTTATTTTCATGTTTCGAGTTTTAAAAATATATTTGTGATGTTTTATAATCAATAATTATACATATCCACAGCCTCCTAATTCAGAAAGTTGAAGTAACAACATCTCTAATGTAACATCCGTTTCCCCTGTTGTCTGCACACTCCGCTTCTCACCAGCTTAGTAAATGCACATGACATTACTCAACACATACACCAAGTTATGTAACCAATACTTCCTTAACCGCGCCTCTACCATTTACCAACAAGTCGAATTAAAAATTGATACAATTTTACATTCAAGCATATTCATAATACACGATATTAATAATTTATTAAATTCTAGAATTGAATATTTAATTAAAAAGCATTTTATATGTATCTTAATTGATTTACATTAAGGGAGAATGTTTAAATTTCTCAGATTTTTTTTTAAATTCGACCTTGGATGAAACCTTCTGTAATTAATTAATATAGCTTATGCAGCAATCTAGCCAGGAGTTTAATGTCTGTAATAATATATCCGGACTAATATAATCCAGTAAGCTATAATGACATCCGGACCGCTATAAAGACGTGTGTGCGTGCTTATTACATATTTTAGTATATATATATATATATATATATATATATTTCAATATATATTTCAATTGAATTATAAGTCTTCTACATATACATATGATAGAAACTATTACCGAATTAATCCTAAGTAAACATTTAGTGCTAGAGAATGATTTTGATATTGGTTGTCTAAAATAAAATTATTTAATTTCGATTTATGAGTAGAAATAAATATCTAATAAATTAGACAAAAAAAAAAACAATAACAAGTCTTTTTTAAGGAAACAACAAAATAGGATATTACATTTTTTTTAAATAGGTATTTGAATTGCTTATGATCAATTCTTTATACACGGAGTTATAAAGAGTACTATAATTTTTTTGGAACATCCTTCAAATTTTTTTTTTCTAAAAAATTCACAGATTTCAAAGAGTACAATACCCGCCTGTAATTGACAAACTTTCTACCACCAACCCCTATTGTGATGCGATGGGAAATTCGCCGGTCCAGTAACTACTTGGCTATTATAAAACAATATGAACCTATGTCAATGGCCACCAGACGTAACTGACTTTAATTACCTAAATGGCCAAGTACTTTACGTCATAACATTTCATCGGGCCCTATGTAACTGTCAATTTAACATTGAACTGACATAATTCGAGCGTTTTATAGACTCTACACATAAATTAATATCAATTTATATGACATAATACATTAAATTACAACATACATAATTTATTTCTTCTATTACGACATAAATAAAGGTGGAATGGAATTTACGCTGAGGTTTACGCGTGACATGTTCCACTGACTTCTAATGACTTCACATTGACAATAGCTTATAGACTAGCTATATCTAATATATAAAATTCTTGTGTCACGGGGTGCGTTATTGAACTCCTCCGAAACGGCTTGACCGATTCTCATGAAATTTTGTGTGCCTATCGGGTAGGTCTGAGAATAGGACAACATCTATTTTTCATAGCCAGGGTAGCCCACCCCTCAATATTTTTTTTTAATTTTTCGACATATTTCTTTCTTATTTTTTTTATAAAACGGGATACAAAAATACATACCCTACGATCAACCCCTATTTTTTAAATTTTATTTTTCGGCAAGACAACGTTTGCCGGGTCAGCTAGTTGAATATAAACATTATTTGTAATTACATAGTATAAAACAAAGTCGCTTTCCGCTGTCTGTCCCCTTATATGCATATATCTTTAATTAAAACTACGCAACGGATTATGATGAGGTTTTTTTAATAGATGAGGGTGTCAACAGGGTGGTTTTTATCTATAATTCATGTATGATATAGCAAAGAAAAAGTGAGAAATTAGAAATTTACCTATTTATTACTTTTGTTTTTTTTTATATGGGATTGGCAAGCAAATGAGTAAGAATGTCACCTGATCGTAAGCGAAATATGCCGCCCATGAACACCAGCAACACACATAGTGTTACCGTTGCGTTGCCGACCTTTAAGGGAAAGGATGGGGCAAGGGGGGTGGGCCTCCGGGTACCTCTCTCACCAAACGAAACGCGGCATGAGCCACTTTACGTTGATCTTCTGAGAGGTGGTGGTATTTCGCCGGTCGAGCCAGTCCATTCATGCAGCGAACTGCTTGGCTCTACCACTGTTGTTTGTTTTGTGGAACAAAGTTCGCCGGGCCAACTTTCTTAGGTTTCTATCTCGAAATTTCATAACAACAAACTGAAAATGTTCACTCGATTTAGTCTTTTTGAAATAATTTATATTTCAAATAATAATAAACAATCATTTCTTTTTTAACAGGTATAATAGTTTCAAAGACTATCCACACACAACCTTTTGCACTCTGACTGCACATCACCTTTGTTTTTTTTGTTCAGTTCTGAATTGTCCTCACTGCCTATTGTTCAGTTTTTAATTTTTTATTTTCACAGGCATATTTAGATAAGCTTCATTAAAACTGGCCAGAAATAAAAAAAAATCTTTTGACGATGCATTTGGTGAATAATATTTTATAATATTTTCGTAACTTAAGTACGAAATTAATAAAGAGATCACAAGGTCCGGAGTCGGAATCCTTATATCCGAAGAGCTTTTTGGAAATATTTACTGGAACTTATTATTATTTTAGATATCTACAATTGTACAATATGTATGCCAATATTGTTGCGAAAAGAGCTAAAAAGCACGTGTGTAAAGCTAGAAAGGTCAAGTCAGCAGAATCACTTGTTTTATATCTCAAAATTTAGTGCTCATTTAGTGCTAATTTAGTGTTGATAACAGATATTTAGTGCTGTGATAGGGGGACTGAAATTGAGAACACTGCTAGCTTTACATTAAGCTAGCAGTGTACCATTCGTCTCAGTCTGTCTCAGTCGGCAGAATCACTCGTTTTATATCTCAAAATTTAGTGCTCATTTAGTGCTAATTTAGTGCTGATAACAGATATTTAGTGCTGTGATAGGGGGACTGAAAATGAGAACACTGCTAACTTTACATTAAGCTAGCAGTGTACCATTCGTCTCAGTCTGTCTCAGTCGGCAGAATCACTTGTTTTATATCTCAAAATTTAGTGCTCATTTAGTGCTAATTTAGTGCTGATAACAGATATTTGGAGCTGTGATAGGGGGACTGAAAATGAGAACACTGCTAACTTTTCATTAAGCTAGCAGTGTACCATTCGTCTCAGTCTGTCTCAGTCGGCAGAATCGCTCGTTTTATATCTCAAAATTTAGTGCTCATTTAGTGCTAATTTAGTGCTGATAACAGATATTTAGTGCTGTGATAGGGGGACTGAAAATGAGAACACTGCTAACTTTACATTAAGCTAGCAGTGTACCATTCGTTTCAGTCTGTCTCAGTCGGCAGAATCGCTCGTTTTATATCTCAAAATTTAGTGCTCATTTAGTGCTAATTTAGTGCTGATAACAGATATTTGGAGCTGTGATAGGGGGACTGAAAATGAGAACACTGCTAACTTTTCATTAAGCTAGCAGTGTACCATTCGTCTCAGTCTGTCTCAGTCGGCAGAATCGCTCGTTTTATATCTCAAAATTTAGTGCTCATTTAGTGCTAATTTAGTGCTGATAACAGATATTTAGTGCTGTGATAGGGGGACTGAAAATGAGAACACTGCTAACTTTACATTAAGCTAGCAGTGTACCATTCGTCTCAGTCTGTCTCAGTCGGCAGAATCGCTCGTTTTATATCTCAAAATTTAGTGCTCATTTAGTGCTAATTTAGTGCTGATAACAGATATTTAGTGCTGTGATAGGGGGCCTGAAAATGAGAACACTGCTAACTTTACATTAAGCTAGCAGTGTACCATTCGTCTCAGTCTGTCTCAGTCGGCAGAATCACTTGTTTTATATCTCAAAATTTAGTGCTCATTTAGTGCTAATTTAGTGCTGATAACAGATATTTGGAGCTGTGATAGGGGGACTGAAAATGAGAACACTGCTAACTTTTCATTAAGCTAGCAGTGTACCATTCGTCTCAGTCTGTCTCAGTCGGCAGAATCGCTCGTTTTATATCTCAAAATTTAGTGCTCATTTAGTGCTAATTTAGTGCTGATAACAGATATTTAGTGCTGTGATAGGGGGACTGAAAATGAGAACACTGCTAACTTTACATTAAGCTAGCAGTGTACCATTCGTCTCAGTCTGTCTCAGTCGGCAGAATCACTCGTTTTATATCTCAAAATTTAGTGCTCATTTAATGCTAATTTAGTGCTGATAACAGATATTTGGAGCTGTGATAGGGGGACTGAAAATGAGAACACTGCTAACTTTTCATTAAGCTAGCAGTGTACCATTCGTCTCAGTCTGTCTCAGTCGGCAGAATCGCTCGTTTTATATCTCAAAATTTAGTGCTCATTTAGTGCTAATTTAGTGCTGATAACAGATATTTAGTGCTGTGATAGGGGGACTGAAAATGAGAACACTGCTAACTTTACATTAAGCTAGCAGTGTACCATTCGTTTCAGTCTGTCTCAGTCGGCAGAATCGCTCGTTTTATATCTCAAAATTTAGTGCTCATTTAGTGCTAATTTAGTGCTGATAACAGATATTTAGTGCTGTGATAGGGGGACTGAAAATGAGAACACTGCTAACTTTTCATTAAGCTAGCAGTGTACCATTCGTCTCAGTCTGTCTCAGTCGGCAGAATCACTCGTTTTATATCTCAAAATTTAGTGCTCATTTAGTGCTAATTTAGTGCTGATAACAGTTATTTGGAGCTGTGATAGGGGGACTGAAAATGAGAACACTGCTAACTTTTCATTAAGCTAGCAGTGTACCATTCGTCTCAGTCTGTCTCAGTCGGCAGAATCGCTCGTTTTATATCTCAAAATTTAGTGCTCATTTAGTGCTAATTTAGTGCTGATAACAGATATTTAGTGCTGTGATAGGGGGACTGAAAATGAGAACACTGCTAACTTTACATTAAGCTAGCAGTGTACCATTCGTCTCAGTCTGTCTCAGTCGGCAGAATCACTCGTTTTATATCTCAAAATTTAGTGCTCATTTAGTGCTAATTTAGTGCTGATAACAGATATTTGGAGCTGTGATAGGGGGACTGAAAATGAGAACACTGCTAACTTTTCATTAAGCTAGCAGTGTACCATTCGTCTCAGTCTGTCTCAGTCGGCAGAATCGCTCGTTTTATATCTCAAAATTTAGTGCTCATTTAGTGCTAATTTAGTGCTGATAACAGATATTTAGTGCTGTGATAGGGGGACTGAAAATGAGAACACTGCTAACTTTACATTAAGCTAGCAGTGTACCATTCGTCTCAGTCTGTCTCAGTCGGCAGAATCGCTCGTTTTATATCTCAAAATTTAGTGCTCATTTAGTGCTAATTTAGTGCTGATAACAGATATTTAGTGCTGTGATAGGGGGCCTGAAAATGAGAACACTGCTAACTTTACATTAAGCTAGCAGTGTACCATTCGTCTCAGTCTGTCTCAGTCGGCAGAATCACTTGTTTTATATCTCAAAATTTAGTGCTCATTTAGTGCTAATTTAGTGCTGATAACAGATATTTGGAGCTGTGATAGGGGGACTGAAAATGAGAACACTGCTAACTTTTCATTAAGCTAGCAGTGTACCATTCGTCTCAGTCTGTCTCAGTCGGCAGAATCGCTCGTTTTATATCTCAAAATTTAGTGCTCATTTAGTGCTAATTTAGTGCTGATAACAGATATTTAGTGCTGTGATAGGGGGACTGAAAATGAGAACACTGCTAACTTTACATTAAGCTAGCAGTGTACCATTCGTCTCAGTCTGTCTCAGTCGGCAGAATCACTCGTTTTATATCTCAAAATTTAGTGCTCATTTAATGCTAATTTAGTGCTGATAACAGATATTTGGAGCTGTGATAGGGGGACTGAAAATGAGAACACTGCTAACTTTTCATTAAGCTAGCAGTGTACCATTCGTCTCAGTCTGTCTCAGTCGGCAGAATCGCTCGTTTTATATCTCAAAATTTAGTGCTCATTTAGTGCTAATTTAGTGCTGATAACAGATATTTAGTGCTGTGATAGGGGGACTGAAAATGAGAACACTGCTAACTTTACATTAAGCTAGCAGTGTACCATTCGTTTCAGTCTGTCTCAGTCGGCAGAATCGCTCGTTTTATATCTCAAAATTTAGTGCTCATTTAGTGCTAATTTAGTGCTGATAACAGATATTTAGTGCTGTGATAGGGGGACTGAAAATGAGAACACTGCTAACTTTTCATTAAGCTAGCAGTGTACCATTCGTCTCAGTCTGTCTCAGTCGGCAGAATCACTCGTTTTATATCTCAAAATTTAGTGCTCATTTAGTGCTAATTTAGTGCTGATAACAGTTATTTGGAGCTGTGATAGGGGGACTGAAAATGAGAACACTGCTAACTTTTCATTAAGCTAGCAGTGTACCATTCGTCTCAGTCTGTCTCAGTCGGCAGAATCGCTCGTTTTATATCTCAAAATTTAGTGCTCATTTAGTGCTAATTTAGTGCTGATAACAGATATTTAGTGCTGTGATAGGGGGACTGAAAATGAGAACACTGCTAACTTTACATTAAGCTAGCAGTGTACCATTCGTCTCAGTCTGTCTCAGTCGGCAGAATCACTCGTTTTATATCTCAAAATTTAGTGCTCATTTAGTGCTAATTTAGTGCTGATAACAGATATTTGGAGCTGTGATAGGGGGACTGAAAATGAGAACACTGCTAACTTTTCACTAAGCTAGCAGTGTACCATTCGTCTCAGTCTGTCTCAGTCGGCAGAAACACTCGTTTTATATCTCAAAATTTAATGCTCATTTAGTGCTAATTTAGTATTATGATCGTAATATATAGTTTTCAAATACGTTCGTAAATCTACCGAAAGAATCATCCCTGACCGATATTACGGGCTGGGTTATATGTCGACTTAAACAGTTCTTTGAGCATACCAATGTCTCTTCAAAACTTGGTTTCAACTTAAAAAGTTTTGCAGTAAAGCTTCCCACTTGAGCTTCGCATGAAATTATGTCAATGTTTTGAACAGATTTTAATACTTTAAAATGTTCTAACATGATTTTCGCTCTTTGACGGTAAGAACCATTATTCACACCATCCAACGATTTAAGGACAAATTGAAACAGTTCATCTTCTTCTTCGGTAGCCATCTATCAATTAAAAAAAATGAATATTATGTAATAAATTAATTTACAGTTTCGTGGACGTTAAAAGTAGTATAATTGATGCTAAGTCAAAATTTTTTTGAGCTAGATTGTTTCAGATTTTGGATCATTCAAGTATTGTTATTTTGTCTTTTCAAAAAAAAGTATCATCGTAGAGAGATAAGATTTTACGTTGAGTACTAAATTTTGAGATATAAAACGAGTGATTCTGCCGACTGAGACTGAGACGAACGGTTCCTTGCTAGCTTAATGAAAAGTTAGCACTGTTCTCATTTTCAGTCCCCCTATCACAGCTCCAAACATCTGTTATCAGCACTAAATTAGCACTAAATGAGCACTAAATTTTGAGATATAAAACGAGCGATTCTGCCGACTGAGACAGACTGAGACGAATGGTACACTGCTAGCTTAATGAAAAGTTAGCAGTGTTCTCATTTTCAGTCCCCCTATCACAGCTCCAAATAACTGTTATCAGCACTAAATTAGCACTAAATGAGCACTAAATTTTGAGATATAAAACGAGTGATTCTGCCGACTGAGACAGACTGAGACGAATGGTACACTGCTAGCTTAATGAAAAGTTAGCAGTGTTCTCATTTTCAGTCCCCCTATCACAGCACTAAATATCTGTTATCAGCACTAAATTAGCACTAAATGAGCACTAAATTTTGAGATATAAAACGAGCGATTCTGCCGACTGAGACAGACTGAAACGAATGGTACACTGCTAGCTTAATGTAAAGTTAGCAGTGTTCTCATTTTCAGTCCCCCTATCACAGCACTAAATATCTGTTATCAGCACTAAATTAGCACTAAATGAGTACTAAATTTTGAGATATAAAACGAGCGATTCTGCCGACTGAGACAGACTGAGACGAATGGTACACTGCTAGCTTAATGAAAAGTTAGCAGTGTTCTCATTTTCAGTCCCCCTATCACAGCTCCAAATATCTGTTATCAGCACTAAATTAGCACTAAATGAGCACTAAATTTTGAGATATAAAACGAGTGATTCTGCCGACTGAGACAGACTGAGACGAATGGTACACTGCTAGCTTAATGAAAAGTTAGCAGTGTTCTCATTTTCAGTCCCCCTATCACAGCACTAAATATCTGTTATCAGCACTAAATTAGCACTAAATGAGCACTAAATTTTGAGATATAAAACGAGCGATTCTGCCGACTGAGACAGACTGAGACGAATGGTACACTGCTAGCTTAATGAAAAGTTAGCAGTGTTCTCATTTTCAGTCCCCCTATCACAGCTTCAAATATCTGTTATCAGCACTAAATTAGCACTAAATGAGCACTAAATTTTGAGATATAAAACGAGTGATTCTGCCGACTGAGACAGACTGAGACGAATGGTACACTGCTAGCTTAATGTAAAGTTAGCAGTGTTCTCATTTTCAGTCCCCCTATCACAGCTCCAAATATCTGTTATCAGCACTAAATTAGCACTAAATGAGCACTAAATTTTGAGATATAAAACGAGCGATTCTGCCGACTGAGACAGACTGAGACGAATGGTACACTGCTAGCTTAATGAAAAGTTAGCAGTGTTCTCATTTTCAGTCCCCCTATCACAGCACTAAATATCTGTTATCAGCACTAAATTAGCACTAAATGAGCACTAAATTTTGAGATATAAAACAAGTGATTCTGCTGACTTGACCTTTCTAGCTTTACACACGTCTAAAAAGCCGCTGCCTACACCTTTTCGTATCTTCACCGGATGAAATCTACTACTATTATTATTATACTACTATTCATTATACGTATCAGTAACAAATCTCTAGAATTATTAAGCCCTGTTCCGAGGTATTATATAAAAATGCAGTAACAATCATTTATAAACCTTGTTTTTTTAAGTAAACAGAAAACTTGACTTCTGCGAAATATATGCATATAAAAGAACGATATATATATATATATATATAAATATTGTTTGTAATTATGTTTAATTAAGAAAACGAACATCGAGTAATAATTACGTCTGGTGTAATTATTCCACTTTCACCCAAAGATAAAAATCTTTAATACATTTTTTTTGTTCATAATTGATTTCAATGGCTAACGATAAATTAACAAGATATCATCTGTTTTTAACGTACGCTAATTATATAATAATATAATTATGACTAAGTTATCAAACAACATCAAATAAGTTTATTTCGTAAGGTTCTTTCTTATGGATTGTCAAAAACACACGTAACACGGTAAAAATTGTAAGCAGAAATAACAAAAACACGTGGGCGAACCTAGAGCATTAATTTTGGACAATTTCGTTAATGAACAACAGGCCACGACGTATCTTGTATGACCATAATGCACGTGTATAAAAAATGTTACGAAGTT
This sequence comes from Euproctis similis, assembly GCA_905147225.2. Lineage (NCBI taxonomy): Eukaryota > Metazoa > Arthropoda > Insecta > Lepidoptera > Erebidae > Euproctis > Euproctis similis. The sequence goes on from LR990107.1 coordinate 9,550,332, forward strand.
AAAAGTGACTATTTTCTCTCTGTTATAGTACATATACACAGTTGAGTGTCGGTGCAAAAGTAAGAAAGGACATGCTCTTATGGTTCGGACATTTAGAAAGGATGGATGATGCAAGATTGACTAAGCAAAGCAAAAGCGGATGGATGTAGAAGTCGAGGACGGCAAAGACACACATACCATGACCAAATAGAACGTGTTCTGGAGGAAAGTGATGTTAGGAGCCACGAAAATCGACGCGCGTGCATGAAAAGAGTTATGAAAGTCAACGAAGCAAGTGAGGTGTGTAAGAAATGTGCCTTATGGCGCTCCGTTTTTTCTGCATACCCTGCAAGGGATTTAGCGTGAAGTTATGTATGTTTGTATGTGTATGTTATAGTACATTATTTAAGAGCATAAAGGATATAAATATATATATATATATAACTATCAACACCCCCAAACAGGGTTGACGTAAGGCAGGCAGTCATAAATCCACAGCCAAAACTTTTGACAACACGGATAGTTCAAAAGGATGGCATGTTGTGCTGACTCCATTTAGAGTGGGATAAGGGCAAGAAAATAACGAAATAATGATGATAATGTTGATGAAATGGGATTCTCTACTGAAAATTCATTGTCTGTATAAAATGCCGTGATTCAACCAAAACAAGAGTATCTATTATATCTACAAAATCAGTTGATATATAACTTTCTGAAAACAATTTCGAAAAGTCATTGGTTTGAGCCAGTGTCAGGATTCGAACCACGACCTCTGGATTGAGAAACCGTGTGCTCGACCACTAGACCACCGAGAGAGAGACCACCTAAGTAATTTAAATATATAAATATATATATATATATCCTGACCCTGGCTCACACCAATGACTTTTCGAAATTGTTTTCAGAAAGTTATGTGTGATAAATATCAATGACTTAATTAATAATGATATACTAACTAGCTATCCAGGCGAGTCTGTTTTGTACCATCAGAAAGCGCTATTGGAATTGATTGATATTTTCACTTGATTGATGATTGATTGTACTTATATATACATAACTTAACATAACTTCACGCCTTTTGTTACCCGAAGGTGTAGGCAGCGGCTGTTAAGCCTCGTCTCGCCGTTATGTTTACGTCCCAAATGGTGGCGAACCTATTGCCATACCGGGCATAAAGTTTTTTTTTAGTCATCGATATTTATCACACATAACGTCCGAAAACAATTTCGAAAAGTCATTGGTGTAAGGCAGTGTCTGGAATCGAACCCGGACCTCTGGATCAGAAGTCGTGTGCTCGACCACTGCGCCACCGAGACTATTATACTTATATATTATGTAATATATAAGTATAATAGTACTAATATATAAGTACTATAGTACTTATATATTATGTATATAAAATATAATTTTTCTATAATCATACAAACGTATACACTACCTATTCATTTAAAAGTAATTTGTTATTAAATTTATGTAATTTATTTAGATAAATAGTGTTTAGAATTTTCCTAATTACAAATAATATCGTCTTCAAGTTAAGAAAATAATTAATAAGAAAACGCTATGGATATAAAGTATGATAGCTGATTTGATTGTCTCGATAGTCTAGTGGTTAAACTCCTCGCTTCTGAGTCATGAAGTAATGCGATCGATTCTGGGCTTACAATATGCGATATTCGAAAATTATGTGTAATAAATATCGTTGACTGAGAACACTGTGACCAATGTATGGAAATAGGTTCCACTACCTGTTGGTACGTTGCAATTGTATCAAGGCGTAACAAACGCTAAACAAAAATCAAACAAGAGTGAATGTATATATTTTTTCTAGTTTAGTTTGATTAAAAGAAACATTGGAAGTTAGTCAATATTGGGATGCTATGAAGGAGCTACCACGACCAAAAAAATGAAAAATCATAGAACCCAAAACCGACGTGAATGCAAGATGGTATCACCGTGGATGAGGCGAACGAATTGTGTCAGGATCGTAGCTTCTAGAAAGCTCATTCTCTGCCTACCCCTATAGGATACAGGCGTGAGTTTATGTATGTAAGTACTAGTACTAACAGATAGTTAACAAAGCCTTTGTTTCATCTTTTAAGTTTGAAATAGAGCTCGAGCGAATAAAACTTGAAATATAGCAGAGTACATTATCTATAAACATCAAACTGTTGTTTTGGCTTCTAATGCCCACTAATAACGGGGTCTTCATATTACGTTAATTTCCAATACCTTACACAACTATACACAATTATAAATACGAAGCAGTAAATAAAGCTATTATTACTGTACCGTCTCAAGTTAAGTAATATAATGTATTTAAATAACAAATTAAAAAGTACAGATCACTATCTGCATATAAAAGCGTTTCAGTGAAATTATAATTGGCTGTATTATAATATTTATACACTGTAACATTACACCCTTATTATCTGATGGTGTCGACAGCAATTAGTATGTTTCAACACCATGGTCAATTTTATTTAAAAAAAAATATGGAGGTACTTGATTTTGAAACTCTTAAAAACAACGGAGCGTGAATTACAAGAGTTATGAGGGTCTTAGAAGAAGCAAAGTAAATGTGTAAGAATCATGTCTTATTGCGCTCTGTGCTCTCTGCCTACCCGCGACTATGCGTAAACCTCTGCATGTAGGTAATAAAATATTGGTGCAAATCAAAGACTTTGCAAAATCGAAAGTACATGTGTTCTTAATTACAGAACGATTTTCTTCCGTGATAATGTTTGTTATTTTTTTTTTATGTCCACTTAATAGATAATGTGTCTACTATTAAAACGAATGGTAGCCAATCTTAGGCTTATATATTAATCAATTTTGAAATAAAGACCAAGTGTCAAAATGTAAAACTTAAACTTCTATAAATAGAAAAGCTAGCGAAACTCTACCGTATGGATACCTGTTAACGTTTTAACTACTTTTTAACCACTGAGCCATCGGGAGTTTATTTATATACGAATCTAATTTAAAGTACACATTACATTATTATTAGCGCCATCTATCCAAATAATATGACAAATATTAGTAATGTAATTGGGGACTGTAATTTTACAAGTGAATTTTAGCACTGTCTTATTCTCTTTATATGACAGTAATAATATATTCAAATAATGCTCAAACATAACTCGAATTAGCGACCTCTCGAAATAGTGTAAAAACTATAAAAACGATTTCACCAAATCTCATCCAATCCCAAGTTTTTTATCCCCATTGTCTTTTATCAATTGTTTGAATGAAACTTTTATGTTAACAATTGACACTATACCTACATACTCATATATTTTATTTATGAAAATTATGTAAGCGTTAGTGTAAGTATTTAAATACTAACAACTCATAAAAGTCTGTACTTACAAACATTAACCACTTATGTACATTTTGTTATTTAATTGTCGGTACATTATACCTACGTAATAATAAAAAAAATGTTAATAAATACAGATTTATACAACATTAAAACATATTAAATAATATAATAATTCTCGGCTCAACTTGTAATTATCTTAATGAGTATTATTATTATTTATTACGTTTATATTAATAATTATCACGGTCTCCATTAATAATTTATTAATGGTAACGATATTGTTTTTATTTATTATTAATAATAATAAATCACCATATTGAATAAAATAATAAGATAAAAGATAAAATTATCCTGTTCAAATCGCAACAGCTTAATCGCATCGCAATAAAAAAAAAGTTATCCAAAGCTATAGCATGTTAACAGCTAAGTAGCACTTACGATTTCGTTGTCTTGAAAGTGAATCTGCGTTGCACGGCCGTTCGCGATAGCACAACTGATACACTGGCTTGTAAGTAAGCATCAGCCGCATACGACAGCCCCACTTACAAAAATAATAAAACAACCTTAAAGGCTTTCTTCCAAATACACTCCACTTTTTAGAGATCGCCCGATTGTGTGACAGCAATACGCAAGTGTTGCGCAACTATGCCGCTGATGATGTTGAAATGTTATTTTTTTTTTGGCATAATAATTTCTTTCAATTGATTATTTTAAAGTTGCAAACGCATTATTGACCACTGCATCAAATGAAATGCAGTTTAATTAATCATTAACAAGAAATTCAAACTAATTTTGCTATTTAAGGTGTATTAAAATTATAATCTGCGTTGTATACTTGGATCTTACTTTTGAAATCTGAGAAGCAATTTCAGAAATATCCGATTTTCTGCTATAAAAATGTGCCTTTATGTTACATCAAATGTAGCAGATCATTATGAGCTTCATGATTATTTGTGCTTGAGGTATTTTAATTCAGTTTCCGGAAATAAAGAGGACAAGGATTCAGCATAAAACTAATTCACAATCGAATCTGTTAAGATCCAAAATAATTATAATTGTATTCTATAAATAGACATAACGATAGTCTAAGTCTGTTTCCAATAGTTCCATTTAAAATTTAATATGTAATCATTACATAGTATAAAACAAAGTAGCCTTCCGCTGTCTATCCCCTATATAAGGGGACAGCGGAAGGCTTAGATCCTTGAAACTTCGCAACGGATTTTGATGCGGGTTTTTTTTTATAAATAGAGGGTGTCAATGGGGTGGTTTGTATCTATAACTTATGTATAAATTATCAAATAAAAAATTATAATTTTCTGTGTTTAGCACTTTAATTGCAAACGCTGGTTGAACCTTAAATTATAGATTAAAACAATGTACTACAATTTACTACATTATCATACACATTTAAAAAGTCCGTGATAGCATATGTTTTTCTCTTAGGGATAGCCACAATGACCATAGTTATTTATTTTCTCAGCCGAAACAAAGTTTGCTGCGTCAACTAGTAGATATAACATAAAGTATGAGCCAAACCGAACCGATTAAAGTTGAAGACACATTTGATTTGATTTGATATTTTAAATTATTAATGAAATGTTACATATTCCCGTTATTGAATTACTGATGGAGCTACACTATTTGAAATGTTTAAACTATTGTCATAATTTGTTTTATACTAGCCGTAGAGGGTACTCTAACTATTACTGATTGTCTGACTTAATTATTTTATAGGCATATATAACTAGTAACAATAGCAAGTGTTTATAAAAATACTTTTTTCAAATATCTGTCTATAAATTATGGGATCTGAGAGACCACTGCTGTTTCTGATCTACTTTAATATGTTTATTCTTCTGTTAGTTAAATTTATAAATATTGGGTAATATGTGGCTGAACATAATTTTAAATAAAGTCGTGTTATAGATTTACAATAAGAAAACAATTCATCGAAATCCAGTAAACTCTGTGAGGTGTCAGTCTAACTTTATATCAATGTTACTTTGGTCGAACTCAAGGCAGTTATCTCCTTTTGCAGTGTGAGAGTGAGACTTAATTCCTGTGCCTGTGTAAAAGCTTATCGCAAGTTGAGAAGAGCTGCTCTATTTAATGCTGGAATACTACTCGGTATTATTAGTTTTAAATAAAGTAAATATATTAACATTATGCAGCTGAGCATTTTTTATGGCACTAATCGCAAGCTGTAATTTTTTAAAAATTACATATAAACAAAGTGAGAAAATTCCAAAATAATCAAAATTGAAGGGTTTTATTTTATTATTGAAATAGCTGCTTTTTACTTCATATCAATATATCATTCGGTCTGCTTGTTCCGGGTAATTGCACTCAAATGGCTGGACCAAGTTTGAAGGGACTTATATTGTCAGATAGCTGGCGTAATAAGAAGTAACTTAGGCTATTTTTTTAATAAAAAAATATTTTATTTATTGCTTCGAAGACGAAACAAAGTTCGCCGGGACAGCTAGTATTAATATGTCACCACATTAGTAAACGCGGAGTACTAACTTTTTGAGTGGTACCGAATGGATTACAATATGACATTACGAAGTTCACGGTCAGCTGCTGTTCAAATAAAAGTTTTAATACATTTGTAATAGGTTTAATACTGTTCGTGTAAAAAAATATACTTCATTATTTTAAATAATTATGTTTACATATTATTGATATTGCGTTATTATTATCTATTAGATTTGAGATTATGTGCAGTTGCAACGACAGGCCACAAACCAGATGTGTCCTAACGCCACTGCGAAAGGCCACCGCGATCAAAAGATTAATTGGCTCAAGAACTGCATTTGGTTATTTCACAATAACGGATTTACGCGTATCGTCGACTGGCAAATTTTAATACGCTAGAAGGTTTTGACAAACGAAGGATTTTGGCCCACGGCAATCTTGTGTATAATTACGTAGTCGTTAATAATATTTTACCAATCAACATAAGGATATTATAACGTGTGACAATAAATAATAAATATTAAAATCCATAGGTCCATAGTTTCATTGGTTTTAAATTTCTGGTTTTTGGAGGTACCGAAAATTGAATAGTGCAAAATGCTTAACATAAATATGTGTTAGTTGGGATTTCGATCACGTCACAAGTTTTGGTTTCTTTTTTATTTCTTTGTGTCTTAGTGCATGGAATGGAATGTAGTTGTTGGATGTTGCTGGATGGAGTTCAGTATGAAAATAAGGAAGGACCGCATTTGGTGAGTAATAATGAACTCAGAGCCAGGAGCCATATTGGTCCATTTTTGATTACACAAATCACTCTAATAAATGAACTGAGCACATGCTCTGATATCGGTAAACCAATTGTTTTATTGAGAATATTCAATTGATTATTATGATTAAAAATACTTTAGCTGTAAGTAATTAAGTAGAAAAACAAAAAAGATAATTGTATGAGTTATTTATGCTTATAGTAACAGCTTTCTAAGCGATATTCACGCTGGGTCATATCACACGTTAATTTTGTAGTCTAAAAGAAAAACATTTTTTTTTTTAAATCTTGGACACAAATCACACAGCGCCCTCCAGTTCCAAACTAAGCAACTAAATGCTTGTGCTATGGATATTAGGTAACGGATACTAATACATATATACTTTTCTTTTGTAAATACATACTTATAATACATAGAAAAACACCCAGACGCCGCACAAAAATTAATTTATATGTACTTTCTTACGAGAGCTAGCCATTGTTTGATTTCACATGTACACGGTTGAATCAACAATTCCGGCAGTAGTTGCTTGGTCACTGTCGTGGGTACAAATTACCACCCTTCCTTTCATAGCCTAAGAAGGTGCAATCAGTTAAAGGACCTCTATCGAAATATCCATTCTCTGAATGGTTTTTGGGCGCTTAAAACCAAACTCGTAACTTTAGTCCGCGAATCACATGAGCAGTTAGTTATAAAGTCGTAACTACAATTAAGTTTGTAAATATTTAATATCTGATAGGTGTGTCGATTTATCGTCGAAAAGCTATCATCGTAATTGACGTTTGATTTCCATATCTTGAACTATTTGATTTTAATAACTGTGAAAGTTTTATTTATTAAATCTTCACCTAGTAATTGGATCAATTCAATTGATAAATATTGAGATAATTTTGTTCCATAATATCAAACGAAAAACATACCCTTCCTTAAATAATGATTGGTGCAGTGATTTCTATTACGTTCTAAAGCAGAACGTCAGAATCCCATAGGAATAGCGAGGGTGTATTCTCGGTATTCTTCTGTCCTCGAGATTCACTCAAGGATTATTTGACTTAAAAGGGACTTACTTCATCGTTTCCCTCGGGTATGGTGTCACGCAGGTGGAAATTTCTCTTATTTGATCAATTTAATTGCAGCCGTGCTGGTAAATGTCGTTTTTCTTATGGGATAGGAGGGCAAATGAGCGAGTGGGTCACCTGATGCTAAGTAACTTCTCACTATGAACACCGTAATGCGTTGCCATCCTTAAAGAAGTAGGAGGGGAAAGGAAGGGGATCAGGGCTGCGGATACCTCTCACCCATTCTAGCAGCGAACTGCTTAGCTCTACCGCTGGTACAATGGATGTGAAAATTACTGCGGGCTAAACAGATTATTCCTAAGCTTTCGTGTAGAACATAAAGAAAAAATTATTAAATGATGGTTAAATTTTATAACAAACTATAATCAGCACGTTCTCAATTACCACAAAATAAATATATATATATTTTTTTTAGAAATGCGATTGCATAATAAAACTGATATCATGGCAATAACCAATTTGTATAATCGTTCTCTATGTAACGTATTATAAATATTATATAATACTGTCATTTAAATAACTAATTCTGACGGTTATAAATTATTTGCGAAATGACCGATGACCCAGAAGTGTTACGTGCCCTTTGAAGGACAGTCACCAACTATCAGACTTGGCGCAGTAAGCTTGCTTAACTTGCTGTCACCTTAATGAGTCCCAGTAATTAGAGCGCATTCTTCTGTTTATTACACAACAATGACCAACTGTTATTTAGTACATGGATAACCAACAAGGTTTTTATAATATAATCTGTATAAAATCTGTTGGTCTGGTAAATCCAAGTGTTTTAAAAACATAGTTAGCGAAGTGTCAGATCTCTTTAACATTTTATAAAGAAGAAATATTTTCTCCTAACTTGAGAATTAATAAAGAAGTAATAAATTGACCTACATTTTTCTCCATAAACTGGTTAAAGAAAAAAAATAGTTTTAGGTCTTTCCCTTCCTTTATATTTCAAAAATCCTCGTGAGTATTTAGCTATGGATAAGTTACTTATTATTAACAAAAAGGGATACCACATTGCCACGCAAGGCTAGTGGGACTAGTATTACTTTATTATGATACCTACCTTTATACTTATAAAAACCTCAATTCTTATTACATAATATTATTTAATTAAATCAAACATTAAATTTAATTCTGTTATTTATATTTGTTAATATAAATAACAGAATTAAATTACCTCTTTAAGGAAAGACGCGGAGATTTTTCTTCTACTTAGAAATCTTTGAGTATTTTGAGGATTCGTGTTCCTTTTAATTTTGTACAAATTATTTATAATATTAGCGAATCAAAACATTTTTTTGTAAACAACGTCTATTTTCTGCGCTTTCCTTCATTAAAACCTTAGATGAAGCATAATTAATAAAATATTATCATTTTATAAGCTCTATAGAAAGTCGACGGCGTTTAGTCACTATTTATTATTATCAGCGATGAAATTTAATATTTATTAAACACTGAATAAAGTATAAATTTCAGTGAGTTACGAACGTTAATTAAATACCAATGTTATAGGAGTCGGGACTACTCTCGAAACAGGTTCACATTCTCGAAGATCCGTTTAGGAATTGCCATTCCACATGCGACGATTTGATTGGCCAAATAATTTGGTCCTCTACAACCTTACATAACGTAAATTTGAGCTCAAATCTGCATACGATACTCCCACCCTTAGTGTTGTTAGAGAAGGGCATATATATGGGACTTAGACTAATAGTACTGATTGATAAGCCTTTGGTCAACTTCAATTTGGATAATATCTGTTGTATCGAACCAATCAACTAATTATATTGTAAATTGACATTGATTTTCGGAAATTACAGTTTTATCTATTTCAACATTCTTGTCTTTGTATTTCCCCGGATTAGATATGTCGTTCTAATAAAAATTTTTGATGAGGTAACTTTTTATTATAAGGGCGTGTAGAATAAAAACCAAAATATTAATTGAACATTCAAGCCAAGGCAGAATTTTTATAAATATATAGTCTCGTTGATGCAATATGATACACATTATTCGAGTATATTATTTCGCTAACTGCTTGTATTTCATATAATTAGTTTCACCATACGAATAAATTTGCGAAGATTTTTCGTTTTTATTATTAAAGAAGACTTACAATAATTGCTTAATTAGGAAATAAAACTTGGTACTTGCTCTGATTATTGTTTCTGGATATTATGATTTTATTACGTATCCCTTTACTACCAGTTAGCATAGGTTGCTCTAATTAAGACACCTCTAGCTTTTCTTCGATATGTCTATTGTACACAAATATAGAAATAAATTCATTTTATATTTATATTGTAGATATATTATACTGGTATCCTGATCTTGCTAACACTTACTAATGTTTTGAAGCTCGACGACTTATTAGGGATTGCAAATAGGTAATTAAAATCTTATTAACTTATAAGGTTTCATTTTATGAAGTTATTGTAATCGAAAAGTATATAATTAGGGGTTATTTGCAACTGCACACCGGCTGTTTAAATCGCTCAATTCTTAAGTCCGAAGAGGAATAGGTAAAATATTAGGCTCAATTCAGTAATGAGGGCCTGGATTCGATCCCGTAACTTCTAATTCAGAAACGCAAAGCTCCAGCTCTAGACCGCCGATACCATAAGTAAGTGTCTATTTTATTTTATCACGTTAATTCAGAAAATGGAATTACTCAAGTAAGGCTTTTATTAAATGGGTAACTTATTCAATTCAATGGATATCTGTAAACAGTTGGTATGATTTTATGGAATATGTTAGGAGTTCTTGATGATTCCAAATGTGTTCTTTACTATAACGAGTTAATTCTAACAATCTCGTTGATTTATTTGATGGAGGTGTTCGCGTGTGTCGGTGGTCCAGTGGACGAGCACCCCGCTTCTGAATACGGAAATCGCGGGTTCGAATCCTGACACTGGCTCACACCAATGACTTTTCGAAATTGTTTTCGGAAGTTATGTGTGATAAATATCGATTACTGAAAAATCGCGGGTTCGAATCCTGACACTGGCTCACACCAATGACTTTTCGAAATTGTTTTCGGAAGTTATGTTTGATAAATATCGATGACTGAAAACTTTTTTGCCCGGTACGGCTATAGGTTCGCCACCTATTCCATTTGAGACGTAAACATAACGGCGAGACGAGGCTTAATAGCCGCTGCCTACACCATCGGGTAACAAAGGCGTGAAGTTATGTTATGTTATGTGCGCGCGGTTTTCAATGATCATTGATATAATTTTGTTCACATATTTCTATATACATATATAAAGCATATTTAGCTTGCTATACCAGGTCTCAATGGTCGAGCTTCCCGCTTCTGATTCAGAAGTCGTTGTACCGATTCTGGGCTCACAACAATGATTTCTCGGAATTATTTTTGGAGGTTATGTGTGATAAATATCAATGACTGACAACTTTGTGGACGGTTTATGGCAATAGGTTCGCCTCCTATATCTATTTTGTACATGTAACATATCGATACGACGAGTCGAGGCTTAATAGCCGCTACCTACATCGAGATGTATTGTCGCTGCCTATACCTTAAGCCTTAAGGTATAGGCAGCGACAATACATCTCCTATCCCATCTACCTTAAGGCTTAAGGTATTGGTGTGATGTTACAATATTGTTCATTTCGCTATTTGCATTCTAGATTCTCGTCTGGTTCTTCTCATGATAGCCATGATAGATACTTACTTTTAATTGCACGTGCTTAGTTAGTATTTAGATTATTTTCAAGACCTATAAAAATGAAGCTATTTTTATTTGAATTTTATTTACATTTTTTAAATTTAAATACCAGTTTTCCAAGCCCGGTTATGTGGGTAGTAAGTAGATGTATTGGTAGCTTCTGTACAAATATAACTATCACAATAGTAAATGATGAAAAACTATTTCTACTATTCAGATAAGTCTCTCGTCTATAGAAAATCATTCATTCATTCAATAATACAAAGGGAATTAGTAAACAGTGTTTGATAAAGAATAAAAATAACAATATAGTCTAGATTCAAAACGTTGAAATGACTGCGATGCTGTTGCTGGTTCCTAAGTCCGTAACAATATTACAATAGCGAAGTATACAATATTGAAATAACAGGACCTCATAATATAGACGTAAATTGAACTTTGCTGCGTTTCGTTCAGTGAAAGAGGTCCATCCTGCATACCACTCTCTTCCTATGCCACTCCCTCAAACGTTGGCAACCCAACTGTAATTTCTGTATTCTAGGTGTCTGTGGGCAGCGTTAGTCACTTATGATCAGGTGCCCACTTACCCAATAAAAAAAGTCATTAGTGTCATCCGGGATATGACTTTTCTATTTAAAAGTAATACGCTCGATATTCAGACCACCAAGTTGACTCAAGATTTTCTAGTAGGTACTATGATAAAAAACGTAAATGACATAAAAAAACACCTAACTATGTTAAATAAAATTCGGCACTCTTCAAGTTTTTTTATAAGTCTAAGTATTTATTACTTTACGTGCTCATTATAGTACCTACTGCTGCGTACACAAAATTATGTATTTATAAACGTAAACGTAAATATTTCGTACACATTTTACAAAAATTTTTTTTAAAGTTAGTTTTATATAAAAAATAATACCCTACCCAAAATTTTCACCCGTCTACCACAAAACTCAATTATAACCCGATTCCTAGTTGCCGGAACAAATAGTATTCACATACATGTCAAAAAATACACAAAAGTCACTGTCACTGAAAATAATCTAACCTCAACAAAAATATGCGGTGAAAAAGTATTGTATTTTCATTCAGCGCGGTTATTGTTTACACACATATACAAACTTGCTACAGGTAAATAAATGCAATCCGTAGTTAAGGGAATTTAGTTTTCTACTATTGTTGAATAAACACGATATGTTTTATGAAAAATTAATAAAAGAAAATCATACAATACTAGTATAGATGTTTATCCTCAAATACAGACAGAAACAAAACAATAACATTTATGTGAGTAATAAATCTCTTAGATTAATTCATACTTTACAGGTGAACTGGTATATTGAGTATTGAATATAATCACTTCAATCAATTATTTTTAGCTAAATTTTATAACCATATATGCACTTATTCTAAATTAAATATGTTAATCAATCGATAGTATAATTTTAAGCATAACATAACATAACATACCATAACATAACTTCACGCCTTTTGTTACATGAAGGTGTAGGCAGCGGCTGTTAAGCCTCGTCTCGCCGTTATGTTCACGTCCCAAATGGAATAAGGTGGCGAACCTATTGCCTTACCGGGCACAAAGTTTTCAGTCAATTTATCACACATAACTTCCGAAAACAATTTTGAAAAGTCATTGGTGTGAGACAGTATCAGGAATCGAACCCGGACCTTTGGATCAGAAGCCGTGTGCTCGACCACTGCGCCACCGAGACTGTTTTAAGCATATTTTTTTCATTAATTACAATCAAAATTAATTAGAAGGTTTTACTTTTATTTTTTCTCGCACGTACTTCTTTTTTTTTTTATCAGACCGTTTGGCGGTCACTAAATAATTGTTTAGTAAAATTGAACTAGGTATATTTTTATGCTTCGTCTGGCGTCCTTCATGACCTCAGAATAATAACAATGCTTGGACTTGAGACAGTGCTTTTAAGACCAGACAATGCTTAAAGCTTGACAGCGTAATATAGTGATGAACAATAGTCTTCTAAACATTACCTGCCCACACTATGTTGTCACTATGTATGAACACGTTGTCTACTAAAAGTTATTGTTAGTTATTGATTTATAGATAGTTCTATTGTCTATACCCTAAGAAATACACAAGTACATAATATTATACACAAAATATAACGGATGAATGAGAGAGCTGTCCGGGGCCCCGATCCTCTTTCCCCTTTCTCTCCCCCCCTACTCCCTTAAACGGCGGCAAAGGGCCACAGTGCTCATGGGCGGTGATAAGTTACTTACCATCAAGTGACCCACTCGTTCGCTTTCCCTCCTATCCCAAAAAATAAATATATAATAAACTAGCGGACCCAGCGAACTCTGTTCCGCATCAACAGTATATTTTGGAGCGTTCACAATCAAAGTGCTAAATTAGTCAATCAAAGTATTAAATTATAACTTTTTGTTTACTACACTAAACATGAATTATACATAAAAACCACCACGTTGACACCCTCTATCTATTAAAAAAATCCGCAAGAAAAACTGTTGCGCAGTTTCAAAGATAAGCGTATAAGGGGACAGACAGCGGAGAGCGACTTTATTTTATACTACTTACGTAATGATAATGGACACAAGCGGTACCATATTATATCAATCGTCTATTTAAGACTAGATATTAACAGATTGATCTAATAATAAGGCTTAATAGCTTATTAGGCTCGTCTTGATATATTACATAAAAATTTCATCGGAAATAACTGGAATCATAACTTATTCCAAGTTATTTATAACGGTCACTTTAATTTCTTAAAAGAAAATAAATGTTCTCCAGTGAAAATAATATAGATTGCTTAGACCATGACCTAATTTTAGTACTTGCGTACTTGAAGAACTGATGCTGAGCTATTAATAGACTATATACCCTACCATAGCCATCTGTACTTGACTTGGAAAATAAATGAGTTTAGAATATCGATGGGTGCACAGATTACGACAGAGGCCAATAAAGACTAGATAGTAGCTAGTACATTTTGTAATAGTGCTCATGTAATGGGCAAATCAATTATTTTTGAATTTCAATCTCGAAATCCATATGGCACTGCTATATATCCCATGTAAACTACATATTAAATATTTTTTTATATGTAAAATTGCTTCAATCAATTTACAGAATCCATCAGCGGTAATTGATTTCACAAAGCTAATTAATATTGTTGTGTGAAACGCTTTTATTGTAATATACGGAATATACCTAGTTAAAGTAAAATAATATTGAACAAAAAATGATATGAGAAAATGGAAGTAAACCAATCTGATTGAGAAACCTTTTGACAGTTCAAAGAGTATATGAGTTTCTTTGACCCTAAGTAAAGGTGAGCTCACCTGAGTTTTGACCTATAAGCACAAAACTGCAAACTCCTTAACTTATTATATACACATATACTATACACATAACATAATTTCACGCCTTTGTCTACCCTAAGGCCTATACAGTGGCTGTTAAGCCTCGACTCGCAGTTATGTGTATGTCCCAAATGGAATAGCTGGCGTACCTATTGCCATACCGGGCACAAAGTTTTCAGTCATCGATATCTATCACACATAACTTTCGAATAAGAATATCGAAAAGTCATTGGTGTTAGCCAGGATGCGAACCCGCGACCTTTGGATTCAGAAGCGGAGTACTCGGCCATTAGACCACCGAAACAGTAATAACTATCCCTATAATAATTATCCCTAAAAAATAATTATCTTCCAAACCTTTCCGACGTAGGAAAAGGAGGAATTTAACATTAAAATTCCTAATTGTATACAATCTGAATACTAAGTCTTTCGACACTTTAGTATGATATGGTATTTACTAGCGAGATAGTTGTGCAATAAAGGTATCAATGTTGTAAGAACACAAGCTATACCGTTAAAATCTTAAGCTTGTTTTTGATTGGGAAATGGCATTATATAATAGAATATTGTAGCTTGTCTGGTTAGTTAGTTCGTGCCCTCGCCAACAACTGGTTTGACTTGTTCCACCCAATGACGTACAGTTCCATCTGACTATTCCCTTTTATTTCACGACCTTGGACCAATTACTTATATTAACATCATATGCGAATTACCGTAAGCGTTTATATAATTTATATAAATTAAGCACAATAATTTATCGAATTCCATGGCGGATAAAAAATTCTTTTCTCCAGATTAGGACATGGTTCATTTACGACTGTAGATATTCTATGTCAGTCGGCTATAGAGGCTCTTGGATAGAATAAAACACATGTAATATATGGAAAAATAATATGTTTTACATAACTGTATATAAATATTTATATACCCACTATTATTTATGATTTGTATGTGACTAATATCCAAGTTAATATGGTAGAAAAGTTACAAGATATGTCTAATAATATAGAAAAATATTAGATGTCTATTAAATGGAATAAAATTGGTTTAACTATACGTTTGAACATGAAAACTTTCTCGAAGCATATTAGCAAAATTTACCAGGTACAAAATTCATTCACAGCGATTTATTCACACGACATTGCCGCGATACACTTCTAGAAGTCTGATACAGGCAACTACGAAAAACTTGGTCGTGTGAATAAATCGCTGTGAATGAATTTTGTACCTGGTAAATTTTACAGAAGAACGACTGTGAAACCTATGCAAAATATTAACTTAATTTTATACTTTTCGAACGTACGTGGATAATTGAGTGATCCAAGTTATTCTTTTATGAATATAAGGCAAACGAAATTAAAAGCGAATTATATTTTTTTGTATGTTTATCATAAAACGAGAACATATTTTGAGCACACATTTTTGTATTGGATATATTTAAATATTCCATAAATAAATTACATTATTAACAATAAATACAATTGACAAATTATCTGAAATCAAATTTCTCCGCATCTCGGTCTACTGGCAGCGTGCCCTTCTGAAGACTGACCGCATTGCCACGCTGAATGGCAATGCTAATCATCTGTGCGAAGAATAGACCAGCCCTCTAGTCGCGAAAGGCATCGATCGGCCAAATTAAAATTAATATTATTAAATAATTGTATTCACAAAATAGGAGAATGTGCTTTGGTTTCTCTCTATATTTATGCCGTTACATTATTTCCTAATTGATATATTACAAAATTTTATAAAACACATATATACACTTAAGAGCAGAAGAAGCAGCGATTTATTCATATGTCACTCTGTACTTATTAAATTAAATAAAATGTTAGAAAACAAGCTATCCGATACAAGGTATGGAAGATCAAGACACTTTCGTTTTTAAAAGTAACCACACAGATCTGTTGTCCGCCGTGTATATGCACCATCAAAAAGCCTTACCGGTGTCTTATTCCAATCTATTATCACCATGGCATTATCTTTTATTGGAGTATCTTCTAATGAACATTTTTTATAGCTCTGTATTATAAATTCAATACCAACATTCTTCATTTTAATTACAAACAGCTTACGTGAAATATCAATGCTGTCGTCAGAATTAACGTGCAATACTCGACCGTAAAGCTCCAAGTTTTTACAAAATCGTTTATCTAGTGATCCAGGAACAGACGTAAAAATCTCATCATCGTCTATATTGCTTCTATATTTATTAATATCCGGTACACTCTCGTCTCCACCCACAAAGCTTTTTTTGGTTTGGTCTACATTAGTGCCAATTACCGGACGTTCGTTCAAAGCGTTACCTAATTTTACCTGTTTGTCAAAGTCATTCTCTATATTTTCATCTGATATAAAGCTCAGTTCTGTTGAATAATAATTATTCCTTATCTTATCGGCCACGTTGTTGCTATTCGTTGTTAAAAATCCACGATTATACTTATTAAGGAATACTAAATTAGAATTGTAATTAGATGAATTGAAAACTTCCTTTCCCAATTCTTTCCCCAACGGTATGAAGTCATCATCTTTTACTACTTTACTAATATAGTTTTTATGCTTGAAGCCAACTGCTGTATGTCTTTTATTAACTTCAATAGTCTTTTCATCTAAACTCATTTCGTCATTGCCAAGCCCTGCATTAATCTGACGTGGTGTGTAGTCATTATTGTTTAATTTGACGTGATGCCATTTATTACCGACAGATAAACTTCGAGTATACATATCATTTCCATTTTCTAAGTTTTCAGCTATTGTATGTAATGATTCTTTCGTTAAATGTTCTAAAGATTTCAATAACGGTACGATTGGTATCAGTAAAGTCTGATTACTTAATTGTATATCTGCTGCTATATTTATTTTGCTAGTTTTGGAGGGATGCAATTTTTTGGCATGGAACAAATTTTGAGATGATTTTTTACTATACTGATGTTCAGCCACATTTCTGTGAAGATCGTGTGCCTGGTGATGTCTTGGTAAACCGGCATTATTAATTTCAACGCTTTGAGCTTTATTCTGTGCATGAGATTTCAATATATTATTGCGAAGGTCGTCGAGTACTTTTACATTAATCTGAGGTAGATTTTTATTTTCTAGTATGAGTTCCTCGACGAAATTTCTATGTTGATAAGGTGGAGGCACTTTTATCACTTTGAAATCAGATGCATAGGGTAAGTTATCAGAAATCTTTACCAGCGGTATGGTTGGCGGTGTCACTATTCGTTTACGTTCTTTCGAATGCAATTGCTGATTTTTCAAATAATTTAAAACACTGCCTGCAAATGTGGAACTCGACAACTTGCTATATACTTCAGTATCTTTATTTAATGGAGGCGGCAATACGACTTCGGATATAGGATACGATTGTTTATTTTGAAAAATAGTGTCGCTTGTGTCATCATGAACTTTATAAATAGACTCGGAAATCGGTGGAGGCATTTCATGTTCATAGAGTACAGGTAACTCTTGAGAAATAGGGGACTGCCGAAGGTCATTGACATGTTTGTTACCATTCGGGCCATCTGCGCTCAGGTTAATATGATTGTTATTTGCAGTTGCTTTTTCAGTCGTAATTACAGCTAAATTGTTTTGAGTAAATGCCGCATCGGCTTGGTTCATTTTTAAATTGAGCCCGACTTCATGTTGGATAAAACTATGAGGGGTTTTAACTTTAATAAAACTTTTCTTTGGCGTTGTAGTTGATGGTAGATTCGTTGTTTCAAAATTATTATTGAATTCATCGCTCTGTAAGTCATTTAAGACTACATAGTTGAGACGATGTTCCACGCCTTTTATTCTCTTTTTGTGAGATGGTTTTGGATTTATACTTTTTTTTGGTAGATTTCGAGCTATAGTTGATGTTAGA
This sequence comes from Euproctis similis, assembly GCA_905147225.2. Taxonomy (NCBI): domain Eukaryota; kingdom Metazoa; phylum Arthropoda; class Insecta; order Lepidoptera; family Erebidae; genus Euproctis; species Euproctis similis. Next base: position 9,568,892 of record LR990107.1, read on the forward strand.
ATCATATTTACGCCAAATATTTCTCCTTTAAAACCAGTTTGGATACCTGTCGAAAAGAAAACAATATTATAAATCAAAAAATTAAATGAAAATATTTATTAGTTTTCAACAGTATCTTAGATAGGAGAAATTATTAAGTATTAGCAAATTTTATAGGATTGCGTTATATACTATTGTACCAGGCGTTGTGTCGTTTTAACCATATTTTTGCTTACGTATAAATCTCGTACTTATTGATGGTGCACAATTATATTTTATACACTTCCATTGCATTACTATCTATGTGAATAGAATGAACAATTTAAGTAAACTTATGAAGTATTTTTATATTGTGTATAACCAAGAATCGAACAAATAATTTTTCTGGTGAACCAGGCCAATCTTCCTTCTCTTTGAGCCAGTTGACAGTGAAAGATGTTGAATTTATTATAACTGTTTCTAATTGATTTATTTTTTTCTCTTACGTAGTCAATATTTATATTAATCGTTATGATATGCGAAGACACTATTTTATTATTCATAACACAAATAAAATGTACATAAAACTTGGCTTAGTCAAAATGTAGGTCGGTTTAAAAGTTGATACAATTTGTTAATATTTTGTAAGCATGAGATATCAAAACCGCGGTGAAACGAATATTTATCGAGATTTTCATAAGAAACGGTGGCGCAGTGGTCGAGCACACGGCTTCTGATTCAGAGGTCCGGATTTGATTCCAGACACTGGCTCTCACACCAATGATTTTTCGAAATTGTTTTCGGAAGTTATGTGTGATAAATATCGATGACTGACAAACTTTGTGCCCGGTATGGCAATAGGGTCGCCACCTATTCCATTTGAAACGTAAAAATAACGGCGAGACGAGGCTTAACAGCCGCTGCCTGCACCATCGGGTAACAAAAGGCGTGAAGTTATGTTATGTTCATAAGAAAATAGGATAAAAAATATTACTACTAAAACTAAAGTACTACTATATAAGTAAAAGTTATCAGTGATTCTTCTAAAACTATTTTAAATATTAGCTAATTAGGGAGTTTTATTCCACGTTTAACTGATTCCATGATAATATTGAATTAGATCAATTGATTCAAATTTAAAATAACTAAATATTGCCTGTCGGTGCATTGATAAAACGTTCAATTGCTGAGTAGAAGTCGGACGGTTCGATACACACGCAAGCGTGGATTTTTATATGGCGTCTGGCATTATTATAATATATGTATAATAAGTATGTATGTATTTACAAAAATACATATTATAGTTTAGTACATTTTTAGTTCCAATGATGGATTATGCCAATAGGCATTTAGTGGCTTCGATTGAAAATATATAGATGGCGTGTATGATATCCAAAGACAAATCAGAGTTTAGCAGAATTTCGTATTCAATAAGATCTGAATGTCAGAATTCTGAATTTCCTTTTCAGCTTTAGTTTGTACCAACAAGTTTACACTTCAGTGCTCTCATCTACCAATTGACAATCCAAATGTTGAATTTTACACTAAACTATTTAGGACGTAGAATTTATAATAAGCAAATTGGATTTATCATCTTTGCTGTGAGTGAGAACAGATATGGAAACTGCGCAGTTAAAATAATATCTCTCGCTTTACTATCGGTTTAATTTAGTATAATAATTTATGTAGTTAATTTAATACTACAATGACCAAGGTTATTTTATATATATTAGGCCGACATAGCTTACCATCACTAGCAGTGCCGTAACCAATAACAATACTGCCGGAACCAGGCATTATAAAACCGGTGACCTGAAAATACATATAACTTTTATATACCAATCAAACTGTACAAACGTCATGCTTACATCTATTTTTACTAGTATGTAGTAGTATGTAGTAGTATGTAGTATGATGCTACGATATGATTGATGTATTAGTCACTGATACTCATGGATATATTTGCGTTGAATCTGTATTCCTATGACACCACAACCTTGTCTGTAGAACTAATTTCATAATAATTTTATATGTTAATTTATGTTACGATCATTTGAGTACAGAATCGTGTCAGAGTTGACCTCACAAGCCTCACATCGTTGGTCAATCAGAACTATAGCATATAACACATATTCATACTTATACATAACATGTCCAAGATCGGTGTATAGTTTGATCAGACCCTTAGGCTAAAATCACGATCAATTACTTCAATTATGATATTCGTAATTCAGTTAATATATTAGATATTATTTGATTTATATGAACATAACATGATATTGTTTATCTAATTGTTCGTTTATGTAAGATCGGTATTCGGTAACTTCAGTTCATGTAATTTTTTGCTGACTTCCTGCTCTGGATTTAATGTGCTACCTTCTTTAGAGTTTATGTCTAAAGAAAAAAAAACTGATATGTACACCTGAGAGTAAGGTTTTTTTTATTATTTAACCACTACGCATATGGTGAGGTGTTGCAGAGTAGAAATAATAAAACGATGTCGCCTCAATGCTTTCGCGACTTGTGATTGACACTTCCCTAGTTTGAATTCGAATACCAAGGACCTTTGGCAAGAATGTGCCATATATATTCCAAATATATAATGCTGCTGCCTAAATCGCCGGGTGCTGAGAGCGTAAAATTATTTGTTTTTAAGTTGTAACGATCAATACTTACACTTTCTGATGAGTGACAGGATAGAAGTCGGGAATCTATGTAAAGAGCCCATGCGCCGTAGTCCGATTGGTAGGACAAACAGACATGCCACCAGATATCTTTTATTATATCGACACGTGAACTAGACGACACTTTATTGTTGATCAATACCTTCATATGTTTCCCGTCAGAATCCAACCAAAGTCTTATGACATGTTTATTTTCTTGCGCTTAAACAAATTGTTATGTAAATATTCATTGTTTTCATCATTAAAAATACAGTAAAGTAACTTTTTTTATATAATTCATAACGGTTACACATATATGAGCTTACAACACTTACTTATACATGATTTTATTTAACTTGCAAATATATTAACCAACAAGCAACAATATGTGGAGAATGAAATAAAACAACTCCTTGACTTTCGACTGAGCACAATTTTGGTACACTTAAGTGTGGCAATACAGTTTATATAATATATTACTGTATTGCCATTGTTATTGTTTTTTATAGGATGGAGGGGCAATCGAATAGCAAATTCTTGATCTAATATTTTAGAAAAATGTATAACTACCCAAATGGTCTAGTGGCTGGGATACCTTGCTCTCATACAGGGGGGCTCGGGTTCGAATCCCGGTAACGGAACTCTTTTTGAAGTTTTATTTTCCATGTTTTCATATTTTCTATATGTTTTTTTAGTTCTAAAATTTTATTACAATTCCTTCACTAATTAATCGAAAGGAACTTCGTTCCATCCAGGTGTCCCTTGACACCTCTCAAGTTTTTTTGATAAGAATACTTGGTTGAAGGTTAAACTCCTGAAACTATGCTTTTATTATTTTATTGCAAACTCAACACGACATTTTAGAGCTATTAGCGGCAAAAATATACTCCTTGTCATCACTAACAACGATTTTGCCCCGTGCCATTTTGTCATCATCTTCCTGCTCTTCTCCCATCATGTGGGGTCGGCACAACAGGTTTTTCTTTTCCATGCTTCCCTATCATTCACTTCTTCCACCACAACACCCTTCCTAGTCATATCATCTTTCACACGTGCCATCATGATGCCATTTTGCCCGGTGCCATTTTGTAATCTTTATATATCTCAAATGAAATATTTACAAAACATGATGGCATATTTATTCCTTTTACAGTTTTATGCATTTACCTTGCACGCAATTTTAAATGATGAAAGTAAAAATACAATCTATGTATTATGAAATTGCTCTTACTGAACCAAGCTCATTTATGATCTGAGACGAATGTGTCATACCTTTAAACGTGCGAATTTTTATCAAATTCTAAAAAAAAAATATTGTTAACTTACTGATATATGTAAATATTGTCTGGTCATCGGCTAAATCATAAGTACGAAACCAAGTGCAGAATGTGAATTCTTCTATAGGTGGCGTTTGGATGTCGTATTGGAGATACTGAAATTTAAGCAAACATGTATAATTTACAAAATGAAAAAAAAATCGAATGACAAAATTTCTTTATTTTTTTTTTATTTTGTCGTCTCTAAAGAGGTTGAGTAACCCGCTTTTTAATAAATACGGCGGCAGAATGCTTGGTAAGTCCAATGACTTTTCAGAATTCTAAAGCGAAGATGTGATAAGATTAGAACATCGGTATCATATTTTAAATGACTGACTGACTGAGTCGTAAGTTATTGCAATACATGTTGTATTGCAATACATAATTATAATTTACGATTTATAGAAATAATTTACTTGAGCTTATTAGGCTATTATTTATTATTAGGCACTTACGACCGGCGAGTCGGCGAGTAACTGCCGCTGTCTATGCCTTCGGGTATAAAAGTCCTTAATTTAACAAACTAAATATTTATACTTTAAACTTATTTAAATAGTTGTCATTGAATATAAATTGTTTTTAAGTGATAACATTGATTCGTTGTCGTTGTTACTTCAAATCTTCTAAAGCAATTTGTTTACGGAAAGAAACTTGGTGGGATCAGATTCTTAATTATTTATGACCGTGATACTAATTATTACCTTTGGCCATTAATTAACGTGAATGACATTAAAAACTCTTTGCTTATTAAGGAAACGTAATTTTCTAAATGCAAATTCAATTTCAACTTAAAATTAATCTTAACTTACATTAATCTATGAATATGTAATACGATTTTTGATGATAATTTTCCAGTTTTTGTTTAATAATATTTATTTTTTGCATGAACATTTATAGTATATCAAGTACAAACCTCGGCATATCCGTTTTGCATGAGAATTACTTTATAAGCAGGTCGGTTTATTGATAAGCCAAAAGTGATAGCACTGGTTAGCACATTTAAATAAAACCATAACATTTTCATAAAAAAGAATTGTAAGCTTTTATAAATATTGAAACTACCTCTATGGCGGTTGTAAAAAAATCAGAAGACACAATGTCTGTGTTATTTTTCAAAAATATTCAAGCTGTTTATGATGGCATAAGCAACATGAATATTTAAAAAAATAGCCCAAACATTGTTTTTAAACTGATAGCGTGTTTTCTCTATTATAAGAAAATGTCTACTGAACGTTTTCTCAAAACATTCTTGTCGCCATAACGATGTGCTTTTAAACCACAAAGTACAAACAAGTACCTACGCTGTTCTGTTGGTTCAGCTTAGTATTATAAAATATCTTCTATCTCACTTTTCTCTTGGAAAGCCTTTGATAATAGACTACCTTATACTTAATTTTGATATTGTTTATTTATTTGGATTTTTTTTTAGATTTTTGTCGTAAAAATGATGGATAAATATGTTAAAAAATACATACAGACTTGCGGGGTAGCCAGAGAAACAAGGGCGCGCCATAAGGCATTCCCAGATTCTTACATGCCTTACTCGCTTCTTTGACATTCATAATTATTTTCACACACTAACCTGAAGGATTCGTTCAATTTGGTCATGGAAAGGGTATAAAACATGACATATTTTAATGTCATTTTAGAATTATACGTGAGCAGGCTAATCTCTAATTTTAATCTATATATATTCTTACATAAGGACTTACTTAACTTGGAAATACTCTTCTTAAAATCACATATTTCAATACAATTAATTCCGACTTAAACGATGTTATTTTTATGTAACTACTTTACATCAACTTTAAATTATCTATTGTTTTGGTAGGTGAAGGCTCCTGCTTACTACATCGGGGGTCAAGCACCAAGTACCTTACCACGTGGAGGCTCCATACTGCGCGCTTTCTCACCAGCCGCTCCTGTACCAGCAGACAGAGTCAAGGCTCATCCTGGCGCAGGTAATTTTAATATACCTTCAATATTTTTGAGTGCTTACAGGATTCTGCTAGAAGTGATTAAACTTTAGCTATGGGCACCGGTTTTACTCGATAAAAAGGTCAATCTTCACTCGCGGGGGTCGTAAATGGTGACTCAGGGATTGATCTTTAATTCGATACTGACTAGTTATTGCATGTGGTGATAGGTTCGGCCACGGGTCAATTATCATGTCACGATGCGTATAATAAATTCATAAGGGGTACAGATCTAATCGTGGCTGCATTCGAGTGCCAATCACAATGTGACAGTCCGCACAAACGGCAGCCTCGTTAATCCTAAAATGGTTTCACCATGCCAGATGGCAACTGGCAGGGTAGGCTAATTTCCAAGTAGACTTGGATGTCCCCGTAGTGTCGAATGTACAAGAAGCGAACGTTAGGACAGCAAAAGCCCTCGCTCTCATTAAAAGTAAAATTTTCGAACATCAGAATACGCACACAAATCTCGATGCAGTCAGTCTTCTTCTCCAGGGGGCGGAGTCGCGCCTTCAATTCTTGAGGGAGACGAAAATCCGGATCGCCTTTTTCTTAAGATAGAAATAGTTTTGAAATTTTGTAATCTTGCTAATGTGCAACCCGTCCCAAGGTAGGCGAGCTGATTCATCCATTTATAGTTCTATCTCAATTACCTCTTTACTCTGCAAGATTATGGAGCATATATGCTGCGTCTTTCTTGCCTTACATCAATGGTTTGCTTAAATCTGGTATTTATGGATATGCAGATGACACCACCATCGTCGATCGTCGCCCTTTGATCTTGGCTCCAATGGTAATACTCCACCTACCGTCAGCTTAATGTTTGGAGTTTGTCAAATCCATAGCAAAGTAAAGAAGCTTGGCATCCGAGAAAAAAATAACTGGTATTTTACGCCGAGGAAGCTTCGCGTGTAGTAGTGTCACATTTAGTACTGGTGCTATCGAATCTCACCAATTGATGCTGGATTCGGTGGAGAGGCGTGCTAAAAGGTTAATTAGCAATTCTATGTTCGTTACGGACGCGTTTTCACCTACGATCAAGTGAAATGATGTCAAGGGCTGGCATTTATAATTCAAAATAAATAACAACCAAAAAATATGATATGAGTGTCATATTTGACACTTTATAATCGTAACAATGAATATTGCTAGACATTCACAAGGATAGTTAAGGATAGTTTTGCGAATATATTCGTGGTAGGTACAGCTATAGGTATATGTGTAGGTCCCCCAGTGCCGACCAAGCCGTTGCGCACGTACATCCCAGGGAGTGGCTCTGAACGCTGCTTTCCCTTTGCCGCTGCCGATTGCGCCCGGGCATCAGATCAACTATACACAATCCCCGGTAATCAGGCCAAGCAGCTAATTTACTGTCGCTTCTACAAATCATTTGCTAATGCTTTGTCTATATAATATTTTCATAATGCGCTAATAATGAACAGCACTGGTATAATTTTATTTTTTATGATCTATATTTTATTATTGTATACTCCGGTTCTCTATTTGCCAGCACATTAACACCGGACTGGAACGGTCCAGTATATCCAGTATACCATCATAATCTCTCACTCCTTGTTCAATATATCAACAGTTATCTGATTATCTGCAAGCGATACTTAATTTGATGTGGTTTAGATTGCAAAAATTTGTTGTTATTGGCATGCTTTACCAATGTTTACATAGGTAGCTTTGGCTCTACAATTTATGTTTTTTAATAATAAATTTATAATTTACATCTCAATGTTGTGAAAGCTAATAAGTAAAAGTTATTTAGATTTGTGTAACACATTAGTGAGATGATATATTGAATGCAGGACATGGTGATGGTTACATGTCGTCTCCGGAGCGTGGTGCCGCCCGCGCTTCCTACGAGGATCCCTATTACACCCAATACTTGGGGCCATCAGCCAACAGGCCGACTATTACGCCTGTCATCGATGAAGAGAGTGGGTGAGTCTATATTATTTAACCCTGTATAATTATTTGACATTTTCAGCAACTGAATTATTAGAAATGTAGCAACGCGAATTATTTGTTGCACCTAATTACTCGTAGACAGTAAATTACCTCATCTAAGATGACTTACGAGCTTGTTAAATATGATATTAGTATTAAAAAATCTAAAAATTGACAAAAAACTTCGGACAAGTTCCTCGCATTGCTATTAATAATAAAGCATTGATTGAAGCTGTAAATATTATCAATACCATGGGTTGTTAGTACCCGCTAATATCAACAGCTAAGCGACTGAGTGAGGCGTGTAGTAATAGTCCCTTATGCCACTTTGTTCTCTCTGCCTACCACGCCAGGGATTTGGCGTGAAGTTATCTATGGATGTATCAGGAACTACTGGTTTAAATTTGATAGGATATCCGTGTTAGATAGTCCATTCATTGAGGAAAGCTTTAGATTATCAATTTGAGTGGGATAATAATATGGCGCGGTCTGCTAGTGATTAGATACAAGTATTAAATATATATGCTTTTCTTTTGTACCTTCACGGCCCTTAATGATTAATATCTATTAGATTATATAAGCGGAGGCAATGCCTTGATCCCCTCTCATAGGTGCCCTATCGATTGGCTGGGGCTCAATTTGTCAGTCATTAACACATAAAGCTCCAGTAATTTTAAGAAGTTCATTGGTTCACCTTTCTCTTTCTTCTTCTCTCAACTAAATTTGCTACACCACTAAGCTCTCGAAAAGCTATTCAAGTAATGTAATGTGTAAATTAACTTTGTTATCAGCGATACCATTATGATCGAGGACTCGTATCAGATGTACGGTGTGAACCCAATTACTACAGCTCCTCGGCCAATGCCGCGACCACCATACGACACCAGGTAACCACCATACAAAGTCACTATAATACTTTGTGAAAAACTATTATTTTCTGGTCAAGTAATTACCAATTTTATCTACTACTGCCTACCTGACCCAGCAAACGATGTGCGGCCAAAAAAAAGCATTCGATAAATAAATACAAAGTGGGGTGAAAACATAGGGTTGTGCGTATTTTTGGATGCGATCTCATAAAAATCTATCTAAAAAATTTTTAAAATAAATTTAGGGGTGGTACCCACATTTAGCGGGATGAAAAGACATGTCTGACACTCAGATCTACCCAATATGCACACAAAATTTCATGGGAAACAGGCAAGTTGTTTCGGAGGAGTTTAATCACAAACACTGCGACTTAAGAATTTCATACATTAAACGTTGACTTTTGTTGTCCCGCTTCACGCGTAAAACTCTGTACCGATTTAGATAAATCTACTGTGGATATATTGAAAGAATAACAAAAGATTGTTTAATTGTTCTATTTAATTATTTAGACAGTAAGAATATTTAGTATCATACATTTGTATAAACCTAGGTGATAATTCTTATTCTGCTTTTGAATAATGTCATTTATACTGTAACATAAAATAAAAAATCCATAATTTAGTAAAATCATAGGTAATTCATGTAAACCGCATTTGCTTTACACGATACTTTGTAGAATTAACCCCGGCCACAAACTCGACATCGCTGCACCAATATCAATGTACTTAATAATTACTACAAAATGGATTTAATTTATTATTCTGCTACGTAATATATTGCTTTGGTTTTATTCTATCACTGCACTATAGAGTTTTTCAACGATATTATGTACCTATTGCGGATTTTTTTTTGACAATTCCCCTGAAAATTGGTACCAGGCTCCTTCTGTCGTCACAGTTGACTAAGGAATTTCATCTGATGCGAATTATATCTGCCATCATAAACAATGAATGGCTGCAATGCCCTACATGACCAGCTAACCTATTCCATTAAGATCCAATATTTTAAAAAAATCCTACAGTTATTACAATGCAATACCAACACTTTTGCGTATCAAGGGCCTGATGGCGTGCACTTATTTTATACATTATGTAAAGTTGCATTTTATATGTAATATTATTTATAATGCTGTGCAGTGATGTATATTTTTTTATATAAATAATATGTATGTATATAGTATATATTAAAATGTCTGGGCGTAGTATGTTGTCTCACGCGAATTGTCTTGAAGCAGGCAATGCTCAAAAGTTTGTCACAATCGTGATCGATAGATAGGTTTCCTATATAATGGTTTTCCAGGCCCCAGATCGAGGATATGCAACGGCTCCGTGTGGAGAAAATGGAAAGGCAACTGGCCAACTTGACCGGATTAGTGCAGCAGGCACTGCAGGTACCTAACCAGCCAACAGCACCAACCGTTGCTCCACGACAAGACTACTACCCGCAACCACCACGGCAGCCAGCTCAGGGTGAGTCTCTAAGTAAGCGTAGTGATTGATTTTATAAACATTATGACAGGGCCCCAAGTTGTGGCATTTCATGGAAGGTGTCTATGTTCAGCTGTGGAGAGAAATGCACTAAGTTCACTAATATATTAATATAACAATGGCTGTTTTTTTTAATGTCTTCATTTATATTTTACATATAATTTTATTAATGTATGCGAGAATATATATTAATCATTTATAAAATTATAATTAAATGTGTGATATAAAGATATTTTCTATACCAAAAAAAAATATCAAAGTCGAGTGTTGCAAATCGCAATCCTTGAGCCATACTTTGATCGATCCTATAATTAATAAGTTATTATTTTACCTAATGACTGTCAGCTATTACTACACACAACACACAATACAATACCTATGAATTATTTCATTTATATTGCAATACATTTATTTTATACATTTTGTTTAGTAATTAAAACAAAAATCTGTATCATATAATTATTTATTAAAATATCTACAGTATGTGTATATTTTAAATACATTTAGCCTCAGAAGTTTATACATTATTGTTCGATTTATATTTAATTCATACATATAGAAAAGATTACACACTATACAATATTATGACGAAGAACAAAATATTAGGAAAATAAGAATACAAAAGATAAAGGAATATTTTGTATGAATTTTTAAAACAAGCTTATATTTTTATTGATGATTATTGATGAGCTATTGGAATAATTAGTTATACAATATAAGTGTAGATTATATAATTATAACCAAGTTATAAGATAAATAGAAAAGCCACTATCAACATCCCGTACGCTGTTGTAATTATTTAATTTACAAATAATCATAACGAAGACAGAAAATAATAACTTATGTATAAATATAAAATTAACTATATATGTTTATATGTTGGCTCAAGAATTGCTATTTTTGATTTTAAACCCGCCGGTAATATATATAAAACAATAAACTTTTCGTTAATATGCCATGCGTTTTCCTGTACTCAGATGGGGGGCGTATTGCGACCGCCGAGAGACCTCCAAAATTGGGGAGGGAAAAATTTCGTAAGTCTGGTTTGGACGCGGTTAAAATTTTGAAAAAAAAAAAAAACGTCGATGCATTGCTAATGCCAAAATAACTAATTCGATAAAACGATTTATGTAATTTTCTTATAACGATACGATAGTTAATAATTGAAAAGTGAAAAATACAACCGCAGATTAAATTACAAGCCAAGTGTAAGCGATGGGTAAAAATCTTCCGCAAATCTATTTACCTTGGTGAGGGAAAGCTTCGCTTTCACTTTGAAAAGCACATCAGAATTTAATAGAACTCTTAATTTCAGCCAGCTTAAGCGCCACCTTGCAAATTTGCGTATTTCCAACGACTGATTCCAACTAGTCAGTGTCGAGTAGCCACTGTCAAATTCACTGTAGATTCGATTTATCAAGTGCTAATTGCAGCTAGCCAGTGTAGCTGAAATTAATTGTTGGAAATACGAATTCGCAAGGCAGCGCGTAAGCTGGCTGGAGTTCACGTCTTCAATAAAGGCCCTCAGGATGGTCCCATTGTATGAATGAATGGCGTTCGGGATGCATCTGACGATTTAATTATTCTACATAATATATAAATCATATCAACCGCTTGCTTGCTAAATCGAGAGGTATTTTTTTGATATATATCTTTGCAGCTTATTATCACAAATTTTTTATGAGCATCGTTTCTGTATTAGTATTTTGTTGGTATTGTATTAATATTTATTAATCATGTCACAATGCATATGAAATCATTAATTGTTTATCACGACACCGCCATGAATTGTCATGTAGGTAACAAATATTTGTTAATGATTATCAAACCGCTACTGTGATCTGTGGATGATGCATAACTCGTTTATGGGTAGTGAAGGCTTTTGTCTTATTAGATAGACTTGTTTTATTTAAACGTGCGCCAATAGTTAGTAGATATTGTACGATATCAATATGGAAATATCATGTGGTACTCACAAGTGACAGTTATTTTATGTTTCTTAATTTTTAACAGAACTCTCTTATTGTTTTGTTATAATTTATATTAAAATATGAATATTTATGATTGAATGATTGATTTGATTACATAAGTTTTAGCAGTGATACAGGTAATGATAATTAATCATGTCTACTTTAAAATAAGGATTACTACGACATTTTAAGGATCCATCATTTACACATGTTTTTATGATCCAATTCAGCACAGTATTTTATGTATATTTCAAAAACAAAACACGTCCGATCTCACTTTAATTCTATCATACCTTTACCTACGTCTACGCACTTAAAAAAACTCTACCACACACTACTTATTTATATAATATTACTCTAATAAAACAGAAAATATGTTGATTTTTTAAAATGAATGTATATGTAGTTTTTGCTTGTTTTTTATAATGATAATGAAATCGCGAATGTCCAATGGGATATATCATAATAAGAACCAGAAAAAAAGGAACTAAAATCACAACTGATCGATGCAATGTACATTTGTAATTTCAGAAAAATCTGTGTCCTTTGAAAAGTCGGTATCGTTTAGTGATGACCCACCCGATATGAGTTCACCAAAACAGCACTCACCGCAGCATGCAGGTATGGTATCACATTCCATCCATTAAACGTAAAAAGAAAAAAAATAACCATTAAAAAAATACCAGTCACATTAGCCTATTAACTAACTGTTCTTTATTATTCTTTCTTATTATTATTTACAATTTAATATTTGATATAACTATGTACATGTTTTTGAAAAAGAAAATTTGATTTGTATAAGTTGTGATTGTAGTTAGGTGATGGTATTACTAACACGTTACATTAAAACAAAAGGAACGATAGTTTTTGTTTCTATTCTTTTCTTTTTATTTCTTTTTTATAAGTAATAGAAGCTGCAGCCAGTATTTTAGCATACCGATTGACCCTATGAAGTAGGTGGATTACATTACATAGGGCACAAATTGTTCAGTCATTTTTACATCATACGTAGCGTATACAAGTCCATTGCTATGCACCAGCATTCGAACTTGACACTTAAGAAAAAAAAGATGTATACTAGCATTCAAACCTGGAACCGTCTAAATAAAAATCCGCGCACTAAACCGTTTTACTTTTGAGACTAATAAACTCGTATAAATTACGTGGAACCGTAGTTATTTGTTACAAATTTTATTATTCACCTGTTATGTCTCTATAGGGTTATAAATTATTTTATTTTATAAAAATAATAAAAACACAGATGCCGGCTGTTCAAACCCATGTTCAGAAGTACCCCATATTATGTAAGAGGTCGCTTGTTTTTATGTTTACCATTAAATAGCAAGTTATATTTATGTTTATAATTGTGAGTCGACATCATTGTTTCCATCCAAGTATCATCCATCCAATGGTGATAGTTGTTCGTATCAAATGTGATTTCCCAAACGTAACATATACAATACATATTTTATTTGGTTCACGTTTCCGAAGCTGTCCGCTGAATCTATTCTGTTCACTTGTAGTTTTAATATCGTAGTCATACTCATGAGATTTCTTGAATTTTGATTTCTTTCCGCTTATTTTTTTCCCATAACAAGCTGACACAAAACCAACCAAACCGGCTATCAAATCGTCCACATTACCCCGGACATCTTCACAAGGTAATAATTTATGTGATAGATATATTGAATGCACTTTTATATCTGACATATGTAAGTGGAGATATTGAGAAAAAATGTGCCATTGTCGCTTTGCCGGACTGGTCAAGGGTGATTAATAACAATATTCAATCATCACCGATACAAAAGCTTATAACATCATTAAGATATTTTAGGTGATTAAATAAATAAAAAAATACTTTGCTGGAACAATATACATCAAATAACAGTGATATCATGCTTGTAGACATTGCTTGATTTGGCTATGAATAACATATACTACATGTTCTTGATGATTTTTTTGGGGTTTTATTCCAGAACGTGATCGCCTTAAGCCCGCCCCACCGCCAAAACCCGCGGGCCTGGTGGGCCAACAGCTCGCTCTCGTACCTCAGAGGACATTCAACATCAACGTAACACCTGACTTCTTTGATAAGCTTCATGTTCTGCTAAAGCAGAGTCATGACCTGAAGATCGAGGTATGTTAAACGATAGCTCTAAGGCGACAGTTATTATGTATTGCATTAGCGAATTTATAATTAGCATTAGCGAATAATATATTACTTTTATAAATGTATATTTTCCAAGATTTTAATTTAATGATTTTTTTTTACAGACACGTAACTTGCGCCGCTCTACATTGACCCATGCTATACAGATGAGGCAGTTGATGGCCGAGACTATCGTGAAGATTGGGTCACTGGCTGCCAATTGGTGCGAACAAACTCCCGATGCAGTAAGTAGTTATAATATTGGAAAAAATTGGTTACTGCTAAACTTTTTTTTAATTCAATTTCCGTTTTAGCAACTCACTCGCGAGGAAGAGATTTACCGTCAGGACCTGCTTCTTTTGGAGAATGATCTGTACGAACTTGAGGCTACCGTGGAACGTCTTCGTGGACAAGCTGCTAATAGGTCACTATTATACTGCTTTTTTTCGAAAATTCTTTGTCAATTATCACCAAATAATATTATTATAATAAGAATATTGACTGACATGGCGTTACTGTTTTAGGGAGACTCGCGTGAACATGGCAGATATTGAACGCATCGCTATGGTGCTTTCCAAGAGCAGCAAGACAGTTGCCGATTGGAAGTTGAAGTTCCCGATTTTGCAAGATACCATGAAGGCCAAGCTGGCTGCTGAGATGGAAAAGGTGAGTGATATGCATGCCTGCTTGCCTTACATGTAAGGCATGCGTGCCTATTTTTAAAGGAATTAGTGGATGAAAAAAATATTTTTTGTCTATTTCAGTATTGATCTAATACTGAAATAGACAAAAAATATTTTTTTCTAACTATATATTATGTAATTAACAGGTTGTACGCAAAGAGAAGATGCTTGAAGATGAACCGGAGCGCCTTGAGCTAGCTCTGCGTCGCTGCAAAAAACTGACTGGAACATTGGTTACACTGAAGCGGTATGCTTTTCTACTGTACATCTTTACGACAGGTTTTTTGTCCTAGTCTGTCTCTGGTGTCACCGAAAGAGACCAAGCTGATGCCAAACTGCAACTATACCTCGGCCTCCATTTTTCTACCGTTAGTATAAAGGAATGTGTAAAATACTGAGTTCAGTCATTGTTATAGTCTCGCTTGCGTTCAAGAGCAACGTCTGCCGTTGAATGACGGTCACATCTCGCCAGTATCTTCACTGAGCTCCACTTTCACTGCTGGACCCTCCTCTGAGGAGTGCACTTCCGACAGCGCCTGTCACATCCCACAAGTCCACAACAAGGTAATGCAATTTACATCCTGAAACACCAGAACTCACACACAAAACATTTGCTAGGCGTGAATACTTAGTTAACCTTCCATATATCCTCCTGGTTCAATGTGCATTTGAATTTTTATCTTAGGTAGGTGTCATAAGAGTGATAATGTAAAATTTATTTACAGACACAGCAGAGAGACATAGATTTAGGGCATATATTATAATATATTTTCATTTAAAAAGTACAATGCGCTTAACAATTGCAGGTTTGCCAAAAGTTATAAAATTTGCATTTTTTTTCCGACACGATGTTATTTAATTTATTTGCCAAATAGATTGGTCTCCGTTGCTCAACACTTCACTCCTACGCTGAACAAGTACCTAATTTATATAAGTTACAGCTTGATTTAGTATTAACCTAACCTAACGGATTCATAATATGCACATACCCTTATTTATTTTGTACTTCTTCTTCTTGTTATACTCCACTGAAATAGCATGTCTGACGCACACTTAGGCTTTATCTAACTTGATCGGACCTTAATAGTGGACCTTAAAACCCACACAGTAGACACGCTTACTCCTTTATTTTTATTTATTTAGTATAACATGACTTTTCTATTATCTTGTAGACACTAGATTATTATGCATTTTGGAACTCTAAAAAGCATCCAATGTATTCTGGGTAATTGAATTTAATTGGCATCCAAAATTTTGTTTATGAAGCACGTGTTTTTGTAAGACTCATTCGATCGATAAAATGGAATTGGCATATACAAAAAAAAATAACTGATATTTCTATTGTGCTAAATTCATCACGCTCTGTCAGTATATAGAAATTATATGTTTTAAAATAATTTAAAATAACAAAATTGTTATGATAGATTTAACTTGCTTACAAATTCAATTCAATTCGTCTCAATAATATTATGGAGATAGTAAATGGGCTATCTAACATTGAAAAAAATATCTAATCAGCTCAGTGGCTCCTGGGATTAACGCGCACAACCAAGTCAAAACCAAACAAACAATTCGTTCTGTTTACAACAGTACTGTGTCGATTTTAGCATCTGTGACTATTTTTGTGGGTTAAAAATGGGTGGCGGGGGAGCAACGAACCACACGGGCAAAAGCCTAGCGCCGCCTATGGACACCTGATAGACAGATGATGTTACAGTTGCGTTGCCAGTCTTTCAGGGAGTAAGTAGGATGGGACGGGAAGAGGAGTGGGCCTCCGGATACCTTTCGACCAAACGAAACGCAGCATGAGCCATTCAGCGAGCTGCGTACATCTACCTTAGATTACAGATGTTTTACCTGACAGAGTGTGATGAGTGAATTACAGAAAGAATACAATTATTAACCTTAAAACTCTTTTTGCACACACAACCCCTGCAACCTGTGCACCATCCATGAAAGTTGCATATTATGAACTTTATTACAACCAAAAAAAAAAATGCCAATTTACAAATACATAATTATATCATTAAAAGTATTTAGACGGACCTGCCTATCACTGTCAAGCCTAAACTTGTGCCAATGTTCAGTTGATATAAAATACAAAAAAAAATATATACTTATATTTATATGTTTGAAGAATTTTGTACTCTTTATGAACTAACTAATAACACTTTATAATACCTATATTTTGGTCAATATAAGCCTAGGCCTATATAAGTATATGTTGGTGATTGAAATTTTTTTACTCTATGTACTTATTGCAGATCATATATTGTATGTATTTTTATATACGTATCAGTCTCAACTAAGCAGATATAGAGCGAGGACATCACAGTCAGGAACATCGTCCATAGATAACTGCGACGCTCGGAGTTACTGAGTATTGTCTATCGATGCTGCATATATCCAGAAATGTCTCCAAATAATTTATAATATAATAATTATATATGTATATAACAAATTATTATTTAAAATAATTACTTCTGTCTGTATAAGTAACTGCCTGCTTTGCCGACGACGTATTTGTCTTTTATTCTGGCCTACATTGGCTTCTATAGGATATTGACAGAAGATTTATCAGTGATTATATGCGATTATACAAAAAATAAGTATATCGCATAAAACATACTTTCACGTTTGTTCGGCTGTGCAGATGGTATATAACACTTCCAAGTTCGAGCTAAGTCTCGGGCCACAGCTAGTACGTATCAATTTCTATTATTTTAACGATGGATTTAATGGTTTCTTTCCCGTCCATGTACCGGATCATCCGATGTAGTACGCCTGGCGTCACTCTCAGTACTTCAGAGAAGCTATTGTTATAAACGAGTAATAAATATCTTCGTAATATATACATTATTATAATAATCATTAATTTTTTTTATAAAACTACATTTTACAATTTACTAAAAATATACTTTTTTCTTTTTAATATTCAAATTATTATTATTCTACATCCGTATTATCCTTTTGTCATTATATTTTTCAATTATTTTCTTTTGACTACATTTACTATATTTCCATTGACTATTTTTTTACATATATTTATTACTTATGACTACCACAAATTCGTGCTATATATATATTTACTTAGGCATGTTGGTGCACTGAGTTTTTACTTTTTAATTTAATATGACGCTTTATATAATTGAACATTACGCTTTTCTGATAAATATATTGAAAAGACTTATAGAAATGTTTTTAAATATTTTTTGCAGTTCAGACAGTTCTGAAAGACTCGGTACGCATGCTTATATTTATATTAAAAAAGAACACTTAGAAATTGAATAATATCTATGTTGGGTCGGTGAAAATAATGTTTGCGAGAATTTAAAACACTATTAAAAGCTTTTTATGCTACATATTATGAAGCATTATTTGTCTCACACGCTTTACTTAGGCATATTGTTGTTTTTTTTTTTAAGATCGGTGGCCTATCTTTGGCACGTGACAACTTTCAATTTTTTCTTGACATACCAATATTACACTTATACCTAACTAACAAGTTAGTAGGGTCATAGTCGCCAATAACGAAAGAAGAAGAACTAACAAGTCATGACAACTTGAAAGTTGATGATGATAATATAGAAAGTCTTTCAATATTTTAATAAAAATAGGCATATATATCAACTATTCAAATTATTTAGTTGGGTGAAATGCATATTTATTGGGACTACCAATGTTTGCCGCGGAGACTGGAAATACATTGTCGGCTATGAGAAAATAAAATAATGTAATAATCTGATAATAATTATATTTTTGGGAAGAGATAAATGAAATTGTAAATAATTGCAACTACTAGCAGTGGGACATCTTACATAAATTATTTTGTTTTATTTAGTTAATTATTAGTTATTTATAAGCCCTACTCTATCGAAGAATTACACCAGAAGATGCTTAATATGTCGTGCTTCAGAGATAGCCGTTTCGAATTCAACTAACACACATACTAATATGTTTTTAATTATCGTGTGATGAAATCCAATGGTTTAAAAATTTTTTGTAAATTACAAATACTACAATTTTTAAACCATTGGATGTTAAATAATAATTTTTAAACCATTTGATACTGCTACGAGATGTACTCTTTTACTACATCTAGTTTATTAGTTGCTTAGAAATAACGATTAGGTATTAACGAAGTAATGTATCTATGATATAGGTACATGTGTTTACTTTTTGTTTATAAGTTGAGTCAAAGTAAAGTCAAGTCGAGTAAAGAAAAGTAAAGTAAAGTCAAAATAAAGTATCCAGTCTCCGCTATAGAAAAATTCATAGTTTAATCTGCGCCTTTATAGTAGCATGTTGCATGTGATTTATTACTAAGATGTTGATCAATTATTTGATTGAGTCGTATGGAAATGAGATTAACTAGACATCTGTTCGTGTAACAGTCGGTTAAACTCCCGAATATTAAAGTAGACTTTTATGCAGTTAGAATATTTAATACACGAGTCTATTATTAGCGTTCAATATCCCTTCTTTAAGCTTATTGTCTATGTTTATGTTGTTTCAATATATTCACATCAGGTCAAATTTTGACAATTATTTATCAAGTACTTATCACACTTGAGTTTCGAACATTCAGTCATTGATCAAAGTCATTCACTGATCCTAAGTTCAAATCTAGATTTGAACTTAGGATCAGTGAATTCACAGATGAAATTCACAGATTCGATCTTGTCTAAAAAAGCCTTCGGTATCTATTGTCCTATTTTTTATAAGCATTTGTAGTTGCAGTCAGAAAACTTCAAAAAGGTTAATTTTAAATCGATACGATCACGTAATTTTTTGTGCGCACTTTGGTGACATTCTTATATCCTTACGTACTCAATTAATTATCGTTTCACTAAACAGAGATAATTCGACCAAATTTACTACTACTATTATTAGGTAAAATTATTAAGAAAATCTATTACATTTTGAACAATGCAAATATGAAGTGGAATATTAGTCGAATTAACTAAAATTGCGATGTATAATAAATGCATGCATATTTTTATTAATATTAGTATTGCTTTGTCGATATAGATTTGTGCATCGTGCTGTTTTTGTTTTTGTTGCAGCGCATTCTCGATAACAGCAGCTGCCCACAGCCCAGACCTTCTGGAAATGAATGACATGACCTGAGCTATTATATTAATTTTATTGACTTTATTATTTTAGTAACACTTATTATTAATTATTATTATTAATCATAATGCATTTTCACATGATCGCTATCACTTTTATTGTGTCCACTTAAATTATAAAATATGCACTCCCTTTTGCATATACACTTATAATAACCTAAATTTATACCGGATCACAGGTAATCCTATTTTGAAGTAGATAAATTCACCTTAAAATATATGATATATAATTAAACGTGTTTTAATAGTATATACATATATGTACTAACTCTATAAATGCACAACTTTTCAAGTAATAGTAGTGACAGCAGTAAATGCAGCTTGTTAGATTAGTTAACAGAATAAAACATGTCACTTTGACTGTGCAGCTTACTCCCGGTAGAATATTATTATTAATAATTAAGTATTATTATTATTATCACGCTCACTATTATACACACTTATTAATATTTTTTTGACTAATGGCAAAATCACCACAATTGTTAAGAATGAAAAAGTTCTTCGATTTCTTGTTATTACATATTTTTCTACGCATTATAATATATACTTATACTAGATATTTTCAACACTTTAAGTCGTTTGATTTGAATTCTTAGATATTTAATGTTTCACGGTATACTTATAAATATATATGAAACATTGATTAATTGTATGCCAATGATCACACTCGAGATTCAGTCACGTTTCAATATATTTCAGTTCACGTTTAAAAACCATTAGATAGGCCGCCCGACACCAATCTTCCTTTTAATTTCTTGTCGTCGAATCATTTCCCATTGTCATAATCCATTTATAACATGTTCTTTTCTTGATACAACATCATTATATGACATTTTCGACAGTGATAAGACATTATTTACAATTCGACGTCAAGGAAGGAGGGCATTCGCCTTGTTTCGTATTTTTTTCATCATTTTTGTTTGTGTGTGTCGCATTAAGACATTTAGCTCAATGTTAATGTCTTCAATGGTTCTTTATTTGAATGTTTGTCTATATGTTATTTTCTAAGTGTTCGCTGATAAGCTATGTAATAAAAACGCGGTTGCAATGCGCCCATATATATTTATGTCGAGTTGCTTTCTATGAATGGAGCGTCAATACCTCCCCCGGAGCTTACTTGCAACCGCGCTTTTGTCTCTGTTGGAGATTGGCGGGCACTGCTAGAAGTGCGTGGAATGGTGCGCAGGGCACCGGGACCATCTGCATCGGGAGATCGAGTGCTAACCGGGGAGCTGAGCTGCGGACAGAGAACGCCCTCGATGCGCTACTAGACGAACTGCAAACTTTCGCTAAACCGGTGGCGACGGGGTGCAGTCCACGCGGTGAGGGGCCTCTGCGTCGCCTGCATTCGTATCCCAGCGGCAGCGACACGGACGCCTCTCCGCCAGTACGAGCACGGGGTCAGCATCCACCCAAGCCTCCCGTGCCCGAGCGCCACCCCGAGCTCCTGGCGCTGGCCGCTCGCCGCGCGCCGCCTCCCCCGCCGCCACCCCGCACCACATCACGCTCACCACTCGCATCACCCACCTCGCCGGCATCACCACCAGACTCCGCTCTCTGCCACCCGCCCGAAAATTCCGACGACGACAAGGCATCATCGCGTCAAGTATTACTCGAGCAACGTCACCAGGAGCTGCTGAAGAAACAGAGAGCGCTCCAGGAGCAATATGCACGGTTGCAGATGATACAACGTAGCGGTCCAACCCTGCCGCCTAGTGCGCAGCCAGACCTTAAAAAGACTGGCAGCGAATCCAACCTGCTCACCAAAATGAACTTGAACATGGCGCCGGCCACAGTCTCGGGCAGTATGACGCACCTCGCAGCCGAGTGTGATCGTAACCACAACTCGGATGGCGGAGCGCCACCCAACAAGCCCGAGTCTCTGGCCACCACTAATAAGGTTTACGAGACTGACATACTGTGACCTTGCAGGCGTTGCTTCGTATCTGTGTAATATCTAATTCATAATGATGTAACGTCACATAACGTTACTGTCTTACCACTATGGGTATCTCTCTCACTCTAGTGAGTGAGAGAGATACCCATAGTGGTAAGACACACCTTGTACCTTCACATAGAAAACTATATATTAATCATCACTATTACCCACTTAGTGTAAAACCCATAAATATAATATATATATAAACAAAATGTTTGATCAACATTTGAAGCTTTGCGTTCTCCTCTAATATTATTTAAAGCTCACCAACTCATTGAACAACATCGTCACCAAACACTAACAATATATTGGCATTCAAATGGACAACCGAACACACTTTTAATAATTAAATAGATGTTTGTGGCATTAATACAAAAATACCAAAAAAAAAAGAAAATTCGTGTTATAATGTAGATTAGTATGTTTCACTGTGCAGTTAATATATTAATAGTTCAATGATATGAATGAATTTTTCCCTTTCTGTGAGACAGTGATCTGGGTAATTTGACATCGTATTTATTCATTCAATAAATTTTACAATAGTTTACATATATCATTACATATAATAATATTTATATATATATATATATATATATATAAATAAATACCACCATAGATGTAATAAAAAAATACTTACCCTAACAAATTTAGATCCTAACATATATTATAATAATTATCACTATATTATATTATTATTAGTATTATTATTATGTATATATAATGCAAATACACTATCCAATATGTTAAGTGCCAAAATAATTTCATCTTTATAAGATTTTCAGCATTTAGGTTTACTATTGGAAGTAAACAACAACGACATAATATAATATAACTTTCTAACATAATATGTATATATAAATATATCAAGTGTTTTGGCGTTATTACTTCATTTTTTTTTCGAAGCTTCACTTGAAGCAAGAACTTAGTACAACGAAAAAAAAGTTGTATAATTTAAACAATTAAAATTAAAACTCCATCTTCTACATATATATATTTAATATATATAATAATAAAAATATTTTAATTAATTAAACTATTTAATATTTTTGACGGTAAGCACATTATTGAAGAAAAAAAAAACAAAACTAGATTTCGGCAAACGTTTACGACTGTGATAGACAAGTTAACTAATTGAATAATGCATAAGAATTGAATTTCTATAGAGAAAATTTCGACACGGACATACAGACCAGACCTTCTTATGTGTTCTAAATATAACTAGAAAATATTCTGAATAAAATATAAAAATATTCTGAATTATTTAACGCCAGCATTATCCTGTACTCGCATACAATATCCGTCAATAATATTAACGATAGTTATTTAATATTATGAAATTAATTATATGTTAATAAAAATATAATGTATAGTGTAAATGAGATATTGAGTGAAAATGTGAAAATTATTTTTAGACTTGAAATATATCTTACATTAGAAAAAAAAAATTAAAATTGTCATAGTTTAGATTGTTAGTCATATAGATTACATATTATTATATATTAATAAAGTAACATCAATGTTTGCGCTTCTTCAATGTCTGTTGCAAATCACAAAAAACCCAAAAAAAAAAACGTAATGCACTACAAAAACTAATTAAAGCACTTAGGACTTAATTTTATTGAAATAAAAAAAATCATTATTAAAAAAGAGGTTCTAATAAAAATTAAATAAATGTGTCAAACAGAATAGC
Organism: Euproctis similis; assembly: GCA_905147225.2. Taxonomy (NCBI): domain Eukaryota; kingdom Metazoa; phylum Arthropoda; class Insecta; order Lepidoptera; family Erebidae; genus Euproctis; species Euproctis similis. The sequence goes on from LR990107.1 coordinate 9,592,681, forward strand.
AAATTTGTTATTAATTTAGGCTTCTGTAGTTTTATCGCAATATCGATGTCAGTTTAAATAAATGTGTAGATCAATCAATGTTTATTGTTTCTATATCTAAAAATATATATAATAATCACTTCAGTATTGTTACTCGGTCGGTAAATTAATTTGAAATGTTCCTTTTTGTTCTTATTTAATACATGGCTGGCATAGAATTCCACGGCTAATATTAAGCTGAAGCCGTGAACTGTGGACAGACGCAACATCAGGGGCGTTGCCGACCCTTTAAAAACCTATTCACGCCTTTAGAATAGGGTTAATGTAGTCTTTTTTTAGAGGGGGACTGATTCATGGATCTTCAACCCCATATTGTCGATACAGTAATTCATGCAGGAACACGACACGGCTAAAAATTCTGTAATTGTTCTGGGATTATGGTATCTACCATATTGGGCAGCTTCAAAAGCGTCAAAATCCTTGCCATGACTTGCCCCTTAAAACTATATCTCTTTTGTTTTAATACTATTACAAAGGTTGATTTGTTTTAAATCTTCAATGGCCAGACAGATGGAATACATGTTATTATTAAATACAGTTCTTAGATGTATAATCACATATATTAATAATGAATAAGACTTTTTTGATGTACTTCAAGTTTGGTTATTTTGTTCTTTTTTTTATTTTATTTGTTGGCTGTCAAACCATGTAACGTTTGTTATCCCATGTCTTAGAATTATTGCAACTTAATTGGCTTTATTGAAATGTATATTATATAGTTGAAATTAAATATATTTTTTTCTGATCTATTATTACACTTTTTTGTATTTTACATTATACAAATTTATTTAATAATAAGTGGAATGTATTATTTAGTATTATAACTGTCGTGATGTTACGAGCTTAACAAAACGTGCCAAATTATTGCTTTTTTATGTATATATATATCACTATATATAAATATATTGTTTTTCTATTTTCTGTTTCATTTTACTGTTAGTTCTTTATAAATTTTGATTATATTTATAATAAATGTTTTAATGGTTTCTATTATAAATTAAATGTATTATTCGTAAATATAAATATTACTTCTGTTTAGTTGAATTTATTTATGCCTAGATTGCAATACTATGTATTATAATATGTTGTTAAACAAATTATAATTATTATTATATTAAATATTATTATTGTTTATTTACAAATTATGTATTTCAAAGTTCATGTTTATTGATTATTATTAAAAAAAAAATAGCTTGAGAACGTTTTAATGTGAAATAAATAAGCAAGCAAAATATATTAGTGTTTCTTTTCAATAACCTATCGTTCTGATAATGGATCAGAACTATAGCGTTGGTACATTGAATAATAGACCAAAAATAGTAAAAGTACTTTCCTTCTTAACAATACACTTAAATTTTATTACCAAAAATACGTAATATGAGGTTGTTATATCAATCCTAGGGAATTAGTAACGTGACATAACAGGATCAACTACAAATTATTGTAATACTAGTTGCTGCCCACGGCTCACCATTAATCACATACCTAACAAACGTTACAGTTAAGTTAAAGTTTTACAATATATTCATTACTATATATTTTTCACACTCCTCAGACTTTAATAAAAACAAAGCCTGTATTACGCTCAAAGCTCAAACTAACGTCGAGAAATCTCGAAAAGTTTGATAGGAATCGAAGTTTTATCACAAAATTTTAGAGCAAGATAAGTTACCGACACTAGTTTAAAAGTTAATCAACCTGAAGAAGAAGATGTAACAGCAGTTTAACTGTCGTATTGTTTTGTGCTATTTTTATGAGATAGGGCAAACGAGCAAGTGAATCACCTGATAGTAAGCAACTACACACCGCCCATGAACACTGTGGTGCGTTGCTGTCCTGATAGCAGGAGGGGAAAGAAAGGGGACAGGGGATCGGCCCTCCGAAATCTCTATCACCGAACGAAACGTGGCATAAGCAACTTCATGCCGATATTCCGAGAGGTTGTGATTTCCATAGGAGCATGGCCTTTCTTACTTTTACACCGACACTCTCTTTCAATCCAACTTCCTTCCTTACAACCTTGTTTTCGACGCGGTCAGCGAGAGTCACTCCAAAGATTTGGCGCAGTGCCCTCATTTCTACCGCGTTTATTCCACTTTCATGCACACTCTGCCATACCCAGTTCTCGTTAGCGTTGGGATCATTACTTTTTTACTCTTCTTTATATGAGAAAATGATGACAACGCGCAAGCGGGGTCACCCACAGACGATTAAAGAATACCACCTTCCATGGATATTTGCAAACCGGGGGAGTTATATCTACGTTGTCAGCCTTTATAAAAAGAATACACTCGTGTTTCAAAGGTTACTAGTCGTATTAGTGAAGAAATACCTCTACTGGCTACTAGTTCCATAAAAGAGCAGTGCAGAAGTAATACTTTACAGAAGTACAGCTCCCAACCAGGTAATAATTGCCAAAACGCAACGTCCTCATTTTTATTTTTATTGGAACAATCTAATATAAATAAAAAATATATCGAATCTATGTTTTATTAATTCAATTCTTAGAAATAACAATAATATGATATGACTGCGTCTTTAAGTACTTTTCGAGCACATGTAAGTCACTTATGTTTGTGTAAATTTATAAATATAATGATTAAATCTAAACAATCACTTTGGTTGATCATCTCTCCTCCTCCTCTCTCTTCGTATTAAGCATCCGACGAGTACACCTGCAATAAAGTAAGAGACAGACAGGTAACAATAGGCTTTTGAGTTTAAATGGACAACAATGCTTTGAGACAATGCTTTCACAGACAATGCTTTAAAATTATTAGGACTTCTTAAATTTATCTCCTACTGCCAGGCCCTGCTATGTGGGGCTACCGTAAAAGTACAAGAGGTCAACAAGAGGTACAATGTCAAAAGAGGCGACGACAGTCCTTGCGCGCTCTTATCGTGCAAAAGGTTTGGTTTTGCACCCCGTTTTTCAAGATGGCGGCCCGAAGAGAAGGGCGGCAATACCGAAAATGGAGTTAAGCCCCCACTAATTAATCCCACATGCCCCAAGAATAAAATTGCGTCCTCTAGGAAATGTAAAATTCAAGTAACATTTTAATGAAATAAACTAATAACCTTGGGCAATAATTTCCTCACCTTCTTGCCCAATTGGACATTTCTGTTGTCAATATACTCTTGAAGAGCCAAGTATATGAATCTGTACTGCATATTGTTCTGCACCATGCCGTATCTCTGGGCGCGCACGAGTTTTACAGCGGAATGGACGTCAATATCACAATTAAATCCTGGGGAAAAAACACGAAATTATAATTAATTAATTCTTGCATTAACAAGCATTTATCGCGATTTGCAATGCAAACTATGACTATATCGCCACAAGCACTATAAAACTGATATTGCTATGGCTACATTCGCTGAGGCATACAATAAATTATAGAAAAAACAGTATTTTGTGCTAATAATGCGCAAGTTGAAAATTTTATTACTCGAAAAAGTAAGTCACATTTTATTAATAATACTCATTGTCTTACCAGACGCTTTAATATTGTCGATAAGCATATCAATGACTATAAAGGTGCCGGTTCTACCAACTCCTGCTGAGCAATGCACACAGAGAATATTCTGGAACAATATTTAGTGTGATGGTAAGTAATCGTATGTTATGATTGGTCACATCAGAAAAGGATGTAAATAATATTCTAACACTATTATACCTGTTCTGGTGGGGTGATTCCTTGTGCAATTTGTTTCATTTGTCTGTTGATATCCTCTATAAACATCAAAACTCCGCCTGGATCCTTAGGTGTGCCATGATCGGGCCAAGTCTGTAATTTTACTAGGGGTTAACTAGAATTATCATTATAATGATGGGCCTCCGTATACCGGAGGCCCATCACACACATATATGGGGGTAGTAAAAAAGAAACATTCACTTACTGCAAACTGATACTGATAAATAGTACGACAGCTTTTTACATCGCTAAGATCAAACTCTCTCAGCAAATAATCTTCATAAAGGGTCTCCGAAATGGACTTGACCAGGAGACCGTCGTAACGATCTTCACGCCCTAACAGTGGCCAATAACGCTCACATTTTTTCTGAAAACAACACAAATTGCAATTAGAAATATTGAAAAAAAAAAATTGCGTGGAGTCCCGCCGCGCTACAGAAGTGGAACTTAGTAACATGTATTCACAATAGCTTTCTTTATTTTTATAGGTCTTCACCGACACTTAAAAATAGTCAATAAATAATTAACAATATAGATTTATAATATACTGCTAATGGTGGTCTGGTGGTGCGTTGGTAAAACTACCGAATGTAGAATCGAGATTGGCTGGTTCGATCCCCACCCAAGTATAAATATTTATCTGGGTCTAGGTAGAATTTGGCTGGAGGCTGCGCCTCACAAAAGTGAGGCTCTGTGGTTCCACCGCCTCACTCGGCGCTGGGAACCACCAGCCGCGCGGATCCAGGTGGGTGACACGGCTGTCCCGGTGGCGAGGTACTTGAAGTACCTCGGCCTCATCCTGAACAGCCTCTGGAGCTTCGAGGAGTACTATGTGAGGATGGTCCCCCGAGTAGGACGGGTGGCAGGCGCGTTACACCGCCTCCCCCGAGATTCGCCGCCTCTACGGTGGTGTCGCGCGATCCGTGGCCCGGTACGGGGCTCCCGCAGTGGCTGTTACGCCTCGACTCGCTGTTTTTTTACGTTCCGATTGGAATAGCTGGTGAACCTATTAATACTGATGGCTGAAAACTTTGCACCCTATGTAGGACACACAGGGTGCAAAGACTCGCTGTTTTTTTACGTTCCGATTGGAATAGGTGGTGAACCTATTAATACCGATGGCTGAAAACTTTGCACCCTGTGTAGGACACACAGGGTGCAAAGTTTTCAGCCATCGGTATTTATTACACTTAGCTGTCAAACATAATTTCGAAAAGTCATTTGTGTTAGCTAGGATACGAACCCACAACTTTTGATTTAGGAGGGGGGTGCTCGATCACTGGACCGCCGAGACTACCGAGATGACTACTATCTACTTCAAAATTGAGTTCTAATATTCACCCGAACTTACATATGTCGGCGCAGGACGCCATCTAGCGGTATAGGATGTCAACTATATATAATAACTAGTTGACCCGGCGAACTTCGTTCCGCATTAAAAGAAATAAATTAGTAATATTTGTATCTTAAAAAGTTCAATTTGTGCTATTTATCAGCACGCGTTATGGCGCGCAAACGCAACTGCTATGTACCGCTATGTTAATACTGTAATATCTTCGTAAATATTAGTTTAAATTACATGCTGTAAACGGCTATATTGATCTATATTAAAAGCACGATCTACTTAAGATAGTTAACTGGATGAAAATGAATGCTGTAATGTTTAAAATTGCTTCGTAAATAAGCCACTATTTCTGGTAAAAAATAAAAATGGTCATTGTGGGTTATCCCTAAGAGGTAGACATATGCCCTTGCGGATTTTTTTGTAGACCTTTTAGAGGTGTATAATAATGTAGTACATTGTTTTCATTTATCACTTAGGGTTCAGGCAGCGTTTTCGATTAAAGTTTTAAATCTTGAAAATTATCACTTTTTATTTCTACACTATACATGAATTATAGATGAAAACCACCCCGTTGACACCTTCTAACTATTAAAAAAAATCGCATCAAAATCCGTTGCGTAGTTTTAAACATATGCGCATATAAGGGGAAAGACAGCAGAAAGTGACTTTGTTTTATACTATGTAATGATAATTGATAACCCTATAAAACTTTACTAGGTAAACTGATTTAATTATGATTACATGTTATTATTAGTCTCGGTGGCGCAGTGGTCGAGCACACAGCTTCTGATCCAGAGGTCCGGGTTCGATTCCAGACTTTGGATCACACCAATGACGTTTCGAAATTGTTTTCGGAAGTTATGTGTAATAAATATCGATGACTGAAAAACTTGTGCCCGGTATGGCAATGGGTTCGCCACCTATTCCATTTGGGACGTAAACATAACGGCGAGACGAGGCTTAACAGCCGCTGCCTACACCTTCGGGTAACAAAAGGCGTGAAGTTATGTTATATTATTTATGTCTATATATTACTGAAATATATTTATTACTTAGATAAGTAAAATACACGAAATTTATAATTATGTGATTAATTAAGCAATTCATTATATTTAATAACTGTTTTGGTGATATTTCCTTTTATTATTTAAATGTTTAAATCCATACTGATGCTGCATGAATATTCGTAATATTTATTTTCATGATTAATATCTTAATATTAGATAGTATCAACTCGTTCTATGTAATATTAGTTATTTATGAGAACTTAATTTTAAAACATGTAGCGTGTAACTAGTAGCGCCATCTGCCGAAAGATAGTGAAGTTATTGATTATTAAAATAATTAATTTATATATTTACAAACTATTTCGTACTTAAACTGGTCAAGATATTACTAAAATCTATTATTTAGTTAAGTAAAATGCGCGAAATTTATAATTATGTGATTTAACAATTCATGATTCGTAACTGTTTTGGTGATATTGCCTTCTATTCTTTAAATCAATACTAATGCTGCATGAATATTCATAATAATTATTTTCATAATTAATATCTTAATACTAGATAGTACCAACTCGTTCTATGTAATAATTAAAACATATGAGAACTAAATTTTAAAACTTCCTAGTAGCCGCCGGAAGATAATGAATTTGGATTGTTAAAAAAAGTAATTTATAGATTTACAAATTATTTCGCACTAAAACTGGTGTCATAATTATCTAAAATTGTTATTTTGAATGTTAATTATCCTATTTTTCAATTATAATTACTGAAGTAGGTTCACTTGTTGTGCAAAAAGATGTTGTTCATCATTATTGTTATATCAATTATGACCAGCTAGTACCACTATCCGCTACTAGATGTCTGTACGGGTAGTTTAAAAAGTCGCTATGTCTTTTCGTCCTTGGTTTATATGGATCTTGGCTTTTTAGTAACCAATATATTATTATATTAATATTAATAGTGGCCGCAAGGGGGCGTTAAAAGCGTTAAATGCTCTTGCACGAGACATTAGAAGTTCCACTTCAAAAATAGGCTGGAATAATATTTAGATTTTTAAGCATATGGCGTTTGTCTCTAAATCTTGATGTCCATCATTCTTTTTATAATATCATCGCATTTAACAATGTCACGTATATAAATCAACAAACAAAAAAAGCACAAACACTATCTCTCATCAAATATAGTTTAATTTATAGCTTTTATTTATTTAGCCAACATAAATGAAAGCTGGAAAGCATTGGAAAAATAAGCATTCATAAATCGATAATATCGATACGAATTTTGCTCACGTTTAGTAGAAGTTATATTATAAGTGTTTACCTTTCCATTCTCGATTTCATTGGTGATCATAGCAATGACTCGGACGTCTTCTTGCCAAATCATACGCCAGAAATCATCTTTTGTATTTGAGAGGCATCCTTGTGCCGCGATGTACACTTTATCATTCACTGTAAACATAAGATATAGCTAATTAGATACAATAGTATGTAATCTTAAAATGATTTTTCCTCAAGATAATCCGTCCATGTGTATTTTTTTTTACTTCAATAGGATTCAAACTCTCTTTTAATACTTGAAAGAAGGTTATCAAGAAGGCTTCAAGGAGATAAAGTTCAGTTATTTTTTCTATTACTATTATTATCAACGTCCGAATATATTTAGATCGACATGACTGTAAATATTACTTATTGTTTGAAATTCGGCAATACCGAGAACAATACTTTGTAAGAAATTTTCTAATACGCTTACCTATTACATTACCGAAAATATTCCCGTTGATTTTGTCCAATCGAATAGACTTTTTTATTTCCCTCAAAGCTTCGTCTGACAACGACTTGGTGACCAGAGGTGGAGACTTCTTAGATACACTGTTCAGAATCAGCGCTAAAAATTAAAAAGATTTTTTTTTGAAATAGGGGTCGTAATGTCGAATCCTGTATAAATGTTGCTTAACGACGTATCGTCTAATCATACCGTATGTATAACAACGGGCTCACCTCCTAAAATAAATGACATAACTTCACGTATGTTTCTAACCGAAGTGTAGGCAGCGGCTGTTAAGCCTCGACTCGCCGTTATGTTTACGTCCTGAAGGGAATAAGTAGCGATTGGCGAACCTATTGCAATACCGGACACAAAGTTTTACGCCATCGATATTTATCACGCATAACTTTCGAAAAGTGTTTTGAAAAGTAATTGGTGTGGGGCTGGATTCGAACCCGAGACCTCTTGATTTAGAAACGATGTGCTCGGCCACTGGGCCACCGAGCCCGCTTCATATTTGCATAATATATTGATATCTATACTAATATTATAAAGAGGAAAGATTTGTTTGTTTGTTTGTTTGTTTGTAATGAATAGGCTCCGAAACTACTGGACCGATTTCAAAAATTCTCTCACCTTTGGAAAGCTACATTATTCCCGAGTAACATAGGCTATATTATATTTAAAAAAAAATTAGGGATCCTTACTAAAACTCCAATAATGTAACATAAGGTGTAAAAAAATGACCTGAAAAATTCCTTACGTCGCGTGCGCTGCGAAAACTATTGATGATAGAACAAAATCATTTACTACGACTTTGCAGAACTCATCATTATCTACAAAAAGTGTCGCGACAGCATTTGTCTAAATATTATAGTTATGTCACAGTAAGCAGTTTTTTATTCTAAAATATTAATTTATATATGCCGCCTCTTGAAAAGGCTCTTCATTTGTACCTTGGTATTAATCCTCATCAAAATAAATTACTTTATATTCAAGACGGCTTTAATACCTTTTTATAACTTTTTGAATTATTCAATTCGGACATTTCATTCGAAAAAATATGCTTTTGACACTATAGTCGATAGCGTGAATAATAACAAAGGAAAAATATTTTTCTTGCTGCATGAATGGGCCGGCTCGACCGGTGAAATACCACGACCTCTCAGAAGACCGACGTAAAGTGGCTCATGCCGCGTTTCGTTCGGTGAGAGAGGTACCCGGAGGCCCACCCCCCTTCCCCATCCTTTCTTATCCCCTATCCCTTAAAGGTCGGTAACGCAACAGTAACACTATATGTGTTGCTGGTGTCCATGGGCGGCTTTAGTTGCTTACCATCAGGTGACACGCCTGCCCGTTTGCCCTCCTATCCCATAAAAAAAAAAAATTCGCCAGGTGGCACTGGCAAGACATTTCTTGCATATTTGATACTAGCTATGATAAGAGAATCAGGGAAGATAGCGATTGCAGTTGCTTCGTCAGGAATTGCCGCAACTCTCTTAAAGGATGGAAAAACGGCTCATTCTACTTTTATACTTCCACTATCCGTAAATCTTGAGCAACAATCGTTATGTTCAATCCGTAAAAACGGCCCTCTTAGTAAATTATTACAAGACGCCTCATTGATTATGTGGGATGAATGCACTATGAGTCACAGAGCGCATATAGAGGCCGTGGACAGAACATTAAAAGACCTTAGAAACTCCTCTGCCCTCATGGGCGGGATTACTTTTGTATTTGCTGGAGATTTCCGACAGACTCTTCCTGTCATTAACAGAGGTACGCGAGCAGATATCATCAAATCATGCTTGATATCGTCTCCCTTATGGACTTCGATAGAAAATTTAAAATTACCGACGAATATGAGAGCTCATCTTCATGGAATCACAGATAGTAATTTCCCACAACAACTGCTAAAACTTGAAGAAGGAATTTTTCCCACTCCAATTTGAAGCAGTTGTGACATCCTGCTGGATGAGTCTGTAGGCTAAATAGTCCATAATTTAGAAAATTTAATAGATGCTGTATACCCTGACATCGAGAATTTGCACGAAAAGGACTTTCATTGGTTGTATTCAAGGGCAATAGTGTCACCCAGGAATGATACTGTCAACGAAATAAACAATCTCATTATTCAAAAAGTCTCCGGCCAAATAAAAAAATACAAATCGATCGATACCGTGACTAATATTGAAGACGCAGTCCATTATCCACAGGAATTTTTAAATTCACTAAACCCTTCTGGACTGCCACCACATGAATTGACGTTAAAATTGGAATTCCAATAATGCTTTTAAGAAATTTAAGCCCTCCGAGCATGTGTAATGGGACGAGACTGCTTATTAAGGAATTGAAGGACAATTTAATTGTAGCGACCATTATCACTGGCCCAGCAGCTGGTCAACTAGCTCATATACCGAGTATACCGATGATCCCAACTGATCTGCCAATCCCTTTTAAACGACTTCAGTTTCCGGTGAAATCATCTTTCGCGTTAACTATTAACAAGTCCCAGGGCCAAACCTTCGAATTATTAGGGATCGACCTACGAAAAGAATGTTTCACTCATGGCCAACTGTATGTTGGCCTATCACGTGTCGGAGCTCCTGAAAATCAATTTATTTTGCTGCCACAAAATAAAACTACTTCAAATATCGTTTACAGGAAAACTCTGACTCACTAAAACTAATGGCTTTTGTTTTGTAAATAATATGATATATGTATAAAATTTAAAAATAAAAAAATACAAAAAAACATTAATAAAAAATATGAATAAAAAAAATTCATTAAAAAAAATTCAAACATCCTTTATAATTTTACTTTTTTTTTGAAACCCGATGCAAAAAAGGGGTGTATGTGTGTGTGTATGTACCCGTGCGAAGCCGGGGCGGGCCGCTAGTAGTATATATATTTAATGCTTATATGTAATTCGACAGCATGCGGTATCGTCAGCTATTCAGGTATTAATATAAAATTAAGTATATAATGGCTAAAACAAATATTTACTATCTGTCTGCAGTTTTTAATAATATTCTATTGTATTGGTAAACCACTTCACACTAAGTCCGTTGCAAAATACTGAGCACCGTATTATGTGGACTCTTACGAAGCTCCGTTTTGTTGGATCTTGAGGTTATCTTCAAATAAAACGTCGCAAATATAGTTATTATACCTTTGCCTGGACTTTAGGACTGTATATATCTGTTTAAAAGTCATTATTACACGTAATATACGTATACCTAATGCGGAATTTTCTTCTACTTACTGGATTTACGAGAAAAAATTGTAAGTGAGACTTATGTTAAACTTACATTTTACACTATCTAGACTTTCGTTGGAAGACTGCACGGAAGAGGAGGAACCACAAAGCCTCGAGGATCGGACATAACTTGCGTTGATATAATCAGACTCAGTTCTATCGTGCCTCTGTAAAATGACACGCGTTTGGTCATCTGGGGAACAAACCAACAGTTATTACAATACTGATTATCTCTATTTCACTTATATCTATTTTACTTAAGTTGAATATTTTTTACGGGAACGGGGGGTAAACAAGCAATCCAAGCGATGAACCGATAGACAACTGCTACTTCGAGATGGGCCTCAGTTGCTTAGTCTATTTTGAAGTTGAGATAGGGAGGGTTGAAAGGATGACGAAGGGCCTACAGATACATCTCTTAACAAACCAAATGCAACATTAGTCACTTTACGTAGTTATAGGTCGACCCTCTGTGAGGTTGTAGTCTACCTATTTTACTAGTCGAGACGGTCCAATATCCATTCATTTTAATATTTCTAACGTGACTGTGAACGCAACGAATGCACTAATATATGTTCGGCTATACTTACAAGGTATTATGTTTTTATATCTGTTCTTTGTTATATTTTCCACTTTATTGCCTTCAATTGTAGTGAAAACATGACGTTCGTCCAACATCCTCAAAGATTGAAATTCACCGTCAAATCCACAATTGGTGTCTACCTTCAGACAGTCTGCTGTCTCCTGAAGCAAAAATATCAACAACATAAAAGCATGCGTTACATTATTTTTTGTGATTTTTGTAATAGAACTTTTTTTCACTTCCTCTTTGCTTTTTTCTACTCCAAGTTGTACGGGTTCGTCAGGTGACGGAACCTATTGCTAGTATAAAGATAAGTATAAAGATGTGCAAATAACTCGTTAACTATTTTTAGGAATCTTAGTACCTCATGTCTGTATCTGTTATCTGTCTGACTCAAGGCGGAAACTTTGTGTATAAATATTTTGTTGAAAAAATACAGACAAAAGACTAATTTCAATTCAATACTGAAATTTATTATTAAAAGGAGATATATATGTTACTAGTGATATTAGGTATACTAGCCCGAAGAAAGGAAAAACTGAACTACCCACAAAACGAAAAATATTACTAGCAAAAAATTTTTTTTCATTTGTCCAATTTGTACAGGCAAAAGCTTAGAAGCAAACTGCCTTTTCTGTGGCATACGGTTTTTCAAGAGGACCACCGTGTCGGCCATAAACTGGTCACGCTAGTCGTCATTTTAGCATTAATGAACACTGATTTTGGTTATAAAATTATATCATTTGGATGAACTGCTCAACCATGTAAATTGGCATGGTGATTTGGCATCAGTGACTGAATAGGATAAAGTCGCACTTATTGAAAAACCCAATATGAATTGTTTTTTCTAAGGTTAGGATAGAACACCACATGACCAAGTCTTCTCACCTTATGATACTTGTTATTTAAACATCGCAAGGCAACATAGTTTATTCTTCTTGGGGGGGGGGTCAAACTACTGTATATATATCTATCTATACTATATATATCTTATATCTTTAAACGAGCAATTCTTGTATATATATATGTATATATATATGTATATTAATTGGAACTCGGAATCGGCTCCAACGATTTTCATGAAATTTAGTATATAGGGGGTTTCGGGGGCGATAAATCGATCTAGCTAGGAATCATTTTTAGAAAATTTCATTTTATCGTGTTTTATCGATAATCAACTTAAACATCAACTTACTTTTTGGAATTCCTGACATCTATTGGCGAATGCTATAATTATTTTAAATTGTGAGCAAGTAACTTGCTTTAACGACAACAACACTAAAGCTATTCCAGCAGATGGCGTTGTTTATAAAAAAAAAGAAAATACCGAGCAAAGCTCGGTCATCCAGATATTATATACTAAATCTATGTATCTATACTATGTACCTATATATATGTACCCAGACTTGATTAAATTTACCTGCATCTCCTGGACTTTTTTGTCGATATCGTGCGTCTTGAGTCTGGTGCCGCTTACCGGTTGCAGCAGCCGCAGTACGTCACCAGAGTTTTCTATCATCGGATAAGACCGGAAGTGTTCTATGAGACCAACCAGGTCGTCGAATTGTTCACCACTGCCAACGTTGTACTTATTGTGCTGTTGAATTATTGAACGTTTTAATTTTATGATTAAGATAAATAAATACCTAATAGGTATACCACAATCAAGTTCTATATTAAACTATACAATATAAACAAATAAAAGACTAAGTGAAATCAATCTAGCATCTCGGTTCACTAGCAGCATGCCCAGAAGACTAGGTTAACTACAAGTACAAATCTAAATAATTATAATCCAAATTTCTAATCGGAAAATCTAAATGTCAACACTTCACGCTTAAAATTGTTCAATTGATTTATATAAGATTTCTTAAGGAAATATTTGGAATCCTGGAATATGACGTACGAGAAATAAAAATGTGATAACAAAACCATACTTGTTATAAAAAGACTTTGCCCTAATATTAGCTAAACTACGTCATAGATGTAGGTCAATAGGTGTGAATGTAGATAAGCAGACAGGGTGGGGTGAGCCAATGGATTTGAATGGATGTTGAGCTGCGACACTGGAATCTCTCACAGGACCGCAGGCAACAACTAATTAAGACAAGCATTTCAGTACAGTGTTAAGTACACTGTACTGAAATGCTTGTCTTTAATAATTATAGGAACAATTGCTTGCTGACTGGATATTATACAAGTAAGGAGAGATAAGGCTTAGCAGCCGCAGCTTAAACCTTCGGGTAACAAAGGCGTGAAGTTATTTTAAGTATACCATCACAGGTTTGATTTTGAGTATTAAATTTCAAACAATATTTAGTGTTGATCAAAATATATTTGCATATAAAAAGCAAAGCGACTGCTAAATTGAAGAACACGAGAACTAAATCATGTGTAGACTTCTAAGTAATGTGTGTATGATATACCTTACAAGGTCACACCGGCTATAGTCACGTATGCACAATGTCCTTCTGCAGAACACAGAGTTTCCTTCTAAGGTATTAATATTCAGGGGGCATGAGCAAAGTACGGCTTTATTAATAATTCATTTCACGTAACCTTTGCAAGCTTTGTTTACAATCAAAGAAAAATAGTGCGTATGTAAATATTTTTAAACTATGCCCCTAAACTACGACCATGTTTGTATATTTTGGTTGTTATTAGTGTCCTTCCGAAGGTCTATTTTTGGCCCAAGCCGAAGCCGACTAATCGGCAAACTCCGCAACCTTCGGTCAAAGCCGAAGCCGAAGGTTTATAAACTATTAGTAATTGAATAATTTTCTTCAATATTATCCACAGCTAAAGAAGAATATCGGCGTAAAGTGGCTCATGCCGCTTTTCTGTCGCTGATAGAGTTATCCGCACTGAACTAAGTGCAGTCCGGTCCGTCAATCATTCACTCATTCGTAACAGTTCGTTTAATTCCGACGGCGGGACCTTCGCCTTCGTAGTTGGTGCCGTTTCATATCACAAATAATTATCTCGTATGTTAATGTAATGCGAAAGAAAATTTGATTCCTGTGTAGAGGACTTCAAGACTTCAAAACTGACTTTAATCATGGCTAATACGCTGATTTAAAGTAAATTTATATGATTAGCTAAAGACAAAAATCACGAGTGTTGTTCGTAACTCTTTGGTTCGTCCATAACTAGAGTTAGCAGTTATGAATTCCAGTGATTGGCCATATGTAGTATTAAATGAAAATAGATTAGATTTATAATGTCACAAGCTAGAAGACATTAGCGCCATCCACTGATTAACTAACAGTGGTAGAGCCAAGCAGATCGCTGCCTGAATGGGCCGGCTCGACCGGTGAAATACCACGACCTCTCAGAAGACCGACGTAAAGTGGCTCATGCCGCGTTTCGTTCAGTGAGAGAGGTACCCGGAGGCCCACCCCCCTTCCCCATCTTTCCTATCCCTATCTCTTAAAGGTCGGCAACGCAACAGTAACACTATATGTGTTGCTGGTGTCCATGGGCGGCGTTGGTTGCTTACCATCAGGTGACCCGCCTGCACGTTTGCCCTCCTATCCCATAAAAAAAAAACATGTTTTACACCAAAGAAATGTAACACAAAAGAAAGAAATTTTCTCTATTCATCGTCAAGTATACATTTATTGAGAAAGGTTTTTATTATCATGTGACAATCCAGGGTTCGAAGCAGTAATATATATATATATATATATATATATATATCAGGCAATCCGTTAAAGTATCCATTTAATATGAAATTATGGATCAATCTTTGTATATCTTGACCTTTCTCTTCATCTTGAATCAGTCAATATACAATCAGAATAATTTTACTCGGAAAATCCATTAAGATCGCTTACGTAATTTAAAATATATAAACGTACAGACAGTGGGTTACACTTTCTTTTTCAATAATATTATATATAAAGATTCTTCTGTATGAAGATCATTACCGAATCAAAAATAGCAAAACATTTTCATTAAATTATTATTTAAACGTTTATTTATTATACCACAGGTTTTGATAGTTTTTAAAACTTTACCATGGTTGGTAAAACGTTATTAATCATGCATATATATTATGTCATAAATATATTTAATTCGCATAGTTTTTTGTCCAATATATAAGTAGTATACCTCTAAACTAATAAATCATTTTAAAAAAATCGTCGTGGGTGTAGCACCTTAGAGGTGAATTTACTCTGAAGAATAACCTGGTTATGATTTTTTAGCATCTATTGCTATGATGCTAACGAATCATATATCTAAATAAATAACAATATTAAGACTTTTGAAATCATTCATAATTAAGTTTCACTAATAACCGCAACCTTTGAGATACAAGGGCGTTGTCAGCTAACTAGAGACAAGTTTAAAATAATAAACTAATTTGAAACTAAATTGACTTAACAATGACAAATTTGTTTTGATTTTTTTTATGATTATTAGGATTACACATTAAATTCTTATAATTAGAACGTGACCACAATTAAGTGAATAAACTATGTACTATAAAAGTCGGTATAGTGGAATAACCATATAACTCCGATATTGACTTTTTACCATTTTCATGATCTTATCACACATCCTAAGCCAATCCAAAAATAAAGCAACTTTTTAGGATTATATAATGATAACATAATTATCATTAAATCGCCCAGTAATCGACATTCGATCGTAATTAATTTAAGTTAGAACTTTGAATACTATTAAGATTCTAACATAACATAACATAACTTCACGCATTTTGTTACCCGAAGGTGTAAGCTGTTAAGCCTCGTCTCGCCGTTATGTTTACGTCCCAAATGGAATAGGTGGCGAACCCATTGCCATACCGGGCACCGGTTTTCAGTCATCGATATTTATCACACTTAACTTCCGAAAACAATTTTCGAGAAGTCATGTGAGCCAGAGTCAGGATTCGAACCCGGACCTCTGGATCAGAAGCCGTGTGCTCTACCACTGCACAACCGAGACTTTTAAGATTCTGCTGTCAAAAATTACAGATACAATGCCAAGATTAATTTTATTATGTCTATTTTTCCAACAAATTATGTGATTCTCATCTATATGTCGCGGGACTGAAACCTCATCGTGCTTTGATTGCCCAATCTGTTCAGTTTTTCTGCAACTAGTGTTCAGTTTTTTTGCACGAGCGTGATCCCCCACGTTTCCACTACTTGAGCAGCTGACCGTCGGCTTAGTCATCAGTGATATAAGATCATCAGCTGTGGCCAATATCAGACATACTGTAACTTTTCCATTTGCAACGCCACCTCGCGGGCTAAGAATTCCAAATAAACAAAATAATATCTTCGCATGGTGTATAAATTCAGTATAACATGGTTTTTATTGAAAATGATGTATTTTTACACATAATTTTTAAACATTTATTAGCATTCATTTCTTCTCTTCATAAACTAGTTGCTAACCCAGCGATCTTTGTTCCGCATCAAAAGTATTTTACGTACGCTAAACGCTATACGTTTACAATTAAAGTGCTAAATCTCGAAAATTATCACTTTTTCTTCACTACACTAGACATTAATTTGAATGAAAACGACCCTGTTGACACCTTCTATCTATTAAGAAAACTGTATCAAAATCCGTTGCGTATTTTCAAAGATCTAAGCATATAAATGGTCAGACAGCGGAAAGCGACTTTGTTTGACTATGTACGTAATGATAGGTGTGCAAAATTTCTTACCCCTCCGTCCGTTACATTAACCTAAAAAGGAATCCAAAAGTTTACGTTCACGTATTACTAGGTATACATACATACATAACTTCACGCCAAATCCCTTGCGGGGTAGGCAGAGAGAACGGAGCGGCATAAGGCACGATTCTTACACGCCTCACTCGCTTCGTTGACTTCCATAACTCTTTTCATGCACGTGATAGATTATTCAAAAATATGACGTTTAATTATTGAAAATTTTAAAGGTTAAATGTCTGTCTTCTTTATAAATGTCTACTTACACAAATAAGAGAGATTTTAGAAACTATTTAATGAATTAGGTGACATTTTGTGACTTTGTAATTTGGAGGGTAGATTTCATTTTATGTTGTTTGTTTGTTGCTATAAAAAGACGTGCATTCATTGTATTGATATACTTATTGTGAGCGATCGAAGCATATGTACAAAAGAAAAGTATATATGTATTAATATCCGTTATCTAGTATCCAAAACACAAGCATTTAATTGCTTAGCTTGGAACTAGAGGGTGCCGTGTGTATTGTATCTAAGATATTATATAAATTAAAATAAATTCAATTTAATAAAATAATAAATAAATAAATTTAAATAGTTTTTAATGCACTACTACCTTTATCTTTTATTTTATTAAATAATATATAGTAATTAAACTAACACACGCGCGTCGATTTTTGCGGCTCCTAACATCACCTTCCTCCAGAACACGTTCTATTTGGTCATGAAATGTGTGTCTTGGCCATCCTCGACTCCTCGACATCCATCCGCTTTTGAATTGTATATCTGCTTAGTCAGATATACCATACATAAATAAAATATATAATTTTTTATACTTACTAAAAAACTATTATAATTAATTCTTTAACAGCATATAACATGTAATCACACTTGGTTAAAGAGTATAGACATAGCTTACTAAGAATGAGTACATGTTACATAATTACTTATAAATATTTTCCTTATTTTACTCGTAATTATTAAGAATCTATTGGCTCCAGACATAAATATGCAGTTTATATAATATATTTATAGTAGAATCGAGTATGTTACATATTTTAAAATATAATAAACTGAATGTGAGTCGAAGGTCTCATAATGCATGTGCTACCTTTAGTTTGCCAAGGTTATGTAAATATTATATAACATCTGTTATAACGACTGTCATTAGAGATACAAATAAAATATAACAGTGGTAGAGCCAAGCAGTTCGCTGTATGAATGGGTCGGCTCGACCGGTGAAATACCACGACCTCTCAGAAGATCGTCGTAAAGTGGCTCATGCCGCGTTTCGTTCGGTGAGAGAGGTACACGGAGGCCCATCCCCCTTCCCCATCCTTCCCTATCCCCTATCCCTTAAAGGTCGGCAACGCAACAGTAACACTATATGTGTTGCTGGTGTCCATGGGCGGCGTCGGTTGCTTACCATCAGGTGACACGCATGCTCGTTTGCCCTCCTATCCTATAAAAAAAGCTAATCTTATTTATAAAAATAGAAATATTTATTTAAAAAATTAGTTTTTTCTATTAAAATGATCTAGTCATATAATATGTGTATATATAATATGTGTACATATGACTTTCCGGAAGTCATGAAGATGTAATGATCAAATTGATGACTATTAAACTTGTCATATCAAAGTTAAATACTGAGTGCTGCTCCAACGAGTATTAAAAGCGTGAATGTACAGCTAATACTTGTTTATCTGTGTGCTTTTTGTCGCTTAACAGTTTTCGTAAATTACTGAAAACGACTAGTTGAGGGCTCAAATAAAAGTCGTTCAAAAGCAATACTATGGAGACAACAATTTTATAATGCCTTATTGAATTATTATTAAGTCTGCTAGTTTTATATGTTGCTTAACTTCTACTGTTAGCAAGTAAGCCGAGCTAGCCATTCGTAATGCGGTACGATCCCATTGCTAACTAATGGAAGCGTGAGTTGCGTATGATAGAGTCTGCACCTAAGTAGCATAAACCCGGTCGAAATTAGGGTCTGCGGAGTCTCTCTCGTTGACAGCGTCGAAAACAAGGTAATCGATATTTATTACACATAACTTCCGAAGATAATTTCGAAGTCATTGGTGTGAGCCAGGATTTGAACCCACGTCTTTTAGATTCAGAAGCGGGGTGCTCGACCACTGGACCATCGGGACCTTATTTATAAATTAAATAAGTACACATAAATTAAATAATACAGTGAAACATTCAGATCATATATCTACCAGATAATTCGTAAAAAGATTCGTGGTGCAATACTAAACTTAGTTAATAACGACCTCAGATTTGCTTATTAATATGTTCTTTAACATGACATAGGTCTGTGTCATGTATCTGTTTCTAACGTATGGTCATAGGAAACTACGCGAAAGAAGCTATCAGAAGCTGGTATAGATTTACACCAATACATACATTTGTTTTTAAACTGCGTGAAGTGACAATTTAGTACAGGATTACTGCTGCAGTAGAGGTTACTAGCCTTTTTGGTCTCTGCAGACCACAGAGGATTCTCTATAATAAAAGCTAAAGGCTCTCTCCTATAACATTGATAACATTATTTCTGCGTCCTGGGAGTTTTGTAAATATATATAACTAGCTGACCCGGCGAACTTTGTTCCGCATCAAAAGTATTTTTTTTGAAAATGGAAAAGCAACACTTTTCCTTTACTAAATTATATAGGAATTATACATAAAAACCACCCTGTTGACAACCTCTGTCTATTAAAAAAACTGCATTAAAATCTGTTGCGTAGTTTCAAAGATCTACCTAAGCATATAAGAGGACAGAGAGCGGAAAGCGACTTTGTTTTATACTATGTAATGATTAGTTTTATATTAAAGTATATTAAATTTGCATCAATCTGACACTAATAAAATCACGTGCAAATATTTTAATTAGAAAAAAAAACTATAGCTAAATACAAAATCAAATCGACAATAACCGAGCTATATGAAATTTCGTTAATAAGTTAGATACCGTCGACAATGGTTTTATGCGACGTCATTCTAAGTTGCATAATAAATATATAGGTAGAAATAATTAATTAATTAATTCTCTCAAAAAGTGTGTCAAACATAACATGCCAAAGTATCCAAGGCAAGGCCACGACATAATAACCTTAACTTCCAAATGGCTTTTTTTTCTATCAGCGATCAGACCAGTCGCTAAAAAGTTGTCTCGACTCTCGTACTAGTGGTTAAGCACTACGTTTCCTAAATAAGAGGTTCATCATCTTCCTGCTCTTTTCCTATCATTTGGGATCGTTACAACAGGTTTTTCTTTTCCACGCTTCCCTATCATTCACTTCTTCCACAGCAACACCCTTCCTACTTATATCATATTTCACACAATTCATCATTGTTTTCTTCGGTCTTCCTCTTCTCTTGTTCTTCTTCCTAAATAAGAGATCCACAGTGCGATCCCAGCTGCACATCAATAACTATCCGGAAATCTATTCGATGGACTCCATTTTCGGGCATCGAGGGTGTGATTACAAATAAAAGATAGATGATTTGATTATTTCAGCATACAAATATTTGTAAATCTAAGTAACTCTAATTGCACGCAAAATAAAAGAAATAAGCGGTGGACCACCCTTAACATGACAGGGATATGAAAACCGAGTCTCAAGGCTTACCTAATATGCACACAAAATTCATCAAAATTTCCTCAATAGTCAAAGCCATTCCGGAAGAGTTTGTTTGATTAAGAATATTGTGGTCAAGCATTCAAGTAAGTACACATAAGTCAAATGACCTCTACACAACGTTAGAAATACTCCTACCAAGTTATAAGTGAATCAGCCTTTTTATTACCTGACATTTCGTGATGAGTGATCAATTCATAAATAAAATCCCTTAAGTCTGAAAATTTATGATCTATTCGAGCATCAGAGCCTATTTTAGCCTTAAATCTAAGCTTTATAACAAGACACAGTAAGTAGTAGTTGCCTTTATCGATTATTGCCTAATATCTATGGATTTATTACCACGTGTAGTGACTTCACAATCTTACACAGCTAAAAATATATCTCACACACAAGACAAGTCACAGAAATTAGTAATTATTTTTACACATTCTAAACCACCTTCGCAATAGGGATGATGCAGTAAGAAATACTGCGCATATCAACTATAAACACATTCAATTGGATAGTTATTAATTTATAAATATATATAGTTTACTAATTAACATAAATGCAATATTATATAATACTTACATATATATATTGTTTGTGTAAATTAATAGCTTTTGTATAGATTCACATGTACAAAAAACGTGGTAGAAAACATTATAAATTCACAAACAAAACATTGATAATATTATGGTAATTAAATAATCCATATTCAATTTAATTAATTCTTAGAAAAGTTGTAAACACGTTTAGTTTGTGTAATAACTTACTTGAGTTATGTGTGAAGGTGTGCGATGACCGAGTCTCGCGCGGTACTATTGTGCGCCTGCGCAGAATGTCCGCTGACTGAATTGTATGTATTCACATAATATGTACCTAGCTACTACCTATGTAAGTATAGTATAGATACATCGGAGCAAGTCATTTAATGTAGAATACGGATGTATAGAATAGTCAACCAGCATACTGGAGATTCAAAAAAGTCAAAGTTATTGCAAATCTACTTATTATGTCGATTTGCATTAACTATGACTTTTTTCTTAAACTATTTTGTATAAAGAAAGAACTGTTCCTTTGCTCTATAATTTAGTGACTATATAAGTATAGTTTGCTGATATTAGAATTAGTAAATAATAGGTATACAATCGTGATTAAAATCGAAACAGCACTATTTTTTTTTGAAGTTTTACAAAGTTTTTGATCATTTAAGAATTAGCTATATACATTAGTATTATTGTAACTTATAAAAAAATCAATTAGAAAATGTTAACGACTGTAAAATTTTTATATAACAACACAACCCTATAGACATGATCCAGATGAAGCCTAGAATTTTATCAGAATATCCACAAATTTTGAACTATTAAAACGTTAAAACGCCAATTTACTTTCGTAAGGGATTTCCCCACAGGTTAGGTATTTTTTTTCTTGTCTTAAGAAAATAAAACCCTTGTGTGACTAATAAAAATGTATGAGTACATAGTTCGCTTGTTCCATCACGTACATATACCCAATAAACTTAGGCCATCGTCATACATCAACAGGTTCCGGATATACGACGCAAATTTTAACAATAAGTATGGCCGATTATCTTACTTGCCTTGAGTCAAGCTCGATTTAAACTACCGTGGCATTGCGGTTAGATAATTCAATGTTCGGACATACAGCCTCGGTGGCCGTGTGTAAGACAATGATCTTGAAAACAGTCATCGATACATCCCACGCAGTTCACATCCACAACACAACATGATTTTGTCATCAAAAAAATTGTGTTTGCACAGTATTAACTTTGTATTAAATAAAACTGACCAGATATTTTCGTTACCTAAGTACTCCAGAATGTCTATGTAACTGTGTAAATAAGTGGTCCAGTGGTCGAGCAACCCCACTAATGACCCACACTAATGACATTGCGAAATTCTTTTCGAAAGTTACGTGTTATAAATAACGATGAATTACAACATGGTGCCCGCCTAATCCAATTGGAATGAAAATTCGTATTCTAGTTGATGCTAAATAGCCACTGCGTACACTTTCAGGTAGATAGAAAGGTGTCAAGTTGCGATTAAATTTTACACCATTAATCTTCTCAGCAGTATAACTTCATTAGTAATGCATTTTAATATGTGCAAATCTTTAATTCAATTTGGCCTCATAATAGTAGTAGGCCTATTGTCCGACGTCGAATACAATTATTTCCGTTATTGACAATTCTTACAAATTGAATTTAGTGGTTCATTAATTCTTCCTTTTCCTTGTTTAATATTTAATACCAAACGCCTAACCTATACGTCTGCGCAAAATTTTAAACAAGATGCAGGCACTATTAGCAGTACAGAATATTACACAATTTGTCCATGCCAACACGAGAAAAAATCTAATACATATTTATGATTCTCGTGTCACAGTGTACACATAGGTACATACATTAATTTTTCATCCCCTCAATTTTAAGGGTAGCTTATCCCAAAATATTTATTATTAATTTAATATTTTTATGAAAGTATACAAAAATACATACATGCCTAAATTTTCACCTCTCCACGGTCGACCTCTATTTTTTATTTGTTGATTAAAACTTTTTTTTTGGTATTACGCCGTTTCCCGGGTCAGCTAGTTACTTTATAATCATAATACTTCTATGCGCACAAATGCTGAAAAAACATTAAAATACACAAAGAGCTTTTTCATGTCTTATTTGACTGCTAAAATAAAGCATTCATAAGATCATAAACACTAAAAAAAATATTTCAGGTTGGTCGCATAATTCATATATTTTTATCAGCCTGATCTAATGTACTTTAATATACTTCTCTCTTTACCAACAAACACATACACGTGATTCTTCTGCGTTCTCAACTGAATGAAGAAGATGAAAGGTTTTTTAACGCTTGATAAATCATATCACGAGGATAAACGAAGCGACATACAGTACAAAATAACTGTGCAATTTTATTTACTTAACTTTGCTATCAAAGTAAAAAACAATAATATTCACCATCTACTTAACTTCATCATTTCAGTATAATTAAAGCTAACATGTACCTAACAATTGACGCACACCATCAAACACAGCAATAACAATAGAATTATATTAATGCAAGCCACCAAATATTATTTATATGTGCGTTAAAATTGCTCATTTCGATACCCTAATTTGCAAACCTATTAACTCCACTTTTTTAGAAAATGAAAATTTAAAAATACCAATAGAAACTAGATAATTTTAATTTTGATACAGCGATTAGTCTCGGTGGCGCAGTGGTCGAGCACACGGCTTCTGATCCAGAGGTCCGGGTTCGATTCCAGACACTGGCTCACACCAATGACTTTTCGAAATTGTTTTCGGAAGTTATGTGTGATAAATATCGATGACTGAAAAACTTTGTGCCCGGTATGGCAATAGGTTCGCCACCTATTCCATTTGGGACGTAAACATAACGGCGAGACGAGGCTTAACAGCCGCTGCCTACACCTTCGGATAACAAAAGGCGTGAAGTTATGTTATGTTATGTTTTGATACAGCATTGCAGCATGCATTTTGATACAGGCAGGATACTAGATATTAGTATCTGCCTGTATCAAAATGCCAATTAGGGTCTCGATTTGTGAAATTTGTTATTCCCATTTCTTACTCACTTACTGTCCATCTTCGTTTCTATGAACTGTTTAGCTCGCTGTGTGACTATAATTTAGTTGCAGTTAAATTTGAGAAAAGATATCTACATAAAAAACAATCAAAATTTATGCAGATTCCGATTTACACGAACAACAAATTACTTTCAGGTTCATTAAGCTGCGTGTTGTTTTTTCGCTAATATTTTTATATTGCTTATGAAGAAACAACCGCGCCTGCGTACAAACATCTATCTACATTATCAATTCATAAATGGGAGAATTCATACATACATAAAGACACGCCTATATCCCATTGGGGTAGGCAGAGACTTTGGCTCTCCACAAGCTATGATCCTGACACACTTTTTTCGCCTCATCCACAGCCATACATCTCATCATGCATTCACGTCGGTTTCGGGTGCTACGCATTTTGCCTTTTTTAAACAGACCATTTATTTGGTCGTGGTACTTGGTAGCTCCGACTTGTTCTCCTGATCCCGACCCCGCCACTCACATTCGCTTTCGCTTAGTCGCTACATTGGGAGAATTCCGTTATTATAATTGGGGGATTCCCTTTCAATAGTGGATTACGAGAGTGCAAGGACCTAAATTAGTTCCTTCCACGAGAAGAGAATTACATCTAAGCTTTTGTAGGCCGGTCAGCCCCTTTAGATTATTGAAATACATTTTTAGAAACAATAAAAATAATACAATTTCTAACTAGAATTGAATATTGTAATTCAGATTTGAATAACAATCGCATGTACAAGTAAAACCTGAATGTTCTCAATTACGTACAAGTATGTTTTTTATTACCAATTCGTAATAAACAGTTGCGTATTCTGAATTGATTATTTAAGATCGTCTCGTAAGGCGCGGTCGGAATATATTATAATATTATTAATGTTTGTTTTCAACTCTAAATTGCTCATTTAAATTTTGTATACAAAACAACACATTAACGATATTTAAAAGTGCTATCAAACAATAAAAAAAAACAACATTATACGTAGTGTCCGACCGAAGGTCTATTTTTGGCCGAAGCCGAAGCCGAAGCTGATTAATCGGCTATCTCCAAAGCTATTAGTAAGTACTATTAGTTATAGGCTATTAGTAATTTAATAATTTTCTTCAATATTATCCACATCTAAAAAAGAATATCGGCGTAAAGTGGCTCTTGCCGCTTTTTCTCGGTGATAGAGATATCCGCACTGAAGTAAGTGCATTCCGGTTCTCGCCGAAGATGGATTTTTGGCCGAAGGTGGCCGAAGCCGAAACCGAAGCTTCGCTCGGACACTAATTATATGTTTACATTGTCCGACAATATTTGACAAATTTTCACATTTTTAAATATAAAAACTTAAAACAATTTATAATAATATGAAATTTGAACAATATAGGCTCGGTGGTGCAATAGGGGCCCGCTTCTGAATCAAGAAGTCAAGGCATTAATTCCGGGCTCACACCACCAATGACTTCTCGAAAGCTATGAGAGGTAAAAGGTATGATGAGTTCTCGGTGATCCAGTGGTCGAGCACCCCGCTTCTGAATCTAGAGGTCACGTTCGAATCCTCACACTGGATCACACCAATGACTTTTCGAAGTTCTTTTCGGTAGTTACGTGTGAAAAATATCAATGACTGAAAACTTAATCAATAGGTTCGCCACCTATTACGGACGTAAACATAACGGCGAGAGAAAATATCCCCAGTGACCTATTATATTTCAGATGTAAAAATTTTGAGAGTCGAGGCTTAACAGTTGATATTAATGATTACTACAAATATTGTAATGGACAAGTTATAAATTATTCCAAATCTTAAATTTGTGGGTACCAAATCTAGTATAGGTAGGTACATACGTAAAAAAATTTCGTCATAAGAGTTGTTTGGTTGAAATTGGCAAAAAATTACTTAATTTCTATTGTTATCTTATTATATTATTTTGTAGTTATCATAAATTATTGTATTAATACAATACAAACTCTACCTAGTAAAGAATTAATAATATTGTTTTTTTCTTATATATTTCCAATTTGTAGACAATGTTACGATTTTATCAGAAGTAATGATTCTGTATTGATGTTTAAACGAGTTATAAGGTTATTGCGTATTAAATTATCATACAATGACTACGACATATCTGGGAATATCTTGAATTACTATCTATAACAATTTTAAACAGCATCAAAAAAAAAAACAGAAACCTATAATTGACAGTAGTTTAAGGTATTAATTACTTGAAATTCATGAATGAAAATAAATGTGAAAATGAGGTAAAGCACTTTATGAAATTTAAAAAAAATTGAGCCAAACAAATATAGAAGTACGTCTCATGATCCGGACTTCCCAAAATCTTTGATAGAGAATAATTGAATCATTATGGAATATAACCAAAGAAAGCCACTAACCGAACTGCCATAATTTGGATTGACTCATCTAAAGTCATTTATATCAATAAGCTTTGGAACTGCAACAAAAACACATCTTCCGATATCTTTCTTGGAACACAAGAACAACGGTACAATCTGCTGTTAATCTTTTTTAATATATTTCCAACGTTTGTTTTCCTTGTATTGCATTAAATTATTAGCTGCACAAAATTCTAGAACACGGTAATATATTATTAGTATGATTTAAAATAACACGCAATATGGCTATTACATAAATGATACTTTTGTGACGGATAAAAAAAAACAATTTAAGTAGATAATAACTCCATTTTAATTTATTATTTAAGTACAAATCTTGAATAAATATATAAAGTAAGACTATAGAAAATGGCCGTGGCGATGTTTTAAAATGATTTAAATACAAGAGTAATAATTAAAAAAAAATAGAGAAATGTCAGTTAGTTATTGTGTAAGTAATGCGGACAGATAAGCCTGCTATGTCACATTCCTGATGCCATCATAACTGTTTTGTCAAGGTGAAATAATGAAAAGGCCGTTTGAACGCAAACACCATAGATCACATGAAAGACACATTACTCTACTGCCCCTATCCCTCTCTAAATTGGGACTGTGGTCGTCATAACAATTCATCCATTTCCATTCTCCTCCATTTCATTTTGTCGTTTTTAATTTCGTCTTCACACTTACCTAATCCTTTCTTAGTATTATAATATTCACGTTTACACAATGCATCTGTCAGATTGTTTTCATTCATTGCTTGTAACTCCTTTATATCAAAATAAAAGAGCTGCATATATTACCTGAATATATTTCAGGCAAAGCGATTTGCTACTAATGATGTGTTTGTGAATTCCTTGCAGGACACATAGTTTCCGAGACATCGCGGATATATCTTTTTACACGCTTGGAGTTATGTAGAATAAAATAGCTACCTCAAAGGAATGTAAACATACACCATGTTTACTCTGGGACCCGGATACAAGCTCTTTTCTACCATAGAATATTTATTCCCTCCCATGAAAAACTCGGAAATATCCGAAAGCCTTTCTAAAAGAAGTTCCAGTACTACACTACTGGCCTTTTATAACATCTCCGGTTAGTTACCGTAAGATCGATCTTTAAAATCTTGTTCCAAGTGTCAGGACTACTAATAAAGAACTTAAAATCAATAGCTATATTTATACCTTACTAGCTTATCCCCGCGGCTTCGCTCGCATTGAAAATCATCCTATGTTACTTCTAATACCTTCAAGAGTATATGTACAAAGTTTCATGATGATCGGTTCAGTAGTTTTTGCGTGAAAGCGTAACAAACAAACTTACATTCGCATTTCGTTACCGCCGGTAATACAATGGGACGGTATTACAGTATGCAGGGTTGAAACTTCATTACTGAAGAAAAAAAAATTTTTTTTTTAATATAAAGTACCCTATGTTACTTCTAATACCTTCAAGAGTATATATACAAAGTTTCATGATGATCGGTTCAGTAGTTTTTGCGTGAAAGCGTAACAAACAAACTTACATTCGCATTTATAATATTAAGTAAGTAATGATATGATTCTTTGCATTCATTTTTATTTCCACTATGCATATGCATAATGGAAAAGAGAAGAAAGGTTCTGTAGCGTTTGTTATTATAAATGTAGGTAGACACATCGGTTCCCGCATATCTTCGCAACAATGTAACAAAATTTGATGGATGATGCGTAGATAACGGAAACTGGCAGGTAATCTTTATTACATGGTGGTCGAAGGTTGTTTGGCGTCACTTCAATATTCAGTACATGTAAATTCCGTATAATAATATGTTAATGTCTATCATCAATCGTTGGGGAGAAATTTTGAGAAAAAAATATTGAGTAATGGGGGAACGGTTTCTACCGTTCCCCCATAGTATAAAATAAAGTTACTCTCCGCTATCTGTCCCCTTATACGCTTAGATCTTTGAAACCACGCAGCGATTTTTATAGATAGAGGGTGTCAACGGGGCGGTTTTTATTCATTTCATGTATTATG
This sequence comes from Euproctis similis, assembly GCA_905147225.2. Taxonomy (NCBI): domain Eukaryota; kingdom Metazoa; phylum Arthropoda; class Insecta; order Lepidoptera; family Erebidae; genus Euproctis; species Euproctis similis. The sequence continues at coordinate 9,621,741 of LR990107.1, forward strand.
TAGTAAAGAATTAGTGATAAACCCAAAATGTACCTATTTACTACCTTTGTTGCGGAACAAAGTTCGCCGAATCAACTAGTACTTTTAAACGATAGAATGTAGAAGTCGACCACGAAACTTTTTCCGTGATCGCTCTCCTATCAGGTCAGGAGATGCAAGGAATTGTCATGGAGTTAATTGACTAAATAAGGGTTTTCACAGCTTATTTGCTGTCTATATGATAACTAGACCATGGAACAATTTAAGTTAAAAATAACTATTAATATCTATCGTCGGCAAATAAGATTTCGTTATACTGTTAGCAAAAAAACATGTTCTGACTGTCTAACCTGTTTTCTTATCATCACATGGCTGACCCTCCCACGCACTCGCACCGAAAGTACATATTCGCCAGGGTGAGCTTGTGATTCACGCACTAGGTATGAGCCATTTTTCCCCTTTTGCATGATCAAAAGCTCCGCCTCTTTTGCTGACATCACGCCATGGAACCACCTGGAACAGAAACATAAGGATGACTTAGTCACCAAATTTATAAATAAACTAGCTGACCCGGCGAACTTAGTTTCGCCTCGGAAGCAATAAATGAATAATAAAAGATTTTTGCTAAAAAAGTAAATTAAGTTACTCTTAAATTTCACCAGCTACCTACCTCTCGGAATGTCGGCATCGGCCCGTGCCGCGTTTCGTTCGGTGATAGAGGTATCCGGAGGCCCGATCTCATTTCCCCTTCCTTTCCCTTCCTACTCCCTTTGAAGGACCTCAACTCACCACGGTGTCCATGGGCGGCGAAAAGTTACTTACGATAAAAAAAATGAGTGCAATGAAAGAAGAGTAGTTGTAATTAAATGAGATTTTTTTTTATTCAACATCTACAACTCATAGTTTACAAGTAGCTAGTTGATCTATCCTTATTTTTAGATAATTAAAGCCAATAAAAGCGCATATTGATTTAATACTTGGAAGTTATGTTTACAATATTACTATTACAACTTTTATAATATTATTGTAACTAAACAAAATATAAAAAAACACAGAAATAAGAGTAGTTGTCGTCGACAAGCTTTTATTATTATATAAATTGTACATACTGAGGCTCTAAGTTGATACTTGAAATTTTTAAGGAAATATTATTTCTTATTTTTAGAGCGCTTAAATAAAAGCTTCTTTAAAAAGGATTTTTGCTTTTAATTTATTTTTTTAGTTATAACAATATTTATGGCCAGACTAAGTATATATACTTAGTCAGTTAGGCCATAAAAGTACAATGAGACCTCCTCTGTTTGTGACAGAAAAAGACCTGGCCGTCCACGTAGTGTTCGTACGAAAAAGGTGGTCAAAGCAGTAAGGGAAAGAATTCGAAGAAATCCTGTCCGCAAGCAAAATATTTTATCTCGGGAGATGAAGATAGCACCTAGAACAATGTCGCGTATTTTAAAAGATGACTTAGGACTTGCAGCCTATAAGAGGCGCACTGGTCATTTATTAACTGATAATTTAAAAAAGAATGGGGTGTTAAAATCTAAATAACTACTGAAGCGGTACGCAAAGGGAGGTCACAGAAAAATATTATTTACGGATGAAAAAGTTTTTACAACATTTTAACAAACAAAATGACCGTATTTATGCTCAAAACTCTAAATTAGTTGACAGAGTGTAACGTGGGCAATATCCGACTTCAGTGATGGTTTGGTGGGGTGTTAGCTACGAAGGAGTGACTGAGCCATATTTTTGTGAAAAAGGTATCAAAACATCGGCACAAGTGTATCAAGATACCATTCTTGAAAAGGTAGTCAAGCCCCTTAACAACACCATGTTCAATAACGAAGTATGGTCCTTCCAGCACGACTCGGCACCGGGTCATAAAGCTCGGTCCACGCAATCTTGGTTGGAAGCGAACGTTTCGGACTTCATTAGAGCTGAAGACTGGCCGTCGTCCTGTCCCGATCTTAATCCACTAGATTATGATTTGTGGTCAGTTTTAGAGAGTACGGCTTGCTCTAAACGTCATAATAATTTAGAGTCCATAAAACAATCCATACGATTGGCAGTGAAGAATTTTCCCATGGAAAGAGTGCGTGTTTCTATTGATAACTGGGCCTCAACGTATAAAGGCCTGTATTGGAGACCACTTCGAATAAGCTTTTTTATATTTTATATCGTTTTACAGTATTATACGTGTACAGTGTATTACATTATAAAGTAACACACTGTAAAAGTAATAAATGTTATTTCCAATTAAAAAAAATATTTTTTCTTTGTTACAATATTTATGGCTAACTAACTATTTATGACTAAGTATAGTTTCGGTGGTCCAGTGGTAAAGCACCCCGCTTCTGAATCAAGATGTCGCTGTTTCGAATCCTGGCTCACACCAATGACTTGTCGAATTAATTTCGAAAATTATGTGTGATACATATCGATGACTGAAAACTTTGTGCCCGGTAAGACAATAGATTCGCCTGCTATTCCATTTGGAACGTAAACATAACGGCAAGTCGACGCTTAACAGCCACAGCCTATATCTTCGGGTAGAAAAGGCGTGAAGTTATGTTATGTTAATATGCTATATATATATTCACGGTCATCTTGAGAACGTGCAGACACTTCAATATTCGGGCGTATTTATTGACCAACGCTTAACTTGTTGTCCTTATATTTTATTTAGATTCAATAACCTTTATTTTTATATATATGTATTATCTTCGACAGACTAATACAGGCGAATTTCTTCTACTATATACAGGTAAATTATATACTGATTTATTCTAGACCTTAGACTATATATAAGTTGATTGCATGGTATTCTATTCTGCGTGAGCGATAACTATCGCTGGGCCATGTTTCATCGAAATCCTCTCAGCAATTCTGTCATGATTTTGTAACAAATATGTATTTTTTGTTACCATTATTTCATAACCTTACTAGGTGTAGGCAGACCCAATTATGCCTTGACTGCTAAGTTTTTTGGTATCACGATGATAATAAATAGATGGCGAGTCTGTTGCTTTATAGCCGACAGAATTTTATAAGTCATCCATATTTATTAAAAATAAATTTCGGAAATGGTAAAAAAAATGTATCTTCTTATATACCCGGATGCAACATAAGAGTGCTGAGACGCTAAAACGGCTAATTAATTGATTAGGATAACCAACACACAAATACCAAGAAATCAAATAACCTAAGTACTTTTTGACGGGCCTCGTGGCGCATTGGTAAAAACTACCGGCTGGAGCAATGAGGTCGGGGGTTCGATTCCCGCCCGAGCATAAATATTTGTGACAAACATGAATATTTGTGTGGCGTCTGGGTGTTTTTCTATGTATTATAAGTATGTATTTACAAAAGAAAAGTATATATGTATTTATATCCGTTATCTAGTATCCATAACACAAGCATTAAGTTGCTTAGCTTGGAACTAGAGGGCGCTGTGTGTATTGTGTCCAAGATATTATTATTATTATTTATTATTAATTAGCTATACTAATATTACAAACATTTGTTTGTTCATACACGTTGTAAGTAATCAATCAATTTTAATAGTTCCTTGACCATAAGAAACCTATTTAATTCAGTTGTAAGTTAATGTTATGTTGCTTAATGGTGCCGCATTTAAAACAGAGTCACGTAGATTGCTGCATGAGTAGGCCGGCTCGACCGTTAAAATACCACTAACTCTCAGAATATCGACGTAAAGTGGCTCATTTTGTCTTTCGCTCTGATTCGGGAGCGGTATCCGGAGGCGGTATCCCCCATCTCCTCTTTCCATCCCACTTCCAACCACTTTACAGACCTGCAACGCAACTGTAACTTTTTCTCTGCTTCAGGTGTCCATGGGTGGCGCTGTTAGTTGCTTACCATCATCTGATCGTTTGCATTGATATCCCTTAAAATTGAGAAATTAATAACTCACTTTTTACTTTTAACGAGGGCAAAATTTCGGCCAAATAAGTTAGTTTTAGTATAATCATTACATAGTATAAAATAAACTCACTTCCCGCTGCCTGTATCCGCTTTATATGCTTATATCATTGAAACTACGCAACGGGTTTTGATGCGGTTTTTTAATAAATAGATGGTGTGGGTGGGTGGTACCACCCGGTAAAGAAAAGTTATAATTTTCAAGATTTAGAACTTTAATCGCAAACGCTGCCTAAACCGTGATAAATCAAAATAATGTACTACATAATAATACACCTTCAAAAGGTCTACATAAAAATTCTCAATGGCATATGTCTATCTCTTAGGGATAACCCACAATATTTTTTTTTATTTCTTACCTTTTTACGTAAAATAATGGCTTATTTACGAAGCGATTTTAAACATTAGAGCGTTAACTTTTATCCAGTTAAATGTCTTAAATAGATTGTGCTTTTAATATAGATCAATATAGCTCTATACAGCGTGTAATTTAAACGAATATTTACGAAGATATTACAGTATTAAGTTATTAACAGTGGTAGAGCCAAGCAGTTCGCTGCATGAATGGGCTGGCTCGACCGGTGAAATACCACCACCTCTCGGAAAACCGACGTAAAGCGGTTCATGCCGCGATTTGTTCGGTGAGAGAGGTACCCGGAGGCCCACCCCCCTTCCCCATCCTTTCCTATCCCCTATCCCTTAAAGGTCGGCAACGCAACAGTAACACTAAATGTGTTGCTGGTATCCATGGGCGTCGTTGGTTGCTTACCATCAGGTGACACGCCTGCTCGTTTGCCCTCCTGAGCCATAAAAAAAGAAAAAAATAATTAACATAGCGGGAGCGTAGCGCAGTAGTACCGGCCCCAACGCATGCCAATAAATAGCACAAATTGAACTTTTTAATATCCGAACTTTCCTCATTTAATAATTTTAATGCGGAACAAAAGTTCGCCGGGTCAGCTAGTGATATTATATGCAGAGTATTTTCATAAACGTTTAATTTAATTGTTATAACAAAATTATGTAAGGCAAAAATTAAACCTGACTGAAGATTTAATATTGGCGACGAGTCCCGGTAAATCTCATTAAAGGAAAACCCAACGAAGCCTTCGACGTCGTTGACAATACGTCTTATCGTAAAAAGTAGTAGACATGTAAGATAGCAGTACATCCTGGTACATTTCCTCATGATATTTACGATGATATTATATATATTTGCATTTTTTTTTTTGTAGAATTAATCTTCAAATCAGTTCTATTTCCTCAATAAACGTACTGTTTTAATATTTCCGCTATGTCATATCGGAATTACTACTGCTTACTATAATAGTTTCAAAGTTGTTAGCTCAAATAGTCGCGCATGAGTAGAGCCCTTGGTGTCTGGAGGTTAGTTCTCTCAGTCAACCAGCAAGATCACTGCATAACTAAAACTATATTGTCCATTATGTATTTAGAAGATTTGTCTTTTGGATCGTGTCTTATGGCCCTCCGTAGGCTCTACTTACCCCGCAGGAACTTGACGCTAAGTTTTACACACTTTTCTTATACAATTATACATACATAACTTCACGAATAGGCGCCATAAGGCACGAATATTACACACCTCCCTTGCTTCGTTGACTTTCATAACTCTTTTCATGCACGCGTGTCGGTTTTTGAGGCTCCTAACATCACCTTCCTTTAGAACACGTTCTAGTTGGTCACGGAGTATGTGTGTGCAAACGAGCAGGCGTGATGGTAAGCAACCAACGCCGCCCATGGACACCAGCAACACATATCGTGTTACTGTTGCGTTGCCGACCTTTAAAGGATAGGGGATAGGGAAGGATGGGCAAGGGGGGTGGGCCTCCGTGTACCTCGAGCCAGCTAGCGAAACGCGGCATGAGCCACTTTACGTCGATCTTCTGAGAGGTCGTGGTTTTTCACCGGTCGAGCCGGCCCATTCATGCAGCGAACTGCTTGACTCTACCACTGTTTTGCATTGTATATCTGCTTAGTCAATCTAGCATCCATTCTTTCTTCATGTCCGAACCATTATTATTTTATTACCATTATTTTTATTACCATCCACATTTGCTTATAATTATAATAATAATTAATATAGGTGATGTGTATACGGAAATTCTTCAAATAAATGTTTACAATTGTGAGTTGTATTATAAAAAATATAGAAATTTTAATCAAATATTTACCTACCCTATAGCATTTTTGTAAATATTAGTAGACAGATAGGTGTTTCATATATAAAAATAACACAGACTCTTTCTTGTTGATATCTCAGAACGTAAAAAGAGTAATATATACTTACATATGTGTTTAAAAAATCGAGTCTACGTTAAAGTTAATACCGAAAAAGGTAGACACGCATGTCTGGTGGAATTAATTATACGACTTAATATTTTATTACGAACTTCAAGGTCCCTTATTTTCTAATTTACACAAAGGCTAGAAAGCAAAAATCTGTTGCGTAATTTCAAAGATATAAGGGGACAGTCAGCGGAAAGCGACTTTATTTTGTACTATGTAATTATGTACTTAACATTAAAATTACTTATGTACTGTCACTTACGGCGGGGCTAGTCTACAAATTTAAAGTCGCCCAGCGAGCTATGGAGCGAGCTATGCTTGGGGTATCTCTGAAGGATAAACTCAGGAATGAGTATATCCGACAGAGAACTGGAGTAACCGACATAGCTCGTAGAATAAGCTCCCTGAAGTGGCAAATGGCTGGTCACATCTGCCGAAGGACCAATGATAGATGGAGCAAGAAGATCATTGAGTGGAGACCGCGACTTGGTAAGCGTAGTGTAGGACGCCCACCAGCCCCATGGTCAGACAACCTCAGAAAGGCTTCTGGAAAAGACTGGATGCGGAAGGCAGAGAATCGGATGTTGTGGCGCACATTGGGAGAGGCCTACGTCCAGCAGTGGACTGCAATAGGCTAATGATAATGATGTCAACGTTTCAAAGGAGAGATGGTATACGAGCTTGCTGACCACCTGATCATAAACTACAAGCGCCTCCAGATACCTTTTGACCTAAAGAAATGAGGACTTTCGATTTTCTGACTTATCGTGATATTTTTCCACACATAAATTGACTAATATAGTAAACTTAATAAAGATTTTATATATAGAAAACTGTTTGATCACTCAACACACGTCTTTATTTGTGACGATTGATGACTATTTAAAAATACTTCAGATATTTGAATAATATACAAGGAAAAAAAATTACAAACAATTACTGTCTTCCTATAGGTGTATATTGAATACATAGTAGCCATTCATTTGTATTGAGAAATGTTCGTGTTTACAACTATTTTTTTATCATCGAACAATCGTTATAAAGTCATGGACCATGGCTATTTCTTAATGGCAGAAGTACCAAACAGTACACAGATTGAAGAAGTTCTCTTTTTTATGGGATAGAGGGCAAACAAGCCAATGTCGTTACAGTTGCGTTGCCGACCTTTATGACGGAATAGGGAAGTTATCATCGGAAGCCTCCAAATACCTCTATAACCGATTTGCGTAAATATTCTGAGGGATCGTGATATTTCACCGGTGAAGCCGGCCACATTCATGCAGCGAACTGACTGGCCCAACTTGGTGATCTTGCCTTCCATATCCTTATTAGGCAGCAACCGCTGTCAGAATATTATTTTATCTCGGCGTCTGATTATTCATATGCGGTTGTCATAATATCAATACAATGATATTTTTTCCTTTGTTGAAGCAAAAGTATTCTTAATACATATTACTCATATCGTGAACTTCATTAGAGTTACATAAATGTACCTTTTATGTTACGCTTAGACTATTAATTACCTTTCCTGTACAGATAAAACACCCACTGTTTCTAAGTATATCCGTATGAAGATATTGAGTCAATACAAAAACTGAGTCAGCCATTGGGACATATAAATAACCTATAATACCTATATAAATAAATACAGATTCATGTGGAATAAATATGAGATTTGATAGTGTAATAACTAACCTTTTCCCTTATTAAACCCTAACATATTCCCCTCTATATCTCTAAAGGGACAGACCCTACCAGGGTACATAGATATCGACCTTTGCGGTCCGCTCGGTTGCACAATAACAGAATCTAATATACCTTGCAAAATATGCGATACATTTTGGTTTTTTTTTTCTTGGGTCGATAATGTTTTAGCGACTTGCCATAAGAAATATATTCTTGAATCATTAGTTATATCGATATTTTTGCGTGAAAGACTATGCAATATGTATATCAATATCAATTGCCGCAAATATTGATTCATTTCATTCAATACAGTTCAATCGAGACGTTTGATTATCTAGTGCCGTTTCAATTAGCAATAGTAAAAACAATGATTTTATTGTTATAAATTACCTTTACAATGACTCGAAATTGTGACCAACACAATTCCATAGGAAGCTGTTCATCACGCAAGCTATTCATTAACTATTCGCAATAATCTTACTCTTAAACTGATGACAATACACAAAGGAATATGAATATTCTAAGTTACTATCTGTTGCTAATATTAATGGTGCAAGCAGCGGCTGTAAAGCCTTGACTCGCGGTGGCGCAACCTATAGCCATAGATTTGGGACATAAAAATGTTGCGACTTTTTATAACTTCGGGTGGAAAAATGCGTATTATTATAGACTAGTGACCTATAATAAATTCCTTGCAATTTCTCTACAATTGTGTCCGTCATTAAGATTATGTTTAACTACATTGTCCTCTCAAAGTACAGGTTCTTGCGACATGAGTGAGTTCAAAAGAACTTGTCGAACGAGTCTCGTCGCTGTAGAAGCGCCTCCGTCGCATTGAGGAAGCGAAAGTAACCCTTTGGGCAGTTGAGACCTTCGACACTGCAAGTACTACACAAAAATCGACATCTATTTGCCGAACAAGTATTACAAACACTGTTTATTGTTTTTGAATGTTGTTTAACCTATTATAGTATTGTGACTCGTTATTTACTACTAGTATTTTTTTTAAATAATTGTACTCTATTATCTCCCAAAATCATGACCGCAGCAGCTTGTTCGCTTCTTGGGACCTGTATTCCGTCCCGTCTCTAATACAAGTTGCCGTGAGTTTGGCGGCACAGCAAGTATGCTTTTACGTTCAGCATTTCTTATGGCACAGTCGGACAGATTTGTAGGCAGTGAACGCGTCTTCTGTTGTCCTTCATTTACAGCATAATTTACTGTATATGAAAATCGAAAAAGCAAGTGAACTATATAAGAATCTTATCTTATAGCACTTTGCATTATTTCTGCCTGTTTCGTAAAGGATTTTGCGTGAAAATAAATAAGTAAGCAAGTAGAATAAATTTACTGTCATTTTTCGCTTTGCAATGTTAATATATTTAAGTACATGTATATATACTTAGCATTTATTAACACACCTAGTTTAGTTAAATCATTACAAAAGCTAAATAGCTGAGATAATTAAACAATTTAAATTAATGGGGTTATATGCGGCTGGTTCGTCAACACTGTAACAGCTAAATCCCATTACGAACTATAGTTACTCTTGCATACCGAATGACGTATTTGTTTGCCTTTTAGCGGAGTTTAAATGTGAAAAATATTATAATGAAGTGATTATTTAGATTTTGTTGTGCGGTGACACCTTAAAATTCAATAGGTTTCCAACCAAATATAGATCTACTTTGAGCAACAATGAGAGATAAAACGCTACCGTATTTGAACATTCCTACTGAATAATACATATGATGTAATGTACAATTTTCATATAAGTATTAAAGCATGGCCTAAATCCTCGTGAACTTCTTGTTGATGAAAATACATACATAACTTCACGCCAAATCCCTTGCGGGGTAGGCAGAGGGAACATAAGACACGATTCTTACACGCCTCACTCGCTTCGTTGACTGTCGTAACTCTTTTCATGCACGCGCGTCGATTTTTAAGACTCCTAAAATCACCTTCCTCCAGAACACGTTCTATTTGGTCATGGAATGAAAATGTTCAATATGATATTATATTTAATTCATATATAGTTCAATATAATTAAATTTAATAGTTGATATTAAATTTAATTATATTAAATTTAATTATATACTACACTATACTACTACATATAGTACAATAAAATGTTTGTTGTTTTTATTGGCATTCTGTATTTCTGTGTGTCACTTTTTATTTTTCATAGCCAAATTATTAAGGTATATGCCACTCCCACGACAGAGGTTATAAGTAAACAAATTGTACCAAATGAAGTCTTAGCGATCTATTTTTAAAATTAAATTATGATTAATAATTATTGCAAATATACTTTTCTTCTAAAAACTCCTTTTAATTTGTCATATTATCTGACTAATCATCCTCTATATGTTTCAATTTCTTTGAAGGTCATCATAATTGTAGATTATATGTAATTAAAAACTTACAAAGTCTCTTACAAAATGTTTAATATAATTATATTCTCTATCGAGTATCTATCCAATTAGCATTTTTATGGGCAATATACATATACAATTAGGTAATCAATGTTTAAGTGATAATGGAGGGATTTTTAAATAACACTATAAGATATACAACGCTAGGGTATTTCCGAGTATTTACGAGATCTCACACGTACATCACAACGTTTTGTTTAATTATAATTATATAAATTCAAAATTGTAATGTCAATAACAATAATAATATATTGGACACAAATCACACAGCGCCCTCTAGTTCAAAATTAAGCAACTAAATGCTTGTGCTATGGATACTAGAAAACGGATAATAATACATAATATATACTTTTCTTTTGTAAATATATACTTATAGTACATAGAAAAATACCCAGACACCATACAAACATTCATACTTATCACAAATATTTGTGCTCGGATGGGAATCGAACCCTCCAACCTCGATTCGGCACCATTTACCAATGCACCACGAGGCTCGCAATAAAATCATTACATAGTCTATACATATAATAAAATTGTAGAAAAGTCAAAACTGTACATTGAATATTTTTTAAAAAGAATACTTAGTGTGTGATCTGCAATCGATACCGAAGCCAAAAATATACTTTTTAGAATTTTTGTCTGTTTGTCTGTTTGTCTGTTTGTCTGTTTGTCTGTTTGTCTGTATGTATGTCCGGGATAAACTCAAAAAGTACTGCATGGATTTACTTCAAATTTGGCACGAAAATTATTAAGAAGTCGGGTCAACATATAGGCTACATATTATCACGCTATCACCTACGAGGAACGAGCAGTGAACCTTTATTTCTTCAATGTATTCTGTAGCAACGTGTAATCTAACGACGCATATTTGTATGTTGTTATGGTGTTATTATGTTAATAACCATGCTTTAATCTATACATATAATAATAATAATAATATAATATAAGTTAGCTTCACATTTTAATTAACTTATGCCGTTAAACATAACAGACAATTTTAAAACAGTGCCATCTATGAGATTTACAAAACAGAAAACATTAAGTTGAATTACACGTGTAAGCACTTTTTGGTTTTAGATATAAATAAATCTTTGAGATTTTAAAAACATCAAGTCGAATTACATGTTTAAACACTTTTTGAATATAAATAATTGAAATTTCATCATGCGCTTGCGGTCAATAGATGTTTTTAAGAGTCATAGATGGAGTTGTGCATTTTCTTCTTTAAAATTGTATCGTTAATTCTTTTCAGAGATGAGCAAGACAATTAAAAAAATGTATTTGTATATGCTAAAAACTGTTAATATTTTTGTTCGGTATTTATTGGTGTAATGATTGCTTCGTAATTTTATAATTTTACACCATTAAAAAAAAATGTTTCCTATTCGCTAACTAGATGGCGTTGGCGTCGAATTAGATCGCGCTATAATTTCGTTCACCAAAAGTGATGTTATGAGTACGGATGTCGCCGCGACAACTCATAGAAACTGGGGTTACCTGCGTTGCTATAAGTTATCCGTAGATTAGATAAAATCCGCGCCAAACAACTCTCTTGGCATTTTTCAGGCTCTGCGAAATCGACCAGTTTGCGAGGTTCCTTACGTATGACGAGGTGCCTTCATATTACACGTACGACAAGCAAAGGGGAATATTTAACCGACGTCGAAGAGGAGGTGCTGTCGAAGGTTTTCCGGGAATTTTCAAGGACACCGTATTGGGTAGAGTTTATACCGTGCACCCGAATAATGGCGAATGCTATTTTCTGCGGTTATTACTTCACACGATCCGAGGCCCAACGTCTTTTGCCTTTCTGAGAACATTTGATGGCGTGGAGTATCCCACTTACCGCGCAGCCTGTGTAGCACGTCACCTTCTCGACGGTGACCAAAACTGGGATGACACCCTCGCGGAGGCGAGCGTCAGTAACAGCCCCAGCCGTATGCGTCATCTGTTTGCCGTCATCTTGGTGTTTTGTGGAGTCACGAACCCGGTAGCTTTGTGGGAAAAATATCGACATCATCTATCTGAAGATTTTCTACGAGCTTTGAGGCATGCTACTGGAGACGAAGTCGAAGTAACTGATGAACGCGTGCTGAACACCTGTCTTAGTTCACTTCAAGACGTGGTCATTTCCATCGGCGGCAATCCATTGGTCGAATATGGGTTACCAGCTCCCCAATCATCACCGCATCAAGACCGTGGAAATCGAGAGTATAACGCTGAGACAATTTACGATCCGAGCGAAATGACCACCATACGAAATCACCATGTCGCTTTGTTCTCTTCAGAGCAAAAACAAATTTATGACACTGTTCTTAAAAGCGTTGGGCAAAACCAGGGTAAAATGTTTTTCTTGGATGCTCCTGGTGGAACAGGAAAAACATTTGTTACCACTGGCATACTTGCAGAGGTCAGGAGGCAAGGCAAAATTGCCATTGCTGTAGCGTCGTCGGGAATCGCTGCCACACTGCTTCCGGGTGGCAAGACAGCACATGCCATGTTTAAAATTCCCATCGATTTAGAGAGCACCGAAACGCCTGTTTGTGGTGTGTCACGCAATAGTGATAAGGGACACGTGCTGAAGGATTGCTCTCTGATCGTATGGGATGAGTGTACGATGGCCAATAGAAAAGCAGTTGAGGCCGTGGACAGAACCCTGCAGGACATCCGCAGGAACGAACACTTGATGGGTGGTGTCACAGTTCTATTCAGTGGCGATTTCCGACAAACGCTTCCCGTGGTGACGCGGGGATCGAGGGCTGACGAGGTGAATGCTTCGTTGAAACGATCTTCGCTGTGGTCACGAGTTCGTACGCTGCGCTTGACCATTAATATGAGAGCTCGGCTCGGCGGCAATGCACGTGCTCAAGAATTCTCCGATGTTCTTCTAAGTCTTGGCGAAGGCACTCTACCAGAGGAGAGAGGTGGGCAGGTGGTGCTTCCAGAGTCTCTCGGTAGAGTCGTATCCAGCTTAGAAGAACTCATTCGCTGTGTGTACGGGGACATCAGTCATATACCGCACCAGTAGAATTCTTGGGTATGTGAGCGGGCAATTTTGACGCCCAAAAATGGTCAGGCTGAAGCAATCAACGAATGCATTCTCTCGAAAATTGAGGGGAATGAAGTGGTTTACACCTCTATAAACACTGTCATCGAGCAAGATGATGCCACACATTATCCCGTGGAATTTCTGAACTCTCTGTCAGCAAGTGGACTTCCAGCGCATACTATCAAGCTGAAAGTCGGTGTCCCGATTATGCTTCTTCGGAACCTATCTCCTCCGAAGTTGTGTAACGGGACCCGCCTTAAAGTCATCTCGCTCCACAGACACAGCATTGAGGCGGAAATTCTTACGGGTTGTGGCGTAGGCGAGGCAGTATTTGTACCACGCATTCCCCTCATACCTCATAACTTCCCGTTCCAGTTCAAGCGCGTACAGTTCCCCGTGAGTGTTTGCTTCGCGATGACCATCAATAAGTCGCAGGGGCAGACACTGAGAGCAGCGGGTGTCGACCTCAGGACGAGCTGCTTCTCACACGGGCAGCTGTACGTCGCTTGCTCCCGCGTCACCAGTCCTGACTCTCTTTACATTTTGGTTGCGGAGAGCCAAACCAGCAATGTTGTTTATAGAGAAGTTTTATAAGTATATATTTTTATCCTTTTCTATATTTATATTTTCTTATTCATTATTTTCTACATTTGCTTCAGTCGCAACTTATTACTTAATTCAGCAGAATCACCATAAAGTCATTTATTCAAAGCAGACTGAAAATCAGCACTTTTGAAGTTCAACAATTTTACAAAAGACAGTCTCCCTCTGTTACTGTACTTTCTGTATTTATGAAATGTAAAGAAGTAACGGGTAAATAAATGTTATTTTAAAAGGTATAATCGTAGGTATTTTTGGTGCTGTATAGCGTTCAGGCAGATGACGTCGCGGGCTACAGCTATACTACAAAAATTCCTGTTAAAATGAAAATAAACAATGCGGGCAACAACCATTGCTACCGCAATCTGTACTTATCCTACCAGTTACAATTTCATTTTAGAGGTAATTACTTCTCAACTGTCTATGTAAAAATATAGCTATCTGATCACAAATTCCACGCGTACGAAGTCGCGGGCACAGCTAGTATAAAATAAAGTTGCATTTCGCTGTCTGTCCCCATATATATCTTTGAATGTACGTACGTACGTACGTAACGGAATTTGATAGGGTTTTTTTTAATAGATAAGAGGGTGTTTTTTATCTATCACCGGGTCATCTGGTATATTATAAAGAGAAGAGTTAAGTAACAAACTGATTTTTAAAAATAACTTAATGTTAAACTTAATAATTCTAAGAAAAACAATTTCATTAAAATGTAAAACAAACGAAAAACATTGTGTTTCTTATTTGAAAAAGGGCATTGGAACTTCTTTTTTTTTATGACGCGAGAAAAACTGTTTTAAGGATAAAGAAAGAAGGTTGCATCTGCGAGAACCATTACGATATTTTTGACGTAAGTTTTTTTTACTGGGTTAATGCCTACGGTCCGTATGCTGGTCTCACCAAATATGGATATTGAAGACGTAACAGCAATGTAAAATGACCATATTAGTACAGATTCATTCACAGAATGAACTTGAATATTATTCGTCATCTTGCTTACTATAATAGTAATCATTAATCGTCCTACTATTAGTAGACTGAGCTGACTGTTAAAAAGTAAGCAGGATTGTATTTGTCCCATTTTTTGTGCTCAAGTGTATTTCTGGTTTCAAAACCAAATCTGGGATAAAGTGTTATTATGATCTCATGTAGAATAATAATAACTGTGTTTTTATAGTCGGTGAAACGTGGTATCTTTCTTCAAATCGGCTCATTCACAGCTTTGAGTCTGTCTAAATTTCGAAAAGGCGTTTCAAGACGTAGTGAAAACTATCGATTACATATTGAATCATTTTAGGAAACAGCAGAATCAATTTAAAAAATATATTATAACTACTTATAATATAGCATTTGCTAACTAGATTGTATAGTGTCATTTAGATCTCGAATGGGTTAAAGCCAGCAAGCCAGGAGCCAGATGTATATGAATGTGGCAAGACTAGTTTAAGGCTCGTACAATGTTTATTTTTACCAAAACGAGAATCGCACCCGAGCACTCCGAAGAGGATTATGTAGCAACAGGTTTCGAAGTCTGCTACAATTTAATTACAAATCTATTTGGACGTTATTTTATATATGAATACTGAAATATAAACTCTAAAAATATAGTATAGTAACTGTGATAAAAAATAATTATAATTTTAAAATCTAACTCTTTTTGAGGGCAAAAAATGAAGATTAGCAAATACTTTTTTTTCATCGAATTCCATTTCATTTATAATAGGTCGGGGAAAAAGTCTTTTCGCATAACGTAGGTATAAACTTATTATAAAATTTCTTTGACTGTACTATTTGTGTCTGGCTGGTTTTGGTAACATTAAAAAGGTTACATTATAAAGAAAAGAAAAAAATAAAAAAAAGTTGTTTCCCGCTATTTTTCATTTGTTTTTCTCTCCGTAAAAATGAGTGAATCTAATGAAGAAATTCGATACATTTTAAAATTTTATTATAAAAAAGGCAAAAATGCAACTCAAGCAGTGAAAAAAATTTGTGATGTTTATGGACCTGATGCAGTGTCAGTAAGAGTAGCACAAATTTGGTTCAAACGTTTTCAGTCCGGAAATTTTGATGTTAAAGATGCACCTCGCTCTGGTCGCCCTGTTACGAATAAAATGGACGCCATTTTTGAAAGAGTGGAGCAAGATCGGCATATTAGTAGTTACGATGTAGCTGAAGAACTGGGAATTGACCACAAAACAGTTTTGACCCATTTGAAGAAAGCTGGTTATACAAAAAAGCTCGATATTTGGGTGCCACACGAGCTCACTCAAAGAAACTTAATGAACCGTGTACTCATTTGCGATTCATTATTGAGACGTAATGAAACCGAGCCGTTTTTGAAGAGATTGATAACTGGCGATGAAAAGTGGATCACGTACGACAAGAACGTGCGAAAAAGGTCGTGGTCGAAAGTTGGCCAGGCTTCACAGACTGTGGCCAAACCTGGCCTAACACGAAATAAGGTGATGCTGTGTGTATGGTGGGATTGGAAGGGCATTGTTCATTATGAGCTTTTACCGTCCGGCAAAACCATCGATTCTGATCTTTACTGCCAGCAACTGATGAGATTAAAGGAAGCAGTCGAGAGAAAACGGCCGGAATTGATCAACAGGAAGGGTGTGGTCTTTCATCACGATAACGCTAGACCACACACATCTTTAGCCACTCAGCAAAAATTAAGAGAGTTCGACTGGGAGGTCCTAGTGCATCCACCATATAGCCCTGACCTTGCGCCTTCAGATTTTCACCTGTTTCGGTCTCTTCAGAATTCTTTAGGTTCTGTAAGGTTGACCTCAAGAGAGGACTGCCAAAACTATTTGTCCCGTTTTTTTGATCAGAAGTCCCAAAGTTTCTACAGTAACGGGATAATGTCTCTGCCCACAAAATGGCAGAAAGTTATTCAACAAAACGGTACATATATATTGTAAATAAATGTAAATAAACTTTGAAAAAAATGTCTTGACTTTTCATACAAAAATACGAAAATACTTTTTCCCCAACCTATTATATTAATAAGACAATAAAAAAACAAAGAATATAAAGAGATAGGCAATTGTTTACATAACAAATACGTTACGCTTGTTTTGTTTATTTAAACAATGAAACAAATAAACGAATGTTACATCTAGAGGAAGTGGTTTTAAAAAAATATGCTAAATACGGAAACATGAATAGTTAATTTAAAAAATTATGACTTTCAACACATTTTATAAAGTTATATTAAAACACTAAATAATTATATTGAATCACGACTTTCACTTAAAAATATTTTCTATTTAGTTAGTTCTGTTCTCTCTGCCTACCCCGGAAGGGATTCGGCGTGAAGTTATGTATGTATGTATTTAGTTAGTTATTTTTTTTTCATTATCTAAAATATATTGACAGCCCTTCAAATTTGACGAATAATTCAAATTCCATGTTAGTATTACAAGGACCTATTACGTGTTAATCGCAAGCATAACATTAAAATATTATTAAAAATACAATAATATAAAAAGTGTACTATTTTCACTTACTTTTTTAACATAAAAGCTTTGCTCAACTCTTTGAGCACTGTGGAAACAATGGCACCGGCTGCAGGGACTGCTAGCACGGAGGCGTCCATGCAAGCCGATAGCGCAGCGGGGGCCAGGACTCCCAGCCTGCTCAATCTTGAATTATCCTTAGACATCACTACCTTATATACTAGACCGTCCACGGGAACTGTCCACTGTACGTAAATTTCGATACACGCGCGACCGTAATCGCTCAGCGATCCGCTTCGCACGCCACTTGATTGTAGAATGCGGCACCACGACAGAGGTTATACAAGCCAACCAGCCGGCTGGCTGAGTACGTGAGCCTCATACTGGAACGGCCGGTCCGGCGGGTTAGTTTACCGGAATGCGCAAGGGGAACTTCCAGGTGCAAAAATTTTTATCTTTACGTATATACAGTGACGTGATATCAAATACTTAATACGCTTCTTCTTGTGTATTAAAAATAATTTTATATTTTATTGTTTTTTGTTAATACAAAGTAACCTACTAAAATTAAAAAGATACAGTTAAGAATGTAATGATTATATTCAGTTGTACTATAATTGAAATGAGAGTATTCGAATGGTACAGAAATCACATTTGCAACTCTATATCAAGATACTCTACGTATCTTCGTAAGGGTTGCAAATATAATTTCTGTACCTTTAACATAAACATGAATTGTGACATTATTTTACAGAAGATATAGAAACTATGGGCTAAATACCTAAACGTTTGTGCGTGTATTTACTTTTATGCTTCAAAAGTAATTAATGAGTAAATTTTGCATATCATGAGGTTCAATTTGTGCTATTTATCGGCTTTAACTGCTGTCCCGCTATATTAATACGGTAATATCTTCGAAAATTTTCGTTTAATTGCATGCTGTAAGTAAGGGGCCAGGATCATGTATATTAACATGCACAATCTATTTAAGACACTTCGTTAATAAGCCATTATTTCTCGTAAAAAGTAAAAAAAATAAAAATGATCATTGTGGGTTATCCCTAAGAGATAGACGTATGCCCTAGCTGACTTTTTTGTAGACCTTCTGAAGGTGTTTAATAATGTTGAACATTGTTTTGATCTATCACTTAGGGTTCGGCCAGCGTTTGCAATTAAAGTGCTAAATCTCGAAAATTATTATTTTTTCTTTACAACATCATATTTGAATTATAGATCAAAACCGTATTGCAAAAAAAATCGCATCAAAATCCGTTGCGTAGTTTTAGCAGTAGTAGATATAAGCATATAGGGGACAGACTGCGGAAAGTGTCTTGGTTTTATATTATGTAATGATATTGTTTTAATAATAAACTGAGCAAAACATCTCAATTTTTATTTACCTGTGATATTACGGGAACTAGTGAGCTATTTCTATGGTTATGAGTATCCATCTGTTAATCTAGTGTGTTATAACAAGTATACATATTTAATTTATAAACAAAAAACATTTTTTTACAGAATCTCGCGAACAAATTCCTTCCTTATTTCTCTAATAAAGAATAAAACAAAATATTCAAATAAATAATGTATAAAACTGTCGTCACACTATTACATCAGCGTGAAGAATACCACATTTATGATGAACTAATGAATTTCAAGTACCCTAATTTACATTGTCTTTGTATATTAAACGAGCTAACCACGATAACTTCATACCAATATATCGTATTTTATATTTACTGAAATATTGCTATTACTGGAATGCAATATTTACCAGTTTCAGAGTTCATCCAAAAACCCAACAAAATCAACAAATCTTTTCACTTTATAATGGTACTAGTTGACCCGGTGCACTTTGTTCCGCATCAATAGTAATAAAGATTTAGATTTATCCCTTTTTCTTTACTACATCATACATAAACAAAAACCACCCCGTTGACACCCCACTATCTATTAAAAAAACCGCTTCAAGATCCGTTGCGTAGTTTTAAAGATATAAAAATCTAAGGGGACAGACTGCAGAAAGCGACTTTGTTTTATACTATGTAGTGAACGAATACAGATTAGTTTATAATTGTAGATGCAAGATACACAAAATACATACATACATACATACATACATAACTTCACGCCAAATCCCTTGCGGGGTAGGCAGAGAGAACAGAGCGCCATAAGGCACGATTCTTACACGCCTCACTCGCTTCGTTGACTTTCATAACTCTTTAAATGTACGCGCGTCGGTTTTTGAGGCTCTTAACAACACCTTCCAAATAGAACGTGTTCTCCAGAACACGTTCTATTTGGTCATGGAATGTGTGTTTTGGCCGTCCTCGACTCCTACATCCATCCGCTTTTGCATTATATATCTGCTTAGTCAGTCTTGCATCAACCATTCTTTCTACATGTACGAACCATCGGAGCATGCCCTTTCTTACTTTTACACACAAAAAATTTCTTTTATACACAAAATAGCTATATTTTTTTGAAAAGTTCGATAAATGATATGTAATCTTTTTTTTTCTTTGTCTTAATTATGGTTAGAATAATAATATAAATAATAATAATAATAAAAATAGCCATAACAATTTGTCAAGATTTCTCTTCAAATGCATGTATGGTTTTTAATTAATATAATGAAATAGTGGAGAAATCGTTAAATAGAATTATGTTATTTTACGTTTATATTAAAAAAAAAACATTTCATAATTGATGGTGCCACTGCGCGGTTTTTACTAGAAATATACTTTATCATACAATCTTGAAGCCATGGTATTAAATACTTTGGTCGTATAGTTAAGAGTTAAGTTAAGAGGTGACTTAGTCATTTAAATGATGTCGGAATCAGGTGATAGAATCATTATAATGATCAGCCCGCCAATGTTTCTGCAAGAGCCAATATATCATTGGACAAGTACAAATCGCATACGTCTACAATTCGTTGCAATAAAAGCGTAAAGATTTATAAAATAAATTAATTACACACGGGATTCGTTTACACCTACTTCTACTCCAAGTATATAGAAATATTATAGAAGAAATATATAATACTGAGTTCTACTGCTCCTTTCTAAAGCTGTGTAACTGTTATAGAAGCTATTAGGTTTGCATACAATCGGGGAATTTAATATACGTGAGACTTGCGCTTTTAAATTTATTCAATACTAGCTGACCCGGCGAACTTTGTTCCGCATCAAAAGTATTTTTTACAACGTTTACAATTAAAGCGATGGTTTACAATTTAATCTCCAAAATTATCACATTTTCTTTACTAGTACTTTTTACGCCCTCTATTTAAAAATCTCTATTTAAATTAAAAGAACTGTGCATAAAAGGGGACTGACAGCGGAAAGCGACTTTGTTTTATACTATGTAATTATAATGATGATAATAAAATTATAAACGCGAAGAGTATACAGTGGCACTATTCTCTAGAAATTTTGAGTTTATCACTTTTTCTTTAGTATAAGACATTTTCTGTAGATTTCTTGTGAATAATACATGAATTATAGATACAAAACACCCAGTTGACACCCTCATCTATTTAAAAAAGCCGCATCTAAATCCGTTGGGTAGTTAAGCATATAAGGGGACAGACAGCGGAACGCGACTTTATTTTATACTATGTAACGATGATGATACTTAATTGATTGAAACAAATGACACTTTATATAATAATCACAAATGTTTATTTTGAAACAACTAACTTCACAAATTACCAGCTTACAAACACTCGCGTCCGACGCGTAACCGGTACACGGTATAACTAACAACGTTAAGATTTTCCAGTAAATAATATAACTTGGATGTTGCATCGCATGTTAAAAATGTCTACATATTAAGTGTTCATTTAATAGCTGTCTCAAGACAATCCTCTTGCACTGTTTTCCCCCTTCCCCAAGTCAATGAATACGGAATTAGTGTTCACGAGAATATTAAGTAGGTAGTACTTATAGTTTGAAATTAATATAATAATTTTAATGTTTATCAAAACAACTTTTAGGATTATATCGCGTTTATTTATATTTATTTCCCGACGTTTCGAACAGAGAGATCATTTTCACGACTCGTGAAAATGATCTGTAAAGAGTTCGAAACGTCGAAACGGGAAATAAATATAAATAAATAAGAAATAAACGCGATATAATCCTAAAAGTTGTTTTGATGAGTGAGATTCGCGAAAGTCTTAGAAATAAATATTTAATGTTTATGTTTAGGAAAAGTGTTGTTTAATTGATATTGCATTGTTTCCTTTTATGGCGTATGTGACAAATTAGCAAGCGGGTCACCCGATGGTAAGTGACTAGCGTCAAAAATGAAACGCGTCTTTTAGGATAGGATAGTAAGGGTTCGAGAGGGAGTGGCTCACGAAACCCGGCATTAGCCATTTTGCGTCGTGATATTTCACCGCTTGAGCTGACCTGTTCAGTTCAACAGTGGCTCTACCACTGTTGAACTGATAGTAGATAGTAGTACCACTATAGTAGAATAAATATAACATTTACCCTCGATTAGAGCGATGTCTAATACTGGGATCAAAGATATTGACTTTTATTTACCCGATCTACTTTTAATTCTTTTATTACTCTACTAGTGTAGCCAGACAACTTTGCTTCCCCTTAGAAATGAAATAAAAATGGTAATTGTGGGTTATCCCTAAGAGATACACATATGCCATCACAGATTTTTTTGTAGACCTTTGGAAGGTATAAAATATTGTAGTGCATTGTTTTGATCTATCACTTTGGGTTCAACTAGTGTTAAGTATCGAATTAAGTTCAGCTATCATGATGTGATTAAGTGAAGTGAGGTAACTGAAACTAGATGGCGCTGTAGCGGACGACTGAATCGCACTATCCTTTGTAACTCTGTATTAGTTATTATCTAGCATTAATTAATTAGCAATTGGCAATTGTAACAGCCGTCAGGCTAACAATTAGTAGTCATTCAAAAAAAAAAAAAAAAGCAATTGGTATTGGATAAAGGAATATTAGGAATTAGCTATAATGACATTAGCAAGAAGTATAAATTAGAAGCATCAGATTTGCCCCTGTTATACTTGTAACAGTACTAACAGTTGTAACAAAAATATCTATGGAACTTTTTATTAACCTGTTTATACTATATCCGTTGCCACTGGTGATGCCAAAAGCCTAGTAAAAATTTTAAGTTTTAAAAAATATACACGTATTAGATGCTTTAATATGTACTCATCACAATATTTTTTATGGGATATGAGATCAAATGAGGAAGTTGGTCACCTGGTGGTTAGTGACACCTGTAACACAATTTACCACTGTAAAAAAGAATGTATAGTTCCCGGCTAATAATATTACACAAATATACCATATAAGACAGTAAAAATAATGTGCTCAATTGTATTAAGAGTTCATTTTTTTTGAATAAAAAAAAATAAAAACTTCATTAATAAAAACTTTTGTCAGTTCACCGTTAATATAACAGTTATTGACAAAGTATCTTCAAAGCAACTACGGCCTCATCTATCCACGTACATTTGGATTAACTGTAAGTATATATCATGATTACTGGAACGTTTCACTTTTCTAATGAATTTATGGTTATTTTTTCTTAAAATTTCTATAATTATAGTAATCCATATTAGGAGTCATGGATGCGTAGGTCTCTGTACTCGTTTAGAATTAAGAGATTAATTAAGATTTATTATATTAACATGGTTTTGTGACCCCCATTCGTGTCATTCACCAAAGTATTCGCAAGAGATCTGTCTATTGGGCAGAGTCGATTAACCAAGCTGAAGACAGACAACGGCATCGTCATTTCTTCTAAAGATGAGATCCTGAGAGAGGTTCAAAGGTTCTATGGACAACTATAACAATCTACACAGATTCCTGTTGTCGGTTTGACTCCAGATCCCAGTTCCAAGCTAACTCGACACTTTACTGAAGATATCCCGGACGTCAGTCTGTACGAGATCCAAATGGCTCTTAAACAATGAAAGAACGGGAAGGCACCGGGTGACGATGGAATTACTTCCGAGCTACTGAAGGCAGGCGGCAAGCCGGTTCTAAGAGCCCTTCAAAGGCTTTTCAATTCAGTCGTGCTCGGAGGCGACGTTCCAGAGGCATGGACCAGGAGTATGGTGGTGCTGTTTTTTAAGAAGGGTGACAGGACCCGCTTGAAAAACTATAGGCCAATCTCGCTCCTGAGCCATGTCTACAAACTGTTCTCCAGAATCATTACAAACCGACTCTCGCGCAGACTCGACGACTTCCAGCCTCCCGAACAAGCCGGTTTCCGAAGAGCCTTTAGTACCATAGACCACATCCACACTCTACGCCAGATCATAGAGAAGACTGAGGAATATAATCGACCTCTATGCTTGGCATTTGTGGACTATGAGAAAGCCTTCGATTACGTGGAGACTTTGGCGGTGCTGCAGTCTCTTCAGCGGTGCCAAATTGACTATCAATATATCGAAGTGCTGAAGTGTTTGTATAGAAACGCCAATATGTCAGTTCGAATCCAAGATGGGAGTACAGAACCTATTCCACTGCTGAAAGGTGTCAGACAAGAAGACGTTATATCTCCGAAGCTGCTAGGCATCAACATCAACGGCGAATACATCACTCACCTTCGATTTGCCGATGATATCGTGGTCTTGGCAGAGTCGCTGGAGGATCTGGGCGCAATGATCAAGGATTTTAACAAGTTATCCCAACAAATGGGTCTACGAATGAATATGGACAAGACAAGTCATGTTCAATGTCCATGTCCTTCAAGTACCGGTAACTGTTGGAGATGCGATCCTCGAAGTTGTCGATCACTATGTTTACCTAGGACAAACTATTCAACTAGGTAGAGCGAATTTCGAGAAAGAGATTAATCGACGGATCCAACTCGGCTGGGCAGCGTTCGGGAAGCTTAGGCATATCTTCTCGTCCAAAATTCCTCAGTGCCTAAAATCCAAGGTCTATGACCAGTGTGTGTTACTAGCGATGACATATGGTTCTGAAATATGGTCTCTTAATGCTGGCCGTATTAAGAAGCTCAAAGTCGCTCAGCGTGCTATGGAGAGGGCTATGCTCGGTATATCTCTACAGGATAAGATCCGAAATACGGAGATCCGTAGACGTACGAGAATAACTGACATAGCCCGTAAAGTTAGCACGCTGAAGTGGAGGTTGGCATGCCACATCACTCGAAGAACTGACGACCGCTGGGGAAAAAAAGTTCTTGGGTGGCGACCACGGGTTGCTATGCGTAGCGTAGGCCGTCCCCCCATAGATGGACGACCTTATAAAGACAGCTGGAAGTCGCTGGATGCAGCTGGCACAGGATCGGGATTTGTGGCACGCTAAGGGGGAGGCCTACGTTCAGCAGTGGACTAATCTGGGCTCATGATATTGACGATGATTCGTGTCATATATTTTCTTATTTACATTTGTTTTAAAATAAGTATCTCGCGAGAGGAGTGCGGGAGTGGTGGGGCTAATAGTTAGTTTGTTTTTCAAATTTGCTTAATTAACTTGGACGGGTGAAGCGGCGGGTTAAAGATTGTATGTATGTTTAAGAGGTAAGGATGAAGCCGAAGAAAGCCAAGATTTACAACTAGCAATGATTAATGAGAAATAATGTAATTAATAATAGGCTAGTTTGTATTAAGAATGAAGCGGGTGGATTAGAGTTTCTAACTATTGATTAAATTATACAAATTTAAAAAAATAAACAGCTTATTAAAAATATATTTACATATATTTCAAGATATATTTTTAGAAAAGATTTTTTTTTAAATAGGCATTCTGTCATGTGACAGTGAACTGTAATCACAAAGCAAATTTCGTCTTGGATGGCGTCACATCGTGCTAAACATGACTCACAACGTTCTTACACAAACATATAATATAGTATGTTTGCCACGGCGAGACGTCATTCAAGACAACAGTCTGGAACTTTTCTGTTTGATTTTTTAAAATGCAAAATACATACCCCAAATGTAATATTATTAAAAAAATATAAGTGTTTCTGAATATTGTAAACGTTAACCAATTTTTAAAATTTACTATTTTATAATAACTTTATATGTTTATTTATAATGTCATGAAGGTGTTTTTAAGTTGACAATCACTTGTTTTCTTTTATAAGTGTCCCATATGGGTTGGAGGTAATGTTTACAAAATGTTATGACAAAAAACCAGTGACTTCGACTGAGTAACAATAAAGGGGGCGTTAACCTTTTTCATTAAAACCCATTTCAAATATTTAATTCATTCGTGTCACTCAACCGGAAATACATTTTAAAACGAATTAAAATGAAATGTATAATATTCAGACGCTCAGCCAAGATCTAAGTAGTTGCAGGTGAGGTCAAAGATCCGTGACCAGCATACTGTGTATGATCAAGTAGCCCAGACCAACACCTAACGTGTCACACGCCTACTGTCCGAAGGTCAATACACGAAGTCACGTATACCCAACGATTAAATTTATGCAGCATTTATACTGAAGATGGCAAATTTAGATAACATTCTCGATCTCGTCCCGGTAAATGATGATGATGATGATTTTTTCATTGAATTTGGGGCAAACGATGTCACCTGGCGACAGCAGGCAGTGTTACAGTTGTGTTTCCGGCCTTTATGATAGGAATGAGGGAACGGGAGGGTCGGGTCCTCAAATACTTCTCTCACCGAACGAAACACGGTATGGGCCGTTTTACGTGGATATGCTGGAAGTTCGTTGGTATTTTGTTTTATTATTTTCGAGCCGGTCCATTTATACAGCGAATTGCGAGGCTCTACCACATAATAATGATGGTCCAGTTATTAACCACCAATATTCTGAATCAAAAGTCTCCAGTGGAAGGCATACTTAACATAACTTTAAAGAAGTTATTAAGAATGATCGATGACTCATCAAATTAAGCCCAATGTTTGTCAATTGGTTACACTACCAATTGTCCAATGCCCATGTAATAAACATTTAAAAAAAAATAGTTGTCCAAAAAGCAAATATAAATAATATTAAACAATTGGATTGATTTTGTTACTTCAAAATAATGTAACACTTATCATCAACTGTACTGCGAGCTACAATGATAAGTATGCTAACAAAACTCTGACATCATAAATTCGTAATCACCACTCACATGCTAATCACCACTCTTCTTCTGAATCTATAGAAATAATCGCTTAAAAAATAAACTACGTAATAAAACAGTAAACATTTATTGCCTAATTTTTAAATAAAGAAACGTGTTACTAAAACTATTTACTGACTACTTTATTATTGCTTTCCTGATCCTGAAACGATAAACAAGAAATCATATTAAAATTGATATTATTTGACTTTTTGATGTAATCCCAATCTAGGGACTGGGATCTTTTTCTTGTTTTTGTATCATTTGCGATATTGTGTAATTTTTTTCTATATACAGTATATAGATAATCGTCAGAGTTGGAACGTGTTTTGTCTACTTCTAGGTTTATATCATTTTTGGTAATTGTCTCGCTCAGAGTTAAGAAACTTGGTCTGCCGGAGAATTGGCCCAATTGCCGTCTGTGATATCTCGTTCCTTCCCTATTACCCCTTTCGTGTTCTTCTCGTCTTTCCAACCAATAGTAGTGAGTTATAGGATCCCTTGGTCCCCAATGTCGTGATGGCTTGAATGATGACTTCAGTTTCTGCGGCAAAAAACACGTTATTGGTTTTACGAAATTTTGGTGAATTTCAGATATTATTCAATAAGATCAAGGTAACCGTAGCCTTCGCTTTGCGGAACAAAAAGTGTAACTTTACATTTATCTCAATTATTTATAGCACATATTGAAAGATTATTACACTTAATATTGTATTACGCATAGGCTGAGCAGATGCAGATCATTCGCATATACTGATACCAATAATCTAAGCACACATTTAATGCCTTTGATGGCATTTAATTTTGCATTTTTTTTACTTAAACCTAATACACATTTAAATATTGGTTAAAGAGTTAAAACTTAAAATGCACTTACCCCGATCAGGTCATATTGAACTTGTCTCGCAACTACAATTGAAGAAACAACTAGGAACAATACAACAGCCAAAACTATAGCAACTATAATGCCTATACCAGGCCAGGGTGGTTGGATCCATTCGTCGTTACGCAAATAAACTATTGACACCCACCAAATAGTGAATGTCACTATGAGACCAGGGCCAGAACACCATCCCCATATCCAGAATTTCCCAAGCTCAGAACCCGTTAAAAATTCTATGTCCTCTGCTAATATTTTCCAGCCTGTAATAAAAAATGTACAATTGAGAAGCATTTTTACAAAATAAAGATAATATGTTTTATTCGATTGTAACAATATTAATATATGTAGTTATTATTATATCCTTTGAACTTCGGAAAATGAGAAAGAAGAAAATATATGGCTCTCCAAAACTGGCCCATACTGTTCCAATGAGTCTTTGAAATATTTTTCATAGTTCCGTTTTGTGATCAAATAAGGACGAAGAACAAATTAATTTATTGAAATGTACACACATGAACTGTATGGGGAACATGCTATTCATTCGAGACACACCTTTTTCTACCGATGATAGATAGATAAATTTTAAGAATAATAAAATGATTATGAACAAAGAGGTTAACAGCATGAAATTATTTTAATAACAAAGTTTATTGACAGAATTACTTAGGCTTTTTTATTATCGCAAAATTATACGCTGTTTCGCAATTTTTAAGTGTTTATGAATGGGTTTTAACGTAAATGAAATAATAAAATTTGTTTTAATGACTCCTCATTAATCCTTTTGACATTAAAATGAAATCAAATCTAAAACCATCAAAATCAAATGAAATCAAATCAAACATCTAAAATTGGGGAAGAACCCAAACGGTTACCGTTTGGGTTCTTCCCCAATTTTAGATGTTTAGGTGCATAAAACTTATTTCCTGTGATTGTAGGTTTGCACGACATTTTAGAAATGACATGTTCTATTAGTATGAGTATATTAAATAAATTTTGCAAAGAATTATTATGATCAGTATCGATCTGGTGAGCCTCGGGATGAGGGCAGTAGTGCATAACGTCTGAACATCTCCGGGGTCTCCGGGCCGTGAATACTTTTTTCTATAGTTTTATTTAGCCTTACGTTTTTTTCTAACATAATTCGAATAAAAAATCGGTCATTAATACCGAATAATAACTAATCTAATAAGTATTTTATTTTATAATAAAATACGATAAATACGTCAATTTAATCTTATTTTATTTTATAATAAAATATGACATTATATGGGGCGAAATTATATTATACATAAACTATGGGGATAAAGAATCTTCTTTCTATTTTTTAACAAAAAGAACTTTTTGAAAAGTCAATGGTGTGAGCCCGGATTTGAGGCCACGACTTCTCGATTCAAAAGCGGGGTGCTTGACCACTTTACCACTGAGATGTATGTGAATGAATTTATGTGTCATAAATATAGATGACTGAATACTTTGGACCCGGTTTATGGGAATAGGTTGGCCACCTATTCCATTTGGGACGTAAACATAACGGCGAGTCGAGGTTTAGCAGCCTACCTCTTCGGGTAGAAAAAGGCGTGATGTTATGTTACGTTATAGAGAAACTTGGCCTTACCATAAATGAACACAAAGGCGCATATTTCTATCATAGTAGCAATACTGATGAGCATTGGTACTGTAAAGTCGTCTAGCATGGTAAGAGCTGGCTCTCTTACTGCCAATATTCCAGAACTAACGACAGCACCAAGTAAGGATCCTCCTGCTGATACGACACGCCACCTCAAGCCGCCGATGCGCCGGCAGCGATCATATATTGGAAATAGAAAAGTCAGCTAAAAATAGTTAATTTAGTCTTTATATAGCCTATAGTTTCACTTTAAAATATAAATGATATATGTAAATTGCTTGCTATTTATTTCATAAAAATATGAGTATTTACTGTCAACAAGATTGTTCGTTTACAATCAGAGGTTTTGGAAGCGGACGAAGATCCACTTGGAATTATCTGTCATAGGGACCAGACTACTTATTAAGATAAAAGTTTAGAAAATAGTTAAACAGTCTTTGTAATAACAAACCACTTACAAAATCTTTCTTTATATTCATTTGTATAATTCGAACTTTTGATAATATTTTTATAACACACATAAACATAAATTTATTTATGAATGCATACCAAGGTAATGAATCCGGAGAAGAATAGGGCGAGGAATATGATAATACACCAAACCGACGCTATATTATTGTTTTCACTAATTTTGTAAGCTTGAATAAGGATAGCAAATACCGAGGTATCTTTATCATCATCACTAATAGAATACCAAAATAAGAGAGCAATCCAAGTTGAAACGATATTCACCACGACTATTACTACTGCTGTCCTGAAAACAATCATTCATAAAGCATACAAAGCAAAAAGTGTCTTTAAAGAACATAAATATAATTATAAAATAGTCTTTAAATATTTTACAGAAGCAAACACTAGAAACGAAATAAGTAGGAACGATTATAATAATTGCTGTGTGGCGCCGGCTTAGAATACCGCCATCCCATCTCTTCCCGTGGGAGTCGTAAAAGGTGACTAAGGGAAAAGGCTGGAAGAATGGGCAGCAGCATTCTCTCTCAACAAAACACAGCCTACTGCGATCGCCAACATGCCTGCCAAGCGTGGCGATTATGGCAAAAACCCTCAATGAGTGAACGGACCAGCAGTTGTGGCGCTCTATGGGGAAGGCCTGTCCAGCAGTGGACCTTAAAAGGCAAATGATGATTATAATAAAATTTCTAATAAACAAACTTATTACGTCTGATTATTTATTAGATGAAGTGATGATAAATTATGGGAATCATAAACTTATTTAAATGGAAAATGTCATTTTCTATAAGAAAAGTATTAAAAACCTTACCATTTTACATTTATGTTAGAGTATATCGTATCTCCAGATGATATAAGATATCCACCTGCAACTTGTGACGATAATAGGACCTGTATTATGGCACCATACCATATATTCGGGTCGACGAATGTTCGCCATTCGTGTATAGTCATGAATAGTGATAAATTTATTCTGTTCCCAATACAGGAAGCGATTATTGTCGCCAGTAATATTACTAGAGGTCCAAAGATGTACATTATCCGTCTCATTAACTTCACCGGATTATAAAATCTGAAAAATATCACGAATTGTTGCATCATTTACTTTACTTAACAGGTTGTGCTTTTATTTCCTATTTTATTTTCCGCTTCAGCCAAAAAATATTGTTACAAATATTTTTTATACAATCTGATTATCAAGTTTGTCAGCAATTCTCGGCACTTTTTTTTTGTAATATTTAAAGTTGAATTGTAGCAAGTAACAATAATCTGAATTGATGATATTACTTACATAAAAGGTAAAATAATCCAGAGCACTAGTACAATTAACGCTACGGCTAGATAATATTCTGGTTTCTCTGTAACAGGCGCCATGAAACTTTCACTAAAATAAAGAAAAGGATGAACTTTACGTTTTAATGCCAGCAATATGTAGCAATACTTGCTGTCACAATTCGACACTGTTGTCCAAGTCAGGCGGTGCTGGTCATGAAGGTTGCACAAAAAATTCTATCAAAGCATTACAGTATTAAGTGCTTCAGTACGTTAATAGTTTTTGATTTTAAAACCTTTTATTGTTTTTAAATTCATTTTTTTCCTATGTAAATTTTATTCTCATTACTTTTAAATAAAAATAACTATTTTTTATTTTGGATCCAATGTGTTGAAATGCATCTACCTATAACTGGCTTGGACTAGACTCCATCAATGAACGAAATCAATAAATCAATGAACGAAATACTTACGAATTTACTTAATAACGAAACTACTTACTTGAGACAGGCAGAGGCATTGAGCGAACTCACAAAGGCATCCTAAAATTTTAAAATAAATTTAGAGTTAGGTACTTACGGTTCTTCACTTGATCATTTTCAAATTATATGACGATTTATAAACCCAGTTGTATACCAATGTGTAACAAATAAGCTACTTACTTCCTCAAAATCTAAGTCGATGCATTCCCAAAATGGCAGTGAATTAGTCAATGAGTATAAAAAATATGTAAAAGTTAATGACAAATATATGACGGTGTAAACTGCGGCCAAAAATGAAGTAAGTAATCTCATATAACCGACACCTGAAAATAAAATGTATCCCATGAATGATCAAAAACTACTTATCATCATACTAATATAATCAAAATATTTTATCTTCAGTATCCTACTACTATGAAAAGTAAATTCGTATTTGGTAAAGGAAATACCAACTTGGTTTCATAGAATAGTAAGTTAGCCTATAACCCACAACAGCCAATTTTGAATAATAGATTCCCTAAACAAATTAAGCGAAAATATATTATGATCATTGATCCAGAGATTAATCAATTAATTCACAAGTCATAAATTTAAAAAAATACCGATTTGAATGTCATTAAAAAACTTTTTGTGAATTCAGTGGGGTGATTTTATGTTAAAATTGATTTTTAAAGGGAAACTTTATAGTATACAGCGTTTTAGATGTATTCATTAACCTAACAGGGACAAAGGAACGCTAGCTGCTTTGTTGATACCTTTAAAGAATGGAACTGCTCTCCAAACTCCAATAGGATCCTGCTGGCTGAGTTGTCCAATTGCCAGTTGCAATAAAATCATTGGTAGAGCCACAACTACCATAATAATAGTATATATCAGTGCATATTGTAGACCTCCATATCGGAATGCTTCACGTGGACTGCGCCATGTGGTTTGAAAACCCACAGCCACAGCCAAGGTACACAGGTGCGCACGGAACAAACGCCACAAGCCCTGTTTTGAGTCAATAAATCTTAATAAAAAAGGGGTAACTGTTACATTAGCGTTTATACCGTTATTATTATCATACGTACATATATAACTTCACGCCAAATTCCTTGCGGAGTAGGCAGAATAGAAGGGAGCGCCATAAGGCACGATTCTTACACACTTCACTCGCTTCGTTGACTTTCATAACTTTTTTCATGCACACGCATTGATTTTTGAGGCTCCTAACATCAGCATCCTCCAAAACACGTTCTATTTGTTCATGGAATGTGTGTATTGGCATATGTTATTATACCATTATTTAGAAGAGATTTTAGCTTTGTAGAGCACGTTCCTCCGCCAAGCCATATTTTGAGAAATTAGACATATCTTTCATTTACCTTATATTCTACAAAACTAGTGGTAACCCTGTCTTTTTCTGATACCAATTCCACTAAATAATGACTATTGCTTTAGCCAAGGATTACCGGTATCTATTATTGGTGGATGTTATTTAGTTATATTGACAAATATAGAAATATAGTCACACAATTATGTGTCATAGGAAAAGTTTCTTTATTTTTCAAACCAACGAATAGACTCGATGAATCGTGTGTACTGTAAATATTTACTTTTACGTAATAAGTTAAACAAAGATATTCATAACCTACATTGAAAGATTACGTCATACGAATTTGAATTTTCAAAAACATACATGAATTGAAAATGAAGTAGTCTTAAGAGTATTATTTTGTCAATATAAATAGGTATCAATAGTTGGGTACGTCTAAACTTCTTTTGACTGAACATCAATCTCTTGAACGCTGCTATATTATATTATAGTCTTATAGTATAATAATATTGCACTATGATAACTTATATATTAATAGAAATTAATTAAAATACCCAGTTTCTAAATTAAGAGGTCGCGTGTTCAAATCCTGGCTCACACCAATGGCATTTCGAATTTTTTTTCGAAAGTTATATATATATATATATATCCCTAAATATCGATAACTGAAAACTTTTGTGACCGGTATGGCGCTAGGTTCGCCACCTATTCCATTTGGGATGTAAACATAACGGCGAGACAAGGCTTAACAGCCGCGGCGTGAAGTTATGTTTATGTTGTCTGTATGTTCAGTAGCAATATTATTTTGTGCACAATGTGGTACAACTGAGGTTTGGGTGTGAATTCATGAACATCTGTCACGGTCTGGGCAAATACAGGGGCCATGTGTAGTGGGCCAACTAAAACTGAAATATTTAGTTATCCATATTCTACTTATAAAATAAAGAAAATATATTAAGTTCCTGATATTTATATGGATATGTTTTTTAATTGACAAAAATAAATATAAATCTAAAATATTACGAATTAAATATACCTACCACTTACCTTTAATTTGTAAGAATCGATCATTCTGCATCGATTTAATTCAATATATCACTTTCAACTACATAACAGTATTTTTTTTTAAACATATATTGACACACCACTAGGAGTGTTATAACACTGGATCAGAACTGGCAAAAGACTCTGCAACGTTCCAGATAATCACGAGATAATTGTATATAAAGATATCTGTTTGGTTACAATATCGATCTATGGAGTCGTATTTATCAATGCGTGCTCTCAAGTGGAACTGCGGCACTATCTGGTGTTATCATATTTGTAAAATATAGTACATCTTGATTGAAATTATTCAATCAAAATAACACACAATAAGAGTTGATATAATAACGGTGACTGCAGTACACAATATACAATAATAATCAACAAACATAATGAGAGACTGACTAGTTAATCATTGTTTCATTTTGTAATTAGGTAATCATTTGTTTGAATGAGCCCCCCTCGTAACAGCCATAGGATTGGATTGCAGCGTGCTGCTTTGGGAGTCCCACACTACCCCCTGCCGTACCTAGGCGGCAGGTGTGCATAAAGCATTTCCTCGCGTTAGAAAAAAAGCTATCATTTGTAGAATTAGGCTTGATGCCGAGCTCTCGCTTCTGAAATAAGAAGTATAGAATATTGAGATAGTACATCCAAATGTCATAAACTAGCTGACCCGGCGAACTTTGTTCCGCATCAACAGTAATCAATTAGTAAAGTTTGGATATTATGAGGTTAAATTTGTGCTATTTATTTATCGGCTTTAACTACTGTCCCGCTATGTTAATACTGCAATATCTTCGAAAACATTCGTTTAAATTGCATGCTGTAAAGGGCCAGAATCATCTATATTACATGCACAATCTGTTTAAGACACGTAATTGGATCAAAATTAATGCAGTAATGTTTAAAATCGCTTCGTAAATAAGCCATTATTTCTCGTAAAAAGTAAGAAAATATAAATGGTCATTGTGGGTTATCCCTAAGAGATAGACATATGCCCTCGCGGACTTTTTTGTAGACCTTTTGAAGTTGTTTACTAATGTAGAACATTGTTTTGACCTATCACTTAGGGATCAGCCAGCGTTTGCAATTAAAGTGCTAAATCTCGAAAATTATCATTTTTCTTTACAACATCATATATGAATTATAGATCAAAACCACCACCCCACCCCTCCAACCCTCTAACCCTCTAACTATTAAAAATCCGTTGCGTACTTTTAACGATATAAGCATATAAGGGGACAGACAGCGGAAAGTGACTTTGTTTTATACTATGTAATGAAGATGAAGAGTTCCAACGCTACAATTAAAAAATATTTTTATGTATTTTTTATTTTATTTGACTACTATTCGATCTTCATATCTTTATAACCTAGCTAGACCTTCATGAAATTTGAAGTTCTAAATGTCCATATTAATATATTTAAACACACATAGTTTTATGTGTTTACGATAAGGAGGTTTTGGGTTATAGAAGGGTCAAAAGTGGCACCAACAGGTTCGTGTAATATTACACTCGGCGCTGGCTATCCAGTGCCATTGCTTGAACTTTGCAGTTTGCTTGACATGCTGTCTCGTATCTAGATAAATAACGGCGGTAAATCGACGTCACGTGGCTCATGATGCGTTTCGTTCGGTAAGAACGGTATCCACGAGTCCACCCTCTATAATTTATTTTAATTTAAGACAAGCAACAATTGTTGGAAAAAAAAATAACAAATTAATTTGGGGAAACTTTATTGTAAAATATTTAACATCTATATTGTCTACTAACTACCACAGAAATGGATTCTAAGTGCAATAATAATACATAATGACACATCTGTTTATAATGTTTCAGTTACTTAAATATAAGTCATTTGACATGCACATAATATTTATATTGATAAATTGGATATTTACTTACGCACTGTGTATCAAGAAATAAACAATAATAACAATATACCTGGACATATAATTTATTTCTTTTTTACATATCGAATAATTTAATTAATTAATTTAATTATTCACGAGTGAAATATGACTGCAAAGTTTTGTAGTTTTGAAAAATAAAAAAAGCAATTACTATGTAAGCTATGATAAACGCTTTAATAAGTATCATTAGAACAACCGTTTTAATATTGAAAATCGCTAAAGATTTCGTGTCAATGTACATTATAATATAAAATCAAAAAATATATAGCTACCGTTCAAATGTATGTAAAGATTAATATCTCTATTATTCATATATGTATTGTAATTTCAAATCCGATTTTTTATTACAAAAATGTATCAAAACGAACCCGCAACAATAAAAGATCCACATATGAATTTTATCGCGTTTATTCGATCAATTTTCTTATTATCTTTTTATTTATTTTATAATCTTCATTAATATATGTTTAGATACAAAAAAGTGTACTTCATTAGCTGCCAAGCTGCCAGTGGTCAGAGCCTCAGAGAGAAACGATACGTGCCCTGCCTAGAAGTACTTTCTGCATCAAGCCCTTCTGACCGAAACAGCTGCCTAACGCTACCTGCTCTTGGAAATAAGTCTATATACAGAAAAGACGATCTGAACATCATGTCTTGACATTATTGCACACATTTCAAATGTTTAACATTTTCAGCTTTCATCAGATTATCACCATGGGGGGTGGTAATATCAAATACCAATGCTCGTCGCTCTGATCGGTCTATTATCACTTTATCAGGCCTATTGGCGACAACAGTCCGGTCAATAACAATAGACCAAGCTCAGTAAAAGGTAATATGACCATTTTTTAGAACTCGGTCACGCCTACGTACCATTTAAAGAGCGATTTCTTGATGGACGATCTTGGCTACTAAGTTTATGTCTAGTTAGCTAGACGACCACATCCGAAAATAATATGCCTAATCGAGTTACCAGGACATTGGCATACCCAACGAATGTCAACAGTGAAATCTTACAGAATAAATTTTCGATAGTTATTGGTCATCATGACTTCGAACATGTTTGCAAATACAGAACCTTCGGTCAGTGGTGTTAAAAATGACAGGTTTGCGCCAGTTCCCACTGGCCAAACCGAGCGGGGCAAATTATATCTTTTTCGAAATGGTTTTCATATAAATAAATAAAAAAAAATACTTATAAATATTTTCAATTCATAAATTACTTAATTTAACAATGTTGAAAAAAAGTTAGGTACACGTGTTCACGAGTTATTATCGTAAATCTACCAGTGGATCTTTCATTGTCACGATTGTAGCTCGCGTATGCATAAGACGTAAATACATATTCAAAATATGAAATAAAGCAAAAAAAAAATGACCTAATTAAAATTAGCAAAACAGCCTAATAAAGTAAATAACTTATATTTAAGCTAAATGTAATGAAAACTTCTTAGATTTTCGATATTATAATATGATTTAGTATTATTCTATTCCTAAAGGGACGTCGATTGTTTATTAACTTAACTTATTAGTGGCTATATCGCAATTATACACACTGCATTCGACGCTATACTTTTCTGTGTAGAACGGCTTGATTGTCATTTTACCTATTAGGTGTAAAACTAATAGCGTGAAGTTACATCATCATCACATTCATGTTTAGTAAATTCGCAAAACTACCTATAATAATAATAATAAAATTGTAAAATAGAATCCGTCTGTACATAGGAGATACATGAGCAAACTTGAAAAATATTATAACAGAAGTCAGAACGAGAGGTTGTTGAGTTTTTATTTGTCTGTATGTATGTTTGTATGCACTTATATTGCAGCTTGTGAAAATTTATAATTGCTGACTCGTATTTTAATTCATAATTAATAATTCCATATGAATGAAATGCTGTTACTTACTAATAAAAAAAGAACACTTATTTTACTATTGCCATTATTAACTAGGCGGCATTAAAATAACAGAATTTAAAAACTTAAAAATATATACAGTCTTACACGAAACTGAGGTATATGGAGTTGACAAACTTAAAGAGATATTGATACGAAAAAAAAATTATAAATTACGTACGCACAAAAATAGTTCAAGTTGAATATTGATTTAAAATACCCATTTTTTGAGTTTTTGTATTTTACTGATATCTATTTATTTTTATATTTCAATATCAAATTCTAAAGTCCTAGACAAACTTCTATTTGAAGTTAGATCATTCAGTATGATTTGAAAACTCCCTATGTTGCAGACTCCGATCTTCTAAGCATGTGGAAAGAATGACTAAGCAGACATATAGCGCAAAAGCGGAAAGATGTAGGACACACTCACACCTTCCATGACTAAACTGAACATGTCCCAGCTGAAGCTGACATCTGAATCCTTAGAAACCGACTAGGCGCTTATGACAAGAGTTATGAAATTGGAAGCAGCGAGGTGAGGTGTGTCTGAGTGACAATGGATGCTCTGTTCTATCTGCTTATCCAGTAAATTTATAATGTGTTTCCGTGAAATTATGTAAGTAATATAACAGAATATCAAACTGAGATTTAAAATTAATATTGCAATTTTTACATTTATTTCTCTACCTAAATACAGCTACAGATTGATCATCAGTACAATAAACTTAGACATCATAATATTATATTTTGTTACAATAAATACATCCATTCAAATACTTCTAACATATGTGTAAAGTGACATTTAGATATCTTGAATTAATCATATTTTATATAATTCGTAGTCAGAGCAAAACCGGGTTATGCACAATGTCTTATAATTATTTTGAATAAAAATCATAATAATAATAATATTATATTTTATTAAGTATTATTTCATCAATATTTTCTTATCATTTCTGTAGAGAGAAGTTAGTATATATCGTTAATACGCGCACGCATCTCGCAACCGCACTGCGTACACGGGCACACTCGTCAGACCCTATGACGTAGATAATTTATTATTAAATTACAAGATATTTCATTTAGCACATCCCCCCAAAATTATAAATTATTTACATAAAACCAACAATATCCAATAGTGCTTGATTTTGACAAACGATATTCTCAATAAAGCACGAACTTTCTTCTTTCAAACTTTCGTTCCTTTCATCTTATATAATTATGGACGCAGCCTTATATTCTTCCTGAATATTTTCAATATTTATGTATGTTATTCTGACATTCTATACGATACACAATCTTTACTCTATAATTAAATCATTAAAAATAAAGTAGACACAATTTTATCGACAATAACGTTGCAGTCTTGCTGCTTTTATCTCCATTTATATGATCGACTTGTGTCTCTGTGTCTCTTTCGTTCTGTCTCTCTCTCTCTCTCTCTTTGTCGTTGTGTCCACCAATCAGCATTGTGTCAATAAAAAAATCTCATCATAATAAATAAATTAAATAATTAAGAAAAAAAGAGTTTACAAAACAGCTTACCAAATGTTTAAAAAAAAATAAGGGAACCATTTGATAATCACTTTTGCACCACCACGCTGATATGTCCTTCTGAACATACTTTGTTTTCCCTTTCTTAGAAAGCTTGCGCGTGCCTACACACACCGCATCCCAATGCGAACTCCTCGCCAGTGGCGGGATGCTGTACGTGCAACGGACACTCCTCAGAAGAACCCGGTAATTGTTCACCTTTAGGACCTGAGGAAATAATAAAAAATATGTTTTGTAATTGGAATTTCTCGATAAGAATGCACTCGAAGAACTTTTTTTACTAGTATATTACACAAATAAAATCAGTATGTCGACCATTTTTTTTTAGATTTACCTATACGTATACGTGTACGCATCTGTTTGGTCGAAATCGGAATTCAATAAAATGAGCCGATTTAAATATTTATAATATTTTATGGTATTTAGTACATGTTTCGTCAAAGTATTTACAAACTCAAAAAAATAAGTTACAAAGTAGCTTTATAATAGGGAATCATGTGTATCAACTCACCAGCAGGACATTGGGGAAGCAAATGTTTGGGTATATTAGTGACCCGCTGAAAGTCATCGTGGCACGAATTGCAGAAGTGCGACGTGCCAAAACAAAAGAAAACTGCCACCTACAAAGAAAATATAACATCAGTTAATATCATATGTAATTACAAGAAAGATATTTATAAAGGAACTGAATGAAGCGTTTAACAAGTCCCATATTTGTAGTTATTAAATACTAGAGGGCGTTATTTCAAAACTTTTAAGGTTACACTAGAGGTGTTAGTGGCAATATTTACCGAGCAGCAGTATCGGCACTTATACTCCAAGAAGTCAGCACCATGTTTGGGACATGTGCGCGCTCCGGCTACGTCACTACAAGCGCCGCACACAAGCTCTGCCGGCTCCCACCAACCGCTAGTTTCAGCCTCACAGCGAGCCAATCCACCGAAATATGCCTGTAACGCAGTTATTTCATTAATAGAAGAAGTTACCAACAAAGTAATAGATACAAAGTTAATAAAACAAACCAAAATTTATTTATATAAATAAAATTGAAGTGTCTGTTTGTAATATTGAAATAACAGTTTTTTACTAAATTCATATTAATATATGTCTGTATATGAATGTCTATCTGTTTGTTCCGGGTAATCTCTAAATTGGCTAGACCGATGAGATTTTGTTGGCAGCTAGCTGGTGTAATAAGGAGCAACTTAGGCTAATGTTTATACAAAAAATGTTGGATTTATTGCTTCCAAGACAAAACAAAGTGCGCCGGGTCAGCTAGTACACAATATAATTGTTTTAATATGCGTAATTTCCATATCATATGAGCTATAGTAGTTTTTATTGTATTAAAATATTTTTAGTTAAAAATGCTGTTTAATAAAGCTTACCTTTCCACATTTATGGCACACGTAATACGCGTATCGTTCCATGGCGTATGTAGCCGGGTCTGGTAGCACACGGCCTCGGGTACCACCAGCCACAGACACTCCTTCATACTCAAGCCTCATCATGGCCTTTCGTTTTACCTCTTCGCGAAGACGTCGGATCGGCGCCAACAGTTCTTCCAAAGTCCAATGATCCATGTCTTCCTAAAATTTATACAAAGAACTATTTATCGAAACACAAATTATGATTTACATTATATTATTGCATATATTTAAAATGGAATATAATGATGAAACATCTTATAATTACCTTACAAATAGGGCACTGTGAGAAAGAGAATGTTATTCGAGGGCCAATCCATTTGTTAGCGAGCACTTTCTTGCAGCAATGCAAGTGGAAAACATGGCCACACTTCAACTGTAAACAAAATAAAGCATAAAATGTTTTATTTCTATGTTTGGTTTATGAACAAGTGGATAGAAGTACCTTAATGGTAATATTATATATATCAAAATCATAAAATACATAACTTAACGCCTTTTCCACCCAAAAGGCAGTGGCTGTTAAGCCTCGACTCGCCGTTATATTAACGTCCCAAATGGAATACGTGGAGAACACAAAGTTATCAGTCATCCATATTTATCACACATAACTTCCGATAATAAATGATTTCGTAAAGTTATCGGTGTGAGCCCGGATTCGAACCCACGACTTCTTGATTCAGAAGCGGTTGTACTCGGCCACTGGACCACCGAGACTGGTGTAAATAATATATATCAGATTGATGTAATGCTGCTAGGTTCCATGGACGTAATAAATCAGTGGTAGTGTACAATTTAAGTTACCTGTAACGCTGGTGCTGCTTGTAGTGGATCTGTGAAGCATATCATGCACATGTCGTCAGCGTCTTGCCTGAGCGGTGTTTCCTCGTCACCGACAGCACATCCGTGCAGACACGGCAGACACGTGCGTTCCCCACGAACTCCACCGCACAGGTGTCCGCACACCAACACACGTGTACACGCTTCCTTTCCGTGCTCCTTATTATACAAAATACAATTTTATCATTAGGTATAAAGCTAGTACAGGAAATTTCAGGTCGGATCCAATGCATGTTCAAGAGTGAAAAAATATTGAATACTATCAGAACAATATTTGGTTCCACGGAATCAATAATTTCACTTACAGAGATAAATTTTCAAAACTTATTTATGATTACCCATATTCGTACAAGAAACCTCTAGCTATCAGAATTATTAAATATATTATTTTTACTAGGTTTGGAAAAAAAATTGGTTGTAGTAAAAATAAACTGCTGTTCTACCTGACACTGTTGATCAGCGCAAACATTGCCAATAGCTAACAGTCCAGAGTTGCTTCTCGTGCCACAAAATCTGCAGATGCCAGCGAGCCCTGGCGGACCCGATATATCAACTGGCGCTTCGCCAGAGTTTCCATCACAAACTCCGCTGTCTATACCTCTGAACTCGGCCAACGCTTTGAGGGTACGACGGTCCACGAGCAATAATAGCCAAAATAGCTTGGCCC
Source organism: Euproctis similis (assembly GCA_905147225.2). Lineage (NCBI taxonomy): Eukaryota > Metazoa > Arthropoda > Insecta > Lepidoptera > Erebidae > Euproctis > Euproctis similis. The sequence goes on from LR990107.1 coordinate 9,663,725, forward strand.
TTCCACAGCCCTCGTGAATGTCTATGCGGATGGCACTTTCTTCTTCTTTGCATATCTAAAAATAGTAAAAATCATACACAAATATATTATATCAATATAGAAGTCATCTTGGAGTTCCTATTTGGTTGGACAAAAAACATTGAATGCCATATGACACATTTCTTGCATACTTTGCTTCCATACAATAATTTAGAAATGTTGTTGGGATATAACATAACTTCCCGTCTCATTCATGCCTACTGGTGTAGGCAGCGGCTGTTAAGCCTCGCCTCGCCGAATTATTATATAACGTCCCAAAATGGAAAAGTTGGCGGACTTATTGCCATACACCGGACAGAAAGTTGTCACTTATCGATATTTATCTATCCACATAACTTCCGAAAAGAAATCGTTGGTTTGAGCTAAAATGTCGGAATCGATGCCACGTCTTTTGAATCAGAAGCGGGGAACTCGATTTGGATACATTTTTAAAATGTTCCATTACAAAAACATGTGTTATGTTATTTAATTGGCTAAATATAAACCTGTCTATGATGCGTCCTCGCTGCTCGGTTCAGATGGAGGAAGCGGTCACACTCAGCGCACAGCGGGCCGCAGCTGCGACACTCGATCACGGCCAGTGTGGAGCCGTCGTCGTGGTTGGAGCAAAACGATCGGGACTCGCTCTCGCCGCGACGGGATTCTCGACCATCACCATTGCCATTGATGCTGATGAAGAAGTTGAAGATTGATTAAGAAAAATTGGCCAAGTGCGAGTCAGATCCGCGAAGGAAAAGTTACTCTTACTCTCCATGTATGAAGATATTTCAATGCCCTAGCACTAATGGTTCATTCAATACAGCTTGGTGACAGCATATCATATAATACCATTATAAATATTAAAATATTTCTTACAGTTCCATATGTGATTGTTCGCATACACAGAGCGCAGCCAAAGCCATCCAAATTGTGGACTCTTCGATGCATCGCTTCGGACGTCGCTGAGCGTCCGACATCTGGGCAACTTGGGACACATAATTCGCCAGCGCTTTACGCGTCTCCGCACCCCACACCACAGATATTTTATCCTGATCACAATAAAATGACATCAAGTTACATATCAAACGGATACGTTTTTGAAAGTTTTATATTTTTTTTATGAAATAGGAGGGCAAACGAGCAGACGTGTCACCTGATGGTAAGCAACCAACGCCGCCCATGGACACCAGCAACACATATAGTATTACTGTTGCGTTGCCGACCTTAAGGGATAGGGGAAAGAGAAGGATGGGGAACGGAGGTGGGCCTCCGGTTACCCCTCTCACCGAACGAAACGCGGCATGAGCCACTTTACGTCGATCTTCTGAGAGGTCGTGGTATTTCACCGATCGAGCCGGTTCATTGGATTTGGCCGGATTCATGCAGCGAACTGCTTGGCTCTACCACTGTATTAAAGTAATATTATTATTGTAGGATTAAATATAGGCAATGTGTAAATACCTCGCACATGTCCGCGAGTAATTTGGCGACAAGGTGCGCGTGTTTCTTGGTGGTCTCCCCGCGCACGAACCACGTGGCCGGCGGTGCTGAACTCACGCTGCTACCCATCATCACCGAGTTGGGACTCGTCACACCGGCACCTTTCACCTTCACTTGCACCGTAATCGCTTTACCCAGATAGCACACCAGATGATCTATCAAAGTTAATCTGAAAAATAATCCAAAAACGCTTGCTTTATTTTAGTAAGGAAAATATAATTTTAACAAAATGCACTCACAAACACATATGTTCTGTGAAAAGTTAATAATAAAAATTAATGTAAGTATTAAGCTTAGAATGTATTCAAGATGGATAAAACTGCAGTGTGTTCAACATTTTATTGAAATCGTTTCGGTAGTTCAGTATTGCACGAAAACAACAATAAAATCGTACCTGGTAGCAAGGTCATTTCCATAATTGACAGCGGCCAACATCTTCTGCGGCGGTATTTCGGTGACCATGCGTCTCAACAGCGATATCACCTACGAAGAAAATAATCATTCTTATCACCATAAGAGTATTTTGTTTTATATTACAGAAAACGCCTTAGTGGCTATCACACCACCCACGAGAAGATAGGGACGCTATTCATTGCGGCAACGCCAGAAAATAAAGATAGGTTAATTTTTTTTGTAACCCTTTTTATTTAATTAGTTTGAATAGTAATTATTTAATAAGGGTGTTACCTGACGCTGCACTCGTTCACTGCCAGTGTGCAGGAGCGCCAACAAGTCAGCCAACAGTTCGGTTTGTTGTGCCAAGTGTGCACGACCAACAGAGCTGCCACTTAAGGCGAGTAGCTGCAATTTTTTTCATTATCATTATCAATTATTAATGATCTATTAAAAAATAATATAACTGTTCAAATATTACATGTATGATTTATGATTAAAAATAGATTAAGGGACTTTTTCTCACGCACTCCCATTCGCTATCGGGTCATATATATTGTGTCGTATTTTTACTGCTTTTTTGTGTAACACGATATTTTTAATCTATTTATCATCACAAAATATAAATAAATTCGTTTTCTGCTGTCTGGCCCCTTATAGTCTTAGAGCTTTGAAACTACGCAAGGGTCTTTTTTAATAAATGAGTATGGATCGTCCATGCATAATATAGAAATATAATGATAGCTTTAATTGTAAACGCTGGCTGAACCCATAAATCAAAAAAATGTGCTACATTAATAAACACTTAAAAAGTTCTGCAAATAAAAATCGCAATGGTGTATGTTCTGCTCTTATTGATAACTCGCAATAACAATTTTTATTTTTCTATTTTTGCGACAAAAGAAAGGCTTATTTGTGAAGCTCCTTATCCAATAAGGTAGTTATCTTAAATGCATTGTGGATTTAAAATAGATCTATGTGACCATGAACATCATATAATTTAAACTAATATTTTGAACATATTATACTACGAAGATATGCATCCCTATAAATATAGCGCAAATTTAACTAAATACAGTCAAAAATTTACTAATTGATTGCATCTGATGTAAAACTGATTCCTATATAGGAGGTGCTCGGTCTCGGTGGTCCAGTGGTTAGAGCACACGGATTCTGATCCACAGGTCCGGGTTCAAATCCTGACACTGGCTCACACTAATGACTTTTCGAAATTGTTTTAGGAAGTTAAGTGTGATAAATATCGATGATTGAAAACTTTGTGCCCGGTATGGCAATAGGCTCGCCACCTATTCCATTTGGAACGTAAACATAACGGTGAGACGAGGCCTAACAGCTGCTGCCTTCGCCTTCGGGTAACAAAAGGCGTGAAGTTATGTTATGTTATGCTATTTGAAAACTGATTGATTACATGTTAGGTTATGGGCCCAGCACTGATGGGTAGAAAGTGTAGACGGTTATTAGGTGTCGTTATGCTCACCAGTGATAGCATCTCAAAGCAATAGTTGTCCTGTACGTGCGGCGTGTGTCGCGGCGGCATGTCGTCCCGCTCGGCCGCCTCGGCACACAGCAGCGCCGTCTCCCAGTCGTCACGCACACGCGCCGCCTCGCAACCGATCGCGCACACGATATGCGACATCACCTTAACATACGAACACAATATGTATTATATGAATAAAATTCAAGTGCTCGTTTGCAATATTGAAATAGGTGACTTATGAATATTAATATATACATATAATGTTCCAGATAATGGCACAGAAATGGCTGAACCGTTTTTGAGGATGTGATAAGAAGTAACTTGGGCAACGTTTTTTGAAAAAAACAAACAAACAAAGTCGTTTTGTAATGGATGCCACCGCGTCATGATTTGGATACAAAAATAAGTCTGAAACTTACACTGATCGTGGAACGAAATTAAACATGGTAGATTAGCGTGATATGTGATTCTATCTATTTAATAAAAGTATATTGTTTCTTAATATTATTTTCTAAATTGTGATTCTATACACATAAACTGACCTGTTTCTGTAATGAGGTTAGTTTATGTCCAGCGAACAGTATGCCCACGACATGCTCTCTGAGATCGGTGTCGTCAGTTGCGATGCAGTCTTCTGCGATAGCTGCAGCACCTTCTGCACCTGATTCACTACCGCTGCGATCCCACTCTAAAAGTTTGCCGAAGACCTGTACATATATAAATACATTAGTGATTTTATCGAACACAAATTATTGATTATTTTATTATTTATTTATTTTATACGGAGAGCGATGCGAATGATTGTGGATGGACACATTAGTAGAGGAAGGCCGAAAAAGAGATGGATTTACTTTTTCAAAGTTGATAAGAATATGAATGGAGTAAATGTAAATACGACGAGTGATAGAAGAGAATGGAAAAGGATGACATGTTGTGCCGACCCTACTTGAAGTGGGGCAAGGGCAGGAAAATGATGATCAACTGACTAATGCAAAAAGGCAATATCAAATGAGCTTTCAAAAGCTTTTCAAATATACATATATATGTTTTCTGAATGTAATGTTAGGAGCCTCAAAAGTCGACACGCGTGCATGAAAAGGGTTATGAAAGTCAACGAAGCGATTGAGGTGTGTAATAATCGTGCTTTATGGCGCTTTGTTCTCTCTGCCTACCCCACAAGGGATTTTCTGTATGTAAATATATTTTTATTACCTGTGACGTGAGCAGTCTGAACACACGTAATGTGTCAGTCTCCGCAAGCGCATGTAGTAGGTGCGTTTTGGACGTAGGCAGAGAGGCGGGGCTTCCCAGCACACGCACTTGACGTACACGCACAGCCGCCTCGGGACCGCGCAGTTCGCATCTGACACGCACGCATCCACTGCTAACTCCTGTACATCGCACAACTAACACTTATGTGATCACTTATTTCCAATAACATACGAAGGCCATGAAGGTACATAAACTAATTATTTATAGAAATGGACGCGAGAAAAAAAAAGGTACTTCTTTTTTAATACTCATACGTCAGCACATAAATTGTGTTTGTCTCAACGTCTCGAGTTATATTCCAATAGATGAGGAAAGGATTTCTTTCATTTTTTTTACGCGGATGAAACTGAGTATAGAAGCTGATATAAATTTTGGAATGGACATACTGGGCATCGTGTAACAGAGCCACGTGGCAGCTTTCGGGTCCACTTCAATGTCTTGCATGTGGAACATTTCGCTAGACGCACCGCTGTATAAGAACGACACTAACAGCGTTTTATTCTGTAACACGAATTAAAATAGAAATATATTATTATATTTGATTAAAAAACACACTTTAATAACATAAATAAAACAGGTTGTATGTTAATCCTCACCACAGTATCTCTGGTGTTGTCAATGTGTACACATACGATGTGTGGACGGTCCTCTGGTGTACCACCCGGGTATGACACTTGAATCCATTTGGCCTTGTTCCTGTCCTCATCGCCGGACTCCCAGAACGTCTCTGTACTACCGTCGGTCAACGCTCCCGCCATACCTTGGCGGGATGACACGGTTATATCGCACCAACCGGTCACGTCAGGACAGTTCCAAACAAAGTTATCCTATAAGGTAGATGATATAAATATACGTACCAGCATATAAAAAATAAGTGCCGTCGTTGTGATATATACATGTATTTAACATAACGTTAATACACTTAACATGATTTCACTCCTTTTTCTACCCGAAGGTGTAGGCAGCGGCTGGCAAGCCTCGCCTCGCCGTTATGTTTACGTCCCAAATGGAATAGGTAAAACTATCCCCATACCGCGCCGAGCACAAAGTTTGCAGTCATCGACACTTATCAGTCGGTCGGGTACTTGGTTGGAGCCAGGATTCGAACCCGCGACTTCTTGAATCAGAAGCAGGGTGCTCGACCACTGGACCACCGAGAAGATTCTAATAGAAGATTTGGGTACATTCACAGTTAACTATTAATGAATGTGGTCTGGCCTTAACGAATGCCACATGTCCAATAACTCATATAAATTGATTTATTCCTCTTCATTCTGTTAAAATGAAAAACTACAGTATGACATCGTATTAAAGGTCCGATAGAGAATTGCAATAAAAATAACACACGTTAAATATAATAATGTTAACAAACCAAGTCGTTATATCAAAAATCCAAAGTACCTTGTTAGTAAAGCTGTGATAGCTTTCGTGTATCGCTCCCAACATATCATCCTCGTAAGCACCGTCTTCGGCGTGTGATAAAATTTTGCTGATCACACTGAACACTTGTGATCTAATTCCGTGCAGCGTTAAAAGTACGTATTACACTTGTTATTGACGGACAAAAATACACAAATATACACGCACATTTCTTCTACATTTGATAAAAATGAAATGTTAAATATTGAAATTTTTGTAGAGCGAACTTATTTGAATGTATTAACTAGTGTTCGACCGTATGTGCAATTCTGGCGGAAGCCGAAGCCGATTAATCGACATTTACCAAAACCTTCAGCCGATGCCGAAGTCAGAAGACCTTGAGAAATGCTATAGTTATTTTAATCTCAGAATAAACTGTATATTCTGCGAGCTTTACAGATTCAGCACAAAGTATATATCTCAAACTTGTTTCGTCTTGTTTTGATTACTGATTGCGATGCGTTCGTACGGACTTACTATCTAGCTCTAGCATCCTCCAAAAAAAATAAAATATTAAAAATTCGTAAATCCAGCTTAGGCCGAAACTTTTTTGAATTTGAATTTCTCATTTTGAATTTGGTCAATGTGGCCGAAGCCGAAGTATTGGTTGAACACTAGTAATAACGAAGCAAGTTTTATAACACTAACAGCTTAATAAAAAACTAACAGTAGCTTACTATTGTTGGTTTTTAAGATTTTTAAATCAAACACATGATTAGCACTTTACCTTTTTTATATTAGCGCCATTTACCGAATATTGCTATTATTATAAGATCAAGACAGGTAAAATCGACAGGTGCTAAAACGAGTTGTTACCTATGCAAGAATGTTCTATCGTGAGGCGAGTAGTGAAGCGCCCAGCATCTAACAGCTTGAAGTGCAGCAGCGCTCGCAGGCGGTAGTGAAGGCGCCAGAGCACTGACGGATCCCAGAAATGCGTGGAATGCCATACGAGCTGATCGCGCCGACTGGCCACCCGGACATATGGCTGTAGCTGAAGCAGTAGGAATGACCGCGCGGACATTATCCGAACACGCATTCTGTAACATGAAACATATAATATCATTAGTATACAAACTGTACAGGTACCAGCCCTGAGTAAGGGATTATATCAGTCAAAATAAAACACCGTCTTGATAGGAGCAAGCCTATTATATTATAGAATCATACTGACTTACACTTACAATCTGATCGCTTTGTTATCGCGATCTAATTAGTGGTCACTTTTAACTAGCGACATCTAGTTATAATTTACATAACCAAAATGACCATACAGACTTTTATACAAACCTAACTTGTATCTTAACTTACATTAAACACAAACATAAGATAATATGATAGACAATGTTTTTTAGTCAATTGCACTTGTAATTTTTTCGTAGTTCATTACCTCTTTATTATCCTCCAAAGTAAGTGGTGGTGGTACAATGCGTGCAAACTTGTCCAATGCATTGCAGAACCACCACATCACGTCGTGGACGCACGTCGGCTGGGTCGCTGAACGTAACAGCCAATTCAACGCCTATTAAACATAAAACACAAGCGTACTTAACATATTAATATCCATATTAAAGAAATTTAAATATATAGATCAGCGATACAGAATATCAATTTTACACTGCAAAGAAGTATCCAAGTGCAACAAAACAATCAAATCAAGTTGCTCACCTCAAACGCATACTGCCTGACAGTGTTGATACGTATAGCGGCGTCCATCTTTTGTCTGTGCAAATGTAGATCACGCTTGGCTGTTATGAATGATATCACAGGACTATTCATGAGCGCCTCGGTGTCCAGCGGTGGTGGTTCGAACGCCGACACTGAACCCGCCCCAGTCCAGTCACCTACTCCGATCAGACGTCTGAGCGAAGCGCTAGGTTGGGCCAGCAGGGATGAACCAGCTGCTGTAATATTATTTCATTACAAATGAATAATGAATGATTAAAATACAGACTGAATCAGAAGAAGAAGAAGAAACGGCACCGAAGAGAAATTCGGTCCAACAGTTCATAAGTTATACTACATCATTCTCCTATGTAGGAACAACATGTCATCCTTTTGCATCATCTAAAATGTATATCTCGTTGTGTCCACTTCCTTCATACTACACTTTTATATAATCCCTCTCATTTCTTGCATTTTTCAACCGATTTTCATCCAAACTCATCACAAACCGATAATAATTTTATTATAATAGTAAACTTGTAAGAAAATAATCAATTATTACCAGATAGAGTGTCGAGATCTACGGGTGCACGTCTTGTTTGGGCAGGTCCAGCAGCGTTGGCTAGATCATTGCCACCGGTCTGACCCATTGACATGGAGCGATGTACACGTGACCACTGATTTACTACAGCCACATCCACACCGCCGAACCCCGATGTCTGATAATACAATTAGCATTACATAGTAAGTGCTTTGGTAATAGTAGAAAATGTGTTTCAGCGTAAGCTCTCATAATATCTATAATATTAAACAAAAAATTAACACTGACGAGCGGTGCGACTGGTGGTGGCGGATGTCGTCCCAGAGAATGGTATCTGGCTGCGTCCGAAGAGGCTACTGTTCGTGGTGCAGCACCAAATGATGGCAAACATTGAAACGGTGGTGCCGGTTGCCACAAGCTGCCGGGGGGAGTCGGGGGACTCCGCGACGCCTCATGCCAACCACATACGCTCATTGGCTCTGAAAGACAATGCAATAATATATGAAGATAGGATAATATATAAATATATTTTCAATGAATTTGCTTTAAGTTTATGCCAGCGAATAGTAATCAAAGAAATATGTTAACATTTACCTGAATTTGTGAGTGGCGCAAGGTCCAATAGGAAAACAGCGTTTTCCTTCATTGTTTGATGATCCAAGAGTATAGGTTCATAATCAATATGAGAGACCATTTCCGAGAGCACTTTAGATCTCCTCTGCCGAATAGATGATGCTGCCTTCATTGCTTTCTCATAGCACTTCTCGCAGAATATGTAATACAGCTGACACCCTGAACCATGCGATGCTAATTAACGTTTTATAAAAGAGAATTGTATTATAATTAATTTTTGGTGAGATTTCTATATTAAGTTGTAAAGACACAACACCCGATTAATAAAGTATGCCTTACATAAAGTAGTTCAACATTTTTTAAGACTGCTTTCATTAGTTCATTAAACTTGATCTAGAGTCCATGACTAAAATGAGTAGAGATACCTTGAGCGAGTTGTCCGCAAGCTAATACAGGCACATCGTTAGGTGGTGGATCCTGCATGTGATAAGTACCGCTTCGGTCATATCCTTTGGTGGTTGGAGCGCCGCAGCCTGGATGCGAGTGTCGCATGTGAGCGACAACTGGCGGTGGTACACTAGCGCCGCCACACAAGTCACAACGAACTAAAAGTGAACACTTCTTTTCATGGGCGTGTGTTTATGAGTCATTTTTATGGTCGTAAGTAAATTTGAGTTTCTTTTTTTTCAATTTTCAATATATTTTTATGACTTAAAAACTATTGCTAATTATCAATATATTTGAATGTATATGTAACGTTAAATTGCAAATTAAAGTGGATACATTTTATACTTTTAAATTAGTAGTATGCAATGTTGCCGTAGAAGATACCTGTATACGGTGTGCTGCCAAGTCGCATTTCTCTCTTCTTACGAATTCCGCTATTCGAGCGGGCGGATTCTTCATTTTCATTCTTCTCGGTTATCTCCTTTTTTCTGTAATATAAAGGAAAGTGTGCCCCAAGAGGCGATTCATTGTTAGAATAGTGTTCCGCAATCATAATATAAGTAGTGGTTATTAGCTCTTAAGTCAATAGCAAAATATTACATTAGAGTACTACTTACTTGCCGGTAGCGGCAGACAGTTGCTCTGCGTCATTTAAAGCATCCCAAAGAGCCACTAGCGCGCGCAGTGCTGGCGGCAAGACATTCACCACGGACGGCGATGAAGCTGGAGCATCACGGGTCAATTGAATGCTTAAATCTCTTAGTACGAGAGTGTGTGGTTAAATGTTTCACATCCCCATAAGAAGTAGGACTACTATGACACTAGTGTTTCGATATAAAATCAGACAGACATTCATGAGACGTCCTATACTTCATTCTATTTTTATTATTTTCAGGGTATCGGTTCTAGTAATGATAAAATCTGCTACGAAATATACATATAATAACATAGTGGGAAAGTTGAAACTGTACATTGAATATATTTTTAGAATACTTGGGACATGATCTACAATCGATACCGAACCCAAAAATATGGTATTTAGAGTTTTTGTCTGTTCGTCTGTATGTTGGTTACAGATAAACTCTAAAAGTACTGCATGCTTTTATGTCCAATTTAACCAATTTTGCATAAATATAGCCAAGAGGTCGGGTTAACACAGAGGCCAAATCTTGCTCACGCTATCACTAATTGGGGGTGAGCAATGAACCCTTATAATGGCACAGGTAGTTTTGCTTTCCACGCAGACAAAGTTGCGGGCAAAGCTGGTAGATAATATGCCACGAGCCATTGGAGAGACAACATATACACATACACTAGAGTCATACAGTCATCAATGAACTTGATAATTCAAAAGTCTTGTGACACTTCCCCCTATGTTTTACGGATTACCCAGGATTTTTCAATGTTTAAGTTTAATACAATTTCTAGCATAAAAACCTGTAACAGTTTGAACTTCCTCCTCGCGTATCGGCATGTCGATATCAGTTTTGCACATGCGACTGACAGTTGCCTCGACGCCTGATCTCGTCAACGCTTCCAATGTGGATGGATGGAGTCGCAGATAATGACCTATGAAATAGTAAATAAGTATGTAGGAATAAATTTAGAACTGCATATCAAGAAAATTTTCAATTCTTTGGTGTGGTGAAGACATAAAACGAAGAAATTCAGTTAATACTATCTTTAAAATAATATAATTACCAGCATTAGAGACTTCAACAGAATGTCTTTGATTTCTGTCTGGCGCGAAGTCGTGAGGGGGTCTGGTGACGACGCGGGCGCCCTGCTTCGGTAGCTGAGGGTGGAATTTTAGAAACGCTGCACACGCTATAGCGTCGTGTACAATTCCTGAAATTAACAACAAATTAAGAATATTTATTTACGAACTTACCAATATATTGTTATTGTGTATATATGAGATATCTAACACAGTATAGCTGCGGTTCGAACCTATTGGCATACACCGGGCAAAAAGTTGTCAGTCGATATTTAATAATATTTATCACAGTTAACGTCTGAAAAAAATTTGAGTCCGGAATCGATCACACGACTAAATGTTAAATGAATAAAGTACCTTCGTGCCAAAGTAGCGCAGCGAATATTCCTCTGAGACACTCAGCTTGTGCGGGACTGAGCGCAGGTTTACGCGGCGGGGGCGGAGCAGGGGCGGCGCGTGCGGGGAGGGGCGGGGGCGGCGAGCACGCCCGCTTACACGTGCGACCTCGCGACACGCGCTCGCGTACGGAACTTCTTGGACTCACACCCTCCTGGTAATGTATTTTGTACATGATACTTATATATATACGGAATTATATTTCCTTACGTAGATCTCATCTCATAAAGAATCATTCTTTAAATGTACTTATATCATTATATTTAAGTTCTTGGTGACCGTTACAGCATCTGTCCATATTGTAGCAACTGCTGTCCATAGGGTACTTATACGTAATAAAATGGGTAATGGTAATCTAGTATCTCTAAATTAAGGAAAAATGTCGCTTTCCTTTGCGTAAATCATATAGCATGATGTAAGGGATTATAAAACCATTCTGTCACAACACACGCACATTCACCGCACAATATCGCCAATTTGTGTATATAATTATCGCCTGTATATAATGTTGTTCATTCGTACAGGTACCTGAGTGCCTATGTATAATGGCAGGGCAGGTTCACCGCCATGCCTATCGGGTGATGTCTGTGTGCCTGTTTGTGCGAGTCTACTGGTCCTCTGCTCGTCAGGATTGGGTTCAGTGTCGATTTCAGTCTAAAATAATCACATTTTATAACATATCTCAAGTCTGGTCTATCTAGTCTACTTTTAGTTTCTTTTGCGCATATCTACAGAGATATTCAACAAGTACAATACTAATAAGATACTTGGGTATGATTGTGTAACTTCACGCCTTTTTAACACTAATAGTGGCGGCAGTTATGCCTCAACTGGATGAATTTTTAGATCCCACATGCAATATGTGTATAGCAAGTAATGACTATATGCCAATATTTGCCATAGATAGAGCACAATTTGGTCTGTTTTTCATCACACTTTGTTTCCGAAAATAGACTTCCTGATTCAGAAGTATCACCACCGAACCGAGACGAATTTGTATTGAATGTAAAAATAATATTAATGTTTTGTATTTTTCTAAATTGGTACAACATTAATTATTCTTTAGCACTGTTGTTACAAAACTTTGCTCGTCCATATTAATAACTGAAGTCCTTCCTTCCTTATCGGCTTCCTTTGAATTCATAGTCTTTGAGGTTAGGAATACGATTAGGTTCTTGTCAGTGTACAAACTCCACTCGAAAGAGAGACATAGCAACTCTGCTCACTAAGCAGACATAGAGGCACGGATATGAATAAAATTCAAAGAACCACTTGATGCAATGTGATACAAATTACCGAAAATATAATTAGGTACAATGCATAAGCACTAACATCCTGATTGAGAGCCATACAATGTAACCAAAAGATAAACAAACCAACTAATGGATATTTTAAACGTTCAGTGAATTTTGGTACCTATAAATAAGCTCTTAATTGCTAAAATAGTTGTGCCTCAAAATAGTAGACGTCTAGACGAGTTCTTTGTCACACCCAAGTTACATTCTGTTAAGGCACCGATAATTTGAAATAAATTTCGAAAATATATCCGTAAAATCCATATTTACCGGGGTCCATATTTAACCCTTGGGTGGTCTTAAGAATGTGAAATAATATTTTGATTAACTAATATAAATACTTAAAGTACAATACAAAATTCAAATTCAAATTCAAAATACGTTGCAAAAAAAAATATTTGAGCTTTAATTATCGTAAATTTATGATACAATTAGTCACAAAAGTTCACACATATGATCTCCATTAAAAAATATAGCACTATAGAAAATATTGTTTTGACCTCTGTTTCCAGAATTAAACCACTCAAAGTTTGCACAAGATTCCACAAACCATGGCAAATTAAAATTGATCATCACATAAATACAGCTCTTTTCAATTGCAGATTTTTGGTAAAACTATTATTACATACCTTCAAAACGGCTCGCACTGAACGAAATCTGTTTATTTTTGAAAAATATGAATGACTGATTCAAGAGTATATTGAATGTTTTAGTAAAGTTTTTATATAAATAATGATTACACAATCACCTCTGGTATAGTGTTGACGTCTCTGAAGTTGTCGCTGGACCTCCGCTTGAGGGGAGAACACCATTCGTCGCTGTTACCGTTATTTCGACGTTGCAAGCGTCTGTTGATAAAGTCACATACAATTAAACTTAAAATATGGTATGTGACTTTTTCCAACTTAACCGGTGAAATACCACGACGATGAGATCGACGTAAAATGGCTCATGCCGCGTTTCGTTCGGTAAGGGAGGTACCCGGAGGCCCACCATACTTTTCCCCATCTTTTCCTATCCTACCCCCTTAAAGGTCGGCAACGCAACTGTAACACTATATGTGTTGCAGGTGTCCATCTGCGTCGCTGGTCACTTACCATAAGGTGACACGCCTGCTCGTTTGCCCTCCTATCCTATGAAAAAATCACTTCTACTTATGAATTTATTCTATGCTTTATCTCTCTTTCTGCATTATCTTCAAAATTTGATCATTGAGTAATGTCTCGATCATCATTATTATGAATTTGGTATTGGCGATTGCCACACTTGCCATTTATGCTCAGAAGTTTTTTGATTTACAAAACTAGTTAAAGTTGTCTATTAAAACTTACTTTGGTGATGATGTAGAACTAAGTGAATCTGTCCGAATGATTCTGCCACGTTTGCTCGGCTCCATTGCACCATATAAGAATGGTGTAACTTCACTCTGCAATATTTTTAAAATATGACGTGGTAAACAGTGGTAGAGCCACGCAGATTGCTGCATGAATGGGCCGGCTCGACCGGTGAAATGTCACGACCTCTCATTATATCGAGATCAATTGGCACATGGCCCATTTCGTTGAGAGAGGTGTCCGAAGGCCGACCCGCCTTTCACCATCCCACTCCCTTAAAGGTGTACAATGCAACTGTAACACTTTCTGGGTTGCAAAATTTACGTCCCAAATGTCGGTGTTCGTATCTACTGTTAGATGTATCCATGGCCGTAATCATGTCAGACACAGATATTTCTTACTTATAGCTTCATTAAAACATGTCGAACAGTCATTTGTGTGTGCCGGGATTCGAACACGAGGCATCTTGATTCAGTAGCGAGGTGCTCGACCTCCAGACCGTTGAGACAAAGACCCTTTAACTCGATATGACCTTGCTTATGTTTCTTCTCTGCGTTCTGTGACTGACACATATCTATATTCTCTGACTTAACTACTCTGTGTCTTCTGTGTGGTTTACAAATGCAAATTACGGGACACTATTAGAATATGTAATGAATATATATAAAATAGTATAAGTAAGGGGCGTCCATAAACTACGTTAGGTGTTTAATGGGGGGAGAGGGTCAAATCTCATCAATCTTATACTGAAAATGTTTAAACATCTCACGTAATTTATGGACGGCCGTAATTTAAGTAAATCTTGTATATTATATTCTACTATCTTCAGAATTTAAAAAAATCATTAATATAATGTCATCAAGCCTGAACGTCCAGTTCTCGTTCCAGAACTGGACGTCAAGCCTAAACGGGGCGACAGGATTGATTATGTAACGTTGTTCTGGAGACTATTCTTGTGAATGATGTAACCGTGAGGTGGTGGTTCTTCAGCGATGGTGGATGAGTTGATGGTCGATCAATTAAAGACGTAATTACGATCTTGTCAACTTTTATTTGACTGTCAGTCACTGACGCCAATAAAAGCCACAAGTTTTCTAAAATTAAGACTAATTTGTTAAAATATGAATTTAAAATTTTCAAATATTTGTCGAGTTCTGGGACCATGGTATGGTTTAAGTACGTCACAATCGGCACACGGTATCAAGTTCTGGGCAGAGATCGCGAGCGAGTATGTACCTACTCAGCCAATGAATTTAAGTCTGTAATTTAATGTCTACCAAGAACTTACATCACTCATCAACTCTTCGTGTGCCAATGGAAATCTTCTGTCATCAATACAACTTATTTCTGTAACAAAATATTATGATTTATTTTATTTATACTGATTAATTTATTATTATTTTTATAATGGACAATTGTTCAATTAAAATGATTTTAAAAAATATTATGAGAGAGCCTCCATTTTTCCATTATACTTTTCGACTTTGGCAAAATAGAATCTTTTACGCCTCTGCAGCGATAAAACAAGAATCTATCCAAGTACTACTACTAAGTGTCATCCCTGGAGAATCAACAGGACCTAATTATAATGTACGAAGCGCAGAACAGTCTGTCCCATCTATAGGATTATCTGCAGAAGAAGTTGAATCACGTTTTGAATTAAGCAAACAAACGTACTTTACATAATAATATTATATTTACCTTCGAGACCTTCGCCGTCATCCTCCTGTGTCCAGTTCTGCATTTCACCTTGCCCGTCACTGTACCCGCTCCAGACTCCCGTAAATTCCTGATCAACAAAAACACACAAAAAAATTGTTATCATCAGTCATTATTTTTTATCACACATAACTTCCGAAAACAATTGATGTGAGCCCGGAATGGATGCCGCGACATCTAATTTAGAAGCGGGGAGCTCGACCACTGGACCACCGAGACGAAATTACTCAGTTACTTTTGTATTGTATGACTGCTTAGTCAGTCTTGCAACGTAAAATTTCATTATTTCCACCCGTCCAAACCATGCCGTTCTTTAGTAAATATAAATTAAATTTTAAAGGAAATTGAAATATTGACAATAATGGTACCCGTGGCGGCGTGGTAGGCTCTACAGGCACTAGCAACGACCGGTCCAAATGTCTGTGGTGCTGTATACACCACGCCACTTCAGCGCAGTCCGTATATGCTTGCAATGATTCCGCGTCAAGGCGCACCCAAGTACCATCTTTATTCACCACCTGTGGATGGACACGTCTTTAGTTTTGTTGCACCCTCACGGCCTTTATACTCGCAATAGTAGACAGACTTGTATTTTATCTTCAAATGAAATATTTGGTCTCATGATGGCAATATTTACGAGTACATCGGAATTTTCCTTTTCCCCAAATATCAAATTAATATGAAATATATTGGTTTCAGTTTTCATTTGAACTCGGGACATGGCAAACAAAAGCTTCAGAGCCAAACGAGACGATGATTTTTAAATTTGAACTATTTTAATATAAGTCTAAACAATTGATAACAAACACTATTCCTATGATAATCTCTTTAAAACGAAGCTTCACTTCCTCTTAAATTTTCACTCTCACTTCTTAAACTGGAGCAAAACGCCGATGTTCTACAAAATGGACTGAAGAAAGTCGGGGATTAAATATGTAGGTACTTGCAGTGCAAGTGCTCATTAACCATTGAGGCGTTCCCAATTCATTCTTCACCAAGTACTACCAAGTGTTGCAAACGAGAGAAATAAAATGAATTAATTACTTCTTCAACAAAAGAGATGTTGGCACCGGGCGGCACTCGACCGACTTCTTCTGATTGCAAGCTTGGACTGGCTCTAACACGCAGTCCTGCGCTAAAGTCTGCTTCGAATCGCAACAGCTTGCTCGGCGGTGTTGAGGGCAGAGTACCACCAGCTTGAACTGCCCGATCCGATGGACCCTCAACCACACTCTCCACCACCTCTATAGTAAGCTCCTGTAGATATAATTGATTTTTATATTACGGAAACTAGAGCTAGAGAAACTTGATCAGTAATAATCGCATAAAACTTTCAACTGTCCAAATTAATTTTACCTACTGTTTCCGAAGAAGACTGAAAAATATCTTATACCTGGGTAGTTGGCTGATCGTCGAGTGTACAGCGGAATATATATGTGCCGGCGAAACGTGGTGTCCAATTTGCCACATACCCACCATCGGGTTGACATCGCACGACCAAACGTTCAGCGGGAATCAACCCACTTTGAGGGAATGTACTTCCTGCACCGTCTATATCGCACCAAGATTCGTTTGCCAGACGCAACTCTTCGAAAGAGAAGTTCTGAAAGGCCTGTCGTGGACAACAATTGCATTGAGACATTAATATTGAGACATTAATTAATTAACCGCTGAAATACTTCGACCGCTCAGAAGATCGTCGAGGTGTCCATGGGCGGCGCTGATCACTTAACATCAGGTGACACACATGCTCGTTTGCACTCCTATCCCATAAAAAACTACATCGAATGTATCTAGATAGATGATCGAGTCTGCATCACCAACTGTAAGGTCCGTACCGTTAATTTAATATGCAAAAGCTACTTTTGAAAGTTATAATTACAACAGCTGCACTTTCAAAGTTACTTTGCTAGTTACATAATATAGTTCTTAAACGAACATAATAATAACAAAGGTTGATTGAAAATTGAAACACAATCTTGGTTTATGGATTTACTACTAGCTGCCGCCCGCTACGTTGCTTGTGTTTTCTTTTATTTTACTTTATTACTTACTAAAATACAACATACAACTAAAATGTACTCTATAAGAGTTAACGCGCGACTTTGCGCGACTTTGTTCATCATCATTATATAGTATAAAACAAAGTCACTTTCCGCTGTCTGTCCCCTTATATGCTCATATCTTTAAAAATACGCAACAGATTTTGATGCGTTTTTTAATAGTTAGAGGGTGTCATCATATATTAATTAAAGATCAAAACCACCCGTTTTTATCTTTAATTAACATATGATGCTGTTAAGAAAAAGTGATATTTTTTGAGATTTAGCATTTTAATTGCAAACGCTAGCTGAAACCTATGTGATAGATCAAAACAATGTTCAAAATATATTAAACACCTTCAAAAGGTCAACAAAAAAGTCTGCGCCGGCATATGTCTATTTCTTAGGGATAACGCACAATGACCATTTTTATAATTTTACTTTTTATGAGAAATAATGGCTTATTTACGAAGCGATTTTAAACATTACATCATTTCATCCAATTAAGTATCTTAAATAGATTGTGCATGTAATATACATGGCCCTTTACAGCATGCAATTTAAATGAATATTTTCGAAGATATTGCAGTATTAACATTGTGGGACAGCAGTTATTACTTTTAATGCGGAACAAAG
Organism: Euproctis similis; assembly: GCA_905147225.2. NCBI lineage: Eukaryota > Metazoa > Arthropoda > Insecta > Lepidoptera > Erebidae > Euproctis > Euproctis similis. The sequence goes on from LR990107.1 coordinate 9,682,190, forward strand.
TTCGCCGGGTCAGCTAGTATATGTATATACCCAAACACAACCTACATATAGCTGAAGTGAGAATTACCTATATAAGGGCTTGCAATAAATAAAATACATAAGTATTAAACAAAATCTGTAAAATTCAGAAGGGAAATCCAAATTTATTTTTTTACTGTATCGACCTCATAAAAAAAATTTTTGCGATACACAAACCAACACACAGACAATTGGCCACAGTGAGAAATAATAAAAACTGTTGAAATGGCTTTTGTTACTCCAATAGAGAACCTCACATTAGTTTTCTTCAATATCTCCGCTGTACACGAATCGGCTTTTACAATTTTTATAGTTTGCCTGATTCGCTTTTGTACTTTTTTGTCATTGATTTTAAAAAATGTATTCCAGTAATATCATGCTCATTGATTGCTAACGCCAAGGTAAGTGTGCAACATAAAAAACAATAAAATGGAAGATTTTTCCACAGAAGATGAGATCTTTTTATTATCATTTTCAAGAATTCAAATTATAACCTTAAACATAAACAGAACAGGCGCATACCACTAATAAACATTTGGCGAGTAAAGAAAAATCGATTAAAGCAATGTCCACTTACACTTAATAACTTGGCACCTATATATACGTAGATTAAAAAATTAAGTAATATTTAAATTTTTCACACTTTCTTACATTTCATAAAATAAATAAATCAGTAAAATCGAATATGAATATAATGTCATGTAAGGGAGCATTACTAATTGGAAATTTTTCAAACTGTCTCAAAGAAAATAAATTAAAATAATGAATAATATATACAAATTAAAATTTTATAAATTTGGCAAGATATACCTTCATCATGGTGATAGCATGGAAACGCATCGTGTCCTTCACTGTGGGTTGGTACTTCATGTTAGGTATGCTAGCTCGGTAGCCCTCACCCTGCCAGGAATTACTCTGCCCAACACCAATATCCAACCGCTGGACCACTACCTGATAGAAATAACTATGTAAATATATTTTTCGGAAACCACTTCCAATTGACTATTATTCTTTTGTTCTTATTATATTCACGACAGTATTTTGGTTAAAACAACCGCTAAATATACTGTACTGAGGTATAATACATAATTTCAAGCCAAGTCCCTTACAGAGTAGACAGAGAAAACAGGACAGCGCCATAAGGCACAATTCACACACACTTCACATACACTCAATCGCTTCTTTGACTCTCATAATCTTAAGTCTTGTCACCTTCCTTAATTACTCGTTCAATTTGGTAATTGAAAGTGTGGTATGATAAGCGCTATATTAAATGCCTTTGCCTTCTGTCCTATTAGTAATAGCGTGACGATATATAACTTTCGTTGATACTTTACATACATCAGGAACATCTCTCACTCAGTGACATTGATTACAAATAACTTATTGAATGTATTTCGAGAAAAGTCATTGATTTTATGACAAAACAACATAATATAACTTCACGCCTTTTACTACCCAAAGGTGTAAGTGTAAAGCCACCGTTATGTTTACGTCCCAAATGGAATAGGTGGCAAATTGGCGAACCAACTGCCATACCGGCCTCAAATTTATTCGGTCATCGATATTTATCACACATAACTTTCAAAAGTGATTTTCGAAAAGTCATTGGTGTGGGCCAGGATTCGAACCAGCTACATCATGATTCAGAAGCGGGGTGCTTGACAACTGGACAAGCGAGACGACTCTTCGCCGAGATGTGAGCCAATATTAGAGACCTAGTGTTATTGATTCACTTGAGTCTCTATCTGGATGCAGAAGCTAGGTGCTCGACCTCCAGACCTGCGACACTACAATTTTAAATGTATTTATATTTAAAACTTCCATTCTCCATGACCCAGTTCCAGATTTTCAGACCTTCAAATACAAACTTACCCTTTAAAATATAACAACAACAGGTTCGCCGTGTACATTTCTGTAATACACAAAATTTAATTCTGGATCGAGAATAATTATAGCCAATGGACATTATGACGGGAAGTTTCCACAACACATTTATTTGGACAACTAGAGGGCGACGTGGATATTGTATTCGAACATTATTTGTTTTATTTATAGCATCACTAGGGTTCATCCCCGAGAACTCTCGGGTCGAGAATTCCCGGGAAATCGTTGGGCTTTGTTTCCGGGTAATCAAGCTCGAGAAAAGTCGAGAGCTCGAGAAATTATAAATAATATTACTCAAATGTTATTTTCTTTCAATAAATACGTGAATTTGTGATATTAACGCTTTCTTTCACGTTATTTTTTTTTGTTTATTAGAAGTTATTTTCGTATAAAAGTTTTTAGTTGATTTCTTTCGAAAGAATCAGCTGAAATGGTGCTGTCATTTTAACTAAGCGTCTGATATTATTTCAATACTAGCTGACCCGGCGAACTTTGTTACGCCTCGGAAGCAATGAATCAATAAAAAAAGTATTACTGCCAAGAAATGTCCCGTCATAATTGGTTCAGCCATTTGAGAGATTACCCGAAAGAAACAGATAGACGGACCAAAAATGTAAAAAAATTAAATATATTTTAGTTTAGCTTAGTTTTAACAGTCTCGGTGGTCCAGCGGTAGAGCACACGGCTTCTGATCCAGAGGTCCTAATTCGAATCCTGACACTGGCTCACACCAATGACTTTTCGAAATTATTTTCGGAAGTTTAGTGTGATAAATATCGATGACTGTAAACTTTGTGCCCGGTATGGCAATAGGTTCGCCACCTATTCCATTTGGGACGTAAACATAACGGCGAGACGAGGCTTAACAGCCGCTGCCTACACCTTCGGGTAACACAAGGCGTGAAGTTATGTTATGTTATATTTTAGTGGATGTACCGTGAAAATAAACATGTGAATGTAATAGAAAGCAACTATTTCAATATTACAAACTAATATTTCAATTTTATTTATATGTAAATCTCGGTGGCCCCGCTCCTAGTTCGATCCCGTGGGTTCGACTCCGGACTCACAACAATGATTACTCAGATTTTTTTTCGGACGTTTTGATGTGTGATTAATATCGATGACTGACAACTTCGTTCCCGGTGTAGGGTAATAGGTTCACCACCCATTCCATTTGAGACGTATTGAAACGCTTCTTCGAGTCGAGGCTTTAACGACCGCTGCCTACATCTTAGGGTAGAAAAGAGCGTGAAGTTATACTTTTGTTTGAAAGGAAAACCACTCAGTTGTTGACGTTATTGGAACCAAATAATATGAGAAAACGTTAGTAAATGTAAATCTCTCGACAACCCGAGAAGACCCGAGAAATTAGCCTTAAGAATTCTCGCGACCCGAACCTTAAGCATCACCTATTAATACTCCCATATGTATTATCAAACCGGGTAACAAAATATTTCCCGTTTCTGTTTTAAAATAATCTTTATACGAAAAAAATAAATAGTGAGACCATGTACGGTAAAGCCTTTTAACTTGTACTGAGCAGTTGAGGAAGTAAAGATTACGGTTACGGTACATTATTATTTAATAAATTATTAATGCAAGTGTAACACCAATTTTAAACAGCAATCGACACGAGATAAGACCAAGATAAAGGATATAATGTAACAATACTCTAATAATCCATTGGTTTATGATTTGTGGTCAGTTTTAGAGAGTACGGCTTGCTCTAAACGTCATAATAATTTAGAGTCCCTAAAACAATCCATACGATTGGCAGTGAAAAATTTTCCCATGGAAAGAGTGCGTGTTTCTATTGATAACTGGCCTCAACATTTAAAGGCCTGTATTGCAGCCAATGGAGACCACTTCGAATAAGCTTTATATATTTTATATCGTTTTATATTTATGTATTAAAGTAACACACTGTAAAAGTAATAAATGTTATTTGCAATTAAAAAAAAATTTTTTTCTTTGTTACAATATTTAAGGCATGACTAACTATACATATCGTCACGCCAAACCGGGGGTAGGCAGAGAGCACGGAGCGCCATAAGGCACGATTCTTACACACCTCACTCGCTTCATTGACTTTCATAACTCCTTTGATGCACGCACGTTGATTTTGGAGGCTCCTAACATCACCTTCCTCCAGTACACGTTCTATTTGGTCATGGAATGTGTGTCTAGGCCGTCCTCGACTCCTACATCCATCCATGCTTTTGCATTGTATATCAGCTTAGTCAATCTTGCATCATCCATTCCTTCTACAGGTCCGAACCATCGGAGCATGCCCTTTCTTATCATCGTCATGATATGTGATCATCTGACAATAATTATTATTATTTGGTAATGTATTACATAAATGAATTAAAACTTGTTAAGCGTGGTGTAGGTACATGAATGCATACAGAGAGAGTGTTTGTTCATATTGAAGTTTGAACAGACATAACTCGGAGCTTTAGAAAGCTGCGTGCATTGAGAACTTTTTATACGGATGCTTGATACATCCAATACATTATTACATAATACTACATAAGATAACTTCACGCCCCTTTCTACCCGAAGATGTAAGCAGTGGCATTTAAGTCTCGACTCGTCGTTATGTTTACGTACCAAATGGAATATGTGACGAGCCTATTGCCATACCGAGCACAAAGTTTTCAGTCATCGATGTTAATTACACATAACTTTCGAAGTTAATGTCTAAGGGCCGTAAGATCAATCATAGTTAAAACTGTCGATTTTCTAAACTATAGTCAATTTTAATCTAGAGTTTAAACCTGCCTCGTAAGATCAACAGCGAAATGGACATAGATTACGTAAACTAAGTTTAGTTTTCGACAGATGGCAACATTTGGTTATTTAATGTCCATATTTCGCTCATCATTCACTCTTTTGTACATTGTCTGTGGCATATTTCGTGAAAAAACTCTTTTTCTCTTTCTTTTATGAAGTTTTATAGTGTGACCATAGATTTAAGAAAAATAGATCGGCAATAGTCACCCAAACAACGTGACCAAAAATGGGTTGTTAATGTGTGAGTGACTTACGGGGCTCGTGGCGCATTGGTAAAACAACCGGCTGCAGCACTGAGGTCGGGGGTTCGATTTTCACCAGAGCACAAATATTTATGACAAACATTAATATTTGTGCAGCGTCTGGGTGTTTTTCTGTGTATTATAAGTATGTATTTACAAAAGAAAAGTATATATATATATATATATATAGATATATAAGTATATATATCGTTATCTAGTATCCACAGCACAAGCATTTAGTTGCTTAGTTTGGAACTGGAGGGCCCTGTGTGATTTGTGTCCAAGATATTATTATTATTATCAATGTGTTCGTAAAAAGCGCTTCAAAACGTTAACTTTTACAAAGTTAATGTTCATGTGTGGAAATGTAAATCAAATATACGCAGTTCCCAAAATCTAATATAAGCGGTTGCGCTGTCAGTGATTCGATGCTATTAGTAAATTTTTCCTGACATGTGCCATCTATTGTAGTCTATGCTAAATCTATGTATGAACCCACAATCGTTGTGTCAGATGTCAGCTGATAAACGACCGCCATTTTTAAACTAGGCAGGATAACGGTTTAAACGGCAAAATCTCCTGGTGTAAGCTTAACTATAGTTTAAACTGTTATTGGAGGTTTATCTAGCATTGATCTTACAAAATAAACGACCGATGAGGTTTAAACTAGATAAAATAGTTTAAACTGTGATTGATCTTACGGGCCTAAAAGTCATTGGTGTGTGCAAGGATTCGAATCCGCGACCTCTGGATTCAGAAACCGCGTGCTCGACCACCGGACCACCGAGACTATTACGTAATACTGTTTATTATTTAACTATTAAATAATATGTATTGAATTTTCTCCAGCAGTTCGTCATATTAGTCTCTATAATGAATATAAACAAAGTTGATTGAATGTAAGAATCATGGCAAAAAATCTGAAGAGGTTTTTTTAGTGCCATTACGTCCAATTTAGACGGCAATTGTGAAAGTACAATTTGCGAATGTTATCAATCGTAATGGTGATAATCATATTTACATGAAGCCGAAGGTCGCCATATTTGGATCCTGTGGAAATTAACAAATTTACCTACACGCGGTTACCAGGCTCGGCTAGAATTGTGTAAAAAAAAAAAATGGTAATTGGACAAGCTCGTTTGTTAAAGTTAATTAAATCCATGCTATACTAATCACTCATACATGATAAATAAATAATGGCACGGTTTAATTGGGTGCTAATAATTGCTATGATTTTTTTGTTCCCTGTTTATAAGTCGATGTTATATTGTAGCGGAGATATTGTATTTTACGATGCACTGCATTTGAAAATTATTTCATCATCATTATTAAATAACAATATAGTCTGGAAACTAGAGCGGACAAGATCGCAAGTACGAGGAATTTATTGGGAATTCGCAGGCTTTCTGGGTAGGTACTTAAGGATACTCGCGATCTAAGGTAACAACAAAATATAACATAAATTCACGCCTTTTCCAATCCGAAGGTGAAGACAGCGGCTGTTAGGCCTCGTCTCTCCGTTATGTTTACATCCCAAATGGTGGCGAAGCTATTGCCATACCAGGCTCGCATTTTTTATTTCAGTCATCAGTATTTATCACATATAACTTCCGAAAATAAATTGGAAAAGTCATTAGTGTTGGCCAGGATTCGAAACCTTCCTTGATTCAGAAGCGGGACGATTTAAGGTAACTGTAAGATATTCATTTTCTTTCAAACTTACTTTTACAATAAGTGGTTGAAAATTTAAAACATACTAACAGAATAAAAAGGTCTATTTATCTAGTTAAGACAATTATGATACTGCAAGGGTTTCGTAGGTGTCAACTGGACTAGTCTGCCAAATACCGAAAAAGGATATAACAAAAAGAATGTATAGATATGCCATAAAATGAATAGAACCGACATAATTGTCGTGGGCCAGCTGTTATTCAACTATATTATTATCTGACATTGCAGCTGCCATATTCTATGTTCGCGAGTCAATAACAACCAAACAAATGTTCACGTGGCGCAATTCTCTCGTCCCCCATTCTCTTGTCACAATCCTCTCTCTCAACTAGTGTCAAATGTGAAATTAGGCTCGTCCATAATAGACAATAAAGTAGAGCCTCATTTAAAACTTCATAATATATTAATATTCCATGACCAAAAAGAACGTATTCAGAAGGAAGATGATGTTAGGAGCATCAAAAATCGACGCGCATGCATAAAAGGAATTATGAAACTCAACGAAGCGATTGCGGTGTGTAAGAATCGTGCCTTATGGTGCTCCGTTCTCTCTGTCTACCACGCAAGGGATTTGCCGTGAAGTTATGTATGTATATATGTAATAACTTCAATAACACCTCTATTGGTCACAATTGCTTAAACAGTCCCGGTGGCGCAGTGGGCGAGCGCACGGCCTCTTTTCCAGAGGTCCGGGGTTCGATTCCAGACACTGGCTCACACCAATGACTTTTCGAAATTGTTTTCGTAAGATAAGTGTGATAAATACCGATGACTAACAAACTTTGTGCCCGGTATGGCAATAGGTTCGCCACCTATTCCATTTGGGACGTAAACATAACGGCGAGACGAGGCTTAACAGCCGCTGCCTACACCTTCGGGTAACAAAAGGCGTGAAGTTATGTTTATGTATGTATCTAACTTCAATAACACCTCTATTGGTCACAATTGCTGAACTATAATTTAAATCACTAAATTGAACGTATCCCTGAGGAAGGTGTTGTCAGGAGCCTTAAACCGCCGAGAAAGAAGAGAAACGAGTGAGGTGTATAAAAATCGTTTATGGCGCTCGATCTCTCCTCCGGTGTGAAGTTACTTCGGCTTCGGCTTCGGCCACCTTCAGCCAAAAATCCATCTTCGGTGAGATGTTCGACTTCGGCCGGATTCTAGGCCGAAGCCGAAGGTCCTGCCGAAGGTTCGAAAACAGCCGGAATTAAACGAACTGTTACGAAAGAGTGAGTGACTGACAGACCAGACTGCACTTAGTTCAGTGCGGATACCTCTATTACCGAGAGAAAAGCGGCATGAGCCACTTTACGATGATATTCTTTTTTTAACTGTGGATAATATTGAATAAAATTATTAAATTACTAATAGTTTGTAAACCTTCGGCTTCGGCCGAAGTTTCTGGAGATTGCCGATTAATTGCCGAAAACACCATGAAAACATTTTATCTATGTTCCATAAGTAAGTATATGTTAGGATTTCATTTTGTATATTACACACGCGGTAAAGAAGTAGCCCAAGTGGATTTAGACAATCATACAATAATCAATTTAACACATATTTAAAGACGATAGAAAACAATCAATAGAAACTATTCACAAATGCTATGCTAACAATAAGTTTGACCATTTACTATTATCAAAATAAAGGGAATACCAATATTTTGCGACAACTGATAAAGGATTCATAACATAACATAACTTCACGCCTTTTGTTACCCGAAGGTGTAGGCAGCGGCTGTTAAGCCTCGTCTCGCCGTTATGTTTATGTATTCTCGCGATACTTTTCGGATGTTCCTTTGTGATAAATATCGATGGCTGACAACTATGTGCCCAGTGTATGGCTATAGGTTCTGCCACCTATTCCATTTGTGACGTAACGATTCGGCGAGTTGAGGCTTAACAGCCGCTGCCTACAGTTTAGGGTAGAAAAAGGCGTGAAGTTATGTTATGCTTATTATAATATAATAACACTTACCTCCACTTTCATGGCAGAAGAGGACACCACTTCTCCGTATTGGTCCCTTATGAGGACCGGCAGCGTGACCCTGGTCGTAGGCCGTACGGGCACTGTGGGCGCCTTCAGCTCACAATTGGACGGCTCCACCCTCGAAGTGGGCGCTAACCATCGTGCCAGTCTACCGCCAGCGGTGTTCTCATCTCCTGACACGAAATCTGACAAAAACTGACGTTCGGTCGACACACACCTATCAACAACGAAAATAAAACACAAATAAATTTATGTGGAAATAGATTTAAATTAAATTATGTTAACCTAATATGGATTTATGCCAAAAACTTCAAATAGGGCAAATGTTTGTAGTTATTGCTTGAATTTCAGAAACATAGTCCAAAGCTCGGCACTCATCCGCTTAAAACCAATATTTCTGGGAAATGTTGTCAGAAACAAATTACTAGCCGTGAGGCTTTTCGAGAATAAAGCCGGACAAAGTGAACACTACAAAAATGCTACTTATTGTGCTAGTCAAATTATAAAATTAATTCCCATACGTTTAAGAAACAAATTTCATCAAACTACTTAGGTGTCTGGCTAATAATGTGTTTTTTAATAATATTCTAAATTATTATAAAATCCCAAATAATAATAAGCTTTATACTTTGATTAAGTCATTATCCACGAATCAGGATTAGCTTAAAGATGATTTTACACCCGAAGTCAATATCTTATTCGACTCGTATTTGTCGATTATATCCATTGATTTGTTCCCGAATCCCAATTCATGACCCGTCCATCAAAAGTAATAGTACTCAATCAATAGGAAATTGATGATTTTTCAAAACATTACATAGTCTAAACTCCAAGTATATTAAGTAATCTAGTTTTGTTATTTGTCCCCAATTTTACATACATAAACAACCGTTGCAGTGCTTAATTTATACATTTAATAAAATTTTAGGAAATTTGAATATTTTTTTATAGAATAGATAGGACTGGATCTACAATCGATACCGAACCCAAAAATATGGTTTTTAGAATTTTTGTCTGATTGTCTGTTTATTTGTTACGAATAAACTCTAAAAGTACTGCATGCTTGAACGTCCAATTTTGCATAAATATAGCCAAAAGGTCGAGGCAACACATAGGCTAAATATTATCACGCTTTTTATATAGCGGAATAAATATTTGCATTTTACCATATGGGCATCAAATGAAATGGCGTGTTGAGAGTAATCTGAAAAATAATGTGACTTCATTCTAAATCCAATATGGTGGACCAACCAAGATTGCCGAATAGATTTTTAATGCAATTCTATAATATAGGTATCAAGTGCAAAAGGTTCATTGCGAGTAAATGGAAAAGAGAGCTCCAAGCTGAAATAGAATTAGTAGATTTTATTATTGCGGAGCTAGACTGTTTAAAGTTAAGAGGTAAACTACCTTGTAATAATTATGCGTTGAATAAGATGACCTAGCTAGTAACCTAGTCAGCTATAACTAAAAATTAAAAATAAATTAGAAGCAAAAATTCTTTTTAAATAAGCTTTTATTTAAACGCTCTAAAAGACGAAAATATTTTTTCCTTAAAAATGTCAAGTACCTATCAACTTATAGCCTCTTTATGTACAATTTATATAAAAATAAAATATTGTAACGAGGTTTAATTACCTATCAATAGCTAATTAAATAGCAATTCAAGATATGAAACACTTAGGAGATAAATTTACATTAGTTTCTTGCTGGGTTCTTATGACAGCCCCTACACTCGGAATCGGGCTGCTCGTGGCAATTGCGTTCGTGTGTTCTTGTTCCAGGGAGGCTTTTTCCTCAATCGCTAGAGTTTTAATATGTTATGTTTTAACTACAATAATAAGTTCAATATCTGTCTTTAATGACTATTTTTTTATTTCATTTGACGTAATTAATTGTACATAATGAGTTGATCAATATATATATATATATATATATATATATATATATCGCATTGTATTCGCACCGAAGTTAGTTTCAAACAAACAGTGTCCGGCAACAATGACGTTGTAACTGTAGCCGAGTGAACTAATGAGAAATTTGTATTTTAGGAATACAAATAAAAGGCAGCTATTTAATTACATATACATACGAAACCAAACCTCGGCGCATAACTACATGTATGTGATATTTGCACGTGTAAAATGAAAATTCAGATATGTATAGCATTCATTTAGGTCATATATACATGACCCAGAACTTAGGTGTGCATGAAAATGTTATACTCATTCATACTATTTAGTACGCTTATGTTTTTTTTCATAGCTAGCTTATAATCGGCTTCTGTGGAGATTTAATGTTTTAGGCTAGTAAGAACCACACACCTTATTAGGAAATGACAAACGGACTACGCTAGCCGTAAGTCAAGAATAATACTAACAACATTTTTTATAAATAGTTATAGGAGGTATTGAAATATAAGAGCTAAGTAAATTTTAGAAAAAGAAAGTAGCCGAGCTAACGCCAATAACACAGATATAATCATTTGTGGCTTAAAAACTTTTCACGGTTCTAGGAAGTTTGTTTAATAAAAATCTGATCTACTAAAACGTCGTCGCCAGCAAGAGGTTGCAGAGCTGCAGGCTATTGATGAAAAATAAAACGATGTTTATTACATTATTACATCGCTGATACTATCTAGTGAAATAGAAACAGATAGTTAAAGCAACTGACAGCTTAACTTTTAAAAGTTTAAAACTCAAAGGGTTGCAATTGCTTTGTTGAAAACTATTCGAAAAATTAAAATCGCAACTAGCAAAGAACTATGAAACTAGGTTCCGACAAGAAAATCAATAAGCCGCAGAACGAACCACCGATGTTTGTAATTTCCTATTCACAGCGAATATCCTCTTTGTCTCTGTCTCTGCTAGTCTCTAATACAATATATGCATATTCGCAAAATATTCGTTTAATTCACTAGCGAAAAATTATCTATGCGGGTCTTGCAGAGCTAAGTTACGTCGCACTTAGTCTGCAACAGTGGTAGAGCCAAGCAGTTCGCTGCATGAATGGGCCGGCTCGACCGGTGAAATACCACGACCTCTCAGAAGACTGACGTAAAGTGGCTCGTGCCGCGTTTCGTTCGGTGAGAGAGGTACCCGGAGGCCCACCCCCCTTCCCCATCCTTTCCTATCCCCTATCCCTTAAAAGGTCGGCAACGCAACATTAACACTATATGTGTTGCTGGTGTCCATGGGCGGCGTTCGTTGCTTACCATCAGGTGACACGCCTGCTCGTTTGCCCTGCTATCCCATAAAAAAAATAAAAAAAAAATCCGCATAGATAATTTTGGAAAAAAAGTTACCTAAATCTAAAATAATCAACTTTATTTCTATCTCTTGTTATCAATTTTCATCGTAGTTTTATTCGACTATGACTAATAGAGGATTAAGTTTTTAGCGGTGGCCGAAACACGCAGCTCTTAGAATAAAGTGGCACAATCATGTCGCCTTACGATCGGTGAGAGAGGTCTCCGTTGGCCCACTCACATCCCTTAGCATCCCACTGCTTTAAAGGCAGGCAACGCAACTGTAACACTATCGGTATTGCAGGTGTCCTTGGGAGATAAATTTATATTATGCAGTATGCTATTGGCAGACGTGTAAGACCAGATGGGTTTTAGATTTAACAACCACAGATTTAAGAACTACAGAGTTAGAAACTTCCAGTCTTAGTCGTTACTGTGACATAAACAAGTATTATCTTAATATAATCTCGCTTGAAGACAACACATTAAATAATATAAAATTTTCAAATACATAATTACGACACGTACATTCAGCTGTACATTCATTAGCTGTTAAAAATGATTTCCTAAAAAAATGTAAAAGCCTTCTAGCTGTGGGAGGCTGGGCGTTAAATGCGTTAAACGTTTGCAGGCTGCATATGAAGTTTCACTTCAGAAATCTCTCAACATTGCCACATAGAGTAACACCCAAAGTTCGCAAAGCATACTATTATACAATGTAACAGATAATAAACTATCCCAGTACCTACGAACTGTAGCGTAGTAGTATCTGTTGTAAATAACTACTACTGTAAACCACTAAAGTTTAATTAATTCGTAGAATTATTATTCCAATGAATGTGAGCGATACAACAATAATAAAATACAATGTAGGTAGGTGCACAACTATTTCGAACACAGGTTAATACTTTAAATGACTAAACATTTAATCTTAAGACTTAAAGTTTAAATTGAATATGCAGAAGCTAGACGGACACCATATGGTGGGCAACATTTGATGATGCGGTTTGACACACATAGAATAATATGTTGCTGATTCATTCGTCCACTACCATGAGGTGATCCGTATTTTTGATAAAAATAAAATATTATTTGTTTGAAACCTTAATTAAAAAACTTAGTAAATACGTTATCAAAGAGATAGGAGAAGGACATATGATATGGTGTAGGTACTTCTTAATAAATAAAAAATATTTTTATAGGGGTGTAATCGACTAATCGCACATCGATTAGAGCAGACATAAAGTTAAGACATTGATTATTCTTTATTATATTTAATGATTTTTATATCAAGGCTTCCATTTAGAACAGGCCACTAGGCGACTGTTAAAGTTTTTTTTTTAAAGCATAACGATTATTACAGAGCACATATACTCACAAAATACATATATTTTTCGTGACTGGCTAACATCATTTCTCAAGTCCTATATACTGCGAAGATAGCTAATTTAATTAAATACTAAAGATCGACTTCAATAAGTCTCCTCTGAAATTGTATCAATAAAAATAGTTCATAAAAGCTGCGAGGTATACAAAATAAAAAAAAATACATGCCAATCTATTAACTAGTGTTCTCCTCAGATACTACTCGAAGAAAAGTTGAAGCGTATCCTTTCAAACAAACTCTTATTACAGAAGTAATGGCGACAGAACTTTTAGCAGTTTTAATTAAACTATAATATAGTCTCGGTAGTCCAGTGTTCGAACACCCCGCTTATGAATCAAGAAGTTGTGGGTTTGAATCCGGGCTCACAGCAATGACTTTTCGAAATTATTTTCGGAAATTATGTGAGATAAATATGGATGACTGAAAACTTTGTGCACGGTGTATAGGCAAAAGGTGGCAATAGGTTCGCCACGAATTCCATTTGGGACGTAAACATAACGCCAACAAGAGGCTTAACAGCCACTGTCTGCACCTTCGGGTAGAAAAAGGCGTGAAGTTATGTTGTGTTATATTTATATTATACAATATACATCGACATATTTTACAAACGCGTTTTTTTAATATTACACTCAGAGCAAACTGAAACCTTGCCTTATGAATAGTATGCAATACAATTCAAAAGAAGTTTATTTTATTCTACTTTATTTTAATATACTCAAAACACACTAAAACAAATGTACCTAAAAATGTAATTTAAAACTCTAACCAATACTTGTAAGATGCATGTACAAATTAACTTACTTGTATTTCTATAGAAAAAAAAACTTAGTGGTTATTTCGCCGTGATACCGCTAAAGGAAAGTTTAAACCGATATCCTAGGACTTTTATAACGGGAACATATTTGAACAGGGCATCGAATTCTGGTACGTTATACGTTATGTAGTGTTTAAGCAAAATGTACTCGATGCACAGATGCACAAAGGTATGTTATTCCATGGTACTAAATATTTAATTCGGCGACGCGAGATAGCGCTGCCTGCACTTTCGGGTATTATGGCCTTAGTTTGTATCGTAAAACGTAACCTACGGGTTACATTTGAAATGTAAGGAGTTGCATCGCTGGTTTGACAACTACGTTGCAGCTAGCAAGGGACAGAACAACCTCCGTATCTGGAGGTGTAGACACGTTCGCACGCAATACAATATGTTGTATCGATATATTAATAATTTTTTCATATTAATAATGGCTTGCAATATATCTATACGGAAAACATAACAGAATAATTAATATATATTAAACAAAAGAACACTAATTTTTTTTATGGTGCTGGGAGACAAACGAGCAGGGGTGTCACCTGATGGTGAGCAACAAATGCCGACCATGGAAATCTGAACACAAATAGTTTTACAGTTCCGTTGCTGGCCCTCACAATGGAGTATGGAAGGGGTAGGAAGTGAAATGGGAAGGGGATGGGGAAAAGGGTCGGGACTCCGGATACCTCGCTCACCGAGCGAAACTTTACGTCACGTCCTAAAAGCCACTTTACGTCGATATTCTGAGAGATCGTGATATTTCACCGGTCAAGCCGGCCCATTCATCCAGAGAACTGCGTGGCTCTACCACTGTTACATCGTGCAATATTAAGGGTTTATACTGAATGTAAATAATTCTATCGGTTTGATTGGCATCCTCGTGAATCTGCTTGGCTCGCCCAATCTATGCAAACTTAAGCGTTAACCTAAGAAATAGTGAATTTCCTAGAGCAATGCAGTATTCTTGATTCGAATCGTCTATTCCAAGTGTACCCCAAAATAGGCGTTGAATTACACTAATCGAATTCCAGCGTTGCAAGTTAACGGAGATCATCAATACGGTTCTCCATTCAGCCAATCGGCTCGCTATTTTCTAGTGCTCGTACCCTGTTAATCATTACATTGTATAAAATAAAGTAACTTTCCGCTGTCTGTCCCCTTATATGCTTATATCTTTGAAACTACGCAACGGATTTTGATGCGGTTTTTTTTAATAGTTAGAAGGTGTGAACGGGGTGGTTTTGATCTATAATTCATATATGATGTTGTAAAGAAAAAAATGATAATTTTCGAGGTTTAGCACTTTAACAATCAAAACAATGTTCTACATAATAAAAACCTTCAGAAGTTCTACAAAAACGTCCGCGAGAGCATATGTCTATCTCTTAGGGATAATCCATAATGACCATTTTTATTGTTTTACTTTTTACGAGAAATAACGGGTAATATACGAAGCGGTTTTAAACATTACAGCATTAATTTTCATCCAATTCACTGTTTTAAATAGATTGTGCATGTAATATAGATGATCCTGGCCCTTTTACAGTCAGCATTTTAAACGAATATTTTCGAAGATATTGCAGTATTAACGTATCGGGACAGCAGTTAAAGCCGATAAATAGCACAAATTTCCGCACAATGCGGAACAAAAAGATATATTTTAAGGCGTAATTTTGCGTCAAACTAAACTTTTAGAGATGTGCTTGACAAAATTTAGTATACTTAAACCCTTTTTTGTTCAAGTTGCTACACTGAGTGGATGGATACTATCTTTGCAATCGGATGGTAAACATCGGCTATTCTTTGATATTATTCCCAGTTGTAACTTAGTGGTCAATCTTTTTAAATTTTCTTTTTTCTGAACGAGATTAACAAAGGAACAAATGAAAGGTCCACGTCGTATATGATATTGGGATAATATTCCGAGTCCAAGACACTTAAAATCAAGAGAGTCAATTCGATATACGTATGAACGTGCCGAGTGTAATTGTATTAAATTCCTTAATTGCGAGCTAATTAAAAATCAGCGATTCAACATTGAACATTCCATATGTGATAATATAATAGTGTTACTGGTGTTAATAATACAAATAAATGCAGTCGCATCATCGATATCTATAATAAGCGAATACATCGAGTAGTGTGCCTCACTAGTCTAAATGAGAAGACAGCGAGGTGCAGTACGGGCAGTGATAGCGGCCAGTCTGTGCATGACGCTCGACGCGCGCGGTACATCGCGCCCTAGCGCGACAACATGCCGAAACTTGTAGTGTTCATAGTTATCGCTCTTTCTTGTAGTTACGTACAAACTGAAGTATGTAATTTGGAATTTTGTGATTGCGTTCAAGACACACATCCGTCATGGAAGATCGTCAACTGTACACTCGGCCGAGATCAAGTAAGTAACCACGCACTAATTTCATATGTTCCATACAAACAAAAGTGAACGTGCTGCGCCAGATGTACGACCAGTTTGCGTTATTTGGATGTTAACTTCCAAGAATACAAAGACGGAAAATAGAATCCAGCCACAGAAGTTTGTGAACTTAAGTCTCTTGCTTTGTGACAGCTACCTGTGGCTCGGATGGATTATAATCGGTAATCAAACTAGTTAATGGTCGGGAATATTTTAATAGTATGTGTAAAGGATAAAGCAACGGCGGAAGTGTTTTTGTTGTATTTTAATTCTCATCACGCCAAAACTTTAGACAACGTCTACCAGTGCGCAAACGGCGGGGTTAATGTTTAAAAATGAACAAAACGTCATGTTGGAGTGCAGATTTAATGTAGAGTAGGTATTCTAAAATAGCGCATCGCTAACTCGCACGCACACACCACGGATTTTGTAGTATCTACCTACATTGTTTTGATTTGAATCACCAAAAGCTGTGTTTAGAATTAAAACTTGTAATAATTCTTTTCACACATCATTATTATTTGTCATCATATTAAATATTATACTTTAATAGCTGTTGTGTCTTCACAGCGTCAAGTATTGTAAATAATACTTTATTTAAGAAAAGAATTAACTTTCAACAATACACTGCCTGGCATCATAATAGCATTAGCGACAAGCGAGCATAATAATGCCGGCAGAACAAGAGATGCACGTGTTATTATCGAAGTACGAGGCACGTCGTCGTCATCTCAATACTTAAACGATTGTGTAATTAGGCAGTTTATTATTACTATTGAAACACAACTAAATGTTGTAAGTTCAATCGATAAATTAAATAAGTTGATCGATTTTTTGTAGATATTCGATAGTTAAATACAAAAAAAAATGTCAACAGAAAATGTACCTGGTTTTAAAACCCCCTCTTCCTTTGTCTGCTTCTAACAATCTGACAGTTGCTGAAGTGAGTTTATGTTTTAATCACAAGTTAAATATTGTTCTTTTTTTAAAATAGAATAGCATAGAGTAATACGCTGGCGATTACAAATTTATAAGAATTTGTTGATAAGAAGAGACACTGGAAGTGCAGTTATTTTTTGTTATTACATCTATATGTCACTCTAATATTCTACTACTATCATACTTTGATAATATGTAATTATAAATAACAACGTGTTGATAAGAGTATTGGTATTTGGTATCATCATTCCATAGTATAAAACAAATTCACTTTCCGCTGTCTGTCCCCTTATATCTTTAAAACTACGCAACGGATTTGGATACCGTTTTTTTTTAGTTAGAGGGTGTCAACGGGGTGGTTTTGATCTAAAATTCTAAAACGAAAAAAATAATATTTTCAAGATTTAGCACTTTAATTGCAACGCTGGCTGAACCCTAAGTGATAGATCAAAATAATGTTTTACATTAAATACCTTTAAAAAGTCTACAAAATAGTTCGCGAGGGCATGTCTATCTCTTAGGTATAACCCACAATGACCGTTTTTATTTTTTTACTTTTTACGAGAAATAATGGCTTATTTACGAAGCGATTTTAAACATTGTAATGTTTAGCATTAATTTTCATTCAATTAAGTGTCAAAAAATAGATTGTGCATGTAATATAGATGATCTTGGCCCTTAAATGCATGCAATTTAAACGAATATTTTCGAAGATATTGCAGTATAAACATAGCGGGACAGCAGTTAAAGCCGATAAATAGCACAAATTGAACCTCATGATATCCAAAATTTACTCGTTTATTACTTTTGATGCGGAACAAAGTTCGCTGGGTCTAGCTAGTTATCCATAAATGTTATTAATGTCGCGTGCGAACTTCTTTCTTTTGTTCATATATTTCAAGTTAAAATGTCATGAGTACCAATAGTGAATGATTATATAACTATGTACAATTAATTCTCGTGGGCTCAATATTTTTACTTTGTAACTTCACACCCTTAATACCGGAAGATGTAGGCAACGCCAATTATGAATACAAAAGCGATTGGTAATTATCACACGTCATAATTAATTCTTCGGAGAATACTTCCGGAAAGTTATTCGGCTCGAACTCATGACCTTTGAATAAGAAGCGGAGTGATGGAGTCACTAGGACACTAACTGCGTTGAGAAATTGACATTTTGTTGTGTATATTTTATTTGATTGTGTAAATGATG
The DNA here is from genome assembly GCA_905147225.2 of Euproctis similis. NCBI lineage: Eukaryota > Metazoa > Arthropoda > Insecta > Lepidoptera > Erebidae > Euproctis > Euproctis similis. The sequence goes on from LR990107.1 coordinate 9,700,878, forward strand.
CGTTTATTGTTAGTTTAAGTTTGTGCTGATTTTTAAATAAAACAGTTCGCCTACGAGACTGACCCTGTTTAAAAACGTGATTTCATCAACAGATGTTGTAGAAAGAAGAGAGGCGCTTAAATGGAGCGTTGGGCAGATGCCTGGGCGCAAAAAATATTAGCAGAAAAGGCCAGCTAGCAATCCACAATGCATACTGATCCCAACGCTTACTTATGGAAACGAGAGCTGGGTATGGGAGAGTGTTCATGAAAATAGGATAAACGCGATAGAAATCGCGTACCGCGTCAAAAACAAGGTTGTAAGGAAGGATGTCGGATTGAAAGAGAGTGTCGGTTTAAAAGTAAGAAAGGGCATGCTCCGATGGTTCGGACATGTCGAAGGGATGGATGATGTAAGATTGACAAAGCAGATATACAATGCAAAAGCGGATGGATGTAGGAGTCGAGGACGGCCAAGACACACATTGCATGACCAAATAGAACGTGTTCTGGAGGAAGGTGATGTTAGGAGCCTCAAAAATCGACGCGCGTGCATGAATTGAGTTATAAAAGTCAACGAAGCGAGTGAGATGTGTAAGAATTAGAGATGTAACGGATATCCGGCCATATAGCAAATAATTACTATTTGGCCGGATAGGTATCCGGCCGAATTAAAAAAATCTGGATAAAAATTTTTTTTATATTATTTTAAATTTTTTATATTTTTTTTTATATTATTATATAAAGTAATTATTTGCTTTATTTAGTTAGCTTTAGTATCACATAATTAGAATAAGAAAATTAATTAATTAGAACTCATACTGTACTGAGGGCAAATTATATATAAATACTAATTTCTCAGCAAGCGAAAAAAGTCTTTCGCTGTACACACTGCTGCACGGTGCTGAAAGATAGATCTTGGCAAACTTTGTTAAATTTGGGTATTGTTTGCCATTAGCTGCCCCCACCAAGAATAAGGGTCACGATTGCGATTAATTTTCACTGACTTGAGATAAAAATCCAGCTCACAGGTTATCGCGTTTCTTTCTTCACGAAAAAACTCGAATCTAACCGAGTCCACCCGATCGTTCGCGCGCCGCCTACGCAAATGTGCAATGCACCAAACGGCTAAGTTCCGCCGAATATCCGGCGGCCGGATATCCCGCTATTCGGCCATTTGGTTGGCCGAATATCCGGTATCCGGCCAACCTACTATCCGTCACAATCGCGCCTTATGGCGCTCCGTTCTCTCTGCATGCCCCGCAAAGGATATGGCGTGAAGTTATGTATGTATGTTTTAAAATCGGTTTTAAGGTTCCATAAATCGGTTTAGGATGCGCTTAGACGTTTTAGCAAAAAAAGGTTGTATTGATTTCATTAAAATTTGCAACACGAGGTGAAAACGGTTTTGTACAAGCACTCGATAGGTAGCAATATTCGGTGTAAGTGCACTCGGAACCGAAACTAAATATTTTGTTTAGAAACTTTAAGTTACTAACTTTGTTAATTATTTTATATGAATATTAGATTGTCGCAAGATATAAAAACGATAAAATCTCGGAATCTAGGGCCAGACCATTAACAGTTTTCTATATAATAATATGCTGCTGTTAAAAACACATACATACATAACTTCACGCCAAATCCCTTGCGGTGTAGGTAAAAAACACATCATTTACAAAAAAAATTATGTGTACATTAATATAATCTTTTTGCATTTTTGTCTAACATCTTATATATTATATAAAATTCTTGTGTCACAATTTTCGTTCCCATACTCCTCCGAAACGGCTTGACCGATGCTCATGAATTTTGTGAGCATATTGAATAGGTCTGAGAATCGGCCAACACAAATTTTTCATCCCCCTAATTTATTTTTTAATTTTTCGATATATTTCTGTTTCTTATTTTTTTTATAAAACGGGATACAAAAATACATACAACCCTAAATTTTCAATCCCCTACAATTAACCCATCCCAATACTAGTGGACTCAATCCCAACTACAGACAAACTCTTAAGATATAATTTAAAGCAATCATCAATTAAAAAACTGAACAGTTATTTGTTTGTATGATTATTTGTTCTAAAATTATTTTTGTGTTGGGTAGTATTTATTCAGGAAGGTCAATTGGAGCGGAGCACTAATCTTTTTATTCGTAAAAGTATAAAATAGCGGTAAGCTAGTTCCACAGTAATAATAGAACAGAAAGAACAAACAGGATCGAATTTGAAAAAAAATAATAACCCTAAATTAGTTATCATCAATGTGAGTCATTTATGCGCTGACGTGTGCTACCTGGCAGTGAGGGGGGGGCGTCATCATACGGCCGTGGTAACGGTACTTTTGGATAAATTGATAGTTCTCTGTGTTAGTTTTATCAACATTAACTTATATGTATATATATATATGTACTGAGTAAGAAAGAAGTAAATTAAAGTTTGAAGAATTAACTAACATATAACATAACATAACTTCATGCAAATTCATGCATGCAAATTATAAGTATGTATTTACAAAAGAAAAAGCAATGCCTTTTCGAAATTACTTTCGAAAATTATGTGTGATATTATATCGATGACTGAAAACTTTGTGCCCGGTACGGCAATAGGTTCGCCAACTATTTCATTTGGGACATAAACATAACAGCGAGTCGAGTCTTAACAGCCACTGCCTACACCTTCGGGTAGAAAATGGCGTGAAATTATGTGTTCTTTTATGTTAAATATTATATGTGTTCAAGTTTTTATGTGTAACACAAATGACATTGAAGTAAAACGCCACTGTGTACAACATTCATGGTTACATTGCAAACATGTAATGGACAATATAATATAATTAGTATAATGTACTAGAAGTGTTCTATCAACTACGTAACAAGTTCTAAATGTTTTATTTAAAACAGTCGCAAAGCTTTGTGTCAGATATACACAGCTGAATTACCTGAGCTGCAGTCGCAAAGCTTTGTGTCAGATGCTGAATTACCTGAGCTGTGTCGCTAACAAAAGGCACATAATTCGAAAAAAATCCCTTTGTGAAAGTGACTTCGACACACACACGAGGATCGGTAGCGATCGAATTTATCGGCGGGAATTTCACAGTCAAATTACCGGTGCGCCGGTGGCAAAAATCGGAGTGGCACAACACAAAGGGGCTCGTCTATTAATTACGCGAGACTAGGAATGTGAACGTTCCAATAGGGATCTTCTGATAGAGACACAAGTGACACAAAGGGCTGAAATGAAAAATGCCAACGTGGATGCCGAATACAGCATATGCTTGGCAGTTTGTATGTGTCAGTTTCATTACATAGAATTGCGACAATTACTAAGTCCTTGACCCGCTTAGAGCATATAAAGGCAAAACGAGAAGATGACAGACAGACCTGCGCAATATCTAAAACTCCAATGGAATAACGATAAAATAATAAGTTAATATTGAAAATGCAACGCCACAACCGATAGCAATACATCCAGTTTCCAGGATCCAATTTAATACATTCCAGCCAAAGAATGGAAGGCGTAGACATTGGAGTGGTGCAATGTGCAATATTAGAAACACTAACAAGAAGACGAGAATGGTTCTCATCACATCACATACATTTTTTTCATATTTTAGTATATTTGTCACAATCGTCTTTGTTTGAAACACACCAGTGTATTGTTATTAATTACTAAAACTGAGTTCGTGGCGAATACCTATATTATAAATTAAATTAAATTAAAATAATCAATTACACACAGATTTTTTTGACATTAAAACTCTTTATTTTTTATTACTATTTTTTTTTATATTTATTTTTTAAAATCTCGCGAATCACATTCATATCATTGAAACCACTTTTTATGGATTATATCGCGTTTATTAAAGTGAAACTTTTATTACATCGTCTCAAACTTTTTCGTCTGCGTGTTGCATGTCGCGTGACGGTCGGCCGCGGAGTAGGGATAAAGTGAAAGGCGCTCGTCAGAGCGCCTTTCACGTCTATTTATTATTAATTAATTACCCAAATATACACTTTATTTTTGTAAATAAATACCGTAAAAACATGTAGAAAAACACCCCCAGACGAGGGATCGAACCCGCCCCGACCTTGTGTTATCGGTAGTGCGGTTTACCGATGCACCACGAGGGCCGTATGTATAATCGTCTAATTACCGTCCTCTTTACCAATTTCGACACATTTTCTAGGATCGGGTTTGTTTGTTTTTTTTTTATAAATTGTGTTTTTTGAAAATTATATTTAAGTACGAATTACATACTAATAAAATAATGAAATATCAATAATATTTTTCGATCTTACCGACAGAATAATAAATATATACTATGTACTAACATATTATATTAGAAACATATACTTAATTTTTTGCAGTGATAAACTGTAATAAAAGCAAAGCAAACACACATTGACTTCGTGTTAGATAACAACGCCATCTGCTGGAATAGAAATTTCATGAAAATCGTTGGAGCCGATTCCGAGATTCCAATTTTATATATATATATATATACAAGAATTGCTCGTTTAAAGATAGTGCTCTTTATATATGTATTTGTCACATTTTCATAATAAATCGAAATATCATATTTACTGGAGGAAAAAATATCGTTTTGTTTTGTAAAGATCCTTTGTTGTAATGTTGTTAACGTTTAATAGGTGTCGCGTTATCCCTAGTGCCGTAGCTGGAATACTTGTCGATTCGGGCGACATCTATCGATATAATACGATATTACGGCAGAATCATCAATAGTAGCAACCTAGTAGCGCCATCTAGGAATTATTGTCGTGACCACGTAAAATAAAAAACATTTATTAAACCCTATTAACAAATACAAGATGGCAAGTAAATTAAAATAGCCCTTATCGCACAATCCCCTGAAAGCCGGTGACGTCCGGTTCGATTTCAAATTAAACTAGTTTTCTCTCTCTTTGCAAAACTGCCACTGACTTGTAACTAACGAATTAGTGGAGGAAGCAGACTGACGCCTTTCTTACTTTACTTAAGTTTCCAATTCCAAAAAGTGTGCCAGGATTCGAACACGCGACCTATGCGATTCAGAAGCCGTGTGCTCGACCACTGGACCACCGGAACTACATATATGTGACACAGTTATGTTCGTCAATTTATTAGCGATAAGATAGTGCTCTTTATATATGTATTTGTCACATTTTCATAATAAATCAAAATATCATATTTACTGGAGGAAAAAATATCGTTTTGTTTTGTAAAGATCCTTTGTTGTAATGTTGTTAACGTTTAATAGGTGTCGCGTTATCCCTAGTGCCGAAGCTGGAATACTTGTCGATTCGGGCGACATCTATCGATATAATACGATATTACGGCAGAATCATCAATAGTAGCAACCTAGTAGCGCCATCTAGGAATTCTTAATCTTCAGTCGTTAACTTCCAAAGAACTTGAAAATGATGAGATTATCGAATTAATTGATTTAAATCTTTAACTTAAAGTTAAACGAAGCCAAAGCAAACTTTTAAAAAATTGCTGTGAAGTAACTGTTTTACACTGTTGCACTCTAAAAAAATATAAATGTTAATCATTTTATCAGAATCATCAATTTAAAAAACTTACTAACTAAATTATTGAAAAAATATTTTGTTTATGTATATTTAAAAAGTAGATTTAAAAATCAATAACCCAAGACTCAATTTTAAAAGTTTCACTTTTACGGTGGTTTCATAAAACCACACAATTTTTTTAGAACTCATTATCTATTATTTTTCCGACTTTTTTTTTACTCTTTACAGAGATCCTTTTCACGAGTAATTCATTCTTTTTATTTACTTTCTTGTTACTGTATTCTTGTTATTAATAAAAACAATCTGAACAATTATAACAATTTCGTAAGAGTTCCGAGCGGATCTAGTTAGGGAAAAATAAACAAAAATAATCATATTATGAGTGGCGGTCTCGGCGTGCGTCGTCGTGAACGTGGCTCGGCCGCGCGCCCTGGCGGGGAGCCGGCCGCGGCGGCGGGAGCATTGGACAAACCATAAAAAAACGTAATGAGAGATCGCTTCCTGCGACGGTCGCGGCTTATAATACGGTATTCCGATACATCCAACATTTGGTGTATACACAAATACGAGATTTCAATTCCACCACTGCGATGCATCGACCGTGTTCCGTCACGTACTATGCACACGCTTAGAGATTATTATGGATGTTACACCCGAATACTGAACCGCCACTCATATCTGACAATCAATAAAGTGCTACTTACTGCTTAAATTAAATGTATTCTGTCTAATGTGACAGCTACTTAAACGCTTAAGTAGCGCTTATATATTTGAGTGGCGGTTCAGTATTCGGGCTGTCAATCAAATCAACACCCACTACGTACTAAAACGATAACTTTGTAAAAAATGTTATTAGACCTTAAAATAACTTTTACCTAATAATACATTAGTGTTTAATTGATATTTTGTTTTCCTATAAAAACCTTTTATTATTTATTTTTTTGTTTATTCTTTGTATGTAAACTTTGAATTGATCACATTTAATATTATCAACAAGTAAGCTACCAACGTTATGTTGCTTGACACATTAGTAAAAACATTTTAGATAATGTGCGCTGTAATCTCGACCTACCAAAAATATTTATTGTTACTATTATTAAAATAACTAAAGTAAAATATAACGTCATAGCTTTATTTTCCAAAGCAGATAAGACAAACAATATGTTAAATTAATTTTAACTAAACACCACGATTATTCACAATGTGAATATTATCTTGGACACACTATCACTTAACAAAAAAAAAGATTCCAACTATTCAGCATTTATTTACAAAAGAAGAGAACCATAATGATATTTTAAGTATTTGTATTCCCGATAAAGAATGTATTAATCGCTGTGTTATCAATGGGCTGGTCAAATTTGAAGTATCCAAGAGCACTTGTTACTGTAACTATAGAATATTTTATCTTATGTAGTAAAATAAAAGTTTTCCTAAGTAATAATAATGTTTTCATACATTATTATTACATGATCAGTTCTTAATTTTAAGCTATATATATATATATATGATTAATAAATAACAACAGTGCTGATTATTGTTTGTTTTAGGTAAATTACAGAAATCTCTAAAAGCAACATTCAATAAGAATTGAGATATACGCGTAACGATAGTGTAAAAATCCCATATAAAAACAAAAAGAACACCACTGTGCACTTTAAAAAATATATTTTAACAAATCCTTGGTTTTTTTTTTCTTTTTTAAAAAGTAAATAGAATAATTAACGTTTCATTAAATTTAATCATTATATTATTAACAAATTTATAGACTTGCTTTTATAACATACCTATACTTTATTATTCGTCTCGTCTGGAATTTAAATTACACGTAAAATATCTAGGAATCTAAGAATTATTGATATTGCCTTTGGCATATTTAAAGCAAGTTTTTTAACGACATCTGAACGCTCGGTATCATTTCTAAAGAAAATCGGTGATGTGACCCAATGATTCGAAGTCGGGACACCTGCTTGGCTGTTATTGGTGTACAAAACGATGCAGTAATTGCTTCCTAGACACAGACGACTTAACAAGACAGAACCAGTGCACCTGTAGTAGCCAATCAGTGCAGCTGACCGTCCAATGTAGTAAATCAACATACGTTCTTAGAAACAGCTTGTGGATGATAAAGAAATAAAAACATTATCAGATTAATTCTAGCGCTTCTTTAAGAAATCTACAACTGGTTAAAGGAATTCGATTATAAAAATAATATATATTTGACAACTTGTTAAAAGAATCACAGTCGTTTTGGTATCTATTTATTCTTACACATACGAGCTTTTAAATTTATCAACGTTTTTAATTGTACTATAAAAACACAGTCTTGTGAGTGTGTTTTTCAGTTTTATACAGAAAAATAAAAGAGTAACATGGCTAGCCCGAACTCATATTATATTGATGCCGGAGCTATTTGGAACAACTATTTTAGTAGTAGTGGGTAGATAGACAGATAGATAAATACATTTCGTCCCGCTCATTCACAGGACGCTTGAGAGAAGGCGCTTCGTCTTGTGAGAGACACATTCATTTACGTTACTAATAAACCGTATAACAATAGCTGATACTATTATATACTAATATCATTCAAAATCATAATACGTACCTATATTTTTAAGTATTCTTACTCAAAATCTGATAAACATGTAAAAAAGTTATTATTTTCTCTATCAAAACTTCAATTAAGTACATTGAGTTATTCTTAAGATATAATAATATAATAGACTATGTGACATATAGAGTGCTCACTGAGTATATTTTCGAACTTGAGACACTAATGCGCCGTACATTATTCTTGCATATTATTATACGTTTAGCCGGCATCCTCTGAGCAAACTCAAGAAACATGACTTACAGTACTATCATCAAGATAGTTTTTAATATTTTAAACAATCTACCTTAACATATAACCTATAATTAAGCTGTATTAAATAATAACAACCAATTGCTGAATTCCAGTAATTTCACAAAATTTAAGAAGTAACTATATTGAGGATAATACAAAACCGGATATAACTAAACAGTAATAATTTGATACTAGTTAAGTCCAACTGTACGTATATCAAAAAGTTTTGTTTTGTGTTAAAATTGTAATAATGATACAGTTACAGAGGTTAGCAAATGGTTCGTTTTAGAATGTGACGTGCTAGAGGAAATGAAGCTGTATGCTGTGGAGATATAAGGTTGTATTTCCGTATGTACGTTAGGCAATGTGTGTTGGCGTTTTACGACTCATATCTGGGTAATTGACGGCCAATGAAAAAGGTGAACATCCAGTCATACGAACGGGTCACCAGACATGAAATAAGCATTTCGTTTTCGCAAAGACAAAATTAAAATATGCTCATATAGTTATTCTAAGTTGTCACAAAGTTAATGCAGTTTAGAAAGAGAAAGGATTATTTATTTACCGGTCTTTATTTAAGATAGTACTTCTGAATTATGCAACTATTATAGTAGATTGATTCCAGCGTTTGACTGACGTTAGCTCACATAAGTTGGTTCTATTATAGATCAGATGCCTCTGAACAACTTTAGGGTACATGCGCGCGGAGAACAACTAGAATTAACTAGATACTGAAGTAACGCGGTGTTTATTTTCCTTTATCTACTAACTACGTTATAATAATGAATAATCTTTGTGTGTCATACAAGATGCCAACTCAAGTCTTCTTAACCAGAAGTAAGAGCGCTTAAAAACTGAGCTGTTATGCCGTATGTTACGATACGAGTCATGGTTTGCATCAGGTAAAATCTTGGGCTGTTAAACTGACTAGCCTAAGTCAATCGAACAACTTTAGTTATTGTCTACGGAGACATCCATTTGACAACGTACGCTACAAATTGCTATCTAATCAAATAGCTATCAATATTTATAGGACAAGTATCAATGTGACAAATAATATTAATTTCAATTATAATTATAAAGTCCACACCCAAACACTGCTGCATCGGAATAACAATTTACTGTTTTTGTTACTAATTTAAAGAAAGATGAAAATTTCTTTATGTAAATTAGAAATTAGAGAACCTACTATTTAAGTGGATGCTGTTGACATTGAACTTTAAATTTATTTGCCTTCTGTTTCCGTTAAGTCTGTTCGTTTAAGCTCATCCGTGTATCGGTTGGGCGAACGCTGACTATAAAGTGAAAATGTAAGCTAACAAAAGGAACTATTAGCCTAATAAAAAAAAAAAAATTCGAGTATGAAAATTTAACTATCGAGCGGACTATCAAACCAGGGCAAGTTCCAAGACAGTATATAGGCTGCATATTTTGGACAAAATCGCGGGCGTGAACCAGTGCCAATATATGTATAGGTATTCGCGGACATAACAATTCTAGTTGTATCACAATCGCACCCATCCATTGTTCCAATTGACTTATGCCCCATCACCGTCAACCGAAAGTCTCCGGGCATTGTGTTGAATACTTCCGTTCAATATACCCAGTTCTGCAAAACATGTAAAACTAGATCATGGCACAATTATTCGCTCAGCGCAGATATTCATATTATACAGAATTCCAAAACGGAATAATAAAATTACTAGCGTATCCCAGTCACCTATCTCGGTCACCTAACTCTAGACGTCTCCCTGCATATTTGTTTATTTTTAAACAGTTAGCTACTAAACATTGCCAACTATATTGGAAAATTTTATTAGTGACTCTTTAATTAGCTTGTAAAACCTGTAATAAGTCTTATTGGTCTATAATCTTAACAGTCGATATGACATGAGAAATAGACAATTTAAGGTCATTATTTCGTATAGACCCGTAGATAAACAGTAATAAATAAGTAATAGACGTATACTTCTAGGACATATATAATATTAAATCAGACAAGTAAGTGCGAGCTGACCGAGTGACGGACTCACCGAACGGACTGGTTTCACAGGCAACAGAGCAAACTACAGACCAATTCGATGGCAACCACATTGTGATATATCAACATAACATAGCATATATATATATATATGAAAGTATATATATATATATGAAATATATGACATGTTATCAACCATTATATTCGTGGTTCTTATAATATGCTTCTCCAGATTTAGTCTCTTTTAGTTTTTCAAAACATTCTTAAATAAGTTACTTGATCAAAATGAATAAAAAATGGAATGAGTATATAAGAGGAAGTTAAAAAGTTAAGCCAATAACTGAGAGGTTATGAGGAAATGGCTTTGCGTGGTATGGGCATTCAATGAAGAGGAATGATATACATGTTGCGAGAAGAATGAAAACCTGAATGTGGGAGGAAATAAGAGAAGAAAATATGGAGGGATTGTGTGTGAGTGTGTGTGTGGATTATGGAAAAGAAAAACCTGTTGTGCCGACTCCAAATAATAGAAACAGGGCAGGCAGATGGTGATTGGTAATAATAATTTGTTTATTTATAAATTTATTTCAAAAGTCAGATTTAATACGAAAGACCTTAATGGTAGGAATTGCGCTGATTGCTATCGTATCAATTCGGGTGACATTTAGCCAGGGGCCGGTAAATTTCTCGAGAGTTTATCGAAATTCAAGTAAGAGCGACCACCGTTATAGTGTGGTATCTCGCGGTGGCCCGTAAATGGTGAACACTTGCAAAATAATGCAGACCCGACTGTGACTCAGTTGTGACATGTTGCACAATGTTGCCACTGGATTAAAATCATCATGCTGAAGCAGATTTTTTTACTTGCCATGATTGAAGCTGGAATGAACAAGTTCTGCACCTATATGATTATAAAGTTAAAATTTTTTTTTTGTGTGTTTTGTTGAACGAATGAATCAATCGTCGGGAACCACTGATTCTATTTGAAAAATTTATTTCATTTTTGGCTAGAACATTTATCTAATAGAAGACTTAAGGCTACATTAGTATTTTTATATTGCTCTTTTGATTTCACTGTATGCTGATAATTCACTGAAACGACCAATAAGAGCAGTTAAATTTTATTTTATTTAATTATTATAATATGGCGGTATGAAGTTAGCGCGGTCAGCGGGTTGAAGATGTAGTTATGAAAAGTTCAAAATGTCGACTGATAAAACATAATTATTCTGTTGTCCGAATTTGTTTATATGTATGGTCTTAGTCTTCTTTAATAATAATGGTGACCAGTAAATTAAACAATACTTTTTTTTTTCTGTGAGCCTGTTGACAATTATGTTAGTTGCACATTTCCAAAATGTGACAACACGTCAGCAAAAAAAAAAGCTTTGTGAATATATTCCAATATCAAAATGTACTCGAAGAATGTTGAGCGATGAGTCACAACTCCTTATCACAGACAAACGAGCTCGAATACAATTGAATCGATAACAGCTATTATAACAAAGAGCCACATTAGTACACATTAGCTCGGATACCAGTTCTTTTGTCGCTTAAATTAGACAACCTAGGCCACCTAGGCGCCCTGTCAACAACGTCGTCTAACCTACCCACTCGTTTCAGACGAAATATAATAATAGGTTGGGGAAAAAGTATTTTCGTATTTTTGTATGAAAAGTCAAGACATTTTTTTCAAAGTTTATTTACATTTATTTACAATATATATGTACCGTTTTGTTGAATAACTTTCTGCCATTTTGTGGGCAGAGACATTATCCCGTTACTGTAGAAACTTTGGGACTTCTGATCAAAAAAACGGGACAAATAGTTTTGGCAGTCCTCTCTTGAGGTCAACCTTACAGAACCTAAAGAATTCTGAAGAGACCGAAACAGGTGAAAATCTGAAGTCGCAAGGTCAGGGCTATATGGTGGATGCACTAGGACCTCCCAGTCGAACTCTCTTAATTTTTGCTGAGTGGCTAAAGATGTGTGTGGTCTAGCGTTATCGTGATGAAAGACCACACCCTTCCTGTTGATCAATTCCGGCCGTTTTCTCTCGACTGCTTCCTTTAATCTCATCAGTTGCTGGCAGTAAAGATCAGAATCGATGGTTTTGCCGGACGGTAAAAGCTCATAATGAACAATGCCCTTCCAATCCCACCATACACACAGCATCACCTTATTTCGTGTTAGGCCAGGTTTGGCCACAGTCTGTGGCCTGCCTGCCAACTTTCGACCACGACCTTTTTCGCACGTTCTTGTCGTACGTGATCCACTTTTCATCGCCAGTTATCAATCTCTTCAAAAACGGCTCGGTTTCATTACGTCTCAATAATGAATCGCAAATGAGTACACGGTTCATTAAGTTTCTTTGAGTGAGCTCGTGTGGCACCCAAATATCGAGCTTTTTTGTATAACCAGCTTTCTTCAAATGGGTCAAAACTGTTTTGTGGTCAATTCCCAGTTCTTCATCATCATCATCATCATCAGCCCGTAGAAGTCCACTGCTGGACGTAGGCCTCCCCCATAGAGCGCCACCACTGCCGGTCCTGTGCAACCTGCATCCATCGGCCTCCCGCGGATTTCACAAGGTCGTCTGTCCACCTGGTAGGGGGACGGCCTACTCCGCGTCGACCAGTTCGTGGTCGCCACTCGAGAACCTTTCTACCCCAGCGGTGATCGGTTCGTCGAGCGATGTGGCCAGCCCATCTCCACTTCAGCGTGCTAACCTTACAGGCTATGTCGGTCACGCCAGATCTCTTGCGAATCTCCGTATTGCGGATCTTATCTCGCAGAGAGATTCCGAGCATAGCCCGTTCCATAGCACGCTGAGCCACCTTGAGCTTCGTTATGAGGCCAACATTTAGAGACCACGTCTCAGCTCCGTATGTCATCACTGGTAACACACATTGGTCATAGACCTTAGACTTAAGGCACTGTGGGATTTTGGACGAGAAGATTTCCCTTAGTTTCCCAGTTCTTCAGCTACATCGTAACTACTAATATGCCGATCTTGCTCCACTCTTTCAAAAATGGCGTCCATTTTATTCGTAACAGGGCGACCAGAGCGAGGTGCATCTTTAACATCAAAATTTCCGGACTGAAAACGTTTGAACCAAATTTGTGCTACTCTTACTGACACTGCATCAGGTCCATAAACATCACAAATTTTTTTCACTGCTTGAGTTGCATTTTTGCCTTTTTTATAATAAAATTTTAAAATGTATCGAATTTCTTCATTAGATTCACTCATTTTTACGGAGAGAAAAACAAATGAAAAATAGCGGGAAACAACTTTTTTTTATTTTTTTCTTTTTATTTAATTTAATTTTAATTTTTTATTTTATTAAAGACCTCCAATCCCCTCTTTCAATCTCGATGTTGCACATGTCCATAGGCGCCGCCAGCCGCTTGCCAAATCGTTAGCCCCATTTCTCGAAAAAAAGGAAGAATATTTTAACGATCTCAAAAAACTAAAGAACTGATCTGAAATACACATCAAGAGCTTTTGCATGGTATATCTGCTTAGTCAATCTTGCGCCGTCCATTCTTTATACATGTCCGAACTATCGGAGCACGACTTTCTTACTTTTACACCGAACTTCAAACTTCCTCCGTTACAACCTTGTTTTCGACGCGGTCACTGTACAATAATAATCCAAAACTAACTGGTATTGTAACACACTAACTTGTCCACTAAGCCTTACTCACGGATATGACGAACGTTACAGTGCTGATAGTTTCCACAGCTGGAACAGCGAGCTGCGATCAGCAACTCCACAATCTGAGATCTTTAACGCGAAATCAAAAAGTACATTACCACGGTGCGTTGTTCCACGGTTGCCGGTGGTCGTGGCACTCCTAATGGTCGGCACAACGGATACGGGCTCCCGATTAAATTATACACAATATGGGTAAATTGAATGATTACCCGTTGCAGGCACAGGACACCTACACGACTGGACCATTCCTGCATCATTTACACTCTAGGTACTTGGAGAACTAGCACTTAACCAAGTTGCAGTCAACACATATTTTTTGCTAATGCTATTTGACATGTGTATTTCGACGACGCGAAGTCAGTTATATAACCTATTTATTTGTTAAAAGACGAAAAAAAGTATAATTTTACTTGCAATTAACTTATTACTTTTCTATTTGCCATGTTTTCATTTCCAATTAATTTTATACAAATAATATCCGGACGCAATATACCAATACATTGGAAATATTTTTTCAGCAGTATTAAAAAGTTAACTAAGCTAAACATAGTTTTTTTTTATTATTCTGCACATTCACAAATTTTTCAAACCAGATAGATATACATTTAGTCTCGGTGTTCCAGTGGTCGAGGTCCCCGCTTCTTATTCAAAAGGGGTTCATCGATATGATTCGGGCTCACACCATTGATTTCTCGGAATTATTTTCGTCAGTGGTAAATATCGACGATGACTGACAACTCTGTGCCCGATGTATGGCAATAGGCTCACCACCTATTCCATTTGGTTGGGACGTAACGTAACGGCGAGTCGAAACTGTAACAGCCGCTGTCTACACCTTCGAGTAAAAAAAGCGTGAGATTACGATTTTTTATAGAAATAAATATTTTATTATCGAGCCTTATTTCGCATGTAGGTGGGCCAAGGCTACCACCTACATATTTCCATTCGCTACTGATTCTGACGCCCATATTTCACTTCATCGGCTTTCATTAACGTTTTAATACATGTACGTCATTTGCGGCCACTTTTTGACCTGACCTTTATCTAGCACATAATTGTTCTGACACTTCCCTCATAGAATTTTCTCTTCTCCACTTATCCATGATTACAAACTCTCATATCTCGCTTTTTTTCACATTCTCCACCCGCAGGTGTAGTAGGCAGGTTTAGCCTCGACTTGCCGGATTTTTAGTCCCAAATTGAATAAGTGGCGGAACCTATTGCCATACACCGAGGACACTGTTGTCAGTCATCGATATTTATTTAACTCAACTTCCGTAAAGGAACTTTCGAGAAGGAACTCGTGTGTGCCCAGAATCGCTCTCATGACTTCTTGATTCAGAACCGGGTCTCTACTCTAGACTACTGGACTACCGATATTCCTTTTGGTCCTCCGTGTCGACATCATAACTTATTACTATGGCGAGGTTTTGGAGGTAGGATAGGAATGCTTTTTTCAACCGTCATCATACATTAAATATGACATTTAGGCGCATTATGATGGCATGTCTGCTGGACATGAAAATTGTTTTCATTGGACACCATGAACACACTGATAGATGTTAGGTCGCAACCACAAATTCATACATTTGCCACCGGCAAATAACATCAGATCAGAACCAAGCAGTTTCCACATTTACAAACAAACACCATTAACTGGTTAAAAATAATAGTGGTACAGCCAAGGAGTTCGCTGCATGAATGGGCCGGCTCAGCCAGTGAAATACCACGACCTCTCAGAAGATCGACGTAAAGTGGCTCATGCCGCGTTACGTTTGGTGAGAGAGGTGCCTGGAGGACCACTGGAAGTAGGATAAGAATGGATGGGGAAGGGGTCCCCATCCATTCTTATCCTACTTCCTTAAAGGTCGGAAACGCAACAGTAACACTATAAGTGTTGCTGGTGTCCATAGGCGGCGCAGGTTGCTTACCATCAGGTGACACGCTTGCGCGTTTGCCCTCATATCCCATAAAAAAATAGTTTTATGTTTACTATTAAATATAATGTACATCCAAATAAAGCATTACGTTGTACAAATTGAAAACCGCTCGCACTAAAAAGAATTATCATTTTGGTACGTTAGATGTAGTTACGCTGCAGGCACATTAGGATAATAAGACCCGTTTTATGCAAAAGATATATTATAGACTAACGTGTAAGTATTTAAATTAAGTTAAAGTCAGTGTTAAATCCAATAATGGACAGAATTTGGGACCTCAATTTCCATAATTTTGTGCGTACATAAAATTCTCGTGTCACCGTGTTAGTTACCATACTCCTCTGAAACGGCTTCACCGATTCACATGAAATTTTATCCGCATATCGCATAAGTCTGAAAATCGTATAACATCTATTTTTATCCTCCTAAATGGTACTGGGTAGCACACCCGTAATTTTATATAAACCAGCGGCGTCACTGGTTTCTTTAATTTAGTGTTTTTATGCGTCGTCCATGACGTCCTAATTGTGACAACTATCTCGAGTTGACTCGGCGAACTTTGTTCCGCATCAAAAGTAATAAATAAGTAAATTTTGGATTTATCCCTTTTTTTACAACAACATACATGCATTATACATATAAAACCGCCCCGTTGACATCCTCTATCTGTTAAAAAATACCACATCAAAATCCGTTGCGTAATTTCAAAGATTTAAGCATATAAGAAAGTCGATTTCCGCTGTCTGTTGTTTTATTCTATACTAGCTGACCCGGCGAACTTTGTTTCGCATCAAAAGTAATAAATGAGTAAATTTTAACTGCCGTCCCGCTATGTTAATACTGCAATATCTTCGAAAATATTCGTTTAAATTGCATGCTATAAAGGGCCAGGATTATAGTCCAGTCATTATAGTAAGTTCACCTCGGAATTCGAGATACCCAGCTGTAAGTCGGTAAATAGTTGTATATTGACACCCTAAAAGTTGTCTCAAAACCTACATATGGTAGGGTGTAAGCAACTATTAAATTTCAAGGTCGAAGGTCACAAAAATCGTTTTTTTGCGCTTTTTTTGGAAATATCTCATTTCCTATGGGTTTTTTGCTATTTGTATATTTATCAATATTGTAGAATACAAAATTCCCTACAAATTTTGTTTAAAAAAAATTTTATACGGTGAACCGTTTTCGAGATAGAGGGCGGAGAGCGCGCGGTCACCGCATCACTTCAGGTCAACCGGTGCCTCTGGTCGAAAACGCGCCATATATAGTTGATGAACTATCAATAAATCAATGATTATAAATATTTGTCAATTTTTATTAACTATTATATTATATTTTATCATTTTCTTCATGCATTAAATCTATACTGATAACCGTTTACTAAAATTAAAAAATAATTAAGAGAAAAACTTAAATCATAATATAATTTTAAATAGAAAATAATTTAGTGCCTCTTTAAAATCTGTAAATTTTAAAATTCTTCCACTACGTCGAAAATTATACCTGGGAATTATACGGGCCCCTATTATACACTACGGACCTTTCTATTTATAGCCAGTCGGGACAGATGTTCATTTGTATTGTATAGTTACGACCATCTTCTCTTTCCTTCAGTTTGAATTGTATCTTGGTAAACTACAGACGTATAATAAGAACTATGGCTGATTTGTGTTTTCTATGTAATAAGTCAGATTCGGGAGGTGAATCGCTTGTTGAAGTAGTGCGCGGTATGAAAACTCTACGAAATGCAAGTGTCGAACGAAACGACGGAAAAATTGATTATTTAAAATCAGTAACCTCTGTTAAAGTGCATGTAAAGTGCCGAAGTGTTTACATTAGTAAAAACTGTATCCAAGCAGCAAAACGGAAACAAGAAGAAGGAGAAACTATAACTTCTCCATTCGTACTCCGTAAACCTTTGATCCCGAAATCATGGAAGAACTTGAGACAAATGTCGTTGAAGACGATAATGACGACCAGTTTGAAATGATATTTTTTAATAAAAAGATTAATCCATAATTTATTTGTTTTTTTTTCATCATGTAAAAAGTTATTAATATTAATTAGGTTAAAATTCAAATATAATTCTTATATTTTCATTAACAATTCTGCAATTACATGGGCAGGTAAGTTTTGTTAAGTATAAAAAGTGGATAAGTTAGGAAAAAAATGATAAAATATAATATAATAGTTTATAAAAATTGACAAATATTTATAATCATTGATTTATTGATAGTTCATCAACTATATATGGCGCGTTTTCGACCGGAGGCACCGGTTGACCTGAAGTGATGCGGTGACCGCGCGCTCTCCGCCCTCTATCTCGAAAACGGTTCACCGTATAAAACATTTTTTTTAACAAAATTTGTAGAGAATTTTGTATTCTACAATATTGATGAAAATACAAATAGCAAAAAACCCATAGGAATTGAGATATTTCCAAAAAAAGCGCAAAAAACCGATTTTTGTGACCTTTGACCTTGAAATTTAATAGTTGCTTACACCCTACCATATGTAGGTTTTGAGACAACTTTTAGGGTGCCAATATACAACTATTTACAGACTTACAGCTGGGTATCTCGAATTCCGAGATTCTTACCTAATTTAAGCTTAAATGACTGGACTATTATCTATATTACATGCACAATCTATTTAAGATACTTAATTGGATGAAAATTAA
Organism: Euproctis similis; assembly: GCA_905147225.2. Taxonomy (NCBI): domain Eukaryota; kingdom Metazoa; phylum Arthropoda; class Insecta; order Lepidoptera; family Erebidae; genus Euproctis; species Euproctis similis. The sequence continues at coordinate 9,719,560 of LR990107.1, forward strand.
TACTGTAATGTTTAAAATCGCATCGTAAATAGGCCATTATTTCTCGTAAAAAGTTAAAAAATAAAAATGGTCATTGTGGGTGATCATCGTGAAGACATGTGCCGTCGCGGACTTTTTTCTAGACCTTTTAAAGGTGTATAATAATGTAGTACATTGTTTTGATTTATCACTTAGGTTCAGGCAGCGTTTGCGATTAAAGTTCTAAATCTTGAAAATTATCACTTTTTTTTTACTACACTATACATGAATTATAGATCAAAACCACCCCGTTGATACCCTCTAACTATTAAAAAAAAGCCGCATCAAAATCCGTTGCGTAGTTTTAAAGATATACGCATATAAGCGGACAGACAGCGGAAAGTGACTTTGTTTTATACTATGTAATGATGATAATGAGTACTCGATACTAGTAGTATATGCTTCACGGCAATTATAATAATTACGGAGTTTTCATAGTCAAGATTTATTTCACAAGGACTACAAGTTCGTATCCGATAATTTTATTTTAATCTTTATTAGAGTAAACCAATTAGGGTTCATGATTTCTCAAGCTATTAAATTTTACAGTTCTCGAGAATTCTCGAGACTAATTTGTCGCCGTTCCTCGAGTTATCGAGAAATTTACATTTACGTATGTTTTCTTATATTATTAGTTCCATTACGTCAACAAATTTAGTGGTTTTCATCTCAAATAAAACTTCTATTGATTAAAATATGCGAATATGATTGATTGATTGATTAAAATATATGAATAAGCGAATCAACCGAATAATAAATAGAGAAATAATATTATTCAGCAGACTCCTAATTATGTATAATGACAGCACTATTAATAGCTTCAACAAAACAAGCAATAAATAACAATTGGCAGTGGTAGAGCCACACAGTTTGCTGTATGAATGGACCGGCTCGACCTCTCAGAATATCGACGTAAAAGTGGCTCATGCCGCGTTTCGCTCTGTGAGAGAGTTAGGTGGAGACACAACCCCTTCCCATCCTACTTCCATATCCCATTGTTAGGGCCGGCAACGCAACTGTAACTGTTCAGGTGTTCATGGGCGGCGTTTGTTGCTTGCCATCGGGTGAGACACGCCTGCTCGTTTGCCTCATTATCCCATTAAAAAAACTAAAGTAAACGTTCCCGGGAACAAAGCCTAACGATTTCCCGAATGAACCCTAAACCAGATACATAAGCAGGAGATAGATTACACGATATCGATTTATTTTGCATTTCTGGTTGATAAAATATAACGTATTGCTCAAAGGCGCATGAAGCGTCAAGCACACCAACATTGACATGCTGAATTAATATTCCAATACCAGTTTAATTATGTAATTAATAGTGTCACCTACAAATGTCTAACCTATTGCCAAATGACTTTTTTTCCTAACACTCAATAAAATATATACGATAACACATAACATAACTAACAATAACGCCTGTATCTTCCCGAAGGTGTAGGCAGTGGCTGTTAAGCCTCGACTCGCCGTTATGTTTACGTCCTAAAATGGAACAAGGTGGCGAACACAGAAATAGATCAAGATAGAACGGCGAATAGGCGTGGCAAGCGTGCCAAAACCATGCACTATATTGCATGCTTTTCGAAACTCGCTCTCATTACGCAACGAGCGTTCCTGCCATGCGTTCAGGACGTAAAAAATAGATAAAACGTCACATGTCATATATGCCTTATTATGCTGTGGCAAATTGTAAAAACAAAAGTAGTGAATCAAATATGAAAAAAGGAAATATTTCGTATGATCAGTAAGTACAGAAAATCAGTAGAAAGTATTTTTTTGAGATTATAAATTATTGTTTTACTTTTACTATGTTCAATAATTACGATCACAAGTTGTATATTTTTTCGTTATGATAAATATCCATTGCTGTCCGCATTCAACGCGCGTATACATTACGTAATACATTGTGCGTATAAATTATACGCGTAATGTACGTCGAATCGAACGAAATACACAATACACCTGCCAGTTGATCGCTGTGTCTGTTAATCGCTGTGATTGGTCTTCGAATGTTAGAGATGGGCACTCCATGTATCGTTGAGTCTTAGAACTTATCGATAAATTAATTCAATAATAATTTGAGCATCAGCTCATGTCTTGCTTTGTCCCTACTTTATTCTAACACCCACAAATTTCAACCAAAGTGCTTCGTAATTACATTGGCAGCAGTTTATTTGACAGTATAAGTTTTCACCAATTTGACCAATCGCCGATGGAAAATCATCTCGTTCTTCTCAAACGGGCAGTAACCGAGGTATATGTAGACGTTCGGCTTCGTTATTTAACCAGGACTGGGAGGCCAACCCTTACAAAAAGGCAAATATTTAATAAATATGTATAGTTTCAAGGACAGTAAAATATTTATAATTAAATTTTATATACTGTTGGAAAAATATGTTTTAGTTCTTAATATGTCGGATTAAAGTATTTAACATGTTTTACTTTCTATGATTATCGTTACACAAAATCAATAAAGGTGGTAAAATATAAAAATAATAAAATTAACACACGTTTCCGATATTAACATCGATAATCTAATGTGTGTGTCTCGTAACTAGTCGCCCCGCTCACAATGAAAATGACGTCACGCTGTGGGCGTGGTTTTTCAAAAAAGTGACACGCTCGAAATGTATGGAAATATGACATCGCGGCCGTTCTATCTTGATCTATTTCTGTGGTGGCGAACCTATTGCCATACCGGGCACAAAGTTTTTAGTCATCGATATTTATCACACTTAACTTTCGTAATTAATTTCGTTAAGTCATTGGTGTGTGCCAGGATTCGAACCTGCGACCTCTGGATTCAGAAGCCGTGTGCTCGACCACTGGACCACCAAGACTGAATATATTATGGTATCTCGGGCTATTACTATCCGCGGGTAATTATTTCATCACAAAACACTCCAAACAATAGTGTGTTTGTTTGGATATGTGTTAAAAGTGCTGTTTTTTTTTTACTTTTAAAAACAAAGAGTCTGTTATAAGTCATTCATTAGGTCTTTTACACACTTGTACCGAGTTTAAAAGTAAACATAGGAGGAATAAATAGATATATGTTATAAGCTGACCTACTGCTGATACACCTTTAGAGTTATTATTATTAACCTTAACATAAAATTGTTTTTATTTAGTATTCCATTCACAATGCGACTCAGTCAGATCCTTATTGATATCAGAGTTGGGTATGGCTGAGTGTGCATGAAAGCGACAAACGCGGCTAAAATGAGAGAACTGCGCAATATTTGCGGAGTGACTGTCGCTGAAAGAGAGCGGATTGAAAGAGAGTGTCGGTGTAAAAGTAAGTAATGATGCCCTTTCTTATCTTCGATGGTTCGAACATGTAGAAAGAATGAATGATTCAGTCTAGAACGGCCATTACTCACATTCCATGACCCAATAGAACGAGTTCTTGAAGAAGGCGATTTCAGCCTTAAATATCGACGAGTATGTATGACATATTTATGAAAGTTAAAGAAGCTAGTGAGGCGTGTAAGAAGCGTGCCTTATGATGCTCTGTTATATCCTCCAATCCCGCTCCAAAAGGGACTTGGCGTGAAGTTATGTATGTAGTATGCATGTAGTATTCCAAATTTAAATATTGAATCCTATCCTACAAGGTTATACATTCAGGCTAATAGACGAGCTTCCAAGTTTAACTAGTAATTAAGTGGGGATCAATCAGATATCAATTAAGGCTAAGCAGATATGATACCAATATTTTTCTCTTTCAGGAGTTGGATATCAAGGAAGGCGATCTACCGGAGACAACAACAGACTTGGTGGTCATTGGCGCTGGAAGAGTGATGTTCGGATTAAATTCACTATCGCGTTTGAGGGATGCACGACGAATCTCCATTTCTGGAGCTGAAATAATCCTCATGAGAAGCTATGCCGCAAACAATTTGGATGTGCTGAACCTACACCTCGATGTGGAGAATTGCGACGTCTTCCGAATCGAAAAGTACACCTTCAACAACATCAAAGGTAAGTTTAATTTATAATTATTTTGATACTTTATACATAGTTATTGCTAGTTTGAATGAATTCTTATGGTTCTGGTGCGAAAACTGTTGCGAAAGATAGCTATGCGTTTTATTATATGTGGCACTTACAGCTATGCGAAGTTTACCTATTCCCTGTTTTAGTATGCAGCGTGCAAGAAGTAAACAAATGCTTTAAAACAAAAACGTAATTAATAATAATTAGCTTAATATAGTTATTGCTATATAGTACACATAGTATGTTATTTATTGCTTAGGATGAGTTCAACTGGTAAAGATAGACTGCCAGCGGAAGACACCTATTATCAGGTCGTCAGCCAACACTGACCATGCGCGATGGATATTTATTATTTTGTTTGTAAATGGTATTACATACACAGATATTGTATATAATCTGAATATTGTAATCCGGTCCTGTGGACATTTTTTTACTTCCATTTATAAAATTAGGGCTGCGTATTAAAAAAGTCGATGCCCACGGTCTCTGCCAGTATTAAGTCTTCAATATCAAAAGTGTTTATGTAAATGAAAAAAATAATAACTGGATCAATCTTGTCCTAATACATTTTATAAATAAGAAATCCGGGAACATCGTATTGTAAATTTAAAGTTTTTGGGAATCACGCATCCGGGTGGCCATCGAGTACTACCTACTGTTCATCTGGAATCAACGAACTGACATTTTCAGGTACTACGAGTAGTTTAGCAATAGTTGACTAGTTGTTTTAGCAAATTAATTTACAGCTATCATCTAATACGTGGTGAAATTTAATAAATAAAAAATAAAAATCGTATTCAAATATGGCATGAAAATTTGTAATGATCTTGAAAACTTGGTCTCTATTTTTTCTTAGGGAAAAAAATAGTCAAATTAACACACTTAAGCTTTATCATAAAAACGATGAATTGAAATTTTGAAGGATAAATGTGCATGATGCTTATGGTTTTCAATTAATTTATATTACAAATTCATTCGAAGGTCATCATTATTCATCATCGCTTAGAAGCCGCAATAGATCTTGACATCTATTTCTTCTTATCCTCTTTCATCTTATTGTTTTAATTTGTCCTAATAAATAACTGGTTGTCCTTTCAGTATCTTGTCGATCCTGATGGCTATCAGGTTGCTAGGTTTAATACCATCACATATTATTATGACAAGACTAGTATATAGGTACTGCCCGAGTTGGCCTTTCACTAACTAGTAGTAGTCATTGAATTCGTCCACTAAAATTGTTTATTTTTTATTTTGTGTTTGTTTGGTTTGTGGCGAAACCTATTGCCATACCGGGCACAAAGTTTTCAGTTATCGATATTATTCACACATAATTTCTGAAAACAATTTCGAATAGTCATTGGTGTGAGCCAGTGTCAGGATTCGAACCCGCGACTTCCGGATTCAGAAACGGGGTGCTCGACAACTGCACCACCGAGACATTTTTAACTTTAATTTCTGTTATATTTTTATTATGTTTCTAGTGTTGCAATATATTGTATTCTATAAATATATATTACGTTGTTGATAATATCACTACGGACGCACCAGACACTCGAGCAGAAGCGTTTTACTCCTATTACAGAGCCCGCATGTCGTATACGCACTGACTTAATGGTGATCCACATACAAAGCGGATGAGAACTATTCAATCGAAAATAAAATATTAATTGAATAATTGAGTTTGACAGTTCGTTTTTAATCATTTGAACTTGAACCCACCATGCTTTGATATTTCAAGGTAAAGACATAAAAACATGTGTCTGTAAATACATAAGCTCACGCCTGTATCCCATGGGGGTAGGCAGAGACTTTGGCTTTCCACAAGCTACGAACCTGACACACATCTTTCGCCTCATCCACAGTCATGCATCGCGTCATGCATTCACGTCGGTTTCGGGTGCTACCGCATTTTGCCTTTTTTTAAACAGGCCATTTATTTGGTCGTGGTAGCTCCCGTCTTGGTCGCCCGATCCCGACCCTGCCTGTCTGTAAATATCCATACTTATATCAGAAAGCTTCAATTGATTACAAAAAGTGAAGTCTTCTTATTTTTCCGGCGCTCGCTATGGATCAAGGTATTTGCAGAAGTGCACTGCAACAGTTTTTCCATGAGATTGAAAGTATTGGAGCGAGTAGATTATTAGCTCATCTCACAAATCAGCAGGCATGCATGTATTGAATGTAGATAAATACCCATATAATTCTTAATTTAAAGAACATTATTCACATCTTCTGGTATAAAGCCTTGCTCTAAAACGGGTATTGTGAGTTACTGGATTAAATTACGTTTAATTAAAGTGCGAAAATGTATGCTCCGATCACTCCGGAGAGGGTAAGAGTGGATGACACAAGACTGACTAATGACTAAGTGCATATACACTGCAACTTGACGCTATGTTAGAAAAGTTAGTTTGAGAAAGTAAGTTACTCTTACGCCCGGATACTGAGCCGCCACTCAAATCTAACAATCAATAAAGTGCTACTTACTGCTCAAACTTCACGTATTCTGTCTAATGTGACATCTACTTAAACGCTTAAGCAGCGCTTATATATTTGAGTGGCGGTTCAGTATTTGGGCGTTAGGGTGTCAATATACAAGTATTTACAGACTTACAGCTGGGTATCGCTAATTCCGAGATTCTTACCTAATTTAAGCTTAAATGACTGGACTAAGACTATTTGTTTCATATCCATCAAATATCAGAATCTGTTGCTCAATTGTTGTTAGCATTTTATTAAAGAAATTATGTCGCAACATGTCGACTGCAGTCGACATATGGACGAAAGCTGTGCAGTGACGCACATGACATTACTTGTTTGGCTGCATATGAACCAAACAGGCAAAAAGAAGATACAGTGAAACTTTCATCTATCTATGGATTGGAAGTTAGTCCAAAGATAGAAGTCAATACTGGGCCACAAGATCAACGACCGTTTATTCTAAACTACCCGAAATCAATAAAATTTCTGAATAGCAATAACATTCCCTGTGTGTCGCGGATTTTCTTTTTTATCTTGTTTACAAAACACAACACTTATACCTACTGGCTTTTGGCCGCCATTTGTTTTAATAGATTTCGTTTATACTGTTACGGATACGTGACATTAAAATTTCTTTAATTTTATTATCAGTCCATAGATAATTCTAAAAAAATCCCTACATATCAATTTTTCAGGGATAAAAAAGAGAGGATATTACCGCCAAATACCTTTTTAGACTAGTTAAAATTAGTTGGAAATAAACTAAATTAAATGAGAACTGGGGTGACCGACATAGCTAGCAGAATAAGCTCGCTGAAGTGGCAATGGGCTGGTCATGTCTGCTGAAGGACCGATGGTAGATGGAGTAAGAAGGTCATGGAGTGGAGACCGCGTCTTGGTAAACGTAGCGTAGGACGCCCACCAGCCCGATGGTCAGACGACCTCAGAAAGGCTGCTGGTAGAGACTGGATGCGGAAGGCAGAGAATCGGATGTTGTGGCGCAAATTGGGAGAGGCCTATGTCCAGCAGTGGACTGCAATTGGCTGATGATGAAACTAAATTAATAAAATTTATGTATATGTTTAGAGTATTCTCGACTTCATTATGTACTGTATTAAAATTTACGTTATAGTTGAAATTTTTATGGCGATTTTGTTTTATAACTTCACTTATTTCTCTACCCGAAAATGTAGGCAATGTTATGCATCGGTAGCGGAACTTACTGGTATACACCGGGCAGTCGTGTCGGTATTTATATACAAGTCATTGGTATATATGAATTAACTCCGATTTGATCACACAACTACTTCATTCAGAGGCAGTACGCCCTACCACCGTACCATAAAGACGACGTACCACAGATAATGTTTCTCTATTCTCCAGTACTTATATAATTGTAAGTTTGGAATGAAGATAAATAGAGGTACACAATCTGTGGCAAGTAGTTCAAGTTTCATTAACACATGTACTGTGACGCGGTGTGATGAGTAATGCTGAACTATTTCTGTATAGCACTGTTCTTAACGAAAACCTGTAATTGCGAAACTATATTATATTCATAGCATTGGAACTTTAACTGCACGTTTGTAATTTAAAATAAAATGACGTTGTAAATATGTTTTTTTTTTAAGTACAAAATTGTTTCTATCCGAAGCAAGCGTAGAGAGAAAGTATTAGGTGAGCCACGAATTTTTAGGTCCAATATGGAATAGGTGGCTGAACCTATTGACATAATGTTTGATTATAATGTTATTCAGTCTTCGATATTTATCACACAATACTCACGAAAATGATTACTAGAACTCAGCGATGTAAACTCGGATTTAATTTCACGACTTCTTGATTCAGAAGCGACCTCTACACTACTGATACGATAATATAATATTTTAATAACATACAATGCTACAGTTACTTCTTTTCATAGTGTATAATTGACAATTATACTGACATAAATCAGTACATCAATTTATTAATTAGCTCAGTAGGATAAAGATTAATTAACATATAATTTTTTTTTGTATATATTTTCGGAGAAGAGAAATGTAAATATTCGAGTATAGACAATATATAGAATTAAAAATAACAGCAATTACAAGTGTCATCGCAAAAAAAAACAATACATATCTAGTGATATTTTGTTTTAAACATATTTCGCGAACAGCATTATTAACAATGAAAATACATAACGTATCTAGCTTATAACATGAATGCTGGAATGTATCCGAAAAATTGTGATTAATAAAAAAAGTAACACACACAACACGGACCGGGGAAATATACATTACAATTAAATATACATTAAAATACCATTTATATATACCAATAATATACAAATGTTAAGTTACCCGCTATTAATTAAAGTATCAGTTTTAATCGAACGCAAACATTATTTGCAACTACCCACATTTAAGGCGAAAAAAAAAACACTAGATTAAGTAAAGATTTCCGTGGTAAGTTATGCATATAATTCCAAAAGGAGGACGCCGCAGCCAGTTGATGGTCGGCAAGCGGCACTGTGGGTTAACATCTAAAAATATACAATTTCCCCGACTCGATATTCCTGTTTCACCGAGATGATGACTCTGAAACACTTTAAGTCTGATACAAATGCTGCAATATATAGACAGAATTTTTAATGTCATCGAAACTAGGAAATGTGCCTAGTATTTTAGATAACATAACTTCACGCCAAATCCCTTGCGGGATAGGCAGAGAGAACAGAGCGCCATAAGGCACGATTTTTACACGCCTCACTCGCTTCGTTGACTTTCATAACTCTTTTCATGAATGCGCGTCGGTTTTTGAGGCTCCTAACATCACCTTCCTCCAGAACATCATGGTCATGGAATGTGTGTCTTGGCCGTCCTCGACTCCTACATCCATCCGCTTTTGCATCGTATATCTGCTTAAGTCAGTCTTGCATCATCCATTCTTTCTACATGTCCGAACCACCAGAGCATGCCCTTTCTTACTTTTACACCGACACTCTCTTTCAAACCAACTTCCTTCCTTACAACCTTGTTTTCTATGCGGTCAGCGAGAGTCACTCCGCAGATTTTGCGCAGTGCCCTCATTTCTACCGCGTTTATTCTACTTTCATGCACACCCTGCCATGCACAGCTCTAGCTTCCATAAGTTGGGATCAGGATCAGCCTAGTATTTTGAATTGGATAAAACAAACAATTTTGATACAATACACACAGCGCTATCTAGTTTTTAAAGCTAGCAACTGAATGTTTATGTGAATGGAAAATGGCTAACGTATATCAATACGTACCTAATATTACTAGCAGATACCCATAATATAATATATCTTAACCAAAACAGGCTAGTGTTTTACATATATTAATAGTAACGTGATGGATGATATTTAGAATAGATAAGGCCATTGTTTGTAAAAAAAAGATGTAGACGATTGGACCAAGTAATCACCTTTTCTCATATAAACTTTTCCAAATTCTTGGCTCTACCACTGTTTATACTTTCTTAGAGGTAGAATTTCGGAAAATCCTTACTTATTGGATTTCTACATTCCACAAACTACCTTCCAGGGTCCGGGTGTGGACTTATGCTGTGCATTGATAAGTCAGTCAAATTTTCAGAGAATAAAGCATTTTATGTGCATAATTTTTAATATTATAGTAATATTTTTGGATAATTTAAATGTAATCATAAAGGCATTCAAACAGTTATTCTCACGAAGTAATTTATTTTTCTGTGGTCTGATTTTGAGTACATAGAGTAACATGACTACAATAGTCGGACATGTGGTGTCGCGAACTTTTTTGTATATATATATATATATATATAAGGACTATAATATTGTAGAACTAAATTTTATTCTATCAGCCTTATTTTTCACAGCGTCAGCGATGAAAGTCATTTTATGGCTAATTTTGTTAAGACTTAACGTCTTGTTTAGGGCAACTCACACAATCTATTTAGATGACGAGCCTCGTGGTGCATTGGTACAGCTACCGACTGCAGAATCCAGGTTGGCGCATTCGATTCCCACCCAAATACAAATATTTGTGACAACCATGAATGTTTGTATGGCGTCTGGGTGTTTTTCTATGTATTTACAAAAGAAAAGTAGATATGATGTATTATTATCCGTTATCTAGTATCCATAACACAAGCATTTAGTTGTTTAATTTAGAACTAGAGGGCGCTGTGTGATTTGTGTCCAAGATATTATTATTGATGTACAAGTTATATTGTTGTAAATTTTCATCAATATCCAATCAGTAGTATTTCCGTAAAAGAGTAACAAACATAAATCCCACACTTACAAACTTTCGCGTTTATAATATTAAGTAAAATATAGGTACATCAAGTCAAGACGCTATACAAACATTTTACTACATTTTATTGTGGTAGAGCCAAGCAGTGCGCTGCATGAATGGGCCGGCTCGACCGGTGAAATACCATGACCTCTCAGAAGACCGACGTAAAGTGGCTCATGCCGGGTTTCGTTCGATGAGAGAGGTACCCGGAGGTTCGATGAGAGAGGTACCCCTTCCCCATCCTTTCCTATCCCCTATCCCTTAAAGGTTAGCAAGAGCAACGCAACAGTAACACTATATGTGTTGCTGGTGTCCATGGGCGGCGTTGGTTGCTTACTATCAGGTGACACGCCTGCTCGTTTCCCCTCCTATCCCATAAAAAAAATGCTCATCACAATGTACTCCTATGGGTATCGATCCCTCCAATCTTCGCTCCTTAGTTGTTTGTTTGTATGCAATGCACTAACAACTAAAGTTCACTTCCGTTCCTTGTAACAATCAAAACTTACGTGACACTGAAAACCAACAATATTTGTTACACAGAAACATAACTTGCAAAATCTTACTATTCCAGGAATCATGAATTATCATATCGTTAATGTAGAACAAAAATGACAGTTTTGATGGTTTCAGTCTACTTTTATCTTATGCAAAGTCAAAACAATATATAGGTACTATTGTCTGTCTGTCTACCCGAAAAAAAATTTAGTAAAAAATCTTCTGATAGACTGATAAGGTGTTTGTAATTAAACTCCTTTGAAATAGCTCTACAGATTTTAATGAAATTTTTGTACGCATATCGGTTACGTCTGCGAATAGGAAAAGGGATAGGTTAGGAAATTAGGACGGATAGGAAATTTTACCCTCTAAAAGTTCACCCTTTTACAATCAACCCTCATTTGTTATTTGCTAATTGTAAACTTTAATTGCTTTGGCTAGCTTTTATTTTTGCAAAACCTAGTTTGCCTGATTGACCAGAGTTTTCAAATTGACAAAAACATACTAGTTATATCTACAAATTATGTTTCTGTGAATTTGAGGTTCAGCACTCCGCTTTCGATTTATTATACTCATCGTATTCAAATCTGCGTGCATACGAGTTTACGCAGCGGCCAAGTGTGTACGGTTTGAGAAGCAGAATTATGTCAGTCGTTGATATTTTCTCACACTTAACTTCCGAATAGATTTTCATCAACAAGTCTTTGGTGTGCAAACCGGTTTCGAAATCCAGACTTCTAATTCAGAAGCAGCATACTGAACCACTAGGCTATGATGATTGCTTTTCGCCAATGATAAAATATTATTTCAGACGTAGTCGAAGAGCCCGAAATGTTATACGCGACTGCCAAGTTTAATTATTATTATTTGCTTTTTAATTGCGTTCACTTGCTTATCTGTTTAATATTACTTTGCGCTTCACGTCTTTGAGAAACATCTATTTGTTTCATAAACAGTAGAGACTGTAGACTTGAGAAAACGTATGTGTTGACTCATAAACGAAAGAAAACTGAATTAATGTAAGATTTTTAATTTTTTACAGGTCCGCTTTCGGTGACGATCAACAATTGTGAAACTGTGTCCACGGAAGGACCCGCTTTTTCCTGGCTCTTAAATATGAATATCACAAACGTCCAGTCTCTGCAACTTGGTCCGGGTTCATTCAAACTAGACTCAACAGCCGGTAACGTTGGTGAACACGGCCCCGGAATGTCGGTCAGTATATAGTCGATACATATGGTGTAAAATAACATAGGCACTGCGAATATTATTGCAGAAGCGAACATTGTAATATGCAATATATTAACAAGTAAAATTATTTTCTAAACTTTAACAATTCTGTTTCAGATTCACCTGAAAAATTTGACCGTACCGGATGTCCCTTCGCGCGCGTTCGGATCATCGGCGGCAGAAATTGTACTTGATAACGTCAAAATTAACAGTGTTCAAGGAGATGCCTTTTATGCCAACACTTACAACATTGTGATGGCTCTGAACAGCTCCATTCAGAATATAGATGAGGATGCCTTTTCACAACAATCTCTGATCAATAATCTGTACTTCTTCGGGTGCAGGATACGAGTGATCGCATCAAGAGCGTTGAAGTCTGCAGTGGGAAATCTCAATATTTCACATACTCTGTAAGTTGTGATCTAAATTCTCAAATATGAAACGAACAAATAGTTCAAATATAAAATGAATGTAGGTAAAAACTTGTGTAAACTTTTTAGACTTTTTATCTTTATATCTAGTAGCTCCCTAGCTCCTTCTGAGCTCCGAAACTATTGAACAAATTACTTCTTATTACCGTAGGCTCGGGCCTGATGTAGGTTTTGTTTAGGCATTAAACTAATAAGTTTTATAACAGATGTACATATATTAAAAATATAATATGCAATGCTCTATTTTTATTTGTTACAGAATCGAAAAGATTGAAACAGGTGGTATTAATATCACCGTAGCCTCTGCAGTAATTCGCAACACAGAATTTCATAGATTGATGGAAAGGAGCATTGAACTGCCGTCTTGGACCAAATTGCAGATAGAGAGAAACTCTTTTGATGAACTTATACCTAATGCTATTGTGGCTCTAGATACAACAATCAATGAACAATCTGCTCACGAGTTAACATTTGTCGAAAATGAAATTGAATCAGCACATCCGAACAGTTTGAAGTTCATAGGCCAAGCTCAATCACACTCCACCTATACTGTTGTTTATCGAAGAAATTATTATGGACAAACTTGTCACTGTAACATAAGCAATTGGCTAACAAACGTTCTAGGCAGTGAAACCGGCGAGAACTATCAGTCCCAAAGTTTCTGTACTGTGGACGAGTTTCTTGCACGCTGCTTTAACGAACCAGAACAAAATATATTATTCGATAAATTCATGAATGGTGTGTGTATTGAGAATACGATAACGTTTCATTGCAAATCTTATACAATAAAGTCAGATGGCACCGGTATGGAGGTGAAAAATCCTAGATTTCCACACAAAAACAAACAGGAGCAGGGGATAAGCGATCGCAATAAGAAAGTAATAGGTATAGTTATAGTATCTTGTCTAGGTTGTGTACTGATCGTTCTATTCATAAGTCTCATACGATGGATGCGACGCAAAGGTTATTGTATTAACGTGAAGAATTTTTTGATTTCCTCAAACACTTCTTGTGGTTCCTTCTGCGATCGTATCTTTTCTTGCGGTGCGTCCAACGGACTAGATAATGCTGGATCCATTTCACGGCTGTCTGTTAATGAATACTCAGAAAGACATTGCTTAAATGAACCGACTAGAATTCAGGACATTGTCCAAGAATCAAATCTGCACGAGGAACTGGTGACCACTGAAGATAAGATGACACAAACATTACCTGAAGAATTGACCAAAGAGCTTTTACAACACTTAAAGGAAAAGCTGGAAAGTCCGGAGAATTACATAGAGGCTCGAGAGACCATTGAACATTTATATGTACTTACAAAAATTGAGGACAACGTGGAGGACAACGTACCTGTATTTAATCAGGAGAATATATACGAGATGCCTTACCAAAACACTACAAGACGAATCGGGAAAAATAATAAAGAGATGAAAAGCGTTGGTACAGAAACCACTCCTGTTCATAGGGTGAAGATGCAATCTCCTTATAATAGACAAACCGCATTGGCCCACGAATACTTTGAACCTAAAGATTTGGCAATACATTTATATGCTGAAATCGCGAATAACGACAAAGAAAAGAGAACGCTGTTGGGAAATATGCCGGATGTTGTGGCTGAACAAGCTGTACCACGCGGACCTTATCTGCGCGCTGTTCGCGAAAAGATGAATACCAGTTGCGAGCCGTCTTCTCCGTCAAAGAATTCAAACAATTCAACAATAAAATCCAACACATCTAATACGTCCGCTAAAATGATCAATCGTCCGCTTCCAGAGAAACCCGTCGCCTTGGACCCGGGCGAGGGTACGTCCTTTAAGCTCGGTTGAGATACGGCCACCAAGAGGCGGGCGCGTTTACCAGAAAAGCCGGCCTCTGGTGACATGGATTTCTACTGGAACCTCGACCCGTGCGTGACAAGTTAAAGAGGGCAAAGCGCTCCCAAAATGTCCAAAAATAATAAAAATATATAATTACGACGCAATGATGCTTAAACATTTCTTTGCTGTGATATTAATTGTGTTTAAATTAATTTTAATTACCTTTTGTGTGATGTGTCACGCCAGACACTGTTGTATGTTTATTTGTAAATAATTAATAAGTTGTATAATTAATTGTATTGTATTGTTCAGTCGCATTGATGCGTGTTTTGCAGCCGGCCAATCGTATTCTTATCATTTTATGTTTACATTATACTTAATTAAGTATTTCTATTTTTTTTTTTACACTATTTAAGTTAAATAATGTTCATAAATTAACGATACGAAACTTCTAACGACAGCTATGCATGCATAAACGGACCGTACATTTTAAGATTATATCCTTATAATCACATTTTAAATAACGTATTTTCAATAGTAATCAATAGTTTAAAATATTTAGATGTTTTATCTCAGTGTATGAACTAAGTAAACATTAGTGTTTCAATATCTTCTAATATATACAATTAAGTATTCCACAATAGTATTTACGAGTATATCCGTTATATGCACCAAATAGCTATCTACTAGAGCTACTCTTTACTGCATTCTTATTTTAGTGAAATTGTCAAATAAATGTTATATTAGAAATGTTACGTTATTTGAAAATGTCAGCTTATGATCATTGATACTTGAATCAGTTGTTATTACAAATAATTCTTTCGTAACAACAATCAGATCACTATTTCATAGAAGTTCAATGACGCAATTATTTTCTTTCCTTGTGATTATACAAGATAGCTTTTATTTCGCTCAATGTTTTGTGTTAACATAATATCCTCTCTTGCATTTTTTTTTAGTTGGCCACACTGCAGCTATTATGTATGTTGTTATTTGCACCGCATCTAAAGTCGTATTGGAAAATTTAAGACTTTTTTAAGTAAAAAATGTAGTTATATGTGAATATATTTTGAATATAACCTATCTATGACCCATTATTGAGTCCATTTTATTACGTACATATATTTATATTTCTATACAATTGTACACTTGAAATTTTATAAACTATTTTTACCCCTGTATCGATTTTTTACAAATGTATGTTTATCAATACCAAACTCATGTGACGTCTCTAATGCAAAATGTATTTTAGTTGTTATTTATTTTAATATTAAATTCATATACACCTTTATGAAGGTAATGTGTTTAGATAGCCTAAATAATATTAATAAATAATTTAAAAAAACAGTAGATAATAAGATGTTTAATATAATTATTGAATTTCAATGTTTGCCATAAGATAATCAGTCACTACGTATTAAATAATAATAACTATTACAAATTATTATGATTATTATGTTAATTATAAAGGATATTTCGGTAGAAACATGAAAAAGCATATGTTATTCCAATAATATTCCATATGAAATAAATACATGTTGAATGTCAAATATGTACTTTTTTTTCCATCGTCCCCCCTATAGAACAGAATACACCTTTTTTGTACAAGTAGGTAAAGAACACATTACAGTGAGCAGTACTTGGCAAATATTAGTCCAGGCAAATTCAATAGACGGTCTTATCGCATGCTGCGATTTCTTCAAGACAACCTTAGGATGACCGAAATAATATTGTTTATTAAGATGAGTGTGTTTCACGTCTGGCAACCTGCCTGACGTAAAACCTTCTTGGGAACGTTTTCGTTGGTGGGATAGGGAAGGAGTTGAAAGTGGATCTGAAGGCCCAACCCCTTCCCCATCCGGGATACCTCTCTCACCGAACGAAACGCGATATGAGCCACTTCACGCTGATATTCTGAGAGGTCATGTTATTTCACCGGTCGAGGCGGCCCATTAATGAAGGAAACTGCATTAAATTATATTAATTTAAAAAATGTAGACAACACTTATTTCTATAGCGGGTAACCAAAAGTTATTTACGTATACCTAACTGGTTCAAATCAGTTAACACCAGTCGCCCAACACGTGAAATAACTAACCTAAAATGTATTATTTCAAGTTAGATCGTAATTGATCCAGGCATTTCGTTTACAAAAAATCGATGTAAATTGGCTCATGCAGCGTGTCGTTTAATGAGACAGATATATGGAGTCCCACTTCTTTCCCTTGCCCATCCCTTTTCTATGCCATTTTAAAGAATGGCAACGCAACTATTATTCTGTTTGTTTTGCAGCATTTGACCATGGGAAGCGTTAGTCCAACTTTCCAACAGGTGACGACGCTTTCTCGTTTGCCTTCTTTTCCTATAAAAACTAAATTACCGGGTGTTTAGACAAAGTCGAATTTAAAATATCTTAATAACATTCTTATGACTCGGGCTACTGAATCAAGAAGTCATAGGAATGATTCCAGGCTACGTGTGATAAATAACGATGACTGACAAAATCGTACCTGGTGTATGGCAAGTAGTGTTCGACCGAAGTTCTATTTTTGGCCGAAGCCGATTAATCGGCAATCGCCACAACCTTCGGCCGAAGCCGAAGGTTTATAAACTCTTAGTACATAATTTAATAATTTTCTTCAATATTATCCACAACTAAAGAAGAATATCAGCGTAAAGTGGCTAATGCCGCGTTTCTCTCGGTGAGAAAGGTTTCATTACTATGTATCACAATTTAATTGATAAACACAAAATCAAAACAAAACACTGAACTAAATGCACTCCGGTCCGTCAGTCACTCACTCTTTCGTAATAGTTCGTTTAAATCCGACTGTTCTCAGACCTTCGGCGGGACCTTCGGCTTCGGCAGAATCCGAAGATCACGCCGAAGATGGATTTTCGGCCGAAGGTGGCCGAAGCCGAAGCTTCGGTCGGACACTAATGGCAAGGTTCTGTCACCTATTCCAGTTAAAATTATACGAGTCTAAGCTGAACAGCCGTTGCCTACATCTTTGGGTAGAAAAAGGCGTGAAATTATAAACAAAATATGTGTATATTTAGTTGAAATTTTATTTTTTAATTTGGGGTTCAATCCCCACCCGAGTGCAAATATTTGTGACAAACATGAATGTTTGTATGGTGTCTGGGTTTTTTTTTATGTATCATGTATAATACACATACACAGAAAAAATTTTTATCATTACAGCATTAATTTTCATCGAATTAAGTATCTTAAATAGATTATGCATTAAACATAGATCAAAATGGGCATTTACAGATTGTAATTTGAAAGAATATTTTCGAAGATATTACAGATTTAATATAGCGGGACATAGCGGTTGCGCCGCATGGTAGTACCGGCCGATGCGTACCGATAAATATACAAATTACAAATTGAACTTAATAATATCCATTTTCAAATAATTCATATAATTCATTCAAATAATAATATCCGTTATCAGTAGTATAACATATATTAATGAAATAAGCTAGCACAGTTATGAACGTGAGATGATCTTGTAAGAAACCTACAGCGAATGCTCTTTACGAGAGGTGCTTAAAATTATGTAGACAGCTTTCAGCATTGATAGTTAAATACACTAACTTGATACGTTCAAAGTTACATATCCGATGCCTGCACAGTGTCTTCGTCATGCCTTTTTCAACGGTGTCCATCATTCGATAATATTAACTTAGATAGAAATAGAATTACACTCGAGGAAACGGTTACTACGGACGGACGAACATGTTTATTATTAAAATCAGCTCGCTATAATTTAACATATATAAATTACTAGCTGACCCGGCGAACTCTGTTTCGCATCAAAAGTAATAACTGCTGCCCCGCTATGTTAATACTGCAATATCTTCGACAAATTTGAAGTCGATAGCAGCTATAGGTTAAAAATGGGAATTTTCCATTGTTAACACCCCCGCAACCCCCCTTGTGGGTGGAATTTCGTAAAATCCGTTCTTAGCTGACTTCTACTCGGCGAAAGGAATAATCCTACCAAATTTCAAGTCGCTACGCCTTATGGTTCCAGAGTTATCGTGATGAGTCAATATATAGGTGGAAATCTCTTATATATATAGATAAGCTTTGATATTGACGATTTATCTCCTATTGAAACATATCACACGAACTTGATTACAAAACTAGCAGACCGGGCAAAAATTTTTTCGCCTCGAAAACAATAGATGAATATATAAAAATTTTCAAACAAAGTAGCCTAAGTTACTCTTTATTACACCTGCTACCTGTCGTCAAAATCAGTTCAGAAATTTCAGAGATTACCCAGAACTAAGAGAGAAAATACCTATGTAGAAAATACCTATCCGTAAATAAATATTATGAATGTAGTTGAAACCAGTTTTTTTTTTCAATATTACAAGCAGACACTACAATTTTATTTATATATATATGCATATATAGCTAAACACTATGTTATTTTTACAGACCATTCACCTACAAAGGAACTGTCGCGATGTCAATACGTTTAGCATTCCGGAATTGTTTTGCGGCCGGCTATTTTAAACTTTTGGTCCGCTTCTGTTATGCTGGGTAAACTCGAATGTTTTTACTACATATAGTAAAAACATTGGAGTTTACCCCGTAACACTGCAAACGTGAAATTCCTCTTCCGTGTAGCCAACATACATACATAAATAACTTCACGCCAAATCCCTTGCCGTGTAGGCAGAGAGTACAGAGCGCCATAAGGCATGATTCTTACATACCTCACTCGCTTCGTTGACTTTCATAACTCTTTTAATACACGCGCGTTGATTTTAGAGGCTCCTAAAATCACCATCTTCATCAATTTTGTATGAACTATTAACGCAAAAACCGGTTATATTGCTATAATATCACGCTTGTCTTTTAGGTACCTCAACCGGAATACATATCAAATGCCTATGAGCCTGATTACGCAGAGCTATTAAGTTCAACTTAATAATAATCCAAAGGTCAAAATTTCAAATTTTCGTTTATAGAATAATGTATTTAGTGGTCGAGATTCCCGCTTCTGATTCAAAAGTCGGGGCTTTGATTCCGGACTCACACCAATGATTGCTCGGAATTCTTTTCGGAAGTTATGTGTGACAAATATCGACGACTGACAACTGTGTGCCCGATGTTATGGCTAGAGGCTCGACACCTATTTCATTTTCGGATGTAACGATTCGGCGAGTCGAGGCTTAACAGCCACTGCCCTACACCACCCGGTACAAAAAGGCGTGAGGTTACATTTTTTATAGAATAACTATGGTCTTATCAGCTTGGAATTAGCGTGGTTAATAACTTTTTGGCAGTTGTATAAGTACTGTACTCGATGTAAGTTAATAAAGGTATTCGGACCAATCAAAGACCGACGACTACAGCCGTCCATAGACGTCTGCAACGCCGAAAAATCACAGATATATTGCTGGCTATTCAGGTGGGACAGGGAGGGGAAGGCAGTGGCACTCGGATACCTTTATTAATGGCCGAATCACGGCATGAGCTACTTTCATAGTTTTTTGGTATGTCATAATATTTCGCCGGTCGAACCGGCTTTTTCATACAGTGAATGTACCTAATTAGTAATAAAATGAATGAGTGAAATGGAAGAACAAATGTTGAAAATATCTCTTTGGTAGCAAATAACTTACAATGCAGTAATTAAAGCATGATCCTTTTAAATCCTATTATTACAGATAATACTAGCACACACACGTTTGTGACTGACATTGCTATAATATCAAAAATGAAACTGGAAAATGTAATTAATATATGGCGTTGATGTGATTATTTTTAACGGTGGTAGAGCCCCGCATTTCGCTGCATGAACGGGCCGGCTCGACTGGTGGAATATGCCGCGTTTTGCTCGGTGAAAGTGGTATTCGGAGGCCCAACCCCATCAACTCTCTCCTTCCAATCCCACTTCCGACCCATTGCATATCTGATTGTAAGGGCCGGCAACGCAACTATAATAACACTATCTGTATTCAGGTTTCTATTAGCTGCGATTGTTGCTTGCCATCGGGTGACACGCCTGCTCGTTGCCCCCGTATATCTTATAAAAATACCTAAATAATAAGATAGGTTGTATAAATTTAACTCAATATGAACTGACTATGGCTCTATTGTAGGTACATACTGTAGTACTGTAGCGTATTGATAATGAAAAACAATACACAATGATTAGATATCAGATAGGTATACTATCTCTGTACAACGAACAGTATCGACTGGAAATAATGTATTGCTATCAAACAAACAACAACAGAATCAGGCCAGGTGCTAGGTATATACACATATATCTATAAATCATATATAAATTAAGTCTTCATATAGAAAATCTGGCAATGTCTTGAAATACTAGCTCACACCAATGACAAACATAACATAACATAACTTCAAGCCTTTTGTTACCCGAAGGTGTAGGCAGCGGCTGTTAAGCCTCGTCTCGCCGTTATGTTTACGTCCCAAATGGAATAGGTGGCGAACCTATTGCCATACCGGGCACAAAGTTTTCAGTCATCGGTATTTATCACACATAACTTCCGAAAGCATTTTCGAAAAGTCATTGGTGTGAGCCAGTGCCTGGAATCGAACCCCGGACCTCTGGATCAGAGGCCGTGCGCTCGCCCACTGCGCCACCGAGACTGACCAATGACGTTTCCGAATAATTTTCAAAAGTCCAATTTCGAGGAGAAAAAGGAGTGAATATGAATGCATCCATGATTGTACTCCTGCTCTTATCTCAAGTGGGATTCAGAACATAACGTCCTTGTATAGGGTACAAGGCTAAAAATAATGACGAAATTACGAAATGAACTTAAAACAACGTGCAAAGTGTTTAAAAAAAACACAAATCATTGGTAACTGATAACCTGGTGACATTGATCGTCGTCGAGAAAGGAAAGGGTGGCGTTCTGCTTGAGTATGCGCTCACAAACGTAGCTTAGCAGAACAGCAACACGCACCTAACGTCAAAGGTTATCAGCAGAAATACATATTATAAATTGTAAAGACAGTCGTTAGATAATAAATGTTTAAATAACTGCGTCACACATGTTTATTATTTATTCCCATCATCAAAAGGTGCGATGCCCACAATGCGGTACTGATTCCAACGCTAACTTATGGAAGCGAGAGATGGGTATGAATATGATGTATATGAGGATATATAGGAAATACGATATGTTACCGACAAATAATATGCGCGTAAAGGTTCGAGTGATTTCTTTCGGTCTTTTCACGTTGCGATTTGGTTATTAGCAAAATAAATTGGTACTGCGCGCATGACCGGGCACTGGTGATTGGTTACGAGTTGATAACGTTGCATATGCATTTTATACGCATAATATCCAGCTCGCAGCCACGTCATACGCGAAATCAACACAGACAATATATATATCATCATCCTACGACAAGTAGGAGCACAACATTAACCTTTTTAATTGTAAAGGTATACAATTTTTTTTAACGGATAGGAGGGCAAACGAGCAGTTGTGTCACCTGATGACAAGTGACCTTCGCCGCCCATGGAAACCTGCCACACATAATATAGTGTCACAGTTGCGTTGTCGACCTTTGGGCAACGCAACGAACGGTAAACCTTTAGGTTTGTCCCCGATAGGGAGGGTTGTTGGGCCTCCTATAAAATGGCAGTATGGAATTTGCACCTTAAGTAATGTAGCCATGAATAGTCTTTAAATACTAAATAATTGTGTAGCAAAGTAAGAAAGTTAATCTTATTTGAATTAAACTTTTGGTCAAACTTATTTGAATATATCTTAGGTGTTTGACTAATAAATTATTTTGATTTCATGGCGCATTGTTTCAAGCGTTTATCGCTATTAATGAAATATTATTTGATAAGAACGTAAAGTTTTCAAACATGTTTGACCGCTATATGTAGTCTTTTAAAATGGTCAAACACGCGAAATTCAATAAACCGTTCTTGTCCAAAATATATACATATTGCACAGACATGAGACAACTGATTCAAAGATTGCATATGTAGGTAGACTTTGCTCCGGCAGTGTTACATAATGTGAGTCTCTTAAAGTATTTCTAACTCAAAAGCTGAAAACCTAATTAAAGATAACAAAGTCTATAGCCAAGTTTTGAGATATTTTCCCCTTCATATTAAATTTATAGCTCGTTTTAATTAACTAAAACAAAACTACTAAACGGATTTTTAAATTACTTACACTAAAAATTAATGAACAACCGTATATAACTATATACTGACAACAATTGTATATCTTTGTAGATACGTTTGGTAGTTGTTCAAAGCAGTTTATGATGTATTAATTTAGTGCAGATTCGATATTACCTACTTCTTGCATTAAAGTGATTTTTTTTAAGCCAGAATGTTTCTTATGGATATTTAATTATGGATTATGGTACGTTTTAGAATAGTTACACTAACAAAACTTCACCCCAAATATAGGTAGGTGTGTTATTATCAAATTAACTCATTCGAAAGGTTTATAATAATTTAATGAAAAAAACTTTTTTAAAGAAGCTTTTATTTAAACGCTCTAAAAAGAATAAAATAATTTTAACCTTATACATTTTAACTATCAACTTATAACCTTATTATATACAATTTATGTGATAATAAAAGCTTGTCGCTATGTTTAATTACCTATCAGTGGCTATCCATAACCATCTAGAAATATTATTTAGATTTAATGATTACTGTGACGGATCGCATTATCCAAATATATTTTTTTGGTTTATAACATATATATGGACACCCGAACACATATAGTGGTACAGTTCCGTTGCCGGCCTTTTCCATGGGAAATGGAAGGGGTCGGAATTGGGATGGGAAGAGGAGGGGGGAAGGGTTGGGTTGAACATAGCGACAAGCTTTTATTATCACATAAATTGTATATAATAAGGTTATAAGTTGATAGTTAAAATGTATAAGGTTAAAATTATTTTATTCTTTTTAGAGCGTTTAAATAAAAGCTTCTTTAAAAAAGTTTTTTTCATTAAATTATTTTCAAGTTTTTAGTTATCGATGGGTAAGTTTCTCAGTCTCTTCATCTCATTCAAAGCATCATTGCTACAAGGTCATTTGCCAGTTAATTTCGAACAGTCCAACTCTTCAATGAGGAGACCTCCTAAAGTCTTTTCTCTACTTAAGGCCGCGTATGCTTGACCAGCAGCAAAGAGTTTCGAGCCTAAGTAAACAAATTTTTTTGTAACTTATTTGTTGATTTTGCAACTTAATTTTGTTATGTGGGACTGTTGTTTAATAACAAAATATGTTTAACTACTTGTGATGTGTAACGCCATCTGTTGTTTTAATCAGTACTTTATACTTGCTGACCTGAGTGTAACATAGGAGTGAGTTGTAATAAAAGTTATAGTTCGTTCCCACCATCCACTGTGTTTAATTCTAATAATACCTATAACACAATTAAAATCCGTTAGTGTAGCAATCATGTTAAAGTTATTAAATCCTGTCCAATTTACGTCGGTATCCTGAAAGGGCATGGCATTACACCGGTCGAACCGGCCCATTCATGCAGCAGATTGCGTGGCTGACCACAATTAAAACACTGTTAACTATTAAAACATAGGTCAACGGAAAGCCGTCGACTGTGATGGACTACCGCCTCAGCCGTAAAGTGGTCGTAAGGTTCTCAATGTTAGCACTAACTCATTTTGATTATAAATTTGGACGCGCCGCTTAACCCTGTATCTTGACATGGTGATTTGGCATCAGTGACTGAATAGTAAACAACAGATTGACTGACACTGCCCAAACAAGCAGGCCACTAGTATCTAGCCGCTCATATTGAAAACCCTATTATATATATAATATTTATACACAATCTAATTTGTTTATAACATTAATTAATAACATAACATAGCTTGACTCCTTTTTCTACCCGAAGGTGTAGGCAGCATCTATTAAGCCTCGACTCGCCGCTATGTTTACGTCTCACGATCTATAAGGGAGTAGGATATAGGATATGGGAGTAGGAAGGGATGGGGAAAGGGAGTAGGTCTCCGGGTACCTCTCTCACCCAAAGAAACAAGGCGTGAGCTGGTTGTGGTATTTCACCGGTCGAGCCAGGCCATTCATACAGTGAATTGCTGGGCTCTACCACTGTTGCCATACAGCGAGCACAAAGTGGTCAGTCAAAAATATTTATTACACATGACTTTCGAGAGAAATTTCGAAAGAATTGGTGTGAGGCCAAATTCGAACCCAAGACTTCCTGATTCAGAAGCGGGCTAGTTTACTGAACCACCGAGACATAGTTTTTGAAGTTCTCATATAACTCTTTAATGAAAGGACCATTTGATACGCATATAGTAGAAACGCAAATATTTATTCCACTATATTGGATTTAGAATGACGTCCCATTATTTTTCGAGCTACTATCAACAAGCCCTTTCATTTGATACCCATATTGTAGAAATGCATTAAAAAAAACTGTTCCTCTATCTTGGATTATCCGCCATATTGTATTTAGAATGACGTCACATTATTTTTTTTAGTTTTCCCAATGAGCCCTTTCATTTGATACCCATATTGTACGAAAGCTTAAAATATATATTCCTTCATCTTGGATATTCCACCATATTGGATTTAGAATGACGTCATATTATATTTTGAGTTACACTCAACAAACCCTTTCATTTGATACCCATATTGCAGAAATGCATTAAAAATATCCATTCCGCCATCTTGGGTCGTCCGCCATATTGGATATAGAATAATGTCATACATTATATCATGCATTGTCATCCAAAATAAACGTGTATACAAAATTTCAGCTCAATTGGTTGAAGGTATCTACTTCAAAATTGAGTTACAAGATTCCACCGAACATACATACTTACATACATACATACATACATACAGTGCAAGGTAAATAAAAGCTTATAAAAATACTTTCGTTGAACAGACTAGATTCGCATATCAATTCTGGCGTATAATAAATTCGTTATATCTTTACAAAAATCAATGATGTCACTATGTGTGTGTATGTATAATATTGACATAATACGTAAAAACGTTTTTTTTTAAACGCAATAGAAGTAGATACCTACTCGTACTAAGATTTGAAGGTCGTAGCGCGAGCAGTTAGCGTGCCCACCTCTCTGGCAGGTCCCGCCACATCGCTCGCCAGGCGTTTGTTTGATAATCAGTCGTCTGCGCGGGATTTGTGCCTAACTGACGTGTGTATTGCGCGCGCGCGCATAACTTTTTTATTTATTGATGTTAATACGGAAGCAATAGCTAATTTTCAAATCCACACAATAGTGTTAAATCATGACAAACTAATATAAAGACTTTACAAATATATATATAGTGTGTTATTTGTGATATAAGAACTAATAATTCGAATGTGTTGTTTACATACAAATTAATAATTGTAGATGATACGAAAATTCCGCGTAAACTTCAAACCATGAGGTCAGTAATAACTAATTATTATTACATACCTATATATTATTATTTATTATCTAGCATTAGTGAAATGTAAGGTATAATCAAAACTGAGCATACACATACTTGTAATAAATTGATTGTTGGAACAGTATTTTTTGGCGAACACAATTTCCTGTGTTTTCGAATTTGGAACGCACATTTTTTTTAAATGCCTACACCTATTGATAATTAAAAAAAAAACGAAACTTAATCGAAAACTGGGTCCATATAAAATGTGTGAGTCATCTGTGGGCACGCGGACCTCAGGAATTCGTACCTTTTACCAGACTCATCGGAGAAAGGGATGGTTTTTATTGGATAATTTTTGCACACATAATAATAATATTTATGACTCCGGACATAATAAATTAAAGTTATTTACATAAGTACTTAATTTTATAACACACTACATTTATTTCGAAATAGTTGTTATAGAGAATAGTTCAGATATATTGTTTATATCATATCAGC
This sequence comes from Euproctis similis, assembly GCA_905147225.2. Taxonomy (NCBI): domain Eukaryota; kingdom Metazoa; phylum Arthropoda; class Insecta; order Lepidoptera; family Erebidae; genus Euproctis; species Euproctis similis. The sequence goes on from LR990107.1 coordinate 9,746,244, forward strand.
TTATTATTATCAGCTTTTTATTAGCTTCACGTATGTATGTTTGTATATTTGTATGTTTGTAGGTTTGTTTGTAACCGACTTCTTTTTTAGTTTCCGCTGATTGCCACTAGATGGTGCGATTGGTGAACTATGTAAATAATAGTTTAAAAAAAACTAAAAAACACGCTTTTTATAGAAAACCGAACTAAAAAATAGAAAAAATAAAAAAAGCGTGGGGTGTGTCAATAGTTATAAATATTTTATTGACAGATATGAGTAGAGTGATTATCATTTCGATAATATCTTAAAAAGAACCCCACGCTTTTTTTAAAATATTTTTTTTTTATTAAATTTAAACTGTAACAAAGTCATGAATTATTTATTCTTAGAATGTGTTCGGCTGAATGGAAAGGTAACGTAAGCATCATCGCCTAAGTGCTGTTATATGTAAACAAACACAGCAAGTTTTGAGAATCGTTAACCAAATATAAACGAACACTGGTGTGACAGTCAGACTATTTCATTTGACGTATATATGTATGCATATTATTAACTCGTTATATGTGCTTAGTCGACTATATGCCTTGACGATATGTACTATATCGATAAGATTTACATACATACATACAAAACTTCACGCCAAATGAGATTTATTTTTATGTTATTTTTGCTAACTGAGTTCGTTTAAATTTACCGATCCATACTTTTCATAAACAAGGAGTTGAATTTTTTTAAAAATAAACCTACGAAATGCTCCAAGTTAGAGCCAATCTAAAGTAACGCGCTAAAAATTATCCATTTGTTGGAAATGCAATAATTAAAACTATGTATTTTATATTTTTGTTTACTAATGTTATAAACCTAAAGAGTTTGTTTGTTTGTTTAATTAAACGCCCAAATGTCAGAAACTACTGGTTCAACATAACTTCACGCCTTTTTCTACCCGAAGGTGTAGGTAGCGGTTTGCCTCGTCTCGCTGTTTACGTCTCAAATGGAATAGGTTGTGAACCTATTGCCATACCGGGCACAGAGTTTTCAGTAATCGATATTTATCACACATTACTTTAATTTCGAAACTACTGGTTCGAATTGAGAAATTATTCTTGTTTTAAATAGTTCATTTGTCAAAGAAAGTTCTCGGCTATATAACATCATTTTGAGAGTGGTAGAGCCAAGCAGTTCGCTGCATAATTGGGCCGGCTCGACCGGTGAAATACCACCACCTCTCAGAAGATCGACGTAAAGTGGCTCATGCCGCGTTTCGTACGGTGAGAGAGTACCCGGAGGCCCATCCCCCTTCCCCATCCCTTCCTATCCTACTCCTTTAAAGGTTGGCAACGCAACTGTAACACTATGTGTTTCAGGTGTCCATGGGCGGCGTTGGTCACTTAACATCAGGTGACACGCCTGCTCGTTTGCCCTCCTATCCCATAAAAACAAAAAAAATCATACTGCGGCCAATAGGGGCGGAGCACTGACCGTTTTAACGTGTAGAGTAAATGGGGATATCGAGCTCATCCAGTCGGCAAATAATGTATGTACTTGAAACTTGAATAGGTACACCAATTTTCTACTAGTGGTACACATATTTGTCCACTGTTGATTAAATTTAATATTCCAATATAATTGACGTGATAACTGAACAAAAAAAAACTAAATATCCGGTATATCCGGTGGGTTGTGGCCGACAAATATTATGATAATATTGCTATAATTTTAAAAAGCATATAACATGGCTTTATAAAACATAACTTCACGCTTTTATCTACCCGAAGGTGTGAGCAGTAGCTGTAATAATTATTTTAATAAAAAAATTAAGTAATGAACATAAAAACATGCATACAACAACACGGAACTCTCGATGTCGATAGTACTAACAAGCCGCATTTTGTTTTATTGTTTCGATAAATTTAAGATCCTACTAAAATTGTGATTCGAATCACAAACTTCAAAACTTCACAAAACATTCAAATAATGATTGACGGGCCATTGACGGGCCTCGTGACGCATTGGTAAAACTACCGGCTGCAGCACTGAGGTCGGGGGTTCAATTCCCACCCGAGCACAAATATTTGTGACAAACATGAATATTTGTGCGGCGTCTGGGTGTTTTTCTATGTATTATAAGTATGTATTTACAAAGGAAAAGTATATTATATTAGTATCCGTTATCTAGTATCCATAGCACAAGCATTTAGTTGCTTAGTTTGGAACTGGAGGGCGCTGTGTGATTTGTGTTCAAGATATTAAAAAAGATCCTCTTTTAATAGTTACTACATTACTGTACTTGTACATTTACAACTTTCCTACGATTTTATTATATGTCTAGATTATTAATGAGTAAATAATCTAGACATATAATAAAATCGTAGTAAAGTCGAAAATTAATAATCTATACATATAATAAAATCGTAGGAAAGTTGAAAATGTACAGTACAGTAATGTAAATTTGTTGCTTAGTTTGAAACTGGAGGGCGCTGTGTGATTTGTGTCCAAGATATTTAAAAAAGATCCCCTTTTAATAGTTATTACATTACTGTACTGTACATTTTCAACTTTCCTACGATTTTATTATATTAGACCAGGGTAAATAATTTTTAAAATCAAAAAAAATAATAGTAGGATGAAACCCATTAGAAATGGAGGAGAATATTACAAAAATGAAAGGAAAAATAATTTACGGGCGATCTGAGGTCGGGAAGGGGGTGGGGGTGAGTTTTTAAGGGTAAAAAACGGTTATTCTGGATTTCCGGCAAAACTAAAAGTCCTATGGAAAAAAGTTTAATGGTAAAGTTGTAGGTAATAAAAAGATCTAAAACTTTTGTATTTACACTTTTTTCACATAACCTCAAAATTTAGATGAAAAATTCAAAAAACCAAGTTTTTTATTTTTATCTTTTACAAATTTTTTTTTTTCCCCACGATATTTTGTGAAAAGTTGCCTTTTTATGTCCTAAATACACTGTAATTTATTTGTTTAAAAATATTTATTTTATTTGCTTTATATTGAATTAATATCGAAAAAGCACCCTAATTTTCAATCGAAAATTCACCCGTCAAAATATCAGTTTTTTTCAAAAAGTTGGTATGTTATCTGTTTATTGAAAAGTGTACTTTCCGATGATGCAAAAAAAATTGTGCTATTGTAGTAAATTTTCTCAGAAAATGCAAATCAAAATCGAGAAATACTCGAATTCAGAAATTAATAACTCATTTGTTTGTTATTTATAGTAATTTATTTTGATTTGCATTTTTTTTTATCAATGTAACACATAATCTTGCGATTTTCGGGTAATTAAAGTATAAATTTTAATAAATAGCTCAAAATTGTATATAAAAATTAAAAAAAAAAATCGTTTTCGAGATTTTTTCGATTTTGATTTGCATTTTTTGAGATAATTTACTACAATAGCACAATTTTTTTTGCATGATCTGAAAGTAGACATCTCAGCAAACAGAAAACATACAAACTTTTTGAAAAAAGCTGATATTTTGACGGGTCAATTTTCGATTGAAAATTAGGGTGCTTATTCGATATTAATTCAGTATAAGGCAAAAAAAAAAATATTTTTTAAACAAATAAATTACAGCGCATTTGGGACATAAAAAGGCAACTTTTCACAAAATATCGTGGGAAAAAAATATTTTTGGAAAAGATAAAAATAAAAATCCAAAAACTTGGTTTTTTGAATTTTTCATCTAAATTTTGAGGTTATGTGAAAAAAGTGTAAATACAAAAGTTTTAGATCTTTTTATTACCTACAACTTTGCCATTAAACTTTTTTCCATAGGACTTTTAGTTTTGCCGGAAATCGAGAATAACCGTTTTTTACCCTTAAAAACTCACCCCCACCCCCTTCCCGACCTCAGATCGCCCGTAAATTATTTTTCCTTTAATTTTTGTAATATTCTCCTCCATTTTTTCATCCTACTATTATTTTTTTCACTTTTTATTATTTTTGAAGGCATCTACCCTGGTCTATATGTATAGATTATTAATATATGAGTAAATAATCTATACATATAATAAAATCGTAGGAAAGTTGAAACTGTACATTGAATATTTTTTTTTAGAGTACTTGGGACATGATCTACAATCGATACCGAACCCAAAAATATGGTTTTTAAAATTGTTATCTATTTGTCTGTATGTTTGTTACGGATAAACTCTCAAAGTACTGCATGCTTTTATGTCAAATTTTGCATAAATAAAGCCAAGAGGTCGGGTTACACTCGCACATGGCTAAATATTATCACGCTATCACTAATTGGAGGTGAGCAATGAACCCTTATAATGACACAGGCCTAGTATTTTTGCTTTCCACGCAGATGAATTTGCGGGCAATGGCTAGTAGTAGATATATACAATGTTTAGGTAACTACAATATCTACATGCAAGATGGTGTCGGGAAATAGCCTGTTAAGGGTTAATTCAATAAAGATTCACCGAATCAACCAATTTGTTACTTTGTTCACAAACCGCTGTTTAGTATAATATGTATAGCTAAGTAGTTCAAGTGTAACTGGACATCACGCCAAGTCCCTCGCGATGTGGGCAGAAAAAACAGAGCACTATAAGGCATGATTCTTACACACACCACACTCGTTTCTTCTAATTTTAACAGTGGTAGAACCAAGCAGTTCGCTGCATGAATGGGCCGGCTCGACCGGTGTGAAATACCACGACCTCTCAGAAGATCGACGGAAAGTGGCTCATGCCACGTTTCGTTTGGTGAGAGATGATAAGATATAAATACACAATCTATATCTTGACAATCGATTCTTGTTTACTAACGGAATGTTTTATTTGTTAATCAATATACATACAATTAATAACTACTCTTTATTAGTAATTGAAAAGATTATTGCATGAAGGACATTATGTAATTGAATTCTAAAGTGGACTGTAAAACTTTTATGTATAACTTCACGCTTTTTTCTATCCGAAAGTGTAAGCAGCACAGCTGTTAATCCTCGCCGAATGTTTACGCTCTAAATGGAGCAGGATTCGGAACCTTATGCCACACTTAGGGTAAAATGTCAATTAACGGTATTTCTTACATATAACTTACGAAGATAATTCCGAGTAGTCATTACTGTGAGCCAGGATTCACGCGTTCAAGTCACGTTTCAGAAGCGGGTAGTTCGAACTCCGGACCACCGGGATTATATAAAACTTTTAGCATTCGTTTTTAAGACATTGTGCAGTATGTACATAGTTTCCAAGATGACTGGACGTCAGTGACTCTTGCAGCGATATGACACAGAGGTATTTATGACAAACTTATTAAGTATTGCATCGTAAAACCACAAAGTAAGTCTGAGCGGTGTTAGTTATTAAGTACAAAATGTGTTAGGTTTTATGATATTATGTAGGTACTAGATATTATGATACACAAATATATACATTAAACAGATTGTGACGACTAATAAACAAATACTTAGAAAAGAGATATCCGGATATCCTCTTTCACAAAGCAAAACGCGACATGAGCCACTTTACGCAGATATTCATAGAGGTCGTGATATTTCACCGGTTGAGCCGGCCAATTCATGCAGCGAACTCCGTGGCTCTACCACTGTTAGGAGTATCGTCTCTTGGATATTATTAATTAGTTTCTCCGTATAAATCTGTTATCACTAAAAACAATGTTTACCAAATATAAAGTCAGCACGACTACGTGAATGTTAAACAGTAAATACAAATACATACTATCAATTTTCTAGTTTGTTTCTTCGATTTAACGCGTTAATCTCAGAAACTACTGATCCGATTTGAAATAATACATCATCACGTTTCGACCAATAGGTGTGCACTTTTACCTTTTTAATGGTACGAAGTTCATCGAGTCACATTGTAGATTATGTCATGGATTAAAAAATTATCGTCACTTGGGAAAGAGTTAGACAGACTATGATTGGTCACGCATGAGAGAGACGTACTTAATATGTAATTTTATATGATGACCCCGCTAAGGTACAGTAATTGACCTCTAGATTAAAGAAACGAATGACAATGAAATCTCTAAATGCGTTATACCTACTCAATACATACATTGGGTAGTTTGTTTTTTTATTACCAAGTGACTACTTACTTACATTATCTTAAAGTACAAAAATAAGAATACGAATGAGCACAGTCCATCTCGAATGTTATGTTAAGCATAAAATACAAAATAATGTAGATTCGCTAGAAAATTAAGAAATTTACTCCTAACATACAGACGTATATTGACATACAGTCTTGACATTAAAATTTATATTTATTTACCTTTAAAATTATTTTTGTGTGATACTTAATGTTATTTTTATGGATACCTACATGATATTATTATATATAATCTATATTATTGTTTTTTTTTCCTCGACTTTTGGTCGGTTTTTTATAGACACCCCGTCCCGTTTCCTACGGGAAAAGGGATGTCTATAGTTTTAAGGAGTTCTTCTGCCTCTTCCTCTGCCTCTCCCCCTGCCTCTTCCTCTTTCTTGAGTTGTATTTATTGTGTCTGAGATTGAATCTTGTGTGTGTGTTCTCTGTGTGCTTGCGTTTTGTTGTGGAGCCGTTGGTGGTGGATTTATTAATGGCGCTGTTGGTGTGTGTTGTTGTAGTGTATCTGTATTCTGGACAAAAACGGTGTCTCCTAAAACTTTGCTGAGTATGGTTGTTGTGTGGATGGCTGCTTGTTTTTGAAGGATGCTGATATCTATTGGATTTTCTAATTTTTCTATGTATCTAGTTAAGCTTTTAGCCACAATACCTGTGGCTCCTACGACTATGGGTATGATAGTAGTTTGCGTATTCCATAAACGGCTGACTTCGGTTTTCAGAAGGTGGTATTTACTCAGTTTTTCTATTTCTTTGGCGCCTATGTTGTAGTCGGACGGTACTGTGATGTCTATTAAAAATGTTTTGTTATTTGCTTTATCTACGTATATTAAATCTGGTCTATTGTGTGTAACTGTTATGTCTGTTTGTATGGGCATTTCCCAAAGGATTTTTGCGGACTCGTTTTCTTTAACTTGAGGTTGGATCATATTTTCTTTCCACCAAAGGGGTGAAACTTCTATGTTGTCTTTTCTTCTTATAATCTATATTAATATATAGATATATACATATTATTATATAATATTCACTATATTCACAAATAAATAAAATGTGTGCTCGTAAAAAATAAATTTAAAATTTAGACTTTAGAAATGACAGAGATTTAGAAATCTTTTATTTCACAGTATTTTTTTTGTTTATTGTAAGTTATTTTTGTTTACAAGTTTTTAGTTGATTTCTTTCTAAATAACCAGCCAAAATGGTGCTTTCGTTATAATTAAGAGACAGATATTATTTCAATACTAGCTGACCCGGCCAACTTTTTTTCGCCTCGGAAGCAATGAACCAATAAAAAAAGTATACTGCCAATAAATGTTCTGTCAAAATTGGGCTTGGCTGGACCAATTTTCAGAGATTACCCAGAACAAACGGACAGCTAGACAGACAAAAATTGTAAAAAAAAAAGTTATTTTGGAAGAAAGCAGCTATTACCATATTACAAACAGACATTTAAATTTTATTTTTGTGTAAATCTCGGTGATCCAGTGATCGAGCGCCGCCCCGCTCCCAGTTCAAAAATCGTGGTTCGATTCCATACTCACAACAATGATTTCTTGGATATTTTTCCGAAGTTATGATGTGTGATAAATATTGATGACTGACAAGTTCGTCCCTAGTGTAGTGCAATAGGTTCGCCACCTATTCTATTTGGGACATAACGAAACGCTTCGGCGAGTCGAAGCTTTAACGGCCGTAGTCAGCTACATCTTCGGGTAGAAAAAGGCGTGAAGTTACATTACGTTACGATTGATACTTTTGTTTGAGAGGAAAACCACTCAATTTTTGGAAACTTTTGGAACCAAATAATATGAGAAAACGTTCGTAAATGTAAATTTCTCGACAACCCGAGAAGACCCGAGAAATTATCCTCGAGAATTCTCGCGACCCGAGAAATTGAAAAGGTCGAGAAATCATGAACCCTAAATGTACTAGTTTTTTGTAGACCTTCAAAGGGTCTACAAAAAAGTCCGCGATAGTGTATGTCTACCTGTTAGGGCAAACCCACAATGACCATTTTTATTTCTTCTGAGGCGAAACAAAGTTCTCTGGGCCAACTGATGTTATTCTAAAACACTATACAAGTGTCTTATTATAAAACAAACACAACGCCAACCTCTCAAGGTGCTCGGCGTAAGGTTAAACAAATAAAATAATTTTAAATTCGCGTTTCGTTCATTATCTCGAAGCAAGCGAATAGTGTAAATTGTTTTCTTCACATAATGAACTAAAACAAACCAAATACAAGTAATAAAAAATAAAACCTTTCACAATGCGTACAGTCCGTACGTGCACGCGAGCGAGTGTTCCGCATTACGCCTAGATACTTCAACGTATTTTTATTAATCCCTTTGCAACTTCATACTAACAGCAATGTTTTAAACTTTTAAATATTTACCAACTCTTTCTGGTGCATATTTTTCACCGCCGCATTATATTGAATAGTGTGTAAGGTGAAGGAATGCATCATGTTAAAATACCACGACCTCTCGCAATATCGACGTAATCTGGCTCATGCCGCGATTCGTTCGGTTGGTTAGAAAGATATACCTATCCCCCCCATTTCCCTTTCCTTCTCACCCAATCCTCTTATAGACGGGGAACGCAGTTGTAACACTATCTATGTAGAAGGTGTCCATAGGCCGCGCTAGTTATTTACCACCAGGTGACCCGCTAGCTCGTTGGCAAGACACATTTGCCATGACCAAATTGACCTTGTCTAATTTTTGCCCAATCGTAAGGTTTCACAAAAGCTAGGAACTTAAATTCAAAATTTTTACATTTTTTCTCAGCATCCATATTGCCCATAAATTTATCATAGACTGTAGTAGATGGCACATGTCAGTAAAAATGTACTACTAATCAACACTGACAGCGCGACCGCGAGTAAGCGGTTCTCAGGATGTATATAATTCAACACATAAACATTAATTATGTAAAAGTTGACACTTGGGAGCACTTTTTACGCACACTTTGTTATGTCACTCACACATCAACAACCCATTTTTGGTCTCGTTGTTTGGGTGACTATTGCCGATCTACCTATTATTCTTATATGTATGATATTGCCAGTTCATTTAAGTTAAGATGCACTGCCATTATTATAATCAAAGATATCAGAACAGTTCATATATTAACTATTGATTATTTCAATAATCGATGTCATAGGTCAACTATAGTTGCTTGTGACGTAATCCGCTAAATAATTGAATGCTCAGATTAGATAATCACAAATTCCATCGAGTAGACAACAAATCGAATAATAATCGATTCACATTCAAGTATGTAGTATATTAAATAATAGTTATGTTATTTAGTTTATTATATTAAACATATGGCATTCAGCTGAGGATTGTTTGACTTAAAGCTGTCACAGACATTCTGACCTTCACGATATTTATATTCATGAGACGAGATATGATAAAGTTGTTATAATTTATTCATATTAGCCAAATATATCTAATTGGTGTTATTCGTCCGTCAGACGCTGGACACCAACGTTCAGAAGAAACTCGTCCCGTGATCGCATAATTTGTTGGACCACTCCTTTTCTCCATGTTAACAATCTTTATCGACCTTACTCCACCGATATGTCTATTTATATTGAATATACATATACTGTAAGTTAAAAGAAACTATATTCTCTAACTTGGACTGATGATCTAATTTATATTTTATATGAACACCCACGCTTTTTCATCATCTATATGTGTGGAAATTTGATCATTAAAGTATTTATTCGAAAAAAATAACCAACATTCTGGTAATCTATTTTTTTTTTGTAACTTGCCGAGTTTTTACTTCGTAAAAGCCATCTGTGGTGGAACTTATTGATATACAATATCGCGTACGACTCTTTCAGTCATGCACACAGTACTTTCGCCAGGATTCGAAGCGGAAACTTCTTAATTTAAAAACGTCATACCTCGGAAGTTGGTTTTATCAATTTAAGTCAGTGTAAGTTGGATAAAGAGGTGTATGATTGAATGTATGAACAAAAAACTAAACCCGATAATCGATTACGTAACACGAGTACGTAATATTCACATAAAGGTTAGCAGAACAAAGAATCGATAAAACTCGTGGTTTTACGTCGTGAAATAGTAACCATATATTTATTGCACGCACCAATCTACCTACCTAGTACATACCTACCTAATAACAGCAATTGTAATGGACTCTTATTTAAACAGGATGTAACTGAACGTTCGTAGTACGTAAGAAACTCGATTAAATTTATAAACGTTATAGTCACTCCGTTAATATGTAAACTCGTATGCAGCGGTCTCACATTTGGTTTAGTGAGCAAAATTTGGTGGCATACATGGGGAGAATATTGCAAACGGATACAATTTTAATTTCTCAAAAATTCCCACAATAATTTTCCAGTCGTCTTACTGGTCTTGGAGGTGGTTAAGCAGCCTGCTTCTAAATCAAAAAGTTATAATATCGAATCCAGACTCATACTGTACAAATAGCGATGACTGATGATGATGTCATTGTGCCTGGTGTAAGGCAATAGGTTCCGCCATCTTATTCTATTTGGCATGTAAAGAAAATTCGCCGAGTCGAGGCTTTACAACCGTTGCCTATGCTTTCGGTAGAAAAGCCGTGAGGCTTGCAAAAAATGAACTTTCGACGCAACTATAGAAAAAGAAAACAGTTCAGATAAAGCAGCTTCGCGAATGAAGCTGCTTTATCTGAACTGTTTTTTTTAGTTAAGTTAATATAAAATCGTAAAATAATTCATCTCTCTCTCTCTCAGTGATAAAATTGAAATGTTGTTAAATAATATAACATATTCGATATCTACCCACTTATTAATTGTATATGAAAAAGAAAGTTAAATCTCTGATAATATTCAGTCCACACACAAGAAAATATGTCGCAACACACGCGCGCGCCTTGGTATTTAATTGCTAACTCTGTATTATTTATTAAGTTCCAATTTAAAACAAGCTGACAAGTTAAAGTTTCACCTTATATGCATTTTTTAGGTGCCAGAGGTAGGTATAAAATTTCATTCATTATTAATAACATCTTGGACACAATATTCATAGCGCCCTCTCTCTAGTTCCAAGCTAAGCAACTAAATGCTTGTATTTAAGAGACTAGATAGGTATAGATATATTATTGTCGGGTCAATTTAATAGACAACATTTAACGTCTGTCAATTTTATTATTTTAGTAAGATGATCTGCACAAAAGCATCGATTAAAGTGAATGAATGGATACAGACGTGAATAATTTTAAAAATCTTTGGGTGAATCCCTGTCACATTATTAAGTTTCTTTTCATTTTCTACGGATCCGGAATGATTAATTTATTTAATACCCAACACTGACCACAACATGGTTATTAATTTACAGTGATATTTCTTCACAAGTAATCGATACATTTGATTTTACTTATCAGCATTTGAATTTTAGAGTAACATCCCTACCGTTTAAAAAGTTTGGTGATTAAACGACGCAACATGGTGACGACGTTCAGTTTGTTAAATCAGAAATTATTTGTTATGTTTAGAATTGTTTTTATATGAAAGCAAATAGTGAAATTTCTTCGGTCATTACTACAATAAATTGTAGAAGTAATTGAAAAAAAAATAGCAAATTGTGCAATCCTAACAAAACGAAAAAAATATTATCTCTTGCCCGCCGTTACAAGTTTACGTTGTTGAATTTTGATGAACTGTCAAATGTTGCTTTAAAATGACCCGAAAATAATACATAAATAATATGTATATACTGTTCTTTTCGTAAATGCATACTTTTATTACATAGAAAAACACCAAGACACTATACAAACATTCATGCTTGTCATAAATATTTGTACTCCCGGTGGGGATCGAACCCGCCGACATCAATTCCGCAGTTGGTTCTTTTACCAATGCTCCATTAGGCAAGCTAATCTAATAATAAAATTCTCGCGTCACAGTGTTAGTTACCATACTCCTCTGAAACGGCTTCACCGATTCTCAACAATTTTTGTGTGCATATCGGGTAGGTAAGAGAATTGGGACAGATCCTTTTTTCATCCCCCTAAATAGACCCCTAACTAGATAAATTAAAAAAAAAAACATTTTATTAAAAACATGCAAAAAATACATACAGCCATAAATTTTTATCTCTCTACGACCAACCCCTGCTTTTTTTTATTTGTAGATCAAAAACATTGGCAAGATAACGTTTGCTGGGTCAGCCAGTGTTAATAAATAATTAATAATTTTGCATTAAAAATATCAGTCAATATTGAGTTGAATAGGCGCATTTTATAGTTCGGGACAATAGTTAATAGTGATATCTGGATATACAAGCCAAGCCACAATTTGCGAATTTAAATTATTTAATAAAATATAACCTGAAGCTTTCAATAGCATCAGAGAACAATACAATTATTGATGTCAAAAATAATATATTTATTTTAACTTTTAACTTCGCATGCTCCGATGGTTCGGAGAAGTAGAATGAATGGATGATGCAAGATTGACTAAGCAGATATACAATGCAAAAGCGGATGGATGTAGGAGTCGAGGACGGCCAAGACACACATTCCATGACCAAATAGAACGTGTTCTGGAGAAAGGTTTTGTTAGGAGCCTCAAAAATTGACGCGCGTGCATGAAAAGAGTTATGAATGTCAAAGCGAGTGAGGCGTGTAAGAATCGTGCCTTATGGCGCTTCGTTCCCTCTGCCTAGTCCGCAAGGTATTTGGCGTGAAGCCATGAACCTTCACGAACGGAAATAACTTCATCCTAGTCACAGACTATGTACGCACTAGAACCAATTATTCATAAACATGCGTAACACAAATTACTGGTTCGTGTGATTCATAAAAATTCATTCACAATGAAACAAGAAGTACATATTTGCAAATCTGTTTTCGCAGCCAAAGCTAAAATGCTTTTTCCCCCGTTCAACGTTTTCTTTATAATAATTGGCAAGGCCGGCTGAAACTATTTCTGAACACTTTCTGAAGAGGCACGACGCGCAGACGTGCCGCTAAAATGTGCACTTGACGTCTATTGTGTTACTTCTGCGATACAGCTTTGATATGCAAACAAGGCATCCGTCAATTACTTCAAGAAAACAATTTGAAAGTACTCTTACAAAGCTTCGGATGTTTTAGGTTTAAACAGAAAATTTAAAATATTCGAGATTATCTAGCTCGTGAGTAAAAACCGCTAATAACCATGCATGTACCATCGCGACCTATACTCAAAGGTGTAGTAGGCAAATGCAACTGTGAGTTCAAATGGGGATTGGCACTATCACAAATAATTTGAGTCGAATACGGCCAAGACACACATTCCATGACCAAATAGAACGTGTTCTGGAGGAAGGTGATGTTCCTAACATCTCAAAAATCGACGCGCGTGCATGAAAAGAGTTATGAAAGGCAACGAAACAAGTGAGGCGTGTAAGAATCGTGCCTTATGGCGCTCTATTCTCTCTACCTTCCCCGCAAGGGATTTGGCATGAAGTAATGTATGTACAAATAATTTAAGAAAAGTCATTGATGTGCACAAGGACGCTAAAATACTAGGTCACCTATATTGTATCATTAAATATGTCAATTACCGTTCCACCGCATTCTAGAGGAGACACTAACTTAGTTATAAACTCGACTGCGTAATACGTCAGTAGATTATATTAAACTTGGCATCGATATACCTACACAACGGTTAATTTTATACCACAAAAGGAATCATTGATCAACGTAGTGGTTTAGAAAGTGCACGGAATTTTGTTTGAGTGGACTCTTTATAATAACTTATCGATAGTCAAACAAATTGTACCCAAATGTCCAGCAATGGGTTCGCGACACATTTATCTGAATCACTTGACTAGGTAAGCGTAGTGTACGACGCCCACCAGCCCGATGGTCAGACGACCTCAGAAAAGCTGCTGGGAAATACTGAATGCGGAAGGCAGAGAATAGGATGTTGTGGCGCAAATTGGGAGAGGCCTATGTCCAGCAGTGGACTGCAACAGGCTAATGACGATGAATGAAATAATTCATTTATGTTACGAGGCAAAGCTGCTGCCTATACACTATCTAAGTAAGGGTGTGCAGGTTAACTACCTAAAACATCTGTGTCGCACTGTATTTTGGTTATGATAAGATTGTTGTTCATCTGATGATATGAGTACAATTTTTACAGTATTTATGAGTACAGTTTTAATTACTAATTACAAAATAGAGTTAATATATTTATTAGTACAATGCTGGAGTTGTCCATGAATTAATTTATTTAGTATTATTTACATATATTAAGTGATGTTCACAAGAGCTTTATTTTACCGTTATTTACTTTCCTTCTTACTAAATTACTTTGAAGCTTTTTAAAGCGTAATTCAAATTATAGCTACTATTAATAACTATTTGTAAGTAAGAAAGTCAATGAGTAATATTGGTCAAGATTCAGAAATAGGAAGTGATAACACACAGCAGTCTACAAAAATAAATCAAGCGTGTGTTTAGCTGTGTGCTGTGCAGACGCACAGATAGCTAACATTCACCAAGTTTTTTAACGTAATAGGAAATAAAATAACTAAAATCGTAATTAGTTCAGGTAACATCTTGCAAGTTGTATAAATCATTATTTCATTTTATCATAATTTTACGCGTTTTTTCAACCCAAAGTTCTTTACGGCGGCTGTTAAATCTGGACTAGCCGAATGAAATTCCGTCCCAAATGGAATAATAGGTGGCGAATAATGTCCACAAAGTTGACAGTCAGCTATAATCGATATTTATCACACATAACTTCCGAAAATAATTCCGAGAAATCATTGGCATAACCCATTTTCATCCATCGATACTACAACTTCTGAAAATCAGAAGCGGTGAGCTCGAACACAGCACCACCGACACTTTTATTTATATATTTATGTAACTTATATGTATTTATATCTAAGGATTAGGTCGGTACATCCCAGAACATTTTATTAGTTGTAGCTAGAAGACAGCGAGATTTATCTCCTGTTCTATTTAGTTACTGCAGCGTTACAAAAAAACCGCAGTTAGTTTCTTTCAGGTATGGTATACTGGGTATGGTACGCGGTATATGGGTATACTGGGTACGATAAAGTTTTCAGGGTTCAGTAAAAAATGCAATATTGACTGATGAAATTGGTTCTGCTGGCCCACTGATTCAGCATGTAGGTACTTCTAAATTTTTTGGATGTCAAGTGGCATAGGTCCATATGTACATAGATTTGTGTATTATATTGAAAACTTTGGAATTGTTGAATTAGATAAACAAAAAATATTTATAATACGACTTCTGAATCCAGAGGTCGCGGGTTCGAATCCTGGCACACACCAATGACTTTTCGAAAGTTATGTGTGATAAATATCGTTGACTTAAAACGTTTTGCCGACGTAAACGTAACGGCGAGTCGACGCTTAACAGCCACTGCCTACAACTTCAGGGAGAAAAAGGCGTGAAGTTATGTTCATTCATTCATTATATTCATATTGGTCAATATTAATTGTCCATCTATTAAATTTAAATTTGCTATGATCATCACTAATACCTACCGTTAAGTAACTGTGTATATATTATTATTGTCATAACCTCTAGTCATACCAAACAAACACTATATACATTATTATATAGCTATGTTGAGTCAAACGAACGCATATCTTTACTTATCTGATAAGGTAGGCTCCGATAACGACCTACACCCAGCGATTCAGATCGACACCGTAACTTTGGGAATACGCAAGTCTTGATAACTATTTGAAATCAATTTTAACAACTAAATTTTGTGATTGCGTGAAAGAAGTACGCTTATTCAAATACAAATATTTGTTGCAGTGCGTGTGTAATTACATGAGATGGTGACGTAAAGCGGTTAGCATGGGTTGGGTGAAGTGGTGGTTGTTTTTGGTGGCGATCCATGCGCGATCGTTGGCGCAATCGATGACACCAACCTTATGCGAGGAGGAGGCGTGCAGATGCGATCCATTCACCAGAGTCATATGCAACTGCACCAACGATTTTAATGTACGTATAATACCACTACAATTTAATTTGTAATTTAAATATCCTTGAAGGTCAACAATTAATATTATAATGTGATGATCTAACAGCTTGACTCATACAGTTTGCACTTTGCACGATTTATGCTTTGTTGCGAATCTTGAATGTACCTATTTGTGAATAGTGGTAGAGGCACACAGTTCAGGTGAAATACCACGGCTTCTCAGAATATCTAAAAGTGACTTATGTCGCGTTTCGTTCGGTGAGAGAGGCATCCAAAGGATCACCCCCTGTTTAATCATCTTTCCTATCTTACTACTTCCTGAAAGGCCAACAACGCTACGGTGACAATTTCTGTTTTGCAGGCCTCTATGGGCGACGCTAGTCACTTACCACAAGGTGACCCGATATTCGTTTGCCTTATTTCTTTAAAAAATAGTAGTATATACTTCGTATAGGGAATCTTACTGATCTAAATATACATTAATAAATTCCAAACTTTAATTATGTTATAGGAGGTGACTCTGCGGCCGGACGGGGCGTACAGGGTGCCTGGTACGGCCACCGCCATCATTATAGAAAATTGTAAACGAGTTACCTTCCTACAGGATACTGTACGAAACCTATTGCAGTTAAGGAACATAGAATTAAGAAATGCTGAACATATTATAATAAACGAACGAGCGTTGGCCTGGTCGCCTTTCTCGAATCAAAACGAAATGAATCCAGGTCTTAGGATCTCAATAAATAATTGCACCGTTGACGAGATAGCCTCGCACGCTATACAGGGTCGAGTGAATGATGTTATTATAACAAATAGTAGAATAAGTAGCTTGAAGCCGTTCGCCTTCTCCAGTCTGATCGGTGTGAATACAATTGAACTATCAGACAACACGTTCGAAAATATTGAAATACAATCTTTCAAGCAATTTTCCGTTGGCAACTTTATATTGCGCGGAGGCAAGATAAACAAATTGCCGAGTCGATTCCTCTCCGACGTGGAAGTAACAAACTTATTGAGAATCGAGGGAGTTACCATTAATTACGTGTACAGTCTAACTTTTCTTGTCAATTCACCAAAGAGAGTTCTAATAGATAGCAACAAAATCGATACCCTGGAAGGAGATGGATTCCACATAGTCACAAGGGGTCCCATTAATTTCAGGAATAACACAGTGACGAATTTGAGGAAAGGTGCATTTTTCGGATTCACCGTGACCTTGGAAGTGGCTTCGGTTATGGGACCCCAAGAATTATTGATTGATAACAACACCATAACAAACATAAGCCCCTCCTCTTTGATTTACAACAATTCAAGGTTGTCTTTGCGTATAGACGGATTGAATATTAACCAGTCGTGCAGTTGCGAGCTGACCGAAGAATGGCGAGAAGGGATAAAGGTACATGGAGGTGCTTTCACTTGCTGGTACGAGCTCGAGGGATACTTTGTGTCCTTACCGACTTACATTGACAGTAGATGTGGCGCATTCAAACAAAACTATTGGATATTCGTTCTGATAGGTATTATTATACTGCTCATAATAGTAGCGGTCACCGTGTTCTTTATAGTGAAACGAGAAAATGAAAAGAAGAAAAAAGTGCAAATAGTCATGCCCGACGGAAAGACATACAGGGAGACAGAGCTTCATATCGTCGTGGAGAGAGCCGAGCTGCTCACTACGGATCTGTGATACACTCGGGATTTATAAGACAATTTTATATTATAGTCGGGTCAATTTAATAGGCAACATTTGACGTCTGTCAATTTTATTATTTTAGTGAGATGATCTGCACAAAAACATCGATAAAGGTGAATGAATCGATAATGAAATATTCTAAATATCTTTAGATGGGTTCCCGTCAGAATATTATAATTCCTTTCATTTTCTAAGGATTAGGAGTGATTAATTGATTAATGACCAACACTGACCACAACGTGGTTATTAATTTACAGTGGTATTTCTTCAAAAGTAATCGATGCATTTGATTCTAGTTATCAGCTCTCAATTTTTAGAGTAACATCCCTACTGTTTATAAAGGTTGAAGATAAGACGACGCAACATGGTAACGACGTTCAGTTTGTTACATCAGTAATTATTTGTTATGTTTAGAATGATTTTTAAGTGAAAGCAAACAGTGAGATTTCTTGTATCGGTCATTACTACAATAATTTGGAATTTTAATTGTAAAAAAAATTACAAGTAAAGCAAATTGTGCAGTCTCTAACAAAACAAAAAAATATGTTATTTCATGCCCGCCGTTACAATTATGAACATACATTGGTGAATTTTAATGAACTATCAAATGTTGCCTATTAAAATGGCCCGACAGTTCGATTTTAAACGTTATAACGCAATTTTGTAAGTGAATCTACCTCGATGACTGAGTGTTTTGTTTCGTGTTCTGTGGCGATACAATAAGAATCCGAAGCAAAGTATGAGTTCCTTTTTAATATAATTTCTTATCAACGAAAATTTTGTAAGCCCAATCATTATTTTTATTGTTATTATGTATCATCTTTATATAAAAATGCCAGAGTAGACTCAATTAAATCAGTATTACGCGATGTTTTGATTAAAAGTGATACTAATTAATGAGCTTGATAATTAAAAATTATTATGCATAAACATTAAAACGGATTTATTATACTTAGTTTTATTTGTACACTTAGTATTTGTAAGGAAAAAAAATAGCTTTCAGTAAGTCTTATTTAGTTACTTAATTTAGCCGCATTATGATTCATTTTTCTTTGATTACAATTTCTTCCTTAAATAATGGTTATAATGTGAACCCTGTTATCTAGGTCTCCATCATTTTTAAAATATAAATATTGAAAAGCAGAGTAAAATTAGTTTAAGTAAAATATTTTCATTTCATCTATCTGTGTTCGCGTACATCAACAACAAATTGAGGAAAAACTGACTATCAAACTAGTTCAAAGTACTTTGTAAAGTATTATGTTCTACGGACATGGAAATAGCAAGCCGGTAAAGTACATAGCGCGCAGGAATTCACATTCCACTCAAGCATCTACATAACTGCATTATATTGTTGAGTTCCCAATTTGAGCTGGTTGCCGCAAGCGATTGTATATAAATACAGGTATACTGTGCGAATGTGACTTAATACTGTTAAGTTAAATATATGTATATACACTCGAGAGCAATGAATCCGGGTCACTTAAAGAATCCTAAAAATCTCGGAAACTAAAAATGCTAGGTTAATGCAATAAATTGTATTTAATAGACAATGTAATACTCCTTAAATGAAGGTATTAAAACTTCTTAGTTATTGTAAAGTTATATCATAAAAAAATCAAATTTGAAAAAGGGCCACTTTCGAAGATGGAACTACGAAATTACAGCATTTGGTTTTGCTTTTGTTTGTAATCTGTCATTTATGTGGGTACATAAACCATGTTGATAGTGCTCTATATTCATTATTCAAGCTGAAATTATGTCGCTTACGCCTGAAGAATGCACCAGAATACTTACAATGCTGGAAACCGGCCGGAGTCAGCGCGATACAGCCAGGACTGTTGGTGTGTCGCTGTCAACAGTACAAAGAGTTCTCCGACGTTACGAAGAAACTGGTTCTAACCTACGCAGACCAGGAATGGACAGAACCAGGTATACCACAGCACGAGAAGACCGATACTTGGTGAACACCATGCTTCGAAATCGCTTTCTCACAGGAACTGAACTCACCAATCAGTTTCGACGCCTCGGAGGAAGTAACCCAAGTGCATGGACAGTAAGACGTCAGCTTGCTGAATCTAACTTAAAACCCCTTAGACCTGCAAACGGCCCTAAACTGGAGCGTGGGCATCGTATTTCAAGACTAAGATATGCCCAGAGCCACGTAAATTGGAGTATTGAAGATTGGTCAAAAGTTATGTTCTCCGACGAATCAAAATTTATGCTCTACAAGCACGATGGAAGACACAGAGTGTATCGAAGACCAGGGGAAAGATTCAAGCAAGCATGCATCGAGGAAAAAGTAGCCTACGGTGGTGGGTCTGTACTTGTGTGGGCCGGAATTTCCTCTGAAAGTCGCACAGAGCTGGTGATCATAGAAAACGGCTCTTTAACTAGCGTAAGATATGTGGAAGAAATCCTCAATGATCACGTTGGTCCATTTATGGTCAATTTAGGTGAGGATGCTATATTTATGCATGACAATGCCCGACCTCATACAGGTAGGATTGTGAATGACTACCTTCAAGAGATGAACATTACTCGTATGGAGTGGCCAGCGCGCAGCCCGGATATCAACCCGATCGAGCATGCTTGGGACGAGCTAGGCAGATGCGTAAAACAACGAAACCCTCCCCCAATCACGCTTCGTGAGCTCAAAATTGCTCTCACAGAGGAATGGGAGAATATTCCCCAAAATCGTATAAGGAACTTGGTGTACAGCATGCCAAACCGCGTAAACGCAGTAATGGAAGCACGAGGAGGCAATACGAAGTATTAAAATTCAAGAAAATCGTAATAAAGTTCAAAAATTTCATGTTTCCTATTTTTGTTTTAAGGAGAGATCAGCAGATTTTTTCTTTATGTAATTTTGTGTTAATAAAATGTATGGTGACTCATATTTTTTTTACTTTCATTTAAGGAGTATTACATTGTCTATTAAATACAATTTATTGCATTAACCTATCATTTTTAGTTTCCGAGATTTTTAACATTCTTTAAGTGACCCGGATTCATTGCTCTCGAGAGTATATACAAATACATCTAATATGAAACCTATACATTGCTTTGCGATCATTGCGCATTTGTAAAATTTGTATTTAGAGCGTCCCGTGTGTTTTTAGACGTATCACATTAAAACTACGGTCCAAATGGCGTGACTTGGGATCAGAGGGTGAATAGAGATGAAACTACTCACCTCAATATTATTTGAGTCTAAACTAAAAAGTATAACTTGTTTGTTTAGACTGCAAATAGGCAACCTATTTGTGGTCTAAGCAAGAAAGTATAAGTTGTACTGTACTGATACTACTGATTACTAATTAACTGAGGTTGAAAATTTCATCTCTATTCACCCCCTTGATCCCAAATCACCCCATTTGACGTTACTGCATCATTATTTATTACGTTTGATCATGGAATAATACGGAAAATCTAAATTAGTTAGTCACGATTCGATTTAGCTCTATCTTGATCGATATTTAAACTTTTTATAAATAAAATACAAGCCTCGAAAGAAAAAAGTTATTGATGTTTTATTTTAATTGCTATTTTTAGTTGAATTTTTTTTTAGTTCTGATTTTTAGTTTGAATGTGCAACAATCAATGACACTAAACGTACATCTTGACCCGCTTGCTCGTTTTCCCCCTATACTATAAAAAAAACTGATCAAACTTCACAGAAACCCAGTTGTGAGGAAGGAAGAAAGACTGTGCGCTATAAGACACGACTATGAAATATCTTGCTTCCTTGTCAACCATAACTCTTGATAAACATGCTCGTAGATTTTTAAGGCTTTTGACTGCATGTATCTATTAGAAACCATTTCTTTGATCATGGGAAGTGTGTCGTTACCTTTCTTATCGATTTCTTTTCTCATCTTCCACTTGATCTCATTTTTAAATATTTTATTATCAAGCAGAAGCTGACACTGACGACAAACTTATATTTATGAGAAATAAGAGATGAGTCCGCACGAAGCGCAGGACTCTTATACCTATATTTTCTTGAAGCATTTTTTGGATTTTTTTAAATCCTCATGACTTAAGTTTTGATTACACAAGATATATATTTATTGATATTAAATAAGATTCAAATTATATACATCGCTAAAAGCCACCTATACCTAAATACTTACATATTGATGCCCAGCGCATGCTCCGCAATCATTCATAGTTCATACTTAGATAATGTGCATTTCTGGATAGTTGCGGTCATATACATACGGCTATATTTAAGAAATATTTTGTACAGTGTATATGTGTACTTGGAAATAATATTATATACATCAATATCTAATAACTAGCTGATCGGACCGACTTCGTATTGCTGTAACTGGAAATTGCATATATGTATTGACAACCCTAGCATTAATGTAATTAAAACAACGCCATCTCTATTTTTTATCCAGTACTATTACTGAATGTGCATGCACAAATAATAGAAAATGTATGTACTGATGCTGAGGAGGTTCGTGATTCCAATTCTTCCAACCTGTGTAGAATCTGCTTCATGCTAAAACTTCTTTCTAATCTGCCTCACATAATCAAATACATTTCTTCCCGGAATGAACAACTACGCAGTGATGTTAGATTGTTGGGTTTGGTACTCAAAAAAGTTAGTAGATCTTCTCAAAAGCCTCAGTTCAATTATATATTCAATTGTGAAGCTAGAACAAAACGTTATCTGCAGATGGTATTTGAACTCTAACCCCCACTCAAACCGCGGTGCCTTTTTAACTCAGTACCACAGATTCAAGTGTTTCAAATTAACCCATTGTTTTAGCAAGGAATTTAACTACACGCCATCTGTCGAAAATGTTTGAAACTTTTTTGTCGATAAGACTTTCATGTATTTACAACTGTAATTGATTTTGGACAATGACATAAAGGCTTGAAAACAATTTAAATCTTCTGATATAGTTTTTTCCATCTTCTCGCTAGTACTTTTATTTATATTCAGAAAAGTATGCAACAAACCATTGAAACATAAGATAAGACCTACCTTTCCCTGTTGAATACAAACTTACATAAAAAACAATACCTACGTTTGTCAGATACAGTGTGCAAATAAAGCAAAGTATACCAATAAACATCTTGCCTATGCCGTTGTACCTTAAGGAATGTACAACGGCATAGGACATTTATTCGCGTCGTTCCACGAATGTGATTTGTAGATTATAGGTACTGGTGTACCCTGCACACCAGTACAATCTACAAATCTCATTCTCTGTATTTTTGGAGCCGTATTCATATACGGCTGAAGAATTGAAGCCAACATACTATCAAAATGTTTTTATAATATACTTTTATGGCACTATGTGTCAATAATTAGGTACTTGGTTGTGACATACATATTTACAAATAATAGCATCATACTCACCGCAGGAGCGGCTGTCCGTCGAGCACGTGATGAATAGTTGGAGGAGAGGATAACTCTAGCCCTCTTGATACAAAAAGAGCTTCACTACTATCCTGGGAAGTTTCACCCTCGACACCCATGGGGCTGCTGCCCAGCATGGCATGGACTTGCACCTCCACTATGGTTGCTGCACAAAGAAACTGTGATTATGTCGACACAGCAATAACCTTCACCACCTTACAAACTAGATATAACAATATAGGTAAAGATAAGAACCATGCCGCTGTTGATTTCAAATACACTTCTCGAAAAAAATTCTTCTCGACCGGTGAAATACCACGACTTCTCAGAATATCGACGTAAAACCCCTTTCGCCATCCCCTCCCATCCCACTTCCGACCTCTTACATATTCCATTCTGACGACCGGCAACGCAACTGTAACACTATTTGTGTTCGTTTGTCCATGGGCGGCGTTGGTTGCTTGCCATCAGGTGACTCGCCTGCTCGTTTGCCTCCCAATACCATAAAAAAAATATTTTTTATTTTTATGCTGGTACTAATTTTGCCGGATGAGACAGTTTCGACCATAAAAGGTAAGGCCTATTAGTATGCCTATAGTAACTCGTAGATATTACAATAGGCGTCGCAGAGCAGGACACCTGTGCGATATAATTCATCTCACGTTTTTCAACACTACAGACAATGTGTCTGGGGACATTTTTCAATTGATAAACATTGATGTTTAGGTATATTATTAGTTCTATTAATTAATTATAGTCTAGTTTTATTATAAGGACACTTACGAGTATATATATATATATATATATATATATTCCGTTCTATAGAAAAATCATGTGTTCTGGTCTAAGATAAGTTATTGAGATATCTAACATATTTTGTTATATAATTGGCTTTATATTAAATTGTATGCATATTATAATGAATGATACACTTGTATTTCTTTATCAGTCTTGGCGAAATGGTAATTAGTTTTTAATGTCAATTCAATCTTGCCAACATTATAAAATCAATAAACTAAAAACTATATAAATATATAATTT
Organism: Euproctis similis; assembly: GCA_905147225.2. Taxonomy (NCBI): domain Eukaryota; kingdom Metazoa; phylum Arthropoda; class Insecta; order Lepidoptera; family Erebidae; genus Euproctis; species Euproctis similis. The sequence continues at coordinate 9,770,435 of LR990107.1, forward strand.
CAAATCTCGGAGTCGGAGTCTCGGTGGTCCCGTGGTCGAAAATCCCGCTTCTGAATCAAGAAATCGCAGTTTCGAATCCTGGCTCATACCAATGACTTTGCGAAAGTTTTGTGTGAGAAATATCTATGACTGACAAGTTTTTGCTCGGTGTGCCATTTGGGACGTAAGCATGACGGCGAGTCGAGGCTTAACAGCCACTGCCTACACCTACGGGTATATAAAGGCGTGAAGTTATGTTATTTTATATATATATATATATATATATATATATATATATATATATATATATATTATACAACACTTACAAAATGTCAACGGCGGCAGATCAAGGTCCGGTGCGAGCAATCTAGACGCGCACGCAGCACCAGCGTATACGAGTTCCATCTCTAGCGCGACGAGACCTTGGCGTTGAGTCGTCAGAGGTGTATCTTCGTAGCCGACGCATAGACAACGGAAACCATAGCGACTATCCTCACTGTAGACCAGATAATCAAGATATAAGGTTTACTTTCAATATATGTATTACCATTTCATAAATGGTAAATAATGGTAATGTAATGAAAGTTCATGAAGTCAGTGGTAGAGCCATGCAGTTCGCTACAACAATGGGCCGGCTCGACCGGTGAAATACAAAGACCTTTCGGAATATTGGCGTAAAGTGGCTCGGGGTTTCGTTCGGTGAAACAGGTATCCAGTAGCCAAATCCCTTTCCCTCTCCTCTTCCCACTTCCAACCCCTATCCTGCTTACGAAAACATTTCCAAGAAGGGTTGACGTTAGGCAGGTGGCCGTTCATAAAACCACAGCCAAATCTTTTGACAGCATGGATAGTTCGAAAGCATTTTTGAACGTCCCCACTTATAGTGGGATGAGGGCAGGAAAATTAAGACTATGAATGTTATTCTTAAGTAAATTGTGATAAATTAATAGTTTCCTCACTTATTAGCGGTATTATATTCTGTAAGGTAATCCGAAGCGGTTTCCAAAGAAAATATCACTTCATTGCCCGGTATGAGTAAACCTTTTTGTGGCCAGTCACTGGAGCTGCAACAAACAATTACAAAATTACATTATATGTACTAATAAATTACCACAAAATAACATAACAATCATGTTTATAAAGAAATCTAATGACTGTCTTTGTACTGTTTTAAAATATGATACTATCTGTATCTAGAGGACGCTGATGATATTACAAATTCATTCAATTACAAACCTATAATATGTCTACAATATCTTAAGACCAAAATTTAATATAATTTACACAGATATTGGATGTTTTAGTACACCCAAAACAATTTAGAAGAACAGAAAATTTCTACTTATACTGCTTCGTCAGATGATATTTAAAGGAATTTATACATATAAATAAATTTTAATTGTGTGTTTGTAGTATTGAAATAACTGCTTTCTACTACATTCATGTAAATATATATACGATATATACACCAAATAATGTTCTACAATTTTTGTCTGTTTGTCCCGGGTCATCTCTGAAATGGCTGAACCTATTTTGACGGTACTTTTATTAGACTACTTTTTGTGTATTTTTTTATTTATTGCTTCCTAGGCGACAGTTGGCCGGGTCAGCTAGTAAGTCATATAATGATGAATGTAGTCTAAGGGTCTTACTTGTTCGCCAGCCGCGGCGTAACGCTCACGTAGGAACAGTTGTAGTGCATACAAAGAACATCAGCCTCCGCATCATCACCCAACTCTTCGACTTCGCCTTCCGAAGACAACTGAACTACACGCTGTAAAAGCCACCAACAATGTACAACATTGACCATAAAATAATAAATACATAATAATATCTTGTATCCAAACTAAGCAACCAAATGCTTGTGCTATGGATACTAGATAACGGGTATTAATACATATATTTTTTTAAATTGTAAATACACACTTTTAATAGATAGAAAAACACTTAGACGCCATGCAAACTATGCTCGTCATAAACATTTATACTCGGGTGGGATTCGAACCTACCAACTTCGATTCTTTAGTCGGTAGTTTTACCAATTCACCACGAGGCTCGTGGAGCATTGGTAAAGTTCTGTAATAAAAAATTATTGAGATTCGAATGGCTAGATTATTAAAGAACACCTATAAAGAGTTTCATTGATTCCTAAGGATTTAATATAAGGCACTCTTGGCAAAGGTGTTAGCTGCCTGCATAGATGCATTAGCCATTTCACAATAAATATTTGGTCTCATGGAATTAGTTATTACATTAGGCCATTGCCATACCAATAGATTGCATAAAATACATAAAGTATCATCATATCATCTAGAACAATCTCACAAAACTAAACTCAGGACTTCAAAAACAAAAGTAGACATTGTATATACACACTGCTATTATGACATGAACACTGCTATTTTGATGTATGGAATTTGATGATATATGACATGTGATGAAAACTATGTATCATGATGTACTACAGATGATATAAAAGTGTCATAGAAATAGAAGGAAATAATGTAATAAGAATAATGATAATTTACAAAACAAAGACTTACTTTAAAACCTATCTTTTTTTATTTTATTCATTCTAAACTGTTCGTCAATTTATAGTTAGTTGATGTTGATAAGCACTTCTGACAACAGAGATGGCGTATATATGTAAGTTTGTATGTTCGCGATTATCGCACAAATTCGATTAATCGATTAGTACATTTAGACGAGGTTTTCGTTAGAAATACATATATTGATTTATATAAGATATAATCTTCCCATAGAATATATAAGGATCCGGTGAACATTTTTGGAGTGCGTTACAGGATTTTTAAACTTATCTTAGTCGTCAATAACTGTCATTGAATTTATTGTTTCTTGAAATATCAAGTTGAATATTGAAAAAAAATGGCACCTAGAATGTACGATGGACGATTCTCTACCTTGTATACCTTTCTGAAAGGTGGATCCGTGACTCGTACATCATTGGCGCAATGACATCGGTGGCGAGGGGTGCCGGCAACAGCATACACCGTGAGGGAATCCTCTGGCTGCGCGGTCACACTTCGAGGATCCATCTCCAGGACCATCCACGATATGTTCGGGGGAAACAGAACTCTGCAATTCAATTTTAATTTGGTTACGATGCATCGTCTTTTTTTGGGATCACCCAGGGGAATGGATAAGACCAAAAATTACCTCATATTAGAAACAGTAGCTTGTTTGTATGGATGTTCGCTCTCAACCCACGTGTGGAATTGTCCGGTCGTGGTTATCGTCTCGTCAACGTTCGGCACCAGCAGGTTCATTGCGGACACGTGAGGCAGCAGCTTGTGAATCATCTCCAACAGCTTGATCACGCTCTACAAACATAATATAATAGCTTAACTTAAAGACTTGGCAGAAATCATGACAAAACTTTCAGTGACGTTAATGCGGACATCTAACTTCTCATGGAATTGTGATCAATTTTCGTTCATACATTCATAGTTTTTTGAGCCACTTTACGTCGATATTCTGTGAGGTGGGTATTTCACTGGTCTAGCCGGACCATTCACACAGAGAACTGCGTGGTTCTACCACTGTACGTAGAAAATAATCTTGACTGTACGTAGAATATTTATTTTTAGAATATTTGGGACATGATCTACAATCAATCTATACCAAACCCGAAAATATGGTTTTAAGAATTTTTTGTTTTTTTTTATCTGATTATCTGTTTGTTAACTCAAACTCTAACAGTATTGCAAGCTTTAACGTCAAATTTTGTATAAATATAACCAAGACGTCAGGTCAACACAAAGGCTAAATATTATCACGCTATCACTAATTGGGTGTGAGCAATGAGCCCTTATAATGGCACAGGCAGAATATTTTTGCTTCTTTATGGCGTGAACGCAGAAGAAGTACCGGGCACCAGCTAGTAGTACATATATTTTCTTACCTTAGAATCTTCCAATCCATCTAAATTGGCTAGTGTGTATGGTATCAATATATTGATCACGGGTGACTGCTGCAGAACAGACGCGTTCCTCCTCAAATCTTCGGCAGTAAGCTCATTGCGCAACATGCAGAACAACTCAGCTGCACGCTCCATCACAGTTGAGGCGACTCGCAATGTTATATTTCGTAACGCTGTAATAAGACTATCAGCGCTTTCCGACAAATTTGATAATGTTTTTGATGTTCTGTAAACAGTAAAAAAATAAAGTTTTTACCGCATTTTTCATTTGATTTTGAAAAGTACATAATCAAATTTCAGTAAATCAATCTTACCCATAATATATGAGGCAAGGTACCTGCCCTCTGGCAAGTGTGGTGCCATTGAAGCTAAGGGAACACGAGGCGAATCTGAAGGTAGTTCCATCAGGACCCTTTACTGATGGCAGACCACAGTCACCGTTCACTGTACGACCACCGTGGTTACATAGTCTGATGGCATATCGGACATCCTCCTGTAGAAAATAAACAAATACAACAACGTAAGCATATCAAAACGAGTTTCAAATTAGTACATTAATAAATGCGCAGTACCCGAAACCGGCGTGAATGCAAGACGAGATATATGACTGTGGATGAGGCAAGAGATGTGTGTCAGGATCGTAGCTTGTGGAAAGCCAAAGTCTCTGCCTACCCCCATGGGATACAGATGTGAGCTTATGTATATATGTATATGGAAATATATTAAATCGATATTTATTTTCTAATCAAATACACAAATAACCCAGATTTTTACTATTTGTTGCAGTTTCAGTTTGCAGTTGACTTTTCTAATGATAATACATTATTTCACACACAGCAGATTGTGAGTGTTCCGGTCAATCTCTAAAGGACTCATTCAACCGTTTAAAATGAATAAAATATATTCATACATAACTACAAAGATTGCAAAAAGTATTCTGGTCATGTTGTATTCTGTTACACTGTATTAAACACGCTCAGATTTAGTATTTATTTTTATTGACCGAGTTTCGTTCGTTGAGTGAGATATCCGGATTTAATTGAAATATTTGGGCGGTGGTAGTTGCCATCAGGTGTACCGCTTGCTCTTTTGCCTGCTTACCCATAAAAAAGATAAAGGTTACCTTCAGCGGCACTGGTCTGTCGAACTTCAACTGCACCATGTCGTGCTGACAGTCCGCAGCGGTGAACGCACCATGTGCCACTTCCAAGCTCACCCAACAGTGCGTCGGATTCGATTCGTCCGCAGTTGCACGAAGCTGTTAAAGAATAACGAATAACTCTAAGTTTATTAATAATCTTAAAACCTGTATAAATATGACAATATTTAATGTTCCAAATGCCTACAAACAATGTAAGAGTTTTGGCGAGATTTTATGTGTACAAATGTGTAAGTAAGTACATATCTTATAATATCAACTAATTAAAATTACTTATTTACCGTCCTACATAGTTGAAAGTTAGCAATTTATATAGTTATTACTAGTTGATAAATCGTGACTTAGTATAGCGTATGCCAATCTCATCATGTCTTGCCAGAGCAAAAAAAGGAAAAATACAGTGTACGTAAAAAAGCAAAATGCTGCCTCACCCGAACGTCGTGCAGCAATTCAAGGGAGTACTCATAGTTCCCGAGACCACCATACACCGACACCCCGGTGAGAATGATGCCGGTGCGGTCTACTGTGAAACAGATCGCGTCTGGACTACCATTGCCCGTGTTCCATGCGCGCGATTGATTCACGCGCATGAACCGCGACGGCGTCACCAAGTGCTTCACCACGTTACTGTCCAAATCCTCCTAAAAACGTAAAATATTATCGATGTTACAATAATTTCAGAACGTCAGAACTGGGTCTCGTATAGATATATAACAGTACCAGGACTAGACACGATCAACCGACTTTAACGGGAGACTGAATGTTTCCTTGATAAGATTATCTTAAAACTCATTGGAGAAGCGGAAAACTAAGGATTGGTAAATGAATTAAAACTTCTAAGTTATAACAAACGCTATATCATGAAATACAGGTAATCGGATTAAGACAGTGTCGGTGTTAAGATAAAAACCTTCAAAGATATTAAATGAAGAAAAATAAAAAAAGGCAAAAGCAGATGGATGTAGGAGTCGAGGGCGGCCACGACACACATTCCATGACCATATAGAACGTGTTCTGGAGGAAGGTGATGTTAGGAGCCTCAAAAATCGACGCGCGTGCATGAAAAGAGTTATGAAAGTCAACGAAGCGAGTGAGGCGTGTAAGATGTGCCTTATGGCTCTCTGTTCTCTCTGCCTACCCCGCAAAGGATTTGGCGTCAAGTTATGTTTGTAATAAAAACGAAATGTAAAAGTTGACAAATTCATTAGTTCTTTATTTATATAAATACAAAATGAGGTATATAACTGACCCTTATGTTGGTAGCGCTGAACGTTAATTCAGCAACAATTCTTGATGTAAGTTTGCAGCAAAATTCTGATAGTTGTTCATGCTGTTTGATCTCCCCGTGATCGTGAGGTTGCCCACACTGCCTGGTCATCATTTGCTGCTTGATCGGTATCATCACGACGTCCAACAGACGTGATATAACGTCCAACAGATGCCAGTCTGTATAGTTCGGCTTTGTCTCTGTCACGTCCTGGGGCTGTTGAAATTATAATATTGTATCAAAGTCTGTATGTAGAATCATACTATGATGAAAGAGATCTCTCTAGTAAATTCCGGAATCCAAATACCGGATATTAGTAATAACCCGGAGAAACAGTTGAATATTAAACAAAACATGTATCTACGTAATTAATTCCTGAGCGATTGTTCTAATGTTGTACTTACACAACGCCCTCCCACTAAGGGGTCCCAATGAGTATCAGGACAAGTTCTGTTTGTATTTTTTTTTGGCACAGGAGACAATTATGTAATATGCTAACGGAGAAATGCATCTTACCTTTGCAACCTCTTTGCTATTCGCCCTAGGGGGAACTGGCGGAGGTTTCTGAGCATGAGATGACCTTGGAACAGTTGCCGATTTCGACGGAACCTCCTTATGTGGCTAGAAAAAAGACTTATATTGAAGGAAATTTACATCTTATGTAGTAAGTAAGTAGTCTTAAGTAAGAAGTAAGTTTGATCCAGTCACAAAAACGTATAATAAACATGGATGGTACAATATAATCCAATAATCTTTCTATCCGTACTATCATTACGTAGTATAAAACAAAGTCACTTTCCGCTGTCTGTCCCCTTATATGCGTATATCTTTAAAACTACGCAACAGATTTTGATGCGGTTTTTTTTAATAGTTAGGGGATGTCAACGGGGTGGTTTTGATTTATAATTTATATTATTATATGATGTTGTAAAGAAAAAATGATAATTTTCGAGATTTAGTACTTTAATTGCAAACGCTGGCTGAAACCTAAGTGATAGATCAAAACAATGTTCAACATTATTAAACACCTTCAGAAGGTCTACAAAAAAGTCCGCGAGGGCATATATCTCTTAGGGATAACCCACAATGACCATTTACATTTTTTTTACTTTTTACGACAAAAAATGGCTTATTTACGAAGCGATTTTAAACATTACAGCAGTAATTTTCATGCAATAAAGTGTCTTAAATAGATTGTGCATGTAGTATAGATGATCCTGGCCCTTTACAACATGCAATTTAAACGAATATTTTCGAAGATATTGCAGTATTAACATAGCGGGACAGCAGTTAAATCCGATAAATAGCACAAATTGAACCTTATGATATCCAAAATTTACTTATTTATTACTTTCGATGCGGAACAAAGTTTGCCGAATCAGCTGGTTAATATATATATATAAATATGTATTTATGGCTAATAATCAAATGCTAGAATTTCACCTAAATGGCTGGAGCGATTAATAAAACAAATAATGTAAATTTACAGGTACGGCCTTATTACAAACCAATAGGTGGCGCTGTAATAAAGTTCCCGTTTTATAATAAAGCAAAATCTGCCGGGTCCGTCAGCTAAGTATATTTACCTTGCTATCAGGAGGAGGTCGGTCTTTGCTGTCCTTATTCATAAGAGAGTTCTGAGTGACAGGGACCACGTATTGCAATACGTCTCTTAGGCTACGTGAGGCACACATAGCGGCGCATGTAGATGTTAACTCGCGAATCTGTGAAGGTGGCACTACTCCTTCCTGGAAACAAATTTATCTGTTAACCTTTCTAACCTTTCAAAATTACATCGGACATTTTTAAACCCTACTACGTTTAGAAGAATCGAGACCATTTATATTACGTACAAATATTTTGACAACAAAATCAGAAATTATTCATACGCAGGTGTGCATTAGACGTTACAGCGACGATATTTTTTAGAAATAGATATAAAATAATAACACGACAATAAATCAATCTAAGAACATACCTAATTGCCTATTGTATACTGACGTATACGTATTCGTACCCGTACGGGTATCTTGAATAGACACTCAATATTACAGCTTATTTTAAAATTCTATTAAAATGACTCTAAAAATTACCTTAACATTGAAAGATAGAGAACATAGATGATTCCATTTCAATGTGGGCGTAGGAAAGAAAGCATGGAAACATGCTGTAATAGTTTCATGCGCCTCTTTCAATACTGACGTGGTCAATTCTAAGGCGAACTGCACATAGCAAACTCGATGCGCTTTATTCTTGCCAGATCTCCTTGGCAACATTGAGCATGTAGGACTTGGATCTGCCATGATGGCTTGGATCAAATTCCTCACGTCGGCTATAGCTTCAAAATACGACATGTACTCATGCGAATTCCTTTTCTTATTATTCTGTGGATATATCTCGTTTATGTAGGATTTAACGAGCCTCAAACAAGCCCTGATCACATAGACAAGTCTCTTCTGATGTTTCATAACTGTTAATTTTTGGTAATTTATCGGAACCAAGCCGTTCGTTTCCAACATTATCTCTTGGAACATATTCCAGCTCCATTGCAAAAGTGTTATAAGTGATCTGAAGCAAGGCACTGTAACTTTTCTTGATAGATTCTTGGATAGTTGTATCACCGGCTCACCGACGTCTACTGTTCTCAACGGCAACATTTGATCTGGGCTTACAATATTGTAGAGAAGACACGGTATCTGTCCAGCGTTCACATCAGTGCCGTTATTGGATTTTTTAGATGTTTTAAAATGGAAACCAACTTCATCATTTATAACCATCGCTTGACCAGAAGAACCGCAATCCGACGATGGACCATTTATACACGCCCAGGCCACATACCATCTGTTTCCCTGAAAACGATAATAACATTCAAGTGTTACATGTACGTACTCATTGTTTGGGGATACTGGGGAGATCACAGACAACTTAGCAAGTCTACAAAAGCGTCTGTTATAGAAGAACTCCTTGAGTTAGAAGGAAGTAAATAGCGATACTATATTAAGTTTTGCTACATTAAGTCGCCCCTCATCAAAATCTATCCAGCTTCTTCAAAGATTACTTAAACATGAAAAATGATTTGTAGTATTTGCATCACATACTCACTATTAGAGGTATAGGCATATCGAACAGAACCGGGAAACGATCTCGAGGTGCACATTCAAACACAATTTCTTCGCTCTCAATAATGAGTTCACCATCCCCTTCTTGATCACCTCCTTCGATCCCTATATCAAATAGTTTTATCTTCGCCGTGTAGTCACCGCGGCCTCCGAATAGACCAAAACCACCTTAAAATTAACATAGAATGGATATTACCAATATATTGTTTAATAAAATACAAAAGGGCAAATGAAATTAAATGTGTCTCACCAAGCAGTATATCAGTATCACACATAAACCTTATCGCCTCGACTGAGTGTCCAGAATAACCCCAGCCTCCCCCGTGGCTCTCGAATCGGTTTACTGTTAGAAAATCTTCTTTTACGGGTGCAATCGGTGAGACGGTATTATCTTTTTTACAATCCACCAGGTTTAACCTGCAAGTTGTCGTGTTACTTGTTAAAAATTAAATAGGTGTCAATGCAGATAAATCTGAAAATGGAATACAATAGTAATCTATCTTACTTCATATCATGCGCATACGTCAGTGAATCCAAACAGCCTAATAAATGTAAAGCTGCATGCATCCTGGTGACCGAGCATCCCGGCGCAGACGGTATTGCCAATTCCTGATTCAACACGGACATATTGGACAAAGCGAGATTCTCTGTCGGTCTACTTTCATTGTTGAATGTCAAATCGAAATTCTCCAAGTTCTTGAAGTCCTCCAAACGTTTCATGCTTCCGTAATTTGGATATTCTAATTCACTTTCGCCGAAACATCCATCTGTGTCGACGTTGCAGCATCTCTGTATCTTGTGTGAATCGAAAGCGAGTATGTTGTAGCATTTCATCACTCTCATCTGGGGTTGGTAGCACCATAACACGTCGTACAGCGGATCGATACATGCCAGAGTGTTGACAAAATCGACTTGCTCCGAGCCGGTCCAGGCGTTGCATGAGCCATCCGTTTTATTTATAGTTATACACTTGAATGTGTGCTCAGGACGATTCGGTAGGATTACTGAAAATAAATTGTTTGAATTTTATGAGTAGAATTTTCTGATTAGTAACCTAGCAGCCCCTTTTTTAATCGCAGGTCGAGTTTCTAATCCAGTAACACAGCCAAGAGTATATGGATTTAGGAAAATTACTAGCAAACATTGTTTTGAATATAAACATACTAATTAAAACAATTCATAAAAATGGGTCGTTGAAATACAACGTTTTAAAACACCGACGTGCATATACTGCAAATTACTTGATCAGGCCTAAGGCAGTAATTAAAACAGATATATTAAATTATTACTAACCGATAGAGTTATTATTAGCAGTTATCGTGGAACTGAAGAGTGTATCTGTCTTGATAAGCGACTGTGACACCTGTACGAAGGTCTGATCTCCGGATGCGGATATGCTCACCGCTCTGGAAGCGTGTCTCGGGCCCAGACGTGGCACCCGACCAGGTGTTGCATACCAGATTGGAGATCTGTCTGTGCGCGTGGGCTCTTCTAGTCGAGGTCGTCCGAGCGAACCTTTCTGTAATATCGAACTCTTCTTTCAACCTGCTACGTAATACTACGAAATTTGTACCAATTTGAAGACTTCAGTAGATTAGCCCACAATTTTTCCTCGCCAAAGATTATAATAACTCATCATTTATTTCGGAAACTCACCTGGTAACTTCCAAATGTGTATAATTCTCCATCTCTGGTGAGCACAACGGTGTGATTGCTGCCGGCCGCTATACATTTAGCGCGCGGTACTCGCACACGAACAATACGATGATGCGCCGATATGTCACCGGCACCCAACTGCCCGTACTGGTTTGATCCAAACGTTAAAACATCACCTAAATAAAAGAAGAATCATAAAATAGCATTCAATAATTGTATTCTGCTATTGTATTTTTGCATTTTACGCCTTTAATATGCAAATGTATTATTTATCTTCTCTGCGAATTTAACTTTTGTTCTATTGTAATAATCACATATAACTTCTTACAAGTCACATGCACATTCATGCAGACATGCTGAAACGATTATAATTAACGAATGCAGTAGATTTTTTTTTTATGGGATCGGAGGGCAAACGAGCAGGCGTGTCAATTCGCAATTGTCATATTAGATACTAATTAATACTGACCGTGTTCAGTCAGCATCACAGTGTGATGTAAACCGCAAGACAAGGTGACGATGCGGTGTCCACCGGGCACTGCGACGCGAGCTGGCGGCAAACAGTTCACCTTCATGCTACCATCACGGTCACCCTCTGAACTGCCCGCGTGACCCTCGTAGGCCGAGAACCGCACACCGTCCTTCTCTAAATCACACAACAGAAAATTAAATCTCTTAAACTATAGTTATCCATATTTTTTGTTATTTGTTCCACCTGAATACCATCAGATTTTTTATAAAATTCTTATTCTGTGCAGCACTGCATAAATGGTCAGCTCGACCAGTGAAATACCTCACCACCTCTCAGAATATCGACGTAAAGTAGCTCATACCGCGTTTGGTTCTGTGAGGGAGGTGTCCGGTGTTGCAGGAGACCATGGGCGGCGATAGTTGATAACACGGTGAGATCGGTTGCCCAAGTTTCTCGAAATATTTAAATTGTAAGAAATTGAAATAATGGATGCTCTCACCATTTCTGACGTCTCTCGTGGACGTGTCCGCTTCGTCGTCGATATCGGCGTTAAGTGCGTTACGATCTCTTGGCGTGACAGAGAAGCTGTCTACACAACGTCTGCACACACCGCAGACAGAACAACCGCTGTCACCTTCACCGCACCCGCATTTCCTTTGAAAATCATACGTCTTCATTTATATAAACAGGTATACACCAAAAATTAAAATAGATAACAGCTCTATTAATAATGTATGAGTGTCCACTATTCCATGAGTTCGTTATAAAGAGTTAAATTGCTGAAACGAAATTCCCTACTTAAATAATAATCTTCATTCTTTAGTTAACCATGAATCCAATACAAAACCTTAGTTGTCATTCTATAGCTTATTTATGGGATAGAAGGGGCAAACGCCAAGCATGTCACCTGATGGTGAGCAACCTGCGCCGCCCATGGACACCAGCAACACATATATTGTTACTGTTGCTTTGCCGACCTTTAAGGGAGTAGGATAGGAAAGGACGGGGAAGAGGGGTGGGCCTCCGGGTACCTCTCTCACCGAACGAAACGCGGCATGAGCCACTTTACGTCGATCTTCTGAGAGGTTGTGGTATTTCACCGGTCGAGCCGCTAATATACAGCCGTTTATGCTCATTAATGGTCATATATATTAATTTAAGTATTATAATAATACATTAAAAGTAACTCACTCTCCAGGCACTCTATTCGGTAGGTGTGCGCAATGGCATGCACTGGAAAATCCGGTACATTCCCGACATACGACACACACACGGCAATAATCGGTTGTCCAGGTGTGCTGTCCTGTACACAGCCTGGTGTCTTCCTTGTTTTCGCTACGACGACTTGATAGAGAACATCGACGTGATGTGTAAAATTCTAAAAACAAAAATAGAGGTCAGCGGGTTCGGATCCCCAACAGAACACAACAAACAAACAATAATCAGTATACTAACTTTCTCTTGTATATCCAAACTCTCGACCACATTGGCCTTTGTTGTTGATACCAAAAGTAAAGACTTGTCCAGAGTGTGTCAAAGCGACGGCGTGCGCTTTACCTAATGCAACCTGCGAATATAACAAGCCAAGATATCATCCAAGTAAACATTACAGAATGAAACATTTTTGGCACTATATCTTAATTTTCCTGCGCTGTTCCCATTATTTGGGGTCGGCACAATAGGCTTTTCTTTACCACATTTCCCTATCAATCACTTCTTCCAGGCAAACACCTTTAGGTTGGTGTTGGTTCTTTCTCTTTCTTATTTCTCTCCACATTCTGCTTTATCATTCTTCTCGCAACTTGTATTATACCTTCTCATTATAAGTCCATACCACTCAAGGCAATTCCCTCCGAATAAATTAATAAACATTACGTGTTCAAATAAACAAAGTGTTACAAAACATTAGTTTTTACCAGAAAAATGACTGTTCGCTCACAGAACTGAAAATTGATAAAAAATAAATAATAGTTTAAAAAAACTAAAAAACACGCTTTTTATAGAAAACCGAACTAAAAAATAAACACACATACATACATACATACGGTTACAAACAAACATACAAACATACAGGTGAAGCTAATAAAAAGCTAATAATATGGGACCTGTATTCACTAATTGTCCTTTAAAATTATTGCAATGAAGAAATACGGTTCATTCCAGATTAGGAGAAAAATCAAAAAGAAACTCTTTTTTTAGTAGACATATATCAGAATGATAGGTGATACCAGACGGTTTTGATGATTGAGATATAACTACTGGAATAATATTCTAAACTGACCTGCACTATCCTCTCGTGGCGCAAGCCAAGCACTTGGCCTGTTGAGTCACAATGCTGGGTGTCTTTTCCAAACATGAGCAGCAGACCCTGTTTGGTCACTAGAGCAGTAGAACCGTGATTGCATGCTGCGTGACATATGTAATGACCTTCAGCCTAAAAATATTTCTTTAAGTTACTTCAATAGATCTTACAGGTAAGGATCCATTTATGATTCAAGTAAGTAAATTCAGGATTTGTTTAAAAGAAGTGATAAAAAATTAAGACCTAACCCTCTAGTAGGAGAGAATTTGAGCAAGTATCCATTTCACAAACCTTAAATATTTTCTTGGGTCTAGTTGGCTTTGGTGTGCGCCGATGTTTAATGGCATCACCATCTTCTCCACGTCGCGCTATTCCTGTAAATAGTGCTGTGCCATTGTCCAACACCAGAACCGCATGGGCACCTTCATGGCCTACTGCGACCTGTTGTACAAGAGATTGGCTCTGATAGTATATTACGAAAACTAAATAAGCAGATATATACTGCAAAATCGGATTGATGTAGGAGTCGAGGAAGGCCACATACACTTTCACATACATACACTTCCATGACCAAATAGAACGAGTTCTGTAGGAAGATGAAGTCAGGAGTACTCAGGAGCCTTAAAAAGCGTCGAGTGTTTATGACAAGAGTTATTAAAGTCAAAGCAGAGATTGAGGCGTGTAAGAATAATGCATAACCTCGCAAAGGATATGACGTGAAGTTATGTACGTATTATACATACAAGTTTTAAATCGTAAGTCTTGTTTATGTTAAATCACTAACCAGTGTCGTTATGATCGTCCTCTAAAATATTTGAAATGTAAAAACAGATACTTTGATGACATATTAGCTACGTGCCATGTTTCAAAATTTTAATACGAAGCCTCTGAAATGTTTATTATATTTAATAAACTTAACAATTAAATTACCTTACTGTTACAGAATGTACTATTGCAAACACTGAACCAGTCCATATGAAACTCACTCAAATATCCATGACAATTCTTTTTATATTATATTTTCTGAACAAAAGCAACTGTACTAAATCTGCTGTTGCTAGGAGAACATTCTCAATTCTCTTCTTATACAATTTCATTAAATCTTCTATACTTACTTGTGTGACCTTACATCTCTTGACATTAGGCGCTTCATTCCTTGAGAAAATAGTTTCCTTCATAAGAGTCCAACGGCCAGTTTGTGGCGAGGCAGCTTTGTATCCCAAACTTTGACCTTTTCCTGTATAGTAGACCTAGAACATTTCATAAACCCTCTCATTTCATAAACAACATTAAATACACACAATTTTAGTAAATCTCTCTAATATTGAGATTTGGAACGTTTTCCAAATGCATATTATACTTAATTTCAAAAATAATAAAATATTTATGAACCTTTCCCGATTGGGTTGTTAGTAGTGCAAAATCCTGGCCAGCATGTATACTTTGCAGTGGATCTTCATCGCAGTCATCCATCTGCATTGCAATAGGAGTATCCAGTTCTAACGATCTTCTGGACAAGCCATCTTCAAAAGGACTCCTTCCTAACATGAGGGTTCTTCGTCTCAGTAGATGAACATTTATTTCCTTACGTGACGTCAAAGTAGTAGTAGTGGAACCTTCAGCCTTCTCTGGGTATGTGTCAACATCATACATGCGTATCGTGAGGTTATCCTGAAGAAAAATGCAAACAAAATTACATATCGGCTAAAAGCTGAATTTTCGATTGACTTGCATGTACACTTACGAAATTGGTCAGTAAAATCAATCCAAGTTGGTTTCCATCAGTGAAAACGGCAGATTTGGGTTCAATAGGAATTGGATGGCCAGGGTCTAATCGCACCATATTTCTTACTTCCAAAGTCTCTTTATCGATTTCATAAAGTTCAGTCTTTTTCCTGCCTATTCTTAGATATAACTTATCCTGGGAAAAAAGATTTTTATGTGATACATTTTTTTTCTTAAGTTTTTGAATAAGATTCATTACAATCAATCTAGTTTCCATTTTAGAATTTTAGAAAAATAAAGCATCCGAAACGTCGAGATAAATCAGTTCAATACATAACTTCACGCAAAATCCCTTGCGGGGTAGGCAGAGAGAACGGAGCACCATAAGGCACGTTTCTTACACGCCTCACTCGCTTCGTTGACTTTCATAACCCTTTTCATGCACGCGCATCGATTTTTGAGCCTCCTAACATCACCTTCCACCAGAATACGTTCAATTTAGTCATGGAATGTATCTTGGCCGTCTCCGACCACTACATCCATGCGCCTTTGCATTGTATATCTGCTTAGTGTAAATCTTGCATCATCCATTCTTTCTACATGTCCGAAACATCGGAGCATGCCGCCTTACTTTTACACGGACACTAAATAAATATTAAATATTGTTTAATTAATTATTTCAAATATATATGTTAGATTTATTAATTAATTTTAGCTAACTTGTGTTGGCTTACCTTACAGTAACCTAACCAGCCATGACGATCACTGGCGAAGAAGTCAGATTTGTATAAGTAGACATGTTGTTTAATAGAACTCCCATAACCAGAACCTATCTTCAGAAGGCCTTTGGAGGAGAAAACATAGAGAAAGCAACCATCGGACACTAGAGAGCGCACTACCAGTTCAGAAGAACCAGATGTAAGTTGGGAAGGCAGCTCTACAGGAAAGCTAGTTACTAAAGATTGGTGTGGAACACCATAATTTAACCATTGGTTGCGGGATGGAGTCCCAAGTATAACTGATTGTACGCTTCGTTGGAGGGTTGTTAGATTGGAAGGTACCTGAAAAGCAAATTGCTCATTAGGTTATTTTTTTCCGAAATAATATAAGAGATTTTACAGTTGGTAAGAGCACTTACCTGAAGACACTGTTCTGATAATGCAGAAGGTGACATAATGAGAGAAGCAACAGCATTAAGTATCAGTTCTGCTTCACCTCTTGCTACAGATAAAGCTATAAGACAGGAACTACTGAGGGTTGTAAGTGTGGTTGGTAATTCTATCTTTCCACTTGGACCACTTCCGCTAGCCACCTCCACCAACATAGCATGTAGATTTGATATTATCTAAAATATACAATTGCAGATTTAGTATCATTACATTAATTAGATAATTATCAGACAGACTATGTTTTTTTTTTATCACAGGAGAGTTAGCTACTAGCGCCGATCATGGACATTAGCAACACCTAGAATGTCAGGCCAGCGTTTGAGATGGGATTACGTTCGTTTCCTGTAGGTCTCTAAGTCGTATCATTCGAGAATACCAGTGCCTGGTCTCATAAAAGAGCCCTAAGTGATAATAAAAGTTGATTTAACCAACCATATTGCATAGATAAACGCATTGGCTGGTGATGGAAATCAAGGTAAAAGTATTCCGTACCCTGACACATCCTTCTTAGTAAATGCCGTATACGGCAGAGTGCAACAGTGAATGTCGCAAGAGTGCTGTATCTCCCTGCATCTAAGCAGAGAGATGCAACATCAAAGAATCAAAACTATCAGAAATAATTTTGTTTTTATGGCGCTCATCGCTCATCGTTGAATGCGGACTTGAATGAAAGACGCCAGTAGTTTTTAAAATTAATATTTATCGCGTGGGCATGATGCTCTGGGAATTTTTTGCGAACTTTCAAAGGCTTTTGATTGCATTCACCATCAAAAAGCCGATCATTAAGGCGTGGATAGGTTGAATGACCTGATTCACAATCTCCTATTGTCATCTTAGCGCCAGGTCGCTTGCTGCACGGGTCAATTCCCTAGAATTCTATACATAACTAGCTGACCCGGCAAACGTTGCCTTGCCAAAAAATAAAATTTAAAAAATAGGGGTTGATCGTAGGGGGTTGAAAATTTAGGGTTGTATGTATTTTTGTATCCCGTTTAATAAAAAAAAAAAATAGAAAAAAGTAATATATCGAAAAATTAAAAAAAAAATGAGGGGCCACTCGAGAACCTATCTACTCGAGCGGTGATCGGTTCGTCGAGCGATGTGGCCAGCCCATCTCCACTTCAGCGTGCTAACCTTACGGGCTATGTCGGTCACGGCAGATCTTTTGCTTATCTCCGCATTGCGGATTTTATCTCGCAGAGAGATTCCGAGCATAGCCCGTTACATAGCAAGCTGAATCACCTTGAGTTTCGTCATGAGACCAACATTTAGAGACCACGTCTCAGCTCCGTATGTCATCACACATTGGTCATAGACCTTAGACTTAAGGCACTGTGAGATTTTGGACGAGAAGATTTTCCTTAGTTTCCCGAATGCTGCCCAACCGAGTTGAATCCGTCGGTTTATCTCTTTCTCGAAGTTGGCTCTAACTAGCTGGACTGTTTGTGCTAGGTGAAACTGACGATGAAATATGTAAATCTATCATAGGGCAATTTACGCTTCTTCCCATAAATATCCATAACATTCCTCTAAAGAAATTTAAAAGACAATTAAACCAAACTGTACCTACTTTACGGGTTACTACATAATTCCAATTAGATGACCGAACAGGGTGGATATAAACAGCTCCTCATAGAAAATTTATTGCATATTTCCCTGAATTGCTTGTGCAGGTTGTTGCAGCCCATGCACTCGGTACATTGTAGTTTATTCTAATTTGAACTTTATTATACCCTGATTTAATGTCTACTATGCCAGTATATAACTTTGTCCTAGACTGTTACAAAGTTTGCTGCACCTTTCCGTGATTACCTTATTATGTAATGTTAATAATAGTACAATAAGAGATAGAAAAGAGTAAATCACACATGGATGGTTAAAAAATATTTTAAGTACAGAGTCCTGCCACAATCCAGAAACCTCCCTTACAGAATGAAATGTGGCATGGTTTGTTTCATGTTGATTATTTCTTTTTGAACACTATGTTTTGTTGTAAAATTATGTGCCTCTTTTCTCAGATAACTTAAATTCAAAATAATGTTTAACAGAATTTTTGAATTATATTTTACAGCCTGGGCATGATCAGGTTTTGTAATTGCTGATTTGCCCAAACGTCATATCACTAGAGTGATGATCAATCACTCTAGTGATATGACTTTTGGGCAAATCACCATGGAGTTATCTAGGATGCAATATTCTAACATATTTGATGAGCATGTTTGGAGGTTCTATGGATGTTTTAGTTTAATAAATATGTTACATTAAGGATGTATGATGATGGATCTGATGTCAATCTAAGCAGCCATTAGTAGCTTAGCTTGGAAACAATTGCAGGCATGAATTATGCCCAAGTATTTTATTATTATTTATAATACCTCAATTATTTTTAAAGTGTGTGGTTAGAAATTTGATATGTGATACTAAATTAGTCAACAGTTCTGGTAAACTTAGAAAATAAAACATAATGGCACTGGATCTGTTCCTATATATTACCTCAGTAGGTTCCTGAGCTAGCTCTTCAGGTGCATGCCCTTGTAGCACATCCAGCAAAGCCTTTAATGCTTGTTCACAAAAATGTGCTTCGGTAAATCTAGCCTGGGAGATTAATGCAAAAACTGTCCGTAAGCCTATACCAGTTATCTGCAAGAACAAGAAAAAAATCTAATCTATGTTTTCAAGATTTATTTTAATATTATAAATTTGTAAAGTTTGTAAAATAAAAACCTTTGGTAATTTATTTTGTGGTATTTGAGACGACGGCTCTTCATTATCGCTGTCATCTGATAACTCATTGATGGTGCTGTAGATATGTTTCCAACGTGACAAAATTGATTTTCGGACACTGGCATACACAGCAAAATGGGACGGGTTACCCAGCAATGCTGGGGCATAACAAACAGCAAGTGGATTGCTTAACTTTAACCTTCTAAGTTTCTCCTTTCTTCCAATTTTTTTCTGTGATTTTCTTTCTTTTCTATAACATTGTTACAAAATTAATTACAGAATCCTACACTATGTGCTAGAAAAGTGTATATTAATTTAATTACCTAGTTCCACTCCAACAAAGAGTGCGAAAATATTTTCTATAGTTTTCAGGTTCCATACATTTTAACTCTGGCACCTGCATCTTGAGGGACATGATAGGAATTCTGAAATATTTACATGTATTACGAATGGAATTGAAATAAAAGTCAATTCACAAACAAAAAATGCTAAAACGCGCAGCCCTAGGTAATTTAATATTACATGCTTACTTGAGAAATAAATTAATTTATACTAACACAAATTAGCACAGCCAAAATAACACAAAAGCCTTACAATTCCTGTTTATATTTCTTTCTTTCTTTCTATATTATTTTATTATTGTATGTTAATAATTAATACAACAAATTCAGTATTTTAAGCATGTTTTTTCAAGTTTCCAAGTTATAGTTAAGTTATTAAACTGAATTAATCAACATTATATTAATAGGTATAGTAAAATATTACTTTGCACTAAGTCTATTTTACAGTTTATTTAATGCTAATGCAATATTATAAGAAATCGCAATTGCATTCTCTTAAATAAAACAATAAAAATTTGATTGCACTTGATAATTATTACATTTTATATAAAAAGTAAACAGAAATTTTCGCTAAATAAAAAGTTCACCAGATAGATCTTTCTTAAAAATTTGAATTTGTACACATTACAAAAAGTTTTGACATTAAATTTTGTCAGTTAAAGCACAGTTAACTTGTAGAAATTATTATTTTGAAATACCTTTTATTTTAACCACCACATTTTATTTATTTATTATTTAAATACTATTTTTGTGGAATAAATTCAAAATTCGCCTAGAGTGCAGCGAACTTTGCAGTCATGTCAAAAAATCAATAAACACAGTAATAGTGATGCGACAAACACAGATAAGAAAACCGTATGATCCGTAATTTACCGTACAATTTTTAATTCGTTTTTTAAGATTGGATGCCACCAAATGAATACTTATCACTTAAATAGTGAAAACTAGTATAAGATCCTATTTTTAAAATTATATGTAAATTAGATTTACTACTTTGATAATGATAGGATTTTTATACGTCGATGTAAAAGTGACATGAATGGTAAAAAAGCCTTCGCTAACGTAAACACAGCAGGAAGATGATAAAGTTTTCTTTTTTTTTTATTCACTTTTAACAAAGAGAAATAAAGATTTATCACATCCAATGTCTCTTCAGTTTTTACTATGTTTAGGATGTTGGTTATTCCGAACGGCATTATGGGTGGCCAAGTAGGTAAACACGCCCAAAATACTAAGCCCAAAATACTAAGCGTATTGTCTCCTAAAATTAGTTTCGTGCCAGCGATGTGTATGGGTTAACCAAAACTTAAATCCTTTATTTGTAAGTTTACCCGTTTACAGTCTGACACAGTCAGAACACTGTATCAAATAAAAATAAATAGACAAGCAGAATAAACTAGAAATTTAGCACCAAAGTTTACATTTCAAAATATCTGCGTTTTAATCAATATAAGAACGTTTTTTAAAAAAAAAATATTCTATCGCCCAAATATTGGAAAATCAGCAGGTTATACAACCTGGAATTCCTCAAAACACTGCCTTGGACGCCGTGGTCCATAATACATGAAGGTGAAACTTCTCTCCGCTACGCTAAAGGATCAAGCCGATCGAAAAGAGGTAGGTTATCGACAAGCCGAACCGCTCCATCATTGGATGTGGTCGAATGGAAGAAACTAGTGTTGGGGTACTCCCACCCAAAGATAAGAACAGTATTTCACGCGAAGGTCGTGCTTGCCCAAAATATGGTGCCATTCTATTGAGCTAGCCAAGGTTTTTTGAAGCCAATTGGACCTTGCCCTCCAGATGACTATAAAGCTCCACACGTTGACACCAAGAATTCTGATATTGGTACAAGTGGGTAGAGGAATATTGTTAAAACAGGGCGTTACGACAAAGAGTATCTTTTTGCGGAAAACGCGTGTCCTGTGTCTTCTTAAAGTAGAATTTGACTAAGTTTAGTCAGCCCGATTCCGAAGCTTGACTAAGTAGAATGTCAATTTCAGACACAAGTTTATTTTGGTACTTATCGAGGTTTTACAGAGAAATGTGCGTATGGCCAGTATTTATGACATGCCCTAAGATTACTACGCAGCATATCATCGACATGAATAAAAAACCGCTTAGGTCAAATCTTGGGGAACTCAAGCATTCATAAATCTTAGTGCGGAGAATGACCCATCGACAACGACTTTAATGATCCGAGCCGGGGATAACAGGAAACCCTATTGCACAACTTCTCGAGAGTAGCATATTATGGCAGCTTTGAAACTAAGGGCCAGCGAGAGCCTCCTTTGCTCTCAACCGCTTCGGCGCACTGATGGATTAAGTAAGCTAGAAGATCGCTGATACTCTCCTAGATAAGCAAACAACTAGAGATGAATGAGTGTTTCCATTGGCTTGGAGAATATGATATGGTGATGACGTAGTTGGATGATGATATTGTTGGATAAATCCGAGTGGTCACCATTTTTAGGGATTGGGCAGACAAAAGTTATCTAGGCGGTTTAACAACTTGGGATGGCCAGTTGAATACTCCCCATATCGTCCAGAGTTGAGTAGGCCGTAAAAAGAGTGTCAAAAGATCTGCGTCTCCATAGCGTCGTGGCCCGGGCCATTGATTGTTCTTCTTTGTGCAGAGGTGAAAGAGAGTCACAACTATGTATTGACACTATAAAGACGATTCAGTCACGGAAAAAGTCAAGCAATTCCTTAAATGAGTTGGCCTGCTAGACCGATGAAATAAAATCGAAGAATTGATATTAAGTGGTTCATGCTATCTGCAAATTCAGGATTTGCTGAATAGATTCAGAGAGGCTATCGTTGCGTAATACATATTTATCATTCTTCGTTTCCATAAAATTTTAAAGGAATATTGCTATTGCTAATTGGAAAATAATAATTAGTTTCCGCCACTTGCGATCGCTTTATTATAAATTACCAGTTTCACCGTAGTAGAAAGTGACAGCGATCGGTCAGCAATATAGTGTGAAGCATGTACCCTATTTAATTTACCGATACGGGCAAATGTCAACGGCTGATTATTTTGAATGTATCGGTTTTGAAATGTTATTATAGCTAGGTATATATTAGTTAGTTGAATGAACAACCCTGCTCGCTGCTAGCTGACGCGCCATTGTAGTGGTATTTGTGGTTGGTGTTCCGATTGTCATTTTGTGCAGCTTGAGTGTTTTTATTTAGTTTAGGGACAGTAATGCATATATTTTTTACCAATGTTTTAATGCAAATAATAACAGTGACAATAATGCGTGCCGAACCTTTTATACCTGACTAATTGGAATCTTTTGAGTCACCACGGTAAGTTCCAATTGATGGCTGAGGTTATTTGTTGTGATTTTAATAATCATCAGCCTAAATTTTCTAAAGATATTAGATATTTATTTAAATGTTTTTGTACCTTCAGTGGCTAGCGATTTTTAAAAAATATTTTAATCTTTACTTGCATGGCTTTGTGATTTTGTTTAAACTGTGCTACACCCGATCCTCCCTGGCGTTCGAAGCTTTACAAAGAGATGCAATCCTGATTGTTGATTAAAATATTATTTATAAATTTAAAAAAATTTTATTTACATAATCAAAATACAAGTTATCACATACCTTCTTTGCGACAATTAGCGCTTAATGCAGGCTTTATAGTGTCTATCATGGTTTTTGATCTGTTACATACTTTATTTTTAAAATTGTTCATTTAAAAAATAACAAATTTGTACCCAAATGGAATTTAATGATTGTTTAAAAAATAAACTTATTTACATTTTACAATGAAAAAATTGGCATAAGATTTGTAAAACTATTGTTGTGTAGCTGTGTCCTATAAGTCAGTTCAATTGGAATCTAACCAGAAGTCTTTTACTAGTTTCTGTGTTTTATAGTTTATTATTTGATGTAGTTTTTTTTACTATATTTTAGTTCTGGAGTGCTTAGGTACTTTTTACATTAATTTAAAAAAACATTAATTGTCATCCAATATGATATAATAATCCACCTGAAGTTCTCAAGAAATTTTATGCCAGTTAAGGTATAATAAAACAATGATGTTGCTTGAAATTTGGCCTTTTGAAACATCTCAGTAATTACATGTAGTCTATACACACATAATATCTAGATAATACTACATGCATGGTATTAAATTACTTTGCTACACATAATACATTGACCACATTAAATATATTTGCAATAGCCACAGCCCACAATATACTAACTATTGGTTGTAGTCTATAAGACATATAACTATAGAACATAATATCCTAGAGTATTGGAAATATATAATTGATATAGAAGAATTATAATAATTCAAAAATAAATATTCAATAGGCATAAATATGTGCCTATTGAATATTTATACAGTTGCAAAATGGTCAAATTACCAGATGTATATATATTCTCCTTTGTCTTGTTTCTTTAAGTCAACTTTAAGTCTGAATGTTGCTATGAGCTTTGACTGTGGTAATACTGTAAATTTAGACCTCGCTCAGAATTTCCTGACTCACATGGCTATTATTTTATATTCCAATGATTTTAATATCAGTGTAGGCGAACTTGCGGGTAGCAGCATCTTACTTATCTAGAATATATGAATCAAAAAACAAAAGAAATCTTTATTCATTTCTCGTTAGTGAAAGTAGTTTAGATAAATACACATTCACACTTCATATTTCATTGTAGAGTCATATTCTCTTTTAATGTCCTCCACATATAGAGATAGAATATAATAGAATATATATATATATATGTAAATGTATTGCTATAATAGTATCATAATGCTAGCTTGAAAAATTGTTTGCTTAATATGAGGGCAGATTGAAAAGTTCTTAGCCTGATCAATGAAATATTGATTAATGTTTTTATCATTACATAGTATAAAACAAAGTCACTTTCCGCTCTCTGTCCCCTTATATGCTTATATCTTTAAAACTACGCAAAGGATTTTGATAAGTTTTTTTTTAATGGTTAGAGGGTATCAACGGGGTGGTTTTGATCTATAAGTCATATATGCAAAGAAAAAATGATAATTTTCGAGATTTAGCACTTTATTTGCTGGCTGAACCCTAAGTGATAGATGAAAAACAATGTTCTACATTATTAAACACCTTCAGAAGGTCTACAAAAAAGCCCGCGAAGGCATATGTCTATCTCTTAGGGATAACCCACAAAGACCATTTTTATTTTTTTACTTATTAAGAGAAATAATGGCTTATTTACGAAGCTATTTTAAACATTACAGCATTAATTTTCATCCAATTAGGTGTCTTAAATAGATTGTGCATGTAATATAGATGATCCTAGCCTTTCCAGGGAGGCAATTTAAACGAATATTTTCGAAGATATTGCAGTATTAACATAGAGGGACAGCAGTTAAAGCCTATAAATAGCACAAATTGATTCTCATGATATCCAAAATTTACTCATTTATTTCTTTTGATGCAGAACAAAGTTCGCCAGGTCAGCTAGTATTATATACAATCTCCTCTTATCTCAATATACTTACTCTATCTATATTTCAGAGTTTATATACCTTTTTTATAGGGAGGTTTCTTCTATCATTTATCATTATCATTTGTTCATAGAAAAATTTTCACCCGGTGAAATATTTTTTAATTTGGAGGCAATCAGATGAATAAAGTGCATGGTTGAGTACTTTTCTTTCGAATCTTCTAATAACTTATAGGCACATAAGCGTACTTGAGTCCTATAAAAGTTTGTCCTTTAGGGAGGTAATTTAAAACTGTCCCAGCACACTGACGCCATCGCCAGACCGACGACGCGACTTGACAATGCTTTAGACTTTAGAGCATCGATTGTTTTTTTGTGAATGTGAGTTTCGTCGGTGCTACTATTTGACCGTAACATCGCCAGATTCTCGGCTGATGTTTTTTACTCCCTTGGACGATCAGCGGTAAACACAATGCTGAAACTTTTTACAGAACTGATTTGTCTTTTAAATTAAATTTTAAATCCCTGTGGTTATACTTATTTCCCGCTTCTATTTTAATCTTCGGTCATATAATACTATTTTGTGGATTTTATTCATGATTTGTGGTGTAGAGGACGTCAACGCCTGTCACTTTTCCCGAGAATTCTTCCATACACCCTTTTTCATCTTAAATTAAGTTGCGCACTCTTTTTCTGTAGAATACGAAGGTACAGTTACTTGTAAAGGCTCTAAATTACATTTTATCCATTTTTCAAGAGATATTCAGATTCCTTGACACAAAAAAAAATATACAGAAGTATCTAACATATCCTTACGAAAATTTGCACATAACTTGACACAATGTATTAAGAGATTGAAAGATTATAAATTTATTTCCATCATACCATCAAATGTAAGTCAGGTCGAGAACTTTACAATAGGCCTTAGTAGTTTTGGGGGGTTTTCTTAATTAAATTTTGTTTACCTCTAGGCTTCTACAGGGTGGTCACTGAGCAGGGGTAGTCATGGAGGCTGGAGCGCGTGCTTTAGACGTGCTCCCACTACTGCAGGAGCGGGTGGCATCCCTCACAGGTGGTCGAGACCGCCGTGGTGGGCCTATTATATGGTTCCCTGCAAATTCCAGAAGAGACCGAGTCGCGCCAGATGACTATAGACGGCTGCTACATTACTTAATTAGCATACCCTGGTGAGTTTTAACAATACTCTTCTTAAAGATTTAATGAAATTTTATTTATTGATAAGAAAAGCAAACTCCTTTAATCCGCATCACCTTCTGCAGTCCGATTTGAATAGGTGACTATATGTATACAAGTAAAGTTTCTGTTTATGACTATTTAAAAATATTTTTCACGCCAACCTGAGTGACCACAGATGATGTCACTCCACTCAGTTCGTTCATATGAACCCAGTGTGAACCCATAACCCACCCTACTTGAACGTGATCATTAGTTCATTGTGGCATTTCTACTGCACTGATCTTTTTTTTTTTATTTAAACTCATGAATAAAAAAAAGGGAATCAGGACGTTGCACAGCGCTCCTTTGCAAGAGATTTTGTAGTCGTTGTGTGCATGTAAATATCTACAGTTCCCGACGGCTTTATTTTCACATTATTATAAAACGAGATAAATTAACTCTATCACCGTAAAAATATGAAAAATATAATGATGAATGAATGATGACGTGATATGAAAAAATAATTAGTAGCAGATACATATGAATGTTACATGTAATATACTAGGCATGATAACAAAAATCTCTGAACGCTAAAACGCAATATTATCAAGGAATACGAATCAGTGGGTGTCTCAAATCGCAAATGAATAATTATCGCAATCATACTCCTACGAAGAACACTGACATCATGTTTTAAAATTGTCCAATTGCCCAGGAGTGATGTGTTGTTGGACATAAAACTATACAGTTTTACAATATGTTTGCATATTCTCTTTTACCCGGCTTTTACCTGACACGTCTATGTTTAAATACCACTAATATAATAGACTGGGATACTTTATGAATTTTAATTATATAGTCTTGTTTATTTTTTATTGTCGTGTTCCATGTAAGGTATGCATGGGAACGCTATCCAATTACACTAGTATTACCAAGTACTACATATAGTTGAGTTATACGATAGTTGAGTGACATATTGGTGCATCTATTTTTTCACATAAACTCGTCGATCCAGGAATTCAAGTGTTTCACGGTAAAGACCATGCAAAGAATGCATGTATGCATATCGCGTTTCAATGCGAAATGTAACATTACGAGGTTCACATTCAACTGATTTCGAGATATTAGCCGGTATTACGATATAATATAAGCATTTCGTAATGAACAATGATATATAATAAAAACATAACTTCACGCCTTTTTTACCCGAAGGCGTAGGTAGCGGCTATTAAGCCTCGTCTCGCGTTATGTTTACGTCCCAAATGGACTATTGCCATACCGGGCACAAAGTTTTCAGTCATCGATATATATCACACATAACGTTCGAAATTAACTTCGAAAAGATATTGGTGTGAGTCAGGATTCGAACCCGCGATCTCTTCATTCAGAAGCGGGGTGCTCGACCACTGGACTACCGAGACTTAAATAATAAATAAATAATTAATAATAAATAATTCAGTCACATGGGATTTTGATGATACCTTTTGATCAGCTGAAATCGAAAATTTGATTGATTTGATGACTTGGTTGTATTTGTTTTAGTGAATCGGTAAGATCGCATGGATTCACAATATTGATTGATATGAGAGGTTCAGCATGGGCAGCCATAAAACCTATATTGAAGGTTCTGCAAGAACACTTCCCTGCATCCGTCCATCAGGCACTTGTTGTTAAACCTGACAATTTCTGGCAAAAGCAACGCACAACTATTGGAGCACATAAGTACAAGTTTGAGGTATGTAACATTTTATTATCTATTTAATTATGAGTATCGTATTCTATAAAAATCAAAATAATGTATTATTAAAATGTATGGACCGAAAACTATGCCTTGCAGATATCGTCTGAATATTGAATTCTACTAAGTTATTGTTGCAAAACAGCGAGTTTTTCTTTTTACTGCCTATTATATGGGAAATGAGCAAAATAGGCGTCTTGACAACTAAGCGTATCAAACCATTCAATATACTTGATTGCAATTATTATCTAGAAGAACATACATACATAACTTCACGCCAAATCCCTTGGGAGGTAGGCAGAGAGAACAGAGCGCCATAAAGCACGATTCTTACACCCCTCACTCGCTTCTTTGACTTTCATAACTCTTTTCATGAACGCCCGTTGATTTTTGAGGCTTATCAGCTTAGCTCAGGAATATCATGGTAAAATCGGGGATATTTATTTATTATATTTTTAAATTAAATTCTGTTGTCTGGGCAAAAGTTATTAGAAAGGCAACGCGAACGAAGCGGTGGCCAGCAACTAGTACTAGAACAAGTAGACTGTAAAATACGAGAATTATTCACATACTGTTATTAAAAAAAATGGTACTTATATTGTATTTTATTTTACAGACAACCATGATCAGCTTAGAAGCACTACCTAAAGTTATAGATAGTTCGCAACTCACTCCCGACCTGGATGGTACATTACAGTATGACCATACTCAATGGATAGATCTAAGACTGGTAAGTGTAAAATGTCTGTTAAAATAATTTATTTTAATGTACACTCTCAAATTATTTAAATGTCAGCTTATACTGCTCTTCCTTGTAAACATAAAAACTGTACAGAGAACCCTGTAATCTCCAAAGCTGAAGCCTGTTCCAAATGACAATAATTTTGTTAGTACGAGTATAAGATCGACGATTGGCATAATCGTCATCGTTTCACCTCATGGTCGTCATCGAAATGTCTCATTACAAAAATTAAAACCCCACCATTCATTAATTTATCTTGAAAAATGCGTTTTTTTTTTAATTGTATACAAGGCACAGTAATAATATATTATTTTACGGTAATGAGATGACGTCATGTTGGTTCATTAAACCTTTTGCTTTTCGCGAGTGCAAGTAAATGTATAAATATATGACTCCAATTAATTATAATTAAGATTTTTTTTAATTTGTACTAATATGTACTAGCTGACCCAACAAACGCTGTCTTGCCAAAAGAATAAAGTTTTTAATCAACAAATAAAAAGTAGGGGTTGATCGTAGAGAGGTGACAATTTAGGGTTATATATATTTTTGTATGCTATTTCATAACAAAATAAAAAAAAAAAACAAAAATTAATCGGAAAATTAAAAATCATTGTGGGGTGGGCTACCCTTCACATTTAGGGGGAAGAAAAATAGATTCTGTACCATTCTCAGACCTACCCGGTATGCACACAAAATTTCATGAAAATCGGACAAACTGTTTCGGAGGAGTACGGTAACAAACACCGTGACACGAGTTTTATATACCGTACTCCTCCGAAACAGTTTGTCCAGGGATTATACTTAGTCTGGCCATAAAGCCATACAACTAAAAATAAAAAAATATTACATTTGAATTTGGAATCTGTCATTTTTATACGATTGTTCATTGTGTTTTCTCGTTTTGGCGCCAATACATTGTACAATATTTTGCGATATTAAAATGGAGTGGGGTGATAAAGAGAACCGAATCGCTGTGATTGCGACACAACACAAAGTAGGTATGGAGCCAAATGCAATTTTTAAAACGCTCGATACACTTGGTATTAGTCAAATGTTTTGTACTGGGCTATTAATAGGTACAATGAGACCTCCTCTGTTTGTGACAGAAAAAGACCTGGCCGTCCACGTAGTGTTCGTACAAAAAATGTGGTCAAAGCAGTAAGGGAAAGAATTCGAAGAAATCCTGTCCGCAAGCAAAAGATTTTACCTCGGGAGATGAAGATAGCACCTAGAACAATGTCGCGTATTTTAAAAGATGACTTAGGACTTGCAGCCTATAAGAGGCGCACTGGTCATTTATTAACTGATAATTTAAAAAAGAATAGGGTGTTAAAATCCAAACAACTACTGAAGCGGTACACAAAGGGAGGTCACAGAAAAATATTGTTTACGGATGAAAAAGTTTTTACAATTGAACAACATTTTAACAAACAAAATGACCGTATTTATGCTCAAAGCTCTAAGGAAGCTTTCCAATTAGTTGACAGAGTGCAACGTGGGCATTATCCGACTTCAGTGATGGTTTGGTGGGGTGTTAGCTACGAAGGTGTGACTGAGCCATATTTTTGTGAAAAAGGTATCAAAACATCGGCACAAGTGTATCAAGATACCATTCTTGTCAAGCCCCTTAACAACACCATGTTCAATAACGAAGTATGGTTTTTCCAGCAAGACTCGGCACCGGGTCATAAAGCTCGGTCCACGCAATCTTGGTTGGAAGCGAACGTTTCGGACTTTATTAGAGCTGAAGACTGGCCGTCGTCTAGTCCCAATCTTAATCCACTGGATTATGATTTGTGGTCAGTTTTAGAGAGTACGGCTTGCTCTAAACGTCATAATAATTTAGAGTCCCAAAAACAATCCATACGATTGGCAGTGAAGAATTTTCCCATGGAAAGAGTGCGTGTTTCTATTGATGACTGGCCTCAACGTTTAAAGGCCTGTATTGCAGCCAATGGACACCACTTCGAATAAGCTTTTTATATTTTATATCGTTTTATATTTATGTATTAAAGTAACACACTGTAAAAGTAATAAATGTTATTTGCAATTGAAAAAAGAAAAATTTTTTTGTTACAATATTTATGGCATGACTAAGTATATTAGATTCTTACAGTTACCTATAATGCATTTAGTGTCTCATCTTAGCCCCTTCAGCTTTTAATATATCCGGCAATATTAACACACAGTCTGCGCAAAGAATGTGGGCACTGTTAAATATTTTTCGAGAGACAAAATATAATCTTTTTTAACCATTGCTGATCGTGACTCAGATTCCTTTATTCATCAAAGAATTTAGTTGTTAACTGTCGAACGGATAAAACTATATGGTTGACTTTTATAACCTTCCCTAATATATGAGTTGAAGTCTAAAATTCTGTACTAACCGCATCTGTAGAAGACCGCTGATATTATCTCAATTTGCATACAATAATACGGACAATATACAAAACCTCATAATAAAGACGATTTATAAATGTAAAATAGTGAGTAGTAGTGTAACGTTTTTTGATCTAGATAAATATTATTAAATTGTGGTATGAGAATTAATCGTGGCGTTGTCATGCAATATATATAATATGTAAATATTTGTAAAACTCTTAAATATACGAAGAATTTATTTAAATTTGCAGCTAAATTATAACTGTTTTGAGACGTGACGTGCTGTTCGCATTATTTTTGTGTTTTTAATGTTTTTCGTCTAGTATGCAGACATTATTTTACTAGTTAGAGAGATACCCAATCCAATAGCCAGTCACCCCCCGCTACTGCATCGTAGTTGGTACGTAAATATGCGATGTCTGACCATTGTTAGTTACATACCCTAATTCGGCGGGTGATGAGGTCCTTTTTTAAAGAGAAATATTCTGAATACTTTCCTTAAAGGGCACTTTATAATAGGCAACAATACTATTGTTAGTCCATATATGTTTTTACTGTATGTACCGCGCGTGTTATACAATATACTACATTGTAGGCATTAGAAGAGCTAATGTGGCAAGCTGGTGAACTGCTGGATAGACTCGACGATCTGCAGGAGGATGTAGCTAGGGCTGATTTTGCGGATGACGTCACGGGCGCCAGAAGAGCTATCGATGCCCACGCCGATATCAGCAAGAGACTCGCTAAGATCCCTGTTGATGAACTGGAAGCACAAGGTATTTGAGATTTTTTTATTGCTATGTTAATTTCACGAATTATTACACACATAAGTTCAAGCCTAGTCCCTTGCGGTGCAGGCAAAGAGAAAAGAGCGCAGTAAGGCACGATTCTTACACGCCTCGTTGTTTTATTGACTGTCATGACTCTTGTCTTACATGCTCGTCGGTATTTTAGGCCCTTGACATTGCGTCCGTCTAGGACTCTTTTATTGGTGTCGAACAAATAGCTGACATAAATATATTGGCGATATGTGACAAAAAATGTCTGTATGTATGTGTGGTGCAGTAGTCATGGTATACTTTTTCTGTGGAAATTTGAACTGGTAATATTTACTACACTTGACTTTTGCCATCACATTATTATCGTTTTAATAGTACATCTTTTTGTTTGAAGCAATCCATTAAATGCATTTTTATATTATGTTGTATAAATGAACACGATACACTTAGTTGCGTAATCGTATTAGACTGAAGTGTTGTGTACATCACATGGTATTTATTGTTGTGGCTGTTGTGCGCATTAGAAAACGTTAAATCGCGGAATTGGAGACTTATATATTTCGGAATCATATTATGCTGCGTGTCATGGTTGAATGGTTGTCAGATACTCGATGCGGCCAAGTTGTTGTATAACTTTAGGTTTCGTTGCGTCTGCATACCTGCCTCGCAGTATCGCAGACAGCTGAAGTCTCAAAACTGCTATTTTCAATATCACCCGATAGTTATGTGTTTTGAATGTCTGTGGTGTTCTGAAAAGTCTGGTATGTTAATTGCTTTTTTTTTTTCATTTTTTTTTTAAATTTTGCAGCCACATAATTACATAAAAAGATTATATTTAAATAATATTTTACTTTACAATAGAAAACATAGTTTACGATGTTGTGTAATAGTAATTATGAGTGCAGTGGCAGTGGTCGGTGGTAAGTGGTAATACGTGTGTGCGCGCGGGTCTTTAATCACCTGTGAAATGTAATAAATAAATACTGAGTAACGAGTGAATTGTGTGCGAAAATGGTATTAATAAATCGATGTAATCGTGTCGTGCCGTAAATAATCGGCACAGCGGTTTAATGTTGCGATCTATTTCGCCAATAAAAACTATTAATTTGTACCACACAAATCACTTTAAAATTGTTATCTAACGCAAGTTTGATTCGGAATATTGAAAACAATGGAATTTCTTCGGCTATGTTACGAGTGGTGAACATTATGTGTGTCCATAGAGGGTTAGTCAAGGGTTATTAAACTGGTGCTAAGTAAGTGATATGTCGTTGTAGGTGAACGCGTCCTCCAAAGACTGGAGGCAGCGGACGCTGCCTGTTCGGAGGCCAGTGGAAGTAGTGGCGAGGCTGCCTTCCACTGCGGCTCACCGGATGCCGTGCGCGCACAATTGACCGCTGTACGCTCGGCACACGCGCACGCACACAAACTGTGGCAACACAAGAAGTTGCAGCTCGATCAATGCTTCCAATTGCGTCTCTTCGAACAGGACTGCGAAAAGGTCTATATCTAACTTGTTTCTATAACTATAACTACAATTGCCTCTTTTACCGGAAGGTTTAAGTAGCGGCTGTTAGCCTCAACTTGTCGAATTTCCTCTCAAATGGAATACATGGCGGGACCTACTACTGCCATACAGTAGACACTGTGTCAATGATATTTATCACACATAACTTCCGAATAGTCATTGGTTCGATCCCACGGCTTCTTGATACAGGAGCAAGGCGATCCAGTTTTAGACTTGCGATGTCTGCAGATTCGCCAAAAGTATAGAGAAAATTAACACCCTTCAGCTCTTATGGGAATCTGGGGGCATATTATGAGCTCTTAATTTCAGCCAGCTTGTTCGCTTCCCAGTGAATTCCTATTTTCATCGACTAATTTCAGCTAGTCGGTTACGAGTAGTCACGGTCAAATTCACTCTAAATTCGATTTACAAACGACTAATTCCATTTCATCATCATCATCATCATTAGCCCTTTTGAGGTCCACTGCTGGACATAGGCCTCCCCCATAGAGCGCCACAACTGCCGGTCCGCTCAATCATGGGGGGATTTTGCCATAATCGCCACGCTTGGCAGGCGGGTTGGCGATCGCAGTAGGCTGTATTGTCTTAAGAGAGAATGCTGCTGCCCATTCTTCTAGCTTTTCCCTTAGTCGCCTTTTACGACACCCACGGGAAGAGATGGGGTGGCGGTATTCTAAGCCGGCGCCACACAGCATTCATTCCATTTAGTCACATGAATAGTTTAGACTAGCTGAAATTAGTCGTCAGAAATGCGAATTCGCTAGGCAGCGAACAAGTTGGCTCGAATTAAGAGCTCATAATATGCCCCCTGAAATCAAAACAATCATCAGGCAAAAAGTACGACATCATCAGTTATCATGGTGCATGTATTGTTCACAACCCACTACATATTATTATTACGATTAACAGTCTTGTTATGGTATGATATTACATTCGCTGAAAATAATTATTTGTTTATGCAACTTGGTAAAATGTTGATATCCCTGTTTGTACTCGGAATTAACTCGAGTGAAGCAAGCCACCCGAACCATTTTTTATTTTGCTTTTTTCTACCCGAATGTGTAGGCAGTGGCCGTTAAGCCTCGTCGTTATAATTACGCCACAAATGGAATAGGTGGAATAGGTCCCAAATTTTGCTGTGTGTTTACCTTTATTTTCTTACTCTTTAACCCCGGTCTAAAGAGTATTTGCAGCGTCCCAGCTCCACAGCGAATGGACTGATTTTAAGTTGTTATTATTTCATCTGCTGTCTCACTCAATACTTGCACTGTTCTTGATTTTTTCCTCTTTACTTGGATTATAAGGATCTCTAAAAAAAAAAATTCGTTATTTCTAAGACAATATATTATTTATTTGCACGCACTTTCCGTTTTGTTAATAGGGATCCTATAGTTAAATATTTTTATTTGACAGATGTTGGAGTGGATTGTGAATCATCGTACCGCATTCCTAGCGACCTACGTGGAGATAGGACGATCGTGTGCTGCGGCAAAAAGATTACAAGAGGAACACGCTAGGTAAAATATGTTATATATAAAGATATTGTATATATTGTATTCTCTCTGCCTACTCCGCAAGGGATTTGGCGTCAAGTTATTTATGTGTGCATAAAGTTTTTACAATAAACCTCAATTATTTCTCTGAGATTTTGATATTTTTTTTATGGAATTTGAGGTCTTTAACACCTCGAGTGCGAGGTGGCAATGTGTCTTCTCGTATTTTCCAAATGTTGTTGAGGTGGAATCTGTTGCTACACATCGGGTGCAGATTTTGTTAGTCATCGATATTTATTTTTCAAACATAACTTCACAAAAGCCATGGTTAAATATGTATGAGCCAGGATTCGAATCCGAGATCTCTTGATTGAAAAGCGGAATACCAATATTATGTTGAAATTTAGTTCATTAGACGAGACCTATGTCATTGACATGGTTGAATCAAAAAGAATACTGTGTGTCAGATTTTCTTTGATATCGTCAATTTGGAATTTTTTTCTTCAATATTGTCGAATAGTCTCCGTGGCCCAGTGGTCGAGCACCTCGCTTCTAAATCAAAAAGTCGTGAGCTTCCGGAAGCGTTTTTCGCTCTGGCCACCACAAAGAGTTTTCCGGTATTCATGTATGATAAATATCGATGACTGAAAACTGTGTGCATGATGTTCGACAATAGGTTGCACCACGTCGAGTCCAGACTTAACAGCCTAAGCCCTATACCTTCGGGTAGTAAAAGGCCTGAAGTTATGTTATATTTTATGATAATTATAATACAACATTATTATGATATTTTTAATTAATTTATTTGTACGAAATATGCATTCTTCACAGATTCGCGGCGGCATGTACGGGTGGGGGTAGGCCGAGCGTGGCCCGCGTCACAACAGCCGCCAGGCGACTCGCCGATAAGCGACATTATGCCGAAGCGGAAATTACTTCGCTAGCTCATAGGCTCGAACGGGCTTACAAACAACTCTCTGCCGGTAACAACATTATACCTATGCTTATATTACAATATGTTCACTTAAATTAATAAATATTGAACCGAAATACTTCAGGAAAGTCACGTAACAAGGTACATTAGCACTACAGTTATTGAACGTCAGTTAATTATGGAATGGTTATAATTAAAAACATATTCAGTAGTGAACGTTCTGAATATTCGCAAACTAGTCATCACTAACTATCTCAATTGTACGTTAGTATTAGTTTATAATGAAGAAATTGCGCACTTTTGACTCTTAATAACAAGTTTTAGTGATGTATTTATCAAATGCAATTCTTGACTGTTGACTTGACTTCCTTTCTAAGAGTAAATCCATACGTATAAATAAAATTCAAGTATCTGTTAATATTCGGTAAAAATAACCGCTTTTTATTACTTAATATGAGTATACATATACGTACGTATGTATAAATACATTCATTTTCAATTTTTTTTCCTTCTCCTCTCTTTGCTCCGGATAATCTCTGAAATATCTTTGATGGGACTTATTGGCAGCTAACTGATGTAATCTTTTTTTACTCATTTAATACTTTTGATGCGAAACTAAGTTCGCCAGGAATAGCTAGTTGTAAATAAATTAAAAATAAGATTATTGTAAACTTATTATGACTGTACAAACATTGTTCATTTGCCTTTACCTTTGTTACTAACAGTTAGTATTAATTTTTCAACGAATGCTATTTGCATCTCCCTCGCAAAAATACCAAATTGCGACGCTATTATTAGAAGGAAAAAACGTGCCGTTACGGCATACGAAATATCTGCAGCTGCGTATGTTTTGTATTTAAGCTTACTTTTTTGGAACGAGATGTTTTTCTAAATGTATGTTGTATTTAAAAATAAATTTTAAAATCTGATTTTTTAACAATAAATTTTCATCAAATAAAGAAAGAATATTTAAAATGAATGAATGTGAAATATATATTTTTATTTATGTGCAATATCTTTAAGTTGGACACAACGAGTAGCCCGTCCATATTTAATATTTTTTTTTAATGAATAAACAAATTGAGATTTGGCGTCAAGTTATGTTTGTATGTAAACAAATAATCTATTATTTGTTGTAGCTTGTTGTACACACTCACGGTTCGCTTGTGATTAGTTTGAAAATAAATAAAGAGATGTGACGAAACGCTATTAAATATTTCTTAATACAATATATTCCGCTGGTTATACAATGCAACTGTTAATGTGTTTTCTTGTCATTTGTCGAGGTCTCCTATACCGAAAAGATAATTAAAAATATACATATAATTTTTACACATAAACACTAATTTAATGTGGTAGAGCCACGCAGTTCGCTACATGAATGGGCCGGCTCGACAAGTTAAATCACGACCTCTCAGAATATCAACGTAAAGTGGCTCCTGCAGCTATTCGCCCGGTGTCGGCCTCGCTGCCGAACCTCTTCCCCTCTTCCCTTCCCATCCCATTTTCGACCTCTTCCATATAAGGGGCCAGCAACGCAACTGTAATACTATCTGTGTTCAGGTCTCTATGGTCGGCGTTTGTTGCTTACCTGACTTTTTTTAAAGTGAATCACATATTTTGTTTTATCTGTAGGACTGGAAGAACGTTCAGCAGTGCTGTCCTTGTCTGTCGTGTTCCACCATAAGGCAGAGGCGTATGTGTCAGCCGTTGGTGGGTGGGGTGCTCAGTGTACGGTCGCTTTGCAACTCGCCACTGGGCAGGGTGCCGCGCCCTGCAATGATCCACGAGCACTGGAACAACATGCCCAGAGGCACAGACAACTGTATGAGCACATGTGTCAGGCGTACACAGAGGTAAAACATTATTTAATTATTTATTACAACTACAACTACTTCTGCTGTTTTACGGAAATTAGACAACAGATTTATACATATACCAGCTGACCTAACGAAAGTTGTCTTGTCAGAAAAAACAAGGTTCTGACTATAATAAATAAAAAATAAGGTTGTATGTATTTTTGTATGTATTTGTATGTATACATTAAAAAAATATCTAACAAATATAAAATTTGTTGGATTACCCTTAACATTTAGGGGGATTAAAATTAGATGTTATCCAATTCTCAAACCTTTCCGATGTACATACCAAAAATTAATGAGAATCGGTCAAGCTGTTTCGGCGTAGTTGTATAAATACACACCGTGGCACGTTAATTTTATATATTAGAGATATTGATGCATTTTTTGGTAAACACATACAAAATACAAATAGGTACATCGAACGTTTTTTGGACCTTTTCAAACGCTATATATACTTACATCAATCCTCGTCATAAATATGTACAGCAGTCTTTATTTTTCAACCATACCAATGCACCAAGACATCATTATTTTTTAGAATTATTACGATACTGTTGATACTTCTCAAATCGGTCCTATTAATAATCAGACTTCTTATATTTATTTTTGTCCCTTGCTTATACCCGAAGTCGTTGTTTATATTTGTGTATTCCTTACAATGGAGAGGTTTTGGCATGACATTCGCATTATGCAATACTGTGGGTCCAAGAAGTAGATGAATTGTAGAACATTTAGGTTAGCTGAATACTGGAACTTTTTGAAAACTTTAATTTTCTTTCAGGTCCACTCCACCAGCAAAAAGCTACTGTACCAACTCGACCACCTCGTTCAAGTGTGCCATCAAACTGATCCAGCAGATATGGTGAGATTGGAACAGACTCGTATTATCTATACATATAAATAAAATTTAAGTGTCTGTTTGTAATATGGAAATAAAAGCTTCATACTACATTCACATCAATATCGACGATACATGCACTAAAATAGCATTTGTTATAATTTTTGTCAGTCTGTCTGTTTTGTTCTGGGTGATCTGAGAAAGAGCTGTACCGATTTTGACGGAACTTTTATTGGCAGGTGTATAAGGAAAAAATGTTTTTGAACAAATCCTTTAATTATTGCTTCCCAGGCGAAACAAAGTTGCTAAGCTTGTTAGTACTAAAATTTCACTTACCTTCAGTGCAAGAATATAAATAGGAAGGAGTTTAGTGATAAAATTCCAATATTTCTTCTTTGTATTAAAATGAGTGTACAATTTTGTAGTAGTCAACGCATTTTGTTTATAAATCTGGTGCCTAAGTTTCTTTTATACGATTGTGCCACCAAGCGAGATTTGGTTCCGTAATTAAAATAACTTTTATGAAAATTGTCTTAATAACAATTGGGTTGTTTGAAATCCAGCTCTTATTAACTTCCTTGAATTATAAACTTATTTGTCCTTTAGAACGAGGGTACAGTGAGCAGTGCCAGCAGCAGTGGTGGTGACCCCGCCGCAGATTACAGTTCTGGTGCGAACCACGTGTTAGCAGTCATACACCAGATATTGGGCCACCATCGCGCGTTGGAGGCGCGATATCATCAAGCCAGGCTCAAGCTGCATCAGCGGCTCGCGTTGCTTTTGTATAAAGAAGATTGTAGGCAGGTCAGTATTATTAGAACAACGGATTCATTTGTATGGCATTTCACCATATTATTTATTTTATGATAAAAATGTATTCCTCTATATCATTATATTTGTTATAGGTGCTGGACTGGTTGGCGAATCATGGTGAGGTGTTCTTACAGAAGAATACTGGAATAGGAAGGAATCTCCATAAAGCTCGAGTTTATCAGAAATCTCATGAACATTTTGAAAATGTTGCACAGGCAAGTGTTGTAAATGTGGATATTACTAGTATCTACTTACTTATATACTGTACTTGCAAAAGTCTGCCAACTTTTAATGAAGCGAACTTCATGCGAGGTAGGTAGAGAGAACAAAGCACCATAGCCCGAATACTGAACCGCCACTCAAATATATAAGCGCTACTTAAGCGTTTAAGTAGCTGTCACATTAGACAGAATACCTCAAATTAGAGCAGTAAGTACCACTTTATTGATTGACAGATTTGAGCGGCGGTTTAGTATTCGGGCGCATAAGGCACGATTTTTAAACGACGCACCAGTTTTTTGACTTTTATAACTCGTTTCGTACATGCTCGTCGATTTTTAAGGCTCCTGACATCACCTTCCTCAAGGACTCGTTCTATTTGGTCATGGGAGGTGGGCCGCCCGTGGGTTCCTCGACACCTACCTCCACTCGCTTATGCATTGTATACCTATCTGCTTTGTCAGTTTTTTTTACTAATAATTGAATCTCTATTGTATTATTAAATACAATCATTTTCGAATTTCTTTCTTATTGATCAGATCAGACTCATGTTAACAATGAAATAGTTTACTACAATTCTA
Source organism: Euproctis similis (assembly GCA_905147225.2). Taxonomy (NCBI): domain Eukaryota; kingdom Metazoa; phylum Arthropoda; class Insecta; order Lepidoptera; family Erebidae; genus Euproctis; species Euproctis similis. The sequence goes on from LR990107.1 coordinate 9,810,827, forward strand.
ACCAGTATGTTTGTTTCACAGAATACTTACACTAATGCCGAGAAGTTGCTTGCGGGCGCTGAAGAGTTGGCCCGTTCCGGTGAGTGCGACCCCGAAGAGGTGTTGGGCGTCGCAAGGGACCTGGAAGTGCACGTTGCTGCGTTTGCAGCACGCGTCGATCGTCGTCGACGACGATTAGACCTCGCCGTACTACTATATACTCACGAGAAAGAGGTATTATGTTTAATTATTGACTTAATTTGGTCGTGAAATATTATTGAACTAAAATAATCTCAACCATATATGTACTTGTTTAATATCACTGCACGGTTAAGTTACGTCCTGTAGTAGAATAGGTCTCAATCCAAATGTAAGTTCTTAGTATTAATGTGTACTGATTTAATCGTTTTGAAAAAAATTACGTTACATCCTAACGCTGATAAGAGATTTTTGTGTGGTAATAGGTTCCACAACCCATTTGGGATGCATATATTCGCCTAGCACATACAGCTTCGGACAGAAAAGTCATGAAGTTATTCACGTCATGACTTTTTCTGTCCGAAGCTGTATACATGCTGTATATATATAAACATGTTCTAAAATGTATAACTGTTTTAGCTTCTACAATGGCTGGAGACGTTGCGCAGTGGTGGTGGTGTGTGCGCGTCTGACGACACTCCCGAGGCGGCGAGACGCGCCCTGGAGCAGTGCGCACAACACAGAGCCGCGAGTCTTGAGGCGTGTGGCGCCACTATTGCCCAGGGAGAAGCACTGTTGCAGGACTTGAGGTGAGTCGTATAAGTTTTATTATATTTTGGAACGAAGTTCTTTACGGCAGACTTGGAGGAGATAGGGATTTTGCTGCGCGACCGAACTGATATAAATGTGATAGTATTTTGACAGTGGTAGAGTCAAACTGTTCGCCGCTGAATGGGCCGGTTCGACCGGTGAAATATCACGACCTCTCAGAAAATCGACGTTAAGTGGCTCATGCCGTGTTTAGCTCGGTGAGAGACGTATCCGGAGGTCCACACCCTTTCCCGCCGACTCAACATAACCCAGTACACCCATCATTGTATTTCAACGCCTAACTATATTTACAAATTATTATCATTTATCGCAATAATCTGTTTCCGGTTCATAGTGGAATGCAGCTCGTTCCAAATCTTTCAAGATAGCGCCATCTAGTGAATGATTATTTAATCCAGTCGGTATCGATATCTGTACGCAATCGTTTGGAGTTAACAAATAAAATAATACTTAATTTATATGTGACACGCAATTAATATATAATAAAATATTGACATTTTAAAATGTTATCTGATTAGAGTATACACTGCTGTAGAGTTTCATAGATAGTTTCAAGTGGCTTCAATGCCACGCTATGTATAATGCCACCATGCCAACTTGATACCTTCAGAGCTCAGAATGTTATGAGCCTCAAAAACCAACGAGATGTATGTAGCGTGGCAAAGATATATCCAATAGCCGATACATATCGATATATCGAAACCTGAATTTATTGATATTCATGTATATCGATGATACGCCGATATCGATATATCAATTTGGAAGTTTTCAATATAATATCTTTCTACATGTTTCTACTAATATTATTTCCATTATTTCTATATTTTATACACATTGATAACATTACGGCTGCATAAAAAATTGCGAAGTGCGTTAGAAAAATAGCACAAACCTTTTTTATTTAGAAAATTAATAAAATGCTCATGTTAAAGTCGATTTCTAATAATATCGATATATCGATAACTTCACATATCTTGCATTCCTAAATGTATGACAAGATCTTGAAAGTCAAAGAAGTAAGTGGAATTTGCGAAACTCGTGCCGTATGGTGCTCTGTTCTCTCTGGCTATCCCGCTGAATTGGCGTGAAGTTATGTGTGTTTGTATTTGGTATGTTACAGAGAGTCTAAGAATCGATCTTTAGTTCAAGTTCAGAATTTTAATTCCCCAATCAATTTCTCTACAGTTTTGTTGTATTAAAATATTTCTATGACATCCTCATAAAGCAACTTAGGCCCGTAAGATCAATCACAGTTTAAACTATTTTATCTAGTTTAAACCTCATCTGTCGTTTATTTGGTAAGATCAATGCTAGATAAACCTCCAATAACAGTTTAAACTATAGTTTAGCTTATACCAGAAGATTTTGCCGTTTAAACTGTGGTCCTGCCTAGTTTAAAAATGGCGGTCGTTTATCAGCTGACATCTGACACAACGATTGTGGGTTCATACATAGATTTAGCATAGACTACAATAGATGGCACATGTCAGGAAAAATTTACTAATAGCATCGAATAACTGACAGCGTAACTGCGTATATTAGATTTTGGGGATATTTATATTTCCACCCATTAACATTACACCCAACACTATGTAAAAGTTAACGCTTTGAAGCGCTTTTTACGAACACATCATATCATAAGCCCTTTTGACGTCCACTGCTGGACAGAGGCCTCCCTCATAAAGCGCCACAACTGCCGGTCCGCGCAATCATGGGGGGTTTTTGCCATAATCGCCACGCTTGGCAGGCGGGTTGGCGATCGCAGTAGGCTGTAGTGTCTTGAGAAAGAATGCTGCTGCCCATTCTTCTAGCTTTTCCATTTTCCCTTAGAACACATTGATAATAATAATAATATCTTGGACACAAATCACACAGCGCCAGTTCCAAACTAAGCAACTAAATGTTTGTGCTATAGTTACTAGAGAACGGATACTAATACATATATACTTTTCTTTTGTAAATATGTAAATACATACTTATAATACATAGAAAAACGCCCAGATGCCGCACAAATATTAATGTTTGTCATAAATATTTGTACTCGGGCGAAAATCGAACCCCCGACCTCAGTGCTGCAGCCGGTTGTTTTACCAATGCGCCACGAGCCCCGTAAGTCACTCACACATTAAGAACCCATTTTTGGTCACGTTGTTTGGGTGACTATTGCCGATCTATTTTTCTTAAATCTATGGTCACACTATAAAACTTCATAAAAGAAAGAGAAAAAGAGTTTTTTCACGAAATATGCCACAGACAATGTACAAAAGAGTGAATGATGAGCGAAATATGGACTTTAAATAACCAAATGTTGCCATCTGTCGAAAACTAAACTTAGTTTACGTAATCTATGTCCATTTCGCTGTTGATCTTACGAGGCAGGTTTAAACTCTAGATTAAAATTGACTATAGTTTAGAAAATCGACAGTTTTAACTATGATTGATCTTACGGGCCTTAGAATCATATCATTGAATTGTCCCAGTTAAATGACTACTATGTTTAAACTAGTCACAGCAAATTTGTTTTTATATATATATTTTTTTAAATTTTCTACATAGACATATAAGAATAATAGATCGGCAATAGTCACCCAAACAACGAGAAAAAAATGGGTTGTTGATGTGTGAGTGACTCATCAATGTGTGCGTAAAAATAATAGTTTAAAAAAACTAAAAAACACGCTTTTTATAGAAAACCGAACTAAAAAATAGAAAAATAAAAAAAAAAATTTTATTTAAAAAAAAGCGTGGGGTGCTTTTTAGATATTAACGAAATGATAATCACTCTACTCATATCTGTCAATAAAATATTTATAACTATTCACACCATGCACCCCACGCTTTTTTTAAAATAAAATATTTTTTTTTATTTTTCTATTTTTTAGTTCGGTTTTCTATAAAAAGCGTGTTTTTTAGTTTTTTTAAACTATTATTTATTTTCTATTTTTTAGTTCGGTTTTCTAGTCTAGAACTTTCATAGTTCACAAATCGCACCATCTAGTGGCAATCACCGGAAACTAAAAAAGAAGTCGGTTACAAACAAACATACAAACATACAAACCTACAAACATACAAACCTACAAACAAACATACAGGTGAAGCTAATAAAAAGCTAATAAAAAGTGCGTCCAAGTGTCAGCTTTTACATAATTATACTAATTATTGTTCATGTGTTGAATTATATACATCCCGAGAATAACTTACTCGCAGTCGCGGTGTCAGTGATGATTAGTAGTACATTTTTATTGACATGTGCCATCTACTATACTATAAATCTATGCTTTTCTATGAGTTTTCTCGTCTTTAAATAGCAGAAATTTAACCTTAACACACTGAATATTTTTTTAAATTTTTAGTTATTTTTTTTAGTCAACAGATTTCCGGAAAATCAGTGTGTAACTTGGATTCATAACCGAAATTTCAAATTTAGAAGTGAGAAGCTAGGGAGACTTTTCTGTAAAATATTTCGAGAACTGTCTATTCAGCGATTCCATATTCCATTATAACTCATATTTTTATTGTGTGAGTGTTGGTCCAAGCAATGCACTATGGTGTTCATATACTGTGCGCTTGATGATTCCTCAATAGAAATGGCGTTTGAAAGGAACTGGGTTAAACAATATGCATGTTGATGAAAGCCTATTTATAACACATATGCGGCAACACCTGTCCCACTTCAAGTTGTTCTTGATAAACTCCTTTGTCTGACCACAACGGACTCTGCAAACTTCCGAAGCAACCCTGTGGTACCTTTCCGTTTTAGAATACTCCCAACATCTCTTCGTGTTATGCAAATCTAATATCATTCAGTCTAGTAATGGTGAGTGAAATACCGCAACCTCTCAGAATATCGGCGTAAAGTGGCTCATGTCGTGTTTCGCACGTTGAGAGACGTATCCGGAGGATCAAACCCTTCCCCTCTCCCCTCCATTTCCTATTTCCAACCGCTTTCCTAACCGACCAACGAAAACATTCCCAAGGAGGGTTGACGTCAGGCAGGCGGCCGGTCATAACACCACAACCGAATCTTTTGACAACATGGATACTTCGAAAGGATGACATGTCGTACCGACCCCTCTTAAAGTGGCATAGAGGTTGGAAAATGATTAATTGTACGTCTCGTGTTGTTTCCACCATCACGCACTTGGACACTTTTTCATGTGTTTATATTCCAATATTATAAACAGGAAGGATTTCTTTGTTCATTCACATTCCCAAACTCTGAAAGAGATAAGAGAGAGTAACCAATTTTATCTGCAGGAATTACGTAAACTAATACGCTATATATGATTTTTATTTTTGTTACAAATTCTAAATTTGTTCAAGTAATTGTACTTTTTCCAATTAGAGATAAAATGTTCATCTGTCCAGGCCTTGTTTGTTTAATTCCGCAACTTCCTGCACTGTTCCCACGATTCGCAGTCGGATCATCGGGTTTTTCTTGTCCACACTTTACTTTCATTCGCATCTTTCACGCTAATATTTTACACACAACGAATCGATATTTGCTTAGGTCTTTCAGTTCTCTTATTTCTTTCTATATTCAGGTTTCTCATTCTTCTCACAACATGTTATCATCCCTCCTCATTACATACCACGCTAGGCGGTTTCCTCTTATCCTCTAAGTCATTGGTGCAATTTTCAAACTTCCTCTTATCCGTATAATCCGTATTTATACATTTTCGTCATTCCACACATCCATCTCGACATTTTTATCTCCGTAAACGTTTTCAATCGGTATAAGTGGCTAAGATTAATAAACGATATACCTAAATACTTTATCTTAATTTTAATATATTTAAAGTACATGTAAGCATGTAATGTTGTTTGTCCGCGATGAACTCCCAAACTAATTAAACGATTTTAGTCAAATTTGCACACCGTATGCAGTACGATCCACTTAAAAGATAGGACAGATCATAAGACGTTTTCACAATATTCCCACCGCCATGCGCCAGGGGGATGGCGCGGGCGTTACATAAAGAAAAATACACCTTTTTTAAGAAAAAAAAAACACTTAGTAAAAATATTCTTCGTGGCTTAATACTACTAAACTCTACCGAAATATTGTGTAGGTCCGAGAAACGGTCAATATCTATTTTCCATATCCTAAATGTTAAGGGTTGTCAACCGTTTATTTATTTGCTTTTGCAAAACAAGCTTATAAAAATATATTTTCTAAATGTGCAGATTGTATCGAATGCATGTTTTAATTAAATGATTAGATATTATAAAAACACGTCTTTCATACAAGTAGACAATCGTTGCAAAACAAAAAGTAACACTTAGACATATATGTGTGTATACACAAACGAAAAAAAAAACAACTCTTAACATCATTTCAATATGCCATATTGTGCATAACATGTCGGGCCGGATATTATATGTACCGTACCAGATTTTACATTATTAAAAGTTGGTACACAATGGACCTGGCTGAATATCTCGGGATACTGCACACAATTGCAGGCGACGACGACCCCGTTTCTAAGACATACAAAACGTCCATATTGTCCGGAACGTTTCCAGCGAGGAGAAATATAGACGAAGACGGATTTATGAGGCGGAGATATCAAATATTGTCATGACGACAATGTGTTTAATACTTAAAGGAATATTTTAAAACATTAGATATTTTATCTAGTCATTATTACTACTGTTACTAGTAGTCATTATATATTTTAAATAGTCCCAGTGGTCCAGCACACGGCTTCTGAACCCAGAGGAACCAATGACTTTTCTCGAAATTAATTTCGAAAGTTAGGTGTGATACACATCGATGACTATAAACTTTGTGCCCGGTATGGCAAAAGGCACCATTGTTATTCCATTTGGGACGTAAAACTAACGGCGAGTCGAGGCTTAACAGCCGCTGCCAACACGTTCGGGTAGAAAAAGGCGTGAAGTTATGTTATGTTATCTAGAATCTGATGCAAACAATGCTTAGTTCTCTCGATAGTTTTACTAGGGCACAAAGTTTTCAGTCATCAATATTTATCACACTTAACTTCCAAAAACAATTTCGAAAAGTCATTGGTGTGAGCCAGTGTCAGATTTCGAACCCGGACCTCTGGATCAGAAGCCGTGTGCTCGACCACTGGACTACCGAGACTATTAAATAAGACTTGTATTGAAAATAAAGTACAATCTCTGTTTTGTAAATACTAGATGTCCTCGATGGATCAACTTATACCGGGATATAATTACGTCCAGAATAAGGGAACGAAGAAAATTCAGCCATAATGCACTAAGGTGTATGGTGGCTCAACGACTTTTACTTATATTTTCTACAACATCTACTAAAGTTTGCCTTTTATAGCGTTACACGTTTGTGAACGTTATAAATAAATTGGTTTGCATTACTAAATGAATCAGCCCCGTACAACTTGTTTGCCTTATGAGGAAAGGTGACATGACGTCGTTGCACAAAGTCGCCTGGATTCTTTATTCTTTCGTTATGTCTCAATAACAAATTTATGTGTTCATATTTTTTTAATTTTTGATGTTTGTTTTGTTATCGCGATTCTCTAACCCCAGATGTAGGCTAGTGATGTAACGAATGTTAGATTTTTCACATTGGCGAATACGAATATTTTAATTAAGCGTATGCACACAAAGTTTCATCAAAATCGGTCGAGTTATTTCAGTGGAGTTTGTTAGTCATTAATATTAGCTCAAGAAGAATATTTTCACCGACTATTAGTATCATGCATAAAACGCGATCTTCTTTGCGAAACGTCTACAGAACAGTGTGCGATATATTAACAGTATTTACTTTAAGAGTGTTTCAATGTTAATAATTGACTAAGCAGTTAACAAAGACAATATTTGCTATGCATGTATTGCATTGATATACATATTATAATTCTCTTTTAAAATTTCCCACGACTAGGCACAGAAGCTCATACCAGGGTTCTGCTTAGCACTGTCTTTAAAAGGGGTTAAGTTGGTTTTAAAAAGATCGCGCGTGTCCATATAGGTCCCGATAACCGCTTACCATCAGGTGGAGGTGCGTAAGTTTGTTTTACCACATATGTGTCGTGAAGCAGTTACCTGTTGAGTTCGGAATGGTGCAAGTTGAGAAGCATGCTTATACATGAATATCGGTCATACTTTTGATAGCATGTGTCTCAGCTTTTGACTTGTAAAGAGACTGTATGTAGACTTATGTAGTCAGCTGCCTAGATAAGTACTCTGAAATTTCTTTTTAGGTGGCGTAATCTTTTTCCGCATCCAATGTTTGTCAGTTACTGATATATATCACACTTTATATTTCTGCTGTCTAGATGCTGAACTACTAGACTACATTTTACTAGTGTAATGTTGATGAATGCCTTTCATTTATATATATATGTGTACGTTTGGCAGTACAGGAGAAATTTTCACATGATTGATTAACAAAACACGACGCGTGACCGTGGCGAATTCTTTTGTCAAGTTGTATGTGCTGCACACATTTGTCGGTTGCAGTTTCAACTGCTGCACGCACTACCTAAGTGCACATGCATGCGTGCATGTCTTGGCGCAGTCTCTGCTCGGGATAGAGCGCGAGCCGACGTACCCGACTAGCTCGCGACAAACTACACATTTCGCGCCGAGTACAAATCTCGATTCGAAATATCATTTTTTTTGTTATATTTTATCGATTTTTTTGCATTCAATGTAATCGTCATATCAATATTTCAAATCACTCATTCCGTTTTTTTTTCTGTTTTCGTATTGTACTGTGCCTGTGTATACTTTTTTCGTTTAAACGCTCGAGGTAGTCAGCAGATATATTATTATAATCTTGATCTCTGTAATTCATCTTATACTTGTTAACAGAAAATGAGACGTCTTGTTTAATTTAATTCGTAATTGCAATGAAGCTTTTCTGTTTAAAATGGATGTTGTTTCGTTAAAAGTAGTAAGTTTCTTGTAGAAAGATTCTGTTCCATCTTGACTATACTTTCGTGATCGTATTTATTATGAATTAAAATAACGTTGAAACCATTAACATTTACGATTATATATATTTTAGAACAGATAGATGGAATATTAAGATGCTAAGAAGTCAATTCTAACCAATGGCGCCACAGATCAAATCGAGATGCAACAAAGTACGTACTTATAGTAAAGGAAAGCGATGACAGGGGAGCATTTTGACTCTTATTTACCAGAAGTCAATTTTCAAAGAACTATATTAATATAATACTCTATATAGCTTTGAAAACTTCAGTATTTAATATATGAAATCAGTACATTTTTTTTTTGCCTTTTACAAAAAAGGAATGATATTTTTTTATTTTTGGTGGGACTTGAAACCACGACCTTTTACTCCCTCCGCTCCCGCGATGGTCTATTGAGATACTATATTCAGCATTCGCTCAATAACCGCTCGTTTTCAAATAACAATTTTACTATATCTCACGTTAAAAAATTGAAGTTTTGATATGTGCCAATCTTAGAAAACGTTTTTGGACAAATAATTTGTCACCTTCTTGTTAGTGAAATGCGAAAGTCAATTAGTATTCAGTTATGTTTTTTTTAAATGCGTTTTTTTACTTTAGGGAAGGATATATATATCTACTTACAAATAAACTTGTATGGACATATAGATAATATAGATTGAACAAGGAATCTGGTACTATTAAACCCTGTACTAGTATCGTGTCTATGAAAATACAATTACGGTACTGATAATTATATGTTTATTTAAATTAACTTTCATCCCAAGTCACCGTTTTCATTTTATGTCGCTTATTTTTTTATTATAATTTTAATGTCTATATAAAAATAAAAGTCTAGGCCTACACTAAACAACCTCCACCGTTATTTTTGTCTAAGCGTAAGTAATTATTCTCCAAATGTTATTACTTTTCTGCTCTGTATTATATTTGAAATTCGGCAATCTTCTTTTGTTGAGTCTTCTTGTGTATTCGTTTTAATTTTTAATTAGATTTATCAATAATTATACTTTGATGGTTTCTTAAACAGCCCTTGATAATGAACATAAAAAGAAACCCAAATGGCACAATCATTACTCGCAAATACCATTATAATTGGAAGACTTTAGACTTAATTAAATTATTCGCAGGTTTCGAATACCTAGTGGCCAATTAAATGTACGAAAGTTACACTTACATGACATTAAAGAGATATTAATGCCCGAATACTGAACCGCCACTCAAATATATAAGTACTACTTAAGCGTTTAAGTAGCTGTCACATTAGACAGAATACGTCAAATTTGAGCAGTAAGTAGCACTTTATTGATTGTCAGACTTGAGTGGCGGTTCAGAATTAGGGCGTAAGGCTCTCATTAAAGTGTAACGTATTTGAATGTAGATATATACATATAGGTACTGTAAATTGTGTGTGCCTAACTAACTGACCCGGCGAAGTTCGCCTTCCATTTAAACTATGAACCGGGACAAGTAAGTGGTGATATTTTTACTTGGTAATGAATAGAGCGCTGGCTTAGTTACTGTGCTCCGCTAAGTTTGTAAGCCGTCGTCTAATGGGGTCCCAAAGATAATTTATACTAAGACCCAACTGAAAGATAACTCAATACATTCGCCGAGACTTTAATTAAAATGTAGTTTTTTTATGAATAACTAACTAGATCCTGCTTGTAACTTCGCGAGCATGGAAATAATAAAAAAAATACATTCTCAGCAGAACATTACACCGCTATGAAAATCCTATGTATGTATTCAGGAAGTTGTCAATTTAAGTGCCAATTTTCATTCTGTTTCAACGATTGATTGGAATTTTCGTTCATATTGACCTGGTTAACTTCAGTTCATACACATAGTATAGTGCTGACGGAAACATACCCAATCCAATTACACTGCGATCCAAAAAGATCTCTATAAACATAGCATTCCTTACACTTGAGTAGTTTAAATATTGGATTTTTCAATATGGGACAATGGATATCAATGCAAACACAATGTCGTGAAAAATTTCAATACAAACGGACGATATAGTGCGCCAATCTGTCGTCGTCATGTTTTAATATTATTGTTTTGGTTGAATAGTTAAGTGCTCAGAATAAAAAATGGGTGCGTGTACTTATGTACGCGCGTGAGAAGTTATACTTCTTTGGCATCATTAATATATATATATATATATAATTATTAAAAACAAAATTTAGAGAATAATAAATATACAGGGTGCTTCACAGACCCTATTCTAACCACTTATATCTAGAATCTAGACATGCTTTGAAATCTAGATATCCTATAGAAAGTAAAAAAAGGCAAAAAAAATTTTTTTTTACTTTTTTTACAAAAATTATCCCGCAGAAATATGAACCATGATCACCCTACTTATGACCTACGACAACTGAGTTCATTGTGACTACTTGCCTAAAGTATTTCATTCATTTTTCCATTTCGATCATCAATAGGGTTGTCATCTCTAATTTTTAATAATTATGTGAAGTTACAAAAAAAATTTAAGCTGACTACATTCTGATCTTCTTTCTAATCATTCTCTAAGAAACCACATGGAATTACCATGAAACATAATCAGTAAATAGTTTTCCCTGTCTACACTCTCATGTATTTGAGGCGTGAAGTTACACAAAAAAAGCTATCTGTATTCGGTTCGCATTAAGAAATCTTATAAAATTACTATGAAACATAATCAATAAGTAATTTTCGCTGCCTACACCCGCATGTATTTGGGGCGTGAAGTTACAAAAAAATTTAAGCTGACTACATTCTGATCTGTTTAAGAAATCATATGGAATTACCATGAAACATAATCAGTAAATAGTTTTCCCTGCCTACACTCTCATGTATTTGAGGCGTGAAGTTACACAAAAAAAGGCTATCTGTATTCGGTTCGCAATAAGAAATCATATAAAATTACCATGAAACATAATCAATAAGTAATTTTCGCTGCCTACACCCGCATGTATTTGGGGCGTGAAGTTACAAAAAAATATTAAGCTGACTACATTCTGATCTGTTTAAGAAACCACATGGAATTACCATGAAACATAATCAGTAAATAGTTTTCACCGCTTACACTCTCATGTATTTGAGGCGTGAAGTTACACAAAAAAAAGCTATCTGTATTCGGTTCGCAATAAGAAATCATATAAAATTACCATGAAACATAATCAATAAGTAATTTTCGCTGCCTACACCCGCATGTATTTGGGGCGTGAAGCTACAAAAAAATATTAAGCTGACTACATTCTGATCTGTTTAAGAAACCACATGGAATTACCATGAAACATAATCAGTAAATAGTTTTCACTGCTTACACTCTCATGTATTTGAGGCGTGAAGTTACACAAAAAAGCTATCTGTATTCGGTTCGCAATAAGAAATCATATAAAATTACCATGAAACATAATCAATAAGTAATTTTCGCTGCCTACACCCGCATGTATTTGGGGCGTGAAGTTACAAAAAAATATTAAGCTGACTACATTCTGATCTGTTTAAGAAACCACATGGAATTACCATGAAACATAATCAGTAAATAGTATTCACTGCTTACACACTCATGTATTTGAGGCGTGAAGTTACACAAAAAAAGCTATCTGTATTCGGTTCGCAATAAGAAATCATATAAAATTACCATGAAACATAATCAATAAGTAATTTTCGCTGCCTACACCCGCATGTATTTGGGGCGTGAAGTTACAAAAAAATATTAAGCTGACTACATTCTGATCTGTTTAAGAAACCACATGGAATTACCATGAAACATAATCAGTAAATAGTTTTCACTGCTTACACTCTCATGTATTTGAGGCGTGAAGTTACACATAAAAAGCTATCTGTATTCGGTTCGCAATAAGAAATCATATAAAATTACCATGAAACATAATCAGTAAATAGTATTCGCTGCCTACACTCTCATGTATTTGAGGCGTGAAGTTACACAAAAAACTGTGAACCCTACTTAATGATTCATTTGTAGGTCATGTGTATATGTGCTGTGTATATGTGTGCACCTCTTACACGTGCTGTGACCTGTTACACGCGCCCGAAACTTCCTTTGAGAATTGCCGCCTGCCTTTCGGCTCGCACAAGGTAACCTTGAACTCATCAGGCGGCATTTATAAAAAGAATTTGTCGGCATTTCTAGATTTACAGTGAAATATTTTGAAATATTAATATTATTTATTATGGGTCCGTATAATTTTAATGTACCAACGCAAATTAATAAAGTATATTATTATTATCATTATGTTGCATAACACGTGAAAGCTTAAAAAGTATTACGTAGGTAAATCCTATGAGTCTCGGTGGTCCAATAGGAGAGCACAAGGCTTCTGATCCAGAGGTCTGGGTTCGAATCCTGACACTGGCTCACACCAATGACTTTTCAAAATCGTTTGCGGAAGTTAAGTGTGATAAATATCGATGTCTGAAAACTTTGTGCCCGGTATGGCAATAGGTTCGCCACCTATTCCATTTGGGACGTAAACATAAGGGCGAGACAGGGCTTAACGGCCGCTGCCTACACCTTCGGGTAAGGCGTGAAGTTATGTTATGTTAAATCCGGTATTCGGTATTGTGCGTATTATTACTTAAAATTTAGAGATTTTCTAAAATACTATTCCAATTTGCTTTGGATGAGATTTGAGTGAAATTAAAATATCTAGTAGACTCTGTAGTACAGCGACTAGTATTTTTAAAGTTATTATAAAAAAATAAGTTATCGTATAAAGGTTCCGTATTTTGGTATAACGGTACCCTAAGAAATTAAAAATGGCAGAGACACTAGTATTTAGGAATGTGACATTAAACATAAGAAAACGATTTTTGATTAAACGATTAATTTATTACAATGACAAAATCGATAACTAATAATCGTAGTTATTTAAGAAAATAATCGATTTATTTAAATTAATGGATTTTTAAATTTTTGGGCAATATGTACAATTAGTTTTAGGGGGTCATGTCAAGAGCGTGCACGTCGCGACCCCTGCCGTCCCAGTGGGACGCAATCTTGACCGAAGCAAACTGAGCCGGACGGGCTGCTCCGGCGTGCCCCAGAAGCGACGGGCACCGATTAGCCCCCGTCGGTGCGGCTGCATGCGCATGCGGCGAAGGGGGACGCCACCCTTCACGCAGCGCCAATCCTGGTGGGACGAGGAGAGGGGAGTGCCGTATAGGCACGTGGAATGTTAGAGGTAGTATGATCAGAAAGATGAATGAGATGATGAATGTAATAAATGAGAGATGCCTGGATGCCTTATGTTTGACGGAGACAAAGCGGAGGGGGAGTGAGACCGAGGACCTCCCCGGTGGCATGGTAGCCCTATGGTCCGGAGTGGACCAGGACGTCCGTCCTAGTGGGGGTGTTGGAGTCGTTCTCTCCTCCCACTTTGCTTCCGGAGTGAAAGATTATGAGTTGGTAGGCCCAAGACATCTTTGGGGTCGAATAAAACTGGGGATCACGCGAGTTTTCCTGGTCGCAGCTTATGCTCCCGTAAGCTCCGCGGATCCCCGCGAACTCGAGGAGTCTTGGGAATCTGTTAGGGATATTCTGAATCTGGCTGAGGGACATGAAAGGATAATTCTGTGTGGTGATCTTAATGGATGGGTCGGAACCAAGAGAGATGGCCTGGAGGCTGTACTTGTTCCGAATGGTGACAAGAGAGTCAATGATGCTGGTAAGCCCATCTTGGACGTATGCCTGGAACGGAACCTCGATGTGTCTAACACATTATTCCGTCATAAAGATATTCACACGTATACGTGGAGACGGAATGAACATGATGATTTTGGTAGATAGTCGTCTCCGAAATACTCTAAAGGGATACACGAGCCTACAGAGGCCCCACTCTTGATACGGACCACTACCTGGTAGTAAGCCGTTTCGTGGGCCTTTCAAGAAGTGGAGACACTGGCGAGTGCGTACCCATTTCGGAGAGCTTGAAAAGATAAAATGTGAGAAATTAGAAGGTGAAAGTGTACGGCGTATGTATGTAGACCTAGTCAGTAAAAGACTCAATGAGACGAGTCTTTCTGACTTAGGTGTTGAAGAATGCTGAGAAAGAATGAAAGAAAGTATAGTGGATATTGCAAAAGAAGTATGTGGTAGTGCAAAGAGGCATAGGCATAGGATTCTGAGAGGTGATGCCTGGTGGGACGAGGATGTGAAATCCAGCGTCGAAAGAAAGAAAAAAGCATGGTTGGATTATGTCTCAAGTTTGAATCAGAATGTTAGTATGACAGAGAAAAAGTATGAGAGCTACCGCCGCTGCAGGAATGTTACCAAAGCCTTAGTGAAAGCGAAGCGTGAAAGACTAGTTGCGAATGAGGAAGTGAGGTTGACGGAGAACTTCGAGGCGAATAACAAACTCTTCTGGAGGGAAGTTAGAAAGTCTCGGGGTTCTTCGTCAACATCCAGAATGGACAAAATTATGTCTAAGGCTGGTGACATTCTTGCAAACCCAAGCGATGTATTGGGCAGGTGGAGTGAGTATTTTGGGGAAATGTACGAGTATGTTCCTGGTATGTTTCTATGTTTCTGGCAAGGCAGCTGGAATTGATATGATGTCTGCTTAATGATCAAATACGGTGGAACCTGTGCCCGGGACTCTTTCCTGACTTTGAGCAATCTGTGCTGGAGGTCAGGTAAGGTTCCCACGGACTGGAGGCGCACTGCATACGTGCCGGGATCACGTATGCAGTGCGCCAGTTACAGGGCCATCAGTTTGATCAGTTTAGCAGCAAAAGTGTATGGGAAAATTATTGAAAGGAGAATGAGGGTGATATCTGATGGAGTGTTGTGGGAGGCTCAGGGTGGTTTTAGAAGCGGACGAGGGTGCATGGATCAGATTTTTTCTCTCCGCGACATCGTGGAGAAACAACT
Source organism: Euproctis similis (assembly GCA_905147225.2). Taxonomy (NCBI): domain Eukaryota; kingdom Metazoa; phylum Arthropoda; class Insecta; order Lepidoptera; family Erebidae; genus Euproctis; species Euproctis similis. The sequence continues at coordinate 9,826,445 of LR990107.1, forward strand.
GGCTGTTAACCGGAAGGTTTTCTGCGGTTTTGTGTATCTGGAAAAAGCGTTTGACAGAGTGTTACGAAAGGATCTGTGGGATATACTCCCGGGCTACGGGGTGAGCGGAGCACTGCTGCGCGCTGTGCAGTCCACTTACGAGGACTGCACAGCGTGTGTGCGTGTTGACGGCGGCTTGTCCCCCTGGTTTGACGTCAATATCGGCGTCAAACAGGGTTGCGTGCTGTCCGCTCGACTGTTCATCCTATACCTGGACAGTTGTCTCCAGAGAGTGAGATCGATGGATGTAGTGATGCAAATGGGTGACCTAGTTGTGAACTGCCTGCTTTACGCAGATGACGCCGTGCTTCTGGCCGAATTGCCGTCGGACCTGCAAATACTAGTCACTACTATGAAAGATGATTGCATGATTAAAGGCTTGCAGTTGAATGCGACGAAAACGAAAGTTATGGTGTTTGAAAGGGAGGAATCCAGAACAGATGCAAGGATAATGGTTGATGATGTAGTGCTGGAACAGGTGAATGAAATTGTATATCTTGGATGCGCTTTTAGCAGGGATGGAAGGTACACCACGGATGAGACGAGTGGCGATAGGAAATAGCGTAAATGGAGCGTTGGCCAGATTCCTGGGCGCAAAAAACGTCAGCAGAAAGCCCAGCTAGCAATCCACAATGCAGTCCTGATCCCAACGCTAACTTATGGAAACGAGAGCTGGGTATGGTAGAGTGTGCATGAAAGTAGAATAAACGCGGTAGAAATGAGGTCACTGCGCAAAATCTGCGGAGTGACTCTCGCTGACCGCGTAGGAAACAAGGTTGTAAGGAAGGAAGTTGGTTTGAAAGAGAGTGTCGGTGTAAAAGTAAGAAAGGGCATGGTTGGTTCGATGGTTCGGACATGTAGAAAGGATGGATGATGCAAGACTGACCGAGCATTTGACACGATTGACCAGATATACAATGCAAAAGCGGATGGATGTAGGAGTCGAGGACGGCCAAGACACACATTACATGACCAAATAGAACGTGTTATGGAGGAAGGTGATGTTAGGAGCCTCAAAAACCGACGCGCGTGCATGAAAAGAGTTATGAAAGTCAACGAAGCGAGTGAGTATCCATGTAACATAACATAACATAACTTCACGCCTTTTGTACCCGAAGGTGTAAGCAGCGGCTGTTAAGCCTCGTCTCGCCGTTATGTTTACGTCCCAAATGGAATAGGTGGCGAACCTATTGCCATACCGGGCACAAAGTTTGTCAGTCATCGGTATTTATCACACATAACTTCCGAAAACAATTTCGAAAAGTCATTGGTGTGAGCCAGTGTCTGGAATCGAACCCCGGACCTCTGGATCAGAGGCCGTGCGCTCGCCCACTGCGCCACCGAGACTTTTAAAAAGTATCCATGTAATATTTAGGAATTTGGAAATATACAATAAAAGAGAACATATCAACCAAATGTCGGCTGATAAAATTGAATTATTCATCGACTCCATCTAGTGAATATTGGAATAAATAAATAACTAAACTGTTTCAAAGGTATAGAAGGAATGCGGTCATTGATGGCGTTAAAAATAACATTATGGAAAAAGTATTCTTTAGTAGTTTTCGTTCCGGGCCAAACTTAATATCGGGGCGTTGCAGATGAAATAAAGTCGGTAATATGTAATTGAATGATTAATAAAATAATCGGTTATTAATCGATTAGTCATATAAAAATAATTACTAAATTTAATAGATTTTTTTACTTTTAGATGTTGATTTTTAATCGATTATTTCAATAATCAATTATTTTTTCACATCCTTACTAATGTTCGTTAGTGATTATTTTTTTAGACGCTCTTCATTATTGTTCGCTTGTTCTATCGGTCAGTATCATATTTTATATCGGTGTCAAGTTAGTGAAAGTGCTTTCGTTATTTCGTAATTTTATAATGGCGGAGTATTCAAATGCAGAGTACTATGATATGATTATGTGTGTGGGCGCATCGGAGGGAATCCTTACTGCAGCGCGCGAACTTTATCGACAACGTCACATTGATGGAAGAGAGCTGGAGAATCAGCGAAGACTTCCTTCTTATGCATGCTTCAGGAGGCTGGTCAACCGTTTGCACTCAAACGGTTCTTTCCACAGTCCAAACTCTGAAGGACGATCGAGTGACCGTGCGGATGCTCGTGTGGAACAGAATATTTTGGATCACTTTGCTGAAGATCCAACTAGAAGTACTAGAAAAGCCTCTGTCGTATTAGGTGTGTCTAGAATGAAAGTATGGAGAACTTTAAAAAAAGATAATCAGCATGCTTACCATTACCAGCGCACACAACAGCTGACAGAAGCAGATTTTTTATTGAGACTGCGATTCTGTGAGTGGTATCGTATTCAGGTTACTGCTGACCCTATGTTTTCGTCTCGGGTTCTATGGTCTGATGAGGCTACCTTTACTGGTTTTGGACTATCCAATAGCCACAACGAGCACTACTGGTCCCATGAAAATCCACATGCTTTTCGTCAAAGCCATTTTCAGCACAGGTGGAAAATTAATGTGTGGGCCGGTATCATCGGTGACAAATTGATAGGCCCTGTATTTTTGCCGGACCGGTTGAACGGTGAAATCTACTTGGAAATGTTGAGGACCACCTTGGAGGAAGAACTTGAAGGCCTTCCTTTGTTAGTTTACCGCGACATGATTTTCCAGCAAGACGGCGCGCCAGCGCATTACACTCGTTCTGTACGCGAATATCTGGACGATCGCTTTCATGCGTGGATTGGACGTTCTGGAACTGTTCCATGGCCACCACGGTCGCCCGATTTAACGCCAATGGACTTTTTTTTGTGGGGATATTTGAAAAGTGTGGTGTATGCTACGCAGTGTGAAACTGTGAATGATATGCGTCAAAAAATTGTGGAAGCTTGTGGTACTCTAACACCGGAGTATCTGAGCCGCGCCACACAATCTGTATCGCGGCGTGTAAACCTATGTGTTACGAGAGGAGGACAGCACATTGAACCTTTTTTGTAGTCACACTGAGAAATGGTAAGTGTTCACCATAAATCTTAAACGAAAAATCTGGTTAGATATGTATTAAACTATGAATGAATTTTATTTAATCAGAATGAAATACAAAATTTTTATTTTATATCTCACCATAACTTAGCAATATCGGCTCTACTACTACAGAATAAGGTCTAAATTTTTATATCCGTGTTGTAGGTACACAAGAAATTGTACCATATGTTACGATTTCTTGTGTATGTGTGTATGTGATATCAATGAAAGTCTTTATAGTAGGGTGACCATGTCAAATATTATTATTTGCGGACTCAGTAGGAATTATTATTTTTTTTTCAGATCTAAAATTTCGACTTATCACATTTTAAATATAGCCATCCGATAGGCAATTCCGTCCTGTATCCACCCATCGCGGCTTGATATACCCATTGTGGGACACGCTGTATAAGACACTAGCTGACCCGGCGAACTCTGTTTCGCATCAAAAGTAATAACTGCTGCCCCGCTATGTTAATACTGCAATATCTTCGACAAATTTGAAGTCGATAGCAGCTATAGGATAAAAATGGGAATTTTCCATTGTTAACACCCCCGCAACCCCCCTTGTGGGTGGAATTTCGTAAAATCCGTTCTTAGCTGACCTCTACTCGGCGAAAGGAATAATCCTACCAAATTTCAAGTCGCTACGCCTTATGGTTCCAGAGACATAGATGATGATGATGATAGATGATGAGTCAATATATAGGTGGAAATCTCTTATAGATATATATATAGATTATTTTGTAAATATTAAATAACCAATAATAAGCATTTAACATTAATAATTTAATAATATTTAGTGTTAATTATATTAAATAAAAGTATTTTAATTTATATCAATAAATAATACATACGAATAGTTAACCTCAATTATATTGGAGCACTTGAAAAAGTATATAAGCACAATTTTTTTCACTAATATTCACAAATAGTAAGTAATATCAATCAAAATATTCAATTTAAATCACTACTGAATATAATTTATTAGCACATATATAATTCGCACTTGTATGAAACTAAAACACGTGTTGTGAATGTATAAACTAGAAACATGTTGATAAATAATTATATATTATTATTATATTATACTGTTAATTTTGTGTCACAGATGCGCGCGCATCTTAAAATTTCACTCTCATCATTTTTTCATAACGCGCTTAAAGAAGTATAACTTCAAAAATAAAAAAAAACAATGGTTCATGTTGATAAATATATATTTGCGTGTATATGAGTTATGTAAAATTATTTAGATTCACACAAATGTTCTAAATTACGCCAAAATATCTTTTATATCCAGGTCTTGCAGACCTGACTGGAAGGGATTTCAGAACAGCACCAATCGGTTTTGACACATAATACTTTATAATCTAATTTTTAAAAAAAGTAAACCTCTACTTTGTGTCAAATAGACTTTTTCTTCAATATCCAATTCTCTATTGTTCATTTAAATCGCAATTAATCTGTCAATCAATAAAAACAGGCGAAAGTTCGTCGTCTGTGTGTTTAAGAGAATTTTCGTTTTAGTTTGTAACTGTTCGTACAATTTTATTCACCCGACGTATAGCATCTTATGAGTTGCAACCAAAAGGGGTATCGAACGTATTTGCTAGTATGACAGCGTGCACTGACTGCATATTCAGGAAGGCGCCGCGCGTCGCTTCGTACTCTTCAATTCCTTACAATCTGCCTGTTTTGTGCTAATAAATACACATATAAAATTGTTGTTTAAGGATGTGTTTTTAACTGCCCATTAAATCACTACTGGACCCTAATTGTTGGATAACCATGGGCCGCCTTTTCTAGACAGTTCGTTGGAATCATGAGCGGTAGTTTTACGAGCTCCTTGTGGTCATAAAACTTAACACACAGACAGTGTATAGTCTATTCCGTGTATACCCTATTGCCCGTTTACACCCCTTTCGTTCATGCAACTGGGTCACAGTTATCAGCCATGAAATATTGTTTAATTAAGTATGTTAGAGCTTTTGGTATAAACATATGTATAATAAAATTACTATTAAGACTTATAGTTTGATCACACTGGCGAAGAGTTAATAAGTTGAAAATCTGAAAATTAATGATTAAACTACAAAAATGAAAATAAAAACCGGACTGCCTATTAAGATGCATAGTTCTTGCCCTTCTATGATGTCAGGAGAATAATATAGCCTATATAACTATTAGTGTAAGGACAAATGAAATGACTCCTCTCAAGTGGCAATACACTCCGCGATAAGTGGTGGTGGTACACCAGTTGGTGATTGGCACTAGAAAAAAATAACCCTATATTCCAGTCGCAGGCAGGCTAAAAATACTAACGGTGACATTTTATTTGCCACTTATTAAATGATATATAGGACGTAGTACATATATTAAAAATTAACAACCAAAAAATATATAATGCCTTATAGGTATGTTCGAAAGCAAAGCGTGATCAGATCGAGTACAATGTACAAATACATTCAATACGAGCGTTGTGAATCAATCGACTGACAATAATAACAACTCATAAAATAATAAAACCCATACTTCATAATTCTTCTGATGTAAGTGGTGTCGCTGGTGTAGCTCAATGACATGACCGATAACAGATGAATAGTGAGAATATATGGTTGCGACGACTACTCGCTGGTGGAAATCTGTCTGTTCCGATTGGCCGCGGACGCGTGTGGAATGCGCCTCGCTCCGGCGACACTACTAGAAAGAAACTGTCACGCAGCAGCTGGAATGCCTTTGCATTTTGTAACACTGATTTCTTAATTAATTCACGCCACTAGCACAATCAATCGTTGCAGCCGTAATGCAATCAGTGCCGATATCGATTCGTTTTTGTGTCTCTCTCTCTCTCTCTGATCGCAATATTACAAAGTGTCTATAGTTTTTCTTTTAAATATACTTGAATTGTAATTTCTCTGTAGAAACGATTGCATACTTGTTGAATTCTTATTACAATATGTATATGTATATATATATATATATATATATGTTTCTCTGTTTAATAAGAATTCGTTTCTCTATTGGATTAGGAAAGTTTTAGAGTTGCCAAGTTGAAACAGAGCCAACGGCACCACATTGAGCCGGCCGACTTTTAAAGGCTGTATGGATGATCCTGCAATGATTGGGTGATACGCTTGAAAACTTAAAACTTTTTTGCTTAGTGAATAAATAAATGTATTATTTGTAAATTTGATGCTATTTTTAACACGACTCATAACATTACTTCACGCGTACCCGAAGGTGTAGGCAGTGGATGTTAAACCTCGACTCGCCGTTATGTTTGCGTCCCAAATGGAATAGGTGGCAAACCTATTGCCTTACGGGGCAAAAAGTTTATCAGTCATCGTTATTTATCACACATAACTTTCGAAAGTAATTTCGAAAAGTCATTGGTGCAAGCCAGGATTCGGAATCGCGACTTCTTGATTTAGATGCAGAGATGTTAGACCTAACTGTGTTAATTTATATGTGCTTTTTAAAATGTGTTATTATATTAATAATTTATTTATAAAATAAAACTACCTGTAAAATAGACAGGTTTGAGAACTCGGGAATTAAAAAAAACTTAATATTTTGACTAACATATATATAAAATAATAAGTTTAATTATTTACTGGAATATGCATTCCGCATATTCTTACACATTCTGGAAATTCGGAATGTGTATTTAGTAATTTATACCAAATTTTGTTATTTAACTATCCAATTAGGTACCATAGATAAAATACTAATAGACCACGGTAGATGCCTTCAAAAATAATACAAAGTGAAAAAAAAATAATAGTAGGATGAAACCCATTAGAAAAGGAGGAGAATATTACAAAAATGAAAGGAAAAATAATTTACGGGCGATCTGAGGTCGGGAAGGGGGTGGGGGTGAGTTTTTAAGGGTAAAAAACGGTTTTTCTCGATTTCCGGCAAAACTAAAAGTCCTATGGAAAAAAGTTTAATGGCAAAGTTGTAGGTAATAAAAAGATCTAAAACTTTTGTATTTACACTTTTTTCACAGAACCTCAAAATTTAGATGAAAAATTCAAAAAACCAAGTTTTTGGATTTTTATTTTTATCTTTTACAAAAATATTTTTTTTCCCCACGATATTTTGTGAAAAGTTGCCTTTTTATGTCCCAAATACGCTGTAATTTATTTGTTTAAAAATATATATTTTTTTGCTTTACATTGAATTAATATCGAAAAAGCACCCTAATTTTCAATCGAAAATTCACCCGTCAAAATATTAGCTTTTTTCAAAAAGTTAGTATGTTTTCTGTTTGCTGAGATGTCTACTTTCCGATGGTGCAAAAAAAATTGTGCTATTGTAGTAAATTATCTCAGAAAATGCAAATCAAAATCGAAAAAATCTCGAATCCGATTTTTTTTTAAAATTATTCTATACAATTTAGAGCTATTTATTAAAATTTATACTTTAATTACCCGAAAATCGCAAGATTACATGTTACACTGATAAAAAAAATTGCAAATCAAAGTGAATTACTATAATTAACAAACAAATAAGTTATTAATTTCTGAATTCGAGTATTTATCGATTTTGATTTGCATTTTCTGAGAAAATTTACTACAATAGCACAATTTTTTTTTGCATCATCGGAAAGTAGACTTTTCAGCAAACAGATAACATACCAACTTTTTGAAAAAAGCTGATATTTTGACGGATGAATTTTCGATTGAAAATTAGGGTGCTTTTTCGATATTAATTCAATATAAGGCAAAAAAAATAAATATTTTTAAACAAATAAATTACTGCGTAGTTGGGACATAAAAAGGCAACTTTTCACAAAATATCGTGGGAAAAAAAATATTTTTGTAAAAGATAAAAATAAAAATCCAAAAACTTGGTTTTTTGAATTTTTCATCTAAATTTTGAGGTTCTGTGAAAAAAGTGTACATACAAAAGTTTTAGATCTTTTTATTACCTACAACTTTGCCATTAAACTTTTTTCCATAGGACTTTTAGTTTTGCCGGAAATCGAGAAAAACCGTTTTTTACCCTTAAAAACTCACCCCCACCCCCTTCCCGACCTCAGATCGCCCGTAAATTATTTTTCCTTTCATTTTTGTAATATTCTCCTCCTTTTCTAATGGGTTTCATCCTACTATTATTTTTTTTGGTTTTAAAAATTATCTACCCTGGTCTATAATGGCAGACGCTCATAAAACCACAGCCTAACTTTTAACTTTTGACAAGACTGGGACAAGGGCACGAAAATAAATGGTGATATAACATACCAAATTTACTCATCGATATAGTAAACACATTTTTTTTAAACTAAAACTACAATGACATTCAGAGAGCCGGATATGACGCTAGTTACTATTCCACTTTTATACACGTCGAGATAGCTATCTACTATAAAATGTAATATTTAAATAAAATCTAAATTCGACCGTTATGTGATCAGTATGGAACATTACCGTTTGAATAATTACAGAGTCTGTCACGCTGCCTTGCAAATACGAGTACATACATTGATCTTTAAAATTAAGTTAATCTGTTGGTTCTAGTTGCGTTGTACGATGCCATTCGCACATAGTCGCGGGGACGTTGCACTTCTGTACAGAAATTGTCTTTTTTTGTGGGATATGGGGCGAATTAGCAAGCAAGTCGCCTGGTAGTAAGTGCCTAGCGCTATGGACACTTGCAACAAAAATTGTGTCACAGTTGCGTTACCGGGTTTTAAGATAATATAGGGGTGTCGGGAGTGGTGTATACTTGTATCATTGACCATACTCAACCATTTATGCAGCAAAGTGCAAACCCATCGTTTAGTTTTCAAATAACTGAATAGGAACAAAATTATTTAATTGGTTCAATTATGTCACCGTACAACCATTCTGGTTGGTATTCACTGTTTACATAACACGAGAAAACTGACTTATTGTCTGACAAAATCCTTTTATATTTACAATAGCGTATAGAATTTATTGTTTGCACGCCGTATGTTTTTTTTTTCAATGCTCTCGTGTTTTGTCTATGTGCATATTGTAGGTTGCGGGGTCCATATATCTCATTGCCCGACTTCGATTATCGATGTTGAAGTGAGACAGATCGGCGATGTTGTTATTGGTATCCAAGCGTAACATAACAGTAGAAGCATACTCACTACAGGTCGGACTTAATAAAACCACACTACAAAGTAATATAACATCCCATAAGAAACTTAATATGTATTACTTGTACCTGCTATTGATATCGAGATATGAATGAATGCTGTAATTTTTTCACCGCGAAGTGTTGTTTTTTAGTGCAGTGAATTTGCAAAACGAAATTTGAAACACGACTGTTAGAAACAATTTTTTTTAATGTCAACTCGGTGATATGAGCCGCCGGTGATAGGGACATTTTTTCGGATCAAAATGCTCAAATATCATCGACGATCGCACAGACACAAGTCACCGGTACAGTGTTTACGATGGAGGTAAAGTATATATACATATATTATAATCGTTTATTTACTAATTGTGTATTCGTGGAAATTCCAAAGAAACTATACTTTCTGCCGCGATTTAACATTTAAGTTTGTGCAATGGTTCACCAAATCAATCAATATTAAGAATAATTTCATCTTTAATCGTTGAGCTGTTCTCATTATACACCTAAACGTAAAGCTTAGAAATATACAGTTCAACGACGGACAGGACAGCAGCACGCTCTTATTCAGGTAACGTCATCAAGGCAGACGTATCGTGCTGCCCGTCAGGTCAAGTGCAACTTGGACCTGGTACACCGGGCGCGTATAAATTGTTTTATTTCTCATAGCCCCTATAGCAAAACTTCACCTATCTAGCGGTCGTGTAATATAAGTTTAATCTCCTTTAGAATAACTTACTTACTCTCTCTTACTTACTCTCCTTTAGAATAAACCTTTAGAATGTACTTTTGTATACACAAAAGTGTATCATTTAAATACACTGTTAAAATAATTAATCTAAGTTTATTGCCAAATGTGAAACTCACATAACCTTTAAAGTTTAATATGTTTCTGTAAACGTGAAAACAATACTGAATATTCTTAATTATGAAAATATGCATACGGACTGAGTGAGAACTGTGAGCGACTTTTTGGCTCATACGATGAAGAAATGCAGGATGGTAAAAAGATTACGGGATTATTTAAAAAAAAAGAAACGTATTCAACTGTTTTGGTTCTAGTGGTTCAGCGTCACACTTCGTCTCAGTTTCCAATTCACACGAATCTTATTGACTTATGTACTGTTTTTTTTATTCCGTTTTCGCTATGCCTGAAAAACATTATTTATGAAGTTTTCTCAAGTCTATTCATTGACTGTACTCAGGAGAGAATACGGTTTAGGTGCTTAGATGCTCAACCATGTTGACTTTTACAACTAACTTTTGAAAATGTAAATTTACTATGTTCTTATTCATTTAATAACTTTTAACAAAACTAACAATTCTTTTAACAGGTCATCAGGAGACTCGGACGGTGCAAGCACCGCTGCTGTCGAAACGACTTTAGAAAGACTTCGAGGCACACGCGGAGCTCTTGAAGATTTGTGGTCCGATCGTGAAAGGAGACTGGAACTTACGCTGCAACTCAGACACTTTGAGAGAGACGCTTTAGAGGCTAGTATACCATAAAATACATGTTAATTGAAGTTACTAACTACAAGTTACGCTTATCAATTATCTACTTACAAGATTATTCCAAAGTTCTTAGGTATTTTCACTCAATTACTGGTTAACTATACTTATAGACAGTTTTCATCATATTGTTTTCAGGTGTCATCTCGGCTGGAGTTGTGGGGCGATGAGTTGCAGAGAACTGAGCCGCCGCGAGATCCACAGCAAGCTGAGCAGGCTCTAGCGGCGCACAACGAGAGTGTGGCTAGAATGCAGCATGCCACCTTCCAGGTGAAACCCCTCCACCTTACATTCGTCCCTCAATCCTCATAGAAGGGGATACTTGATATTAGTGATATATTTGTTCTAAAACACTACGCAGTTGATTTAATTAAGGTTATCCTTCTATTTGCTTGGTTGTCCGGCCTTTTGTGATACCCGCTAGAACAAAACCCACGGACCTCCTATTGTAGTTGGCTAATGGTGCGTAAACCTACACATTTGCTTTTATTTGGACAGGTCCGTTCTCCAACCCGATGAAAATGCTTGTATGATGTAGGATGGATATTCTCGAAAAATAATTATTTAGTCTTGGTTGGAACATTCCGTTTGGGGTCTCTGACCCTGTTTAATAATTTTGTAAATATCTAACTGATATTTATCGACCAGGTGGTACAACAAGGACAAGAGTTGGCTGGTGCCATTGCTGAAGCATCAGATGTGATGGCCTCGAGTGCAACAGATGGTCCTGAGGCGGCACCCCTCGACCCCCAGGCACGTGTCCAACTACTCCTGGACTTTTTGCACGACAGGCAACTCGATCTCGAAGAACTAGCTGAAGAGAGGCGTGCACGCTTCGAGCAGTGCGTACAATTAGGTCAGTTTTTATAGATCTTCATGAATACATTCAAGAAATAATTAAAATACTGGCTGGCCGCGACTGGGTTTGCGTGGAATTCCATAAAAATAAATAAAACTTGTAAACTTTAAGTACCTAGTATACTTATTACATCAGCTAACTAATGGTGCTGTAAAATTTATCCATCCCTTTCGCATAATCTTAAGCAGAACAAACAGATAGAACAAAATTGTGAAATTTAGTTATGTTACGCATCCGCATTTTATATATTGGTATAGATTTGTTTTATAAACTTTTCTGGTTTAGTGCTGCAGAATGCGAGGTGGTATGGTATCTTTAATTGAGCAAGAAAATAGGCTTCACTGACATTGATGAATAATTAGTAGCTTTTGCTAATTGGAAATTTATAGCTTGAGCTTAAAAATGTTGACTATGATTATTACTTGCCAATATTGGGCAGTCCAAGATTAATATAAAAAAATCAGTAAAATTATCTAGCAATGTTTATTATATACTACTACTGATATATCTATGCTAGTAGCGTTAAAACACTTTAAGTCTATAAATGCACTAAGATAGTAACAAGGAAAATATTCGTAAGATGTGATGAATGTTGCGGCTACAGTTAGTTGATGAACACTGGAGATCAGAGTCGTACTTTACTGAAATAAGAAATTTAATAAGTTAAAAAAAATATCACCTGTTTAGATTTTAAGAGGCTTTCAAACCGTTTACGGACTGTACGTTTTGTTAACATTTTTTTACATTTTGTCTTGCCGATAGCTTGACACACGTGTTTTTACCTTCAGGACAATTTCAAAAGGACGCCGCTCAAGTAGTGAGTTGGATTAGGAACGGTGAAGCAATGTTGGCTGCTTCGTTTTCTATACCGGGCACGTTATCCGAAGCGGAACAATTGAAGCGGGAACATGACCAGTTCCAAGTTGCAGTGGAGAAGACCCACGCGAGCGCTGTCCAAGTCAAGTATAGAGCTGACGCACTAAGAGCTGCCAATCATTACGATCCACATACCATCAGGTAAATATATTGTATATATTACTCTAAAAAAAATACAACCAAAAGCAAAGTGTTTCATATCGCCTCCTAAAAGACCGAATAAAAACTGCTGCAAGTCCTGCAAAAATAAATGCAAACCAGAAATATTAGTTTATAGTTATAGTGTTTACATAACTTAACGAGTAACAAAACTGCAACATCAGCTGCAAATAAACTGCACATGTAAATTTTTATTTCCTTTTTATTAATTTGGAGGTAGGTCCGACTTGAGAAAGTGTTGTCAGATTTTATATTCCCTAGAACAAAGAAAACCAAAACAAGAAAAAAGTCTTAAGTAGTAAATAGCATACAAGTATTGAATAATAATATTTATTTGATCATGCGGTATCCTCCTAGATAATTTTACAATAACTATTTAATTGGAATAGGTACATAATTGCATTATATCCGCATTTAACTATAATAATAATAATAAATTGTGTTATCATTTAATAAATATAAGAGGTGCTAGTTCATAGTAAATTTTTCTTGATATTTTGATACTTTGCGGTGGCTACTTTTTTAGTTGATTTGGGATATTACATTAATTTCGTATGTAAATTTTTAGAGAAATATCAGAGGAGGTAACGGAACGTTGGCAGAGGCTGGTGACTTGTGCCGAAGAACGTCACAAGTTAGTGACGGCGTCTCTAAACTTCTACAAGACAGCAGAGCAAGTCTGCTCCGTACTTGATTCATTGGAACGCGAGTACCGTCGAGATGAAGACTGGTGCGGTTCTGCTGCAGCTCCACCTGTCGATGAACAGACGCTTCAACTCAGCATTGACAAAGCTGCACAGGTTTGTACCAAAAGATTACTTCTTAAAATTATTATGGTAGAATTTAGACCACTGAACAGGTTGGCAGTGGAAGATATGAATGAAAATATTTGATAGATTTATCCGCAGTTTAACTTCCATTTTAAGTTGTAACCACTTTTTAAATAAATTTTGTGAAAGTAAAAACCTTTGAAGTTGGAGTTTCGCCAAAAGAAACGTGTAAAACATGTATAATTACTCTTTAATTAATTATGTAACTGATTATTTGCTATGTTTCTTTGGATAGATTGTCACTATTTTAAACTGTTTAAACAGGTAGTAGGTGTAATGGATAGCATTTATAATAGGAAATATGTAAAGTAAGAATAAGTTGCGCCACATACTGTCAGTATGTTCCTTTACGTCATTTCTTGGGTTATTCCTATAAATTTATTTAATAATCTGATTAGAATTATGGTACCTAACGCTCATACTTAAATACCTAAAAGTTTGTATTGAAAAATATCACCTTTGATCTGATATTAATGTAATTATATTTTAACATTACAGGTTGCTGCGTCTATCGTGAAGCATGGCGAACAAAAAGAGGCATTCCTAAAGGCGTGCACGCTCGCACGTCGTACTGCGGAGACATTCCTCAAGTACGCGGCGAGGTCGGCTCAGGTGCACGGACAAACAACTGCCGCTAGTAAGGCGCATCATGAACAGACTAGGGCCATACTTGACACGCTGCTCGCCCAAGAGAATAAGGTAATTGAGTATATTGCACCATGAGAAGAAGATGTCATGAGAAGATTTAACATTTGCGACATAACTCTGTTCTCTTAGCGCAAATTAAAAATTGGCTAGGTCTTCAGTAGTAGTACTAGTAGTAGGTCTTCGTAAAGGAAATTTTTGAAGAGCTACATTCATACCTATGTTACCCGAATTTATATTGTGATTATGTGATATTTATATTGTGGTAGAGCCAAGCAATTCGCTGCATGAATGGACCTCTCACCTCTCAGAAGACCGACGTAAAGTGGCTCATGCCGCGTTTCGTTCGGTGAGAGAGGTACCCGGAGGCCCACCCCCTTCCCCATCCTTTCCTATCCCCTATCCCTTTAAGGTTGGCAACGCAACAGTAACACTATATGTGTTGCTAGTGTCCATGGGCGGCGTTGGTTGCTTACCATCAGGTGACACGCCTGCTCGTTTGCCCTCATATCCCATAAAAAAAAATACTATTTAAATTGCTATCTGTCTTTGGGCGGATAGTAATTTTTATGTTGAATTTAGCAGTTTATTACGTTATTAGAAATTATATTTGTGTTTTGAAGAATCAAAATAAATATATATATTCTTTATTGTTTGTACTTAAAAATACTCACAGATTATTAGGTATGGGAATGATATACCGCTGTTGTTGAGTATTTATACTCTTTTGGACACAACGTCTCAATGCTACGGTTTTTGTTAATGTTTAATTATATAATAATAAGTCTCTTTGACAAGTCTAAATTACAACTAGAAATAGACAAAACTATAACGATACTTAACTGGAAGTTTAGTACGCGTTAGTAAATATTTGTTGTTCTAGTAATCCTCCTGAGCCACTGCTGATACACCCATTAGCCTTATAACTCATCCGAACTTTATATTTTTTTTTGAAATTGTTAAACAAGTCAACTTATAATTTGTACACCATATCATCTGCAAGCTCACGTAGACTTATTATAGAGCAGTTCTGGTTCAGTGAATTATAAAATGGGTATCTATTACAATACTTTTCAATGAGCCGACAGAGTGTTACTTTGTATGTAATTATATAGCGTGATGAAGTTATGAGAGATATGTTTGAATGAAATGAGATGTTCTCAGATAGTTGAGTGAACATTCTCCGCTGGAATACCAATATGTAGTGTTTGCTTATTTATGTGTCGGCCGCACGCCTTTCTGCCGGTATGTTGAGTGACAACAATGATATATATTGGTGAATCCGTTTTACATCTGTTGTTTGTTCCAATGCCAGTGTCATTGTCGTTGCGTTAGAATGACGATGGAAACAATACTCGCTTTTGTTCGAATGTGGGCGATGGTATCGCAACCACGCCGCACCGATAATATAATTCACTTTTAACATGATGTGTCTAGTTTCAACTTGTGTTTTGTGCGATGAAAAAACATGATAAAAAGTTTTATTATGATCATAGTACAACCGGTATGTTACAAAAAAAATAATAATTGGAATATAATATTAATATTATTTACATGATCAATAAGGGACCAAAGTGATTTGAGGTCATTAAAATTATGTAAAAAAAATTAAAGAAACATTTTTAATTTTTCGAAAAGCCGGAATATACAATGTGTTTTCATTGAGAATATTTTCGTTCAGGTGTTGGAACATTGGACGGTGCGTAAGAAACGGCTGGAACAGTGCCAGCAGTTTGCTCTTTTCGAACGTTCCGCGCGTGCTGCTGTGGAATGGATTAAGGAGACGCAGGAGCGTTGCGGCGCCGCGGCCGCAGCCGCTGCGGGCGGAGTGGCTCGTGAGTCCCGCGAGCGGGTGCGACTGCTGGCACAACTTGCCGATGGACTCGTTGAAAAGGGACACCCGCATGCTGTGCAAATAAAAGAATGGGTCGCCGCTGTTGATGCCAGGTAACATATTATTTCATTACCAATATATAGTTTACCTATTAAATTTACATAACATGACATAACTTCACGCGTTTTTTTTCTACCCTAAGGTGTTGTCACCGGCTGTTAAGCCGCTAAGTCCCATATAAAACAGGTGGCGTACCTATTACCATTTAACAGGCCTAAAGTTTTCAGTCATCGATATTTATCACACATGACTTCCGAAATCGATTTCGAAAAGTCATTGGTGTGAGCCCGGACCCACGACTTCTTAATTCATAAGCAGGGGGTGCTCGACCACCGAAACCTATTAAATTTCATTATTGAAAGTTTTGATATATTATGTTACTTATTGTAATATAGATATGCGGAGTTCAGTGGTTTGATGGAGGGTGACGAGAGTGAAGCAGAGAGTGACTCAGGTGTGGCACCGTCGCTGGCTTCATCGCAGTGTGCTGACAATGACTCGCGGGTTGAACCGCAACCCGCATCTGTGGGTGACGAGAAACGTCGCAGCGCTAGGCGTAAAGAGTATGTTAAATTTTATAAACACCAACTAGCTAGTCTATTTTTCTGTTTAAAGATTATTATGATTAATTGCCCGCCTTGTACATCCTAAGATGAAATAGCCAGTTTTTCTATGTACGTTGTCACGATCGCATTGGCGATGGTGATGTCTATGCATACATATTCCACCATAATGAAATTTTTTTTTTTTGCTAGATATTTGATATTGTCGGATGAATCCTGGCATTAATTTACCGTTTGCCTCTAATTTTTTTTAACTATAGTTGCGATTCAAGTTTTTAAGCTTTTGCTTCAATTGTAATTTAATTTATAATAATTTTCCTTTAGATTTATTATGGCTGAGCTGTTACAAACGGAACGCGCCTATGTAAAAGACTTGGAGACTTGCATCACCTGCTATCTTCGAGAGATGAGAACGGATCCAGGAGCAGTACCGCACGCGTTACAAGGAAAGGTAAGAAATGACGAGCACTTGTTCTTCTATCTCCTCTTAATTGAAAAGATCTTACAGTTAATAATAATGACATAATGATATAATAATTATCCCTAGATAATAGTCATTCAACTGCACTTAGTACAGATACATTGTCATCTGTACTGTGATACAAAATACATGCATAATAGAAAAGCCAACCAATTTTAAATAATATGATTATAACTAGTTGTACTAGTTGCAGATTACTAAAAAAAAACCTGCCAAAAAGTTGGAACAAGAAAGCTGCGCTAATGATAGTCTCCAATTTCGTGACTTTATTAGTAATTTTATTTCCAAAACATATAAGATTCTTAACATGAAATTTGTTAATAACATACACGCCTTTGTTACCCGAAGGTGTAGGCAGCGGCTGTTAAGCCTCGTCTCGCCGTTATATTTGCGTCTCAAATCGAATAGGTGGCGAACCTATTGCCATACCGGGCACAAAGTTTTCAGTCATCGATATTTATCACACACAACTTCCGAAAACAAATTCGAAAAGTCATTGGTGTGAGCCAGGGTCAGGATTCGAAGCTCGACCTCTAGATTCAGAAACCGAGACTGTCGGTGGACTCTTTGTTAATGATTCTAAATATAAACTACATACACACAGGAGGAAATAATATTTGGAAATATCGAAGAGATACATCGGTTTCACGAGCGCGTGTTTCTTCGCGAGCTGGACAAGTATGAGACGATGCCCGAGGATGTGGGACACTGCTTCGTCACTTGGGCGAGAGAATTCGATATGTACGTGTCGTACTGTCGGAACAAACCGGACAGCAACGCGGCCGTCGTCCAAAATGCTGGTGATTACTTTGAAAGGTAAGCCATTTCAGTCACGGTTGTATGAGCTATACACGAGTAGGCAGAGTCTTTGGATTTCCACAAACTAGCATGCATATCGTCTGTTTTGAATGCTTTTTTTAAACAGACAGTTATTAACAGTGGTAGAGCCAAGCAGTTCGCTGCACGAGTGGGCCGGGTCGACCGGTGAAATACCACGACCTCACAGAAGATCGACGTAAAGTGGCTCAAGCCCCGTTTCGTTCGGTGAGAGAGGTATCGGGAGGCCTACCTCCCGTCCCCATTCTTTCCCACCCTACTCCCCTAAAGGTCGGCAACGCAACTGTAACACTATATGTGTTGCAGGTGTCCATGGGCGGCGCTGGTCACTTACCATCAGGTGACACGCTTGCTCGTTTGCCCTCCTATCCCATAAAAAACGCTTGTATGGGCTGTATTCATTTGTTCTCTCTGCCTACCCCGCAAGGGATTTGGCGTGAAGTTATGTATGTATGGGCTGTATCTAACACAGGTAGGCAGAGACTTTATCTATCCACAAGCTACTGTTCGTCATACATCTCACCATGCATATCGTCGGTTTTGAGTACTGTTTTTAAACAGACCATTTATTTGGTCGTAGTAGCTTTGGTCTTGGTCTCGCGAACCCAACTCTGCATTCGCTTCGTATACTCTTTCATTCATTTTGTTCCTGCTAATATCTTTAATAGTTAGACCGACATTGACGGGACTTTTATTGGAGTAACTTAACCTACTTTTATTTTAGAAAAATGAGTATATGTATATCAATTATTGCTCTGAGGCGAAACAAAGTTTGCCGGTGAGATAGAGGTTAATAAAAGAAAACACATGGTTTGCTTGAGTGTTAGTCATTTATTTAAGTGTTATAAGATTATTGACACGAATATACACGAAATAATTACTTAAATATATATAATTTATAAAATATTAAATAAATCGTTTGTTGTAAAGTTTAGTAAGGTAAACTAACTAACTAATTTTTATTATGAATTTGTCGACTCCAATATGTCCGAAATTACAACGCCTTGAGCTTTGAAAAAATACTAAAATAGCTCTTTAAATGTAGTGTTTTATTTATATGAAAGTTCTCAATATTTATAAAAGCTATCTGTCTTATTACAACTTGATTTGCTTGAAATATATTTATTTATGTTAGACTAGCTGACCAGGCGAACTATGTTCCGCATCAAAAGTAATAAATGAGTAAATTTTGATATCGTGAGTTTAAATTTGTGCTATTTATCGGCTTTAACTGCTGTGCCCCTATGTTAATACTGCTATATTTCGAAAATATTCGTTTAAATTGCATGCTGTAAAGGGCCAGGATCATCTATAGCACATGCACAGTCTATTTAAAACACTTAATTGGATGAAAATTAATGCTGTAATGTTTAAAATCGCTTCGTAAATAAGCCATTATTTCTCGTAAAAAATAAGAAAATAAAAATGGTCATTGTGGGTTATCCCTAAGAGATAGACATATGCTCTCGCGGACTTTATTGTAGGCCTTCTGAAGATGTTTAATAATGTAGAACATTGTTTTGATCTACCACTTAGGGTTCAGCTAGCGTTTGCAAATTAAAGTGCTAAATCTCGAAAATTATCATTTTTTCTTTACAACATCATATATGAATCAAAACCACCCCGTTGATGCCCTCTAACTATTAAAAAAACCGCATCAAAATCCGTTGCGTAGTTTTAAAGATATAAGCATATAAGGGGACAGACAGCGAAAAGTAACTTTGTTTTATGCTATGTAATGATGACTGACATACGGCCGCATAAACCCCCTTTTTTGTTGTGACCAGATGAGATATAACCAGAAAAATCAGACCATATGGCAGTACCTACTTTTTGGACTCTTTTGAACTTTGAATTTTACATACCATTATACACATAAAAGTATAGTTTTATAATACTATAATTTTTTTGATTTTGATTTTTATGGTGTGGAAATTCATCTTCTAGAAAGTAATTGTTGCGACAGACATGAATAGAGAATTGTAAATTGTGAGAAAACTTCACGCCTTTTTCTACCCGAAAGTGTAGGCAGCGGCTGTTATGCATCGACTCGCCGAATTGTTACGTCTTAAATAGAATAGGGGTGGAACCTATTGCCATACACCGGGCAAGATGTATTCCGTCATCGATAGGAAAATCGATCCTCGATTCCTAGCTTTTTGTTTTTAGAAAAACTTATCGTCACCTGCACGGTGTTGATTTTTTTTTATGTACTACTGACCAGCGCTTGATCTGGCTTCGTTGATTGTGAAGCGCGCAGTCTAATACCTGTAAAGGTCTATCTAGGTATAGGTCGTGTCCTTAAAAGCTTCTACCTAACCTACTTCTACCTTCACTCTAATTTTAAAGACATCTTTACAACATAGAGCTAATTCTCACATCAACCTTTTCATCTCCAGTGTTGGACATTGCCCTCGCTCAACGAATGCCACAACCCACGGTCCTGTGCTCTTCGCATCCTTTCTGTGAATGTCTACTAATACCTTGTGAATGGCTACTAATACCAATTACTGCTATTTTGAGAGATTATATGCTATATGCATATAATCTTTCAAAATAGCATAATGTGTCGGTAGATATATCGTAATTTTTTTAGATAATAATTATAATATCTTGAACACAATACGCCCACTAGTTTCAAGCTAAGCAACTAAATGCTTGTGTTATGACTAAACTATATAACGGATATTAATACACGTGTACCTTTGTTTTTTTTTTTTCAAATATATATTATAGATACATTCACCTAAGATAATAAATTTAGCCAGGATAACATCAATTAAACATTTAAAAAAAAATATTGTAGTAAATACTGGTATAGTGGTAGCGCCATGCAGTTCGCTGCGTTGCGACGATTAAGTATCGATTATCGACGTAAAGTAGCACAAGTAGCGTTTTGTTCAATGACAGATGTATCCGGAGGCATAATTGGTTATAAACGTATTGCCACGATTCAGTCAGTCATCGATAATTTTGGCACATTGTAACTTCACATCTTCACACTGAACTCATTGTTGTGAGCTAGTATCCGAACTCGGGACTTCATACCTGTTCCTAAGTCTTCGTTCACCAGGTCATCAAGACAAAAGCAAGTCGCATTTTACAATACCCACGGGGAGGAACTAGGATGGTACTATTCACTAAATCGGCCCTCCAAACAAACAAACTATGCCCATATGTGTATACAAACATGTATACAATATATTCATATTAAAAACAAATACTAATGTAATAATGACAAGAAAGCGTCATTCTCGCAATGTTTGTGTAGAAAGTATTGGTCATATTTAATAGGTAGTGCTGTCTTATTCATTGTCCGTGTTTATTTGTGGTGACTGATAAACAACTCTAGTTCATATTTAGCTCGCTTATCGTAGGAAGTGTGTGTCTGTCTGGTCATTTTGTGTTTCACCCCTGCTTGTATCATTAGTTGACATTCGGGCGAAGACAAGACATACCATACATAGTCATTTTTTCCTCCTATACAGGTGTTTTTGTGTAAAGCTCAATCTCTATATCTGCTTAGTGCGTCATTGACTTCTGTTTCATTTGTCGTATTGGTACCGTCAATTGTATGATCTCTCATGGCCGTTGCCTATTCTAGAGAACAGAAGTATTTAAACCGTTTTAAGTGAATACTTATTTTAAAACTTGTTGGTGGCAATAACTTTAGTTTACCTTACGAGTGTCATTATGTAATCGCTTTAGATAACGTGTCGTCCGCCTCCTCGTCGGATGATATTATGTGTCTGTTTCATAGTTCTCTTTGTCCAGGGTGCAACGCAAGAAGAAACTAGAGCATCCGCTCGCCGCGTATCTGATCAAGCCGGTGCAGAGAATCACCAAGTACCAACTGCTGCTGAAAGATCTTCAGGCCTGCTGCGCCGAAGGGCAAGGTGAAATAAAGGTAAGTGCGTTATGTCTAAATATTTTTATTTAATAAATAGGTTTATCGTATTGATATGACCCCAGAAATATTTCACAGATCCATTGATCAGAGTTCATTTTTGTTTAATATTTTGAAAATGATTTTTCTATTGAATTTAAACACAATTTGTATTTAATTACAACAGAAAATAAACAATGTTAGGTTGTCATACTTTATATGATATTTAAACTCATGGACGGAGTGGTAGGATACAGCTAGTATCACCTGAATAAGGCTGCAACGAAACCCATTGGGTTATGATGCTGTCGTCGAGTCGAATATTTACAATTAAAGTGTATGATAAAAATCCTATATTAGTATTAGGTATTAAAAAGTAAATTATTTTTTTCGGTTTTGATAGCTAGTCTATTAGAAGATAGAACTAAAATAAATTACGTTTAGTTTTAATATCATGAGGGTTCCAAAGATATCTTTAAAATACCTGATATCTATGTCGCGAATAATATTTCGCTGAGGTATCTAATTGGCAATTTTGTTAATCACTTATTGCACAGACAAAGTCGTAACCACCTTGTATATTATATAAAAAAAGAAAAGAGACATTAGAATGCCTGTGAAGTGAATAATAAGATCAAATAATTGATTTTCTCATCTCGGTGTACTGGTTATGAACCCAGAAGACTGGTGGCATCGCCGATTTTCGGAGAGAGATATGCGCAATGAGGAGTATAACTTAGCCCTCTAGCCACAGGAAGCATCCATCAGAAGTAGCTGTATACATACATACATAACGTCACGCCATATCCCTTGAGGGGCAGGCAGAGATAAGCGGAGCGCCATAAGGATTCTTACACACCTCATTCGCTTCGTTGACTTTCATAACTCTTTTCATGCAAGCGCGTCGATTTTTGAGGCTCCTAACATCACCTTCCTCCAGAACACATGGAATGTGTGTCTAGGCCGCCCTCGACTCCTACATCCATCCGCTTTTGCATTGTATATCTGCTTAGTCAATCTTGCATCATCCATCCTTTCTACATGTCCGAACCATCGGAGCATGCCCTTTCTTACTTTTACACCGACACTCTTTTTTTTTATGGGATAGGAGGGCAAATGAGCAGGCGTGTCACCTGATGTTAAGTGACCAACGCCGCCCATGGACACCTGAAACACATATAGTGTTACAGTTGCGTTGCCAACCTTTAAAGGAGTAGGATAGGAAGGGATGGGGAAGGGGGATGGGCCTCCGGGTACCTCTCTCACCGAACGAAACGCGGCATGAGCCACTTTACGTCGATCTTCTGAGAGGTTGTGGTATTTCACCGGTCGAGCCGGCTCAATCATGCAGCGAATTGCTTGGCTCTACCACTCTCTCTTTCAATCCGACTTCCTTCCTTATAACCTTGTTTTCCACGCGGTCAGCGAGGGTCACTCCGCAGATTTTGCGCAATGCCCTCATTTCGACCGCGTTTATCCTACTTTCATGCACGCTCTGCCATACCCAGCTCTCGCTTCCATAAGTTAGTAATAATTTTATTTAATAATAAAGTATATTTGGACCCTGTGTCATTAAAAATAGATTTTACCGCCCTTAAAAAATCTTTATTGCTGCTTTCCAAAAATTTGAGGTCAGTGGAAGAGCCTTGCAGTTCGCTGCATGAATGGCCCGGGCTGGCTTGACCGGTGAAATACCACATTCTCTCGAAATATCGGCGTGAAGTGGTTCGTGTTGCGTTTCGTTCGGTGAGAGAGGTATCCGGAGGCCCGATCCTCTTTTCCTTTCCTTTCCTCCCCTCCTTAAAGGCCGGCAACGTATCACGGTGTTCAAGGGCGGTGATAAAACCATTAGGCGATGTTACCACCAGGTGACCCAGTTGCTCGTTTTCCCTCCTATCCCATAGAAGAGGACGTTATATTCAAACACCAGTATCGTTATGGCTCGAATACGGTGCGTAATATTCGCGTAACATTTTATCGTAGTATAAGTTATTGCGTGTACATAGATTACAGACGGTGATAAGATAAAGAAACGGGCAAAATCAAAACTGACGCTTAGTCGTTTAAACGATGTACACTGCACATAAACAAATTACGTGAGATAAATTAATGTTGCCGATTCCAAAGAGCCTTTTTTCCATAATCAATATAAAAATAATCGAATGTTATAATTGGATATTAAGAAGCAATAAATACTGAGTCTGTGTCGTCAAATTGCAAGGTAAGACATTCGATTTTATAATAATATCGATATTCAAAGTGTTAGTATTAAAATATGGCGTGTGTGATGTTTATACGTCTTTACATATACCGTTATGTGATTTATTGACAAATTAGTTTTTTTTTAAATCCTTGTGACCAATTGCCTCTATAAGTAAATACAGAAGCGAGTTACATATTTTGTTTAGTAAATATTATATACATACATACTTACGTAATTGTGTATATTTCGTATCCTATCCTATCTTTCCGCAAATTATCATTTCTAAAAGTGGTTATTACAAATGGAAATATATATTATAAATTTGCTCTGATAAATAATTAAAACAATGTCAAGTTTGTTTACGAATATATAGGACAAATTATACGAATGTAATGTACTGTATCAAATATTTAATTACTGCGCTTATTAGTTGGGACGTATGAAAATATGTTAGACCGGGTTGTTGTTGAATACGCTTAAGAGCTATCTTACGTTTCAACTTGTGATAGTCTATTTCAACTTTGGAAGATTTTAACATATTGCTTTAAGGCTTTACCAGGTTTATTGCTGCATGGTACTGCCAGGTCCATGGGGTATTTTTATATTTGGCGCCTCATCGCAGTTACTAAACTGCTTGTGCCAAGTTCATATTTCAAATATACTGGTACACAGACAATCGTAACGGGGTCCTTGGGGTGGGGTTTTTGGGATACGCAACTGGCATTTGTCTCAGGAGTTATCTGTTCTGGCTAACCCACTATAGGCCTCTATTAAGTATATGTTTGCAAAATGTGTTTTATTAGTGACGTTAGTAATTATCTTTTATCATTAATTGTCCTTTTTATTCATAGACATGCCTGAAATACTCTGAACATAGCTATGTAGATATAACATAACACAACTTCACGCCTTTTTCTACCCGAAGGTGTAGGCAGCGGCTGTTAAGCCTCATCTCGCCGTTATGTTTACGTCCCAAATGGAATAGGTGGCGAACCTATTGCCGGGCACAAAGTTTTCAGTCATTGATATTTTTCACACATAACCTCCGAAAAGAACTTTGAAAAGTGGTGTGAGCCAGTGTGAGGATTCGAACCCGCGACCTCTAGATTCAGAAGCGGGGTGCTCGACCACTGGACCACCGAAACCTGAATAGATAGATATAACTACATTTTACTGTAAAACATTGGCACTGTTCTAGATGCAATTCTAGCTTTTAGAGGATACGAAATTTGTTCGAATTGCGATTCAGCATCTTGTTATACCTAGTCATTACATAGCATAAAATAAAATCGCTTTCTGCTGTCTGTCCCCTTATATGGTTCTATCTTTGAAACTACGCAGAGGAATTCGACGCGGTTTGTTTTAATTGATAGAGGGTATCAACGGGGTGGTTTTTATCTATAATTCATGTATGATGTAGTAAAGAAAAGGTGATAATTCCACAATTTACTTGTTTATCACTTTTGTTTCGGAACAAAGTTCGCCGGGTCAACTAGTAATAATTAAAGCATACATAAAAAGCATACATAAGCCATTGATGATATATACACAAGTTTTTATTTTTATTATAGCAAAATCTGATAGACGGACTTTCATTCTTCACGGTTTTCCCCCCTAAACATTTCAATAGATTCAGGGAAAATACTATGACGTACTTATTTTTATAACACACACTAAGTACATACGCTTTCGAGATTGCGATTGAGGTGATATTAGCAATATATTATTAGCAAAAATGTGGTCCAGTGGTCGAGCACACGGTTTCTAAATTCAGAGGTCGCGGTTTCGAATCCTGGCACACACCAATGACTTTTCCAAATTAAATAATTTCGAAAGTTATGTGTGATTAAACATCGATGACTAAAAAACTTTGTGCTCGGTATGGCAATACGTTCGCCACCAATTCCATTTGGTATGCAAACTTATCGGTGAGTCGAGGCTTAATAATCACTTCCTACACGTTCGGGTATAAAAAGGCGTGAAGTTATGTTTAAATGTAACAAAAACACATCTGGGAACGTTGCAGTTATAAACAAATGTTAGGATTACGCGTAACGGAATACTCGTTAAAACTTAGTCATGTCCGTGATAGATATTGTGACGCACATTACTATGATTTCATTTTTTCATCAGATCGCTGAGCTTTTGCTCATCGTTATTCGACCGAGTGGAATTTAGAATCAAGTAGTTATTATTGAAAGTGTGCCGCCCATGGATACTTTCAACCCAATAATGTGTGTTCTAGTTGCGTTAGAGTAGAATGGGAAAGGAGACGGAACGGGGAAGGGCCTCCGTATACCTGCTCTTACCCAACGGCCTTGGCTTTTTCATATCTCTATATTACTTCTCGCCCATTCATACAGTGAACTACGAGGCTAACTACCAGTGTAAAACTTATTGAAAAGTTATTATTATTCTCAAGAGACTGTAAAAACTCTTTTATTTCAGTAAATTCACGCCGTGTCTAAACATACGAGTTAACTCGGTTGTTTAGGTGTTAAGGCATTGACTTTTTTTTTTTTTTTTTTTTTTTATGGGATAGGAGGGCAAACGAGCAGGCGTGTCACCTGATGGTAAGCAACCAACGCCGCCCATGGACACCAGCAACACATAGTGTCACTGTTGCGTTGCCAACCTTTAAGGGGTAGGGGATAGGAAAGGATGGGGAAGGGGGGTGGGCCTCCGGGTACCTCTCTCACCGAACGAAACGCGGTATGAGCCACTTTACGTCGGTCTTCTGAGAGGTCGTGGTATTTCACCGGTCGAGCCGGCCCATTCGTGCAGCGAACTGCTTGGCTCTACCACTGTTAAAATAATTATAATATTATAATAATTCACTCACCGATTTTAGCACCGCTGACCTCCAAAAAAAGAAGGAGGTTCTCAATTAGTTGTTACGATTTTGAAACTTTTTAACCGGCAATATTTGGTAACATGTTTCAGACAATTATGTTAAAAAGTCAGTTTTTTGGTTACTCATATTGTATTGGATTATAACATAACTTCACGCCTTTGTATACTCGAAGGTGTAGGCAGCGGCTGTTAAGGATCGTCTCGCGGTTATGTTTACGTCTAAAATGGAATAGTTGGCGAACTTATTGCCATACTGGTCACAAAGTTTTCAGTCATCGATATTTATCACACATAACTTCCGAAAACAATTTCGAAAAGTTATTGGTGTGAGCAAGGTTTAGAACCTCCGACTTCTTGATTCAGAAGCGGGGTGCCAAACCACTGAACCACCGAGACATTAAAGTATTTGATTACGTATTGTTTATTAAAGTTATTTTAAAGTGTTATTTACCATTTATTTATTTACTAATACATGAAGATAGATTATATTATGTAAAGCGCGCGACTACTAACGTCCCAAACTATATTTTATAACATAGCCAAAAAGAAACTATCTTTATATCACTCATGTCGTCCACCTCCATTTCTTCATGTTTAGCAGTGTCGAGAGAGACGAGCATGTTACAGGTATAACAATTCTTTCAGTTTAACTTGATTCGCTCTCCGCTAAATACCGGTTTCTGATCTAGGGAAACCTAGGGATAAGGGTACTTACGGTTCAAATTTCACTACCCAGTTCAATGTTTTTATTCAGTGCTACTCCCATGCTGTCCTGTGTCTGTGTTGTGAGGGGATTCTACCATGCATTTTCAATGTCTCTTTCAACTTTATAGATGTTGATATCACCATCATCAGTCTTCATCATATAGCCATTTAGAAATTCTCCCTTATATACTCCCTGAAGCAATTAATTTGAAAAGACATGCTGCAATATAAAGAAAAGGTAAAAACAAAACAAATCAAATAAACACCGACGACAACAGGCTAAAACTCAAAAACATTCTACAAGCGAAGATATTCATAACTATTCATAGCTAAAAGCTATGAATAGCTATGAATCTGAAGTGCAGCAACTTTCGACGCTGCAAGGATACTGAATATGTTCTTTGCTTTGTGAATGAGGAATACTAAGACAGGGTGCCAGTGTGACCTTCTACATAACTTGAAAACAACAAAATGGACGCGCGAGTCTTAAAACTGTAGATCGCGGTACTACAAGAGTTTTAATTTAGTCTTCGGGAAAGGCAAAAGTTACTTTTAATTTTTCTCTTACTTTAAAATTCTTATAAGGTACATGTATAAAGAACTTTGTATTATTTAAAATCTGTTGACAGTCAGTGGGTAAATTATACCAGTCCATAGCTGCACTACCATATTCGTAAAAAAAAAACAGTCCCATTTTGTTCATTGCAGTAAAAACCCATTAGTCAGTTTTGTTCACGAATATGTGATGTTGTTGAATCTGCCATAGGTAACTTTTATATATTATGTATTATTATATATAATATATATATTATTTTTATATATTAATGTAAAATGTATTCAAAATTTAAAAGCCAGTTAGAGACGAGTTTTCTTCTAGTTATTTCTTTGACAATACTTATTGAAATGATATTTATTGTGTATAGTTAATAACATCAGTTTCCTCGTCTCTAGAATCACAATTATACAATATGTGTTATTTTGCTTGTTTACATGCAACTATAAGTTTTTGTACTTGTTTTCTACTACTAAAATTATAGTATATATCATATATATATATTGGTTCATTATAATTAATTATCAGAACGTGACATTATTATAACGAGTACGCTATTCGAATAGTCAATATACAAATCGATACCGGTTACTCATATACTTTACTTAAAATTTAACTTACTCCACAGAGTTCTGTTAAGTTTAAATAGTTCAATTACTGGGCAAATAACAGTAATATTAGTTTATATTTTCCTCAATACTGATTCACCTAGCCGCCATCTTCTATAGGATAAATCCATTACAAACGCATACAAACATATACACACGTCTCGTGTGTGTGTTAAAAATATACATTCAATTTTAAATTTTACAGTGTAATTAATTTCAAAATGTGACAGTATCTTTTATAAATTGATTAATAAAGTGATCATAGTTGAAGGCATGTCGGTGTTAAAATATTTAATGCACCCTAAATGGAATCGTATTACACCGCTCGATACGGAAAATGTATGTATATGATAAATTATTATTTATTAACTCTTTGTTTTCATATAATATTATATATTTATTTTTCAATTGCGTACTATTTTGTGTGTGTGTTTTTTTAGTCCATGATACGTAAGCGAGCTTGAATTTTTAGAAGGACTATGTATACATTGATACATTCATTGCGAAAGCTTTTTTTAACGTTTGATATAATTTGGAATTTATAATTTCATTTGCGACTTTCCATCTCGTTAATTCAAGAAAACGACAGGTTTTAGGTATTGGCTTAGTGCATAGTAATACTGGATTCTACGCTGAGATTGGCGGTTCTTTCTCACCCTAATCGTATGGCGTATTTTGTTGTTACTAGGTTAATCATTTAGCACTAGATCGGACAAACTAAAATATCAGGTTAGGTTCAAATGTGAGGTGACAATGTCCTCTCCATAACAGCAAATTGTTTTATTAAACGTGATTCTATATAATTAGCAGGTGATATTTATACATATTTATGATAGTGATGATTAGCAATATAGAATATAGACCACACCCGTAAATATGACAATGTTTAATACATACTCCTACTAAAGAAATCCACCGTGACAGGTTTCAAGCTAGGTGGATGATAAGGATACTTTAATACCAAACATTTGAGTTATTATAAGGCCCGGAGATATTCCAATTGCGTATCGCTACTACCTATGTCCTACCAACGGTTTCCGGGAACTGTTGCATACGTACTGTTGTATCCAGGATGCGTCTGATCAACTATCGAATGAACTGCACTGTGTCCCGTTTATTTCCACAAAGGATATTTCTACTAAGTACGGGTTATCTTAACTGTGCATATAATGAAATCCTTGTTTAGGTATATGGTTCAACGTACGATAAAGCGCATTTAAAAACTATCCATTGCTACCAGTAAATTGATAAAAACCAACTATGTAACAAAACATAGAGACTACGTTTATGCACATTTCTAGGATATGCTGGAGGGCACTATTGATAATTTATGTATTTATTTGCTCAATAAGAGTATTTACTTTGGTAAAAAACAAATGTATGCCTTTACAATAGATACTTAAATTATTGACCTTTGTTGATTAGTAATAAAGTAACAATAAGTAATAATTTGTTGTACAGGACGGTCTCGAGGTTATGCTGTCAGTGCCAAAGAAGGCTAACGACGCCATGCACTTGTCGTTGCTGGAGGGATGCGACGTGCCCACTGATAGCCTCGGCGAGGTGGTACTCCAGGACTCTTTCCACGTTTGGGACCTGCGACAGATTATAAAGAAGGGCCGTGAACGACGCGTCTTCCTTTTTGATCTACATCTCCTGTTAGCCAAAGAGGTCAAAGATTCACACGGAAAGGCCAAATATATTTACAAAACAAAATTTATGGTAAGTTAAATATTATTAACATTAAAAATCTGTAACACGTGTGTATTATATGAAACAAAGAAATGTTTACAATTACTGTGTGTGTGTGTGTGTGTGTGTGTGTGTGTGTGTGTGTGTGTGTGTGTTGTGTGAACTGCATTATTATTATTATTATTTTATATTTCCATAACAATTTAAATAACCATACTACTGAAAATGGCCTGTACAGTCCTGTACCTGTAAGTAGGTGTGATTGTGTGAAATTTAATTATTTCCAAGAAACACAGGTTCTTCTGTTGTGATGCTTTGAAGTTTGTTTCTTTGGTTGTTAGAAATAAATTTGGAATCTCTAGTCGAGCGATTGGGCATGCCTGTATCAACTTCGGCGTGTTAATTCTTCTACCTACATGATCATGCCTGTTTATTTATGGATCTCCGTGTTTATAGATTTTATCTCGTAGAAAGATGACGCACATGAATTTACTTATATTTTGTTTAAGTTATTACCTTACGGCAAATTTTGAGCTTCTCATTTCAAGTTGATTTATGTAATTTTTTTCTACTTCGTATAGACGTCCGAATTGGGTGTTACTGAACACATAGAGGGCGACGAATGCAAGTTCTCAGTGTGGACTGGCAGCGAACCGATGGTCAGCGACTGCCGCATAGTCCTGAAGGCCCCTTCGCTCGAGGTTAAACAGACCTGGGTACGCCGTCTCAGAGAAGTTATCCAGGTAAAGTTCACAATTTTTCATGTTTTCAAAGATATCAAAGTAGAAAAGATAATATAGGTAGAATAAGTGCATCAGTCAAAGTACACACAGATTCAACTTCATCATTCATGCTCAACTTATATGTCACTTTGAACAGTTTCTTCTCTCAAGTTTCTCAGTCTCTCTCAGTTTATTCAAGAAAAAATTATCTATTGTTCGATTTACGTACATTTCGTGATAGAACATCATAATCATGTATATATTACCCTCGCATAGGAGACGTACTATCATCTCCAGCCGCCGCCGAGAAGTCCAGCACGGGTGCGACCCACCAGCTCGCAGCGATCCAGCAGGTAAATTTGTCTTACATATACTTTTTATTATACATGTCTCTCTTCTAGTTTCTATAAAAATGATTATTATGGGTAATCATACAATTTAATTGTAATTTAATCTACTCAAAGTCATTCATTATTTTCCTGGTCGACTTGTTAGCCATAGTTGCTTAAAACCTTTACTTCTGTCACGAAATACCGAGTTCAAATTCGAATGCACAAAGTCAAAGTGGTTTTAATTTCATAGCTCTTCACAGACACTTAAAAATAGTCAATGTACAAAAATGTTTAAAATTAAAATAATATTTAAAATGCTTAGACACGAGCGCTTGAGGCAAGTGCCTCCGTGGAACAAGAAAACACGGAAGCAATCGCCACGAGCGGCCCGATTCCGAGTGTAGGGGCTTTCATGAGAAGAATCGGGCAAGAAACTGATGTGCCAAATACTCTATTCAAAACCATTTGAAATTTATACAATAGTATTATCATCGCTACTGAAAAAATCTTGAAAAAAAATTACTGGAAATATACACACTAGAGAGTGCCAACGTTATGCATGGAACATGGCTCCCATCTAATCTATAGGACCAAGTTATTAACCATGCCTGTATATAATTTGACGTTGATAAAAAATACGATAAAGCTCTTTGTATTTAACTTGAATTAAGTCGACAGATCACTCCTAACATCGAAGTAATACGTTACAACTACAACTTAATGGATTTTGCCAGACATTTATGTCGAGTTACAACCAATATTGATATACGAGGGTGTAGAGCGGTTTTTTAGTGCACGATGCTGAACAATGTCCTTTTTATTTCGACGCAGAGATCTTGACGATACAATACTGGATGAGACCACAGAGAATCTCGACAGAAACTCGCTGGCATCGGTTGGCAGCGGGAACACCACTGACTCCGATAAGGTAAGATTAGTAATTAATAAGATTATCTAGACAGCGCGTAACAACGTTTGAATTTTATATGAATAACATCACGACTTTTTATACCCCTAGACGTAGGCAGTCGCTGTTAAGCCTCGAATAACGGATTTTTCATACCAAGTGAAATAGGTGGTGGAAACTATTGTACACAGCCATACACTGTTTTCAGTCATCGATATCGATTAATCACACGTAACTTTCGAAAAGAATTCTGAGAAATCATTGGTGTGGGCCCGGAATCTATCTCACGACTTCTTGATCCAGAAGCGTTGAGCTCGACGACTGGACCATCATGACTAAACAATATTGCAGACTATCTATAAACATAATTTCGTAAATATTGAAATCCTTTTCTGAAAGTCTATAAATAACATTTCATATAGTATTATTTATCTGTGCGGTTTTATTCTTTGCTATTAAATTTGAATTTTTTAAATTTACATACCTATTTAAAATCTACTTTAAACATTGATATTTTAATCCTTGTCATCCTGACAGATTGATCTAACACACTCTTTACTATATATAGTACCGTATATTTTATTACTTTTCTTGACACCTAAGTTACAAATTTTTTTTTTGGAACTGTGGGTGGATTTTACACCTCAACTCACCAAATTTTACGTCCAATGTGGAATCAAATAGGTGGCGGTACCTATTCCTATCGGGCAAATTTTTTATTAGTCATCCATATTTATCTCACATACCTAACTACAATAAAGGATTTTGAAATGTCATTACCGAATACGAACCCCGAGACTCGGACATAACATAACATAATTTCACGCCTTACCAGCGGCAGTGTAGGCAGCGGCTATTAAGCCTTGTCTCGCCGTTATGTTTACGTCCCAAATGGAATAGGTGGCGAACCTATTGCCATACCGGGCAGTTGTTTTCAGTCATCGATATTTATCACACATAACTTCCGAAAACAATTTCGAAAAGTCATTGGTGTGAGCCAGTGTCAGGAGTCGAACCCGTACCTCCTCTGGATTAGAAGCCCTGTGCTCGACCACTGGACCACCGAGACCACCACGATTAAAATAACTATATCTACGCATTATAATAATTTTACTATTGTATATTATAATCTATGTTCCACTTTGATGTGGTCATCATCCGAGATCGCCAATAATGTTCAGATGGTCATATGCAAAGAAAGATTTTTTATAGGATGTCTGAAAAGGTATATAGTGGCGTTAGGAAATAGCGAAAATGGAACGTTGGCCAGATTCGTGGGCGCAAAGAATTTTAGCTTCTTGCTATCGCCCAGCAAGCCATTCAAAATGTGGTACTGATCCCAACGCTAACCTTTGGATGCGAAAGTTGGGTATGGCAGAGTATGCACAAAAGTAGATAAACGCGGCCGAAATTAGGCCACCGTGCAAAATCTGCGGATTGGCTCTCGGTGACCGCGACCAAAACAAGGTTGTAAGGTGAAGTAGTCTAGATCCAGGAATACGGGATTAGAAATAATACTCGGTTACAGTTCCACTGGTATATTGCGACAGTCGTTAATATTGAAATAATATTGTACATGTGAATAGACACATCTATACCAGGGGTCGCCAATTGATTTCGGGTGGGGTCCATTTAAAAAAATTAAATGACCTTCGCGGTCCACACTTTTTATAGAAAAAATATTTATTAAACAAAGGTTACGGAAATAACAAAGGTGTTTCCTTTACATATCAATGAGAACGACATATACATACATATCAATTCGTTACTTCGCGCAGCTTTTACTGAATTGCCGTCAACACAAATGATACGGGGGATATATTTTTATTAAATTACGTACTCTTTAGTGCAAGTTGCTGAGTTTTCGCGGTCCGCACATAATGACTCGGCGGTCCGGATGCGGACCGCGGTCCGCCATTTGGCGACCCGTGATCTATATTCACATACATTACATAAGGAAGGTAGTTTGACTCAAAGAGACTGTCGGTGTAAAAGTAAGAAAGGCCATGCTCCGATGGTTCGAATGGATGATGCAAGTTCATGCAAGATCGAGACCAAGCAGATACAAAATATAAAAGGATTTAGTCGAGGACGGCCACGGCACACTTTCCATGACCAAATAGAACGAGTTCTGGTTGAGGGTGAAGTTAAGTGACTTAAAAAATCGACGCGCATTTATGAAAAGAGTTATGATAGTCAAAGAAGCGAGTGAGGCGTGTAAGAATCGTGGCTTATGACTCTGTTCTCTCTGCCTACCCCGCAAGGGTTTTGACGTGAAGATATCTATGTATGTATGTAATGTAACGGGACATCTGTTGGCAAGGAACTAGCGCTGTCCATGAACACCTGCAACTCAGATTATGTAGCAGTTTTGTTACCGGATTTAAGGGGGCTGGAATAGGTAAGAAAGGGACCTCCGGATACTTCTCTCACCGAGCAAAACGCGGCATGAGTTATATTAAGTCAATATGGTCGTGTTATTTCACCAGTCGAGCAAGCCCATTCATGCATCGAACTGCGTGGCTCTGCTACTGTTCAGAACAGACTAAAAAGTTACTAAAAAGAGTGTAAGAAGCGGATACCTAATAGTAGCTTTACGAAATCTGGGGCCTATGTGAGAGCTTCCACGACCAGATCTGATTAAAAATTTAAAATGCACCTGTCACCCATAAGGATGCATACTGAGACGCATAAGAACGTGAATGAAGCGAAAAATGGAAGTATGTCAGAATCCCAACTTGTGCACATCCGAATTTTCTGCCCGTTCCTTCGCGGGATAAAGTCGTGAGTGTATGTAAAATGTATGTTTTCAAAATATAGGTTATATTTCATTCCACATTCACCAACAACAGCGATCCATTATTATCTTCGAGTACAAATAATAATAAAAAAAAACAACACTGTTTCAACAAACGTGTTTATTTTTCAAACATGAATATTAGGTATATTCAGAGTCAATACAATTTATGACCACTACACAGGTATTCAATATGAGCGTACTCTACTATGTACTAATCTATACCAAGAATACTGGCATACTCGGGATTAATTAAATTACACTACTGAATATAGCCAGTACGTGTACATATATATATATACACACGTGACGTACATCCAAAACCCGTACATTGTATACGATTTTGGTGTATACGAACATTACAAACTAAAGCTTTGTGTTCACACACAAAGCAGTGAGAGTCGCGCGACCGAATTAGATAAGTTTTAATAGCCAATATAAGTTGTTAGTGAAAATTGTGAAGCACGGGTACATAAACGTATCCGCGTAAAACGTAGCAAAAGCGTAATAAACTTTGTTGCGAACAATCAAATGGGAGCGACAATGAGAATAGTTTGCCAAATTTCGCGTTTGTGTCGGTCGGCTATCATGGGTCCGTTGTAAGAGTAAAAAAAATATAATATCTTGGACACAATAAACACAGCGCCATCTAGTTCCAAAGCAACCTATGTACCTCTAGTTGTGTTATAGAAACTAGATGACGGATAAAAATACATTAAATGCTGTTTTTTTTACTTTAATATTCATAGATAAACACCGAGCCGCCATACAAACATTCATGATAGTCATAAATTTTAGTACTCAGCTGGTCATCGAACCCACCTATCTTGATTCCGCAGTCAGTAGTTTTACGAATTCACCACGAGGTCCGCCAAAGAGGCCCGTATGAATCAAAGTTATTGCAACTCATTTTTGGTAGCTGGTGATTTTTTTAGAAGTCAATTAAAATATTCCGCCTAATGCACAGTGCAGTATCGGAACTTCATAATTGGTACAATCTCAACATGAGACAGGCAGTTTTGATTAAACATACAACTTGAATAAATGGATATTATGTATTTATTTTGACGACACTAGCCGACCGGGACAACTTTGCACCTCAATATTTTATACTTTTGATACTAAAACATATATATATATATACAGCGTGTCCCACAATGGGTATATCAAGCCGCGATGGGTGGATACAGGATGGAATTGCCCATCGGATGGCTATATTTAAAATGTGATAAGTCGAAATTTTAGATCTGAAAAAAAAATAATAATTCCTACTGAGTCCGCAAATAATAATATTTGACATGGTCACCCTACTATAAAGACTTTCATTGATATCACATACACACATACACAAGAAATCGTAACATATGGTACAATTTCTTGTGTACCTACAACACGGATATAAAAATTTAGACCTTATTCTGTAGTAGTAGAGCCGATATTGCTAAGTTATGGTGAGATATAAAATAAAAATTTTGTATTTCATTCTGATTAAATAAAATTCATTCATAGTTTAATACATATCTAACCAGATTTTTCGTTTAAGATTTATGGTGAACACTTACCATTTCTCAGTGTGACTACAAAAAATGTTCAATGTGCTGTCCTCCTCTCGTAACACATAGGTTTACACGCCGCGATACAGATTGTGTGGCGCGGCTCAGATACTCCGGTGTTAGAGTACCACAAGCTTCCACAATTTTTTGACGCATATCATTCACAGTTTCACACTGCGTAGCATACACCACACTTTTCAAATATCCCCACAAAAAAAAGTCCATTGGCGTTAAATCGGGCGACCGTGGTGGCCATGGAACAGTTCCAGAACGTCCAATCCACGCATGAAAGCGATCGTCCAGATATTCGCGTACAGAACGACTGTAATGCGCTGGCGCGCCGTCTTGCTGGAAAATCATGTCGCGGTAAACTAACAAAGGAAGGCCTTCAAGTTCTTCCTCCAAGGTGGTCCTCAACATTTCCAAGTAGATTTCACCGTTCAACCGGTCCGGCAAAAATACACGGCCTATCAATTTGTCACCGATGATACCGGCCCACACATTAATTTTCCACCTGTGCTGAAAATGGCTTTGACGAAAAGCATGTGGATTTTCATGGGACCAGTAGTGCTCGTTGTGGCTATTGGATAGTCCAAAACGAGTAAAGGTAGCCTCATCAGACCATAGAACCCGAGACGAAAACATAGGGTCAGCAGTAACCTGACTACGATACCACTCACAGAATCGCAGTCTCAATAAAAAATCTGCTTCTGTCAGCTGTTGTGTGCGCTGGTAATGGTAAGCATGCTGATTATCTTTTTTTAAAGTTCTCCATACTTTCATTCTAGACACACCTAATACGACAGAGGCTTTTCTAGTACTTCTAGTTGGATCTTCAGCAAAGTGATCCAAAATATTCTGTTCCACACGAGCATCCGCACGGTCACTCGATCGTCTTTCAGAGTTTGGACTGTGGAAAGAACCGTTTGAGTGCAAACGGTTGACCAGCCTCCTGAAGCATGCATAAGAAGGAAGTCTTCGCTGATTCTCCAGCTCTCTTCCATCAATGTGACGTTGTCGATAAAGTTCGCGCGCTGCAGTAAGGATTCCCTCCGATGCACCCACACACATAATCATATCATAGTACTCTGCATTTAAATACTCCGCCATTATAAAATTACGAAATAACGAAAGCACTTTCACTAACTTGACACCGATATATGATACTGACCGATAGAACAAGCGAACAATAATGAAGAGCGTCTAAAAAAATAATCACTAACGAACATTAGTAAGGATGTGAAAAAATAATTGATTATTGAAATAATCGATTAAAAATCAACATCTAAAAGTAAAAAAATCTATTAAATTTAGTAATTATTTTTATATGACTAATCGATTAATAACCGATTATTTTATTAATCATTCAATTACATATTACCGACTTTATTTCATCTGCAACGCCCCGATATTAAGTTTGGCCCGGAACGAAAACTACTAAAGAATACTTTTTCTATAATGTTATTTTTAACGCCATCAATGACCGCATTCCTTCTATACCTTTGAAACAGTTTAGTTATTTATTTATTCCAATATTCACTAGATGGAGTCGATGAATAATTCAATTTTATCAGCCGACATTTGGTTGATATGTTCTCTTTTATTGTATATTTCCAAATTACTAAATATTACATGGATACTTTTTAAAAGTCTCGGTGGCGCAGTGGGCGAGCGCACGGCCTCTGATCCAGAGGTCCGGGGTTCGATTCCAGACACTGGCTCACACCAATGACTTTTCGAAATTGTTTTCGGAAGTTATGTGTGATAAATACCGATGACTGACAAACTTTGTGCCCGGTATGGCAATAGGTTCGCCACCTATTCCATTTGGGACGTAAACATAACGGCGAGACGAGGCTTAACAGCCGCTGCTTACACCTTCGGGTACAAAAGGCGTGAAGTTATGTTATGTTATGTTACATGGATACTCACGCGCTTCGTTGACTTGCATAACTCTTTTCATGCACGCGCGTCGGTTTTTGAGGCTCCTAACATCACCTTCCTCCATAACACGTTCTATTTGGTCATGTAATGTGTGTCTTGGCCGTCCTCGACTCCTACATCCATCCGCTTTTGCATTGTATATCTGGTCAATCGTGTCAAATGCTCGGTCAGTCTTGCATCATCCATCCTTTCTACATGTCCGAACCATCGAACCAACCATGCCCTTTCTTACTTTTACACCGACACTCTCTTTCAAACCAACTTCCTTCCTTACAACCTTGTTTCCTACGCGGTCAGCGAGAGTCACTCCGCAGATTTTGCGCAGTGACCTCATTTCTACCGCGTTTATTCTACTTTCATGCACACTCTACCATACCCAGCTCTCGTTTCCATAAGTTAGCGTTGGGATCAGGACTGCATTGTGGATTGCTAGCTGGGCTTTCTGCTGACGTTTTTTGCGCCCAGGAATCTGGCCAACGCTCCATTTACGCTATTTCCTATCGCCACTCGTCTCATCCGTGGTGTACCTTCCATCCCTGCTAAAAGC
The DNA here is from genome assembly GCA_905147225.2 of Euproctis similis. Taxonomy (NCBI): domain Eukaryota; kingdom Metazoa; phylum Arthropoda; class Insecta; order Lepidoptera; family Erebidae; genus Euproctis; species Euproctis similis. The sequence goes on from LR990107.1 coordinate 9,865,554, forward strand.
GCATCCAAGATATACTATTTCATTCACCTGTTCCAGCACTACATCATCAACCATTATCCTTGCATCTGTTCTGGATTCCTCCCTTTCAAACACCATAACTTTCGTTTTCGTCGCATTCAACTGCAAGCCTTTAATCATGCAATCATCTTTCATAGTAGTGACTAGTATTTGCAGGTCCGACGGCAATTCGGCCAGAAGCACGGCGTCATCTGCGTAAAGCAGGCAGCTCACAACTAGGTCACCCATTTGCATCACTACATCCATCGATCTCACTCTCTGGAGACAACTGTCCAGGTATAGGATGAACAGTCGAGCGGACAGCACGCAACCCTGTTTGACGCCGATATTGACGTCAAACCAGGGGGACAAGCCGCCGTCAGCACGCACACACGCTGTGCAGTCCTCGTAAGTGGACTGCACAGCGCGCAGCAGTGCTCCGCTCACCCCGTAGCCCGGGAGTATATCCCACAGATCCTTTCGTAACACTCTGTCAAACGCTTTTTCCAGATACACAAAACCACAGAAAACCTTCCGGTTAACAGCCAGTTGTTTCTCCACGATGTCGCGGAGAGAAAAAATCTGATCCATGTACCCTCGTCCGCTTCTAAAACCACCCTGAGCCTCCCACAACACTCATTTTCCCATACACTTTTGCTGCTAAACTGATCAAACTGATGGCCCTGTAACTGGCGCACTGCATACGTGATCCCGGCACGTATGCAGTGCGCCTCCAGTCCGTGGGAACCTTACCTGACCTCCAGCACAGATTGCTCAAAGTCAGGAAAGAGTCCCGGGCACAGGTTCCACCGTATTTGATCATTAAGCAGACATCATATCAATTCCAGCTACCTTGCCAGAAACATAGAAACATACCAGGAACATACTCGTACATTTCCCCAAAATACTCACTCCACCTGCCTAATACATCGCTTGGGTTTGCAAGAATGTCACTAGCCTTAGACATAATTTTGTCCATTCTGGATGTTGACGAAGAACCCCGAGACTTTCTAACTTCCCTCCAGAAGAGTTTGTTATTCGCCTCGAAGTTCTCCGTCAACCTCACTTCCTCATTCGCAACTAGTCTTTCACGCTTCGCTTTCACTAAGGCTTTGGTAACATTCCTGCAGCGGCGGTAGCTCTCATACTTTTTCTCTGTCATACTAACATTCTGATTCAAACTTGAGACATAATCCAACCATGCTTTTTTCTTTCTTTCGACGCTGGATATCACATCCTCGTCCCACCAGGCATCACCTCTCAGAATCCTATGCTTATGCCTCTTTGCACTACCACATACTTCTTTTGCAATATCCACTATACTTTCTTTCATTCTTTCTCAGCATTCTTCAACACCTAAGTCAGAAAGACTCGTCTCATTGAGTCTTTTACTGACTAGGTCTACATACATACGCCGTACACTTTCACCTTCTAATTTCTCACATTTTATTTTTTCAAGCTCTCCGAAATGGGTACGCACTCGCCAGTGTCTCCACTTCTTGAAAGGCCCACGAAACGGCTTACTACCAGGTAGTGGTCCGTATCAAGAGTGGGGCCTCTGTAGGCTCGTGTATCCCTTTAGAGTATTTCGGAGACGACTATCTACCAAAATCATCATGTTCATTCCGTCTCCACGTATACGTGTGAATATCTTTATGACGGAATAATGTGTTAGACACATCGAGGTTCCGTTCCAGGCATACGTCCAAGATGGGCTTACCAGCATCATTGACTCTCTTGTCACCATTCGGAACAAGTACAGCCTCCAGGCCATCTCTCTTGGTTCCGACCCATCCATTAAGATCACCACACAGAATTATCCTTTCATGTCCCTCAGTCAGATTCAGAATATCCCTAACAGATTCCCAAGACTCCTCGAGTTCGCGGGGATCCGCGGAGCTTACGGGAGCATAAGCTGCGACCAGGAAAACTCGCGTGATCCCCAGTTTTATTCGACCCCAAAGATGTCTTGGGCCTACCAACTCATAATCTTTCACTCCGGAAGCAAAGTGGGAGGAGAGAACGACTCCAACACCCCCACCAGGACGGACGTCCTGGTCCACTCCGGACCATAGGGCTACCATGCCACCGGGGAGGTCCTCGGTCTCACTCCCCCTCCGCTTTGTCTCCGTCAAACATAAGGCATCCAGGCATCTCTCATTTATTACATTCATCATCTCATTCATCTTTCTGATCATACTACCTCTAACATTCCACGTGCCTATACGGCACTCCCCTCTCCTCGTCCCACCAGGATTGGCGCTGCGTGAAGGGTGGCGTCCCCCTTCGCCGCATGCGCATGCAGCCGCACCGACGGGGGCTAATCGGTGCCCGTCGCTTCTGGGGCACGCCGGAGCAGCCCGTCCGGCTCAGTTTGCTTCGGTCAAGATTGCGTCCCACTGGGACGGCAGGGGTCGCGACGTGCACGCTCTTGACATGACCCCCTAAAACTAATTGTACATATTGCCCAAAAATTTAAAAATCCATTAATTTAAATAAATCGATTATTTTCTTAAATAAATACGATTATTAATTATCGATTTTTTCATTGTAATAAATTAATCGTTTAATCAAAAATCGTTTTCCTATGTTTAATGTCACATTCCTAAATACTAGTGTCTCTGCCATTTTTAATTTCTTAGGGTACCGTTATACCAAAATACGGAACCTTTATACGATAACTTATTTTTTTATAATAACTTTAAAAATACTAGTCGCTGTACTACAGTCTCTACTAGATATTTTAATTTCACTCAAATCTCATCCAAAGCAAATTGGAATAGTATTTTAGAAAATCTCTAAATTTTAAGTAATAATACGCACAATACCGAATACCGGATTTAACATAACATAACTTCACGCCTTACCCGAAGGTGTAGGCAGCGGCCGTTAAGCCCTGTCTCGCCCTTATGTTTACGTCCCAAATGGAATAGGTGGCGAACCTATTGCCATACCGGGCACAAAGTTTTCAGACATCGATATTTATCACACTTAACTTCCGCAAACGATTTTGAAAAGTCATTGGTGTGAGCCAGTGTCAGGATTCGAACCCAGACCTCTGGATCAGAAGCCTTGTGCTCTCCTATTGGACCACCGAGACTCATAGGATTTACCTACGTAATACTTTTTAAGCTTTCACGTGTTATGCAACATAATGATAATAATAATATACTTTATTAATTTGCGTTGGTACATTAAAATTATACGGACCCATAATAAATATTATTAATATTTCAAAATATTTCACTGTAAATTTAGAAATGCCGACAAATTATTTTTATAAATGCCGCCTGATGAGTTCAAGGTTACCTTGTGCGAGCCGAAAGGCAGGCGGCAATTCTCAAAGGAAGTTTCGGGCGCGTGTAACAGGTCACAGCACGTGTAAGAGGTGCACACATATACACAGCACATATACACATGACCTACAAATGAATCATTAAGTAGGGTTCACAGTTTTTTGTGTAACTTCACGCCTCAAATACATGAGAGTGTAGGCAGCGAATACTATTTACTGATTATGTTTCATGGTAATTTTATATGATTTCTTATTGCGAACCGAATACAGATAGCTTTTTTTGTGTAACTTCACGCCTCAAATACATGAGAGTGTAAGCAGTGAAAACTATTTACTGATTATGTTTCATGGTAATTCCATGTGGTTTCTTAAACAGATCAGAATGTAGTCAGCTTAATATTTTTTTGTAACTTCACGCCCCAAATACATGCGGGTGTAGGCAGCGAAAATTACTTATTGATTATGTTTCATGGTAATTTTATATGATTTCTTATTGCGAACCGAATACAGATAGCTTTTTTTGTGTAACTTCACGCCTCAAATACATGAGAGTGTAAGCAGTGAATACTATTTACTGATTATGTTTCATGGTAATTCCATGTGGTTTCTTAAACAGATCAGAATGTAGTCAGCTTAATATTTTTTTGTAACTTCACGCCCCAAATACATGCGGGTGTAGGCAGCGAAAATTACTTATTGATTATGTTTCATGGTAATTTTATATGATTTCTTATTGCGAACCGAATACAGATAGCTTTTTTGTGGAACTTCACGCCTCAAATACATGAGAGTGTAAGCAGTGAAAACTATTTACTGATTATGTTTCATGGTAATTCCATGTGGTTTCTTAAACAGATCAGAATGTAGTCAGCTTAATATTTTTTTGTAGCTTCACGCCCCAAATACATGCGGGTGTAGGCAGCGAAAATTACTTATTGATTATGTTTCATGGTAATTTTATATGATTTCTTATTGCGAACCGAATACAGATAGCTTTTTTTGTGTAACTTCACGCCTCAAATACATGAGAGTGTAAGCGGTGAAAACTATTTACTGATTATGTTTCATGGTAATTCCATGTGGTTTCTTAAACAGATCAGAATGTAGTCAGCTTAATATTTTTTTGTAACTTCACGCCCCAAATACATGCGGGTGTAGGCAGCGAAAATTACTTATTGATTATGTTTCATGGTAATTTTATATGATTTCTTATTGCGAACCGAATACAGATAGCCTTTTTTTGTGTAACTTCATGCCTCAAATACATGAGAGTGTAGGCAGGGAAAACTATTTACTGATTATGTTTCATGGTAATTCCATATGATTTCTTAAACAGATCAGAATGTAGTCAGCTTAAATTTTTTTGTAACTTCACGCCCCAAATACATGCGGGTGTAGGCAGCGAAAATTACTTATTGATTATGTTTCATAGTAATTTTATAAGATTTCTTAATGCGAACCGAATACAGATAGCTTTTTTGTGTAACTTCACGCCTCAAATACATGAGAGTGTAGAGCGGGAAAACTATTTACTGATTATGTTTTATGGTAATTCCATGTGGTTTCTTAAAGAATGATTAGAAAGAAGATCAGAATGTAGTCAGCTTAATTTTTTTTTGTAACTTCACATAATTATTAAAAATTAGAGATGACAACCCTATTGATGATCGAAATGGAAAAATGAATGAAATACTTTAGGCGAGTAGTCACAATGAACTCAGTTGTCGTAGGTCATAAGTAGGGTGATCATGGTTCATATTTCTGCGGGATAATTTTTGTAAAAAAAGTAAAAAAAAATTTTTTTTGCCTTTTTTTACTTTCTATAGGATATCTAGATTTCAAAGCATGTCTAGATTCTAGATATAAGTGGTTAGAATAGGGTCTGTGAAGCACCCTGTATATGCTCCTATTGGTTTGTAGTGTAAAGATAGCCTTAGATCTTCGTAAATAGAATTTGATCAGTAGTTCGTCATTCAACCTACCAAATTAATTTTAAAAATAATAGGTTTTAATGCATCTTGTAGGTATATAGGTAGATGAAATGTATAAGCATTAACATTATTTACCTCCCATACTTTTTTTTTACATACCCCCAGCGTGTTCTGGTCAAAATAATGGGTATTTTGACCAGAACATGCCAGAAGGATTGATATGTTTTTTGGTGAAATGATGAGAGGGGTGTAATATTTAAAGACCATACAGCCCCGTAAAAGACAATAATTATAGCCTAGTTGTGTGTCATGACCAAATGTCATGTGGAGAATAGAAAATCGTCGAAAAACAATCCAATCAGAAGTCATTTTCTAGAAGCTGTAGTTTTAGCTATTTAAATGTATTTGTATACCTATCTAATTTTGCGTATCAATGATTTAATTAATTATATAAGAATACAGTCTCGGTGACGCAGTGGGCGAGCGCACGGCCTCTGCTCCAGAGGTCCGGGGTTCGATTCCAGACACTGGCGCACACCAATGACTTTTCGAAATTGTTTTCGGAAGTTATGTGTGATAAATACCGATGACTGACAAACTTTGTGCCCGGTATGGCAATAGGTTCGCCACCTATTCCATTTGGGACGTAAACATAACGGCGAGACGAGGCTTAACAGCCGCTGCCTACACCTTCGGGTAACAAAAGGTGTGAAGTTATGTTATGTTATAAATAATTATTATTCATATTATTGTATTATCACAAGTCATTTAAACGTCCTATTAGAGTAAAGAAAACATCGGGAAATATGAGCCTTTATCGCGAAACCCCTTGAAAACCCGTTTAAATATTATAAAATACTTAATCTCTAGTTTACGTATATTTGCATATTTTATATATTTCTACTAGCTGACCCGGCAAACGTTGTCTTGCCGAAAAATAAAATTTAAAAAATAGGGGTTGATCGTAGGGGGTTGAAAATTTAGGGTTGCATGTATTTTTGTATCCCGTTTTATAAAAAAAATAAGAAACAGAAATATGTCGAAAAATTTAAAAAAAAATTGAGGGGTGGGCTACCCTTGTGATTTAGGGGTGTGGAAAAATAGATGTTGTCCTATTCTCTGACCTACCCGACACGCACATAAAATTTCATGAGAATCGGTCAAGCCGTTTCGGAGGAGTTCAATTACGCACATCTAGACTCGAGAATTTTATATATTAGATATTTGCACACCTTCAGCGAAGTAATATTACAAGAAATATCGGCGTTTTGTAAAACTTTAACGTACACCCTTACAACTTTTATAACTACTTAGTTAACGCTAACAGAGCGCCATAAGGCACGCTTGTTACACATCTCACTCGCTTCTTTGACTTTCATAACTCTTGTCGTACACGCCCGGTCGGGCTTTAAGATATCTGACGTCACATTCCGCTAGGACACTTTCAACTCGGTCGTGGAAAAGTTGTGACTTTGTCGTGACTTTCTGCGACATTTACATCCTTCCACTTTTACACTATACGTCTGCTCACTCTATATTGCATCTACTAATATCTCCTCGTACGGTCTGTCGTACCATACTTTGACACCGACACATTCCTGCAATCCAAAGTTCCTGCCTCACAACCTAGTTTGATTCGTTCAAAATAAATCACTGAAACGAATATTCGATTCACCTTTCCATGTAAATTAACAAGTCCGACAGACAAAAGTGCGCAGCGTTAACAAGCTCAAACAGTTCCGGCTCCGGCCCTTTGTTAATTAAGCCTTTGTGCTGGCGTTTTGAGTAGCCCCGGCTGCTGAATACAACACTTTCCGTGTACACCTGTGTAAAGGTTATCTTCAAATAAATGTTCGGCTAGCTGCAGCGCCGGATAATTTTACAAAAATGTATTCGAGAGATAGAGAGAGAGATGTGAGTTCAAAATTCTTCCTATAATAGCTTATAACATTTATTGAAGGAACAAAACGCTAGATTAAATATTAACCCTATAGACCTAACTAGTACCTAGTTCTAAGACATAATCGAAGCTGACAAGGGTCTTGTAATAGGTTGGGGAAAAAGTATTTTCGTATTTTTGTATGAAAAGTCAAGACATTTTTTTCAAAGTTTATTTACATTTATTTACAATATATATGTACCGTTTTGTTGAATAACTTTCTGCCATTTTGTGGGCAGAGACATTATCCCGTTACTGTAGAAACTTTGGGACTTCTGATCAAAAAAACGGGACAAATAGTTTTGGCAGTCCTCTCTTGAGGTCAACCTTACAGAACCTAAAGAATTCTGAAGAGACCGAAACAGGTGAAAATCTGAAGGCGCAAGGTCAGGGCTATATGGTGGATGCACTAGGACCTCCCAGTCGAACTCTCTTAATTTTTGCTGAGTGGCTAAAGATGTGTGTGGTCTAGCGTTATCGTGATGAAAGACCACACCCTTCCTGTTGATCAATTCCGGCCGTTTTCTCTCGACTGCTTCCTTTAATCTCATCAGTTGCTGGCAGTAAAGATCAGAATCGATGGTTTTGCCGGACGGTAAAAGCTCATAATGAACAATGCCCTTCCAATCCCACCATACACACAGCATCACCTTATTTCGTGTTAGGCCAGGTTTGGCCACAGTCTGTGAAGCCTGGCCAACTTTCGACCACGACCTTTTTCGCACGTTCTTGTCGTACGTGATCCACTTTTCATCGCCAGTTATCAATCTCTTCAAAAACGGCTCGGTTTCATTACGTCTCAATAATGAATCGCAAATGAGTACACGGTTCATTAAGTTTCTTTGAGTGAGCTCGTGTGGCACCCAAATATCGAGCTTTTTTGTATAACCAGCTTTCTTCAAATGGGTCAAAACTGTTTTGTGGTCAATTCCCAGTTCTTCAGCTACATCGTAACTACTAATATGCCGATCTTGCTCCACTCTTTCAAAAATGGCGTCCATTTTATTCGTAACAGGGCGACCAGAGCGAGGTGCATCTTTAACATCAAAATTTCCGGACTGAAAACGTTTGAACCAAATTTGTGCTACTCTTACTGACACTGCATCAGGTCCATAAACATCACAAATTTTTTTCACTGCTTGAGTTGCATTTTTGCCTTTTTTATAATAAAATTTTAAAATGTATCGAATTTCTTCATTAGATTCACTCATTTTTACGGAGAGAAAAACAAATGAAAAATAGCGGGAAACAACTTTTTTTTATTTTTTTCTTTTCTTTATAATGTAACCTTTTTAATGTTACCAAAACCAGCCAGACACAAATAGTACAGTCAAAGAAATTTTATAATAAGTTTATACCTACGTTATGCGAAAAGACTTTTTCCCCGACCTAATATTAAATAAATATTTTTGTTCAAGGTCAGGCCAGAACAGTATTTTATTATTAAATTGTCTTTTTTATGCTTATTATCCATAATATTTACGCCGTATATACCCGAACATTCTCATGTTCTTTTCAAAAAATTTCATTTTCTTTTATTTCCTTAAAATGACGTGCGTACTGCTGTAAATGGGGCAGAACTATTCCTAATAACTAGATATTAATAACTAGTTGGCCTAGGGGAATGCGTACTGCCATATTATGTACAAAAATTCATACAATAATCAGTACTCGGCTCCTATACATTGTAGCGTGATGATATACCACACGGCTTTGGTCGATAAATATATAGCTATTTTGAATTTGTCAAATCGCTTCTGTGTGATTAGCTCGATCAACTAATCGAACAACAAATCTTCAAATTTATTATAGTTATAGATATATAGTAGAAAGTGGGCGTGTTGTATGAAGCGTGATTAGAATGCAAACGACGAACGAACTTTGGTTAATAATAACAGGCGCCGGTCTTGCAAATTTGTTATCTCTAGGTGAAAGTGTCCCTTGGAAATATGTGTATATCTAATATATAAAATTCTCGTGTCACGGTGTTTGTAATTATACTCCTCCGAAATGTCTTGACCGATTTTCATGACATTTTGTGTACATATCCGTTAGGTCTGAGAATCGGACATCTATTTTTCATCCTCCTAAATGTTAAGGGTAGTAATTTAATTTAATTAATAATTGAATCACCTATTAAATATTATATACAAAAATACATACAACCCTAAATTTTCAACCCCTATTTTTTAAATTTTACTTTTGGCAAGACAACGTTTGCCGGATCAGCTAGTGTATGTAGTATAATAGTATTATATTCACCACTTAGATTTGTGTCCCGAAATTTGCTCAGATTGAGTGCTAGACCTGCCGGAATGTCATTTGATTGCATTCGATCACGGCGGTCAATTCCCAGGTGTGCCACACGGTGTAGTAGCCACCACCTGGCAGTGTGTCCAGCCGTCACGAACTTAGATGCACAGTGCTACCGTCATCAGTCATCGCTGGTTTCCTGGACAACGTATAATTGGATCGGCTCTATATGATTGGATTCGCCTCGACGTGATTGGTTGGTGAATTTCTAAAACCAGACATTCGTCTACGTGTGCCGTGTTACTCGGAATTATTTGTATTTGTGAGTGATTGTAAATTTTGGGTATCCACCCAAATATAGTAGTATAATGATATTGATAGTGCCTCTAGACTTATTGGCCTATTGTTTTCGGCAGATTGTGTCCGAAGGGAGGTTTTTGTATTCCAGTACTGTCGAAAGGTTTTTTTTATTACATAGTCACGGTTTCCAGCCTAAATTGTATTCCAGAATTCTGGCGTAAATACAAATTGCATTTGTTTGTCGTAGTCGTATCGATGTATGTAAATTAAAATAGAGAATATTTATGAAAACTTTGCGAGTTTCCTAGTAGATAAAGGAAACGCTCTGAGCAAAGGGAGGGCTTTAACGGACCGCCACAGACAGGGTCGAGGCACTGTGTGAGACTGTTCCCACGACTCCGCAGTATGTGGTGAGTAGGAACACCAGTGGTTTTAGCCGGTATACCGTCCTCTTTGGAGGATGGTGGTGGACGGGGAGCCCGGCACAACGACCAGATTCCTTAAACTCTCCACTGGATTTTAAAAAAAGGCTCTGTACACCCATCGAAGTGGACTCTTTGGTTGAGCACATATACGGAACCATGACGAGTCGTGACACCGATCGTTTGAAACGTCTAAACAATCTACATAACACGCTGTGCATAAATATTGATGGCCATCAATTTTATACAGTCGCGTGCCCTGCCCGGCGAAGTGTTAAGCTTCTAGAATTAATTTTAATAATAATTTGCACATCTCGTCGCTGCTTCGCCACCTAACTATAAATAGAATTTATTTTACAAAAGATTTTGATGTATACTATATGCATACATATATTGCTCAACCGATTCATTACCTGTATCGTTCTCAACCATAGATAAAATGAGTTATCAATCTAATATGTTCAGTACAAGTTGGTGAAGGCCGACACCGACCAAGTTGATAATATCCTAGTTTTTGTGAGTACTTTTGATGAATACCTTTTTTCATTTTCAAGAATAGTCTCTTTTATGGGATAAGAGGGCAAAGGAGCAGGCGTGTCACCGAACGAACCGTGGTATTTCACCGGTCGAGCTTGCCCATTTATGCAGCGTACTTCATCTCCTTTAAACCTAAAGCTTTAGTAACGGTGATTTGACTCGTCAAGCCCAACTCAATAGTTGGTCCGATATGACTCAAGTCAATATGGCACTCTCTACGAATGAGTCTTTTTTGTCAGTTTTTCTCAATTTTATTTTACATTTCTTTTCTATTTGTTAATTTTTTACTTGAAGCAAGTGGATTCATGTTGTTATTTTAAAACGATTACTACCGTCATAGATTTTATAATCTCGTAGCGCACGCCTCGACCATTTTATTGAGTACCGTCCGTGTCGTAGCCCAGTTTGTACCGGATAATCCTCTAGAAGCTGATTGAGCTTTGGACTGGAGCACAATGTAGGCTTTGTGATAAAATGTCATTAGCACGGTCATGCGGGCACTGATGTAAATTTACGCCCGTAATGTTAGGAGGTGATGGCAGCATAAAATATAGTGCGGACACTCATATTAATTCTGTTGTACCAAACGGTCACGAAACGTAATAATAAATAATAACGTAATAATACCATACATTGGACATAAGTTACATAGCTATTGATTAAGATAACTTCCAAAAACTCATATATAGGGGTCAAAACTCAGCACCACCGCACTTAGATTTGGTGTGCAGTACAGGATACGGTAGTCGATGGCCTCAGATCAAATCCCCGTTACGAAAATCACATTATGATATGTGTGGCATTATTCTCTGAAAGCGGTTCCATAAACATAAAAAAAAGTATATTAATGTTCGGCACCGCTGAGAAAAAATGTGAGGTAAATTGGGTTAGCCCCATTTACCTAAATTTTTAACATTTTATATGATTCAATTCTAATCGAATAAAATACGTTAAACTTGAATTCTATTTATTTGTGTAAACGAAATGGATATTATACAACATTTATAAATACCGATCTTGTTGCAGTGGTAGAGCCACATAGTTCGTTGTGCGATAGTGCCGACTCGATCGCTAAAATACCACAATCTCTCCGAATATTTCGCGTTTCGTTCGGTGAGAAACCCACCCTCTACGCCCTCCTCTCCTATCTCATGCTGTAAAAGGCTGACAACGCAACTGTAACTCTAACAGCGTTGTAGGGGTCCATGGGCGGTGCTAGTCACTTACCACCATCCTTTTTCGCTCGCTTGCATCCAAAACGACGTGTCAATATTGTTGCGCTTCCACGAGAGAATAGAATAGACTTTATTGTACACCATATGGCGGTCTTATCGCGTACAACGATCTCTTACAGACTGCTACTCCATGAAATATAATAATTTATCCACGTAGAGATTGGTGAGGGTAGTTACATTGCAATACGAATTTATCATTGCATTTGTCATTGGCGAAAAGTCATTGTATATATGGTATACCCGTATACTGACTCGAGACCTCCAAATTAGAAGTGGAGGAAGCTGAGCTAACCTAACGACTTGACTTAAAGCCCTATGACCCCTAGGTGGGGCAGAGGGCGTTCACAGTACGTCGCCATCCCGAACGGTCTTGAGTTTCGCGTTTAATTTCGCTCCAAATCATCCCCACCCGCGTCGCTTCTGCAGTAATAGTCCGTCGCCAAGTCTGCTTAGGACGGCTAAGTTTCCGTTTTCCTTGGGGATTCCGTTCTAGGGCTTGCCTCGGTATCTGGATTCTTTCGGAGCGTGTGGCTGATCCATTGCCACTTGCGACTTTTAATTTGTTGGTCGATCCGAGTCTCACCGCAGCGTTCCCAGAGGTCCAAGTTGGAGATTTTCTCGGGCCAGTAGACTCCGAGAATTCGGCGAAGGCAGCGGTTTATGAAGACCTGCAGTCGACGCGAGATGTCCTTAGTGACCTTCCACGTCTCACATCCGTATAGCAACACAGTTTTTACTTTGGACCGGAATATCGCCAGTTTAAATCTCCGAGTCAGTTTCCGCGATTGCCATACAGGACGAAGCTGCGCGAAGGTCGCTCTTCCCTTGGCGGTCCTTTAAGTGATGTCCTCTTCAGTCCCTCAAGCTTCCGTCACTACACTTCCGAGGTAACCTAACGACAGTGTTGGGCCAATTTCAGCTTTACGAACAATTGAAGGTTAACAATTGACTAATTTGACCAATGTAACCCATTAACTAACAATTAATTAATTTTAACTGTGGAATATATATTATAATTAACAAGTACTTACATACATGATACATTAAGTTCAATTGTTAGTTCTAATTGTTTCATAGAACAACTAAAAAAGCTAGTTGGAATTATTTTAATTATGTGTAACAAATGACATAATTGCAGTTAATATCACTGTTAATATCAATCACCAAGACAATTGACTGATTAATTGATTGATGCTCAACACTGCCAAACGACTAGAACAAAAGCCCGAATTAAAGCCTAACCCAAAAGGTAAGCATACAATGCTCGAAAGTAACACAATACTTACTACGGAAACTAATAATGTTTGGTTTTCTGTAAGATGGGGGTAAATAAATACCACGAAAGGTACACTCAGTCATTCTATTATTCCAGGAAATGCTGTTTGTGCCAGTTTTCAGCTGATTCCGGTTAACACTGGACTGATTATTACATGTTCAGAAACTTAACAATTTATAGGATTAATATCTTTGTGGTGTATGTTTTGTGAATTTAGAATTCAATATTAATTAAATTCCTTTTTTTGACTAATATACCTCAGGTATTTGAGAGTTATTTTATAGAACTTTATAGCTTTTATGTTCATATACTGATACTTGTAATTGTGACATTTTTAATCGTATTCAATAAATACAAATGATGCACATTTATTTCGCGCCATTTCTCGGAACCGGTTTACATCGGCCGATCGATTCATTCATTAATTACTAGTGAAAAGCGCGTACTAACATTTCACGAACTCTATTCGACTTGTTGCGTATCGAGAAATTAAACAAAATTAAGGAATCGGGTGAAATATTTTTTAGTCAGTTAGCCTTTGCAGTTAGCAAAGAGTTTCAGTTGGAATGATAATATGTATTTTTTATCACTCCAATATAATTTGGTTGCGCAAAACACGCCAAATGTAACGTTTTCTTTCATCGACGCTTTCGTTCCTGCGACCGCTTCGAATGGATTAGGCAAGGCATCTGCAATTTGGCGCGATTGCTCGCGTAGTGGATTGAATTCGGGAAATGTAGCTCGATACGGAGGCTGCGTAGTGAGTGAACGGGCACGTAAGAGGGCGGCGCGGCGCGGTGCCGGCATTCGGCAGTGGCGACAGTGCCTCGACCCGCGTCGGAGCGTGGTGGATCGCCGCCGCGCCATTACGTGTTTCCTACTCATACACGAATCTCGCGATGAACCCCGCCACCCCGCCACCCGCCACAGCCATCAAACAACACAAGACCAGACGGAAAATATCCCTGCCATGGCTCCGACAAAGTTCCGTGAGTGCACCACGAGCGGCACTGTCCAGGCAGCACACCATAGACACTCCAAGCTCGTTCCACGCGCGGCTCTTGAAGGTCAACCGGCAACGACAGGTGATACACGGCGAGAGAGAAACAGATGCACCCGCTAACGCCCACCTCCCCCCACCTCCCGATGCGCGCTTGCAACGGAAGCTGCGTACGCAATCCCTTGCGCTTGCACTACTTGCACTTACACCACTCAAATTTATCAATTAATCACCATACGTTGACGACATGTCGAACATGCAACATGTCTCTTGAACTATGCACAAATAGAACCGATGAGTAAAAGAATAAAATATATTAAAGTAATTTACATTACTTTGCTTAAAAACATTCAGTTGTAACAACAGAATCGGTTGAGGAAAATAATAAACCTACTGATAAAATATACATTTTATTTCACCGCTCCTAAGTGTTTGTACGCTCCGCTTTTGTGCCAATAAAAAGGTACGAATAAAAATTGTGTATATAAATTATTAATTGATTAAATGAATATTTATTATGTACCTAAACTGTTATTTTTTTTTGTAAGAACAATTCCCAATACATATCACGATTCTGCACGATTATTAATGGAATGGCTAGAGGTATCCTCACGAGCTCCTACTATAATATATTGACAAAAAGATCATTTTTTAGTTCCGAGTAGCAGTTTTAAAACTAACGTTGTGCAACCGTAAAATTGTCACATATTAGTGTTACCCAGTTCTCCATTAATGGCCTCAAAAAACTTATAAAATCTAAAAGCTTTGTAAAGCTTTGCACTTTCATACAGAAATTCAATTAAATTCAACGCTTTCATAGAGTGGAACCAATAACTAAAATACAGAGCAGTAAAAAAAGAGAAAATAGTGGAGCCTGATTGATAAAAGGCATATTCAATTTGGTTTGGCTGTATACATTGAAGCTACCGGTGAAAATGGCAAAGTAAGTTGTACTGCAAAAACTTTGGGGATTTACAAAAACAATTTTGTTTTATCGATTGTGGTTGTTTTCAAGTTAAACAACACAACGTTCACGCCTTGGCATTCGCGGGATAGGCAGAAAGATAGTCAGACATAGTCTACACGCCTTCGTACGTATATTTGACATTACTGTGTGTGCTTGTTTTGCTTTGCTTTTCTTTTCTTTTCGTAGCTTATTACACTAACACCTTTTTGTTTTACACTCAATCTTTCCAATTTTGTTTAGCATTTCATCACTCTCTCAAACACTGTGTTGTCAATAACTAGTCAGTCACTAAATATGAGTATGGAAAATGAGCTATCAATATCTGGATGAATGATGCTCATTTTGTTAATATATATATGCAACAACGTGGTTGTTATTGTGTTAGTTTTAAGGGTGGCGACACCCTCAGTGTCAACAATTAATTGTTTTCCTCGTGTCATTACACTCGTTTTCAGTCAAAGCAAATTTAACTCTATATCATTACGTAGGTGATTCGCTTCGGTATATAATTAATATGTTGGTTTGCTATTTTGTTGTATAAATCAAGTAAAAATATAACTATATTTAAGACTAACACAGAATGTTTCCTATTACTTTATAAGTTATTCAAATTATTTGATGCGCCGCATATCAGTATGTGCATGAATTTTGATAGCTACCATTATTTTCAACTTGGTAGAATAATTATATCATTTTGTTTTTGGCTTAAACGGCTTTTTAATTTTGAAAACGGTATTAGTAAGCCTTAAATCATCATATAATGTTTGATCGCATCTAAGCGGTAAGAATTGTCAATATTTTTCATAATCACAATTATATTTCAATCAATTAATAAAAAAAAAAACTTTGCTCTTCTGTTAAACTTTCACACCTAAACTACTTAACAGATTATCATATTATTTTTAAAAGTGCAGAAAAGGGGAAAAGTATATAATAGGCCAAATGTTATATATACTAGGGAGACGACACCATAAAAGGGCCGACACTATCCTAATTTCAGGATGCCCACACTGTGCCGGGAGTGCAGTGATGTGGACTGGAGTGAAGTTTAATATGCTCGAATGCTAAAAGTAGAATCACTTTGTATTCGTTTAGAAGTTTATACGCACAATTATTATTATTATAATGATTTATTCCATTGATCAATTTAGTATCCTATTTTAAGGATATGAATTACTTTAAAATGAGCTCTCGGTGGCGCAGTGGTCGAGCACACGGCTTCTGATCCAGAGGTCCGGGTTCGATTCCTGACACTGGCTCACACCAATGACTTTTCGAATTTGTTTTCGGAAGTTATGTGTGATAAATATCGATGACTGAAAAATTTGTGCCAGGTATGGCAATAGGTTCGCCACCTATTCCATTTGGGACGTAAACATAACGGCGAGACGAGGCTTAACAGCCGCTGCCTATACACCTTCGGGTAACAAAAGGCGTTAAGTTATGTTATGTTAAAATGAGCGCTTTTGAATAAGTTCCTCGTCGGGGATCGGATTTATTGGTGGTAAGGAAAGGTTTATATGAGGTGTATCAGTTTATTGCTGAAAACAATTGCAGGCGTTTCAGAAGACTCATGATCTGAACGGAAATACTTCGTTGTCTATGAAAGTTAAAGAAGACTATTACGATTTCATTCCTTAAAAAAACATTCTCCTGATTTATTGTGATTCTAGATGACATCCAGGATCTCGATATAGTTTCCGGACAATGAAATTATGGCTATCCCGCTATTTTTGGAGTACATAAAGAGCGAGGATTCAGAATTAATCTTTTTCCAGTACCTGAATCATTTATCTCTACATATAATTGCTAGAGGGTTTTTTTATGGGATTGGGTCGCAAACGAGTTGGCATGTCTCCTGATGGTAAGCAACCAACGCCACCCATAGTCACCTGTAATACAGACAGTGTTACAGTTGCGTTACCGGTCTTGAAAATGCTACAGGGAAGGGGTTGGAAGTGGGATGGAGAGGGGATGGGCCTCCGGATACCTCTCTCACCGCACGGATCGCGAAATTTCTCGCCGATATTCTGAGAGGACGTGGTATTACACCGATAGAGCTGACTGCATCGTGAAAAACTACTGTATCGTCTTCAATATGGTCGTCACCTATGAATTTGTAGAGGATCTCTGAAAATATAGGCTATACAAGAAACAAAACTACTCAACCTATTTACGTCTTAAGATTTACCGGTGACGTTTTAATTTCACAGTTCTATAAAACCTTTACTTAACTTTAACACAAGCTTTAACAAACTTCGGGAACGGGAACAATTTTATCAGTCATCAATATTTAACACTTGGATACACTAATTTGCAAACCTTATATCTCCACTTTTGCAAGAAAATGATTTTTTTTTGTGCCAAAAGAAACTAGACATTATCTAGTTTCTGTTGGTATCAAAATTTCATTTTCGTGAAAAAGTGGAGTTATTAGTTTGTAAATTAGTATATCGACTTCCGAAAAAATATGAGTGTAAGCTATTCAGAAGCGAGGTTCTATGGTACCCCAGATGACATTAAATAGACTGTGTTAATATGATGTTTTTCTTAAAAAAAAGGCAAAATCGCAATTAAAAAGGCGACAATTGCAGAGCTGCAGACAACAAATAATGTACAAATAACATGATATATAAAGTGGATGGACAGTAATATTTTCTAACACTTATAAAAGGTGCAAGATGATATTCTCTGTTATAGATATGTAATCAACTATGACTGGCGCTTTAGTAGTTATTTCTATGCACGAGACGTCAAATGTCCATTAAAGCTATTGAAATTTATTTATTAAAACGTACATTATTGTATTTTGTTACGATGATAACGTCTTAGTTAGCTTGGCCACAATAGCTTGATGGTCAACGGTTGCCTCTAAACACCTATCTGCGCTAGACAGTATATCGATCGATTGATTTATTACTCTGTATTTAGCTGAACACACGTTTTACACACCCGGCACCCGTTCTATCTTTAATTCACAATCATTCGTTGGTCGGCGACCTCAGTCACGCGACAACTTGTCGAAATTGTCGCCACCTGTGTTGCCGTGGAATTGTTTTGAAGCGGGAATTCCGCTTCACAAACGGTGTGGTGAAACACTAGACTCGAAGCAAGGCACAAAAAACACAAAAAAAAAGGTACACGCTACTGGGGATAACCAGAGGTGACGTAAAGCAAAACAAATTATATGAAATCTTAAATCAATTCACAGACATTTCGATATCGATGATCAATTTTGCTTTCGATAGATGTCTAATTTAATACATTATCGTAGTCTTGTATAGCCAATCAGGTAAATTTACTTCATATTATGTAATTTGTGTTTTTGAATATTCTGTAATAAATTGGCTGTATTGTGGGTGTACGACCTAATATTATATCCATCTATAGAGAGGGTAATGCTGTGTACTTCGATAATAGAATGAAATATTCATCATGAGCCTTTCGAAGTCCACTGGATATAGTTGGACTTCCTCATAGAACGCCACAACTTACGGTCCTGTGCTACTCGCAACCATTAGCCCACCTAGCCCGCCTACTCCGCGTCGACCGGTTCGTGGCCGCCACTGGAGAACCCTACCCCACCAGCTGTCGGTTCGTCCAGCATGCCATAGGTATGCCATAGGCATACTTTATGCTGCTAACTTCATAAAGTTAACACGGTGAAGTGGAGATGTGCAGGCTTAACAACGTAACAACTTAACCCATAGGTTATGTCGGTCCCGAATTATGTAATGAAAGATTATTAATGAAAAAATCTGGGATTTTTTAAATTTTCCCAATTCCCAACTGTTTAAAAATTCCCAACTGTTTAATAAATCTCAATAAGTGGACAAAATACACGAGGAAAATAAACGAATAGTCAAAAGTTATTGGCCTCAAAAATCCACGCGCGTGCATGAAAAGAGTTATCAAAGTCAACGAAGCGAGTAAGAATCGTGCCTTATTACAAGGGACAGGAAGTTTTGTGTGTATTGGCCACTAGCTACGCCTTCGCGTATCAGGGCTACGAATTTTTGAAAATATGCTATTAAAATTTGGATTTATTGAATGTTACAGTGATTTATTATTATGTTTGCACTATATTTTGTTTCAATGTTTTGCCTCGCATTAAAGTGAGTCGGATCAATACTTTTAAAATTTTAACACCAAGCCTTACGAGTATCGGGCATAGAGTTGACGTCATTTATCGACTTTTTACAAAGCTATTAAATTGGCAGCTAGTTAATATCGGAACTGTGCTAATGTTTACTTTCATTAATAACAAATGATGTCGGGCAACTGTTCCATCCATGTCACCTGGACACATGTCATCTGATCCAGCTCAATGTCGCCAACGGGTGACCACAAAACCTTTAACCATATTACGGTATTATAATGTCGGTGGTCCAGTGTTCGAGCACTCCGCTTCTGAACTATGAAGTCATGGGTTGGAATCCGGGCTCACACTAATGACGTTTCCAAATTCGAAAGTTATGTGTTATAAATATCGATGACTGAAAACTTTGTGCCCGGTGTAAGGCAATAGGTTCGCCACCTATTCCATTTAGGACGTACTCATAACGGCGAGTCGCGGCTGAACAGCCGCTAGCTACAGCCTCGGATAGAATGTTGTGTGTTTAAAAAGAAAGGTTAATAGGTATAAGAGAAACGTGTAATAATAATGTTGTTAAGAACATCCATGAACCATGGTGACCAACCATCCAGCCAGCAGGCTTAAATAATAAGACTTAGAAGAAAATACATAGTTTTATAAATTATCATTTTATCACAAATGAATATTATACCCATTTTATCACAATGACATTATTAAAGATTATAAAAAAAAAAGCTAGTTGACCCTAAAATGGTCATCGTGAGTTATCCCGAAGAGATAGACATATGACATCGCGGACTTTTTTGAAGACCTCTTGAAGGTTTTGATCTGCCAGTTCACGGGTTCAGCCACGTTTGTAATTAAAGCTAAATCTATCTTTTATCTTTTTTATTTTCCACAGTATAAATTAATTACACAAACTAACTACCCCGTTGACACCCTCTATCTATTAAAAAACCGCATCAATATCCGTTGCGCGGTTTCAAAGATCTAAGCATATAAGAGGACAGACAGAGAAAAGCGACTTGGTTTTATACTGTCTAATTATATATTAATTATAACATTATATAATATTGTTGATAATTAAATTCCATTGGTATTAAAATAAAAACAATAATTTTAATGAAACAAAATCTACTAGAAAAGGCGTGAAGTTATACAGAACAAAATATTTATATGTACTTATTTATTTACGTGTTTTATACAATATAGTTTTATTTGTTTCAGGCCGGCCCTGAAATGACATGGGTCGTAGCTGAACACACCGCTGCGGGCACGGGAGAACTTTCCGTATTAAAGGGCCAGCAAGTTGAAGTAATTGAATCGTGCCAGGGTCGCGCTGATTGGTGGGTGGTGCGCGTACCTGGAGACCCACCGCTAGAAGGTGCAGTGCCCGCGCACGTGCTTAAACCGCAACCTCTCCATCATCAAAATCAAAAGACCTCACCAACACGCAGACCCCTTAGTCAGCCTTGTGAAGAACCCCTAGGTAAGTTGTGGATTAAGCAATAGTTTAGATAAGTTTAAATCTTCGTTAGGAAGCAGATAAATTTGTACACACCATAAGAGGGAGGGAGCTTTGGCAGTGGACAGAAAACGACTGATGATGATGATAATTATCATGAAATAATTGAAAAAATAATTCTACTTTGTCTTAAAATGATAAATCGGCTCATAACACAAGAAGTGGTCTGTTATTCTTTATTTTAATTAATTAGTTATTTTTATTCAGGACTAGCTGACCTGGTAAACTTTGTTTCGCTTCGGAAGCAATAAATAAAAAAAAGGTTTTTGTAAAAAGAGTATCCTAAGTTACTTCTTACTGCACCAGCTATGCCAATAAAACTTTCAAACCATTTCAGCGATTACCCGGAACAAACAATCAGACAGATGGACAAAAAATGTAAAACATATTATTTTGGTGACGTATCATGTAGGTATACATACATAACTTCATTCCAAATCCCTTGCGCAGTAGGCAGAGAGAACAGAGCGCCATAAGGTACGACTTTTACACGCCTCACTCGCTTCGTTGACTTTCATAACTCTTTTCATGCACACGCGTCGATTTTTAAGGCTGTATCGTATGTGTATATTTATATTTTAAGTATATATGGGTTTTTTGTAATCGTTCATTATGAAACTGATTACAGCAAGTCAAGTCAATCAGGTTCAAGTAGCTGACGGATATAAAAATGTTTTACTAAAATTTCTGTACGGGGAAATTACCTTGAAATTACACAAACACCCTCCCTACCCACCTTCTATCGGGTCGTACTCGTCAATTACAATTAGCTGTTCATTGGTATTAGTTCGTTAAAAACTTTTAGTTGTCCGTTATTCAGAAACTATGCTTAAATTAATCCATCAATATATTCATAATAGTTAGTCGCAAATAATTTCATGAATATATATTCATTCCAGTATGGAATATGCCGTTATTAAAACGTATTTAATGAAATCCTTGTGTAAATTCCCCAAGTTCTTGTGTATTAATAATATTATAACTACATTTACGTATCCGCCCACATATTATTATAACAGTGAATCAGAGTTGATTGTAAGCAAAGGGTTGGTGCTCTTCTTCATTTTTCTGGTTGTTGCGAGGGCGATGATCGGCGGGCGGAGCGCGCAATGCCTCACCTGAATACTAACATTTCTGTGAACAACATAGATGTTTCTATAGAGTTTGCTTATGCCTGATATTTGGCCCGTCTATTAAACAGGACGCGAGTAAAATATATCTTTATATCTAAAATATAAAATTAATGTTTTTCCCCATGGTCAAATTATATGTGTTGGCATGTTCACGGGTCGTAAGACCAACTGCTTTGTTTGTTTTTTGCGCCTGATAATAAAACTGCAACCTATGCACCAAAATACAGGAACAATAATGAATGATTAATGAAAATATATTTGTATTTTCTAATAAACAATTTAATTTAATAGACACTGCTCGATAATCAAAATCATAAATAACAAAATCTGCTGATTTATTGCCTGTAATTAATAAATAACGAAAGATGTAGAGAGGGGACAATTGTGCCTCGAACACTGGAGTTATTTTCTACGCCCACGTGTCAAAAAGTCTGTGTCTGTTTATAATATTTCCATACAAATAATTTTGACATGCATCGATATTTCTGGCAAATTTCTTCGCAACCCTCGCATTGGGGACGACATGGCGACGTCATAAATTAGCTTTGTACCTGAATGATTAGACGTTGTGCCCTGATTGAACTTATCTAAAATACATGTATGTACTTTCTATACACAAATAAGTAAATGAAATTGAGTGGATGTTATATCAAAATAACTAATGTCTAGTTAATGAACGTGATTGTATTCACGATACATACTTAATTAGATACAATAAATAGATAAATAAATAAGGTTATAGAATCAGGTGGCATATTATGAGATCTTAATTCTAGCTATCTTGCTCGCTGCCTAGCAAATTCGTATTTCCAACGACTAATTTTAGCTAGTCTAGACTGACTAAATGCAATTTGTGGTTGATAAATAGAATTTAGAGTGAATTTGACAGTGACTACTACTCGTCACCGATTAGCTGAAATTAGTCTTGGAAAGTACATATTTGCAAGGCAGCGCGCACGTTGGCTGGAATTAAGAGTTCATAATACGCCAGAAGGAGTAACTACTCCTCACCCTTGCCCGCTTCTTCGAATTGCACAACTCTTGTCATATACCCTCGTCGGTTTTTTTGGTCACGGATACCTATAGTTAGTTTTTATTCACGCAACCTACAGTGTGTATTATGAAATGATTAATTAAATCATGAAATTTTTTGAAAGAAAATAACCGTCGAAAATATAACATAACTTCACGCCTTTTCTGCCTGAAGGTGTTGGCAGCGGCTAATAAGCCTCGTCTCGAATAGGTGGCGAACCTATAGCCATATCGGGGGCAAAGTTTTCAGTCATCGACATTTATTTATCACACATAACACCGTAGAAAATATGTCGTATATTATGAATGTTTGTATCTTTATATCCAGCAATCGGGACCAGATTGACACACATGGACGTGTATTGTGTGTACTCAGTAATACGACACCCAATAGCACTTGAGTTAAGGTGTTTGTTATGGGTTGGCGTCATGTACTCGTAGGTACAATCTGACCGACGCTGCCTACGCATCGATATCACTGATAACTATCGAACGTCACATCTACAACCAATAGTTTTGTATAATTGTAAATCAGATCCAAATCACAATAGCCGAGTACCCTCCTTCTGAATCGAAAAGCAAAGGGGTCGAATCCGTGCTAACGTGCTAGTGATTTCGGAATACGTTTACTTGAATTAATAGACATCAATGACTGACAACATTGTTTCCGGTGGTCATCCGGTGACCATCTGAAACGTAAAAACTCGCGAGGTGAGGCTTAACAGCCGCTGCGTACACGTTACGCGATACAAAAAGGCGTGAAGTTATAGAAAACATATCACTACTTACATATCTACCTGTATCTAACTAATAAGTATCAAAAGAAGAGTTAAGTCTCGGTGTTCCAGTGGTCGAGCACCCCGCTTCTGGATCAAGAAGTCGCGGGTTTGAATCCTGGCAAGTCATTGGTATGACCAATGACTTTTCGAAATTATTTTCGGAAGTTATGTGTGATTATTACATATGACTGAAAAAAAACTTTGGCCCGTTATGGCAAAAGGTTTGCCACCCCTTCAATTTGGGACGTAAATATAACGGGGAGACGAGGCTTAACAGCTGCTGCCTACGTCTTCGGGTAGAAAAAGGCGTGAAGTTATGTAGTACCAAAAGAAAATTAGGAAATATATTAAATGAATGTATTATGACACAACGTTTTCATTAAATCTTGTGGAGAAATTTTTCGTATATAATTTATCGTATTATATGTGTTCACTTTGCTTTGAGTTTTAAAGCTTTGTCGAGTACCAATGTAATTAGCAACAGAACAGACCTCAACTAGTAGACATATACGGTTTTCATCAGTTCCGTTTTCAATAACTATTGAAAACGGAACTGATGAAAACCGTATATGTTACAATGTGTATTACTTAGGGTAAAAGCCGGATAGTTGCTCCACTTTACGAAAAAGCTTTTGATATATACGCGAGTAAGATATACACTTCCCGAAAATTATTTGCCTATGGACAACAGCAACATATGTGTTGCTCAAAAAATACTCAAAAAATAATATGACGTCATTCACTATATGTAGTGAATGACGTCATATTATTTTTTGAGTTACAATTAACAAGTCCTTTCATTTGATACCCATATTGTAGAAATGTATTAAAAAAGCTGTTCCTCTATCTTGGATGATCCGCCATATTGGATTTAGACGTCACATTATTTTTTCACTTACTCTCAATGAGCCCTTTCATTTGATATCCATATTGAACAGAAGCTTAAAATATGTTTTCCTCCATCTTGGATATGCCACCATATTGGATTTAGAATGACGTCATATTATTTTTTGAGTTACACTCAATAAGCCCTTTCATTTGATACCCATATTGCAGAAATGCATTCAAAATATCCATTCCTTCATCTTGGGTGGTCCGCCATATTGGATATAGAATAATGTCAATATCAAATCATGCATTGTCATCCAAAGTAAACGTGTATACAAAATTTCAGCTCAATCGGTTGAAGATATCTATATCAAAATTGAGTTGCAAGATTCCACCGAACTTACATAGTATGTATGTAAGTTCGGTGGAATCTTGCAACTCAATTTGCAAGTTAAATAAAAGCTTTTAAAAAAATGCTCTAGGGATCCTGTACTAATATTATTTTTCCTAATGGGCGGAAAAGCAACATTGACATTATTTCAAAACATAGTATTCAAATAAGAAACTTAAAACGCAGCTTTAAGTACTAAACGAACGTTATAAGTCGCAGAAAAACGAAACATTATTAATTAATTTTAAAAAAAAATCTTACGTATGCCATTGGAACTAGAATTTTTAACAATGGTGACGAGCTGCACCTTTTATAATATTTTCCATATGTATTGTAACGTAGTAATGTAAATGACTCTTGGACAATTCAATAGTATTATGAAAAAAAAAGTCGAGGACATTGTTAAATTGAAGTTTGTGTTACATTAAGGTTGCACTAGGTATTGTTTTTTGTAAACTTGGTTATCAAGACTAGGTTGACCATTACTGATTGAGCAAATAGTGAAATCTTAAAGGTTAGGCTGTTATTGTAACATAACATAACTTCACACCTTTTGTTACACGAAGGTGTAGGCAGCGGCTGTTAAGCCTCGTCTCGCCCTTATGTTTAAGTCCCAAATGAAATAGGTGGCGAACCTATTGCCATACCGGGCACAAAGTTTTCCAGTCATCGATATTTATCACACTTAACTTCCGAAAACAATTTCGAAAAGTCATTGGTGTGAGCCAGTGTCAGGATTCGCGAACCCCGACCTCTGGATCAGAAGCTGTGTGTTCGACCACTGGACTACCGAGACTAAACCGTTATTGTAACTGTAAACTGAAGCAGTGTAAACTAATAAAATTTTACGTAAAATTGGGACCACGGGGACCGGTGACCGGGCACGGTAAGGCCCGTGTTCGCGAAGAGATGATTAAATCTTATTCAGCCGATTACGCCGTAAACGGGTCTTTAACAATATTTTCCTGTTCACCAAGCACTTAACATTGATTAAGTGCTGTAATCGATCGATTATCTTAATGTACCTCAATGACCTCGTTTAACCGGCGGTTATTGTAAACAAATGTGACATAAATAAAGTAAGGTGAAGGATCTAATAATAGACACACAGACCAAGAGTCATAAGTAAAAAATCATATCAATATTCTCAAGAATGCGTAGTAGAAGTATCTAAAATAAATTCTTAGAATTTTGAGAAGGTATAGGAAAATCTAAAATCACCATTGATATACATTTAGGATCTAGTTGTCTATTCCTAGTGATGACACAGACACTACCCAGCATTAGATATCCAGTCGTTGACATTGTTTTTTTGTCATGTCATATATATAATTATGGCAAATTTAAACAGTATTTAGGAGACGAATAAATGAAATCCCGTTTAATTAAATTTATTTAAAACTTAACTAGTTTAACAATATAACCATTCCTTATTCAGTTTATAACTTTAAAACCATCGAAAAACTATAATATCCATCGCTGGTTTATAGTGCGTTATTCGAACCTCTACCCTAAATAAAATATAATGGAAGTCGCTATAAATTACATTTTAGATGATAATAATGTTTTATACGATTTTAAATACTCGTAAGCGAATTATACGGGCACCGCGTTTATTCCAAATACGACGAAATTATTTCTAAAATATGACGAGAAAGCAAAATAATAAAACGCATTTCAGACGTTGCCATGACAACAGCGATCAACATAATAAAACATAATGCTAATAAATAACTAAGGTGTTTATGGTCATAACACGGAGCACATTTTGTAGTATAATATTATTATCCTAATATTTTTGGATGTCGCTCGGATGTAAGCGAATGTATACAAATTGCACACATTTTACTTTATGTTACTAATTAGCATTATACTACTCATTCTTGTACTATTCATTCGTTCTAATTATAACAGATTACGTAGCAGTCCCCATTTTATTTTTGGTGAACAGCGTTAATTTTATAGGCCCGATTACATTTAAAGCTCTATTTAGCTAACACATCATTATGTCATAGTTGGCGAACTCCAACCTAAGAATCGCCGGGCTCGATTTGCAATCCCTAGCTCACATACATGTGAATACTTACCACAATACATACTTTCATATATATTTTCGAGATCCGAGCTTAGCGCAAATATGCTGCAGCGAATTCAAATGCATATTTGGAATGTTGCATATAAAACATATTCAATATGAGAAAAGCCTTTGAAAATGTATTTTCCTCGGAGTTTTGCTCGGTGTAAGAAAGAAGGTATCGCAATGTTATTTCAGCACAGCACAGTGCTGTTTTACAGTGGTAGAGCCAAGCAGTTCGCTGCATGAATGGGCGGCTCGACAGGTGAAATACCACGACCTCTCAGAAGATCGACGTAAAGTGGTTCACGCCGCGTTTCGTTCGATGAGAGCGGTACCCGGAGGCCCACCACCTTCCCCATCCTTTTATCGCTTAAAGGTTGGCAACGCAACAGTAACGCTATATGTATTACTGGTGTCCATGGGTTGGTTACTTAGCATCAGGTGACACGCCTACTCGTTAGCTCTCCTGTCCCATAAAAAAAAAATACAGCGGGCCTATTATGAGTTCTTAATTCCAGTCAGTAATTACGCGTTGCCTTGCAATTTCGTATTTCCAACTACTAATAATTTCAGCTAGTCAGTGAATTTGACAGTGACTACTCGTCATGATGTAAAAAAATGCCCATAAATCCTGGACAACAAGTGTACGCTTTCGAAGGAATTGTAGGCACACTCAGTTAAAATATAAAAAAAAACAATGGGTGGCGAACCTTTTGGCATAGAACTGGTATAAAATTGCACTCCTCGATATTTATCACTATCACACTCAACTTCCTAAAATAATTCCGAGATATCATTGTTACCGGAATTATTTCGTTACCTGTATTATCTAAGCCAACAAAAAACATGCTTTTATCCCAGGGAAAAGGGCGGAGTTACACGGGGACAAACATGCATTTTTTTAATTCGATTAAATGGCTTCTGTTCTACATAACCCGATATTGAAATTGAAGAGAATCGGGAATAAATACGAAATATAATATATACAATACTAAATACATTTATAAGAGGCTTTATTTAAAGCGAATATAGTTCTGTACAAATCAGTGGATCTTATATTGATTATAGTAGATGTATTGATTGCGTAAGACTCTTATGAGAGACAGAGTAAATACGTCAAAAACCAAACCTATGCCTAACTAACGTCGTTTTTTTTTTTAAATTCAAACCTATCCACGCAAACGAAGTTACGGAGCCGTTATAAGAAATAGGTTGGTACGGTAGGCGGAGCGTGGTCCTCGTAAAGACACTCCTCCTCTTTCGTAACCATCATGTACCTAGACTTGTACAAACTAATAGCTGAGTCTAGTATACAAATTCTCGCGATGCGAACTTAGTACTAATATGATGCTTCGTATTCAGTTGCATATATAGTCGCATGCATTTTATATGTAGCTCCATCTATTCCATACAAGAATCCGTTGAAAAGAGAAATAGTTTGTTGGTATAGAGACGTTAGTGTTGCATGGCGCACAAGCGGATTAAAATATATTTTTGTCACAGTTTTACTCGAAATATGAAAGATGGTGCAGCATTGATATATTATTTGGGCAGAGGTGTAAAAAAAAAGTGTCTATAGTCTACTTGAACACTATTCGTAGAATTTCCGGGGAGTCGGGAAGGTATGAACAAAAAAAATCCCTCCGCAAATCATTCCAGGCACCATCCTTTTTAATTCATTTATTTGTACTAATAATTTCAGTTTAATACTGAATACTAATTGACTTGGTGATTTAATGTTCACACATTCGACGTGGTATGTTCTACTTCAACATCTTTGTTGAGGAGCTTCGACTTACTTGTAACTTATATTAGACCGAACGTCTTCTGACAACACTTTAAGTTTCAAAGGTTAACATGTCACCTAAATTTCGGTGACAATGTTATACAATTGCATTGTAAAGTTGGTCTGACGGAGTAATCAGACGATACATAACTTCACGCCAAATCCCTTGCGGGGTAGTAAAAACTTTCTAAATCGGCATTAGCAATTAACGTTATCTATATGTTATTTTCTTTATTGTATCTTTACGCCGCAAGTGTTACCTACACCGGCATTTATGACACAACTAGTCAAATGCAAATAGATGGCGAATCCTATCGCCATACATGGAATATAATTACGTAGATAAATAAATAACTGTATGTCGGCTTCTATTGCGCTAATGAAGACCCCTTAAAGTAGGTACTTTTAGAGGTCTTGTTCGATATGTCCAAGGTATGGCTATGGCCTTATTAGAATTATAAACTAGATATCTAACGGAATATCGTATCAATCATAATGAGGTATATATTGGTGGCAGATGAGGCACACATTTCTGAAAAATCGGTTCAGCTATTGCAGAGATTACCCGGAACAAACAGACAGACAGACAAAATTGGAATAATATTATTTTAATATATGTACCGTATACATCATATCATATGAATGTAGTAGAAAGCCATTATTTCACTATTAAAAACAGACACTTCAATTATTATCTATATATATGTTTAAACAATAAATAGTATTGTGCTCAAAACTAGATACATATTAGAGCAACCTGTCACAAAGAAAGAAGGTCTACCAACATTCAATTTATCAAATTCCACTAAAAAAACCAATTCAATTAACTAAACAAAAAGGGTTTAAAACACGTCGAAATACTAAGAACTCTCATTTTGGGGCTTGAGAAAGTAATAATAATAGTTTAATATCCCATCCCATCCTACATTAATTTCCAGTTGTAGTGGCCAGTTTAATATCCTCCTGACAACAAACATTCCTCGTAAACACGGCCGTGTATTAAATTTAACATGTAACCAATCAATTACGTATGTTGCAAGTGGAAATTTCTCTATTTACCAACCCTTAGTGCACACGTAGGTACACTATGTTTTAGAGCATCGTTCTACCTTATATAATTTGTATTCTAGCCGAAGCCATTTGCTTACCGGCTGGAGTTCCAACATACGTGGGCAAATCACATTAAAATTATCGTCGTATTACTGATGTTTAAACACATTTTGTGCTCATAATATATTTATGTTCTATATATGTATATATTTACTTACACATAAAATACCTTCACACCCCAAGTCCTCTTGCGGAGTAAACAGAAAGAACAGAGTCACATAAGGCACGATCTTTATACACCTTACTCATCACTCGCTTCTTTGACTTTCATAACTCTTGTCGTACACGCTCGGTAGTTTTTAAGGCTCCTGACATCACCTTCCTGAAGCACTCCCCCTCGTTTCGGGAGTGGAAAGGCCGTGAACGCAACTGTAACTCTATCCATGTGGCAAGTATCTATGGGCGGCGGTGGTTGCTCGTTTATCCACGTATTTAATAAATAACAAAATGGCCGACCTCGACTCGTAATCCTTCCGTAATTTTGCTCTTTAATCCATGTATGAATTAGTCAATCTCACATTCTCCATTTTTTATACAATTACAGAGTATACGACTGACAAATATATACAAATATTTATGTATTATATTTATATATTATTATGTATAACCGTTGCAACTATTCCTTGAGAAACTCTTATTTCGTTTTCTTTATTCAAATTTCACCGGGAACCGAGAGCGAAGGCTTTAGACGTTCGATAAACGATAAAAATAGTGTTCGTTTCGCTTGCTTTTGTGATAGTTGCTTTGTAAAACTGTCCGATTATAGTTATAATAATACGCAATTATTTTCGGACTGCACAGACAGATATAGGACCTACTGGGGACACATGTACCTACCTAGATTTTTACAAACAAACTTTGAATGAAATCAAATTTGATTAACAAACTACGGTAGTATAATCAGAGTGGGACAAGACTATCCTTGCTCCGTCAGAGGGTGTTGTTTAACTTACTTGTTATGCAACACCATTAACGTCACCTGCCTGAAATACTGTCACTGCGGTCTACATTCGGAAAACGGTTTTTTGTTTGTTTCAATTTTTTTTATTTGTAGCGGAAATTCCTGAAATTCTTATGCACACTTCTACTTTGGCGTTTATGATATTTTTATGGGCTACTTGTTGACTGTATCTGCGGTCGGGTAAACTCTAAATGATATACATACATGTTTCACCTAACCTAGCTTTCTCTCAATAGGCAAGTAATATTGAAATAACTGGAAGCTGTTTATTTGGTTTAAAGTTTCATTTTATAATTTTACGTCACTATCATTATTCTTTCAAACGTGTAATTGTAACGAAAAGCTTATTGATTAAGTATAATAACGACTTCAATTCTCGGTGGTCCAGTGGTCGCGCACCGCGCTTTTGAATCAAGATGTCGCGGATTCGAATCCTGGCTTCGGAAACTCGATTCGTAACACTTTGGGCAAAATAAATTGTGCTTCGTGGTCTTGGATTATGTATAGTTATTATAACATAACATAACCTCACGCCTTTTTATACCCGAAGGTGTAAGCAGTAGCTGTTAAGCCTCGGTGGGGAACCTATTGCCATACCGGGCACAAAGTTTTCAGTCATCGATATTTATCACACATAACTTCCGAAAACAATTTCGAAATGTCATTGGTGTGAGCCAGTGTCTGGAATCAAACCCGGACCTCTGGATTAGAATCCGTGTGCTCGACCACTGCGCCACCGAGACTCCTTTATATAGACCAGTCAAAGCTCGTTTGGTCGCCGCGAAAACTAATTGTAAATCCCAATTCCAGCAATGAAATGTAATTACATTCGTGACATATACACGGTAGCCTTAGTTTTTAATTTAGCTTCTGTTATTTTTGAATGGAATACCTGTCTCTTGCCCTCCCGCCACTCCACTCCCACTCTCTCTCTATCTCTCTCTAAAAGTAGAAGCTTTATTGAAATCTGCTTTATTACTTTTGGGAGATAATAGATTACTGCGAAAGAGGTAATAACAACAACTCTTTATTAAATTAGTTTTCACTTTATATAGAATTTTTAAATATTATTTATAATTGCAATTGAATATTTGTTTTGATGTATTGTGGCTTAAATTATTTATAGGTACTTTATTGACGCGATCTGGGGATGCGGAGGTCACCAGGAGATTGAACATTTGAGAGCTTCCTGTCCTTAAAATAAATGTCTTTTCATCATCACCATCCTTCTGTTTTTAAACTTTAACAAAAACAGTAGGATGTTGGAGCTGTGGTCGGCCACGACACACTTTCATGACGAAATTTGACGGACCCTAGAAGGTGGTGTCAGGACATTTAAAAATCAATGACCGTGTATGCTATTAGTAAAAGTTATGAAAATCAATCTCTGCCTACCCCGCAAGGGGCTTAGCGTGAAGTTATTTATCTATGTATATTGTATATATCTATTTATGTCCGTATCTTGGTTTATTATTTTAATTACTGTAAACACTTCTAATAATACTGGAGGTTTTTCCCGACCCGTCCAAAACATATATTATAAATTTGACATTAAGTTTTAATGAAGCTTGTATTCGTCCTTTTTGCTTTTTTCGTTTTATTTTATTTTTCCCAGTCTTGAATATTTTTAAGATTAGATATTATTAATACGGTCAAAGATTGTGTGAGAAATTTTAACGTCCTTATGTACCTATTTCTCTCGAAAGTTTTTATGGGATCTTTACACATTATATACGGATTTAGTGAATCTTGGTCAGTAACACAGTAAGATACAACGCTCGTTCTCGTTATAAAAAGCTGACCCAGCGAACAGCGTAGGTTCTATTTGCCACCCTATTAACTGGATAGGTATGCTGTCGCCGTCGTTTTATAAGAAATTCCAAGAGCGTTTACAGATATTCAAAAATCTATGCATTAACTAGAGGAAATAAATTAATCGCGGTTACTAATATATTATGTTTAAGTGGCGTTATTATTATCATCGTTAAAAATTACTATTCTACTTGTTAGAATTTGATAAATACACGAACATAAAAAACCTTACATTTAACGCAATCCGATTAATAGATAGTTTTAATCAATCAACTTTGATATTTTATTTTTGTAAACAATTATATATAACTACCAGACCTGGCGAACTGTCCTCCGCATATAAGAAAATTTAATAGCGTTTACAATTAAAGTTCTAAATCTCGAAAATTATGACTTTTTCGTTACTACATTATACGTGAATTATACTTAGTCTGGCCATAAATACTGTTACAACTAAAAAAATATTACATTTGAATTTGGAATCTGTCATTTTTATACGATTGTTCATTGTGTTTTCTCGTTCTGGCGCCAATACATTGTACAATATTTTGCGATATTAAAATGGAGTGGGGTGATAAAGAGAACCGAATCGCTGTGATTGCATTACACAAAGTAGGTATGGAGCCAAATGCAATTTTTAAAACTCTCCATACACTTGGTATTAGTCAAATGTCTGTGTACCGGGCTATTAATAGGTACAATGACACCTCCTCTGTTTGTGACAGAAAAAGACCTGGCCGTCCACGTAGTGTTCGTACGAAAAAGGTGGTCAAAGTAGTAAGGGAAAGAATTCGAAGAAATCCTGTCCGCCAGCAAAAGATTTTATCTCGGGAGATGAAGATAGCACCTAGAACAATGTCGCGTATTTTAAAAGATGACTTAGGACTTGCAGCCTATAAGAGGCGCACTGGTCATTTACTAACTGATAATTTAAAAAAGAATAGGGTGTTAAAATCTAAACAACTACTGAAGCGGTACGCAAAGGGAGGTCACAGAAAAATATTGTTTACGGATGAAAAAGTTTTTACAATTGAGCAACATTTTAACAAACAAAATGACCGTATTTATGCTCAAAGCTCTAAGGAAGCTTCCCAATTAGTTGACAGAGTGCAACGTGGGCATTATTCGACTTCAGTGATGGTTTGGTGGGGTGTTAGCTACCAAAGAGTGACTGAGCCATATTTTTGTGAAAAAGGTATCAAAACATCGGCACAAGTGTATCAAGATACCATTCTTGAAAAGGTAGTCAAGCCCCTTAACAACACCATGTTCAATAACGAAGTATGGTCCTTCCAGCAAGACTCGGCACCGGGTCATAAAGCTCGGTCCACGCAATCTTGGTTGGAAGCGAACGTTTCGGACTTCATTAGAGCTGAAGACAGGCCGTCGGCTAGTCCCGATCTTAATCCACTGGATTATGATTTGTGGTCAGTTTTAGAGAGTACGGCTTGCTCTAAACGTCATAATAATTTAGAGTCCCTAAAACAATCCATACGATTGGCAGTGATGAATTTTCCCATGGAAAGAGTGCGTGTTTCTATTGATAACTGGCCTCAACGTTTAAAGGCCTGTATTGCAGCCAATGGAGACCACTTCGAATAAGCGTTTTATATTTTATATCGTTTTATATTTATGTATTAAAGTAACACACTGTAAAAGTAATAAATGTTATTTGCAATTAAAATTTTTTTTTTTTCTTTGTTACAATATTTATGGCATGACTAAGTATATAACACTACCAGACCTGGCGAACTTTCTTCCGCATAAAAATAAATTTTTATAGCGTTTACAATTATAATTAAAGTTCTAAATTGCGAAAATTATGACTTTCTCGTAACTACATTATACGTGAATTATATATAAAAACACCCCGTTGACACCCCTTTATCTATCAAAAGAAATACACCCCTTTATCTATCAAAAGAAATTGCATCAAAATCCATTCCATAGTTTCAAAGATCTAAGGACAGACAGCGGAAAGCGCTTTGTTTTGTGCTATGCCATTTATGAGCTTGCCTACTTTTACTTACTTATTTAATAACGGTCAGAGTAGCTTTTACAGTTCAGGCTTTTTTCTAATAATTTTACTTACAAGTTACCGTCGCCCATGACCGCAAAATGTTGCTCGTTATGGATTTAGACACTTATGTACCCTTGACACTTCGAATAGGAGCCAGAACTTCAGTGGGCCAGGAAGGCTGGAAGGAACGTTGATTCATGTTGTATGTAGAAACTGTAACTAAATTTTGTCATGATTTGGTCATCATTGAATTGAAACAATTCGTTTAGCATGGACAAATGCACGACATATAATATAAATAGGTACTTTATAAAGAATAAGTGCAAAGTGCAGTCTCAATGTAGCGGTCTAGATTTGCTAAACTAAATCAACTATTGGTAAATGTTTTTACTATAAAACAGTGTGACTGTAAGCTCTCGAAAGTGGTGCTGAGTGCATTTATTTTGTAGTGGCCCGACCCGAGGCGCACCGCCGTCTGTGCGCGTCTCTGTTCCCGCGACCGGCTCCCAAACGAACTTAGGCCCGTAAGATCAATCACAGTTTAATCTATTTTACCTAGTTTAAACCTCATCTGTCGTTTATTTTGTAAGATCGATGCTAGATAAACTTCCAATAACAGTTTAATCTATAGTTTAGCTTACACCAGGAGATTTTGCCAGTTAAACCGTAGTCCTGCCTAATTTAAAAATGGCGGTCGTTTATCAGCTGATATCTGACACGACGATTGTGGGTTCATACATAGATTTAGCATAGACTACAATAGATGGCACATGTCAGGAAAAATTTACTAATAGCATCGAATCACTGACAGCGCAACCGCGTATATTATATTTTGGGGATATTTACATTTCCACACATGAACATTCACTATATAAAAGTAAACGCTTTGAAGCGCTTTTTACGAACACATTGATAATAATAATATATCTTGGACACAAATCACACAGCGCCAGTTCCAAACTAAGCAACTAAATGCTTGTGCTATGGATACTAGATAACGGATACTAATACATATATACTTTTCTTTTGTAAATACATACTTATAATACATAGGAAAAACACCCAGACGCCGCATAAATATTAATGTTTGTCATAATCGGGTGAGAATCGAACCACCGACCTCAGTGCTGCAGCCGGTAGTTTTACCAATGCGCCACGAGGCCCTCACTCACACATTAACAACCCATTTTTGGTCACGTTGTTTGGGTGACTATGCCCGATCTATTATTCTTATATCTCTATGGTCACACTATAAAACTTCATAAATATAGAAAGAAAAAGTTTTTTTTCACGAAATATGCCACAGACAATGTACAAAAGAGTGAATGCTGAGCGAAATATAGACATTGAATAGCCAAATGTTGCCATCTATCGAAAACTAAACCTAGGTTACGTAATCTATGTCCATTTCGCTGTTGATCTTACGGGGCAGGTTTAAACTGTAGATTAAAATTGACTATAGTTTAGAAAATCGACAGTTTTAACTATGATTGATCTTACGGGCCTTAGCCAATAAAAATTAACCTTTTCTAAAAACACTCTTTGAAACTTACTCTACACGAGGTTTACATCTCAAATAAGACGATATCCAATTTAATTTTCGAGCCAAGTAACAATATAATATCTTATTGTTGGCCTCAAATGAAAATTGCGGACAAGTTAAAATGGGAATATCTTTACAGGATTATCCGTCTGCTTTTTCTGGTTTTGCCTCACGGCCAATTTATATTGTAATGTATTATTCTAATGTATTTTTTTTTGTAGAAATTAATTTGTTTGATTATAACAGGATTTGTATTACTTTATATATATACTTTGAAAGTAATTCATTTTCTTTCGTTTTTAAAAGAATTTACGTAGGTATGAATGTTTGACATTAATTAGTCAGGCAACACAGCAATATACATAGGTGTACCGGTATGAAATGAGCGTTTTAACATTTTAACTATCAACTTATAACCTCATTATATACAATTTATGTGATAATAAAAGCTTGTCGCGTGAAATATTCAATTTCAATTTAATCAATATCAATAATTTATCACTTAATCAATACTTATTATTTGTTCTTATATTTATATGTTACAAACCAAAAAAATATATTTGGATAATGAGATCCGTCACTGTAATCATTAAATCTAAAAAAATATTTCTAGATGTTTATGGATAGGCACTGATACTGATAGGTAATTAAACATAGCGACAAGCTTTTATTATCACATAAATTCTATATAATGAGGTTATAAGTTGATAGATGAAATGTTTAAGGTGAAAATTATTTTATTCTTTTTAGAGCGTTTAAATAAAAGCTTCTTTAAAAAAGTTTTTTTCTTTAAATTATTTTCAAGTTTTTAGTTATCGCTGGGTAAATTTCTCAGTCTCTTCATCTCATTCAAAGCATCATTGTTACAAGGTCGTTTGCCAGTTAATTTCGAACAGTCCAACTCTTCAATGAGGAGACCTTCTAAAGTCTTTACCCTACTTAAGGCCACGTATGCTTGACCAGCAGTAAAGAGTTTCGAGCCTAAGTAAACATTTTTTTTTGTTACTTATTTGTTAATTTTGCAGCTTAATTTAGTTATGTGGGACTGTTGTTTAATAACAAAATATATTTAACTACTTGTGATGTGTAACGCCATCTGTTGTTTTAATCAGTACTCTATACTTGCCGACCTGAGTATAATATAGGAGTGAGTTGTAATAAAAGCTATAGTTCGTTCCCATCATCCACTGTGTTTAATTCTAATAATACCTATAACACCATTAAAATCCGTCAGTGTAGCAATCATGTTAGAGTTATTAAATCCTGTCCAATTTACGTCGGTATCCTGAAAGGGCATGGCATTGCACCGGTCGAACTGGCCTATTCATGCAGCAGATTGCGTGGCTGACCACAATTAAAACACTGTTAACTATTAAAACAGGTCAACGGAAAGCCGTCGACTGTGATGGACTACCGCCTCAGCCGTAAAGTGGTCATAAGGTTCTCAATGTTAGCACTTACAAACGCTCATTTTGCTTATAAATTTGGACGCGCCGCTTAAGCCTGTATCTTGACATGGTGATTTGGCATCAGTGACTGAATAGTAAACAACAGATTGACTGACACCGCCCAAACAAGCAGGCCGCCAACATCTAGCCGCTCATATTGAAAACTCTATGATATATATAATATTCATACCAGCCCATTCATACAGTGAATTGCTGGGCTCTACCACTGTTGCCATACAGCGAGCACAAAGTGGTCTGTCAAAAATATTTATCACACATGACTTTCGAGAGGAATTTCGAAAAGACATTGGTGTGAGCCCAAATTCGAACCCAAGACTTCTAGATTCAGAAGCGGGCTAGTCTACTGAACCACCGAGACATAGTTTTTAAAGTTCTCATATAACTCTCTGATGAAAGGGCCATTTGATACCCATATAGTAGAAACGCAAATATTTATTCCACTATATTGGATTTAGAATGACGTCACATTATTTTTCGAGCTACTATTAACAAGCCCTTTCATTTGATACCCATATTGTAGAAATGCATTAAAAAAAACTGTTCCTCTATCTTGGATGATCCGCCATATTGGATTTAGAATGACGTTACATTATTTTTTTTAGTTGCTCGAGCCCTTTCATTTGATACCCATATTGTACGAAAGCTTAAAATATATATTCCTTCATCTTGGATATTCCACCATATTGGATTTAGAATGACGTCATATTATATTTTGAGTTACATTCAATAAGCCCTTTCATTTGATACCCATATTGCAGAAATGCATTCAAAATATCCATTCCGCCATCTTGGGTCGTCCGCCATATTGGATATAGAATGATGTCACATAATGCATTGTCATCCAAAGTAAACGTGTATTCAAAATTTCAGCTCAATCGGTTGAAGGTATCTACTTCAAAATTGAGTTACAAGATTCCACCGAACATACATACTTACATACATACATACAGTGCAAGTTAAATAAAAGCTTATAATAAATTTATTCAAAATATTGTCCATCACTTTCTACACATTTTGTCCATCTTTTTGGTATTTTGTGGATACCATGCCAATAGAAATGTTCTTTCAATAGAAAGTCTTCCTCTTCGGCAAACCAATCAGACACCCAATTTTCCACTACCGCGTAGGAATCGAACCGCTGCTCAGCCAATGCGTGTCCCATCGATGAAAATAAATGGTAATCGGATGGAGCCAAGTCTGGTGAATACGGCGGGTGGGGTAGCAACTCCCAGCCAAGTACTTTGATTGTATCCTCAACCTATTTTGCTTTGTGTCCAGGTGCATTGTCGTGTAACAAAATTACTTTGCCGTTGTCTTCTGGCCCATTCTGGTCGTTTTTCGATCAATGCGTTGTTCAAATCAATCATTTGTTGTTTGTAGCGAATAGTATTAACAGTTACACCAGGTTTTAGGAGTTCATAATACAGCACACCCTTCTGATCCCACCAAACACAGAGCATTGCCTTCTTCTCGAAACGATCGGATTTTGCAGTCGATGCTGATGGTTGTCCCGGATTAACCAATGATTTTCTCCGTTTAGGATTCTTAAAATAAATCCATTTTTCATAGCCAGTGACAATTACATGCAAAACTGATTTTCTTTCGTGTCTTTAAAGCAAAACTTTACAAGTGTTTTTCCGGTTTTCCATTTGTCTTTCAAGTCATCAAGTACACACACGGTACTTAAATTACATTTTAAATTTTGAGGGTATTATAATTTAATTACGAACGGCGAATGTGTGAATTGCATGTAAATAAATGTAATTATAACATTTGTATTGTTACATATAATTAAATAACATAAATAACAATACCTAACTGTTCGATAATGGGTTTTTACCCATCTAAATCTAGACCTTATCTCTTCTTTTTTACTGATTTCGCCCTGATCGTTGAATGCATGGGTGAGATGAAGCCCTACGTATGATTATAAGTGTTGACTATTATAAAACTGGGAGACGATTGCAAAATTGGTGCGCGAGAGAGTTAACGTCGTGTTCTCACTGGCGAGCCGCTGCCGAGCCGCGCTGGCCGACATCTCTCTATTATTTGTATCATGACGTTTATAATCGTGATTTTAAATAAGGCCCGGTCAGTGTATAGAATACCAGCCGGACGGCGAGTTGTGCGTTACCGCTCATTATAAATATAATATCGGTACAAATTTGTCGTTCGTGTATCATATCTGTAGTCGAGTCGAATTCATCATTGATATTCCTTTGTCGATTTAAATATATATATATATTTTTATTAACTATTCGAATATAGAATTGATAATTATATACGAACAGTATAAGTTTAGTGTATACGAAATAATTCTAACAGATGATTTAAAAGGGTGTATAGATTTTTTTTTTCTAATTGTGATAGTGTTATGTGTTTATTGTAAGTGTTATTTGTAAGTGGTATCGCGACCCACCTGACAATTTTGTTGGCGGCTTCGAATGGGCGTGTGTACACGAAAATATTGTATCGGGCGGGAGGACGTTTGCGCAAACCCGCCCGCGCTGCATCTAGCTTCCGTTGCGCCTCATAATTACCCTTGTGCTGCATTCTAGGAACCCTTTGCTATCGGAAACGCCTCCCCGTGTGACGGAAATATTGGAAGCACCAACAGTTGAGTTGCAACTACCACCCGCGTCACACGGTGCAGCATCGCTGTCCAACACGTCAAACACGTCAAAACGTGTTTATCGTTCCTATTGAAAGAGTCAAAATTTGTATCCTGGAGTGCATATGTCAACCATGCCTTTGGGCATTCAGGCAATGCCGGAGATGCGTGCAAGATTTTTACTCGTGCAGCTCAATATTTGACATGTCACCAAGAGTCAGTAGTCTCGACGGCGACGACGATTCTACCCCATTCGAACCTTCTAATTCCTTCTCGAGGATGAGAAATAATCCTTTACCAATAAACGGTGAATGTTCATCGTCACCCAGTTCCAATCTTGAATATGATACCGAGCCCGGAACGTCTTCTGAAAACTCTCGCAGCAAGAAAGCCGCCGAAGCCGCCCAATGCTTGAATCCAGTCAATTCAGGTTAGTTAAAAAAATTCTCGATGGAAACTTTAGGATCATCTTGTGTCATAATTAAATAAAAAACTAAATATTTTTAAAATTAAATGACGATTTAAATAAAATATAAACGTAATAAAGATTTACTTAAATAATTTGTGAATCCAATAAAGATTTAATTGATTAATTTATAAATTAAATTACATAATAAATAATTTATTTTACCTAACCAAATTTTTCATTGGAAAATTGCCGATGAAACACGATTTTCATTACTTTTAAAAATTAATTTAAATATAATTATTTTTATTAAATAATAGTTTAAGTTAGCTTGCAATTTAATGGCACTGAGATTTAATAATTAATATCTAGAAAGTCATACTGAAAATTATAAGCCTTAACAAATACAATGAATATTTATTTAAAATAGATAAATGCATCTATCTCTTTGCAGTTAATAAGGAATTTACCTAAAGAATTTATCTGGATGCGGTGACCTTTGCCTTTGCAAAATAAAAATGCTGAAATCAAAACTTTGCTAGCGGTTGTTGCTTGCTTTTTAGAACAGAATAAATTTATATTAACTTGTTATCATTATATATTATTAATTAAATTATATTTAAGTGACGCGAATGACTTTTAGTCTAACAAAAAAAAACGCTAGTCATATTTTTCTCAGTTTTTATAAAGAGCTTTATGTTATCTTAGCTGTGCTTAACTTTCTTTTCATGTAGCTGAGTATAGTCTACATTTTAATATTTTTGTATTTTCACGACTTTAATACACGGAAATGTAGGCAGCAACCATTCTGCCTCGACAAAATTCATTAGTAATTAAATTTCTTTCAATTCATCCAATTAAGTCACCCCTATATTTATTATCAAGTAAACTATACTATTTTTTTTTTACTATTTAAAGTCTTATTAAACGTAATCAGTAACCTGTTTATGCTATATCGATCGTACATAACTTTCAGAGAGTCATACGATTCAAACTAACACCTTTTATATTACTAAAGTACTAATACAGCTTTTTGAATATACCAGTCGCGCGTACAGAATTGGTTTTATCAAAAGTTAGTAGTAAAAAATGCCTTTGATTTATGAAATATTCTGTCTTTCAAATTGCACA
Source organism: Euproctis similis (assembly GCA_905147225.2). Classification (NCBI taxonomy): domain Eukaryota; kingdom Metazoa; phylum Arthropoda; class Insecta; order Lepidoptera; family Erebidae; genus Euproctis; species Euproctis similis. The sequence continues at coordinate 9,907,416 of LR990107.1, forward strand.
AAAGCTCCAGTGCCAAATTTTATTAGAATCGCTTGTACACGGGTTATCGGGCAATCAATTCCTCTATAAATATTGAATTTTAATTTATATATATAGTAGATATGGTTCACTAGCAACAGGTGTTAAAATAAAAAAGAGAGGTGTCAAGGGACACCCGGATGCAGCGATACTTACTTGAACTTAACTGGGGCTTATTTTTTCCGTCTTAGCCCCCTTTCGCAACGCGCGATAAAGAACTTCGTTCTAATATCTCGGAGTAAATTGAGTTAAATATTAGAATCACACACCGTTGCTAATAAAAGATAAAGGGGTTTATATCCTTTAGGTTAATATGCTAGAGTGGCACTTGGATACGCGATATTTATGTTTTTAACTTAACTCTTTTTTTTCAACGACTGTTTAGCCTCGGTTCCCTTAATTCGTTTTGAAAATAACTGATATTATTAAAAAAACAATCTTGTATTTTTTTTTTAAATAGTGAGAAGGTAACTTAAGATTCACTTGCACACTAATTGTTGTTTTGTCTTTGAGATGTCATTTAATTATGTGTTTTTACAGCTGCAACAGTAAATAGCATAAAAAGCTTTCAATTTCATGTGCAAAAAAATATAAGTCCGGAAATATATACATATAAAAAAGATAGACTATTAGTAATAGTCTACTTTCTTTGTCATTAAGAATATTTTATTTTTGTCTTTGTATTTTACTGTTAACTAGCTGACCCGGGGAACTTTGTTTTGCTTCGGAAGCAATTAATGAATATTTCTCCTAAAAAAAATAGAATAGGTTACTCCTTAATACACCAGCTAGCTACCTGCCCATAATAAAACTACTGTAAATAATTTAAAGAAAAAAACTTTTTTAAAGAAGCTTTTATTTAAACGCTCTAAAAAGAATAAAATAATTTTAACCTTAAACTTTTTAACTATCAACTTATAACCTTATTATATACAATTTATGTGATAATAAAAGCTTGTCGCTATGTTTAATTACCTATCAGTGGCTATCCATAACCATCTAGAAATATTTTTTTAGATTTAATGATTACTGTGACGGATCGCATTATCCAAATATTTTTTTTTGGTTTATAACATATATATGGACACCCGAACACATATAGTGGTACAGTTCCGTTGCCGGCCCTTTCCATGGGAAATGGAAGGGGTCGGAATTGGGATGGGAAGAGGAGGGGGGAAGGGTTGGGTTGAACATAGCGACAAGCTTTTATTATCACATAAATTGTATATAATAAGGTTATAAGTTGATAGTTAAAATGTATAAGGTTAAAATTATTTTATTCTTTTTAGAGCGTTTAAATAAAAGCTTCTTTAAAAAAGTTTTTTTCTTTAAATTATTTTCAAGTTTTTAGTTATCGATGGGTAAGTTTCTCAGTCTCTTCATCTCATTCAAAGCATCATTGTTACAAGGTCATTTGCCAGTTAATTTCGAGCAGTCCAACTCTTCAATGAGGAGACCTCCTAAAGTCTTTTCTCTACTTAAGGCCGCGTATGCTTGACCAGCAGCAAAGAGTTTCGAGCCTAAGTAAACATTTTTTTTTGTTACTTATTTGTTGATTTTGCAACTTAATTTTGTTATGTGGGTCTGTTGTTTAATAACAAAATATGTTTAACTACTTGTGATGTGTAACGCCATCTGTTGTTTTAATCAGTACTTTATACTTGCTGACCTGAGTATAATATAGGAGTGAGTTGTAATAAAAGCTATAGTTCGTTCCCATCATCCACTGTGTTTAATTCTAATAATACCTATAACACCATTAAAATCCGTCAGTGTAGCAATCATGTTAGGGTTATTAAATCCTGTCCAATTTACGTCGGTATCCTGAAAGGGCATGGCATTACACCGGTCGAACCGGCCCATTCATGCAGCAGATTGCGTGGCTGACCACAATTAAAACACTGTTAACTATTAAAACATAGGTCAACGGAAAGCCGTCGACTGTGATGGACTACCGCCTCAGCCGTAAAGTGGTCATAAGGTTCTCAATGTTAGCACTAACTCATTTTGATTATAAATTTGGACGCGCCGCTTAACCCTGTATCTTGACATGGTGATTTGGCATCAGTGACTGAATAGTAAACAACAGATTGACTGACACCGGCCAAACAAGCAGGCCACTAACATCTAGCCGCTCATATTGAAAACCTTATGATATATATAATATTTATACACATTCTAATTTGTTTATAACATTAATTAATAACATAACATAGCTCGACTCCTTTTTCTACCCGAAGGTGTAGGCAGCATCTGTCAAGCCTCAACTCGCCACTATGTTTACGTCTCAACGATCTTTAAGGGAGTAGGATGTAGGATATGGGAGTAGGAAGGGATGGGGAAGGGGGGTGGGCCTCCGGGTACCTCTCTCACCCAAAGAAACCCGGCGTGAGCTGGTTGTGGTATTTCACCGATCGAGCCAGCCCATTCATACAGTGAATTGCTGGGCTCTACCACTGTTGCCATACAGCGAGCACAAAGTGGTCAGTCAAAAATATTTATCACACATGACTTTCGAGAGGAATTTCGAAAGACATTGGTGTGAGGCCAAATTCGCACCCAAGACTTCCTGATTCAGAAGCGGACTAGTTTACTGAACCACCGAGACATATTTTTTGAAGTTCTCATATAACTCTTTAATGAAAGGGCCATTTGATACCCATATAGTAGAAACACAAATATTTATTCCACCATATTGGATTTAGAATGACGTCACATTATTTTTCGAGCTACTATCAACTAGCCCATTCATTTGATACCCATATTGTAGAAATGCATTAAAAAAACTGTTCCTCTATTTTGGATGATCCGCCATATTGGATTTAGAATGACGTCACATTATTTTTTTAGTTGGTCCCAATGAGCCCTTTCATTTGATACCCATATTGTACGAAAGCTTAAAATATATATTCCTTTATCTTGGATATTCCACCATATTGGATTTAGAATGACGTCATATTATATTTTGAGTTACACTCAATAAACCCTTTCATTTGATACCCATATTGCAGAAATGCATTCAAAATATCCATTCCGCCATCTTGGGTCGTCCGCCATATTGGATATAGAATGATGTCATACATTATATCATGCATTGTCATCCAAAGTAAACGTGTATACAAAATTTCAGCTCAATCGGTTGAAGGTATCTACTTCAAAATTGAGTTACAAGATTCCACCGAACATACATACTTACATACATACATACATACATACAGTGCAAGGTAAATAAAAGCTTATAAAATTGCTAGAGCCAGCCAGAGATTAGCCGGAGCAAACGGGCGACCAACAAAAATTGCAAAAAGTGTTATTTTCATGTGTACCCGTTTAAATATATATATATTTATATATTCATATGCATGTAGTAAAAAGCGGTTATTTCAATATTATAAACAAACACTCCAATTTTATTTATATGTACAGAATTACAGGTAATACGAGTCTGTAAAAGGCCGATTGATTGCTTTTATATCAATCATTTCATTATGAAACTCGCTTCAATTGTCTTTATTTGGATAATAATAAATTTAATTAGTTATTTTACTTTGATATGAGTATAAATCATATTTTCATATATTCATTATTATATATAATTTTCCTTTATTGAACGCACAATGGTCGGAGTTATTTGTTTGATTTCGAGAAAAATCGTCTAAAATATCACTGACATTCATGTTAGCGAATAAAAATTAAATTTTCTATTGTTGCATTTCACTCCTGGTGGAGGATAAATAAACCACCAACTAAAACGTTCCCAAGGAGGGTGGTCGTCAGACAGGCGGCCGATTCTTGATTGCGGTTTAGCCCGCTGACTTCTGATTGAGAGGTCCCGATTTTGAACAGAAGTTAACTCGATATAATCAATATAGTGATAGGTGATGTACCCGTTACGCCATTGACTTTTACTATTATTCTATAACCTTTTCCCGTTACTAATACGGTTAGGTATCTGTGATAAATATCGAAATCATAGATTTATCAGATTGTAGTAGATGGCACATGTCAGAAAAAATGTACTCAGGATACATATAATTCACACATGAACAATAATTAAGTAATATTTGACACTTGGAGGCGCTTTTTACGCACACATTCATGAGTCACTCACACATCAACAACTCATTTTTGTCTCGTTTTTTGGGTGACTATTGCCGATCTATTATTCTTATATCTAGGATCGAAGTACTATGTCCCAAAATTGTCTCCGGCGTGTTGCGAAAGCCTCTTTCACCTAATAATACACGAGACCGGGCATCATTGTCTCCATAACTTGCATCGTCGTTTAGTTACCTCCTTATAAAGTCCTGAAGGGACGTAATATCATTACATCATCATCATCATCATGAGCCCAGATTAGTCCACTGCTGAACGTAGTCCTCCCCTGCGCTGGTCATAGACCTTGGATTTTAGGCACTGAGGAATGTTGGACGAGAAGATATGCCTAAGCTTCCCGAACGCTGCCCAGCCGAGTTGCCATTATAACTGCATATTAACTACCCACATCGGCACATATTAGGGAAATTAACGAAGTTGTAATATAATTGTTGATTACAGTTATATATACTTACTTATAATTATTTTATATCTATGTATACTATTGTGTGAAAGCGCAAGCTTTGATCCCTTCTTAAAAATACTTACGTTGAAAGTTTACGCGAAAAACGAAATATTAGCTGCCGGAATATTAAAGAAACTACCCCAGGTATCCGAGGACATCACATATAAACGTGTTTTATAATAGACGTTTATTTTTTCTATCATCTGTTGATATGTTACCGTGTATGAAAAAAAGTGCACAATTAATGAAAATAATTAACGTTCTAATATTGCATTGAATTGTTATTTATTATTTAATAACTGTTCTGTTGTTCGAAGCGGATTCGATCGAATCCACCAACACAAACTTTACCAAAACTTTGGTCGATCATTGAGTCCGTTCACTCATTAGTTCATATTTATCTATGTATGTATATATACACATATATATACATATGTGAAATGAACATGAAACAGTTGCGCAACTGTGCAGGAAACCACTTCGCACAATCTTGTTAGTGTTGTTCTTTCAACTATTGACACAGCGGAGCCACTCGCAAGTTAATACTGCACCAACCCTATTCAAAGCTGCGGTGAACATGTCGAGTCGGGAAGCTCACCCATGCGCGCATCGTGTTCTCTGTGTCACTTGCTTCTAATGTCGGCGGTGTCCGCTCATAAGACGCATTTATTTAATCACTACTAAGTAACATACCTACCGCAAAAAAAATCTAAATCAAACATCCGAAATGCGTTTCAAAAATGTAACTGTACTGTACGAAACGTACATAAGAAAAATGTAGGAACCGACTTCCGCGATTGCGCCGCTATGGACAATAATATTATTCTGTATATGTACCGAACGGCATTTGAATGTCCAAATGTTGTACACTATACACGTTTAATCGTCTATCCATTAGTTATGATCCAATGATTTATTTTACAATACCGAATGTGACCGTTCCGTTGTTATGCTGTAACTGTCTACATCGTGGTGGACGGTAGGTACGTCCGTGCGCAATACACCCAATACCATATTGGTAATTGAATAGGCCGACGTTTTGCAATATAAATATTAATGCGGCGTGTTGTGAGTGAACACTACGCTGGTGAGGCACAGGTTCTCGCTGATGCCCAGCCAATGCTATCTTCATTGACATCCAAGGGTCCTTTCCAATCCTGAATTAATTTCAATCATATTCCCAAAATTTCGTGATATTTGGTTGATATTTGGGGAACGCTGGACTGATTTTGTTGGCACTCTTACTGAGAGATAAAACAAAACATAATTCCACGCCTTTTTCTACCCCAAGGTGTAGGCAGCGGCTGTAAAGCCTCGTCTCACCACATTCTGTCATCGATATTTATCACACATAACTTCCGGTACTACGTATTAATCAACTACTAGTTATTATTTTTTCAGTGTTTACCTTATTGGGAATACTTTTGTCAACTGCAACATATTTTGTGTTTATTATGCTTCAGAAATGACTGCACTCATTTACACGAGATTTAAAATACAAGTAGAGGGCATGTTCCATTGACCGACCACCGGAGATACCCAATTCGCGTGTATCATTGACACTTGGCCTGGTGCTAATTCGTGCAAACCAGTTGATTTTATTGACCGATCAACACGTTCATATATTTTATTTTATTTCTTTAATCGCATTGTTTTAATATTAATACACGCGAGTGCGCCCGCAACGATATGTATCTGGCGATAGTTTATGTCATGTGCCACTTGCACGTCTCATTGAGCCTACGGCGGCTGAACTGTCTGACAGTCTTGCCTACAAGCTACGCCACAGCGCTCTGCCGAAATTAACATAGCAAATATACTTACTGGTTCGAATTTAAAAAAAAAATGTGTTGGCTATCCAACCATTTATCGACGAAGGTTTGAAGTTATTACTAGTTGTAGTTATTATTAGTTATTAATTAGAGAATCACTGATGTTTTCAGTTAAAACTAAAGTAAATACGGTGAATGAATGTTGCGGTACGAACGAAAATCTTTCATAATTATTTCAAAGACTTTCCACTTTTAATATATATAAAATTGCTGTCAAGTAGTCTACAATGAAACATAACAAGAACTCCATATTCATAGAGCTATGATGCAATTACATTGACAGATTACTTTTTACAAATTTATAGGTAACTAATTTTATGATCATACATTTTGTACTCCACTGCCCTGGTTTCCGAATAAGATTGTTCCTTTTGCCCCTATAAAATTAAAAATTAAATCCAGGATAAAGAACCTTTTAAGTGTAACAAAACAAACTTGTTTTGATATTTGCCGTTTATACCGACGTGGTGTCGGTAAAAAAGGCAAATATCATCTTCCGCGCGAGTCTGAATCGCGCTTGGTCTATTTTTGCTTTAACATTTAATCCAGATTAAATTTGTATTTTTATATTTTCTTTCCATCGATTTGCAATAAAACATCAACTCTATAATGCAGATATTATTGATATAATTATTCATAAGGGCTTTCTTCAAACAAAGGTGAGAAATATAATATTGTATTAATGTTTATTTTTAGCTATCGAAGTGGTCGGTTTGACCCATTTTTTTTTATTACATTTAGCTCATTCAGATTAGAGAACGATGCATGTATAATAAATCTCTTTATTTTAGATGCGGCTGCTTAGCCGCACGGAAAACAGGGACTACTGTTGGGTCAAGTTGTTCTTTGCAACTTGACCTAACAATAGTCCCTATAAGTGATTTTCAAGTACAGTAGTACTTTTCTGAAAAAGAAGTCACTAAAAGTTAAGCTCTTTATGAGCAGGAATTCCAATCGTTGAAATCGATAGTCATCGTATTGTTAATATGCAATCGATATCGTCCAAGTAAATAGAATTATTAATATCAATTAATCCAAATGTAAATATCCCAATGACTATCCCAATGAGGACAGGAAACTTATCCATCTATATTAAGGGAAAATCATACACAATTATTCTCATATTACGGAAATCATCTAACGGAAAAATAACATACATAATTGAGCGTCGGCGAATGTTCCACTATTTACCCAAATTTGATATTTCGCTTCCATATTCCAAAGCAGAATTCCACTTGGGACCATTTGTTTTCTTTTTTATATAGCATAACTTCACGCCCTAATACATTTTAATAGCTACATTAAAATAAAAAATTTGAAAATGTTAAAAGCGAAATTTATATAATATATCCTCTGTTTAAATAAGTTTACATCTCCCTTCGGACGTTTAATGAATATTCAATGTAAAAATTTACTAGCATTTTTATTTTACATTATCTGTTTTTGAAAGTAGGATAAACGCGGTCGAAATGAGGGCATTGCCCAAAATCTGCGAAGTGACCCTCGCTGACCGCGTGGAAAACAAGGTTATAAGGAAAGGAGTCGGATTGAAAGAGAGTGTCGGTGTAAAAGTAAGAAAGGGTATGCTCCGATGGTTCGGGCATGTAGAGAGGATGGATGATGCAAGATTGACTAAGCAGATATACAATGCAAAAGGGGATGGATGTAGGAGTCGAGGACGGCCTATAGACACATTCCATGACCAAATAGAACGTGTTCTGGAGGAAGGTCTCAGAAATCGACGCGCGTGCATTAAACGAGTTATGACAGTCAACGAACGAATAAGGTGTGTTCTTACACACCTTATTCGTGCCTTATGCCGCTCCGTTCTCTCTGCATACCCCGCAAGGGATTTGGCGTGAAGTTATGTATGTATGTATTATCTGTTTTTTATACATTGTAACTTAACTTTTAATTCTTTAAATTTACATCCATACATAACTTCATGCCGAGTCTCTTGCCACAAGGGCCTGTTTTTACACACTTCACTTCCCTTATATTTTTTACATCTAATATTATATATTAGATGTAAAAAATATAAATCTCGTATCACGGGGTTCGAACTTGAACTCCTCCGAAACGGCTCGACCGATTCTCATGAAATTTTGTATGTATATCGGGTAAGTCTGAGAATAGGACAACATCTATTTTTCATCCCCCTAAATCACAAGGGTGCCCACCCCTCGATTTTTTTTTTTAATTTTACGATATATTTCTGTTTCGTATTTTTTTTATAAAACGGGACACAAAAATACATACAATCCTAAATTTTCAACCCCCTACGATCAACCCCTATTTTTTTAACTTTATTTTTCGCCAAGACAACGTTTGCCGGGTCAGCTAGTTATCTTATATTAATTATATATCGAGGGGTGAAAGGCTATTTGCTTTAAGCGACATTTTGGGCGATATTGAGTTATATACATATTTGGAATCAGCAAATTTTTCTGCGTCGACTGATACAAGTTTCATTTAAATCGGAGCACTTTTTTGGCGCTTAAAACATCCCTGTTTTTGGGAAGTTTCCATAGTAGCCGTGTTTTAAGCGACATGGATATTGCATTTTTTTTAAATTAGTTGCTTGAGCCATACACTCATATTAAAAACTGAGAGATAAACCAATTAGCCTTTCCCAGGTAAATAAGTCAATAAGAGTTAAAACATTTTTCCTGTTTCTAAAATTTACTAGGTACGGATTTGAATCATTTGCACTTCCACCAATTATACCGTGTAATGTCGCTTAAACCATTTAGTCTTCACCCAAATAAGACATGAAACGTCGCTTATACCAATGTATTTTGAAGAACAGAAGCCAGAGGATTGTAAAAAATTGAAAGAACATTTAGATGAAAAAAAGGCATAAGTATAATAAAGTTCTAATTGAGACTGTTCTAATTTATAATTATTATACTAAACAAACACTTTAACTGATGTTGCGTTAGTAATTTATAATTTTAATAAAAGAACGTGAGATTTTCGGCAATTGCGCTATATCCAGGTTGTTTTAACAGCCGTTTATAGCCTTATATGTTAATAAATGGAACACAAAACGTTATATTTTCAATTTTATATGTTACATAATTTAATAAGCCGCCTACTCATTTTAGTCTAAAGTGGTGGTTGACATAAATAGTTTTCTACTATTAATTCCGGGTCATGTCATTTCATTCTTATAGACTTACTCTGAAAACATAAAGCATTGTCGCTTATTTGTTTTTTCCTGAAGCTAATTGTAGTTTTAAAGTCACTTAAATCATTTTTCCATTCCCTGAAAAATAAGGGCTTAGAGCATTTTGAATTAAGCGACACGTATTTTTGTCATTACAGGTCGGTTTAATTTAATATTAGCATCAGCATCTAGATATTTTTAATTGAATTTCAACAAAGTTTACCCCGTTCAAATAGCTCAAGAAGTTTTTAGTTATGAATTTTTTTTCAAAATTTCAAACTTTAAATGGCTCTCCTGTAAAGTTGCAAAAATGTCGCTTAAAACAAATAGCCTTTCACCCCTCGATATGTTTTATTGTTTGTTTCCGTTAAGCTTTTGATAATCCATCCAATTTGATTCCAGTTGAAGTTGGTCATTAACACAACAGCTCAAGTATCAAAAGCCCTCTAGTAGTAGTAGCAGTAGTTGAACGCGAGAGTCGGGATTCTAGAGTTAATTGGAATATTATTGTTTTTTTTTTAAAGAAGTTCATGTTGTAAGTTTATAGGGGTTTTTTATCAGCTGTCTCATAGAGAACAAAAGATTCGAAATCGTAAATACGCAATCGAATGTTAATTTCATACGGATCTCTAATTTATACCGAAATCAAAGTAGTACTTGATTTGATTTGATAAAACTAATAACTCTTAAGCTGTTAACATTCAACTGCCTAGAGTGAAATCATTCAAAATGTACGAGAATTCTCGGTGCGAATTTCTCAAGCCTTTTTGAGTTATCGAGAAATTTACATTTATGTACGTTTTCTTATATCATTTGGTTCCAATTAAACGTCAACAAATTCTTTTCCGTGTATTTATACACAAATTCATAGATATACTAAAAATATCGAGACGAGGATTACAAAATATAGGTAACGGTAGGTATAGAGGCGAGGGTTAACAGTCGCTGCCTACACCGTCGGGTAGAAAACGGCGTGAAATTAGGTTATGTAACGTTTTAAATTGGATAGTCATAGTATGCCGGCTGATATTGACACCAGTTGTTGATCTTAGATCACTGATAAGTGAATCGACCATCATCTGCTAAAGTAGCAGTGGGTGTGGGTACGAGGGTTCACGAAATCGTTAAAAGCGCAAGAAATAAGCAATAGTATGCCTACTAAAATTTATTTTCATGGATAGGTTTGACCGTACAGAGCTGAAAAAACGTCGTCAGGAGGCGATGGAATGATCTTACATAATAAAGATAAAAAATGTTGGAGCATTGATCATCGCTGTTTCCTTGGAGCACTAACCTTTTGTACTGTTAAGTAATATTACACCGATTACCGACTACAACTAGACAATTTAGTCCCGTGACATTTAGGGGACATTAATATAATTTGTTTAATTAATAAGCAAATTAAAAAGTTTCGGTGGCGCAGTGGTCGAGCACACGGCTTCTGATCCAGGGGTTCGGGTTCGATTCCTGATACTGGCTCACACCAATGAATTTTAGAAATTGTTTTCGGAAGTTATGTGTGATAAATATCAATGACTGAAAACTTTGTGCCCGGTATGGCAATAGGTTCGCCACCTATTCCATTTGGGACGTAAACATAACGGCGAGACGAGGCTTAACAGCCGCTGCATACACCTTCGGGTAACAAAAGGCGTCAAGTTTTGTTATGTTATGTTAAATAAGCAAATTAACATAAGCTCACTCAAATTATTTTTGAAGTGTAACTTCTAATGGCTCGTGCAACCGTTTAACGCTTTTAACGCCCCCTTGCGGCCGCTGAATATATTATATATTAGTATGAATGGCGAAACTGAACCGGTCTATATATAAATCCACGAAGCAAATTGGTTAAGCCTGATTATTCGCAGTATATAGACATCTAGTAGCGCATAGTGGTACTATTAGCGCATAATTGATAGGTATAAATTATTAGTGGAATAGTACCACCATCCGCTGCTAGATGCTGCCACAGTCGCAGCTCCAACCACTAAGATGATAAAAGCTATTATATTGTGAAAATATTTATGATTACATTATAGCTAAAGTCATTAAAAAACAAAAAATCCTTTCGACTTTAAACCGGCGAATAGTTTATATTCGCCGAATTATGAACGAACATTATTTTGTACAATAATAGACATGTAGTAGCGGGTGGTGTTAATTATATTGCAAATATAATTAACTCATTATAATCATTATAATTATATTGCAAATATAATTAACTCAGTTATGTTTGATCCTAGTAACTATCCTAGTACTAGTACTATCCGTTTCCATAGCAATATTAAAGATAAAAATTAATTTAAAATGTGCTAAAATATAATAATATCTGTTTTCAAAGACATCGTTCAAACATACCTTGCAATCAGAAAAGCAAGTAGTCAATATTTTTTATATTGTGATGTTTCTAGAAGCTACATGTTGCCACGCCCGCTGCTACCACGATTAAGATAAAGTAAAAGTTATTATATTGTGAAAATATATATGATTACATTAAACATCATATTACAAAAGTCACCGAAATTAAACTTTAAGTTTTATTTAATAAAGTTTCAAATATTGACGCAGGGCGCTATCTAGCGGCAACTGTAGTCAACTATAGCCGTTTATCATTTTAGGTAATTGATTTATTATACATAATTACATGTTGATATTTATGTGAATATATTACTAAAATCTAATATGAACATCGGTGAAGTAATTTTCAAGTTATATAGTCACTGTTTTGATGATAATTCCACAGCACACGGTTTATTTAATAGATACTTCACTCGCTTCGATGTAGTACCACTGGTTTTCAGTAGATGTCCTTGCTATTAATACTTTTTATCTAATTTTCTTTTCTAAAAATATACTTAAAACACATAGAAAAGAACCTAGACACCATACAAACAGTAATGATTATCATAAATATTTGTTTGATAGAACCGACCTTAATTTCGCAGACGGTTTTTTTTAGTGAATGCACTCCTATGCGCGTCGTAATGTAAGTCAGATAAATTCTTTTTAAATAGTTATTAATAAAAATGAGTTTAATGTACATTTATTTGTGGAGCTTGTAAAAAAATAATAAAAAATATAGGCACATAGGCATTTGTGCCTGTTTCCGAATATGTATGTAATTCAATTTAAAAAAAAATGTTAGTTGTTTCTTTTGACTGCAGAACATTACAAAACGAGAGGAAAAGAGAAAGAATGATAAAGGTTAGGAAAGAGGAAAGAGAGAGAGTGGGTCAATATCACTCAAAAAATATTGTTTTTTGTGATTTTTCCCGAAGCGAAGTTAGCAGTGTGTAATTAGTTTGTTTACGTGTTTAAAATATTTATATCATCGCATTTTTTTTTTTAAATTTAATTTATCACTTATAATTTAATAGTGCAGTGATTTTATTTTCGAATTTAGTGGATAAGATTTATAAATAATGAGTGATAACAATCCAAGAGATAATGCGACGGATTTAAAGTTACAATGCCAAGGTGAAGATATATTTGATTGTTTTTTAATTTGAAAATATTTAATGACGCATTCACCTACATCTATAAAGTACAAATAAGCAGAGATCTGACTTATTTGAAATATTTCTATTTAAAATACAAATACAAAATACCCATTTTGTATTTAAATACCTTTTTGTTGAAAGCATTTTTTATTTTATTTGAAATACCTCTCGAGAGGTATTTTGTATTTTGAATAGTCATTTCAAAATACAAAATATTTTGTGATTAATTTTAGCCAAATTCATTCATAAGATGCCATTTCTTTTTGTAAGTACAAATTTAGTATAGTTTGTTATTTATCGTATGTACTAAAATTTTAAAGTTTTTATAGGTTATTATAATTTTATAGGTAAAATTTTATAGGTGGTCCAGTGGTCGAGCACCCCGCTTTTAAATCAAGAAGTTGTTGTGGGTTCAAATCCTGGCTCACACTAATGACTTTTCGAAATGATTTTTGAAAGTTATATATACACTAGTTGACCCGGCGGACTTCAGTCCGCATCAAAAGAAATAAATTAGTAATACTTGGATCTTAAAAAGTTCAATTTGTGCTATTTATCGGCACGCATTTTGGCGCGCAAACGCAACTGCTATGTACCGCTATGTTAATACTGTAATATCTTCGTAAATATTAGTTTAAATTACATGCTGTAAATGGCTATATTAATCTATATTAAAATCACACAATCACAATCTATTTAAGACACTTAATTGGATGAAAATTAATGCTGTAATGTTTAAAATTGCTTCGTAAATAAGCCATTATTTCTCGTAAAAAGTAAAAAAATAATTATGGTAATTGTGGGTTATCCCTAAGATATAGACATATGCCCTCGCGGACTTTTTTATATACCTTTTAAAGGTGTATAATAATGTAGTACATTGTTTTGATTTATCACTTAGGGTTCAGGCAGCGTTTTCGATTAAAGTTTTAAATCTTGAAAATTATCCTTTTTTTTCACTACACTATTCATGAATTATAGATCAAAACCACCCCGTTTACACCCTCTAACTATTAAAAAAAACCGCATCAAAATCCGTTGCGTAGTTTCAAAGATTTAAGCATACAAATAGGGGATAGGGATAGAGAAAGCGACTTTGTTTTATACTATGTAGTGATACATAACCTCATGCCAAATCGATTGCGAAGTAGGCAGAGAGAACAGAGCACATAAGGCACGACTCTTGCACGCCTATTATACGCACGCTTATTTGATCTTAATTGTTTTTTTAATGATATAAGGAGGCAAAGGAGCTTGCGGGTCACCTGATGGAAAGGCGGTCCTGAAATACCTTTGCCGGCAACTCGTTCCACAACGGAACAGTGCGTGGAGAGAAGTGCCAAGAGGCTAAGCCGATCTGACAGAGTTTGGTTGACGACAAGCCGAACCGCGCGTCGTTGGATGCGTTAAAATGGGGTAAGCTGGTACTCATCTTTTGACAGAGGCACCCCGCCCAAAGATGAGAACAGTATTCCATGTGAGGTCGGAAATGCGCTTTATATAGCTGCAAGCGATTTCCTGACGTGAAATACCGTCCTTTTTCTGAGCTGATTTCGCCTTGCCCTCCAGATAACCGCGAAACTGAACAAGTCAACCCCAAGAATTCCGATATCGGTTAAGGCGGGTAACCGAGTACCCTCAAAAAAGGGGGGCAACAAAATGTGCCTTTTCAGCGGGAAACGCGCAGACCTGTGTCTTCTTAGGGTGGAATTAGCTAAGTTGAGTCGGCCTTAGTCCGAAATCTGACTACCCAGAGTTTCGATTGTAGACACAGTTTATTCCGGTACAAATCGACGTTTTCCCGAGAAATCCGCGAGTGGAGTGGCGTACCGTATCCGCATTACAATGAAGATTGCTGTAATGCAGCATGTCATTGATATGCGGAAGAAACAGCGTAGGTGATAGCACTCAGCCCTGGGGGACTCCAGCACTCACGGATTTTAAGTCGGAGCATGACTCGTCGACAACGACCTTAATGCGGCGAGCCGCATGAAAGCTGGAGACCCAATCGCATGATTTCGAATCCGCTTCTCGATCTACTGGCAGAGTGGCCAAAAGACCGACCGCATTGCCACGTCAATGCTAATCCCCTGTGCGAAGAATGGACCAGCCCCCTGGTTGACAGAGCCCTCGATCAGTTTCTTTGCAAGATCTTTATAGAGTGTACTGGGAACCCATGTTCCTAGATTCTCAACCGCAAACGCTCAACCACTGGACCACTGAGACTCATTGAAGATTTTGTCGTGAAAAAAGTACATATAATATTATGTCAAACAATAAAATTATTGTTATGCTACAATAATTTTATTGTGTTATTTCTTTTCTGATATGCAGTTCTCGAATTGTAGAATAAGTATTAAAAAAGAATGAATATACTTTTAGTAGGTACGAAGATCCCAGAGTCAGCTAGTTATTAAGATAAATACATTTTTAAGGGCGAGACGATGAGACAAGCATTTCCACTGGAGGTCCCAGGAGTAAATGCAATTTTTTTTTACAATACGAAGTTACACTTCTTTCGCGCGGAGGGACTCCACGTACGTTTTTTTTTAATCATTTTCCAAACGAATTAAAATCTTGCTATTAAATATGTAATTATAGAAGAATAATTATTGACAGTAGAACTTTAATAATGATCTAACTTGTAACAAATTAATTATGGTCGAATATAAACCACCAGAACTCGAGAGGTTATAATAACTAGTGGTTCTAGTTATTATTACTTTTGGAGTTCTCGACTTTTCCCGAACTTGATTTACCGGAAACAAAACTCAACAATTTCCCCGGGACAAAGCCATAACGATTTCCCTGGAATTCTCGACACAAGGATGAATTAATGAACACTAAATGAGTTATAAAATGTAATTTAAGTCCAATATAGTCACTTAAATGAAAACAAATTTATATTAAACTAGCTGACCCGGCGAACTCTGTTTCGCATCAAAAGTAATAACTGCTGCCCCGCTATGTTAATACTGCAATATCTTCGACAAATTTGAAGTCGATAGCAGCTATAGGTTAAAAATGGGAATTTTCCATTGTTAACACCCCCGCAACCCCCCTTGTGGGTGGAATTTCGTAAAATCCGTTCTTAGCTGACCTCTACTCTGCGAAAGGAATAATCCTACCAAATTTCAAGTCGCTACGCCTTATGGTTCCAGAGATATCGTGATGAGTCAATATATAGGTGGAAATCTCTTATTTATATTAAATAAACAACTTGTTACTTGTTATCGAAGTCTCCGTGATATGTTGGTGGAGAGAGAGTCAGACATCACTAATCACTAAGCCCATATACAGGGACGTTTCGTGATGTAAACGTTTGGGAATTCAACCTTAACATTGCAGATGAGCGCCGCGATTTAAATATAACTTCGCTTCTGTACTTGTACAAAGTTTTTGTTGGCGTACAAAACAATGCGTTATATACTTTATTATCTTGAAAATAAGGTCCGTAGTACGAGCAGGGTTTTATCATTGCACGGTACATTCACAGCGGACAGGGTCGAACACTATACGCAACCACCATTCGGCCACAGGGTTACCCAGAACCATATACAGTATAGGTGTAGTACTATCTTGAGTATCATTAATTTAAAAAAACAGCTATTTCCCAATAGTCGTATGAAACAACTTTCTTATTAATTGAAATGCATATTACTCTCGAGAGCAATGAATCCGGGTCACTTAAAGAATGTTAAAAATCTCGGAAACTAAAAATGATAGGTTAATGCAATAAATTGTATTTAATAGACAATGTAATACTCCTTAAATGAAAGTAAAAAAAAATATGAGTCACCATACATTTTATTAACACAAAATTACATAAAGAAAAAATCTGCTGATCTCTCCTTAAAACAAAAATAGGAAACATGAAATTTTTGAACTTTATTACGATTTTCTTGAATTTTAATACTTCGTATTGCCTCCTCGTGCTTCCATTACTACGTTTACGCGGTTTGGCATGCTGTACACCAAGTTCCTTATACGATTTTGGGGAATATTCTCCCATTCCTCTGTGAGAGCAATTTTGAGCTCACGAAGCGTGATTGGGGGAGGGTTTCGTTGTTTTACGCATCTGCCTAGCTCGTCCCAAGCATGCTCGATCGGGTTGATATCCGGGCTGCGCGCTGGCCACTCCATACGAGTAATGTTCATCTCTTGAAGGTAGTCATTCACAATCCTACCTGTATGAGGTCGGGCATTGTCATGCATAAATATAGCATCCTCACCTAAATTGACCATAAATGGACCAACGTGATCATTGAGGATTTCTTCCACATATCTTACGCTAGTTAAAGCGCCGTTTTCTATGATCACCAGCTCTGTGCGACTTTCAGAAGAAATTCCGGCCCACACAAGTACAGACCCACCACCGTAGGCTACTTTTTCCTCGATGCATGCTTGCTTGAATCTTTCCCCTGGTCTTCGATACACTCTGTGTCTTCCATCGTGCTTGTAGAGCATAAATTTTGATTCGTCGGAGAACATAACTTTTGACCAATCTTCAATACTCCAATTTACGTGGCTCTGGGCATATCTTAGTCTTGAAATACGATGCCCACGCTCCAGTTTAGGGCCGTTTGCAGGTCTAAGGGGTTTTAAGTTAGATTCAGCAAGCCGACGTCTTACTGTCCATGCACTTGGGTTACTTCCTCCGAGGCGTCGAAACTGATTGGTGAGTTCAGTTCCTGTGAGAAAGCGATTTCGAAGCATGGTGTTCACCAAGTATCGGTCTTCTCGTGCTGTGGTATACCTGGTTCTGCCCGTTCCTGGTCTGCGTAGGTTAGAACCAGTTTCTTCGTAACGTCGGAGAACTCTTTGTACTGTTGACAGCGACACACCAACAGTCCTGGCTGTATCGCGCTGACTCCGGCCGGTTTCCAGCATTGTAAGTATTCTGGTGCATTCTTCAGGCGTAAGCGACATAATTTCAGCTTGAATAATGAATATAGAGCACTATCAACATGGTTTATGTACCCACATAAATGACAGATTACAAACAAAAGCAAAACCAAATGCTGTAATTTCGTAGTTCCATCTTCGAAAGTGGCCCTTTTTCAAATTTGATTTTTTTATGATATAACTTTACAATAACTAAGAAGTTTTAATACCTTCATTTAAGGAGTATTACATTGTCTATTAAATACAATTTATTGCATTAACCTAGCATTTTTAGTTTCCGAGATTTTTAGGATTCTTTAAGTGACCCGGATTCATTGCTCTCGAGTGTATATTAAGCTTTTCTTATTAATTTTTAAGTTTATTATTATTAAGATTTGGCTGATCCCTATCTATACACTATATGTATATACACTTAAATTCGTCCGTTTATTTTTTGTGATAAATCCTTTTTAGTTTTATTTAATATCAAAATAAAATGACTCGCAATCGGCATTACTTGTCCGACACAGGCGTAGGCACATTGATTTCTATAAATTGCATTAACCGAAACGGAATTATTCTGATTGATCCTACTACAAACTAATTTTCATCAAGTTCGATCCAGCTGCTGTTGTCACTTTGAGAGATTAGCTCTTTGTATATATGTAATAGAGTTCAATATATATAATGTAGCTCTATATATGTTGATTCATTGGCGTCAGCTTTCACTGAACAACCAAAGGGCGTCTTAGTAAAACCACGTTGTTTGACCTGCTAACGATACTGGTGTTGTGATGTTGTCTTTGATTACACACTTTGTGCATTCTAGAATACTCATTGTATATTCTCTGCTAGATTTGATGATGAAATTGGGAAAATGTCCCCTTATATGCTATGCCCTTATAATCTTTAAAACTACGCAACGGATTTTGATGCGGTTTTTTTTTTCATAGTTAGAGGGTGTCAACGGGGTAGTTTTGATCTATAATTCATATATGATGATGTAAAGAAACAATGATAATTTTCGAGATTTAGTACTTTAATTGCAAACGCTGGCTGAACCCTAAGTGATAGATCAAAACAATGTTCTACATTATTAAACACCAGAAGGTCTACAAAAAAGTCCGCGAGGGCATCTCTATCTAGGGCAGGTCTATCTCTTAAGGATCACCCACAATGACCATTTTTATGTTTTTACTTTCTACTGAAAATAATGGCTTATTTATTTTAAATTATTTAAAATTTGCTTCATAATAAATATTTTTTAATTACAATATTATTTTTCATCCAGTTAAGTGGAACTTAAATAGATTGTGCTTTTAATATAAATCAAAATGGCCCTTTACAGTATGTAATTTAAACGAATATTTGCGAAGATATTACATAATTAACATAGGGGGACATGTAGTTGCGTTGCGCGCCAAAACGCGTGCTGATAAATAGCACAAAATGAACTTTTTAACATAACATAACATAACTTCACGCCTTTTGTTACCCGAAGGTGTAGGCAGCGGCTGTTAAGCCTCGTCTCGCCGTTATGTTTACGTCCCAAATGGAATAGGTGGCGAACCTATTGCCATACCGGGCACAAAGTTTGTCAGTCATCGGTATTTATCACACATAACTTCCGAAAACAATTTCGAAAAGTCATTGGTGTGAGCCAGTGTCTGGAATCGAACTCCGGACCTCTGGATCAGAGGCCGTGCGCTCGCCCACTGCGCCACCGAGACTATTAACTGACTATGAACTTTTTAACATCCAAATTTTACTCATTTATTACTTTTGATGCGGAACAAAGTTCGCCGGGTCAGCTAGTATATAGATATATACTTATATATAGCATATCCTGCTCAAGAGGGCAACGTTCGGGAAGTCCTAATAACTATGATGCCAATAACGAATGAACCCCACTCTGCAGACTGACGCCATGTGTCTCTATACTAATCTCTGCACTGCACAGGAGTTCCTATCGTGGGACTACATGTGAAACATCCGCTTGGCTTTGGACAAACCTGGCCCAATAAAAAGATAATCCAATATTTCTTACGTTCGTTCACCCACACCTACTATCTCCTCAATATTGCATAAAACTCTAACTAAAACCCACGAACCTCAAACCTACTCTGTACACGTGGCCTTTGAATGACGATAATTTTATTCACTGATATAATGATCATCATCATTATCATCGTCGAATCATTCACCTGTTCTCGCATAAGACTGATTTTGTCCACTTGTATAATGAAAGTGTAGATCTGCTATTGTTTACTTTTAATAAAAGACCTGGTATTTATAATGGTCTCCTTGTTACAGAAGCGTCCAGTTCTGACCCTGGCGCTGCTAGCGCTGCCAGCCCAGTGAAACACCGCAAGGCTTTCAGCGGGTAAGTAGTTTATTTTTTTAAATTGTTTCATTTAAAAACACCATACACATGGACAATATGTCCATGTGTATGGTCTTCGCGTATATGGGATTTTATCATCAAAATATTAAATATCAATTAAAATATATCTCCGTGTTTGATTGTCTAGTGACAGGGCTGCTACATAAGTATCCGGAACTGGCCACTACATGCACATTATTTAAAAAGTATTCGCTGTATTTGAAACTGGATAAATATCTGTTTTCTCCCGCTGTCAATTGATTTAATTGTACGGCGTGATTTTAAAAATTGCTTATTGTTATCACAATGGATTTAACTGGAGAAAATTTTCGTGCGATGATTTACTATGACTTTCGCCGTGGTTTAACTATGCAGCAATGCATCGACCAACTGAGTTCGACTTTTGGGGATAAAGCATCTTCAAAGATCATTGTATATCATTGGTTTAGTGAGTTTATCGTGGATGTCAAATGCTCAGGGACGAAATTAAAGATGATCAACCTATATCACTTGTTGGGCTATAAAATAACGACGCAGTTGTTGAATGAATAATGCAAGATCGACATGTTATATTCGAGAGATAGAGAGATTTTTTTTCTAATGCGATGAAGTTATTTATGGACACCCGCCGCCTGGGTACAGCAGAGGGTAGTCTGGGACTCCCAAAGGTCCAAGACGCGGTTAACCCCTCAAGACCACCCTGCCGTCGCCCCCTGGTTAAGAGGGGGGCTTATCCTTTGGGAGCCTCGGCGAGACGCCCCCCAGGGCGGGGAGGCGCCACATGACGGCCCTCTCCGGCCGCACAGGGGGGTCAACTTTCCAGGGCCACGACCCAGGCGCACTTGCGAGGAGTGTGGCGTTCGGCTCGCTGGCGCCGCCTTGAGCGGAATAGGCTCTCTCCGGATCCCACTCGGCTTCCTGAAGCATGACGGCTTCGCAGAAGGAGGCCACACACCTCCACTCCTCATTCTTTACCATGACAATGCCGGCTGTCACACTTTGGGTTTTAACAACTTTTTAGTTGAAAGGTGAAATTAACCGTTAAATTATCATCCTCCGTATAGCCCTGATTTGGCGTCCAAGGACTCATTTTTATTTTCAACTGTGAAGAACAGATTACGTGGTCACCGATTATCAACTCAACCCGAGAAGAATCCGTTGACAAAAATCATGTTTAGGAGATCTGAGAATCTGGTTTCATCTAATGCAAAAATGAATTCCAATCATCACGAAGAATGTTTTAAAAAGCAATAAAACCATATTTAATAGTCAATGATAGTTATTTTATTTTATTCCTGATACATAAGTAGCAGCAGCCCTCGTGTATCGTATTTATCGTTTCTAGATTAATTAGCCTTTTTCCTGGGAAGATTAAAAAAAAATCCGCTAGGGGCAGCACCGGTGGGGGGGTACATATGTTTTGAATTTTCTATTGACAACAACGTTAAACGTACGTGTTATTACTAATAAAATAAAGATATATATTGTGATCAAACACATTATTAAAAAGTTATTATGCCTACAAAACATTGTGCTTTTGCTAATTGTACGTCTGATAGTCGTTACAAGCAGGATGGTGTAAAATTCGTGCCTTTTATAAATCCACAAGTTGACAAAAAAAAGTGTTTGGAGTGGATCAACTTATCACGACGAGCGGACTTAACAGTAGAGAAAATAAAAAAAACATTCTTATATTTGTACAAAACACTTTATTAATCCAAATGGGCCCACAACAGAAAATCCTAATCCATTGCCATTGATTGGGATGCTGGACACTGACACTGAGCATTTATAATGTTGCTATTATTCTTATTCAAAGCTATACTTATTTTATATTTCACAGTAACTCTAAAAGAAGATTGTACATCTGCTCTTAAATAATATACCAAATCATTCGCATTATCTTCCATATTCAACACAAAGTCACTCAAACAATATTGTCGTCCTCTTTGAAGTGCTTTCGAGTTTCCACAATTCGGAAGCTGTTCATCATCGTCAGATAAAGTAGCATTTAAATCTAAAGTATCAATAGGACCCGTAGTTATATAATTATACATGACAGCATAGCAAAAAGAACGAGGGATAGCTTGGGATGGAAAATTTGCCCAGTTTGTAGTAGGAATAGTGCAGGATGTTGAACTTGGTAGGGATTTATTTAAAATAATCATAATTCAAACCACACAGTGACATATAGGATAAAATTTAGAAACCAACTAACCTTTCAACTAGGACATTTTTATTACCTGACACGGTTAAACCACGACATGCAAGCCATTGTTTTAAGTCCTGGACAAGATGATCTTGCACTTTTGCAAATTTTAATTTCGCCCCAGGTACATCATCTTCCGTTAATTCCATAATTATTCTATATACTTAACGTTGTTGTCATGAAAATTCAAAACATATGTACCCCCCCACCGGTGCTGCCACTAGCGGATTTTTTTTTAATCTTCCCAGGAAAAAGGCTAATTTAACAAGCGATTCACGAAATTGTTGTTTTATTCTGTTATAATTTCTTCTATAGAATTGTACAATACATTTTATATTTATGGAGATTTATTCCACTAAATATCTGTAAACCATTTTGATTTCCAAGTACTCGTCGTTCGTAAACGGAGTTCCGATTCGCTTTGGTTTGGTTATGAAATTTAAATTACAGGGAATCCGATTCGGAATCAAATTGTAATTGCGAATGTGCGCCGTGTGAAAAGTGCGTAGGTAGTCCACAATTTTTGTGAAAGGCAATTGACATTTTGTCAAAGGCAGGATTTGTCGCTGCTATATATCGATAATCGAAGAGTACGTACAGTTTAATGTTCACTATAGACCGATAATTTTCTCTTCCACACTTTTACACGACAGGTTTTTTTTGTTCATAGCTCGTTAGTACGCTTACAGCAGCTATACTGTAGGTGTCTTCTTTCTAGCCCTGTGGCCTAAGAGTGTAGTAACACACACATATGTGTGTTAATATCACAAGTAAATGATGTGTATTAGTCATCGTTTTATCTCGTGTGTGGTTTTATCTAATTCTTGTGCGATATCGCGTAGTGGCTCAGTCGTTCGGAGCTAGTGTCGGTCGGTCGGTCGCACTCACTGGCGCACGCGCACCCGTCCGCGATGCCCGCCGACGAAGACGTCTCGGCGCGCTGTTGCGCCAACTGTATCCGCCGCATCAGGTTGTTACATCCACAACAATTAACAACATCTGCAACCATTAATTATTAACCCATTAAGTTTTGCGCACGAGCCGGTGCTGCTGTGTGATTAAACATCAACGTATTATTGTCTTGTATCTGAATCTGATGTTATGCATAACGGTTTACGAAGATTAGATTTTTCTTTTTTCATATCCTGTGTGTAAATGTGTTTCGATGACGAGTGTGAAGTTCGGAAGAAGTTCTAGCCCGTTTAAATGACAAGCCATGTTTAATATTATATAAATTAAATTTTCAATGCGAGCGTTTAGCAATTACTGATTTAAAACAGCATATAATAAAACACAATATAGTTATTAACAACCTTGTCCGAGTTACTTTAAATCAGTTACTGTTATTGAAAAATATTCATTTGTCGTGCTTCTTTCAGTACGGCGTCTAGGTTAAATTGCTTTAAGACTAATGTTACAACTTCATTTTACTTCTGTAAACAAGTTCCGTTTGTACGCTTTTGATTAAGAATTTTAAATTCTTAAAAAAATGTTTCAACTCAAAGGACTGTTGGAGTATTTACAGTTTGAGCTTTTTGAAAACGGGTCTAGATTTGATCATATTACCATACGTTTTAACTTAAAGTATTTCTCGTAGAATTTATCACATACAATTGTTCAAATGTTATGAAGCGTTTACCAATAACCAACTGCAACATAAAAATTATCACAACATTCGGTCTCGAATCTTTCAGAACAAATTTAGTATCGCTCTGTAGTAATACTCCCTCCAAATCCGTATAATAAACATTACCTTGAATTCTGACAGTAAAATTTGTTATCTGCCCACATACATCATCATCGTCATACTTGTCTCACAAATATTTATTAAGTCTTGTAACTCTTAAACAATCAAACCTTAATATGGTTCCTCGGCGGGACGCCGGCGATCAGCAGGCGGTCCTGACTTCAAGTCTGAATATCAATACGTACTGATTGATACCTCTAACTTGGATACAATCAGCGTATAAATAATATTAGACCATAGGCACTGTCACAATCTGTCGCACCTTTCTACCGGTCGGTTGATAAAGATATTTATTTACGTATAGAAATCACCTCAAAACTACAGTCGCCTTACAATCATCAAGTGTGTGACAAATGTACTAGCGCGTTTATCAAATACCTTATCTAATCTCCTCCGTTCGTACCTATTGTAAATACACGTTAATGTGTATATAATTACTTAAATATTTAGTTAAATATTTATATACATATATACACACACATACACATTAGAAACGAACCTGTGCAGTGCCGTTTGTTATTTCTAAACACTATTAATCACAATGTTTTTTCTTTTCTTTATTGTTTTTGTGATGAAAACTGTGCTGTGTATGCAAGTGTGACTGGTGACAACGTAACGCGTTACGAATGCGTACGATGCCCGGCTCATTAATTGATATGTAATTCAATTGTCGATTGTCTATCTGTGATCAGTGGCATAGTGTTTGATATCGGCGTTGTACGTATCCTGGTTTAACAATTAAAAAATCATTTATAATTATTACGGACATTGTCACGATAATATAGCTTGTTCACGTCGAATTGTGATTTCGTCAGTTTTGCCAATATCTATGTTTTTACTTGTGTGAAATAGTAGTGATGTGGTATGTCCAAGAATACAACTATGTGGAGTCAAGTTTTTTACGTTAAGTGAGTTCAGTTTGTTATGGAGACGCCGTTGTAATACATGTATAATATCTTACATATTATTATATTTTATTACAAAAGTGTGTATGGTACTTGCTGTATTGTGTATAACAGACGCTTAAGTCTAACCGCAATGCGGTGTATAAGGTTCAGTAGTCCTTGGCCCGATAAAAATCTAACCACTGTTAGATATATTCTTGTTCTCTCTGATACAATTCTTGTTTATTTTTCTTGCATATAAATATAATATAGAAGTGTCTATTTTATTTACGTATGGCAAATAATCTTGTTAGGTGCGCATGACTAAGTGAAAATATGGATGATAGAACTCGGGAATGATATTACACGCCGATAGAGCCGTGGCCAACAGACAGTACTTTAAAGTATTTAATTAATTTATCCGCAATATATAAAAAAAAGTATATATATTGATGTGTGTGAAATTTTTTTGAGGTTATGGTAAGCTACAAAAGATGAGGGTGGAAAACCTGAAACAGAAGAAGAAAATTCCAAGAATTTACATTTTCCACTACTTTATCAGTGGCTATTACTTAATAATTAAATATTGCGTAACTCATTGTACTATATTATCAATTTCCAAAATTACTCTTTTAATTCGAGCCATCGATATTTATCACACATTACTTTCGAAAATGTTTCAAAAGTTATCGGGATTCCTAACCACGAGTTCTTGTATATAGAGGCGGTGTGCTGGACTACTGGACCACCGAGACTATACAACTAGTAAACTAGTAATACATTATAGAACATGAGTTATACCTTCTGTGTACTAAGTATCGGGAATTTGTCAATAAAACAAAAAATATAAAACAAAAATTATTCATCTAAATTTATTTTATCGCCTTCAAAGTAGGCCCCATCGCTTGCAATACAACATCTCCACCGCTTCACCCAGTCTTCCATACATTTTTCATAGGCTATTTGCGGTATGGCCTTTAGCTCATTCAGCGAATTTTCTTTTATGGCTTCTATTGGACTCAAAACGTTTTCCTCGAAGTGGTAATTTTAACTTGGGAAATAAAAAAAAGTCAGACGGAGCCATATCAGGTGAATAGGGTGCTTGGTCGAGAACGTTTGTTGAATTTTTCGCTAAAAACTCTTTCACTATAATGGCTGTGTGTGATGGTGCATTATCATGGTGCAGCATCCATGAGCTGTGTCGCCACAAATCTGGACGTTTTCGGCGGATACTCTCACGCAAACGCTTCATGACGCCTAAATAATATTCTTTATTCACTGTTTCTCCCTCTGGAAGGAATTCGGAGTGAACCACACCACGGTAGTCAAAAAAAACTGTCAGCATCACCTTGATTTTGGTGCGACTTTGCCGCGGTTTTTTGGGTTTCGGCTCGTTTTCGAGACGCCATTCTGAAGACTGTTGGCTTGTTTGCATGTCATACTCATAAGCCCATGTCTCGTCGCCAGTTATTATACGTTTCATAAAGGTCGGATCCGTAGAAGCTCGGGAAACCATGTCTTCAGCGACATGCTTTCGCTGCCCTTTTTGAACAAAATTGAGCTCTTTTGGAACTAGTCGAGCGGCGACGCGTTTCATGCCTAAAATGTCAATGAGAATATTGTGGACGGACTTAAAAGATATGTTCACCTCACTAGCCAACTCTCTCAGACTCATACGTCGATTTTCGAGCACTAGCTTCTTCATTCTGTCGATGTTTTCTTTGGTCGTAACGGTTGAAGGTCTACCAGAACGAGGCAAGTCTAATACTACTACTCGGCCTTCTTTAAAAGCCTTATACCATTCATAAGCCCTTGTTTTCGATATACATGATTCGCCGTAGGTATTTCGCAACATTTTTAGTGATTCACCACATGAAATATCATTCGAAACACAAAATTTAAGGCACACTCTTTGTTCAACAATATTTTCCATTGTAAAAATCGCCGAGGACTCAAAACTATGACCAACAAAAAGTTTAGTTTTAAACAAATTAAATGACAGATCCCGTTCAAATTTTGCGCGCTAAATCAGTACAGTGTTACCAACATGCAGTAAAAAAAATTAGAACGACCTCTTTTACGCGGGTCTCTTTATAGACATATTCCCGATACTTTTTACACAGAGTAGTACATTGTTGCTGTTAGTATAATATATAGTTTAGGAAGGTATGCGCGTCGTGTCCGACCGTTATTATTCCAATTATGGGGTTAATAGGATAATCAAATCAAATTCGTGTATTGACATTTGTTGATAATCTCTGTATTATTGGTGTGGATGTAGGTATAACGTTTTCATAGACAATTAGAATTTTTTATATTCTGACAATAGAAAACTGTAGGTAGTACATATATTTTGACCAACTAATTTTATAGTATCAAATTTACAATTTGTAATTGAAATCAACAAAAAAAAGACCATGGCACTTGTATATGTGCATTACTGTGTATTTTGTATTAAATATTGATACTAATAAAATGTTGCTTTGTAAAAAAGGATATTACTGAGACTCGGCCATACGATATTAATGGATGTCGTTTTACGGCTGAAACCAATAATTTATCTCCAATCTAAGATTATTGTGTATCTGTCGATCGATTCCCCAAACAAATTCAATCCATGGATTGATTATTGGCACGCTTATTAGTAGAAATGGATTGAAATATTGATCTTAGATAGCACAATTTGAATTGGGATTGATTATTGGTTTCGGCCGATATTAGACACTAACCGGTGTACCGCCGGTCATTAGTAGTTATTTCTCTTGTTTGTTTTTAGTTTTTATCGTGCAAAAGGTACAACAAGTTTATTCGAGCCGAGCGTCGCGGCGTCGTCTAGTTTAAAATCGCCTTCGATTTCACATCTAAGTATCATTTTAGTGTTTGTAATAATTTTAACACACACAAAAAAACAGACAAATTGAATTTATTTGTAGCAGTTTTTTATTTATTGGTACAGTTTGTACTCAATCACTACCAGACTGTGTGTTTTCCAATAAATTATATTCATAAGGAAGATAAAATAAATCATTAGCTAATTGCCAATATCGATTTGCTCCCAAACGATGTACAAGAGTTCCGAGCAAAGCGATACCTGACATTTATCAGCTCGTTTGCAGCATATTTACAATGATGCCTTGAATTTTGCTGTAAGTTGTGTTTTTTTATATTTACAATTTGAAGAGCTTTGACGACTTCGTAGCAATGTTTGCATCCAGGAAACATTTCTAATACTACCTTTATACAACAACCTCTATTTAAAGAACACGTTTCAATATATTTTATGTGTAGTTAGCGTTATTACTAATAAATAATGTATTGATAAAAATATATCGCCCAAGGCCATGGGGTCTTCTCAGTCACTATTTGAAAATTCTATGCGATATTTTGAAAATATTATGAAATGCCAGCGACTAATAAATAACAAGAAAATATGATTTGTTTGAAATAAAGATCAACAAGTTTGAGTAAAAAATGACATCCCACAATTTTAGCTATTTGGCAATAAATTTTAGCTAAGTCCAGAAATGATCTCAAAAACAAAAAACGATTTCTTATCTACTGTAACAAAAATGACAAAACAAACGACAGTTAAAATTTGATTATTATTATTTTAGACATATTAAAAGAGACAAAATCAATATGTGCACTAATAAAAGTATGTTAGGGTGATAGTGGCTCTGTTATAGCGGCAAACGAGGTTAACCGAATATGCCTTTGTCAATCACAACACACAACTGTGTACTAGGAAACATAAATATAATTACGCATTATATGCATCGAATGATACATGTTGTGCGGTCGAAATATTCTGTTTCATGTGTGTAATTGTGGTTTGTCGGTGTCCATGTCCGTCCCGTGTAACAACTAATTTTGTACTCGCGCTTGATACACGATCATTTGATTTTAATCACTTATATGCGGCCTCCAATTGTAAATTATTTTCCAGGTTGTCCATTTAGGTCTCGGTGGTCCAGCAATCGAATACCCCGCTTCTGAATCTTAAGGTCGCGGGAATCCTCACACTGGCTCATACCATGACTTTTCGAAGTTCCTTTCGGAAATTTGTGTGAAAAATATCGATGACTGAAACACTTTGTGCCCGTTATGGCAATTTGTTTGGTTATGGCCGCTGCTACCTTGGGGTAGAAAAAGGCTTGAAGTTATATTATGCTGTCCGATTATTTTTTTGGTAGAATCCCCTAGGTGGGGCAGAGGGCGTCTACAGTACGTCGCCATCCCGAAGGGCTTGAGCTTCGCGTTTTATTTCACTCCAAGTCGTTGCAGTCACTCCTGCAGTGATAATCCGTCGCCAAGGCTGATTAGGGCGGCCGCGGTTCGGGTTTCCTTGGGGATTCCATTCTAGGTCTTGCCTCGGCATATGATCTGGATCTTGTTGACAAGCAATGTAGATACATTTTTATATAAGGTATTGGCAAAACTGTGTCAGAGTGGCTGTCTACTCTTTGCCTTTTTTGTACTGAGTAGGTGTTTATTGCACTGTAATGCACATGCATTACAGTGCACTACTACATAGTGATCTTCAATAAAACAACGTCTCAAATTATTTATCAAATACAGTTTCATTTAATCAAATCATAATAGGTTCTGGACCCAGTCACGGCTACGGCTACCTATTAGTAGAAGAAAATCGTGAAAAGGAAATCACATCGTGCGACTGGCGAAAAGTAAGGTTAAATTGGCCGGCACGCGCCGACTGAAAAATTTTAGTCAGGAAGAAAAGAATACTGGTTCTTTATTGTTAGACAAGGCAGTACTTAACGCAAGATGGAAGTAAGTAATAGCACTAGTATGATGAAACTGGAAGGTGCGCAAAATTGGAATGTCTGGAAGTTCCAAATAACCGTATTGTTGAGAGGTCAGGGATAGTTGGACGTTGTTGAAGGGCGGACGGTAAAACCAGAAGAGGCTGTTGCATGAACTGCCTGGGAAGTAAAGGATGCTAAGGCTCAATCATTGATGGTCACCAGGATGTCTGAGGATGTCATGCTGCATATCATAACTTGTACATCTTCTGCTGAAATGTGGCGAAAGCTGTTATGTGTCTACGAACAAAAGTCAGAAACAAGTATACACATTATTCAGCAGCGTTTCTTTCAATATAAATACGAGAAAGGAGTTGATACGTCAGTGTTTATATCTAAAATCCAAGAAATGCATAGTTGTTTGAAGCAATTGGGTGAGGAGATCTCAGACAAATTTATAATATAACTAAAGTTTTGATGAGTTTACCAAAGGAGTACACACACTTTATGTCTGTATGGGAGTCTGCACCCGATAATAAACAAACAGTTGATAATTTGGTGGCAAGGCTATTTGTAGAAGAGGAAAGGTTGAAGGAAAAGATTGAAGAAAACCAGGAAACGTCGTCATCGTCAGCATTCATAGCCAAGAGAATTCTGAAGTGTTATAAATGTGGCAAACCGGGACATTATCAGTCAAAGTGCCGATATAATAAAGACTGAAAAAAAATGTGAACTTAAATAAATGCTTCTATTGTGGTAAACCGAGACATATTAAGGCGCAGTGTTGTTTTAGAAAGTCAAAGGACAGTAAGAAAATGAGTAATGCGTTCATTGTGTCTAACTCAGAAGACGAAAAATATGAAAAATCAAAGTGGTTAGTTGATTCAGGGGCTAGCGAACATATGTGCTGTGATCGGTCATTGCTGTCATCTTTTTCAAGTGTCTCGCAGAAGTCAGTAATTGTAGGTAATGGCGCTAGTATTAGTGTATTAGGATCTGGACAGATAGCGGTACAGGTATATAATGGGAGTGAGTGGGTTGATACCACCTTAAACAATGTGTTGTTCGTTCCCGAACTAAAGACAAATTTATTCTCTGTGAAACGCGCTGCGGACCGTGGCTATGTCATGATGACAGATAACAATACTTGCCGGTTTTACAAGAATAACATTGTTTGTGCTGTTGCAAATAGACTCGATAACTCATATTATGTCGATTTCCGTTTTAAAAGTGAGCATGTAAATACAGCGAAAGTAGTGAAGAACGATTTATATATATGGCATCAGAAGTTAGCACACCAGAACTTTGATCATGTAAAGAAAGTGTTGGCGAAAAACAACATTGTTGTCAAACAAACCAATGTGCCACAATGTGAGACTTGCTTAAAAGGAAAAATACATCGGCTACCATTTATGAAAAGTGAAAGTGTGAACACTAGGACATGTGAATTAATACATGGAGACACATGTGGACCCATGGAAGAACAGTCCATTGGTGGATCAAGATATTTTGTAGTCCTGAAGGACGACTACTCAAACTTCCGAACTGTATATCTTGTCAAAACGAAGGATGAAATAAAGTATTGTCTCGAGGAGTTTTTAAACAGAGCTGAAAATATAACTGGTAACCAGGTTAGGACATTTCGAACGGACAATGGGTTGGAATTCATAAACAAAGAGGTGAAAGAAATGTGCTCTAAGAGGGGTATCACCCATCAAACAACAGTGTGCTATACTCCTGAACAAAATGGCAAGGCCGAGAGGGAGAATCGAACCCTTGTTGAGGCAGCAAGAACAATGTTACATGCTAAGAACTTACCCAAGAATCTATGGGCAGAAGCGGTTAACACAGCTGCTTTTGTATTGAATAGAACAGGTAAAGGCAGAGACGGGAAATCACCATTTGAATTGTGGACAGGCAGAAGCTATGATATTCACCAACTGCAGGAGTTTGGTTCACCAGTTTATGCCCACATTCCTAAGGAAAAGAGAAGGAAATTCGATAAGAAGGCTGAGAAGGGATTAATGTTTGGTTATGGCGAAGAAACCAAGGGTTATAGAATTTACTTCTCAGAGAAAAATTGTGTATTTATTAAGAGAGATGTGGTATTCTTAAATAAAGAGGAAGATAAGGAGAAAGAAACTACTATTATGCTGGACCTGGATAGCCAATCTACAAATAATGATAATATGGTTGAATCAGTGGAAGAAATAACTGAAAGAGAAGTATCTCAACCTAACCCAAGTGATACTCATACTAGTCTCAATACAGATATGTCCTCAGTGGAAAGTGAGTGTACAAGTAATTACATACCTTCAGATGATGAATTGTCGGAGGTTAATGAAATACTACAGGTACGAGATGAAAGGCCGAAGCGAAGAAGGAAACAAACATCGTTTTATGAATGTAATAATGTAGTAAGTGAGAAATATGAGCCAGCTACATATGAAGAGGCCATAAAAAGAAGTGATTCAACTAAATGGAGAGCGGCAATGAATAAAGAATTGCAAAACTTGAAAGATAATAACACCTGGGACTAGTGTAGTGCACCAGCAAGTGGAGAAATTATAAACAGTAAGTGGGTATTTAAATTAAAGGGAAGTGAGGACTTTAAGCAATATAAAGCTAGGCTAGTCGCTAGGGGATTTGAACAAAATAGTGAATTTGATTTGGGTGAATTGTATGCACCAGTAGCAAAGTTATCTACCTTTCGAGTCTTTGTAGCTATAGCAACTAAGTTAAATCAGCCTATACATCAAATGGATGTTACTGGAGCATTTTTGTATGGTGATATAGATAGGGAAGTATATATTAGATTGCCAAAAGGGGCTTACTATGGGAATAACAACCTTGTTAAATTAAATAAAGCCTTATATGGTTTAAAAAGTTCACCTAAATGTTGGAATGCTAAATTTAACTTGGTGATGGCTATTGAAGGATTTACAAGATCCAAGTATGACTCATGTTTATTTAAAAGGTGTAATGACAATAACAAGACCTATTTGTAACTTTATGTTGATGATTTATTGTTCTTTGGGTCAAGTAAGAAAATTATTTTACAAATTAAAGCTATTTTGAATAAAGAATTTAAAATGAAGGATCTTGGTTTTGTATCTAAATTTCTTGGTATAAATGTAAAGCAAAATTTGGAAACTGGCATCACAGAGTTGGATCAAAGAAGTTATTTGGAGAGTGTACTATAAAAATTTAATATGGAGAATTGTAAGGAAATGCTAACCCCTATGGACTCTTACTTAAATACTAAAATATTCTCAAATGAAACCATATGTAAAGATAAAAAGTGTGAAACATTATGTAGGCAAATTATAGGATGCTTAATGTATGCTTCTTTAGGAACTAGGCCTGATTTGTGTTTTCCAATTTCTATATTAAGCAGGTATCAAACATGTGCAAATAATGAGTTACTAAGTGCATTAAAGGGGGTCTTAAGATATGTTAAATATACTTTAGATTACAAGTTGATTTATAAATGTAAGGAGTTTACTCTAAAGGGTTATTGTGATGCTGATTGGGGAGCTGATCTTAAAGATAGAAAGTCTACCTCAGGTTATTTGTTAAAAGCTTTTATTTAGCTTGCACTGTATGTATCGCAATATTATTAATTTAGTTGACAAAAATCTCACGACGAGTCATTGGAACTAGAATCTTCAATAATAGTGACGAGCAACTTCGTTTACATTATTTTTCATCAAACGACGTCAATTATTTTACTAAAAAGGGGGGCGGGAAAAATATTTGCGTTCCTACAATATGATCTGATATGATATGATCTTCAATAAAACAACGTCTCAAATTATTTATCAAATACAGATTCATTTAATCAAATCAGAACGTGTGGCCGAACCATTGCCATTTGCGACGTTTGATCTGCTGGTCGATCGAGTCTCACCGCGGCGTACCCAATGGTCTACGTTGGACATTTTCTCGGGCCAGTAGACTCCGAAAATACTGCGAAGGCAGCGGTTTATGAAGACCTGCAGCCAACGCCAGATGTCCTTACTGACCTTCCGTGTCTTACATCCGTACAGCAACACGGTTTTTTTTGCATTGGACCGGAATATCCTAAGTTAAACTCAGTAGTCCTAGTCAGTTTCCGCGATTACCATAGAGGACGAAGCTGCGCAAAGGTTGCTCTTCCCTTGGCGATCCTCAAAGTGATGTCGATTCCGAAACTTCTGAGGTATATCCACGAACGGCACTCCGCAGATTTTTATCAGTCCTCCTCGACCGCGTTTATTCTACTTTCATACTCGGTCTAACTAGATCACATAAAATATCAGTTTCAGTTTATTTCAAGAATATATTTTCATCCTAAACACTTGACAGATTCTTACACGGCTTCCGCGAGTTTGTTGAAGTTGTGCTTGAAACTACTAGTAAACTTTGTTTAATTAACTTTGTTTATAATTATAACCTGATATCTGAGTTGATATTAAGATGGAGTGTAGAAAACATTTTCTAGTATTATTTCGTTTTAGTATTTAAATATTTTCTTTGCTTTTCCGGTTATTCGTTTTTAATAGATTATGCAGTAATTAAAACTCAAGTGAGATTTCTTTATATGTTTTATGAAATAAATTGTCTTACTCACATGAGACGTACAGTACAGACAAGATGGCTCGAAAAAAAAAAACACGCCACCAGTGGCAGGAAACTTAAACTTACATAAGCATTTACAAAGCCAGTTTGAAACAAGGCGTTTACAGAGATACATATAAATACTTTATAAATTTATTTATTTAACAGTTTTATTTAGGATTTCACGATATTGATACATATTTGATCTTCATAATAGTAAAATATAATTATTAATAAAACGCTGGCGACATTTCGGTGATCTGGAGATTAATAGCCCCGCTTCTGAATTTTGAAGTCTGTTGTTCAAATCCTGGTTGACGCCCAATAATTTTTCTGAAGTTACGTGTCGATATCGGTGACTGACAATTGTCAAAACTGTGTCCGATGGCAACTGCTGCTAATCAGAAGACGCCGACGTTTGTGAGTTTTCACGCATTACCATAAAAAAATATTCGCGCTCTTCTAAATTTTAATCTGTTTAGGAAAAGACATGGATTTGTAAAATGATTCAAGCTGGAAGTGGCCTTTCGAACAGAAGCCTTGCAGATATTCCTATCATCTATTCACAATTAATAATTCTACACTTGGAGGCAAATAATATTCCGGCCCACTTGACAACCTCTCTCCTTTTTAGAAAACAAAAACACATCATTTGAAGTTACTTAAAATGTATTAACGCCATGCGTTTCGTTATTATAATCAGTTGCTTAAAATAGCAGTATTAAGTAAATCGTGTATTTAAATATATAATAATTAGGTATCCATCAAACTAGAAACCATAAGTCCTCTGCTCACATATTATCTAAATTTGTGGCCATCATTGTACTATGATAAATGTTAATCATTTTGTATAATTAACTGAATAAAATCAATCAAATAGTAAGACTTAAAAGTATTTACAGATTTTAGTTAAAATATTAAATATGCCTAAATTAATCAAAATATAAGTGAACAAAGATCTAACTACTAAATAAATAAATAACGCAACTAAAAGAATCGTACCGTAAAGGAAATGATAACGTACCCCGGTTCTTAATACATGCAAACAAATGTCGTTGTACAATAAAATAAATATAAAACCGACTTATCAAAATCATGACGTTCCATAAAATACGTGCGAAAGTTAAGCGTTAATTGGATTGAGTGTGTTTATTCTTTGATGATTGTCCGGAATTCGAAACCACCAGTGGAGGTCCCAGTGAGCAATAACGAAAATTACGTCAAATATTCCTCCCCCCGCCATGTCTGCGGTGTTCATAAAACTTTGTACAAAGTTGTCCTACGACGTTTCTGTTTGTCCTTTGTACCGTTGCATAGCTATATCCAGGTATTATGTTGTCGGTTGCTGCATCTTCCAGTAATTAACTTAGTTATTTAGTGTCTCACAATTGTAGTTTACATGACAGACAAGAAAGGGAATTAGTTTTTGAGTAATCAAATTTGCTACAAGCAAAGGAATCAGGTCGCTTGTGGCGAGTGCATCCGTGTTTTCTTGTTAAATAGGAGTAGTTTCATGAAGAGCTTGATGTCAATCAATCCAACTGATGTTTTGATTTAACGTTATAAATGTACAGACAGAAGCTATAAGATATTTTTGTCTGTTTCAAATTACACCTTATATTCTTCTACCTCGTTTGTCATACGTACATACTCGAATAATAAATAAACATACATTAGACACAAAATCCAATGAAAAATCAATAGGCACATAGAGAATTATAATTAATACTTAGATGACTATAGATAGTACTTTTATTGTCATAGTTTTGAATTGAAGTGTATTTAATGGTGTTATTTTCATATACAGAAAACGTTGGTTTAAGAAGAATCAAGGTAAAGTGGACAAACCAACCGGCGCTCAATCTCCGGCGACTGCTGACAAACCTATTCCCCTCAAAAAGATTCCTTCGGACAAGAAACTCAAGGTAAGTTATAACATAATTCCAAATTTTTATATCTCCACCTGACCCTTATCATTACATAGTATAAAACAAAGTCACTTTCCGCTGTCTGTCCCCTTATATGCTTATATCTTTAAAACTACGCAACGGATTTTGATCTGGTTTTTTTTTAATTGTTAGAGGGTGTCAACGGAGTGGTTTTGATCTATAATTCATATCTGATGTGGTCTTCCACGTTCTTCATTTCTCACATCAAAATCATTACATTTGAATCGTTGAAACCATCTCTTGCATGTTGCTTCTAATAGAGCATGATCACCATATGCTTCGACAAGCATTCGATGTGATTCTGCAGCATTTTTTTTTCAAATGGAAACAAAAAATTAATGCTTTCCGCAAATCATCACTTTCCGGCACAAAATTTGTCATTTTTAACACAATAAAAAAATATGATGTTGTTTGTTTCCTAACTGTTAGGTTAATTGAATGTTTGACAGTTGTCATGGCAACCAAACAGAAAAAAAAATTAAGGCTTATTCACAACAAATAACCCCTACCAACACATTTGTATCTTAACGCTGATTTCATACCGGTACACCTGGTATACCACCCTTATACCATACAGATGCTATGGTCATGAAGCTGATCGAGTATAATTTTGAATTATACTACAAGTTTGTGTATAAAGCTTTTTATATCTCTCTTCCGCGCCCTTGGTTCTCTCTCAAACTCAAACCTTATGCTTAGACACATTTGATTTATTTTTTTCTCCATATGTGGTGGAAGGTTTTGTTCTGTATCAGGTGCAATTTAGTCTGTAAAGCCTGGATGCCACAAAAACAGGTTTTTTTTTTGTAAAAATGGACTTGTCGATATGTGTTCAGTACAATAACCAGTTCACAACGAGCCTCGTCTTAATCATTATTGCGATAGAAATATACGTGTTTACAATATGTAATAACCACACACCTTATGGGTTTTTGTTTAGCTGCCATATGCACCAACAACTGTGCCAGACAATGGACGTCACGATGAACATGAGACTGGCAAATTTGATGAAGCCGAAGATGAAGCAGCGGACGTGGAGCTACCCCCACCCATGAAACCGATTCACGTAAGTGTGCTTTTATTATTTTATAGCATTGTTATGATGAATAAATCACTGAGAAGATTTTTAATAAAATCTTGTCGTAACGCACATTCGTAGAAAATCAACTTTAGCCGTGTATGTGGGCTCAAGTACCAGTTGAAAAAATATCCTTCAACATAATCCTCTTTGTAATCCGGGCCACACGGTCGGAACGATCTTTGTATATATATATATATATATATATATATATATATATATATATATATATATATGATAACAATAATGTCACAACATCATGTAATTCCCGAATAAAGTTTTGTTGTGACAATAAGTCAACGGATTTAGAAAGAACTTATATTTTTATTCTTTTTTAAATATCTGGTAACATTCTCAATTATTTACTAAAGAAAACCAGTCTTACTGTGAACAGTTTGAGAATACTGGTTTAAATTTAAAATAAAGACTTGGTAGACTAAAAACATCTATCTTAGTCATGCAGCTTGCTTATGTTGTGGTTACAGTATAAATTTTAGGTTCTAGTACCGCAGTGAGTTAATTTTACTAGCTGTTCAAACAAATTTGACAGATTTGATTATTATATTAATTACACTATAGTGGTCTATGATTTTTCGTCGCAGAGATTCAGTGAATTCTGCTAACAATGAGAGATAGCCACGGAATTTGTTGATACATATTACAATTGAAATGCAATATTAATTAACAAATGCCCGTGACTTTAATTTTACAAATTCCACGCAAAGTCAACCTCGATGCAATTTTCAACTACTATAGCGCTGTGGACTGGCTTGAATTTTGATATAATGTTCTGTTCCTACAGAACCCGCAAGCTGTCTTGCAGCAGCCAGCGCCGGCTGCCACAGCAGTGCCCGCCACAAGAGTAAGGACATTATATCACTTTTATAGATCTACTAGTTTTATTTAGTTTCTAACTGGATGGTTAACTATCTTATCACGCATATAGGGGCCATATAATACAGCATCACAATTAATCGTAATTGTCTTATTATACAATTGGCTAAAATTTAATTATCCAACCAATTAAAATATAGTAATAAAATTACAAAAAAAAAAAACAATAATTTACGATTATTCAGATGGGTGCTGATTCTATGGTGGATATTTTCAGAACTCTCTGGCAATAGATGCTATGGAAAGCAATAACGGTGCTGCTGATATCGCGGAAATTGAGCAGATCGTGAAGGAGCGAATGGTTCGGTTCTATGATAATGCATGATGTGTGCATGTTCTTTTTTTTTTTGGTTAGTTTTTGCACCCAATACTGTTCAATAAAGACGTTGTTATCGTAATGATCTCCCCATGAAGGCTGTGGTAATAAAGCCTGCATCACATTTACACGTTTTTCACGAAACTCCTAATTGGTGTCCTCCTTCCTTCATCTCTACTCAAATCACGTTTTTTTTGGTTTGCATATGATTGTACGTACGATATATGTACATTTATGCGCACTTCAAAAAATATCATAAAAATATTTATTATTCTATGATTTACATATATATCGGCCAGTGGTCCCGGCAGAATTATATTGTCTTGATGATCTGTTCTCTAGATTCTGCGGCCCTATCACGAAATGTAATTTTAGTTATGGAACCAACGCTACTAATAAAATTGAGAACGTGACATAGTCAAGGGGCTATCTTTTATGCATCTAGAATAGCTAATTTCATAAAAAAATTGACCTGGAAATTCTGATAAGAAAATAAAGTAGTTGTACTAATACTTACCATTTTTATTACACAGCGACCTTAGCTGTACCTTGACGGTCTGCAATTTTTTCTACTCCATGTTTATTCGTCAATTAAGTTCATATTTAAACTTGCACTTAGTTTGCATTACTTGTGACAATTAAAACTTAGATACGTTTAGTACTATTAAACTGTAGAACCCTCAAACTAAAGGAAACATCATTTTAACAATACCAGCAGACCCTACTAACCTCGTACGATCTGGTAAATATATTTACTATGAAAAAAGGCTAGTGTTTTTTCTCCTGTTAATAGTAGCGTGTTGATTAAACTTTGCCCCACTTTTTACTTTCTTAGAGATAATCTTTCGGAAAATCTTTTGTTATTGGTTTTCTACATTATACAACGACCACTTTAAGCTTGGTTTTCAACGTGTGAATAATCCGTGCGCCCGTGATTTGAGCTGTGTGTGATTTGAGCTGTGTGACACTTTCGCTTACCAAGTAATTTATTACGTGTTTCACTTAAAAGTGTTCCGTTGCCGGATCGTTGGTCATGAATACGAAATTATCCCAACATGTCCCAATAAAAGTCCTTTAATTCTTGGGGTGAGTGGCGATGCTGTTCTAGCAAACGGTCTGAAGAATTTTCACTTTTTTTATATATCCCATAGTCGACCCCATGTTCGGGAAGCTAATATCCTTTACTCTTACATACACCGAGCTTTAAGGACAATGTCAGGCCTTTCAAGTGGTCATAAACTGATGAATTTGATAAATTTAACCTCAATCCGATGTCACGTCTTATTATTCGCCGATTAGCATCAACTAACGGCCTTTCTGACGTGGTGTATCATCAGCAAATTTGCTGGATCGAACCGGTCCCGGCAATGGCGTACCGCAATACATCTTCTCCATTCACATTGGTTAGTTTCTTTCTGGCTTGAATAGCATTTGTTACCCTTTCTGTACTAAATCAGTAAAATATGTGGAAAAGTCTCGGTGACTGGGTGGTCGAGCTCAGATTCAGAAGTTGTAAGTTTGATTCCGAGATTCATATCAATGAATTCTCGGAATTCTTTTCGGAAGTTATGTGTGATAATTTGATAAATATCAATAACTGACTGTGCTTTGTTCTCTACTCTGCTAGGGCGTCGAAGGTCAGAAAACTTACTATTAATATACTCTAACCTAGCTTTTTAAAACACTTTCATTAGCTTCACCTGTATCTATGTATTGTGTTCTACTTTGAACGATCACATATCCACGTGAAACGGCAATCAGAAAATGTAGTATTGAATTACGTCACGCTGTGCTAAATAACCCTAAAATAGACCTAATACAATGACATATGTTTACCACGACGAGACTTCATTTATGACACCATAACAGCCTGGAGCGTTCTTGTGCAGAAATTTTTTTATAATGGAAAATACACATTGTAAATGTAAGTTTTATTCAAAAATAGGTGTTTGTAAATAATACCCATAAACATGAAGCTATATTATTGACAAGTTTTTAAAATTCAGTGAACTTATTAATATGTAATGCTAACACACAAATATTGACTTCTCAGTTCTCCCCATATCGTCTAAGTGTAGAATGCTTACCAAAGTAATACAAGGCGTACGCAAACAGACTCAGGCAGCACTTCCTTACAATCCAAACCAGAAGACTTCTTAATTAACTAATAACGCAACTATTCCAATACAAATTGTATATACCCACTTGTTTGTGGATTATCTTAATAGTTCCAAAGAATTATTATCGACCAACCTATTGATTTTTTATTGGTATTCCTAAATAGTTTAGCAGCAACAACTAATTTTGAGGCTGTCGCCACTACTCGCCAACTATTTATGTCCCAAATGGAATAGGCGGCGGAACCTATTGCCACCGATATTTATCAGACATAACTTCTGAAAATAATTACTACAAGTCATTGGTTTGAGGCAATGTACGCCTCACCTCACCAACAAAAAATATTATAAAATTAATCGTACTGTCACTATCACATGTACTTCTTATATATAGTGAAATTCAATTAATATTTGTAAATTGAAAATTATGAAAATCAAAGCGAATACCGCCATTGAATGTGGTTCTGCACCGGTAGCGGTGTCAACGTCAATGTAATCCATAATATTAATTAATCCGATTTATTTTCTCGTATCCATTTTTCTTTAATACTACACGTTAATAATAATTTCACTGTTTCAAATGAGATATGTGAATACGATTGACCAGAGTACAACCAGGTGTGGTTTTATTTTGAATAAAATATTCTTCCTTTTCGAATAAAAGCTCTTTTCTCTTTCTATTGAATAAAAACATTTTACCCGGTGTGCAAAAAATGTAAAAAAAAAAAACAACGAAAACCAATAATTTTTAGAAAGTCGGTTGAACAGTATGGGGATTGCATTACGTATATTGGTTTTGTTTTATTAAATTTTTTTGTTAAACCTACTTGAGGCACCTGTTTTATTGTGTTCTGCAAATTTCAATATTTAAATTGTATTTACATGTTAAATTGCTATAATATTTTCACACAACTAGTTTTTATAGATTTTTTGTACATGAAAGAACCGCTTTATTCGTGTAGCATGCGTTTTAAGTGTTTGTTTTTTTTTACGTAGATATCAATCACTTTTTCGTTTTTTAAATATTAATTTTATGTGTGCAAAAAATGTGCATGGTGTTTAAAACTTACGTCGTTTTTCGACTTGATTTTTAGTAAACATTGCCTTTCTGAATGAATACAAAAAATAGTGCAGTGTTTTTTTCAAGTAGGTACGTCGGTTTGGCTGTAGCAATTCACTATTTCTTATTAAGTGTGTGTGTATGTAGGTGAATTTGTTCGTGAATATTTCAATTACTTTTCTTTGCAAAACGACTTTAAATCAGGTAGTTTCCAATACGTGGGAAATGTAATAATTCTTTATAGGTACTGCAATTTCTTTGGCTTTTTGAATCGACTCGTAGAACGGTGTTTACGTTTTAAGCCTTGCCTATTGCTTTGCAATTTGTAGT
The DNA here is from genome assembly GCA_905147225.2 of Euproctis similis. Lineage (NCBI taxonomy): Eukaryota > Metazoa > Arthropoda > Insecta > Lepidoptera > Erebidae > Euproctis > Euproctis similis. The sequence goes on from LR990107.1 coordinate 9,949,706, forward strand.
AATGCCGTTTTGTTTTTATTTTTGATGGCTCTGTATTTTTTTTAAATATATGTACACTTAGTAGATTAAAAATAGTTTGGTTTATTGTTATTACAGGATATGTGTATATAGTGTATTCCTAAATTTCTTTTGTCTCCTTAGGAACAACACGGTGGTGTTGGCTTGCCCAGTACCGCGAGTGCTTCTGGCCGCATCGGCGAAGATGATGATCAACCGATCACACCTGGTCCTGACTCCTCAGTGAGCGTATTGAAGAAACGCGAATATGTTCTACGTGAACTTGTTGAAACTGAGGAAGTCTATGTATCTGATTTACAACTTGTATGCGAGGGATACGTGCGTCATGTGCAGGTCACTAACATTTGTATTTTTTTTTTTTTTTTACTAGACATACTTCGCATGCCATTTTCAATTGTGAATTTAGAAAAATCTTCTAAATTTTTACTATTTGAGGCATATTTTGGGAAAGGTGTTTGAATCCTATTTAGGTACATTATTACTAACAGAAATACCCTTTGCGTTTTATTGGAACATTTTATTTGTTTAAAATGGCATACTCCTATCTATATGAGCGAAAAATTGATTGAATCGACCATTTGTAGGACCAGAGTGCTGATCCGCCATTGCCGGACGGATTGCAGCGAGACCGCCGTCACCGAATGATTTTCGGAAATATCGAGGCCATTTATGAATGGCACCGTGAGTGAGTACATGAAAGCAATTTATTATATTGGCGTCCCCCTCACATCCACAGTCACTTTAAAGAACGACGTTCGACAAATATAGCTATATATCTATACCTGTCAAATTGAAATCTTACTAAAAACAATCACCCTTTATGTTCACATGTAATTTTTATATAATTAAACTATCCAGCCAATTAAAATTTAATTTTTGTCATAAACTAAAAACCATGTTCAGCTAGCTAACTTTATAAATAGAATGGATAATTTCTATATAGGGGCATTTTTCAGTGCTTCTTTGGTCAGAATTTTTGTCAAGACAACAACATCGGAAGTGACCTAAATATTAAAAATCAGGATATAGTTTCGTTCCACAGTTCCCTCACATAACTATGTTACATAAATATAGTTGCAATATTTACATTCTCTCATATTTGTCTTTGAATATTTTGTACCCATGCGAAAATTTGGTTATGCTTGGCGATTGTACTACGTAACCTTATAAGTACCTATTTTAAATCTGTTTTCTGAAAAATAAATAACTTATGCAAACATTTAACTTACATTTTTCCTTGTGTACGTTTCTTTCTAATATGTAGTTTTCTTTGCTACTTTATTTTTATTTGTTTGTAAGTTTCTTTATAAGTTTGTTTCTTTCAATGTAATAATTTATTGAGTTTTCAAGAGAAATATAAATGTATTTTTTTTTCTGGGTTAAATGCTGGCGCGCGATAAAGTGTTTTCAAATACAGCTATATGTGTGAATTTATGTCTGTGCAGCAAATTTCTGTCTGAGTTACACCGTTGTGTGGAGGAACCAGAACTGCTGGGCTCACTATTTCGTCGCTTCCTCGAGAAGAAATTGTTCATGTACGAAGCCTACTGTAGGAACAAGCCAGTTTCTGAATACATACTGTCTGAACATGACGCCTACTTCCAAGAGTTGAGAGTGAAGCTTGGCCATAAACTACAGGTGTGTTAATATACACATATCAAACATAACCAAACTTCATGCTTTTTTCTACCCGAATGTGTAGGCAGCGGCTGTTAAGCCTCGTACCGCCGTTATGTTTACGTCCCAAATGGAATAGGTGGCGAACCTATTGCCATACCGGGCACAATGTTTTTAGTCATCGATGTTTATCTCAAATAATTTACAGAATTTATTTCGAAATATCATTATTCTGAGCCAGTGTAAGGATTCGAACCCGCGACCTCCAGATTCAGAAGCGGGGTGCTCGACCACTGGACCACCGAGACTGCGTTATTATACGATGTCTAATTAAAAATTGTAAAGTAATATTGAATGAAAATAATTGAAAAAGTTTCATCCGTAGAGTCGCCAGCTAAGTTTACTTTCTGGTGATCTACCATGGCAAACTTTGTTCTAATCTACTCGGCACTTTTAGCCTCACGAGCTACTTCCGGGTTTCTAATAGAAGAATTGTTTTTTTTTTTATATAGTCTCTAATCTGTATATTGTTTTTCCTAGCTCGGGGACCTGCTGATAAAACCAATTCAGCGCATTCAGAAATACCATCTGCTTGTGAAGAAGATACATGCCTACTCGGAGTTGGCCAACGCGCCCCCGCACGTGATAGCGGCGCTCCGCGAAGCTGTTGAATGCACCGACATCATACCGAAGAACGCCAACATGATGATGGACGTCGGCAGACTCCAAGGATTTGCGGTAAGAATTGAACCTGTCTAAACATTCATTATGATTATTTAGATATATACGTTTAAGAGTGTCACATAAGCTGTGCTGATGCGAATGTCTTAATATTTACAGTTATTGTATACTTCAAATTTTACTTTAAAACTGTGTAAATTTTCAGCTTTTGCAAATTGCCGCACTTAGGAAACGATCTGATAGCGAATTGTATTCTATTTGTTTGTGTGTACGCTAAACGCATCTGGCTATGTTGATCACGCTGAAGTATTATTTTTAAATTATAAATACTTATTTGCGAGTGTAATTTTGTGATGGCTGTCAAATATTGAATGCTCGCGATTGCTGTGGCAACTAGCGTGACAGTGGTTAGTGTTACTGGTGCTGTAATTAAATATGTTGGACCCCAGCCGGGCCCAGCCTCTTTCTTGCTTCTAGTTATCGTCAATCTATGTTTGCGATTGCGCCAAAAATAATTAATTTCTAAGTCTCAAATAGAGGTATATCTATACATTTATAAAAGAGAATGCACTGAACTACATAGCGTACATACACGTACTTACCATAGCGTTTCTAAAGAAGAAATATTTTTTTTTACCGATATCTAAATCTTTGTCAGAAATGATTATGACGAAACTTTAACTTGGTATGTAATGCGAACGAAGCCGCTTTAAAGCTAATTTAATAGATCGCATTATATCACCGGGACTCGAAGCACTATGACAATCACACAAATCACTATCACATTATTTACGTGATGTTTATTTCATCACGTCTATTTTTAGTACCTACAAGGAATCTTGAGATTTTTAGAGTATTATCTTTAATTCATCATCAATCTCGCTGGTCGAGTACTCGAGCGGCCCGCTTCTGAATCAGAAAGTCGTGGCATCGATTCTGGGCTCACACCTAACATCGTCATCACCAATAACTTATGGATTTTTTGATATAAACTTTAATCTTATTTTATTCTAAAATTTTGGAGGAAAAAATAATACACGTGATATCTTACTACACCCCCCCTACCCCCTCGTGATGTTTCGTGATTTTTGCCAGACCCCTCCCCCCCCCCCCCCCCCTTTCTAACCTCGCGTGATTAATGGACCCTTAGACCTCGAGTTTCCGACGTTTCGAGATGTTCGGTCTTTCAGCAGATTACACACACAATATAACTTCACGCTTTTTCTACCCGAAGGTGTTGTAGGCAGCGGCTGTTAAGCCTTGACTCGTCGTTATGTTTACGTCCCAAATGGAATAGGTGGCGAACCTATTGCCATGTCGGGTACAAAGTTTTCAGTCATCGATATTTATCACACATAACTTCCGAAAATAATTTCGAAAAGTCATTGGTGTGAGTCAGGATTCCCGTTCCCGTCGGAACCCGCGACTTCTACATTCAGAAGCGGGGTGCTCGACCACTGGACTACCGAGACCAGCAAATAGAATAGCATTAAAAAAACATCAATATTAACTTCTGTGAACGTGATATTAAATGTTGAACTGCTAATTTGTATCGATACTAGCGATTAAAATAACCGCGTGGTTTGGTTATGTTTTTTTCTGAGCGTCATCAGGGCCCTATGCTTGCTTCTTGTTAGATACAGCAGAGCTGGCGAAGTACTATAGATACTAGGTTGCGTTACAATTAACCCAAGTAAGCACGAGATCATGCTGTTATATCTATTCCAGGGCAACATCACAGCCCAGGGTAAACTGCTGCTGCAGGAGTCCATGAGTGTGTCTGACGTGTCGACCGGAGGCAACGAGCGCGGGAAGGAGTTGCACGTGTTCCTCTTCGAACAATGCATCATATTCAGCGAGAGTATTGGCAGAAAATCGCAGTTCAGCAGCCCGAACTACCACTACAAGGCGCATCTTCAAGTTAGTACACATTGTATAATACATACATTCACAGCAAATAAATTTTAAAGAAGTACATTTTTATAATTAATTTTTACATTATTGAACTGCCGCAATCTCTGAATTAAAATATTTATTAATTGAAAATAAAATACAATGCAAATTAATTAATATCGGTTAATTCGTGGTAACTAAATCGCCGGTTAATTCTTATACGACGATTCTTATAGACGCTGAATTATTATTAAAACGTAATTTATTACTCGTAATCAGGTGAACAAAATGGAGCTGGAGGAGTTGGACAACGCTTTCATAGTCCACTCGGACGATCCGAACAAGCGGCAACAGTCGTATTTGTGTCGACCGTCGGAAGCGTCTCTGGAAGAATGGATATCTAGATTGTCGAGTATTTTACAGCTGCAAAGGAATTTTGGCGCGGCCCTCGAGAATCCAGGCGCATATCTCCGCGAGCAGTTGGGCAGGGACCCGAGCCATGATCCCGCCGCGTAAGTACCCGGCCACCACTCACAGCCGGGTCCATATACCGATCATTTAATTTAACGACATTAATCCTTTTTAACATGCCTGCACACATGGCCTTTTGAGGTGAATATATTCTGGAGGAGAATTTTACTGTTTTTTATTGTACTGTTTGTTTTTAAAAATGAATGTTTATTTAAATAAAGATATTAATTTAATTTATTTACGTATATACGATACAATAAACTAAATAATGTTGTAGTTTTTCTACCCATCACAGTCCACTGGTAAACTGCGAATAGCTAATTTGCGTTGCCAGTGCGCTTGAAAACTATTTATTATTAACCATTTGTACGTAGTTTAAGCCAACCGTCTGGTCATTTGTGGAGTCCGAACATTCGCCGTACAATCTCTATACGACAAGGTCGACTTTTCGGACCCTGTATCACTATTTTTCACCATTATAATACTATTATATTTCATTCATAAAAATATTCACCGCAAATTGTCACGTTTGAGTAGTGATTGCCACGAGCGGATTAGTTTTTAACAGCGTATACAACATGTCGTAAAAACCACCAATTATAAATCTCGTGAGGTTCGAATAATATATGATACTAATATTATTTTATTTATCAGTTTATTATTAATTATGATGATGATAATAATAATAATAATCTCGTATGTATATCACGTATGATATGACTTCGTTTGCTCCGTATAGAAAACGCGATCACGTTCCACACCTGGTGTACACGGATTACAAAATACAAATACAAGTCTTCATTAATTAGTCTTGTCTATGTCATCAAATACGACTAATTTAATTGCAAGAGACACATTTATCATCATATATTATTTTACAGCAGACATCAATTTATATTGTGTTTAAATTACGTGTGAATATTTTATCCAATGTTCTTGGTAAAGGGTTGTGATATTTACGATATATCTCTGTGAAGGGAATTTTTGTTTTCTTTCTATTTGATGTTTCTTCTCATTAGAAAAATGTCTATTTTACACCACTTTACTATTGGCAAGTGACTAATATTTTACTAATATTTATTAGGGATATTTTCATCATTAATATTGTTAACTTTTATCGACTAACATGTGCGGGTATATATGTTACTAACAGAATAAGTTGTGATGTGATTTTATACGTTTATTATATATTACTGAACATTGAACATTGCCGGGGTACTTACTTTTCATAATAAATTATATAACATGTCATAGATATTTTCAAAATTGAAATATGAACTCGGTATGTGCTAATTTGAAATTTTATAAATCAAACATATCCATCTCATATCGATAATGAATAACCAAAGAATATTAATAAAAAAATTTAAATGTTACCAGAAATTCAAGGAGTTTTGTGCAGTCTCAACTAGTTCCTCGCGACATTTCACTACGTACTAGTTTTCTTTTCTGATTAACTCCTTAATATCTGAAGGCTTGTGATGTGGGGAATCAACTCTTCAGGTATAATAAATAATTTGTGTAATCATATTTCAAAATCAACAAAAAAATATTGGAATCCCTCCCAGCTTATATTTATATGATACCTCAAGAGGTTCCACAAACTTACATACAGACATACATTCGAGTTTAAAGACGAGAATTTATTTGCAAATTAATCCGACTGCAGTTTTATTCACAAGCTTACTTCTCTAACAATCTAGCTATCTATCTATTTACAAGAACGAAGGCTCCTTTCGGCTGATGAGATAGGAACAATCGCCCTAGTGTCGCTCCTGATGCGATCCTTGCGCAGGATGCACACATGAGTTAATTAATGAAGCACGTTCTGCTTACTACTTATGCTGTAACTGATTTTGCATATGAAGAAAATATCCATAAAATATAATTACTACATACAGAATCTTGTTCTACCAAAACTGTACGGCTCGAACCCTGTACCAACATCGAGATATGCCAGGCTGGGGAGTAGTGAGATTAAATTTTGATGATATATATATAAATATCTTGATATTGGAATGTTTTGTAGTCGACGGTGATGTGAGATTAATATAATTTCATATTATAATTGATAAGTGTGTGAGGAAAGCGATGACGACGTTTGCGACCTGTTTATAGATTGGCGTTTTTACCTGTGCGTATTATTTAAAGCTCTTTTTTTTCTTTTTATCATCGCCGAATAATAAAACGTTAATGTCCAGTCCACAATCTGTCAACATCGCTACAGATTTTGTCATGTCATGTTTAATTTCTATAGATTTGTCATAACCATTTAGTGAGTATGACGTGTATCTCTTTTTTTCTGCAAGACTACGGAATGTTTTGAAAGAAATAAATACTTACGTAGTCTATTTTCTTTATAATTTCTATTTTCTTTATAATTCTCAAATTAATTACTACGTAAGAAGAAACGTAAGAAAACAAAATATCCAGAATTACAATATTGATTTAATATCAAAACAAATATCTTATCTTCTTAAGTATATCAAAACCTTATCAAAAAAAAAATCATATCATTATAGAAACATTCACTTTTTTGAAGATTGTTTTATTTTGACTACCGTTAAATATGCATAAAATTTTCAACAAAATTTTTATACGTACGGTTAAAAAACGCTGAACGAAAACGGTCCATTAATTAGTTAGCGTTATAAATGTCCATGTTAGATTTAAAAAAAAACACACACACATTGGAATTGATATTTAGATAAATGTTTTATTTAGATGTTTTAATTGTAATAGATTATTAAATTATTTAACATTTATAAGATGATCATGTAGTAGTCACCTTCTTAAATATTTGCGAGAAAGTTTTATCAAATACGTAAACGCTTAGTAAAATTTATTTGTTTCACTTTTATTAGGTAGATAATTGTTATTCTGATTTTTCATATCTCATTATCATTTATCAACATCTATATGTTATCAACTTCAGTTATGAAGTCATGCTGGCTGGCTGGATCACAATCTCACAACTTGACTTCGCACGATCACAATATCCAAAATTTACCTGAAATATATTGGGTATTGAAACTATGCAAAGTGTTTTACAATGATAGAGATATAGTCTGGTTGCACAAAACACAACACAACTTGGGTTCGCGTCCCTTTTAAGACAGTTAGACCATTGCAGAAATGCGGTTCCCTACCATAATAATTCTGGCACTTAAATCCTAATTCGGAATATTTAAACACTCATGCAATAACCCTCCCCGTTATTGGAATGGAAGCTTTTTCAAATTAACTATGAAAAGTTAAGTGATATTGTTGGAGGTCGTTTAGGTATTATTAATATCGTTACTTAAAATCACAGAGTTGTGAGTTGAAGCAACACAGGTCAACACATTGGATCGATTGTCTGCAGAAGATCAGTTTTATTATTCATTCATGTTACATTATTATTGAGTTAATTTACTAATGATAAAAAGAAATAATTGTTCGAGGCGCGCGCTCAGTTTGTGTTTTTCCAGACGTATTAATGTTTTATTGACATTTAGTTCAGAATTCAGAAATATACAGGTGAGAATGGTTGATTCGACAACTTCTACGACATAATCTTTTATCGTGAAGTATTATATATATATTTACATATTTATTATGAATGTCATTAGTTCTTAGGCAGGAACGCGAAGACTGGAAACATTTGATTGGACGAAACGTATATTTGAGATGATGGATTTAGTAATATTGCATGCTTAGTACATAAGACACTATAATGTTTATATTTAGATCGCTCTAGGTGTTGATGTAAACATACACTACGTTATATGATTATATTCATCCTTTTAATGTTAACATGTTCAAGCGCAATAGCTACACGCCGTTGATTATATATATATATATAACCGCTAACTTGATGATACAATACATATATTAGTGTTTAAAAATATTGTAGTGGTTTAATGTTAACAATAATATATTAATTAATCACCCCCTCTCCACACACGACCCCGCCCCCACCCCCAATGATATTACGTTTAAGTTGAATGTTACGTAGAAATAATTGCGGCCTTTTAATCTCATTTGACGATACCATACTACCCCCTCATAATAGTAATCTTTCTTGTCACTGTTCTTATAGTTTTTTTTTGGGTTTACTAAAGTTGACTGATTTTTCAATCACTTCAACGTCAGAAATTGCTAAGGGCAATTTAAAGAAATTATCGCAAAGAAAACCTTGTGATATTTGGCTTCTCTTTTCTGTAAGGTTAGGCTTACTAAAGAGATTGTCTACTTCATTTTGAACAACATAAATCTCCCTCTGCTCTTCCATCTATATCTTGCCTTGACTCTTTGGCAAAGAGAGAATAGAAAACATAACATTCTGGAGTCAAAAGTAAATATGAGTTAAGTGGGTGGGAGTTAAGTGGCTCCAGCTTCCAAAGATTATGGCAAGATATATATTTTTCTCTCTGCCTCTGAAAATGTGCCCCTTTATTGAGTCATTTTATAGAGTTAATTTCTGGTTGAGTATTTTACTAATCATGATACTGCATTTACAATATTAGTTTAGAAAGCTCCGATCAAAAATTTTATGATAATTCCCATATATGATAGACATTTTTTTTTTCAACTATTTTATAGGGTCCAAGATTTTTAATATGTTGCAGTTTTATTTTACTAACTATATTAAATAATTTATTTATTTAATTAATGAATTTATAACAGCATAATATATATATTTATGATGTAATGTTAAATTATTAACATGGAACGCTTAAAATTTCAGCTTTTGATGTTGGTAGTATTTAAGGCGTAATCGATAAGTCGTAAATTTGTATTGTTTGCTGGATGATGCCTTCACACTGTGTAAGGCAGCATTTGCCTATCACCAAGGGCAGTGCAACAAAATCATTGTACGGGAAGTAAACCTCGCTCACTCGCACGCTACTTCCGTTCGTATTTTCAGTTTGAACCTAATTATAAATAGTTATGATATAAATTTGACTTGTGATAATTTTAATTATTTCGAGGGGTGAGGTTAGCTTTTATTGAACCACTGTACACGCTTTGTTTTATTTAATTTTTAAAGAATTCACATCGCTCTAATACTTGTACTATATATTTAAATAAAATAAACTCGAAATGCCTATGATGAGAGTCTGTAATAGAAGTTTTAGTTCTGGCAATTATTAATCTGGTGATGTTATTTTATTAGGTGAAAAGTGCAGTAAATGTACCTATTTACGGCTATTTGTCCTATAACAAATATAATATATATTATTTTTTTAACTTTTAAGGCCAAATGAAATTCAGATTTGTTCAATTCTCTCGAAGTTTAGGCAATTATAATATAATTTTGTATCTTTCATATGTATATATCGGCTATTGAATTATTTTATGTATATACCTAATACTAATAATATCTAACAATCGTTGTAATATTTAAAATTATCATGTTACATGAAGTAACCAATAAATGTCGAAGAAAAATACGCTTGTGGTTTTGTGCTTATAGTCCTGCATGCTTCTTTTGGTTCAGTTTTATATTTTGTTTTTATTATGGATTTTATTTGGGGCCCAGCTTTTGGCTAATAAACGCTAATAGATTCGTTATACTAACTCTACCGCTGTTGATTACTAACCCTTACTAATTTAATGAAAACCTTATTGATTTGAGAATTTGATCTGAATGTAACGACACCACTGCACACATCACGTGTCATGTTCAAAAATAAAGACAATTACTAAGCTATTTTAATTTAAATTAAATTACTTTCAACTCTATAGACATCTATTAAATTATTAACCACAATGGGTCAGAGTAAGAGCAGAATTGTCTTTGTTTCTTGGCGCGTGTCCTACTGTTTCCGAGACAAATTTGTGATTATTGATTACCAAATTTTCTGAATTAACTTATTATCGATTTAAATTAAATAAATACACGAAACTCTTAAAAATAAAATACTTAATTAAAGATAATAAACTTGAATAAATAATGAGCCTTGGAATTTGAAAATGGTGGTATATATAAATAGCTGGTGGTCCCGTTTTTTATTTTATTTTTATGTTAATATGTTACTATTCCTATCGGTGTAGTGTAGGGGATGGTTGGTGCGGGCGGCGGAAGACAGAGAGTGTGCCGCCGACCTTAGGTGGGAGGTTGGCGCCCGAGTTGCGTGCGCGCACGCAGCGGCCGCACGCTAAAGCGAACACTATCAACTTGCCCACGAGCACGGCGCGGGACCAACGCAAGCAGACGAACGCGGTCAGCCCCACGTCACCGCCACAAGCGAACGTAAGTCTTCACCAGAGGGAAACCATCCGAGAATTGTGTAGTCGTACGGTTTACTGCTGCTTTAACAACGTACACCAATTTACTAACACAATAACAATGCATTCTAGTTATTGATCTCTAATTTTGTTGCTGATTTATAGAAAAAAAAAACACAATTATTTTTTTGAAAATAGGATATTCACTAACTTGCGTTCAGCAAAACAAAACATAGACCATGACATAGAAGTGTGGTCCCGCATGTGGTGTTTGATCAAACTAAATAAACGCCTGCCGAGTCAAAGATCGTGGCCGATTTATTCAGTCAAAAGATATTACTATAATGTATTAAATCACTCTTGAAGGCTATAATTATGCCGTAATTATTGACTTATTGTTATCAACATTGCTGTAAATCTGGTCTGACTCTATGTTGATCTATAATTCGAGAGTGACGGGGGGCTGCCCTGATAAAATGTAAATGTATGGTGAAATCATATTGAGATAGATGTTTATTTTAACTAAACTATTATATTTATTTGACTGGAAAAAAATGGATGATTTGAACTAGATGTGTTCCTAAGGGGTAAATAGTAGAAAATAACAGCCTGGCCTTGCTTCGCTTAGCTTCTATAAAAACAAGCTTTTTAACTTAGCCGATGGGCCACTGTATTAGAGTGCCCCTACCGTCGCTAAAACTGTAGTCTGCTGGCTTACACCTGGATTCCACCCCCATTCGATTGGAATCATTTACGATGAGCATAGATATTTATATGTGGCCTGGGTTTATCCATATAAATATGAATTGAAATCCTTTATCTAGTTATATAACACATGCGTTAGTTGCTGCGCTTGGAAATTGATTGCGGAGATGTGTGTGCGGAGTTATGACTACTCTTAAAAATCTACTCTAACTGGGTTTCTAATAAATATACTAACAGACACGCTTCACAATTATCTCTGTAGAGGGCCAGTTGGTACCGAAAAACTTATGTTAGAAGAAAGATTCTAATATATTTCTCAGAATTAAAGAAAGCTACAAGTCAAACTTGGCAAAGGTTACATTTGCCTGACCGTGTCTCACAGTACAAATTAAACTTTTTAAATCTCTAGTATATTGGGTAGAAGGTAACTAAGCAAAAATTGAGAACCCGACAGAACCTTACGAGTGGAGTCATAATTTAAAAGATGGATGAGGAAAATTTAACTACTTGCCAGGCAATAAAAATATATCTATCAAATAGTTTGCGAAAACTGTTTGATAATGACAAAGACGTTACGTACACGAGGTTATAACTTGTTGATTAAAACTATGTGCAGTGAAGTTTAGTAGCATTATTCCTAGAGATGTTATAAACTTCAAATGAGCAACTCAACTCAACTTCAAACTCGTGAAAATGATCTCTGTAAAGAGTTCGAAACGTCGGGAAATAAATAAAATTAGTAATAAATAAACGCGATATAATCTTAAAAAGTTGTTTTAATGTCATGAGCAACTAGTTAGAAAACTGATCCTATAGATCATTCCTCTTCTGTATATTTTAGCAGTAGTAATGATGTGTGCTGGTTGATGCTTTTATTTACGAGAATTTGAATAGGTATATTGCTTTATAATTTTTAAAAGATAAATTTCTATCGAATCGTGTTTTTGAAATACACTAAAATATAGTTAGTGAAGCCGGTGAAAGGCAGACGTAACGTAAAATAAGATATTTCAGAATATCCAAATTTTTCTCAAGTGAGAAAATTGGCTTGTATATGTGTATAATAATATATACTTATATCCCTGCTAATATATAAATGTGAATGTAAGTTTGTTTGTTATGCTTTCACACTATAACTACTCAACCGATCATCATGAAACTTTGTACACATATTCTTGGATGTATTAGAAGTAACATAAGATACTTTTTTCTTCTTTATTTCTTTATTTTACACTAGCTGACCCGGCAAACGTTGTCTTGCCAATAAATGAAATTTAAAAATAGGGGCTGATCGTAGGGGGTTGATAATTGAGGGTTAAATGGATATTTGTATTATAAAAAAATGAAAAACAGATATACATATATTGAAAAATTAAAAAAAAAAATTTAGCGGAGGGCTACCCTTAACATTTAGGGGGATGAAAAATAGATAGTAGCCGATCCTCAGACCTACTGAATACGCATATAAAATTTGGTAAAAATCGGTAAAGCCGTTTCTGAGAAGTACGGTAACTAACATTGTGACATGGACATTTTATATATGTACTAGCTGACCCGGCGAACTCTGTTTCGCATCAAAAGTAATAACTGCTGCCCCGCTATGTTAATACTGCAATATCTTCGACAAATTTGAAGTCGATAGCAGCTATAGGTTAAAAATGGGAATTTTCCATTGTTAACACCCCCGCAACCCCCCTTGTGGGTGGAATTTCGTAAAATCCGTTCTTAGCTGACCTCTACTCGGCGAAAGGAATAATCCTACCAAATTTCAAGTCGCTACGCCTTATGGTTCCAGAGATATCGTGATGAGTCTGTATATAGGTGGAAATCTCTTATATATATATATATAGATATAGATTAGATAAATGCAGAGTATTAATGTAGGATATTTTTGTAGACTATACTATAAGTTTTCCTTCGGGTGCAAATATATGTAAATTAAAGAAAGAAAGAAGAAAGAAAATGTATCCTATGTTACTTCTAATACCTCCAAGAATATGTGTACAAAGTTTCATGATGATCGGTTGAGTAGTTATCGCGTGAAAGCGTAACAAACAAACTTACATTCACATTTGTATATTAGTATAGATACGAGTATATTTGCACCCGAAGGAAAACTTATAATATCCTAAATAAATACTCTGCATTTATATCTTATAAAAGTCCAAAATAATTTATTTTTGTTACAGAGAGTTATTTTACCGTTTGTTCTTGCATTTTAATAAAGTATATTGTAAGTTTTTTAAACGGCATTGTATGTAATTTTTTAAAATTGATAATCCCAGCTTAGCAATAAAAAAGAGTTATCATATTGATTCATTTCTATGATAACTTATTTAATGGCTTCAATGCGAGCGCACCCACTAGTAAAAGCTAGTATACTTATAATACATCAATATATCATGTTGCAATCATTTTAATGCAGCTATTTTATGTATGAAATATACAAAAACAATTAAGAAATTTTTCTTTTATTGATCTCTAAACGAAAACTACATTTCATCCCACCATTTATCGATTGATAAATGGGTATTAGCTTGGAGCGTGGCCTACACTTTGTAGTGAAAAGCTGACAGTCTTTAAAAAATATATCATCGTTAATAAGGCGTATTTATGTCAAGTTTAAGAAAGTATCATCATTACATAGTATAAAACAAAGTCACTTTCCGCTGTCTGTCCCCTTATATGCGCATATCTTTAAAACTACGCAACGAATTTTGATGCGGTTTTTTGTAATAGTTAGAGGGTGTCAACGGGGTGGCTTTGATCTATAATTAATGTATAGTGTAGTAAAAAAAAAGTAATAATTTTCAAGATTTAGAACTTTAATCGCAAACGCTGCCTGAACCGTAAGTGATAGATCAAAACAACGTACTACACACAACGTACTATACACCTTTAAAAGGTCTACAAAAAATTCCGCGAGGGCATATGTCTATCTCTTAGGGATAACCCACAATGACCATTTTTATTTTTTACGACAAATAATGGCCTATTTACGAAGCGATTTTAAACATTACAGCATTAATTTTTATCCAAATAAGTGACTTAAATAGATTGTGCATGTAATATAGATGATCCTGGCCCTTTACAGCATGCAATTTAAACGAATATTTTCGAAGATATTGCAGTATTAACATAGCGGGACAGCAGTTATTACTTTTGATGCGGAACAAAGTTCGCCGGGTCAGCTAGTTATATATAAACTTGTATTCATTACAGTATCTTATACTGTTCGTGTAGAATATTTCTCATAGCGTTTATTTTATAATAATATAATAGCATATAACTTGCAAACATGAAGTTTTAAACTAACTAACGTAAAGAGTGAACGTTGCGCTCAAACTTACGCTCCTGTAATTAGCGGGAGCAGATAACTTTGTCTCTCCTCCGTCTTGAGTTACTACGTCAGTGATGTTGTTGTTGGAAAAATGAATACAAACTTGACATCGTTGTAATTAGTTTTGTATCTTTAATTATTATTAAAACTGCAAAGTGTCCCGGTACAGCGTTTTAATTCTCCAAGTACTCGTAGTTAGTTTTTAAATTAAAAGTTTTTCAATATCCTTATATTTTGACTTTGCTTGCGTCGTGTCCTGGTTTTAATCGACGGCAAGCATAACGGTCTTCTGAGAACTCGAGACCACTCAAATATGTGTTGTATGCTCTTCACTTGCGCTCTATTATTTTAAAGAATTGGTTTTAAACATAACTTCACGCCCTTATCTACCTAAAGGTGTAGGCAGTGGCTGTTAAACCTCGATTTGCCGTTATTTTTATGTCCCAAGTGGCGAACCTAGTCTACCTGTGCGTACCTGTAAGTTTTAAGTCATCGATATTTATCACACATAACTTTCGAAATTAATTTTGAAAAGTCATTGGTGTGTGCCAGGATTCGAACCCGCGACCTCTGGATTCAGAAGCCGTGTGTTCGATCACTGGACTACCGAGACGATTATCATCTAATCTAACTATCAGCCTAATATTTACAGAGCCCTGTATTTGTCTAAAATAAAATCAGTTATTTATTGTCTTAAATTCGCTTAATATATAAATTTATTTAATTTTGTTGCATATTTATATACTGTGGCATAATACTGCTTTCCTTCTTTAATGCATGTATCTTAACCGCTTGTTTATATTTCTTTTGTTATAGGTATGATACTCGAGCCAATGCATTTCTAACATAGACTGTGATAACAGACCGATATCTATAACCCAATACTTTGTTATATGTGCTAAGTGACTGGGAATATAAACACGTTGACTAAGTTATATTTATTGGATGTATGTATATATAAGTATTTAGTTAGTTACAATGTGTGAGTTGTCGTTCGACCACTGTGCGTGCATGCAATGCTTCCAAGTTGTTTACTGTGGCTGTGAGCAGGACGAGATACAGTGTGTGCAATGTGTCAGGGCGTATCGAAACGCGCGTGGGGTATCAAGTTGCGGCGAGGCGGGAACACCGCGCCCGCACCGAGCACCGCCGAGGGGGGCGCTGACGGGGTGCTCACTGAGCTTCGGCTGCCCGAGATGGCGGAGCCCGCCATCGACGTGAGCGTCGCGCCCGGCGCCACCGCCACGCTCGCGTGCCGCGCAGTCGCCGCACGAGCGACCGCCTCCTGGCGCAAGACAGCCCCGGAGACACGGGCGCTTCGCCCCGGCGGACGTTTCGTCATCACGTATGCATCTGACGGACTCGCCACGCTCACCATACACGCATGTCGTGCTACCGACGCCGGAGTATACTGCTGCCTTATCAGTAACGAAATTGGCGGGGTTCAGACTTCAGCTCGGTTGACAGTCGGCGCGGGGGGAACCCCTGGAATACCGACAGTGCGCGCCCACCCCGGGGGTGGTCTCGTAGTACACTGGGACGAGGCGCACCCTGCGCATTTAGAATATTGTCGTGTAGGTGACGGAGAGTGGCGACGTGCCACCGAAACACCTGCTGCGGCGAACACCTTAGCGCTAGAGGAACTTCCCGCTGGCCAGTATAGTTTTCGGTTAATATGTACGAGGAGCAACGCGCCCGGACCGGCATCAGAGCCAGCACCTTGTGGAGGTGGAGGTGCTTGGCAACGGGAACAATTCGCGAGAAGATATAGCGTTGAAGACGAAATAGGAAGAGGCAGAACAGCACGAGTTTTGGCCGCAAGAGACACCGGCACTGGGCAAAGAGTAGCTTTAAAACAGGTACGTAACCTTTTTACTATTTTTTATGATTAATTTTTTAGCAGTTTTTAAATATTAGCATATTCGTATAAATGCTAATTTTCGTATGAAGAAATCCACCCAGAAGAAACCCACTGCATTTTCGAGTATGTAACCAGAACACCAATATAACCACAAGCAAAACTATAACACGGCAAAAATTCTATTATCTACTATTAATAATTGGTTGATGCGTCGACGTAATTCGTTCTTGTCTTTGCCCCAGTTTCTATTAAATGCAATAAGGACACAGCTTCAATTTACTTAGTTCACCTAGTTTACTGAAGGTATTTAGTTTCGATCAAGTTTGTTATAAGTTATAATGGTTTGTTAGTTAGTTATAAGGACGCTGTGAAGCGGACCAAGGAAGTGAATCAATTACTAACCGGAGCTGCAGAGATATTTTCTGATGCAAATTACTTTTTCAATAAACTACTTACATTGTAGGTGTGTTTTATAAATTGTTTGCCGAGATAAAATTCGAATTTTTGTTTCATTCTGCATTTTCTGATAGCTTTATGATGCAAAGCTTCGTAGCAAGATGTGAAAAATATGTATGTAAAAAAAACCCTAAAAAGGATAATTTTTTTTATAACATAACATATATAACATTGGACCACCGAGACTTATTTTTTTATATAAAATTAAATATTGTAAATATATAAAAGTGCACTGCTGCGTGTTGTCCCATTTATGAGGTCGCCTATCACCCTGGTTTGGCGGCAATATAGGTGTCAAACAGGGTTGCGTGCTGTCCGCTCGGCTGTTCACCCTGTACGTGGACAGTTGCCTCCACAATGTAAGGTCGATGAAAGTAGAGTTGTGATTAGGGTTATGAGCTGCTTGCTTTACGCAGATGGGCCTTCAAACACTAGTCACTATCATGAAAGACGATTGTTTGAATGTGATGAAAACGCGAGTTATAGTGTTTGAAAGAAGTCTGGCTTCTTACCAGAACGAATGCAAGGATAATGTTGACGATGTAGTGCTAGATCTAGTCAATGAAATATTATATCTAGGGTGGGCTTACAGCAGGGATGGTAGGTACAAAGCAAACAGTATAAATGGTGCGTTGGGCGCAAAAAATCTGAGGGGAAAAGCACAGCTTGCTATTTACAATGCTAGCTTTGCAAAAAGTTAGCTTTGGGTTCAGTAGCCCCAAAGCTAACTTATGGAAACGAAAGTTGCTATGACAGAGTGTGCATGAAATTAAGATAAACGCTGTCCTAATGAGGTCACTGCGCAAAATTTGAGGAGTGACGCTCGCTAACCGCTTCGATGACAAGGTTGTAAGGACCGAAAGAGAGTGTCGGTGTAAAAGTAATTAAGGGCATGCGCGGATGATTCGGACATGTAGAAATAATGGATTGAAGAACCTACAGTGCGAAAACGGAAAGATCAGTCACAGAAAGTCAGGACGGCCACGTCATACTTTCCATGACCAAATTGAACGTTTCCTTGAGGCTGGTGATGTCCTAGCCTTAAAAACTGACGATCGTGTATAAAAAGAGTTATGAAAGTCAAAAAAGCGTTTAAGTTGAAATTAGGCTAAGCATTTCTTAATTACACATAGACATAGGTACATAGTTTGCAATACGCTTCTAAAGAATTTTAAAAATATTATAGTCTTACAGCTTATTATAGGTTTCAAATTGTGATGATACCGACCACGGAAGAGTACAGTTCAAGTGGTGTTGAATTCATCATGATGGTAATGTTCTACCCAGGTGTTGTGCGGTCGTGGTGGTGACGCCGTTCGCGAGTATCGTCTGCTGTCCCGGTGTGCGCACGGCTCGCTGGTGCGGGCGCTCGCTATATTCGCGGAGGTGCCGCGCGGGGGGGCCCACACGCTCGTGCTGGAGCTGGTCGGTGGGGGGCCGCTGCTGGAGTGGGCAGCCTCCTCGCCACACCTCTACACACAACAAACTGTCGCGCTTCACACAAGACAACTACTGTCAGCACTGGACTGGTTGCATTCCATCAATGTAGCGCATTTAGACGTTAGAGTAAGTATAGGTTACCTTTATCATATTATTCATGTTTATTTTAAAACTTCAAATACGAATGAACATAAATTTAACTTTTTTACGGTACCTTGATAATAATGTATATTATATTTATGTAGTTATAAAACTACATAAAGATTACGACACGAAGATATTGGTTTGCGCCCTCTACTAAAGTTTTGCTCAGAACGTTATTGTACGTTATTGTTTGGCATTCTTCAAGATAAATAGGCTTTTGAAGAGGCTGTAACAATGTGCATCTGATATTTGTAAGCCATTATAATATTAAGGAATATTGTTATTTTTTGCAGCCCGAGAATATATTGGTGGAGTTGGGAGGTGGTCAGGCGCAGTTGAAACTAATAGACCTGGGTTCCGCGGTGGAGACCGTCGAGGGTGTGAATAACAGTAGTCGCGAAGTGTTGCCGCCAGCTCCGGCGCAGTTGGAATTCGCACCTCCGGAGTGTGTGCTCGGAAGACCACCAGCGCCCGCCTGGGACGCCTGGGCCGCCGGCGTCTTCTTATACGTATTCCTAACCGGGGTAGGTGTCTAAACTCTCATAACTAATGTTGTACACTTTAAATTCTAGTAGACTCAAGATATCGGAATTAACTATGGAATATAAAAATATCATATGAATTTATTTTTAAAATCTATATAAATTTTTACAAGTCACAGGCTTCTTAAATATATGTGAATCAAACTTTTAAAAATGATAACGTGTAAGGGTGGACTTGTGCTAGTGTGTGAATCTATCTCAAATGTAAAGTATTTCTATTTGCAAACATTTATTTAGTACACTTTGTTTAATACTTATCATTTATATGTAAACAAAAATATGTAGAATCGCAGAAATACAAAAATACTCAGAATGAACCTTGTGTCTCCATTTAATTTGAAAGTAATTATGTACTATATTATACTATATTTATATATTTTTTTTGTTAGTTATCGCCGTTCTTGGACGAGTCGATTGAAGAAACGACGGCGAATATAATAAAGTGCGACTATTGCTTCCCGCCGGAACACTGGGCCGGTGTCGAAGAGCGTGTACACAGACTGATACGAGCGCTGCTTGAACCGACGCCCGCGCGACGACTGGCGCCACGGGACGCACTCAAAGACGCCTGGTTCGAACAGGTAATAAATATTTTGAATAGAAAACAATCTATATATTATATATCTATAGATATCTAAGGCTATGCATTAATTCTTACTGTTATTTCATATTTCGTATTACTGCCCTTATCCCACTCCAAGTGGGGTCAGTTCAACGTGTCATCGTTTCGAACTAACCCATGTAGTCAATCATTCTTATCTATATTCTATGCAACCTTCTGATGAATAGAAATGTGGAAGAAAACAAGAGACAGAAGATGACATGGATGGATTGTGTGAATTATGATTTAATTAGGGAAGCGGAAAAGGAAAACCTGTTGTACCTAAAATGATGGGAACAGCGCATGATGATGTATGCATAAATTTAAAAAGCGTGATGTTTTTTGGCAGGCCCCAACGACACAGCTATCAGCAATACAACTAAAGACTTTCCTCGATCGACGAAGGCCGGCGGGGCACGCCAATGCATTACATTCACTGCGGTCTCCGAACACTTGACGAGGTTCCGTGGCTGATGATGCGATGTACAAGGAACATGATGACCAAGTATCACATGTCGATGCATATATGCTATGTATATATAACACATAAAATACAAATATTAGAAGTATTATTTTATAATTAATTCAAAAATTAATAACAACTAGTAATGATTATTATATTTCAGAGCCAAAATATTTTACCCGAACAAATTTTTTTATTATTTTATTCAAATATAAATTTATTCTTCATTTTAATTCCTATAAACGTATCTAAATTTTTTGTGAAAATGTGATATTTAGCCACATAGTTGAGGTTTATCGTTCCCGTGGCCACCTAAGGTCACTAATGTGGAAATCAATAAAGTTTATTTAGAGGAATGAAACCATACAATGTCAGAAAAAATATTATTTGCATTTATAACTATTTCATAGTTACAGTCTCGGTGGCGCAGTGGCTAGCACCCCGGTTCAAATCCTGGCACACACCAATGACTTCTCGAAATTTTCCGAAGTTACGTGTGATCAATATCGATGACTGACAACTTTGTGCCCGGTGTGGCAATAGGTTCGCCACCTATTCCATTTGGGACATAAACATAACGGCTAAACGAGGCTTAACAGTCGCTGCCTACACCGTCGGGTAACAAAGGCGTGAAGTTATGTTATGTCATAGTTATGAAAGTTCCAGAAGCTAGTGAGTGTTGAGAGTTTTGCTCCATATTTGAACAGTATTGTAAAACGTTATATCATAGCAAATGCATCGACATTGATAGAAACTGTGAACAAACAAACATTTAAATTCATGGACTGATAGATAGAATTATAGAAACGATATTATATAGAAACTTTTTTTATAATACATTAAAATATATTTCTTTTGTAATGCTGAATTGTATTGTACCTACATGTAAGGTTCTTCCTGGACGAAATTTTCGAACGGAACCCAACATAAAAATCATGATTTTAATAGTAAAGCTATATGATAAAAAGTGCTTATAATACAATAAGTTTTAGAACATTGGAAATAACTATTTAGACTGATATCATTTGTAAAAAAGAAAGCCTATGCAGTGACTGTAATGACTTTTTTTAGACAGTGTTCATCAATTCTTTTAAATTTGGACAATTCTCATTGTTAATGCAAAAGTATTAGCCAAAAAACCTTCAGACGCCAGCACACATGCATTCATTGAAACTATAGTACTTCAGAGTGGATACACTACTAAACTAGAGTACATGATAGTCAGTATCCATTAGTGTTTTTGATCTATTATAAAGCATGTGCGTTAGAATTTTATTAGCACCATATAGGATTAGTATTTGTATTTATATAAGCTCTAGTGGACTGTTATTGTTCTATAGTCAATGTGCCCACCTGTGCGGTTATTGGTATTTTTATTAATATTCACTAATCAACTCACACAATAATTTTATTTTACTATTTTGGTGAGTTTTTAATAAGCCGACGTTTTAAATATCACAATTTTACTCCTACGTACTGCCTATCTACTCGATTAATTTAAAAACAGTGATTTTTTTTTTATTATTATAAATATTCTTAGTATTGTTCCAGAATTGACCGGTTTAATAAAAAAAGATATAAAAGTAAAGAAATGTCTGTGATTTGTATGCTTGAATTTATTTTTCTTTCATGCTTACATTTTAATATATATTTTTAATTATTTATAATTAAAAATTATATATTAGTTAATTATTAATGATGATAATGTCTCAATAAAATGTATTAACATATTGTATATAGAATTAAGTTTTAGCGCTTAATTTTTTTATCCTAATTTCTGACCAAAATGCATATTATAATCATGTATGTTTAATGTATTGCAAAATATAGAATATAAATGAAATATTATAGACGCCTTAGCTACATGAATAGATTTATATATATATATATATATATTTAAAAAAAAATTGTACGTATTATAATGTCGTGAAACACAAGGTGCAACATGTTTGAACAACTATTTTGAAGCAAAATGTGTAGATAGATATATTTATGAACCAATGAACTGAGTGGTGAGTGCACCGCCATCGCGTCAGCTCATTCAATACTCGTTTTTAAAATGTAATTAATTATAATTTTAATTATTGATAAAGTATGATTTCCAATCATTTATAAGCTTTCTTCTTTCTCAATATTATTACTATTATTATTATTATAGCATTGTAAAGGAAAATGTACTAAATGTAAGTGTATCGCTTGTTATTTTATAAAAATAATAATTGAGAGAAGTAAGGAGATGCATTAAATATGTAAAATATTGAAATGTTGTTTTTTTTATTAGATAGATTTCCATTAGCTCTATTTACTAGTTTTTTACACAAGAACGTACACGAATTTTTCTTTAGTAATAATATAGATTATAGATCCTACTTTTAAAATAAATGTATAATGTCCCATATAACACATTCTATTGACACGATCTTCAATCTTATGTTCAGAAATCAATAACTGCAAGATTTACTTTCACACTTGACCGTTTATTTCTGATTAATTTTCTTGTTACTTTTTACAAATTAAACATTCTGGTCAGTGAGGAAAAATTGCCTTTTGCTATACTATATAGTCCAGGCAATAGGTTCGCCACCTATTCTGTTTGGGATGTAATGTAACGATTCGGCGAGTCGGGGCTTTAACAGCCGCTGCCTACAACCTTCGAGTAGAAAAAGGTGTGAAGTTAAATCATCATAAATATATTAAATATACATACTGATGACAGAATCGAGGGTCAGTCGAATCTCAACTTTTGTTTATATATATATTTTTTTACGGATTTTCCTGTTTTAAACATGATAGTGCAAGCCAAGCAATTCGCTACATGAACGTGCTGGCTCTACTGGTGAACACTGCATCGCAGAATATCGACGTAAAGTGTCTCATACGGAACTGGGCAGTAGCTTTGTTGCAGGTGTCCATGGAAGGAGTTACTTGCTTACCATCAGGTGACCCTTTCGCTTGCCATATTCCATAAAAACAAACTTGTTTATTTGCAACATATGTAAGTATTTTTGTGTGCAGTTTATACGATAATATTTAATCACTGAACATAACTGAGTATAGTATGCGTTACGGCACTCCACTAAGAACTTAAATTACTAAATCAATTACTTAATAGATATATATATATATATATATATTGAGGGCCTAGAAATCTAGAAATATTTTTTTAATTCACTGGTTTAGAAGGCAGAAAAAATAAAGAAATAGGTAGTATCGATTATTGTTTATTATTAAATAAACTGTAAATTTTTCTTACAGAAACATCATTCAACATAACCTAGTTTATAAATTTACAAATTTAATACTGTGAATACATATTAGTCTAGTGTTGTCTTCGTAATTATTATAGGTACATTGACAAGGCGCTTTATAAATTCACGCCACTATTTAATTGTACACCAATGTACCAAGTATTAAGCAGATCTTTTGAAATAATCAGCGGACATTTTTCGATAAGTTAAAAAAGTCTTGGTACATTTTTATTATATAAAATATGAATTTATAAAGCGTTTATTTTTGAATTTTAATAATAATTTATTTACATTGCATTACTTAATAGAGGTATCCTGAATACAACGTAGTCCATACTAAATAAAAATCCATTGATTTCAGTATAAAAAAAAAATACAAATATAAAAAAAAAACAATTTTTTCGATTTTTAACTTCGTACTATGTTTTTACCACTTGATGTCGGACTGCACCTTGTGCATGATGTCTGCAGACTTGTGCAGTTGCGACAGCTCGTTCTCGGTGAGGGGCTGTCTGATTATATCATTAACACCGTTCCAACCGATCACACAGGGCAAAGACAAGAACACGTCGTTCTCTATGCCGTGCTCGTTCTGTAATAGACAAAGAACAATAATAATATTAAATACGAGTACCTAAATACTGCTATAGGTAGAGGGACCTGGGCATGTTTGGCAATCAAAGGTGTGTTGGGATATAGCAGGAGAGGTATGTGACAAGTTTTCAGTTGCCTCAAATATCTACCAAAAATTGGTGCAGGGTCTCCTACTTCGGTAGGTTTGACCTATTCGGCAGGCACAAGCGTCCGGGAACACTATTAAATTTTCACAAAGAGTACTCAATAAAGGGGAATTAAAACTGACATTTCACATATCTTGCAGCCAATAAATAACTTTTAAGGTCTGTAATTCTGATATTTTTCCTAAATATTTCTTGGTCAATATTTTTTTTTAATCTGGTGAATACATTTGGCTATCTTCATAAGATGCTTTCATCCCTCAATCGAATCATCAACCGTTTGTTTTAGCTGATCCCATGTTAAAGGTGACTGGCCGTTAGCCGCACGTTTGGTAAGTATTTTTAAAATTACATACATAACGTCACGCGAAGTCCCTTGCGGGGTAGGTAGAGAGAACAAGAGACGTCTTACACACGTCACTCGCTTCCTTACAACCTTGTTTTTGACACAGTCAGCGAGAGCCACTCCACATATTTTGGACAGTGCCTTCATTTCAACCGCGTTTATCCTACTTTCATCTAACATACCAACACTCGCCTCCATAACATTAGGTTTATGATCAGTATCGCATTATTTTTAAATGTACTGTGCATTCCTATCCAGACATTTTAAGAGAAATATAAATATGTATTACCTTAACGTAAGTAGATAGCGGGTGTACGCTGTTAGCGTCAGTTACAATAGCATTCGCTATCTGTGACAGGGACAGTCCTATAGCCCAGGAAGTGTAACCCTTCAGTTTGATCACCTCGTATGCGCTCTGCACAACCTGCCTGTGCAATTCCTTCCAATTTTCCGGATCTTCCTTTGTCCCTATCTTAGGGTTTAAGTCGCATAACCTCACACCAGCTATATTAACGCCGGACCAAACAGGAACTGGTGAAAATAAATAAATTATTGGATCATAAATCATAAATCATAAAAATTAGAAACGTAACTTTGTAACATCTAAATTTAAGATCCAAGAAATCCAAGAAAATTCAGATTTGCTGTATGAAAGTAAAAAAAAATGGCCACAGGGATTGAAGAATTAGGACCATCGCCTGAAGGACCTTATTGCCTTCGTATCGGACCTAGTTTTGATCAGTTACACATAAAACCTAACCACTGGGCCATAGTGCTGGATAGTTCAAATTATTAATAACTAACTGTTGCCCGCTACTTCTTCTGCGAGGACGCCATAAATCAGCAAAAATACCGTGCCTGTGCCATTATAAGTGTTCATTGCTCACCGCCAATAAGTGATAGCGTGGTAATATTTAGCCTATGTGTTGATCCTACCTCTTAGCTATATTTATGCAGAATTGGACGTAAAAGCATGCAGTACTTTTAGAGTTTACCGGTACCAAATAACAGAAAAAAAATTCTAAAAACCATATTTTTGGGTTCGGTATCGATTGTAGATCATGTCCCATGTATTCTAAAAAAAAAAAATTTTCAATGTACAGTTTCAACTTTTTTACAATTTTATTATATGTATCTATAGATATCACCCCATCATTTTACAGACGTTATTCATTTATCAATAATATAATAATCATACATTTAGATACGCTTCTTATCGGCCATGAAACAGTGAAAGCGATAACTGAGATTGTGTGCGTATTCTAGGAACTCACATTATGACATGTCATGAATTTGTGAACTGAAGTCACAGTTGGCCATCGTTGTGCATCGATAAAATTATGATGACGCGTTTGATGCATTCCCATGTATTATAAATATGTAAATAGTTAAATTTATATATTTAAAAAAATATCCTTTATCTAGTTTATCACTACATAGTATATAACAAAGTCGCTTTGTCTGTCCCTATGTCCCTTTGTATGCTTAAATCTTTGAAACTACGCAACGGATTTTGATGCGGTTTTTTTAATAGTTAGAGGGTGTCAACGGGGTGGTTTCAATCTATAATTCATGAATAGTGTAGTGAAAAAAAATGATAATTTTCAAGATTTAAAACTTTAATCGAAAACGCTGCCTGAACCCTAAGTGATAAATCAAAACAATGTACTACATTATTATACACCTTTAAAAGGTCTATAAAAAAGTCCGCGAGGGCATATGTGTATGTCTTAGGGATAACCCACAATGACCATTATTATTTTTTTACTTTTTACGAGAAATAATGGCTTATTTACGAAGCAATTTTAAACATTGCAGCATTAATTTTCATCCAATTAAGTGAGTAATTAAGTGAGTAATTCTTAAATAGATTGTGCTTTTAATATAGATTAATATAGCCATTTACAGCATGTAATTTAAACTAATATTTACGAAGATATTACAGTATTAACATAGCGGTACATAGCAGTTGCGTTTGCGCGCGAAAACGCGTGCCGATAAATAGCACAAATTGAACTTTTTAAGATCCAAATATTACTAATTTATTTCTTTTGATGCGGAACGATGTTCGCCGGGTCAACTAGTATAAAATATGTACTTGTTTATCTTGGAAAACTAGAGGGCGCTGTCTGTTGTTGGGCGACTGAGAAGTATTGTCTGTTTCTTTATTGTAGCATCACATTTGCTTCTACTTAATGCCATATATCGACTATGTATCATTGCATATGAATTTCCTTTTATCCAAATTTCTGTTGAAGTGTCCTACTCACCGCTGCTATCGCCATGTTCACCGATGATGTAACCATGACAGGAGGTGGTGGCCACACCCAATTTGCTGGAGAGCAGATAACGGAACCGAGCCGAGTCCAAATTGGTGCCGGAGCCAATAACGCGATGCTTGGGCAGTCCACTGATTTTCCAAGATACATAAGTCAAAATATCCACTGGGTTACTGGCAATAACTAGAATAGTGTCCGGGCTGTGTTTCACCAACTACACATACAAATATTATAACGAAATTAGTATTACATTACAGTATGGAGACATTATAATATATTTGTCACAAGCACAACACATTTATACCTTAGGAATAATTTCTTTGAGAACGTCAGTGTTTCTCTGGACCAGGTCCAGGCGGGTCTCTCCTTCACGTTGCCTGACACCAGCAGTCACTATGCATATCTTAGAACCCGCTGTTAATGCGTAATCTGTAAATATCCAATGAAATCCAAGTCACACTCATCAGTCAACCAGCAATCAGCTCTTCCGTGGACCCCTAGTTAAGAGTGTTAGCGCATTTCGCTACATGAATGGGCCGGCTCGCCGAATACCCACATAAAGTGGCTCATGTCACGTTGCGCTCAAAGACTTGGGTCTTCGCATACCTCTCTCACCGAGCGCACCGGAACCCCTTCCCCTCTTGCCTTCGCAATCCACTTCCGACCTCTTTCCTAAACTATTTTAAAGGCCGACAACGCTTTTGTAAAACTATTAGTGTTTCAGGTGTCCATGGGCTGCGTTATTTGCTTACCATCAGGTGACGCGGCTGCTAGTTTATCTCCCTATTCCTTAAAAAAATACCAGTTACGTAGTCTATCTACGGTTCCATGCCACTCTTCGCATCTATACTAGTACTAATACCTATAAGCTTTATTTAGAAACTTGTCTCTAGATTCTAAATACATACATACACATACATAACTTCACGCCAAATCCCTTGCGGGGTAGGCAGAGAGAACGGAGCGCCACTTGGCACGATTCTGATCCACGATCCTCTTTTCACACACGCACGTCGATTTTTGAGGCTTCTAACATCACCTTCCTCCAGAAAACGATCTATTTAGTCATGGAATGTGTGTCTAGGCCGTCCTCGACTCCTACATCCATCCGCTTTTGCATTGTATATCTCATTAGTCAATCTTTCATCATCAATCCTTTCTACATGTCCGAACCATCGGAGCATGCCCTTTCTTACTTTTGCACCGACACTCTAGAAAAAAGTATCACATAGATTCTCATAATTTTAAATAGTAGACCTTACATTTTATGTGTCATATTTATATGCTGTGTGTAATAAGCTGTGTGCTACCTGTGCCCGCGTGCACCTTCGCGTTCTTCATGAAGCTGGAACCGTGTTGCAGATCCATCATCTCGCCCCTGAGCTTCTCTTCCTGATTGTCAACCATTACAATGTTGCTTGTCACGCCCTTATGAAAACATAAAAATTATAAGATTAAAAAAAAACGAATCGACAGCATGATTTTTTATTATCATAAACTATGGCCAACTTAATGATATTGAGATTAAAAGTAAATTCATCCGAATCGGTTCAGGCGTTTCAAAGCCTCGGAAAAATGTCACAAAACTAAATGGGTATGTATTAGCGTGAACACAGATTACACAGAAATGAAAAGCGCCTTCTCTAGGACTCGTGCCCGTGTACGAAATTTCAAAGAACCCCTTTTAGAAAGGGCTGTGTGAATTGGCGAAGGTTTGGGGACTTGACTGTTCTGGTCCTGGGGGCTTATTATGAGCTCTTAATTCCATATTCGTATTTTCAACGACTAATTCCATCTATACAGTGATCAGTAATCACTGTTAAATTCAATTCAAATTCGATTTATCGACGATTAATTTTAGTTAGTCAGTGATGAGTAGTCTAGACTGGCTGGGATTAGACGTAGGACTCATAAAAAAGTAAATATAAATTTTCTCAATATTAAATGTGTGTTGGTAGCAAAACTAAATACTTATATTGCAATGTGAAACTGGGATATAATTTAATTGCCTGGCTATCAATAACTAAACAATGTTTGTTTACAAGCAATATATACCTAACAGGTAAACAGCTATAGAGGAAAACTGCAAAGGGAATATTATTGTGACTACTCATTTGAACAATAATAAATATATAATATTAAATACTCGTAGCTCGTCATCAAAAATAACTCAGTCGATAACAATTTGTCCGTACTGAAATTACAAATGTGAAAATGCAACGAGGAAAGAAGTGGCACTATGTAACATCGTAAATGTATATTTGTTACCAAAATTAAAGCAAAGTTATTGTTAACTGTTTCTATTGTAATTAGTAGTTAGTATGTTTTCCATCATTCATTTTATAAAATAATAAAATTAGTAAAAGTCGTTCAGCCTGCTATGGACCGGGCTATGCTTGAAATCTCTCTGCGGGATAAATTCCGAAATACGGAGATCATGCCTGACCGATATAGCCCGAAAAGTGAGCAAGGCAGGCCGTATCTCTCAGCGAGCCGATAACCGTTGAGGTTTGAGAAAGGTTTTCGAGTGACGACCACGAACTGATCGGCATTGATTAAGATTCCCCCCACTAGGTGGACCAACGTCCTAGTTAAGATCGCTGGAGGCCACTGGATACGTTAGCACAGGACCGTGAGTTCTGGCCTTACTTGGGGAGGTTTACATCTGACAGTGGACTTCGAGAGCAGAGATGTGACTTATTTGAAATACTTCTATTTAAAATACAAATACAAAATGCAAAATACCTATTTTGTATTTAAATACCTTTTTGTTGAAAGCATTTTGTATTTTATTTGAAATACCTCTCGAGAGGTATTTTGTATTTTTAAAAGTCATTTCAAAATACAAAATACTTTGTGATTAATTCTAGCCAAATTCATTCATAAGATGCAATTTCTTTTTGTAAGTACAATTTTAGTATAGTTTGTTATTTATCGTATGTATTAAAATTTTAACGTTTTTATAGGTTATTATAATTTTATAGGTAAAGTTTAATAGGTGGTCCAGTCAGTGGTCGAGCACACCGCTTTTGAATCAAGAAGTTGTTGTGGGTTCAAATCCTGGCACACACTCTCAGCGAGCCGATAACCGTTGAGGTTTGAGAAAGGTTTTCGAGTGACGACCACGAACTGATCGGCATTGATTAAGATTCCCCCCACTAGGTGGACCAACGTCCTAGTTAAGATCGCTGGAGGCCACTGGATACGTTAGCACAGGACCGTGAGTTCTGGCCTTACTTGGGGAGGTTTACATCTGACAGTGGACTTCGAGAGCAGAGATGTGACTTATTTGAAATACTTCTATTTAAAATACAAATACAAAATGCAAAATACCTATTTTGTATTTAAATACCTTTTTGTTGAAAGCATTTTGTATTTTATTTGAAATACCTCTCGAGAGGTATTTTGTATTTTTAAAAGTCATTTCAAAATACAAAATACTTTGTGATTAATTAGGTATTTGAAAAAAAAAAATATTGATTTTTTTTTATGTATTTTAAAACTTTATTATTAATAATATTGATATTTAATGCAAAAACTTCAAAAAATTATTTTTTCAATTAATTATAAACAATTAAAAATTGATGAAATTTAAATAAAAATCACGTGACTATAAACGCGCCATGATTGGTCACTATAGTTGTGACGTCATAATGTTATAGCTATTTAATAACAGTACAGCGTTTACGGCTAATACTCATGTCTAGACAATAATATTGAAAATTTATTGCTAAAATACGAGTTGTTAGTTGATTTAAATTAGTTATGTGTGATAAAGGATTTATTAAGGCAAAGTCTGATAATATTCCTGATGTTGATATATTTATGATCACCGATTTTTTAAGAAATGATGTTCGACGACGACGACGACGACGTTTCTTGAGAAAGAATTAAGAGTAAAAATAACGCGTCCGGGGATGTATCTTGTACCTAGTTATCCGATTTTTGCAGCATCTCCTGATGGAATGACAAGCAATGCCATTGTTGAAGTAAAATGTCTCACCAGTCATAAATCATTGGATATTTTTCTAGCAAAAGGTAAAGTCAGCTTGAAGTGTAATGCCCAAATGCAACTACAAATGTTATTGACTGGTAAAAAATAAAGTATCTTTTGTGTTGCTGATCCACATTTTGAAGAAAATAAAACTATTTACATTAAAAAATTTATTTACTGAACTTTCCTTAAATATATAATAATTATTTGATTTGTATACTTAGATAAATAATAATTAATAAAAATGGTATTAAGAAATACTTACATCGAAATGATCTTCACAACAAAAAAAATTCGATTTTGTTTGGGGATTATCACGGTGCACTGCTTGAAACCATTTATTTCGACATTTGTCATCTTGGGGAACATTTAAAAACATTTTATCAGGAGTTGCCTTTGTAGTATTCGTACATAATGGTACAAAACAAGAAGGATAACTTTTGAGGTTCGACATTTTAATATAAATTTAAATATTTAATAATGACAACAAAATTAAATAGATCAAAACACTGTATTTATTATTTTTCTATCAACTGCAATGAGTGAAAACTAACATTAAGACGTCACACGCGCTCGGGTTTGTTCGGGAGTTGTCGGCGTGTCTTCGGTACTGGATTCAAAAATTTATTTTTATTTTGAAATAACTTTTGAATTATTGCGAAAAAAAAAAAAAGAAAATGTTTTGTTATAAAACTAATATATAATCTTTCAATTTATCACAAAAAAATTTTTTTTTCAAATACCCAATTCTAGCCAAATTCATTCATAAGATGCAATTTCTTTTTGTAAGTACAATTTTAGTATAGTTTGTTATTTATCGTATGTATTAAAATTTTAACGTTTTTATAGGTTATTATAATTTTATAGGTAAAGTTTAATAGGTGGTCCAGTCAGTGGTCGAGCACACCGCTTTTGAATCAAGAAGTTGTTGTGGGTTCAAATCCTGGCTCACACCAATGAATTTTTAAAAGTTATACATACATACATAACTTCACGCCAAATCCCTTGCGAAGTAGGCAGAGAGAACAGAGCACATAAGGCACGAGTGTTGCACGCCTCATTCGCTTATTTGATTTTAATAGTTTTTTTAATGATATAAGGAGGCAAACGAGCTTGCGGGTCATCTGATGGAAAGCGACTACCGCCGCCCATGGACATCTGCAACACCAGGGGTATCACATCAGCGTTTAAGGTGGGAATAGGCTCGTTTCTTAAAGGTGCCTAGGTCGTAGCGGTCCGGAAATACCTTTGCCGGCAACTCGTTCCACAACGGAACAGTGCGTGGCAAGAAGTGCCAAGGGGCTAAGCCGATCTGACAATGCTTGGTTGTCGGCAAGCCGAACCGCGCAGCTTTGGATGCGTTCAAATGGGGTAAGCTGGTACTCATATTTGGGCAGAGGCACCCCGCCCAAAGATGAGAACAGTATTCCACGTGAGGTCGGGAATGCGCTTTATATAGCTGCAAGCGATTACCTGACGTGAAATACCATCCTTTTTCGAAGCCAATTTGTCCTTGCCCTCCAGATAATCGCGAAACTGGACGTCACTCGACAAGTCGACCCCAAGAATTCCGATATTGGTTGAGGCGGGTAACCGAGTGCCCTCAAAAAAGGGAGCTACAACAAAGGGTGCCATTTCAGAGGTAAACGCGCAGACCTGTGTCTTCTTAGGGTTGAATTAGACTAAGTTGAGTCGGCCTCAGTCCGAAATCTGACTAGGCAGAGTTTCGATTGTAGACACAGTTTATTCCGGTACGAATCGACGTTCTCCCGAGAAATCCGCGGGTCGCCGGTATATATGGCATCCGCCGCCGTACCGCATACCCGTACCGTATCCGCATAACAATGAAGATTGCTGTAATGCAGCATGTCATTGATAAGCAGAAGAAACAGCGTAGGGAATAGCACACAGCCCTGGAGGACTCCAGCACTCACGGATTTTAAGTCGGCGCATGACCCGTCGACAAGGACCTTAATGCGCCGAGCCGCGAGAAAACTGGAGACCCAATCGCATAATTTCAAATTCGCTTCTCGATCTACTGGCAGAGTGCCTAGAAGACCGACCGCATTGCCACGTCAAATAGCAATGCTAATCCCCTGTGCGAAGAATAGACCAGCCTGGTCGAGAGAGCCCTCGATCAGTTTCTTTGCAAGATCTTTATAGAGTGCACGAGCACTCGGACCTCATGTTCCTAGAGTCTCAACCCCAAACGCTCAACCACTGGATCACTGAGACTCATTGAAGATTTCGTCAAAAAAATTTTATTTTGAAACAGTATTTTGAAAATACCTATTTTGCATTTTGCATTTGAAATACAAAACGAAAAACTATTTAGTATTTTGCATTTGAAATAGTAACTCTGAAAAGTATTCTGTATTTAAATGCTTTTTTAAAACCATTTTGTACATCTCTGTTCGAGAGGCTGATGATGATGATCCAAAATGTGGATTGAATATCAGTTTTTCACTAAGCTGTAATATTTGAAAATTGAAATATTACTTAATTTCAAAGTGTCATCACGTTCTTACCTGCGTGATAAGCGAGAAGACAGCTGCCATACCGACAGAACCGACTCCGACCACGGTGATCTTGTTCGTATTACTATCATCCCTCCTCTGCAAGGGCTTGAACAGTTGTCCAATCGTAGACATATTGCCTATAACGCAACATATA
Organism: Euproctis similis; assembly: GCA_905147225.2. Taxonomy (NCBI): domain Eukaryota; kingdom Metazoa; phylum Arthropoda; class Insecta; order Lepidoptera; family Erebidae; genus Euproctis; species Euproctis similis. Next base: position 9,983,428 of record LR990107.1, read on the forward strand.
AGGTTCAATCGGAGTTCGTATCGCGATTGTATGGAGATGCATTATAATAGATACAATAATACATTTATCGTTTCTATTGAATTTTAAAGAATATAGATCATAATCATAACATGTTAAACACCTACATATTTAGATTAACGTGATATGGGACATTAAAACTAACGACAAGTTGCACAACTTTCTAAAAAAATTTCATTGCTATTCTTATGTACTATTTATTTAATTTCGTGTCTAGAAATCTATTAACTAAAGCTGCTATAAGTTTTGTCCGGTCTATATATTTAATTGAGTGAGAAAAAAACAGCATTCCCGAGTTTAATTATTAAAAGAGCTGCGCAAAATTTGCGGAGTGACGCTCGTCCGATCGCAACCAAAACAAGGCAGGAATTCGGATCAATCCGCATTTCTTTCTGCCTGGCGTGCTCTACCTAACTTTAACATCGAGACACTCCTTCAAAGGAGTGTGTCGATATTTAACAACATGTTCCGATGGTTTAGTCTTACAGAAAGAGAGGATGATGCAAGATTGACTTGGCAGAATATACCAGTCCATTACCAAATTGATGAACATGTCCTTGCAAAAGGTGATGTCAGTAGCCATAAAAACTGAGGCGCGTTAATGAAGAGTTACAAAAGTTGAAGAAGCTTGTGAGACGAGGAATCGAGCTTTATGACGCTCTACCACGCAAGGGAATTGACGTGAAGTTAACATAAAAATGAACTCGATACAAACATAAAACAGCATTAGACCAACCACAGAGAGAAATTTGCCGGTGAGCGGTTTTCATAAGTCTAGTGCCCCTCGCAACGTCACGTATACAATTATTCAATATCATGGTCGCCATAGATATCAATGTCCATCAGAATATAACATCATAACAAGATATATGATGCAGCCAAGGTCATTGTTGGCAAAGAGACGAACTTTGAAATATTTATTACACGATGATTCACAAAACACACACGCAGTTCTTTGCAAATAATTCGGGTATAGTACATTGACATCACACTAGAAATAAAATACTAAAAATTTCCCGCGCAATTAATTTAACTCATATGTAGCCTTATATAACAATATTATAATTATTTCCTAGTTATAGAGCTTTAAACACAACCGATTACTTCATATTCAAAACACAACTAAACACGGCTAAGATATTTTTTACCTCTACAGACGACCATCATGAAAATGAGCAATAGAAATAGGAAGTTATTGAGTCACAAAGTTTTATAGGCACACGCGTTAGTTCAAAAGGTTCTACTGTAATAATTTTATGAATAACATCTTTTTGTTTTTTTTTGTCTTTCAATCTATCTATTTGTTTTGGCAAATATCTGAAACGGTTGGACCGAATTTGACGACTTTTTTTCACCGGTAAATAGCTGATGCAATATGGCGTAAGATGGGCTACTTATTCACATAATATTATATTATTAAATATTTGAATAAATTTCACACAGACGCATAGACGACAAATAATTTATAATTTTGGTATATAGAATTATTTTGATTCCGCTGTTTAAATTTTATCTAATAATTATTATTTTACTAATTTTAAAAGAATGGTGACATGCAAAGAAATAGTGTGACTGCGGACTTGCTTGTGCAATTTGTTGTTTACTTTTAGCTTTATAAGAAACTAGCTGACTTTGTTCCGCATCAAAAGTAATAACTGCTGTCTCGCTATGTTAATACTGCAATATCTTCGAAAATATTCGTTTAAATTGCATGCTGTAAAGGGCCAGGATTATGTATATTATTACATGCACAATCTATTTAATAGACTTAATTGGATGAAAATTAATGCTGTAATGTTTAAAATCGTTTCGTAATTAAGCCATTATATCTCGTAAAAAATAAAAATGGTCATTGTGGGTTATCCCTAAGAGATAGACATATGCCCTCGCGGACTTTTTTGTAGACCTTCTGAACGTATTTAATAATGTAGAACATTGTTTTGATCTGTCACTTAGGGTTCAGCCAGCGTTTGCAATTAAAGTGCTAAATCTCGAAAATTATCATTTTTTGTTTACAACATCATATATGAATTATATTATAGATCAAAACCACCCCGTTGCCACCTTCTAACTATTAAAAAAATCGATTAAAATCCGTTGCGTAATTTCAAAGATATAAGCATTTAAGGGGACAGACACCGGAAAGTGACTTTGTTTTATACTATGTAATGATAATGATGTTACACAAGTATATGAACATTAAATAAATTAACCAAAAATACTATAAGTATATCAAAGTATTATTTATAATCACTTGCAGATTTAAGTTTGTAACTAACAAGCTTTACATCATGCGTCGATATAACGATACCGCTCGGCCCTATTTTGTCAATCTAACGCCCGAATACTGAACCGCCACTCAAATCTGACAATCAATAAAGTGCTACTTACTGGCTCAAATTTCACGTATTCTGTCTTATATATTTGAGTGGCGGTTTAGTATTCGGGCTTAAGACTTGATCACGTGACTTCTTGATTTAGAAACGGCGTGTTCCAGACTAGTGAGATCTTAAAATGTATTAACGTTATAAAAACTTAAAGTTGGTGTAAAACCAGCTTATGAAGAGAGCAACTTTTAAATCTAGAAACGACAAAGTTATTTATAAAATTATAAGCGACTTTAAACAGGAGGCCATTCCTATTTATTTGGAGTTACTTCTTACCAGATTCCAGATTAAAAGAGTATATTATTACTAGCTGACCCGGCGAACTTTGTTCCGCATCAAAAGTAATAACTGCTGTCCCGCTATGTTAATAGGTACTGCAATATCTTCGAAAATATTTGTTTAAATTGCATGCTGTAAAGGAAGGGCCAGGATCATCTATATTACATGCACAATCTATTTAAGACCTTTAATTGAATGAAAATTAATGCTGTAATGTTTAAAATCGCTTCGTAAATAGGCCATTATTTCTCGTAAAAAGTAAAAAAATAAAAATGGTCATTGTGGGTTATCCCTAAGAGATAGACATATGCCCTCGCGGACTTTTTGCAGACCTTTTAAAGCTGTATAATAATGTAATACATTGTTTTGATTTATCACTTAGGGTTCAGGCAGCGTTTGCGATTAAAGTTCTAAATCTTCAAAATTATCACTTTTTTTACTACACTATACATGAATTATAGATCAAAACTACCCCATTGACGCCCTCTAACTATTAAAAAAAACCGCATCAAAATCCGTTGCGTACTTTTAAAGATATAAGCATATAAGGGGACAGACAGCGGAAAGTGACTTTGTTTTATACTATGTAATGATGATGATGATGATGAGGCGAATGTGAGTTGCAGGGTCGGGATCGGGAGACCAAGAAGGACCAAATAAATGGTTTGTTTCAAAAAGGAAAAAATACATAGTCCTCGAAATCTACGTAAAAGCATGATGAGAAATATAAATGTGGATGAGCCGAAAGAAGTGCCAGGATCGCGGCTTCTGGAAAGACAAAGACTGCCTACCTCTATATGGGATACTGACTTATAAATGTAAATTTTCAGATTTATATTTCAACATGTAGACACTGGAAAACTATAATTCAGCTTGTTTGTTAATCAATTTGTCATAAGGTCACAAAGGTCAGACAACGGTCATGCCCACATGAATTACCTCGCTCGGTAGGACACATTTGCTTCGTTCAATTTTATCCACATAAAAATAAATAACACTTAGGGCGCAATTCTCATAGCGCCATCTAATTAACAAGTAATGAAACCAAGGCGTCATACATAATATGTTCCCACAAATATTTGTATCCGCGTGGGGATCGAACCTGCCGACCAGTAGTCAGCAACCGGTACTTTTACGCGTACAATAATATTAAGAAGAAAAAATCAGCGTGTGGTATGGTGTGTGTGGTGTATTGGTAAAAAAACCGACTGCAGGATGGAGATCAGCGGATTTGATTCCCACCCGAGTAGAAATGTTTATGACAAGCATGAATGTATGTATGGAGTCTGGTTGTTCTTCTATGTAATAAAAGTATGTATTTAGTTACTATTATTAGTTAATCTAATTTCCTTAAGACAAGCATAAAATTGTTTAGCTTGGAACAAGAGGGCGTTGTGTGTATAATATAATTAAATTGGTACATAATAGTATTTAAAAGACGTAAAGTTACGAAAAAATGGTAGCTATTGTAAATAATTGACTGCATAAGTAAATAAATACTCAGATTCAATTTATAAGATAGGGCGCCCAAAATGAGCTTAAATCCTAATACTGCACGTATGCACAGTAAGTTCTACATTTACACACCATATTATTAAATTCTAAAAAGAAATAGTGTATAGTTTAGAAACTCCGAGTAAGCAGTCATCGGATCTATGGCATTAATTTTAATTTTCAAAATTTGTAACTGTTGAGCTTGTTTTGTTACGAGGTAAGTTTTTGAAATATATATTACATACACTAATTTAAGAACCTATATAAAATTTAAGAAAATACTTACTATCTCTAGTAAAGCCGTTGCCAAAACTATCAGACATTTTTAAAATAATAAAATACACTTTTCACTTCGATAAAATGTTAAAATAATGTTACAAAAAAAAGACTGATTTAACGTAGCTCCTATGACGGCGCTGTAGATTGACTGAACGAATATGTCTGTCGTTCCATATTTAAATGCAAGAACGACGATTGAATGAATGAACCAGTTGGCGCAGGCATGCAAAGATAGTTGCATGCAGATAAATGTGCGCGCGCCTAACGTTATTAGGGATGCAAACATCGCTCTTAAAAAACATCGATAACAGAACATATTTATTTTCAAAAGTGAAAAACATCGATGTCGAAAACATCGATGTTTATGAACGATATATCGATTTTTTTTCGATGTTTTTTATCACCATTTATATATATATATATATATATATATATATACATATATTAGTGATGTTACGAATGTTGGTGTTTGGACTTTCTTAAAAACATTCGCGAATGCGCATGCGATTATTTCTTTTAAGCCTTCGCGAACGCATTCGAATGATTCTTAGACCTAAAATGCACACAAAATTTCATCAAAATCGGTCAAGCCATATTGATGCACTTATTTAATGTTTAATTTCACGCGTAGAAGAATATTTTGAAAAATAAAAGTTTTATAAAAATATAACCTTTATGTAAGCAAACGTTTACCTATAAAAATGAAATAGATTGCAATTGTATTACATATTACATATAGTAAAAATAAATAAAATAAAATAGAAATAAAATACAATAAAATACAACGGATACCCGATCATTTTTGTCATTTTGACATTGGTCGGCTACTCGATATTATCACTTTTAGCGCATTTCAGACCGAGGGGTGAGAGAAGTGTCAGTCAGGTGTGTAGGTGTAAATCACAGCTGGGACGAAAGATGGCGCTATGATAAAATATCGTTCATAAAACATCGCTTATGAAGAGCGATGTATCGTCGATGTTTTATGAACGATACATCGATGTTTGAAAAAATCGATGTATCGTTTGCATCCCTAAACGTTATTTATCAGCGTTCGGTTGGGAATACATAACATGGAATATTTGTTTCTCTTTTTTTATTGCGATAACCACCTATAGATGAACGTTTTAAATCGACTGTATATTGTATCCTTGTGTAGATAAAATTTATTGTAAGTATATTTCTCCTACTGCCTCAGTAACCTAAACGGCTTATAGGTTCTAAGCAGAATTTAGAAAAAAATTACTTAAATTTACTTACGTAGTCCCTAGAGTCCTTACAAACTTGATTCACTCCTTTTACATTCCTCAACCCGTTTCATGCACACCCGCCTGCCGCCGATCACTGAACCCCACGTCCCACGACATCGCCTGACATAACACGCCCAATTTACTCGAGGTAAACGAATAAAAGTAATCACTCACTCTTCAGTTACTCACTCGTTCATTCCTCTGCTTTTAGAATGTGCTCAATTCCCTATTGTTTTTTCTGATCTCTTTTTACATCCTTTCCACGGCGAATAAAATCATTATGGCTCAATACTGGAATGTAGATCGCGATTAACACTGTCTACTATCTAGATTAATTAACTAGGTGTAGTACGTTAGCAGCCGAGTTTATCAAAAGAGCTAGGAAATATTTTTTTAGACAGTTTACTACTGTTATCTGTTACAACATATATGAACTATAACAATGTTAGGAACTTATAGATTTAAGTAATAGATATAGATGTCGCTTTTTATTTGTTGTTATCTTATTTTTAGCAAATCAATAACTATTCAGTGTCCAATGACTGCCCGTTTACCCCTATCTATTTCTAACTTTAATGGATTCGATTAGCCATTACAGTTTGTTACAACATAGTACAAAGTTCGCCATAAAAATGGAGTTTCAAGCAATAAAATAATTTAACATTTTAATTTTCAATTTCATCAAATGTTTCGCCTGTAGGTATGTGCATTCTGTTAAATCAAGAGTAAAAGTCACTTGTCGTGTACATATCCATAGTCCATGTATAATTACAATACTAGTCTGTATAAGAGTGGAAAAAAAAAATGAAAATTGGCCAAAAAAATGTTACGCGGGTCTGCCGAATAAACCATATAGTACCTTCCTAGATAATTTCAAATTATCATGCCTATTAGACTCAAATAAATATTTATAAGCGAAGTTTTAAATAGATACTTACTAATTTTACAAGCCAGTTACATCTAATACATTAGATATGCATTTACTGAATATCCGTTATATATTCGTGTTAAAAGTCACGTAGATCTGCTGTTTCGAAGTTGTGAACTCAGATCATCACAATATCTGGTCGCGAGGCGGCCGCGGTGCCGACTGCCGTCAAAGTTTGAAGGTGACCTTCACTAGTTTGTTTTGGACGCTATCACGCACGCCCGGACTCAGTTCAACCCAATCTGTTCTCTAATACAATATATATGAGGTTTCTATTCCAAGGATCGTATGCTCATGAAGTAAATAAACATCCTTGCCGAGTTTTTAAAACAAACATTTATTTTATATGCACTTCTAGAAGTAGAGGAATTGCGTTATTAAATAAACGTCTCCCAAAAAAGTCTACATACAAACTAAGTTATTTACATACACTGTTGATGAATTAAAAATATAACGCTAATCAAATCCTATTAGTCCAGGAGGTAGCATTGCAAATGTCAATTCTCCAATATTCTTATACTTTACGGCGTCAGTAGATAGTCTTTCCACCACAACCCACGTAGCTGACTATGTTTTTTCTGCTCGGTACCTATGAATAAAACTCCTTGCTAATAAATTAATGTCGGCATTATGTATTTTTTCAATTTTGTTCACATTTTACGTGCGCTCCCACACCCACAGGCACCGAGGGTGCGCCAGTTAACTATTGATCCGATGGTTAGCCACACAGAAATAGATCAAGATAGAACGGCGAATAGGCGTGGCAAGCGTGCCAAAACCATGCACTATATTGCATGCTTTCCGAAACTCGCTCTCATTACGCAACGAGCGTTCTTGCCATGCGTTCAGGACGTAAAAAAATACGATAAAACGTCACATATATGCCTTATTAAGCTGTGACAAATTGTAAAAACAAAAGTAGTGAATCAAATATGAAAAAAGGAAATATTTCGTATGATCAGTAAGTACAGAAAATCAGTAGAAAGTATTTATTTGAGATTATAAATTATTGTTTTACTTTTACTATGTTCAATAATTACGATCACAAGTTGTATATTTTTTCGTTATGATAAATATCCATTGCTGTACGCATTCAACGCTCGTATACAAAAACATTGCGCGTATAAATTATACGCGTAATGTACGTCGAATCGAACGAAATACACAATACACCTGCCAGTTGATCGCTGTGTCTGTTAATCGCTGTGATTCGAATGTGAGATGAGCACTCCATGTATCGTTGAGTCTTAGGACTTATCGATAAATAAATTCAATAATAATTTGAGTATCAGCTCATGTCTTGCTTTGTCCCTACTTTATTCTAACACCACAAATTTCAACCAAAGTGTTTCGTAATTACATTGGCAGCAGTTTATTTGACAGTATAAGTTTTTACCAATTTGACCAATCGCCGATGGAAAATCATCTCGTTGTTCTCAAACGGGCAGTAACCGAGGTATATGTAGACGTTCGGCTTCGTTATTTAACCAGGACTGTGAGGCCAACCCTTACAAAAAGGCAAATATTTAATAAATATGTATAGTTTCAAGGACAGTAAAATATTTATAATTAAATTTTATATATTGTTGGAAAAATATGTTTTAGGTTTTAATATGTCGGATTAAAGTATTTAACATGTTTTACTTTCTATGATTATCGTTACACAAAATCAATAAAGTTGGTAAAATATAAAAATAATAAAATTAACACACGTTGCCGATATTAACATCGATAATCTAATGTGTGTGTCTCCTAACTAGTCGCCCCGCTCACAATGAAAATGACGTCACGCTGTGGGCGTGGTTTTTCAAAAAAGTGACACGCTCGAAATGTATGGAAATATGACATCGCGGCCGTTCTATCTTGATCTATTTCTGTGGTTAGCCATCTGAGATCTATTGAAAAAAAATATCGGCTTAAAATCACAACGCAACGCAACGCTATGCAATGCAAATGCAATGCTGCCTCCCGGACCATATTAATATGTTTCTGAACCATATCATAAGAAATCACATTTTAGTCTTAATATTTATTAATATATATTCTGTCAATCTGTCTAGACCGAATCGTATATCGTGGAATTGATATAAACTGTAAGGCATTTTTGTAATTTTTTTAAAGCAAAACCCTGCCTTATGTTTTATAGTTCCACTCAATCTTTTCCCGGGGGGATAATAAAACGACGCGGACCCCAACTATTTTTACATCAGAGGTCATGATCATGAGTATGAATTCTGACTCGCAGATTACTAAAAATTATATTACATATAAAACTCTTTTAATTTTTTGCAAGATTTCCCGATAAAACCTTTTTAATTGCACTGCTTCACTTTCCTTAAATAATTTAATATAAATATATCTCACCATTCCGTTTGCAGACGGAGTTTATTCAACTCAATGAAATGAAAATGTGCCGTGCAAAATGGAGCTTAAATTGAAGGACGCGTGTTTGTTTTATACATACATACATAACTTCACGCCAAATCCCTTGCGGGGTAGGCAGAGAGAACAGAGCGCCATAGCACGATTCTTACACACCTCACTCGCTTCGTTGACTTTCATAACTCTTTTCATGCACGCGCGTCGGTTTTTGAGGCTCTTAACATCCCCTTCCTCCAGAACACGTTCTATTTGGTCTTGACATCCGTCCGCTTTTGCATTGTATATCTGCTTAGTCAGTCTTGCGTCACCCATTCTTTGTACATGTCCGAACCATCGGAGCATGCCCTTTCTTACTTTTACACCGACACTCTCTTTCAAACCAATTTCCTTCCTTACAACCTTGTTTTCTACGCGGTCAGCGAGAGTCACTCCGCAGATTTTGCGTAGAGGCCTCATTTCTACCGCGTTTATTCTACTTTCATGCACACTCTGCCATACCCAGCTCTCGCTTCCATAAGTTAGCGTTGGGATCAGGACTGCATTGTGGATTGCTAACTGGGCTTTTCTGCTAATATTTTTTGCGCCCAGGAATCTGCCCAACGCTCCGTTTACGGTATTTCCTATCGCCACTCGTCTTTCTACATCCGCGGTGTACCTTCCATCTCTGCTAAAAGCGCATCCAAGATATACAATTTCATTCACCTGTTCCAGCACTACATCATCAATCATTATCCTTGCATCAGTTCTGGATTCCTCCCTTTCAAACACCATAACTTTCGTTTTCGTCGCATTCAACTGCAAGCCTTTAATCATGCAATCATCTTTCATAGTAGTGACTAGTGTTTGCAAGTCCGACGGCGATTCGGCTAGAAGCACGGCGTCATCTGCGTAAAGCAGGCAGCTCACAACTAGGTCACCCATTCGCATCCCTACATCAATCGATCTCATTCTCTGGAGACAACTGTCCAGGTACAGGATGAACAGTCGAGCGGACAGCACGCAACCCTGTCTGACGCCGATATTGACGTCAAACCAGGGGGACAAGCCGCCGTCAACACGCACACACGCTGTGCAGCCCTCATAAGTGGACTGCACAGCGCGCAGCAGTGCTCCGCTCACCCCGTAGCCCGGGAGTATATCCCACAGATCCTTTCGTAACACTCTGTCAAACGCTTTTTCCAGATCCACAAAACCGCAGATGTTTTATAGATAAAAAAAATATACACACGGATTAAATAGATACTATATCTTACTATATATACTATATATTATCTTCTAGCAGTACCTGTTCAATTATCGAAACTGTCCTGGGTAATACAGTCATACATACATATCAAAGAAGAGATCACCTATCTAGAAGTAGAAGTGAAAGACGGAAATAGATGCGGATTTTATGGACAATCATTGATTTAGTTTACAGCATTAAATGAAGTTGTCAACCACTTAAATTCGTCTCAATCGTTTGGTTTTCGACGTATTTAATGTTGAACCCGGGCGGTAAATAAGTATTACAGGAACGAAAAAAGTTATAGTCTAAAAATCATAAAAAACAATATTTATTTTTTAGATTTTTGTATGGGAAACAAACTCCCAAATGGAATATTTTCCCCCGTTTTTTTGCAATATTATTTACCGGTATACTTAAACTGCTCTGGGTTATATGATATGTATCCCACAGCGTTACTCGCAAATTGGTCTATCCTAACACATGATTTTATATATTTTAATAAATCACAATAGGTATGTAACCTATACAACCATATTACATATCTACTTATTCAAAAAATATATCATATATATACAGATATATGGGTACTGTTGATCGATGTGTCATGTGCTTATACAAAAATATTTCCAAGTATACAATTTTTATAAATCGCTATTTAGCTCAGACACATGGTATGACATCAATAACGAAGTACTTGACTTTCACGACTACAATATCTCAGTTACAGCCATTTACAGCGCACACAATATGCCGCACTCAGGTTCAACCTTGCCAATGTCATTTTGTATACTCATTGCTACTGTATGATACCATCAGATTACTGGGCGTGGGGAAATACGAGCACATGGAGAACAGTTGTAACGTAGAAAATACGTTAAGCCGTTAAATAGCTTCAAATTTGACTAATAATAATTAAAGGTCTCGGTGGTCCAGTAGATGAGCACCAACCCGCTTCTGAATCAAGAAGTCGCGGGTTAGAATCCTGGCTCACACCAATGACTTTTCGAAAATATTTCCGGAAGTTATGTGTAATAAATATCGATGACTAAAAACGTTGTGTTTGGTATGGCATTGGGACGTAAACATAACGGCGAGACAAGTCTTAATAGCCGCTGCCTACACCTTCGGGTAGAAAAAGGCATGTACATACGATGTAAAAAAGTAAAAAGTATCAATAAACTTGACTCCACCAGACGGGAACCAAATACCTTTGAAAAACTTAGAACTTTCCAATCAAAATTTTAAATCTTAACTCACGAAGAACATTTAGGTCTTACACTGCTTTTGTATATCATTTATCAATTTTCAATCTACAAGCTGTCTAGAAGCGTAAAATTTCGTGAAATATCCTTAAACCTTCAATCTGGCACCATATTATACATCATCATTATCATTACATAGTATAAAACAAAGTCACTTTTCGCTGTCTGTCCCCTTTTTGATGCGGTTTTTTTTTAATAGTAAGAGGGTGTCGACTGGGTGGTTTTGATCTATAATTCATTTATGATTTTGTAAAGAAAAAATGATAATTTTCGAGATTTAGCACTTTAATTGCAAACGCTGGCTGAACTCTAAGTGATAGATCAAAACAATGTTCTACATTAATAAACACCTTCAGAAGGTCTAGAAAAAAGTCCGCGAGGGCATATGTCTATCTCTTCAGGATAACCCACAATGACCATTTTTATTTTTTACTTTTTACGAGAAGTAATGGCTTATTTACGAAGCAATTTTAAACATTTCAGCATTAATTTTCATCCAGTTAAGTGTGTTAAATAGATTGTGCTTTTAATATAGATCAATATGGCCCTTTACAGTACGTAGGTAATTTAAACGAATATTTACGAAGTTAATATGGTAATAACATAGCAGTCGCGTTTCGCGCCAAAACGCGTGCCGATAAATAGCACAAATTGAACTTTTTAAGATCCAAATTTTACTCATTTATTACTTTTGATGGGGAACAAAGTTCGCCGGTCAGCTAGTACCAAATACACCAAATTAGTCCTCTCCCTATCATAATGAAGGAAAACATGTAAAACACACCTTTGCTTTGCCGAAGAAAGCTGGCATAGTTCCGATTTGAAGACCTGGCGTCCTTATACTCCCATATCGCCAAGTTTACGTCCAAAACTATCCTAAAAATGTTGCTGATTACATTCTGAAAATAAAAACTGCATTACGACCATAAAAATAGACCGTAAATTCGACCATATTTACCTACATTTTAAGTACCAGCTTACTATAAAAAATATGCAGCTTGAGATTACACACACACATACATTTTTAAAGCAACCGACCGCAGAATTTAGGTCGGCGGGTTCCATCCCCACCCGAGTACACATATTTATAAACAAGCATGAATGTTTGTATGGTGTCTGGATATTTTTTCTATATACATATTATAAGTAGGTATATACATATTTACAAAAAAATGTATGTGTACTACCCATAACATTAGTATATTTAGTGGGTTAACTTGGAACTAGAGGACGCTGTTTGAATGGTAACAAAAAAACATTACGTATTATAACAAGAACTATAGTTTTTATTTATAAATTGTATAAAATTTCAGAGGCAGAAAATACCTTTAAAACAGATCACCGCAACTTAAATCAGATTTCCACAATGGTCAATAGAATAAAGAAAGCCGTCTACTCTACTACTAACATATTTCCGGAACTAGATTTTTTAAGAGAGATTGATGTGTATATTAGTATATTCGTGATCTTGTACCACACTAGGTGGGGTCTGCATTGGGCGTCAGGTGTAGAATGCTAACCGCAAGCCCTGACGCCCCAGCTAAGACGATTAAGTGCGTCGTAGAGGTTTAATGGGTATTACCGATATCCACACCACGCTACAACGGGCCGGGTCACATTTATAACCCATCGTCGTCGACGTCGGCATACCCGTAAAGGCATTCCAACAAAAAAAAACGAAAGTGGGGTTGGCATAGTACGAACTAGATAGTTGTAGCTAGTTATAGTATTTTAACATAACATAACTTCACGCCTTTTGTTACCCAAAGGTGTAGGCAGCGGCTGTTAAGCCTCGTCTCGCCGTTATGTTTACGACTCAAATGGAATAGGTGGCGAACCTATTGCCATACCGGGCACATAGTTTTCAGTCATCGATATTTATCACCCATAACTTCCGAAAACAATTTCGAAAAGTCATTAGTGTGAGCCAGTGTCAGGAATCTAACCCGGACCTCTGGATCAGAAGCCGTGTGCTCGACAACTGGGCCACCATTTTTAAATACTTTACTAGATATTAATAGCTACTTGACAAAGACAAAAAAAGAGCGGCAGATATTAGATCGCCCACATAGGTAGAAGATGTGATTACAAAGATTCAATAATTAAAATGGCGATGGACAGATCACATGATAAGTTATAAGGGAAAGCAGATCAAAACGGACACAAATTATTACAGAATGGCAACCACGTGACGGAAAGACAAAAAGAGGGAGACAGGTTACAAGATGGACGGATGATATTAAGAAGGTAGGAGGGATATTCTGGTCAAGACAAGCTACGAACCGTACCAAAGGACAGCAGCTGGAAGAGGCCTACGTGTCACTCGACACGCTGACTACTAAACCGTGTAATCCGATGTGTTAGATTAAGATTCTATGTAATAATAATAATAATAGCTACCTGCACTACGAATACTGTGCCGATAGCATCAGGGCCAACGATAGGCACTTTTTCATCCTTCTCATAAGTTTTCCATCTGACTGTATTAAATAACTTCACCACTGTAGGGTAATTTTTAAAAATACATTTCGAATGTGAATTACGTGAATATCTTCTGCCTGCTTTACATAGATTTGAACTGGCATCTGTGGCAAATATCACATATTATGTGTGTGCAGGAAATATACAGGACAAAAAAAAAAACAAAACAAGTGAAATTTCTAAAAAAAATCATCTAACCTACGTATACAAGCAGATATCAAGAATCGTAATACTTTAGTGTCAATACTTTTTCCATATTTCGATGGTAATACTTATTGCTAACTATTGCGCTTCCTGTAATGACACATATATGTGAAGATTAAGCTGTAATCAGCTAAATATCATAAAAGCAGTTGCAAATTGTAATTAATTTCTCACACACAAATGGTAATTAATTAATACCAAGTATTAATTACCATTTGTGTTACCAGTTAGTTTCAATGAAAGTGATTGGCTACTAACAGTTAGATAATCCAGTAAACATACTAGCAACTCGTGCAAGACTACGTGCTTGCCCACAGGCATTCGTCACAGTTATCAGGGACAAGTAATTGTTAACCATTTTCCATATATTGCTGTTTGTAAGTATTACATTGAGTAAATAAAGGGGTCAGACGATTTAATGTATTAATTAAATTAATGAAACGACATATTATGATAAGAATCAGCAATAGTATAGAGTATTCTGTATGTGTTTGTCTTTTGAAAATAAAATCATGATGTGTGTAACTTTTAAAGATTTGAATAAAAGAGGATTTAATTCTTCCACCTTATCTATGAATAGGGACTCGGTAGCGACTTTTTATTCTAGTGTGCGGAGTGTGCGTATACAAAATTAACTATTAGTGCAACTTCATCGCTGAGGATTTAAAAAATAAGCAAATAATTTAAAATTTTAGCTATTACATTAGCTGTCCCACTCCGAAAGTCTCGTTACAATCGATCCAGCCGTGTTAGAAGTTAGCGTAAAGTAAAATTTTTGGTATGTATATAATTTTTTTAATGTTTTTACAACATAATTTTCATGATTAGGTACATATACCTATTTACAATCAATACAATATGACCTTCATAAGTATTCACAAATCACAATTGAAGCCGTGTCAATATCCTTGACGGCATCCTAAAATTGTCTAGACGAAATCTCATCAAGCGTATACATACTAAAATGAATTGTTCTTAGTCGTAAAGAACTTTTGTGGCAAATAAAGAAATACTCAAGTTTTATATACGACATGCTTGTAGTAAGAATTAACGACAAAACTTTTTCTTGCGCTATATCATGTTAATTATTACCCCACGAATTTTTTGGCATCGTTACTAATCGATTAAAAACGACCGAGATTAATAACCCTTTTGAAAATAAACTTGGAAATTGGAATTAGTAAACAACACACTTTACTAAAAATGATATTCAAAGATAGTAAGAAGTCACAGCAGGTGACACAGGCACGCTTGCTCGTTTGTCCTCCTAACTCATGAAAAAATAACAATACAAGATTATTTATGTATGATACAGATGAAGAAATGCTCCATGTGTGTTCCAGGTTTACAAATTGCAATGGTTAACACATGTATATTGTGAACTAGACATATAGTCTTTTTTTGTTTATTCAATTGGAAAAAAAATCATAAAAAATCCACGGTGTTTGTTTAACACTATGAGTCACGGCAATAATTCGTGTTCCGTAGCAGGTAGGCAATTGACACAGATAATGGCAGTTATATGTTATATGCGTGTCCAGTGCACTGCTGTCGAAGTGAATCAACTCCGACACTACTGGAGCAAAGTTCAAATTCTATAAGAACTCACAACGTGGTGACTCAAAGACATGTTCACTCCGACAGGAGCTTATACTGTAAGAGATAAGAGAGAGCTTATACTTTACATTGTAAGAGAACACAACATGTATAAGGTTAATTGATTGAAAAAGATTTATTGTTCACATATGTCGTTTGTTTTTGTAAATACATTTTATGATTTTTATGTTTAGGAAAAAATGTTATCCCATAAATTATTATATTCTAACATTATATTGATAAAACTACCGACTGAAAAATCGAGGTTGGCGGGTTCGAATCCCACCCAAGTACAAATATTTATAACAAGCATTAATGTTTTTACGGCGTCTGGATGTTTTTCTATGTAATGTATTTTACAAAAAAGCATTAATATCCTTTATCTAAAGAAATAAATAAATTACGTTATTTACAATACATATAATTAAAAAACTAGCTGAAATCATATTTCTCCGTATCGCGATGTACTGGCACCGTGCCCAGAAGACAAGCATTGCCACGATCTAGGCGAGAGGCCTCGATCAGTCTCTTTACAAAATCTTCATGGGTAGAGTACATGAGCATCGGACCCCGTGTCCCGAGAGTATCAACCCCAAACGGCTCGAAAACATAATCACCCACAAGGTTTCTGTATTTGTGCAGCTTGAGATATTCTGTTGAAGCAACAAGAGCACCGGCCACCCGGGTGATATGATACACACAGCAAGGGTGTCGACGCAAGCAGCGTCTCACACCACAGACTCATCTTCCAAGGCAAGAGACATTCCGTCCGGTCTCTTGCCATCATCGCGCACCAAGCCGTTCGGTTCTAGAACGGCTGGTACACCGGCGATGACAAGAGCACGTCGAATAATATTGTTGATATTGGCGTGATGAGAAATGCCGATCTTTT
Source organism: Euproctis similis (assembly GCA_905147225.2). Lineage (NCBI taxonomy): Eukaryota > Metazoa > Arthropoda > Insecta > Lepidoptera > Erebidae > Euproctis > Euproctis similis. The sequence goes on from LR990107.1 coordinate 10,000,108, forward strand.
CTATAATCTAGTATCCATAACACAAGCATTTAGTTGCTTAGTTTGGAACTAGAGGACGCTGTGTATATCATAAACAAGATAGCACACAGCCGTCCAAGAGATTATTACATTCGTTTCGTAAGCTCGTTTAGTTGGGATTCATACATTTTGCAGTTACCTCTAGTATCTACATTCTACAATAATTGTGATCTCCGTGGTTGCTTTAGTGGCACCACGATATTAAATGTCTATGGTATATTTCACGTTCCCTACTATTTGACAGTAGCTATCATATGCACAATAAAATTGGCAAGCGAAGCTAGAAAAATAAGACCTGGCTTTGTAGGGCTTATTGGAAAGCAATAAAATACCCATTTAATGGTGAATCTTTAAACTAGTAACTCAACAATGAGTACATCGTGGAGAATGGCTGGACTAAAGTGCGTTTACTTTTTTGTACTTATTAATGTATACTTTATTGTTGAGGGTATTATTTGTTCATATGCAGTTAAAGCACCATGCTCCGCAATTTTACCCAAGAACAACGTAGCTGGTGCTGCTGGTGGTCTGCCTGGTGTGGTTCGATGATCTATCGCAATTCTTATCAATCCTCTTTCTTGAAGTAAAATATATCTTTTACTAGATATAGTTAATTAAAGTTCAGTGGCATTAACATGAGTGACAGAACTTTAACTAGTACCTTTATTTATACGAGAGGAAATGCTTTATTTAAGTACCTACCTACCTACTCCGTGTCTCGAAAGATGCAGTCGGAAGTTAAGTTATTTATGATGTACATTATACATATTGAATGGTAGGTGCGTACAAGTTTTGGAGCCATTACTGTCCTTACACCTTAGCAAAGTGGGGTACCTATACTTAATCTGTATATCGACCAACGTTTACCCATTAATGATATTTCCATAAACCGCGTTCAGTCAATGGTTGGCAAATATCATAATTTAGGTATAAATAAATGCAGGAAGACTGTCGTTGATTTAAATGATTTAGGTAACACTTTCATTCGCTCCCGTTGTTAATTTGATGATTTAAAGTGGAGGGTACGAGATACAGTCATACAATGCAGCATACTTTACGGAAGTTATGTGGGATAAATATCAAAAGCCCGAATACTGAACCGCCACTCAAATATATAAGCGCTACTTAAGCGTTTAAGTAGCTGTCACATTAGACAGATTAAAGCCTAAATACTGAACTGCCACTCAAATATATAAGCGCTACTTAAGCGTTTAAGTGGCTGTCACATTAGACAGAATATAGTGGTAGTGCCTAAGTTGTTTGCAGTAACTTCTGGCACCTATTAGGTCCACTTGGGGGCAAGTTTGTGGCTTAGTTGCGAGCATTAAAAGCTACAAATTAAATAGCTTGCGTAACTGCTATATAAAAAGTTTCCGAGTTATATAAATGCACTGCTATTTTAGCTATGTGAACTACTCCAACATAGCTGCTAGAGTGTTACGAAGGTCTGTGAAGGGTGGACCGAAGGAAGATGATGCGAAAAGTGTTTCCACAGTCAGATACTTCTACTGGGTGAACGGCGAGGTTTTGCGTAAGTCATCTAACTAATGCCTATTAAACCAATCCCTAGTTAAATATAAATTAACGTACATTTTCTAATCCTTTTATATTTTATTTCATTGCATTCCTTTTCCAATAAGCGTGGGTACATAGAATAGGTAAGTTAGGCGATATTTCGGAAACTAAATCATCATCCCGATTGGCTGATGCATCTGCAGATTATATGGTCACTGGCTCTATAGATAGGACGAAAGTTTATTTGACAATTCATTGGTCAGACAGTTCGTATTTCTCAAAAAAGCATAATCCCTCAACTTTTATATAGATAATCGAAAGATTGATTTTAAAACTAGCACCCGGCGGACTTTGTCTCGCCTTTGTTTGCCTCTTCGATATAATATGTGGATAATAAATGGAGCAAATAATGTATTTTTCTAAAATAAAAGTAGCCTAAGTTATTCCATAATACATATAATAATAATATCTTGACACAAATCACACAGCGCCACACAAATATTCATATTTGTCTCAAATATTTGTGCTCGGGTGGGAATCGAGCCCCCGAACTCGTTGCTGCAGCAGGTAGTTTTACTAATGCGCCACGAGGCTCGTCATCACTTACATCAGCCAATAATAGATCCCGTCGAAACCAGTCCAACCATTTCAGAGATTAGACGGAACATTCAGACAGACAGACTAAAATATGTTATTTATATGTACATATTATTGAGAAACTAATAGCATAACTCTACTCATCTAAATTTCAGGCCCCAAAAGACCGTGACGGAGACTATTGACATACACCGGGCACAATGTTAAGTCGTCAATATTTATTGCGAAATGCCTAGAAGTCATTAGCCCGAATTAGACCCCACTTCTTCTTGATTCAGACGCAGGGTTTACTTCCAGATCCTTATTGACTTGATATTTTTGAACAAATCAGACTATTTGATTTTTTCAGCTGAAGGACAGAAGCCAACATTGGATAAAAAGGACGGATAGAGTTATGCGTTTCAATTATTACAATTAAATATGTGACGGCTAAAAATTACATATCAGAAATATATAAATATTATTGCACAACTGCTCTTGTTTTTCCATGTCAGTATTTGCCAATACACCTGTTAGCTACCAATTTATAACTGCAGAGACAGGACCGCAGCGCAACCAGTATATACGTTCTCTCAGAAAATCGACGCAAAGTGACTTATTCAGCGTTTCGTTCGCGATATAGGTTTCGGAAAGCCAACCCCTTCGCCCTGTTCCCCATCTGAAAGGAATAAGGGAATATATGTCTTTTTAAAATTAATAGAAAATTATCAATAATTATGAATATTATCACTTTTGGAATCAAATAAATAATCTTTAGTGTTGCCCGATATCGTTGACTATTTTTAAGTGTCTGTGAAGACCTATGAAAATAAAACTTATTTTGCATGCAGAGCAACAAGTAGGAACGTAAAAAACAATCAAAATAAAACAAGACACATAAATATCATAAACAATATATTTCGATTGCCTTAATAATATGGTTTTTATTAATGTTTCACATTATAAAGTTTGAATAAAAAGTCAAACAAAAGTCATCATATCTTAGTCAATAAACAAGGGCATAATGAACTAGAAATTTTGAATACCAGTTCAAAACTATAATTTTAATATTTAACTTAGGACATTTACTAACATACATGCACAGTGGTAGAGTCTTGCAGTTCGCTCCATGACCGGCTGGACCGGTGAAATACCACGACCTCTGGGAATATTGGCGCGGAGTGGCTCGTGCCGCGTATCGTTCGGTGAGAGAGGTATCCGGAGACCCGATCCCCTTTCCCATCCTACTCCCATAAAGAGCGGCAACGCACCCACTGGCTGGTTTGCCCTCCTATCCCATAAAAAAAATCATATACATGCTATAATCTTATTTAATACAAGCCTTTAGATTTTCATAAAATATTGACTTATTCCACTAATACAAAAAAAAAAATACATATAAAAATGAGCATATCTTACAAAAATACAGTATATTTATTAAAATAAGTTGTTTTAAATCTTTGAAAATGTACGATATTATAACATAACTTCACGCCATTGTTACCCGAAGGTGTAGGCAGCGGCTGTTAAGCCTCGTCTCGCCGTTATTTTTACGTCTCAAATGGAATAGGTGGCGAACCTATTGCCATACCGGGCACAAAGTTTGTCAGTCATCGATATTTATCACACGTAACTTCCGAAAATTTCGAAAAGTCATTGGTGTGTGCCAGGATTTGAACCCACTACTTCTTGAATCAGAAGCGGGGTGCTAGCCACTGCGCCACCGAGACCGAGACGATATTATATGATCTTATTTGGTATATTTATAATGTTGGGGTCTTCTTCTCTGTCGTCTCGCTCTTGACAGAGCGGTCGTGGTCACTTCGTGGCTGCCACATCGACAGCAGAGGCGGACAGAGCCCTTCTTACGACCTCTTTCCAACCTTCTCTGTTGACAGACTGCCTGACGCAGTCAGATATGCGGTTTCCCAATGCGCTCTTTATTTGGTCAGTCCAACGCATTGCTGACCTACCTCGCGATCTAGTTCCTTCCACTCTTCCTTGTATGACTAGACGTTCTATGGACTCGCTGCTTCGCCTAGAAACATGACCGAAATATTGTAAAATACGTGACTGAACCACCGCCGATAAACGCTGCGTGATGCCGAGTTCCTGGAGTATGGACACGTTGGTTCGGAATTCTGTCCACGATATTCCCAGCATCTTCCTCCAGCACCACATCTCTAGAGCGTTTATCTTTTTCTTTTCCAGTTCTCGTACTGTCCACGTTTCTGCTGCGTAAAGAAAAATGGGGAATACAAGAGTTCGCACTAATCTTACTTTGGTGGCTTTAGTAATATTGCGATTCCTCCATATTTTCCTCAGCTTCTCCATGGTAGTTCTGGTCATGGCCATACGTCGCTTAACTTCATCTACGCAGCCGCCTTTATCTGAGATCAAAGCTCCAAGATAAACATATGTGTGTACCACGTCACAGTTCGCAATCTGTGTCATTTTGGGCAAATTGTCATTGACGCGGTCCACGATCATAATCTTGGTCTTGTTTCTATTAATCTTTAACCCAAATGTAAGACTCACGCGCTCCATTTTGAGAAGTAATTCTTCCATATGGTCAGCACTACTGGCGAACAAAGTGGTGTCGTCAGCGTACCGCAGGTTAGCGATTTTATATCCACCAATTCCAACGCCATCGTTCCAGTCTTCGAGAGTGATTCGCATCACAAGCTCAGTGTAGATGTTAAAGAGCAAGGGTGATATTATGCAACCCTGTCGTACACCCGCACTGGGATGGAAAACTTCTGAGAGAAGGTCATCTGTCCGCACTGAAGCGGTTCCTCCTTCGTAGAGTTCCCTGAGCAGATGCACTAGGTGTTGTGGTGTTCCCATATCTAGGAGTGTTTTCCACAGTGTAGGCCATTTCACCGAGTCGAATGCTTTGGAGAAGTCAACAAAGCATATGTAGGTTGGCTTGTTGAACTCTCGGGCCTTCTCGATGATCTGTCGAACAATGAGGATCTGTTCCCTGGTACCCTTTCCCTTCACAAATCCGGCCTGTTCTGGCGCAATTTCTCTGGACAGGTAGGCTTTCAGTCGCTCGTTTACGATGTGTAACATTATTTTGCTTGAATGTGTTATAAGAGCAATAAGACGATAATTGTTACACTTCCTCGTGGAGCCCTTTTTATGAAGAGGAGTGAAAATCGTGTGAGTCCATTCAGATGGCCATCTGCCGGTCAGCCATATCTTATTGCAGATAGTGTGGAAGATATGGATGCCGTGTTCTCCCAGTGCCCGTATGGTTTCAATTGGGATTCCATCTTTTCCTGTAGCTTTTCCGTTTTTGAGGTGTTGTATGGCGGCTCTCACTTCTGACTCAAGAATACTCGGTTCCAGCATGTCACTCTCCGGCTCTGTAGGTGTAAAGTTTTGTGAATGGGGATCTTCAAACAGCGACTGACAGTAATCTCTCCATATCTCGGATATTTTGTTCAGTTCAGTAACTACTTGGCCGGTGTTGTCTTCAATGGCCCAAGTTTTGGATGGCAGTGTTTTGGTAATAAGACGGACCTTGTGATACAAGTCTCTTGACTCATATCTGTCTGAATGAGCCTCTATTTCTTGTCAGATGTTTCGCAGATAGGCGTTATGATCTCGTCTGCATTTAAGTTGAATCTGTGCCGAAATTACATTAAGACTTTTGATATCCGTTCCCGCTGCCTTCATCATCCGACGCTGTTCAATAAGGTCAAAGGTACCGTCAGTCATCCAATGCTGTTTTTTGTGGGCTTTTATTGGTGGTGCAGCGTCCGATACAGCTGCTGTAATAAAACCTTTAGCTCGGTCCCACAGTGTATTCGGTGTTTCCCTATCTAGATCTACTTCCGACCATTGTGACCATCTTTGTTTGATGATGGAGCGGAATTTTGGGGCATCCTTTACCTCCAGCTTTCTCAGCCTTCTGATGTTTCTGGCAGCCGTCAACTTGAGTTTCAGTTTCGCAATTAAAAGTTGATGGTCGGACCCACAATCAGCTCCAGGTAACGTGTGCGCATTTGCTACAGACGTTCGCCAACGCGACCGAGTCATGATGTAGTCTATTTGATTGCGTGTTTTTCCATCAGGCGATACCCACGTGTACAACCTTCGAGGGTGGTGTTGGAATAGACTGTTTACAATCATTAGATCGTTCGCTGATGCGAATTGTATCAGACGCTCACCTCGCTCATTGCGTTCACCGAGTCCAAAGCCTCCAGCACATCCACTCAGCTGACGCGCATTCTCTCCAATCTTGGCATTAAAGTCACCCAGAATCAACAATATCTCTCTATTAGGTACCCTTGCTGTTGTTGATTCCAATTCGGTATAGAACTTTTCAATTGTTTCGTCACTTGCGGTAGAAGTGGGGGCATAAACTTGAATCAAGTTAAGATTCATTGGGGTATCATCTTTGAAATTATTGAAGAAATTTTTCACAAATGTGAAAAATTTAATGATTTGATGTTTCATTCCTTCAAAATTACGTCTATAATCTGTTTACGACATTGATAGGTATAAATAGTCTGTTCACAATTTTTTATCTACTATATTAAATATCAATTTATATGACAATTAAATTGACTTATTTATTCCATGATGGTGAATCTTAGAATATATTTAGTGCGAAACTAATTTATTTAAGACATATACACTCTTTGAGGTCTCAACATTTTAGATAACATTATTGTAAAAAGCCCATAATCTGGTAGTGTCTTTTCATACAAAGGAAGAAATATTTCAAAGATTTGTCCATTGAAAGATAAAGACAGAAAGAGTAAATTATAAAATAATTTAAGATTGCAGCAATTAATATGTAAGTGTTATTTGCCATTAAAAATTATAGAAAAAATAGTTATTTATCACACGTGCATTCCAAGACACTGAATTTTGAAAAACTCATTGGTTTTTGAAAAACTGAAACTGGAAAAAACTGGAATTTTGAAAAACTCATTGGCAAGATTCGAATATGTGACTCTCCCAATGAGTAATATTCGTACTTATAATCACATACATTAATAATTATTACTGTCTAATGATAAAAATAGTTCCAGTGTCACAATAAAAACACATACATAAAACAATTGATATGCTTACTATATATATATTAAAGGTAAAAAAACCTAAACATAAAACCTCCTTTTTTGAAGTCGTTTATTAATTAATTATAATGACCATTAAACTGAAAAGTTTTGATTAAATACTTTTGTGGATGGTTTAATATTCATATTATATAATTATAAAGTAGAGGCAAGAAGCAGCTATTGATGGTGTATTATGTTTTGAAGTCAGTATCAAGTCTATAGTATACAAAATATGTCAATAAAAGTAATATTTGTAGTCATTATCAATTCCTACAAGTTTAATGTATGGAAAATTAATTTGTACAAATGTAATAAAATTAGAACTCCATTGAAAATTTAGTCAAGTAATTTTGTCACATTATCATCAGCTATATCAAATTTTAAGGCTCAGATAAAAGTGAAGTTGAGGTTATGATTTGGTCCGAAAACTAAAAAGAGAACTAACTACTACATTTCTGAAAGAAACAAAGAATATTCCTGAGAACTAACTATAACAGAGTACTTTATGAATCAATAGCTATTGGCAGAGCACAGACCAGGCAGAAAAAGAAGGCAGATAATAAAAATGAACCAGAGCACAGCAATCACAGAATGATTTGAAACAAATATTAAAAAAAAATAGGAATACATAATATATAAAGAATAGAAAAAGGCTCTTTTCTAAACCAAACCAAAAAGTATGTCATAGTTAGATACTGTATGTACTTTGTCAATTATAATAACACTGTCAATTATAATACACTAAATTTTTTAAAGATCAGGCTTGGGTAGATATTTAAATTTTAGCTTGTTAAACTTGGTAATGTCGGCCAATGTCTCAAGTTATCAGTGTTAACTAAAGTAAGGTTGATGAATACATGAATTGAGGATGAAGTATATATAATATTAGCAAGTTATTAGTCTTCAGCTTGGACAGTCTCCGCATTAATTCTCTCCGACTCTGATTGGTTTTCAGGATCCTGGTCTACCTGTTGAGCTTGTGGCCTCTTGCACCGGGGTATTATGCCATTGTACTCGCACATGCCAAAGATCAGCATGGCGAAGCCGATCAAGTGTTGCCAGTGGAATGCTTGCCACCTCACACCCAATGATACCATCCAAATTACGAAGGTCCTAAAAATTATTATACTTGGATAATCTTCTGTGTAATTTTCATACAGGATTGGAATTGGTTTTGTTTAAATTTGTGGTCAATTTAATGATTTAAATTTGAAATGATGATTAAAGAGTACAATATGCAAAGCTACTGTACACTTTATAACAAAACAGAATATTATAATAATTATATTTTTTTAAATCATATTTCTTACTAATTAATGTCCAAAGCCTTATAGAGTTAGCCGCATGGAGATGCAATGCAACACATTTTAGAAATTAAAAATAAGAGATAGATTGGCTGTGACTTCAAAAGTGAAGTCTATATGAAACAAGTATACTGTACATATTAAAAAGTATTGGTATTATTAAGAAGAATTTAAACGATTAAGTAAAGCCTCCATATTGAAAACATGCAGGATTCAGTAATTTTAGCTAAAAAGATACTTTCTTTCAGAAAAAAGAAGTCTTCTAATAAGTAAAACATATCTTCAATTATTTTCTACACGAAGGTGAAGGCGGCGGCTGATAAAGACTTACCATTAAGAGAAATCATTGGTGTTAGACGGAAATCGAAGGAACTACTTTTGAATCACAAGCGGGGAGCTTGATCACTGGACCATCGAGTGAATCTCACTTCTATTATAATACATATATTACATACATACATAACTTCACGCCAAATCCCTTGCGGGGTAGGCAGAGAGAACAGAGCGCCATAGAGCACGATTCTTACACACCTCACTCGCTTCGTTGACTTTCATAACTCTTTTCATGCACGCGCGTCGGTTTTTGAGGCTCTTAACATCACCTTCCTCCAGAACACGTTCTATTTGGTCTTGGAATGTGTGTCTTGGCCGTCCTCGACTCCTACATCCGTCCGCTTTTGCATTGTAAATCTGTTTCGTCAGTCTTGCGTCAACCATTCTTTCTACATGTCCGAACCATCGGAGCATGCCCTTTCTTACTTTTACACCGACACTCTCTTTCAAACCAACTTCCTTCCTTACAACCTTGTTTTCTACGCGGTCAGCGAGAGTCACTCCGCAGATTTTGCGTAGAGCCCTCATTTCTACCGCGTTTATTCTACTTTCATGCACACTCTGCCATACCCAGCTCTCGCTTCCATAAGTTAGTGTTGGGATCAGGACTGCATTGTGGATTGCTAACTGGGCCTTTCTGCTAATATTTTTTGCGCCCAGGAATCTGCCCAACACTCCGTTTACGCTATTTCCTATCGCCACTCGTCTTTCTACATCCGCGGTGTACCTTCCATCTCTGCTAAAAGCGCATCCAAGATATACAATTTCATTCACCTGTTCCAGCACTACATCATCAACCATTATCCTTGCATCTGTTCTGGGTTCCTCCCTACATACATATATTATTAATTACAATATTTACCTTATGGAGTCTAGGACCATCCTAGTGGTCGCCGACTGTTCCTTAGTGACACTGATCCCGGCGAAATTATAGAACGCAATAGATATTACGGTGCCGAGTATAGCCAGGAGCAAAAGTGAGTTGTTTCCTATAACAATATTATTAAGTTATACTATCTTTTTTATACAAGAAAATAAGAAACATACTTATGAATATATATTTATATATAATTTAAAAGTACGTGTCACGTTGTTTGTCCGCGATCGACTCTTAAACTACAGGCAATCTGTGTAACTTTAACCTTTCAATGTAACTTTGATTTCTTTACTTTTTCTAGATTATTCATATGAATATAGTACAATACGTCTATGGTAAAATGCAATATGTTCACATATTACCAAGTAAGGAGTTACCAACCAACGTAAGTTAGTGGGCCAATGTTACATTGAAAGCTTAAAGCCCGAATACTGAACCGCCACTCAAATATATAAGCGCTACTTAAGCGTTTAAGTAGCTGTCACATTAGACAGAATACGTGAAATTTGAGAAGTAAGTAGCGCTTTATTGATTGTCAGATTTGAGTGGCGTATTGAGTAGGTTTGAGAAGCAGTCAACCTCGATTTTTTATAACTTAAATGTTGAAAGTGGTCTTATTGGCTTATATGGCTTATTTATTTATTTTTTGTAACAACGATTGAATAAAATAAAAACACAGGCTACATAATAATTGTGATAAAATTCTAACTAGCTACAATAGAATTCTAAAACATCCAAAATATTAGAGAAAAGCCATTTTTAGACCGTTTTTAGAACTTTTTAGCGCTTAGTGTATTTATAAAAATCTTACCGATTTGCACAAGGCCGTCTATGGCATCCTCTATAGTACCCCTGGCGTTGTTGTCAAAGTGTGGAGGCGCCGGGATCCAGTAGAATATCACAAGCAGACATGAGAGCACTGAAAAACCGAACACTCCCTCCCAACCTACTGCTTGCAGCGGTGGTATGTTCAAACCTGGGGATATACACAACAGACATTTATACTTACTGGCGTTATTACCTGGCCCTTATACCGCATTTAGATATACCTTCTTTCCCATGCCACATAGGAGCAGTTTTTTATTTACTCAGCATACTCCCAATAAAATGCTAGCATGGAGCTTAAGCCAAATATTAGATCATCACCCAAAAATACACCAGTGTTCAGCAATTATCCACCTTTAGTTTAAGTCATTTTGGTTAAAGTTGTGTCATTACAGTTGTATTTTTTTTCAACGAAAGATGAGACCAGTTAAAGCGGACAAACTTAACCCAGAAAGATGATGCTGGAGGCCAAAGAAGTCAAAAGGTTATATTAGTTTTGTAACATAACATACCAGCAACATATTTCTCTTCGTAAACCATTTGACAGGAAAGAATAACTTGTGCTATGATGATCAGCAAATCACCGGTGATCAGACTGTTCCTGCCCTTCGACTCGCCAGGACTTTCATACATCGCGTCTGTCACCCCGACAATCAGCAAGCCGATGATCACGTTAACTGAAATAAAATGAAAAATGTACTCATCCTACAGAGATAGAAAATAAATTTAAATTTAGTTTATTTTCAATTCAATTCCCCCTTTAAACATGTATTCCATATCATAGATAGCTAAAGGGGGCATATATTCGTGAAATTTTAAAATCTTTCCAATATACATATATAATTTAAAGCATAATTCTTCGCGGGGTAGGCAGAGAGAACAGAATATATCTTTTCCATAAACAGTACTATTAATTAGCTCATACCTAAAGTCAAGGTAACAACAACAAGGTACCCTTGATTTTAATGGTATGGTGTTCGGTTAATTCAGTATATTGATACGCCTTATATCTTTAACAGCAATATCTACACATATAAATAAAATTTAAGTGCCTGTTTGTAATATTGAAATAACTGCTTTCATATGGTAGATGCATCAAAATAGCATTTTTTAAGATTTATTTATGCCTGTGTGTTTGCTCCGGCTTTCCGATGGGGGAAACGCGTCCTGGAGTGGAGATCGCGTCTCGAAAAAGGTAGTGTAGGACGCCCTCATGAATAGCCGAAGATCGAGCTCAGTGGCGTGCCAAAAGAGAGTCCTATGTCCAGCAGTGAACGGAGATAGATTGATGATGCTGATGATGAACTTAGGCTACTATTATTTTCTAAAAAATACGTTTTACTTATTTGTTGCTTGTGAGTCGAAACAAGTTCGCCAGGTCAGCTAGTGTAATATAATATAAATAGTTGTACTGGCAGGCGTCATATACTTGCATCTGTGTCAGTCAGTGAATCATGCTTACACATACAATATAATGTTTGCACAACTAAGTACCTATATATATTTGGTACAAACGATATAAGACGCTTGAATTATTGTAAACAAGTATTACATAACGCTATTCATCAATACTAATGTTATTTTTTTGGCACACCCTCTATAATGTTCCTAGAGTATTTTTCAAAATTAACCAGGTATTTGCGCAGTTGGGTATAATAGTGGTAGAGCCAAGCAGTTCGCTGCATGAATGGGCCGGCTCGACCGGTGAAATACCACGACCTCCCAGAAAGAAGATCGACGTAAAGTGGCTCATGCCGCGTTTCGTTCGGTAAGAGCGGTACCCGGAGGCCCACCCCCCTTTCCCCTATCCCTTAAAGGTCGGCAACGCAACAGTAACACTAAATGTATTTCTAGTGTCCACGGGCGGCGTTGGTTGCTTACCATCAGGTGACACGCCTGCTCGTTTGCCCTCTTATCCCATAAAAAAAAGCCTATGAGATAATCTTTAATGAGTAATAAACGCTATTTGGAGAGAATTCCAAAAGAAATCCGGACAAGTTTTTATAGCCTACTGGCTCATCACTAGGTGAATTCTAGTTCTGAGGTCAAAATATCTAATCTAAGTGTTATAAATATTGATGACCAATGAAATTGTATATCAAAGCAAAACAAGGCAATGCTTTCCGCCAGTTATTTCATATGAGGGATAGAAAAATTAAAGAGCTATTGAGGCATAAGTGCCACTGCCGAAGCGCTAGACTAATAAAAGTATGAAGATTTAGCAGTTTCAGCTCAAATAATTATTGTATCATTTCACATTCAGCGAAGCACTATCACACAATGAGAACTAGATACATTACATGTGCGACAGTACATGTTGCTGATAAGACACATGACATGCCTCCTGTTATTATTATTGGTACAGACTGTGACAATAGACGAATATGATTTCGTTTATATAACATCCATCCATCAATACATACACTGATAATTCATACGGGCGCATTGTTCGCTTTTGCCTTTTTGTTGTGCCTTTTTGTTGTGTTATGTTACTTTCCTACAACTTATTAGGAGATTTTTAATGTTTACTTATTTCTAAAATAATTAATTTTGTTTATGAAATTTTGATTTTCTACCTGAAACTAGCTACGGTGGTAACTATTATTTGGTGTCCAATTCGCAAAACAAAGCATTTTTTTCAACTTCTGATTAATCTCTTTTTTAAAGATAAAGACAATTCAGCATATTCAATACAATTATTTCATAATTTATGTGAAGGCTTTGCGAAATTGGGATCTGCCGGTCAGGACTGGGCTAAAGAAAATGCACAGCAAAAGAGATAATTTAAGCCAGTAAGCAGTACTTAAAATAACAAACTACTAGCATAATTTCAAATTATATAATCATCGGGCACATAAAAAAATATAGCATAACACAAGTTGATCAGCACCTGTCAACTTGATATACTCACTTATTCCAATCCATTCTCTTTTAATAACCGTCCGATCTAAGAACGTCATAGACAATACTGCCACAAATATAATGACAGAGCCACGGAACATCTGGAAGCTGCTCACATACGTCAATGTTAGACCAATGTACATGATTGATGTGCCAATCTGTAAATGTGCAATATAACCTTAATTTCTTATATCATGTAGATGTATAGGTATATGACTTGAAGCTTGTATGCCCCTTTTATATCTGACTGTAAGCAGTCGCTATATCTCTTCAAGTAGCATTTAGTTGTACCTAGATAGTTTGGCTTAAATCCTGTGAAATCTGCTTATGAAGTAAAAATAATAATTGTACATACTTTTTATGCTTTTAAAGTTTGCTTCCAAATTAATAACAACAACTGCTCTCATGATTCATAATTGACTCATAGAAAGAACTATAGCAAAGTATGAGGCCTGTTAATTATTTATCTACAAGTATAGATATTCATATCACTTACCATGTCACACATAGCAGCTGGCATTAATATAAAAGGGTTGAAGTTCTGATTGCCATTGACAAGCGCATGTCCACCGGAGTTTTTCGTTGCGAAGTATATTAGTTTGAATGTTAACAAACACATCATTTCACCTAAGAACATAACTGTGGCCTAAGAATAAAACAGTACTATTAATTTCCAAACTATTTAGTGAAAAAAAATCCAATTAAAAAAAAAATATATAGATATTTAAATATAGAATAAGATATCTTACTTGTAAAAAGGGATGATTGAAATCCCTAACAACACCATCGGAACCCTTGGACTGTAGTTTATCAGCCCATTTTGTACTTAATGAATTGATGGATCCAGTCACAACCAACATCAAAGCAAGAAACTTCTGATATCCGGACCAAGCCATTCTAAAAAATACAATGCATTATTTTTAATATTAATTATCCTTGCGTTATTGCTATAATTTAAAGGTTTCTAAGAAAGGATATTAATAGCACCAGTGCATTTAAGAATTCAAAATCATTAATTTATTTCATAAGCTAGTGATTTAAACCAGGAAGCACGTACAGATGAAAAACTGTGGAGTTATATGATGTTGTTGTGGTTGATGTTTGGATATGATCACTTTACTTATGCCACGAGTTTACGATCTTTTTTTATTAAGTGACACAACAATATTGTAATTTTCAGTGTGATTTTTTTTTGTGTTTGATTGGCTTGTAGAACTATTTAAAGGATTATACATTAAAATAACTTGATAAGAACTAATTAATAAGGAATTATACAACATCTGTCAACAATTTCATCAAATGTATCCTACATTGAGACGTAATGAAACAATATGTCTCTAGCAGTAAGTGGATACTTAGTGGATGCAAAAATGTAATTGCCAGTAAAATACAATTATTTCACTAAAAATCAATGAAAAATGCTCCAACAGTAACAAATTATACTTTTATAAAATTAGAAAAAAATATTTAAGGAACAGTGTGATATAAATAAAGAGCATCGTCATTTTATAAATTATACTGACTATAGATCCTTCTTAACACGAACACTTAAATTTTAGTTGATGTGATCTTTCCACCAAAAATTTCAGACATAAGTTTGGACACTTTTTGATTAATTTTTTATTTTATAATAGTTATTATACAAGGAACAGTGGATAAATAAAACCACAATACAGATTGTCAATGTAGTAAAATATGGAGAATCAAAAATTCACACTTACCTTTGTCTTGAAAATATATCTGGATATGAGTGAATTTTATACCATGGACTAATAAATAATTAAAACTTAAGAAAACCTTTTAATTGTATTTTCTATTAATACATAAGTACATAATACTATTTTATTTATAAGTAAAATAATACGACAAAACACTGATAACGCTCATACCTTACAACACAATGGAATTGTTATTTGTTTCACCGAATTGCTCCGGTCGCTCAAAAGAATTCTAGGACAAATACAAGTAGGTAGATCAAAGGCTTCAATTGCTTCAAAGGCTACCAATCATTGCTGATCATTGCTGCCACAGAAAACTGACAGCAAATTGAGCAAATAAGAATTACAGAGTTTAATTGAGTAGAAGTGAGTATTTGTAGTGAGTTAGTGACCGGGATCCGGGTAGGGATGGGAAAAAATAATCGATTAAAAATCGATTTCATAAAGTAAAAAAATCGATTAAAACAACTTTTAGGATTGTATCGCGTTTATTTATTATTTATTTTTATTTCCCGACGTTTCGAACTCTTTACAGAGATCATTTTCACGAGTATAGGAAATAAAAATAAATAATAAATAAACGCGATACAATCCTAAAAGTTGTTTTAATCAATGAATGAGATTCGCGAAAATCTTAGAAACAAATATAAAAAAATCGATTTTAATTTTTGATTATTTTTAAATGACTAATCGATTAATAATCGATTTTTTCTTAATTATTCAATTACATATTACCGATTTTTCATCTGCAACGCCCCGATATTAAGTTTGGTCTTCTGGCCCGGAACGAAAGCTACTAAAAAATACTTTCTCCTACTATTTTTAACGCCATCTATGACCGCACTCCTTCTATACCTTTGAAACAGTTTAGTTATTCATTTAATCAAATATTCACTAGATGGAGTCAATGAAAAATACTATTTTGACTGGTCACATCTGCCGAAGGACCGATGGTAGATGGAGTAAGAAGGTCATAGAGTGGAGACCGCGTCTTGGCAAACGCAGCGTAGGACGCCCACCAGCCCGATGGTCAGATGACCTCAGAAATGCTGCTGGAAAAGACTGGATGTGGAAGGCAGAGAATCAGATGTTGTGGCGCACATTGGGAGAGGCCTATGTCCAGCAGTGGACTGCAATAGGCTGATGATGATGATGATGATGTCCAATAATGGACAGATAAAAATAAAAATGTGTGGCGTGAATATGTAGGAATTTAATAGACCATAAACATTTAAATTCATTAGTAAATTATTTTATTACCATATATAGTGGTAGTAACACAAATATACAACTTTATCAACTTTTTAATAAGAAGAATTTAGGTATACCATGATTGTCATGGTATAATTTCTTCTTTCTTTCTTTGGTATAATTTCTTTCTTTGTGGAATTGTAATGTAATATTTGGAGAAGCAGTACCTAGTAACACAGCACCGAGACTATTGGTATTAGAAATCAAATTAGCTATAACATTTACCTACTGGATATAAGCCTTATGTGGTACCTATATCCTGAAAAAAGAAGATTGTTTCGTGAAAAAGTTGGAAAGAAGGGAAAAGGAGTGTATTAAAAGTAGTATGTTAGACTTGCGATGGTGATGTATAGACCGTATACTAGTGTGCGGTCCGTAGCCAATGGCACCGACTAGTTCAGTGTGGATGTGGGCTTGCACCAGGGATCGGTTTAAACTATCACTTTTTCCTCCCGATAAAGGATGCCCTTACACCGGACATTCAGCATGCACCATTATGCATGCTCTTTACCGATGACATTATTCTGATGAAGAGAAAGCGGCCGGGGTATTAGTAGATAATAAGCTCAAAAGATGGCAGGAAAAGCTAGAGAGAGTCGGCATTAAAATTAGCCACAATGAAATTGAGCACATTTTAGTCATTTTGATGGTTCCTCTGGCTTTTCCTCAATATCCCTGGACGGGAAGAACCTCAATGTTTCGTCACACTTTGAATACCTCGGTTAGCTTATTTAAAGAGACGGCAATATTAACCTTAAATGAACGCATGTGGGATGAATAAAATGGTAATGGCGACGAGCAATAGAAGAGAATCGTAAAGGATGATCCGCCGACCCCAGTTAGAGTAGCGTGGGGGTAGGAAAATAATAATATTCAAACATAGAACATTAAAAGCTGCTGCGAGCAATGCTTTGGACTGTCCTGATTTAAGTTATTATTTTGTCTTAATCATTAATAACAATTTACGCAGTGCACTGCATGAATGGGTTGGCCCAACTGGCGAAATATCATGACCTCTTAGGATCGCCGTAAAACGGCTTATGCTGCGTTTCTTTTGGTGAGAGAGGTATCCGAAAGCCCTTTTCTTCTGGAGAGAGGATTCCCCTACCCATCACCCAGCCATCATAAAGTAAATGATAAGTGGTGGTAGCCGCTTCCCATCAGATGACATACATCCTCTTTTGCCACTTCGTTAGCTCTCAGATTAATTAGGGTATTAGGATTTTAACAAGTTCTGTACATTATATTAAATCTTACTTCTTGCAGGACTTTTTGCGTTGTGCGTTGAATACAGTCGTGTTTTTTCACTCCTTACCGGATGATCTAAAGTGATTTCTTTTAGTATGACAAATAGGATAAATATTCATATATTGTTTCTAAAGTCCTAACATTCAGCTTTTAGAATGTTAGGACTTAAAAAAATCATTAAAGGTGGATTAGATCCCTAATGCACTATACTGTAATCATTCCTTACGTTAGGAGATAGGTCAGTACTCGTAGTTAAGAATCGTACGCACAAGTATCGTAGACACAAGAGAGAGAATTTTGCGGCGCGGACGCTGCGTGGATCGTTTTACTGTTGTCTTAACTTTGCGCTATTAGAAGAAAATAATACATTTTAATGCCATCACATTTATTTCAGTGACATAGTTGCTTGCTGTTTATTTATTTAATGAATTTTCCCCGATGTATACTGATTATATTTTCCAAAGTGGCGACAGACATTAAGACGTTGTAGGTTGTTACGAAAAATTACGACGCACATTAAAAAGCATTAATTGTTTCTTAAAAAACTAAACAAATTACAAACTATCAATATGCTTACCAAACTTAATATGTTAAAAAATATTTTTTTTACGGCATAGGAGGGCAAACGAGCAGGCGTGTCACCTGATGGTAAGCAACCAACGCCGCCCATGAACACCAGCAACACATATAGTGTTACTGTTGCGTTGCCGACCTTTAAGGGATAGGGGATAGGAAAGGATGGGGAAGGGGGGTGGGCCTCCGGGTACCTCTCTCACCGAACGAAACGCGGCATGAGCCACTTTACGTCGGTCTTCTGAGAGGTCGTGGTATTTCACCGGTCGAGCCGGCCCATTCATGCAATGAACTGCTTGGCTCTACCACTGTATAAATGTCTATAAATTACGTGTCACTTTGTTTGTCCGTGATAGACGCCTTAACTACATAACAGACCCAAGTCAAATTTGTGCACCGTATGCAGTTTATAATAATAATAATAACTTGGAAATAATACACACAGCGCCCTCTAGTTCCAAGCTACGCAACTCAATGCTTGTGTTATGGATATTAGATAAGCGATATTAATACATATATACTTTTCTTTTGTAAATACATACTTATAATACATAGAAAAACACCCAGACGCCGCACAAATATTCATGTTTGTCACAAATATTTGTGCTCGGGTGGGAATCGAACCCCCGACCTCATTGCTGCAGCCGGTAGTTTTACCAATGCGCCACGAGGCCCGTCTTGCGTCGAGTTTGCTTCAACATAAAAGATGGAATAGTTTATATCTCAATTTAAATTCGCAATTTAATTTTATTGAAAACTAGCTGACCCGGCGAACTTTGTTCCGCATCAAAAGTAATAAATGAGTAAAATTTGGATATTAAAAATGTCAATTTGTGCTATTATCGGCACGCGTTTTGGCGCGCAACGCAATACTATGTCCCGCTATGTTAATACTGTAATATCTTCGTAAATATTCGTTTAAATTACGTACTGTACAGAGCAATATCGATCTATATTAAATGCTCAATTTATTTAATACACTTAACTGGATGAAAATTAATGCTGTAATGTTTAAAATCGCTTCGTAAATAAGCCATTATTTCTCGTAAAAAGTAAACAAATAAAAAGGGTCATGGTGGGTTATCCCTAACAGATAGACATATGCCATCGCGGACGTTTTTGTAGATCTTTTGAAGGTGTATAACAATGTACTACATTATTTTATTTTATCACTTAGGTTTAGGCAGCGTTTGCGATTAAAGATCTAAATTTTGAAAATTATCACTTTTTTTTACTACACTATACATGAATTATAGATCAAAACCACCCCGTTGACAACCTCTAACAACTAAAAAAAACCGCATCAAAATCCGTTGCGTAGTTTTAAAGATATACGCATATAAGGGGACAGACAGCGGAAAGTGACTTTGTTTTAAACTATGTAATGATTTGTTTTGTTTATTTTATTTGTTAGTTCCAAACGATTCTAACAGATGGCGAAAAAAACTTTACATTATTAGTCTTTCATTTCCTACTTTGTTTAATATCCTATTCATAGGAGAAAGTCTGTCGGGTCTGCTAGTTTCTTATATAAAGCAAGTATACAAATATACTTACTTATATATAAATAAGTATCACGTTGTTTGTCCGCAATGGACTCCCAAACTGCATAACCAAAATTTGCACACTCCAACGTAGAAGATTTGAAGTAAAAGATTTTAAGAATGTTTTTTACATACCTACATAACTCTTGCGGGGCCAAATCTCTTGCGGGGTAGGCAGAGAGAACAGAGCGCCACAAGGCATGATTCTTACACGCTTCACTCGCTTCTTTGACATTCATATCTCTTTTCATGCACGGGCGTCGATTTTTGAGGCTCCTATATCACCTTCCTCCAGGACACGTTCTATTTGACCATGGAATGTGTGTCTTGGCCGTCCTCGACTCCTACGTCCATCCGCTTTTGCATTGCATATCTGCTTGGTCAGTCTTGCATCATCCATTCTTTCTACATGTCCGAACCATGCCCTTTCTTACTTTTACACCGACACTTTCTTTCAATCCTCATTGATCAAACTTCATCATCATCATCAACCCAGATCTGTCCACTGCTGAATGTAGACCTCCCCCTTAGCACGCCATAGCTCCCGGACTTGTGCCGCTAACATCCAACGACTCCCTGCAGCTCTCGCTTCCATAAGTTACATTTTTTTTCTTATAAAATATTTTTTTAATAACTCCAACCGCAAGGGGTATCGCGGGGGCGTTAAGAGAAATAAAAGTTAACAGTTAAGGTTTTCTTAAGAATAAAACTTCTCCAAAATATTCTTCTTTTCATGCTATTGTTCACTACCAAACTCCACTGACATGTTTCGACCGATTTGAATGAAATTTTATGTGCATATTTGGTA
The DNA here is from genome assembly GCA_905147225.2 of Euproctis similis. Classification (NCBI taxonomy): domain Eukaryota; kingdom Metazoa; phylum Arthropoda; class Insecta; order Lepidoptera; family Erebidae; genus Euproctis; species Euproctis similis. The sequence continues at coordinate 10,020,677 of LR990107.1, forward strand.
GGTCTGAGGAATGGGTCAACATCAATTTTTATACCCTAAATGGTCAACCGTTTATTTATATTTTGCAACACAGCGTTCGCTGGGCTAGTTAGTAAATCTACATGCTACTTTTTATTATAACTTAAATGACTTCTCGTAAGCTGAAAAATCTGATATGATAAAGAAAGCGTGCAGTTACGAGTAAGTATCTTGTAGATTCCAGGTGATTTTAAGACGTTTTTGAAGGCCACCTTGGAACCGGAAAACATCTGTAGATCTCTTCGAACTATAGGGTAACACTTTTGAAATAATGTTGACAAAAAAAATATCATAATTAAGCAAATTTTCTAGAATACTAACAATTTACGTATTATATATGTGTGTATACAGTTGGTTTATAAATTCACGCCCTCAATGTAGGTGAAATAAAGTGTAAACAGCGGCCTATGCTTTCATTGGCTAATTTAATAAACTAGTATCATAATAGAGAACAGAAGACAGCATCATTACATTGCTACTTATAAAATAAAGTCGCTTTCCGCTGTCTGTCCCCTTATCTGCTTAGATCTTTGAAACTACGCAACCAATTTTGATGCGGTTTTTTTAATGATAGAGGGTGTCCACGAGGTGGTTTTTAAACCATGATTCCTGTAAAATGTAGTAAAGAACAAATGATAAATCCACAATTTAATTATTACAATTTTAATATTACTTTTGCTGCTGAACAAAGTTCGTCGGGTCAGCTAGTTGTTATAATAAATTTATATAGCAAAGGTTTCTTTTTAAAATGTTGAAGTACAATTTGATACTAAATCTCGTAGATACGTGAATGAAATAAAATAATGATCTAGGATTATCTCGTGGCTTCGTTTCGTTTATTAAAGAATATTATTATCGAACAAATAATATACAAGTATTCATTCGAATATACGTTTCTTGGCTAGCAAATGACGAAAGCATAGGTAACTAAATAAATAACGGATTATTAGACATATCTTTTGCCGCTGTTTTTGATGATGTTTTAAATCACAATACATTCGTGTGGGAAGACCATGCCGCGTATTGGAATCGAAGGGCACGCTGAAACAAATGTTAAAGTATTTGGAATAAGAAAAATAACATATTATAATAATTCACACTGCGCCATCTAATTTTATGATAACCACCAAAAGAGTAGGTACCTATATTACAAAAACAAATATACATACAGACGAATTGAGCACCACCTCCCGGTTAAAAAGCAGTTAACTGATATAAAACATACATACATAACTTCACGCCAAATCCCTTGCGTGGTAGGCAGAGAGAACGGAGTGCCATAAGGTACGATTATTACACACCTCACTCGCTTCGTTGACTTTCATAACACTTTTCACACACGCGCGTCGATTTTTGAGGCTCCTAACATCACCTTCCTCCAGGACACGTTCTATTTAGTCATGGAATATAATCACACAATATCCGAAAAAAATATGAATAGTATGTGTCGGGATTATAACTCGAGCCTTCTAAATCCCCTATACTCCCCTATAGATATAGATAGAATATCTAAGATCTAAGAATAAAACATTATGTAGTGTTATTTGTCAATAATCTCTTTGATATTCATTAATATATAAATTAAAGATGATTACCTTTTTCGCAGCGCTGCCCATAGAACCCAGTACCTTCGCATTTGCAAGTAAAGCCTGGATCTTGAATTATTTGTATACAAATTCCTCGCAGACAGGGAAATCGATTGCACACATTGGAACTACGTTCTACGATAAAACGAGAAAACTGATTATTAATTAATTTACAAAGTATCGGTGGTCGAGCACCCCGCTTCAGAATCAAGAGGTCGTGGATTCGAAACCTGGCTCACATGAATGGTTTTTCGGAATCATTTTCTAAAGTTAACTGTGAAAAATATCGATGAGCGAAAATTTGGGGCCCGGTATGGCAATAGATACGCCACCTATTCCATGTGGGGCTTAAACATAACGGCAAGACGGGGTTTAACAGCCACGGTGGCGTGATGTTATATTTTATGATGTTATTTTTCTATTAAACTTATCATTATTTTAGTCGTTATTATTATATTGTCTTACATTGACATTAACTAATAGATTCAGATCTGAAGTTATTTATATCTTCACGTCGAAGAAACATGAAGGTTTAGGAATAATTTCTTCGTGCTTTATGAAATTATTTGACTTTATAATCTGGCACTTAAATATCTCAATTAGTTTAGTTACGAGATTTTAGAACCATTCCAAGATCTGTCCTTCCAGCGTTGTAATTTGGAAATGGAATTTTCAACATCAACAGAAGAATGGAATTTCTTAGATGTTACGGGGTTTAATTTTTTCATTTGTTCTTCAAAAATTAGTGTTTATTTTTTTTTTACATATTCTCTCTCTATTAATCTATTTACAATATGTTTGTATTGATAATAGGATTGGCCAATGACCAGTGAGGTCACTAATTGAAGCTAAGAATTTTAAGTATTTTTGAATATGACGTTCATTTAATCTTAGGGGTTTTTCAGCTACAATTGAGTGTATTTTCTTATTAACCCACCTCTTAGCGCATTCTGACAGGCCTTCCTCGTTTTATAAATGTATTCGGTTTTACATCCAAAACCGCAGGTGCATGTTGCTCCGTTGATTTTGCAACCGTTCCGCGTATCGTTCACCGTGTCGCAAGCCCATACAGTAGCTGAGAATTATAACAGGACTGACGATTACAAAATAATAAACATTTCAGAAAGGAAAATTGATAACAGATTTAAAACCTAAAAAAATAGCTATTAAGAGATGAAAATTATGCACCATATTTTTGTAAATTACAAATAACTGTCAACCAGCAACACCGTGAGGTTGCGTTGCTTGCTTTGAAGATGATGGAAGATGGAAAGTGAAGTGAGATTGTGTGAGTAAAGGGTTAGGGGAGGTAAAAGCGGTAAGTCTCCAGATCCCTATCCGAACGAAACTCTACATGGACTTTTTTACGTGACTTCTTTGATAGGTTTTGGTATTTCACCGGTTGAGCCGGCCTATTCATGCAGCGAACTGCTCTGCCACTGTTAAATACAGTTATTATATACTTATTAATATCGGAATCTATTATAGAATTATATGGTAAACATATCGACACGAGTAAACTATGACCTATAATAATAGATAATATACATCATTCTTTATGAATTACCAAACAAAGCGACGGTTTGTTTCCTCCGATAATACATAATACCTACTATAATACATTCAAAGTTATACATGCCACTGGCACAACAATGTTCAAACATAAAAATACATAGAAATAAATACTTATTAACTCTCGGCGGTCTAGTGGTCGAGAATCCCGCTTCTGAAACAAGAGGTCGCGGGTTTCAACCCTGGCTCACACAGATGATTTTTCGAAATTATTTTCGGAAGTTATGTGTGATAAAATATCGATGACTGAACACTTTGGGCCCGGTATGGCAATAGGTTCGCCACCTATTCCATTTGAGACGTTAACTTAACGACGTGTCGAGGCCATTGCCTACACATTCGGGCAGAAAAGGCGTGAAGGCATGTTAAGTTAAATATTTGAATCTGTCACCCAACTTTTTTATATTCAATAGGTACTCTTGTATTTTACAATTAAAAGAACAATAGATTATGAAAGCTTAGGGAGTTTTATAGCGGAGATAAAACCGAAACAAAAATCCATAGCAAGCATCTATTTGTTACGCAAATGATATCGCAGGCAACAAATAATAAATATCTATACATATTAGAATGAAATAAATTAATAATAATTTTAAAAGAGTTCTTAGTTTAAATTACATATACAAAATTATTGAAATAATAAAAAAAATCAGGTATATTTCGCGCCAGGATAATTTTAAATGTAGAATATTGTTTTTTTTTTTAATAATTATTACTAACCTTGTATACAGACAAGAGTGATGATGACGATGATCGATGAACGCATCATTTCGAAGTGTGCACCACGAAGTCCCTAACTGTACTGATGGCATTGTATATCGCATTTGAACGCACTTCCTCTTAAACAGTGTGAACGGCCGTGGTATCAACAACCATATCTGTCATCCCACATTAACTAACCCCTTAAAATTAAAAGCGAACATTGATAGTTATAATCGTTCATTGTATAAGTTTGACTTCTTTGTTCACGTTAACAACGTTTCTCTGATGATATATCATCGGTGATTGAGTCTGTTTTTTTATTATAACTTTAGCCCTATTACTACGCGAAGGTATAGGCATCGGCTGTTAAGTCTTGACTCGGCTAATGTTTCCGTTCTAAGTGTTTCACCATCTATTCCAATTGGAAGCCAAAAACTAAGGTCCGACTGAAACTGGTTTTCCGGCCGAAACCGAAACCTAAACCGAATGTTCGGCCGTCACTTCAGTTTCGGCCGAAACCGAAACCGAAACTCACGTGTTCAAGTTTAAAAATCCATAAAATACTAAAATTTGATGCATTTCCCCCATTATTTTGCATTAATTTGAACAAGAAATGAAAAACGATGGATATATGTATTAATTTTGTTCCAATCAACAACATAACTTCACACCTTTTTCTATGCTAAGGTATAGGCAGAGGCTGTTAAGCACCTCGCCGAATAGTTACATCCCTAAAGAAATAGGTAAAAAATGGAATAGATAAAAACCAATATTCAAATCGGTAATTGCTTTTGTTTCATAAAATACTAAGTAGCTATTGTTATTTTTAAAAGCTTTTATTTAACTTGCACTGTATGTATGTATGTAAGTATGTATGTTCGGTGGAATCTTGCAACTCAATTTTGAATTAGATATCTTCAACCGATTGAGCTGAAATTTTGTATACACGTTTACTATGGATGACATTGCATGATATGATGTGTGACATTATTCTATATCCAATATGGCGGACCACCTAAGATAGAGGAATGGATATTTTGAATGCATTTCTGCTATATGGGTATCAAATGAAACGGCTTATTGAGTGTAACTCAAAAAATAATATGAAGTCATTCTAAGTCCATTATGGTGGAATATCCAAGATGGAGGAAAACATAATTTAAGCTTCTGTACAATATGGATATCAAATGAAAGGGCTCATTGAGAGTAACTGAAAAAATAATGTGACGACCACAGAAATAAATCAAGATAGAACGGCGAATAGGCGTGGCAAGCGTGCCAAAACCCTGCACTATATTGCATGCTTTTCGAAACTCGCTCTCATTACGCAACGAGCGTTCCTGCCATGCGTTCAGGACGTAAAAAAATAGATAAAACGTCACATATATGTCTTATTATGCTGTGAAAAATTCTAAAAACAAAAGTAGTGAATCAAATATGAAAAAAGGAAATATTTCGTATGATCAGTAAGTACAGAAAATCAGTAGAAAGTATTTTTTTGAGATTATAAATTATTGTTTTACTTTTACTATGTTCAATAATTACGATCACAAGTTGTATATTTTTTCGTTATGATAAATATCCATTGCTGTCCGCATTCAACGCTCGTATACAACAACATTGCGCGTATAAATTATACGCGTAATGTACGTCGAATCGAACGAAATACACAATACACCTGCTAGTTGATCGCTGTATCTGTTAATCGCTGTGTTTGGCCTTCGAATGTTAGAGATGGGCACTCCATGTATCGTTGAGTCTTAGGACTTATCGATAAATTGATTCAATAATAATTTGAGTATCAGGTCATGTCTTGCTTTGTCCCTACTTTATTCTAACACCACAAATTTCAACCAAAGTGCTTCGTAATTACATTGGCAGCAGTTTATTTGACAGTATAAGTTTTCACCAATTTGACCAATCGCCGATGGAAAATCATTTCGTTCTTCTCAAACGGGCAGTAACCGAGGTATATGTAGACGTTCGGCTTCGTTATTTAACCAGGACTGTGAGGCCAACCCTTACAAAAAGGCAAATGTTTAATAAATATATTATGTGTAGTTTCCAGGACAGTATAATAATTATAACTAAATTTTATATACTGTTGAAAAAATATGTTTTAGGTTTTAATATGTCGGATTAAAGTATTTAACATGTTTTACTTTCTATGATTATCGTTACACAAAATCAATAAAGTTGGTAAAATATAAAAGTAATAAAATTAACACACGTTGCCGATATTAACATCGATAATCTTTACATTTCTACAATATAGCTATGAATTAAAAATCATCATTGCGATTAAATGGAAAAGAAAGCTCCAAGCTGAAATTGAATTAGATGATCTCCTTATTGAAGAGCTGGACTGTTTGAAATAAAGCGGTGAACTAATTTGCAATAATGATGCCTTGAATGAAATGACACAAACCTAGCCAGCTATAACTAAAAATAAAAAAATAAATTAAAAGCAAAAACCCTTTTTAAAGAAGCTTTTATTTAAGCGCTCTAAAAATAAGAAAATAATATTTCCTTAAAAACTTGAGGTATCAACTTAGAGCCTCAGTATGTACAATTTATATAATAATAAAAGCTTGTCGCGAGGTTTGACTCCCTATCAGTAGGTAATTAAATTGCAATAGATAATATAGTAAAGTTAGTAGATTATTTTACATGAGTGTTTTGCCCATTTCTTCTCATGACAACCTTACACTTAGAATCGTCCGTGCGTTTTTGTTCCAAGGAGGCAATTTTCTCAAGCGCTCGTGTTTTAATATGTTATGCTTTAAATATAATAATAAGTTAAATATCTGTATTTACGGACTATATTTAACTGTGTCTAAAGACCCATGAAAATAAAGCTATATTGATTTGATTTGACATCATGAAATTAGTACAGTTTATTTACAACTCGCGCGACAAGCTTTTATTATTATATAAATTGTACATACTGAGGCTCTAAGTTGATACTTGAAGTTTTTAAGGAAATATTATTTTCTTATTTTTAGAGCGCTTAAATAAAAGCTTCTTTAAAAAGGGTTTTTGCTTTTAATTTATGTAATATTAAATAACTATTTTTGTATTTGTACTCAGAAGAATCTTTAATCTCTTTTGAGACTACTTAACTAAAAATGATCATTACTTTCCTGCCCTTTCGCCACTTTAAATAGGGTCGGCACAATATGTCATCCTTTCGAACTATCCATGTCGTCAAAAGATTTTACCCGCAGAAACCACAGGCCATGTGGACGAAAAGACCGACACTGTGGTCAACATGATGAGGAAAGTGTCTTAAAAGCTGTTCCCGAGATCGCAGAAAAAGGAGTCCCAACTCTCTGCTGAGACGGGCGAACTGATGAGGCAAAGGCGAGAATCTCCATCCGATCAGCTGTCTTCGTCAGAATGGAAAAGCCTAAACCAGCGTATTAGAAAGCTGATGCGGCATGACCTTCGTCGATCGAATACCCAAGCAATTGAGGACGCGATCGACCGTAACAAAGGGTTGAAAGTGTTTTTTTTTTATGGAACAGGAGGGCAGACGAGCTGGCGTGTCACCCGATGGTAAGCAACCACGCCGCCCATGGACACCAGCAACACATTTAGTGTTACTGTTGCGTTGCCGACCTTTAAGTGATAGGGGATAGGAAAGGATGGGGAAGGGGGGTGGGCCTCCGGGTACCTCTCTCACCGAACGAAACGCGGCATGAGCCACTTTACATCGGTCTTCTGTTCGCTCAGCTGCTTGGAAGTTTACACCCTGGTGTATAACGGAAAGCAGGAGTGCGGTGACGTTGTTCTTCAAAGGTAATTACAGACCCATTTCACTCCTGAGCCATATCTACAAGTTGTTATCGAGGGTCGTTACGAATCGTCTCCCGAAGTTTTCGTACCGTGGACCACATCCATACTGTTCGGCTTATTGTATAGAAGACTGAAGAGTATAATCAGCCGCTGTGTATAGCATTCGTGGATTACGAAAAAGACATTGACTCCATCGAAACTTGGGCAGTTCTGGATGCATTGCAGCGATGTGGGATTGACTGGCGTTATGTCGAAGTACTGAGATGCTTGTATGACACCGCCCTGATGGCTGTCTAGACGGAGTTGTCATATCTCCCAAACTCTTCACCAACGCTCAGGAGGACGTCTTCAAGACACTGGATTGAACTGGGCAGGGTATGAACCGTCAGGCCAGGACAGACGACCTCAGAAAAGCTGCTGGAAAAGACTAAATGCGGAAGGCAGAGAATCGGATGTTGTGGCGTACATTAGGAGAGGCCTATGCCCAGCAGTAGCCTGCAATAGGCTGATAATGATGATGGATAGGAAAGGATTTGCAAATGGAATGAGGAGGGGAGAGGGGTAGGATTTGGGCTTCAAGGCACTTCTCTCACCGAGCAAATCACGACTGTATCTAACTGCTCGAGCCAGCCCATTCTTTCAGCAAACTGCGTGGCCCTAACTCACATCTCATAATAATAATTACTTAAATAAAATTAAAGAAGAGTAAAGTTAGAACACGAAATAGCGTAAATGGAGCGTTGGGCAGATTCCTGGGCGCAAAAAACATTAGCGGAAAAGCCCTAGCTAGCAATCCACAATGCAGTCCTGATCCCAACGCTAACTTATGGAAGCGAGAGCTGGGTATGGCAGAGCGTGCAAGAAAGTGGAATAAACACGGTAGAAATGAGGGCACTGCGCAAAATCTGCGGAGTGACCCTCGCTGACCGCGTAGAAAACAAGATCGTAAGGAAGAAAGTTGGTTTGAAAGAGAGTGTCGGTGTAAAAGTAAGAAAGGGCATGCTCCGATGGTTCGGACATGTAGAAAGAATGGTTGATGCAAGACTGACTAAGCAGATATACAATGCAAAAGCGGATGGATGTAGGAGTCGAGGACGGCCAAGACACATATTCCATGACCAAATAGAACGTTGTTCTGGAGGAAGGTGATGTTAGGAGCCTCAAAACCAACGCGTGTGCATGAAAAGAGTTATGAAAGTCAACGAAGCGAGTGAAGCGTGTAAGAATCGTGCCTTATGGCGGTCTGTTCTCTCTGCCTACCCCGCAAGGGATTTGGCGTGAAGTTATATATGTGTATGTATGTAGAACAGTGTAAATAGAGCGTTGGGTGGATACCTCGTAACCTGGGCGTATACAATCCGAGCAACAAAACCCAGCACGCTTTTTACTGTGCAGTACTGGTCCTAGCACTAACTTATGAAAGCGAGAGTTGGGCATGGCAGAGGTTGCATGAAAATAATGATAAGGCAGTCGAAATGAGGTCGCTGCCAAAATTGAGGTTCACCAGTCGCGGCGAAAAAAAAGTTATAAGGAAGGAAGGTTTAAAAGAGGATTGGAGAAGAGTGTCAGTGTAGAAACTAAGGAATTGCATACTCCGATGATTTAGACTCGTAGAAAGAATGATCGATGCAAGATTGACTAAGCAGATATACAGTATAGAAGCGGAAGGATGTTGGAGTCGATGAGGGCAACCACTTTCCATGATCAAATTCAACGTGTCCTCAAGAAAAGTGATGCCAGGATTCTTAAAAATCGGCGAGCATGTGTGGAAATGTTGATTGAAAGTCAAAGAAGTTAGTGCTTTATGACCCTCTGTTTTCTCTGCCTACCCCACAGAGACTTAGTGTAAAAATATATATGTACTATTACACTCTCAACAAAGATAACCACATGTCAGAATTAGTAAGATAATAGTTTCGGTTTCGGCAAAAGTTTCGGCCAAATTTGGCCGAAACCGAAACATCCGCCGAAACTTGATTTTTGGCGAACTTTCGGTCGGACACTACCAAAAACAAAACGGGCACAATTTTGTTAGTCGTAGATGGTTATTATTTGTCATAACCTCTGAGTCAGTGGCTACAGTTGGCTTCTAAATACAGAGGTCGCGGGTTCGAATCCTGGGATACACCAATGACTCTCCGAAATTGTTTTCGTAAGTTAAGTGTGATAAATATCGATGACTAAAAACTTTGTGCCCGGTATGGCAATAGGTTCGCCACCTATATTTCCTATATTCCTATTACCTTTCGCCATTTGGGACGAAAACATAACGGTCAACATAGTCCACCCATCGCTCCTACAGGTGGGCCCCGATGACAAAAAATCTAATTAAATGTACACTCTCCTTGCCTTTTTTACGGCAAACTGATTTATTGAATCATATACAGCTTATGAAGACTTTAATTTTTCTAAAGTTTCTGCCTCTATGGACTATGTTTGACATAAGTTCATGCCCATCGAAGCTCTCTAGTTTTTTTTAAGTTTTTATTAATTTTTGCTTTCACACGTCGGGGGCCCCGTATAATTGGATACGGCTGATACGGCGGTAGCTACGCCCTTCTGCTTCAACCGTATATTCAATTTCATAACTGAACTCATGAACGGCTAAATCGATTATAATAAAATTTTGTGAGTATATACTGTACTGGTAGATGCAGATTTCACTTTATTTTAAAACAAAGACAACTTGCCCGGTTAGTGTCAGTACACTTATAAATTTCTAGTTCTGTGACAATGGTTGTTGTGGTCCTCACATTTAAAACATAGAAGGTTAGTCGAAAATAAAATACAATTCATGTCCAAGAACTTATATTTATAATGAAAAAATAAAATAAAAAAAACTTACAATTTATGTAAAGAAAAAAAATTACCTTCATGTAATCGTAGAAAAAATATAAATCATATGTACTCGTCAGTATTTTACGTGTTATACCCTAAACAGGTATGTGCCTATAGTTATAAAATTGGTCATGAAACGTTTTGCAATCAATGCATAAAATTTGTAGAGAGTGTAATAGTAACTCAGTAAATATAAAACAATATTTTATTTTATAATAGTTACAAATGTTTACCATATTAATTTCTTCATGCAAAATTTTAAATAGGAGCAGAGCGTCGATCAATTTGCGTAACATTTACAACTACTGGACATAACCTCTCTTTTTAATTTATTGATGAAAACCAGCTATTTGATTATAATGTAAAACATAGAAAATATCAATCGTAATATAAATAATAAATACCAGAACTTTACAGTTAAACTGGTGTCATTTGACTTAAAACTAGAAAAAAAAACTAAAAAAATAGTCGTTTAATATTTTTTTTTTGGTTGTCAGGAATGTGCACCGTTCTAATATATCATTTGTCTGGCGTCAAAGAGGTTTTCAAAGGGTGCACTTTCTCCTTCTTGTAACCAGTTCTCTGGTGAATAATTGTTGTTCTGACGCTCTATCACATGAAACACGTATGCGTGACGGCTCTTGTCAGACTTGTTGTGAGCGCTCCTATGCACCAGGTTGCCGTGTAGCAGAATGCATGTACCTGGAGTGTTTAAATGATGATTATAACATCTATACAATATCAATCAATCAATGTCCTCGGCGCTTCTGCTGCACATGCAGACCCTCAAGCGGCACAAATACAATAGGTAATCTTGCAAGTGATAATGTGTATTTGAACCGTTTTGGGGTCGACCCGATTAGTCCATGGGGTCCAAGTGCACATAAATTATATCGTGATATTGCAAAGAGGCTTGTGGAGCTTACATGTAACCAGGGACCTGGCTTGTTCTTTGTACATAGGATAAGAATTACCATTTAACGTGGCAATACTGCCAGTCTTTTGGGCACATTGCCCACGGATAACGATGCGGAAGAAATCATTGATACCTTTTAATAATTCACTTTTACTTATCTAGATTTAAGTATAGTATAATATATCAAAAGATAATATAAAAAATCCTAAAGAACTAAATGTTGAATTGGTGAAATTTGAAAACATTGCCAAATTTTTGCTCGAATGTTTCAAAGTCTAGATAAAATAAAACAAACCTCAAGATAGATAATATTAGTAAAATATTGTTATTTATGTTCGAAATATTAGTGATCGCGTGATTCTCTCACCCTCGCTTTGGTTCTCTTACCTTTCATGACGGGAAACGGTGTGAAACTAGATTCTGGGTAGACAGGGCTTGGATTATCATACACCAACTCGTCTCGTCCGTCTGGTTGGGGGCTACGCATCAATCGCCTGTGGACTCCAGACTTGTGTGAGCCGCGTACTAACCACAAGCAACCGTTCTCAATGGTGGCGTCTTCCAGAGCGATCCAGAAGCCGATAGGAGAAAGGGGTTCGGTGTGCAGATATGTAACATCTTGATGTGGTTTTACTGTAAACATCATATTGTAATAATATATTTCCGCAAATCAGTATGAAATGGAATTTGTTGACGGATACTAAGTATATAAAAATATTTCCCGAGAGGGATTCCAGGCTTTGCCTACATTTTTTGTTAGAGTACATTTATATTCGTACAGATTAATGTAGATCAGATGCATTAATCTGTACGAATGTAAATGTACTCTATGCACACTAATATTACAATATTTTATTATTATAGCCAATCTGTAAGTGAGTAAGCTCTGCCAGTTCTAGGAACAGTGTATAGAAATTTGTCTCTGACTACTCACATTCCCCACCGATACCGGGATTCTTGAATATGTACATGGACTGTACTACAGCTGGTTCTATAAATTCCAGTTCCCGGCACACCGCCTTCACACGCTCGCTGTAAGTGTAACATCTGAACATCGGATGCAGTTGATGTAAAGCGTGCCCGATCTGTAAAACAAAATTGTTTTTTTTTTGTTAGTCAACTTTCATAATAACTTTTTAGACCTTATTATATATTTTATTCGGTGTAGTAATAAATATCGAAGTCTTTAAATCCTATAACTGTGTCTATAGGACACATTTTTGTTTGTCGTTTATATTTGTCACACGTTATGCCTTGGTGGTACAGTGGTCGAACACCCCGCTTTTAAATGCAGAGGTTGCTGGTTCGAATCCTGACTAATTCTCTGAATAATCCTGACTTTCGAAATTAATTTGGAAAGTTATGTGTGATACATATCGGTGACTGAAAATTTTGTGCCCGGTATAAGCATTATATTATATATTAGGCTTGCTTGGGACGTAAATATAACGGCTTAACAGCCACTGCCTACTGCTTCGGGTAAAAAAAGGCGTGAACTTATGTTATGTTTTACTTGCGAAATGAATCGTCATTAATGTGATTGGAAGTTGTGTTATCTGAATCAGAAGCGGAGTGGGTAGAGCGGACAGTGGTAGAGCCAAGCAGTTCGCTGCATGAATGGGCCGGCTCGACCGGTGAAATACCACGACCTCTCAGAAGATCGACGTAAAGTGGCTCATGCCGCGTTTCGTTCGGTGAGAGAGGTACCCGGAGGCCCACCCCCCTTTACCCATCCTTTCCTTTCCCCTATCCCTTAAAGGTCGGCAACGCAACAGTAACATTATAAGTGTTGCTGGTGTCCATGGACGGCGTTGGTTGCTTACCATCAGGTGACACGCCTGCTCGTTTGCCCTCCTATCCCATAAAAAAGTGCTTAATCACTAGACCATTTTGATTGTAATACTTGAACAGATATCGACTAAAATAAATTGATATAATTTATACGAGAGTTGGGCGTAAAATTAACATTGTTGAATGTTGTTAATATTGATCAAACAGCTATATTTATAGACTAGGGCAGGCATGTAGCTACGATATGATTGCTCAAAATTCAAATTAACATTTGATCTTATAGGGTTAATTCCTTTAATAATAATAATAAAACTAACTTCACCCCTTTGTTACCCGAAGGTGTATGCCGTTATGTTTACGTCCCAAATGGAATAGGTGGCGAAGCTATCGCCATACCGGGCACAAAGTTTTCAGTCATCGATACTTGTCACACTTCCGAAAACAATTTCGAAAAGTCATTGGTGTGAACCAGTGTCAGGATTCGAACCCGGACCTCTGGATCAGAAGCCGTGTGCTCGATCACTGGACTACCGAGACTAACCGAATTAATTTAAAACAAGAATAAATTAAATATGAAATTTTCTGAAATGTTGAATATTTTTCGACTATTGCTTCGATAATGTTCCTAGATTAACTATAAACCATAAAAAAAACGATTTTTTACACCGACAAAAAAATTAATTACCTTGTTTAAGCACAGCGTTCGGTCGACTTTCAACTCTCCTACCTCGTCCAGAGCTGATTCCTCAAAGAAGATGCTCATTTTGTCGTTACTTCTCATGAAGTAATCCTCCTTCAAATGCTGGAATAATATTAACCAAAATTACAATAGTTAGTGTTTTTAATAAATATATGTTTGTTGTTTGTCACCTTCATGATAAATAATAATATCTCTGACACTATACACACAGCGCCCTCTAGTTCCAAACTAAGCAACTAATTGCTGGTGCTATGGATACTAGATAACGGATATTAATACATAAATACAGTAATATATACACAGAAAAATACATATAAAAACATCCAGACACCGTACAAACATTCATGCTTGCCACAAATATTTGTGCTCGGGTGGGGATCCAATCCGCTAACCTCGATTCTGCAGTCGGCAGTTTTGCCAGTACACCACGAGGCTCGTCGAATATGATATGTACTTAGTATATTATATATTAGGTACATACCACCAAACATGAATACATACCTCAGACACTCGAAAAATATAAGTTTCGTAAACAAAATACCTAAAATTTTAAAGAAGATTTTTTTTAAAATCTTTATTTATTTAGTTAAGGAGTTTAGCCACATGTTGACTATGTCACTCCCGTCAATATCTACATAGAAACTAATCTAACATTGACAATATTCAACTTATAATCTAATTATTTCCTAGTCTAACTAGCTTAAATAGTAACTTAGCCTCTTCTAAATTTGGTGAAGCCAAAATTGAGTTGCATTTACCTAAATCATAAGTGTTTTAAATTTAAGTTCTTCCTTTCCGTCTCATTCCGGACACATTCCATTAGTAGATGGTAAACATCTTGGACTTTATTATAGTCTGGACAGTTAGGGGAGTCTCTTTTGCCCATCAAATGGGCAAAGCTATTTAATGGAATGTGTCCAGAACGGAGCCGTAAATCAAGAATAATATCGGACCTATCCAATGTGGCAATGTCTATCCAGGAAGATCTTGTAATGTACGGTTGTATTGTTTTGTACCAAATACGTTTTGAGAGCGATCTACTGTCAAAGTATTCACGCCACATATCTTTACATTGATTCTTAACGTAACCTATGTGTTACTATTCCGTCTACTGTGTCAGCTTAAAGAAGAAATTTAATACATCGTTCGAACCTTATTTTCAGGATCAGTCGACGTGAATGTAATTCTCTCTTCTTTGATTGGCAGCTTTTCGGTGAATTCCAGGGCAGCCTCGATCAGTTCATCACATTCTGCCGGTCTCAAGAAGTCTTCTAATATCACGAAGCCGTTTTCCTGCAACTGAAACAGAAAGAAAATAAGATATTAAAGTTGGCTTATTTTTTTTATATAATGTGATGAAATATGCAAATGCCAATTTTTCTAATTATAATTTGAGCCAGTGAGGTACGGCGTCCTTAAATTGTGAGATCATTTTACTTGGAATTTGAACGAGGACAAGAGATTATGTATTTTTAAAGTATATTATTTGTTAGTTAAATTTGTTCAAAAATTTGACAACCCTAATTTATACCGTACCCCCACGTGGTCGATCTATTTTTGTTACAACACACTAAACAAACTAACATCGCGGAGGGTTGTGTAACAATAGCTATAATTTTTTTTTTGTTAAATGTTAGCTCGATTTAGCATATGGCAGCGTCCTTGACAATAGATATAAATAAATACTACAATAGACATTTTGTTGGAAATGATTTTTATTTTTTTTCTAAGGAATGTACGTTGCCAAATTAATAAGTTTAAGACAAAAATGTCTGCAAAATGTTTGGATACAAGCAGACTTATTAATAATATACGTTACTTAATTACTTATATCAGTGAGGCTGGCGTATGAATTTAAGGTTAATAAGTGCAGGAGGGGTTGCAAGGACGACACTTTCTAACTGAATTATGTAACAGAGCGTAGGAAACTCCGCACTTCCTGTCGCCTGCTAATGCAATTCATAAACTCACTTTAATCTAAAGTTTAAAATAACGGGTAGTCATATAATTTGTTGACCGCATTTGCTTCCGCATCCGCTTCCGGTGTAGGTACATCATCTGAGAACCGACATTCTAGTTTATTATTAAAAACTACTAATATTTTCAATGTTATCATTTACAAATAATATTCAAACTAATTATATATTTATATAAATAACATATACGTACATTTTAATATTTTCTTTTCAATGATGGACTTGTGATTGTACAACAAACATACCAACATTTAAACATTAGTATCAACTTACGCTTAAATAGGTAGGTAAAAAAAAGGTATTTACTTATGATTTACTTGACTCCAGCTGACCCAGCGAAGTTGGTATCGCCTCCGAAGCAATAGAGCTATCTACTTATGAAAGTCCCGTCAAAATAGGTCCAGCTATTTCAAAAATTAGCAGGAACAAACAGACAGACAAAAATTTAAAACTAAAATGTTATTTTTGGTGTAGGTATGTACCGTACCGTACATACCATAGGTATGTAGTAGTCACGGTGGTCCAGTGGGAGAGCACACGGCTTCTGACCCAGAGGTCCGGGTTCGAATCCTGACACTGGCTCACACCAATGACTTTTCGAAATTGTTTTTCGGAAGTTAAGTGTGATAAATATCGATGACTGAAAACTTTGTACCTGGTATGGCAATAGGTTCGCCACCTATTCCATTTGGGACGTAAACATAACGGCAAGACGAGGCTTAACAGCCGCTGCCTACACCTGCGGGTAACAAAAGGCGTGAAGTTATGTTATGTTATGTATGTACCGTATTAAACGTATATATAATGAATATGCATGTAGTAAAAAGCGGTTATTTTAATATCACAAACATACACTTTAATTTTACATATAACATAGGCAAGGAGTCAAAAGTCGTTTAGTAAAGTATCATCACATATTATCTCCTTTGTGATAGTTTTTATGACTCGAACTCTCCATATAGAAGTGATTATATTTAGAACACGGCGCGCTCTATACATCCCACGGTAATACCACGTAGAGTTGGCTGGTTTGGTGAATTATGTATTACTCATGTACCAAGAAATCTATTGCATGTAATAAATATTTTCATAATACACAGGAATTGATGAGAGTCGCCTCTGGTAGAAGACCACCTACGTATGATGTCGGGCCAACCGGGAATGTGCTGACGAACGATATACAATACGATATGCGCCAAATATGATATTGTATATATATTTGTACCTACATGGATATAATATTGTTAGTTTTGTATATAAATAAACATTAAACTAATCTATGCTAACGCTAACTTATGGAAGCGAGAGCTGTGTATAGCAGAGGGTGCATGAAAGTAGGATAATCGCGGTCGAAATGAGGGCATTGCGCAAAATCTGCGGAGTGACCCTCGCTGACCGCGTCGAAAACAAGGTAATAAGGGAGGAATTCGGATCGAAAGAGAGTGTCGGTGTAAAAGTAAGAAAGGGCATGCTCCGATGGTTCGGATATGTAGAAAGGATGGATGCTGGAAGATGAACTAAGCATATATACAATGCAAAGGTCGAGGACGGCCAAGACTCACTTGCCATGACCAAACGAACGAGTCCTCGAGGATGTTTATGTCGGGATTGTGAAATTCAAAGCGAGTGAAGTTTGTAGGAATCGTGCCTTACGGCGCTTGTTCTCTCTGCCTACCACGCAAGCGATTTGGCTTGCAGTTATGTGTTGTTATTGTACAATGATAAGCAGCAAGCAATAACAACACACAAAACATTAAAATTCGTATAAACTATAGATACAATAGTGTTTTTTTTTTTATATTTTCAGGCACTTTTTTAGGGTAACCATATATTTCCGTGACTAATCAATTAATTGTATACACTGAATTGATTGTGAATACTTTTTACGATAAATCTATCTTTGAATATTACAATAATCTTGTATATGTATGAAATGAAGAAGTCGGGGATTTTTTTGGCAGAAAAAAATATGACAAAATTTTCATCCCATATAATTGTATGATTACGCACTTGTATCATTGCCAACAAAACACGTAAACTGCAATTTATGTCTATACTATATATTGCACACGTCGCCCTTCGCTGTTCACTATGACGCAAAGGAAACGTTTCACTCTCCAAATACTTCATTCATACCCTGGTAGTAGTCATACTATTTTACATGAGAACTAATTACTACATACATACATACACATACATAACTTCACGCCAAATCCCTTGCGGGGTAGGCAGAGAGAACAGAGCGCCATAAGACACGATTCTTACACGCCTCACTCGCTTCGTTGACTTTATGAAAGTCTATTTTTATTCTAGATATAAAATGAGTAAATCTTATTTATTGCTGTGAGGCGATACAAAGTTCGGCGGATCAGCTAGTTGATTATGTTTATACATACTGTTATTGAAAATACTTTTAAAACTCATCTTGACGCTGCCGCGCTGGTTTCCCGATATTGATAAAACATTAAATAAATACGATTTCATTATATAAACAATTGATAAACTCGTCGACAATGGTTATTATTCAGATATTGTAAAAAATTTATTTGATTTAATGCAATGAATTGAGATTTACATGACTATCGCCCGAATACTGAACCGCCACTCAAATCTAACAATCAATAAAGTGCTACTTACTGCTCAAATTTCACGTATTCTGTCTAATGTGACAGCTACTTAAACTCTTAAGTAGCGCTTATATATTTGAATGGCGGTTCAGTAGTATCCATAGCAGAAGCATTTAGTTGCTTAGCTTGGAACTAGAGGGCGCAGTGGGTATTGTGTCCAAGATATTTTATTATTAATTGCAAGTGTACAGAAGAAACGGATGGATATTTGAGGTATACCTACTCAGTGTTTTTGTGCGATATAGTTCAACTTAGATCGGTTTAAGTATACCACTTTAGTCGGGCGTCCCGAGACACATAGCATACGTTTCTATTTCTTACTAAATGAATACTGTATTTTAAAGAAAAACTGCACGTTAAAATGACATTAGTATACGCTAATTTCCCTGCGGTACAAACTCGGACGTACTGAGTTCCATGAACATTTCTAAAATATCTAATTTTAAAATATATAAAATGAAAACTTGGAAGTTATTCTTTTCATTAAATTAATATATCCTGTCAGTAACTTTAACATTAAAATGAAATTTTCAAATAACGTACATATTTAGATTTTAACCCATGTAATGAGGGTAGCCAACTCTTTCCAAGTTCACAAGCAATCTCCCGTATTTAAAAATTTAATTCTACCTACAAGGCGTTATTTTTACATTCCTTAGTAAAAAGCGAAGAGTAAAAATTCGAATAGGTTTTATTAAATCAAGCAAAGTCGACGTAATACATAATAATAAATATAAAAGTAACAGTAGCAATTACATTACAATTTATTTGATCAAATAAAATATGTCACACTCAAAATGTGACACCACGAAGCTTGTCTTAAAAAAGTTCACAAAGAGTTTCTAAATAAAATTATATATTGAAAAATTGAGAATTCAGGTGGTAGGTCTATTATATCCTATTACTAATATATTCTATTTACATAACTTCACGCCTTTGTTACCGGAAGGCAGCGGCTGTTAAGCCGTTTTACGTTCTAAATGGAATAGGTGGCGTAGCTATTGCCATACCGGGCACAAAGTTTTCAGTCATCGATATTTATCACACTTAACTTCCGAAAAACAATTTCGTAAAGTCATTGGTGTGAGCCAGTGTCAAGAGATACCGGACCTCTGGATCAGAAGTCGTGTGCTCGACCACTGGACCACCGAGACTATTTAACTATTTTATATATATTCGTATTATTATTCTTTCTAAGACAATCGTCATCAAAAACATTATCGTTCAGTAAACTACTTCAATAGTAGATACTTAATTATGTTACGTAATGATCTTTGATCTCATTTTATCAGCACAATACTGCTTGAATATGGCATATGTAATCCATTAACTGATGTTCAATTTAACATTGCATTTCATCTATACCGAATATTTGAATTAATATCGATTTTGGCATTCACATTGCACGGCATTTACATGGTATACAGGCTGTGATATCTTTAACCGTATCTTAAAAAAAAAATAGAATTCTTTTATTTAAATTTCGAATTCCATTTTAAATTCAAATTTTGTTTGTAATCAGACAGAATATATTACGTGTCATACATTATATGTCAACGTCATGGAAATTTTAGCTGTTGATATAAATATGATCTTAGAGACTTTGTATTTTGTCCAAAGCTTTTAAATACAATTTAAATAAATTTATTTTATTAAACTTGCTTTGTATGTATGTTTGTATGTTATTTAGAGATTGATTAACCTCACTTTGTAGTGTAATACAGACTTTGTTTGTTTGTTGTTAATAACATTTGACACTTACGAAGTTGCTGGCAAGGAATGCTAATACAAATTAGAACGATGCTAATTATTTAATTTGACTTTGACAATTAAACAACATAAACGAAAAGTCAATCAACAGATTTATTATAATTTTCTGTATAGACGAACATTTGAAATTTAAAAATTTCAATATTCTTTGGTATTAATCTTAATAGACTAGATATTTAAATTATAAAACATTAGTAGGGTAATAAATACCTTTGACTAATAATTGCTAAATCGAATAACAATAAAATAGAAACAATATCGATTTGTAGGTACATAGTACTTTTGCAATATTTGTGATCTTCAGTCAAATTTAGTTCATAAGTCTAGTGTTATATTACTGCCTCTTCTTAATATTGTAAATAGTCAGTATATATTAATTATTTAAATGTAAATAATATACCGGTGCCATAAATTATTCAAAAATTAGGGATTTATTCGCATACAATCATAATAAAAATGTGTAAAATGTAGTGTAAAGTAATAAAAATATACACAATGGATAAATATTGAACGGCACATAATTTTATTTTATTAATTTAAATTATTATTAATTTCATTCAAATTTCTTTTGAAGTTTCGAATTAATCCAATATATTTCGCGTGTTTTGGCCAATTCAGCACAAACTGACCTAATGGTTTAAATACCGATCTACAAGCATTCGCGTGACAACATATTCATGTTTGTATTTGACCTTGGTAATTTTACTGTAATTATTTATTTACTAACAAAGTATCTATAACTATTGTATCTACATATTTATTTCCACGATAAAAGCTTTAAATAGGAATCTAATTACCTAGGAAATAGTGCCTGATTTGTTTTCAAATACCGTTTACTTTGCAAAAGGAAGTAATTAAAATAATCGCCAAGCTTGCCAAGTTTGTCTACCCACAATAAGGGCAGCAAATGAAACAGAAGTTTCTAGAAGATGCATAAAAAATCGTTCGATTTCAATCTTTAACAAATGAAGCTACCTACATACAGCGAGCATTTGTAAAAATTCATAAAGTACACCAAACTTTATGCACATTTCAATGTCGTAATTTAAATAATACATATTAAAAAACAATCCAATATTAATTGATATCAAATAAACGTTCAATATACATAAAAATATCAATACAAAATAATTAAACACGTGTTTTTAAAATATCATAAGTACATAACAACGAAGCTAATGAGAATGCATCTGCAAAGTATTAACACAAAATAAGAAATATGTAA
The DNA here is from genome assembly GCA_905147225.2 of Euproctis similis. NCBI lineage: Eukaryota > Metazoa > Arthropoda > Insecta > Lepidoptera > Erebidae > Euproctis > Euproctis similis. The sequence goes on from LR990107.1 coordinate 10,042,196, forward strand.
TGTTCGCAAACATTGTCGCTTTAAAATTTAATAAAAGTTGTATAAATAATATTAAATACCTGGTTCTTGATAGTGTCGTGCATGGTGGATGGAGGCGTGTAGATATATATGTCAATATGTAGGAGCAAAAGTCAACAGGCGCCTTCGACAAGATACAAGTCACAACTGTGCCCTCAGTTCCCTGACTGATGTGTTAAGAACACATTATACAGACGATAATAGCGCGTCCACACTACACATATTATGAGCTTTATTTGAATAAATCTTAATAGTAGTCGACCGTCAACACGTCGTACAATCTCACCTAACCAGTTAGATGATTATGTTGAAGCAAGAGTGGAGCGAAATTGCCGCTGCCAAGCCAGCAGCAATTGCGATCGTGTAGCAATCAATAGAAATTGATAAGCTTACGTAATAGTATCTTGGTCGATCTAAACTATGTAAACAGGCCGCCGGTGTTGCGTCGATCTCGTTTTTTATGGGATAAGGGGAAAACGAGCAAGCGGATCACCTGGTGATAAGTGGCTACCGCCACCCATGGACATTTTCAACATAAATTAATAACAGCTCCGTTGTCGCTATTGAGTGATATGGGGAGGAGACGAAGAATCTCTGAATACTTCTAGATGCCGAAAGAATGCCTCTCATACCCTTCTTGGATATCCTAAACATTAAATAGGTATAGGTAACGTGCGTATTTGACCTGTTCCTTCTCCTCAAGCTCCGTACACTCGCAATCGGTCCGCTTGTGGTAATTACCGCACGTGTTTTCAGTTAATTTAATTATATTATATAAAATTTATCGGAGATATTTTGACTACTTCAAGTGTCTTTTAGGACATACAAAATAAAGAAAATTAATATTTTGATAGCGATTAAAGTAAATTTAATTCGGATATAAAAATAGATCAACATATTATATATATAGCTTGTTGTCCAGATTCCAGATACATTTTGGTTGATATACGTGCCCATTGAACATATATAACGCATGAACTCATGCGCAATGAGTTTGGGGTAAATTTGTGAAGTGTAAATGCGAGCAATGTGGAGAACGCTTAATAATAAGTCCCCCACGCGGCGGCTGGTGGGTACGTCACCGCGCTCAGAAATACCACACTAAAACACTCGCTGAATGCCACACATATGAACATATATTTAAATATAAGAATATTACTGAAAACATATCTATAAAGTGCGGGGTGTTCATGCAAGATATTAATTTAAACACCACCCTTATACGATAACATAACTTCACGCCTTTATATACCCTAAGGAGTTGGCAGTGACTGTTAAGCCTCGACACGCTGAGTTTTTAGGTCTCGATTGGAATTATGGCGAAACTTCTCATGAAAGCCCCTACACTCGGAATCGGGCCGCTCGTGGCGATTGCTTCCGTGTTTTTTTGTTCCACGGAGGCACTTGCTTCAAGCGCTCGTGGCTTAGCTTTTTCAATATTATTTTAATTTTAAACATTTTTGTACATTGACTATTTTTAAGTGTCTGTGAGGACCTATGAAAATAAAACCACTTTGACTTTGACTTTGACCTATTGCCATACGCTGGGAACGATGTTGTCACTGTTGTCAGTCATCAAGTCATCACGTAACTTTCGAAAAGAATACCCGTGAAGTCGTTAGTGTGAGTCCGGAGTAGATCCCAAGATTAGAATCGAGATGTACGACAACTGGACCACTGAGACATTCATATTAAAAATTTAAGTGATTTTAAAACTGTTTTTAAGCCAGAATTCTAAGTATGTCTATGTAAAAATACAGTAATGAGAAGATACAAGTAGGTAGTTTATTTAGTTGTTTGCTTGAATAATAAGGAACAATAACAGGCAAGCTGCGATGTCAGCAAACCATGGTCAGATCGTGGTCAATAAGCAAGTACATATATAAATCTGGGTTGGCCTGGTATACTCTGCAACCTAAGAGACATACAACTGGGAGATAATGAGTATTTAAGAGAAAAGCAATTGATCAATACAGCAAACAAGTGGCGGTTATTAAATAAAAACTAATATGGTTGTTATTTTGTTCCCTAATGTTCCCCCCCCCACCCCTCACATGTTTCTTGATTTTTCACTGTTATGGGAACAATCAATTAATAATAATAATAAACAATATAATATATTGAATTAGCGATATTGTTTACTATGTTCACTAGCGACGCGATGACAAAGGTATACAAGTTCACATTTTAATGATGGATACTGGAAGACAATCAAAAAGTTCTATATATATATATCTAAAATAAAAATCTACATAACATAACTTCACGCCTTTTGTTACCCGAAGGTGTAGGCAGCGGCTGTTAAGCCTCGTCTCGCCGTTATGTTTACGTCCCAAATAGTGGCGAACCTATTGCCATACCGGGCACAAACTTTTCAGTCATCGATATTTATCACACATATTACTTCCGAAAAGAATTTCGAAAAGTCATAGGTGTGTGCCAGTGCCAGAATTTGAACCCACTACTTCTTGAATCAGAAGCGGGGTGCTCGCCACTGCGCCACCGAGACTAAAAGGTCGCAGATTTCTAATTTAGCGATAAACAACTAAAAATAACGACGAAAATCAAATCAGACACGAATTTGATGATTTGAACGATCGATGGAAAGGATGACCAAGTTATGACAAAAGTTACGTCTAGATTAGAAGACGAAACTGCAGAAAAGTATGGATTGTCCACGTTGCGGGCGTGGATTAGTTATATGGAACTAATTTTACCTATACCACCGGAACATAAAAAATATAAAGCAAGATAAAAGAAAAGTTGTTGCATACTATGTTCCGTTATTCCGTAACATATCGATAGACTATAAACCTACATTTCGATACACCTCGACAAGGCACTGGAAATAGCAATGACACCAACACAATACATCGATTTTTTGAGAACTATAGATATATCGATTTTTTGAGAACTATCGATTCACTATAGCTAACGGTGGCTGATGAAGGCCTCATAAAAATATTATATTGATATATCGGTTGATCGTAGAGGGGTGAATATTATGGGTTATATAAATTTTTGTACATAAATAAGTTATCTTCACGCCTAATCCCTTGCGGGGTAGAGAAAGAGAGAGAGAGAGAGAGTGAGCATAGTGCCCTAAATCACGATACTTGCACTCACTCTCTTTGACTCTCACTTTTCATGAACGCGCGTCGATATTTTAGGTTCCTACCATTACCTTTCTCCAGAACTCGTTCTATTTGGTCATGGAAGGTATGTCATAATTTTTTGTATGATGTAAATGTCTAAAAAATAAGCCAAAAATATTAAGGTTGTGTTACCCTTTTCATTTAGGGTGATGAAAAATAAAAGTTTTTGATTCACAAACCTAATCGCATATACACACAACAATCTATGAAAATAGGTGAAGCCATTGTGGAGGAGTTTAATTAATAACACCGTGTTACTTGAGAATTTTATAGATTAGATAGGTATAATGATATTAATGATATAATCTCCTATGAAAGTTAGTGATTAATTTTAATCCAGCCCACAAATAGACAACACAGCCCAACGGCCCTAATTATATTTAAAAAAAAAAAAAATTTCAAAGACATGATTGTAATTAGCAGAGATGGAAGGTACACCGCGGATGTAGAACAACGAGTGGCGATAGGAAATAGCGTAAATGGAGCGTTGGGCAGATTCCTGGGCGCGAAAAACATTAGCAGAAAAGCCCAGCTAGCAATCCACAATGCAGTCCTGATCTCAACGCTAACTTATGGAAGCGAGAGCTGGGTATGGCAGAGTGTGCATGAAAGTAGAATAAATGCGGAATGGTTGATACAAGACTGACCAAGCAGATATACAATGCAAAAGCGGATGGATGTAGGAGTCAAGGACGGCCAAGACACACATTCCATGACCAAATAGAACGTGTTCTGGAGGAAGGTGATGTTAAGAGCCTCAAAAACCGACGCGCGTGCATGAAAAGAGTTATGAAAGTCAACGAAGCGAGTGAGGCGTGTAAGAATCGTGCCTTATGGCGCTCTGTTCTCTCTGCCTACCCCGCAAGGGATTTGGCGTGAAGTTATGTATGTATGTATGTATGATTGTAATAATGCAATTGTGAATTTATTTCACGTATATAGTGTACAAAATACAATACTTCATAACAAAAATACAAACATAAAATAAAAGTACATTATTATTACATACATAGATTTCGGCTAAGTCCCTTGGGAGACAGTTAGAAATAAAAGTATTGTAAAATAATAGTTTGAGATATAAGTACCTATCAGTTGCCTACATCATCCATGTGCCAATAAAACTTATTTTCCCAATATTACTGGGGATAAAAGAGTCTGAAAAAGTTTCTTTGATCGTCTACAATATTTTTATTGAGAAAATGCGTCCATGACCAAAGGGGTTTTGGTATAAATCATATGCACATACTTTAGTGCTGTATAGTTTTAAAATTCAATTTGTGGTGTAGACGTCGAGCGTCGCGCTTCGCTCTTCTAATAAGAAGGTCTCGTGTTCGAAAATCCCGGTTCACACTAATTATTTTTCGGGACACTTTTCAAAATTAGGTCTGTTAAACTGACAAAGTTATTCCAGATGGCAATACGTTCAGTCACACACAGAGATAGTTAGGGATATCATAATTTGGTAACTCGAGGCATGGCACCCGCTGTCTATACCTTCGGATAGAAAAAGCCGTCAAGTTTTATATTTTCCTACATTTGAACTATTTTATCACTATTATATTCGTTTATTATTATTGTATCGTTATTAATACTGTTAAAGAGATAAGTTAGTTTTTGTTATGTAGATTAACTACATACTGGAAAAGAGCTTTTTCCACGCAAGGTTCTTGCCTGGTTTTTCTCATGACAACCCTCACATTCGAAATCTGAACCACACAAATACTTTTTTCAAACGCACGAGTTAATTTAAATTAACTCGTGCGTTTGAAAAAAGTATTTGTGTGACATACTATACATATACTAAACATAACATAACTTCACGCCTTTGTTACCCGAAAGTGTAGACACTAGGCAGCGGCTGTTAAGCCTCGTCTTTGCCGTTATGTTTACGTCCCAAATGGAACAGGTGGCGAACCTATAGCCATACCGGGCACAAAGTTTTTCAGTCATCGATATTTATCACACAGGACTTTCCGAAAACAGTTTACGTATTTTAAGTATCTATGTGTACATTACCTAGCTTTTTATTTTGATTTTAATCTTTTGGTGGTCCATGAGTTGAGTTCAGTTTATTCTACTTCTGATTGTATAGGTCTACATTTGTTTTGACATTTGTCAAACACAACTCTCTCCATCAACAATTTATATCATACGACTCACAAAAAGTAATTTTACTTTTTGTGAGTCGTATGATATAAATGGTTGATGGAGAGAGTTGTGTCTTATATATTATGGCAATAATCTTCAGCATCAACAATGAAAATAACTCCTGCAGTGTGTCGTGGCATTAATTAGTCTAGATTTATGGGAGTGAAGATACAGAAATATTTTTTTATTCACATATGGGCGCTGGGCTAAATTTGCTGAGTGACGCGAAACCAGTTTGTAAAGATGAAAGTTGGATTGAAAGAAAGTGCCGATAGAAAAGTAAGGAAGGATTTCCTGTGGTTTAGTCAGTTAAAAAAAAATTGTTGTTGCAAAATTGGCTTATCAGATATAGAGGGCAATGGTGGAAGGATGTTGGGTTCGATGATTGCCATTGCCACACTTTCCATGACCAAAATTGGGTGAGTATGGGAGGTAGGGGGGGGGGAGGGATGGGCAGTTGGGAGACATGGGTGCCCCCTTTTATTCTGATTTGATCAGATATTTTATTTTTTTTCTTGATTTGTTAGTTTTCTTTACCACTGGAAACACTGTTAATCCATAGGGTATATGTAATTTCTGTAAGTTGTCAAACACAAATACGTTTAAAGATATTGGCTAGTAAAAGTAAATATTTTGTTGTGGTTTCGGATGGCAATAAAGAGAAAACTAATGGAAGGTATGCGTATTTTTTATTATTTATCTATTGTATATTTACTAATCTATAAATTAAACTGAAATCCAAGCCTAAATACGGGTAACCTTTGTCAAAAATGTATACAGAGGGAGCAATGGGCATTTGAGTGATGGGGTGGTTTGGGCATGCCTAATGCTCCCTCTTACTATGTTCAGTATAGGAAGACTTTTGGTTTGTTTGTTTGAACTATTGGTTTAATTACAGAAAGATGACGTTTAAATTAAAAAATAAATTTAAGAAATTCCCAAAGATTTAATGTTAACGAGCCATAGAAGAGTTATCAAAAAGGTCAAAAATAAAAACAACAGCTGATAAATATGAAATAAGATAATTTAAGACATTGTCGATGATCTTTAATTGTTAACTTTTATTTTTGGTTTCGGATATTGTTATATGTATCGGATATGTTATATAATTTAATATTAGTCTATTTGATAATTAATTTTTGAATTCCATTATGGATATAAACTGATTTATAGGCCGTGCCCAAGCCTCCAGCAGGGTATGCCCAAGCCTCCCTACGATAGGGAGCATTGGGCACTTTTGACTTAGTTTATAAAATATCTCGTAATGATAACTGATTGTAATTTTTAAGAAAGCTATTTAATTATATCTAGCCAAATGTGTGGTGCAATAAAAATTGACAATAAAAGTTTACTATCTATAAAATCTGTTCTTTATGCAATAAATAGTGAAAAAGTGCCCGTCAATCCCCTACCTCCCCTACGCAAGGAAAGTGATGTCAGGAGCCTTAGAAACCGACGAGCGTGTATGATAAAACTTATGAATTCAAAGAAGCGAGTGAGGTGTAAAAGACTAGTGCTTTATAGTGCTTTGTTCTCTCTGCCTACCCCGCAATCGACTTGGCGTGTAATTATGTGTATTATGTAATTTTGTGTCTTTAAGTTTTACTTAATTAATTAAGGTTAAGCAAGTTAAATATTAAAGGAACATAGAGTCTGAATACACTTTTTATATTGCCATTGTAAAAAATCTTCTTCTAAAAGATCTTTTTCTGCACTTATTAGTGCAGAAAAAGATCTAAATCTTTCCTCTTTATAGTATTCTATAAAGAGGAAAGATTTATATTTTTGTATGGAATGATTAAAGTTAAAAACTAAACGACCAATTTCAAAAATTCATTCACTATGTCTAAGCTGCATGCAGTCAGAGTAACATAGGCTATATTCAATTATCATCGTCATCCCCATTTTGTTTGTAAGCGAGTAACACCGCGAGGCATAAGGCTAGTATTTAATAAATAACTTTTTAATAGTTAACAACTGAGGTAAGAAACTTTGTTGCTCCAGAAAATTAAACAGGCACTTACTCGAATATTATGTTACTAGCTGACCAGTGACCCCGCGTGCTTCTTATCATCTTATTATATACTAGTTGTTGCCCGCGACTTCTGCTTCTGCGTCTGCGTGGACGCAATAAAGCAGCAAACAATACTATGCCTGTGCCATTATAAGGGTTCATTGCTCACCCCCAATTATTCATAGCGTGATGATATTTAGACTAGGTGATGACCCGACCTCTTGGCAATATTCATGCAAATATGGATATAAAAGCATGCAGTACTTTAAGAGTTTATCCTTAACAAACATACAGACAGACAGACAAAAATTCTAAATACCATAATTTTTGGTTCGGTGTCCATTACTATCGATTGGTATCGAAACTACTGAACCGATTTCAAAAGTTTTTTCAGCATTGCAAAGTTGCAATCCACCCAGAGCATGCTATTATTAAAGATCACTGTCAGCGCCATTTTGTTTGCACGCGAGTGACACTGCGAGGCGGAAAGCTAGTATTTTTTAAGGAAAAAGTTAAATCAATTTAGAGTTATGATTTTTTGGTGATGATTTTATATATCTTTTATATTTTGTTAAAGCATCAGATCTAAGTGCCTCTATGGCCCTAATAGCGCCATCTACTAATGGATAGTAAAATATTATCGTTATTAAGCTATTACTATTTTACTATACTCTTAAGTTTACTTCCTCATAAGTTCAATGTCTCCGTGTCATCTTAAAGGACAATTTCATAATTAAAATTGAATTTGATTAATATACTTCTTGATACTCGTGGTAATAGTCTCCGTGGTGCAGCGGTCGAACACCCCGCTTGTGAATCCAGAGGTCGCGGTTTCGAATACTGGCTCACACCAATGACTTTTCGAAATTCTTTGCGAAAGTTATGTGTGTAAATAGCGATGACTGAAAACTTGATGCCTGGCAATAGGTTCGCCTCGTACATGGGACGTAAACATAACGGCGAATCGTGGCTTCACAGCCACTGCCTATACCTTCGGATAGAAAAAGTGGTGAAGTTATGTATGATTGAATGGTTTCATCAAAGTGAAAACAGTTTGAAAGTTAGTTGAATAAGCAAAAATTCATCACGAGAATTTCTTTGGAAATATTTAAGCAGGAATGTCATTGTTTAAAATACTATTTTTTTTGTTACTTACCCATTACTTTTAGAGTTATATGAGATGTTTGGTTAACATTACTGATTATAAAGGCACCTTTTTTGTTACGCGAGGAAATGCTTTATGCACACCCCCCGCCTGGGAACGGCAGGGGGTAGTGTGGGACTCCCAAAGCAGCAAACTGCAATCCAATCCTAGGGTTACCCACTAAAACCCCGCGGCGGCCTTCCTCCGGCATTGGGGTGGTCCAGGATAAGGTTAACCCCTCTGGTCCACCCCGTCGTCGCCCCCCCCCCCCTCTGTCACGAGGGGGTGCTCATCCAGAGTTCCTGTCGACATAGTCCACCCGTCTCTCCTGCAGGTAGGCCCGATGACCGACCTTAGGTAGGGATGCACCTCGTGGTAGACGAGTGCCTCCCTGATGGCCGGCCGGGAGGGTCCCTAAGGGGTTGACGATGTCTAGCGACCACCACCCCGTTGACACCCTCTAATTATTAAAAAAAAACCGCATCAAAATCCGTTACGTAGTTTTAAAGATATACGCATACAAGAGGACAGACGGCGGAAAGTGACTTTGTTTAAAACTATGTAACCGGCCCTCCACACGGCTAGGAAAATTGTACGGAGTTGGGCGAACACGAGTATGTGGGAACGCGCCTCGCCCTACCTCGTCCAACTTCGCCTCGCCTCGGACTACTTTCTGTAGTTGATCCGACCCTCCACACGGCTAGGAAAGTTGTATGGAGTTGAAGAACTTGTCATGTGGGAACGCACTTCGCCCTACCTCGTCCAACTTTGCCTCGCCTCGGACAACTTCCATTCGTTGTCGGTTTTTAGCCCGAGTCAAAGGGCCCGAGCATATATATATACCTATTACCTAGATAGTTTTTTGTATATTTATATATAGTTATTGCACATGTGCGTTCACGAACTGAATGACTACACTTCAGTAGGGGTGTACATTTTGAAAATACATCGATGTTTTTATCGAGTAGATAAATCGAAACTGTACATCGATGTCATTCGATGTTTCGGATGAAAACATCTATGTTTTGTAAACATTGAGTACTTTTTCTAAAACATATCAGATTGATTAGCCCGCTCTCGTACATATTACTTTTCACAGGACACAGATCAGACAAACTAATTCTACATAATTTTTTATCTTGCCATCAGGAGTGGGACTTGAAACAGGCTATATTTTAACTGCAACATGTTGCAGTGAAAATATGGCCCGTTTACAAGCCCGTTATTAATTCAAACATTGTTTATTAAAAAACTAAAAGCCATATATGAGAAAAATCTTTATTATAACTTGTCGATCGTGGCAGGTAGTCCAGTCAATTGTAGCAACAAAAATAATCAGGTACATATATTATTATATAATAATATACTCAAGATTCAGCTTTCTTCTCCAGGAAAATCATCAATTAGTACGACTACGTAATATCCCTGTACATTATTGTAAAATTTAATTATTGCAAAATAATATACAGGTATATTTCGTAGTCGTACTAATTGATGATTTTCATGGACTATGCTGTTTCATTTGATATTTCAAGATGTTTCAAGAAGTGATTGATTTGATGTTTTATAAAAAAACATCGATACATTGAGTATATCGACGGCTTTTCAAAACATCGGATGGATTCGATGTATCGCATTGGAAACATCGATGTTTTCGATGCATTGATGTATATCGAATATCCCTTCAGTAGTAAATCAGACGTCGTGTGGGCACGTTGTGTTATGCAGATCTGTAAAATTTCTTCAATCGAATAAATCATTTGAAGAAATCTGACAGATATTTGTATAAGTCGACGTGTGGTATGAATGTATAGTGTAATTCTAATTGTAGGTACTTAATAGTAGGTATATATAAGGCAATTTTTGCCCTTGATTACTATCAAGTTATTATCATCAGAAATCTAAACATATAATTAAAATTAAAGTGTGTGTTTGTAATTTTGAAATAACTGCATTCTACTACATTCGAACTTAAATACGGTACTTAAACTAATTTTTTTTTTCATATTCTACGTATCCGTCTGTTTGTTTCGGGTAATCTCTGAAATGGCTGTACCTATTTTGACGGAACTTTTATTTGCGACTTATTTTAGAGAAAAAATATTTATTTATTGCTTCCGAGGCGAAACAAAGTTCAGCCGGTTCAGCCAGTACCTAAATAAGTTACAGCAATTATTTTTTAAAGAATTATCAAATCAATATATTTTATTCCTGCTAGTATATTAGCTACCACTAGAGATAGTTTTCGTAAAGGAACTTTTGGGCGTCTCATTCATAATTTACCTACATAGTTTTTTGTATATTTATCTATAGTTATTGCACATGTGCGTTCACGAACTGAAGCACTACACTTCAGTTGTAAATTAGACGTCGCGGCGTCGTCTGGGCACGTTGTGTTATGCAGATCTGTAAAATTTCATCTTTGGAATAAATCATTAATCAATATTTTATTCCTGCTACTAACAACTATAGATAGTTTTGGTAAAGGAAATTTTTGGGCGTCTCATCGAAAGAAGCTAATCATGAAAATTCAGCTTGTTAATTCTATATCTCTAGGTACTACTTCTGTCGACCATAATGTACCACTTGATTTGATAATATGAAAGTTAAGTTATAATAATACTAAAAAAACATAACTTTTCACGCCTTTTTCTACCAGAAGGTGTAGGCAGTGGCTGTTAAAGCCTCGACTCGCCGGACACAAAGTTGTCAGTCCTAGATATTAATAATTTCCGAAAGAAATCCGAAAAATGATTGGTATGAGTCCGGTTTCGAACCCACGGCTTCTGTATCAGAAGACTATATAAATACTAATCAATTGAAAAAAGAGCAAAATTAATTCGATACATGTTGGAAAAAGGGGACTCTTTGATCAGACTATTTAATTTGTAGGACAAATATTTATTCAAATAATTAAGATATTTATCTTAAGATTACTAGAGAAACCATCAGTTACTATTAAATTTTTAATAAGAAGATCAAATTAATCACATCTTAGTGTGATATATATTCACGTAATTAAAATACGCGAGCTACGGCAGCTGCTACTGAACGTCCATTAAATGCATGCGCAGGCGATGGGCACCGTAGGGCGACTGAGAACTTTCTAAAGTTGTACGAGAATGTGGAGAGCCACTTCGAACTTTGTCGAAGTTGGGCGAGGAACCTCGCCGAACACTCCGCTATAATTTGATTCGATCTCCATTGTATTCTTACTGTATTTTTTTTTCAGTTTTTTTTTTTAATTTATGGCCTATTACACATCTCCTGTTGATATGCGAAAAGGTATATAAGAAGCGAAAATGTCGTAAACATAAAATCTTATCATACGTAATTTTTTTTTTTCGTTTAGATCCTGTTCGCCATGCCCGTACCACGCGAAGAAGTGGCACACCTTGCTTGTTCAGTTTCATTTGGTCCTAGCTAAAATCTTATAAGATTTTAGCTTAAATTAAATCTTATAATATAAGATTTTAGCTAGGAAAGGTTTTTGCTCGACCTTATATTATAAGGTCGAGCAAAAACCTGAAATCAGAATACCACACGATATGGAGCTACGCCTAACAAGTCGGGTACGCGCTTTGATAATGGCAATTGATTTTTGACTGAAAAACATGTGTTATCAATTAAAGGTTTAATTTAATAACGCGTGTTTCCTCCATGGGCTTCTACCATAGCTCTTATACGATTAGGCATAGACTTTATCAACCGCTCTATGTAATTTTGAGGGATCATCTCCCATTCTTCTTCTATGGCTGTTTTCAACTCCTGCATCGTCCAGGCAACTGGCTGACGAGCCCTGAAACGTCTTTTTAGCTCGTCCCACATGTGCTCAATGGGGTTCCTGTTTGAACTTCTGGCTGGTCAGTCCATAACAGTGATGTTCACATCCCGAAGATATTCCCTGGCGATGCCGGCCGTATGGGCTCTTGCATCATCATGCATAGAAAGGAAATTTGGGACCACATAGTCCGCGTCTGGTATCACGTGGGGTTCTAAGCACTCACAAATGTACCTTTCAGAATTTAATGTTTGCAGCCGTGGTCCTTTAACAACCTCCAGTTGAGTTTTGCCGCTCGCGGATATACCGCCCCAGACAGTCCATGAGCCACCGCCATAAGCAGCCGTCTCTTCAAAGCTGCATTGTGCGAAACGCTCTTCCTTACGTCGGCAGACCTACTTCCTTCCATCATTACCATGTAACACAATTTTAGACTCATCAGAAAAGAGTACACGGCGGCCAATGCTGCTGAGTCCAATTTAAATGAGTGCGCGCGAAATGAAGGCGCGCTGTTCGGTGGGCTCCCGTTAGTTTGGGGCAATTAGCTGGGTTGTGTGGCCAAATGGCGTTCTTTTAACCTTGTCCGAATAGTTCGAGCGCTCACAGATACTCCGTGGAAGTTGGTTTGTATATCAATGGAGGTAAGGTGACGATTTCTCAAGCTGGTCGTCACAATGAATCGATCCTGTCTTTCAGTTGTGACCCGAAATCGTGGCCTTCCTTGGCGACAAACAAAGCCACTAGTCTCTAGCTACCCCCGATAAACATTTCGTACCGCAGATCGACTTAAGTTAAGTTGAGCACTCATATTTCTTTGGCTGTGTCTGGCTTGGATAAGTGCCACAGCTTGGGCGACGACTTCAGGCGAAGTATCCATACATTATTGATAGAAACTTACCATAATGTTAAGAATAAGTACATAATGTTTGTTGCAAAACCAAAGAGATCAATCACACTTTCAAGAATTAAATCCAAGTAAACCGATAAAATCAAGTTTTCTTGTTTGATATCAACAAACAGGATCCAAAATGTCTTTTGTTTCTTTAAATTCTGTGTTCGACATTCAAAAAAAGACTGTTGAATGAAATTATAAATGTGCCAGGTTCAAAACTACATAAAAAATTTTTGCTCGACCTGATAAAAAATTTTAGCTAGGACCTAACGAAACTGAAAATGCAAGGTGGAATGGAATCCACCAACAACATCAGACGTTGACTTGGTGACAATGGGACCAGTGATGAGTAATCACTTAACTTACAGAAAAAAAGCTTCCCGACGAATTGAGTCTGTATGAATTCCATTTAAGCATCTATGACGGTCACGAGTATAAATAACGGATTAAGAGATAAAGTCCGGTGACAGACGAAGGGACGGGACAGTTAGCGGGGAGTTATTCTGATTGATAAGGTCCATTTGGGACCCTTTTTGTGACTCAAACCTCATAAAGAATTTTTCCGTCTGAACATTATCAATATTTAAATGTGAGTTGTAAAGGCGTGTCAGTTTCAGTAGCACCAAGTGAACACGCTGGAGGCTAGCGGGGAGAGGTTGCGGGAAAAAGGGAGGGCTGAGCCTTGCGCTGAGCTGCGCCTGGAAATCTGCCCGCCCTTCGTCATTCCATCGGTAACTCGGCGTTGAATCGGTCGCCTGGCCGGCAGTTGTGGTCACCGCGAAAAAGTTGTACCGTACCCTCTCTGCTCACAATTAGTTGCTGGCTTCAGGCTTTCAAGATGAAAGTCCCGAATCGTTTAATAGAGTAATTTGGTTAAGAATTTAAATAATAATTCGCGGATAGCATTCAGCATGTCGCTTTCCGTAAAATTAAACCGTTTTAAGGTACTCAAGTGCAAAAACGAGAAATATGCTCGCCTCGACTTCAGAGGTAAGAATGTCTAATTAAATGCATATTTTTTTTTACATCATAAGGTTACTTTTTTTTTATATATGTTTGAAAATTTGATATTTCATTTCAACGTACTTTGTTAGCATACAGTATTATTTTTGTTAATTTTTAATAAAGTGTTAACACATTGTATGTTTTTTTTACCCACATAGTTTTCTTTAGTTTTTTCTATATTATATAAATTCTATATTTAATTTCAATTATTACATTTATTTATATTTTATCCATATTTAATATGAATTTTAAGAAAGTTTTATTTTTTAACATCATTCCTTTTTCATTTAACATATGTACTTACATTTTTTTTTAACTTCTGTAATATTCTAAGTACATTGTAACTAATAAACCTACGCTTTCCTCTATTGTAATTATGCTAATGCATACAAGAACTGAGCCACAATTTATGTATTAAATAGGGTGAAACATGAAGGTCATATATTTTATTGTGCTGAAGGAAGTGTGGTTTTTTTTAAAACTTTATAACATTATTCTAACCGGTTAACACGACGGAAGCTTCGTAACGTCGCAATGCTGAATTGGATGACTGTTTAATATCATTACTCGGCTCCCATGTGCAGTAGCGTAATGAAATAATACAATATAACTCATTATACTTATATGTATATATTTCATTTATTATCTTTATATTTCCCCGATATTATTTGGGTATTAATCCTAATATATTCTAGCGTTCAATATAATTCTAGTGTACACCCACGAGACAGGAATGCTATGATAGCGGAAACTAATGCCTTGACACGTATGCATTATTTCTGGTCACGCGTGAAAGCCTATTACCATATCGATCAGATTTGTCCATCATCATTGGTATTATCATTGGTGTATACCCGGGTTCGAGCTTTCCTAATGTAACCATCTCAAATAATAGAATATGTATATAAAAAAAAAAGATATAAAATAAAATATCAATTTAATGAATTGATGAAACAGAATTTTATTATGTTAATGCGTCTAGAAACAAATTGAGTAACGAGAAAAAATTCTTACAAAAATACCAAATTTCCAGGAGCAAATATATAAGTGTAACCTTATTTAGCAATTTCTTACATCTTTCACTTTGTACATCTTCAAATATGAAAATTTATCAAAATGAACTTTAGGATTTAAGTAAATTTTGACATTTGTTTTTTGTTATAAAAACTTTTAGGCTTGCTGCTTAACATTATCATTCATCATCATCATTAGCCCTTTTGAGGTCCACTGCTGGACATAGGCCTCCCCCATAGAGCGACACAACTGCCGCTCCGCTCAATCATGGGGGGTTTTTGCCATAATCGCCACGCTTGGCAGGCAGGTTGGCGATCCCAGTAGGCTGTATTTTGTTGAGAGAGAAATGCTGCTGCGCATTGTTCTAGCTTTTCCCTTAGTCGCCTTTTACGACACCCACGGGAAGAAATGATGTGGCGGTATTATAAGCCGGCGCCACACAGCAAAAAAAAATTGTTATAAAAACTTTTAGGCTATCGCATTGCTTAACATTATCATTACATAGTATAAAATAAAGTTGCTTTCCGCTGTCTATCCCCTTATATTATATTATAACATCTTTAAAACTACGCAACAGATTTTGATGGATTTTCGTTTAATAGATGACAGAGGGCGTCAACGGGTTGTTTATATGTATAATTCATGTATGTAACGAAAAAGTGATAATTCCAACATTTACTTATTTATTGCTTTTGATGCGAAAGTGTTCCCCGGTTTAACTAGTTAAACAAATATAATGAACGGCAATTAAATGCGACACGTTTAGGTAAATATTATTTAGTTGATTTGCTTGACATTTCGGCCAGATTGAACTGGCCGTGGTCTGCTGACCTAAGGGATATTTGTTAGAGAAACTACAATTCCATAGCAACAGGTTGCGTTGGACATTTTTAAAACCAGACCATGTGTCGGACTAAACATTATAAATATCCCGATTTGAAGCAGAAGAAATATCCATTAAATTAAGATATATTTTTTTCTTGGGAAAAGAAAGTCGCCTTCAGATAGTTGGCTGCAATAGAGTGCATTTGTGCTAGAAACAATAGTATTATCATTGATTAGTTCTAGCCTCTCTAATATGCCTACACATAAGATCCTTCGGACTGAACATAACTCTTAAAAAACAACCGCGTCAAAGTATTTTGATTCCATCAGTATGTTACTTTAATTACTACAGATAAGGAAGTATCCGCATCAAAAAAAATTCAAGTCTCGGTGGTACTCCAGCTTATGATTCAATAGTTGTGAAATAACATTTACGTACGCATCATAAAAATAATTATCAATTTATATTTCGCCTTCCTAAGAACATTCCGGTCTCCACTTACGCGTAGAAATTGTGTATCCCATAACATGTTAATTAATAGTCTTATAATAGTTACTTACTAAAGGTGTAGATACTGGATATAGCACACATTAAATTCTCACTTCTCTACTGCAAACAAATTATCAAAGCTATAGAAATCATTAGTAGTTATATTAACAAAAGAGCTTAATAGTTGTAGCCGTTTTAATCCGTCAAAAGGAAGCGCCATGTTTGTTGAGAACATATGCATAACTATCAACTTATTTCAGGAAATGTGCTGCTTTCACGCTAAAACTACTTACCCGGATAACAGCAACAAGTTGCACGTAGGTTGTTTGAAAAGCGGCCTTATCTGTATCATTGAAATCAGAAACAGTTCTTGAATTTATGGCATGGCTGAACACTTTGCCAACCTATTTTGTTTTTTGGTAGAGAGAAAAATCACTGATTAATTTATGAAGAAACCACCTGTTGTACCCAAAAAGGAAATCAATATCTCTTTCCTACTGAGATTTGTTTGTTCTCGGTATATGAATTTTGGGCGACCTTCGGGAATTCTGATTCAATACAGGAGCATCTGCGGTGGTAATGAATAAATGAATAATTCTAATCTTTGTGTGTTTATAAAATTCTGCTGTGCGAAGTATGTGACGGAACGTTTTAATGCTGGGCTTATTGTTATGAAATTGTATTTGTTTCGTGTAGGATCTCACACAGTTTAAAATCACAGTAGAATTCAATTGTATAGATGACACTATGGTAGGATTTGACGCGTCTCCTGGTGCATTGATAAAACAACCAAATGCGGAATCGGGGTCGGCGGGTCCGCTTCCCACACGAGTACAAATCTTTATTACAAGCATGAATGTTTGTATGGCGCCATACAAAATACATACTCATAATACTATGAGTATGTATTTATAAAAAAAACATATATATGTATTAATATCCATTATCTAGTTTTCATGTAACAAGCATTTAATTGTTGTGTGCACTGTGATCAAGACAATAAAAAAATAATAATAACATATTGTCTACCGGGCCTGATAATTAGATATGTAACTGTTACATCCCTGCCTGGCTAACTGCCTACATCTTCAGGTAAAAAAAATGGTGTGAAGTTATAAAAAAATAGTAGTTCGGTATACTCAAATTATGTTCATATGTAAAACAGTTGTCACCATACACTATAAGTTATTGTCTGTATCCGTTGTCCGCGACGGAGGGAAAATTCACTATCGTATAAATCGTACCGGAAAAGGGTAAATCGTACATCATTCATCATCCAAGATAAAGAGCTCACAAGAGTGGCCGTGGGCAAACTAATGCTCTTTTCACGCCCATTCACCGTCAACTATACTAGAACATCCAAGAGGCAGTCCCCTTTTGCGATTCAAACAGCTCCATTTAAAATCATCGATTCATTAATTGACTCAAATTAGAAAAATAAATAAAAACGCGGCACCAGCTTACCTAAACCACATCTTTCCCTGATATTCTAAGATCTATCCTAAGATCAACTACGGTCGTTTAACGTTTATAACGCTGAAGAAATACTTGTGTGAACATATAAGTATGTACCAACAACCGCATTGTATGATATTTGTAAACTAAAGGTTCTTGGGGTTCCTGCTGAACAAACATTTGCAGTTCTGTAATGTGTAATAAAAGCGAGCGATTATATAATACGTTTGGTGAATGTTCTCTTTATAACTATCTAGATTGGTACAATAATACTGATTTAATTTGATTGGATTCTTGAGAATGTAAATACTATTTTACATAGTGACTAAGATAGAAATGAAAAGATATTATTGTTTTAGTTCACCATATGTGTAAAATCTTTGCTCTCGTTTGCTGGGGGTGACTTGGGGAATGAAAATGTGTTACAGGAAACCAGGGCATCGGGCAGTTTCCCCTGCCAATTCCCTGCTTTCCTGCCAATATATATATTTGAAATCTTCACGGAACAGTTCCGACACGCCTTTAGTATTTTGTTTATTTTGATAGTTTTATTTTCATTTATAGATGATAGATTTATTTTGATATACAGTCTCGGTGGCGCAGTGATCGAGCACACGGCTTCTGCTCCGGAGGTCCGGGTTCGAATCCTAACACTGGCCCACACCAATGACTTTTCGAAATTGTTTTCGGAAGTTATGTGTGATAAATATCGATGACTGAAAAACTTTTTGCCCGGTATGGCAATAGGTTCGCCACCTATTCCATTTGGGACGTAAACATAACGGCGAGACGAGGCTTAACAGCCGCTGCCTACACCTTCGGGTAACAACGGCGTGAAGTTATGTTATGTATGATAGTTTTACAACAATTTCGGATATCATTACCGAGTACTTTAGTAAGCTTTTTGTGTTTTTTTTTGTCGAACCGTGTTTTTGAGGTAAGCAGGTTATGTGTATCTCTCTCTATATACAGGGTTATTTCAAATATACTAATAATTAGCTAAGGGTATATTCTGTAGGTAATTACCTAACACTTTTGTTCTACGACTTTTTAAAAATCACAATTTTAATTTTTTTTTCATTTCAAACAAATTTAAATAATTAAAATCGGTAGTTGTAAAATATTAACTAAGTCTACGTATTGCATTGAGCGCACCGAGTGACAACGGTATGGGGGGGTAGCGGGGCAAGGTCACGCGGCATTTGTACTTTGATTGCTCCCGTAGGTCATTAGCCAAACATATGTTAGTCGCCCGTAAGCTGTCGCCCGTGACGTTTGATGTACCGCGCGTCTCATCTCATTGTGTGCGAATTGGTAAAGTGACGACTTTATGTATGAGTATGTGACGACTTTATGTATGAATATGTTCGACTTGCGGTGGCAAGTATTTAATAAATGTAATTAGTCGCAGTTGGTATGTCTGAATAATCTCGAATGCTTAATATCGTGGGCGGAATAATCGTGTTTTCACTTAAATACCCACATTAAATAGGTAGGTAAATAATTCAAATTTCCTGAAATACATTAAATTTTAAGTGTATTAGCCTAAAAATACATTTCTAACACCTTTAATTTCGTAATCTACACGATATCCGATTGGGTATGTGAATTAAAAGCAGTTTCGTGTAGAAAGCGCGGGAACTCGCTTCTCTTGTTTAGATGCATAAACAGAGCTGCTACTCTGAATGAAAATCGGGTGAAATAGGTACGTTTAGTACAAAATACAGAGTTACAAAGTGTCAGATGGTACAATTAAATCTTAAAAATCGTTTTTATTACTAGAGTTTTAGGTTTTTGTAAAACTGATAAAAGAAAAGTTGTTTAGAATGACACAAAGGAGCTATGTGTAGAATAGTATTAGTATATTAAAATTAACCCTGTATATAATTAATTTTCAATTACCAAATGTTCAGGGAAAATACCCTCGGTAAGCTTTATCTATCTCACATCCCTTATTTCGTAATGTTTTTACTTAAAACCTGAACTTGACCTCGTGACCTTTTTGAATTACAATCTTAAACATCTGTGTAATATAGCCACGTTTATTTATAACCTCACGTCATTCTACCCGAAGGTGTAAGTAGCGGCTGTTACAACTCGACTCGACATTTTATTCAAGTTCAGAATGGAATAGGTGGCGGTACCTATTGGCACATATGTGGTGTGTGTGTGTGTGTGTGTGTGTGTTGTCAGTCGTCGATATAGGAAGGGGCTTCACTTCGCCGACCGACTTCGCACAGTGTGCACGCGCATTGTGTGCACAATGCGCGTGCACGTGCATATATATTGTATATCAAATAAAATAGTTAATTAAATAGTACTTAAGTGTACAAAGTTTGTTTGATTTCCAAACAATATTACAAATAACTTATGAAACGAAATTTGATAACTCCGTGTGAGTCCCAGTCCCAATCCTATCCAGTCTGAAGATCTCGAGCTCTGGACCTTCGAGCCACTTTATTCTATTTTTATTTTATAGCATTCCAGTAAACTGATTTATGTATGGTGCTAATGTCGTGATTAATTGTTTCTCTTTGTGTGTTCTCTCTCGGTTCGTCTCTTTCCTTAAGCAAGTTAGTCAATAAGTGCTTTTCTATGTTCACGCACGGTTCGCCTTTAAAACAATATTTAGACAAACATTTGTTTGTCTAAATATCATGTTTCCATGTTTCCGCATTTAATAGACATTCGGGTAATACATGTGAATAACTTTTCGGGAAATATTTTTCTGAGGAAATAACTTATATATAAATATGTAAATAATATCTAGTGTATGTAGATAATATCTAGTTTATGTAAATTTGTATTTTATATAACGCTATTTGCAAAATTTTGGCTTCATAAAACGATAATTGCATCTTGATAGCACAGCGCGCGTGCTTACATAAATTGATAAAATATTCAATATACTTAAATACGTTCCTACCATTGTAAGAAATATGCCAGGTTTTAGTGATAGAAAATTCATTCGGCGTGTCGTAGCATAATTTCCGCTGCCTATACTTTCGGTTATTATATGCTTGAAAAAATAATACAGTTTGCATGGCTATAAATATTCTTTTTGGAACCGGTTTTATTAAATCAAGTAACGAATTAACCAGGCATGGAAATAAAGCCTGTAAGGTGATTACCTAACAGCAGTAGCGACGTCATAACAATTGGGATTATTGATATTAGCTCCAATTGTAACAACGACCAATCAGTTTCAATTGATTGCTACGCGATCACAATTAGTACACGTTGCAAAAGCTATTGCAAAGCGCTCGGTCGGCAACCTTGATTGCTGTCTCCTGCTATTGCTATTTGTTAATTGCCCTACATCTCTTTTTGCCCAAATAAATACCTAAGACGTGAGCCAAGGCGTAAAACACTTTAAAGTTGGATATGTTCGATTTCGACGTGAAATGGAGTTAAAACATAGCTTCACGCCAAGTCCCTTGCAGGGTAGGCAGAGAGAACGAATTCTCATTAGGCACTGTTCTTACACACCTAGCTCGGTTCTTCGACTTTCAACTTCTCTGTGGTATCGCTCTTGGCAGACCGGTCGTAGTCACGTTGAGGCGACCGTGTTGGTGTAAGAGATGGAAACAGCTTTTAACACCATCTCCCGCCGTCTCTCTCGGTTTGCAGACTGTCTGGCGCAGTCTGACACACGGTTTCCCACAGCGGATTTGAACTCGTCAGTCCAGCATATAGGTGATCTATCGCTGGATCTGGTTCCCTCGACTTTACTTTGCACGACCAGCCGTTCGATGGAGTTGTTATCGCGTCTGGAGACATGATCAAAGTACTGCAGAATGCGCATCTGCATATGCGCACATTAGTTCCTTCAAACTTCTGCAATTTTGCCCAGTTCAGATAACCGTTCAGATAACTTTCATAACACTTCTCATAAATGATCTTCGATTTTTAGGGCTCTTGACAAAAACTTCTGCAAGGATACGTTCAATTTGGTCATGAAATGTGTCTCCTGTCCTTCATCGACCTACTTACTACCTACTACTACTACCTACTTACTACCTACTTCTTTCAGTTTTTTCACTGTATATCTATCTACCTAGTCAGTTTGTTTGAAAAAATAGAATGTAATTATTCAGTATTTAATTTCAAAATGGTGAACCTATAATTGTTACACTTCCAAGAGAATATACCTATGATAAGTTGCGATAAAAGTTTCACCAACTAGTTCGCAAGTACCTTTATTTTCCGGCTTTGACATCCTTTGTCAACTATTTGAAAGGGCAGACAAAATTAAGTTGTAAACTGTTATTTCTTTTACTATTCTACTGGTTTTTAGCCGCAACATCGTTCGCATAAGTGTACTCGAATGCACCTAACTAATTTAAAAATTTCATAATTGAAGTATCATGACAAGGGAAAAACATAACTAGGACGAAAATTCTATGACTATATGTTAATCCAGGAAATTTTCTATCTATATGCTAATTTTAATTTATTTCTGTCCAGAGGTTGACCTATTAACCAGTGATTGAGTTACAACCATCTCCAACAAACTTTCGCATTTATAATTTCAGTAAAACAACAGCGTAAGACTATGCTCCTTCATTCATTTACTCTCCCAATACGCGGTTGATTTCCTGATAGACACACCTCGTATTATGTCGTATTGGAATTTTGTAGGGCCTTGTTTTAGAACATACTAAATAATATATTTTTGAATAGATCATTATTAGACAAAAGTAGTCTTTGGCACACGACGCACTTACCGCCAATGCTGCCAGTAACGACCATACTTTATAAGTGACAAATTAATGTCAGACAGAAGCCTCTTATACTAGCGGGTACGCGTGGGAAGAATTACGAGCATCAGGGAAGCGAGTGACGTCGACCACGTAGCGCTCGTATCTCTATGCTCACTCCGAAATCGACTCGGCATGATGATACGACTGTATATTTATATTTTATAATGTATATTTTATAATTTTTACATACACACACATACATAACTTCACGACAAGTCCTTTTCAGCGTAGGAAATCAGAGCGCCATAATGCGCGATTCTTACACAGCTCACTCGCTTCTTTAACTGTTATTACTCTTGTTTTACATGCTTGTCGGTTTTTAAGGCTCCTGACATCACTTTGTTCAAGAACACGTTCAGTTTGGTCTTGGAATGTGTATCGCGGTCATCCTTGACTTTTACATTTCTATACTTTTGTATTGTTTATCAGCTCAGTCAATCTTGCATCATCCATTATTTCAACATGTTCCAACCATCAGAGCATGCCCTTGCTTAATTTTACATATAAATAATTTTTCCTTTAAAAACACATTTAAGATAAAAAAAAACACTCGGACGGCATACAAAAATAGATGCTAATCATAAATTTTTGTACTCGGATGGGAATCGAACCCACTGACCACTCTGTAGTCGGTTATTTTGTCAATGAACCGCGAGAAGTATATGTATATTTATCATCACAAAATGGACAGGATACATGCGCTAACTTCTAAATGTCTACGACGGAGCGTCACTTATGAAGTTAGTCATGAATACTCTCCCAAAAACGAGAACCATAGACTTAGGTATATAGTTATATATTCGTTATATAGTTAACGTGTACAATTATTTATTCATTATTGATTTTAATATATTAGTAACGTATACAAAAGTTACATATTCAAGAGTGGTAATGCCACGCAGTACGTTGCATTACCGCCCGACTTGACCAGTGAAACCTACGTAAATTGGCTCATCCCGCGTTTCGTTCGATGAGAGAGGTATATAGCGCAGTGTTTCAAGAGCTGCATTTGTATTACACAAATCGCGGTTTCAAGTGTCGTTCGAATAAACAATCCTTTTAGAATAAATATCTCAAGAAAGGAAATTGCACTTTAAATCTCTTACAATGTCTCGCAATAAATTTATCCAGGCTAAACGCAACGTAGCAAATAGAAAACAAATAAAAGCAACAACGAGTTGAGGAGGGTTGCGGATCCGGAACCTTGTTATACTGTTCTCACAACTTTAATTAAAAGTCATCCATAACGTTTTGAGGGTGGAACCGAGTTTCTAGGGAGGGAAAGAACATTTTCTTCCGGTTGTTCTCAATTACAAGGACCAAGTTTTTACCGCATCTTCAAGGAAAATATATTGAAGTGGTCAGCGCTGGTGTTAAGTTAAATTTGTTTAATTAAGGCTATTAGTACTAATTACTCCCTTTTTATTGTTTTAAAAACTTTATGAGTACTTGTTTAATGTTTCGGATGTGACTTAAACGAAACGGGAAATTATGTAAACAGTAGTTAGAAAAAGATTTAGGTACTTTATTTACGAAGCTTTATTTTTCAATCATAGAAATTGATGGTATGAATGAATGTATTTTTATTTCTGTTGCTATTATTTTGAAAGTAGGTTAGACACAGGCGGGACACATACTAGTTTATTCATATGTGGCAGTAAATTTTCTAGACAGGAAACCAATATGGAGTAAAATATTAACACTATTTTCAGTGTAGCTCTACCTGGAAAACCAATAAATCTTATTTTCATGTAAATTCACGCCTTTTATACGCGATGGAGTAGGAAAATCGAGAGGTCGAGGAGGTTACTTTACCCTCCCAAATGTAATAAAGACCTATTAATGCCATGGGGGACAGTTTTCTCAGTCGCTGATATTTGTCACACAATACTAAAACTTCCAAAAGGAATTCCGCATTTATAATTTAACACAACATGCAACCCGAAGGTGCAGGCAGCGTCTACGTCCCTAATGGAATGAGGATATTATCACACATAACTTCCGGAAAGAAACCCGAGTAATCATTGGTGTGAGCCCTGACATAGTGGTCAGGGCTCACACCGAGATTCTTTCCGATCAGCGAGACTCTTATTAACATTTATGATTTAGCGGTTATTATTCCTAGTGTAAAAATTAGCTGTCTGTCTGGTGAAGAATACTCTTGTGAAAAATTCTGTTGAAGGACAAAGCTGACTGCCGTCAACTGTCAGGCCGACTGGACCACACAAAACGGGCTTTGTGGATAATTGTACAAAATACCGATTTCTGAATAATGATTGGCAGGTTCGATCCCTATCAGTGGGGATATGCGAGTATATACGGCGTCTAGATATTTTTTCATATATTTTATTATAAGTCAAAAATCAAAATCTCATTTATTCAATTCATGTCATTAAAGACACTTATGAAGGTCAATATTTTCAATCCGCCAATTCGATTACTCACGTCCTGAGAAGAATTGGCAAGAAAGTCAGGGGAGTCCTTTTTTTTTTGTTTTTAC
The DNA here is from genome assembly GCA_905147225.2 of Euproctis similis. Lineage (NCBI taxonomy): Eukaryota > Metazoa > Arthropoda > Insecta > Lepidoptera > Erebidae > Euproctis > Euproctis similis. The sequence goes on from LR990107.1 coordinate 10,067,400, forward strand.
TTAATTATAAGTAAACTAAATTACAAATTATTAGGATAATTTATAGAGCAAAATGAAGTTCAAACTTAGGACACAGTACGTTAATATTCTTTGGACGCTTGAACAGACCAGTCCCCACAAACAGCACCCGTTCACGAGCATGACCCATATCTCAGCCATCGCCTCCCTCGCCATATTTTAGCGAAGGTGCGACCCGATCAACGAAGCCGCCATAAGCAAGGACCTTTCAAAAAACAAAAAAAAAAAAATTAGTAAGCTTGCCCGGTGAGAAACGTCATATTGCACACAATCTTACTAATTAACAGTAATGTTTAGTTAGCAGATTAACAATATTTTTCTACAGCAAATACAAACAATATAACACAAAAGAAGCAATTCAATTCCAAACGGTTTTATCATTTATATAGTCTGGGATACTACTGTATCCCAGACTATATAAATGATAAAACCGTTTGGAATAAGCCCTTGTATATAGTCTACTTTTAACATATTTCTTAAATTTACCTAACGATAATTCAACCGCGTCGTTTGGAAGTTTATTGTAAAAGCGTATACATTGACCTGGAAACGCGTTAGAAATTTTATGGAGCCTAGTAGTGGACACAGCAAGTTTGTTTTTATTTCTTAAGTTTAATTGATGGATATCACTGTTTTTCTTAAATTTAGTTATATTTTTATGAACATAGATTAAATTATCATAAATATATTGTAAATGTAACGTCATTATTCGTATCTCTTTAAATTTACTTCTCAGTGTATCCCTGGGACTCATCATATAGATAGCACGAATAGCTCGTTTCTGGAGCACAAAGATCGAGTCTACAACCGCAGCACTACCCCAAAGCAATAAACCATATGACATAATGCTGTGAAAATAACTAAAATAAACTAAACGTGCAGTATCAAAGTCGGTCAGTTGACGTATTTTCTTTACAGCGTAAGCGGCTGAGCTAAGTCTACCAGATAACGTCTCTATATGTGAGCCCCACTGTAGTTTAGAGTCTAATGTTATACCAAGAAAAACAACCTTATTGACCAATTCCAGTCTCCTGTTGTCCATCACGACACTGGTTTTTACTTATTTAACATTTTTTGTAAAGAATTTAAGATATTTGATTTTGCTACCATTTAAAAGCAAATTATTAGCGCTAAACCAGTTTACTATCTTTGAAAGAGCATTGTTTACATCGTCAATTACTGATTGTTGTCTCTTTACCTTAGTTTTAAGGTAAAGAGACAACAATCAGTAAAGAAGTATCATCTGCAAACAAAACTATTTCATGATTGTCCTTTACAAGATAAGGTAGATCATTAATGTACAAAAGAAACAGGAAAGGTCCCAAGATAGAGCCCCGCGGCACCTCCATTGCTACAGCTGATCCATGTGATCGCTTTTCGTTAACATCTACTGTTTGGATCCTATCGCGTAGGTAAGAAGTAAGAAGATCCAAAGCAATGCCCGTTATGCCATAGTGATGTAATTTTCTGACCAGAGTCTTATGCTGGACACAATCAAAAGCTTTAGATAAGGCACAAAATACCCCATAGGTATCCTGCGACTCCTCCCAAAGTAAACATAACATAACTTTAAGTCTTTTTCTACCCGAAGGTGGCAGCGGCTAATAAGCCTCGCCGTTATGTTTCTGTCCCAAACGGAATAATAGTTGGCGAACCTATTGCCGTACACCGTGCACAAAGTTATTATAATATAAGTATATAAGTTATTTATAAACAAAAAAATATGTAATGATATTCGTTGTCTAGTTCCTTAACACAAGTGCTAATTCCTTATCTTGAAAACGAATCTGTCCAGAAATATAAAATAAAATCGGTGCTATTAAACAATTAATTCAAACTGCAGTACTTTTTAATCATACGGCAAACATTTAAATAGTACAATAATTAATATAGTTAAATTTTTGGGTTGTTCAGTTTTTACGGCACAACGACTCCCTTAATTAAAATTTAATTTTACGCACGTCATGTGGTTTTGATTGTTGTAATATTGTTTTTAACTGCCTAGTTTGATTTCCAGTTGCTGAATTGTATCGTTTGTTTTTTAAACTTTTAAATGTGATGTCAGGAGCCTTAAAAATCGATGCGCGTGTATGACAAGAGTTATAAAAGTCAAAGAAGCGAGTGAGGCGTGTAAGGATAGTGTCATATGGTGCTTTGTTCTCTCTGCCTACCCCGCAATGGATTTAGCGTTAAGTTATGTCTGTGTGTAATGTGTGTATGCATGTATGCGAATTCTAATTTTGGTAAGTAAGTGAGTCGAGTTAGTGATGTATTTAAAATCTAGATTTATTATTATTTATTTATTTATACAATTGGACTTAATAGATGAATAGTCTCGGTGGTACAGTGGTCGAGCACACGGCTTCGGAGTCCAGAGGTCGCGGGTTTGAATCCTGGCTCACCCAATGCCAATGTTATGTGTGATAAATATCGATGACGAAAAACTTATTGGCCGATATAGCAATAGGTGCGCCACCTATTCCATTTGAGACGTAAATATAACGACGAGTCGTTACTTAACAGCCACTGCTAACACCTTCGGATAGGAAAAAAGGCGTGAAGTCATGTTATGTTATGATAATTGGAGTTGAATGCGTTTACACACACTGTTATATACTCGTAAAGGTGATTAAATACGATGGCAAGGAGATAATATTAGTAACTGACAATTATTGTGACTTGGTATATATAACACGGAGTTGTTTTACATGTGACTTTGAATTGGAAGTTACTACTGACAAAGGATCAGCTTATAAAGATATATTATGCTCGTAAACATAGGCAGATTGTGGAAGAGAAATAGGATTTTCCGAATTGGGCTGTCCTGAAATAAGCGCCAGAGAATGAGGTTTTTTCTCTATAATAAAATATACATACATTTATTTAGATTTAGATATAGAATTTACGGTATTCAAGATATAGAACTATATACATTTTGCATAATAATAATTATTAAATCATATTATAAAATAATCATAGGCCTGCAAAGTATGGGTCATGACTTTCTCTTTGAAATGTGATAGTCGATTCTATGGTGCGGTAAGCACGGACAAGTGCTTAGTTTTTTTCCATCATAAGTTTTTTTCTAAATTATTATTATCTGCTAGAATATAGTAGCAATTTGTTACTAGTGTAAATTACATGTACATTATATTTGTGGAACCTGAATCTTTTTTCCTGGACTCTTACGACTTTCCAGAACACTTCCGGTTTGGATTGCGCTGGAATAACCTAAAATATCGCGTGCCATTATTCCATCTGCCTTAATACCGTATTTCAGGGGCTTTTAAATAAATAAAATCTTGGTTAAATCTTTCACCGTATTGTTCGCTAATGATTCCTATATTTTTTAGGAAATCACTGCGAATTTGAAGATATGAAGTTTATGCTTACATTACAACCCATTTTATAAATTTGTTATCATTTTGGCTACTATTTCTTTAAGACTGCGGTATGTGCTTTCATTTTTCCCCACCAATTTTCCTTATTTGATTGTCACGCAACTGGATATCGTTAGGTTTTTTTTTTACTGAAATAGGAGTGCAAACTAGCAAGCGTGTCACCGGTAGTTAGCGGCCAGCACCTCATCAGTTGCGTTGCTGACCTTTAAAAGAGGAAATTGTTAAATAAATAGGAAAGGATGGGGTGTGGGTATCCGGGAACATCTAACACCGGACGAAACGAAACTCTGATTTCAAACAGGAAAACCATTGCAGACCTGTGATATATATAAGTCTAATTGTTCAGAAAAATCTTTCCTACAATTTATCATAGAGGGCAAACTGCGTTAATAACTTAAATAAATTCGAAATATAGATAAATAAACTAATCCAGACAAACCGGATCCTGAGATTAGATTGTTCCGCAGACGGAGCAGATGGCAACAACTATTGTTATTTAATAAGTTAAATGAATCGGCGTTTCTGTGTTGTTTCTTTCTAATAATAAAATAAATATTACTAAGTAATAAGTACAAGTTTCTGCCCCCAAATTCTTGCGTAAAAAAACAAAAATAACCAATCTCCATAACAAAATTTAATCAATTTTTTAAGTATTTATACACCATCTGCGCGCTTTTAACTCTTTGTGCGGAACTCTATTTGTTTAATAAAAGATGAAATATTAAAAAAAAAATCAAATACTGTCTTAGTAAATAACGTACAAGGTGCAAGAAATAAGTCTAGGCTAGGTATTTCAAAACAATATAATACAGTTCCGTACTTCGGATAAAATAATTACCAAGTAGAAAAATACTCTTCTTTATTCCTATATAATTTAACAAGCTGTCAGGTCTCTTCGCTCTTTCACTCCGCTTTATATTATAAGGTCCTCAACTCCAGGTTGATTATGAGGAGATTGTTCCCTCATACCTTTATTCTGTGAATATGAACAAAGAATTTTACTTCGAGAACTCATTTCTATGCAAACAAAATAGTGTAAATTAATTTCATAGTATTAAAATCAATATCGCCCTGGATATAGATATTTTTTTTTCAATAATCTCATTAATCATTAACTAGAGAAGGTCTCGGTGGTCCAGTGGTCGAGCGCCCCGATTCTGAATGTAGAGGTCGCGGGTTCGAATCCTCATATTGGCTCACACCAATGACTTTTCGAAATTAACTTCGTAAGTTATGTGTGATAAATATCGATGACTGAAAAATTTGTGCCCGGTATGGCAATAGGTTCGCCGCCTATTCCATTTGAGACGTAAATATAACGGCGAGCCGCTGCCTACACCTTCGAGTGCAAAAAGGCGTGAAGTTATGTGTATATTTAATCTCATTAATTTATTTTTTCAATATATAATTATGTAGTAAATTTTGTCTAAATATACTGCGGAGTTTGTAATTAATATTGTTTTACAATCATTATTGCAAGGTTACTATCTATGGAGGTTCGATTTAGTGTAAAAAACTGCAAATAACTGCAAGAATTTCGGACAACTCTTTCTTACTTGATACAAATTCATAGAATACTACACTATATATAAAAATAAAATTATGGGCGGTGGTCCAGTGGTCGAGCACACCGCCTTTTAATCAAGAAGTCTTTGGTTCGAATACCAGCTGAAACCAATGCCTTTCGCCTTTAAATATATATTGATGACTGACAACTTTGTGCCCGGTGTATGGCAATAGCTTCGCCACCTTTCTCATTAGGGACGTAAACGCTGCCTACACCTTCGGGTAAATATTTCATGTTAAATAAAAAAAGTTAAAATGTGAATTTACAAGAAAATAAGATTTATTGATTTTTTAGGTAGAGCTACACATAAATAAATAGTGTTAATATTTTACTCCATATTGGTTTTCTGTCTAGAAAATTTACTGCCACATATGAATAAACTAGTTTGTGCCTTGTTGTAAATGAATAATCTTTTTTTATATAAATATAAAAAAGGCGTGAAGTTACGTTTCATTTTTATATTTAATAAAAGAATAGATAACTCTGTAATAATATTAGTACGGAATATTAGGAACCAGAGACGGGGAAGAATCAAGATCCCTTGGTTAATTTATTATAAAACAAACTCTTTTTCTTCTAATTAGAATATTCTTTGTAATAACAGCTACTCTGAGATCGCGGGTCCATGTACAAACAGGATAATGCAGATGATGTTGCTTTCAAACGTGTACTCAAAAGGAAAAACATCGTCTTAAAAATAATAAAGGAACTACATAAAATATATTCTGTTATATTAAATGATGTATCTGTTATATTAACGGATGAACAGAATCAAATAATTAATTTACGATTTGATGGTTACAATCGATTGAACAAAATCGAATAATTGTTTATGTTTACGCGTAAACTTTAATATCGAACTAAAGTTCATGGTCCCGTTTTCTCGGCAAAGTGTTTGCTTACTTTATCAAGTCACTTACAATTCTATTTTTTATTACTTTGTATTATTCACCGTCTTCGGTCTGATTCGATAAACGTAGTTAGGTTTTTCTCATTTCCTGTTTTCAAAAGCAATTTATATTGATGTGGCTAAGTTAACTTATTGAGGGAGGGTCCACTTTAGTTTCACAGGTAGATTTACTTATAACTTGACTTTTATTCACAATCGGATAATTAAGAACAAAAGCCACAATACGTTTTTTTTTTTTTAAATCATATGGTATTTCACTGGTCGAGTTGGACCATTTATGAAGCGAACTGCTTGGCTTATTATATTGTTCTGTATATAAAATGTTCAAGTAGAATGTACCAATCATAATAATATACGAAGTTGAAGAAACACTTGGTTAATAATTCATATTCAGTCTGAGCTACGGAGTAAGTCATGCTCGGAGGAATCGACCCATCTTTGTATGGGCACTAAAGAGAATAACAGAGATTAACCAAGAATTTTATATCATGTATCTTGAGTACATTATCGTTTTAGCGCCATTATCCCACTCTAGGTGGGGTTGGCACAACATGTCTTCCATTCGAGCTATCCATGTTGTCAAAAGATATCACTGTGGTCTTATCACCGTGACTTTGTGATTTAAAGTAGGAAATGAGCTAGCTGAGCTGAACAAATGAAACTAAAATAATTAGTCGATTCGACTACAAATGCAAAAGAAGCTTAACAACAAAGGAACAACGGCTACGTTCGGTTCTGAGTAAAAAAAAAATTGAGCTGTAAAATCCATCAAGCCAATAAGGCTACATAGAGCTCTATGAAATTTAATTATACAGTAACACGACATCAAAACCCTCCGGCGATTCGAGGAATCACACAATTTCCAATCAGATATATTAAATCCCGGAATTTTCAGAAATTTTCAATACGATGCGTCTAGCTAAGCATCTATAAGTTGAATGTGAAATGAATTTTTAATTAGTCCAACATGTCAAGATTGTAGGTCAATCAAAAAGTTCACTTACGACGGCGGCATGGCAAGCGATTGAAATTAGCTTTATAAAATGTTCATAGCGAAATTGTTAATTAAAAACTATTGTCGTCTCGCTCGTCTGGAGATCGAGCAACCTGCCTCTGAATAAAGAGGTCTTGGGATCGAATTCTGGTTCCACCCAATAACCTTTCCAAATTCTTATCGGAAGTTAAGTCTGTTAAATATGGCTGACTGATGACATTGTGCCCGGTGTATTGCAATAGGCCCCGGCGCCTAATCCACTTGGAACGTAAGAATTCGACAAGGCAGGGCTAAACGGCCGCTGCCTCCTGTCTACATCTAATCTATCGTATCTAGTCAAAGTCAAAGAATCGGAATCGGAATATATGTATAACACACATAAAAATAGTCAACAAATACAAAAATTAAGCTTACTATTTAATTAAATATTTAAACACGAGCGTTTGAGGAAAGTGCATTCGTGGAATAAGAAACAAAAGAAGCGTTCGCCACGGGCGGCCCGATTCCGAGGGCAGGTGCTATCATGAGAAGAAACAGGCAAGAAACTCATGTGCCAAATACTCGTTTCTAATTATGTGTAATATATAATAATAACATAAATATCACTACTGAAAACATAGCAGTAGGCACGTGCATTAATTAAAGTTGTAGCAGCCAGAATACTCGACCATCAAAGTTATGACCAAACCAAATTGAAATCAAAGTCCTACTAGTTAACAAAAGAAATTCTCTGCATTTTTTAAATTGTCGAGTACAACTGACACGACATCTTTTATTGAGGGTGAAGATGTTGTGAAACAAAAACAAAATAATCAAATTTATATTTAACACGGAATAAAATAAAAACAATATCAAAGCAAATTATAAGAACAAGACATGCGGAACACAATATACAAACAATACTTGCGGAAGAAAAAGTTGCTTGTTCCTAAAGATATATTTAATAGTAAATGTATCGTGTACTCTCATCACGTATCGTACAGATGAACAGCCATTGAACAAGGTCCAACTGAATTTTATCGTTCCAATAGTACTATTGAGTTGTCCAAGTCCTAAGTGGCCTAACAAATAGGCTGAATTTAAGACGACATTAGTCGAATGCAAACTAAAAAACACGAGTAATGTCGTGAATGGGTGGATAAGATGGCTCAAATAATAGTCCCTACTTATATGACAATAAATACATATTTTACAAAAATAATGACTAAAAAGAATGATTGTACATTAAATATCGTTAAATCCTCGCAAATGATGGATGGATGGATGGAGAAAAAGACACATGATTGATTGATTAATGTTATACATATTATAAAAACCCTATGTTTGGTTAAGCTTACATTTATTTGATAAAAACAGGACTTATCATTAATCTATGGGAAATTATTGCCTGAAAATAAAATATTATTACATATTATTATATGATTTATCTATTAGATTTAGTAATTAATCTCATACAAAGTATTCCACATGTTTAAGAATTCCTTACTGTACCTAACTATATTTCACGCTTGTCTTTGGTTCTCAAATGTTAGGTTCACCGAATTCCATTTAATTCGGTCGAGTAGTTTCGGGCAAAGAGTATTAGCTTCGTGATAGATAAACAGGTGGTAGTTAAGTTACAATTAAATCATATTATTTATACTTTTGGATAACGCAACGTAAACATATATTTTGGAAATGTTATGTTATAATACTAAAACAACTTTTTATGGATTATATCGCGTTTATTTAGAACTTATTTTTTATTTACTTCCCGACGTTTCGAACTCTTCACAGAGATTATTTTCACGAGTAATGAACAAAAAGATGGTAGTCGTTCAGAAGCTATTTTCGGGAAATAAATAGAAAACAAGTTCTAAGTAAACGCGATATAATCCATAAAAAGTTGTTTCAACATTATGAATGTGATTCGCGACAATCTAAGAAATAAATATTTTATGTTATATTTTGGAAATTTTAATATATAAAGATGTATAAATAACATATAACTACTTACTATATAATTAATGCACAATGGGTGTGTAATAATTGCTACACTATGTCTACACAATAATCTCCCAAGTTATTCTGCTCTATTTCTTCATGTAATAATAGAAAAATACACTACCGGTGTTCTAGTAGATGAGAATATTCTTAACTCTCATAGCGTAAAATCACTGTGAGCATTTTTACGCTACAACTGACATCAAAATATAAACATATCACACAGTTGGTTGAGTATCTTTTGAAAAAAAAACATGCCATTAATAATATACAAAAAAAAAAAAGAAAACGTAACGAAGTTTCTTTCCAATTTCCAACTGTTGTCAAATTTGTGTCGTATAATTAATATAAGGTATTATATAAGGTAGATAATTCGTAGGAAGTTATTATTAATATAACAGGATTAGAAAAGAATCTTACTTACACTTTTTACATTTTACACTTCTTCCAAATATCATTATCTATTTATTTATTTGTCAAACAAAATTCTCAAATTATAAAGTAGAGTACAAAGTAGTACTTTAGTCGTTATTTTATTAAATATTATCATTATTTGTCACATAAAACTTTTGCTATCTCATTGGTGTAAACCAAGATTCAAACCCAGACTTGGAATCGAGAATGGATTTTTCGATTCTAAGTCTTGATATTTAAAGCACCGAGACGACGACGACCTATCATGTTGTACTAAATATTTTAGGCTGGTTTCAAATTAGTCCAAGACTCCGAGCCACTCAGACCTTAATTATATTCAGTGGCCTAGTTTAAATGTGAGTGGAAGAACAGCATGAGCTGATCTAAATGAAACTTAGTATGGAGATAGATTTTAGCCTGCAATTTCTATTGGTACAGAAGGTATACATACACAACTTTACGCCAAATCCCTTGCGGGGTAGGCAGAGAGAACGGAGCGCCATAGGGCACGATTCTCACACACCTCACTCGCTTCGTTGACTTTCATAACTCTTTTCATGCACGCGCGTCGATTTTTGAGGCTCCTAAAATCACCTTCCTCCAGAACACGTTCTATTTGGTCATGCAAAAGAAGGAAAAAGGTATAATAGTTAAAAGTTATGCAATATAACATAACATAACTTCACACCTTTTTCTACGCGAAGGTGTAGGCAGTGGCTATTAAGGTTCGACTCGCCTTTATGTATACGTTCCAAATGGAATAGGTGGCGAGCCTATTGGCATACCGGGCACAAAGTTTTCAGCCATCGATATCTATCCCACATAACTTTCGAAAGGTCATTGGTGTGAGCTAGGATTCGAACCCGCGACCTCTGGATTTAGAAGCGGGGTGCTCGATCACTGGACTTGCTAAAGATCTAGGAAGTAATTTTATCGTTGTATTTATATATATTTTTAAACATAGGTATTGTAATGAATGTATAATAACTTGTTTCAGGTATCAACAAGTACACCGGGATGCTTATGAACACTGATGCCAATCAGATCATCTATGTGGATCAGGTCAGTAATATTTTAAAAGCGCACGACTGCCATACATTTGGATTTTTCACAATAGGTACAATATGCCTAAGCAACTGCAAAATGTCAACTACGCAATCTCAGATCGTTCTTATCTATAATGGGGAGATGAATAGTAAAACTTTAGTCTTATAAAAATGGAGTCCGCTACTGCCAGAACTTAGCAGTTGTGGCCTCTTGGGCAATCAGAGCAAATCGGCTAGAGTTAAAAGTTTTCAAATATTGAAATATAAATTTTCAAAGATTGTCTATTTATGGGCGTGTTTCTTGTCGTTGGGACCGGTTTAAAAAATTTAAAATAACGTTTTAAATATTAAAGTAATGAATAGTAAGTGTAACTAAAGTAATTAATCCAGTAACATAACATTACTTCACGCCTTTTTCTACCCGAAGATGTAGGCAGTGGGTGTTAAACCTCGACTCGCCGTTATATTTACGTGCCAAATGGTGGCGAACTTATTGCCATACCGGGCACAAAGTTTTACAGTCATCATTATTATCAAACATAACAAGTGATTGGTGTGAGCCAATTATTAATCTAGTAGAAAGAATTATTTAAAAGTAAATATAGTCATTTAGGTCATCTGCGATTCGCAGATGACCTAATTCTATTTTCTGAGTGCCAGAAAAAGCTAGAGAAAATGCTACAACAACTAGCTGAAGAAAGCGCGAAAGTGGGTCTATCAATGAACACAAATAAAACAAAAATTATGACTAACGGTTCACAAACATACAATATCATAGTTAACATGGATAAAATAGACTATGTGAAAGAATACTTATACCTCGGACAGTTAATATCGCCGAGTAATACTATGCAAAAGGAAATCGAGAGAAGGATAGCCAATACTTGGAAAAGGTACTGGTCTCTAAGCGAAATTATGAAAAACAAAGATATGCCAATAAAAGACAAAAGAAAAGTATACAACATGTGCATTTTGCCACGTTTAACATACGGATGCCAAACGTGGACATTAACGAAGAACCTAACAAATAAAATAAATGTATGCCAAAACGGGATAGAAAGAAGCGTAATTGGAGTTAAAAGAAGAGATAGAGTGAGCTTAGAAAATATTAAAAAAATAACTAAATTTAAAGACGCAGGCAAAATATGCAAAACATTAAAATGGCAATGGGCTGGACATATGCTTAGAGAGAAGGACGGGAAATGGTCAAAAACAATAACAGAATGGTACCCTAGAGAGGGGAAAAGGAACAAAGGGAGACCATCAAAACGCTGGGAAGAAGACTTCAAGAAAACAGCTGGAAAAGAATGGATGAGAGTTGCGAAGGACAGGTGTGAGTGGAGGTCTTTAGAGGAGGCCTATGTGGAAGCACAAGCTGGGGATAAATGTACCGATCTTTATAAATAAAATTGATTCAGATACTAAATTTGTAAACTCAGCAATAAAGGCTTATTTTATTTATTTTATTATAGTCATTTCTACATACTATTTTATATAAATAACAACATGTTTTGAAGGTAATAGCATAGCTTGGTCAAATTAGCTTAAATAATACGCTGCAACAAATTTGTAAGTATTCAGAGGATAAATAAGGTCCCAAATGGAATACCGGGCATAAAGTTTTGAGTCATCGATATTTATCACATATAACTTCTAAAACAATTTCGAAAATTCATTGGTGTGAGCCAGTAACAGGATTCCAACCCACGACCTCTGGATCAGAAGTGTGCTCGTCCTCTGGACTACCGAGACTATTTTTGAATTAGAATTGAGATTTTGGAATTAGTACCTATTTTCACCATAAAATTAACAATACTAGCGGTGCGGTATAAATTAAGGATCTTATCGACCGACATGTATTCCTCAGAATCATCTCAACAATCTCAACCTATAATTTACGGTAGCCCAGTGGTCGAGCACTCCCGCTTAAAATTCTTTTCGAAAGTTATGTGTGATAAATATCGATGACTGAAAACTTTGTGCCCGGTATGGCAATAGGTTCGCCACCTATTCCATTAGGGACGTAAACATAACGGCCAGACGAGGCTTAACAGCCACTGCCTACACCTTCGGGCAGAAAAAGGCGTCAAGTTATGTTATGCTAACTTATAATTATTTACGACTTATAATTTATTAAAAATAATGTATTTTAATGCTTTTTTATAAAAAAAAATTGCATTCGTCAGTTATTCTCTGTATAGACTACTCCTTCGTCCGCTCAATTTTCGTAAAAAGGCATCCTAAGTTTTCGCTTCACGTATAAATAATATATACGTAATACCAAAAACATTTTTTGATCTTGAATAAACACATGCAGTATGCACACATAGGTTCGACGGGAACTTGATTACAGGACTTCATTAGGGTGTTGTCCCTTGCGTGTCTGTAAATTTTCAGCTAGTTGGGAACTTATGGAAGAGTCAATGTCTATTATGCCCAAATTAGCAATGGTTCTGAGGATTAGCTACCGTCATATCTCTCACTTACAAAGTTCGGCCTAACTCTTCATAATATATACCTACTTATATTTTGAGACTGAAGACTTTCTATGTTTGAACGCTGTAATCTCATTAACGAATGCTTCGTATTGAAAAGTTACTTTTGTTATAAATAGTGCAGTTATTAAGGAAGGCTTTAGACTTTTTATATCATCACGCTATGATTAATAGTTTTAGTTTAGTTTCTCTCAGTCAGCCGGGAGCAAAAGAAAAACGTATGGCAGACAAGCTTACTCAACATAAAACCAAAGAATGGCGGGATAACCATTCCGAAAAAAAAGGGTTAACCCAAATATTCTTGGTAGTGACGGGCAGCAGCGCTATCTATAACAGGTTTACCCCTGCGGTCTCCAACACGTCTGCCCAGCGTGGAGACTATGGGCAAAAATCTCCCAAAATGAAAAAAGCGCAGAACCAACGGCCCCCAGTTCCCGGTGGTCCCACTATTCCCGGCCAAGGCAGCGGTCGCGGTAACGGTGGGACGGGGGGTGCTAAGAATTACCGGGTTACGGCAGACTGTCACAAACAACTACGCGTGGCAACTTATAACGGACGCAGTCTTCGGCTGGACCAACACCTCACCGAACTCGAGGTAGAGCTGGGTCGCTTGAACTGGCATATTCTGGGGCCAGCTGAAGTCCGGCGAGAGAGGGGGGACACGATAACCCTACAGTCGAGCAACTTGCTCTATTTTCGGGAAGGTGACCAGCTCTCCCAGGGGTGTGTCAGTTTCCTGGTACACAAGGACCTCGTTGGCAGCGTTGTGGAGATCAGTAGTGTGTCGACCACGGTAGCGTACCTTGTACTGAAACTTTCCAACAGATACACCCTGAAGGTAATACAGGTATATGCGCCGACCTCGACATACTCTGACGAGATAGCCGAGGCGCTGTACGAGGATATTGCGATTGCAATACATTGTAACGCCAAGGCCCACTACAACGTTGTTATGGGGGACTTCAATGCCAAAGTGGGAGTACAAGAACGCGGCGAAACGAAAATCGGTCCATACGACTTGGGGTGCCGAAATCACAGAGTCCAGATGCTGGTCAACTTCCTGGAGTCTGAAGGGCTCTTCTTGATGAATTCATTCTTCAAGAAGGGTCTCCACAGGAGGTGGACTTGGCGAAGCCCCGATTTTGCAATAAGCAACGAGATAGATTTTATCATTACGGATAGTAAGCATATATTTAGAGATGGCTCTGTGATCAACAGGTTTAATACTGGAAGCGATCACTGACTTCTTCGGAGCTCCCTAAATATTAACTTGAAAGCTGAAAGGACCCGGAAGATAAGGTCTATTCTCCGACCTACGCCACTCCAAATAGCCGAAACCGAAAAGTTCCAAATGGAACTTAAAAATCGATTCCACCTGCAAGAAACCACAGGTGATGTGGACAAAAGGACCGACACTGTGGTCAACATGCTAAGGAAAGTGTCTCAAAGGTTGTTCCCGAGAACGCAGAAAAAGGAGTCCAAACTCTCTGCCGAGACGCTCGGCAAAGGCGAGAAACTCCATCCGATCAGCTGTCTTCGTCAGAATGGAAAAGCCTAAACCAGCGTATTAGGAAGCTGATGCGGTACGACCTTCGTCGATCGAATACCCGAGCAATCTTGGACGCGATCGACCGCAACAAAGGGTCGAAAGTGTTTGCTCAGCAGCTTGGAAGGCCCCATCTGACGAAGCTGAAAGCGGATGGACGTGCCATCTCCTCTAAGCCTGAGATTCTCGCAGAGATCGACTCTTTTTATTCCACACGGATGACCAAGCCGACGGGACACAGCGATGGTGACCACAGAGCCCTGCTAACGCTTCACTATAGTGAGGACATTCCCGATGTCACAGAAAGCGAGATTAGGGCGGCTCTTGGGCAACTCCAACAAGGCACCCGGTGATGACGGAATTACAATGGAGCTTCTAAAATCCGGCGGGACTCCCATCCTAAAGGAATTGGCAGGTCTTTTTAATTCCGTCATACACCAGGGTATAACACCACAGGTTTGGAGCAGGAGTGCGGTGGCACTCTTTTTCAAAAAAGGTATGTAGCGAGCTATGCTCGGGGTATCTCTGAAAGATAAACTCAGGAATGAGTATATCCGCCAGAGAACTGGGGTAACCGACATAGCTCGCTGAAGTGGCAATGTGCTGGTCATGTCTGCCGAAGGACCGATGGTAGATGGAGTAAGAAGGTCATAGAGTGGAGACCGCGTCTTGGTAAACGTAGCGTAGGACGCCCACCAGCCCGTTGGTCAGACGACCTCAGAAAGACTGCGGGTAAAGACTGGATGCGGAAGGCAGAGAAACGCACACTGGGTCCAGCAGTGGACTGCAATTGGCTGATGATATTGATGATTAATAGAAGCGGAGCATATATGTAAATGTAGCAGTTGTAGCGGTCAGATAATATTTTTATGTATTATAATAAATTAGCTTTTGCCCGCAGCTTCAGTCGCGTTAAGAAGTATAGTTTTTGTGGCTTACCAAGTACCTTTTAACCCCTTTAGGGTGGAATATATCAAAATTCTTTCTTAAGAGATGCCTACGTCATACTAGCTTTAAGCATGCAAAGTCTCAGCCCGATCGGCTTAAAATTGACAAAGTTTCATACTAACTTTCATCCCCTATTTTATCCCTTTAGGGGTGAAATTGATTAAAATCCTTTTTTTGCTGATGCATCTATCGGCTTGCCAAGTTTCAGCCCGATACGTCCAGTGGTTTGGGCTGTGCGTTGATATATCACTATGTCAGTCAGTCACCTTTGAGTTATATATTTAGATATCTGGCTTTTCTATAGGTATAGTTCATGTAATATAATAATATGTGATAAATAGATACTGAACAAAATCAACATAGCTGTGGTTTAAAGCTATACGTAATAAATAATATATGTAACTGGAACACGTCCTTACTTAAGGTCCTAAAATAATACCCTTAAGGCATTACGTCAGCTATTACTATAGCTGGGTAGTGGATATATATAATACTGTATATATTTATAGTAGGTATTTCATGAATTGTCTAGTTGCAATATATCAAGCAGTCATAGTCTGCGGTTGACAGATATTTCATTTAGCACGTACCTGGAATTTAACTGAGATATTCAGTATGCAATTCCATTACGAATTGCAAATCCTACAAAGCTAAAATAATTCATAATATTATACAAACAAATTTGCTTTGACACTTGTAGAGTAACACTGCATAAATATTGCCGGAACACTTTATACAAAAAGTTTTTATGTAAAAAAGAAAAAAGAAACTCTATTTATTTTCGATTTGTCCATCAAAGCCCAAGGAAAATGAGTTTTTCGGCAACATCTACATGTACCTACAGACTTCAAAGGTCAGGTATGGTAGTGACGTTGAATAAATATATAAAAACTTATTGTTTGTCAGAAATGTATTAGGATTACGTATAACGGCGGAAATACTCTATAATCCGGCCGGCTCGCCCGGTGCAATAACATCACCTCTCAGAATATTATTGTAATGTGACTCTCAAACTCATACTCCGTCCGTTGAGAGACGCCCACCCTATTTCTGCCTGACTTCCCATGTCACTCTCTATCCTATTTAAAAGACTGGCACCGAAAGTATAACATTAAATTAAAACCTAATAAATTTAGTATTCTGTCGTGGTATATTTGATATTTTAATTGTACCTGGATACTTTTAAAGTTACTCAAAAGAAACATAATTTGTCCGCGTAGCCCGATAAATACCAACCGTAATTGTTGTTGAATTTGCCACTAGGAAATACGTGATTTGTATATAAACTGTGAAAGCAAGGCCTCATAAATTATGTGACGTCATTAATCTGCGCTTCAACATCCCTTTTTGTATACCAAATGAATCATATTTTATCAAAGCATAAACAAAATACTTACTAACCAATTTAAAGTTTGAAGAAAGCAGGCATGCAGCCTGCTTGGCTGTTTCTAGACTTGAACTTGCGATATAAGAGTATTAAAGACAATTTTGTTTGAGGAATATAAATGATACATATTTTACGGTAACTACCATGTGGGGTGGGCAGATAGAATAGAGCGTCATAAGGCACGATTCTTACACATCTCACTCGCTTCATTGCCTTTTATAACTCTTGTCTTAAACGCTCAACGGGTTTTAAGGCTTCCAACATTATCATCATACATAACTTCACGCCAAATCCCTTGCGGGGTAGGCAGGGAGAACAGAGCGCCATAAGGCACAATTCTTACACGCCTCACTCGCTTCGTTGACTTTCATAACTCTTTTCATGCACGCGCGTCGGTTTTTGAGGCTCTTAACATCACCTTCCTCCAGAACACGTTCTATTTGGTCATGGAATGTGTGTCTTGGCCGTCCTCGACTCCTACATTCATCCGCTTTTGCATTGTATATCTGCTTAGTCAGTCTTGCATCAACCATTCTTTCTACATGTCCGAACCATTGGAGCATGCCCTTTCTTACTTTTACACCGACACTCTCTTTCAAACCAACTTCCTTTCTTACAACCTTGTTTTCTACGCGGTCAGCGAGAGTCACTCCGCAGATTTTGCGTAGTGCCCTCATTTCTACCGCGTTTATTCTACTTTCATGCACACTCTGCCATACCCAGCTCTCGCTTCCATAAGTTAACGTTGGGATCAGGACTGCATTGTGGATTGCTAGCTGGGCTTTTCTGCTAATGTTTTTCGCGCCCAGGAATCTGCCCAACGCTCCATTTACGCTATTTCCTATCGCCACTCGTCTTTCTACATCCGCGGTGTACCTTCCATCTCTGCTAAAAGCGCATCCAAGGTATACAATTTCATTCACTTGTTTCAGCACTACATCATCAATCATTATCCTTGCATCTGTTCTGGATTCCTCCCTTTCAAACACCATAGTACGATATTAAATAAATTACTCGTATCTAAACAAGAAATCAAATAAAAAATCTCTTGAGCTATAATGTTCGTGATATTATACTCCCTAGACATTCAGAGAGTGAAAGTCAAAGAAGTTTTATTTTAAAAGTATTCACAGACACTTAAAAATAGTCAACAAATACAAATAATAAGCGAAACTAAGACAATAAGATTGTGATGATGAATTGGTTAGTGTGATTTAGGTGAGTCACGAATTGCTCTTATTGAGATGAAATGAGAATTAATTTATTAAATATAGTATAAACTCAATTAATTATGAAATGGTGGCATGCGGTGCGGGGATTGCATCTGTAATGAAATTATTAATGTATATATGGTCATTGGCCCCGCAAAACAGTGTTAATATTCGTGGATCTAGACCTTGAATATAGATAAAAAAAGATACATTCATACATAGCTTCACGACTTTTTCTACCTGAAGGTGTAGGCAGCGGCAGTTAAGCCTCGACTCTTTCCGAATCTTTACCTTGTGTCCCAAAAGGAATAAGTGGCGAATCTATTGACATACTCCGGGCACAAAGTTGTAAGTCATCGATATTTATCACACATAAAGATTTCATTAAATAAACAGAGAGAGTTAGATATTATTGTTTTTTTTTGACGTATCTTGCCTGAAAGGTATCGTTAAAGTAATATTATTATATAGTCGAATACATAGCATCCTTTTAAATGGCGCTTTTCGCGCTATGCGCGATTTTCGATTGAAATGTTAACGAATTCTTGGCCCACCCTGTACTAGTTGACCCGGCGAACTTTATTCCGTTACAAAAGTAATAAATAAGTAAATTATAAATTTATCACTTTATCGTTACTAGATTGTACACGAATTATAGATAAAAACACCCTGCTGATACCCTCAATCTATTAAAAAAACCCGCATCAAAATCCGATGCGTAATCTAAAAGACATATAAGCATTTCAGGGGACAGACAGCGGAAAGAGACTTTATATTATAATATGTAATGATTGTATGAAGTAATAATATTGTTGCGTGTAAATGATTCTAAAAAGATTGGTGGCCTACAAAGAGCGGGTGAGTTGCGTAAAGAGCTAAAGAGTCATCATGCGGCGCTCAATTCTGTCTGCCTATAGGAGAAAAGGCCTAGCGTACTGCCGAACTGCGTACTGTCTGAATTGCGTATAAAACGCACCCCCACACCACAAAGTAACTACTGACCTTCGTCAATTATTAATTTGTGTGGTTATTCTATGTTCGTTCATTGCTAAATGTTCTCGTCCATTTTAATAATATAATACCAACTATCTCAATTTATAATTTGTTTCATGTAACTTGTTGAGCTATCTTGTGTATTTTTAATTATCACCCATACTGATGTAGCGAATTTTGATCTATTATGTGTGTAATTATTATCTGATAAATGTCTCGGTGGTCTAGTGGTCGAGTATCCCGCTTTTGAATCCAGAGGTCGCCGGTTCGAATCCTCTCTCACACCAATAACTTTTCGAAATTAATGTCGAAAGTTATATGTGATATATATCGATGACTAAAAACATTATGCCCGTTATGGCAAGGTACGTTCGCCACCTATTCCATTTGGGACGTAAACATAACGGCGAGTCGTGGCTTAACAGCCACTGCCTCCACCTCACGTAGCAAAATGCGTCAAGTTATGTTATGTTATTATCTGATAATATTTTGGTTGGCAATTTTGTCTCGATCAAGTTGAATATACGAAGAAAATGTACACTTTTCTAAAATGTACTTAATCGGTGTTGTCTTTTTTAAAATAATAATTTATAGATCACTTAGCTATAACTCGACATGAATATTTTCCAACATCATCAAGGTAACTAAATTGTTATAAATGGCATTAAATTTCCGATATTATATTGCATCGAGTTAACGTTGAATGGATGAAGTGGCGACAGGTGACGGGAACAATTTGCGAGTCCCGAATGGCTCTCAAATTTTAGGGTAAAATATGTAAAACTATCAACATATCTATCATCATGTATGGATCAGAAAATATGGCTATGAAAGGGATGGATAAAAAAAAAAGAATAATACGGAGATGTGAATGTTTAGATGGTTGTGAAAATGTATAAAATACGGAATGAATATGTCAGGAGAAGCTTGCAAGTTACCTTTACTTGAGGAAATCGTCTTACGTTGTATGGACACGTACCGACGAGGGATGATACACATGTAAACTGATATAGTGAAAATAATGATAAATCTAAATGTGGAAGAAAAAAGGAGAAGACGGATACTTAAGAAAGCATGGATGGATTGTGTGAAAGATGATAATAATATGTGTTAAACGCTAAACCAAACACCACATAGTGTTAATACAACAGCACTATATTAAACTATGTTTCTGTATAGATGGCATCATTATCGTTCTGAATCGCGATATTAAGATTCTCAAGCCGTAGTATTAAGCTCTGGTTATGTTATCTTTTAATGAACAATTGCAAGTGGACAATACAAGCATTTTATTCGAGTGACATTTTTGGTTTTATTTATACGGTCACTCCCACCAGTGCAGCTTGTGTTGTTCCATTGGGCTCAGTACCAGGCAACTCTTGGTATTGAGAAGCAGAGCAACTTGCGTTGTTCCACCGGGTTTAGTACCAGGAAACTCTTGGTATTAAACAATATGATTAGAAAGGGTGTTGCTGTGGAAGAAGCGAACGATAGAGGGAAAAAGAAAAACGGCGAGTCGAGGCTTTAACAATCGCTGCCTACACCTTCAGGTAGGAAAAGGCCTGAAGAAAACGGTTAACGTGCGTTATTAAAATTTAGAGTTTATAATTTGGCGTCTTGATGGCCGGGTTTAGCATTTCGAATTGTTTGAGAGAGTTCAAATTCGGGTATTGTGGTGAAGTTAATTCTGGAAAGTAAATTGCACGATCACATCTTTCTGAATTGTTTTCGGAAGTTATCTTATAAGTTTACTAACTAATTACTTTGTTTTCAGCAGTGATAATAATATTGTTATTTATTTAAAATGGTTTGAAAAGAGTATATGGCACATGAGTTTCTTGCCCGATTCTTCTCGTGATAGCCCCTACACTCGGCATCGGGCCGCTCGTTGCGATTGCGTCCGTGTCTTTTTTGTTCCACGGAGGCACTTTCCATAAGCGCTCGTGTTTGTATTTAATTTTAAACATAAACATAATTTCACGCCTTTTTCTACCCGAAGGTGTAGGCAGCGGCCTCGCCTCGCCATTATGTTTACGTCACAAATGGAATAGGCGGCGAACTTATTGCCATACCGGGCACAAAGTTGTCAGTCATCGATATTTATCACACGTAACTTCCGAAAATTTCGAAAAGTCATTGGTGTGAGCCAGGATTTGAACCCACTACTTCTTGAATCAGAAGCGGGGTGCTAGCCACTGCGCAACCGAGACTTATTTATTTCTTTATATTTATTATTTAATTTTAAATTGTATATTATCTGTACTTGTTGACTATTTCTAAGTGTGTGTGAAGACCTATAAAAATAAAGTTATTTTGACTTTGACTGAAAATTTGAAAATTTGGGTACAGGTAAATTAGCTTGGAGAAATTTTTGCATATGTAGTAGTGTATGGTCACGTGGCACCTGCGGACAGCGTAAACTGGTTTATTCTGCTTTGTGCGTGTTTCCACTTTCCACTATCAAGTGACGATTTATTTGTTTGTTTTGTTTCGTAATTATTATGGTCAAAACTTTTTACCTATAGCTAAACTACTATCATCCTAAGAACGACACGATATTTTATTGTTTCACGGTAGTCGCCTTGTCGTTTGCTCAAGGACGTGAAATAGAATGAAATTTTTTTTTTATAATATCAAAACCTTTTTCTTTAAAATAAAAACTTGTTTTTATTGAAAACAAAAATCAGAGTGTTGCTAGGGATAAGTATAAAATTAAATAGTAATGTAAGGATATCGAAACATTTTTGTATAGGCCAGAACGATATAGTGGAAACGCGCTCTAAGATTTGAGTAATATACACACCACTACATATGCAAAAATTTCTCGAGACTAATTTACCTGTACCTACCTTTATATGCACTCTGAACTAGAAGTGCAAAACCGTCAGAAGGTACTGTATCTAATCTCAGATGAAAACTAACAGAAACTTAACTTAGCAGTAGACATAGAGTATAATAGATACATAGTATATACTCCATTGTGATAAACTCTATATAGGTACTTATCTATTATATATATTTTAGATGATCCTGTAAACTTTGTACTGGCATTAAATCTTTGAATTTCTTGACTCTTCTGTATTGTATTAACATAACTTCACGCCTTTTTCTACCCGAAGGTGTAGGCAGCAGCAGCTAGGCCGCGGCTCGCCATTATGTTTACGTCCCAAATGGAATAGGCGGCGAAACTATTGCCATACCAGGCACAAAGTTTTGACTCATCGATGTTTATTTATTTTATATATTTATTCTAGTATTATGCGTATTTATTATAAATGTGCCATCTCTTTTCTTAAATGACTCAATCTATTTGCCATAACTAAGTTAAAATCAGTTGTGTATTTTAAAGATCTAATCAAAAATACAATATACATATATACGAATAATTTCATTTTACAGAATACATCGCAAAGATCGAAAAACTCTTTTTTAAATATATTCTTATAATTAACGTCCTTGTATAAATAGATCAAGCGTAAGATATTTAATTTGAAAACAATAATCGAACTCTAAAAATCGTATGAAAATATATTATGCACATAACATACATAATTTCACGCGTTTTCCTACCCGAAGGTATAGGCGGTTGCTGTTAAGCCTCGTCTCGCCGTTATGTTTACGACTCAAATGGAATAGCTGACGAACCTATTGCCATACCAGGGACACAGTTTTTAGTAATCGATATTTATCACACATAACTATCGAAACTAATTTCGGGAAGTCTTTGGTGTGTTATGTAGTTTCGGAGATATTTCTAACATAATTCTGTAGTAAAATGTTGTCTATAACCTAAGTTCACCATATTGGCATATTGTGCATAATATCGCTGAAAATCGTGAGTGTGAAAATCATGTGTTACTAAATTTAAGGCGTATGTTAAAAGATGTCTCATCAGCAAAGCTTATTATAGTATCAACGATTTTTTGGAGGACGACAAAGTTTTTAAATAAACCGCTCATTACTTCTTACACTTGTAACAATTTGAATTGTTAGTGCATTTTGTTGTGTAAATGATAGTAATAAAAAAAAAAAACAAAAAAAAAACCTCCCTGAGTTTCTTGCCAATTCTTCTCAGTGCGAGAGTAATCGAATTGGCGGAAGTAAAAAAAAAAAAAAAAGTGACCTTCATAAGTGTCTGACAAGACCTAAACTGAATAAATGAGTTTTGATTTTGATTTTGATTTCATGTTAAAGGTTGCTTTATTTTATAAGTGATGCAGAAATAGAAATCCTAAAAAACAACAATCGCTTCAGCATTCATTGATCTAACAAATCTCCGTATTAGTTGATAGTTCCTCTCCGATATTTCCAATGTACAAACAAAACTTTGTCTACAATTTCAATATGGATATTTAATAGAAAGAATTTGGAGATCATGTCAAGAGCGTGCACGTCGCGATCCCTGCCGTCCCAGAGAACTCGAGGAGTTTTGGGAAACTGTTAGGGATATTCTGGATTTGGTTGAAGGAAATGAAAGGATAATTCAGTGAGACGGAATGATCAAAAGAGTATGATTGATCTGATTCTGGTAGAGCATATAAATACCTACAGAGGCCCCACTCTTGAAACAGACCACTACCTGATGGTAAGCCGCTTCGTGGGCCTATTCAAGAAGTGGAGGCACTGGCGAGTGCGTACCCATTTCGGAGAGCTTGAAAGAATAAAGTGTGAGAAATTAGAAGATGAAAGTGTACGGAGTATGTACGTAGACCTAGTCAGCGAAAGACTCAATGACACGAGTCTTTCTGACTTAGGTGTTGAAGAATGCTGGGAAAGAATGAAAGAAAGTATAGTGGATAGTGCAAAAGAAGTATGTGGTTGTGCAAAGAGAGATAAGATTCTGAGAGGTGATGCCTGGTGGGACTCGGATGTAAAATCCAGCGTCGAAAGAAAGAAACAAGATCTGCAAACACTAGTCACTATTATGAAAGATGATTGTTTGATGAAAGGCTTACAATTGAATGTGATGAAAACGAAAGTTATGGTGTTTGAAAGGGAGGAATGCAGAACGGATGCAAGGATAATGGTTGACGATGTAGTGCTGGAACAGGTGAATGAAATTGTATATCTTGGATGCGCTTTTAGCAGGGATTGAAGGTACACCGCTGATGTAGAAAGAAGAGTAGCGTTAGGAAATAAAATAAATGGGGCGTTGGGCAGATTCCTGGGTGCAAAAGATATTAGCAGAAAAGCCCAGCTAGCAATTCACAATGCAATACTGATCCCAATGCTAACTTATGGAAGCGAGAGCTGGGTATTGCGGAGCGTGCATGAAAGTACGATAAACGCGGTCGAAATGAGGGCATTGCGCAAAATCTGCGGAGTGACCCTCGCTGACCGCGTGGAAAACAAGGTTATAAGGAAGGAAGTCAGATTGAAAGAGAGTGTCGGTGTAAAAGTAAGAAAGGGCATGCTCCGATGGTATGTATGTATGTATGTATACATGTAGAAAGGATGGATGATACAAGATTGACTAAGCAGATATACAATGCAAAAGCGGATGGATGTAGGAGTCGAGGTCGGCCTAGACAAACATTCCATGACCAAATAGAACGTGTTCTGGAGGAAGGTGATGTTGGGAGCCTCAATAATGGACGCGCGTGCATGAAAAAAGTTATGAAAGTCAACGAAGCGAGTGATGTGTGCAAGAATCGTGCGTGTCTTATGGCGCTCCGTTCTCTCTGCCTACCCCGCAAGGGATTTGGCGTGAAGTTATGTATGTATGTATATTTAATAGAATAAAAAAATATCCAAAAACAATATTATATAAAAGATATATTTTGCATCTGCGTATAAATTTGATTTACAAACAAAGAGATTTGTTTTAACGTACATTAAAACAGAACTGTGAATCGGAACGTGGAGCCATTCTGTAAGGTCCGGTTTCACAGATGCGTAGGGATTGTGCTGTAATCCCACTGGGATGATGGGAAACGAAGCTTTCATCGATGCAAAGGAGCTTATATAAATGCATAATAGTATAATGGTTATTTACGTTTCGATATTATATTTAAATCTGGAAATATAGGTACAATTGAAAGCCTCCATAGTATATTCTCTTGTGATTTAACACAAAGTCATATTCTCGTAGATTACTTATTATATTGTAGAATAAATGTAAAATAATACATTAATAATACATAATAACAATATGAATAATAAGGTAAATTTGAAAATTAGCTATTTAATTTTATATTGAACTTTAATCAGCTGTCAGCCAGGGTTGATAAAAAGAATTATAAAAAGAAAATAGTGGAATTTTAAAGTTTAGCCTTATGACAATTCGTAATATTAAAATGGTGTTGATATCTGCATGTCAACTTCAGCCGCTGTGTCTCCATCAAAGGCAAATATTTAATAACAGAATCAATCTTTTAGGCTGAAAAGTTTTAAACTTCAGCCAAACTGTTATAACAAGTGGTTAATATTATGTATAGTTACGAAGTCGTCTTCCCTCATAAAAATAAATGTAGGTCATCTAGATAAACAGTATTGTTGGTGGTTTTAGATTTTCGTTTGCGTGTTATCCAAACTATTGAAAAAACAAACGTAGCCTATGTTTATGACTTAAGAAATTGTGTTCGTGCTCCTTATTTCAAAATTTATCAGAAACGGAATCTACGTTAGTTAGGTTTTGATTTTTTTTCATCCAGAAACCGAGCGATCTACCTACCATCCGACCGGCGTAATAACAAATTACAGTTTTGTTGGGCAATTACACTTACAAACAGACATATAAATTGTATATATCTATATATATCAAACAGATAATTGTATATGAATAATAGCTATAGTCATACAGGCTTGATTTAAATTTACATAACCAATTTAACCGATGCTGAAGTAAACATATTTCATGGATAGCTAGCTCCTGTCTATGCGCTGTCAATACTCGTGCGAGTATTGAGAATTGTACATATTGTTTGACAGCAAACATTGTTGCCGTCGTATAATAAATACTCGAGGGATACGTCACGTTGAAATTAGGTGAAACATCGCACGTGATCTCAGATGAGGTGAAACACGACCGAAAAAAAAACATTATTAAATATAATGTCAATATTTCATACTTTTATGTGCAAGTCGAGAAGTGCTAAATATACGGAGAGTATTATTATTATGAGTTAATAAAAATCAATCATATTTTTTATTAGGATAATAAAACATACCCACCTTTTTATAGGAGCAGGGGATAAACAGCATTTGGATATCTGCATATCTGAGATACGAATACGAAGGGGTGGGCATTTCATATTCTACTCTCTCACCGAATGAAACTTGGCATGAGCAACTTTACATTTTTTATTTCTTTGATCTATTTATACAGCGTACAGAATACTACTACTATTTGTTTGAGTACTTTTAGTACCTAACAACAAATAAAAAATAGCATTATATAATTAGTACTAAATATATTATTAAATGCATTTCTTCTGATCTGATAATTTCTTTCCTTTTGTTTGACAGTACTTTGAATGGCCAGTAGTTCGAGCTATTGATCCCGGGGAAGTAATCACGCTGTATCTGCTCTCTCGGGTGCGATGGGGCTCGCCTCGTATC
Organism: Euproctis similis; assembly: GCA_905147225.2. Classification (NCBI taxonomy): domain Eukaryota; kingdom Metazoa; phylum Arthropoda; class Insecta; order Lepidoptera; family Erebidae; genus Euproctis; species Euproctis similis. The sequence goes on from LR990107.1 coordinate 10,093,873, forward strand.
CTGGGCGTATACCGTCTTGGCCTGCAGATACTAGTCGCTGATGGTCAGCTCTCAATCACCGATACTCTCGTTGATGATAGAAACAAAGCTGTTCCGGTAAGTTTTAGTTTATTTTCTATTACTTGAACCTTGTTTTAAGATTTTCGTTCTTGAAGTTTTATCGGGGTAAATATCCAAAAATATTCTGAAGACCAATTATTTCATCCCGCGAACAATAAAACGTGGTGTAATAGTCGTTAAAATGATAATTGTTCGGTAGTAACAACTTGAAACAGTGATTAAAGGAGGACTAAAATCTAAACAGCTAGTAAATAACATGAATATAGAGTGATTGAAAGTAAAAAGAAGTTGGTACTGTTATAAGCAGGAGTAATTGCAAAATTACCCATTAAAATTTATAAAATAATTACCCAATTCCATAAAATAAAGACCGAATCACATAGTACGGACGGAACTAACGAGACTGGTTCGATCATAGTTTGTTAGAACGATATGTCTCATCTTAAAAAAGAGCCATTTAGATTTGGGTACGTACAACGAAATAAAATTATTATGCATTGCCCAATATAATATGATTATAAACCAAATGATATTTACGAAAAAGAGCAAGAAACCATTGGAATATCGTTTGACAGAAAACCAAGGTCGATATGTAATACACCTAAGCATAAATATGTAAACATTCACATGTCCCTGTAGGTACGGGACGTGAATACTTGAACATGAACATAGTAATATCTAAACATCACTAGCGGGAACTAACTAATGACAATAAAAGCATTGATACATAATGAATGTGTAAAAAGAATATTTGATGGCAATAGACGCTCATTCAATATTTGCTCGTTTCCAAATCTATACTAATAATATCAAGCTGAAGAGTTTGGCTGATTGTTTAAATTACGCATTAATCTTGGGAGTTAATAATCAGTACAGTGAATTCAGAGGTCGCGGGTTCGAATCCTGGCTCACACCAATGATTATTTTTATTTTTATTTAGCCCGTATATCATTATGGTATGATCAATATCAAATAATCAATCAATCGTTTTTTAGTGGTAAACGTTCATAATAGAGCAGTAAAAAGTTCATACCGTCAGCAAGTGCAAAGCAATCGACCTATTTTATCTACGTCACCTTTTATAGCCGAAGGATCTATATAAGTAGAGATTGAAGAGTAAGGTAAAAAAAATGTACAATTAGAATTTTCGATTTGAAAAGGCTTCAGACTTATGCGAGTTTTATAAGGAAATGTATTCGTGATACAGAGTACCTAAAGACTAATTTAATACAGTTCACACTGATGAATAGATAGAAACAAGGATTTGCCACTAAAATATCATTCACTCCAACAAATAAATCGGTATCTCCGGAAATTATTCGGACCAGAATTCAGATAACTACTAGTAACTAACTCTAATCATTATAGATATGCTAAAGTTGTTTTGTAAATAGAGTTTAACAATTTTACACTAATATCGTCCTATTAATTTTACGCACAGTTTTGTAACTAATAGTAATAATTTCTAAATTCTATATATATACTTATATATATATACATATACAGAAATATATATATATCATAACACACCGCTAATTAGAGAGATCCAACCAACATGTTACAACAAGCTTGTCGTTATTTCTACAAGGCTCGATACTACTTGTTGCGCCTTGGGAAATACGAAGTTCCATTTTAATTTATTTGCCTCGATTCCGTGCCACTGGCGGGCAGCAAACTTTTATTTCATTACCACCCTTGTCTGTTCAACGACAATGATTTCGCGGGGAACTTTAATAAAGGAAATAAACGACCATCTTATCTTGCTAAACTTAGAAATAATTATTATTTATAAAGCCAAGTTCAAGTTGAAATTTATAATTATGAATTTGGTCTCTAATGCACATGTCATTTTGTTTTTGTTTAATAAACAATAGATGTATGCAATACATACGTCAAGATTATATGTCTGAGTTGGGAACGAACAAGTATCCTGGTTGGTGACATGTATAAGCCTTGCATCTGTCACACCTAGAAGCTTCGCAATCTTGTGGCTATATTGCTTCAGAAATTATTCAATAACCTGAGCACCTCCGTTTCCGTATTTCTTAGACGCAAAATATAAAATCTATCGTCCGACTTATATTTCATACTTCCTCTTTGCACATTAATAGTTGATGACAACTCAATGTTCCATTTTAATTATTCCTATAATATAATTGACACTAGCAAGCGATATAGACATTATGTATTAGAAAGTAAAATATTTATTTTATAAGTGGACGATTCTGCTTTTGGAAGTGTTGACGACCAAACCTTAATTCGCGTATTAGCTATTTATTTGGTGTAAAAGGCCTTTTTGCTTAGATTTTTATGTCCGATTTGATTAAAATAGTGTGTTTTAAGTTGTGATAGTAATATTTGTGTTTTTTAGTAGCAGTTATCGGTAAGTTTTTATTTTCATATTTTTGACATAACGTCCATGCGTATTTGAGATTTTTCTCAAATATGCAATCTGATATTTGGGATGATGCGCTGGCTCGGCCGCCGCCTCCTGATCCTCCTGATCCTCCTGATCCCTCATTGATGGTGATTGGCGCGAGTTCATCGTGCACTGCTATGAAACGACGACTTGAGCCAAATGACAATAATCCTATTAAAAAACAAATTATATCCCCTGATTCAGCTACCCCTTCGATACAAACTGTTTATTCTGACCCATCATATACTGTAGGAGCTATCAATAACTATTCTAAATTAGACAAAGGCCCCTTTATAGTTCACGTATCTCGTTCTTCTCCTGATCCATCAGCTGGTACATCTATCCGTCCCATTAAATTTGGTCAATTTCTTGTCACCCACAAAGTGAAAAATGTTTGTGCAGATGGTATTAAGAGAGTCGGTCGAAACAAAATTTCAGTCCAGTTTAAATCTGCTGAAGATGCTAATGATTTTACTACATCTCCCATTCTATTACAGTGCAAATACACGGCTACCGTCCCTACTTATAATGTTACCAGGATGGGATTAGTCAGGCAGGTCCCCACTGATCTTTCCATGGAGGATTTTGTGAAAGATGTGAACCTTCCTACTGGCTGCGGCAAAATTTTAAAAGCTCGTAGGTTGAATTGAAAAAAAATAGATGAGGGTCAAGTTACTTGGGTCCCTACACAATCTGTGGTGGTTACCTTTCAAGGACAATCCCTACCGTCTCGAGTTTTTTTGTATTATACGTCTCTCCCTATTGAAATTTACCTTTATCCCACCATTCAATGTCATTCCTGTTCGAGATATGGTCACACTAAGGCCCAATGTAGGTCGAAACCCAGGTGCTTCCGCTGTGCTAAAGAACATCTTGGGGAAAGTTGTGAAGTCACTGAATCTAAATCCTCTTGCCTTTTTTGTTCTGGTCGGCATTTCGCCACGAGCAATGCCTGTCCGGAGCGTGAAAGACAGAGGTCAATAAAACTTGTAATGGCCCAAAACTCAATTTCATACGAAGAAGCCTCGTCACAATTCCCTGCTGCTTCTCGGCCTTTTTCTGAGGTAGTTAAAGATTTACCTACATTTTACCCCATCTCCAAAGCTCAGCAAGTTTCCAGGCCTGTTCATTCAACTCCTCAAAAATCCCGTTTACAAATGTCATCGCCCTCTTCTTCTCACTCTAGAATCCCAATGGGTAAATCATATGATAGAGTTGCTCATCAGCAAATTACCGCTCATCCCTCATCATCTATGCCAAACGGTTGTGCTTTAAACAACCACCAACTTCTTCCTCAAAGAGAAGATATTTTAGAAACTCTTTTATCTTTATTAATCGATTTTATTTCTTCAAATCCTCACAATTTACCGTCCAACGTTGCCTCAAAACTCACACATCTAGTATCCCTAACCTCTCAAAATGGATCCAGTGATCCTTCTACAATGGAATTGTCGGAGCGTGCGAAATAAAAAGCATGAACTGACACATTTAACCAACAATCTTTCTCCATCTGTCATTGCCGTCTCGGAGACATGGTTGAGGCCTGGATTCCGTTTTTGGCTTCCAGGTTACTCCTGCCTTCGGGATGATAATGTGGATGGCTATGGAGGTAGTGCTTTATTTATAAAACGCTCCCTTCCCTTCAATCAAATATTTCTTCCCTTTCATCCTCCAGGTTTCAATATCGTTGCTGTCAATTCTTTGGGAATATCTTATGTATCCATCTATATTCCACACGCTAATTCCGCTTTAATCCCTGATCTTCTTCACCTCCTTTCTTGTATTCCTTCCCCTATGGTAGTCATGGGGGATTTCAATGCCCATAATACTATATGGGGTCATAGCCATTCGGACCTCTTTGGCCATTCCATTATGGACGTAATTGACGATTCTCAATTATGCCTCCTCAATGATGGTTCGCCGACCCGCAGGGCTCTCCCCTCTCAAGATCCAAAAAGTGCAGTGGATCTTTCTCTTTGTTCTCCTTCTCTTTTCCTGAATATGACTTGGAAACTTCTTCCCCTTACTTACGGAAGTGATCATTTTCCTATTGTTCTATCCTTATCTCCTCACTGTCGTGTATCTCCTCCTAGAAATTCATCTCCTCTTCGTAGATATAGGCTCTCTAGTGCTGACTGGGAGTCCTACTCTGCAACCCTTGACAGACAGCTAGATTCTCTTCCTCGTAATATAAAAGAGTCCCCCTTTTCCTGCTATAATGCATATACCGAGTGTATAGTTTTTTCTGCCTCACTCCATGTCCCTCTTAAAAAGGTTGCTAGAGATTTCAAAGTCTCCCCCCCGTGGTGGGACTCTGATTGTACTGCGGCTGTTGCGGAGAGAAGGGAGGCCGAGAAGGCTTATAATCGGGCTATGTCTATAGAAAACTTCCTTAGATACAAACATGTTGCAGCTAAATTCACTAGGCTTGTTAAGAAAAAAAAACGCCTCGGTTGGATTAACTTCTGTAAATCTTTATCGCCTACAACTCCTTCTTCACTTATTTGGGATCAAATAAGACGATTTAGAGGTTCCTATAACATCCAAAATATTTCAGCCAACGACCCTTCAACTTGGATTGAGGCCTTTTTGGATAAACTTGCCCCTCCATCTGCTCCCTCCTTGGCGTCCTTGCCAACAGCTCCTATCTTTTTACCCTCTCGTGACGATTTTGATCATCCCTTTTCCTCTAGTGAACTCTCTCTCGCGCTTGACGGACTGACAGACACTTCTCCTGGTATAGATGGTATTCCTTACTCCTTTCTTGCAAAGTCATCCCCTAAGTCTAAAGATATATTCCTTTCCTTAATAAATTCTTTTTTTGATAATGGTGCTATCCCTAGTCAGTGGAAATCTCAAATTATTCTTCCAATTCATAAGCCCGGTAGAGATCCTCTCCAAGCAATTAGCTACAGACCTATAGCATTGTCTTCTACTTTAGCTAAGACAATGGAGCGGCTCATCAAACATCGTTTAGAATGGCTGATTGAAAGCAGGTGTTTATTAGCTAAATCTCAATTTGGTTTTAGAAAAGGAATGAGTACGTTGGACAATCTAAGCCTCCTTACTACAGAAATCCAAATTGCCTTTAAAGAAAAGAAATATTTAACGGCGGTTTTCTTAGATCTAACGTCAGCATATGATGATGTTCAGCTTCCGGTTCTCAGAAATAAACTTTCCCAGCTTAGAATTCCCGAGAAGTTGTCTAGATTTACTCTTAACTTGTTAGGGGAGAGATCAGTTGTAGTCAAGTCCAATTTTGGCAATCATCCTCGTAGGTTTATCTGGAAGGGCTTACCTCAAGGCTCAGTTCTTAGCCCTCTCCTATTTAATTTGTATTTACATGATCTTGAACTTGTTGTTAATTCATTCTGTCACATTCTTCAATACGCCGATGATCTTGTTCTTTACATAACGTCTTCTTCTATAGAGGATGCAACTGATCGCTTGAATAGGGCTCTCAGCTACATGAGTATCTGGTTAGCTAACCATGGCTTAAGCCTTTCTCCATCTAAAAGCTCAGTTGTAATTTTCACCAAAAAAAGAATTATTCCCCATATAACTATTTCAGTTGAGGGTGAGATAATACCACAATCAAATGTTGTTAAGTTCCTCGGTATATTATTGGATTCTAGAATGTCTGGTTCCCCTCACTTTTCTTCTTTAGTACAAAAATGTGAAAAGAACATAAATATTCTCCGCTGTCTTTCAGGAGTTTGGTGGGGATCTCATCCGTACTCTCAAAAGCTTCTGTACAATGCTATAATACGCAGTCAATTGGACTATGGTTCTTTTCTTCTTAACTTCTGTAATAAAACTAATCTTGTTAACCTCCTTAAACTCCAATCTAAATGTCTTCGAATTATCCTGGGAGCAATGAAATCCTCTCCCATCAATGCCATGCAAATTGAATGTGGTGAGCCTCCCCTGGATCTTCGACGACAATATCTCTCTGATCGTTTTCTTTTTAAATTAGTTCAAAACAAAAATCACCCACTTATTCCAAAATTATATTATCTATTAGAACTTTTTGGCAATTCTGAAAACAAATTACCTTGTCTTCTCCATAGTCTTAGAACTCTCATTCAACTCCCCAACCCTATAAACCAGTTTTCTATGAATCCAATATATCTTACTCCCTACGACGCGTTAACCCTCAATCCCCATATCATTCTTAATTTTGGAATAGTCAAAAATGCCCCTGGTGCCGTCTGCACCTTTCATGATAATTTTTTTCGTCACTTTTGTGGGTGGCATCAATTTTACACTGATGCATCAAAATTATCACCAGATAGCTCCGTAGGTGTATCTGTATGGATACCCTCTTCCAGAATTTCTCTTAATTATAGATGTCCTTCTTCTGCTACTGTTTTTACTGGCGAAGCTCTGGCAGTGTTGGAAGCTATCATTTTCATCAAATCGCATAACATTAATAATTCCATAATTTTTTCCGATTCTAAAAGCTGTCTTCAATCTATTCTCTCCAATCCTTTCCGTTCGAGATATCTTTCTCCCGTAATCCTTAAAATAAGACAAAATCTTCTGGAGTGCCATCAACTCAATATAAAAGTCGTACTTGCGTGGATCCCGGGTCACTCTGGAATCCCCGGTAACATTAATGCAGACTCTTGTGCCAGATTAGCGGTACAAAATGGCACTCTGGAACATTTTCAAACCTTTTCACAAGACCTATGTCTACTTGCTAAGTCCCTGCAGTATAAATCATGGACAGTTGCCTGGAACACATCAAAATTAATCAAAGGTAAGTATTACGCCGATGTCCAATCCGACATTCCCTCATCTCCATGGTTTTTTAGGTCCTGCAAAGCTGACAAACGTACAGTTTCCACTATTTGCCGCCTTAGACTTGGTCATTCCTGTACCCCTGTGTTTCTTGCTAAGCTCAGGATCAGGAATTCATCTCTTTGCGAATGTGGCCTGGATGAGGGAAATGTCAATCACATTTTTTTCTCATGTCCGAGATTGCGTCAATCCCTCTATGATGTCCTTCCCTCCGAAATTCCTCGTCCTACATCTATCAAATGCCTACTCTCTCTCATTTCTTTACCTTCAGTGCGGTTCATCTTATGTAAATTTGTTAAAAAAAACAATATTTTCTTGTAGACTGTAGTAGTAAATAATTATAATATTAATGTCGCTAGTTTTTAAATTCGTATTTTTGTTTTTATAAGAGTCTTGGTAGTTATCAGTAATAGTGTTTGTGTTTTTTTGTTTTAGGTAGAAAGTAGTTGATTGTTTAAATCATATAGGTCATAAAATACTCAATCGAAATTATGTTTATTTAATTTCTTTCTTCATTTGTTTCCTCTGGTTTATGACATCAATGCAACTAAGCCTGGCAGAATATAAATAACAACCAGTCATTATAAATACGCGCCAATTAAGGAGGACTCCGATTTCATTTACTACGCTGGTTGAAGAAATCCTGCGGTCATCATAACTGGCCAAATTCTCCTCCTTACCGTGCAAATTCTTCTGTCTGAAGCTTTTTTAAGTAGAAAGTGAATAGAGTGGCTAAGTCGCATTAGCTAGTATATGCGAAGCCAGTATCAAGAAGTGAAGTGAAGTTTATAAGTGGACGGATAAAATAAATGTTTTGTATATAATGGTTAATTTGAATTCAATTTTCAAGTTAAAAAAGTTTAAACAGACGCAATTATAGCTATACTATACTACAATACTAAAGGATACGCAATATCGCGGATTACTAACAGATTTAAATTTGACAAACCTATTTTTTTTTACCGAAAGCGCGTAAATAATACGGGAATAAATAAAATTATTATGGTGAATTTCTCTTTCGAATGTGTCACTTCGCGAGTCACCTGTCAAAAACAATCTGTAAATCTCATCTAATATTTTGACGTTGACAGTTCATGAACAGAAATAAAATCAATAGCGACTTTTTGCATTTTGTCTAAAGCCTCAAATCTTTATTAACAAGAATTACAATACAAATTAATGTCTCTTTATTTATAGATATTAGAATTGAATATAAAAAATTACTATAATACATACATAACTTCACGCCAACCGCCGTCTCGACTCCTACATCCATCCGCTTTTGCATTGTATATCTGCTTAGTCAGTCTTGCATCAACCATTCTTTCTACATGTCCGAACCATCGGAGCATGCCCTTTCTTACTTTTAAACCGACACTCTCTTTCAAACCAACTTCCTTCCGTACAACCTTGTTTTCTACGCGGTCAGCGAGAGTCACTTCGCAGATTTTGCGTAGTGCCCTCATTTCCACCGCGTTTATTCTACTTTCATGCACACTCTGCCATACCCAGCTCTCGCTTCCATAAGTTAGCGTTGGGATCAGGACTGCATTGTGGATTGCTAGCTGGGCTTTTCTGCTAATGTTTTTTGCGCCCAGGAATCTGCCCAACGCTCCATTTACGCTATTTCCTATCGCCACTCGTCTTTCTACATCCGCGGTGTGCCTTCCATCTCTGCTAAAAGCGCATCCAAGATATACAATTTCATTCACCTGTTCCAGCACTACATCATCAACTATTATCCTTGCATCAGTTCTGGATTCCTCCCTTTCAAACACCATAACTTTCGTTTTCTTTGAATTCAACTATAATAACTTATTAATTAAGACACATATCAACATTTTATGACGTACCGTAAAGCTATTCAAGTAATAATTAATTAACTTTTAATTCAACTACTCTGTTGACGTACTACGTTAGTTTACTAAATTTTGACAGTTGGTTAGTAAAATAATTCAATTAATATTATATGCCGAAAAATCTATGATTAAAAATGACATATTTACAATATAGTTTTAGCAATAAGTGATAGTCTTACTATGATTACGGAATTATTATAATATAAAAACAATATAGAAGATATACAGCGTCTAAAACATTTATATCAAACATAAAATGTTTAATATAAATAAAAAAATTAAAGTACCCATGAGCAGTATTGTATTTTTACAGAAGGAAAAGAATAGCTAATTAAAAAAAAAATAAAAAGGGACCAGGTCCTTCCTTGTTTGCCGATTTGCGAATGTGATTTGAAATAAAATCTATTTTTTTTACTGACCGTTTTTTGTGTACGGACGGACTGTAGAAATTTCCAGCAGAAATATACAAAAATATATGTACTCGTATTGAACACGTTTCAAATTAACATCGTTATATTGTTTTTCATTTGTCAGAATTAAAAAAAGAAATAAAAAATGTAGCGTATGTAGCGTAGCGGGCATATTTTTTTCTGCAGGAAGACTTGCTTTTCGAGATTTTCCGCTTTTAACAATCGAAAAGTTTGTATTAGAAGTGTTTCACCAATTTATTCGATTAAGGTAGGCAGAGGCACTATCGAGATGATTGAAATACTTGGTGTCAAAAATAATAAATATCAATATGTGACGAGGATTTCATATTTATCTTACAGGGCTCGTGTATAGATTCGAGTTCAGAATTAAAAACATTCAGACTTTAGTACCAAGTCTAAATTAAAAAAAAAAGAAACAATTATAGCAAACATTTATTTATATTATTAATATAGGTGATCGATTTCATACTTAATATACCATAAGCAATGTGGACCAACCAGTTCACTGGTCCTACCAAGTTGCCCTTCAAGGGGACTACTTGGAATACCTTTTCTATGGCATTTCTTTACATAAATAGTCTATAATAAAGTATCAAGTAGAATTCGTCGAATGTTCGACTATTACAAAAGCAAATATTTGTTACAACATTAATAGGAAGATATTGTCTTTGTCAACAGCTATTTATCGATAAAAAGGATCTATATATGGCAAATATATTCATTCTTCAAATGCCTTTTTTATAGTATTGGGAGGATACCTCTCTCACCGAGCGAAACACGGCAAGAGCCACTTTACGTCGATATTTTGAGAGGTCGTATTTCTCCGGTCGTGCCGGCCCATTCATGCAGCGAACTGCGTGGCTCGACCACTGTGAAGAGAGCCTTTTAAGAGAACAGCTTTTGTTTCAGGCGTTCGTAGATATGGATGTATTCTACACAGCGCCACCAGAACCTGACGTACCACTCAAAGATGAAGCATGTGCTGGCAGTGAGGTAGTTTTGTTCAAAGGGTCAACACACAGCGTCAATAACGAAGCCATACCTGGAGTCCATAAGAAGACTCCAGGCGCCCATGGGTCTACGTCATCGCTTCATGGGTCCACATCAGGATCAGCTCACGGTTCACTTGCCGGTACATCACCAAAGAGTTCAGAAGAAAACATGTTGGTCGATGTTGAGCGAAACATCGCCACCCTTGAACAATCGATTCGAAACAAAGAAACTGTTGTTGATATGGAGTTTTCAGAAGAAACTCGTACTCACAAGTTGAAAAACGTTGGAAAACGCTTTTTAAGGTATAACTTTTCATTAGGCGCAAAGTTTATTAAAAGTTGTATTAAATTGTACAACAATTAAAATGGGAATCAATATACATTAGGAAGATTGTCTAAAAGAGTGTCCTTTATATTTCAAGTACATATTATTTTGAATATTTTTTTTTTAAGTTTAGTTATAAGTTATAACCTAATAAAACACAGGATAAAATATTTTGTGAGGGGCCAGGTCAGGAGTGGTCACAACCGACGAGCATGTATGAACGCGATAATGAGAGTGGAGGAAGCAAGAAACGTATGTCAGGATCGTAGCAAGTGGAAAGAATTAGGCTCTGCCTACCCCCATGGGAAAAAGGCGTGATTGTATGTATGTATGTATGTAAAATATTACCCGGTGTTATATACGATAACTTTTGCCGACTTGCGATTAAAATTTGTATGTAAAAATTGTGCGGGAATGACTGACAAAGACTGTATCATGTGTTATTTATTTATTTATTCTATTAGTTACAAGATACATTGTATACATTAGGTCCCATCATATCCCACAAAACTGCACAAACAATTTATCTGTGGGATCCTTATTTGATTTTAAAGACATTATTCATTGATTATTCACAAATTATAGACACATTTCAATTTCATTATCAATTCATTAAATGTTTTATAAATTTTTATTTTTTATTTTATTTATTCATTCTTTGACTGAAGCCTTTGTGAAAAGTCCAAATAATGTGCTACAACACAAAACAATAAATACCCGCCAGTTCACTATATCCTGTGGTATTTTGGAGTATACTTTTGAAAAGAAATTGATACTTTTCGTTTGTCGCTATAATGTTTACTTACTCCTAAAACCTGTGTAAGAAAAAAGATGAAGACAATTCCTAATTGTCCTGATATTTAGATTGCATTCAGTAAATTTTCACTACTGCTTTTTACTACAAAAACATGTTACTAATGCATACTCCAATTAGTTAACGATTTTTTAAGAGTGAATTGTCGTGAATAGTTTGAACTACGTGTAATATTTTTGGGAGGAGATACTCAGAAGACATCACAAATTAGTCCACCTAGCGCTATGCATCAGGCGTTAGATGACCAATTTAACAAAAGAAGAAACTCTACAAGATTGTTTTTTTATACGTCACGTTGTAAGTTAAAGCCAAGATTTGTGTTGAAAAAAATTACTCAACAATATCTTTAAATAAAAACTTATTTAAAGATTGTTGAGTAAACTTACGTTTTGTGATGAAAATTTAATCTCACCTACGCACTTGCGTAGGTGCGTTTAAAAACGTCTTCATTTAAGTTTAGACATCGCTTGTGGTACGCAAAGAGAGACGATTATATTATCGCTTTTAGACCCTGAAGTGGAAGACTAACAAAAGTAAAAATCATCTCCAACTCCAAGGTGTCACTATATATCTGACTGGCTAGTGGCTAACACTACGCATGTCTTAACCAAAAAATAACTATTCCAATAGTTATTAGGTAAGTATTACTTGGTATATTTATATTTTTGTACTCAATCGCTGTCTGATTTCGAATCCGAAAAGGAAAACCTTACTCTATCACGTTTACAGATCAATGACTCTTTACATTAAAGCTTTTGAACAACTACCATCTTTTTGTTCATCACTCTTGAAAATGATCTCTGTAAAGAGTTCGAAACGTCGGGAAATAAATAAAAAGGAGTAATAAATAAACGCGAAATAATCCTAAAAAGTTGTTTGAATGTTATGAATGTGACTCGCGAAAATCTAAGAAATAAATGACTTTTTTCAGGAAGTTCCTTCTTGGGAGGCAATTACTGCTTCTCTGCGGGCTAAAGGCGGGATCAGTCATTCAACGTTGTAAATGACACTGCTGGGGATCTTTTAAGTTAACGCTAGATTTTAAAAGCTAATAACTAATAACGGCTGAAGAGAAGCAAGAAAAGTTCTTGTTGCGTGTGTGCAAGAACACAGAAAATTGTAAAGGGATAATAAGAAAACTTTTTAGAAAAGAAATTATGCTGGTCGATTACACTTATTTTATATTTTTAAATTACATTCATTTATATTCATAAATAAATGTTAATACTTGTTCTTTCTTATTAGAAGTTTTATTTAATCCATTAACTCCAACGTGGACTGAATTATTAGAACCAAGCTCAATTGTCTTAAACTTTTATGTCTATCGGCACAAGCTCGACTCAAGCTAAAAAGAGAAAACTTATTATTTAATCGTATCTCAGCATTTATAAAAAATATGTGGTATGCATTTAAGTTTATTTTTTGCGTATTATAGGGGACACCCTATTAGTTACCCTATAGGTACTTGTACCTAGTATGTATATAGGACACAGGTAGGTAGGTTTCAGCGCTAGCTATTAATATCATGCAAACCGATATTATATTATTATAATATATTCAATAACAAAAAGTTAGAATTTCTTTCGTTAAACACAATTTTTATAGATCCATATTTCGGTTCAATAGATTTATACTTGTGTAAAGAACCTCAAATACTTTTTTTTTCAATATATATTTTAACTACCTATAAAAATATGGGTACTTAAATCTAGATATATTACAGACGCGGCGTCACCCTCAGTGGTGGGGAAAAGGTCATGATAGAATTACCACCGGAGCACAAACGTACTTCGACCATGAAGACAGTCAAAACTTTGATGCGTCTAGGAAGATCCAAGTTCCGCGGAGGGAGTGGCGATGAAGAAATGGGATTGCTTGATACCCCGGGACCATCATCGGAGCCGGACCGCCCACTCAGTCAAACCTCCATGTCGTCCGATGAGATACTTGTCAACATACAATCGCCCACAGACACGCCGAAAATTAAGAAAATGTAAGTACATCATAATATTTTTATAAAATATATTAACACTTTAATACAGTGTTAATACAGCGCATGTAATATATAAGTACTTGGAATACCGGTGGTTAAGAAAATTAAGAAATTGCATACGTTATTTTAAATTACTTCAATAGAAGATGCGACTTCTCTCTTTGTGTGGTATTTATGTGGTAAAAAAACTGGTGAATTCTGGTACAAATGTATGTTCAGCATTATCTTTAATCTATTGAACCACTAACATCTGGTTACAAGGAACTGTTCTCACCTTAATAAAGTGTGCTAATTAATAACTCTTAAAGTTACGCTGAGCTAATGTAATATTCTTATTCCTGTGTTGTACGCGTGTATGAAATGAAAATAAAATATAAAATGAATGTAGCTATTGCGATGTTAATTTTATTAGTCGTATAAATGTATTAGGCATATTAAATAATAGGTAACTTTTTCATAAATGGCTGCCCCTGCGAATTATTCCTTTTTTTTAGAATACAGTAACATAATTACTTGACGTGTTAAGGAAACATACTTAGTATAAAAAATATAAATGTCATCAAAAAAGGGATTCAAACACCTTCAAGTTTCCAATTTGTTTTTTTGGCGTAGGCGTGCGGCGATAGAATCCGGCAGCCCAGCTGCATTGAAGGCGGCAGACTTTCAGGTGTGTGTGACGGTAATCGAGGCTCGTCAGCTCGCTGGTCTCAACATGGATCCAGTGGTCTGTGTTCAGGTTGGAGACGTGCGCAAATATACGAGTGTCAAGGAGAGCACCAACTGTCCTTATTATAACGAGGTATGTCGATCGAATTTTATGGATGTTTTTTTTTTCTACCCGAAGGTAAGGCTTTTTAGGTTGCTAAAATCTATTTCAAACACAGTCTCAATGTTATTGAATTAATATTGTCAGTCATCGATATTTATTAATTTCAGTTAACTTACGAAATAAATTCTATGAAGTCATGGGTCCAGATAGATCCTACGACTTCTTGATTCAGGGGTGGGGTGCTCGACCACAGTGTACCGAAACGACAAAACATGATTGTATTCTTATTATTTTTTATGGGACTGGTGGCAAACAAGGAAGCAGATCACCTGGTGGTAAGCGCCGCCTATAGATAACAGTGGCGCGCATAGTGTTAAAGTTGCGATGGCGACTTCGGGATGGGATTGGGACGGGGATGGACAGTAGGAGGTAGGGGGCTCTGTATACCACTCTCACCGAACGCATCGCAGCATGAGCAACATTACGTTGACATCCTGAGAGATCGTAGTATTTCACCAGTTGAGCTGGCCCATTTATGCAGCGAACTGCGTGGCTCTATTAATTTAAATTGTAGTTTAGAGAAATGTTCACGTTTTAATTTAGTCGCATGTTTTACACATGCGAGCTTTTAAATATGTACGGAAACTGACAGAATGTATGATATCTTCTGTCTGTTACGTGCAGCC
Source organism: Euproctis similis (assembly GCA_905147225.2). Lineage (NCBI taxonomy): Eukaryota > Metazoa > Arthropoda > Insecta > Lepidoptera > Erebidae > Euproctis > Euproctis similis. The sequence goes on from LR990107.1 coordinate 10,109,024, forward strand.
GGAGATTGCAATGTTGAAATGACATTCTGTGACAGTTAAGTTACTGCGACAGAAATTGTTGAAAAGCGTATATTTGAAAAGGTATGGATAGTGCTATAATGGAATTGTTTATTACTGTATGATAATAATATTATTTGGAAAATTTAGTAGGTACTTAGAAGTAATAGAACGTGTTCTGGAGGAAGGTGATATTAGACTCAAAAATCGACGCGCGTGCATGATGTCAACGAAGCGAGTGAGGTGTGTAAGAATCGTGTCTTATGTCGCTCCGTTCTCTCTGCCTACCCGGCAAGGGATTTGGCGTGAAGTTATGTATGTATGTACTTAGAAGTGAACTTTGAGAGAATGATCGGGCGTCGGACGTTAGTGTTTGACGACAGCGTTTGACGCGTCTAAAGGTCCCGGACTGTTTGTAAATTAACGCCAAATTTTATTTTATTAGTTATCATTTATTTCGAGTTCTAAACTTATGTCGACTATAATGATTTTATTAATAGCGTATTAACCGTATCTTAGTAAGGAATTACTAGTAAAAATGCGAGTAACACTAGTATCTCATCAATAAAGCAATTGATAAGTTCCGCGATATAGGAAAACGCGTTATTTAGGTGGTCCAAATACCATTATAATATATCGCGATAAGGGCTAAACATAAATACACATATATAATGAAATAAATTATTTAAAAAAATACAATTTACAAACGTGTCATCATTATTTATTTCACTGTACAGAAATATGTGTGTGGAAAACACTCGCGCTGTATGGGGGGAATTTACATAAGTAATTCTGTGTATAAGGGGGATTAAAATGGCGTAAAATATGAAATCGCGTTATGAAGGAACCGCGTTATAGGGCGGATTACTGTGTTTGTAGGATACATACAAATGTAGACCGATATATTTTTGTTGTCGAAAAATAACAATCCATAGTTTAGTATTTAATACATATTATATATTTATTTACTGTATTTGTATACCACAATACCTGCTCTATAATACCTACGTTTTCTCTATCCGAACTTATGGATTATGTAAATATCCTACGTGGAATTCCCCTGTTTTATTCAAATAATGGCGTAGTTTTTATTTGGTCACGACGGAATATATATATTATTTATATATATAAAATATATATATATATATAATATGTATATTTATATATATAAGTGTGACTAAGGGCACTAAGGGGACTAAAGGCAAAAACCTCCCATGAAAGCACAAATGCAACGGCCCCCAGTTCCCGGTGGTCTCGCTATTCCCGGCCAAGGCAGCGGTCGTGGTAACGGTGGGACAGGGGGTGCGAAGAATCTCCGGGTTACGGCAGGCTGTCAACTTCAACTACGCGTGGCTACCTATAACGGACGCAGTCTTCGGCTGGACCAACACCTCACCGAACTCGAGGTAGAGCTGAGTTACTTGAACTGGCATATTCTGGGGCTATCTGAAGTCCGTCGAGAGGGGGAGGACACGATAACCCTACAGTCTGGTAACTTATTTTACTTTCGGGAAGGTGACCAGCTCTCCCAGGGGGGTGTTGGTTTCCTCGTTCACAAGGACCTCGTTAGCAGCGTTGTTGAGATCAGTAGTGTGTCGACCAGGGTAGCTTACCTTGTATTGAAGCTTACCAACAGATACACCCTGAAGGTAATACAGGTATATGCGCCGACCTCGACATACTCTGACGAGATTGCCGAGGCGATGTACGAAGATATTGCAAAAGCAATACATGGTACCGCCAAGGCAAATTACAACGTTGTTATGGGGGACTTCAATGCCAAAGTGGGAGTACAAGAACGCGGCGAAACGAAAATCGGTCCATATGGCTTGGGGTGCCGAAATCACAGGGGCCAGATGCTGGTCAACTTTCTGGAGTCTGAAGGGCTCTTCTTGATGAACTCATTCTTCAAGAAGGGTCTCCACAGGAGGTGGACCTGGCGAAGTCCCGATTCTGTGACAAGGAACGAGATAGATCTTATCATTACGGATAGTAAGCATATATTTAGAGATGTCTCTGTGATCAACAGGTTCAATACTGGAAGCGATCACCGACTTCTTCGGGGCTCTCTAAATATTAACTTGAAAGCTGAAAAGACTCGGAAGATAAGGTCTATTCTCCGACCTACGCCGCTCCAAATAGCCGAAACCGAAAAGTTCCAAATAGAACTTAAAAATCGATTCGACCTGCTGGAAACCACAGGTGATGTGAACGAAAAGATCAGCACTGTGGTCAACACGCTTAGGAAAGTGTCTCAAAGGTTGTTCCCGAGATCGCAGAAAAAGGAGTCCAAGCTCTCTGCCGAGACGCTCGAGCTGATGAGGCAAAGGCGAGAAACTCCATCCGACCAGCTGTCTTCGTCAGAATGGAGAAACCTAAACCAGCATATTAGAAAGCTGATGCGCAATCACACAGCGCCCTCTAGTTCCAAGCTAAGCAACTCAATGCTAATGTTATGGATTCTTTTGTAAATACATACTTATAATACATAAAAAACACCCAGACGCCACACAAATATTCATGTTTGTCACAAATATTTGTGCTCGGGTGGGAATTGAAAATCTCGCTCGCGTAAAATTCACAGTTTAGATATTCCCTGAAAACAACTAAACTATGCTTCAAAACAAAAAGTGTCGACTGAGGTGTAGGACGTAACAAAATTCCGGTCTAAAGTTTGTTGCCTGCATGGGTTAAACTATACAAAATCTGTATTTATCGATGTCTTTTTATCTTACCCCGAATTTCATCTTGGCCCCACTCACCATAGTTAATATCCGGCCACCAAATTTAAATTAAACAAACTTTTAAAGAGAAAATTCGAAAAAAAAAACTAAAGATTAATTTAAATCTATATCTACTAAGTATTTTTGCCGATTAACGATTTTCTTATAGGAAGAAATTATATTGGGGACTGCAGTTACATAGTTCCTGTATTCGTAGTTAGACGTTGTGAGCTTACAAAAGAACCTACAACGTTCGGTGCAGCTGAGCGAGCACAAATAAATTATACACGGAGCAAATGCCTTAGGTCGCTGACGAACCTGTGATGTCTGTATCAAAGAGAATGTAGGGAGGTAGGAAGATAGGAACGCTCCAATGCTTCGGATATATATATGTATAAATATAAGTGAGAGATGAAAGAATGACTCAACAGATATAACTGCACAATCTATTGGACTTATCTACGAATGCAGGAGAGTCATCAGATATTTGTAATTATATACATATATTCGGCAGTGTATACAACAAGCGAGTATAACAAGTGAAGTTATACCTGCATATATTTTAGATGTACTTAGTTATGTCATAAATATTGTAACAAAGAAAAAAAAAATTTTTAATTGCAAATATCATTTATTACTTTTACAGTGTGTTACTTACATAAATGTAAAACAATATAAAATATAAAAAGCTTATTCGAAGTGGTCTCCATTGGCTGCAATACAGGCCTTTAAACGTTGAGGCCAGCTATCAATAGAAACACGCACTCTTTCCATGGGAAAATTCTTCACTGCCAATCGTATGGATTGTTTTAGGGACTCTAAATTATTATGACGTTTAGAGCAAGCCGTACTCTCTAAAACTGACCACAAATCATAATCCAGTAGATTAAGATCGGGACTAGACGACGGCCAGTCTTCAGCTCTAATGAAGTCCGAAACGTTCGCTTCCAACCAAGATTGCGTGGACCGAGCTTTATGACCCGGTGCCGAGTCTTGCTGGAAGGACCATACTTCGATATTGAACGTGGTGTTGTTAAGGGGCTTGACTACCTTTTCAAGAATGGTATCTTGATACACTTGTGCCGATGTTTTGATACCTTTTTCACAAAAATATGGCTTAGTCACTCCTTCGTAGCTTACACCCCACCAAACCATCACTGAAGTCGGATAATGCCCACGTTGCACTCTGTCAACTAATTGGGAAGCTTCCTTAGAGCTTTGAACATAAATACGGTTATTTTGTTTGTTAAAATGTTGCTCAATTGTAAAAACTTTTTCGTCCGTAAACAATATTTTTCTGTGACCTCCCTTTGCGTACCGCTTCAGTAGTTGTTTAGATTTTAACACCCTATTCTTTTTTAAAATTATCAGTTAATAAATGACCAGTGCGCCTCTTATAGGCTGCAAGTCCTAAGTCATCTTTTAAAATACGCGACATTGTTCTAGGTGCTATCTTCATCTCCCGAGATAAAATCTTTTGCTTGCGGACAGGATTTCTTCGAATTCTTTCCCTTACTGCTTTGACCACCTTTTTCGTACGAACACTACGTGGACGGCCAGGTCTTTTTCTGTCACAAACAGAGGAGGTCTCATTGTACCTATTAATAGCCCGGTACACAAACATTTGTGTACCGGGTACACAAACAACCAAGTGTATGGAGAGTTTTAAAAATTGCATTTGGCTCCATACCTACTTTGTGTAATGCAATCACAGCGATTCGGTTCTCTTTATCACCCCACTCCATTTTAATATCGCAAAATATTGTACAATGTATTGGCGCCAAAACGAGAAAACACAATGAACAATCGTATAAAAATGACAGATTCAAAATTCAAATGTAATATTTTTTTATTTTTAGTTTTAACAGTATTTATGGCCAGACTAAGTATATAATATCTGCAATATTAATTTATTTATTATTTTTACGGTCCACGCCATTTAGAAATGGAGTTCAGTACTAAAGTTTTATTTAAATAACATTAAAGTTGAAGTATTATCTGGAGAGGATAAATAGGATGGTGTGGAGTGTATTTTAATCTAAGAAATGATCTATTTATATGAAAATTTTCATTCGATTTGGTTCAACTTGAAGATAGATCGTAGAAACATTATTCTGAATCAAGATTTAATTGGAATCTAATCGTGGTTCACACCAACGACTTTTACGGTAGTTATGTGTGATGAATATCGGTGACTGAGAACATTATGCCCGGTACATGGCAATAGGTTCCGTCACCTATTATTCCATTTGGGACGGCAAATTTCGGTGAGTCAACAGCCCTTGCCGACATCTTCGGGTGGAAAACAGTAAAACATAGAAAATAAACCAACTTTTAATAGTCTCTGTGGTCCAGTGGTCGCGCTCCCCGCTTCTGATTCAAAAGCCGTGGGATCGATTCCAAAGATTTCTCAGTTTTTTTTTTACGTTAGGTGTGATATATATCGGAAACTGACACATTTGTGCACGCTGTATGCCAATAGCCACCTATTCCAGCCCACATGTTCCATTTGGGACGTAATATAACGATACAGCTAGTCGAGGCTTTAACAGTCGCTGCGTACACCTTCGGGTAAATAAAGGCGTGAACCTATATTATTGTATATGTTATAAATATGTCCATTTCTTTTTTACAGTACTTCGTCTTCGATTTCCACATGCCACCCATAATGCTTTTCGACAAGATCATCACTTTATCTGTAAGTATAACTATGGATTTGATTAGGTATTTATTTATAATGTGTTAGAGAGCCTTCTGCGACATACGAAGTATTTATAAGCATATGCCATGCGAATTATAAATGCGAATATATAAAGGTATGTTTTAATTTATAATTTTATATCTGTGATATAGGAATGTAGGTATAATATGTTTAATAAATATGCAAAGAGGCATAGTACACATATTGCGAGAAGAATGATAAACTTGAATGTGAAGAATATAAGGCACATGTAGAGAGAAAATATGCGAAGATGAATTACTATGAATATATGTGTGGATTGTGTGAAATACGACATGATTATAAAAGAGTGTGGAAGAATTGAATGATAGGGACGTGCAGAAAAGAAAAACATGTCGTGCCGACCCCAAATAATTGGAACAGGGCAGGAAAATTATGTATTATAATACCTCCAAGTATGATGTTTATGTAGCAAAAGACAGCGCACATTAACTAGTATATATTATATAAAACATACCTACGTTAAACTACAAGTAAACACTAAGTGCAATTTCTGTAAAGTTATTCGTAGAATTATATAATGTTTTTATTCACAATTCACACAGCTTCGTCTAGTTTCTAGGAGCTTGGTAATATATAAGCTAGTGTTCTAGGACCAAAATAACACATATTTTATTATTTATAGTGCAAGTATTTATGCAGCCGCTATTGTAGCCCCTGCACTACCAAAGCTCCATTATCAATTGTTGTGATAAAGTCAAGACTTTTTCACTTAAATCCCTCACAATAGACGCGTTCAGTTTTAATATTTAATGTTAAAAGACAGGGTATTCATGAAATAATAAATATCTTTCGGAAAATTTCACCAACGAAAAGACTAAAAACATAATTAATATTAATGCACTCGTCGGTTGTGACGTGGAAAACAAAAGCGAATCACAATTCATTGTTATTTATGAGTTAACAAGCAACATCTGACTTTTAGCCCATTGTGCCCGAGGTCCTGAAGCCATTCAGTTAATATATTCTACAGGTACAGACGAAATAAAAACCATACTTAAAATAATAATGTTTAATTTACTAAATATGAATACAAGTATCAAACCTTGTTAAGCTATACTAATAATATTAATTTAATTATTTAGAAAAAAAGTGTCCAGAGTAGGTACTTCCGCGCGGATATAATTAAACATTGTAATTTTGAGCTACAAAATTTAACTTAACATGACTTTTTCACTGGAAGGTGTAGGCAGCGGCTGTCAAGCCTCGACTCGCCGATATGTTTACGTCCCTGATGGAATAGGTGGCGAACCTTTTGCCATACACCGTGCACAAACTTTTCGAAAAGCTATTGGTGTGAGCCAGATTTCGATTGAACCCACGAAATCGTGATTGAAAAGCGGGGTGCACGACCACTGGACCTGAAAATAAAAAATACTACCCTATATGTGTATTATTGTGTACCTATTAAATCAAATTGATAACACAAGAATATTAAATAGGTAATGGACATTATAAAATAATACAACAACAAGTAAATATTTCAGCTAATTTCACGACGCTCACACTGTTTATTTACTTCGCTGCATAGAAAGAATACCATTAATTTAATATTTTCATTATGGGTTGGCATAATGTTGTGTTGTTGACTCTTATAGCAAAGCAAGCAAACAACAATGAGACATTTAATTTAATTTAAACCAGAGTAGTACTGAGAATATTACTTTGAATTTAAGTACCTATTTCAATTTAAGTTCACATCATCTATCGTGTTATGACTTAAAAAAATATTTATTTATGGCTGAGAAAGTCAAAGTCAAAGAAGCTTTATTTTAGTAAGTCTTCACAGACACTTAAAAATAGTCCATGTACAAAAATTTTACTTATTATTTAAAATAATATTCTTAAACACGAGCGCTTGAGGAAAGTGCCTCCGCGATACGCGAAAACACGGACGCAATCGCTATGAGCGGCCCGATTCGGAGTGTATGGGCTATCATGAGAAGAATCCTATTTATTGTGCACAAATTCTGAACAAATCCCGATAAAATAATGTCCAAACAAAATTTTTCAAAGACGATATATATATTTATTGGAGGATTGATGCAAATAAACAATCTAATGTTTTTTTTGCAATTACAATCAGTAATAATATTTTCCAATACAATAAATATGTAGGAGATGCAAACTGCCTGAGCTGGAGTGATGTAGGGGCTGCCTGCGTTAGTTGTCAACTTAGTTTATGCCTAAAAATTTCATTCATTTCACATTAGCTGTATACAAGACAAATTAGATGAGCTTTCCCTTCGACATGTACAAAACTACTGCCGTATTTATATTAAGATACTAAAAGCAAGTTTATTGTAACTGACGTGCATGACAAAAAGTGGGTCACAATTGTGAACTAGTCCACTAATGACCTAGTGGCGTAATTAAAATTCAACTAGATCCCCAGTAAGCTTTCACGTCCGTTCATTGTGGATATCTCCTACATTTTATTTACACATTGCACATAATTTTAGTTTTTTTTGAAGTGAAAACTTCTTTAGAATCGTTGTGATTTCAATCCGGATGCAACGGAAATACGACAGGTAAGAGACACAAATACAAAAATGTGTAGGATGAAGCCAGGAAAGAATGAGACAGAAATATGCATACTATTTTGTTTTATATTATCGGTCACTCCTCTTTGTTTTTTGGAATTTCAGTTTCTACATTGACACACTGTATAGAAACAGTTTATAAAATTACAAAAACATCCTAAGGCTAAACTCAGCCTCGATGTCACGCACTTTATTGGTTGTTCGAAGTGGCGAATCCACTAGGCTACGGATGGTACTAGAAGTGATTGTCAATTACCCGTATATATAATAACTAACTACGAAAATTTCGGAATGCAATTTCATTTATTGAGTTGCCGTCTGTCTTTAAATATTTGACTTGTTTTTAAATATTTATGTCAGCCAGTGATTGATGAGCCAGTATTACTTTAGTTTGTTTTAAGTGAATAATACAAAAAATGTGTATTGGAGATATAAGTATATGCAATTAGTACAAAGAAAAATAACACATCAATATAAATAAATGAAACGTGACATTCCAAATTTAAAATATTTTTCTTTTTAAAACATTCTTAAAATAAGCTAGAATTCACATCAAAAGAGTATGTTTATATACATAACATGCAGTTAAATAATAACACACATAAATATGTGTGTTATTATTTAACTGCGTGTTTGTGAGTACTCTTATATCTTGTTGTGCTAAATAATACATTTTATAAGATGCCGAAAACTAATGCCGAAATGTGTCGTCAGTATCGACGCAAAAAAATGAAAATAAAATTAAAATGTAAAAAAATCCAGGAAAAAGTTCAACAGAACGTAGTCGCGAGTTTCGTGCGCGTAAAAAACAATTACTGAACAATCAAAATAGATGTTCAAATATAAATGTTAATGTGACTGATGTAATAAATGTAAATATTTTTTAATCCTGTTTTAAGTATAAACTAATATTTCAATGTTTTTCAATCAATAAATTTGATTTTTATTTTATACTGATCATGGATAATATTATAAATATATATATATATATATACTAGCTGACCCGGCAAACTTTGTTCCGCATCAAAAGTAATAGATGAGTATATGTCCCGATATGTTAATACTGCAATATCTTTCAAAATATTCGTTTAAATTGCATGCTATAAAGGGCCAGGATCATCTATATTAAATGCACAATCTATTTGAAACACTTAATTTGATGAAAATTAATGCTGTAATGTTTAAAATCGCTTCGTAAATTAGCCATTATTTCTCGTAAAAAGTAAAAAAATAAAAATTGTCATTGTGAGTTATCCCTGAGAGATAGATATATGCCCTCGGGGACTTTTCTGTAGACTTTCTGAAGGTGTTTAATAATGTAGCACATTGTTTTGATCTATCGCTTAGGGTTGAGACAGCGTTTGCAATTAAAGTGTTAAATCTTGAAAATTATCATTTTTTCTTTAGTACATCATATATGAATTATAGATCAAAACCACCCCCTTGACACCCTCTAACTATTTAAAAAAAACCGCATCAAAATCCGTTGCATAGTTTTAAAGATATACGCATATAAGGGGACAGACAGCGGAAAGTGACTTTGTTTTATACTATGGAATGATATATATCGATTTACTGAAGTTCCACTTCCATCGTGTGTGAATCGCACACACACCATTTTTTTTAATCTTACATAAAAGAGGAAAATAAAAAAGTATATTATCATTGTTGTGAGAAATTCTAGTAACAATTCATAAAATACACTTAGATAATGCCGCTGTCACATCGTACGGTGCCAACGGTGTGAATATATATAATAGTTAATTTGTTGTTAAGTTATAGTTGAAGTTCCTAATATTACTCGCTAAATTCGTCACCATTTTTATTAAGATATTTATATATTCGGGTTCGCCACCTATTACATTTGGGACCTAATATAGCGATTCGGCGTGTCAAGGTTTAATAGTCGCTGCCTGCACCATCGGAAAGAAAAGGGCGTTAAGTTATGTTATTTGTTCACTTGGCGGTAAAAGGTTTTCGTGATGTCTCGGAAAATTTAGTTGCTCAGGAGAAACTTAAATAGTATTGAAGGGCGTTTGACCATCCTGCATCGTCGGTTTTTCTTCCTGATTTATGCAAAGACTTCTGGCAAACAAGTAATGGTGTACCCATCGGAATGTACAGATCTACAATTTTCTAGTGATACACTAACTAGATGTAACCAAAAAAAAAACAGGCGACCATTCGTCTCAAAGTTTTTTTAACACCAACAACTTTGTTGAGTTCGGCTCATTTTGGAACTCCCAAACTGTTGACTGCTGCTTAGTTTCCGGATCATAAGCATAAATCCAAGATTTATCAACCATGTAGATATTATAGACAGCTTTCGACGCAACATGATCTTTTATTATACATTTTTTTTGCACTATCCACACAGCAGCACCTATCCAGACAGTAGATCCAAAACTAGGTAGTAGTTTTGGATCTGCTGTCTGGCTATGGGGGATCCAAAGAGAACAAACTTTTTTTGTAGTCCAATGTTCATGCAACATTTTATGAATACTCGTCTTACTAATGCCTTAACATGCCTCTATCTCTCGATATATAACATGTCGATCTTGCATGATTAATTCACGAACTGCGCCGATAATTTGTAGCTCTGCAACTGATTTAGGTCGACCATTTTTAATTTCGTTCGTAAGCATTTGACGTCCATGATTAAAATAATTACACACACACAGACACTCAAGTACACAATATACACAGTGGGTCTTTGAAGGTGCTTTATCTCCAAAGTCCACAGTTAAGACAATTGACAGCCGGATAACACCGACTGCATTCAACAGCAACAGAGTTTATTCCGTTCATATCATAATATTTATGTGGGGGCCAGTTCCAAAGTAGCCTTTGTAGATATGATGAAGATTAGCCATAAATAAAATTGTTACAGGTGCTGCAATCAAGAAATATTCTGCGCGCCAACAAATTGCTGGGTAATTTCAAGCTCGACGTGGCAACCGTGTGGAGTCAGCCTGGTGAGTAATTCTTCAAATGCTTTATATTAAAGTAACTAAATAGTCTCGGTGTTTCAGTGATCGAGCACCCCGCTACTGAATCAAGCAGTCGTGGATTCAAATTCGGACTGACACTAATAACTTTTCAAAGTTATGTATGATAAATATCGATGACTGACAACTTGCGCCCGGTGTAATGGCCATAGGTTCGCCACCTATTCCATTTGGGACGTAACATAACGATTCGGCGAGTCGAGGCTCAACAGTCGCTGCCTACACCTTCGGGTATTAAACGGCGAGATACAATTCTCGTAACAAAGCATATAATTTAAGCAAAATGTTTATAGCAAATTAAATATAGTAAGATCTGAAAATAATCTGAAAATAGTAATATCTGAAAATACACTCGAGAGCAATGAATCCGGGTCACTTAAAGAATCCTAAAAATCTCGGAAACTAAAAATGCTAGGTTAATGCAATAAATTGTATTTAATAGACAATGTAATACTCCTTAAATGAAGGTATTAAAACTTCTTAGTTATTGTAAAGTTATATCATAAAAAAATCAAATTTGAAAAAGGGCCACTTTCGAAGATGGAACTACGAAATTACAGCATTTGGTTTTGCTTTTGTTTGTAATCTGTCATTTATGTGGGTACATAAACCATGTTGATAGTGCTCTATATTCATTATTCAAGCTGAAATTATGTCGCTTACGCCTGAAGAATGCACCAGAATACTTACAATGCTGGAAACCGGCCGGAGTCAGCGCGATACAGCCAGGACTGTTGGTGTGTCGCTGTCAACAGTACAAAGAGTTCTCCGACGTTACGAAGAAACTGGTTCTAACCTACGCAGACCAGGAACGGGCAGAACCAGGTATACCACAGCACGAGAAGACCGATACTTGGTGAACACCATGCTTCGAAATCGCTTTCTCACAGGAACTGAACTCACCAATCAGTTTCGACGCCTCGGAGGAAGTAACCCAAGTGCATGGACAGTAAGACGTCGGCTTGCTGAATCTAACTTAAAACCCCTTAGACCTGCAAACGGCCCTAAACTGGAGCGTGGGCATCGTATTTCAAGACTAAGATATGCCCAGAGCCACGTAAATTGGAGTATTAAAGATTGGTCAAAAGTTATGTTCTCCGACGAATCAAAATTTATGCTCTACAAGCACGATGGAAGACACAGAGTGTATCGAAGACCAGGGGAAAGATTCAAGCAAGCATGCATCGAGGAAAAAGTAGCCTACGGTGGTGGGTCTGTACTTGTGTGGGCCGGAATTTCTTCTGAAAGTCGCACAGAGCTGGTGATCATAGAAAACGGCTCTTTAACTAGCGTAAGATATGTGGAAGAAATCCTCAATGATCACGTTGGTCCATTTATGGTCAATTTAGGTGAGGATGCTATATTTATGCATGACAATGCCCGACCTCATACAGGTAGGATTGTGACTGACTACCTTCAAGAGATGAACATTACTCGTATGGAGTGGCCAGCGCGCAGCCCGGATATCAACCCGATCGAGCATGCTTGGGACGAGCTAGGCAGATGCGTAAAACAACGAAACCCTCCCCCAATCACGCTTCGTGAGCTCAAAATTGCTCTCACAGAGGAATGGGAGAATATTCCCCAAAATCGTATAAGGAACTTGGTGTACAGCATGCCAAACCGCGTAAACGCAGTAATGGAAGCACGAGGAGGCAATACGAAGTATTAAAATTCAAGAAAATCGTAATAAAGTTCAAAAATTTCATGTTTCCTATTTTTGTTTTAAGGAGAGATCAGCAGATTTTTTCTTTATGTAATTTTGTGTTAATAAAATGTATGGTGACTCATATTTTTTTTACTTTCATTTAAGGAGTATTACATTGTCTATTAAATACAATTTATTGCATTAACCTATCATTTTTAGTTTCCGAGATTTTTAACATTCTTTAAGTGACCCGGATTCATTGCTCTCGAGAGTAATTAACAAAATATATACCTATAGGTTAATTGTTTTGTTTCTTCAACTTGAAATTTTAATTCCACGTTGTATTTGTGTAATGTCAGTGCGGAAGGTGCAAGCAGTGTAACTTGATACAGAAATATATGCCTTAAAAATAGGAACAGAAGTACTATAGTCGTTTAAAATACGGAAGAGGTGAAAAATATTCGTTTGCGTGATGTCTACCAAAATGGTGGCTGCTAAGGACGGCTTGTTTCAGCATATTATTTAACTGGAAATATTTTAAAGATATTCAAATAGTGAATTGAAATTATTCATTAATTATAATATAAATATTATAATTATCGCTTTATGCGTCGTAGCAGTAACGTACGTAATACTTTCCTCCTTGAATAATATTGATTTATAGTGAAAAATAGTGATCTAAGATTTCCAAACTTGCTGTAATTATTAACATTAAAGTGTAATAAAAATAGCTAAATAAATTACAAGTTGGAAAGTGAATATTTGCGACTTTAAAGCTAATTATCAAATCGCATTTAAAAGTTAACTACCATCTCACATCATTACATACCAGTTGAAAATTTAACCTAATTAATTATACGTTACGGTTCTGTCGTGCGGCTGCATTTAGCATCTACCTACAGTCGATCTCTGCTAAAATTAGTGTCTTGGGTCTATTCTGCCTACTTATAACATTGTTCACCATCATGAATACTCATAAATGCAATGCTTGCGAGGATCCTCTATCGGATGGAGTGCATTGTTCAAGATGTAACAGGGAACTGCACTTTCACTGTGCTGGTATTACGGAGGTGGGCTACCGTAAATTGGGGGAGCGGAAGCTTACCTGGCGATGCATAAAATGCAAACAATTAAGCAGTACTCTCTCACCCACCTGTGATCTGCAAGCTCTGCAATCAAAGCTGCCAAGTTTCGAATCTGACTCTGCGATCCTCCATGAAGCTCGAGCACTGTCCGGAAGATTGGCTCCCTTGGATAGTATTAAAGATGAAATCTCAGCACTGAGGAGTGAATTTTCTAACCTTAGGTCCTTCTTTAATGCGAAATTTGAAGATTTAATTAAGGACTTCGGCAGCAAAATAAGCAACATTGAGGAACGTGTGGTTAAGCTTGAAAAAACGCCGCTCCAGGTGAATCAGCTCCAAGTTCGCCTGGATAAATTAGATGTGGAAGATAACAGCAAAGAACAATTCCTGCGTATCAATAATGTCGAAATAAAGGGTATAACTCAAACAAATAACGAAAATTTATTCGAGATCATCGCAAAGATAGGTACAAAAATAAACTACCGAGTGACAAAAAACCAAATTAATTTTATAACTAGGGTACCTACCAGAGAAAAAGATGTTAAACCCATAATTATTGGCTTCTGTAACCGATACGTGAAAGAAGATTTTATTGCAGCCGCTAGGATCCAGTCAAAAATAGCACCTATTACGATTAGCCAGATTGGTCTATCAGGAAATAGAAAAATATATATTAATGACCACTTAACTGTTAAGAATAAACTCCTATTATCAAAAACCAAGAAGGCTGCATCAGAAAAGGATTTTCGCTACGTATGGGTGAAACACGCACAAATACACGTGCGGAAAATGGATACCTCTCCAATAATAATAATAAAATCAGACAAGGACTTATTAAAAATAGCATAAAGTACGCCTTAGGACCTCTGCTACTGATCACTAATTATATGTTATTAAAAAGTATTGTGCCGTATATTGTTGCAAACCTTGAGAACCACTATCTGGCTGTGCCATACTGTATGTATTCTATGTGTTCAGACTTTATCTTTCGACTGTTTCTTTATCAACTTTTCGTGTCTCCTTATATTTATTTCGCAGTATTATTAATAACATCACATAAAAATCTACGATTACCTTCATACTTATTTGTATACACTGTCGCGCCTTATAATTTACTCAAAACTTTTTCTATCTACCCTCTGAATTTGAATTTTAAAATATTGCAAAGTCATAACAATAGCCATTGTGAATTGTGTTTTGTTATGCGTTCGGTAATGTTTTGTGATGCATTTGTGAGTGAGTCTGCTACATTTTTTTATTATATTGTTATAGTTTCCATTAGAAATGGCTACACTTAGTATCTATTATCAAAATGTGCGTGGTCTGCGTACGAAGACGAGCACTGTATATCTTAATGTTTGTCTCAACTCTTATGACGTCGTTGTGTTTACGGAGACTTGGCTCGCGGATGATATCTATAGTGGTGAACTATTCGACAATCGATATTTGGTTTGGAGACGGGACCGTGAATATTCACGTACTGAGCAAACACGTGGAGGTGGCGTCTTGATTGCAGCGAGAAATGAACTCACAGTCACTGAGCGGAATGACTGGCGTAGTTCTGCCGAGGATATTTGGCTATCTCTAACTTTGAAGAAGTCGCGACCCTCGGTAAGTCATAATCTTCACATCTGTGTACTTTATCTCTGTGGGGAAAATCTGGGTAATTCCTATAATGCTCAGTTAATTAATTTTACTAATAACTTGAATGAATTAATACTTACTCATCCCCTGGATAAATTCATATTGGTAGGGGATTTCAATTTGGGAAATGACGTGAGTTGGTTTTGTAGGGTTCTGAAGGTTCGGAGCTAACTCCACAACTTCTATCCAACAAACAATCAATCAAATTATTGGATTTTTTTGACTGTGTCGCGTCTACTAATCTTTCCCAATATAACAGCGAACGTAATGTGAACGGCAGATTACTGGACCTAGTGTTCTCTAATGACGTAGTCAATGTGACCGAATCTCGTGATCCCTTATCGGTGCCTATAGACGCTCACCATAAACCTATAGTGATTCGGGCGGGCTTTGTTGAAACCCATCAACTCGGAAATAAATCAGTTAATAAATATATTTTCTCAAGAGATAACTACACGGCTATCACTTCAGAGTTGAATGAAACAAATTGGATAGAATTATTGAATGATAAATGTTTAGACACCGCTTTAATGAATTTTTACACTAAATTGTACGACTTGAGAGATAAATACATTCCCATAAAAGCAGTTAAACAATCCCTGTATTCGGCCTGGTATAGCACTGCACTTATAAAAATTCTTAAGGAAAAACATAAATATCACCGTAAATATAAAAAATATGGTAACAACTGCGATTATGATTCATTTTCTATATTACGCGGTAGGGCTGACGACTTGGAGAAAAAATGCTTTACATCATATATGGAAAAGATTGAGTCCTCTATAATCAAAAACCCAAAATTATTTTGGTCGTATTTAAAAAGTAAGAAAGACACCAGCTCGTTCCCCAAGACCATGTTCTATGGTGACGCGGCCGCCAGTACCGGTGAGGATATTAGTAACTTGTTTGTCAGTTATTTTCATTCCACTTTTCAGAAACCCAGCCGGGTGTCAGATGCTCCACGCACTGATGGTATCACCAGTGACAGTTCAGTCCATATTAGCTCAGTGCAGATAAAACGGTCTCGTGTCTTGACCCTCTTGAGAACCCTTGATCTAACTAAATCTGGTGGGCCCGACTTAATACCTCCCATCTACATTATTAAATGCGCAGATAGTCTTGTCATACCGATTTGTATCCTATTTAAACGTTCACTCTCTGAGGAAATCGTACCCAGGATATGGAAGGCAGCCTTTATTACTCCAGTACACAAGAATGGTGATAAATCTAATATTTCCAACTATCGTCCTATCTCCAAAATCTGTCTGTTTGCTAAAATTCTGGAACGTATAATTCACACTGACTTATATGCGTCGATGCACTGTATCTTGGATAACGAACAGCATGGATTTGTTAGGATACGGTCTACTACTTCGAACTTAATACTATCGCTTGATTACATATCCGCAGGTATGGAGCAGGGTGCTCAGGTCGATGTAATATACACCGATTATAGTAAATGTTTTGACCGTATCGATCATATGTTGCTCCTTGAAAAGCTGCTAGCCGCAGGGATACATGGTGACTTATATCGATGGTTTTGTTCTTATATTTCAAATCGGACACAGGCTGTCGGTCTCCTTGGATACACATCCAGATGGTGTAGTGTGCCGTCTGGTGTACCGCAGGGCTCCATTTTAGGACCTTTATTGTTCCTGTTATTCATTGCCGATATCCGACAGTGTTTTGAACATTCTTACATTCTACTTTTTACTGATGATATGAAGATACACAGAATCGTTAGGGATACCTATGATACAAACCGATTACAAGCCGATCTTCTTAGATTTGAGGCGTACTGTTACCGTCATAAACTGCAATTGAATGTGTCCAAATGCCACCATGTAACTTACTCGCGCCGGAAAACTATGATTCACTCTGAATATAAACTATGCAGCGAAGCGATCAGCAAGGTTAATAGTGTTATGGATCTGGGTATCGTCTTGGATAGCAAGTTGTTACTCGACCAACATATAGACCACATAATTAAAAAGGCTTCAAGGGCACTAGGGTTCATAATTAGACAATCTGCTCATTTTAATTCTCTGAAATCCATAAAGGTTTTATATTGTTCATTCGTGCGTAGCCACCTGGAGTACGCATCACAGGTTTGGAATCCTCAGTATGAGATCTACCGGTCTCGTATTGAGGGAGTTCAAAAAAAGTTTTTATGTTATCTAGATTTTAGGGCCCGACAGTGTTCAGAAGATTATAGCCATCGCTGTAAGAGGTATCACTTTTTGCCACTGCACTGTAGACGGCAGATAAATGATGTATGTTATTTAATGAAAATTGCGAATGGTTCAGTGGACAGCCCTGAGTTGTTGGCGAAAATAAACCTACGCACCAACAACCCCGCGTATCGGCCGCGTCCACTTTTGCATATACCTCTTGCAACGACAAACTATAGATGTAATTCATTTATGTTGAGAAGTTTACGTGTTTTTAATGAGATGTCTCGTGAAGTGGATATTGACCTATTTCGCACAAAGGTATGCACAGCCAGAGGGGTAATGACTGGACATGTTTTTCAGTTTTAGGCACAAGTGGATGGGCATTAGCATTTTATTGTGTACATGTGTGTAGGTGTGTGCGGCATGTATGTGTGTATATGTATGTATGTGTATAGATGTGTAAGTAAGTAACAATCGACATATACTTATCTGTTGAGACTTGTAATCGGCAATTTGTGTATCTACTTGTTCTAATATTATTTATATAATTAGTCTGTAAGTCTTCCGAATAAATAAATAAAAATAAAAAAAAAACATTTGTAAAATTGTTTCCTATTGTTTCCAATTTTACACATTTTATCTGTTGTGCAGTTAAAATGTGTAAAATTAAAATTATTGTGTTGCAAGTGCCAACGTAAACATTTCCGAAAACTGTTAACGTCAAGCAGGCGGCCAGTCATAAAAGCACAGCCAAACGATTTTACGTGTGGACCCCACTTGGAGTGGGATAAGGGTAGGAAAATGTTGACTTGTAGTGGAGTTCCATAAGTGGATTTGAAATGGAATCCAGGGCCAATCAATGCATACTCATATAAAATTATGAAAAATGTTTCAAAGAAAACTATGTATTCTTTTTAAT
This sequence comes from Euproctis similis, assembly GCA_905147225.2. Classification (NCBI taxonomy): domain Eukaryota; kingdom Metazoa; phylum Arthropoda; class Insecta; order Lepidoptera; family Erebidae; genus Euproctis; species Euproctis similis. The sequence goes on from LR990107.1 coordinate 10,127,505, forward strand.
TATTAAATAAATAAATCGGGTATAATATTTATTATTAATATTTTTATATAATATGCTAATAAAAACAGATTATAAATATATAAATATATTGACTGGCCCTGGATTTAGAGATTTTACAGTTTGTATGCCGTGCATTCCACTAATTAGCCTTATCTGTATAAGGCTATAATAACCTTTTTATTGTTATTTTACATTTTGATTCTGATTGATTAAAACAACTTTTAGGATTATATCACGTTTATTTATTACTTAATTATATTTGTTTCCCGACGTTTCGAACTCTTTACAGAGATCTTCTAGAAGATCTCTGTAAAGTACAGTACAGAGATCTTCTAGAAGATCTCTGTAAAAAGTTCGAAACGTCGGGAAATAAATATAAATAAGTAATAAATAAACGCGATATAATCCTAAAAGTTGTTTTAATCGATGAGTGAGATTCGCGAAAGTCTTAGAAATAAATATAATTTTGATTCTGTATTAAAATGTAAAATAACCGTAAAAAAGGTTATTGTAGTGCGATATTTGAAAAAATCTTTGTTACGTCTGCAATTATAATTCACCTCCTACCTTTGTTAAGTCGCATTATGTCTACTCTTTAAAAGCGTCACGTCACAATATATCACTTTCGTGTTTTTGTATTCAATTATTTTTAAAGTTTACACGAAAGTTTCTGGTTTTGGGGCTTAGCTTTGGATATAGATTATGTGTCTGATAGAAAACATTCAGTTGAATGATCCATAATTAATGTGACCCATAATATGTAAACGCGAAAGTAAAAATACTTTTGATACCTATATTGAAGTTTTAAAGTTACTACTTAATATAATTGATATGCAAGTTAAGTATAAGAAAAGTCCAAAAGAGAGCATAGGCCTAACATGAGATGCTCAAGTCTTTATAGCCGGAGGGATGATGTTGAAGCTAATATTCCTTTTATTGTTTTCAATTAATAGATAACGAATTCCCTTTTATAAATTCTTTATTGAAATACCATTCGTAATTTAGAACCACTTTAAATGTCCGTGTTCATTCATTCATTACTTCATTAGTTCGAGATTTACCGAAGGAAAAGCTGTGGATTTTATCAATTGGCTGTGTGTGATTATTTATGTAGGTTTGCCAATTAAAAATGGTTCAAATGAAATCAGCGAGAGGGAACCAATATCCTACAGCAGTGAGCTATATATCATTACATTCGCTAGTTCTCTAGTCATGGATTTAGCATAGACTGTAGTAGATGGCACAAGTCAGCAATAATTATCATAGGCAGCGCGACCGCGAGTAAGAGATTCTCAGGATGTATACAATTCAACACATAAACAATAATTATGTAAAAGTTGACACTTGGAAGCACTTTTTACGCACACATTGATAAGTCACTCACACATCAACAACCCATTTTTGTTCTCGTTGTTTGGGTGACTATTGTTCTTATATCTATGGGCTATTGAACTACTAGTTCATATTCCACTTCTAATTTCAAATTCAAATCCAACTATACATCAGTGTCCAGTTGAAAATTAACGATAAATACCGAACACTGACAAAATTATGCCCGAGACATTTCAATACGGCAAGGGAATTCGACGTGTCGAGGCATAATCGCCAATGCCTATGCCTTTGGGTATTAACCGCGTGAATTGTACGTGTACAGCGAGACTTACACGTTACAAAAGCCCACTAATTAAATCCCTCTGAGATCAAATAAGCTCGTTCCGCTTTCCAGGTATTTAAATATTAATGACTTATGTGAAATAAATCGTATACACAACACATATGTTATTTATTTGGATATCTCTTGTAATATTCTGTATCTTATAATACCTATCCGGGAAATACCGGGAGAGTGTTGATATGATTAAATCCAGGTGATCCGTTATCTATGATGATGTTTATTATCGATGACCTGCTAACCGTGTCATATGTGTGCAATGGGCTTGGTCGTACCACCGAGTCAAAACAACATTCGGCGATATGACACAATGCTGCATAATATGCATTTTCATATCATTTTTATTGAAATAACGACGATATTAGCGTTTTCTTTCTTAGAATATTTACAAGTGTAGACAATTTTATGAGAGTCTGATGACCGATAAAATTTTTCCCGACGTACAGAGGCAATAGGTATACGACGTCTCAAAGTCAAATTGCCTACACCTTCTGGAATTAAATGCGTAAAGTTACAATAAACAAAGTATTGGCGAAAGCGCAGTTATTATAATACGACGTGTTGCGTATGCAATCATTACATAGTGTAACAAAGTCGCCTTCAGGAGTTTGTCCCCTTATATGCTTATATTTTTGAAACTACGCAACGGATTTTGATGCGGGTTTTTTTTGAATGGATAGATAGTTTCAACGAGTTGGTTGTTTTTTATAATTAATATATAATGTAGTAATATATATATATATATATATATATAAATCCAAAATTTACTTCTTTATTACTTTTGATGCGGGACAAAGTTCGCCGGGTCAGCTAGTTTTAATATAAATGTGCTTCTATCACGACCCCTGTATATTCGTAACCTTGATGTGCAATTCCATTATTCCTCTCAGTCACTATTGATGGTATACCGATTAAAACATTAATCTTGATTGACGTCAACGAACGGACAAAGTTATTATTGAATTAGATTTCTGAATAACAGATTTTAGTAATAAATACCTATAGTAGTATACCTATATTTTACTTAACTTCACGCTAGGTCCTCTACTGGGTAGTCAGACATAAAAAAGCAAGCTATAAGGCACGATTCTCTTTTTTATGAGATAGGGAGGCAAACGAGCAAGTGGGTCACCTGATGGTAAGCAACTGGTGCGTTGCCGTCTTTTAAGGGAGTAAGAGGGAAAGGAAACGGAAAGGCGATTGGGCCTCCGGATATCTCTCACTGAACTAAACGCGACACGAGCCAATTTACGCCGATATTCCGAGGAGAGGTCGTGGTATTACACCGGTCGAGCTGGCCCATTCATGCAGCGAATTGCAAGACTCTACCACTGTCAAAACATACCTCACTCGTTTCTTCGACTCGCTTTTCGACATATGTCTGTAGTGTGTGTACATATAGCCATATGAATGTAGTAGTTATTTTAATGTTACAAACAGACACATTAATTTTATTTATATGTATAGAGAAAATAAACAACCATTATTTTGATCATACAACAAGCTTAAACTACAAAAGGCTTAAAAACGTCGTGTCTTCTGCTTACAATGTATATTTGCATTTATTCTAGTCATGATCTGCGTCGTCTGCTGATAAATTACAAACATCTTACACGTTGAATAGAAAGATAAGTAACGGATCAAAGGAAAGATAGAAAAAACTGTAACGAAATGAAACGAAATAAAAATAATCTCTCTGTGCCCACTACTAGGCTCCATAATTCTGCCCCATTCTGCCCCGTGGCGTGAGTGTCGTGTGCTACGCAGACGACACTCTGGTGGTCGCCACGGGGCCGGACTTCGAGCGTACGCTCAGGTTCGCCGAGCTGGGGGTGGCTATCGTCGTCAGACGGATCCGCGGGCTGGGCCTGGAGGTGGCGCCTCACAAAAGTGAAGCGCTATGGTTCCACCGCCTCACCAGAGGCAGGGAACCCCCGGCCTCGCGGATCCAGGTGGGTGACACGGCTGTCCCGGTGGGGCGGTACATGAAGTACCTCGGCCTCACGCTGGACAGCCGCTGGAGCTTCGAGGAGCACTTCGTACGGATGGTCCCCCGAGCGCGACGGGTGGCAGGCGCGCTTCATCGCCTGCTGCCCAACCTCGGGGGACCGGGGGAGGGAGTTCGCCGCCTCTACGGTGGCGTCGTGCGGTCCGTGGCCCTGTACGGGGCCCCCGTTTGGTCGCGAGACCTCGCGGGGGCCTCCCGCTCCAGGGCTCTGCTGAGGAGCCTGGAGCGGATCATGGCCATACGGGTCGTGCGGGGCTACCGTACCATCTCATACGAGGCGGCGACGGTCCTCGCGCGTTCACCCCCCTTCATCATCCTGGCCGGGATGTACGCAGCCGCGTACGATCTCGGCCGGGGAGGGGGGGACCCGGACGCGCGGGGACACGAAGTGCGGAGGCGGGAGGCCTTCCGGCGGGTCCTGGGGGACTGGCGCGACGCGCTGGTCCTCCAGGGCTCTGCGCGTTCACGCGCCGTCGGAGCCGTCCTGCCCCACCTCGAGGCCTGGGTGCTCCGTAAATGGGGCACTGTCACCTATAGGTTGACTCAGATACTCACCGGGCACGGGTGCTTCGGTGAGTATCTGAATCGAATAAAACGTGAAGAGACGGCGAGATGCCACCATTGCGCATCCGGCCTGGACTCGGCCCAGCACACGCTGGAGGTCTGCCCGGCGTGGGCGTCTGAGCGCCGAGTCCTGGTCGACGGGATCGGGCGAGACTTGTCCCCGCCGGCGTTGGTCGCGGCAATGTTGGCGGGCGAGGAGGAGTGGAGGGCTGTGGTCTCCTTCTGCGAAGCTGTGATGCTCCAGAAGGAGGCCGCCGAGCGGGGTCGGGAGAGAGCCGATCCCGCTCGAAGGCGACGGCAGCGAGCTCAGTGATCGCTGCCGCCGACGGGCCGCGAGGGCGCACACCCCGCGGGTGCGCCCGGGTCGCGGTCCGGGAAGGATGACCCGCCGATGCGGCCGGGGAGAGTCGTCGGGGGCGCCGCCGGCCGCGCGCCTCTTTACAGCGCGCGGTCGGGGCCGCCCCGCCCGGGGGAGCTTCCCGAAGCTCCCCGAGGATGAGCCCCCCCTCGTGACAGAGGGGGGGCGACGGCGGGGTGGACCAGAGGGCCGATGCACTGTCCTGGGCCACCCCAACGCCGGAGGAAGGCCGCCGCGAGGTTTTAGTGGGTAACCCTAGGATTGGATTGCAGTTTACTGTTTTGGGAGTCCCACACTACCCCCTGCCGTTAGACGTTGTGCATAAAGCAATTCCTCGCGTAAAAAAAAAGAAAAAAAAAAGGCTCCATAAAATATTTAACTCGTTCCCAGGTCAATGTATACACTTTTGCTTCTACAATAAAATTTCAAACGACGCGGTTGAATTATCCTAGGGTATATTTCAGAAATTGGTTAAAAGTAGGCTATATCAAAGGCTATACTATTGTATCTCAGATAATTCATCGTCATTACATAGTAGAATATAATATAACAAAGTCGCTTGCCGCTGTCTGTCCCCTTATATGCATAGATCTTTGAAAGTACGGAACGGATTTTGATGTTATTTTTTCAAGAGATAGATGGTATCAACAAGGTGGTTTTTATGTATAATTCATGTATACTGTGGCAAATGAAAAGTGATAATTTTAGAGATTTAGCACTTTAATTGCAAACGCTGGCTGAACCCTAGATAGATAGATCAAAACAATGTACTACATCAATATACACCTTCAAAAGTTCTACAAAACTGAAGCGATGGCATACGCGTATCTCTTAGGGATAACCTACAATGACCATTTTTGTTTATTTTCCAAGGCGAAACAAAGTTTGTTGGTTTAACTAGTAAATGATAAAACAGTTTGGAATTGAATTGCTCTACTTGTGATAACCACTTGTTCATTGTTTTCATTAGAGTAATATTATTAAACTGGGAATAGAAAAACGTCTGGCTTGAATTTTTTGCCAGGTTTTTCAAGACTGACGCCGGAACTGGCACTTAGATTCACTTTCACATTCAAGAGACAGTGATGAAAGAGAATCTAAGCTCCACGGTAGATATAAGTACTAATAATAGGTTGGGGAAAAAGTATTTTCGTATTTTTGTATGAAAAGTCAAGACATTTTTTTCAAAGTTTATTTACATTTATTTACAATATATATGTACCGTTTTGTTGAATAACTTTCTGCCATTTTGTGGGCAGAGACATTATCCCGTTACTGTAGAAACTTTGGGACTTCTGATCAAAAAAACGGGACAAATAGTTTTGGCAGTCCTCTCTTGAGGTCAACCTTACAGAAACTAAAGAATTCTGAATAGACCGAAACAGGTGAAATCTGAAGGCACAAGGTCAGGGCTATATGGTGGATGCACTAGGACCTCCCAGTCGAACTCTCTTAATTTTTGCTGAGTGGCTAAAGATGTGTGTGGTCTAGCGTTATCGTGATGAAAGACCACACCCTTCCTGTTGATCAATTCCGGCCGTTTTCTCTCGACTGCTTCCTTTAATCTCATCAGTTGCTGGCAGTAAAGATCAGAATCGATGGTTTTGCCGGACGGTAAAAGCTCATAATGAACAATGCCCTTCCAATCCCACCATACACACAGCATCACCTTATTTCGTGTTAGGCCAGGTTTGGCCACAGTCTGTGAAGCCTGGCCAACTTTCGACCACGACCTTTTTCGCACGTTCTTGTCGTACGTGATCCACTTTTCATCGCCAGTTATCAATCTCTTCAAAAACGGCTCGGTTTCATTACGTCTCAATAATGAATCGCAAATGAGTACACGGTTCATTAAGTTTCTTTGAGTGAGCTCGTGTGGCACCCAAATATCGAGCTTTTTTGTATAACCAGCTTTCTTCAAATGGGTCAAAACTGTTTTGTGGTCAATTCCCAGTTCTTCAGCTACATCGTAACTACTAATATGCCGATCTTGCTCCACTCTTTCAAAAATGGCGTCCATTTTATTCGTAACAGGGCGACCAGAGCGAGGTGCATCTTTAACATCAAAATTTCCGGACTGAAAACGTTTGAACCAAATTTGTGCTACTCTTACTGTCCATAAACATCACAAATATTTTTCACTGCTTGAGTTGCATTTTTGCCTTTTTTATAATAAAATTTTAAAATGTATCGAATTTCTTCATTAGATTCACTCATTTTTACGGAGAGAAAAACAAATGAAAAATAGCGGGAAACAACTTGTTTTTATTTTTTTCTTTTCTTTATAATGTAACCTTTTTAATGTTACCAAAACCAGCCAGACACAAATAGTACAGTCAAAGAAATTTTATAATAAGTTTATACCTACGTTATGCGAAAAGACTTTTTCCCCGACCTATTAGTTACGTATGACGATTCTAAGTGCTTTGTGAAATAAATAAAGGTATTTTGAATTTGTGTATTATATATTATATTATATTTACTTGTTATCAGATCGCCAGTTTTATCACAAATGGGCTCTGCTAACTGATCCCGATGATGTGGCTGCAGGAGCTAAGGGATATCTCAAGTGTGACATAAGCGTCATAGGCAAGGGAGATACAATTAAGATTCCACCAAAAAGTGAGAAAGATGAAGATGACATTGAAGCGTAAGTTTTTAGTTGTTATTGTATTTCTAAGTTAAATTAATTGATCAATATGAATAATTTTTTAAATAGATTATTTTGATTTAATTCTGGTTAAACGTAGAATTTCGAAAAACAAAGAACCGCAGATAACAAACGATAAGGTTTTAAATATAGCCAAAGACTCTTATAAGAATAAATTCTCGGTAATGCCATCTTGTATAAAATTAGGGCGATACTATTAGCAGATACACATTCCAATTTTTTATGCAGATTTATCATCATCATCAGCCTATTGCAGTCCACTGCTGGACATAGGCATCTCCCAATGTGCGCCACAACATCCGATTCTCTGCCTTCCGCATCCAGTCTTTTTCAGCAGCCTTTCTGAGGTCGTCTGACCATCGGGCTGGTGGGCGTCCTACGCTACGTTTGCCAAGACGCGGTCTCCACTCTATGACCTTCTTACTCCATCTACCGTCGGTCCTTCGGCAGATGTGACCAGCCCATTGCCACTTTAGCGAGCTTATTCTACGAGCTATGTCGGATACTCCAGTTCTCTGGCGGATATACTCATTCCTGAGTTTATCTTTCAAAGATACCACGAGCATAGCCCGCTCCATATCTCGCTGAGCGACTTTAAATTTGTGGACTAGCCCCACCGTGAGTGTCCACGTTTCGGTACCGTAGGTCATCACCGGTAAGACGCACTGGTCAAAGACTTTGGTCTTCAGACATTGCGGTATAGGCGAGCTGAAGACTCGACGCAGTTTGCCGAATGCAGCCCAACCAAGCTGAATCCTCCTTTCGGCCTCCTTCTCGAAGTTTCGTCTACCTAACTGGATGATTTGGCCTAGGTAGACGTATTTTTTTACGACTTCCAGATATTATGCCCGGCTTTTCATCCGGGCACGACATGTTCATTGAACATGACCTTGGTCTTGTCCAAGTTCATGCCCAAACCGACACGCCGGGAGGACTCGTCTAGGCTGCGCAGCATTCCGCTTAACTGTTCCAGTGACTCTGCCATTACAACGATGTCGTCGGCAAACCGAAGATGCGAGATGTACTCACCATTCACGTTGATACCCTGTCCAGTCCAATCCAGTGTCTTGAAAACGTCCTCCAGAGCATTGGTGAAGAGTTTGGGAGATATAACATCTCCCTGTCTTACACCACGATTCAGCTCGATGGAGTTCGTCGCCTGGTCCTGTATCTGGACAGCCATCGTGGCGGTGTCATACAAGCATCTCAGTACCTTGATATAACGCCAGTCAATCCGACATCGCTGCAGTGCATCCAGAACTGCCCAAGTTTCGATGGAGTCGAAGGCTTTTTCGTAGTCCACGAATGCCATACACAGTGGCTGATTGTACTCTTCGGTCTTCTGTACAATCTGCCGAACAGTATGGATGGACGGCCTGCTCCGGAGGCTGGAATTCGTCGAGTCTTGCAGCGAGACGATTCGTGACGACCCTCGAGAACAACTTGTAGATATGGCTCAAGAGTGAGATGGGTCTGTAATTCTTCAGTAAGGTTTTATCACCTTTTTTGAAGAACAACACCACCGCACTCCTGCTCCAAGCCTGTGGTGTTATGCCCTGGTGTATGACGGAAATAAAAAGGCTTGCTAATTCCTTTAGGATAGGACTCCCGCCGGCTTTTAGAAGCTCTGTAGTAATTCCGTCATCACCGGGTGCCTTGTTGTTCTGGAGTTGCCCGAGAGCCGCACTAATCTCGCTTTCTGTGACATCGGGAATGACCTCACTATAGTGACGCGTTAGCGGGGCTCTGTGGTCATCATCGATGTGTTTAGTTGGCTTGGTCATCCGTGTGGAATAAAGGAGCCCATAAAAAGATTCGATCTCTGCGAGAATCTCGGGCCTAGAGGTGACGATACGTCCATCCGCAGTTTTCAGCTTCGTCAGATGGGACCTTCCAAGCTGCTGAGCGAACACTTTCGACCCTTTGTTGCGATCGATCGCGTTCTCAATTGCTCGAGTATTCGATCGCCGAAGGTCGCGCCGCATCAGCTTTCTAATACGCTGGTTTAGGCTTTCCTATTCTGACGAAGACAGCTGATCGGATGGAGTTTCTCGCCTTTGCCTCATCAGCTCGAGTGTCTCAGCAGAGAGCTTGGACTCCTTTTTCTGCGATCTCGGGAACAGCCTTTGAGACACTTTCCTCAGCGTGTTGACCACAGTGTCGGCTCTTTCGTCCACGTTGCCTGTGGTTTCCAGCAGGTCGAATCGATTTTTAAGTTCCATTTGAAAATTTTTGGTTTCGGCTATTTGGAGTGGCGTAGGTCGGATAATAGACCTTATCTTCCGGGTCCATTCAGATTTTAAGTTAATATTTAGACAGCCTCGAAGAAGTCGGTGATCACTTCCAGTATTGAACCTGTTGATCACAGAGACATCTCTAAATATATGCTTACTATCCGTAATGATAAAATCTATCTCGTTCCTTGTCACCGAATCGGGGCTTCGCCAAGTCCACCTCCTGTGGAGACTTTTCTTGAAGAATGAATTCATCAAGAAAAGCCTTTCAGACTCCAGGAAGTTGACCAGCATCTGGCCCCTGTGATTCCTACACCCCAAGCCATATGGACCGATTTTCGTTTCGCCGCGTTCTTGTACTGCCACTTTGGCATTGAAGTCCCCCATAACAACGTTGTAGTGAGCCTTGGCAGATTTATGACTATGCCTAATTTATTTTACGCATCGTAAGAATTTTATTCTAACCTTTTGTTTTGCAATACTCTGAGCGGTTGTGATATTTCGTCGATCAAGCTGACCTGTTGGCTAGATTCAGCAAACTTCGTGGCTCTACTACTTTTGAAAATTAAGCCATTCAATTATTCTGTAAGATTTAGGAATACTATATCTACAGGAATTTGCTCCTTCCGGATGGAGTACCAATAGAACGCCAACGAGCCAAATTTATAGTACGCATACACAAGGCAGATGGCCTACCAAAGATGAACTATTCTCTGATCGCCAACATGAAGCGCGCCTTCACCGGCGAGAGTCATGACCTCGTGGATCCTTACGTACAAGTGTGCTTCGCAGGAATGACTGTAAGTAGCATAAAACATCGGTAAAAAGATATATTCCTTTTGTTTTCAAAGTTTATTTGACCCATTTCTTGTTCATATGTTCTTTCTTACAGATAATTCTCTGGTTAATAAAACATATTGAATTATTAAATCCACAACAAACTCCGGAAACATTGTTTTATTTGTTATATACAATATACCCAATACATAAGATTCGCGTAAAGATAGAAAACTTATTTATACTGAAGTTAGTAATAATTTTTCATGGCCTCGTTTTCCATACAAGTTGAAAGATGGGGACTTCTTTAATAAAACCATGCATTTTATACCACAAATATTATTTTCAATAATTTAAATAATTATCACCCTCGGAACCCTCGGTTAGTAATGAGTTTTTAAGAACCTCTGTTAGCTACCCTAATCGAAAATTTCGTATAGTATATTGTTGGGCGTCTCACCGAAATGAAGCTATTCATGAAGATTCAGCTTGATAGTAATCACTTAAAAACATGTTCTAGGGCTCCTGTAATATAAATTATTTACGGGATTTGGAAATTAATTCATAGGTAGTATTTATGTAATTACTTAATGCTTTGCGTGTTAAATACGTTTATGTATAGTGTGTGATTCATGATGTACCTACCTATATGTGACGAATATAAATGAAAATGAAATTATGAATGAACACCTGCACGCCATGTACCTTGCAGTATAGGTAGAAAGATCTGTCACAAGACAGGTTACTCTTACACATTTCAGTCGCTTCTTTGGTGTTTTAGTAGTTTTTAAACTTCTTGGGCTTTTATTATCAGCATTTCTCATGATAATTCCTTTTCAGGGTAGCACATCGGTACGCAAAAATGCATACAATCCTGTTTGGAATGAACAAATAATGTTCACGGAGATGTTCCCGCCTCTTTGTCAGCGTCTGAAGATTCAACTCCGCGACAGAGATCCAGTACATCCTAACATAATCGGAACTCACTTCATTGATCTTAAATCGATATCTAACGACGGGGAAAGAGGTAAAAGAGGCTTAGGTGAGCCGCTCAAGATGTTGAATGTCTTATATGGATGGAACTGCGTGTGAATGTTTAACTCTGATTGATGCATATCGTGTTGAAGTTACCATTGCCTATTAGGCAATCGATATTAAATATAAATGCTTTAAATAATTAATCGTATGTAGGTTACCTACCGCCACATTATTCGCCATTGTCTGAATTCTTTATTTATATAATGATCTTTTTTATGGGTTTTATCTAAATCCTAATCTAATTGTGTAGGCACTAGCACTTTTTACGAGAGGCATTTTATATTTTTTATTTCCTAATTGTTCCACCATTGATTAAAAATATCTTTTAATTTTATTTATAGTTCTTATTATTCACATAAATGCTTACTTTTTATTTTAATCTCAACCACTTATTTGAAATTTGATTTGTCTAACGCTAAATCACTCGTATTTCAGGTTTTCTGCCGACATTCGGGCCTGCTTATGTATACCTCTATGGTTCTACTCGAGATTTCAGTTTGTTAGATCAACATGCCAACCTCAATATGGGCATGGGGGAAGGAGTTTCGTACCGAGGCCGGTGAGTTTAGACTAAATCTTATAAAACGAATTATAAGGAAAACTTCACTAAAAAATTTGGCGAAATTTTTGACGCAGCCTACACTTTCAGGTTGAAATAATAGGTAGCGTAAAGTTATAACTAAATACGGAGCGCTGTAGTACAGCGTACAGGAGCCCAATTGCCCCCCTCACTGTAATCACCTACTTGAAGTCATCAAAGACACATAAAAACTTGTTTCAAGTACACATCAAGTTACATTCTTTTAACCGAACTTTCATCAAGTATCTACAATTGATATTTGACTTTGTTCAAGTCCGTTTCTCCCCGATTTTATTTTATGTACCTTTTTTAGGAAACACCGAGTTACTGTAAGTAGTTGTAGCTGTAATACTTAAGTTTGAATTTTATTATTTCAGAATTTTAATCTCAATTCGTACTGAGATAATCGACAGTATCGAGAGTCCTGCATCTGAAGTTGAAATAGAATCGATCCCACCTATTACTGAGAACAGTTTTGGAAAGAACGAGGAGTTCTTTTTGTTTGGTGCCGTTTTCGAGGCGAACATGATTGACAAACGTCTTACAGATAAACCTTTACAGTTTGAACTGAGTATTGGTAATTCTGGAAACGCACTGGATGGTCACCAAGAATCTGTTAGACGAGCATCCGACCTGGATTGTAATCTTGGTATGTAAATTGGATCTACTCTTTTTGATATTATACAGAACATAGTTTCAAGCGATATTCAGCTTCTGCAATATCATTTTCCATTTAGATGAGGTCAACGCTGACACGGGCTATTGGCAGAGTACAACTCAGCCATTTAAAGCCACATCTTCGGACAAGAATTACTACTATTTGCCATACTGGGATAGTAAGCAGTGCATGCATGTACGCAGCATATGGCCTGACCATCGTCGTCGCATGTACAACTCAAACCTCATCGCTAACATCATAGAAAAATTCGTAAGTCACCTCATTCTGCGGTTACAATTTGCTTACTAATTTGATTATTTAATCGCGCTTGGCTCAGTAAAAAACATCATAAATATATGATTTACAGAATACAATAGAAATAATGAAGAAACGAAATTGGAGCCGTGTCCCCAATAAAGATTTAGGATCAATCTTTCCAATTATTATTTTGTAAATATTTGATTATGTTAACCAATAACTCAACGGATACATAAACTTCTATTTCATTTGGCTTTATTAATTGTATTAGAAAATAAACTAAGTAAACTAGATCTATGATTTCGAATTATGCTGTTAGTACACAACGTGTCATATACATAATTTTGCTTTTCAAAAATAATATAATCAGAACAGGTATTCGAGAAATACATGTAGATATCATTTATCGAACATATGTCATTTAATGTCTTGAAGGCCTGAGGTTTTACCACGGGTTTTACTATTTGTAAATTTCTGGGTACGACTAAATGTACAGCAACAACTTTGATTTATAGAAAGTTAACTGTATTTATTATGTATGTTATTTAAGAATTAATCATTAAAGTCTGCGAAATGAAGAAAATAAAACTTTTAATATTCTTAGTTTTTTTATAACTTTATTTGCGCATCTGTCGACATTCAAACTTAAATCGATATTTTAGCAGCTCCTATTTCACGATATATGTTTGTAGAATCCTATTTATTTTATGAGAATTTCTAACAATGGCTATTGATCACATTTCTCGAGTCTTTGTTGACGGGATATTGTTTCGACTGTCTTATATTTAACTAGTTGTTGCCCGCATCTTCGCGTACGTGATTTCTTTGCTAGAGAATAGGGGCCGATCAGGTATTACGTAAGCACTATAAGGGGACGGGGGGTATTTGCTTTGCTTATATTGGATTAGGTGGTCCGGATGACCACCTTACCCCCATATCATCATTATTAAGTCAACAGTAGCTATACAATTTTACAAAAAAACACCTTAGACCAATCTTGTAGCACTCTGGTATATTTTTTTAAAATTTTTTCTTAATAATTGGTGGAGGGGGTAAGAACTTTACCTTACTTTTGCTGACAAGGGGAGTGGGGGGTAAATAATTGTAATAAATTTGCTTACGTAATACTTAAATGGTCCAATTCAACTTTTTTCAAAGTTATACGTACAAAGTTTATACATTCCGCGATAATCGAAAGATATGTTTTAGGTGTTTAAGGTTCTGTTTTTTTTTTCGTATGGTTGAAAACTGTACCTATCCGTGCCTGATAAAATGATGTCTTATGTTAAACTAGTTCTAATACCAACTCCTTATTACACCAGCCACCTACCAATAAAAATCTCGCCATAATCGGTTCAGCCATTTCAGAGATTACCCGGAACAAACAGACAGATAGGGTAAAAATTGCTATTGTGGTGTATACCTTGTACCTATACATTTATAGTTATTTCAAAATTACAAACAGACACTTCAATTTTATTTATATGTAAGTATAAATTAAGACTTACTTCTGTACATTGGCAAAAATCATATAAAATGCTGTATTTTTTTCTGTAAAGCGTGTGTGTGTGAAGCTACACACATGCAGACAGACAGACAGTAAATAAATTCTAAACGCTATTGTTTTGATTCCACTTTACTTATGAATACGAAATGAATTTTATCTGTTATGAGACGATGAAAGATATTGTGAAAAGGTTTAGAATTCAAAAGTAGTTTTATTGTAACGACAAATAGTTGTAAATATCTTAATTAAAAAGGGATGATTTTTTTTAAGGAGAAAATGATATAAGGAAACAAATTAAGATTTTATTGAAGTAGAAATTATATTAAAACTACTTGTTTGTTTTGCTTTATGTCGTTTTTATACAATACAGGCTTTGTTTATTCTACAAAATTCTATTCTTCTTTCTTATTCTTCATTATTCTTTAGTATTCTTCTCTCTTTCTCACGCTCTTTCTCTCTAGTCTTAAGAGTTATCTGAGTAAAAGAAAATAGAAAGCAATGTCATTGTTTTTACACAGCATTTTTCTATGTATAAATTTCAGGAGGACGGCTTGACTGATGCCCAAATGGCCATCGAAGGTTCAGAATTGGATATGACCTGCATATCGTCACTGAAGGCGACGCTTGACCAGGCCAGTAACGCATGTACGGCGTATGTGAATCATATGGCCAACGCTCCTCCATTAGGCAACACCAAACTGGACAAGGAACGCCAGAAGTTGTGTTTATTTGAAATAGTAAGACATTTAATTTTTTGCTATATTTAAAACTACGGCAGATATTTTAGCTACCCATTATAAACATTAGCGAAATATTTATGATTGCTTTTTAATTTTAAACAATCGTTAAATCTATCTACTACAAGTAGGCATTGACATTATTTAGATATTATATTTGGATTACTTACAAAAAAGTATAATTTTGCCCCCATATCCTCTTGAATAGACCGGCAATAGTCACACAAACAACGAGACCAAAAATAGCTTGTGGATGTGTGAGTGACTTATCAATGTGTGCGTAAAAAGTGCTTCAAGTGTCAACTTTTACATAAGTATTGTTCATATGTTAGTACCTATGTAAATAAAATAAAACAGCCGTATTATATTTATGTTTTAATTTTACTCAAATCATATAAATTTACAGGAACAGATTGCTACAATGGCCAAAGGACTAAAGGCCCTAATCACCAAGCACTCGATCAAAGATCGACTTCGTACAGCATTCACATATTTGAACAAATTAAAGCATCTTTGTGAAGATGTAAGTACTAAACATAAATTGAATTTCGGTCAAATTAAAACAACATTTTCAAATATTCTGCTGCAATGCTGCTGCAAACTACTGATTAACAATAGGCCGATCAATTTGGTCTGGTTATTTAAATTCACCCCGACTATTAAGGTCAGCTTGTTAACCAAACATTATCAGTACTTATTTAAATAAGTATCTATCATGTATTTGTAATATTTGATAATAATATTAATATCTTGGACACAATACACACAGCGCCCTCTAGTTCCAAGCTAAGCAACTATATGCTTATCCATAAGGATACTAGATAACAGATTAATATCCCTTATCTAGTAGCCTTATGGATAAGCAAAGAAAAGTATATATGTATTAATATACATATATACTTTTCTTTTGTAAATACATACTTATAATACATAGAAAAACACCCAGACGCCACACAAATATTCATGTTTGTCACAAATATTTGTGCTCGGGTGGGAATCGAACCCCCGACCTCATTGCTGCAGCCGGTAGTTTTACCAATGCGCCACGAGGCCCGTTGATGGATATTAATTTGGTTTTTTTTTCTAGGGGTGATAGAAATCACACATAGAAAAAAAATCCTTATTTATTCCTTACTTATTTATTTAATGCTCTGATATAGTTATCTTTTTTTATGGGATAGGAGAGCAAACGAGCAAGTGATGGTAAGCAACTTCTCACCGCCCATAAACACTGTGGTGCTCCGCAGTCCTTTAACGGGAGTAGAAGGGGGAAGGGGAAAGCGGATCGGGCCTCCGGATAACCACCAAACTGAACGAAACGCAGCACGAGCCACTTCACGGCGATATTTCGAGAGGTCGTGGTATTTCACCGGTCGAGCCGGCCCATTCTAGCAGCTAACTGCAACACTTTACCACTAGAAAGTATTATCTCCGTGATTCTTATTGTTAGTCAGTCTGGTATATATGTATTAGATGAACTGTATCATCAAATATTTCAAAGAGAAAGAGGTCTTAATATATTTTCGAAATCTAAAGACATGATCTGTCATTTCCGTCATTCGGATTCCGGAGTGGGAGTGAGTCATAGACTTTTGCAATTATTCCTTATAGCAGGATTCCTAATTTACTGGTTTTTAATATCCCACAGGTAATCACTTGAGCAGTTTTTTTTTTAAAGTAAACAAATCTAGCCCCTTTGTAATATTAGTACAGATACATGAAAAGACCTGTTCATAGCCGTAGTTATGGTAATTTTGACCTTTATAAGTAAGTTGTACCTCCAGTTCTGCGTGAGTATGGTTATCAGATTTCATATAATCTTATATCTTTAAACGAGCAATTCTTGTATATATATATATATATATATATATAATTGGAATCTCGGAATCGGCTCCAACAATGTTCATGAAATTTAGTATATAGGGGGTTTCGGGGGCGATAAATCGATCTAGCTAGGAATCATTTTTAGAAAATTTCATTTTATCGTGTTTTATCGATAATCAACTTAAACATCAACTTACTTTTTTATTGGAATTCCTGACATCTATTGGCGAATACTATTATTTGTGAGCAACTAACTTGCTTTAACGACAACAACACTAAAGCTATTCCAGCAGATGGCGTTGTTAACTAATTCCAGCAGATGGCGTTGTTAACTAATTACTATTTGTTTCTAATATAATATGTTAGTACATAGTATTTATTAGTATATATTTATTATTCTGTCGGTAAGATCGAAATTTATAAAAAAAAAAGAAAATACCGAGCAAAGCTCGGTCATCCAGATATTAATATATTATACTAGCTGACCCGGCGAACTCTGTTTCGCATCAAAAGTAATAACTGCTGCCCCGCTATGTTAATACTGCAATATCTTGGACAAATTTGAAGTCGATAGCAGCTATAGGTTAAAAATGGGAATTTTCCATTGTTAACACCCCCGCAACCCCCCTTGTGGGTGGAATTTCGTAAAATCCGTTCTTAGCTGACCTCTACTCGGCGAAAGGAATAATCCTACCAAATTTCAAGTCGCTACGCCTTATGGTTCCAGAGATATCGTGATGAGTCAATATATAGGTGGAAATCTCTTATATATATATAGATAGATATAGGTTTAATATATGTTTTATTTTATTAATGAATTTAATTAGTTCTTATTTGATTTTTATTCGTTGACGAAGACGTGCTTACGGCTTCACCGTCGTTACAAACAAAATCAATAGATGTCGCTACTAGATTGCTTCCATTGATAATTCTGTCGCAATATCCGGTTGTATTTACAGATGTCACTCCAATGCAGTATTTTAATGCGTTAGCTGCATTAACATGACATACTTTAATAGCACACTTGTTATAAATCTAAGTTCTTTCTGGTTTTAGTCACAGCACGCTATGCCAGATGTATTTATTTGGCTGATAAGCAACGGCAAGCGTCTCGCTTACTATAGAATACCGGCAAGAGATTTGATTTTTTCCGAATTTCCTAACGAATCTGGAAAATTTTGCGGCAAAATGCAAACATTGTTTTTGAAGGTAAGACGAGTTATTTATAATTAAAATTATAAATACCTTAATTCGCAAAACCTACTAACTCCACTTTTTTTCGAAACTGAAAATTTGGATACCAATAGAAACTATATAATATCTGCCGGTATCAAAATGCCATATCGATATGTAATATTAGGTAACAGCATTTGATAATATAACGTCCCAATTTTAGTGGCCTGGTAAGAAAGCGAACACTCCAAGCGGGTGGGCAATACCAGCCAAGATCAGCATTTACTTATGGTTGGGTATCTTGCAAGACAAAAGGCATTATGTAGATGGTCTTCCTCAAGGTTATGAAGTGAGTAATGAACTTCGAAACGCCGACAGACTTCGCTCTAATGCTCCAACCTCAATTTTTTACGCGGAAAAACATGTAAGTACCTACTATAATAATTGTATTTATCTTGCTTCTTAGGTATCTTCCTTCCAGATTTCTACAGTTACCTATAAATGTATATTTTTATCGTATTTATAATTGTAACATTAACCTTTTAACTAATAAGAAGCTTACCTTCAGTCTATAGGATATAAACGCATTAATAGATAAATTAGACGTAATTATTCTCCATGGTATTTAAAAATAAAACCAATTGAGTGTTTGCTTGATTTTCAGAATTTCCAAATGCGAGCTTATGTATACCAAGCCAGGTCATTGATCGGATCCGATTCCTCTGGTTTGTCCGATCCATTCGCGCGTATTGTGATAGGTGAAAATACCGGCTCTACCCAAGTCATTGATGAAACTTTGAGCCCCACATGGGATGAACTACTCGTATTTGACGATGTTTTAATCTATAGTACAATTGAGCAAATCAAATCTGATCCACCCACAATTGTGATTGAAATATTTGATCAAGACAAAGTCGGCAAATCAGAATTTATTGGTCGCACTTTAGCCAAACCACATATTAAATCTCATGAAGACGTAATCAACCGTCCGCAACAGCCACCTTCCTTGGAGTGGTATGAAATCACTAGAGGTGATGACCGAGCGGGTGAACTATTAGCTACATTTGAATTACTGGAGATTCCACATAAACAAAACGCTTCAATTTTACCTGAATTGCCATCACCAAGAGAACCGAACGGAAAGCCTCCGATTGATCCAAATAAAGGTCCTATATTACCTGTGCCTCGAGGCATACGTCCTACACTATCTAAATACCGTATTGAAGTTCTATTTTGGGGACTACGCGATTTAAAACGCGTTCATCTTTTGACTGTAGACAGACCCAGAGTAGACATAGAATGTGCTGGTAATATTTTGTATTCATCAATAATACAAAACGCCAAACGCAATCCAAATTTTATAAATCCAGTAAAATTCGTTGATGTGGAATTGCCAGAACAAAATTTATACCGGCCTCCACTGACCATTCGGGTAGTAGATTGCCGTAGCTTTGGTAGAATCACTTTGGTCGGCACACATACAATCAATTCCATTCACAAATATATTTATACTCCTATGAGCAAACGTGAGCGTGATATAGAAGAACGAAAAAAATCTTTGATTCCGTTACAAAATATTGATTTGAAAGCAAATTGTATCGTACAGGAAGATGTGTTTGCTGTCGAAAATGAAAAAGAAAGTTGCCCTTTACTCAATCGAGATGGAAAGTTAATCACTACTTATACTAATTTGGGAGCTAAGCCAAAGGTATTGCGCAAGAAAACGCCAAAACGGGAATCGTCAAAGAAACGAAAGTTCAGCACTGATTCGACTTTCGATGACGACGGCGCAAGTAAAGATTGGTGGACTAAGTACTTTGCATCAGTTGAATCTATGATTAAAGAAGAGAAAGAAGCTAAACGAGAAAGACAGGGCTTCAGTCAGGCACATGGAGTATCGATTGAAGAAAAACGCTCACCTCGCGAAGAAATAGAATACTCGCCGCGTTCTGACCGCGATCGTAACAAGCGGCGTCAGCCAACATCACCGAGACCCAAAGTCAGTCCTACTGTTACATTGAAAAAACATGAAATACCACGTTCAGCTATCACTAAGGTAAATACATTCTAAAACATTTGAAATACCTACAATAATAAGACGACATGCAATATTTTTTAAACTCCAAAAGTTCTATAAATTAAGCGTTAGTTTAATGTCTCAACAGTTGATCACACATGTCAAATTCCATTATATACATTATCTGATGAATTTATAACCAACGTCGTAGTGAAAATTTCTTCTGCCATCTTTTTCCAAGTGTCATAATAATTTTTTTCGATCTTTTGTTTTTACGATTGAATATGAAGATTGATAAACGTGAACTGATTCTTAGCAGGAAATTTATTTTTTAAATAATGAAATATATGCTGGCGTATTTTAATTATTAGTACACTAGTTCAGTTATACAATATATCAATATTTGAAGTCATTAACTGTTCTGCTAGATAATTCCTCATGAATTGGAAGCCGTGCCGGAATATGACGAATTCAAAGAATGGTTACATTCATTTGAATTGTATAGAGGTAAAAAGACTGGAGACGACGCTGAAGATGAGAACAGGGTTGTGGGCGTATTTAAGGTAGTATATATACCTAATATTCTTAAATCCACATAAATACCTATTATTTCTATGAATTTAACATTCAAAACGAATGGAGTAGTTTCGATGATCCTTGACTTTCCTGAGTAAATTGTTGTAAATTGTTGTAAAATTGTGCTTAAAGTTTATATTAGATTTGATGTAGAGCTGTAAATTGGGGAAACCATAACAGTGGAAAAGCCAAGCAGTTCGCTGCATGAATGGGCCGGCTCGAACGGTGAAATACCACGACCTCTCAGAAGACCGACGTAAAGTGGCTCATGCCGCGTTTCGTTCAGTGAGAGATGTACCCGGAGGCCCACCCCCCTTCCCCGTCCTTTCCTATCCCCTATACCTTAAAGGTCGGCAACGCAACAGTAACACTATATGCGTTGCCGACGCACACGTTGGTGACACGCCTGCTCGTTTGCCCTCCTATCCCATAAAAAAACAAGATGTAGAACAGACAGACGAAAAGACAAAAATACAGTGTTACTTTATCTTCTATCGTTGTTAGCTTATCACGAATATGACATAGAATCTACTAGATAAATGTCACTATATCTAATTTCTATCTATATTTTAGGGCGCTGTAAAAGTTTACAAATGGCCACTACCTCGGGGAATAGACGATCACACAGTGATGGGATTTGACCCTAACTATGGCTTTTTCCAAGGAGTACCTAGCAATGATCCAATACATGTGTTAGTACGTGTATATATAGTCAAAGCTACTGACCTTCACCCAATGGACTTAAATGGAAAAGCTGATCCATACATCGTACTTCATTTGGGATCGAAGCGAATCAGCGATAAAGAGAATTATGTTTCGAAACAATTGAATCCAGTTTTCGGAAAGTGTTTCGAAATTGAAGCAACATTTCCGCAAGATTCCATGCTGACAATACAGGTCCTTGATTGGGACCTCCTCGGGTCAGACGACTTGATTGGAGAAACTAAGATTGATCTCGAGAATCGCTTTTATAGCCGTCACAGGGCTACCTGTGGACTGCCGATGAAATATGAAGAGTAAGTATATATTTTAATGCAGACTTCTGGAAAATATATAATTTCATACCAATATTTAACGCAACTAACGACTTTAGGCAAGGTTACAACCGATGGCGTGATGCTTTGAAACCGACGCAAATATTGACCAAACTGTGCAAGGATGGTAAACTGGATCCACCTGTCTACGAATATGGACGTGTGAAGATTGGACGTACTATTTTCAACATGCCCATGGACGACACTGAATTATTTTCTGACCCTGACACTATTGAGGAGCAGATGGCTTTAGTGGTGTTGCATCGCTGGCAGGAGGTGCCGCGTGTTGGTACTCGGTTGGTGACCGAGCATGTTGAGACTCGGCCTCTTTACAACCCCAACAAGCCAGGTGAGAATATATGTAAATAAATTGATGATGACCAGACATTTCACGACAGTGTCATTTGTGACCAAGTTTCTTAATTGTGTTTCAGTAAAAATAAAAGTAAGTTAAACCGTCACATATAAATTGTATATTTTATGAAACTGTAAAAAAAAATCATCATTTTGGTCACGCGAAAGGTCCATTAGTTCTCTTTCAAAAGTTCCATTTCACCTAACTGTCTGAATATTTATTACCACTGAACAAAGCGTCGGTCTCCTTGAGGAAGAAAATTGTAAAAATCTACTATGTATATTTAAACTGTTAATAACTGTCTATGATGCAGCTACTACGAGAATAAGCACTATAATTATAATAGTTGATAATTGATCGCAAATTTATTTCTTAGATTTTCGCATATCACATTCATAACATTAAAACAACTTTTTATAGATTATATCGCGTTTATTTAGAACTTATTTTTATTTACTCGCAAGTAAATTCGATGTGCTTAGCAAAATCAAATCAAATGATTTGTTTTAATGTTTAAATTTAAAGTTGTACAAGATATATGTATTTTATTACTACGAATGAAGTACCTAATATGTTACTACCCAAGGGAGGTTATCTAAAAAAGGCAACAAAATATAGGAATTGAAGAATTTCGGAGCGATAGGCGGAACCCTGTGAACAGGTTTTTAAATACGTCCCCTGCTGTTAAACGAGTCCACCGGCCACGGTAATGTCTTGCCATCACGTAGACCATGTTCTTACGTGACCTAGTGGTTGTTTGAAAACTTTCTGACTGAAGCCTTCATAGAGACGCCAGGTGTAACATATTACTTTTATACAAAGTCTTACATTCTTATGTAAAATATTGTGATATCGCTATTATGTGTTTTTTGTAAAGACTTCAAAAAAGAATTGCGGGCATTTTTTCTGCTCTACCTACCCCACAATCAATTTTCTATGCCTATAAATATTGATATTTGCATGGAAACCATACCTTAACCAAGTACTGACAGTTCCATTCTTACTTGATGAATAAAAAATAATAATACATACATACATACATAACTTCATGCCAAATCCCTTGCGGGGTAAGCAGAGAGAACAGAGCGCCCTACGGCACGATTCTTATACACCTCACTCGCTTCGTTGACTTTCATAACTCTTTTCATGGACGCGTGTCGATTTTGGAGGCTCCTAACATCATCTTCCAGAACACGTTCTATTTGGTCATGGAATGTTTGTCTTGGCCGTCCTCGACTCCATCCGCTTTTGCTATATTTGCCTAGACAATCTTGCATCATCCATTCTTTCTACATGTCCGAACCATCGGAGCATGGCCTTTCTTACTTTTACACCGACACCCTCTTTCAATCTGACTTCCTTCCTTACAACTACGTTTTCGACGCAATAATATCTAATAATTACAGTATAGAAATTTTATTAGGTATTGAACAAGGACGTTTGCAAATGTGGGTCGACATGTTTCCCATGGACATGCCCTTGCCGGGACCCCCTCTGGATATATCAGCACGCAAACCAAAGTCCTATGAAATGAGAGTAATTATATGGAACACCGATGAAGTTGTATTGGAAGATGATGCGTTCTTTACTGGTGAAAAGATGTCTGACATATACGTTAAAGGGTAATTTTTTCTTGTGTAAATTCAGATTACAGAATAAACTTCACTAATCTATACATATAATAAAATCGTAAGAAAGTTGAAACTGTACATTGAATATATAGTTTTTTTAGAATACTTGGGAAATGATCTACTGGTCTGATATCGATTATCTGGCACCGAACCCAAAAATATTTTTTTTTTAGAAATTTTGTTTGTTTGTCTGTACGTTTGTTACAGATAAACTCTAAAAGTAATTACTGCATGCTTTTATGTCCGATTTTGCATAAATATAGCCAAGAGGTCGGGTTAACACATAGGCTAAATATTATCACGCTATCACTAATTGGAGGTAAGCAATGAAGCCTTAAAATTATAAGGCTGAGCAATGTGCCATTGCACAAGCACAATATTATTGCTTTCCACGCAAACGAAGTTGCGGGCAACAGCTAGTGCTAAAAAAATATCACAAAAGTTTACACCTGAGCCTAAGTATCTGCTATTGTTTAATGTTGCGCTTCCTGTACTAAGAACATCGCTGCCATGATAATTATTTTAATAGTAATATTATATCTATAGTTATTATCTAAATAAATTGATTAAGCTATTACAAGCGTGCGAACCGAGTCATAAATAATTTATTTTTGGCTTAAAATATTTAATATAATTCATTACATTCAAATAAACGGGAATTCAATAAGACGGGAACTCAAGAGGAAGTTACAGGAGCAGCGGGCGGAACCTTGAATTCCACGGTTGTCTCAACTTACCGCGGCGAGTAGCGCCTGCTTAGAGAAGCTGACGTAAATTGTCTTTAATGTTTACAGGTGGGTTAAAGGTCCAGATGATTGTCAAAGCACCGACATACATTATCGGTCACTCACTGGTGAAGGTAACTTCAACTGGAGGTTTATTTACCCGTTTGATTACTTGGAAGCTGAAGAACGCATCGTAATCTCACGCAAAGAGTCTGTATTCTCTTGGGACGAAACTGAATGTAAGATACCAGCACGTCTTGAACTACAAGTATGGGACGCCGATCACTTCTCAGCCGATGATTTCCTTGGTAAGATCATTCTTCACAGTGATAGAGCCAAGTAGTTCGCTGCATGAATGGGCTGGCTTGACCGGTGAAATAGCACGATCTCTCAGAAGATCGACGTAAAGTGGTTCATGCCGCGTTTCGTCCGGTGAGAGAGGCACACCGGAAGCCCACCTTCCTTCTCGATTCTACTCCCTTAAAGATCGACTACGCAACTGTAATACTATATGTGCTGCAGGTGTCCATGGGCGGCGCTGGTCACTTACCATCAGGTGACACGCATGTACTCGTTTGCCTTCCTATCCCATAAAAAACCTATTAACTTTTAACTTTTTTTTATAAGTTTGTGGCGCGGATATCTTTATTGTTCCTTAATGTTGATAAGATATATAAAACAGCATACAATACAATACGACAGCAATACGATTTTGGCAGTGGTAGAGCCACACAGTTTGGTGCATTCCTAAATGGGCCAGATATCATTGCATGGATTATACCGTATTTCGTTCGGTGAGGTTGGTATCTGTAGGCCCAAACCTAACCTCTCCCCTTATTCCATGAAGGCCGGCAACGCAACTGTAACACTATCTGTGTAGCAGGTGTCCATGGATGGAGGTAGTTATTTATCAACAGATTAACCGCTGGCTCCTTGGCTCTCCTAATCCATAAAAAATTAAACTGGCAACTTATTTGGTTATTATTTTCAGGCGCTATAACACTGGACTTGAGTCGTTTCCCTCGAGGAGCTAAATCTTCCAAGCTATGCACGTTGCAAATGCTGAAAAACGACGGTTCCGTGCCGATGGTAAATATATTCAAGCAGAAACGTGTCAAGGGCTGGTGGCCTTTCTACATAAAACGGGACACTGAAGAAATGGAGTTGACTGGCAAAGTTGAGGCGGAGATACATCTTTTGACTCACGATGAAGCTGAGAAAGTACCAGCTGGATTGGGACGCAGCGAGCCGGATCCCTTGGATAAACCAAAGTTTGTATATTTTTGATAGCGTAACTTAACTACACGACTTTTTCTACCCGATAGTGTAGGCAGCAGCTGTTAAGCGTCGGCTCGCCGAATCATTACGTCACATATGGAAACCGCGGAGGAACCTATTGCCATATACCGGGCACATAGGTTTATTAGTCACCGATATTTATCACACACAACTTCCGAAAAGAATTCCCAGTAATGGTGTGATCCCGGAATCGATCCTACGTTTTCTGAACTTATTTATAATCGTTTAAATCGTACCTATATCTAATGGATCATCTAAGAAACTTCAAAACTTATAATAAGTTTCACAAACAAATAGGTGCATACTAACACTACTAAAGGGGACATTGGCAGAGTATGTTTTGAAATTACCTCAATGTTAAAGAATAAATCTTGTTATTTTTAATTTCAGTCGTCCTGATGCATCATTTATGTGGTTCTTGAATCCATTGAAGTCTATCCGCTACATTGTCTGGCACAACTACAAATGGACCATTCTCAAGGCATCGATTATAATTCTACTCGCTCTCATGTTTTTATTGCTCGTATACGCTGTGCCCGGATACTCGGTAAAGAAACTGTTGGGAGCTTAAGCAATTTTACCATGAATAAATCGATGATCTGGCAAAAAGATATACAACTAAATAAATCACCGTAGCGAGTTCGATATTTGAATTTTAAATCAAATTTCGAAAATAAAAAAAAATATTTTCTCTTTTTTTTTTTTATTTAGGCAACGCAGTTTGCGTATTAGCCAAGATAAATATTGTTATGAGGTCGAAGAAATTAAGACTTTAATTAATACCGAATAAATTAATACCTAGGTATTTGAAAATAGTAATGTAACAGATAGTCAATATAATACATATCTGTGTATTAAAAATATTATTTCAATGGTATTTATAAAATATTAAAATACCTTGTTTAGGCGTTTATAGAGCTTTTGACCATTTAACTATGGCTATGTATCGTATTGTAATAACAATATACTTGTCAACATTACATAATTCTATTCAAATGTTTAAAGAACCATAAAACGTACTACAAGAAATACAACAACATACAACATAAAAGTACTATGTAATTAGTAGAACGGTGCAGAAGTTGTTTGTAATTTCCCTGGTCAAATAATGCTCACAAATTTTTGGATGATCAATGTTGAGTTATAGTTATTAAAATGACTTATATTCGTTTTTTATCTTTAAATACTATTTCGAAATAAAGTTAAGTTAAAACAGTTAAAACTTTGCAAAAAAAGAAAATGTCAGTGACCGATGCATAGCATAATATTCAGAAAGTCACAGACGCGGTGTTAAAACTAACCAAAAAAATATTCACGACATCAAAATTATTATTATATATATATGTATAAATAAATCGAAGCATAGAGTTGTTGTAATATCTATTTATGTATCAATTATATCTATATGAATGATATTATTACCAACAATTTATTTTTTGAGAAAGTTTGATATTTCTGGTGATGGAAAAATGAGCGTGTGACCATGTTTGAGGGATTTTAAATGGGAGATGTTATGAGATTTAGCACGTACGAACTTCGCACAGAACTTTAGGGAAAAATGCCAAAATTAAATAGATTAACAATTTAATTAAAGGATCACATAGTTTAATGCTTTATTATAATATAATAAATATTCTCATATGGATGTATTTTAATAATAAGATATTGAATCATCTTACATTGTATGTTATTAAGCTTGCATATGCATTCGTATTTGTATCAGCGATGTTATTAAATAGGCCATTCTTATTTACTCAACTTGGTTCTCGTAATTTTTCTATGTGTTTGTACCGAATACTTCTATTTATATTGTAACATATTTTACTTCTACAGCACTAGATAATATTTCTATACAGTTTACTAGATGATAATTACTCAAATTCCATTTGATTTCATGACCACTATTTTCTTAGTGACACAATTTCTAAACTCTTTTTTGTTATTTGTCTCAGCGACGAAACTAATTTAACAGTAACAAATACAGCAACACAACTTTCTGAAAGTATATTTTAAATCACGTAATACAAAGTATGGAAACACAAGTCCGTACAGTCTAGGCTTTTTCATAGTACCTATTAATGTATACAATAATAAACTGAGATCTTAGTTTTATTTTCTGCCACTAGCAGCGGTAGAATTTCAAATGCACCGATGATTACGTAGGGCTTTTCGAAGGATAGCGCGCCCTTCCGGCGAGGGTTCTTTCCCCTAAAGACCTTACGTTCAGAATTACATTCGGATTCTTGTGTATCTATAATTCGTGTTATGTAATATAAAATAGGTGGTTACTTAGTTCTGAGACCTAATCTATAGTAGTCGATATTATGAATTTGATACAGTAAGGATTTTTTTCTTTTACTATGTTGGGTCATTGTTATTTATTCAGGCACAATTTGAAAGAAACCCTCCGGTGTGTCACGAGTCACATGTTTTATTGTCAGTTCAAGGCCTGGATATCACCTCTAAAAATAGCCGATCAATTTGTTCGACATACTTGAGACGTGACTCTTTGCATGCACTTATAAATTTACTCCAAGCTTATAAAGAACGTTTTCTATACCGATTTGCACTAATTTTATAAGAATACCATTCTTAAATTTAGCTATTTAAGTCATATCTAAAACTATTTTCATTTAAAAGTTTAGTAAATTCTTTTAAGGTGTAGACACCCTCATATTACGCGTTTTTTTGTGATCAGGAGTTATTAGAAGCATAAATATGTAGGTAGATGTTAATTATGAAGACTAACTTTTAAAAAAAAGTAAATTCCGTAGATTTTGAAAATTTTGCGAGGCTGTGTAGCGTGGTGCTGTTTCTGGAGTCGTGGTCCAATTCTTAAGATTGGAGAAATCTAATGATATTAATACCACGCGAACGAATGTCTCGGGTAATAACGAGTATTTAAAAAATGAATTAAAATATATATGACCTTAACAAATAGGTTCGCAGACATCTACATTATTTATTTGAAAAAAAAAAAACAAGATAAAAAATATTTAAAACGTGTTGCCCCAATATATTTATATTCGCATTATTTCTTTCGC
Organism: Euproctis similis; assembly: GCA_905147225.2. Classification (NCBI taxonomy): domain Eukaryota; kingdom Metazoa; phylum Arthropoda; class Insecta; order Lepidoptera; family Erebidae; genus Euproctis; species Euproctis similis. The sequence goes on from LR990107.1 coordinate 10,156,245, forward strand.
TTTTGCACTGCATATCTGCTTAGTCATTCTTTGCACACAAACGATCTACCGGAGCATAGCATATCTAAAAAAATCCATATCACAACTTATATGAGCCGTATAACGGTTTTTAAAGTTTTTCTATATACTTGACTTCTAAGATGTACTTAGCATTTAAGTATATGTATTGTTGCTCTGTTTTAGCGGATTTATTATATTTAATGCACTTAATTATGTAATCACTCGGTTTATGAATAAATGACATTTAAATTAGCACTGGTGTTTCATTTTTATCAAAGACTAGCTGACCCGGCGAATTTTGTTCCGCATCAAAAGTAATAAATGAGTAAAATTTGGATATTAAAAAGTTCAATTTGGGATGTTTATCGGCACGCGTCACAACTGCTATGTCCCGCTATGTTAATACTTTAATAACTTTGTAAATATATTTTTTAAATATTTAAATTACATGCTGTAAAGGGCCATATTGATCTATATTAAAAGCACAATCTATTTAAGACACTTAACTGGACGAAAATTATTGCTGTTATGTTTAAAAATAGCTTCGTAAATAAGTCATTAGATACGTAAAAAGGTAAGAAATAAAAAAGGTCATTGTGGTTTATCCCCAAGAGATAGATATATGCCGTCGAGGATTTTTTGTAGATCTTTTGAAGGTGTATAACATACACATAAATAAATTCACGCCAAATCCCTTGCGGGTTAGGTTATTCTTACACACATAACTCGCTTCCTTGACTTTCATAACTCTTTTCATGCACGCGCGTCGATATTTGCTTTGTATATCTGCTTAGTCAATCTTGCATCATCCATCCTTTCTACCATCGGAGCATGCCCTTTCTTACTTTTACACCGACACTCTCTTTCAATCCGAATTCCTTCCTTATAACCTTGATTTCCACGCGGTTAGCGTGCACACTGAAGAAATGGAGTTGACTGGCAAAGTTGAGGCGGAGATACATCTTTTGACTCACGATGAAGCTGAGAAAGTACCAGCTGGATTGGGACGCAGCGAGCCTGATCCCTTGGATAAACCAAAGTTTGTATATTTTTGATAGCGTAACTTAACTACACGCCTTTTTCTACCCGATAGTGTAGGCAGCAGCTGTTAAGCGTCGGCTCGCCGAATCATTACGTCCCATATGGAAACCGCGGAGAAACCTATTGCCATATACCGGGCACATAGTTTTATTAGTCACCGATATTTATCACACACAACTTCCGAAAAGAATTCCCAGTAATGGTGTGATCCCGGAATCGATCCTACGATTTCTGAACTTATTTATAATCGTTTATATCCTACCTATATCTAATGGATCATCTAAGTAACTTCAAAACTTATAATAAGTTTCACAAACAAATAGGTGCATACTAACACTACTAAAGGGGACATTGACAGAGTATGTTTTGAAATTACCTCAATGTTAAAGAATAAATCTTGTTATTTTTTAATTTCAGTCGTCCTGATGCATCATTTATGTGGTTCTTGAATCCATTGAAGTCTATCCGCTACATTGTCTGGCACAACTACAAATGGACCATTCTCAAGGCATCGATTATAATTCTACTCGCTCTCATGTTTTTATTGCTCGTATACGCTGTGCCCGGATACTCGGTAAAGAAACTGTTGGGAGCTTAAGCAATTTTACCATGAATAAATCGATGATCTGGCAAAAAGATATACAACTAAATAAATCACCGTAGCGAGTTCGATATTTGAATTTTTAAATCAAATTTCGGAAATAAAAAAATATATGTTCTCCTTTTTTTTTTTATTTAGGCAACGCAGTCTGCGTATTAGCCAAGATAAATATTGTTATGAGGTCGAAGAAATTAAGACTTTAATACCGAATAAATTAATACCTAGGTATTTGAAAATAGTAATGTAACAGATAGTCAATATAATACATATCTGTGTATTAAAAATATTATTTCAATGGTATTTATATAATACTAATACCTTGTTTAGGCGTTTATAGAGCTTTTAACCATTTAACTATGGCTATGTATCGTAATGTAATAACAATATACTTGTCAATATTACTTATCAATCTATTCAAATGTTTAAAGAACCATAAAACGTACTACAAGAAATACAACAACATACAACATAAAAGTATGTAATTAGTAGAACGGTGCAGAAGTTGTTTGTAGTTTCCCTGGTCAAATAATGCTCACAAATTTTTGGATGATTTATGTTGAGTTATAGTTATTAAAATGACTTATATTCGTTTTTTATCTTTAAATACTATTTCGAAATAAAGTTGAGTTAAAACAGTTAAAACTTTGCAAAAAAAGAAAATGTCAGTGACCGATGCATAGCATATTCAGAAAGTCACAGACGTGGTGTTAAAACTAACCAAAAAAATATTCACGACATCAAAATTATTATTATATATATGTATAAATAAATCGAAGCATAGAGTTGTTGTAATATCTATTTATGTATCAAATATATCTATATGAATGATATTATTACCAACAATTTATTTTTTGAGAAAGTTTGATATTTCTGGTGATGGAAAAATGAGCGTGTGACCATGTTTTAGGGATTTTAAATGGGAGATGTTATGAGATTTAGCACGTACGAACTTCGCACAGAACTTTAGGGAAAAATGCCAAAATTGAATAGATTAACAATTTAATTAAAGGATCACATAGTTTAATGCTTTATTATAATATAATAAATATTCTCATATGGATGTATTTTAATAATAAGATATTGAATCATCTTACATTGTATGTTATTAAGCTTGCATATGCATTCGTATTTGTATCAGCGATGTTATTAAATAGGCCATTCTTATTTACTCAACTTGGTTCTCGTAATTTTTCTATGTGTATGTACCGAATACTTCTATTTATATTGTAACATATTTTACTTCTACAGCACTAGATAATATTTCTATACAGTTTACTAGATGATAATTACTCAAATTCCATTTGATTTCATGACCACTATTTTCTTAGTGACACAATTTCTAAACTCTTCTTTGTTATGTCTCAGCGACGAAACTAATTTAACAGTAACAAATACAGCAACACAACTTTCTGAAAGTATATTTTAAATCACGTCATACAAAGTATGGAAACACAAGTCCGTACAGTCTGGGCTTTTCCATAGTACCTATTAATGTATACAATAATAAACTGAGATCTTAGTTTTCTATTCTGCCACTAGCAGCGGTAGAATTTCAAACGCACCGATGGTTACGTACGTACGATTATTATTATTACACGTAAACAAAATTTGCGTGCTTTTCGAAGGATAGCGCGCCCTTCCGGCGAGGGTTCTTTCCCCTAAAGACCTTACGTTCAGAATTACATTCGGATTCTTGTGTATCTATAATTCGTGTTATGTAATATAAAATAGGTGGTTACTTAGTTCTGAGACCTAATCTATAGTAGTCGCTATTATGAATTTGATACAGTAAGGATTTTTTTCTTTTACTATGTTGGGTCATTGTTATTTATTCAGGCACAATTTGAAAGAAACCCTCCGGTGTGTCACGAGTCACATGTTTTATTGTCAGTTCAAGGCCTGGATATCACCTCTAAAAATAGCCGAACAATTTGTTCGACATACTTGAGACGTGACTCTTTGCATGCACTTATGAATTTACTCCAAGCTTATAAAGAACGTTTTCGATACCGATTTGCACTAATTTTATAAGAATACCATTCTTAAATTTAGCTATCTGAGTCATATCTAAAACTATTTTCATTTAAAAGTTTAGTAAATTCTTTTAAGCTGTAGACACCCTCATATTACGCGTTTTTTTTGTGATCAGGAGTTATTAGAAGCATAAATATGTAGGTAGATGTTAATTATGAAGACTAACTTTTAAAAAAAAGTAAATTCCGTAGATTTTGAAAATTTTGCGAGGCTGTGTAGCGTGGTGCTGTTTCTGGAGTCGTGGTCCAATTCTTAAGATTGGAGAAATCTAATGATATTAATACCACGCGAACGAATGTCTCGGGTAATAACGAGTATTTAAAAAATGAATTAAAATATATATAACCTTAACAAATAGGTTCGTAGACATCTACATAATTTATTTGAAAAAAAAAAACAAGATAAATAATATTTAAAACGTGTTGCCCCAATATATTTATATTCGCATTCTTTCTTTCGCTTTTGCACTGCATATCTGCTTAGTCATTCTTTGCACACAAACGATCTACCGGAGCATAGCATATCTAAAAAAATCCATATCACAACTTATATGAGCCGTATAACGGTTTTTAAAGTTTTTCTATATACTTGACTTCTAAGATGTACTTAGCATTTAAGTATATGTATTGTTGCTCTGTTTTAGCGGATTTATTATATTTAATGCACTTAATTATGTAATCACTCGGTTTATGAATAAATGACATTTAAATTAGCACTGGTGTTTCATTTTTATCAAAGACTAGCTGACCCGGCGAATTTTGTTCCGCATCAAAAGTAATAAATGAGTAAAATTTGGATATTAAAAAGTTCAATTTGGGATGTTTATCGGCACGCGTCACAACTGCTATGTCCCGCTATGTTAATACTTTAATAACTTCGTAAATATTTTTTTTAAATATTTAAATTACATGCTGTAAAGGGCCATATTGATCTATATTAAAAGCACAATCTATTTAAGACACTTAACTGGACGAAAATTATTGCTGTTATGTTTAAAAATAGCTTCGTAAATAAGTCATTAGATACGTAAAAAGGTAAGAAATAAAAAAGGTCATTGTGGTTTATCCCCAAGAGATAGATATATGCCGTCGAGGATTTTTATTTGTAGATCTTTTGAAGGTGTATAACATACACATAAATAAATTCACGCCAAATCCCTTGCGGGTTAGGTTATTCTTACACACATAACTCGCTTCCTTGACTTTCATAACTCTTTTCATGCACGCGCGTCGATATTTGCATTGTATATCTGCTTAGTCAATCTTGCATCATCCATCCTTTCTACATGTCCGAACCATCGGAGCATGCCCTTTCTTACTTTTACACCGACACTCTCTTTCAATCCGAATTCCTTCCTTATAACCTTGATTTCCACGCGGTTAGCGATTTCCGATCACTGCGCAGATTTTGCGCAATGCCCTCATTTCTACCGCGTTTATCCTACTTTCATGCACGCTCTGAAATACCCAGCTCTCGCTTCCATAAGTTAGCGTTGGGATCAGTATTGCATTGTGGATTGCTAGCAGGGCTTTTCTGCTAATATTTTTTGCGCCCAAGAATCTGCCCAACGCCCCATTTACGCTATTTCCTAACGCCACTCTTCGTTCTACATCCGCGGTGTACCTTCCATTCCTGCTAAAAGCGCATCCAAGATATACAATTTCATTCACCTGTTCCAGCACTACATCGTCAACCACTATCCTTTCATCCATTCTGGATTCCTCCCTTTCAAACACCATAACTTTCGTTATGAAACCTTTCATGAAACATGTATAACAATGCAAGTACATTGTTTTGATTTATCACTTAGGGTTCAGGCAGCGTTTGCGATTAAAGTTCTAAATCTTGAAAATTATCAGTTTTATTACTACACTATACATGAATGATCAAAACCACCCCATTGACACCATCTATGTATTAAAAAAACCGCATAAAAATCCGTTGCGTGGTTTCAAAGATGTAGGTCTGTAAGCATATAAGGGGACAGCGGGAAGTGACTTTATTTCATAATATGTAACTAGCTGACCCGGCGAACTTTGTTCCGCATTATAAGTAATAAATGAGTAAAATTTGGATCTTAAAACGTTCAATTTGTGCTGTTTATCGGCACGCGTGTGGCGCGCAACGCAACTACTATGTCCCGCTATGTTAATACTGTAATATCTTCGTAAATATTCGTTTAAATTACATACTGTAAAGTCCATACTGATCTATACTAAAAGCACAATCTATTTAGGACACTTAACTGGACGAAAATCAATGCCGTTATGTTTAAAATAGCTTCGTAAATAAGCCATTATTTTACGTAAAAAGGTTAGAAATAAAAATGGTCATTGTGGTTTATCCCTAAGGGAAGATATATGCCATCGCGGACTTTTTTGTAGATCTTTTGAAAGTGTATAACAATGTAGTACCTACATTGTTTTATCACTTAGGGTTCAGGCAGCGTTTGCTATTAAAGTTCTAAATCTTGAAAATTAACAGTTTTTTTAATACACTATACATAAATTATACTTAGATCAAAACCACCCCGTTGACACGTTCTATATATTTAAAAAAACGCATCAAAATCCGTTGCGTGGTTTCCAAGATATAAGCATTTATGGGGACAGACAGCGGGAAGTGGCTTTATTTTATACTATGTAACGATGATTAGACGTAAATTATTGTGCATGTTTTCTGCTCATTAACGCTACTAAACTACGTACTAAAAGTCGAAATATAACTATTTGCAAAAATAAAGAAAAATCTAGATTTTCAATTAGTGAGACGGAAATTGATACAGAAATCGATTCTGTTGTGGTGTAACGCTCATAAATGTACCAATCTATAGATAGGAAATGTTAGGTACCTACTAGACTTGAAAGGGTCGTCTTACTTCACTTCTGATGTCTTGAAGTGGAATTTGGATATACCAGTGAGTTTTTAGAAGACAAATAATAACTATGACTGAAAAATTATGCCGCCACCACCTAAGACCAAATGCCGCTTAGGGTTATAGACCCTAGACCGGGACAGGAGATACAGTATATTAAATATAAACAATATTTGTCATCTTAAGTACTCAGTAATAAAACATCACATTTATTAGTTTATCTTTAAATTTATTATTATATTTACACTTTCATTTTACAATCAAACATATTTTTCATTTCATTTCAAACATTTAACATTAAGATTATAAACATCAATACACTTATTTCATTATCAACCCTAGATGCTATGCAAAGGCAATTTGAATGTCACATATTGAAACTACACAACGACGACTCGTACACGGTGAACCTCCCGCAGTGGCTCGTGGCAAAAACCAGTGGTATGAAAAAAAAATGTTACCTTCATATTATTAATCTTCTTTCGGTATACATAGACTCGACATAGATTTCACTATATATTATGAATAATATCAAAATACACATATGAATATTAAATTAGTTATATTATTAACACTTTCATAGAATACTTGTCGGTACATATATCTGGAAGAGAATGTCATCAGAGGCGTCTGCCATCAACAAACATTTATACATCAGCTATTATTTGATAGTGTACAGACCGCCACATTTAAATATTAGCCTATAAATTAAATAACCATCGGACAGCACTGACACTGCCACAGTAAAATTTTGTTAACGTGTTCATATCGATTATCTAGTTAATAGTCAGTAGGAAATAAATAAAACAAACGTTTTCACAAATAACTCATGCCATTATGAACCGTATAGTTATGATGAAAAATAAATAGAAAACACAAATTGGTTTCCAAAAAAAGCAGTAGAAATGATTCTAAAACAAATCACCGTATCTCCTTCTATCTAGTTAAATTCCAAATGCACTCATGCTAGTTAAAGTAGTGAAAAATCCCAAGGTTTCCAATGGGGGTATAGGAGGGGGTGAATTTAAACCGTCATCCATTGCTTTTTTTTTTTAACGTGCTGTAAAGTTACACGTAGTTATTATACACGCCTAAGCTTATAAAAAACAAAACTATATGCTCTATATCAAAATTAAAGAATACTTATCAAACAAAATATATATTTATATGTGGACCATAAACAAGTTTCTTCACAACAAGATAGTGGATTGTTTAGGGAACAGTAAACTAATAATATGCAAACAAAAACAAATTACGGACCTTTTTTTACAATATTGTTAATTGGTAATTAAATGTTTGAACTTTTAATGTTTGAACATGTTTAAAGATTTTACGAAATTTTTTATGAGCTCCTGTAGAACTTCTTTTGTTAGACCTGAACTCAAATACCTAATATAGATAATTAAAGTTTAGTATAAAGTAACAGGGTAGGTAGCGTAACCTGTTAGGTCGACGCCTCCATATGTTAGCTTGCCGCTAACGTAAATAACGAATACATTCCTATTTAACAAATAATGTACTGATAATATTATAAAGATATAGTTAATTTATACCGTTGGTTTGGCAAACCTGCAGGGTCATAACGTCAATAACAGCGTGATAGCAATCAGGATTTCAGTAGACTATACATTTTTTTTCCCTCGCACAAAATGTTTCAATACGTAGTAATTAATATTTATATTAAAAAAGAAATATCTACGACAGTGGTCAAACGATAAACTGTTAAAAGAAGATTAGTATAATTTCGTATTATAACTTTAGGTATAGGAACCTGAAAAAAAGCCGATGAATCACAACTCAATTACGTTATATAGGTAAGATGTTCTGAAGTATTTAACAGATATTATTTTAAGTAGATAGGATGTCGATAGAGATCGTAAAAAACAAGTATTTCAATGGTGGTAAGTGGTAATGTCATGCATACATGGTATGATTAATTCGCAGGTAATAATTGCTTTTAGAATCTCCAGGATATCAGATCATATCATAAAATCCCACCAAACATACTAATATTTTATATGCAATGTTTGAATATGCAAGGGACAACTAGACATTTGAAGATATACTACAAGCGGTTGTTTTTAGATAAACAATTAGTGATCTACAAAAGCAGAGCACAACAGCTCTATTTAAAATAATTAAATTTTATTAAAATAAATTAAATAAACACATAATATTGGTTTCACAATATTATCTATTACGTTACTCCTCTATAGCATCTCCATGAACTTGTTAAGACGTGAAATTCGATAAAAAAAAAAATAACAATATTCAAATCAATAAACAGCTGTTATAATAGGCGTATTTCGGAACTTGTAAAAGCTTTTACATTATTAATTCATTTATACCTAATAGTCCATATAAGACAAGTACTTACCAATGTATACGTGTCGCAAATCCTCTGCTAATATTTTAAAGATCAAATTTTAATTCGATCAAATAACAGTGATAGAATATATTTCAATTATTTTTATTGCTTATTCTTTTCTCGATTTATCACAAAGAGTTCCTAGTTCCATTATTCACTCACAGATGGCGGTGGTATGCAATGTGTCGATTGGAGAAGTATCCAATAGATGGCGGTGTTTTGGGAAAAGTAATATCTACCCAGTAGCTGGCATAGATATATTATAACATCACAGACAAAAATGCACAGTGGACAAATAAGCATATACATAATATATCTATACTACATGTTATACACATATATTGTGATGTTTATAATTGTGGTTTTATATATATTATATAGTCACATTTAAGAATAATATAGGAATAAAAATAGATCAAATTAGGTAGATTATTTTATATAATAAACACTCAAAAGAAATATTTACGTAGTTTCTTAATGATAATTAAAAAGATGATTGAAACGGTGTCGAATACGGCGTTTAATTCCTATAATTAAATAGTATAAATCTTGCCAAATTTAAGCATAATTTTTCAATTTAACCAAGGATACGGTTCGATTTTTTATTAAAAAAAGATTTCAAGTACCGGTTAGTAATGACGACAATATCTCATTTTAATCAAAAAATCAAAAATTTTAAAATAATCTCATTTTTTTTAGAATTTTACGAATATATACATAATTAACCAGAAATCTAATAAAATAACTACGAATAATATAATCATTTTTTACCACACAGACTGAATATTAAAATAAATAGGAGGGATTTGCATTTATTTATCTAACATTAATAATATTATTACATTATAATAAATTATTAATTGCATTTTCATATCGATAATACTAATGCCAATTTTATTTAATTGACGGAAATAATGGTGGTAAATTCGTAGATAAATGAATTATTTAAATGTAATAGTGAGATGGAGACATGGGATGTAGGTTTGTATTGCAAGGTGCAAAAATATAAGGAGAAAAAAAATACAAAACGTGTTATTTCATTTAGATTTTCTGTAAAATAAACTAATATCAGTAATATGGACACTTATAATCCTAGTATTCCGTCACATCTTAAATCGATTATTTGGCATTTAATTATAATTAATTATAACTCGTGTTATGCAGCGTAGAAATTCTGCGAATCTTCGGAACTTGTTAGCGGTAGACATTCGTCAAAAGATATTTTAAGTAGTTCACTAAAACATTTTAAATTTTGTAATATTTAATATCTCACTATCCGAGGTTCTGACGAAAGAAATTTATAACAATTAAAATATGATATGAAAATTTATGTCAGATTTGTGTATTCAATTGTTTCTATCTGGACCTTTTCAAGTGCTTTTTTACAGCCTCCGTACGGGGTAGGTGAATGTTGGACAAAGATGTTCTCATTGCTTCCGAATAATCTAACATTTATTGAATAAAAATACTTTATTATCTATAAAAAGAATATAATATAGGAAAAAAAAGAAACATTCAAATGTAAAATAAAAAAATACGCGGAACGGTCATAATTTTAAAAGTGAAATTTACTAGTACTATAGAGTAACGATACGATTCACATTGATTTTGGGAAATGGCACTTGAATAATTTAAAATATTATAAAATAATTATTACATAAACATATATTATTGCATTAATAAATATATATATATATATATTATTATGTAAATATTATAAGGCAGGCTTGAGAAATAACATCCAGATTAGGTGATGCTTGAATTATGCACATATTTATTAAAAACTATTGCATCTATCTAAACAGATACAAACACGTCACCAATATGTTCGAATACAGTGGAAATCAGACACTTATCATAATTACGAAATAAAACATTACAATATATATATATAATAAGACTTTGATTAATTACATGCTCAACATTAATTCACATAATATTTATATTTAAAACAATTAAAACATTACAATCTGTAACTTGGTACATTGGCTACAAAATAAGCTGCATATGAAATATATTAAAATTAATATGATATAAGAACATTTATACCACAATAAGCAGAGGTGTATGTATATATATATATATACATACATAAAAATTGGTGACATTTATTCACATTGGACATGTTCAAATAAGATTAGAAACAAAAATCTAACAATCGGCAGACGAGAATTGTAATAATAAAATTGTAGTACATATACAAATATATATGCTGACATGCTATAAAAAGAGTCCATATTTTCTCTAATACAATGTCATGTCTGGCAGATTTCATAGCGAACGTGCGCGTGCCAACAGTGCGTACACCACTACGTGCGACAAATGGGTGGGGGTCTACATCTATTCACATGTGCACACATCAAATGATATTATTTACATTTAAAATCTTCCTCAATAGTTACAAAAAAACAAACATCTCTACATAACACATAAAAGCAGATAGTACACATTTTAATCACTACTTAATGTAAAAAGGCTGCTGAATAAATTATTCAATACAATAAGAATATCATTTACATCGCATATTTATACATACATATATAGATTAAAAAAAAAACAATCTTTATTAGAAAATCCAAGATTTAGTCAACTTAAACAAAACAAGAAAAAATTGTTGAAAATCGACTTCTTTTCATTGCATGGTTTCAAAGCTCAACGCGGTCTAGATTAAAATCGGTAAAATAATAAAACATTCACAAATACATTGGGTTTTAACATTGATGAGAACTAAGCGAATGTTACTACTACAACAAAATTTATCTAAGTAATGTGGCGACCAAAAAAAATACAACTTGCTTTTAGGACATTATTAATTTTATCTACAAAACCAAGTGTGTCAGTTTTACTCGGCTCGCAGAGACAAAAAAAAACATAACTAATAAATAATGCATGCACGGCGTCCAGCTTATGTTATTATTATTATAAATAAATATCATATGAGCAAATTATAAGATAATCTTCAAATATTAGAGGCTAGATTAAAAATAAAAAATAAAAAAATAAAATCCCCAACAAAACGTTTGCTGCTACAATTACAATATCTCATTGTTTGAATGTTCGTTTCGATTTAAAACTCGGCGCTATTATTTCTATTCCGTACATACAACATGTATATTATTGTGGAAAATTGACTAGAAAACGCTATACGCTCCAATGTTCTGGCTGTGAGCCGTCATCACTGTTCCAATTTTAACATCTATTGCATCAAGCAAACATTGTAGTCATAACTGTTAAAAAAAAAGCAATAACCTACATTATTATTAAAATTACCGCAAATAAAATACACACAAAATAAAACTAAAAATGATTGTAAAACAAACGCTCTTAAATGATGTCACTTTCAATAAATGGCCAGGCCAGAACACACTGAAGGCACAGTATTGCTTTTAGTGGTAATTGAACATGTTCGCAAGAGAGTGAACGTTCAAATCATTTTAAGCTGATCACAAACTTCAATATTGACTGTAAGTCAGAGAGTAAGGCAATGTTATTTCTATATCAGTTACTGCTTACCATTAAATAATAGGCGAGGTCGCGACAACGGTACCTATCTTCGGTCAAAATCAACAAAAACTGTATTTTCCACAAAGCTTCATTGATTGGCATAAGTCTGGTTATTATTATTAACGTAAAATTTAACGTATTAACTCCATCTATTGGGTATACAACTAACTACGAATGACAAGTGCCCTTAAAAGAGCAAAATCTATCAGAATATAAATTTAAGTTAAGTAATTTTATATCTTGGATGCGGATGTAGAAAGACGAGCGGCGATAGGAAATAGCGTAAATGGAGCGTTGGGCAGATTCTTGGGAGCATAAAACATTAGCAAAAAAACACAGCTAGCAATCCACAATGCAGTCCTGATCCCAACGCTAGCTTATGGAAGCGAGAGCTGGGTATGGCAGAGTGTGCATGAAAGTAGAATAAACGCGGTAGAAATTAGGGCACTGTGCAAAATCTGCGGAGTGACTCTCGCTGACCGCGTAGAAAACAATGTAAGGAAGGAAGTTGGTTTGAAAGAGAGTGTCGGAGTAAAAGTAAGAAAGGGCATGCTCCGATGGTTCGGACATGTAAAAAGAATGGTTGATGCAAGACTGACTAAGCAGATATACAATGCAAAAGCGGATGGATGTAGGAGTCGAGGACGGCCAAGACACACATTCCATGACCAAATAGAACGTGTTCTGGAGGAAGGTGATGTTAGGAGCCTCAAAAACCGACGCGCGTGCATGAAAAGAGTTATGAAAGTAAACGAAGCGAGTGAGGCGTGTAAGAATCGTGCCTTATGGCGCTCTGTTCTCTCTGCCTACCCCGCAAGGGATTTGGCGTGAAGTTATGTATGTATGTATGTATAAATTCAAGATTAAAGATTTTAATAGCTATCGCAGTCGTTAATGCAGTTGGTGGATTATAGACTCTAGAATTGAAAATATCTCGTAAATTGTGAATACAATATGCGACGGATGAGGATATTGGTAATGTCTAATTTTTTATTCATATAATACTAACCAAACATTATTTTAAGAGAAAATTAAAGAAGCATGAAAAAAAGACAAAGAATAATAAAGATAAAAAAGAACGAAGAAATATAAGTCATGATATTATGGTCAAAGCCACATTTGGGCGAATGGTTTTATCCTCTACGACAGATTTATTACTGTACAAATAGTAGAGAGTCCAAAATAAATAGTAGAGTAGTATGTCGAAGTTTTATAAGTACCAACTGCAATATGAATTGTATTCTTTTTTAAGATTAACATTAGATATCTGAAATGAAAATTAACTAGCTAGCAGCACGTGGTAAAAAAATAATAAAAGCGCGACTAAATTACGTGTAGGTTGACGAAAATAAAATGCATTTTTAACCGGCTTCCAAGAAAAGGAGAAGGTTCTCAATTCGTCTGCATGTTTTTTTTTCTTATTGTCCTATTAAATGTCCAGTCGTTATGGATATGAAGAGAATGTACAGGACAGTATATTCTGATTGTAAACTTGAGGCATAGTGAATAGGAGGACGACAGTCGAAGAATGAAAATTAGATCATATTTGCTTCAGCGAACCGGCATAGGGAAAGAATTGGCGATGAAAGAAGACAAAGCAGATATTCATCGTAAAAGAAGAAGGAAGTATAGTTGTATAGGTAGAGAGATGTAAAGAATAGAGACGCCCCTTGTATACTATGTTTGTGACTTTATCTTCAAATTAATTCTTATTTCATTGTGTACACTGTAACTACAATAATAATATCTTAACGCTATTTGTTAAATTTAAATTATTAATAATTACTGAGGTTGTGTACCTAAAAGGGATGAAAAGCTTTGTTGCTGGTTACAATTTATAACGAAGTGAAACTTCAAAATTTTAAGTTTATGTAAGTTATCTGTATGTTTTTAAAAATTATGAAACTCCGAAACTACGTCTTTTTTCTGCAGTCTCTTAGTTCGATTGAACCTTTTCCTGGAGTAATAAATAAACTAAGTTTTATTGAATTTTGTAGTTACAAGATTTAGCTATAGTTGTCCACATAATTGCAAAATACAAATATCAAAATTACAACGAAACTATACTGAAACTGAAACAAACTATACAGCTACTAAGCCTAGTTAAGTTATGTATTACCGAGTTACTTTGTACGTTTCAGTAAATGTTAACTTTGACCGACAGGTTAAAGACCACCCAGTTATGGATTGTGATCAAAGCATTCGTAGTATGCTAGAAATAATATTACTAAACTTAAAACACTAATAACGAATATCATATCAAACACTCGTTATGGTATGAGTTATTGAAAAAAAAAACCATCACAACAAAACATGTCGCTGTCGAAATACAGTTTTTTATTTTTAATAATATCCACCAAAAGTTTGAAGAATATAATCAGAATAATTCATATAAAACATTCTACCTTATGGCATTTTAAACGATATAGTTAGGAGTTAGTTATCTAGATAAGTTTTTTTTTTAAATGATTCGCATTCTGGCTATATTGCTCATCAGTCTCAAACATTACTTTATCGCCTTTGAAGGTACCGTTTGTTAAATATAGTGACTGTACCAATTATGTAGAGATGAGTTTAGATTACATAATATATTAATTATTACATGGAAGCATTATCGGGTTTTTAATTGCAGACTTAACTTTAATAGCCATAGACTTTATAATAAATATTTTAATAGTTTCATAATATCATACAATATACAGTTTATCTATTTTTTTTTACATTAACATACATAAACAATTCACTTTCATGTTACTCCTCACAAAAAAATAAAATAAAAATGGAAATAATTCTATTTCTATATGCAGGGGTCTATGGGGTATAAGTGATAGTGTGTCCTGGCAAAGTAATTATATCTGGTGATGAATAATTATGATATTTTTAATATTCATAAAATGAAATTATATTATTTTTATTCACTATTTGAATAATAGAAATATATAAGTGTATAATGTATATTATATAAATGTATAATAGTGTAAACACAACGTGTGGCTACGATTATTGTAATAATTAATTAGTCAATCAATATATTTATAATATTTATGTTAGAGAATTGTTAAAATATGCTGAGAATGTAATCTTTCATCTGGCGGACGACCGATGGATACCACCGATCGTCCCCGAACACCACTCCCGAGAAGGGACCAACACATACTATCGTTATATATAAATATTTCATTAACAGCTATATTTTCGTATTAATGAAGACACCCGAATCCCGATATAATTATTCCAATGTCAACAGCTCTTCATAGATTATTGCTATTTATATTTCTTTGATCGATAGACTTTGCACAGTGTTATTTTCCTTTTATTTTTGGTAACATGTTTTTATATTTACTATTAGTATTATTATTTATCATTGAGCAACAAGTTAATAATTACATAATTTGATGCGTTCGCCAATACGAAGGTAGCTACTAATAAAACATTTGCACTGTATGTAAGGACAGCACAGTTAATATTATATATATCTCTGATAAGTTATCACAAGGCGAGTTATAGTGAACACGAAAAGGGATGAGTGCACAACGGCTCACACGGTATCGATGTCACCGACATTGATGCGGTCCTCGGCAGCGGTCACCGAAAATCCCAAGATGCGGGAGTCGATCTTCAGCATCTTATTCTTTTTAGTCTTCTTCCCCTTGCCCTTAATCTCCTGGTAGTCCGCTCCGCTGCGGGGGGTGACGGCGAGCGCCGGTGAGCACAGATCGTCGGAGGGCGTCACTGTGCCCACGCGAAGAAGTTTCGACCTAAACAATGGTTATTTATCGAAACACAACACATCACATTTTCCATGACACCGGCTAATACTGACTGCTTAACTAGCCAGCTGGCTCAGCTTCTTTTTTATAATCACAAATATGAATTTATTAATAAATTAAATTTTTCAGCGCTCTGCCCCTTTCTTATTTTCGTTTCAGGTATAAAACTCATTGTGACCAACTATTATTACATTATACTCACATTACATATTAAGAGAATTTGTTAAGTGAAGTCTTACCTTTTTTCGAGGAACTGCCGGGCGAAATCATTGGAGTCCTTCGTCTCGCCCAAGTAGACCTTGACATAATCCTTTACCTCGTAAGGAGACTCGATGTCCTTCAGGAAGCCAACGAAAGTTGGCACTAAAAGGAATAAAAAAACCTTAAATCAGTGGACAAGAATTAGCCATACTCATTGTACTTCTTAAAGATAGTTGTACTTAGAACTATGTATAATCCAGAGAACATGCATACCATCAATCTTGGAACTCCATGAGGCGAGTATGTTTGTGCACCAGGTTTCAAATTCGATGGCGGGCGACAGTTCCTTCTTAGCAGACAGGTTAAGGGTTGGTCGTTTCTTAGGCTTGTTCTGTTCTGCCGACTTCGGGGTCTCCACTTTCACTGGCTTCTGAGGTTGATCTAACAGCGACTCCCAAAAGCCACCCACTAAAAATATACACACTCTCTTTAAACAGGAACAGCGGTTTTGTTCGCAAATAATCGTTGAATAAATTGTGTATGTGCGTATATACTAAGTGCAGGTTTTTGCCTACTCGTCCAGTCGATGACAAGCCATTGTTATCGTTATCTGTATGGTTGGATGTAGCATTATTAAGATATATATTCCTTACCTCCGTTATGTACGTTGCCCCAAGGCACGTGGTTGGTGGTGACCGGGGCGACGGCTGCAGCCGCCTGTGCCTCTTCTACGGCTTGAGCTGCCGCTGCAGCTGAGGCCGCAGCTGCCTGTTTGCGTGCCTCTGCCTATAACCACATTGACATTACATTTACCACCCTCAAAGAATATTTTTAAGTACAAGAAGAATTAAATTGTAAAAATGATCAAAATGTTGTAGCAATTATTAATGAGTTCTAACCTGAATTTCTGCCAAACTCTGTCCAGGTGTATTTACATTATTCGCCATTTTCTTTGCCCAAGCCAAACCAGCCTGCATCTCCTGTAAAGAAAACTGCTTATTATATATATGCACGCACGCATTTAAAATTGTAGATTTAGATATAATTGAGATAATATTTTTGCACTTTCCCAACTATTTTGAAATAGGACCGAATTAGAATTTGAAACCCTAAACCATCTAGTAATATTATATAGTTTTAGACAACAATTGTGAGCTTTCGATTCCAAAGTTCCTATGATTAGATTTATTCCTTACCTGTTCTCTTGCATACGCAGCTGCCTGCTGCTGTGCGATCAAGTGCATCATTTGCTGTTGCTCTTTCATCTGTTCCAGCTTCTTCTCGCGTTCAAGACGCTGTATCTCGGCGAGTGTGAGCCCATCGCGATTAGTAGCTTGCGTGTCCTGAACGCCTACGCTGGACCATGGCGCTTTTTTCATCACAGATTCAGAAGCTTGTAGCAACAGCTGCTGTTGTTGTTCCTATAAAACAGATTATACCATTTTGCTACACACATACATAACTTCACGTCAAGTCCCTTGCAGGCAGTGTGAACAGCGCGATTTATACTTAGTCTGGCCATAAATACTGTTACAACTAAAAATACAAAATATATCATTTGAATTTGGAATCTGTCATTTTTATACGATTGTTCATTGTGTTTTCTCGTTTTGGCGCCAATACATTGTACAATATTTTGCGATATTAAAATGGAGTGGGGTGATAAAGAGAACCGAATCGCTGTGATTGCATTACACAAAGTAGGTATGGAGCCAAATGCAATTTTTAAAACTCTCCATACACTTGGTATTAGTCAAATGTTTGTGTACCGGGCTATTAATAGGTACAATGAGACCTCCTCTGTTTGTGACAAAAAAAGGCCTGGCCGTCCACGTAGTGTTCGTACGAAAAAGGTGGTCAAAGCAGTAAGGGAAAGAATTCGAAGAAATCCTGTCCGCAAGCAAAAGATTTTATCTCGGGAGATGAAGATAGCACCTAGAACAATGTCGCGTATTTTAAAAGATGACTTAGGACTTGCAGCCTATAAGAGGCGCACTGGTCATTTATTAACTGATAATTTAATAAATAATAGTTTAAAAAAACTAAAAAACACGCTTTTTATTGAAAACCGAACTAAAAAATAGAAAAATAAAAACAAAAATACTTTATTTTAAAAAAAGCGTGGGGTGCTTTTTAAGATATTATCGAAATGATAATCACTCTACTCATATCTGTCAATAAAATATTTATAACTATTGACACCATGCACCCCACGCTTTTTTTAAAATAAAGTATTTTTGTTTTTATTTTTCTATTTTTTAGTTCGGTTTTCAATAAAAAGCGTGTTTTTTAGTTTTTTTAAACTATTATTTATTTTAAATTTTTTAGTTCGGTTTTGTATGACAGCGCGTTTCTTAGTTTCGAATTTGAGGAATAGCGCCATCTGTGACTTATATAAGGAACTCGTTTCAAGTTGATAACGTAAACTTTCCGCTGATTGCCACTAGATGGTGCGATTTGTGAACTTTCATAGTTCACAAATCGCACCATCTATCGTTCAAAAAAGCGTGGGGTGCATGGTGTCAATAGTTATAAATATTTTATTGACAGATATGAGTAGAGTGATTATCATTTCGATAATATCTTAAAAAGCACCCCACGCTTTTTTTAATTTATATTCATTGAAATTTTTAACACTACTTTCTTAATTTAAATTCATTAAAATTTATTTTCTATTTTTTAGTTCGGTTTTCTAGTCTAGAACTGTCATAGTTCACAAATCGCACCATCTAGTGGCAATCAGCGGAAACTAAAAAAGAAGTCGGTTACAAACAAACCTACAAACCTACAAACATACATACAGGTGAAGCTAATAAAAAGCTAATAAAAAAAAATTGTGTGTTAAAATCTAAACAACTACTAAAGCGGTACGCAAAGGGAGGTCACAGAAAAATATTGTTTACGGATGAAAAAGTTTTTACAATTGAGCAACATTTTAACAAACAAAATGACCGTATTTATTGCTCAAAGCTCTAAGGAGGCTTCCCAATTAGTTGACAGAGTGCAACGTGGGCATTATCCGACTTCAGTAATGGTTTGGTGGGGTGTTAGCTACGAAGGAGTGACTAAGCCAAATTTTTGTGAAAAAGGTATCAAAACATCGGCACAAGTGTATCAAGATACCATTCTTGAAAAGGTAGTCAAGCCCCTTTACAACACCATGTTCAATAACGAAGTATGGTCCTTCCAGCAAGACTCGGCACCGGGTCATAAAGGTCCACGTAATCTTGGTTGGAAGCGAACGTTTCGGACTTCATTAGAGCTGAAGACTGGCCGTCGTCTAGTCCCGATCTTAATCCACTGGATTATGATTTGTGGTCAGTTTTAGAGAGTACGGCTTGCTCTAAACGTCATAATAATTTAGAGTCCCTAAAACAATCCATACGATTGGCAGTGAAGAATTTTCCCATAGAAAGAGTGCGTGTTTCTATTGATACCTGGCCTCAACGTTTAAAGGCCTGTATTGCAGCCAATGGAGACCACTTCGAATAAGCTTTTTATATTTTACATCGTTTTATATTTATGTATTAAAGTAACACACTGTAAAAGTAATAAATGTTATTTTCAATTAAAAAAATTTTTTTTTCTTTGTTACAATATTTATGGCATGACTAAGTATATAGTCCAACATGTTACACAATTTGGGATATAAAGTACCCACCTGCTGTTTTTTGAGCGCTTCAGCTTGTTTCTTCTTTTTCTCTTCCTCAGCAGCGAGTTTCTCCTCTTCTTTCCTATGAATATCATACAGTTTTACAACAGATTGCTTCTTACGAAAAAAATACTCAGAACCTTTTTTCCTTAGACGTACTCTAATACGGTGGGTAATTTAAAAAAAATTAATGCTGTTATTTAGTAGACAAGGTAATTTGTTCAAGTATACCAAGTATATTTGTCCAAAGCCATATCTGATATAAATGTAGATCTATTAAAGATAGAAAAGTGGGCCCAACAATACGGAATATTAGTTAACCCCAATAAAACTCAGGCAATTTTGATTGGGAGCTCACGACAGCTAACCAAGGTTGACCCTATAACACTGCCTAAGGTGATATTTGACGGTACCACCATACCTTATAGCGATAAGGTAAAAAACCTAGGAATATATTTGGATAGTACACTTTCCTGGTCTGCACAGTTAGAATATGTCAGCCGCAAGGTGTTCCGCTCAGCAGGTAGCTTAAGAAGACTCCGTAACTTTTTACCCGTTGCCACCAAGACTGCGCTTGCACAATCTATTCTCCTTCCTATTCTTGCCGACTATGCCGATACCAGCTATCTTGATCTCACTGAATACCAACTTGATAAACTTGAGCGTCTCCAGAATCTTTGTATTAGATTCATATTTGGTTTACACAAATATGACCACGTCTCGGAATTTCGTAATAAGCTCAAGTGGTTGTCCATTCGTCTTCGAAGGAATACTCATGTTCTCTGTCTTCTGTTTAATATTCTTTTCAATTCTACTACTCCTCACTATCTCAAAAAACGTTTCACGTTTCTCCATGACACACATGCGAGATGCTTGAGATCATCAGCGAGTTTGACCCTTGAAATACCAGCGCACTCCACAAATTTTTTCCATAAATCGTTTTCAGTCCAGGCTACACGCCTATGGAATGAATTGCCGCTGACTGTCCGGCAAGCTCAGACACTGACAACTTTCAAAAAACGTCTTAAAGAACACTATTTGTCACTTTAATTACCTCAGCAGACATTGTTCAATGAAGGAATATCTCTATATTTATTTATATACTGTTTAAATATATACGTATTTATATGTGTATTGTGTATGTATGTATTCGTATCTGTATGTATGTATATGATATGTTGTGTATGTATCTTATATATATGTATGTCTATCTTGACGAGGTTTGGTAGGAGCGACAGTACACCGCCTATTACTCTTCCTAGCTAATTATGCCCATATAAAGGTTGTCTGGCAGAGATCGCAGCATGCGATAAGACCGCCTTTTGTACTTGCCTAA
The DNA here is from genome assembly GCA_905147225.2 of Euproctis similis. NCBI lineage: Eukaryota > Metazoa > Arthropoda > Insecta > Lepidoptera > Erebidae > Euproctis > Euproctis similis. Next base: position 10,177,627 of record LR990107.1, read on the forward strand.
TAGTCCAAGATCCCAGAGCGTTAAGACACAACTTATTTTCACATAAATGAAACCTCTTGTTCTCAGTAGTGTATGTGTATGTGCTCAGAATACCTGCGCGCTTGTGGAGCTTGCCGAGTGGCACCTGGGCAGGTACCAGGTGTGAAAGGAACTAAAATTAATAGTTATTTAACTTAAATTTTAATAGCTGATTTTTATATATATTCTGTAGAGTACTATTATAAAGTTATACCATAAGCGCCAGACACTTTTCATGGGCCAAAACTTTTGTCAGACGCTTTAAAGATCTACAAGAAATAAATGAACTTAACTTATTTTTACATGTCTGGCTTTTTAATATGTTGTTAAGACAATTGTTACGAAGTTATATTTAATTAGTCAGACAAAATTGATTGACCAAACACCCCCTAAACAGCAAAATTATTCAGTCGTGAGTATGAGCGCGAAAGCATTATGCGCATGCGTCTCAGAGTATATATATATAAAAATACTTACGGTACAGCTTCCGATATAAGATTTTTGCATCTCTATTTCAATAAGATTAATTTCAATATTAACGTAATAATTAGTCAGTATTAAAGTAAATTAATTCATTTAATATATTTGGTATAATTAATGTGTTCAGAGCTATTTTTTCTTAGAAAATTTTTTATTTTATTGTAAAAGAACATCAGTTGAAAATATTTTTTTTACAAAATCATTGTTGTAAAAAAATGTTTTAAAAAAATGTTTTTTTACTAAATCATCTTTATTGCACGCATGCAATGGGAGTCTTTTCAATTTAAGTCTTTTAGTTTTTTGATCACAAAATATACACTTTTCATTTTCGTCATTATTTATATTACTTTCAAATGGGATTTGATTGGTAGACGAATGAAAATCACTTTCACCTGCCACACAAGAATCTTCAGAATTACAAGACACCGGTTCAACTAATTCAAATTCGATATTTTCATTGACATTTGGCTCAGATATTACAATAGGTTCAGGAATAGCACTAGCTGAAATTGAGTTTGATACAAAATCTGAATCGGGAACAGTAGAATTATTTTGTTCACTTGAGGTAGATGCTGTAGATGGATCACTATTAGTATTTGTATTACTAGGTAAACTTGATGTCGATGCAACAAATGGTTTGTCAACAATGCTAGGTAAATTTTTGTTTTTACTTTTTTTTGTTTTTTCTGGAATCGCGGGATAATATCTTTTGGACAGAGCAGTGAAATTTTTATAACATTCTCTATGATAACCATTATCATACAAATCTTCAGGTAAAACTACGTCTTTGAATTTAAGGTTATGTGTCACTCGATGTTGTAAAACGGTTCTGCACTTTTTAAATGTTTCCTCGGTAAATAATATTAATTTCTCATGAGATTTTTCACAAGATACACACTTTAATTTTGCTGATTCTGCTCCCTCCATGATTTTCACGTTATAAAATAATGTAATCACTCACAAATTACACGACGTAAACAACAAAAACATGTGGTCTCATAGATCCAAACTATACTGTATACCATTAGGTTGCACGCAAAGGACACATACACAATACACAGAAGAATTACACGAATGAGAGAAAGGGAACTTAGTTAGTAAGACCGTCTCACTCGCTCCGAAACGCACCTATAATGCTTTCGCGCTCATACTCACAACTGAATAATTTTGCTGTTTAGGGGGTGTCTGGTCAATCAATTTTGTCTGACTAATTAAATATAACTTCGTAACAATTGTCTTAACAACATATTAAAAAGCCAGACATGTAAAAATAAGTTAAGTTCATTTATTTCTTGTAGATCTTTAAAGCGTCTGACAAAAGTTTTGGCCCATGAAAAGTGTCTGGCGCTTATGGTATAACTTTATAATAGTACTCTACAGAATATATATAAAAATCAGCTATTAAAATTTAAGTTAAATAACTATTAATTTTAGTTGCCTTTCACACCTGGTACCTGCCCAGGTGTCACTCGGCAAGCTCCACAAGCGCGCAGGTATTCTGAGCACATAAGACACTACTGAGAACAAGAGGTTTCATTTATGTGAAAATAAGTTGTGTCTTAACGCTCTGGCATCTTACTCTATAATATTATTATGTACTACTCACTGTAATGTATTCTATGTTTGGTGTACAATAAAGCGTATTCTATTCTCTATTCTATACATTTACTAATAGTAGTTGGTAAGACAAAATTATATGAGAACATGCCTCTTTCGTTCAGCTTCCTCAGCTGCACGTGCCTCCTCAGCTTTCTTCTTGACGTCCTTGTTGGAGGTGTTCTTCTCTGAACCTTTCACGATGGTGAAGCCTTCTTTAAGCCATTCCTATAAAAATACATTTCATGTTTTGAATTAAATTTGATGTTTTGATTTTCTTTAAAATCATTTCTATCATATCATATAACTACTACTCATTATATAGTATAAAAGTCGCTTTCCGTTGTCTGTCTGATTTTGATGCGGTTTTTTTTATAGGTAGAGGGTGTCAACCGGGTGGTTTATAGCTATAATGCATGTATCATGTACTAATGTGATAAATCCAAAATTTACTTATTTATTCCGATTGATGCGGAACAATGTTCGCCGGGTCCACTAGTTATGAATAAAGTATAAATTGTTACTAATTTTGCATCTAAGACAATAACAATCATTACATGTTGCAAATACTTTGTAAATCGTCGGGCAACCACCAGTTCGGATTAACAATTTCTATATATTATAATCTTTCTGTGTTGACAGTGACCTCCTCCTAACTTAATTTAAAAGATAAAAAAATATATTATTTGTCTTTTATTTCTTAATTTGTTTAATATCCTAATTACTTGGTACATTATGCAGGACGTATGTTGTGTCCACTAGTATAAATAGAAACAATAAAAAATACCTTCTTTTCTTTTTCTAACTCCTTCTTGCTAGACTTCTCTTCCTTTTTGGTCTTGGCGGGTGATGATTCTTGTGATCTCTTCTGTTTTCCTTGCTGAAATTATAGCATATTTAAATTCCATTTAACCAATAGAACATAAATGTATTTTTTTTTATTTCATTAGCCATTTCGAAGTAGAACAAAATCTTTAGTCCACTTACATCGGTCTTCACAACTTCTTCGTCTTTGGTCTTTACTTCAACGACGTCATCCTTTTTCTCTTCTTTAGACTTCTTATTTTTAGTTTTTGTACTCTCTTTGACCTTAGTAGATTTCTCGTTTTCTTTAGTTACCTTCGTAGTTTTTACTTCAGTAGCAGTTTTTGCCGCAGATTTGCTAGTGGAACTCGGTTCATTGGAGCTTTGTTCAGTTTTTGCAGCTTTCTCATTTTTAGCCTACAACGGTAAGTTAATATGAGTTTTAATAAAATAAGCAGTAGCAAAAACAATTGCCATAACCCTCTAGAAATTAAATTATACCTGTGTGTCTTCTTTTTCCTTGGCATTGGTGTTTCCAGTCAAAGTATCCTTTTGAATGAGTTTATGAAGTTCCTCGAGATTCGGCGTAGCATTCTGCATGGGCGGGAAGCAATCATCTGGCAAGGGCACAGCCACAGCCGGTGGAGTGATTGCCTGAGGTTCGGCAATAAACTGCAAGCCCGAAGAAGGAGCGATATTCTGTGATGCCCGAAGCTGCGCCAGTATTTGATCTTCAGTTTTCATCTCCTTAGTTATGTCATCGGACAGTAGGGAATTCGTTGTGCCGACAGAAGTCTGTAAACGAATTGGTTCCAAAACTTCAGGAATTTTATAACATTTTTATGGGTTAAGCTATTAATTAATATAAAATCAAAGCAAGCAAGTGTTAATTCAAAGCGTATATTCATTGCAGTGCGGTCTGGTCTAACACTAAGTGAAATTAAAAAATTGAGTACTTTATAAACATATCAAACATATAAATAAAAACAGAAACATAACAGTGTCTTTTTGGTCCATCCTGTCGATGTGTATGCGTAAGGAGTTAAAATATGAACACATCAAAATAGCTTCACAGGTCGGCAAGCCTTGAAGAAAACTTATATTGCTAGTATAAGTACTGACATTTCTCAATTGTTCAAGTATTATTCTATCAAAATTAACAGAGATGATTCAAAGAAGTTCTGAGAGTTGATTTCGATAGTTATACTACTCTGTGTAAAAAGTATCGGGTATATGTCAATAAAGAGACCCGCGTAAAAGAGGTCGTTCTAATTTTTTTACTGCATGTTGGTAGCACTGTACTGATTTAGCGCGCAAAATTTGAACGGGATCTGTCATTTAATTTGTTTTAAACTAAACTTTTTGTTGGTCATAGTTTTGAGTCCTCGCCGATTTTTACAATGGAAAATATTGTTGAACAAAAGAGTGTGCCTTAAATTTTGTGTTTCGAATGATATTTCATGTGGTGAGTCACTAAAAATGTTGCGAAATACCTACGGCGAATCATGTATATCGAAAACAAGGGCTTATGAATGGTATAAGGCTTTTAAAGAAGGCCGAGAAGTAGTAGTAGACTTGCCTCGTTCTGGTAGACCTTCAACCGCTACGACCAAAGAAAACATCGACAGAATCAAGAAGCTAGTGCTCGAAAATCGACGTATGAGTCTGAGAGAGTTGGCTAGTGAGGTGAACATATCTTTAAGTCCGTCCACAATATTCTCATTGACATTTTAGGCATGAAACGCGTCGCCGCTCGACTAGTTCTAAAAGAGCTCAATTTTGTTCAAAAAGGGCAGCGAAAGCATGTCGCTGAAGACATGGTTTCCCGAGCTTCTACGGATCCGACCTTTATGAAACGTATAATAACTGGCGACGAGACATGGGTTTATGAGTATGACATGCAAACAAGCCAACAGTCTTCAGAATGGCGTCTCGAAAACGAGCCGAAACCCAAAAAACCGCGGCAAAGTCGCACCAAAATCAAGGTGATGCTGACAGTTTATTTTGACTACCGTGGTGTGGTTCACTCCGAATTCCTTCCAGAGGGAGAAACAGTGAATAAAGAATATTATTTAGGCGTCATGAAGCGTTTGCGTGAGACTATCCGCCGAAAACGGCCAGATTTGTGGCGACACAACTCATGGATGCTGCACCATGATAATGCACCATCACACACAGCCATTATAGTGAAAGATTTTTTAGCGAAAAATTCAACAAACGTTCTCGACCAAGCACCCTATTCACCTGATATGGCTCCGTCTGACTTTTTTTTATTTCCCAAGTTAAAATTACCACTTCGAGGAAAACGTTTTGAGTCAATAGAAGCCATAAAAGAAAATTCGCTGAATGAGCTAAAGGCCATACCGCAAATAGCCTATGAAAAATGTATGGAAGACTGGGTGAAGCGGTGGAGATGTTGTATAGCAAGCGATGGGGCCTACTTTGAAGGCGATAAAATAAATTTAGATGAATAATTTGTATTTTTTGTTTTATTTACAAATTCCCGATACTTAGTACACAGAAGGTATATACTAAAGTTGGTGACCCCAAATAAATATAATATTAAAAATAATTTAAACGTTAATATTTAAATGCTTTTACGACTTAGATCGTGTAGAAGTGGCGGAATCTGAACAAGTTGATTGGCTCAGTCAACAGACGACAATTCGTCACGATATTCCAAAACAATAGCGGTAAGCTGGCTAGCGATGTAATAAGCTGACAATTCCAATATTTTGTCGAGAAATTGCTGAAAATTGCTGGAAATATCAAATGATGTTATAATATATATGATGTTATAGTGCAGCTAAATGTAATAAACCATAAAGAGTATGTACCAAATACGTATGGAAAAAGTCAAATTCGAGGAAAACTTAAATTGATCGCCAAACAATGTGCTGTCGTTTCACATAACCTTCATACTCTATTACAATTATCTACCTTTTAACTATGCTACATTGGCTTCGGCAAACTTCATGTCGAATAGAAATATTTATGGCATTATGCAACATTAAAAAATGTTAATACATTTCAAGGAGCAAAACCTTTGATTTTTCTGGTGTATTAATGTATCTATTATCTCTGGCATGTTGCCTAATCGCCGTAAGCTTGAACTTTAGAACAACTTTGAGGTGTCCTAAAATTAAATTCAGCTAACTGCGACAGTGGCAAGAGCTGCACTATTTTCCGAAATTCCCACGCAGTAATTAAAAAAAAGAGGAATCTACAATATTGATCATTGCGCAGGATCATGAATAAAAAAGTGAATCGATCTTCAAAAGAGCTTTTAATAGGCCGAAAAATTCAACAAAAACAGACATTCATTCAAATTTAACAAAAACTGGTATTCATCAACAGAAAGCCCTAATTTTACAAATAAGTTCCTAAAAACTGTAACAGATTATATATATATATTACTTTATTAAATTGATTTGATCTCTCCGAGATCTTTTATTAACCAGAGGAAACCGACAAAAACTTTATACAAATAAAATAACCTAGGATGTAAGACATACATGCATATATATATATATATAAATCACCATGTAAATCTGTACATCCGGATCGTTTTAATTACTTTTGCCAACTTAACTTATCTAAATTAATACAAGCAGTTCACTTCTACAAAGCTACAAAGCACTATCAAGTCATTATTCAGTTCAATGTGAATCAGTCTTACAATCAATAACCGGATAGGTTTCAAAATACTTTTTTTTAAAGTTCACAGACAATGTGTTTGGTCATAGCCAAGGCATGGGGCATCTTTATAGTCACACTAACTTTTGGTATTTTCGAATTTCCCGTTTAAGAAAATAAAATAATAGGTATCTAGAACAGATTAGAGATATAATTGAAAGTATATACAGCAGCATTATAAAATACTTGCGATACGAGTTGCAATATCAAATACAATTTACATACAGTTAGGATTAGATTCGTGCCTTATGGCGCTCCGTTCTCTCTGCCTACCCCGCAAGGGATTTGGCGTGAAGTTATGTATGTATGTATGAACGTTAGGAATTTAGTCTGAAAACAGTGTCACGATTAGCAAAAACCGGTTCATATTTCGTGAATAAAGGTAATAGTTATGAGGATTCCTTCCCTCCTTCTTGTCCTTCCTTTCTTCCCTTGAACTATTCGAGGTGTTTAGCATTTTAATGCATTTTCAATAAGAGAAGCAATTGAAGCGGAAAATTAAATAAATAATACATATACACTGGCAGTACCGCCGTACTTGCTTAATAATGTGCTACCAGATTATGGTTGGATTTGTCAATGCCAAATAAAATAAAGTAAAAATTCAAAGTGTATACAAAATTTCAGATTAATCGGTTGACAGGAAGAGGGTGAAATTTGAATTACTAAATTTGACCCAAGAATAAAACAAACGGGGTGAGCTAAATATAAAACCGTTTAAAAACAAAAAAGGTTTTAAAAACAGAATGGGACTTGGACCACCGTTATTACTTAGGGGTAAGCAAGATAAAATAACAGATTTTCAGATCAAATATGGACAATATTTTTTATAGGAATCGGTAAAGCCGTTTGTTTCCAAAAGTTGGGCAACAAGAACACGAGAATTTTATATATTTCAAATATTGGCAATTTTTGTATATTAGATTAGATTCAGTCAAAAAACACAGAGAACTATTATAACAAGGCGGCACATAAATGCGATGCCACGCTAGCGTTTGCATATAATTTTTTTTAATAAAACTTGATTGCAAATATTCGAATTAAATTAATTTCAATACATATAATTAATTACTTTGTTACTTTAGTCGTATACTTGACGGATGGACTCATCAATAGGTAAATATAGATAGTAACGTATGAAGATTGAAGAGTTAACCGAAAACTCGTGGATATTGTGTTTTCAGAAACGGGACAAACATCTACAAAATGTTCTACATGAAAAATTCTTAAATTAACCATCTCACTTGTTTTTATATTATAGTATGAAGAAAATATTTTTTTGGAATTTATCATCATCTTTATATATATAAGAGATTTCCACCTATATATTGACGATATCTCTGGAACCATAAGGCGTAGCGACTTGAAATTTGGTAGGATTATTCCTTTCGCCGAGTAGAGGTCAGCTAAGAACGGATTTTACGAAATTCCACCCACAAGGGGGGTTGCGGGGGTGTTAACAATGGAAAATTCCCATTTTTAACCTATAGCTGCTATCGACTTCAAATTTGTCGAAGATATTGCAGTATTAACATAGCGGGGCAGCAGTTATTACTTTTGATGCGAAACAGAGTTCGCCGGGTCAGCTAGTATGTATATATGACGGAAGAGTTTTGTCCATTTCAAATAACATTGTATCCTTAATTGTTGAAATGGGACTGTATGTTTAGCGATCGCATAGACTTCGAGTACAAGGCCTCGTTTGATTTGCTTGCCCCCAGCAATAAGGATCAGAAAAGGATCTGCTTCTATGAACCTACAGACTATTATTAGAACAGCCATGCTAGGATTCGATGACATTATTTCTTAAATGAATTGCTTTCTAAAATATTCTGACAATATATAAAAAGATCAGCATAAGTTAATCTTTAAAAATCAAATATAAATTTAAAATATAATAATTGTTATTGTTTTTTTTTCACTTTGGGGATACTTACAAAACCTAACAATAATATAAGATTTTAAAAAAAAATTTAAAAAAAAACACTTTAACGGTAACTGTTTTTCAGTACCCGAAATGAAAATATTGAAAACCACTATAAAAATAAAATTAGATCAACAAAAAGTCATGTTACGATGCGTACCCACAAAACATTTAATGCATTTATTTTCATTTAATATGCTTTAAAATAATTTAAAGATTTTTAACAATACTTTGGCGCGCCAGCGCGGTATCCCAATAAAATTTATTTTCCCACCAAAGAATATCAAAAACAAACAAACATCCCGAACATTGGCTTAAATAAATGCAAATGTCATGAGACACAATGATCCATTGTCGAAACCGTGCTATAAGACCACCATGCATGTCTATGTTGCCATCAAAAATACACATAATATAGCGCTTTGTTCACAAAACAATATCATTTCGTCAACCTAATTATAATAAAGACATTATTAAAACCTAAATATATTTAAAAACTAAACAGTTAAAATTATAAGTAACAAAGTAGTCAAATCACTGGTCAAAATATAAGACGAAACGCACTAGAGACACACATATTTTATACATCTAAATGGTACATAACCATACCATATTTATTATATTGATACGCAGATTTTAAATGTATTCAAGAATATTCAATTATTATATACGGTATATATGAGAAATTCATTACCTTAATTAATTTAAAAAATAAAAACCTAATGAACAGTGATGATAGTACTTTTTTTTTAAACGTGAATGACTCAAATTTAGAATAAATTTGCGCACTGAGGAAATATAGTATAAAGACTATGATGTAATTCTAAAACCCATTATTTAAACATTCAAATATACCTTTAAATATCATTTTGAATAATTATGTATTATTTTATATAATTAATTAAGCAATATATTTTCTAAAAGTTGTACACCCAAAATTTTCATCCATCAACATAATATGGATATTCTACTTCAATATACATAATAAATCCAGATATAGAAAATATTTTCTTTTTCTTGTCTCCTATATATATATATATATATATTAATATAACCAAAATCTAAGGGAGAGAGGTTCATTGAATTCCGAGTAAATCTCGATAAACATAATATATGACTACCCCCCATTTAATTATTTAACAAATTAGGTTTATTTTTTATTTTTTCAACCAAATTCAATCCTCCCCCTCGCACAATTTAATTAATAATTACAATATTCAATACTTAAATAGTGGTTTTAGTTTCTTGAAAACTACACAGACTGCCCTTAAACATATAAATTCATCCGATACTTTGTTTTTATTATTTATTTTATTTTTTTGTTTAGTTTTCATTTTTTAGAAGAATTCATATCGTCATAATAGGTAGGAAACAAATGCGCACTTGATTGATAATATCTCTTTGGTTACAAACTACCCACTTACTACTAAATTTGATATTTATATATAGGTAAATATTGAATCCTTTAATAATAATAATACAATCGTATAGCCACAGTTAAACCATCTATATAGTACTAATCACTAGAAGATAATTCATAAGGTTCAAATTTACCTGATTTCAATTGTGTGGAAGTTATATAAATGTAACTTTTATTTCCTATTCGCAGATAACGTACTAGGTTGGTTGGCGCCGTGGTACTATATGATTTATTTTTCCAGGACACTTAATCAACGGTGGTCCAGTTAAACGGTAATCGTTCCGGTGGAGAGAAAAATTTAAAGATGTTGCGGTAGCCTCCGAGATACCTTAAACAAAGAAACTTTCTGTCTATATATTATAATATAAAGGGGGGCATGGCATATATCTTATTGAAAAATCATTTGCCAAATGAGACACCAAAATTTAGACCAAAAACTAAATATATATATTTGGTTCTTTAAACTTTTTTTTTTAGTTCAACATAAAAATTCCGTGGTGACCTGAACACATGATTGCAGTTATACGAATTGATAACTCAATAAAAGATGGATAATACAATATGCAAATAGTATATTGTATTATTAAAGAAACTATAAATATTTTTGGTTAATTGATAGGAACACCATTGGATAAATAAAAAACCACTGAATTGAGATACTTAATAAAAAGAGCTTAGTATTCAAAATACCATTTTAGTATCGTAATTATAATGATAATAATAATAAAAAAGAAAAACCAAAAATATATAGAAATCAAATACACAAGTATAAATAAACATTATTAGCTATACCATATATTTATTAATAATTAATAAATATTTCGTATATTTTCAAAACTAAAGATAATAATAATGTATACAGATAAATAGAATTTGTCTTCCCGAAGACGAAAAGATGAAAAGGATTTGTAAGAATATGGAAGTGAGGGCATTCAATTATAACCACGTCAACAAAGTTTACGTACAATGACAATTAGGGACTAGTTCGTGTTAATAGTTTTTTGGCTATTTCTATGTAAAAGGTATCTCGGATAACTAATGTTTGAAGTAACTAAATGTTCTAACGTTATGATGATTAATGTTCATCTCCTTATTTTCTATTGAACATGGACCTGAGACTACGGAATATAAATAAAACTGACCAAATCTTATGCATGAATAAGAAATTGCTTATTAAACTGTAACGAGATTACATACGGTGTAGAACCCTATGATATAAATAAAAAAATAAAGGCACAAAAGTACTGCGCAGTAAATTCAGATAACGAAGAACGCTTCATAAGCACCAGCAGTTCACAAAATAAATAGCAAGACTAATGCAATATCGATGCTATAAATACAACAGCCAGTACCGTAAGTCAGCGTTAATAAGGGGGTGTCTTACTGAGCCAGTCACCAGGTAGAACATTCCACGGCACCATATTTCTATCCATTGGACGAATTTCGGAAAACAATATAGGATATTATGTCACATTTAAAACGAATATCTCTATAGCTCATCCATTCGTACCGAGTACAGAGCAAAGCAAAGAAACATACATACCTACATACATACCGTTGATAAATTTAACTTTCCTCCTAGTGCTGTCGTACGTACAATGAAAGGGCGAGGGTCAGCATGGTGTGTAAGGACCCTAAAATATAGCCAAGCGAAGATTTTTTTTGATGGCCCTCTCGCCCAATTAGAACTCGACGAAAATTTTGTAACTATAGTCAGGTCCTGACCACCAGCCGGAACCACTTCGAGGTAAGACAAAATATAATTTGTATTTGACTTCCGATTTATAATAAAATTTATAATTATAAGCTTCAGCATACCAAATGAAATAAAAAGGCTCAGACCGATTTCAAACCTGATATAATACGGTCCTAAACTAAGATTTTATAAATACATACTACTAAAAATATATTTATTTAGTGTTCATCCCCAATTTCTATCAAACAAAGACCTAAATTCGTAATTTTACTGTGACAAAATTAATGTAATCTATCTATATAATTAAAATTTAAGTGTAAACGGGTTTTTAATTTTTATTGGCAGGTAGCTGGTGTAATAACTATTGTTACTTTTTTTAAATAAAAAAATCTTTTATTTATTGCTTCCGAGACGAAACAAAATTCGCCAAGTCAGACAGTTATAATTAATACGGAATCGTGTGAAACCAGACTTTTTCACAAAAACATGGTATCTAAATCTGAATTTAGTATTCAATTTAAATAATATATATATTCCTATCAATGTGCAGCCTGACTTGGTTAACTATCACATTTTATTAAAAATTATAATACCTTCAAGTGGTGTATTTTTGGGTTGGAGTAAAATTTCATTTGCGTTGCCACGAACAATTATTTTGTTGATAACGGAGATTTTATTATCTAGGTATTGATATAACCAGCTCATATAAATACATAGATGTAATTCTTCTCCTCTGCAACGGCTCAACAAATTCTTAAAAAATGTGTGCGTTTATTTGTTTAGTTTGAGCTCAGAATACAAAGTGTTTTTATTCCCTTATTTGAGAGTGTTGTCAGACATTTATATTGTTATGTACAATTTCTTTTTTATTCGCTATATAAAAAACATACAACCCTAAATATTACACCCTTTCAACGTGCGATACCAAGTTTGCCAGCTAGTTCCTATATAAAAAAAACTATTATAATTTAATAATAATTTTAGGAACAGAGGTATGTTTTTTGTGTCAAATTTCAAATAGTTAGTGGTAGTTATTTCGTAAGTGTAAAATACATACATAATAGTTTGATTAAAAATAAATGTGCACCCTTAGCATAAGCGATAAGGTTGTTAACTATTATTTGTGCTTGGACTTGGTAAAAGGACAAAGTCCAGGTGGGCTGGCAGTTAAGCAATCGTATCTGAATCAAGAGATCTCGTATTTGAATCTCGGTTCACACCAATGACTTTACGGGTTTTTTGTCCAAAGTTACGTATCATAAGAATCGATGACTGAAAAAATGTGCTTGATCGGTTTCTGCACTTGTCACTACTAAGCCCGCTAAATTTCTCCTCATTCTGCTCGCGCGGCTGGACGCATTTAAGAATAGTTGCAGATTATAAAAAGCATTATTTTTAGAATTCTAAGAATCCTTTTCGAAATATTTATGTGTGATAAATATCGATGACCGACAACTTTGTGCCCGGTGTATGGCAATAGGTTCGGCAGTTATTCCATTTGGGACGTAACATAACGATTCAGCGAGTCGAGGCTTAACAACCGCTGACAACACTTAGAAAAAGCCGTGACATTATGTATATTATTATTATTGTTTTAAGACATATCGATGTGTGCCTCAAACCATAGTTTTATTGTACAATGCAACTTCTTTAACTGACTACCTACATTATGGTATATGGGCATTGTTGGTAATATACATACATACATAACTTCCCGCCAAATCCCTTGCGGGGTAGGCAGAGAGAACAGAGCGCCATAGGGCACGATTCTTACACGCCTCACTCGCTTCGTTGACATTCATGACTCTTTTCATGAACGCGCGTCGGTTTTTGAGGCTCTTAACATCACCTTCCTCCAGAACACGTTCTATTTGGTCATGGAATGTGTGTCTTGGCCGTCCTCGACTCCTACATCCATCCGCTTTTGCATTGTATATCTGCTTAGTCAGTCTTGCATCAACCATTCTTTCTACATGTCCGAACCATCGGAGCATGCCCTTTCTTACTTTTACACCGCCACTCTCTTTCAAACCAACTTCCTTCCGTACAACCTTGTTTTCTACGCGGTCAGCGAGTCACTCCGCAGATTTTGCGTAGTGCCCTCATTTCCACCGCGTTTATTTTACTTTCATGCACACTCTGCCATACCCAGCTCTCGCTTCCATAAGTTAGCGTTGGGATCAGGACTGCATTGTGGATTGCTAGCTGGGCTTTTCTTTTCTTTTCTTTGTTGGTAATATAAAACGGTGATATGGATGGTCTTCAGTAAAGTAATACACAAATTATATTGAACTTACAATTCAATATTAGCGTCGTTACTAGTATTATCCTACATAGTTTGGTTTTTAATAATCACAATAATATATCGTAACACGGCACTTAGGTAGACACATCATCCATGTAAATTACAACTATCCAACTATACGTACGGGCCTGGTGACATCGGATTATTAGTAATGGAGTATTCACAATTTACATACATAACATCACGCCAAATCCCTTGCGGGGTAGGCAGAGGGAACGGAGCGTCATAGGGCACGATTCTTACACACCTCACTCGCTTCGTTGAATTTCATAACTCCTTTCATGCACGCGGGTCGATTTTTGAGGCTTCTAACATCACGTTCCTCCAGAACACGTACTATTTGGTCATGGAATGTGTGTCTAGGCCGTCCTCGATTCCTACATCCATCCGCTGTTGCCTTGTCAACGTACGGGCCTAGTGACAGTCAGATAGGCTAGACGAACATCTGATTATTAGTAATAGAGTATTCACAATTTAGACCTTAAAAAGGACTTATGTAGATTATATTATCTATACCCCATATATGTTAATTATAATATTACAAGAATACTAACAAAATAATGTATGCTGATAAAACTTAAGTATCAAATCAATATCAATCGATCCAGGGTAGCATGGAATTTACAACTCTAAAGAAATCTGCAACCAATAATTAGACTTACGCAGTTAAAATTGTGTTAAGCTGTTAGTTATCCTGAAGAGTTTATTTTAATAATGGTCATCTTTATATATATCGTGTGATCACGCAAAATATAAGATATTAGCAATTTTGATAATATTAAACAAGCTATAAGAAGATATCACAGCGTCATTATATAATTGAGTGTCCGATTATTTTCAAGTGACTTCGAAAAAGGAGAAACTTCTGTTTTTCAATGAGTTTATTTATACAAAGGCTGCTATTTATGTACATATTCGGAACTGGCCACTACATTCATATTATTTAAAAAGTATTTACTATATTTAAAAATAGAACTTTTTGGCTGTAGAATGTAGTCTGTTTTAAACAGCTGTCATTTATTTTAATTATGCGCCGCGATTTTAAAAATTGTTTCGTTATCATGACGTATTTAGCTCGAGAAAATTTTCTTGCTTTGATTTTATGACTTTCGACGTGGTTTAACTCAGCAACAATGCATCGACCAACTCAGTCCGACTATCGCAGATGAAGCACCTTCAAAGACCACTGTGTATCATTGGTTTAGTGAGTTTAATCGTGGACGTCAAAAGCTCGCGGACGTAATTAAAGATGGTCGACCTAAATCAGTGGTTGTGCTTACAATATAAGGACAGAATTCTTGAATTAATAATGCAAAATCTACATGTTACATATCGAGGGATAGATGCGTATTTGGGTATTAGTAGTATACATAAAATATCACATGCAAATGTCCATCATAATCATCATCATTAGCCTTTTTTTTGAGGTCCACTGTTGGACATAGGCCTCCCCCATAGAGAGCCACAACTGCCGGTCCGCTCAATCATGGGGGGTTTTTGCCATAATCGCCACGCTTGGCAGGCGGGTTAGCGATCGCAGTAGGCTGTATTTTCTTCAGAGAGAAGGCTGCTGCCCATTCTTCTAGCTTTTCCCTTAGTCGCCTTTTACGACACCCACGGGAAGAGATGGGGTGGCGGTATTCTAAGCCGGCGCCACACAGCTAAATGTCCATGTAATATTTTAATAATACTGTATAAATAGTTTTTTAAAGATCAAAAACAGGCTTGTGTGGATTGGTGAAGAAAATGATAAAAAAAATACTTTTATGATGCGTCAAAAGCTGTTATAATATCTACACGGGTGATGAATCTTGGATTTATGCTTATGATCCGGAAACTGAGCAGCAGTCGACAGATTGGGGTGTTCCAAAATGGGCAGAGCCCAACAAAAGTTGATCGTGCGAAAAGCACTTTGAGACAAATGGTCGTCTGTGCATTTGGAATAGAGGGACATATACTACTACTGTCTAGCTACTGTAACACTAGAAGATTGTAGATCTGCAAATTTCGACTGGTACACTACTTTTTTTGTTCTTTTCTTCTTTTAATAATAATATCTTGGCCACAATGCACACACTGCCCTTTAGTTCGAAGCTAAGTAACTAAATGCTTGTGTTATGGAAACTAGATATATACTTTTATTTCATAAATACATACTTATAATACATAGAAAAACACCCAGACGCCACACAAATATTCCTGTTTGTCACAAATATTTGTGCTCGGGTGGGAATCGAACCCCCGACCTCTCATTGCTGCAGCAAGCCAGTAGTTTTACCAATGCGCCACGAGGCCCGACTATTTGTATACCAGAAATCTTTGCACAAATCAGGAAAACGGACCGATGCAGGATCACTCTTCACCACGTCCATGCCAGCTGTCCCACTTCGGGTGAAACAACCCTGATTATGCACCCAACGATTTCTTTTATTACCAACTATAAAGAACAAATTACGTAGTCACCGATTTTCAACCCGAAAAGAGGCATTCGAAAATTATGTTTCGGAAATACCGCTGGTTTCACCGAATGCAAAAGTACATTAATCATCATGGCGAATATTTTGAAAAGCAATAAAACCATATTTAATATTCGATGATAGTTCTTTTATTCCAGATACATAAGTAGCAGCCTTCTTCCAGCCTTCCAGCCAGCGTTCTTTTTTGTATATTTATCGATTTCATTTAACTCGCGATCGAAGACTTTGGCAACTATTTGTGGAACGCATACTTACAAGGAAGCGCGGTAATCAAAAAACGTTATAAGCTATCATAGTATTAAATCGATTATAAATAGAGCCGTAGATATTATGATATTGAACGATATGATATTATTAGTGTTAGGGAGGAAAAATATAATATACATCATACTTACATGTGTGATGGACTCAAAAAAACAGGTAAACACGTTTCACCCCCCAAAAAGATACACCGTTTTAGAATTTATAAAGTAAACAAATCCACAAACTATAATCATGAAATACATTTAACATATTTATATTTGTAGCTAGATATATGTATATTCCAAAAAAAAAATATACTACAATAAAAAAAATGATAATAAGTCGTGCAATAAATATACGGACAAACGCATAAATAATATGACCTTATGGAAAGAAGAACGGACATCGCAAAGTACCTAACATCATAGAGAAAGAGTTGCCCTTTGGAGCGTCATTTACTGCAATATAACGTTCGCGGCGTCCGCTCTTTCTAAGACCTCACCACACGTACCACAGGTACATGCTTATTTCCCATATTTTTTTTTAGTTACATGCATATAATATGGGCCATTGTTAGTATACATTTATGTAAAATCTTGTGACCATATTAATAAAATTACTGAATTGTAAAGTTATTGTATCACATCAAGAATCTTGTCTTATTTAGATAATTAATATTAAAAATGCATAGGTAATCATCTTTTCTTAACATATGTACAGACTACAGTTAGAATAATATTAAATAAAAATAGCAAACGAATTTTGAAAAAGACACATTCTGTTTTCTACTGATGTCATAATAATATGTGTAAGAATCGTGACTTATGGCGTTCTGCTCTCTCTGCATACCCCGCAGGGGACTTCGCGTGAAGTTAAGTATGTATCATAATATTAAATTTCACAATCAATAATAAATATGGTCACAAGTATAAGTGGCTGAAGCATTGTGCAACATACCTGTCGATCCCAAAAGTAAACAGGCAAATTGTTGACCCTTGTTTCATTCCGAGGCAAAGGCTGCTGCATCCACATAAGATCGGTGGCTGATGATGACGGCTGACCCCACAGTGATTCCACCTTGAAAATAATCATATTAGTAACATCGTATTTTCAAGATATTTTACACTCTTAGTTTTCAGGATAAAGATTTTTTTTATAAATATACTAGCTGACCCGGCAAACTTTGTTCCGCATCAAAAGTAATAATTTCGAGTAAAATTTGGATTTTATAAAGTTCAATTTGTGTTATTTATCGGCACGCGTTTTGGCGCGCAACTCAACTGCCATGTCCCGCTATGTTAATACTGTAATATCTTCGTAAATATTCGTATAAATTACATGCTGTTAAGGGCCAGGATCATCTATATTACATACACATTCTATTTAAGAAACTTAATTTAATGAAGATGAATGCTGTAATGTTTAAAATCGCTTCGTAAATAAGCCATTATTTCTCGTAAAAAGTAGAAAAATAAAAATGGTCAGTGTGGGTTATCCCTAAGAGATAGACATATGCTCTCGCGGACTTTTTTGTAGACCTTCTGAAGGTGTTTAATAATGTAGAACATTGTTTTGAACTATCACTTAGGGTTCAGACAGCGTTTGCAATTAAAGTGCTAAATCTCGAAAATTATCATTTTTTCTTTAGAACATCATATATGAATTATAGATCAAAACCACCCCGTTGACACCCTCTAACTATTAGAAAAAACCGCATAAAAATCCGTTGCGTAGTTTTAAAGATATAAGCATATAGCGGGACAGACAGCGGAAAGCGACTTTGTTTTATACTATGTAATGATGATTTAAGAGTAGCTGGGAAGAGATAATTCAACTGTGCGCCCACGATTGGGTTAACGCCGAGAAATTGGCGAGTGGCGAATAGGGAGTGGCCATCAAATCAAATAATTTTTCGAACACCCGCCATGATGGTAAGCGTTTATCGCCATATTCCATAAGTAAGACGTATGGTTGGATAATTTCTGAAGTCTTTACTTTTACACACCAAACTTTTAAGATACCGATGCGACCTAATCCTGGAGATGGTTTAAAAGCTGGAAAGTAGCTGTGGAATGGAAAGGGAAAATCGACAACGACGATTCTTATTCTTTTCCAGAGAGCGAGGAAGGTATCCTGGAACGTTCGTGCATAAATAGAAAATTCTTTAAACGTGTAGGCTGGTATAAACTATATAAACTGGTAGGCTGTTGAACTGGGGAAGCAAACTTTGACAAAGGAGGACATCGTGTTCAGTATATATTTTAAATAATCGTCCTTCGACTTTGACGCTGTAATACGTTACACTACGTTTGTAATACGTAAAGATTTTAAAGAAACATATTTATAAGATTTTATTTTACTCGCACTGCATGGTATGTATGTATGTATGTTTGGGTGGTGGAGTCTTTGAACTCAATTTTGAAGTAGATATCAACCGATTGAGCGGAATTGTTAGTTAGTCAGTTGTTGTATACACGTTTACTTTGGATGACAATGTACGATATAATTCAAAATACCATTCAAATCCAATATGGCAGACCATCCAAGATTGTGGAATGGATATTTTAAAAGCGTTTCTACAATTTCGTTATCAAATATAAAGGCTCATTGCGAGTAAATAGAGAAGAGAGGTCCAAGCTGAAATAGAATAGGATGGCGTGATGATGATTGTTGATGATGGATAAAAAAGCATTCAATATTGCACAAATCCATCAAATGAAAGGGCGAGCCCATTGAGAGTAACTGAAAAAATAATGTGATGTCATTCTAAATCCAATATGGTGGATCATCCAAAATATAGGAATAGTGTTGTTAAATGCATTTCTACAATATAGGTATAATGTAGAAATATTTGAATTTTTACAAAATGATTATGAAATGGCCCTACCATTTCATACCCATTTTGTTGAGATTAACTCGAAAAAAAATGTGACGTCATTCCAAATACAACATGACCGACCATCCAAGATGGTGGAATAGATATTTTAAATGCGTTTCTACAATATGGTTACCAAATATAAAGGCTGATTGCGAGTAAATGGAGAAGAGCGCTGCACGCTAAAATAGAATTAGAAGGTCTCCTTAATGAAGAGCTGGACTGTTCGAAACTAAACGGTAAAACGAAATTGCACTGATGATGCGTTGAATGAGTAACCTAGTAACCTGAGTAACTAAAATATAAAAAAAAAATTAAAGTAAAAAACCTTTCATAAAGTTTTTATTAAAACTCCCTAAAAAGACAATAATTGTTCCTTAAAATTTTCAAGTATGAAATTATAGCCTCGTTATGTACAATTTAGATACTAATAAAAGCTTGTCACAAGGTTTAACTACCTATCAGGGTCTAATTAAATTGCAGTTGATAATATAATAAACTTATCAGATCAATTTACGTTCCTTTCCCGGTTCTTTTCATGAGAGCCCCTACACTCGGAATCGGGTCATCATATGTTATACTATATGTTAAACTATTTTGATTTGATTTGACAGAATTAAATTAGTACTAGTTTTAATTAGGTTAAATATAAGCTTTTTAAAAAGGTTTTTTTAATTATATACTGATTTTAAGTTCAAATGATGATAATGAGATCGATTGCCCAGCAAACAATAATTCTGTATGAAGAAGCAAGTTTTATCTTGAAAACAATTAATAAAGTAGATCTTGAAGTTAGAAATATTATTTATCTAGTTTTACGTATATCGGCATTAACTTACATCTATTCCCAGAGAAGACTGCGAATTTTGGACATTTCCGTGGGCTGTTTGTGGACGTGATTCATAAACTCCGGGTATTGAGAATCCCGGCATCATGTCCTAAATAATATTTTCTTTTTAATAAGCAAATCATTCTTATTAATAAGCAAAATTGAAGAATACCTTCTTTTATTTAAACGAATAATGCTTTTAATCTTCGTTTTAAAGTATTTAAGGCTTAAAAAATATATGAAATCAAATGATTATCAACATAACATACATAACTTCACGCCTTTTGTAACCCGAAAGTGTAGGCAGCGGCTGTTAAGCCTCGTCTCGCCGTTATGTTTACGTCCCAAATGGAATAGGTGGCGAGCCTATTGCCATACCGGGCACAAAGTTTGTCAGTCATCGATATTTATCACACATAACTTCCGAAAACAATTTCGAAAAGTCATTGGTGTGAGCCAGTGTCTGGAATCGAACCCCGGACCTCTGGATCAGAGGCCGTGCGCTCGCCCACTGCGCCACCGAGACTGTTTTGTGTTATCAGATACATATATACATACCATCGATAGGAAAGGAGTCACGTGGCCATAGGAGCCCAATGGACGCATCATTGTTTCACAGGCCCGTCGAACCATGAGACTAGGACTGAAGAATCCGGCCCGGTACCAGTTGTACATGTCCTTAGACGAAAACGGACCTTGGATGTTTCTCTGTAGCAAAAAAAAAATAGACCTTGTACAATCGTAAGATAGCTTTTAAGTGCAGCCTCACTAGTGTAGTTATATTATTTTTAAGTGTTAACTGCACTTATCCATCCTCTTTACTCTCAAGGAGATGGTACTCTAAACATCATTTACCATCCAACTGCCCAATATCACTCAACGCACCAAGTATTTCATTGTTTTACCTAAGTCTTATTTCGGGTGAATTGCCCATTATTTAGTGTTAACTCCCATGGTAATAATTAATATAAACAAATTTCCACTAAAATGAAAACATTAAATAGATTTCTGGTGTCTATTACCAGGTCGCTGTATTGTGATTTTTGCATACTTCGGTATGCTAAAAACTACATAATAATTTTGTATAAATAGCTAGACAAACATACAAAAATATATAGAGCAAAACCTACCTCAGGATCTTCGTAATACCACTGATCTGCCAAATTTCGACTGTTGTTGCTATAGATTGAATTGCCAAATGACGCTTGCGAATTGGACTGCTGCAATTCATACATTGGAAACATGTTATTTTGTCCACCATTGTTTGAAATTGGCATTCCATTCGTTGATGGCATCTGAAAAACAATAACAATTAACACTTAAAGATATCAATGGGCACAGTTTAATACAAATTAAACTGGACTACTACATTAGAATATCTTGGTATTAATTAATCAAGGGGCAACTGCATCTAGGGCAAGATCTAGCAGGGAGAGGGATAAAATTGTACTCACCGAAGAATTGTTCGAATTTTGTCCCATAAACAAGGAGTTATTAGCCACATTGCTACCCGACAGACTGTTATTGGTGGAGAAACCAGGCAAATTGCTGGCCGCCTGCATCGATGCTGCACCCATCACTCCCATTCCTGAAGATCCCATGTTATTAGTGCTGGACATAACTTGCTGTGCTCCTTGAAGTGGTAAGCCGATGTTAGAACTGGGACCGATCGGTAGGCCTAGTGATGCATTCAATGCCGAATTTGTAATGCCAACTGATTGCATGACTGGCTGCATTCCTGGTGTTTGAACTCTAGCTGGTGCCTGATGGCCAGATGAAATTCCAGTGTTCTGTAACCCACCTGGGGGCATACCTGCATTCTGCATACTAACCGCAGACAAGCCAGGATTTCCCATGTTAGGTGTTTGCTGCATGCCTGGATTCTGTAAGCCACCAGATTGCATTTGGAGTCCGGGCATCTTCTGCATACCAGTTGAGGACATGGCACTAGACTGCAATCCAGGGATAGAATGTCCAGTCTGAATATTTGACATCTGCATATTTTGTTTTAGTCCCGGCATATTCATAGTCATAGCCAAATTGGGTAGAGTAGAATTTGGAATTTTCATTTTCATATTTTGATTGTGGTTCTGCGGCATTGTGCCTGCTGTATTCGGCATCTCTGAACTTATTCCAGAGTTGGAAAGAGATGTAGGAAGAATTTCCTGGTCTTCAATACTCATTCCGAATATATTATCCACTAACATATCTTCCGGCGATTTAAGATTACCATGATCACTGAAAAAAGAAAGCAATAAATATAGATTGAGATTTGGTAAATAAATATAGATCTAAATATAGATAGCTCTAAAACTTGAACAAAGCCGGAAAGGACTTTTATCATTTTAAGTATACCAAAAAGTGATTACACCACAAGATTTGGTCGGGGAGAATAAATACCACTCACTACACTACCATCACTTAGAAAAAGTTCGTCAACTCTTGGAGGCAATTTTTAATATTAAAAACAAGTAATAATGGCACTTACTTGTCAGATGAATTCTGCAGGCTAATGCGAACATGCTTCTGACCATCCGGTGCCATCACAATGTGCTGATGCTTCTGGCGCAAACTGTTATTGGACGCTATAATAACAGACTGGAAATTACTCCTGTCATCAGTTGCTTCATCTGCGTTTACATCTGACCTCATCATGGCGTTAAATGTTTTACTCTCTTGGAACTTGGGTTTGTATACATTTTGGTTGGTATATTTGTCGTCTACTTGTGGCGCGGGATTATTATCCGAAGACTCTGAGACAGCAGCTGATGCATCGTGTTTCTCCTGACTATCTTTAGTATTCTCATCTTTATTTGAGACTGATTTCTTTTTTGTACTTACATTGTTGGCTACGTCCGCAACGCCAATTGAAGTTTGCTGTAATTAACAAATAAACTTTAAACATAAAAAACCATATACTAAAACAGTAATTAATTTTTAGTGGTTTAGCTGAGCAGCAACTTTCTTTATGAATCAGAAGTCCTGAGCTCAAATCAAATATTAAAAATGTGTAGTTGCAAAAACAGAGCATAATTATACCTTCTTGAATTTTATATCACTGGCGTCAAAACGTTTTGGTGACAACTTTTTGGCCTTTTCCGAGGCCCACCATTCTTCGGAACCCTCTTCAACTGCTTTTGATCGGGGGAAACTACCATGAGTGTGGGATCGTGTCAAGGCTGCAAAAAGAAGTTGGCGCTTTTTTGTACTTTTATTAAAAAGAATTTGATTAAATGAAAGATATTATTGAATTCCGAAGTAAAATTATAAGGGTAAAAGGAAATAGAGCATTGTGTCAGAATATGGTCCACCAATCCCCAAAAATATAAATCACTTACAATACAGGGGATCCTGTTGTTTGGGTAGATTCGTATCGTCATTACTGTATCCATGGAATGCACCTGATGAGTCAAATGTACCACCACATTCTGCATTTTCAGCCGCCCTATTGACAAAACATAAGTGTAAAATTTAACTTATCAGTGTGACTTGAGCAATATATTAATATACCTAAATTAAACAGTGAAAAGAAAAAACAATTCAAGGTTATATTTATTACCATTCTGGCAAATTCTCTTCATTATTTTGTGAGTCATTGTTCGACCATGTGCGTCTATTCGTGTTCCAAGTTTGTGATTTCTCCCCAGTAAGTCTGTCGCCCCAGTCACGCTCTAGGAAAGAAAGCATTCAAAAATAAATTACATGGATCAAGAAGGAACATGAACACCAACAAAAAATAAAAATTTTATTTACCCCATTTTTCCAGTTGACGAGATCTGCCCGGTTCCGAAGTCCGCCATTCCTCACCCTCGTCACGTGACTGTGGTTGTCGCCAATTAGTGTTAGAGCCCTGCCTTTTACTATAGAAACAAAACATTCTACTTTTAACAAAATGTACACCTGTATTAGAAACACAACGAAACAACATTACACAAACGAAATTAACAGTGGTAGAGCCAAGCAGTTCGCTGCATGAATCGGCCGGCTCGACCGGTGAAATACCACGACCTCTCAGAAGACCAACGTAAAGTGGCTCATGCCGCGTTTCGTTCGGTGAGAGAGGTACCCGGAGGCCCACCCCCTTCCCCATCCTTTCCTATTCCCTATCCCTTAAAGGTCGGCAACACAACAGTAACACTATATGTGTTGCTGGTGTCCATGGGCGGCGTTGGTTGCTTACCATCAGGTGACACGCCTGCTCGTTTGCTTTCCTATCCCATAAAAAAAACACAACACATAACATTACTTCACGCCTTTTATACGCGAAAGTGTAGACAGCGGCTGTTAAAGCCTTGACTCTCCGAGCCGATACGTCCCAAATACCAGGGGACGGAACCTATTGCCAATATGCCATTACACACTGGGCATACAGTTGTCAATCATCGATATTTATCGCATACATCTTCCGAAAATAGTTCCCGGAAACCCGGAAACAATCCCACGACTTTCGAATCAAGCTGGGAGCTCGACCACAGTACCACCGAGACTGTTATTAGCAACTTTTGTAAGCGGCAATCGTTATTGTGCCCAATTGTTTCTATTTATTTTATCAATAATCAATCATAGTGTCAGTCTATATCAATATAAATAACTAGTGTATATCCGCAGCTTCGCTCTCGTACTAGTAGTCGAATTAAAAAAGTAAAATACCAAAAGTGCAACTTATTCCAGGGGAATGCATCACCCAGATACCTAAGTTATACTTACAGAGGACTTTAAAAGTAAATAACTATAGTTTTATATTCACTTTTAGAAATGCCAACTTTGTATAATAATACAAAGTTGGCATTTCTAAGATGCAGAGGAAATTATAGTTACATTTTAACATGAGTATTATTCCGGGAACGCTTCACCTGACTGTAAAGCAAGCTGTAAGCTTTATGTTCGTATTAACATTTTATAACCTCAACGAAACTAAAATACATTTTATTTTGTTGCATTTAAATATTATTACATATAAGAGTGCTGAAATATACAATGTTAGCACGTGAAATGCTATTAGTTTTTAGCGGCTTTGCTCATGTACATGTAATTGACTTTTTATGGGATAGGAGGGCAAACGAGCAGGCGTGTCACCTTATGGTAAGTGTCCATCGCCGGCCATGGACACTCTTAGTGTTACAGTTGCGTTGCCGACCTTTAAGGAAGTAGGATAGGAAAGGGATGGGGAAGGGGTAGGAGGGTCCGGGTACCACTCTCACCGAACGAAATGCGGCATGTGCCACTTTATGTCGATCTTCTGAGAGGTCGTGGTATTTCACCGGACGAGCCAGCCCATTCAGGCAGCGAACTCCTTGGCTCTAAATAAGTTAAGTAACAAAAGTGGAGCTATATCTCACATGGATTCATGACAGGGATTATAGTAACACTGTTAACGTGCCCTTTAATAATTACTTAAGTTTTATTATAATCACATTAAAAGTTAAAGTATTTTCATAAGAAAAATGAAATATTCGAACCGCCTATGTATTAGTAGTTCGAAGACTCACTGACTGGCCCTCGATTCCTAGGTTTTGCAGTTTTTATGTCTAACGACAGTCGTGACATGTCCAACAAAAACCGCATGATTTAAATTATTTACATATACCTACAAACATGTATGACTGTAATTTATAATTATCTTTTAGCAAATAATAATCCTAGCACGTATTTTTGTTTATAACCAATAGTCTTGCTCTCACTCTCCTCTTTCTCAGAGGCCACACAGGAGGGCAAGACTATGCAACAGTCTTGCCCTAATGTGTCAAACAAACAAATCATCATTTGATTACCGAAGGGAGTGGATCAGTTACTAATTCAGGAGTGTTACCAACCACAGGTCTACTATTTATGTAACGACTTATGTTTCTAATCTATAATATCACCTACCATCTTTGTTTCTGTGTTGATTGCAAAGTTACTCAAAAGTCGAGCAATTCATCTTCATTACATAGTATAAAACAAAGTCACTTTCCGCTGTCTGTACCCTTATATGTTTAGAACCTTGAAACTACGCAACGAATTTCGATGTGGTTTTTTTTAATAGAAACAGTGTGTCATCGGGGTGGTTTTTATGTATAATTCATGTATAATAATGTAGTATGATTTTCGAGATTTAGAACTTTAATTGTAAACGCTCTAAAAATTACTTTTGACGCGGAACTTAAGTTCCGCCGGGTCAACTAGTGACTTATAAACTAGACAAACAACATAAAGAATAGGTAAATAAAATTAAACGAGCCCACGAGTGAGGAGCTCGGTAAATAACATTTACAACTTTGTTATAACTAATTTAATAAAAGTATGCAAGCCATACCCAAAACCTATCTTGTTTCCATTATAATTCTAGTAAATAACGCCATCCATACCCACTATTACCCACACATAGGTAAATGAGACGAAATTCGACCCATTCTATAATATAAATAAGTTATTATTAAATCGGACGCGAGTGTTCTAAATACAGTTACAGTCAATAATTGCCTTTAAATATTACATTAGCCGGTATTAACGGCTTAATAATATATATGTAGCCAATCAACCACACAAAGCTACATGCTGAATCGTTACTACACTAATTTAAAATTAACTTGTAGATTCCCAGAATCGAGCTAGTAACCCAAAAACAATTTGTTTCATCAACAATCTTACAATATGCTATATTTCCGTGCCTATATCATCTTGCATATATCAATTGTACCGACCGATTTTACACGAGATGAACCCGCAAAATCTCGGCAAATGTTTTTAATCTCCCCATAAAAATAATATCGAAGATATTTTTTTTTACGCCGAGTTTAATAGCCATTGTTTTCAAACTTAATTCACATATTTAGCGTTTGTGTGGAAATTCGACGCTATTTCGAATCATATCATCACCACAGTATATCACAACTTAACAACACACAACACAACAATACAAGTTTTTTGAAATATTGGATTTAATGAAACAAGTTAATTTCTTTAGAAAAAACTTGTCCTAATTAGAATACTGCACGGAAATCTGATGAGTAGTTAAGGAAATGCTTAAATTTTATATGCGAAATGCTGAACATTTTGAAAATTTTGAACTAAACCTCTATCTATCTATACATCAATAAAAATCATATTAAAGACGACACAGTAGTTACGTACAGGACACTTGAAAAACTGTTATTATTTTAGTAAATATTATAACAAATTAAGAATTTTGTGTTTGAACCCGGATGAGAGAGCAATGAGGATTGGAAAAGATTATCGGCAGTAATTTATATTGATGATTGACTGACTGATTGTGATCGAGGTAAGGCTATGGCAGTAGTAGTTGCTGCCAAAACTATAAGGTATTAAAAGCGTGAATATACATAAGAAAAAACATTGATATAATGAAAGGGTATGCAGCTTACTTCCTAAACATTTTCGTCGCCCAGTCAGTTTGTTCACCGGTGTTTCGCGTTGTATTGTTTGCATTGTTCATCCAGGGACGTATGGTGGGATTGTCATCTTCTGCCCCACCACTATACGACATCTTGGGTCCACCCACTTTGGGCACATAATGGGCAGTTCTAAAACAATTTAATACAATAATATCTTGATACATACATGCCTGACGTACGTGTAATACGTGCCAGTAGGTGATATATAAGGGTTATAAACACGCTATTTTTAATAAATAAATAAAATAATGTTATCTATTGTTAAATAAAAATAATTGAGATATTTTTTTAATAATGGGGACATGTAGATTAAAACCTGAATTATAATTTAGGTTATACGTAGAAAGCAAAGAATTCTACATGTAGATGGATGAAAGCTAACACATGATCCTACAATCAAGCTATCCATCCTTGGTCACTAACAATTTCATTTTGTTATGTAATTGTAATACCTAACAAATGTGTATTTACTTCATAATTTAAATAAAAATATCTGGATGACCGAGCTTTGCTCGGTATTTTTTTTTTTTTTTTTTTTTTTTTTTTATAAATTTCGATCTTACCGACAGAATAATAAATATATACTAATATATACTATGTACTAACATATTATATTAGAAACAAATAGTAATTAGTTAACAACGCCATCTGCTGGAATAGCTTTAGTGTTGTTGTCGTTAAAGCAAGTTAGTTGCTCACAAATAATAGTATTCGCCAATAGATGTCAGGAATTCCAATAAAAAAGTAAGTTGATGTTTAAGTTGATTATCGATAAAACACGATAAAATGAAATTTTCTAAAAATGATTCCTAGCTAGATCGATTTATCGCCCCCGAAACCCCCTGTATACTAAATTTCATGCAAATCGTTGGAGCCGATTCCGAGATTCCAATTATATATATATATATATATATACATATATATATACAAGAATTGCTCGTTTAAAGATATAAGATAATGAATAAATAATAAAATAATTCAAACTTCAGCGCGGAACTGCCGCTCAGAAGTACAACGAAAGTTTTACATTTAACATTTTGGTACATTATTCATCACCACTTCCACTCTTCCAAGGTACCTCTTGAGAAACTCTGGTATCGTCTTCAGCTAATGCGAGATGTAGTATTGTATTCCCTATTCTCTAAAAATATAAAACTCGATTGTATAGTTATAATATGTACCTTCCTGTGAGGAGCGGTGTGCGCACGTATGAGCCGCGGGATCTGGCGCGTGCTTCGTTAGGAATACTCCGACCTGTTCCTCGACCCAAGCCAAAACGGTCGCCTGGTAACATTGCACCCAACGGCGGTGGACCTCTTAAGTTTTCTCTCTGAAAACAAAAATTTTATTTTATTAGTTAACCATACAATATATACTTCGCGTGGATTTATATCGAGATGCACGCATAAATGAAATAATAAAAGTCTATTCCATATTTTACCGGATTTTAAATCGAATCGAGAAGACTAACGTAAATGAAAGATGAAGGTTTTTTTTTAATTTTGTCTTTTGTCGGAACACTGCATAGATTTTAAATGGTTTTCGCTGACGTATAGGCACATAACTCCTATGGCATAATCGAGAATCTAAAAAATTTTTAGGAACCAAACTGACCATATCATCTTCAAATGTGTTGTTGAGTGCCACTGGTTGTTTGCCACGAGGTTGATAAAGTGTATCAATCCCTTTTAATTCAGCCGGAGCATCTGAATTTCTATCAAATAGTGCTAACATTTCCTCCCTACCGTACCTGTAAGAGAAATATATGATAACTACAAAATAAAGAGACGAAAATATTTTGGATTCAAGTAAGTTGATGAAAATTTATCCACATAAGTGTACCAGAAGTAACAGCATGCTTTTATTTAAAAAAACTAAGTTTGCCGGGTCAGCTTATTCTACATAAATAAATTTTCCTCCAAAACATACCTGAGTTTAGCTAATAGAACCTTTGATGTGCCTGTGGTGTTTGTAGTTGTTGTTGTCGTGTATCTTGAAGATGTAACATTCCCACCACCTCCACTAGATGATGAGTTGCTTGACATTCCGGTGCTGGCAGCCGAGTTGGAACTCTGACTGTTACTAGATGTTCTGCCTGCACTACGCTCTCTGGGGATATTGCGCAGCCACTCAGGTCCAAATTTGATAGGATTGTTTCGGTCACCCATAGTTAAAATGATAAAATAATTGTTGAATAAAATGTCAGAAAAGTTGATAAAATCTCAGCAAACAGGGCAGGGCTGTAACAAAAGAAAAATCTTATGTTATTATTGCAATTATAGATTTACTTGTAGATAGAGAATTTATTTGTGGATTGGCCATTAAAAAATAGCAGTCACAGTCAAGTCACATATTTATGGCAACTTATCTAAAGTATGATTTAAAAGTCATACAACTTACGAGTCCAAAGATGGGAATGAAGTGAAATGAGCAACTGACTCAACTCTTTAAAGCACTTTGATATAAAGCAGTATACATAACGCAAGTGAAAACATTTACATTTCTGCTTATTTATCTATTCTGTTAAAGACATGCCAGCTTAAAATATTCCATTGATTTTTCCTACACAGTTGCAAATTAAATACACAAAATTAAAGCACAGCATTATTTAGAATACAGTCAATACATATGAATCATAATATTTACATTTATTATTAGTCAGAGCAAATTTTAGCTACTTATATTATTTCTATATTAAGTTATATAAGAAAATTATTCAGTTTATAAAATCATCAATGTAACTGAATTTCTAAGTTTGTTTAACTCATATGTATTTCAAATTTTAATAAAACTAATGACATTATTTGTATATAATTTTTTTTTCGATGATTTTAGACTATCACAATTAAATTAATTAACCCATCTTCAATTAATCTGAATCCCAAAAGGCATGCCTCCCTTGTCCCACTAATAAAACAGTAAAAGCAAGACAAATCTTAATAATAAAATGTGTGTCATTAATATTATTTATGAGAAAGACTAATTTATTCAACATATATCTTGGCCTTTAATGTATTTGATTTATAATGTTAAAGATAAAATATTGACATAGATTGTCATGACAGGCAACAGTTTCAGGGCATAACATTGAAATCACTTTTCTATTTATATATGAAGATTAATTATAAATTAAAACAGTTCTAATATATGTATTTTGCAATACTTTCAAATTTCATTGTGACACAATAAAAAAATATGAGAAAGGAATTGTAGATATTTAACCTTCAGCATTTTTGTGTACATAGCTTTAATTGGCTACAATATATTGCCATGTTAAACATTGAAATATGATTATGATGAAATATCTTGTAAAGTTTATCAATGCAAAACAGAAAAGTTATTCATTTGCACATTTTGCCTACACTAATAAAACTTGTCTTCAAACACTGACCCACTTTATAGTAAGTGTTTCATCGCACCATTCACTTATATATGGTTCATCAAACTTCTTTGATCAACATAATATATAATTACATTGAAGTGTTATAAGACACTCTTTGTTACTAACACAGTAAAGAATATAGATAGTATGCAATTAATTGAAGATACAAATATTAATGCTACTAACAGTGGTAAAGCCAAGCATTTCGCTGCATGAATGGGCCGGCTCGACCAGTGAAATACCACGACCTCTCAGAAGATCGACGTAAAGTGGCTCATGCCGCGTTTCGTTCAGTGAGAGAGGTAGGAGGTCCTTTCCCCTATCCCCTAAAGGTCGGCAACGCAACAGTAACACTATATGTGTTGCTGGTGTCCATGGCGTTGGTTGCTTACCATCAGGTGATACGCCTGCTCGTTTGCCCTCCTATCCCATAAAAAAAAAACTAAAGAAATAGTGATTCTAAGTTGAAATTTATTAATTAGATGTTCCAAAACAGGAGTAATACTAAATCATTATCACCTCTGATATGAATGACGATTTAGATATGTATAATATTCAAGTGGTACATCTACAGAGCTGAGAATGTAAGACATATTTATGTGCAATTGCATAGCTTGGCGTAAAACTAAATTAAACAAGTCGCAATGAGCATTCCTATAATATATATAACAATTAGAATTATTGCTAGCTTTTGTTAATATCCTTAACACTAAATGGAAATTTATACTTTATTTATTAGAGAGGATTAATCAGAAAGTAGCTGGATTACCATGTTAATCTTTGTATACTACATGGCCTGATAAGTTAAGAACAAAATAATAGTAAATTTCTCAATCGCATGCTTGATATTTTTTGAAATAGATAAAAACTAATACAAAAAACAGAGACTATTTTGATAAGAATTAATTTGTGTGTACTTTTATTTTGTTCACTCACTTTCATGTAGAACAAAATCACTACTAATACATTCTTTGTTTTAAGATTTTATGAAAGTTTTAAGTGATATTATGTATGTACGAACATAATAATAAACTCAGATCATATGGTGGGTAGTGAACAACTTAAATTAACCTGCTGGTAACAATTTTTTAAAATATGAACAATAACTTCGTAATACCGTTTCTTCTGATTATGTGTATTAACTTTTTTATAACTTGAAATAGGTAAATTAAAAATAATCTACGTAAATAAAGTTAATTACTGCTACAAGTTTAGTAACATGATTATCTTTTATGCTATATTCTAGGCCTCTACTATGCCGGATTTCTTTTATTATGGTATGCTGACAGAAAAGCAATTTAAATGATCGGGTACAGGATATACCTACGTACTATTGCCTGCACTGACAATTTATAGGTCAAAAAATATAAACAAATAGAGCCTAATAGATAAACTCACACCAAAACACAGCCTAAATTTTATGGTAATCTTAAAACACAATCCCAAGCACCTTGCGTAGTATCCAACAGATTGAAACGAAACACGATCCAAGAGTCAAGGTGGCACTGTGTAGAAGCAGTAGTACTTTATTTTTTAATACAACTTGATTTCTAAAACTTTTAGAAAGGCAAAAGTAGTTGATCAGATGAACATCAAACTAAAATCAAATTGATTCATAATTACCTAAGTGCTCGAAATGTTCAACATCAAACGCACGCAGAGAGACAGCAATATGGCGGACAAAATGTGAGTGAAGTAAGGTGAATAAGTTAAGAGATCCATGGACGTATAACATTATGTTGCCAGTCCATTAATAAAAATTTGATTGGTAAAACCACAGAATTTATGCTGAAGGTAAGACTCACGATTTTATAATTGATATTATTTTTTAAAAATATTTGTTATGTTTAAAAGGGAAAAAAACTGTGTTTAATAGTGCCCAAATAAAATAGAGCTACGGTACATTAAAATATACTGCACGACTACTCTCAGTCTACCGATCGCCAATGGAGCGAAAATAACAAATATAGTAGAATGATATTTGTAGATATAATCAGTTGGGTTAATAGCACTTTGATAAACACATGGTATATTTAAGACTAGCTGACCCAGCGAACTTTGTTCCGCATCAAAAATAATAAATGAGTAAAACTTTGATCTTAAAAAGTTCAATTAGTGCTATTTATCGGCACCCGTTTAGACGCGCAACGCAAATCTTATGTGCCGCTATATTAATACTGTAATATCTTCGTAAATATTCGTTTAAATTGCATACTGTAAATGACCATATTGGTCTATATTAAAAGCACTACTATTTATGACAATTAAATAAATGAAAATTAATGCTGTAATGTTTAAAATTCCTTAGGTGTTTAATAATGTAGAACATTGTTTTGATCTATCACTTAGGGTTCAGCCAGCGTTTGCAATTTAAGTCTTAAATCTCGAAAATTATCATTTTTTCTTTACATCATAAATGTTGAGATCAAAATAGAATAAAACTACCACGTTGACACCCTCCAAGTAATAAAAAAAATCCGCATCAAAATCCGTTACGTAGTTTTAAAGATATAAGTATATAAGGGGACAGAAAGCGGAAAGTGACTTTGCTATAAACTATGTAATAAGGCATGTGTGCCTATATACAAAATATCCATCCCTGACACAACAGGCCAAGATGTTGACTGTAAAAAAATCGCGCAAATGCAAGAAATTGCGTAAATATGATCCTGCAGTTTTATCATTATCATTACATAGTATATAACATAGTCACTTAAAGAATCTTTGATTTTTATACGAATACGGAGGCAAACGAGCGTGCGGGTCTAACTACCATCGCCCATGGACATCCGCAAACCTAGGGACGTCACATCAGTGTCAACGGCCGGTAAAAGTACACTCGTGTCTTGAAGATCGTCGGGTAAGTACTAACAAAAATATATTACAGTTAGGTATTTCTTATAATTTAACTTTTGCGTAGTTATAAACACTTTCATTTCAACTTAAGGTAACATTAAATTATTATCGATTTTGTAAGTAGTTAGCAATTAGCATTAAACCCTCCATCCCGTTACTAGTCCGTCACAAATAATGTGACAGATTGACTTGTTCATTATGAACAAGACATATTTTTCTCAATGTACAATTGCACTAAGTAAATATCGTCCATTTTGACGGTGCATACATAGACGTTTATTTATCACATTCTTACTCAGCACTGTCACCATTGACTTACATGTTCTAGACTTGTAGTAACCTTCTCAAAGCGTGACCACTGGCCATAAGCCTACAGGCTTATGCGAAGCTTATGTCAATTCAGTCATCTGTCAGACGCGAACCGAATAACAATAGGTACAAAATGGGTAAATGCGTAGTAAAAGAGTGCGATTAAAGATCGGAAACCTATAAGAAATTAACCGGAATTACTTTCCACACGTAAGATTAATGTTTACATTAATATTAAAATACAGTAAAATAGATAAAATGTTGAATTTTCATAATTAGCTTCAGTGATACCACTAAAAACTTAGTTTTAATTTCCCACATTTGTGGGAGAGTTATTAATTTATGGAAAAGGAGATCTTAAATATTTTTTATTAAAATAATAACACTGCAGGGTGCCTAAAGATGCAGCACGCCGTGACAAGTGGGTGAAAATTATCCGATTGCTGAGAAAAGAAACTGACTGGCTACCTGCACCCGGGAGATCATTTATCATCAATTCAAGTTGATCATTCGCTTTTATATGCCGCGGAGGATGTTCACGCGGATATTCCCGCTATTCCCACTTGCAAGTGAAGGGATGGCGGGGGATGAGGAACGCCGCTCTGGCGTGTCCGTCAGGAGGAAAGGGCTTGACTTCGCCGACCGACTTCACACAGTGTGCACGCGCATTGTGCACATATATATTGTATAACAAATAAAATAGTTAAATAAATAGTACTTAAGTGTACAAAGTTTGTTTGATTTCCAAACAAAAGTTAAATGCCATATTTAATAAATACTTAAAAATAAGATTGTATCACGAAAGCAAATTATTCACTCAGACTTATAAAAAAGAGACTAAAAGGCAATTTTATACAAAACTTATGTTACACAGCAGTGTATGATCAATAATTCATTCGCCTAGCTTTCTCCCAATTATGTTGGGGTCGGCTTCCAGTCTAACCGGGTGCAGCCGAGTACTAATGTTTTACATGGAGCGACTCCCTATCTGACCTCCACAACCCAGTTGCGTGAGCAACACAATCCCCCTTGGTAAGTCTGGTTGTTAGACTTTCTGGCTTCTGACTACCCGTAACGACTACCAAAGATGTTCAAATGACAGCCGGGACCCACCAATATAACGTGCCTTCCGAAACACGGAGGAACTCGTCATGATAAGATGGTCACCCATCCACGACCGCGCCAAGCGTTGCTTAACTTTATGAGCGATCGACCTGTGGGGCTGTTAGGCCCTGACCACGTTAAATAAAATAATTCCCTTTCAATTAATGAATGTAAGTACATTATTTTTCTACTCAAGCGTTTTCACTATTTTGTGTATCTGTACCTAATTGTGTACACCTTACCTACAGCGATTTAAATCTCTGCTCTAAGGCAGGTGTACACAATTAGGTACAGATGAGTGTGATCCAATTTTTTTCGGAACAGCCGATCTAGTACGGAGTACACAGAGATCGTTGATCCATTCATTATTTCAGTTATCTTCTAATACATCTGATAAGAAATTAATAAGTAATAGTAAAATATTGAATTTATATTTATTAAATATTTTTAAGAGTACATGGCTTGAAATAGTTGGGTAAAATTTCGCATGGGCAGGCCACCCCACACTGCCATTGCAAATTTTGTCTAATCAAAGTGACGGCAATGTATTTGCGATTTGTGTTACTGAGATATATGTTTTATTTTAAATATCTAGTGGTTTCAAAGCTACGTCATTGCATCTAAAAAGTGGACACACATTTTGTGACGCATTTGAATGAGGTTTGCTCCTCTTGTATATTGAACTCAGTGACTGTCACTCAGTGCGTATAGGTCCCGGCAAACAACTTGAGCATCGCGTGAGGTGTTTGCGCATGTACACTTATGTACAAAACCACTATCATTGAAAAACGGCATTTTTTTTATTATTGGCATTTTATTTTGTTAGCTAATAACTTTAGTTGGTGGTTTTATAAATTAACAATTAATTAAAAAAAATGCTCGCGTGTTATTTTAGAAAATATTTTATATTATATTTACGTAGCGGCAAAGTTTATCGTCTTATCAACAGTAAGATCTATGGAAATAATAAAATTAATTAGACTTATGATATACATAATATGTATATCATATGTCTGTTGTGTTGTAAATCATTTTGTCATATTATGACAAAATCTCAACGAAATGTGTACGTAATCATTGTGTGCACAAGCATACACTGCACTACACTGCAGCACGGTCAACTGACCAACGGGAGGCAAGGTTCAACTGACCAACCAATCCTGTGCGTAATTAACGCACAGGATTGGTTGGTCAGTGTGACCCGCGCCCTCAACCCGCACCGCACCTCCAAAGAGACCTATTTTTTCGTTTCTGCGCATTCAAGGTCGATGTTCAAGTTGTTTGCCGGCTACTATACATAAATTGAACGAATACTGAAACATTAAAATACGTAAATACCTATTGAAGCCGTAAATGCGCCATGTTTTGTGCGCTGACTGTCAGTTCAGCCGCTAAAAAAGTGTTGGGAAAATTTAAAGTCAAAGTCAGAACTAGTCAAGCTATCAACGTGGAACCGTACTGAGTATGTACTGACCTTGTCAACAACTCGTCGTCTTTGTTTGAGTTTGAATTGAAGTATGCAAACATGCGTAAAAAATCTATACTAACGTTATTTTTTTTATGTAGTTGTTCGTATGTAAGTATGTTTAATTATTACATAGTATAAAACAAAGTCACTTTTCGCTGTCTGTCCCTTTATATGCGCATATCTTTAAAATTACGCAACGTATTTTATGCGGTTTTTTTTACTAGTTAGAGGGTGTCAACGTGGTAGTTTTGATCTATAATTCATGTATAGTGTAGTGAAAAAGGGATAATTTTCAAGATTTAGATCTTTAATCGCAAACGCTGCCTGAACCATAAGTGATAAATCAAAACAATGTACTACAATATTATACACCTTTAAAAGGTCTACAAAAAAGTCCGCGAGGGCATATGTCTATCTCTTAGGGATAACCCACAATGACCATTTTTATTTTTTTACTTTTTCCGAGAAATAATTGCCTAATTACGAAGCGATTTTAAACATCACAGTATTAATTTTCATCCGATTAAATGTGACTGTGCATGTAATATAGATGATCCTGGCCCTTTACAGCATGCAATTTAAACAAATATTTTCGAAGATATTGCAGTATTAACATAGCGGGACAGCAGTTATTACTTCTGATGCGGAACAAAGTTCGCCGGGTCAGCTAGTCATGCCATAAATATTGTAACAAAGAAAAAAAAATTTTTAATTGCAATAACATTTATTACTTTTACAGTGTGTTACTTTAATACATAAATATAAAACGATATAAAAAGCTTATTTGAAGTGTTCTCCATTGGCTCGTTGATTTGATTGATTTTAAACGTTGAGGCCAGTTATCAATAGAAACACGCACTGTTTCCATGGGAAAATTCTTCACTGCCAATCGTATGGATTGTTTTAGGGACTCTAAATTATTATGACGTTTAGAGCAAGCCGTACTCTCTAAAACTGACTACAAATCATAATCCAGTGGATTAAGATCGGGACTAGACGATGGCCAGTCTTCAGCTCTAATGAAGTCCGAAACGTTCGCTTCCAACCAAGATTGCGTGGACCGAGCTTTATAACCCGGTGGCGAGTCTTGCTGGAAGGACCATACTTCGTTATTGAACATGGTGTTGTTAAGGGGCTTTTTAAGAATGGTATC
Source organism: Euproctis similis (assembly GCA_905147225.2). NCBI lineage: Eukaryota > Metazoa > Arthropoda > Insecta > Lepidoptera > Erebidae > Euproctis > Euproctis similis. The sequence continues at coordinate 10,215,656 of LR990107.1, forward strand.
TTGATACACTTGTGCCGATGTTTTGATACCGTTTTCACAAAAATATGGCTCAGTCACTCCTTCGTAGCTAACACCCCACCAAACCATCACTGAAGTCGGATAATGCCCACGTTGCACTCTGGCAACTAATTGGGAAGCTTCCTTAGAGCTTTGAGCATAAATACGGTCATTTTGTTTGTTAAAATGTTGCTCAATTGTAAAAACTTTTTCATCCGTAAACAATATTTTTCTGTGACCTCCCTTTGCGTACCGCTTCAGTAGTTGTTTAGATTTTAACACCCTATTCTTTTTTAAATTATCAGTTAATAAATGACCAGTGCGCCTCTTATAGGCTGCAAGTCCTATACCTACTTTGTGTAATGCAATCACAGCGATTCGGTTCTCTTTACACACCCCACTCCATTTTAATGTCGCAAAATATTGTACAATGTATTGGCGCCAAAACGAGAAAACACAATGAACAATCGTATAAAAATGACAGATTCCAAATTAAAATGTAATATTTTTTTATTTTTAGTTGTAACAGTATTTATGGCCAGACTAAGTATATATATATATATAGAGAGAGAGAGAAAGAGAGAGAAATCAATTTTGGAGTAGATATCTTCAACCGATTGATGATAATATTAACAGTCTGCAGTCCCCAGCATGAATGGGCCTGCTCGATCGGTGAAATACCTCTCATACAGAGATATCTTTAATGTTTTTTTACAATATGAGTCTCAAATAAAAGAGCTTCTCGATAGTAACTTGATAAATAATGTGACGTCATTCTAAATCCAATATTGCGAAATATGTACTTTTAATGCATTTTTACAATATGGGTATCAAATGAAAGGGCATGTTGGAAGTAAATCGAAGAATAATGCGATGTCGAATATGACAGATCCTTCAAAATAATATCCAATAGATTCTACCCATACCCAGATTAAGATTATAGGTACTATATATTATACTCGAGTAGTCGAACCCGCCAATATCGATTCCACAGTCGGTAGTTTTACCAATGCACCACGAGGCCCGTCGCGATGTAAGTAAGGTATGCTCTTTTAAAATTTTAGCGTATTAAAAATGTATATTTGTTTTAAAGTTTCACTTTTTTTACACTATTTTTTTTCTCACGTGGTGCCTCGATAAGTTTAAAATTTGAATCCTTTTCATTTACTGTGCGGTGCGCCTATTTTGAGGTATTTTGTAGCAGAGTGTTACTTACTTTAGAGTCAGCAACTTAATAATACTTTGTAACTTAATAGTTTGTAAACTAGAGGTAAGTAGTCCAAGAAAAACATGTAGTAAGAGTAAGAGAGTGTTTTCATATCCAAAACAGCATTGCTTATCAACATACTTAATCCTATCCAAGTGTAAATTCTACAAATAATTAATACTAATATATTGAAAATAAAATTAGTCAAGAACGTTCATCGATAAATAAAAATATTCTGTGCAGCACAAAACCGTCATTTTATGTGGCCACATGAAGTTTCAATATTATGTTGACATGTCATTTCCTGAGTCATCTACACTTAGCATAGGTAGGCAGTGAAGTCGCGAGGGAAGTGGGCAGTGAAGTCGCGAGGGAAGTGGGCTTTTTAAAACATTTAAATAATTCATGACACTTAGCAAAGCTATCGCAGTGCTGGAAGTTTCTTCTATACCGTAAAATGGGGTGAATAGAAAAGATTTCAACTTTTGAATCGAAATTTGAGTGTGTTTTTAGCAAATTCGACGAGACGACGAGAAAATTAAGTTAGTCTTTCATTGAAAACAGTTTATTACACTTTAACTCATAAGACAATGATAGAAGTTATTGTGTCTTATGAGTTAAAGTGCAATAAACTGTTTTCAATGAAAGACTAACTTAATTTTCTCGTAATTTATTTAATAAATTACAATATCTGCACGTTTTCTATTTACCCGCGATATGGGTGAATGGAGTCGAAAAGGGGGTCAATGGAAAAAACTGCTAGGGTTGTCAAAATTTATTATATAATTTATTTTATATATTATTATATAATTTGATATATTCTTCAGTTTCCAACGAAAGTGCCCTTTGCCCACCATGCGACTTTACTAGTCCTTTGCTGTGGCGATACAACACTGACGGGTGCATATTGTAATTTCATAGCTACTGTTTTTATCGAATCTTTACCCATTAAATAATCTTCTACCGCTTGCTTAAGAACATTTTCGTCATACCTTTTATAGCACTTGCCTCCAGGATCAGGTTTATAAATGCGCGGCATTGTCGCAAATAATCTAAACAAACAAATTAAACATTAAACTTATGAAAATATAATCAAACTATTTCGTAAAACTATAGTCTATAAGTACCTACAATCTTCCATAGGTACCTACAAAAAAGTATCGGGTATAATTTTGCGTAGCAGCCCTTGCAATGACAATTCTAATCACCCCATTGGTGTTACTACTCACCCCTCGTGCACTTCTATTCTGACTTTATGCGCTTCTATTTACCCCATACCTCGATTTTATCTACCCCTCAGGCGTCTTCTATTCACCCCATACTTATTAAATTTATAGGTAACATAACTTTTGGACTTATTTAGAACAGAAATCATGCTTAATTTGACTTACTAATTTGACTAATTAAGTAGCTAACACTTCACATAAATTCGTATTGATGGCTGAATTCAATCGTAGTAAACAGAAATAAAAGTTTTACGCCTCTCAAATTCACAACCGTTACCTGATCACTTTGACACTTTATTTTTCGAATTTATGAACAACTTCAGAATTATGACGATGTTGCCATAACAGAATAAATGTTGCCGTATATAAAAAAATCAAATGTAGCTAATTTCATTGAGCACTGTAAGAGCAATAATGCAACGTACAAAGTTTCGCTTTTTTTTCTATTCCCCCCTTAAATTCTATTCACCCTATTTTACGGTACCGAGCAACGCTCGGTAAAGAAGTACGAGGACTGACTGTGAACACTCACTCGCAACGATACTGCCGCAGAAGTATTTAGGGCAATATTACCGGCAGCAGGAAATATGCTGCTACTGCAGGGGCTGTGTGTACACCAGGCATTAGGTCTCCTACTTCATTGGACAGATCGGAAACGTACGTGACGGACGTGTGAAAATACTTGCAAAGAATCAAATATTTATGTTATCTTAAAAACTATAAAAAATTGCTATAGCTGACATAATTTTAACAGTGCTAGAGCCAAGCAGTTCACTGCGTAAACGGAGAACTCGACCGGTGAAATTCCACGGCCTCTCAGAATATCGACGTATAGTGGTTCATGCCGCGTTTCGTTCAGGAAGAGTTCCGGAGGCCCACAAATTCTCACAGACGCTTTTATTTTCATTAGTTTAAACTTATATTTTGGAATAGAGAACAATCTGGCCCTTGAGGCTCAAGGAATTGGAGGTAAAAATGGGGGTAACTTTATAGAAGGTATAACAGTAGCAGGTGCTCTTATTATAATAATATATAGCTACGCATTTAGCCTAGGTAGGTGGGTGATTCTTCAAAAAGGAGGATAAAACGTGTCCAGGGCTAATACTTCCTTGCTATAACTATAGTTGCTCGCAACTAGGTCTTACCATATTATATCTAGCGTTACAATTATTAACATAATTTATTACGTTATTAAATACTGCCTAATATCAAATTTACGTCAAATTGTACCTCAAACGTCGTTATCTCCCGTGTCCCACAACGCTGCGCTTGGGTTTGTCGTTTTAAAAAAAATTCTAATGAACCTGGATGCCTTATTAAACGGTTTTATTTAGCTCACCCCGTTTGTTTTTTTTATATGTCAAACCTTCTTCCAATATTTAAATTACTTCGACGCATTTCAGTAGGTGCAGAGAACACGTTAGATATATTTACTTTTCGTAGTGACTATAGTAGGTATCTATTTAGACACCGAGACAATCAATCCACTCTTTTTGCAGAAGCAGTTTTCAGCGTTAATATTCATCTAGTTGTCATTACAAAATCTCCTACTTTGCAACTTATTTGATGATGAATGAAATAGATCCGAAGCAATTATTATTTTGATTATCATCAATACTCGATGGGTCACTCATTTTGATAACAGGCATTATCGCATGAACGGCACAAATAAATTAATTAAATGTACATAAGTTGCAAATAAACAAAAAACAACCAACGTATAATTTCTCTTCTTTTGATTCCTCCCACCTTTGTACCTGCAGCCCCTTGACACCCCTAGGACAAGTTTGTAATAGTTTTACTTTTCAAAATATAACTTTAAACTATTGAAAATAAAAGAAATAGCTGAATTTTTTTTTTTAACCGGGCAAAAAGTTTATACATTGTTAAAAATATATTACAATAATTTGTATTAAGAGTTATTGACTGGCCCTGGGGGGCTATTACGGACTCTTAATTAATTCCAACTAGCTTACGCGCTGCCTTGAGAATTTGTATTTCCAACTACTAATTCCAGCTAGTCCAGCTAATTTAACTTATAACTCACTAGCTGGAATAAAATAAGTAGTTGATAAATCGAATTTGCAGTAATTTGACAGTGACCGCTCGTCCCGGACTAGCTCTAGAAATGCGAATTTGGAAGCAGTGTGACAGCTGGCTGAAATTAGGAGCTCTTAACACGCCAGCTGAATTCCTAGGCAAAAATATAACGGCCCTCCACTAATTGCAAAACGTTTTTTGCGCTTTTATCCTTAATTTTCGCAACGTAGGTATTGACTTATGTTTTATTTCTGAGTATTGGTTGACCAAGAAGTGCTTGGAATCACTTCCAATCCCAGAAACTGAAGCATGAAAAGGATCTCGTGGAGGCACCATTTGCTACAATTTTAAGTTAAGTTGGACCAAACTGGGTACGGTGTGTAAATTTAAATAAAGTCGGCTACGTAGTTTAGTATGAAATATATGGCAAAAAATTTAATATTAATCAGAACCTTCGGTGAGATCTGGGCTCATCTTAATCCAATTCTTTCTGAAACTCAAATAATCCTACTATAACTATTTTATTTCCAATGCACCAGCAACGCAGTACTTTTAATTAGAAGAATAACTTTTACCTTCTAGCTTATTACCAGATTTTTGGACATGTTCCCTGTCCTAACGGCTAAAATTGTTTATAGTGAACGACCTACCGACCTGAAAAGGTACCTATATAGCCGCACCCTAACCGAAGTCAAAGTGAGGAACCAAGAAGCGGTAGGTCTTGCTGCCACCTCAAGCGCTTGATGGTACTCATAAGGAGAGGTGAACACGCCCCGTGAATTCCTTCACTCCTTATTGTCCGGTTGGGTTTCGTAGCAGTTTAACGCCTGCTGACCGCACACTACGCCCTAGAGCTAGCTGACATTTCAAACCGTGCTTGGAACGCCAGAGAAACCGGCTGCCCGTATTCAGCTGGTTCCGGAGCTGGAAAGCACGCTCACTTCACGTTACAAATCCATGCAGGTACTCATCGGCCGAAGCCCAGCAAAGTCGACTGGCGCAAACCACTAGCGCAAGTCGCGCTATTCGCTATCCAGGCAAGTACCGGAGATGTGACCAATCCCTACAGCTCAACCAAAGGCCCCGCGAGGCCAACACCAAAATGCAGAGACACCGCAGGGCCTTTTCTCTGCTTTTTGGACAAAACCACTTCGAAAACTATCTTGTCAGTTGTTTGAATCAGGACATGGAAAATTTTAAAAAAAAAGCTGTTATTGTTTGCTGCACTGCAAAAGAGTAGGTAAATAAATTCTATAATTATTATTATCTATTATTGCTACGTTATTTGCTGTATCTGGAATTGAATAACCTGATCGACCGAAAACGCCTGACTATTGTGGCGTCTGGAATGAACACACTCCTAGTAAAATACAATGCCCCCTTTAAAGACGGCATTGGCGAAACATTGGTAAAAAATTGGTAAATATTGCTGAACAGCCAGCAATATTCACCAATTTTTTACATTTACTATTAAAAGTAGGTACTGCTTGTGCCCCAATGTATTTATTGTGCATTATCATTACTGTTTCATACATTTATAAATAACTTCACGTCCCTTTCGGAGTAGGCAGAGAGAATAAAGCGTCTAATGGTACGATTCTTACACACCTCACTCCCCTGATTTTTTTAATTTTTTCATACACGCCCATCGGTTTTTATGGTGAAATAATTTTCCCCAAGGAGTCGTTCAATTTGGTCATGGCCGTCTTCGACTCCTACATCCTGCCGCTAATTGCACTATATATCTACTCATTCAGTCTATTCAGCATATCCATTCTTCAAGACCAACTCTCTTGAAGAATGGCGGAGTGTGCATGAAGGTAGGATAAACGCGGTCGAAATGAGTGTACCATGTAAAGTTTGTAAGTAAGTTTGTACAAGGTTGTAAGAAAAGAAGTTGAATTGAAAGAGAGTGGCCATGAAAAAGTAAGAAAGAAGGAAAGATACCTACTCCGATATTTCATGTAGCAAGAATGGATGATGCAAGATAAGAAGATATAGAATATAAAAGCGGATGGATCTAGGAGCCGGGGACGATCACGACACACTTTCCATGACCAAATAGAACGAGTCCTGGAGGAAGATGATGTCAGGCCTTAAAAGTCGACTAGCGTGTACGACAAGAGTTCTGGAAGTCAAAGAAGCGTGTGAGTCGTGTGAGAATCGTGCCTTATGAAAAGTGAAGTGAAAAGTGAATTGTACAGTGAAGAGTTTACCACTAGATCATAGAGGCAAATAAAAATACACAGTTTACTTAAATCTTATTTATTTTAATACTGTAACAAAACAACCACTTCTAAGTATCTAAAATAGTCTGGTATTCTATATCAAAATATAGCAATGATATCCCTAGATTAATTAAAATTTTGTCATTTTAGTAGGTACGTATAACAATTTGTGATTCTATGTGCAAAATGAAAAAAATACAACCTGATTCCAAATATTCGTAGTAAGAATATGTTTGAAATTTATTTTTAGGCAATTGACTTCTTTTTTGTTAGGTACATTTAGTTACATTTTTTTGATAAATGTGATGTCTATTAATCACTATCAAAAAAAATTTTTTTTTAGTTAAACAATTCTTTTTGTTTATCATCGTAATGACATCAAAAACTATAACTGTAGAGATTATGGATAGTAAATATTACTTAAATAAACATATTGTTTAGATTTATGTGGATGTATAAAATACTTAAAATGTATTGTCTACTACCAAACAATAAAATTGATTTTTGATGACAATACGACATCCTTACTCTATCTAGTCTATAGTAAACACCTTAGTTTCTGGTTTTTTTCATGCAAAATGACGCACACAAACACTTTGTAAATACACTAAGATATTAAATTAGTCCTTTTTATATGCTCGAGACATTCATAAATCATACGAACGCATTCTAAATAAATATCCAAAATCAAACAGAGGAGGAACAAATGGTTACATTTTTCATAATATGTATTTTTAAAACTATTTTACATCAAGTTTGTATTTTGAGACTGCAGATATTGACTGGGATTTTTTTACAAAAATATTAATTTCAAGTCTCCTATTGAGATTTAGAATTATTTTTTTTATATAAACTACATGTTTAAATGTCTGATTATAAGAATAATTATTATTTTGAACAATTTATTAAGATCTTAGTAGGAACTTACGTAGGTAGGTACTCAAGTCCATAAGAGTACCTAAGAGTTAAAGGCAAGAAGGTTTATTTAATGTTCCATTACAAATGTTTCCACAGAAGCTCGATAAGAATATTTATACTACATAAGCAAATAAAATACGTATAATATATATCTTTTTTTTTTGGTAATGGAAATGCCATAATTATTATCACGAACAATGTATAACATTAGACCCCAAAATTGTAATCCATTATAAGGATATCCCGGTTGGCGGTAAGCGGTGTCTAACAATGTAAGTAAAATATAATTAAAATTATATCTATTGTCTACTTTCAATTCTTAACAATCGTATAATATTCGAATATTATAAAGCATTTTTTTTTACATTTTTGTTAACCTAAAATTGTATCACATTTTGATAATGCACTAAGTAGATCTATACAATCTCGCATATAAAAGTAGATTTAGGTACTTAAAAACTAAAATGGCTACATTGTTTCGGGTCTAAATACATGTATGTTATAGGAATACACAACCTGTTACTAAAATATAAACAATAATTATAATAATTTGCAAATCAAAACAATACCCCGTCAATATTTATTATATAAATTGATTTATCACTTGACAATGAATTCGGGGTTTTTTATATTATTATAAATAGTGGATTTTTATTTCAAAAATCAAAAAAATATAATATTCGTGATATGAGTTTAAACTATACTGAGTGAGCGTATTATTATTATTATTTTTAAAAAGCTATTTAGTTTATTCTAATACCTTATCTAGTTTTACGTATGCGTTTGTATTTTATAGGTCGACGAGAAGTTAATTCGAATGAAAATGACCCTATCGTGTCAAAAGCCAAAGGGGCTTTATAACAGTCCATAAAATACAAAAAAAAATCTATTGAGTCTTATTCTATACGTAATTTTACAGGCAACTATGTATTTAGTTGCCCTCACCATGGATTATATCCAAAATGCTTACATATGAGCCAGTTAGAAAACCGAGTATACCAAAGGAAATCATAAAAATATTCTTGAATAGTATCCAATTGCAACGGCCAAGACCGTTGGGTCGATCCCAGAAGGTGACAGTTTCGATAACAGCGGGAAATATGAGACCCAGGAATGATAGGCATACGGCACCGACCAAAGAGATGAACGGTCCCAAGTTTGGTATAGCGATGGCTATGCACACAGTCAGCACAATTATTGAAATTCTAATACTGTATTCGGCGAGATTCTTTTTTGATCCGAACCTGTGGCGCACGTTCTTCCAAATAATCTCCATAGGCACGTAGAATTGGAGACTGTAGGTGCAGAATATGGCTACAGCAATCATCAACTTTACACTGTGTCCCAAACTGAAATTAATAGAGAAAAATAATGATTACAAATAGTTCCAAATTTATAATCTATTTCAGTTACAATTGTGAAGGAAAGATGATTGAATGCTCCTCTACAATGCAATGTAATTAACGAAAGAGTTGGTGGTGTGGAGATTATTTAGATTTTTTCCCATTTATGGAATTTATTTATTAATTATAGCCAAAAGCAAATTATTATTAACATATTCATGATCATTTTCTAGTCCATCACAAAAGCATACTTCGCGTCGTAGCAGTATGATTTTCCCATATTTTGGCAATATTTTTAAATCTAATAGCACCCTCACCGAACGAAACGCGGTAAGAGTCACATCCACGTCGATTTTCTGAGAGATTGTGTGATATTACCGAAACTTCTCTTCTTAACTGGAGCTCTACCATTTAGCAGATGAATGTTGTAAATATTGATTAATATACTTACATTTCATCAGGAAGGTTCAACGTAATGCTGCCCTCGGTGTCATTGCCGTACTTTAGATAGCCGAAAAATCCAGTGAAGGCATACAGAGAAACGACGAAGGCCATTCCAATGTTGAGTACGCCAGGGCATCCAATGAAATGATTAGGTGTCTTCATATTATTCTCTAACGGCATCACAACACCAATACCTTCGAGAGCAAAGATAGCAGTGCCGAAGAATGTAGGCAAACGGTCCAGGCTAGAGAACCAGTCGCGTTCACTGGGACTTGGCATATCTTGGAAGAGATAATAGAAGGTTATACCCATTCCGGATGCAACTAGCATATTGGCAAGCATGGAAAGTGGTGCCAAATATTTCAGGTTCCTTATTAGATTCATGACTATCAGCAGTGGAAGAAGTGCGGCCATGTAAATACGGACGTCCAGCTTATAATCTGGTGTGTACGCGTCTACCACTTTTTTAACGTTCTTAGAAACGAAGACTATGTATACACAGCAGCAGCCCAGTAAATCAATCACGAGGAACCAGTTCACCATTGCTCTGAAATATAGACAATAATAAAAAAATAATAAAGAATATAATTTAGATGTATTCAAGAACGGAGTGATTAGGTAAAAACCTAATCACTCGTGCGTTAAAAAACACGCACAGGTGTTACCATCAGTATAACAGAGTGGTCAAAGCCGGTAACGGAACTCTAATGAGATGAAACTTGTATGAATCAAAATACAAATTAATAATTTATAGGTAGTTTCAACATGCAGTTGTAATCGCGTTAAAAGTAAAAAAAAAATACATATTCCGTATTTAAAACAAGAATACAATTTCGGGGCATTCTAACTTTTGGGCCGAAGACCAACTAGGTACCAACCGTATTAGGTACAAACCGAATGTCATGTTGTCAATCCAGTTTAAAGTGTTATTGAAATCTGTTCATAACTTTCACTACTTTATCGGACTTTAACATAACATCACACATCTCTCCTTCATAATATACATATACGTACCTAGCAAGACGTGAAAATTTATGTACTGCAGGTGGTCCAGATAAAAAGGCAGCTTCAGCGGTCTCCGCAAATCCCAGTGACGGTTTCTGCATTCTTCTGCATAGTTCATGACTTGTTTTAACTAATACATGCACACAATACGTGCAGATAATTCCTATGACGAAAGTGGCAACTAATCCAAAATAAAGTCCAGCATTAAGGAAAGCCATGGGCATGGCTAAAATCCCACTACCAAGAGAACCCTTCAGTAAATGAATAAGGGTATCCATATCCCTGTAAAAAAAATCTCTTTAAAATATCTATTTACTAAGAAGTTATAGAAATAATATAAAATTATAGGTGAATATTAATAATTATAATATAACATAATATATGTTCTTATCGCTTGGGTGTTAAATGTTAAACGCCAACCTAATGGAAGTCGCATTAGAAGTTTCTCTTCAAAAAGTAGGTAATAAATGAAAGGTCCCTGAGTAATGTTAGTTTCGATCGCTGTATTGCGAATGAATTGTCTGTCATGTATTTTTATGTTTTAATTTCTAAGTCAATTACGCGCAACTTAATAATAGAAGTTCTAGTGCTCATGGTTACTTACGATGTGGGATGAGCCAATTTCCTGTGATCGAAAGGATTATAGTCCTCATCTGCCTCAACGTCCCTGCCGGGAATCTCCATAAGAGGCAAGGTGGAGCCAGCCTGTTGTTCCACTGGTATCTCATTTGGATCAACTTTGTATCTGCAAAACATTCCCAGAGGAAATATTATAACAACTGTCTATATTATAACATAATTTAAATAAATACTATATTTATATAATTGTTGTACAAGTACAGGTAGGTTAGAGGTGAGGTGGGTATGGACAGTGTAGTCTAGAAATCATTGATATTTAAGCAGAACTATGTATATGATAGTGATAACACAGAAAGCGCCACATTTCCAGCAAGTATGTGATACGAAACCGATGTTGTGAATGTCGCGGCCGCGGATTCATCAGAATATCGGAACATCAGAAAAAAAATAACATAGAACTTTCATGGCAGGCATAGATATAAACTATTTTAATCTGTGGCAAATGTTGAAATTTCCCGCGTCTCTATCAAAACTTTTATCATGATTATCATGTTAGCTGCGTTTTAAAAATGTGAGTGTTGTGGTGTAAAGTGTGATACATTCATTATGGTCTCCAAAACAATGTTGATATAGAACATTAATTTGTTGATATGTGCGCTTCACTCTGTTAAGACTTGGCATTTACAATCAAGCGGCTCAACCGTTAAATTCAATACAGCTTTACGTTGCAAATAAACATTGACTATTGCTAATTGCATTTAAAACTTAACGGAAGAAAAATGGCAATTGGACAAGAAAGATTAGATTACAACACTTCCCAAAAGTCATGAATACTCTAGATTCAAAATATTGCAAACAGCATATAACTTTAATATATTAGTTAAGATAATTGAAAGAATATTTATGATATAAATATGGTAATGAATAATCGAAATCTATAGGGACATAAAGCTAAATCAAATTTGTACAATTCGCCAGTTTACGAGCCAATCCCGAGCCTGAACAGAGATGGCGCACGGGTGACCGCTACGTGTGCACAAAATAACCACGCAACACTAGCAGCAGTCACTCCATGCACAATTTTTCTTTTTTTTTCAAAATTAATAATTTACCATTACCAAAAAAAATTAAATTAAAAAAAAACAAAATTGAAACCATAAAATGGAATGATGTACCGGTGTAAGAGTCCATTGCAAGATGGGCAAGGTCGACGAACGACATATATCTCTTGGAAGCAGCATTCATCTTCCCGGATCGTCTCCGAACAGCGTCGAGCATATTAGCTCATTATAAGGAGAGATTACTTAACAGTCAACATACAATATAAAATACCACGACATAGTATTTTTAAAAATTAAATATTGATATATGAACCGAGCTAGGAGCTATATGCCGACCCGGGCGGCGCTTGATCATGCGCTGCGCCGAGAAGGCAACCGATTTAGGCATTTAATAACCTTCTTAACAAATCTAATCTATTATTTTCTTTTCAATCTCCTGTTGAACAAAAATGTCAATATTATTAGGTTCAAGATAAAAATTTTCAAAATATTTCACAAATAAATCTATATTAAAAATCAAGTTGCTGTACAGATACATGAGTTAAGCTGTGAGGCATGCTTTTTTTTGTAATGTTATTTTAATATCTAATATATTCAAGCAGTAAAAAAACATAACAATTTGATGTGGCATCAGTTACATTGAAAAAAAAATTAATTACAACACATAAAGTATGCAATCAAAGCTAAGATCTATGATTGTCGCTGTAATGGGTCATGAGGTTCTCGTCGAATCTTATGTGGAACATTGTCACTTACTTGACCATAACGACATCTGACAAGTCATTTTTGACTCCTTTTTTCTTCGGATCATATTCAGCTATCATCGGCCGCATTTGAGGTTTCTGCAAAAAAAAAAGTATATTTTGAGTGTAAAGAATTCAAATACAGAATAGAAATTCAAATATAGAATTAGAGCGATTCAATAGGATACTGTTCCATATTTAAAATGATACTAGTGTATACAGATTTTTTTAATAAAGGAATCAAATTATCAATCTCTGTAAACATAGTAATTGAATGTTGAGTGTAGCACAGTGTCGTTGGTGCGGTGACGTTATGGTATTCGTTCGGACATTACGGTGGCCACGTGATCGGTACATATAGCTATTTTGGGACAGCATAAATAAAGCAGGCGGCTGCTTATACGTAGATAACTAACTCCTTGTTTTCAATTTCTAACATAATTTTATATAAATTTTACAGTTGTTATTAAAATTGTTCGGGCAATTAACAAATATTTGCCATTGCGATATATGTTTCACTTTCTCTTCTATATCGGCATGAGAAGCTGTTTGTAACTTAGAACTTTCATATTTTTATATCTATTATTTTTAATTTAAATCATGTAAAAGAGCGAATTTCTAGCAATCGCGCAGTCAATTTTATAATCAAAATGGAAATTTTCAATTTAATCTAGAATTATAGGGGTGATGCTGTCGAAGCTATGTAGCATAAATAGTTAACTTACGCCCGAATACTGAACCGCCACTCAAATCTGACAATCAATAAAGTGCTACTTACTGCTCAAATTTCACGTATTACTATCACTTAAACGCTTAAGTAGCGCTTATATATTTGAGTGGTGGTTCAGTATTCGGGCTTTAGAATCACAGAAATTGACAAAGTCCATTACTTTACCACAATATCAAGAACAAGATACCTACATTGGATACAACTAAGGTTCTATACGTATAAAATTTTCAAAATATTTTTTCCTTTCTTATCATGTTTAGCGTAAAAAATATATTATGAAATCTAGAAAAATGCCTATCCCCATTTATCTCGGTACGTCATATTATTAATACAATGTGCTAACTCCAAAAAACTAACAGTCAACCAATATGAGTGATTATGGTTACACTACTTTGCAAATAAGGTTGTATAATTGTTTATGGATTACAACGTAGGTACGGACAACATACGAGCAATAGCAAACAGGAACTTGTCATGACATTAATATTATTAACATAACATACAGCCTTCTCGCTGAATTCAGTGATTTGTCAGAGTTAATGTTTATCATGTATATAATTTATGGTCGATATAAATAATCTAGAATAAAACATAATTCTCACAAGCACACATCAGCTTATTAATATTCGCATTTTAGTTTCAAAAAAGGAACAGTTTATATTTTTCTATTTTATTGTTTTTTTTTCCTGGCATTCAATTGTCGTTTAAAAGAAGAACACTCGCAAATAAGTTTATATTACAAATGTAACAGAATGGCAATCACTTGTAAATTTTTGATTTTGATAATATGTAGTAGGTATGATGAATGTATACAAGCAACGGCAGTTAAGCCTCGACTCGCTGATTTTTTATGACCCGTAATGGAATAGGTGGCAGAACCTATTGCCATACACCGATGGCACGATGTTGTCAGTCATCAATATTTATCACAGATAAGTAATAATTGTGTGTCGGAAACCCCGGAATCGACCACAAGCATTTGAACTAAGAAAAGGAGTGAGGCGTGCAAGTTAAGAAGGGTGTTTGAGCTAGCACTAACCCTTTCTTTTCTGCAAAATGTTCTTTATTAATGTTTTCTTTTAAAATTATTTATTTGTTAATTATATTATGTTGGATTGAATAATTTCAGAACGTTACCATATATTACCTATCAGTATTTGCTAATAAATTTATTATAAACTTGTCGTATACTTAAAAAGTGAACACGTAATTCAGTAGATATAGTTCTAAATCCGCCATGTTGTTTTTTTTCTGTCACCGGTCGCATGACCGTGTAAATATTTGCTATAAATACAACCAATGTCAATATATAAGTATTATATACACGACACTTATGGAATACTATTGTATAAACGTGACTATGCTCTAATAGTTAAATAGAATCTCTTACGATCACTGTGTATTCTTATTGTTTGTTAAAAGTTGTGCGCACTTCCCAACTAAATTGTCCGTCAAGGTCTAAATCTATAAGAGTACCTATTATTAGTGCAAATTTGTAAAGGCGAGCCCCCCTTGCTTCGTAGGTGGGGGTATATACGTACGTAGCTACACAATCCACTGGACAATTTTGTGAATCAAATTATTATACGCAGTTATTTAAGTGACTATCTGTTCTCTATCTAGAGTTTTTATTAAAACCGCCGGGGTTCCGCTCCTATTTCGTCGCAGCGTGATGTTATAAAACCTAAAGCCTTCTCGAACAAATGGACTATACAAAATAAAAATAATTTCCCAATTGAAAGCAGTGTTCCCGAGAATAGCGTCCTCAAATAATTAAAAAAACAGACTCTTCAGCCTTAGTATGATGTATCGATCATCATTCAATACATCCACTTCTGCAATTCTAGTATCGATATAAATTACTAGAATTAATAGTAAACTTCAACTATCTATCCATCTCTTACATTTCCAACATCAGATCCTGACAACTAAGGTAGATCTGTAAAGCATAAACAAATTTCCATTGTGAATTTAAAATACACACATAATATAGTTAAGCTTGAAAATATAATAATTTGCAAAGAGTGACGTGATGTGGTCGTGATATTTGTACGAAAAAAAATACCAAACGTCACGTGAAAACTCAAGTCATGACACACCCACTAAACATATTTTTATCCAACACGTTTTTTTTTCGATATTTGGCAAACTTTCAAAGACGTAGAAAATTATACTTATTATTACAAGATTCTAAGTCAACAAATACTGTAAACAGTCTGTTTTAGAAGCTGGATTATTTAGACGTTTCCAGCAAACGTTGTCAGTGTTTAGTCAATCTGAATCGAAATTACAGGTTTTCAGGTTTCCTTTTCCACACTTGCCTATCATTCGCTTCATCCACACTAACAACTTTCTTACTAACAACGTCTTTCACACAATCCACTCATGTGTTTTTTTAAATAATACTTTCTTCTACATTGTCATTTTACTCCTCTAGGAGGATAAACCACCAACGAAAACATTCCCAAGGAGGGTTGACGTCAGGCAGGCGGCTGGTCATAAAACTACAACCAAATCTTTTGACAACATGGATAGTTCGAAAGAATGACATGTTGTGCCGCCCCCACTTGAAGTGGGATAAGGGCAGGAAAATGATGATGATTTTCTTTTAAATAATATTACATAATTCTTTTCATGTCATTAGTATAATTTGCAAGTCGATTTCACCTTTGTATTCTCAGTAATTATTGGTACGATTTTCAAGCTTCCTCTTACGATATCATGTCCCACCTATGTTATGTAACTTCTATAGGTACCTACAGCGATCATATTTGCACATAATGTCTCGTCCTGTATGTCAATTGAATTGAATCGCAGAATTGATCAAGTACACTGATTCTGAGCCGGATCTATGCGATTTAGCCACTTGAAATAATCTGTGGGCTGAATGGGAGTGAGTATCTGTCATGTATGAGACGTGATTGAGAAAAATTACATTCAGAACACATGATAGGTATATAGGTAACCTTGTGAGACAATATCATTTATATACATCAATAGTGGTAGAGCTGCACGAATGCTGCACGAATGGACCGGCTCCACTGGTGAAACACTACGTCCGCTCAGCATATCGACGGTAAATGGCACATGTCGCGTTTCGTTCGGTGAATCCGGCGTATCCGGAGGCCCACACCTCCTCCGAGTCCCTTCCCATCCCACTCCTCTGAAGGCGATCAACGCAACTGTAACACTCTTTGTGCTGCTAGAGTTCCTATTTCTTGTAGTTGTAATTCTGACTCTTTTCTGATTTTTTTTTGGAATTTGTTCACAATAACCAACCTACACAGTGATGTAAACTAAATAGGAGCCTACGTTAACAAATTAATTTATAGCTACTGCGCAGTTTTACTTATTGAGTTATAGGTTGCCTATTAACGAGTACATAACATCTCGCTAATGAAAGCTAAATAATAAGACGATAATTAAAAAATACATATTAAATTAGTTATTGTTATGGTAGTAGTCATGATTTCTGAAATCTGGGCGCACATTGAGTAATAAGAGACATGCTTATAGCTTTTTATAACTATTCTTCAAGGAATTAATAAAAACGACCATATTAAGCAGACACAACATATTAAGCTGATAAATTTATGTAAAGTTAGACGCAAACTCGAATCCTGAAAACTAGTAGTTATCGCGAACACTAGGAAGCGTTTTGAGCATATTAATTGCCAAATACTCTAATTACTATTTTGTATTCGTGCAAGATCTTGCTGCTCTTATTCTTAAATATTTTTTTTTATTAAAAACAAATGAAAAAAAACATTTTTTTATTTTTGAAGGCAACTCCATATTTGTGAGCATAAACAAAAGTATATTGTCAACTAAATCTCACAAATTTCATGTGAAAGTAGAACGAGTTGCTACCAGTTATACTAAGAATTAGTTAGGACAATGGAGTCAGTTATTTGGCAACTTATTAGCCAGAAATTCTCACAATGGCTTCTGTCAATTGTTCACTGCTATCTGTACATACCTCTACTAACAATAAAATGCAAATAAAACCCAGTTCGTATACATTATAGCGAAATTTTTAATATTCCGTTCGGCGTAGTGTTAGCTTTTGCTATTGGGATTGTTATAATTTCTTCTAGAATATGTGAAAATAATTGGTTGTTGTTCGAAGCCCTGCCGGCATTGGCTTTTTTTTTTACTTTTTGCACGGATTATAATGACTCTATATAATGCTCCAACAACAGGTCAATGGATTTCAAACCGACCAAAAAAACAGCAAGAAATTTATTTATTACTTTTGAGTCCATAGAGCACATAGACAAACGCATTTTTTTTATGTATTCTGTCAAATAGTCTCCTGTTCATACCTCAGAGAATTCCAATATATTTTCGTGATAAATATTGAAAGTCTACCTGTAAATCAAATAATTTATTTGGCATTCATTACAATCTCGAATTTTCTACTGATTCATTATTCTTAACTACAGTTAATTTAATCAACGAATTACCAATTCAGGCGTAACATCGTGGTGCCATGTTTGATAAATTAATAAATTTGAATTTGGAACAATCTATATAATATCGTACTGAAGCTTGGAAAAGAGTCAAGATTCTCTGAAACATGACGCAATTATTTGCGTTTTTTCGTAACACCTTGGCTATTGGCTGAACTAATGACTCGGGGCGTTCCGTTCTTTGAGCGTTCATCGTCACAACTAAACGAGATAATATTGTTGCTGCCAAAGGAGTACGTCAATTATTTATTTTGCCATTTTAAGTAGGGGACATGACTACACTGTATTTTTAGTGGCTTCATGACTCAACTTTTGGTATACCTTCAATCTAATTTACGAGCAGCTCATATTTTTTACATGCAATTGTCACGACACGACACGAAAAGAGGGGAGGGAGCCCCAACTTCCTATTTGTCGTCAAACAGTATTTGGCTTATATACAAGGTGTACATTGATTCGCATGATATTGTTCAAAAGCAGTAAGCAAATACTGGGCATATTGAATAGAATTGATATAAGCTAGTTTTTTTTCCATATTTATAACGTGATCCCAAGCATTTATAGTAAATAACGGTACTGATTCTGTTACTATTAATTGCCTGAGTTTGAGAACTCTTTTTAACCGACTTCGAAAAAAGGAGGAGGTTCTCAATTCATCTGTATGTATATATATATCTTTTTATGTCTTCTCACCGATATTTTCGTCAATTATGGATGGATTTGAAAATTTTTTTTGATCGATTGTGTTTACTTTCGAGATGGTCCCATTTTCACCAGGTCAGGATCTGATGATGGACACCAGAAGAAATCGAAGGCAACCTTGCGAAAAAATTGTATGCGAGTATGGTGTTTTTGTAACGTAATAGTGATGTCTTAGGGATATGCTTTTTAACATCTGAGGCTGCTGTGCTGATAAAGAAGCCACCGAACTCCTCAACGGTTAGGAGTTTGAAGACAGCACTGCAATTTTTCGATAGAAACTACTTGGTAGTATGTAGGGCTAACGTGTTGCTTGTGAGGTATACTTGAATATACCTCTGATGCTGCTGTGCTGATGAAGAAGCCACAGAACTCCTTAACGGTTGGGAGACAGTACTGCAGTTAGTCCATGAAAACTATTTAATCGTGTATAGGACTAACGTGTTGCTACGATTGGTCTTCATTCAAGCTGCAGTGTTATTTTCTAACCATGATAATAACAAAAATATAAATACCTACTTAACAAGTATTATCAAACTTTTTTAAATAAGCACTTATTAATAACAATTATAGCTCCCTCAAAGTATCAACCATTTAACAAACGGACTTGTAATAAGTGATAGTAATGTATTTAATAAACTGAAACCCATGTAAATGAACTAACTTCTAATGAAGTTCACAACTCAGTAATATCACTAAAACTCGTGAAAAAAAATACTTTAAAAAAGTTAAACCGACTTCTAGAAACGTAAACCACCAAATCTTTAAGTAAATGAAATGCCTTGGTAAAAGACCCTATTGTATTGCACCGACTTCAATAATAAGATCACTATAAAAATATTTACAATTGTCATCTATTATTGCAATAGGAGCTGGTTAACAGTTACCCCGTATTCTATTTTGCCGTGTGACTTTGACGGCCGCGCCTAACAAAAATACAACAGACTACGTTACTGAGGCCGGCACCGACTCCAAAAAGAAGTGACAATTGTAAATATTTTAATAGTTAAAGATGACTTTATAAAAGTGTTACGTTTTGTATATTGTATTGGGTATACAAATTAGTAAGTTTAGTTATTTATCGCTTTTTCGTTATGGAGGTACTGTTTTCATTTACTTAAAGTTTTTGCGGTTTACGTTTCTAGAAGTCGGTTTAACTTTTTTTTAAAGTATTTTTTTAAGATATAAACGGACTATCCCTGTAAAAAGACTGTGCACGGAGATAGAAAATAAATTTTAAAAAGTAGAATCGATTGAAGGATTCCCGAAACGAATTCTACCTAAAATTAAAAAAATGTTTAAAAAAAATCAATTTATCGACAGTTGGATAGATTTCTGTTTCGTAGCTTAGAGAAATCACAGTCACGTATTCGAGGAGGCGAGCTGAATTTAGTATGTAGGTATTTACAGGAATAAGTAAGTACCTCGTCGAACCTCCAAGAACAATGGAGCGAGTCATTCAACTGAATTTCCTGTCGTCACGAAAGACCGCTACAAATTTTCCAGATTTTTAAACTATAGCCATCTTTAAAATAAATTTTTGCACATCAACAACAATTTAAAACATTCTGAAAGTGGAAAAATGACAACACAGAATAAATTTGACGCCTTGACCACGTGCCAAACCGTGGCGTCAACATCCGAGCTAAAGTCGCGATGGCACCAAATAAAGGCTCATAGAGACTATTTCAAAATATAATCTTGGAGATATTTTCTTGTTAAACTGAATACATGTCGAATACAAAATACATACCTGGTCATCAAACTCCACTATGTTTATAACGATTGAAATTTTATTTGCGCGCCATCTATCGAACATAGTGTGCGCCAATTTTCCATTTACAGAATTAGTGGAAATTCTATAAAATGTCAAATAACTTAAAATAATATATATATCTTCTTCGACACAATACACACAGCGCCCTCTAGTTCCAAGCTAAGCAACTAAATGCTTGTGTTATGGATGCTAGATAACGGATATTAATACATATATATTTTTCTTTTGTAAATACATACTTATAATACATAGAAAAACACCCAGACACCACACAAATATTCATGTTTGTCACAAATATTTGTGCTCGGGTGGGAATTGAACCCCCGGCCTCACTGCTGCAGCCGATAGTTTTTACCAATGCGCCACGATAATAACAAACGATCGAGCACTTGGATTAATCTTTTTACGTTTGTTATCAAAATTAAAGCGTTATTGTCGAAATGTACCAGTTAGAAATCAAACACATATAAGTGTTAAATATTATTTATTTACTTATGAAGCAGTTATGATACGTTACGAAAATATTCAATGTTTATGTTGTAGGTAAGACTAATTATAATTAGATTTCTGCTGTTTACATCTAAGATAACTGTGATTGATTATTAAAGAAAATTTTATGTTTGAACTAGCTTCGTAGGTGTCGTGGATGTAAACATCCGATCAATTATGTAAAATTGTAAAATATCAACATCGCCTAATATAATCTGTGATATTGTCACGTGAGTTATAAACATAACTTTTTTTTGGTGTGTCAGAATACCGGTCTTTACACTTTTAATAAAACTTTCGATAAAACACTTATGTTAAAACATTAGGCTATAAAATCATCCAGATATGTATCTTGATAATTGTTTGACAAATATAATTTACTACAAAAAAATTGTAGGTGAATCTTAAACTGTTGTTCCTATGTAAAACCAAATAAGTAGTTAAGAGATTTGTTTCTTTTGCGATTAGATTTTTTTCCTATTATCTGAATTCGATTGATGGCCATTTGTCTACTTAATAGGTAGTTTTTATGGAATGTTTCCTTACTTTTTAAGAACAAACAAGGCCAATCTGATCATTGTGATCGGCATCCGCGTAATGTTAGGTTCAGAGATGGTTTTTTTTTTGTAATTCATCACATTTTTACTGACCCAGTAATTTTCTACATATAGATATGTATGAGAATAACCGCTTATATGTAGGTTACTATAAAAATAAATACATAACAGTAAACTATCTTCAGCATGAAAAAGTAATTATTCGAGATTTTATTGTCAGACGAGCTGTACAAACATCGAGAAATATTTCGGTTCTCTTTTGTATTTTTATTCACTTATCTTGTTCTAGAATTGACAATCTATGGTCAATAGTAAATAGTAGGAATTAAGAAGAAGTACTATTTTGTATAGTATAGTAGTAGTAGTAGTAGAAAAAGTACTATTTTGATTCAAGAGAATCAAAATAGTACTTCTTCTTAATTCCTACTATTTGTAACGAAGCCAGGCACGTTCATACAGTCAAATTGACCGTCACCTTTGTTACAATTGAGATATTGCGTGGCGTCTAACAATAAAGTATTTAATATCTATAAATGAATACTTCATCATGGCGATGATTGACATCTGTCCAATTTAGACAATTGTATGTCTGCTATATAAAAGTTACACCATCTTATTCTGTAAGCTAAACAACTGAATGCCGAACTATTGTAGACTACTATTTTTTCTTGTATACATACTTAGAAAAATACAGAGAATAACAAATATTCATGCTCATTGTAAACATTTGTGTCTCGGTGGCGTAGTGGGCGAGCGCACGGCCTCTGATCCAGAGGTCCGGGGTTCGATTCCAGACACTGGCTCACACCAATGACTTTTCGAAATGGTTTTCGGAAGTTATGTGTGATAAATACCGATGACTGACAAATTTTGTGCCCGGTATGGCAATAGGTTCGCCACCTATTCCATTTGGGACGTAAACATAACGGCGAGACGAGGCTTAACAGCCGCTGCCTACACCTTCGGGTAACAAAAGGCGTGAAGTTATGTTATGTTATTGTAAACATTTATAATCTGGTGCGAATCGATCCCGTCAATCCTCTGTAGGTATTACCAAAGGGGCCATGTATTCATGTATATGTATTGTAACCACGTGAGGCTTGAAAGAAGATATAGTAAGATCTTAACAAAAAGGTATAGTAAGATAACACGTGTATTTATTTATTCGTCAGATCCGCGATTTTTAAAGCGACATTTGTATCATGGATCATAATTTGAAAAATAATACTAAACTTTATAATTACCCGTATTTAAAGATTATCTGTATTATATTTCTTAAATCTTTGTACATAAATACCCGGCGCAAACCGTCTCAAGGCCCGGCAAAATAGTAGCGATGAATATGTAAGTTTAGTTTACCTATTCTTTTAATGTATTGTGTTGCTGATTTCCCCCCGATGGAGATACATTGGTCACATATTGACTGCCTTGACCTGCGATCGAAGCGGCGACAGAGAGACTGCTTTAAGTAAAATTTATATGTAACCATTAAAATCAAGGTTACGAGCACATATTGAAAAAAAAACACATCAACATTCTTACATAGGACTGGATTTTTCCCTAATTAGTTAAACATTCCTGGTAGATTTCTAAGACAAAACAAAGTCAAAATTGTGCTTGGGCGAGCACCCTCCTTGTGAATCAAGAAGCGGGTTCGAAACCTGGCTCACAGCAATGTATTTTCGAAATTATTTTCGGAAGTTATGTGTGATAAATATCGATGACTGAAAACTTTGTGCCCGCTATGGCAATAGGTTCGCCACTTAGTACATTTGGGACGTAAACATAATAGTGAGTCGAGGCTTATCAATCACTGCCTACATCTTACAGTAGAAAAAGGCGTGAAATTATTCTATATTTACTACCGTATTCTTGGCAACGCTCCGCTCCTAATAATAGTAGCGTGATAATATATATTGTTCGATTATAAATTACATAGGTTTTATAAAATGAAAATAAAAAAAATGAAAATATGTATAGTAAACGCCTGTATAAGTACCGAACTAATAAAAAGGTCACATTTATAAAACCATAGACTATGAATTTTAAATTTATTTTTTTATTTATATTCACATAACTAACGAAACGTAATCAACTCTTGACTATATTTTGAACACTAAGTTATTAAATTTGGACATTAAATATCATAAAAAAATATATACTATATAAATCAAACTAATAATATGTTATCATTAAAATAATCCCTAATAGAAAGAGAAGAGTTCAATTGCTTCATAGACGTGTCTAATCTTCAGAAATACTAATCCGATCAGTAGAAATCCTTTTGAATTAGAAATCACGTTTATTTGAGAAGGATTAATACATCTAATAATAAAATAAGATTATCAATATAAAATTATTAAAACAGGATAGATAAAAATCTCTGTAAGTACTAATAAGTACCTATAAGTTTTCGGTCAATGCAATATGTCCACATGGCTATCCAAAAACAAACCACTTGAGCAAGGATTTGCACAGTATTCCGATAGTTCTTACATAATATAGTAAGACTGGATGGATGTAGGAGTCGAAGACTGCCACGACTCACTTTCCATGGCCAAATAGACCGAGCCCGAGTGATTTCAGGAGCCTTAATAATCGACGAGCTTACATGACGAGTATTGACGAGAGTTATGAAAGTCAAAGATGCGAGTGTGGCGTGTAAGAAGAATCGTGCCTTCCGGCGTTCTGTTCTCTCTGCCTACCTTGCAAGGGTGTCGAATGAAGTTATGTTAGTATGTATGTGTATATTTATGTGTTCTCTAAATATGTATCATAAATAGCGTTCAATTGATATCAATATAAAATCATTGACATCGATGATGAGATGTTGTTAAGAACTAAGAATGAACGAGTTGTATTCATAGCAGTTATTATTTCTTTCTTTTGCTTTTATCTGGTATATATAAGTTTACTTGGACCCATACGGTTTGGATTGTATATAGTACATACTATATTTTGAATACATAGAGAAACACTATGTATAAATTTACATTTTTATTTGGTGCCAGAATTTTTAGTTCATTGCGTTTAAGTCACTTATAATTTTTCTTTTAAGATGTCTTGCAATTTAACAAAGAGGTTGACTTCGTAGTACCTAGGTATAACAATTATAAGAAAAAAATCTAAATTATAAAATTTGATAATTTATTAACATATTTGAATTGTGTAATGGTTTTATATCTAGCATTTTCTACCGTGGTTGTATAATAACATTTTGTATTTGTATTATTTGTAAATTTCTGCTGTTATTTATGTACGTATCTATGTGTAGAATTTAATGTGGGTTAACATAAAAAATATATACCTTTAAACACGCACCCCATGATTTTTAGTGATCAAAGTACTGAATTGTTACGGATGGTGATTTGTTCACTGATACCTGTTTATCTTATCCAATATTCCATCCAATTATTGGTTAGCATTTAGTTTAGGCATAATAACTTAATTTTTCAAAAAAAAAACCTTTGTAAATACCTATTTCATTTTGATTCCAAATTGTGCGCTCGCATGGCATAGTAGTACACTAAACACATTATATCTTATGCGTAAAATATTTGGTGCACGAGTGACTTACGCACATGCCTGCTATTTTAATAATAATTTGAGAATAAACAGAGGCATTTGATTGTTATTTCTGAACGCAGCCAATATTTGTGCCAAATTTTGTTTGTGTCTGTAAATAATTGACCGTGTCACCGTGACATTGTTGAGCTAGGTACTTCAAAAATTATAGTTACATGTGACATGTGTATATATAGTGACATTTCGCGCCTCTACTCAGAGACAAAATGTTTTTTTTTAATGTGACGTCAGTGTCTAGGCGCCACCCTCCCGTGGCGCCGCGAAGTTTGGCATCCAAAGACCTCCCTTGCAAACGATGGTTACGTGACTACAGCCGTTACGAATTATCTAATACGTATAATAATTTTTATAATCAGTTGAATTATTCAGTACTACTATAAAATATTAACACTGTAGATAAAATATTTAAATATGTAGTATACTTATATATTTGATATGAATTATAATTGAGTTATAAAAAAAAGCTTCCTAAGTATTATTGTTTCATTGTTGTTTGATAAAATATAGTACAAACATTTAAGTAAGTAACATTTAAGTTAGACACACCTGTTCTTTTGGGCCTGTGATTAGTTATGTTTTTCTCGGGTGGTCTGTATCAGGCAAGAAGAAATCAAGACGTGCGCGATCCATTTGTTTAGTATAAGTATATCTTTAAAGTTAGTGATCGCGTAAGTTTCCATCACATCATTGTGGTTTCTATTAGATGTGTAATTTTGTACTGCTTGAATATTAGTGTCTTGATATAAAAACCGTATAATTCGTATGTCAGCTCATTAAATCGTGCTGGATGTATGTCCAATGTAGGCGACAGATGCACACAGGTCATAGCCTTATCCTATAAATAAACTTAGCTTCAAACCGCGTCTTTTTAACCGACAATTTGGGGTAAAGTAACATACAGTACATACATTTAGTTTTGTGTCAAGTCTGTTGAGTAAGTATCTAAACACCAATAACTTGAGAATGAGATTTTACAAACAGAGAAGAAGTGTGAAGTTGTCGTGAATGATTCCAAGGAAAATAATAGACGAGGAAAATTGAATAATAGCACGCGGTAATGTTTATACAATATAACTAAACAGAAAACCGCAATTTGCTTCCGTCATATACAATAATGAAACCTTTGGAAAATATGTTGGAAAAATTGAAAATAATATGTAAAGGTAAGTAATTTTCTAAGTAATGAGCATGTAAAGACGTAAATAATGTTTTTTAAATGTATTTAACGTCATTTATTACGTATATTAACTTGTAATAAATACATTTTCCCATTACATAGGTGGAACTCACTGGCTCACTGGCTCGGTCGGCTCGGAGCTCGGTGGTCTATAACTATTTCTGAAAAAATCATTGCATTGGATTCGATCAAACCAGCCATCAAATAGGGAACACGAGACTTGAAATTAGCGTATGAAGATATAGGTAGAAGAATGGGACAGTGCTGCAAATTTGACATGAGGTTTCATACCGACATAATTGCCTGATGCCCATCAAATAAATTACAAAATATAATGGCATAAAGGCCGGCAATGTAATATCCTGTCTAATTTTAGATGTATAGAAACCGCTACAGTTATTTATTGTTATTAAGCAAAATCATATACCTCTAGTGTGGTGATCTAATTAGTTGGATAAATGTACTTCCTGAATTAAATGAAGCTACTCCTGATTGTGGACAATATTATAGTTTAACCATGGATATTGCGTCATCTGTACTTTAGAAAATGACAATAAATGTAAATACTAATTTAGGACTAGACGCACTAGATTGCATCATCGAATTTGGTCCTTTGTAAATAATGATTAAAAACTGTGCGGTGTTTTGAACGCTGTCACTGTTTTTTGATTTAAGAATGCTATTTGCGGAAATTTATATCACGTGACCAACGTTTGGATGCGCGGTAAGCAGCTCCAATCGCTAATATTGTTAAGCCCATAGACGATTTTCCGCATACCTTTTTTTCCTTATATTTGTGATAGCGTAATTACTGTACCTACTTGTATCTGTTACCTAGATTATCATCATTTCCGAGATGTTTCCGAATTATAATTAAGAATTTAGAACTTATAGAGGATTCGCTATGTTAGTAATAAGAAACCTCTAGCCGTTAATAGCGAATTCTTACAGTCTTGGTCGTCTAATATTTTAGTATCCCACTTCTGATTCGGAAGGGATTCCTTGAAAGTATTTGCAGAAGTGAAGAATACGTAATAAATGCCAATGGCTAATTCACTTCATTTTAATTTATGCTTTCTCTATAGTAAATATCTTTTTATGTATAAGCCAGTCGAACATAATTAGTTCGCTTGTGAACATTTCATCACTCTGAACGGATCTACGAATCTGATATTGTCTAAACGGCCTTGGGACTTAACATTCATTATATGATGACTCACATAATAGTGCCCGATGTATGGCTACGAGTTACGCCACCTACTGCTTCACGAGACCATGAGTGCATAGAGACCAGGCGATATGTTGCCTTCTTTCCTTCATTTGCTTATAGAAATCAACGAATTCCGAATCGCTGAAACTCTATCAAATGCCATTAATTGTGAAACGAGCTCCTTCTCATTAGTTTTTAACTTAACCAAGAATTACTACCTACTTTAAATGTAGTAGGTAGGTAGGTAATTTGATTGAATATTTCGCCTATGTAACATTCAAAATAGTTGACACCGTCTATTGCCTTCATATCTGTAAGATTTGTATTCAATTATATAATTATTAAACCTAGTTAATTATGTACCTGAACTGTATGAAATCACTAACGCTAGTCGCTCGCACTGTACGTAAATTTATATTCTCAAAATACCCACATACCTTCCGTGTATACAAATTATCTGTTTATGATGTATGTGCGTAAAAATTGGTGTAGGTATTTTTTGGTTATGTTCTCTCGCTGTTTATGGTAAGTTTCAATTAGCACTATCAAAAACACTTATCACTCATTTAAAGACACACCGTTGACGCTATATCTTTTATATACCTATTAGAACTAAGATAAAAGATGGCGATGCGGAAGAATTCTTTGATGCCTTATAATAATCCACTTTTACATAACTATGTTCTTAAATTGTAAATCTTCTATCACAACATATTATAAAATAAAGTCACTTTCCACTTCTATGCTTCCCTTATATGCTTAGATCTTTGAAACTACGCAACGGATTTTGATATGGTCTTTTTAATTAATGGAAGGTGTCAACGGGGGTGGTTTTTATCAGAGATGTACAAAATGGTTTTAAAAAAGCATTTAAATACAAAATACTTTTCAGATTTACTATTTAAAATGCAAAATACTAAATAGTTTTTCGTTTGGTATTTCAAATGCAAAATAGGTATTTTCAAAATAAAATACTTTTTGACGAAATCTTCAATGAGTCTCAGTGATCCAGTGGTTGAGCGTTTGGGGTTGAGACTCTAGGTACATGGGGTCCGAGTGCTCGTACACTCTATAAAGATCTTGCAAAAAAACTGATCGAGGGCTCTCTCGACCAGGGGGCTGGTCTATTCTTCGCACAGGGGATTAGCATTGCCATTTGACGGCTTTGAAATTATGCGATTGGGTCTCCAGTTTTCTAGCGGCTCGGCGCATTAAGGTCGTTGTCGACGGGTCATGCTCCGACTTAAAATCCGTGAGTGCTGGTGTCCCCCAGGGCTGTGTGCTATCCCCTACGCTGTTTCTTCTGCATATCAATGATATGCTGAATTACAGCAATCTTTTTTTTTACTTTGATAAACTGTCAATTTTTTTTAATCTATAATATAATCTAAGTATAATCGTTATATCTGAATAGTTAAAAATTTTAATTCATCCGAATCATTCTTAGTGGAAACAAGCCTTTTATCGGTGGCGCACCTTCAGGTTTGAAAGACGCTAAGTTTAAAAAAATGTATACTTACCTAATTTTCTGAATTTAAAAAATTAAATAATGTTAGCGTTAGCGTCAAACATAATATAAAAAAATAAACCTAAAGCGCGTTCGTTTTTAATTCTGTTAATTCTTGTGCTCAGTAGGGTATTTCTTTTTTAATGTACTGCGATAATATTATAACAATTTCTGCCATTATATTACTTATTGAAACCTGACATAATTTGACTCGATGACTTAAATACGAGTAACACAGAATTTTCCATAAGCTTGTTAAATTAACTTGACTTAAATCATAAGGAAAATGTATTATTTACTAATTCTGATCGCCACTTCGTGCGCACAGAAGTCTACATTGGATATGTTCATATTCAAATTGATATGATTCTATACATAACATAACTTATTGCCTTTTTTTTTACGAAGGTGTTGGTAGCGTCTGTTAGCCTCGTCTCGCCGTACCTAATGTTCACGTCCTAAATGGAACCGTTCGTAAACCGGGCACAATGTTTTCAGCCATCGATATTTATCACACCTAACTTCCGAAAATAATTTCGAAAAGTCATTGGGACATATATGTATGTATTGTTTATTAATATTCCTAAGGAGGACAGTCGCCGCAGGCGCCGGGCGAGAGGCTGCCGGTCATAAATCCACAGCCCAATCTTTTGACAACATGGATAGTTCGAAACGGTGACATATGCCGACCCCACTTAGAATGGGATCAGGGCGGGAAAATGATCTTTATTATGATGTACATTTTAAATATTTTCTGAATAATAATTTGTGCCACACATATCTTAGTTTCTATGAAGCATTGGTTATATACAAAGGTTGCCTGGAATAGATTGCGGAATGCGATAAGCACGCCTATTATGTTGGCTTGAAGTATGTTACAAGTTTATAGAAAACAAACTAAAATATTTTTTTTTTTCAGAAAGATGCAGTGCGTCGATATTTCAAATTTGTTACATGTAACTTATGACTACTAGTAAATTATTGATGTGTGGCATTAACCTGGAGAGTTCTGATTCGGAATGGTGTTCATATACCACCTAAACATCGAGGTTTGTATTAGAAATCATTTGGAATGGTAGTAAATTTTCAAAATGACTCAAACGGCATACTCTTAACAAAGGATTGCGACATTTTAAAATAGCAAAATTTACAAACATTTGCGTCATATTGAGATAAACAATTGTGAATTTGACTTGACTGAAAGTGCCTAGTGTTAGCCTTAGAATTTTTCACAGTTGGATGTTGTTTTTATCTGTTTCAGTAATATTAAAGCATAAAATGGTGTACAATGATTATTTCATTAAATTAATGTTTCATTAATTAATCATAACAATCGTATTTGTTAAATTAATTGTTAGCATTAACACTCAGCAGTCAATATGATTGGTCAGTTATACTTCTCTTGAAAACAATTCCACCAGCTTCACGTTGGTGTCCTAAGATGCAGACCATCTCTGCTATCATAAATTGAGACTTAAATTATATAAATGGCCGAGACCACTAAGTAATTCAGCAAAATGATTTCTAATTCAATGAAGCCGGTGTGATCCAGATTTTTGATTCACACCAATGACTTTCCGCAGGTCACTTATCTTTGATACATAATTAAATATCGTTTACAAGAAAATTATAACAGATTTACATATATTTGTAAATTCGCCAAACATCCTTCATTTTAAAAGAACACTTGAAATTACCAAATGTCATATAGCATAGTAGTCATACAGTATTTTGTTTTTTGCACTCAGTTTATTCCTCCTAATCGAGAATGATTCATGGCAAATGTAAGTATATATTCTTCTGAATTCATGCGATATCTATATTGTTTGATCTATATTATTTTTCTATATCATTGTATACCATCAAAGCTATTACCGCTCCGTGATATAAAAGTGATAAGGATGTTATAACATCACCGTAATAATTTAAAATATTAAATTTGGCATTATACGTCATAATCCGGACAATAGGTATAAGCACAAGAAAGTCTGATAGTTTTAATATCTTGAATAAATTAAGTACCTAAATAATAAATATGTATCATTATATAGTATAAAATAAAGTTGCTTTTCGCTGTCTGTCCACTTATATGCTTATATCTGTGAAACTACTCAACGGATTTGAATACGGTTTTTTTTTTATTAAAAAGGGGGTTTTTGTCTATAGTTCATTCATCATTATAATGCATTCAAAAAGTGATAAATCCGAAATTTACTCATTTATTACTTTTGATGCGGAACAAAGTTCGCCGTGGTCACCTAGTTAAATATATATAATACTAAGTATATCTAGTTATTATTATGGATATCTACTATTTTTGTGCCCGGTTCTTATGATAATGCGTCTACACTCGGAATCGAGCCGCTCGTGACGATTGCGTCCGTATTGTTCCACGGCGGCACTTTCCTCAAGCGCACATGTTTTAATATATAATTTATCTTTTGTCTTTAAGTTTATTGACAATTTTCAAGTGTCGCTGCAGACTTATGAAAATAAAGCCAATTTTACTTTGATTTCACTCCCGATCACTTGTGTGGCAGACAGAAATAACCGAATGCCGCAAGAGTTTCTTGTCATATATGATCGTTGGTTTCTATGTCTCTGTTTAGCATCTCCTCAAAGGTGCTGTCAATTTGGTCATGAACAGTTCTAGGTCATCACCTTGTATATTAAACTTATTAACCAGCTCACTGTAATATTCCAAGATTTATTTTCATGGATTTTCCATTGTTACACGTAATCGGACTCATAGAGGTCAAGTTGTCTATGTCAGTCAACGTCAGAGCGGCCCCACCTACGGCCGACCAAATAGGAAGGTGCGCCCTTATATATTTAATTGACTAATAAGAAAACTATTAACAGTATTCACGAAATCTATACTAATAATATCTTTAAGAAGAAAAGTCTGATTTTATTAGAATTTTACATGGTTTTAGTTTAGAAACTTATATAGTTTCTCGTCTGGTTCATCTCATGATACTCGTAATGGCTCGTGGCGATTGCGCAACTTGCGCTTAAATAATGTAATTTTATTTAAAAAAGATGTCATTTATGACGTCAGTCAAGCTGCTGTGGTTCCGAACATCATTCCGTTTGTACACTAATTTAATTATCTGCTTAGTCTAAACTCTAAATCGAATATTATGAACTATTATGTAATCATAAGAATAGCCAACCTTCAAATAACAAAGGTATTCGACTATAAACTTGCATTATAACTAAAAATAAATTACTTGAATGTAATTTAATTGGACTTTTATTACGTAGGTATGTAGGTAAATATCCTGATTCAAAACAGAGGCTTCAATATTTATCGTTGGTTACGTATTGTACAATTCTGATCAAGTACAGAAATTATTTCATGATTTCATTTGATAAGAAAGCCTTTTTCTCGCCTAAAACCGAATGAGTTACTTTCTTATAACATCTTGCCTTCTGTTCCTAAACTTGTCAACAACATTATACACCGAATTACCTTATCGTTTATCACCAATTATTAGCACTACCGGGATTCGAATCCGAGACTACTGATTAAGGCGCTTGGTGCTAAATGGCCAATATCTTGTCTCAATTATTATATCTTAATTTATTTAACTTTCAGAATATTATTTTGACGCTAGTTAGTAAAATAAGCTATTGTCAACTTTCAAAAAGAGATTTTAAAAGACTATTGTAATTTGTAGGTCTTGAACTACGCAAGCTACCAGCGAGTGTTTCCAGGCTTCTATGCCAGGCAATGCTTGTGGTAAGGAGTAACTTATGTTTAATGTAATTTCCACCCTATAATATTGGATAATATTAAAACAAGCTTTGCGTTCATCTGTAATACACATATTATCCATAGCAATTGACATCAAATACCTACCTACGAGTACCTCGTATAACATTTTTCCTACATTTGAAACGACCTATTTACCTATTTTAATTGTTAACTTTACATTTAGTTTGACATTTATAGAAATTTTTTCTTTAAATTCAAAAACTTTGATAAAGACATTAAAACCTATTTAATGTTGATTTCGATTTGTCTCTATTCATTTCAACTACTCTATGTTAAAGTAGTAAATAATTTAAATTTGAAAAACGAACATAGTACATATTATATTAAAAAAAAACAGTCACTAGTCAGCCAACTCAGTCATAAGGCGTAGTTTATGCACCAAACATCATTCGGTCCACGTATTCATGTACCAAGGACAAAACTGGCCTTATCTTATCAGACTGGTGCGTGCTCATGGTAATCGATGGCGTTGTAAACCGGCGAACGTGCGGATTTTTATAAATTACAACACGAGATAGCGAGGAAATTACAACAATCTTTGTACGTATACCTACTCTGCGTTATAAGCATATTTCTTTCTTTTTTTGTTATTAAACCACATAATATATATCCTAAGCCGCCATAAAGTTTACTTGATGACGCTTGATTGTATTGTACTAACAACGGATTGCTACATAACGGTATTTTTGTTTTGCGTGTAATACTTGGATTTCTGTACTGATATTATATATTCAGATGTGATTTTGTTTGTTTGTATGTACACTTTCAGATCTAAATTGCGTAATGGATCATCATGAAAGTTTTGTAAATAAGATTTCGGGCTATCCGAATGAATTTTGTTGAAAGAGACATGATTTAATGAGATTTTAAATGAGACAAAATTTAAATTCCTTCACCCCGCGGGCCTCACGCGGGCGCTGACGTGGCCGCGAACCACCGCTGAAGTTTACATTTTCATGTTAACTGTGGTTGGCGTGGAGTAAGGGTTTGCGAACGGCTGAACTAATTATGAGGAAAATATCTTTTAGAATATCTACTCTAAATAAAGTTTCCACTTAAAATTATAGCGAACTTGAAATAGACATGAGAATACATATATCAATATTGTTCCATTATAATAACGTAAGTATTCTCTATTATTATTAACTACTTATCATTAAATTGACACTTGTGAAATATGAAAAATAATCTTAATTCAACAAAAGAGGTGAGTCTGTAAGTACAGTACCTACTTATCTATATTTTAGGGCATCGGCTCGCAACGAATACATTGGAACTCACTAAAGCAACAGTTTAATAAATGTACCCCAACGTTGGGAGCACAAGGCAGTTGGTCAAAATGTAAACCTGAATTATAGGCTTCGTCCTTGAGTTAAATTGAACTCTAAACAGTTGATATAAAAGGTCTTTTGGCATGTGAATTGTGTTAAAGGAATTCAGATTTATCTGATCTCCGAATCTACGTCTGGCTGTGTCTCTGAGTACGAATAATCAGATATTTCTTTTATTATTTACGAGCGTCACAGACAATTGAAAAATGAATTATTTACGATTTATTGGCAAAAAGTCTGGGTATGGTAGGTAGATAATAATTTATCATCGTAATATCGAACCCTCTCGAAAATATTACTAAGCCGCTAGCTGTTTACATTTACTCTAGATTAAAAGCAAATTTTGCAGTGCCAATTTTCGAAAATAGAATAGCCTTTTTTTGACGTGGCGTCGACCAATCAGCACTGAGTTTACATTTTACTTTTTTGGTTGGTCGAGTCATTTGTTTTGATATTGTCCAAACACACTGGCCGTAATTATAAAATGATATATTATTAGTATTATTACTCAATGCCTATTACAGAAACAAGATGATCTATACGTATCTACTAAGATACCGCGGTGTCTGTAAATACAACGAGCTCAATTGTCTCCTTCAATCATGAACATCGTACATTTACAAGACTACACGCATGTTAATCAACATGACTATTTATAGTTAACATTGCGATCACTGTTTATTATAAATAATGACTTGACAGGTTTTTATAATACCCCCTTTTATATGAATTAAGAAAAAAAATCTGCACTGAATCACGTGACAAAGTTATCATAGCCGAGTATTAAATATGTATTAAGGGGCGAAATTGCAGAATTTTATTTCATTTTAATATGCTTTGTGAGAAAATAAATACAATAAAAACTACTGATCCGCATTCCGGAGTTTGTAGACGGAGTTGTTTGTCTGGGTGGATACCATGGCCACGCTAACAACCTGCAAGACATAGCTATAGGTTTAAGGGCAAAAAAAAATACAATACGTATACAAATATTATTTAATTTAACCCTGGATTCATAACTTCAATCTTGTCTATTTTATATAACTGATCTTGTTAAAACTATATTACTGCAAAATTGTGCCTGAACCATAATGATTTTTATGTTCTCGATGATCTTTGATGGATTCCTCCCTCCCGTTTTACATGACAATTTACCCTAATTAAGCAATTCTGCATGAATTTACTTCCTTCCAAATCCTATTCAATTCAATTTATTTCAATACCAAATTAGAACTAAATCAAATCAGCCGTCCTGGACAAATGTATTGCGATGTTATTAATCCATCTTCATCTTATTTAAATTTGATAACTCAGTTGACTATTTGAATAAATAAATATTCGTATATATCAAATTTCATGATAATATTTTTACATTTTATACATACAAGGTACCTGTACCTTGCTAATATTGATACAGGTACATATTAGATTACTGAATTAAGTCTGTTATTATATTTACGGTCAATTTTTTTTATATCAGTAGGTATA
Organism: Euproctis similis; assembly: GCA_905147225.2. Classification (NCBI taxonomy): domain Eukaryota; kingdom Metazoa; phylum Arthropoda; class Insecta; order Lepidoptera; family Erebidae; genus Euproctis; species Euproctis similis. Next base: position 10,251,250 of record LR990107.1, read on the forward strand.
TATATAATCATTTGCTAGCTCATGAATGATAGGTAGGTACTAAAACTGCGGTCGGATATCAGGTATGCTGAAGATTTTTTCACAAATTCTTAACACTTAAAATATTATTTCATTTCAAATTTATCTAAATATTAACATCCGTAAATAGCTTTTTAAATATTAATTTAAAACTCGTTCGAGGGAACGATTTGAATAGGTAGCATTTCAATAAAGAAATGCATTCATAAAGTTGAAGCTATGGTTATATTGAATGGCGCGTACTACAAGCTGGAGCGTTTTGTTAAAGTCCTTATAATAATAATAATGGAGAACATAGGCCTCTCGTCCGCCGTGTGAACGGTATTCATTCGGATATACCAAAAGGCGACGACTGCGGGGTGGAGGCAGGCGACGTCGTCTGCGGGGAGGGCAGACCGTCTGTTTCTAGAAGTTTCCATTGCTCAAGCGCCGCTTGTTATAAGGCGTGTGTATAGAACAAACTAACCGTGCGGACACGTCAGAGCGAGACACCTAACTTTTCAAGCAAATTATGTGGGTTCTCGCAGAATCATTACATGTATAAAACATAGTCGCTTTCCGCTGTCTGTCCCCTAATATTCTTAGATCTTTGACACTGCTCAACAGATTTTGATGCAGTTTTTTTAAAAGATAGAAGCTGTTTACGGGTTGGTTTGTAGGCATAATGTAGAAAAGAAAAAGTTATTACGTTCGAGATTCAGAATTTTAATTATAAACGATGTTAAAATTACTTTTGATGCCGAACAAATTTCGCCGTGTAAGCTGGTTTCAGATAAATTGATTACAGAACGTACTCATTAAAAAAAAATCTTGTCAAATTACAAAATGACATTTGTTAATTATCGTGTTTAAAAATATCTATCTACATATTACTTAAATTGACATGATAATTTTTCACTTTCTAAATTGAAAAAAAAAAGAAGTAACAATTTGTTTCACGATTACATAAAGTTATTCGTAAAACAATTGAAAGAAGAAGCGTTACGCGGTCGCGGGCGCAATCGCCTCCTCTACATTCAATAACCAGTTGGAGGTCGCCATATTGCGTCCGCGCAACTTTCGGTTACATGCTTCAGTAATAGTGAGGCCAGACACGGCAGACTTCTAATAAGACAGACCCGATCTTGGTCTAGCTCTAAAATAAACTCTAACACAACGGGCCAAGTCTCAATTCATTATGAAACATTCAACTTTCAATGTTTCCGTCCTTTTCTAAAGACATCCCGTTTTAGGTTATTTTCCATTGGACATAAATAGAGACAAACGCCGCGAGAGTTTCTAATATTAGGTTTTAATCGATCTATACCCCGGTGAATATTGCAAATATGATATTTATAGTTCCTAATTAATACAATAAGGTACATTTAATTAACTATGAATACATAGATTTAAAAATTTTAACTGTTAATGTGGTTAAATAAAGTTATAATTGGTCGAATAGTTGAAAATTGAATGCTTTATATGTATGAGTGAAATAGATATACCTCATAAAATTTGAACAAGATCTATAGAGCCACACACAACGTTAAGGTCATACAAATAATTCTTGATATTTCTAGGGGAAAAACTGTTCTTATCGCCCGCAATAAAGAAAACCAAGGACATTAAACAATACAAAGTCATCATTCTCAAAACAACGTTGTAGTTGTGTTTGTGAAAATTGTGTAAGTCTTACAAATGAAACAGTTTATATGATTGTCTGTAGATGTTTGGTATCCGCTTGCATCGTGTCATGTAGACAATAAGCAATAAACACCTGATCCATTCATAAATTATCATTCAATTTTCTATAACAATGACATTACACGTCATTTATGTTGTACTGATAAGTAACTCGGGCGCGGTTTCACTTCCAAGTAATGAAAAATCGCTACTGGACTGGTCAAATTCAATTGAATTCTGAAATGGCGGGACTCATATTAAACTTGTAAGTTAACGTTAACTTACAAGATGAAACTCAGACCGACGACAGTTAAACACAGTTTCAATAACACGTGACTCTGACGATAATCAAAATACCTATTCTGTTATTCTAAATTTAAAAACGTTTTCTCCCACAACTATAAAATACAAAAAAAAACAAATAGAAAAATGTGCATTTCACTTTTATACTTTAAAGTTGAAAACTTCTTGACGATTGCTCTGTATTTCATGAAATATTACGCTCTTCCTAATTTTTACTAAAGTAAGTATGTTACTTACCTGTAACGATTTTAATTAATTATTAATTAATTTTAATGTATGCAATTATTTTCCAGTAACCTTGGACACTTCGAAAGTCCGTCATTAGCATTATATATCTTTAATTAAATTAAACTACAATCCTATTCTAGCGTTGGTGAGTGAATTAGAATTAAATTACTGGTCATTTCTGGATCAAAATGCAATTTTAAAAAGCAGAATCGAACAGCAGAACAACTATAATAAATTCTTTGGAATAGCTTGTCTCATAGAACGTGCATAGAATAAGATCGCTGAAGTGGCAATGGGCTGGTCACATCTGCCGAAGGACTGATGGTAGATGGAGTAAGTAGGTCATTGAGTGGAGACCGCGACTTGGTAAGCGTAGTGTAGGACACCCGCCAGTCTGATGGTCAAACGACCTCAGAAAGGCTGCTGGAAAAGACTGAATGCGGAAGGCCGAGAATCGGATGTTGTGACGCAAATTGGGAGAGGCCTATGTCCAGCAGTGAACTGCAATAGGCTAATGATGATGATGATAGAACGTGCGGCCGCAGACATTGTTCATTCTATACGTACGAGCTTGACATGAAAATATGCATGTCAGTATGTATGTATATAGTAAGTATAATATAACTAAACAGCTACAGATTCCTCACAATCTTATAATAGCGTTTTACTTTCTAAACCTCGCTTTAGACTTTCACACTATTATTCATTTAATATTCAGTAAGTATATTATTTTTTCTCAGCACTAAAATCAACACTATTAACTTAGGCGTACAATAAACCAAATTTAAAATTCACGTCTACATTTAGTGGTGGCAGTTAAGGTTAGCACGTGGACTTATTTTCGGAAAAACCCTGGTAGGTGCACATCAGCGACATTTAAGAAGTACTGAATATGTGATTCCACGATGGAACAAATTATACACATGACTCACTTTCTAGCTTTCTAACTAACTTTAGACATTATGGGTGTCTAAGATTTTTCGTAACTTCGCACTTTAAATATCCAACGGTACAGGAAGAGATAATTTTGTAGGTATAATGGTGGCAGTAGTCAGTAATAGGTTCCGAAATCTATTCCTATCTAATCTCTAATCTACACGTCGTGCACGATATTGTCAGTCAACGAAAATTAACACACAATATGTGATTCAAATATGAGACTTCTAATGCCGAAGCGATTTACTCATCCATTAGACCGCCGAGATGAAAAATGTATTAATAATATTTCTAATACTAATATTTCTCTACAGGCTTGTATCATCAATGTTTTACTATGTAATTATTAAACTGCGAAAAGCTTTTTACAGATGGTTTCAATCTATTGTCATTGTTGTGACAAACACAGCCATATTAAGAATTGGCAATTTATATTGATGTGCCTAGTCTAAATAAACATAATTGCTACAAAAGAATTGTCCAAACAATTTAGACAAGTTCTGAACTATTGATCTCACTGTTGACAGTTGACGTAAGTGACACTTCTATACATGAAAGACCACAATTGTAATTTTATGTAATATTTTTACTCACATAATTTGTTTTATAGTTAAAAAAAAACAATAAAACTGGCCATTACCAGAATTGCACTAAATTGAAATAGGACTATGGGCACAGGCAGCACCAGCTTACAGGTTCTATCGTTAAAATCAGTTCATCCAGTCAAAAGTTCCGAAGTAACCAAAATAAAAAAAAGAATCACGACTTGAGAGCTTCTTCCTTTTTCAAGTCGCTTATGAAACAATAAAATTGAGGGCCAATAAAAATAAAAAAAAAACTATCCTGAAGTAAGTTCTTTTTATAAAATTTTATATCTTTTTTTTAAATTTTTTGAAGTTTAATTTATTAATACCAAGAATTTTAATAGTAGGATGCAATTGTAGAGTATATTGCGATATATTGCGTCATCAAATTTGGACGTATGTTAATTAATTTGTCCTTGCTTAAAATATTGATTTGAAACTCATATCAATGAGATGTACACTTATCTAGTACCTATCAATCAGGAAGTCTGAACTTCTTAAAGTTAAAAAAATGTATTAATAAAATAATTTTTCAGGTATTTCATTATTATTTTTAATTAAATATTTTACCACGATATCATGATGACGTTTTCTTACTACTACTACTAATAAATACGCTCACTGTTCTAAAACTTATAGTTTTATTCATTTCATCACTTGATAATAATAATTATATCCAACAAAGCCGCCAAGTTTTCGAATGCTTTAAATAAAAACCATACATAGATACAATGGCTGGTTCTCTGTAAAAAATCATCTAAAAGAATCAAGCGCAAAAAACACCTAGGTAGTTAATAGGTGTATTTTTTAGGGTTACATACTTACATATATCTTTATTGATAAAAATCAGAATGTTTATAGGACCACTCGCGTGTCTGTCTGCATTCTATAATTCAATATTTTTGCTCTTAAACTACTAGACCGATTTAGTTGAAATTTGATGCAATAATAAGTTGGGGTTCCAGGGAACAAGCGGAATTTTAAAGTGCCGGGGTCAAGGGGCAATTTGGAAAATAAAAAAGTTAAATAATAAAATCTAAGGTTCCAGTTTCAGTGTAGCCGTTTCTACCGAAGGCTTAGGTGTGTTGCTCCCTAATTTTTGTATTGACATAGAAAAGTGAAATAGAGCAAGGATACAATACTGATATGGATAGACATTATTTTATAGTCTGTGTAATCGGAATGACAAAATGAAACAATTAAGTTAAAAAGTTTATAAGTCTACCCACATTTTTTTTACATAGACTTATCAAGTCAGCCGAGTAAATTTCGATATTAAAATTAAATCTGAGTGGTATCGTATTGTTGTGTTTTATAAAAGTTAAGCTTAATCTATGTATACTTATATATTTTTTTGTTTGTGAAAGTACATAGAAACATCTCAAGGCCTCGTACTTACGTAGTTTTTTTTTTAATTTTTACTGGTGAATGTCGCGGCCGGCACTCTGACAGACATTCCGTTATATATAAATATATATATGTATATGTCTTATTTACTTTCACGTGACAAGACATACACAAATGTGAACATTAATTTTGTATTGGCTGCGTGCAAATATTAAACGAACGAAACGATGATACATTTTTTGTTGCTCTTATATGTACTTTTAAATTGTAACAAATCCTTTTAGTTTAGTAAATATATTTTAGTATTTCTTTATGACAAGTTTATATAGAGGTAGATAGAAAAGTTCATGGCTTTTAATGGTTTCATCAATTCCTTATCATAACCATTAAGCTACACGATTTTGATCGGAAAGTCTCGACAGTGTAACACATGCCAACATCATCTACCTGCGTTATGCGGAAATTATTGGTGCCAATAAATAAAACTTTGTTTTTAATACCATAGACACAGATATAAAGTCTTCTTTTTTTAAATATCGTCTCGGTTGATTTACGATAGAAGCATCAATTTGAAAATTTAAATTTGGAATTGGAATAACTTTAAATCATATCATTTATGTATGTACATCATCTAAGTAGGACATATTATTGGACGTTATTGTTAATTAGCTAACTTCAGTTTGCATTAACAGGGAAACAATAATAGATATTTATTTATAAAATCCGCGCATGGTACATTTTGTACGATCAGCTTTAAAATGACTACGTTATTTTAATTTATTTAATTATAATACTTATATTTTATCTCGTAATAGTACCGCAGAGCAAACGCACAGCATCTGATGTCATATTTCTTATCCGAATTGTTAATTCTTTCTTGGTTTTAAGCTGCAGTTACAAGTTAAGATTTATATTACCTCTGTTATAGTCCAATGGTAAATTTACAACACTCCAACATCGAGTAGCCATTTGGCGAATATATTAAAGACAAACTTTACTACACTCAACAAATGATCCCCGTTGACTGTTGTGCACAAATACAATTGAAAATTATTTTCTCACAAGTTTTTCAGGCAAATCCATTGAAATCGTTTTATTATTGCTAATAAAAAAAAATGTTCAAAATTATCGCATAGCTATTTTCCTTCTTTATAGAGTGGAACAGCGTCCTAGAAAATTTATAATTTCGCAAACATAACTCATTATTAATAATATATAAATTAAAATCAACTTACCTTAAACACCGCCGGCGCTAACGGTATAGCAGCTTGGTTGTGCAAATGTTTTTTCGACATCGTGGGTTCTTTACTTGTCCACTTCAAATTTGAAAATGAAGTGGCGTCGTCACCACAAATTCCTCGAGAAACACTAGTTTATCGCTTTCAGAAATCAAACAAATTAAATAAATCGTTTACTGAAAACGAATTCGCAACAAACTGTGCAAGTTGCGAAAATAAAATTTCTCTCTGAAGAAACCCAAAAATAGAACTGGTCGTATATTCGTTTTATAAAAAAAAAATAAAAAAAGATGATCGCTTCTTTTTTTTTGTTGTTTATGAAAATAATTTCACTATTTGAATGTAATAATATCGTGCCAACAAAGTTTTAAATTTAAATAGATTGAGACGCGTCGTTGTCGGTGTGCCATACGTGTTAACACTGCAACAGTTATGCCGGCAATGAACGGGTGAAGTGTGTTTCAATTCCACGCGCCAGAAGCAGTGAGGCGTGTTCGGTGCTCGGCTCGGACGGTGAGGGGTCGGCCAGTCGGCTAAGGCTGGCCTGAAGTAAGGCGCCAAGTGACGTAAGCGCGCCTATTGTTATAAGGTTATATTGACAACGCACTTCCCCGGGAACATAACTCCTGCAATCTCTTGATACGTCACAAGCGGTTTTCTATATTACGTTCAAAACAATTTAGATGAAATAGGTGCGCGTTCATAATTGCCCATACGACACTCTTAAGATTTCAAAATGTGACTCATAATTTACATATTATCCTCATGCGCAGTTTTCATATTTAAAGTATTTTTTTATTGTTTAATACCTTCGTATCTTCCTATAAGGTTTAATAGCCAAGTTTCCTCGTATTCTTAAAATTAAAGTTATATCCTATGAATTAACAAATGGAGCATAATTTAGGAGTATTGATACCGGCAAGGATTTTAGGGAGCAATTATTGTTATGAGTAAAGTATTAAAGTATTATTTGAATGTTTTAGATCACTTGCAGTTGTAAATATTTAATACTTTTTCCACAGTATGCTTATCTTGGAGTTATGTATTTTTGATTCCGAATGTTAGTTATGTCTATATTAAAGGTAAATAAATCTAATATAATCTGTTATTATGTATTTCGCATAATAATATGAACTTCTTGGGTGACATGATTTGGGTGAATAAAAACAAAAACAATTTTCTAAACTTTTCATGTTTCATGCACTTACTTTTTTTCTTTCTTTTCAAAGACCGCTCCTATAGTCCCGTTGCTGATTGTAAACACTGTTGGCTTTTTCTTATCCATTTTCGCATTCACTAATTATATATATTTCCTAATATAAATGCAATGTCGGAATAAAAATAAACCTGCTCCACTTGATGGTCTATCATCAACTGTTGATCTTGAAACGAGTCGTTTAATGTTATAATTTGTTAGGTATTTCTTCTTATACAATATTTGTATTGTAAAACCGTCTGTAATTATGTTTAATGTACATTTAATTTAAATGCGGGCTTACTGTGTAATGTAATATGTGATAAACGTTAATAGTGTACTATCAAATCTCATTTATTAGATATAAAACTTGTTAAAACAACTTCATTCGTAAAGAGTTTAAATTAATTCTCGTAAAGGAAATCCATGTTTGGATGCGGTATGGTACCATAAAATTAGAGGAGAAACTCACCTTCTCTATTCGTGTTTTACCACTTGTTTTATGACTTGAGATTTTGAGGTTGAGATTCCAACAACGTCATAGACAGGGTGGTCAATGGTCGCCGTATTCCTTGGAAACTAAATGGACACTGGAGCGTTAGTAAGCGTGTACCCAAAAAAGTGTAACAGAATAACAGTCCTGAAATATTGATAGAAACGTTCCGGTGCTAGACGTTTTTTAAAATTTATTCTTACTTTATTATCACACACAAATATCTGCTCGGGCTTGTCTCCGTGATAACTTAGTTTGGTCATTGCTCCAACCAATCAGCTGTATGTGACCTGACCATCACCGCTTCAGCGTACTACGAGTAACACTTCAAGCTATTCCTGCCCAGCTTGTTCGATTGCGAACAATGTACGAGTTTATGCAACGAGTATGATTTTTGGCCGCCTGTTTGTTCCGAAACGGCTGGAGCGATTAGCAGGTATCTAATGGAGTAACTTAGGCCACTTTTAAGGCTGTTTTAGAAAAAAAAAATATTTACTCATTTCAGGACAATCGTTTATTATTTTTTCGCTTCCGAGGCGGAACAAGTATGCCGGGTCAGCTAATAGATTCTAACACATAACATAACTTCACACCTTTTTCTACCGGGAGATGTAAGCAGTGGCTGTTAAACCTGGACTTGGCGCTATGGAATAGGTGGCGAACCTTTTGTCGTACCGGTCACAAAGTTTTCAGTCATCGATATTTATCACACATAACTTGAAAATTAATTTCTAAAAGTCATTGGTGTGAGCCAGGATTCGAACCCGCGACTTCTTGATTCAGAAGCGGTTTGATCGACACATGGCATAGAGAGAAAAGACGTATATTTTTGTGTGTGCGTATCTTTAAGGGTAATAGTGCAATTCGTATTACTTTTCGTGAGTATATTTAGGTGACTAATTAAATTAAATCGCACTATTATTTGGGTCGGAACCGGCTTTTAAAATCGTAATAAGCATGTGCGTTTGAGAGAAGTACCCCTGTGTAACAAGTCAACATGGACCCATACGCTACGAACGATGGATTAGGGTATGTGTAGAAGCTATCATGAGAAGAGCCATGCAAGAAACTCATGTAACGAATTGTCTGTTCAATCATCATGACAAAGGGATTTGATGCGCACTGTCTTTCACATCAAAAGTCTCGACAACTTATTGGATCTAGCTAAAAATAGTTTACAGTTCCTGAATTCGAATTCCGGCTCGTTTATGTATTTCCATAAGTTTTTTGTGACAAAATTATGCCTGAGGACAGTCGAGGCTAGAATTCTGCACCTCAATTCATTTCGGACTAGAAAAGTAACCACGCACGCTCAGACAATCGCTATTGTCTACCTACACATTCTTGAATGAAGGATCTGAAGATATACATACTTACAATAATTTTGCTTATTTTTTATTTCCATTTAGACAAATGCGATTGCCAATTTGTTACCAGTAACGTTTTAAATTGTAATAAAAAACAAAGAGCCGACAATGACAGTTTTTATGTTTCTATGATCACGATCTGTCTTAACTAGTAGTAATAATTGTCATTGTATATGTATGATTTACTTTAACTAAAATATGGTTAAAAATATTATGGCACGTTCAACTTTTCAACAGTGGTAGAGTTCTGCAGTTCGCTGCATGAATGGGCCGACTCGATCGGTGAAATACCACGGCCTCTCGGAATATCAGCGTGAAGTAGCTCGTGCCGCGTTTCGTTCGGTGAGAGAGGTGTCCGGAGGCCCGATACTCTTTCCCCTTTCTTTCCTCTCCTCCAACGCGCCACGGTGTTTATGGGCGGTGAGTAGTTGCTTAACATCAGGTGACGCCTGGCTCGTTTGCCCTCCTAATCAATAAAATAAAACTTAACAAACTAGTGTCTCGGTGGTCCAGTGGTCGAGCACCTCACTTCGGAATCCGGAAGTCGCGGGTTCGAATCCTGCCACTGGCTCACACCAATGACATTTCGAAATTGTTTTCGGAAGTTATGTGTAATAAATATCGATGACTGAAAAAATTGTGCCCGGTATGGCAATAGGTTCGCCACTTATTCCATTTGGGATGTAAACATAACGGTGAGACGAGGCATAACAGCGACTGCCTACACCTTCGGGTAACAAAGGCGTGAAGTTATGTATGTAACAAACTATCTCTTTCTATTGACATTATCTTTCTATAACATTTTCTTTCTATTGAACACGACTCATTTGAACTTCAAAAAGGGGATGTCTATCAAGTGTGGACAACTTACACACACAATGCAGGTACTGAAGTCCCTGCATCAATTCAGACTATTCATTCAATCCAACTTAATATCAAATTTATCCTGAATTGGTGCAGCGCTTTAAATGTAAAGTGAAGCGTTTAAATATACAGAGCACTGCAATTCGCAAATACTTTCAAGCGGAAAGAGCTTGAAAGAATTTTCTCTGTCTTTTTCTTTATAAGTAACTAGCTGTGCCCGCGACTTCGTACGCGTGGAATTTGTGATCAGATAGCTATATTTTTACATAGACAGTTGAGAAGTAATTACCTCTAAAATGAAATTGTAACTGGTAGGATAAGTACAGATTGCGGTAGCAATGGTTGTTGCCCGCATTGTTTATTTTCATTTTAACAGGAATTTTTGTAGTATAGCTGTAGCCCGCGACGTCATCTGCCTGAACGCTATACAGCACCAAAAATACCTACGATTATACCTTTTAAAATAACATTTATTTACCCGTTACTTCTTTACATTTCATAAATACAGAAAGTACAGTAACAGAGGGAGACTGTCTTTTGTAAAATTGTTGAACTTCAAAAGTGCTGATTTTCAGTCTGCTTTGAATAAATGACTTTATGGTGATTCTGCTGAATTAAGTAATAAGTTGCGACTGAAGCAAATGTAGAAAATAATGAATAAGAAAATATAAATATAGAAAAGGATAAAAATATATACTTATAAAACTTCTCTATAAACAACATTGCTGGTTTGGCTCTCCGCAGCCAAAATGTAAAGAGAGTCAGGACTGGTGACGCGGGAGCAAGCGACGTACAGCTGCCCGTGTGAGAAGCAGCTCGTCCTGAGGTCGACACCCGCTGCTCTCAGTGTCTGCCCCTGCGACTTATTGATGGTCATCGCGAAGCAAACACTCACGGGGAACTGTACGCGCTTGAACTGGAACGGGAAGTTATGAAGTATGAGGGGAATGCGTGGTACAAATACTGCCTCGCCTACGCCACAACCCGTAAGAATTTCCGCCTCAATGCTGTGTCTGTGGAGCGAGATGACTTTAAGGCGGGTCCCGTTACACAACTTCGGAGGAGATAGGTTCCGAAGAAGCATAATCGGGACACCGACTTTCAGCTTGATAGTATGCGCTGGAAGTCCACTTGCTGACAGAGAGTTCAGAAATTCCACGGGATAATGTGTGGCATCATCTTGCTCGATGACAGTGTTTATAGAGGTGTAAACCACTTCATTCCCCTCAATTTTCGAGAGAATGCATTCGTTGATTGCTTCAGCCTGACCATTTTTGGGCGTCAAAATTGCCCGCTCACATACCCAAGAATTCTGCTGGTGCGGTATATGACTGATGTCCCCGTACACACAGCGAATGAGTTCTTCTAAGCTGGATACGACTCTACCGAGAGACTCTGGAAGCACCACCTGCCCACCTCTCTCCTCTGGTAGAGTGCCTTCGCCAAGACTTAGAAGAACATCGGAGAATTCTTGAGCACGTGCATTGCCGCCGAGCCGAGCTCTCATATTAATGGTCAAGCGCAGCGTACGAACTCGTGACCACAGCGAAGATCGTTTCAACGAAGCATTCACCTCGTCAGCCCTCGATCCCCGCGTCACCACGGGAAGCGTTTGTCGGAAATCGCCACTGAATAGAACTGTGACACCACCCATCAAGTGTTCGTTCCTGCGGATGTCCTGCAGGGTTCTGTCCACGGCCTCAACTGCTTTTCTATTGGCCATCGTACACTCATCCCATACGATCAGAGAGCAATCCTTCAGCACGTGTCCCTTATCACTATTGCGTGACACACCACAAACAGGCGTTTCGGTGCTCTCTAAATCGATGGGAATTTTAAACATGGCATGTGCTGTCTTGCCACCCGGAAGCAGTGTGGCAGCGATTCCCGACGACGCTACAGCAATGGCAATTTTGCCTTGCCTCCTGACCTCTGCAAGTATGCCAGTGGTAACAAATGTTTTTCCTGTTCCACCAGGAGCATCCAAGAAAAACATTTTACCCTGGTTTTGCCCAACGCTTTTAAGAACAGTGTCATAAATTTGTTTTTGCTCTGAAGAGAACAAAGCGACATGGTGATTTCGTATGGTGGTCATTTCGCTCGGATCGTAAATTGTCTCAGCGTTATACTCTCGATTTCCACGGTCTTGATGCGGTGATGATTGGGGAGCTGGTAACCCATATTCGACCAATGGATTGCCGCCGATGGAAATGACCACGTCTTGAAGTGAACTAAGACAGGTGTTCGATAATGAGCTAGGAAAAGTAATACGCGGTGTACTGTCGCTCCTATCAAACCTCGTCAAGATAGACAAATATATAATATATGAGTTAAATAAAGTGAGTGAGTGAGAATATATAAGATAGATACACACACATAATATATGTACATACATACAGATACCAATACATACATATACAATACACATATAAATACGTATTTAAATAAACAAAATTTAAATAAATATACAATATATACTCATTGAACAATGTCTGCTGAGTTATTTAAAGTGCAAAATAGTGTTCTTTGAAAGACGTTTTTTGAAAGTTGCCAGTCTTCAGTCCAGTGCCAGTCCAGCTTGTCGGACAGTCAGCGGTAATTCAGTCCACAGGCGTGTAGCCTGGACTGAAAACGATTTATGGAGAAAATTTGTGGAGTGTGTATTTCTAGGGTCAAACTCGCTGATGATCTCAAGCATCTCGCATGTGTGTCATGAAGAAACGTGAAACGTTTTTTGAGATAGTGAGGAGTAGTAGAATTGAAAAGAGTAATATACAGAAGACAGAGAACATGAGTATTCCTTCGAAGACGAATGGACAACCACTTGAGCTTATTACGAAATTCCGTGACGTGGTCATATTTGCGTAAACCAAATATGAATCTAATACAAAGATTCTGAAGACGCTCAAGTCTATGAAGTTGGTTTTCAGTGAGATCAAGATAGCTGGTATCGGCATAGTCAAGAATGGCATAGGAGAATAGATTGTGCAAGCGCAGTCTTGGTGGCAACGGGTAGAAAGTTACGGAGTCTTCTTAAACTACCTGCTGAGCGGAACACCTTGCGGCTGACATTTTCTAACTGTGCCGATCAGAAGAGTACCTTATCGCTATAAGGTATGGTGGTACCGTCAAATTTCACCTTAGGCAGTGTTAAGGTCAACCTAATTCGACGCCAACGCCATCTAGTTAGCGAATAGGAAACATTTTTTTTTAATGGTGTAAAATTATAAAATTACGAAGCAATCATTACACCAATAAATACCGAACAAAAATATTAACAGTTTTTAGCATATACAAATACATTTTTTTAATTGTCTTGCTCATCTCTGAAAAGAATTAACGATACAATTTTAAAGAAGAAAATGCACAACTCCATCTATGACTCTTAAAAACATCTATTGACCGCAAGCGCATGATGAAATTTCAATTATTTATATTCAAAAAGTGTTTAAACATGTAATTCGACTTGATGTTTTTAAAATCTCAAAGATTTATTTATATCTAAAACCAAAAAGTGCTTACACGTGTAATTCAACTTAATGTTTTCTGTTTTGTAAATCTCATAGATGGCACTGTTTTAAAATTGTCTGTTATGTTTAACGGCATAAGTTAATTAAAATGTGAAGCTAACTTATATTATATTATTATTATTATTATATGTATAGATTAAAGCATGGTTATTAACATAATAACACCATAACAACATACAAATATGCGTCGTTAGATTACACGTTGCTACAGAATACATTGAAGAAATAAAGGTTCACTGCTCGTGCCTCGTAGGTGATAGCGTGATAATATGTAGCCTATATGTTGACCCGACTTCTTAATAATTTTCGTGCCAAATTTGAAGTAAATCCATGCAGTACTTTTTGAGTTTATCCCGGACATACATACAGACAAACAGACAAACAGACAAACAGACAAACAGACAAAAATTCTAAAAAGTATATTTTTGGCTTCGGTATCGATTGCAGATCACACACCAAGTATTCTTTTTAAAAAATATTCAATGTACAGTTTTGACTTTTCTACAATTTTATTATATGTATAGATGATTATTAAGATCGTTTTTCTGAATTAAGTATTCTAAGCACGGTGGAGGTGGCCGGTGCTGCTGCTGCTTCGGCAGAAAATCTCAAGCGGCACAAATACAGAAACCTTGTATGTGACTATGTGTTTGAGCCGTTTGGGGTTGAGACTTTGGGGACATGGGGTCCGAGTGCTCGTGCACTTTATAAAAATCTTGCAAAGAGGCTGATCGAAGCCTCTCGCGACCAGAGGGCTGGTCTATTCTTCGCACAGAGGATTAGCATTGCCATTCAGCGTGGCAATGCAGCCAGTCTTCTGGGCACGCTGCCAGTAGACCGAGATGCGGAGAAATTTGATTTCAGATAGTTTTTTAATTGTATATATTGTAAATAATGTAATTAATTTATTTGTTCTTAGTATTAATACTTGTATTAATACTTGTATTAATACTGGAAGATCCATAAACTCAATTTCGGGAAAATTACATCCTATTAAATATATATAGCTGTGACTAGTGGAAATAAACTGTTAAAACTGTTTTTCTTTCTTTATATTCTATACTTTTACTCTATACACTTTTCAAAGGTAGCAATAAAAATGCAACAATCGCTAATTTAAAAAAATCTATGATCTCTCACAAATCAAAATGCATCACACGTCGAGCGAGCAGTCGTAACAATAGTTAGGTGCGCATGACGCTATTACAAAATTAAAACTTAATACATACATACCAAATAAAATTTATTGTAGACCATAAAACACGAATCATAAAAATTTTAAATACATGTATACTTTGATAGTCAATGATTTTATAAAGATCTTATCTCTAATTCGCGAACCGACATGGCCGAATACAGATTTACGAGGAGTGCATGCGTTTGAATAAATAAATAAAAAATACATGATATGCGAATGCTGTCGCAGTCAGGCTCGTCGAAAATTTCCAATGAAACATCTCGCAAAATTCTGTATTGAAATTTCATTCAGAATCATTACATAGTATAAAACAAAGTCACTTTCCGCTGTCTGTCCCCTTATATGCGCTTATCTTTAAAACTACGCAACGGATTTTGATGCGGTTTTTTTCAATAGTTAGAGGGTGTCAACGGGGTGGTTTTGATTTATAACTCATGTAAGTGATAATTTTCAAGATTTAGAACTTTAATTGCACAACGCTGCCTGACACCTAAGTGATAAATCAAAACAATGTACTACATTATTATACAACTTTAAACGGTCTACAAAAAAGTCCGCGAGGGCATATGTCTATCTCTTAGGGATAACCCACAATGACCATTTTTATTTTTTACGAGAAACAATGGCGTTACAACATTAATTTTCATCTAATTAAGTGATTTAAATAGATTGTGCATGTAATATAGATAATCCTGGCCCTTAACAGCATGCAATTTAAACTAATATTTTCAAAGATATTGCAGTATTAACATAGCGGGACAGCAGTTATTACTTTTGTTGCGGAACAAAGTTCGCCGGGTCAGCTAGTTTTATATATGATGCGGAACAAAGTTTGCCGGGTCTAGCGGCAAACTTTTTTCCGCATCAAAAGATTTTTGTCGTTCATAGCTTCTTTTAAATTCCAACATCTTTTCCCGCATTATTCTATTCTCCATTTTATTTCTCATTCGTTCTTTCTGAGTTATTAGCTGTTCTAATTACATTAAGTACTCGTCAGTATAGTTAATTTTAGTGTTCTCTGTTTCTATGATGTGCTTATTTCCATTAGTCTTTACTCTGGTTTTATCAGGATTTAGTGCCAACCATTCTTTTCCGCTTTCTGCCGCAAGTTGTTTTAGGCAACCACTTTTCGAAATTATTTTCGAAAGTTTTGTGTGATCAATATCGATGATTGAAAAGTTTGTGCCTGGTATGGCAATAGGTTCGCCACCTATTCCATATGCAACGTAAACATAACGGCGAGACGTGGCTATAACGGCCGCTGCCCTTCGAGTAGAAAAGGCGTGAAGTTATGTTATTTTATGTTTTCTTTTAGCATTTTATGTTAGTCTTCTGATGTCTTTGCCAGTATCAATATGTCGTCAGCGAATCATAAATGAATCAGGAACACACTGTCTATGTTGATCCCAAACTGTTCCCAATTGAGTTTTCTAAAGACCGACTCTAATACTATAAATATAATTTAAATATGCAGAAAGTATATATAGAAAGTATATGTAGGACATGTAGAAAGGATGGATCATGCAAGATTGACTAAGCAGATATACAATGCAAAAGCGGATGGATATAGGAGTCGAGGACGGCTAGACACACATTCCATGACCAAATTGAACGTGTTCTGGAGGAAGGTGATGTTAGGAGCCTCAAAAATCGACGCGCGTGCATGAAAAGAGTTATGAAAGTCAACGAAGCGAGTGAGGTGTGTACCGTTCTCTCTGCCTACCCCGCAAGGGATTTGGCGTGTATGTTAATATATTTATATTACATAAATTTTATAATTTTGGACATAAAGGGTCTCCTTGTCTAACTCCTTTTCTTATTTTGGAAGGAGCGCTTTTCTTTTCCAATTGAATTCTTGCTATACTGTTGCTATATATCTTTTGTAGTAGTCAAATGAATTTATAGTCAATACCTTGTTTATGTAGTGGCTCCCATATTTTCCATAGAGTAGAGAATCGAATGCGAGTTATTACCATATCATTCATAGTCATATCAGCTAGTATTCGCTGTATTTCTCTAAGACTTGTCGGACTGTATTATGTGATTGATTATCGAATAGTCTTTGCGGAATCCTGCTTGATCAATCGGTTGGTGTTCGTGGGTTTTTTCTCTCCTTTTCGATATGATCAGCGAACATTTTGTAAATATTGGACATAAGGTTGATAAAGCGATAATTTTCGATATCATATTTGTCACCTTTCTTGTATCGTAGAAAGATAGGTATTAGATTCTGTCCTAATCTAATATCATCTACTGTCTTTAATGTAATCCTGTTGGAATGTAAAATTAAAAACTAGTATCTAAGCCTCTCTTAAATGATTAAAGACATTTTTAAATGATTGAAAATTTTACAGATTAAAAATTAAATTAACAATTCTGTCTATAACCCCCTATTTATGTGACATTTAAGTCTCTGTCAATAGCGGAAAACCGTGTGATAATTAAATTAAAAAAAAACAAAGATCAACAGCCCGCATGGAATTAACACCGTAGAAAATAGAAACGTAAGTACAGCTCGACCAACTTATCTGTGAACTGAGTGGCGGCGACACCGTCGACATAGTGTTGCAAGTTATTATAGATTTCCCAGAATTTGGCATGTTTGCCTAGTACATAGCGTAGTAATAAATTAGATACGTTATTAAGGTAATCTATATAATTAGTACTTATTATATTATTTATGTCTATACATTAATTCATTCATTAAGTGTGTAAAAAATATTCGAAAACCCTTGGCAAAGATGAATTGATTAGGGGTAGATAACCTGTAACTGTAACCTAAAATTCATGTTAGCTGCTGTTGGACAGTCCCTTTTTAGAGTAAGGTTTTAGGCTATATAACATCACGCTGCGACCAATAAGAGCGACGGGACAGGGCAGAGTTGTCAGTAGACTAGGTCACTGGCGGTCGGCTAGTTTCATATCTACAGGATAGATACAAGAGCTGACCTAGCAATTGGATATAATAAAACATGAGTTTTAGAATAATTCATTTATTGAAACCAGGTTTACAATAATTATGGTCTTTGGAACAACCTGCACGCCCAACTTCAGTCAGGCTGTGAGGAAATATACCTCCTATTTCCATGCAACCATCATCATCATCACTATCACTTTCTGTTTCTGTGTCACTTCTTACTTCTATTATAAAAGGCTTATCCAAATACGAATCTTGTTTCAAATATTCTTCTTCTAACTTGTGAACATGTTTGCAATGCTGTGCCCACTTATTAACCGTAATGGTTTCAAAGGCTTCTTGAACCAGGCGGGGAATCTCAGCATTTTTATGGTCAATATTTACTTCAGCTACTTTTCTTTTCATTGTGCTCCAAATGAATTCAATGGGGTTAAGATCACAGTGATAGGGAGGTAAGTACAAGCATTTGTGCCCATTTTGTTCTAATATTTTATCAATTTCATATTCAGGTTCAGGCTTGTTTCTTTTTATTAGTTCTAACAGCTGAGGTTTTGTGAACTCTTCTCCAAAGTCAACATTATTTTGTGTCAACCATAGTTGCATATCTCTTTTTAAAGAATTCGTATTTGGAACCTTATTTATGCAAACACGGTGATAGGGAGCATTGTCCATTACAATTATTGATGGCTGCTGTAAGTTAGGCACCAGTTTTTCAATAACCCACTTTTTAAAGTTAGTACTGTTCATATCATCATGATAATCACCACTTTTAGTATTAGACTTGAAAACGAGAAGTGCATTATTAATAAATCCAGTGTCCCCTCCTGCGTGTATAATAATATACCTTTGTCCTTTTGATACAGGCTCTAATACTCCGTCTACACCCTCGCCTTGCCAACATTTACCTGATGTATGCGATGAGTGAATATATGTCTCGTCTAAATAAATTAGCGGCTGAGGTTGTGGACTTATTTTATTTTTTTCTACTGCATGCAAGTACTTTGCTCTCCAAGCTGATACTTCATTACGCTCCATTAGTACCTTACGGTTACTCTGAGTCTTTTTAAAACGAAAACCCATCTTGTGAAGCAGTTTTCGAAGACTTTCTCGTTGTCCTGTGTAATTAATTTCTGTCTTTAAGACCTCTAGTAGCTTCTTGATAGTTGGTAGCTCCTTTTTAATGGAATAAAACTCATGTACTTTTCTTCGAATAACTCCCATGTCAAAATCATCAACATGTATAAATCCCGTTTTACGCTGCCTCTCCTTGCCTGGGGTCTGAATTTTTGTACCAGTCTCTTCTGCCACATGCCCTTCTTTTACTATTTTAAATATGAGTCCTTGACTCACACCTGAAATAAATAACACATTATCATCATCAACCCCTTAACGTCACACACACAATGTTTGCTATATGTAAGTACGAATGAATAGTGGCAATATCAAAAGTAAATATCAGTAGATATGTACCTATTTCTTGTTGCGGGTTAGTTGACTCTTACATCCAACAAATTCATAAATATTGGGAAATTTACAAAAAGAAAGTTGGAACACTAACCTGTAGCTGCCGAAATTCGTTTGTATATTTGATTAAATGGTATAATCGGAGCCTCCGCCCGAGCTTCTTCTTCAAAAAAGGATTTAACCTTTAGAATAATGCTTCGAGCATCACTTTTAATCGCTTTCGGCATAATTAACGTTGTAAATATAGCAATTTAGCAACAGAAATCACAGAGTACCCGAATGTAGTAGATACTGACAATCGAATGACATTTCAACATGGCGGCCGTAGTTCCTATTTTTTCCATTTCACAGATAAGTTGGTGGGACTGTACCAATGTACCTATCGCAAACTAAGTGTGAACGCATATATGTACTTATAATTTGTCTTATCATTTAACACTTCTTCTTTAAGTGTTAATGAATGGGTCATTTTCATGGTACCAGTAAAGACAACTCATTGTAGTCTTGTAATTAAATTAGCTAATGAGTTTTAGCACGTTTCGCATGTATTTATTGTTTGAAACTGTGAATTGGTGTGATAATATCGTATTTTCTGTCAGTTGCGTGTTCATTATGTGTATTAAATAAATCTAATAAAAAAAAGAAAAAGCAAGACTTAATTCAAACATTATTTGATTTGAGAAAGAAATTCCCTGCTTTGATCTTTATTTACCAAATAATGGCATACCAAATTATATGTAAAACAATGTTAAATATATTATGCCGGCAGAATATTTATCAAGGACAGGAATTTAATACGTACCTACTTAATAAAATCAGTAATGTTTCTCCAAAATAAACTCAATTGAAGAAATTATCCATAACGTATATCATAATATAACTTCACGCCTCTTTCTACACGAAGGCGTAGGCAGCAGCGGTTAAGCCGAATCGTTGAGTTACGTCTCAAATGGTGGAATAGATGGTGACCCTATATTATATTAGTAATTCTTTACCAATGGTAATGTATTAATTATCATTACACCGCACACAAAGTTGTCAGTCATCGATATTTATCACTATTACACATAACATCAGAAAAATCATTGGCGTGAGCCCGGAATAGATCTGACTATATAAAATACAAAATAAGTAACTTTTCTGGTTGTTTTTCTATACCTTGTGTCCGAAAAAGCCAAATACCTACGAAACCCTATTTACTCGAAAATAAAATATAGCCTATGTTATTCGTGGATGATGTAGCTTTCGAAAGGAGAAAGATTTTTTTAAATTGGTCCAGTAGTTTTTGAGCCTATTCATAAATATTACTATAGATTTCATCATTTTTTTCTTTCCAAATCTATTATGTACTTGTATTTTAACAGTGGCGTAACGCTTTATCAAAATATTCCGATCACTTACCATTAACGTAGAATCATAATATTTTATGGGGAGATATATTTCCTAATTAATCGGAAAAATACGCCAATTGTTATGATTTTTGTTATGACAAGCCTTCCCACACAACTCACTCTTCTAGTAGTAATATTAATAACATTGTCCAGATGTTAATTTTTAGAATTATAGCATTAATTATTAACATAGCATAACACTAGTTATTTATTTAACAAGATAAGAAAAAGGTGAAATTTGTGCCGCCATATTTTTTTCCTAACTTCACTTCTTCGCTGCCCGAAGGTGTAGGCAGCGGCTGTTAAGCTTCAACTCGACGAATTTTTACGTCCCAAAATGGAATAGGCGGCGGGACCTATTGTCACACACCGGGCACATAGTTGTCAGTCATCGGTACTATTATTTTAAATTAACTTTTAATTTCTATAATTGATTCTCTGCTGTGATCTAAATCTATTAGGTACAATTAAAAAACTTGCCTTTTTAATTAGTCACCATAATCTAACAAGATTAAAAATCTAACAAGAATACAGCTGAAATCATTCACTTTCATAATCGCTGTTATCGATATTTATCACACATCCCTTTATAATATTAATTGATAATATGATCCAGGATTTGAACTCCAACAGGTTTTCACAAAAGCTTTAGACGACAACAACTTCTTTTGTTAATGCTAAAGTCATGTCATACACAGTCGAAACTAATGTTGTATTGATCAATAATTCTTGGTTTTCAAGTAAAGATGAATAGATATTGAAATGGTAGACACCAGGTTTAGGTACATCGTGATATGTATATAAGTATAGAGGTAAATTTAATATCTTTAATCACATCATTAGTCCAGAAATAATATCAGCACAATGGACAATCTCAGACATCATCCTGTTATTTAAAAAAGGCGACAAAACCAATATAAATAATTATAGACCAATAAGTTTGATGTCTAACATCCATAAAACATTTTCTATAATTGTACTAAATAGAATCACAAAAGAACTAGACGAAAACCAACCTATGGAACAGGCGGGTTTTAGAAGTGACTTCTCAGTTCTGGACCACATTCATACACTCAAACAAATACTCGAAAAATACAAGAAGTATGATGTACCGCTATACTGCGCATTTGTTGATTATAGTAAAGCCTTTGATTCGCTGCATAATTTTTCCATTTGGGAGGCACTGAAAAATCAGGGAGTAGAGCACAAATTTATAAGAAATATTCTAAATGTATACAATATCAGTAAAGCCCGCATACAGCTAGAAAATAAAGGCACGGACATAAAAATAATGAGAGGAAAATAATATATATAAAAATAATAATCGATCGACTGAGCAGCAGCAGACAATGAAGAAGCGGTTGGATGTAGAAGTCGAGGACGGCCAAGACACACATTCCATGACCAAATAGAACGTGTTCTGGAGGAAGGGGATGTTAAAATTCTCAAAAGAAATGACAAGAGTTATGAAAGTCAAAGAAGCAAGTGACGCGTGTAAGAATCGCGCCTTATGGCGCTCTGTTCTCTCTATATACCCCGCAAGACAATTGGCGTGAAGTTATATATGTATATATGCGAATATTGTCAACAGGAAATCGGATGTGGTACAGACACCAAGTTGAAATGAGACACCAGTGTCTTATTTAATGAAATAATACAATGTCTAAACACAATTACTACACAAGGTCTCATAGTATGACTGTAATATGTTATGATCAGTGGTCGAGCACCCCGCTTCTGAATCAAGAAGTCGCAGGGTCGAATCCTAGCTCGCACCAATGACTTTTCGAAATTATTTTCGGGAGCTACGTGTGATAAATATGACTGAAAACTTTGTGCCCAATGTGGCAATAGGTTCGCCACTTATTTCATTTGGGACGTAAACATAACGGCGAGACGAGGCTGAACAGCCGCTGCCTACACCTTCGAGTATAAAAAGGCGTGAAGATATGTTACGAATGTTTTTTTTTTCACTGACATACAAGTACGTGGCTACTTCTTTATGCCAATTCGGGTTTAACCATTTAGCCATATTCACATTATTATATGTTTTGTTTTTACACCGTTACGGCACGCTAATTTAATTAACATTAAGTAAGTAGCGTCATCTAGTGTCATCGAGCAAAATATTTGCTGTCATAATTTACATGGCGGACAGTAATTTCTTTATATTCGCTTTAAACTTAAATAATTTAAAAATATATACCAAGTTAATTATGTTAATTATTATTAATTCTCTTTCTTTTTTATATATTCCTCTGGCCGAACAATAAGGCAGGTTGTTTCCTAAATAAATATCGATTTGTCTTAGCTGAATGATTTGTATTCTGATTTGATTTCTGAGAAAAAAGAATATTCATTTAATGACTTTGAATTAATTAAATATTTTGTTAAATGTAGGTATCTATCGTATAAGTCCATTTAAAATATCGGATATATATACGAGTATCTGCCTGGTAAAGTAGTATAGTATCGGGATATCAAAACTACTGCGTAAAATTCTTACAATCACTTTTTCATGAACATTTTGTAATGGAACTTTTACTGAAACGATTAATCATATCTTTATTTAGAATTTTTTTTTCATATTAGTCTAAGCCTTATCAGCGTTATGATGTCTAGATGACGAATCAAGATAATGTTTTCGTGAAACAATATCAGTACATACATACATACATACATAACTATATACATATATACTATATCAGTGACAAAAGATTTTGAGATAACACATTCATAAAGACTATCCACACACGTGTAGAGTTTTACAGTATTAAATATATATATTTAATAGATAATATTTTACAAACGTCTTGTATAATTTTTAAACTAAAAAATATATTTGTGTGTGTAATTCACCTGACACACTTTTATTATAATCATCATTAGCCTGTTGCAGTCCACAGCTGGACATAGGCGTCTCCCAACTTGCGCCACAACATCCGATTCTCTGCCTTCCGCATACAGTCTTTTCCAGCAGCCTTTCTGGGGTCGTCTGACCATCGGGTTGGTGGGCGTCCTACACTACGCTTACCAAGTCGCGGTCTGCACTCTATGACCTTCTTGATCCATTTACCATCAGTCCTTTGGCAAAAGTGACCAGCTCATTGCCACTTCAGCGAGCTTACTCTACGTGCTATGTCGGTTACTCCAGTTTTCTGTCGGATATACTTATTCTTAGTTTATCTTTCAGAGATACCCCAAGCATAGCTCGCTCCATAAGTCGCTGAGCGACTTTAAATTTGTGAACTAGCCCCACCGTAAGGGTCCACGTTTCAGCACCGTAAGTCATTACTGGTAAGAGGCACTGGTGAAAAGAATTTGGTCTTCTGGCATTTCAATATTCTTAAGTATATTTTCAGTTGATGCCCGTCATACAGAAAACGGGAAACATCATGTCTCCCTTTTCTGTGCAAGGCAATACAAGCATACAGAAAACGGGAAACATGTAGTTTTCTGTATGCCTGTATTGCCTAGCCGTCACGAAGTTACGCACACGTCTTTTTGCACTACGCTATGTAGGTAGTAGGTACTACTAGGTACATACTTATTCCTAGTTTTTCGCGTTTCCTAAAGCTTATCGGCCGTAGCAAAATTAAAATTTATTTAATTTTAAATCTCGGTGTAAAGTAGTCTGAGTGGTCGGCACACGGCTTCTGATCCAGAGGTCCGGGTTCGAATCCTCACACTGGCTCACACCAATGACTGTTCGAAATGATTTTCGGAAGTTAAGTGTGATAAATATCGATTACTGAAAACTTTGTGCCCGGTATGGCAATAGGTTTGCCACCTATTCCATTTCGGATGTAAACATAACGGTGAGACGAGGCTTAACAGCCGCTGCCTACACCTTCGGGTAACAAAGGCGTGAAGTTATGTTATGTCAATTTTAAATATAAAGTAAATAAAACTTACAGTCAATAGAAACGCATCTATTGTATTGAGGAAATGGACACTATACCATAAAAACAATTGGTAGATTTCAAGACTTTCATGAAGAAAAATATAAAAAATAATTAACGGCCCGACGAACTTCGTATAGACTATGGATGGACAAAATATAATGGACAAATTTTATCGTATAGAATATACAGTATGAAATTACATCTAAATCTGTCCAGACGTTTGGCTATAGCGCCTATAGCCCGGAAACTTTTTATATAAAATTTTCAATGCATGTCCGACGTTGGTGGCGTCATCTTGCTGCCGTTTGTGTTTTCAATAGTGAATCATATCAGATAAATGTCTCAATGTTTCGCTCAGATTTTCATACACTAATTATTCCTTATTTAATCAAGACCGATGATTAATAAGTATGTAATAATAACAGACAGACAGAAAATTGGCTGGTTGTTTTGTTAAGCATACATCATACGATCGAATTGGTTCGCCTTTAGGAATATTCCATTGTTATAAAATTCCATAATAAGTAAGTCGTGGAATTGTACGTGTGTTTACAAAAAAAAATGAAGAGTGGATCGTTTAAGTATGTGTTTTCAGCAGAATATATATATATATATTTATTATGAATTCGAGGGGCAATGTAGATCGAAGTATGTATTTATATATTAGGTATATACTAGCTGACCCGACGAACTTTGTTCCACATCAAAAGTATTTTTACAGCGTTTACAAATTATACTGCTAAATCTCGAAAATTATCACTTTTTTATTTATTTTTATCTTTTTTATTTTATTTGTAGTAACATTATAAATTTAATAAAAACCACCACTTTTGACACCCTCTATCTATTAAAAATAATCGATTCAAAATCCGTTGCGTAGTTTCAAAGATCTCTAAGCTTTTATGTGGACACACAGCGGAAAGCGACTAAATATACGAATATTTTAATCATGTTGCACTGGATCGGCGATGATTATTTCGCTCAAATATATAGCACTGGCCCTTTATAGCTTTAAAGAACAAAAAAATAGCCGTCATAACATCAGCAAAGGGGAAAAAAAGAAAATAAAACTGCCGTCAAAATACTACATATTATTTTCTGCCAGTGATTGTGCGTTTGAGTTCGGGTTTCAAAAGGCTAATTGTGGGTTTGTTTGGGAACGGTCAACCACCATAAGCACACAAAACTATTTTTAATTACCCATTACTGTATTCCAGTAATGGTTCTATGGCGCCACGACAATTCGCTGAGCTATGTTTATAATAGAGTATTTGCGTCCTATAATTTTACTTTTTTAAATAATTTTATAGCCAATCAGAGAAATCAATAATAATGAATAAATTTATTCAAAAATCTTAAACATAAACAATAGTTAAAAGTCAATAAAGAAGTACGCGTATTATAGATGTGTGTAAAGCCACTGGTACAGCCGATTGGAGTGTAGTGGATTGCAGTCCAAGGGCTACGGCAACGGCTTACAACCTTATGTGCACCATCGTTGTTCAAAAGCTGTAAAATGTACAACTACCCCACCTACCATTTAACATGCAATCTTTATTAGGCATGCAACATTGCATGCAGTCATTATACCTAATGCCCAACCGGGTAAAATATCTAATATTTTAAAGAGTTTTTACAACAGTCTATGGTCATACTGCTTATCACAGAGTACAAACCCTCGTATGCAATATGCAAATTTTGAAGGTCACAAACAGAGATGGGGTAAGGGTTCCCCTTCACTAGTAACAATGGAAGCTTTTATCATGGACAATTATTTCTTATTTTTAAACTGCATATTTAATGACACTTTCATTTTTATTTCTAAGACTTTCGCGAATCTCACTCATTAAAACAACTTTTAGGATTATATCGCGTTTATTTCTTATTTATTTATATTTATTTCCCGACGTTTCGAACTCTTTACAGAGATCATTTTCACGAGTGATGAACAAAAAAAAATTTTTTTTTTGTTCATCACTCGTGAAATATATAAATACTAGCTGACCCGGCGAACTCTGTTTCGCATCAAAAGTAATAACTGCTGCCCCGTTATGTTAATACTGCAATATCTTCGACAAATTTGATGTCGATAGCAGCTATAGGTTAAAAATGGGATTTTTCCATTGTTAACACCCCCGCAACCCCCCTTGTGGGTGGAATTTCGTAAAATCCGTTCTTAGCTGACCTCTACTCGGCGAAAGGAATAATCCTACCAAATTTCAAGTCGCTACGCCTTATGGTTCCAGAGATATCGTGATGAGTCAATATATAGGTGGAAATTTCTTATATATATATATAGATAAATAAATAAGAAATAAACGCGATATAATCCTAAAAGTTGTTTTAATGACACTTTCATTGTTGAGTCACAATCATAAATGTATTTAAACATTGAAAGAGTTAAAATGAATTTAACTCTTTATATCCTCTATTGCTTCTTTGTAGAGGCTGTCTTGATTTTAACCTGATTCTGCCCATGTATGTCCTAGTTGAATCTTTCAAATTTCTCAATACATTTTAACTCAGCAGATTCAGGAATTTCTGCCAGTGTCGTGAGAGTAGTTATTTAAAACTATAATTAAAAAAGAGTTTGATGTCTGCTAATGATATGATACTGATACAATATTCAAACATGAGTGTGTTCTTAAATATAACGAACTACTGGAGATTCGAATTTTATAATTTAAATAAATACTGGCAGGAACTTGATTACAGTTTCATAGAGCGGTTCCAAATTTAAACGTAAACTGTAAACGTAAATTCTAACGTTCATAGATCTAGCATAGACTAAAATAGATGGCACATGCCAGGAAAAATGTACTATTATTCACTGACAGCACAACCGCGTATATATTAGATTTTCAGGATATTTTCATTTCAACACATGAACATTAACTATTCGCTATACTATATATAACTATAGCGCTTCAAAGTTGACACTTTGAAGCGCTTTTTACGCACACATTAATAAGTCACTCACACATCAACAACCCATTTTTGGTCTCGTTGTTGGGTGACTATTGCCGACCTATTATTCTTATATCTATGCACTAACGTTATTTCGTCATTCCAATATGCGCAGAAAATTTCATTACAGACATTCAAGTTATTAAAAGGAGTTCAGAGAGTCACATGCGTCGTATAGAATATAAAACTTACATATAAAACTAGCTGTGTTCGCGACCACGTCTGCGTGGAATTCATTAAATATAAATAAAATTCCTGTTACAAATAACATACTCCCTATTATTACGGTCTATCACAAAAGCATATTGATTTCGTAATGGCCAATATAAGTAATAAGCAGAAATAGGTATACCTACTATATTAATATCCTCGTCAGGGGTTACCGGAGTCCCCTTCTCGTGCGAACTCGTTAACGATTCCCTGTCGTAAACGGTTGCCATAGTAGGTAAGCTTATAACAAACAAATACATATAAAGCTTCGCCAATTTGTAATAAAGTACCTACGCATTTACTATTTTAGTTAAATATATTAAAACCACAAGATAAATAGTAGCTACATACTTTTTGTTGTTGAATAAAGACTTTATCATTTTTTTCGATTATACTTAATTGTTGTAAATAACAATAATATGAATGAATAAATGTCTATGATATTTCAGTTTAAGTTCTTTACTCGACTAATATCATCATAAAACTTACTGTTAAGTAAAATCTCAAGTCATTTCTATACGCAAGTTATTCAACTTTAAACGATTCCTGAATGTTCCTAGCTCTTAGCGGTCCGGAAATACCGTCGCTGGCAACTGGTTCCACAAAGGAACAGTGCGTGGCAAGAAGTGCCATAGTTGTCGATCGCCAACCGTTCAGCCGATGCGGATGGTACCATTGGCGCGTTGAGTTGGAGGGAGTGGCGAAAATCGGCAGGCGGTATTAATCATAACAATTCCAAAGAGCACTCCCCGTGGTATATGCGGTAGAAGATGCATAGACATGCAACATTGCTCCGCAAATTCCAAAAAATCAAGCCGATTGGAAAGAGCTTGACTGTCGATAAGCCGAACCGCACGTCGTTGGATGCGGTGAAATGGGAGAAGCTGGTCCTCGGGTGCCCCTGCCCAAAGATCAGAACAAAATTTAGTCAGCCCCAGTCCGAAACTTGACTAAGTAAAGCTTCGATTTCAGACACAAGTGTGTTCCGGTACTCGTCGACGTTTTCCCGAGAAATTCGCGGGTGGACGGTATATTAGGTATCCGCATAACAATGAGGGATAGCACACAGCCCTGGGGGACTCCAGAATTCACAGCTTTTAGGTCGAATTGACCCATCTACAACAACTTTAATGTTCCGAGCCATGAGAAAGCTGGAAATACAATCTCAAAGTTTCTCGGGAAGCCCATAACATGGAAGCTTCGAAAGTGCTTTGTGCCAAACACGATCGAAGGCCTTCGCTACGCCCAAACTAACGGCCAGCGCCTCTCCTTTACTCTCAACTGCCTCCGCCCACAGATCGGTTAAGTAAACTAGAAGATCACCAGCTAAGCGATCTTCTCGGACTTCTTGGACACACAGTATCAGAAGTATAAAATAGAACAACCGACAGAAAACCCTACTTTATCTTTCAATGTGGCATGAGGGTGAGGAAACAGAATTAAAAAGAGATCTAGAAAACGAGGTGGTGGTGAGTACCTACTGATTGAAAATATTATGTTCAGAAAATGAGAAAACATTTAAAAGTCTATTTACTTTCCAGGGGAAGATTTGTTGATATTTTAAACAATGCGTAATTACATAATTAGTCAAGGGCGTTCTTCTAATAATTAAGGATATTTACGACGCATCATGATCACACGATTTCATGTAATCGATCAAAAATAGAATGAGTATCAGGTCACTTTTAAATGGAGTCAATTTGATTCCTCGCAAAACGTGAATTGAGCCAATATGTTCCACCGTGTATATGCAGTACATTACGACACAAGTGGTCTTATTGAGATTGACGACATATCATTCTGAGTATAGTTTACTCACAATTCGAATCTAAATTAATAACATCGATATAAATTTACAAGTAACATAAATGTACAGTGAATATTTCATGGATCAAAGAGTGAATAGAGATAAAACCTTTTCTCCTCAATGCTTTAGTGACCAGTACAGTACGTTTTATACTTTTATATATAGATTTTAAATGGTATTGAGGTGGAAACGTTCTCTATTGACCTACCACGTGATCCCTAGTCACTATTTGAATTTAGAAAAGATAATTCTTTTTTTTTAAATCGTGGAAATATCATATCAGCAAAGGGAACAACCAACACTGTGAAATTATAATACACACAGAAATAAATAAAATTATGAATGGAATATTTTGCATCGGGAGTTCGTCAATATTTAATGTTGATGGACGTCCTTCTCTAGGGAGTTTTATGAGCTGGAAATTGTTTCATGATTGTATACTACCGCAATTTTATGTTCCCCCCTCCAGTCACAAACAGCAATGATCTGTTGGATGGATGGATACCACGGGGTATTGAAATATCTACTACCTATATTAACTTATTAGATGATATTATGAATATTTAATGTATGATATTAAATATTCCAAGAGGTTATTAAAGTATGCAGTTTTCGCGTATTTTTAGGCAATAATCTAAAAGTAACCTAAAATTAATATCTATAGATTATGACACAATTTTGCTAATAAAACGACGGGATAAACATATGACATTTATAACAATTAATGAGAATAAATACTTTAATAATAAATGCCTCCGCATACCTACTTCATATCGCCATATTAAATATCTTTTCCACAAAAAAAAGGTCAGAACTCTACTACTGTCCACTCTAGCCTAATTAAATGTAGCCTTCGTTGATATATAGGCTGTATAGCACTGGAAGAAGTTAAAGAAATCGGATCGGGTCGGATCAATAGTCCTTGAGAGCAGGATGTTTTACCGAACAAATAAATTCGCTTTTTATTATTCGTAAAACTATGATGTATAACAGTGGCAGAGCCAAGCCGTTGGCTCCATGAATGGGCCGCGTCGACTGGTCAATTACCTGGACCTCTCAGGAAGTCGACGTAAGGTGGCTCATCCCGCGTTTAGTTTGGTGAGAAAGAGACCTAAAAGCCCACCCCCTTCCCCATACTTCTCTATCCTACACCTTAAAGGTCGGCAACACAACTGTAATCTTTTACAATGGGATAGAGAAGAGATCGGAAATGCGAAGGGGATGGGAGAGAGGAACGGGTTTGGCCTCGGGGTACATCTCTCAGCGAACGAAAAGTGGCATGAGCCACTTCACGTCGATATCCAAACAGGTTGTGGTATTTCATACTGCGAACTGTGTAGCTCTGTCACTTTGAACTATATCCATAATTTTTCTACGATTCCTCCAATGTGCAGGCATGACCTGATTACAGTTTTATTATATGTATAGACAGCCTTGAGCTAGCTTCTCTGAGTTGTAATTTCGCAAAGTTGAATGAGTAGATACTTTTATATAATACAGCAACCTGTGGAGGTTGTAGATGAAGGCGTCATCCCGCCTACAATCTGTGGCATTGAATGTAGCCGAGGAGAAATCGATGGTGCTGGCGACGAACTGTCTGCCCCCAATCTTTGACGTCAATATGGAGTACAGAGGTTACCCGGTGAGAGAGGGAGAGTGGAAAAAGTGAAGGAAACTACACAACGTCCATAATCTGTTACGCAACTCCTGTTTCAACTGATATTGATACTGATATTCCATAAAAACAAAAATATAATATTAATTCGTGAGGATTATTTAATAGTTTTTATACCATGGAGGAAAGTTATAGTGAGATGGCCGCATGCATTTTGCATTTCTTATCTTCAAAAATCTGAGCGTAGCCCTCGTATATATTAATTTTGTTCATAAAATTATATTGACAAGTATTTTCATTACAAAAAAAAACTGAACAAATTAGATCCAAAAATAGACCATTCCAATAGAGACATTGTCTACAAAAAAGCCCAAGTTACGTGTAGGTATTGTCAACTCTTTGGTATTTTTAGATATAAACTCTTTGATATTTTTAATACGTGTGTTTCGAAATTTGTATTTGAATTTTTTAAAACATTTTGTTTTAAAAAAGATTCGAATGTCTGTGAATAAAAAAGAGGACTTGGATGTTGATTTTTATATCGAGAGGTTGTGTAAAATACCAAAAGAGAATAGCGAAATTATCAAGCGTATCATTGAGAATTGAAATATGAACAGAAGTCTGATGTGGTGCAATGGATAAAGCGACAAATTAAAAGATGTCTGATGTGGTGCAATGGACAACGCCACCAATAAAAAGGTCATGTACACATAATTATATAATATATACTATGATTTAATTTGATGGCATTATTATTTGATACACATGCACTGAGCTCCTAAATACCCTAGGAATAAATAACTGAGCTGAGTCATTTTATATAGTGGTTCTCACGTTGGTTCTACCAATATCATAAAGATTGGGAAGCCGAGAGAACGAAGGCGTTACAGTATTTACCTTCTATCATTATATCTCTATCCCTACTAATATATAAATATGAATGTAAGTTTGTTTGTAACGCTTTCACCCGATAACTACTTAACCGATCATCATGAAACTTTGTACCTACACATATTCTTGGAGGTATTAGAAGTAACATAGGCTACTTTTTTTTCTTCTTTCTTATATCATATATTTGCGCCCGAAGGAAAATCTTATAATATAGTCTACAAAAATATCCTACATTAATACTCTGCATTTGTTGTTGCATTTCAATAAAGTATTGGAGGTTTTTTAAACGTAATTGTTTGTTGTAGGAATTTAAAAAATTGATAATCCCAGCTAAGCAATAAAATAGAATTATCATATTGGCTCACACCAAAGACTTTTCGAAATTGTTTTCGGAAGTTAAGTGTGATAAATATAGATGACTGAAAAACTTTGTACCCGGTATGACAATAGGTTCGCCACCTATTCCATTTGGGACGCAAACATAACGGCGAGATGAGGCTTAACAGCGGTGAAGTTATGCTATGTTTGTTATGTTATGTTATATTGATGCATGTCTATGATAATGATCTTTGATACGTATTTAATGGCCTTAATGCGAGCGAAGCCGCGGGTAAAAGCTAGTAGTATATAATAAAGTCGCTTTCCGCTGCCTGTCCCCAAATGCTTAGGTATTTGAAACTAGGCAACGGATTTTGATGCGGTTTTTTTAATTACAATTATTGAGGGAGCTACCCTTTTGATTTAGGGGGATGAAGAATAGATGTTGTCCTATTCTCAGACTTACCCGATATGTACACAAAATTTCATGAGAATCGGTCAAGCCGTTTCGGAGGAGTATGGGAACAAACATTGTGCCACGAGAATTTTATATATTAGGATGAATGTACTAGAAAACGGCTATTTTAATAGTACAAACAGTCATTTCAATTTTATTCACATGTACCTTCTGTGTACTAAGTATCGGGAATTTGTCAATAAAACAAAAAATACAAATTATTCATCTAAATTTATTTTATCGCCTTCAAAGTAGGCCCCATCGCTTGCAATACAACATTTCCACCGCTTCACCCAGTCTTCCATACATTTTTAATAGGCTATTTGCGGTATGGCCTTTAGGTCATTCAGCGAATTTTCTTTTATGGCTTCTATTGACTCAAAACGTTTTCCTCGAAGTGGTAATTTTAACTTGGGAAATAAAAAAAAGTCAGACAGTCATTGTGGACGGACTTAAAAGATATGTTCACCTCACTAGCCAACTCTCTCAGACTCATACGTCGATTTTCGAGCACTAGCTTCTTGATTCTGTCGATGTTTTCTTTGGTCGTAGCGGTTGAAGGTCTACCAGAACGAGGCAAGTCTACTACTACTTCTCGGCCTTCTTTAAAAGCCTTATACCATTCATAAGCCCTTGTTTTCGATATACATGATTCGCCGTAGGTATTTCGCAACATTTTTAGTGATTCACCTCATGAAATATCATTCGAAACACAAAATTCAAGGCACACTCTTTGTTCAACAATATTTTCCATTGTAAAAATCGCCGAGGACTCAAAACTATGACCAACAAAAAGTTTACTTTAAAACAAATTAAATGACAGATCCCGTTCAAATTTTGCGCGCTAAATCAGTACAGTGCTACCAACATGCAGTAAAAAAATTAGAACGACCTCTTTTACGCGGGTCTCTTTATTGACATATACCCGATACTTTTTACACAGAGTAGTATACTTAGTCTGGCCATAAATACTGTTACAACTAAAAATAAAAAAAATATTACATTTGAATTTGGAATCTGTCATTTTTATACGATTGTTCATTGTGTTTTCTCGTTTTGGCGCCAATACATTGTACAATATGTACGTAAAATCCGTTGCGTAGTTTCAAAGATTTAAGCATACAAAGGGACATAGGGAAAGAGAAAGCGACTTTGTTTTATACTATGTAGTGATTATTATAGTATAGATAAATGCAGAGTATTAATGTACGATATTTTTGTAGACTATACTATAAGTTTTTCTTTCGGGTGCTAATATATGTAAATTACAGAAATAAAGAAGAAAAAAATATCCTATGTTACTTCTAGAATACCTCCACGAATATGTGTACAAAGTTTCAAGATGATAGGTTGAGTATTTATCGCGTGACAGCATAACAAACAAACTTAAATTCACATTTATATAATAGTAGGGATAAATCGCCAAAGGGCATCTTCCAAAGCAAAAGGCCATCATCGCGCACCAAACCGTTCGGTTGTAGAACGGCTGGACCAGCGGTGATACGACGGATAATGTCGTTGATATTGGCGTGACGGGGAATGCGGCGGGCGCCCCTAGTGCTTGCGAGGCCAGGATATCCCTGGCTGTCGACAACCTCCCCGCAGTGACATAGATGCGAGCCTTCACCTTCGGGTCTACGAGAAGGTGTTGGCAGCTTAAGGTTTTCTAAAAAGGCGTGAAGTTATGTTATTTTATATATTTCAAAAGGCCGGGGGAAGGTGTCTGATTCACTGGCTACATTTTTCACTGAAACTGAAACACGGCATGAGCTACTTTACATCGATATTCTAATAAGTCAGCCGGACCATTCGTGCAGCGAACTGCGTGACACTATCACAAATTACTATGCTAATTAAAACACAAAATTTTGTAAATCTATATATATATAAGAGATTTCCACCTATATATTGACTCATCACGATATCTCTGGAACCATAAGGCGTAGCGACTTGAAATTTTGTAGGATTATTCCTTTCGCCGAGTAGAGGTCAGCTAAGAACGGATTTTACGAAATTCCACCCACAAGGGGGGTTGCGGGGGTGTTAACAATGGAAAATTCCCATTTTTAACCTATAGCTGCTATCGACTTCAAATTTGTCGAAAATATTGCAGTATTAACATAGCGGGGCAGCAGTTATTACTTTTGATGCGAAACAGAGTTCGCCGGGTCAGCTAGTTTCTTATAAATCCTGTTGTCTAAGAAAAGTGGTTGGGTATGCTCAGTGGATCGAACTGGACTATGAGTCCTTATCTAAATACTCGGCTAAGTATGTAACTAAACATTTCTTCGATATCTGCTTAACGGCAGCAAGTGATAAAAAATATTCTTAAGATTTCTTTGTTATTTTATTGGATACTTAATTAGCTAAAATTTCATAATTAGTTTTATTTTATGACTGTCGACCATTTATTATATCATTTTATCTATACAAATATTAATATTTTTATCGACCTTTGGATGCACTTTTAAGCACACATTGTTATGTCACCCAATTTATTTCCGGACGCGTCTGCGGGTGACTATTGCCGATTTGTTAGTCTTATATATATCAATGATGACTAAATAATTATTATGATATATTTTCTACTATCATGTACAAGCGATGAATTAAAATATTGAAATCTTTTTCGACGACACTTGTCAGTGGATATTCATTGAAGGTTAGAATGACTCTGCCTCCATGTTTGTAATAAAATTTTAAGAAAAAAACTTCAATCCAATGCCAATCCAAACAAAATCCAATATGGCTTCAGCTTCAGGCTTTTGCTTGTGATTTAAATGGCAGCCAATGTTTAGTGTACAAATTATAAATTATGTAGCAACGATATTCATGTAACAAATTGTTTGTGACTATTACGATTCAGTATTTTAATTATTTTATTATATTTTTGTTATTATTCACAAGTTTGTGTTTGACTTCATTTCTATCGTTCTTGCTAGGCGCAGGTGAGGTGACAAAGTTATCAGTTTATTTAGACATGATTTATTGAATTGTCGGCGACAATAATAATTTCTTCAACAATGATTGGATATTTTTCCTGTGGTAAATATAATTGGATGGAAGCTGTATATCATTATCATTTGAAACTTCACAGCATTATCCATCTTAGTTTGCTTCAAATTGTATTATTACTGGATAAATTCAATTCAATAATTCCTTCAAAGACAGAATTCTTCAATAAATAAGATATGCACTAAGTTATTTGTTTCCAATATGTATTATTTTAATACATAAAAATAAAGTCTGAGTTTGTTTACAGCGCCGGCGTAAATGGATACGCCGGCGATAATACATTAATACCTAATATCGGTAATTTTTTGTAAACAGAGAATACATTTCTTTTAAATGTTTATATTGCGCACAAACTATTTGTGACACTAATTTAAAATTATTTATTGTTATTTATAGGTACATCATCTCTAACTTAAAGAACCAAATTAATATTTATAATTATACAATTTATTAAAATAGGAAGGCAATCAATTGCTATTCAGTCTCCTGGTTGTAATGCCACTGGCTATGATGAATTGTCATAGTATATCATATCAGTTGTACTTTAATAATTACAAACATCTTATCCAAAATTGATCTTCCAATATATATTAGGTTCCTAGATATTGATGGATGAAGAGTATATTCTCGCTTTGGAATAGCAACCTCATAAAATAGTTTAGTTCCTTTAGAGGTGGAATTCACCCTTCATATTCCTATTGCATTGTATGCATTGTAATTTTTATTTTATTATCATATATGAATTAAACATTCATACTGATAATTTTTCTTTGTGGCGCAGTAGTCTATGAAAATTCAGTACAAGTCATAGGATATATGCAAAGATATATTTGATTGGTTCAATCTTTGAACAAATGCATTGTCAAGTTACCTGTTTTATTTTAAGTTGATAAAATTTACACATTTGACAAAAGATTATCTATAAAGCGAGTCTGTTACTTAAAATGATTTAGACGGTATATTCATTTGACTTATATTTTTTATTAGATGAAAATGTTGGTCAATTTACAAAGACTTAAAATATAGCATAGAATGTGATAAAAGCACTTACATCTATTTAGTGTAAGTTCATATTCACATCAATTTTTGTAAATTCACACCTTTATTACTTATAGGTAAAAGCAAAAAAAATTGTAGCTTAGCTTGTTGAATGTTCATGGTCATTTGTTATAGGTGGTGAATCCTATTATTGAAATTCCCAATAAATTCTTTAATAATCTTTCTTGTCTTTAATAAATATCATAACCGCCAAAAGTCAAAGCCTTGAGTCTAGACTTCGACTTTGAATTCATATTAAAAAGTGGGCTCTTAAACACTGGACCAGTTTATACCTAGTGTATTTTAAATGATAAGTAATTATAAGTTTTTAGTCTCGGTGGCGCAGTGGTCGAGCACACGGCATCTGATCCAGAGGTCGATTCCAGACACTGGCTCACACCAATGACTTTACGCAATTGTTTTCAGAAGTTATGTGTGATAAATATCGATGACAGAAAAACTTTGTGCCCGGTATGGCAATAGGTTCGCCACCTATTCCATTTGGGACATAATCATAACGGCGAGACGAGGCTTAACAGCCGCTGCCTACACCTTCGGGTAACAAAAGGCGTGAAGTTATGTTATGTTTCTTATAAGTAATAATAGAAGAAACTTTCTGATTGTACTCATTACAATATTTTTAATATCTAAAGCTATGAATTATTTGATTAAACTTATTGAGAGACTGTTGAGCTGTAAATAACTATTTACAATATTTCATCTTGAGTTTGAATACTGAACTTTGAATAATGAATACATTGTCTTTGTGGTTTGGATGTCAAGGCTGCTTCTAAATCAAGAAGTCATGGGCCAATCCTGGGTTTACACTAATCAATTTTCAGAAATTTGTGGGTAATAAATATTGATGATGAGGACATTTTGCCCGTTGTATGCCAATAGTTTCCACCAGCTATTCTACTTGGGATCAAAAATGTATGTAGTTTCGACCTTCACAGCTGCTGCATACACCTTCAGGTACAAAAAGGTGTGAAGTTCTATAAATAGAAATAGAAGAACATATATATATATATATAAACGTTTAAAAAATGCCTTCCTCATTGTACACAAGAAACGTTTTTGGCTATGTCAAATATGTTGTCCAGTTTTTAGTTAATCTGCAATGGTTAACTGCGAGTTAAACACATTCCTATATTAAATTATCGGTATGCCTTAGCTTGGATCTCTACTTATACACTGGTGAAATTGTTACTAAATATAGTTGACCTAGCGTACTTTGTTCCAGATCAAAAGTAATAAAAAAGTATATTTTGGATTTATAACTTTACATTTACTACATCATACTTGAATTATAACTAAAAACCACCCTGATACTATGTCTTTCGGAGATACAAATATTAAAAATGTCTCTTATGTTTATCTCCTGCAAGTCCATTCTATCATCAGGTAATCCTAAAGTGTAGAAAAAAACTTAACAAAGTAAATTATTTGCTTACCATAAATGGCATATCAATATATTTGGTCAGGTTTCAGTTTATATAATAAAATAACCATGTATCAATATCAATATACATTTTATTACGACTTCGCAGGTTCAGCTAGATAATCGCTATACATAGTGATATACATAGCGATTAACTAGCTGAACCTGCGAAGTTTGTACTACCATTTAATTTACTTTTACCATTAAAAGAGTTATTGCCCTGCTATTGGCAGTAGCATGATAATATATGTATAGCTTATTATACAGCTTTTATCAATAAGTAGGCTATCAAACACCAAAAGATTTTTTTCGATACATATTTGAAGTTACTGTGCTTAGGGCATTCAGCTAAACAAACAAACAATATTTTTAGTTTTATAATATTAGTATAGAAAACGAGTCCAGTTTCAACATCCATATATATTAATAAATAATTGGCAGAAATATATGCTGAATGTGTCTTTGGTACTTGCGTTTACTGGGATTCAGCATTTATTTTGTTACGACACACTCACACACCTAGAAACTAATAATAAATTGTAATTTGATATTATTATACTGTGATACAATATTGCTAAAAGTCCCCAAGTAAAGGAATTATTTTTATTTGAAATTTTCATCAATGCAGGTGTGTAATTCAATTTGAAGTAAACAATATTATATTCATTGCTGGTACATTTCAGGTTCATTTGTTTGTCATACATCCATTTAAATCAGTGGTTGCTAATCAGCTTAGAAATTTTAAAAATCTCCCTTTCATAATTTATAATGTTTATTATGAATGAGATAAAATTTATGTCTCTTTTTTGCTACTGTTGTTCCCACATGGCTATTTTTCGCAAGCTATTTCTTTTTTCATATCTTATTCTTAATTTATTAAAAAGGCATTATTATATATCTGTTTGTGCCTGACATGTGTTTTTTTTTGGGAGCATTGCGGACCACTGTATCTTACTCATGAACCTAAAACTAGATACATTTATGTTTGTTCATGCATTGCTGTCAATTTTTAAATTATCTAATACATACTTTATTATATTTGTGTTTAGTTAAATGTGTTACGTTTATAGGGCTTGGTTAATAATGCGGAATTCACAATGAAGGAGATGGTAGGAGGCTGCTGTGTCTGCTCCGATGAGCGAGGTTGGCCAGACAACCCGCTTGTCTATTGTGATGGTAATGGCTGCACTGTAGCTGTCCACCAAGGTCAGTTTATCTTTGCAATACATATTATTTGTCCAAGCAAAATTATTATAATCCTTCACTTTGATTATCATGGTCTCTTGACGGTATGTGAAACTTGGTCAACCATTTTTTATGAAATTTTGTCTGCCTATTAGCTAGATCTGAGAATCAGTCAACATCAGTCTTTCTTAACCTAAATGTTAAAGGCAGAGTCAACCAAAACTTCGTTTGCTGGGTTAGCTACTATTATTATAGATAAGAAGACTTTTTTATGGAATAGGAGGGCAAATGAGCCAGCCGGTCATCTAATGGTAAGCAACTACCGCCGGTCATGGACCGGCAACATAGATAGTGTTATAATTGCGTTATCGTCCTTTAAGAGAGCAAGATGGGAAACGAGCGGACATGAGCCACTTTAAGTCGTTTTTCTGAGACGCCATTGTAACGGTCGATGCAGCGAACTGCGTTGTTTTACCATTGTGAAAAAAAGATTGATTTAATAGTTTTGATTTAGACGGTGGAAGAGCCACGCAGTTACGCCCTTAAAGGACGGCAACCCTACACGGTCTGCATGGGCGGTGAGTAGTTGCTTTCCACCATCCACTTGCTCGTTTGCCCTTCTATTCCATTAAAAAAAGTAGTAGCTTTTGATTGGATATCTTTGTAAATCTTGTCTCGTCACATTTAGAACTAGGTAATAATTACTGCTGCGTGTATCTTGAAACATTAATGGCGTAAAGATTATTTTTGTTATATTTATTATAAAATAAACACGAGACACCCTTGCTTCGTTTAGGCTTAAATTATTAAATTAAAGGATTGCATTAAAAGAGGAGAGACTTAGAGATTTTTATTCATTCCTATATCCGATATGCCGACGTGTCAACGTCTTTTAATTCGATGGAGCCGGCTGCACGCACGAAAAAAACATGACTGATACGGCGTTACCTCGCTGTGAGCCATTTCGGAATGCCAGTAAATAAATTGAAATTCTCTTTTTGTTCATTGCATTAATTTGATTAAAATTGTCTTTTTTTATTATACCCTATTGTATGTTGATAAAGAGCAAAATTAAACACTGATATATTTAATCAATAGAAATTATTTGAGCAGAATTTTATGTATATATTATCAAAATAAACTTTGAAACACTGTACTCGTGACTGATTAATAACAATATTATTTTTATATGCCTGAGGAGCCAAGTTATAAAAAACATTAAACATTCTTTGCAAATACGTACATAGATACGTACGTATATGGATGTTAGTCGACAATAGCACCTGCTTTTTGAAGTCAGTCATAGTATAAATCCTGTCCAGCCACCAACATCCTCAAGGAGGGTTGACATCAGGCCGGCGGCCGATCATAAAACCACAGCTAAAACTTTGTTACAGTATGCATAATTTGAGAGAATGACATGTTGTGCTGACCCCACTTACAGTGGGATTAGGGCAGGAAAATGATGAATTGTCTTCTTTATTAGTTGTAAAAACGGCGTGGTTAAAGTTTTGATAAGTCCATCCGTATGTCATCAGCATTTTACTCAAAACCTACGAGTTTAAATTCGAATGTTTTAAAGAAGACCGTCTACATATATAAATAACTTCACGCCAAATCACTTGCGGGCTAGCTAGAGGGAACAGAGCGCCATAAGGCACGATTCCTACACGCCTCACTCGCTTCTTTGACTTACATAACTCTTTTCATGCCCGCGCGTCGATTTTAAGGCTCCTAACATCACCTTCCTCCAGAATATGTCCTATTTGGTCAGGTAATAGTGGTAATATGTGTCTTGGTCGACCTCGACTCCAACATCCATCTGTTTTTGCATTGTATATCTGCAAAAATAATGCACAACGAATTAATTATAAGGCGTCGCAGTAAAAAGAGATAAATCCCAACGGTTATCGGCACAGCATAAAAATGCAAATTCGTCTGCATTGCCTTCACAATTTCAGAATGCGCTGCATTGAATTCGCCGTAACTGTAAGCTAATCTGTCTGTAATAAAGTCAATAACAAGTATATGTATATATAGTCTAAGATAAGTCTATTCCAGCGAGTTTCGAGTTACGCTGTGTGAAAAGTTGGACCACACTCGCCTCCAGTCCATACTTCTTGAATGTAGTTTGTGGGATAAAATAATTTGAATTATCTGAAATCAATTTCTGATTTGTAAAAAAAGTTTTTTAAAGAAGATTGATCGGTATAAAGGATTCAGTTCATTATTTTGTTTGTATTTTATTGTATTACTTAAATGTTCCTATTTAACGGTATTTATTGATTTGATTGCATGACCCTTTATTTTAAATATTTTTGTGAGATTATAATAAATTTGCTTGTTCAAGAGATTATAAAATTTACTTTTATGAATAAAACAAATAATAAAATTTTGTTATGAGATATTTTACATGTTGAGATATTTTTCCAGCTTGCTATGGTATAGTGACCGTACCAACTGGACCCTGGTACTGCAGGAAGTGTGAGTGTGGTGAGACCAAAACTAAGGTGGTGAGTATTAACTATTTTTATAAAGAGACAAATCTTGCCCAGCACTGATCAAGTTCAACCTTCAGGCATGTTTAATATAATTATGAGTATCAAATTAATTATTGTAGCGGTGCGAGCTGTGCCCATCGAAATCTGGTGCCCTCAAGCGCTCCGATACCGGTGGGTGGGCTCACGTCGTCTGCGCCCTCTACATTCCTGAAGTACGCTTTGGTAATGTCACGTCTATGGAACCTATTGTGCTGCGCTTAATCCCACCAGAGAGATTTAACAAGGTAAGAACCAACACGGGCTGGTATTCATTGAGTTAAATTCACGAACATAGAATTTTTCTTTTATATCTTAGTAGTTGATCTGGAATACTTTAACTTTCCTGAGAAGCAATAAATGAGTATATGTTGTATGATTTTATTATGTTTAACCGCTATGTTCCTACATTTTAAAAGTGTAATAATTTCGAAAATATTCATTACATATGGAAAGGGCCATATCGATATTAAATGCACAATTGCCGATTGTACCTACTGTAAGCCATTATTTCTCGTTAAAAGTAAAGAAATTAAAGTGGTCATTCGTTGTAGGTAGACCATATTAAGAAGGTGTATAGTAATACACTACATTATTTTGATCTATCACTTAGGGCCCAGCCAGCATTTTATCAAAAACGCTCCATACTTCGAAAATTATCACTGTTTCGCTATGCATGGATTATTCATACAATTGTGTTGAAACGTTCCATCTTCTATTATGTATAACGAACACATCAAAATCGTCACGTAGTTTCAAAGTATATAAGGGGACAGACAGCAGAAAGCGACGTTTTATTTTTATATTTTAGGATGTGAACTTCATACATAGTTTGCTATGTCGGTAACGGGACACCAGTGTCCATTTAAATTTTATCGGATAAGCCTAATCGTTTTCAAAGAACTATCTTTTAAGGTATTGGATTTGATTCTCCAAAGATAAGCGACTATCAACGTTAGACAGCTCTATAGAATACTGACGCCACTGTAACAGCTTAGTATCAAGGATAGTGTTGGTTATTATGAGTCAATACATTATTTATTAATTCCATGTTGTAGTAACATAGGGGTCCATTAATCGTAATCTTTTTTATGCATTTTTTTTTTAACTCGCCCTCCCTATTCATGAAACGTGGTGAGATATTACACGATCTGAAGTTAAAGATAAAATAAATACACTTGCGATATATCTTGATTTTTGTCACCCCTCCCCCCCACTTTCATGCCTGTCGTGATTGATGGACTGCTCCATAGTAAAGGTTCCACGAAATTATAAACTAAGAATTAATTAATTAATTTCGAAAGTTAAGTGTGATAAATATCGATGATTAAAAACTTTGTGCCAGGTATGGCAATATGTTCGCCGCCTACTCCATATGGGGCGTCAACATAACGATGAGTCGAGGATTAATAGCTACTGCCTGCACCTTCGGGTAGAAAAAGGCGTGAAGTTATGTTATGTTTTTTATAAACTACGACAATATAGTATGCTAATGCCGTTACCAACATAGTCAATTTGAAACCATAAGCCCCGCCCCGGTGCTTTCACCCTACCCTTTCAGACGGTTTACTACGTTCATTATGTGATTAAGCCCAGAACGCGCCTTGCCTGTTGTGCCCTAAGGATATTTTTCTTTTGCAGACTTGTTACATTTGTGCTGATCAGGGAAAGTCGCACAGAGCCTCTGCTGGTGCGTGCATGCAGTGCAACAAATCTGGTACGCTTAATATACATCTTTATATTTTTAGGAAGTCAATTCTGTAGTTCTTCAGTTATTTACTAGTTACTTAACCCATATTTAGAGTCTGGTCATATTATGTATGTGTGATATCGAGAAGTAAACATCTATGTTTATGACGGAAATATTTGTCTTGCGTCGGGAATCAAACCCCGCCGCCACAACTACTTAACACTACATCAAGAGTCTCGATTATTGGCATAATTATTAGTCTCTAATATATAATATTCTCGTGTCATGGTTATTGAATTCCTCCGTAACTGCTCAACCGATGCTCATGAAATTTTGTAGGCACGATCGCGTATGTTTGAGAATCGGACAACATC
The DNA here is from genome assembly GCA_905147225.2 of Euproctis similis. NCBI lineage: Eukaryota > Metazoa > Arthropoda > Insecta > Lepidoptera > Erebidae > Euproctis > Euproctis similis. The sequence continues at coordinate 10,295,435 of LR990107.1, forward strand.
TATTTTGCATCCCCCCAAATGTTAAGGGTATCTACCCCTAATTTTTCTAGATACTTTGTTATTAAACAGCGACGAAAATACATACGATTATACAATTTCATCCCTCTACGATTAAGGATTCTCCCCTATTTTTATTAGTTTATCAAAAACTTTTACCTTTTTATTTATTGTTTTGGCAATACAACATTTTCTCTGGGTCAATAAGTTCACATATATAAAGAATCTGTTCCGTTTCTTCTTGTTAGGTTGTAGGCAACAGTTCCACGTGACTTGCGCCCAGGGTTTGGGACTTTTGTGCGAGGAGGCCGGTAACTACTTGGACAACGTCAAATACTGCGGGTATTGCCAACACCATTACAGTAAATTGGTAAGTTAACAACTTTATTATCTATTAAGGGATGATATTTTTATAGAACACATTTATGCCCCCGTTATGTCTTTTTTTTATGTGATAGGAGGGCAAACGAGCATGCGTGTCACCTGATAGTAAGCAACTAACGCCGCCCATAGACATACCCGCAACAGTAACACATAGTGTTACTGTACAGTAGTACTGTACTGTACAGTAACGCATAGTGTTACTGTTGCGTTGCCAACCTTTGAGGGATAGGAAAGGGTGGGGAAGGGGGTGGGCCTCCGGGTACCTTTCTCACCGAACGAAACGCGGCATGAGACACTTTACGTCGATCTTCTGAGAGGTCGTGGTATTTCACCGGTCGAGCCGGCCCATTCATGCAGTGAACTGCTTGGCTCTACCACTGTCTGATAAAAGTTTAGATTACCGCCATCTACTTTTACGAATGATATTTTTTTTTTTAATTTCGAACTTGTCTTAATCTCTGTTGTTTGTTCGAAATGTTACCCACTTGTAAACGATGTGCCTTACTAGATCAGCTCTAATATTACATACTATCGTTAAGTAGTTATAAACAAAAATGTAACATTTATTTGGCTATGCGTTATCTAAGACACATTATCGATGAAAGATACTGATATATATATAGGTAGGCACTTACTCTCCGTTCATATCACCAAAGTTCATATCCCAGCTAATTAATTAAAGTTAAATATCAAGTTTGAGATTTGAAAGTAATATACAAGCCGAATCAACATGACATCCGACGCCTGTTCTAATCATTGTTGTGTAAAAAATTTTGAGAAATCATGATGCCGGGTTCATACATTTAATGTTTCAGACCATATATTATTTATACATAAGTTTTCGTATAACCCAAGTTTCTTACTTAGCCTTCCTTTTGCGTATAAAATGGTTTGCCCCTTTATTAACTATAAATAGAACACAATGTAGTAACTAAATAACGCCTACAAATCTTTGTAAAGCACTTATATCTTTTTTTTACTGAATTAAGCATTTATGTGTGTTTAAAATGTGTATACATAGTTAAATAATATAAAAATTATGACAACTGTTCCTGCATTGTGTTTTTTTAATATAGCTTTTTAACTGCACAACATACAACTTCTAATAATTTCCTAACACTATGTGGTTTCTAAACGCTAATGTCTATTGATGATTCCTTTTTCTGTAACTATCAACGTATAAATTATAATATTGCCGAATTAATGTTAATCGAGATTGTGGAAAAAAATACAATGCAAATTCAAAATGCAATTTCATAACCTAAGTATTTTTTCGATTTGGTACCAGTTTGTTATGACCTCTTAATTCCAGTCTAGACTAACTGGAATTGGATGTAGTCCTTGTAAATACGAATTTGAAAGATAGCGCGTAAACTGGTTGGAATTAAGACCTCATAATAGGCCCTCTGGTAACTGGAAAGGATGGCGAGACTGGGCTTTCTGAACAGAAAACAGTGTAAATATTACAGAGTTAAACCACAAGTCACTTATCAGCTACAATTATTATATGACTTTATAATGTCGCGTCCATAGCTTAGTGGTTTAAATTGATGACTGAACGAATAGTTCGTCGTTTATTTTAAGTTCAAATTTGCTTAGGTTTTCCACGCTTTTAAATAAATAACTCTGTGTAGCTAATATAACAACTTTTTGCCATTTACTTTGTGATACGCGGATACATAGAGAGATAGATTAATCCATATAATTTATTATATGTTTCGGGTTTTCTCTTTTGTAAAAGACATACTGAGAGATAGATTAATCCATATTTATTATGTTTCTGGTTTTCTCTTTTGTAAAAGACATACTGAGAGATAGATTAATCCATATTTATTATGTTTCGGGTTTTCTCTTTTGTAAAAGACATACTGAGAGATAGATTAATCCATATTTATTATGTTTCGGGTTTTCTCTTTTGTAAAAGACATACTGAGAGATAGATTAATCCATATTTATTATGTTTCGGGTTTTCTCTTTTGGAAAAGACATACTGAGAGATAGATTAATCCATATTTATTATGTTTCGGGTTTTCTCTTTTGTAAAAGACATACTGAGAGATAGATTAATCCATATTTATTATGTTTCGGGTTTTCTCTTTTGTAAAAGACATATTGAGAGATAGATTAATCCATATTTATTATGTTTCGGGTTTTCTCTTTTGTAAAAGACATACTGAGAGATAGATTAATCCATATTTATTATGTTTCGGGTTTTCTCTTTTGTAAAAGACATATTGAGAGATAGATTAATCCATATTTATTATGTTTCGGGTTTTCTCTTTTGTAAAAGACATACTGAGAGATAGATTAATCCATATTTATTATGTTTCGGGTTTTCTCTTTTGTAAAAGACATACTGAGAGATAGATTAATCCATATTTATTATGTTTCGGGTTTTCTCTTTTGTAAAAGACATATTGAGAGATAGATTAATCCATATTTATTATGTTTCTGGTTTTCTCTTTTGTAAAAGACATACTGAGAGATAGATTAATCCATATTTATTATGTTTCTGGTTTTCTCTTTTGTAAAAGACATACTGAGAGATAGATTAATCCATATTTATTATGTTTCGGGTTTTCTCTTTTGTAAAAGACATACTGAGAGATAGATTAATCCATATTTATTATGTTTCGCGTTTTCTCTTTTGTAAAAGACATACTGAGAGATAGATTAATCCATATTTATTATGTTTCGGGTTTTCTCTTTTGTAAAAGACATACTGAGAGATAGATTAATCCATATTTATTATGTTTCGGGTTTTCTCTTTTGTAAAAGACATACTGAGAGATAGATTAATCCATATTTATTATGTTTCGGGTTTTCTCTTTTGTAAAAGACATATTGAGAGATAGATTAATCCATATTTATTATGTTTCGGGTTTTCTCTTTTGTAAAAGACATACTGAGAGATAGATTAATCCATATTTATTATGTTTCGGGTTTTCTCTTTTGTAAAAGACATATTGAGAGATAGATTAATCCATATTTATTATGTTTCGGGTTTTCTCTTTTGTAAAAGACATACTGAGAGATAGATTAATCCATATTTATTATGTTTCGGGTTTTCTCTTTTGTAAAAGACATACTGAGAGATAGATTAATCCATATTTATTATGTTTCGGGTTTTCTCTTTTGTAAAAGACATATTGAGAGATAGATTAATCCATATTTATTATGTTTCTGGTTTTCTCTTTTGTAAAAGACATACTGAGAGATAGATTAATCCATATTTATTATGTTTCTGGTTTTCTCTTTTGTAAAAGACATACTGAGAGATAGATTAATCCATATTTATTATGTTTCGGGTTTTCTCTTTTGTAAAAGACATATTGAGAGATAGATTAATCCATATTTATTATGTTTCGGGTTTTCTCTTTTGTAAAAGACATACTGAGAGATAGATTAATCCATATTTATTATGTTTCGGGTTTTCTCTTTTGTAAAAGACATACTGAGAGATAGATTAATCCATATTTATTATGTTTCGGGTTTTCTCTTTTGTAAAAGACATACTGAGAGATAGATTAATCCATATTTATTATGTTTCGGGTTTTCTCTTTTGTAAAAGACATACTGAGAGATAGATTAATCCATATTTATTATGTTTCGGGTTTTCTCTTTTGTAAAAGACATACTGAGAGATAGATTAATCCATATTTATTATGTTTCGGGTTTTCTCTTTTTTAAAAGACATACTGAGAGATAGATTAATCCATATTTATTATGTTTCGGGTTTTCTCTTTTGTAAAAGACATACTGAGAGATAGATTAATCCATATTTATTATGTTTCGGGTTTTCTCTTTTGTAAAAGACATACTGAGAGATAGATTAATCCATATTTATTATGTTTCTGGTTTTCTCTAAATAGACCGTTCAATCTGATAGAAATGATACTAACAGATGACTGATAGTGATAGATATTATAAGGAGTAATTTAAGAAATTTCTTTTAAGCTCCTTAGAAAAATGAGAACGTTTCAATGTATATTTTTTTCTAAAAGAGTAAGGTAAGGATACGCTGTGTACGTAATTTTATACTGAAAATACAAGTAGTAGGGTTTCTTCATTCAACGTGCTGTAAGTTTTTTCTCGAAAACATAAATAGCCTGTTCTCCCCCGCAAGTCTGGACCGCACAATGTTTCAACATTATTATGATTTCGTAGTGGTATAACCACCAAAACAAATCCGTAAAAATTCCGTAGGGCGTAGACTCAACACCAAACAATGAGGGCTTTTAAATAGAAATTCAGCGGTGAAATGGTTTGTGTAACAGGAGTTTGCAAGAGTCCGTCATATATAAACGGGTTGTTGCCGGGAAACTTTATATACGTTTTTGTTTTATAACGCGTTTTATGCGATCGCTAATTTAATACGTGTTAAATTTTAAATGCTCAAAATTCGGTATAAAACTTGAACTTGAAAAATTTGACTTGAAATAAATTAACTATGGTAAGTAGGTATCTATCACAGATCGCGTCAGCAAAAAGCTTTACTTATACCCAAGTCGATGATGATAAGAGAGCTTGATGACTTTCGTCGATGCTGCGTGCCATTCGGATATAGGAGCAATAATGAACAGCGAAGATTTTCTTTATTGGGGTCGCGTTTAACAATGCTTTACATAAGGACATCAAATAATAAGCTTTAGCGTTTTAACCACAGCGTCCATGATGGGTAACTGCTCTGTTTGGCGGAATAACGTCTTCAACTAATTAATTTTCATCTATATTTCAATCTCACTGCATCTGACAAATGCTTGTATTTTATATTGATTTGCATGTGTATATAATTTATCCATTAATTATCATTTTTTTAGTTCACCAATCATGATGTCACCGTCATCACAAAGGTACTAACAACCTAACTACTACTATATTCAACTATTAACAATTAAGAAATTTGGATTTTATATAAAGTTGGTTTTGGTCGTGTGCGTGTGTGTGTGTGTGTGTTTTGTATATTATAATTTTAAACTGGCCACAAAGTGACTTATCAATTATTGACTAAAATATCCTGTTTCATAAATAATGTTTTCGCTGTGCAAACGCTGTGTTTTTGTGCGATGCCGACTGCTGTTAGTGGTTTTGATGAGCAGTGTGTGATACGGTGGGGAATTTTGCTGTGCAGAAGAAGGGTGGTAATGTGAAGACTATCCCGCCGTACAAGCCGGTGACCCACGATAGTCAGTCAAGTGACTCGAGCGGTGAGAAAGAGGGTGAACCCTCACCTATGACAAGTGGAAGCGTCACGCCCACACACGCCGGCAAATCCAAAGGAGTGAGTGCTTTACCTATGTCATACGTTCATCTATTGTCTTTTTTTACACTACAACTAGTTACTAGATTGTAATGTTTAATGACGATAATTGACTTTTGACTACATTATCGTATATATGTTTGTTTAGACGAATATACGTAGCAATGAATAGAGCAACAACGTTCTTGCTGAGAATATTGATGTCACTTGCGATTGGTGTTTTAGAAATATTTGTTGTTTTTTTTGGTACAATAACGGTGTACGTTTACAGCCGGGACGCAAATCTTCGCACACTACGAGTACAGTCGTGTCCGGTTCAGGAAAAAACACGCCGACGACCTCGAAGGCTGCCACCAACACTACTCAACCCATGGGTGAGGTTATTTCAATTGTCTGCCATAATCTATTGTCCATAATCTCGAATAAACAAAATTGGATGTGTTATTCCTAATAATAATCTCTTTTTTAATTGTGTAATAATGTCATACCAATTTATTGTCTATACGCGATATAATAAAAGATAATTAAAAACGGTAATCCCAAATCTCTCCGCTTTATCAAAGTGATAAAACTTGTCGTTACTTGAAATATTTCAATTTGGACATTTCCTATATCTATGTTTTAAACCTATAATTAGCCAAGTGTGGTCTCGTAATCACATCGGACTAATAGTAATATAAATAAGGGTTTTTTTAACTTTTATAAATAATATCTGGGTCACAAACACACAGCGCCCTCTAGTTCCAATCTAAGCAACTGAATGCGTATGGTATGGAAACTAGATAACGAATTATTAATACATATATACATGTATCTTTTATGAATACACACTTATAATACATAGAAAAACACCCAGACGCCATAGCGGTGCGTGGGGATCGAACCCGCCAACCTCGATTCTGCAGTCGATTATTTTATCAATGCACCACGAGGCCCAATTTATGCCTTTCTTTTTAATTATTATTTTACTATTATAACGCTAAGATTAATTTAATAATTGTGGTTGCGATCGGCAGATGTTGTTGATCCGGTTGAGAAATCGCCGGTGAGCCGTAAACACAAAACATCAGACAAAAGTGCGTTAAATGTTTTAGAGGATGTTGTGGCATGTTTTGTAGTTGTTATATAAAACAATGTGTTATATAGATTGATGTTATCAGAACACTAGCGTCTCATGTATCACCGAAGTAAGATTTATTGAATATAGGCTTCTCATGATACACGGAATCGAAATAAAATAAAAAATATTATGACTTAAAATTTTCTCGGAACTATTCATTCATATTGACCTAGTAGATGAAATTCGTATTTGGATCATCAAAGAATATTCATTTTGTGTATATAAATTAGATTTATTGAACAATTAGTCTACGAGGTTTGAGACTGAAAAAAAAAGATTTTTTTTGACAAGATTATAAATCTTACTGCGGATAATTAAATTTTTGTTTTTTTTTCTCACGTAGTTAATTGTCGGTGTTTGGAGTCGATGTATATTCGTTTTGGGGTAGATCGTTTGTTAAAAGGTTTTCGTTTTATTTTCATTGAGAAATTGTGATTGGATTTAATAATATAGTTTAAATAGTATATTTAGTGTGTTTACTATAAGAGACTATCGCCCGAATACTGAACCGCCACTCAAATCTGACAATCAATAAAGTGCTACTTACTGGCTCAAATTTCATGCATTCTGTCTAATGTGACAGCTACCTAAACGCTTAAGTAGCGCTTATATACTTGAGTGGCGGTTCAGTATTCGGCCATAGGAGTGATAATCAATCATGTAACATCCAAACCGCCTACCGAAAATGATAATGGTATTTGAAATGGAATTTCAATATATTGAAATTATTTAATTCCTCTATACTATTAATATTCATTCTATATATTATAACGTCACCAAAAATTAGGCAAAGAGAACGGATCGCCATAAAGCACGATTCACTAGCTTCTTTGACTTTCATGACTGTTGTCATACACGCGCGTCGATTTTTCATGCGCCTTGACATATAAATATATAGTTTGCATGTTTATTTAAGAAACACATTGGCAACATAAACAGATCTTATATTTGCTGGTTTTTCAGTAATTTGGGGGTGATTGTCCCGGTTTATTTTTAGTATGATCCGATGAAAAGTTTGTAGTTATTTTTTCAATTGTACGTGTAATTTTGCAAATATATGTGTTGCTTATGTGCTGTAGTAACTAACTAGTTGTAGTTCTCCAATAGCGTGGGTTCTACTGCAGCAGTGTTTTATATGCAAAAAGGTATTATCTGAAATTCCAGTGATTGTTGGTTATTCACATTAAGGAACGAATGTAGAGTGAATGCGTGCTCTATAAAATATTTGAAGAATAATGACTCTTGCGGAATAAAAAATAATGAGTTGGAAGAGGAAGGTGGCGATGTGGTGATCGAAGTCTGAAGATAACACATAAACTTTCACTTCATATACATGAAGTGAAAGTTTGTGTGTGTGTGACCCGAAATTGAACTGACTAGAGTAAATTATTCTTTAAAACTTATCCTTAAAAAGGGCGTCTGAAAATAATGAGAATGCGTGTTGAGTTACATGAATGTCGATGGAAATAAGTCAGTGTCGTAGTTGGTGGAAGGCAATTCTCTGCCTAACCACACGGGGTACAAACGTGAGTATAAATCTATGTAGCAAATATTTTCTTCTATTTTTAGCCTTGTTATGAACTGATTAAATGAAAAAAATACATATTTATTTCTCAGATTTTCGCGAATCAAACTCATAATATTAAAACTTTTCAGGATTATATCGCGTTTATTATTACTTATTTTTTTTACAAAACGTTGGGAAATAAATAAATATAAATAATAAATAAACGCTATATAATCCTGAAAAGTTGTTTTATTGTTATAAAAAAAAAATGTCAAATATTGAATATATGGGGACTAGTAAAGAGTGACATATTGCAGGTGGTAAAATGCATCATTCGGCAGAGAAAAAGAAGCCCTCACCATCGCGTCGAGGGTCTTCGACTGGTGAAGGTGGCTCTGGTAGCAAGACCAACACTCCTGCCCCATCGCCGCAACACACCACTAACACCGAAACTGCTCAAACACAGCCACAGCCCACAAAAGGTAAATTTACAAACAAACATAATATTCGTATTACTTTGATATATTACGTGTGCAACTTTAGATGTTAGTTTGAGCTATCTCAAATTTAACTCCTTGAAACCGATTAATTGGAATAATTTGAGTTTATTTTCATCGACCGATATGGTATACATGAAGTGCTCAAATGAGCCCAATATTTAATGTTAATAACAACTAAGAATTATTTTCCAAACTTGAAGTTTTCCCATCTATTTAATGTTAAAACTGTTCGGGTGCCTACATGATCCAAATTTATTTTTTGACTGAATAATAATAATATCTTAGTCACAATACACACAACGTCCTCTAGTTCGAAGCTAAGTGCTTGTGTTATGGAAACCAGATAATAAAGGAGATATTTTTCTTTTGTAAATACATACATCGACCTCGATTCCAACGCAATCAGTTGTTTTGCAAATTCCAATGCACCACAAATATTTTATTTAGTTGGCAAAATATGTTCAAAATTTAATAATTGTAAATGCACACCTGAATAAGAGTTATGGTCTCAAAACAATATCATATACTTGACATTCTGTTTGATTTGCATTGCTTTTATTTATTAATATCATCATGTTGACCAATATTGGTGAAGCTTCATCGTATTGTATTTATCAAAAGAAATTATTATAATAGGATGTTAATATACATAGAAATTCTTCTAATACTATAATTATAATATTATTTCTTAATGATAATAACGATTTTCTAATTCAACAGCAGCGTCTGGCAGCTCAACGCCTAGTACTTCCAAGGTGAGCCCGCCGGCGGTGTCCCCGAGTAACAGCAAACCTGTTGAAAATGTAGGAGTCATCAGCTCAGTGGCTTCAGCAACTGCTGCCAGCGTGACCACCATAGCTACAGTACCTGTCACTAGGTACGATATTTGCACAACTTATTTTTTGCCGATTAATGAAGCGTTTGAAATCAGTATATGGCGGTAAAACTTACTAGTTGTTGCTAAAAATAGTGTTGCAGCAAAGCGAATGAATGAAAAAACTCTTGAATGAACAAAATTGGCACGATTGTTTAGCTTGGGAATAATTAGTCTATCGTAGTTCGGAAACTTGTAAGATTGTCCCATTTTCAATACGTCACGTAATTGAAACTATAGATGTATAAAATATAACAATTATAGGTAGGTAATAAAAAAAAAATCATCGTTTATTACATATTTTTTGTTATATTCATCTTCTGATGGAAAATTTTCACCAAAATGACATTTTTAAGACTAAAATTTTTGTACAGTTTTTAAAAATTTTGAGAACAAAATTTAATTTTTAATTTAATTATTTACATAAAGTTTTAGAAACTTTATAAAGTACTAGCTGACCCGGCGAACTCTGTTTCGCATCAAAAGTAATAACTGCTGCCCCGCTATGTTAATACTGCAATATCTTCGACAAATTTGAAGTCGATAGCAGCTATAGGTTAAAAATGGGAATTTTCCATTGTTAACACCCCCGCAACCCCCCTTGTGGGTGGAATTTCGTAAAATCCGTTCTTAGCTGACCTCTACTCGGCGTAAGGAATAATCCTACCAAATTTCAAGTCGCTACGCCTTATGGTTCCAGAGATATCGTGATGAGTCAATATATAGGTGGAAATCTGTTATATATATATATATATAAGATAGATTTAAAAATATTGTTGGTGAATCAAATTATTTATTAAATTGAGTAGTATAAGTTTTAGAGTGTTTTGTATAATTTGAGATGATTAACTATTTCACTCATTGTTCATTCATCTGATTGAATAAGAACTGAATGCATCACTTTTAATTTAAATTTGGCAACATTATTTTACAAAGTGGCATTAACTACTGTCAGCTAGCTTTATCTAATTAAAAATACAACTATAGTTAGAAATCTTTAAAGAAATATACATAAACAAAAATGATTATAGAACTCGTATTTTTACCAGTCACAAACTAAATCAGTGGGAGGGGGGAGGAAGTGTGCACGTATACGTTCATTACGAACGATGCTGTGCTATCCTATAATCGAGTATCAATGCTATAATATACTCAAGCGACTAAGTTATTCTTCTAGAATGAATGTTCTGTAGCAATTGAGTGTAAACTATTGAGCTGCCGCGAACTCTGCTGTAAACTGCTGCTGTTTTTTTATAGTAAAGGTCTTCATTAACTAGCGTAACCTGTAGAAATGTTTTAAGTTTGAATATTACTATTAATTCGAGCTGTTGCCTATTTTGTACCGTAGACATTTCTTAAAAATATTTAAAAGAATGGTATTAATATAACATTTTTGTTTATTTAGTGGTGCAATAACAACTTCAGTAGTACAAGCGCCAACGCCGAAGCCCGTGTATCAAGAGTCTGTGATCACCAATACTGAATCAATGGAAACTAAACAGACGAAGAAGAGGAAGGCGGTAAACGCTGCGAATGCTGCTGCAGAGTTTAACAACATGGCTGCCACAACTCCGGTGACGGTAACGAATGACTTAATAGTTATTTCTTATAACTAATTGTACTAGGAAGTGTAGTGCCACTCTATTTTAATATAATATTCTCATTTTAATACAATATTCTCATTTTAATACAATCACAAGATTTGATCTGATGGACCTATCTCATATAAATAACTGATACACTCAAAAGAATGACTTGCAAAGTTAAGGTAACTGATAAATAATAAAATTGTGCCTGTGATATACGGCAATAGATTTGGTAACATGGGACTTGAAATTTAGTAAGGTTTTATCTGCCATATATATACACCAAAAAGGTGCGCTAGAAGCCTTTAATTAATGTTTTTTTTCACCATGATGCAATAGTTCATAAAATTATTGTCTCTCTTTTTTCATAGATCACGGAAACCCCAGTTCAAACTCCTAGCACTTGGGAGAGTGGGAATACGAATCCCCCGCACGATACTCATATTGAAGCCGCTGATAAAGTTATTAAAAAGGTGTGATAGAGTTTGAGATTGTATTAATTTTTTAAATTTTGTTTTACTTATTAAATGATATTTTTGGTTTTGAATTTTAAGAATTTTTTTGGCAAATGTATATATATCATAATAGCTAAGTACAATTATATATATGACATACATACATATGGATTTGGGACAAGACCCTTGCGGGATAGTCAGAGACAACAGAACGCCATAAGGCACGATACTTACGTCACTCCTTCCTTCGGTTTTCATAACTGTTGTTATACAATCTATATTACATGTATTATTTATTTTCACAGGCAAAGACGGAGAATCCAGAGCCAGTAGTGTCGGTTCCGACGTCACATTTTGCGAGCGTGAGCGCGGCCCCCCCGCCCCCACCGCCGCCTCCGCACACACACAGCCCCGCGTCGCTTCCCAGTCCGAGGTAAACATAACTTCACGCCTTTTGTTACCCGAAGGTGTAGGCAGCGGCTGTTAAGCCTCGTCTCGCCGTTATGTTTACGTCCCAAATGGAATAGGTGGCGAACCTATTGCCATACCGGGCACAAAGTTTGTCAGTCATCGATATTTATCACACATAACTTCCGAAAACAATTTCGAAAAGTCATTGGTGTGAGCCAGTGTCTGGAATCGAACCCGTACCTCTGGATCAGAAGCCGTGTGCTCGACCACTGCGCCACCGAGACTTATATTTGCAAATTAACCTAAATTAGGCACAGAAAAATGTATGATGTGGCAACGGTAATAGTACTAGCAATTAAACAGTTTTTGACATGTTCAAATTAATTTCATAATTAGTAAATTTCATAGGGGTACGCGCAGCCTCCTGTCTTAATGGACAACAGCATTCTACCTTCTATGCAGAAGTTGGGTGTTATATCCCCATCAAGGGAAAACATATATTCTCATGTTACTGGGTGTACTTTTATTTGTCATACTCGTAAGTAAATATTAACAGAAAAGAAAATGCTAATGACGTAGCCTTCGCTGTGTCTTTAAACTCAGTTGGGGACGTAAAAATCTTTATCAGAGTTGCACGAGTTTTTGATGCGAAATATCTATAGGCAAGAGTAAACCTGAATGTTGGCGTGGCGATGCAGACCATGGCGACCCATCGCCACTCTATACCTACAATATGACGGAATATATATACTTTACGTAGGCTATAGGTAACAGCGTGTTATTGTATTGTATATTAAATAAAGTGTCATGATTTACTGTATAAAATTCACAATATTGTATTCTCTTATCACGACATCGATGTTTTCACATCTGCCAGGCCTCCCGTGACGGCTCACATTTTTTTTTCAGTCGAGTGAAGAATTTAGTTTTCGGTTCAGTTTTAACATGAATAAACATACTGCATGTCTTTATCTCAATTTTTCCAAATTTCCAAATAATAATACCTCGATACTGATATATATTTGTTTCTATAGACACCCACCAAGCCCTATGCCCGGCCCAAGCGGAATGAATCAAGTGTCTAACATTCGTTCACCATCTCAGCAGCAGGTAACTAAACTCTTGGACATTACTTTCATCCTCTAGAACACATTTCCTAATGCTTGGCAGACCAACGAAGTTTTTTTTTATAGAAGCAAAGTGTAGATTTTGAATTAAGATATTAACATGATTTTTCACTAATACACGCGTTGTAGGTACGACATTAACATAAAATTAATAATTTTTTGTTCTTTAACTTGATTTTTTTTCCACAACACATGGCAACCGCAAATTTATTTACAATCGCATTTGCACACCTTTTTGCATTTCCAAGGTAATATTAAAAAAAGTCAACTAGTTAACTACTACTATTCAACTAGTCAACTAGTCAAGTTATGTTGTTGGATATTAAATTTGCGAAAATTTCTAGTTGCGCGCGTGTGTTATTTTTTTTTAATGAATATCTTACTCTTTTATTTATTTTATTTGGAAACTAAACAGTGATAAATATAACGATGACTAAAATAAAATACATTACAAAACACCATTCAACAGTTTTCGCATTTAAGAACTTGGGGATAAGTTATAAATTATCAAGAAATTTGAGAGAATATTGAGGTTTTTTATGAGATAGGAGGGCTAACGGGCAAGCGTGTCACCTGATGGTAAGCAACCTGCGCTGCCCATGGACACCAGCAGCACATATAGTGTTACTGTTCCGTTGCCGACCTTTAAGGGAGTAGCATAGGAAAGAATGGGAAAGGGGAAGGGGACCTCCGGGTACCTGTCTCACCAAACGAAACGCGGCATGAGCCACTTTACGTCGATCTTCTGAGAGACCGTAGTATTTCACCGGTCGAGCCGGCCCATTCATGCAGCCGTTCAATAGTTTTATAATATTATAGCTACATACATGTGCTTACAGCGGGGTGGTGGCATCATGAGATCGTTGTGTGCGCGTGTGGCGATGATCGTTTATTAAAAACTGTCTCTATATTGGGTCAACACCTAAAAACACGGACTTGCACGATATATATTTTTTATTGTTGTTATGTTTCAAATTGAATTGGATTAATAATAAGTGCCTACGCCTACTTTAACGTTATAATATGAAAAAATCGCTTCGCTTCATAACAAACTTTTTCAATTATTCAAATCAGAACACGTTGATTTTGTGCTTCTACCAAATTTCGAGTTTCTACCATGTGTGATTATGATAACTAACTCGAACTCCCTTTCTTGGTAACATCTCATTTCTTTTCGTACCTAGAGTACGAAAAGAAATGAAATTGGTAGAGTCTGTGTCAACATGTCATTCTTCGAACTATCAATGTTGTCAAAAGTTTTGGCTTTTTATTATTAATTTTACTCGGCAATATTAGTCTCTGAATAAAATTTGTTAACTTATCTTGACAATGATAGCTGAATAAATGGCTGGTGAATGAGTCAAGCTCGCTCAAGATTACACTTGACTTTTTGGCTTTTGCATTTCTAACTTACGCATTTTTATATTTTTCACGACGACTGTTTCAAGATTATAGTCAGAAACCACTCATTGGCACATGATCATGATGATGGCGTCTAATTTTTCTTAAAACATTACACACGAAAGACACTTTTTTGTGTAAAGTATTAGAATTAATATAATATTTGCACAGTCATATCAAAATTTTACAGTTAGGCAACTGTAAAATTTTTATCAGTGATATATAGGAAAATGATTTGATCTTTAAACAGCATTATAGTCCTCGAAATATAGATAGCATTCGTTGGGGTTTACTTAACATTTTGAACATGGAAAGTGATATGTCTGCATGTGGAACTTGATTTCATATTGATAAAAACAGTAACAAACATTGCAACTTTTGACTCTTACCCGACTTAATATTTAGACTTATTAATTTTATAGTCCCAAATATAAATATTCGAAGAAACCATATGTATCTTTAAAGCAACGCTATCAGGGCTGCATTAAGTTCTTGGCTTGGGTGATGATGTGGTTAAATGCCTTTTCATATTGAAAGTGCTACCTTGTGTATTCCTTCGTATGAAATAAAAAAAAAGATTTAAAAACCCCAAATTTAATTCGACATAATATTATAATAAAGCATCTGTTGTTTCTCACCAAATTACCTTAAAAAATTTTGATTTGAAACAAATCAAAAATTTTTAAGGTCAATAACTGTTATTTATTAGTGTTTATATAAAACATCTTTAACCGGATACTCAAATCAGTTCTAACGATCGTTGTTTTAATCTGAAGCTCTATGAGAGAGAACAGCATGCGATGCAGTAGGTCTGACTCTGCTTACTAATATACTATACCGTGGGCTGTGTAGGTGAAAACCGAGCGCGACGGGCACACCTCACTGCTGGTCTCTGTGCCGTTAGCATCGACAAGCCACTGCCTCAATCTCACGGCTCACCCACAGGTTCATAATTCGAATGTTGGAAGTACAACTGTCTCTCACTAAAAATCGGTATACCAAACCTGGAAGGTTGACCGGTCAATCTGCCAATATTAACTAGTAATGATACTCGGTCTGTAAGTTATTTGCAAAACATGTTATGACTTTGTAACTGAAGATGTATATTGGTGGCTAATTACCCTCCTTTATTGAGAATCTAAGAAACAAAATCTTCAAGTTCACCAAAGTGTGTATGAGTGCCACATCAGCTGCTTTACGACACCTGGAGTGATTTGACGCACGATAAGGGAAGCCAAACTTTACAGACGACCTTGAAAAGAAGTTATCCTCAAAGATAGTGGTCAGAAGAATCTGGTGCGTCTACTGACATCAGCTGGGCGATATCAATAATATTCTTTGCTAATATTTTAAGTTATTTCTTCAACTATCAGGTCGTCCACGGTTATATAACTAAAAAGAAGTTGAATCTTACCCAAATACTGGCCTTCATTACCCACACTCCCCAGGAAAACCATTGATGAAGTCACAGTATGCGGTTCATCATGCCAGTTTAACTATGCATAACACATTTTTTTTATTATCACCAAATTATGATTACTAGTTATCTGACTGCAGCTCCGTTCACGTGGCCTGATTTTTCAGATTTCAACAGAACAAAGTTAATTTCAGACAAGGAAAAGCCCGTAAAAACGATGGACTAAATAGAGAAATTGATAAATATCACATAAAAGTATATGCGGGAGCTATTTCGCGATACCTATAGAACCAAAAATCTTAAAGAGTTACTTTTGCTTCTGTTCTAACAAAGTACTTATTGGTTTTTATCCTTTATCAGCAGAGTACGAACATTGCCCTTTTAAAATTTTGTAATAATCACTATTAATAATATGAATCGCTTACATTATTTCTAATCTATATATTTTGAAATAACAGCGAGACCGAGCGATATTGACCGAGACAGTTGTGCGTTTAACTACGTATATAACTATTAGCTTTGTTTATTAACTTTACTAACAACCACACAGCATATAGATTGCTTGGTGATTACGACATCCAGAGAGGTATGCAGTTCTAAGCCTGGCTTGTACTTAACTTTGTTGTTGAATCGCTTATTGGTCACCTGCAATTAATAAAACTTTATATTTTAACCTTGCATGATTTGTGTTATATTTATATATAATAAATGTGGTCTTCAATGTTTCGATGTCAAATGTAAAACATTACTCATTACATTGCAATTAATTAATTAAAGTTCTCAAATTAGGATTTACAGGGCTACTTAATACCGGGCTACATGGTGTATTTTTTATACATCTACTGTTTTGTCAGTCAGTCAGAACATTCACAAATAGGTCAGCACTTAATCATACTAATCTTCTTCTATTTCACAATTTATCGAAACAAAGACATTTAGGCCTGAGTTCACCAACTATAACATAACCTTTTACCTAAACACTACATTAAAAGTAATCACATGTTTAAAGTTATCGCTGTTCACCATAAATGAAATGCAGACCCTTATCCAATCAGTCGTAGAATGAATTTATAGTAAAAGAATGAGTAGTAGTACTACTTTTAAAAATGGCGAGCGACGACTCGAAAGTGTTAAAATTATATTGTTATACTGCAAAATGTGATCAGTGCTATGGCAATTTAGACGTTTATGCTAAACGTCTGTGTCATTCATAAGCATTATGTTTTATTCTAAAATGCAATTTTATTACGCGCTGTAATTTGATTTGTGATAATTTTGCTGATAATATTTTAACAAATAATGCAAGCGTACTCTAAATTATTCGGTATATTTTGCTTTCTCGTCATATTCTTTGAAATAATTTCGCCGTATTTGGAACAAACGGGGTGCCCGTATAATTCGCTTAACTCATCAAAATCGTCTAAAACATTATTTTCTTCTAAAATATACTTTATAGCGTCTTACATTTTATTTTATTTACTGTATTAATTAAATGTCACGTTAGTTTTCTATGACTGTTGGTTAAACTAAGCTGATGACGCTGTTTAACATAAAAATCAATTACAGGACTTAATCAATGGTTTGTGCAAGGTGAACAGCAAAATATTGCTAACCAGCCGTTTAAGGTTTAAGCTGTTTAAAATTTAACCAGCTATTGGAGGACACAGGCCTTAGTTGTTTAAGTTAATAACAATAATACTGAGATGATCTTTGTATCAACTTGGTTAATGTTAAGACTAAGATAATTGAGGAATATATTAACAACGCAGTTGTTATTAGGTAATTTAATTAAATGCTAGTTTGTCATGAGTCTTGCATGATCCTGAAATCCAAAAATTATATTGTATTATGAATGTTTGTTATTATGTGTATCTCAACAATTCGGCATTAACACACAGCGATTCGGTAATTTATTTTGAGTGTAAGATAACTTTCGTGCCATTTATTTCCATAATTATGATTAAATTGTGTTTGTGCCACAATTAGCAAACGGTTTTTAGTATCAGAATAAAATATTCGTTTGATCTGATCTCGCAATAATATCTCTAACAAGTTTTTCTCCTTCCTTTATAAGTAGTAAACATTCTAGCTTACGTTAGTTACCTTCCAGTTCCAACATTAGATTATAGCCATCAAGGGATCAAGTTCAGAAGTCATTCCGAACTAGAACCATTCATAGGCAATGTGGGCTTACGTCTCCAATTTTTGAGCTTCATCGTCACAGACTTCATGTGGCATGTGTTTTAAAATTACCCACATAATTATAAAAGTTGGGCTAACTCATACTAAAGAATTCATGAAATTGAACAGCTATGAAGATCTGTTCAATTTCATGAATTCTTTAGTATGAGTTAGCCCAACTTGTTAAATAATACCTCGAACATTAGCTTTCGAAGAATAATTGTTATTCCTTGATATTGTCGATCCTTTCAGGCTTTCCTAAGTCAAAAATACATATTTACTAAGTTTTTATGCACACCTTCAGTTGGTACATCAATCCTATTCCCCTCTTCACTTCACTTGGATAAGTTCTTGAGATTTTTCTATATCTGTGATGCTTATACGCACAAGTTACTAGCGAAGTCGACCAAAGCTACTTCTCCACGTTATCGTATTCGGGTAACTTCGATCAGTTTCGTGCTTAGCGTATATTAATGTAGTAGTTAGTATCTTTGTGTATAATGTATGTTAAATGGACCTGTACTTACTCTCAAGTTTTCTCTTTTGAATAGTTGCCGATACAAAATGAGTTGCCAGGCCCTTCTCCACACATCTTTCATCAACCACCGAAACAGGTAAGTTCTGAGTTTACAGTTGTTTTAGCGAGGCACAATTTTATAATCAACATTTTTATATTATTTCCCTGAGGTATAAATCCTATTAATATTATAAAGGCGAAAGTTTGTATGTATGGATGTTTGTTACTCTTTCACGTAAAAACTACTGAATGGATTTGAATGAAACTTTACCACAATATAGCTTATACATCAGAATAACACATAGGCTACAATTTTTGAGGTTATTTTTGAGGTTTTTTTTGAGGCTAATGTGAGGTCGTAAAAAAAACACATTTTTTGCGCTTACATTGCAAACGCTGACTGAATCCTACAAGATAGATCAAAACAATTTACTACAGTATTGTACAACTTAAAAAGGTCTACAAAAAAATCCGTGATGGTATATGTTTATCTCTTAGGAATAACCCACAATAACCATTTTTTATCCTTTACTTTGTACGAGAAATAATGGCTTATTTACGAAGCGATTTTAAGCAATACAGTATTAATCCTTATCCAATTAAGTATCTTAAATACATTGTGCATTTAATAAAGATCAATATGGCTTTTTACAGCATGTAAATTAAATAAATATTTTCGAAGATATCACAGATTTAAAATGCAGAGTCATAGCAATTTCGGCGATAAATACCGTTTCGGTGATAAATACCGGCAGCGGTGCCAGGCGAACGGGGCGTGGGGGGAGCGGGGTAGGTGCGGTGGGGAAGAAGTGGCTCATCGCTGAGTGCGCGACCCGAACGCGGGCAGACGTCGTTGACGGTTGTGTCCGTTTTGCGAATTTTCAAGGCAAAATTCTTCTGTCACAGTGTTTGTCCTCGAACTCCTCCAAAACGGCTAGACCGATTTTAATGAAATTTGGTATACATATTCGTTAGGTCTGCGAATAGGTTTTTATCTATTTTTCATCCCCCTAAATCACAAGGGTAACCCACCCCTCAATATTTTTTTTTAATTTTTCGACATTTTTCTGTTTCTTTTTTTTTATAAAACGGGATAAAAAAATACATACAACCCTAAATTTTCAACCCCCTACAATCAACCCCTATTTTTTAAACTTTATTTTTTGGCAAGACGAAGTTTGCCGGGTCAGCTAGTTAATTATAATCCACCTCTTTCGATAGGAGGTGAATATTCGAATTTTCTTAACATTGTTATTTTTGTGATTTTTACTGTTAAATTTTTTGTTACCCAGATCAAATAAATAAACTTTGATTACACATACTAGGAGGACAATTAGTTATGGCAGTTTATATATCAGATCACATGTTTTCATTCATAAATTACTTAACGCCCAATTCCTTTTTTTTTTTAAATAATTAACGACCTGGTTGCTAGGACCTTTAAGTCGAGTCTTATTATTTTATAATTAACATCATCATTCTTAACCTAAACTAATCTTAAACTAACCTAGCCTAACCCTAAAGCTTAACCTAACCTAATCTAATCATCCATAAAGTCGTGGCACTTTATGCATGATGTTCCGAGGGACTCACTCGGAGGGAGTTCTGACGACAATGTAGAAGAGCACACTAAACACGATACCTACACCATATCCCACATTTGCACTCATATACGAACACTTATTAAATAAAACGCCACGAATTTTATTCAATAATATCCATTGAAACACAAATCTGAGAAAATAATGCAAATAGCGGACATGTCTCCTCCACAGTACCGCCAAAACTCCACGCCCAATTCCTTGCGGGGTAGGTAACAGAACATATTTTCATTTCTTAAGAATTTTTACTTCACAACAATCCGCTATCCTATTTTGCTAGCAAATTCTAGCTGGAGCAGTGCAAATCCAACTCCCCTCGTCATTTAAAGAACGATGATAATATGTATAATAAAAAAAATCAAAATCGGTCCGCAGTTAAAAAAACATTAATGAAACATGGAATTACCTCCTGTTATAAAGTGGCTTAAAAAACCTAAAGAAAAGACAACTTTCGAATCACTTGGACTATATTATTAAAACACTACACCGCTTGCAAACAAAAAGCATCTTGACATCGAAAAATATAAACAGATAGGGTGTGAATAAAGAGTGTAAAGAATTTCTTACACAAAGGACATGCATTTACGAATGCATTCGACTGTTACAGAAAGTTGTGCAAGTCCAATTTCTCTATTGTTATTTATACTTTGACAACTGTACGGGTTTGAAGTCGGCACATTGAGAACTAGCTATCCCGGTGAACATTGTATCGCTTCTGCATTAATAAATAATAACAGAATTGATTATAGTTAAAAATTAAAGCTTTTGGTGAACTAACTGTAAGATCAAATAAAAGATAAGTTATTGAGTTGTTGCAGACTTTTTTTGCACAATTTCAAGGGCAATTAAGGCAGGCAATTAAGGTACATGATTTTTGCTAAGTCTATAACGTTTACTCTGAGCACGCAACGGATAGCCTGGATCTAGAAGCCTTCCGAAATTAGTTCTTAGTAAATTAACTCTTCAAATTGTACAGTATAAGACCTTATTTAGATTAGCAAGTTCAGCTAAACAAAATTTTGGAGGTTAAAAATAAATATCTATATACAATCTATGCACTTATAATTCGGATATTATAAAAACACTGGCATGTATTGGCATTAAGTAAACTCGACAAAACAACAAACAAACATAACTGTTATTTACTTAAAACGAACCGTTTCTTGGAAAAATATTGAGCGTGTGTCTCACCCTAGCGAAGTTGAATGTTGCTATCTTGTACCTGAACGCACCCCTCGTCTACCTGCCTCTGCCACATGTTCCCTACTTGGACCTCAGCTTTAGTATCTATTTTGCTTTGGGCCCATTCAGTTTTAAAACGTTACCGGTCGTACAGACATCTGCCGTGCGATAATCGTAGTGCATACGCGGGTCTATATATTCAAATTACATTTTTTACTCTTATAATGGTGAGCTAGTTTTAATATTACTTGCAGAATTTGATTGTCGTCTTGAGAAAACTCTTAATAGTTGAGTCATTTTTATATTTATATATATATTTATTATTTTATTTATATATATCCAGCAGTGGACTGCAATAGGCTAATGATGATGATGATACTAGAAATGATAGATAACATATTGAATGTACGATGAAATATTCAAGGAAAATATAAACTATTTTATGTTAATTAATATTTACTAGTTATTTCAAGTTTAATAAATACATTATTAAACTTAAAACTAATCAGCACACACTGTCGTGTGTCACAAATATGTTATTCGTAATCTATAACATTTTTATTTTTATTATCAATGTTTTTATATGTTCATAACTATTATTGTTATTGGTTTGCTTTATGTTTTGTGTATAATTTTAAATGTACTGTGTGCTTTATTTATTAAAGTATACATTTCTCTGTAGCTATGAATACGAATTGCAATTTTTAAGTTGAATTAATTAGATTCAGTGCAAGTTTTATCAAAACAGCAAAGTAATACGTTCATAATTATGTGTAATGATTGCGTGATTAGTACAAATTGCAAATAAATTGATATCTATATATATATAAGAGATTTCCACCTATATATTGACTCATCACGATATCTCTGGAACCATAAGGCGTAGCGACTTGAAATTTGGTAGGATTATTCCTTTCGCCGAGTAGAGGTCAGCTAAGAACGGATTTTACGAAATTCCACCCACAAGGGGGGTTGCGGGGGTGTTAACAATGGAAAATTCCCATTTTTAACCTATAGCTGCTATCGACTTCAAATTTGTCGAAGATATTGCAGTATTAACATAGCGGGGCAGTAGTTATTACTTTTGATGCGAAACAGAGTTCGCCGGGTCAGCTAGTATGTACATATATGCATAAAGATAAATTATTCTAGAACCTTCCTATGACACTAACACAAGTTTATAGCTTATTTATATAACTTTTAGTATTAATCTTTGACAGAACAATTTTTTTCGAGGCAGCTAGTATTTCGCTACTATTTATTATTAAATTCGGCGAAATATTGCAAACGTTTTACCTACACCTTTTTAGTAGAGAAAGAGTGATGTTATCAAAAAAAAAGCGGTACATTAAACATCTCACCACGTTTAAGGTATTGCTAAGTTTGAGTATTGGCAATTTTGAATCTGTATCAAGTCCCACAAAAAATAAATATAACCACCGTTTTTATGATTTGTTGTTGTTATTTTCAGACTACTATGGATGCTGGCATCACAGGTCATCCAACACACGCATTGCCCAGCCGTTCGTGGGGTGGACTCAACGTGGCCTACGAGATGCAACAGGAGCCTAAACCTAGGCAAGTATTATTTAAATTACTTTATAGCTTTGCGAAAACACAACACGAGGGGGACAACCTTTCTCATCTTAGTAACTACTAGTTTTTGCCAGCGGCTTTATATGCATTTGAATGAATACGTGTCTTTAATTTATTGTTATCATATCCAGTTTTAATATCGGCGTAAGAGCATATTATGGCGATGTAGTAGATTTTGAATGATGCACCCAGTTAATTTGCAGATTTGCAATTGTGTCATATTTATTGCATGTGTACCATTGACAGTAGTAACCGAAATAAAATCTAGTTTCTGCTTTACCAAGTTTCACAGCCACCGTGCTGATATGACTGGTTTATTGTATAATTGAATAGCTATGAGTACGTCTATGGAACAATAGGATTGGTTTATCTAAACTGGCAATGCAGCGAAATTATTATGGCTTACTGCGAATTTTTGTGTTTAAATGTTACATGGCACATGCATTTAAATGTCAATTGGTGAAGTCGAAGCTTGAACCGCAGTTGGAGTACTGATGCTCGCGAAATATAAAATAAAAGACGCGTGCGTGTGCAAATGTATCGAAATGTGTGGAAAATACTGCGGTCGTATGAAAAATACAGGCATATACATACATATTTGGATTCCAAATATGTAACTCAATTTCGGTAAAAAATTTAGTTATGCCTTTTTATCTTATGACGGCAGAATAGACAAACAAAAAAGTTCTAGTCAAGTTGTGAACGTACTTAACATCGAAATACACTTGCATAGATTCGCGACGTTTTCTTTGTGTGCCAGTATTATTGTATAATAAATTTGCTTTATGAAATTTATATAACACATGAACGTTTTTTTTGTCGTGTACAGTGTGAGCGGCTTGGCTGGTCCAAGCAAGGACATGGCTGGTCCCAGTATGGGCCCGATACCACCGGTCACCATTCGGAATAAGAAACGTGCGGCGATGAGTTCAGTTGTTGGCATGACAAGTGCAGGAACTGCTTTGCGTAAGTGCTTTCAAGAACACAATATTAGCTTTGACTATTGAGGAAAGCCTATTAATACATATCCCGGATACCTCTAAATGTATCGTGTAACAGATGATACCTGAAAGTCTGAGGCTGTGGTAATTAAATAATTGACACGCCAACTATTTGATCATATGGAAATAGGTGCAGAATTAAAATAAATACGACCTGCTTGTTTAGAATTGATAAAGTTTTTAGGTTACGTTATATTTGCTCAATATTTTCTTTTTGCATTATAATAGATGCTATGAATAATGAAACACACTTACTACGTAAAAGAACTATATTTTAATGTTATAAGATTAAGTATTACAACTTATAACAATTACAGAGACCCAACAAAGCTTGGCAAGCGTGCGTCGTCAGCCGCAGCCGGCCCCTATGTACCAAGAGACGATCAAAGATTCACCGCCAAGCTCCCCAAGTGAGTATATCTGTTATAAAAATACACGGGCCTAGTGACGTATAAGCATAAGTAGCGGCTGAATAGAGGTCAGTGGAATCAATTTCCATGCAAGTATAAAAATATATGTGATGATCAGGATGATCAATTTTTGTGTTTCCTTTTTTTTTGCCTGAGTATTTTTCTGTGTATCACCTGTATATCTTACATTTGAGTGTTAGGAATTTACAGTGGTAGAGCCACGTAGTTCGCTGCATGAATAGGTCGGCTCGACCGGTGAAATACTACGGCCTCTTAGAATAACTCGACCTAAAGTGGCCTTTGCTGCGTTTGCCCTCCTATCCTATCAAAAATATAACATGACATAACTTCAGGCCATTGTTACCCGAAGGTGTAGGCAGTGGCTGTTTAGCTCGTCTCGCCGTTATGTTTACGTCCCAAATGGAATAGGTGGCGAACCTATTGCCATACCGGGCACAATTAAACCATATCGTTATATTTCATTACGTTCTTTATCTACCTATAATAGCTGTAATTAAGTGTGAAGTGACCTTATAGGTTGATAGTAAAACGTTGATTATTTTAGACGGTATAAAGTTTTTAAATTGAGTACAAAATGCAAATTAAATAATACCGGGTAAAAAAAAAACTTAGTTTATTTCAATGACTCCTCTGAATGAGACATCCCTCGTCGTCTGCTATGATGTGCCTGTTTACTGTATGTGTGTCTTTTGATCGATAAATATTAATGACAGTCTGACAGGAATGTGTTCACATTTGTTATTGTGATGTTATTTGTGTTCCTGACATTTCAGATTCTGAACGTCCGCTCAAACCAAAGATTGAACCGTCCAAGTAAGTAGAACATTATAATTTTCTATAGCATTAGTTTTGAAAATAAAGAAAAATTAAGCGTAAATGTAACCGACATTTTATAGAATTAAAAAATAGACTAAATAATTATATCTTTTTTTCGGGTATATGTTACGTTGTCTATGCTATATTCTTAAATAATTTGTATTATTGGTGTCTCTCATTTGAACAGTGAAAGTAGGAACATCTCCAAATGGAGGAGAAGGCATATCACTTGTTTTTAACAATTTTGTTTTCGGTGACTGATCTATGCCAAATACCAATAACTGTCGCTTATGAGGATATAGAATGTGTCCTTCGACCTCTTGCTCATATTCATGTAAAATTTTACATAAAAGCATGCAATTACTTTTAGAGTGTATCCGTAACAAACATACAGATAAACAGACAAAAATAACATACAATTCAATTCTAACAATACATATTCAATGTACAGTTTCAACTTTCCTACGATTTTATTGTATGTATAGATATGTTGAATACAATTTAAACGGACAGTTTATACGGATTTAACTAATTGAATGGTATTAGTAATTACATGCCTAGAATGGGATCGTCGTGTACTGCACCACACATGCTCGGGAACGAGTTGAATCCTGAAAGTGGCGCGGCCGCCTGCCTGCAGGAACAGCTGAGCGCCGAGTTGGCGGCACACGCAGCCGGCAGTACAGGCTCAGACCCACTTATTCCACCGCCACTTATCAACAAAGCTGCACCGGTGAATATCATACTTATATAACACTATTTGACCCGGCGCTCTCCGTTCCGCACACGGTCAATGAATGAGCATAAGCAGTATGCTTTTTGTTATACCACTGATAACAAATTAACGGATCGCTGATGATTTTTTTTTTATTAAATATGACACTTCGATAAATATTGATGACTGACAACTTTGAGCCCGGTGTATGGCCGTGGGTTGGCACCTAATTCCTTTTGGGACGTAACATAACAACTCCGCTATTTATGCTTCGATAACAAGTGCTGCCTACACCTTTGGTCAGAAATCAGCGTGAAGTTTGTTAAGTTATATCATATAGTATAATGTGACATTAAGTGTGCAAGTGCAAGATTGTGAGATTTTAGCCAGTTTGCGTAAAAAGATGACAAACAAGACTTACGCAGTTATAGCAGCATGGAATAAAATAATAACATTGCTTGTTAATTTGTATACAGGGCGCCAGTAGCAGTTCAGGCCGGAGTTCGTCGGGAGCTCAGAGCCTTGATCAATTGTTGGAGCGACAATGGGAGCAGGGCTCTCAGTTCCTCATGGAACAAGCTCAGCACTTTGACAGTAAATATCACTATTTTTTTTTATCAATACTTCCATTAAATAGCGTAGACTAAGGTAAAATGACCGACGTTATGAAAGTCGAAGAAGCGAGGTGTGTAAGAATCGTGTCTTATGGTGCGCTGCTTATTCTATCAATCAATCAAATAATTTATTTTACGAATATGGGTACAAATAGGTGTCATTATACAATATAAGATCTTAACCATATTCCACCATCTGGCATCCAAAATATATAAATCTTTACAAGAGCGATAATACAGCAAAGTCAAATAAATTATAATAAATACTAAAAATTTCACTTTCCACTGTTTTATAAAGCTTTAAGTTATTTTTTACAAACAAACTGACTTCATATATATACAATGATGGGACCGTCAATATTTTCAGATTCTTTAAGTGAGGCTTACAGCTTTCTACCTTCCCTGCAAAAAAAGGCTTGGCGTGTAGCTAACTTAATGAAATTATTTAGTATGTATGTTTGATATCATCAAACCTATAGGTCCTGTCTTGAAAAATACAGTTTGAGGCTTTGTAAAACGATAATAATTACAAAAAACAGACAGATAAAAATATTTTTCTCCTGCTCTTATCCCAACTTCCATTGGGGTTGGAACAGCGTGTTATCGTTTCGAACTGTCGATGTTGTCAAAGGATTTGGCCTGCCTGGGTTGAAAGTAGTAAACATACATAAATACATAACTACACGCCAAATCCCTTGCGGGGTAGGCAGAGAGAACAGAGCGCCATAGGTAACGATTCTTACACGCCTCGCTCGCTTCGTTGACATTCATGACTCTTTTCATGCACGCGCGTCGGTTTTTGAGGCTCTTAACATCACCTTCCTCCAGAACACGTTCTATTTGGTCATGGAATGTGTGTCTTGGCCGTCCTCGACTCCTACATCCATCCGCTTTTGCATTGTATATCTGCTTAGTCAGTCTTGCATCACCCATTCTTTCTACATGTCCGAACCATCGGAGCATGCCCTTTCTTATTTTTACACCGACACTCTCTTTCAAGTAGTAAACCTAGTTACTTAATTTTGTTAAGTACCACTGTACGTTTGATTAAATGTCCTATAAATTTGCACAGTCGCTTCTCTCCTGTCGTGTCTGCACCAATTGCGTACTGAAAATGTTCGTCTCGAAGACCACGTCGGTAACTTGCAGCTGCGCCGTGATCATCTTCTGGCTGTCAACGCCAGACTGGCCATACCACTCAATACAGGTGTGTTATTTAAATTATATTTATCATTGTTTCCTTGCATATTGCTAAGCATATTTTGATTAACTTTCCAGTCAAGTGATAACCTAATACGTAAAATGTACGATTTAATAATTATTTTTTCTAGTTATGAAATTATGTGAAATCTTAATCTGAACCGTATATATAGTAATTTAAATTAAAATAATTTAAATAAAAGACCAATAAATTAGAACTTTACATTCTGGTCACAATATTGTAATAGGTCGGGGAAAAAGTCTTTTCGCATAACGTAGGTATAAACTTATTATAAAATTTCTTTGACTGTACTATTTGTGTCTGGCTGGTTTTGGTAACATTAAAAAGGTTACATTATAAAGAAAAGAAAAAAATAAAAAAAAGTTGTTTCCCGCTATTTTTCATTTGTTTTTCTCTCCGTAAAAATGAGTGAATCTAATGAAGAAATTCGATACATTTTAAAATTTTATTATAAAAAAGGCAAAAATGCAACTCAAGCAGTGAAAAAAATTTGTGATGTTTATGGACCTGATGCAGTGTCAGTAAGAGTAGCACAAATTTGGTTCAAACGTTTTCAGTCCGGAAATTTTGATGTTAAAGATGCACCTCGCTCTGGTCGCCCTGTTACGAATAAAATGGACGCCATTTTTGAAAGAGTGGAGCAAGATCGGCATATTAGTAGTTACGATGTAGCTGAAGAACTGGGAATTGACCACAAAACAGTTTTGACCCATTTGAAGAAAGCTGGTTATACAAAAAAGCTCGATATTTGGGTGCCACACGAGCTCACTCAAAGAAACTTAATGAACCGTGTACTCATTTGCGATTCATTATTGAGACGTAATGAAACCGAGCCGTTTTTGAAGAGATTGATAACTGGCGATGAAAAGTGGATCACGTACGACAAGAACGTGCGAAAAAGGTCGTGGTCGAAAGTTGGCCAGGCTTCACAGACTGTGGCCAAACCTGGCCTAACACGAAATAAGGTGATGCTGTGTGTATGGTGGGATTGGAAGGGCATTGTTCATTATGAGCTTTTACCGTCCGGCAAAACCATCGATTCTGATCTTTACTGCCAGCAACTGATGAGATTAAAGGAAGCAGTCGAGAGAAAACGGCCGGAATTGATCAACAGGAAGGGTGTGGTCTTTCATCACGATAACGCTAGACCACACACATCTTTAGCCACTCAGCAAAAATTAAGAGAGTTCGACTGGGAGGTCCTAGTGCATCCACCATATAGCCCTGACCTTGCGCCTTCAGATTTTCACCTGTTTCGGTCTCTTCAGAATTCTTTAGGTTCTGTAAGGTTGACCTAAAGAGAGGACTGCCAAAACTATTTGTCCCGTTTTTTTGATCAGAAGTCCCAAAGTTTCTACAGTAACGGGATAATGTCTCTGCCCACAAAATGGCAGAAAGTTATTCAACAAAACGGTACATATATATTGTAAATAAATGTAAATAAACTTTGAAAAAAATGTCTTGACTTTTCATACAAAAATACGAAAATACTTTTTCCCCAACCTATTATAATGTTTTGCAAGTTAACATTTAACTTACTTTATGGATGTGGATATTAAAGCTATATATTTGTATGTATGTATATATATATATATATATATATGTATATACATATTATACATACTTAGTCATGCCATAAATATTGTACAAAAATTGTTTTTTTTAATTGCAAATAACATTTATTACTTTTACAGTGTGTTACTTTAATACATAAATATAAAACGATATAAAATATAAAAAGCTTATTCGAAGTGGTATGGATTGTTTTAGGGACTCTAAATTATTATGACGTTTAGAGCAAGCCGTACTCTCTAAAACTGACCACAAATCATAATCCAGTGGATTAAGATCGGGACTAGACGACGGCCAGTCTTCAGCTCTAATGAAGTCCGAAACGTTCGCTTCCAACCGAGATTACGTGGACCGAGCTTTATGACCCGGTGCCGAGTCTTGCTGGAAGGACCATACTTCGTTATTGAACATGGTGTTGTTAAGGGGCTTGACTACCTTTTCAAGAATGGTATCTTGATACACTTGTGCCAATGTTTTGATACCTCTTTCACAAAAATATGGCTCAGTCACTCCTTCGTAGCTAACACCCCACCAAACCATCACTGAAGTCGGATAATGCCCACGTGCACTCTGTCAACTAATTGGGAAGCTTCCTTAGAGCTTTGAGCATAAATAAATATGGTCATTTTGTTTCTTAAAATGTTGCTCAATTGTAAAAACTTTTTCATCCGTAAACAATATTTTTCTGTGACCTCCCTTTGCGTACCGCTTCAGTAGTTGTTTAGATTTTAACACCCTATTCTTTTTTAAATTATCAGTTAGTAAATGACCAGTGCGCCTCTTATAGGCTGCAAGTCCTAAGTCATCTTTTAAAATAAGCGACATTGTTCTAGGTGCTATCTTCATCTCCCGAGATAAAATCTTTTGCTTGCAGACAGGATTTCTTCGAATTTTTTCCCTTACTGCTTTGACCACCTTTTTCGTACGAACACTACGTGGACGGCCAGGTCTTTTTCTGTCACAAACAGAGGAGGTCTCATTGTACCTATTAATAGCCCGGTACACAAACATTTGACTAATACCAAGTGTATGGAGAGTTTTAAAAATTGCATTTGGCTCCATACCTACTTTGTGTAATGCAATCACAGCGATTCGGTTCTCTTTATCACCCCACTCCATTTTAATATCGCAAAATATATAAAATGTATTGGCGCCAAAACGAGAAAACACAATGAACAATCGTATAAAAATGACAGATTCCAAATTCAAATGTAATATTTTTTATTTTTAGTAGTAACAGTATTTATGGCCAGACTAAGTATATGGTAACAACTTCATAAATATAATATAATTAAATTGTAAATATGTTTGTATGCAAGCATTACCCACTCAAGCTGCTCAACATCTGACCCGTGAGTTCGTAATTTATGCGTTTCTTTATTTACTTTTGTTACTGGTCCTTCACAAATTTATTTGCCAGTAAAATGTTGATTTTTTTTCCTTTATAATTATTATTACTTATAGTCGGGTCATTTTAATAGGCAAAATTGGACAGTTCATCAAAATTCAACAACACTTATAACGCGGGGATGAAATGTTAGGACTGCACAATTTGCTTTACTTGTTTTTTTTTTCAATTACAATCACAATTTATTATAGCAATGATCGATACAAGAAATTTCACTATTTGCTTTCACATAAAAACGATTCTAAACATAATAAATAATTTCTTTATATAACAAACTGAACGTCGGCACCATGTTGTGTCTAATCACCATACTTTTTAAACGGTAGGGATGGTACTCTAAAATTCAAATGTTGATAAGTAAAATCAAATGTATCGATTACTTGTGAAGAAATATCACTGTAAATTAATAACCATGTTGTGGTCAGTGTTGGGTATTAATAAATTAATCATTCCGGATCCGTAGAAAATGAAAGAAAACATAATAATGTGACAGGGATTCACCCAAAGATTTTTAAAATTGTTCATGTCTGTATCGATTCATTCACTTTCATCGATGTTTTTGTGCAGATCATCTCACTAAAATAATAAAATTGACAGACATTAAATGTTGCCTATTAAATTGACCCGACTATAATAACTTACGAAACATCATTGTATTATTCTAAGATAGTCTAAACGTTTTAAAGCCCGCTCGATTAACATCTGAAAAGTTATATTATTTCCTTTTTTTTAACTGGAATCTGTAGAATACGTTCAATATTTTAATGAAATTTCAAATTGTCTCCTTAAATATTTAGTATTCATTACATGGCACAGTTTGAGTAGATTATTATAATTATGTTACTGTATGACGATAAATTACTTATTTGAATTATTAATGTAAATGTGTACAGTGACTGGTGGACCTCCGGAACCTAGCCGTTGTCAAATGCAGCGAGAGAACGGAGCGCAAGTGCGGCCCCCACCGCCCCAGGTTCGGGCCGCTGAGACGATCACCTCGGAACGTTCGCACCAGGTAACATTTATTAATACGATACACTCAACTATTACTGTTAGCTCTTTTATATATACACAGTGATTCCTTCTTCTTCCAACTAGCGCCATCTGATGTGCTTAAAATTTTGTACTCATTTTGAATCGCAGTGCACGTTTTCACTTTTAACATGTAGGAAAACCATATTCAAAAGTATACATTAGTTTTTAAGTAATGCAATTTACAGATATTGTAATTATAAATGATAGCGTTAACCAATAATTTGTGAATGATGTCGCGGCCGCAAGTATGAAGTAATGTATAATTGTGTGTGTTAGCAGTTAATAATGAGAGAGGTACAACAGAAGCCCAGCTGAAAGGAGATGGGTGGCGGCGGAGGCGGCGGTCGTCCCCCGGCCACTCCGGGGCCCTCCTCAGCCGACCCGGACGCGCTGCGCACCGTACAAACATTCATCATGCTCGAACAACGACGCAGGGCTGACTTCTCCATCGATTCCATACTAAAATTCGATCACTAAACCAACTCGTATACCACCAAAGTTTATATCCTCACACCCCTACCCCACGTCATGGACAATTTGAAATTTTGAAATCACCAAATTAGGTTTCGTACAGATTATTAAACGACACGAAGAGTGTATTTTGCTACAAATTATGTAGTGTAAAAAAAACTGGATCTCGTGACCAGCGAATGAACATTTAAGCGATTGGGTCGTCTGCAATAATCGTTTTTGAAAGTTTTGGGCTATTGTAAAAATTTAATGTTTATTAATCTATCCGAAACGGCATTTGCGTGATGTAAAAATAAACGAAACCCTAATTTACGAGAGAGACAATCGCTCATTGAGATTCCCGGTAACAGGGCTTTATTGATAATCGTTATGATATTCGGACTCAAAATTGACTGCCGAGTGGATTTTAGTACGCAAACGTTGTGAATGCGGTCAGGACATTTTGTGATTACGTTGATAATGCGCGGCAGTATTTCGTTGCCACCGACATAAGTATCCAGGACTGTACACCCCGAACAGTTTTAGCGTACCATATAACGTATGCATATTTAGTGACTTGTGAGAGAGCGTACCGATAATTTTAGTACATTTAACTACTATTTAAACGTTGTATCGCATCCCCTTATAAGCTGTGTGCTTATATATATCGCTTATGTCACTATGTGTATGTAGTTGACATTATCATTAATATATTTAATTAAATATATATTTATATGTTGTGCTAGAAGAATACTTTACTATTGAGTACTTCATTTAGCACGCCTTATAACTTCGTAACAACGATATTATACATATATATATTTTGTAGTTAAGAATATACGTAATATTTTGTGGGGATGTGGGATTGTATGAGGACAAGATTTAAAAAAAAAGATCAATTGAAATTTGTATGAAGGTGCTTTGAATATATTTGGGCGGTCAAAAGTTTATATATATATGATATATGTCATGTAATGTTATAATATCTCGAACGACGCTGGTGTGTGTCTGTGTATGTGATCTACAAAAGTTTGAACTGATATTGCATGCTTTAAAATATATTTAAAAAAAAAACAACACATATCTGTAAAATGAATAAAATTGCCGTTCTGAAAAGTTAATGTAGAGATTTGATTAACGTCGTTCACTATTATTATACTCGACTATGTATTAATAGAATATTATTGTATTGTCGTTGCAAACATTTGGTGTCTATTAAGTAGCAGTAATCGCAGGAAATTAGTAAACACTTTGTGTATATATTTTTAAATATATTAGTTGTTACGAGCTGCGTAATTTTGCTCATATATACACAGACTTGTAGTCCGAACAAGTAATTGCTGTAGAGTTAGTAAATTAGTAGATATTTATCTGCAATTATTAGTTGAAGTCCATGATAAAAAAAAATATTGTACACAACCTGACAGGAGTGATAACTTAAATTAAATCTTAAATTGAACCGTATCTCACTCACATGGATTTGGATGAGGGAACGTCTGTCCGAAACATGGTCAGCGCTTTCTCTACGAAAGAGATGCCAGAGAGACTGGTGTCGTAACGCGTTACGTAACGAAGCGATAAATCCAACCATCAGAAGTTATCACTACACATAAAAATACTGTCAGCAGATAGACGTTATTTACATAGTAATATTGCATTTGTGTGCATAATAATTTTACAATGAATTATTTTACATGTGTTGAATAGTAAACCGGTTTTTAAATACATTGACATAGAAAATTACATGTTCACACTTTTGTAGTAGTGTATGGTGATGTCACCATTGACTGAGAATAGACTCCAGAGCATAGGGTCTATGAATCTGTTCATATTTAAGCCACACTGGACTGAGTGCATTGTAATTATTTCATTATCTTTAGAAATTTTGGCTGTTCTTTTGAACGGCCACCAAAAAATATTTAGATGTTAATATTTTTTTGTGTTGGATATTGTGCTAACGTAATGTTTTATAAAATACCCCTGTGGTATAATTTTTGCATGCTATATCGTCGTTGGCATTGTCTTGTTAGGAAGTTTTGACTTGACTAATGTTGACACCCGCCCAGCCCCCTATTTATATGTTAAGCTAAAATCCAAAGCTACGTTTAAAATGTCTTAACTAAGTGTTCTATTGAATTATTATATGTTTATAATTGTATGTGTGTAATGTTTAAATCTCGGTTGCAACTATATACATATAATATTGTAAATATATGGTTGCCTATATGCGAATTGGACTTAGAATTATTAGTTAAGTGCTCGACCCTCGTACAGATATATATTTTAATGCTTGTTTCATATGGTGAAACGTTACAATAAGTATGTTGTTTAAAATGTCACGTTATGTGCCAATAATAAATTTAAAAATGTATAATCTCCAATATTTCCACTTATAAGAGTTCTTTTATGCATGTAAAGACTGTGTAAGTCGTGAAGCTTGAAGATAGTAATTTGGCAGGCTGGTACTAGCCAAATGGACTTGAAACATCATTGATAAAGCTATGTGTTACGATTCCTCGATTATTTTAGTTGCTATTTTATTGGCTTATTTGTATAATGAAAACTTTGTCGTCTAAAGTTATCAATTTTAAATTTCTTAACTAGTAAATTTTCACAAATCTATATATTTGTCTGATAATAGTAATTAAATAAATCAAAACGTTTTATCCTCTCTGTTCTGGTTTATCTATATCTATAGGATAATAAACTGAAGGACAATTTCATTGGCTGTCATATTAAATAGATGACGTCTTTGGAATCCAATATATACAGAGAGTGAAATTGATAAGCTATTTACCTAAATATTTTCGTTTCTTTAGGTCAATCGAGAGATTTTTTTATTGATTTTTAGTTTCCTGATGACATATTAAATTCTATGCTGCTTTTAGTACCGCTCGCATAACATAGTTGCACACATTACTTTGATACTAACTGCAGTTAATCTATTTAACTTAATTCTACTAAATTTACTGTTATACAAGCGGCAATCTATTTGTGGAAATAATATTGTATAATTACATATGTGTTAAAAAGTTAAAGAGCATGTTCCTTTATGTTTATATGTAATGAATGTTCGTGTACTCTGGATGTTGTGTCAAACACTCTGTATAATCGAATCGTTCGCATTACATATTTGATGGGCATTTGTGTGTTTATAAGGTCGAGTCTGTCGTTGTGTTGGCGCTCGACATGACGATCATGATCGAGTAGTGATCTTCTTGTAAAATAGTTTTATATTACAATAATAATAATTTTACTCGTCTGCCGTATATCCTATAGTCCATTAATACATATAGATATGTCAACCGAATGTTGAGCTAATATATATTTGAGAATTGGTACAGACACGCTGTTAATTTAACAAGTTTAAAACCTTTTTCTACCCGAAGCTGTAGGTAGGCATAGGCTGTAAAGCCTCACTCCTCGTTTGGTTTACGTCCCAAATGGAAACGGTGGCGTATTTATTGCCATACACCGGGCAGATAGTCAGTCATGGAGATTTTTTTATTTTGCATAACAAAATAATGTTAGTGAGGCGTGCCAATTTGAGTTGTGGGTGAGGTTTTTTTAGTGAGTTTTTATATGCATGGTGTCGTCTCACACTAATTTTGAAATGCTCGTTAGTTTAACAGTCAACGTGTCCCAATTGATGGTTATATTATGTGAGTATAAATCTTTTAGGGAATGTGGTAAACATAATAATGCCCCTCACACCACTTATTTATCAATAAATATAGGCAATTTTACTCAATATATATATTATAATGTACTCAAAATATATTTTATATTTTGTTGTTTTGACTTGGATATTTGAATGTTTTTCTGCAAAATAAATTGTGAGGGCGCCAACTATCATCAGTCATCAATTGAATGTTGTACGATCGGTGTTCTAAACTATATTGGTGTTCAATGTTTTTAGATATTATTAACTGAATTATTGATTATATTGTCCCGTAACTTCGCGAATTTATTACAATACGATAGATGCAGTAGCCGCTTATCACTCGGACCCCGATAACCTATCCTGGCACTAGCCTTAATTTCAATTATTTTCCTGTTTATCAAGATTTTTTTTTCCGAAAAAAAAAATCGTAGCAGTAACATTCTATCATACGAAAAATGGTTAAGATTTTCACTTCTATAATTATTGAGTTAAGATTAATATTTGCTATTCTTTTTATTTAATCGTCATATATTATTTTTAGTGCCCGACCGAAGGTCTATTTTTGGCCGAAGCCGAAGCCGATTAATCGGCAATTTCTACAACTTTCGGCTGAAGCCGAAGGTTATAAATTATAGTATTAGTAATTTAATAATTTTCTTCAATATTATCCACAGCTAAAGAAGAATGTCGACGTAAAGTGGCTCTTGCCGCTTTTTTCTCGGTGATAAAGGTATCCGCACTGAACTAAGTGCAGTCCGGTCCGTCAGTCACTCACTCTTTCGTAACAGTGCGTTTAATTCCGACTGTTTTCGGACCTTCGGCTTCGGCCCAGAATTTGACCGAAGCCGAAGTTCTCGCCGAAGATGGATTTTTGGCTGAAGGTGGCCGAAGCCGAAGCTTCGGTCGGACACTAATTATTTTATTTATTCGATCTTCTTGTAAATCGGTCGTTAAATCTAGCTCAAATCGTTCCAATTTTATAAATGAATAAACTAAAAGGATTTGTTATTGAGAAAGTGAAGCATATTAGAATACGTTTATTAACTAAATTATATAATCGGCGGTAGCTTTTCAATTTGTTATTGTTGCTATACAAAATCTTTAAATAATATGTTGACTGCGAAGTTAGCTAATGTTTATTCTGACTGACACTTACATTTAAAACAATATTAACGCGTAAATAATTAAATCAATTAGGTTTTTTCTACACATTATGATAAAAACCTCTCTGCGGTTGGAACATTTATTTTTTTCTTTCGGAGCAAAGTGAAGGTAACGGCGAACCTAGTATCTGTAGTAGTATTAGTTCCTGTATGCATATTAAAAAACATTATGTTTTGATTATCAATTTGGTTTTGACAAATTTCTTCTATGCACCTTTCTCGATTACGTGTAATTTTTTTAATTAACGCACTTTGTCATCATCGAGAATACCATAGACATGACGATTTTTTTTTATATAATTATGTATAATTTTATCGTACCTGGTACACATTCTAAATTAAGATAAAATATTATTTTATAAGTGACCTACTATTTTTAACTGATCAATTAACGAACTCTTATTTTAAATTAGTTACTGGTTTGATAAATGAAAATGTTATTTACGTATGTGTAATAAAATTTTACTAGATAATTGAATGACATGTAATTATTTGGAGCCGATTGCATATCCGGTTATTGGGGACTGCTTTGAATATGGCGTTTTCATTTTAAGGCCAATCCAAACTTTTTGGCGGAGTGATCTCGGCCTTTATTAGTACAGGCATTGTCGAGTTCATATTTTAACTGTACGTTTGGTATCTACAGATTAATGTCACGAAACAACGCCAGATTGACTCCCCGCATCTATAGAAAGTCAAAGAAGTATGTGTGTATTCACTCTCTGGGATCAAATGGTGTGTAAGGGAACAGAATGCAAGTTAAGAAATGATGTAGTGATTAAAACAGAGATGGACTGGTCAATTTCGAAGCATGACAGATGAAGAAAAGCCAACTTTTCTTAAATATTACGAAGCTCTTGTTGGCGGCAGTGTCTTTATCAGGCGACTAAGAAACAGCTTAACGTTTAAGTTAATGGTCTGTTTAAAAGAGAAAATGAGTAGCACTCCGACGTGAATGTACAATGAGATGAGGCGTAAGTACTAAGTAGTGTGCTAGGATCGTAGGATCGCGGGTCATAGGCCCTATGGGATACAGTCATACTCCTGTTCTATGATTTAGGTGAGAGACTATGTTCAATTAATCATTTTTAACACTGGTAGAGCCAAGCAGTTCGCTGCATGAATGGGCCGGCTCGACCGGTGAAATACCACGACCTCTCAGAAGACCGACGTAAAGTGGCTCATGCCGCGTTTCGTTCGGTGAGAGAGGTACCCGGAGGCCCACCCCCTTTCCCCATCCTTTCCTATCCCCTGTCCCTTAAAGGTCGGCAACGCAACAGTAACACTATATGTGTTGCTGGTGTCCATGGGCGGCGTTGGTTGCTTACCATCAGGTGACACGCCTGCTCGTTTGCCCTCCTATCCCATAAAAAAAATAAAAAAATACTTTATTAATATGTAAATACGTAATACTTAATAAATAAATACGTACAGTTAAAATATGAACACTTGTGTATTAATAATTGTATTGAATATTATAAATTGACTGATTTTATTGTGTAATTAGTTTTAACTCATTAATTACTTTGTTAAAATATTTTAAATACAACCTTTTATTGTTTACATATTATTATAAATTGCATTTAATTTTGGCAATGATCTATTTTCTGTCAATTACAAAACGTAATAGAATACTTTAAATAAATTATTGTAATCATGTAAACGTTGTTTAATTTGTTCTCGGATTTTGATTACCTTTGTGTTGAAATTATGTAAAATAGAGAAATGCTCAAACAGTACTGGAAGCTGGAACGTGCGACCTCTACTTTGCAAGAGCAGTGCACTGACCACTGTGTCACCGAGTGTTTAGACTTCGTATAAATTTTCTTGCGACTGAAATAACAAACTGAAGCCCGAATACTGAACCGCCACTCAAATATATAAGCGCTACTTGAGCGTTTAAGTAGCTGTCACATTGGACAGAATACGTGAAATTTGAGCAGTAAGTAGCACTTTATTGATTGTCAGATTTGAGCGGCGGTTCAGTATTCGGGCGTGAGCCGGGTAGCATTAGTAGCAATTAGTATGTTTTGCTATTTAATACATCTGGGATTGGAAAATAATATCGACGCGCTAGGTACTGATTGATTTTTCGAAATTTTTGCTGCCAGCTTCGTTTGCTAAATCCTTGCTATTGTAGTTGTGGAATCCCCATAGCTTGGCACTCCACAAGATAAACGTCCAGAAATGCAATATTCAAATTAAAAGCGGACATTAATTTTGGATTAAAGATTAGTTTTAGTTATAGTTTTCCATTTATACAACGGAAAAAGATGGTGGTAGCTCTGTAGATAGGAACCTAATTCATTTTAATGCTTGAAGAAAAGTCGATCAATAGTTCGCGTTGACTGGCGACGTCTATGATTCCATAATTAAACTAAAATAGTGTATACAACTAGTCAGTAGATGTCGTTAAAAGTACTTAATATCACAAAAATGGGTGTGGTGTAATAGACTGAGCATTTCGTGATTCCCATCAATAATTCACGTATTCTTCTTATCTTCCTTTTTCAGTTGTGGTATATTTAGGGCGTCTTTGGAATACAATTATACTTACAAAAATAGCAATAACAATGATCAGTCAAACAAACATGCAAATGTATAAATAATTCATGTAGAACTGAAAAGTATGAATATCCAGAAGAGCAATATGAATTAATAATATGATAAAACTTAGCGTTTGATAGACCGAAACTTTCTTTGATTATTTTTTCAAAGAATGGAGATAATTACAGTATTAAATTAGTCGAGCCTGTAAATCATTTAATCATCTCTAGGTATATAAACTTATTGAAATACAAAGAGTCTTAGGTCCCCCTTTACTGAGAATAAAATGATTCAAAAAGTCTTATCTACGGCTTAGTGGCGTAGTAGCAGTACTCCAACTTCTAATTAAGAGACCATTAGTTCCAAACTGGCTACTCCGATCTTCTCAAGTTTAATGGATTAATGTCAGCCTCATATTGCCTTTACATTGCCCTCACATTGATTTTTACAGTGGTAGAGCCAAGTAGTTCGCTACACGAATGGGCCGGCTCGACCGGTGAAATACCACGACCTCTCAGAAGAAGTGGCTCATGCCGCGTTTCGTTCGTTTCCACCTCCTTTCCCATACTATTCCCACCTGCCCATCTCCACCTCCTTTCCCATCCTATTCCCTTAAAGGTCGGTAACGCAACTGTAACACTATGTGTTGCAAGTGCCTGTGGGCGGTGCTGATCACTTACCATCAGGTGACACGCATGCTCGTTTGCCCTCCCATCTAATAAAAGAAACCATCTTTTTTATTTGTTTCAATTGACTGTTTCCAAAAGGTAGATGGCGCGTAACTTTGGACCTTCAATATCCTTTTTTTATAGGATAGGTGGGAAATAAGAAAGGGGGTCACTTGGTGTAAGTGACATAAGGCCCCGGGCGACCGCTCTTTGCGAGGCCCTTTGTCCTACAGAAAAGTAAGATGTGATGCGAAAGTAGGTCTGGTACTTAAATAGGTACGAACCTATTCGGTATGGTATAAGAGCTAGCGACGAATAAACATAATGTAACAAACAAAAATCTTCTTAAAATGATTTGAAAAATGGATATTTTACGTGTATAAGCTGCGCAGAAACTAGCCGACCTAAATTCCTTGTTTTCCCGATGTTGCTAGTTCTCGTACGTCGTATGTTTGACGAAAAATGCTACAGTTACACAAATAAATAAAATTTAAATTTTACATTTTACATTTATTTACATATTTATATTTTTTTTATGGGATTGCAGAGCAAACGGGCATGCGTGTTACCCGATGCCGCCCATGGACACCTGCAACACATAGTGTTACAGTTGCGTTGCCGACATCTAAGGGAGTAGGATAGGGCAGGTAGGTGGGCCTCCGGGTATCTCTCTGACCGAACGAAACGTGGCATGAGCCACTTTACGTCGATCTTTTGGGAGGTATTTCACCGGTCGAGCAAATATTGAAATATTTCAAAAAAAAAAACCGTAACCCATCACGCCTTTTAGTCGCCAAGTGCGAGTGTGACTTGCGCAGGAAGGGTTCCGTACATTTTTGCAAATCAACGGTGAAAACTCTGGTATTGTATGGGAGTCCCTAAATCATTTATTTTATTTGCATTAATTATATAAACATAACATAACTTCACGCCTTTTTCTACCCGAAGGCGTAGGCAGTGGCTGTTAAGCCTCGGATATAAATTGATTGATATAACTGAAAGCTATACTCATAGCATTAGATTAGTACTACTCGGGGAGTGCTGTGTGTTTAAAAAACCAACTTTTAAGTGTTTCGAAGCGCGATATTCAAACAAAATTGTATTACAAAATGAACTTATCAAATTTGATTTTAACTCTAATAATCAATTAAGAATCAAAATCAACCAAATATCAGTTTTTTTCTAATTTTCTTGACGCGAAGCCCCTGCTAGAGCTAGGCCCCGGACGATTGGCCCGTTCGCCACCCCCTAAGGTCGCCACTGGTGGGAAGGGAAACGTCAAGGCGGTTGAGCCTCCAGTTATCTGTCACCAAACCAAACGTGACACGGGCCGATTTACTTTGATATTCTGAGAGGGCGCAATAAGAAGAGAACTCCCCCATTCTTGCTTAAGTTGTGGCAACTAAACATATCACGATATACTGGATTCCTTGTACTCAAGTAAGCGGGTCGCTTCGCCAACAATTTAAAAAAAAAAAAATTTCGGTAGCTTCCGAAAAGCCTTCCTGGATTAGAACAGGAAAACTCAAGAAAAGCGGATTGCTGAGCTACCAGTTCACCAAATTAGTTTTTATATGGACACTGATTCTTATACATATTTATTTCTAAGACTTTCGCGAATCTCACTCATTGATCAAAACAACTTTTAGGATTTTATCGCGTTTATTTCCCACTTATTTAGTTTACCCACATCAGAAACCAAAATAATGTAGAATTTTGAGTAGTGCAGTATACAATCAAAATAATTTCAATTTTTAATTTTTATTAACCTGGAAACCAAGTTCCTTTCTTTTTCTCAAAAATTTTATAAATAATAGCAATATCAATAGCCCGTTCAAAATGAAATAATAATCAGTTTTGAAGAACAGCCGCTGAGTTTTCTTGCTGGGTCTTTCTCAGGACTGGCCGCGTTTTTGACCCAGTGGTAGATTTTTAACAAATACTTACCCCCCCTTTTAATTTGAAATCAATCAATATTTAGTAATAGTTATACTTTGATCTCAACCAACTTATAAGATAATATTCTAATAACTTAATAATAACAAGTTTTACTTATTATGTCATACAACAAAGGATCTTTACAAACAAAATATGAATACATCTTATAATTAAGTATTTAACTTTTGTTCTCATGGTCTGATGTGGGTTACCAATAGTAAAAATCATATTTTTAACATCAACTTTTTGATTTTTATTTCTAAAAAGTGGGTGCTCTCTGCATCAATGAAAATAGCTTTTGAACAACTACCATCTTTTTGTTCATCACTCGTGAAAATGATCTCTGTAAAGAGTTCGAAACGTTGGGAAATAAATATAAATAAGTGGGAAATAAACGCGATAAAATCCTAAAAGTTGTTTTGAACTTTTAGGATTTTATCGATTTTATCGCATTATCAATCACTGATTCTTAGTTGCCGCCAAAGGTTATCCTCACGATAGCCTGAAACCGTAATATGAGTAAGAGTCATTGAACCCAGGCATTCGCTATTAAATAAAAGCTTAAAGTATGACATATCATGCTCCCAACACAGGTGTTGTTCACCCCTACTTTAGTTATCAAATATACATATTATGTTAGCACATCTGGTACTCTGGTTTTTAAAGTGAAACTTTTTAAAGTGAAACTTTTATTACATCGTCTCAAACTTTTTCGTCTGCGTGTTGCATGTCGCGTGACGGTGACGTGAAGGCGCTCGTCAGAGCGCCTTTCACGTCTATTATCGTTTATTTATATTAATTAATTACCCAAATATACACTTTATTTTTGTAAATAAATACCGTAAAAACATGTAGAAAAAACATGTAGAAAAACACCCCCAGACGAGGGATCGAACCCGCCCCGACCTTGTGTTATCGGTAGTGCGGTTTACCGATGCACCACGAGGGCCGTATGTATAATCGTCTAATTACCGTCCTCTTTACCAATTTCGACATATTTTCTAGGATCGGGTTTGTTTGTTTGTTTGTTTTTTACATACATACATATACGTACGTACGTATTGCAGGCGGAGAAAAAAAAAATTATATTATTTATAAATTGTGTTTTTATAAATTGTGTTTTTTGAAAATTATATTTAAGTACGAATTACATACTATTTGAAAATTATATTTAAGTACGAATTACATACTAATAAAATAATGAAATATCAATAATATTTTTCGATCTTACCGACAGAATAATAAATATATACTAATATATACTATGTACTAACATATTATATTAGAAACATATACTTAATTTTTTGCAGTGATAAACTGTAATAAAAGCAAAGCAAACACACATTGACTTCGTGTTAGTTAACAACGCCATCTGCTGGAATAGAAATTTCATGAAAATCGTTGGAGCCGATTCCGAGATTCCAATTTTATATATATATATATATATATACAAGAATTGCTCGTTTAAAGATATAAGATAAGATAGTGCTCTTTATATATGTATTTGTCACATTTTCATAATAAATCGAAATATCATATTTACTGGAGGAAAAAATATCGTTTTGTTTTGTAAAGATCCTTTGTTGTAATGTTGTTAACTTTTAATAGGTGTCGCGTTATCCCTAGTGCCGTAGCTGGAATACTTGTCGATTCGGGCGACATCTATCGATATAATACGATATTACGGCAGAATCATCAATAGTAGCAACCTAGTAGCGCCATCTAGGAATTATTGTCGTGACCACGTAAAATAAAAAACATTTATTAAACCCTATTAACAAATACAAGATGGCAAGTAAATTAAAATCGTAACCAATATTTTATGGTAACTAAAATACGTGAACAGTGACTTACATTCGATTTTCGAAAAAAATAATATTTCGAAAATTTTTAGTTAAATGTCTATAATGTGAAAAAAAGTTTCACTTTTACGGTGGTTTCATAAAACCACACAAGTTTTTGTAAATAAATACCGTAAAAACATGTAGAATAGAAAAACACCCCCAGACGCCGTACAAACAACACAATAAATTGTGTTTGTTTGCACTCGGGTGGGATCGAACCCGCCCCGACCTCGTGTTATCGGTAGTGCGGTTTACCGATGCACCACGAGGCCCGTATGAATGATTGTCTAATTACCGTCCTCTTTACCAATTTCGACACATTTTCTAGGATCGGGTTTGTTTGTTTGTTTGTTTTTTACATACATACATATACGTACGTACGTATTGCAGGCGGAGAAAAAAAAAAAATATTATTAATATAAAAAAAAAGTGTGTGTGTCCGCTCCGACGCACGACTGGAGTTTACTCCTCAAGAACGATTATAAAATAAAATAATAAATATTTACTGTCTACAAATATGAACACATTTCTTCGTAATAGAGAATGGCGTATCGCTATAAAGAGTGTTTCTATAAAGAGCTCAGGACATTGTATGGAGTGCCGTTATTTATATGCTCTGTGACTATAGCGCATAACGCATTTCGTGTGACATGCTATACTCTCTAGTACGATTTTGGTCCCCATAATTTTCATACCCCGGGCCTATATATGTAAATCGATTCTTAAGGAGTAAACTCCAACA
The DNA here is from genome assembly GCA_905147225.2 of Euproctis similis. Lineage (NCBI taxonomy): Eukaryota > Metazoa > Arthropoda > Insecta > Lepidoptera > Erebidae > Euproctis > Euproctis similis. The sequence goes on from LR990107.1 coordinate 10,340,381, forward strand.
AATGACACGATAAAAGGGAATATAATAAATTCGTATGTATTGTAAACGACGGAGGCTTTTAAGTTTCCAATTCCAAAAAGTGAACTACATATATGTGACACAGTTATGTTCGTCAATTTATTAGCGATAAGATAGTGCTCTTTATATATGTATTTGTCACGTTTTCATAATAAATCAAAATATCATATTTACTGGAGGAAAAAATATCGTTTTGTTTTGTAAAGATCCTTTGTTGTAATGTTGTTAACGTTTAATAGGTGTCGCGTTATCCCTAGTGCCGTAGCTGGTATACTTGTCGATTCGGGCGACATCTATCGATATAATACGATATTACGGCAGAATCATCAATAGTAGCAACCTAGTAGCGCCATCTAGGAATTATTGTCGTGACCACGTAAAATAAAAAACATTTATTAAACCCTATTAACAAATACAAGATGGCAACTAAATTAAAATCGCCCTTATTGCACAATCCCCTGAAAGCCGGTGACGTCCGGTTCGATTTCAAATTAAACTAGTTTTCTCTCTCTTTGCAAAACTGCCACTGACTTACAAGTCAGTGGCAGTTTTGCCACTAACGAATTAGTGGAGGAAGCAGACTGACGCCTTTCTTACTTTACTTAAGTTTCCAATTCCAAAAAGTGTGCCAGGATTCGAACACGCGACCTATGCGATTCGGAAGCCGTGTGCTCGACCACTGGACCACCGGAACTACATATATGTGACACAGTTATGTTCGTCAATTTATTAGCGATAAGATAGTTCTTTTTATATATGTATTTGTCACATTTTCATAATAAATCAAAATATCATATTTACTGGAGGAAATATTTTATGGTAACTAAAATACGTGAACAGTGACTTACATTCGATTTTCGAAAAAAATAATATTTCGAAAATTTTTAGTTAAATGTCTATAATGTGAAAAAAAGTTTCACTTTTACGGTGGTTTCATAAAACCACACAAGTTTTTTTTATATTATGAAGTTGTTAATGTCTTGGTGGTCCAGTGGTCGAGCACCCCCCTTCTAAAGCAAGAAGTCGCGGGTTTGAATCCTGGCTCCTACCAATGACTTTTCAAAATTAATTTCGAAAGTTATGTGTGATGAATATCAATGACTGAAAATATTGTGCCCACTATGGCAATAAGTTCGCCACCAATTTCCATTTGAGACTTAAACATAACGGCGAGTCGATGGATAACAATCACCGCCTACACCACTGTAGAAAAAGGCGTAAAATTATGTTATAAAGTAGTTACTTTACGGCGGTACGAAGTTCGCGCGGTCTGCTAGTTAGCAGACCGCGCGAACTTCGTACCGCCATATTTTATTTTATTATCACAAAAAATATTATTGTCCCACTCATATTAACAACCTAAAGCTTTCCTAAATAAATCTAAAAGTAATATTTTTTCAATTCAAACCAGTAGGTCCTCATACATACATACATAAATTCACGCCAAATTCCTTGCGGGGTAGGCAGTGAGAACAAAGTGCCATAAGGTACGAACACGCCTTACTCGCTTAGCTGTTGATATTAGCGGGTACTGTTGGTATTATCAATGTCTTGGTTGTTACCAAGACATTGATAATATCAATCAATGCCTTATAATATTAATAGCAATTCCAGGGACTTGTCCGAAGTTTTTAGTCAACTTTTAGTTTTTTTAATACTACTTAAACGACTTTGTTTATCTGGTCATTGTAATTTCATAAAAAAAACGGGACACCATATGTTCAAACCAGGGTAGCTAACTCACGGTGTGATTTTTTTATAAGTAAAAGATGTCGATTTTGCGATTAATCTTAACGAAATAAATTTATTACATTATAAAAGATATCACGATTTTAAAAATGTTAAATTTATTATACCTAGAAAGCATTATAAATATAACCTCACATCAGTCACACCTTGTCAGTGGTAGAGTCACGTAGTTCGCTGCACGAATGGGCCGGCTCGACCGATGAAATACCACGACCTCTCAAAATATAGTAAAGTGGCTTTTGCCGCGTTTCGCTCAGTGAGAGAGGTATTCTGAGGCCCAATCCCTTTCCCTCTCCTCTTCCTATCCCATCCTGACCCCACCCATATCCTATTGTAAGAGCCGGCAACGCAACTGTAACACTATATGTGTTCAAGCCTGTTCGTTTGCCCCTTCCACAAAAAAAAATAACCCCTTATTTATTACAAATTAAAACATAAATATCCCAAAAGACGATAATACTAAAAATTCTAATTAAAGTATTGAGCGATATGATGACAAATAAAGAAACAACATCACAACATAACTTCACGCCTTTTCAACCCGAAGCGCCGCAGCGGCTGTTAAACCTCGTTTCTCCTATAAGTTTACGTCCCAAATGGAAAAGGTGGCGAACCTATTGCCATACTGGGCACAAGGTTGACAGTAATCGATATGTTTCATACATAACTTCTGAAAACGATTTGAAAGACACATTGGTGTGATCCAGGATTCGAACCCACGACCTCTCGATTCAGAAGCGGGGTTCTCGACCACTGGACTACCGAGACCTTACAGAAAAAAAAAACAAAATAAAAAATCTACCTGCTAGCTGTCGTCTTTCCCGTCCTGCGTCGGTACTACTCGGGATACACATCGCACAACGTACTTTTGCCTAATAAAATAAATATTTGCCTAAGAAACGAATACTTACATTTTGTATTTTGCGATATCTTTTGAATTAAATGTCCGAATTGAACTAGAATAGTCATACATATGGCGTCGCGGACTTTTCTGTCGACAATCGTATGTTCTGTGAAAGTGTAGTACATTGTTTTCTTTTTTATTCAATAGTTTTTGCAGCGTTCGTGATGTAAGATTGTTTTTCGGGTATTTTTCTTACACCTTGGGTTACATTATTGGACTTATAGTAAGGATCCCTAATTTATTTGAAAATATAATATAGCCTATAGCCTTCCTCGATAAATGGACTATATACCACTGAAAGAATTTTTGAAATCGGTCCGGTGGTTTCTGAGATTAGCGCGTTCAAACAAACAAACAAACAAACTCTTCCGCTTTATAATATAAGTATAGAAGTATAGATAATATCGTCCTGACACCATAGCAATAAAATCGTGCTTAAAAGGTGTAGCAGCCGGAATGCTTTAATCGGAATCTGAATTGGAATGATTAAAGTCAGTCTCCTACAAGTTAACGAGAGAAATTCTATGCAACTGACATCTTTCATTTAGAGTGGAGACGATGCGCAACAAATGTCGATATTTATAAAATTTATAGCTATGTAATATATATTTAGAATATTATCAGAGCAAATTTCAATTAAGAGAGTGGGCAAGTATCACAAACAATTACAGAACGCCAAAAGTATAAATAATTTTAAAATTATAACAATTCCTATGATGTCATTGAAATAATTTTACGACCTATGAAAATAAAGCTTCTCTATGACACTTTAACTTTGTAATGATGAATTCAAAAACTACTTAGGTACTTAAAGTTTTTCATCTGCACACAATGGAAAGTTTCTTAGTCGATCTAGGGACATAATAAAAAGAATTTAATCAAACAATATCGTTTGCTTTATATTTTAACATAACATAACTTCACGCCAAGGTGTAGGCAGCGGCTGTTTAGTATATCTATTACACATAACTTCCGAAAAGAATTCCGAGAAATCATTGAGAATCATTGATTGAAGTCGTGGGCATTTTTACAGCGTTTACAATCAAAGTGCTAAATATCGAAAATTATCACTTTTTCTTTACTACATTATCTATTAATATCTATACACAAAAACCATCCCGTTGACACCCTCTAGTTATTAGAGAGAACCGCATCAAATTCCTTGCGTAGTTTTTAAAGCTCTAATCAGATAAGCCTTAAGTGGAGAGACAACGACTTTGTTTTATTTATACTATGTAATGATTTATATAAATTACTTATCGCGTTGTTTGTCCTCTATGGACTCCTAAACTACTGAACCGATTAAAGAATCTATCACTATCCCGTTTTATATAAATAATGATTTTTTTAAATTTCACATTAATTTAATGTTTGACTATTTTTTTCATCAAACAAAGTTTGTCAAGGTATTAAGTACCTATTAATATTTGTTAGAGTCCGACCGAAACTGGTTTTCCGGCCGAAACCGAAACTCACGTGCTAAAGTTTAGAATTCCATAAAATACTTAAATTTTATGCATTTTACCCATTATTTTCCATTAATTAGAACATGAAGTTAAAAACATAAATAAAATTAAATAAAACAAATACTAAGTACTTCCTGGTACATATTACTATTTAATACTTTGTTTTCTATTTGTACTTAAAAAATTCATCAATCACTTTTCAGGTACCACTCAACTAAAAATTATCATCACTTTCCTTCTTCTTCTTTTCCTTTCGACCTACCCATGCTGTCAATGGATTGGCTGCGGTCTTGTGACCGGCCGTCTGACCTCAACCTTCCTTCCTTGGGAATATTTTTGTCAGTTGGATAGGAAAGGAGCTGGAAATGGAATGAAGAGGGGAGATGGGTAGGAGTTGGGCCTCCAAGTACCTCTCTCATCGAGCAAAACGCGACCATATTTATCACGTCGAGCCGGCCCATTCATGCAGCAACCTGCTTGGCTCTACCACTCATCTCATCGCATAATAATAATTACTTAAATTACTAATACACCGGGAATGTAGAAAGAAGAGTGACGTTAGAAAACAGTGTAAATGGAGGGTTGAGCGGATTCCTGGGCGCAAACAATATGGGCAACAAAACCCAGCTAGCTATTTACAGTACGGTACTGATCCCAACAATAACTTATGAAAGCGAGAGTTGGGCATGGCATAGGGTGCATAAAAATAAAGTTACTGCAGTCGAAATGAGGTCACCGCGCAAAATTTGCGGTATGAGGTTCACCGATCGCATAAAAAACGGTTATAAGGAAGGAAGGTTTAAAAGAGAATTGGAAGAGAAGGGCCATTCAAGTATTAAGTTAGCAAATTTATTATAATTATTTACCCCCCAAAAGCTTGTCAGCAAAAGCTTGTCAGCAAAAGTAAGCAAAGCTTTTACCCCCTCCCCCCATTATTAGATACGTAATCATTCATAATTCTCAAGAGACCATCTACACGTTTGAACTAAGGTTTTTTGTGAAATTGAATAGCTGCTGATGACGAAATCATCATCTGGACCCCCCTACCCCCCATGTCATCAAAAACAAGCAAAGCATTGACCCCCCACCACACCCCACCCCTCCATAGTACTAACGTAATACTTGAACCGGTTTGGGAACGTAGAAAGAATGATTTATGCTAGATTGACAAAATAAATGTACAGTATAAAAGCGGAAGGATGTTGGAGTCGATGAGGGAGACCACATACTTTCCATGATCAAATTAAACATGTCCATAGGAAAGGCGAAGTCTTAAAAACCGGCAAGCATGTATGACAACTTTGATTGAAAGTCAAAGAAGTCAGGGATTTCTCTGCCTACCCACAGAGACTTGGTGTAAACATATGTACCTATGTATGTACTACTATGTACTATAACACACTCAACAAAGATAACCACAAGTCAGAATTATTATGACAATAGTTTCCGAAACCGAAACTTGATTTTTGGCCGAAACCGAAACCGAACTTTCGGTCGGACAATAATATTTTTACATTTAAAGGCATTAAATTTTACGGCGTTAGTTATTTATAAGCATGTTAATGTCTGAAGCATCTAGATAATTTGATTAAAATTTGATCTGATAGGAAAAGTTTGATTTATCCATTTATTTTATTTAAGCCCGAATACTGAACCGCCTCTCAAATGTATAAGCGCTACTTAAGCGTTTAAGTAGCTGTCACATTAGACAGAATACGTGAAATTTGAGCAGTAAGTAGCACTTTATTGACTGTCAGATTTGAGAGGCGGTTCAGTATTCGGGCGTTAGTCCCTTAAATGTGTGCGAAAATAACGTCCAACATTAACACAACCTAAGGCTAAGTCCCCTGCGAGGTCGCGTAGAAAGAACCGAATTATCTATAATCCTATAGTACGTACATAGGATTTATCAAACAAGCTTCAATATTAATCTTTATCTAATTACGCAAATTAATAAATAAAAAAAAACATGTAGGTATGTAGCAACAATACTTTATAATAAGGACAAATAAACAAATTAATGTGAGGTAATCTTTTTTATTTTATCTGAAAACTGATAATGAATGAAGATTGAGCTGTATCTAGGCCACTATATCTAATAATCGGTGAATTACTTAGCACGTTTCATTTACTTATCTTATTTATTTTCGCTATTTACATCGCCGATATATGCGTTTGTGTTTGTGTATTGGGAAATTTTTATTTTTATTCAATTTCCAACTTTCGTAATGTAAATACGTAAAAAGATATCGTAGACAAGACTCAATATTTCATTGAATAAAAAAGTAGGTATGTTGTTGTTCAACGGCGATACTTTTTTATACAAATAATAATGAATAATATGCATTGTACTTACTTATTTTTTATTTATAAATATAATATTTAAATTCTAATATATTAATTTGGTCTATGAAGGTAATTTTGCCGACGGCCTAATATTGTAGCCGTCGGCAAACGTCCTGCATTCAGCGATTTTCCCGCGTCGATTAGATGGGCCTACATCAAGTCAAAACAAAAACTAGCTATTATAAAATGCTAAATACTTTTTTATATTTTATATTGCTTTTTATACAGTATATATTTGTTAGTTTGTAAATAATTACCCAGTTTTAGTGTATATGTCACAACATTTAATAATAATACATACATACTTTATTCAGATTTTGTCGGTTTGCAGTTGTTAGTGTATTTATTTTTAATATGGGATATACAAAAATATAAAATTTGGTAGATCTATATCTATCACTTTCCAGTTCAGTTTCATATTATTCATATAATAATTATTATTTAACTATCTATTATGCAAAGGAAAGGAATGAAATGTGACGAAAACGAAAGTTATGGTGTTTGAAAGAGAGGAATCCAGAACAGATGCAAGGATAATGGTTGACGATGTAGTGCTGGAACAGGTGAATGAAATTGTATATCTTGGATGCGCTTTTAGCAGGGATGGAAGGTACACCTCTGATGTAGAAAGAAGAGTAGCGTTAGGAAATAAAGTAAATGGGGCGTTGGGCAGATTCCTGGGCGCAAAAGTTATTAGCAGAAAAGCCCAGCTAGCAATCCACAATGCAATACTGATCCCAACGCTAACTTATGGAAGCGAGAGCTGGGTATGGCAGAGCGTGCATGAAAGTAGGAAACGCGGTCGAAATGAGGGCATTGCGCAAAATCTGCGGAGTGACCCTCGCTGACCACGTGGAAAACAAGGTTATAAGGAAGGAAGTCGGATTGAAAGAGTGTGTCGGTGTAAAATTAAGAAAGGGCATGCTCCGATGGTTTCTTTCTACATGTCCATGTAGAAAGGATGGATGATGCAAGATTGACTAAGCAGATATACAATGCAAAAGCGGATGGATGTAGGAGTCGAGGACGGCCTAGACACACATTCCATGACCAAATAGAACGTGTTCTGGCGGAAGGTGATGTTAGGAGCCTCAAAAATCGACGCGCGTGCATGAGAGGAGTTATGAAAGTCAACGAAGCGAGTGAGGTGTGCAAGAATCGTGCCTTATGGCGCTCCGTTCTCTCTGCCTACCCCGCAAGGGATTTGGCGTGAAGTTATGTGTATATTATGGAAAGTCTCTGTGGTCCAGTGGTATAGCACGCCTATTATTTTTGGATGTTATGTGTGATATTGATGACTGAAAACTTTGTGCTCGGTGTATGGTAATAGGTTCGCCACCTAATCCATTTGGAACGTAAACATAACGGCGAGTCGTGGCTTAGTAGCCGCTGCCTACACCTTTGGTTAGAAAAAAAAGGCATGAACTTATGTTATGATATATATTATGGATTTCAAATACTAAACCCCACTTAGATTTGACAAAAATAATGTAGCCATTCAATCTTTGTATAAATTTACCGATGACGTCACAATTTCTTGATAGTTACTATTTCTTTATCACTGTCATCGTTAGTGTTAGAATTATATTATCTTTATAAATAAAGATAATGAATAAACATAATTATATTGTCACCAAAATCCAAAGTGTATACAAAATTTCAGATTAATCGGTTGACAGGAAGAGGGTGAAATTTGAATTACTAAATTTGACCCAAGAATAAAACAAACGGGGTGAGCTAAATAAAACCGTTTAAAAATAAACACGTGTTGTGAAAACTTTCTTTACTTTTATAAGAATACTGCGCGAGCTACAGAACTTTTTGACACAGACGAAGAGAAAAATGAAGATTTTTTACGCGATAGGATGGCAAACGAACAAGTGATGATGGTAAGTAACTTCTCACCGCTCGTGGAGCGTTGCCTGCATTTAAAGGAGTAGGAGGAAAAAGGAAGGGGAAAGTGGATCGGGTCTCCGGATACCTCTCTAACCGAACGAAACGCGGCACAAGCCACTTCACGCCGATATTCCAAGACGTCGTGGTATTTCACCAGTCGAGCCATTCTTGCAACGAAATGCAAGACTACTACTTGAATGAGACACTACGGATACACATGTACCTGTACACCTTACCTATCTACATAGGTACCTACTAGAATATCAACAAAATAATAATTAATAAACAAAAATCGTAGATTATAAAAAATTACTATTTATACTCCAACAAATCCATGATTTCAACAGCGTGATATACATACATACATAACTTCATGCCAAATCCCTTGCGGGGAAGGCAGAGAGAACAAAGCGCCATAAGGCACGATTCTTACACCCCTCACTCGCTTCGTTGACTTTCATAACTCTTTTCATGCACGCTCGTCGGTTTTTGAGGCTCCTAACATCAGACATCAACAGCGTGATATAAATATATTTATCCTTTATTTCTGACTGTTTTATGGTATTATAATAAAATAATTGTATTCATTGAAAAATTTTGATTAAGTATTTATCTATTTGCAAAAAAATCAGAAACATTATGAGCGCCGGACATTTTTAACAGCTGTTAACGGCTTCTGTTAACAATTTGAGGAATACGAGGAAACAACAGATACACATTAAAAAACTTAATTTCAGTCAAACAAGTTAATAAAAAAAAACTGTTATAAAATAAGAATAATAATTTTAATATCTGTATTTTGTAAAGTTCCAGACCAGGCAGGTTGTAGGCGCTTTACATGCCCAGGGCGCTTTTGAAATGACATCCAGGAATTGGCTGTCCGCCCAAGCTGACGGGCATGTTTATTTACCAGCGTTCACTGTATACAGTACAAGTCTATTGTCGCTTTTTGGCTTTAGCCTTTTTACTTTAGCCTTTTTGGCGACCAGAAAATATTTAACTTCACAAATCTCGAAATATAACTTTTCAAACATACAATACCATTTATAATTCAGTTTTAATTCACATTTTATAATTTACAAATTCCAATTAAATGTATGGAAATTATGTAAGTCTTTCTTACGGGTTACTTCACATCTATTTGCTGAAGGTTGCATTAACATCCGTTATGTGCCTAGATTTAAAGACCTATAAATATAAAAGGACTTACAATGGTTGCGATTTAATTTTACAATAGCTATATATATAAATGTATATATAAATATATAGATTATTTTATCATAATTATTTGCTAATACTGTTAGGAATCTGGTATAACGATAAGAATAAATTGATAGCAGTTGACAATATCAACATTGTTGGTAATTTTATATTTATCTCAAAGTATCCATCTGTGTTCGGTGAAGAGTGGATTTACATTTGAATCAAGCCCAAGTTTGTAACGTAAATTATTTTTTTTTAATTATTATGTGTGGTATAATCGGTAGCCTGGTAACATTATTGGTAGGAGTTATATTAGTAGTGGCAAGTTGCATCATTGGTTTCGTTGCTGTTCCAAATATAGTCAGAAATATTATTCTCGGTGTAAGTGTTTGCACATTATTTATTTATTTATTTTATCTGGCTCACACCAATTGCCTTTTGGGAATTAATTTCGATAGTTATGTGTGATAAATGTCGATTACTGAAAACTTTGTGCCCGGTACGGTAACAGGTTCGCCACCTATTCGGGACGTAAACGTAACGGCGAGTCGAGGCTCAACAGTCACTGTCTACACCTTCGAGTAGGAAAAGGCGTGAAGTTATGTTACATTTAAGTATTTATTTGTGATATTATAAAATATACTAGCGGACCGGACCTACGTTGTCTTGCATGATATACCAACCGATTAGGATATTAAACAAAGTAAGAAATGAAAGACAGATTAATGCATAGTCAGTTTGTTATTTTTTATTTTGAAACATTTTTTTTTAATCCATATTGTTGGTTTAATTTATTCGAAACAGCTGGAATGATTGGAATGTTTTTTTGTATGTGTATGTGTGTGTTCAAATGGATTCGAGGATGGATTCACAAATAAGCCCGGCAGTTTACTTGCAGTATAATATTATAAATGACCTAGATACAGAATGCAGTGCTGTCTTCCGGACTTTTATCTAAATTCTAAACCATCCTCGAATCCGTTTGAACACCCATAAAAATCATTCAAATCGGTCCAGCTAACGAGCTTTTTTACCTACATTCTCTCTCTCTTGTCGTTCCCTCATGACTGAGGATCGTGGTCATCGTTGAAGGGTTTGCATCTGGAGTGAATGATTTTCCTCCATTGAATCCTGTCCATTGCATCCCTCACAGCCGAGCAAAACTTGGAAGATGACGCGTCCTTTATTTGATCGGTCCATCTGGTTGGAGATCGGCCACGAGCTCGTTTTCCGTCTGTGTTCCCAACTACGATCAACTTCTCGAGACTCTCATCTCCCCTTCGCACTATGTGGCCAAAATATGCCAGAACTCGCTGGTGGCATATTGTTGATAAGCTGGTTTCGATCTTTAGCTGCAGGAGAATCGACTTATTAGTGCGTTTGGCGGTCCAGGGTATTCTCATCATGCGCCTCCAGCACCACATCTCCAATGCATCGATTTTTTGTCTTTCCCGGGCTCGAATCGTCCACGTTTCAACTCCATATAGAAAAATGGGAAAAATCAGGGCTCGCACCAGTCTGATCTTAGTGTTGTTGGACACTCCTCTCTTCTTCCATATGTTGTTCAGGCGAGTCATGGCATCCCTAGTCATAGCAATGCGTCTTCTTATTTCAGGCTCACAGCTGCTATCTTTATTTATTTGAGCACCCAGATAAATAAAATGATCCACCATGTCCACGCCTGGTATTATATTGGTCGGGATACTCAAGAGACCAGCACGATCAACTACTATGATCTTGGTTTTACTCCTGTTGATTGCAAGGCCCATTTCGTTGCTTTCAGTCTCAAGTCTTCGTCTTCATCTTCTCAAGTTTACCTACATTAGTTGACCGAAAAATACTTACAATAATATTTTATCCAAATAACACGCTATGTTTCATTTGTTGTGTATTTTTATAATATCTTTACATAAATCGACTGCACGTGGTTCAAGTTATGAAGTAATCCAAGAAAATAAATGATATGATGCATAATTGCGGAACCTATGATTCCCCTTTTCATCAATAGAATTGGTGTGGTACTTTCTAAACTGTACAATAGATGAAGTGGTTTGGTTTTCAAGTGGTAGAGCCAAGCAGTTCGTTGCATGAATGGGCCGGCTCGACCAGTGAAATACTACGATCTCTCAGAAGGTCGACGTAAAACGGCTCATGCCGTTTCGTTTGGTAAGAGAGGTACCCGGAGGACCACCCACCCTTCCCCATTATTTCCTATCCTACTCCCTTAAATTTCGGCAACGCAACAGTAACACTATATGTGTTGCTGGTGTCCTTGGGCAGTGCAGGTTGCTTACCATCAGGTGACACGCTTGCTCGTTTGCTCTCCTATCCCATAAATAAAAATGAATAAAGAACGACTAAACACTTTTCGCAAAAAGCTTCAAGAGTGTGTCTGTAGTAACTTTTAACAGTTTAACAATCAAGAAATTTTCCCTCCAATAATTGTATAGTAGGTATTACAGTACGTACATCACATTGAATATAGAACTTTAAAAAAATCTTGTAAGTGCCACTTATCTGTTCCCGCGGAACAAATTGAATAAAAAAAAATCTAACTAAAACTCCATTTTAAATTTACGAACGGCTAGTGCTGCATAAAGAGTTCTTTTCCTTTTTACCCATCGCCAACAGAGTCTGGTCCTCAAGGCGGTCTAATCCTAGTGGACGTGAGAAAATCCATTTCCTTGTAAATTTTCAGTAAAAAATATCGCTCAAGAATAAACCAGAACATTTTAAGATTTTTCTTTTGTGCTAGGATATTATTTAATAACTTCTTGTGTTATCATAAAAATTAATAATAAAATTTAATCACAATTTATTTAAACTAGTTATTATAGTGGCTCCTTTTACGTAAAATTCTATTACGACCGGTCATAGTTATCTTGTATTTTATTAAAAATGATAAATCCTATATTTAATTCCCCAGTAGGTGCTTACCTAAATAGTGCCCGCACTAATTTAAATTACCCTCGAATATTAATAAAAAGAACCAATTAAAAAATAAAGAGTAATCTCACTTTATACTTATTTCATTTTCATATTAAACCGAAATTATTATTTGTTGTGTTACCTAAAAATATGTTTATTAATATTTTTTAATGTAATAAAACAAATGGAACAGGTGGCGAAGCCTATTGTCATACATCGGGCACAAAGTAGACAGACATCATCACCGAAAAGGATTTTGAGGAATAATTTATGGGCATACACAAATTATTCCTCAAAATTCTTTTGGATGGAATGGATCTCACGACTTCTGATTCAGAAGCGGGAGTTCAATCAATGGACCACCGAGACTTTTGATATGTTATTTTATTAGTGGTCATTGATCTTTTCTCTTTATTTCTATGCCATTTCTTTTATTTTTAGGAGACCGTGTTGCATGATGACACGATACAGTTGGAAAGATTTGAGGAGGTACCATTTGCTCTCAACTTTACAGTGAGAGTGTTTAACTTGACCAATCCTGAGGAGTATATATCTGGCGCTAAACCGGTATTGGATGAAATTGGACCTTACATATATAAGTAAACGTCAAATTTTACTTTGATACTACTATGTATTAATATATTTCATGGACATTTATACATACATACATAACTTCACGCCAAATCCCTTGTGGGGTAGGCAGAGAGAACGGAGCGCCATAGGGCATGATTCTTACACACTCGCTTCGTTGACTTTCATAACTCTTTGCATGCACGCGCGTCGATTTTTGAGGCTCCTAACATCACCTTCCTCCAGAACACGTTCTATTTGGTCATGGAATGTGTGTCTAGGCCGTCCTCGACTCCTACATCCATCCGCTTTTGTATTGTGTATCTGCTTAGTCAATCTTGCATCATCCATCCTTTCTACATGTCCGAACAATCGGAGCATGCCCTTTCTTACTTTTATAATATCCGTGATATTCATGACTTATAATATTAAGAATTGTTATATTCGATATACACCCGTTAAAAAAGCGGCCGTTAAATAATTAATATTACTAAAAGAATATTATTTATTATGAACAAATTACATAACATGGGACACTCATTTCGTTCTGCTTACTCTAAAAAAGACATTGCGTTATATATGCATGCATAGTTATGTAGCAATAAATATAATAAATGGGCAATCAAATAAACAGGGGTTGGTGATAGAAAAATGGAAAATGTTATGTTAAATGTACAATTAAATATCATTTGTTTTTTAAACTGGTAATAACATATATTAATGCGGTAGCTTGACTATTTGTCAAGCTACCGCATTAATATTTTATTTATTTTATTTTTCATTTAAATTATTTATTTAAATGAAAATATGTTTAGAAGTTCACAGGAAATTAATTCAACGTGTTGACAAAAATTGTCGACAATGTCACCTTTTTCAAAGACATATTCTCATATGGACTTGAATTCCAGTAATAATGAGTTAGCAGATTTCAATGTTATCGTGACTCTTCATATTCTCAAATTAATATTCACACAGTACATTTATATATATGCAACAAACTTTTAAGGCCTCAAACGATCTGCGTGAACTGTCGAAATAAATTAAACTATTGGTAATTATTATTAGTAGAGTATTGCGTGACTTTTATTTTTTTTAATGGGATATGAGGGCATACGAGCAAGCGTGTCACCTGATGGTAAGCAACCTGCGCCGCCCATGAACACCAGCAACACATATAGTGTTACCGTTGCGTTGCCGACCTTTAAGGGAGTAGGATAGGAAAGGATGGGGAAGGGGGGTGGGACTCCGGGTACCTTTCTCACCAAACGAAACGCGGCATGAGCTACTTTACGACGATGTTCTGAGAGGTCGTGGTATTTCACCGGTCGAGCCGGCCCATTCATGCAGCAAACTGCACGGCTCTACCACTGTTAAAATCTTAAACGTTATTGTTATAATACATAATTGTAACTTTTTGAATATCACCATTTTCCTGCTATTATCCTACTCGAAGTGGGGTCGACACAACATGTCATCCTTTCGAACTATCCATATTGTCAAAAGATTTGGCTGCTAAATTTAGGAACGTTTACGCGGGTGAAATAGGAAAGGGATTAGAAATGGAATGGGGAGAATAGCGGCGAAGTGTTGGGCTTCCTGATATCCCTCTCGTCAAGTGAAACGCGGCATAAGCCATCGTCGAGTCGGTCCATTCATGCAGCGAACTGCGTGACTCTACAATTAAAATTGACTTTTGAATCTAAATCTCACAAATTTTATTTTAGTTTTTCACAGACGTATTTTTAACGAAAACCTATAGTTTGATCAGACGACTCTATTCAGAATACTACTGTTCACTCTTCCTGTGAACTAAATGGGATTCATTCAATTCAAGCGATGAATTTTAAATCTAGCATAATGAGGACTATTGAGAACTTGCTCAACTCTCTTCTTATCTGTATTTAAAAATTTTTTTTTTCGACTTAATTTTAGGTTATATCAAACACGAATAATAGTTGGTACGGAAGAGGATACTATCAGATATCAACTAGTTGAACGATTTGAATTTGACGCTGAAGCATCCTACCCACTGGCAGAGGATGACATTGTCACCGTCGTGAATATACCTTACCATGTAAGTAGCATATTTATTGTAAATATAATTCATTTTATCAATACAACAACAGCGAATGCTCTGTGCTCAGAAATGCATTGCAAATGTTTACAACTGCACTTTAATAAAATCAATAATTACTTACTTAAGATTTTATGTACATATTTAAGATAGATATTGTTTGTACTGTAAATGCGAAAGTTTCAGAATGTAGTTGAATGTTTATTGTATATATATACATACATAAACTCACGCCTGTATCTCATAGCATAGGCAGAGACTTTGACTCTCCACAACCTACGATTCTGACACAATTCTTTCGCCTCATCCACAGTCATACATCTCATCATACATTTACGCCGGTTTCGGGTGGGTACTACGCATTTTGCCTTTTTCAAACAGACTTTTTCAGAGAACGTCAATTTTCCATGATAGTAGTCAATTTAATAAAATAATAAAAACCTTATAATAAATTCCTAATAAAAACTCGATCACGAATATCAAAATACCTATATTACCTAATACTAATACTTACACATTGAAAAACATCCAGATGTGATATAAGTATCCATGTTCGTAATTAAGTAAAAGTAAAGTAAAGTATACACACACACATATACATAACCCTAAAATACAAAGTTTCAGATACAAGGTTTTGTTGTCTAAATAATTTGGATTTAATCACACATATGCGCGCAACGTAGCAGGTAAAAACTACAAAAGTTTCGCCAATAACACTGTATTATATCAGAACTTTGTCTTTATTTTAAAACTGAACGTAGCGTAGGTACAAACTGATATTTAAATGCAAGAAAATAAAATATCTTTTAGTTTCCTCCTTGTGGTCATAAAATGTCAGGAACACGGACATAAAGCTCAACACTAGCAGTCAGGTGAAGCTTCGGGATTACTCGTGTTAAAATGTAACCGCAATTCCATCTTCAACTTGGTAGGTGATGCCAACATTGTATTCTATAAAGTGAATATCAAAGTAAAGTGATTCCATTTTAACGTCCACTCCACTAATGTACCTTCGGCGAAGTGCAAGAGGAAAAAAAAGAGTCTGCAAAATCCAACCCATAAAAATGATAGAATCTGTTGAAAGTATTTCTTGAAGTTTAATATCCTGAATGTTACGTATAGTGCATAGACCGGTTTCTTGGAGAAAATTTTACAGAAGTACGCAAAATTAGAAAATTTCCCAGCTGCTATTTGAGATAGCGAAATATGAATCTCATACAGAGGAATGGGAATTCTTTGAAGTATGTGGTGTCTTAAATGTGGTGTCTTGCATCAAGCAAGCAATAATTATAAAAGTACAGCGTATGTACAGTTCAGAAATGTTATTAACTTTTGGTTTGTAGTACCTATAAAAATATGTTTTTACTATTATGTCGTTTGGAGAAGCATAGTTTTGAATGTATTAAAATATTAAATTATTATAATGTAATGTAATCTATTGATTTTCCGCCTTGGGATTTGAAGAAATACTACAATTAGTTACTACATAACTTCACGCCTTTTTTTACCCGAAGGTGTAGGTAGCGGCTGATAAGCCTCGTCTCGCCGTTATGTTTACGTCCCAAATGGAATAGGTGGCGAACCTATTACCATACCGGGCACTAAGTTTTCAGTCATCGATATTTTTCACACATAACTTCCAAAAAGAACTTAGTTACTATACTAGGAAATTAGTTACTATTTATTAAATTTTGAATCTAGGTATATGCATATACATATATATATATATATATATATATATATATATATATATATATATATATATATATATATATATATATATATATATATATAAATTTATATATTAAATTTTGAAAAAAGAAGAGCTATATCAGTGGGTCAGAATCAAACGCGAGCCCGGGGCGCCTCCTTAGTAAAGCTATCAAGCAGCTCTCTTGGCCCGAGCTTAGTAAAACTTACCTTGACTTGTTCCTCGAGTTTTGTCTTTACCTGTTTTTTTTTAATAATCTATATTTAATTATTTTTTAGTTTCTTATATTTAGTAATGTTTTAATTCAATTATGAAAACTCGATTCAAAACATTACCGCTGCTTCTATTTTTGCACTCGGCGTATTTATCGCATAAACCAAATTAAATACCTAGCCATAAGGGTAAATTAAAATTATGTTCAACCAGAGGATATGATAAATCTGCTATAAAATGATGATAGTGGTACAAATTATATATTAGGTCGGGGAAAAAGTCTTTTCGCATAACGTAGGTATAAACTTATTATAAAATTTCTTTGACTGTACTATTTGTGTCTGGCTGGTTTTGGTAACATTAAAAAGGTTACATTATAAAGAAAATAAAAAAAAGTTGTTTCCCGCTATTTTTCATTTGTTTTTCTCTCCGTAAAAATGAGTGAATCTAATGAAGAAATTCGATACATTTTAAAATTTTATTATAAAAAAGGCAAAAATGCAACTCAAGCAGTGAAAAAACTTGTGATGTTTATGGACCTGATGCAGTGCCAGTAAGAGTAGCACAAATTTGGTTCAAACGTTTTCAGTCCGGAAATTTTGATGTTAAAGATGCACCTCGCTCTGGTCGCCCTGTTACGAATAAAATGGACGCCATTTTTGAAAGAGTGGAGCAAGATCGGCATATTAGTAGTTACGATGTAGCTGAAGAACTGGGAATTGACCACAAAACAGTTTTGACCCATTTGAAGAAAGCTGGTTATACAAAAAAGCTCGATATTTGGGTGCCACACGAGCTCACTCAAAGAAACTTAATGAACCGTGTACTCATTTGCGATTCATTATTGAGACGAAATGAAACCGAGCCGTTTTTGAAGAGATTGATAACTGGCGATGAAAAGTGGATCACGTACGACAAGAACGTGCGAAAAAGGTCGTGGTCGAAAGTTGGCCAGGCTTCACAGACTGTGGCCAAACCGGGCCTAACACGAAATAAGGTGATGCTGTGTGTATGGTGGGATTGGAAGGGCATTGTTCATTATGAGCTTTTACCGTCCGGCAAAACCATCGATTCTGATCTTTACTGCCAGCAACTGATGAGATTAAAGGAAGCAGTCGAGAGAAAACGGCCGGAATTGATCAACAGGAAGGGTGTGGTCTTTCATCACGATAACGCTAGACCACACACATCTTTAGCCACTCAGCAAAAATTAAGAGAGTTCGACTGGGAGGTCCTAGTGCATCCACCATATAGCCCTGACCTTGCGCCTTCAGATTTTCACCTGTTTCGGTCTCTTCAGAATTCTTTAGGTTCTGTAAGGTTGACCTCAAGAGAGGACTGCCAAAACTATTTGTCCCGTTTTTTTGATCAGAAGTCCCAAAGTTTCTACAGTAACGGGATAATGTCTCTGCCCACAAAATGGCAGAAAGTTATTCAACAAAACGGTACATATATATTGTAAATAAATGTAAATAAACTTTGAAAAAAATGTCTTGACTTTTCATACAAAAATACGAAAATACTTTTTCCCCAACCTATTATATAAATACTATATGTATGTCTTCTTAGACTTAGTCTCGGTGGCGCAGTGGGCGAGCGCACGGCCTCTGATCCAGAGGTCCGGGGTTCGATTCCAGACACTGGCTCACACCAATGACTTTTCGAAATTGTTTTCGGAAGTTATGTGTGATAAATACCGATGACTGACAAACTTTGTGCCCGGTATGGCAATGGGTTCGCCACCTATTCCATTTGGGACGTAAACATAACGGCGAGACGAGGCTTAACAGCCGCTGCCTACACCTTCGGGTAACAAAAGGCGTGAAGTTATGTTATGTTATGTTATGTTATGTATGTATGTTTTCGTCTGGGTGTTTTTTATGTATTATTAGTATGTATTTCCGAAAAAAGTAAATATATATATATATTTAGTTGCATAGCTTGGTACTAGAGGGCGTTGTGTGTATTGTGTCCAAGCTATTATCATAATTATATTATTATGCTAGCTGACCCGGCGAACTTTGTTCTGCAGCAAAAGTAATAAATTAAATTAGTAAATTTTGGATTTATCAATATTTTTCTTTACTACATTATACATTCATTATAGCTAAAAACCACCCCGTTGACACCCTCTATCTACTAAAAATAACCGCATCAAACCCGGTTCCGTAATTTCAAAAATCTAAGCATGCAAGGGGACAGACAGCGGAGAGGAAAGTGACTTTATTTTATACTATGTAATTATATGATAAATGTATATGAGAAGTTTTAGCTACCTATTTTTTAAAAGTATCAAAGGATTGCTTAACCTTCTTTCTCTACAAAAAACATATCTTTTTTTTATATTTACACTTCGTTAATACACTACTGGCTTTGCTTCATCTTATCTCACTTTTGTATGACGAAACGATGTTTGCTTATATGAAACTCATCTGCAACGAAGTGAAGTGTGAAATGAAAAAAAAAACCTACTCGACCTTTTAAGATAAGATAATTAGATAAACGACACATGAACACGACGTCATGAGATATAGCAATCGTCGATTAAGTAATCATCGGTCCCACAATCGATCATATTTATGAGAACGGAGCGCCATAAGGCACGATTCTTACACACCTCACTCGCTACGTTGACTTTTATAACTGTTTTCATGCACGCGCGTCGATTTTTGAGGCTCCTAACGTTACCTTCCTCCAGGACACGTTCTATTTAGTCATGGAATGTGTGTCTAGGCCGTCCTCGACTCCTACATCCATCCGCTTTTGCATTGTATATCTGCTTAGTCAATCTTGCATTATCCATCCTTTCTACATGTCCGAACCATCGGAGCATGCCCTTTCTTACTTTAACACTGACACTCTCTTTTAATCCAACTTCCTTCCCTACAACCTTGTTTTCGACGTGATCAGCGAGAGTCACCCCGCAAATTTTGCACAGTGTCCTTCCTCATTTCGATTGTGTTTATCCTACTTTCATGCACACTCTGCCATACCCAGCTCTCGCTTCCATAAGTTAGCGTTGGGATAAGTACCGCATTGTATGTACCGCAGCTGAGCTTTTCTGTCGTCGTTCGTCATAGAATTATTTCTAAAGTTTGTTGAATACAAATTACGGTCTCCTGAAAACCTCGGTTGAAAAAAAGACCTTATATACGTAGAAACCGTCTAAATAAATATATAAATATGTGAGAGCAATAAACATCAATTATTGACAAAATGTAATAAATGTTCTCTTTGTGTTGTTGACGTATAAATAAAGTGTACTATCCACCATCTATCCATCTATGTTCAAAACCGCCCACACTACCACCCTTTTGTAATACAAATTGAATCTCATCCCATCATTCGCCCGTACCCGGCGTCAAAATAGTGGCATGCATCCCATGTCGCAAATATTTGAGACTACTTTTTTTAATTAATCCATTTCCCCGAACTCGCGTTTTTTATTTTTCAAATAACCCGCATCTAAAAATATTACAGAATTTCTACGAATATTAAAATATATACATATATACACGTTGTTTTTGCAATGCGAATAGGTGTGTCCTATCTCAAATTTATATGAATTCCAGTGGATCTAAACACACACTAGTTTTTGTCAGTCGTTGCGTGTCGAAAATGAAATTCTCGATTTTTTACATTTCGGAGTGCTTGTCACTAGATTCCAACATATCCGAGGTTGCAAAATACGTACACTAATGCCCCAATGATTTGCTTTTATGTTATATTTAATTTACCACAATAAATTGGTCAAAGTCAAAGTGGTTTTATTTTCATAGGTCTTCACAGACACTTAATAGTCAATGTACAAAAATGTTTAAAATTATAATAATATTTAAAATGCTTAGACACGAGCGCTTGAGGCAAGTGCCTCCGTGGAACAAGAAAACACGGAAGCAATCGCCACGAGCGGCCCGATTCCGAGTGTAGGGGCTTTCATGAAAAGAATCGGGCAAGAAACTCATGTGGCAAATACTCTTTTCAAAACCATTTAAAATTTATACAATAGTATTATCATCGCTACTGAAAAAATAGTGCATAAAAGGTGTAGCAGCCAGACTACTACATTCACAGTTATGATCTAACCAACTTAAAATCATCGTAGTACAAGTAATGAGAGAAATTATATGATATTAGTCGAGCACAATTGACGCGACATCTTCTATTTAGAATGGTAACGTTGTGCAACAAGTAA
Organism: Euproctis similis; assembly: GCA_905147225.2. NCBI lineage: Eukaryota > Metazoa > Arthropoda > Insecta > Lepidoptera > Erebidae > Euproctis > Euproctis similis. The sequence continues at coordinate 10,361,654 of LR990107.1, forward strand.
GTACAATAATAAAACTTATTTATAGCATTTATCAAAACAACATCAATGCAAACTTATAATTAGAAATGTTGATTACTATTAGAAATGTTTGCAGAACGTCTCTGGTTAATCTTTATTTGACACTGACCAGAAATATCTTATCAAAAAGCAAAGTCTTTTAAAAGCTATCACTGAACAATTGAACTTGTAGTAAATTATAAACGAAAACGCTAATTAAAATTCACTTACAATGGCTTAAAATAAACAAAGTGTACCTGATTATGAAGGTTGCATAATAACATCCGCAGTTAGCCCTCCCTATCTGTCAGTACTTATCGCTAAGCCCTTTCCAGGCACCCCCCTCAGTTGCCGGGGGAGCCTAAAACCCTTTTGCGCTGGTTTAGTGTACCTACCCTTTGAAATATCTGCAAACAAAGAGTCCCTTAGTATTTGATGGTTAGGTCCAGTCCGATCATATAATTACAACAACCCTCTTTTGAAATCTAAAAGTGTGCAGATGACACAATTGAATCGGATGGGGGGCAAGAAGTGCTCCCCTCCGAAAAGGAAGGCGGCGGCCGCTAGGCCACCCTCCCCCGTAAGGGGACAGGCGGGCGCGATGGAGGTCCAATAACCACGGACCTCCGCGCCCGCTTCCTCCAGGGCAACCTAAACCACTGCCGCGCTGCGCAAGACCTGCTTGCGCAGACGCTGGTAGAGTGGTCGGTTGCCCTGGCGGTGGTCGCCGAGCCCTACCGCGTCCCCGTCCACCCGCGATGGCTCGGGGACGACACGGGCTCGGTCGCCATATACTGGGCGGAAGGAAGTTACTGCTCTCTCCTATGGAAAGGTCCAGGCTACGTCGCCGTGGAGTGGGGATCCATGATCGTAGTGGGTTGCTACATCTCCCCCAACTGCGGCCTCAATGTTTTTGAGGCATACCTGGGCGGGCTGGCGAGCCGCCTAAGCGGTTACGCCGCCCGCCCGGTATTCGTCCTGGGTGACTTTAACGCTCACTCGAGCGAGTGGGGCGATGCCCGGGACGACGTCAGGGGGGAGACGCTTCTGGAGTGGGCGGCAGGACTCGACCTCCGGTTGCTCAACCGGGGGTCGGTCAGCACCTTTGTGCGGTGGCAGGGGGAGTCGATCATCGATCTATCGTGGGCGACTCCCTCGGCCGCCGCCATGGTGACCGGATGGCGGGTGGCGGAGGAGGTGGTCAATCTGTCTGACCACCGACACATCCTTTTGGATGTGTCGCTCCGCCGCCCAAGCCGCCCGCGCCAGACTAGCGGCCCTCCGCGGCGCTGGTCTCTCAAGCGGCTCGACCGAGACATGGTCGTGGCCGCCGCCAGCGTCGCGGACTGGACAGAGGGAGCGGTATCGCCCGATCCCGAGGCGCAAGCGGCCTGGCTACGCGGCACGATGACGTCGATCTGCGACGCGTCGATGCCGCGAGTCGGGCCGCCCCGGCGGGGCTCCGTGTACTGGTGGAGCGAGGAGATCGAGCGGCTGCAAAAGGCCGCCTTCGTTGCTCGCCGCCGGTACCTGAGAGCCCGGAAGAGAAGGCGAACCACGGTCGAGGAGGCTCTCAGAGCCAGACGGGAATACGGGGCCGCCGCGCACGCCGTATGCGTCGCCATCGCTGCGGCTCGCGAGCGGTCCTGGAACGAGCTCGTCGAGGGACTGGACAGGGACCCATGGGGACGCCCGTATAGAATGGTACTGGGCAAGCTGACCCCGTGGGTCCCTCCGTTGACGGAATCCCTGGACCCGGAGGTCGTGGGAGGAGTCGTAGACGCACTCTTCCCTAGGGTCCAGGGCGGTCCCTCGGTTCCTCCGTCCCAGTCGGACCACACTCTGTGGTCCGACGAGCTGGAGGTGACGGAGGACGAGCTCGGGCGAGCCGTCACGCGGCTCGCCTCCCGCAGCGCCGCTCCCGGCCCGGACGGAGTTCCGGGTCGGGTCCTGGCGCTCGCTCTGGGAGTGTTAGGGAACAAGGCGAGGCAGCTGTTCACCAGCTGTCTCCGCCGCGGGGTGTTCCCCCTCGACTGGAAGTCGGCGAGACTGGTACTCATAAGGAAGCAGGGGAGGACCGGAGACGCTCCGTCGTCGTTCCGGCCGATATGCCTGCTGAACGAGGCGGGGAAACTCTTCGAAAGGGTTATCTCCGCCCGTATCAGCAGCCACCTGTCGCAGGTGGGCCCGGACATATCGGACTGCCAGTTCGGGTTCCGGCAGGGGCGCTCGACCATCGACGCGGTGCGTCGGGTGCGGGCCCTGTCGGAACCGGCAGTCCGATCGGGGGGGGTCGCGCTGGCGGTGTCGCTCGACATCGTCAACGCCTTCGGGACCCTCCCCTGGCCGGCCATCAGGGAGGCCCTCGTATACCACGAGGTGCCTCCCTACCTCAGGTCGGTCATCGGGGCCTACCTGCAGGAGAGACGGGTGGACTACGTCGACCGGAACGGGACGGAGCAGAGGAAGGAGGTGACGTGCGGGGTTCCGCAGGGGTCCGTGCTCGGGCCCCTGCTGTGGAACCTCGCCTATGATCCGGTCCTCCGCACCAGTCTGCCCCGTGGCGTGAGTGTCGTTTGCTACGCAGACGACACTCTGGTGGTCGCCACGGGGCCCGACTTCGAGCGGACGCTCAGGTTCGCCGAGCTGGGGGTGGCAATCGTCGTCAGACGGATCCGCGGGCTGGGCCTGGAGGTGGCGCCTCACAAAAGTGAGGCGCTGTGGTTCCACCGGCTCACCCGGGGCCGGGAACCACCGGCCTCGCGGATCCGGGTGGGTGACACGGTTGTCCCGGTGGGGCGGTACATGAAGTACCTCGGCCTCACCCTGGACAGCCGCTGGAGCTTCGAGGAGCACTTCGTACGGATAGTCCCCCGAGCGCGACGGGTGGCAGGCGCGCTTCATCGCCTGCTGCCCAACCTCGGGGGACCGGGGGAGGGAGTTCGCCGCCTCTACGGTGGCGTCGTGCGGTCCGTGGCCCTGTACGGGGCCCCCGTTTGGTCGCGAGACCTCGCGGGGGCCTCCCGCTCCAGGGCTCTGCTGAGGAGCCTGGAGCGGATCATGGCCATACGGATCGTACGGGGCTACCGTACTATCTCATACGAGGCGGCGACGGTCCTCGCGAGCTATCCCCCCTTCATCATCCTGGCCGAGATGTACGCAGCCGCGTACGATCTCGGCCGGGGAGGGGGGAACGCGCGGGGACACGAAGTGCGGAGGCGGGAGGCCTTCCGGCGGGTCCTGGGGGACTGGCGCGATGCGCTGGTCCTCCAGGGCGGTACGCGTTCACGCGCCGTCGGAGCCGTCCTGCCCCACCTCGAGGCCTGGGTGCTCCGTAAATGGGGCACTGTCACCTACAGGTTGACTCAGATACTCACCGGGCATGGGTGCTTCGGTGAGTATCTGAGTCGAATAAAACGAGAAGAGACGGCGAGATGCCACCATTGCGCATCCGACCTGGACTCGGCCCAGCACACACTGGAGGTCTGCCCGGCCTGGGCGGCCGAACGCCGAGTCCTGGTCGACGGGATCGGGCGAGACTTGTCCCCGCCGGCGTTGGTCGCGGCAATGCTGGCGGGCGAGGAGGAGTGGAGGGCTGTGGTCTCCTTCTGCGAAGCAGTGATGCTCCAGAAGGAGGCCGCCGAGCGGGGTCGGGAGAGAGCCGATCCCGCTCGAAGGCGGCGGCGGCGAGCTCAGTGATCGCCGCCGTCGACGGGCCGCGAGGGCGCACACCCCGCGGGTGCGCCCGGGTCGCGGCCCGGGATGGATGACCCCCAGGTGCGGCCAGGGAGGGTCGTCGGGGGCGCCGCCGGCCGCGCGCCTCTTTACAGCGCGCGGTCCGAGCCGCCCCGCCCGGGGGAGCCTCGCCGAGGCTCCCCGAGGATGAGCACCCCCTCGTGACGGAGGGGGGGCGACGGCGGGGTGGACCAGAGGGGTTTATCCGAATCCTGGACCACCCCAACGCCGGAGGAGGGCCGCCGCGAGGTTTTAGTGGGTAACCCTAGGATCGGATTTCAGTTTACTGTTTTGGGAGTCCCACACTACCCCTTGCCGTCCCCAGGCGGGGGGTGTGCATAAAGCATTTCCTCGCGTAAAAAAAAAAAAAAAAAAAAAAAAAAAGATGACACAATTGAATTATTACACTTACACTTCACGAACGTCACCCATAACAAGTGTAAAACTTTTGTTGCTCGAAAGTGTTTCACATGCCAATAAAATTGTATCGACACTCAGCTCAACCCGGGGAAAATGTTCTACAGCTATTTTCATAATAATATGAAGTTTAAAATGTCCCCACCACCCATCCATCTCCCCGGCCGGGTGGCTGGGAAAATCGCTTCCAGCCCTCGACGCCCACAGTGCACACCACTCCACCCCCGTGGTGGGAAAATTGTGGAACACATTTTACATGTGTATTCGCGGAGTAATAAATATGAGAGCTGCTATTTCACACCTCTTTAAAATTATTATTTATAAACTTACGCAAATAACTTTTATGAAGATTTCCAAAAATACATTGTTGTATACCTGAATCCGAAGCGATCTGCCTAACGGAAGTCTCTTTGCCTAATGTCGGAATATCGGAATACTGGAAGCGCTGAAATGTCGGAATGAATCTTAACACATTAAACACAATTACAAAACAATTACAACCAACAAGAAAAATATTAAAAAAAATATCTCCCAGCTCCCAAGCTCCCACGAGCTCCCAAGAAAGAGGTCATTGGTATGTTCAGATTCGGATTTAAACTCGGGACCTCGCAATCGGAAGTAAGAGTTCGAAATCACAAGATCATCGCATTGTATAACCCTTATCGTTATAAGTACAATAATTTGCAACTTTTATCTAAATATTATCATATTAAATTGTTAATACTTATCTTTGGTTTTTTTTTCTACTATCAATATTTGCAAGTTTGGATTCATTTTGTTGAATAACAATCCACGTAAACGTCATGTATAAAATATCATCATGTATAAAAAGCTAAATAATCTTAGCAATAACTTAAAACACATTCCTTATATTCAAGTTAAGTCCATATTAAATTCGCTAGCGTGTCCTAGCTATTCTGTCGCCGTCATCTGACTTTGATGCAATACTGTTTAACTATTGACGCGTCCCAAATTGGCTACATATCTAGCTAAATGGTCCCTGAGGAATTTGTTTGGCAGGAACGGTACAGTTTTATGCATAAACGAATACACCCACCCAATCATATTCTCTTCACTCTTTGGTTGCATTTACAGGTTTCTTTTCCCTTTAATTTTATTGGTTTTGTGGGAGAGAAATAGGGAGAGAGGGGGACAGAAATTATAATGATATTAAGGGAACTGAAATACATATTTATTTAGTCTCGGAGGTCCAGTGGTCGAGGACCACGCTTCTGAATCCAGAGGTCGCGGGTTGGAATCCTCACATTGGCTCACACCAATGACTTATTGAAATTAAATTCATAAGTTATGTGTGATAAATATCGTATGTTCGGGATAAACTTATGGAATTGAAAAAGTGTATAACAAAATGATAGTGTGTTGTCTTTGATAATAAGACTATAATTAACTTCACTATCTCTACCCGAAGGTGTAGTTACGTCCCAAATGGAAATAGGTGGCGAACTTATTGCCATACCGGGCAGAAAGTTTTCATTAATCAAAATTATCGGTGTGAGCCAGGATTTGATCCCGCGTCTTCTTGATTCAGAAGCAGCGGGCTCGACCACTGTACCACCGAGACTGAGCTATAAGCTGATGGTATTAAATATGCTGAATAATGGAACAATTATGAAAAGTTTTTGTATGTACCTACAAACAGTGTCCTATTTTCTAATAAAATAAAAGTAACTAATGTGGCATACACGTCTAAAATAAATATTATAACTACTAACTAACGATAAAACTATAAATCGATTTTAAAATTAGGGCAAAAGCTGTCAGCCGATGGAATATATTATTCAGTATTTCGCACGTGCACTTTCAGTCCACACTCATACATCAATAATGCATCACAACAGTGACAACTTGAGCTGAAGTATACTTAAACCTACTAAACATACGAAAATATTTTTCTTTTGTTGGGTAAGATCCATACCAATCGGATTTCATATTTCATTTCAATTCATGTTTGAAGTGGAACTTCTAAGCTCTTCTAAGCTTGCAATCGTTTAACGCTTTTAACATGCTGTCATAATATGTAATAGTAGGATACAAACCGCTGAATTCTGGGTAAAATTTAAACTGTATGGAGACATCTAGTAGCTGATAGTGGTACTATAATTTATTTAACAAAGATTATAAACTGAGTTATTTTTTCTGGCTGGCTCGATTGTCTTTTTCATGGTATTTTACTGCGAAATTAACTTTTTTCATAAAAGATATATGTACACTATTTCATATTATATAACAGAAGTCTTTTGGCCGTACTGTAATTATATTTGATATAGCATATTTGTATATATATATTTATTTGCAGGTTATACTCCAGATTGCAGAGAGGTTCTATTCGAATTTGCTGTCATTACTCAATTTGGCGATGAGCGGTGTTTTCGCTGAGTACAACTCACCAGTTGCTACATTCCGTGTTCAAGACTTGCTGTTCAATGGGATACCACTTTGTAAAAATCCGGGATTTATTGCTAGCATCGCATGTAATATTATCAGGGACATCGGAGCTAATGCACAGAACTTAGATGAATTGGCAGATGGTTCTATGATTTTCTCCGCTCTGGCATATGTAAGTGTTCTGAAAATATCTTCACGCTATTAGTATCGAAAAGTTAGACAGCTTTTCCTCCTGCTTTCATTTTTTGACGACAATTTGTACAGTCTGCAAAAAAAAAATTGGATTAACCGTGATATGAGATAAATAAGGCACATTAGGAGAAGGATTATGTAAGTATTAAGTAAGTTAGGGTAAATAAGTGTAGTATTAAATTAGGTAGAAGATATATTAGTAGAAGGTAGAATATATATTTTTATTTGACATTTCAATTAACAAAAACAAAATATAGATTATAAGAAAAAAGTAAAGAAACTCAAAAATGATATTTATTATTTTCAACATCTGTATATTTCTTTATGCCCATGGGAAGTGTTAAAATATATATGAAAAAGAAAATGTTCTCGTCATTAGTGCAACAACAATTTACTCATTAATAAAATAGTGTTCCGTTAGCCGATAGTAGTTCAAATAGAATAGAAAATTGAGTTGCTTTGTTGTAAGTGAACAATTAGTAGTAGGCATAACAGATTACAGTTGGGTATCATTTAAACTTTCCCATAGTTAAAGGACAAACTGCAATGTAAAACAATAATCGGTAATGTAGCTACCTACAAATGACGTTAATTTATGTTTTTTAATGTGATAGGAAGGCAAATGAGCAGGTGTGTCACCTGATGGTAAGCAAGTAACACGCCTAGTATTACAGGTGTGTTGCCGGCCTCTATAATTGGATAGGGAAGGTGAGTGAAATGCGACATGAGCCACCTTACATCGAAATTCTGAGAGATGGTGGTATTTCACCGGACGAGCCGACCCATTCATGCAGTGAACTGCATGGCTCTACCACTGTCAATATTGTTTTAATAGTATAAATAGGCATAAATATTGTACTTAGTATAGTTTTCACGATTATTATAATAATATAATATATAATAATAATAATAATATAAAAATATCTTGGACACAATACACACAGCGCCCTCTATATACAAGCTAAGCAACTAAATGCTTGTGTTATGGATTAGATAACGGATATTAATACATATATACTTTTCTTTTGTAAATACATACTTATAATACATAGAAAAACACCCAGACGCTACACAAATATTCATGTTTGTCGCAAATATTTGTGCTCGGGTGGGAATCGAACCCCCGACCTCATTGCTCCAGCCGGTAGTTTTACCAATGCGCCACGAGGCCCGTCAAATTAACAAATAATAAGATATTAGTAAGTTCCCTTTACAAATTGAAAAAAAAATAATTAAAAGCTTACAAAGTGTACATAAGATGCGAAATACAGCCGGATTCTGTGAGGACCTAAAATGTTTATATGACAAACAAATTTTAACAACATCTTCTATTTATTTACCAAATTAAAATAGATTTTTATTTTTACATTTATAATTATATGTCGCAAACTATGTTTCGTAAAGACAAAGTAAATATTTGTACTCAATCAGGAAACTGAGTCTTTTAGTAACATGGATAGAGCGCAATTTCAACTGTCATCTATATATAACGCAGACAACTCACAAAGAGTTGTGGCTATGTACCTCACAATAAAAATTAGGAATTTAGAACCACTAAAACATCGGTAGATAATGTACCTACTAGTTACTAATTATCAAATTGGGTGCACCTCGCACAGTCCATGTTGCTAGTTCAATTATAGGATGTGCCAGTACTGCTTTTCATTACCTTTACAATTTTGCTTTATGCGCACTAGATTCAGATCGAGGTCAGTACCTCTAGCTAGCCCGGCCTGGGAAGTGGGTGGTAGGGGTAGAGAGGGTGACACAGCTCTCCTCTATTCCCAGGAACTCAGATCAATATAGGTACGTAGGTTTTGCTAGGTTTATATTACATTTAATTTAGTTCGTCGCGAACGTCTTTGTTCATGTTTTTAATTGAATCTGATATTAATGAGTTCTCACCCTTTGCCTTCTTTGAAGCGTAATAAATATGAAACGTATATAATGATATAACTTACTAGTTCACTCGGCGAAGCTATGTTCCGCCTCAGAACAAATAAATAAATGAGTAAAATTTGGAATTTTTATTTAGTTCAATTGGTGCTACTTATCAGCACGTTTCGACCGGTACCGCTGCACGACGCAATTGCTGTCCCAACATTTTAATGTGTAACGTCTTCGAAAATATTTATTTACATGTCATTATATTAAATGGAAATAAGCCAGTATTTCTCGTAAAAAGTAAAGAAATAAAAATGGTCGTTGTGGATTATACCTGAGGGATAGACATACACTGTCGGGACTTTTTTATGTTCTTTTTATGGTGTATGTGTAGTTCAGAAGATCAAAACTTCGAGAATTATCACTTTTCTCTACTATCTATATGCATAAGTACCTACAAACCAGCCTGCCGAAACTTTCTGTCTATTAAAAATAAGCTATTCCAAATCCGTTGCGTAGTTTCAAAGATCTAAGCATATTAAAGGACAGTGAAAAGCGACTTTGTCTTCATCTACATAGTATGAAACAAAGTGACTTTCCACTTTCTGTCCCCTTATATGCTAATATCTTTAAAACTACGCAACGGATTTTGTTGCGGTTTATTTTAATAGTTAGAGAGTGTCACAAGGGTGGTTTTGATCTATAATTCATATATGATGTTGTAAAGAAAAAATGATTATTTTCGAGATTTAATACTTTAATTTACGCTGGCTGAACCTTAAGTGATAAATCAAAACAATGTTCTACATTATTAAACACCTTCAGAAGGTCTATAAAAAAGTCCGCGAGGGCATATGTCTATCTCTTAGGGATAACCCACAATGACCATTTTTATTTTTTTATTTTTTACGAGAAATAATAGCTTATTTACTTAATTAGATTTTAAGCATTACAGCATTAACTTTCATCCAATTAAGTGTCTTTAATGGATTGTGCATGTAATATAGATGTCCTAGCCCGTTACAACATGCAATTTAAATGAATATTATCGAAGATATTGCAGTATTAACATAGCGAGACAGCAGTTAATGCCGATAAATAGCACAAATTGAACCTTAAGAGATCCAAAATTTACTATTTTTTTACATTTGTTGCGGAACAAAGTTCGCCGGGTCAGCTAGTTTACTAGGTAATGATTTGCAATTTTTTACCAAATATATAGTATTTGGTAAAAAATTGCAGTCAACATTGTGAACAAATGTCAACTAACATTGTGACATGGAAATTTTATATATTAGATTATTTAAGAAAATGCAATAATATTTGTTTACAGATATAAAAAAAAACTGTTGTATGTTACAGAAACAAAATAAGCCGAGTTTAGAATACAAAGTTCACCGTGGCCTCGCTGACTCGAACGATTTAGCTCGAATCATAACTTTCAACCAAACACACTACTTTCGTTATTGGCCCAATGACATTGTTGGGCGGGAGGGCAATCAAGCAGAACAAGTGAGTGTTTGCAATATGATAAACGGAACTGACTCGGGCATATACGCGCCATTCGTTGACAGGAATGAATATTTGTACGCAATTAACACTGACATATGCAGGTGAGTGTACCGATTAACATTCAAATTATGAAAATCATAGATTAATTACCTGCATATAAAAATATATATATATATATATATATATTTTACAGAAAAGTGAGGAAAATGCACAAAGATATTAAATGTGCACACGTCTTATTTTAAGTTCCCGATGTATTAATGTTACATAGTACGTGACCCTGCGAACATTTTTTCGCCTCAAAAGCATTAAATGAGCAAATAAAAGATTTTTTCTGTAGTAAAAGTAGCCTAAATTACTTCCTATTACATCAGCTTACTGCCAGTAAAAGTCCCGTCAAAGTCGGTTCAGCCATTTCAGAGATTAGCCGGAGTGTTAAAGTTAAAGTATTACTGTGGTGTACATACCTCAAATTATATTATATATGCACTGAGTAAAAAGCGGTTATTTCAATATCATAAACAGACACTCCAATTTGGTATGTGTATATGGAATAGATAGCATTTCTTTCCATTTCATATGATCTTGACAGACTTCTCCCGCATCAGCGACACGAATTTTCTTATATCATATAACTGTTTTGACCGACGACGACAACGCAAATTTCTAAATGGATATTTACCGGGAAGCTCTTTCGCACTTGACTCAAAACTTTGTCTATCAATCTTCTCCATATGTCCAAACTATCTGGTCTATCTTAGACACATCTTTACGAAATAATAAGTGATGCTCCGATATTTCTATTTTAAAATCGATTAGTTGTAAAATTTTACGCAACAATATTAATTATTTATGACAAGTATTTTTTAATGTAATTATACGTCTTAAATACCTTAGAGGTACAGGCAGTGCAACTATGTCCAGGCACTCCAGATCAATTTTGGTAGGTAGATACTGTAATATTTATCATATAATGATAGTCTACATCAGTTCCGAACTATCATTTGAGTGAGCCACGACTCGAAGCCGAGCCTTATGATTCAGAATTGGTGTGCTGATCTGATCTGTAACGTAATTTGTATGTTCATATACGTTTCTCTGCCTACGTCATTGGTCACCGTAAATATGTTTACAATTAAACTGTCATAATGTTGACCTAGGTTAAATAATATATTAGTTGTGACCTTCATTTTGCCCAGCTCATACTTCTTCCGCCCGGGAGGGTCAACGCTCATTGCGAAAATCAATAACAATCTCTGTCCCTTTCCTGAAGCATTGCATGTTGCACTCATTTACGTACAGCGTTTAAGGGGGAGCTTGAAGGGGTGGGCTCGCCTACATAAAATCTATATAAATCTACTATATAATATAGATATAATTATGATGCAATGTGAGCGATGAAGTCTTGTCAAAGTAGAACTATTGGTGCCTGCATATATTTATAGAAATCTCATGTTCAAATCGGACTTATATTGAAAATATTAAAATTTCATACGTCGACAAGCTAAATCTGAGTCAGTTTAAGATTTATATAGAAATTTTTAATAACATTAAGAAGTCTCGCACACTTAAGTGATTCAGTACATCGCTTCTGATCAGATCATGCTTCCAGTTTAATTAAAACATTCTATAAAAGTCAGGAAGGGATACTAGTTTCCGTATCCGAGATAATGTGCATAAAAAACATCGAAAATCCCTATATTTTCATGAAACCGTCATCTTCTTCTTCTCCTCTCTTTGTACTCTGCTTTAATCAAGTTTTATGTTAATTCTGTTCTTATTTCTCATATAACATGTGCACATCTATGGCAATTGCTAAGCTACAAATCATAATCCAGTGGATTAACATTGGGACTAGACGACGGCTAGTCTTCAGCTCTAATGAAGTCCGAAACGTTCGCTTCCAACCAAGATTACGTGGACCGAGCTTATGACCCGGTGCCGTGTCTTGCTGGAAAAACCATACTTCGTTATTGAACATGATGTTGTTAAGGGGCTTGACTACCTTTTCAAGAATGGTATCTTGATACACTTGTGCCGATGTTTTGATACCTTTTTCACAAAAATATGGCTCAGTCACTCCTTCGTAGCTAACACCCCACCAAACCATCACTGAAGTCGGATAATGCCCACGTTGCACTCTGTCAACTAATTGGGAAGCTTCCTTAGAGCTTTGAACATAAATACGGTCATTTTGTTTGTTAAAATGTTGCTCAATTGTAAAAACTTTTTCATCCGTAAATAATATTTTCCTGTGACCACCCTTTGCGTACCGCTTCAGTAGTTGTTTAGACTTTAACACCCTATTCTTTTTTAAATTATCAGTTAATAAATGACCAGTGCGCCTCTTATAGGCTGCAAGTCCTAAGTCATCTTTTAAAATACGCGACATTATTCTAGGTGCTATCTTCATCTCCCGAGATAAAATCTTTTGCTTGCGGACAGGATTTCTTCGAATTCTTTCCCTTACTGCTTTGACCACCTTTTTCGTACGAACACTACGTGGACGGCCAGGTCTTTTTCTGTCACAAACAGAGGAGGTCTTATTGTACCTATTAATAGCCCGGTACACAAACATTTGACTTGACTTTTAAAAATTGCATTTGGCTCCATACCTACTTTGTGTAATGCACAGCGATTCGGTACTCTTTATCACGCCACTCCATTTTAATATCGCAAAATATTGTACAATTTATTGGCGCCAAAACGAGAAAACACAATGAACAATCGTATAAAAATGACAGATTCCAAATTCAAATGTGATATTTTTTCATTTTTAGTTGTTACAGTATTTATGGCGAGACTAAGTATATAAAATAAAAGCCTTAAAGATATGAAACTTTCGAAGCACCATAATTATATTATCACGTATTAAATATACAATATACAAACCCTAGATAGTACAGTTTAAGGATTATTTATATGCATCAAATTTAGTATTATATATTTTTCTAGCTCATTTTAACAAATGTATAAATTATAATTTTTCATATGTACACATGTATCACATATGTATAATATGTATTTTATAAATAACGAATGCAATATTGCTAAATGATTAAAAACCAATAAAATGTTCTTGTCTTGACATACAAGTAATTCTTGTTCATTAGTTTATTAATTAAAATTAAATTTTAAAACATTATGTTGATAATGATTAATGAATGTTATGATTAATTATTCATAGACGTCAAAATAAACTCAACAAGTATTTATTATTCAAAGTTATTCCTCAACATAACCTTGTACTGAAAAGTTTTCCAATCGACTTCACAATTAACTCTAGACAATAACAACTCGTCTGCTTCAATTCTTATCTGACATTGTAATTCCAGGTCAGTAGAACTGCGTTATGAATATGATACAGAGTATGAGGGTATACCAGCCGTGAGATATGCATCTAATGAATGGTTTCTAGACGATGATGACGGTTGCTTCTGTTTGAACGTGACTAGAGGTTTTAACAAAGCCAACGGTTGCTTACTTAAAGGCGGTATGGAACTCTACTCTTGCACTGGTAAGTGTCATTTTTATATCCGATATTTTTTAAGTGAAACTTCTAGTGCGTCTTTGAAGCGTTTAACGCTTTTAACGCCCCACGCGGTTATAAAAACAGAATAGTTTGAGTTTCAGCCGTACAGAAACATGGATGGATTACAGCATATAGAAAAATATTGAAAAAAAATTGCCGGATCTCAATAATAAAAAATAAAATGATAACATGTATAATAAAATTTAAAGACTGCTGGTACAAATGTGAGGTGTGCGGATAATTATAGATGGGCCAAAACCAGCACCCATCTAGACTAAATATGGTACGGCACTGTTTGTGCGTTTTCAGAGTAAATATTTCTGATTTTTGTTTCTTCTATAATTCTCCCCACACCTCACCTTTGCACCAGCAGTCTATAAATTTTATTATTTAAGTTTGTGGTTAAGTGGTAGAACATTGAAAAACTTAACTATTAGTAGTAATAATGAATATTATAAATTAATTAACTGACCCGGCGAACTTTGTTCCGTATCCAAAGTATTTTTTACAGGGTTTACAGATAAGGTGCTAAATCTCGAAAATTATCACTTTTTCTTTACTACATTATGTATGAATTACACATAAAATAACCCCGTTGACATTTATTAAAGAAAACTACATCAAAATTCGTTACTATGATCTAAGCATATAAGGGGACAGACAGCGGAAAGCGATGGTATGTAACGATGATACTACTACGTATTCCTACTAATTACACGACGCACATACTGTTTACATAGCCTAATGGTTTTTTTATTGAATGCAAACAAGCAGTTACGTCACTCGATGGTAAGCAACCAACGCTGCCCATGGACTTTTGTAACACAGCGTTACAGTTGCGTTGCCAGTCTTCAAAATGTCGTGCGGAAAGCGTCGAATTGGGATGGGGAGTAGAGAGGGTAAGGGGTTGGTGACCCAGCTACCTCTCTTACCGAGCGAAATGCGGCATGAACCACGTTACGTTGATATAATACCACACGCACATGATTCACTCGCTCTCTCTCTTTCCTTCTTTCTATCTTTGTGCATCATTTTTTCTCTATCCCTCTAACTTTGCAATATTCTGTCGTCAGAACTCAGCAGGAACTGACATTCAATTCGAAATTGAGTTACATACATATTTGGATTCAGGAAAAAAGTTCTATGAATCGCCACAAGCAAATGTACAACGGACCTCGTAGTGTATGGCATAACTACACGTGTGAATGTTTGAATGGCGTCTGGGTAATATTTCTATGTATCATAAGGGTGCATTCACAAAAAAAAATTATATATGTATTAATACCCGTTATCTAGTATCCATAACACATCCATTTTTTATATAAATAAAGGATGTCGACTAAGGAGAGACTAAGGCGTAATTAATAATTTCTCCGGTGGTTCGTCCATCTGGGAAATAATGGAAAATAAATGCATCGCTAAGGAGATAGGTATACATTGCTTTGCAAATGTAGAAGAAGATATAAAGAAGATATGAAGATATATAGAATGTAGAAGAGGATAGGAGTTGAGAAAGGCCACAATATGTAATTAATTGACTGTGTCCGATCGGAACGTTTTCCACATTAATACACGCCCGACGGTTGAAGTCCGGCCGAGCGTAAATGACATTTAAAAAAGTGACTCAGATATTTAAAAAGCGTGTCTTGGGGCATTCAGTTCTTTTTGCTCATAGTATATAGCCCTATAGAACTAGGCGTTAATCTAAGTAAGCGTAGGGATGTTTATTTTAACTAAATCAACATATGTTGCTCGTATTGGTTTTGGTGTTTGAAAAGGAAGAAACCAGAACGAATATGAGTATGCTCCGATGGTTCGGACAAGTAAAAATAATGGATGATGCAAGATTGACAAAGCAGATATACGATGCAACAGCGGATGGATGTAAGAGTCTCGGGCGGCCACGACGCACTTTCCACGACCAAATAGAACGACTTCTGCGGGAAGGTGATGTCAGAAGCATTAACATCGACGACCGTTTATGACAAGAGTTATGAAAGTCAAAGAAGCGAGTGAAGCGTGTAAGAATCGTGCTTTGTTCGCCGGTGTGGTCTTTCTGCCTACCCCGCAAGGGACTAGGCGTGAAGTTATGCATGTATTAATTTTGTCCTCGTTTACAATATTACATTTTTAGCGTCACAGTATTCATATTGTCGGCGAATTATTTTACTTGAGAAGGAACAGACTAAAATTTGTATTTCCATTGGCTACATTTAAAATGTCAAAGAACCTTCAAGTTTGGAACTGGTTCTGTGTCAAACTATGATCAAACAAATGCGATGTGCAATCCGTAGTTTGTGCAACGAGCAAACCGAGTTTACCCGGGCGATAGGTTCAACGTTCTCCGAGCTCAGCTGAATTACGAAGATACACGACTCATGAAAGAAATCTCAGCATAGCCTGAATTTTAAATGAAACAAGTCTCCTGTTACTTTCCTAGTATCTGTGTCACTCTTAATTACTCTTTTAAAAAGTTCTTCTTTTACACCAGCTTTAAGAGTAATTAATATTGAGATACTTAAATTAGGTACCCTATCCGTCTTATTACAAATCGATGTACTAAAACAGCAAGTTAGGCTGGTTTAAAAGATCGTGGTCTGATTCGATCACAAATGGTTAGTACTCCTCCTCATTACAAATCGCAAACTATACCGAGTCTTGATTGTACTAAGTTTGGCATCTCCCCTCACAGAGTAGAGTACACAATGATTCATTGATTTGAATGTAATTCGGTCTTATCGTTCAGTTTTGAAAGGTATAACCTGGCGGTGGTCCAGTGGTCCCCACTTTGCCAATAACGAAAGAAGCCTTGATAAAGCAATTTATGGTCCCGGAATGTAAATAACAATTGTAATATATTTGTAAAATGATGCGATAAGTGTGTGAACTGGACGCCACGCAAGCATTCAGTATCTTTGACTACTTCTTGTCATTAGGTCGTTTTAGATTCATGGATATAGCTTTTATATTTTAAATTTGGATTAATAAAAGATACAAAGTGGTAAAACTGGAGTCCTGAAATATATCTTGACAGGAAATATAACGCCAGCTGATTTCCGAGTCGAAACATATAGTAGAATATAAATTCTTACATACACATACATACATACATAACTTCACGCCAAATCCCTTGCGGGGTAGGCAGAGAGAGCAGAGCGCCATAGGGCACGATTCTTACACACCTCACTCGCTTCGTTGACATTCATGACTCTTTTCTTGCACGCGCGTCGGTTTTTGAGGCTCTTAACATCACCTTCCTCCAGAACACGTTCTATTTGGTCATGGAATGTGTGTCTAGGCCGTCCTCGACTCCTACATCCATCCGCTTTTGCATTGTATATCTGCTTAGTCAGTCTTGCATCAACCATTCTTTCTACATGTCCGAACCATCGGAGCATGCCCTTTCTTACTTTTACACCTTGATTTCTACGCGGTCAGCGAGAGTCACTCCGCAGATTTTGCGTAGTGCCCTCATTTCCACCGCGTTTATTCTACTTTCATGCACACTCTGCCATACCCTGCCATAGCTCTCACTTCCATAAGTTAGCGTTGGGATCAGTACTGCATTGTGGATTGCTAGCTGGGCTTTTCTGCTAATGTTTTTTGCGCCCAGGAATCTGCCCAACGCTCCATTTACGCTATTTCCTATCGCCACTCTACTATATAAATTCTTAATCTCTAATAAAACTTTGAAGAAACAAAAAGAAGGAGAGTATTTTAAATAAGTAAGTACAATATGCTGCCTATAATTTGCACTAATTAAGCAATTTTATATGATGTTAAATTTCTAGATTATACATACTAACAGGGAACACAAGTTAAGAAAGTGAACTTAAATTGGCTTGGAAAAGGCGATCATCTTTTAGCAACTACAGATTCAGAGAGCTGGTAGTGAAAACCCACCATCAGCTTCACAGGACCAAGCAGTAATTAAAATCTGTCCTCGTGATTATGGTATTGTGGCGTTAACTTTGACAGTGATGCCGTGCAGGCAATGATTTAAGTTCTTCGGGTTGCAACAGTACATACTAACTTAATGATATGTATTCTTTTATTATAGTAAAGTATGTACTTAATATTATTTTGCTATAGATTTATAATGGTCCAGATGTTGATGTCAGTGAACCGAGCTGTATGTAGTTCAGAAACACCCGTTAACATAGAAAATAACCAAGAATTGAGAAAAAAGGTTAGTGATAAAAACAATATTCTAATTGATTTAATATTGTAATATTATTTTTAATTTTATTGGTGCAACAGGATAATAAATGTCTTATAAAATGTATTTTCAATTTATTAAAATATTCTATATTTTACAAATGATTACTTCAGCACGGTGAAACAAAACTAAATTCTTTTCTTAACAATGCAGAATATCAGTAGTACTTCTATTCACAAAAATATGTATATAAAATATTCTTATACTTAATACATGTGGTCTCTTATGATGTTTATATATAAATATTGTATTTTATTACTAAAAGTATTTTTTATTTAAATTTACAGGAAAGATACTAAAAGATATTCCGTTAATGAGGTTTTCATTTTGTATTCAATATTGCTATCTAATAGTTGTAGTTATTGAAAGTTGAACACTTATATAATATTAAAATAGTCAATATAAATTAAAAATTAAGATTTGCTACCTAGACCATAAGATAAATTTAATTATAGAAAAAAGGTCAACTAAACAATACATATGTGTTAATAATTAAAATGTTCTTTTTACCTTTATTTTTTTATCCTATCACCATCAAAGGATAATAATAATTACTAACAGGTTTTGCTTACAGATTTCCGCTGCTTTCAACTTATCCATTAATATTAAATGACTTATTATAATTAATGATACCATTTTAAGACATATTAAAATTAATTTGGAATTGATTGTTTCTTTTTTAATATTTCCATGTACAGTATTGGTTACAATGGGTGGTATTCTTTCAAGACCACTAGATTTGGCCACCAACATTGTCATCTTCTGCTGGAAACAAGCCTTCCTTCTTATCAATGGAAATGTTATGAACCTATAAAAATAAATTCACTAGTTATTGTAAGAATATATAGTCTTGGTGGTCCAGTGGTCGAGCACATGGTTTCTGAATCCAGAGGGTGCGGGTTACATTCCTGGCTCACACCAATGATTTTTCGAAATTAATTAATTTCGAAGGTTATGCGTGATAAATCACTTAAATCGATGACTTAAAACTTTGTGCTAGATATGGCAATTGGTTTGCCACCCATTCTATTTGAGACGTAAACATAACGGCGAGTTCAGGCTTAACAGCCACTGCCTACACGTTTGGGTAGAAAAAGTGGTGAAGTTATGGTATGTATGTTTATAAAGGAATACAATCGTAAACTATTATGTTAACTATTATGTTAAATACACTATTACTTACTGCCCAACTTCGCAATGCACATGCTACCTGGATTTCTCCACGAGAATCATTGGATAAATCCTCATAATAATTTAATAATCTGTTTACCAAAATCTTCTATATTGATTGCGAAAATTGTCATCACTTTACTCGTATAAACACATATGAGACTGTTGTTTTAGAGGTCGGTGAATAGTTTGGATTAATTTTAAATCTTCAAAATCAATTTAATTAGTCCTATTATCTTCCATTTTAAAAATATTTCCATATTGATGAGCAATACAACAACTCAAGCTAACCTCAAAAGTAAACAATTTTGACGTTTAAGCAGTTGGTACCATCGTTAAACTAGGGGTCTGGCAAGACTAACTTTTTTTCCAAACATAGACCACCTATTTGCGATAATCTTCATTTTGTAATAAGAATTTTATTTGTTACTTGTCATAAACCTGACTCTTTCCTTAGTCTGTGTTTTGTAATAAGACGGTATAAGTATAAGTATCTACTTACTGTATATATAAATAATATTATAATATCGCTGCAGTATCTTTGCATATATAAATAAACTTGTTGACCCAGCGAACATTGTTTCGCCTCAGAAGCAATATTAAGAAATGAATATGGACATTGTGAGTTATAAGAGATAGACATACACCATCGCGGGCTGTTTTTATTGGCCTTTTCAAGGTGTCACTTAGTGCTAAATCTCGAAAATTATCACTTTCAAAATCCGCTGCGTAGTTTAAAAGATCTTTGCTTTATTATACTTTGTAATAATGAAGATTATAATATCGCTGCAGTACATTTGCATAATTATCTCAATAAATAAATGTACTTTGAACTGTACACATGTGCTAAATAATATCCCACAAATATAAAAACAGGTTTTTGTTATTGGTATATAAAAGTAAGCTTTGGTTTTGATTAACGATTTTTTTTTTCTCGTACTTACTTAGTTCAAAGTACATTTATTTATTGAGATAATTATGCAAATGTACTGCACATTTGCATAATTATCTCAATAAATAAATGTACTTTGAACTGAACACATGTGCTAAATAATATCCCACAAATATAAAAACAGGTTTTTGTTATTGGTATATAAAAGTAAGCTTTGGTTTTGATTAACGATTTTTTTTTTCTCATTGTATGCATCCAATGGTCAGTTTTGGATATTAAACCTGAACGTGACGGGGAAAAAATATTAGATGAATTTACCTGCATGACTAAAAATTATTTAATATCTTGGACACGATTCACACAGCGCCCTCTCGTTCCAAACAAAGCAACTAAATGCTTGTGTTATGCAAACTAGATAACTTATGTATAGTTCATAATACATAAATCCTTTTTTGTACATAATACTTATAATACATAGAAAAACACCCAGACGATATAAAAACTTTCATGCTTGTCATAAATATTTGTACTCGGGTGGGATTCAAACCCGCCGACCTTGATTCTGCAGTCCGTTGTTTTAGAAATGCACCACGAGGCTGTGAACAATTTTGAGACATACAGGAAAAATATAATTATTGATCTCTTTTTAGAAGGAGATTAAGAAAAAGTGTCAATTACAATATTCACTGTAAATTATAAATCACTAGTTGAATTAAAATGTTTAGCGTTACATAGTATGATATAAAGTCGCTCTCCGCTGTCTGTCCTCTTATATGCTTATATCTTTGAAACTACTCAACGAATTTTCATGCAGTTTTTCTTTTAATAGACAGAGGTCAACTGATTTTATCTATAATTCATGTATGATGTAGTAAATAAAAAGTGATAAATGCAAACGAAAAACTTTTACTTTTGATGCAGAACAAAGTTCGCCGGGTTAGCTAGTTGATATATAAAATAAGTGTACTTGAAACCTGATTATTTATTCAACAAGTTACAGTGGAATATCGTTATCTTCGGATACAAATAGAGCAAATGTACAAAAAACTTTAAAAAAATTAACTAACTCACCCTGAAACTTACCTGCGGCGTTGTGCAAAAGTTCCTCCATATTTTAAACTAGCTGACCCGACGAACTTTGTTTCGGATCGAAACCATTAAATGAGTGAATAAAAGATAACATAACATAACTTCACGCCTTTTGTTACCCGAAAATGTAGGCAGCGGCTGTTAAGCCTCGTCTCACCGTTATGATTAACGTCCCAAATGGAATAGGTGGCGAACCTATTGCCATAACGTGCACAAAGTTTTCAGTCATCGATATTTGTCACACATAACTTCCGAAAATAATTTCGAAAAGTCATTGGTGTGAGCCAGTGTCAGGAATCGAACCCGGACCTCTGGATCAGAAGCCGTGTGCTCGACCATTAGGCCACCGTAACTGTATTTTTTTTGTAAAATAATAGTGAAATAATGTTGTATTTTTTTTTGTAAAATAATAGTAGCCAAAGTATATATCTTAATACATCAGCTAACTGCCAATAACAGTCCCGTTAGCCAAAATTTTATTTAATTAATTATTCATATGACTTATGTATATTTATTTATATGCATGTAGAAGCGGTTATTTTCATATTACAAACGGACACTTTTATTTACTTTTATTTATATTAAACAAAGCTTTTAAAACAAATCTACTGTCACCTGTTTCCTATTGCGGTTCCATATGGAATATTTGGAAATCTGGAATAAACCTAGGCGATTCCGTTTGTGAACTCACATAGTCTTTATGCAGACGATTTGCAGATATATACCCAGGCTCCACTAAATACCTTATGGCAGCTTATGAATACAGACCTGGAGCGAATTTGCGACTGGAGCAATAATTATGACCTTAGCGTAAATCCTCTAAAAACTCAACTAATTGTTATCGGCAGTTCCAGGATGCTCGCTAAGATAAATTGGTCCACACTGTCTCAAGTTAATTTTAACGGCATCATCTTACCAATAACCACTAAAGTTAAAAATCTGGGGCTTTGCATCGATAGTACGCTATCGTGGGTACCTCAAATGCAAGAGATAAGCAGAAAACTATTTGCTTCTGCAGCATCCTTGCGTAGGATACAAAATTTCTTGCCTACTGTCACTAAAATTGCACTAGCACAGTCTCTTCTCCTGCCAATCCTCGATTATACCGATGTCAGCTATCTGCATCTCACTGAAGCACAACTTGATAAACTTGAGCGACTCCAAAATGTTTGTATAAGATTCATATTTGGTCTTCGAAAATATGATCACATTTCAGAATTTCGTAAAAAGCTCAAGTGGCTTCCTGTTCGTTTTCGCCGGAATATTCATGTTCTCACGTTGTTATTTAACGTTCTATTTAATCCTACTTCTCCTAATTATCTCAAGGAACGTTTCCAGTTCTTACATGACACCCATTCGAAATATCTGAGGTCATCGGAAAATTTGAGATTAGCTGTCCCAAAGCATTCCATGCATCTTTATAGTTTATTTTTTTCCGTGCAAGCTGTGTTGCTGTGGAATGCACTATCAGAAAATATAAGAAAAGCCCAGACTGTTACCTCTTTTAAGTCACAGCTTACGCAGTATTATTTAACATTACAATATTCTATTATCAGTATTTGTTAATTTATGTATGTTTTTATTTATATATTTATTAAATTTATTTAATTATTTATGTTATATTTATTATGATTATATGATATGTTTGTTGTATATATGTAGTATATATACATTTTATGATATTGCAAATATGTATGTTTTTGATTTATGATACATTGATTTCGTATTAATTTAATTTTTAAAGCATTACCCGTCTTCCTTGCATATATCCCCTCATAAACGTAAGGAAGTGATTGCTGTAAGCAATAAGGCCGCCGTTTGTGCTCCTAGCCATAAGACTTTTCTGTACATATTGTTTTTATAAGATCTAATGCTTATGGTGTGCAAATAAAGAGTATTATTATTACTATTATAATCACGAAATCTCGTTTACTAGTAGGTAAATTAACATAAAATATAGTAACATCCTAATGCGATGGTCAGCTAACACCGGATTTTATTTCGGACCGGATTTCCACCAACCAGGATCGTAGGGGTGTTATAAAAAACAGGCTTACTTAAATAAATAAAATAAAATTTATAAAACTTGGTCACAATATTCCTTTTAGCAAGCTGTTACACACTTAACGAACACCGATTACGATCAAACTTGTGAGCATATCGGGTAGCTCTGAGAATCCGGTCGACATTTATTTTTCATACCCCTAAATTGTAAAGGTTGTCCATCGCTTATTATTTGGGTTTGTTTTTAGAAAACAACGTTTGCCTGTCCAGGCATTATTATTATATAGATTAGATGTCCATCTAATCTATATAATAATATAGATTAATATAATATATAAATTTATATAAATATATCTAAATAAACATAGTCAATTAAATAATGAGAGATTAAACGTAGCGAACTCCCATCGACCCGCACACGCCCGCACTTAAAAGATACTTGACCTTTGTGCGATCACCTCTTGCGTGTTAGAAATATTATTAAAAAAAAAACTGTTAAATAGCATAGTATGATGCCATTAAATATACAAACATAAAATATGTTTTGTGTTTTTTTTTCGTTTGTTCTATTTTTGTTTTCCGGTTTCTGCTTTTGGGAAACCTCCAGTTAATAAAGGAAATTATATTTTGAAATATTAAACAAACTACTGTATACTGTTTAGTATTATTAAACCCATATCATGTACTACTACAAACATATAATTTGGATAAACAAAACCTTTTCTAAACAATCCAAACAAATATAGTTGCGCTGTTTCAAAAATGTTTAATTAAGTCATATAATTACTCCGCCTCTAGTCACTGTTTGCATGCATACAGTACCAACAGAGTATCTCAACCTTTTGATGTCAATATATTTTATACAAATAAGTATTAATTGGGATATCATGGCCATTGGACGTCAATCATTCCATGGTAATTACATTAGACAAAATAAATCACAGACGCAATTCAAAATGTTCTGAATTGATGTAACTTTTTTCCTTTTGTATAAATCTCAATGCCATGTCAACATCTATGAACTCAACTCTATTGCTATACCATCGTTATTTAAGAATATAGAGGTCTGAAAAGTGTTAATATTAAATTTATTCGAACGAATTATATAGTTAGTTATCATGAAGTGTTGTTGAGAGCCCCTGGAGTTAGTTACTACGCTTCGTCTGTCGCTGTCGTCAACTGGGTCTTGTTCATCATATTTCTATCAGCCATGCGCACTTCACGCTCTACAATATTTTAAAATCAATAACTATTATATAAGCAAGAATGCTATTTAAATATGTTATGATAAGGGTGTTATGTGAGGAAAAAACTGCGGGCGCGCAGAGAGAGGTCATGACATATTTAAGAGTGCGCATCAGACGAGCCGGTCAGTCAAGCCCATGTTGTGATGTATCGCGTTGTGTGGCTGACGTACGTAATTCTTGCGCTCGCGCACGGCCGCATCTACGATCGATGTGAGCTGGCCCGGGACTTGCAGAATCTTGGTGTAGATCACAAACACCTGTCCACCTGGGTGTGTATAGCTTATCACGAATCAAGATTTGATACATCCGCGAACAATCCCTTCAGCGGAGATCATGGCATATTCCAGATAAGCGAGCTATTCTGGTGTGGACCCGGCAAAGCCTGCCACCAGCCTTGTTCCGCCTTCAGGGATGAAGACATATCTGACGATTTGAAGTGTGCCCTGCAAATACACGATGAACACACTCGGCTACAAGGCGATGGTTTCCGCGCTTGGGTAGTGTATCCCACTTACTGTGCGCACAATACTAAGAAATATCTAGTGGATTGTGATATTAATATTAAGTATTCAGTGCCATTGAGTAGAACAAAGGAATATTTTTATTCGGAAAAAAATGTTTCAAGTGTTACGAATATAGGGGAGAATACACTTCCGGGATATTTAGCCGTCGGAGATATAGTCAGAAGATATTATGATGATCAGAGTCACAACAGAGATTCAATCAATTGGTATGTTCATAAAATTAATAATATCGATGATCTTAAAATACCATCTTCATTTACAAGCCTTTCTCTACCGGTTACTGAACGGTTCACAACCACAACGCCAGCTACTACTACTACTTCTACCACTACTACTACTGAGTATATTCCTCCTGTAAGACCATGGCGAGTAATAGAAACAAATCAATTTAGGAAGAAAAAGTTATATAATAATATTACTCCCAAACCAAAGGCACAAGAAGTCTCTTCAATAACAAGAAACTATCCAGACAATTCACGAACTACCGTAGCACCAAAATCTACTCAACAACCGACTAATTATCAATGGACTGCAACCACAACCGCCTCTCCATATAGTTTTTCCAAAACATACTTTACGCTTAGTCCAAGTACAACTAGAAATATAATTGGATATGGCAACGGAAAAATAGAACCACTCTATCCTACAACTCGGTCAAACATATTTACGGAGAAAAGTACAACAACTAGATGGACCACTTCGAAGCCTACTACTAAACGAGCCACCGAAATATCGACACAAATAATTCGAATAACAGAAAGACCCACTACCAGAGTATCAAAACAGTCCAATGTTTCTGTCACACGAAAAGCAAAGACCGACTCATCGGCGCACACATTCAGATCTCGAACAGAGGTTCCCCGCATAACGACCGAATCCTTACCAACTATACATACGACCACATCGCGTCCAAACTCAAATAGCTTCTCAGTACCACAGCAAACAACAACACTCAGACCGAGGACAACTCAATCGATATTTGATCTCTACTTAAATCCAACGAAACCACCAGAACTGCCACCTTTAAAATTCTCCTCACAGAGATCAAGTAAATTTGCATACAAAATATTTGACAAAGGTACTACGACCTCTCCTCGTATAATGTAAGTTTTATACTAAAAAAAGAAGATTCTGGAGACATTAAAAATAAAATCAGATCAAAAGTCAGTTGTATTTAATATTAACAGCTGTGATGGATGAAGTTAGTAAATAATGAATAAACATGAGCGGAATAAATTAATTAATGGATGAATATAAACGTCTAGAGTATAATAACACACCAGAACACGTGTTAGAGTGGGATTGATGGCATTTTGTTTTTTAAATGTCAACCTTAGTTGTAATAAACGTTATTTACAAGATTTTTCCATAGTTCATAGTACGATAAAAAGCCAGTAAGGATAAGCAGATAGACCAAGTATACTTCGATGCCATCTCCTTTAATAGTCATGTAATATATATAAAATAATATTTATATAATGATGTGAAATAAAATTTAGTAATTTATAGACTAACTTTTATTTTATTTTTATACAAACAATAGTGTCGTTCCGTTTACGTGAACGTTTCAAATAAAACTATTTTATGCAATGCCTTATTCATCTACATTATATAATACTTTTGTGTATTTAAGGAAATCTCTGACCAATACACAACAATACACTAAGATAATCTGGTAATCGTTTGATTGGTAATCCTTAACTCCTTGTTGACATCAATTCGTCAGTGTATGATGACGATATCTTATTTCACACAATTTTAATGAAATATAAGATCATTCTTGGAAAAGCATTTTAAAACCGTTATTTTTTTTTAAAGATTACCCGGACTAACATATAGGTACATGTAAACTCACAAAATGCGTAATTTTTCTTTATAATATCATTATATATTTATTTCTAAGACTTTCGCGAATCTCACTCATCAATATCATTATATTTTTGATAATTTAACATCTTCATATTATATGCCAAGGTGTTTTTAAACTCCGACCTTCAAAAATATTTCTGTCCCTGTAATGATTGGCGCCAACCATGATCGATTAGTGTCGCATATGCAGGATACTACAGTAATACAAGCCTTTAAATTAGAATGATTTGTCAAGCAGACTTGCCACAAATATGCGAACTATTTGTTAGTCTTCCGCCTTACTATTTCCTCCACAAACTTCTGCTGCAGTAATAGCATAGAACAATAACACAAAGCCTCATCAATTGAGAATATTATGTTAATATTTACCTTTGATATGGAATTATTCATAACTTGCATTTTTAAGTAAGAAAGGGCATGCTCCGATGGTTCGGACATGTAGAAAGAATGGATGACGCAAGACTGACTAAGCAGATATACAATGCAAAAGCGGACGGATGTAGGAGTCGAGGACGGCCAAGACACACATTCCAAGACCAAATAGAACGTGTTCTGGAGGAAGGGGATGTTAAGAGCCTCAAAAACCGACGCGCGTGCATGAAAAGAGTTATGAAAGTCAACGAAGCGAGTGAGGTGTGTAAGAATCGTGCCCTATGGCGCTCTGTTCTCTCTGCCTACCCGGCAAGGGATTTGGCGTGAACTTATGTATGTATATATGTATGTATGCATTTTTAATATACTATACTGACATTCAAAAATAAAGGATTACCTGATCATGATGAGTCCGTTGATTATTAATTAACATTTAAAGTAACAGGTTCTTGATGCGGAACCGACTAGAATGTGTTAATGTTGACACAGAAGTATATACAGTCATTGTAGGCAGGTAGCTAAGAGTACTTACATACTGATAGGTACTTAGTATATTTACTTGGTATTTGTTATACGTGTGGTTTTCGTGGTCCTGTCGTTTCGTGGTCGATTCCGGGATCACAGTGCACACACCAATGACTTTTAGGAAATTACGTGTGATAAATATTGATGACTGACAACATTGTGCTCGGTGTATGGTAATAGCTTTCGCTATCTGGTCGTGGTTAAACAGCTGCTGCCAACTCCTACTGGTAGAAAAAGGCGTGAAGTTATATCATTATTATTTGTTGTGAAGTTGTATGTGTTGTTTGAGAACAGTTTGTTGAAGAGTGACACACAGCCAACAAGTGCTTATATCATAGTGTTTGTGGACAAGTATCTCGAAACGGCTTGACCGATTGTCATGAACAATTTTATGCGTAATGTGAAGATGTGTGAATCTAAATTTTATACCCCAAAGTGTTAATTCACTTTATCTTTTAATTCTTGTACATGAATTTTTCATCTTGGACAAAAACACTTCCCTTCCATCATCAGGCTATACAAAGCTCGCCTGACTATCGAATGTAGGTACCTACAATAGAATGAAAATTACAATATTGTTTTATAAAATAGTATTAGCTAAATCAAAATAAATAAATAATAAAATAATTTTCCACCTGTGACATCATCAAACGTGTATGTCATATTTAACTATGCTCACTAAGTAAATTTAACTTTAATTAGTGGCCGTCCAAATATTTGTATAAGTTCGCGTTGCCATTGCTCATTAAAAAAACTGCCGGTCTGCCACACGGCTAGCAGAATTATTTATTTATGTTGCACCAAACACGACGAAACTAACGATGTCACTAATTAACAGGAGATTTTAGAAATACATCTTTTATTTTTTATTATTTTACACATAGATTTTATTCGCATTACTTTATACGCATTACTATAAACGCATTACTTTTGGCACAAACAAATGTTATATTAGAAAAAAAAAAAAAAAACATAACATATCTTCACGCCTGTTGTTACCCGAAGGTGTAGGCAGCGGCTGTTAAGCCTCGTCTCGCCGTTATGTTTACGTCCCAAATGGAATAATAGGTGGGGAACCTATTGCCATACCGGGCACAAAGTTTTTCAGTCATCGATATTTATCACACATAACTTCCGAAATTGGAAAAATTTCGAAAAGTCGTTGGTGTGAGCCAGTGTCTGGAATCGAACCCGGACCTCTGGATCAGAAGCCGTGCGCTCGACTACTGCGCCACCGATAAAAATAATACTGCAATAGTTTCTTAATTCTTTCTTTCTTATCGAAAAGGCCGGCTCGACCGATGAAATAGCATGTGCTTTCAGATAATCGAAGTGAAGTTACTCATTTCCGAATGTATCTGGAGGCCTATTCTCTTCACTCTTCCTACCTTAACCTCTCCATCCTAAAGGATGGCAATACAACAGTGTCCCTAAATGTATTGCAGACAATGTGACAAGCTTGCAAACCTTTTTTTACCATAGAAAATATTGGTTTGTAGTTCGTAATTGAGATTACATTGCCTAAACATTCTCGGTGCACCTTACGTGAACATGAACAACAAACTAGGATAGGCAGAAATAATGTTTATAGAGTAAGAGTTTCACAACCAAAATTTCCTAGAACTAATCAACCATCAAATGGTCGTCAGTATTAAAATAGCCCAATTTCATTGTGCTACACACCGAAACATAACCGATTTTTGTTACAAAGGTTAAACAGGCTAAAGCAGGTTAAAACTTTGTTAAATTTGTTTGTATTGTTAACTAGCTGTGCCCGCGACTTCGTACGCGTGGAATTTGTGATCAGATAGCTATATTTTTACATAGACAGTTGAGAAGTAATTACCTCTAAAATGAAATTGTAACTGGTAGGATAAGTACAGATTGCGGTAGCAATGGTTGTTGCCCGCATTGTTTATTTTCATTTTAACAGGAATTTTTGTAGTATAGCTGTAGCCCGCGACGTCATCTGCCTGAACGCTATACAGCACCAAAAATACCTACGATTATACCTTTTAAAATAACATTTATTTACCCGTTACTTCTTTACATTTCATAAATACAGAAAGTACAGTAACAGAGGGAGACTGTCTTTTGTAAAATTGTTGAACTTCAAAAGTGCTGATTTTCAGTCTGCTTTGAATAAATGACTTTATGGTGATTCTGCTGAATTAAGTAATAAGTTGCGACTGAAGCAAATGTAGAAAATAATGAATAAGAAAATATAAATATAGAAAAGGATAAAAATATATACTTATAAAACTTCTCTATAAACAACATTGCTGGTTTGGCTCTCCGCAGCCAAAATGTAAAGAGAGTCAGGACTGGTGACGCGGGAGCAAGCGACGTACAGCTGCCCGTGTGAGAAGCAGCTCGTCCTGAGGTCGACACCCGCTGCTCTCAGTGTCTGCCCCTGCGACTTATTGATGGTCATCGCGAAGCAAACACTCACGGGGAACTGTACGCGCTTGAACTGGAACGGGAAGTTATGAGGTATGAGGGGAATGCGTGGTACAAATACTGCCTCGCCTACGCCACAACCCGTAAGAATTTCCGCCTCAATGCTGTGTCTGTGGAGCGAGATGACTTTAAGGCGGGTCCCGTTACACAACTTCGGAGGAGATAGGTTCCGAAGAAGCATAATCGGGACACCGACTTTCAGCTTGATAGTATGCGCTGGAAGTCCACTTGCTGACAGAGAGTTCAGAAATTCCACGGGATAATGTGTGGCATCATCTTGCTCGATGACAGTGTTTATAGAGGTGTAAACCACTTCATTCCCCTCAATTTTCGAGAGAATGCATTCGTTGATTGCTTCAGCCTGACCATTTTTGGGCGTCAAAATTGCCCGCTCACATACCCAAGAATTCTGCTGGTGCGGTATATGACTGATGTCCCCGTACACACAGCGAATGAGTTCTTCTAAGCTGGATACGACTCTACCGAGAGACTCTGGAAGCACCACCTGCCCACCTCTCTCCTCTGGTAGAGTGCCTTCGCCAAGACTTAGAAGAACATCGGAGAATTCTTGAGCACGTGCATTGCCGCCGAGCCGAGCTCTCATATTAATGGTCAAGCGCAGCGTACGAACTCGTGACCACAGCGAAGATCGTTTCAACGAAGCATTCACCTCGTCAGCCCTCGATCCCCGCGTCACCACGGGAAGCGTTTGTCGGAAATCGCCACTGAATAGAACTGTGACACCACCCATCAAGTGTTCGTTCCTGCGGATGTCCTGCAGGGTTCTGTCCACGGCCTCAACTGCTTTTCTATTGGCCATCGTACACTCATCCCATACGATCAGAGAGCAATCCTTCAGCACGTGTCCCTTATCACTATTGCGTGACACACCACAAACAGGCGTTTCGGTGCTCTCTAAATCGATGGGAATTTTAAACATGGCATGTGCTGTCTTGCCACCCGGAAGCAGTGTGGCAGCGATTCCCGACGACGCTACAGCAATGGCAATTTTGCCTTGCCTCCTGACCTCTGCAAGTATGCCAGTGGTAACAAATGTTTTTCCTGTTCCACCAGGAGCATCCAAGAAAAACATTTTACCCTGGTTTTGCCCAACGCTTTTAAGAACAGTGTCATAAATTTGTTTTTGCTCTGAAGAGAACAAAGCGACATGGTGATTTCGTATGGTGGTCATTTCGCTCGGATCGTAAATTGTCTCAGCGTTATACTCTCGATTTCCACGGTCTTGATGCGGTGATGATTGGGGAGCTGGTAACCCATATTCGACCAATGGATTGCCGCCGATGGAAATGACCACGTCTTGAAGTGAACTAAGACAGGTGTTCAGCACGCGTTCATCAGTTACTTCGACTTCGTCTCCAGTAGCACGCCTCAAAGCTCGTAGAAAATCTTCAGATAGATGATGTCGATATTTTTCCCACAAAGCTACCGGGTTCGTGACTCCACAAAACACCAAGATGACGGCAAACAGATGACGCATACGGCTGGGGCTGTTACTGACGCTCGCCTCCGCGAGGGTGTCATCCCAGTTTTGGTCACCGTCGAGAAGGTGACGTGCTACACAGGCTGCGCGGTAAGTGGGATACTCCACGCCATCAAATGTTCTCAGAAAGGCAAAAGACGTTGGGCCTCGGATCGTGTGAAGTAATAACCGCAGAAAATAGCATTCGCCATTATTCGGGTGCACGGTATAAACTCTACCCAATACGGTGTCCTTGAAAATTCCCGGAAAACCTTCGACAGCACCTCCTCTTCGACGTCGGTTAAATATTCCCCTTTGCTTGTCGTACGTGTAATATGAAGGCACCTCGTCATACGTAAGGAACCTCGCAAACTGGTCGATTTCGCAGAGCCTGAAAAATGCCAAGAGAGTTGTTTGGCGCGGATTTTATCTAATCTACGGATAACTTATAGCAACGCAGGTAACCCCAGTTTCTATGAGTTGTCGCGGCGACATCCGTACTCATAACATCACTTTTGGTGAACGAAATTATAGCGCGATCTAATTCGACGCCAACGCCATCTAGTTAGCGAATAGGAAACATTTTTTTTTAATGGTGTAAAATTATAAAATTACGAAGCAATCATTACACCAATAAATACCGAACAAAAATATTAACAGTTTTTAGCATATACAAATACATTTTTTTAATTGTCTTGCTCATCTCTGAAAAGAATTAACGATACAATTTTAAAGAAGAAAATGCACAACTCCATCTATGACTCTTAAAAACATCTATTGACCGCAAGCGCATGATGAAATTTCAATTATTTATATTCAAAAAGTGTTTAAACATGTAATTCGACTTGATGTTTTTAAAATCTCAAAGATTTATTTATATCTAAAACCAAAAAGTGCTTACACGTGTAATTCAACTTAATGTTTTCTGTTTTGTAAATCTCATAGATGGCACTGTTTTAAAATTGTCTGTTATGTTTAACGGCATAAGTTAATTAAAATGTGAAGCTAACTTATATTATATTATTATTATTATTATATGTATAGATTAAAGCATGGTTATTAACATAATAACACCATAACAACATACAAATATGCGTCGTTAGATTACACGTTGCTACAGAATACATTGAAGAAATAAAGGTTCACTGCTCGTTCCTCGTAGGTGATAGCGTGATAATATGTAGCCTATATGTTGACCCGACTTCTTAATAATTTTCGTGCCAAATTTGAAGTAAATCCATGCAGTACTTTTTGAGTTTATCCCGGACATACATACAGACAAACAGACAAACAGACAAACAGACAAACAGACAAAAATTCTAAAAAGTATATTTTTGGCTTCGGTATCGATTGCAGATCACACACCAAGTATTCTTTTTAAAAAATATTCAATGTACAGTTTTGACTTTTCTACAATTTTATTATATGTATAGATTAATAATCTAAAAAATCTAAACAACTATATCTGTGAATTGTAAATAAGAATATTATTTTTCTCCCGTACTTTATTATTATATTCATACAATTGGATCAAATTTTCTAAGGAGGATTTTAACTGACCACAATTTCCACTTAATATGTAAATTCCTCGAACACGTGTGTATTACGAATATAAATGTATACCTATATATATATATATATATATATATATATATATATATATATATATATATATATATTGAATAAAGTTTACCTTCCCAGAATTTGTATAACGGAAACCGCAAATAAATAAATAATGACAAATTTTGGTACCTTACGTAACTAATTACTAAAATATGCTCGACTGTAAAAAAGGAGATCTCTGATGGTCAACTGCTATACTCTGTGGGAACCATGAATCACTGACGCAGGTCCTACGCTGCCAATTCATTAGAAACCTATCAAATATTTAATATCATATATATCATCATTTTGTAACAGCTGCATATTTGCTCTGTAAACGCTCCGGAAAAGCAGGTAAAGTTCATTTGACAACAATCAACAAGAGTAAGCCTCTGAAACTGCACTGTGTGCCTGTGGAACTACACTGTGTGCCTGTGGAACTACAATTTTTGCATGTGATATTTATCCCTCAATTTAACCCACTTTGGCATCGTGTCAAATAATACGAGTGCGCACTTCATACTTCAAACACCATCAATTGCGCAAACACAGTAGGTACACCCTGAAAGGGGTGAGTGTGTTATTTATTTTTTCCGAACTATTTGAACATGAGATTTATTGGTGTTGGCGTTGAATATTTTCACAGCTCAGTTCGTTTAAATTAGTTTATAAGATCGCTAGAGAAAAAATTATATAAAAATAAGTTACGTTGATTAAATATAATTACTGACTAAAATCTTACACATACATTTAACATTTTGAACAGGCACTAGCCAACTTTGAATTCAGTAATCATCAAACTGTTATTATCAACTAGCAGATCCCGCGAACTTCGTACCGCCATATTATAAATCTTGACAGCGAAAAAATGAAAATTTTACAGATATAAGACCAAAGTCGGCCAAACACACAGTGTTAAAAAAAATTTAAGACGACGGGGCCAAATAATCACTTTTTCTGTTTCTTAATAAGAGGCAATTGGAAATATTAGAATAGTTAGAGATTACTTTTTTATGGTATAGGGGAGCAAACGAGGACGCATATGACTTGATAGTAAGCAATAAATGCCGCCCATGTACACCAGAACACAGATAATGTTGCAAATGCGTTGCTGCCCCATACGGATATAACGGGTTTGTAAGTGGGATGGGAAGGGGTTGGGCCTCCGGAGACCTCTCACCGAGCAGAACGCGGCATGAGCACTTTACATCGATATTCTGAGAGGTCGTGGTATTTCACAGGTCGAGCTGGCCTATTCATGCAGCAAACTGCGATCTACCACTGTTAAACTAATTTTATTTTAGACTTGATTAAATTATTACGTTTTGTATATGGTATTATGTCTACAAATTAGTACAAATCAATTAGTCACGTCATTTATCGCTTTTTAATTATGGAGGTAATAATTTCGCCGATTTAATTTTATTTCTAGATTTTAAGTGATATTCAAAAGTCTCGGTGGTCTAGTGGTCGAGCAAACGGCTTCTGATCTAGAGGTCCGGGTTCGAATCCTAACACTGGCTCACACCAATGACTTAGAATTTGTTTTCGGAAGTTATGTGTGATAAATATCGATGACTGAAAGCTTTTTGCCCGGTGTGGCAATAGGATCGCCACCTATTCCATTTGGGACGTAAACATAACGGCGAGACGAGGTTTAACAGCCGCTGCCTACACCTTCGGGTAACAAAGGCGTGAAGTTATGTTATGTTAAGTGATATAATGAGTTGTGAACATAATAGAGTTCATTAGTAGTTCATAGTTCATTCACATGGGTTTCAGTTTATTAAATCATTACATAGTATAAAACAAAGTCACTTTCCGCTGTCTGTCCCCTTAAATGCTTATATCTTTATAACCACGCAACAGATTTTGATGCGGTTTTTTAATAGTTAGAGGGTGTCACCGGGGTGGTTTTGATCTCGAATTCATTTATGATGTTGTAAAGAAAAAAGATAACTATCGAGATTTAGTACTTTAATTGCAAACGCTGGCTGAACCCTAAGTGATAGATCAAAACAATGTTCTACATTATTAAACACCTTCAGAAGGTCTACAAAAAAGTCCGTATGAGCATATGTCTATCTCTTAGGAATAACCCACAATGACCATTTTCATTTTTTTACTTTTTACGGGAAATAATTGCTTATTTACGAAGCGATTTTAAACATTAAAACATTAATTTTTATCCAATTGAGTGCCATAAATAGAATGTGCATGTAATATAGATGATCCTGACCCTTTATAGCATGCAATTTAAAAGAATATTTTCGAAGATATTGCAGTATTAACATAGCGGGACAGCAGTTCGCCGGGTCAGCTAGTATATTATAATCACTGATTACAAGTCCGTTTGTTAAATTGTTCATATTTTGAGGAAGCTATAGGTAGTTGTTAATTAATCGGTACCTACAGAGTTAAAAGAGTTCGATAAAACTTAATAAGTAGGTATTTATATTTTTTTTATTATAATGGATGGATCCAATAACACTACATCCTGAATAAAGACCAATCGATGGAAAGTATTGCAAAAAAAAAAAACTGAATTGTGTCCTAATTCCAT
Source organism: Euproctis similis (assembly GCA_905147225.2). Lineage (NCBI taxonomy): Eukaryota > Metazoa > Arthropoda > Insecta > Lepidoptera > Erebidae > Euproctis > Euproctis similis. The sequence goes on from LR990107.1 coordinate 10,397,345, forward strand.
ATTGTATAAGAGTTCTGTAGCTTTATCATCAGCCCAGAAGTATCAGATCTTGATTGAAGCATACCTCATAAGCAACACGCTAGCCCTACATCCTACCAAGTAGTTACTATTGACCAATTGCAGTACTGTCTTCCAACTCCTACCCGTTAAGCAGTTATGTGGCATCTTCATCAGTACAGCAGCATCAGATATCGACATCCTAAAGCCGGGGTCACCAATTAATTTTGCTTGGGGTCCATTTTAAAAAATGAAAGGACCTTCGCGGTTCGCACTGTTTATAGAAAAAATATTTATTTAACAAAGATTACGGAAAAACAAAGGTGTTTGTTTTACATATCAATAAGAACGACATATACATATTACTTCGCCCGGCCTTTTCCGAATGGGCGTCAACAAAAATGTTGCGGAGGATATATTTTTTATTAAATTACGTACTCTGTAGTGCAAGTAGCTGAGTTTTCGCGGTCCGCACAGAATGATTCGGCGGTCCGGATGCGGACCGCGGTCCGCCATTTGACGACCCGTGTCCTAAAGCATATCCCTAAGACATTACTATTATGTAACTGTCACACCATACTGGTATTAAATTTTCAGTGGTTGGTGAAATTGGGACCATCTCGGAGGTAAACACTATACACCACAAAACAAAATCTATTCCGTCTATAATTGACGAAAAAATCGGTGAAAATAAATAAAAAAAATGTTATACATACAGACGAATTGGGAACTTCCTTCTTTAATCGAAGTACTTTAACAGTACTAGAGACAAGCAGTTCGCTGCATGAATGGGCGGCTATGCCGGTGAAATACCACGATCTCTCAGAAGACCGACGTAAAGTGGCTCATGCCGCGTTTCGTTCGGTGAGAGAGGTACCCGGAGGCCCACCCGGTTCCACATCCTGTCCTATCCCCTACCCCTTAAAGGTTGGCAATGCAACAGTAACACTATATGTGTTGCTGGTGTCCATGGACGGCGTTGGTTGCTTACCACCAGGTGACCCGCCTGCTCGTTTGTTTTTCTATATCATAAAAAAACGTGGTTTTGAAAGGACGGTGCAAAACGCCACACAGCACTAGTTACAATCAATTTGTTGAAGAATAAGTTTGATGAGCGTGTAAATGAACCAGATTGGCCGCCTCGTTTGTGAGATTTAAAGCATCTAAACTTATTTCTTTCCGACTGCGTCAAGTCATTGGTCTATCCCAATAAGCCGAAGATGTTGGAAGTGCTCAAAGCCAACCTTGGACGCGAAATAGTGGCTATGTTGGCTAAAATGTGTGGCCGAGTCATCGAAAATTGTGTCGAACCAATCGACCGCTGCCAACGCATACGCGGTGGTCATAAACCAAGTCGAGTACTATTCATAAATGCTTTGTTGGTACAACAACCCGATAATATTTTTTTTAAATATCTCTAACTGTCAAAGCACTGTTTGGAAAACCCTTTAGAACTCATTTATATAGTTTATATAATGTATATCATTGTTCATATATTACGACATATATAATGGTGATTGTATTTGTAAAAATTGAGTGTACGTTAAAGAATATTAAAGACTAAAGTATATATGGCTTGAATGCTGTCACAATATGTGATTCTAATTAAGTACATATATTAATAACTTCACGCAAGTCCATTGGGGATAACATAAAGAGAATAGATCGCCATATGACACGATTCTTATACACTTCACTCGGTCCTTTGACTTTCATATTTCTTCTCATGTAAGCTCGTCGATTTTGAAGCACTAGGCGTCACATAATTACATGATTTGGTCAATATTACCCGATATTTAAATTACCTAATCATAGCCAATTTCCTGCTCAACGTGTTGTTTATCAAAATATTGGTTGGAAGGAGTAACGACTTTGAATCAACAGTGACATCAAGGTCTATATATCTTAAACTTGTTTAACACAACATGTAACTTATATTATAAAAAAAAACATTTATATGAAGGTGAATTAGTGTTGTGCATTTCATCTATAAAATCTCTTGGCTTAAATTCATTTATAATTCTACAAAATTATATAGGTGATAGTGGTACTTGAATAGTTACGTAAGAAGTGAGAACTGTACCAACCTAGTATTCGTTGGTTGGTTTGTTGCGGGAATTTCTGTTTAATAAGGTCCTGGTTAGAATATGCATTGAATGTTGTCAATACATATTGACTTTTAGAAAGTTAATCAAGTATCATTGTTCTCATTCGTTCAACCAAAAAGCTGTTTAAATGAATAAAATATAAATTTAAGCTAATATGTACACATATATCTGTAATAAATCTAAGCGGCCTGACCTTCTTATAGCATGATGAAATAGTTTTTTTTAGCACAGATGCCTTACTTCAGTTTAAAAAAATTAAGATGATTGGACCCATATTAGTCACGTAATCGCGATATCTCATTCAAATTTCGCTAATTTTTTCTACTTTTTTAGGTGTAGAATTTTGGAAAATCATTTAATTGGTACTTTCCAAATTTCGGGTGTCGCCAATATGGTTTATGATTCATATCTAGCTTTTGCATTTCTCGGGTATCGAGAATTGGTGAGGCGAATTTCTCGGGTTTCACGGGTTGTCGAAAAATTTGCATTTACGTAAATTTTCTCATATTATTTGATTTGAATAGCGTCTACAAATTTATTGGTTTTCCGCAAAAATATTTTTTTATTTAATAAATATATTCAAAAACATTAGCATAACTTAACGCCTTTTTTATCCGAAGGTGAAGGCAGCGGCTGTTAAGCCACGACGTTACGTCCCAAATGGGATAGGTGACGAAACGAAAGTTGTCAGTCATCGATATTTATCACCCAATACTTCCTAAAAGAATTCTGAGAAATCATTGGTGTGAGCAACGAATCGATCCCACGACTACGGAATCAGATGTGGGGAGCTTAATTAAACATTAATCTTATGAATAAGCTAATTAACATTTTTTTTTTACTTAAAAAAATAATAGAGACTCTTAATTAGGTATAGCACTATTTTTGTCTGGTTATTTAGAAAAAAATCATCTTCAAACTTGTAACCAAAAATGAAACCAAAAATATGAAAGAAAACGTCAATATCTTAAATTTTGGTATAAATTAATAAAAATTATAATAACTAATATTATATTTTCTCGACAATTCTCGGTAAATGATCGCTCAACAATGAGCGACTTTGGTTTTTCGTCGATCGATCGATTCTTCAGAACGAAACATTTTGCGGATTGAGGATTTTTAATATCGTAATGTATTTGAAAGCGAATTCCAATTTCAATAAATCAAGTCTTTTTATGGAATAGGAGGGCAAACGAGCAAGGGGTCACCTGATACCACCTGTACCTTAAGCAACTACCGCTGCCCATGGACACCTGCAACACATATAGTGTTACAGTTGTGTTGCCGGCCTTTATGGGATCAGGGTGGAAAAGGGAAAGGAAAGGGTGTGGGCCTCCGGAAACCTCCCTCGCCGTACGAAACGCGGCATGAGCAACTTTACGTCGATATTCTGGGAGGCCGTGGTATTTCACCGATCGAGCCGGCCAATTTATGTAGTGAACTGCTTGACTCTACCAGTGTTGAATATCTATTTAGTAGCTTTTTCGTGTAAAAACAACAAACCCTTTTGTCTGGGTTTATAATCATTAAAAGGTGAATAAATGTTTTAAACAACTATGATATTGTTTTAGGAGCAATTCTTATTCTGTCTTATCCTCACTTCTTGTTTGCCGACGACGCATACAGCGAGGGCGTCGTTGGTATGTCGCCGGATGAAGAACAACACAAGATTCTAATGGACATAGAGCCGGTAAGTAGTTATTTTAAAATTCACTAGTTAACTCAGTGGTCTAGTGGTCGAGCACACGTCTTCTGATCCAGAGGTCCGAGTTCGAATCCTGATACTGGCTCACACCAAAGACTGTTCGAAATTGTTTTTAGAAGTTAAGTGTGATAAATATCGATGACTGAAAAACTTTGTGCCCGGTATGGCAATAGGTTCGCCACCTATTCCATTTGGGACGTAAACATAACGGCGAGATGAGGCTTAACAACCGCTGCCTACACCGTCGGGTAAAAAAGGCGTGAAGTTATGTTATGTATGTTACTAGTTAACCTGGAGAACTTTGTTCCGCATCAACAGTAATGAATAAGTAAATTTTTGATTTATCACTTTTTTTAAACATTATACATGAATCATACATATAAACCAACCCGTTGACTATTAAAAAATCTATTAGATAACACGAAATCCGTTGCTTAGTTTTAAAGATTTAAGCATACATAGTACAGAGAAAGCGACTTTGTTTTATACTATGTAGTGAAATTTTCAATAATCATCATTACATAGTATAAAGCAAAGTCGCTATCCGCTGTGTGTCCACCCCTTAAATGCTTTTATATTTGAAACTACGGAACAGATTTTGATGCGGGTTTTTTTAATAGATGAGGGTGTTCACGAGGTGGTTTTTATCTATAATTCATGTACGATGTAGTAAACAAAAAGTGATAAATTCGGAATATACTTATTTATTACTTTTGATGCAGAGCAAAGTTCGCCGGATCGGCTAGTCTTAAGATATAACATTAACATCTTATTAACATTTAAGTCAATTTGATCTCAATTAAGCAATAACTGTAACGAAAGGGTCTGGTCTACCTTTAAATTTCATGTTTAAGTCGGTTTCCTAGATGTTATTATCCATATAATGTAACGAATTCTTGGATATGATAACTGTTCTACACACATTGAATTTAATGTCTAGTATCAATTAATATAGAGAACTCAAATTTAAGTTACATTAGAGTACCTATTTAATATGTGAGGAATAATTTAAATATGTACGCGCTAGATTTTCAATAGTCTTAGTTATGGTATCTAATTTATTTACGTAGGCGAGCTAGATTAGATATCAAATCAAGCCTCGACTACTAAAGGATAAACAACAACTTCATTAGTAATGTTGTACCGAATCAAACACACTCTATGCAGGCGTCTGGCAGAGGCGTAAATGCATGTTTCTCGTCGTCACGTCGGGTCTTACAAAATGGAATATATTAATCGTGTGTTCAGACTACAAAATATGGTTCCGTTACAGAGTTTGCAATGTGGTAAATGATAAATATTCTCCATTTGTGCTTATATGATAGTGCTGGAGAAAGTTTTATGATGTTAGATAGTGGAGAAATAGAGAAATATATGTTCAGAGTGTTCAGTTTGTAAAGCCTTATATATACCAAGCGTGGGTAATATAGGTAGATGCGCATTGAAAGCACTCAGCTAGATCGATCTAGTTGACCGGTCTAGTTTATAAGTTTATAGACATATAATTTTAGTTCAACGATTTTATGACGCTCTGTTCTCTCTGCCTACCCCGCAAAGGATTTTGCGTCAAGTTATGTATGTATGTATTTTTATGGTTTCCTTAAAATCTGAGATTTGAAATATCTAGGTATCAATTAAAAGATCTAGTGTAATTTTTTGAAATATTATCTATTACGCACCTAATTTATATAAAAACTAGCTGACTGGGCAAAGTTTGTTCCGCATCAAAAGTATTATATGAGTAAATTTAGGATATCATGAGGTTCAATTTGTGCTATTTATCGGCTTTAACTGCTGTCCCGCTATGTTAATAGCAATATCTTCGAAAATATTCGTTTAAATTGCATGCTGTAAAGGGCCAGGATGGTCTATATTACATGCACAATCTATTTAAGACACTTAATTGAATGAAAATTAATGTTGTAATGTTTAAAATCGCTTCGTAAGTAAGCCATTATTTCTCGTTAAAAGTATAAAAATAAAAGTGGTCACCCTCTAACTATTAAAAGAAAACCGCATCAAAATCATTTGCGTAGCTTTAAAGATATAAGCATATAAGGGGACAGACAACGGAAAGTGACTTCGTTTTATACTATGTAATGATAAATACAAACTTATATATTAGGGGTGCCATTACCTTATTGGGATTTCGGGATTTACTACGCGTGGCAGATTAATATACATGCACACTTGCATACCTTGTAGGTACCCGCAGAAATACCTCCACCAAATATAGGCCTCGTATATAATGCCAAAGGCTGAGATTAGTAATAAAAATTGATCATCAGAAATTCTCGAGAGCGTCAGATTAGGGTAGAATGAGTTAATTTCATGCTAAAAGTGTTTTATTTCACTAAACTGAAAACTTCAGAGTGTCTTGCAGAAATCTGAAAGCAGCAAAGCTGTACCAAAAACCTCATCTTGACATTATCGAGCGTAGCGAATTTTTTTTTACGGCCTAGAAGATAATTGAAGGATTAGAAAAAAATATATAAAGTATAATTAGTGCTGCGTATATTTTGCTCTTCGCATTTCTATCTATTAGGAACTTATAAATACAAGAATTTACTTTAAAAAACCTACACCTATTTATTTCAAAAACAATACACACAGCGCCATCTAGTTGAAAGCTAAGCAACTAGATGGAAACTAGATAACAGATAATAGTCCAAATATACTTTTATCGTAAATACATATTTATTACACATCGACAAACACCCAACCGAGATACAAACATTTATGTTTGTCATAAAATACTCGTATTTCAACCTTGATTCGGCAGTCAGTAGTTGTACCAATATACCACCACGAGGCATTTTTTTTATTTGCATGCTATTTCCTGCGCTTTTCAATTAATTATGGCCAATGATTTAAAAAAATATATATTTTTAGAATTCCTCCAGATAATTGTCAGAATAGGGGACAGCATATCTTCTAATATATAAAATTCTCGAGTCTAGATGTGCGTAATTGAACTCCTCCGAAACGGCTTGACCGATTCCCATGAAATTTTATGTGCGTGTCGGGTAGGTCTGAGAATAGGACAACATCTATTTTTCATCCCCCTAAATCACAAATTTTTTTTTAATTTTTCGACATATTTCTGTTTTTTATTTTATTTATAAAACGGGATACAAAAATACATGCAACCCTAAATTTTCAACCCCCTACGATCGACCCCTATTTTTTAAATTTTATTTTTCGGCAAGACAACGTTTGCTGGGTCAGCTAGTATATATATATATGAACACTCCGTTAGAAAATCTGGCACAAATGATATTTTTTATTTTCTAATTTATTTACAGTTTTCACTCTTGCGTTCAACCATGTACATTATTAATAATACGTAGGACATTGATACTAATAATATCTGACGCCCTCGAGTATGTCCATGCAACGGTATTTTAAAAGCTTTTATTTAACTTGCACTGTATGTATGTATGTATGTATGTAAGTATGTGTGTTCGGTGGAATTGGATGGTGGAATGAGCTGAAATTTTGTATACACGTTTACTTTGGATGACAATGCATGATATGATGTGTGCCATCCTTCCATATCCAATATGGCGGACCACCCAAGATGGAGGAATAGATATTTTGAATGAATTTCTGCAATATGGGTATCAAATGAAAGGGCTTATTGAGTGTAACTCAAAAAATAATATGACGTCATTCTAAATCCAATATGGTGGAATATCCAAGATGGAGGAAAACATATTTTAAGCTTCTGTACAATATGGGTATCAAATGAAAGGGCTCATTGAGAGTAACTGAAAAAATAATGTGACGTCATTCTAAATCCAATATGGCGGATCATCCAAGATAGAGGAACAGTTTTTTTAATGCATTTCTACAATATGGGTATCAAATGAAAGGGCTTGTTAATAGTAACTCTAAAAAAAATATGACGTCATTCTAAATCCAATATGGCGGATATTCCACCATATTTTCATTTCTATAATATGGGTATCAAATGAAAGGGCTTGTTAAGAATAACTCAAAAAATAATGTGACGTCATTCTAAATACAATACGGTGGACCATTCAAGATGACGGCATACATATTTTTGATGCATTTCTACAATATGGCTATGAATTAAAAATCATCATATAAATTAAATGGAAAAGAAAGCTCCAAGCTGAAATTGAATTAGATGATCTCCTTATTGAAGAGCTGGACTGTTTGAAATTAAGCGGTAAACTAACTTGCAATAATGATGCGTTGAATGAAATGACGCTAACCTAACTAAAAATAAAAAAAATAATTAAAAGCAAAAACCCTTTTTAAAGAAGCTTTTATTTAAGCGCTCTAAAAATAAGAAAATAATATTTCCTTAAAAATTTCAAGTATCAACTTAGAGCCTCAGTATATACAATTTATAGAATAATAAAAGCTTGTCGCGAGGTTTGACTCCCTATAAGTAGGTAATTAAATTGCAATAGATAATATAGTAAAGTTAGTAGATTAATTTACATGAGTGTTTTGCCCATTTCTTCTCATGACAACCTTACATTCAGAATCGTCCGTGCGTTTTTGTTCCAAGGAGGCATTTTTCTCAAGCGGTCGTGTTTTAATATGTTATGCTTTAAATATAATAATAAGTTAAATATCTGTATTTACGGACTATATTTAACTGTGTGAAGACCCATGAAAATAAAGCTATTTTGATTTGATTTGACATTATAAAATTAGTACAGTTTATTTACAACTCGCGCGACAAGCTTTTATTATTATATAAATTGTACATACTGAGGCTCTAAGTTGATACTTGAAATTTTTAAGGAAATATTATTTTCTTATTTTTAGAGCGCTTAAATAAAAGCTTCATTAAAAAGGGTTTTTAGCATTTTTTCTCCTTAACATCTAAGTTTTACAACCCAAAAAGTCTCTATAACGCTCGAGTAAATCTTTTCTTTTCATCTTCTTTATTTAAATATAACAATTAGCACATGAACACATATTTGCAGCTATTTTGCCAAAAGTATTTATTGTTTTTTAAATATTCTATATAGAATGATAATACAACTGATGTATAACTTTAAATTAACTTCTGCGTTCGGGACTGTGCAAATTTCTAACATTACTACTTCTATCTTTATTTATTACACTAATTAATTTAGTTATTAATTAGTCCATATCCTGGGTTTGCGTTTACCAGTTTTAGGTACTCGTATGTTTCATTTTGTAACAAACTGTGAACTTTTACCAGAGCGAAACATTATTATGGCGCATCAAATTATTGGATATCCCATCCCTATCCTTCACAGGATTTGTTGTACATAAAGGTCGATTCTTATTACAAATTTTTACACACAAGTAGAGTCCGACCGAAACTGTTTTTGGGGCCGAAACCGATCCCGGAGGTTCAATCGGAGGTCTCATAAGTTTCGGCCGAAACCAAAACTCCCGTGGACAAATCTAAAATTCCTCAAAATGTAAAGTAAGGAACCACGACACACCTCCCTTATTTTCTAATCACAAATATGAGTAAATACCTACCTAAAAATAATCATTATAATGTCGGTCTTTATTTAATCTTGGGTCCTCTGAACTACAAGTTTAAGAGCTGAATCCCACCGCGATTTATGATGCGAGAGATGCACTTTATCGTCGCCCACGGTAGGTAATAGATGAGATGGCACAGTTCAATAAAGCTTAAAGGTCCTTTATACTCCAACGTGCACGACCTAATGTAAAATCGATAAAATGTTATGCACTTACAAAAACATTCAAATTATTTACTATCCACCCCTACTGGCTAGGCCCGAATGGCTTGTAATTCCAGTATTGATCTGATACACCATCCGGTCTAGATACTTTTAGGCTGTTAATCATGCTGCATAGTTTCCCCGTCTCATTCTCTATTCTATCATAATCAGATAGAGTTTAATTCGATTAGAGATTAGAGTGAGATCCGGAGAAATTAATGAACACTGGTCTAATTGCAATTGTTTAAAATCGAAAAGGTTGATAGGATATGCATATTTCTTACTCAAGATTGCTTTTCTTTCTAATGTACTACCACCATGGATTAATGTAACATATTCTTACTTTTTGTCAAGGAAATATTAAAAATGGATCTACTACATACAAAATGTTAGTTGTTTATCCAAATTTAATTTTATAATAATTTAATATCTTGGACACAATACACACAGCGCCCTCTAGTTCCAAGCTAAGCAACTAAATGCATGTGTTATGGATGCTAGATAACGGATATTAATACATATATACTTTTCTTTTTTAAATACATACTTATAATACATAGAAAAACACCCAGACGCCACACAAACATTCATGTTTGTCACAAATATTTGTGCTCGGGTGGGAATCGAACCCCCGACATCATTGCTGCAGCGGGCAGTGTTTATGCGCCACGAGGCCCGTCACCGGGTCGATCGATGCTTCCGATTCAGAAGTCGTGGTATCGAATTAATCAAAAATCACTTGTAAAAATGCATTTTTTACGCAGTTTAGTAAAAAGAAAGAATGGAGCTGAAACCATATCGGGTGAATAATGTGGTTGCCTGATGTTTATGTAGATTGACTTTTTTTCCATTTTATAGGGGGGAAAACAAGCAGGCGTGTCATCTGATGGTAAGCTACTAACGCCGCCCATGGACACCTGCAACACAAATAGTGTTACAATTGCGTTGCGGCCTTATAATAGGTTGGGGAAGGGGTTGGAAGTTGAATGGGAAGGGGAAAAACCTTTTCCCCTTCCCATCCATACCCTCTGATACCTGTCTCACCCAGCCGAACGCAGCATGAACACAACTTCACGGGTCGAGCCAGCCTATCCGTGCAGCAAACTGGATGATTCAGCTACTGTTAAATTTAATCAATCATTCATTCATTCAGTGTATAAAATCTGAAAATGTGCTCCACCACATCTCTTGCCGTTTTAATTAATTTTGCACTCTCAAGAACAGCTTTTAATTAAAATTTATTCCTATAAGTAACGCATAATGGGTGGCAGTCTGATGAAAATCTGATAAGTAGTGTCTTAGTAGGATTATTATGTTGGCTAAGTAGAAAAATAACACTCCTGTAGCTATAATTGTTTAGCCTTTAGTCAGACCTTATCTACGAAGCAGTATTTTTAACGTATTTATCGACAGGCGAACTAAGCTCTAATAACAACTGTGGGGCCGTCCATTGATCAGGTGAGGTTAGAAAGGGGGGGAGGGGTCTGACAAAAATCACGAAATATCACGAGGGAGGTAGTAAGATATATAATCTCACACATAGATTAAAACAACTTTTAGGATTATATCGCGTTTATTTAATACTTATTTATTTATTTCCCGACGTTTGGAACTCTTTACAGAGATCATTTTCACGAGTGATGAACAAAAAGATGGTAGTTCTTCAAAAGCTATTTTCATTGATACAGAGAGCACCCACTTTTTGGAAATAAAAATCAAAAGTTGATGATATATGATTTTTACTATTGGTAACCCACATCAGACCATGAAAACAAAAGTTAAATACTTATATATAAGATGTATTCACCAGTTGTTATTATTTAATTATTAGAAAAATATCTTATTTTTCTAAGTTGGTTGAAATCAAAGTATAACTATTATTAAATATTGATTGATTTTAAATTTAAAGGTAAAGTTTTTGTTAAAAATCTACCACTGGGTCAAAAACGCGGCCAGTCCTGAGAAAGACCCAGCCAGAAAACTCAGCGGCTGTTCTTCAAACTGATTATTATTTCATTTTGAACGGGCTATTGATATTGCTATTATTTGTAAAATTTTGAGAAAAAAGAAAGAAAACTTGGTTTTCAGGTTAATAAAAATTTTAATTATTTTGATTGTATACTGCACTACTCAAAACTTTACATTATTTTGGTTTCTGATGTGGGTCTGACCTGCAAACTATATTATTAGTATCTCGCTGTCTTGAGCTGTTTGCTTGTGGGCTAGGTTTGATGAGACTTATGACTGTGTTCCAGCTAGGTGATAGTTTCCAGCCATCTTCTCTATTGAAATTCTTTGGATGTTTTTTGATTTCAATAGCCTCGCGTATCATCCTGGGACGATAATGTTGTTCTTTGGCGAGGATTTGTGGTTTGTCAAACCTGATGTAGTGTTTTGGGCCCTCCCTACAGTGTTCACAAACAGGAGACTTATTATAGCGATTGTGTTTCACATCCGCTATGTGTTCTTTGATCCTGGTTTTAATGGACCTCTTTGTTTGTCCGATATAAGAGAATCCACAATCACAGTCCAGCTTATATACTCCTGGGTCTTGCAAGGGGATGTGGCACTTGACAGATGGTAGAAATTGGTTAGCTTTCTTGGGTGACTTAAAGTATGTTTTAATCGAAGCACGTTTTAAAATATAGCCCTTTATGTACGGCAAGATGGTTGGCGCTCAACTGTGGCTTGCTTCACTCGGTTTTTATGATGATTTCTGGGAACTTTAAGCTGATTGGCATGTAAGACTTTTTTCACATGCTGAATCTCCTCTGCTATGTGTTCCTGGTCACAAATCCCTCGTGCTCTCTGAAACAAAGATTTAGACACGGCAGCTAACTGTGAAGGATGGCGGTGAGATTCACCATTCAGGTATATATCTGTATGGGTTTTCTTTCGTTACACAGTGTGACTCAAGGTATTATTAGAGTTACGAATAACTAACACATCTAAGAATGCTAGAGAATTGTTAGACTCCAGTTCCATTGTGAATTGTATTTTGGGATTTATGGAGTTAAGATGGTCTAAGAATACAGTTAGGTACTTTGTCAGATGGTAAAATTGTGTTTTTCTTGTTTTTTTTTAAAGAACTGTCAGAGAAATGTACACCATCTACTTTGTGGACTGTATGGTCGATGCTAAAAACCACAATATCTCTCCGGCATAATATTAACCTCGAATTGGATTGTCACAATTCTATTCATAACAATTTTAATATTTTACTAGGTTAGACCTTCAAACATAGTAATAAAAATGCTTGATAATGTATGTGTGGTGATAAAATTATTTTATGATAGCTCACTCGAAATCACTCATAGTTCCCTCTTTGAAGATAAGTATTAATACAAACAAGAGTAAGTATAAATTTCAAAAAAAATTATAGCATAATTTTTTTTTAAAAGACTTTCTGATTCAGAAGCAGGCCGCTCGAGTAGGTACTCGACCAGCGATATTGGTGATGAATTAAAAATAATACTCTAAAAACTTTAAGATTCTTTGTATGTACTAATATATGAAAATACACGTGATGTTGGATAGGGGGGGAGGTTAGTTTTATATATCACCACGTATCACCATGGGGGAGGGGGGGATAAAAAAATGATGAAAAAAACATCACGTGATTAATGGACGGCCCCTGTTTTGGCTTATGTTGTTGCAATATCCACAATAAACTGGTAGCTCTGTAATAATTAGGTAGAAATTCACTAATTAAGTAGCTAATTCACTAGGTAAATATTTACTCTTTAATCCCCCGGCAATAATTATGGGTGAATAGCACCGTGAAAATAAAACAGAAACAGCAAACACTGATGTAACTAACTGATTTTTGATTGACTCCTCGGAACATTATTTATTTTAAATAAAAAACGATAAATTTATTGTAGAACTGATTTTGGTATGAGTACAATTATGTTTTTTTTACAGAATACTGGAACCCCTTTGAGAGGTTTTAAGAGAGCCCAGTTCAACGTGGTCTCCAGACCAATAATCGGAGTAACAAATACAGCCAATCTTCGTGATTCCGTAATACCATTTATTTGGGTTGAAGAGGTAAACATAATGTATTTAAATTGTATGCAGGACTTTAAAATATAAATTCCCGGTGGTCCTGTAGTCGAGCGCGCTTCTGCATCAAGAGGTGACCAATGAATTTTCGCAATTGTTTTCGGAAGTTATTTGTGACGAATATCGGTGACTGAAAACTTTGTGGAATAGTTTCGCCAATTTGGGACGTCAACATAACAGCGAGACCAGGCTTACTAGCCGCTTTCGGGTATAAAAGTTATGTATAAGTTAAATATACAACAGAGGCGCTTACCTAATAGGTACCTTATAAATTATTGACATAAAAATATTTCATTCTTAATAAGTTAGTCAATGTCTTTTAGTGGGTGACATAAGTGGGTTTATAATTTAAAATATAGATTTGTTTCAATAAAAAGCTTCAACGTTATTACCTATATATTCCGTAGGTCCTACTATCATACTAAACTAAAGTATTCATGATAAGTTCTATTGCAGCAACGAAAATATAACGTTCAGTGTGTACCTATCTAATTATTCTTAAAACTATAGTGCTAGCAAATAATAATTGAGTAGTAACCTAACTTGTGTGCAGAATATGGATAATTTAAAAGTAAAATATGATTATTACATATATAGGTACATAACTTCACGCCGAATCCCTTTCGGGGTAGGCAGAGAGGATAGAGCGCCATAAGGCACGATTCTTACACGCCTCACTCGCTTTGTTGGTTTTCATAACTCTTCATGCACGCGCGACGAATTTTAAGGCTCCTAACATCACCTTTCTCCAGAACACGTCCTATTCGGTCATGGAATGTGTGTCTTGGTCGTCCTCGACTCCTACATCCTACCGTTTTTGCATTGTTTGTCTGCTTAGTACATTATATGATTAATATAGCTGTATACTTCAAATTTTCCAGGGCGTATTATTACCAGAAGATTTCACCGACGAATTAAAGACTAGATTAATTGGAAGACTCGACTTGGTGGATATACTTGTACCAGTATTGATTGCAGTATGCTGTGCAGTTATGATACTTGGCCTGGTGTTCACTATTCGGGCTAAAGCTAAAACTGTTAAGAATAAATAATAACACATTTATGACGTTTTATTTTTCACATTATTTCCTGTCACTGAAATAAGATTTCAAATGAAGGTGAACTATGATTTTTTCTCGTACATTGATTGAAGTTAAATATTTAATGTATATTTATAGTGTGTAAAATTATATAACTTTATTGACTATTGTAAGTGTCGTTTACAGAATAAGGAATGTTGATTTTGATGTAAATACCTAATATTTTGGCCTTTAAGGTATTTCATCCAAATATATCCGTTACTCTATGAGAAACGGCTGTATTGGCGAGTGTCGTATGTAATTAGCTGTTATTATAAATGATCCTAACTGACTACGGATTAGACGATCTGCCTCTGATTCATAAGTTCCGAGTTCTAATCCGTATATATTCCGGATACTACGTCATATATACCTATATCTATGACAGTCAAAGTTGTGCTGGATGCATCCCCAAAAGAACTTTCAGCGAGTCGAAGTCGAACGTAACTGCCTCCTAGCGCCACTGCCTGCACCTTTGAATATTCTGAGGCTTGAAGTTAGGGCTTTCTACTCTTTTCATTGTAGGTATTATCTTAACTAGATGTGGTAATACGGACGGGGAAGGACGCTCTTCATGCCACTTCGTTTTTCTGTGATGAAATCCTAGAGGCAGGTACCTACTTGATTGAAGCTTTTTGTTTATATTTCCATGATACCTACTTTCTCGCTTGAGCAGAATCTCAAGTTAGGCCACGTAGCGCTCCTCGGAGGACTACTAGCATTTTTAAGTTTGAGCATTACTCATGTAAACTATACTCACAATAATCGGTTCTGTAGTTCAGTCTTAAATCAAAATGGACTCGTTAAGTTTTTTTATAACATTATAATAGGAACGAAATCAAAATTCCTAAAATTTACAGTTTGTTTGTTGTGTTGCTTAATCATCACATGAATCTATCTTGGGAATTAGTGTATAGTTTTATAATAGGGTCCCAGCTGATACTCTGGATGTGTCTTTCAATGGGTTTAGGTGGACGGTGAAGGATCGTATTATTGCTGGTGTATACCACACCATCATTAACTGCATGAGTAACAAATCGTCTTGGGACCGCCTAGTTGCTTGCTCAACACAAATTGTGTAGTGTGTTTAGAACGTGTTTACTTAAATTTGAGTTGAGGCGTCTTTTAATCACCTACTAGTTTAAATTTAGTTTGATCTTGTTTTTCATATATGTATATCAGTTTTATACATCTATAGGTCTTTTTCGCATAGGTTAGTAGTCTACTTATTTCATTTGCTACGATCCTGGCATACATTTCTCGCTTCGTCCTCTATCATTTCTGCTTTCCTTCACGCTCATCACTTTTAGACATTCTTGAGCAAACCTTTCTCAAATATATCCTCAATTCAATGGTACGCCAAGGTTGACCATTGCCGACTAAGGTACCTTTTCACGCCTGTCACATAAATTTGTTTCGTCTTCGTTTTCTATTATTTTTTCCATGTCCAAACCATCCTCTCCGCTTATTCTCATACATCCAACATCTGCACTAGCACCAAAGAGTTCACGAATCATTTTGTTTCGCAGGACAGCTTGCATCAAGGAAACCCGCATTTGGAAAGACGAAATAAGTTAAGTAGAAATTCTAAAAAAATCGCAATCTAACTAGGTAAATGTACTCAAAACTAGTGACTGCCTTTATTAGCTATTTAAAAGCTTCATCTTTAAGTAATTGCAATGAGAGAGAATAATTGTGCGCCTATATGTACCTCTATTGCTGCTTCCATACGTGAAAACCCTATCAAAAACAAAACATTACTTTTTACTTAATGTAGTCCGCCTTTACCGCTCCTATTATTCTATACTTAACATATAGTAAAGTGTAGGAAAAATAATTAAAACAACATTCGACATTGAGCTTTATTCAAGAAATTCAAAGTTCATTATTTTAGAACACAGATATTTTACTTTAATTACTGCACAAGCGAATTAAAACACTACATGTGTTATAATAGGGAACATATAAGTCTTCATCAAGTATATTGGAAAATTAGATCACAAACATGAGGCTGACAGGTTCCTAAGTCTTGCTTAATGGACTAGACAAAATAAAAATCATAACTAACATATTGAAACATCGTATAGCAATCGAACCGTACAACTACACCAAGAACACCGAATGAAATAATCATTAAAATAAACCAGTCAATAACAACGAAAAGCTCAAAAAAAAAATGTTCTACTCCATCCAGTCAGCGTCAGCCCCGTTACTAACAACGAAATGCTCAAAAAAAAATGTTCTACTCCATCCAGTCAGCGTCAGCCCCGTTACTAACAACGAAATGCTCAAAAAAAAAAATGTTCTACTCCATCCAGTCAGCGTCAGCCCCGTTACTAACAAATAAGACATCAGTCGAAGAAAATAATGTAACGTAAAGATACCTTATTTTTTTTTCACATAATAAAAATATATCTACTATATATGATAGAACTAAAAATCAAACAAAAAAGAAATATATATATATATATATATAAAGGAACGCCATATACTATTTATTTATTATGCACGGTGTAACTGCATTGCACTGTATGTTTCTTTAACTATATAATAACACACACTCATTAAACTTAATACATGGCAGAGGCATTATCGGCAAATACACTTATATATTTTTATGCATATGATGATTAATTAATACATCCATTATTTTAAACATCGAGATAAACATTAATCCAAAAACACACATCTTGATAATTATCGAATTATTTACTGTTAAAAGTTTAACAATGATATATGACGGGTAATATTATTATTATCACTATTATTTCCTATTTACATTGACTACATCGACTAAACAAATTTACTTGTCGGAAATGGGGGGGAGGGGGTCGATTACTTTCAATTCACTGGATGGGCCGGGGTGGGTTCAACAGCTAAGTTTTACACATAATAATATGATTAGTCATTAACATCATGCAATATCGACTGAATAATTAAGATACATCTATTAAATATCCAATACATTTATTTAATTAGTGCAAACTGATCAAGCGTCCTACAACAGATGGTCGTATGCGCCAACAATGCCCCAAAACCATTGCATTATTACAGACACAAATACGGATAATATAATATGCACTGATTATACGTACACATAAGAAGAACAGTTCGCTAATAAGGGCGTAATTTATTTTTGAATTCAAATACAATCAAAAGAGTAGGGCTCATTTTTAAACTAAAATCTAAAATAAGTAACTAAATAATCTATAAACGATGTACAGTATTTACAAAACTCAATTAAAATTTAAACTTTTTAAAGTATCTGGTCAAAATGTCACAAAAATGACAGTTTCTGAAGAGTTAGAATATTATATACAAGATATATTTACAAGATTAATATAATCTAAGAAAAAAAAACTAATTTTATTCAACTAAATTACTCTTATCGACACTCCTCTTCCGTCCTTTAGCGTGCGCGAGCATAGTCACAAGTTTCTTGTGGCTATCGCCGACGATCCAACCATGTTGCTGTGGAATTTCCTGTTCCTCATCGCCATCAGACGACCAGTAGTAGTTGGAAGCGCGTGGACGCGGGCGTACCGCTGACAGTGTTGGGGGGGCATGTGAGGTCGAGGGTATCGGCTCGTCGTAGGGGTTCACGTTCATAGGAGCTGATCCATCACTATCACCTCGACTGCCTCTGGAGCCGCGACGATTACATAATCTATTCACCAGGTCGTATTTCTTAAACATGGTATGGCGATGGTTACCTCGGCGTGAGCCTGTGTGACTCTCCTTCTTCTTTGACTTCTTTTTACGAGTAGAACATGGCACAACAGACTCCGCGCTATTAGGCCTGGGAGGCAACCCATCCGGTTCCGATTCGGAACTCCATGTCTCGGCCAAAATATTTTGCTTTCCCACCGTACATTTGCGACGGGCTCTTTGTCTCGCAACACCCATATCGTCATATGACATGTGGTCAAAGGCATCAGCGCTAAAATCATAACTAGTGCTAATACCTTCATCTAACTTTGAAGACAGTGACTCTTTACGAAATTTGTTGATCGAACCTCGCGGGCTATAAAATAAGTCGTCTTCTTCACTTTTAGCTGATGTTTGGTTATGGATAGTGTAGTTTTTAGAATGGGTCACATCTTGGCGCTTGGAAGATGTCAAATCATATTTATTTGGTGATATTTCTTGCGAGGTTTTTAGGTCAGTAGTTTTTGATAAGCACGAATTATATTTTGATGTAGATGTCAACTCGTATTTTGTTATGTTACTCGTTTTAGAGAGTTCACAATCTTTTGATGAAGACTCTTTAAGTGATAAATTGTTACTCTCAGTGAGTGATGTAAATTCATATCTGCTGGCTAAAGTTTGATCATATTTATCTGATTTAGACAGCAGGTCAGCTGTTTGTTCCTCGAGAAAATCTTTTATTGGAAATATTTGGTCGTTATTTAGCATGGATGAATTCGGTTCGTCTTCAAGTAAACTATCAAATAATTGGTCCAAATTAGCCTTTGGCTTGGCAGTTTCTTTGGTTCTTATCATTTTCTTTTCATTACGTACTGCATTATTTTTGAAAATCTTTCCCATAACAGCATTTTTTTCTACAGCATCCTTTCGTTTTAGCATTGAAGAGTTTTTCTTGACATCATGGCTGACCTTATTACTATTTATTTCGCAAGACAATAAGCTATTCTCAGTTTCATCATCGCTACATACATAGTCGTCAGACATATACACAAAATCGTCACCATCAGAAAAACTTTCACTGTTTTCGTATTCGAAAATTGGGTTAGATTTAGAAACATTAGAAGCGTCTTTATTGTTAATGCTTTTGAATCTTTCCATTAGTGTAGACGGTCGAAATTCAAATAGTTCAGCATCATCATTATCCATAAATTCATAAACATCTACAGTTTTCTGCAGGCCGGAACTGCCTTTGGTTTGAGCATGACTTTCGAATTTACCACTAGAGTCTGAGTCTTTTTTCAGTTTTTTCTTTTTAGAGCTGGTTCTCTTTTTCTTCCTGGTAGAATTTCCTTTGCAAGATACAATAGCGGACATATTAATATCGGTTGTGGGTATCGAAACCTTAATACCGTCAAAACCTTTCAGGGCACCTTTGGTAGGTACATTGTTAGATTGTATATTTTTTTGGTATGTTCTCTTACCTTTTCTTTTTTCTGACTTCCTGCGGACCTTGTGACTGCAAAAATAAACATATTTTGTTGTAATTGGTCATCAAAAAATAAATTTTATAATGTCTCCAAATCATATTGCTACATAAATATATTTCCTGAATTAGACTCGACTATATACTAAAATATTATTAAATACGCCTACGGAGCTTTTCTAGTAACGATAACTTCTTCCACAAGTTTAATAAAACCATGAAAACTACACGAAAATCAGTCAAGAAGTTTCGGAGTTTTCGATTTTTAAGTAAAAGTGAATTATATTTCTGTAGTAAAATGTTGCGTATGTTTTAAGTTAGCCTTTTACATAAACTACTATAAAAAGATTTTCGCAAAGTCAGCGCGCATAGTCAGTTGCACATACAAATATACAGACACATTTTTTCAAGATGGCGGCCGAATGACTGGGGTGGCGAGTGGCGACCCCACAAACTTCAAGTTAAGCTTCTATTAACTGCCCCCACATGTTCCAAAAATAAAATTGCATCCTCTAACAAATGCTAATCTCATGCAACATTTCAATGGACTAGTGTGGGTATTTGTAGCGGCACTTTTCCTTTTAGTTAGTTGTTTTCCCATATTTTTTAAAACACTGTGATAGTGTTTCGTGTTTCTAAAGAATTATTCTTCGCAAACTTCAAATTACTATAATAATATTTAAAATTAAATAAAATACTCACTTTGTTTTGACTTCTGCGACGACTGTTTGTGTTTGTTTTGCAGCAGCGGCTTGTGATCTACATTTTCTTTTAATTTTATCAAACTTATCTTCAAACATATCTATGGTTTCTATAATATCTGGATACATTTTCTCTTTCACTTCTGGTAACTTCTTAGCTTTATTAACAGTAGACTCTTTGTCAATATCATAAGTAAGTGCATTTTCATAACTACTTGCACCACTATAACCAACACCAGCTAATTCGGAATTATTTAATTCTACATCGCTAATACTCCGTTGAAGAGGATTTTTTGACTTACGAGTGGCGTTTGCAGCTTCTTTAAGGCCAGATATTAAATCTTTTTCTAAGTTGCGAACTTCTTCACTCTCTAAAATATTTTTAGCTGTAATGGAATCGACGTCGCCGTCTCCTCTAGACGGTTTCTCTAGCAAGTCAAATTCTTTAACTGTAGTTTCTGTAACAGCCACAGGGTTGTTATTTCCCATGGTATTCATATTTATGCCAGAAGTTTCAGGAGTAGACAAATCAGTTTTATTTGACTTTAGTAATTCACAACAATCTATAAACAAAGCTTCATCTCGACTAAGCCCTCTTTCAGAAAGTTGCTGATCTCTAACTGATTGATCAACATCTACCAAAATTTCATCTAATGTTGGTAACTTAAATTTAATTTTAGATTTCGGATTTTTCTTTTTATTGAGAGCAAATTTTTTCGATAATATTTTAAGTCGATCTAATTGTTGCCTATAAACTATCAAGTAATTAGGCTCTTCATGAAGTGGCTTTGTTTTCAGTTTCATTTCTATTTGAGATAGTTTTGAAATGTGTAGTAGTGTCATTTGATGACGCAAATAATTATCTGGGCGTCGAAACTCCTTTTTGCATATGCCACAAAGGCAGGGTAGTGGTTTTATAAAAGGCTTCATTTTATTAACACGTCCACACCTGATAGCTTTCTTATTCGCACTACGTGGAGGTACTCGTGAATGCCTACCACCCATTTTTCTGGTCTCAGTTTGAAGATTTCGTCTATTCGGTCGCTGTCGACCAAAATATTTGTCATCTTTTTGTATGACATGAAAAGTTTCAGCAATTTTTTTAGATGCTAAGAGGTTAGATTTACGTGGCTTGCGTTCAGAAAAGAATCCAAAACTTTCCATAAATTGTTCTGATCTTAATTGGTCTTCACTCTCACCTAATTTCAAAACGCTATCTTTTGGATTACTAGTACCTTTTTTGGTACCCTTACAATACGATTTTGACAGCAAGGAATTGCTTGATAAGTCCTTGTCATCTGATTTTTTTCTGATCACGGGTTCTAGTGAGGACTTTAGTAGTTTCCTTTCTTTTTCTTCAACTAATTTCTTCAAAGGTATGTCACTTTTCGAAGAGTCATCTGAATCACTAATTATCTCTTTAGAACGCACCACTTTCTTAGTATTTTCAAACATATTTCTAGCGTTCCGTTTCTTCTGACTAAACTTGGACCGTACATGTTTATTTCTGAGATTCTTTTTACAAGCAGATTTTTCTGATTTATCGATCATATCATCCAGATCTATATCATATGGATCATAAATAT
This sequence comes from Euproctis similis, assembly GCA_905147225.2. Lineage (NCBI taxonomy): Eukaryota > Metazoa > Arthropoda > Insecta > Lepidoptera > Erebidae > Euproctis > Euproctis similis. Next base: position 10,419,425 of record LR990107.1, read on the forward strand.
CAATCGATGTAGACTTTACAACTACTGATTTAGAACGTGTTTTACGTACTCCTGCAGTTGGCATATAGCATGTTGTCCTGTTCTCACATGGTGGATTAAATTTTACCCTTTTAATTAATGTCGGCTCCTTATTTGCACTTGCTCGTTTTTTACTTTGCATATTGGTTTCCAATCTTTTTGATAGCTTTTTTCTTTTTCGTTTTAAATTGGAGGGATTATTATCACGAATATAAGTCGCACTTAATTTTCTTTTCTTTATCGATATTAATTTTTCATTACTGGATTCTTCTAAAACATCTAGACTCTCAGAGTTATCAATATTCTTGTCATTAGTCATTGGTTCATTAACTTCAATATTTTTTTCCGTGTTCGCTTCATCTGGTGTTACGACTTCCAGTTTTGTAATACTACTTTCTCTGTCTTTTATAATATCATCATTATAACTTTTTATACCAGCTGTAGCTGTCGACATCGATGATTCACTCAATGTTCTTTCTGATAATAATTTATTGCAAGGAAATTTATCAGTATCTGTCAAAACTTCAATCTCTCTTTCCATGTAATTACATTTATTTTTCTTTTTAAACTTTCTTTTAAATTGTGTTTTCTTTCCTGTCAAAACTTTAGTTTTACTTTTCGTTAAACCAATTTTAAAAGGAAATTCGGTGATTTTATCAGTTACATTTGTCAATTCATCATGTATATTATTATTGTCTTTTAAATATGTCGCCTTTCCATTAAGATTTTCTTCATCCAGTAGTAATTTAGAAAAGATTAATTGCTTTTTGGTTAACGGTATTTTTGACTCATTTAAAATCTCGGGTACATGAGAAATTATCTGTTCTGTGGTATCACCTTGTTCCAAAAGAGATTTACCTCGCTTACTGCGACGCAAAGCTACATGACCACTTTCATTTTCGGTATTTGTATGAAGATCATCGTCCAAAATACTATCTAGAGACTGAATAAACTTGGATGTGCTTGTATCCATATTAAAACTTTCGTTATTTCCCTGCTTGACGTTTAATATTGAAGTGTCAGAACAATCTTTACTATTAACGTGTTGTGCATCTTGCGATTCATTAAAATGTTCAATATTAGTAACAAATGGTGCATCTATGCTGTTTTTCGGATCCATTTCCATATTGCTCCCAAATTTTATATCATTTTTATTTGATATTACTTGATAACAATAATTCACTTGTGTAATGTTATCTTTTTTATTATTTTCAGCAGTAGTGAAATTTCCATCAGTGTGTATGTCTGTATAGCCCAGGATAAGATTTTTTCTTATGTCCTTGGGTTCTGTAAGATTTTCATGCCTTTTTTCGTCACTTAATTGTTTTTCTTCAAGACGGTTATTTAAATCTTCTTGCTCATTCTGATTTGCTTCATTGTCTATATTTGAAAGTTTTGGCAAAAATGCATCTTTATTACTAATTTCCGTCACATTATTTTCGGTACATGTTGGAACCAGACTACTGTGTATTTTATTATTGAGATTTAATTCACATGCAGTATTGCTAGTATCTGTGTTAACACATTTACCATTATTAGGGTTAGTGATTTGATTTGTTAGGTCCTTACCCATAGATATTTTAATATTGGTGTCTTCGATATCGTGTTGTGTAGATTTCATTTCATTTATTTCGTTAGATAAGTTTATATTTTCAGATGAACTATTTTGAAATACTTTATGTACAACCATTTCTCGCTTTTGTTTTACTATCACGGCCAGTAACACATCGTCTTCTGAATCTTCGTCTAAGTATTTCTTTACTTCATTGTCTCCTTCTTTTAGATCTTCAGATTTTGTGTCGATAACAGAGCTGTGTGTGGATGTGTAAGACTGAGAACTTAAATCAGAATCAATCTTAGTTTCATTGGAGACAACCAATTTCACAGTAGTCATTAATTCATTTTCAATATCGATTGTTTCTCTGGTATCGATAGTTTCACTGATATCAATTGTGTCCTGTGACGTTTTGTGTTTTACTGTAGGAACTATTTCTTGAGCTTTATTTGATAAAACTATTTCTTCACTTGGAATTGGTGACCGTAGCTGAGGGGTACTGTAAGTACTATCCCCAGACGCTGCTGTAACCTTTGCAGAAGGAGTACAATATTTATAAGTATAGGAAGTCTTTGTGACTTCTGACCTTTGAAGATCCGAAATATGATTAAAGCCGGTCATTTCTTCAGAATTTTGATTCGTAACTGATTCGGCCGCTACTGCCGGCTTATATTCAATATCAACACTTGGAGTGTCTCCTAATTTCTGAAGCAAAAGTGAACCTGAGTCTTCTGTGTCAGGGGGCTCAGATTGAGCCAATTTCTGGCCCTCGTTTATGTTTTCAGTATCTATATTAACTTGTGCCCTTGTTGTAAATGTTCGTAGTTCTATTTTAGGCGGCATCTGTTCTTCCGAAGATGATTTTTTTCTCACAGAAGGAGATTTAATGCGCACGGCCCTCAAACTAGCCGTTTTAACATTTGAAGGAATATCATTAGATTTTTTTGTAGCATTATAATTATTTGTTCCTTTAGAGGTACCGGGCATGTGTAATTGATTAATATCTTTGACTAAATTAGTGGTATTATTTCCTGGGGCAGATTTAACTTGTATAGATTTATCAGCGTTCGAATCATTTACTATTTCTGGAATATCTTCTTGACTGATTACTAGAATTACAGGTTTTATATCCTCCTCTAAAAACGGTGGTGGGGTCATTGCTGGCAAGGGCGGATTTAATAAAGACACAGTTGGTGACAACTTTTGGTGTACTTGAGGAACATCTTCCTCTTTTTGGGACGTGCGTCTCGAAAGTATTAAAGATTCCCTTTGGGCTGGCGGATTTGGCGGCGGTGGAGGTGGTCCTTGTTGAACAAGTAATGTTAGACACTCAATATCTTCTAGTGAATTCCCTGCAAGTATCGGTTGTTGAAACGGCGGAGGTTGCTTAGGCGGCGGAGGAGGGCGCTTCAATGCATCGACAATTTCATGAGGCGATGGAAATCTATATTGAGTCAATGGACAGGCAGGGTGAGATTGTGCTGGAGGCTGTAATGCTGCCCCGTCCGTAGGTTGTGACGCCAGTAGCGCTGGAGGTGGCGGTGGCGGTTGTGTTATAAATGCTGCAATTTGAGAAAGGGGCGGTGGGGGAGGTGGTGGTAAAAGGAGGTTGGACTGTGTAACAGGTGGTGGCGGCGGCGGTGGTAACAGAAGGTTAGACTGGGTAGCGGGAGGCGGTGGCGGGGGTGGAGCTAATAGAAAAGGAATAGAGTGACTGTTGTCAATAAAATGTGGCAAATGATAATTTGGAGCATATGCATTTAGAGATGAGATAGAGTGATGGTCAGAATAGGCATACATATCACTGGTGTGAGAACCATGTAAGTTAGACGGTCCTGCAGATAAATTCGCCATATTTTTCGATTCTACCCTTTTCTTTAAGTTGCCCTCAGAAGCAGAAGTTGTAAGATACTGAGGAAGCACTTCTAAAAGTTGTTTTCGATGATCCGCTGGCATTGTCCCCAATATTTCTACTAATTCTCTTGGTAGCATTGCAATCTTCCGTGCTATTTCTGGATCTTGATCTATATCTTCTGTAATGTTCGGCTCAACTGCACTACTTTTAAATGCGGAATTGTTATCATCCTTATCTCCAACTGCAGGTATACCCGAATTTATATCACCGTAGTTTACTGATCCTGTCTTACCTGTTCCAGCTAATGTGTATACTGACTTGGTGTCGGCAGTAATACTTTCAGTTAATGGGTGATATGTGCTTGAAGCTGAGTTAGCTTCTGATACTATTTTGGACATAGATAGGCAAGAGTTCGATGAAGTATAAACTGGTATAGTATTTTCGTTACTTCTCGTATGCGTGGACAACACGGAAGTATAGTCAGAAAATGTTTTACCAACCTCAGAAGAAGCTTCGTTAAAGATATGTAACCTACTTGTTACGGATAAATGTCCAGTATCATTATTCAATGTGCCCGATAATGGCATTCGAGGTCCCAAACTATTCGTAACTGTACCAGATGCCGACATTTCAGCTAGCGGATTCATTACAGAATTTGGTATCTGAGTGCTAGTCAAATAATCGCTATTTTTTGACAAAATCATTACTTGCTTTTTATTTTCTTCGTTAAGTTTTGGCATTTCGTAAGGCTGTTCAATACCATGTTTTTTAGAATTTGAACAAACACTTTGCTTAAATTCTTGCGTAACGGATGTTTTTATATCTATACATTGATTATTGTTTAATTTGGTGCCATCGTCTGTGTGATTCAACACCGGTCTATTTACTGTTGCTTTAATATCCGGAGACTTCTTACTGTGATCTTCATTATAAATATCTTTAAGTTGGTTATCTTCGTCATCAGTCAAATCTATAGAAACACAGATATGTTTTGTGTCACCTATGTCTATAGATTCTTGATCTAAACTCATGTCTCCAATTTTAAACCTTAGTAAGTGTTCCCGTACTTCTGTATCTGCGACAACTGTAGTTGGAAATACTCCGTTTCCATCTGATCGATCTATAATGTCATCATCATCCTGCACTTGCTCATGTTGAATTATTTCAATTTGTCCGGAATCTGCCGGCACCATACTGTTCAAACGTAGGTCTATAACATGTGTAAATTTAGGTCGGTCTTTTAAATCTATTATCGGTGTCGCAGTGTTTATTATTTTTTTCGATATTACAGGCTTCATTAATGTCTCTGCCTTACCAGATAAATCGAGAGGGGTAACTGAATCAGCCGGTTTGTCAATTTCAGATATGGTACCGACATGAGCTCGTGGTATAGTATAGTATGACGGCTGTGGAGTGTCATTCAACATATTTGAACTAGCATGAGCTGGTGGTATGTCAGCCATAATGGAGTTGTATTTCTGCTGTTGAAGAACTTTTGCAGATGGGTCACAAAGTATATTAACATCAAGGTGTTCATTGCGTGGAAGTAAAACCTTTTCAGTAAACGGCTCGGTTGATGTATTAAGAGTGGAATTTTTTATCGAGTAAATCTTTATGGGTCTAACATTGGACTCGGTGTGAGCTTCTAATGGTAAACTTTCACTTTCTTGGGTAACATTATTTAGTTCTTCAAGCGTTTGGTCGATAGACTTCTTTTTATTAATTATAGAATTATATTCAGATAATTTGTCTTTCAAAGATGTTTGTTCAAAAATTTGTTTGGTTAAGGGAGCTTGCCTATTCGGAGACAATCGTTCACACAGTGAGATTTCTTCATTAAATTTCCTTTGACTGTTCAGTATAAATTCAATAGGAGATCTTTTTTCATTAGCCAACTGAGTTTCTTTATTAGAAACTAAATCACTTGGAGATTTTGCAAGTCTCGCTACGTCAGCTAATTTATGTTCAACGTGCCGAGTATATGGAACCTCTGCATCTAATAAGTTTAACTCGAAAACAGATTTTCGGTTTTCCTGTTCATTGTCATGCGAAGATTTTTCACACCGAATCCTATTCTTGGACGGCTCTTCGCGGTTTTTATGATCGTAATTATTTTTTTGTTCACTGACTCTCAAGGATGTAGTTCGCGAATGATTAACAGATTCATCATCAAGTAGCGACTCTTTTTTATGCCTTAACTGAGACCCTGATATGTTACCGGAATTTACATTACCAACATTGCGGTAAGACTCAAACGTTTCTTTCAGTCTGGCATCTTTGTCCAGAATTGCGCTGTGATTAATCTCATTCATTGGAGTTCTTGATTCAATTCGTTCACGATAAATATTCTGACATTTCTTCTCAAGTGCTGTGTTTTTATCGTGCTTTTGCTGATCAGTAACTCCGATTTCACGATGGATCATCGATTGGTTAATCTGTAAATGTTCGCCAGCTCCCAATTCCAGAGAAACTGGTCGCTCGGGTGGAATTCTATGCTCCAATGAAATTTTCTGTTCACTACGCTCCCTTTGCTCGGTAGAAGATATGATCTTCTGTTTTAATTGTTGTTCAAGTTTTTTCTCTCGATTATGTAAATATAATTGTTCGTAAAGATTGGTTTGTTCTTTTATAAGTCTCTGCTCTTGAAATGTTCGTAGATCTTTATTAAATTCATAATGATGTCTTAGTTCAAGCGCTGATCTTAAGTCCTGGTGCGCTCCAAATTCTTGAGGGGGTATTAATCCTTGTTGAGTTAATATTTCCATTTGCGATCTTAGGTCTTGTTGATTTCTTAGATCTTGATGTGTCCTCGGATCATGGTGCGACCTTTTATCGCGGGGTGATATTTGTTCACGTATGAATTTTTGATCTTTTTTGACACTGTGACCGTGGCAGGACATTTGATCAATTGATCTAAAATCATGTGACGATTGGCGATCAGTACGAGCTCTTTGCTCGGGTGGGGATCTTTGTTCATTGGATGATCTACGGTCACGTGGTGTTCCTAAATCTTGCATCACTGTTTGGATAATTAATTGTTTATGTTCATGTGATTGTCTCCGTTCTTTTGCGGTCTTCTCCTCATATGACAGTCTGGGTTTCTGAGAAGAAATTATTTCAAATTTCGGTATATGTTCAATAGAAATACGTCGACTTTCCAGCCACTGTTCTTGTTCTCTTGATAACATTATGAATTCTTGAGAATGCCTTCTGGCACCTGATTGTCGGCGATCTTGTGGTGATTCTAACTCTTGTGGTCGTTGTTCACAAGACGATCTCTGTTCATGCTGGGCAGTAGATTCTTTGACGTTATCTAGGCGCGTTGATTGTTCAGACTGTGTCCAATATTTTAGTGCGGACCCTTGTTCAATAATAGATGGATCTTGAGGAGATCTACTAGTAAACATTGCTCTCTGTATATCTGTATCTATTTGTCCAACAGGTGATATCCCCAAAAATGATCTTTGCTCTGACGAAAGCCTATTGTTATAATTTTTCGGTTCATGATATCTGTGCTCTGAAGTCCTCTGGTCTATAGATGTTCTCTTATCCCCATTTGCTTTTTTCTGAGGATGAATTTTATGTTCGGTAAATGATATTTGATCCAGCGTTCTTTGTTCTAAAAATGCCATCTGTTCTTGGTATGTCCTGTGGTCTAGAGGTAGCATTTGCTCCGGAATTGAGTTAGCTGTGTGATAAGAGATCTCTGAAAACGTTAAAGGACTTTGAAAAATGCTTTGATCCGGGAATATTCTAGTATCTGGAAAACCTCGTGCTTCCATCAATACTCGTTGTTCCGTATGAGAAATGATGTCAGTAGGTGATCTTTGAATTGACGGTGTCTTATAATCCGGGTAAGAACGATTATCATGTTTACGAATTTCTGATTTCTGTAGTTTCTGATCTGGTGCAGAACATTTCTCAGACATATTTGATGAGTGATCAGTTATTGTCCTCGATTCTGATGACATCTTTAACTCTACTTGTTTCCTTTGCTCTGAATAAGCAACAGATCGTAACAGCGGTCTTTGGTCAATTAATGATCTATGTTTAGCTGCTTCGGGAACAACACTTTTCAAATCATGACCTTTATCTCCTGCCTTTTCAGTGCTGTGATAATATTCTATTTTACGCGGCGATTTTACCTCCTTCACACACTCAGCCGGTTTATCTTGAAGAGAATCGGATTTTGTATCTAGAGATTGAGTGCGTGTTCTACACACTTTACTTTCAAGACTGGTCTTAGTATGATCTTGGTATACAGAATTTTTATTACGATTACTTGGCCCTGTAAATGTTTGTGGAATTATTTCAATTTGAGAGGGCAGATTAAAAAGCTTTTGCTGTATATCATTCGCAGGAATAGATTTTGATCGTATTGATTTCGAAATAGAAGCTACATCATCTTGTGACTCTATCGTTATATTAGGTGCTTCATATTTATTGTGTATAGTAGCAGTAATTTCTGCACCACATTTTTTTAATATCATTGATTTGCCCAGGTATTCCTCATTACTATTCGGATGATCTTTAAGGGGCGTTTGTCGAGTCTGGTTAGCTGTGAAAAGAGGATCTGTGCTGGCCGTTTGTGGAATTGTTATTGATGAATTCATTGTGACGATGTTTTTATTGTTCTTATTATCCTGTGTGTGAACTATAGGATTTGAATCTATTGGATCATCACCACCACATTGAACAGATATTTGTCCAATTGACAGAGACTTGGGTTCTGGTTCCACTAATTTGTTTTTTAACATAGCAATGCAATCATTTAATCCTTTACGACTTTTATTTAATTTATTTTTAGTGTTTTTGGTATCTTCTACAGTTTTCCGTTTGCTAGTTAAAGGCGGTTTATCTAACCGGGAAACAGTTTCTTCTTTTTCGAAGAACTGTTTTTGTTCCGATAATATATGTCTAGTTTCCGTAACGGTATTGCACTCCTGTTGTATAAGAAAGAGCTGATGGAATTGTACAGATTTATCATGAGTCTCAGTATTAGCCGTCAAGCTCGCTATTGAATGCTTCAGTGGGGCATTTGGAGCTGATGAATTCTGACCAGAATCATTATTTTGATTATTATTTTGTCGATTATTTTCCGCTTCACCATCGCGTCCATTTCCCATTTCATTTCCCCGATTAATATTTCCACGATTCGGATTCCCACGATTGACATTCCCGCGATTCACATTACCGCGACTCACATTCCCGCGATTCTCATTTCCGCGATTAGTATGTCCCCCGCCACGCTCAGAATGCTCATTATTATTGTTCCGTCCGTCATTTACATTGATTATTTCAGATTGTTGAATATCACCAGAAAGGTTATCATTTGAAATACGATTGTTCGGTACACCACAGTCTTCAGCAGCATCGGACGGTCCCGGAAATTGACCAATGGGAGGATCTTTCGTTTGAAGTTTCTTTTTCGGTCTATTCATCAAGTTTTTTTTCTGGACCACATCACGGGTTTCTGAAACAGTTTTTGTCTGTTTCAAAGACATATTTTCATCGTCGTCTATTTTATCCAATGCAGAGTCACTCTGCTCGTGTTTGTCAATAACTTCTGAATCTATAGTATTCGGTATGTGACGTTCTTTTGCCGGTCGGAGCCTTCTATGTTTGGAGTCCTCTGATGAGAGTCGTTTAATCATCAACTTATTTCTGAGTTTATCGTGATTTCTATGCTGTCGCAAAGAAGGATTCATTGGATTGATCATAACCCGATGACGTTTTGCTGGTAGATCTGCTATCATTTTGCGGATGGTCTCAGCTGAAACAAAATATATATTTTCATGCACGCATACTTAACTAAATACTTTACAGTCTACAACAAATGTTACAAAATATTTTTTACTCACCATCACCAACTTCAGTCCTGATTTTAGGTCTTGGTCTCATAACTACTTTATTATTATGACGATTTCTTAAATTTTTGCGCATTTTTCTCCGCAATATATTACTGGGCAGACGAGGACGTCGTTTTCGTACGCCAAATGGCCGATACCTGCACTTCCTACGCACTGCAGGTGTATCTCCAGCACAATCCAACATGTGCTGATGCAAATCTTCTAAGGTTATTGATTTTTGACATTTTGTACAGTCTCTAAAACCTCGAAGGGGTCTTGTCCTATTGTATACTTGACTTGGAGGTACATATAAGTGCTTTAAGATGTCTGCATTCAATAGCGGCTCACCAACAATTTCATAATGTTGTACTTGCGAATTTGGATGTTGATTCGATATATGAGACGACAGAGCTCGTGAGTCTGTGGTTTGAGCACCACAAGCACAACAAACGTAACATCTAGGGCGTACCCATTCACCACTTAATACGGCAGGTTGTAGATCGAAATCTGGTACTGACGAGGTTAAGCCAAGAAACGATGGAAAATCTGATGAGTTTGTTTTCACCGTATGTCTCCGTGCATAACTCACAACTGAAGAAGATGTTGTCGGAATTTCTCTACTTTCTAGTATGTCTTTCAACTCTTTATCGATCATATTTTGCTTCTCAGTCTTTTTTGCAACTTGGGAAATGTGAAATTTTTGTTCATACTTTCGCCTCATACACAGTTGTGTCCATATGTCTAAGCTTGAAATCAAAGTTATAATACAGTTATTATCATGAGAGTCTCGCTTAAGAACATCTGGATGTATTAACCCTCTGTCATTATCTAAGCTGTCCCATTTCCATTTATGTTTAGGTGCGATACCACGAGGTAAATAACTGTCATAGGGATTCCGGGAATACTGCTCGAAAGCAAGTAATATAGGAAAACCTTCTGCGGTGTTAATAACGACACTATTTTTTGCCTTCCGTGTTTTTATGGTGTTTTCCAAATCTGGGTGAAAATTGAACGAACCATCAAGACATTTCGCTAGATTCTCTTGAACATTACTTGCCACTTTAGAATAAAAACCTGTGTCAAAACATTTTTCGAATTTATGTGTTGGGTCCTCACAAATTTTGAACCACTCCCGTCTAGTTGATTCATGAGGAGTTCTTGGTGACCTGTGAACCACACCCAATCGTGATAGTATCTGATCTGCATCAGTATTATGAAAAGAAAAATTGGAAGGTATACGTTTATTCCATTGAATATCATCTAAGACAATAACAGCATTTTTGTCAATAACTGGGTTGCTACTAAGATTCTTGCTAGGTGGTAAAATTAAATTCGTTGTTATGTTATCCTCAATGTCAGCGTCATCAAGTACTTGTGAAGGTTTCAGCTCACATGATATGACTACGCCATTAAAACCATGTTTTTCCAAATACTGTTTATTACTCTCAAAGTCATATTTTTCATCGTTTAGATTGTTTGGTCCTTTTTTCAAATCAGCCGGTGCTTTCTTTCGCAGCTTACTGCGATAAGGTTTATGCTTTTCACATAAATTAAGTTTATGTTCTGCCAGTTCAGATGTTGATAAGAATCGGGTATGGCAATCAAGGCATGCAAAATATTGGTTTGGATGACTGTCAACCATGTGACGGATAATTTCATTTCCCTCAGTCTCATTGTGATTGCAAAATAAACATGAAATAAAAGAGTCTTCTTTGGAAGTAGAGAAATGCGTACGTCTCACATGCTTTGATACCGTTTGTTTAGAAGCGAATCTTTTGTCACAATATTGACAAAGCAGTTGTGAGGTGGAAGCAAAACCAGATTTATTTACCGAATCTTCAGGTTTTGTTAACGAAGCTTTGGATAATGCACTGTTAGTCTTTTTGGTCTTCTCTAGGGCGGGTTTGCTTTCAATCTTTTTAGCAATTTTGGTCTGGAGATTGGGTGTATTCGATTTTCTTGGTCTTAACCGTCCATTTAAACCAGGTGTTGATTCATCTTCAGCCATATTCATGGAGTTGTTGTCCTCACCGCTAAAAATAGAACGTGATAACTGAATATTCTACTTCTACTCAAATAAACATTTACTATAATTTAAAAATCGAGGTGGTATACAATCACGATACTCATTACTTGGTTCTTTGTTTACCAAATCTAGCCAGGTCTTAAGTTTCTTTATAATAATTTGTAAACCAAACATAAATGATAAAACATTATTAATCGAATTCACATTAAAACCGACACTAATGAAAATACCTTAATCTTATTTGAATATTAATAGCTATTGATATTGATAATTACTATGAATTTTAATTACTAATGAGGAACATTGTGCCACAATTTTTTTTTAACTATAGTATGTATTAGTATTTATATACTAAATTTACGACCGAGATTTGTATATACATCCTAGCGGACCCAACAGACGTTGTTCTGCATGTATACCAAGCAATTAAGATATGAAACAAGCTAAGAAATGAAAGAAAAATAATATTATAATAATTGTGTTATTCTTTATTAGATTTAGATTAAACATATTTTTTTCTAAAAACAATTCGTTATAATCAATGTCTATCAAAATACGTTCGTTTAATTTTATCCTAAATGGTTGGACCGATTTGAATTATATTTTTTGTGTGTGCTCAGATGGATTAGAGGATGGTTTGGATTCACAAATAAGGATATTTACACACAGAGAAAAAATCATTCAAATCGGTCCAGCCGTTGGAGTTCACTGTCAAAACGCGTATAGAAGAAATATAAATTTAAATGTAATATAATTTTAGAATCTTAATAGCCCTATATTTGTTTTAAATATTTGGTTTAATTTTGGGCGGATTATTTCAGACAATCTGTGGCAGGGCGTACGTAACGTAAAGAATATGTCCTGAAACTGTCTAAAGATAAAACCTTGAATTTGCGTCGAGTACTGTAAACTCTTTGATATTTTTAATACGTGTGTTTCGAAATTTTTATTTGAATTTTTAAAAACATTTTGATTTAAAAAGATTCGAATGTCAATGAATAAAAAAAGATGACTTAGATGTTGATTTTAATGTCGAGAGGTTGTGTAAAATACCAAAAGAGAATAACGAGATTATCATGCGTATCATTGAGAATTGAAATATGAACAGAAGTCTGATGTGGTGCAATGGACAAAGCTACAAATTAAAAGAAGTCTGATGTGGTGCAATGGACAAAGCTACAAATTAAAAGGTCATGTATATGTTACGGTAAATCTGATTAATTGAAAAATTATTAATATTTTTACAAAATTATTAATAATAACCATGTGTTTTGGTAAATGTGAATAAACGATCGAAATTTATTACTTTTAGTAGTAATTATTAATAATCCACGACACCTATTGGTAAAAGTTATAAAATAAATAAAAACCCAATGTTTTTTGACCAGCAGGTATTTATTTATAATATTAAACACAGTCTTACAATTATATTAATTAGAGATCACACAAACAAGGTTAAAACTAACCTAACCTAACCACTTATTTCACTTTCTTTGTTTCACTCACCTCATCGTCACATATCCAAACATAAATGCGCGAGTAAATTACTATACTTATTACTTAAACCGAAAACGAATTATTATCACAAACATAAGATAACAGTAAATCAAACTAAAATTTAGCAATACCGAATTAGTTAGAGCTGGGGAGCAATTTTTAAAATCATTCAAATTCAAATAATATCAAAATTAATCCAAAGGGGGCATGGATCTTCAGTCTATTGAGAAAGCATAGAGGGTAGGAGACAGGTTTAGCCGGTAAGAGTCCGGCACTACCCAAACTACCTCATACGTGAAGTAGTTTGGGTGTCCATGAGGATTCCGAATCCTGACTAGAAAAAAAAAACCTAAAACCTAACGTAACCTAACCTAAACCTAAACTAAGCAACTAACTAACCCTAGTAATACGTGACGTAGTTTGGGTGTCCATGAGGATTCCGAATCCTGACTAGAAAAAAAAAACCTAAAACCTAACCTAACCTAAACCTAAACTAAGCAACTAACTAACCAATAACGTGCAACAACAAATAACGTGCACGTGCTTTTAAAACAATAACACCGAGCCAGCTAAGCCGAGCCACTTATTACATTTATCACCACTAGGGTTAAACTATTAATAATAACCGACAAATGTGATTAATTTATCACTTTAACCTCGACTTTCGGTAATTATTAATAATAATTATTTATAATCTTCAATTATTCACTCTTACCGTGACATATACATAATTAACTAATATATTCTGTGATTTAATCTGTTGGCATTATTATTTGATACCCATGCACTGAGCTCCTAAATACCCTAGGAATGAATAACTGAGCTGAGTCATTTTATATAGTGGTTCTCATGTTGGTTCTACCAATATCATAAAGATTGGGAAGACGAGAGAACGAAGTCGTTACAGTACCCACAAAAAAGTGTAAAAAAGAAACACCAAAAATTTTTAATGTTTACCCACTTGTAATTTTAACAAAATTGTGATTTGATAGTGGCATTATTATTTTTCATTAGTAGCTTACATATCTTTGTATCGTAAATTAGTAAGTTTAAGTTTGTATTCCTTATCGGTCCCAGGTTTCAAGAAATGCCTTTATTTTTTTCCTAAAATGTTTAATGTTAATGTTGACTGTTAATTAGTATTACAATAACTAATAATTTTCAAACATTGAAAGAGTAAGTAATATTAAAAAAGTGTAATCTTTATATCCAATCTGTATTTATTTCCATGCATATTATTTTAAAACATTAAAATTAAAAATAATTTCAGGGGTCACCATGACCGCCGTTAGGTGATAATCTTACTCAAAAACACGTTAGGTAGTCAAGGGTTAAAATGGCTGCATCAAAGCTGTCTTCTGCTAAATTTTAATGTATGTATATGTTTATTGTGTACGTATGTGTCCCTGAACTCTTCTGCTAAATGATTGCACCTAAGTTGATATTTTTTTTGTGTTCACAGGAATTCGAAAATGGTTTAGATTCATAGATGGTGCTAAACATTTAGGACAAAACCATGACTTGAGATCTTCGATGAAATCCGCTCAATTTTTAAAAAAATAATTACACTAACTTATTTTTTATTTTAGTTTTCTAATACTGTGATAAAGTCTTTTACGGAATAATATTTCAAAAGTTGCATAGTACATTACAAAAAATAAGCGGTTATATAAACTTATCTATTGTAACCAGTTTTGTTAAGGTTCACAATTTGTTCCACTGGGAACTGATCGATTTTTTCCATTACTATTAAGTAGTTGTGGATTTTGGAAGAAGACTGCGCTACCACTCATTGCAGTTTCTCATATTCAGTAATGTTTAATTCTACTGAAATATTATATATATATGTGTGTGTAAATAAAAGAAAGTCGTCTTAGACTATTTATAACTCAAGAACTGGCTGTACCGATTTGGCTGAAAACACATGGACATGGTATTAAATATGGAAAAATTGTGAGTGAGATACTAAAAAGACACTTTCATTTTCCCATACAAACAATTCGTAACTACACTTTGACGCACAAGGCAATTTGATCTTTAAAACAGTAAAATAATATAAAGTTCATTGTAAGTGTAAAGGTTTTAGGTAGGTAAAACTACGTTGGAATCAGATGAAAATTGACATGGAACTTTCAATCCAATGTCAAAATGTGTAGTGGCATGTCACTGAATTACGTTTGAAGTATTGCAATTTATAATTAGGTAACTAGTTGACCCAGCGAAAGTTTGTTTCGCGTTTTCTATATTAAAGTGCTAAATCTCGAAATTTAACAGTATTTCTTTACTACATTATACATAAATGTGCCTCTTCACTGCTGAAGGTTGGCCGTTAGCTTCCCGAACCTGTCTCTATAGTTTATAATACTGTACATGAAGTATACCACTCCCTTGACACCCTCTATCTGTTAAAATAACCGCATCAAAATTCGTTGCTTAGTTTCAAATATCTAAGCATATAAAGCATATACTATGTAATGATATAAATACTATACTATGTAATGTAATAAAACTGCAATATAAATTAAATAATCATGCATTGGTTTGGAGGGAGTATCGTAGACGCGGTAACATTATCAAGCAACGGAAAGCCATTTTTGTCACAGTTGTTGAAGGTTACCACGAGGTGACAATGATTTATCAGTTCAGGTGGCATCCACTATAGATGACAAAGATGTGATGAGCCGTCTGTCTCTGATAACTCCTCACCGTGAAACTCAAGAGCTGATCAATAAATTATGAGTACACACATTTCACACAAATTTATCAATTTCTACCGATCTCGTCACTTTTATTCAATAGAAGGAAAGGTTCTCCTTTAGAAGTGGAATGTTTTGAACCTAGCAACCTGGCGACCAGAATCGACAGGAAACTGGAAGAGTACCGCAAAGACCAGCAACTATTAGGACAAATTAAGACAATTAGAAGGAGCCAAAACTTTTGACAACATGGATAGTTAGAAAGGATGACATGTTGTGCTGACCCCACTAGGAGTGGTGGTTGCTCACACCAATGACTCTTTAAAATTATTTTCGGAAGATATGTGTCATAAATATCAATGACTGAAAATTTTGTGTATAAATAGTAAATAAGCCATTATTTTACGTAAAAACATAACATAACATAACATAACTTCACGCCTTTTGTTACCCGAAGGTGTAGGCAGCGGCTGTTAAGCCTCGTCTCGCCGTTATGTTTACGTCCCAAATGGAATAGGTGGCGAACCTATTGCCATACCGGGCACAAAGTTTGTCAGTCATCGATATTAATCACACATAACTTCCGAAAACAATTTCGAAAAGTCATTGGTGTGAGCCAGTGTCTGGAATCGAACCCCGGACCTCTGTATCAGAGGCCGTGCGCTCGCCCACTGCGCCACGTAAAAAGATAAGAAATAAAAATGGTCATTATGGTTTATCCCTGAAAGATGACATATGCCATCGCGTACTGTAGATCTTTTGAAGGTGAATAGCAATGTAGTACATTGTTTTGATTTATCACTTAGGGTTCAGGCAGCGTTTGCGATGAAGTTCTAAATACTGAAAAATAACAGTTTTTTTTCTACACTATACATGAATTATAGATCAAAAACACCCCGTTGACACCTTCTATGTATTAAAAAACCGCATCAAAATCGGTTGCGTTGTTTCAAACATATAAGCATATAAGGGGACAGACAGCGGGAAGTGACTTTATTTTATACTATGTAATGATGATATGGTATATACACCAAAATATATTTATTTATTTTTTTAGAATTTTCGTTTGTCTGTTTGTTCCGGATAATATCTGTAACGGCCCGACCGCTAGATCTTTTTTCGTAGGTAGCTCATGTAATAAGAAGTAACTTAGGCAACTTTTATTTTAGAAAAAATTTACTCATTATTTATTTTTATTTACTCTTATAATGGTTTTGAGGCGAAACAAAGTTCACATGATCAGCTAGTTATACCATTAACCATGTATATTGGGCACCTAATAATTAGGCGAACCGAGGCACAACAGCCGCTACCTATAGCTTTCGGCAGAAAGAGTGAATTTCCATCAGAATAGCATATAAAAAATACTGTCTATAAAAACTATAAAATGTGTCGCGACTCGCCTTGTTTGTTGCCAAACTCTTCCGAGATGGCTGCCTAATGACTAACGGCTACCTAAGCTAGATAATGGGTTAAAATTTGTGTGCTGAGAATCGGTATAGATAAGGGTGCGGACCACTTCATTTTTTTATTTCCTATTATTTTTATTTATGCCATTTTTATGATCGCAAAGTACAGATATATATATATATATATATCATTATCATTGAAAAATACATACAACGCTCAGTTTGTAAATATACGAGGACATCGGAAAACTTAAGATTGGTAGTTCCAAAACATTCCATACATTTATATGGGCAATCATTTTCCGTTCAGGCAATGGTGCTATACAGAACCCAGAACGCGAAATATATCAGATGTTTTAAAACTCTTCTGACGCAACACTGCAGAACATTACCGTAGTCGTATTGGTTGTGGTGTATCTGTAAGTCAAGTATGTTTATACGAGGGGAGGTCCAAAAGTTCGTGGAATGAAAGGGTTTTAGTAAAAATGAAACAGTAAATTTATTTTTCCTTTTCAATATAATCACCCTTAAGCTGAATACATTTATTAGATCTATGAATTAATTTTTCTAAACCATCGTAAAAATATTTTTTATCTTTTCCCTCAAAATGAGCCAAAATTGCCTCCTTTACCTCATTGTCGTCGGAAAATTTCCTTCCCCTTAAGTCTTTTTTTAAATTGGGGAACAAATAAAAATCACTTGGGGCCAGATCTGGACTATAGGGTGGGTGGACTAGTGATTCGAAGCCATGCGTGTGTAGAGCAGCCATTGCAACTTTGCTCTTGTGAACCGGCGCGTTGTCTTGCAAGAGCAACACGCCCTTGGTCAATTTTCCCCGACGTTTTTCTTTGATGGCATCCTTTAATTTTTCTAGTATTGTTGCGTAGTATTCTCCGGTTATGGTCCTGCCCTTTTCTTTATAATCAATCAGTATTATCCCCTCACAATCCCAAAAAACAGTAGCCATCAACTTTCCAGCCGACTCCGACACTTTGAATTTCTTTGGCGGTGGTGTCCCCTTTTTATGCCATTGCATGGACTCTTGTTTGGACTCAGGCTCAAAATGGTGAACCCATGTTTCATCGCCGGTAACAATTCGCTCCAAAATGGGTCCAGGATCGTCGCCACACAACTCCAAAAAATGTTTTGACGCTTCGACGCGCTGCTGTTTTTGAAGCGGCGTGAGCATTCTCGGTACCCATCTTGCACTGACTTTTGTCATACCCAGGTGGTCATGTAGGATTCGCAAAATGGTGGTATCTGATACTCCAACTAATGCAGATAACTGTTTTTTCTTCAAACGGGTGTCCTCCAGTACAATTTTTTCCACTTTTTCGACGATGTCTGATGTGGTGGCCTCAACTGGCCTTCCTGAGCGGGGGTCGTCTTCAATCGACTCCCGACCATGTTTAAAAAGACCATGCCACTTGTAAATCATTGATTTACTAGGGCACTGTTCCCCGTAAACAGTTTCCATTTCATTCAAAATGGTCTGAGCGTTCTTTCCTTGCTTGGTAAGGAATTTAATGACCGCACGGTGTTCAATTTTCTCCATAGTTTCAGTTTTCTTCCGGATTGACGTGTTTAGCAGGCGAGTGTTCGTAAACGAATGACGCAATAGGGCTGAAACTCCATTTATATACTAATTATGAGTCCCCAATTAGTATGACACTAAGCGAGCGCCCCTATCCCCACTCCATCCCCTCCATTCCACGAACTTTTGGACCTCCCCTCGTATTTGGATATAATCTTATTATTTGAGTAATAATTTATAGAGAATAAGTAATAATTATCGAGGTTTGGAACTTATTTATGAAGCGAAACTTTAATCTTTATATTATTTATATCAAGCATTAACCTTTATCTAATTAAGTACCTTAAATGCATTTTGTATTTAATAAAGATCAATTTCCTTAACAGCGTGAATGTTAAATGAATATTTTCAAAGATATTACAGAAGAATTGCACTGGGCAGCAGTACTGTGGCCGACGCGACGTATGGGTGCCCGCGATAATAAATGGAGATTTACTCGAGCGACACAAAGACCTTTCCGGTAAATGTCTTTATGAAAAGTGACTTTTTTTTCTTATACATAGCTTTTCATCATTAGGAACTGCATCCCCATATAGCTGCATAAATATGTAAAAAAAAACACGTTGAGTAGACTGGACAAATTCTAGCGCGTCAGATTGTGTATGAGAATGTTAGTAGATGCACGTCTGAATTTGTAATTGAATATTAAATGCACATTAAACTGTCGCGCTGTAGAAAATCCGAAATTCCTTCATGGGCTCCCCTACTATAAAAAGCGATAATTCAACTTATTAAAATCCAAAATTTACTCATTTATTGCCTCCGAGGGGTACAAAGTTCGCTGGGTCAACAACTAGTTTGAATTATAGAATATAATTAATTTATTTATATGTTTAAACAGTGTATTTAATGTGTTTTGTTTATGATTACGGCAACAAATACGGGTTTTGTAGCTGTAATCATAAATGAGTCATATATTCACTATTGTTGATTCAAAGGTTGTCTGGAAAAATTGCGATAAGTATACCATCTACAACTCTGAATTTTTCCCTTTCTACTATCAACACTTATGTTTATTTCTGAATATTTTTTCTAAACCAACATTTGCCCAGCCAGCTAGTTTTATATAAAGAACTTACTCTCCATTGAAATGTTACGATTAAAGCACCAATTTCACCAATATAGCATTTTTCCATTATCGCGGCGAGGGACGAGGCTGGCAACCCCACAAATTTGGGGCTAAGCTTAAATTAACGCAACACGTGTCATAAATTTAAAATTGAGTCCTCTAATAAATGTAAAACACATGTAGCATTTGGACAATTACCTATTCACACAGATTTCGCGGTTTTTCAAATCAGCGGTATTGATATCTAGGTGACAAAGCGCACTTCGTACCGCCCTATTATATAATTCTCTACCGCTAAAAATGATAGGACTACTCAACTAAATCGTAGCGTAATGACATACATGGCCTTTGTCAACAAATCTGACGGGGAAATATTTTTTTTTAATATTATGTTTTAGTTTTTGCTATGTATGAAATTATTAATTCTTACAGTTGAATACTGAGACTCCTTAGCACAAGTCTCAGTATTTGATCTGGTGAACGGTAACACACGGTAGTATCAGATATTTTATTTGTACCCTCAAGTGGTAAGATGACTAGGCTCTATCTACTCTGTGTGCTTATTCCAGAAAGCCACAAATCACTGGCAGTAGGAGGAGCAGCTTACCTTCAAGTCTTCTCCCGCTGAGCTACCCTAAGAAAGAATTTTGCATTCAAATGCTTACAGAAATTCCCAAGGACATCCTAGGCGAGAGCGAACTAGTCTCTCGCCAATCCTGCCTATGTACTTACACTTTGCTACGTCAATAACTCTTTTGAAGAACTTAGAGGCATGGCTGTACCTCTTCTTAAGATAACCGGTATATAAATCCTGAGCCGCTGCTGCTTTTGCCCAGGCTTGATAACAGTCATGCTTAAGGGGGTAAGGTGACACCGGTTTGCACGAGCGATCAAACCAGGGCGCTGGCATCTGCCACCGATTCGCACCACTGAGGATGGAACAAAAGACTCCATCCCCTGCAGCACCACATCAGTGACTAAGTCAGCAACGAAGTCAGGATCATTCGGCGAGAAACAAACTTACCCCCATGAGTAGAATGCGAAAAAAATTCGCATCCTACCCAGTCCGCTGACTTATAATGCCACACGGTATTGGCTCACAACACGCTGTTGATGTGGACAAGAGTGTCGCACCGTGGTCCGAAGAACCTAAAGTGGTGTCTACTGAACCCGTCCGGATGGGAGGTCAGCAAAAGATTTAACAGGGAAGGTAAATTATCATCCACATCTGGGATGCGCGTGGGCGCAGTAAACAGTTGTGTCAGATCAAATGCTAGAGCAAAGTCGTGGACAGATTTACCTGCGTGATCGGTGGAGCGCGATTCATGCCATTATGTGTGATCTATAATAAAATCGCCGAGGATCACGATTTCCGCAGGTAGGACCTGTTAAAGTACGAAAACTGGTCCATGAGTCGATCAGTTTCGGTGTTGTCTCTTTGGGACCTACAAAGACATGCGTAGATGTGAGGGTGGTCACCGAAGTATATATGCAGCCAGAGGGTCGATAGGTCCTTTCCTTCAAGACTGCCGAGGTGTCGAGCACAGTTATCCTCCCGGACAAACACACGAACCTGGGCCGGCGGTACAAAATATTTTCCAGTTTGTGCCCAGGCTATCAGAGATGCGTGGTGTCCGGCGGAAAAGATATCTGCATCCCCGTAAGGAACAGCAAGCTCGGCTTTGTCGTCTGAAGGTGGTGGTGGACAATGCCCGGACAGTTTTTATTAAGGAGCGGAAACTTGCCCTTCCCAGAAAACGAGGGGCAGCTTAGGCGCTCACGCTCTGGTGAATACCAAACCGTGAACGCTTAAGGGGGTATGCGCCAGTGCTCTGGCAACTGGCATCTCCCTGGGGTAAGAGTTCATTTATTTTCATTATCATTAAGGGGATGGACAAGGGGATATGCCTCCGAATACCTCTCTCACCGAACGAAACGCGGCAAAAGCCACTTTACGTCGATAATCTGAGAGGCCGTGGTATATCACCGTTCTAGCCGGCCCATTCATGCAGCGAACTGCGTGGCTCTACCACTGTTGGACTGTACCACTGGTGGTGCTGCTGCTTGTTTATTTATATATAAACACTAGCTGACCCGGCGAACTCTGTTCCGCATCAAAAGAAAGAAATTAGTAAATTTTGGATATCATGAGGTTCAATTTGTGCTATTTATCGGCTTTAACTGCAGTCCCGCTATGTTGTTAGTATCTTCGAAAATGTTCGTTTAATTTGCATGCTGTAAAGGACTACGATCATCCATATTACATGCACAATCTATTTAAGACACTTAACAGACGAAAATTAATGCTGTAATGTTTAAAATCGCTTGTTGTTTAAAATCGCTTGATTAAATTCGCCGGTCTGGTGGTGCGTTAGTAAAACTACCGACTGTGGAATCGAGATTGGCGGGTTCGAGCCCCACCCAAGTATAAATATTTATTTGGGTCTACCCACCTGGGAACCACAGCGCCTTACAAAAGTGAGGTGCTGTGGTTATCAATTAGCTTTCAAAAATAATTTCGAAAAGTTATTTGTGTTAGCCAGGATACGAACCCACAACTTCTTGATTTAGGAGGGACCCCCCTCCTAAATCAAGAAGTTGTGGGTTTGTGGGATTATTAGATTAGATTTTTGTTCATCACTCGTGAAAATGATCTCTGTAAAGAGTTCGAAACGTCGGGAAATAAATAAAAATAAGTAAAAAATAAACGCAATTTAATCCTAAAAGTTGTTTCAATCTATGAGTGAGATAAGCGAAAGTCTGAGAAATAAATACATATCAATATATTACTAAAATATATTGTTTAGTTACGTAAAATGCGCGAAATTTATAATTATGTGATTAAACAATTCATTATGTTTCGTAACTGTTTTGGTAATATTTCCTTTTATTGTTTAAATCAATACTGATGCTGCATGAATATTCATAATAATAATTTCCATAATTAATATCTTAATGCTAGATAATATCGACTCGTTCTATGTAATATTTGCAAATTAAGAGAACTTTATTTTAAAAGAACCTAGTAGCGCCATCCGCCGAAAGATAGTGAAATTTTTGATTTTTAAAATAAGTAATTTATACATTTACAAACTATTTCGTACTAAAACTAGTGTTATAATTATATTATCTAAAATTGTTATTCTGAATTTTATCCTGTTATTCAAGTATTATTATCGAGTAGATTCATTTGTTATGTAAAAAGATGTTGGTAACTGAGTTTATAATTTTTGTTGTAGTATCATTATGACCAGCTAGTACCACCATCCGCTACTAGATGTCTGTACGGGTAGTTTTAAAAGTCGCTATACTTTTTTCGTCTCTGGTTTAAATAGTCCGGTTTTATCTAACCTTTATATAATATTAATAGTGGCCGCAAGGGGGCGTTAAAAGCGTTAAAACTTAAACGCTTTTGCACGAGACATTAGAAGTTCCACTTTAATAAATAAATAATCAGTTGCCCACGATGCGTGGATTCGAATTAAAAATATGTTATCTTTAATCCGAATCCACGCATCATGTACAAAGTGGATCTTTTTATGGTCGGGGTCACTAGGATTCCATATAATCCTGTTAGTTACATAAAATTTAATGCATTCTAACACGTTTTTCGTTACTCCATTCCATTAAAAAAATATAAGCACGTCCGTCTCGCTTCAAAGTCTGGACGACACTGAATTGCCGCAGGTGTAGCCACCTAAGCGAATATTAGCGCGATAAATCGCTTTGATTCGTGCAAGTTTACCGACAGCTCCCCGATAATACATTGTCTTCGCCCGAATACTACACGATAACACGATAAACCCGGCCACATCTATCGCGCTAACACGAATATTCGCCGCAGCCCGCTAATGTAGCCAAAGCATAATAGACATAATAATATGTAATAGTTCGTTTCTTTGAACGCGCTAATCTCTGAAACTAAATAATTATCTTTATGTGCGGGTTAGAATTTAAATTAAGAAAAACAATATATCATTACAATATAATCAATAAGAGCAGAGAACTAAAATTTTTACTGGATAAAGTATATAATACACCGGTGCGAAGTTCTCGCGGTCTCAGCTAGTTAAAAATAATACGTAATCATTGTAATCATAATTACAATATCATTATACGACTTGCCCTCATGGGCATTTAATAATATCTCTTATTTTGGAGGTAATTAACACAGCGCGACAAAGTTTCCCAGCTAAGTGACTAAGGCTATTGTTATTGGAACTAGACTTACTATTATTATATTTAATTATATTATTATTATATATATTATATTTTTTCTATAAACAAAGTAGTCAAGTTACTCCTTACATCACCAGCCAATAAAAGTCCCGTCAAAATCGGTCCAGCTATCTCAGACATTACCCGGTACAATCAGACAGACAAAAACAGTAAAAAAAAAAGTAATAATAATGTTTTTTTGGTGGATGTACAGTTTAGATATCCATATGAATGTAGTAGAATGCTATATGTATTACAAACACTTCAATTTTATTTATATACTTAGTCTGGCCATAAATATTGTTACAACTAAAAATAAAAAAATATTACATTTGAATTTGGAATCTGTCATTTTTATACGATTGTTCGTTGTGTTTTCTCGTTTTGACGCCAATACATTGTACAATATTTTGCGTTGAGTGGGGTGATAAAGAGAACCGATTCGCTGTGATTGCATTACACAAAGTAGGTATGGAGCCAAATGCAATTTTTAAAAGTCAAGTCAAATGTTTATGTACCGGGCTATTAATAGGTACAATGAGACCTCCTCTGTTTGTGACAGAAAAAGACCTGGCCGTCCACGTAGTGTTCGTACGAAAAAGGTGATCAAAGCAGTAAGGGAAAGAATTCGAAGAAATCCTGTCCGCAAGCAAAAGATTTTATCTCGGGAGATGAAGATAGCACCTAAAACAATGTCGCGTATTTTAAAAGATAACTTAGGACTTGCAGCCTCTAAGAGGCGCACTGGTCATTTACTAACTGATAATTTAAAAAAGAATAGGGTGTTAAAATCTAAACAACTACTGAAGCGGTACGCAAAGGGAGGTCACAGAAAAATATTGTTTACGGATGAAAAAGTTTTTACAATTGAGCAACATTTTAACAAACAAAATGACCGTATTTATGCCCAAAGCTCTAAGGAAGCTTCCCAATTAGTTGACAGAGTGCAACGTGGGCATTATCCGACTTCAGTGATGATTTGGTGGGGTGTTAGCTACGAAGGAGTGACTGAGCCATATTTTTGTGAAAAAGGTATCAAAACATCGGCACAAGTGTATCAAGATACCATTCTTGAAAAGGTAGTCAAGCCCCTTAACAACACTATGTTCAATAACGAAGTATGGTCTTCCAGCAGGACTCGGCACCGGGTCATAAAGCTCGGTCCACGCAATCTTGGTTGGAAGTGAATGTTTCGGATTTCATTAGAGCTGAAGACTGGCCGTCGTCTAGTCCCGATCTTAATCCACTGGATTATGATTTGTAGTCAGTTTTAGAGAGTACAGCTTGCTCTAAACGTCATAATAATTTAGACTCCCTAAAACAATCCATACGATTGGCAGTGAAGAATTTTCCCATGAAAAGAGTGCGTGTTTCTATTGATAACTGGCCTCAACGTTTAAAGGCCTGTACTGCAGCCAATGGAGACCACTTCGAATAAGCTTTTTATATTTTATATCTTTTTATATTTATGTATTAAAGTAACACACTGTAAAAGTAATAAATGTTCCTTGCAATAAAAAAAAAAATGTTTTTCTTTGTTACAATATTTATGGCATGACTAAGTATATTATGTATACGATTTCAAGATATCTTGAAACTTTGTACACATATTGTCAGTGCAAGCACATAGGATAACTTTTATTAAAAAAAAAATGATTTGCTTTGGTCACATATAATTGTTTGTATTTTATTGTATATATTTGCACGAAACTGCTAATTTCTAGTATATAATTTTATTCTTAGTTTTGCCGCCTACTACTGATGTTCAACAGCTATACTTTAAAACGGGTAAACCGTTTTAAAGTATAGCTGTTGAACCTCACCTAGCTAATGTTTTACGTCCCAAATGAAACAGATGGTGACCAGTTGACATATAGTGAACGAAGTAAATTTCCGAAAATAATTCTGATGGGAGCGGGGTTGCTCGATCTCAAATCGCACGAAAAATATTTTCACTCAGGTGGGGATACCTTTTTTTTTTACGCGAGGAAATGCTTTATGCACACCCCCCGCCTGGGGACGGCAGGGGGTAGTGTGGGACTCCCAAAACAGTGAACTGCAATCCGATCCTAGGGTTACCCACTAAAACCTCGCGGCGGCCTTCCTCCGGCGTTGGGGTGGCCCAGGACGGTGCATCAGCCCTCTGGTCCACCCCGCCGTCGCCCTCTTGGTGGTACTCTTAAGGAGAGTTGCCCCGTGAATTCCTCCACTCCCCATTGTCCGGTTGGGTTTCGTAGCAGAATGACGCCTGCTGACCGCGCGCTGCACCCGAGAGCTAGCTGACATTTTGATCCATGCTTGGGACGCCAGATAAGCCGGCTACCAGTATCCAGCTGGTTCCGGAGCTGTGTAGCACGCTCACCTCACGCTGCACGTCCATGCAGCTGCTCATCGGCCGAAGCCCAGCAGAGTCGACTGGCGCATACCACTAGCGAAAGCCGCGCTACTTGCTGTCCAGGCAAGTACCGGAGATGTGGTCCCCTTCAGCAAACTAACCGTTGGTTCACACTTGAGGCGCACTCACTGCACCCGCGACTGGAGACCACGGAGCCCCTGTCCGACCGGTCTCACAGCCTCTTGCTGTGCGCGGGATCAGACGTACGGCCACCCATCACCGTACAGACGCACATTGTCCAATCCCTACAGCTCAACCACAACCCCCGCGAGTCCAACCTCAGAGGCAGAGACACCGCGAAGCGCCAGCGCCCGAGAACGCCAGCGCCCGCAGTGGGGCTTTTCTCTGCTCCCGCGGTACCCTGATCTTACAGACGGACCCGTAGTTCCGTCTGAAACCTATCTACTTCGGGTCCTAGTAGATACCAAACGGGGGCAGGTGGGAATACCTACGTTCTACGTTCAGCAATCAGATCTTTCGCCAATGCACCACGAAGCACCCATCGACATGTGTATATAAGCCGCCATTCATACAACTCGTAATAGCGACTAATACAGAAGTATATTTAAAAATAATAAAATAATTTTTATATATATCATTGGAACAACTTTTTATGGATTATTTCGCGTTTACTTAGAACTTATTTTTTATTTTTTCCCTACTTTTTGAACTCTTTACAAAGATCATTTTAACGAGTAATGAACAAAATTCATTCAATTCATTACTCGTGAAAATGATTTCAGTTGATGAATGATCTCTCTCTCTGTCTGTGCAAAAGTTGTTTCAATGTTATGAATGTGATTCGCGAAAATCTAAGATATAAATAATTTATATATACAGGGTTAATTTTAATATACTAATAGTATTCTACACATAGCTCCTTTGTGTCATTCTAAACAACTTTTCTTTTATCAGTTTTACAAAAACCAAAAACTCTAGTAAAAAAAACGATTTTTAAGATTTAATTGTACCATCTGACACTTTGTAACTCTGTATTTTGTACTAAACGTACCTATTTCACCCGATTTTCATTCAGAGTAGCAGCTCTGTTTATGCATCTAAACAAGAGAAGCGAGTTCCCGCGCTTTCTACACGAAACTGCTTTTAATTCACATACCCAATCGGATATCATGTAGATTACGAAATTAAAGGTGTTAGAAATGTATTTTTAGGCTAATACACTTAAAATTTAATGTATTTCAGGAAATTTGAATTATTTACCTACCTATTTAATGTGGGTATTTAAGTGAAAACTTGATTATTCCGCCCACGATATTAAGCATTCGAGATTATTCAGACATACCAACTGCGACTAATTACAATTATTAAATACTTGCTTACTCCAACGTTGTTTACTCCAACTGAATTCTGAATGGCATTCGTCACTTTACCAATTCGCATACAATGAGATGACACGCGCGGTACATCAAACGTCACGGGCGGTAACATAAGGGCGACTAACATATGTTTGGCTAATGACCTACGGGAGCAATCAAAGTACAAATGCCGCGTGACCTTGCCCCGCTACCCCCCCATACCGTTGTCACTCGGCGCGCTCAATGCAATACGTAGACTTAGTTAATATTTTACAACTACCGATTTTAATTATTTAAATTTGTTTGAAATGAAAAAAAAATTAAAATTGTGATTTTTAAAAAGTCGTAGAACAAAAGTGTTAGGTAATTACCTACAGAATATACCCTTAGCTAATTATTAGTATATTTGAAATAACCCTGTATATATATATATATATATATATTTTGAAAAAATGAAAATCTTACCTACCAAAAATTATACTAAATAAAACCAATCACCCTTAAATCTGTCTAAAAATCTATTTTTAATAAATCTAAATTGATAGGAAGATGTTGACCGATTCTCAAATACGCGAGATTAAAATGTTGTTTTGGATTGTAATCGGGTCCATGAATGAACGCATAAAGAAATGGAAAAGCTTAATAAACGCGTATTGGTCCAGGATCCTTGGAAAATTCTTGCACTTGATTATACAATCAACCTACATGCCTTGGTTTCGGAGGAGGCCAGAGGTCAGAGGCCTGGAGTTAGCCAGAAGATAAAAAAATATTTGAGGACAGTTGATTAGTTTATTAGATAAAAGTGAAGAAAAAGAAAAGAAAAGAGATTTCACCGGGTTAACTAGAACCCGGTAAAATTTATTCGGCAACAAAAGTAATGAATAAATAAGTTTTTCGATTTATCACTTTTTCTTTACTACATCATACATTAATTAGGTATGGATAAAAACCACCCCTGTATATTAAAAAAAAACCGCATAAAAATCTGTTGCGTAGTTTCAAAACTCTCTAAGTATATGTATAAGGGGACAGACAACGGAAAGCGACTACGTTTTAGACTATGCAATGAGTTGTCTGAATAAATTGAAAAAATATTTGTTTTACAAAATGTATGGTTTAAACAAATAGTCGTGAAGTTCAACATTTATCGATGAGGAATTCTGATTTCATTTTGTTTTTCACTTCGCTTTAGCCACAATGTTCTACAAATTGCGCGGTATAGTACGTTATCTGGGATTACGTACCACAATGGTCTTGCGTTTAGACATTGTTAATACCACAATACTATTTTTGAAGGACAAAATTATAACAGGATTAGGGTAGTGGGGTCCTCTGCCCAAATTCAGCTTAATACTAATCAGATGCAAAAAATGTTCCATGGGTTGTTACTGTTACAAAGATATATTTACGTGTGAGGTAGCAATCCACAATGCAGTCTTGATCCCAACGCTAACTTATGGAAGCGAGAGCTGGGTATGGCAGAGTGTGCATGAAAGTAGAATAAACGCGGTAGAAATGAGGGCACTACGCAAAATCTGCGGAGTGACTCTCGCTGACCGCGTAGAAAACAAGGTTGTAAGGAAGGAAGTTGGTTTGAAAGAGAGTGTCGGTGTAAAAGTAAGAAAGGGCATGCTCCGATGGTTCGGACATGTAGAAAGAATGGTTGATGCAAGACTGACTAAGCAGATATACAATGCAAAAGCGGATGGATGTAGGAGTCGAGGTGTCCAAGACACACATTCCATGACCAAATAGAACGTGTTCTGGAGGAAGGTGATGTTAAGAGCCTCAAAAACTGACGCGCGTGCATGAAAAGAGTTATGAAAGTCAACGAAGCGAGTGAGGCGTGTAAGAATCGTGCCTTATGGCGCTCTGTTCTCTCTGCCTACCCCGCAAGGGATTTGGCGTGAAGTTATGTATGTATGTATGTAGGTGTTTAAAGTAGAAGAATATCTAAGTACCAATATCGGCGCACAAATAGCCAAGTCAGTAAATAGAATACGTGTAGGTAACACACGTTGGAATAATATGTTGGAAGATATATATCTCAAGAGCATTCTAGCGATACATATTTATAAAACATCATGCGACAATGTGGTGAGGTCGGTGTCGGGATTGTAAAAGAATGATGGTTCAATTGTATCAACTACGGGTAACATAATAGCATAACAGCGCAGGGACACTGCACACCTATATATAGGTACAATGATTGTGTTAGATCGCCCGACTATTAATGGGAAACGTGGAGATGCATACGACACCGGCGGACCGATGTGTGCTTGACGTAAATCTATTTGCATACATGTGTGAGTAGCCGTGTGTATTCTACAGAGTGGAATTTATTAAAAAACTAAAAACCTATAAATTTTTCTAAAAATAAAAGTATGCCTATGTGTACTCGTAATCACATCAGCCATGTATCATGTATCTATATCGATGATTGAAAACTGTGTGCCCGGTACGGCAATAGGTTCGCCACCATTTCGCACGTAATCATAACGGCGAGTCGAGTCTTAACAGCCACTCCCTACACCTTGGGGTAGAAAAATTTGTACACAAATTTACTCCGATATTAACATGACATAAAATAAATAAAAATGTCATTTTCATAATGAATTTCAACAATACTCAAATTCCAGATTTCTGTCAAGACTGCAAGACATTTAACAATCTTTACATCAGTTACGATACTAATTTAATTATTCTAGAATTAATCTCTGAAGTTTTCAAGCATCTGTGTAACATGATATGTGCTACCTAAAACCTGTATAAAATATCAACAGTAATCAGCGTTGCCGATATCACTGCCTAATATCTGCCTCAGTGCTGCGTAAAAGAGTTTAAGTTCCTCGAAATACCATACCCTACATTTCGGGAATTTAAAATCTGAAAATATTAGGTCACTGAAATGTTATTATTTTATAAATGATGTTTTCAATTACCACAGTTTTTGTAGCGATGTGTCAATCTTTTATTTGACGTATGTACCTATCAGTTTTTTTTTGCGGACAATTCAGTTGTAGAAAATACCTAAACAATCCCTAGAATTGCTTTAGTAGTAATAACATCAATAGCGTGCACTTAATTATTTATATGTCTCTGTATAGCAAGTATTGGAAATCGGAAAAAAATAATTGTTACTTACAAAAGTAAATAAATAAATAATTGATTGATTATTAACATTTGATTGTGTCCTTGACGCATTCCAGTTCAACTTCAATTTGCGAGAATTAGTATACTTTTTCTATTATTATAACTCATCATTTTCACCGGTCGAGCCGGCCCATTCGTACAGCAAAATGCAAGACTCTACTCTATAGAATTATTGAAATTTACCAATATGATGATAAATATTAAGTGAAAACTTACGTGTAAATTTCACGACAACGCGAGAAGCGCCGAGAATACACGAACCCTAGTTAAGAGGCAATATATATCTTTAAATATTTCAATAACATACTCGTAAATTAACTATACCTATATCTACCTATGTTACCTGCATTTATTGAAGTTTTTTGGGAAAGCGGGCAAACGGGCAAGTGCGTCACCTGACAGTAAGCGGCTAATGCCAGCCACCCAAATACCTATCTATCTTACCACGATGTCAAATATCTATCTGTCTTAGAGTATGAACGTACTAATGAAGGATATAAGGTATAAAATATAAGGTCCAAAAAGCAAAATCATTATAAGAAGATATTTTTTTATGAAAGGAGCAGGCGTGTCACCTGAAGGTAGGCGACCATCGCCGCTCATGGGCACCTGCAACACATACGGTGTTATCGTTGCGTTGCCGACCTTTGAAGGAGTAAGAAGAACAGGATGGGTATGGGGGTTGGCCTCCGGGTATCCCTCTCACTGAACGACACGCAGCATTATACCACTTTACGTCACTTTACGTTACTGAGAAGTCGTGGTATTTTACCGGTCGAGCTGACCCATTCATGCAACGAACTGCTTGGCTCTACCACAAGGGATAAGGAGGGATATAAGAAAAAAAAAAGTGTGTGTGTCCGCTCCGACGCACGACTGGAGTTTACTCCTCAAGAACGATTATAAAATAAAATAATAAATATTTACTGTCTACAAATATGAACACATTTCTTCGTAATAGAGAATGGCGTATCGCTATAAAGAGCTCAGGACATTGTATGGAGTGCCGACTCTTATTTATATGCTCTGTGACTATAGCGCATAACGCATTTCGTGTGACATGCTATACTCTCTAGTACGATTTTGGTCCCCATAATTTTCATACCCCGGGCCTATATATGTAAATCGATTCTTAAGGAGTAAACTCCAATAATTTCCAGTCTATTTTATAGCCTTTCTTATGCATATTGATTTATGCACCCGGATTGAAGCCAGCGCGTCAAGGCACTGAGCTCGATTCTAGGTAACCTATATTCAACCTGAAAGATTTAGGTCAAGTACTGGGGAGGCAATTACGTAACTAACTTCGTTTGTTTGAAGAATCTATTTTCAAATCTATTGACAGCAATCGTTCTTGAGTAGTTGAACAGAATATTGATTAATAAAAAGTGACATTCAGTTCATTAACAGAAAATTATTTATTATTTATTTCTTAGTTTTTCACGAATCAAACTCATAACATTAAAACAAATTTTTATGGATTATATCTTTTTGTTCATCACTCGTGAAAATGATCTCTGTAAAGAGTTCGAAACGTCGAGAAACAAATAAAAATCATTAATATTCGAATTAGCAACTTTTATACATTTTACTAAACACCGCAATCAATCATTTATTGTTTGCTATTTTTTGGATTTTCGTGACGACAAAAAGACGTTGTTGTGAACTTTTTTCCGAATATCAGAAAGGATCAAAATAATTTAAATTAAGATTGGCTTGATATACAAGAAAGTATAATGCCATTGGTTCAAGTTGAGAGTGCCCTGAAGACTTTACCTAATTTGCCATTTCCCTTTTTTCCTAAGAACAATGTATATGAAAATTATGTAACACTAAAAATTACAAAATATTACTTTCTAATATTTATATATTTTTTAATAATATATGTAATAGTGACAGTTTTTTAGACAGATGATTTTTATATTCCAGTATAAACTTTAAAATTTTGTGACAATTATTTAATAACTAAAATACAATAAGATAGGTTCTTGTTCTCAATGGTCTTCCGACATCAAATCTAAGTACAAAACAAAGACATTTTGGCAGCAATGATGATATATAATATCGTTGATTCACAAAATAGTGCCCGATCAAAGAAGGCAATGTAGGCTCCGCTGCTTTTTCCTAAACTATTAATTCGGAGTCTCAGGACAAATATCCGCTACTAGGTAGAAGGTACGCTGGTTTCCATTCTAAAGGTCTTTCAATATCTATGGGTAAAAATTAAATTCGCGGTACTATTAGTATTTAGTTAATTAATATTCAGTATCGTGATTGCATTACCCTCCAAATAATACGAAATACTACAGAAAGACATCGAAAAATTAGATTTAAAGTCAGAAACATCATAAATTATTTCACTTACTTGGATACCAGAAGAGGCAGACACGGAGAAAAAACGTCAACGCAATCTTCTGGGTCGGACAGGACCGGTGCTATAAGATGGCCATCCAGGCCAAACTCTACATCATGGCTAGACTTCCCTGACGTCAATGTATCATTAGCAGTTGTAAATCTAGAGAAAAATTTAGAGAAATGTGTGTTAGAAAAAAATACATAAGATTATTTACACACGTACCTATCTACTTTATGTCTATTATAGTATTATAATAAAGGGTTAATGCAACAAGCTGTTTGGGCAAATTCGCATAACTTTTAACGCAAACATATAACTTATTTAGGCAAATGCATTCACGCATCAATTTTATTTCTATCAAATCTGGTCGAGATCAGGCGAATAGGATATTATAAGAAATAAGCTGAAACTTTAATAAAAAAAATAGAAAAAAATGACAAATGCTTTTAAGAGAGAGAATATTTACTATAATCTTTATTCTCGTTACCATCTTGTAGTCAATTATCAAGATAGCCAAAGCATAATCTATTTTATTTTAGTCTTGGCTTTTAATATTGCAATCCAAATATTTATAGTCTGATTTGTATTTCTGTTTTTTTTTTGTTTTCGCAATGTTTAGGTTTTACGGTGACATATCACAGGCGCAGTTTAAATAGACTACGAATTTAACGTAAAACTTGAATTTTGATTGATATATAAACAAAAACGCATAGATACATAACTTCACGCCAAAACCCTTGCGGGAGAGGCAGTGAGAGAAAGTATTGTCCATAAATAATTTTTACAGTAATCGATAATTAATAATTCTGTTGGAATAAATAACAATGTCAACCAAAAAAGTGGAAGCTAATAGCTTCTTAGACAAAAATATATGTCATTATGGATTTGAAAACTTTAAATTAGTTTTAAATAAAGTAAGCAAGATCGCATAGGAGGAAGGGTACGCGCGCGGCACCGCATAATACTTTTTAAAATAGATAATATAATTTTAGCAGTCAATATTTGACATGTCGGCACAACATTTAATAGTTCTTCGCATGTTTTATTGATGCGCCTGAAGTAAATTACGTTTCTTGGCGGCATGTAAATATGTATGTGTTTGTATTATTTTGGCACATACTGTAAACGACAAAGGCAGAATGAATTTCAGTTTTCGAGATCGCCAGGGGCTACATTGATTTCCTGAATTCTTTCGGGTGCAAGAATCAAGGTCGGCTCGTTTTGTTTACTTAGTCGGGATTTTATTTCATTAATATTTCTTATATCCTATTCGCCCTTCAAAAACATAAATATATTTTAATGAATTAAGAATATTAACAATAGATTCCAAATTATGTAAAGTAACTTATTTAACTAATAAAAGCTTACAAATCTGGTTTAAAAATTTCTAGCACCAATTAATTTTCATGACATTTCAAAAAGGAACTAGTACGTTTTATGCATCTTTTTCAGAACACAATTAATGTAACGAGCTATCGCACATATTTAAATCGCAGTAGGAACAATCAGCATCGCTTTTTTTTTAATGGTAGCCTAGACATATTTACATATATGCACAGCTTGGTATAAAAATATTATATAATATTAAGGCAAGTGCATATAGCAAAACTGCATCGGCAAAGGCGAAGGCCCAAATCATTCTATTGCTGTATATTAATAAAATACCGTCTCAAATAATCAAATACTACATTTTAAAAATGTAGTGGATCAACGAAATGGACACTTCCGGTTTTCATCGTGGTGCTGACATGTATGTCACAATGCAATTGAATAGTTTGCATTTTCTAA
Source organism: Euproctis similis (assembly GCA_905147225.2). Lineage (NCBI taxonomy): Eukaryota > Metazoa > Arthropoda > Insecta > Lepidoptera > Erebidae > Euproctis > Euproctis similis. The sequence continues at coordinate 10,454,219 of LR990107.1, forward strand.
AAGTTATTACGGCCCTAATTATGACATAAATCATCGCTCCGAATGTTTTTCAGAATATTGCCATTCAAATCAAGCAAGCAAGTCTCGGTGGCGCAGTTGTCGAGCACACGGCTTCTGATCGAGAGGTCCGGGTTCGATTCCAGACACTGGCACACACCAATGACTTTTCGAAATTGTTTTCGGGCGTTATGTGTGATAAATATCGATGACTGACAAACTTTGTGCCCGGTATGGCAATAGGTTCGCCACCTATTCCATTTGGGACGTAAACATAACGGCGAGACGAGGCTTAACAGCCGCTGCCTACACCTTCGGGTAACAAAAGGCGTGAAGTTATGTTATGTTGCCATTCAAATATTAGAAGTTGAACAGGAACATTTTCCACGCAAAATATTTAAAAATATATGAAACAATCAAACTTAATAAGGGATTCAAATCCGCTCGAGTACATATTCTTTCAAATTTCTATGAAAATGCCGGATATTTACGAAATAATAATAAGCAGTGTAAAATCTGTACATATGAGCTAGAACATAAAATCTATAACAATAATAATATGTATTAGATTCACATTTAAAAAATATTATATTACAATCGCCAGCTTATCAAAATTATAAGTAAACAGAAATAATACATATAACGAACGAAATTAAAAATTAGCAAAAAAAAAAAATAACAGGCAGACAATAAAATTGAACTGAAAAAAAATGCAAAATGGCACAAAAGTTACAACTTATAATAAAGATACTAAAATAAAATACATATACTTAAACAATAATAAATACAACATTTAATAAAACGTACCCTTTTCGTAACACCGGCATCAACGGCACTCTTTCAAGTAACATTGTTCAAGATTTAGTCACAATAAACAAAAACTAAAAAATATTCACCCACTGGTAAAATGAAAAAGAAGTACTTTCCCGCACGGATTTTATTGTCTTTCATAATGAGATTTAAAAATAATGAAAAATTAAAATAATAATAATAAAAAAAAAGAAAACTACACAAAGAAAAATTAAAATAAGGAAAACTTAAACTGAAGAGAATTTAAAATGATGAAAAATTAAAATACAGAAAACCACTGCAAAGTCAACATCACAAGGACGGCACTTGTGCAACAGGAGAAAATTTCAAGAGAGATATATATCATATATCACGAGAGCGCAGCCTTCAGTAACGACCCGAGGCTGCGAGCACCACAGTGATAATGGCGATTGCATTGGCAGGTAAGCTATGAGTGAGAATATTCCGTCGCCATGGTTACGGGGGCGAGTGGGGGCGTGCGCAATATCAAGGGGGTTGGATGCAACGCAATAGTTAGGGTGTCTGTGTTAGTACTTACTTGTGCAATCGTGGGGCGGCGCAATGCGCCCGCCCCCGGGTGTACGCAGGCCCACACGTGGCGCCTTTTCCTCGCGTTGACCAATACGCAAACAGATTTTGGGCTTATTTCACAGTTGGCACTTGTGATTATAGCGACTTGGGTGCAGATGAAGATTCATTTCAACCAAAAAAACCTGAAACAAAAAAAATTGGGATTCGGTTTTCCTGAAAGAGTTTTTTCATCTCAAATTTTAATAGACAGATTCCTAAATATAGCCGGGCAGCTTCCAACTATTATTAAATCAGACACCCCTTTGTGTATTTAAATAATTCCAGATTTTTAAGTGATAGAGCCAAGCAGTTCGCTGTATGAATGGGCCGGCTCGACCGGTGTAATACCACGACCTCTCAGAAAATCGACGTAAAGTGGCTCATGCCGCGTTTCGTTCGGTAGGAGAGAGGTACCCGGAGGCCCACCCCTTCCCCATCCTTTTCTATCCCCTATCCCTTAAAGGTCGACAACGCAACAGTAACACTATATGTGTTGCTGGTGTCCTTATAATAAATTTGTATTTACACGTTGAGAATGTTTGTCCTTTGTCGTTCGATACACAAAGTGTCATGATATCACCGTCAAAGCAATAGCCTGGGTCCGATAGAGTTATTATAATTTATCAATTTTTACTAAACTCCAAGCGCTTTTGGTATGTTGACCTTTTGACTACATTGGTTTTCAGCTGAGTTTCAGTTCGACGCTATTTTTAAGATATTTTTTTTAACATAAAGTGTATAAAGAAGGCTTTTGGAAATATAATAAGTTACTTTGCGATCTCATGAAGATTATTCAATGTGGATTTTCACAAGAATTCTTCAATTCGAAACAATATGGGCCTTTTCTATTGGAATGATATGTGATATTGACCATTTTAGTATCAGAAGTTAAAGTATGTACCTACGTTTTCCAATTCCATTATTTATTTAAAGAAATTTACAAGACACACTTTGACCGTACATATCTTGTCACATGTGAGATGTGAATATGAGACAGAGGAAAATGAATTTTCCGATTTTGTTTTTTTAATCTATACATAAAAAATGTATTTAAATAAAATTACAGTATCTGTTTGTTATATTGAAGTAACCGCTTTTTATTACATGCATTTGAATATCTATACACCAAAATACCATTTTTTCTACAATTTTTGTTTGTCTATTTGTTTGTTCGGGCTAATGTTAGATTATATTTCAGAAAAATGTTACATTTATTCATTTATTGCTTCTGGGGCAAATTAATATTCGCCAGGTCAAATAGTATTTAACAAGATTGCTAAACGTTGGAGATAATAGAAAAAACTAACCTAAGGGGATTTATTACAACCCCCGATTCGGCATTAAATGTTTATAGAACTATTAATACTACTATAAAACTATACACACATGTATTGAAATGTCTCGGTAGTCCAGTGGTCGAGCACTACGCTGTTGAATCAAGAAGTCGCGGGTTCGAACCCTGGCTCACACCAATGACATATCGAATTTATTTTTGCAAGTTATCCTATTAATATTATAAATGTGAAAGTTTGTGAGTGAGAATGTATGTTTGCTGCTCTTTTGCGTAAAAATTATCATAAACATAACTTCACGCCTTTTGTTCGGTGTAGGCAGACAAAACTTTGTGCCCAGTATGGCAATAGGTTCGCCACCTATTCCATTTGGGACGTAAACATAACGGCGTGACGATTCTTAACAGTTCAAAAAGTTTGTGAGTGAGAATGTATGTTTGCTACTCTTTCGCGTAAAAATTATCATAAACATAATTTCACGCCTTTTGTTCGGTGTAGGCAGACACTGGGCACAAAGTTTTCAGTCATCAATATTAATCACACATAACTTCCGAAAACAATTCCGAAAAACTACTTTTTGAATTTCCTTTCTGGAAACTTTACAACTTTACTTTTAGCATATTAATCAAAATAACACTTATTTTAAAAATTGTATGAAGGTATTATGTGTATTATTCAAAATATGGCCATAAATGTCAAGCAACGTTTAGAAAAATATAGATGATGGAACAAAAAATGTTTTAGAATACTTGAGACCATATTAATGTCCACAAATAAGTTCGCGAGACGGGTCCAATTATTGTTGTCACGTTACTATTAGTACTTTCCATATTTTAAAATTTAGTAAAAGTGCCTATTAAAATCAGACCACTAAATCTATTTCCGGATTGATTTTTAGAAAAATAAATTACTATGTATGTATACCTGCGGTACAATGATTACTTTTTTAAGCTTTGGAATCGAACATATCTTCCCAAAAATATTAAGATATATAATATCAGATTAATGTACATAAAAAGTTTTGTTCTGATTATTTGATTGACTAATCAACGCACAGCTAATCCCGAATCGTTAACACGAACCTTAGAATGTATGTATGTATGTTTTATAGTGTACAAATCTAATAAGAAATGATTTTCTGAAATTCTAACTCGGAGAAAGTAAAAATGTATTAAAATAGAAAGGGCAAAGTTTATATGAGCATAGGCGATTGCACAATAATAGCTTAAAGGTAGAAGGCAGTAGCAGTTAAGCCTCGACACGTCGAACTTTCACATCCCAAATGAAATAGGTGGTGGGACCTATTGCCATACATCGGACGCAATTTGTAAATCATCGATATTTATCACACATACGCTCCGAAAGCAATTGCGAAATATTATTGTTGTAACATTCGAACCTGAAACTGCTTAATTCAGAAGCGTACACTTTTACCTGTACACTGTTATTTTCCTCCTGTATTATTATAGATAAACTTTTAACGCCGCAAGAATAAGCATGAATAGTGCATTTACATGAGCAATAGCTGCCAAATGATGAACTTTTGATATATTTTATTTATTAGCTGATCTGACGAATTTAGCTCCGCAAGTGAAATTTGTTATTATTCTAATGTAAAAACAACAATTTTGTCAAGTTGAAGCCTTTTTTACGCACACCCTGCCGACGCCGACGAGATCGACGACGGCGCCGACAGAGTTATGTGGGGCTCACCGGCACGTTGTATCGTGGTGCCGATATCACCACTAAACCGCCTCGGCGCACTTCTTCGTCTTAGCTGGAGCGTCAGGGGCTCGCGGTTATCAATTTACACCTGACGCGCCGACGTCAAGTTCACACCTAGAGTAACTTTAGGTCAAAAGTTTATTTTTGTATAATTATCACCGCCGCATCGTACTCGGAGAATGCAATATGGACAAATCCATTCTAAATATTTTCATAATATTTTGAAAAGGTATACCATACCTATGAAAGAAATACATACTTGAAAAATGTATTATTTTTTAATTGTGGGGCCCTTTTTTTATTATTATTTACTTCTATAAGTTTTTCATTGATTGAAGCCATTTTATTTTAATTGACCAAAAGCTCATTTATACCGCAAAGAAAAGTTTAATCGGATAGTGTAATAACATTCTGGCCGTTAAATGATTCGTAAATTTATAGTTTAGCCTGTATAGTATAGACGATGAACGTATTTATGTAGGCGATACGAGTTCAACATACAGGCAGAAAAAATGACAAACGCCCGAATACTGAACCGCCGCTCAAATCTGACAATCAATAAAGTGCTACTTACTGCTCAAATTCCACGTATTCTGTCAAACGTGACAGCTACTTAAACGCTAAGGTAGCGCTTATATATTTGAGTAGCGGTTCAGTATTCGGGCTAAAGAGTCTAAAAAATATCGCTGCTTTTGTAAAGACCCGAAATATCTACAACGTACACATATGACTCTGTTACATTTTATATAAGTACTAAGTAGGTATATATCCTTACAGGTCTAGTTCCTCACGGATTGGGCAGAGACAAGTATGTGCCATATATAAGCATATAAGCTCTTAAAATATTTCACTCCCAACCTGAAACTAGGTACAAGGTACCCCAAAACAATTTGGTGAATTTTCAAAAACTTTAAGGATATTTTTTTGTTATTAATACCGAATACATCACTCGAATATATAGATAAAAATTAATAAGTAAATCGTTCAGAGATAAGAGTAAGTGTTAGAGATAAACATTTTTTTTTTACATTTTACCGCGGGACCCTATAAAGTGCGAGTTGCGATTCCCAAACGGTCAGTTTTCACAATACAATTGGAATAAGCAAAAAATAATATGAAGTGTAAGGTTTTGTGTGACATGTCGTGAGAACGAACACATGATACCATTGCCATATCTAATTAACACCTACCTATCATCCTAAAGCTTACTTAAGTTACTGGAAACTCAAATGCAATATCAGCATGAGATAGGCGACTTAATAACTTTCAAAACATAACCTCACGCCTTTTGTTACCCGAAGGTGTATGCAGCGGCCGCTAAGCCTAGTGTCGCCATTATGTTTACGTCCCAAATGGAATAGGTGGTGAACCTATTGCCATGCCGGGACAAAGTTTTTGGTCATCGATATTTATCACACATAACTTCCGAAAACGATTTCGAAAAGTCATTGGTGTGTCAGGAATTAAACCCGGACCTCTGGATCAAAAGCCGTGTGCTCGACCACTGGACCACCGAGACCACTAAATCTTAATAACTTTTATCAATGTAAATTGTACAACAAGAGTAGGGGAGGTAGGGGAGGGATAGGCAGTAGGGAGACATGGGCACCCCCCTTTTATTCTGATTTGATCATAGATTTTATATTTTTCTTGATTTGTTAGTTTCCTTTACCAACTGGAAACACTGTTAATCCATAGGGTATATGTAATTTCTGTAAGTATTCAAACACAAACACGTTTATAGATTTTGGGCTAGTAAAAGTAAATATTTTGTTGTGGTTTCGGATCGTAATAAAGATAAAACTAATAAAAGGTATGTGTATTTTTTATTATTTATCTATTGTATATTTACTAATCTATATATTAAACTGAAAGTTAAACTTAAATATGAAGATTCATTAAAATACCGGTAACTTAAGGCGAAAATGTATAGATACAGAGGGAGCAATGGGCATTTGGATGGTGGGGAGGTTTGGGCATGCCCAATGCTCCCACTTACTATGTTCAGTATAGGAAAATTGTTAACAATTGGTTTATTTTTAATTAACGTAACAAATCTTCACTTCAGTTTTACCCGAAAAAGTAGGCAGCGGTTGTTAAGCCTCGTTTCTCCGTTATGTTTACGTCCCAAATGGAATAGGTGGCGAACCTATTGCCATACCGGGTACAAAGTTGTCAGTCATCGATATTTATCACACATAACTTCCGAAAATTACGAAAAGTCGTAGTGAAAAGTCATGTGTAGGTAGTAGAGCCAAGCAGTTCACTGCATGAATGGGCCGGCTCGACCGGTGAAATAACACGACTTCTGAGAATACCGACGTAAAGTGGCTCATGTCGCGTTTCGTTCGGTGAGAGAGGTACCCGGAGGCCCACCCCCCTTCCCCATCCTTTTCTATCCCTTATCCCTTAAAGGTTGGCAACGCAACAGTAAAACTATATGTGTTGCTGGTGTCCATGGGCGGCGTTGGTTGCTTACCATCAGGTGACACGCCTGCTCGTTTGCCCTCCTATCCCATAAAAAAAATCATTGGTGTCAGGCAGGATTTCAACCCACTATTTCTTGAATCAGAAGCGGGATGCTCGGCACTGCGCTACCGAGACTTAGTCCTTATAGGGTTATACCCAGTCTCCGATAATTTAAGATACTGTTTATGATGTTTTTTTTTTTTATTTCTTAACTCTTATCATTGGTTTCTGTTATTGATATAGTTTAATAATAGTCTATTTGTTAACTAATTTTTGAATTCCATTATGGATATAAACTGATTTATAGGCCGTGCCCAAGCCTCCCACCGGGTATGCCCAAGCCTCCCTACCATAGGGAGCATTGGGCACTTTTGACTTACTTTATAAAATATCGCATAATGTTGAGACTGATTGTAATTTTTAAGAAAGCTCTTCAATTATATCTAGCCAAATATGTGGTGCAACAAAAATTGGCAATAAAAGTTGATTATCTATAAAATCTATTTTTTTATGCAATAAATAGTAAAAAAGTGCCCATCCCTCCCCTACATTATTTAAATAGCTATACATAATTTCACACCAACTCCCTTGCGGGGTAGACAGAGAACAGAGCGCCATCAGGCACGATTCTTACACGCCTTACTCGCTTCTTTGACTTTCATAACTCTTTTCAAACACGAGCAACGATTTTTAATGCTCCTAACATCACCTTGCTCCGGAACACGTTCTATTTGGTTGTGGAATGTGTGTCGTGGCCGTCCTCGACTCCTACATCCATCCGCTTTTGCATTGTATATCTGCTTAATCAATCTCGCATCATCCAAAAATAGCTATATATAGAAGGGATAACATTCGTGAACTCGGTTATCACGAAATCTCAACAACTAAAACGTCGATCGACTTCAAATTTCGTAGGAGTACTTTTTACGCGGTGTAGAGGACTTTTGGACACTTCTTCGCGGGATCGCTGACAGTTGAATGAAATAAATAAGTTTTTCAAATAGGTATTGCTTCCATAGGTATTGGTAAAAATATTATTTTGCTATAAGTAGTATTAATCAGTAGCAAACTCCTCCGAAATGGCATGACCGATTTTTATGAAATCTAGTGTGCATACCAATTGAATGAATTACTTTAAAATTCTTATACGCAGATACGATACAGTTATGAAACTATATCATCACGCCTTTAATACTAAGAGAAGTAAACAGCTGTAAATTATAAGGCAGCGCGTTTTACTTGCCGTAAAATTATTACTCACAATTACATTTTGTTTGATGGGTTCGAATTGGTGATGGAATTATGGCACTCCAAATCCCTAGCAGGATATGCAGAGAGTACAGACCGCTATAAGGCACGATTTTTACACACATCACTGGCTTCTACGAGTTTATAATTCTTCTAATAATATATAGCTAATACATACATACAATCACGCCTTTTTCCCATGGGGGTAGGCAGAGACTAATTCTGTCCACTTGCTACGATCCTGACATACCTTTCTTGCTTCCTCCACTCTCATTATCGCGTTCATACATGCTCGTCGGTAGTGGCCACTCCTGACCTGGCCTCTCACCAATACATCGTAGATTTGTTGGTGGTAGGTCCGCCTAGGTGGTCCTTTACCGGTTCGCCCTTTCACACTTGTCTTATAAATTCGTTTAGTCAGTCTACTTCCGTCCATCCTTTCTGCATGTCCGAACCATCTAAGCATTCCTTTCTCTATCCTTGTCACTATATCTTCTTTCACACCACTACGTTCTCGAATTACACTAGTTTCTCATTTTATCCATCAAGCTTACTCCAGCTATACTCCTCAGACTCCTCATTTCTACAGCATTAATCTTACTTCTGTGCTTCTCCTGCCATGCCCAACATTCAATCCCATACATAAGCGTGGGAACCAAAACCCCTCTGTGTACAGCCAGTCGTGCCTTTTTGGAGACTTTCTGGCTATTCATAAAGTTGTTCAGGGCCCCATTCACTTGATTTCCAGCCAAAACCCGTCTTTCAATATCGCATTCATACTTTCTATCTCTCGTAAACTTTGTGCCTAAATACATGATAGCTAATAACATCGGAATAATACAAAGACTACAATTTATAAAGGTATATATAATGTATAATCCAAAATATAACGTTACATTTTAAGAAAATAACTTAACATTAAAATAACTTCACGCCTTTTTTTACCCGAAGGTGCAGGCAGCGGTTGTTCAGCCGCGACTAGTTATATTAGTAGGCCCCATATGGAATAGGTGGCAAAACTATTACCATACACAGGGCAGAAAGTTGTTAGTCATGGATATTATCACACATAACTACTGGAAAGAATTCCGAGAAATCATTTGTGTAAGCCCGGAATTGAACCCACAACTTCTGAATCAGAAGCGGAGAGTTCAACCACTGGACGAACAAGACATAAAGAAAATTAGGATTAAAATATCATTCATCTCACGCCCTGTGAATATTAAAGACGGTGAAACAAAAAATGTCACGGTAGCATGCACTAACCATTACAGTTATATGTATGTATATCAATATAGGTACAATAATATTTTAAAAATTCTGACCAAAATCAACCTTAAGCCAACGGTATAAAAGGATTAATCCTTACCTAAATAAATCTATCTCTAAATAACTAAATCTCTAACAAGACTGATTCAATGCCAATACACATGTTTTTATTTTACTAAAATCGGACATTCCATTCGAAAGATATTACAAGTTTAATAAAAACGAAATAAAGTTAAATTTGTGTTTATATCTGGTTGGTTTGCAAAGCGGTCCACGGATGGTCCACCCGCTTAACTCTGTTAAAAGAATAAAGCTGCTTCTCCATGATGTTGCGGAGTGAAAACATCCAGATCATACATCCCTTATTTCCACTGCTCAAACCACCCTGAGCTTCCACAACACCCATTCAGATATCACTCTCACTCTCCTCAGTAAATTTCCCCATACACTTTCGATGTTAAGATGATCAAACTGATGGCCTTATCACTAACTAGCACACCGCCTTGCACTCCTCAGTTGTCAGCACTCACAAACACACTGACTCGCATCGCCTACATCCTGGGAACTCTGATACCCAAACTGAAACCCAAAGTCATTCATTGACGTCAACTGGGCCTTACTGAATCCACATTAAATGTTTCATCTACACCACGAGGACATACATCACTTTCTGGTAGATCAGGCGTAAAAAAAAAAAACTGAAAATTTCATTAAAATCCGAACAAGATGTCAGTTGACAAGTGAGTTAGAAGTCGATTTGATTTTGTAATTTTATTTAAATCTCGACTTCATTAAATTCAAAAGTGGTCAAAACTAAGTATGTTAGACCATAATGAAAAAAAATGTTATGTGACTTTTTACAACACATTTTCAACGCTTTTTGCAGCTACACTTCACTGCACTTACGTTCTTTTGTTTTCAGCTACAACTTGAAAGACGGACGGTATAATATGTCACCGTGTGGAAAATAAATTGAGGGATTTTCATTGTTTTTAAAATAAATAGAATACACGAGGCGAGTTTGTATTGTCTGGAAAAATGTGATGATTCCGTTCCGTGGAACAGCTTATACCTAATACAGAAAGATAGATAAATATACTACATACCACAAAATATACAGTGGCAGAGTCTTGTTCGCTGCATGAATGGGCCGACTCGACTGGTGAAATACCACGACCTTTTAAAATATCGACGTAAGTGGCTTATGCCACGTTTCGATCGGTGAGAGAGGTATCTAGAGAGCCCCCCCCCCCCCCCCCCCTTTCAATAATATGTCTGTAAAAAATTCAATGTATGTGTGCCTGTTTGCATAACATTGTTTTTTATCGACAAGACCGACATTATACGCGAATAAGACATTTTGACTACATAATCCCAAAAAAACAAGGGTTATGGACAAATTTATATGTGCATATTGAAGGGTATTCCACATATCTGATCCTCGAGCAGAATATTAGTAGAGTATTGAACAACTCCAAACTGCTTTATTAGATTATATTGCGCAAAAACCGACTGATTTGTTCTAAGTCGGATTTCTGAAAACGGCAAAGATTTAAATTTAAGACAACGGATCAGCAATTATCAAGAGAAGTGAACCGAACATATGAAAAAAATACTTTTAAAATCATAACCTGGCAATCTTTGCAACGCTGCTAAATCGATTGGCGACACATCAAGTTATTGAGGCGACTCTCTGACAATATGCCACTGGTCATATGGACATATTGTTGGTAGAATCAGCAGTCTGAACCAAATCTAATGCGTCGTCAACAATTCACGTCAACGTGACAATATTTTTTCATCAAATTATTCGCAATTGCATTAGAAACATTCTTTTGCGGCAGCTGTGTTATACATCGCAATTATTATTTTATTTTTTGCGCATTATTCAATCTGCTGACAGTTGTTATTATATTATTCGACCTAGAAACAACAATATGTATATGCATTTTTAAATCTTACATAAGTAATTAAATTATAACAGTCATTTTTTACATTAGAGATATCGGGTCTTTATTATAGCAGTGGAAGCCAACTTTTTTTATTATTTCTGTGTATTCTTAACCCGCCCTCTCCTTTGGTGATACGATTTAACTTTCAGCTCCCCCAGAATTTTTGAGTACATATTATCTTTAAATACAGGTATAAAGTACAATCGTTTCTTGCAATTCGCTGCGTTAATAGGCTGGCTCGACCTGTGAAATACCACGACCTCTCAGAATATTTAAAAGAGAGAGAAGAGAGGGAAAGGGTTGGCTCTTTCCCCATCCCACCAACGAAAACATTCCCAAGGAGGGTTGACGTCGGGCAGGCGGGCGGTCATAAAGCCATAGCCAAATATTTTAAGAACATGGATAGTTCGAAAGAATGAGATGTTGTGCCGACCTCACTTAAAATTAATGATGATCGTACTACCTTTTTGTCAAACCCCTCGCCCCCTTTCACGCTTCACGTGATTAATGGTGGGTTCTATGTCTGTCTGTATGTTAGTACTCATATCAAGTCCTAACCAAAAAGTAATTGGATATTATAAGCAGTTTAAAAAGTATCAGCTATTATAATAAGAATTAATTAAAGTATAACCACTATTTTACCACAGCAAAATCGGGAACATCCGAAATACTTGGCGAATTTGCGTACGGATTATCGGTTCGATTAGAACTGAACAAATTTGATTAAATAAGATATGATGCTAAATATCTATCGTCTCTTCCGGGATTTCGTGTCGTGGCAACAACGAGTCGATCAAAAAATTCATATGTACTGACAGACGCCGACCAGCGTGTCAAAATTGTGACAGCGGAAGTATAAAAACAATATAAACAACAATCATTTCTACGCGTTAGAACCATAAAGGTATTATTATACTTGAAATACATTGGTTACATAGGTCTTGTTGTCACAAGCATTTTCATCATGCTCTAAGCCAAGATTAATCAATTTCTAAAAGACGACAAAATATACCTACACAAAGGTTAGAAATAGAGACGAAATAAAATTTCGAAAAATCTTTGTGTTTTGTTACTTTTGTTACGCCTTTACTTTTGTATACCTACATAATATAATATTTTTTTTTTTGAATTCAATAAAATTAGGCGTATTAAATGCCTGCTCTTTAATTAATAAAACGATAAATAATATAAACAAAAAATATGTCCAAAATCTAAAAATATCACTCTGTAAGTTGTTTTGGAGTTTCCAAATCTTTTATGCTTTGCAACTGGCCTATATTTGTTAGGATTCAAACTTAGAGGGGAGAACAAGGTCAAATATGTCTCACAATCAACAGTGCAGTCCATGCCGGTTACACCAGCAATTGAATAAAACTGCAGCCAAATAAAAACTTTTTGAGTGAGTGTAACTGCATATGAGTAAAGGTCAAGGATCCCATGAAAATTCGCTATATTGGTAACACACAACCAGTTAGCTGCCAATTATATGTATGTTACAGAGATACCCACCAATGACTGTTCAAAAATATGGAACTTAGGTGTGACGCTCAGGACTTTAAAAAATTTGGCATAACAATTAGTGTCCCACCGAAGCTTCGGCTTCGGCCACCTTCGGCCAAAAATCCATCTTTGGCGAGATCCTCGGCTTCGGATCTTCGGCCGAAGGTCCCGCCGAAGGTCCGAGAACAGTCGGAATTAAACGAACTGTTACGAAAAAGTGAGTGACTGATGGACCGGACTGCATTAAGTTCAGTGCGGATACCTCTATCACCGAGAGAAAAGCGGCATGAGCAACTTTACGCCGATATTCTTCTTTAGCTGTGGATAATATTGGAGAAAATTATTAGATTACTAATAGTTTATAAACCTTCGGCTTCGGCCGAAGGTTCTGGAGATTGCCGAATGCCGATTAATCGGCTTCGGCCAAAAATAGACCTTCGGTCGGACACTAATAACAATAGACTCTGATGCCAGCTGATAAGGAAGCATTAGTTATAATTTTCGTGTCCTTATCCCACTCTAAGTAGGATCGGCACAACATGTCAGGATGACATGTTGTGCCGATCCTCCGATTTAGAAAGGATTCCAACTATGGTTTTATGACCGCCGTCCGCCTGACGTCAACCTTCCTTAGGATATTATTTTTTATTATATGACTGACTGACTGAAAGCTTTGTGCCCGGTATATTTGGGACGTAAACATAACGTAACCTAACAGCCGCTGCCTACACCTTCGGGTAAAAAAAAGCGTGAAGATATGTTTTATATGGAAGCTAACGTTTCATTCACTTCAAAAATCCTTTCATATAGACTTTACTAACAAAAGATCAAACTATCATTCGTTGATTCCATAGGAACCTACAGTCAAGTACCTAAGTATAACATTAGACGCTAGAAGCTTCGCTGGAAGGTACACGTCAATCGGAGACGAGACCAATTGGAGCATTGCAGTGAACAATAAAATAATCCTTTACAAACAAGTCCTCATGCTAGACTTACAGTATTAAGATGTGGTTCTGTACCAAATAAAGCAATACACAAATAATACAAAGGTGTTAAAACAAAGTATTCAGAGAGAATTCTGGTCTTCTGGACACTCTCTGGTATATTAGGAATGAGACCTGCACAATATGGACTGGGCGCAAATATTAATAAAAGACAAAACTGAAGCTCACAAACAAAGACTACTCTTTATCATGTGAATGTCAAAGCTATGGAGCTCCTTTGCCATTACAGACCTAGTGAGAAGAGAGAAGAGGAGAAGAGAGCCCTGAAAAACCTTTAAAATTAGTTTATTACATTGCAAGCGACTGTGCAGTGTTGTTTATTAAGAACACAAAAATAATGTGAATTCCCCTTAATAGAGACAATAAGAAAACTGTTATGGGACACATTCTTAGGATTAATCTATGTAGCAATAATTTAAGTTTCCTATTAGCTTCCAAAGACATGATTGTAATGTCAACAAGGTACCTAGGAGACCAGAGCTGCTGACCAGGATCATATCAGGAAATATAAAATTAAGCAATTTCAAAACTACTTATAATACTTTACCAGAAATGTCATATCAAGTTGTTTTTATTAGATACCAGAGCTGCTGACCAGGATCATATCAGGAAATATAAAATTAAGCAATTTCAAAACTACTTATAATACTTCATATCATATCAAGTTGTTTTTATTAGATACATGTAGTTATAATATAATTTTAAAAATTGAAACCTTGTAAGAAGAGTGACCAAAAATTGAGTGGTAAACAGGGCCACCATAAGATATCCTTCAATTTTCTATTATAACAGATTAAAACAAAGGATTCTTTGTAAATAGACATCAAAGAGATTGATTTTTATAATGTAAAAATAATAAACAATTCACCGTAACTGATTAAAATTCATTTTTTTTTATAATAATCATGGTTTCAAGCTATACTGTACTGTACTTCTTATCTTTAAATATTAAAAAACTCAATTTCATCAATCACGCATATTTCGACCCGAAGGTGTAGGCAGTGGCTGTTAAGCCTCGATTCGCCGAATCTTTATGTTACATACCAAATAGGTTGACAATCTTAAAAATCAATGTAAAGTTTATTTTTAACCCGGCTAACCTTGTTCCGCATCAAAAGTAATAAATGAGTAAATTTTAGATATCATGAGGTTCAATTTGTACTATTTATCGGATTTAACTGCTGTCCCGCTATGTTAATACTGCAAAATTTTCGAAAATATTCGTTTAAATTGCATGCTGTAAAGGGCCAGCGGATCATCTATATTACATGCACAATTTATTTAAGACACTTAATTATTGGATGAAAATGAATGCTGTAATATTTAGAATCGCTTCGTAAATAAGCCATTATTTCTCGTAAAAGTAAAAAAATAAAAATGGTCATTGTGGGTTATCCCTAAGAGATAGACATATGCCCTCGCGGACTTTTTCGTATACCTTCTAAAGGTGTTTAATAATTTAGAACATTATTCTGATCTATCACTCAGAGTTCAGCCAGTGTTTGCAATTAAAGTGCTAAATCTCGAAAATTATCATTTTTTCCTTACAATATCACTATGAATAATAGATCAAAACCACCCCGTTGACACCCTCTAACTATTAAATAACCGCATCAAAATCCGTTGCGTAGTTTTAAAGATATAAGCATATAAGGGGACAGACCGCGTAAAGTGACTTTACTTTATACTATGTAATGATATGATTCTACGAGGTGTAAACTTTTTAGTTATATTCTGTGCTTTCTGTGAATCAGAAGTCACAGAGATACAAATCCTGGTAGCATCAAGCATTTTAGAAATTCTTCCAGGAGTTATGTATAGTATATATTTATTTCTCAGACTTTCGCGAATCTCATTCATAGATTAAAACAACTTTTAGGATTATATCGCGTTTATTTATTACTTATTTTTATTTATTTCCCGACGTTTCGAACTCTTTACAGAGATCATTTTCACGAGTGATGAACAAAAAGATGGTAGTCGTTCAAAAGCTATTTTCATTGATACAGAGAGCACCCACTTTTTGGAAATATAAATCAAAAAGTTGATGTTAAAAAATATGATTTTTACTATATTGGTAACCCTCATCAGACCATGAAACAAAAAAAATTATATTTATTTAAAAGATGTATTCACTAAAGAACAAATAAAACTACACTAAAGTAAAAATCATATTTTTGATTTTTATTTCCAAAAAGTGGGTACTATCTATATTATCTATTGCAATTTAATTACCTACTGATCCCTAGTCAAACCTCGCGACAAGCTTTTATTATTATATAAATTGTACATACTGAGGCTCTAAGTTGATCCTTGAAATTTTTAAGGAAATATTATTTTCATAGTTTTAGAGCGTTTAAATAAAAGCTTCTTTAAAAAGGGTTTTTGCTTTTAATTTATTTTGTATAAAAAAAAATAACATAACATAACTTCACGCCTTTTGTTACCCGAAGGTGTAGGCAGCGGCTGTTAAGCCTCGTCTCGGCGTTATGTTTACGTCCCAAATGGAATAGGTGGCGAACCTATTGCCATACCGGGCACAAAGTTTGTCAGTCATCGATATTTATCACACATAACTTCCGAAAACAATTTCGAAAAGTCATTGGTGTGAGCCAGTGTCTGGAATCGAACCCGGACCTCTGGATCAGAAGCCGTGTGCTCGACCACTGCGCCACCGAGACTTGAAAACAAAAAATAATATGTATTCGAAATCACAACTAATCTAGTAAAAAAGACAAAATAAATTAGGTTCTTCACAAAAAAAAAGTACTTGACTTTGTATCCAATAATATCCGATAACTTTGTTACAGTTATGTTTTCTAAGATTTATACTTTCAGCACAATATACTTAACAAATATTTTCTAAATAAAATTCACAGCTGGAGATCTTAACTACATTTTTATATGAAAACAGAATTATCCACGTAAAACAAAATTAAACATATAAAAACATTATCTTAATATAAAGTATGTCCCACATTGTTTATCCGCGATGGATTCCTAAAGTACTAAACTTATTTTAACCAAATTTGCACACTGTATGCAGTTTGATCAGACGTAAAAAATATAGGATAGCTCAATTTTTTTTTATAATACCCCATCGCATGGTGGTTTGCGGGGGCGTAAAAAAGACAAATAGGCAACAATTTATATAGATATTGTGTGTATTGCTCAAAGTACGGGGATAAGTATCAAGAAAATTAGCCATAAAATGTCTTTCATCGCGTATGCTGCACAAAATATACATGATAGAACAAAGAAAGTTGTGCCCAAAAATCACTGAGTTGAGGAATAAGTTGCCTTTGAGAATAAAGTCACAAAATAAAACATTTTTATTAGATACAGCTAAACATAATGTGGAAACTGTGAATAAAAATAGCTAGCAAGTTTAAGAATGGAAGGGATCTTGCAAAAATGCAAACAGGGTTTAATTCTAGCATCTAATATTTGCAGAAGCCATCATCAGAATGAATGAAACTGTTCATGTCATTAGATCTTGAGGATGCATATAGGGATACTTCCTGGTGAACTTGCTCAATGCTGATATGATAAATCCTAAGATTTTTTGAGGCAATTGTATGAACAATTACCTCAAATAATAAGGACAAGTTCAATAAAGAAGTGAGTAGTAAGATGCATTTGAAAGAATTCAGTTAATTTCAAGACCTCAGACAAATTTCTTCAATGAAAGCACACTACCAGTTACACACACAATGTGGTAAAATCTAGAAATTTATTTTCCCTTGCACCTGTCAACATCAGGAGATTCTCAAAGAATGTCTTTGTATACGGAACCCAAGTGTTAGACAGATCTCAATCCATGAATGAAATATCCAGAATAAAATGACAGTAGTGTTTTATACTACATTCATAACACAATCACACATTTATCTGTTATAAATAATGTAAATTTATCCAATTTTACTAATATTTTTATCTACAAGCACCCCTTTTCACCTAACTTTCATATAACTAAGTTCATTGTAATTTATTAAATCAAGATGTTAAACAAATAAAGATAATTTTTTTGTGTATTTATTATATATTTAACAAACAAATAAACATCAACGCAAGTCAGCATCTCTTATATTATTGTAATAATATAAATTATTTAAGAATTGTATAAACTGTTATAGTTTGCTACATAAAGCACAATACTAAAAAGTAATTAATATATATTTGTCAATAACTATAAAGCATTCTTCATATTCCCCTGAGATTCCTTTGTTAATACTTTTATTGAAACTACGGTTGTAGATTGCAGATATTGGGGAAAAACTAATATGGAATTATTTTATATCAAATATTTTGAAATCTTTATCAAATCAAATTTTGATTTTGTGCATGAACAGATATTCACACAAAAATCTAAATTTGATTTGATAAAGTCTTCACCAATATTTTTTCTAGAACATGGCAAATAAAAATTTTGACTTCAGAATACAAATTGAATATACTAAACAAATAGAAGAAAAACAATAAGGAGTTTCCTAAATCAACTGAGCTCTGCCTATAGTCACAGAAAAGATTTTGTTTGTCTACAGTTGAATGTTGGAACCTAAACTTGGTTTAGGTTATCAAAAAATTATTGATAAATTATATTAAATTAATTATTGATAAAATGAGCATAGTTTTTAGGATGGCATTATTAAATTGAAGTATTTATCAATACTATTATTATTTAATGAGAAAAACTAACGGCTGCAGCAATGAGGTAGGGGGTTCTATTCCCAACCGAGCACAAATATTTGTGACAAACATGAATATTTGTATGGTGTCTGGGTGTTTTTCTATGTATTATAAGTATGTATTTTAAAAAAAAAGTATATATGTATTAATATCCGTTATCTAGTATCCATAACACAAGCATTTAGTTGCTTAGCTCGGAACTAGAAGGCACTGTGTGTATTGTGTCCAATAATTATTATTATCATTATCAATGACTTTGTGATATTAAGAATTCTCATCAGATATACAAGTTAAATATTACGTTATCTATACTAATGTAAATTCTTAATAATGTAATGTTAAATTTCGATTGCATTTACTGAGTAAGCATAAGTTAGTTTGAGAATGAAGAAAGTGATGACCAAGTATAAATACAATGTTAACAAAATATTGAAGCAAAAATTATCATTCATTTGTTTTAAACTACAATTTGTTTACAAAATAAAAGTGACATAACAGAAACCTAACAAATTATGGTGTGAAATTCTTTGTGTACAAACGTATGTTTTTTAATTATTAGGCTTCATCATATATATATTTATATGAACATTATTAATAACTATATAATCTTCTTCTCAGGACATAGTAATGAGTTTAAAGAGTATCAGCATTTGTTTAGGCATTGGGATTCATGAAATAAACAAAAACATGTATAAATTTCACTACTTATATGCTATGACCTAATTAATGAAAACTTGTTGATCAAGTTTTATATTATTATGCCAGTTGCACCGATATAATCCATATAGCAAGGCAGTGATTATTTGTGTTTGTTTTATCATTGCCATGTTTCATTTATTGTCTTTTTTTTGATAATCAATACATATGTACTTGTGTCCTGAGTCCTGAGATTTACAAACAGATTAAAATGATATGTCTCTTTCATAGTGAATAGCGAATATAGCGAAATTGAGAAAATAGTAATTTAAAGATAAAATAAAAAAGCCTGCCCAGGTAGGTAAGTACCTATGTTGTAGTTGGTACCATGTACGTAGCAGTAAAATATGGAGGATGCTTAGACGAAACCCTGCTGAAAACCACCCAAATCGAATTTTTCTGCAAATTAAGACTGAAAATATTAACCCCACGTAGTTTTTATGGCATTTACAATGAGTTAAATTGTTTTTTAGCAAAAGAAATACTGTCAATAGCCCAATGACCGTACCGCCCTACGCTGATGTTGATAGAGGAGAAAAGCAGACTTACCTCTCTCGAGAAGTGCATATTCCACAAATAAAACGAATAGAGTCAAAGATAAAACTAAATTATGATGTAAATGAATACAAATTGTGTGTGATTTAGTTAAGTTTCACAATTTTTTTCACAAAACACCACATTACACTACACGCATTAGTACTTGCGGTCCACCATTCTGAAGTTGTTGACAACGGATCAATACAGCCAACATGACATATGTTAATAATCAATTAAATTTAGAACTTTCTAACCCATATTTGTAGCTAGTAAACTTGTGGGGGGCACATGATTTTTTCAAAAACAGTTCCTGATAACCAAATCCAAAATATTTTAAAGGATTTTAACAATATATTCGTCTGATCAAAAGTGGAACGACTTACTATCACTTTATATGGTAAACGCATGCGCTGAGGTATTGATTTTATTAAATACTTTAGAAATTTATATATATGATAACATTCCAAAACACGTAAAAATTAAGGGAGGAAAGATATAATTTCATAATATGTTGGTGGTAATATCGGTCAATGGGAAATGGTCAATACGATAATATTAATAATGATGACAAAAATATTATCGTATGTTTAGTAAAAAATAAAGTGGTTTAGGAGGTCATTCGAGAGCTGTAAAACATAGCAATATAATTATATATAAATTAGTTAAAGATAATATATAAATAGACTCAATATGTTACGAGAACCACCGTAATAGCCCCTCCGCAGTTGAACGGAAATTTAAATAAAGGCCTAAAAGGCTTAACTTAGACTATAATAAAAATTGAGCGGGAAAATTAAAAAACTCGTAAAGACTTCAGTAATCATCAGTAATAAGTATCTGTTTGTTTCGCCACCTGTCCTGCAAAAGCGAGTATTTTACAGGTATCAGTCCTGCCTATGTTCTGATATTTATACCGGAACTGTATCTATACGTCCCGTCGCCCAATTATTTTTATAGAAAATAAGTTATGATGATGAACAACTCTGTTACTTTTGGCACAAAATTAATTTAGTAATAAGCTTCCAGGAAACAACTATCTGTCTGAAAATTTAAAGATTCGGTAGAGCTATAAAATAATAGCGTTTATCATTGTGAAGTCTACTTTTAGTTTTTTCCTCTAAAAACTATCCAGAAAGCTGTACATTATATCTAAAAGCTTTTGTGCAACGCAATAAATTGTAATCACCGGGGCAAGTTTTCATTACTTTTAACTCAATCAATCCTGGCGACGTGCAATTGATGCAATAAAGGTCGAATGTAGATCACGAAAAGATTTATGATTCTAAATCTCTGGGAAATGGATAGTGTCCCGGGTGGCATAACCAGGTTTTTCTATTTTTGAGAATTTGGTATGAAAATGAATGTTTAAAAACCAATTAAATAAACGCTAATATTAAATTCAACAAAATCAAAGGTGAGCTTTGTGTATAGCTTGTACCACGAAGCTTAGATACACAGAAGTTTTAACGGTACCTATAGGCTTTTCCTTATTATTGTGTTAGTAATGTACTTAATAATAACATACACTGAGATCTTAGTTTTCTTGTCTGCCACTGGCTGCAAAGCCGTTTCGGACGCACTGACGATTTCGTACGTATTACACGTAAACACGCGATGAAAAGTCGAGTGCATCTCGAAGGATGGAGCCCTCTAACGGCGATGGTTCTTTCCCCAGAATGAAGACCATTAGTTCTACATTACGTTTGGATTCCTGTAAATCTATCACTCTCCGTCTCTCATTGTTGACATAATTTATGAAACCATTCATGTCTTTAATTGTCTCCAATTCTCCTTTACCTACTTCTATATCTATTCTGTTAGCTTACAATGACGTATTTAATGGTATGAGTAAATTTGTCAACTATTACGATATTAGAATAAAACTTAATGAAATGAATAATTTTTCTAACTTAGGGGCCGTCCATTAATCACGTGATGTTTTTTTCATCATTTTCTGACATTGCATTGTATATCTGCTTAGTCAGTCTTGCATCAACCATTCTTTCTACATGTCCGAACCATCGGAGAGTCACTTCGCAGATTTTGCGCAGTGCCCTCATTTCTACCGCGTTTATTCTATTTTCATGCACACTCTGCCATAACCAGCTCTCGCTTCTCTATGTTAGCGTTGGGATCAGGACTGCATTGTGGATTGCTAGCTGGGCTTTTCTGCTAATGTTTTTTGCGCCCAGGAATCTGCCCAACGCTCCATTTACGCTATTTCTTATCGCCACTCATCTTTCTACATCCGCGGTGTACCTTCCATCCCTGCTAAAAGCGCATCCAAGATATATAATTTCATTCACCTGTTCCAGCACTACATCATCAACCATTATCCTTGCATCCGTTCTGGATTCCTCCCTTTCAAACACTATAACTTTCGTTTTCGTCGCATTCAACTGCAAACCTTTAATCATGAAATCATCTTTCATAGTAGTGACTAGTGTTTGCAGGTCCGTGATTCTAGCCGAATCGCCATTCGGCTAGAATCACGGTGTCACCTGCGTAAAGCAGGGAGCTCACAACTAGATCACCCATTCGCATCCCTACATCCATCGATCTCACTCTCTGGAGACAACTGACCAGGTACGGGATGAACAGTCGAGCAGAAAGCACGCAACCCTGTCTGACGCCGATATTTACGTCAAACCAAGGGGACAAGCCGCCGTCAACACGCACACACACTGTGCAGCCCTCATAAATGGACTGCACAGCGCGCAGCAGTGCTCCGCTCACCCCGTATCCCGCGAGTATGTCCCATAGATCCTTTCATAATACTCTGTCAAACGCTTTTCCAGATCCACAAAACCGCAGGAAACCTTCCGGTTAACAGCCAGTTGTTTCTCCACGATGTTGCAGAGAAAAAAAATCTGATCCATCGTCCGCTTCTAAAACCACCCTGACCCTCCCACAACACTCCATCAGATATCACCCTCATTCTCCTTTCAATAATTTTCCCATACACTTTCGCTGCTAAGCTGATCAAACTGATGGCCCTGTCACTGGCGCACTGCATACGTGATCCCTTACCTTTATACAAGGGCACGATGACAGCGCGCCTCCAGTCCATGGGAACCTTACCCGACCTCCAGCACAGATTGCTCAAGGTCATGAATGCGTCCCTGACACAGGTTCCACCGTGTTTCATTCACTCTCTAGTCACCATTCGGACCAAGGACAGCCTCCAGGCCATCTCTCTTGGTTCCGACCCATCCATTAAGATCACCACACAGAATTATCCTCTCATTTCCCTTCACCAGATCCAGAATATCCTTAACAGATTCCCAAAACTCCTCGAGTTCGTGGGGATCCGCGGAGCTGACGGGAGCATAAACTGCGACCAGGAAGACTCGCGCGATCCCCAGTTTTATTCGAACCCAAAGATGTCTCGGGCCTATCAACTCATAATCTTTCACTCCAGAAGCAAAGCGGGAGGAGAGAACGACTCCAACACCCCCACTGGCACGGACGTTCGGGTCCACTCCGGACCATATGGCTACCATGCCACCAGGGAGGTCCTCGGTCCCACTCCCCTTCCGATTGTCTCCGTCAAACATAAGGCATCCAGGCATCTCTCATTTATTACATCCATCATCTCATTCATCTTTCTTGTCATACTACCTCTAACATTCCACGTGCCTATACGGCACTCCCCTCTCCTCATCCCGCCAGGATTGGCGCTGCGTGAAGGGTGGCGGCCCCCTTCGCCGCATGCGCATGCAGCCGCACCGACGGAGGCTAATCGGTGCCCGTCGCTTCCGGGGCACGCCCTAGCAGCCCGTCCGTCTGAGTTTGATTCGGTCAAGATTACGTCCCACTGGGACGGCAGGGGTCGCGACGTGCACGCTTTTAACATGGGTACTAAAACTAATCGTCAAAATTACCATTAACGCAGCGTTTCCCAACCTTTAGAAGTGGCATATTCGCAAACCGCGTTCGCTAAAATAAAATTAGAGGAAAAAAAAGTAGTACGTCATGCAGGCAAATAAAATTATCAGTAGAAATTTTAATTAATCTATTTACATACTTAATTTATTAAATACAACAATGTGATGATAATGACTTCTATGACAAGTGGTTACTGTTGCCAATAGCGAAGAATACGTATTTAGTTTACTTTATGCACCTTAAAATTTCCTTTTTGTTTACAATACTTTGCCCTTTAGGGTTTAAAAATTAATTCTATTTGATAGTCATGATAACTAATAAATTAACAGAAACGTGGTTGTGATCAAATAGTTATAATAAGTTACATATTTATTCATATAATGATATCAGTGTACAAAGTCAAAAAAGTTTTTTTAATGGCTGTTATTTTAAGTGCAATTATTTTTCTAATTCTTTGGACTAATTTGGAACTGGGGAGGTATGTGTCGTATTCCAGTATTTTAACATCAATTTGTTATTTGTATTTTAACAACAATGACTGACAGTTGTACATGTTACTGACAGTTGTAAATGAAGCCAGCCAAATGAACAGCTATAATATTTATATACCTTTACTACTAAAAGTTCTATTGGTCATAGTATCATGATGTTTTGTTGATAAATAAGCTATAAAACAGGGTAATAAACTTTCAACTAACCTCAGAAGTGACTGAAATTAAGACAAAAACTTAGTCAAACTCTTCAACTTTATTACATTTGTATAGATCATTGAAGTATACATTTATAACTATTTTAGTCTTTCTTTTAGTAGTATTGTATAATTTACATCAAACTAACATAGGCTTAGCGGCTACTTTGACTAACCTAAATGTTTAGGATGGACGACATTCTTTCAAAATATTCGTATAAATACTAATATACGTCATCTACTGTTTCCAATATAATTGTCTTGACCTGCCAAAACTTTAATGTTTATTCCAGTTTTGTATTATATATGCAGTTATGTTTTCATTCTTACCAAATGGCTGAAATACCAAAGATTGCCAATCATTACTTTAATGACAGTCTTGGTGGCCTAGTAGCACACGGCTTCTGATCCAGAGGTCCAGGTTCGATTATATGTGATACATATTGATGACTGAAAACTTTGTGCCCGGTATGGCAACAGGTTCGCCACCTATTCCATTTGGGACGTAAACATAACGGCGAGCCGAGGCTTAACAGCTGCTGCCTACACCTTCAGGTAACAAAAGGTGTGAAGTTATGTTTTATGTTACTTTAACATATACATTTTCTTTCTACCAAAAACAAAACATTATTTGAGGTCTACTCTCAAATGATAAAAGATTTATATGTGTCTAATACAGTCAATAGATATCATGCAAAACTTATGATTTGATTAATTTAACACAATTTTATTATGTGAGTAGTTGACCTAAAAAGGGTATGCTATGAAACTTAACTGAACATGAGATAACTTTAACTAATTTTCTACCCTAAGGTACAGGCAAGGTCTGTTATGCCTCAACTCGCCATTATGTTTGTGTCCCAAATGGAATAGGTAGCGAACTTATTGCCATACACCGAGCACAAAATTTTTAGTCAGCAATACTGAAAACTTAAACATAAATGAAATAATTTTAATCATCATCTGAAGAGTAAAATTACAATTAATCCACCATTAAACTCTCATTAGTATATCATTATCCTGATTAGCACATTATAACACCTAAATAGAATGTGTTCACTAAAATAAAAGAAGCGTTCAGCTTGGAGTATTGCAGTCTCATTATTTTCTTCTTCTTCTGTAATATTTTATCCACTAGTATCTGCTTTAGTCTATATTTAAACCTTTTAGTTTCATATGACTTTTTTGCAGTGTGGATAGTTCTGTAATTCCGGTGAATGTAAAAAACAAGATATGCCATGTAAACTACAACGATGCTCGAACATACGTGAATAAGTCACCGGATTTAAAGATGATATACTTTATAACGCCAACTTATCCAAGGCCTGAACAAGCACCTGAGTTGACAAGACTTGCTCATACCTTGATGCATGTTCCTCGTATACATTGGATTGTCGCTGACGACCAATCAGCCTGTTCCGATATTGTCTTGGACATACTCGAGTAAGTACGAAATAACTGTTTCAAATTAAATAACTATATAAATAACATTACGCAATTAAATATTGCAATGTGTCTTAAAAATTAAAGAAGTCAGTAGCATTTAGAGAATAACAATATAGTGTGATTAGGTAAATCAAATCAAAATACATTTATTTAATTTGTCTTTACAACTACACATACATATAATTGATATTAAATTGATATTATCCTCAAGAAATTGATATTAAATTTTAATTGAACGTAAATACTTACACTGGGCAGAAGCGACCCTATTCCTAGTGTAGGTGGCTCAAGATTAAATCGAATCTAGCCCTTTATGCTATAAATCGTCCCAAATAAATACAAACGGTCGAAACAAGCAATTCTCTTCTTAGCTTATTCAGGCTGAGAAATGCTCTATTACTGAAGTTTATTAAAACACAAACAAGGTACATTCATGCATATATAACTTCATGTTTCAACCTCTTGCGGGGGTAGGTAAAGAAAACGGAGCGCCGTAGGGCACGATTCTCACACACCTCACTCACTTCGCTGACTTTCATAACTCTTTTCATGCACGCGCGTCGATTTTTGAGGCTCCTCACAATACCTTCCTCCAGAACCCGTTTTATTTGGTCATGGAATGAGTGTCTGGGCCGACCTCAACTCCTACATCTATCCGCTTTTGCATTTTATATCTGCTCAATCTTGCATCATCCATCCTTTCTACATGTCCCAACCATCGTAGCATGCCCTTTCTAACCTTTACACCGACACTCTCTTTTAAACCGACTTCCTTCCTTTTTACCTTTTGCGCAATGCCCTCATTTCGACCGCGTTTATCCTACTTTCATGGATACTCTGATACTCAGCTGTCGCTTCTATAAGTTAGCGTTGGATCAGTATTGCATTGTGGATTGCTAGCTGGGCTTTTCTGCTAATATTTTTTGCGCACAGGAATCTGCTCAACGCTCCATTTACGCTATTTCGTAACGCCACTCTTCTTTCTAGATTCGCGGTGTACCTTTTATCCCTGCTAAAAGCACACACAATATTTTTTTCGTTTTATTCTGGTGCATTGTATATATAATTCATATTATGTTCACGTGTATATTAATTTTCCAGACGTTCAGGATTGCCATTTACACACATATCTAGTCCAAAGCCTTATAAGTATACGTCCACGAACTACCCACGGGGGGTGTCCAATCGACGTTCGGCCCTGTCGTGGCTCAGGGAAAATGTACGTGAAGGTGTATTGTATTTTGGTGATGACGACAATACAGTAGACTTGCGTCTATTCGATGAGATAAGGCAGACCAAGAAAGTTTCAATGTTTCCTGTTGGATTGATCGGTAACTACGGAGTTTCAACCCCCGTCGTAAAAGAAGGGAAGGTAAGTAAGAAATAACGATAGATTAAACTATTGATAAATTCTAACCTATGTAATTGTCTAAACATATAATAAAATTGTAGGAAAGTTATAACTGTACATTGAATATCTACAATCGACGCCGAACCCAAAAATATGGTTTTTAGATTTTTTTTCTGTATTTTTGTTACGGATTAATTTTAAAAGTACTGCATGCTTTTGCGTCCAATTTCGCACAAATATAGCCAAGAGGTCGGGTCAACACATAGGCTAAATATTATCACGCTATCACTAATTGGGGGTGAGAAATGAACCCTTATAATAGCACAGGCTCAGTATTTTTGCTGCTTTATGGCGCCCACGGTGAAATAAATTAGCTGCTGCTATTTGAATTCTTACAGAACCCCTTTTTGACTCGTTTTATTACTTAGACTGTAACTATCACCGCCAAGGTTATTCTCAGCCATTGATATAGCACAACAATTTAAACAAACTAAAAAATGTATTCATCTATGTTTTGTACATGTAACTATTACACATTGAACTGATATTTCAGGTGGTGGCCTTCTTTGACTCCTGGAGTGCTGACAGAACATATCCCGTGGATATGGCAGGATTCGCGATAAACATCGAACACCTTACACCAAAAGCTTCGATGCCATACATCTCTGGATACGAGGAAGACAGATTCCTTGTTAGCTTAGGATTGAAGTACAGTGATATAGAACCCCGTGCAGCTAATTGTACAAAAGTACTAGTGTGGCACACTAAAACCGCTAGATTTAAGAAGGCATCCTTGAAAGTGGACATAGATGCGTTAAAAAAGTTGCCAAACTACGAAAATTTTGTGAATTTAATCGAAGAAACGTCTCGATTGGGCATGTCTGTAATCGATTCCTCCACCGGTACTAGGCCTTACATAATACGGAACCGTAAACGACAGGACACTCTCGGTGTTCAGCTGTAAATTTATTTATTACCTACTATAAATAAATAATTCGGACTTTCTGATTGATAATTATTGTGAATCTTTTAAAATACATATTAGGTATATTTAAATTAACACACAGAATAGACATTTTCCCTTTGCTTCAGTTGCGACTCAATATAAATATAGAATACCAAACTGTAACATTTTAAATTTGTAATATTTAAAGAAAACGCATAAGTTTCTAATTTAGCAGCTAATTGAAACTGGCAATTTTATAACTATTTAGTTTTTTTTTTGTAATCACTGGGCAGATCAAACAAAAATGGTATATTTAGTAGTAAATTTATCATTTTATTTATTTATATTTATGGCACACAACCCAACTTATTAGGCTTAATTTTGATGACAAAAAATTAATTTATTACTAATATATAATTTATACAATGGTAATTAGTAAGAAATTAAAACAAAACTGAACTTTTGTCAGCTATTAATAGGCAGGACTGA
Organism: Euproctis similis; assembly: GCA_905147225.2. Lineage (NCBI taxonomy): Eukaryota > Metazoa > Arthropoda > Insecta > Lepidoptera > Erebidae > Euproctis > Euproctis similis. Next base: position 10,482,788 of record LR990107.1, read on the forward strand.
CGCTGAGCCACGTAGTATAGGAGTATATACACAGGAGTCTGAACGTTAAGTTAAACGAATTCTAAAGTACCGTCGCCGGTAGAGGGCGCCATGCTTCGAGAAACATTCGACTCAACGTTTACGTGTAATAATAATAACTATACGTGTAGACGTACGTAATCATCGGTGCGTCCGAAATTCTCGCGCAGACAGTGGCAGAAAAAAGAACTAAGATCTCAGTTTATTGTAGCGTACATTAATACTTTGGAAAATCTTATACTTTTTGGAGTCCTTGAATCTAGAGTTCTTGCTGATAGCAATTAATTTTCATTGGTTATATAATAAATATGATTAGATACGCACCAAAGGTTAGGTTAAACGATTTTAATTTAGAATCTTAATACCGAATCTATAATTTTTAGGTTTAATTTAATTAATTAATTTTACTTCTTTTAAGCATCCACTTCTGCCCAATGTCAAATATAAACCAAATATTGCTTTAATATTTTACTGAAGATAAGTATGGTCATTGGTCAATAGCAATAATGAGTAAAAAATATGTTGCAAATATACAAGCTTATTAAATGTTTTCTATCGTAAAGAAGTTAAGTACAATATAACAGTTTTAACTTAATTATATATATCTTGGTAATCCTGTGATTCATTCAAGTAAACTCGATCAAGTCTTATTCTTAAGTGAAGTTCTGATATTTTTTTTCGTTTGTTTGTTTTTTTCACAATGTATTTTTGTTTTATTTGCACCGATTATAAGTATTGTTTAGATTTTGGAATGCAGTTCTCAGGGGGAGGAGTTTAGTTAATTTGTATTATCTGTTTATTGTTTGGTTACGGTATAGGAAGGTTTTTAGTTGTAATCTGAACAAATTTTGAAACGCTTGTGTGGGTTTTGACGCATTTGTTACGCGTTAGCATAGCTATAATAGCACATATTAATGCTATACTATGTATTCTTGTATTGGGACGGGTAATTGTGTTGGCCATTTATTATATAAGTAGTTATTGGTGCTATTATTTAAGTTCTGATACATTCTGCAACCTTGAATATTCGGAAGGACTTAGTTGATTTAATTCTGTTTACAAGTTACAAGTATGCACTATTGGATGTCTTACATTGTTTTACTTGTCTTTATAAAGTTAAAGCTTATTTAAGTTATTAACAATTTTTGTTAACTTTTTTTATTTATCGATAAACTATGTACATAGCACATAAAAGTATTTTTTTCGTTTTGTCAATTTGTCTCACCAATAAAATTGTGAAATTTAAATGAGTTGTGTGTAATTTCACGTTAGTTATAGTTTATTTATGTTTTCGTTGCAAATTTTTTTTTTTCGAATACTTTGGTAATTTATTAAAATAGCATTAACAGAAACAGCGGTACTGATGCCAACGCTAACTTATGGAAGCGAAAGTTGGGAATGCAGAGTGTGCATGAAAGTGGAATAAACACAGAAGAAAACAGGGCACTGCGCAAAATCTGCTGAGTGACTTTCGCTGACTGCGTCGAATACAGGGTTGTTAGGAAGGAAGACAGATTGAAAGAGTGTCGGTGTAAAAGTAAGAAAGGGCATGCTCCGATATTTCGGACATGTAGAAAGAATGGATGATGATTTACTAAGCCGGTATACAATGCAAAAGTGGATGGATGTAGGAGTCGAGGACGGCCTAGACACACGTTCCATGACCAAATAGAACGTTTTCTGGAGGAAGGTGATGTTAGGAGCCTTAAAAATCGAAGCGCGTGCATAATAATGGAGCTCTGTTCTCACTGCCTACCCCGCAAGGGATTTGGTGTGAAGCTATCTATGTATGTATGCTTATTAAAATATTATCTAACCGCGTCAACTCTGTACAGACTACTTAAAACACTAAATATGTCTTCTATTGATCATAGCGTGATGTTATATAGTTGGGTATATCGCCCTCGTCTATCAGTGGATGATCGAATAATGTAAGATTTTTTTCAATAAATCGGCTTACGTACAACCAAACAAATAAATAAATTTACAACTTATATTACATTATATAAACAACAGTCTCGGTGGCGCAGTGGGCGAGCGCACGGCCTCTGATCCAGAGGTCCGGGGTTCGATTCCAGACACTGGCTCACACCAATGACTTTTCGAAATTGTTTTCGGAAGTTATGTGTGATAAATATCGATGACTGACAAACTTTGTGCCCGGTATGGCAATAGGTTCGCCACCTATTCCATTTGGGACGTAAACATAACGGCGAGACGAGGCTTAACAGCCGCTGCCTACACCTTCGGGTAACAAGAGGCGTGAAGTTATGTTATGTGTTATGTTACAAGTTATAATATTAATATAACTTCTTAGAGGTGTATATTAAAATACTTCGATTTCCATTAAATAAATCGTATATTTTTATAACGAAAATAATAATCAGTTTACATTTATATATTGTAAATAAATTCTTTTATAATAATAATTGGCACTTATGTGGTCTCACCCACTCTCTATCTCTCTCTTTCTCTCACTCACTTCTTTTGTGGGTCATTGAGCAATGCTTGCATTTTAGCCCTGTAAATTTCGACTTCTACTTTGTCCCAGTGTAAAGAGCCATTGCTAAAGAATCTGAAACATAAAAAATATTAATTATTCTACGACTATAATATGAATTTTAATGCAACTTAACACCTGAAGGCGTAGGAAGCTGTTCTGGACACGCTGGATTAATTCTCTCGTTCCAAATGTCGTATTTTGTTAGACATTTTAACCACACATAACTTGCAGCAAGTCATTGGAGATAATATGGTGGGAGTTCGAACTAAATAACTCTATAACTAGAAGGTGGAGTGGTGAAGCACTAGACCATATTTTATACCAAGCATATTTTATCTGACGACAGATGGTCCACCTATTGGATTATATACCTTGTAATAGATAACCGATATCCACAGAAAGGGTTGGAGTGGTATTACACCGGAAATAATAATATAATATATTAAACATATCGTTATATGTTTAATAAATTATATTATTTCCGGTATATAACGTCTCGGTGGCCCAGTGGTCGAGCACACGGCTTCTGATCCAGAGGTCTGGGTTCGATTCCCGACACTGGCTCACACCAATGACTTTAAGAAATTGTTTTCGGAAGTTATGTGTAATAAATATCGATGCCTGTAAACTTTGTGCCCGGTATGGCAATATGTTCGCCACCTATTCCATTTGGGACGTAAACATAACGGCGAGACGAGGCTTAACAGCCGCTGCCTACAACTTCGGGTAACAAAAGACGTGAAGTTATGTTATGTTATGTAAACATATAAATAAAATTGAAGTGTCTGTTTGTAATATTGAAATAGCTGCTTTCTACTACATTTATATGAATATATAGGTCATTTAGGTATACGCTACATACAATAAAAAAATATTTTTTTTTAATTTTGTCCGTCTGTCTGTTTGTTCCGGATAATCTCTGAAATGGCTGGACGGATTTTGACAGTAGTATTTTATAAGGAGTAACTTTTATTGCTTCCAAGGCGAAACAAGGTCCGGCCTAGTAGATTTCGCCGCCAACCCGGTGGGTTGCTGGCGACAAAACTTTCAAAGATTTTATGATGTTTTTCTATAAATGTATGGAATAAGACAATTATTTAAGGTTAATATTTATTTCAAACCGGATTCGGAACATCTATCTCAGTAATCAGTCACTAAAAATCACAATTTATTAATTGTGATATTTGGACGGAAAGGTAACTTCGAGTCGACATTATTTGAAAGTATGTATTCAAATAAGAAACTAATAATGCATCAAAATATCGAAAAACGTTGCGACTGCACCACACATGTACTATAGGATTAAGCGTCATATTGATGTCAACATTATGTGGTGGTTTTGAGTAGACAAAATTCTATAATTAGAGGTAATACTTAATTTCAAAGTTGAAAATTCGATATAAAGGGTTGTTGAAAAAATTCGTAATTTAAAGCTATTATTTACACTGACTCTTATAGACAATTCAAGAGTATTACAAAAAAAAATGTTAAATCGAGGATATAATTAAATATATTTGAAATAAACTAATACAGTTTGGTTATTATAGTGTGATTTAATGATACTGATTAAGCAAATAGATATATATATATCTTAAAGATCAGGTTATATTTTAACTGTAGACAAATAAACTAAATTAACACTGCATGTTAATTATCAAAGCTTAAATATAGCAGCGGGCCCAGTGACCGGGCCCGCTTATATTATTCCCGTCCGGGCCCGGTTTGCAATCCCTAGTCAACCTATCTTTATGATAACAATACTTACTTGTGTTGTACTTCCGATAAGACTTCTTTCTCCCGTGCATTCAAGCCTTTCTCCATTAGGTGGATAGTATCCATTAGCTGTTCCACAGTAAAGATGCCACATAAATGAGTATCGATGTCAGGCTGGCTGAGGGCGTACCAGGTCGCCAATCGTGCTAACTCAATGTTGTGAGACTAAAATATATATTAATAATTGAAAATATATTACATTCTTACGTTATACGAGTATACGTGCGTACAGCCAAATGGCTATTTTAAAAACTGTGTATATTTTTAACTGAAGATGGAATCATACATACATACATAACTTCGCGCCAAATCCCTTGCGGGGTAGGCAGAGAGAACAGAGCGCCATAGGGCACGATTCTTACACACCTCACTCGCTTCGTTGACTTTCATAACTCTTTTCATGCACGCGCGTCGGTTTTTGAGGCTCTTAACATCACCTTCCTCCAGAACACGTTCTATTTGGTCTTGGAATGTGTGTCTTGGCCGTCCTCGACTCCTACATCCGTCCGCTTTTGCATTGTATATCTGCTTAGTCAGTCTTGCGTCAACCATTCTTTCTACATGTCCGAACCATCGGAGCATGCCCTTTCTTACTTTTACACCGACACTCTCTTTCAAACCAACTTCCTTCCTTACAACCTTGTTTTCTACGCGCTCAGCGAGAGTCACTCCGCAGATTTTGCGTAGAGCCCTCATTTCTACCGCGTTTATTCTACTTTCATGCACACTCTGCCATACCCAGCTCTCGCTTCCATAAGTTAGTGTTGGGATCAGGACTGCATTGTGGATTGCTAACTGGGCCTTTCTGCTAATATTTTTTGTGCCCAGGAAACTGCCCAACACTCCGTTTACGCTATTTCCTATCGCCACTCGTCTTTCTACATCCGCGGTGTACCTTCCATCTCTACTAAATGCGCATCCAAGATATACAATTTCATTCACCTGTTCCAGCACTACATCATCAACCATTATCCTTGCATCTGTTCTGGATTCCTCCCTTTCAAACACCATTACTTTCGTTTTCGTCGCATTCAACTGCAAGCCTTTAATCATGCAATCATCTTTCATAGTAGTGACTAGTGTTTGCAGGTCCGACGGCGATTCGGCTAGAAGCACGGCGTCATCTGCGTATATAAAATATCCACACAACTGTCTTTCCACCAACATGATCATTGGCCACATGGTGCCAAAACTACTGACTACGGATCTGGGATCTCTTACGTATCTAAAGTGGCATAATATGTCTCGTTTCGTTCGATGAGCGAGGTATCCGGAGGCCGCTTCCCTTCCCATCCCATCCTACTGCCGTAAAGGACGGCAACGCCATTGTGACACTATCTGTATTGCAGGTGTCCATGGGCAGCGCTGGTTGCTGGTGACCCGCCTGCACGCGTGCCCCCTATCCCGTAAAAAAAATCGAGGATAGCGCTGCCTATATTGTGTCCAAAATATTATTATTATCTCCAATGAAACAGGCACAACCCAGTTACAACTTTATTATAATCAGTCACAAATGAATCCACCATCACGATATTTAGGTGTGCTTCTACAGTCTAGTGTCTATAATAGAAAGAGTTGATCACTTATCTATATTACCCACCTCACAGTAATCAGCAGCCTGCTTACAGATTGCCTTGATGTGATCACTGGCAGGATGCCATGGCTGAGGACCCTTGTTTGTGAGTAAGCCCATACCTGTGACTGATGCATCAATCACGCCAACACCTTTACTCTGAAAATTATAACTTCCTTTTTGCAAACGTATTTTTGCGTTCAGAAATATTCAATTTTGAAAGCCGAATATTTACTATCAAACTACAAATTAATATCGTAACCAAACTAATGGTTGTATCTAAACAAATATAAAAAATAGCAAAATATATTAAAAAGAGGAAAGATTTTATTGCTATGATGATAGAGGATGTCATGAAGGGATTACGGGATTTAGTGACGCACGCAGATTAATATAGAAGGATACCTTGTTCGTGGTTAAGTACCTCCAAATATGAGAAAAAACGAAAATATCATTAGGTTCTGCTTATCATCAAAGTTAGGTAAACCGAAAAGTCTCTATGACGCTTGAGTAAAACACATCTAGCATCATGAGTTCCCCTCCTACTAGCGAAACCGAAAATATCATTAGGTTCTGCTTATCATCAAAGTTAGGTAAACCGAAAAGTCTCTATGACGCTTGAGTAAAACACATCTAGCATCATGAGTTCCCCTCCTACTAGCGAAACGAAAATATCAATAGGTTCTGCTTATCATCAAAGTTAGGTAAACCGAAAAGTCTCTATGACGCTTGAGCAAAACACATCTAGCATCATGAGCTCCCCTCCTACTAGCGATAACAAACAAACAAATCTTTCCTCAGCGCTATGGATCGGGGTTAATTTTTTTTTATGGGATAGGAGGGCAAACCAGCAGGCGAGTTACCTGATGGTAAGCAACGAACGCCGCCCATGGACACCAGCAACACATATAGTGTTACTGTTGCGTTGCCGACCTTTAAGGGTTAGGAGATAGGGAAGGATGGGGAAGGGGGTGGGCCTCCGGGTACCTCTCTCACCGAATGAAACGCGGCAAAAGCCACTTAACGTCGATCTTCTGAGAGGTCCTGGTATTTCACCGGTCGAGCCGGCCCACTCATGCAGCGAACTGCTTGGCTCTACCACTGTTGAATCATTACGATTAGATTTTAATAACTATTTCACCATTAGAAAACTACTTTATGCAGATTTGTGCTCCTTTAATTATATTTCTATATTCGCGAACAATAACAAGTAGGTACAGCATTAAGCTTTACTTGTTATTGTGGGTTATCCCTAAGCGATAGACATACTATCGTTGACTTTTTTGTAGATAATTATAGTAAGTAGTATGGGAGGTAGGGGAGGGATGGGCAGTTGGGAGACATGGGCACACTGGAAACACTGTTAATTCATAGGGTATATGTAATTTCTGTCAATTGTCAAAAACAGACACGTTTAACGATTATGGGCTAGAAAAAGTAAATATTTTGTTGTGGTTTCGAATCGTAATAAAGATAAAACTAATGAAGGGTATGTGATTTTTTATGATTTATCTATTGTATATTTAATAATCTAAAAATTAAACTGAAATTCAAGCCTAAATACGAAGATCCAAAAAACCGGTAACTTATGTCAAAAATGTATGCAGAGGGAGCAATGGGCATTTGGATGATGGGGAGGTTTGGGCATGCCCAATGCTCCCTTGTACTATGTTCAGTATAGGAGGATTTTTAACAATTGGTTTATTTTTAGTTAACATAACATAACTTCACGCCATTTTTACCCGAAGGTGTAGGCAGCGGCTATTAAGCCTCGCCTCGCCGTTATGTTTACGTTCCAAATGGAATAGGTGGCGAACCTATTGCCATACCGGGCACAAAGTTGTCAGTCATCGATATTAAGCACCATTAACTTCCAAAAATTTCGAAAAGTCATTGGTGTGAGCCAGGATTTAAACCCACTACTTCTTGAATCAGAAGCGAGGTGCTCGCCACCGCGCCGTCGACACAGTTTTAATTAAACTCAAAAGCGTCAAAAATAAAAAAACAACAGCTGATAAAGCTGATAAGTACACATTTAATAATTATACCCAATCTCCAATAGTTTCAGATCCTGTTTAAGATGTTTTTTATTTCTTAACTCTTATTTTTGGTTTCTGTTGATTGATATAATTTAATAACAGTCTATTTGTTAACTAATTTTTGAATTCCATTATGGATATAAAGTGATTTATAGGCCGTGCCCAAGCCTCCCACCGGGTATGCCCAAGCCTCCCTACCATAGGGAGCATTGGGCACTTTTGACTTAGTTTATAAAATATCACGTAATGTTGAGACTGATTGTATTTTTTATGAAAGCTCTTTAATTATATCTAGCCAAATGTGTGGTGCAACAAACATTGGCAATAAAACTTGATTATCTATAAAATCTAATTTTTTATGCAATAAATAGTAAAAAAGTGCCCGTCCCTCCCCAACCTCCCCTACTATATTATCTCGATCTATTTGTTAGCATTCAGTCTGTGTTTGCAATAAAAGCGTAAAAAAAGTGAAACCTACAAAATTATTAGAGTTTCCATAATATTAAGCACTTATTCATGTTACTATTAGCATGTATTAAACACATTTAATATGTAAACCTATCGTCTTCAATCTTTCTATCTATTATTTTAAATAAAAGTGCACCAAAATCATTTGTGTAGTTTCAAAGATAAGCATATACATACATGAACAGATAACGTGACTTTTGTTTATATGGCAAGTGTGATCTTTAATGTTTGTAATGTATCTTCCTTGTGAGATGTGAATAAATCATTCATTCATTCATTCATTATGTAGTTAGCGATAATGATATTACTAAACAATAACATCGAAAAATGCAAACTAAAAGCCACCATCTACATGCTGTTAAACTGTATTTACCTCGCGAACGCAGTCTCTTTAATAAGCTAAGCATCTGTAATAAAAATTATTTGAAGAATGAACACCGGATTTTAATCAATAATTCTGCATTATTCATTGCGACGCAGTATCTCGTGTAGGAAAAGCTAGTCTTGATCGATGGGGCCAAGCTTGGACCCACTCTGCCAATGAGTGGGTCCAACCGAGTCTCAACTATTCGATGTTGGGCCGAGCTTGTGCTAACATTAATTGCTAGCTTTGGCTCAGTGCTGTAAACCAAGTCTAGGTCTTAAGATAGCATTACAGACTTTAAACAAGGTTAGGCTAATGCTGCAAGCTTGAACAGGATTGGTGCTGGCCCTGGCCAACGCTAGACCCATCGTAATTTCCTATATGGAGTCCTGAGACGCAATTATTGTAGTTCAACTTAGTTGTAACTGTTGTAAGTTATATCAATCTTAAATGTTTTCAAGAGTATTTTCCTATAATTACGGAACAAAGAAAATTCACCAATAACTCACCTTAAAATACTTCGTATAGTTCTGCAGCCTATTGTCATTCAGCGTGGACTTCGCATAAGACAGGATCGACGAGATCTTCACCTCAGACTCTTCAACAAATTCTTTCATCACCTCGAGATCGTAATCAGCTATACCTATGTATCTCGCTTTACCATCTCTTACTGCTTTTTCAAGGGTAGGTAATGTCTCTTTGAATATTATAGATGGGTCTGGAGCAAAGCCTAAATCGTGAATCTGATTAAAAAAAACGTATAAGATTAAAAAGATTTAATCAAAAAGTATCCTATTACATCGGCTGGCTGACAAAATATTTCAGAGATTACCCGATTACAAACAGACAAAAACTGTAAAATGTGTTAATGCGTTATTTATATTATTACTACATGTAATAAGCGAGTCTAATATTACAAACAAAGCCACCAATTTTAGTTAGGTGTGTACGTAAATACATAATTTGACGCTAAATCCCTTGCGGGGTAGTGGTAACAGAGGCACCATAAGGCACGATTCTTACACACCTCACTAGCTTCGTTGACTTTCGCTTTTGACTTTTAACAGTGATAGAGCCAAGCAGTTTGCTGCGTGAATGGGCGGCTCGACCGGCGCAATACCACGACCTCTCAGAAGATCGACGTAAAGTGGCTCATGCCGTGTTTCGTTCGGTGAGAGAGGTACCCGGAGGCCCACCCCCCTTCCCCATCCTTCCCTATCACCTATCGCTTAAAGGTCGGCAACGCAACAGTAAAACAATATGTGTTGCTGGTGTCCATGGGCGGCGTTGGTTGCTTACCATCAGGTGACACGTCTGCTCGTTTGCCCTCCTATCCCATAAAAAAATAAAAAACTTTCATAACACTACATGCACGCGCGTCGATTTTTGAGGCTCCTAACAGCATACCTAACTCCTAGTTAGGTATGTCAATGTTATTATGTATAGATAAATTTATAATAATTTTTATTTTACTATATTATCATTAAAGATATTTCAGTACATTGCTTCATTATATTGACGACGTCATACCTGTATCAAGTCGACATAATCCAAGCCAAGTAATTGTAGAGTGTTGTCAACACCAGCCTCAGTCTTTTCAGCGGAAAAATCAAACATTTTGGCGACATTCAATTCATACCTTCCAACCTTGCTTCCAATGTAGTAGGAATCTCTCGGTACTCCCACCAAAGCCTATAACGGACAAGCATATTTAGAAAAGCCTACTTGACCGCAATTTCCTACCCGGGAGGGGTAGGCAGCGGCTTTTAAGCGTCGACTTGGCGGATTTTTACGTCCCAAAATGAAATAGGTGGCGTAACAAACTGTCACACATCAGGCAAAATTTTATGCTTCATTGGTTTTTTTCGTAAAGAATTCCGATAATACATTTATGCGCCACACGGAATCGAACTCGAGAGTTCGATTCTGATGTCACCAGGCCATATAGGCAACCCATATACCTATTTTATTATTAGCTAGTTAACCCGGCGAATTTTGTTCCGCATCAAAAGTAATAAACACACATTAAAATATACACTAAAGAAATTAAAAGTTTAATAACCTTGCCGATGATTCGTTCAGATGTTCCCTGTCCGTACCAAGGACCGGTTTCCACGTAATTCAAGCCGCATTTTAGAGTTTCTCTTATAAGTTGCACGCTTCTTTCTTCGTCGAACCCTCTGTAAAATAATACACCGTATTAACTTAATGCAACAAAATGATCGTCAATTAAAAAACATTGTAAATAGGGCCACGTTTCTCTCTACATTACTCAACACCGGCCGGGACAAGTCTCGCCCAGGCCTCGAGGTGGGGCAGGACGGCACCGACGGCGCGCTGACGCGCACAGCCCTGGGGGATCAGCGCGTCGCGCCAATCCCCCAGGACCCGCCGGAAGGCCTCCCGCCTCCGCACTTCATGTCCCCGCGCGTCCAGGTGCCCCCCTCCCCGGCCGAGATCGTACTGGTTGCGTACATCTCGGCCAGGTTGATGAAGAGGGGGGGAACGCGCGAGGACCGTCGCCGCCTCGTACGAGATTGTACGGTAGCCCCGTACGATCCGGATGATATCATACCTATTCATAGGATGTTATTTACTAATAATTGTGTCTTATGACTTCTGTTTATACCATGATAAGTATGATATACAGAGGAATTAGTAACCTATTCCATGGTATTATGTAAGAATATGCAATAAGTATCTATGTTGGTTAAGATATCTCTATTTTTTTTTTTATTAAAGTATGTATACTGATATAGCTGATAACAAATGATGATACCTACTTATTTTAATCAGTATTATATTACCTAATTCACAACTATATGATGTAATTTATATTGAGCAATTATTTAAAGTACCTAATATTGATCGGTTATTAAATATTTGTGTAATCATGATGATATAACTACTTTGCCTTTTAAAGACAAACTCAAAGACAATCACGATTGGATAGTTCCTAACAAAATGTTCATGACAATTTTGCTAAAAATGCATGTATGTATTTATGTATGTATGTATTTAATAAATCAAGTATACATCTACGAAGGTATCATCTCTTAGTATAGCCTTACAAAGAGTATGTAGGCCAATAAATCTTATCGAAATTAGAAAAAATAAAAAGATTTTTTCCAAAACTAACAATGAAATGTAGTAACATCTATAAATATAATAAAATTGTAAGAAAGTTGAAACTGTACATTGAATATATTACTATTAAGAGTACTTGGAACATGATCTATGTTTGATAACATACCCAAAGACATGGTTATTAGAATTTTTATCTGTTTGTCTGTAAGTTTGTTATGGGTAAACTCTAAAAGTACCGCATGCTTTTATGTCCAATTTTGCAAAAATACAGCCACGAGGTCGGGTCAACACATAGGCTAAATATTACCACCCTACCATTAATAGGGGGTGAGCAATGAACCCTTATAATGGCACAAGCACAGTATTTTTGCTACTTTATGGTGTCCACACAGACAATGCGGGCAATAGCGGGCAACAGCTAATTATTAATAAAAATATTTTTAATTCTACTGTAACTTGGTGGATTACATTGGCCAAGTACACTTTGTAGCTTATAGCAAATAAGAATTTTTTAAGGATAAATAAAATGTTGTAACCTTAAAAAATTGCTTGGAACCAAAACTTATATATATACGTGTTTAAGATAACTAACATTGTAAGATAGATAATATTCATCAGAAATACACAACATATTTTATAGATATCAGCAAAATATGATATCCAGATATCAGACAAATATATGAAAAGAAACAATTATCAATACTTTCCAGTCCTTTGAGCAAACATGTTTTACTGCAATAATTCCTTGTGTTTTGTAATTCATAGTTCAAATTTAAATAATATATATATTTACATTTAATGAAAAAATGTTCCATTAAATCCAAAAAACATGGCATTCATCAATTACTATGTAATTCAAATTAAGTGGTTACTGTTACTTGGTTTTTAATTAATTATATTTGTGTATAATTGGCCATAATATATATTTTAAATGAAATATGTATTTATGTATGTCAATTTGTGTTAAAAAATGTGATCTCAGGAATGTGAAAAATTTATAGGTGTTACTACTCTAATTAGTACTCTACGCAAATTTGTACAAACAAAATAAATTAAATAAAAGAATAAACAGGTATTCGCCTATTTATCTTCTTATCTGCATAATATGTTGACTTTACTACCTCATACTTTTATTTAGGGTAATTACAAAATAATAAATTTAGGTACAATCTTACCCGTAAATATTACTGAATGGTGCAGCTCCCACACTAATATGAGAAACATTCATACCAGTAGTTCCTAACTCAGTGAATTTCATTTTTATTTTTGTTTGGTTACTGTGTTATTACTAATTAAAGTTATATACGATGTGTTCGGTTAGCCACTTACGGTGCACTAAAGCGCGCGAATACAAATAACATAACTGTGCAGTGTGCAGGTCATGAGTATAACTCATATTGATCACAACAAATGACACTTTCACACTTTGCCTTTAAACATGATTAGGTAAATAGTACGTTTATAATGATCAAATCGTTCGTATCGTAGTCGTTTATAGTAAAAAATAAAAATAATCATAAATTAAATCAATTATTACATAAAACGAGGTTCATTCTGATCTCAATAAATTTTCATATCTCAAAAGTATAATTAATTACCTAATATATATACCGTTATTTACTTGTTTTGAGAAAAACACTATCTTTTGGTGACCTATGGTGACCACAACCATACAAGTAACTTTTGGTCCAAAATTAAAAACGGACATCAATTCTAGTGTTGATAATTATAAACCTTAATTATTGAGTACCTACCTGTATGCTCAAATCAACAAAATCTTTTGTTTCCTTGAATATATATTTCTCAATAGCAATCAAATTTGCCGCTATATTGATATTATGTATAATAACAGCACAAAGATGATAATATAGCGCCATCTCTATGCTTTGTTGAGACTTTGAGACTATTCACACCATAGATTAAAGAAACTATAAATGATACTTAAATCTATTAATTTATTATTTATTATTGATCTAATAATTAATTTATTAAATCTATTATTATCTATCAGTCTATGAATTGTTTATTTGGTTCATAGATAATACTTTGCATATCTAACATAGATATGCAACTCGAATTTTTTTTAGCAACATTATACCAAGTTCCCGTATCTCTCCTATAGAGGCGCTGGCAAATTAACGTTATTAATATAACACACTAGAGGGCGCTAAGCACAATTTATTTTTCCAATAACTTTTAGTTTTAATTGTTAAAAGACACTATTTTTGTATTCAAAATCAAGGACTTCATGTGTATATATAGGGACACGGTATCGAACAAAAAGTATCGATACTATACTTATGAGTAGTATCGAAAGAAAAATATCATACTCATAAAAGTATCGAAAGAAAAGTATCGATACTTCAAAGTATCGAGTACTTTTCTCAAGGTCAGTCAAGGTCTAATGAGGATTTTGTGATCGTATAGAAAATATCGATACTGTATTCATTAGAAGTATTGATGATAAAAGATAGTACTCGTAAAAGAATCGATAACTCAAACTATCGAGTACTTTTTGAGTTTTTCTCAGGCAAGGCCCCGCAGGACCTATACGGCGTAGGTCCTGTGAAAGTATCAATACTTAAAAGTTTCGAGTACTTTTCTGAAGGACTGTCAAGATCTAATGAGGATTTCGGAATCTAAAAGAAAGTATCAATTGTGTACTCATATGTAGTATCGATAAAGAATTTAATACTAGTACAAGAATCGATAATTCAAATTATCGGGTACTTTTTAAGTTTTTTCAGGCAGGGCCCCGAAGGGCCTACACGGCCTATGCAGCGTAGGCCCTGTGAAAGTATCGATACTTAAAAGTTTCGAGTACTTTTCTCAAGGTCAGTCAAGATCTAATGAAGATTTCGGTATCGAATAGAAAGTATCGATACTGTACTCACAAGAAGTATCGATAAAAAAAAAACAGTACACGTATAAGATTCGATAATCAGAGCAATAAACAAAGATCTATTTTATTACTACTGATTACTAAATTAATTAATATACACGATAAATCACTCATCATGTTCTTTTACATTAAAACAATGATAACGCGTGTAATGGAATATCAAACTGAAATAAACGCCTAACAACTTGAGAATAGCGCCATCCTAGCTATAAGTTAAGGAAACTTTTATCATTATTATACGACAAAATTAAATATTAGTTTAGTACTATGAAGTTTAATTGAAAATATTATCATCTCAACTTAGTCGTCACTCGTCAGTACGCCGTGCCAAAATGTTCTAAGCTTTACCAGCCTGATTCCAGCCTATGGTTTGGTTGGTGGGTTTGTTTCTCGATAATGAAACATAAATTTAAACTTTAATATTTAATGTAAAGATATCACACGGAAATTTTCAATAGTAATTATTATTATTGCGATTTATGTTATTCAGTTAAATGACTTTCAATTATAATTATCTTAATAAACTTATTGTAATTATTAGTACTACAAAATGCTTTATTATGCTTCGAACTTATTTTATAAAATTATCTACGTCAAACATTTTTTAACTATGCTTTTAGGTATGCTGTATCAACTTAAGCATTTGCGAAAGCATAGTTACTAAAATAATATGTAACTGATACAGGTAGTCATAGATTTTTAAGGCTAAATAATAAAGGCACAATTTGGTTAGTAGTTCCTCTTCTTCAAAACGGATGATCACATGTTGAAATGGCAACATACAGTGCGAGAATCGCTAAATCTTACTCTCACTCTTATTAGTCAGTGATGATGTAGTACATTTTTATTATTATGTACCATGTACGGTCTATGATAACTCTCTGCATATAATAACTATTAGTTTATGTCAATTTAGCGCTTAATTTGAAAAGCAATTATTTACGCTGTCCACATCTCAGGAATATCAAAATATAGCTGTCAGCCGTCATTTGTACAGCCGCGGAGTCAATAGATAGCCATCAATGAAGTAGGAAACTTACAACCAGTATACAAGTCAACGGTAGCCAGTGTTGCCAACGCCATCAAATCAAAAAACAACAGTTCTCTCATTAAAAAACAGTAGATGGGTTCCAAAAGGCAGGTTTCATACTTTTCTCATATATTATAATTTAAACAGTGGTAAACCAAGCAGTTCGCTGCATGAATGGGCCGGCTCGACCGGTGAAATACCAGACCTCTCAGAAGATCAACGCAAAGTTGCTCATGCCGCGTTTCGTTCCGTGATCCCCATCCTCCCATATCCCTTAAAAATCTGCAACTCAACAGTAACACTATATGTGTTGCTGGTGTCCATGGGCAGCGTTCGTTGCTTACCCTCGGGTGACACGTCTGCTCGTTTGCCCTCCTATCCCATAAAAAACAATAACCAATGTCAACAAAAAACTCAATTATTTCAGTTACTAGGACACATTCACAATGTTATATTTAAAAAATCACAACATATTTAATAAAAAAAACTTTATCTAGAATAAACTATGAGAGAAACAAGAGTATGTAGTTTTTGACTACGTATTTGAGAAATTAAAAGTTTCAACTGTAGTTGTCAGGGCTTATGGACTATGGTCTATTAAACTATCCAGTTACATAACGTTTTTTAACATAGAAACAATAAAGTAAAATATTTTCTTGACGTAACATGTGTCTCTCTACACTAATTGAAAAAACAGTAAAATTCATGAATAAAACCACAAACAGGGACATCAATTGGAAAACACAAATCTACTGTTATAACAGTAGGGTTGACAACAGTGATGGTAGCCATGCTAGTTGAATGAAGCTAGCTACTAGCTAGTTAGTTGACTAATGACTAGTTGCTTTTATTTATATACTCTTTGTTGCTTGATTGAGTCCTATCCTCTATGGTGGTAGTTGTTAGTTCGTCGTTGAATGCTGTCGTACTCGTCGGTATATATTTTGTGGCGTTAATGTAGTCAGTTTGATTTTTGAAAGTTCATTTAATCTAATCTACATGAACATTGAGGGATGGAGTCCTAATTTAATCTTGTCGAGCAAATTGTAAGTATAACTCGTCTTCTTACAATAATTTTAACGTGTCAAAAAAATATTTCTTGTTTACTGTTTATAGTATATACCAAGAACCTCCCCATGTAAGTTGAAGAGTATGCTATTTTGTAAACGAATTCTTCGTAAACTTTAATTTACTTACTCTACTTTTTGTTATATCTTTAATTAAATATTATTATTGAAATCACTTAGGCCGTGTAAAAAAGTTTTGTTAGCAGACATATATATTGAATTAATTCGTTCTAGATTTTTACACATTATGAAAATACTTGCTAGTTTTTCTACTCGTATTTTAAGTCTTAAAGTTACATGGAATGTATATATTTTATATACTTAAAAGTCTGACAAATAAATGTAAATAAAATTCTTTGTTAAAATTAAAATTACCTATTATTATTATATCTATTAAAAAAAATTTAAGACATCAAATAAAATGAGTCAAATATGTTTCCATAATCTTTTTTGGAATGCTTGAATACATTCAAAATATTCAAGCATAATATTGAACTTAATCAGATTTATAGCAGTGACAAATATAAAAACATATTTTAATTTAAAGTGATTAGAATTATTCTATAATCAGTAATCACCTACAATAATACAATTACCTACATATATCTCCTTATATTTGCATCTATCTGATGCAAAAAAATACTAATTAAAAGTAATAAAAACAGTATATAAATCCAACCACTATATATCTAAAAAACTAAAAATATTATTTATGTACCTCTAATTAAACCGGGTTGTCTCTCTGTAGCTATGGTATAAAAATTGAAAATATTCTCTGAAACTTGATTTAAATTATATATTGCAATCATTGACGAATACTTTTTCTTTCTATCATAACATGTGCAGTTTTTATTACAGTTAAGTATATATTTTTAGGTTTCATGATGAGATCGTTGCGGCTTATCCGATGCCGACCCTTTTCAACACGTGTCCTGGCACTCCTGCTGCTGGTGCTGGGATTCGGGATTTACTGTTACTACTACACTCTTCCATCGGAGAGTTACACTAAGCCAAGTAAGTTTAAGGTTAAAATGTTGTTTAGATATTTTTGAATATTCTTCAATACTGCTACTTTTAAAAGAGAAATGCTTGTGTTAAATTTTGGCATTGCGTTAATTATTTTTTTTTTGGAATTTATTCATGCGTCAATATGCTGCGCCAAGTTCTGACGAAAGCTTTGCTATGGGTAAGATTGAATGGTCAATACGAAGTATGAGAAATAGTAAGGCAGCAGGAATTGATATGTGATCAAATACAGTGTAACATGTGTCTGGGACTCTTTCCTAACCTTATATAATATATGCTGGAGATCGGAAAGGTACCTATGTACAGGAAGTGTGCTGTCATCCTGCCCTTATATAAGGGTAAGGGGTCACATGCAGTGTACCAGTTACAGGGCCACCAGTTTGATCAGCATAGGAGCGAAAAGTGTATGGGAAAAGGAGAATGAGGATGATATCTGATGGGAGTGTTTTGAGAGGCTCAGGGTGGTTTAAAAAGCGGAAGGGGGTGCGTGGATCAGATTTTCGCATTGCCCAACATCTTAAAGAAGCAACTGGCCCTGAGCCGCAAGGTTTTTTCCCGGTTTTGTGGATCTGAAATAAGAGTTTGACTGGGTGTTACATGCTCCAGGGCTAGAGGGTGAGCGGCGGACTGTGCGTGCTGTGTATTCCACTTAAGAGGGTGGCGTAGCGTGTGGACGGCGGCTTTTCGCCCTGGTTTGATGTCAATACCGGTGTCAGATAGAGCTGCTTGCTGTAGCTCGACTGTTCATCGTGTAATTGTCTTATGAGAGTGAGTTCGGCGAATGTAGCGATGAGAATAGGTCATCTAGTTGTGAGCTGCCTGCTTTACGCACATGACTCTGTCCTTTCAGCCGAATAGCCGTCGGACCTGCAAACATTAGTCACTGTTATGAAAGATGATTGCTTGACTTTCATTTGGCTTACAATCGAATGAGATGGAAACGAAAGTTATAGTGTTTGAGAGGGAAGAAAATAGAACGAATTAAAGGATAATGGTTGATTATGTAGTGCTTAAGAAGATGAATGAAATTGTATACCGTTGGGTGTATCCTGGGCGCAAAAAATGTTAGAAGAAAAGCCCAGCTTGCTATTCAAAACGGTACTGATCCCAACGCTAAGTTATGGAAGCGAAAGTTGAGTATGGCAGAATGTGCAGGAAAGTAGGATAAACGCAGTTGAAATGGGAGCACTGCTCAAAATTAGCTGAGTGACTCTCGCTGACCGCGTTAAAGTAAGAAAGGACATGCTCCGATGGTAAAAAAATGGTGAAAAAAGACAAGCAGAAAAAATGGAGCCCAATAAAGGATTTCGGGATTTTCTACATCGCAGCAGATTGATATACAGGAAGATAGCTTGTACCCGGCTAAGTACTCCACTAAAAATGAGATCATCGTAAGTTTTGCAATCCAGAGGGTATCTTTGACGCTTGAGTAAATCGCCATTTAGCATGGTGGGCTCCCCTATCATTAGCGTAGTTACAGTTCTACAATACTTACAAAAATATCCGCTAACATTTTGTAAAAGAAGCCGGGTATTCATCTAGGATCCTCTTAGTTTCCAGATAGACCACACATACAAAGCCATTCAGAATATTATATTTGCGAACTTGGTCTGGAATTAAAATACCTGTATTTGCTATACTAACATAACTTCACGCCTTTGTTACCCGAAGGGGTAGGCAGCGGCTGCTAAGTCTCGCCTCGCCGTTGTTTATAAAATATTGCTATACTTAATATTTATTTAAACGTCTGTTTAACATACCTAATTCCTTTTTAGCTTTCAAATTTTATGTCTCTGGTTGACGTACAACTATTAGTTATCTATCGAATTAATTCAGACATTTAAGTGTACAAGTATGCCTGCGTTAATCCGTTGGTGTAAATTAAGAATTAATTGTATGTACCTTCTGTGTACTAAGTATCGGGAATTTGTCAATAAAACAAAAAATACAAATTATTCATCTAAATTTATTTTATCGCCTTCAAAGTAGGCCCCATCGCTTGCAATACAACATCTCCACCGCTTCACCCAGTCTTCCATACATTTTTCATAGGCTATTTGCGGTATGGCCTTTAGCTCATTCAGCGAATTTTCTTTTATGGCTTCTATTGACTCAAAACGTTTTCCTCGAAGTGGTAATTTTAACTTGGGAAATAAAAAAAAGTCAGACGGAGCCATATCAGGTGAATAGGGTGCTTGGTCGAGAACGTTTGTTGAATTTTTCGCTAAAAACTCTTTCACTATAATGGCTGTGTGTGATGGTGCATTATCATGGTGCAGCATCCATGAGTTGTGTCGCCACAAATCTGGACGTTTTCGGCGGATACTCTCACGCAAACGCTTCATGACGCCTAAATAATATTCTTTATTCACTGTTTCTCCCTCTGGAAGGAATTCGGAGTGAACCACACCACGGTAGTCAAAAAAACCTTGATTTTGGTGCGACTTTGCTGCGGTTTTTTGGGTTTCGGCTCGTTTTCGAGACGCCATTCTGAAGACTGTTGGCTTGTTTGCATGTCATACTCATAAACCCATGTCTCGTCGCCAGTTATTATACGTTTCATAAAGGTCGGATCCGTAGAAGCTCGGGAAACCATGTCTTCAGCGACATGCTTTCGCTGCCCTTTTTGAACCAAATTGAGCTCTTTTGGAACTAGTCGAGCGGCGACGCGTTTCATGCCTAAAATGTCAATGAGAATATTGTGGACGGACTTAAAAGATATGTTCACCTCACTAGCCAACTCTCTCAGACTCATACGTCGATTTTCGAGCACTAGCTTCTTGATTCTGTCGATGTTTTCTTTGGTCGTAGCGGTTGAAGGTCTACCAGAACGAGGCAAGTCTACTACTACTTCTCGGCCTTCTTTAAAAGCCTTATACCATTCATAAGCCCTTGTTTTCGATATACATGATTCGCCGTAGGTATTTCGCAACATTTTTAGTGACTCACCACATGAAATATCATTCGAAACACAAAATTTAAGGCACACTCTTTGTTCAACAATATTTTCCATTGTAAAAATCGCCGAGGACTCAAAACTATGACCAACAAAAAGTTTAGTTTAAAACAAATTAAATGACAGATCCCGTTCAAATGTTTGCGCGCTAAATCAGTACAGTGCTACCAACATGCAGTAAAAAAATTAGAACGACCTCTTTTACGCGGGTCTCTTTATTGACATATACCTGATACTTTTTACACAGAGTAGTAAATTAGAACCTACGTAGTTTGCTTTGATCGGTAGGAGGCCCAACCGCTTCCCCTACCCATCCCACTTCCAACCGCTTCCCTATCCCACCATTGAAAACATTCCTGAGGAGGTTGACATCAGGCAAGCCGGGGGTCGTAAAACTATAGCCAAATATTTTGACATCATGGATATTTCGAAAGGATGACATGTTGTGCCGACCCCACATAAGGTGGGATAATGGGAAAATGAGTGAATATGTATGTAAGTCTTTTAGCGGAGAGTGAATCATCTATATGATTATTCTTAGAAGTTTGTTATGCAGGGGGTCTTTCTCGGAAAAAGTAACCCCACAGTTGTGTGAACAACTGAAAGATAAAGAGATTCCAATGTCAGCAGAATATTTGTAACTCTAGAACATCATTGATGTTTATAAACTTGCAGATAGCTGAGGCTATCAGAGAATATCAAATTGATATGGGAATGTCACTCGCATCCTAAAAGACACTAGTTTCTTTTTCAACATTAGATATGACAATTAAAATTTAGTTAACATTATTTTATTTTATTCCGATATCAGTATAATGACTCTTTTTATCCGTGAGCTTCGAACGAAATCCGAGCTGTAATTACTGATATGTCTGCTACTCTTTTTTTCAATAAAAAATAGATTAATAATAATATAACATAACTTCACGCCTTTTCTAGCCAAAGGTGTAGGCAGCGGCTGATAAGCCTCATCTCGCCGTTATGTTTACGTGCCAACTGGAATAGGTAACCTATTTCCATACCGGGCACAAAGTTTTCAGTCATCGATATTATCACACATAACTTGGAAAAATAATTTCGAAAAGTCATTGGTGTGAGCCAGGATTAGAACCCGCGACTTCTTTGATTCTGAGGCGGGGTACTCGACCACCGAGACCTTTTTAAAATATTATTATATAAAATAACTAGCAGACCCGGTGAACTTTGTTCCGCATCAAAAGTAATAAATGAGTAAAATTGGGATCAGAAAAAGTTCAATTTGCGCTATTTATCGGCACACGTTTTGGCGCGCAACGCAACTGCATGTCCCGCTTTGTTAATACTGTAATATCTTCGTAAATATTCGTTTAAATTATATACTGTAAAGGGCCATATTGATCTATATTAAAAGCACAATCTATTTAAGACACTTAACTGGATGAAAATTAATGCTGTAATGTTTAAAATTGCTTCGTAAATAAGCCATTATTTCTCGTAAAAAGTAAAAATGGTGGGTTATCTTTAAGAGATAGACATATGCCCTCGCGGACTTTTTTGTAGACCTTCTGCAGGTGTTTAATAATGTAGAACATTGTTTTGATCTATCACTTAGGGTTCAGCCAGCGTTTGCAATTAAAGTGCTAAATCTCGAAAATTATCATATCTTCTTTACAACATCATATATGAATTATAGATCAAAACCACTCCGTTGACACCCTCTAACTATTAAAAAAACTGCATCAAAATCTGTTGCGTATTTAGTTATTTTTAAAGATATAAGCATATAAGGGGACAGACAGCGGAAAGTGACTTTGTTTTATACTATGTAATGATATTACATAATTATTTATAAATTATATTATGCTGTGTGGCGCCGGCTTAGAATACCGCCACCCCATCTCTTCCCGTGGGTGTCGTAAAAGGCGACTAAGGGAAAAGCTAGAAGAATGGGCAGCAGCATTCTCTCTCAACAAAATACAGCCTACTGCGATGGTCAACCCAAGCGTGACGATTATGGCAAAAACACCCCATGATTGAGCGGACCGGCAGTTGTGGCGCTCTATAGGGGAGGCCTATGTCCAGCAGTGGACATCAAAAAGGCTAAAGATTATTGCAATAAAATAATTCTGAGTTCAAAACCATTATACGGAACTTCAAAATCAAATTTTTTTATACTCAACTCCATCCACAGCTCATAGTAGATCAAGTTACTTTCTGTTAAATTAAATTTTATATCTGAAATAAAACCCTATTCAAAATCCCAACGAATATGCTGAATAATAGTGCAGTACAAAATTAAATACTATAATTGAAAATGAAACTTTAATAATACTGTTTACTGAGAGCAAAGCTGAATGCAGAAAGAAGTTACCAATGCAGAACTTTCAACTCGATATTGCAAACGGATCCATGAATAGTATTAAGGCTTTAATTTATTTGTTACTCTGAATGATATTTAATCCTCCACTATACTGCGTCACGAGTTATTTATTTTTTTAATGGGATAGGCGTCGCCCACTTTTAAGGGAGTAGGATAGCAAAGCATAGGGAAGGGGGCTGCGCCTCCGGATACCTCTCTATCACTGATCAAGCCGGCCAAATCATGCAGCGAACTGCTCGGCTCTTATCACTAAAAAAAAAAACAAAAATAAAAAATACTTATAAAGTTTTATACAGAATTACGTGAATTCTGTATTAATCTGTTAAGATGAGGTACTCGTAGAGGTCGTCGTATCTAGATAAATAGATTTCTTTATGATTAATTAATTAATTGAGTTTTCTAAACGCAATTAAAAGCAGTTAAAAATTTTGTTGTATTTTCCACTCGTGTCAAAATATCTGAAAACGTACTTATAAATTCTCCCATTTGATTCAAGACGTCACACTTTTTTCACTACAAATTAATTAAGGATGATTTGTGATACCAAATTATTAATATCTCGTGGGGCTGGTGGGCGAGCCCCTAGTTTTGGATCAAGAAGTGGTGGAATTGGAATCCTGGCTCTTACGCATGACTTTTCGGTAGTTATGCGTGATAAATAACGATCATAACCGATGTATATGTATGTGCCAATATGTTCTTTATGGGATAGGAGGGCAAACGAGCAAGTGGTTCACCTGATGGAAAGTAACTTCTCACCGCCCATGAACATGTGGCGTGGTGCGTTGCCGTCCTTTAAGGGAGTAGGAACGGAAAGGAAGGGGTAATGGAATCGGGCCTCCGGATACCCCTCTCGCCGAACGAAACGCGGCACGAGCCACTTCACGCCGATATTCCAAGAGGTCCTGGTATTTCACCGGTCAAGCCGGCCCATTCATGCAGCGAACTTAAAGACTCTACCACTGTTGAAGCTAAAAAGCTTCCAAAACTTATTTTTTAGAGTCGGTGCCAGCCTAGGTAACATAGTCTAATTTCTTGCTGCAACGACTTCAATAATAAGTGACAATTGTAAATATTTCATTACTTAAAGGTGACTTCAATAAAGTATTAGGTTTTGTAAATTGCTTTTTAGTTATGGTTTTCATCTACCTAAATAAAGATTTTGTGGTTTGTGTTACTAGAAGTGGGTTAACTTTTTTTATAAAGTAATTTTATTTCTCGATTTTTAGTGATGTTGGTGAGTTGTGAACTTAAATAGACATACACATGGCAAAACGTAGTAAGTAGAAAAGGCGGAAAGTTACTAAATGAAATGTTCAACCGATTGGAAAGCAATCGTATTATAAATTATTCTCGATCTTTATTCGATTAATACGATACATTGAATACATGAAGTCTATCAGAGAGAGCGAGAAACTTCGGACTCGTCCATTTACGGAGTTAACATTCATTAAATTGACGTCTTTTAAACTGCGTGGGTAAATTTCATATGAGTCCATTGTAGTTTTGCTAACCAAATATGTATTCTCATAATTAGTTTAAAATTTATACATAGTAAGTCGCTTTCCGCTCTCTGTCCCTTAAATCTTTGGAACTAGGCAACGCATTTTGATGCTATTTTTTTTAATGGATAGAGAGTGTCAACGGGGTGGTTTAAATGAATAAAGAACAAGTGATAATTTTCGTGATTTAGCGGTTTAATCGTAAACAATGTAAAAGTTACTTTTGATGCGGAATAATAGTTCGCGGGGTCAACTAGTAAGTCCTATTTTTTTTTTTATGTGATAGGAGGGCAAACGAGCAGGCGTGTCACCTGATAAGCAACTAACGCCGCCTATAGACATCAGTAACACATATAGTGTTACTGTTGCGTTGCCAACCTTCAAGGGATCCCCTATAGGGAAGAATGGGGGAAGGGGGTGGGCCTCCGGGTACCTTTCTCACCGAACGAAACGCGGCATGAGCCACTTTACGTCGATCTTCTGAGAGGTCGTGGTATTTCACCGGTCGAGCCGGCCCATTCATGCAGTGAACTGCTTGGCTCTACCACTGTAAAATCTCTATTAATAAAATCTAAATTGTAAAATGTAGGAACAATCACAATCGTGATTCGGAAAGAATGACAAAAATTACCATAGTGATGAATTAACTCTTTAGTTTAATCAACGTATTAAACAATAATTATTTCAAGTGATAATTATAAGAAACTAACGCCCGAATACTGAACCGCCACTCAAATCTGACAGTCAATAAAGTGCTACTTACTAGCTCAAATTTCATGCATTCTGTCTAATGTGACAGTTACTTAAACGCTTAAGTAGCGCTTGTATATATGAGTAGCGGTTCAGTATTCGGGCTTTAGTGTATTAAAAGAAAATCAATATTGATTTCGAAAAGAGATCGTAGCGAGCAGGGTGGTACTGAGGTGAACTCGGCACTAACGACTTGCACGTATGAACCAAAGGCATTTAAAATACCTAATAGTACATTATTTTACCACAAAATACTAGGAATGGATCCGGTGGTATATGGCTACGCGATCCGGTAACCGTTAAATGGTGCCGGATCCGCGGGATTACCTGCTCCATATTTCCGGATTGCTAGCCCTATCTGAAATGTGAATGATGCGGTTGTCAGACGCAGTCGGTTACGTTAATTTTTCTGGACGACGTGTAGGGACCTGAAAAAGGTAGTCAACTTTGATTTCGTCTTTGTTAGACTGTGTCTTAGTTTTTTTACGTTGATTGATGATTCAGTCATATTCCTCATTATTTTGTTCATTGCTCGAGCGATCATTAGACATTGAATAAAACATATATTCATTATTACTTAGGAGGTCAAACTTTTATCGGGACAGATTACAAATTCAATTAAATAAGTCTAACGTTACTTACCTTGTGTCTTTGTCAAGACGACATGCTGCACTGAGTACTATGCCAGCCATAGTAATTATATTATTTACTAATTGACCCGGCGAACTTTGTTCCGCATCAAAAGTAATAAAAAAGTAAATTTTGAATTCACCACTTTTTCATTAGTACATCCATACACGAATTATAGATAAAAACAACACCGTTGAACACCCTTTCTCTTTAAAAAAAATCCGTGCGTAGTTTTGCGTGTTTTAAGGATATAAGCATATAAGGGGACAGACAGCGGAGTGCGACTTTGTTTTATACCATGTAATGATAACGCATAAATAAGTAAATATGTGAATTAACTTTACAAAAAGTATCCTACGACTTTTTATTATTGTAAATTACAATAATAAAAAGTCGTTGTAATTGAGTATTTGCATGTATGTATCTTCATAGTGACTGGAGTTCTTACTTAATATCCGTTGAGATAATATATAGGGTTATAAGCGAAGATATATTTAGTAAAGCCAATCAGTTAGTGTCTTACCTACAGCAGTAATTAGGTCAAGATTTCAATGGTCCAGTACGACGAGACATGTACAATCACGCGCCCTCTAAACAATTAATTTGTCAGGGGCAAGGTCTCAGGTCATACACACATATAAGTCGTATTATAATATTATATTACTGCGAGATATTAGAATATGCGAGTATTAAAATATTCATATATGTGCGTGATTGACATTGAAATCAGTCTAAACAGAAAATACTGATTTAAAATCTTTTATTTATACTAATACTAGTATTAAATAAAGTATTAAATAAGTAAATTTAAAAAATTCGGCATCAATGTCCGTTGCGCAGTTTTAAGATATAAGCATATAAGGGGACAGACAGCGGAATGCAACTTTATTTTATACTATGTAACGATTATAAAGAGGATTTATTTGTATTTTTGTACATAACGAATAAACTCAAAAACTACTGTATCGATTTCGAAAATTCTTTCACAAATGGAAAGCTGCATTAACCTATTATTAGGTTATTATTAATTATTTAATCATTATCTTCATCGCCATTTTGTTTGTACGCGAATAACACCGCGAGGCGGAAAGCTACTAGTTGTCTTTGAATTTGGTTCCAATGTGTTTCCCCATCTTTTATATATTGTATTTTATTTTTTGCCTCAATCAAAACATATCCAGAATATTCATATATTATATATCAAGTGTTTGTGATTAAACCAATACCTGAAGAACTATTTTTATGTGATGCATGTCCGAACTGACAGATGCGCTAGTAATTATAGTATGCCAGTATAGGTTTGCTCTGAGCACAAAAAAATAAAGTTAGGATGGATAACCGAGAGGGGTGAGTACTGAGTACCTACATATTTTGCACTTTTCACCTGTAGGAAAGCGGAGATGATTGGGGTGACCTGACCTGTGCAAATATATTATCGCGCTCGGTATTGCGAGACTGATATATTGATTTTGCACTATCCACAATTTTGAAGGCATGTCGGGCGTAGTTCACTGCATATTTAACTATCAAATGGAACTAGGCATCTCAATAATTTACTGGCTAACAATAGCAGAGCGTATACCATCCGTCCATAAGGCGAGCAGTAAATGCACACCGTTTGCTCATCGCGCAATAGGTGGTGGCTTCAAATTTGGCTGATGGGAAAGCTTACGAGTCCGCAACAGAGTCGATGTTTTTACTATACATTGTATACATAGGATAACATAATTTCACGCCTTCTTCTACTCGATGGTGTGAGTCAGGATCCGAACCAGAGACCTCTGGATTCAGAAGCGGGATGCTCGACCACTGGACCACTGAGACTTGTGAATATATAAATTATGCTATTATACAAAATTATTCATTGTTTTTTTTGTTATCCTCGACGTCATTCCCGCGTCGTAGGAGAACATGAATAGCAAATGAGAGACTGGAGCCATGAGTGTTCATGGATCGATTTTTAGAAAAGTGGCAAACGTTTTTTTTACATTGATGAAAACCAGACTTTTGTCCTCGATTTAATAATCAGATTAAAAATAAGCTTCGCCAGTAAATATCATGAATCGTCTACCTAATAACTAAAAAGAAAAAAGAAACATATAAATGATACATAATATAATATCTTTCAGAAATGATTCGCGTCGCGGTCTTACAAACTGTGACATATGTTTATTGAAATTTTATTTCGGTCTTTGGAGAAATATTTATGGAATTGGTTTGATCACCGCCACAAACGTCCACCTACTTGGAAGACTTAAAGATTTGTACATTTCTTTTTATTATATTAAAACATTCCACTAAATCATCATAAACTTATATTATTCGTTTTGTGTTATAGATTTTGCTTACCTACTTCAAGTTTAGGTACTACTGATTCTGTACCTCTCAATCGAGAAGCCGAAATGTTAAACTATCAATCCATAACGACAATAACTATTTATTGCGCTATTGTTCTGAACGAATATAAAGTGAATTGTTACTTTGAAAGTTTCACTTCTTCTCATTGTGATTTAGAAAAACTGTGAGCCTTTTACGAGGGTCGTGAGAAGATTGGTTCATATCATAGAAACCATATACTTAAATAAATGACTCCGGCTCCAATGGTACTATGGTGCAATTACAATGCAATACATTCCGATTATAAATGAAAAAAAAAACCATATCATAATATGTAAAATATTAATAGACTTGGGTCAACAGTTTGTTATATTTTAGTGGCAACTATAACATAGTTCCAGCCGTGCTCAAGTTATTAATGGAAGCCCAGAAGACTGAAAACTGAAAGAAGACTGAAAGTTCACAAAGTTGTGGAAGTTACTGGTACCTAGCTAGGTACCACTAACTTCCACAACTTCATTCATTCATACTTAATTCATTCATTCATAGCTATGAATGCCCACCTACAGTCTATTCATGGGATCAACTCTAGTGATCAAAACTAAGGCAGAACCGATCTATTCAGATCGAAACTAAAATTATCAAATCCTCGGCAGAGTTTCGCTAACACTGTCATAACAAAGTACGTATAGCTTCTAGAAGCTATACGTACGCATCCCTAGGGATGCGACGTTATATCGAAAAACCGATAAAAGCAGTGGTAGAGCCAAGCGGTTCTCTGCATGAATGGACCGGTCCGACCGGTGAAATACCACGACCTCTCAGAAGATCGACGTAAAGTGGCTCATGCCGCGTTTCGTTCGGTGAGGAGGTACCCGGAGGCCCACCTCCCTACTCCATCTTTTCCCATCCTACTCCCCTAAAGGTCGGCAACGCAACTGGTACACTATATGTGTTGCAGGTGTCCATGGGCGGCGCTGATCACATACCATCAGATGACACGTTTGCTCGTTTGCCCTCCTATCTCATAAATAAAAAGTAACGAAAACACCTGAAAATATTTTCATTATGTCGAAATCGAAATTTCAATGCATCTCTATATAACGGCTAATTAAAATACGACGAATGATATGGTTTTATAGGCTTTACGCTGTATTTTTTTTTTTAATTTTATACAATGCTTTTGTTAGGTACTTTAACTCAACTAACGTTAAAATATCGATACCTGAAAATATCGATATTCATCTCTAATCGCGTCAAGGGGCGTCGTTAACTCTAGTACCATTAAACTAATTCGTTACAAATCCGATTATGTTATTATTTTGTGCAAATATAAATTGTAAGCGTTTAATAAATATTGTGAAATACACAAACAAATAGCGATTATTATGAACTTCAAATAAATGTATGGGAGGTAAGGGAGGGTTGGGCAGTTGGGAGACATGGGCACCCATCTTTTATTCTGATTTGGTAGTCTTCTTTACTGACTGGCAACACTGTTAATCCATAGTGTATATGGCAATTCTGTCAGTTGTTAAACACAAACAGGTTTGAAGATTATGGGCTAGTAAAAGTAAATTTTTGTAATGGTTTCGGATCGCAATAAAGAGAAATTGTGTATTTTTTATTATTTATCTATTGTACATTTACTAATCTATAAATTAAACTTAAATTTAAGCCTAAATACGAAAATTCAAAAAAATACTGGTAACTTATGTCGAAAATGTATACAGAGGGAGCAATGGGCATTTAGATGATGGGTTGGTTTGGGCATGCCCAATGATCCCTCTTGCTATGATCGTATTGGAGGATTTTTAATAGTCTCCGACCGATTCGGATTCGACCTTAGCACACACCTTAGCATAGAAAAAGGCGTGAAGTTATGTTGTTGATTGGAACAAAATTAATACATATACCCATTGTTTTTCATTTCCTGTTCTGATTATTGCAAAATAATAGAGAAAATGCATCAAATTTTAGTATTTATAGGAATTTCGAACCTGAGCACGTGAGTTTCGGTTTCGGCCCTCACTATTCGGTTTCGGTTTCGGCCGGAAAACCAGTTTCGGTCGGACTCTAATTTTTAACTATTGGTTTATTTTCTATAAAGGATTCTTAGCATAGATTTATAACCTCACAAATTTTCACTGACGAAGAAGAACAAACATTGTCTAGTAGTGGCAGGTCTTAGACCACACTTACACATTTCATAGTCCTAAATGGGTTATACCCACACATTTAATAGCCCTAAATGGGTTATACCCAATATCCGATAATTGAAGATACTGTTTAAATTTTTTTTTTTTATTTGTTAACTTTTATTTTTGGTTTCTGTTATTCATATTGTTTAATATTAGTCTATTTGTTAACTAATTTTCGAATTCCAATATGGGTATAAATAAACTGATTTACATGCCGTGCCCAAGCCTCCCACACGGTTTGTCCGAGCCTCCCTACCATAGGGATCATTGGGCACTTTTGACTTCGCGTATAAAATATCTCGTAATTTTGAGACAGATTGTAATTTTTAAGAAAGCTCTTTAATTATGTCTGGCCAAATGTGTGGTGCAACAAAAAATGCCAATATAATTTGATTATCTATAAAATCTGATTTTTTACGCAATAAATAGTGAAAAAGTGCTCGTCCCTCCCCTACTTCCCCTACCGAATAATCAGTTTTAATATTTCGATAATTTGTACTCCCAAACATTTGGGGTAGGTTTTTAGTAGTGTCCGACCGAAAGTTCGGTTTCGGTTTCGACCGACTTTCGGCCAAAAATCGGGTTTCGGCGGAAGTTTCGGTTTCCTTTTGCCGAAACCGAAACTGTTATAGTACTAATTTAGACTCGTGGTTAACTTTGTTGAGAGTGTAATAGTACATACATACCTACATATATTTATACCAAGTCTAAGGGGTAGGCAGAGAAAATAGAGCGCCATTAGGCACGATTCTTACATCCCTTACTTCTTTGACTTTCAATCAACATTGACATACATGTTCGCCGGTTTTTAAGACTCCTGGCATCACCTTTCTTAAGGACTCGATGAGGGCGACCACATACTTTCCATCCTTCCGCTTCTATACTGTACATCTGCTTAGTCAATCTTGCATAAATCATTCTTTCTACGTATCCAAACCATCGGAGTAGACGCTTCCCTTATTTTTACCCCGACACTCCTCCAATTCCAATCCTCTTTTAAACCTTCCTTCCTTAAAACCTTTTTATTTCGACGCGATCGATGAAACTCATGCCGCATCTTTGCGCAGCATTTCGACTGCTTTATCATTATTTTCATGCACCCTCTACCATGCCCAACACTCGCTTTGATAAGTTAATGTTGGGATCAGTATCGTACTGTTAGCGAGCTGGGTTTTGTTGCTCAGATTGTTTGCTCCCAGGTATCCAACGCTCTTTTAACGCTCTTTTAAAATTTTACTGTGCTTTCTACATTTCCGGTATAACAGTAATTTAAGTAAATATTATTATGAGATGAGATGAATGTAGACAGAAAAGTGGCGCTAGAAAACAGCGTAAATGGAGAGTTGGGCAGATTCCTGGGCGCAAAGAATGTTAGCAGAAAAGCTCAGCTAGCTATTTATAATGCGGTACTAATCCCAACGGCAACTTATGGAAGCGAGAGTTGGGTATGGCAGAGTGTGCATGAAAGTAGAATAAACGCGGTCGAAATGAGGCACTGCGCAAAATAGAAGGAGCGAGCCGCGCTGACCGCGTCGAAAACAAGGTTTTAAGGAAGGGAGTCGGATTGAATGAGACTGTCGCTGTAAAAGTAAGAAAGGGCATGCTCCGACAGTTCGGACGTGTAGAAAGAATGGATGATGCAGTAGTGACTAAGCATCTGCTTGTATATCTATACAATGCAAAAGCGGATCGATGTAGGAATCGAGAACGCCCAAGACCCACATTCCATGACCAAATAGAATGTGTTTTGGAGGAAGGTTCAGGGTTTATCCTGCGATATTAGGAGCCTCAAAAATCGACGCGCATATATGAATAGAGCTATGAAAGTCAACGAAGCGGGTGAGGTGTGTAAGAATCGTCCCTTTTGGCGCTTTGTTCTCTCTACCTACCCGCAAGGGATTTGGCGTGAAGTTATGTATGTATGTAGATGAGTGGTAGAGCCACGCAGTTCGCTGCATGAATAGACCGGCTCGACCGGTTACGGCTACGACCTCTGAGAATATCAGCGTGAAGTGGCTCAGGCCGCGGTTTGCTCGGTGAGGGCAGGATCTCGAGGCTCAAAGCCTAACCCTCTCCCCTCCTCATTCCTCTTCCAACTCCTTTCCTATCCCACCAACGAAAACATTCCGAAGGATTACGTCAGGCAGGCGGACGGTCATAAAACCGCAGCCAAATCTTTTGACAGCATGGATATTACTATGAGATGACATACTGTGCCGACTCCAATTACTATTGAATACATTGTTTTGTATTTATTCTGATAAGAATCGTCAATCTCTTTTGAGATACTGCTTATCTAAAAATAATCCTGTCCTTTTCTCACTTTAAGTGGAGTCGGCACAGTATGTCATCTCATAGAAATATCCATGCTGTCTGTGCTAGCTGAGCTTTTCTGCTAACATTCTTTGCGCCCAGGAATCTGCCCAACTCTCCATTTACGGTGTTTTCTAACGCCACTTTTCTGTCTACATTCATCTCATCTCATAATAATATTTACTTAAATTACTGTTATACCGGAAATGTAGAAAGCACAGTAAAATTTTAAAAGAGCGTTGGATACCTGGAAGCAAACAATCTGAGCAACAAAACCCAGCTCGCTAACAGTACGATACTGATCCCAACATTAACTTATGAAAGCGAGTGTTGGGCATGGTAGAGGGTGCATGAAAATAATGATAAAGCAGTCGAAATGCTGCGCAAAATTTGCGGCATGAGTTTCATCGATCGCGTCGAAATAAAAAGGTTTTAAGGAAGGAAGGTTTAAAAGAGGATTGGAATTGGAGGAGTGTCGGGGTAAAAATAAAGGAAGTGTCTACTCCGATGGTTTGGATACGTAGAAATAATGATTTATGCAAGATTGACTAAGCAGATGTACAGTATAGAAGCGGAAGGATGGAAAGTATGTGGTCGCCCTCATCGAGTCCTTAAGAAAGGTGATGCCAGGAGTCTTAAAAACCGGCGAACATGTGTGACAATGTTGATTGAAAGTCAAAGAAGTAAGGGATGTAAGAATCGTGCCTAATGGCGCTCTATTTTCTCTGCCTACCCCTTAGACTCGGTATAAAGATATGTAGGTATGTATGTACTATTACACTCTCAACAAAGTTAACCACGAGTCTAAATTAGTACTATAATAGTTTCGGTTTCGGCAAAAGTTTCAGCCAAATTTGGCCGAAACTGAAACTTCCGCCGAAACACGATTTTTGGCCGAAAGTCGGCCGAAACCGAACTTTCGGTCGGACACTACTAAAAACCTACCCCAAATGTTTGGGAGTACAAATTATCGAAATATTAAAACTGATTATTCGGTAGGGGAAGTAGGGGAGGGACGGGTACTTTTTCACTATTTATTGCGTAAAAAATCAGATTTTATAGATAATCAAATTATATTGGCATTTTTGTTGCACCACACATTTGGCCAGATATAATTAAAGAGCTTTCTTAAAAATTACAATCTGTCTCAAAATTACGCGATATTTTATAAGCGAAGTCAAAAGTGCCCAATGCTCCCTATGGTAGGGAGGCTCGCACATACCGTGTGGGAGGCTTGGGCACGGCATGTAAATCAGTTTATTTATACCCATATTGGAATTCGAAAATTAGTTAACAAATAGACTAATATTAAACAATATGAATAACAGAAACCAAAAATAAAAGTTAACAAATAAAAAAAAAACATTTTAAACAGTAAAAAACATTTTAAACAGTATCAGTAGTATATAATTTAATAATTTCGTCAATCTTTATTTTGAAATATTTTTTTATTTTCTTTTTAAATTAAAATCTTTAGAATCAATTATTTTTTCTTTTCATTTTTTGGGTGATCATGAATCATACTGTTAATACACGTACAGAAGAATTATATTACATATAGTATATAATAAAAAACAAATGTGTTTTGTAGTATTGTGCCCGATATGGCAATAGGTTCGCCAGCTATTCCATTTAGGACGTAAACACAACGGTGAGACGAGGCTCATCAGCCGCTGCCTACACCTTCGGGTAAAAAGAGGCGTGAAGTTATGTTATGTTTGTGTTTAGTATCATGCCAACAGAGCTTGACATTAATGATGTGAAAAACATTGTAATATGTAAAAAAATTACAATATTTACACGATGCCTGCGAATTATCATTCCAACTCTTGATAACATTGACTCGGACAAATCCCTGATACCTACTTACATATTAACCTTCCCGTAATACTAAGTAAACACTGATAATGCTTTGGCTACATTAGCGGGCTATGGCGAATATTCGTGTTAGCGCGATGAATGTGCCTGGGTTCATCGTGTTATCGTGTAGTATTGGGGCAAAGACGATTGTCGTCGCGACAATATTAGCTTATACTCGTTCCAACCATTTATTTTACTTTTGACACATGCTTTAGGACGTAACTGTTTCATTTACGCAATTATTAACTTTGAAACGAGTGAACAGAGAAATATATAAACTGCCCAATAATATTTATAAATCTTAATTATTACCCACTAAATACATTAATATGCCGTAAATAGCTCTATTTATAAAATTTATGTGAATATTCATTTCCGTTATAAAAAAAGTTACGTTCTATCGCATCTAGTGACAGGATCAAAAGTATTCGGTGCAAACTAATGAATCGCAAATAATCGATTACACTTATTTGCAGTTAAGTCAGCTGACAACTGAGTTTTGAATTGTTGTAATAGACAACACGTTAAAATTGTATCAAGAAGATATGGAAATCTTCATATCATACCTATAACATGAAATAAAACAACCAAAATAGGTATTTTAATATTATTTTATTATAACGAATCGTCGGATTCTTCATACGAACTCGAATCGTCGCTTGAATCATCTGCAGTGTTTATTATTAACTCTTGTATAGGTATGTTGTCAAATTCAATTTCCCGATCCCAATCAGAGAATATTGTATTTTTTGTCTTGTTGACGACACTCGCCCAGTTTTCAGGCGTCACATTAGCACATGCGTTTTTTAAAAGTTCTAGCATTTTATTTGCTGTGAAAGGAGGAGTTGTATTGTTTCTTGCGGCGTGTCCTTTGACTTGTGCCCAGATCATTTCAATTGGATTATATTGACAGTGGTACGGAGGAATTCTGATTACAACATGCCCATATTCTGCTGCCATTTCGTCGATGACATATCGTTTTGGCTGCTTTTTACTTTTTAAAATTTTAAGTAACTCTACTTTTAGTAGGGATTCGTCCACATCTTCCCCATTATCACGAAGCCAGTTTATAATCTCGTGTTTTTTGTTGGCCGTTGTTGGCATTTTATTAATTTGGCGAGAGTGATAGGGTGCATTATCAATAAATATTGTTGATGGCTCTTCAAGTGATGTAAGCATTTCTCTGAACCACTTTTCATACACGTCCGCATTCATCTCCTCATGATAGTCTCCTGTTTTTTTTGATTTGAACGCTAACAGAGCGTCTGGTACAAATCCCTTTGTAGTTCCCGCATGGCAAATGATGAGGCGTTCACCTTTCCCCATTGGCACTGCAGAAGTAGAAGCAGCAGTATCGTCAGTCCAACCTTTTGATATGGAATGATTGGCATTGAGCCAAGTTTCATCTGTGAAAACGAAATTCGACCAGTCTTCTATTTTCTTCGCTTGCCTTAAAATTTCACAGCGAGACAAGGCTATATCACGACGTTCCATTAAAATTTTTCTTTTGTCGGATTTCTTATACAAGAACCCGATTTGGTGCAGCACCTTTGACAAAGAAGATTTTTGACCACGAAACAAGCCACAATTTCGTAGAGACGCTACTAATTTTTTCAAAGTAGGAATCTCCTTTCTTGTATAATAATTGTATATATGACGACGAATAGCATCAGTATCAAAACTGTCAATTGCTGTCACTTTACGGGGCTGACGTTTTTTCTTAGGCGTAGATAGCTTGTTCTGTTCAATACCACTACTACCATAGGCTTCTTTAGTGATTTTCGCCACCGTTGGAGCACTAATACCTAATGCTGCTGCAACACGGTCTCTAACTTGCGTTACTGGTATAAGGAATCCGCCATTGCGGCTTTCCTTTTCAAAAAATTCACGAAGCCGCAGCACTAACTCTCTGGATTGTCCTTTAAGCACCATACCTTTCGGCATTTTGCAAGTAAAAATCTTACTGGGAGGAACGATACGTTCAACTCAACCAAAGTAAGAACAATGAAATCAATACGGTGGAATATAAATACTCAACACAGCGTATGAAAAATATGAAAAAGCACTCAGCGAACAGAAATGTGACTAGCACGAGAGTCTTGTTGCGAGTGAGAGACAACACAACAAAATGGCGTCGCCAGCGCGTCGTTCAGTGTTGCCAACTCAGATTAAAAAAAAAGGGGTAGGAGTTTGGAGCAGCGGACCCCGCTTAATAGAAAAAATGCTTCATAAGGTAGTTAGTTTTTATTTTGCAAAGTTCAAAGTATAATATTTTGGGAGGACTGAATTAGTTAGTGGGTATGCAAAAATTATTGTGCCCAAATAACAAATATATTTACAGAAGTGAAGTTTTTAAGTAATATGAAATATGTATTTAAGCAAAAACTAAAATATCCGTGTTAAATCGATTAGAAATTCTTCCTGACTAAAATCGATTATTACAAAACATTGTATCCGTAATACATTAGTACAACACTAATTGATCAGAATTCGACCTGTCAAAAGTAAAATAAATGGTTGGAACGAGTATAGCTGGCTACATCTACTCCCTACGGCAATTCAGTGTCGTCCAGACTTTGAAGCGAGACGGACGTGCATATAATTTTTTACACTATGGAATGGAGTAACTAAATACGTGTTAGAATGCACTAAATTTTATGAAACTAAGAGTTATATGGAATCCTAGTGACCTCGACCATAAAAAGATACACTTTGTACACGATGCGTGGCTTCGAATTAAAGATAGCATATTTTTAATTCAAATCCACGCATCGTGGGCAACTGATGGCCCTACCATAATACAAGAAATGAAGAAGAAAAAAGATTCATTGATGGCATACTACAGATCCCATCTCAATAAACTGAACAACCCAATCCGGCACGATACATCGCGTCAACTCGACACGAATATTCGCCCGCCTTAATGTAGACAAGAACATCGCCTATACCCCGTACACGATGTTTTTGTCGCGCCAACACGATACGAATCTTCGCCCGCTAATGTAGCCCAAGCATAAGAAGTAATTTTACTAATAATTTAATAATACTTAAGTAAATAAAAAAAATTGTCTGCCTATCCGCTTTTTCTCCTCAAAGATTTAAAAACTAAATGAAGACATTATTCCACTTCGTTTTTTTTTACTTGTACTTAATATTCAACTCTAATACACCACATTACATAACACCAATTGTGATTTATTTGGTTAACATCACACCCATTATACCCGATGGAGTAGGCGGCGGCCATTTATAACATAGCGGAGTCTGAGGTCGTACATTTTGTCAGTTATACCTTTCAGTTTCATAATTTATGTATAAAACTATAAATAGCAACTACTCTCATCCCCTCCCCCTCTTGCCCTCCCTTACACGTTCCACCCAGTGATGCTCTTGAGAAACACACTTAAACTTGTATTACAAGAAAAATATATTTATTTAAAGTAAGAATTAAATAGCAATAGATAATAGCAGTAAGTAACTGCTATTATCTACATATTATACAGTGATGAACGGCTAATTAGAAACACTACAAACGGTCCTTGACATGGTGTAAGAAACTTCAACGCTATCCTTTTTAATTTGAAATTAAACAATAAATAAAATAATATAAATCTCACTAAACAAGTGCAGTTTTAATAATGCACCACGGAAAAACATGTCGGTCAGTTTTAAGGTAACCACAATGGACAACTAAATAGATACAATAACATAAAAGTATAATAACAGTCATGACGATTCGGCATATCAGTCGTGACGAGATGTGTCTCAAGTCATAATGCGAAAAAACTGCTTTTTTAATCGGAGCG
The DNA here is from genome assembly GCA_905147225.2 of Euproctis similis. Taxonomy (NCBI): domain Eukaryota; kingdom Metazoa; phylum Arthropoda; class Insecta; order Lepidoptera; family Erebidae; genus Euproctis; species Euproctis similis. Next base: position 10,521,352 of record LR990107.1, read on the forward strand.
GTGTAACTAAAAGGACCCGTTTATAACGGGTCCTTTTAGTTACACGAACGACTTACGTATGTTCTCTGGGAGCGATCTTTCTGCGCCCAGTCTTTTTAAAAACCTATATAACAAGTCACGTGTTTTGTATTGCATTATTAAAACTGTATGTCCATCACTTTAGATCATCATTCTAATAATCAAGTCTGCAGAGCATTATTTTGAGAAACAAACTCTTACACTTGACTTTGCCTTCTTTTTACGCAGAGAAATGCCTTTACGCATACCCTGCCGGCGTCGACGGGATTGACATCAACGACGCCGACGTCGGCAGGATTATGTGGGACTCACCAGCACCTGGTACCGTGCTGCCGAAATACCCACTAATCCTCTGCGGCGCACTTCTCAGTCTTATGCCGGCCATACACGCTACGGTCTACCGGAAAGGTCCACCTGTGCAGATATGCCTGCGCAGGTAGACCGGAATGTGTGTGGGAATAGACCTGTGCAGTTTTTTTGAACCTGCGCAGGCAACCGGCGCAAGATCGAAAATCGATTTTTTCGAGTGACCTGCGCAGGCATACCTGCACAGGTGGACCTTTCCGGTAGACCGTAGCGTGTATGGCCGGCATTAGTCGGGGCGCCAGGGGCTCGCGATAAGCAGTCTACGCCTGAGCACTTGACTTTGCCTGCTCTAACTCTCTATTTCAGTATAAATTTATAGTGGAATAATACGTTTTATACATATTTTGTATCACACTTTTATCCAGTTTCGATTTTCGTAGAGGAAATTTACTGTTTAAACTGTACAGCTAATAAATACGGCAATTTTTTATTGGAAGGGGGGAGCCAATTGCGAAATGGAAAAAAAACCTTATTGAATATATTTATTCCTCGAATTGCTCAATTGAATCTTTACAGTGAATTTACATCCAAGTATATATTTTTTATACTGAATATCGGAAGAACGGGAATAAAAAATTAGTAAAGCTGGAAGACGCTAACTAATTAGAAGACTCTTTAACTAGAAGGTTTCTTTTATGTATTCTACTGGCCATCGTGTGACCTCGTTTCACCTGATGGTAAATGGCGATGAGGCCGTTGATGGTAAACTGACGCACTGAACTGTTAGGAGCCAATTCATTTCACTTTTAAAGATAATTACATTATATTAATCGGGGAAATCCGACGCAGGTAATTTGCCCCATTCACCAGTTGTCAGGATGTAATGAAGTAAGATCCAAATCGCTTGGTTTTTCAACGTATAGTAACATAGTCGCGACTTGGTCTACTTAGAATTTAGTATGACAAAATATACTACTCTGTGTAAAACGTATCGGGAATATGTCAATAAAGAGACCCGCGTAAAAGAGGTCGTTCTAATTTTTTTACTGCATGTTGGTAGCACTGTACTGATTTAGCGCGCAAAATTTGAACGGGATCTGTCATTTAATTTGTTTTAAACTAAACTTTTTGTTGGTCATAGTTTTGAGTCCTCGGCGATTTTTACAATGGAAAATATTGTTGAACAAAGAGTGTGCCTTAAATTTTGTGTTTCGAATGATATTTCATGTGGTGAGTCACTAAAAATGTTGCGAAATACCTACGGCGAATCATGTATATCGAAAACAAGGGCTTATGAATGGTATAAGGCTTTTAAAGAAGGCCGAGAAGTAGTAGTAGACTTGCCTCGTTCTGGTAGACCTTCAACCGCTACGACCAAAGAAAACATCGACAGAATCAAGAAGCTAGTGCTCGAAAATCGACGTATGAGTCTGAGAGAGTTGGCTAGTGAGGTGAACATATCTTTTAAGTCCGTCCACAATATTCTCATTGACATTTTAGGCATGAAACGCGTCGCCGCTCGACTAGTTCCAAAAGAGCTCAATTTTGTTCAAAAAGGGCAGCGAAAGCATGTCGCTGAAGACATGGTTTCCCGAGCTTCTACGGATCCGACCTATATGAAACTTATAATAACTGGCGACGAGACATGGGTTCATGAGTATGACATGCAAACAAGCCAACAGTCTTCAGAATGGCGTCTCGAAAACGAGCCGAAACCCAAAAAACCGCGGCAAAGTCGCACCAAAATCAAGGTGATGCTGACAGTTTTTTTTGACTACCGTGGTGTGGTTCACTCCGAATTCCTTCCAGAGGGAGAAACAGTGAATAAAGAATATTCTTTAGGCGTCATGAAGCGTTTGCGTGAGAGTATCCGCCGAAAACGTCCAGATTTGTGGCGACACAACTCATGGATGCTGCACTATGATAATGCACCATCACACACAGCCATTATAGTGAAAGAGTTTTTAGCGAAAAATTCAACAAACGTTCTCGACCAAGCACCCTATTCACCTGATATGGCTCCGTCTGACTTTTTTTTATTTCCCAAGTTAAAATTACCACTTCGAGGAAAACGTTTTGAGTCAATAGAAGCCATAAAAGAAAATTCGCTGAATGAGCTAAAGGCCATACCGCAAATAGCCTATGAAAAATGTATGGAAGACTGGGTGAAGCAGTGGAGATATTGTATTGCAAGCGATGGGGCCTACTTTGAAGGCGATATAATAAATTTAGATGACTAATTTGTATTTTTTGTTTTATTGACAAATTCCCGATACTTAGTACACAGAAGGTACACCAACGATTCGTGAAAGTCAGTCACGTCAAAATCGATAGCCGTTTTAGAGATCTGAAGAGCAAGCAGCCTGACAAATATTGTAAAACTAAATATTTTAATGGAAACAAGTGATGTTCATATTGCTTAGAGACACTTCAATTCTATTTATTTGTAAAGGTTAAAATTCATTCTTTGTCAAGTGGAATCATAACTGTAATGTTCATTTAATGCATGTGTTTGTCGAAATTAATTTTGACTTAGTTTGGAATATCATAACGTGGTCAGTGGTCACGTGTTGACTGTAGGTTGAACCATCTATAATATTATTATTTCGTTATCAGAGTATTATATTCTTTCCCTATTCCCATTATTTGGGGTAAGCAGAGCAGGTTTTCTTCTCCACACTTCCCTATCATTTGCTTCTTCGACACCAGCACCCTACCTAATGTAGAAGTTATGTTACCGGTGAAGTTATGTTGTTGTTTTTTTTTTTATGGGATAGGAGGGCAAACGAGCAGGCGTGTCACCTGATGGTAAGCAACCAACGCCGCCCATGGACACCAGCAACACATATAGTGTTACTATTGCGTTGCCGAACTTTAAGGGATAGGGGATAGGAAAGGATGGGGAAGGGGGGTGGGCCTCCGGGTACCTCTCTCACCGAACGAAACGCGGCATGAGCCACTTTACGTCGGTCTTCTGAGAGGTCGTGGTATTTCACCGGTCGAGCCGGCCCATTCATACAGCGAACTGCTTGGCTCTACCACTGTATGTATGTTGTTATGTTCTTTTTAAATTTCATGAAAAATATATATTTCTTTGTGATATTCTTAAGAAGTTTTATACTTCTTATACTGGCACATCTGTTACATCCATAGATACGTGAACACTACCCGGATACCGTTAAATATTTTAATGGCTTCATTGATATGCAAACCGTAAATAGTATTAAGCGTGCTTTTAAAAAACTAAAATATAATCATAACGAGATTAATTATTAAATATATGAAGGACAGATGTATCTTCAGACGGTAATTGTATTATTATATGTATGATGCATGACTGATTTTCTAATTAAAAATAATGTCTTACGACATCGCTTAAACAAAACAAAAAAACAAAAAGAAAAAACGAAGCGCTAATCTTCACTGTTTGTGTAATATATCTTAAAAAAACACTAACGTGGTGTATAATAGTGTATTTATTTATTTTGTGACAACAATGAGTACTAGAATTGATGGACAGGCTGGCACATTTTGTATGCGTTAATTGTGTGCAATGAATGAATTGCGTGTGTGAACAGTGGTAGAGCCAAGCAGTTCGCTGCATGAATGGGCCGGCTCGACCGGTGAAATACCACGACCGCTCAGAAGATCGACGTAAAGTGGCTCATGCCGCATTTCGTTCGGTGAGAGAGGCACCCGGAGGCTCACCTCCCTTCCCCACCTTACTCCCTTAAAGGTCGGCAACGCAACTGTAACACTATGTGTTGCAGGTGTCCATGGGCGGCGCTGGTCACTTACCATCAGGTGACACGCATGCTCGTTTGCCCTCCTACCCAATAAAATAAATAATATCGGTCTTATTATATTAATCTAATTTTAAATCTCGGTGGTCTAAAGTTCTACCAGCCCGACTCTTAATCAACTTGGGTTCGATTCCGGGCTCACACCAATGACTTCTCGGAACTCTTTTCGGAAGTTTATGTGTGATAAATATCGACGAATAGCAACATTGTGCCCAATTTATAGCAATAAGTTCCGCAAGGTTTCCGCCTTTGGGACGTGATAATTCGTCGAGTTTTAATGGCCGCTGCCTACATCATCGGTTAAAAAGGGGTGAAGTTATAACTATTGACGAAAAGTGCGCTTTAGTATCACACATACATGTACGATTAAAGTCCTTGCTATTAATATGACAAGGTCAATATCACTTTTAATTGTGACCCCGGAATTCCTTCATTCGGACGTAAAACAGATTTTTAGTTACATTATGAAGACTTTTTCTAACGTATAGAAATGGGATGGTTGAATTGATTTTATATGTGGAAAAGAGATATATATATATATATTCTCGTTTCCAGCTAACTCACAAGATAAAAGTATTTGTTTCCAGTTGTTTTGAAACAAAGCAATATTTCAGAGTGTATTTTGTAGTGTCCGACCGAAGCTTCGGCTTCGGCTTCGGCCACCTTCGGCCAAAAATCCATCTTCCGCCGAAGGTCCGTAAACAGTCGGAATTAAACGAACTGTTACGAAAGAGTGAGTGACTGACGGACCGGACTGCACTTAGTTCAGTGCGTATACCTTTATGACTGAGAAAAAAGCGGCATGAGCCACTTTACGCCGATATTCTTTTTTAGCTGTGGATAATATTGAAGAAAATTATTAAATTACTAATAGTTTATAGTGGAGTGTGGAGATAGCCGATTAAGCGACTTCGGCTTCGGCCAAAAATAGACCTTCGGTCGGACACTAGTATTTTGATGGTTTCAGTTCAATATAAAAGTCGCTTAAGTAAGAACCGATTGAGACCAATAGTAATAAATAAGAAATAGGGTCTTATATTGTACGGATAAAGCTTTTTCAATTTAAAGTATTAAATACATACAGTGGTAGAGCCAAGCAGTTCGCTGCTAGAATGGGCCGGCTCGACCGGTGAAATACCACGACCTCTCAGAAGACCGACGTAAAGTGGCTCATGCCGCGTTTCGTTCGGTGAGAGAGGTACCTGGAGGCCCACCCCCCTTCCTCATCCTTTCCTATCCCCTATCCCTTAAAGGTCGGCAACGCAACAGTGACACTATATGTGTTGCTGGTGTCCATGGGCGGCGTTTGTTGCTTACCATCAGGTGACACGCCTGCTCGTTTGCCCTCCTATCCCATAAAAAAAAATATTGAGATAAAGTTTATTTATTTATAAACATATCATAACTTCACGCCTTATTTTATCCGAAGGTGTAGGCAGCGGCTGTTAAGCCTCGTGTAGCCGTTATGTTTACGTCCCAAATGGAATAGGTGGCGAAGCTACGGCCATTCCGGGCACAAAGTTTTCAGTCATCGATATTAATCACACACATAATTTCCGAAAACAATTTCGAAAAGTCATTGGTGTGAGCCATTGTCAGGAATCGAACTCGGACCTCTGGATCAGAAGCCGTGTGCTCGACCACTGGGCCACCGAGACTATAAATAAATAATATATTAAATAGCTATAAATAAATACGTCCGAATGGTATTTATAAAATAAAAACATAAAATAAAAAGTAGTTTCTTTGATCCGTCTGTAAAAAGTCTGTAATCTTAGACAGTACAAAATGCGTTTTTTACTCGTTTATTGAGGAAGTTAGTGTCAAACCAAGGGCGTGGAGTGGTAATAGTAATCATATAATGAGTAGTGTTTCTTGGAGGCAATGCACACAGCGCCACCTAGTTCTAATACTAACAACTAAAGCTGTTGTATTATTTTATGGAAAACGGCAAGTAAATTTACTTAGTGAATATATTGTTCATGTTTTGTTTATTGCATACTATAGTTGACCAAGCGAAGTTTGTTTCACCTCAAAGGAAATAAAAATTGTCATTGTGCGTTATCCCTAAGAGATAGACATACACCGTCGTGGACATTTTTGTAGACCATTTGAAGGTGTATAATAATGTAGTATTCCCATATATCCCTTCCAGCTGCATTAAGGAAAATAAAAGAAACCGAAAAAACAAAAGAAATTGATAAACTTTATATCTGTACCTTAAATTGTTTAACTCTCAGAACTCATGAGAGACTCACTGAACTAGAGTTAGCTCTTTCAAAAATAAAGTGGGACATATTAGGTCTAAGCGAAATTAGAAGACTGGGAGAAAATATTGAAGACCATAATGACTATATTCTTTACTATAAAGGTGAAACAAAAGGAAGTTATGGCGTTGGCTTCATGGTTAAAAAACATTTAAAAGCTAACATAGACGAATTTAAGGGCATATCAGAAAGAATAGCTGTTCTAAATCTGACAGTGCAAGGTTACAAAAATAAATGGTCGCTAATCCAAGTATATGCTCCAACTGAACAACATGATGAATACGCCAAAGATCAGTTTTATGAGCAGTTGACATTAGTATTGAACGAAACTCATAAAAATATCATTGTTATGGGAGATTTCAATGGTAGAATTGGAATACAACAACCAGGGGAAGAAAAAGTAATAGGCAAATTTGGTTGTGGCAGCAGAAGCAAAAACGGAGTAAGGATGATCAATATGGCATTTGAAAATAAACTTGCGTTCTTAAACAGCTTCTTTAAAAAACACCCAAAGAAGAAATGGACCTGGATATCTCCTGATGGGTCACATAGAAATGAAATAGACTACATTACTTCTAATAACAGAAAAGCATTTCAAGATATAAATATTCTCAGTCAACTCAATTTTAATACAAACCACCGCTTAGTTAGAGTAGTACTCAATACAAAAGACCTAAAATTAAGTAGAAAAAAATTCAATGCCACAAGTATTACAAATAATAAACATTATCTGGCTAAGATAGGGATACCTAGTACGGAAGAAGAATATGATAGAAACATAAGTAAAATATTTAAAAATCTATCGAATATTTCTTCACACCTTCACACCAGCCCCACAGAAAATGAAACTAAAAAACTAATAGATGAAAGAAGAAAACTTTTGAATTTAGGAAAGAACAAACAAAATCTGAAGGCTATATCAGTAATAAGTAAGAAAATAAGCAATAGCCTTAAAAGGGACAGGATAAAAAGAAGAACAAAGCTACTGAGCTATCATATAGAAAGGACAGGTGGAGTCAAAAAAGCTTTAAAACAATTAGTAGAGTCAAGAAATTGGATACCAAAAATAAAAAATAAACAGGAAAATCTGGTGACGTCACGAAGAGGTATTCTAGAAACTGCAACTAAGTTTTATAGAGACCTCTATGCGCCTGATAATGATATCCCGAATCTAAATATAAACTTCGAAGATAATGATGAAGGCAATGAAGACATACCAATATTTTTAACCTCTGAATTAGAAACTGCTATCAACAGCCAAAAAACGAACAAAGCATCGGGACCAGACTACATAACGAATGAAATGATTAAGATGTCAATAACTATACCAGACAATTTATATAGACTATTGGAAATATACAACTCTGCTCTAACAACAGAAATTATACCGTCACAATGGAAGAAAAGTGTAATTATACTATTGCATAAAAAGGGTGATAGGAACGTGATCGAAAACTACAGGCCTATAAGTCTCACATCCAATATCTACAAGATATTTTCTAAACTCATATTAAATAGAATAACAGGAATACTAGATGAGCAACAGCCCATGGAACAAGCTGGTTTTAGAACAGGTTTCTCCACAGTTGATCATTTGCATGTTATAAAACAGGTAATAGAAAAATGCCAGGAATACGGCAAATGTTTATACATAGCGTTTATTGACTATAGCAAGGCATTCGATTCAGTGAAACACGAATCACTTTGGAAGGCTCTAATAGAACAAGGACTGCCAAAAAAGTACATACGCATAATTAGGAATGTCTATATCAATAGTATAGCGAAAATAAAATTAGAAACCACCGGCGAAGAATTTCAAATAGCTAGAGGAGTAAGACAGGGAGATCCACTGTCTCCAAAACTTTTCGCTGCCTTATTGGAAAGTGTATTCAGGAACCTAGAGTGGGACAAGTTTGGTATCAGTATTAATGGTAGACACCTCAATCATTTAAGATTTGCTGATGACTTAGTACTACTATCTGAAGATGCAAATACGTTACAGATTATGTTGAAACAGCTGACTGATGCAAGTAGAATGGTTGGACTAGGTCTCAATAAATCAAAAACGAAAGTAATGACGAACAGAGAACCAATACCCATAATGATAGAAGGAAAAATTATAGAATATGTGAATAGCTACACATACCTGGGACAGTTAATATCGTTTAAAGATCAGATGGAAACGGAAATAGAAAGAAGAGTGGCCAATGCGTGGAAGCGGTATTGGTCCCTAAAAGAAATCTTAAAGAGTAAATACTTTCCAATGACTGCTAAAAGAAAAGTGTTTAACTCATGTGTCCTACCATGTCTTTCATATGGCTGTCAAACATGGGCGCTAGCCCAGAAACATCTTCTGAAACTAAGAACATGCCAAAGAGCAATGGAGAGAAGTATGTTTGGCGTCACACTGAAAGACAAAAAAAGAGCGGAAGATATTAGATCCCACACAAAGGTAGAAGATGTAATTACAAAGGTTAAACAATTAAAATGGCGATGGACAGGTCACATGATAAGGGAAAGCAGATCGAAATGGACACAAATTATTACAGAATGGCAACCAAGTGACGGAAAGAGAAAAAGAGGGAGACAGGTTACAAGATGGACGGATGATATTAAGAAGGTAGGAGGGATATTCTGGTCAAGACAAGCTACGAACCGTAGCAAATGGCAGCAGCTGGAAGAGGCCTATGTGTCACGGGACACGCTGACTACTAAACCGTGTAATCCGATGTGTTAGATTAGGATTTTATATAATATAAAACTATGTATTTTTTTCGAGTCAGCAATAAAGGCTAATAATAATAATAATAATAATAATAATGTAGTATACATTGTTTTGATTTATCACTTAGGGTAGTTAGGATTTAGCCAGCGTTTGCAATTAAAGTGCTAAACCTTACAAATTATCGCTTTTTATTGGCTTGCTACATTGTACACGAATTATACCTATAAACCACCCAGTTGACCCCCTCTATCTATTACAAAAACACATCAAAATCCGCTGTGTAGTTTAAAGATCGAAGCATTTTAGGGGACAGACAGCGGAAAGCGACTTTGTTTTATACTATACTGTACTTGATGTATATTAATTATAATAATAGGAAATTTAGTACATATAGTATTTTTTTCTAAAGGTAAATTCAGACGTCATATAGTCCATAAGTCCCATCTAGGTCCCCTTGGTATACCCGCAAATATTTGCAGTGTCTAGCAGTAAAAAAATGTCCATTAAATTTTGACAATTCTAGATTATTTCATTTATAGAAAATTATTTAATATACGCCATCTAGACATATACGTCCGAAGCCATACCTGTTACGGCTTAGCCTATATTGTCTTATAAAATAGTCAGTACGTTTACATTAGTAGTATGGTAAGTTAAAACAATATTCTGTAGAAAACATCACCGAATTCCTGACCAGGTCCCATCATTTGGGCTTGGGGTCGACACGACAGGTTTTCTTTTTCCACACTTCCCTATCATACCCCTGTACCACATTAACCCCCTCCTAATTGTATTTTAACAGTGGTAGACCCACGCAGTTCGCTACATTAATGGGCCTGCTCGACCGGGGAAATACCACTACCTCTCAGAATATCGACGTAAACTTGCCGACTTGCCGCGTTTCGCTCGATGAGAGAGTTATCCGGAGGTCCAACGCTTTTCCCCATCCCACTTCCGAACGCTTCCATATCCCATTATGAGGGCCGGCAACGCAGCTGTAACACTATTTGTGTTCAGGTGTCCATGTGCCGCGTTTGTTGCTCACCATCAGGCCTGCTCGTTTGCCTAAAAAAAAAACAACTTTTGTAAATATGTATATAAGTTACTCTCGGTGGTCCAGTGGTCAAGCACCCCGCTTCTGAATCCAGAGGTCGCGGGTTCGAATCCTCACATTGGCTCACACCAATGACTTTTCAAAATTAATTGCGTTTTTATGCCTGATAAATATGGATGACTAAAAAACTTTGTGCCCGGTGTGGCAATAGGTTAGCCACACATTCCATTTTCCACCTTCGGTTAGAAAAAGGCGTAAAGTTATGTTATGTTTATGTGATATATATATAAGTTTGTGAACACTCGAGTGTCCATTGAACAATATTTGCCTTTAGTGATAACGTCAGTGACAGCCTTCCGGCAGATACTCGCCGTTGTCTCCGACTACATCCGTGGAACAAGAAAAACGTTGAGGCATTCGCCATCCTCGATATAGTTCCCACTGGTGTTATGATTGACACACCCTTGCGGTAGGACGTTTTGTAAAATACATTACGTATGTACATAATCAAAGTTTCCTTTCCTCGTGGAAATCTTGTATAAACATAACATAGCTTCACGCCTTTTGTTACCCGAAGGTGTAGGCAGCGGCTGTTAAGCCTCGTCTCGCCGTTATGTTTACGTCCCAAATGGTATAGGTGGCGAACCTATTGCCATACCGGGCGCAAAGTTTTTCAGTCATCGATATTTATCACACATAACTTCCGAAAACAATTTCGAAAAGTCATTGGTGTGAGCCAGTATCAGGAATCGAACCATAATCAATGAAATCTGAATTAATGAATAATAATTATCATGGCAAAAAGAAAGGTGAAAGGGGGTCGGGCCTCCGGATACCTCTCTCACCGAACGAAACGCAGCACAAGCTACTTCACGCCGATATTCCGAGAGGTCTTGGTATTTCAGCGGTCTAGCCGGCCCATTCATGCAGCGAACTGCAAGTCTCTACCACTGTTAAATCGTTCATATATCATATCATCGATATAATTATATCATGCCTAATTTCCTAAAAAAAATAAACAAGTCATTGCTTTGCGCCTGGGTTCCATCCGTCTTGGAGCTCGACCACTGGACCACAGAGACTTTAATTTAATGAGTCACGTTTAATACTGCCGCCACCCATACTAGTTGGTGAAAATAATGAGTTTGGTTGTTTTGTATATTCACGCCCTCTATCCCCAAAGCCTTAGGCTGTTGATTATGCGGTGACACGCCGTATGAATTATCTGCAATAAGTAAAAAAAAGATTATTTTGCTATAATATCATTTAAAATTTTGCCATATCATCGTTTTAAAATATACTTTCTGAAAAGTTATAAATGTGCCTTAAAATTCTAATCCGCGAAAAAATTTCACAGTCAATGAGTTATTCATTAATTAATTAATCGGTCGCTTCTTTGACTTTTATAGCATGTTATGCACGCTCGTCGGTTTATTGAGCATCACCTTTCCTAAGGATACAGATTTTTATGCCCTTGTCCCACTCTAAGTAGGATGGGTACAACATGTCATCTTTTTTAACTATCCATGTTGTGTAAAGATTTGGCTGTGTTTTTAAGACCGGCCGCTAGCCTGACGTCAACCGAATAAAAAACTACTCTATTCTATTCTATTCATCGGAATTACTCGTGAAAATCAAATTGCATTATTTTTTTTGAAAAAAACTCTCCTTACCTATTATATTAATTGATTATTATTAATCTACCCCTTTATATTCGCAACACTACAATCTGCAAATACAATACGCCGTATTGAATTGGCAGCGCGATACCTACTGTTTGCATGGAAATCAATAGAATCAATAATACCATACGTGTAATATATGTATATAGACTATAGATATATGAACTATCTTTTATGGACTATATCTGGATATTTGGTTAAACTATATTTGATTAGTCTCTAGCAAACTCAGTTTGGATCTACTAACAGGCATCTGACAAGCTAACTAAGCATATACAATCGAATTTCTGGTACATATATGAACACTGTTCGTTCGTGTGTATATTCAACGTATCATAAGGACAACTCGGACGTATCTCAATGTATACATTTAAACATATAAATAAAATTGTTTTAAATACAAAAAAAAATTTAAACAAAAATATTTATTATTAATGTAAATACACAAAATAGTATTTTTTTACAACCGTCCGTTTGTTTACTTTTAATTTAGAAAACTTTTATTTGCTTATTGCTTCTGATGCGAACAGAGTTCCTGTTATAACTGTGGCAAAATATATTATTATTTATAGTAAGTATCTCAGTGACGTATTGTTTTGCAACCCGCTTCTAAATCAACAAGTCCTTAGTGCAGTGGTTCTCAAACTTTTTAAATGACGGAACCCTTTTGGGAAGCAAAATACTTGATGGAACCCTACAATAAAACAATTATTTTTATAAGTGTATTCTTTATTAATCAGCATAATAAAAGTACAATGTATCAGTTACTAATTATTGTTTACTTCACCACTTGGTAAGGACAATAATAGAAAACATTAAAAAAGAAAAAATCTAACTAGTGGGAGGTATGAAACTGTTTTTTATTTTTCATCAATTGCTTGATATCAGGTTTGATGGAAGAAAGTTGGAGTCTCATATCAGCTTCGGCGTCCAGTCTATTGCGATATTTTGTTTTCGTGGCTGCGTAGGTAGAGAATCCTGTTTCGCACAAATATGTAGTTGGGAACGGGAGAAGAATATCCAGAGCCATTTGGCCAAGCATTGCATATTCATCTTGGATTCTGCACCAAAAATCATTAAGAGGCGTCGTTTTGAACAATGACTCCATACTTGTGTCTGATGACATTTCTAAAAGAGATTCATATATCTCATTTGACATGTTTTCAGGCTTTTCCAAGTTGGGTAAAAAAGGATTATGAATCCAGGAGTTCACTTTAATTTTTGTATTGTGTTCTTCGGGAAAATACTTTTCAAAAGATGCGCGCATCGAACTGAGATATTGGACCAATTCTTCAAACACATTATCTTCAAACATTTCTGAGTCGTTTTCGCTAACAAACTCACTGAGTAACGTAAAACTTTCTATTTCTTTCTTACCAATGCAAATGATCCAAAAATCTAATTTTCTTTTAAAAGCAGTTATTTTATTATAGGCCTGAAACACTGTTGTCTGTTTACCTTGCAACGATAAATTTAATTCGTTAAGTTTTTGAAAGATATCCGCCATAAAAGACAATCGGAACAACCAAGTTTTATCATACAAACGGTCCTTCAAATTAAAATAAGTATCTGCTGAAAAAAACATTTGTAACTCGGCTCTAAGTTCAAATAGCCTTGTTAAAGTTTTTCCCCGAGACAGCCATCGCACTTCTGTATGGAGCAGCAGTGTTTTATGTTTGCTGCCATAATCTTCACACAATAATGAGAACAATCGGGATTGTAGTGGTCGTGATTTGATAAAATTAATTATTTTTACCGCTTCATCCATAACTAATTTTAGATTAGACGGCATTTGCTTCATCGCAAGTGCTTGTCTATGCAGAATACAATGACTGGAACTACAATTAGGCGCTTTATTTTTCATTCGTGACACTGCTCCTGCTGTTTTACCTGTCGCCTTGGCCCCATCTGTACAAATGTCAATGCAATTGTTCCAACTGAGATTATGTTCTTCAAAAAATATATTTATTTTATTAAAAATTTCTTCCCCGGTAGTGTTTGTAAGCAGCGATGAACACATAAGCATGTCTTCTTCAAAAGAACTTTTATATGGATATCTCACAATAACCAGCAGGATAGCCAAACCAGCGACATCAGTCGACTCGTCCATTTGCAAAGCGAATCGTGTATTTTGTAGACGTGTAACTAGTTCTTGTTTGACGTAGCTTGCCAGATCATGGATTCGTCGTGAAACAGTATCGTTTGATAGCGGAACAGTAGAAAGATGCTTTGCAGATTTTTCATCAAGCATACATTTTGTTATGTCTAATACACATGGTTTTATTAATTTCTCAGCGATAGTGTGCGCTTCACCTGCTTGTGCAATGCGATAGCTAACTAAATATGATGCCTTCGTGGCCTTTTCGTTGGTAGTTTGTGTTACATGCATCATATTTTTTTGACTTTCTAATAACTGATCTTTTTTGCGAACAAAAAATTCTTTATTCTTGTCTTTAGTCTCGGGGTGTACGGTTTCTAAATGTCGACGCAATTTGGCAAGTGCCATGGAACTATTAGGAAGCAGTTTACTACAGAGCATGCAGAGAGGTGAGCCGTTGGAATCAACAAATCCGAAACTGATATAAGATTCATCATACTTCCTTTTTTTCGTCTTTGAAACCGTCGAGCTTGACGTCGTGGCATCATCTTCTGGATCGGTGATTGCTAAATTCTCCGCGCGCATTGCTTTTGAACATTCAGCGTCATTAGAAGATGTTGTTGGAACACGTTTAACACTTTTAAGCCAACGTTCCATTCTTCTTTATTTATAATGTTACAAGTCAGGATAGTGGGGTTTAAATAATGCACAATCGTTACTGCGTATAAGAGACTAAATTTAGAACCTACAGGGAAGAAATGTATAAAACTGAGTCAACAGAATACAGCAGGCAGTAAAACAATGGACACTAGTTTCTCGCTAGCGAGCTTGTAAGTAGGTAGTAACTTATCGCTCCGAACGCTAATCATCAACTGACGACGCCAACGCGCGATCGCCGCTTTTATACTTAGTCCTAGACTCGATCTCAAATATTCTCGAAAATACTCGAGTCGGCACCTTTCATAAACAAAAAGCAAAAATAAAAACAGAAATTTAAAAATAGCGTTGTAAACAATATCGACTTTATCCTTTGAAGTTAGAGACGAAAGTCGCTTGTTGACAACTATAGCGTCTAATTCAGAGGCGGCTTTTATCAAAGAGACTGAGCGCTTACAAGTATACTACCCGCTCGTTTTAAGTTTGCCGCTGGCGATAGGCATGAGTGTATGACGTTCGAAATTTTTTATTTAATTGTAACAATAAAAATTGTGTACGTTAGATATTTGGGTAAAACTATGACACATTATAAGTTTTGTTGTCACGTGGGGGAGGGTACGCGCATTCCACAGACCGGCAAACTTAGAGCGAACGCGTTGTACAAGTATAAAATTGTTGAGACCAAACTTATGAGATACTAGCAGACCGCGCGAACTTCGTATCGCCTAAAAAAGGTAAAAAAAATCCACTCATGACCCCGCGCAACATATTTGTCTTAGAAATTGAATACTTAAATTTTGTACACGGTGAATATCTTTTGAATTAAATGTCCAAATGTGATCATTCAAAAAATTCTAGAAAGGCCTTAAATTTATCTTTTTAATGAAGCAAATTATTTTGTGGAGAGTTAATACCAAGGTACAAAAAAAGAATTTGAAAAACGACATCATTTTAATTAATTTTAAAAAATCAAAAAACCCTTATTGTGCGATAACTATAATAGTTAGATATATGCTCTCGCGACCTTTTTCGTAGACAATTATACGCTCTATAAAAGTGTAGTACATTGTTTTGTTCTGTACTCAATAGTTTTCGCAGCGTTCGCAATGTAAGGGTCACGTACTTACACCTTGGGTTATATTATTGGTTTTATAGTAGGGATCCCTAATTTATTTGAAAATATAATATAGCCTAAAACCTTCCTCGATAAATGGACTATACGCCATTAAAAGAATTTTTGAAATCGGACTGGTGGCTTCTGAGATTACCTCGTTCAAACAAACAAACAAACAAACAAACTTTTCCGCTTTATAATATAAGTATAGATTGTACCAGCTAATGTAACACAAGCTTATACAAATACAAATAAATAATTAAATAACATTCATAGCGTTTTGTCTCCGCGCGGCCGCGGAGTCCGCACAGCCGCGGAGCGACCAGAGAGAGGTGTTTTGATTTTTTTATTTCTAAATTCTTGCGGAACCTTGACAGAGGTATCACGGAACCCTAGGGTTCCGCGGAACACACTTAGAGTATAGCTGCCTTAGTGGGTATCCTTTTGCAGTCAATTCAGATATGTTGTACGTGGTAGATATTTATGACAAACGAAATTGTTATCAACGAGTTAAGATGTACCCCAATAGATATACAAATTCAACAAGTCGAGGCGTAATTACCACTGCCTACAGCCGCGATTATAACTGGCGTAACGAACCCCACTTTGTTATATGTATATTGTATATATATTAAATAGACATAAATATGATAAATGTGTAGCAAAAAGAAAAACCCAAGCAATGTGTTGTTTATACAGCTGAATGAGTACATCGACCCCAGCTATCCCTGGGATCCCGTCTCCCGACCAACGCTCCATTAGACATCGGAGGACAGTGACTGAAATATGATGAGTGCATTACTTGCATTGTTAACCAAATAATAACGATCGCCAATATTTTATGTTGGTACTTCTGATTTTAAAAGGTTGTTTGAAACCAACCTTTTAAAAAATTAGATTTTAAATAATAACCAAACATTTGATATCTCGTTTTGTTAATGGCAACAACTGGTTGTTTTACTTTAATTTTTTCGCACACAATGAAATTAATTTTAGAAATGTCAGGTTTAAGTAAAAAAAAAATAGTTAAAGTAGATAGAGAAACTCTTGGTAGAGCCACCCACTTCGCTCCATGAAAAGGCTGACCGGTGAAATATCACTTCGGTGTTCGGTGAGAGATGTAGCTGAAGAATCCTACTTATTTGTGTTACAGGTGTCCATGGGGGAGGGTTGTTGCTTACCATCAAGTGACTCGCTTGCTCGTTTGTCCACCTATTCCATAAAAGATAGAGTTTGTCTACCCAAGTGATCTTTCATATTTTAGTCAGACTAACCATATATTTTCTTGTAAAATAGAATTGGAATAATATTGAATGACTTCATACGAAACTTTCTCTATGCATAGCTTTCATTAGTTCGCGAATTTTCGCTGTACTAATTGTACATTCCTAAAACTCTCGTTTTTTAAATTAATCTATCTATGTATATAAATATCTCATTGAGATCCCATTAGTGATCTAACTCATAAGGAAACTTCAAGAACTATAAGGCCGATTGACCTGAAATTTGGCAGGAGAATTCTTTACGCGGTGAAATTTTGTGTGCATAGGTATGGGGTACGTTTGAAAATCGGTCAAGATCCATTTTTTATACTTCTAAATAGAAATTGGTGGTTCACCGCTTCTAAATTGAATCAACTAGTGCAGTACATAGTACTTAATATATGAGTTTGTTACAGAAAATAACGATGAGGACGATGGCATCGAGGCCAAGAGTTCGCCGTTCGTTCAGAAAGCGCTCCGCGACGTGGTAAGTGGCAAAGTGCATTTTGAACTTCATTATTGGATTGTCTGAAGTAGAGTGCAGTGATTCAATTACTGTGGCTCGCTAGCGTTTTGCTCGAGAGGGGCGTCTATCGTCTCACTTGACGACCCCGTTTCACAATGCCGCCTACAGCATAGCTATGTACTTACACGGTGTATAATGCGATTTTGGCTATATCATTTTTGAAGATTAAGAGTTCCGTATACGTTTGATAGCTTATGCAGGCACGTCGCTCTCTACCCAAGCTCTATCTTATCAGCTGACGTATTATGAACTATTAATTCCAGCCAGCTTACGCGCTGCCTTGCAAATTCTATTACCAACGACCAATTCAAGCTAGTCAGACTAGACTACTCATCAGTGGCTACCTGCAATTAGTCGTTGATAAATCGAATTAGCACTGAATGTGACAGTAAATTTGACAAAATACGAATTTACAAGGCAGCGCGTGAGCTGGCTGGTATTAAGAGCTCATAATAGGCAATCTGGTCATTGGATTTCGTGAAGCTGCTGACTAGAAGATAAAAGTAATGCTTAACAGTCCGCCGCTCGCGAATGGTTTCTTCTACCACGCCGACCGATATTGTAATGAGTAACCTTGTGCTGTATTAGATTCAGACGATGCACTATAGCAAATTATACTTCAGAAAGAAATAAAATGCGCACAGCGTTTATTAAAAACTTGTATAAATCGCAGCTGAGCAAGACCGCACGATACGATGTGAACGATAAATTTAATTTTAAATCTCTTTTTCCTCATCTGTTTTAACAATACCTATACACTTAAATAAATATATATCTACTTAAATAGTTTGTCGTTTAACTAGCTTATTAGCACTGTAATAACTAACTACTGCAAGTTATACTTATAAATAAAACAGCGAAATCTAATGAGAATATTCCTTTAGATCTGGTTGCTACGACAAACCGTGATCAGAGTACGTGTGACCTTATCTAGAACCCTCGCAAATCGATAAAACCAATCCAATAATGACCGTCGCTTTTGACGATACAGAATCATGCTTATTTATATAATATAAGTTTTATATTTATTGGCTTTTGAATTAACTGCTACATATTAGATATACGCGGACCCCACAGACGTTGTCCTGCATGATATACCAAGCGATTAAGATTTTAAACAAAGGATGAATAACAAACAAACAATATGAATATTTTGTTATTCTTTATTTTCAAATAACATAAATTAGTTTGGTTAATTTTATCCTAAACGGCTGGATCGATTTAATTTTTTTTGTGTGTGTTCTACAGGATTGAAGTATGGTTTAGATTCTCTAATAAGCCCGAAAAAATCATTCAAATCGCTCCAGCCGTTTAGGAGGAGTTCACTGTCAACTGACGTACAGAAGAATTATATATCTTCAAGTAGTCAATTCAGTTAATTAGGGTTTGGCTGGCGTACGGGTCGGATAATGAATCGTTCAATAATTAGTAACGGTTTGAAATCAATCCATCATTTACTGCACCGGTCCCTTAGGCATTGTCGGATTATCCACGAAGCAATAGTAGCAATTGCTACAGGCCTCGCGCGAAAGGGGACCCACATATGTAAACCCACTATCTCTTCTGAGCGTAATTTTTTGATGTCACAAAAACGTGAAACGTTACAACTTTTTCTACTAAGACAATTCACGTCATACACTGGCCGTATAATTGAAACTAGATAGCACATAAACGTATTATGTATTGAATTATATTTTAACCACTTTACAGATAGGTAGGTTAGCATATCAGGGGCTCTTTAAAAGAACTTGCTTAATCCGACCCGCGCTTGTTTAATCCGACACTGCCCTTAGGTAAACTACGTCCTATGTAGGTACATAGATGATTTGCTTATTTCATTTGAAGATTTTTTTTTTAATCGGCTGCATCGCTAAGCGGCCACTTTTTAATTCTAAGGCATCATTCATAAACGACGTGATAATTTACAAATGTATATCGAATATAAAATATTAATTAATACTAGTTTGTGGAACACTCACTAGATTGTCACTTTTCATCGAAATAACGGATACTAAATTTGTCTCGGCATGTTGGGCATTACCACGCGACGCCTCACGCCACTGACCTCGCCGTCTTTTATGCCCATGTATAGTATGTATGTATGTATGTATACTGGTATATGTAGTTCGTGGTTGCTGCACATTGCAACTAATTTCTTTAACAGCTAATGCTTTTATTCTTCTTCTATACTGCATTTTACATAATGGAAAAGAGTAATTCTCTAACTAGTTTCACATTCTTTTCTTCTCATGACAGCACCTAAACTCAGGATCGCTTTTATCGTCGCGAGGATATCCTAGTTTTCTTGCTACATGGTAGTTCTTTTCTCAAAATGAGACTTAGTGGAGTGCCTTATGATCACAATAATCCAGGAACAGTCAATAATTATTCATATACATTTATGGAGTGTGTGTAATTATCAATTATTATATAAATGTTAGTTATTAATACTACCAATATTAGTTTTAGTATCTTATCAAAATGAATGAACCATCAAGTGGTCAACATAATTAAATAAGACAGTCAAAATCCAGCAAAATATATCCTTTTCTCTCTACTCCTTTTCAAAATATATCTTTAATTAAAATAAAAGAAAACTCTGAAATTTAAGTTTCAATAATTAAGATATTGACACCGGGCAAAAAATAATATTTTTAGTATTATGCTGATAAAAACACATACAACAATTCATATGAACATTCATTGACTGGCCCTGGATTCAGACGTTTTACAGTTTTTATGCCTTACGGCACTTCACTAAGTAGGTTAATGTTTTAATTTAAATTAAATAAACAGTTTATTAAAAGAAAAAATACCGATAAAATATTTATTTTTTTGGATTTCATTGCTTTGACAATGAATATATGAAATATTGTATATCTCTTATTTGTAAAATAATTTATAATCTTTTTGCCTTCAAGGTCATAATACTCAAAGTGTAAGAACGTAGGCGTTCCTAGCCACTTATATATGTAGTTTGATCGGTCATCTATAATTAATTATTATCACATAACCGACATAGCTCGTAAAATAAGCTCGCTGAAGTGGCAATGGGCTGGTCATATCTGCCGAAGGACCGATGGTAGATGGAGTAAGAAGGTCATAGAGTGGAGACCGCGTCTTGGTAAACGTAGCGTAGGACGCCCACCAGCCCGATGGTCAGACGACCTCAGAAAGGCTGCTGGAAAAGACTGGATGCGGAAGGGAGAGAATCGGATGTTATGGCGCACATTGAGAGAGGCCTATGTCCAGCAGTGGACTGCAATAGGCTGATGATGATGATGACATATGACATCCACAAAAGCCATTGATACATGTACCCAGATTCGAACTCGGGACCATAGATCGATCTCGGCTGATAGAGAAATTTTACTTAATTTATGCATTGAATATTTTGAGCTTTTCTCTACTGTAGTACGACATATTTTTTTAGTTGTTATTAAGAATTTAATTAAAATCCTTTGCATAGTAAATAGGAAACAGCTGAGCGAACGACAGCGGAAGCTATTAAAATTTGTTTTACGTAAAGAGGATGTAATTAATGTGCTTTACAGATACCGTCTTCTGATCAATGCGCTATACTGAAGGAAAATGAAGCGGATATTGATACCTTGTCCACCTTTCCAACCTTTGAATTTCAGGTGAGTGTTACTATATATATATATATATATATATATATATAACTAGCTGACCCAGCAAACGTTGTCTTGCCGAAAAATAAAATTTAAAAAATAGGGGTTGATCGTAGGGGGTTGAAAATTTAGGGTTGCATGTATTTTTGTATCCAGTTTTATAAAAAAAATAAGAAACAGAAATATGTCGAAAAATAAAAAAAAAATTGAGGGGTGGGCTACCCTTGTGATTTAGGGGGATGAAAAATAGATGTTGTCCTATTCTCAGACCTACCCGACACGCACATAAAATTTCATGAGAATCGGTCAAGCCGTTTCGGAGGAGTTCAATTACGCACATCTAGACTCGAGAATTTTATATATTAGATATCATATTGGATACATACAAAAATATGGCTGGAATAGTTAAAAGAGCTCATAGTTTTTAACTCATAACTCACTCACTCGGGATACACTAAGAAATAATTTTAAAGAGATAAGAATTATGACATTTTATTCGCAATATACACATACATACATAAGCTCACGCCTATATCCCATAGGGGTAGGCAGAGACTTTAGCTTTCCACAAGCTAAAGTAGGTAGAGCCAAGCAGCTCGCTGCATGAATGGGCCGGCTCGACCGGTGAAATACCACGACCTCTCAGAAGATCGACGTAAAGTGGCTCAAGCCGCGTTTCGTTCGGTGAGAGAGGTACCCGGAGGCCCACCCCCCTTTCTCCATCCTTTCCTTTCCCCTATCCCTTAAAGGTCGGCAACGCAACAGTAACACTATATGTGTTGCTGGTGTCCATGGGCGGCGTTGGTTGCTTACCATCAGGTGACACGCCTGCTCGTTTGCCCTCCTATCCCATAAAAAAAAAAAAAAAAAAAAAAAAAAAAAGCTACGATCCTGACACACATCTTTCGCGTCATCCACAGTCATACATCTCGACATGCATTTACGTCGGTTTCGGGTGCTACGCATTTTTTCTTCTTTAAATAGACAATTTATTTGGTCGTGGTACCTCCGTCTTGGTCTCCCGATCCCAACCCTACCACTCACATTCGCTTCGTATACTCTTTTAGTCAGTCGGCTTTCATCCATTCTTGCAATATGACCAAACTATCTTAACATACTTTTCTCCACTTTGGTCACCACATCATCCTTCAACTTGCATTTCTCCCTTATTACGCTATTTTTCATTCGATCCGCAATCGTGACTCCACACATACTTCTCGGAGAACGCATTTCCACTGCATTCACCTTACTTTCATGCTTCGCCTGCCACACCAAACACTCACTCCCGTATGTGAGAGTTGGTACTAACACACCATTGTGAATTGTCAAGCGTGCCTTTTCAGACACAGCCTGACTACGCATCAAGGCATGCAATGCACCATTAACTTTGTTACCCGCAGTCACTCTCCTTTCAATATCTTCCTCACATTTTCCGTCTCTTGTAAACATACTTCTCAAATATACAAACTCATTTACTTGCTCCAATTTCTCGCCATCCAATATCATATCACACACTGTGACCTCTTTCTCTCTCTCCACAACCATAACTTTCGTCTTGCTTACATTTATTTTCATACCTCTTTCTCTAAACTCTTCATTCACCAAGATTAGCATGTCTTGTAACTCCGACGCCGACGGAGCAAGTAATACCTGGTCATCGGCGTACAGTAGGCACTTGACACGCACCTCTTCCATGCTTAAACCACATTCAGTCTCTTTTAGGTTTGTCAGACAACAGTATATAGAGATTGAAGAGCCATGGTGACGCAACACATCCTTGTCGAACACCTTTATAGATATTAAACCAGTCTGAGTACGCCCCATTCACCCTGAAACAGGCTCTAGAATTCTCATATAGAGAATTTAAAGCCCGCACCAGGCGCTCGTCAACCCCATATGTATTTGTCAGCGTTGACCATAATTCATTCCTGGGTACACGATCATAAGCTTTCTCCAGATCTACAAATGCACAAAATACTTTTTTGGACCTAACTAAATGTTTTTCACAGATGGTCCGCAAAGAGAAGATTTGATCGATGCACCCCCTTCCTCTCCTAAATCCCGCTTGTACATCCCACAATTTCTCATCAGTTACATTCGTCACTCTTTCAATAAGAATCTTCGCATACAATTTACCTACAACACTGAGAAGACTAATGCCTCGGTAGTTTTTGCAGTCCTGCTGCGACCCCTTCCCCTTGTGCAAGGGCACAATGACTGCTTTGGTCCAGTCGTCCGGAACACAGCCATCACGCCAACACACATTAAAAAGTAGTCGCAATAATCTTACAACAATCCCTTTGCCACTTTTCAGCATCTCGGTAGTTACCCTGTCATACCCTGCAGACTTACCCAATTTCGTACCTTTGATTGCATTCACTATTTCATCTTCCGTAATTTCTTGAACTGCATCGTTTTGTCAGTGAGTGGGAGTTGGAATCTTCACCGGCTCATAATTGTGAAGATGTCCCTCACTACACTCAAAAAGTTCTTCGAAGTAACTTTTCCAACTATGCAGAACATCCCTTTCAATACTCAACAATCGTCCATCTTTCGCTCTTATAACATCCAACTCAGATGACCTTGAACTGCCACGAACCAATTTAACCTGCTTCCAGAACAGTTTTAAATTGGCCCTGAAGTCCTCAGACATCTTTCTGTCAAACTTCTCTTTCATACACTTCTTCTTTTCCTGTACCACAATTTTTGCTTTCTTCTTTGCTTCCACATACACACTTTTTGCATTTATTACCTGGTATACGTTCTCTGTTTGACTTTCATTACCTTTCGCTTTGATGGCTAGTCAATCCAACCACGCCTTTTTCTTACATTCCACTACTTTCTTAACTTCTGCATCCCACCAACATTCATCCAACGACCTTCCTTTCTTTCTTTTCGCCTCTCCACATACTTTGGCAGCTGCTCCAACCAAACTACTTTTTACAACCTCCCACATATCATTCCTTCCTCCCGTATATGACACATCCCATACGTGCTTTGTCCTTTCTACCATTTCCCTCAAATATTCCGCTTGCACGTCTATGTCACTCAGTCTTTCAACTTTTATTCGGCCAAGACTCGCTGTCGGCATTTTGTTGCAGTGACGCCAGGCTTTAAACACAATTCGACCCTAATTCGACTTACTACCAAATAGTGATCTGTTCCCACACTGACGCCACGATAGCTCCTGGTATCTACGACTTTACTTTTGAGCCTATGGTCTACAATCACCAAATCGATCATACTCCTACTTTCATTCCTCTCCCATGTATACTTATGGATATCCTTGTGGTAGAACAGAGTATTCGTAACCACAAGCTCCTTTTCAACACACAATTGTAACATACTAGAGCCACTTTCGTTTATTCTTTCATCACCATGCTTGCCTAAAACTCTTTGAAAACCCTTGCATTGTGGTGACACTTCATTTCCCTTGCTATTCGTGGGAACAAAATGACAACTAAAAAAAATATACCGAAGGCGGCGATGATGCTCGCCACATATCACGCCAAGGTATTCCACGGGGCGAAAAGCGGGGAGTGCCGCATAGCTACGCTGAATGTGCAGGGAGGAATGAGTGATAAGATGAATGAATTATGTCAGGTAGTGAAAGAAAGACGTATAGATCTGATTGGTAGTAAGTGAGACTAAAAGGAAAGGCATGGGCATTTCTCAACACGGTGATCTAACGGCGCTATGGCCGACCAAGGAGAACGCGCGTGCCAAGGTGTTGGGGTTGTCCTGTCGGAGCGTCTGAAGAAATGTATGAAAGATTTATGAGTGTGTTAGTCCTTTTACTTTTGTGGATCCGACTAAAGCTGGGTCTGCTTTCTGTATTTCTGGTAGCTGTTTACGCACCGGATACCGGGCGCCCAGTGTCGGAGAAGGAGGAGTTCTGGGATAGTGTGCGATTGTTGTTAAGTAAATGCGAGAATAATGAGAGGATTATGGTAATAGGAGATTGTAATAGCTGGGTTGGAGTGGAAAGGGAGGGTTTTGAAAGAGTTTTAGGAAAGCATGGTGATGAAAGAATAAACGAAAGTGGCTCTAGTATGTTACAATTGTGTGTAGAAAAGGACCTTGTGGTTACGAATACTCTGTTCTACCACAAGGATATCCATAAGTATACATGGGAGAGGAATGAAAGTAGGAGTATGATCGATTTGGTGATTGTAGACCATAGGCTCAAAAGTAAAGTCGTAGATACCAGGAGCTATCGTGGCGTCTGTGTGGGAACAGATCACTATTTGGTAGTAAGTCGAATTAGGGATGTGTTTAAAGCCTGGCGTCACTGGAACAAAATGCCGACAGCGAGTCTTGGCCGAATAAAAGATGAAAGACTGAGTGACATAGACGTGCAAGCGGAATATTTGAGGGAAATGGTAGAAAGGACAAAGCACGTATGGGATGTGTCATATACGGGAGGAAGGAATGTGATATGTGGGAGGTTGTAAAAAGTAGTATGGTTGGAGCAGCTGCCAAAGTATGTGGAGAGGCGAAAAGAATGAAAGGAAGGTCGTTGGATGAATGTTGGTGGGATGCAGAAGTTAAGAAAGTAGTGGAATGTAAGAAAAAGGCGTGGTTGGATGGACTAGCCATCAAAGCGAAAGGTAATGAAAGTCAAACAGAGAACGTACCTTCTGTGTACTAAGTATCGGGAATTTGTCAATAAAACAAAAAATACAAATTATTCACCTAAATTTATTTTATCGCCTTCAAAGTAGGCCCCATCGCTTGCAATACAACATTTCCACCGCTTCACCTAGTCTTCCATACATTTGAAATGGAAGGAATTCGGAGTGAACCACACCACGGTAGTCAAAAAAAACCTTGATTTTGGTGCGACTTTGCTGCGGTTTTTTGGGTTTCGGCTCGTTTTCGAGACGCCATTCTGAAGACTGTTGGCTTGTTTGCATGTCATACTCATAAACCCATGTCTCGTCGCCAGTTATTATACGTTTCATAAAGGTCGGATCCGTAGAAGCTCGGGAAACCATGTCTTCAGCGACATGCTTTCGTTGCCCTTTTTGAACAAAATTGAGCTCTTTTGGAACTAGACGAGCGGCGACGCGTTTCATGCCTAAAATGTCAATGAGAATATTGTGGACGGACTTAAAAGATATGTTCATCTCACTAGCCAACTCTCTCAGACTCATACGTCGATTTTCGAGCACTAGCTTCTTGATTCTGTCGATGTTTTCTTTGGTCGTAGCGGTTGAAGGTCTACCAGAACGAGGCAAGTCTACTACTACTTCTCGGCCTTCTTTAAAAGCCTTATACCATTCATAAGCCCTTGTTTTCGATATACATGATTCGCCGTAGGTATTTCGCAACATTTTTAGTGACTCACCACATGAAATATCATTCGAAACACAAAATTTAAGGCACACTCTTTGTTCAACAATATTTTCCATTGTAAAAATCGCCGAGGACTCAAAACTATGACCAACAAAAAGTTTAGTTTAAAACAAATTAAATGACAGATCCCGTTCAAATTTTGCGCGCTAAATCAGTACAGTGCTACCAACATGCAGTAAAAAAATTAGAACGACCTCTTTTACGCGGGTCTCTTTATTGACATATTCCCGATACTTTTTACACAGAGTAGTATACCAGGTAATAAATGCAAAAAGTGTGTATGTGGAAGCAAAGAAGAAAGCAAAAATTGTGGTACAGGAAAAGAAGAAGTGTATGAAAGAGAAGTTTGACAGAAAGATGTCTGAGGACTTCAGGGCCAATTTAAAACTGTTCTGGAAGCAAGTTAAATTGGTTCGCGGCAGTTCAAGGTCATCTGAGTTGGATGTTATAAGTGCGAAAGATGGACGATTGTTGAGTATTGAAAGGGATGTTCTGCATAGTTGGAAAAGTTACTTCGAAGAACTTTTTGAGTGTAGTGAGGGACATCTTCACAATAATGAGCAGGTGAACATTCCAACTCTCACTCACTGACAAAACGATGCAGTTCAAGAAATTACGGAAGATGAAATAGTGAATGCAAACAAAGGTACGAAATTGGGTAAGTCTGCAGGGTATGACAGGGTAACTACCGAGATGCTGAAAAGTGGCAAAGGGATTGTTGTAAGATTGTTGCGACTACTTTTTAATGTGTTAAGTTCTTGTTGTGTTGTTAAGTTCTTCGTTTATTGCTTGCATTTAGAATAAATTATAATAAGTCATTAAATTTCGAAATTCCAGCCGAGTTGGTTACGCACAAAGGAATTTTGGGATAAGAATTTTGAAGATCGCTACGAGAAACTGCGTAACAACACAAATCGGCCGAAACTGAAGGTTTATTTTTACGTTGGAATATTACAGTTGTAATCCCCTAAATGCTGGACAAAGAGACCCATTTAATACTTAAAGAACATCAAAGACCACATATAAAACTTGTAGTATTGTATACATTTGTTCTTTTTATTTATTTTCAATAAAAAATAAGCTTCGGACAATAAGATATTATCATAAAAAAAACCAGAAAATTCCCTTTGCAAATCTTATATTCTCTTCATCAAAATACCTCTATCTTGTCTGTTGTGAGCTGATCTATGTCTACTAGATGATTTTTAAAATAATAGTTTTTTTTTTCTACAATTTTGTGTTTGTTTTTTACCTGTACGGTAAAATAATTTCTTCTCTTTTTCACGAAACCAGGTCATTGTTGTGCCACATTCTCACAACGATCCCGGCTGGTTGAGGACGTTTGAACAATATTTCGACTGGAAGACTAAAAACATTATCAATAATATCGTCCAAAAACTGAATGAACATAGCAACATGACCTTCATTTGGACTGAGATATCGTTTTTAAACGCATGGTGGGAGCGGTCTCATCCAGTCAAACAAAAGGTACCAATTTTTTTCTGATTTTTCCGATGAGCTCTATATCTTACACAAAGATCCAGCTGTCGACCACCCTGCTTCTGGGTGTAGAAGTTGCGGGTTCAAATCCTGACTCACAACAATGACCAAAAATTATTTTCGGAAGTTATGTATGATAAATTTCGATGACTAAAAATTTTGTGCCCGGAATGGCAATAAGTTCGCCAGCTATTCTATTTGGGACGTAAACAACGGCGAGACGAGACTTAAAAGCCTACACTTTTGGGTGGAAAAGGTATGAAGTTATGTTATGTTTAAACTATTTACAGGCATTGAAAAAGTTAATCAAGGAAGGTCGATTGGAGATTACTACAGGAGGTTGGGTGATGCCTGACGAAGCTTGCACTCATATTTACTCGCTAATTGACCAATTCATAGAAGGTAACTTACACATGATTAAATCATTTATTACCAAAAACTACGACAGTACTAAATATTAAACATAAATATGTACTTTGCAGGCCATCAATGGGTAAAGACTAACCTAGGTATCGAACCAAAATCAGGCTGGTCGATCGATCCTTTTGGTCACGGACCTACCGTTCCTTATTTATTAGACCAAAGCGGTATTGACGGCACCATAATCCAGAGGATCCATTATGCCTGGAAGCAGTGGTTGGCAGAACGTCAAATCGAAGAGTTCTATTGGACCACAGGATGGAAAACAAGGAAACCATCGATGATTGTTCATAACCAGCCCTTCGACATATATTCAATAAAGAGTACATGTGGACCTCATCCTTCTATCTGTTTGAGTTTTGATTTTAGAAAAATTCCCGGTGAGTATTCGGAGTACACAGCCAAGCACGAAGAGATCACTGACCATAATTTACAGAGTAAGTCCAAAACTTTGATCGAAGAGTATGAAAGAATAGGATCCTTGACTCCACATAACGTTGTATTGGTCCCATTGGGAGACGATTTCCGCTATGAATATGCTGAAGAATTTGATGCTCAATACGTAAATTATATGAAAATGTTTAATTACATCAATAGTCATGCTGACCAATTCAAAGCTGACGTCCGTTTCGGTACACCTCTAGACTATTTTAATGCTGTGCGGGAAAGACACCAGAATATACCAACATTGAAAGGGGATTTCTTTGTGTACTCCGACATTTTTAGTGAAGGGAAACCAGCTTACTGGTCTGGCTATTTCACCACCAGACCATATCTCAAAATACTCGCACGACAATTTGAACATCAATTGAGATCCGCTGAAATATTATTCTCATTAGTTTCAAATTATATAAAACAGACTAGTACGCTGAAACTGACAGCGTCCGAGAGAAAATTGGAAAAATCTTATGAGCAGTTAATCTATGCGCGTAGAAATCTGGGTCTATTTCAACATCACGACGCTATTACTGGTACTTCCAAAGCCACTGTCATGTACGACTATGGAACAAAGTTGTTCACTAGCATGTACCATTGTCTGCGTTTACAAGAAGCAGCACTGACGGCCATAATGGTCCCGAATCCCGAACTGCATACTCAAGGTATATTACAAAGTGAAAGCGAATGGGAGACTTACGGGAAACCTCCGAAGAAACTCCAGGTTTCTTATATCGATAAAAAGAGAATTGTCGTATTCAATCCTTTAGCTGAAATTCGTACTGAAGTCATTACACTAAACGCGAATACTACCAACATTAGAGTTTTCGATACACGCATTAAGGAGTATGTAGTTTATCAGATCACACCAAACATTGAGGTCCGCGACAATGGAAAACGTATTATTAGCAATTCCAGCTTTGACATTTTATTCTTGGCTACAATACCAGCACTTACTGTTGTCACTTTTAATTTGGAAGAGTATACAAATACGTCCAATCACTGCCTCGTGTTCTGTAACAGTTGTAACGAAGATAAACAGCTTTTTCGAACTAAACCAATGATGCCAGGCGACATCCAGCTCGAGAACAGTGTACTAAAGCTTCTCGTTAATCGAAATACAGGATTCTTGAGGCAAATATATAGGAAGGATATAAGGAGGAAGAATACTGTCGAAATACAATTTGGTGCATACCAAAGCGCTCAAAGACATTCAGGCGCCTACCTGTTCATGCCGGATTACGATGGACCAGAGAAGGATGTGCTGCATCCATATTCTAACTGGAATGCATTGGAGGATGACAATATCATTATTGTATCTGGTCCAATAACTACGGAAATTACGGCCATGTATCTACCTTTTTTGGTGCACACCATTAGGATTTTTAATTTAGACAATCCTGTGCTGTCGCGAGCCATTCAAATGACGAACATTGTCGACTTTGAAAATCCCCCAAAAAATAGAGAGACTGAGTTATTTATGAGAATACATACTGATTTACAGAACGGAGACATACCTGAATTTTATACTGACCAAAATGGATTTCAATATCAGAAGAGAGTGAAGGTGGATAAATTGGGTATTGAGGCCAACTACTATCCTATAACTACTATGGCATGGCTGCAAGATGACCAAGCTAGATTAACATTGATAACTGATCATGCTCAAGGTGCGTCTGCTTTCGAACCTGGCCGTCTAGAAGTCATGCTTGAACGTAGAATGTTGTATGACGACTTCAGAGGTGTCGGTGAAGGGGTTGTTGACAATAAACCAACTACTTTCCATAATTGGATTCTCCTGGAAGCTATGCCTGGTGCTACAAGGAATAAGAGAGAAACGAGTGAGAAAATGTACAAGTTCGTCAATGAAAGATATTTTGATCCGTCTGCGCAAGAAAACAAATATGAATTGCCTTCTCAAACTGCCGAATATCTGAGCAGGTCGGTCAACTATCCCCTAAACGTGTACTTGGTGGACCAGAGTGAAGTTGGTGATATCGAAGTCAAGTCCACTCAATCTTTCATGTCGAACTTTCCGAATGGTGTACACTTGATGACACTTCGTACTATTACCGATGACGTTCTGGAGCTGTTGCCTAGTGCCGAGTCGTATATGGTATTGCATAGACCAGGAGTAGAGTGCAACGTCGGCGAGAATCCATTTAAAAGACATTACCAATTCACGACCAGCACTCAATTCGATGGCGTCCGCATCAGTAATATAACAGCTGTTAGTTTGACGGGTCTCAAGACATTTGATTCGATGTCCAATATGAACGGCATTCAACTCGAGCCGATGGAAGTGAAAACTTATAAGATCAAATTTTAAAGACTGCTACTTATAAATTAGGATTGTAGTGAGTAATTTATTGTACTAATGAAGTAAAATTAAATTAACAGACTTTCGCGAAAAGCAAAAGTGATAATATTGTCCTGTCTAATCGATGAATGACGACGTCATTTTATGGGTCTTACTTTTAAGTGTTGTCTTGCCTAAATATTAGGTTACATTCCCCTTTATTTGTTTTTTTTTATGGTACCACCATATGCATTTCCGACTGCTCTATAATGAGGGATATTAGGTGTATGTGTATATAAAATAATTAATTTCGCGAGCGGGATATTTGTATATCAAATTATTGCACTATTTGAACTTTAGTTAATAGAATTTTGTCTATATATTTATAATTACTAATTACTCTTGGTGGCACGAAAGGAATACTTATGACTACTATTTGGATAATTTGGAAATCAATATTTATCCAAATTATTGACTAACTAAGAATATTAATTTAAGTTTGTAACTATAGCCACTTTCTTATTAGCTTTATATTTTAGCTACTACCTAATTTAATATCATTTTTTTTTATCTTGACCAGGTGCTCGCTATTTTTTTTTTAATGTATTGTATAATTAAGCATAATTTGAACACGGTTATAGATTTTAAATGCAAGCAGACTTGAGCCTTCCTATCTCATGACCAAGTGTTATCTGTTAGATACGATTCTATTATTTTGAGTTGATAGACATTTAATTTCCATAAACAAACAAATAAATATAAAAATGTCCTATAAACTGCATGTAAATACTGCATATATATATATCATATTATTTTGTACAAATATTTCATTGTTATATGGACATAATATTGTTCTTTTAATATTATTAGTCAATATTAATTTAATAAGTAAATAAATATTTGAGTTGCTGTGATAGCGTGAACATGAAGGTTAATTTTGAATATGTTACCTAGAAGTTCTTATAGATAATTTTGCTCTATGTATTTTTTTTTATTTAATCATTATAAAATAATTGTTTTAACTTATGGACATAGGTTGTGGTAGAGATCAAATATGGTAGAGATATTAATTTTTAAAGTGTAATTTTATTTTTTATTTATTTTATGATTTAAGTTAATTTTGTTTGTGTAATTGTATTATTATTATTATTACATGACATTTCAGACATTTTGTGCAGTATGACAATTATAGATTTAAATGCACTAATTTTTAATGGCACCAATCTTTACTTATTATGCTTAACTATTAAAAATGAATGTGAACCTATTAATGGTAGTTTCTTAAAACACGTAAACTATATTTATTAACAATAAAATTTTTTCACATTAAAAACTAACTAAATAAAAAGTGCATCTTTTAAAAATTATATTACACATTTTTTAAATTTATTGTTTTTCCTTATGCATTCTGCTTATCACTTCAGGTGTGTGAAGATGCGTTTTGACATTTTATTTTAAAAATGGAATCAAATATAATAGAATAAATTAACTTGTTTTATCATTATTGAGAATGTTTTAACGGTTTTATTAAATGGTTGTTTTTTTTTATACAAAATGTTGCTCTCAAAGAATAAAATCCATATAAGTATTTATTTTAAAAGTTTTCAAGAGATTCGAATACGTCATAATATTCTGTCGTACAGCTATTGCACGGTGTGTTACTCAGTACGGTTTTAATTTAAATTA
The DNA here is from genome assembly GCA_905147225.2 of Euproctis similis. NCBI lineage: Eukaryota > Metazoa > Arthropoda > Insecta > Lepidoptera > Erebidae > Euproctis > Euproctis similis. The sequence continues at coordinate 10,554,194 of LR990107.1, forward strand.
AATTGTGATGTATTTAGTGAATTTAAATGATTAATTAATTTAATAATTTAAACAGTCTCGGTGGCGCAGTGGTCGAGCACACGGCTTCTGATCCAGAGGTCCGGGTTCGATTCCTGATACTGGCTCACACCAATGACTTTTCGAAATTGTTTTCGGAAATTATTTGTGATAAATATCGATGACTGAAAAACTTTGTGCCCGGTATGGCAATAGGTTCGCCACCATATTCCATTTGGGACGTAAACTTAACGGCGAGACGAGGCTTAACAGCCGCTGCCTACACCTTCGGGTAACAAAAGGCGTGAAGTTATGTTATGTTAAATTATTAAAAATCAATTGTCTACTTCACTACTTACCATTTGTCTAACTATTTGCAGCTATTACATATCCGACCGTATGCTGTGACGATCGGGATGAAATGATGTTTTAACATACATTTAAAAACATTCAAATTAGGTATTTGAAAAAAAAAAATATTGATTTTTTTTTATGTATTTTAAAACTTTATTATTAATAATATTGATATTTAATGCAAAAACTTCAAAAAATTATTTTTTCAATTAATTATAAACAATTAAAAATTGATGAAATTTAAATAAAAATCACGTGACTATAAACGCGCCATGATTGGTCACTATAGTTGTGACGTCATAATGTTATAGCTATTTAATAACAGTACAGCGTTTACGGCTAATACTCATGTCTAGACAATAATATTGAAAATTTATTGCTAAAATACGAGTTGTTAGTTGATTTAAATTAGTTATGTGTGATAAAGGATTTATTAAGGCAAAGTCTGATAATATTCCTGATGTTGATATATTTATGATCACCGATTTTTTAAGAAATGACGTTCGACGACGACGACGACGACGTTTCTTGAGAAAGAATTAAGAGTAAAAATAACGCGTCCGGGGATGTATCTTGTACCTAGTTATCCGATTTTTGCAGCATCTCCTGATGGAATGAGAAGCAATGCCATTGTTGAAGTAAAATGTCCCACCAGTCATAAATCATTGGATATTTTTCTAGCAAAAGGTAAAGTCAGCTTGAAGTGTAATGCCCAAATGCAACTACAAATGTTATTGACTGGTAAAAAATAAAGTATCTTTTGTGTTGCTGATCCACATTTTGAAGAAAATAAAACTATTTACATTAAAAAATTTATTTACTGAACTTTCCTTAAATATATAATAATTATTTGATTTGTATACTTAGATAAATAATAATTAATAAAAATGGTATTAAGAAATACTTACATCGAAATGATCTTCACAACAAAAAAAATTCGATTTTGTTTGGGGATTATCACGGTGCACTGCTTGAAACCATTTATTTCGACATTTGTCATCTTGGGGAACATTTAAAAACATTTTATCAGGAGTTGCCTTTGTAGTATTCGTACATAATGGTACAAAACAAGAAGGATAACTTTTGAGGTTCGACATTTTTAATATAAATTTAAATATTTAATAATGACAACAAAATTAAATAGATCAAAACACTGTATTTATTATTTTTCTATCAACTGCAATGAGTGAAAACTAACATTAAGACGTCACACGCGCTCGGGTTTGTTCGGGAGTTGTCGGCGTGTCTTCGGTACTGGATTCAAAAATTTATTTTTATTTTGAAATAACTTTTGAATTATTGCGAAAAAAAAAAAAAAAAAATGTTTTGTTATAAAACTAATATATAATCTTTCAATTTATCACAAAAAAATTTTTTTTTCAAATACCCAATTGTAATTTGTAACATGTAACCTGTTGTCCAATAGCAAGCGGGATTTTTGACGATGTTAAATAATTCGATCTCCTTCGATTAGTAAGTTTTAAAACTTGTTTCGAATGGTTTTTTTTTTAAATATACTTTTTTATCTGAATAAGGATATTTGTGTACTTCACTGTATTTGTGTGTTTGGCTTTTATAAATATATATTTTCTACTTTTTCAGTGTCTAATAAATTTTGTAATAGTGTCTTTTTGCCTTGTATTCAATTGTATGTTTCTTTTAGCTGTAAGTTTTTCTATAGACAAAATAAAATGGTTTCACATAACTCCGTACCTACTGAATAATAAATAAATAATAATAATTCCATAATAAAAAAATAATAATTGCATTAAGGGTTGATGTCAGCTGTTCTAGGATTTTTTAGTGATTTATTTTGTAATTAGTTTATTACATTACATAGTTAATATTAGTTTTAGTAACAATTTGTTATTGATTGAGTGACAAAAAAATTATTCGGAATGATTAGATTGGTTATATTAGGAAAAAATAAGACAGTGACTTTTAATTTTTACTTTCCATTAATATAGCGTTTAAAACACATGTACTTTTTTTTTGTTTTGACATTTAACTTTTATATAGGATTTTTCAAAAAGTTCGACTAGATGTTGGAGGTACGATCTGCTTGTTTGGGTGGCGTCTGTCCAATCTCTTGTTTACTATTCAGTCTTTAGTGCCAAATCTCAATGCCCAAAGTATACGGCTAGCAACGTGTCTAAATGATCCAACTTTATCATCAAAAGAGTGTTGTGGAGGACCTTGCTTGCAATGTTTGCCACTGAGGAGCACTCATTTTGTTGGGAATTTTTATTGAAAAACCCTATACAAAACAAAATAATAATCAGCATTTTACGACCAAAGAATGAAATAATAAATGACTATATAATTATATGTTTAAATTGTAGATTTTTTTTTTGTTATTGTATGATAGTGTGTCTTGAAACAATCTTATTTAATCTGAAATAAAATCTGATAAGTTCATTTAGCCATAATTATATGTGGCTTTATTAATGAACAATCAGATTTGTGAGACACGAGTGAGATTTTTTTAATTGTCCTTTATTATAATTATTATTAAACATTCATTATTACAAGTTTTATTGGAGCTTTGCTAAAATAGAAGTCCCCTAAGTACAACCAGCTGACATTCTTAATGATAATAACATGATGACCAAACTTTTGGAATTATTTAACTCTATATTTTGAGTTATTTATTAGTATCATACATAGATACATACACCTTTAGCCTGGAATGCGCCATAATTTAATTTTATTTTAAAAGTTTATTTAATCTTGTCCATACATGAGTAGCAAAACAAAATATTGCAACAAATTTATCCTATTCTCTCAACGAGATATACCATTATTATAAGAAAACTTAATCAACAGTCACATTAGGGGGTTGCATCAACGGTATGGGCATTAATAATAATTAATTAAAATTTATCTTTCAATGGTTTTTTTTTTGGTATTGTTTAGTTATTATATTTTATTAGTATTAAATATGTAATTGAATGTGAGCTGTAACATGACATTTATGTTTTGAAAAAAATAAATAAATAAAACTGTGTACCTAGTTAAATTAAATACAATTAAATATTATAAGAACGTCTTTATTCATTTAAATATTCCTCAAAACAACGGACATGGTTTCTGATAGGTTTACTACTTATAATATTATGATCTATTTAAATTTAGTCAAATTTCACCAATCAATTATTTTGTATGAACTTAGCTAAACATTAATTAATTGCTAATTTTTTTATTCAATCTTGTTGGTGTGAACGTCATTTCTTCTTTATCCTACTCGCTATCCATTCTAATCCTAAATGTAATCTGGAAGAGACGAAAAACACATTAAACCTAGAGTAAATTCAATGAAAAAGGTTCAAAAACTGTTTCTTTGATTAAAAAAAAAAACAAATATTTCGTTTCTCTATTGTTTCATCTAGCCTAATGGGCTTCGGATACCTCTCTCACCGAACGAAACACAGCACGACGCACTTTACGTAAAGGCTCAGCCACTGTAAAGGTCTGTACTAGTATTTTCCAGAATTTACAAGCATGATGAAACAATCAGATAGCCCAAGTAGTGTCTGTATCAAAAGGGTCAATAGCAGTTGACTGCAAAGTGGCTGTAACAATAATTGATCATAAGTAGTGGTTAATTGAGATATGAACCATTTGACGAAAATCTGTCGTGAGAAAGTTAATATTTTCAAATTTTTTGGAAAGGTTTATTTTTTCTTGCGCGGGCTTCTGCCCGCTTCAGTTTCTACTGGTCTTTTTAATCTGGGTGAGTCGTAATAAGTGACGAAAATTTGTTTATTGCGAGTCTAAAGTTGTGTGACCGCGGTATCCGGAGGCCCAGCCCCATCCCCTTTTCCATTCCCAGCCTACATGCGACCCTTTCCATATCCCATTTGAAAAGCAGGCCGCAACTGTATTACTATCTGCGTCGTAGCTGTCCATAGGTTACCATCAGGTGTTACGCCTGCTCGTTTGTATTATAAAAATTAGGTAGGTATTATAAAAAAAAAATACAAATATCTCCTAATCCACATCATAAACCCTACAAATAATTAAAATACATACACTGAAAATACTTTTAGTTTTAAAAACGATCGCAAGGACGCCATATCTAGATGAAATTATTTACGTAATACCCGAGATAAGATATTTCAACCTGTCCACAGTAAGTAATTATATCTTTTGATTATAATAATTTATGGTATACTGTATAAAGTGTACACTTATTTTGTCTTGATAAAGTACCAATTTAGAAAACCGTGTTACACAGAATATTTATCGACGAAGGCTAATTATACTAGTTAGTATAGTCTCGGTGAAACAGTGGTCGAGCTCCTTCGGACGATCGGGTTCGATCCGGACTCATACCAATGATTTCTCGGAATTCTTTTCGAAAGTTATGTGTGATAAATATGACTGACAACTTTGTGTCTGGTGTATGGCAACAGGTTTGCCACCTATTCCACTTAGGATGTATGGTAACGAATCGGCGAGTTGCCGCCTATAGGTACCTTTGGTTAAAAAAAGGCGTGAAGTTACGTTTTATATATATCACGTTACGGTCAATAGTAACGGGATACTGATCTATTTACTGTTAGATAGATATACAATTAATATTATTTACTGCATATTTAGTACCTATCTAATTCGACATTGTAGGTCCCGTACTATCCATTGCCCTCCAGCTAGGGTAAAATAAAATTCTTTCTTTCTTTACCACTGATATATCTTAGATGATTTCTATTTAAATAAGAATAAATATATATACCCTTCTCCTGTGAGCGCACAGCATGCTTGTATGTGCCAAGGGTGTTGCTTTATCGATGTCAAGTCCAATTGTTCTGATATCTCCGCCGCTGTCATTGAGCCTTTTACGTCCTGAAAAAAACAGACATACCTACATAAAATGGATGAAATAATAAATTAATTTAATTCTTAATATCACTTAATACGAAACGTAGACGATGCGGCAATCAATAGTTAGTCTTTTAAACTGATAACAACAATATGAGCTTTAGTATCTGCGTTTTAAATTATTGTACATGTGCAGTGACGACGTAGCATTGACACAGCTGACGACTTCACATTATGCTGACAAGGTTATGCTACAAAGTTGTACCTACCAGCACGTCTCATCAATGTTATATAGGAAATCAATTTTATTATGTTATTTAATATAACCAACTGTAAGTGTAAACATCACCTTGACACCTAAAGTATATGGCAGCAGGGCTTTGCGACGTGACGAGAAATAAAATAATATCCTTTATCGATTAGGACATTATCACATATCTTGGTATGATGTTAAAGTCCTTAAGAATTATTTATGCGTACCGTCAATGGACCATATGGGTAAGTAACTATGTTATGAAGAGAAAATACGTCATCGCCGGGGTAAAAGTGAGGAGGTGACGGGAATATAACAGAATGGGAATGAATGCTCACGAAGTTATGCCAATCTCTTCAAAGTCAAAATGGTTTTATTTTCATAGGTCTTCACAGACACTTAAAAATAGTCAATGTACAAAAATATAAATTAAAATTCCTAAACACGAGCGCTTGAGGAAAGTGCCTTCGTGGAACAAGAAAACACGGACGCATCGCCACGAGCGGCCCGATTCCGAGTTTAGGAGCTTTCATGAGAAGAATCGGGCAAGAAACTCATGTGCCAAATACTCTTTTCAAAACCATTTCAAATTGATACAATAGTATTATCATCGCTACTGAAAACATAGCAGTAGACTCGTGCATAAAAGGTGTAGCAGCCAGAATACTCGACCATCACAGTTATGAACCAACAAACTTAAAATAATCGTCCTAACAGTTAATGACAGAAATTATATGATATTAGTCGAGCACAATAGACGCTTCTAGTGTAAAATAAGGCCCAAAAGAAAAGCCACGGACTAATCACATTGAGTGGCTGGTCACCTTCTGCCTCTATTCAAGGTATTTTCAGCAGATATGTATATTAGAAAAACAGGCGGTTCAACATTATAGTGCAGCTAGAAAGTTAGCAGCGAAATGTACAAATTTTACACTTCAATTATGCATGTTCTTATTACTCTGGGTATAAATATCATCATTTTCCTGCCCTTATCCGCCTGCCTGACGTCAAGCCTCCTTGGGAATGTTTTCGTTTTTGGTTTATCCCCTTTTATTTTTTGGGTGACATGACATGGGTTTAACATGACAATCGTAATTTTAACACAATATGGAAAACACGAACGCACAAATATTTTGTCACGCAGTTACTAAATCATTTCATTGTATTTTGTTTATGACTTCAGATGTCGCAACTGTATGGCAGGGTCAGCCCTACTTGTAATTCTATTTTGTACAATATTTGTCATAGACTGTACGCGACTAATACAAACATACTTATGGGCGATTAAATATGTATTGCCAAATATTATGTAATATTTTTGTTTTAAATAATCTCGCCAATAAACTTGTCAATATTGATTTTGTAGACGCGAATACCTGAATTTATTACTTGAAAATAATATAAATTTTTGCTCGGTAACCTGAATATCTGTTACCGACTCCAATAACTTTTCGGGATTATTTTGGGACGTTATGTGTGATAAATACAGATTGGAAAAAGGTTTATTTCATATGGACAATATTGGTTCGTCATACCGAATGAATTTGGTACTTGGTCCACAGTAAATAATACTACAGAGAATTAATATACTTTATAAATACATTACTTGGCGGTGAAGGCTACCTTGAAGGTGGGGGGACGAAGAAAAAACGTGGTTTTGAACACATACCTTACTTGCATCATAAGCACTTTCATAACTCTGGTTTTACACGCTCGTCGGTTTTTAAGGCCTACGTGTAATTATTTGCAACTATAATAGTAATTACGTCTACAGAGTAACCCAATGCAAAACTTGGAACCTAATTTGACTAAAAATTTCAAGTGTTGAAAATGTTTAGATGTAGTGTTAAACATAACTTCACGCCTTTTGTTACCCGAAGGTGTAGGCAGCGGCTGTTAAGCCTCGTCTCGCCGTTATGTTTACGTCCCAAATGGAATAGGTGGCGAACCTATTGCCATACCGGGCACAAAGTTTTTCAGTCATCGATATTTATGACACATAACTTCCGAAAACAATTTCGAAAAGTCATTGGTGGTGAGCCAGTGTCTGGAATCGAACCCGGACCTCTGGATCAGAAGCCGTGTGCTCGACCACTGCGCCACCGAGACTTGTAGTGTTAAAGTTTGCCGAAATCGTCGCTAGAACCGTTTATAAAATGGGATGTGGTCAAAGATATTAAAGATGGCGTATTTTGAATTCCACAACTTCTTTGCTTCATAAATGGGCCGGTTCGACCTGTGAAATAGCACGGCGTCTCAGAATATCGACGTAAAGTGGCTCATGTCACGTTTTGTTCGGTTTGCAGAGCGATATTCCGAAACCCACCCTCCTCTCCTTACCCCCTTAAAGGCTGTAGCATTTTCTGTGTTACAGGTGGTGGTAGTTGCTTGCCATCAGGTGACCCGCTTGCTCGTTTGTCCTCCTATGCCTTAAAATAAAAGTGTATACACACCTGTTTGTTAGCATAGACAAGGAGACAAGCGCGACTCAACTCTTCATGTTTCAGCATGCCGTGCAGTTCGTCGCGACTTATGCTCAAACGTTGGCGGTCCGTTGAGTCAATCACCATTATCACGAACTGAAATAAATTAAATAAATATATACTCTTGCCATAATTAAGAACGTTTTCTTCACGTGGATTCATGTTTGTTAATCACAACTCTTAAGTAATATATGATGGTTATTTCGTAAATAGGTTCTTAGTTCTTACATATTTGAAAAATGTGTTTTAAATTATTTTCATAACATAATATAAAGAATTAATAAAGAGACATATAAAGAGATTATTAAAATTTACACTTTGAGTGTCCGAAGCGTATCTATTCGAGCGATATACGTCATGATGTATTAAAATAAACAATTGATATAAACAAATAAATTAATTAATAAGGATCATTCAGCCGCTCAGCTCATCATGTATAATGGAATCAATTCACCCAGCGCTAGGCAGTTCAGCAGTAGTACGTTCAGCAACCAAATCTTATATTATGGAACCAAATAAAGAATACAATATCCGAACAATAAACTGATGTGTGACAAAATTGGAAATAGGTTACGCCACAGTGAGACTAAATAAGACATATCAAATCTGAATAAATATATTTATAAATAAATATTTACAGTTGCATTATACGCCTAAAGTTTGATAAAGATTGAACAAATGTAGCTGATGCATATAGCTATATTTATTGCTTCTTAGGCGAAACAATATTAGCCAGGTGCGCCAGTAACTTTATTTAAATAAAAATGCCAGCTTATTGAAATAAATAATTTGAACCCGCAATAGCTTTCATAAATTACATCGCTGTGAGCTCAATGAAGATCTAGTATATCTCCATTTTGATGCATATGACTTAAGAATAATGCAAGTATTTATTGGACTGGCAGTTACAAGAATCTCTTGTCTTTAGTCTGCTTGTGACCACGGCCAGTACAACCTGGCCGAAACATCAAGCTAATAAAGGTAAATAATTGTTCACCAAAAATACTGTTGCATGAATTCCCGTTCATTATATTTGAGTAATGTGCAACGCGAAAGCCTAAAAGTTTTTATACTTACAAGAATATCGTGAATGCATTTTCACAGTAGCAATCAAGATTTGTTTTTTTTCTACAGATCATACTAAACAGCATATTTATAAGGTAAAACATAAATTGAGAATATTATTAAACAGTAACCCACCTCGCTGTTGGTGTAGTAGGTGTTCCAGGCAGATCTTAAGCTCTGCTGTCCACCCAAGTCCCACATGACAAATCGTAAATTTCTCCACACAATTTCCTCTACATTGGATCCTATAGTAGGTCTAGTGTGAACTGCCTCCCCCAATAACAGCTGATACAATATTGTAGTTTTACCAGCATTGTCAAGACCCACAAGGACCAATTTGTGTTCTGTAAAATGGAAAATGTATATGTATAAATGGCTATACTGGTTTATAAGAAATTGTGGGTTTTTTATAAATATTAACTATACAAGGTATCCTATGTAGGGTACAGTGTTTAACTAATATTTATAAAAAATGAAAATTCTTTTATCAAAATTGTTAACTGGTCCAATTATTTATTTATTCATACAACAATATCACGTAAGACAATAGCACATGTAATACAATAGGATAAAAGGCAAGTATTTTAGTTACCATTTATCAAGCAATGCCAATGTAACGCTGATACTTAAATTAGATAAACCTCTGCTTAATTACTGGCAACCTTCCAGTGATACAGAAATACATGCATACTAAACTTCTTCCAGTTGTTCATTTCTCAATGCAATGACCCAAATAATTATGAGGGTAATCAATAAATTATTTTATCTACATAATGAAAAAACTAGGAAGAAACAGCTCAGTCAAAGCTTAAACAAAACAATATCTAAACATCCATAAATAATGGCTATGAAAAATAAGCTGGACAAAATAATAATATCTTGGACGCAACACACACAGCACCCTTTAGTTCTAAGCCCATCATCTAAATGCTTGTGTTATAGAAATTAGTTAACAGATATTATTACATACATACTTTTTTTTTGTAAATATCTCATATACTCAGAATAGATAGAACAATACTTCCTTATACCTAACTTACACCGTTAATAGATAAAAATTGATATGACTTTTAGTTATGTTAGTTTCAAACACATAATAAATGTATTTGTAAATATATCTCTGAGTTTAAATTTGTTTATTATTTTTACTCTTTAGTATAGTATAAATACTTAAATTTATTTTTCCTAGTTTAACTGCAACCAACTAAGCCATGAGCAGATGTGTTGAGTGAAAAATGGTTCAAAACATATGAATAGTTCTGTCTAATAATGGGACTTAAACATAATAGTTAAAATAAGTAAATACATGAAAGATTTTTCATTCAACAATAAAAAAATATTAAAAAGAAATACAACTTCATGCAAAGTCAAATGAGTGGGCAGATGAGATAATTAAATAAACAAACAAATATCTATGGGACATCTAATTTGCAACTCATAAAGATATTAACCATCTTGCAAATCAATTAAAGTAAGTTTGTGTTCATTTTATTTCATTACATACATACATAAATTAAATATGATAAAATTTCATAAAAATGGTATATGTTCTATTGACAACTAATCATAAACATTCTCCTTTCCTGAATTAATTAGTGCCATCAGTACACCAGTTATATTACATGTAACAGTCTGTTTTAAATCGGTGCTCAATGTTTTGTAACAAAAACCCTTGTGACTTTATCACCATTGACCCAGATATAACGTCTTGGGTATTTAATTAGACAAATCGAAATCGTGTTTTTTCTTAGGACACATACAATTAAACAATAACGAATTTAAACATTACGTCTTTATAATCAAATAAGCGTCACATATTGTCACTTACCTTCGTTCCCGAACAAACTCCAAATCTTTGATATAAGCAAGCCCATTATGGCAATGTTGAGAAGATAAAAAAGATCAAAGAGACAAAGAATTTACGGTAAACTATTGAACATTAACATAATTGTAGAGAAAGCTATTATATTTAGTCACGATTTTATTATAAAAATAGAAGATAAAAGACTTTTTTCACAATCACGGAATTATTAGTTTATCTTAATCACATAAAATGCCATTTTACACTACTTATTTAATACGCTTCGCCGCACTTTTTCGAGCGACGACGGCGACAATTTCGACATCGCACTAAAAGAATGGTCGGTCGGATCAAGTCGGATGACAGCTAGATGACACTTGATGACAGTGAATTTTTTATATAATTTAACGACCTGGTTCCTAAGACCTTTAAGTCGAGTCTTTTTACTACAATTAACTTCTTGATTCTTATCCTGCACTAATCTTAACCTAACCTAGCCTGAGCCTACAGCTTAACCTAACCTAATCATCCATAAAGTCGTGGCACTTTATGCATGCTGTTCCGAGGGAGTTTTGACGACATTGAAGAAGAGCTAGACCAGGGTAGATAATTTTTAAAACCAAAAAAAATAATAGTAGGATGAAACCCATTAGAAAAGGAGGAGAATATTACAAAAATGAAAGGAAAAATAATTTACGGGCGATCTGAGGTCGGGAAGGGGGTGGGGGTGAGTTTTTAAGGGTAAAAAACGGTTTTTCTCGATTTCCGGCAAAACTAAAAGTCCTATGGAAAAAAAATTAATGGCAAAGTTGTAGGTAATAAAAAGATCTAAAACTTATGTATTAACACTTTTTTCACAGAACCTCAAAATTTTGATGAAAAATTCAAAAAACCAAGTTTTTGGATTTTTATTTTTATCTTTTACAAAAATATTTTTTTCCCCACGATATTTTGTGAAAAGTTGCCTTTTTATGTCCCAAATACGCTGTAATTTATTTGTTTAAAAATATTTATTTTTTTGCCTTATATTGAATTAATATCGAAAAAGCACCCTAATTTTCAATCGAAAATTCACCTTTTATCAGCTTTTTTCAAAAAGTTGGTATGTTATTTGTTTGCTGAAAAGTCTACTTTCCGATGATGCAAAAAAAAAATTGTGCTATTGTAGTAAATATTCTCAGAAAATGCAAATCAAAATCGATAAATACTCGAATTCAGAAATTAATAACTTATTTGTTTGTTAATTATAGTAATTCACTTTGATTTGCAATTTTTTTTATCAATGTAACATGTAATCTTGCGATTTTCGGGTAATTAAAGTATAAATTTTAATAAATAGCTCTAAATTGTATATAATAATTTTTAAAAAAAATCGGATTCCAGATTTTTTTAGATTTTGATTTGCATTTTCTGAGAAAATTTACTACAATAGCACAATTTTTTTTTGCACCATCGGAAAGTAGACATCTCAGCAAACAGAAAACATACCAACTTTTTGAAAAAAGCTGATATTTTGACGGGTGAATTTTCGATTGAAAATTAGGGTGCTTTTTCGATATTAATTCAATATAAGGCAAAAAAAAAAAATATTTTTAAATAAATAAATTACAGCGTATTTGGGACATAAAAAGGCGACTTTTCACAAAATATCGTGGGGAAAAAAAAATTTTTGTAAAAGATAAAAATAAAAATCTAAAAAATTGTTTTTTTGAATTTTTCATCTAAATTTTGAGGTTATGTGAAAAAAGTGTTAATACAAAAGTTTTAGATCTTTTTATTACCTACAACTTTGCCCGTAAACTTTTTTCCATAGGACTTTTAGTTTTGCCGGAAATCGAGAAAAACCGTTTTTTACCCTTAAAAACTCACCCCCACCCCCTTCCCGACCTCAGATCGCCCGTAAATTATTTTTCCTTTCATTTTTGTAATATTCTCCTCCTTTTCTAATGGGTTTCGTCCTACTATTATTTTTTTCACTTTTTATTATTTTTGAAGGCATCTACCCTGGTCTAAGCACACTAAACACGACATTAACATCATTGCCAACATTTGCACTCATAAACGAACACTTAATAAATAAAACGCCACGAATTTTATTCAATAATATCCATCGAAACACAAATCATGACATGTCTCTTTCACAGTCTCGCCAAAACTCTGTTATCAGTGACACTAATGCGAATCACAGACTAATATATGATACAACCATAGATTTAACAGAGACTATTTTATTGTAATATAATAATCTTATATCTAGGGATACCACGTATCAGAACCACAGCCTTAGTATCCAATATATAGTGTCCGACCGAAGCTTCGGCTTCGGTCGGACAAAAATCCATCTTCGGCGAAATCTTCGGTTTCGGCCGGGTTCTGTGCCGCTGAAGGTCAGGGAACAGTCGGAATTAAATTAACTGTTAGGAAAGAGTGAGTGACTGACGGACCGGACTGCACTTGGTTCAGTGCGGATACCTCTATCACCGAGAGAAACGCGGCATGAGCCACTTTACGATGATATTCTTTTTTAGCTGTGGATAATATTGAAGAAAATTATTAAATTCCTAGTAGTTTGTAAACCTTCGGCTTTGGCTTCGGCCAAAAATGGACCTTTGGTCGGACACAGCCCCGATCTAGGGGCAAGCCGGGGCCCATGCTCCGGGCGGCAAGTTCAGAGGGGGGCAAAATCGACATTTTACAGACTCCTAAATTATTTAACTTTGACGGAATAAATAACAGTATCTAAAAGTAAAAAACATGACGGACCAACAACGGTCTTTTTTTAGGCTGTATTATTAGCAGAAAATTAATTCGGAAACATTGAATTTAGATCTAATTAACGCAATGGAAGGGAATATTTATGTGATAGGAGGGCAATCGAGCAGGCGTGTCACCTGATTTTAAGTGACCAGCGCCGCCCATGGATACCTGCAACACATATAGGATTACAGTTGAGTTGCCGACCTTTAAGGGAGTAGGGTAGGATAGGAGGTGGCCTAATATCAAAATGGTTAAAGGATCTTAGCTAATATTTTCCAAACCAAAAATGCAATTATTGTGCGTGCTGCAAGATTTACCAGGAATCGTCTTCTACCACCACACCTGTATTGTGTTTGACAGGGTTTTTTTAAATTAGATAGTAAGTTTCAGAGAGATTCTCTGAAGGATAGGATTAGAAATGAAGACATCCGACGGAAAACTAAAGTCATCGACATAGCCCAAAGAATAAGCACGCTGACGTGGCAGTGGGCACCGGGTAGGTCATATTTGTCGCAGATCTGATTCCCGATGGAGAAAACGTGTTCTGGACTGGAGACCGCGTCTCGTAAAACGTAGTGTGGGGCGTCTCAGGCCCTCAGGCTAGGTGGGGCGACGAGATACGTAAGGTAGCTGGCAGCAGGTTGGAAACGAATGGCCGAAAATCGAACTCAGTGGCGTGGCAAGGGAGACGACCACGAGACCTACGTCCAGCAGTGGACGGAGATAGGTTGATTAAGATGATGATTCCATAGAGTAAAATCAGAAATTAAAAAGAGGTTTTAGTGTACTACCAAACTGAATTTGAATTTTGTTTTTATTATTAGAACCAATATTTTGAAAATTTCAATTGAATTACTGCAAAATTATGAAAATATTAATTTACTTAATAATGGCAATGCTTATCCTCTGTGCAAAGAATACCAGCCTCGATCAGTCTCTTTGCAAGATCTTTATAGAGAGCCTTTATAAACGGCTCAAAAACATAATCACCTACAAGGTTTCAATATTTGGGCCGCTTGAGATTTTCTGCCGAAACAGCAGCCGGGCCACTGCCACTTCAGCAGAAAATCTACCGTGCTTGAAAGGTGTGATGGCGCAAGGCAAAAGAGACATCCCGTCCGGTCTCTTGTCATCATCGCGCACAAAACGGTTCGGTTCTAGAACTGCTGGTACCCCGGCAGTGACAAGAGAACGACGGATAATGTCTTTGATTTTGGCGTGACGGGGATTGCGGCCGGTGCTGCTGACGTATGAAAGGCCATGATATCCTTGGCCGTTGTCAACCTCTCCGCAGCGACATAAATGCAAGGAAACAACGGAGCACCTAAACGTGCAAATGTTCCTATATTGGGCGATGGCAGTGCCTTAAGCCAAACACCGCACTCCCATTCTCATACAGCGAGTAAACGAGCACGCTCAGCAGCACCTACAGAATAAGTGATTCTTTTAAGATGGCGTAGAGCGGGTCGTCTCACCGTCACTAGCAAATTGGGTTGGTCGGTAAATTAGAGTGTGGACAGGCCAGTTTCCAGGCACTTACTGCGTCAGTATAGCTTGTGGGTGTATGGAGCAGATCTGGCTCGAAAATACGAGCGAGATTTAAGCGACGCCGTTAAATTTTATTTGGTGTTTTCTATCTCTTGCAACAGAGCTATTCGCAAGATTTGCAGTATGCTTTTCCCAATATTTGTATTGCCCTGCGAATTTATTCTACCCTTGTAGTGGATAACTGATGCTGTAATCATGGATGATATAGGTAGAAATAAATGTAAGTGGGCGGGGACGGCATTTTTCAGTTTGTGACCCGCCTAAAAACAATTGAAGATCCGGGGCTGGTCGGACACTACCAATATAAAATGGATTTTATTTTATTATAAATTTCATTTGTTTATATCTATTACATATTATTTTAGACAAATCTAACAATATAAGGTTGCTAGTTAATGCTGTATCAAATTATATTAGTTTACCATTTTCTGATCGCACAATGTTTGAATCGCTATGATAAGTTTCAAATAAAAGAAACCAGTGCTCCTGAGTTTTGGATCAGTTGTTCCTGAGATTAATGCGTTCTATAAAATAAAATGACAAATTTTTCAG
This sequence comes from Euproctis similis, assembly GCA_905147225.2. NCBI lineage: Eukaryota > Metazoa > Arthropoda > Insecta > Lepidoptera > Erebidae > Euproctis > Euproctis similis. The sequence continues at coordinate 10,569,825 of LR990107.1, forward strand.
CTTTATAAATTTCACTATAGTCTGCATGAATGAGCTGGCTCAACCAGTGAAATACCACGACCTCTCAGAAGTTCGAAGTAAAGTGACTCATCCCGCTTTTCGTTCGGTAGAGAGGTACCCGGAGGCCCACCCTCCTTCCCCATCCTTTTCTATCCTACTCCCATAAAGGTCGGCAACGCAACTGTAACACTACGAGTATAATAATATGTGTTGCAGATGTCCATGGGCGGCGCTGGCACTTACCATCAGGTGACACGCCTTACGTCGATATTCTGATAAGTCGTGGTACTTCACCGGCCAAGCCGCCATATTCATGCACAGCGTGGCTCTACCACTGTCTAAACCACCTATTCCATTTGGAACGTAACGTAACGATTCGGCGAGCCGAGGCTTTAACAGCCGCTGCCTACAACTTCGGGTAAAAAAAGGCGTGAGGTTACATTTTTTACAAATGTGTTCACATAAGTGTTATTCTGAATTAAGCTATATTTATTATTTAAGAAATCCATTATGAAGTTTTACGTGAATGAGGAACAAACAGCCATGCTATATCTATCCATACTTACATACGTTTGCGTTTATAATATTAGTACTAAGCTGTATGCATTTACAAGTAAAAGTAAAGTGATTATATTATTATACTTTGTCTCATTCCATAACTTGGGTGTGGGTTTGGTGCTGTGTCAGTTATTATTTCCAAGGGAAATAGGTAGGGAAAACAGACTCACGATACTAACACACCTCACTGGCGTCCTAGACTTTCATGACTCTCGTCACACACTTATGAAATCACCTTTCAGAAGGAAAGATAAAATTTGGGTCCTAGAAACAGATACGCGCCCGCCCACGGCTCCTCCATCTTTTTGCAGTATACCTTACACTCCAAATCAAAACTAAAGTTAAATAACCACTCCAAAACATCTATATCATTTTGTGTTCAAATCACTATTAGTGGTGTGAATTGTGTGAAAGTTAAAAGTACTTCGTAACAACGCCGGACTGATTTTTTTTATTGTACAAAACAACTTCACGCCTTTTTCTACCCGAAGGTGTAGGCAGCGGCTGTTAAGCCTCGTCTCGCCGTTATGTTTACATCTCAAATGGAATAGGTGGCGAACCTATTGCAACATCGGGCACAAAGTTTTCAGTCATTGATATTTATCACACATAACTTCCGAAAACGAATCATTGGTGTGAGCCAGGATTCGAACCTGCGATTTCTTGATTTAGAAGCGGGGTGCTCAAACACTGACCCACCGAGACTGTTATATTTTTTTATAGTAAGAGAGGGAAAAGTGTGTCAGCTGATGGTAAGCGATCAGCGGATTACGGAGTATTTTACTATCGACCTTACTTTGAAAACTGTCTATTCGCCCACAAATAGATGGCCGTAGATGTTCACAATTTTGGTGCTAATTGAAACCAACAAATAATATTTGGCTCAAATAATTTAACTCTTATATTTTTTTTATATTAATATTTATTATCACTATTGTTACAAGTACATAAGGTAGTAGATTACTAGATACAAAATGTTATATCAAAACTGTACTACTAACTACTTACTGCGAACCTAACAAGGATAAGTATACAGAATACTGTAGAGGATATTCTAATAAAACTAATCTTACATCATTAAAGGTATAAGTAATTAGGCCAGTTTATCTCAATTAAAGGAATTTTCTGAATGTCGATAGCCGAGTGAGCCCGAGTGCTATGGGGACTTCTGCTTAAAACAATTAGTAAGATGATTACCCAACCGCTCTACAATTTCTCTCAGAACTGCAGACTGATTTTGTATGTATGTATTTATTTTCCAAATATGATTGTGGGGCAATCAATAGAATCAGATATTTTCTCCGTCATCGAATCCAGAAAATTTTATCCGATCTTTTTCTTCCACAAGTTAATATGAGATAAAATAATACATATATGGATAATTAATAATAGGTAAGCAACTTATAAAAAACCTTTTTAATGTCATGTAAATGCTATTACAACTAAAACAGAATAGAAAATAATAAACAAACTTTACTGTACACCCCAAACAGAAAGAAAATATAAAAGAACTTAAAAGATAGAACACAAGCAGGTACAATGGGCATTCGCAAATAGCGATCTCTTACAGGCAACTTTTAGATGGACTTGTCAGTTAGTTCAATGGGAGCTGGGGTGTACTATTTTTATATAATAATTATATAATAATAAACGAATACATAGTTACTTTACATAACTACCAACACTACATTAAAAAATGTTGGTCTCCAACTAGTAGTAAACAGCCTTGCAGGAACGATATTATAAAAAATGGAGTTCATTTTTGTGCATTATTAATGCCTACAACGGCATTTATGTCATTATGGTTACAACATTTTTAATGCACATATATCAGAAGTATATCCTCAATGTTTTCAATTCCATCGGCAGAAAGTTCTCAAGATTTAAATGTAATGAAACAGAATCACCATCGTACGTGCCTGCTAAATTAGTTTGATAAGCTGCTTTAATATTCCGTAATATTTTATCTAATACTAAATTGCTGTCTCCGTGACAATTATGATTTTTTGCATGATCTATTAAGCACGAGTAACTGCGTTTTTGTAGGATCAAAAGAGCAGAACTAGGAGTAAAATGTTGCAGATTAGCTTTATTTATAACCGCTCTATAGTTTAAAACGGATATATCACAAGGAAATGTAGTTTTTACTAAAGGCAAAAACATATAGTAACACAGATGAGTATGTTTTTTTTCAATAATAAACACATCTAGAAGTAAATATAAAATATTAGCCAGATACAATGCGTTGGAACTAGGCAAAATAAGTTCATTTTGTGTAGAGAAGCCATAAAAATGTCTATCGTTATTAAACATATTTTCTAATAATATGAAATTCCTATGACATGTTGCGGTACTGTCTGCAAGTCCTTCATTAGTTCCTCGACCATCATCAAAGAGGACACGTCTGTCCAACATCACAACTAGTTGTCCTTCTTGTAAAGCTGTAACACCTTGAGCATGATCGGTCAAAAAAGTCAAACGACTTTTTTCGTCTTGTATAAATGCCATACTTGTTATTGGATACAAATTAGATTCAATACGTCGGCTAATATTCAAAACTCGAGACGTATATTGGTAGCTATTGTTATCTGTAAATATTATAGGTGGATTTCCATTTGAAATATCAGTTTGTATCGAAAGGAATATCTCCAGCTCCCTGTTTTTTGGTGATACTTCATAATCAATTTTACTTTCTATACAAATTGCATTCGACATCGGACCACTGGACAAATTAAACACTTTGGTGGTATGTTGCAATAATCGTCCATAAATAGTAACTAACTCCGTAGTTACTTGTCCAGATATAATCATCATGATTTTTGGTATTTTACCTAATCTATACCTTGTGAAAATATCCTCCAGAGGTTTGCTCGCGTTTGTGTTAAATAAGAACATGCCAGAATTGAAGTTTGAATCTCTGAATGCACCGTAATCGATAAACACAGATTTCGCTATGTTTGTTTCTTTTTCGACGACAGTTTTAAGAAAACCAGTGAATTCATCGAACGTGAGACGATGTTTATAACTTTCCAGTTGGATATCACCCGGTTGGATGGGCAGTCTGTTGAACGGAAAAGATCCGCTACCTTCATCAACAATACATGCTAAACAATAAATAGTAGCTGTGTTATAGCTAGTATCGTAAGTCTGCTTTATTTTAAACAATGCCAATGTCATGGACGGTACGATTACGGGGAAACTAATCTTGAAAAACTGACGAGATAACTTTATTACATTAGCTGAATTATATTTCCACATGGGATTGATCTGAACTGTAACGTCTTTTTTATTATGATCTATTATTCTAATATTTGGATATCTTGTTACTACTTCTACAATTTCAGTTCTTTCATGGCTTAAAGAATTAAAAATATAAATGTAGTCTCCTGGTGAGACCGATTTAAATGCAGAAATAAATTCTCCGTCTCTGTACACATACTTCTGGAGGTATGGTACAGTTTGTTCTGGTTTTAATGTCAAATAACTTGCAGATAACTCTTGTATATACCAACAATCTTTGACTGTTGTCAAAATCTGATTGTGAACATACTCCAAAGCAAGTGCTGACACAGTGCCACTACAAACGTTACGGTCCATTAGCCGAGCGACAGTTTCTCTGGACTTTATCAGCAGTTCAAAAATCTTTGTTAGGTTGTAACCACGAAATGCATTGTAGTTCAGAGCAAACGAGAATAATATCTCCGTCGATCGAAGTGTAGAATGGAGACGGCTCAATAAAATTTTGCTGTAAGGTCGAGAAGTGAAATAACCCGTCCAATATGCCGGATATCCTGAACTAATATCGGCGAAATTAGGAAAGTCACCTTTTATTGTTGGATAGTTTTTATATTTTTCCGTTATAGCATTGAAATAATCTAAAGCTGTACCAAAATTTATAGTAGCCTTATATATGTTTTTGTTTGTATTAACGAAATCGGCAATTTTTAGATAATTATTAAACTGATAGTCGAATTCTGCTTGCATTTCATAAAAATATGGTCCGCCGATAGCAGCGATTATAGTATTGTGAGGAGAAATGGTTCCTGCCTTAGAATATTGTTCAAGTAGTTTTTCAGCCTTCTCTTTGATGTTGTAAGCGTTAATATCTAGGTTTTTGTTGGAACGTGCAAAGTTATATTCAGATACACACAGTGCTCTATTAGGCCCGCAAGTTTTAATTCCTTCTGAATTGAATTGCAAAAAATGTGTTAGAACTGCGTGCTTTGTATACCTTTCATTGCCAATTTTAGCCAACTCATAATTGAGCTTGGATGGATATGAAATATCTGAATCCCAATTTTGTAGCCAAATAAAATCACTATATTGATATTCTGCCAAATATTCTTCCCAGGCATAGTGTAAATTTGTAATTACAGCTTTATACAAATCCAATTCTGACAAAAGATATATCATTGTTGGACTGTGACTTACAGTGTTGGTGAGCCAAGCAACTTTTGGAGAGTAATTTAAGTTGGTTTTTAACCATTGATGTCCTGAAAAATAAAAAATAAACTATTAGTAGTATTACCAAAACACATTTTAATACATCTATTGGTAATTGACTTAGTTTATTAAGAATTATTTTTTCAATCACTTTTTTTCTTTAATTTATGTTTACTAAATGCTTCTATGTTAAGAATCTAGATAACGGATTCATGTATTGTTTTTAATCTGATTGTCATCATAATTTCTATTAAATCTGAAGTTTTAAAGTGCTACAAAATAACGTATAATAATAATAATTCTTTAGTTAATTACACAAATAGTTCTAAGCAGACATTACATTAAAGGTACAAATCCAAGTCCCTCGCGGGGTAGGCAGAAAGAACACACCTAGCTCACCTCTTTGACTCATAGCTCTAGCCATACACGCTCATCGGCTTTTAAGGCTAAAGACAACACTTTCCTCAAGGACTCTATTTGGTCATGGAAAGTATGTCATGGCCGTCCTCGACGCCTACTTTTTATTTTTGGAAACTGCCCCTGTAGTTTAAAAGATCTAAGCATATAATGCTTATATGCTTATAAATTTTATAAGGAGACCTGCTAATTCTATTTCAGCTTGGCACTCTCTTTTCCCTTGACTCGCTATGAGCCTCGTTATTTGATACCCATATTGTAGAAATGTAAATATTAATTCCGTCATTTTGGATTTAGATTGACATCACATATTTTTTCGAGTTATTCCTTTTTTATTTCTTCTTATTGCTTCTGAGGCGAAACAAAGTTCACTGGGGCAACTGCTATATAGTATTGGGAAAAACTTTTGATAAGCTATCGACAATAGGCTATATTTCATTGGCTTAATTAGCGATATTTAATATGTTTGACATATCATCTAACTTTTAGTCACTGTCATAATAACACGTAGTGATATCTTAAATAACATATCAAAAATAATTTTATTTACCTTCAATAAATTGATGCACAAGACCAAATATATGTGTTGTAGCTTCATCCGGTTCGACCCAACCTCCCGTGGTTATCTCAAGCCTACCTTCTTTTACTAATTTTCGAAAAGCCTATAGTTGAAAAAAATATTTAATTTCATAACTAAGATTTGTAAGTTTATCAATGCTGATGATAACTTTTTTAAAGATACTTACTGATCGCGTCTTCTGCGGGGCATTTTTCCACCAGTAACTTAAATGTGATACCTCGTTCCAACTGAACGTGAGTCGCTCGTAGAACTGCAGTTTCTTCACGATATTCGACAATATCTTGCTAGCTGAATCTGTGTGATACTGTCGGAACGTTTTTTTCCATATTGAGTCGACATGGGTGCGTGGTATTAAAATCACCTGAAAAACAATAGTACCTACTTGGTAGTATTCAGACGACTTAACAGATTTTCACAGTTCAATTAAGCTTTTCCTATCACAAAAAAGCAATAACGAGTGTTTTTTTTAAATTATTGATGACTAATAAAGAGTCGGTCCAAAAGAGTTATAAATAGGGGAAGATGATAAATAATAGTGTGTAAATACTCCTATCAAATATGTACATACAATTTAATTTACAGTAATATTATGATATACAGTTTCGATGGTCCAGTACTCGAGCTACCCGCTTCTAAATTCTGAAATTATAGGTTCGAATCCGGGCTCACACCAATAACTTTTCGAAATTATTTTCGGATTTTATGTGTGATACTAAAGAATGACTGAAAACTTTGTGCCCGGTGTGTGGCAATAGGCTCGTCATTTATTCTATTTGGGACATAACGTAACGATTCGGTGAGACGAGGTTTTAACAGAGTTTCCAACACCTTCGGGTAGAAAAGGTCGTGAAGTTACGTCTTATGATTTACCTACTTAATATGCATATTTTAAATAAAACATACAATTTACTAATTTTAAAGAATAATTTACGTTATTTAATGATAGGTAATTTTAATAGCTACCTTCAAAGGTGGCCATTTGGGGTTACGCAACAATGTTTCGTAACGGGAATCGAAAATGTCATTCCAATACTGTTTGTTAATCATCCACGACGGCTGAAACAAACTGTTACTTTAGAGTAGGTCATAAATTAGCTTTCACCCTCTCATAGACACATTATTAAGTACCCAGGTACTCTTTTAAAATGCGTACATCGCACTCTCCGAATCTAATATCTATATGTACAATACTAGCTGACCCAGCAAATGTAATTTTGTATGTTTTGAAAAAAAAAAAATAACGGTGGGCTACCTTTAATGTTTAGGGGGATGAAACATAAATGTTGTCGTATTCTCAGACCTACCCAATATGCACACAAAATTTCATGAGAATCAAATCAAGCCGTTTCGGAGGAGTATGGTAACTAACACTGTGGCACGAGAATTTTATATATTAGATATTAGATTTACCTCTATGTTCATGTTAGCAAATTTTTCTTGTGCGTTAATATCCGATTGCACTTCTTTTATTATTGTACAAGTTGAAGGATCTGTCGATAGATTATAATTGAATGTTTTACCGTCCATCACTAAATCACCGTTAAATAGATTACTATCTTTATTGGCTGGCATGTTGTCTATATTTCTTATTGCAGTTGGCATAGATGTGACGACAACTGGTGCAATTTCTGCATGTCCAAGGATCTTATGCAACAATCCTCTAGCATTATCAAATGATACATTTTTAGCGTTCGGTATTGTTTCCGTGTTCTGTCTACGGATTCCTTTACGTACGCTGCCATTGTTATGCTCTTCAATTGGAGGAAAGAATTTTGACGATGTCGGCACCTGATAAAAATTCCTAATCGTCATATTGGTCGTACTGGGCTTCGTCTCACGACTATCAAGATTTTTTAATCGTTTCAATACTTTTGAATGAGCTACCATATTGCTCAATAGATTATGGTGCGTTGCATCCATTTTGATCATGTTTATTTTTGTTAGCGCAGTCTTGGATCGCCTTTTATCTGACCAAATTTTAGAATTCCTTGGCAAATTATGCAACAGTGATTTCGACTGAGATATACCGGTATATAGCATCGCTTGATTGTAACGGAACGGTCCTACTGATGAATTTTGCCAAAATAATTTTGTATTTTCGCTGAAGGGTGTCGGAACCATTTTAGATTGGTTCCTAACAAGCTTACGTAGAGCTGAAAATAATAGCCAGTATAAATATATAGTATAGTTCAATACAACGATCGAAATGGCAAATATACAGATCGGCAATAGCCACCGGACAACCAGCTCAAATATTAACATAACATAACTTCACGCCATTGTTACCCGAAGGTGTAGGCAGCGGCTGTTAAGCTCGTCTCGCCGTTATGTTTACGCCCCTAACGGAATAGGTGGCGAACCTATTGCCATACCGGGCACAAAATTTCAGTCATCGATATTTATCACACGTAACTTTCGCGAAAACAATTTTGAAAACTCATTGGTGTGAGCCAGTGTCAGGATTCGAACTACGACCTCTGGATTCAGAAACCGTGTTCTCGACAACCAGACCACCGGGACTATTAACATTTATTAAAATCGGTTCAGGGGATAAACGTTAAAATTATTTCAAAGGATGCAATAAGTTGGTTTGTATACTTACTTTTTTCATAGCTTATAACGTTACTAGAGAAAAAAGTAACAATCACAAAAGTATTAAACCAGATGCGGAAGACAGCGCCCCTCGCCGGATACATAGCTACTAACTGAAAGATACATTACAAAATCGGATACACTATGAAAGAATTGTTTGAAGATTGTTTTTTTCAACATGATCGTGTTGATTTCCTATTCAATTTACAGTCGACCTATTTGTACTGATACTTATTTGTAAACCTCTACGGTTAGAAAATGAATGCTTGATGTTTTGAAGTAGATGACAATGACTAATTGTCCGTTTTTATGGTCTTACATGTAAACGAGTGAAGTCTATACCTACTTACTAAATATCATCATTTGCCTTTTGAGGTCCACTGCTGGACAGGCCTCCCCCATAGAGCGCCACAACTGCCGGTCCGTTCACTCATGGGGGGTTGTTGCCATAATCGCCACGCTTGGCAGGCGGGTTGGCGATCGCAGTAGGCTGTATTTTGTTGAGAGAGAATGCTGCTGCCCATTCTTCCAGCCTAAATATATGATTGTTTTTAACACATTAATTCATACGAGTCTGTATACTGATAAAAATAAAAACTGGAACATACATTTGAACAAAGTTTAATATTGATCAGGGATACGTACCTAATAATACTAATCTTTGCTTCTTTGTTTACAGTCCCAGTGGCGAGTGGTCGAGCACCCGCTTCTAATTCAGAAGTCGTGGGTTTGATTCTGGGCAAACACACCAATGATTTCTCGGAATTCTTTTCGGAATACGTGTGAAGTATATTGATGATTGTCAACTTTTATTTATTATTAAGATCCGTAACAAGAAGATGATAGTAAGATCCGTAACATAATGTTATGTTTTGGCTTGTCAAAGAAGTCTTGTAGTAATTGAGCGGCCAATACCACAAGAAGCATTATTTCGTATTCATATTCGACTAAACACCCTGGCTGCAATTCATACCTCTATTTGATGAAGAGAAGTGATTAAAAGAGAGGAATAAAAATAGGAGTTCTTCTTCTTACTTATAGAGATAAGTAGTCTAGTTAGAAGCCTGGTTGTTACGAGAACTTTATTATTTTGGCAACATTAAACCCATAATTGGTACCTATCTACACAGAAAAGCAATTATTAGTAGATACCTAAATGTCAAGATAACTGTGTCTTAAAACTTTGATTACTTTTATTATAATTCTCTTTTAATTTGGGACCCTTGCTTAAGTTATTGAACTTAGTTAATAACTATATATACAAACATACATATATAACTTCACGCCAAATTCCTTGCGGGGTAGGCAGAGGGAACGTAACATAACATAACTTCACGCCTTTTGTGACCCGAAGGTGTAGGCAGCGGCTGTTAAGCCTCGTCTCGCCGTTATGTTTACGTCCCAAATGGAATAGGTGGCGAACCTATTGCCATACCGGGCACAAAGTTTTCAGTTTTAGAAAAGCCAGTGTCAAGATGCGAACCTGGACCTCTGGATCAGAAGCCGTGTGCAAGAAGCAGTCTCGGTGGCGCAGTGGCGCCGTATAAGTTCCACCTGCCACTGCCTACACCTTCGGGTAGCAAAGGCGTTATCTTATGTTAAGACATAATATAATGTTAGCGAAAGACACGGATTCCAGGCTATCAAAATATCGAATTCTCATCCAGACCTATGATTATAATGATACAGGATAATAAATAAATTATTTTAAGAACCTACTAGTTTTGTTACTCAAGAGACATGCGCTTTGAAAGCGTGTGAAGTTAGCAATGAAATTGGTTACCAACTCGTAGAGAATAATACCGAGGGTTCTGTTTTATCGATCTGTACTGCCCCCAACCCCTAACGCCGGCAGCCATCGTGCCGCAAAGGGTGTAAGTTGTATAGGTACAACTAAAATCATAGATACTAACTAAGAAAAGTGGAATAATTTAAGTTATTAATGAAGTGATCAGAACAAAATTTATTAATATGGTAAGTGGAGCTTTAATACTTCCTTTGTGTCATTATTCACCTATATTTAATTTTAATTTTTAAGTACACTACTTGATGAAGTTAAGAAAGTTATTTAATATTATTTTTGACACATTTAAACAATTAAAATGTGAGTTTTATGTACTACGCATATAGTAATTCAAAGAAAAGTACTGTAGTGTATTGATAAAAAAATATGATTATGGTTAGGAAGGGCGGGATCCTGATAGGAAATAACTTTAAACATAGATAACTTCAAGCCAAGGACTCAAGGAAAGTAAGGGACTGAATTGGTTCTATAAGCCCACAAAATAGATAATATGATTCTTAATATATTTACTCGCTGTTTTTATTTTTGTAATAGATACTTCATATTTGCTTCTTGCTTGCTTCACACACGATAAATTCAAAAGAAATTTGAAAATTTAAATGAACTTACTAGATATACTTTCTATTTTGTTCTACAGTCACAATGCAAATAGATGTATTCCCGGCAAAGATACCAACGTAACATTTTATTACAGTTTTTATCAGTCTGTTTGTTAATTTTGGCTGAACTCTGAAATGTCTAGGCCGATTTTAAGGGGACTTTCACTGGCAGACAATTGCAAAAAAAATCGTGTATGTATAACATGTTTAACTGTTTCTCAGATTTTGATGTTTGTCGCAGGATCCCAGCTCTATGACGACTTCAGGCTTGCTAGAATGGGAATTCTCATTGCCATCTGATCAAATCATATCGCATGGGTGGTACCACGGTGCACTAAGCAGAACGGCCGCCGAAAATTTTCTACAGCAAGACAGAGAGTTTTTAGTACGGGACTCTACATCACAGCCGGATAACTATGTCCTCAGTTGTCGATCTAACGGACAACACTTGCATTTTGTTATACAGAGGGTAATTAAGTATATTATTCTGTTATGTTCTGGTATGTTTCTATTGATGTATATATAGTTGTTTGATGGTCAGTTAGAAAATAGTTAAATCTGATTAGATAAATTTGCAAGTACTATACATTTTGCTTTTTACTTCCAGATCGTTGTCCACCCTGATACCGTTTATGAAAGACATCAATATCAGTTTGAAGATGAAGCATACGATACCGTAGCTGATCTTATAACGTCTTATGTGGGTTCAGGGAAGCCCATATCAGCAGCATCAGGTGCACGTATACAGTATCCATCGAATCGCGTTACACCATTAACAAACCATATTCAGAACGATGATATCAATTCAGTTATTTCTCCAGCAGGAGACGGCTCTTACGGCAATCCATACAGCCTGTACAGCCATTTTGCAGCCAAACCTGGTATGCAATTAAGAGTACCTTTCAAGAAACAACGATCTCATTCGTTAACACCTATCGATATGGGCCAGCATATCACGCAGGGTAAGAGTGCTAGTGCTGATGGGGTTATTCAGAGTCAGGCCAACAAACATGCTAAATGTTTCAGTAGTGAATGTAACTCTGGATCGAACACTTGGGATGCCAATCTTCCAACAAGTCCTCCAGCTAAGCCGGCTAGATATGACGGACCAAAAGCTGACGAAAGGCGATTAGAGTTGCAACGTCTTTATCACGTGTCAGGTTCAGATTCTGGGAACGGCTCTGGGGATTCAACACAAAGTTCAGCTCACAGTGATCCAAACAAGTCGAGGATCGACTCCGATTACGGCTTAGTAACACCAACAATGAAACAAGAGTTTGATTACGAACTTAAAGAAGCAAAACTTTTGCAATCGGAAAATTTAGACTATGTGGTCGAATCGAGAATCAACCTAGAAAACTTTCGATCGCAAATAATATCAACTGGATTATCAAAGCCACTAGAGTCAGAAACTCTTCACACAATCAAGCTTCTGTTACGAACATCCGGACCGAGAATATTAGCAAATCATATGACAAAAGTCGATTTGTATTTTTTGTTTGACGACGCTACGCAAATAGAGGGTCTAGATAAGATAGCATCAGTGCTTGAGCTGTTATTTCTTCCTCAAGGTCGACCGCTGAGAATGGACGTTTTGGAAAGGTATTTACACAAAAAAAAGAAAAAAAAATAGGCACTAAATTCTTTTTTATTCAATTGCCTAATGAAACTTTCCATTTGTTTCTTTTAGAATCGAGACTTTTCGACTTCTGGTCGCTGTTACTATATTAACATGTCAGACAGACAGACAGCGGGCTGATACAATTAACGATTGGATTCTACTTGCAGTGGAAATAAAGACGGCATTGGGGAATCTTTACGGATTCTCTGCTATCATGTTTGGATTGTGCATGCCTCAGGTGAGTTCGATGAATTGGATTCAATTATTCGATAAAACTAATTATATCAACAAATAATATAGTCGTAAACTTATTATTATCTACATTAAGTATTTACCCAAAAAACTATTAAGTAAAACTCAATATTATAATGTCTGTGGTGTGTGAATTTCTTGCTATTATCCTATTACTTACGCATTCGCGAAAATTACATTTAAATCAGTCATGTATGTAACTGCTCAAATACAAGTAATAATATTCAAAATATAGCTCTTTTCTGTTACTATAGAATATATGTAGTTAATATAATTCTGTATTCATAGGCTGTTCTCAAAAACAAGCATAATAATTAGAGATGAAACGGATATCCGGTATCCGGCCTATCCGGCGGCCTTAATACTATCCGGCCGAATACCGAATAATTACTATTTGCCGGATAGGTATCCGGCAGAATAAAAAAAATCTGGATAAAAAAAAAAATTTAAAGTAATTATTTGCTTTATTTAGTTAGCTTTATTATCACATAAGAAACATAATTAGTTTAAATTTTTAATAACACAATTGCAAAATGTATGTAATAGAAAGAAAATTAATTAATTAGTACTCATACTGCACTAAGGGCAAATTATGGTGAATAAATACTAATTTCTCTGCATTGAGAGGTAGCAAGCGGAAAAAGTCTTTCGCTGTACACACTGCTGCAAGGTGCTGAAAGATAGATCTTGGCAAACTTTGTTAAATTTGTGTATTGTATGCCATTAGCTGCCCACCAAGAATAAGAGTCACGATTGCGATCAATTCGCACTGACTTGAAATAAAAATCCAGCTCACAGATTATCGCGTTTCTTTCTTCACGAAAAGACCCTAATCTAACCGAGTGCAATGCACCAAACGGCTAAGTTCCGCCGAATATCCGGCCAAACTACTATCTGTCACATCTCTAATATTAATAAGTATCATTCCAAGAACCGAACAAAGCCCGTATCGTCGTAGTACCTACAATAAAGAATTATATTTTTTTATTAATTGATTTTCTTCAGGTTGAATGTTTGGAAAACGCTTGGAATATCTTAAGACGGGTATACACGGACAACGCATTTATGTTCGAAGCAAAGTTGCGGCCATGCTTCAAGAGCATGAACGAGGGTACCAATCCATTGCCTCCAAACACAACGACACCTTATATACTTCCACCGGTCTTATGTTTTCATTTATTCGGTGAGAATAAATTGAAACTTTTTTTTTATATACAGTTTATTCAAAAATATACACTTATAAAAAATATAAAAGTGACTTATCGATATTTAAGAACTCCAGAGAAAGGAACCCCATCACTATCGGTGCCGTGTCAAAGAGTACCTACTGCTTTTGTATCTCTCCCTCTCTCTGGGTCAGCCATTTAAAGCGAGTCTTGTTGGTCGAGACTCTTGGCAATCAGTCGATTGACAAAGACTATCACCATCCCTCGTGACTATTACCTTTAAACTTCTAACAATGGTAATAATACTTCAAATTTGCAGATGGCGACGGTGGAGGTTTGATGCAACCTGACGATATATTTCCATGTAGTTTAATGAACAGTCTTCAGTTTGATTTCAACGCGACCGCGGCACACTTACACGCCGCCAGACAATTCCCCAATCAAATAGACATGTTCAAACGTAACGCGAGAACAGTGGTGCAGGAGATGTCTTCACTGGGACCAGTACTGGATCCGACTTTGTTGGAGCTATTCAAGGCAGAGTTTCACATAAACTTCTTATGGGGTGAGAGGGGTGCTCTGACATTACCGCAGCAGAGATTTGCACGTCTTACCGATATACTGACGACAATGGCACACAAAATAGCTAATCAACCACCCGACCCGGATGATATACTATAATTTTTATTTCAATATAAATACAGTATTTTAACAAATAACACCAAAATATACATATATACCTATATGTGCAAAATAAAATCCATTAGTTATTAGAGATGTTAAATATGTATATCGACGTGCCCGGGCAATAACCCAGTAATCGCAAAACACTGTTTTTTTTCAGGAGATGTTTTGCTTTTGTGGTTTTTAGCTATATCTACAGTAACTTATTATTATGCCATCTTAAATGTATCAAATGAATGTTTACAGTATTACTATAATACTTATTATTAGTCATTAAATTTAAAAAGAAATAATGTAAGAAAAATATTTTTTGTTGTATAAAAATGCAATAAAAGTTCCGCGTGATAAAACTGTCATTGATCATATTTCTGTAATTAACCGTAGAAAAATTAAAAAAAAAACATTATGATGAGTCCTAGCCCGCAGATTTCAAATTTGAAATAAAAAAAAATCCAGTAAAGTGCTATTACTGGGTTATTGCTTGGGGGCGTCGATATGTACTGTTAGTACTGTTACCTACACCGAAATAACCATCATTTTTATATATGTCTATGTTATATGAGTAGTATTAAATTAGCCCAACCCTAGAGCACTTGATGATACATACTAAACTATTTATACAATGTTATATCGATATATCTTTATTATAAATTATTATTTATATAATAATATAATACATATATGTATGACAAACGGACAATTTGATAAACTGATGATAACGCATCATAAATAAGTGTACAAGCAGATTCATCTAAAAATGGGTACCTACTACATTTACAAAATTAGTACATACGATATCAAAGCTTTACTGATGAACATGATTTCTGAACATAGAACAAAGAAATTGGTGTTAACATTATATATGTCCCTTAGTCTAAATAAATAAGTAATAATACCTACATATATGTCCCAAAAACAGAAATATTCAAAAGAAATGCAGTAGCAATAAGACCAAACCAACAATTTTAACAGTTGCGCTGCAAAACTGCTGGCACATGGCGGACAGAAAAACAGTGAAATAATATAACTTGAATGAAACATTAGAACGGATATTTTACATCTATTTATATAAGTATAATAATATATAAAAGACGTGTTTCATTATTGATCTCAATTAGCTAATAATGTTTGTTATACATTTATAAAACCTGAATAAAGTTTAAATGAAAATATATTTATTTTATTTATTATCACTTAAAATTAGCAAAAGGAACCTATACGCATTGGGTACACGTCATATCCTTGCGAAAGCTGAATGTGTTATTGCTATTATAGAGACTATGCTTTTAAATAACCTGGACTTAGAGCCTAAGTGCAGGTTTGCCTATTTAAAACCGTCGTTATACTCATTAGATTAGAAAAATCGTGGCAAAAATATCTATAACAAGTCTCGGAAAATTTTATTTCGCTTAATAATAGGAGTTGGTGCTAGAAATAAGAAAACAAAGGGAAAAATATTAAAATAAAATACTCGGGGGAAGTGCCTTATCATAATATAAGCAGTTCGCTGCATGAATGGGCCGGTTCGACCGGTGAAATACCACGACCTCTCAGAAGACCGACGTAAAGTGGCTCATGCCGCGTTTCGTTCGGTGAGAGAGGTACCCGGAGGCCCACCCCCTTCCCCATCCCCTACCCCTTAAGGGTTGGCAACGCAACTGTTACAAACGCTCATTGAGTCTAGTTACGTAGCCATCTTTGATCTTTGCTAAGCATAGATGCGAGTACCTACATTAAAAAGAAGAGATACACCCAATAGAAGCATTAGTGTTTTCTATTATACTGTTATTTTTATCTATAGACAAATTAACCTATTGGACTCTATGTCGCTCTAGAATCAGTAAGTTACCGATTATAATACAGTGAAACTTGGTTAAGTGGGACCTGGATAAGTGAGAAACCTCCATAACTGGAACTCATGCTGAGGTCCCAACACTTTGGCACTCAATTACCTCTGTTAGTGGGACGAGCTAAACCTCTATATCTGGGATTTGTTCTTTCGATTTATTATCATAGATAACATTGTTTGTTTACTCATTCTTATTCTACCCACAAATTTTGAGCTTCAATTACCTTCAGTTTTAGTTTCGCTTTACTATCATACAGATGTTTATTAGAAAAATGTCAAAACGAAAGCTACAATCGTTATCATTACGTGAAAAACTGAAGTTAATATCCGTTTATGAAAGTGGGAAGACACGCGAAGAAGTTTGTGCCGAATTTAATGTGCCAAAATCTACTCTTTGTATAATAATTCAGAGTAAACATAAAATTGAATCACAATGTTCTGAAGGACAAGGAAAACTAAAACGTGTACGTTTATCAGAATATCCTGAACTTGAACAGTGTACAAATGAGACCTGATGAACCTGTATAAATGAGACAGACATTTATTTATACCTGTATATCTGAGACACTGGGTAAGTGGAATACCTCTATAAGTGAAACGACATTGCCGGTCCCTTGATGTCTCACTTAACCAGGTTTCACTGTATATCAATATATTATTACCTACTCAGTATAAAACAAAGTCGCTTCCCGCTATCTGTCCCCATATATGCTAATCTTTGAAACTGCGCAACGGGTTTTAATGCGTTTTTTTTTAACATATAAAGGTCAACGGGGTGGTTTGTACCTATAATTCATGTTTAATATATTAAACAAAAAGTGATAATTTTCGAGATTTAGGACTTTAAATGCAAACTCTGCCTGAACCCTAAGTGATAGATCAAAATAATGTATTACATTATTATACACCTGAAGAAGGTCTACAGAAAAGTCCCCTATGGTCTATGTTCATCTCTTAGGGGTAAGCCACAAACGAAAGTTTGCGGGATCAACTAGTTATAGATAAAAATGAAACAATTAATGGCCGTAGAAATTTTAATTTTATTAATGAAAAACATATAAAATATAAACCTAAATCTGATATACATTAATGTTATACTAATATGAATTATATTATAGTTTTACCAATAACAGAAATTAATGGCTACTAAATAAGATTAAATTTATATACGAAGACAGCTGTGTACCAGTCTATGATATGATATATTTATTAAATTATGAATGACAGTCTGAAATAAACAATACCGTCTCAAAAGCTAAACAAAGTAAAATCTAAATTATCTATCTCCAATCATTACACAAAATCGATTCTTAAAGGTACTTCATGGATGTTTCAAGTACATACTTTTGTTTTTTTTGACATTGACAACTCGTCTAAAGTTGTCAATGTCAAATAGATATATGAATTGATGATTTTTTTTGCAACAATCTATACTCTATTTTAAAATAGATTTTCAATCGCTAGCCTTCCACGGAACACCGTTACGATTGTACCGCAGTGGATCTTACTTTTATATTCATTTGAATTATTTATTGATAAAAATGTACATAGATATAAACAATTTCTGAGAATGTCCTTAACAAATATTGTAAGTTTCCTATTTGATCTACAAAAATATCGTAGAATAACTTTTTTAGAAAATATTTTCAGTATATTTTTTTCTTTTTCTATATTATGTTTGTAAATTATTGCTTTGCTCTATAACTAATTTACACAGCTCATTCTAGGCTAGCCATAGATTGTGATTATCACTAAAGTAAACCTATTTCGCAAAAATGTCACTATGTGATTACAATATCACCCCAAAGATCATTATTTAAACCTCAAAATAAAGTACACACACGCACACACACATTATCCTATATTGAAAAAATATTATATTCATAATAATATACACATAACAGGTATAGTCAAATGTTTATTATTAATCTAATATACTTAGCTTATATGTAGTTAGATTACGGAGCTTTTTTGTTTCATGTAAAATCGCTAGGATTTACAAAAATAAAACTAATAACTACTAACCCCTGTGATCTCGCTCACTTAAAAAACCCAATTAACTATATGATTATTTTACCTATATAAATGTTCACCAATCATCAATTCTTATAGGGATAAACCAGTCGCAGTGCACAAAAGTCAATAAACAAGTGCACATATTTATTATGCTGACTTCATGCCAAATTAATTTAAACTAAGATTGACAGTATTTTGGTATTTTTATAACCACAGCGGCGTCATCTGGCGTGCATATGGTCAAGTCAAGTCATACACCTCTTCTCTCGTCGACATATAGAAACTATAAATAAAAAGTAGGTATATATAGATATACTAGCTGACCCCGCAAACGTTGTCTTGCCAAAAAATAAAATTTAAAAAATAAGGGTTGATCGTAGGAGGTTGAAATTTTAGGGTTGTATGTATTTTTATCCCGGTTGTATCCCGTTTTATAAAAAAAATAAGAAACAGAAAAATGTCGAAAATTTAAAAAAATATATTGAGGGGTGTGCTACCCTTGTGATTTAGGGGGATGAAAAATAGATGTTGTCCTATTCTCAGACCTACCCGATATGCACACAAAATTTCATGAGAATCGGTCAAGCCGTTTCGGAGGAGTTCAATTACGCACATCTAGACTCGAGAATTTTATATATTAGATAACAGCGGGTCAAGGGTATAAGTTACAAAGAAAAAACTTTCTTCATAAAGAACTTGGAATTGAACTAGTTGAAGAACAAAGTCATGGATTATTATAATTAGGAATAATGTAATAATGTATGAATATGAAAAAAATAAAATCAATTACGCATAAAAGATGCGATAACAAAAATTACTACACGCAAAATTACATTCGCAATACATCAATCGCTGAAATGATGCGTGCGGTTCAGCTAAATAATACACGTTCCATCATTTATTTAAAGTGTTATAAGGAGTCTCGTAAATGGATATTATAGATACTTTTTAAACAATATAGATCTATAGTTGTCTCTTCAAAATAATATTTCTATCAGAACTTGAGAGATTTTGCAAACAATGCGACTGTAGCTTGGGTTTTGTCGCCATTGAAACGCCGTAGCTCTACGATAGCCTGAAACAAAGGTTAAATTCGTCAAGATTGTTTGATAACAATATCAAATTTAGATACATAATAGTTGTATTGTTTAGAATTTTATAATTTTGACTAGCTGACCCAGCAAACGTTGTCTTGCCGAAAAATAAAATTTAAAAAATAGGGGTTGAAAATTTAGGGTTGCATGTATTTTTGTATCCCGTTTTATAAAAAAAATAAGAAACAGAAATATGTCGAAAAATTAAAAAAATAAAATTGAGAGGTGGGCTACCCTTGTGATTTAGGGGGATGAAAAATAGATGTTGTCCTATTCTCAGACCTACCCGACACGCACATAAAATTTCATGAGAATCGGTCAAGCCGTTTCGGAGGAGTTCAATTACGCACATCTAGACTCGAGCGTTTAATAAATTAGATAGATACAAATTATTTACCTGCTCCCTGGTAAATCCCAGAGAAACAATTTCTTCCACTTCAGCCTCTCCAAACGCGTCAGTCGGTAGAATCGTTTGGCTAGGATCACCAAGACCTAAAAGTAGATATATACATATTTGTACACGAAAATAAACAGACTTTGGGACGTTGATGACATATTTAATTACAACACATAAGAAATACTATTAATTGTTTATTTTAAATCAACATTAATGAGTTATTAATGACCATAAACTATGCCATTAAAAATGAACTGAAATTAATGTAAATTAAAGTTCATAAATATGTACAATAGATTGAGTTATAAAGAGTTTTATATTTGCCATAAAGAAATGATTGCTTCCACATTCACACTACTAACCTGTTTTTAACTTTCATAAACGAAAAAAATATCGTAACTAGTAAAGTTATTGTACAAAATAAACAAAGTTTTCTTTTTAGAAACGCTAACAAAATATAGAATAAAAATATACATATGTATACATAGAGAATTTAACACCTAAGAATTGTACACCTGTTCAATTGAAAATAAATACACATTTATTTACCTAATAGGAAATATATTTACGGTGCAATATTAAATATGATCAAACAATAATATGTTGAACGTAACAAGGTTTTATTTTTACTAGTATCTCTATTTTAACTCACCCAGTCTAGGGGCGCTACTGCTGTTTGTCTGCATTGGAACTGGAGTTTGCTGTCCGCTCGAAGATGCCCTAGCAGCCAGATTACCAGCATCTGATAATGTTCCATCATAGTAACACAATTATTGTAGACAGAAACCCCTATGAGTAAATAAAAGCTCTAGTATCCATGGCTATTAATCAAATCTCTAAACATCTTCACTATCTGTCGCATTTCTAATATTAGTAAGAAGTAAGATATAAATGACGTAAATAGCAGTCAAATAAAAAAAAATATTCACCAGTTTCTAGGTAAATTCCAAGTGCTATCTACTATGTCTGGTAGTACATGTATAATTGACACTTTTAATGCTAAAGCAACAATATAAAAACTTTAACTTAAACCATATTGGAAATATTGGCAAAGTACAATACAAAATAAAACATACCAGCAATTAGAATTAATCCTTAATTTCAAATAATCATTAATCAAGCACCTCACTGTGGATCCGTTATTACTGAAATGCTTCAATCAAGTACTATCCATTCGCTAACAAAACTTTCTCAAGAAATATGCAGTCAACATTAACGATCATAAATTCCGTATGTAACCAATACACTACACAGAAACAAAATATTATTTGTGCAATTTTTATTGATTTCTAATGCTTTACTTTTTTTATTAACACTGCCCCAAAAAGTTCACCACATTTATTGTTTATTTTTTATCATGCAAATAATTTCATTGAGTTCTTTTTCCACGCCCACCTTGTTTAGACTTCTCGAGTGCTTCCTTTACTTGTCTGTCTTCATGGTCCTTCATGGACTGATTGACGATGTCGTCCTCGGAGTATCCAGAAAGGCGAGCACACTCCGGTAACTCAGACTCTGGTAGAAACTGTGTTTCAGTACCAGTTGTGCCAATGTGAAGCACATTACGTTTCAAATCAATGTTGCACTAGACAAATATAAAAACGCCATTAGAAATCACAAACCAAACATCAACGAAGTATGTAATACATAAAAATATGTTCTGTTTAATTAACATGCCAGATAACTCTTAATATTACAATTGCAAAAGATCTATTTTTGTATATAAAGATTGCTCCATTTAACACATAATAGAATTACAGAAATAATTTAACAATAAATACAGGGACAAAGGCATAGCACACTCCACCAGTAATGGGCCGTCCATTAATCTCGTGATGTTTTTTCATAATTTTTTACCCCCCCTCCCCCATGGTGATACGTGGTGACATTTAACACCACAACTTCCCCTCCCCCCATCCAACATCACGTGTATTTTTAGTACATACAAAGAATCTTAAAGATTTTAGGGTATTATTTTTAATTAATCACCAAACTCGCTGGTCGAATACATGAGCGGCCCGCTTCTGAATCAGAAAGTCGTGAGATCGATTCTGGGCTCACACCAATCTATTCCAATAATAAGGTGGCGAAAATAAATACACGTGATATCTTACCACCCCCACCCCCCTCCCCCCTCGTGATATTTCGTGATTTTTGTTAGACCCCTCCCCCCCTTTCTACCCTCACGTGATTAATGGACGGCCCCTAAACCCTTAGATAGAGGAGAAGTTTGCTAGGTGAGTATGTATACAAAAAATAAATGACAGTATATTTATAAATAACTAGTTGTCCTTGTCAACTGTTTTCGCAAAACAAATGTAAGAAATAAGTAAATTTCGGATTTTTTTTTTTTTTTTTTTTTTTTTTTTTTTTTTTATGGGATAGGAGGGCAAACGAGCAGGCGTGTCACCTGATGGTAAGCAACTAACGCCGCCCATGGACACCAGCAGCACATATAGTGTTACTGTTGCGTTGCCGACCTTTAAGGGAAGGGGATAGGAAAGGATGGGGAAGGGGGTGGGCCTCCGGGTACCTCTCTCACCGAACGAAACGTGGCATAGGCCTCTTTACGTCGGTCTTCTGAGAGGTCGTGGTATTTCACCGGTCGAGCCGGCCCATTTATGCAGTAAACTGCTTGGCTCTACCACTTGTATTGTATTTATCACTTTTACATCATACATGAATTACCCGCACACACTCACACCCGCGCGCGCACGCACACACACACACACACACACACACACACACACACACACACACACACACACACACACACACACACACACACAGAGGCGCGCGCAAACACACAAGACGCCCATTATTGAGTATTGTGTTTTATTATATTATGTTATATTAAATGGTCTTCTGAATGGTGTTGTACGGATGATCACTGTCTCTCATGATACAGATTTATAATCTAGTATGGGAGGCAGAAGATTTCTTGCTTGTATGTAATTATGTATACATATATATATATGTATATGAATGTAGAAGAGGGTATTTTACTATTTTGTTCTAGAAAAAAAATGATGACATGATTGTATAATATTTAATGGTGTATGTTTTTTCTTATATCTTGAAACTATAATTTATTGAAAGTTATTTTAATATGTTAAATCAAATAAATAGTCCTTCAATAATAATAATAATATACATATTATGCATTTGTATGTCACGACAAGTTAATTAAAAGCTACATATAGCATTTTGAACATTATATTTATAAATCTAATTTTGTAACAATATCTTCCAATGTAGTTTTATACAGTTATGATATGATTTTTGTATACGTGAATGTATATGCATGTATTTATATTGAAACAATTAAAAATAAAAATAAAATAATTATAGACAAACACCACCCTCTATCTATTAAAAAAAAACTCATCAAAATCCGTTATGTTGTTTCAAAGATCTAAGCATGTAAGTGGACAGAAAGTGGAAACCTACTTTATTTTATAGTATGTAATGATGCTCTCCTAAAAGAGGGGAAAAAACCATGATAAATATACATGCAGTCAGTCTACACAAATAATTCAAATACATAACATGAATAGATATCCTCATACATAATATGTCTACATATGTTTTATCACTTTTGTGTAGACATACATACAAGTATATATAGGTGTACTAGCTGACCTAGATCATAGTCATAGCAAAAACATAAAGTTATTGAGTCACAAATAAAAAATAGGGACTTATTGAAGTGGTGAAAATGGTGGGTTGTATGTATTTTCATATTTATGTTGTTGAGAAAGTTTTTTATTCCTTAGAGATTAATTTATCATTGCAACTGAATGTTGGAAGTAGATATATTGTTATTTACTATGTGTGATTAGAACATGAAGTTACCAAGTTTCTTTTTATAAAAGAAGGCTTATGAAGCCCTGGGACAGGTGGCACTATCATCATTACATAGTATAAAACAAAGTCACTTTTCGCTGTCTGTCCCCTTATATGCTTATATCTTTAAAACTACGCAACGGATTTTTGTAATAGTTAGAGCGTGTCAACAGGGTGGTTTTGATCTATAATTATCTATATCTCTCTCTCTCTATCTATCTCTATCTCTATAATTATTATAATATCATATATGATGTTGTAAAGAAAAAATGATAATCTTCGATATTTAGAACTTTAATTGCAAACGCTGCCTGAACCCTAAGTGATAGATCAAAACAAGAAGGTCTACAAAAAAGTCCGCGAGAGCATATGTCTATGTCTTAGGGATATCCCACAATAACTATTTTTATTTTTTTACTTTTTACGAGAAATAATGGCTTATTTGCGAAGCGATTTTAAACATTACAGCATTAATTTTCATCCAATAAAGTGTCTTAAATAGATTGTGCATGTAATATAGATAATCCTGGCCTTGATTACCTTTTATGCTGTCCCCTTTTATGCTTATATCTCTGAAACTACGCAACTGATTTAATAGATAGAGTTTCAATGGGATGGTTTTCATCTATAATTCATGTTTAATGTACCAAAGAAAAAATTATAAGTTTCGAGATTTAGCACTTTAATTGCAAACGCTGGCTGAAGCCTAATAAGTAATAAGTGATAAATCAAAAAAGTGTTCTACATTATTAAACACCTTCAGAATGTCTACAAAAAAGTTCGCGAGGACATATGTCTATCTCTTAGGATAACACAAAATACCATTTTTATTTTTTTACTTTTAACGCGAAATGATTGCTTATACATGAAACGATTTTAAACATTACAGCATTAATTTTCATCCAATTAAGGGTCTTAAATAGATTGGCATGTAATATAGATGATCAAAGCCCTTTACAACATGTAATTTAAACGAATATTTTCGAAGATATTGCAGTACATATTAACATAGCGGAACAGCAGTTACGACGCGCGTCGCGCAGTAGTTCGGGCCAAGAGGCGTGCCGATAAATAGCACAAATTGAACCTGATGGTATCCAATATTTACTCATTGATTACTTTTCATGCGGAACAAAGTTCGCCGGGTCAGCTAGTTAATTATAATAATTACACTTTAATATAATATTACCTGATGACGTTTAAGCATATCCAATCCTAGAAGCATATCCATAGGTTGTTCTTCAAGAACCGAGAAAGATGTTGTTAGAAAGTCTTTTTCAATTCGCATCTGAACCATGTGAATTCTGCCTATAATTCTTTGTACACCGACACCTTTGGCAATGCCCGCCCATCTGTCAATTAATATAGTATGTTTTATTATTTCAGAAATATATATCAAAATAAAATTAATTATTCAAATATCATTACATAGTATAAAACAAAGTCACTTTCCGCTGTCTGTCCCCTTGTATGCGTATATCTTTAAAACAACGCAACGGATTATGACGCGGATGTATAGTGTAATAAAAAAAAGTGTTAATTTTCAAGATTTAGATCTTTAATCGCAAACGCTGCCTGAACCCTAAGTGATGAAACAAAATAATGTACTACATTGTTATATACCTTCAAAAGATTTACAAAAAAGTCCGCGAGGGCATATGTCTATCTCTTAGGGATAACCCACAATGACCATTTTTATTTTTTTACTTTTTACGTGAAATAAGGGCTTATTTACGAAGCGATTTTAAACATTACAGCATTGATTTTCATTCAGTTAAGTGTATTAAATAGATTGTGCATTTAATATAGATCAATATTACCCCTTACAGTATGTAATTCAAACGAATATTTATAAAGATATTACAGTATTAACATAGCGGGACATAGTAGTTGCGTTGCGCGCCAAAACGCGTGCCGATAAATAGCACAAATTGAACTTAATAATATCCAAATTTTACTCATTTATTATTTTTGATACGGGACAAAGTTCGCCGGGTCAGCTAGTATATATATAAATATGTAATAAGTTTTACTTGAGTTGTTTAGCCTAAAGTGTACTTATAAAGATTGCTGGATGGTAAGCAGTTCCTCCTGCCCATAAATTCAGGAACACCGTACATATAAAGGAAGAAAAGCATTTATCTTATCGAGATAAATTCGTCTGAAAACTTTACTAAAGTTATTCTCTCTCTTCTCTTGTAAGGATGAACACTCTGTTAATAGTGACATGTGTGTTGAAAAAAAATTGGCACCACATCAAATATTTTTTACAGCAGATTCCATTGTTTAGCCAGCATGACACATAAAATTCTTAAGAGTTAGTCCAGTTTTTAAAGATTACTTTTTGTATGTTGCGACTGTGTAACATACCTTGTATCTACAAGCCTCATAATGTTGCACCTCTCTGCGCAGGCAGCTGACATAATGGTTGTTTGCGCACCGGAATCAATAAATGCTTTCACAGGAAAACTAAAAAAAACAATTTCAATAATCCCATAAATCTTTTCAAAGAATTTTGAGGTCTTTTGATGCCTATAAACAGTTAAACACTATTATAATTGCAGCTAGGAAGCTAACGCTAGTATAGTAGGTGTATATATTTTAATACTTACCCGTTGACATGACAATTGATGTATAACATCACAACAGTGCCAAAAGTTTCAGGATTGTACTCCATAGCAGCCTCCATGTTGGCTTCTATATTCTTTTGCCTTATTTCCTCAGCAATCATCCTTTGAGCCTCAGTATCAAAAGGATCTGAATTCATCATTCTGTAAATATTGGGCATTAATAACATTTATAGTAATTTATACACAACAGACAGCAACAACAAACAACAACTACAGACCTTATTCTCTGTTGCTGACGTTCAGTCCTTGCTAAAATTTGTTCACGTAGTACTGATGCAAATGTATCTAAAGAGGAAATATTTAAACATTAAAATTAAAGTGCAATTAATAAATTATGCCAAGATGAAGCAACTTGAAATACACTTACCAAGATTACCAGTAAGAAGAGCATCTGCTAATCTTGGATTGTTTTGTTTAAGCAGTGCTAGCTGATCTGGGTTGGCTAAAAACATTTCTCTGATGATGCGTGGATCTTCTTCTACTGGTGGATTCCTTGCCGCCATTGATGTGCTAGCGTGACCTGTATTTGTTGGTACCTTGATACTACCAAAGTCTAAGCTCGCTAAGCCACTCGGTAAGCCACTTGGTAATGCTGCAAGATTTTTATGATAATAAAGAAAATTTATTGAAAAAATATACGAAATATTGAATATGACATCTTATGTCAATTAATGACCTTTTTTAAAAATATTTTATTTTTTAGCACTCTGTCACGAAGTGTTTTTTAAAAACATTTGCAGTGTCAACATGACAACAAGCATGACAATGCAATTTCGTGGTCTAGAATTTAATTGTTTTTAAGTAGAAAGTGCATAGAGTGGCTAAGATGCTAATGCGTCTTAGCCACTATATCTATATATTAGATACTGGCTTCGCATACTAGCTAATGCTAGTATGCGAAGCCAGTATCAAGAAGTGAAGTGAAGTGAAATGAATTTAATTGTTTACATACCTTGACTGGAATCATTTTGATTCAGGTTTGAAGCCGTTTGAAGCATATGTAAAAGAACGACAACGTCTCCATCGTGTACCCCGTGATCTTTGAGTGATTTTTTATCATCCAAAAGTGGCTTGCCATTGTAGTTCAGAATGATGTCTTTCGCAGGGAATCCTGATTCTATTTCACAAAATGCTTTGAAATTTTCAAGTTCCAAATCTTCAGAAACGTCCAGAACGAAGATCTCATCGTTAAGCGTGGTAACAGTAACTTTCATTGTGAATATAGTGTGCTGACTCAGAAAAAAGAACTCGTAAGGAGACAGGTTCGTGTTGTTTGATTTAAAATTTAGGAATGACTGTCCAAAACATGTTAGGACTGTACACACTTCGTGATTTACACGGGTTACACCAATTCCAACACGGATAAAATTTGGAACGCTTTCCTTCCTTTATCCCTGGGACTATCTTGAGAAGCGATAAATAAAAGTAAAAGTTATACTATCTATACTGACACGAAAAAGAACTTTGCCAGTGCCAAACCTATACTTTTTTTTTAAACTTGCCACCATGGCTGTATAACCTTTCTGCTTAGTTCCCATAATTTTATTCATCATCTGTGTCATTCCGCGTTGAGTCATTTTAGTAAGATCGACATCGTAGTAAGTTTCTTGCCACGATAATTATTTTCTTGCAAATGAGCCAACCACTTTTAATTTCCTGCAGTCACTATGTGCTACTATGAATTTTGGGTGTTATCATCAAAAGTATTTCAGATAAACAACAGAACAACTAAGGTCATTTGATTGTATCTTTATTAAGTATCTGTATTGTGAAAAATATAAAAAACAAATTATATTTAATATAAAAACAATTTTTAAGAAATTTGATTAACTTGAATTCAAATCAAATATTTTACTTCTTCAATATGAATACTTCTTGACGATGCAAAAATATCTATTTATGAGTTTTCACTCAGTATTTAACTATTACATACATACTTACTGGTACATAGGATTAAATGTAGTTAACTGTTAACCTTCGCTTTAGCGAGATGCTTGTACAATATGATACTACAATATGATATATTATTTATTTGAAATAGTGACGCAGACCAAATGAAAACAATATGATAAAATTTTAATATGTGTTGAGCCTATATGTAAATATTTAAGAAGTTTACAAAGTTCGAGTTTTATAAGCTAATTTAAGCTATTACATAGTGTCATTAGGTTAGTTGGGTTCAATCGTTAGATGAGTTCGGTACCTACGTATGTGACCGTAGGTGTGTTTAAATGGTGTTTATATGTTTTCATCTATCCTCGGATTATAATCATCTATGTTAGCACCGTTATGTATGTTGCATCCAAATCATTATTTAAAGCTGTCGAATTTGAAATTTATACTTATTTTTCTTTAATGACTTTGGATGAAAATTACTAATTAAAATATAAATTTATTGAAATGATGTTTATTGGTTATTTTCAAGATTTTGAACCGGAGCAAGTTTCGTTCATGATTAACTGTCTTTAGGTACTATTTATTCAATTTCCACATTTTCTCCGTTATATTAATGCACTAAAGATTCCTAAAAGTTCTAGAATCCAAGCCGTTAGAACTTATAATAAAAAAAAAAATGTTGAAGGAGTGAAAGAAAACTCCAAAAAAAATTGAAGTGCGAGGCTTGAGGTCGTGGGACGTTTTGTTTCAAACAAACGTTTGCTTTGTTCGCAAATCAATGAAATAGACGTGATTGCGGTGGTAACTCGTTGATATTTAATTATAAACAATGGACACTCTACTGGAATATCTATAGATTCTAAATCGTTTGGTGTTCCGATTAAAATAAATTTACAATGTGAAATCGACATATGACGTCGAATTGTAGGTAAGTCGTATTTTTTGTATTGTTTTTACTGTGTGCTATAACAATTAAATAATTAAATTGTGATCTATTAATCTGAAATAAAATTGCACCTGGTTCAAATGAATGCATGCAACATTTAAATATTCTCTAATAAATAGCTTTGTTCTCGTAAATTTTAATCATGAACACATTTCGAATTAAAAAAATCATACCTTGCAATAGATAATTATTATCATCATTCCATAAAATATATTTAATGCACATAAAAGCACATTTTTATAATCAGAGGTATTTTGACAATAGTCAGTCAAACAATGCAGTGTGCCCAGCCAAGCTGACTTTAATACTTTTAAAATATTTTATCAATTTTGTATTAATAACAAAAAAGTCTATAACTGAAATTGAATTGATGTAGATTACCTGGCTTCTTAGCTGAATCTTATTCATATTCATTTTTTTTTAAATTCTGTCTTTCTGATTATTGCCTAATGTCATTGATGATCATGCAAAGGTTTTACCTGGTCTGATCTAGTAGCATTTTAATAGCAATTAAAATGTGATGTAAATTTTTATGATGAAATAAAATTGTTGAGTAATAAAAATAATAATGCTAAAATGTAATTAATATTCTTCTTCCAACTTATTTTATTTATCAATTTATTATGTTATTATTAAAACAGTATAAACATTTCCAATGTTGCTGTGCTAATACAAAAGTTTGTCACATTTATTACATTTATTTATTCATAAATTTCTCCATTTTTATGGGTAATGAATAAAGTAAAATGAACTTTGTCCATGTGATAAACTTTGCATACATTGTCCTAACTATGAACAATATGGGCACAAATTCAAATAGAATAAATGTCTCAGAGAACTACTGGTATCTGCCTGTCATCCTTGATAATTACTCTGGTCTTTACAGATAATGTATTATTTATGTGCAGTGTATAATAATGTGTTATCTAAAAGGTAGATAACATCTAAGTGGACAGAACTTTGTTGTATTTGAGAAATGCTAAATCTATATTATTTTATACATCAGCTATGATTCTTAAGAGTTACAGCAAATCTCTTAAAATATCTGACAACTACTGTTAAAAAAAAATTGTACTCAACTACCGATATATTTTTATTTTAACTCTGATTTCTTGGAAATTGCTTATATAACTACTAATAATAATAATTCTTACATATTAAACTTGCCAGAGCTAAAATCGATGTTCCTACATAATAATTAAGGTAAAAAAGAGATCAATCAGTTGTGTGAAATGGGACATAATTTACCAAAGTAAATTTTATAATTTTGTTTTAGATTATCAGTAGAGACAATTTAATTAATTCACAAACCAGTGTGATAACATGTCATCTGTGGGTCAACTGGTGCCACCTGTTACAAGGAGTCCTCCCAACATGACTACCAATTTAAATGGTCCTCGAATTGAGGGTTCACATTGCAGCTATGTTGATTACAACTATGATCCAATCATCAGCATTATATGCGCTATGTATATTGCGTTTGGTATTGTTTATACATTGTTTGGTGAGTGTTTTTTTTTAATTAATTTATTTTTAAGACTTGTTGAATAGAACTTGCTCTGGAATAAGGTGATGTTAGGAGATTCAAAACTCAACACGCATGTATGAAAAGAGTTATGAAAGTCAACGAAGCGAATGAGGTGTGTAAGAGCCTCATGGCGGTCCGTTCTCTCTGCCTAACCCCGCAATGGATTTGGCGTGAAGTTATGCATGTATGTACTTGTTGAATAGAAGATAAAAGATTAGATGATATATGATAGAACATTTCCCAGGTTCGATTAGATATCAGAGATTAGATATTAGAGACTTATACTTATTTAACATTGTGGGATGGAAAATTATCCTAATGTAGCAGATAGATATATGTTCATGGTACACCATGCAAATCCATCAGACAATTTCAGTAGAGAGAAAGAGAGAGAGAACAAGAGGTACAGAAGTCTGTCAAAAGTATGAAGGATGGGAAAGTGTTAGGGCCAGGTGGAATTGTGGAAAATATTGGGTATGTGTATATGATGTGAGTGGTTGTCTCTGGTAAATTGTTGCATGAAAATAGGATCCCCACTGAATGGTGTAGCAGTTACCTGGTGCACATTTATAAAAATAAGGAAGATGTCCTAGTCTGTAACAGATACTGTGGGACGCTGTTTGTCTGCATTAAGGTTTTGTTTTAAGCTCCTGTCTCTTCCTGTTAATGCTTTAACATTGAATGTACTGGAAGAGGCACTCCGGTACATGCTCTTTGCGTGTGCTTGTTGGTGCAGATGGACAGGATTTACAGAACAGACTGGTATCATGGAGACTGTTGGTTTATTAATCAGCAGAACCAAATCATAATAGTTGTTCTGCGATTATTGCGGTTTCTCTAGTTCTGCTTCCATAGTGTTGTAGTTTTGTCTGAGTTTAAATACCTGGGATCTAATAGCGGTCTGCATATCGATGATAACAGAGATCGTGACATATTGCATAGAATTAACGTTGGATGAATGAAGTGCCGACAGGTAACGGGAACAGTTTGTGAATCCCGAATGCTTCTCAAGTAGAAGGGTAAAATATACGAACCCATTATTAAATATGTCTGTAATATGGATCAGTATGTTGGGCCATAAATTGGATTGTGCCAAAGGCGACTTGATTAAGAAGGGTGTCAATGTAGAAGGAGTGAATGATAGGAAAGCGTGGAAAGGAAAAAGCTGTTGCGTTGACCCCTAACTATTGAAACACGACAGGGAGATAATGGTTTGTTTATGCAAACGAGCATGCGGGTGGTAAGCAGCTACCGCCGCCCATGGACACCTGCCACACAGACAGTGTTGTTAATCGGCCTGCCTTTTAAGGAGCAGGAGGAGAAGTGAGGCAATGCCTATCTACCGAACGAAACACGGCATGAGCCAATTTATATCGATATTCTTTGTGGCCGCGGTATTTCACGCGGTCGAGCTGTGACATTCATGCAGCGAACTGCCTGGCTCTACCACCGTTACATTAAATGAGCATACAGAAATTAATATTTATAATTGATTAATTAAAAACATCAATATATAAGAATATTAAATTTGTCATATTTATGTTGTTGTAATTCATATAAAACATTTTAGGTTACCGTTGCTTCAAAGCTAGCATGTTCTTGACTGGCTTCACTTTTGGGTCTGCCATCGTCTATTTAATATGCCTTCAAGAATACCTGATGCCACCTTACGGTAACGTGGGTAAGTGTACAGAATATCAATCAATCCATTCACCATTTCCGCTAGATAATGCTTTGTGATTATTTTTATTTCAGTATTGACTTATTCGATTTATGCCTTTTTGTACCGTCAATAAACTTTCTGTACAGCAAAAAAATACATACAGACGAATTAAGAAACTCCTCCTTTTTTTTATGGGATAGGAGGGCAAACGAGCAGGCGTGTCACCTGATGGTAAGCAACCAACGCCGCCCATGGACATCAGCAACACATATAGTGTTACTGTTGCGTTGCCGACCTTTAAGGGATAGGGGATAGGAAAGGACGGGGAAGGGGGGTGGGCTTCCGGGTACCTCTCTCACCAAACGAAACGCGGCATGAGCCACTTTACGTCGGTCTTCTGAGAGGTCGTGGTATTTCACCGGTCGAGCCGGCCCACTCATGCAGCGAACTGCTTGGCTCTACCCTACTTCGAAGTCGGTTAAAAATATGTAATGATTTCACTTGAGTTAATTTAGCTGAAATTTAACCGACTATTCGAAATATTTCTTTTTATACCGAATATATCTTTATTAAAATCTATAACATCAAAACAAATAACATGACAATAATAATTAGTGATAATAAAAAACTACAAGCTTTTGTTTAGTTTAAATTTAGCAGCAGCAATTAAATATGAGAGTTAATCTATCCTATCATTTAATGTGGCTTAATTATAGTCCCTACCACTATTAATAAAGTGCTCGCGACATCGGCGAGGCACAACGATATTATGCTTCATCCAAAACCATTGCCAAATAACCTTGTCGCAAGTGAACAAGGTTGTAAAGACTTTTGATCTGATGCATCACCATAATTACATACATAACTTCACGTCTTTTCTACCCGAAGGTGTAGGTGGTGGCTGTTAAGCCTCGACTCGTTGTTATGTTATGTATACAAAGTTTTCACTCATTGATATGTTTCACACATTCACACATAACTTTCGAAATTCGAATCCGGGACCTCTTGGTTCAAAAGCGTGGTGCTCGACCACTGGACCACCGAGTAACCATTACATAGTAAACAACAAAGTCGCTTTCCGCTGTCTGTCCGCTTAAATGCTTAGATCTTTAAAACTACGCAACCGATTTTGATCCGGTTTTTTTAATAGATAGAGTGTTCTTTAGTAAAGAAAAGCCCCCTTTGTCCAAATTTATCACTTTAATTGTAAACTTTGTAAAAAATACTTTTTATGCGGAACAATGTTTGCCGGGCCAGCTAGTTAATAATAAAAAGCCCAAGATGTAGTTCAAACCATTTAAAATCTCTTAATGTAACGCGTTTGTAAAAACTTGTTCAATATGCTCAGTCTTGTATGACAAAACTATCCTGCGCGTTATTTAATTTTTTTTCAATAGTCATCGTCATCATTCTCCTGCCTTTATCGCACGTTAGGAGGAGTCTTAGTAACTGTAATCCCTTTTCTACTGTCCTCAGTCACTCGTCATCATGTTTCACAATGATATGATGATTATAAGATCACTCTATAGATGCCAACCAAATTATCCTCTTATCATGTTAATGCCACTCCAATATACCACTTCTTCTCTCCCCCCAATTGTTAGATTAGACTTAGATTCTCTATTAGACTCTTCTCTTATTATAATCATTTATTATCCATTATTTAAGAAAATGTTGTATCAAACAGGTGTAGCACTGTGCGCTGGACTCCTATTTGGACTGATCACCATGCTGATCCAGTATGTCGGGTTGTTCATGACCGGATTTCACACTGGCGTGTTGCTGGCTATTGCTGGTCTAGCTATCTACGACCATTTCTTAGACAGCCGCCCGACCACGGTGAGTTGCACATTATTCTATACATCTAAATAAATTTGTATTAGATTGCAATATTGTTTCATCCTGTCCTGGTGTATTCAAGTACTCTGAAACTGGAATGCAGTGCAATATTTTGGTACTTGGTATGGCGCTCGATACAATAGTATCATTATGTATGTACCTTGTGTTATTTGCTGTATAAATATCAGTATACTTATTTTGACTATTTTAGACTGTACATACATCATCAATGGTAAATTTCTACTAATTAACTTTGTGTTAACTCGGTGTTGCGAAATATCTTAGGTATTGTGATATTTATTTTCAGCAAATTAGCACGCCATATTGCTTAGAAAAAACTGTAATGATAATGACTGTAGGCACAAATTGTACAACTTCAGACAGAGATCAATGCACGGTAGAGATATAAAAAAAATAACGTCCCATTGTCTTCTACATTGTCCCTTCAAAACATTTTCTCGTTTTTACGTGATAAACACAAATCTATATTTATATATATATATACAGAAATATTCTATTTCTAAGCTAAACTAATCCCCTCTATTATTCACAGTTCCAGTAATCATTAAATTGAATTGTTTTCGTTTCATTACCATTCGATGGTAATGAAATGATATGATATGGTCATTAATGAAATAAAATAAATTCTCTCAGACTCTAGTACAAAGTCTGGCGAAATGAAACGTGTCTTCTTAGGATCTCTTCGAAAAAAAAAAACTTAGTTAAATAATACCTATTTAAACTAGTCTAGACTTTAAAAATACAGGAACAGACCGGACCTTAGCGTTTTCAATATAACTTAAATATGTTGACACAAAGACCGAAGTGACGGAATATTAACGGGTATAAAATGCGTCGACGATTCCAAGTAATTCCAATGAATCATCGTTATCATTTCTCAGTATGTGCAAGCTCGGCGGTAGTTTGTCGTTGATTTAAGTTCTCTATTAAATGTATTACTAGTTGACCCGGCGAACACACTATTATATAAATTTAAAAAAAAAGATTTTAACGGTTAAAAAAAACGCGGTAAAAATGCAGCAGTGAATGATACGAGGTGAATTTTAGACCGAAAGTATTTATCTGATGTGATCATCTATCTCGTCAGATTAGAAACATAGTATATACTATATAGCCTGTCTATGACATACAAATAGACTAATTACCATTCTGTTAAATTACTTAGTATGGCATTAGATAAAATGACAAACGAAGACATTGATTGCTATGTATTATGTTATTGGATACATAGTATGGCTGTATCTAATAATTTCTATCCATTGCCGTATAGATTAATTGCTAGATTATCAGATATAATTATATTGAGACTATAAAAATGTATGTATGTATGTCCTAAACTAAACTATAGTAAAGGTAAACAACGTTTGGTGAAAGTGAAACTTGAAGTAGTGAAAACAACATAATGATTTATTAATGAACACGTTTTAGCGTTGCGACTTGTTCGATCAACAAAATTATATTGCCAAGCGAAAGTTTTATTTTTATGTCATTTTAGACTAGTGTTCAACTTGCTGCCGCGTTGTAATCAAATAGTTCTGGATAAAGCTTAAAAGTATTGCTATCGTTTTACATAATAATAGAAAATGTTTGGCCAAGACAAGCAAACAGGTGCACGTCTTCTTTTTTTGGTTCCATGTTTAGATTATTTTACATAGACTCAGCTGTGACACGAGCAATCTACCATTGTTATAGATTTAATTAGATAATTACAGGAAAAACTATAAGTTATATTAACTAACAAAGTAGTTACTTGATTAAATTGATTGTAATTTTACATTTTTTTTTTCCTAATCGCTAAAGGAAATTTATTTTAAAGAATATATATTAAGTTTTTCAAACACACTAAATTTATTAATAATTATGCTTTAATTTTATAAAACTTATTTTATCGTCAGCCCAATTGTGTGGAACTACTGCGTACTTTTATTTGGATACAATAAACTTGGAAACAATGACTTTTCACTAATGTTTCCGCGAGTTGTATCCATGATGTCCGGTGACCAGTGTATGGCAGTAGACCTATTTCTTTGGGACATATCAGCATATATATTTTATTGAACATAAAACACTTACACAATGGAACGAGACACTTTCCATGACCAAATTGAATGAATCCTCGAGGCAGGTGTTGTCAGGAGCCTTAAAAAACCGACAAACGTGTACGACTTGCGTTATGAAAGTCAAAGAAAGAAGCGAGTGAGTCGTTATGGCGCACTGTTCTATCTCTTCCTACCCCGCAAGGGTTTTGGCGTGAAGGTATGTATATATATTATGTACTCTGTGTACTGAAACATTCTACATATGACTTTAACTGCGACTTTATTTGTACTAAATGTATGTATATTTCGTTATGTTAGCTAGAATCCATTTTGATGTATTTACGTAAACCGAGAACCAGTGAATTATATGGAAAGAGGTCACCTGTGCGATGGGGTGCATTCAATCGCATTAACCCAACGAGAATGTTGATCACATTACTACACGAATTTACTTTAGTACATCAGATACTTTGGTGGCTTGTTGGGTTGACCGGGCTTGCCACATCACTCACCAATTACATGTAGGAATTACATGCTGGAAGCATTTTTGAATGGTCGTGTTTATAGTTGTGTAAATAATTTATTATAGCGTATATCATTGTCATTCATGACTTCACGCCGAATCCCTTGCGGGGTAGGCAAAGATGTGCAAAATAGATGTGATTTTTATGTTCTTACTTTTGACTCTGTTTTATACTATGTAACACTATTATACTTGTTGTTACTGTCTGTGCGTATATTTGTTTTAATATATGAACTGATGCTTTTGTTCTCGGCTATATATTTATCCAACAAGGTGTTCTCTCTAACACATTCGGTACCGCATGGTAGGTACTGCTCGTTATCGTTGCACCACATTGCGGACCCCCTTCGTTGGGGGTCAAAAATTATTTAGGTGTCATATTAGCGTGTGCAACGAATAATCGTGTACTGTCGAGACGAATTACATCGATATGTATGACTGGCTGAAAAAAGGTCGCTACAAGAGTACAGACTTATTACAGGTGAATCACCTGAGGTGACTCGATAGCGAGGGACGTATTTTTCCCGCGAAAATTGCAAGCGGCAAAAAGAAAGAGATAAACTTCTAGAGCTGTGAAATATTGATTATTTTGTGTCGCCGACATAGGAGATATCGTACATCTGTCTGCTGGTCTATCCCCTGTTCTATCCTTTAGAATAAATAAGTACAAGTAAATGAAGGGAGTTTGTAATATTAACATACGTTAAAAATATCACTAAATGCATACATATATAAAACCATTTTTTTTTTACGTTTTTGTCTCGATTGTTCCGGCTGATTACTGATACGGTTGGGCCGATTTTTATGCGAGTTTCTTTAGCCGTCTGATGTAATGAGTAGCTTAGGCTACCTGTAATTTGGACCATGTTTTTTTTTTATATTTCATAGCGATTAACTCACGGGCACAGCTAGTGTAGCTATATGTAGATATATAAAATGTAATGTCTATTTACCTGGCATTAGTCCCGCCCACACTTACAGGATATAATGTCAAGTTATAAATGAAATTTCTTGCGACATTAAGGAGTTTTTTTTCCAAATTTACCCACAACCACCACCCGTGTTATCAGAAAGTGTACTAAAAATGTTTAGTTACCGAATTACAACCTTTAGAAAGGTCTCCTGGTTCCCTCATGTGGAAGTATAAATAATAATATCCAAAGGAAGGTGTTTGAAAAATAATTACCTTTTTTCATCTTACATTGGCATCGCATTATGTGAGAATGGACCAATTATATTATTAATGCATTCTGTGATCCCAGAAATAATATTTTAGTATTTATAATTCCTTGCATAACTATAATACAATGTGTGTGGGGATTTCTGTCGATCGGGTGATGACATGTTTTGTGTTGGATTGCACTGAATGATGAATGTGAATGAATGAATGATTAATTGTGCAGATTGTGCCCCAATTGTATGTGCGTTTTGTTTGTTCCAGTATTGGCTCTGTGTTGTGGTGCTGCTATGTTCCGGAATATTCTTTGCAGTCATCAATCTATATTGGAAGAAAGGTACGATTAATCTCGTTGTTTATACTTACTATATTTTCTATACAAATTACTTAAACTGCAGTGTTTACATTATTTAAATGCCAGACGCTATTTGTCTGTTTGTTCTTGCCATTGTCGTAAACGACTCGCCCGATTTTGACAAACTTTCAATGGCAGATTTCAGGTGGCCACTTTCATTTCAGAATTTTTTGTTGACGTTCATTGAATTCCACTTAGAGGATGTCGCGTGCAAAGCTAGTCGTTATTATAACTTTATTATTTTACAAAGATAGTGTCTCCGATTATTTAAATACATATGCAATATCTAAAAGAAAAAAGTGTGCTGTATTATCTATTCTAGTTGTCGGTAATGTTGAGTCATTATTATAAAAGTTTGATGTATGTAATTCTTTAATGTTTGCTTACAATTTTATCCTTATACAGAGTAATGATTATATCATTTCCTCGATTATCGAACATTAATATACACTGATTTCACTTGGACTTAAATTTATATGTATAATTTCAATTTTAAAATCATTACTTTCTTTATATTTGGTACATACCTCTCTCATGT
This sequence comes from Euproctis similis, assembly GCA_905147225.2. NCBI lineage: Eukaryota > Metazoa > Arthropoda > Insecta > Lepidoptera > Erebidae > Euproctis > Euproctis similis. The sequence continues at coordinate 10,608,898 of LR990107.1, forward strand.
CACGCCACGATGTTGGATCACGTGTATAAAACAAATTACAACAAAGTAAATCGCCTGATAAGTTCCATTACAGGCTAGGTCATGGCTAAGTTTTATCTGTACTAACTGTTATAAATTTAAAGATTCCGTATGCTCCGACCCGCTAATCTCAGCAACTACTGGTTCGAATTGAAAAACTCCTTTTGTGTTGGATAGCCCATTTATCTAGCCAGACTTAGACTATATATCATCACGCAACGAGGAATAGGAGCGGAACATTAATATTTTTAGTCGTTTAAGTATATTAAGTATGGTGTTGTCTTACTGGACTTTACAAAATGACAGTCTTTAATGCAATGTTTTTTTTTGTTCTGCATTATTTATATTGTTGTAATATATAGGTTTTGTTTAAGTTTAGTTGTACTGTGTCACCTGTGGAGAGGAAACTGTCAGCTGAAACACAGCCACGGCTAGCTCAGCTGACAGGGAACTTATTATTGATTGAATAAAAAAAAATTAAATAAATATTAAATAAAATATTAAGTATAGTGTAGCGATACGAAGTTCATGCGGTCAGCTAGTAGTACCTAATAATAAAATCACAATCTGTTTGATTTGTGAGTCTCGACTGATAGATTTTTAAAAGGTTAATTTTTTTGTCTTTGAAAATCATTAGGTGCTTAAAACATTTACAAATTATAGTAATGTGATGAATACTCGCGTCTCGGCGGTAAATTATGTCGTACTTAAAGTATACAAGTTCATATACTAATGCTGCTTCAATAGATCTTATGCAGTGTTGCCACGTATTTGAGTGATGACATACCACAATCCAGTATATCCTCGCCGTCTGGATATGGGCACGTACAGATATTACAGTAACGCTCAATACAAGGCTCTCGTTATTTGCGAATACTCAGAGGCAGCGTGCATCGAAACCATATTGACGTGTTTACCGAAGTGATAGATCGGATGATAGGCGTGATAGTATTGTCAATGTTAGTGGTTATATTGGATCTATTCAGTTTAATTGATCTAAAAGATCGTAGTTCGATTTTCGATTCGATTATTGTTGATTATCGATGATAACGTCAAAGCTTTTGTAGTTAAATCTGATCGGTGGTATAAAGGTCGACCTCTCTGGCTTCTGAACCAAGAAGTCGTGGCATCTATACCGGCATCCATTACTGACTTATCGGAATTATTTTTGCAAAATATGTGTGACGAATATCGACGACTGTCAACATTGTGCCATATGTATGGCAATAGGTTCCTCCACATATACAATTTGGGACGTTAAAATTTGGCGAGTCGCGGCTTACCAGCCGCTGGCTAAACACTCGAGTAAGGTGATTGATATATTGTTAACTTTAGATTTGCCTTTTTATTTTACCTACATTGGTCTTGTTTTCTCCATCAATATGATTTTCGTAATCAGTATTGAACAACGTAATAGTTATTTTCAGTCGGTGCACATAATCCGAAGATACGGTATCTTGCGATTATGTGCACGAGTATAAAGAACACTTTGTGACATATAAGTGTCACAAAATGTACATACACTTAATTTAAATGAAATGAAAAAAAAAATACATCAACGTTGTGTCACTAAAAATGTCCGTAATATAACATAACTTCACGCCTTTTTCTACTCGAAGATGAAAACAGTGGCTGTTAAGCCTCGACTCGCCGTTATGTTTACGTCCTAAATGGAATAAATGGCGAACCTATTGCCATACCTGGCACAAAGTCATCGGTATTTATCACACATAACTACCGAAAATTAATTTCGAAAAGTCATTGGTGTGAGGCAGGATTTGAACCCGTGACCTCTTGATTCAGAAGCGGGGTGCTCGACCACTAGACCACAGAGACTTTTTTAATGTCCGTACCTATAAGTTTTAGTCTCTATAGATATTGTTTTACTGGCCGTCTATTCATCATTTCCCTGTTCTATTCTAAGTTGGGTCGGCACAACTTGTCATCTTTTCGAACTCCCTACGCTTTCAAAAGTCTTGGCTGCGATTTTAATGATCAGCCGACTGCCTGATGTAAACCCTGTAAACCCCTTTGGGATGTCAACCCTCGTTGGTAGTTATCCTCCACCAGGAGGAAAATGCAGCTATAGATGATCTTGGCTTCTAATTTTTCTTAGCCTTCTTCTTTATCACACATAATTTCCGAAATACAAGCGTTGCGTCTAACTCGGAAACTTCAAAGCTGGGAACATCCGAACTGCATTATAAACCACCACACTATCGAGACAACAAAACAGATGATAATACTAATATGAGGTAATGCAATAGAATTAGTAAATTTTTTAATTATCACTAAATTTAATCGTTCCTTTTTTTTAAAAATTTTTTGTATGAGAAGAAAAACATAATTTTTTGTATACTTTTCAGCGCTCACAATCTTCGGCACCAGTGTGTACGGTGGCGCTGTCATTGCTGCATCTCTTGATTATTTCTTTGAAAGGATGATGATGCTGAAATGGGTTAGTCAATAATTCTAGATCCTTATCTTGTCATATATTGTATTACATGCTTTTATGTATGAATATATTTCTTCTTGAGAAATAAATACAGACTTTTAGATATAAAAACTTCGAATACAAATTATGGTGTATAGTTACGGTGTCGGTCGGTGTATAGTTACAGCATTTCATTAAAGCTTTTTTCTATTAAAGTTAATGACATCACTACATAAACTTTAATTAAAAATTAACTTTAATCAAATGTAAACTTACCAAAGTTAACCTTAGCACTGACTTCTTGGGGATCATTGGTGTTAATCATTTTATGTAAGGATCTGCATTGATTATAAAGAAAATTGACTTTTTTTAGTTTCAGTAAAAGTGTGTCTTTTTCGCTAACGTAATAAACTCCCAGGTTTGAAACTGTTGCTATATATCGGTGAAATCCCTCTCTCCTACATTTATTTTTCTCCAAAATTTCCATTGCATATGCGTGTGACATAAAAAATATACGTAAAAAAAATACTTAGGTATGGGAACGAGCGAAACTGGAGCCGGCAGTGCCGCCACCTTGCCGTCTGTCATGGTTGATGCTGGCAGCCTGGCCCGCGGCCGCCATCGTGGGTCTGACTGCGCAGTGTGCACTCACAGCCACCGGGATATACCATGAACAAAGTGAGCCACGCTCTCTGTCACCTTTCACGACGATCACACAGGAGTCCGACCGGTGTAGGCTTTTTCCATAGTATTAATGTACACAAAAATAAACTAAGATCTTAGTTCCCGTTTCTGCCACTGACTGCGCTAGAATTTCGGACGCCCCTATGATTACGTACGTACGATTATTATTATTAATCGTAAACACGCGTTTAAAAGTTGAAAAGTTGAGTGCTTTTTGATGGATGGCTCTATCTACCGGGGAGGATTCTTTCCCCTGAAGGACGGACTCCATCATAGATTTAGCAGCTTTTTACGCAAACATTGTTAAGTCACTCGCACATCAACAACCACATTTTTGGTCTCGTTGTTTGGGTGACTATTGCCGATCTATTATTCTTATATCTATGGATTACATTCATTCAACATCACGTTCGGACTCCTTTGTATCTATACTCTGTCTGTTTGATCTGTTTCTTAATACTTATATTAATGGAATTAATAGTCATGAACTTTTCAAAATAGTTATAAAACAACCTTGGATTTTGTAACATTTCGCTTAATGAATTTAGCACAATGTTTAATGAAACACTTCTAAATCTATGATGTCGTAAATGTCAGGGTCAAAACGTGTACGTTGTGGACTGATTGTCGTCAAAATAGAGACATTATGGCCATCACATAAGTGAATGAATCTTGAGGCCATTGCTTATTCTTTATTATGATTTTAAAGAACCCACTCTGTCTGTCAGGTATAAGCGCACAAAAGCGTCGCCTGAAGGCACAACAGACACGTCCAATAACCCGTGAGCAGCGCGCTGAGATGAAGCAGCGCAAGTACAGATATTTGTACCAAGTCCGTACGGCGCACGGCGATGTCATATCACAGGTATGATTGCATTTTATTATATCGTACTTTGCAGTATATGCAAATAAGATTGGTGAGATTGAGAATGGTGAACTCGATATGTGAACATGGAATGTTTGGGAAAACTTTCTCTGTCGCTGACTAAATATTTTCAAGTGAACCTCTCAGAATATCGTGAACAGAAGTGGCTTATGCGGCCGTTAGCTCGATAAGAGAGGTTTCCGGAAGTCTAACCCTCGCCCCCTCCCATCCCACTTCTGACTCCCCTTCCATATCCCATTGTAAGGGCCGGCAACTATCCCATAAAAAGAAGAAAATAGTGATTATATCTTGACTGCCGTGTGCCTTCGACAAAAGAGATAACATAGAATAATCTACGTTGTACGCATAGTAAACACCGAGCAAAGAGAGGGGGCAAGGGTTTATCCAAAAATACTTCTATTTGTGCTGTAGTTAGCAGCTGTGATATGTGTGAGAGAAAGGACAGAAACCAAAAAATCTGGCGCCGTAACGCGTTACGAAATGGCAACGTATCCTCTAATAAGAAGTTTCACTATAAATTCGTTTAAATTTGACGTTTATTTTTCTGTCAGTCGTATGTGCAAGCGTTGCAAAAGAAGGCCCAGTGCGGCAACTGGAGCGGCAGTGCTGGCGGTGAATGCAGCACCCTGCAGAGCGACTCGACACACCTGACCGTGCTGGCGGCCTCCGAGCACGCCCACGCCAACGACTCGGACGACGAGCTGAACCAGATCAGAGCGGTGCATTGAATACAACACGATTTGGTGAGTTTTTTATGGAATAGGAGGGGAAAGGAGCTAGCAGGTCACTGATGACGACCGCCGCCCACAGACAACTGCAACCACAAACTGAACCCCTTAAATGTCAACCCCTTTCTTATGCAATTCTAAATTTTCACCTCTCTACGATCACCCATTTTCATTTGATTCTCATTGTTTGCTGGGTCAGCTAGTTAATCTTATGAAAATTAACTCCATTTTATTTTTCACATTATTTTTTTATTTAATTAAGAAAGAATAAATTGGAATAACTTTTTGGGTTCTTGTTGCTTCAAACAATATTAAATGAAAAATAATCTCCACTATTTCGATTGTTTGTTATCTGTGAAATAATAATAAATTTTCCTGTATACAGCATGTACGAATTATTTTTACAGGTTGTCAAAAGAATTAATTTTCTGGATGGTTGTCAAACGGTGAGAAGCAACATCACGTACTGACCCAGTATTAAGATAAGTGAATCCACTATATTATATTATTTCATAATGTTTAACGTTATAAGTGATTGTGAACTTGTAACCTAAGTTAAGCAATCTTGATTAATCTGTACGGAGTTCCAAGGCCTATTTGTTTACTGCCAAATAATTTATAGCTCATAAGTATACACGGTCAATTTTGAAAACTGAAATTTTTTGGATGTATTTATATATACCAGAATAGCTGTGTGTCCTGTCTTATTTTAAATGAATTGTAATAATTAAATAGATTTAGTTTTGACGACGCTGAATGTAACATTCCAAAGTTTTTTTTTTAGTGATAGGTTAGCGTTTTAAGAATGTATTGTTACTTTATTATTATATGATATGAAATACGCTATTTTAAATTTAATTTCGATGCAGAATCACTGCCATTGACACAAGTCTGTCACTATAGATACGGTCTTGGACTCCTTTATTGTTTTTAAATATTTAATCCAATTAATATACATAGATGCCACATGTAATACGCTAGTTTGGTCAAAAGATATAATATAATACCATATTATTCACGGCAAATTTAACAATAGAAATTCGATTTCGTTACGAATAAACCATAGGATAGACAGAATGACAGTCAGTGTACTTGAATTTCTTTTTCTCTGAACGCATCTATAATCTTAGTTATGACACTTGGAGTTTAGTTTGCACTACACTGTACACATATTGGACGTTCTTTTACCAATTTAATATGTTTTATTTTTTATTATTTAACATTCTAATATCTACTATAAAAATACACATACAAACTCACATATAGAAAAAAAATATGCCTCGTCAACTAATCACAACAATTATAGACGCATCGATATTTGTAAATATATTTAAGATAAAAAAAAACGTTAATAATATTAGTAGCACATCGCAAGTATCAACTATTAACATTCGGAATTATAATAATAATAATACATATATATATATTTTTATAGAATAATAATCGGTAAATAAATATTTCTTAATATAGTCTTGAAATATTTAACGCTTAGAAGTAAATTGTAATTTTTATATTTTAAATTGGTGTAATTTTTGTGATCTCTAGCTCTTAATAGTTGATGTGGCGAGTTTCGACTTCTTTGGTAAAACTGTCAAAATAATGTCCAGATAGAAGAAGATAGAACATTGAAAGATGATTTATCGGTTCTTGCTATGTGATGAGCTTTTAGTTTGACTTGGAAGACTATAGTAGAGAGTGGGGAGATTGTTATAGGTTTTACTGTTTTTTCTATAAATCCTAATTTCTTGCCAAATTTTACTAAAATGGAAGCCACTTCCACTCGATAAATGGGTAAAATGTTTATTAATGCACTATGCGATTTGTATGTGATCAACGGGTAAAACTCTTGAAAAGGGTGTGTTTCATTTAGAATACGAATTACTAAAAAAAAACAAAATTTTTACGGAAATCGAATTTCTGAGTCATAACTAAATGGCAGCTGTGCGTTTTCTCAAGTTTCGCTCGGCAACTTGTTATGTTGATTTTGTACGACTAAATTCAATGCAAAGCATTATAGCTTTTATTTTGACAAATAAATATTTTTTAAACTTCAACTCCAACTGTTCAAACAATCTGACCGAATGAATGCGACAAAAGAACGAGTCTTTGTACAAGTACGAATGACGTAACGTTATCTCATTAATTTTATTGACACATGCCCTGATCTTTTGGACATTATGAGTGAATTTGGACGATGAGTTGTTGATGTGATATATGTATAAGAAAGTAAATTTATTATGGTGCGATGATACACAGACACGCGAATAGAAAGAAGCTGAGAGCTCAAAATGAACGTCGAAATGATCGGTCGTGTCTAACTTACATTCATATAATAGTGTGATAAATCAATATTTGGCCAAAGTTTTATTTTAATTTTATCGCTTTAAGCATATATGTTGTTTATATTGCAGATTATTTTTGTTGTTGTTTTTTTTACGGATGTCTATTGCCACTAACTGATGAAATGTCTGTCTGATTCACACAGACGCGAGTGTCCTCTCAATTAATTTACTTCTGCAAAGTGTACAAGTATGGGTACACTATTTAACTAACCCTTTTGATTGGATGCGATGAGGTTATAATATTATATATTGTTATGCAGTACTGCCATATTAGTAATTGTTTTATCAACGGCTGATACAATAAAATTAAAAAAAAAACATCCCAATTTCTTCACCAACTAAATGTTGTATTTGTTGATAACTTATGATAATTTGACATATCATTCCACAGTAATACTTATTTTATATGTTATTTTTTTATTAAGAATTTAGACGATCTGTCATATAAAGTTTATTTATTCTAGACAATTGATCAGGAAGTGACGAGGGCCAGTTATTATTGTAATTTTAATAATTTATGTATTTTATTTTTGTATGTATTTCTATCTGAATACTTATTATGGGTATTGTAAGGAGTTGTATGGAACTATTTTAATGTACCATTTAATGTCGTAACTTATTGGATAAGATATTATTTTTTATCTAAGTAAGGCGATCTAATCTAAATGTTTAAGTGGTTCTCAGTACGTCTTTGAAGTTGGAATTCACTGTGTGAAATTTATCTTGTCTGGTGATATATGTATTAACAACGTATTATTCTTGTACTTGACTGAAAGTTTATTTTTAACTTGATCATAATTTGTTTTTGGGGAAATTTATTAGGAAGATGTTAGTTCACTTTTGAATTGATGCTTGCTTGCTCATCCCAAATGAGATTTATTTAAAGTTGTGTATGTATTTTGCAGCTTAGATTAAATATAATTTGTTTATTTGATGTACAGATTTGCAAATTGTGTTCGGGGTTAAACACCTCACGTAATTTATGGACGCCACCTAAAGAGTAAGTGAAAAACAGTAATGGTTAGTTACACTGATGGCGAATCTCGTGTTTCGCTTTTTCTTGTGTGAAGACCATATACTGTACCGATATGTGTATGACGATTGTTCAGCTTATAGATGAGTTACCTATCCGTTATGATGAAAGGCTTGTACTATAATTGACTTTGGTCATATGCAACAACAAAATTAATTATTTCTACTGGATAACTACAAGAGGAGAGAATGTGTGTGTTTTATTTTTTTTTGTATTTAAAATAATTTATATCACAATAGGTTAAGCTTGAAATTATTTCTTCTTTATGTTATTTAAGGAAATATAAACGAAAATAAGAAAATTCTGTCTAGGGTCTTTTCGAAATGGACTTTTTATTATAAGCAGCTATTTAGTAGTTAATTCTTACCTTACAATTATAAAAAATAATAATAATTCAAGCTCCAGTGGTTTTTAGTATTTTTAAAGCTCGTTCGAAAGTCCATTGTATTTTCTTCAATAGTATATTGACATAATTTTTTTTTTTAGTATCAGACATTTGTCATAAAGATATCAACTCTTCCAACTTCAAAGATATAAGGGGACTCTTAAAACGACTTGTTAAAACAATGCTATTTTTATCTCACATTCTCCTCATACTCGTCATATGGGCATCACTTATCATACGCATATACATATATATTTAGTTGCGCACTTAAAACAATAGTAATATTGAGCGTATTAGAAGAAATCAGTGAAATATGTGTCCTAATCGATTTCTTTTTTCCATTGCTGTCTTACGTAAAATAGCCTTGAAACAATGTCATTTAGAATCTTTAAAAGACCTCTAATCGGTGATGTTAAAATTGACAGCTCCAAATAGTCATTAATATCAATATGATCATTGATGGGACATTTTTTTTTTGCTAATGCTTAAACAGGAGACAAGTCAATCGCTAAATCATACATGGTTTTAACAGGTTGTTGTAGACACGCAGACTAATGTGTAATTACGTAAGTAGGGTTTAATACATCAAATACTAGGTTATGTATAAAAATAGCGTAGATCTTAAGTGACACGTTTAATTAATGTCCATTCCACACGGCACGATTTGATTGGCGAATTTAAAATTGGCCAATGAAATTGTATCGTATGGTACAGATATAATGATAAGATATCTGATTTGAATTTATCTGTCCCTTTCTATATCTCTGAACATTGTCCACTTAAGCGCTCAATTTCTAGTCTTTGTTATTTATGATTTCAAATATATATATTATTGTGTATTATTTATGATATATATATGACAATCCTTCATTTTAAATGGGATACGCACATAAATTATATATGTTGTAATACTTTTAGTTAGACATGTTGTCGCGTAATTTAGTTATCATTTATATTTTGTTGTGATTAAGATTTGGTAAACAATCTCGTCGCGTGCTCACGAAAATAATAAAATATTATATTAAATCATGATATGCCAATACTGCCGTGAACGATATTTGCCAAAAAACAATATTATTAGAATTTTTAAATACAATTTAATAGTTTCGGTGGTCCAGTGGTCGAGCACCCTGCTTCTGAATCCAGAGGTCGCTGGTTCTCTGGCTCTTATTGTCTCACACCAATGACTTCTTGAAATTATTTTCAGAAGTTATGTGTGATAAGTATCGATGACTCTAAACTTTGTGCCCGATATGGCAATAGGTTCGCCACCTTATTTCCATTTGGGACGTAAATATAACGGCGAGACGAGGCTTCACAGCCGCTGCCTACAACATTGGGTAGAAAAGGGCGTGATGTTATAGTTAGTATATATATGTAATATATATACTAAGTTATATTAAATTGCAGTCGTTCAAAATTAATAGACCACCAAATTTTACGAGAAAGATTGTTTACTAAATTTTACCCGAAAATTGTGATTTATATTTTCGTCAACTCTTGGTCAGGTCCATAGGTAAAATGACTAAACATCTATGTACAGTTTTCCTATATATTATAACTTTATTTTAGGTCAATGCAAATGATATTTCCTACGAACGGTCTCATGTGTGTTATCATTGTTACTAGTTAGGCAAAGCAATACATGCTTCAGCTAACATTACTAAAATCTGTAAACATAATAATTGTTAGTTTTGTTTACAATTACAAATGTCCAATATATTCCAATAGATTAGGTTGAGTTTCATCAAAAATATTTTCAACGTAATATTTCTTTCATCATTAGCCCTTTTGATGTCCACTGCTGGACATAGGCCTCCCCCATAGAGCGCCACAACTGCCGGTCCGCTCAATCATGGGAGGTTTTTGCCATAATCGCCACGCTTGGCAGGCGGGTTGGCGATCGCAGTAGGCTGTATTGTGTTGAGAGAGAATGCTGCCCATTCTTCTAGCTGGCGAAGGCGACTAAGGGAAACCTTAGTCGCCTTTTACGACACCCACGGGAAGAGATGGGGTGGCGGTATTCTATGCCGGCGCCACACACATATTTCTTTATTGTGATTGAAATATGAAACAGTTGGTATTTTATAATAAATTGTATAGATGTTTAGGATCTTACCATAGCTATCCCGTTTACGCAGTACGGATTTGAACAGCTATTTGCAACTTCAATGTGGAATAGTCACACCCAGTGATATTTTTTCTCCAGTAAACTAATCGTGACTTTAAGTGCTGAGCCCATTCCCTGTTTATAATTACATAGTTGAAACCAGGAGATGACTGAATGTGAATACTTATTTCCTTACCTAAGTATACTCGTATCGTATAGCTATCAAATTTGTTTGTGTTACAAAAATATATTATTTGTATGTTTGTTATGTTTTTGTATTGTAATTTTTGTAATAGACTTATATTTTATGGAGATACTAGTTTTATTTTTTACTCCTTACCTTTGCATACCATGAATAGGTAAATGATGAATGAAATATTATAAAACTGAGAAAATATACATAAAGTGGATCATGTCCCGTGTCTTGAGGAGGGAGAGGTATTCGGAGGCGCACTCCCCTTACGGCCTGAAACGCAGCCGTAAAAAACCAAACCCCTGAGAGTTGTTGCTGTCTATGGGCGGTGCAAGTTACTTACCACTGGTGGCACCAGGTAACCCACTTGCCCATTTAACGATAAAAAAGGTTACTATATAATTGGTTGTTTTATAGTACATTACATACTATAAAATTACAACAAAAATTTAATGGCTATAGATAATATTGGAGAAAATTTTATCACACTAAAACTACAGCGTTCGCCTCTTTAATATGGGTAACACAAAGGTACCTAGAAGTACCAATTAAAATATAGGCAAAAGTTTTAGTACCTAGAACAATATCATCCAAGTACCCACCAATGCAAAGAAATTGCGCGAGTATAGAACCATCTCGTGGATGAGTCACAGTCTCAAAAATATTTCTTAAAATAATTCAACAAAGAAATTCGGTATAAATAGGTTCACAAATTGGTTTTGGAAACGGCTTAGGATACAGAGATGTTGGGACTTGATGAGGTTTTCGTATGTTTTATTGAATACGAGAAAGCATTCGACAGAGTAAAACACAGTACTACATACTAAACATAGAGGAAACCAGTGGCCTCGACTTTAAGGACATGAAGTTCATTAAAAAAAAATACTGGAACCAATAGGCAAGCAGCCGAGTCGAAGCCAACCTAACAGACAGCATAGCTATTTTGAGTGGCGTTCGTCACGGCTGCATACTCTCGCCACTGTTGTTTAATTTATATTCTGAGTGCATTAAAGAAGCCTTGGAAGACTGGGCTTATTGCTAATAGAAAGATCATCAATAACTTCAGATACGCAGATGACACTATTCTGCTGCCTTTCAGTCTGAATGATGTGCAGATTTTGTTTAATAGGGTGCAATTTGTTAGAGCCACATATGAACAAATACACCAAAACTAAGAAAACCTAGTCCACCCGTACACTCTAAGTTTGCCTGTCTGTGGGATATCCATCTTCTTCCTCAATCGCATACCTCGCTGCTAAATCGCTGTCTCAGTATCGTTAGAATTTTTTTTTGCTTTTGACATTTCACAGTTATTTTTATTTCTTCTTCTTAGTTTTTTATCTAGTGTTTAACCCATGGATGTCAGTAATTAAACCCCATTAATGTGTCTAATTTTACCAGTTTGTTATTGACGTTTCCCTTCGAGTGATGTCATATCGCCAACTGCAAACTTAGCGCGAACGGGTAGTACTATTGTCTTAAGTTGCTGTGCTAGAAAGCTGTAACGAGTCCAAAAGTTGAATACTTAGGTTGTAATGTAGGTGATCAGACTGATCACAGTATAGAAAATCGCTGTAGAATTAAACAGGCTGTATTTTCATCAAACTTAGGGATCGTCTTGCAAACCGATATATTTTCGAACATCTTGTACACGTTATCAATTAAAAGCTAATGTGTCAGAGGTTCAGGTCGCCATTATGATTGCCAACGACGGCACCCGAAGAAGCCTACAGGAAAATCAGAGATTTCTGATCAATACTGCTTTTCCACTTGGAATGGACTATCCGGGGTAAGAGTTATGTTAGAGCTACTATGACCATTAATAAAGCTGGCCATGAACTTAAATATCCACTTTTTTTTAAAAATAAATATCAACATTGGTTGCTTTGGTTTTTATTTATTACGACACATAAATTTTTAAACATTTTATTTAATCAACATCACTTTGGTTTAAGTTTATTATTTAATTAACTTACAATTTACAACGTTTAGGATAATATGATTTCCATCATTACATTAAAAATAATATAAAGTAACATACCTAATTACGATAATTATTAGCACTCAAACAATGTGCACTTACTGGATGTTCTAGAAATATTGAAAAAAAAAATACATTTTTATGTTACATTGAAATGTAAACTTTACTCTCTTATAAACAATAATTTTATAAACAAAATTATATTATATAAGTTATAAAGATATACTAGAATGAACTAAAGCGCATTGCTGTATATCTTACCTTGGGAAAATAGATTATCTTCAAAATTTCTCTGCTATGATGAATTTTGATTGACAAGATTGATTTAATTATAAATTAGGTATACTCTTTCTGATCCTGTCAAAGGTAAATTTATTTTATTTAAGACCTAAATGATTTAGTTAAATACAAGTGGAAAATAATAAGCACTTGTTACGAATAATATCAAATAATCGTTTAGTATCTTAGTTAAGTACGTTTCTTTTTTGTTGTTAAAATGGCGCGAAAATCAATCAGCAATTAGTTTTCCAATCTGGTATTACAGGAATAATAAAACGAATGTTTGGTTATTACAATATAACTCGCGCTCGATATGTTGAGACACTGGTATGCAACCCTCTGCGCGCTACCCCTGAAACTTCTCCATAAGCAACTGCGTTGTACTGTTGGCAACGTAATTTTTTTAACATCATAGTCTCGTACTGGTTTACGAAAAAGTTAATATTTTTGGCTTTAAAATATTTATGACTCAGTTCCAACGCTCGTAATAGCTTAATAAATTAGTATAGTATATATATATATAGCGGCGTTGTTTCGAGTACAAGAACCGCTACGTTAAAAAAATAGCAGAGACGAAGCCGCAGGTGAGCCGCTTCTGATATTTTTTTGTGCACCGTACAACAATACGTCTGTGACGTCACCGCTTCTAAGTCTCAACGTGTCGCGCGCACGTTATACATATCGTTCTACTAGCGTCAGAAAAAAGTGGATACGTTTGTTTGATATTATTCATATAAACATTTCTTATTTATATGGAAGACATCAATCATATTATTTTTATTCAATAAATAACGAGTTACAAAGGCTATATTATATTAAGTCTGTGTAAGATGATTGTCGAGTTTGAACGTCCTATATGAATCAACACTCCTATTATTAAGGAACCTGAATTCAAGCCCTGCTCAAATTGATTGTTTGATAACTTGTTCATGCATTTGTGTTGTCTCATACTCGATTGGTCCGTTTGATATTTGTGGTGTATAATTATATTATTACCTGTAAAATAATTACTCACCATGATATTTTTATGACGTTTCAAAATCCCACGAACTATAGAAAAACAGGAGTCCGAACGGTTGAGGTTTTTTCATTGTATTAATGTATACATTAATAAACTGAGATCTTAGTTCTCTTTTCCGCCACTAGTTGCGCTATAATTTCGTACACACCGATACGTACGTACGTCGCGTTCAGTATTAAACAGAGCTGTCAACGTCGGCAAAACTTTCCGGGTAAGAATTTGAACGAGTGCGCCCTCTACCGGCGAAAATTCATTAAACATTACGTTCGGACTCCTGTGTTTCTATATTTCGTGAGAGAAGCAATCGGATGAGAGACGGTGTTGCCACAAGAAATAAATGGATGACAATAGCTAGTAGAGACACAATAAAAAATATATATTGCTAATAATAACACGTTTTGATAATTAACATATTGTCAATTCGATTTTGATATATCATGTTAGCACTCAGCCATGTGGTCATATCCATAGTATTTACATTTAATAACATTATCTTTATTGCTTTTTTTTTCTAATTTAAATACACGTGGTGATTTCTTCAACGTACGACGAAGGGAAGATCCCGTAGGTGCCGTTCAAGTCGCCGCTCCACCAACCGTCATCTTGTTTCTCATGAATATTTATTATGTCGCCTGCAATCATTGCAATCAATTATAAAATTATTTACATATATATGATTATTATATATTATTCTGTCATATATATGTAAACATAACATAACTTCAAGCCAAGTTACCCGAAGGTGTAGGCAGCGGCTGTTAAGCCTCGTCTCGCCGTTATATTTTCGTCCCAAATGGAATAGGTGGCGAACCTATTGCCATACCGGGCACAAAGTTTGCAGTCATCAATATTTATCACACAAACAATTTTCGAAAAGTCATTGGTGTGAGCCAGTGTCAGGATTCGAACCCTGACCCCTGGATCAGAAGCCGTGTGCTCGACCACTGGACCACCGAGACTATAAATAACGATACGACAGAATAACGATATAATATAATGTACTAATTATAAGTGGTACATTGGCGTGGTATGGACACATTATGAGAAGGGACGAAAGTCATGTCACAAGAAGAGTGATGAGAATGACTGTGGATGTACACATCGGTAGAGGAAGGACGAAAAAGAGATGGATGGAGTGGGATACGGGCATGAAAACGATGATGATATTACAGAGCCAGCAAACGAAATCGCCCAGCAACAGGAGATATCGGAGAGAGACGAAGGTGGTCATTAAAACAATGAAATCAGGAACAACATTCCATAGAATCTCTGATAGTCTCCGTGTATATTAATTACCATTATAAATTTACTACAGTTATCAGCAAAGTAAAAAAAGTCCGTAATTCAATAAGTTATGAAGAAATTTATGTTCGCGATATAAATCAATCAATCATTAATTATTCAAATAATCCTGGGTATTTATTTAAAATAATACTCATTAAAATAAGATTAATAGTTAAATATAAATTGGATTCTTGTGTTAAATTTTGTTATTTTACTGAACCAAGATTACCTGGTGATAAATTTAGTTCATCGTTGAGTCTAGCCTCGTAGGTGTAAACGGCTCGACATTTGCCCAGAGACGGTGTCTGTGCCGTGTCTTGGACTGTGTCGTTTTTCATTATGTCAGTTAAATCTGTGGAACTGCCACTCTGCGACGAAAACTCATCTGTAAATAAAATGTAACGTAAGTTAAAGTAATCTTAAAAGTAAAATTCACACTCTATTACTCTATTATGACCTTTTTTTATGGGATAGGAGGGCAAACGAGCAAGCGTGTTACCTGATGGTAAGCAACTTGCGCCGCCCATGGACACCAGCAACACATATAGTGTTACTGTCGCGATGCCGACCTTTAAGGGAGGGAGATAGGAAAGGATGGGGAAGGGAGGGGGTGGGACCTCCGAGTACCTGTCACACCAAACGAAACGCGGCATGAGCCAGGTTACGTCGATCTTCTGAGAGGTCGTGGTATTTCACCGGTCGAGCCGGCCCATTCATGCAGCGAACTGCTTGCGTCTACCACTGTTATGTCTACTGAACTAATATGTCTTTATGGTAATGAGCCTTCAAATCGACGAGCGTGTATGACAAGAGTTATGTAAGTTGAAGAAGCGAGTAAGGCGTGTAATAAGTCGTGCCTTATGGCGCTCTGGACTCCGTGCCTACCCAACAAGAGTCTATGGACTAAAAAACCACTTTACGACAATCTTCTGAGAGGTCGTTGTATTTCACCGGTCGAGCCGGCCCATTCATGCAGTGAACTGCTTGACTCTACCGCTGTTAAATTGCACAGACGTTACTACTTTTTGTCAATTTTGTAGTCTCTCTGATAAGAACTAACTTATTTGTTACATTTTCTAGCAACAAATGCGTGATAAATGGATTATTTATAAACTTGGGACATACCAAAATCACTATCGTGTTGGTTGGACAATCCATCACCAGCGCCACGTTCACTCCAATCTGAAGGACTTTCGGGTGGTGGGGGCGCTTCTATAGTTTTTGTCTGCATCACCGGTGTGGTGATATCAACGCAAGGTGTGACAGGTGCACTCTTGTGCTCCGTGTTCTTCCTAAAAGAGAGATGTTCTATCCTCAGTTTGCTCGAGGCTCTGCTCATGATCGAATCTCTTCTCTCTCTCTCCTCCCCACCGTTTACACTCTTTGTCAGAGCTGTGAAGTTTGAAGGTAAATTTTTGTTGACTTCGTCCTGGTAATTTGTTTGAAGCCATGGTGGTACCTGAAACATGAGAATGTGAATAAGAATATTGAGCGTTTTTTAATGTACTGTATAATTCATGTTACTATAAGTAATGTAAATAAAATTCAATGTAAATAGATGAGTAACTGACTCTCTTTTCTCAATTATCAATAAAAAATATCTGCTGCCTTCTTAGAACTGTATACTTACCGAGTACGGATTAATTATAATGGTATATTGTTGGTACATTATAGAAAATGAATCAGTAGAGTTCATAATTAAAAGAGAAGAGAGTTAAAGAGTCGGTCGTGCTGGTATAGAACAACTCGTCAAGAGATTCAAAGAATTCAGTTTCCTCACAAATATTGAATAAGATGACCGACGTTTCGAACTCTTTACAGAGATCATTTACACGAGTGATGAACAAAAAGATGGTAGTCGTTCAAAACCTATTTTCATTGATACATAGAGCACCCACTTTTTGGAAATAAATATCAAAAAGTTGATGTTAAAAATATGATTTTTACTATTGGTAACCCACATCAGACCATGAAACAAAAAAATAAATTTATAAGATATATGTAGATATATCTTATAAAAAAATAAATATTTAAGTAAAAATAAACAATACAAATAAATAAAAATAAGTAATAAATAAACGGATATAATCCCAAAAAGTTGTTTTAAAATCTGAGAAATAAATAAATATTGAATAGTCAATGACTCGAAACATGTTGCAGTTAGCGGCAAAAATATGATGCATTATAAATATATAAAACGCACTTTGAGAATACTTTGCTGAAGTCCTTGCTTGTCTCTGACGATCTGTATATGAGAGGCTAACGGATGGTGAACTAAAGGTCTGCTGTCCAATTCGTTCAGACTCGCCGTTATCTTGTAACGTACGGCTTCCAAGTAAGTTAGCATACTACGCATCTGAAACATAAATACAGGTGAGCAAAAGCGTTTAGTCTATGAAACAGCTGGACCGATTTCGATGAGACTTTCACTAACAAAAACTGCATTATGAAAGAGTTCTATTGCTTTATTTTTTTTTAATTTTACGCATAAGTAGACACGAGCATAGCTGCTAAATATATTGAACATATTGTTAACAATTTAAGTAGAATTGAAAATTGCTGTGGAATCACTCTTTACAAAAAGTATGTATTATTGTTTCCAATTTCAGTTCATTATAACTTCACGCCTTCTACACTAATAAGAATATACAGTGACAATTATGACTAAACTTGTTGAAAAATAGCCAGGACTTTAGATAGGATACACAATTATATGGATACTCACATGATAGAGTTTGTCAGCAACGTTTTGCTGAGAATCGTCATTGCCGAATGTTGGTGTTTGTTTGATGGCCATCGAGAGCTTCTCCAAGCCTTGCTTCGATTTGCGCTCCCTATCTATATCTTGCTTAACTAACTGAAGAATCTTCACCAGAGCCTAAAAGATAAAGTAAACACCTGTAACGGTACGCTGATAGATCGATTTATTTTAAATAAAAACACCTACCACCTTTGGTGTTGCCACCTTTGGACACCTGCAACACATATAGTATAACAGTAGCAATGCCGGTCTTTAAGATTGACAGAGGGAGAAGGGCTTGGGCATCCGGTTAGCTCTCCTACCGGCGAAACGCGGCATGATCCACTTTACATAGATATTCTGAGAGATGGTAATTCAATGGTCAAGCCGGCCCAATATATAGTGAGCCAGGTAGCTCTTCATATTTCAATGATCATATATAATATAACGTTATTTAACGTTAATTATTAATATACTTCTGGACACATCTATTGCCAAGTATCCATAGATTATTGATAGGACCTCACGCTTAATGTTAAGAATAAGTAATATTTGTTGCAAAACCAAAGATATCACTCACACTTTCAAGTATTAAATCCAAGTATACCAATAAAATCAATTTTTCTTAGTATTCGTTTGTTTGATATCAAGAAGAAGAAAGAGGCTCCAAATTGTCTTTTGTATGTGTGAATTTTGTGTTCGAAATTCAAAAAAGACTATTGAATGAAATTATGAATGTGCCAGGTTCAAAACTGCATAAAAAGTTTTTGCTCGACCTAATATAAAATTTTAGCTAGGACCAAATGAAACTGAAAAAGCAAGGTGGGCCAATAGATGTGTCCAGAAGTGTATATACATTCCAATTAAATCTGTGTGTATACCTGTTTGCGACGTTCCCTGTTCATCGCCAAGGTGGTGTGCTCGCAGTAGAAGTCTGGCAACAGTTGTTCACTAGCAGCTGTTGGAGCTGAGCGCACACCACGCACTACCATCATGTCAGTATTGGCATTCGCCTTCTTTATGGGATTCACTAACACATTTGTTGCCTGGAAATAAATTGATTACAATTCAGTACAAATATCACATAAAAGGCTCGAAACGTTGAGGTATCATGCTTTCTCGAGAAATCATCTCTTTTTCGAGAAATCATTAGGGTGAGTCCGGACTCGAACTCACGAGTTCTGAATCAGAAGGGGGATGCTCGACCACCGGACCACCGAGACCATTATTTAAAATAATGTTTTACCTCTGCTAATTGTGATGGTACTCCAGCTGTCAATCTTAAATAGCAATCTGCAGCTGTTTTGAGCTGAGCTAGACGTTCTTCTTCCAGAGACTCCAGCATGCCGGCACCCTTCACCACGCTCGTCTCCCATTCCAATCTGGAGTAAACATCTTTATTCAATATAGCAACATAAAAAATATAGCTAATATATAACTCACTCGAGTAAATTAGAAAATAAATACTTATATACGTACATCGCTAACATGATTTTTAAATTTTGCACTGGCATACATACTTATTGAATATTAACAGTTGATTAAGGAAGCAGAAACGATACTGTCGAACGGAAACTGAATCTGTGACCACAAACCCACCACATTTCTACAACAGCTCTTGTGGTTAGAGTTTCCCGGGCCTAACATACGACCATGGGTCGCGGTTACATTTATCCACTATCACAAATAAATTTGATTGATTAAACCATTCGAATACTAGTAACTAAAGATGGTACGAAATTCTAGATAGGTATATTGTAGACTTCATTTGAAGATTGAAAAGGGCATTAGTAAAATATATTGCCTCGCGTATGGTTTGATGACGTCATCGATATATATATATAATATTTTACCTAGCTCTTTCAGCTTGTACGCAGACATTGTAATATTCGACTTCAGTTTTTTTCACAGCATCCTCAGTCTTCCTCTTTTTGACCTGCAATTTGGCTGCATCCTTCTCACTAGTTGCATATGGTAACCGTTCTGCTCTCGCCGCGGTCAGGATTGAATGTGCATGCGGTATGTGGCCAACGCTAGAACTACGCGACATGCGAGTACTATAAACAAAAAAAAAATTAGCAATAACTTTTACTGAACGTCTCGGGATTATGTCATTCGCAAAACGAAAAAAGAACATAAAACAATTGGCAGAGCATTTCGCAAAGGCAAAACTAGATAACGCGAAGGATCCTTCTATAAATACTTGAGTGATCTAACGCCTCTATAATGTATGGTTAACAAAAGAAAAAAGACGTTAGTTCATCAAGCGAATCGCAATTTGCAGACCTAATCTCCAACGTGGCGTCCTGTAATTTCTCATTCTCCCTTGCCGCCGTGTGAGACTGCTTCTTTGATTTTGCTTCCGCGGTTCTCCATTCAGCTAGAGATCTCGTAGTCTTATCAACATTGCTTTCAATCTGAAATTTCATATGAAATAAACCTTTAAGCCTTAGGAGTTAATTTCTTTGATGTTAATAAGTTCATAAGTTTTGTGTGGAACCTCACCTTCTTCCTAAGTTTCAATTGATTATCAATAACATGTTTCATTGGCTTCACCAGGTCTTCCGATAGTGAATTTGAGTAATTTCTGAAAAATATATTTTTAAATATGTAGTTTTTATAATAATATAACAATATATAGATACATAAGCTCACGCGTGTATCCCATGGGGGTAGGCAGAGACTTTGGCTTTCCACAAGCTACGATCCTGACACTCATCTATCGCCTCATCCACAGTCATACATCTCGTCATGCACTCACGTCGGTTTCGGGTGCTACGCATTTTGCCTTTTTTAAACAGACCATTTTTTTGGTCGTGGTAGCTCCGTCTTGGTCTCCCGATCCCAACCCTGCCACTCACATTCGCTTCGTATACTCTTTTAGTCAGTCGGCTTTCATCCATTCTTGCAACATGACCAAACTATCTTAACATACTTCTCTCCACCTTGGTCACCACATTATCCTTCAGCTTGCATTTCTCCCTTATCACGCTATTTTTCATTCGATCCGCAAGGGTGACTCCACACATACTTCTCAGAGAACGCATTTCCAATGCATTCACCCTACTTTCATCCTTCGCCTGCCACATCCAACAGTCACTCCCGAATGTTAGAGTTGGTACCGACTCTAACATACGGGAGTGAGTGTGTGAATCGTCAAGCGTGCCTTTTCAGACACAGCCTGACTACGCATCAGGGCATGTAGTACACCATTGACTCTATTACCAGCAGTCACTCGCCTTTCAATATCTTCCTCACATTTACCGTCTCTGGTAAACATACTTCCCAAATATACAAAATCATTCACTTGCTCTAATTTCTCGCCATCTAAAACCATATCACACACTGTTACCGCTTTCTCTCTCTCCACAACCATAACTTTCGTCTTACTTACATTTATTTTCATACCTTTTTCTCTAAACCCTGCATTCACCAACATTAGCACGTCTTGTAACTCTGACGCGCCGACGGAGCAAGTAACACCTGGTCATCGGCGTACAGTACGAACTTGATTACGATTAACAATATATACTTATAATAAAGTTGTTACAGAACATGACTGAAAAATCGGGATCTCCAAAACTACTTAACAGATTTACATGTGTTCGATCAAGCTTTGTCTGTTGTGTAAATTTTAGGTCAAGTTATAGCCAATTAGAAATCTAAATTAATTCACTAACGGAGTTTATTATCTGCAAATTAAGTTAAGAAAATTAGACTAGATCAAACAGAACAGAAAATTATAAGGGCAGTGGTGTGGGCATCAACTAGTCAATTATAATTTAATTCTTCTTTTATCTTTGCGGAAGCAAGGCTTCTATTTGTGTCCGTGTCCATTTTGTGTTGATAAACGTTAATACTTATTTATTACCTATGAATTTCTGAACGTTTGTCCATCTCCATGGCGACATGTTTCCATGCTTCTGCACATGTACCAACACTTTCCTTGCATGCTTTCGTCAATTTTGTACCGAGTTTGGCTAAGCATTTTGAATAATAAATTTCTGCCTCAATCCTGAAAAGAAAAGAAATCAACTACATAAACAACAATACATCGTTGATATTGATATTTAAATATTTTAAATATGGAACGATTATTTTTAAAAACAGAGTCTGTCAAAGATTTCAGTTTTTTTTTTATTATTATCTGTCTCTGTTTTTGAACAAAGTAATAAAAATACAATCTCGGCCAATTTAGAGTTACATATATATTTCAGTTATACAGCGCGAGTTATTTTTGTCTTGCAATAACGTCGCGATGGCCCACTTGGTGGTGGAACATCGCGGCGAGCTATTTATGATTTTGTGGCCATTGGCGTGCCCTTAGTTTTGTATTATCACATCTATAGATATATTGACATCAATCATAACCTCATTATTAATAATTTGATACAGTTCAGATAAAAAAATAACAACAAGATACGTCTGCTATTGTTTGTTTACGAAAATTCTAAGGCTTTTAGAGCAATATTTATAGTTCATATAAAAAAGAACAAAGTCCTCTTTTCTAGCGCTGTCCGGTATAAAGTAGATAATTTAGTAGAAATATATATTAATGTAGAAAATTAACATTTTAATAAAAACAAGGTCTAATATTATATAAAAGGTATAAAAAAGTGGAAGTGTCAAAACATCGTATTTAGTACTGTACATATCGTAAGTGCAGATCAAAGATCCGCTTGAACGATTCACTGACAACAATAAGGCATTGTTTCATAGAAATCTGGAAAGTATACGAAATATTCCATACGTTTGTAAGGTTTCTTATCTTTCCGCAGCGGCGATTTAACACAAAGCGTTTTTTTTTTCTATTCTTATCAACACTACTTTTATATGTATCCATACCTCGATCGTAATATTAAATATCATTCCTTAAGCCCGAAATAGCTGAATGTGTAGGCAGATTCCATTATGCCTGGCATTGCCTGGACTCGTCGAACAAATTATACAGTCCCGTAACGAAGAAAATGAACGAATACAGGATAGTAGTTAGTAGTTGACAATTATGGATTAGCAAAGCATAGCTATATATATATATCACTCATAGATTTAGCATAGTCTGTAATAGATGGCACATGTCAGTAAAAATGTACTACTAATCATCACTGACAGAGCGCAACCGCGATTATTAGATTCTCAGGATGTATACAATTCAACACATGAACAAGGTATGATACATGATACTTGCAGGCACTTTTTACGCACACTTTGATAAGAACCCATTTTTGGTCTCGTTGTTTAAGTGACTATTGCCGATCTAATATTCTTTTAACTATGATATCACTAGTAAAATAATCCTATCTAAGTCATATCAAAATAGTTTTAATTGCACGTCTATGGCATTAGTTCTTTTTTGTAATTTGAATTTGTATAATGTCTGTAAAAATGGCGGGATAATTTGTTAAAACAAGCAAAAGAAACATGTTGTTTGCCAGACGAAGCATATCGCGATTAATAGTTAATTCGAAACAGATATTAAAAGTATTATTTTGTAATTTTTTTATGTTACTAATTAGCACAATGTGAGCAATCTTTTTTATAATTACAGCAAATATAACGTTACAACACTCACACACGTACCTTTCTTGTAATATGGACGCTAATTCTTTGCTGAAGTCACTTCCTTGTTTGACGTAGCGACGTAGTTCATCAAAACCGTTCTGAGCCTGAAAAAGACATAAGTTTATTGAAATGTTTACTATATTCGAAGCCTGCATTTGCACACAAATATAATTTATTTCTAAGACTTTCGCGAATCTCACTCATTAAAACAACTTTTCAGGATTATATTGCGTTTATTTCTTTCACGAAATTCACGAATTTCACGAAATTTGAAAATGATCTCTGTAAAGAGTTCGAAACGTCGGGAAATAAATATAAATAAATAGGAAATAAACGCGATATAATCCTGAAAAGTTGTTTCACAAATATAATGTTAAAAAACTAAAATAGAAAACATAATCTACACTAATTATTGTTAGACTATATCTAGACTATTTACAAGATAACTTATTGAAATAAAACAAAAAACAAGTCACGACCAACAGCTTGTAATAAAAAAGGCACTATTCGCTTTTTACGTTTGTGTGCGTACATTTTTACGCTTTATCTACTTTACCGATCAATATCATTTAAAGCTGACATTATGTTTTCATTTATCTTTTTTAACGTGCGAAAATACTTTCTGCACACAGTAGGGTCGGTGTGGTATACACCCTTAAGCACCGTTTTGCAATACTTTCCCAGGCCTAGCCACTTAAAACCCGTGGTGGCCTTCCTGTGGGGTGCGGGTGAGCCAGGATGTCGGGCTGCTCAGCTAGTCAACCCCACTTCGCCCCCGCACCCCTCTCGGGGCTCTTATCCTCGGAGCCTCAGAGAGACTCCTTAAGGAGGCCAGACTCGGGGCCATCGAGACGTCGCAAATCAACGTCATCATATCCCGCAGCCTGTCTGCTTGCACCTCGGGATCGGTCGATTCTGCTCCTTTCGCCCAGTCCGCGACAGTGGCCGCGGTTGCGACTGTCACGGTCGTGCCGCGTGAGAGACCATCGCAGCGGAGGGGCGCTAGTCTGGAACGGGCTGGGCCGGCGGAGCAGGTTCGACATTTTCAAAGAGATGTGTCGGTGGTCTGAGAGACTGACAGCCACTCGCTATCCACACCATGTCAGCAGCAGAATGAGGCCCAAATAACTTCGACGACTACCTTACCACCGCAAGCAGGTGCTGACCAACCCCCGATTGAGCAACAACTTATAAACTATCCTAGATTTGAGCTTTGTCTGTTTTTACGAGCTTTTCTCAGGAACTAACTAATTCGCTTTTAAGAATTCTTTCACTGTATATGTCATCACGCTATAGCCAATAGAAGCGGAGCGAAGTGATAAAAGTATAGTATGTGGTAGTACGAAGTTCCCCGGGACAGCTAGTATTGGATATTAATACTTTTATATTAATTGTAAATTCTGTGTCTGATGTGGGTTACCAATAGTAAAAATCATATTTTTAACATCAACTTTTTGATTTTTATTTCCAAAAAGTGGGTGCTCTCTGTGTCAATGAAAATAGCTTTTGAACAGATACCATCTTTTTGTTCATCACTCGTGAAAATGATCTCTGTAAAGAGTTCGAAACGTCGGGAAATTAATAAATAAACGCGATATAATCCTAAAGTTTGTTTTAATGTCATGAACGTGATTCGCGAAAATCTTAGAGATAAATAATTGTAAATTAATTCATTTATTTAGTTGACTAAAAACGTCACGACATTTCTTAAGTAGCTGAGCAATATTGATAATGTCAGCGAATCAGGGAAACCTTATCGATTTTGGAACGATACGAAATTCGTCGCGTTCATTATATGTGATACCGAATTTCGCCAGACTCGCTATTTCCACCTTACTACGATTGACTATTAGACAACAAGGAAACAAAAAATAATTAGAACAATCAAGAATTTGTACAATTATGAGCATTTAGCGTTGTGTGTTAATCAATGTGAACTTCAATTTCAATGTCTAGGTCCTTCATTGAAATATTCGTATGTTACATGAAAATATCTATACATAGAACATACATACATAAAACAAATTTTTGCAATTTCATCATAGGTAGTGCCAGTAGCTATGAAAGAACAAGCGAGTGAGGTATGCAAGAATCGTGCCTTATGGCGCTCCGTTCTCCCTGCCTACCCCGCAAGGGATTTGGCGTGAAGTTATGTATGTATGTATGTAGTACAAGTAATTGCAAAGATATCCTCCAAACTTATTTACAGTAGAAGTAAAGCGCGGTTTCTCTGGAGGCAGAGTTATGAAAAATATTACATTAAATTAAAACTGTCAGAAAATTAGAGATATATTCACATTATATTTGTGATGCTTTTATTAACAATACCAACTAGATTAATAGATAGACTAGTACATAAGATTTCATCAAAATCACTGCAACAACCACAGCATAGGGAACAGATATTAGGCGTTGATTTTATAATTATAATATACTATAATTAGCAACGGTTGAAATTCAAATTCTAAATGTTAATCCGCGCGCCGTAAACGTGTTCAAAGTGTTTAATAAATAACCAGCCTTATATTACGCGCACGTAACTACGGAACAGGCATTAACTTTCTTTACGTGGAGGCTTTCACCACATTCAATAATAGTCAACAACACTATGCGGCTAAGGTTTTATTTCTCAATAAAGGCACCATTTAATTATGTTATGTTGGTCACTCTGTATGTTTTGGACGTGGATATACGCATGCACTTCCGTTTAAATCGTCGGGAAGTGTCCATATTATGAAATGGCATACGAACAAAGAAGGAATATATAATTGTATACGTTTCTACACTAATTAAATTATATTGTTGTTGTTTTGAAATCATATTTTGTAAATGCTTTAAAAAGTTTAAAGCGAATTAATTAAATCAGCAGCGAAGCCGTACTACTCAAGGCCAAAGGGCAATGTTATGAGCCTTCAACAAAAAAATTAAGCGATAGTGAAATATTTAAATGTATTTTTTTTTTAAGAAGAAACGTGACGCCCAACACGCTGAGTCCTTTTAGCTATGGTCACGTGTGAACACGATTACTTATTTATTTGATACTATGTACTAAATATACATTAATTTATTGTGTCTTAATACTAAATAGAATCACTAATTAACGAAACTAACTGTTTACATAAACAAACGCTCTTTGAAAATGATGACAATATTACATCAGCACATGATTACTTGAAGAGCAATTCGCGTACATCGTAATCGAACCAGAGATTTTACATTCTGAGGCATTCCCAGCCATTTACCAGTCGTACCAAAGATGTTACTTACAGTACTGTCAAACAACATACGCCTCTTTTATGCACAGTGGGTAATTAGTAATGATAAACCTGAATGTAGAAGAAAATAAGAGCAGAAAAAGACCCAAGAGCATATGAATGGATTGTTTGAAAGACGACATGAGTAAGTAGAGTATTAGTGAGGAAGATGCGAAAGATAGGGAAGTGTCGAAAAGAAAAACCTGTTGTACCGACCCTAAATAATGGGAACAGGGCAGGAAGATGATGATGGTAATTAGAAGGTTACCGGTAAGTAGTGTCCCGACCGAAGGTCTATTTTTGGCCGAAGCCGAAGCCGGAGGTTTATAAACTCTTATTAATTTAATAATTTTCTTCAACATTATCCACAGCTTAATAAGAATATCGGCGTAAAGTGGCTCATGCCGCTTTTCTCTCGGTGATAGAGGTATCTACACTGAACTAAGTGCAGTTCGGTCCATCAGTCACTCACTCTTTCGTAACGGTTCGTTTAATTCTGACTGTTCTCGGACCTTCGACGGGACCATCGGCTTCGGCCCAGAAAACGGCCGAAGCCGAAGGTCTCGCCGAATATGGATTTTTGGCCGAAGGTGGCCGAAGCCGAAGCTTCGGTCGGACACTACCGGTAAGTCTAAGAAAATTATGTGTCAAAGAGACAGCTATTGACTGTCTTCAATTACTTCAAAGAATAGTTAATGTTCGCGCATAGAATTATTTGTGTGATTCTTTTCTAAACCTTTTAACACTTTACTTTTATATTAATGGAACTATTTTTTTTTTTACTGTGCCTAAATTTCTGGCATTCAAAACGGCCAATTATGAAACTAAGACCATCTGTTATAAGTACAATGGTATTCTTAGGTACATCTATTCACTTTTATGTGAAAAAATAAATAAATAATAATTCTTAAATAATAATTTTCCATTACCCGAGTTGCTAGTGATTTTTGCTTTCACCAACAATAAGGTTCTGACCGCAAAACCTCAGACGTAATGACAATTTTTCATTTTATTCTTTCATATATAGATACTCGTAATTCAAAAACGTGTTTAACCAATAGGTATGTATGTCAGACATTTTGATACAGTTTTTTTGTTCTTAATATTTATTATTTACTGGTCCAGTGGTCGAGCACACGGCTTCTGATCCAGAGGTCAGGTTTCGATTCTTGAAACTGGCTCACACCAATGACTTTTGGAAATTGTTTTCGGAAGTTAAGTGTGATAAATATCGATGACTGAAAACTTTGTGCCCGTTATGGCAATAGGTTCGCCACCTATTCCATTTGGGACGTAAACATAACGGCGAGATGAGGCTTAACAGCTGCTGCCTACACCTTCGGGTAACAAAGGCGTGAAGTTATGTTTGTTGAACTTTCTTTGTTTATACGTATCACTTGAGCTATCTAATGAACTTGACAGCGCTTCAAAATCGAAAAGTTCTTTTATGATTGTAACCTTTGTAATAACTACTCCGAGTATGATTACAAGCGAGACTGCTAATTGACCGCTGAGAGATCGTGGTATTTCACCGGTCGATCTGGCCCATTCACGCAGCGAACCGCTGTTAATGTTACATACATAACTATCTCACTAAATTTGTATAGATAAACAAAGATAGGTATCTTTTTTAATTCGTTTACTCACCCAATAATAATCCTTAAAAACTTGATTATTGGATGACCTAAGATTGATCATGTCTTCCAAAGTGGTTTGCCACCGGTCCATGCCGGCGGCTATTTTGTTCGAAACGTTCTCTCTGTTCATGGTCGCTTCGCCTTCCTCGTGGTGGCTAGATGGAACAGCATCACTGCTGGTAGCCTCTACCTCTTCCTGTCCACCTGGCAACACCTCCTTGTGAGTTGATGAACTCTCTTTATTACTGTCCCGACTTATTGCACTGAAGGTTCTGTAACAATTAGAAATTTTGTTTAATTATATTGATAAATCTTATGAATTTCAATTCCATATTATCCTATAATAATACAAAACATACCAATAAATGTATAAATTCAATCTCTTCATCATCTTCCAAAAATAAAGGCTATTTTAGTTATTGAAAAAGTACTTATTTAAATGTTATTTTTCAGTTGTAAATTGGATGCGATTGTGTATTCATTGGTGTTTACACGATTACTAAAAAAGAGGGTACTTCTGTTTTTCTTATGAATTTAATTTTATATTAAGCTAGATCGGGAAAAGTAGAACCAGAATTTAAAATAGATGATTGTGTAGAACAAGGGCTATCTAGTGACTTGATTGTGAATCGTATCTCGTGGTAATCACTTTATTTTTTCATTTATTCAAAGCGGGTGACGTAAAATAGTTTTCTTGTTTATTCAAGTAAATACACATACCTGATATGACAATCCTAGATATTATAATTGCACATTGCTTAACAATAATTGTTTGTAAATACATTAAAATATTTCCAACTAAATATTACTATATTAGTTATAGTAGTTAGATAGATACAACGCGAGTCGCGACCACCTCCTTGCAAGTTACCAAGACATAATGATTCATCATACTTCCTATACTGAATGCGTAACATTTTACTTATTCACTATTTGTTACCTATTATCTTCATAGCATCATCATCGTGTTTACGAACAGTTGAGAAATTAATGGATTCGATTTTTCTTATTTCAATATCGCAATAAGTTGAGATTTATTTTACATACATTATGTTGTCTAGCCGAAAAATAAAATTTTAAAAAATAGGGGTTGACCGTAGGGGGTTGAAAGTTTAGGGTTGTATGTTTTTTGTTAATCCCGTTTTATAAAAAAAAATAAGAAACAGAAATATAACGAAAAATTAAAAAAAATATTTATGGGTGCTACCCTTAACATTTAGGGGGATGAAAAATAGATGTTGGCCGATTCTCAGACCTACTCAATATGTTCACAAAATTTCATGACAATCAAGCCGTTTCGGAGGAGTATGGGAACGAAAATTGTGACACGAGAATTTTATATATAATATATATTTGACAGCCCAATTACACTAAAATTAAACAAATTATCCCTAAAAGATCCTCCCTTCCTTCCTTTTTTTGCTACGTAATCGAGGTTTTCGTTCGTCGTCTTGCTTCTATATCAAGAATTATATGTGACTGTGTGACTTACATGTGAACGTTTAAAAAGTCATCGAATTAAGGCATGACTGCCGCTTCCTACATCTGCAGATATTACTTTAAAGATACTCCATTACCTTATGACTACTGCAGGGGAGAGAATCACGATGAAAGCGATTCCTCTGAGCTTAGCTTCGCTCTTTTGTACCTACTTGTAAATAACTCAGGTCAAAGATGGCAGTCACGACATGAACAGTTAAATTGGTCTCATATAGACAGTTGGTCCACTTAGTCACTGATGGAGATGCTGTGATCTCGATCAACATCGTTTATTAGGACACAGGACATCGAATGTAAGATCTGACAGTTTACATAATTCTGACAAACCAATAAATAATTTAACTCTCAATTACGAAACTGTTAGACATTTTTTTACATTTTTATTTCTTCTTTAACCATAGATCCAGCATCCAGGCTAATAGTAATAGGTAGAGACTAGACAGAGTACTAGACACTGCATTGGCTACATGAAACTTTCTGAATGACTCCTTAAACTCTGCTGACTAATTATTTAAATAAAATATATTTTTATAATAATACTAGCTGACCCGGCGAACTTTGTTCCGCATCAAAAGTAATAAATGAGTAAATTTTGGATATCATGGGGTTCAATTTGTGCTATTTATCGGCTTTAACTGCTGTCCCGCTATGTTAATACTGCAATATCTTCGAAAATATTTGTTTAAATTGCATGCTGTAAAGGGCCAGGTTCATCTATATTACATGCACAATCTATTTAAGAGACTTAATTGGATGAAAATTAATGTTGTAATGTTTAAAATCGCTTCTTAAATAGGCCATTATTTCTCGTAAAAAGTAAAAAAAAAATGGTAATTGTGGGTTATCCCTAAGAAATAGACATATGCCCTCGCGGACTTTTTTGTAGATCTTTCGAAGGTGTATAATAATGTACTACATTGCTTTGATTTATCACTTAGGGTTCAGGCAGCGTTTGCGATTAAAGTTCTAAATCTTGAAAATTATCACTTTTTTTTTACTACACTAGACATGAAATATACTCGTAGATCAAAACCACCCCGTTGACACCCTCTAATTATTAAAAAAAGTCCGCACCGCATCCAAATCCGTTGCGTAGTTTTAAAGATATAAGCATATAAAGGGACAGACAGCGGAAAGTGACTTTGTTTTATACTATGTAATGATTACAAAAAAAAAATGTAAACAAATAATTCTTGACTAGATAAGGCAAGAGGTACGTTCAAATATTACGTATATACAAACATCATATTTAATATTACATATTATGGAAACTTTGTCACGAGATTGACATTAGAATCATGTCAAACAGCTCGTTTATCTTAAAGATGATAAATTTTATTTTATTCTTCTAGGAATGAAAATACATAAAAGTAACTATTAATTTGGTTATAATAAATAAGTCTCGGTGGTACAATGGTCGAGCTCCCCGCTTCTGATTCAGAAGTCGTGGGTTTTCGATTCCGGGCTCACACGCCCAATCATCGCCCAAAATATCGACGACTCACAACTTTGGGTTCGGTGTATGGCAATAGGTTCGCCACCATTTGTACGTGGCATGTAACATCACGATTCGGCGAGCCGAGATGTGAAGTATGTTATATTTTGGAAAGAATACAGATATTTTTGAAACATTAATAGTGACTTAAAGTACTCAGACTGATGGTACTTGATCGTGGTCTACTTTGATCGATGGACATCACACGCTCCTAGCTGGTCTATTGGAAATCTATTCCACCTACTTCGAAAATAATGTGGGTTATTTTTGGAAGGTTTCAGTATATTAAACGCTGAAACCTTGTGTACCTAACAATCTTCATGAACAATCTGGATGAACTTTTGACCATAATTTGTAATATAAAAGTACAATTGTAGAAGAATGTACGTCTACAGTTCCCGTAGCATACAATTTTTAGCAAACGAAATTGCTGACAACAACTAGTATTACTTAATATAAGTTTATAATAAAAATAATGTTATTAAAATTCAAAGAGAACCAACTTATATATAAAAGGTTAATGTTAAAAACCATAAAAGTTGTAAAAGTAGTAATATACGTATAAGTTGTGATATACGTAGTATCTACATAAAATTACAAACGATTTTAATTACAAACACCATTTGCGGGAATGATGTCAGATTAATAATAATTATTAGGTATTTCCTTCTACCTAATCACCATTTTGTTACATGACATATAAAAGGTGCCAATGTTTTTGTCATGATAACAATATTTAAATATACTTAGTTAGGCCATAAATACTGTTACAACTAAAAATAAAAAAATATTACATTTAAATTTGGAATCTGTCATTTTTATACGATTGTTCATTGTGTTTTCTCGTTTTGGCGCCAATACATTGTACAATATTTTGCGATATTAAAATGGAGTGGGGTGATAAAGAGAACCGAATCGCTGTGATTGCATTACACAAAGTAGGTATGGAGCCAAATACAATTTTTAAAACTCTCCATACACTTGGTATTAGTCAAATGTTTATGTACCGGGCTAATAATAGGTACAATGAGACCTCCTCTGTTTGTGACAGAAAAAGACCTGGCCGTCCACGTAGTGTTCTTACGAAAAAGGTGGTCAAAGCAGTAAGGGAAAGAATTCGAAGAAATCCTGTCCGCAAGCAAAAGATTTTATCTCGGGAGATGAAGATAGCACCTAGAACAATGTCGCGTATTTTAAAAGATGACTTAGGACTTGCAGCCTATAAGAGGCGCACTGGTCATTTATTAACTGATAATTTAAAAAAGAATAGAGTGTTAAAATCTAAACAACTACTGAAGCGGTACGCAAAGGGAGGTCACAGAAAAATATTGTTTACGGATGAAAAAGTTTTTACAATTGAGCAACATTTTTGACCGTATTTATGCTCAAAGCTCTAGCTTTTTATATTTTATATCGTTTTATATTATGTATTAAAGTAACACACTGTAAAAGTAATACATTTTATTTGCATTTTAAAAATAATTTTTCTTTGTTACAATATTTATGGCATGACTAAGTATATGTATATATCATTATCATTACATAGTTAAAAATATAGTCGCGTTCCGCTGTCTGTCCCATTATATGCTTAGATCTTTGAAACTATTCAACGGATTTTGATGCGATTTTTTTAAATAGATATAGGGGGTCAAAGGGGCGGTTTTTATCTATAATTCATGTATGTTATAGTAATGTAGTAGTAGTAATTTAATGATTTCTTACTTTTGATGCGGAACACAGTTCGTCGGGTCAGCTAGTAATATAAATAAAAAAAATTGAAGTGTCTGTTTATAATATTGCAATACGTAAACGCTTTTTACTACATTCATATGCATATATTATACGGTGCATAGGTACACTGAAATAACACTTTTCACAATTATTGTATGTCTGTCTGTTTGTTCCGGGTAATCTTTGAAATGTTTGGTCCGATTTTCATGGCACTTTTACTAGCAGGAAGCTGATGTAAAATGAAGAATTGCGTATCGCTGCTTCGTATCGCTAGCTAAATCGTACACTTCTATCACCAAAAAGATTAGTACTCCGCTTCTATGGATTATAGCGTGATGATATGTAGTCTAAGGCTTTGCTCAATAAATGGACTATCTAAGACTATCTAAATTATTATTTTTTCATTCGAATCAGTAGTTCTTGAGAATATCGCGTCGAAACAAACAAAATCTCCAGAATTACAATATTAGTATAGATTATTAATTAGTTAGTCTAAATGCTCCAAAGAATATTTTCGCTACATACTGATATTTGCAAGTTAAAACTAATGTAAATCTTTAAAAGGGTAGTGCAAGTTTGTACGGGGAATCAGAGATTTCTTAGAATGCAGTCAAGAAAACTAGACAAGATCAATATATACAAATGGTGAGTAGCGAAAACGGAATTTCACACAGGCGGAGCTAGGGACGGGAATACAACGTGCAATTAAAAAAATATATTGATTATTCGCGAAATATGTGATATCGTTAAGTGAAGATTTTATGTCAATCTTTACTTTTGCTCATCGGAACATCAACTGCATCAGATATCTGACCCGTTTAATTTAAAAATTTATTAGGTACTATAAATGCTTGTTTGCCCACGGTCCAAATGTACCTAATTGCGTAATTAAACGCATGTGTAGCTTATCGCTTTATGCTACACATAAAGCGTTTTCAAAATGGTTGATGGTGTTCTAATTTTAAACAAGCAAACTATTCAATTTCTTTTTTTTCTAATTCGTTCACCATCAGCCTTGCACTTATTTTTTTTTATCGACAAGTCTTAAGCCGTATTTTTTTTAAATTGAATTATTGCCGCGTTAGAGCGAAGATCGACACGAACGTTGGTTGGTACATCTCGCTCGGCGTGTCCGTTACATAACATAACCGTCACACTTGACCGTTGGCAATAAACGCCCAAAGACTCTGAGTATTTTATCTGTCACTGTAATATTTCGGTGGCCAGTATTTGAATAATAATTGTGATTAAAAAAAAAAAACTTGTTTATGAATAAATTAATTGATCGTGATATTGGCTGTATCAGCTCTTCATCGAATGTGATTGTATATTGTTGTGTTTACCCCCTTGAACTCCGAATCTATTGCCTAGATTACTTCCCGACTTTAAAAACTTTTACCAATTTTCCATGCTTGAGGAATTATTTCATTGAAATTTGATTAATAATACCAAGAAGGTGGTCGTCATTGCAAAGGCCACGTGTTCGAAATTGTGGCTAGCAACTAGTACATACATGTATATAAACGATTACAAAATCCAATTAAAAATATTTAATATCATATATTACATTTATTGGGTTTATTTTTTTCAAAGTAATAAACACGATTAATGGTATCCTCCTGATATAAATAATAACGTCAATAAATAACCGGTTCAAAATACAATTTAATTATTATAATCAATAATTCGGTTCAATAAAATTTCGTAATAGTACCAACATATTGATA
The DNA here is from genome assembly GCA_905147225.2 of Euproctis similis. Taxonomy (NCBI): domain Eukaryota; kingdom Metazoa; phylum Arthropoda; class Insecta; order Lepidoptera; family Erebidae; genus Euproctis; species Euproctis similis. The sequence goes on from LR990107.1 coordinate 10,643,922, forward strand.
GACAAAATCCTCGATTATGACTGACAGGTGGCGTTCTCTATATAATTAAAAAAAAATTGCTTAAGTTGAAATGTGCTTCGGAGAGTTGATCGAGAACTTAAAATATGTGACCGCCATCTTTAAAATGTAACTTTACAGGAAGATAATGCGCAGAAAAGTAATAATAATAATATCTTGGACACAATAAACACAGCACCCTCTAGTTTTAAAATAAGCAACTAAATGCTTGTGCTATGGCTACTAGTTAGGGGATATTATATTAATACATGTATACTTTTTTGGTAAATTTATACTTATAATACACCAGACGCCATACAAACATTCGTGCTTGTCAAAAATATTTGTACTCAGGTGAGATTTGAACTCACCAACCTCGATTCTGCAGTCGGTAGGCAGAGGATTGACCAATGCACCACGAGGCTTGTCAATTATAAATCTTAGTGTCATGGGAGAAGAGAAAATTAGATTAAAATGAAATATATATTTCTAGGACAGTTTGCTTTGTCTCGGCGCTGTGTGATAGTGTTCCGAGACCCTGACTATTGACTATGTAGTAAGTAGGAATATCCAGGTAGGTAGGTTTACTGTCCTTCAGGAACCAGCTTATCCCACGTTTCCACTGAGTAAAAATATTTTCAAATACATACAGCCGAGCGCATTTTTCGAGATAATTGTTATTCCAGAATGTTCCCAATATAGCAGCAACGTTGCGGGCAAGCTGGCACTTGAGATAGTTGAGCTCACATTTGCCACATGCTGGCGGTACCAAAAAAAAACAAGGAGTGTTTTGCTTTTGTTAGCTTCCAATTTTGTTTCTTAATATAACTAAATTGATATATGTATATGTTTAGACTTTATTTCTTTCTATTATCTATCTATTCATAATTTTAACCTCAGTACTTCTCTTCATATGAAATCTTTTGAGGGGTAGGTAGAAAGAATAGGGCGCCATACGCAACGATTCTTATACACTTTAGACGCTTCTACGACTCTATTTAAAAAATGTATGCTTAAAAAAATGTTGAGGATGACATTTCATCCTTGACATCAAGTTAAAAAAAAATATTATTCCGAGGCGATAAAAATGACAGTGTTCTGTAGCTTCTTGGAATGACTTCTTGCCTCAGGAAGAAGACCTCATCACCACTTGTTACCAAATCAATTATTTGATTTCACGCTGTCTTTGCCAAGGACAGGTCCAGTGGTTGAGCACCCCGCTTCGGAATCAAAAGATCGCGGGTTCGAATCCTGGCTCACACCAATGACTTGTGATATAGTAAACTACTTGTGTGTAGTTATGTGTGATATATATCGATGACTGAAAACTTTGTGCCTAGTATTGCAATAGGTTTGCCACCTATTCCATTTGGGACAAACATAACGGCGAGACGAGGCTAAACAGCCGCTGCCTACACCTTCGGGTAGAAAAGGGCGTAAAAATATGTTATGTGATGTGTGCATTACCTGCAAAATTGTGTCACGTTGCGTTGCCGGCCTTTAAAATGGGATATGATGGGTATAGAGAGTTTAAAGGGCAAAGAAGGGTGGGACTACGGATACGTTCCTCACCGAAAGAAGCGCGGCCTGAGCCACTTTTCATCGATATTGATTTGAGTGTATCTTATCTATGGCGAGCTTTATATTATTTTCTGTGAGAGTAACTGAGAGTTGTAGGCGTTCGGCTGGCGGCTGTGGTCATGCAATCGACAATTTCAACACATTAGTTGAACATGTAACTTCATGATTGGCTATGAACACAGGGTTTGTTTAATAATACTGTTACAACACTTACATAATGATACCAACTCACATGTATCCATGCGATGATATTTTTTTAATAAATTTAATATTACAAATAAAGTAACAAAGAAATTATTTTTTTTAAATTGCAAATAATATTTATTACTTTTACAGTGTGTTACTTTAATACATAAATATAAAAAGATATAAAATATAAAAAAGCTTATTCGAAGTGGTCTCCATTGGCTGCAATACAGGCCTTTAAACGTTGAGGCCAGTTGTCAATAGAAACACGCACTCTTTCCATGGGAAAATTCTTCACTGCCAATCGTATGGATTGTTTTAGGGACTCTAAATTATTATGACGTTTAGAGCAAGCCGTACTCTCTAAAACTGACCACAAATCATAAATCCAGTGGATTAAGGTCGGGACTAGACGACGGCCAGTCTTCAGCTCTAATGAAGTCCGAAACGTTCGCTTCCAACCAAGATTGCGTGGACCGAGCTTTATGACCCGGTGCCGAGTCTTGCTGGAAGGACCATACTTCGTTATTGAACATGGTGTTGTTAAGGAGCTTGACTACCTTTTCAAGAATGGTATCTTGATACACTTGTGCGGATGTTTTGATACCTTTTTCACAAAGCCTCTTATAGGCTGCAAGTCCTAAGTCATCTTTTAAAATCCGCGACATTGTTCTAGGTGCTATCTTCATGTCCCGAGATAAAATCTTTTGCTTGCGGACAGGATTTCTTCGAATTCTTTCCCTTACTGCTTTGACCACCTTTTTCGTAGGAACACTACGTGGACGGCCAGGTCTTTTTCTGTCACAAACACAAACGTTTGCGTACCGGGCTATTAATAGGTACAATGAGACCTCTTCGGTCTCATTGTACCTATTAATAGCCCGGTACGCAAACATTTGACCAATACCAAGTGTATGGAGTTTTAAAAATTACATTTGGCTCCATACCTACTTGTGTAATGCAATCACAGCGATTCGGTTCTCTTTATCACCCCACTCCATTTTAATATCGCAAAATATTGTACAATGTATTGGCGTCAAAACGAGAAAACACAATGAACAATCGTATAAAAATGACAGATTCCAAATTCAAATGTAATATTTTTTTATTTTTAGTTGTAACAGTATTTATGGCCAGACTAAGTATATCACTAAACTTAGAAATTATAGGATTGAGTTCCTACCGTCTATCATGGATTGACTGACTGACAGGTTGTAATATAGACTTGGTTTCGTTAGAATTATCTTTAATAGAAAGGCCACATCTTGGCCACTGTGTAAGTACCAAATATGTATTCTTTGTGCATCAAATGTTAGTATATTTTCGGTAATCTTTAATTATTTACCGTAGATATCACGTCGAACGTAAACGAATATGTAAATATCGATAGGACGCCAATAAGTAGAATAGACAACTTTTTACATTGCCAAATCACGTCGCCACACGACTTCATCAAAAAACTAACCTTATATCAACTGTACAAAGTTTATATTTGAATAACATATCAACCCAACTTTTTATGGTCAGTGTCGCAAGTATGAAATCTTAGTACTATTTGTCTTTTTGTTTCGAATTTTACAATGCAAAGAGATTGGCAATCGTGATACGCGATAATCATTACTGAATTACGTTTCAACAATAAAGCAATACTTAAATATTGTTTGAGTTTAAACAACTTCGAACAAAAAAAAGAAAAAAGACTGTGGGCGGTTAAATATGAAGTATTAATATAATTGGACACAATTCTTTAAAAAAGACTCAGTGGTCCAGTGATCGAGGTCGCCGCTACTCATACAGAAGTCGAGGTTTCAATTCTGGACTCGCACCAATGATATCTCGGAATTCTTGTAATTCTCATATAAGATAAGTGTGATAAATATCGATGACTGACAACTTTATGCCCGGCGTAACGGAGATAGGTTCGCCATTTGGGACGTAGCGTAATGGTTCGCCGAGTCGGTGTTTTAACAGCCGCTGTCTACACCTTCAGATCGAAAAAGGCGTCAAGTACGTTTAAAAATCTAAACATATACATATATAGTGCAGTAACATTAAATATCTACGTATATAATCATACGTAGTAGACCTCACTTTCTCGTATAAATATCTTTGGCCTTAATCCAAGTGTTTGAATAAAATCTGACTTCGCAGACAGAGGAAATACCTACCAGCTATTAAGATGACGTAACTTAGTCATTAAAATCAACTTACAACACTTTTATCAAACTACATTATCAAGAGTAAAGTGAGTGCAAAATGTAAATAGTAACTTTGTGCCGGGCGGTCCAACCAAATAGAATTGTGACTGCTTCAATAAAAGGCCTTCTTCTATATGACTTTTAAAATCCAGTAATCTCATCTTATTCTTGCTTGCAGATTACTCTTTCTCATTGTCAGTAGAGTCATCCGCATAGTCTCCTGGAATCTATGTCAGAAACGCAATAACAGAGACTGGACGCAAAAGAATCTTTGGCAACCATATTCGTCAGCATTTAAACAATGGTATACCTAATTTAGAAATAATATTCAAGTAAGTTTAAATAAATACCTAAGTAAAATAGTGTATACACATATTATTAAAAATATATTTAAATAGTTTAGAAAATTTACAAGAAATCCTTTCGAGACTCAAACTAATTTATAAAAAAAAATACGTTCATTCCATTTAATTTTCTAAACGTATATGTTAAAATTGTCCTTTTCCATTGTATCGTGACCCTCTGCGTATACATGTTAACAATCGATGCGTAGTTCCGTATAGTATGGCTCTACTCGATTGAGGGAAACTTGCTTGAAGGATCGTATTACGAATGACAATCGATTTGATGAGACGAAAGTGTTTTGGACCGATGTCTCTTACATCTATCTATATAGAAACAATTTGGTCACTTTCACTGATAGCCGGCGACCGGTATGGACGTGACGTTGATAAACGTCATCGGAGCGAGCGATTAATCGAGAATAGAAGACACGCAGAACTTGGTAATTAAGAACGGGAGGACATATATATACAACATATAATATATATATAAAATTCTCGAGTCTAGATGTGCGTAATTGAACTCCTCCGAAACGGCTTGACCGATTCTCATGAAATTTTATGTGCGTGTCGGGTAGGTCTGAGAATAGGACAACATCTATTTTTCATCCCCCTAAATCACAAGGGTAGCCCACCCCTCAATTTTTTTTTTAATTTTTCGACATATTTCTGTTTCTTATTTTTTTTATAAAACGGGATACAAAAATACATGCAACCCTAAATTTTCAACCCCCTGCGATCAACCCCTATTTTTTTAATTTTATTTTTCGGCAAGACAACGTTTGCTGGGTCAGCTAGTATTATATATATTAATTTTATTATAGTATTATCTACTAATTTTTTTTTTAATTATTCAGTATAGAATTACTATGAGTATCGAATGTCTTGATAAGGCTTTGCAATGAATAGGCAATTGATTACAAAATATGATTCTTAAACTATCGATCCGTGGTCGCGGTGTTAATTTTACCTAATTTTTTATCATTCGCCCGATTTGGGCAGGCTAAAGCTTAGAAGCCATACTGCCTTCTCTGTAGTATGTATTATTTTTCTAAAGTAGTAATTTTGATCTAGCTTAAAAAAAAACCACTTAATTTTTACTAAAATTAGAATTGAAGACCTTGAATTATAAAGTTTTGATTGGACAGACCGATTAGTATTTTGTGGTTATTTATTATTATAAGATTGTGAGCCGATCCAGATGTCGATATCGGATAAGTGTAGGTATGTCTTAGTTAGATGATAATTGGAATTGATAATCTCGCTCTACTACTATTTTAATTCATAATATAAATGCATTTGAATTTAATAAAACAGACTACATAATCTCTTTTTAATGTACTGTGAGTGTCATGTTTAATGTTTGTCATGTTTAAATGCGTATAATTAAATTTTAAAAAATCACAAGTTTATTGGCCATAGAAAACTAATAAAACTACCAATATAAAAAAAGCTGAGTTTTACTAGTAAAGCAGTGGTAAATTATTTGTTTAAAAGCTTTAACATCAAAAAGTGCTAAGCTAAGCACATTTGTAAAAAAAATGCATTTGATAGGTACAGCGCACATATGATTGTCATAGGATGCTAACGATGATATAATATGGCATAGGTTATATGTTAAAATTTTAAATTATGGCTTATGGCCCAGTTGGGTTAGACTTCAGTCTGGAATTAGTCACAATTATTTGTTTAGGGGGTCATAAATAGCTTAGAACCAAAATTCGACTAAAGCCGACCGGCGCCTTAACCGCCATATTAGAAGGAACCTTTTTTTAATTTTGTATCTCCTTTATTTTATATAAAAATGTTAAGAAACATTTGTTGATTCTATAAAACTTTAGTCCTCATAATTTTCATTGTACAACCAATATTTACGGAAATAACTGCAAATAATTGCAGGTAGATAGAAAAAAAAAACAGAAATAATATTGTGTGTAAAGAAAACAAGCTTTGTTTAATATTTAACACATTTACCACTGATATATTATCAGTCGTAGATTATCATGTATCTGCACATCTATATATTAGTATTATATAGCTTATTTGTGTTTTACTGAACGCGCTATATCACAAAGTATTGGTCCGAATGAAGAAATTCTTTCAGTTTTAGATGGTGCGATAATAATTACACAATGGTGTATCATTGGGAAACAAAATTTTCAAAAAAAGCATAACGCATATTATATTAAACAGTTAAATCATTTAATAAGAGTAATATCCCAACATTGATTAAAACAATCACCATATTTAATGCGACTTATGAGAGGGAAAGCGAGGGCATAACTGTTTTCCTTGCTAGCATAGAAACAGAGAGTATATTTTTTTAAATATACTGTGTTATTTTAGCTAAAAATTTACCGAATGAGTTATGCGGTCACGAAACTAATTTCAATTTCATCCGAACTTGTATTACCAGTTTTTTTTTTTCTGTAAAATAAAAGCTATTGCACATTTTGCTCTCGTATCTCATGCATGAATGTAAAAATGATTCTACTATCGTAAAATTGTTTAAAAGTCTCTAAAATTCAATAAAAAAAAACATGGGATATTCGATTGATTTATTTGTTTTCGTATTCTATATTTGTATATTTTTTTGTAGTTATCCAACAATAAATTAAACCTACCTATGAGTAATTAGTATACGATTGACGCAAATTTATTTGTTATATTATTGTAAATATTTATAATGTACCTACATGATGTATAAATTGCGTCAGTATAATGATCGTAAATATATTTATTATAGGTATGTTATTTTTGAAGTGATTTCCAGGCAGTCAATTTACAAATTTATGTACAAATTTATATAAATACTGTACTGTAATATTTTACAGTCTCGGTGGCGCAGTGGGCGAGCGCACGGCCTCTGATCCAGAGGTCCGGGGTTCGATTCCTGACACTGGCTCACACCAATGACTTTTCGAAATAGTTTTCGGAAGGTATGTGTGATAAATATCGATGACTGACAAACTTTGTGCCCGGTATGGCAATAGGTTCGCCACCTATTCCATTTGGGACGTAAACATAACGGCGAGACGAGGCTTAACAGCCGCTGCCTACACCTTCGGGCAACAAAAGGCGTGAAGTTATGTTATGTTATGTTAAATTTATATAATAAATAAATTCCATGAATCAATATACAAAAGTGCATTTAAAGATTTTATTTTCCCTTTTTACTAATTTATAAACTGCGTAATAAAACTAGTTATAAACTACTACGACGTATCCATAACATAACATAACAATTTCAATAAATTTTTCATATAAAATTCAGAATTTCATATAAAAGTTGTAGTGAGGTCATTTCTATACATAATATACTCAACATCACATCAAATCCTTGCAAGATAGGTATTAATTACTTATTTCTTTTATATTCTTCTTTTATAAATGTATAATTTCACTATTTTTTATGCTCTAATTAAGATCAACACCGTGTTCCTAACTTTTGAACATGTTTCATGGGAGTAGCAGGAAGGGAGCTGCTGCAGCAGTCAAGCGCAACCAACCGGCACCTGTACCGGACGGACCGTTTCGCCGACCCACGATACACTATGATTTACAAGCGAACTAACCACCATAGACAACATAACATTATATATTTACCACAACATCACATTGGAATCAATTCGAGTGAGACATAAATTACGCAATATCCACGTAAAAAAAAATCCGCCAATAAAAAAAAATGGCGGTAAGTTGCCGCCATTTTCTGCGACAATGAGAATCAAACAATCATTGATAGAATAGACGAATTACTAAAAGCATTGTCGGGTCTTAAACTATTACGAAACAAATTTGGTCCATTTCTAAAGTTTTACGCAATACTGACAATTATTTGTTCTACCGCTAGGTTTTACCTTTCATTTCGATAGAAAGTGAAATTTAAGTAAGATTTTTGGATATTCCTTGTTGAACAATAGAGGTAGGTGTATGGTTTAATATAATTAATTAGTGGTTTAAATTGGTATATATCTTCTTACTTTGTGACAATCAGCATCACCTAACGTGAGTTATAATTATATTATTAGAGTATCTACTTGTTCAGTTAATTACTTGGACTTTTTTTTTCATTTTTTTACTATAAAACCTTACATCTGGGTAACATATTGTATGTGCCTCTCATTAATAGCTCTGTATTTTGACTTTACATTTTGAATCACTTACATTTTTTATGGCATGTTGGGTCCAAGATAGATAGATAGATAATGCTTTTTTTGTAAACCTTACAAAACAAAAGAACATACATTAATTACAAATGAATACAAAAGAGCAAATGGCGGCCTTATCGCTAAAAACAATTTCTTCCAGGCAAACTTTGGAAGGACAGAAGTGCATGAAATTTACAGGTAATTTTACAAGATTAAGTTACAAGAAGAAGAAACAAGAAGAAGGTAATAAAGATCAAGTGGTTCACGTGATTAGCGTTGCCTATATAAACCTGCAACACAGATATGGTTACGGTTGCGTTGCCGCGCTTTAGGTGGCGCCGAGGTGGGTCGGGAGTGGGTAGAATAAATTTATCGAACACCTATTTGCCTCATCACCAACTGGTTAGATACTAATGAGTTAGGATTTTTTTTAATTAAAATGAAAGTACCAAGTTCTGTATATATTATAGAATTGGTCGTGATTATATTTGTAAATACAACTGATACTATACTGATATGCTCGAGTGCTTCCACCAATCTACCGGATCAATTACCTTTCGCCAGCAACCTATCACCTCTGCCTTTTCTATATAAATTAACTGTATTACGAAAGATCGATTTAACGAAGAATTTTTTAAACAACATTGGTATTAGGGGATGAATGTCTTTTTTTTCAAGAATTAGAAGAAGTAAAAAAAGTACTTACAAGGAATTTCATTGCGTTTTAAATGCATGACAAGTACTAAAATCGTGAATTAAAAGGCTTTACAGCATTCAACAAATCTTACAAATTCTACATTATGTCATTTGTAACAATTAAAAAAAAAGTAATATTTAAAAAAAATATCAGTTCACACGATTTTACGTTGATACTTAAAACATATTATTTTCAAATATTTTCTCATGTTTTTAGACTGTTTTAAACGTCTCTGGAGTCCAAAAAACATTTCATAATTCACTTAAATATTAAAAAGCATCGCGTCCGGATATTATAATAAGTTAATGGCCATAGCCAACCGAGTGTGTGTCAATGTCAAAACCCGGCTGTGACGTCACATCCTGCACGGGCGCATTGAGGATCGAGGTTTAATATACCCTTGGATCATGTTAAATTTTCCCACGAACTACTTGTTTTATTAGAAGTTAGTAATATTTTTATAAATAATGTTATGGACACAATACACTCAACGCCGTCTAGTTTTCCAAGCTTAGCAACTAAATGCTTTTGTTATGGAAACTAGATAACACACAGTGGTAGAGCCAAGCAGTTCGTTGCATCAATGGGCCGGATCGACAAGTGAAATACCACGACCTCTCAGAAGATTGACGTAAAGTGGCACATGCCGCGTTTTGTTCGGTGAGAGATGTACCCGGAGGCCCACCCCCCTTCCTCATCCTTCCCTATCCCCTATCCCGGCAACGCAACAGTAACACTATATGTGTTGCTGGTGTACATGGGCGGCGTTGGTTGCTTACCATCAGGCGACACGCCTGCTCGTTTGCTCTCCTATGCCATAAAAAAACATATTTAATATAAATAAATTTGTTTTTGCAAAAAGATACTAATAATATATAGAAAGACACACAGTCAAACAAATTTAATTAGTTTAGTAATTCATTTTAAATAATGTTAAATCTGTACTTGTTGCCTATTCTATTCTGTCTGTAAAGACCTATGAAAATATAGTTTGACTTTAATATATCTATACCCTATGCTTATCAAATGTTTGTACGAAGAGGGAATCGAACCCGTTAACCTTTTTCTTAACTCCGCCGTCGGTTGTTTAACCAATGCACTTTTTTTTTTTTTTTTTTCTTTTTTATGGAAAAAAGGGGCAAACGAGCGAGCGGGTCACCTGGTGGAAAGCGATCACCGCCGCCCATGGACATCCGCAACACCAGGGGCGTCGCATCAGCGTTGCCGGCCTTTAAGATAGGAATACGCTCGTTTCTTGAAGGTACCAAGGTCGTAGCGGTCCGGGAATACCGTTGCCGGCAGCTGGTTCCATATAGGAGCAGTGCGTGGCAGGAAGTGACGGCTGAATCGCACTGTCGTAGATCGCCAACTATTCAGCCGATGTGGATGGAGACACTGGCGAGTCGGGCGATTGCGAAAGTCAGCAGGCGGTATAAGTCCGAACAATTCCTCAGAGCACTCCCCGTGGTATAAGCGGTACATGATGCATAGAGATGCAACATCTCTCCGCAATGCCAACGGATCAAGCCGATCGGAAAGAGCTTGGTTGTCGACAAGCCGAACCGCGCGTCGTTGAATGCGGTCAAATGGAGAAAGCTGGTAGTGGGGTGCCCCCGCCCAAAGATGAGAACAGTATTCCACGTGAGGCCGGACCTGCGCTTTATACAGTTGCAAGCGATGACCTGACGTGAAATACCGTCCCGCTCTATTGAGTACACCAAGCTTTTTGGAGGCCAATTTGGCCTTGCCCTCCAGATGACCGCGAAATTGGACGTCACTCGACAAGTCGACACCAAGAATTCCGATATTGGCTGAGACGGCTAAGGGAGTGCTCTCAAAGCAGGGAGCTACGACAAATGGTGTCTTTTTTGCGGTAAACGCGCAAACCTGTGTCTTCTTAGGGTTGAATTGGACTAAGTTTAGTCGGCCCCAGTCCGAAACCTGACTAAGCAGAGTTTCGATTTCAGACACAAGTTTGTTCCGGTACTCATCGACGTTTTCCCGAGAAATCCGCGGGTGGCCGGTATATAGGGCATCCCCCGTACTGTCATCCGCATAGCAATGAAGACTGCTGTACTGCAGCATGTCATTCACATGCAGAAGAAACAGCGTAGGGGATAGCACACAGCCCTGGGGGACTCCAGCATTCACAGGTTTTAAGTCGGAGCATGACCCGTCGACAACGACCTTAATGCTCCGATCCATGAGAAAACTGGAGACCCAATCGCATAATTTCTCGGGAAGCCCATAACATGGAAGCTTCGAGAGAAGTGCTTTGTGCCAAACCCGATCGAAGGCCTTCGCCACGTCCAAACTAACGGCCAGCGCCTCTCCTTTACTCTCAACCGCTTCCGCCCACCGATGGGTTAAGTAGGCTAAAAGATCACCAGCTGAGCGTCCTTGACGGAATCCGTACTGACGGTCGCTAATCAACTGGTGCTCTTCTAGATAGCTATGGAGCTGGCGGTTGATCAGTGTTTCCATAGTTTTGGAGAATAGGGAGGTGATGGCGATGGGTCTATAGTGGGACGGATCTGAGCGATCACCTTTTTTAGGGATCGGGTGGACTAAAGCTACCTTCCATGATGCTGGTACAGCGCCGAGAGAGTAGGAGTACCGAAAGAGACGCGTTAGAACCGGTGCCAACTCTGGAGCACACATCTTCAACACGATTGCTGGGATTCCGTCAGGCCCACTCGACTTGTGGACGTCTAGGGAGAAAAGTATGCGCCGTACAGTACTTTGCCGGAAACAGATCTCCGGCATGGCGTGGTCACAACGTGAGATGGTCGGTGGAATTTTCCCCTTATCGTCCAGAGTCGAATTAGCCGCAAAAAGAGTACCAAGAAGTTCGGCTTTTTCTTTAGCGTCGTGGGCCAATGACTGGTCCTCCCTTTGCAGAGGTGGAAGAGATGGCTTGCAGAAATTCCCAAGGACAGCCTTGGCGAGTGACCAGAACGCACGAGTTCCCGAGGGAAGGCGAACTAGTTTCTCGCCAATCCCGCCTATGTACTTAGACTTTGCTATGGCTATAACTCTTTTGAAGGACCTGGAGGCGTGGTTGTACCTCTTCTTAAGATTACCGGTATTTAGATCCCGAGACGACGCTGCTTTTGCCCAGGCCTGATAGCAGTCATGCTTAAGGCGTAATGCCGTTTTGCATGAGCGATCAAACCAGGGCTGGGATCTGCCACCGAACCGCACCACTGAGGATGGAACAAAAAGCTCCATCCCCTGCAGCACCACATCAGTGACAGAATCGGCAACGACGTCAGGATCCTCCGGTGAGAAGCAAACCCGACCCCATGGGTAGGATGCGAAAAAATTCCGCATTCCATCCCAGTCCGCCGACCTGTAATGCCACACACGGCGGCGACTCGCAACACGCGGTCGAAGTGGGCACGTGAGTGGCACCGTACTCTTTATCAGACAGTGATCCGAAGAGCCCAAAGGGGCGTCTACAGAGATCACATATCCGTCAGGATGGGAGGTCAGCAGAAGGTCCAACAGGGAAGGTAAATGATCGTCCACATCTGGGATGCGCGTGGGCACAGTAACCAGTTGTGTCAGATCAAATGCTAAAGCAAAGTCATGGACAGATTTACCAGCGTGATCGGTGGAGCGCGATCCAAGCCATTCGGCGTGATGTGCATTAAAATCGCCGAGTATCACGATCTCCGCAGATGGCACCTGTCGAAGTACAGAATCTGCAGCCATTTGTACGTGGTCCATGAGTCGGGTCCAAGCACTACAAGCTCAAACTTGTTTTGATACTTACTTATTAATGACGGGCCTCGTGGTGCATCGGTAAAACTACCGGCTGCAGCATTGAGGTCGAGGGTTCGATTCCCACCCGAGCACAAATATTTGTGACAAACATGAATATTTGTGTGGCGTCTGGGTGTTTTTCTATGTATTATAAGTATGTATTTACAAAAGAAAAGTATATGTGTATTAATATCCGTTATCTAGTATCTATAACACAAGCATTTAGTTGCTTAGCTTGGAACTAGAGGGCGCTGTGTGTATTGTGTCCAAGATATTATTATTATTTAATTACTTAATTGATATTATTTTGATTTTTTTGTTTATTGGAGACAACTCCAATATAAACAAATGTGTGTGGAGACCCAAAATGGTAGGCAAGCAAATAATCACAATAATATGTCATTTGCAACATTAGATTTCATTTGCAGATATAAAATTACGCCTACGTTCAGCAGTGGACTAATCTGGGCTCATGATGATGATGATATAAAATTAAATTATATTATAAAAACAGATTTAAATATTATCCTTAAATATTATCTATTAATATTAGTTTAATTTCCCTATATTATTATTTATAATATACGTACAAATGTTTGTATATCAATGACGACAATGTCCGAATCTCCAACCATACCTATTATGTTTTATAAATATACATGTATAAATTTTTATACATTTATATTTATAAAACATTGACACGAGCCGACATTGTGTTCCATTGTATTTATTAATAATATTTTCAAAATATTCACGACAATAAGTAGGTACCAGCTATGCTCGTAATTTCGACTGTGTAGAATTTGATAAAAATAAAAACTTATGTTGTCACATGAAGACGTTAACTATCTGCCAGTGAAAGTCATATCAACATATGCTCAGCCTTTACAAAGATTAGCCATAATAAACAGACATACTGACATTGTAAGAATTATACACATTCATGTTTTCACAAAAAAGTGTTTATTATATCTGATTTTATTATTTGCTTCACAAACAGTGACTGTTTTCCGTCTCATAATTTAATACAAAAAGAAAACCAATTCAGGTTGTAACAAGTTACCTTTCGCCAACATGTACATACTTTGTAAAACTTTTAATATCAAGATCAGAGACATTGTAGTGTCCTTGTTTTAAAATATATAAAGATTTAATATAAAATATATCAACTTGTTCTCGATAAGCTATATATAAACATATATATATATATATAGCTTATCGAGAACAAGTTACATATATATGAATAAGACAGGCCGCTTAAGTACACCGCACAACATTATTAGACAACCTTCCATATAAGGTTTCACAAATCGAAAAATTTGATCTGGAAACTGAACATACGAAGGTCGCGTCGGAATCGATATTGGCGATGCGATACCGATACTGGAAATTCATGATACCGATATTCGATTGTAACGGACTTATGTTGTTATTGTGATAATAATTATATTTTTTTTAAATTTAAGTAGGTACTAGATACTATTGGCCAATAGTTATGTATCTTTAAACTTGCCACTAAAAGGCTAGCAATAGTGATGTTATCCTTAAAAACTTGATATTTTTTAGAAATCTCTCATGAGTTATTGGAGAACTATCCTCGAGAAATAAGTTGACCAACAAAGTTGAATTAGTGTGATTTAGGAGTGAATAATCAGTTTTATTCTATTACTAGCTGACCCGGCGAACTCTGTCCCGTATCAAAAGTATTTTTACAGGCATTTCAATGAAATTGCTAAATCTTAATTATCACTTTTTCTTTACTATAATACATGAATTATAAATACAAACCAACACCGTTGACACCTATCTATTAAATAAAAGGCATCAAAATTCGTTGCGTAGTTTCAAAGGTCTGAGCATATAAGGGTACAGACAGCGACTTTGTTTTAATCTATGTAATGATTGTCATTTTTTAAGTGCCAATCTATACATCATAATCAACATCATCAGGAACATCACAGCTCCCGATCCTGTGCCACTCGCATACAGTGTTCAGGATTCAGCTATTTGACTAGGATGTCGGTCCACCTAGTGGTCTACTCTACGGCGACCAGTTATACTATATATATTTCTAAAACTACCACCTGATAATTCTTACAACTTGACAATACTTGGTATATAAACGATTTCTTAGTAAAGTGTCACAGGCATAAAAATCTACGAATTTTAGTTTGAATTCGTAAAGTAAAGCGTAAATCTTAATTAAATTCAAATAAAGAATTAACTTGTTCCACATTAATTTGAACAATGCCCCACAAAGCACGTGTTTAGCTAGCGATAAAGTATTATTTGCTTTTGAGGTCACTGCGACGCACAAAATAAATCATAACAAAAAAAAAGAAAGAAAATAGAAAGTAACCGCCACAAAAATTGTTCTCAATTCAAATGGTAGCAATTTTTTTTATATTATATTAGGAATGAAAACAATTTGTGAAGTAATATTTATCTATTTATCTTCTCTTGTGTTACTATTGAGTGTTGTCACTATTGTTCCTGTATGTTGATGAACAGGGGTCAGTGCTCCTTTAGCCAAAAGCCAATAGTGGCTAAGCAATTTAATAATGTTAAGTCGCTAGGTAACTGAGACTTTTTGTTTATGAGTTCAATTTGTTATGTTGGCAATGATTTAATACTGCGTATGATTTCACGTAAGTTATTTATTTATATGCATTTGATGTACGTAATTTTACTATGTGAGATAAAAAAACGATGACAAACAAAATTGTGCTCGAAGTAAGGCACCGCCAACTATCTAGAGCGTGAAGTTACGTATACAGCTGGTCTTCCAGTCTACATTCAGAACGAATTTTAATGATATTTGACGCATAAGTTGTCATATTTATCTACCATCCAAATAAAATTGTGCCTTTTCTTTCATTTATTTTTTATTTTAGTTTTTTTGGATGACGCAAGATTGTCTAAACACATATACAGTGTAAAATGACGAGGACGGCAACGACACATATTCCATGACTTCCTTCCTTGGGGAAGGTATCGTCAGGACTCAGGAGCTTTAAATTTGACACTATGACAAGAGTTATGAGAGACGAAGAAGCGAGCGAGGTGTGTCAGAATCGTGCCTTTTGGTAGTCTTTTATCTCACGCAGCAAGGGACCTGATATGAAGACTTTGTTGTTGTTTTATTAAATTTTGCAATGGATGACAATTAAAACGTGGATTTAGCATGGTTAGAATAATTATTAACTTTGAGATGCTAATAACAAAATACTCTAGCTAATAATACATCTCATCAATATTTTCTCTCTATATATAGGTATGTAATCATGTTATGTTCATGATGACGTCTGTATGTTCACGTTCAGCAACGTGCAGACGAATTGTCATTATTGTTTTTATGCTAATTCCATCTCAATTGTCCTCATTAATACGTGAAATTGAAGTCCACACGCTCTAGATATAAATTGTTCACATGTTTTTACTAGAAAAATAAATAAAAGAATTATCATTCTATAGATACATAATTAGATCACTACATCGACACACGTCAATTTCAGACCACATTCTACAATTTTTTTTAGGATTAGCATTGCCATTCAGCGTGGCAATGCGGCCAGTCTTCTGGGCACGCTGCCAGTAGACCGAGATGCGGAGAAATTTGATTTCAGGTAGTTTTTTAATTGTATATATTGTAAATAATGTAATTAATTTATTTGTTCTTATTATTGTAAATAAAGTATATCACCAATAAAAAAAATAAAAAAATTTTTTTTTGTCTTGGCATTATAGTATGGACATTTTAGCCATATTCTACTCTACAAATTATAGATTAGAAATATGTTTTTTTTTACATTATAAGAGTCTGTGACATTAAAACAAACTTTAGGATTATATCGCGTTCATTTATTACCAATTTTATTCATTTCCCGACGTTACGAACTCTTTACAGAGATGATTTTCACGAGTGATGAACAAGAAGATGGTATTTGTTCAAAAGCTATTTTCTTTGATACAGAGAGCACCCACTTTTTGGAAATAAAAATCAAAAAGTTGATGTTAAAAATATGATTTTTACTATTGGTAACCCACATCAGACCATGAAACAAAAATTAAATATTTAATAACTAGATATATTTACTAAAGAAAAAGTTTGGTTTGTACAGATCCTTTGTTGTATGATTTAATAGGTAACAGTTGTTATTTTTAATTATTAGCTAATTATCTTATTTCTTTTAAGTTAGTTGAGATCAGAGTATAACTATTATGAAATATTTATTGATTTTAAATTTAAAGGTAAGTAACAAAGGCGTGAAGTTATTTTATGTTTGTTATGTTATATTATTATCGTGAAATTCTTATTTTATCAGTTTCCGAAATCTTTATAAATAATAATCTTCTTTCTTACCAGTATCGTATTATTGTATTTTGCAGGAAATTTTGCCTTACCTGAAAAAAAAAATGTTTTGTAAGAATAAACTTCCTAAAAATCATACTCCAATAAAACTTAAGACTAAGGTTAATGTTTTTTTTGTGAATATTAAAATATTTTATATTAATACAGTTGTAACTGGAATGGCTGTCCATAGTTAAAGTTATTGATATTTTTAAAACCATTTCCTTATTCAAATTACATATAAACGAATATAACCGCCATTTTTGTGTAACAAATAAAAATAACATTTTAGGATGAGAATAACACATTAAAATCAAGGTTATTAAATTATATTATTTTAAATAAATATTTATGTGTGATGTTGTTTAAAAATTTTCAAAGTGTAGGGGTCTTTTGAATGTCTGTATGAACTGTCCTTTTTGGCCAATTTACTGTATAATAAAAAAACAAAATGATTCCAATCTGTCCAGCATATTTTGGTGACATCTAGCTTTTTTTATATGAAACTAGCTAACCTGGCGAACTTTGTTTCGCATCAAAAATATTTTTACAGCACTTAGACGATTATTTTTGAAAAATATCACTTTTTCTGTACTACATTATTAATATTATACACACAAACCACCCCGATAACACACTTTATTTATTAAAAAATCCCGCAATATCCGTTGCGTAGTTTGAAAGATCTAAGCATATAAAGGGGTAGACAGCGGAAAGCGACTTTGTTTTATACTATGCAATGATTTAGCACAGGCAGTGATGGCCTACTTTATAAATAAATAGAACCTTCAGGATATATAACACTGGCCAGTTTTTAATAAGGATGGAACAATTAAGTCCGTATTTCCTTTCCATTAGATGTTTTGTAGTGGATTCATTGTTTGGAACAGTGTCGGAGGAAATACCAGGTTCTTATCGTATTCGAGTCAAGGTGATGGCTGAATAGTAGAGATATATGACACCACCCTCATTCTATATAACTCTTGAAGCAACCACCAAAACAAAAGTTATTCGAGAACATTCTCTAATAACTTTTTTTAGGATAAGAGGGCCAACGAGCTAGTGGGACACCGGATGGTAAGTAACTTATCACCGCCCATGGACACCGTGGTGTGTTGCCGTCCTTTAAGTGAATAGGAGGGGTAAGGAAGGGGAAAGGGGATCGGGCCTCCGGATACCTCTCTGACCGAACGGTATGCGGCACGAGTCACTACACGCCGATATTCCGAGAGTTCGTGGTATTTCACTGGTCGAACCGGCCCATTCAACTGCAAGACTCTACCACTGTTAACTTATGGAAATATTTGTTTTTGTTCATAAGAAATAATAGTGAAGAAATTCTAGAAATATTATTTATTAGGTGCATACATTTACTATAAAAACAGTCGCCGTGGTCCAGTAGTTGAGTTCCCCGCCGTCTGACCCAGGAGTCAGTGGGTTCAATTCCGGACTCACACCAATGATATCTCAGAAGTTATGAGTAATAATTATCGATGACAATAGGTTCGGCACATATTCCATTTGGGACGTAATGTAACGACTTGGTAGCGGTTGTCTTAAGCCTAGACAAGAGTCACGCTGTTAACTGCATGAAAGGACCGGGCTCATCCGGTGAAATATCACAATACCTCACATACATTCCCCCTCCCGACCTTCCTCTCTATGCACTGCAAGGCCCAACAACGCAACTGTGATACTATATGTGTTGCAGGTGTCCTTAAGAAACGCTGATAATTTACTACCACATGACCCGCTTGCACGTTTGCACATAATCCTATTAAAATATAATTACATATTATGTAGGTATATCGGAAAGGCTTCATTCATGTGCTCTCAATATTGTGGAAATGAAATAATCCATTACATTTAATTATTTCCGTCCTGTTTCATCGTAGGATATTATGGATTATATTTATGCCGTATTAATAAATATATATATAGTTTTTATACCGTTTTTAAAATAAAGCGGTTGTTGACTGCGACTCAAATCGAATCATCTCATCAATTTGACCTGGGATTTGAAACTATTTCTATAATGTAATGTAATACAATTCCATTTTGCGGTTGAGGAGCAGAAGAGCCTCTCTGCGAAGTGGCAACACAGAGATTGAGTTCCTACATGTATGTAGGCATGTTTTTTTACTTTACTTTACGCGGGAAACCTACAGACATTAAAGTAGTATTGATTAAAGGTGAACGCCCAAACGTTCAGGTTGTTAAATTTGTGTATAAAATATATTGACATATCCAATGAAATGTAATTAAATTAAAGTAATAAAATAAATAATTTTTGCAACGGCAAAATGTTGAGGCGAAAACTGGATGCCCCCACGTGAAACGAAAAAACCTTGACAATACAAGAAACGGAACGACGTGGGTGCCTTTGGCTGAGTTTGTAACCTTAATACGTTCTGGCCTCGATGATAACAAACACAGAAATTACAAGAAGTACATTTATATTCAGTCGAGCGTTTATACTAAACTTTATGTATACTTATATTTCTAGAAGATAATTAATTATACTGGTAAAATTAACGCGCCAGCCGCCAGGTGCCTAGCTTGTCGCCTGTCGGTGAATCGCGAACAATCTCTCAAAAAATAATGTCGTTCAATCGGTACAATGTGTAATTCTAAATTAATAGAGGGATGCTACGTCAAGTGTAGTCTTGGAAAGGGTGTCTAGATCGTAGTAAATGGAAAAAAGTAGTCTCTGCCTATTCCCGTGAGATTGAGGCTTGATCGTATGTATGTAAACTATAATCGTATTGTAAATGTTGTTCTTTGAGTAATTGTCTCAATATAATTCAAGTAAAATAAGTAAAATAGACGTTAAATGGCTATTTGTACTGGACAGGCCTTGCACTACGACATAAATAATAAACATCGGAAATTTGACGGCACTTATTGGCGTCTATATGTAGTACTAATCTGTCGTATTGGAATATTCAGCGGATTAGTATTGGTAATAAGTAAGGTTCCTCGAAAACTAAGCTACGTAAATAAACGTGGGCACTATTTCGGGAATACATTTCAATAATTTCAATTTCCATCCATGGACAGTAAGTAGAACTCTTCGATGTATACTTATGGACCTTAAGGTATATTATGTCAACGTAGAATTATTGTCATTCCAAAGATTTAAAAATAGTAAACATTTATATGTGGTCATTCTTTTTTTAAATTTCCCGGTATAAATATATTTTATTTTTAAAAACTCGTCAAATGTGCTAGTACCATGTTGACTCTTATGGCCAGAAGTATCTGTAATGGTTATTAATTATGTAGTTAAATTAAGACATTTTTTTTCTAAACTATTTTCAGGATATTTGTGTAATATATTTTGATTATACTCCATGCTTTTTCTATCCGAGAGTCTAGGCAGAGGCTGTTATCTCATGTTAAGTTACATTTACATTATTTTTTAGAGTCATAGGTGTTCAGAATAACAGAGTTCAATTTTGTATTTTAAGCGGGGTTGTATTAAAAAATAAACAAAGTGTTACTGTTGTATAATTTAAATTATTTTCGCTTTGATTACTCAACATTAATATCATTAAGTATTCAAATATATTATATAATATCCCTAATTTGCATATTATATTTTTATAGATACTATCGTATAAATACTTAAATAAGTACTCTCATAATCTCCATTTCCGTTTACTTTATTTAGTTATAACATAACATGACTTCACGCCTTTGTTACCCGAAGGTGTAGGCAGCGGCTGTTAAGCCTCGTCTCGCCGTTATGTTTACGTCCCAAATAGATTAGGTGGCTATTGCCATACCGTGCACAAAGTTTTCAGTCATCGATATTTCACACTTAACTTCCGAAAACAATTTCGAGGTGTGAGCCAGTGTCAGGATACGAACCCGGACTTCTAGATCGTTTTTTTAAAGTGAAACTTTTATTACATCGTCTCAAACTTTTTCGTCTGCGTGTTGCATGTCGCGTGACGGTGACGTGAAGGCGCTCGTCAGAGCGCCTTTCACGTCTATTATCGTTTATTTATATTAATTAATTACCCAAATATACACTTTATTTTTGTAAATAAATACCTTAAAAACATGTAGAAAAAACACCCCCAGACGAGGGATCGAACCCGCCCCGACCTTGTGTTATCGGTAGTGCGGTTTACCGATGCACCACGAGGGCCGTATGTATAATCGTCTAATTACCGTCCTCTTTACCAATTTCGACACATTTTCTAGGATCGGGTTTGTTTGTTTGTTTGTTTTTTACATACATACATATACGTACGTACGTATTGCAGGCGGAGAAAAAAAAAATTATATTATTTATAAATTGTGTTTTTATAAATTGTGTTTTTTGAAAATTATATTTAAGTACGAATTACATACTAATAAAATAATGAAATATCAATAATATTTTTCGATCTTACCGACAGAATAATAAATATATACTAATATATACTATGTACTAACATATTATATTAGAAACATATACTTAATTTTTTGCAGTGATAAACTGTAATAAAAGCAAAGCAAACACACATTGACTTCGTGTTAGTTAACAACGCCATCTGCTGGAATAGAAATTTCATGAAAGTCGTTGGAGCCGATTCCGAGATTCCAATTTTATATATATATACAAGAATTGCTCGTTTAAAGATATAAAGATAAGATAGTGCTCTTTATATATGTATTTGTCACATTTTGATAATAAATCGAAATATCATATTTACTGGAGGAAAAAATATCGTTTTGTTTTGTAAAGATCCTTTGTTGTAATGTTGTTAACGTTTAATAGGTGTCGCGTTATCCCTAGTACCGTAGCTGGAATACTTGTCGATTCGGGCGACATCTATCGATATAATACGATATTACGGCAGAATCATCAATAGTAGCAACCTAGTAGCGCCATCTAGGAATTATTGTCGTGACCACGTAAAATAAAAAACATTTATTAAACCCTATTAACAAATACAAGATGGCAAGTAAATTAAAATCGTAACCAATATTTTATGGTAACTAAAATACGTGAACAGTGACTTACATTCGATTTTCGAAAAAAATAATATTTCGAAAATTTTTAGTTAAATGTCTATAATGTGAAAAAAAGTTTCACTTTTACGGTGGTTTCATAAAACCACACAAGTTTTTTTTTACGTAACTTTAAAAAGGCCTATAAAGTAATTAATGTTACAATAAAAAACACAATATAATAATACAAAATAATATAATATTTAAACAGAAATAGTCATTGATTAATAGTTTAACAAGGTGTCTCTGGATGGGAAGTGCACTCTAATCACTCTTTGGAAATCGGTCATGAGACGACACTGCCTATCACTGCCTATACACCATCGGCGAGCTCACACTCTCATGATACAATCTTTACTTAAAGTATTTTATTTCTTTTTGCTTTTTTATGTGTGTGACAGCAGGTGTCATAAATTAAAGTACCTGCTCAGAACTATTCATTAGACAGAAAGGTAATTAACAAGTTGGCAAGTATTTTAACTAAGAGAGGTGTCTTTACACTCTGAATTGCCTTCATCTACCATAAAAAGTAATATGGGTATGTTGTATACAATAATACTAATTAAATAAAGTGTCGTTGACTTTTTTATTGAAACAGTTTTTTTATGAAAGGTATTTTTGAGGATTATGTTATTGAGGAAAATTTAAAAACAAACCGTTATTTACTACGAGCGTGAGGAAATTTTTTTTTATATTATTTTTGTTGTATTATTTTATTTTGACAATTCTGTAATTAATTATGTATTCGTGTTAAAAGCATTACGCATTTGGAAAACCCTGAAGAGAATCAGGGTTTTTTGTACTTCTTGGGCCTTTTTATCGTATTCATTTTTATTATATTTAAGCCTCGAACGAACAAGTAAGTAAGGTAAGAAATTCGCAAACAATAGTCCGCCGCCACATACATTTGGGACGTAAACATAACGGCGAGACGAGACTTAACAGCCGCTGCCTACACCTTCGGGTCATAAAGGCTTGAAGTTATGTTATGTTACTCTAAACACACTAAAACAAGCTATTCTGAAGCGTGGAAAAGGTGCAGCAGTAGATACTATTAGCTAATTCACTATCAATGTGATAAGCATACAAGTTTAAGTTTATTTTCACATAAAAGATTTAAATATTGCCAAAAAAAGTTATAAATAAGTCAATGATGTTCGTTTACAAAATTAAAACGTCTGGACAAAATTTGGACTAAAATGTTTTTAACCAATGCCTACAGTGCTCGAGACAATGACAACTTTACCTTTTTAGTATCTTGACACGATAATTTGATGGTGTTAACAACCCTTGGCTCATATACGTTTTATTAGTTCTTTTGTGATATGTACTTATTTGAATACAATGTTTTCCGAAATCTAACTTTACTATTTTAGGGTAAATAAACAACGATCTCTCCCACTAATCTTAAAAATCCTTATTACAATAAGTAGGCTTTAAATTAAATGTTTCAGAATGATTTTGTACGTTTGTAAATAAGTATAAATTGCCAGATTTTAAACGATAATAAAACTTAAAATGTATTTTCTTGTTCAATAAATGTGCATATTTCTACTAAGAGCCGTATAAAGATAAATTACTACTAATCGTGCAGTGTTATTAATTAACTAGGCAGATTTTTTCAAATTAATTGATATTAATTAAGAGCAGTGAATTGGCCAACATCTGTCGTACACTACGAGCGGTTCATTTCATCTCGTTTCAATTGAGAACACAAATTAAACTTAGTTTCAAGCGTGCCGTGATAGATGTTAAGTATTAAATTGAACGATTGACCTATGCACTTAAAATAAGTCAAATATGGTATGGCAGTGTGCATGAAAGTGGAAACGCGATTGAAATAAGGGCACTCCTCCAAATTTGCGGAGTAGATAATGTTCGATGAAGTGTGTTAGAATCGTGCCTTATGGCGCCCTGTTCTCTCTGCCTACCCATCAGAGATCATTTTCTCTTTAAAGAGTTCGAAACGTTGGGAAATAAATGGAAAATACGCTCTAAATAAACGCGATATAATTGATAAAACTTGTTTTAATGTCATGAATGGGATTCGCGAAAATCTAAGAAATAAATATGAAGGCGTGAAGTTATGTACGTCTAAGCAAAATTATCACGTGATCAATATCGTACTTTCTATTAGGATTCTTTTAGTCTGTCTATAGTCTGCATTCAAATGTGAAAAGGTGAAATTAGAAGTTCACATTAAAATACATACTCTGGTATGCATTTATAAATACATTATGTAAAATAACATTTTAAAATGTGTGCAATTTTAATGTATAACAATGTTATTATTATTAAAAATAAATAGATTTTCTCTATTATACAAATATTTTATCACTTTCACAATGAATACACACATAATATATATATATATTTAATAATTCATGGATATAGTATAGAATATATACATAGGTATGTCCAACTATAGTACTTATCTACATAATATACATATATACATAAAGGTAAAAAAAAAAGCAAAAATGCTTTCACCGTTCTTACTTCCCCACCTTTTAAAAACACACATGGTATTCGTGGTACATATTATGAAACATCAAATATAATCTTCGCTAGGGGAAAGTGTATATTCAGATAATTGGACCTCGGACGCTCAGCAATTATACAATATTAATAACACTTTGTAATTTCATACTACCGCCCAATACAGGTACACTTTATGTAAAGTAATACGAGGTAGATATTTCAGTTGGCTTACGCAAGTTCAATAAAGAGCTTTGGTAAAGATGGCCGTCGGGTAAATAAAATCAATTTCAGATGCGTTGTGTCAATTTGTATAAACCTGACGACATCTTTGTCACGCGCCTAGAATCTTTAACGGTTCACGCTTTTAAAATCTATACGAAATAAATAAAATTCGAGAGTATATAATCATTGAATCATACAAAAGCCTTATGGATGGAAGAATGATAAATTTTAATATGAAACGATATCAAAAAAAAAGGTGTGGAAGACGCGAATGGTCAGGAAGTATAGAAAAGACTGTTTGTGCCCAAATTGATGGCAATTTGGGAGGAAAATAATGATGCTTACGATTCTACATCTGTATTTTAGTTTCAAGTTGATAGCTGGAGTAACCTATCCTACTAGTTTTATTTTATTAACTATTTGATAGGCTAGGTCAAACTAGTGATAGCGGATCTTGAGTAAATAATTTCCCACTGCCAGAGCTGCGGGCAGAATACATTTAATGATTCACATTATGCCAGTTAATTGGCATAAGTAGGAAGGTCGCATTAATGACATTATCATCATTCCTGCAATGTGTAACAGTGACCCCATCTACGAGTACAAAGAGACGCAGCTAGTGACGCGATTAGATAATAAAAAAAAACTATTTCAACTTCATAAATTTATTTAACTATCAACGTTGTTTGTTGTTAAAACAGTATTCAACGTCCATTGAACACTATCAAAGACGTGAAAGAGAAATGTAAATAATAAAACATGAACATTTCTGTCAATGGAAAGCTGTTTTGGTATCGGACTAGAAAGATATCGTTAAGTCGTCTGGTAATAGAACAAAGTATTTCGATCCCTACGCGGTTAAAATATAACTGTACAGATAGTGACTACTATAGACAGTTGATGTATAGCCGACATCGTGGAGACGCTAATGCCCACGAACTGGGTCAGTGGAACCAGAGGCGTGCGCCAACAACTAACACTTGAAGACTTGAACAAATAAATATGACACTTAATAGATCACGTATACGTCTAAACCATAACTTATGGCGTGCAATTTAAAAGTTATTAGTTCAATTGCTACTTAGAAAATGCCACCGAGGACGGGTTAGTAACTTTGGGTGCAGCTATCAATATATCTGTATAGGTAGTCATTAACTGAAACTGTAAACACATTTTTAAAACATCGCACTTGTTCTTAGGAAAGTGCGATGATCTTTTCCTGTGGGAATTTAATTTAAGTCACTCTCTTGATTACGCGGAAAGTATTTATTCTATAAGTAGTTTACAACATTTATTATCTAAAGTCTTTATTATCTAAAGTCTATCTCTCAGTCAGCCGGGAGAAAAAGAAAAACGTATGGCTGACAAGCTTACATAGCTCAACACCGAAGAATGGCGGGATAACCATTCCGAAACAAGGGTTAACCCAAAAATTCTCGGTAGGGACGGGCAGCAGCGTTCCTATCACTAACAGGTGACCCCCTGCGGTCTCCAACACGTCTGCCCAGCGTGGGGACTACGGGCAAAAACCTCCTATAATGAAAAGAGCGCAGAACCAACGGCCCCCAGTTCCCGGTGGTCCCACTATTCCCGGCCAAGGCAGCGGTCGTGGTAACGGTGGGACAGGGGGTGCTAAGAATCTCCGGGTTACGGCAGGCTGTCAAAAACAACTACGCGTGGCAACATACAACGGACGCAGTCTTCGGCTGGACCAACACCTCACCAAACTCGAGGTAGAGCTGGGTTGCTTGAACTGGCATATTCTAGGGTTATCTGAAGTCCGGCGAGAGGGGGAGGACACGATAACTCTACAGTCGGGTAACTTGCTCTATTTTCGAGAAGGTGACCAGCTCTCCCAAGGGGGTGTCGGTTTTCTGGTTCACAAGGACCTCGTTGGCAGCGTTGTGGAGATCAGCAGTGTGTCGACCAGGGTAGCGTACCTTGTACTGAAACTTTCCAACAAGTACACCCTGAAGGTGGTACAGGTATATGCGCCGACCTCGACATACCCTGACGAGATAGCGGAGGCGATGTACGAGGATATTGCGAAAGCAATACATTGTACCGCCAAGGCCCACTACAACGTTGTTATGGGGGACTTCAATGCCAAAGTGGGAGTACAAGAACGCGGCGAAACGAAAATCGGTCCATATGGCTTGGGGTGTCGAAATCACAGGGGCCAGATGCTGGTCAACTTCCTGGAGTCTGAAGGGCTCTTCTTGATGAACTCATTTTTCAAGAAGGGTCTCCACAGGAGGTGGACTTGGCGAAGCCCCGATTTTGTGACAAGGAACGAGATAGATTTTATCATAACGGATAGTAAGCATATATTTAGAGATGTCTCTGTGATCAACAGGTTCAATACTGGAAGTGATCACCGACTTCTTCGGGGCTCTCTAAATATTAACTTGAAAGCTGAAAGGACCCGGAAGATGAGGTCTATTCTCCGACCTACGCCACTCCAAATAGCCGAAACCGAAAAGTTTCAAATGGAACTTAAAAATCGATTCGACCTGCTGGAAACCACCGGTGATGTGGACGAAAGGACCGACACTGTGGTCGACACGCTGAGGA
Source organism: Euproctis similis (assembly GCA_905147225.2). Classification (NCBI taxonomy): domain Eukaryota; kingdom Metazoa; phylum Arthropoda; class Insecta; order Lepidoptera; family Erebidae; genus Euproctis; species Euproctis similis. The sequence continues at coordinate 10,671,473 of LR990107.1, forward strand.
AAGTGTCTCAAAGGTTGTTCCCGAGATCGCAGAAAAAGGAGTCCAAACTCTCTGCCGAGACGCTCGAGCTGATGAGGCAAAGACGAGAAACTCCATCCGATCAGCTGTCTTCGTCAGAATGGAGAAGCCTAAACCAGCGTATTAGGAAGCTGATGCGGCGCGACCTTCGTCGATCGAATACCCGAGCAATCGAGGATGCGATCGACCGCAATAAAGGGTCGAAAGTGTTCGCTCAGCAGCTTGGAAGGCCCCATCTGACGAAGCTGAAAACTGCGGATGGACGTGTCGTCACCTCTAAGCCTGAGATTCTCGCAGAGATCGAATCTTTTTATGGGCTCCTTTATTCAACACGGATGACCAAGCCTACGGGACACAGCGATGATGACCACAGAGCCCCGCTAACGCGTCACTACAGTGAAGACATTCCCGATATCACAGCAAGCGAGATTAGGGCGGCTCTCGGGCAACTCCAGAACAACAAGGCACCCGGTGATGACGGAATTACTACAGAACTTCTAAAATCCGGCGGGACTCCTATCCTAAAGGAATTAGCAAGTCTTTTTAATTCCGTCATACACCAGGGTATAACACCACAGGTTTGGAGCAGGAGTGCGGTGGTGCTGTTCTTCAAAAAAGGTGATAAGACCTTACTGAAGAACTACAGACCCATCTCACTCCTGAGCCATATCTACAAGTTGTTCTCGAGGGTCGTCACGAATCGTCTCGCTGCAAGACTCGACGAGTTCCAGCCTCCGGAGCAGGCCGGGTTTCGAAAAGGCTTTAGCACCGTGGACCACATCCATACTGTTCGGCAGATTGTACAGAAGACCGAGGAGTACAATCAGCCGCTGTGTATGGCATTCGTGGACTACGAGAAAGCCTTCGACTCCATCGAAACTTGGGCAGTTCTGGATGCATTGCAGCGATGTCGGATCGACTGGCGCTATATCGAGGTGTTGAGATGTTTGTATGACACCGCCACGATGACTGTTCAGATACAGGACCAGGTGACGAACTCCATCGAGCTGAGTCGAGGTGTAAGACAGGGAGATGTCATATCTCCCAAACTCTTCACCAACGCTTTGGAGGACGTCTTCAAGACACTGGATTGGACTGGACAGGGTATCAACGTGAATGGTGAGTACATCTCACATCTTCGGTTTGCCGACGACATCGTTGTGATGGCAGAGTCGCTGGAACAGTTAAGCGGAATGCTGCGCAGCCTAGACGAGTCCTCCCGGCGTGTCATTTTGGGCATGAACTTGGACAAGACCAAGGTCATGTTCAATGAACATGTCGTGCCCGGACCGATAAGCGTCGAAGGGTCAGTTCTCGAAGTCGTAAACAAATACGTCTACCTAGGCCAAACCATCCAGTTAGGTAGACGAAACTTCGAGAAGGAGGCCGAAAGGAGGATTCAGCTGGGTTGGGCTGCATTTGGCAAACTGCGTCGGGTCTTCAGCTCGCCTATACCGCAATGTCTGAAGACCAAGGTCTTTGACCAGTGCGTCCTACCGGTGATGACCTACGGTGCCGAAACGTGGACACTCACGGTGGGGCTAGTCCACAAATTTAAAGTCGCTCAGCGAGCTATGGAGCGGGCTATGCTCGGGGTATCTCTGAAGGATAAACTCAGGAATGAGTATATCCGCCAGAGAACTAGGGTAACCGACATAGCTCGTAGAATAAGCTCGCTGAAGTGGCAATGGGCTGGTCACATCTGCCGAAGGACCGACGGTAGATGGAGTAAGAAGGTCATAGAGTGGAGACCGCGTTTTGGTAAACGTAGTGTAGGACGCCCACCAGCCCGATGGTCAGACGACCTCAGAAAGGCTGCTGGAAAAGACTGGATGCGGAAGGCAGAGAATCGGATGTTGTGGCGCAAATTGGGAGAGGCCTATGTCCAGCAGTGGACTGCAATAGGCTGATGATGATGATGATGATTATCTAAAGATTACCACTCTCACTTCTGATACTCATTTGGTATCCAGTGACTTTTGGAAACTAAGCTTAATGACAATATGCCCGATGCTATACTATTGTATACCCAAAAATATTTCATTCCTCGTGTCGAGAGGCTTCAATTTTCAAACTATTTCATATATTGAGAACATGAATATATATTATACTAGCTGACCCGGCAAACGTTGTCTTGCCAAAAAATTAAATTTAAAAAATAGGGGTTGATCATAGGGGGTTGAAAATGTAGGGTTGTATGTATTTTTGTATCCCGTTTTATAAATAAACAGATATATATATATATATATATATATCGAAAAATTAAATAAAATTTCATTGAGCGGTGGGCTACCCTTGTGATTTAGGGCGATGAAAAATAGATGTTGTCCTATTCGCAGACTTACCCGATATGCACAGAAAATTTCATGAGAATCGGTCACGCCGTTTCGGAGGAGTATGGGAACGAAAACTGTGACACGAGAATTTTATATATAAGATTAATACGAGACCTACCGAGTTATGTGATTATATTTCATTAAAAAAAACACATTTCCTGTATACATACATCTATATACTATATATATATATTTATAACTATAACACAATGACCATGTTAGACAATGAAGGATTTGTGAGACTGTATTTACCAAACAGATGCGTTACAACCTTGCTGCTTGGTTGGCGGTTGATAAACTAAACCGGCGTGTGGCTTCCTATTTGTATTATTGTGAAGGCTTATTGTCAATAATCATAATGATATCAAATAAATGAACTCAGATTGTATGCATAGAATATAAGTTAATGTCAGTATACTGTGGATCATGTAATTGAAACCGATGGTATTAGTTCGCAGCTTCAATGACGAACTGACACACGGAATACGAGAATATCGAAGAAATGTATAACATATTAGTTATGTGAAGCCAAATGTTGAAACAATATATAAATTTCAATCTATTCAATTTGGTTTTGCATTAATTAGAGTAAATACAATATCTATTGTTTCATAATTCTAAATAAACTTGTGTATATTTCTGTTAATATAAGAGTACCTTCAAAAACTCACTCGTATGTCAGTGATTCATGTACATATACATATATATGTGTAACATAATTAAGTAAACACAAAATTATGTACTTACTCCCATTTTCGACATACAACAATTGCTTACGGTTATTTATTTATAATGGTGAGAAATGGTGTTTGGGTGAACGGTCTCGGATGCTAACAAAATGTGCGACAAATGTGACATGTCCTCCAAGCTGTTGTTGTTTTTTTATTCGTTTTTTTTTCTGCCGGCAACGTGTAACACGTTTTAATGTTTAGTCAGCCAGTTGTAGGTTTTAATATAATTCAATTGATTGCTAAATGAAAAGGGTAAAATGTCATGTTACCAGGAGTGATGAGAATGACTGTATATGGATATATCGGTAGAGCAAGGAAATGAGTAACTTCACGCTATCTATACCGAAGGTGTAATAGCGGCACTGTGTCCGCTTTTATGGAATAATTGTTGAAGCCTATTGTTATAATTTTGTCAGTAATACATACAGATATATCATACATAACTTCTGAAGAGGTTTTAGAAAAAAAGCAAGGTTCGAGTTGGCACCAAGTTCTTTTTAAATACATGATAATAAGCTAATAATGAATGAATTTAGTGTACCATCAGAAGATCCACCTTTCTTTGTGGAGAAAGCCCTTATGAACAGCAATTGCGCGTATAGTGTTAAATATACGATTTGACGATTAGATGTCATTATGTACAAATACTTTTTTATAATAATTGATTTCGGAGGAGTTCGGTAACGACAACGTGTAATATATAGTTATATATATTATATATATTATTTTTATATATTATATAGTTCGGTGGCGCGAGAAAATTTTACAGACATTTTTTATGATTAGAATCATTACATAGTATAAAACAAAGTCACTTGCAGCTGTCTGTCCCCTTATATGCGCATATCTTTAAAACTACGCAACAAATTTTGATGCGGTTTTTTTTTAATAGTTAGAGGGTGTCAACGGGGTGGTTTTGATCTATAATTCATATATGATGTTGTAAAGGAAAAAATATAATTTTCAAGATTTAGCACTTTAATTGCAAACGCTGGCTGAACCCAAGTGATAGATCAAAACAATGTTCTACTTTCTTTTCTACACCTTCAGAAGGCCTACAAAAAAGTCCGCGAGGGCATATGTCTATCTCTTAGGGATAACCCACAATAACCATTTTTATTTTTTTACTTTTTACGAGAAATAATGGCTTATTTACGCAGCGATTTTAAACATTACAGCATTAATTTTCATCCAATTAAGTGTCTTAAATAGATTGTGCATGTAATGTAGATAATCATGGCCCTTTACAGCGTGCAATTTAAACGAATATTTTCAAAGATATTGCAGTATTAACATAGCGGGACAGCAGTTTAAGCCGATAAATAGCACAAGTTGAACCCCGTGATATCCAAAATTTACTCATTGACATTATTTTTGATGCGGAACAAAGTTCGCCGGGTCAGCTAGTATTATTATATAATAATATGAATTTTATAATAACCATGTGTCCGGCACAGCCTTTACCATTTCTAGTACTAAATCAATATCAGCACTGATTGCATAACATTTTAATATTATTTTTGAATATTTACACGATTAATAAATTAAATTTGGTGTCTAATTAATGATTCTTCTTCTAGATATTGCGAGTTTAATAATAATCCGATAGCTATTATGCAAGTTATGTAATATTTTGTGGCGAGGCCAATGGGACAAGATGAGGCGAGGAAATTGATTGTAACCCTTTCTATTGGCTGATTGCAATCGGTTCACTCATTTACCTGATTTTCTTAATCGATATTAAGACTACGCTCAAATAATGTATTAATATCGTTTTAATATCGATTCGACTTAAAGCCGGCTTCACTTTAGAAAGTTGACAGTCACAGCGAAGATTATTTTTTTGTTGTCGTCTAACAATATCTCAAATTAAAAATACATTAAATCTAATAACTGTGAATTTAAAGATGAATATAAATAATACTGATTTATAACAATTTTAACAGTTCAACTCGACCGTGGTAATATAACGACCTCTCAGAATGTCGACGAAAAGTGGCTCGTGTCGTGTTTCGCTGTGAAAGATGGAATAGGAAACCCAACCACTTCCCAACTTCCTTCCTCATCCCATTTCCAAACTTATCCCTTATCCTTATCTTAAATGTGAGTCTGTGTTTATCATTCCTTGTAATATGAAAATAAACTCGTACTCGAAATCCACGTGGATGTCTAGACGGTATAGATATATAGACGTATATCAAAACAACTTTTGTAAAGAAATGTCGTCTGTTTGTTTCGTCTAATTTCAGAAATGCCTGGACCGATATTGATGGGCACATAGCTGTCGTAATAAGGAGTAACATAGGCTACTTTTATTTTAGAAACCAACATATGACTAGAACCAGTCCTAATCGGGTTAGTTAGGTGTGATGTGAGATGATGCAATTCCACGAGACAGATCTTTCTTCTACTGAGAATGTTATGCTGCTGTATTTATAATATACATAATCCGAATGTGGAGGGAAATAATAGAAGAGGAAGAACTAAGCAAATGTGGATGGACTGTGTGAAAGACGACATGATTCAGAAGGGTGCTACTGTTGAAGATGCGAATGATAGGGGAGGTGTGGAACATAAAAAACCAGTTGTACCGATCCCAAATAATGGGAACAGAGCAGGAAAGATGATGATCTTACAATGTAATCTACGACGAATGTTGCTAAACGATGTATCGATACTTTAATATCGTTTTTTTTGTATAACGATATTAACGAACTCAATAGAATTCCTATAACTGTGATACACCGTTATCACGGCAATATAGAGTTACAATTAATACCTTCGTATATGCAACATGGTCCACTGGTCATCCACTATGCACATCTGATCACGGGCTACTGAGCCAATTATTGGAACGAGAGAATTTCTATAGAATTTATAATGGTTAAGTTTCTCGATACATACCTAATGTTTAGTAAACAGTTAATATCTTTCCCTGTGAAATTACTGTATTATACATACATCCGTACATTACTTCACGCCTTTTTCTACCCGAAGGTGTAGGCAGCGGCTGTTAAGCCTCCTCTCGCCGTTATGTTTACGTCCCAAATGGAACAGGTGGCGAACCTATTGTCATACCGGGCACAAAGTTTTGAGTCATCGATATTTATCACACATAACATCCGAAAATAATTTCGAAAAGTCATTGGTGTGGCCCAATGTGAGGATTCGAACCCGCGACCTCTGGATTCAGAAGCGAGGTCCTCGACCACTGGACCACCGACACCAAAAAAGAACTGTAAATTGTTCTGTAAAACTGTAAAATGTTTACCCTAAATGTCGGTTGACAAGCGACAATTTTATAGTCGTATTTTTAATTAGACAAAGCTAGCTGACAGTAGGTAATGCCACTTTGTAAAATAATGTTGCCAAATTTAAAGTAATAGTGATGCATTCAGTTCTTATTGAATCAGATGAATGAACAATGAGTGAAATAGTTAATCATCTCAAATTATACAAAACACTCTAAAACTTATACTACTCAATTTAATAAATAATTTGATTCACCAACAATATTTTTAAATACTTTATAAAGTTTCTAAAACTTTATGTAACAAATAACTTTCTTTCTCAAAATTTTTAAAAACTGTACAAAAATTTAAGTCTTAAAAATGACATTTTGGTGAAAAATTTCCATCAGAAGATGAATATAAAAACAAAAAATATGTAATAAACGATGTTTTTTTATTTTTATTACCCACCTATAATTGTTATATTTTATACATCTATAGTTTTATATCTATAGTTTTTTATATAATTACGTGACGTATTGAAAATGGGACAATCTATCAAATTTCCGAACTACGATAGTCTAATTATTCCCAAGCTAAACAATCGTGGCAATTTTATTCATTCAAGAGTTTTTTCATTCATTCGCTTTGCTACAACACTATTTTTTTTTCAAACTGACAACACCGTAAACGTCAGTGGTTGTTGTTTAATTAAAAATCCGACTATACGTGTTAGATGAACATTTTGAATACTTTTATTTTATTAAATTGATTTATCACTGAATTACGTATCTAAATACTACGTAAATAAAAAATAAAAATACGTCACAAGACTATCGTGCTACTCTATCGTTTGTTCCGCGCTCTCGCTCGCACGCTCTATTCGAAACAAACGTGACAATGACGTCAAGCTTTATCATTCCTGAAACTGACATCAAAGAAATGAGTGAAGTGTGAAGGAATCTTGCGTTATGGCGCTCGGTTTTCACTGCCTACACCGCAAGGCACTTGGCGAGTTCCTTAATATCGTTACTGATTATATTAAGCAACTTGTAGTTAGCTTGTTTCCATCGGTCTGTACCACGGGGTCAATCGAATTTACACAAGTGCCCTTTTCAAATAGTACCAATTGTCTATTTGTTACTTGCAGCTGCCTCTGGTGGCATACTTTACTTTACTGTTACCTTATATTTGTTCTATGTATTCCAATTTACTTTTAGGTGAAATTTTATTCTATTGAAAATTAATTTGATTGTTCTCAATAAAATAAAAGTGATAAATCTTTTCATTAAATGATTCTCACGTGAAATGCTTAGTTATTAAGTTATTTATTACTAATTACGACTATAGACTATATTTAGTAGTATATATATTTTATTATTATCATATAGACGTATTTTAACAAATTGCAAACCAGAACAAATAAGTAAAATTAATTAAAGTTAAATAAATAAATATGTAAGCAGATTTCTAGAATAACATTTAACGAAATCAATGTTGAATTGAAAAGCTGATAAGATGAAATAAATATCTAAATTTTAATAGGAACTAATAACAAGATCATTGGAAATATTATAACACTATTTGATACCTACTAGGGGGCCGTCCAACATCACGTGTATTTTTAGTACCTACAAGGAATCTTAAGATTTTTAGAGTATTATCTTTAATTCATCATCAATCTCGCTGGTCGAGTACCCGAGCGGCCCGCTTCTGAATCAGAAAGTCGTGGCATCGATCTGGGCTCACACCAAACATCATCATCACCAATAACTTTTCGATTTTTTTTTCTGAAGCAATGTGTGACAAATATCGATTACTAATATAAAGTTTAATCTTATTTTATTCTAAAATTAAGGAGGTAAAAAATTAATACACGTGATATCTTACTACACCTCGAGATATTTCGTGATTTTTGCCAGACCCCTCCCCCCCCTTTCTAACCTCACGTGATTAATGGACGGCCCCTAGTAGAAATTTTGATGATGGCGATAACGATCAGAGACTAGAAAGAGAATTAATTTGACATCGTTAAACTATAAAAAAGGCGCCAAAATAACAAACAGTTCTAACATTAGCCACGAATTGCCATCGATTGCTATCGAACAACGGAAAATAAGTACTGCGTCAGAATTATTACATAGCGACACGTTAACAAGAAGACAGTCGTAACAATGTAAGTGAAAATGTGAGAAAATCACTCATGGAGTACAATAAAAATAAAATCAATGCTATTTACAAACATAATATATTTAGGACATTGTCTCTGTGAAATAATGCAATCAACTACAAGACGGCGAAACTTTGATTAAATGATTTATATGAATTGGTAGCATTTCTCAACATACCACAGACAGAGCATACGAGTGCATGTTGCGTGTTACACAGCTCTAGTTTTTAACAAACCACGTTTACTCTTTTGGCCCCTATCACAAAGAAAAATGAACGCTGTAAAAAGATTATAATTCCAAATTCAATGTTACCGGTTAGGAATTAGGCAGAATAAAGTTTGTCTACACCAGTATACGTAATTGGGGACTGAATAGAATCAATCTAAACTAAGAATCGACACGAAATGAATAAGAGTTGAAGCAAAAAAAAAATAACCACGATTGCATTTAAAGATTTGCATGAGCATTAATTTAGACGGGCAAGGTCATAGACGAGATTCAACAAGTTATCTATCCGATTAATATTCAGATATACCTCTTTCACAGGACGAAGCGAGGCATGAGCGACTTTGCGTCAATTTTCACTTTAGGTTGTGGTTTTGTTTTGCTTCGTGGCTTTAGTAATAAAAATTATTAATAAAAATGTAAACTATAATAATAAATGATCTATCACGAAAAGCATACGTGCTTCTTAGATCTGATGATAACGTTTCATGTACATGAGTGTAAAGATATATATATTGACGCAATGTTTGGTTACAAATCCTTTGCCTTTAGTGAAAGTTATACACCTTACAAATATTTGTTTGTATAATTGCTCAAGTTTTTTTTTTGGTACGCTTGTTACTTTCAACCATAATTCCCATGTGAAATTTCAAGGTAATTTGACAATATTGGTTGTATTATGTTATGTTTATAAGTGTATATAAAAAACTATAGATAACCTTGCGATACGACATGAAAGTTGTTCTTTGTAATCGAATTGGACAATAATAAGAGTTTTAATTATAGATTAATTTGGAAACATATGTTCAAAATTATTACTAGATATATATTATTAAAAACATTTAGATCTACGTAAACAGTCTTTGTGCTTTATAAATAAGTCTTCTTATTTTTTTATTGCGATAACTAATAATAATTCTTTTTACATATGCCTTATAATGACGTCTAAGTGAAGTAGTAGGAATTATCCTTTAACACGCCAGTATACCCACGGAATAGGTAGCGGGGTCTATAGCAAATATATCGGGCACGATTTTGTAATTTATTGATATTTATTTATTATATATTATTATCTAAGAACGTTTAAAAAGGATTTCCAAATCGGATTCAAAATTGACACTTCTCAAAGCGAAATCACCAAACTGTTATTTTAACTATTGAAATGAGTAAAACTGTCATTTAATAACCAACTTTGCAGTTTCCTTATCAATTCACACTTCGAGCAAGGCCAACTTGACTCCACGTAGGAGACATTACAGACAAGATTTTAAGGAAATTAATTATACATTTAATTTGTTTTACGTTCCAAATATCACCCATTCACCTTGTAGCTTCGATACAAGCTGTTACGAACCGGACTGGACATGTGACACTTTGATAATATAAATACATATATACATATTCAATCTAAAAAAAAATGAATACGGTTAGGTAATAAGTAGTTGTAAATTTTATGGCCTAAAATATATTGGTAGTAGCATATACGTTTGCTATTTAATTCATTGAAATCTTTTTTTAATGGAGAAATCTCATCTTGAACATGGAGAAAGTGCAGCAAAGAATGCAGATGAAGTTTTTAAATCAATTATGAATAGATTAACAAAAAAGTAATAACGTTCACTATTCACTTGTCTATGCACTCTGTAGGTAATATAGCTCATTTAAAAATTAAAAGGCCCTTTAGCTATCAGCAGCGTGTCCTCGTATTGTTTTTACCATTCCATAGCGTAAAATAGATTGCATAATAATAATAATTAAAAATACATAGCATAACTTCACGCCAAATCCCTTGCGGGGTAGGCAGAGAGAATGGAGCGCCATAGGGCACGATTCTTACACACCCCACTCGCTTCGTTGACTTTCATAACTCTTTTCATGAACGCGCGTCGTTTTTTGAGGCTCCTAACATCAACTTCCTCCAGAACACGTTGTATTTGGTCATGGAATGTGTGTCTAGGCCGTCCTCGACTCCTACATCTATCCGCTTTTGCATTGTGTATCTGCTTAGTCAATCTTGCATCATCTATCCTTTCTACATGTCCGAACCATTGGAGAATGCCCTTTCTTACTTTTAAACCGACACTCTCTTTCAATCCGACTTCCTTCCTTATAACGTTGTTTTCCACGCGGTCAGCTAGGGTCACTCCGCAGATTTTGCGTAATGCCCTCATTTCGACCGCGTTTATCCTACTTTCATGCACGCTCTGCCATACCCAGCTCTCGCTTCCATAAGTTATTCCATAATTAAAAATAATTACGTCAAATCATCTCTGTGTTTTATCTTAGTGGTAATCTCTATATTCATGAATATAAACTAAATTACGTCGATTTTGAACGCATTATCAAATAAATTAATTTGGTCAAGATCTAAATTAAGTTTATTTTTAATTGCTCTAACATTTATAAAACTGTTGGCAATTATGTCGACCTAGACAAAAGCAAACTAGTTTAGCAATATTCATTATATAGTGACTGTGTTGGTTTTGGATTTATTTCAGCATCTAGCCCGCAGGGGTGGACCTGCGGGCCTATTATGAGCTCTTAATTCGAGCCAACTTACGCGCTACCCGGCAAATTAGTATTTTTCTTACTAATTCCAGCTAGTCTAGACTGATTACCCGGAATTAGTGATGAATTGGTAGACCTGGAATTAGTAGAACGAGTGAAATAGAATTTGCAGTGAATTTGACAGTAACTACTCGTCACTGACTAGCTGGAATCAGTGGTTGGAAATACGAATTTGCAAGGCAGCGCGTAAGTTGGCTGGAATTAAGAGCTCATAATAGGCCCGCTGGTTGATCAGTTGGGAACAAACTTATTCTTTTTAAATACATATACTTAATATCTATACAAGTATTTTTAAGCTAAATAGTTTGTTTAAACGGGCTAATCTCAGAAAATACTTGTTCGAATTGACCAATTCTTTTTGTGTTGGATAGACAATTTATCGATGAAGGCTTTCGAGTTAATCTCATCACGCTATGACCAATAAGGGTGGAGTAATAATTGTTTTTATGTTAAAAGTAAATACCTAATATAAATATATGAATATAATCTGCTTTCCGTCTTACGATGTAAGCCAGAGATAAGTGAGCACTACGCGACGCGCTGCTTTTAACACCTCATTCACTTCTTTGACCTTGATAATTCATTAGATGCACTCAAACTGTCGACGTTATTGTGTGTCTTGTCTGTCTATTGAACTTGTGACATCTTTTAAACACGACTTAAGTGATCGTGGTAGAGGAATCATGGTCATCTTTACCCCTAGTCGATTCTTCAATTTGCACCTTATATAGATATTGTGTATGCTTAAGTATACATACATATCCTTTTAGATATCGGCTGTTCCTATTAAAATCTTGGTGATTTTAACCCATGACTAATTTCGTTGCCTCGAAGTTGTATGTTTGTTATGTGTAATTAATGTCAGGAACCCCATTCATACATTGTTCATATTAAAAAGCACGTACTTATTTTTGTTTTTGTTTCAATAAATTAAAATACTTACATATCTATTAGTATATGAATGTAATCATTACATTTTGAGATAATGATTGTGAATTAATTCTGCGTTTACAAGAGGGCGTTTAAATAAATTTAACAACAAAACACTTTTAATAATATATTTCTTGGCGGCTAGTTTTTGTTCAATGTTACCCGCTGGGTTTATAAATAGTTTATTTTCAAGTACTACTTCTACGATACCGCTCTGTGCCTCCCAAATAAAATTGTTTATTTTATACTGGTTTGTTAACTGCAGTTTTGTTAGTGTACATAATATAATAATATTATGTACACTCATGATCTTCTTAAAATATATTATGTAAGTAGAACTATTATATTAGGGGAATGCATCAAGGGAATTAATTGGATCCGAATTTTCCGTTACGAATATCTAGGAATTATGTGTACAGACAAAAGCATCCAAATCATACAAACTTAATAAAAGATGAGAAGAAAATATGGAACCTTTAGCGAAATCTTTAGATGAGTCAAGAATCTCAATTGAAAATAAGTACCTATTGTTCAAAAAAAAAAACGAAAAAAAAAAGACTTATTCGACAAATACCTTTTCAGCAAACTGGCCATCATTACTGTAGAACATTTAAATTTTATTTTTATTTATACACACTGAATTAGGACCATGAAGTTTTTTTTTAAACTGACATCACTTTTCCACACATATGTCCTCGATACGACACTGCACCAAACCACTCTGTCCACAATGGAGAGGCTGTTATCATGACAGATCGCGTTATATCAAACACTATCTCCCTTATCAAAGAATAACATGTCACATATCAAATGACATTATCAGAGATAGACTGGATGCAGCGTCATGTGGCACTCTTCTCTTAAAGATACTATTTTATCCATAGATATTAAGAATAATAGATCGGCAATAGTCACCCAAACAACGAGACCAAAAATGGGTTGTTGTTGTGTGAGTGACTTATCAATGTGTGCGTAAAAACATAGTTTACATAGTTAATGCTCATGTGTTGAAATGTAAATATCCTGAAAATTGCGGTACGCGGTGTACGCGGTTGCGCTGTCAGTGATGAATATTAGTACGTTTTTGCTGACATGTGCCATATATTATAGTCTATGCTAAATCTATGATTTTATCAGTGTTAGGTGTAAAGACTTTCGACCCAGCGACTGTCATTTCATTCTCCATCTTAAGCGGCACTCCAATGATACCTAAATTTGGTGACACCAGGGCAGCGTGGCATTTCTAACTTTAACTTTTTTACCTGAGATCATATCTTAAGAAATAAAGCTTCCGTTATTATCCAAGTTTTAAGGTCAGCCAATCTATAAAAACGGGAAGTAAATAGGTATTAATCGATTCACTAGTTTCAAAATTCAGCGAGCACATACAGCAATACAGACAGACAAAACTTTATTTGTTTCTTTTCTTGTCTTTGGTTATTGATAAAAAATTTAAATGTATAGATAGCGGGTAATCTTAAACTCCTTTACTGAAGGTATAGATTTGGGGAGTTCACTGCAGTAGTTACAAGTACTGGCTGCTACCTAGATATCGACAGTTTGTAACCTTGTAAAAAATATTTTTTATCGGCCTAGTAAAAGATCATTTATGTAAATACGTATGTTTTTTTATATATTTTAGTTAGTTTTAACAAAAAAAGAAAAACTCAATTACGAAAAAGAATTATACCAAACCCGTTGTTCAGAACTCGGACTCCACAACACAAGCTCTAGTCCCTTAGAATAAAACAAGATGGTGCTGTGTGAATTGTGCCCACAAACATAGTTATTGTCATTTGTTGTCTCATTCTCGGTCGGTCTCGGTCTACACTAATTTATTTTCAGAAGCTATTTATGCGTATTAATAAGTGTAGATGACTGACAGTATTGTGCCCGGTGTATGGCAATAGTTTATGCATAGTTGGGAGGTACAAACTTGGCGAGACGAAACAGCGACTTTCGGGTAGAAAATGCATTATAAAAAAAAATACATTTGTAGTTAAACGATTTTAAGCTGTGCGTATCATCTTTTTTTGCCCATTCATTATTTCTGTGTATTGCTGATATAGGAAGCGTATCGTGGGTAAATTACGTTAAATGCAATAATTACTTTTAAGACACGCACCAGATAATTATCATGCGCTTAAGAAATAATGTATTTACTCACCAAGGTCGGCTGATTCTCACTATTTACGTTAACTATTAACTATTTTTAACTAACAGTGAGAGAAGGAGGATATTGTGTTTTTAGGACATGTAAGTTTGTTTGTATATTACTTGTACATATTACAACTGACGATGTGAATAGGGGGGTTGTTGTTTTTGTGTGTATGTATTTTATTTCAATAGCCAAAATTTGACAGCTCACGGCATTAAATAATAATTTTGATGGAATTTTATTGGCAGGTAGCTGGTGTGATTAAGAGTAACTTGAGCTACTGTGTTTAAGAAAAATACATTTTATTTGTTTGATTCCAAAACGAAACAAAGTTCGCGCGGGTAAGCTAGTTTTTATTATTTCTGATATTCATTAATTTATAAAAGACCCACGCAAAGTAGTATAATGTATGGGAATTAATCAAGAGATTGTTATTTCTTTTTTTGTCAACGCGCATAAGTGTGTATTTAAAAATACCGCCATTAGGCCACCTGCTTGTGAATCGGCAAGACTTAATATTGTAAAGGTTGTTCGACGGAGATCGTTTTAAATGATAACACCACCCGCGGTGCATATACTTACTTATATCTTTTGTTAATTGACACCAAAGTATATTATATTTTTTTGTTTTTAAACAGAAATTCTTGAGATTTCACCGGACATGTAATATTTGTAATAAAATATATTATTAAAAAAATTTAAAGAGGTGTAAAAGTAAGAACGGACGTGCTCCGATTGTTCGGACATGTAGAAAGAATGGATGATGCAAGATTGACTAAGCAGATATACAATGCAAAAGCGGATGGATGTAGGAGTCGACGATGGCCAAGACACACATTCCATGACCAAATAAAACCTGTTCTGGCGGAAAGTGATGTTGTGGAGCCTCAAAAATCGAAACGCGTGCATGAAAAGAGTTATGAGAGTTAACTAAGGAAGTAAGGAGGGTAAGAATCGTGCCCTGTTTGTCGTGAAGTTATGTATCATAAATACATAATTTCACGCCAAATCCCTTGAGGGGTAGGCAGGGAGAACAGAGCACGATTCTTACCCTCCTTACTTCCTCCTCCTTTCTCCTCCCTACGTATTACGTATGTATACTCTTAACCTCGTAAGTCGTAACGCAACTCATAGAGCGAAGAATAATTCCAACTAGATCAACTAAAGTTTCTATTATGGAACCAGACAGCGGACATAGTTTAAAGAGTATAAATATATAATTTTCTTGTAAAAATACACATATAAGTACTAAGTATCAAACTTCAAACAAACATCTATTTTCATCACACAAATATTTGTGCTGCACTAAAAATACAGTATTCTACTTACTGTAAAAGCTAGTTTGCAGTGAACAGGTGTGATTTTAAGTATTCACACAGAATTTTTTTTTTTAAATTATATTGTTAGATATTGATCTTGTTGTCAGACGGACATTTTTGTACGTGCCTACCACGAGACCCTGAAGCTTTATTTGAGGTCAGCACAAATGTTTTATGGTATTGAAACAGCAATACTTTTATAATATTACGTGTTGTATTGAATACAATTATTGTAGTTATTATAAATTATTGAATACAACTAAAATTACAATCTATTCTGAACTACCATAAATAAAGGGCATAAAAAAATAACACGAGTTTTCACATCGCTGTCAATGCTTAGATAAATGGCGGCAATCGGCATTGCTACACCGAATGGCAACACTTGTTCTTTTTTCTTTTCTATTTTACAGTCATCCAATTTGTACAGGCTAAAGCATAAGAGCCATACTGCCTTGTCTATACTATATTAAATAAAACTTAAAATTAAATAAAAAATATTAAATAAAACGCCACGATTTTTATTCAATAATGTCCATTGAAACACAAATTTTAAAACATAATGCAAAGAACTGTCATGACTTTTTGACATTCCCGCCATAAGTCGGCAACACTTTGGTGTCTAAAAAACGTATAGCTATCCAGCCGGCATATATTTTTTTCTAATCACTGGGGCCTATTGTGAGCTCTTAATTCCAGCCAGCTTACGCGCTGCCTTGCGAATTCGTATTTCCAACAACTAATTTCAGCTAATCTAGACTACTCATCACTGACTAAATGGTATATGTCGTTGATTAGTCGAATTTATCAGTGACTACTTGTAAGAGTTCATAATTTGCCAGCTGGAATCCACAACTGGCCAGAAATAAGTTTACATAACATAACAGAAATAAGTTTAAATAACTTTAAAACTTTGTATTATTTGTATGTACTCGTATGTAGTACAAGTACCTAAACATTACCTTCATGCATTCATACAGTAAAATATTACGTAAATGAATGATTGCACAAGGTCACTTTGATTTTTTTTTTCTTTTTGTACTTCAGTGTCACCCGGCTTAGTAATTAGTTTTGATAAATAATTACAACTAACCTGGTAATAATATTTACTGTTAGTTATTTTTAAAATTATTAGACGTTTATTGTATTAGCCATATCAATGCAAAACTGTGTCAATGCAATGTCAGTAGTGTTTTTTTGATTATTAAAAATAAATGTAGAAAGAAATACATATGTCAAATGTTTTTAGATTTCAATTTGTTTGTATACTATATAAACATCAGACGTTTACTTTCCACCGCACATAGAACAGAGTAGATCCAAAAATAGGTGTAACAGATAACCTTGTTTCGCTTGTGCGCTGTATCTAAGTACTTGGATGTCTTTTCTGTAACTACTTGGCAAGAACTGGATTATGGAAATCTATGCCAGTGCGGGCATAATGAATCCATCAAGAAGAGACAGTTGATGCGTCATAGTTACTTTAATTATGTATTAAAAACAAACGGAATAGGAAAATACAAGATACCATAATTGAAGATTATGTTATTTGTCTCGGTCTCTTAAAGTCTCCGTGGTCCAGTGATCGAGCACGCCGCTTCTGAATCAAGATGTCGCGGGTTCGAACTTGGCTCACACCAATGTCTTTTCGAAATAAGTTACGAAAGCTATGTGTGATACATATCGATGTCTGAAAACTTTGTGCCCGGTATGGCATTACGTTCGCAACCTATTCCATTTGGGACGTAAACATAAAGGCGAGTCGAGGCTTAGCAGCCACTGCCTACACCTTCGGGTAAAAAGAGGCGTGATGTTATGTTATTTATGATGGTTAGCAGCGTCACGGAGCATGTCAGCTAAGGACCAGGAGCTATGAGCAAATGATTGGATTCTCATCATTCCATGGGTGCTTAGGTTTCTGGTAATTGTGAATCATGAGTTATGATTCAGAGTAGGTAGTTTATATTTACACGGATATGACAAACGTCTTTTCGACATTTTTTTACGCCCATACCAATTATTTAATTGAGTAATAAAAAAATATTTTCAATAGATAGATACTATTTTTTATAGGAGCAAGCTGGTCACCTGGTGGTAAGTGGCTAGCGCCGCCCATGGACACCTGCAACACATATATTGGTCATAGTCGCGTTGCCATCCTTTATGAGGGTGGGATGGGAATGGACTATCCATTCCCATCCCACCCTCATAAAGGATGGCAACTAAAGAAAAATTTAGGATTTTCTGAGAGATCGCAGTATTTCACCGGTCAAGCAGGCCCATTCATGCTGCGAACTGCGTGGCTCTACCACTGTTAAACTACAATTCAAGTTCCAAGGTTCAAGGTTCATTCCAACATATATATCTCGTTGCTGTCGATGCTATCGATGACTGAAAACTTTGTGCCCGGTATGGCAATAGGTTCGCCACCTATTCCATTTGGGACGTAAACATAACAGCGAGACGAGGCTAACAGCCGCTGCCTACACCTTCGGGTAACAAAAGCGTGAAATTATGTTATGAAACTAATATATAAATATACTAGCTGACCCGGCGAACTTTGTTCCGCATCAAAAGTAATAAATGAGTAAATTTTGGATATCATGAGGTTCAATTTGTTCTATTTAACAGTTTTAACTGCTGTCCCGCTATGTTAATACTGCAATATCTTGTAAAGGGCCAGGATCATCTATATTACATGCACAATATATTTAAGATACTTAGGATGAAAATTAATGCTGTTTAAAAATAAAAATGATAATTGTGAGTTACCCTTAAGAGATGGACATATGCCCTCGCGGACTTTTTTGTAGACCTTCTGAAGATGTTTAATAATGTAGAACATTGTTTTGATCTATTACTTAGGGTTCCTCCAGCGTTTACAATTAAAGTGCTAAATCTCGAAAATTATCATTTTTTCTTTACAACATCATATATGAATTATAGATTAAAACCACTCCGTTGACGCCCTCTAACTAATAAAAAAACGCATCAAAATCCGTTGCGTAGTTTTAAAGATATAAGCATATAAGGGGACAGACAGCGGATAATGACTTTGTTTTATACTATGTATTGATGATGATATATGACGAAATGGAATCTTGAACGAGTACTTTTGCAGTGCTCCAGTTTTTCGAAGAACCAGTAAACACAATGTTATTATATTTAACGGTATAAATTTCACTTTAAATGTACTAAAGAACCATTAATCAGTTGATATTAATAAAAACAGGTCAAGTGAACGCACGGTGTTGGGTTCCGTAGCTTTTACTAGAACATTTTATTAAGTAACACTTATTGCACAATAAATCATATTGAAAATAAATAGCTTGGCAAATATTTATTGATCATGATTTGAAGGTTGCTTTTATGGTCGACATTTATTCTAACATAAATATTCAACTGATAAAGAAAAGGGCTGTGTTACACAGTAGTTGGACAGATTACTGCATGCATCATTGGAGAGATAGTCTTTTAAAAATTGTTTAGAAGACTTAGCATTAATAAACAAATTGACAAATTCCGTAATTTTTGTTACATAACTACCCTGCAGGATGCTAGGAAATACGCTATTTTCTATGTAATTTCCATCAATACAAATTGTTTCTGTTTTGTAAAAGTTCTGTCACTTTAGCAAAAACTATAACCACCACCATTAGCCTTTTTGAGGTCCACTGCTGGACATAGGCCTCCCCCATAGAGCGCCACAACTGCCGGTCCGCTCAATCATGGGGGGTTTTGCCATAATCGCCTCGCTTGGCAGGCGGGTTGGCGATCGCAGTAGGCTGTATTTTCTTGCGAGAGAATGCTGCTGCCCATTCTTCTAGCTTTACCCTTAGTCGCCTTTTACGACACCCACGGGAAGAGATGGGGTGGCGGTATTCTAAGCCGGCGCCACACAGCAGTTACAGCAACTATAACAGTTACACCTTTTTTATACGGAACCCTAAATATAAAGCGTCCACTCGTTTACACTATAAGACTATTACAGCATCGTATTCCATTTGTGATCCCGTTCATGTAATATTTATAGGTCAACCAATAACAGAACATTTTAAACTAATAATTGGCTAAGAATTGAGATATTTGTCTCGGTGGACCGGAGGTTGAGCAACCCACTTCTGTAGCACGAAATCCAGGTTTTAAATTCTGGTTGAATGAAAACAATGGATTTTAAGAACTTAAGTCTAATAAATATCGATGACTGACAAAAAATTGGGCCTGACGTGTATGACTTATATTTCATTTAAGGGTTATGAGTTCGCGAGTAGAGAGAGTATCTGCCGCTATAAACCTTTGTTTGTAAAATGGCGTGAAGTCCCAAAATATAGAAGCAGTTGTAAATGTAACACTAGTATTTTCACCTGTAGTTATGGTCAAGCTCTGGAAGAATAAAAGCATTGACCCTTTTTGTCGTAAATAGCAATATAAGAGATTTGAAAGGACACCTACAGACACTAAAACAACTCAATAGTGACCTGCGTGTTTCCCTAGTTCTATTCCGTTATTTTTATAGGATCGGGGAACAAACGAGCAGGCGTGTCATTTGATAGTACCTAAGTAACTAACGTCGCCCATGGACACCTGCAACACAGATAGCGTAACAGCTGTGTTGCCGGCCTTAAAAAGGAATAGAAAAAAGGTAGGAAGTGGGATGGGGAGGGGAAGACGGAAAGGTGTTGGATCTCCGAATACCTCTAAACCACCGACATGTGCTACTTGAATTCGAAATTTTGAAAGGTCGTGTAATTTCCCCGGTCGAGCCGGTCCATTCACGCAGCACTGCGTGGCTCTAATCCGAAATAAGCTTGGTTCAAATATTATATTTGTATTAATAAAAGTCTTACACCCGAATACTAAATCGCCACTCAAATCTGACAATCAATAAAGTGCTACTTACTGGCTCAAATTTCACGCATTCTGTCTAATGTGACAGCTACTTAAACGCTTAAGTAGCGCTTATATATTTGAGTGGCGGTTCAGTATTCGGGCTTTAGCCGTGTCACTAGTACTAGTAGTGCAAAATTACTTCTTATCCGGTGAGAAGGTTGTTAACTGATTAGATTGTCTATTTCCCTCTCTTGTAGGAGGGGTTATGACACAACATCGTGGTCAGATATAATGCCTGGGTGAGATTCATCATTACATAGTATAAAACAATGTCGCTTTCCGCTGTCTGTCCCCTTAAATGCTTAGATCTTGGAAACTACGCAACGGATTTATATGCGGGTTTTCTTAATAGATAAGGGTGTCAACGGGGTGGTTTGTATAAATAATTGAGGAGTATATTGTTGTGCTATAGCAAATAGCACTTTAATTAGCACTTTAATTCTAAGCGCTGTAAGAATTAATTTTGATACGGAACAAAATTCGCCGGGTCAGCTAGTATGTATATATTTATCTGTCAATGCATATTTTCATTTCCAGCTTGCATTTAAAGTGACAATATTATCATGCATTTTATTACATGGAAAGTATTCTTCTGTGTCCAACAATCTAAAGTGTTACGAAATTTTGCGGGGAAAGCGATAATGACTGTAATGCTAAAGCAAAAGCTACTAAAATACGTTTTCAAATAATAATAAAAGCAATAGCAAAATTTAAGTTTAATTCTAATATTATTTTGTGATTAGCGTAAAAAGTTTTACTGTGGATTCGTAACTTGGGTCTATCTATGGTTTATAATATTTTTCAAACTATTAAGTTACAATATTCGATGAGTAGGGTAGTATATCATATGATGGATAATATGGAAAATCGAAATACGGATATATGTATGTATTATTAATTAAGGATACCAACGTCATACCTTTACGAATATGTAAAGTAAAACTTAACTTCGCTACTTTTTCAACCCGAAGTAGGCAGCAGCTGCTAAAGCCTCGACTCGCCGAATCATTATATTCATTACGTTACTCCCCAAATGGAATAGATGGCGGAACATATTGTCATACACCAGGCACAAGTTGTCATGGACCTTTATCACGTGTAACTTCTGAATCAGAAGTCATGCGTTCGCTCGAATACATGACATGGTATGAATTCGATGAAATAGCGTAAAAAATGGAATAAAAATGGTACCACCGCAGCTCATGCAAAAGGCTAGTTAGGGTAAGTAGTACCCCTAGCTGGCTAGTTCTTAAGGGAATTATCAGAAGACCACTGCGCAAAAGGATTAGGCGATACAATAACGTTTTGCGAACATTACATTAGTTTATTTCCAGTTTAATTAGAGTCTATAGTTAAAATACAAATGGGCGATTAAAGGAAATAGTTTCAAGATAAGGTAAAATAAATTAATGCAACATACACAACAGGTGTTCTTATTAACCAACGAAATTAATTTATAAAGTTACATTTAGTTCAATATTGTGACTTTTGTCAATATACCTATTGTCTTGCTTGCCTAATATGTTCCCCCTACCCCTACTTCTTCAACGTTTTATCTTAAACGACGATCACGTAATTTCCTTATTATGTTTAGGTATACTATCTAATATAATATAATTGTAAATTTATTAAAATGTTGATGAAATCATTAAAATATTTAGACCGTATAATGAAACGGCATGCGCGACGACACTGCTTGTGGTAAATTTAAAATGATTTTTCTTTAAAAAGTGTTACTTTGACTTGATTGTTGCTAAAATTCAAATCATTTCCCTCATACCTAATTCCGTAACTAAATGTCAATCAATCGCATTCGAATAAAATTTAAAACATGAAAAAAATAAACATCGATGCATTCATTCGAGTTTAATTGTTAAATTGGCATTTGCGTAATATTTTAATTAAAGAAGATTTATTAGTCTTATAGAATAGCGTCAATACGCGAGCCGTCATTTTGTCGATATACCTACCTACGTTCCAACTTCAAATAGTGACAACAAAACCGGTAACAGCGAATGCAATAGTTCAGCTGTTTTTACATAACACTGGTGTATTTCTCTCTCGTAAACTATTAAGTAAACCCACTTTTAGCTCAGGTCAACAACAGGTGTATTGCATGTTGCTAGTAATCATGCTCCAAGTAAGTACTGATAGCATACTCATATAGTAAGTACATACCATAATAATTGCCATCACCATTAAAGTCACAGCATAAGTACACCCGCAATTCCATTAAATAAATACCTATTAGTTTATGATTAAAATGCAGGTGCTTATAAATGTAGTACAAATGTTGAATAAGTAACGTCGAGTATTAATTTTACCACAGAAAAAAACTGTTGGACTCGTGCGCAATGTGCAAACATTGTCACAAAATATAGTAACACTTGTCATTCAAAATATGTACCTATCATTATTATTAGTATTGTTGACCGTTGAAGAGAACCTGTAGCTCAGAAGGTAATTATTTCTATTCAATAACATTATTTGTTCAACGTTAATTTATTAATGCATTTTAAATTATATTCGCTTACAACAAATTTAAGTTTCTGCTACTGTTTAAGTATTTGATAATAGAAACATTACTTCAAATTTCAATAATAAACTTATGAAAAGAACTAACGTTTAGACGTTATTTACTTAAAGCAAAGATCTGTATCACATCAACACTTACCAGTTTGTGGAGGCGACGAGAGAAACACAGATGTCAAATCCACTCACAGTTGCTTCACTGGCGCGGTAAATAATTTCAAATATATTTCACTTGGTTTTCTCTCAAGGAAAACTAATGAATTAACGTATAGTACAAGGTTACGTACAAACACGATACACAACTGACGTCCACGCGTGTGGATGTGCGACTGATGACTGAATGAGTGAGTGAATGTGTTTGTCTTTCCGTTGGTCCGTCTATCCCTCCGCCCTCCACTCTAGCGACACCAACACGAGGCGCGTCCGTGAAGCACACGGCAGAGCAGAGCATCTGTTTGACCGATTTGAAGCGCTCGCCCCTTTCTTCCTTAGTATGTATGCCGAAACGCAAACCTTAAACAATGTCAGTATTGAAATGTATTAGTGTATTATCTATGAATGCAGTACTAAAACTACGAAAGAGTTTCCAATAAAAGCGGTGGTAATACTGGGAGTCGTACGTGGTAATAATGGCAATAGTAGTGTAAGGAAAAAACAAACGAAAACAAGGTTGTAAGGAACGGAGTTGGATTGAAAGAGAATGTCAGTGTAAAAGTAAGAAAGAGCTTGCTTCAATGGTTCGGACATGCAGAAAGAATCATAAAGAATGATTGATGCGAGATTGACTAAGCAGATATACAATGCAAAGGCGGATGGATGTTGAGATCGAGGACGGCCAAGACACACATTCCATGACAAAAATAGAACGTGTTCTGGACGAAGGTGATCTTAGACGCCTTAAAAATCGACGCGCGTGCATGAAAAGAGTTAAGAAAGTCAACGAAGCGAGTGGGGTGTGTGAGAATCGTGCTTGTGGAGCTCTGTTCGCTCAGCCTACCCCGCAAGGGATTTGGCGTGAATTTATATGAGTAGTATGTATGTAGTGTAAGAAGTACATTATTTTAATGTACGACTCTGCATGAGTTTAGTTTCAAATATTTATTTATCTTTAAACCGGTATCCGAATATAAATACACAACCTTGAAATGGCTTTTAGTCGTTTATAAAGAAATACATACTAAATAGTAAGCCTGACCGATGCCCTTTTCGTCAGTGCAAGTAAGAGTAATTAAATTTACATAAATATTACTTTTGTCTTAATTTAAGCAGTTCTATTTTATAAATGAAAGGTCAAATGAAAGTCCTTTTTAATTAAAAACCAGCTGTTAGTTTAAATTCTGTGCATGTAACAAAGTTTATTGCTATGTATTAGAGTTCATTCAGTGCAGGGGGCCTATTAGGAGCTCTTAATTACAGCCAGCCAACGTGCTGCCTAGCGAATTTGTATTTCCAACGACTAATTTCAGCTAATCTAGACTACTCACGATTGACTAAATAGAATTTGACAGTGACTACTCGTCACAGACTAGCTGAAATTAGTCGTTGAAAATACGAATTTGCAAGACTGCGCGTTGGCTGGCTGGAATTATGAGTTCATAATACGCTAGCTGGCCTCTCAAGTGTCATGTCTCAAACTCTGAGAACTTGGGGTAAATTATGAATGTTTCTAATTTCGGGACTTGCGATTCAGACAAGACTGTATATGATATAATATCTAATGTATATTTTTTTTTATGGGATAGGAGGGCAAACGAGCAGGCGTGTCACCTGATGGTAAGCAACCAACGCCGCCCATGGACACCAGCAACACATATAGTGTTACTGTTGCGTTGCCGACCTTTAGGGGATAGGGGAAAGGAAAGGATGGGGAAAGGGGGTGGGCTTCCTCTCTCACCGAACGAAACGCGGCATGAGCCACTTTACGTCGATCTTCTGAGAGGTCGTGGTATTTCACCGGTCGAGCCGGCCCATTCATGCAGCGAACTGCTTGGCTCTACCGCTGTTAAAATTATATGTATTGAATTGAAGGCAATTTTTTTTAATTCTAAAAGAAAGTAGCCTAACTTCTCATGATTACACCAGTCACCTGCCAATAAAAGTCCCGTCAAAATCGGTCCAGTCATTTTAGAAATGACAAAATAGTGAAAAATTTTATTTTGATGTATATGTATATCGTATATAATATGTATGTTCATAGGAATGTAGATGAAACCAATTTATTTCAATATTACAAACAGACTCATCAATTTGATTTAAATGGATGGATGAAATTAATTAAAGCTCCTACCGCCATCTATGAGTTTATAGAAAAATCACTATGTGGCTTACGTACCTTTATGACTACATGCAGTAAATAAGTATGTTTTTAGCTGTCGTATATTTCGACAGACTATTTCCAGTTTTGGCCACCGGGTCAGACAAGTTTGTGGCACTATAATTGGAAATTCGCATGGTAGGTAGGGGAGGTAGGGGAGGCATGGGCAGTAGGGAGGCATGGGCAGTAGGGAGACATGGGCACCCCCCTTTTATTCTGATTTGATCATAGATTTTATATTTTTCTTGATTTGTTAGATTTCTTTACCAACTGGAAACACTGTTAATCCATAGGGTATATATAATTTCTGTAAGTTATCAAAGACAAACACGTCCAAATATTTTGGGCTAATAAAAGTAAATATTTTGTTGTGGTTTCGGATCGTAATAAAGATAAAACTAATAAAACATATCATTTATCATCATCATCATATTCATTTATCATAACAACCCAATGCACACAGATACAATATACAACCAAATCCCTCCCATATTCACACAATACTTATACACATCTTGCCACTTAGGCTACTACCTGCGCACACGTACACTCTCAAACATAAACAGATACCTACACAAATATATCCTACTACTACAACATACACGACTTACATTCAGAAAAACTCATTTTAATAACACTAGTATGCAAAGTATAAAGTACATCACAATCATAATAATAAAATTTTATACTTTACTTCACAAGAAAAGGATTATAGTTTGTATTCAAGCTTTACGGCATCGTGATCATAATATCAATTCATTACTTATCCTTATCCAATTAATTATACTTATAACACAAAATCAATCTTTTGGACATTGTAATGAAATTATACATATAAATTCGATAACATAAATAGTTTACTCCTCGATATAGATTGTGTTGCGGTAGCCAGTGCAAATTCATGCATGATAGAACAATGTCCTCAGATCACAATGTCTCATGAAAACGCCATCTCACTTCTCACCCAGAACATTCGCAGTATTAGCAAAAATTTTGATGCACTCACAACACTCCTGGCAAGAAGTGGAACCTTGTGGGACTTTATAATTTTAACAGAGTGCTGGCTACTAAAATCGCCCCCCCATGCTCAAATCGATGGCTACATATCCGCCAGTACCACCCACCACAAAACACAAAACGAAGGCGTTGTCATATTTTAACGTAAACACCTTACCATACAAATGATTGAATCTGAGGTCCAGGACGCTAACTGTATAACACTCATTTTAAATAAGGATACCGTGATTATCGCCTTGTACCGATCTCCTGCCACTCGAATTATTACCCCGTTTCTGGACTCTTTAAATCAATTGTTGAAATCCTATTCTTCTTACAAAAATATCATACTCACAGGCGATATTAACATCAATATTTTAAACAACATAGATGATCCACGATCATCAGATTACCTCACTATGCTAGCATACCATGGTATGCTACCAGCGCACACGTTACCTACACGTCAAAACCGGACATGCATTGACCATCTCATCCTAAAAACTAACTGTCCAGCTCACTGCTACATTGCCCATACCTCTGTTACCGATCACGATACCGTCCTGTTTTTCTTGTGCCCAAAAAAACCTATAAATATCACTAACAAAAGAGTAAAGGTCCTTAACTATAAGCAGACTGAATCAAACCTCTTGAAATCAGATTTCACATCACTCTTACTCTACAATGATGTAAATGAAGCCACTAATTATTTTATTAAAACACTAAATTCTGTTATGACTGCACATACTATCCTAAAAACTATACCTAACCGTAAGAGAGTTAGAAAGCCTTGGATGACAACAGGTCTCTTAAAATGCCTGCGAAATAGAGATAATCTGTATGTTAAAACTAAAACCGACCCTAAGAACAACATCCATCTAATAACCTATAAAAGATACAGAAATTATTGTAAAATGCTCCTAATAAATACAAAAAGGAATTACGATACAGAACAATTAAATAAATCGAAAAACAATAATAAGAAACTTTGGCAGACCATAAAAGACATCACAAATACAGCAAAAATTAGATCTCAAGCGGATGATCTTATATCAATCACTGATCCTCTCACCTCGGTAAACGAAATAAACAATTATTTTATCAATGTGGGGCAGTCACTCGCAGAAAAAATTCAGCAAACCGCCACCACAGCACATGTTACAAATTGCGAATTGCAATCAAACACCTTTGTAATCCTTGAGACTGACGAGATCGAGGTGGAACAGGTGATGATGAGTCTTAGAAGTGATTGTGCAGTGGGCTCTGATGGTATAACTGGGGCATTCCTTAAAAGATTTAAAGACATTTTGACCCCGCCAATAACATATATCTGCAACTTAGCCTTAACCACGGGTACTTTTCCAGACGCATATAAACTAGCCATAGTACACCCCATCGATAAGTGTGGAGAGAGAGACCGTGTCAACAACTATAGACCAATTGCTATCTTGCCCACACTATCAAAACTTCTTGAGAAACTTATTAACAAAAGGCTTGTCAAATACCTGAATAAATTCCAACTCCTTTCATCATCGCAATATGGCTTCCGTTCCGGCATATCAGCTGAAAATGCTGTCCTGGATCTAACCAATACCATTATCAAAAATTTGGACAGCAAGGAGAAAGTGGTGGGCATATTTCTGGACCTCGCGAAAGCTTTTGACACGGTCTCTATCCCAATACTTTTATCAAAGCTCGAGAGAATTGGCATAAGAGGCTCCCAACTATCTCTTTTCGCCAGCTACCTCACGGGTAGACGTCAGTGTACTAAGGTTGGTGAATGGCTTAGTGATGAACTACCTGTCTCTACGGGTCTGTACCTACGGGGTGCCCCAGGGCAGTATTATCGGCCCTACGCTCTTTCTCATCTACATCGATGATTTGTGTAGATTAAATCTAATAAACGGCTCAATATTTACGTACGCCGATGACACTGCCCTGATATTCCATGGAACAACTTGGGCATCAGTTCTTGGTTTCGCTCAGAGCGGCCTCAATCGTATTACAAATTGGCTTACCCATAACATGCTCACCTTAAATGTCGAAAAAACACATTACCTCAACTTTTCACTTTCCTCAGTCGGCAAACCTCCCCCTTCGCTGACTTCATTAATTGTACACTCATGTATTAACAGACCATTGTCAACACATTCGCCCTGTAATTGCCCTAGCATAAATAAAACCAGCTGTATTAAATACATAGGTATACAGATCGATGACACACTATCTTTTCATAGTCACATAGACACTCTTTCATCCAGATTGCGAAGACTGATCTTTGTCTTCAAGAGCCTGCGACATGTTGCGGAAACAAAAGTAGTTAAACTTGTATACCTCGCACTCGCACAGTCGCTCATTCAATACTGCATTGTCGCCTGGGGCGGCACAACAAAGACCAGTCTTTTGAAGCTGGAACGTGCCCAAAGGGCTCTGCTAAAGGTCGGTTGGAAACTACCATATCTGTTTCCTACTATCGAACTGTATAAAATTAGTGAGGTTCTATCTGTTCGTAAGCTCTTTATATTAAAATTAATTATAACCACCCATATGCAAACCCCTTTTGACCCTGGTAAATTTAACGACAAGCGACGTAAACATAATGTATGTAATGTAACTCTTGTAAATACAAGATCAGCACAACGTTTCTCTATTTTCCTAGGTGGCTATATTTATAACAAAGTAAATAAAATGCTTAACATATACCCTAAATGTAAACTGGAATGCAAAAAAACGGTCACAAAATGGCTATTAGAACTGAGCTATACACAAACAGAAGACATTATCCACACTCTAAAATAATACACACACACAAACACACCCATACCCGCACACACACACCCATACCCGCACACACACACAACACACACACTTATACACACGCATACACACACACACACTCACACACAAACACACACACACACACACACACACACACACACACACACACACACACACACACACACACACACACACACACATACACACACACAAATGCTCACGCACATTCACCCCATTTGATATAATACTGTACAATGCAATATATATCAAAAGATAATTTTAGTTACAGTTATTGTAATTGCTGTCTTTTATCAAATAAGCAGTAAGTGTCTGAGTGTACTATATAAAGAATGAGGGCCTGGAGATCCGTCACACAGGTCTCGAACCTACCACGGACTCCAGCTCTCACAAGGTTCCACCTATATAACTACTGTAAAAAAAAAAAAAAAAAAGGTATGTGTATTTTTTATTATTTATCTATTGTATGTTTACTAATCTATATAATAAACTGAAAGTTAAGCCTAAATATGAAGATTCATTAAAATACCGGTAACTTGAGTCGAAAATGTATACAGAGGGAGCAATGGGCATTTGGATGATGGGGAGGTTTGGGCATGCCCAATCTCCCTCTTAGTATGTTCAGTATAGAAAAATTGTTAACAATTGGTTTATTTTTAATTAACATAATATAACTTCACGCCAGTTTTACCCGAAGAAGTAGGCAGCGGCTGTTACGCCTTGTTTCTCCGTCACAAAGTTGTCAGTCATCGATATTTATCACACATAACTTCCGAAAATTACGAAAAGTCGTAGTGAAAAGTCGTGTGTAACTGGTAGAGCCAAGCAGTTCGCTGCATGAATGGGCCGGCTCGACCGGTGAAATACCCCGACCTCTCAGAAGACCGACGTAAAGTGCCCCATGCCGTGTTTCGTTCGGTGAGAGAGGGACCTGGAGGCCCACCTCCCTTCCCCATCCTTTCCTATCCCCTATCCTTTAAAGGTTGGCAACGCAACAGTAACACTATATGTGTTGCTGGTGTCCATGGGCGGCGTTGGTTGCTTACCATCAGGTAATACGCCTGCTCGTTTGCCATATAAAAAAGTAATTGGTGTGAGCCAGGATTTGAACCCACTATTTCTTGAATGGCACTCCGCTACCGAGACTTAGTCCTTAAAGGGTTATACCCAATCTCCGATAATTTAAGGTGCTGTTTAAGATGTTTTTTTTTTATTTCTTAACTCTTATTCTTGGTTTCTGTTATTGATATAGTTTTGTAATAGTCTATTTGTTAACTAATTTTTGAATACCATTATGGATATAAACTGATTTATAAGCTGTGCCCAAGCCTCCCACCGGGTATGCCCAAGCCGCCCTCCCATAGGGAGCATTGGGCACTTTTGACTTAGTTTATAAAATATCGCATAATGTTGAGACTGATGGTAATTTTTAAGAAAGCTCTTCAATCATATCTAGCCAAATATGTGGTGCAGCAAAAATTGGCAATAAAAGTTGATTACCTATAAAATCTATTTTTTTATGCAATAAGTAGTAAAAAAGTGCCCATCTCTCCCCTACCTCCCCTACTAGGTACTAGAGGTTTATGACAGAGGGGTCAAAATTTAGATATGACCTATGTATTTTTCAATGCCAAATCATTGCCTTTTAATTTAACTAAAATAAAATTGTTTGCTAAGCAATATATTCTCACACACTACGAAATAATTGAAATAAACAACTTCATGTATAGCTGTTTTCGAGTAATTTGGCCAAAATCATAGTGACCCGAGAATTGTATAAGTTAAATGATTGTGGAAATGCGTCTTTGAGAAGTATCTGTGGAGTCAACGTTGCGGATAGCGTGTTAAGGGATAAATATGAGGTGGATTATGCTGTGGTGACTCTGTGGTTACCAAGGTGGAGAGAAGTATGATAAGATGGTTTGGTCATGTTTTCATTCATTGCAACATTAACTGACTAAAAGAGTATACGAAGCGAATGTAAGTGCCTGAGTCGGGATCGGGATCAGGGACTTGGGAATCGGGTCTAAGAAGGAAACACCACGACCAAAAATATTGACTGTGGATGAGGCAACAGTGGTGTGTCAGGATCGTAGCTTGTGGAAAGCCAAAGTCTCTGTCCACTCACGTGGGAGTGTGAGCTTACGAATGTATGTATGTCGTTGATTGTCTGAGTCAGCTAAGTGGGAGTGTCGGTGTGGGTACACGAGCAGGCCAAAGTACACAGGTAAGATCAACGTACCTTCACGCCCTAAACACTCAAGATAGTAGGCAGCTAAAATAAATAGATTGGCACTCCGCACGCATAAATGATATCTGGTTCTATTTAATATGGTATACTTATAGTTCGAGTCCCTTGTGAAATCATCTACATTGTACTAAGATTTATTAAATTATGAGTGTGTGTTTATATAGTTTTACTAAAACAATACAATACACATTAGTGAACGGTTGTATTGTAATATTCAACAATAATACTGTAATAGTAAATAGATTATCGCACCTGTTACATACAAGGTATTTAATTATTATTTACATACATTCATATCTTCACGCCAAATCCCTTGCAGAGGTAGGCAGAGAGAACTGAGCGCCATAAGGCACGATTCTTGCACACCTCTGTCACTCGCTTCCTTGACTTTCATAACTCTATTTATGCACGCGCGTTTTCAGGCTCCTAACATCACTTTCCTTCAGAACACGTTCTATTAGGTCATGGAAAGTGTTTGTTGGCCGTCCTCGACTCCTATCCTATATATAACTATGTATTTTATAACCAAAATTACGTATATAGGTATAACTGGAAATTTTAAGACATACTCCATTGTGGGTATTATAATCTTTTTGCAATTTCTTTATAAACAACAAAAAACATTACACCAAGCATAGAGCAGATATTTTTGACATTAAATAATAATTAAGTTTGACATCAAACGTGAAAACACTATTGATTAAATTGCCAATATTTATTGATTGAATTGCATTTTACTTTTATTAATATGAGTAAAGAGCGCAGCAAATCAAATACAAAGAGCCTATCCGATGCGGAGATCATATCTAAGCCCCGGAGATCTTCTGATCCAGTTCAGCAGAAGAGCAAAGATATGCCTATAAAATTAGAAAAACCGATTAAAGCACGTGGTGTATGTACAATTAGTGAAAGTACTTCTCACACCAAATTTTATAGAAAACCAAGGCATGAAGATGATTTCAAAGTCATCACTAGAAACGAGTATTGTAATATTTCCGAGTCAATATCGTCATCAGACACGTTCCGATGCGTACATGGACCTGATGGAAAGGTATATACCCAGAAAGGTTTATTGAAAAGGAACTTCTTGAAGAATTTAGATCCCGTCCCTCCCGGTAAGATTTAGTTCAATGATATCATTACATCGTATAAAACAAAGTCACTTTCCGCTGTCTGTCCCCTTATATGCTTATATCTTTAAAACTACGCAACGGATTTTGATGCGATTTTTCTTAATAGCTAAATGGTGTCAACGGGGTAGTTTTGATCTATAATTTATTTATGATGTTGTAAAGAAAAAATAATAATTTTCGAGATTTAGCACTTAAATTGTAATCGCTGGCTGAACCCTAAGTGATAGATCTAAACAATATTCGACATTATTATACGCTTTTAAACACTTTAAAAAGGTCTACAAGAATGTCCGCGAGGGCATAGGTCTAACCCACAATGACCATTTTTATGTTTTTACTTTTTACGAGAAATAATGGCTTATTTATGAAGCGATTTTAAACATTGCAGTATTAATTTTCATCTAATTAGGTGTCTTAAATAGATGGTGCATGTAATATAGATGATCCTGGCCCTTTACAGCATGCAATTTAAACGAATATTTTCGAAGATATTGCAGTATTAACATAGCGGGAAAGCAGTTAAAGCCGATAAATAGTACAAATTGAACCTCATGATATCCAAAATTTACTCATATAGTACTTTTGCTGCGGAAAAAAAGTTCGCCGGGTCAGCTAGTATTGTATATGTATGAGATGAAGTGTGTAATTAAATGGCCAACAGCAGCACCTACCTTTTGTGCATTTTGAGTGTAATTATTTGTATAGGTTTGTGATCTGATGGGATCATAAAATCTGATATGATGAAGATCTGGAAAATAACCGTGTGAGAAACAAGAGTATTAAACTCTTCCTAAAATATTACATAACATTTCTCCATAACCTATTCTCGTAACTTAATAATCTTGAAGATTTAATTATTTCCTTTGGTTAAACGTGCTAATAATGTAAGTGTTAGTTTAGCTAGTAGCCTTGAACTCGGGTTGTTTGTACTAAAAAAACTACCGGCTAATGGACTGCTGGATGGATAGACATTTATTGATCTTTTAAGGGCTCTGTCCCTCTCAATTACAAAACACATTATTGCTGTTCATATTATGCAGGTGACAACGCAACTATACCGCAACAATTTTGACGCCCACGCCATCTAGTATTGCAATAACTAAAATTTTTGAACATTAGTTAATATCGCCCGAATACTGAACCACCACTCAAATCTGACAGATAATAATGTGCTACTTACTGCTCAAATTTCACGTATTCTGTCTAATGTGACAGCTACTTAAACGCTTAAGTAGCGCTTATATATTTGAGTGCCGGTTCAGTATTCGGGCTTATGACTCCTAAACAGTTAGCAACTATGGATTCGATTTGAAAAAATCTTTCATTGAGAATGGCTATAAGCTATATATCATCACGCTAAGAGCAATAGAAGTAGAGCAATGACCTTTTCAGTGGTAAATGTTTAAACATATATGGCGGCACGATGTTCCCGCTATCACCTAATATTAAATACAAACAAATATTCTACTTTACACCAATATTGTACGCTGCGTATTGTGTCCGTGGTGGGTTCTTCTATTTTGGGTAGCATTCATTCTGGACAGACATTCGACATAGTATTTATGAAAGTCTCTGCCCGTCACAAATGGGACGATTGTCCTTATATTAAATCGCATATACTTTCCCCGTCCCACTTGTCCTTTTGATTAACAATAACAATAATAATAATTTCACCTATTGCCCACGTAGGAACACCTGACCTCCAACTTGTTCCATTATCATTTGTCTGCGTTAAAGTTATGATCGTTAGAAAGGCCTACCGGAAACAAATAGTTTACATTAATATCTAAAATGACAAACTTATCTTTGAATATAAAATTATATAATATCAACCTTCCTATAACACGTCTACTTCTTAATTGAGCGATGCGTTACAAATTAATTATGTGTATTAGTATTTATATGAAAATTAGTAATATATAGGTATTACTATTATATTATTTAAGTCTCGGTGGCGCAGTGGTCGAGCACACGGCTTCTGGTCCAGCGGCCCGGGTTCGATTCCTGACACTGGCTCACACCAATGACTTTTCGACATTGTTTTCGGGAGTTACTGAAAGTCGTCGATGACTGAAAACTTTGTGCCCGGTATGGCAATAGGTTCGCCACCTATTCCATTTGGGACGTAAACATAACGGCGAGACGAGACTTAACAGCCGCTGCCTACACCTTCGGCTAACAAAACGCGTGAAGTTATGTTACTATTATATCACCTGATATTTTTCACGGACTAGTTCAAAAATGGATCGACGAATGCCCGCCGTCGTACGGCTGGTGTTTGCCAGAAAAGATACAGTTCTTGATTGAGAATGGATTGCCGTTACAGCAGCTGGACCGACTGCAAGCTCACTTGAGGGACCTTGTTACCATTAGTAATAATGGATTCGTATCCCTTTTTAACTACATCAACATATAAAATTAATAAGTCCCTTGGATATTACTGTGCTGGCTAAATTACCAGACTATCACAGAACTTAATACTTCTTTGTGTTACATATTTATCCCGACATATCAGTGATATGTAAAACAGTCTCGGTGGCGCAGTGGGCGAGCGCACGGCCTCTGATCCAGAGGTCCGGGGTTCGATTCCAGACACTGGCTCACACCAATGACTTTTCGAAATTGTTTTCGGAAGTTACGTGTGATAAATACCAATGACTGACAAACTTTGTGCCCGGTATGGCAATAGGTTCGCCACCTATTCCATTTGGGACGTAAACATAACGGCGAGACGAGGCTTAACAGCCGCTGCCTACACCTTCGGGTAACAAAAGGCGTGAAGTTATGTTATCAGTGATATGCTAATTTTTAATCGTGGCCTCCTTTTAGAGGTTTTTGATATGGATTCTTAAGAGTTAATATGGCTTCTCCGGAACTATAGTCAGATACCTAATATGATAATGCAAGAATTGAGGCTGTAAATGTTATTTCAGTAAATTATCCTTATTTATTTTAATGTAAGCAGAGAGTGGACATTCTTAAAAATTTGATGGTGATTTTCGACTATCTACTAGATACTATGCCTAAAGTATCAGTGTTAGAAGACAATCTGAAATCGTTATTGGGAAATTTGAAAAAACCTATTATATTGAGTACAGCGTCCGATGTTGTAAAATATTTTGATGAAGTCAGAAGTTTTATTGGATTTTTGGGTAAGTGGCTAGTTGGTTAATACACTGCACCTAGACACATTAAGGCCCGTAAGATCAATCATAGTTAAAACTGTCGATTTTCTAAACTATAGTCAATTTTAATCTAGAGTTTAAACCTGCCTCGTAAGATCAACAGCGAAATGGACATAGATTACGTAAACTAAGTTTAGTTTTCGACAGATGGCAACATTTGGTTATTTAATATCCATATTTCGCTCATCATTCACTCTTTTGTACATTGTCTGTGGCATATTTAGTGAAAAAAACTCTTTTTCTCTTTCTTTTATGAAGTTTTATAGTGTGACCATAGATTTAAGAAAAATAGATCGGCAATAGTCACCCAAACAACGTGACCAAAAATGGGTTGTTAATGTGTGAGTGACTTACGGGGCTCGTGGCGCATTGGTAAAACAACCGGCTGCAGCACTGAGGTCGGGGGTTCGATTTTCGCCCGAGTACAAATATTTATGACAAACATTAATATTTGTGCGGCGTCTGGGTGTTTTTCTATGTATTATAAGTATGTATTTACAAAAGAAAAGTATATATGTATTAGTATCCGTTCTCTAGTAACCATAGCACAAGCATTTAGTTGCTTAGTTTGGAACTGGCCCTGTGTGATTTGTGTCCAAGATATTATTATTATTATCAATGTGTTCGTAAAAAGCGCTTCAAAACGTTAACTTTTACAAAGTTAATGTTCATGTGTGGAAATGTAAATATACGCGGTTCCCAAAATCTAATATAAGCGGTTGCGCTGTCAGTGATTCGATGCTATTAGTAAATTTTTCCTGACATGTGCCATCTATTGTATTCTATGCTAAATCTATGTATGAACCCACAATCGTTGTGTCAGATGTCAGCTGTTAAACGACCGCCATTTTTAAACTAGGCAGGACCACGGTTTAAACGGCAAAATCTCCTGGTGTAAGCTAAACTATAGTTTAAACTGTTATTGGAGGTTTATCTAGCATTGATCTTACAAAATAAACGACAGATGAGGTTTAAACTAGGCAAAATAGTTTAAACTGTGATTGATCTTACGGGCCTAAGGCCCGTAAGATCAATCATAGTTAAAACTGTCGATTTTCTAAACTATAGTCAATTTTAATCTAGAGTTTAAACCTGCCTCGTAAGATCAACAGCGAAATGGACATAGATTACGTAAACTAAGTTTAGTTTTCGACAGATGGCAACATTTGGTTATTAAATGTCCATATTTCGCTCATCATTCACTCTTTTGTACATTGTCTGTGGCATATTGCGTGAAAAAAAACTCTTTTTCTCTTTCTTTTATGAAGTTTTATAGTGTGACCATAGATTTAAGAAAAATAGATCGGCAATAGTCACCCAAACAACGTGACCAAAAATGGGTTGTTAATGTGTGAGTGACTTACGGGGCTCGTGGCGCATTGGTAAAACAACCGGCTGCAGCACTGAGGTCGGGGGTTCGATTTTCGCCCGAGTACAAATATTTATGACAAACATTAATATTTGTGCGGCGTCTGGGTGTTTTTCTATGTATTATAAGTATGTATTTACAAAAGAAAAGTATATATGTATTAGTATCCGTTCTCTAGTAACCATAGCACAAGCATTTAGTTGCTTAGTTTGGAAGTGGAGGGCGCTGTGTTATTTGTGTCCAAGATATTATTATTATTATCAATGTGTTCGTAAAAAGCGCTTCAAAATGTTAACTTTTACTAAGTTAATGTTCATGTGTGGAAATGTAAATAAAATATACGCGGTTCCCAAAATCTAATATACCTAAGCGGTTGCGCTGTCAGTGATTCGATGCTATTAGTAAATTTTTCCTGACATGTGCCATCTATTGTAGTCTATGCTAAATCTATGTATGAACCCACAATCGTTGTGTCAGATGTCAGCTGATAAACGACCGCCATTTTTAAACTAGGCAGGACCATAGTTTAAACGGCAAAATCACCTGGTGTAAGCTAAACTATAGTTTAAACTGTTATTGGAGGTTTATCTAGCATTGATCTTACAAAATAAACGACAGATGAGGTTTAAACTACGCAAAATAGTTTAAACTGTGATTGATCTTACGGGCCTAAGGCCCGTAAGATCAATCATAGTTAAAACTGTCGATTTTCTAAACTATAGTCAATTTTAATCTAGAGTTTACACCTGCCTTGTAAGATCAACAGCGAAATGGACATAGTTTACGTAAACTAAGTTTAGTTTTCGACAGATGGCAACATTTGGTTATTTAATGTCCATATTTCGCTCATCATTCACTCTTTTGTACATTGTCTGTGGCATATTTCGTGAAAAAAACTCTTTTTCTCTTTCTTTTATGAAGTTTTATAGTGTGACCATAGATTTAAGAAAAATAGATCGGCAATAGTCACCCAAACAACGTGACCAAAAATGGGTTGTTAATGCCTGAGTGACTTACGGGCCTCGTGGCGCATTGGTAAAACTACCGGCTGCAGCACTGAGGTCGGGGGTTCGATTTTCACCCGAGCACAAATATTTATGACAAACATTAATATTTGTGCAGCGTCTGGGTGTTTTTCTGTGTATTATAAGTATGTATTTACAAAAGAAAAGTATATATATAGATATATAAGTATATATATGTATTAGTATCCGTTGTCTAGTATCCATAGCACAAGCATTTAGTTGCGCTTCAAAACGTTAACTTTTACAAAGTTAATGTTCATGTGTGGAAATGTAAATAAAATATACGCGGTTCCCAAAATCTAATATAAGCGGTTGCGCTGTCAGTGATTCGATGCTATTAGTAAATTTTTCCTGACATGTGCCATCTATTGTAGTCTATGCTAAATCTATGTATGAACCCACAATCGTTGTGTCATATGTCAGCTGATAAACGACCGCCATTTTTAAACTAGGCAGGACCACGGTTTAAACGGCAAAATCTCCTGGTGTAAGCTAAACTATAGTTTAAACTGTTATTGGAGGTTTATCTAGCATTGATCTTACAAAATAAACGACAGATGAGGTTTAAACTAGGTAAAATAGATTAAACTGTGATTGATCTTACGGGCCTAAGAAAAATAAAGTCATTAAACTATAATCAATGAGACGTTCATGACATTATGACATTGACAGGACATTCGCGAAAGTCTTAGAGATAAACAATGAGACGTTTCTTATATTTGCGCGATTATGATTCACGATGGCATCTATCCATTTCTCTCAAATGGAATATGCACCAAAACTAATTGCCACCGGTTTCGGTTTCAATGTTATTCGTCATCGTTAAGTATCACACATAACTTCGGAAATTCGGTCATTGGTGTGAGTTCGTCGAAGTCGAATTCGATCACAAGACTTATACTTATCCCGGTCTAATATATCCGGATTTTACATATCTCTGTTCACATGTAATTTATGTATACTAAAATTATAAACAGGAAGGATTTGTACATTTGCATGCAATGAATAAACTCAAAAACTACTGGACCGATTTCAAAAATTCTTTTACTATTGTAATGCTGTATTCACCCAGAGTAACATACAATTAGGCTATATTAAATCATCATCTTGATCGCCATTTTGTTTGTGCGCGAGTAACACCGCGAGATGGAAAGCTTGTATTTTATAAAGTAGCATGCTCTAATAAGAAGAAAGATAAATATGAGACAATTAAAAATATTTTTTTTTTGTCAGAGACGAGAAGGAACTTACAAAAAATGACTGGATTATGTGAAAGACGACATGATTAAGATATTGGTGTGATAGATACGAATGCTATCATTCGTATCTATCATACCAATATCTTAATCATCCCCCATCCCCATCCATTTCCCTATGGAAATGTGTATAAAAAAAACCTATTGTGCCGAACCCAAATAATGGGATCATGTTAGGAAGGATGATGATGATGAAATTAGTAACCTCTGAATATTGCGAAAGTAGCCGCAATTAGTATCATCAAATGTAAACTATAAAAATAGATTTATAACCTCTTTACAGTTAACTAATTAGATCTAGATAATTAATATTGTCGTGTTTATAATATAAATATGGATTGGGGTCATGATTGTGTTATAGTAATGACCCCAATGTCTCCTCAGTGGTGGCACGCGATTCTTTGCCCGAAGAGTGTGTTGCCACTTGCCACTTGCCACTCTGGGGAGTTTTATGATTTTGCATTGGCACCGTTTATGCAGTAAGCGTGACTAAAATTCTAAACCATTGCAGTTGATGTTCAATGAAAAATATGTTTGTTTGTCGGTTTGTATGTATGTATGTACCTTCTATCCGCAGTTTTTCTGCTCTGGGTGTGGTCGGCGCAACATGTCATCCTTTCGAACTGTTGTCGTTTTGTAATATTGTCCAAAGATGCCTGTGTTTTGTGACCGGCCGTCTGCCTGACGTCAACTTTTCTAGGGCAATTTATCAGTTTTTATTTATATTGACGATAGACGATTGGGTTTATTTTTTCGGGGTGTGTAACCCTAATTATTAACTTTAACCAAAATTTAGCATAATAATCGTTGAAATTATTGTAGGTTATCTATTAATGAGAATAGAACAATGCGAGTTTTTCGACATGGTAGCCGAGGCTGTTATATGGCACTTATCGGCTCCAGACTCGGTCCGAAGCCAGACTATGCCAGTTTTGTCACGGCAGAACACATTAGCTGCAGCATCCATACTAACGGAGCCTTCAGTCAAAATGATTGCAATGGCTACCTCGTACAGATTCCCGGCCTTTTTAAAAGTAGCTTTGTTACTGGCGTGTCATACGGAAGATAACTGTGAGTTTTACAATTATTTTTATTTCTATCTACATCCACTTACAGTGTTAGAGCCACGCAGATCGCTTCATGAATGGGCCGACTCGACCGATGAAATACGATATTTCGAGTAAAGTGACTCTTGCCGAATTTTGGTCGATGAGAGAGGTATCCGGAAGCCCAACCCCTTTCTCTGCCCCCTTCCCATCCCTCTGCCGACTCCTTCCATTGTGAGGGCTGGGTACGCAACTGTAACACTATTTGTGTTTCGGTGTCCATGGGCAGCGATTGATGCTCACCATCAGGTGACGCCTGACGTTTGCATCCCAATACCTTAAAAAAATCTAGCTCAGGAGGGAACACAAGGAACTAATTACGTGTCACAACCTACTAAATATTTGATTGCAGGTATAGAAATGATGAAAGAAAATGCCGTGGAGAATATTTTCTATCGTTTTAATCCATATTTCCCCCAGAGACCTCTGCCCGTATATGATATCAATCCCGCCGATTGTCAAGACCCGAACGTGGTACTTGGTAAGTGGATTGAACATAAGATATCATGTCGAATATAGACTATGATCTTAATATAATTTGTAACAAGTCCGTCCCCTAGGGGCCGTTAAAGTATTACATAGGCACTGTAAGAGGCGAGGGGGTTAAACAAAATTAAAGGCTTAGCTTAATTTTGCTGACAAGGGGGTTGGAGAGTGGGGGTAAATAAAC
The DNA here is from genome assembly GCA_905147225.2 of Euproctis similis. Classification (NCBI taxonomy): domain Eukaryota; kingdom Metazoa; phylum Arthropoda; class Insecta; order Lepidoptera; family Erebidae; genus Euproctis; species Euproctis similis. The sequence goes on from LR990107.1 coordinate 10,712,682, forward strand.
GTACCAAATCTACTTGAACGGGCCCCTATTCCATGAGGATAAATATTTATTGCCGAGTTATAATTGGCGATGTTTTTACCTTTTAGGCTATTAACAGCGGGTACATTAAAATAAATCAGCAATACCGGTCTCCACTGAGTTCAATATACAAGAGGACCAAACCTCATACAAATGCGTCAAAAAATGTGTGTCCACTTTTTAGATGCAAAGACGTAGCTTTGAAACCACTAGACATTTAAAATTAAACATATATCTATCTCAGTCACACAAATCGCAAATACATTGCCGTCACTTTGATTAGACAAAGATGGCAATATAAATTTGCAATGGCGGTGTGGGGTGGCCAGCCCATGCGAAATTTTACCCAACTTTTTCAAGCCATGTACTCGTAAAAATATTTAATAAATATAAATTCAATATTTTACTATTACTTATTAATTTCTTATCAGATGTATTACAAGATAACTGAAATAATGAATGGATCAACGATCTCTGTGTACTCCGTACTAGATAGGCTGTTCCGAAAAAAATTGGATCACTCTCATCGGTACCTAATTGTGTACACCTGCCTTAGAGCAGCGATTTAAAGCGCTGTAGGTAAGGTGTACACAATTAGGTACAGATACACAAAATAGTGAAAACGCTTGAGTAGTAAAATAATGTACTTACATTCATTATATTGAAAGGGAATTATTGTATTTAACGTGGACAGGGCCTAACAGCCGCACGGGTCGATCGATCATAAGGGAACATACCCATACTACGTGACCTATTTTTCTAAGATTTTTCGACCCCTCCCTCCCATCGGCGACCACTCGTAGTATATGCCAAGAATTATTTGTTAATATTAATGTAAACATTAATCTTACGTGTGGAAAGTAATTCCGGTTAATTTCTTATGGGTTTCCGATCTTGAATAGCACTCTTTTACTACGCATTTACCCATTTTGTACCAATTGTTATTCGGTTCGCGTCAGACAGATGACTGAATTGACATAAGCTTCGCATAAGCCTATGGTATGGTATATAGCTTATGGCCAGTGGTCACACTTTGAGAAGGTTACTACAAGTCTATATCATATAGGTCAATGCAGGTCTCCCTTTCTTTTTCTTCAGTTGTGAGAGAGAGCCTACGCTTAGAAATAATATATTGTATGTTATAGGAGATAGTAGTGTACATATGTCTACCACCATGTCTCTTCTTCTGGTCTTATTAAACACAACGAGATGTTGGTTATTGAAAGATCCTCAGCAAGGTGCTGTTCTACCGCATCCAAATGATTACAGTCAAAGGTGAAGTAGAAAAAATCCAAACTGCTCTGAGTGAACATTTATCATATCTTATTAAGTTTATCATATTCAATCATATTACATTGTCTATTACAAAAAAAAAGTATCTACACTTTAGACTTTGTGTCGTGAATTTAAATAATATTCAGTCTACTAGAAATATACCTGGCCTTTATAAGCTTTTTTTAATTTTTAAATTTTCGGACGATATAATGTTCACTCACTACCTTATTATCGTATTACCGTATTTTCACTACTATCAATCATATTTTAATGCTATATTTGTTTTGTTTTTATACGCAATGATAATATCATTAGAAATTAATGACAATGACAATATTGTATGTTTAATTAATTTTAAATTATTTCTTGTGTCTAGATTACAACAACAGATCACGGCGTAATCTAGATAAGTAGGCAAAATTTTCCCTATAGAATTTCTTAGTTCAGGTGACCGAATGTGTTTACAGTATTTTTTATAACACAAAATAGTTTTTCGAATCCGGGCTCACACCAATGACTTATCAAAAACCTGTTCGGAAGTTATGTGTGATAAATATCGACAACATTGTGCCCGGTGTCGGCCCGGTTTAGTCTCGGTGGCGCAGTGGGCGAGCGCACGGCCTCAGATCCAGAGGTCCGGGTTTCGATTCCAGACACTGGCTCACACCAATGACTTTTCGAAATTGTTTTCGGAAGTTATGTGTGATAAATACCAATGATTGACAAACTTTGTGCCCGGTATGGCAATAGGTTCGCCACCTATTCCATTTGGGACGTAAACATAACGGCGAGACGAGGCTTAACATCCGCTGCCTACACCTTCGGGTAACAAAAGGCGTGAAGTTATGTTATGTTATATATATGTGTGCCCGGTGTATGGCAATAGGTTTGCCACCTTTTGGGACGTATACATAACGGCGAGTCCAAGCTTGACAGCCGCTGCCTATACATTCGGGTAGAAAAACTTGTGAAGTTATGTTTATGTATATATGCATGTTTTAAAGTACCTATATTCGTATAAACTATTAGTTATTAACAGGAAATTTTCATGGATCCTTGTTTTGCAAGGTTTATTATGATGGTTTATTATTTATTATGACTCTCGCTGACCGCGTAGAAAACAAGGTTGTAAGGAAGGAAGTTGGTTTGAAAGAGAGTGTCGGTGTAAAAGTAAGAAAGGGCATGCTCCGATGGTTCGGACATGTAGAAAGAATGGTTGACGCAAGACTGACTAAACAGATATACAATGCAAAAGCGGACGGATGTAGGAGTCGAGGACGGCCAAGACACACATTCCAAGACCAAATAGAACGTGTTCTGGAGGAAGGTGATGTTAAAAGCCTCAAAAACCGACGCGCGTGCATGAAAAGAGTTATGAAAGTCAACGAAGCGAGTGAGGTGTGTAAGAATCGTGCCCTATGGCGCTCTGTTCTCTCTGCCTACCCCGCAAGGGATTTGGCGTGAAGTTATGTATGTATGTATGTATGTATTATGAAACCTTATTTTTTATTCGTTAGATGTTTCATCTGGGCATATCGCTACGAGTGTCGTGCCCGAGAACATGGGCACAACAGAAACACCTTAACAATCATAGCCACTGCTCTATTGAAGTGTTTTGGTGCACGTCTAAGGACCTTCTCGTCTTGGCTCATGCCAGGTATGGTAAAGATCGTCTCTGTGTAAAACTCTTGCAACAAAAAACACACGCGTACAAAAAAAAGTATAACTTTATTTTATAAATCGTTTAGAAATCGAACTTAGAAATTTAGAAAGTATTTTGAGTGGTAGAGCCAAGCAGTTCGCTGCATGAATGGGGCGGCTCGACGTGTGAAATACCACGACCTCTCAGAAGATCGACGTAAAGTGGCGCATGCCGCGTTTCGTTCGGTTAGCGAGGTACCCGGAGTTCACCTACCCCTTCCCCATCCCTTTCCTATCCTACTCCCTAAAGGTCGGCAACGCAACTGTAACACTATATGTGTTGCAGGTGTCCATGGGCGGCGCAGGTCACTTACCATCAGGTGACACGCCTGCTCGTTTGCCCTCCTATTCCATAAAAAAACAAAACTCCATCACATAGTATCATCATTATCATCATCGCCTAGAATAAGTACAGTTATTTGTTTAGCTTTGCTGCCAAATTTTTTTTTTATGTAACCGAGCAGAGGGCAATCACGCAAGCGAGTTGCCTAATGGTAAGCGATTAACGCTGCTCATGGACACCTGCAACACAGATAGTGTTATAGTCGCTTTACTGGCTTTAAGATCGGATAGATATAGATAGATAAATGATAGGAAATGGGAAGAGGACGTCCGTATAAGAATACACTATTTATTAGACGAGTTGTAGGTTTTTTTGAGGTTTAGGTGAGGTGCTTTGCTCCTTAAAAATTACATTCATATAATTGTAAATCATAGCCTAAAAATATGGCAGTAATAATTGTGTTCTTGCATCTAAATTAAGATATAGATATATATCTAGAAAATATGTTGAATATTAAAAGGACAGCGGAATTTGAAATCAGCTCCATTGTAATTATGCTTTCACTTCCACCGGAAATGATTGCGTTATTTGAACATCGGCCGTCGTTCGACCGCGAACCGTCAATGCCTGAATAGTACTAAGTACCTATCTAATCTATAACGTCCATGGGTACTTGTGTCCTTTAGCAAAATTTAAAATTTGCAGATATAATGTCGCTCTCGGTGTTGACAGAAGTGCCTCTCCGTGATGATTGGACCAGAACCGTGAACATCAATACGATGCAGCAGGATGTTGTTTTCAAAAAAGTATTGATCTACTTCGTTGTGGACGCTTTAAAAGTGTTCCCTTATAATACATTTGTAAGCATCTATTACAAGTTATATATCTATCTATCTATTACCTTGTATTGAGTTCTTAGGGCACATTCAACTTATCCCCAAACCCCACCCCCCTTGTCAGAAAAAGTAAGCAAAGCTCTCCCATTATTACGGAAACATTTAAAAAAAATCCCATGCGTCCATCTACAAGATGGGCTTTTTTGGAAAATTAAATAACTACCGATAACATACTCCTCACCTGGACCCCCCTACCTCCCATGTCTTCCAAAATTAGCAAATTATAAACTAAATTAGCTTTAGGCTAAGGTTATGTGCACTATCTAACACAAAAATATTATTTCAAGTTCATCGAAGTATTTCCAAATCTTTCAAGTTCCAAGTCTAAATAAATAAATAAAAATATACGTATTTTGTACATGTTGCTAGTTGGTGACATCAAGACATTGGCTGTTAGGTCTAACGTATCTGATAGATCCTGGTCTATCTTCACTCAGAGCGCATTGGTCTCCTGCACTTTTTGCGGAAATACGAAAAATTGCTTTACAGGCATTGGTTTGTTGCCTGCCTTTGTGCGATCCTAACTTGGTCATGGAGTATTCACTGATTAGAAGGTAACTTAAAGACAAATTGATTATTGTGTTGTTGTAATTTTTATATAGCAAAAATAACATCACGTTATTGTGCCAAGCAATAACGCAGTGTGTCTTGGAGGAGCCCTGTATCAAAATAAAATTTCGTTACTTTTGTTTCCTTATTTTTTGCAAGACATGTTGACGTTAGCCGGGGCCCTCGCATCTTGGATACGACCGATAAAGCAAAGACAAGACAGAAGTCATGTAGTTTTAGGTCAATGTCATTTTCTTTAAGGTCCACAGCAGGTACTTATCTATTGCCAACAATTCAAAATGCAGAATTAATTACTGATTTTTGATATAACTACATCTTACTGCGCAAGAAATGGGTAGTTATTCTCTTAGGTTAAATATGTCTGTATAAGTTATGCTTAAGAAGTTGTTAGGACACCTCATCTATGACACATCCAATATTGTCAAAGTTTACTAATATATGATATAGGAATTCATATAATATATCAAAGTGCTTATAGCAATACATACACAAATTTTATCTAGTGCATAATCTATCACTTCTTGTTAATTCAAATTTGAGAGTTTTAATTTCCAGGCTGTTGTGGTACGTCGAATGGTATTCTGAAAATCCTTACGAAATTTCCACCTTGTACTGGTGTTTGAGAGTGCTACAAGTGTCGGTGTACGAGCGGCAGACAGTCGCACGAGAGAACTCCATACGTAACCTATTAAATACACACGGGATTATAATAATCATTAGTAAGTAGCCTTTGAGTGAATTTAGTTTGCATTACTGCCGATTGGCAATAATCAGTAGTAATAGAAACTAATTTTACCTAATAGCAATGGTAGATCCACGCAATTCGCTGCACGAATGGGCCAGCTAGGAATAGTGATACAACGACCCGTCAGAAAATAGAAGAATTGATATCGCCATACCCTTTAACCTCCATCCAATATGTACACCACTTATTTCAGTCTATTCACAATTGTTGGTACTAACCACGAAGATTCTATACCACACGAGTGCAAACGGTATAGGCTTTTCCAGAGTATTATTGTACAACAAACAGAGTTTAGTTCTTTTTTCTGACACTGGCTCCGCTAGAATTAAGGATAATTAGGACGTTACGATGATAACTTCGTCCTTTCAATTATTATTCTTACGTTTTTTTTATGGGATAGGAGGGCAAAAGAGCAGGCGTGTCATCTGATGGTAAGCAACCAACGCCGCCCAATGGACACCAGCAAAACATATAGTGTTGCTGTTGCGTTGCCGACCTTTAAGGGATTGGGGATAGGAAAGGATAGGAAAGGGGGGTGGGCCTCCAGGTACCTCACTCACCGAACGAAAGGTGGCATGAGCCACTTTACGTCGGTCTTCTGAGAGGTCGTGGTATTTCACCGGTCGAGCCGGCCCATTCATTCAGCGAACTGCTTGCCACTACCACGCGTTTTTTTTATGTGATAGGAAGGCAAACGAGCAAGCGTGTCACTTGATGGTAAGCAACTGGTGCTGCCCATGTACACCAGCAACACATATAGTGTTACCGTTGATTAAAAAAAAAATACGCGTTGAGAATTTGGATCATAAAATTTCAAAAATTCTATTTTACGTTAACTTGCGTTTAGTATTAAACAGAGTTGTCAACAGCGTATAAAACTTCCCGCTTGGTATTCAACCAGTTCTTCTTCCAAAATAGCGCCCTCTACCAGTGAAAATTTATTTTCCCTAAATGGAGACTATTCGTTTAACATTCGGACTCCTTTCGGGTTTTTCGGGGCCTTTAGTTTATTCCTAAAGATACAGATAACAGTTTTTAATATCTCCATCAGACACTTGTTACACTCTATTGAATCAACGAGAGCCACCTGTCGAAAAGAGTCAGGCCGTGATAGCACTTTGTCTTCGGCTGCTGACCAACGCTGTCCACGCTGACACCCAACAATACGTCACTTGTTGCGTGTATCCTAACATAAAATGGCCAATGTCAGTCATTACATTGACCACTAAAATGTTGAACATGGTGCTATGCTCGCTGGAGAAACATGCTATTATTAGTGACAGGTATTTTGGATCTCTTCTTATCTCTCGCATTGAATTCCGAGAGGTTACAATATTTTTAAAGACAACTCTCGATGAAGAAATTGTCTAAGGATTTTGAGCTAATAATAACTTTTCTCGAAAAGATTCCTCTCCTTATCTTCAGTAATAGGTTTCTTCTATCAGGCTAGAAGTAATATTCAACATGCTATCGAATTTGATTTCGCTATACTCACATAATATTTGAAATATTTATTGAATTAGATGGTTATGAATACTGTCGCCCAGCTTCTAGTTTGCTTGTTGTGAGTGAATGATGTACGCATCACCTTTGTGCTAATAATTGTAATTTTATTTATACAGATGGTTAGTCTCCCTCCTAAATCTGATTTGGGAAGGCGTCATATGGAAGAAGGAATACAGGGAGAAGTTTGTTAAAAGCGATGGAATCTATAAACTATTGGATTTAATAACAGTAATATAATAATATTTTTAATATTTTGAATACGACACACCCAGGGGCTTCTAGTTTTCTAAAATAAGCAACTAGAAAATTGAGTAATAAAAATAGGTACCTGTATGTTGTTTTATAAATATAATAAATAAAAAAACTAAAAATAGAAAGAAAAATTTAGGGAAAAAAAATTAAGGGTGGGCAACCCTCTGCATTAAGGGGATGAAAAACAGATGTCCGATTATCAGACCCACCCGATATGCACACAAAATTATCATCATAAATATAATATAGTTTCTGTGTCTTCTTTAAAGCTAACGCGGCCCATGGTACAGTGTATAGCTTGTGCGTTAATATGCGACGTGGCAATATCAGGGCTCGCTGTGGGTCACCTGGTGTCATGGCGAGCACCTCCCGCAGCCTCTTATGCAGTAAGTAATAATTCATTACCAATAGCGGTATCCGGGGGCCCAAACCCTTTCCCCCTCCCCTTCCCATTCTACTTCCGACCCCGTCCATATCCTATTGTAAGGGCTGGCAACGCAACTGTAACACTATATGTTTTCAGCTGTCCTTGGTCGGCATTTGTTGCGCAGCAGGCACGCTTGCTCGTTTGCCATGCCATAAAATTGTTATATATTTGATGATCTTTTATTTTTTTATGTATTTAAGTTTGATATCATATTTTATTACGGTTTACTTCTTTCAGAACCCAGTCTTAGTTAAACGTGGATCTACCATTGCCACGTTATTGGCCGCCATTTTTCGGGACGGCTGCAGAAGATCAGAAATATGTCTGAATGAAAACGGTATCTGGGAAAGTTAGTTACTGCTTATCAAGTAATAGATATACATACATACATACATAACTTCACGCCAAATCTCTCTGCCTACCCCGCAAGGGATTTGGCGTAATAGATATACCTATGAGTTAAGATCAGGAGTAGATACTGGAGTATAATAATCTATAATAAATCTATACCGATTGACCAAAAAGGCCAATGTGGTGTTAAAGAAGAGTGAAGCTTACAGAAGGGACATTTACCTACCTTTACCTGTACCACTTTTCGTTGTGTTTTACCGGTCGAGCTGGCTTATTAACGCAGCTATTTGCATGGCTCTACTACTGTTAATGTTCATCGCTCTTAATAGTATTATTTATTTATTTTATAGTTTATTAGGCTTTACTAGTACACTGCACATGGAAATACATATATAGGTATTAATGATAATAATAATAGGTAAATACAAAAGTAACGCTGTAATCGGCAGATGATGAGTTTCCTGTCATGAAGTCATCAGTAGTGAAAGCTTTGAACAATTCAAGTTTGTGTTACATGAAAAGTCCATCCTCTCCGCTATGTCATATTGCATCAGACTTGGCTGGTTCGCGAATGTCCAAGGTATGTAATATGAGGTTTTTTTTTACTCTGTCTGACCAACGAGTTCTTCCCTAATAGAGATGCTATTCAGTAGGTACACAGTCGCATGGTGATTATTATAGATTTCTCTAAATTATTTATTAGTTGGTTTTTAATCTGTAGCTGCTACGTATGGTATACAAGCCAGGCTACTGACGCTCGATACAGCAACAGTGCAGCGAAAGATTTTCAGGACTCATGAGTCCATTGCTATTTCTGCATAAGTATACAGGAGTATGTTTCATGCGGACTCGCTGAAAATATCTAATTTTCAGGCATTCGCATTACTACACATGTTGTCTAAAGATTTGGAAGACAAAGTTGCTATAGCTGATGATGCTTATAAATTGTACAAGGACATAAATTTGAGGGTAGAAGATGAGGTTGGTGGCGTTATTTAATGATTCTCCATCTTTCTTTCTATACCCCGCTTCTAATTCCAGAAGTCGCGGGTTCCTTACCAATGACTTTTCGGAAGTTATGTGTGATCAATATTGATAACTGAAAACTTTGTGCCCGGTATGGCAATAGGTTTGCCACCTATTCCATTTGGGACGTGAACTTATCGGCGAGTCGAGGCTTAACAGCCACTGCCTACACCTTCGGGTAGAAAAAGGCGTGGAGTTATGTTAACTGAACATGCTGCATGGTAGAAAAACTATTTCTAAAGAGAACCAGAATCCGTGGGCTCTGTTATTACATATTGCATTTTTTACAGACGATATTGATCCTGTGCTCGCATTATCTGACGCTGAAGTTGGTAGAAGTTTGGTGGGATATCAAATTGAAAAATTCCGGTATTATTTATCCAGACAATGTTACACTGGAAGAGTTTGAGCAGATTGGATTGTAAGAATATGTTCACGCAATCAGTTTTTGGTGTTTTTATGTAACATATTTTTTATTCCTTTATTTATTTATATTTGTACAAGACTGAATTGCCGCCATATTGATGCCTAAAGTAAATTTTGTTCAGTCTCTTACTTAACAGTACCTACCTCAAACCTAAATCATACACCTTGACTTCTATTGTGCAGTCCGTATTTTAACCAATTGACTTCAAAGGACATATGCTTTAACATTAATACATTTCAGGGGTTGGCTGAAAGAATTGAAGCGGCAACAAGAAGACGCCGTTAGACGTGCTGAGAAGAAGGTACAACTTTCACATTAAAATGATTTTGTTTTTTTAATACCATTTGTGTACATACTTATAAGCCAACCCTAAAAGAATTAGACAGTAATAGTTTTTTTAATAGTTACAGGGTGTCAACGGGGTGTTTTTGATCTATAATTCATATATGATGTTCTAAAGAAAAATTATAATTTTCGAGATTTAGCAGAGTTTAATTGTAAACGCTGGCTGAACCCTAAGTGATAGTTCAAAACAATGTTCTACATTATTAAACACCTTCAGAAGGCCTACAAAAAAGTCCGCCAGGGCATATGTCTATCTCTTTGGGGTAACCCACACTGACCATTTTTATTTTTTTACTTTTTACGAGAAATAATGGCTTATTTACGAAGTGATTTTAAACATTACAGCATTAATTTTCAACCAATTAAGTTTTTTAAATAGATTGTGTATGTAATATAGATGATTCTGGCCCTTTAGAGTATGTAATTTAAACGAATATTTACGAAGTTATTACAGTATTAACATAGCGGGACATAGCAGTTGCGTTGCGCGCCAAAACGCGTGCGCATAAATAGCACAAATTGAACTTTTACTCATATATTACTTTTGATGCACAGTAAAGTTCGCCGGGTCAGCTAGTAGTATACAAATGAACCATTTGTCATTCAAAGGACTATCACCAAACCTGGGAAGTCATTACATGTTTATATACCAAGACACAGTTCCAAGGCTAACTATAAACATAATTTTCCTGCCCTTATCCCACTCGTAAGTGGGGTCGGCACAACATATCATTTTCCAATCTCTTCTATCACTCGTCATCTCCGCATTTACTCCCTTCACACTCATAATAACTTTTATACAGTCCATACATCTCTTTCTCGGTGTTCCTCTACCGATATATCTATCCACAGTAATTCTCATCCCTCTCCATGTAACATGACTTTCCTCCCTTCTCATAATATGTCCATATCACGCCAATCTACCACTTCTAATTTCTTCAGTGATCGGTACAACTTTATGCTTCCTCTTAAATACTCTTCTAATCCTATCAATTTTTATCATACTACACACTACTCGCCTTTCATCCACTTCTTTCATTGTCCAACATTGATATCCATACATAACGTAACTTCACGCGTTTTGTTACCCGAAGGTGTAGGCAGCGGCTGTTAAGCCTCGTGTCACCGTTATGTCTACGTCCCAAATGGAATAGGTGGCGAACCTATAGCCATACCGGGCAGAAAGTTTTCAGTCATCTATATTTATTACACTTCCGAAAACAATTTCGAAAAGTCATTGGTGTGAGCAAGTGTCAGGATTCGAACCCAGACCTCTGGATCAGAAGCCGTGTGTTCTTCCACTAACTATGCTTACTATAAACAAAGGGACTTATTAGCATTAGATTTACAATAGCTACGTTTTCTCTAAATAGGAGCTTGTTGAAGAGAGTTCCCTATATGCGTTCCTGGGGCGAATTCGGCTCAACATTGCCCTGGACGCGTTGAAGGAAGTCCGCTGTATCGCCCGTTCATCAGGCAACAATTGCATTACCAATTCATTGATACAAGATGCCGTGTTTGCACACCATCGTCTCAGCGTATTCGCCAAGAAACTCGAAACACCAATATTGAAAACTTACGTGCCCAATTTGGACGATACCGTATGTTTGAATTTTTATAATATTTAATTACTAAATACATACTTCGAAATCTCTTGCGGAATAAGCAGAGAGAACAGATCGCTATAAGGCACGATTAATACACGCCTCATTCGCTTCTTTGACTTTTATACACTCTTGTCATACACGCTCTTCAGTTTTTAAAGCTCCTGACATCATCTTCCTCTAGAACTCGTTCTATTTGGTCATGTAAAGTGTGTTGTGACATCCTCGGATTCTCAGTCCATCCGCTTTTGCATTGTATATCTGCTTGGTCAATCTTGCGTCATTCTATATTTTTACATGTCCGCACTATTGGAATAATTAATTATATTTATAAGTGATCATGTTGCAATTGTTAAAACAACACAACAACAATCGCACATAAAACTCTCGACAACGTCCTTCGTTTGGTCGACGAGCAGACATGAGTTGTGAAGATTACCAAGTCGGATAATGGAGTATTAATAGATAGTTATTTGGTGAAGATAATAATAATATAGATATACATATATATATTGTTACAGAATATAACGGGACAAAACGTGAAAGTGTACAGCATCAAGCAACAACCACAAAACTTCAGCTCGTCCTGCTCATCAAAATGAACTCAATATGTTGTATATATTTATCAATAATATATATATTTGTTTATACTTTCAATCTTTCATTGTTAGACATAGCTTTACGCCATACATTACTTCACGCCTTTTCTACCCGAAGGTGCAGGCAGTGGCGGTTAAGCCTCGATTCGCTGTTATGTTTACTTCTCAAATGGAATAGGTGGCGAACTTATTGCCATACCGGGCACAAAGTTTCTAGTCATCGATATTTACCACACATAATGTTCGAAATTAATTTCGAAAAGTCATTGGTGTGGGCCAGGATTCGAACCCGCGACGTCTGGAATCAGAAGCGGGGTGCTCGATCACTGGACCACCGAGACTACAATGATGAATCGAGACTAATAATGACCAACATATCTTTTTCTTACAACTGCCAATAGTAATCCTGTTATGTTAAATAAATATGTCTATCAAAGTTTTCGTATAAATAAAAGGATAGCGATAATGGCAATAAAAAAATACTCGAATGATAGGGTTGACACTGACAGCAAAAAATAATACGACCTACATATTTATAATTTTGTAAGTCTTGGTAGTCCAGTGGTCGAGCACCCCGCTTCTGAAACAAGAGGTCGCGGGTTCGAATCCTGGCTCACACCAATGACTTTTCGAAAGTTGATAAATATCGATGACTGAAAACTGAGCCCGGTATGGCAATAGGGTCGCCACCTATTCCATATGGGACGTAAACATAACGGCCAGTCGAAACTTAACAGCCACTGCCTACACGTTCGGGTAGAAAAAGGCGCGAAGTAATGTTAATTTTTTTCCTTAGAATTTTATTTACTTATTTTAACTATTACTTCACAAGTTAATTTGTTTAAAAATTTTAAATTCTCTAACATTATATATTTCTTTTTGATGGGTAATTGAAATCAACGAACATGTAACATATTCATTTATTGTTTATTTTTTTTTTAATATATCTACTAACAATATTGATTTAAAATCAAAACAAACCAATTCGTAGTCAAGCTAAAAACGATTGTAAAATAATAAAACAGCTGTTTTGTGGCATCGAAAATTGTTGCTGACACGGGGCGTGTATCTTGAAAGCTTATTTGAACTTATTGACCAGTGATATGATTAAATACTAAACACAAATTAATACATACATAACTTCACGCCAAATCCCTTGCGGGGTAGGCAGAGAGAACAGAGCGCCATAGGGCACGATTCTTACACACCTCACTCGCTTCGTTGACTTTCATAACTCTTTTCATGCACGCGCGTCGGTTTTTGAGGCTCTTAACATCATCTTAATACCAGATGTGTGAAGAATTGCATGAGGAAACGATCATACAGAATATGATGCATCTATTAAATCCAGGAGCTTTAAAAAACCGACGCGCGTGCATGAAAAGAGTTATGATAATCAATGAAGCGAGTGAGGCGTGTAAGAATCGTGCCTTATGGCGCTTTGTTCTCTCTGCCTAACCCGCAAAGGATTTGGCTTGATGTTATGTATGTGATTAGATCTTTTTTATTGTTTCACAACAGCACACAGAGGCAGATTATGAGGTTTGTAGGGTTTACTGTGAACAACCCTAAAGTACTTGACTTGCAATGTTGCCATAATGCAACGTTAATTTTGGAAAACAGATTTCAGCTATATGGCTGACGATTTTGCAGGAGAGAACTACCATGTGCCACGTGTCAGCAACGTGGCTCTGTTAAAAAAAAACCACACCAATGCACAAAACATTGTCATAATTATGGCAACAATTTTGGAAAATTTAAAATTTCATAAAAACAAAGGGTACAATTTTTAAAAATGAAAATAAATATTAGGACAATAATAATAATGATGGTTCGTTGAAACGTTAATAATGGCGGTCGACATCGCTGCCATGCAGGATTCGAATATCCGCTCCAGTACAAAGTATAAAAAAAGGTACCTAACCCTTACTATGAAATTTTTCAAATGGCTTGTGTACTAGGCTACATAATATAATGCCTACACCATTCGCCATATGGCATTAAAATACATAGAAATAAAAATAAAAAATTCAAGCGTCATTTATAACTGCACTAATAAATAATTACATACTATTTACAACTTATAAAAAAAGCCACAGAGTATATAATCTTGTATTGAGACACTGGAACGACTCGGTCTGGCTGAACAACGGTCAGCCTTAATTTTTTTTTTTTTTTCATTTAAAAACTGAATACCCTAACTTTATTATGTAAACTACTACACAGGCAGTCTTATGGCGCAACTTTAATATTTAATATACGTTTATTTAATCGGGAATATTCGATTGGTTTCCCTTAAAAAAAATATAAGGCAGAAATACATGGAAATTATTATCGCCAATAATACCCTCGTTACTTGTACTTATAGGTAGTGTCGTTGAGTCTGTCAGTAAGTTACAATTTATCAAGGACTGTCAACTATTCGATCAAATGAATCAAATATTCTTAAAAATTAACTGAGTGTTGAATACATATTAAGACCTATCGGAGGCTTCCGAATTACTGAACATAGACGCGACCATGTTATCAAACTCGGGCACGGCGTCTTCAAACATTTTCAATTGTCTTGACAATGAATCAGAGTCGGTCGATGTTGAGCCAATGACTATATCAGCCCAATCGTCGCTAGTGGATCTAGCCTGCAGACACTCCTGATAGAAATTAGCCAATTCAGCTATTGGACTACCGTCGGCAAATGGGAAATCCTGTAATCAGCAAATTTAAATGAGTAAATAATCTCTAAACAAAAAACGTAATGAGGCTAAGCACTACCGAGGTCCCGATTTCGAATTCAGGTACATACAAATACAATTTTTAGATTGCTTTTCTCTAAAGATATCTGCACTAATGAACCCACAATTTGTTTCACAGTACTAAATATTTCCTTCAGCAATAACAATGGTAGAGTCTTGCAGTCTGCTGCATGAACGGGCCGGCTCGACCGGTGAAACACCACGGCCTCTCTGAATATCGGCGTGAAGTGACTCGTGCCGCGTTTCGTTCGGTAAGAAAGGTTTCCGGAGGCCCGATTCCCTTTCCCTTCCTTTCCCCTCCTACTCCCTTAAAAGACGGCAACGCACCACGGTGTTCAAGGGAGGTGTTCAAGTTCAAACTTGCTCGTTTGCCCTCCTATCCCATAAAAAACAGGCATTGCAAATTATATTGTATGTGTATAATTTACCATCAATCCTGAGTATTTATCTGTGCTCTTGGGCATTTCGATGGCTTTGCTAACTGAACCTTCAGAATTTGCAGCAGTCTTACTACAAGTTGGTTGGTTTGCGTTCTCATGGTCTGACACAGTTAGACTCTTCAATTTCTATATAAAGAAATAAAAACATTATATTTATTTATTAGGATTCAGAGTTATCTTGTGTTAAAAGTAGAGTCCGACCGAAACTGGTTTTCCGGCCGAAACCGAAACTGAATGTTCGGTCGTCACTTCAGTTTCGGCCGACCCGACCGAAGACCGAAACCGAAACTCACGTGCTCAAGTTTAAAATTCCATAAAATACTAAAATTTGATGCATTTTCCCCATTATTTTCCATTGAATGATTAATGTACTATATACTACGGGGTTCTGTATGGTTTCCTTGTAGCTTCATATCAAAAACCTTTTCTATACGACTGAGATGACTGCAACTAGTAATATCGGTTACCTCTTCAACTTTCTCCTTCTCTGCCAGCAGCCAGGCCATCGGTGGTTCAGGTGGGAGACGCTGACTCAGTGTTTCACGTAACTCTTGGATTTTCACCGTATCAACAAACGCACCCGGCGTTAGCGGCTTTAATAAATCTAATTCTTTCTTGTCACCTCTATTTTTTCTGTAAGAAAAGTAGTGTTAAATGCACTTTGGACAAGAATGAATATATAAGAGTAAGTTTGAAAGTGGCTTAAATGGTTTGTACAGAAGATTGAATTTGAGTATGAACGTAGAAAGCGTAGAGATGACGAATGATAGAAGAGAATTATAAACGCTGACATATTGTATCGACCCCAACTAGTGAGGTAATAAGGTCAGGAGAGTGATGGATACATACTAATTTTGGATTGCGATGTGGGTATAGGAAGACAATCATTCTGAATTAATATTTTAAAAATTTATTAATAACATAATTTTACGCCTTTTGTTACCCGAAGGTGTATGCAGCGGCTGTTAGGCCTCGTCTCGCCGTTATATTTACGTGCCAAATGGAATAGGTGGCGAACCCATTGCCATACCGGGCACAAAGCTTTCAGTCATCGATATTTATCACACATAACTTCCGAAAACAGTTTCGAAAAGTCATTGGTGTAAGCCAGTCTCAGGATTCGAACCCGGACCTCAGGATCAGAAGCCGTGTGCTCGATCACTGGACCACCGAGACTACTTAAAAAACTACTACTGCTATGATATATGATAATGACACAAAAAAAAACTGCTTACTTTGGACTTTCCGTATAAAAGTGATTGCTTTCTAACATAAAACCGTTGTTAGCTGGAACTGCGTATTGTGTTTTCTGCCTAGATTCGGGCAACAAAGTCATTTTCGTCCTGTACAACACCTCAATTACCAACGTACCAATGGGCATGTGTAACTCACTCACTTTTACGGTTTTCCGTTGTGTACCTGTAATTTTGTGATACTTAACTATAGTTAAATGTATTAAACTAAAAATAAAATTATATTATGATAGATGTGTTCTTTTTTACAGTTGATACAAGTATAAGGAGAGTAAGTGCGGAGATGACGAGTGACAGATGAGAATGGAAAAAGATGACATGTTGTGTCCATCCCACTTCAAGTGGGATAATGGCAGGAAAACTATGATTTCTTTAGAATTATGTTACGCACAATGCCATGATATTTGCATCTAGAGAGCATTGTGTAAACTGGAAAGAGACTCAAAAAGAATGTGTTATAGAGCCTAAATTAGATAAGTTAAAGTTTAACAAATACTACTGAATCAGATGAAGACAGAACTGGACATCATTATTGCTTTACTGTTATCGCAAAAATAAAACGAAAAATGTAAATTTCGATATTATAATAGTTTCAGTCCAGATTAGGGTATTATCAAACTTTTTGAATTTCTAAATCTTATAAGGTATTTACTCATTCTATTATTTTTTGAAAGTACTGGTTAAAGTAATAAATAATAATATTACTGCTATAATACTATAAACAATATTATATATATTAATAATGTCTAGGTTGATACTTACATATACACAAGACTGCCAAATTGTGAACACAATCAAAACAAAAGAAAATTAAATACTAATTGTCTAGATACTCTTATAATATCACTCTAATTATAATTATTGTTTGATAACATTAATGTAAATTTCTATTCTCTATGTGCTTAGCAACGCGATTAAAAAGAAGAAAAGATTAACACATAACATTTGTGGATCTTCAAAATAATGATAAGATATGTCAAACAGTAAACAATACAATTAGAGATTAGATACTGGGACAAGTTGTATATACGTTATAGGCGATGTGAGTAATTCAGGCATTCTATACAATACCTAAGAAATGTATAAAATGCAGGGGACGTTCAGACAATGTATGAAATGATATTCAGTGCTTAGACTATTTTCTAGACAGTTGACGCATAGGTAATTTATATTTTCTTTTATGGTATAGGAGGGCAATGGCAAGTGACCAGCGCCTGCAACACATATAGTGTTACAGTTGCGTTGCTGACCTTTAATTGAGTAGGATAAGAAAGGATGGACGGGGATAGGCCTCCGGGTACCTCTCTTAACGAAAGAAACGCAGTATAAGGCCCTTTACGTCGATCTTCTGAGAGGCCGTGGTATTTCACCGGTCGAGCCGGCCCATTCATGCAGCGAACTGCTTGGCTGAACTACTGGCTAGCTCTAAACGATTTCTTCTCTATGATTTAGTTTTCTAGTCTAGTCTCTATATTTAATAGCTACGCAGTCCGCGGCATGAATGGCCCCCTCGACCGGAGAAAAACCACCTGTCAGAATAGCGACGAAAAGTGGCTTATACTGCGTTTCGCTAACTGAGAGGTATCTGGTGGCCCAACCCTTTCTTCTCATTCCTCCTTCCTTCATTCTCATCCCAGTAATGACTCCTTCTCTATCACATTTTCATTATAATAAATTGAAAGGGAACAAAACCTTAGGCAACACAATTGAACAAATTAAAATAAGGTAATATAAAAATATTATAAAACTGATAACTAACACAATAAATTTGTTAAGTATCTTCATACTTATGTTACTTATGTGCAGTAATCGACACTAAAGCCGCGGTATGCGCTACTGTATTAAAGCAATAACATATTATTCAAAAAACATCTGAGTAAAGTTTGGTTAATCCGTTTAAAATCAATATACCGCATACAGGTCTTCTTTCAGTGGTCGCTCATTATACACATCGCCTTAAGGTTATGAGCATTCTCTACAATGCCAGAATATACATAAAATACATAATAAGCCGGATGGATGTAGGAGTCGAGGACGGCCAAGACACACATTCCATGACCAAATAGAACGTGTTCTGGAGGAAGGTGATGTTAAGAGCCTCAAAAACCGACGCGCGTGCATGAAAAGAGTTATGAAAGTCGACGAAGCGAGTGAGCCGTGTAAGAATCGTGCCCTATGGCGCTCTGTTCTCTCTGCCTACCCCGCAAGGGATTTGGCGTGAAGTTATGTATGTATGTATGTACATAATAAATTCTAATGCAAAGTTTTACCTAATATATCATAATCCGGTTCTCCCCCATAAATTCTGTGAGATATTTTGTACGATTCATTCTGTTGCATTCTTGACAACTTGTAGGCGGGTGTAATTCTCGATATGCTTAACGTAGATTTTAACATAATACCCATTCGATAGTAAACAGTGGTCGGAGTGCATATTGCACTGCCCGGTGCCAACTTCACAGTCCACAGTTCAAGTACCATATCATCGCCATCAATAGTATGCAGTGATATTTCTATGCAAAAAACTTTTGTAAGCGCATCAACTACTTCACCGTTGAGAACACGTTTAGTGTCTTCTGTGACAGCCGGTTCATCAGGAATAGATAGGTTGAACTGGAAATACAAGCAAGAATATTTCTTATAACACAAATACACAAATTTATCATAAACCAGCATACTTGATTAAATAAGTTTAATCTATTAATGACACAATTTAAATATTTACAGCATGGCACATAATAAAGCTAAAATAAAAATAATATAAATGGCTTTTCGGCCACCAATATTATAGATCTCCATACAATCTGTATGTTATATGAAAAGCTATTATCTGTACCTCCAAAAAATTGCACAAAATCTCTGTACACAAAAAAATTACAATCTTGTAGAGTTGTACACTTAAAATATCATCAATAGAATTGCTAATATGGAAACTACAAAATAATAAATTGATTAGAATTTTAGTATTATACATATGGTTATGTATGAACGAAAATGTCTTTATTATTAAACCAGTTGTGGCTTTCTAATATAATAATTTTTGAATAAGAGAGAAAAATTACAAAGTAAACAGTGGTAGAGTCTTGCATGAATGGGCCGGCTCGACCGACCATATACCACGACCTCGGAATATTGGCGTGAAGTGGTTCGTGCCGCATTTCGTTGGGTGAGTGCCCGATTCCCTTACCACTTGGATGGGATGGGAAATCTCCCCTCCCACTCAGGACGGCAACGCACCACGGTGTACTTGCTCATTTGCCCTCATAAAAAAAATATTCATGAAAAATTTAATCAAACATTGAAAGGTGGATGAAAATCTGTTGAGTAGTGTCAAATCTCAGTTTTGCCCTTGGGATTAAATAAAATAACCAACGAACAATTTTGTACATCTACTCATGTGTATTTTTAAATTAAGTATTGTTTTTTTTTTCTTAATTTAATATTAATCAATATTAAGGAATAATTAGAGCCCTATATTTTTACATCACCCTACCTATCAGCCACCCTTAATATCATGCAGCACTAAGTTCGCCAAGCCAACAATTTACATAATATACTAAATTCTCACTCTCAACTCATACATATTTGCATTTGCGCTTTGTCATGATAAAACGGCCAAAGCTAATAAGGCAACAAGCCACAACAATGTCAATGGCTACATCAGCAATAAGTCTTCTAAGAAACTATTAGAGGATTTGCTTGACAAAGCCTATCATTACCATTATATATATATACATATATATAGCATAAAGCGATTTCGCTGCTGTAGTATGTTTGCATAATATACCTTTTTAAAGTATTCAACATATTATAAGGCAGTTTTCAATAATTAACACAAATAATACAAAAGGAGGTTTTGATTTGTAAAATTTACATGCATTTAGTAGAGCAACAGCTGAGTAGTCAAAAAAAAAAATTTTTTTCATTTATAGTCAGATAAAATTAGCCAGCATTTTTAAATAGGATCATTTGTTGAATTGATCATTGTTATTTTAAAATTAATGTTTACAATCGTACTAGTTCAGTTACACCTAATATTATGTCTTTGGTCAAACAATGATCCAATATGATTCTGTTAGGAAATTATGTTTAGTATATGTGTATATTTCAGTAATATTTTATCAATATCTATATAATTTTCCAATATCCAAACATACATTTCACTTTATATTTCTCCTGTGATGTCTACACATTAACTTGATATATTAAATAACACCTAAATGTTAAGCTAAAGAGACACAATCATCTGCAAATGCTTACATTTACATATGATTGTGTGATACTAGTATTCCATAAGCTCAACTTTATCACATTACTCAACTGTTGAATAATATATGGAGCAAACAAATTGGCATGTCTCAGATGAAGTCCAAGTTAAAATAAGTTCACCAAGACTGCAAAATACATTCACAATATTATGTGGAACTTATACAACACATTTTCAAATCAAAATGAAATTAATTGCTTGAAAATATAGAAGCAGTATTACCTAGTATGGTCAAATCAAACATTTGATTCCATGAAATAGATTTAATATGTATTTGCCCATAAGACTCCTTTCAATTGCAAGGTGTTTTTTATGTTGATCCTATAATGACCAATTACTCATTACAAAAGCATATAAAATCGCAAAAGTTTCATTGAATGTAAATTATTTTATCCTTACCCAATGTGGTGCATTTTCTTCATCGTTTTCCAGCGGTTTATTAGCAATATCGTTACTTATTTTTTTTCCTTGTCTACTCTGAACCACTATTTGGGCCACCTTCAGGGTCACTACTTTTGTAAACTTATGGTACTGATGGTACCTTTCTTGTAAATCTAAATTTGAGGATGCCATTTCTTATCATTTAGTGATTTAATGCCAAAAACACAGCAATTTCATGTTATTCCATTTATTTACGCAGCAAAAAGGCTAACCACTTATTTTCCAACTGATTAGGTATTAGATATTCAAACTTATTTAGGATTTATGATAAAAAATTTCAAGTGAAAAATGTACTTTTTCTCTGTTTATTTATATTGAGCAAATAATATATATTAGTAAAAAATAGACCTAGTAGGTAGGTACATAACCACCAATCCGAACCACAAAAAATAAACTTTCAAACGTTGAACAAAAGTCAGTCTGAACCATGGACTACACATGAAATAGAACAAACACGTCATTCATGCCTCTATTTTAGTTGCACCAAAGAGTAGTATGTCTTTGGTCAAACTGATATCCGACATGAATCTATTTGGAATTCATAAAACATTATTATGCAGTTTATCATGTGCCTTTAGGTTTGGGTAATATTATAATCAAGCTTATATTTTTCCTATTATAATTATAGCAGCTATTCTTTCTAACATGCCATTGTGGTAATGCCAAAGTTTTCGTTTCTGACTAACGTAATCCAATAAAATAAATTGTTGTAGTAAACTGCCTCTATGTTAAATCTAAAGCTAAGCATTGATGAAAACCATATTATTATATATCCAGCAGTTTTACGTTATGTAAGTAAAACATACACATTGTCAGCAAGCCAGCGTGTATGAACTTCCATTACGGTCAAGCAAGCGTACTATGCCTACATAGTTTTAAGAGACTACATGACTACAGTATGATAAATCGATAAAACTATGGTCTAAAAACTTCATACGTAGAATAAAAATACTTCGTAGACAATTTCTGTACTAAGGGTTAGCGAGCCTATGATCAATTGGGTCACCTGGCTAAATTAAATAAGAAGTAGTGAATGACCAACGCGACAGGGCCCTCCAGGGCTGTGCACGTTAGCGCGCCGTGGGTCGGTGCTTCGGTGATTAACTGAGTCGAATAAAACGTGAAGAGACGGCGAGATGCCACCATTGCGCATCCGACCTGGACAGCACACGCTGGAGGTCTGCCCGGCCTGGGCGGCCGAGCGCCGAGTCCTGGTCGACGGGATCGGGTGAGACTTGTCCCCACCGGCGTTGATCGCGGCAATGTTGGCGAGAGAGGAGGAGTTGAGGGTCGTGCTCTCCTTCCGCGAAGCAGTCATGCTCCAGAAGGAGGCCGCCAAGCGAGATCGGGTGAGAGCCGATCCCGCTCGAAGGCGGCGGCGGCGAGCTCAGTGATCACCGCCGCCGTCGGGCCGCAAGGGCGCGCACCCCGCGGGTGGCCCCTGGTCGCGACCCGGGTTGGATGACCCCCCGGTGCGGCCGGGGAGGGTCGTCGGGGGCGCCACCGGCCGCGCGCCTCTTTACAGCGTGCGGTTGGAGCTGCCCCGCCCGGGGGAGCCTCACCGAGGTTCCCCGAGGATAAGCACCCCCTCGTGACAGGGTGGTGGGGGACGGCAGGGTGGACCAGAAGGCTGAAGCACTCTCCTGGGCCACCCCAACGCCGGCGGAAGGCCGCCGCGAGGTTTTAGGGGGTAACCCTAGGATCGGATTGCAGTTTACGATTTTGGGAGTCCCACACTACCCCCTGCCGTACCCAGGCGGGGAGTGTGCATTTCCTCGCGTAAAAAAAAAAGACACAAAAGTAGGAAATAATTTTTATATTATATATTTTATAGATCTGAAGGTACATGAAAAAAAATCCTTTTTAATAAAACAACATTTATTACACAGTCCCATCAAAAGTGGCAATTCGCCGTGAATATTATATTTTTATTAGGTACCCAACCAAATAATTATTTATCAAGAGATATGTTTTATACCTCTCACATTCAGAGTCTCAAGCAACTAGTAGTTGTTTAATATATATACGATAATTGTAGTATTTATCAGTACATACATAAAAGCAATATATTCTAAATACTATCATTACATTTTTTTTAATCTACTGCTTTCCTTTATGACATGTTCAGCTCTTGATATCTTTTAGGGAGGTGGCAAGCCGAGAGTTTTCCTGACGAGTTGTTCTGCTATTTTATTGAACTGCTGCCGATCTTCCCTCCACATTTTAGCTGCGTCCACATTAGCACCACTTTCATCGTTGGGTTCTGAAAGTTACACATAATTACAATATACAAAATTGAATTTATTTAATTACAGTCGACTCTTGTTAATTCAAACCTCTCGATAATTCAAAGATATCACGAGTTCCCTACAAAATCTCTTTATATTTCGAACTAAATCAATACATTTTTAAACTCTTGGTAATTCGTACGAAAATATCATTGCTATATAACAAAACGACGCGTTAATTCGAACTTATCGGCGTCCAACACTCGACAATACGAAGTTGCAGAGAGAAAGATTGTAAGTATGTACATACATTTTGCGACAAGATCAAACTTGTATTAACTTGTTTGTTATTTGAGCCTTTGTTTAGGCTATGAGTACAGTGTTTGACTAATGGTACTGTTACACATGCTTTTTATTAGTACGAAAGCATGCCATTACCAAGCAAGTGCTCAATAGTAGCATGTTGATACATTGCTAATAATGAGCATGTTAATGTGAAAATCGACAGCCATGCTAATATCGACCATGTATATTCTAATTCAAGAAGTAGTGGGTTCAAATCCCGACACTGGCACATACCAATGACTTTTCGAAATTCTTTTCGGAAGTTATGGTATTTTCGGAAGGTAAACCAGTATTACAGAGTTCTTTCAAAATAATAATTAATTAACATTATGAATACGTAAGTGTATGTACACGAATGTACCTCTAAAGTTCTGTCATTGTTATAGAATAGCAGTTAATAAATAAGAATTGATCAACACTTAATAATTCGAAGTTTTCTTTAATTTCTCTCACAAATTTCGAACTATTTAATATTTCGAACACTCGATAATTCGTAATATTTTAAGTCCCTCGAGTTTCGAATTAACGAGAGTCGACTGTACCTATTTGTTACTAGTTCTTGCCCGCAGTTGCGCACGCGTTTATTTTTTTCTAATGACATTTTAGGCCTCAAAATCAAACAATTCATATCATTATTAGTCTATTGAAATGTTACAATTTATGGGCCGAATATTGCAGTTCTTAGAGGATGCAATTTTATTACTGGGTCATTTTTTCAATAAAAGCTTAACCCCAAGTTTTTGGGGTTGCCATGTTTTCCGCGATATCTACGTTTATACATTTTACAAATGAAAAATACCTCAGAGCAATCTTGTAGATGGTCATTTGACAAATGTTAACTGTCTGAGGTAATTACATAGGTACATAAACTCACGCCTGTATCCCATAGGGGTGCCTACCCCCATGGGAGACTTTAGCTATCCTCAAGCGGTCATCCTGACACATTTCTTTCGCCTCATACACAGTCATATATCTCATCACGCATTCACATCAGTTTCGGTTATTGCGCATTTTGTATTTTTTAAGGTTTATAGTTTTACTTAGGATAAAAAGTTACAATACTGAAGGCTTTATATGGATCGCAAAATTTTCTATATTTTATTTTATTTTTTCATGTGGACATCAATGTGTTTGTGTATGACATCTTGTGTACCTTGTTGGTAGAAAAAGATGTGAAGTTATTATACAGATGCTTACCTGCCAACATACTGACAACGGATAACAATATTTTCTCAACACTTTGCACTGGCGACCACCTTTCTGAACTGCTCTCATAGCCCATGGGATCATCTCCCGGAGCATGTAGTATTGATATACAGACTCGACCATCAGCATAAACTAAAATTTAAATAAACAAGAAGACAAATGGGTAACTAAATCTACAAAAGTTAAATACTACTAAGAGTTCGATTGTAGAATGATGATGTAAATGAGCAGGTTGGATAGGCTCTATGGATCAATGGTACTATTTCATACATAGATATAAGAATAATAGACCGGTAATAGTGACCCAAACAACAAGACCAAAAATGGGTTGTTGATGTGTGAGTGACTTAACAATGTGTTCGTAAAAGGCGCTTTAAAGTGTCAACACACACAAGTGTCAACGTCACAAGTTTACGTACGTTAGGTAGTTTTACATTAATGTTCATGTGATGAAATGTAAATAACCTAAAAATCTAATATACGCGGTTGCGCTGTCAGTGATGAATATTAGTTTTACCATAACATTTTTCCTTACATGTGCCATCTATTATAGTTTATGCTAAATTTATGATTCATGTTTTTATCGCGCAGAGACAAATAGAAGATTAACTTACTATTTGGGTGAAACATTTCACAAATAAACTGCATTTTTGGTGGACTCAATGGATAATCAGGTGGAAACACCAACTTTGCAGGAAAAATTCCCCCTTCGAAACATGTCCCTTCTGGCCCACTGGAATTAAATGATGAAGTAATTTATAACATATTCTTTATATCACAAAATACATCATAAAAACATAGTGATATAAATACATAGTTTTATAAAACATTAACTCTCAACCACCTAGAATGTGTCTAGTCTCAGACTTGGGCAAATTTATAATCGTAAATATTTTTGCAACAGTGTTGTGTAAATTTATTTGTCCCTGTATATTTTTTCCCTATCCACCACTGCCTCGACGCAGTCCTAAGTGTCCACGCTTGTTTCTGGTAAGTAAAATACTGACGACGGAATTCTGGTCTCTGAGTGACGCCAGAAAAATACAGACATTTAACGTGATGCAAATAACGCTATTCGACGTATTCTCCACAGTGACAAGGAATCAAATCTATCACCAATTCCAGCCACTGGTATTGGTTTTTAAGGGATATGGGCAAACTGGCAACCTTCACCTGATGGTAAGCAACTATCGCCACCCAAGGACACCTGTAACACAGATAGTGTTGCGGTTGCGATGCCTGCATTTAAGGGAGTGGGATTGGAAGAGAAGGGGGGCCTCACTGAACGGAACGCGACATGTGCCAGTTTACGTGGATATTTTGAGAGATAGTGGTATTTCACCAGCCTATTCATGCAACGAGCTGCATGGCTATACCACTAGAAACGTGGAGTTACCACTCTAAACGTAGCTTTACCTGTGTAAAGTACAGGTGCCTGCCATAAAAAAAGTTTAGCAATGTAGTAAGAACTGTTTTACTAGCGACTCTCGAAAAAAAAACGCGATACAAAGTGAATGTGTTTCTAATACAAAGTTCCTATTGGCCTGCAATACTCAAATAAATAATGTTTTCACTGTTGTGAAATAAATATTTTTATTTCTTAAAAAGTTGCTACCTGCCAGTGAAAATCCTGTCAAAATCAGTCTGGCCATTTCAGATATATATCTCAGAACAAAGAGACAAACAGACAGACAAAAATAGTAAAAAATTCATATGAATATATTTGAAAGCAGTTATTTCAATATTACAAACAGACACTTCAATTGAATGTATATGAATAGATTACATATTTTTTTCTAAAACCAATTTCTCATTCAGTAACGTTTGTTTCATTTTATCCTGAGCTGATGGAGCAATTAAAATGAATTTTTCTAAAGGTGTTCAAGAGGATTTGTTAGATAGTTTATAGTTTTCAGATACAGCGTTAACTGTGCTGGATCTCATTTTCCAATTATATTAGTTTATAAGTAAAATAAGACTGAGAATTATTTTTAAATAACTTACGAGAATTATATTATCTATTATTTGTATATTTTACATATTATGTTATTTTATTATTTGTTGTTTATATATTTTTAAGCTAACTTTTAATCAAGAAATTACACTTACATCAAAGTTTTGCAAACTTAAACAATTTCGTGCTGGGGTTTACAGACATACGTAAGGTGGTAGCATGACAATAACATGAGCTAGGCGGTAAGTGTTAAATTAAAATTAGTTATCAACATATCTGCTTGAAGATGTACCTATGTGGAACAAAAAAAAAGCTGGCACAATTGGCTCGTGAAATACTGATGAGATGTCTTTAAATTTATTCTTCACTTACGTGATTAGAGCCTCCCATTCAAAAAAGTTTTCCTCATTTATCGGACCAGCAATTATACCTTCCGGAGGATTAAGTGTTAACTCTGAAATTAAAGAATAACAATTAATAAAAATACTGTGGTATAAAGAAAATGAAATTATAAAAAAATATTGAGTATACATACATAAAAAACTAATTATCTTGATTATAGAATTGAATATTCAGACCGATTTTGAATATATAAATTAAAAAGAAAATTTAATAATATGAAGTACATGAATCCCAGAGTGTATGTTTATAATAACATACATTTTATAGATATTTTCTATGAGTATTGATATAGAACCATATTTGTGAAGCATGTTGCAAAAAAATGGATGTACTGCAGAATGAGGTTGGCTTGGGGCTCCTCCTCAGGCATCCGATAAAATATTAATGTATTTCATTAGTGACTCAGGTATTATAAATATGATGACTATATAAATTTACACCACAGGCAAGGTTCTAGTAAAGTGTTACATCAGGTCTTAAACTAATAAAATTATTAAACAAAAGAAAAGTAAGAATGATTTTAATATTTAAGTTTGTGGAATGTGAAATATTTATAAGTGATGATTTAAATCTGGAATTTTATTCATAATCATGTGTTAGTAACCTTAAATAAGGTTAGTAGTTTTTTCATGTAATGTATTTGCGTCCCAATAAAATCTCTGAAATAAAATCCTGTTGCAGAATTTAAACATTATTATTTCCTTACGTTTATATTCAGCCATTAACCGGCGGAGTGCTGATCCAGCCATAATTTATGTACTAGATTTAATACAGGTTCCAATGTTAGTTTCGCGCAGATTTACGCCAATTAGCCAGGCACGTACCAAAACAGGCAAATACGATAAATTATGATATTTAAGCTAAATAGAAATGGTACAACAGCTGTAACCAGATCGAAGCAGTCTATAAGGCTTATTCCACATCAGCACATTGCTGCACAACGTTCACGCTTACGCAGCACATACATTCACAAAGTCAGAAATTTTTACCTACCAAAAATAGATAAAAGTAAACTTAAAACCTACGAACATTTAGATATGTACCTACAAGGCTACATTAATTACGTACCTACGTACGTAAGTACAACAACAAAGTGAATGTCAAAAAGTAGTAATTTTTTTGATAATCCACACTCGAATTGACTATTAGCCACTATAGTTAATTGCTAGCATTATAAGTTGATATATATTTAAAAATCATCTCTGGAATCTTAAATTGGGTTTTTTATAACTTTGTTATATTATTATACAATCAAATCTAAAATTGTAAAGTCTTATATATATATTACAAGGTGGTTGAAAATCATCTGAATCAAATTTAAAGGTTTGTTGATTAATGAAAGGGATGTTCTGTATTGTTAGAAAAGTTACTTTGAAGTACTTTTGAGGAACACCATCTCACTAATGAATCCGTGAACATTCTACCTCGTACTCTCACAAAATGATGCAGTTAAGGAAATTACAGATGATTAAATAGTGAATGCAATTAAATGTATCATTGTTTATTGTAATAGAAAAGCTCTCAAACTTTCTTTCTCGATCTTTTAAAACCATAGTGCACAAATTACGTTCACGTGGCGGGCGCGTCGCATAACCAGTTCATTAATGATTCAAGTGATATTATTTGTTATATCTACTCTGTGCTTATTTTATTAGTCTGTGGATTTAGTAATTTGATGGCGGCAGGTTTAAAACGAAAGTAATTTGTGATTTAAATTGTTATGTAATATTATGCCAGCTGTAACAATAATTTAATTAAGAAATCGCATAGCTTGTTTAAGAAATATCCTTAAACAACTAAATGGAACAAAAAGGTGACAGCATAAATACGAATAGAGACGTGCTAGTAAATTCTGTCGTCACAGGAAATCATACACAAGTAAGTTGTAAAAATGTTTTTATTTTAGTGAAAAAGTATTTTTTACGGCTGTTGCTAGTCGTCCAGCTAACCGGATGAATAAATTTAATTATTCGTCCGATTGTCGGATGAATAAAATAATTTAATCGTCCGACAAAATCAAATTATTATTTTTTCATTATTATTATTTATTCTCCTACCGATACTAACACCGAAATCGGTGTTATTGGTACCTTTAGGTCTCCCTTTTCTTTTAATCGCAGGTTGAACGACAATGTTGGACAATATCTCGATGAATTAAGAAACCTATACTATGTTATTTATCGCTGAGATGTCGTCAAAAATTAAAAAAAAAACCTAACTAACCTAACTTTTTTTTGGAAAAATTTAATACATAGGATTATTTAGTCAACCGTTTACCGGACGATTAATTTATTTTATTCGTCCGATAATCGTACGAATGATTAATTTTATTCATCCGATTACTGGACGACTAGACACTTTGATTTTTTACAGCGTTTACAATTAAGTGGAAAAATATCACTTTTTTACTATGTTACACATGAATTATATACACAAACCACCCCGTTGACGTTCTCTATCTATTTTAAAAAGCGCTTCAAAATCCGAAGCTTAGTTTCAAAGCAGTAAATCATATTTCACTGTCTGTCCCATTAAATCTGCTTACATCTTTGAAACTACGCAACCGATTTTGATGCGGTTTTTTGTAGGTGTAGATTTTGGTTAAGTGCTTATAGTAAGAATGTGAACGATTAGCGATCTTAACATATTTAAAAATTTTAATACGGTTTTTCAGTTTCCAATAGCGTGGGATGATCAATCCGTGGCAAAATTTATCTGTAGACTGTGCATGAAAACTTTTTATAATGCGAACGCATTGCAAAATCACAAGAATACACAACACGACCAGGACATGACGGGTAGTGAGGAGGACCATCAGTTCGTTACAGCACCACAGAATATTGAGGTACATACGTAACTAACCATTTCTTTCATTCCTATCGGTGTAGAGAAAATAAATTACAAAATTCTTTTGGAAGCTCGAGAAATGAGTTTTCGAAGTTAGGTTTATATTCCTCTCAACTTCACTAAAATCAAAAGAGAGACAAAGAGAGGAGAAGCAAAAGCCCTGAAAATCGTATTGCTTTATTTGCATTAAATTTTAGTTCTTCTTTATGCAATGTTTAAAGTCTTTATACTTGATTTTCAATCAATGATTTCTCCTTTCCAGAATACTATAGGTCTATGTGGTTTTAAATTTATACCCCTAGAATCTGGCGAAAGAGATCCTAGGACTGTTCATGATGGTCTCACGACGCGCACCTTTATGCAGGACACCAGCTATCTGATTGTCACTATAGAAGACGCGAATGCGGCCGGCAATGCCCTGAGACGGTCGCGTTTAGATGGAGTTATAAAAAAAACACAAATGAAACCAAAACAGACCATTGATTTGAGGTTAGAAATAATCTATTCGTATGTATAATGGAGTTTTGATCAATCTTCATTATCCTGTCCGTTTAAATAAAAAAAATTAAAGTCCTATTAAATAACATAGCACATAAAACTTCACGCCTTTTCTACCCGAAGGTGAAGGCAGCGGCTGTTAAGCCTCGTCTCGCCGTTATGTTTATGTCCTTATGTCCCAAATGGAAAAGGTGGGCGAAGGTGGGTGGTTATGAATGTGATTTGCGAAAATCTGAGAAATACATATTTAAATAGTAGGTCATGAAAGGGAGTGAGTTGGTTCTGTGTTTAATCAAAAATATTTTTAAACGCTGTTGCTTTACTTTTACTATGTTAATTGTTACTACTTCATTGACATTTACAGTATTTAGAAACAAATGTCTTTATTTCAACCAGGATTTTATAGGATGGTTGACTAACCATAAGTGCTAGCTAATTAATTTGATCAATAATTAAATTAAAGACAGATTAACGCAATACATAAAAATTATAATATGCAGTAATTGCAAAATATATAAGTAAAAAGAATAAAATTGTCTCGGTGGCACAAAGGTCGAGCTCCCGCCGGAAGTCGTGGGTTCGATTCCAGGCATCAATGACTTCTCGGAATTCTTTTCGGAAGTTATCGATGACTGACAACTTTGTGCTGGGTCTACGGCAATAGGTACGCCACCTATTCCATTTGGGACGTACAGTGACGGCGAGTCGAGGCTTTAGCAGCCGCTGCATTCACGTGCGAATAGAAAAAGGTGTGAAGTTATGTTATGTTGTGTTGTACCTAAGTATTGATTTGTTAGTTAGATTTTATGAACGTTTTTTATTATTTTCGTTAAATTGTATTTGTAAACAGGGGCCCGTTTACGTGCACCTTCCCATCGACTCTACACCCTGACCTTCAATGCCGTCAGATATTCTTCAACTGTTGCGATTACTCGCGACATTACCGCGAGGAGCATACGAAAAGGCGCAAAGCCGCGTTGCGCTGTCAAGTGTGCGAGAAACGCTTGGACAGCGACACATATACAAGCGATACAATAACAGCTCAACCTCCCCAGACATTTTCCTTTTCCTGTCGACTCTGCAGTCAAACATTTCTGAACAGTATTGACTATGACGAACACAATCGTATTGTACACGCAAAAATGAAACCACACCAGTGTTCCATATGTGCTAAACGCTTCACTCAACAAGGTGGGCTTCAACAGCACATGAGAATGCATACCGGCATAAGACCATTCGTATGCACCTTCTGCCCCAAAGCTTTTACCCAAAAAGCTGGATTGGATCAACATCTTCGCACTCATACCAAAGTTAAGCCGTTCAAATGTGTTATATGCAACAAGTGCTTCTCACAATCGGTACATCTACGTCAGCATATGCGTACACATACGAATATACAGCCGTTTGAATGCAGTTTATGTGGTAGAAGATTCAAGCAGAGCAGCCATTTGAATTTCCATATGAGATCGCACGGCGCTGAAGGGTCTATAGGTGTGGACAATCTGCCGCAAGACGCACCGCTGGATCACATGGAGTTCCTCAATTTGACGAATCTCCAGCAGGTGCAGGACGGCGAGACCTTGTACTATGCAGCTGAACTCGCCAGCGGTCCGATTGGACACGAAAATCCATTTTGTTATCAACAGCAGGTCGTAACACCCGAAGATATACTTTCATTGTAATAATGGATTGTTTGTCTGATTGAGAAATAAACTAGTTTTAAGCACATGGGTTTTTCTTACCTTTCAGTTAGCTACAGATAAAAAAAATACCATATCGCGCATTATCATGCAAAGTAAAATAGTAATAATAATAATAAATCTTGGACACAATACACGCAGCGCTCTCTAGTTCCAAGCTAAGCAATTAAATGCTTGTGTTATGGATACTAGATAACGGATATTAATACATAAATACTTTTCTTTTGTAAATTATACATACATAAAATACATAGAAAAAACGTTTGTATATACAATTTCAGCTCAAGCGGTTGTACATGTATTATCTACTTCAAAATTGAGTTCAAAGATTTCACCTGAGCATACATACCTATTACCTACATACAAGTGCAAGTTAATTGAAAGCTTTTAAGATTTGGTCCAGTGGTCGAGCACTCGGCTGCTTCAAGAGGTCGCGGGTTCGAATTGTGGCTTACCTAGTTGATTTTTCGAAATTAATTTCGAAAATTATGTGTGATAAATATCGATGACTGCAAACTTTGTGCCCGGTATGGTAATAGGTTCGCCAGTCGCCACCTTATTCCATTTGGTACGTAAATATAACCGAGGGTCGAGGCCTAATAACCACTGCCTACACCTTCGGGTAGAAAAAGGCGCGAAGTTATGTATGTATGTAAAAATGATTGGATAGTTTCGGAGACATTCTTTTTTCAAAATAAGAATCTGTACTTAGTACCTATAATTGAATTATCAAAAAAAAAGTGAAATACTTTATGGTTATACAGATACAGCTCAGCGTGTGGCCGTGGATTTGCTCTCCGCGCTGGTTACATTTCGGTCTCTTGTATATTTTCTTAGAGCCGCGTATGGTGGGCACCGCACCAGAGATAACAAAGGGTTGGCTGCATCCTGAATGTTTTAGATGACACATAACTCCCATAATAGTGTTGTTATGAAATAAAATTGGAATTATATTCCATTTCATAATTGGAATTCTGTTATAACAATTCTGTTGAACTTTAATTTGATGATATACGATTGTTTTTTGATGAGATTTGATCATTGATATTTGCAATTTGCCTAGTGCTTGGTAAAATGGTTTTATTTTGTAAATGTTGCTCTTTTGTAACACTTTATTATATTTTATATACTAATGTAGTCTTGGTGGCATAGCGGCCGCCTCTGATTCAGAAGTCGTGGGTTAAATTTTACGCTCACACCAATGATTTCTTAAAATTATTTTCGGAAGTTATGTGTGATAATTATCGAAGACTCACAACTTTCGGCGCCTATCCAATTTAGGTCGTAACGTGAAGGCGAGAAATAATAAGGCGTGAAATTACGTTCTGCACTCATAATAAAATTATAACAGGCACATGACTGAACGTTGGACATAACTGAGTAAAACTAATGTGGGGGAAGCAATGGAAGCCATAACAGAAGTTTTTAGAATTTATTAGTCTTTTAAGTCTTTATACTTGCATCAGGTAAAAAATAGTGACTTTTAGTCACTAAAAGTCTTGACTTGCTAACGTAGTACAACACCCTATGATCTCTTTTGTTTTTTTTTGTTGTCTATAGTTTGCAGAATATGCCAACGTTCGCACTTCAACGTCCGACCCGAGCTTATCTTTTGCCAGACATGTAAAAAAAACTTCTTTTTTAGTGCGTGTTGGATTGGGATACCAATTAGTAAGTTTTTTAACCCCGCACAAGACACATATGGCGGTTGCGCCAACCGTAATTTACATTTGTTTACATCCGACATGCGCGTCCGAGGGTTCCTCACGCAAGGGTTGAGTCCAAATGTGTATCTAATATCTATAGATGCGGTTACTATTGTATTTAAAAAAAAACTACTTCTATTTTTGTTTGTCCGCTTTATAACATTACTGAAAGCCGCACTCGCAGCTCGCTCTACCTACATTTTTTACATTTTACAATCAATGGTGGTCTGATGGTCCAGTGGTCGAGGACCACGATTCTGAATCAAGAGGCCGCGTATTCGAATCCTGGCTCAGACCAATGTCTTTTCGAAATTATTTTCGAAAGTTATGTATAATAAATATTGATGACTGAAAAATTTGTGCCCGGTATGACAACAGTTACGCCACCTATTCCATTTCGGACGTAAACCACACCTTACATACAAACATAACTTCACGCCATTGTTACCCGAAGGTGTAGGCAGCGGCTGTTAAGCCTCGTCTCGCCGTCAACAATCACAAATTTTCAGAAATATAGTGGACTTATTATAATAAATAACACTCTAGCTGGAACTTACATACTTACGTTGTTTGTGCAAAATATTAGGGTGTAAATAAAATACCCATTAAACGGTGTTGGTAATATGTGAAAAATGAGAAAACTAATAAAAATCATCCCGGACGTCAGTCTGTACGAGATCAGAATGGCTCTCAAGCAGCTAAAGAACGGAAAGGCGACGATGGAATTACTACCGAACTTCTGAAGGCGGGTGGTACACCGATCCTTAAGGCCCTTCAGAAACTTTTTAATTCTGTCGTGCTCGGGGGCGACGTTCCAGAGGCGTGGACCAGAAGCGTGGTAGTGCTATTTTTCAAAAAGGGTGATACAACCCGCTTGAAAAATTATAGACCCATCTCGCTTTTGAGCCATGTCTATAAGCTGTTCTCGAGGGTCATTACAAATCGACTCTCGTACAGGCTTGACGACTTCCAGTCTCCCGAACAAGCCGGTTTCCGGAAAGGCTTTAGTGCCATAGACTACATACACACTGCGCCAAATTATACAAAAGACCGAGGAGTATAATCAGCCTTTGTGCCTGGCGTTTGTGGACTATGAGAAAGCCTTTGATTGTCGTCGAAACTTGGGCAGTGCTGCAGTCCCTCCAGAGATGCCAAATTGACTACCGGTATATCGAACTGCTGCAGTGTTTGTATAGAAACGCCACTATGTCAGTTCGATTGGGTCTGAGAGTACGAATCCCATTCCATTGCAGAAAGGTGTCAGACAAGGGGACGTAATTTCCCCGAAGCTGTTCACCGCTGAATTTATCTAGTTATACTTACATAAATTTTAAATTTGATGTACCTAGTTACCAACGAAGAGCTAACTTGATAATACCATAACTCATAATTGAGATTTTTTGTCCTGTTTTCAAATCTGGGCTACAGAGATTCAATACAATGTAAGAGGATAGAATTATGCATAACATTGTTAGCATAAAAATAATAATTGCTTTTGTCTGTAGTAATATCGTATACCTAAGTAATTTTTAAATACATCTCTCATATCTTTTTTTCCACCTACTACTAAGTGTAGTACTACAAATAAGTAAATACTACAAGTTAGATAATTTATCTATCACAATCAACAATACTTTGCAATGAGAACATTGTCTTTAGTTTCAAGCCAATCAATTCTTCTTGTGCGGCGGGAACACAGCACATTACGATGAACTGAATTCCCCTAGCGGCCTTTCAAGTCGCCGTCAGTATATGGCAATGTTTACACTGGCCGACAGTTAATGGATCCCGTTGTATGCATGAATGTATGATATTAGTCCGTCTAATATTACTTTTGTAGGTACAAAAGTCATGACCCGTTTACAACCGTGATATTATATTTCCAACTGCCAATTCACTTTATATTTCAATGCTTTATGTTATTGGGATATGTACGTGAAAAATTAACTGTTTAATTTCTCGCATATGTTTTTCTGTAGCCTGGTTCTTCTCATGATATACACGCAATTGGATCGGTACGTACATACATACATAACTTCACGCCTTTGTTACCCGAAGGTGTAGGCAACGGCTGCTAAGCCTCGTCTAGCCGTTATGTTTAAGTCCCAAATGGAATAGGTGGCAAACCTATTGCCATACTGGGCACAAAGTTTTCAGTCATCGATATTTATCACACATAACTTCCGAAAATAATGTCGAAAGTCATTGGTGTGAGCCAGTGTCAGGATTCAAAGTTTCTTGCTGTTGTCCTCTGATTTTGACGAAATAAACTCTAACTCCTGGGCCAAGATAAGATATGTTTTTTATAAGTTCACGCATTTTTCTACCGAAAAGTGTACGTAAGTGTAAAGCAGTTTTTAAGCCAATCGCCAAATTCTTATGTGTCAAATGGAAGAAGTGGCCGATCCTATTGTCATACACCGGGCGAAATGTTATTACTTATTGAAATTTATCACGCATAGTTTCCGAAAAGAATTCCGCGAAGTCATTGACGTGATTCCATCCCAAGACTTCTGGATTCAGAAGCGGGGTGCTCGAGGTCAACCGGAAAAATGCATTCAGCTGTTATGGAGAAGAAAGAAATCTTTCGTGAAGAGTTCCTCCACCTGAAAGAAATAAAAATTGCTATACACAGCCAGTCTACATGTCTCGGTGGTCCAGTGGTCGAACACCCCGATTCTGAATTTAAAGGTCGCGTGATCGAATCCTGGCTCACACCAATGACTTTTCGAAATTAATTTCGAAAATTATGTGAGAGATATCGATGACTAAAAACTTTGTGCCCGGTATGGCAATAGGTTTACCACCTATTTCATTTGGGACGTAAACATAACGGCTAGCCGAGGCTTAGCAGCCGTTGCCTACACCTTCGGGTAACAAAGGCGTGAAGTTATGTAATGTTACGCAGCCAGTTGGTATATTAGTTTGGAGCACTTTAAATTATCTTATTTCAATGTAAGAATTTGTGAATTTCCTTCAACCGTTCGCCAAAGATTGATAGTTTTAATTAAATCTGGTTGCACAAATATGTAAAGCTCGTCTGGATAAATGATTAATGGATAAATTATCGTAAAGTAATTGTTGGCGATTTATTGTTTTTTTTTTCATTATTACTAAATATTTTTATTGTAACTTTACGTTTTTCTCTCTGAAGATGTAGGCTGTGCCGTGTGCTGGCTCGGCTCGGCCAATTTTTACGTGACATATAGAAAAGTGGTAGAACCTACTCCATTTGCCAATCATAGGGGTTTTTTTATGGGATAGGAGGGCTGGATGCTCGTTTGAGCATGCGTGCCACCTGATGGTAAGTGACCAGCGCCGCCCATGGACACCCACACTATATGTGTATAGTGTTACAGTTGCGTTGCCGACCTTTAAGGGAGTAGGATGGGAATAAATGGGGTAGGGAGGTGGCTCTCCGCTTCGGGTCCTGTCTCACCGAAACAAACGCTTCATGAGCAACTTTACGTCGATCTTCTGAGAGATCGTGGTATTTCACCGGTCGAGCCGGCCCATTCATGCAGCAAACTGCTTGGCTCTATCACAGTATTTTCAGTCATTGACATATGATTTCTGAAAAAAGAAAGTTCCGAGAATTTTGAACCCGGCTTTTTGATTCAAGCTGCTACGACTTCTAGAAATATCGGCGTGAAGTGGCTCGTGCCGCGTTTCGTTTGGCGAGAGAGGTATTCGGAGGCCGCATCCCCTCTACTCTTCCTTTCCCCTCCAACTTTCTTAAAGGACTGCAACGCGGTGTTCTTGGGCGATGAGTAGCTCACCATCAAGTGACCCACATAATATTTCTCATAAAAATTCAAAGACAATCCTTTAACATGGTCTCATAACAAGTATTTTATATGTAACGCTTAGCTAGCTGTATTCCCCTTGTAATTCTGAATCTATAACGCATCACGATGGAACAGTACCAGCACGTCCAGCTATAGTGTTTGAAGTCTGTTTCATGTAATGTTTGTAAGAAGTACGTAGTAGGTAGTTGGTCGCGCAAATTTGTCTGCTTCGAGCTACGGGCGCGATGACAGACGCAACGCACATGGCCAGGGCGTCATAAAATGTAATTTAGTACCCAAGATTCATGCACATGTCTGCCCCACGTACACCTACTGCCTCATACAGTTCAACTTTCATGTATTGTTCAATAATAACGGATTTATTTTTAGTTCTTTTTTTAGTGCGCACTACGTAGAATTTTTTGTATATTGATATGATAGAGTTAAATACAAGATGAGCACTTCTCCTGTGATTCAGCTCTGGAGTCACACTCACGGTCACTACACTTTTATATGAATTTGTATTACTCTTCCAATTTGAGTAGAAATAGTTTATCGTAAACAATTAGTAGTGATATTAACATGAAAATCTGTTCAATAGTGGCATATTAATATTTAGATACAGTTGGAAAAAAGGCAAAGAAAGCCAAAGTTAACAAGTAAAAATATCTTCATAGGATAAAAACAAATAATTCAACATCATCAGCCTATTCCAGTCCACTGCTGGACATAGGCCTCTGCGAATGTGCGGCACAACATCCGATTCTCTCTCTGCCTTCCGCATCCAGTCTTTTTTTAAATATTATAGCAACAGAAATCAACTATAAAAAATCGTTTTCCAATAAAAATGATAATAACATGATTCTGTCAATAATATCTACTGTTTTAAATGTGTTTATTTGGTGATATGTTATTATCCAATAGTAATGCATCTATTGCTGTATTGTTTAATAGAAATTATTTTGAATGTATATAAATATGTATAAAAATAAAGGACAGTCCACGCCCATGAGGGGAAGCACCGTGATCCGCCCAGCCATGCACATACGGCGAAAGGGGTCCCCTTCGTGCACCATGAGACAAATCACCGTAAAAAGGGCATAACATACGTAGGAAAGGAAAGTTCTACATTTCATCGACTACATGCCTACAGTTTACATATTTTATTTATTCGATAATATCATAATCATTACATACACATAATAGCAATGGCAATAGGTTCGCCACATATTCCATTTGGGACGTAAACATAACGGCGAGACGAGGCTTAACAGCCAACACCTTCGGGTAACAAAGGCGTGAAGTTATGTAATATTATGATTGTTACACTTAATTTCATAAAAATTCTGGCATATGGTCATGTATACCAAGATTTCGAACCCAGCGTCTTAACAAAAGTAGACAAAATTTTGTATAAACAGTTCGAATTTAAAAAAATATAATGTCAGTATCCAACCATCTGAACTTTGAATTGTTTATTTAAGACACTGCAATGTTCAGTCAAAATTAGCCACTATTTATTTAAATAAATTAGCTCAACACAAACCAACAATGTCGCTATCTCTGCTGCTCCAATGTAATGACCGGACAAATTAAATATTATCAAGGTATATTGTACACTTTGTAATTATAAACCCGCCGACATGTCTCGTACGGTAATTGTTTGAAATATGATGCTGTACAATTCTGGGAAACAATTTCATGAACAACTCTATTTGGTGACCAGGTAATTTTGCGTTTCCTATCTTACTTTAGATAGGGCCTATTACCTACGGCCTTACACGTGTAAGGTGTGATGTTACAAAACATTGTATTGATATTATTTGATATGTTCTCAGCGTTAAAAACGATGTTATACTGATAAGGTCGAGAACCCCGCTTTACGAATTTAGAAGTAAGATGATCAATGACTTTAAAGAATTAAAACATAACATAACTTCACGCCTTTTTCTACCCGAAGGTGTATGCAGTGGCTGATAAGCCACGACTCGCCGCTATGTTTACGACCCAAATTAAATATATGGCGAACCTACTGCTATACAACATACATAACTTCACGCCTTTGTTACCCGAAGGTGTAGGGAGCGGCTGTTAATAATAAATAATAATAATAATCATTTATTTCAGGCAACATGGCCCATAAACACATAAAATATACAGTTACAATACATAATTTCAATATAAATATATGTAGATAATATAAAATTCTCGTGTCACAGTTTTCGTTCCCATTAGGGTTCATGATTTCTCGACCTTTTCAATTTCTCGGGTCGCGAGAATTCTCGAGGCTGATTTCTCGGGTTGTCGAGAAATTTACATTTACGAACGTTTTCTCAGATTTTTTGGTTCCAATAACATCAACAATTTAGTGATTTTCCTCTCAAATACAGGTATCAAATTAATTACATTCAAAAACGTATTTTCTTATGAATAAGATTAACTTTTTTTAAATCTACATATACCTCTAAATAAAATTTAAGTCACCGTTTCTAATATTGAAATAACTGCTTCTTACTAC
Organism: Euproctis similis; assembly: GCA_905147225.2. Classification (NCBI taxonomy): domain Eukaryota; kingdom Metazoa; phylum Arthropoda; class Insecta; order Lepidoptera; family Erebidae; genus Euproctis; species Euproctis similis. The sequence continues at coordinate 10,753,053 of LR990107.1, forward strand.
ATTCATATGAATAATATTCAGGGTACACACGCCAAAATATTGTTTTTTACAAATTTTGACTGTCTCTCTGTTTGTTCCGGGTAATCTTTGAAAAGGCTAGACCACTTGTGACTGGATTTTTATTGGCAGGTAGCAAGTGTACTAAGGAATAAAATAGTCTATTTATTGCTTCTGAGGCGAAACAAACTTCTCTCGGTCAGCAAGTATTGAAATAATAAATATTATTCAAACTCATAATAATATGTTGCAAGAATGAACGAAAGCCAACTGACTAAAAGAGTATATGAAGCGAATGTGAGTGGTGGTGGTGTGATGCGATGTGGGTGATCGGGAGACCAAGACGCTACCACGACCAAATAAATGGTCTGTTTAAAAAAGGAAAAATGCGTAGTACCCAAAATTGGCGTGAATGCATGATGAGATGTATGACTGTGGATCGTAGCTTGTGGAAAGCCAAAGTCTCTGCGTACCCCCGTGGGATACAGGCGTGAGTTTATGTATATATTTATAATTATAATGACAGCACCATTTTTGGCCGGTTATTTGAACTTATAAATAAAAGTAGCTTCTTTTAAACTCTAAACAAGAAATTAACATGAAAGAAAACTTCCATGACCTAATTTAATTAAATACAATCACAGCTTAATTTTGATTGGTTATGTAGAAAGAAATTAACTTAAAACTTGTAAGCAAAAATAGCTTCTAATAAACAACAAAAGAAATGACCTGACATAAAACGTTAATATCGCATATTCAGGTATTTATTGAAAAATCATAATTACAGTAATATCATTAAAATTTCTCGAGTTCACGAGCTTGATTTCCCGGGAACAAAGCCCAACGATTTCCCGGGAATTCTCGGGTCGAGTACTCCCGGGAATGAACCCTAGTTCCTATATTCCTCCGAAACGGCTTGACTGATTGTCAAGAAATTTTCTGTGCATATAGGGTAAGTCTGAGAATAGGACAACATCTATTTTTCATCCCCCTAAATCACAAGGGTAGCCCAGCCCTCAATATGTTTTTTAAATTTTTCGATATATACCTGTTTTTTATTTTTTTTATAAAACGGGATACAAAAATACATACAACCCTAAATTTTCAACCCCCTACGATCAACCCCTATTTTTTAAATTTTATTTTTCGTCAAGACAACGTTTGCCGGGTCAGCTAGTATAGATAGAAATACAATACATAATAATTAAATTATTCAGCCGACCTATTTCCGTACACACATGCGTCACCGACTCGGTATACCATGTAAGAGATTCGAGCAATGACCCATGTATGTGCAGTCCAGGCGGCTTGCAATCATGCTCAGAATGCTGTTAGCGCTGCCCCGCACCCTGCGCACCAGGGAAGCACACCTCTTACGCATAGTGGACTGGAAGCAGTCCACGTGTGCGTCAGCGAACATCCCTGACAAGCACCCTGAACGCGTTGTTTTACTGCACACGGAGTGCACTATAAGCCTTACGCGTATACCGAGCCCACAGGCTGCACGTGTAAAAAGATGTGCAGTATGCACGGAACAGCGAGACTAACTACAACTGTATAACGCGCAAACCTACGTGCCAGCATATTCGCGCGAACTGACAGCGCCTTCCGTTCTCTTTCTATGTCCTCATCATCTTTAAGGTAGGGAGTCGGTACATGACCAAGATATTTAAACTTGTAAGTCCTCTTTAATGGCATGCCATATAGGTGTATCGCTGGTACGTTATCTGTTAAGCCTCTTCTCGCCGTTATGTTTACGTTACGAATAGGTGGCGAACCTATTGCCATACACTGGTCACAAAATTGTCAGTCACCGATATTTATCACACATAACTTATGAAATGAATTCCGTGCAATCATTGGTGTGATCGAAATCGATCCCACGACTTCTGAATCAGAAGCGGGGACCTGGACCACCGTGCGGTCTTTAACATTATAATAACTTCACGCCTTTTTCTACCTGAAGGTGTAGGGTGGCGGCTGTTAAAACTGGACTTTATGAAATTTTACTTCCCAAATGTTATCAGTTATCATTCATTCAGTCATTATTTTCAGTAATAATTATTTGTGGTAATTATTCATAACTTAAACATAACGTTTCGGCGAGTGGAAGCTCAACAACCGTTGCCTACACCTTCGGGTAGAAGAAGTTATAATAATATTAATGGTTTCCAACTCCACGTACATCTAACAGAGTTATGTCAAGTGCTGCATCCATAATAGAATTGAGCAACGGGAGCACTCAGTCTTCAGTTAGCTGAGTCTTTGACCATTCCAATTACGCTTTCAAACTATCAGATCTATGAAGCTGCAACTCCTGTCTCCTTCTAACTTTTCCATTAGTATATCATGAAGAATATTATCTATATATATATAAGAGATTTCCACCTATATATTGACTCATCACGATATCTCTGGAACCATAAGGCGTAGCGACTTGAAATTTGGTAGGATTATTCCTTTCGCCGAGTAGAGGTCAGCTATGAACGGATTTTACGAAATTCCACCCACAAGGGGGGTTGCGGGGGTGTTAACAATGGAAAATTCCCATTTTTAACCTATAGCTGCTATCGACTTCAAATTTGTCGAAGATATTGCAGTATTAACATAGCGGGGCAGCAGTTATTACTTTTGATGCGAGACAGAGTTCGCCGGGTCAGCTAGTGATATATAATATCAACCGATCTATTTATTGAATTATTTGATGTAAAACAAATTGTAATTAATGATTTAATACGTTTACGGTGTCCAAAGTTAAGCGTTTAAAAAATTATTTGAAAATATCTAGCTATATCTATATTCTATTTTTTATGGTACCTATAGGAGGGCAAACGAGCAGGCGTGTCAGCTGATGGTAAGTGACCAGCACCGCCTATGGACATCTGCAACACATATAGTGCTACAGTTGCGTTGCCAACCTTTAAGGGAGTAGACTGCAAAAGGATGGTGAAGAGAGGTGGGCCTATCTCACCGAACGAAACGCGGCATGAGCTACTTTACGTTGACCTACTGAGAGGTCGTGGTATTTCACCGGTCGAGCCGGCCCAGCAAGGCAGCGAACTGCTTAACATAAATATGACTAGCTGACCCCGCGAACCGCCATTTTGGATAAATCATTACCATTAACTGGGTTATTGATCTGCTAAATATTTTTGGCAGAGTATGCGATGAAAGACATTTTACGGCTAATTCTCTTAACACACATCGCTCATATTTTGAATAAAACACACAATATTAACTCAACAGTCTCGGTGGCGCAGTGGGCGAGCGCACGGCCTCTGATCCAGAGGTCCGGGGTTCGATTCCAGACACTGGCTCACACCAATGACTTTTCGAAATTGTTTTCGGAAGTTATGTGTGATAAATACCGATGACTGACAAACTTTGTGCCCGGTATGGCAATAGGTTCGCCACCTATTCCATTTGGGACGTAAACATAACGGCGAGACGAGGCTTAACAGCCGCTGCCTACACCTTCGGGTAACAAAAGGCGTGAAGTTATGTTGTATGTGTTATATTAACTCAATAGGTCCGCCAACTATTCCATTTGGGACGCGACGCGAGCTGGCTGGCTTAACAGCCACTGCCTACACCTGTGGGTAGAAAAGACGTGAAGTTGTGTTATGTTATATTATCTTCATAAATTGTAGCCTATGTTGTTATTCTGACGTATGAGTTATGTTATTGTAAAGTTTCATCAAAATACATACAGCAGTATTTACGTGAAAGAGTAACAATCTTCCATACAGCCACACATTCACATATTCATACTTACAAACTTTCAGCTTTAAAATATAAGTAAGTTTTTAATTTGTAGGTATCCTACTTAATATCTAGATTCTAAATAATGACGTTCCATTTGAATAGTGGTCGCAGCATGAATGGGCCGGCTCGACCGGTGAAATACCACGACCTCTCAGAAGACCGACGTAAAGTGGCTCATGCCGCGTTTCGTTCGGTGAGAGAGGTACCCGAAGGCCCACCCCCTTTCCCCATCCTTTCCTATCCCCTAACCCTTAAAGGTTGGCAACGCAACAGTAACACTATGTGTTGCTGCTGTCTATGGGAGGCGTTGGTTGCTTACCATCAGGTGACACGCCTGCTCGTTGGCCCTACTACCCCATAAAAAAATCACTACTATCATTACATAGTATAAAAAGGTCGTTTACCGCTTTCATTCCCTTAAATGCTTAGATCTTTGACTGAACGATTTTTTACGATTTGGATGCTCTTTTTTAATAGATAGAGGGTGTCAACAGGGTGGTTTGTATGCATAATTAATATCTAATGTCGTAAAGAAAAAGTGATAATCTTCGAGAATTAGCTCATTAATTGTAAAAGCTGTCAAAATTACTTTTTATGCGGAACAAAGTTTTCCGAGACAACTAGTAATATGATGAGATGAAAACTGAAGAGTTTGATTATTTGGCCGCCCTCATGAAGCACTGGTGCAATTTGAAAAAAAAATACGTTTGTGTTGGATAGTCCATTTATCTAGAATGGTTATAACTTATAAGCTATATATCTTCACGCTATGGTAAACAAGAGCCGAGCATTAATCATTTTAATGATAAAAGTATATAAAATGGCGGTGTACAAATGTTCGCGCAGTTATTTAGTTGGTATTGATATGCACCTAATAAATTTAATATAGTACTCCGTTACAGACATACAATAGACTGTTTGTTATAAAATAATGTTGTTTATCTTCAGTATTATTTTGATTAGTACCGTCTCTGCGAACGAATCTGATGATATTGCTAATAAACCAACTAAGTACCAACTACCGAAATTTGATGATTCTCAGAAGCCATAAAAACTGCGAAACTCGATACGGAAGTGGCTATCTTGAATATTCTATTTAACGTCGTCATGATTTTAAAAAGTTGAAACATTGTAGGTACTAATTTGGTAATTGTATTTAATGATACAGCAATATTTCGTATCGCTTCAGACTTATTACATTTTCTAAAATTTTCGGATTGTTTTGCAGTTATTTTTTAGCTTTTTCTTAAGGTTTAGATTACTTCTGCGTTTCTTTGTTGTAGAGTCGTGAGATATGGTCATTGTGTATATCTCAGTGTTGCAGATGTCCATGGGCAACGTAACATAACTTCAAGCCTTTTTATACCCGAAGGTGTAAGTAGCGGCTGTTAAAGCCTCGACTCGCCGTTACGTTACATCCCAAATGGAATAGATAGAGAACCTATTGCTATTAAACCGAACATAAAGTTGACAGTCAACAATATTTATCTCACAACTTTCAATAATAGCTCGGAATCGAAACCACGACCTCCAAATCAGAACCGTGAAGCTCGACCACCGAGACTTTTAAGATAAAGAGAGTTTCCCATAAAAATAATCATTTTGTAGCACCTTTATCAATCTAAACTTTATCTACCCGGCAAACGTTGCTATGCCAAAAAAATAAAGTTTAAAAAATACCGGTTGATCGTAGATAGATGGAAATTTTGAGTTGTACGTATTTTTTGTATTTTGTTTCATAAAAGAAAGAATGTAATTAAAAAAATATATCGAAAAATTAAAAAAATATATTTATGGGCTACCCTTGACGTTTAGGGAGATGAAGAATGGATGCTGTCCTATTCTCAAACCTAACCGATATGCACACAAAGTTTTATGCGAATCGGTCGAGCCATTTCGGAGGAGTAGAATTAAAAATACCACGACACGAGAATTTTATATATTAGACTACCTGACCCGCGCGTACTATATTCAAAAATATTTTTTACAGCGTTTTCAATTAAAGTGCTAAATCTCGAAAGTCACTTTTTCTTTCCTACACTATACATGAAATATAAAAGAAAGAAACCAACCCCCTAACCCTTGACACCCTCTAACTATTAAAAAAACCGTATCAAATCCGTTGCTTAGTTTCAAAGATCTAAGTGTATAAGGGGACAGACAGCGGAAATCGACTTTGTTTTAAACTATGTAATCATTAGCTGTTTCCTACCTAATATATTGGTCACAATTTTTGTATTGGTGAGAACCATCGAAAATCCATATTATTATATGTATTTTAAATTTATCGTATACGGCTAGATTGACATCGTGGGGGACTGTACCTTATTAGATACAGTCGGTTATTACCGACTACGCTGAAGGAGGATTGGCTTTTTCGAAAGTAAGTAGGTATATATTTTCCATTAACACGCTCTGTAGCCTAATTAAAAAGTTTCTTATACATATTTTGGCTCTAATTATACATAAATACGTAACAAGACTCATTTAGCTCATAATCAGATACGCTACATGAGATTTAATCTCACATTTTCCCTAATTTTCGGTTTTCGTAACAATAATGGTCGGTATAACAATTAAATTGTAACTATAAAATAACTAATTGCACGCCAAAGAAAAAAAAAAAGAAAAAATTAAGGCGAAACCGTAAAAACCCCAAAGCAAACATAGATGGGTCGTAAAAGGTGATGAATGGAAGGTTCAAGATCATACAATGATCTGTGCCGCCTGCGCCAGAGTAGAGCTGATGTTCGTAGCCATCTTGTGGGCGGAGTTTGACTGTACAATCTGTTACGAACAGCGACTTGCTACGACGACTCCGTATTTCACTAACAACCCAGTCGCATGGATGTGTTGGAAAGAGAGGAATAGCTTGTAGTAGGACTTGGAGTAACTTCTTTCATCTCTCCTTACGTTCTAATATCATCACCGTATCACCTGCTGTACTAATTTCGGGTAAAATTAGATGCCATTATTGTTTTTCATAACAAACTACTACGGCATCATTAGATATTCCATTTTATCTATCGATTGCTAATCGATATAGAAAATCATAATTTGTGTGTTTTAAAAGCTTAGTAATTTAACACAACATAACTAGCTGACCCGCCAAACGTTGTTTTGCAAAAAAATATAAATAAGCAGTTGATCACCCTTAACATTAAGGGTATGAAAAATAAATGTTGACCGTTTCTCAGACCTCCCTAATATGCACAATAAGTTTCATCAAAATTGGTCGAGCCATTATAGTGGAGCTTGTTAATTTTTTTATGGGATAAGAGGGCAAATGAGCAGGCGTGGCACCTGATGGCAAGTGATCAGCGCCGTTGCCCACCTATATGGGAGTAGGATAGTGAAGGATGGGTAACGGGGTTGTTCCTCTAAATACAGTTAACAGAAACATTACTCAATCTTGAATAAAATTTTTGGACAAGTAATAAATAATAGCCAGTATTTAAAAAGTAAATGTGTTATAATAAAAATATACTCATATTAATTAGTCATTCTCACGGCCCACGCCCCGGGCGGCAAGTTCAGAGGGCGGCCAAAGCTACATTTTACAGACTCCTAAATTAATTTGACGGAATAAATAACAGTACAAGTAAAAATAATACTAACCAACAACGGTCTTTATTTAGCAATCAGGCTGTATTATTAGCAAAAAATCAATCCGGAAACATTGAATTTAGGTCTACTTAACGCAATGGAAGGTATTTAACAGCGTGTAAGTAGTAGAGGAGGTAGGCTAATAGCAAAACGGTAGGATCTTGGCTTATACACTTCTGGACACATCTGTTGGCCCACCTTGCTTTTTCATTTGGTCCTAGCTAAAATTTTATATTAGGGTTTACTGTTACACATTATTTACTGTATATACAATTAAAAAACTAGCTGAAATCTAATTTCTCTGTTTTTTGGTAGCGTGCCAATTGCCACGCTGAATGGCAATGCTAATCCTCTGTGCGAAGAATAGACTAGCCCTCTGGTCGGGAGAGGCCTCGAACCCTACCGTACGTAAAAGGTGTGATGGCGCAAGGGTATCGACGCAAGTAGCGTCCCACAACAAAGGCCTACCCATCTTCCAAAGCAAACGAGACATCCCGCCCAGTCTCTTGTCATCATCGCGCACAAACGCACAAACGGTTCTAGAACTGCTGGTACACCGGCGGTGACAAGAGCACGACGGATAATGACTTTGACATTGGCGTGACGGGCGATGCGGCCGCCGCTCCTGGCGCATGAGAGGCTATGGTGTCCCTTGCTGTCGATAACGTCTCCGCAGCGACATAAATGCGAGGAGACACAGGGAGCACCTAAACGAAGGCACGTTGCGATACGGAAAGTCCTATTATCTAATAATGTTCCTATATTCGGAGATGGTAGCGCCTTAAGCCAAATACCGTACTCCCATTCTCCCACAGCAAGCAAACGAGCACGCTCAGCAACACCTACAGAATCACTAATAAGTGATTCTTTTAAGATGGCGCAGAGCGGTTCGTCCCTCTATATATGGGAAAATGGGTTGGTCAATAAATTATAGTGTGGACAGGCCAGTTTCCAGGGATTTACTGCATCAGTCTTGCTTATCACTTCAGAATTATGAGTAATTCTGAAGTGAGACCTCCACCTCAGTGTATGGAGAAGATCTGCCTCGAAAATACGAGCGGGATTTAAGCGCCGTTGTTAAATTTTGCCGCTTTTATTTGGTAATTTCTCTCTTGCAACAGAGCTATTCGCATGATTTGCAGTATGCTTTTCCCAATATTTGTATAGCCCTGCGAATTTATTCCACCCTTGTAGTGTATATCTGATGCTGAAATCATGGATGATACAGGTAAAAATAAATGTAAGTGGGCGAGGGCGGCATTTTTCGATTTGCCCCACCTAAAAAAAACTGAAGATCCGGGCCTGCCTGTAGGTGTAGTCAACGGCTGTTAAGCCTCGTCTCGCCGTTATGTTTACATCCCAAATGGAATAGGTGGCGAACCTATTGCCATACCAGGCACAAAGTTTTCAGTCATCGATATTTATCACACATAACTTCCGAAAACTGCTCACACCATTGACTTATCGAAATTACTTTTCGGAACGAGGTCCGGGTTCCTCTGGATCAGAAGCCGTGTGCTCGACCACTGGACCACCGAGACTACATAAGTATGATACTTTACAATAAGAGAGCTTAACAAAACAAAATAATAATAATTTTAATAATAACAATTATAACTCAATAGTAAGCCGTATGCGCATGTCAACGATGCGAACGGTACTTACCTACGTCATCATCACCAAGATGGCGTTAAAACCAATCGCAATATGAACGCGCGAAGATAATACAAAATAAAGAAAGAAGTTTTTATAACGACGGCATTTTAATTATTTTGGTTATTTAAAAAAATAAAACATTGTGATGAAGTATTCAACTATAATACATAGTTAGACATATACTATGTTACATTATTGACGTTTTAATATGGATTTATATATAGTTTTAATATTTACTAGCAATAAACATAGTCCATCTTACTCTGGGTGAATTTTGCTTTCTAATGGTGAAAAAATCGTTTTGAAATCGACACAGAGTGCTTTCATACTTGAAAGTGTTATCCAGACCTAGTATCGATATTTTTCTATCAATCAGATTATTGCTCTATTGCATCATAAGAACTATAATTGCGTTATTTTAAGTAACATAATTTCACGCCTTTTTGTACCCGATGGTGTAGGTTCCTGTTCCAAATGGAATAGGTGGGAAAACCTATTGCCACACACCAGGCACAAAGTTGTCAGTCATCGATATTTATCACACATAACTACCGAAAATAATTTCGAGATATCATTAGATAATGCCTGGAGGTCGCGGGTTCGAATCCTGGCTCACACCAATTGTGAGCTACTCAAACTCGTATTTAGTAGGTAGTACCCATAAATTTAGCATAGACTATAATAGATGGCACATGTCAGGAAAAATGTACTAATATTCATCACTGACAGCGCAACCGCGTATATTAGACTTTCAGGATATTTACATTTCAACACATGAAAATTACCTATTATCGTTGTTTGGGTGATTCTTATATCTATGGTAGTACCTGTATGTACATAGATACTAAACTTATTTTATCATAGCTGATCCTGCGAAATTTGTTTCGCCTCGAAAGCCATAAATAAAATATTTTCTGAAAAAGGAACCTAAGTTACTCCTTATTACACCGGCCAGCTGCCAATAAAGATCCTGGCAAAATGGATCCAGCCATTTCGGAGAGTACCTGGAACAAGCAGACAGACAATCAAAAATTTAAAAAAGTAATAACTTTTTAAAATTTTTAAGTTATTATTTTTTTAATTTTTTTAATTATACGGTTAATTATACGGGTAATTTGCTACAAATTATGTCCTAACATTTTTTTTGTAAGACCCGCAGTTTCCGAGATATTGCGAAAAAAGTATCAAATACTTTTTCCTTTTTTCAAGATGGCGGCCGGATGACAAGGGTGGCGAGCCCACAAACTTCAAGTTAAGCTTCTATTGACCCCCCGCACATGTTCCAAAAATAAAATTGCGTGAAAGAAATGCAAAGCTCATGTAACATTTCAATGGACTAATAGGGAAACACACTCCATACAAACATCCATTAGATATAGGCATTTGTATTCAGGTAGGGATAGAATCCACTGACATTTTCTCCGCAGTCGGTTGTTTTATCAATGCACAGCGAGGCGCTATTAACCGACAACGTATGCGATCTTCATCACCGCTCTGATGTTTTTCTTTCCACCTAAAACGAATCGGTGTTTTCAGAAGTCTATCTTCAAGTAATAATTATTTAGGTTAGGTTTCACCCCATTTTTGAAACTGGCAATTCATCCGGTATCGACATTATAATATTCCCAATATACAGGATCCGCTTTTCATTGTCCACGTTTATTTCTTATCATTAGCTTCTTCCACACACAACAACATTCCCAATCATATTTTCTTTCCCAGAATCCATCAGCGTTTTATTCAGCTCTTCCTTTCTCCTATTATCTCCTACATTCAGATTTGCACTTATTTCCGTGATATGCATATCTCTCTTAACTGCTCGTTTATTGAGGCAACTTTCAATTGTGTATCAAAGCCCGAGTGACGAATATATTAAATAATAAAATATCAGACTAGGCTTAATAATTATTTATTATTTATATTATCACGTACAAAATAACGAACATAAAATAGTTATGTTTTGAGGGCAAAGTGCATTGCCTACTTACACATTCTCTACGTCGTTGTTTAAAAAACTTCAGTAAAGTTCTCGATTGAAAACTCTACAAAATAACTCTTCAGCCATTGATATAGAGCATATATTCGCTCGTCCGCATTACTTTAGTGGTGTTCTTGTAAATAAATCGGGCAAGTTGAATGCAAAACTTTTGGTTTACGCTTTATGGTAAATATTTGATGTACGTCGTATAACTGTTTTATAGTTCTTGTAAAATGTTTGGTTTAATTGTGCTAGGTCAAGAGCGGCCGTTCGACAGCCGTCCTTGCGACGTATAAATATTATTGTCTAAGCGGGTTTTCCTCATGTTTTGGTGTTTGTATGAGTTTATGTATGATACAGACGTGCTATCTGGACGGGGCCGATGACCTCACACACATTCACCATTTTTTTTACTCATCTTCTGTCACATATTCTTTTATATAAAGTACTGTATTCCCTGTCTTACCCTGCTAATTCTTATTACTCGATGCTTTCAGGTGTAGGTGCGTACCAAGCTGTACAATTTGATACCGAATTTAAAATAACTATTTATGGTGTATTTTCTTTTCATCCATCCATGACATCTGTATATTAGAATAAACGCGATTTCCTTATAAAAATTCCACTAGCACTGCGCACATATGGGTAAAGAAGGCGGACGACATTGGCTGGCATAGGTCTATGTACCAACTAACGGGCTTTTCTTAGCCTTCATACGAACTTCAGACATCGTCATTGGTAAAGACATCGGTAGAAATAATTATTTTGCGCATATTAGTGTAAAATTACAAAAAAAAAACTAAAATTGAGCAAGTTAAATGTGAAAATAGGTGTGTCTTCTTTATGGTCCAATTTAGTTTTTTTTTTCTGTTCGAATAACTAATACAGTTTAGGGGGAATATTGTTCATGAGAATTAAAGAGATGAATGGATTGTCGGCTTGTCGGCTGTGTATCAGTTCTGTAGTAAGCGAAGGCGGTGTTGGCGTGGTGGGGTACGGTGGGGCGGCACGTCCACGGGGCGCGGCCTGGGCGGCGGCGAAGCTGTGCGCGTCGCGTGCACTGTTGTCCTGAACGCGCACCGTCGCGCACGCACGTACGCACGCACACGCATGAAGACCGAGAATCAAAGCACCGAGGAAGCGGCGCGCCGCGCGCCCGCCACAAGACGACAAGAGAAACCACCCTTCTCCTACATAGCACTCATTGTTATGGCTATACGGCACTCCCCCAACAAACGGCTCACACTTAGCGAAATTTATGCATTTCTTCAAAATCAATTCCCGTTTTTCCGTAGCTCTTATCAGGGTTGGAAAAACTCTGTACGTCACAATTTAAGCTTGAACGAGTGTTTCGTGAAACTGCCTAAAGGACTCGGAAGGCCGGGAAAAGGTCACTACTGGACGATAGATCCCTCATCGGAGTTCATGTTCGAAGAAGGATCGTTCAGGCGAAGACCTCGAGGCTTTCGTCGAAAATGTCAAGCGTTGAAACCGCAGTTCGGGAACGGAAGCTACTTGTGTAGTGGTGGAGTACCATCTTTGCCGTCGTCGCAACCGACTAGTTACGAGTTGGGAGCTGGAAGTGGTCCAGGGACGGGTGGTGGAGCTCCTATAGATTATGGAGCTTGTGCCTACGCTCACACAAGTGGCGCAGGCCAGCAGTTGGCGTACAGCGGCGACTACTGCACGTACAGTGCTATCAACGAGAGGGAGTGGCCCTTGGCTTACGGCCCAATGGAGCCGGGCTACCGGCCGCCGCCAGGTACACCACCGTCCCATCACGAACTGCCGGACCTGATACCGAACTACCAGTACGCCGTAGCCAACGAACACGGTAAGTCCTTCTTATTGTCTTGTCTTATTAATGATAATATCTGGATGACCGAGCTTTGCTCGGTATTTTCTTTTTTTTTATAAACAACGCCATCTGCTGGAATAGCTTTAGTGTTGTTGTCGTTAAAGCAAGTTAGTTGCTCACAATTTAAAATAATTATAGCATTCGCCAATAGATGTCAGGAATTCCAAAAAGTAAGTTGATGTTTAAGTTGATTATCGATAAAACACGATAAAATGAAATTTTCTAAAAATGATTCCTAGCTAGATCGATTTATCGCCCCCGAAACCCCCTATATACTAAATTTCATGAAAATCGTTGGAGCCGATTCCGAGTTCCAATTAATATACATATATATATACATATATATATATATACAAGAATTGCTCGTTTAAAGATATAAGATGAACACCGACACTAAGCCCTTGTCTTAAAATTTAAATATTGGAGGTATACATACTTAAATACCATGTCTAATAATCTAATGATAACTTCGCATTTCTATTTCAAAGCCTCACTAGTGCGCATGTATAGTCCACATTATGAGTTTTAGGGTAGGCAGCGATAATTATTCACTCACACGTTGATTTTTCGCCCTATATGATAGGCAGCGGGGCCTACTTATAGCATACATCGGCTACAATATTTATCTCACATAACTTCTCAAGAAATGTATATAAAACATAATGTATAACAGTGGTAGAGCCAAGCAGTTCGCTGCATGAATGGGTCGGCTCGACCGGTGAAATACCACGACCTCTCAGAAGACCGACGTAAAGTGACTCATGCCGCGTTTCGTTCGGTGAGAGAGGTACCCGGAGGCCCACCCCCTTCCCCATCCTTTCCTATCCCCTATCCCTTAAAGGTTGGCAACGCAACAGTAACACTATATGTGTTGCTGGCGTCCATGGGCGGCGTTGGTTGCATACCATCAGGTGACACGCCTGCTCGTTTGCCTTCCTATCCCATAAAAAAATAAATAAAAATATTCTATGAACTAATTTTTTTATAATTTATTTGTGTAGGTATAGTTATTGCACACAGTTCCGCACGCGTCTGACACGATAACTTCTTTATCATTGATTACATTGTTACAAACATAATAACAGAAAGACCAACAAAAAACTGTTATTTCAATGTCCACTCACTGCCTTCCCCTTTTAGCTCAGCTTTCCTCCTAAATCATAACATTACACAACATAACTTCACGCCTTTATCTACCCGAAGGTGTAGGCAGTGGCTGTTAAGCCTCGACTTGCTGTTATGTTTACGTCCGTACGTAAATTAGTCATCGATATTTGTCACACATAACTTTCGAAAATAATTTCGAAAAGTCATTGGTGTGAGCCAGGATTCCAACCCGCGACCTCCTAATTCAGAAGCGGGGTGCTCGACCTCTGCACCATTGAGACTACTTGTAATAATAAAACAATTATATACAAATTATGATCTGTTTGTCTGTATATGTGAGCCATATATGTTAAGTCTGAATATCACGTCACTATAAGTAATATTAGTGAAGTGGCTGTACCTTATGTAATTTTTCAACGCACTGTTTCACTCGAATGGCCACTTCAATAGTTTGACGTGTATCAAAAGTTAATCAACACAATTCTTCAAGGGTCGATGAAATACACACAACACTTATTCATTTGGGCTAATGATATTTGTGAGAAAAATACTGACAGAATTCATGAACTTGTTGTTTAAATTGGATCTTTTGACTAAAGTACAAAGTATATAAGTACACAGGAGTCCGATCGTAATATTGAAGGAATGGCTCTATTTGAAAGAAATACGCGCGTATACTGAACCGCCACTCAAATCTGACAATCAATAAAGTGCTACTTACTGCTCAAATTTCACATATTCTGTCTAATGTGACAGCTACTTAAACGCTTAAATAGCGCTTATATATTTGAGTGCCGGTTCAGTATTCGGGCTTTAGAGAAGCACTCGTTCAAATCTGTTAGCGGGAAGTTTTGTCGCTTTTGCCAGCTCTGTTTAATACTAAACCTGACGTACGTACGTAACCAACAAGTTCTAGCGCAGCTAGTGGTAGAAAAGAGAACTAAGATCTCAGTTTATTATTGTGTACATTAATACTACGCAAAAGACTAGATCGATCGGACTCCTGTGTTTCTATACTTCGTTTTAAAACTCGATTAAAAATATACTTACTTAAGTAATAAGTAGATCCAATAGGATTTCTAATTGGTTCAATATTGTTCTTCAATATTTTTTATAGAACTGATGATATATATTTATTTATATAACTTCACGCCAAATCCCTTGCAGGGTAGGCAGAGAGAACGGAGCGCCACAAGGCACGATTCTTACATACCTCACTCGCTTCGTTGACTTTTATAACTCTTTTCATACACGCGCGTCGATTTTTGAGGCTCCTAACATCACCTTCCTCCAGAACACGTTCTATTTGGTCATGGAATTCTAAATCCTAATCTATCTAGCCACTGCGCCACCGAGACTGTATATGTAATCCATGCAAACGCTGGCTGAACCCTAAGTGATAGATCAAAATAATGTCCTACATTATTATAGGTACACCTTAAAAAGTCTACAAAAAAGATCGCGATGGTGAATGTCTAACTCTTAGGAAAACCCACAATCACCGTTATTATTTCTTTACCCGGCCGACGCGCGCCAGTTGAATTTAATATCCAAAATTTACTCATTTATCGCTTTTGAGGCGAAACAATGTTTACCGGGTCTATATAAAATAGAAGTATAGTAATAGAAAGTACTGACATGGTTGTTTTGAATAATACTTTTAAGCTTATATCTTACTGCTTCTTTAAACTTCGATAACATTTGACTTTCATACACACCATTTTCATTTTAGCGTTTTAGGAGTTTGATTACCCAATTTCGTGAATAACATAATATGTAATAAAGGTTTAAGACAAACTATCACGACCTACACACTTAGGATAATAGCACATGTGTTATCATTCTAACCCCATACGGTATTGGAAACGTTCAGAAAAAATATTTATAATTATTAACTACCATACAAACTGGTATATCTCAATATAATATCTTGGACACAATACACACAGCGCCATCTAGTTCCAAGCTAAGCGACGAAATGCTTGTGTTATGGATACTAGATAAGAGATATTAATACACATATACTTTTCTTTTGTAAATACATACTTATAATCACTGATATTTGTGCTCGGGTGGGAATCGAACCCCCAACCTCAATGCTGCAGCCGGTAGTTTTACCAATGCGCCACGAGGCCCGTCAATATGAAATAAGCATTTAAGAAGAAGCTTGAAAGTTGCGCCAATAACTGAGACGATAATAGGGTACCTCGCACGGTATGGCCATGTAATAAGAAGGGATGATACACACTTTGGCGAGAAGTATGATAAACCTGAATGTGGAGGGAAATAAGAGAAGGTGGAAAATTAAGATGAAAAAGCTAATATGTATGAATAAGAAGAAATAAATAAATTACATTAGTTACAATATACCTATACAATAAAAAACTAGCTGACATCAATATACCAGCCCTCTGGTCGCGAGAGGCCTCGATAAAGTGCACGCGCACTCGGACCCCATTTCCCCAGAGTTTCAACACTAAACGGCTTCTGTATAGAATACTAGCTGACCCGGCGAACTTTGTTCAGCATCAAAAGTAGTAAATGAGTAAAATTTGGATCTTAAAAAGATTAATTTGTGGTATTTATCGGCACGCGTTTTGGGGCGCAACGCAACTGCATGTCCCGCTAAGTTAATACTGTAATATCTTCGTAAATATTTATTTAAATTATATACTGTACAGGGCCATATTGATCTACATAATATTAAAAGTACAATCTATTTAAGACTCATAACTGGATAAAAATTAATGCTGTGACGTATAAAATCGCTTCGTAAATAAGCCATTATTTCTCGTAAAAAGTAACACATAACATAACATAACTTCACGCCTTTTGTTACCCGAAGGTGTAGGCAGCGGCTGTTTAGCCTCGTCTCGCCGTTATGTTTACGTCCCAAATGGAATAGGTGGCGAACCTATTGCCATACCGGGCACAAAGTTTGTCAGTCATCGGTATTTATCACACATAACTTCCGAAAACAATTTCGAAAAATTATTGGTGTGAGCCAGTGTCTGGAATCGAACTCCGGACCTCTGGATCAGAGGCCGTGCGCTCGCCCACTGCGCCACCGAGACTATCGTAAAAAATATATACTCGTAAAAAGTAATTAATAAAAATGGTCATCGTGGGTTATCCTTAAGAGATAGACAAATGCCCTCGCGGACTTTTTTGTAGACCTTCTAAAGGTGCTTAACAATCTAGAACATTGATTTGATCTATCACTTAGAGTTCAGCCAGCGTTTGCAAGTAAAGTGCTAAATCTCGAAAATTATCATTTTTTCTTTACAACATCATATTATTATATGAATTGTAGATCAAAACCACTCCGTTGACATCCTCTAACTATTAAAAAAAACGCATCAAAATCCGTTGCGTAGTTTTAAAGATACAAGCATATGAGGGCACAGACAGCGGAAAGTGACTTTGTTTTATACAATGTAATGATGGTGTGAAATACGACATAATTAAAAAAGGCGTTAGTGTGGAAGTAGTGAATGATAGGGAAGTGTGGAGAAAGAAAAACATGTTGTTACCCCAAATAACGCGAACAGCGCAGAAAGAAGATAGCTATGGCTAGGATTGGATAGCTTTTCCAATTCAGATGATCTCATTTTCATCGATATTATTTTTAAAAGCTTTTATTTAACTTGCACTGTATGTATGTATGTATGTATGTAAGTATGTATGATCGGTGGAATCTTGCAACTCAATTTTGAAGTAGATATCTTCAACCGATTGAGCTGAAATTTTATATACACGTTTACTTTGGATGACAATGCATGATATGATGTGTGACATTATTCTATATTCAATATGGCGGACCACCCAAGATGGAGGAATGGATATTTTGAATGCATTTCTGCAATATGGGTATCAAATGAAAGGGCTTATTGAGTGTAACTCAAAAAATAATATTACGTCATTCTAAATCCAATATGGTGGAATATGTAAGATGGAGGAAAACATTTTTTAAGCTTCTGTACAATATGGGTATCAAATGAAAGAGCTCATTGAGAGTAACTGAAAAAATAATGTAACATGATTCTAAATCCAATTGGCGGATCATCCAAGATAGAGGAACAGTTTTTTTAATGCATTTCTACAATAAGGACTTGTTGAAATTAACTCAAAAAATTATATGACGTCATTCTAAATCCAATAGGGCGGATATTCTACCATATTTGCATTTCTACAATATGGTTATCAAATGAAAGGGCTTGTTGAGAATAACTCGAAAAATAATGTGACGTCATTCTAAATACAATACGGTGGACCATCTAAGATGAAGGCATACATATTTTTGATGCATTTCTACAATATGGCTATGAATTAAAAATCATCATTGCGATTAAATGGAAAAGAAAGCTCCAAGCTGAAATTGAATTAGATGATCTCCTTATTGAAAACTGTTTGAAATTAAGCGATAAACTAACTTGCAATAATGATGCGTTGAATGAAATGACACAAACCTAGCCAGCTATAACTAAAAATAACAAAATAAATTAAAAGTAAAAACCTTTTTTAAAGAAGCTTTTATTTAAGCGCTCTAAAAATAAGAAAATAATATTTCCTTAAAAATTTCCAGTATCAACTTAGAGCCTCAGTATGTACAATTTATATAATAATAAAAGCTTGTCGCGAGGTGTGACTCCCTATAAGTAGGTAATTAAATTGCAATAGATAATATAGTAAAGTTAGTAGACTAATTTACATGAGTGTTTTGCCCATTTCTTCTCATGACAACCTTACATTCAGAATCGTCCGTGCGTTTTTGTTCCAAGGAGGCAATTTTCTCAAGCGCTCGTGTTTTAATATGTTATTTTTTTTTTTTATGGGATAGGAGGGCTAACGAGCAGGCGTGTCACCTGATGGTAAGCAACCAACGCCGCCCATGGACACCAGCAACACAAACAGTGTTACTGTTGCGCTGCCGACCTTTAAGGGATAGGGGATAGGAAAGGATGGGGAAGGGGGTGGGCCTCCGGGTACCTCTCTCACCGAACGAAACGCGACATGAGCCACTTTACGTCGGTCTTCTGAGAGGTCGTGGTATTTCACCGGCCGAGCCGGCCCATTCATGCAGCGAACTGCTTGGCTCTACCACTGTCAGTTATGCTTTAAATATAATAATAAGTTAAATATCTGTATTTACGGACTATATTTAACTGTGTGTGAAGACCCATGAAAATAAAGCTACTCGTATGTTGATTTGATTTGACATTATAAAATTAATACAGTTTATTTACAACTCGCGCGTCAAGCTTTTATTATTATATAAATTGTACATACTGAGGCTCTAAGTTGATACTTGAAAATTTTAAGGAAACATTATTTTCTTATTTTTAGAGCGCTTAATTAAAAGCTTCCTTAAAAAGGGTTTTTGCTTTTAATTTATTATTCATAAGCCGCTATTTTTTGCAGTCTCAGATACTCGGCAGTTCAGTGGTACACTACAGTGCACTACACTTATTTAAATGATACAAAGCTACAATATGTTATGTTATTATTTTATAATTCATCTAGAGTGCATTTTTGTATTAAAGTACCGTCTTTTCGGAAAAATTATCAGCGGTAAAGCCACGCAGTTCGCTGCATGAATGGGTCGGTGAAATACAACGACCTATCTGAATATCGACTTAAAGGGTCATTGTTGTCATTCACTCCTTTGTTTATGCTTTAATACACTAATGGAACTGGATGGATCAGACTTAATCAATGTATTCAGTGGTTTTTGGCGACTGTGTATATCTATCTCGTAATTAGTATTTTTGACCATATATATTTATATGCATACCTGCATACATAACTTCATGCCAAGTTAAGTTGTGAATGTTTTTCCGCTAACATTTTCTTGCGCCCAGGAATCTGCCCAACGCTCCATTCACGCTATTTCCTAGCAACCAACTATTGCAATTATATATCACTTTAATGTTTAAAATTTTTAAAAGTCGATTGCAATGCTTATCAGATTCTGACCAAGTTCAACCTCTATATTTGACATAAGTACTTTTTGAATTTGAATATTTTGCTCCAAAGATATTGCGATATTAAAAATAAACCGGCCCTTCGTAGATACCTGAGACTTCAAAGGTGTGTTCTTTGCATAATGTAGGCGTCCTATAAGAAAGGTTGTTTAGATATTCTATCTCAAAGGACGTGGAAAAGGGCGGACAAAGGTTGTGTGAGAGAATATGGTTACGTGATCCAATATCCGTCGTCAAAGACGTACAATTATGCATTAGCTTTCTTTAACACAATTGACGGACAATGTGTTTCATATTTTCTTAAAATTCAATACTAAAACTGGGTTTAAGAAGGGTAAAATATCTTGGATAATATATTATCTTGGACACTATAAACACAGCGCCCTCTAGTTGATAGCTTAGCAACTAAAGGTTTGTATTATGGAAAATAGATAAATAACATAACTTCACGCCTTTTTCTACCCGAAGGAGTGGCTGTTATGCCTTGACTTGCCGTTATATTTATGTCCCAAATGGTATAGGTGGCGAACCTATTGTCATACCAGGCACAAACTTTTTAGTCATCATTGATCGATATTTATCACACATTACTTTAGAAATTAATTAATATCGAAAGTCATTGGTGTGTGCCAGGATTCGAACTAGCGACCTCTGGATTCAGAAACCGTGTGCTTGACCACTGGACCACCGGGACTATCAAATTGATATTTTATTTTGATTTTTTTGATAAAGTCAAAGTCAAAGTCAAAGTCAAAGTGGTTTTATTTTCATAGGTCTTCACAGACACTTAAAAATAGTCAATTTACAAAAATGATTCAAATTAAAATAATATTTAAAAATTTAAACACGAGCGCTTGACGCAAGTGCCTCCGTGGAACAAAAAAAAACACGGAAGCAATCGCCACGAGCGGCCCGATTCCGAGTGTAGGGGCTTTCATGAGAAGAATCGGGCAAGAAACTCATGTGCCAATACTCTTTTCAAAACCATTGAAAATTTACACAATAGTATTATCAACGCTACTGAAAAATATCGCATAAAAGGTGTAGCAGCCAGACTACTCGACAATCACATTTATGATCCAACCATCTTTATTTTGATATTTATTTTGATTGATATAAATGATAATTTATTTTGCACGTCACCTTAGATATATAGGTACATACCACATACATACATACCACATACATATACCTACATACCACACTTACATAACTTCACGCCAAATCCCTTCCGGGGTAGGCAGAAAGAAAAGCGCGCCGTACGATTCTTACACGCCTCACTCGCTTCGCTGACTTCTAATACTCTTTTCATACACGCACGTCGAATTTGATGGCTCCTAACATCACCTTCCTCCAGAACACGTTCTATTTGGTCATGGAATGTGTGTCTTGGTCGTCCTTGACTCCTACATCTATCGCTTTTGCATTGTATATCGGCTTGGTCAATATTGCATCATCCATTCTTCCTACATGTCCGTACCATCGGAACATGCCCTTTCTTACTTTGTAGAATGAATGAAGTTGTTACACTGACACTCTCTTTTAATCCAACTTCCTTTCTTACATTCTTGTTTTGCGGTCAGCAAGATAAATAGACAATTTGCACATTATAAACATTAAGTTTATCTAGAATACACAATATACATAAAATAGTAATAAATCTGATCTAAGAATCGTAATACTCTAAAAGTATAAAAGGCCTTATCGCTGAGAGCAATCTCTTCCAGGCATTCTCTTCCATAATAGAAAGACTTACTTTACCTTTAAAACAAAGTTTCTATAAAAAGAATGCTATAATTCCAGAACTAATGACATCATTGCACGGAGTGTGCCAATCTATAAGTACAGTATTTATTCCCAGGGTTGTTCTCAAGTACAGTATCTATTCCAAGGTTCTCCTTCAAATTGCTTGCTTTAGAGTGGTAGAGCCAAGCGTTCGAGGCTCGACCGGTGAAATACCACCACCTCTCAGAAGATCGACGTAAAGTGGCTCATGCCGCGTTTCGTTCGGTGAGAGAGGTACCCGGAGGCCCATCCCCCTTCCCCATCCCTTCCCATCCTACTCCTTTAAAGGTTGGCAACGCAACTGTAACACTATATGTGTTTCAGGTGTACATGGGCGGCGTTGGTCACTTTACATCAGGTGACACGCTTGCTCGTTTGCCCTCCTATCCCATAAAAAAAGTGATATATACAATGTTCAAGGTAGCGTGGCGAACGCGATAGTACACTAAAGAATAAGCAGCTCCTCTAGTTACCAGTTCTGTAAGGCATGCTCCATGTTCACCGCTTGCTCCGTTCACCAAACCAAATACTGAGACATTTTTTTTTTATAATTATGCCTATAGTAAAACTTTAGTAGAGATTAGTTTAGGAATAACTTAAACATGAAAATTCATGTTCATAGTGAAGTAAATAACGTAAGAAAACAATCGGATTTCAATTATTTTTCACTACTTCGACGAAATCACGGGTAAAAGCTGAAAATTTTCTTTGTTTAGATTTATTGAAAACTACTAATCCGTTGGAAGAATTTTTACTATTTGAATTAATCCAATTATCTATTATAACATAACATAACTTCACGCCTTTTGTTACCCGAAGGTGTAGGCAGCGGCTGTTAAGCCTCGTCCCGCCGATATGTTTACGTCCCAAATGGAATAGGTGGCGAACCTATTGCCATACCGGGCACAAAGTTTTTCAGTCATCGATATTTATCACACATAACTTCCGAAATCAATTTCGAAAAGTCATTGGTGTGAGCCAGTGTCTGGAATCGAACCCGGATCTCTGGATCAGAACCCGTGTGCTCGACCACTGCACCACCGAGACTAATTATCTATTATATTAAGTTATTTTTTTACATAAATCTTTACGCTAAGACTACTTGGAAGCAGCCTGCTCTTTTACAGTACTAAGCGGGTAGATATGCTAAAACTGTCAAAATGGTTTGGTTTAATTAACACGCTAATCTCAGGAATAGCTTAAATATTTTAAAAAATTCTTTCGGTCTTGTCGATAACGACGATGATATATAGGTAGCCTATATGTTACTCTAGGTGAATCAGCTTTCCATTGGTGAAAGATTCTTTTAAAACGGTCCAGTAGTTTTTGACTTTATTAGTTACATACAGAAATATCTACAAATGTTTCCTCTTTATACTATTAGTATAGATAAAAAAATAACTGAATCACTTTTCTTTTCTTTCATCTCACTATTCCGAAGTTAGGTTATTTGCCGCCTACGAATGGGATACCTGCCATTATTTTTTGCCCTCACGTACGCTTCTTTTTTTAGGGTATAAGGTGCAAACGAGCAGGTGCCGGGCCGCCCATGGACACCTGAACACGTATAGTGTTACAGTTGCATTGCCGGCCCTTACATTGACTTGGTCGGGAGTGATTGATATGGGGAGAGGGAAAGGGATTGGGCCTACGGATACCTCTCGCACTGACCGAAACGCGGCAAAAGCCACATTATGTCGATATTCTGAGAGGTCGTTGTATTACACCGGTCGAGCCGGCCTATTCGTGCAGCGAACTGCGTGACTCTACCACTGTCTATCAGTTATGTTTCAAACAAAAAAATCGATATGTGATATCTTGTAAAAAAAATACATATACCGAGCGTTCAAAGCTTCAAGGTGAGTCATTGGAAAAAGATGTGCCAATAACAGTGAAACACATGACGCCTATGTACATTGTACATGGCGTTCTAATATATATATAGCTGAGTGTAAAGAACGCCGGATAATCGAAGAATTTATTGCCTACCATGTGCGCATCGGCCCGTTTCTCAGAAGCACCAACACTCCCTTACGACGGCCCGGTCATAAAATTTGTGGTAACATGTGCAGTGACTGCCTGCCCTGCCCTGCATCAGTCCAACATAGATGTTCATATAGATACTGAACAGTTCACTAAACAAAAAAGAATATCGATGACAATAGATATTGTAATCTATTTTCCCTTTTGCTATATAAAAGGAATTATAAGTTGAGTCAATAAATCGTTTGGTCTCGGTCTCGGCGTTTTTGGTTTTTGAATTTCTGTTATTGCAATTTCCGGAGATTTTTTGAGAATATTTTATTATACATAACTTGCACATGCATAACGTAGTGTCAAAAGTTTTTATGCTGTATCGTGTATAGTGGTCCAGTGGCCGACTTCCTCGCTTTTGATTCAGAAGTCGTGAGATCGATTCCGGGCTCACAGCAATTATTTCAGGCAATTCTTTTAGAAAGTTATGTATGATGAATATCTACAGGACACAACTTCGTGTCCGGCTTATGGCAATAGGTTACGCCATCATTTGGGACGCAACAAATCGGCGAGTCGAGCCTTAACAGCCGCTGCCTACACATTCGTGTATAAAAATGCGTGAAGTTATAGGTAAATGTTTCTGCGTATTTTTGCTTATAACTTCTATGTTGTTTTGTTGGCCTACGCAGTTTGGCATTCCGGCTTCTGGTTGAGATAGCCGGAATTCTAATCCATGTATATTTGACGTATTTGGAAAACATGAGAAAATCAGAATCTTTAAACAACAAATCCATCGAACATGCTGGAAATAACTTCGTCATCCAACAACTAGCCAGGTGCACGAAATGCGTCATTAGAACTTTACAAAAGACCGTGGTATTGTACAAGTCTAGCTGCCCTACTGTTAACTAATAGACAAAAGAAAAAAAATAAAAGATTCGTCACGAATTATAGGTAAGTACACAGAGTAGTATCTGTGAGGAAATGTAATATTTTACAATATACGAAATACTTGCAACGCAAATCTGACAGATAAAAGTACAGCGTTGTGTGATATATTTCAGTTTATTCGGAGTTAATGGCGCTACGCCGCGTAGCCAGCAGAGTAGCAGATGAGTAACCCTCGCGTCCACCCGCCGCCCGCCTTCGCCCCAGCCAGGCCCGCTCACCGTCCATACTCCACGAATATGATGTGTTTACATGAACGGGCGTTTGTTCAAACCGTTTGATCTTTCATAAATGCAATAGGCATTACAAAAATATCGCCGTCGGCGGAACTCTAATGCTGAATAAAAAAAAAAGAAACGAGAATTTGATTTTAAAAAAAGAACGACAACCTTGATGCTTTGTTTACGTATTAAGGTGCTTTATGAAGTTTTATTTTTTTATTTCGATTTAACATAACTGACGTCTGTTTGATTTTTTTTTTAATTTTAGCACAGCGGCTGCAGAACACATCCCTAACGTTATTTTATTGAACCTTAGTAACGTGAGTAAGCCGCGTAAACCAGGAAAATGGCCGGTTTTAATTTATTACGAACATGCAAGCTCTGTTTTTAGAGTGGAAATCATAAAAATCTACTTGCACTTTAAATACAATCTTACAAGTAAATTTTAGGCAGATATATCGATTGCCAAATGAAATATTTTTGTTACGAGGGTAAAAAAGGTAAAAAAGTTTTCTGAAATCTGTCATTGGTTTATGAGTATCAGTGGTAGAAAGTTGTAGTTCGCTGTGGGCCATCTCGTCCAGGCAAATACCAACCGCGTTTCGTTTGGTGAGAGAGGAATCCGGATAATTATTCCATCTTAAGGGTCGGAAAATCAACTGTGACTCTCTTGGTGTTGCACATGTCTAGGACGGCGCTAGTCGCTTAACACGAGCTGACACAATTGCTAGTGTACACCACTAACAACAACAATTCATACAAAATTTTAATAATAATTCACTTGTCTTTATGCCATGTTACAGAGCACCCGACCAACTTTGTTTCACCTCGGATGCAATAAATAAAATATTTTTTCTAAAAACCTGTCTATAGAAGTTCCGTCAAAATCGCTCCAGCCAATTCAGAACCCGGAACAAACAGAGAGACAGACAGATAAAAATTGTAAAGAAAATATTTTGGTGTATGTGTCGTATTTATATTTAGAATGTAGTAGAAAACTGTTATGTATTTTAATAAATATTACAAGGTGGCGCAGTGGTCGAGCACACGCCTTCTGATCCAGAGGTCCGGGTTCGATTCCAGACACTGGCTCACACCAATGACTTTTCGAAATTTTTTTCGGAAGTTATAGGTGATAAATATCGATGACTGACAAACTTTGTGCCCGGTATGGCAATAGGTTCGCCACCTATTCCATTTGGGACGTATACATAACGGCGAGACGAGGCTTAACAGCCGCTGCCTACACCTTCGGGTAACAAAAGACGTGAAGTTATGTTTATGTTTATAGGTATTACAAACAGGCACTTCCATTTTATTTATATGTATAGATATTTTTACTGTCTTATGCTATATTGCAAGACTGTTTTCTCTGGACAACAACGAGCGCACACATCCAAGGCTGTTTTCTCTTAAAATTATTGCTTACAAATGTTTTAATATAGAAATTACACTCGCAGATTGAGAATATGAAAATTAAATATCCAAGCTGTAGCTGGGCAGATTAGTCCCATGGGATTTTTCCATCTCATTAATCACATTTAATAGTAGTCGAGCACACGGTTTCTGAATCCGGAACTTTTTTTCACAATGTAAAAAATAAAGTATCGTAAAACCGTAAAATTATCGAAGTGAATATAATTCTATACATATATTATTACTGTATGTATAATCAGTGAAGACAGACGAAAAGACAGGCAAGACCTAGGCTGAAGTTAGGCTCATCAAATCGATGATCTGTTAGTGAAAGACCTCATCAAGAGGATCCACTTCCGATGAGAGCGTATAAAAGCGATAATGAGACGAAAGGAAACTAGAAATGCACGTTTGGATTGTATTGATTCCATTTAACTGCCTACTTCCAACTTTAATAGCAAGCTTTATGAAGATTACGTGTTGGCGAAGAAATTTCACAATATGAACTTATGGAGAATTATTATTAAATATTTAAAACATTCATACTAAGAATAAACTCGCAATAAAAAAAAACGAGAAAAAAGGGACAACTTCGTTTATAACAACAAATAAAAAATAATACCTACCTAATGAATTACATTACGACTTCATATAAAGACGACATATTAAAATAGATACTCAATTATCCACAGATATAATTACCAAGGGATAATGTTAAAAAGGGCATTATGATTGGTGAACTATATCGTTCTATTTTGTACTGAATATAAATAGCATTTTGTAATTATGGCCACAAATCGATAGTGCGTTACTCACAATGTGTGCGGTCTGCCGTCAGAATCGATCCCTTCTGATGCATATCCATATGGCGGTTCTAGATAAATAAAATAAATAATACTTTATAACCATGAAGGTCTATAGCATTGGAGTAAATTTAATTGCCGATTTCAAGTTCTGCTTATAAAAATTGCTAATTTTCTGCAATTTATCCATTGTATTTACAAATTACTGAGATACAGGTATCATCGGATACGCGTTCGTTTTAGCTCATGGTCTAATTTACCATTTCTTTTTATGTTAACATTTTGTATTAAAGTCTGCATTCAAGACAAATTTTGAATATTAACTGTGGGTGCTATGTTATTAAATAGTTTCAATATAATCAACGAGTGTATTTTTTCGCGAAGCATTAACAAATAGGTATAATTTCTTCGATATTGTTTTAGGTAGGTAGTATAAAAATCTGCTTTCATTTTCAATTCGGTGTAAAAAAAAATACAAACAAGACCAGAGAGAAGGATGTCAGAAGATAGAGCGAGTTCACATTTTAAATATGAAAAAAATGACAACCTTTTTTTATTCTTCTTTTTTCATTCACACTTATATAAACAGAGGTCAAATTATCGGGCGCGAAAGGGTTATTTTTTGCCATCCCGGCCGCATATCCTAGCTACGGGTGTTTCAAGAATAGATGTGATATGCAACTGTTTTTGCTGAATTTGTTTTGGGTCCATCAGTGACATCACAAATAAGAAATACTCTATCTCCGTTTAATGTTACACACTTGTTTAATACATTAAGGTCTGGATTAACCATGCGTATTTTTTAAAATTAGATAAACAAATATTTATATCTAGGTATATGAAAAAAAGATAGATTAATATTATTTTTATGATAAGATAGAATTGGAGGAGGCCTATACCCGAGAGGGGCCATGACGACGCTAAACAGTACAATTATACAGAGATATTTAATATATCTGTATAATTGTACATACTGTTATTGTCATGGAAATAAAGAGGCTTAATATTATTATTATATTAAAAAAAGTGTAAACAATGTTTTCAATCTATTTATTTATATTAATTTTAAAATATTAAATACCTTGCTTATTTTTCGGACAAAGGCACTCTAGGTTTTAAATCAACAAGTCTCAAAATAACTAGGTCAATATGAAAAGATCTAAAAACAAACTGTTGGATCATCTACTTTCTATGCCTCCTGTGAGATTTGAACTCACGACCCCTGGTTTACGAGACCAGTGCTCTACCGCTGAGCTAAAGAGGCTGTAGAATATAATGCAAATTTTATATTCTGCACTGAAAACTACTCGGTTTGCAACTTTTTATCCAGTCTTTCTGTAGTTTAATGCTATATCAAAAGGCTGTTAGTTAATAGTAGATAGTAGTTGTAATGTCGATATTTGCTTGAAATAGGTTTATGTCTATCATAGTGTCTTTGTTCATTACATAAGCATAGACCTTAATTTTGGAGACTGCAATTAACAGTTGTATGTATTTGTCCTCTGCAGACTCTTAAACTAATGAACAGATTCTAATGAAATTTATTCCTAATTATTTTAATAATATAGTTTATTTATACATATTAAATTGCAATTGTTTTTTCTATAATCTTTTGTCAGAAAGTAACTAGTCTATATAGGTACCTAAATATTATATATAGCAATGTACAAAGACTATGTTGCGAGGCCGAGTGAACTGTGAATTATTATTGATTAGTAATTGTCTGCAGCTCTAGTAAGCGCCGCAACCTTTTTAGTGACTTTTAACATCATATTTAAGTGAGTTTATCAATGATTTGCGGACAGAGCCTTATATACCAGACAGAACTTCAGGTGAAATTACTTGCGAGATAGGCAGTGAGGACAGAGCGCCATAAGGCACGATTCTTACACACTTTTCTCTCGCTTCTTCGACTTTCGTAACTCTTGTCATAGACGCTTTCAGCACCTACCTAAATGACTTATTATATTTAGTCGAGACTGTCCTACATTCATCCTTTTGCATGGTATATCTGATTAGTCAATCTTGCATCTTCTTTTTCTTTTACATGTCTGTGGCTCATGCCGCATTTCGTTCTGTGAGTGAGGTAGCCGGAGGCCCCGCTTCCCCTTCCCCATACCTTCCTATCCTACTCCCTAAAGGTCGGCAACGCAACTGTAACACTATATGTGTTGCTGATGTCCATGGGCGGCGCTGATCACTTACCATCAGGTGACCCGACTGCTCGTTTGCCCTCCTATCACATAAAATAAAATACAGGGTTAGGTTTATTCTTCATGAAAACCAACTAACTGGCTGCTAGATGTGGATTTCGTCTATAAAATATCAGTATCGACATATTTACTTTCAATATAGACATATTAAATTACTATAGATTAATTCTTGTATGTTAACTGACTTGACTCTACAAATAAACGACGGAAGACTGCGACGAAACTGGAAAGCTCTCAATTTTCTTCAATCATTCTAACATTATATGCACCCAAAATTTCTTTTTCATTTTAATATTTCATTATATAATTTAATTATAATTGTATTATTATTAATTATGTTTTGAAATAAATATTAAAGTTTCCTACTACGGTCTTTCAAATCTGTAATTTGAATATTGTTAGTTAGGTCATCATCAAATCGTGGAATTTTATATTTTTATATTGAATTACAATTAATATAGACACAGAATTAATTGAATTGCAACGTTTTAATAAAATTATTTGGTTTATTTAGGGTGGCACGTTGGCGCAATACCAGCTTATCATCGTACGTTTGTGACATGAAAGTCCAACGAATGATAATATTCCAAATCAAGATCAAGGTATCAAGAGTTTTTATGAATTCACTCATAAATCGATCATCGCGAATTGTTTTCTTAATGCGAATTGATTTTTATAAATTATAATTATATTGTTCAAATAACATTCAAAGACAATAATTTTCTATTGTCTACTGAAAATTATGAATCTCAATGGAGTATTGCGTCTTCGTGAATCCTAAATGCCAATTCCTATATTAATAAATTAATCATTCGTTCATTCATTCGTTCACAACAACCAAAACACATATATTTCTAGGATCGTAAAAGTTTTGTAATTAGGGGAAATATACGCACTGATATAAAACAAATTATCCAGTTTTATTGCTGTAATGACATAAAAATATTTATATATATATATTAATTGCTATCGTTAAATTTCCGGCATTTAGGATTCACATAATTCGCTGGCGAACATTTTTGTAGATCTTTGAAACATTATGTACAAAGTGCTGAGCGCTTTATGCGAAATCTGTTACATGCTGTAATATTACGTTTTTATTCAAGTATTATATTTTTCACGAAGTAGGTGCCTACAGCGATACCCTGTTGGAGAAGGTGCCCAAATCGAAGAAATATTAAGAACAATAAATCTGTAGACCGTCAAAAATGTATTAATCAAGTTTAAATCAGTTCTTATTTATTTGCTATCGATTAGTATATTTAATTAGTATGATAGTTTTCTTTAAAAGAAAATTCGAAAAATGTTGTACAGCTTAGCGTATCTTTAATAGAGAGATTTGTTTTTCCGTTTGTAGCAAGAAAGTGACATCGTACTTTAGATTATTCTTTTTTTTTATCTACGTCATTATTTCTAGCATTTAAAATTATTAAAAATGCAATTACAATATTAACGTTTCGGAAAAGAAACGATTGGTGTCGTATTTGGACGTCCAGTGATAGGTGTGTAGTGTTTTATCTTTCGATCAGTGGGCAAGAATGGTGGGCAACTTACTAATATTCCGATAAATCTATAGTTAGACGGTTAAAGTAATGTTTTCGTATGGTGTAGTGGAACGCGTGCGGGCGGGCCGGTTGCGCCGGCGCGCGTCTCTCGTCACCTACCAACTTGAAAGCAATTTATCCCATAGCGCGAGGCCCTCTCCTTGGCGTGATCTATGGGCTTTAAAAAGCGATGACAAGTGGCCGAATGCTAGGTTATGAAACATTGGAGTGCATTCATTTTTAAATTATTAATAATAAGTGGTATGGATATTTACGTAATTAAATAACGGTTTATTTTTAGTGCGTACTCACCAAAGGATAGGTTAATGTGGAGCGTGACCATGACTCATATCTGATATTATTTAATTGTTACACAAACTAATATAGTGAATCGATTGAAACATTAAAATAAAAACAAACTAAATTAAAAACTTTGTTAATCTGTGGATATGGAACGTAACTGTCAAAATTTGAATTCCATTTTTGAATAATGTAAGAAAAGTAAGAACACCCAATAAGATTTTGTACCTATGTAGTGGTCCAATTGAAGAATTGTTGGTAGGTTTGTTTAAAATATGGCGTTTAGGCAGGGAGCGTGCATATGGCCGACAACAGACATGTAACAGGCATGTAAAGATCGATGGGAACTCACGTTGTGTGCAATTATATCCTTCTACATATTTTATCTCAAGCTAACGCTGATGTATGTGAGGTTTTACGCAGTCTTCCACATGTATTAAATCAAGACGTGTCAGCAGCTCAGACGGAGCGATAGACCAGATGTTTTTTTTCTCTCAGTTTTTAAAAAATCTCCCAACTCATTACCTTGCGACCGCGATTCGTTTCCGTCGAGTGTGTTGTCCAATTTGAAAATGGTGCATTTAATATATTAAAATTAACTAACCTTAGCTTTTACGCACTACTTACTTTCGCATATATTGAATTTGAATAAAACCTAGTTTATATAAAGCTTTTTGAACCTTACCTTTGTACCTTTTTTGACCTTATGGATTTGGATGTAACCAAACATTATATATTTGCCAATATGTATATATTTGGCATATCATTATACTATAATGTTTGACTGCCTGATACCTAACTGATCTCCCGAGTGATTGTTTAAATCGATATGAAATAATAGACACTTAAATTATTATCTATTGATTAATAAGTAACATTTTCTTAGCTTATAATTTCTACGTGCGTAGTTTTTATAACAATCATGAACGATGCAAGTTGAGTAGTGACTCATTGGCTATAGAATTTGAAATTAAAACCTATTTACGAAATAATTAACGAACTTTCTTAACTGGTGTGACATCTAACGCCCCCTATTTTGTTTTGTATTTACATTACTTCTACAAAGGAAACTTTTCGAGTAGATATTTTGGAAATACTATCTTTCAACCTACTCTTCCGGTTACGCAACTGTCAAATAAAAAAATCAAAATTCTGGTCCTGCATCGGTCATAGAGGCAGAAGTAGATAGAGAGCAACCCACCTCGGCCTCACACCAATGACTTCTCAGAAATAAATATAAATATATAATAAATATCTATGACTTTAAAAATGTTCTCCGGGTATAATGGTACCCAGTGTATGGCAATGCCGGACTTTATGAAATATCTATCCATCCCTTAGAGAAAAAGTTACGAAAATATAAATAAAAAACAATCAGTATGATTTTTATTTTGCAGGCACTGCATCCATGTTCGGGATGCGCAGCGTCCATGGACAGATGCTCTCCGGAGGCTCAGCCATTAGCGGCTTGGGTGGCTTCGGGCTGTCGTCCCCCCTCACGACTCTACCGCCCGATCGGAAAGTTTATTCCACGCCACCACCTCCGCCCTTGCCAGCCTTGCCCTCGTCATCATCAGGATCTACGCCATGCCCACCGCCGGTTACATCTACTCACACTTATTATCAGTAGCATTTTATTTAATTAATTAATAGGTTTATTGCCAAATCTTAGCTAATGAAGAAATTGTTGATACATTATTATTATTTATCGACTATCGGAAAACTGCGAATCGCTGTCTTCGATTTCGCCACTATTAAAGGAAGATAGTTTTGATTTTGGATCACAGAAGTCACAATGCGATATCAAAGGATAATTTTTTTTATAAAATAGGTCCTCAATTAGATTTATTTTGAACTAACTGAGAAGAGAGAAGCATATTTTAGAGAACGCATTTTTCTTAAAAATAAAGTACCCTGAGCTACTCCTTATTAGGCCGGCTACCTGCCATGTCCCGTCAAAATCGGTCCAGCCATTTTAAAGATTACCCGTAACGAATAGAGAGACAGACAAAAATTTTAACAATGTTATTTTGGTGTATATGCGGTATATATACATATATAATCATAATAATGTAGTAGAAAGCGGTTATTTCAATATTACACTTCAGCCACTTCAATTTTATTCATATATGTATAGATTTACAAAAAGTAGAGATCTTGTCATCCCTGTCAAGACAAAATTACCCAGTAACAAAATGAAGTTAATACCTAATATTTATTGCCTTTAAACAAAACGTCAATTTATTCTCATTAAAAAAAATCTAATAATTTATAAATAATAAATATTGTGAAATTGCGAACCAATTTTTCTAATATATTGTATTAAATCGAGTTGCGTTTCGTTTTTGCACGAAATGTTGATATTTGTGTGACATTTTTTTTATGGGATAGGAAGGCAAACGAGCAGGCGTGTCACCTGATTATAAGCAACCAACGCCGCCCATGGACACCAGCAACAGATATAGTGTTACTGTTGCGTTGCCGACTTTTAAGGGATAGGGGATAGGAAAGGACGGGGAAGGGGGGTGGGCCTGCGGGTACCTATTTCACCGAACGAAACACGGCATGAGCCACTTTACGTCGGTCTTCTAAGAGGTCGTGGTATTTCACCGGTCGAGCCGGCCCATTTATGCAGCGAACTGCTTGGCTCTACCACTGTTAGCTTTAGCAGATTGTATGTGTATTTACGTACAGCTCATGCAACAACAATGTAAATTCACACCAAGTGCCTTAAGGTGGTAGGTAAATTGAACTGAGTAATATTTTTTAATCTTCGTCTTCAAAAAAATTTAGATATTTTTTCAAAATTTATTATATTCATATTACACATACATTTTTTATTATCTTTTATATTTGTACCTGATATAGATAACATTGCAAATTACAGTGTAATATATATAAAAAAACAATTGTCTAGAAATAAATAATAAATTTATGCAAAAATATTAAATAGTTTTTATTACATAAATAAAAACTGTTAAATATTTTTGGATTAATATTAAAAAAGAACATGATTTCATCATTTAGTTTACTTTTGAGAAATTTATTTTAACTGAATAGGTTAGCTAACCTAAATACAGTAATTTTATATAAATATGTTATAGTTTCTATTGACCTATTTCAAACATATTATTTGATAGCTTTAACTATGTATTTTCAATAGTAAATAGTACAGTCTAATTAATTTTATTATATTTGTCTTATAAATAATGTAACAGACTGTCTACTTATGTTTAACTTCTTACCTCTCATTAGTGTCCGACCGAAGGTGTATTTTTGGCCGAAGCCGATTAATCGGCCATCTCCATAACCTTCGGCCGAAGCCGAAGCCGAAGGTTTATAAACTATTAGTAATTTAATAATTTTACACAGCTAAAGAAGAATATTGGCGTGAAGTGGCTCATGCCGCTTTTCTCTCAGTGATAGAGGTATCCGCACTGAACTAAGTGCAGTCCGGTCCGTCAGTCACTCGTCCGTAACAGTTCGTTTAATTCCGATTGTTGTTGGACCTTCGGCTTCGGCCCAGAATCCGGCCGAAGCCGAACATCTCGCCGAAAATGGATTTTGGCCGAAGGTGACCGAAGCCTTTATTTGGACACTACTTCTCATAAATGTCAATGCCCAACAAAATGAATATATAAATTTTTCTAAATATTAAATGTCATTATATATAACTAGTTATGTATTATTTTTTTATCGATAAATAACTACATGTGTACTTATTATTTTTTTATCGATAAATAGACAGAGGTGATGTACTTATTTGTAGGATTAAAAATAAGTGTCAAATCAAAGTCATTATTTAGTGAATTGCTAGAAATAATTATACTATAGGTAAGTATGTACCAAAGTATTATAGTTATCACATTCAAATAATGTTTATGTATGTAGGTGTTTACATATATGTATTTAGAACAAATACAAATTTACTTGATAGTTGTAAGCTGTTTCTATTTTAAATAAAGTCTTTATAGCATTTTCTTATTTTTTTAATCGCAGTTTAAAAAGCTTGAGTACTGTAACGAGTTTGTTCTCTCGGCTTCCCAATCTATATGATATTGGTAGCACCAACGTGAGAACTACTATTTAATAGAATTCAACTCAGTTATTTATTCCTAGGGTATTTAGGAGCTCAGTGCATGTGTATCAAATAATAATGCCAACAGATTAAATCATAGTATATATTAGAGAATTAAATGTACGTGCCCTTTTTTTAATTTGTGGCGTTGCACCACGTCAGTCTTCTTTGTCGCTCTGTCCTTTACACCACATCAGGCTTCTTTTATATTACAATTTTAAATAATACGTATAATAAATTCGCTATTCTCGTTTGGTATTTTATACGACTTCCTCTTGTGGTATTCAATCTCTAAGTCCTCTTTTTTATTTATTGACATACGAATCTTTTATAAATCAAAAATGTTTTTTTAAAAATTCAAATACAAATTTCGAAACACACATATTAAAAATATCAAAGAGTTTATATCTAAAAATACCAAAGAGTTTACAGTACCTAGTCTGTTGAGCCTTTTGGTATGCGCAATCACTGAACATAGTGCAATTTTTGAAAATGCTAAACTAACTAGATAGTAGTAGGTACCCAGTTAAAGTAAGTTGTTTAATTAAGTTTCTGTTGTACCTAATGAGTAATTTATATTTGTGATTATTTATTCTATAGAGATTTTTTTTTTTAATTATATTATATTATCTTTGTAATATCAAATACCACGAACCGTCACTAGATTTATCTGTACGATTTGAATTCAAGCTTGAGATTTTTTTTAGTTAGCTATTATTGAACGGTTCATATCCTACTATTACATATTACCTATTATAATCGTATGGAGGCGTTAAGCGTCTGCAAGAGAGATTAAAAGATCCACTTCAACAAGCTACATTTAAAAACCTGTTAGAACTGTATCTTAAGTCACTCAACTCATTGGTTATCTGAGTTACAGCAGCACCCGTTGACAGTTTATCGACAACATGTTTTAACTCAAAAACACCACAATCCCGCATCACTACAGTAAAGGTGGCGGAACAATTTAAACAACCCACACATAATGCACATTGGTTATCTGTACTTTTTTTCGCCACAATTTTTGAGTTACCAGAAGCTGTTTATTAAAATAACAGAATAATAACGAAAAAGTTTATTCATTTGGTATAAATATACCTATGGACAGTCATATAAAATAAGCAGATCCCGCTAACTTCGTACCGCCTTATCATATATCTTTACAATGAAAAAAGGCGAATGTTTTACTCAAATTAATAATAAATTGATGATATTTAAAATAGCATATGTAAGTAAGTAATGAGTATTAAATAATTGAAAACGATTGGGATGAGTAATCACTTTTGCTCGTAGAAACTTTGCGCCTATTTTTACCTTCATAAAGGTAAATTTCTGGAGAATCCTTTCTTATTGGATTTCTACATTACCTTTAGAAATTACACACCTTCTAAGGTTCGGGTGTCAATGATCCGCGATTTATGTGGTGACGCGTGTTAAATGACAAGCGCCGGCCATGGACACCGTATGTAAAACTGATTTTGTCAAAGTTACCTGCCTTTAAGGCAGTAGTCTGGGAGGGAAAGTTGAAGGGGGATGAGCCTCCGGATACCTAATGAGGCATAAGCGACTTTTACGTCGATATTCTGAGAGATCGTAGTATTTCACCGGTCGAGCCTGCCAAGTCATTCAACAAACTGCGTGGATCTACCTTGCAATCCAGTGTGCACTTCTCAAAATTTAATGTGAGTGTGCACTTTAAAAAATTACATGATATCGCGCGTAATCGCGCGAGTCCGCTTAGTATTTGTACGGCTTCCTAGTTACCTACATACATGAAATCACGACAACTCCCTTGGTACGATTCTTGCACACCTCACTCGCTTCTTTGACTTTCATAATTCTGGTCATACACGCTCGTTGGTGTTTATGGTTCCCGACATCGCCTTCCTCAAAGACTCGTTCTATTTGATTATGGAAGTTGTTGTCTCGGTGGCCTAGTGGTCGAGCACACGGCTTCTGATCCAGAGGTCTGGGTTCGAGTCCTGACACTGGCTCACACCAATGACTTTTCGAAATTGTTTTCGGAAGTTATGTATGATAAATATCGATGACTGAAAACTTTGTGCCCGGTATGGCCATAGGTTCACCACCTATTCCATTTTGGACGTAAACATAACGGCGAGACGAGGCTTAACAGCCGCTGCCTACACCTTCGGGTAATAAAAGGCGTGAAGTTATGTTTATGTTTATATATATATGTGTCTTGTAAAAGAGTATGAATTGGTAGGCCCGAGGCATCTTTGGTTTTGCATATAACTGGGGATCACACGAGTCTTCCTAGTCGCAGCTTATGCTTCCGTCAGCTCCACTGATCCCCATGAACCCGAGAAGTAGTAGGAAACTGTTAGGGATATTCTAGATTTGGTTAAAGGAAATGAAAAGATAATTTTGTGAGGTGATCTTATTGGATGGGTCGGAACCAAGAAACATGGCCTGAAGGCTGTCCGTGGTCCGTATGGTGACAAGAGACAGACAGATCCTTTCATAATATCCTGTTAAACGCCTTTTTCAGATCCACAAAAAAGTTCAAGCCAGTTGCTTCTCTACGTTTTCTGCTTCTGAAACACAAAACTCCGCCAGATCCTCATTCTCCTTTCA
The DNA here is from genome assembly GCA_905147225.2 of Euproctis similis. Taxonomy (NCBI): domain Eukaryota; kingdom Metazoa; phylum Arthropoda; class Insecta; order Lepidoptera; family Erebidae; genus Euproctis; species Euproctis similis. Next base: position 10,790,887 of record LR990107.1, read on the forward strand.
ATATAATTTTTCATAAACATTCGATGCTGAGCTGATTACACTGATGGGACTGATGGCGCACAGTGTAGCACGTGATACCTTTCTTTTATAATTTAAGGGCACGTTAACAGCACGCCTACAGTCCATGGGAACCTTACTCGAGCTAAAGGTCGGGAAAGCGTCCCGGACAGCGTTCACCCTCCGTGAACATTTCAGCAGACATGATATCAATTCCTGCTGTCTTACCGTTTTTCAGACTTCTTATCGATTTTTATTCGATATCTTCCATAGAAATACCCCCGTCATATTATTATGTTGATGCGGCGTTAGTAGTAGTCCCACATTCGGGGCATACTTATACAATTCTCCAAAGTACTCACTACACCGACCCAATACATCGTTTGGATTTGCGAGACTTAATATTTCTAAGTTCTGTCCAAGAATCAAAATTGTTTGTAACCTGCGTCGAAGTTCTTCGTCAACCTCACTTCCTCATTCAGTGCTACTCTTTCATGATTCTCTTTCACGAAGGCTTTGTGAACATTCCTGCAACTGAACTGAACTATTTTTTCAACTGCCAAGCGATAAATACCTAATCGTTATTGACGTAATTAAGAACAATCATATTTTGCAACAAAATATAAATTTTCCGTCAACAATTAATTTATTAATAAATTAATTTTTACACATTGACTTTTTACTATTGTTTAATAACATAAAATAACTTCACGTCTTTTTCTACCCAAAGATGTAGGCAGCGGCTGATAAGCCTCGACTCGCCGTTACGTTATTTATGTCCCAAATGGAATAGGTGGCGAACCTATTCCATATTCCATTCCTAGGTGGCGACCTCTTAGGATGAGCACCCTCTCGCGACAAGGTGGCGACCTCTTGATTCAGAAACGGGTGTTGGACCACTGGACCACTGATAGTGTTTTATATTTTTGACTATTGTTTAATATTTTTTTTGTAGATGTTTTTACGGCTCTGGATTTTGAGTCTTATCGTTAATAGTATATTTTTCTTTGTATAAAACTTAATCTACCGTAAAATAACAACTAACATAAACTAATCTTAAGGATGATTACGTGGCACTTTATACATGAAGTTACAAAGAAATTTTGACGACAATATAGAAGAGAACGCTACATACGATATTTACACACTCTTTACAATATACAATATCTTTACATATACGAATACTTAAATAAAAGGCCACACTTTTCTCATATATTATAATTTTAACATAACCAATGCTAACTTAATTACTTTAATATATTTGTGTATAAACAACGAGAGAGACAAGAGACGTTGTAATATTTAGTAGTTATAAATATCACGATCAAAAAATGATGAAATAAACATCACGTGATTAATGGACCCCCCCCCCCCTGTAGTTGTCTGTCACTAGTATATGATCTCTTAACCGTGTATTATAATATATAGTGCCATAACGATTACATAGAAAAAATAAAATAAAATGAGGTGATAGGTGGCTCTGTACACTAATTGAAAAAAACAATAAAAAATATGAATAAAACAAAAATCAGGGACATACACGTCAAAACAGTAAATCTACTGATAAAACAGTAGGATTGGTAGCACTGCAGCGGATTAACAGCACAGAGTACTAGGGATGTGACATTTAACATAAAAATCGATTTTTCTTAATCAATTAATTTATTACTATGGTAAAATCGATTAATTAATAATCGATTTTAGTTTAGAAAATAATCGATTTATTTAAATTAATCGATTTTTAATGTTTTGGGCATTATGTACAATTGGCATTGCCAGATTTATTGTCAACATGGAAATATTGACGCCATCTACTTGTCGTCCTTTTAGTCGTAGACATTGTTCAAAAACAAAACCAAAAAAGACTTTTATAAACTTTAATGAAATTTTTAGTCACGAATAATTTCGTTTGAAAAATGAAGTTTTACCAACGAATAAATAATGACATATATAATAGTATATGTCATTATCTGTGTGGCGCCGGCTTAGAATACCGCCAGCCCATCTCTTCCCGTGGGTGTCGTAAAAGGCGACTAAAGGCTGTTAGAATGGGCAGCAGCATTCTCTCTCAACAAAATACAGCGATCACCAACTAGTGTTGAGTAGGACACGATTTGAAAAAGAGTTTGTAAGAGTAGCCTCTTTTTTATCCTGAGCCAGTACAATGTCCCACTTCAAATGAGGCGAGGCGTACTGAATCATTTGAAGTTATTGAAATACGAAATACGCGCGCCTCCTGGTGCCTCAAATGTAGTGTTGAGTAGGACACGACTTAAAAAAGAGTTTGTAAGATAGCCTGTTTTTGTCCTAAGACAGTACAATGTCCCACTTCAAATGAGGCGAGGCGTACTGAACCATTTGAAGTTATTGTAGTACGAAATACGCGCGCCTCCTGGTGCCTCAAATGTCAGACGCGACGTGCTTTTGTCATGTTATTTGTTTGTTTAATACAAATATTTTGTAATTATAAATCTTACAAGTATGAAAAATAATTTTATGTGTTTGTTGTCTTTTAGGTATTCAAACCAAATGATTACGAATATAAAATTTCTCATTTAATATACCTGTTAAAAATAAACGCGAAAGTTTGTGAGTATGGATGTGGGATGAATGTTTGTTACTTTTTCACTCAAAAACTACTGAATGGATTGTAATCAAACTTTACAAGAATATAACTTATAATTACATGAGAATAACAAATAGGCTATAATTTATAGTTGTGGTGTTAATTATCCAAAACATAACGATAAGCATCAAGTAATATAAAAAATCTTTGAATTTGCATGACTAGAGGGTGCTGTGCGATATGGTTTATCAGAAAAAAAAACTAATTAAATGGCACTGACTCTTTAAACAACGTAAGATTATTAATTAAATTTTAAATACGCCACTTCTGGCTGGAACCTCGCTTCGCATCCAGGACGACAATATATTTCTCTCTCTCTCGAAATGTCAGACGCGACGGTTGTGACTTGACGTACTTGCCGTTTGTCTGCCTCGGACGACCGCGACAAAAAAATTGAAGTAGTACAATTTTTAATTTCGAGGCACTCTTACATTTTGACGTCTTGTCCGGGACAAATGAAGCGCCTCTTGTATGTCCTACTCAACACTATCACCAACCCACCTGCCAAGCGTGGCGATTATGGCAAAAACCCCCCATGAGTGAACGGGCCGGCAGTTGTGGCGCTCTATGGGGGAGGCCTGTCCAGCAGTGGACCTCAAAAGGCAAATGATGATGATGATATATAATAATGTCATTAATTATTCGTTAATTGATAATCATTAATTTCAGCAGGCAGACAAAATTAATGTCTGCCTGGCAAAGTTAACGAAATTCGTGACACACTAACTAAGAAAAAATGTAAAATAGTCTTAAGGAACTTATGTCTGCAACCGACCTAGTCATCACATAATTGTTGTTTGCTTTTGGTGGGATGGATGATATACCACTGATAAACCCCAGATGGTTTTTGTGGTATGTGACTAGAAAAGTATCCATGTAATATTTAGTAATTTTGAAATAAACAATAAAAGAAAACATATCAACCAAATATCGGCTAATAAAGTTGTATTATTTATTGACTCCATATAGTGAATATTTGATTAAATAAATAACTAAACTGTTTAAAGGTATAGAAGGAATGCGGTCATAGATGGCGTTAAAAATAACACTATGGAGAAAGTATTCTTTAGTAGTTTTCGTTCCGGGCCAGAAGACCAAACTTAATATCGGGGCGTTGCAGATGAAAAAAAAATCGATAATATGTAATGGAATGATTAATAAAATAATCAATTATTCATCGATTAGTCATATAAAATAATCAATAATTAAAATCGATTTTTTTACATTTAAAAATCGATTTTTTATCGTTTATTTTAATAATCGATTATTTTTTCACATCCCTACAGAGTACTTCAAAGGTAATTACTAATACTAATTACTGAAACTGAAAAATTATAAATATGAGCAGCACTGGAAACTGGCTTATCGTCTCTCATCGCAGTGTTTAACGTAACAAAATTATAGATCTAAAATGAAAAATTAAAATTAATGTAAACTTTATTCAAAGCGAAATACAGGTGTACAGGTGCCAAGTGCACTTGCATTCAGTTTCATTACAAAATTTAATGAAGAAGAAAGCTTAATTATACAATTTTCTTAATGATGTAAAAAGTATCGATGTTATGGCATAATAATTTACTCCTAGTACAAATTATTGGTCAATAATTTGGAAGTATGACTGTCCACGGCAGATTGAAGAGTGTTTTGAAGTTACTACGGATATCAACACTATGGGGTGGTACTGGTTTATTTATTTTGTATCACATTAAGCAGACTTACAATTCTGTAAATAAAATGGTAAATCCCAAAGTATTAGATAGGGAAAAACAATTAGCAGAATATATATATGTAGATGATCCATTATATAATATCACATTGAAATTAGAACATGACAAAGAATCAAAGAAGCAGACACTGGGATTCAGTCGAATATGGAAAAGCTTGAAATATTCATTAGCATGGAGGCTTCTCTGGTTGTGTCGTCATGGTAATAAAGATCAACGCAATAATGCTTTAGAACAATTGGCTACATTTAAAAATAATAAAGCTTGGGATTGCTGTAAATTAGCACAAGCCATGGACAAAAATACAGCAGTATTACTAGCCCGGACTCACGGTGCAGATCTGAGATATTTTCTACCTCCACCAATTCATGTAAGGCGGGCAGCATTGTCTCCTAAACTTCTATCATACAAACTGCGCGATCTCATTAAGTCTGTAGAACATGTAAACCCACACTATTGTATCCAGCATTTCATTCAAAAGTATTTTGTTACCGTTCAAGAACAAGCCTTAGAACAAGATAGTGTACCTGTAAAACCAGACAGTATTAGTGAAAAGGATTTATGTGTTCAATGCCTTGATGCTCTGTATCATCATATATCCATCTTCCATCAATCAGATTATACACAGAATCTTTCAATTGTTAAATTAGTAGAAAAGGGTCTTTTGTCTGTTTTAGCAGAAGCAATGCTACGTAATGCTCATGACCCTGATTTTGATCTGGCCGTACTTAAAGTCCTCACAGTTTTAAGTGTGCATACTAATCTACTAACAGATTTTTTTCAAAATGGCTTGATAAGAGAATTGTCTAGACTCTTAAGGTCTGGAGATGTTCGTTTATCAAGTTCTGCAGCAGTATGTCTTGCTAATTTATCTGGGGAAGAGTGTTACAGACCTGGGCTATATTTATTACATCCTATATACAGAACAGCCAAAGCAGCAACATGTGACACTTTACTAGTACATGGACTAAGAGGTGGAGTATTTGTTACATGGAGACAAAGGGACAAGAAGTGTGCCGAACCTATAAAAATCATGGAAGCCACTGTTTCTAATGTTGACCAGATGGATAGATGTCAAAATGATACAATACATAAATATCTAGATCCAGAGCTTCAACAAGTTATGGAAGACATGATAGAAATTGAAGATGAGTCTACATTGTCAGATTTAGAAGTAGTTCTGCATGACATCCCTATTGAGGCATTGAGAGAGCCAAGTACAAACCAATGTTATTTGGCACAAAAAAAGAGAATAGCAATGCAAGAGGAGTTACAAGACAAGTGTAACTATACATATTGCTGGCCTAAAGACTGGCTCCCAAGAGATTGTTCCAATTTGAGAATACTGGGAGTAAACTACTGGACTTCCTTGTCAGAATGGCTAGAAAGATGTCCTCTACAATCAGCTGATATTGCAACTAGAGCTTCTGATATTGTGCCAGCCCTCATTGATGCTGGAGTAGGAGATAAAGAAACACCTGTGGTTTGGCTAGCTCACTCAATGGGTGGTCTTATAGTTAAACAAGCCTTGGTAGAATCTTCAAGAAGCAGTGAGCAAAGATTCAAAAAACTGTCAGAAAATACCAAAGCTGTTCTTTTCTTTAGCACTCCACATAGAGGTAGCTCCTTAGCAAGAATGCCACGTGCAGCAGCTGCTGTGCTATGGCCTTCTAATGATGTGAGGCAACTACAAGAAAATTCACCAATACTCCTCGAACTGCATAAAGCGTTCATTGAGTTTGCAAATCTATATGAATGGGAGACTGTCAGTTTTGTTGAGAGTTTGCCTACTTATATCACAGCATTTAAAGTGCCCATACATTTTGTACATTCTCATTCTGCAGATTTAGGTCGCGGTGTGTTTTATCAACTACCCCTAGATCACTTGTCAATATGTAAGCCGGCAACTCGTCAGTCTGTATTGTATACTACAGTATTGGATACATTGAGGCGTGCCTCAGAAAAAAACAATGTAGAAGATTCTAATTTGCCACACTTTCTGAATGGAATATTTATGGCCTTAAAAAATAAAATGCATGATATCATTGATATAATCGATGACATTCATAACACTTATAGACAGTAACATTACACAGCTATTATAATATTAAATATTTATATAGTAGATATTTGTATTATTGTATATATATTTATTAAATAAAATCTCACCCAGTCAAAGAACTATTCAACTTTACATTTTGTATAATGCCTTTAGTAGCTGACTTTTGAAACACATTATGAGGTTTTTCTATTTGAATTACCTAACTAAATAAAATTACACATTAGCATTGAATATCAAATCAAGACAATAGTGAGTTTAGATTTCTAAGGATTTATGCACCTGCCTGCATTTACAGCGGTAGCAACATTGCAACAGTGGTAGAGCCAAGCAGTTCGCTGCATGAATGGGCCGACTCGACCGGTGAAATACCATGACCTCTCAGAAGACCGACGTAAAGTGGCTCATGCTGCGTTTCGTTCGGTGAGAGAGGTACCCGGAGGCACACCCCCCTTCCCCATCCTTTCAAATGGAAATGCAACTGTATATGTGGTGCAGATGTCCATGGGCGGCGCTGGCACTTATACGCACTTAAACTCCTACCAATAAAAAAAAAGACATTTGACATGTAGCTAAAAATTATTTGATTATTAAATAAACTATCGAAATTTCCTATCTCACTTGTTACTCCTTTATCATTAACTAAAACAGGGTGTATATTTTAAATAATAAATAAGTCTTACACTTGTTTGAACATTACAAGTACCTACCTATATGATATGCGTCTAAGATTTATCAATAATGACCTTGAAGCAACCTGAAAATAGATCTTCACAATTTGTAAATCTAAAGGAATTAACGACAGCCTCAAACAAAAAAAGATACAATAGGATGCTACTGACCGACAAGTCAAACTCATAATACTCCTCTTTTCAAATGCGACTTATCAATAACAGTCTTATTATTTTTTAATGAAGCTAGTGTCCATTAACTCGATGGATTACGTTCTAGCTTGAAGCTATTATGAAATGAGTGGAGTTGTTAAATTTGGTCCATAATTCTACCAATTTTGTGGTCTTAAATCTAAGACATGATAATGTTCAAAATCTTGTATTCCTTAGTATTTTAATGATTACATACGCCATCTTCCAAGGCGTTATGTAATGTCTTACTCCTCCGTCACTACAATATTAAAGTAACGTTTACTTTGACCACTAGAGGGCAGTTTTACTGGTTAAATTTCAGATAGTCGATAGATGGCCGTCTTCTATATCTATGATTCGGCAGAAAAAACAAGGTGGTAATTTTCCCAAAATTAGTTGGTTACTTAATAGTTTTAGTAAAGTAAAAGATTAAGATTTGTGAGGGAGTAATATCAGTACGAAAATGTGCCGATGGTGTTATTTCATGGGCGTACGTAGTACCTACGTCTTCTACTATTAAATTCCAGTTCACTACGAAAAATAAAATAAAAATCTTTTAATTTCCTGTTGAGGCCTTTGCCAGCCGTAGACACCATCTTATTGAGTTTCTCATACGTCTGCTCATGATTTCCTTTATGGAATGGATCATGACATAAAGCCACAATGACGGACAATATGTAACTATAATCACAGCTTCAGAATCTACACGATGAGTATTTTAATTATATTTATGTAAATTAGTACAATATATATTTCCTTGATTTTACTTTTAATTATAAAAAAGCAAGGCAATTACAACTTCAATAGGCAATCATCCCTTTGTCAGACATTCGCATAAAAAGGGTTTAGGTATGTGAAAATTATAACTTTATTTTGAGGTACGAATTTATTCACTTTCAAAAATTACAAATTTAGAATATAGACAGATCAGTCTTTTTCCTTGGTTTGCTCTCTATCAAACGCATTTATATTCCATTTGTAATCGTATTATTTGTTTTTTTTTTTAAATATATTTGCTATATAAATCGTTGTAATTTTCCCCTGCCTGCAACTACAATAATATTTAATTCATGCCAGTAATTTTATTGCATCATTAGGTACCCTTATACAAACGTTTGTATGTGCAGGTCGGAAACAGAATCTGCATTTTAAAATCGACTAAAATGTCAGGGTAGGAAAAGCAAACATAGCTTCAAAAGATTTTCCAATATATATTTAGATGTAGCCATGTTATGCAGATCAGTGATGGTCACTAGATGAAGGCTAGGGTACATTGCGGCGGCAACTCGACCATTACAGCCTATCACCATGGCAACCACTCTCAGGATAGTATCGATCCTTACAGTTGCCTTCACTTGAAGCGGACCGTGTTTCATAAAGCCATTGTTCGCTATACTTTTAGCTGAAATGTTTAACTTTCATTTATTTAAATATTTATGTAATCAAATTATAAATAAATGTTATCCACAATTAAATATCAAATAAACAAAAAATAAAATTTAATTTACAGTTAATTTCGACATAATGTAATGCAATTTGGAACTTTAAAATTACTTGCAAATTGTAAAGTGTTTGCTGATGTTAGTTTATATCGAATTACAAGATTTATTTCTTTATTATTAATATTTTTGGCGATAATTTCTCATATTATATATGATTACCTAAATTATATTTACTTAAAATATATTGCAGTCAGTTAAAGATAAAAAGTTCAAACTCAAGTTCTCCAGATTGTAACCAGTTTAACATAAGGCACTTGCGTTATAATTAAATCATCTACGTAACAACAGCTCTTGTGTTTGATTTGAGAAGTTTATTATTTTAGTAACAATAGTTTAGTAGCACAGTCAACATAGTAACAATATCTTTAAAAAGCAAAAAAAATAGACAAGAAAAAAAAATACTTTAAATTTCTATCCGTGGTTAAAATTTTTAAATGAGAGATATTTTCTTATAGACATAAAATTTTTGCCGAATCTTGTGTGTGAAAAATATCGATTATTATTTTCGATTTGGTGGATTTGGTTTCAGTTTTTATATTCGGGACTTGACGTATTGCTTATTATATAATCGGCTGCCTTCACTCTCTAGTTCTAAAAGTATGAAGTTATGTTTTGTTTAAGTAAGTAATAAAAGCCAAGCTTGAGATTTGATTATGTATTAACATTTCAAGAACATATTATTGATTTGATGCTCCTGTTCAAAATTTCAATAAAAGCAATTAACATTATGTATGATTGCTAAAACTATTTTATCAGGCGTTTCACAATTTACCGGGTCTTTATTGAATCCATTCCATATATTTACTATAGTCGGATTTTTAATTAAACAACAATCGCTGACGTTTACGCTGATGTCAGCTTTTGATGAAAAAAAAATAGTGTTGTAGCAAAGCGAATGAATGAAAAAACTCTTGAATGAATAAAATTGCCACAATAGTTTAACTTGGGAATAGTTAGTCTATCGTAGTTCGGAAACTTGTAAGATTTAAGATTTAAAAATATTGTTGCTGAGTCAAATTATTTATTAAATTGAGTAGTATAAGTTTTAGAGTGTATTTAGTACAATTTGAGATGATTAAATATTTTGCTCATTGTTCATTCGTCTGATTGAATAAGAACTGAATGCATCACTATTACTTTAAATTTAGCAACATTATTTTACAAAGTGACCTTAACTACTGTCAGCTACCTTTGTCTAATTAAAAATACGACTATAGTTAAAACAAGCAGATGAAGTATGTATGTATGAAGTTCTTCAAATGCGTCATTATGATAAATCGAGAAATAAATTAGGGTTTTATTTAGTCTAATTAAACAAATCTTTAAATTAGTACAGTTGCCGGATACCCCGCTTCTGAATCAAGAAGTCACCGGTTCGAGTCCTGGCTCACATGAATGACTTTTCGAAATTATGGTATGGCAATAGATTCGTCGTAGAAAAAGGCGTGAAGTCATGTACGTAGTTATGTTGAATTACCAATTTTGAGCCAAAACTGAAAATTATTTTTGTCTTATTCGTGAAATAATTGTAAAATTTTATAACAAGGGTAGAGTCTCGTAGTTCGTCGCATGAACGGGCTCGCTCGGCTGGTGAAATACCACATCTCAGAGTATGGACGTAAAGTGGATATTGCCGAGTTTCGTTCGGAACAGATCCTAATCCCATAAACGCCAGTAATATTCCATAAAAAAAAATATTATTGATTGATATTCAAAATACATAATATGTGCATGTAAAAAAATAATTTTAGTGCTACAGTAGAAACTCTTTTATCCGGCCCTCAGTTATACGGATTCGTGATTATCCGGACAACCAACCGCGACCAATTTATATGTCGATCGATGTACCCACAAGTCCAATTTATGCAAGAATAAACCTATCGGTACGTGCATATTGACGTGGAAACTGATACAGGAGCATCTCATCATGTAGCATTTCATACCCTGTATGTTTCCTGCTGGTGCTCTTGGTGATTTGAAAAACAGAGTGATAGTGTGAGTTTACTACACCTTTATTCGTGATAGAGCAGCAATGAAGAAAAAAGATTGCTTATGTCAAATGACAATTACCAAATACTTAGTCATCCCATAAATATTGTAACAAAGAAAAATTTTTTTTTTAATTGCGAATAACAGTTATTACTTTTACAGTGTGTTACTTTAATACATAAATATAAAACGATATAAAATATAAAAAAACTTGTGTGGTTTTATGAAACCACCGTAAAAGTGAAACTTTTTTTCACATTATAGACATTTAACTAAAAATTTTCGAAATATTATTTTTTTCGAAAATCGAATGTAAGTCACTGTTCACTTATTTTAGTTACCATAAAATATTTCCTCCAGTAAATATGATATTTTGATTTATTATGAAAATGTGACAAATACATATATAAAGAGCACTATCTTATCGCTAATAAATTGACGAACATAACTGTGTCACATATATGTAGTTCACTTTTTTTGAATTGGAAACTTAAAAGCCTCCGTCGTTTACAATACATACGAATTTATTATATTCCCTTTTATCGTGTCATTTGTTATATTAATAATATAATTTTTTTTTTCTCCGCCTGCAATACGTACGTACGTATATGTATGTATGTAAAAAACAAACAAACAAACAAACCCGATCCTAGAAAATGTGTCGAAATTGGTAAAGAGGACGGTAATTAGACAATCATTCATACGGGCCTCGTGGTGCATCGGTAAACCGCACTACCGATAACACGAGGTCGGGGCGGGTTCGATCCCACCCGAGTGCAAACAAACAAATATATTTATTGTGTTGTTTGTACGTGTAAATAAACGATAATAGACGTGAAAGGCGCTCTGACGAGCGCCTTTCACTTTATCCCTACTCCGCGGCCGACCGTCACGCGACATGCAACACGCAGACGAAAAAGTTTGAGACGATGTAATAAAAGTTTCACTTTAAAAAGCTTATTCGAAGTGGTCTCCTTTGGCTGCAATACAGGCCTTTAAACGTTGAGGCCAGTTATCAATAGAGACACGCACTCTTTCCATGGGAAAATTCTTCACTGCCAATCGTATGGATTGTTTTAGGGACTCTACAATATTATGACAATATTATTTAGAGCAAGCCGTACTCTCTAAAACTGACCACAAATCATAATCCAGTGGATTAAGATCGGGACTAGACGACGGCCAGTCTTCAGCTCTAATGAAGTCCGAAACGTTCGCTTCCAACCAAGATTGCGTGGACCGAGCTTTATGACCCGGTGCCGAGTCTTGCTGGAAGGACCATACGTCGTTATTGAACATGGTGTTGTTAAGGGGCTTGACTACCTTTTCAAGAATGGTATCTTGATACGCTTGTGCCGATGTTTTGATAACTTTTTCATAAAAATATGGCTCAGTCACTCCTTCGTAGCTAACACCCCACCAAACCATCACTGAAGTCGGATAATGCCCACGTTGCACTCTGTCAACTAATTGGGAAGCTTCCTTAGAGCTTTGAGCATAAATAGGGTCATTTTGTTTGTTAAAATGTTGCTCAATTGTAAAAACTTTTTCATCCGTAAACAATATTTTTCTGTGACCTCCCTTTGCGTACCGCTTCAGTAGTTGTTTAGATTTTAACACCCTATTCTTTTTTAAATTATCAGTTAATAAATGACCAGTGCGCCTCTTATACGCTGCAAGTCCTAAGTCATCTTTTAAAATACGCGACATTGTTCTAGGTGCTATCTTCATCTCCCGAGATAAAATCTTTTGCTTGCGGACAGGATTTCTTCGAATTCTTTCCCTTACTGCTTTGACCACCTTTTTCGTACGAACACTACGTGGACGGCCAGGTCTTTTTCTGTCACAAACAGAGGAGGTCTCATTGTACCTATTAATAGCCCGGTACACAAACATTTGACTAATACCAAGTGTTTGGAGAGTTTTAAAAATTGCATTTGTCTCCATACCTACTTTGTGTAATGCAATCACAGCGATTCGGTTCTCTTTATCACCCCACTCCATTTTAATATCGCAAAATATTGTACAATATATTATAAGTAACACAATTAACAATCGTATAAAAATGACAGATTCCAAATTCAAAGGTAATATTTTTTTATTTTTAGTTGTAACAGTATTTATGGCCAGGCTAAGTATTTTAGACCAAATTAAACTTTTTATGCACTGTATGTATGTATTTCATGATTACCAAATTCAAAATTGTAAACAAATTATATGTACAAAAATATTTTATTTCATGATTAATGCGGCATTAGTTCAGTACATATTAGGTATGTATGTAGGTAATTTAAAAAAATATCTAAGTAGATACAGAAATAAGTGTGAATTTTTTTATAGACATTGATTTATGTTGATATTTAATAAGCACTTAACATTATTCTTCATGCATGCGATTATCCGGATTTTCGATTATCCGAATGCCTACCGACAACAATTAATCCGAACGAGTTTCTACTGTTTGTCCGAAACTGCCGCTTTTGAAAATGTTCTTTGAAAATGGTTTTTCAGTGGTAGAGCCATGCAGTTCGCTACATGAATGGGCCGGCTCGACCGGTGAAATACCACGACCTCTCAGAATATCGACGCAAAGTGGCTCTTGCCGCGATTCGCTCGTTGAGAGAGGTATCCGGAGGCCCTGCCCTTTCCCCGTCCCCTTACCACCCCACTTCTGACCCTTTCCATATCCCATTGGGAGGGCTGGCAACGCAACTGAAACACTATTTGTGCTCAGGTGTTTATAGGCGGCGATTGTTACTCACCATCAGGTGACACGCCTGCTCGTTTGCCTCCTATTACTATAAAAAAAAATCGAATTTGTTTTATATAATAAAAAAATTATTAACACAAGATGAACCTTCCTACGTACCACATGTCGGTACAAAACTGTTCTGCTTCCTGCTTGAATAATAAATAGATATGTCTATGTGTCGGACTTGGTATGGCAGAACAAAGGAACAACTGGAACGCGAATTTTTTTGCGATATGTTGACCAGCCTGGAGGGTGATGCACGAAGTTTTGTAGTTAAGGGATAATTAATAAATTAGGTAATTTCGTGTTTCATTTTGCCCGGAGCGAGTGAGCCTCAGCCATCATTTAATTAGTGATCATTGGTCGTATCCGTGCGAACAGTATGTGGCCCACTAGTCGGCAAGTAGGTACATCGAATGTAAGCAGTTTTAGAATATCTCTAACGCTTGTACCTATAACTCTTTCTTTTTCTCTTAAATCTCTTGTGATAATTTACAAAAGCTACTTATTTTGTTCTAAATTTCATCTTTCATCATCAAGATACGTATTAGATTTAATTAAATTATAGAATTATTTTTTTGAACAATAATATTGATAAGCAACGAGAATAAATATGTTAATAATAATGGATAAAAAAATATTTTTTAACGGTGGTAGAGCCATGCTGCTCGCTGCATGAATGGGCCGGCTCGACCGGTCAAATACCACGACCTTTCAGAATATTGAGGTATAGTGGCTCAGGCCGCGTTTCGCTCGGTTAGAGAGGTACCCGGAGGCCCAACCCCTACCCGTCCTTCTTTCCAAACCCACTTGCAAGCCCTTTCATATCCTATTGTAAGGGTCGGCAACGCTACTGTATCTGTGTTCAGGTATCTACGGGTTATGTTTGTTGCTGTCCATCAGGTCAAGCCAGCCCGTTTGACCCTTTATAGTTTATCCCATAAAAAATTGAAGAGTAGTAAGCGCAACCTATTGCCTTACATCGGGCATATACATAATATTATCTCTCATGCATAGCTTTCAAAAAGACCTCCAAAGTCAGGATTCGATCTGACACACACACAGAGAGAGAACAGAGACATATTAATTCGTATTATCTAAATACTAAAACAATGTTGCCATCATGGAAAAACACAATCTTTGTGGAAAAATATCGAGGCCAAGCAGCACCCGTGAGACACAACTGACAGCTGTATACGCACAGCCAGCTTTTTTCCGTGGCTTCTCTCGTATTAATTTCCTTATGTCATAAGTCATAGAAATCATTGAAGTGATGATTAATTGTGTCTGTATATGTGGCTATTTACATTCCACTTCGACGACTCTGAGTTCCACTCGGCTCGCCAACTGTTACCTGTCCTCTCCACTCTGTTCCTCGCCCCTCCACTGGAATGTCGTATGTTGTACACTAAAATGGCGGGAGTTAGAAACGAAACGAATGGCGGCCGTGTGGACATGTGCGCGATGACGTAATATGATGATGTCATAGGGCTGGGCAGGCGCATTCTACTAGAAGTACAAGCATTCAAACACACGACTAGCAATACGGGTTTTAGAATTCCCTCCGCGTGGAGTGTGAACCAAGCACGTAATTACAATTTTAGCACATAGGTGGCAATGGCAAATTTACTTTAGAGTCTTAATAGTGGTGATGTTCGAGTTCTGTGGGCCTTTTATGAGCTCTTAATTTCAGCTATTTTACGGCCATCGGGCTGGTAAGCGTCCTACACGCCTTTCCTGTCGTAGGAAAGGACTCTCACCAGCCCGATGGTCAGCCGATCTCAGAAAGGTTGCTGGAAAAGACTGGATGCGGAAGGCAGAGAATCGTATGTTGTGGCGCAAATTAAGAGAGGCCTATGTCCAATGTCCAGCAGTGGACTGCAACAGGCTAATGGTGATGATGATGACGCCTTTCCTCGCAAATTCGTATTATCAACGACTAATTCCAACTAGTCTAGGCTACTCATCACTGACTAGCTGGAATTAGTCGTCGATAAATCGAATTTGATAGTGACTACTAATCACTAGCTGGATTTTTCTGCATTTCGCTTCCCTCTTCACCACCTTCATTTCTTTTTCCTTCACCCTGACTTCAGTCTTAGCATACCTCACAATAGCAGTTTTAGGAGGGTTTCCTTTTTCCCATGTATAAGTCTGCAACGCAACTATAACACACTCTTTACTGCAGGGGTCCATGGGTGGTGCTAGTCACCGGCGCCACCACTAGGTAATCCGGCTACTAACCGCCAGACCTGAAACCTGCTGTTTGCCCTCTAACCCCATAAAAAATTTCTCGGTTAGAAACAAAAAAATACTTTTGTTAATATTTTAATCGAGTTTGCGATAGTAATAAATGAGACATGCAAACCCTACGGAATATAATTGTAACTATTTATAGGACTTCAAATCTGTGTTAAGTAAATATCTAATATTTGAACGGTCCTTTGTTAAGTATAGAAACAAGTTGGAGAAACTTCGGTATCCTACTTCAGTTATATTTCATAGCATGAAATACATTTAAAGTCTCGGTGGCGCAGTGGGCGAGGGCACGGCCTCTGATCCAGAGATCCGGGGTTCGATTCCAGACACTGGCTCACCAATGACTTTTCGAAATTGTTTTCGGAAGCTATGTGTGATAAATACCGATGACTGACAAACTTTGTGCCCGGTATGGCAATAGGTTCGCCACCTATTTCATTTGGGACGTAAACATAACGGCGAGACGAGGCTTAACAGCCGCTGCGTACACCTTCGGGTAACAAAAGGCGTGAAGTTATGTTTAAATACATTTAGCGGATCCACTGATCGAGTACTCCATTCTTGCAATGATATCTCGAAATCATTTTCGGAAGTACCACCTATTCTCATACACCGGTCACAATATTCGCATTCTCTAATATATTAGTACAAATTATTATTCATAGTTACATATAGCTAAAATTATAAATAGCTTCCTTATTCTTTTGTCTGTTTATTTATTGTGAATATATATGTTATGTTATGTGAACATATATGTTCACAATATTGGTATTTATTAAATAAATGCCAATGATTCAC
Source organism: Euproctis similis (assembly GCA_905147225.2). Lineage (NCBI taxonomy): Eukaryota > Metazoa > Arthropoda > Insecta > Lepidoptera > Erebidae > Euproctis > Euproctis similis. The sequence continues at coordinate 10,807,456 of LR990107.1, forward strand.
AATATTGTGAGCGGTGTATGGGAATAGGTTACGCCACGTATTCCATTTGGCATGTAAAAAATTTGCATTTCGTACCAGTTACATAAATAAACTGACAAAAGAGTAAGGAAGCTATTTATAATTTTAGCTATATGTAACTGTGAATAATAAATTGTACTAATATAATTGAGAACGCTATGTATTTAAAAAAAAACAACAACCAAATAATTTTAGTCTTCGAATTTTTAGATTTTGAATGCAATAAGCATGATCTAAAGCAGTGGTTCTCAAACTTTTTAAATGACGGAACCCTTTTGGGAAGCAAAATACTTGATGGAACCCTACAATAAAACAATTATTTTTATAAGTGTATTCTTTATTAATCAGCATAATAAAAGTACAATGTATCAGTTACTAATTATTGTTTACTTCACCACTTGGTAAGGACAATAATAGAAAACATTAAAAAAGAAAAAATCTAACTAGTGGGAGGTATGAAACTGTTTTTTATTTTTCATCAATTGCTTGATATCAGGTTTGATGGAAGAAAGTTGGAGTCTCATATCAGCTTCGGCGTCCAGTCTATTGCGATATTTTGTTTTCGTGGCTGCGTAGGTAGAGAATCCTGTTTCGCACAAATATGTAGTTGGGAACGGGAGAAGAATATCCAGAGCCATTTGGCCAAGCATTGCATATTCATCTCGGATTCTGCACCAAAAATCATTAAGAGGCGTCGTTTTGAACAATGACTCCATACTTGTGTCTGATGACATTTCTAAAAGAGATTCATATATCTCATTTGACATGTTTTCAGGCTTTTCCAAGTTGGGTAAAAAAGGATTATGAATCCAGGAGTTCACTTTAATTTTTGTATTGTGTTCTTCGGGAAAATACTTTTCAAAAGATGCGCGCATCGAACTGAGATATTGGACCAATTCTTCAAACACATTATCTTCAAACATTTCTGAGTCGTTTTCGCTAACAAACTCACTGAGTAACGTAAAACTTTCTATTTCTTTCTTACCAATGCAAATGATCCAAAAATCTAATTTTCTTTTAAAAGCAGTTATTTTATTATAGGCCTGAAACACTGTTGTCTGTTTACCTTGCAACGATAAATTTAATTCGTTAAGTTTTTGAAAGATATCCGCCATAAAAGACAATCGGAACAACCAAGTTTTATCATACAAACGGTCCTTCAAATTAAAAGAAGTATCTGCTGAAAAAAACATTTGTAACTCGGCTCTAAGTTCAAATAGCCTTGTTAAAGTTTTTCCCCGAGACAGCCATCGCACTTCTGTATGGAGCAGCAGTGTTTTATGTTTGCTGCCATAATCTTCACACAATAATGAGAACAATCGGGATTGTAGTGGTCGTGATTTGATAAAATTAATTATTTTTACCGCTTCATCCATAACTAATTTTAGATTAGACGGCATTTGCTTCATCGCAAGTGCTTGTCTATGCAGAATACAATGACTGGAACTACAATTAGGCGCTTTATTTTTCATTCGTGATACTGCTCCTGCTGTTTTACCTGTCATCGCCTTGGCCCCATCTGTACAAATGTCAATGCAATTGTTCCAACTGAGATTATGTTCTTCAAAAAATATATTTATTTTATTAAAAATTTCTTCCCCGGTAGTGTTTGTAAGCAGCGATGAACACATAAGCATGTCTTCTTCAAAAGAACTTTTATATGGATATCTCACAATAACCAGCAGGATAGCCAAACCAGCGACATCAGTCGACTCGTCCATTTGCAAAGCGAATCGTGTATTTTGTAGACGTGTAACTAGTTCTTGTTTGACGTAGCTTGCCAGATCATGGATTCGTCGTGAAACAGTATCGTTTGATAGCGGAACAGTAGAAAGATGCTTTGCAGATTTTTCATCAAGCATACATTTTGTTATGTCTAATACACATGGTTTTATTAATTTCTCAGCGATAGTGTGCGCTTCACCTGCTTGTGCAATGCGATAGCTAACTAAATATGATGCCTCCGTGGCCTTTTCGTTGGTAGTTTGTGTTACATGCATCATATTTTTTTGAGTTTCTAATAACTGATCTTTTTTGCGAACAAAAAATTCTTTATTCTTGTCTTTAGTCTCGGGGTGTACGGTTTCTAAATGTCGACGCAATTTGGCAGGTGCCATGGAACTATTAGGAAGCAGTTTACTACAGAGCATGTAGAGAGGTGAGCCGTTGGAATCAACAAATCTGAAACTGATATAAGATTCATCATACTTCCTTTTTTTCGTCTTTGAAACCGTAGAGCTTGACGTCGTGGCACTCGTGGCATCATCTTCTGGATCAGTGATTGCTAAATTCTCCGCGCGCATTGCTTTTGAACATTCAGCGTCATTAGAAGATGTTGTTGGAACACGTTTAACACCTTTAAGCCAACGTTCTATTCTTCTTTATTTATAATGTTACAAGTCAGGATAGTGGGGTTTAAATAATGCACAATCGTTACTGCGTATAAGAGACTAAATTTAGAACCTACAGGGAAGAAATGTATAAAACTGAGACAACAGAATACAGCAGGCAGTAAAACAATGGACACTAGTTTCTCGCTAGCGAGCTTGTAAGTAGGTAGTAACTTATCGCTCCGAACGCTAATCATCAACTGACGACGCCAACGCGCGATCGCCGCTTTTATACTTAGTCCTAGACTCGATCTCAAATATTCTCGAAAATACTCGAGTCGGCACCTTTCATAAACAAAAAGCAAAAATAAAAACAGAAATTTAAAAATATATCGACTTTATCCTTTGAAGTTAGAGACGAAAGTCGCTTGTTGACAACTATAGCGTCTAATTCAGAGGCGGCTTTCATCAAAGAGACTGAGCGCTTACAAGTATCGCTCGTTTTAAGTTTGCCGCTGGCGATAGGTATGAGTGTATGACGTTCGAAATTTTTTATTTAATTGTAACAATAAAAATTGTGTACGTTAGATATTTGGGTAAAACTATGACACATTATAAGTTTTGTTGTCACGTGGGGGAGGGTACGCGCATTCCACAGACCGGCAAACTTAGAGCGAACGCGTTGTACAAGTATAAAATTGTTGAGACCAAACTTATGAGATACTAGCAGACCGCGCGAACTTCGTATCGCCTAAAAAAGGTAAAAAAAATCCACTCATGACCCCGCGCAACATATTTGTCTTAGAAATTGAATACTTAAATTTTGTACACGGTGAATATCTTTTGAATTAAATGTCCAAATGTGATCATTCAAAAAGTTCTAGAAAGGCCTTAAATTTATCTTTTTAATGAAGCAAATTATTTTGTGGAGAGTTAATACCAAGGTACAAAAAAAGAATTTGAAAAACGACATCATTTTAATTAATTTTAAAAAATCAAAAAACCCTTATTGTGCGATAACTATAATAGTTAGATATATGCTCTCGCGACCTTTTTCGTAGACAATTATACGCTCTATAAAAGTGTAGTACATTGTTTTGTTCTGTACTCAATAGTTTTCGCAGCGTTCGCAATGTAAGGGTCACGTACTTACACCTTGGGTTACATTATTGGTTTTATAGTAGGGATCCCTAATTTATTTGAAAATATAATATAGCCTAAAACCTTCCTCGATAAATGGACTATACGCCATTAAAAGAATTTTTGAAATCGGACTGGTGGCTTCTGAGATTACCTCGTTCAAACAAACAAACAAACAAACTTTTCCGCTTTATAATATAAGTATAGATTGTACCAGCTAATGTAACACAAGCTTATACAAATACAAATAAATAATTAAATAACATTCATAGCGTTTTGTCTCCGCGCGGCCGCGGAGTCCGCACTGCCGCGGAGCGACCAGAGAGAGGTGTTTTGATTTTTTTATTTCAAAATTCTTGCGGAACCCCGACAGAGATATCACGGAACCCTAGGGTTCCGCGGAACACACTTAGAGTATAGCTGATCTAAAGATACAATAAAAATTTCTAAATTACTGAATATCACTACCTACATCCTTACGTACGGAACTTGGATCATACAATCAATTCATATTTGTCAATATTATGCGCAATTTACGTAACAATTACGTAAATTGCGCATAATATTTTTTAACATCCCTCTCGATATATATCCACAGACTATAAAAGATTGGTGATTCAATTTTGGTCAAAATTAGAAAAAATAACATCTCGTGTTTTTTTTTAATCAAAAGATTATTACGACACTGTCGTAATGTTTTTAGTAGCGAATATGTTATTGCATTTACGCGTCAGATATTAAAATTGTAAACATATATTTCTGAGTCATGTGAATGAGGAATTAAAAAAAAAATAATAGTAGGTAATTTAAAGTTTAGTGAACGTACAAAGAATTGTAAGTATTTGGGATTATCACAAAGCACGCCACTCGTGTATAGATATACGTTGACCCACATTCAGTAGGTCACCGCGATGTGCTTATCAGTTATTGATAAACATTACGAATGTAACATTAAACATAGAGCATTATACTTATGAAATTCTAACCAATAATTTAGTACGCTATGTTTCTATATACTATTAATTCGTTAATTTCTGGTTAATACTATGTAGATCAGACTATAGTGTAGTACTACAGAAAGTCTGATCAAATAATGTAAGCCGAGGAACATAATAAGAATAATAGACGCTCCTAGCCTAATAATTCTAGCCCGGTTCTCCGAGTGTTCTTGTTCCACGGAGGCAGTTTTCTCAAGCGCTCGTGTTTTAAAATGTAATCATCATTAAATAGTTTAAAACTAAGCCGCTCCCGCTGTTTGTCCCCTTGTATACATAAATCTTTGAAATTATGCAACGGATTTTGATGCGGTTTTTTTTTCATGGATAGAGGGTGTCAACGAGGTGGTTTTTCATCCATCATTATGATTATGTATTTACATACCAATGCGCCTTCCTTATGAGGCAGAAAAAAGAAGAAAAAATGCACTGTTCTGTAATCGTTTCCTAGGGCTACCCACCAAAATCACGCGGCGGTCTTTCGGCGTACTGGTGGCTCAAGACTAGCTGCTGTACTCGGGAGCGCCGTTTTTTTTTACGCGAGTAAATGCTTTATGCACACCCCCCGCCCGGCAGGGGGTAGTGTGGGACTTCCAAAACAGTAAACTGCAATCCGATCCTAGGGTTACCCACTAAAACCTCGAGGGGGCCTTCTTCCGGCGTTGGGGTGGTCCAGGACAGTGCATCAGCCCTCTGGTCCACCCCGCCGTCGCCCCCCCTCTGTTACGAGAGGGAGCTCATCCACAGGAAGCCTTGGTGGCTCCAACCGCGCGCTGTAAAGAGGCGCACGGCCAGTGGCGCCCCCGACGACCCTCCCCGGCGGCTCGGGGGGGTCATCCTTTCCGGGCCGCAACCCGGGCGCACCCGCAGGGTGTGCGCCCTCGCAGCCCGTCGGCGATCACTGAGCTCGCCGCCGCCGCCTTCGAGCGGGATCGGCTCTCTCCCGACCACGCTCGGCGGCCTCCTTCATGAGCATCACAGCTTCACAGAAGGAGACTACAGCCCTCTACTCCTCCTCGCCCGCCAGCATTGCCGAGACCAACGCCGGCGGGGACAAGTCTCGCCCGATCCCGTCGACCAGGACTCGGCGCTCGGCCGCCCAGGCCAGGCAGACGTCCAGCGTGTGCTGGGCCGAGTCCAGGTCGGATGAGCAATGGTGGCATCTCGCCGTCTGTTCACGTTTTATTCGACTCAGATACTCACCTAAGCACCCGTGCCAGGGAAGGGTCCCAAAGGCGTTGACGATGTCTGCGACACCGCCAGCGCCCTGCCGTCGCTCCCATTTTGGAAGGATTTGTGCCCGCTCCGCCACGTCCTTCTCTGCGATCATTCCCTCGCAGAAACAGAACAACTCAGCCACCATGATCGGGAGTGACAGGTCCAGCGATGGGCTTCCCCAGAGTGTAGAGGCCATAGTTTGAGCCCCTATTTAGACCTTCCTTGTATTTGTCAATTTTAAAGTCCCTTTTAATTTACGTAGGTATAAGTTACGTAACGTATACGTGACATTAAATTACGTATTGTAAAGTCCCTTTAAAATTGGAGGCCTTGGAGGCAACCACGAAAATCTTTTCCACGTCCTCTTGTGCCATTTTTTCCAGATCCACCTAGGAGAAGTGGGGAGTACATGATGTTAGATGTGCCGTAACTGTCTGCTACGCGCTGTCTGCATCCGCTTTTCATTAGCAGCAACTCTCTCGTCCTAGTCCTGCTGGAGCCTCTCTTTACAGGTGAGATCGAACTGAATCTCACTCGGATCCAACTAAGCTGGGCAGCCTTCGGGAATCGGAATATTAGTTATATTTCCTCGTCAAAAGTTCCTCAGTGTCTAGAAATCAAAGACTAGTGTGGGTTACCAGAAATTACATCTGGAACAGTGCTGTGGTTAAGGTGGTAAAGTTAGCGCGCTGAAGTTGGACTGGACTGGACACGTCACTCTAAGAACCGATGATCGCTGAGGAAGATAGATTCTTGAGAGACGACTACGGATTGCATGGCAGCGTAGGGCCCACTTAGATGTATGGACGCGACGACCTTATAAAAGTAGCAGTCGTTGGATGCAATTGGCAGGGGACCGGGAGTTATGGCTTGCTAAGCGGGAGGCCTACGTTCAGCAGTGGGTAGATAAGGACTGATGATGATAATGAAGACGTCTCAGGTAGCGTGTGAGATGGATTATATTTCGTTGAAATTTACAGATGGCGCTTTTGTGTTTTGTGGGCACAACGTCTGCTGAGTACCTATACTAGTTTAATATCGATTATGAGTGTTTTGGAAATAGGTAAGTGAAAATAAAATAATAATAATAAAAACACAGTCGCCTTTTCAGTAATCAATTACTGCAAGTGATAATTTATAACTTACGTATTAAGCCATTTTTGATATTTATTAAATTTTTATTTGATCTAATTTGAGAAGCCTCGTACACGGTGATAGACTAACGCAGTCGATTGTTAAAGTAGTGCATAATAAAATTAAGTTCACGCAGTGATTAATGTTCAACTAAACCAAAAGTAGAGTCTGTATCTAGGTACAGACTCTACTTTCCCAGATTCCAGTTCACGAGATTCTTAAAAGTAATATCAGGTAGTGTAAAAATAATGTTGTTACCCAACTGCATAAGAAGAAAGGCCACGTTTTTATAAATGTATCCTTCAATAGTACATCGTTTAGTGTAAAATCCTAAACAGGTTTTAGCTTGAAAGGTGAAGGCGTCGAAAAATTAAGGGCGTCTATTTCCGATTCGAAATAGTTCCATTTTTTAATATTTCTTATTTTTTTTGTTTCAACACCGCTCTTTAGATAATTAGAAGTGGCTATTAAAATATGTTTATGATAATTAATTAATTTTTTTATTGATTTTTATTGAAACAAAAACATCAAAATATTTTTTTGTCATAGTAATAAAACTCATCGAACAATCAAGCAATTGATATTGTGAAGAAATCAGTACATACACGTAAGTATAATATGTCATTTTAGATTAACAACATATTAATTAATATATTCTTATTATTACTTATACTTGACAAAACAAGGGCAGAAACGCCTCAGAGATAAGGCAACTATACGAAGGCAATGACGTCATACCAAATGGAACTATTGTCTTGTTTGTTGAGAACTAACCATTAGTTACTTTCTGCGATGTAGTTTAGGTACTTGCCTAAACTGTCAGCTATAAGAAATGACAGCATATATTATATGTGAACTTATAATTATTATAATATACCAATATTTAGCGAGCGGGTGCTATAATAATTCGGTGTGTGACGTGACCTCACCAATAGTAGGTACCGACATACCTACCTAACCGAGCGTGTTCTACACAAAACGGCGCCACAGTATTGATTCTAAAATCATCTTGACCCAGTTTGGTGATGTCGTATACAAGTACCTATGTACCTCTATATACCACTGCTGCTTATACACTTAGAACACAGATACGAAATACATTCGTAATACTATAGTTGTTAAGGTGTTTTATATTTACAATTTGTATGTTATAAAACGTTTGTGCACATTCATTCAGTTTGTAGGTAGATTATAAAAACTATATACCCACCTAAGTAAATAGGTATATTGGATAGATTTGTATCTAATAAAACAGCAATTTTAACTATCAAAATAAATTTGCGTTAGTTTTATAAAATTTATGTAGGTTTAATTTGCGTCTTAAAACAAAGTCAATTATAAAATACTTTAAAATAGTATAATTATGTTCTGTTCCCTCTGACTACCCTGCAAGGGATTTGACTTGAAGTTATGTATGTAAGAAAAATTATGGAACGAAAATTAGGAATGATATGAAATGGAATGTGCGATTTTTAGAAATGATCAAATTATCTCATCTTATCTAAGTTTATACCTAATTTTTAAAAATATGTGGGTATTTATGGATAAAAATATGATACCTAAAACAAAAAATCATATTTAGTATGTATTCGCTTTGCAGTGTTTTAAAATGCCCTAGGTGTACCTATCTGGGGAGCAGTCGTCAGACCACCTCCTTGTCGGCCCGGGTGATTCTCCCCAGGCCGGTCCCCTCTTTGCTGGAAGGCTAGATAGACGTTAATTCCGTCGGGTCCTGGCTAAGAGTCTAATAAACCGCTGATAAATCGTAATCCAGTCCACGGGGCTGGGACGATGACGGCCGCAAAGGGGCTGCGAGGAAGAAAATTTTTATAAAAAATCTGCCCCATAGCGTGAGTGGTCACCACGTGCCCGACTTCGAGTATCGGCATAGGTTTCGCTGAGCTGGGGGTAATATATAATCGTCGTCAGGTTTTCCGCTGCCAGGGTCTGCTGAGGAGCCTGCAGCGGACCATGGGCAATAGAGTCGTGCGCAACTATCCAGGCACCGGTGGTCCTCGCGCGGTAAATCATAGCTGAGATGTATCGCCACCGCCCACTGGCTGCCAGAGGTAGTCGGGGTAGGTCTTCGGGGCGTCACCGGCGTTTCTTTACAGCGCGCGGTCGGGGCTACCCCTATCTGGGAATTCTGCAAGGATGAGGCGCAATCGGCGGCAGGATGGCAGGCACCGGCACGCCGGACGAAAGCCGCCGCGGGGTTTTGGTGGGTAGCCCTGGGAAAGGATAGATAGAAATTGCATTAAGAGAGTCCGACTCTCACAATCTCCTCCTCCCTGCCGTTCCCGCTTTAAAACAAAAAAGGTACCTATGTTGCTTGGCAACTGTGGAGTTATAAATTTTAAATATCTGTAATACCTAATTTTCGATTTGTTTTTTGATAACAATTTCATTGTGATAGGTAATATATACTAATAATAAATACATGCCTATTTATTACGTATATTTAATTAAACCCGCAATAAAGATTGGGCTAGTAACGTATAATGTAGCTAAAACCCAATATTCTCAACAGACCTATTATTATGTCGTCTGAGACGAGTAATTCACCCTTGATAACATATTCTTAGTTTCAATCAGATTATTTTGTACCTACGCATTATACGAATAGCTAAATAAATAGTTTCCACGTAAATTTCTGTAGGCGGACTTGAGAAAAGACTAAAACTTATAAGACAGTAAAAGTTTTTTGAGAATGCACTTGAGTTGCACTTCACTTGAAAATTATCTTTTTAGAAATTCTACAGTTTGACATTCTAATACCTGTATAAACTTATAAAATTAGACTGCTAAATTTTTGTAATGATAAAAGTAGGTACTTGTTATTTTTTGTTTCATATTTTATTTCTTTTTTAATGAAATTATCTCTATCTAATATGGACGTAGGAGTCGAGGACGGCCAAGACACAGCTTCCATGATCAAATAGTTCTGGAGGAAGGTGATGTTAGAAGCCTCAAAAATCGACGCGCGTGCATGAAAAGAGTTATGAAAGTCAACGAAGCGAGTGAGGCGTGTAAGAAGCGTGCCTTATGGCTCTCCGTTCTCTCTGCCTACCCTGCAAGGGATTTGGCATAAAGCTATGTATGTATGTATGTATCTATAATCATCGAGTCATAATTTAAGGAACTTACTTAAAAAATTAAGAATAAAAAAATATTTCGCGTGCAGTCTTAGGCAACAGATTGCCGGCATTAAAAACAAACACATGCACTGAAACAGTACCTCATTTCAGAAAAAAAATCTTTACCTAACAAAATTATTTTAATAAGAGCACTGTTACACATGCTCATTATTATTAGCATGAGAGCATGCTAGTATCGAGCATCCGATCCTAGGGCCCCCCAATAAAGGCTCGCGGCGGCCTACCTGCGGCATTTGGACCATCCAAACGGCGCAGGAAGGCTACGGTTAACCCTTCTGAACCAGCCTGCCACCGTCCCCCCTGTTATGAGGGGGGCTCATCCTCAGGAAGTCTCGGCTCCCCAGGGCGGTGAGTATCTGAGTCAACCTGTAGGTGACAGAGCCCCATTTACGGAGCACCTAGGCCTCGAGGTGGGGCAGGACGGCACCGACCCAGCACTGGAGGACCAGCGCGTCGTGCCAGTCCCCCAGGACCCGCCGGAAGGCCTCCTGCCTTCGTGGCCACGCGCGTCGGGGCCCCCCGCCCCAGGTGAGATCGTACGAAAGAAAATTATTATTGAAAATGACTTGTGTACGATGAACAAACATGATATCTTCAAATTATTCTAACCTCTGTTGTCATTGAATGGAACATCTTTCATCACCATTGATCTAAAATTACAGCTTGTAATGTAAATTATTATGTTCGTTCTTTCAGTCTTTTGTGTTGTGTATACTATCGATATTTTAAATTACAATCTCTTGTTTACTATCTGCTATTTAAAGAATGATGATAAAGTATTTAAAAGCATACAAATTTCTTGACTAATGTACAATCACAATGTTAATTAATTCACTTTTATTTTAAAATATTATTATACTAGCTGACCCGGCGAACTTTGTTCCGCATCAAAAGTAGCATAAATCGCGGCGTAAATCTCATGAATTATAGATACAAACCACCCCGTTGAAACTTTAGTAGTAGTAGTTTCAAAAATATAAGAAACTTTGTTTTATACTACGTAATCATTATGTCGTTGAAGAAGGAACAAGAAACATACTATAGTAGTTAGGTGAATTTGTTTTCCTTATTTCCATAGTATTCTTTATACTAGAATGGCTCCTAAAGTGCCTGTTTTACAGGTTTATAAACTTTTATAATCGTTTCAGTTATGAATTGTTATATTAATTTTAAGTGCAATCAATGCAAATCAATTTTATAATAAACAATCGTCACAGTATTCTGTTACTACCATTATGGCATCGGATAGTTCTAGATGCGTAATGACATAACGACCGTAATAGACGTAAGCGCTGAAATCTGGAGCATTTCAATCAAGCCCAATTTAGTATCCAATAGACGCTAAACGGACTATATATTATTATCACGAAACACTTGCTATTGGAATTTACTCCTTGAGTACTTAGTTATAAGACTGTATATTTGGTTCTCAGGTGAAACTATGTCGTCAGGAAAGTACACACTTGTAAAATGGGACACACACAGTAGGATGCCGCCGACAGTTACCGCTCGATTTCTTGGATAACATAACGATTAAAATAAATGTAGGTACGTATGAATTATTATTTGTAATTAACTACACGCGTGTTATATATGCAGGTGTAGACAGAGGGAATTGTGCATCGGATTGTATCGACTCGACATCGGACATAATTTGGATAAATTTCAAATTACCTATTTTTGGAGACTGCATGTACGTATCTATTGTAGGCACAATATTTGTAATAGATACATGAATAATAATAAAAATAAAAATAAATAAATAAATAATAAAAATAAAAATTCAAGTATACTAGCTACTACTAAATAATTGCGGACTATTGCGGACTAAGTTTTTGCATGAAGTCTTCAGTCATGTCTGTTTAGTCCAGTTTCATTATATTTGAAAATATGATTCGTGTTACGCTGAAAAATAATAATTGTAAATGACATGACCCGCTTTCTAGTGGAACGGCAATTCGAAGCTAAAAAAATGGTTTGAATTCAATGAACAAGGAAACCTATGGAAGTGGGATGTCGACACAAAATTGAAGCCGGGTGTGACGTCATTTGGCCGCATAAAATGGCGGTTTAGTGCTGCGCGGAAGAATTTTATTTATCGATAAACGTACTTGGCTCATTTTATTGTAATTAATTTTGAGTATTAATTATTTATAGAATTAATACTTAAATAGGATGTAAGTATATTGTTATGCTAAATATTCGGTTTTGCATGTCAAAATAAGAGCACATGTTTTTCTTAGACTACATATCTCTATTTTACAAACTATTTTAATTATGTTGCTGACTCTAAAGTAAGTGCGTCCCACAGTAAATAAGAATGATTCAAATTTTAAACTTTTAATGGGACCGTGTGATAAACAAAACGAACCATGTTCACAACATTTTTTTAGTTACAAATGCATTTCTCATGACTTACAGTCTAAAATCAGTTAATTAATACATATTTAGCGAATTTACAATAAGTTTTTACTCGTTACGAAATAAGACCAATTTATTTAGAAAATTCCGCAACGAAATTTTGTCGGTAAAATTTTTCCCAACACTTTTTACTGGCTGAACTGATAAAAAATCCGCCATACTTTGCGGGACTTTTAGCGTCAGTTGGTATATATCGTGTAATCTTGTTTCCGTATTCATTCACTTTATGTACGCACTGAAATACTGTTAAACTGTTTTCATGTGAGTGACAGTGCTGAGTAAGAACGAGACAGATATATGTTTATGTGTGCGCCGTCGAAATGCCCAATATTTATATATGCAATTATAGGTATAGAATAATATTATTATGCTGAAATAATATGCGTGACACAAGCTCTAGTATTAACTAGGCTGCCAGTCACAGAAATAGATCAAGATAGAACGGCGAATAGGCGTGGCAAGCGTGCCAAAACCATGCACTATATTGCATGCTTTTCGAAACTCGCTCTCATTACGCAACGAGCGTTCCTGCCATGCGTTCAGGACGTAAAAAAATAGATAAAACTTCACATATATGCCTTATTATGCTGTGGCAAATTCTAAAAACAAAAGTAGTGAATCAAATATGAAAAAAGGAAATATTTCGTATGATCAGTAAGTACAGAAAATCAGTAGAAAGTATTTTTTTGAGATTATAAATTATTGTTTTACTTTTACTATGTTCAATAATTACGATCACAAGTTGTATATTTTTTCGTTATGATAAATATCCATTGCTGTCCGCATTCAACGCTCGTATACAAAAACCATTGCGCGCATTAATTATACGCGTAATGTACGTCGAATCGAACGAAATACACAATACACCTGCCAGTTGATCGCTGTGTCTGCTAATCGCTGTGATTCGAATGTTAGAGATGGGCACTCCATGTATCGTTGAGTCTTAGGACTTATCGATAAATTAATTCAATAATAATTTGAGTATCAGCTCATGTCTTGCTTTGTCCCTACTTTATTCTAACACCACAAATTTCAACCAAAGTGATTCGTAATTACATTGGCAGCAGTTTATTTGACAGTATAAGTTTTCACCAATTTGACCAATCGCCGATGGAAAATCATCTCGTTGTTCTCAAACGGGCAGTAACCGAGGTATATGTAGACGTTCGGCTTCGTTATTTAACCAGGACTGTGAGACCAACCCTTACCAAAAGGCAAATATTTAATAAATATGTATAGTTTCAAGGACAGTAAAATATTTATAATTAAATTTTATATATAGTCTCGGTGGCGCAGTGGGCGAGCGCACGGCCTCTGATCCAGAGGTTCGGAGTTCGATTCCAGACACTGGCTCACACCAATGACTTTTCGAAATTGTTTTCGGAAGTTATGTGTGATAAATACCGATGACTGACAAACTTTGTGCCCGGTATGGCAATAGGTTCGCCACCTATTCCATTTGGGACGTAAACATAACGGCGAGACGAGGCTTAACAGCCGCTGCCTACACCTTCGGGTAACAAAAGGCGTGAAGTTATGTTATGTTATGTTATGTAAATTTTATATACTGTTGGAAAAATATGTTTTAGGTTTTAATATGTCGGATTAAAGTATTTAACATGTTTTACTTTCTATGATTATCGTTACACAAAATCAATAAAGTTGGTAAAATATAAAAATAATAAAATTAACACACGTTGCCAATATTAACATCGATAATCTAATGTGTGTGTCTCCTAACTAGTCGCCCCGCTCACAATGAAAATGACGTCACGCTGTGGGCGTGGTTTTTCAAAAAAGTGACACGCTCGAAATGTATGGAAATATGACATCGCGGCCGTTCTATCTTGATCTATTTCTGTGCTGCCAGTAGTAGATACTTCGACAAATAGTTTGTGTATCCAGTTGATATAAAATATAACAATAATATTTTTTTTTATAGTTACTACTAGCTGTCCCGGCGTACTTTGTTCCGCAACAAAAGTAATAAAAATAAATAAATATTATTATTATAATTAAATAATATAATAAATTTTGGATATCATGAGGTTCAATTTGTGCTATTTATTGCCTGTCCCGCTATGTTAATACTGCAATATCTTCGAAAATATTCGTTTAAATTGCATGCTGTAAAGGGCCAGGATCATCTACATTACATGCTCAATGTATTGAATACACTTAATTGGATAAAAATTAATGCTGTAATGTTTAAAATCGCTTCGTAAATAAGCCATTAGTTCTCGTAAAAAGTAGAAAAATAAAAATGGTCATTGTGGGCTATCCCTAAGAGATAGATATATGCCCTCGCAGACTTTTTTGTAGACCTTTTAAAGGTGTATAATAATTTAGTACATTGTTTTGATTCAGGCAGCGTTTGCGATTACATTTCTAAATCTTGAAAATTATCACTTTTTTTACTACACTATACATGAATTATAGATCAAAACCACCCCGTTGACACCCTCTAACTATTAAAAGAAACTGCATCAAAATCCGTTCTGTAGTTTTAAACATATGCGCACATAAGGGGAAAGACAGCGGAAAGTGACTTTAGTATTAGCTGCAGACTGCCACTAGTCGATACTTCGACAAATAGTTCGTATATCAAGTTGATATATTAGTACTAAATAGGTGTTACAACGTTAGAAATTTTGTGTGTAACATTATTGTAACTAATCGCGTGATAAATGCGTAACTAGACGCTTATCGGGCCAAGTTAGCCTTGGCCTGCTTTGTGGCTCTGAACATAAATGAATTTGACGAATACTGGCAGTATAGATATTTATGTACCTACGTATAACGTCAACGTATTTATTCATTTAAATAAATATACAAGTTATTGTAGATTTCTGAATACGTTCACAAAGATAATATTATTATATGTAAGTACTGTTAATACCGAAAATATTTAAATTTAGGGTATTAATAAAAATCTCAACAAATTTTAAAAGTGGGTAATGTCAAAAATCTGGAATTGTTTTGACATTGATTTGATACCTATGTACATTAATAAATAAATATAAAACATGTTAATAAATATATCTATATTCTTCTATTTATGACAATTTCTCCGGTATTTTCAAAACATAGGGTAAATACCCTAAATATACTTATTGATTTAAAGTCCGAGGTTATTGCAAAAAGTTATCGTTACTAGAAATAAACGTATGATTTTTTTCAGTTGTCAGAACAAATGGGCAAGGGGGTCACCTGGTAGTAAGCAACTAGCGCTGTTCCTGTACATCTGCTAGTCTGAGGGGGTCACACACAGGTGCATTGTCGGCTTTTAACCGAACGAAACATGGTATACGGCCACTTTACATCGATTTTCGAAGAGGTTGTGCTATTTCACCGGTTGAACCTGTTCATTCGAGCACCGCATGTGAAATATAATGATATTACAATGGAATAAATTTACATTTGAAGGATTCCATATCTAAAAAATATTGCAATGGAATCAAAGACAAATATTGAAATTGTTTTGTCGTCGTCAATCGCCGAGAGGAATGCCGTTTCAATTGCAAGCCGAAGCCAATTGAAAATGGGTCAAATCGCATTTCCAGATTTTAGTATAAACCTAAGTGAGTTATCGGTAAATAAAACGGAGTAGAAGTAAGGAAGGGTATGTTCCGGAGGTTCAAACATGTAGAATGAATGGATGATGCAAGATTGACCAAGCAGACATTGGAAAAGAACGAATCTCACATCCATCTAGGATGTGAGATTCGTCGATAGCCACGACAAAACTACTATGACCAAATCAAACGAGTCCTTGAGGAAGGTGCTGTCAAAGCCTTAATATCCGACCAGCGTGTATGACAAGAGTTATGAAAGTTTGGAAAGCGAGTGAAGTGTTTAAGAATCGTGCCTTATAGTGCCCTGCTCTTTCTGCGTAGCCCGTAAGGCACTTGACGTAAAGTTATGTACGTTTGAACGCATCAAAATAAGAACTACTGATCCATTTGGAAAAAATCCGAGTCTTAGATTAGCCATAATATCAATGAATTCATTCAAAATCTATTTACGGCCAATATAGGAGCGGGGACTCAATGAAAAATGTTGCGAAACCTGGAGAAAAAATGCTCCCCCTAAGAACTTTTATTAATTGCGCTGTGTAAAAAAAAAATCAAAGCTGTGCAAAATTAATGTAGGCCAAGATTGTGAAAAACCTAAAAAATACTACCTTCTACGGTTGGATAATCATACTAATTATTATGAATCTTTTTATGCTAAAAATGTTTACGCAATAAAAATGCTGTACAAAGTTCACCAGGTCAGCTAGATATACACAATATAGTCTAAATATACAATAAACGCAGGTACAAAATAAGTGGTTATATTATTAGTAATTATATAGAATTGGTACAAGCGAGGCTATGAATTGACATCGTGGCAGCCGCGCGGTCCGAATGAGCGCGCGAGGTCGCAATATTGGGCAACCACCGACGGCTGTGAAGTACCACCATCGCTAGTTTAGCAATATTTTCAAACGGACTTCGTGGAATAGCTTCTAAATTCAAACGATTCAAATATGTTTTCTTTTTAAATTTAATATATGGCTGCTAGAACTCAGCTGCGTCAGTCAAAAACTGGCGTGCAAAAAGTATTTTATTATTGTACGAAAGAGGTTAACTAAGAAATTGTTCACTTGTCCTGTCACCTATCTTTCTGTAATATTTGACTAAGGTATTAAATCCTATCAGAAGAATATTTAATTAATAACATAAATATATTAATGGCATAGATATTATGAAGATGAATTCATGTGAGCGTTAATATTGGACCAATTTTTTTCTATGGAATTGAATTGTGTTTTTTTGTCAGACTATTTATAGAATGGTAGTTGATTGCGTATTTTCAGGAACACGTGTAAGGATAAAACAAATGTCAGTTAAAATACCTACCTACTTACAGTTAAACTGAGCTCAGTTAAGTGTTTCGTGCTAAAGCATGTGTGTACTCAAACATTTCGGGCTCGGCAACAGCGTCGCCTTATCAAATGTTTATCAACGCGAATACTGATAAACATATTTCCTTTATCGATAACCGACGAAAGAAAGGTGGTTATGTCCCTTATTTATATAGCCAAAGCATAGACAACGAACTATGTATCATGTCTGTCTGTCCTTTAGAAGTAGCGTTCGAAATTCAAATACTATAAAGTATCTACTATACTATGTAATGATATATTTGTAAGATAAATTCTTACAAATATATCATTACATAGTATAAAACAAAGTCACTTTCCGCTGTCTGTCCCCTATATGCTTATATCTTTAAAAGTACGCAACGGATTTTGATGCGGTTTTTTTTTACTAGTTAGAGTGTGTCAACGGGGTGGTTTTGATCTATAATTCATATATGATGTTGTAAAGAAAAAATGATAATTTTCGAGATTTAGCACTTTAATGCAAACGCAGGCTGAACCCTAAGTGCTAGATCAAAATAATTTTCTACATTTTTAAACACTTTAAAAAGGTCTACAAGAAAGTCCGCGAGGGCATAGGTTTAGACCTAAAAATGGTCATTGTGGGTTAGCCCACAATGACCATTTTTATGTTTTTACGAGAAATAATGGCTTATTTATGAAGCGATTTTAAACATTGCAGTATTAATTTTCATCTAATTAGGTGTCTTAAATAGATTGTGTATGTAATATAGATGATCCGGGCCCTTTAAATCATGCAATTTAAACGAATATTTTCGAAGATATTGCAGTATTAACATAGGACAGCAGTTAAAACCGATATATAGCACAAATTGAACCTCATGATATCCAAAATTTATTCCTTTATTACTTTTGATGCGGAACAAAGTTCGCCGCGTCAGCTAGTATACCAATATGTAAGTTGTGTTTTCCGTGACGAACACGTTTGGATATCACACGAATACATGAATGAATCTCGCATACAAACTTGGTTTCATTTATCACAACTTATAATAAAACTGAACCACTTCCACGACAGACTTTTATAAAAAAAAAGGTTATTACCAAATGTCAGTTTTTTTTTAATATGTACTTAGGTCAGACACCTTCAAGACGCTGCTGCTATGACTTTGTTTATTTAGCGTTCGCGATAAAAATTTAAACAAATCCGTAATGAGTTACAAACTCGGAAATATTAAATAAGTATATGGCTAATAAAATACACAGCTGATAACACATGCGTAGTTATTATACTGATTATATATGACCATATATATAGTATTATGACGTAATTTTTTATTACAACTGCCAGTTGAGTGATAAATTTATAAATGTTTTAATATTTTAGTGATTTTATTATGATGCAACGGTCGTGGTAACGGTGGGACAGGGGGTGCTAAGAATCTCCGGGTTACGGCAGGCTGCCAAAAACAACTACTTGTGGCCACTTATAATGGACGCAGTCTTCGGCTGGACCAACACCTCACCGAACTCGAGGTGGAGCTGGGTTGCTTGAACTGGCATATACTAGGGCTATCTGAAGTCCGGCGAGAGGGGGAGGACACGATAACCCTACAGTCAGGCAACTTACTCTACTTTCGGGAAGGTGACCAGCTCTCCCAGGGGGGTGTCGGTTTCCTCGTTCACAAGGACCTCGTTAGCAGCGTTGTGGAGATCAGTAGTGTGTCGACCAGGGTAGCGTACCTTGTACTGAAACTTACCAACAGGTACACCCTGAAGGTAATACAGGTGTATGCGCCGACCTCGACATACTCTGACGAGATAGCCGAGGCGATGTACGAAGATATTGCAAAAGCAATACATGGTACCGCCAAGGCTCACTACACCGTTGTTATGGGGGACTTCAATGCCAAAGTGGGAGTACAAGAACGCGGCGAAACGAAAATCGGTCCATATGGCTTGGGGTGCCGGAATCACAGGGGGCAGATGCTGGTCAACTTCCTGGAGTCTGAAGGGCTTTTCTTGATGAATTCTTTCTTCAAGAAGAGTCTCCACAGGAGGTGGACTTGGCGAAGCCCCGATTCTGTGACAAGGAACGAGATAGATTTTATCATTACGGATAGTAAGCATATATTTAGAGATGTCTCTGTGATCAACAGGTTCAATACTGGAAGTGATCACCGACTTCTTCGAGGCTCTCTAAACATTAACTTCAAAGCTGAAAGGACCCGGAAGATTAGGTCTATTCTCCGACCTACGCTACTCCAAATAGCCGAAACCGAAAAGTTCCAAACGGAACTTAAAAATCGTTTCGATCTGCTGGAAACCACAGGCAACGTGGACGAAAAAGTCGACACTGTGGTCAACACGCTGAGGAAAGTGTCTCAAAGGCTGTTCCCGAGATCGCAGAAAAAGGAGTCCAAGCTCTCTGCTGAGACACTCGAGCTGATGAGGCAAAGGCGAGAAACTCCATCCGATCAGCTGTCTTCGTCAGAATGGAAAAGCCTAAACCAGCGTATTAGAAAGCTGATGCGGCGCGACCTTCGTCGATCGAATACTCGAGCAATCGAGGACGCGATCGACCGCAACAAAGGGTCGAAAGTGTTCGCTCAGCAGCTTGGAAGGCCCCATCTGACGAAGCTGAAAACTGCGGATGGACGTGTCGTCACCTCTAAGCCTGAGATTCTCGCAGAGATAGAATCTTTTTATGGGCTCCTTTATTCCACACGGATGACCAAGCCGACGAGACACAGCGATGATGACCACAGAGCCCCGCTAACGCGTCACTATAGTGAGGACATTCCCGATGTCACTGAAAGCGAGATTAGTGCGGCTCTCGGGCAACTCCAGAACAACAAGGCACCCGGTGATGACGGAATTACTACAGAGCTTCTAAAAGCCGGCGGGACTCCTATCCTAAAGGAATTAGCAAGCCTTTTTAATTCCGTCATACACCAGGGCATAACACCACAGGCTTGGGGCAGGAGTGCGGTGGTGCTGTTCTTCAAAAAAGGTGATAAAACCTTACTGAAGAATTACAGACCCATCTCACTCCTGAGCCATATCTACAAGTTGTTCTCGAGGGTCGTCACGAATCGTCTCGCTGTAAGACTCGACGAATTCCAGCCTCCGGAGCAGGCCGGGTTTCGAAAAGGCTTTAGTACGGTGGACCACATCCATACTGTTCGGCAGATTGTACAGAAGACCGAAGAGTACAATCAGCCGCTGTGTATGGCATTCGTGGATTATGAAAAAGCCTTCGACTCCATCGAAACTTGGGCAGTTCTGGATGCATTGCAGCGATGTCGGATTGACTGGCGTTATATCGAGGTGTTGAGATGCTTGTATGACACCGCCACGATGGCTGTCCAGATACAGGACCAGGTGACGAACTCTATCGAGCTGAATCGAGGTGTAAGACAGGGAGATGTCATATCTCCCAAACTCTTCACCAACGCTCTAGAGGACGTCTTCAAGACCCTGGATTGGACTGGACAGGGTATCAACGTGAATGGTGAGTACATCTCACATCTTCGGTTTGCCGACGATATCGTTGTAATGGCAGAGTCGCTGGAACAGTTAAGCGGAATGCTGCGCAGCCTGGACGAGTCCTCCCGGCGTGTCGGTTTGGGCATGAACTTGGACAAGACCAAAGTCATGTTCAATGAACATGTCGTGCCCGGACCGATAAGCGTCGAAGGGTCAGTTCTCGAAGTCGTAAACAAATACGTCTACCTAGGCCAAACTATCCAGGTAGGTAGACGAAACTTCGAGAAGGAGGCCGCAAGGAGGATTCAGCTGGGTTGGGCTGCATTTGGCAAACTGCGTCGGGTCTTCAGCTCGCCTATACCGCAATGTCTGAAGACCAAAGTCTTTGACCAGTGCGTCCTACCGGTAATGACCTACGGTGCCGAAACGTGGACACTCACGGTGGGGCTAGTCCACAAATTTAAAGTCGCTCAGCGAGCTATGGAGCGGGCTATGCTCGGGGTATCTCTGAAGGATAAACTCAGGAATGAGTATATCCGCCAGAGAACTGGGGTAACCGACATAGCTCGTAGAATAAGCTCGCTGAAGTGGCAATGGGCTGGTCATATCTGCCGAAGGACCGACGGTAGATGGAGCAAGAAGGTCATTGAGTGGAGACCGCGTCTTGGTAAACGTAGCGTAGGACGCCCACCAGCCCGATGGTCAGACGACCTCAGAAAGGCTGCTGGAAAAGACTGGATGCGGAAGGCAGAGAATCGGATGTTGTGGCGCACATTGGGAGAGGCCTATGTCCAGCAGTGGACTGCAATAGGCTAATGATGAACAGTAATTTGTTTTAAAAAGAGTTTTCTGTTCGCTAAACTAATATGAATTTTGGGTTCAAAGTATTTGTTTGATTACAATACAGGCTGAATGTGTCAATAAGTATATTACAAGTCCAGTATATCAAGCAGAATAGTTAATACAAGATTCTAAATAAATATCTGATACGATCTATACTTAAAGAATTTTTTGAGATCAAAGTGAATACATACTTTGAAAGCAATCTTTTATTTATATTCAATAACTAGCTGACCTGGCAATCTTTGTTCCGCATGAAAAGCAATAAAATAAATGAGTAAATTTTGGATATCATGAGGTTCAATTTATGCTATTTATCGGATTTAACTGCTGTCCCGCTATTTTAATACTGCAATATCTTCGAAAATATTGGTTTAAATTGCATGTTGTAAAGGTCCAGGATCATCTTTATTATATGCACAATCTAACACATGCACTTAATTGGATGAAAATTAATGCTGTAATGTCGTAATCGCTTCGTAAATAATCCATTATTTCTCGTAAAAAGTAACAAAATAAAAATGGTCATTGTGGGTTATCCTTAAAAGATAGATATATGCCCGCGCGGACTTTTTTGTAGACCTTCTAAAGATGTTTAATAATGTAGAACATTGGTTGGATCTATCACTTAGGGTTCAGCCAGCGTTTGCTATTAAAGTGCTAAATCTCGAAAATTATATTTTTTCTTTTGAACATCTTAAATGAATCAAAATGATCAAAACCCTGACGGGTGTCAAAAACTATTAAAAAAACCGCATTAAAATCCGTTGTGTAATTTTAAAGATATAAGCATATAAGGGGACAGACAGCGGAAAGTGACTTTGTTTTATACTATGTAATGATATATCAAATACCTATGTATTTGTTCCGGAAAATGACGAAAGTCCACCACGAAATTGTACGGTCTCTTTTGTAGGTATATATGCTGACCATGTGTGTGTATATTAGCCATTGTTAAAACTACTCTGTGCGAACGAAATTTGACTTTAGCACACTCAAATAGTGTCGCCATATGCCGCAGAAAAAAAATGTTGTACGGTCGTTTAATAGGCTGTTAGAAGTTGCCTCAAGGCTGACGACTAGCGGAGGAGTCAGAACTTGGTCAAGGTCTGTTCTCAGTCAAATGGTTGTTTAATCTGGTTTTGGTACTTACTTATAACGCGGTACCTAATATTTATTTTGTAGTTACTCACTGTTAAAATTATTAAATGACAATAAATAAAGAGGTAATTAGATGATTAATAGTCAAGGAAATCGATATAAAACAAATAACTTGGACGCCAACAGAATGTATGTTTGTCTTTTATGTGTACGGATACATTTTATTTATAATAAATGTTTTTTTTTATTTACAATAATAAGAAGAAATAAATTAATTACATTATTTACAGTACATTCAATTAAAAAACTACCTGAAATCAAATTAATACCGCATCTCGGTCTACTGACAGCGTGCCCAGAAGACTGACGGCATTGCCACACTGGGTCACACCAATGACTTTTCGAAATTGTTTTCGGAATTTATGTGTGATAAATATCGATGACTGAAAACTTTGTCTCAGTATGGCAATAGGTTCGCCACCTATTCCATTTGGGACGTAAACATAACGTCGAGACGAGGTTTCAACAGCCGCTGCCTACACCTTCGGGTAACAAACGGCGTGAAGTTATGTTATGCTATTTGGTATTTATGAGTCTCCTACTTAACCCAGCGAAATTTGTTTCGCCTTGGAAGCAAATGTGGTCATTGTGTATCTATAAGAGATAGACATAGACATATACCATAACGAACTGTGAAAACTGTTATAAACAAAAGGTGTGTAATAATATAGTACATTGTTTTGATTTATCACTTAGAGTTCAGCCAGAGTTTGCAATTAAAGTGCTAAATCTCGAAACTTATGACATTTTCTTTACTACATTATAGGTACAAGAATTGTACATAAAAATCACCAGCTTGACACCCTATCTATTAAAAACCGCATCAAAATCAGTTGCGTGGTTTCAAATATATAGACGTAAGCCTATAAGGGGATAGACAGCGGAAAGCTTTATTTTATACTATGTAATGATGATACACCACCAAAAACGAGATACACAGATATCGATAAGATTTTAATCCAAAAATTCAAATTTCAATACGTTTAGAACTTAATTGTTACTAGTTATTAAAATTATCGATTAAAGTTAATGAATCGATACAGAAATGATTTTTTTTAAATCTGTACGTGCATCCCTGTCTCATTATTATGTTTTCTTTCATTTTCTAAGGATTAGGAGTGATTAATTGATTCATGCACAACACTGACTACAACGTGGTTATTTACAGTGGTTTTTTTTCATAAGCAATCGATGCATTTGATTGTACTTATCAGCTTTTGATTCTTAGAGTAACCTCCCTCTTTTTTAAAAAGAAAAAGGATAAGGCGACCCAACATCGTAACGACGTTCAGTTTGTTAAATCAGAAATTAGCTGTTATGTTTAGAATGATTTTTAAGTAAAAGCAAGTCGTGATTTTTTTTGTATCGGTCATTACTACAATAAATATGTAATCGTAATTGAAAAAAATAAACAAGTAATTCAAATTGTGCAGTCCTAACAAAACGAAAAAAAAAAATTATCTCTTGCCCGCCGTTACAAGTTTACGTTGTTGAATTTTGATGAACTGTCAAATGTTGCCTATTAAAATGACCCGACTTTACAATAATAGTACATATTTTGTCTGTCTGTCTGTTTGCTCCGGCGGATCTCTATGATCAAGCCAAACTACCACTTCTAATCTTCTCGGTCATAGGTGATTTTATTTTGTACAAAGTGTTAGAGTTATTTTAACATATAAGTAGTATTTATTAATCATCATTATCATTACATAGTATAAAACAAAGTCACTTTCCGCTGTCTGTCCCCTTATATGCGCATATCCTTAAAACTAGGCAACGGATTTTGATGCCGTTTGATTGATATCGATTACTGAAAACTTTGTGACAATAGGTTCGCCACCCAATCCATTTGGGACGAAAACAAAAAGGCGAGTCGAGGCTTAACAGCCGCTGCCTATATCTTCGGGTAGAGAAAGGCGTATGTCTCTGTGTCTTTATGGTTTGTGATTATTGTTTAATTAGTATGCAGTGTTTAAATAAAAACTAATTGGACTATTTTAATCATGGGTAGAAAATGCGTTCTTTCACCACTTAAACAGCTGAAATCCACTTATTGTGATTGCGTAAACATTTCCAAACCGAGAAACATCACGATGATTAATTGTTTAACGCATAAAAAACGATATTTGATTGAATAAAAGAATTTAAGGTCTCGGTGGTCCACGCCGCTTCTGAATCTAGGGTTAGTGACTATTCGAAATTTTTTTTTTGGAAGTTATGTGTGAAAAATATCGATGAATGAAATCTTTGTGCCTGGTATGGCAACAAGGCTCGCTACCTATTCCTTTGGGACGTAACATAACGAGACGAGGCTTAAGCGCCGCTGCCTACACCTTCGGGTAGAAAAAGGCGTAAAGTTATGTTATATTAAAAAAAAAGCAATTTAAAATAATAAAACTGCACAATATCACTTGGTAAATAATATTTTACATGAAATCTTGCCGTGCGTCTAATGATTTGGCCAGGGACGGTAGGTATCGGAACCTATTGCCGGAACCTATAACCTATACACCGGACACAATGTTGTTGTCAGCCATCGAATGTTTATTACACATAACGTCTGTAATTATCATTTTATATTAATATGACAACTATCTATTAGATGCCTCGAATAAAATCACAAATAGGTATGCCGCGTTGATCAACTCGTTCAAATTTCACGAGTCAAAAAAGAGAAAGTGGGACATTTCGTTATTATTTTCAAATGACCTTTGCGCGAACGACCCACAAAAAGTACTTCTGCAAAAAGGTCGCTATGTACTTACGCTGTCAAGCGCAAACGGTTCTATTGTATAATCATTTGAGTAATTACAGCGAATGAATAATGATAGCGTCTAAGTATTAGTTACACTACGGTCTTAAGTCTTACATTGTATTTAATATCTTTAAACTTTTAATTTTGAAGTCATAGGCATTAAGTATTTATCATACCATACACTTCCACAGTGATTTGTATATGGCACAAACTTGAGATATATTCCTGACAGACATTTGTTGAATATAAACTAAATTGTTTCATACACCTACACCAATAATTATTTTATTTTAATATATCTAATCAATTTGCTTGTTTGTTAATCTTATGTTAAATTAATTAATTAAATGAAGTACGCTCAAATTGTATACTAAACCAAGACTAAATTAGAACTTAGCTGAACTGGTAGCTCTAGTGAATAGATATTCAATATGTATATAAATATATAACTTGTAAATAAAACGGTATAGATGAGCACAATTATATTAACATAGATCTCAAGATAGATCTAACGTCACCATTGGATAGAATATTTTCACTTCATTTCGTATGTGAAATATGTTACAACACAAGACCAAACTCAAGTAGGTACTTTCTTTATTTGATGCGTGACCTCTCAACACCGGTCACAATCTTATGATGAAGTAACTATATAACTTGATTGGGTATAATATTGTATGTATACATAACTCTACACCTTTAATGCTCGTAGGTATAGACAGAAGCAGTTACGACATGAAAACTCGGAATTTCGTATTGCGCTCAATGTTTAAAGTGATTGGATCCTCATGTTATCCCACTTCTTATATTTGAACAACTTCAATTTATAGTAAAATATTATAGGTACATACTTCATTTTCTAAATTATTTATGAGTTTCAGCCGCGCCCGGCATATCAATTCGAAATTTTGCCATCAATATTCTACCTATTCACTTTGGGAGTCGCGATGAAGTGAAATAGGATAATATCGTTTTATTTATCACATTATTTAAATATGAATATTGTAATATATATAGGGTGAGTGGGGGCAAGATGGAAAACGGGGTTAGATAAAAAGACATCTATAAATACAGATTTTGTAAAGTTTAACCTGTGCAAGCCTCAGTCAACACTTTTCGTTTTGAAGTATAGTTTAGTTGTTATAAGAGAATATAAAACGGATTTCACGAGTCGATTATTTTAATCTTACCCATTGTAGTGTAACTTCAATTACAAGGTACATACGAATTTTTATTTGTAAGCATTCCCATTCTTTTTAATTGGTATTTATGTTGCCGAGTCCAAATTTCGCTAGTTTTTGTATTTTAGGATTTATGGTGGTAACCTTCCGTCTTTACCCGCCAATATTAGACGGGGCAAGATAAACATATAAAAGTTTTTCAAAATGCATACTCTCAGGATTAACAATAAAATATTTATTTGAGTTGTTTCATTTTCCGTAGAATCAATATCCAAGTAAAGTGAAAAGTTTGAGAACATCTAGTTCGATCTTTCCCCAGCGGGGCAAGATTGAAATATTTAAAAGAAATTGTTGGTGTTATCTGCGTCATTTGAAGGTATTTTGATATTATATACCGTTCCGAAGTGCAGGATAATTAAACTTGTAGCCTACTGACCGTCAATATCGTCTGACATTAATATTAACGATTTTAGAAACTACCTCGATCTTACCCCACCACCTTTTCATCTTACCCCTTGATTTTTAAGCCCCATAATAACTTTGTAATTATAATTTTTGCCTTCAAATCAATATAACAGAGATTAATCGATATAGTCTTTGTAGTTCTCTTTAAAAATATAGTCTTTGTACTATATTCACTAAAGATATAAATTTAGCTCAAGTTAATATATACTGTTCTACAGAGCACCAAAATCAACACTGCTCAAGTCATCAAAATCCTTTCGATCTTCTCCCCCACTCACTATATATAAATCTAGTGTTTAAAAAATATATTAATTAAACTACAAACTAGTGATGTAACAAATATTTGCATTCGCATTTTTTTGGATATTCGCATTCGCAAGAAATATTGCGAATGTTTGGCGAATGTTTTTAGTAACAAAAAAATAAATTGTACATAAAATAACAATACAAAATATGTATGTAAATATGTATAGGATGAACAGCTGAGCAGACAGCACACAACCCTCTCTGACGCCACATATATTGACGTCACATCAGGGAGACAAGCCGCCGTCAACACGTACATACGCCCTCATAAGTGGAGTGCACAGCACGCTTTTCTCAGATCCACAAACCCACAGAAAACCTTTTAGCTTAGGGTCAGTTACTTCTCTACGATGTTGTGGAGTAAAAAAGTCTGGTACATGCACGCATGTCTGAAACCACCCCAAGTCTCGCTCAAGACTCCGTCAGATACCACCCTCATTCTCCTATCAATAATCTTCCTATACACTTTTGCTGTTTAGCTGATCAAACTGATGGCCCTCTAACTGGCAACCTGAATACGTGATCCCTTACCTCTATATGATAACGATGACAGTGCGCCTCCAGTCCATGGGAACCTTACCCGACCTCCAGCATAGATTGCTCAAGGTCAGAAAAGCGTCCCGGATACAGGGTCCACCGTGTTTGATCATTTCAGCAGACATCATATCAATTCTTACCATTTTTCATACTTCGTATCGACTATTTAATCTCTTAAACTAATAAAAAACATGTCCGCGATGGACACCCAAATTTATAAAACGATTTTAATCAAATTTCCATACCGTATGTAGTTTTATCCAACTTAAAAGATACAGTTCTTTTTTTTTATAAAACTCACGTTACATCAGAATAAAGACACGTTTTTTTAAGTATGAAACTTTTTACAAAATATTCTTATTCGCGTGATATATAATCACTAAATAACTGCATCAAAATGGCTTGACCGATTTTGATGAAATTTCGTGTGCATGGTAGGTCTGAGAATCGTTTGAATGCGTTCGCGAAGACTTTAAAGAAATATTCGCATTCGCATTCGCGAATTTTTTTAATAAATATTCGCATCCGCATTTGCATTCGCGAATATCCAAAATCCAACATTCGTTACATCACTACTAGAAACAACGGACTTACTTAATACTAACAATATTATAAATGGGAAAGTTTTTAAAGCTGTTTGCATGTTTTAATGTTTCTTAAAATACCGTGATCGAGTATGAAATTAGATGAAATTTGACATAAATACCTATAGAAAATATATCGAAAATAAAAAAAAATAAAAAATAAAATGCATATAAATAACACAGCTTATTTATTTAACAGTTCAATAATGGCAGTAGTGTAATTGAAAAAGATATTTTCGGACTGTTTCATACTTATTTCATGTTTTATAACATTATACTGTGTCTAATTGTCTAGGTACTACAATTATCTAACGCATTTGACATCAATATGTCCATCATTCAGAATTCCTATGGAAAAAGGCGACCTCGAAAATCATGATAGACATAAAAGTAGACCGTAAGCTATTCTAATCTAAATAATAATATTAAATTAAAAAACTACCAATTTCCGCTATTTTTAGAGAACCCGTTCGACAACAAGTTTGGGCCTGTCTGGACTCGAATAACCATTTTAGAGGTGAAACATGTCTGAACGAGATGAACGAATGAAATATAATATGCTGAAATAGGACGGGTAGATTATTCGCCAAACTCTTTTGAGCCTGTTCAATGTTTGATACCGCCTTGTGATCAGCGAGCTGAGATTGTTTCTCGAATGCAGTAATATGAAGCCCACAGGCCATAAACATTAAATAGATCAAAGCCCGACGTGTTTTTGTCCCTTGTATGATATGCTATAACTATACTTAACATTATAAAACTGTATAGTTTGTTTGTTTGAACGCTTTAATCTAAGCAACTACCGGTTCGAATTGAAATTTTAATTTTATATGGTATAGTACAATAATTGAGGAAGGTTTTAAGCTATATACAAATTACGCTATGAATAGTAGATGCGGTACACTAATCACTAATCATTTCACAGTGGTAGAGCCAAGCAGTTCGCTGCATGAATGGGCCGGCTCGACCGGTGAAATACCACGACCTCTCAGAAGGTCGACGCAAAGTGGCTCATGCCGCATTTCGTTCGGTGAGAGAGGTACCCGGAGGCCCACCCCCCTTTCCCCATCCTTTCCTCTTCCCTATCCCTTAAAGTTCGGCAACGCAACAGTAACACTATATGTGTTGCTGGTGTTCATGGGCGGCATTGGTTGCTTACCATCAGGTGACACGCCTTCTCGTTTGCCCTCCTATCCCATAAAAAAAAACAGGTCACGAGGTCAGATAGTGTAATTATATGCAATAAGTTTGATGGCTAACAATTGGATTGGAAATAATTTGATGGCTATCAGAATACGAATTGAAAATTAATCTTTTATAAAGACCATATTATACATAACATAACTTCACGCCATTGTTACTCGTAGGTGTAGGCAGCGGCTGTTAAGCCTCGTCTCTCCGTTATGTTTACGTCCCAAATAGCTGGCGAATCTATTGCCATACCGGGCACAAAGTTTTCAGTCATCGATATATAGTCACACTTAACTTCCAAAAACAATTTCGAAACGTCATTGGTGTGAGCCATTGTCACATTATACTTATTAATATGGTCTTTATAAAAGGGTCACAATGTAATGATGTCGGAAGTTATTTGAAAATATGTGTGTACTCTCGTGTGTACTCTCGTGTGTACTTTTTACTACTCATCAACCTATCTATTAAAATGAAAGTTGAAAACGCCGTAGCAAAAATTAAATAATAAAAAAAACAATAGCTGTTTTGTTGATGAGTATTTGAAGGCAATGACATTCCTCGTACCTCAAAAACTGCAATTTTAATGAGCATTTATTTAAGTTATTCAAGTCATTTTGTAATATCTCGCTTTTTATTTTTCGTTTTAAATATGTCTAGAGTTAAGTTGTTACTATAATTTTGAAAGACAAATAGGTACCACAATCATTACGTCCCAAATGGGATACGTGGCGAACCTATTACCATTCACCGGGCACAGAGTTGTCAGTCATCGATATTTATCGCAACTTAACTTCTGAAAATATTCCCGAGGAATCATTGGTAATGTATCCCACGACGTTTGTATCAGAAAAGGGGAGCTCGACCACTGGACCTCCGAGATTAATAATTTCATTTATTAATTAAATTTCATTTTGATATGCATACAATTATGTAAATTTAGTACCTATTGTATACTGCTCTGTCTGAATATATGTAATTATTTAGGTATTATATTTAGACTAGCTGACCCGGCGCACTTTGTTCCGCATAAAAAGTAATAACTGCTGTGAGCTGTCCCGCTATGTTAATACTGCAATAGTGTCGAAAATATTTGTTTAAATTGCATGCTGTACAAGGCCAGGATCATCTATATTATATGCACAATCTATTTAGTACACTTAATTGGATGAAAATTAATGTTAAAATGTTTAAATTCACTTCGTATTATTATTTATTGCGCCCTTATTACTCGTAAAAAGTAAAAAAAATAAAAATGATCATTGTGGGTTATCCCTATGAGATAGACATATGCACTCGCGGACTTTTTTGTGGACCTTCTGGAGGTGTTTAATAATGTAGAACAATCTCTTTGACACCCTGTAACTATTAAAAAAACTGCATCAAAATCCGTTGCGTAGTTTTAAAGATATTGGCATATAAGTGGACAGTCAGCGGAAAGTGACTTTGCTTTAAACTATGTAACTAGCTCACCCGGCGAACTTTGTTCCGCATCAAAAGTAATAAATGAGTAAATTTTGAATATTATTCTGTCCCGCAATATTAATACTGCAATATCTTCCAAAATATTCGTTTAAATTGCATGCTGTAAAGGGCCAGGATCATCTATATTACATGCACAATCTACTGAAGATAATTAATTGGATGAAAATTTATGCTGTAATGTTTAAAATCGCTTCTTAAATAAGCCATTATTTCTCGTAAAAAATAAAAAAATAAAAATGGTTTAAAGAACCCGTGCCTGAATTTTATAACGGTTTTCATTTGACTGGCGCTATATCGAGGTGTTGAGATGCTTGTATGACACTGCCACGATGGCTGTCCAGATCTAGGAACAAGTGACGAACTCTGTCGAGCTGAATCGAGGTGTAAGACAGGGTGATGCCATATCTCCCAAACTCTTCACCGACGCTCTGGAGGACGTCTTCAAGACACTCGATTGGACTGGACAGGGTATCAATATGAATGGTGAGTACATCTTACATGCTCGGAGTATCTCTGAAAGATGACTCAGGAATGAGTATATCCACCAAAGAACGAGTGTTACCGACATAGCTTGCAGAATAAGCTCGCTGAAGTGGCAATGGACTGGTCATGTCTGCCAAAGGACCGATGCTAGATGGAGTAAGAAGGTCATAGATTGGAGACCGCGTCTTGGTAAACGTAGCGTAGGACGCCCACCAGCCCGATGGCCAGACGACCTCAGAAAGGCTGCTGGAAAAGACTGGATGCGGAAGGCAGAGAGCCGGATGTTGTGGCGCACATTGCGAGAGGCAGCATGTCCAGCAGTGGACTGCACTTGGCTTCAGGCAAGTGCAGTCCACTGCTGGACAAAAGTCAAGCCAAAAGTCCCTACAAAATCATCATCATCATCTTCAGATGATGATGATGATTTTGTAGGGACTTTTACTGGCAGGAAGCATGTGTAATAAGAAGTAGTTTAGGCTATTTTTTTTATTAAATCCAAGGTGAAACAAAGCCGGGTCAGCTAGTTGAGTATAAAGATAAAATCAGTGATAATATAAAAATAGCTCCATGGTTAAAGTTTTTTGTGAGAGGTAAGTTATAGTATGTACGAAATAGCGAATGTATTGCTAGTTGCAAGTTGTATAACTCGTAAGCGTGTTGGATGGAACATTCTAAACAACGTTATTTGGCAATGCCAAGAGGAGGCCCACTCACTTTATGTATACTTTCACTCCATAGATATTCGTGAAAAAATGCACCGTCGTTTCTAGAGTTCGCCTATAGATCAAGTATGGTGATTAGATTGGCAATATCTTTGAAACGCACCAGTTATCACTATCACCTATGTTAAAAAAGTAAGAAGAATAATAAAATTTTAAACGCCTAAGGGGCCGTTTAAGTATTACATAAGCATTCTAGGGGGCAGGGGGGGGGGGTATTTGCTTTACTTATTTTGGATGACATGGGGGTAGGGGGGGGGTCCAGATGATGATTACGTCATTAGTAATTATTTAACTTCCAAAAAAAGCCCTTGGAGCAATCTTGTAGATGGTCTCTTGATAAATTTAATACTTGAATGGGCCCTTATGATGTGAAAGTGTCTTCAGAAATATCATTTAAAAACTTATTGTGTAAGTAAATAAAACATATCATTATAGAACGACCGTAGTAACAAGTAATAGTGTGTCTAAACTCACTATATTGTGACTTGAAGTGGGTAGATTTTAATTGCATTTTATATTTAACTAAACACAAGAAATAAATAAATGATTTTATGAAAAACAAAGTAGCCTAAATTAGCCAGTAAAAGCCCCATTAAAAACCGCCTAGCCATTTTAGAGATACCCGAAACAAACAGACGAAAAAAAATGTAAAAAAAAAAAAAAAAAAAAGTTAAATTTCTGTGTGTTTCTGTTTACGCGTCACTTTCAAATTAGGCATGATAATCTTTTCTAAAAAAAAGATGGTGTCATATCTACGAAAGTAAACTTACTCTATGTGTATCAGTGGAGAATTGTGGCGGATCCCAAGCTGGTTTCTAATGGCGTGACATGCGGAGGTTCCTCTACCGACGGTTAACGGTACTTAAGGTACAATAATGTAACGTTACACTGTACCATATAACAAGTACGTACGTACTCAGTATTTGGTTTTATTCATCATTACATAGTATAAAACAAAGTCACTTTCCGCTGTCTGTCCCCTTATATACGCATATCTTTAAAATTACACAAGGGATTTTGATACGGTTTTTTTTTAATAGTTAGAGGGTGTTAATGGAGTGGTTTTGATCTATAACTCATGTATAGTGTAGTAAAAAAGTGATAATTTTAAAGATTTAAAACTTTAATCGCAAACGCTGCCTGAACCATAAGTGATAAATAAAAACAAAACACACAACAACACACAATATTATACACCTTTGAAAGGTCTACAAAAAAGTCCGCGAGGGCATATGTCTATCTCTTAGGGATAACCTACAATAACTATTTTTATTTTTTTACTTTTTACGAGAAATAATGTCCTATTTACGAAGCGATTTTAAACATTACAGCATTAATTTTCATCCAAATAAGTGTCTTAAATAGATTGTGCATGTAATATAGATGATCCTGGCCCTTTACAGCATGCAATTTAAACGAATATTTTCGAAGATATTGCAGTATTAACATAGCGGGACAGCAGTTATTACTTTTGATGCGGAACAAAGTTCGCCGGGTCAGCTAGTCATTATATAACGATATGCCATTTGAAAGGAGGATTTTCCAGATATTTATTGAACAGGAAAGAAGACTAAAGATGGTACAGAAGGTAGAATAGGAACTGTAAGACATACGAGGCCTTAAATATCTCATTATTGTAGGGGTGGAAAAAATAAAATAAAGTACTGAACATGTAAACCGATAGTAGTCGTTAATATTTACTACATAACTATTACCCGTTTTAAAGTAAATAGTGACAATCATCGCCGGCTCGATCGGTGTAATACCACGACCTTTAACGACGTAAAGTGGCACATGTCGCGTTTCGTTAAGTGAGAGTGGTATCCGGAGGCCTACCTCTTCCGCCTTTCTTCCCATCCCACTTAAGGGCTGACAACGTTATTGTAACATGGTCTGGGTTTCAGATGTCCATGAGCGGTGCCAGGTGCATTACATCAGGTGACCTGATTGCTCATGTGCCCACCTATACTTACCATAAAAGAAGTATTTCTAAATGTTAAGAATTTATTTTATTTATTTATTTATTTAATCTTCATGTACAACATATTTTGGTACATTAGGTGGACTTAATGCCATAGCGCATTCTCTCCCAGTCGACCATTGGGTTAATCAGACAGACTGCGAAGAAATGGTACAGAAAATGATTTAAAAAAGTAATTATAATAATAATTTTCAAAACTAATAAAATAATAAGTGGGTAATACCCGCGATACCACTCCTATATGCATATTATACATATAAATACATACATAAAAATACACTTAAACATACGTAATTACATACTTATAATAATTAGATACAAAGACTTAAATACATACATATCAATACCAATATACAAATATACTCATATTTATATTCAATAATAATGCACGAAAAATAACTATATATTTATACAAATGTAGCTGTACAATCTAAACTTATAATAACACATTTGAGACTAATAAAGTTCTAAGTTGAGAGCAACTATAAGAAGTGTTCCTTAATTCTACGTTTAAAGGAGAACTTACTCGGAGAGGTCTTGATACTGATGGGAAGTGCGTTTTACATTGAAATATATATTTTTAATGATAATAATTTAATTTCTTAAAAATTCATTAATATCTTTATAAGAAACGCAACGGAAAATTAATATTTTTTTTTTTTAAATGTGAAAATCTAGCCATCTGTCGTCCAAATCCAGTTTCAAATAAGAGATATAATTAATTCTATATTTTAAATATTCAAAACACGTGAATCAAAAAGTTCTTGCGTTATAACAATGCTTATGGCCTGTGACATCGTTCGGATGGTAATTAAAATATTTACATAGGTTATCATGGTACATGTCCTCTTTGAATTGTCAGTTCACCTCAATTAAAGTTACGCTATCAATAATAATTTTATTCCACTTGGACAATAGGTTCGCCACCTATTCCATTTGGGACGTAAACATAACGGCGAGTCGAGGCTTAACAGCCGCTGCCTACACCTTCGGGTAGAAAAAGGTGTACAGTTATGTTTATATTTATATTCTCATAACAAAATAATTTACATATATATAGATATATATATATAAGCATAGCTGTGGAAAAATTTTCAAAAAAATGAAACTTAAAAAAAAAACCGTTATAATGCTCGTGCATTTCTGACGAATATTGGAAGTTGAAACTTTTAGTTGTAATTAATAAAAATATTTTTTTATATCAAACATACATACTATTTATATAAACCCTATATAAATATATATTGATACAATTAATTATTATTGTTATACGATACTACAAGTTTTGTATTAATACTACTCGTATAGTAAGTACAGTCTTGATATGAACCTGCGAGTGTTTCCTGCCAGCCAATGTTCGCCGATAACGTTCTATCAGAAGCACGGTAATTGCCAGCTAATATTAATAATACTAAATTCTGTTACTAACCGATAAAAACTTTAGACAAAATATTATAATACCTAACCGTACATTGTTTTGTTTCGCCTCGGTGTGTTCTGATGTCGGGCAGTCGGGCGTTTTCCGAATTTCAAAATCTTGGGATCAAATCGGGGCTCTCATATCAGTTACTTCTACTGAGGAATTCTTGTCGGAAGTTTTGTATGATACATACATACATAACTTCACGCCAAATCTATTGCGGGGTAGGCAGAGAGAACGGAGCGCCATAGGACATGATTCTTACTCACCTCACTCGCTTCGTTGACTTTCATAACTCTTTTCATGCAAGCGAGTCGATTTTTAACGCTTTTGACATCACCTTCTTCCAGAACGCGTTCTATTTGTCATGGAATGTGTGTTCTGGCCGTCCTCGACTCCTACATCCATCCACTTTAGCATTGTATATCTGCTTAGTCAATCTTGTTATGTGTGATAAATATCGATGATTGACCACATTGTTTCCGGTGTATGGCAATAGGTTCCGCTCCCTATTTAATATACTGCTGCCTTGTCATTCACGCTCGGTTCGGTTTTTAAGTCCCCTAACATCACCTTCTACTAGGACACGTTCAATTAGATCTTAGAAAGTGTATCGTGGTCGTCCTCGATGCCTACATCTTTTCGCTTTTGCATTCTATATCCGATTAGTCAATCTGCCATCATCCATTCTTTCTGCATGTTGGAGCCATGGCCAATAGGAGCATGCTATTCTTTACTTTGACTACTTCTTTACTATTTTCTAAGAAAATTTCTGAGAAAATCAAACGTAAAGTTAAATTTTAGACCCGTAAATATTTTGCTAATAAATATTAATAAATACCTACTAATTACGGTAAATTTGAGGGCCTCGTGGTGCATTGGTAAAACTACCGACTGA
The DNA here is from genome assembly GCA_905147225.2 of Euproctis similis. Classification (NCBI taxonomy): domain Eukaryota; kingdom Metazoa; phylum Arthropoda; class Insecta; order Lepidoptera; family Erebidae; genus Euproctis; species Euproctis similis. Next base: position 10,844,256 of record LR990107.1, read on the forward strand.
GGAATCGAGGTTGGCGGATTCGAGCCCCAACCGAGTATAAATATTTAACACAAGCATGAATGTTTGTGTGGAGTCTGGGTGTTTTTCTATGTATGTAGTATGTATTTACAAAATGAAATTGTATACGTATTAATATCCGTCATCCAGTTTCCACAACTCAAGTATTTAGCTGCTTAGCTTGGAACTAGAGGGCGCTGTGTGTATTGTGTCTAAGATATTATTAAATTAAGTAATTGTAATTTTAATTTAATGTAGCTTAATAATAAAATAATTTCTTATCGCAATTCATTTATAACATTAAAGGTATGTTTTTAGATTATAAAATGTATCGTATGTTTGTATTCCTGAAAATGATATTAATACCTTGGTTTCTTATAATTTATAATGAAGTGTAGATGATACCGGATTCGATAATTCTATTAAGAGTAAAAAAATAACAATATATTTAATACTAATTTAGCAAGAAATGTACATAATTATATAATAGTTACTAATACAGTTTTAATTATAAAATGTATGTGTCTTAAATCTGAAGAAATTCTTTTCCAACGGCATATCGAGAACTTTAAAACGGTGCGATAATGAAATATTTAATAAAGTGGAAAAGCTTGGCGACGGTATGAAGGAATTTTTATTATAAAGTGAAGGTAGTCAGAGAAAGTATTCGCCATCAAGTTTATGCAGGATCCAATATCTGTCTTGCAATGCAGAAAATGCCATTGCACAATATTCTTTCATAAAATAGTAGATATAATAAAAGAATGAAGATTTAATTCTTTAGTATCTTAATATAAAATTCTGTAGGGAAAATTTTAAAATATTAGTTACAGCGATGTCTAAGAAAATTCATAGAAATACAGGGTTTGTGTTTTCTTTGTTTTTTTTTTCTTTAATACCTTTTTCTAACTGAGAATACTATTTTTTTAAGGCATAGGAGGTAATCGAGCAGGCGTGTCCCCTGATGATAAGTAACTAATGCCACCCATGGACACCTGCAACACAGATAATGTTACAGTTGCGTTGCTGGCCTTTAAAATGAGATAGGGAGGTGGTCTGAAGTGGGATGGGAAAGGGTTGGGTTTCCGGATACCACCGAGTGAAACGTGATACGAGCCACTTTACGAGAATATTCTGAGAGGTCGCAGTACTGCAATGGTACCTAGTATCTAAATCTTTTTTCAAAGTCAAAGTCACAATAACTTTATTTTTATAGGTCTTCACAAACACCTAAAAATAGTCAACAAGTAGAGACAGCATTTTATTTAAAAAGCAATACAAACACGAGCGCTTGTGGAAAGTGCCTCCGTGGAACAAAAAAGACACGGACGCAATCGCCACGAGCGGCCCGATTCCGAGTGTAGGGGCTATCATGAGAAGAATCGGGCAAGAAAATCATGTGCCATTTTGTATCTCTATGCCTATTATAAAATCTTTAGGAAGTTTGTATTTTTCTTGTTTTCTCCCTGTGAAGATTTGTATTGAAACCCATCCCAGGAATAAGTGACGGGTGTCGTATATCCCGTAAATCCTGTTTGTATGAATGAACTCAGGAATTACCGGTTCCAATTTGAAAAAATCGCAAAGAGAAAGTTACGCCCTATCTGAGTAAGTTACTTAAAGATATGACTGTATTTTTGTGATGACTTTATGTAGGAAACCAATAAATTAATATCGAATTGGGAGGGAGCATTACTTGCTTGGATATTTCATTTTTCAATAGGTTCGTTTGGGGGGGGGTAAACAAAACGGCGAGTCAATTCTCAACCGCCCTCAGCCTACAATTTCGGGTAGAAAAGGCGTGAAGTTATATTAAGTTAATTATTACAAAAACACCAATAGCCAATGCCTATGTAACCTCCCAATAAAATAGCTTTCTAACAACAAAAGAGTTATTAAAATCGTATCACTATTTTTAGAATTTTTCGAATACTCACAAATATCTAATATAGAAAGAAAAGAAAGAAAGAAAATAAATTTATTTACACAACACAATACACACAAATGTTTTACAAAAAAATGGGACAATACAAAAGTTCACAATAGTGTGTGTCATTGTGGTTGCAAATTGGACACCAGCTCAGCATAATGCTGAGATGTATGTTATACACCCCAGCGCTGATTTTCAGCCAGCACCGTTGGTAGATAATACCCGAAACGCCACACAGATAGATAAACTGTACACGTAACTGTATAATATAAAAATGATAAGCTACATCAAGTAAATTATGTACATATAACATCAAGTATCTTCAGCAAAATGACCAACACATAATTAAATATTAAATACCATAAATATAACATAACCTACTAGCCAAGTATACAACACTGCGCGGACTAAAACCATAAGTGAAATAACTGTGAGTAAAAAATCAAAAATAGTCTTGTGAAAAAGTGCTGGAAAGGCGAAGAATTAGGTTTTCTGAAGTGACAACAAATAACCTTTAAGCTTTCGCCCAAAGGTGTACCTGCTAGTCACTCCTAGGATGGGAGGGGGAATATCATTCCAGCACTTAGACGCCGCAAACCTAAAACTACCTCGAAATGCCACCGACCGATGCGGCGGCACACTAGCCTTAAGTCTGCGAACACTTTTTAACCATCCCATCTTTTCAAAAAGGTACGAAGGCGTCTTGTGCCGCACTACACCAAACAACAGGATTGCAAGATGCAGGCGTCTGCGATAGTGCATTTTAAGCAGATCAGCAGCGTTCAAGTACGGCGTGATATGGGATCGAGGCGGGACTCTGAAGCAAAAACGAGCACATGCGTTTTGAACTCGTTGGAGCAACCGTCTGGAACGACCAAGTATGCAACCATCATAAACGACATCACAATAATTTAATCTAGACAATACTAGCGATTCACACAGTCGGACACGCAAATCCACACTGAGGTAATCACGAATATTGTACAGAATCCGAAGGCGATAAAAGCAGCTGCTAACCAACTGAGCTACATGGCTCTCGAAGCGTAACTCCCCGTCCATAGTTAGCCCAAGATATATGTTTCTCTTAATAAAATTAACACTGACTTGAGGTCAATCCAGATTCATTAGATCGCAAGCAAGGCATCTTCATCATTAGGGTTCGATACCTATTAATCACTACAATTAGTGTAAAACAAAGTCACTTTTCCCTATGTAGGTATGCTCTTTTATTATTCTTTAAAACTTGACAGATTTTGATGTGAAATTTTTTAAATTGATAAATTCATTCAAAAGGATAGTTTGTACGAATATACACTACTGGAAAAAATTAAGGGATCAAAAAAAATTCCAAATTTTTCGGTAGTTTTCAACAGGCCGTAACTTTGAGAGAAATGGTCGTACAGGAAATAAAAAAAAAGGAAATTGTAGCTCCAAGTGTCTAGTTTTTTTCGAGCTTTTTCCACATTATCGTTTCAGATGGTGCTTTTTCGAAAAAACAATGGACAGCTGTTAAGGGAAATTCATTTAAGTTCTTGAAACCCACCTCTAACTTTCTGTGCGATCATTGGTTGCTGAGATATCGATAATCAAAGACAAAAAGATCCTTTTCCATTTGAAGACCGATATCTCAGCGAGGAGTGGACGTAGCAGGGTGTTTAAAAAAAGAAATTAAAGCTAACTGAACAAAGTATCCGAGCCTTATGGTGGTTAAGCTAAAAAAAATTTTTCCACGCCCGTAAACCAAAAAAAAAACTAAAAAAATTTTGAGAATTTTTTTGCTGCTGGTTTTAAACTAGACACTTGGAGCTACAATTTCCTTTTTTTTTATTTCCTGTACGACCATTTCTCTCAAAGTTACGGCCTGTTGAAAACTACCGAAAAATATGGAATTTTTTTTTGATCCCTTAATTTTTTCCAGTAGTATATCATTCATGAGATATTTTAAAAACGAAGCGATTTTAACATTAAAGTGCCCGGTATGGAAATAGGTTCGCCACCTATTACATTTGGGACGTAAACATAACGGCTAGACGAGGTTTAACAGCCGCTGCCTACACCTTCGGGTAACAAAGGCGTGAAGTATGTGTTGTTATCATAGTCAGAACAGAAATCATCGAAGAATTTGAAACAGACTTTACTGGTTTATTTTTTGATAGAACGATTGTTTGGTTGTTAGATTGATTGATAGTTTGATTGCGCGTATTTCTTTAGATTTGTATATAAATAAATATCCATCTTATTGTTCAGACGGACCAGTAAAATTATTATCTATATTTAAGTTCAGACCACGAATTTCATAATCTTCTTCATAAAATGTCACCAGCTAGCGGGTTCGGATCGGTTAAATATAAAATTGGATTGTTGCCAGTAAGAGAATGGGAGAGTGAGTATCGCATATGACCGTCCCTGTTTTGACGTGAAAATTATAATTAGGAAATTTATAAATATATTTATATAGGTATAAAGTCTTACACAATTCGGGAATGGAACCATAATACATAACTTCACGCCTTTTTCTACCCGAAGGTGTAGGCAGCGGCTGTTAAGCCTCGTCTCCCTGTTATGTTTACGTCCCAAATGGAATAGGTGGCGAACCTATTGCCATAGCGGGCACAAAGTTTTCAGTCATTGATATTTTTCACACATAACTTCCGAAAAGAACTCCGAAAAGTCATTGTTGTGAGCCAGTGTGAGGATGCGAACCCGCGACCTCTAAATTTAGAAGCGTGTGCTCGACCACTGGACCACTGAGACTATTTGGAACCATTATGCTGTATTATTTTACACACACACACACACAGACACACACACACAGACACACGCACACACACACACACACACATTATTTCACATCAATTCCCAGGCGGGGTAGGCAGGGAGAACAGAGCGTCATAAGACTTTCGTACTTTCACACCTCACTCCCATATTTTACTTTCAGGACTCTTTTCATACACGCTCCGTCAGTTTTTAAGGTTCCTGATACGAGCACCCTCTTGAGCACTCCTTTTGATTAAAAACTATTTATTATAATTAAAATAAAAAATGCTTTTCTGGATTTTTTAGGGCTTCAATCTCTTATAATCTTCTTTTATTTTGACGTTGAGATGTTTTACAATTTTTATGATCAGGAATGGTGTAAGGACATTTTTGATCGAATAAATATGCAACAGACAATAATGTTAAAATAATTGGAAATTAGAAAAAAAGACACCTCAAATAAAGAAATGTAATCTTCATATTTTTCATTGATTTACATTTAATTAATATTTGCCACTGTACCTTTAATATGTTTATTTTAAATGTAGTTATCATGTTTATGGTTTTTTTTAAATAAACATATTTAATTATGACTGCGTTTTCTTCACGCATTCGTTATCAGTGAGAATACCTTGTGTACCTTGTGAGAATACCTAAACATATTTTAAATGTACCTATTCAACTTTTAACGATGGTTTAAATTTAGGTATGCCGATTACTATTGATATTAAACATAACATAACTTCTCGCCTTCTTCTACCCGAAGGTGTAGGCAGGGGGTGTTAGGAAATGGAATAGATGGCGAACCTATTGCCATACACCGGGCACAAGGATCGATCGATATTGATCACATATAGCAAAAGAAATCCGAGGAAGCCTTGGTCTTTCTCCAATCAGAAGCCGGGAGCAGACCACTGGACCACCGAGACCTTATATTACCTATGAATGAATGAATGAATGAATATATTACCTAAGAATGAATGAATTTTCCTGTCTGCGATACTCTAATAAATTGAAACATAAATTTCAAACAATTTTTCAATTTGATAATTATGAAGTTTTTTTATTTATATAGTCATATTAGGTATGTATACATATAAAATTACGCTTTTGCTAATTTTCTTTAGGAAAATTTTCATCAAAATCAAGCACATAATCGTCATATAAAAATATTCTAAACTACTTATATCTATCTACTATCTACTAAGATCCACGGAGCTTAAATTCGTTTTAATGAAACTGTCTTCAATGTGACACCGAATCTAAGTGCCACTCATTTCAATTGCCAGTTTATCTATAAAATGGAAGTTTTTGTTTGTAATATTGAAATAACTGTTTTCTACTATATTCAAATGAGCATATAAAGGTACGGTATACACCAAAGAAAAATTTTCACAATTTTTTATTTGTCTGTCTGTTTGTTCCGGGTAAACTTTGAAACGGCTGGACCGATTTTGTCGGGACTTTTATTTGCAGGTAGCTGGTGTGATAGGGAGTAGGCAAGTTTTTTGTAAAATATATTTATTTACTAGCTGACCCAGCAAACGTTGTCTTGCCAAAAAATAAAATTTAAAAAATAGGGGTTGATCGTAGGGGGTTGAAAATTTAGGGTTGCATGTATTTTTGTATCCCGTTTTATAAAAAAAATAAGAAACAGAAATATGTCGAAAAATTAAAAAAAAAATTGAGGGGTGGGCTACCCTTGTGATTTAGGGGGATGAAAAATAGATGTTGTCCTATTCTCAGACCTACCCGACACGCACATAAAATTTCATGAGAATCGGTCAAGCCGTTTCGGAGGAGTTCAATTAGGCACATCTAGACTCGAGAATTTTATATATTAGATTGCGTTCGCTGCGACACAAATTTCGCCAGGACGGCTAGTAGATATTAATAGCTGACCCGGCAAACGTTGTCTTGCCGAAAAATAAAATTTTAAAAATAGGGGTTGATCGTAGGTGGTTGAAAATTTAGGGTTGTTTGTATTTTTGTATCCCGTTTTATAAAAATAAATAAGAAACAGAAATATGTATATCGAAAAATTACAAAAAAATATTGAGGAGTGGGCTACCCTTGTGATTTAGGGGGATGAAAAATAGATGTTGTCCTATTCTCAGACTTACCCGATTTGCACACAAAATTTCATGAGAATCGGCCAAGCCGTGGGAACGAAAACTGTGACGCGAGAATTTTATATATTAGATTTATGTTAAGCAGTATTTCGACCCAGTATAGTTCAAGAAAGTCCATCTCTTTGCAAGATTAGTACAGTATAGATGAGAACAGACACATGTTTTATGGTCTCAGCGGTCGTATTCCATCTCGCTGCTTCGCCCGTGAAAAGTAATAAAACGTACTGAAGCGCTGCCTCCACGCCGACGTCGTAGGTATTTTATACTAGTTTAATACTTACACAGTTGCCGGCGACATTCTAACTTACTACCCATCCCATGGGACACTGATGCCGGTTACGTTATGTATAAGTTCTTAAAGTTAACGACACTGTAAGTCGTAAGATGATTTTAAATTCAACAAAAAAAAAAAATATATTAATTTTACTGACGAAATTTAGAATCTTGGCGTAGATAGCTGGATATCCTCTTCCACCCTTACTTTATTTATGTATAGATAGGTAATAAATTAATAATACACAGTAGCTATGACTTACACACTCCTATCGCATAAAGCATCCACCTATGCTGGTACAGATCTATGGAAGAGTTCGTCTTCCACAGATCTATTTTAAAAGTATATTAACTGCTAGCTGTCCCAACATACTTCGTACGTACAGCTTATATCTCAACAATTCAGATACTTTATCTTTAAGTATTGAATCGGCCATGGAAGTGAAAGAGCCCAGAGCACTAGTAAGATTGAGAAGGAACACAGAAAAAAGTTTTCAAAGACTTTGAAAGATACCTTATATTCTGATTTGGTTACTTAACCATTGATACATATCAATGTCTCTCTTCTCGAGTTCTTTAGTGATGGTTTAGGTTTAGTTAAAGTGGCTTTAATTCATTAATACAATTTGAAATTTTAGATTAAATAAAGATACACTTGACAAACACGTTTGAATATAATTGTACATGATTATCAAAATCTTCACTGCGCTACTGAATTGTCTATGTTACAAAGTTCCCCTACTCATAGTCGAGTTGTGTCAGTGGTCGAGAACACTGACACTTTCTGATCCAGAGGTCCGGGTTCGAATTCTGACACTGGCTCTCACCAATCACTTTTCGAAATGGTTATCGGAAGTTATGTGTGATTAATGTCGATGACTGAAAACTTTTTGTTCGCCACCTATTCCATTTGGGACGTAATCATAACGCCGAGACGAGGCTTAACAGCCGCTGCCTACACCTTCGGGTAACAAAGGCGTGAAGTTAATTGATGCAAGTTAATGATGAGAATTTAAGTTAATAATATTGCTTCTTTGTGTTTGGACTATACACAAGAATATTGCAATAATATTAATTTTATAGTTACTGTTTGTGTATATTGCTAAATAAATCAATTGTGAATTTAATTAATTTTGATCTTGAGGTTATTACCTCTGTTGTATTGTAAATTAATCTAAATGATTACAAGGCATGTTCGATAGAAGCTAAATTGTAATTAATTTCATAATTCATAGAATAGTTAAGAAAAGATTCTTTGTCTATAGTCTTCTCTACAAAGGCAGAATTAGTATTCAAGTTATTGGCTATATTATTGCAGCCTATAATATAGCCTATTGCAGTCCATTGCAGGACATAGGCCTCTCCCAATGTCCGCCACAACATCCGATTCTCTGCCTTCCGCATCCAGTCTTTTCCAACAGCTTTTCTGATGTCGTCTGACCATCGGGCTGGTGGGCGTCCTACGCTACGTTTGAAAGACGTGGTCGCCACTCTATTACCTTCTTACTCCATCTACCGTCGGTCCTTCGGCAGATATGACCAGCCCATTGCCACTTTGCATAAAACTACCAGAAAGGTAATATCTACCTTTTGTCAAATATCTTTCTGCTATTATTAATTTTATGCTGCTATTGTATGAAGTACATTTTTCCTCTTAGGGTTAAGATTATTTTCAGCATCTGACAAGTTCTTACGGTAAGGGAACGTGAACGAAATCATTCAAGTCTAGATAGAGACAATAAATAAGCATAATATAAAATTAAATCTTGTTCACATTACTCCTATTTTCTTCTAAAGTAAAGAGGTTTTTTATGATTGTTACATTTTAAATTTCTGGTTCTTTTCATAATTATCTCATAATACTTGTGCAAATTGAAAGGAATGGTTCACAACCGACAGTCCTTTTAAAAGTGAATTTAATCTAGAGCCCATGTTTTCCAATATTATCATTAAACTTAATAGTACTTTGTGCATCACCAGTTGTACAACATGACACATCAAATGATGTACCTAACAACTGCTCTGCAACCAGTGAAATACCACGATTTCTCAGCTAAGTAGCACATGCCGCGTTTTTTTTTGGTGAGAGTAGTGTCTGGAAGCCCACCCCCTTCCCATTCCACTCCTTTAAAGTCCAACAATGCAACTGTAGGTGTCCACGGGCGATGTAGTTGCTTACCATCATGTGAAAAGCTTGTTCGTATACCCCCATAAATAAATAATATTAATGTTTAATCAAAAATAAATTATGTAATAAATAAACCGTTATAATACTACTTACTTATGAACCATTATTGATCTATTACAACATTACCCACTTATGAATAAGTAAGTATTTGTAAGTGGCCAATATTGTAATAGTTGCAGCGTTGAGTAATATGTTATGTAAATAACGTGAAAATCATATTCAAATAATATTCATTTTATTCATGTAACTATATAACTACTTATATCAATGGAGCTCTTTGTATTGTATATTTTATTTTAAGAAAAAAAAAGAATTACTAAGTTCCTAAAGATATTATTTTTCACAGATATCAGATTTCAAATCAAATAAAGCCTAAATCAGACTTCAAGGGTGAATGAAAGCCTGTTATGAAGTCTTAGAGCCAGAAAGAGGTGTAAAGTGGTGTGTAAGAATCTTGCCTTGTGACGTTCTATTCTTTCTGCCTACTCCACATAGGACTAGTCGTGGAATTAAGTAAGCAGACAAATGTAACGTATGTATTATAGGGTGTGTTTTGTAGTATCTTTCCTATGAGTAATTATAACGATATTTAATAAGTTTTCGAAATATACAGACAGGATATTTTTATTCTTTATCTATTGTAAATTTTTTGATTGAATAAAACATGTGACATATATATTGTTCATTGACATTATACAGTATAAGCAGGTTCTATCTCATTGGTTTATCTGTAAGTACCTGAATTAATTCCGAACTACTACAATATACGACACACACACACACATACAAGTTGGACTGAATTTCATGAAAGTGAGTTTGATAAACGGTACGTTAATGTTATTGGGCTTTTATGTAATTCCACATATTTGTAGAAAAAGCTAAATTTATTGGTAATATATTCTTTATATTATAATTAACTAACTGACCCGGCGAACTTTGTTCCGCATCAAAAGTAATTAATGTTCAAATTTTGGATGTCATGAGGTTCAATTTGTGCTATTTATCGGCTGTGCCGCTATGTTAATAAAATTAATAAAATAATAAAATTATAATAATAATAAAATTATTATTATATATATATTATCGTAATAAAATTTTCATTTAAATTGCATGCTGTAAAGAGCCAGTATCATCTATATTACATGCACAATTTATTTAAGATACTTAATTGGATAAAAATTAATGCTGTAATGTTTAAAATCGCTGCGTAAATAAGGCATTATTTCTCTTAAAAATAACGACATATGCCCTCGCGGACTTTTTTGTAGACCTTCTCAAGGTGTTTAATAATGTAGAGCATTGTTTTGATCTATCACTTAGGGTTCAGCCAGCGTTTGCAATTAAAGTTCTAAATCTCGAAAATCATCATTTTTTGCTTTAGAATATCATATATGAATTAAAGATCAAAACCACCCTGTTGACACCTTCTAACTATTAAAAAAACCGCATCAAAATCTGTTGCGTAGTTTTAAAGATATAAGCATATAAGGGGACAGACAGCGGAAAGTGACTTTCTATTTTAATCATTCTTTCAACATTAGAAAGCTACTTTAGTGCGAAGGAGAAGAGATTAGCTTTTTAGTTTTTTAGGTTATTTTTTAGATTTGAGGGTGGATATTCAATAAGATTGAATTTATTAGAATTGTAATATTATCATTTGATATTCTTTTAGGTTGTTGCAATACATCGTTATTATCAAAAAAAAAAAGATTTAGTACGAAATATGTCTTCGAAAAACTTATTATAGTACCTACTTACAAAATGGACAGTGCGTTCGTTATTATTCCTTGATATATTTAGCATTGCCGATGCCGTACCGACGTGCATATTTGCATGGCCACAAAATAGAACAGTTGCAAATCCACTCGCATGCGGTTCAATGCATCGACTTGAAAATTAGTCCGTCGTCAAAGTGAACCCACCAGCGGTAAAGTCAAAGCGAATGGCCAATCAAAGTCAAAGCGAAAGGCCATTTGAATGGCTTCTGCCAACTCCCTAACCACCTACTACATTTACATTGCCTCTTGATACCAGACGGATTTTCAATTAGCAAAAGGCTTTTCTACAATTTTAATTGCAAACGGCCGTTTGCGTAACGAGAATATTTAAAACTATTTTTTTTTTAAATTAGTTTTTTTTTCAAATCGGCTGTTTGTGATTTGTGGCACTTAAAGTCACGCGGTTCTCTGGTAGTGATAAAGTCTACAGATTTAAGTACAACAGAGTACAAAACCATTGTCACGACGCGCTACGAGTACCATAGAAGTGGCTTGTTCAAGAACTTTATTGTATTCATGTAGTATCATCATTTTGCATCTGGATTATCTCAAAATGTTGTTATTCCATCTGTTTCAATACAAAAGAGTTGAGTTTTTATTCTGTTCTCTTCTATAAAATTGAACTAGCTTTGTCGTCGTTATTTTTTAAATGACTATATTCACGCAATTTACATGTCTTCAGATTATTGGAATGGTAAAGAATAGAAGAATTGAGGTTTGCGTAAGAACAACCACTTTTTAAATAACATTGTAGGTATTTATTTTATTTTTATTAGCTTTTTATTAGCTTCACCTGTATGTATGTTTGTATGTTTGTAGGTTTGTAGGTTTGTTTGTAACCGACTTCTTTTTTAGTTTCCGCTGATTGCCACTAGATGGTGCGATTTGTGAACTATGAAAGTTCTAGACTAGAAAACCGAACTAAAAAATAGAAAATAAATTTTAATGAATTTAAATTAAGAAAATAGTGTTAAAAATTTCAATGAATATAAATTAAAAAAGCGTGGGGTGCTTTTTAAGATATTATCGAAATGATAATCACTCTACTCATATCTGTCAATAAAATATTTATAACTATTGACACCATGCACCCCACGCTTTTTTGAACGATAGATGGTGCGATTTGTGAAGTATGAAAGTTCACAAATCGCACCATCTAGTGGCAATCAGCGGAAAGTTTACGTTATCAACTTGAAACGAGTTCCTTATATAAGTCACAGATGGCGCTATTCCTCAAATTCGAAACTAAGAAACGCGCTGTCATACAAAACCGAACTAAAAAATTTAAAATAAATAATAGTTTAAAAAAACTAAAAAACGCTTTTTATTGAAAACCGAACTAAAAAATAGAAAAATAAAAAAAAAATACTTTATTTTAAAAAAAGCGTGGGGTGCATGGTGTCAATAGTTATAAATATTTTATTGACAGATATGAGTAGAGTGATTATCATTTCGATAATATCTTAAAAAGCACCCCACGCTTTTTTTAAAATAAAGTATTTTTTTTTTATTTTTCTATTTTTTAGTTCGGTTTTCAATAAAAAGCGTGTTTTTTAGTTTTTTTAAACTATTATTTATTATATTATGCAGTGATAATCAATGTAACTACTAAGTTATTCATAGAAAAATGATGATATTATTTATTTTGCAACTATAACTTATATTTTCGTGAAGATAAGTTACATTTTAAACTATGTAATAACTTAAGTTCAATTTATAACCATTGAAATTACCCTAGCGAATTCAAGGTCCACTTTATTTGCATAAATTATTAAACATTTGTAGGGCCAACCCGGGGGAACTTCTGTTTAATACAATCTTTTGTTCGGTTTACAAGGTCCGTGTGTTAACACCGATTCGGAATTCATGTATTGGATTTCATTGGAATATAACACACAAAATTTATTAATAATTTTAGCTGTGAAATTGCACTATTAATTTAAAAATATAACATCTAACAATCTAGATATGTTTTAGACATTATTTAAACATTTACATGAAGTCAGCAACTATAGCTTTTATAAAAAAAAAAAAACTAGGTACCTACGTGATTGGGAGATAGTCTCGCGTTAGGACATCACTCAATCAATTCATTGATATTCAATCATCGCCTCTTGAAATAAATTGGCCCTATGTCGAATCTCGAGTGAAAAACACTTCATCTCTATTCTGTTTTTTAATTAAAAAAAAACTTTGATTCGTTTCGGAATTGAATTTTTAGATCTCTACATTTTATAGTTGATTTTATGTTCTCATAGAGCTATCGATATAAATTAAACTGTCTCATTGAATAGGTTTACTCAAGTAATAATATTATATACCTATTTTAGGTTAGAGTCATGTGGGGCAAATGTGCGCACTTAAACTTTGATGATTGTGGATTAAAGCAAAACTTTATTATTTAGTAAGACTGTTTATTTGTAATCAACTTAGACACAACAGTAGCATTATCAGTAGCTTATGTTTTAAGAAACTAAAGAAAACAAAAGCATACATGCTTCATATGCGCATTCTTTCCCCAGTATCGGAGTAAGTGTAAGCAACAAAATAAAATATATTTTATAATTATTAAAACATTTCCTTGTAGTTACTTAAATTAACCAACAAAATCGTTTTAAATCAATATATGAGATTAACACAAACTCAGAAACATCGGTTGCTTACGAGTCTTAATTTTTGCATTGTTTTTTTTCTCAGTTTCATATTATTATGATATTGTATTAGTTTTTAAATATGCAAAATGTCTGTGTTTCAAATATGAAACACGCTTAAACAAAAAATAACGAATCATAATATCAAAAAAATAGTAAATAATAATATCAACACATCTAAAAATAAATGCAAACTGGACAAATTTTCGCATACACAAACTTGATATTATGAAGATATAAAAAAACTATATATAAGAACACATGTAAATCTCTACAAAAGATAACGCGTTAAATCTGACATAATAATTAAAAACATCGTATATTTCCACAAATCTTTTTATTTAACTGTCAATCTTAATATTTATCTGTCAATCCAAAATGGGACAGGAGCAGCCGCCATATTACGCCCTTCACAGAACGTCCCTGGGGTACTTACTTAGCCGCTGCGCACACTTGCCCCACATGACCATATCGACGGTTCCTACGTATGTAAAATATCCAGGGTAGAAGACCATCTCAGTGTATGTATTAAAAAGTGACCATTGAAAGCGAACAATTTAAGGTAGTAGCAAGTGGGAGGATTTTAAAAAGAGCGCCACAAATTACTTACAATTAATTAGGACACTAAATTAAAACAAACTTCCGCTTTCCGCACTTTTTTCAGTGTGCGTTTTAAATAATATTTTTATCAATATTTTTCTGAGAATTAGGATAAAAAGTACAAATTTTTATAGTTAACTTCTGTACCTGTATATAGTTAATAATACTTGATTACACATACTGTTGGTCAAAAAAACGATCGAGGTTGAGACGATAATACCTACTTATAATTTACAAATTTTCGTCCACTTCGACAATTTGTTACTCAGCAAATTATTATTAGTAAATAGTTGGGATTTTAAATACTGCAGTCTCGGTGGCGCAGTGCACACTACTTCTGATCTAGAGGTCCGGGTTCGATTCCAGACACTGGCTCACACCAATGACTTTTCAAAATTATTTTCGGAAGTTATGTGTGATAAATATCGATGACTGAAAACTTTGTGCCCGGTATGGCAATAGATTCGCCACCTATTCCATTTGGGACGTAAACATAACGGCGAGACGAGGCTTAACAGCCGCTGCCTACCCCTTCAGCTAATAAAAGGCGTGAAGTTATGTTATGTTATGTATGATAATACTGCATATTTCTTAAGAACCGGATATGAAGTAGGTATGAAGTATCTTCTAACCCCCACACTAAAGAAGTCAAGAGAAATACTAAATTTTTCCACTCGGCTAACTTTAATTATAACTGCTACATTCAAATCATTTCCACTTTCTACTTTAGCGCTATTACGGTGAGTGTTTAAACAATAATTTGCTGTTTACAAGTGGACACTTTTTGAACTAATCCCCCATACCTATAAGATGTCCTTCTTACTTTTACCCTCCATAATAAAAAGTCAAGTCAAAAACCGAGGTTTTCAGGACAGCATAATTTGTGTTCAACAAGCCTTCGAAATCTCACATCTTCGAAATTCCGACGACATCGTTGTAATAGCAGAGTCGCTGGAACAGTTAAGCAGAATGCTGCGCAGCCTAGACTAGTTCAGCAAGCTATGGAGCCAGCTATGCTCGGGGTATCTTGTAAAGATAAACTCAGGAATGAGTATATCCGCCAGAGAACTGGGGTATCCGACATAGCTCGTAGAATATGCTCGCTGAAGTGGCAATGGGCTGGTCATATCAGCCGTAGGACCGACGGTACATGGAGTAAGAAGGTCATAGAGTGGACCGCGTCTTGATAAACGTAGCGTAGGACGCCCACCAGCTCGATGGTCAGACGACCTCAGAAAGGCTGCTGGAAAAGACTGGATGCGCGGAAAGCAGAGAATCGGATGTTGTGGCGCACATTGGGAGAGGCTTATGTCCAGCAGTGGACTGGAATAGGCTGATGATGATGATGATGATGACGCATTCGAAATAATTCTATAATAATAAATGTTTCGAATAAATATATATTTGAAAAAAGTCTCGGTGGCCCAGTGGTCGAGCACGCGGCTTCTGATCCAGAGGTGCGGGTTCGATTCCTGACACTGGCTCACACCAATGACTCTTCGAAATTATTTTCGGAAGTTATGTGTGATAAATATCGATGACTGAAAACTTTGTGCCCGGTATGGCAATAGGTTCGCCACCTATTCTATTTGGGACGTAAATATAACGGCGAGACGAGGGTTAACAGCCGCTGCCTACACCTTCGGGTAACAAAAGGCGTGAAGTTATGTTATGTTATTTTTAAAAAAATCGTATGTTTGTATGTGCGCATAGTTAATTAAAAATTAATGATGCAATAAAAGAAGAACCATTTTCGACATGTCTTTATATACGACCGTCGATATATAAAGAGCTATGATAGCGAACTTCGTATCGCTTGAAGGACCTTGAGTCCATTAATACACGTTAATACTTACTACATACATAATAACGCCATACATATCATTCATAACTTAAAACATAAGGTAAAGGATCCAATAATTGACACTTTCAGTACAGTGTTCATAATAAAGAGCAATAAAAAGTAAGGATAAAACATAGACCAAGAGTAATTAATAAAAATATCATATCAATATTCTTAAAACTGAGCAAAATAATTTACAATTGGAGTATCTGTAATAAATTCTTGATATTTGAAAAAATATACGAACATCTAAAATCACCAGAGATGCATATTGAGAACCCAGTGTTCGACACTAGCCAGCAATGAACATATAGTCATTGACAACAAACAACATAAACATGATTTCTTTTTTAATGTTTTGGCCAAGGTTCTCCTATTTCCATTCAGTGACTGATAGTTACTAGAACAATTTTAGGGGTCGAAATTCTCAAGGTGTCGATTTGAATATATTCTCTATCTCAAAACCAGTAAATAATATATTAATATTTCAACGAGGAAGTATGGTTTACTACAAAATAATAAGAGAATTGTCAATTTCTGGGGTCTTGTCGATTACTGAATACTCTGCGCCACATTATTATTCGAATATTCAAATAGTTATCCCTCTGTTCAGAATTTTGACTAATCTAACAAACCATAGATTAATAACAATAGATTTAGACGTTTTTGACTTATAACTGGTTTATATCATAGAGCTACGATCTATGATAAATCTATTGTTATTAATCTAGGGTTTGTTAGAGAGAATCAAGTCGAGATCGACTTGATTCTCTGCAGACTGCTGCTGCTATTATATAAGTAGGTTTACTTAAGTGTGAAGACAAAACGGGGTCCAGTGGTTTAGCTCTCCGCTTCTGATTCAGAAGTCGTGAGATAGCTTCCGGGCCATAATGTCAGTATATGTCATAAGATTCGGCGGGTTAAGACTTTACAGCCACAGCCTACACCTTCGTGTGGAATAAGGCGTGAACTTAAATTACATATAATGCATACAGATGCATACAAGACTTTACAATGAGCCTATTAACACAGATCGGGTTAAATCTATTTGAATTAAGTAAGTAATAATTACGCCATGAACATAATAAAACATAATTAACAGACTTTTCACATTTAACGGTCTGTAACGTGTTTGGAACAAATACAACTCTCTACGTTTTAAACAACTAGTACGTTTTAAACGACAATGAATAAAGTTGTAAAACAAATCATATTAACATGAGATAAACATATAGATGTAATTGGAAAAACCGTGGTATAGCCAAGCAGTTCGCTGCATGAATGGGCCGGCATAACCGGTGAAATACCACGACCTCTCAGAGGAACGACTTAAAGTGGCTCATGCCGCGTTTCGTTCGGTGAGAGAGGTACCTGGGGAGGCCCACCCCCTTCCCCATCCTTCCCTATCCTCTATTCCCTATCCCTTAAAGGTCGGCAACGCAACAGTTACACTATATGTGTTGCTGGTGTCCATGGGCGGGGTTGGTTGCTTACCATCAGGCGACACGCCTGCTCGTTTGCCCTCCTATCCCATAAAAAAATACTAATATCTTGTTATACCTACTGATAATTCATTTAATAAAATTAGGATATTCATTACCTAAAGAAGGAATTTAAAAAAACTGGTTTTCAAAAAAAAACCTTTAACTTTTGTATGACCGCAGCCATATTGAAATTTCTATATTTTTTATCAGCGATATTTTTCTTGTAAAATTTTACAGATTCGATCACAACTCATATCATGGGTTCATCTTTAGTTCACACCTAATTCGTTTTGTGTTAAAAGGTAAAGATAAAATAACCTATTTACATGGGACCAAAAGAATAAGAAATGAAGGTTGTAAATTTACGTAATCCTATTGTGAAATATATGTGATGTTTTTTTGAGACCATAATATTTAATCTTTGCCATTTTGCTATAACATTACTTTACTCGTGAAAATGATGTCTGTAGAGAGTTCGAAACGTCGGGAAATAATAATATAAAATGTGTTCTAAATAAACGCGATATAAAAATATAAAAATTATTCAATCTTTATTAATTCTTATTGAAGCCAGTAAATCCCGTAATATTATAATAATCCTCGGTGTATTTTTTTATATAGGTAAATAAATAAAAAATGAGTCGATCAATTATTATAAAACGTTTGAAAGAAACAATTTTTATACTTTCGCTTAAATAAGTTAAAAACGAAGATAATTATAATAAAGATTCCTTTTCAATTGTTCAGATGGAGAACCATAGCTAATTTTTAAGTTTCTTTTTGTTAATTTTTTCTCTGCCTAAACTGCAAGGGACTTTGTGTGAGGTTATGTGTTTATGGATATCTGAATAAAATCATATTACATAAACTCGATGAATTAGTTTTTTTTTTAATTTTCTATGTAGTGATTCTTCGTATCCGCCGATTAAAATTACTTGCTACCATGGATTCGATGACGGATCTCTTTCCTTGTATCGAGCGGTGAGTTTGCTGGTGGGGAAAAATTGGCCATATGCCAGTAATTATTTAAAACACAGTTCACGTTCAAACCTCAATTATTTCCTTCAATTGAACAACGGGGAAACGGTATGATATTATTATATTTTAAGCTTATCTTTTCCTTTACAATATTGTAACTAGACGAGCAGGTATTATTTAAAAATTGTTTGTTTAACTGTAACTTCACGCATTTAACATTCGAAGGAGTAAGCAGCTGGGTTAATGTCCTAGTTACAAATCGAAAAATAAGTTAAGTAAATATTGAAATATATTTATTTACAGTTGAATCTGTTTATAGTGACATCGAAGGGAACAGACAAACACGTCATAATAAGCGGACGTCATACAAAGCGTTTACTAGTGAACATCTTTTAACAGTATGTACAATGCAAATAAAAAAACAATGCGTGACCTTCAAGCGTCGATTACTCACTGATATTCAAAATATTGCAAAAATATATATATGTATTTGAAAAAAAGAGGCCGCAAGTGCGTGCCGAATGTCGCCGGGAACCAACAAACATTACCGGAGCCCCAAAAAGAATCATGTCGGTCATTTCAAACGGTAATAACTTAGTAAATATAAGTAATAATAAGCAACATGACACTGTAAGGGGATTCATTATATTATATATTAAGGTTTTTAAAGATTTTTATATGAAAACCAAACTTCGTAGTGTAAGTAATTCATAATAAACGGATGGTCAAAATAGGCGGAGTCTTAATAAACAGATTCTACTGTATATACACACCTACCTAATAAAATAAGATTAAATGACATCTGTTAAAGCTACAATAACATTCATTAAATTATTAATACTCTAGTATTAATAATTTAATATACTATTACTTTAAATATTATTTTTATTCGTACATTGGTAACGGAATATGAAAGTGGTAAAAGAATGACTAAACAGATATACCTTGTGAGATATACCTAAAAACAAAAGACTGCAAAATTCGAGCACACTCCAATACCACTCGGCTTGAAGTTACGGTTGATATCAAGCTGTATGATATATGGGGGGAGTGAATTAGTTACCTACGCTAACATCCTTTTTATGCAAATACAAGCTTATGATCAAAGTAAAAAGAATTCTTTGCTTTTCGTCGAATCATAATTAAGTTTTCGATACACGATTAAAGGGGGTTCGTTTATTTTTTTTTAAATATCTTCAAATATAGCATAAAACCGACTTCGAAATAGTCGCTTTACATAGGTGAAATAATATCAAAGATTATCCTTATCTATAGATTTTTTGGGTTGTAGTTCTGGTTACACGTTATTAGCGAATAAAATTTAGTTATAGTATAGCATACTAGCTCAAACGGCGAACTTTGTTCCGCATCAAAAGTAATAAATGAGTAAATTTTGAAATTTTTACTTTTTCTTTAGTTTATCACTAGCTGACCCGGCGAACTTTGTTCCGCATCAAAAGTAATAAATGAGTAAAATTTGGATTTTATAAAGTTCAATTTGTGCTATTTATAGGCACGCGTTTTGGCGCCAAACGCTACTGCTATGAGCCGCTATGTTAATCTTGGTAAATATTCATTTAAATTACATGCTGTAAAGGGCCAGGATCATCTATATTACATACACAATCTATTTAAGAAACTTAATTGGACGAAAATTAATGCTGTAATGTTTAAAATCGCTTCGTAAATAAGTCATTATTTCTCGTAAAAAGTAAAACTGGTCAGGGTGGGTTATCCCTTAGAGATAGACATATGGGCATATGTCTATCACGGACTTTTTTGTAGACCTTCTGAAGGTGTTTATTAATGCAGAACATTGTTTTGAACTATCACTTAGGGTTCAGCCAGCGTTTGCAATTAAAGTTCTAAATCTTGAAAATTAACACTTTTTTCACTACACTATACATGAATTATAGATCAAAACTATCCCGTTGACACCCTCTAACTATTAAAAAAAACGCATCAAAATCCGTTGCGTAGTTATAAAGATATGCGCATATAAGGGGACAGACAGCGGAAAGTGACTTTGTTTTATACTATGTAATGATGATACATGAATTATAGGTACAAACCAGCCCGTTGACACACTCTATTTATTAAAAAAAAACC
This sequence comes from Euproctis similis, assembly GCA_905147225.2. Classification (NCBI taxonomy): domain Eukaryota; kingdom Metazoa; phylum Arthropoda; class Insecta; order Lepidoptera; family Erebidae; genus Euproctis; species Euproctis similis. The sequence continues at coordinate 10,864,976 of LR990107.1, forward strand.
ACATCAAAATCCATTGCGTAGTCTCAAAAATCTAAGCATATAGGGGGACAAACAACGGAAAGCGACTTTGTTTTATACTATGTAATGATTTGTTATGTATGTAGTGATAATCTATTTCCGGATTTCCAAATAAATAATTACCTAATATCGCTTTGGGAGAAATATTCAAAATAATATTTGATTACTTTAGCTCACCCGGAGCGTAATAAATAAAATCTAAATATTTACATAAACGAAATGTTGTAATTAAATTTTTGTACCTATTAGAATTTTTTGGACTAAGTATTACAATAAAATTGATTTTATTTAAATAAAAAATACCGTGAATTGCTCTATCCATTGTAACTGCAATAGTTCAGGTAGGTAGGTACGTTAAATATTTTATAGAGATGTAAACGAAATGACGGCTGAAGTGACTTGATTTTATACTAGGTAATAGGATGAAGATTTTAAGTTTAATTTTCCACATTGTTAAAATGTTATATTTATCTATAAGTTGGTAATGAATCTATTTTGACCACATATTCTTGAGTGTATAATATTGGGCCTACCTATACTATTCATATAATATTCTGTAATTTGGAAAGGAAAAAGTAAAATCTATATAGGTAATAATACTAAGTATCGATGTATGTAATAAGCAAGTAAGTAAATATCTAACCGAACCAGCAAACGTCTCGCTAAAAATAAATAAAGAGTTTGATAAACAAAGAATAAATAGTGGTTGATGATAGAGCGATGAAAACTTAGCGTTGTATATACATATTTTCGTATAGTCTCATAAAAAAGTTTAAGATTAAAAAAAAAAAGGTGTGGACTACCCTTAACATTTAGGGGGATGAAAAATACATGCTGTCCTATTTCTCAGACCTACCCGATATGCACACAAAATTTCATGAGAATCGATCGAGCCGTTTCGGAGAAGTAGAATTACAAACACCGTGACACGAGAATTTTATATATTAAATTAGATTAGTACCTATGTACCTAATTAGTCAAATGCAGCAACTAAACATTTACTATCTAGTTTTGGGTATTTTTGTCTCAAGTTTTTATTTATTTAATACTAGCTGACCGAGGAACTTTGTTCCGCATCAAAGGCAATAAAAAGTAAAATTTTGGATTTACCACTTTTTTTTTAAATTTCAACATACATACATTATAACTAGAAACCACCCCGGTGACATCCTTTAAGTATTAAAAAATCCGCAACAAAATCCGTTGCGTAATTTCAAATATATAAGCATATACCTACTTAAGGGGACTAATAGCGGAAAGCGGCTTTGTTTTATACATATTATGTAATGATAATTTGGTATCGTACCTAGATAAAAACCTATAGCCTATTTTTTAATATATTTTATATGACGTACCTACGTGTAGGTAATAATAAAATGAAATTCCGATTTATTTCCGACAACTAATGTCATTGAATATTTATTCAATATAAAATAACATAACATCACGCCTTTTGTTACCCGAAGGTGTAGGCAGCGGCTGTTAAGCCTCGTCTCGCCGTTATGTTTACGTCCCAAATGGAATAGGTGGCGAACCTATTGCCATACCGGGCACAAGGTCATCGGTATTTATCACACATAACTACCGAAAAACAATTTCGTAAGGTCATTGGTGTGAGCCAGTGTCAGGAATCGAACCCGGACCTCTGGATCAGAAGCCGACGACTGCTCGACCACTGGGCCACCGAGACAATCCGACCACTGGGTCAATATAAAAAAAAAATCTTATATAAATAAGATTGTCCAGATTTATAGTAAGTAATACCTAAATGCGTACCTATCAAATCTGAAGATTTTTTTATTTGTCCCATTATCATCGTGCAATAAGTAAATACCTTTGTGGATAAGTGGAAATTAATTGTGGAAAGTTAATACCTAGTAACTTGGGCCAAAAATAGCCAACTACCTATAGTTCGCATAAAGCATAGGTATCTCAAAATTCCATATCTACGTTTCAAGAAAACGAACTATTTTTTATTATGACAAAGATCGCTAAAGCGTTGCAAGTTTTTTTTACCTACATATACTATTTCAATAAATCAAAGTTACCAAAGACATGAACACCACCCCTGCCTATTGGGCGATATCCGGGGAGGCGGCCCTTAGGGTGCGCCCACCCACACGAATATATTTTTTCTACCTGAGGTACATGGCCAATACGGTAAGGGTAGAAACTAGAACTAAATAAATAGTTGGGTACAAAAGATGCTACATAAAATTTGGTAACAAAAAATGAATCGACTTAAATATTTTCTTTGTAGTTGGTCGCGAGGCATAATAAATAAAAAATCATGAATAAATCAGCGAATATAAGCTATAAAATAATTAGGTATTTGGTTCGCACAGCATCAGTGAATGTGGGTAATAAAAAACTTAGCGTCGTCAAACTAGCTGCAACAAAAAAAGAAATTTACACGTTTAAATTCGGAACATGTCGGTTGAGTTGGCGTCTCTTCGGCGCGGGAGTTTAAATTTTAGGCAGAGGGGGCGAGTGCAGCGTGCGGCGCGGGGGCCGAGGTATCCGCTCGCTCGCGGATTGCCCAATTCCCGGCGTAACCGTCGACTGCTTCGCCGGCGATTATTTCGATTTCGTCATAATGGTACAATGACTCAAAGAGAACCGTTACAACACAATTAGACATTTGAAAAAAAAATACAAGAACACTTGTGCAAGACATAATATTGTACCTACTATAATCATTTTGAATTTTTTAACTTTCTAATTAATAATGGCAGTCAAGAGCAGAAAATTCAGGGATTTCGCAGCCGCAATTTTGAACAGTCTGCGTAATCTCTGACGTCACTGCAGACATAGCCAGCGTCCGTGCGTAGAATCCTGAAGAACCACCATGATGATCACATCGCCGATAATATGCCAATCCTATAGGAGAGAGAAAAAGACTGACTAGCTTAAAACAGTCAAGCCGATTTCTGCCTCCGACACGATTGACATTATTCATCTTCTGTGTGCAGAGTCTTCTTACATTTCTTCTTGATAGTAAAAATTCAAACTAAATATTAAATTGAGAACAAAATGTAATTATAAGTACATGTGACACGTGCGCGCAGTTATAGTAAAATATGTTGAGCTACCTGCTACATATTGGAAAATGCGAGTATATTACTCGACGGAATGGATTTAAACAACGACTTTAACTAATAACTACGATTATTATATTAAGTTGATCTAGTGACAAAAAAACGCCAAGGCGATAACTAGAACAATGCGGAACTTGAAAAGTAGGTCGCGATTAGTTCACAAACATTTAAAGCAATTCAGATTAAAATTATTATTCACTTTATAGATAACAGATATTCACTAAAATTTCCTAAGTCCAATTTGATTATTAAAGGTTTACACAAACTAAAGTCAAGTAAAAGAATGTTAACTTTCTTGCACTTGTGTCTATGTGTTGAGGAGAACGACCGATGCTGACTACGAGCCAAGTGCGAATGGTTGGCAGAACGTAGCGTTCTTCGATGGCGTAGTTGTTGGCGCGAGGGGGGTACACTGCGCTGCGGTGGGGGGACGGAGGGTGCGACGGGAGGCGGTTGGAAGCTAGGCGTGTTGCGCGCGCAGAGAAAGGTGCGGGGCTGATGTAACGATCGATGTAAAGTACCGCGCCTGCGTGCGTCTCTCTCGGCGTCCAACTACCAACTACTTGGCATAGTGAATGACGAGAAGCAGTTAAAAATTGATTTAAGAATACATTTATTAGAGGTTTATAGAAGACTTCGATTGTAAAAAAAAGGTCAGTGAACTCACGTAATATGTATTTCATATAATTTCTGTTTAGGCACACATTACATTAAATTTGAGGCAAATGGGGTGTACGCGCACTCGCACCGCTGGACTATAGGGCGGCTCCAGGTGGTGTTCGTTAGTGAAATAGGGCTGAAACCGGGAGTGGTAGAATCATGGCCAAGATAAATTCGCTACTTATTTGATGTGTCTTAGCTATATCGATTCAGAGTTGATGGTAAGCAGATTCGGGATCGGTCGTGCATTTCCGGAGATCTTCGGTCCCTCAACACCAATCTGGGTCACACGTGTGATCACGTGTTAAAGAAATCCCTAGCAAATTTATAGAATGACTTATTTTAAGACAAACTACGTGCCACCTCACATCTCCCTTCAATAGACACGCTGCATTACTTAACCCACCAAATTATTGTACAATATTTTTTTTGTAAATATTTTTTCCTACGTTAATAAATTAAATCTTTAACATTCAAATTTAATTATACCACATGTTCCCATTCAATACATGTATATGCTTAATAGATTCTTAACATACTATAGAGATCTTAGTACCTACATACATTTAGTTAGTGAAATATTCCTAATTTCCGTGAGTGAGTTATAGTATTGTCATCTATTCAGGTTTTAAGTTATTTCAATGAAGTTACCCGCTTGATTAGGTAGATAATCTTAAGCGCATTTGAATATAAAAATATGCCTTTTTCTCCTTATGTTGCCTTGCTTTCCCTAGCCTAAAACAACAGAGATATCTGAACGGCTGTCATGTCATACCTTAGGTAGTTCTGTGATTTATTATTTAGGTACTCTACGCTGATGCTGTTTTAAGACCCTAAACTTCATCTAGTGATAAAATATAGGAACTTCTTAGTTGCGTGAAAATTATTATAGATGGCGGGAGTGGCGTTTTGGCGGAACCGGAGTTCGAGTGTACGAGGAAGGATCATTTTGTTTCTCATTATTTCAGACCCTTAATATTCTAGTGATAGTTATATGTAATGTATTGTTTGTTGTATTATTTGTAATATTTGCAATAAGGCTATGTCGGACATAGCGCTGGTGTGTCGCGCAGCGTCAGAGCTATGTTCTGCGCATCTGAAGCTTACTCGCGCGTGCGTACGTGAAGCGTCTTGTCTGTAGAACAGTGCGTATACTATAGAGTGAAGTGACTGCTGAACGGGCGATGTGAGGCGCGGCGCGACGCCGGTTTACTGTTTAACTATCTAACTGGGTACCTACATACGAGGTCGAGCAGCCCAAAGCGGCCCCATCGAATAAAACTCGCTGCTGATGATGAAAACAGCGTTTCGGCCTCGTTAGAATCTAGGACGGCACCCGAAATAACTAGGGCACCGTTACTGCGCAGTCGCTAATACAACTCGCCCGTTCCAACCATGCGCACTACGCGACCAATATAAGTTGAGACGCGTCAAAACCATTGCGTGGTACTTGGGCCGTTGTATGATGAACACAGAGCGGGTCGTAATGTATTAGTGAATGATTTATTGAATTCGATCTCTCTTGTGGTGTTCGCACGTTCTCCATTAAGGTTGCACAGTGCTATAGCTAACAAATATTACGAAACGTGCCGACAAGGACTGCTAGCAACATTCCTTAGAAAGGTAATGATTCTGTTCTTTTTGAGATCTTGAACTCTTTAAACTATCTGTGAATATATCGTTTGACTTAGATATCTTAAACGGAAATTCGGGAAGAGCACCCCTTTGTCCTGGTCTTATGTAAAATTTTATATTTATTAAAGTTGTGGCAAACTTTTACTAATTCAAATAAATTTTCTCTATTCATTTCCAAAAAGTGTTTATCTCCCACTTTTATCACGCGACAAATGAGTGAAAATTTTAGGTGAAAATGAAAAGCGTCCGCCATTTTAGGCGCAATGACACTATTCATAAAATGTCTTATTGGTTTGCTGCAAACCTTGGTTCTATGGAATGTTTTTGCATTATATAGATTTTATACTAATTATTAGACATTACAATTTAATGTTTTTTATATAAAAAAAATAGCATTAGTTAAATCTCTTAACATCTCTAGGCATTTGCCCATCTTTGAAGTTATCTGAACTTAGTGTTTGTATGTATGGCATAGGATATTTTGTTATTTTTTATAATATATATATGTATATTCGGAAAATTGTGAATTGTAAATAGCCAGAATTGATCTAAAGTGTCCAATTTGATATTACAGACAGAGACTGGCATAGCAGAATATTACTCCATTGTATTGTTTTTAATATATTTCCAATTTTACCAATTGAATAAATAATATACAATATGTGTGAATGAATTGTAAACCAAAAGTTAATAAATAATTAGGTAAAAAGGTAAAAATATCACCAATCTCTCACTCTCACAGCAAGTGCCAGTGTTCAATACATTTATTTCAAATTTTCAGTTAAAAACACACTGGATTATTAATTAGGATTTGTATTGTAATGAATATTCAGTTTGAGTTCTTCAAGAGAGACTTGGAATAGTTTTTAATATTATCCTAGAGTCAAGCTCATTTAGTCTCTTTCATTATCCTAAGGTAAATTAATGTGTAAATATAATTCAGTATTTTATTTTATATTTGCCTGCTGATATTCTAGTGACCAACAAATTCTTCTAACAATTAATTGTGATTAACAAATTAGGAAAAACAAATATTTCAGAACTTTTAAATTTTTACCAATAACCAATTGTGATTTTTTAAGAAGTTTATCTATCTATGCCGTTTTAATTATATATTTGTTTCATTATATATTTCATTCATAAAAGTTTTGGCTAGATTTAGGAGTGGGTTAGACATTGGTTGTATTTTGGCAATAAGTTGATCTCATTTTTGTTTGCATAAATTTTATATTATCAGAATATTGAATATACATTTGAATATGATCATATTTTTTACTTTATTCAATTAAATTAAATTTCTTTAGGTATGTATTTAGGGCTATGGTTATAGTTGGGTTATATTATGTAGACCAGTGGCTGTATGTTTTATTAGCTTTAGCCTGACAAAAATGGGCAAATGAAAAAAATATGTAGATAGATCAGTATGTATGAAAAAAACTGCCTTTAAATGAAAAAGTAAAATGCTATCATGGGCATGTCTTGTCATGTGACTTGAACTATGTATTAGTTAGTTGGAATAAATTGGCTCAATATTTTCATTTAATAATTGTATATTATACTTAAGTGTAAAATCCCTAGTAACTATAAATCATTTTTATTAAAGTTTCAATTTAAAAATAAAATACTTTTATCTAAAAACTTATATCTCACATCTCATATAATTGGCAAATAGTTTTCTTTGAATTTATTTGATGTTGTAAATAAACTATCTATACAAATAAACAAAATTGGAGTATTCTTGTAATTATAAAATGACCTTTGTTTTCCTAAATTTCTGGACTTAACAAATTCCCTAAAATTATAACACAGGTTTATACGTCCATTGAAAAGGCATGGCCAAATCAGTGTTTAAAAAACTTACTACCAAACGAAAGAACAGTTTGCTGAAGTTAAAGGTTAAGTTTTGTTGAGTTTTTTTTTATTGTATAAGATTAACCTTAATTGTCATTATAGTCCGTATTCCGTCTAAGTCAACGACGTGGAATGGCAAACTATTCATTGACATTTCATTGGTATCTTATTAAATTTATTTCATTTAAATTAAATAACGATTAACATACTCAAATTGTGAAAAGAGTTTTGTTTTTAAAATCAAATTTTTTTAGAATTAATCATCCATTATAGATGTATTTAGAAAAGACCCCATCAATTCATCTTTATTACCATCCTCTGTATCTGATCCGAGTGCGATCTAGAGAGTGCACAAAACCACTAAGCAATTCAGACTACAAAATCACATGGATGAAGATAGTTACCTATTAAGAAAACAACAAACATCTAAATACCCGCGTTCTAACTGAAAGTTTGACAAGTAACTCAATTATTACCGAGTGCACATTTAAAGCGAGTCAGTAACAATTATACCTATAATTTGTTAAATTACATGAAATACTTAGTAACAATAATGTAATATAATCGCTGAAAACTAGTCGTAAATACAACGGCTATACCAAGTAATTTTTGATAACGTAATAGAAATGCGGAACTAAATAATGATAAGGTACCTAATTGAGCTAGTTGCATATTAAACACACACATGATATTTGTACATGACCAAGCCTCGATGGTAGGTGCCGCTGATACGCGCCAATTGGTACACAGCAGTTTGTATTATTAGAACACTTCTTAACATGATTGTCAGATAAGAATATTAGAGTAATATATTGAATTTGGTAAGGTTATATACATAGATACCTATAGTAAACAAAACAGTTTGAAATTGGAATATTTCCGATTATAAATTACAAAATTCAAATAAAAACCGTTACAAATCGTTAAATAACTTAACAAGTCTCGAAACTGTACTAAGCGTTATTTGAGAGAGAAAATTTAATATTTTCAGAAAGCCGGTTTAAAGTGCGAGTAAAATGAAATTAATTTCGCTAGCAAAAACAAAACAGTAAAAATCGCTGTTCATAATAATATGTTAAAGTCGATCGCGCAGCAACTCACCTGGCAGTGACGCGGCCACTCGCAGTTCTGTCGGTGGTGTTCTGCCAGTGACTGGTACCAGTACCATGTCAAGTAGATTCATTATGATAATTGTGGTGACTAAAACGCTGGCGCGCATGCCACGTCCGCGCAGAACGATGCTGCATTGTGTTCTATACTTACTTACTACTAATACTTTTACGTACGCGCGCCGAAAGATTCCCCCCTTCCCCTCCCCCTACTCCTCACTCCGCACTTCTGGCACTTCTCCTCCGCCCCTTTGCGTTTGAAAATACGAAACGACGTAACCACAAGTGGCACATGCCAAATTTATAATAAACCTAATCATGAATAAGTCGGTATACAAAGAACAGTAGTTACATGTCCCTATTGTGACGTCACAAAAGGCTTTACACCGCGTTTGTACACGGCAAGTAGCTACACAGGCAGCCCAAAGACGTTAATAATTATAAAACAAAAATTTATTTTAGAGATCGATTCAACTTGACCCGTACCTTGGTACAACCAACGTATTTTTTGGAGGTCACGATATCATGCATGAGCCTATTATTAATGTGGAACCTTTTATTTATAAATACATATATAATTTAAATTATTATTATTTATTATTATTCCCGATGTTCTATATTTTTGTATCACAAAACCTATATATTGTAATAACATTGAATTATTTTTATTACACATATACATTTAACACAATTTATTACAATCCAAGAAACATAATATAAAAATAAGTGACCAATAAAATTTGATACGTATATAAATTAAAATTTGGAATAATAAATAATTATATATGTAGGTACCCATGTTATTTGCACAAAACACCGCCAATATATACACAATAGTTAGGGTTACTAATAAGTATTCATGCTTTGATTGTGTCTATTGTTTTAGAAAAGATTTGGAGACGAGAAGGGTATCAAATATAAAACTAAGCCCAACAACCTATCGAGATGTCGAAGAGTAATAAGCGTAGGGCACGTGGCATCAAGAACTTTGGCTTAGCCAAAAGGACACGTTCGCAAAGAAATACAATGGAAGAAGCCATTGAAATGGAGACCGAAGAAAGTTTTACTGAAGCCCCGGAAGTTAAAGGCTCGCCCGCTAAATTGCAGAAAACTCTTGAAATGGAGGCCACTTCATCAAAGACTAAAAAGGTAAATTTACATTGAGAAATTAAAAGTTGAGATCACATATTTATGAATTTTCAAGGAAATCAGATAACAAAGCTTAGACAAATAAAATTACAAAGACTGATGAACATAAATATATTAATGACCTATGTGTTTTGTTTATGCAGAGGAAGGGACAGAAATCCAAGGGTAAAAAAGGAGGACCAGCCCCTGGTGCAAGCAATGTCCCTGAGGTTAGTCCCATTATAAAAATTAATAATTGGAACACCCTCAAAGAACCATATATGTACCAATACATATATGGTTCTTTTTAATATAAATAAATACAGTGTATTTAAAATCTTTCTATCTTAATTATCTCAACTAATATGATAGCATTTATCATTTTGTTATATAAAATATGTTTTTTTTAAGGAGGAGTCTAAAGATAAAGTTTTGAAGGAACCGGATGATACAGTCCCTCTCCCCCAGGAGGTAAGTACAGCATATTAATAATTGTGCAAATTAATACAAATTAATCGTATAATAATACTGTAGTATTGTTTTTGTGCAATAAAATAATAAATAAACTAATAAAGCTGTTCATTCTATAATACATAAAATAATAATAATAATATCTTGGACACAAATCACACAGCGCCCTCCAGTTCCAAACTAAGCAACTAAATGCTTGTGCTATGGATACTAGATAACGGATACTAATACATATATACTTTTTTTTTTGTAAATACATACTTATAATACATAGAAAAACAGCCAGACGCCGCACAAATATTCATGTTTGTCGCAAACATTTGTGTTCGGGTGGGAATCGAACCCCCGACCTCAGTGCTGCAGCTGGTAGTTTTACCAATGCGCCACGAGGCCCGATTACTAACACGTTAAATATAAAAATTAATTTATAAATATTAAAATGAACTCATAAATTTCTCTTTAAGTGATTTAATGATATTCGAGACTCTATATTATTAGATAATTGTCCATACATTTATTTGCAATACAAAAAAAATAACTTTAATAATTTATGAGTAACTATGATTAATATTTAGAAGCAATCTTGCTGTCGCTATATTTTATAATAGCTACAGCAACTGTTTACTGTTTGTTAAAGGAGGAAAAGAAAGAGCAGATTTCAGAGGTAAAGAACAATGAGCCGGCTTCTGAAGTTGCTCTCAAACGCGAGGTAGGTGTTTTACTTTTATTTATTAATAAAGTAAAACTTTTACTCTTAAACATCCAAATACAAGTATTTTAATTTATAGATCTTATATTTAGCGTACAAAATATACCTATTACATGTAGTTTTAGAATTCTAGACTTAGAGAATAGCAATTCTGAATCAAAATATATTTTTTATTGTTATCAGTTTTAATTCATATCAGAATATTCATTGTGACATACATTAAATCATTTCCATACATATCGATGTCATCGCCTGCTTAAGGAGGAAAATAAAGAGCAAGTCTAAAGAGAAAAATAATAGACGACTTCTGCTTTTGCTTTTGGCACGATCAGTACGATCACTCGTCTGCAGTCTGCATTTTAGGCATAAGGCTTCTTGCTCAAATATTCTAGATTCAACATTTAAAAATAAATCAATGTATAAAAATATTATTTATTTTATCACTTCTAAAAGGAGGACAATAAGGGGCAGACTCCAAAGGAAAAAACTGATGAACCCGCTCCTGCCGACACTTCCCCCAAGGTAGGAATCCCCCAAGGTTTTAGTGAAATACTCATCTCAGATTTATTTCGTTTAGTTTTATTTGACTTTTGAACTTGCAAATTAAGTTATTTAAATTAAAACACTTAACTCATCAATCAGTTGATAATGGAATATATTTTTTTATATCCCCGTAAATTTCTGGTTGTAATAACAAAACAAGAAATAATTGTTAACTTAATGATTAGAAAGAACGCATAGTCTTAGGTAAAGTTGAAACAGTTAGATCATTTTTATCATTGCTTTAGGAGGAAATTACGGAGCAGGTTGCAGCGGATAAAAAGGAAGAATCGGTTTCTTCCGTCGTTCCCTCCAAAGAGGTAAGTGATTAGTAAAAACAAATCTAATGCTCGTTTTATTTCACTCTACTGTCAATAAAACTCCAATCTACTGTGAAATACGCCAAACAATATGAAAAAAAATCAAGATTATTTGTTAAAGAAAATACCTAAGAACTCATAAATTTTTGATTAGAAATATGGAATATTTAATAATGAGAAAGAGTTATATATTCTCAGTAAATTTTAAATTGTTAACTTCGGATACCGTTCATAAAATTTTTTTTCCATAATTGACCATTTTGTCGCTCTCATCTAAGGACGATAAGAAGTTTCCAAAGGAAAAAACTGAAGTGCGCCCTGCTGACGTCATCCCCTTTTTGGAGGTTAGTTAACTTCTCAAATGTAAATATACTAAATTAGTAAACTGATGTTTAAAAAATAATTTACAGTGCACAGATATTTTATAGTTATAAATGTAGGAATGCATATTCTTTTATTCATTACATAGTTTAAAACAAAGTCACTTTCCGCTGTCTGTCTCCTTATATGCTTATATCTTTAAAACTACGCAACGGAATTTGATGCGGTTTTTTTTAATAGTTAGAGGGTATCAACGAGGTATTTTTGATCTATAATTCATATATGATGTTCTAAAGAAAAAAATAATATTTTCGAGATTTTACTCATTTATTACTTTTGATGCGGAACAAAGTTCGCCGGGTCAGCTAGTTTAAGAATAAAATTAAATTTAGCAATATCTTGGTAAATATGCCCTTAATTTTCTGGCTGCCAGCATAAGATAAGGAAATAATTGTGAACTTAATAATTAGAAAGAAGAAAATATTCTAAGTCACATTGAAAAAGCCATGACGAAAAAGATAGGCTATTGCTAGTCGTCCGCTAATCGGATGAATAAAATAACTAAATCGTCCGATTATCGGATGAATAAAATAATTTAATCGTCCGACAAATTTATTCATTGACATAAAATCAAATTATTATTTTTTCATAATTATTATTTATTCTCCTACCGATACCAACACCCCAACGCCGAAATTGGTGTTATTGGTACTTTTGTGTCTCCCTTTTCTTTTAATACCACGTTGTACCACAATGTTGGACAATATCTCAATGTAATATTAAACCTATACAATCAATGTCAATGCAATATTCTCAATTTTTTCGTTCTTGGTGTACTTCCAGGCGTTACAATTGTTAGTTTTTGTATGTTATCGTTTTTATTTATCGCTGAAAGGTAGTCAAAAATTTAAAAAAAAAACCTAACCATAGGTTGGTTAGGTTTTTTTTTAAATAAAATTTTTTTAAATAATTTTTTTTAAACTTTATTTTGGAAAAATTTAAAAACACTGTAAATGAAATTTTAAAAAGTTTTTTTTAAATGTAAATATTTTTATGAGTAACCACATACATTTTTTTTTAACATAAAAGTAGACGTATACGCGTGTTATTTTAAAATTTACGGACCACTAGCTTTAGTGCTGATCATCCGTTTACTGATGACTAGACCCTTCCAAAAAGATATTTCATTGGTAAACTTATTATTTTTATCCTTTCTCAAGGGGGAATGTAAAGAGGATGCGCCAGAGGAAAAGAAAGAGCAATCCGTTACTTCCGTTACTCTCTCCGTGCAGGTAAATACACATTTTACTATCTTATATTCTACTTTTAAAATAATTAATAACTGTACAGTTACTAAAAATGTACACGTGTACCAAACAAACGTGTAACAAAGTCAAATTCTTCTCCACTGCTAAATTCAAAGTTGATCCAAGTATTCACCGATCATTTGATGTAGCATTTAGTCAAAAATATATCCTCATAAGTTCCTGGTTGAAAACATTAAAAATATAAAATATATAAATAAAAATAAGTTTGTCAGCTCGGTGGCGCAGTGGGCGAGCGCACGGCCTCTGATCCAGAGGTCCGGGGTTCGATTCCAGACACTGGCTCACACCAATGACTTTTCGAAATTGTTTTCGGAAGTTATGTGTGATAAATACCGATGACTGACAAACTTTGTGCCCGGTATGGCAATATGTTCGCCACCTATTCCATTTGGGACGTAAACATAACGGCGAGACGAGGCTTAACAGCCGCTGCCTACACCTTCGGGTAACAAAAGGCGTGAAGTTATGTTATGTTATAAATAATTGAACACTTAGCAAGGATGATATAACGTAACGATCTTTTTGCTAAACATACCTATTTTATTTCTTATTTAGGAGAAAAATAAAGAGGAGGTTACAAAGGAAAAAACCGCTGAACCCGCTCCTGATGACACCCTCCCTCTCAAGGTAGGTTAACTCTTCAATGAAGAAATTAATCTTTAGTTTATTCAACGTGTACTTTTACTTAAAAATTACATTTGTAAATTGTTTATATTCAATAATCTTGCTAAAAATCCATTATTTCAATTGTTTAAGGAGATAACCACCGAACTGGTTCCAAAGGGAGAAACTAATGAACCCGCTACTACCGCTGATCTTCCAAAGGTAGGTACAACTATTTTGAACATATAACTCATAGACGCTCATTATTTAGTCATTAAATTTTAATCATACTCTTATATATCCTCCCACCTCTCCTCATCCTCTCTCTCTCTGTCTCTCTTTTTACTAATTAAAGTATAGCCTCATTTTTTGTTGGAAATTTTAACAATTGTTAATTTTATCATTATAAATTATCAATTTACTGCTTTAGGACGACAATAAAGAGCGGGTTGCAGAGGAAAAAATTATGGTAGTCATTCCTGTGATTACTATCACACTTGAGGTAGGTACACTTTTAAAGAAAATTTCATCACCTGTTCATTCCGTAAACATTCCATTTACTTTACTGTAAAGTCTGCGAATTAATTTTAAAATACTGATAATTGATGATTTAATAAAAAATAGTGAAATTACATGTTTTAATCTTTTAAAATTACTAAATTCAAAATATTATATTTCGATAAATACCTGTAAATACTCAAATTGCAACATTTTGTATTGATTAATATTTAAATTGACCCCCTTGCTAAACATATCCACTGTATCCCTCATTTTAGGACGAAAATATGGGGGAGGTTGCGGAAGAAAAAGACAATGAAGCCTCTTCTGCAGTTGCTCTCTTACTCCAGGTAAACACAACTAAATTTAAAAACACCTTTAACTTTGAAGTTAATTCTATATTTTGTATTACTATACTGTTTAATCTGCAAATTGTTTAAAAGATTATCGGGGCACTTAAATAGTCCTTAAAAAGTCCTATTTTTATGAATTTTAAATCTAATTGACACAATTTGCAATCCAATTGATAAAATTTTTGATCCAATTGATACTAATTGAAATTCAACTGATACTGATTTGCAATCCAATCAAAAAAATATATTATACTTTTATAGCAGGAAAATAAAGAACAGAGTGCAGAGGAGAAAAATGATGGTGCTCCTTCTGCAGTTGCTATCTTACTCGAGGTAAACACAACATAATTTAAAAAAAATCATCAACATCATTAACCTGTTGCAGTCCACTGCTGGACATAGGCCTCTCCCAATTTGCGCCACAGCATCCAATTCTTTGCCTTCCGCATCCAGTCTTTTCCAGCAGACTTTCTGAGGTCGGCTATTAAAAAAAAAACTTTGAAGTCAATTCTATGTTTCTATACTGTTTAAGCTGCAAATTGATTAACAAAATTATCGAATCACTTATAGTTGTTAAATATATATATATATATATATATATATATATATATATATATATATATATATATATATATATATATACATATAGTGATTAATTTGCAATCTATTTGATAGAATTTGAAATACAATTGAAAAAAGTACTATGAATATAATATATAATATATTTTAGCAGGAAATTAAAGAACCGACTGTGGAGGAAAAAAATGATGAAGCCTCTTCTGCAGTTGCTCTCTTACTCGAGGTAAACGAAATTTAATTTTAAAAAAGCTTTTTCAATTTTGAAGATAATTCTACTTCTTCTACTTGTTTCAACTACAAATTGATTAACAAAGTTATCGGACCACATAAATATGTTAAGTGAACCGATAATTTGGTTAATCAATTTGCAATACCTGTAAATTTATGTACTTGCAATCTAGTTGATACAATTTTCAATTCAATTGATATAATTAAAAAAAATACAGTGCATATTATAATTTTTTTAGCAGGAAAATAAAGAGCAGACTGCGGGGGGTAAAAATGATAATATCTTTCCTGATGTTTCTTTCTCTTTTGAGGTAAGTACAGTTTCAAAATAGGCTTAAGTTTGTTATATAATTTAAATTTTCAATTTACCTATTAATTAAAACTTTGTCTGATAATTGTAATAAATATTTATGAATTTAATCATTAATGATAAAGATATATTCAGTAGTTAAATTTGAATATGCTATGATTGATGTCACCTCCATGCTAAATGTATCCATTGTTTGGGTTGTTTTAGGATGATAATAAGGAACAAGTTGTTGGGGCAATGAGTGCCCCGATGCCTGAGATACAATTTTCCCTAGAGGTAAGTTAACATTTGCAGCCACCAAATATTTATCTGATACAATTAGGTTAGTAATATTTATTACAAATCTTATAAATATTATGAAGGGGAAAAGTTTGTGAAGATGTTTGTTACCCAATGACAGGTCCTGTTGAAATTGTACTAGATGAAAATTGGCATATAGATGGAAAACTTTCTTATTTCACTTATTTATTACTATTAAATCCCAGTAATGTGTTTCTTAGGGATCATATTTTAACATTAATATTATTTTAGCAACTGTTTAGTTTGAAGTTTATTAGTTAACGATAGCTTATCGGATTCGAATAACACGATATCGAATTAATACGGTAGCCAGCTGTCGAGCACCGCACGTCAGAATCAAGAAGTTGTGGGTTCGATCCAGGTTCACACCAATTAACTTGTGTGATAATAAACGATACCTGACAACTTTGTGCCAGGTTTATGGATATAAGTTCGCCACCTATTCCATTTGGGATATAAACGTAACGGCGAATCGAAGCCGCTGCCTAAACCTTCGGCTTGAAGTTATGTTATGTTCAATTTCGATTTTCTCACTAAAAATCAATTCAATTGTAATTAAGTTTTCTATTTAGATCTAGTTTCAACATTTCGAGTTCGTAAATGGGTACACACCTACTACCTAATGAATTTTTGGAAATTAGGTACAGATATAGCTTTTTTAATAACCATATGACAATGAATAAAAACAAAAACGGCAGTATCTGAGCAATGTAACTAACATCTAACCAGATTCTACTGCAGCCGTTGGCAAAATTCATATGTGAATAGAGTATTTAAAAAATAAAGTTGTGCTTAGATAATATTTTTCTATTATTCTTTGTAATTTAATAGCTTCCTCTTGTAGCATTGCCCGAATAAAAAGTAAATAAAATAAAACCATTATCCTCGTTCATCCAAATAGATATAATGAAAATGTCCAGATACCTCAATTTTGTGTATCAAAGTTAATATCAATTACTCTCCCCACACGCTTACTTTCGACACATGATGTTATCTTTGGATTTACATCTTAAGGATTTCCTAATTAAGGAAGAAGCCACGGCTAGCGCTACAGGATCCACCATTACCACCACTCCGGTAGGTGAAATGATTTATGAATATATTTTCTCTGCATTTCAGAGCGGTGTGGAGGGTTATACTACAAACACTAGGATTTTTTACTTATGTTATTATTTCCAACACATAGAGGTTACAGCCAATAAAGTTGCTTATGATAATTTGGATCATAAAATCAGTTTTTGTAGTAATTAATTATTGTTAATAATAAAAAATCCCATGTTCTTTATCGACTCATCCAAAAATGAAAACCAATATGTTGAATTTAACATGCCAAACTACAACTTTATTTAACTTAGCTGGCAATATCAGAAGTCCAGAGACAAGGGGAGGATAACGTCATACTGATAGAAAATTGCTCTTCTTTTTCAAACCTTTCGTCTGCGGGGATCGTGACGCTCGGAAATTTTAGGTGTTCTAATAAAGCCCGTTATTGATTAGGAACCTGTGTGACATCCCCGGTATTGTAGATTCCCACGGGTGGCGATAGTCGGCTTCAGGTGACTTGCATGCTTGTTTGCCCATATTTTCCCATAAAGAAAATTCTACTTTACTATGGTTATAGCAGACTTTAACGTAAAAAGAAAGAAAGATAATGAGCATTTTGGTGTTAGGCAAAGAAACCATAGTGGTAAGAAACTGATTGAATTTCTGGAGAAAGAAAGCCTGTGTATGTCGAAATCTTTCAGAAAATAGGCACAAAAAAATTAGACCTGGATAAACCCAAACAGCTCAACAAGGAATGAGATAAACTTCATATTGTCAGACAAACAACAAATTATTATATCCAACGACAACGTGATTAATGGTGTTAAATCTGGGAGCTATCACAGACTAGTTGAAGACACGTTGACTAAAATCACGTTGCCACAGTCGAACACGCACACCGGATGAAGTCATTATAACCGAGACCTAGAAAAGGTTTAGCTCGAACAGCTGTGTGCTACATATCATTAGAACTCAGAAATTATTTCAACCGATTCTCAGGCTCATGCAAAAGAGACGAGAAATATGGACGCAGCCGTAGCCGATTGGTCCGAAGTCAAGCAACTAAATAGGTAAATAAATATTCGCAACTATTACACTGCCAAATAAAGTAGTCGCTAAAGATCTGATAACGTCGAATCTTTATTTAAGATTGATATTATAGAAAAGGTTTAGAAGTTCTGTAGGCACCTATCTCCTCAGACTTATGATTTGAGCTTGGCTTGAGCTATCAGTTCTAAGCTAATTCGACACTTTTACTGAAAACTTCCCGGACGTGAGTCCGTACGAGATTAGAATGACACAAACACCGACGGACGATGGAGCTACTAACGAGCTTCTGAATTATAGCAAACAGGTCCTTATGATCCTTAGAAGCTTTTTAAATTTTTTGTAGTTACTCGCGAATGACGTTCCAGACTTCCAGAGGCGTGGAGCAAGAGCGTACTAGTGTTGTTTTTTAAGAAGGGTGATAGAATTCGCTTAAAAGCTAAAGCTAAACTTATCACGTTTTGAGCCTGTCTATAAGCTGTTGTTATTGAGGTTCATTAAAGATAGACATTCCTGCAGGCTCAACGTCTTTCCGCATCCCGAGCAAGCTAGTTTCCGAACAGGTTTTAGTAAGATAGATCACATGCACAAAATTCGAAAAATTATAAAACACCAAAGAGTATAATCAGCCCTTGTACCTGGCGTTTTCAAGCGTCTACCCAAAGCTACGTTGTGGTGGAAGACATATGCTTCAATTAAACCGGACTTGGCATCAACATCAATGACACATACATTTCTCACCTTTGATTTTCTGATGATATCGTTGCCATGGTATGTCACTCGGACGGCCTGGAATTACATCTCGAGGACCTCAACAGAATTTCCCAATTCTTGAAATTCTGTTTATCTCTGATGAACTGTTGACTTGACTTAACTTAAAGTCCTGTATCCCCTGGGTGAGGCAGAGGGCGTCCCCAGTACGTCGCCATCGCGAACGGTCTTGAGCTTCGCGTTTTATTTAAAACGCGAATAACTATGTCTTCGCTTCTGCAGTGATAGTCCGTCGCTAAGTCTGCTTAGGGCGGCCGCGTTTCCGTTTTAATTGGGGATTCCATTCCAGGGATGCCTTGGTATGTGATCTGAATCCATTGCCAGTTGCGACTTTTAATTTGCTGGTCGATCGAAGTTTGACCGCAGCGGTCCCAGAGGTCCAAGTTGGAGATTTTCTCTGGCCAGTAGACTCCGAGAATTCGGCGAAGGCAATATGGTTCCACTCCGCGTCGTCAGACAAGGTTCAAGAGCGGAGAAGCGATTTTGTAGCTGTACCTCAAAGGCGTCCCTTACATCTGGGTCCTGCAGTTTGCTGACATCAAATCGTTTGCCTATCCTGCTGGTTGCGCTAGCAGCTCGGGCAACCGCTACTTTGAGCCGCACTTCAGCTACAAGATGATGATCGCTGTGGATATCCGCCCCTCAAAGGTTGCAGACCTCAAGCAGCGACGTGCGCCATTTCGAACTGATAGCAAGATAGTCGATGACAAACTGTTCAACTAGGTAAAGCTAACTACCAGGAAGAGGTCAACCGACGCAATCAACTTGGTTTAGTGGTTCGGGAATCTAAGGGAAATCTTCTCGTCCAAAAACCCTCAGTGCCTTAAATTTAAGATTTGTGACAAAAATATGTCAGGCGTGACACAGATAGCCCGAAAAAATAAATCCCGCTGAAGTGGAGGTGGGCAGAACACATCGCTCAATGATCTTTTAAGCGTATCGTCGTGGCATAGAACCGTCAGTTTTTGTCCGTTCCATGGGGGAGACCTATAATTATAATTTTCAGTATGACATAACTGTAATATTAATGAATAGGTAAATATGACATAATGATAATGGATTAAAAAAGCTAAACAGCTAAACAATTCAGTTGTTTTCCTACAGTTTTATTATTTGAATGCAAACTTATAATTACCCTGGTTTTTAGGGATGGGTTTTGGGTATTAGCAAAGGTTAATACAATTTTACGATAATATTGAGAAATTGACATTTTATTTCACAGTTAACTATTGATCACTTGCAGAAATAAACAAATCCCTATTTTGTTTCATGAGGACTATCATTTACAATACTATTTGAATATATTAAAATTTGAATGTACCTACTATTACACTTTTTAAACATAATCTAATTGATATAACCCCAATATTATCTAATAATTGTTTATTATCATATACAATTTCAGTTCATAAATATGTTTTTAATTAACATTATTAAATTTATTTATTTAAACAGTCAGTAATATAAAGGGCTTCTTGTTTTTCGAAATTGTTATTGGAACTGGACTGGAAAAAGTACATATATCAAATTAAACGAATTCTACAAAAAATATGTAACTTCTTTCTAGCACCTAACTAACAGAATTACGGACGTGATTATTAAAAAAAAATGGCTAGAAAATATTTTATATACATTAGGTTTTAAATGAAAATTTATATTCAACTGATTGTTGTGTAAATTGTTGTAGGTGGAAAAGATTGAAAACCCGGAACAAAGCGGTACTGACCAATCTTGCGCCATCTCAGTGCAAGCCCAGGTTAGTAAAAACAAATAAAAAAAGAACTTTATTTTAATTTTTTTATTTCAATATTTTTGTTACACTATCGAACTCGTGGTGAAATTTGGCAAACAAAATGCATGATGCCGTTGGTTGTATAAATATATATTTATATAATACATAATTATATTATATTAGTCCCCGTCCCGCTTCGCCTTGGTTTATAGTTATATCATTTAAATATATTTTGTAATTAAAACATCACCTAATTCAACACTCACCAAGTTATAAACTATGAATGACTTCAAAATTTCCTCTCAAATTTTTATACGAATAATATGCAAAAAATGTGTTAGACTCAGATCATATCAGACTAAAATCATTTCATTTTATGAAATAAAATTTCACGATAATGATTAAAACAAATACGGACCACTGTCAAATATATGTTTTCATTTAAAAGTAATTAACTAATTAATTGCGAGATCCCGTTTTACTATATTTCATAATAAATACGTTAAAATTACACAATATATATAAAATGTTGTTTATTTTATTAGTCATCATATATAGTCGTCATATTTTATTAGCCCTTTTGAGATCCACTGCTGGACATAGGCCTCCCCCATAGAGCGCCACAACTGCCGGTCCGCAGTCAATCATGGGGGTTTTTGCCATAATCGCCACGCTTGGCAGGCGGGTTGGCGATCGCAGTAGGCTGTATTGTCTTGAGAGAGAATGCTGCTGCCCAATCTTCTTGTTCTTGTTACCACTTGAAAAACCTCTTTATTTAAAGGAGGAGGATAATATGAATAAAGAATAACTCAACTTTTATTAACGCCATATATTGATTACCTATCTACTTATAATTAGTAGTAGGTAGAATGTATCAGAAAAATAAAACACTATTTTCATAAAAGATATATCCACAATTGGAAAAATATTAATCGATTTTTTATATAAATTTACGTCTCGTGCAATTCTAAACAAAGAGAATGTTACTTAGACTGATTTTAACATCAACGGTTTTACGTCGGTACTGCAATGTTCAGTAAAAAAATATATACATATGCCATATATATATTTTATGCATATATATATTTTACCTGAAAACTAAAACAATTGTAGATAAAACAAATGCGTGTATGTGTACATTTTTGTTATGCCGGTGTTGTAACGATGCGTACGTATAATGTGTTGGATTCCTAACGGGTCCCACACGAATTCTGGCTCGCACGTTGCTTCAATAATAACAGCGCCGCATAACGGTAGATAAAAGTGTTTCCTATTTTCTTTTTCGCCTATATCTATATTTATTTATATATAATGATACGTATACTCTATGTTTTTAGTGTTGCAACTTTTGACCGGTTCTGTAAAAACTTTTTTTTATTGGTAATTGCCCAACTTTCATAAATGACGGTGTTGGCGGTCAACACAAATGACTACAGGTAGGTACAATTTCTCCTAGTAAACTGTCGTAAAATTGTTGACTTTAGTCTCGATTCGAACCGTGAACTAATATGCCAGCGAGATATACTAGGCAGATATATCTGACAGATATAATAACTGTGCAGTTTGAATCAGTACAAATTACCATTTATTAGAGTCCGACCGAAACTGGTTTTCCGGCCGAAACCGAAACCGAATGTTCGGCCGTCACTTCAGTTTCGGCCGAAACCGAAACTCACGTGCTCAAGTTCAAAATTCCTTAAATATGATTTTTTCATTTTCTCACATTACATTTTCTCTATTATTCTGCATTAATTATAACAGGAAATGAAAAGCAATGGGTATATGTATTAATTTTGTTCCAGTCAACAACATAACTTCACGTCTTTTTCTATGCTAAGGTATAGGCAGAAGCTGTTAAGCCTCTACTCGCCGAAACGTTACATCCCAAAAGAAATAGGTAAAAAATGGAATAGCTAAAAACCAATATTTAAATCGGTAATTGTTTATTGGTAAAAATGATCATCACTTTTCTACCCTTTTCCCACTTTAAATCCGACGGCACAACATGGCATCCTTTCGAATTATCCATATTGTCAAAAAATTGGGCTGTGGTTTTGTGACCGGCCGCTTGACGTCCACCAAAGGAGCGTTGACGTCAGGCGGTCTTGGGAATATTTTCGTTAGTGGGATAGGAAAGGTGTATTCTCTGACCTACGCCGCTCCGCTCTTCCAAATGGAACTTAAAAATCGATGCGACCTGCTGGAAACCATAGGCGATGTGGACATGACGATGAGGCAAAGAGCGAGAAATTCCACCCGATCAGCTATCTTCGTCAGAATGGAAAAGCCTAAACCAGCCTATAAGCTGATGCGGCGCGACCTTCGTCGATCGATAACCTCGGGTTATCAATCGAGGCCGCGATTGACCGCAACAAAAGGTCGAAAATGTATGCTCAGCAGCTTGAAAGGTCCCATCTGACGAATCTGAAAACTGCGGATGGACGTGTCGTCACCTCTAAGCCCCTAATTCTCGCAGAGATCGAATCTTTTTATGGGATCCTTTATTCCACACGGATGACCAAGCCGACGGGACACAGCAATGATGACCACAGAGCCCCGCTAACGCGTCACTATAGTCTGGACATTCCCAAAATTACAGAATTAGCGAGATTATAACGTCTCTCGGGCAACTCTAGAATGACAAGGCACCCGGTGATGACGGAATCACAACAGAACTTAAAGGAATTAGCAGGTCTTTTTAATTCCGTCACACGCCAGACTATAACACCACAGGCTTGGAGCAGGAGTGCGGCAGTGCTGTACTTCAAAAAAGGTGATAAGACCTTACTGAAGAATTACAGACCCATCTCACTCCTAAGCCATATCTACAATTTGTTCTCAAGGATCGTCACGAATCGTCTCGCTGTAAGACTCGACGAATTCCAGCCTCCATAGTAGGCCGAGTTTTGAAAAGGCTTCGAAAGGCTTCGGGTTTCGAAAGGCTGGTTTGGGCATGACAAGACTCAGGTCATGTTCAATGAACATGTCGTGCCCGGACCGATAAGTGTCGAAGGGCCGATTCTCGAAGTCGTAAACAAATACGTCTACCTAGGCCAAATTATCCAGTTAGGTAGACGAAACTTCGAGAAGGAGGCCGACAAGAGGATTCAGCTGGGTTGGCCGCATTCGGCAAACAGCGTCAAGTTTTCAACTCACCTATACCGCAATGCCTGAAGACCAAAGTCTTTGACCAGTGCATCTTACCGGTAATGACCTACGGTGCCGAAATGTGGACACTTACGGTAGGGCTAGTCCACAAATTTAAAGTCGCTCAGCGAGCTATGCTCGGGGTATCTCTGAAAGATAAACTCAGGAATGAGTATTTCCGCCAGAACTGGGATAACCGTCATAGCTCGTAAAATAAGCTAGCTGAAGTGGCAATGGGCTGGTCATATTTGCCGAAGGACCGATGGTAGATGGAGTAAGAAGGAAATGGTATCATGGTAGCAGTGGTGGAGCCGAGCAGATCGCTGCATGAATGGGTCGACCGATGAAATACCACAACCTCTCAGAACATCGACGTAAATGGGCTCATGCTGCGTTTCGCTCGGTGAGAGAGGTCACCGGAGGCAACGCTACTGTAACACTATTTTGAGGCCTACGTCCAGCAGTAGACTGCAATAGGCTAATGATGATGATGATGGATAGGAAATGAGTTGGAAATGGAAGGAGGAGGGGAGAGAGGTAGGAATTGGGCCTTCAGGTACCTCTCTCTATCTAATCGGTCCCACCCGTTCATGCGGTGAACTGCGTGGCCTACCACTCATCTCATTTCATATTAATAATTACTTAAATTACTGGTACACCACCATAAGTCAGAATTAGTACCGGTCAACTTGATTTTTGGCCGAAACTCGGCCGAAACCGAACTTTCAGTCGGACACTACCATTTATGCATTCATTGTGCGATATTTAATATTTTTTTTAATCACAGAGATCTTTACCCGAATGAGGCATTAAATAAATGTCTACCAAAATCTACAGTTAAATATTGTCCAAAAACTTACTTTACTTCAATATTTTATATTGACGATCTATTTGTAAATAGGTATTCCGATTGAAAAACATTCAATATTTTTGTAAAATCATAATCTCGCCTTTTATACCGGAAGTAATTATACCTTTCTTCAACAAAAGATTTTTTTTTCCGAATGATCTATCTACCTTTGATTATTTGAAGAGAAAGTTCTTTGTCAATGGTTTAGTTACGTAAAACTTTCACTCGAAGTCGTATCAATGTCAGACTATTTTTGCTTTTTTTTTAACTATCTACTTAGTCTTGCTTGAGTTCTCTAATAATAGACTAATAGATAATAATAATATAATAATAGACTCCCTTGATCGGTTATACACCACACATTTGTTTTATCAATTCTTTTGACCGATATAACTTTCAAATGCCTCATAAAAATCCCTATATACATTTAAATTTAATGAAACCGCAAACTTAAAGAAATATACTCTTTTCGCCCACATAAGTTAGAAAAAAAATTCAATGAGTTAAAGCCAACACAAACGTTAACTTATAACATAATAAAATTCTTAATATCGAGTTGTAATAAGCAACATGTTCAACATTTGGCGTTTAATTTGGACTACTGTAGAAAATCAAATGGAAGAATTGCGAAATAATAAAATAAAAAACATAAATAGCTATGTGACAAGAATAACAATTCGTGACAAAATAAACTAGTAAGCAATAATAATTATGCATAGTACATTTTATTTCTAATATTTTTGGGTAATATAAATAATAAATACGGGTGAAATAAATCGTATTTGTAATAGAATTTTCTTTTTAAATAGCTTGTAATATCCAGCAAAAATGGATCGTATGAATTGTTGATGATCAAGAGGAACACTTCCCTGAGGATATGGAATGGTTTTAGTAAACAAACTGCTCCCCCGGCCTAACGTAAAATGGGAAAATAAATAGGTCACGGGAGCACGAAGTACCCTGGGGGGTGGTCTACTTGTCGGTTTGGAAGGGGAACGGGAGAGCGAGGGGTCTCACGGATACGGCATTGCTGCCAGCTAGGAAGGGGGGCCCCTAAACTAGGTGGCCTACATGTGCAAAGACCTCGCTCCACTGCACAGTTTGTTTTATAGTAGCCAGAGAGTTAAATAAAAAAAAATAGAATTCAAGGATATCGCCTCGCCTACATACTTTTAAGTACGCTCTTTGTTATAACTCTATGGAATTGATATACAGTTTTCTTATAACATTATCTATCTGTAATAATTACAAACATAAACAATTTACAATATAATGAATAGATTAACGCAAGGAATACGTAATAATTATACTAAAATTAACTCGTATTTTTTTTTTATTTCCTTAATAATTCACTTAGTGATTTATTGATATAAAAATTCAGCATCAACAACCAAATTAAACTTCATTTTTATGGCGATGACTTTAATTTGTAATTTGAAGACACTGCATAAAAACTAATATCATAAGTCTTTAGTGCGGCATTTTATCCGTCTTTCTCTTTGTTCTTACGTGTCAACATAAAAAGCTGTAGCATAGTAATTTGTATTATTATGCATAATATAATATTCACACATGCATACGGTCCTATAGAAGCTTTACTTCACTCTAAAATTTAATTAGATCATACGAGTTTCATTTCACTATTACTGCAGAAGTAATAAAAAAAAATACAACTAAACATTTCACAATATTAATAATTTATTATCTATGCTCAGGAGGCAATGTCGATAAAATAAATTACCGATAAGCACGTATTACAAAGATATTTGCATTGAAGGGTTGCAACACTAACCATATTACTTAATTTGTATTAGAAATTTGTACCGAGGCACGTAAAAATGTTCAAAATTTATTTTTACATTATTATTTTCATACTTAACTCTTATTGATAATTACTAAAGTTTATTTCAAATTTAATATTTATATATATTTTTTTTAATTTTGACTAAACTTTCGATTAAAACAACTTTTAGGATTATATCGCGTTTATTTATTACTTATTTATATTTATTTCCCGACGTTTCGAACTCTTTACTAAGAATTCGAAACGTCGGGTGGGTGAGATTCGCGAAAGTCTTAGAAATAAATTTGAATAAACTTACTTAATATTTTAAATTTAAGGAGTGACGCTCGCTGTCTGTGTTGGATTACGAGGGTCGGTGTAAAAGAAAAAAAGGGAATGCTCCGGTAGTTTGGCTATGTAGAGAGAATGGATGATGCAAGATTGGCTAAGCAGATGTACAATGCAAAAGCGGATGTAACAGTTGAGGACGTCGACCCTACACTTTCCAAGACCAAATACATCGAGCCGAATCGGAATCGGAATTCCGAAGTGCGTGAATGACAGAGTTTTGAACGTCAAAGAAGCGAGTCAAGTATGTAAGAATCGTGCCTTATCGCGCTCTATTCCCTCTGCCTACCCCGCAAGGAACTTGGCGCTAAGATATGTATTTTATGTATGTATTATTTTCAAATTACTTATTATAAATATAATAAAAGAAGTACAAAAATAACATTTTTCAGCATTTTATCTGTGGCTGTATAGATTCTTACTTGTGTTCCTTTAATTTTATAAATAACTCCTTATAGAATTATTGGACAATTAACAGAAACACTTACGAAATAACATATAGATTTATTTAAAAATAATAATTGTAGAGACAAAATCCTAAACGCTTTCTATAAACCTTTTTGCCTAAAATCAATTATAATAATAATAGTTCAACATCAACAACCAACTTGAAATGTTTTAATCCAGGTATTTTTTCTATCCATTTGCTAATTTGGATCTAATTCTGTTCGTTAAATAACAAACATGCAAACATCTTCACTAATTTTCGCCTCTATAATATTAGTAAGATAAATATATTGATTACTGCCATTATAAAATTTATTATAAAATTTATTCCGCCTGTCCAGGCTTTGCCGCTGCCTACACTCTCAATATATTAAAAGTTACAAAAAAGGATTAAATCTAACATGTCTGCCATTTTATGCATCCCTATAAGTCCCCCATAAGTCAGTGACATATTTCAAATCTGAAATGGCCGTCGGCATTAATTGTTATATTTATTTCAATATGTATAAGGGTATCACTACTAAAATGCACTCATAAGTAAAATCGATTTATATATAGAAAGGAAATATAGCCTATCTATATACCTATAATTGATTTTTCCATAATGATAAATGATAATAATACAGACAAAACAAAATATAATCAACATAAAAAACCAATATAAAGGTTTTATTTGAAAAAAGTACACTGTGATGTGGATGACGATTAAAAAAATATATAAAATGTACCAATTTTTTTTTTACCGTTAATAGCAGTCAACAGTGAGTCTTCCCTAGCAACGGTTCAATCTGACTTACATAGGGACAAAAAAATATATATACCTATGTATAAAGACGCCTGGCACACGTGTTTTGGTAGATAAGTGTCTGAAATAAGCACAAAGACCTAGTTGACACCACTACGAATCGGGTACAAGCACCCTCAGTGACTCTTTACATACATTTATCTCCCTTTTCTGTCAATACAGGATTCAAAGAATATCGTAGTATACGAGCATTGTGAAAGAGAACCAGCATGACTGGTACTTTGAATAAAAACTTTTTTTTAATGCCATTTCATATGCGGCCAGATGTTTTTTTTAATTTTTATAAAAGGAGGTATTATGTGTTTCTATTTGATTAAATTTATTGATGCTAAATATTTCCATTTCTTCCTAATTTAAATAACTTATTACTAGTGTTATCTAGTATTATTACTAATTAAAAAATTAACTTGTATTATTGTTAGTAGGTACTGGGTATTAAAAAAACTGCTGAATGGGTTATATAAAACTTATAAATTATAAATTTGCGAACTACTTTTTTATATATATAATATATATCTTGCACATAATATTCTACATCATATATTATTTATGTCATCTATTGCTATTCTTTTTAAATAAATATTGAAAATTGGATAGTTTATTTTCAAATTATTACTTTTATTTTGTATTTATCACAATGGTTATTAAAGGGTTAACTATAAATAAATAGTTATTTAAATTAGTTAAAACTTGAGACACTTATTATGTTTTGCAATTAGCCGGCTGACTTTCTTCTTCGGACATAAACCACTCCTACACAGACGGTCAAGGCTAGCTGAAGAGATTCGAAGCTGTTACTGCGAGATACCAACGAGTCTTTCCAACTACGTTACCATAGAATAAGTCTTGGCCGCCATGGACCGCAGCACAATATGTATACACCCAGGGTATTCGGGAATCATCTGTGGAGATACCTGAAACACTTTTTAAATTACAATTAATAAACAGGTACAATAAGTAATTGTAAGATCAGCCTGATCACGATTGCGAATAATTTCATTGCTGGGCGTAGGTAGTTTAGGGTTAGATTTAGTTAATTTTATATACATATATATAAATTTTATATATACATATATATGTTGATTTACTTTTATCTATTATTTGTACCTTTATAATATATAAACATAACATAGTTGTATAGTTATTAATACATTAACAAAATTAGTCTTAGAATTATTAAAAAAATATATATTAGCAGTAGATTTAATCAAATAGGCCTGCGTGTTGATATTTTGCACATAAATATTTGATAATATCATTTTGCACGTAATAAAGAGAGCTTGCGCGAAGTAACAGCATTAAAATTAATGTAACATTTAAAAGAGTTAGTATTTTTAGTAAGTAAAACCATTATATAACAAGAAATGGCTTAAAAAGCAGAGCTACTGTCACAGCAAGTCGTATTACCGCATGATCATTCTATCTCATTTAAGTCACACTTAGATCTAAAGAGTTATAATATACATACGACCTCTTTTTACGATAATCCTGAAAAAAAAATTTAACTGTATGTAAACGCTCCTTGGCCATTTACTCATTTACGTAGTTAAACTGAATCAATTTATCACCAGGACTTGTTAAAAGAAACCTACACAATGTGTAGCAACTATGAAAAAATAAACATAGTCTTTTGTCTTTTCTATATTTGGCCCGGCTATAGCTATTAGACAATGTTCGTCGTCAAGAGAAATTGACCGATCACCAATCAGAATGTAATTTGAGCTTTCTTTTTAAAAAATATAAAAGGAATGATGGCCAGTATCGTTTTAGAAAGCTTTCAATAAATGGTTTTTTTTTTCTGTTCTCGAATTAGACAGTCACTTTATCTGTATTATCCAAATATCCGTATTTAAATCTGTATTCTATATTTAAATTTTGAAATAAAGAATGTGAGTGATATTAAGATAAATTCGATAAATATTATTCGAGTTTTATATTTCATAGTTAAGTATCAAAGTTTACTTTTCATGATCTTATTTCTACCTGTATTATTGTACTGATAGAAATAATATTATGACAAGTGTCTTTTTTTTTTACTCGATAAATTTCCTAAGTATGTTCCAGCAGAAAAGAGAGATCCGTATGTAGTCATATGGAATAATTTCAAATTTTAATTTGTTTGTCTCTTTTTTATAATTTAAATGACTATTGATCAGGGACAGTATTTAGTATTTTTTTTTTATTTTAGTATTCTATACTTCTTCATGTAATTTGTATGCTTGACCAGTATCACCGCCATCTCTTAAATAAAAAAAATAATCTAAATATTAATTCACTTCATATAGCATTATGTAAATTTTGTATATATGTACATCAATATATATATATATTTTAATATATGTATAATATATCATGCTTAAAATGATGGACGAATAATATACCCACTTTAAATTTTTGCCAGTAAAAAATAAAATTTGGCCGTGTTATGTTGCTAATTCTATAAACTTCTATTGTATAGACCTTTAACTAAATAGACACAAATATTATGTTAAAGAGAGAAAGACACAAAATCAAAAAGAAATTTCTTATCGTTTAAAATTGATATCCGATAAAAACGTGATAATAAAATAAATATAATATGGAAAATTTCACTAAAATAAAATTATGATATCATATTTGGAAAATATATTACATAAGTGCTTTACGTAATTTTAGTAAAATGTTATTTTGTATTTTTTTTCTTATATTTAATATATAATAATTATTAATACCTGATGGTGTAGACGGCGTGTCCTGGTCACCTAATGCAATATATTTTGCTACCCAGGTAGGATAAGTCTACCGAAGAGGGTTTTCCAGAATTTGCAAATACAGGTCCAGTGTCGAGCCACCAGACTAAAGTGTTGAAAAATGATGTTTATTTTAGATAAATAATATGTGTTTTAAAAGTACATATTTATAGTTGACTCTTTTAAAAAAAATTAAACTAAAACTAAAAAGTACATATTTATAGTTGACTCTTTTAAAAAAAATTAAGAGTCTGATACTGTGCATTTATATAGATAGTCATCATAGTAAGAAGAAGAATTAGTAACATTTGGCTAAAATAGGAAAAAAGAAGTTGAATTTAGATTAGTCTTTGCTAGTACTCCAGAATGCCTAAGTACTAGTAAAATTTGTAAATAATATTTGGCTGCTTTATCTTTTAGGTAATAATAACTAATTATAAATTATATATACTAAGAAATTAACCACAATCGTCTAAGTTTTTTTTAAAATTTATTTTTCTGTACTTATCGCGAAAAGAACTTGTTTTTAGCTTGTAATATCAAGTTGATCACATTGTGATCGGATTGTTCTAATGTGTCCAACATTAGAACAATCCGATCACCATGTCTGGAACAACAAGTTTATGTTTAAATTTTTCTTTACTCACAACTAACAATACATAACATACGTTGATATACGAGTAGATTGAAGTTTGGTTGTATTTTTGCTTGGTTATAAATAGCTTAGGAAAATATATTCTGACAAGTTTACTTTATTTATATTTTATTTTACAAGTTTACTTTATAATATGTAAGATTCAAGTGATTTTGAACACGCAAAAATAATATTTTGGTGCAAATTATTTATTTTGTTGTTGTTGTTTTTTTTTTCATCATATATATAAATGTTAACTTGGTAATATGTTTTAGGTGGAGGCTAAACCAGAATGACTGGCACAAGCAGAGATGGCCACGGAAACAAGGAATAATTCCTCTTCAAACTCAAGCTCACACGATCATCTCTCTAATGATATCGGCGAACCTGATGCTCTCTCGGAAGACATGTGACATACGGAGTTGGCGGGACTCGACAATGACACAAGCAGACCCAGTCCCAGCCTCGAACCCCTGCTGCCCCGTACTCGTTGGGGCAAAGCCCAAAAACCTTACAAAATAAGCATGTTGCATTACAATATACTTGAAGGCAACATGAAGAAAATTGTATGCTCAGTACTAAAACAAAACAATTATGATTCTGTCAACAATTTTATATTGTTTCATGACAAATATATAAAGAGTGGCCTCGCCCTAGAGGACTTCTACCGTAACTACGATGCCCCTATAAGGTCTAAACAACACACTTGTGTGGGCCTGGGGCTCGAGTTGATACGTCGCATGAGGAGCCTTGATAATCGATTCAAAGGTTTGGCTCTATCCACCTCACTGTTATCTTGCGAAGAGGCTGTAAACATGAGTGTGGGTGATTACATAAAATTATCTCGAGGGCGTCACCACCGTCCACCTGTAACGACCGAGAAGGAACACGTCCTGGTCGGAGTTCAGATACGCTTAGGTAATCGTATCGGACTGATGGTGGCAGATCCTGGCTATCATGTCGGCAATGTGGTGACCATTATGAACGACGGCCGACCACCGCACACTGGGCCGTTCAAAACATACGACTGTAGTGGTGTCGTGAAAGAGTACAACTACTTTGTCAATCGTATGAACAAGTCATACGTGGAGTGGCACGAGTGTCGCATAAAAGATGGTATTGAGAAACGTACAGTTTCGTTAATATACAAAGCGCAACCTTATCTTACCGCTATTGAATTTACAGAAAAGAGAAACATCATATTTAACTACAAAAGTCATATCAAACGTGATTTCAAGGGCCACCTGTTGGCCGGATATTATTTCGGCCTGAATCCAAACTTTGATGCGGCATCGGTGATAGTATTCGTATCCGGCGAAAAAACTAAATTGATGTTTAAGGATTACACCGATCCACATAACATACCTGAACATGCATTGAAGGCGTTAGATGAGGTTGCACATTGTATGAGCTACTCTGTGAGACACATCATAGGTATGATGTGCAAACTGGCTAAAATAATGGCCAAAAAGTTATTCATCGAAGAAACTTTACACCTAAATGCTCAGATTATAAAGAGCTTGAAAGGTTATATTGAATCTGATTAATCAAAAACACGTCCGTACTTACGCCGATGATGATTAGATAAGCCTAAGGCATTTTGCCCAATCTGCCAATAACATTATAACATTTTTGAAGCTCTTTAAAAATATATCTTTGCCTATATACTGTGTGCGTTTTTTTAACTCGTTTACAATTCTGATACCGAATTTAGGTACCGTTTAATTAGATATTTATAGTACCAACATACTACATACATTTACAATTGTGATGAAATGAAATGTAATGCGTTTCATAGAGGAGAAAATTTTATTTTGAAACTTTGCGTTATATGATAATTTTAATTATTGACATTAATTACTATTAGCTTAAAATTTTTGTTTCAAATTCGATTCGACTTTACACTTTGGACTAAGTTTAATTTTATATATATTTTACAAGTTTCTAAAAAACAAGTAAATGTAGCCTGTCTGGCATTTACATTAAAAAAAAATGCTTTATTTAATAGAACTCTACAACAAAGCAGCGTTTTGATTTAGAAATGGAACAGAATATTATTATTATTTTTCTAAAGTATTTATCGTCATATCTATTTGTTTTTATTTAATACCTACACTGCGTTTCAAACAAACAAATTTTGGATTTATAATGAAATGTAATACATTTTATTTTGACTTTACATTATTACTTTTTTAAATTATATACAAGTTATATTAATGTAATATGTTAAGGCTTCTTCCCTGTTTTACATTTACAAGTCTCTATTAGGGAGACACATTTTAAGATATTTCTGAATGTATTAATGAGATAAATCTCATTTAGATGAGTTTTAGATATATATATATATATATATGTTTACTAAATATTTAAACTTTACAAATGTACTTACTTATAAATTCAATGGTTCAGTGTTTTAGAATGACAAGATAATAATCTTAGTTACGATAAGCCTGTTAGGTATATATGTACGCGTATGTTGAGATTTAAAGAAAAAAAATAAGTATTACCAAATGGCAGCGAGGGTAAATTAAAGTGCGGTGGTTTTTGCGCCAAAACATAGATTGTTAAGATATTTGACTGATGTTTAAATTAGCCAAAGGAATGGATTATGTATATGCTGCCATTGCCAACATAACTGGCTAGTCCTAATTTAATATTTATTTATTTATGTTACTTATTAAGAACAGTATTATGTTAAAATGTTGTTTTTTTTTTAACATGATACGGCCCTAAGGGTGATACAAACATTTTAAACGATAAGACTTTGTTATATATAAATACATATATATATCTACTATTACCAAGCATCTATAGTATTAAAAATTTACGCTAAAGCTATTGTAATCTATTTTAAGTGATAAAAATTAATACTTGAATTTATTTTATACGCTTTACACCTCGACAATTAAGTTTGACGGCTGGTACATATTAATTAATAATTATCAATTATATTCCTTTTAAGTTTGCTTTACAAAGCCAAAAAAAAAACATCTATAAATTATTCCTATATAAATTAGCAGGTTATTCGTAGATTAACGTATAAGACTGATACGGGTTAGTGTTACTAATACTAGCCTATGTATAAAAATCAAGTAAGAATGGAACTTATCCGAGCTGTGTTAAAAAATTATAGGAATGGGAACCTAAAGGTTTATATAGAATTGGAATAATATTTAACCCGTCTTTATTTAAATAATATAATGTGACTAATTGGTGTGGTGTCACATTTTGAATACTTTTTTTTTTTTACGAAGTTTTTTCAAAATAAAACTTAGCTTTACCCTTAGAATTAATTATTAAATCCTCTATCCAGTCATGTACGTATAGTTTACGATTTAGGTATTTATAACACAAAATGGGACTTGATAAAAAAAATATTGTACCATTTTCGCCAATCATATATAGAAAAATAATTTCCGAATTTAATAGAAAATAGTTTACTCCTCCTAATATAAGTTATCGACAATCGGTTAAACAGGGTTAAGCTTGTTAGTTTCGTTTTTTCCCCAAGTTTCGAATCTTGTAAGATATTTTGTTTATTTTACAAATTATAGAAAGTATTGGTATTACAAAAAAAAAATGGCAGCCAACGCGGGAAAACAGCTGGAAATGAAATGTCAACAACAGTCAAATGGAGTCGAATGGAATTGAATATGAAGAAATACATCGATTTTTTTTCTTTAACGATTTCAAATTATTAATTTAATATCCAGGGTAAATGTGCTACAATAGGGGCTGTAATGATTTAACGAAAATAATCTTATGTATTTATTACTATAAGTTTAGATAGGTTATTATTTCTCCTGATTAATTATTTTAAATCTTACTAAAATTGGTAATTATAAATCTTTTGAGATTTATTTTAAATTTTATTCAAATTACCTATTATTATGCTCAAAAATATTTAAATTGTTATTTTGTACATATAGGTACCATCTATTATTATAAATAAAGTTCACCCATAAAGTAAAGTAAGTCAGTGAGTATCTTGAAAGTTAAGTACGTTTTTTATGTTAGCCCGGTATTAGGATTTTTTGGAAATCATTGGGACAAAAACACATATCTATACACTGTTACAATATACATAACTCCATACTCTTGTAGTTATAACAGCAGTTAGGTACGCTTTGTAGTTCTTATGCTGTTTAATATGCTTAATACTGCTATAACTCTCAGACGTCACAATCAATTGGGCAATTTTCAAATATATCAAGCATATTGTAACATGATTTTGATGGAAATAAATGAAAATTAATCGGCTCTAATTACCTTCAATTAATTGGCCAATCGTATTGTGTAGTACCTACGAAAGAGAATACAGAGTAGCCAGCAAGCTTAAAGCTGCTCTATATTCATCAATGCTTACAGTGGTATATATTTTAATCTCAACATAGAAACTAAGTAATTGTCTTGTATCCATTGCATGCTCATGGATTTGTATTTAATGTATGTGCCAATACAGTAATACAGACGTGTATTACTGTTAATTAATCTCAAATAATAAAATAAATTGATGTGAAAAAATGTTGTTTCTTTTTTTCATTAATATTATTAATGAATTACCTTAATCCAGGCAGGGTTTTAATGAACCTAAACTCTAAATTTTTCATATTGCAAACGTATTTATAATTTTATCTTTTGTTGAATATTGAATAGTATATAATTAAAGAGATTTTCAATAAGAACGATGTTGCTAATGAGGAAGTTAGGTTGACGGAGAACTTGAGGTGAATAATTAACTCTCCTGGAGAGATGCTAGAAAGTTTAGAAGAACCACCTTGTCAAATTCAAGAATGTAGAAAATTATTTCTAATCGCCGCTGGACCTGCAAACACTAGTCACTATGAAAGATGATAGGATTACAATTGAATGCGACAAAAACGCAAGTTATGGTGTTTGGAAGGGAGGAATCAGAACAGAGAATCCAGATGCAAGGATAATGGTCGATGATGTAGTGCTGAAACAGGTGAATGAAATGATATATCTTGGATGCGCTATTAGCAGGGATGGAAGGTACACCGTGGATGTAGAAAGAAGAGTGGTAATAAAAGTAGATACTCATTTTGATAACAATGATTTATCCATTTGGACGCGCTGCTCAATGTGACTCAAAATGACAAATACAACTGATGCCGCCCAAAAAGGCAGGTTGCTACAGGCCGCCAACATCGCTTTTATTGACATATAAATTACTTGTAATAGGTATTCGTCATTAGAAAGAATATTTTATTAAAATAATAGGTACTTAGTTAAATAAAAAAAATATTAAAAACACATTTAGGTACATACTTTATAATAAAATGACGCAATAAGATAGGCATCAAAAATTAAAATAAGAGAAACATGAATCTGCACAACACATATTCACAATATCAACCATATTTATATTGGCGGGCAGTTATTACATTTGAGACATCACTATATTTTTCAGTAGACAGTATGCATTCAGTAGCCTGGCAAGATAACACAATTTTGTGTAGAGTATTGAAAAGAAAGACAAGAAAACTTCACATAGACGGCAGTGTCAAGCACAAAATTTCGTCTCAACAATTGACCTAGTTAGGTTACGTGTACAATATCAATGACAAAATGAAACCAAGACAAACAGATAAACTAACCAGGTACCTACTCAACCAGGGCATACTTCGCCTGTTGTCGACAATTCTGAATTTATATACAATCTATTTATATATTCTTTCTATAAGTAAAAAAACCCTTAAATTCGATTAGCGCGACCTATTATTAAGCGTTGACCTAAAAATTATAAGGTACGATTTCAACACAAAACAGGGGTGAAATTTTATTGTAAAAAATAATATTATCACGTTAAGTAGGTGATATCACTTTTGGGAAGACAAAATATCATATATATTATGACACAAAATATTAAAAATTACTTTATTGGTAAGCAGAGGATTATCATCAGATACGTGTATAATCTAGAGAACAGAATTTGAAGCAAATTTACTACAGATTAGGTACAGATGATTCCCTGAGGAATTCAAAGCTATATTAAATAACAAAAAAGTTAAATGAACAACGGAACACACCCCTAATGCCGATGTTAACGTTGGGTGTGGGGTGGTGGGACGGTGGAGCTGAGAGGTGGTGGGTGTTGGTAGCTACGGTCTATTTCCTCTGACCTACATTTAACCGTCTCACATGGCCCGAATTAGTGACCTCGATTGTGGAGTTATCTCGATCCGCAGATATGTACCTAAGTAGTTACCTATTGTAATTTAAAGATATTTTACAATACATATTTTTATTTGTTCACACCCTTGGACGTGTGGGCGGAATTCCCTCAATTAGTAGATAACAAATACTCAAAAGTCTTCTATCGCTTTCAAAATGATTATAACATCAAGATTCGCTTTGAATAACCGATGCGGGACCAATTTGAAAACCTAAATAACTTGGATAGCTTGGTTCAAAGAGTAATAGATAAAACATAGATTTTATTACTAAAATAATAAATCTTCCTTAAATTTCTTTGATCTGGTGATGTCTGGAACTTTCAAAATCGACGACAGGGTATGACCAATGCCTAAAAATCAAAAAGCGAGTTAGACTTGCAAGAGTCGTGTCTTATGTCGCTCTGGTCTCTGTGCCTATTTCGCGAAGAGATGGCATGAAGTTGTTGTTAAGATGCATCCAAATACTAAATTTGTCTTAGATTCACTTCCCATAACTTTATGTTACGTCATTGTTACACTTTAGGAACTTGATCCCAATGCTATATAAATTTTGAGGCTTCGAATAAAAAAATAAGAAAAGTGGTTTTGCCCGTCCTCTTGTTATGTTAATCTGACACTGCCTATGGAATTCTGCAAAGACCGAAACAGGTGGAAATCTGAAGGTCAGAATTTTCGCTCTAAGTTACGATTTATAAAAATTAATAGAATTTTCTAAATTTGAGAACTGCCACTCAATTCCGCCACTTTGTATTAGATTGTGCTGTCATCTTGTATAAGTTATCAATTCAGATACGTTTCCGATATTACAGATGTTTTAACGCATATTAAAAAGCAAATAAAAGTCATTACAATTCAATATTTTGTACCAATATTACTATGCCATAAGAATCGGACGTTTCATTTGCAAACTAGGTCACAATTTATCAAACTCTTGATAGGCGTAGCATCTATTGATTTGTCAGTTATTACTTGCTAGCTGATACGGCGAACTTTGTATTATATATTTGTACGTATATTAACTACCTATATTACTTATTTACCTTCGTTATTAAAAAGAACACGCCTTTTCAGAAGTAGTGGGATCGATCCGGGATTTCACTAATGAATTATTTTCCAAGTTCCTCATTTTCCTGCCTTTGGGATCGGCACAGCATAGAATCCTTTAGAATTATCTATGATATGAAAAGATTTGGCTGTCGTTTTATGAAGGGCTGCCTGCCTTACCTCAACCCTCAGTGGCATGAGCCACTTTACGCCGATATTCTGAGAGGTCTTGGTATTTCACCAGTCATTTTCACACAGTGAACTGTGTGGATCAACTACGCTCTCCTTTTCGAGAGTAATCATTACATAGTATAAAACAAAGAAGGTGTCAACGGGGTGGTTTGTGTAAATAATTAATTTATAATGTATTAAAGAAAAAGTGATAATTTTCGAGATTTAGCACTTTAATGGTAAACGCTGTAAAAATTACTTTTGATGCGGAACAAAGTGCGCCGGGTCAGCTAGTGTGTGATATGTATCGATGATTGGACAACCTTGTGCCGGGGTATGGCAATAGGCTCGCCACCATTTGAGACATAACGATTCGGCCAGTCGAGGCTTAACAGCCGCTGCCTACACCTTCCCATAGAAAAACGCGTGTTATATTATTATTATTAAAATTATGTTATATTATTTAAAAGAGTCACTGCTGAGTTTCTGTTGTTAGTACCTAGAGTGAAGATTCGATAGTCGTCGAGAGTTCTGCTATCTAACATAGAATGAATCTTGATAAACAAAAAAAAACAAGGGTAGAGGCGTAGAGGGATGAAAATTTTGGGTTAATTAAAAAAATACCTAAGCTTTGAAATATTTTTTTTTACAAAATTTCATGCGAATCGGTGAATCTTTTTCGTAGGAGTTCAATAACGCACACCGTGACACGAGAATTTTATATATTAGTAAAGATTCCAATATATAACTAACTACTTAACAGGATCTACGTGTCACGTCGCTAGGGATTCGTTCTGCCTGACCCACATTCTTAATTACATATTATTTGAAACGGCGGCAGTATATATTATACCTAAGTATACGATATATTATGTCATCTTAAGTACATAAAATAGTATTATTTATTTGCTTGAAGGACACGTTTGATCTCCTAACATCTTAATTAACTTCACGCTCAGGCCCTTGCGGGGTGCACAAGCAGAGAGAACAAAGCGCGATAAGGCACGACTTTTACTCACGTCAGTTTCTTCTTTCACAAGTATTCTCAAACACACCTGGGCGACAGTGGTCGGCCGCAAGGCCGCCGCTGCCTCCAGGGAGGCTCGCGCCGCCGCGGCCTCCAGGGAGGCTCGCGCCGCCGCGGCCTCCAGGAAGGCTCGCGCCGCCGCTGCCGCTCCTGCACCGAAGGCGCAAACGAAGAAGGCGAAACCTGCGGGGCTGCCGAAGCCCCCCAGTACCGCCGCGGTGGTGGTGACGGTGCCTCCGGACGTCGGCACCACGCTCGAGGTGATGGACTTGGACGAGTCCATAACCCCCGCGACCGTCGCCACGGTGATCACAGAGGCGGGCGGATGCGCCCCGTCCGACGTAAAGGTCGGGGAGATCCGCTCCAGCCCGTCTCGGCTGGGCTCATCCTGGGTCAGGTGCCCGCTCGGGGTCGCTAGGAAACTGGCGGCTCAGCGGCGGGTCCTGATCGGGTGGACCTCGGCGCGACGAGGCACTGGCTGCAAGGCCGCTGCAGTGCTTCCGGTGCCTCGAGAAGTGGCACGTCCGCGCGGGGTGCCCCTGCGCCGTGGACAGGGGCGGGCGCTGCTACCGATGTGGCGTGGCGGGCCACATTGCTAGCGCCTGCACCGCGCAAGCTCCTCGCTGCCCGGTCTGCTCGCACCTGGGCTGCAGGGCGGATCACCGGATGGGGGGCAAGAACTGCTCCCCTCTTAAAAGGAAGGCGGCGGCCACAAGGCCACCCTCCCCTGTCAGGGGACAGGCGGGCGCAATGGAGGTCCAATAACCACGGACCTCCGCGCCCGCTTCCTCCAGGGCAACCTAAACCACTGCTGCGCTGCGCAGAACCTGCTTATGCAGGCGGTAGTGGAGTGGTCGGTTGTTCTGGCGGTGGTCGCCGAGCCCTACCGCGACCCGTCCACCCGCGATGGTTCGGGGACATCACGGGCTCGGTGCCAATCTATTGGGCAGAAGGGAGCTATTGCTCCCTCCTATGGAAAGGTCCAGGCTACGTCGCCGTGGAGTGGGGATCCACGGTCGTAGTGGATTGTTACATCTCCCGAGCCGTGGCACGTCTTGCCTCTCGCACCGCCGCTCCCGTCCGGACGGAGTTCCGGCCGGGTCCTGGCGCTCGCTCTGGGAGTCCCGAGGAACAAGGCGAGGCAGTTTTTCACCAACTGCCTCCGCCGCGGGGTTTTCCCTCTCGACTGGAAGTCGACGAGACTGGTGCTCATCAGAAAGCAAGGTAAGACCGGACACGCTCCGTCGTCGTTCCGGCCGATGTGCCTGCTGAACGAGGCGGGGAAGCTCTTTGAAAGGGTTATCTCCGCCCGTATCAGCAGCCACCTGTCGCAAGTGGGCCCGGACATATCGGACTGCCAGTTCGGATTCCGGCAGGGGCGCTCGACCATCGACGAGGTGCGTCGGGTGCCGGCCCAGTCGGAACCGGCAGTCCAATCGAGGGGGGTCGCGCTGGCGGTGTCACTAGACATCGTCAACGCCTTCGGGAGCCTCCCCTGGCCGGCCATCAGGGAGGCCCTCGTCTACCACGAGGTGCCTCCCTCCCTAAGGTCGGTCATCGGAGCCTACCTGCAGGAGAGACGGGTGGACTATGTCGACCGGAACGGGGCGGTGCAGAGGAAGGTGACGTGCGGGGTTCCGCAGGGGTCCGTACTGGGGCCCGTGCTGTGGAACCTCGTATACGATCCGGTCCTCCGCACCAGTCTGCCCCGAGGCGTGAGTGTCGTTTGCTACGCAGACGACACTCTGGTGGTCGCCACGGGGCCCGACTTCGAGCGGACGCTCAGTTTCGCCGAGCTGGGGGTGGCAATCGTCGTCAGACGGATCCCGGCGGGGCTGTCCCGGTGAGGCGGTACATGAAGTTCCCCGGCCTCACCCTGGATAGCCGCTGGAGCTTCGAGGAGCACTTCGTGAGGGTGGTCCCCCGAGCGCGACGGGTGGCAGGCGCGTTGCACCGCTTGCTGTCCAACCTCCAGAGATCAGGGGAGGGAGTTCGCCGCCTCTACGGTGGCGTCGTGCGGTCCGTGGCCTCCCGCTCCAGGGCTCTGCTGAAGAGCCTGGAGCGGATCATGGCCATCCGGATCGTACGGGGCTACCGTACAATATCGTATGAGACGGCGACGGTCCTCGCGCCACCGGCCGCGCGCCTCTTTGCAGCGCGCGGTCGGAGCCACCCCGCCCTGGGGAGCCTCACGACAAGGCTCCCCGAGGATGAGCCCCCCTCGTGATAGGGAGGGGCGACGGCGGAGTGGTCCAGAGGGGTTAAACGTATCCTGGACCACCCCAACGCCGGAGGAAGGCCGCCGCGGGGTTTTAGTGGGTAACCCTAGGATCGGATTGCAGTTTACTGTTTTAGGAGTCCCACACTACCCCCTGCCGTCCCCAGGCGGGGGTGTGCATAAAGCATTTCCTCGCGTAACAAAAAAAGAAGTATTCTCAAACACGCTTGTCAGTTTTTGAAGGCTCCTGACATCATCTTTCGAAAGGCCACGATCAATTTGGTCATGGAAAGTGTGCCGACTCCTACATCATTAATTAATCTTGCATCATTTATTCTTTCTACATATCCAAACCATCGGAGTTCCGAACATGCCCGACCTTACTTTTAACACCGACACTCTTTCAATACAACTTCCTTCCTTACAAACAATCCAACCAATAACTAATATTATTTATTATAAGTCGTTGTTTTCCACTTAAAATAAAATATTAAGTTATAAATAATATGTAAAAATAGCGAATTTTCAACTAAATAACGAAATGATAGACCATCATTAAATCTATATAAGTATTTACAAGATATTGGTATTTAATGACAAATTATGGCTTCTATAAAACTGTAGTAGGACATCTGTCGACGTGAATACAACGTGTCCCAAAGCGCAGATGTTATGTTAATTTATTAGGTTTGTATAAAATGGGGTTAAGCATAATATTATGCGGTCTTGCGTCTGTCTTATATTATTTTCTATATTGGGAATATCAAAAAATAAAACTAGCCCTTACGGCGATAATTATTTATAGGTGTAATGTTTTTTTAAAATAAATAGCAGGGCAAACGAGCATGCGGGTCCCCTGATATAAAGCAAACTACCACCGCCCATGTACACTTGCAACACCTATAGTGTTACAGTTGAGTTGCCTGCCTTCGAGGGATTCCGGAAACCTCCCTCACCGAACGAAACTCGGCATGGGCCACTTAAGGTCGATATTCTGAAAAGCCGTGGTATTTCACTTGTCGAGCCCATTTATGCAGTGCCCAAACAACATTTTCTCAAAATAAACAGTCTATGTTTGTACCTGAATTTACGTAGGTAAGGGGCCATCCATTGACACCGTGAGGCTTTAAATGGGGAAGCGAGAGATTTGACAAAAGTCACGAAATATCATAAGGGGAGAGGGAGGGTTGCAGTAAGTTAGTTAAGTAAAGTGTATTTATTTTTAATAATTGATCCCCATGAACTCAAGGAGTTTTGGGAAACTGTTAGGGATATTTGGGATTTGGTTGAAGGAAATGAAAAGATAATTCTGTGTGGTGATCTGAATAGATGGGTCGGAACCAAGAGAGATAGCAGACAAGAGAGTGAATGATGCTGGTAAGCCGATCTTGGACCGGAACCTCCTTGTGTCTAACACATTATTCCGTCATAAATATATTCACATGTATACGTGGAGACAGAATGAACAAAGGAGTATGATTGATCTGATTCTGGTAGATAGTCGTCTCCGAAATACTCTAAGAGATACAAGAGTCTACAGAGGCCCCACTCTTGTTACGGACCACTACCTGGTGGTAAGCCGGTTCGTGGACCTTTTCAAGAAGTGGAGGCACTGGCGAGTGTGTACCCATTTCGGAGAGCTTGAAAGGATAAATTGTAAGAAATTAGAAGATGAAAGTGAACGGAATAGGTATGTAGACCTAGTCAGTAAAAGACTCACTGACACGAGTCTT
The DNA here is from genome assembly GCA_905147225.2 of Euproctis similis. Taxonomy (NCBI): domain Eukaryota; kingdom Metazoa; phylum Arthropoda; class Insecta; order Lepidoptera; family Erebidae; genus Euproctis; species Euproctis similis. Next base: position 10,908,762 of record LR990107.1, read on the forward strand.
CCTGACTAAGGTGTTGAAGAATTCTGGAAAAGAATGATAGAAAGTATATTGGATAGTGTATGTGGTTGTGCAAAGAAGCATAAGATTCCGCTTTCGTATTGTATATCTGCTTATTTAATCTTGCATCATCCATTCTTTCCACATGTCCGAACCATCGGAGCATGCCCTTTCTTACTTTTACACTGACACTCTCAATCCAATTTCCTTCCTCACAACCTTGTATCTGTCACTCCGCAGATTTTGCGCAGTGGTCTCATTTCTACCGCGTTTATCCTACTTTCATGCACACCCTGCTTTACCCAGCTCTCGCTTCCATTAGTTAGCGTTAGGATCAGGACTGCATTGTGGATTGCTATCAGGGCTTTTCTGCTAATGTATTTTGCGCCCAGGAATCTGACCAGCGCTCCATTTACGCTATTTCCTATCGCCACTCTTCTTTCTACATCCGCAGTGTACCTTCCATCCCTGCTAAAAGCGCATCCAAGATATACAAATTCATTCACCTGTTCCAGCACAGATTCCTCCCTTTCAAACACCATAACTTTCGTTTTCATCATGCAGTCATCTTTCATAGTTGTGACTAGTGTTTGCAGGTCCGACGGTGATTCGGCTAGAAGCACGTCATCTGCGTAAAGCAGGCAGCTCACCACTAGGTCACCCATTCGCATCCCTACATTCATCGATCTCACTCTCTGGAGACAACTGTACAGGTACAGGATGAACAGTCGAGAGGACAGCACGCAACCCTGTCTGACACCGATATTGACGTCAAATCAGTGTTTATTGAATTAACCGCATTCTACTACATGCATGTGTTAAACATGCATACGTTATTTTGGTGTATGTATATCTAAATAAAGTTTTTTTAAATTTTTGTCAATCTGACTGATCTGAAATGGCTGGACATATTTTCACGGGACTTTTATTGGCAGGTGGATGGGGTAATAAAAAGTAACGTGGGGAACTTTTAAAAGGCAAAACAAAGTTTGGCGGGTCAGCTAGCAAATAGCCAGCTATAGGTGCACTGATGCGAAACTTACCTTTGGCGCTGTTTAAAACCATCTCTTCATTTAACCCAAAATAAATGAAACAAATATAAATATTAGTTTTAAGTATATTTTAGTACAAAAATACAATATTAAGTAATCTGTTTACACAATCCAAGTGCCGCTGACGCCTTAGTGATGTCGCCGTTAGCTTTCGTTAGTTCAGTACTGCATACTTCTAAAGACACGTGTGCGCCAACGGACACACTCACTTGAACTAATTTGATAGCATTATGGACACTCCAATCACACAGTTCCAACGCCTCTAGACAATCTTCAGGAGACACCTGGAACAAGTATTTGAAAGAATATAAGTCAAGGACGAGGTAGCCAAAATCCAAAAAGGTTTATACATATTCATAAATTCATTTTTATTCGTCCACTTATGGACAGGCTAACGCTTTGAAGCTATACTGCGCTGATAATTTCTTCTTTTTATCGTAAATAAGTAGCCAGTACTGTGGCTATAAATAATGTACCATGTTTTTTTTTCATTCGCTGATTTGGATAGGCTAAAGCGCTGAAGCTTTTATAACTAAAATACAATCAAAAAATCTATAAAAAAAATATCGTGTGAAAACTTCAAACACTGAAAATAATGAATTTCAGAGTGCATAGGTGACGGTACCTGCTGTTTGAAAACCTTGTTCATAATTCTAACTTCATCAGACTCCACACCACGCTGTCGTCCACAAGGCTTTTGATCAGCGAACTCCAATAAATCCTCTACAGACACGTGGTCCTTGCAATCTGTGAAACGAGAAATTAATTTAGTACTTCAAGGGATTGTTGAAAGCGTTGTCACAAAATTCTACTCATTTGATTTTAGTTAATCCGCCGCACCCCGTTTCTGAATCCAGAGGTCCCGGGTTCGAATCCTCGCATTGGCTCACACCAATGACTTTTCTAAATTAACTTCGTAAGTTATGTGTGATAAATATCTATTTATAGTCTCGGTAGCGCAGTGGTCGAGCACACGGCTTCTGATCCAGAGGTCCGGGTTCGATTCCAGACACTGGCTCACACCAATGACTTTTCGAAATTATTTTCGGAAGTTATGTGTGATAAATATCGATGACTGAAAACTTTGTGCCCGGTATGGCAATAGGTCCGCCAGCTATTCCATTTGGGACGTAAACATAACGGCGAGACGAGGCTTAAAAGCCGCTGCCTACACCTTCGGGTAACAAAAGGCGTGAAGTTATGTTTATGTATGTTAAGGTATAACTAATAACAGTGATTCCAGTTTTAATAGATTTTTAGATACCTTTGACTAAAGCGCATGCATTTTCATCATTATCGTCGCTATCATCACTGTGCATGTCCATGCCCACGTCCATCTCGAGGTCCAGGTCATCGATATTATCAAAGTCGTAAGTAAACGGATTCGGTCTACTTGCGCCGGGCTTCGCATGACCTGATGCAGTGGCAGCGGGATGGCTCGACCGCGGTGTGCTCGTGAATGGGTTCGTGTCAAGTTTTACTGGGTCCGGACCATCGTGTACATCGACCCCTTCCACTTCGCTCGGCTTCGCATTTCTTCGGTCAGCCTTGTTGCGCGATGTGTTCTGATAGATGATCGGTTGAGATTCACCCGATCGGACTGCGGGTTTGTTGTCTGCCGGTATTTTTAGTGGATATTTTCTGATATGACGCGGTCTGTCTATTAGCTTCGGCTTGGTGGTTCTGGGCGGTAAGGGCAGCGGATTATCAGCCTGTGATTGTTCAAACACAAATTACGGTTTTATTAAATGAAATAATACGAAGAATGGAATTAAATCCGTATGTTTGTGAATGTTTTTAGTAGCAAAGTTTAACGAAAAAGCAATCAAGTAATCTGCCCACTAAATTAGACAACCCCCTTTGCCTATTTGCCTACCCCGCAAGGGATTTGGCGTATGCATACGCCAAATCCCTTGCGGGGTAGGCAGAGAAAACAGAGCGCCATAAGGCACCATTCTTACACGCCTCACTCGCCTCGTTGACTCTCATAATTCTTTTCATGCACCCACATCGATTTTGGAGGCTCCTAACACTCCTTCCTCCAGAACACGTTTTATTTGGTCATGGAACGTGTGTCTCGGCCGTCCTCGACTCCTACATCCAACCGCTTTTGCATTATATATCTGCTTAGACAAACTTGCATTATCCATTCTTTCTACATGTCCGAACCATCGGAGCATGCCCTTTCTTACTTTAACACCGACACTTAACCGCATTCAATAAGGGATTGTTTTCTTTGGCTAGAGTTTAACAATATCGTTACTTTTGTTCTCAAAGTAAAATGAAAAACCTCATTTACCGACTAAATATTTATTATAGGCACATATATCAAGACATCATGGTATTAAAACTATTAAAATAATGAAGTAAAGATAAAAACTTACATATTGTTGGAACTCATCGCGATCTGCGTGCGGCTTGCTGTACAAAAAGATAACAAGAATTAAGGTATATTATAATAAATAAACTTTATATTCATAAGGAAACTTGATAAATTTACCCGTTGAACAATCCTAATCATTACATAGTATAAAACAAAGTCACTTTGCGCTGTCTGTCCCCTTATATGGGCAAATCTTTAAAACAACGCAACGGATTTTGATGCGGTTTTTTTTTAATAGGTAGAGGGTGTTAACGGGGTGGTTTTGATCCATAATTCATGTATAGTGTAGTAAAAAAAGTGATAATTTAGAACTTTAATCGCAAACGCTGCCTGAACCCTAAGTGATAAATCAAAACAACGTATTACATTATTATACACCTTTAAAAGGTCTACAAAAAAGTTCGCGAGGGCATATGTGATAGACATCTTAGGGGTAACCCACAATGACCATTTTTATTTTTTTACTGTTTACGAGAAATAATGGCCTATTTACGAAGCGATTTTAAACATTACAGCATCAATTTAAGTCCACTTAAATAGATCGTGCATGTAATATAGATGATCCTGGCCCTTTACAGCATGCAATTTAAACAAATATTTTCAAAGACATTGCAGTATTAACATAGCGGGACAACAGTTATTACTTTTGATGCGGTACAAAGTTCGCCGTTTCAGTTAGTAATATTATAAACGTGAAAGTTAGTAATTATGGATTGTTGTTCCTCTTTCAATTAAAAACTACACTGATCAGATTTTTATGTATTTTTACAATAACAGTTAATCTGAATAACATATAAGCTAAAACTTATAAAGATATTGATTAGATTGTCAAAAATATATATTAAAATTTAGTAAATGTGCAAATCAAAATCAATCCATTATATCTTTGTGTTGATATGTAGCAAAGTAATTTTAATATAAATATGAATGTATCAATGCCGGATGATGTAATTTGAATTATTGAAATAGGACATTCCGTTTCAAAGATATGTATTACGATATTAAAAATCAACTGTCAATAAAATGCAAAATTTGGTCTGAGTAACTGACTGACTGATCAACGCACAACTGAAACTGCTGATCGTTGACACCTGAATCTTGGAAGGTGTGGTGCATATGGTAAAAATCTAATAACAAAGGATTTTCCGAAACTCTACTTCTAACAAATTAAAAAAGAGCGACAAAGTTTATATGAGAAAACGTCATTAATTGGTTCAAAAGTCTTAATTTTCCTTACACACATATGGCCCTAGGCTATTTAATATGTATATTAGTAGACCCGGCGAACTTTGTTTCGCAACAAAAGTAATAGATATGTAAATTTTAGATTTATAACTTTTCTTAAATACATCATAGATGAAAACCACATCGCTGACACCCTCTATCTATTAAAAAAAAAACCGCATCAAAATCCGTTCCGTAGTTTCAAAGATGTACAAGCATATAAGGGGACAGACAGCGAAAAGGGACTTTATTTTATACTATGCAATAATATCATCAGGAAACTACTATTATACGAGTAAAACACTAGCTAGCACACTAATAGAACGTGTTCTGGAGGAAGGTGATGTTAAGAGCCTCAAAAACCGACGCGCGTGCATGAAAAGAGTTATGAAAGTCAACGAAGCGAGTGAGGTGTGTAAGAATCGTGCCCTATGGCGCTCTGTTCTCTCTGCCTACCCCGCAAGGGATTTGGCGTGAAGTTATGTATGTATGTATGTATGTATGTATGTAAAACACTAGCCTTTTTAGCAGTAAATAAGGCGATACAAAGTTCCTGGGGAAAGGCAGTATGTAAGATAGACTTAAGTTTGCTCACCTTTTCGTAGCAGCTATACTTTTCTGTAGTGAGTGAAACCCTACATGTGATTGATGGGAACCAAACTTGGGCATGGTCGCCGGTTTGAGCATGGCAGCACCCTCTTTGGCCAGATGTGACATCATGGAGCTCGAGGGTGTCGGGTCTTCTATCAGTGTGATGTACGCCATCTTGCTTTCCGTCGTTATTGTGGACTGAGTAATATATGTGTGTTATAGTCGGGTCATGTTAATAACCAATATTTGACAGTTCATAAAAATTGAACAACGTTAACTTGTAATACACTTTTTCGTTTTGTTAGGACTGCACAATTTACTTGTTAATTATTTTTCAATTATCATTAAACTTTATTGTAAAAATGAAAATGACCAATACAAGAAATTTCACTATTTGCTTTCTCTTAAAAACCATTCTAAACATTACAAATAATCGAACAAACTTGCACGTCGTTACCATGTGGCGTCGTCTAATCGTTATTCTTTTTAAACAGTAGATAGAGATTTTACTCTTAAAACCAAAAGCCGATAATTAGAATCAAATCGAATACTTGTGAAGAGATACACTAATAAATCATTAGAGGCATTAATAAATCAATCACACCTAATTCTTAGAAAATAAAGGAAAACATAATAATGTGACAAGGATTCACCTAAAGATTTTTAAAAAATTTCATGTATTTATCGATTTATTCACTTTAATCGATGTTTTTGTGCAGATCACTTAAAAAAATTAAATTTATTGACCTCAAATGTTGCCTATTAAATTGACCCGACTATAGTTTATAAATTGTGGGACGTTGATTTTAATTTGTTTTGGGTCTTAACTGTGATAGTCGAGTATTCTGGCTGCTACACCTTTTATGCGGGTGCCTACTGCTATGTTTTCAATAGCGTTATTTATTTTACATTGTTGAAAATAAATAGTTTGGCACATGAGTATATTGCCCGATTCTTCTCATGATAGCCTTTACACTTAGAATCGGAACGCTCTTGGCGATTGCGTCCGTGTTTTCTTGTTCCACGGAGGCACTTTCCTCAAACGCTCGTGTTTAATATTTCATTTAAAATAAGTTAAATCTTTGTACTTTCTGATTACTTATGAGTGAGCAACAAAAGAAAAATAAAAGATTATTTGGCTTATTTTACTAACTATTATGTTTCCATTTTTACCCGTAACGGACAAAGAATGTAATGCACCTCGAGGTAAGATAAATGAGTTTATGAAAAGCGATAAAATCGCTACGTTATTCGTATTCGTCTACATTCTACAATATAGGTATGTATAAAAATAAAGTATTTCTAAAATGTAAAACTTCTTACCTGTATATCGGGCACGCTCTTCGCTTCCTCGCTAAAATTCCTACGCTCTTGTTTTCCTGTAAAATAAAAAAAATATATGACGGTGTTTACAGTTTCGTTGACGACCTTTAAGGGAGTACCCGGTACCCGGAGGCCCACCTCCCTTCCCCATTCGTGAAGGGAGGTGGGCCTCCGGGTACCTCTCTCGCAGAACGAAATACGGTATGAGCCACTTTACGTCGATCTTCTGAAAGGTCGTGGCACTGCACCGGTCGAGCCGGCCCATTGATGCAGCGAAATGCTTGGCTTTACCACTGTTTAGATTATAGAGAAGAGATAGTAGTCGTAACTTCCTATACTATCTTCTTCATAGGAGTCAGATTTGATTCTATCACAAGAACAGACTATTGCGTGTAGAATATAAAATAGGTTTTTGGTATCAGGATTTTGATACGTAGGTTGTATGTATATTATGAAGGAATGTATGTATGTGTATGGCTATTTGTTGTGTGTTTAGTCCTCCTAATATCTAATATTGCAGTTATTTTGTCAGTTGACTAGTTTAGTAACAATTTATAAGTAGTGATGAAGGATCGTTTGCAAGATTTAAAAAAAAAACATGCTGATATATGTAGTATTAATGCAATATTGTTTTATGCCTGATGGTAAGCTACTAGCGCTGTCAATGGACATCAACAACACCGAGAGAATCATATTTGAGTTCCCAGCTTTTCAGATAGAATAGGGAAGCTAAGGGGAAGGGGCGGAACGCGGCGTGAGCCATTTTACGTCGATGTTCCGAGCGGTCGTTATACTTTACCGGTCAACTTAATTAAATTAAAGCTCTTTTTATTTACCTGGTACATCTCTCTCCTTGTCCGAGTCGTGGGAGTTATGACCGTGGTGCAGGGACAGTGGAAACTTGAAATGAAACTTGGACCGATCGCTCGGCGAATGGGGATGCTTGCATTTTTCCACGCCTAGTTCATTCATGGACCTGACAAATTAAATAATACTTCAATCATAAAATATGCAATAAACAATCACTCATGTATGACTATGACCGGGCAGATACTGTAAGGAAAATGGACAGCCGACGCTTGTTAATTTGACACTCGAGGTACAGTCAATCTGGGTAACTTAAGCGTTCAATGTAACATTGGCCCACTAACTCACTTCTATTACTCTCCTCTCTTCTAGTATTTCCTCGCATTTATGTCGCTGCGGAGAAGTTGTCGACTGCAAATGACATCATGGCCTCTCATGCGCTAGAAGCGCCAGCCGCATTTTCCGTCACGCCAATATCAAAGACATTATCCGTCGTGCTCTTGTCACCGCCGGTGTATCAGCCGATCAACGAACCGAACGGTTTTGTGCGCGATGATGACAAGAGACCGGACGGGATGTCTCTTTCCCCTTGGACGATGGGCACTGGGGCCTTTGATGTGGGACGCTACTTGCGTCGATACCCTTGCGCCATCACACCTTTCTAGTACGGTACTGCTGTCGGTGCTACTGCTGCTTCAGCAGAAAATCTAAAGCGGCACAAATATAGAAATCTTGTAGGTGATTACGCTTTTGAGCCGTTTCGGGTTGAGACTCTAGGGACATGGGGTCCGAGTGCTCGTGCACTCTATAAACATCTTGCAAAGAGACTGATCGAGGCATATAATATCATATTACACATATACATCACATATATACATAATATCATGTTAAATATGGATAAAAATATTCCAGTATGTACAGTATTTTTGTGATATGACTCAAGCCTTTGACTACGTGAACTTTAATATACTCAGAAATAAACTAGAATGCTAGGGTATAAGGGGCATCATTTTAAAACTACTAATATCATATCTAACTAATAGAAAACATCATCATCATCATCAGCCAATTGCAGTCCACTGCTGGACATAGGCCTCTCCCAATGTGCGCCACAACATCCGATTCTCTGCCTTCCGCATCCAGACTTTACCAGTAGCCTTTCTGAGGTCGTCTGACCAACGGGCTGGTGGGAGTCCTACGCTACGTTTACCAAGACGCGGTCTCCACTCTATGACCTTCTTACTCCATCTACCATCGGTCCTTCGGCAGACATGACCAGCCCATTGGCACCTCAGCGAGCTTATTCTGCGATCTATGTCGGTTACCCCAGTTCTCTGGCGGATATACTCATTCCTGAGTTTATCTTTCAGAGATACCCCGAGCATAGCTCGTTGAGCGACTTTAAATTTGTGGACTAGCCCTACCGTAAGTTTCCACATTTCGGCACCATAGGTCATCACCGGTAAGACGCACTGGTCATAGACTGTGGTCTTCATATATTGCGGTATAAGCGAGCTGAAGACTCGACGCAGTTTGCCGAATGCAGCCCAACCCAGCTGAATCCTCCTGTCGGCCTCTTTCTCGAAGTTTCGTCTACCTAATTGGATAATTTGGCCTAGGTAGACGTATTTGTTTACGACTTCGAGAACTGACCCTTCGACGCTTATCGGTCAGGGCACGACATGTTCATTAAGCATGACCTGTCTTGTCCAAGTTCATGCCCAAACCAACACGCTGGGAGGACTCGTCTAGGCTGCGCAGCATTCCGCTTAACTGTTCCAGCGACTCTGCTATTACAACGATTGGCAAATCGAAGATGTGAGATGTACTCACCATTCACGTTGATACCCTGTCCAGTCCAATCCAGTGTCTTGAAGACGTCCTCAAGAGCGTTGGTGAAGAGTTTGGGAGATATGACATCTCCCTGTCTTACACCTCGATTCAGCTCGATGGAGTTCCTCACCTGGTCCTGTATCTGGACAACCATCATGGCGGTGTCGTACAAGCATCTCAACACCTCGATATAACGCCAGTTAATCCGACATCGCTGCAATGCATCCAAAACTGCCCAAGTTTCGATGGAGTCGAAGGCTTTTTCGTAATCCATGAATGCCATACACAGCGGCTGATTGTACTCTTCTGTCTTCTGTACAATCTGCCAAACAGTACGGATGTGGTCCACGGTACTAAAGCCAGCCAGTATAGAAAACAAGTAACTGTCATATCAATGCTTAACGTTAATTGTAATAAAGAAACAACCTGCAGTTAAAGAGAACGTAGTATATTATGCGGAGTTCCTCAGGGAAGTGTCCTTGGCCCGCTTTTATTTTTAATATACATAAATGACAGTTAAGTAATTTAGGAGTCGGTAAAATGTAGATTTGGTTGCCCTCTGAACTTGCCGCCCGGGGCAGACTCGAACCCGCGACTTCTTGATTCAGAAGCTATGTACAAATTTATATCATTGAATTTTAAAATTCTAATAGGTATTTTAAAATTAAACGGCGTAACACTTAAAACTTACTTGGATGTTATTTCATTGGCTAGCGCTACGGCTGTATTGAGGGTCTTCTCATCGTGTGCAGACATTGGCTTCATGGTGCTGGTAGGAGAACACTTCTTCTTTTCAGGTTTCGTGAGGGTTTGCGACCTGAATTGAAACAAAAAAAAATACGACCAAAACTTTTACAAGTCGTAAGGTGGAACTTCACTCTGTTAATAATAAGTCAGACATTTCTTTAATGAATTTGGTTTTTTTAAATTTGATTTTTTTTTATTTGATGTCCTCAGTAGTGGCCGTCGATGGGTGCTGTTAGCGATGTACATCTTCGGTGGATGTACTACTGAGCTTATACTCCTTGGTCCTTTGGAATCATGGTCTATTTACACGATTTTTGTACCTACACCCAGTGGATGTAAGAACAACCGAAAAGGTCTAGAAATACCTACTTTTAAATCGACCCTAGTATGTACAGATATATGTGCCCTATGTTAGACAATGGGTTCCGGCCACCTTTTTTGTGTTACTAAAAATACTTCCCACACGCGAGACAAACTCACCTTTTGGTTGTGGCTCCATCGGCGTTCTTTGTTGATGTAATCTGCAAAAATCATTGAGCTCATTGGTAGAGTTCGCTGCACGAATGGGCCAGACAGGTGAAATATCACGACTTCTTTAAATATCAGAGCAAAGTGGCTCATGCCGCGTTTCGCTCGCTGTGAGACGTACCCGGGGCCCCGTCCCTATTCCACCGACGAAAACATTCTCAAGGAGCGTTGAAGACAGGCAGACTGCCGGTCATAAAGCGGCAAACAAATCTTCTGACAACATGGACAGTTCGAGAAGATTACCTGTTGGTGATGATGATGATGACCTGCCGACCCCACTTAAAGTCGGATAAGGGCACGAAAATGACAATATTTAAGATAATGTAGAAAAAAACTAACGTCCATAATATGCCAATAAAGATTGAAAATACGTCTGTGTAAAATAAGTGTGTGTGTTTAGGACCTCATGGGAAAAGAAAGTCTGATTACTCATCATCGTGTGTAAAGCATCTATCTACCATATATTATTTCATCACAATTAAGTCAGCGAAGCTTGGCCAGTGGTCCAACTTACAGGTTCATCTCGACGCTTTGTGTCGAGATTTCGGAATAATGACTCCATTTCATCTATAAGGCTCTGGCTGAAGTCCGCTAAACTCTTCTGAAAATTTATTAAAAACCAATCAGACAAAAAAAAATACACATGCGTGTTTTTTTTTTTCAAACCTAGTTAGTTGTGTTGTTACACTACTTTTTAATGATATTAGATTATTCACCAATATTATACAATTAATAGACTACGTGAAATCAAACTACAACCAAATTTGCGTAATACAATTTTAATTAATTACTGGTTACGGATGATTAGTTAGACATTACATTAGACAAAGTGTTAGGCATTTTAGTAACAAGAAATTAAAATTTAAAATTCGAGGTTTTCACAAAAAATAACAGTATCGTCTAATGGGTGTTGTGAATGTTTTTTTTTCCTTAAATGCTTTGTTATTTCCGTAAATTCTGAACGCCCTCAAATGTGAAAACAAGAAAAGGTAATAAAAACAAAATTGGTACTTCAAACTAATATTATTCACAACATTCCGCTTCAGAGACAATCCACTTCCAATCGACGTAAATATTCTCCGAACTCTTAGGTATATAGTATAGTCTAGGAGCCCTAGGGCCGGCCTGCTTTATTTTTAGTTGATCAATTATTCTGAATCTGTACTAGGGGGGTAAGTAACAACATAATATAACTAGCTGACCCGGCAAACGCCTTGCCAAAAAAATAAAGTTTTTGATTTAATAAACTAATAAGGGCTTCGTAGATGGTAGACGGGGGAAAATTTAGAGTTGCATATATCTGTGTATGCCGTTTCAAAAAAAAATTCTAATAAATATTGAGGTGGATTGCCTTTAACATTTTGGGGGATGGAAAGTTGATATCGCTCGATTCTCAGACCTACCCGATATGCGTACAAAATTTCATGAGAATCGGTCAAACCGGAGCAGTTCAATAACGCCTGGTCTACCATGACACGAGAATTGTATATATTAGATGTTAATTTTACACAGTCCAAAAAAAACCGCTACTTACCGCAGGTTGGAGACAATCAGTTTTGGAATTAGATCGCATTACCATATTTTCCGCCTGAAAATGAAATAAATATTATTATTTTCCAAATTTTTTAAGTTAAATTAGAAGGCTATTCTAAAATATTCTAAATTATATATTAAGTGGCTTACCAAGGCTGGTATATATTTTTTTATGTTTCACAAACAGAAAGAAAAGGTGGTCCAGTGGTCGAGCACCCCGCTTCTGAATATAGAGGTCGCGAGTTCGAATCTTGGATCACACCAATGACTTTTCGTAGTTCTTTTCGGAAGTTATATGATTTTTAAGACTCCAAAAATCACGTTCCACCAGAGCTCGTTCTATTTGGTCATGGAAAGTGTGTCGAGGCCGTCCTCGACTCCTACATCCATACATCTTTGAATTGTAGGTCTATCTGCTTAGTCAATAAAAAAATAGTTAGTATTCTACTTACAGTTTCGTTTTCAGTTATTTCATGATACTCGTGGACATCTTCAGATTTCGGCACCGCACCGGTCCCAGGTCTACACAGTCTACTACCATTGGTTGTGTATTTACCCTAAAAAAATTAATTAAAACGTCAGCATAATATCATCTAAAATATGAATAGCAAAAAAAAAACTAATTGAAGACTTATAACTTACTCTTGTGTGATTACTTCTTTGTGCAGCTGATTCGGACAAGGATCTTGGACCACTGTTACGTCTTCTGTCACCTAAACCAATCAGGGATATATGTATATTATAGAGGTATATAAAGTTTTTGGTACGGAACACGCAAAGAAAAAAAGAAGTAAGTGAGAATCGAGGAATGCCAGCTGCTACTAACCAGGAGTATATCCATCACTGTCATCGCTCATCTCAACTTTGTTGGAGGCAAGCATCGGATATGGAGTAGTGCCCGAAGCTCCCGTCAGATGCGAAGGTGAGTTTGGATTAATAAGTGGCACCTGCTCCAGGTCTTCTGATGGCTTGTATGGAGTAACTACCTGGCGTGGTGGCTGAGGGGTTATCGAAATCATCATAAATAACTTAACTATTTAGTTATGTGTTAACAAATGCCGGTTTTAATAACTACATAAAATGTGGTTTACATAATGTATCATTAAAATTAATGTAAATAATAAATAATGATAAAAATATAACAAATAAATCCCGATTCTGTGAATCTATAAGTTAGCTCAAAAATTAACTACTACTTAAGTACTGTCATGTTGGTCTTTAATTGGTTTACAGTTAAGTGTAGTCTATTCTATTCTATACTTTTTTCATAACTCACGTCCAAACGTGTATTTATAATAATTGAGTACTATAAGATTTTATACTTAGCACTGATCAATTTAAATAATCATTTCCTGCCTTTATCCCACTCTGGGTGGGGTAGACACAATATTACATTCTTCTCAAATCTCTTCTATCACTAGTCATCTCCACACTTACTCCCTTCATACTCATATCAACTTTTAAGTCCATCCGTGTCTTTTTGGTCCTTCCTCTACCGATATGTCCATCCATAGACATTCTCATCACTCTTCTGGTAACATGACTTTCGTCCCTTTTTTTAACATGTCCATACCAATCTACCTACCACTTCTTTCACAGCTAATTGTTTAATACGGATTTTTAAACAAAAGTCGATTAAAATCATTGAATCGATTCGAGCATTATTTATCGATCCGATATTGTCTATTGGTAATCCAAAATATTATAGGCACACATTTGAATACCCGCATATAGTTCGTGAAGTATTATAGTGAAGGTATGATTGAACATGCCCAAAGGAATATGAAAATTAGAACAAATGTCTTTGACTGGTTGGTGCGAATGCATTCGATGATGGTATTTTCATAGCTATCGATAAAACGACAACAGTGACATGAAAATGAGCAGAACAACAAAAAAACAAGCATACCAATAGTATGAAATGATTTTAATATATAATTATATCAGCTCGACTCACCAATTTCATATAAGGTAATAATTTTGACCGGGAACCGAACGGAAGCGCTATATAATATAGAATTGATAAATATTAACATACGAACACGTTTAACCAATGGAGCATATTAGTTAGTAAAAATAATATATATATATATATATATATATATATATATATGGATACATGTATATACATATAACTCACACGTCCAGCCGGATCCAATATGGGCACATCACCGAAATAGGCACCGTCCAATCCAACATGGCCGGTGTGCTTGACATCACCCTGCGGTGATGATATCATGCTGCCGTTAATACACCTCTTCCCGGTGTATGTGTGACGTTTGAAGTCACACCGGAGTATAGTGCTACGTATTGACCTGGACGATTGCCTCGCTACACTTGGTGATAGCGACGCCACAGATGTTAGATATTTCTGATGAAGAACGCCAGCAGAAGCTTAATGTTGTGTTGTCATTTAAGTAAATATAATTTGTTTTAGTACCGCACCGTTAATTATATTAAAAATAAAATCCACAAAACTATTAGTTACTATCTTAGAAGTGGTAAGTAAATGAGACTTCAATTTGTCTCCGTGTTTGATATGAAATGGAAAACAATGGACTAAAATTCCTTATAAGGTCTGCAACGTTTTGATGAACTACAATAACGCGCACTATATTGTAGATTCAGTTTGGATTTCAATCATTAGTCTGAGACTTATATTTATAAGTATTTAACCGGAGCAAAATTTGGATAAATTGTTAATTCAAAAATCGGATGTTAAAATGTTAAACGAGTTAAAGAAAAATTAATCTTCATTATAATTAAAAATAATTATTAAAAAATAAAATTTGACAACATTCAGCTTCAAGAGAATACAGAGAGGCAGCAGTCCCAGAAAGTTGTTAGTAAAAAACGAAAACAATTAAAAGCTTGGTGATAGAAGTCCAATATACCTTTGGCCAAAGTATATTTTTTAGCACAGGCGTCACACACAAAATGTACAGGCAAAGCGGAATTATGAACACATAGAAATGAAAATTATGATAAATAATAATTATTGACATACAAATATATATTATATGTATATATAAATACTCACGTCCGGTGGTACAAACGGTTTTGTATGATTAGGATCGAACAGACCGCACGTACCGCCTGATTCGACACCGTACCATAATGATGAATTTGTCTGATTCCTGAAACGTTCAAACCATATGTGTAACAGTTAACAAGAAAAAGAATGAAGGGGGAATGTACTACTTTGCCTCCACGTTTTATATTATGTACACTCCAGTCTCTAGTTTGACTTAAATAGTCGTTACATAGTATAAAACAAAGTCGCTTTCCGCTGTCTGTCCCCTCATATGCTTATGTCTTTGAAACTACGGAACTGATTTTGATGTGAGTTTTTTTAATGGATATGAGGGGTCAACAGGGTGGTTTTTATCTATAATTCATGTATAATGTACTAAAGAAATTAATGATAATTTTCGAGTTTAATTGCGAACGCTGTACGCGCTGGCTGAACCCTAAGTGATAGATCAAAACAATGTATGTACTAAATACATTATTAGACACCTTTTTTTATGGGATAGGAGGCCAAACGAGCAGGCGTGTCACCTGATGTTAAGCAACCAACGCCGCCCATGGACACCAGCAACACATATAGTGTTACTGTTGCGTTGCCGACCTGTAAGGGATTGGGGAGAGGAAAGGATGGGGAAGGGGGGTGGGCCTCCGGGTACCTCTCTCACCGAACGAAACGCGGCATGAGCCACTTTAGGTCGGTCTTCTGAGAGGTAGTGGTATTTCACCGGTCGAGCCGGCCCATTCATGCAGCGAACTGTTTGGCTCTACCACTGTTTTTACACCTTCAAGAGGTCTACAAAAAGTCCGCAATGGCATAATATGTAGGGATACAACGCACAATTATAATATTTATTTCTTACCTTTTTGCGTAAAATAATGGCTTATTTAAGAAGCGATATCAAATATTAGAACATTAATTTTTATACAGTTAAGTATCTTAAATAAATTGTGTTTTTAATATAGATTAATATGGCCCTTTACAGCATCACTACATAGTATAAAACAAAGTCGCTTTCTCTGTCCCTATGTCCCTTTGTATGCTTAAATCTTTGAAACTACGCAACGGATTTTGATGCGGTTTTTTTAATAGTTAGAGGGTGTCAACGGGGTGGTTTTGATCTATAACTCATGAATAGTGTACTGAAAAAAAATGATAATTTTCAAGATTTAAAACTTTAATCGAAAACGCTGCCTGAACCCTAAGTGATAAATCAAAACAATGTACTACATTATTATACACCTTTAAAAGGTCTATAAAAAAGTCCGCGAGGGCATATGTCTATGTCTTAGGGATAACCCACAATGACCATTATTATTTTTTTACTTTTTACGAGAAATAATGGCTTATTTACGAAGCAATTTTAAACATTACAGGATTAATTTTCATCCAACTAAGTGTCTTAAATAGATTGTGCTTTTAATATAGATTAATATAGCCATTTACAGCATGTCATTTAAACTAATATTTACGAAGATATTACAGTATTAACATAGCGGTACATAGCAGTTGCGTTTGCGCGCCAAAACGCGTGCCGATAAATAGCACAAATTGAACTTTTTAAGATCCAAATATTACTAATTTATTTCTTTTGATGCGGAACGAAGTTCGCCGGGTCAACTAGTGTAATATAAACGAATATTTAGGAAGATATTACAGTATTAACATAGCGGAACATAGCAGTTGCGTCGCGCAGAGTAATACCGGCCAAGACGCATGGCGATAAATAGCACAAATTGACTTTCTATTATCCAAATTTTAACTCATTTATTATTTTTGACACGGGACAAAGTTCGCCGGCTATCTATCTGTATCTGTATTTATATCCTATAAATCAGTATAAATTAGCTTGCCAAACGTTGTACTCAATGTGTTCCATAAAAAGACGACCTAGCGGACTTAGTTTCGATTGAGAAGAAATAAAAATGGTTATTGTGGGTTATCCTTAAGATATACACCATCGCAGCCGATTTTGTAGACCTTTTAAAGATCTATAATAATGTAGTACATTGTTTGGATTTATCACTTGCCAGTGTTTGCAATCAAAGTGTTAAATGTCGAAAATTTTCCACTTTTTTACATTATACATTAACTATACACAAAACCAACCCCGTTAATACCCTCTATCTATTATAGAAAACCGCATCAAATTCAGTTGCGTAGTTTCAAAGATCTAAGCATATAAGCGGACAGACAGCGGATAGCGACTTTGTTTTATACTATGTAATGATAAATGTAAATAACTAACTATATATCATTCCTTGACCAAATGGAACGTGTTCTGGAGGAAGGTGATGTTAGGAGCCTCAAAAATCGTCATGAAAAGAGTTATGAAAGTCAAAGAAGCGAGTGAGTTGGGTGAAAATCGTGCCTTATGGCACTCCGTTCTATCTGCCTACCCCGCAAGGGATTTTGCGTGAAGTTATGTACGTATATATGTCTATGTATGTGCGATAGGAAGAAAACGAATTTCCCCATGGGGATATGATTATTTCAGGTTTTATTTCTTTCCTGCTGAACCCTAATAATTAAAAATAAATCAAATACCATGTGGGAATAATTAAAACAGTCTCAACAGTTTGACAGTTTGAGAGACATTACATTATAACAAACAAACCTTGCCTGTTATACAATTTAATATAAAAAAATCATGTGTCACGGTGTTTGTGAATTCCGAATCGTCTTGACCGATTCTCAAGAAATTTTCTGTGCATATTGGTTAGGGCTGAGAATTGGACAACATCTATTTTTCATCCCCCTAAATGTTAACGGAAGTCCAACAGCAACACCTATATTCTATTTGTTTATCACAAACTTTATTTTTTTTTGGCTACACAAGGTTTGTTGGGTCAGCTAGTAAGTATAAAACATTTGAGACTCACTCTTTGCCCAATACCGTGATGATCTGTCCCGATTTATATTCAAGATAGTTACTACGCCGTCCGTCTTCTGGCTTGGAGAAACTTGTTATTGTTTGTACCTGCCGAGGAAATAATAAAATATAAAACCTAAATAAAATCCCTTCCTAAAATTTTACACCAGTCAACCAGTGAAATACCAGGACTTCTCAGATGATCGACGTAAAGTGGATCATGCCGAGTTTCGTTCGGTGAAAGAGGTACCCGGAGGCCCACTCCCCATCCCCTCTTATCCTACTCCCTCCCACGGCAGATGGAGGGATGATGTACATGTTGCTAGTAGAATATATAATAGAATAGATATATATAAATCTGAAAGTTGATGGAGACAAGAGAAGATGAAGACCTAAGAAAACATGGATTAGTTACGTAAAATACAATCAGGTAGGGTATTGATGTGTAAGAAGCGAATGATAGAAAAGTGTGGCAAAAAAACCCGTTGTGCCGACCCCCGATGATGGTAAAGTGGCAGGAAAAACGGATAGTTATTTAAGAATACACAATGTGACGCCTAATATACAAAATGAACGGTGTTTTACCAAATTCAAAGGATAACAGACTCGTACAATTCCATAAGTTTTTTTTTTATGGATTAGGAGAGCAAACGAGCAGGCGTGCCACCTGATGGTAAGCAACCAACGCCGCCCATGGACACCAGCAACACATATAGTGTTACTGTTGCGTTGCCGACCTTTAAGGGATAGGGGATAGGAAAGGATGGGGAAGGGGGGTGGGCCTCCGGGTACCTCTCTCACCGAACGAAACGCGGCATGGGCCACTTTACGTCGGTCTTCTGAGAGGTCGTGGTATTTCACCGGTCGAGCCAGCCCATTCATGCAGCGAACTGCTTGGCTCTACCACTGTCTCAAAAATTAATCCTTCTAAGACCAAGGACATATGTGAGACAAATATAACGTGCCTGATGTGTGTAAATAGACTATTATAGAGATTTTTTCGGGAAATAGGAGCACACAGTCGGGTGGGCCATAGACATCTGCAACACAGGCTGGTCACATCTGAATGCTGGCCTTTAAATTAGGTATACACTCTCAAAGTACTTTATTTATTGAGTACAAAATTAAATAACATAATAAGGTATAATATATTATGCACTCACTTGTTCGGGACGAATGGTACGTAATTTCACCCCCAACTCTTTGAACTTCGGCCGGTTGTTGGGATCGTGCGACCAACATTGCAGCATGGTGTTGAAATATTCATCTGGACAGGCTTGTGGTCGCTCTAATCTCTGTAAACAATGATATTTAGATATCTCAAGATTAACTATTAACATCAGTTAAGCGAATATTAGTTGCTTGGTTATGAAACTAGATGGCACTGTGTGAACGCGCTAACCTCAGAAACTAATGGTCCGATTTCAAAAATTCTTTCAGTGTAGGATAGTCCATTTATCGAGGAAGGCTTTAAGTTAAATATCATCACGCTATGAACAATATGAGCGGAGCAATAATCTTTTAAGTGGCAAATGTATAAAATATTGGGGTACGAAGATAGTTGTCTGCTAGTAAGATATATTATAATACACACCTGGAAGTTGGGATCATCGATAGCTTCTAATATTTGTTGTCCAGAAAAACCTGCCCACGGTTGAAAGCCATATGTGAACATCTCCCAAAGACATACACCGAATGCCCATACATCGCTCGCTGATGTGAAACGCAAAAATAAAATGCATTCCGGTGCACACCTGAGGAAAAATAATACTTTACTGTTATATCCATAGTTATAAGAATAATAGACCGGTAATAGTCACCCAAACAACGAGACCAAATACGGGTTGTTGATGTATGCGCGACTTATCAATGTGTGCGTAAAAAGTGCTTCCAAGTGTCAACTTTTTCATAGTTATTGTTCATGTGTTGGATTGTATACATCCTGAGAATCGCTTACTCGCGGTTGCGCTGTCAGTGATGAATATTAGTGCATTTTTACTGACATGTGCCATCTACTACAGTCTATGATAAATCTATGGTTATATCATTCTAATATGTCTCTACTCTATAAGGTATGTATCATTCATGTATAATGTAGTAAAAGAACAAGCGCTAATTTTGGAAATGTTGCACTTTAATTGTAAACTTTCTAAAATTTAAATTTGATGCGGAACAAAGTTCGCCGGGTCAGCTAGTTACGATATATATAAATAAATAAATGGCGATATATGTTATTATTTTAAATTTTAAAGTGGTCGAGTGGTCCAGTGGTCGAGCAC
Organism: Euproctis similis; assembly: GCA_905147225.2. Classification (NCBI taxonomy): domain Eukaryota; kingdom Metazoa; phylum Arthropoda; class Insecta; order Lepidoptera; family Erebidae; genus Euproctis; species Euproctis similis. The sequence goes on from LR990107.1 coordinate 10,928,959, forward strand.
CCAGTTTCTAAATCAAGAAATTGCGGGTTCGAATCCTGGCTCACACCAATGTATTTTCGAAATTAATTTCGAAAGTTATGTGAGATACATACAGATGACTGAAGACTATGTGCTCGCTATGGCAATAGGTTCGTCACCTATTCCATTTGGGACTTTGGGACGTAAACATAACGGCGAATCGACGTTTAACAGCCACTGCCTACACCTTCAGGTAGAAAAAGGAATGAAGTTATTTTAAGTTATTGGTGACTTACCACGCGACAGGTAGTTTCAGGTTGACATTATAATTGGTCTGATAATAATCTTTGCCCACGCCCAGAGCTCGTGATAAACCAAAATCGGAAATCTTCACTCTATCTTTGCTAAATACTAAAATGTTCCTAGCCGCCAGGTCCCTGTAAATAGATTTTTTTAATTGCATCATTATATGTTAAGTTCTAAAAGTGGTGGAGTCAAGCAGTTCGCTGCATGAATGGGTCGGCTCAAACGCGTTTAGTTCTGTGAGCGAAGTACCCAGAGGCCCACCTCTCTTCCCATCCTACAACCCTTAAAGGTCGGCAACGCAACTGTAACACTATATGTGTTTCAGGTGTCCATGGGCGGCGCTGGTCACTTACCATCACGTGAGACGACTGCTCGTTTGCCCTCCTAACCCATAAAAATAGCACAATGCTAAAAAAAAAAATGGGTGCGTGTACTTATGTACGCCCGTGAGAAGTTATACTTCTTTGGCATCATTAAAATATATATATATATATATATATATATATATAATTATTAAAAACAAAATTTAGAGAATAATAAATATATAAGACATTATTTTGTAAATATTAAATAACCAATAATAAGTATTTAACATTAATAATTTAATAATATTATGTGTTAATTATATTAAATAAAAGTATTTTAATTTATATCAATAAATAATACATACGGATAGTTAACCTCAATTATATTGGAGCACTTGAAAAAGTATATAAGCACAATTTTTTTCACTAATATTCACAAATAGTAAGTAATATCAATCAAAATATTCAATTTAAATCACTACTGAATATAATTTATTAGCACATAAATATATAATTCGCACTTGTATGAAACTAAAACTTCATACTGTTAATTTTGTGTCACAGATGCGCGCGCATCTTAAAATTTCACTCTCATAATTTTTTCATAACGCGCCTAAAGAAGTATAACTTCAATTATTATATTTTAAAACTACACTTTTTGTAGCCTCGATATATTAGCGGTTGTCATGGAAGATTCTGGATTCGAATTCAAAGATGTGTTACTAGTGATATTTCCAAAGTTACTTGTGAAGAATATTATAAGAAACACATTCTGCTCGATTTTGGAGGCAGCCACAGGATTCCATGACAGTAATTTCATTTCCATTTCAAATTAATTTGGAAATGTCTTTGGAATTAGTATGTGTCTTACGTCTTAGCCGTTAGAGGCGGAGGTACAATAACATAATCATATACCTACATGAACATAACTTCACGCCTTTTGTTACCCGAATGTGTATGCAGCGGCTGTTAAGCTTCGTCTCACCGTTATGTTCACGTCCCAAATGGAATAGGTGGCGCACCTATTGCCATATTGGGCACAAAGTTTTCAGTCATCGATATTTATCACACTTAACTTCCGAAAACAATTTCGGAAAGACATTGGTGTGAGCCAGTGTCAGGATTCGAACATTCGAACCACCGAGACTAGCAAAGGAGGTACATAATAAATAAAAACGCTTAATGTACTTCTACGCAGGCGTGTCGATATATATTTATTAACAAATTGTTAATATTAAACAATGTCGGTGATCCTTCTGAATCAAGAAGTCGTGTGTTCGAGTTCGGGTCCACACCAATGACGTTTCGAAATTATTTTGGGATATTCTGTGAGACAGATATTAAGTACTGAAAACTTTGTGCCTGGTGTAATGGCAATAGGTTCCCCACCTATTTCCATTTGGGACGTAAACATAACGGCGAGCCAATGCTTAACAGCCGCTGCCTACACCTTCGTTTAGAAAAAGGCGTGAAGTTATGCTATATTAAGTTATTAATATGAATCACTAGCTGATTCTACGGGCTTTGTTTTGTAAAACAATTTAGATTTCATTGATGATTGATTTTATTTCTGCATACTCGATTAAATGTATGGCGTGAAGTTGTTCTATATTATTATATCATAAAAATATTATATGACATACCTATGTATCAGTCTTTTGTTTTCCAGATATATCATACCATCACAGATTTGCTCTGCAAAATCGCAAAGGTTTGGCACAAGGAAGTTGGGCCGGATCGGCACTTCGCGTAGGCATTCTAGCAGCGACCGCAGTGGCGCCAGTTCGGTTACCTAAATACGACAACAAATAGTTTGGATTAGATTATGAAGATAATAGTCTGAGAAGTATGGGAAATAGTGTAATTTTGGAATTTGTGGTGTGAATGAAAATAGAGAAAGAAATGCTAAAAAGAAAGAAAGATGGACGAAATAAGACTGACTAAGTGAATGTGAAAGGGTGGACGGTAAAGGTGAACCTATCAATGATTTGTTGGTTAGAGGCCAGGTCAACAGTGGCCACAACTGACGAGCATGTATGAAAGCGATAATGAGAGTGGAGGAAGCAAGAAATGTATGTCAGGATCGTAGCAAGTGGAAAGAAGTAGTCTCTGCCTAACCCCATGGCTCTTGGACTACGTTATTTTACAAACTGAGGTGAAATACTATGGACTGTGATATATCAAGCATATAGAAATTTTTATTTTGAATACAAATACAATATATCATGTTATCAAAGACAAATGGTAAAGAATTAAAGAATATATATGCCATTTGCTTTTTGAATCCATAAAGACATAGAGTGAGAACCCGAGACCGCCAGACCAGACACAGGTAAGAACGATGGCCTATGGGGTATGGGATACCAAAGGTGGGACAAAACATCTACTTTGGTTATTTTATTAATAAGGTTGAGCCTTTGATATTATTACCTTCAGAATATAATTATAAACTACGGTTTTAATTGCCAGACACTTAGCATGGTCTGCAACCCCTTGCCAGACAACCTTAATGTTCATGAAAATATAGATGACATACTTACTAATTAATTTCGTAAAGCCAATCGAAATCAGACCGCTGTATCTATCTATACCACTGTGTATATTTTTAGAAAAATAAATAATTTCGTAAGCGTACTTTTTAAATTATTAAAAACGGACATTCTATTCTAACAGCATTACCATATTAAATATCAATCATTACATAAAATGCTTTGTTCTGCATATTTCATTGACTGATCAACGCACAGCCTAGACTGCGGATCATTGACACCGGAACCTTGGAAGGTTAACACCTTCCAATGTAGAAATTCAACCAACAATGGATTTTCGAAATTCTACCTCAAGGAATGCAATAATGGGAATGAGAAAAAGTGATTATTTGGTCATATCGTCTCCAATTTCTTTACATGTTGTGTGTAATTTGGCCCTAAGCTATTGATTAAAACATTATCCTATATTCGTTATCAAGATATGTATAAGGCGTTACGAATTTCGCGGGATCTGATAGTTAATTATTTAATAAACTAGCTGACTCGGCGAACTTTGTTCCGCATCAAACATAATAAATGAGTAAAATTTGGATTTTTTTCACACGCGTTTTGGCGCGTAACGCGACTGCTGTGTCCCGTTAATACTGTAATATCTTCGTAAATATCGTGTAAATTATATACCTTAACGGGCCATATTGATCTATATTAAAAGCACAATTTATTTAAGATACTTAACTGGATAAAAATTAATGTTCTAATATTTGAAATCGCTTCGTAAATAAGCCATTATTTTACGTAAAAAATAAAAATATAAAAATGGTCATTGTGGGTTATCCCTCAGAGATAGACATATGCCCTCGCGGCCTTTTTTGTAGACCTTTTAAAGGGGTATATTAATGTAGTACATTGTTTTGATTTATCACTTAGGGTTTAGGCAGCGTTTGTGATTAAAGTTCTAAATCTTGAAAATTATCACTTTTTTCACTACACTATACATGAATTATAGATCAAAACCACCCCGTTGACACCCTCTAATTATTAAAAAAACCGCATCAAAATCCGTTTTTAAAGATATCCGCATACAAGGGGACAGACAGCGGAAAGTGACTTTGTTTTATACTATGTAATGATAATGATAGTTACAAGATTGAGTCTCAACATACCAACATGAGTGCATCCGAATGCAAGACCACACCATACAAACGGACTATATTTGGATGCTCAATGCTGTGCATTACTGCAGCTTCCTTCAGGAACTCTGTGGAATTTGCAGTCATACGCTCTTGTCCTAGACACTTGATCGCCACTTGCAGCTGTAATATATACATTAACATAATAGTATATATAAATAATATTTTGGACACAATTTACACAGCTCCTTCATACACACATAGCAAAACATACAGACGCCCTACCAATATTTATGCTATCACAAAGACAGAAAACAATTCACAGAAATGTTGAAACATAATATCTGTGTTAATAATAATTCATATTCATTATCTAAGTTCTGGTGAAGAGTTCTTTTTACTTAACACAATACAAGTCTGGGTAGAAAAGCCATTTCATTGCATTACTCTCAAGTTTCTTTTAACTGTAATTTATTATATGTTGTCTATACTAATACATATTATATTAAGTTGAAGATTCCATTTTTTTGACTGACACTACTGATCCGGTTTGAAAAAATTTTTGTTAGATAGTTCATTTATCTGCGAAGGCTATAGGCAATATATCTTTACGGTAAGCATAATAGGAAGTAGAACAGTGGTCTAATTAGTGATACAGATATATATTATCCCAATACAAAGCCTATTTCTTTATAAAAAGGGTATATACGTATAGTGAAAATATTTAAGGTGTTCAAGCTATAAATATCTTTGTGACTAGCTATCCTACTACTAGCTTTGTGATTACTATAACTACACGGCTTTACTTTACACTTTACACTAGCACAACTCGAAGGTGTAGGCAGCTGCCGTTAAGCCTTGATTCGACGTTACCGTTTACGTCCCAAAAGGTGACCCATTAAGGTGGCGAACCTATTGTCATACACCAGACACAATGCTGTCGATATCTTTTACATATAATTTCTGAAAAGTCATTGGTGTGAGCCTGTATGAGAATGCTCGACATCTTGATTATGAAGCGCGGTGCTCGACCACTGGACCACCGAGACATACTTAACAGTAACCAGTTGATAGTAAATTTGAACAAATAAATATAAAGTTTCTTACTCTTTGATTCCCTGTAGTCCATGTTCCTTGCTGCACCACACCAAACTGACCCTTCCCGAGCTCCTTATTTATTGTTATGTCTTCAGTACATATTATGTGTTTTGTAGGTACTTTAACATTATTATCATGGAACGGATGAAATTCCATGGACATAGGCCCATGTCCAAGGGAACACTGTGAACAGAAATAATATTTATAACTCCCTGCCTGATCCATATACCATGACCTCAAAGAATATGAGCCATATGTCGCGTTTCGTTCGAGAGGTATCTGGTGGCCCAAGTTCATATATCACTCCCTTAAAGGCTGGCAACGCAACTGTAATACTATATGTGTTGCAGGTGTCCATGGGCGGCGATGGTTGCTTACTCTGCTGGGTGGTTGTTTACTCCCTACTCCATAATGGAAAAATACTAACATCTTGCTTTTTATGTGAACTCAGTAGCTTCCTTAACTTGTATATATATGGATTTGGAAAGTATTTAGAGAATATCTTCTTGTAACGCCTCTGCTCCGGCTTAGATAGACCGATCTGTTCCAAATCTTCTGTCACAACAAATTTCAATTGTGTGATATTTGTAATTTTTAATACATCTCTGTAACAATGGTGTTACAACATAATTATAACAATATACATTTTATTTTATTAGATCAAGTGGTAAAATCATAATACAATATATATATATATATATGTATAAATAAAATACAGCAGCATATGAAGCATACAACCAAGATAGCAGGAAATATCTTGGTGAACAATTATACAGCACAAATGTTTTTTTTTTAATTCTCAAACTTTTAAGAATGAGTGAATCATTACATAGTATAAAATAAAGTCACTCTCCGCTCTCTGTGCACTGATATGCTTATATCTTTGAAACTACCCAATGGATTTTGATGCGGTTTTGTTAAATAGATAGAGGGTCTCAACGGGGTGGTTTGTATTTATATTTCATGTATGATATAGTAAAGAAAAAGTGATAAATCTAAAATTTACTCATTTATTACTTTGATGCAGAACAAAGTTTGCCGGGTCAACTAGTATATTATAATCTTCATTTTAAACCCTATTCTACAAGCAGCAGCACATAAATATATATATTAGAATAGCATAAGAAACTATCTGTACCCAATTTTGTGAACTAAATGTTAACATAAGCGTTTTAGTAGTTATCTTTTCTATATATTGCTAAGCAAAGTAAAGATTTCGCAAGTGCCCTTAAAATATAACAGAAGCTCTCTGAAAAGTATAATAAAAGAGCAAATGATCCTATGTTAGATAATCTTTTATCAGTACTCTATCTAACAACTCATAATTCGTGAACTTCAAAACTAATAAAAATATTTATACCAATACATTAGTCCTAGGATTTTTTTGTTATCTTTAAATAACTTTATGTCTTTAAGTGTTTGTTTTTAATATTGAAATAACTGCTTTCTACTAAATTCATATGTATATATATTTAAACATATATATATTTATATATGATAGGTATATACACCAAAACATTTTTTAAATATTTTATCTTTCTGTTTGTTAATTTTGGCTAATCTCAGCAATGGCTGGACCAAATTTGACGAGACTTTTGTGGGCAGGCAGCTGGTATAGTAAAAATTAACTTAGGCTTATTAGAAAAACAAAAAAAAATATTTTTGACTGGGTCAACAAGTAAATAATGCGACAGTAAAAATCATGATTTTTTTATGCCATGTTGCTAATGTGTTGAGCAATGTTTCCAGAGATTTGTAAACTGAAGATTTTCAGCTCGAGAGGATCAATATAAAAATATAAAGGTTTGATCCTTAAAACTTATAACAAAAAGAGTATTAAATAGTACTATATTTTAAAATGACATTTATAGCCCAGTCACTTGAATTAATTAGAATCATATCGAGATACGTTGTTTCCGTATTGTACATAAAAAATGCACAAGCCTCATTAAAAAAATCGCGTGGCAAAAAGATGGTTTAGCAAACTAGTAAGCAGAGAGATATTCCACAAAAACAATCACCTAATAATACTAAGCTCAAACTTAAGGTTACGCAAAGCAAAGCCTGAGAAACGTTAATTTACCTAAACAAATCAGCATACTGCTGGAGTTCAGCTTCATCCAAAAAATCGTTTAAAGTTTGACGATGTTTACCCATATTTTCTGAAATAAAATCAACACTGGTAAGACTTTGAAAGATACAATTATGAATGAAAGATAAAACTAAAAAACAATTTACTTACCCATGAGAAGTTTGAAAGTAGTTTGTCAATTTATTAAACATACGCTTCCTCTGTATAAATATAAATAAACACAGCACAGGTGGGTCCGTTATGTAGGTACCTATCTATAGTTACCTACTTCCTAGCTATTTAAGGTAGTACCAACCTACAGATTCACAGTGCGGGGCTATTACTTATCTATCAATAAGAGCGTCACTATATTGCGATCTGTACGATTTTGGACGAACTATTCGATTTTGGACGAGCACTAAATCGCGCCGATCGTGTAGCAATCAATGGAAACTGACAATTTAAATTAACGTAATACTGTGCAGCCTCAAATAAACAAATTGCCCGATTTTTTTCGGAATCCCTTGAATTATCAATAAGTGTATTAGTTACACTGAGTCACTAATTCAGTGTAATTAATACCTATAAATTATTAATTTCTTACTGCCCATCCTTTTTAATAAACATCTCTAAAAATAAAAATTACATCTTTTAACGAATTTTATCCATAGGAAACCCCTTTATAAAGTTTGCACCAATGTGAATCTATTCAGTTCTTTCGTTTTTGGCAAAAAACCGAACACAATTTATAAAGGCGATTTAATATGAATCTCAATCTCATAAAATGTAGTTTATATAATTTAGGTTTAGACCGTTTTTTTCGTAAAATTGTGGAAGTCGTTTGATAGAAAATAGTGTGAACAGTGCTACTCGTTATTATTTTTAAACATTCTAATTGTAATGCGTATCAGTCGCAGAAATACGATATTGTTTTGTGGTAACTATCTTTATTTTATCAGAAAGGATGCATCTTATATTTCATTAAAAAAATAAAATACTCAGACTTATTTAATATAAAACATTAGATAGATACCCAAAAACAAAAATAAAATTTTATGTAATTTTCAGGTTTTCCTATAAAACCTGGCACATGCACAATCCATACTTCCGTACATGCATAATCTTCAGAGTTTTCAATATATAAACATTCATAAACACTTTAAGTAATTTAGTGGAAATTAAACAATTGTACGTTTCGCAATATGTACTTCTAAATTATTAAATTTACTTATTATATACTATCTTTCTTTTTCGGATAATCCTATTATCCGTCTTTAGTGTATTTAAGTTAGGTAAATGTGGAAGTTCTGTGAAAATCTTTCTTATTGCAATATTACGCAAAACAAGTAGTCTTACTAATTTTAAAATTATTTTAAGTCTTTGAAAAGTTAGATACACAATTATGAAATTATAAATAGGGCTCTCTCTAAAAGACGTGGCTTTCAAGGTGATGAAATAAAATATTAAAAAAAATGAATAGGTATGGCGTAGAGCTGTAGGTATATTACGAAATGCAGTTGGAGTTTGATAAACTTGTCAATTCCGAATTTTAGTTTAAAAAGACATGTACGTAGGATAGAACTTTTCCAATCGATTTAACGACATATTTGAGTCAAAGTCACAGTGAAATGTGAACTTTTAGCAATGTAGGTATACGTTCTTGACAATAATAATAATATTTCAAAATAAGTTAGGTATTTCGTCTTATCACTTTACTTCGTTTATTAGTTTATTTTTAATACAGATATGTTGTTTATATACTATTAAATATTTATTATTTTGATATAAATGTCGCGTGTTTTATTTTTAATGCAGTTTTGTCAAGACTGGTTCTATCAGATGGGCAGTGTCCCAGGTTTTATTTCCAATTTATTTTATGTTAATTTTGTAATTCAATCTGTTATTGATTATAAAATAGATTCGATTATAAAAATGTTTCATATGTTTAAAAATATTAGATAAGTTTAGTACTTAGGTCTGACAATGTTTTGTGTAATGGTTTTACAAGTGTAATGGACTTTAAGTCATAGAATCTAATTGAAGAAGGAAAAAAGAAGATTGGACAACACCTTAATGCACCAGTACTATGGTGAGTTTTATTTATATATTCATTATTTACTGATAGTGTGTGCTTCTTTATGTAACATTAAATATAAAAAGTGATCACGCATGGACACACTTATTAATAACATTCTTGTCATACAGCATACCTCCAAATTTGATATATTTCCTCAATCTTATTTTTTATCTGTTCTGCTAATTACAATTATTTAAAATTTGGATACTGAGGGCTAAAATTTAACACAAATGCTACTTTGAATTCATATTCTGTCAATGGTAAATTCTTAAGCTGTATATCTTAATTTGACTGTCTCGGTTGCCAGTTGTTGCCAGTGCTGAGCTGCCACGATAGAGTCATACATCCACTTAAGTTTGTTGCCATATTTATATACATATATATCTTTAAATTAAAATTAAATTTATATATGAATGTTAGTATGATGTATGCTTGTGCCTGTTGTAAGAACAATATGTCTAGAGACCTATCGATGGGATCTGACATTTTCTTTGCCAAATTTGAGGAAATATATTATATCTATTGTTGAATTTGTATTTCTATAGAGAAACTTTATTGTTATGTTAATATTTAGTCATGACTATATTACCTGCCATTATACTTTTATGCAAATATATGTTCGTTTATATTTCTAGCCAGTAAAAAGTCAAATAATTATCTGACATAAAGAATCTTAATATGTCTACAAAAGATCAAGGATGCATATGTTTGGTAATTCAATTGAACAATTCATAATGTAAATTTTCCTATAATCTGCTTCTAATAATAATAATTTGGTAACATTAACATTGTTCTTTTAAAACTTGCTTCGCAAATAAGTATTTTTAAAATACAGTTTAGTGTATTAGTTGCCATGTTGGATTTTCCATAATTAATAACATAACTTGGTAAATGAATATTGAAAAAAACCATAAATTCCATATTGAAACTATCAATTACATTTATAAATTCATTTGATTTAAAAAAAAAGCCTGTGTTGCTATTGGTCTTTGAATCTTCAATATATTGTTATTGCAATATTTTGAACATAATTCCACACTGCTATTTAATTTCAACTATGACTTATGCTATACTTATAATATCTTAAGGCCTATACTCACACACACAACACCACTTATATAATCTGCAATCAGATGAGTATAGAACTGGTTCACCTGTACTAAGCAGTTGCTACCGATTGGTTAATATTCTACTACTTGCCCTGTCAGCTACTTACCTTATAACTATATAATATTAAAAAAAGGTAACCAAAACAAAAGTTTTGTCTGTATGTATCACTTAAAACCTGCTGCTACTTAAATATTATTCTTTGCTTTTTGTTGTGTAGTAGTCTCATTTAAAATGAAGACACTATTATACTTATAGACAATAATATATCTTGGACCTTATTCACACAACACCCTCAAATACCAAATCAAGCAACTAAATGCTTGTGTAATGGTAACTAGACTAGAAATAAATATTTTGTTTTGCAAATATATACTTATAATATATAGAAAAATACCCACATTTTATACAAAAATTCATGCTTGTCATAAATATTTATACTCGGGTGGGGATCAAATCCACCAACCTGGATTCCGCAGTTGGTGGTTTTACCACTGTACCATGAGGCCTCTCATAAATGTATTACATACACACATAACTTCACGCCAAGTGCCTTCCGGGGTCGGCATATATATATATATAACTATAATAATGATATAAATATATATAGCATATAACGCACGATTGTTACATGTCTCACTTGCTTCTTTGACTTTCAAAACTCTTGTCATACACACTCGTCTATTTTTAAGGCCCCTGACATCACTTTCCTCAAAGACACTTTCTATTTGGTCATGGAATTGATTACTTATGGAAAAATCGGGCGTCTCATAACATAACTTCACGCCATTGTTACCCGAGGTGTGGGCAGCGGCTGTTAAGCCTCGTCTCGCCGATATGTTTACGTCCCAAATGGAATAGGTGGCGAACCTATTGCCATACCGGGCACAAAGTTTGTCAGTCATCGATATTTATCACACGTAACTTCCGAAAATTTCGAAAAGTCATTGGTGTGTGCCAGGATTTGAACCCACTACTTCTTGAATCAGAAGCGGGGGTGCTAGCCACTGCGCCACCGAGACCTATTATCGGCCGTCTTCATAACTTTTTAACGGTTTTTTAAATGGAAATAATGTAAGTGGGGCGTTGGGCAGATTTCTGGGCGCAAAAGATATTAGCAGAATAGTAAGCCCAGCTAGCAATCCACAATGCAATACTGATCCTAACGCTAACTTATGGAAGCGAGAGCTGGGTATGGCAGAGCGTGCATGAAAGTAGGATAAACGCGGTCGAAATGAGGGCATTGCGCAAAATCTGCGGAGTGACCCTCGCTGCCCGCGTGGAAAACAAGGTTATAAGGTAGGAAGTCGGATTGAAAGAGAGTGTCAGTGTAAAAGTAAAAAAGGGCACGCTCCGATGGTTCGGACATGTAGAAAGGATGGTTGATGCAAGATTGACTAAGCAGATATACAATGCAAAAGCGGATTGATATAGGAGTCGAGGACGGCCTAGACACACATTCCATGACCAAATAGAATGTGTTCTGGAGGAAGGTGATGTGACGAGCCTCAAAAATCGACGCGCGTGCATGAAAAGAGTTATGAAAGTCAACGAAGCGAATGAGGTGTGCAAGAATCGTGCCTTATGGCGCTCCGTTCTCTCTGCCTACCCCGAAAGGGATTTGGCGTGAAGTTATGCATGTATGCAAATAATAATTACTCAATCATTGGTAACTTTGGTTGTAATTTTGATGAAATACTCTGTTGATCATCACGAAAGTTTCTACACTCATATTATCACCATACCACAGGGAATAGAATTAATGATCGTACTTGTAAGTCCCGAGTTCCGGTGGGTGTTTGGGTATTTAATTAACTAAACGTTTTTTTTTATATATTTTTTTTACCAATTCGTCTAAAGAGGCTCACCCTATGTTAAGGGTTCACATATAGTGTATTTCTCCATATTATAAGGTTTCTAACATTATTACAACAGCTTACGTAAAACTAACAATCTCTAGTTGGACTCCCCTACACCCAACACGCGAATATGTTCATGTGATTTGAACTATGAGATTTCTATTTAGTTTGGCATTTAAGCACCCGACAAACTATAAAAGGTTAAGGTTTTCGAAACAGATTATGTAAGGGCTTACATAAATAAAATATATTTTGAAAATGTATTACTAAGACATGAAAACCTTGTGTCTTATCCACTCTATTTTTGATAATATATATATTATGTATGTGTAAAATGTAAATAAAAAGCAACACGATCGCATAACGGCTTAACCATTATTGATTGCCCTTCCCATAGAGATTACGTAATACTGTAAAGATGGGAAGTTAAAGTGCATTTCTATGTAATGTTAACCGACACTAGGTAACCGACACATTTACACACTTTACAATAAAGAGCAATATCTAACATATTATTGTTGACCAGTTTTTTTATACCTCAAACTTGCAGTTAACGAAGTAAAATTAAATAGATAAAATAACTTGTGATTATTTACATTATTTAATTGCGAAAAGAACCACCTACCCATGCTTGCATAGCATTGCACCTTCATTAAATTCTATTACATTTTCCAATTTATCAAGATTGAATGAAATCCGACTGATTAAAAGAGTCTACTCTGTCAAGAAAGTACCGGGAAAAGATCAATAATACACAAAATGTCTGTTATTCATCCAAATTTATTTTATCACCTTCAAAGTATGCTCCTTTAGAAACGATACACTTGCGCCAACGAATAATCCATTCATCAAAACATTTTTTAAACGCTGCTTCCGGATTTGAGTTCAGTTCTCGCCGCGAATTCTCCTTTATGTCTTCTATCGGTTGAATAAAGGGGTGCCACAAAGGGGTAATTTGAGTTTAGGAAAAATAAAAAAGTCATCAGGAGCCATATCTGGTGAATATGGTGGTTGCTGAATGGTATTTGTTGAGTGTTTGGTCAAAAATTCGTTCACAATGATAGCCTTATGCGAAGGCGCATTGTCGTGGTGCAATTCCAAGAATTTTCTTTCCACAAATCTGGCCTTTTTCGTCGAATTTGCTCTCTTAAACGCCGCATAACGCTCAAATAATATTCTTTATTCACTGTTAGACCTTCCGGTAAGAATTCAGAGTGCACAACACCGCAATAGTCAAAGAAAACAGTCAACATGACTTTGACTTTTGATCGACTTTGGCGTGGTTTTTTTGGTTTCGGTTCAGTTGGAAGGCGCCACTCCGAAGCTTGTTGACTAGTTTGCATGTCAAACTTGTAAACCCACGTCTCGTCACCAGTAACAATGCGTTTCATGAATGTTGGGTCGGAAGTGACTCGTTCTAGCATGTCCTGAGCGACTTTCATGCGAATGAGTTTTTGGAGAAAATTCAGATCTTTTGGGACTAGCCGAGCAGCAACATGTTTCATACCCAAATGATTAGTTAAAATGGTACGGATCGACTCGTGAGATACAGAAAGTTCGGCGGCTATCTCTCTCAGAGTTGAATGGGGATTTTCAGTCACGATTTCCTTCACTTTTGCGATGTTAACTTCAGTTGCAGACGTTGACGGCCTACCAGAGCGAGGCAAATCTGCCATCACATCTCGACCGCTTTTGAACGCTTTGAACCACTCATAAGCACGAGTTTTTGATAAAGTCGATTCACCGTAAGCCTTCTGTAACATTTTCAGTGACACCGAACACGAAATTCCATTGGCGATGCAAAATTTAAGACAAACTCTTTGTTCGATATTTTTGTCCATTATGAAATTCGCAATACACACTATATATGATATTACTAAAACCAGCACTGTATTTACTATAAATAACAGATGCAACTCAAACTCCGCGCCAAAATGGAAAACAGTTGTGCCAATCTAACAACAAAAAAAACAAAAATTTTAATAAAACAACCATAAGCAACTCACGATACTTTTTTGACTGAATGTATACCAAGGAAATGTGAGTGGCAGGGTCGGGATAGGCAGTCCAAGACGGGGGCAACCACGACCAAATAAATGGTCTCTTTCAAAAAGGCAAAATGCGAAAGTAGAAGGCAAAATGCGAAGTACCCGATACAGACGTGAATGCATGATGAGATGTATGACTGCGGATGAAGGGAAAGAAGTGTGTCAGGAGCGTAGCTCGTGAAAAGCCAAAGTCTCTGCCTACCCGTATGGGATACCGTTGACTGCGAAGTTTCTTTCACCATAACCTGAATTTAGTCATTGACAACCACTATATTTGCGCCCATTTTAATTATGTACTAGACTTATTTTTTTTACGAGAACAACGGAATAATTTTGCTTACAAATTAATATGTAAATGAACATATGTACTAATATTAAGTTTGCATTATCCGTTTAAATCTGCTGGCTGTGGAGAGGTTACGGCCAAGTCCATATAGGCAACCATCTGTTTTTCAATTTTCCTTTTATTATATTATTATTTTATCTTATTTTTCCTGAAAGTAAGCGATAGCGTCCTTGGTAGTTAAGCAGACATATTATTGATGTGAAGACAGAGATGGGGAGATTCAAATCACCGGTTAATGAATTTAAAAAAATAAACATTATCTATTTAAATTCGACCACCAGAAGTACTAGGTTGCGTGTTTTAGATGGAATCCTGCTGAAAATTCTTTAATATCACATTATTGTTAAGACCAGTTGTTGCCAGCAAATATTAACGCGTGACCTTTTTACAAAGGTATCAGATTTTAATGACACAATTATTTATTCTTTCAAGTATATTCGGAGATTTCCGAATTTACCAAAGAAGAGACAGATATTCCCAATTATGCTAGTTTATGTTCTACCTACCTGCTGGATAGGCAGATATACCTCTTTTCGATACTTTCAACTGTAAGTACTATTAAGTAAGTGTTGACTAAAACTTTATAGCAATATTATATTTACTTGTATTTCTTCTTTTCGGTCCTCTACTTTTGTAAGTGTTCTTAAGTTCGGACAATACATACATTACATACCATGAATATACTACTCTGTGTAAAAAGTATCGGGAATATGTCAATAAAGAGACCCCCGTAAAAGAGGTCGTTCTAATTTTTTTACTGCATGTTGGTAGCACTGTACTGATTTAGCGCGCAAAATTTGAACGGGATCTGTCATTTAATTTGTTTTAAACTAAACTTTTTGTTGGTCATAGATTTGAGTCCTCGGCAATTTTTACAATGGAAAATATTGTTGAACAAAGAGTGTGCCTTAAATTTTGTGTTTCGAATGATATTTCATGTGGTGAATCACTAAAAATGTTGCAAAATACCTACGGCGAATCATATATATCGAAAACAAGGGCTTATGAATGGTATAAGGCTTTTAAAGAAGGCCGAGAAGTAGTAGTAGACTTGCCTCGTTCTGGTAGACCTTCAACCGCTACGACCAAAGAAAACATCGACAGAATCAAGAAGCTAGTGCTCGAAAATCGACGTATGAGTCTGAGAGAGTTGGCTAGTGAGGTGAACATATCTTTTAAGTCCGTCCACAATATTCTCATTGACATTTTAGGCATGAAACGCGTCGCCGCTCGACTAGTTTCAAAAGAGCTCAATTTTGTTCAAAAAGGGCAGCGAAAGCATGTCGCTGAAGACATGGTTTCCCGAGCTTCTATGGATCCGACCTTTATGAAACGTATAATAACTGGCGACGAGACATGGGTTTATGAGTATGACATGCAAACAAGCCTACAGTCTTCAGAATGGCGTCTCGAAAACGAGCCGAAACCCAAAAAACCGCGGCAAAGTCGCACCAAAATCAAGGTGATACTGACAGTTTTTTTGACTACCGTGGTGTGGTTCACTCCGAATTCCTTCCAGAGGGAGAAACAGTGAATAAAGAATATTATTTAGGCGTCATGAAGCGTTTGCGTGAGAGTATCCGCCGAAAACGTCCAGATTTGTGGCGACACAACTCATGGATGCTGCACTATGATAATGCACCATCACCAACAGCCATTATAGTGAAAGAGTTTTTAGCGAAAAATTCAACAAACGTTCTCGACCAAGCACCCTATTCACCTGATATGGCTCCGTCTGACTTTTTTTTATTTCCCAAGTTAAAATTACCACTTCGAGGAAAACGTTTTGAGTCAATAGAAGCCATAAAAGAAAATTCGCTGAATGAGCTAAAGGCCATACCGCAAATAGCCTATGAAAAATGTATGGAAGACTGGGTGAAGCGGTGGAGATGTTGTATTGCAAGCGATTGGGCCTACTTTGAAGGCGATAAAATAAATTTAGATGAATAATTTGTATTTTTATTTGTTTTATTGACAAATTCCCGATACTTAGTACACAGAAGGTATTATATCTCACACGCTACGCGGTTCAGTATATTTGTAAGTTCAAGTATATATACAGGACTAGCTGACCCGGCGCATCAAAAGTAATAACTGCTGCCCCGTATACAATATCTTCGACAAATTTGAAGTCGATAGCAGCTATAGGTTAAAAATGGGAATTTTCCATTGTTAACACCCCCGCAACCCCCCTTGTGGGTGGAATTTCGTAAAATCCGTTCTTAGCTGACCTCTACTCGGCGAAAGGAATAATCCTACCAAATTTCAAGTCGCTACGCCTTATGGTTCCAGAAATATCGTGATGAGTCAATATATAGGTGGAAATCTCTTATATATATATATAGATTAATTAATAAATTTTCTGATGTGTGAATAAATAAAACGAAAAGCTCAGAATTTTATTGCAATAGTTAATAGCGATTTTGAAACGTCCGGAACACCGGTGGAGTGTGCACGAAAGCCCTCCAAGCAATCTTAGCATTCTCCAAGCATTTGTAGCACGCGACGGTATAAGCTTGATTACCTGCAATCCTGATATCACTTCTAAGAAATTCATATACCTAATACAAATTATTTGTGGTTAAGCAGGTTTTTATCAAAAGTTTCTTTTTTTTTTCAAATATACATACAATAATAATTTTCTACATTTTGTGTGAGAAATTTCAATTTTGGTATGAGTTTGCACAGCTGTGCACGCAGAAATTGGAAATTTTTACAGTGTGGGAGCTCTGAATGTCATATTTCAGAAAAGTAGTTACTAGTAGGTACTTGCCTCAGTTATAAATATTAATAAAAAAGGAACGCAGTTGCTCGCCACACGAATTGCTAGGAACTAACATCCTAAGGCTCGTTCTATTATTTTATTAATCACTAGTTGACCCAGCGAAATTTTCTGTAAGAGTAATAAATAAGTAAATTTCGGATTTATCAATTTTTCTTTACTAGATCATACATGAATTAAACATAAAAAACTCCCCGTTAATATCCTCTATCTATTAAAACAAACCACACCAAAATCCGTTGCGTAGTTTCAAACATTTAAGCGTATAAGGGGACAGACAACGGAAAGCGACTTTGTTTTATACTATTTAATGATAATGATTTTATCAGTTTGAGCTTTTCATCCGAGAACTAACCACGTGTTTCCAAATCGCAACTAATTAAATCAATTTAAACTAGTTATAATTTGTAATCTAGTTATAAACGATCATAGAAGGCGTAGAAGAGATATCATTGGGATAAAAACCAAAATATAGAATTTTTTGTTAGACTCTATTTTCACGGGTTTCTAATAAGGGTTATTACAAGAATATCGGGCGCTTTGAGGCATTATTGGGCTGCCCACACCTTCGTTTATTAAGGATGTTACAATTTAAAGCTTAAAAAGTTAAAGTTATTCTAGGCAAGTTCCTAAGTGGCGACCCCGAGAGCCACGCAGTTTGCTGCATGAATGAAATCATGTCGCGATTCTCTCCGTGGGAGAGAGAGAGAGAGAGAGAGAGGTATCTGGAGGCCCAACACCTTCCCTCTCCCCTGCCCATCCCACTCCTAACCCATTCCATATCCCATTGTACCTAATGGCTGGCAACGCAATTGTAACTCTATCTGTGTTCAGATGTCCAATACTGGCGTTAGTTGCTTACCATCGAGTGACACGCCTGCTCGTTTGTTTCCCTATCCCATAAAAAAAAACTTGGGGTTAAATTTCTAACGAACCCCTGTATTTTTATTCCTTTCAATGGACTATTTATTGACCATATTGTTTGATTCACTTGATTTTAGGTACGATGATCGATTTTGGCTCACTTATTATACAGGAAATAAACTTTATGGTGAGCTTCCATATCAAGGATGAAATGCTCCTTTAAAAATTACTTAGATAATAAATTCAAAATTTGTAAAAGCGTGAAAATTTTAATTAAAAGTTGTAAAACATTTCACAACACAAATATTTGAATGGCAATTTCCGTAGTAACTTCGCTTGTTACTGAACTAGCAGCTAGTTACTAGTTAGTTAGTGTTGCAAGTCCCTTGTAGGCATTGAGAACAGAGCGCCATATCGCTTTTATTTTAAGCATTTTAAGACCCCTGATAATACCTTCCACAAGGACTCGTTTGATTTAGTCATGAAAAGTTATCCTATTAATTTGTTTTCTAGTTCATCATCATCATCATCAAAAAATCCTGCCTCAATTTTCACCAACTGATGTTGACCGTTTACGAATAGAGCCTCTTCGGGAAAAATTAAGATTTTAGAACTTAAATAATATATATGACCAATTGAATTGGCAGTCTCCTTTTTGTTTTAATCCTACCTTTATTACGATGGCAGATTGAAAAGTTTTTGACCAATATTGAATTTTTAGATAAATGTATTTATTATTTTGTACAGAAACCCCTCCGACTCTGTACATTTACTCCATCTATATCCATACTTCTCGGGACATCTTCGATGCCCTCTCTGCCATGTTTAAATGAAGTTGCCCATTTTTTCTTTTTTTTACGGAGGTGCAGGGTCCCCTATTTCTGGCCTCGTCGATTTGAAGGTCCGAGCTTCTGAATTAAGAAGTCTCGGCTTCAAATCCTGGCTCATACTAAATTTGTTTTTATACGCGACTTGAGTCCCTTCGTACACTGTTATCACTGTAAGTTTACTGTTGATTTGGCACGTTGGAATTCGGTATAACAGACGCTGTCTATATCTTCGGGTAGAAAATGCGAGAAGTTATGTTATATATTTCAGGTATTATTAGTTTCTCCACACCTCAATGTATCATTATGATATGTAACATACTTTTAAATGTGATTGTTTATACAAAATAGAAGAATGTGCTGAAGTAATATCTGTGTGATATTTTTAGTAGTCATGCTGAGTAATATTTTATATTTCACATAAGATACTACATTTAACAATCGTCTTCATTCACTTACCCACACATATACTTAGATTAAAATCATTTCCTAGGGGTAAAACTTAAATAAAAACGTAAAATTTCTATCTGTATGCCAACTCATATTTAAGCAGTAAAACTGTAAAAAAAATTTAGCAAACTTTCTCATTAATGATATTAGTAAGATACATAAACACATAACTTCACGCCAAATCCCTTGCGGAGTAGGCAGAGAGAACGGAGCGCCATAAGTCACGATTCTTACATACCTCACTCGCTTCGTTGACTTTCATAACTCTTTTCATGCACGCGCGTCGATTTTTGAGGCTTCTAACATCACATTCCTCCAGAGTACGTAAGTGATTAGTAATATAAAAACTATATAATGTCCAGTTTTAGATTTTTAAAACAAATAAACTACTTCAAATTTCAACCCACAGTTGGATGGGAATATGAAATGAGAGTACTCGCTTCCGCGGTGATCCAATTACCGTAGGTAAGAGAGATCGCAATAAGGTGCACTACCTAAAGCTAGTTGGTGCATTATTCTCAATTTCCATAATTTAATTTGTCTGTATGCAAAGAGGAAATGAAATATTACAAGGAATGCCAAAACTTATTATTAAAATTACATTTAAAATTAAAACACCAGTTGCTAACACCAATTTTATCAATGACTATTAATAAAACTGGAACATATTAATGTCTAATTAAAGAAAATATCGAGATATACCATAACATTCGAGTCTTGAATATGGGAGCTTTGAAATTTTGTTTATATTTCTGTATTGCTCTGTAAGAAAGGGCATGCTCCGATGGTTCGGACATGTAAGTAGAAGATGAAATGGATGTTGCAAGATTGACTAAGCAGATATGTAATGCAAAGACGGAAAGATGTAGGAGTCGAGGATGGCCACGATATACTTTCCATTGTTATATAGAACGAGTCTTTGAGAAAGGTTTTGACAGTTGCCTCTTTTAAACCGACGATATTGTATGTTATGAGTTATGAAAGTCAGCAAAGCGGATGAGGCGCGAAGAATCGTGCCTAATGGTACCTTGTTCTTTCTACCTACCTCGCTAGGGATTTGGCGTGAAGTTACGTATGCACGTACCTTGTACGTTTGTACAAACACCACGTAAAAAGTACAGCTTTGGTTTTTGATACAGGTATCACAAGTTTTTTGCTATAGATCTTAGTTTAAAAAAAAATCTAGATAAGTACAGACCTACACTTCTCATCTGAAGTCTGATTGCGACTTATGCTGTAACTAAAGTAAATAGGCCTTTATCGGGTTACGAACTAAGCTAGTGAAATTTGCAGGAATGTCTGCTATTAAGATCTGTTCTTTCTGTTCACCTAACGGAAATTACATAGCATGAAGTTGTTTTACGGATACATATTATCTTATTTGCATATATTATCGATGACTCGGATAAATTTTCTTCGACGCAAACCCGCCACCTGATCAGCAAGGCCGCAATATTTATTTCGACCGATAAATGGAAACGCTACTAACATACTACGTAGGAAGTGAACGTGTTTCTTTCTAGTGTAAGATTCGAACACAGAGAGTGTCATTAGATTCCGTATTAAAAAAAAAAATCATCGTCAGTGTCTCTAGCACAGATGTGACAAGTGCGATAAATGAAGATTTGTTTCGTGCGGTGACGAGTCCAAATAATTATTTTAAGGTTCGAGCGATTGCTAAAAATAATATCGCCAGTGTGTGATGTCATGAAAATTGTTACGTAGGTACGTACTACTCATGTCCACACACGAACTGTGTATGACATCAGTTTTGTGTGGCTATTATCTGTTCGCCACCGGAATTTTGATCACTCTAATCATTACGAACGTCCCGGGTACTTTTGGTCCCAAATGTGCATAATGCCGACTTACGTTCCGGGTACTATGGTGTTCACGCGTGAAACGTTTTTAAAATAGATTAATTATGGATAGTAGCGTAGTTATAAGTGTTCGGACGTACGACGTGACTGGCTGTGGAGTGCGTTCAAATTGCTATGCGTGTGATTAAACAATTGTACCTATATAATACATTCATATACAATAATATAAATTATGATTATGTTTAGCATATGTCAGTTATTTATAAATCAGTTTTTTTTATACATTCTATCTAATGTCACAAAGACGTTTTAGCGTTGTGTGATGTCGCTAAGAATAGAACATTAAATGTGCTCTTAAGTGCACATGTCGATAATGGTACTAAATTTAGCTAATAATTTTAACTTGAACTCGCAAGGAAATTTTTGTGAAGATTATGGAAGCTATCGCAATTTTATCAAACAATTCCGATACGTGATTGGTGTGAGTCAAGATTCGAATCCGAGACTACGCGGTGCTCTAAATCAGAGAGACGATTTGAAAGATGTTTCATATGAAATGTTCAAGGGACATTTATTTATTGACTCCTTTGAAAAATTGTATCGAGTGGCGCCATAATTTTAATAGCTCCATAGTTTTATATTAATATATCTCTCTATATAACTTTGTATATCCACCGATTTTATCACAATATAATCCATTTTTTTCTGCCTTTATCCCACTCTTAAGTGGGTAGCATGTCATCCCTTTCCCTTTTCTTCTTTCACTCGTCATCTCTACTCTTCGTTCATACTCATATCAACTCTTATACAGTCCACCCATGTCTTATTCGGCTTTCCTCTACCGATATGTCCATCCACAGTCATTCTTATTACTCTTCTGGTAACATGACTTTCTTCCCTTCTCATTACATGCGCTTTCTATAAACGATATGTTAATAATAACATAAAGACAATTAAGAATCAAGCCAAAATTATTAATTTTATACTTAAACACATAAGTTAATTAAGTCTCGGTGGCGCAGTGGTCGAGCACACGGCTTCTGATCCAGAGGTCCGGGTTCGATTCCAGACACTGGCTCTCACCACTGACTTTTCGAAATTGTTTTTCAGAAGTTATGTGTGATAAATATCGATGACTGACAAACTTTGTGCCCGGTATGGCAATAGGTTCGCCACCTATTCCATTTGGGACGTTAACATAACGGCGAGACGAGGCTTAACAGCCGCTGCCTACACCTTCGGGTATCAAAAGACGTGAAGTTATGTTATGTTATGTAATTAAAGTAACATATATGTATTATGATCCAGTTACACGCCGTTCCATTTTCAACTGGGTCAAAGCGGAGCCTGGCAGGCTGGCCAGTTGGTTACTGTTTCTTCCAGTGATAATTGCAGTCCTGACCCTGACAGAATTGACCTGAACCCTGGCACATATCTATGGCCTTTTGCGGTTAGCAGATATAATATACGAACAAACAAAAAATACAGCCCAAGCTTATGAGAAAATTCTCTTACTTATCTATTAGAATCTATGTGACTTTGAATCGTAAAGTTTGAAGGTTATATACATACTTAACTTCACGCCATGAAGGGATTTAGTAGGCAGAGAACAGAGCGCCATAAGGCACGATTCTTACACGCCTCTCAAGAGTTATGAAAGTATAACGCTCGTCGATGTTAAGGCTCCTGACCTCGAGGGACCTTCTTCGAGGAATAGTTCTATTTGGAAATGGAAAGTGTGACGTGGCCGTCATCGACTCCCACATCCACCCGCTTTTGAATTGTTTATATATATTGTATATAATGTCAATCTTTCAGGGAAATGGCGTGTGATTATGTAAGTTATTTATGTATGTATAAATTTAAAAAATTCTACTAGTTACTATGAGAAATATACTGTCGTTGCATAGTATAAAACATAGTCACTTTCCCTGTCTGTCCCCATAAATGCTATAGATATTTAAAACTACGCAACGGATTTTGATGCGGTTTTTAAAATAGATAAGGTGGTCTGGAAGAGATCGCAGCATGCGATAAGACCGCCTTTGTTCTAGCCATGACATTTACAATGTGCTACTAACTGTTATGTATTCTTTAAATGTTGCACAATAAAGTGTATTCTTTTTTATTCTAGAGCGTGTCAACGGGGTGGTATGTGTGTATAATTGAAAAAAAACAAAAAAAGAAAAAGTGATAAATATAAATTTTACTTATACTTTTAATGCGGAACAAAGTTCGCCGGGTCAACTAGTAAAGGTATACATTTCATCATCAGTAGTAGAAAAACAGTCGTCAAATCTGATTAGATTACAATTTCTCGTCTATAAAGATTTAGTTTAGCCGTGAACGGTTAGCAAACAAACAATCAGACAATGTTATCAAGATAAAATCGAGTTAGCGTTGTGTTTTATTCTGAAAATGTTCTACACATATTTAATATTTAATGTTTAACCACTGATCTGGGTGCTTCGCATGGTAAGTGATTTTAAATTATTAGCCTTTTTTTAACTTCTGGCACTTCATTATCATTTATTTTCTTACATACGCCCACTGTTAACACCTAGAGGATGGACGACGAAATTGTGCCTCATAAAATCATAACATAATATGTATTATACTATTGTTCTCGTATATAACAGTCGTTACGTAGTTGGTTGGTATGCGTCACAAAGTTGTTCGTTCGGGTTGTATTAGTTGTAATTTTGCGATATCCAATTGCCTTCTACTCGTGCCCATTGCCATGCGGGTTATAGACATTTAGTTTTGAATATTGCAATCTGCCAGTTAAATTGATTTTTATATTCGTTTCAATATTATAGTTGTTTTTAGTTGTAGATTTAAATGATTGCTGTGTGTCCACTGTCCAGTCTGGACCGAGATTGACTGGGCCAGTCAATCTCGGACACTCGGAACTCATACTGTGACACTGTTATAGTGACGCCGCATATTTCTAACGTAACAAACAGCGCAGACACACTCACCACCAGTGCCAAAACTAAAGTTCACTAACATAGATTTGGCAAGAGTTGATATTTACGCGAAGTGTCTATTGCTGCTAATAATCGCGGAACAGGTTGGTCGTCATTGTAATAATATAAAGCTGTTATTATCATTACGTATATAAAATTTATTTACAATAATATAGTAAGAAGAAATAATTAGATTCCTGTATTTACAATACATACAATTACATTTATTCATGGTAGAGCCAAGCAGTTCGCTGTATGAATGGGCCGACCGGTGAAATACCACGAACTCTCAGAAGACCAACCTAAAGTGGCTCATGCCGCGTTTCGTTCGGTGAGAGAGGTAGGCCCGGCCCCGGAGGCCCACCCCCCTTCCCCATCCATTCCTATCCCCTATCCCTTAAAGGTCGGCAACGCAACAGTAACACTATATGTGTTGCTGGTGTCCATGGGCGGCGTTGGTTGCTTACCATCAGGTGACACGCCTGCTCGTCTGCCCTCCTATCCCATTAAAAAAATTGTGAATACAGAACATGTAGTTGTTTGTAATTTTAACTGTGAATATATTGTGCACCGACGTCGGTTAACTATGCAGCACTGGCTGCTCTCTAGCTGCCGCCCAATGCGTCTTCATAATTGGCGTTCACCCACAATAACAGCTATAGGTACTATAACTGTGATGATGCTAGCTGACCCAGCAAACGTTGTCTTGCCAAACAATAAAGGTTTTTGATAGACAAAATAAAAATTAGAGGTTGATCGTAGAGGGGGGGGAGGGAAATGTCGGGTTGTGTTTACTTTTTATGCTGTTTAATTAAAAAATAAATGTCTAAATATTAAAAAAAAATCTTTAGGGGTGGACTACTTTTAACACTTACCAACAAATTACTACACTACTACTAGAGATAGAAAAGACATGAGTGATGATGTAAAGAACTATATACATTTATAACTTCACGCCAAGTCTCTTGCGAGGTAGGCAGAGAGAACAGAGCGCCATAAAGCACGATTCGTACACAATTCACTCGCTTAATTGACTTTCATAACTCTTGTCATACACGCTCATCGATTTTTAACACCTCTGACATCTCTTTTGAAAAGTACTCGTACGATATTGTCATGGAAACATGTGGTGGTCTTTCTCGACTCTTACATCCTCCCTCCCGCCTTTGCACTGAATATCTGCTTAGTCAATCTTGCATCATCCACTGTTTATACATATCCGTATCATAAAATTTTACGTTTATATTTGGACAAAATGCTTATACTATTTTGGAGGTATTAGTAAGAATTCCCCAAGAGGAATCGTAACACAAATTTTACATGTCTCTTTTGTGTGACATCATATTTATATATGTATATATATATTGTAGGTTTTGTTTATTTTTTCTCTAACACATTTCATTCGTACGCTGGCCGGACGGTAAAAGTGTTTTAAATTATGTTATACGACTGCCGTCACGTTACCTACCTCTGCCGCTGGCATTTCTAATTCCGACGTGTTTTATGTATTGTGTGGTGTGCTCCTCTCATGAGCGACAGCTGCATTTGAATATCATTGTTATTTGCCGTTCCTATATTACATATATTCACTATATTCTTTTGTTCTTTAAACTTTACGTAGGTACTTTACGTAGTATGTCGCGTTATGTGTAGGTAAGAATTTTTATAACTCTCTCTCTCTCTCTCTCTCTCTCTCCTGTGATTTGGTTTCTTATAAATAGAAGTGATGTAACGACGTCTGTGAAGTTGGAAATTTATAAATATTTTTTTAAATAAGTTTTTAATGTGAATGCTAATTTAAATAAAATATACAATATAAAGTTACTTGTACAATAAAAGATTTTTTTCTTTTATTTTACAAGTAACTTCATTACTTCAAATAACTCGACATGTTTATGTAGTTTTAGGATGTGTTAATTGATTTTTTTAATTTAAAGTCTCGGTTGTTCAGTGGTGGAGCAGCGCGCTTCTGAATCAAGAACACGCGGATTCTAATCCTGGCTCACACCAATGACTTGGAAGTTATGTGTGATAAATATCTGATACTGAAAACTGTCCTTGGTTAGACACCTATTCCATTTGGGATGTAAACATAACAGCGAGTCGAGGCTTAACAGCCACTACCCTACACCTTCGGGTAAAAAAAGGAGACACACTGTGTGTGTAATTTTACATAATTAATTACCTAGCATAAAATGGCTTGAAAACTTCAATATCTCGGTGTCCTAGTGGTTTTTTCTAGCTGGGGTTCGAATCTCAGTGGACGACAATCACTTTTGGAAAAAGTAGGGCATCACGGATTTTATAAAAGTGGAGCTGGTCTGCCCTAGGTTTTAACAAAAAAGAAAAAAAAAAGAATATTTACTAGGCCTTAGTTACTACTATAAACTACTGAACAACTACTAAACTGCTGAACATAGCATGCTGGCGTCCTATAAAATTCATGGATGCAAGAAAAAAAAATTTTTTTATTAGTTTAATACACGCCCCCATATTAATACATATTGATTTCCACCTGAAAACTTGACTGCCCATAAAGCAGATACGCAAGGATATTTATTTATACGTTAAAGTAAAATACGCGTGACGAAAATGGTGCTGTTAGTAATTGTTCACCTCTCGAGAATATGTTAAATATGTTAATTCTAACACTATTTGTGAATATTAGTTTGAAACAAAAAACACTAAAACTGAAGACTTAATTAAGCATGGTAGCTTGAAGCTTGAGGAGTGAATACATTTTACGTAGTAGTAGTAGTAGATAGATTAGACGGGCCTCGTGATCCATTGGTAACACTGCCGACTGCAGAATCGAGGTTGGCGGGTTCGAGCCCACCCGAGTACAAATATTTATGACATGCATGAATGTTTGAATTAAATCAAGTATAAATTTACAACAAAGTATATAATATGTATATCCGTTAACTAGTATCCATGACACCAGCGTTTATGTATTTGCTTAGCTTGTAACTAGAGGGCGCTGTCCTATTGTGTCCAACGTATTATCAATATTATTTTGTAAAGTCCGTGCCGCTTCAACCATTCAGACTATCACTCTAGTTTACATCAGACGTGATGATATCAAACTATAGTCTGGACAATATGGTAAAAGTTAATAACTTGATTCCAAAATAAAGTCTAACATACATTTAATAAAGTTTACATCATAGGGGGAAAATTCCGCTTGCTTGACCGATAAAAGAATGATGCAAGCGAGGGGAGAGCATTTGAAAACTTTTCATTGGAATGTTACATTACAACACTGTGTTGTTCAATGTAATTGTATACGGGCAGAAGGTGCTCACAAATGTATTGTATACCGCTTATTGTTGTGTGAGAGGTATCCGGAGGCCCACCTCCCTTCCCCATCCTACTCTAACGGTTTACGGTGGGCAACGCAACTGTGACACTATATGTGTTGCAGGTGACACGCCTGCTCGTTTGCTCTCCTATCCCACAAAAAAATAAGTTTAAAGCTAGCTCCAACGCCAAGATGCGCAAAACAAATACATTTCCTAATTTAGTTTACAACAAGTTTACAAGTTAATTTTGTTTGTGTAATTAATGCTGTGTTTTTACCTGAAAACGTATCATTTTTCTTTGTAAATAATTAACAGTTAAAATAAATTCAATTTAGAAGCGTTTCTTATTTTGTTTTATTTTTTCAGCAAAAGTATTCTTTGCTAGCATTGTCTATAGGTAACCTTTAATATTGAATCCAGATAATATAGTACAAGCTAATAAAAGAACATTTCGAACGCGAATGTTTTGAGACATCATACAAAGTCTTATATGCATCTGTCTTCAGTGTAAACGAATTTTAAGTTTGTTGTCTATAACAGTAAACATTGTCGCAATATACAGGGAATAAATAACCAGGTGCCTAACTCTTTGATGAGAGCGTATAAACAAAATATCAGATGAAGCAGCAAATAACTGACACTTACTGGGAATCAATCAATCTATACAATACTAGTGTTAATAATAATAACATAACATAAATACAGGCATTTTCTACCCGAAGGTGTAGGCAGCGGCTGTTAAGCCTCGTGTCGCCGTCATGTTTACGTCCCAAATGAAATAGATGGCGAACCTATTGCAATACCGGGCACAAAGTTTTCAGTCGTTGATATTTGTCACACATGACTTTCGTAAAGTCATTGGAGTGAGCCAGGATTCGAACCCACGACCTCTTGATTCAGAAGCGGGATGCTCGACCACTGGACCACCGAGACCTTATTAATATAAGTATATATTTTAGCGTCATGCGGGGCATTAGGGGAACATTCAGCTGTTTCAAACAGCCGACTTTACTAATTTCGGAACGCCATATTTAATTAGATTTTTGTGCTTTTGTAATATATATAGTTACTTAACTTTCGGATAGGCAGAGTGAACAGAGAGCCATTAAGCGCGGTTCTTGAACATCTCATTACTTCGACTTTCGTAACTCTTGTCAGCTTGTCATACACGCCCGCCGCTTTTAAGGCTCCTGACATCACAATCCGCAAGGACACGTTCATGTATAGTTTAGGCATAGAAAGACTGTCACATTGTTCCGCTTTTGCACTGTATATCTATCTACTTAGTCAATCTCACATCTTTTATTCTTTATTGCTAAAAACCTATATAAAGTCCTTTAAAAAAATGCAAAGGCTTTTATGTTTTTGGTATATTATTTAAGTACATTTACATGCCCCTAGCGGGGCAGGCAGAGAGACAACAGAGCCGCCTTAAAGTACGATTCTTACACGTCTCACTCGCCTCACATTCTTTTTGACTTTCAAAACTCTTGTTTTATCTATAGTGACATTGTATGACACGTCTATTAAGACTTTTGGAGAATATTTTCTTCTGTTATTAATTAACAGCGGAAAGTGACTTTATTTTATAAATAAAGTCACTTTCCGCTGTCTGTCCCTTTATATGCTTGTATCTGTAAAACTACGCAACGGATTTTGATGCCGTTTTTTTAATAGTTAGAGAGTGTCAACGGGGTGGTTTTGATCTATAATTCATATATGATGTAAAGAAAAAATGATAATTTTCGAGATTTAGCTTATTAATTGCAAACGCTGGCTGAACCCTAAGTGATAGATCAAAACAATGTTCTACATGATTAAACACCTTCAGTAGGTCTACAAAAAAGACCGCGAGGGCATATGTCTATCTGTTAAAAATAATCCACACTCACCATTTTTTTCTTTTACTTTTTACGAGAAATAATGGCTTATTTACAAAGCGATTTTATACATCACTGCATTAATTTTCACCCAATTAAGTGTCTTAAATAGGTTGTGCATGTAATATAGATGATCCTGGTTCTTTACAGCATGCAATTTAAACGAACATTTTCGAAGATATTGCAGTATTAACATAGCGGGACAGAATTTAAAGCCGATAAATAGCACAAATTGAACCTCACGATATCCAAAATTTACTACTATATTTACTACTTTTGATGCGGTACAAAGTTCGCCGGGTCAGCTAGTTAATTAATAATGTAGTAAAGATTCAATTGTAATCACTATAAAAAAAAATTAATGCGGAACAAAGTTGGCCGGTTCAGCTAGTATTTAATTAATACCTTTAAAATATATGTAGATATTTGGTGTTAGTTAAAGTTTTAAGTTTTTACGTAGATCTTTTCTACCCAGTTCAATAAAGTAGCTGTCTATTTTAGACTGAAAATTTTGTTAGATTTTAACAGTAATATTATTGATTAAAACGACTTTTAGGATTGTATCGCGTTTATTTATTATTTATTTATATTTATTTCCCGACGTTTCGAACTCTTTACAGAGATCATTTTCACGAGTATGAACAAAAAGATGGTAGTTGTTCAAAAGCTATCTTCATTGATACATATTATTACAGGCATACATATTATTACGTAATATTATTACAGGCAGTTAGCTGATTTAATGAAGACCAGCTAAGGCTACTTCCATTTAGGTATTCCAAAATTATAGTTGGATTCCACACAAATGTAATAATAGCAGCCTCGCAACCAATCTCTGTCTAATTTTGAAAGCTTCGTAACATATCATAATTGCTTTCCCAAAATTGATTTAAACTCAGTGTGATTAGTAGAATTGTTGGCATATTAAGTGTTTATATTGCAGGTCCAATTACAAAATGCACCTGGCTATAAATTAATATGGTCAGTAACAATTACGTTGCCGTTCCTCTATTGAATTCAGTCGTATTAATGGGTCTGTAAAGTGTAAATATCGCTTAAACAATGGAAAATATGCCACTCATTGCCGTATGGGTATTGTATTACCCTTACAGGACACATCGGACACTTTGACTCCACCTTATCCACCTAACTAAATTCCTGGGTGCCAAGTTACTTATGTTTTTAACACATTCGTGTGAGTATTGGCAACGATATGTAAGTAATACGGAATAGCGGTACATAGTTTTACACAATTTTACACATAATCAGGGGGCGTCCATTAATTACGCGTGTGATATTTTCACTAAATTCAAAATAAACGTGTGTGTATGTGTAGGTTGTGAAAACGAGTTATTATAAGTTGTGTCCGCCTTTTAATGACATCACTTTTGACGACTAGTTGTTGCCGGTAGCTCCGCTCGCGATATATCGACCCTTTTGAAGATTTGAAATCAGGTTTTAAGGAACTAAAGTTTATTTGTGCTTTCATTAACATAACTTCACGCCTTTTACTACCCGAAGGCGTAGGCAGCGGCTGTTAAGCACTGTCTTGCCGTTATTTTTACGTCCCTAATGGAATAAGTGGCGAACTTATTGCCATACCGGGCACAAAGTTTTAAGCCACCGATATATATCACACATAACTTACGAAATTAATTTCGAAAAGTCATTGGTGTAAGCGAGCATTCGGACCCGCGATCTCTGGATTCAGAAGCAGCGACCGCTGGACCACCGAGACTCACAACCATCGAGGCTATCGGGGAAATTCTTACGAACTGGTTTTCTTAGATAGATATAGATATAAAATGATTTAAGAGATGTTATGTGTGAAGTTATGTGTGATAAATATCGATGACTGACAAACTTTGTGACCGGTATGGCAATAGGTTCGCCACCTATTCCATTTGGGACGTAAACATAACGGCGAGACGAGGCTTAACAGCCGCTGCCTACACCTTCGGGTAACAAAAGGCATGAAGTTATGTTTAAGAGATGTGTTTTCTGAAATGATATGGTTAGTAGATTTGAATTTTGTTAGTCAGGTATTCTGAGCACAGCCGCACCTTTTCATGCATTAGTCTACTGGGATGTAAATAGTACATTACCCGTATAATTGTTGTATGTTTTTAGTATTTGTAAAATAAGGTTTGGCACACGAGTTCTTCTCATGATACTGCCCTAAATCTGTGATATGGCGATTGCGGATTTCGCTATGCTACGTCCCAAATGGAACAGGCGGCGAATCTATTGACATACACCGGGCACAAAGTAGTCAGTCATCGCTAATTATCACACATGATTTCCGAAAAGAATTCCGTGAAATATTTAGTGTGCGTCCGGAATCGAATCCACGACTCCTGAATCAGAAGCAGGGAGCTAGGTCACTGGACCAACGAGACTAATTAAAAGCAACTTGTCTATATCTAATATATAAAATTCTCGTGTCAGTTTTTGTTCCCATACTCCTCCGAAACGGCTTGACCGATTTTCATGAAATTTTGTGTGCATATCGGGTAAATCTGAGAATAGGACAACATCTATTTTTCATCCCCCGAAATCACAAGGGTAGCCCCACCCCTCAATATTTTTTTTAATTTTGCGATATATTTGTTTCTTATTTTTTTATAAAACCTGATACAAAAATACTAAATTTTTCAACCTCCTAAGATCAACCCCTATTTTTTAAATTTTATTTTTCGTGAAGACAACGTTTGCTGGGTCAGCTAGTAATTTATAAAATTTTTGTGTCACACAATGTTTGTAACCATACTCCTTCGCAATGGCTGGATCGATTCTCATGAAATTTTGTGTGCATGTCGGGTAGGTCTGAGAATAGGATAACTTCTTATTTTTGTTATTTAAATATTTTTTTACTTTTGTTTTTAGAGAAATACATACACGATTCTCAATTTTCACTTCTACCACCAATCAACCGCCATTCATTTGGTGATCAAAAACTTTTTTTGGCAAGACAACGTTTGCTGGCTCAGCTGGTAGTGTTGTATATGGATATTTACTATTATAATATAAGTAAACGCCCATAAAATATAATAGAGATATTTTAAAAACCAAACATAACATATATGTATATTGAATTGTTTGAATTTAATTTTCTAATATATTGAGTGTCAACCTCAATCTGTCGTGAGGTGCAATACATAATGGATTGGTGATACTATCTTTCATTCATTACATATATGTCGTAAGCTGTTTTTAAATTCACCTATTTATGTTATATATGCGTCTTTGGGTTCACTGACTTGTATATTTACACCAATACAAATATAGGTATTTTTTGGGGTAGGTATATAGAACCTTAATATATAATGAATTTTGTCCATGTTCCATATGCTATTCTTTTTATAGAGTTATTGGCGTATTTCACTGGTTGATGCAATAATGAAACGACTTCAAATTTAGAAAGTTGTGTATAGCGCCCTCTATCGTTCGACAACTTATACATACGAACAACTCGGTTTCAATTTGATCGTTTATGTGCCTCTAAATGTTTTGTGTTATCGTGCTATTTGGCTGTTACCGTTTTGCTTATTAAATATGTGTGCCGTTAATTATGGGTAATTGACCCACTATAGCTGGCCAGACGAATCATTATTTGTCACCTACACTACACGTGTATTGATTGTATTACTTGTATTCCTTGGCATTCTATCAACAAATAACTTAATTGTACTTCTGTAAATTGAAATAAATACTAACAGTTAGCGCAAAGTTTTTACGTTGCTGTGATTATTGACGACTAGCGCAGTTCGTTACGTGTAGATGGGAACGCGAAATGTTTTCACTCCATTGTCTGGTATTTGTGAAATACTGCCATCTATACGTGGCGTTCGGAACTTCTCGTTAGTTGGAAGCTTGCTTCCCGTTCTCACGTCTCACAGAGGACGCTACTGTGTTTTGCTGCCTAGAGTGACAGTTGATTTAGAATCATTAAAAAGAAAAATTATCCAGCAGACAATTTCGTGTATTTTTTGAATACATGTTTTTTTAAAAATATATTATTACGTATTAAAAATAATAATATGATGTTTTGATTACAAATTATACCAATTGAGATAAAAATAACACCCGCTAAGAATATTGGCGTAAAGGAAATAGATCATTTTTATTCAGCATTTTACCATTTCAGCATTTTATTATCCGTATTTAATTAACATCGTCGATATTTCCATTCAGCATGAACCGCATCTATATAACATTAGCTGTTGCGACTAGGGGATATGAGTGGGAGTCGTTCTTTCAATAACGGGGTCGCTCTTTCTTTTACTGTCATCAAGCTTTAACTAGTGGGACTGTAGCTGACTCTGTTTTGAAGGAATTATACAAGCAGTTCGGTGAAGACGAAAGTAAGCTTAAATTAAAAAAAAAAAACACTCAAGTTACCTTTTTCTGGATACAATTTTATCATAGCAGCGGGGAGCTTGCACATTTGTGTGTCTCAATATTTCCGCACTCTAGTTTTGAAAGTGCATTGAGTTTGCGACGCGATTTTTTTTTTTTTAAATTTCGAAAACAAGAGCCTTATTTTTATACACACTTTACTTTAGTCCATATAAGTTAGTTTCTATAGAGCGATCTGATTAGTTTCTGATAGTGTACGACTGAACACCAGTCCCGTGAATGGGGTTGTATGGTCGCTTTCTTCCCCGGTTCTTTACATGGCCCCTAAACTAGGAATCGGGCCGCTCGTGGCGATTGCCTCTATGTTTTATTGTTTTATGCAGACACTTTCCACAAGCTCTGTGTCATTTAAAGTATAATCTTAGCTTCAGTGTTAAAGCCACGCAGTAAGCTGCGCGAATGGGCCGGCTCGACCGGTGAAATACCACGACCTCTTAGAATATCGAAGTAATGTGCCCCATGCCGCGCTTCGTTCGGTGACAGAGGTATCCGGAGGCCCATCCCTTCCCCGTACTAAATGATTTAAAATTCAAAAAATACTTGTGACGCGTTTAGGAATAGCCCGGGGTAAAACGCAAATTTCTTACATTCCTATGAGGCTTATTTGTGGGTATATAAAAGTCACTAGTATATCACCATATAGTATAAAATAATGTCGCTTTAAATATATGCTTAGTCCTTTAAAACTGCGCCACGGATTTTGATTTAGTTTAATTTGACAGATAGAAGCCCAAATACTGAACCGCCACTCAAATATGTAAGCGCTACTTAATCGTTTAAGTAGCTGTCACATTAGACGGAATACGTGAAATTTGAGCAGTAAGTAGCACTTTATTGAATGTCAGATTTGAGTTGCGGATCAGTATTCGGGCGAGAGTCATTCAAAAGGAAAGTTTGTATGAATAATGTAGTAGAAAGACATCCATGATTTTCTACTTTCAAATGTGATGCCGTTATAGTCCAGTCATTTAAGGTTAAATTAGGTAAGAATCTCGGAATTTGAGGTACCCGGCTGTAACTCTGTAAATATTTATATATTGACACCCTAAAAGTTGTCTCAAAACCAACATATGGTAGGGTGTACGCAACTATTAAATTTTAAGGTCAAAAGTCACAAAAATCGGTATTTTGCGCTTTCTTTGTAAATATCTCATTTCCAATGAGATTTTTGCTATATGTATTATTTATCAATATTGTAGATTATTAAATTCTCTACAAATTTTGATGAAAAAATATTTTTTTACGGTGAACCGTTTTAGAGATACAGCGCGGAGAGCGCGCAGTCACAGGACCACTTCAGGTCAACCAGTGCCTCCGTTCGAAAACGCGCCATATATAGTTGTTGAACTATCGATAACTCAATGACTATAAATATTTGTCAATTTTTACATAACTTGAAATTATACCTTAACGTGGAATTATTCCCGAAAATTGTATTTAGCAAATCGTCTGGAGCAGGTGGTAAAATTGTCAATGGGCAATACGGTGGTTAGAAAGTTAGGAAGTTTGAACTGATAATATACTGGTGGAATATTTGAAAACTATCCAGGTTTATTAGGTTTTGAAGACTTGACATAACGAAGATGATCGAGACTTTTCACAGATTTCGGATTAACAGCTACTGCTTACCTTCGGGTATAAAAAGGCGTGAAGTTATGTAAAAATTGACAGTTCATCAACTATAATGGCGCATTTTTAACCGCAGGTACCGGTCCAGTGACCGCGCGCTCTCCGCCCTTTATTTCTAAAACGGTTCACCATATAAAAATAATTTTATACAAAATTCGTAGAGAATTTAGTAATCTACAATATTGATACTGAATACAAATCGCAAAAATCCCATCGGAAATGAAATATTAACGAAGAAAGCGCAAAATACCGATTTTCGTGACTTTGGACCTTAAAATTTAATAGTTGCGTACACCCTACCATATGTAGGTTTTGAGACAACTTTTAGGGTGTCAATATATAAGTATTTACAGAGTTACAGCCGGGTATCTCAAATTCCGAGGTGAACCTACTATAATGACTGGACTATTAATAAACACAGGTTTTTGCAAAATTGCAATTACCCTGGCTGAACTCGGCAGTCCATAAAAATAATGTGCTAAATTTAACTGACACCTTGAGAAGATCTGCAAAAAAGTCCTTGATGGTAGATATGGGTATACATCTCTTTGGGATAACATACAATGACCTGTTTTATCTTTGGCTTTTTTTTTACAATTAATCGATTTTAAACATTACAGTATTAATACATATTAAACTACGTAACTTAAATATATTGTGCATTTAATATAAACCAGTAAGGCCCTTTATTGAGGATTGATGAATGATTATTTTCGAAGATATTGCAGATTTAAAATGCAGGAACTTGCCGGTTGTGCCGATTATCAGCGCCAATTGAACTAAATAAAATCCAAAATTCTTCCGAAGCGACACAAGGTTCGCCAGGTCAGCTAGTCTGTTTATCTAATGAAAGACCTTGTGTAAAAATTATTTCTCTCTCTTGCTGTCATTCTCAAAACATGACATTCATAACAAATTTCACGCCTTTTTCTACCTGAAGGTGTAGGCAGCGGCTGTTAAGCCTCGTCTCGCCGTTATATTTGTCTCAAATGGCGTGGCGAACCTATTGCCGTACCGGACACAAACTTTTCAGTCATCGATATTTTTCACACATAACTTCCGAAAAGAGCTTCGAAAAGTCATCGGTGTGAGCCAGTCTGAGGATTCGAACCGGCGACCTCTAGATTTAAAAGTGGGGTGCCCGACCACAGCACCGCCGACACGTTCATTTTCAAGATACGTAGAATTTAAAAAATACAAGTGTGAGTTCTACTAGCAGGACATTTTAATATTCACAAGATCCGTAAGGGTAGCTTAGATGAAAACATTGCAAATTCATATTAAAGCTGGTTGTAAAAAAATTAGTGGTGACGCGTATTTTGTTTGTTTCACGTTGTTGTAAGCGGCCACGTCAATCAGCCGTCAGACTGGGCGGCTCTGTTATCTTGATAGCGGGTATGTGACAATGCATAATAACGGATAGATGATCTGATAATATAATAGTAATATTATCTACAATATTATGTACTTGTGCTATTTTGTAATAAGCTTTTATTGACTCAATATATGTGTATATTAATTGACAATGTTTCAACCACATCTTGTTTCTTGATCTATTTCTGTGGTTTCAACTGTGTAATTATTAGAAACGAGTTTTTTTTTGTAAGCGTTTTTTTCTACTTCCATTTGTAGACAGCGGGTGTTGGGTTTTGTCTATTTATTAATAGGAATAGATGGCGAAACCTATAGGCATATTATGTATATCGATATTTATCACGCGTAACTCTGAAAAATAATTGTGAAAAGTTGTTGTTTGTAAACACGTCAGGTGTCGAGATACTGAGACTTCTTGACTCAGAAGCGTTTTGCTCACAAACCGCCGCGACTATTATCAATTTTATGCTGTAGGTACAGTTTTATTTGTTTGCCTTTAACGAAAGCGTTAAATTGTTTATTTATATCTACATATATCTATGTTATTTTCTGACTCTTGTCACTTTAATTAAGTCAATTATGAGACGTTGCGACAAAAATAATTGAAAAAGAACATTCTCATCTTTTCATCCGCCAACTTGCTAGACTTTTCATTTGCTAATTTACAAGCTGTCGCGGCACGGTTATTATCCTACAAAATAGGATAAGAAATGTAAAAAAAAAAAACATTAACAACTGGGTTGAAAATTGAAATTGTTACTGAAAACTCATCGCAATAAAATAATTTAAAAGTTTCCGTAACTTTTCTCGTTTTTAGTTTTAATATAAATATCACCTTTGAAATAATATGTTCGTAGCTTATTAAAAGTTTTAAAACTGAAGTGATTGTATTCTACAACGTTATGAGATGCGCAGGGCAATGTCTCGCTCAAAGTTCCCCCTTACCTTACCCATATTGACATAAGCCATCGCTATACTAAATTTAATTTACAACACACATAGACTAACAGTGTTGATATTATATATGTATATTAAATATAGTATAAGGAAATTTGAAATATGCTTAAAACCTATATATTTGTACTTATTGCCTACCTAGATTTGATATTGTAGGTTGGTTATAGACCAAATTATAGAACTTACAAAAGCAAGGTAACTATACAGTCTGGTTAAACTGTGCCTTTTGATTAAATGAAACTTATACACGCAAGCATATATATGTATATATATTGTATACTGTATATTATTGTTAAGGTTTTTTAAATTGCATTGGAACTACAGATATTTTTTTATTAATATTAGTAAAAAAATATTGGTCCTAATGCATGTTATGGATATTTGAAAGAAGTCTGATGTGGGTATAGATTTTGAGATCATCTAAAAATCCTAATTTTTTATTTACAATAAGAAGAAATGAATTAATTACATTATTTACAATATATACAATTGAAAAACTATCTGAAATAAAATTTCTTCGCATTTGGGTCTACTGGCAGCGTGCCCAGAAGACTGGCCCGGCAGCGTGGCAATGCACGCTGAATGGCAATGCTAATCCTCTGTGCGAAGACTAGACCAGCAGTCTGGTCGCAAGAGGATTCGATCAGCCTCTTTGCAAGATCTTTATAAAGTGCACGAGCACTCGGACCCCATGTCCCCAAAGTCTAAACCCCAAACGGCTCAAACACATAATCACCTACAAGGTTTCTGTATTTGTGCCGCTTGAGATTTTCTTCCGAAGCAGCAGCAGCACCGGCCACCTCTATCGTGCTTGGAAGATGCGATCGCGCAAGGGTGTCGACGCAAGTAGCATCCCACACCAAAGGCCTACCCATCTTCCAAGGCAAAAGAGACATCCCGTCCGGTCTCTTGCCATCATCGCGGACGAAACCGTTCGGTTCCAGAACGGCTGGTACACCGGCGGTGACAAGAGCACGACGGATAATGTCGTTGATGTTGGCTTGACGGAAAATGAAATTTTGAGTATATTTTTATCATCTTTATCCATTTACGACAGATAATATCATTTTTTTTATGGGAGCGGGTCACCTGATGCAACTATCGCCTTCCATGGACATCTGCATACCGATAGCCGTTAAGATAGGACGGGAAGGGCGTGGGCATCCAGATACTTTTCTGAATGGATACAACATGAGATACTCCACGTCGATATTTTAAGAGGTCCTGCTGCTGGTATTTCACCAATCGAACTGGCCAAGTCGTGCAGTGAACTGTTTGACTACTACACCACTGTACCTGTCGGTATTTTCTTTTTAATCCCCACTAACTATTTTGTAGAAACTTTAATTTAGAACACTTATTTATTTATTTACATATTAATATCCTGTAATAAAACAATAAGCAAATATTGATTCCGACGATCGCGGAGTAATTGTTAAACATTAATCTGATTTATTTATAGGCAGTTTACATGTATTGTAAGTCACGAGGTATGTATATACCTCACCGGTATATACATACATAACTTCACGCCAAATCCAACAGAGCGCCATAAGGCACTATTTACACTTCACACCTCACTCGCTTAATTTACTTTCATAACTCTTTTCATGCACGCGCGTCGATATTTGAGGCTCCTAACATCACCTTCCTACAGAGCTCATTCTATTTGGTCATGCGTTGTATGTACATACAGTTGTTGAAATTATAAATGTAACCTAAAATAATAATGATAGGTTCAAATAGAAACTATGTGGAGTGAAACTCTTTTGTTATTTGCCTTGGTCTCTCTCTCTCTCTCTGTGTGTGTGAATAACGTAGTGATGATACAAAGTTTCTTGTGCGAAAGTCTACCCCCACACACACACCTACCCCCCTAACTAAGGGTCGGAACTCGTATTGTACACAGCAGCACTGTGTGTTGTTGTCACGGACCGGCTTTCAAAAACTTTTAAATTAAATAAAACGATAAGGGCTTCAATCGCACGTGTTATATATATTTAGTTACATAAAGTTATTGTTTATCGTGTCGGTGGTCCAGTTGGCGACCTGACCGCTTTTGAAACAAGAAGTCTTCGGATCGATTCCGGACCAATGACTTCGTGGAACACTTTACGAAAGTTATGTGTGATAAATATCGACGACTGACGAATTTGTGCCCGGTGTATGTCAATAGGTTTCGCCACCTATTCCATTTATGATGTCACAGTCCGGCGAGTCGAGCCTTTGCGGCCGCAGCCTACACCTTCGGGTGGAAAAGGAGTGCGGTTATAATAATAGAAAATAGTTGTTGTTCGCTGCTGACAATAACTTTCTCCACAGTCATCTAATTTGATTAAATAAAGCTATTTTGAAAGCTGAGATTATTGGTCTGTAAACTAGAGAAATAAATACATCCCATTAATGACGTTTTGTGCTTGTCTGATCTTAAGGCACCTGACATAAAATAAATAACATAACATACCTTCGCGCCTTTCTCGACCCGAAGGTGTAGGCGGTCGATGTTAAGACTCGACTAGCCGTTATGTTCACGTGCCAAATGGAATAGGTGGCGAACCTATTGCCATACCGGGCATAAAGTTTTTAGTCATCGATGTTTAAAATAGTTTATAATAAAAAATAAATAGTAGGTATATCAAAATCTATCTTGTAGGTAGTGAGTCAGTTTTATTTGTTGGATGTCATGAGACAAAATGTGCGCAATGAAATGGTTAATAGCGCAATTAAAAGCTTGTTGCCCCCTACCTCGCCCTTTCTGCCAAGGAATATGTTGCTGGTGGAAATGTCTTATGGATAAAATTACAAGTTCGTCTGTATGTTTTGTGAATGTACATGTAGATCTTGCTGGCAGTAGCTACTGCTGCGTGTTCAGTCTCTTTACCACTACTGCACTTGAAGGCTCTTCTCTGTAAAACTTTTTTTTATGGAATAGGAGGGTAAACGAGCAGTCGTGTCACCTGATGGTAAGTGACCAGCGCCGCCCATGGACACCTGCAACACAAATAGTGTTACAGTTGCGTTGCCGATCTTTATGGGAATAGAATAGGTAAGAATGGGGAACGGGGGTGGGCCTCCGAGTACTTCTCTGACCGAACGTGACGTGACGCGGCCACTTTACTTTGATTTTCTGTGGGGCCGTGATATTTCAGCGGTCGAGCCGGCCCATTCAAGCATCGAACTGCTTGGCTCTAACACTGCCACTGGTTGATATCAAGTAGTTGGTTGGATAATTAGGCACAGAAATTGATTTTAGGTTAAGTACGCAATGCGTTCAAGCAAATGTTAAATCTGTCTATCTTCAGTGTATCTTCTTCTTGCCTGGTTCTTCTCGCGATGACCCATACACACGGAATCATCCACGGAACCATTTTCCCGAAACGCACGTACTTTTATTCAATTTTATTCTATTTCAAGACTGTATATGTTATAATATGACTATTTTAAGTGTCTTTGTAAATCTAATGTAAATCTAAATTTCCTTTATATCGTAGGTCCCTACGATATAAAGGAAATTTAAATTTACATTTTGCTTTTGATTTTATATCTATCGACCACATAAAATATGATCTACATAATATCACGATGGTCAGAAAATTGAGTATGGATGGACACTTTAAAAGAAGTCTCTACAAAGTATCTATTGAACGTATGCAAACTGAATCTATTTGCCGCGAAGTGAACTGGTGAACTGGTTCCCTGGTACATCTTACAGTTTAGCATATATATAGGATATATTGTCAGTTAACGATAGAATGCACATTTAATATCTCAATACGCTTGAATCTCAACAATATTGTGTGCGCCACTACACGCGCCGTATATTTGTGCGATGTGCCTTTTGCATTTGTCACTTGTTACATTATTGTGACAGGTTTATAAATGATTTTCTTTGTTACAACTTCGCGCTAAGATCTTTGTATAGATGGCAGGGTCCAAGATTTTATTATAACGATATACCTGATAAATATATATATCGTTTATTTTCTCTAAACCTCATTTCAAACGACTGGATGAGTCGCATTCCTTTCGGACTATTAAAATATTTTCAAGATCTCCCTTTAAGTTTTATGTTGTATTGTAAGTGTAAGGAGTAAAGGAAATCGATATGCAAAGTAGGTTGTTAAGCGTTGTGGTGTTGTGTTGTGTTGGAGGTCGCGGCGGCTATGCGTGCTTATGATCGATGATATTGCGTGCGTTCGGTACACATGTTGAGGTCGGCGCTGCCGCGCTGCGACCCTCATCCAGCACCAGCGAGCGCGGCGTGACGTTGCTTCTCTTTGTTCTGCGCCACCCTTCGGTGCCACCACCGCACCGCACCGCACCGCGCCGCGCCGCACCGCTCCGGGACGAGTCGCGCCGCCGCGCCTACCTATCGTTGCGCATGCTTACCGCGGCCCGCGACTCTCGCACGCTACGTCACACTGTTCAAATGAATGCGGTTCAAAGTAGCTTTTGTTGTGTCGGAACGTCGTCAGCTCGTCAGATCGTCACAATACAATACAATCTACCGGCGAGTGAGTGATGCGTCCGCCCGTGTAGTGACCGCCCAACGCCCTGCGCTCGCTCCTAGTGCCGGCACACCGGCTTCGCGTGGATCGCCTCTGGCTGCTGGAAAGGGAGCGCGCGCTCCACTCGCCACGGTATCGATCTGAGTTACGTTTGGCCGCTCGTGCACGACGCGACGTTCTCTCGGGATATTCGTCCAGTGGTCGCCGTCGGCGCCGGCCTTGCCTCGCCTCGCTCGCTCTTTACGCGCCGTGTATATATATTTGAGCCGCGCGCTATCATGACCGCCGCAGCCTATTGATAACGCGACGACACACGCGTCCGAGAACCGATCGAGAACCGACCGAGATCCGCACTCACTCTCTGGCGATCACGCACACCGTCAATATAACATATTTGATCAATTCACCTCGACTACAGTTCCAGGTGAGTGTTTTAAATTTTGCCATGACAATGTACGCGTGTTACTCTACTGTTCCTTTTTTATTTTATTACATTCTGCTCGGCGATTGCTGCTCTTGTCTTTTATTGTCTACTGAATTTAATTTTTGTTTAATATTTCGACTATTTCATTTATATTTTTTTATTTACCGTACTGGTAACTCGTGCCTAGTCGTAACTCTAACGTCGTAACTCCTGCCTGTCTTATGTTTATGGAGTGTCGGAATATTTCTATTGAGTGCTGTAACCGGCCATCTGGCTTGTATTCTATAGTTAGCATGTAAAATCGTAAACCGCAGGGAATCGTCGGTACTAAATAGTTATTCACCGAGCGATCGTATTCACCGACAAGATCCCAACCACCCAAATTGATGTTCACAAACATATTAACCGGTTGGACGGTCGATTTTAATGACCTACAATAATTCTTAATGTATTTTTTTTTAATTTAGTCATATATGGCAAAAGGCCGCGACACGTGATTGTTTAGTTTTTTTTTTACATTACTTTTACGTATCTACAAACAGGATTCCCAAAGCCAATGGCACCGGCAACGTCTGAATTGAATTATATACCTATTTGCGTTTGTAGATATTTAAGCGTGTTATGAGGAAATTTAAATGATATTTTAGAAATATATTTTATCCTTACAAATTATTATATAATATGTATGTATATAGGTATATACATACATGTAAAAAATATCGCGAACGCTTTTAATATTTTGAGGCCCTTTGTTTGTAATAACTAGGATAGCGATAACGGAATAGCACATTTTTTTGTATATAATACTTTTAAAAATATATTTGTAAGCAATTGTTTCGCGCAACCTGTTTATGAAAATGACTGTTTTTTTACGAACATCTGATTTCATTAAAACAGCGTTGCCAAAACTGTATAAAAGTCCTTCAAACACGTTAAGAAATTCCAGAATGTCCTATGCCTGGGAATGATAATACTTTGCAGGTGCCAAAATCCTCCCAAATCTTTGAACCTGTGGGATGTTATATATAGGTCGTCATTTCAATGACTATGCAGTTATTTTTTATGTGATGCGAGCTACAGACATTAAAGACAGACTGCCAAATGATAATGAAATGATACAAACCTTTTTTTGGCGGGTCAGCTAGTTGTTTTGATAAAGATTAT
The DNA here is from genome assembly GCA_905147225.2 of Euproctis similis. Classification (NCBI taxonomy): domain Eukaryota; kingdom Metazoa; phylum Arthropoda; class Insecta; order Lepidoptera; family Erebidae; genus Euproctis; species Euproctis similis. The sequence continues at coordinate 10,973,122 of LR990107.1, forward strand.
ATTATCTGAAAAAGTAAAACAGAATAAAAATGGGGTATTTCACAGTACCCACAACTTATTCCAAAATCAAGTCTGATCCAAAGGTATTCCACCAACAATAATGAATTCGCAAGATAAAATCGTCTAACGTTTTCATCAATAAACTGTTGCAATGTAGGTACATATTACGAGACGCGTCTTCTGATAGTTAGAGTTTAGCTAAAAGAAGAAACAGTCCGACAGATGTCGCTTGTAGGCCTTTGTCACTTATGGTCCCCGGTAATCTGAATACTTTGTCCGGGCTGTATACTTTTTATCTATTTGAGTATAAGTCTTTTTATAACTTGATAACGTTTGAAGCGAATTTATGTACATAGGTCAGTAGTTGGAATTTTTCACTATTTAAAAGCACATTACGTGCATGTAAGTTTTTGGAACGAAGTTCCTTATCGCGCGTTGTGAAAGGGGGCTAGACGGAAAAAATTACGAAAAGCTGTCACGACACACTACATCTTTTATTGGCTTATTTAGAACAATGTAAATCTACCCAAATGGTCTAGTGGCTGGGATTACCTTGCTCTCATACAGGGGGCTCGGGTTCGAATCCCGGTATCGGAACTCTTTTTGAAGTTTTATTTTCCATGTTTTCATATTTTATATATGTTTAGGCCACTTTCAAGTATCGGCTTATTTAGAAAAATGTATAACTACCGAAATGGTCTAGTGGCTGGGATACCTTGCTCTCATACAGGGGGCTCGGGTTCGAATCCCGGTGTTGAAGTTTCATTTTCCATGTTTTCATATTTTATATATGTTTTTTTAGCTCTCTCTCTCTCTCTCTCTCTCTCTCTCTCTCTCTCGCTCTCTCTCTCTCTCTCTCTCTCTCTCGCTCTCTCTCGCTCTCTCTCTCTCTCTTATAGAAAGCAAGCCAGATATTGTCATTTCTATTTCGCATTGAACAGTGTGGTGTCGCGACGATTATTTTTGTTAAGTGTATACAGGTTTTTTGTAAATAATAATGAAATGAAAAATCTAAACCATTGCTACAGTTTCTAGAGGAAGAATTTGATTTAAGAATTAACAATAATCCAGCAGAATCAACAACAAAATATTATTATACCTACCATTGATGCAGTTTTTTAAGACATTTAAATAAAATAGAATCCCAAAGATATTATTATGTTTCCTACTTCAGTTACCACAAGCCAATTATTACGAAAATTAAGCCTACTGATTAAGTTTATATTACATTATATTTGTTGATAATAAAAAATTATTATTATAATTAAAAAAAAATATTACAATTCCTTCAATAATTAATCGAAAGGAACTTCGTTCCATCCGGGGGTGTCCCTTGACACCTCTCAAGTTTTTTTTTTCTAGTTTTTGAGAAATATGGCTATTGGCTAATCAGCTAGCGGCTCACCCGGTGCTAAGTAACCATGTCGTCCGTGGAAATCGGCAACACCCTGAACGGTCACAGTTACGTTGCCTGAACTTAAAATGGGATAGGTATAACTCTCTCACCGAATGAACCGCTTTACGACGGTTTTCTGAGAAGAATTTCGCCAGTCGAGCTAGCCCATTCGCTGAAACACAACAGTGACCTCTGTCGTTTCTTGTTATGCGAATGTACTTTCCAGCGCACGTGTTGAATGTCCCAATTTAAATTTTATAAAATGTCTTCAGTTTTCAGTCGACGTATTGTTGACACTTTCCGGTGTCTGCAAAGGCTTATACATATTTTAGTTTTTCTTTTCATTTCCAGATCGCAAACATTTTTCCAAACGTGGAAAATTTATGTCAATGAAATATCAAATTGAGTTTACAAGTGTTGCTCTTTGGTAGTAAATATTATATCGTTGCACATTAGTAAGTGTAAAACAAGGTCGTTTTCCGCTATCTTCCCCCTTATATGCATAGATCTTTGAAACTGCGCCAGAGCTTTTGATGTTGTATTTTATAATTAATAAATAGTTTAAACAGGGAAGTTGATGTTAGGAGTCTCAAAAAACGACGCGAGTACATGAAAAGAGTTATGAAAGTCAACGAAGCGAGTGAGGTGTGCAAGAATCGTGACTTATGGCGCTCTGTTCTTTCTGCCTACCCCGCAAGGGATTTGGCGTGAATTCATGTATGATTTAATATGAGAAATCGTAATAATATTCGAGGTTTGGAGCTTTAATTGAAAACGCCGGCAGAAGCATAAATGATAAAACATTAACGTATTACATTATTATACACTTTAAGAAGGTCTACAAAAAGTCCATGATGGTGTACGTCTATCTCTTGGGGATAACCCAATGAAAATTACCATTTTTATTTCTTTACTTTTTACAAGAAATAATAGCTTATTTACGGAGCCATTTTAAACATTACAACGTTCATCCTTATCCAATTGAGTATCTTAAATGCATTGTGCATTTAATATAGACCAATACGACACGCTTAAAGCAAGTAATTTAATATTGGTATTTTTTAAGTGGTTGCATCGCGCTGTGGTACAGGAAAACGCGTGCCGATAAATAGCGCCAAATGAACTTGTAAAATCCAAAATTTATTTCTTTTATTGCTTCTGAAGCGAAACAGAGTTGGCTGGGGTAGTCTGTAGATACTAATATTATAGTGAGAGGCAAGCTTTTTATTTTTGTATGTAACGAAACTAAAATACACTGGACTGATTTTAAAAATTCTTTCACCATTGGAAAGGAGCATTCACCCAGAGTAACAGAGTATAAGTAACCTGTATTCAATCGTCATTATCCTCGCCGTTTATTAATAAAGAAGCAAATTAAAGCTCTTGTTACTAAAACAAATAATCCTTTTTAAACATACTCGCATACTTCGCAGTGGTAGAGCCAAGCAGTTCGCTGCATGAATGGGCCGGCTCGACCGGTGAAATACCATGATCTCTCAGAAGATCGACGTAAAGTGGCTTATGCTGCGTTTTTTTCGGTGAGAGAGGTATCCGGAGGCCCATCCCCTTCACCTTCCCCATAATGGCAGCCAAATCAAAAGATCATTTACCCCAGGGGGGTACCAGCTGCCACAGCACTGGAGAATCCCCCCTTGAGCGTCCACGGTTTGGTTTTCACCAAAGCATGGACGCTCAAGCTGCCCCTCATACTCTGGGGAGGGCACAATCTCGCTCCTCTGCATCCACTCAAATCTGCTTGCCATTCACCACCACCTGGAAACGGAAAGCCTGCTTTGCTGTTTCTTACAGAGATACAGATATCTTCATGATTATATTCTTCTTTGAAGGAAGGGACCTATCGACCCTCTGGCTGCGTGTAGATAGCGACGACCACCCCCGCATCTACGCATGTCTTTATAGGTCCCATAGCGGTAATACCGAAACAGACCGACTCATGGTCCACGTTTAAACGGCTGCAGATTCCGTACTTCAACAGGTCCCATCCGCGAAAATCGTTATCTTCGGCGATTTCAATGCCCACCACGTCGATTGGCTTAGATCACGCACCACCCACCACGCGGGTAGATCTGTTCATGACTTTGCTCTAGCATATAATCTAACACAACTGGTTACCGCACCCACGCGAATCCCAGATGCTGATAATCATATACGTTCCCTGTTGGATCTTCTGCCTACCTCCCATCCGCACGGATATGTGGTTTCTGTAGACGCTCCTTTGGGTTCTCCGGGCCACTGTATGATATAGAGTACGGTGCCACTCACGTGCCCACTTCGACCGCATATTGCGAGCCGCCGCCGTGTGTGGCACTATAGGTCAGCAGACTGGGATGGGATGCGAAATTTCTTTGCATCCTACCCATGGGGGCAAGTTGGCTTCTCGCTGGATGACCCTGACGACGTAGCCGACTCTGGCGCTGATGTGGTGCTGCAGGGGATGGAGCTCTTCGTTCCATCCTCAGTGGTGCCAATCGGCGGCAGATCCCAGCCCTGGTTTGATCGCTCATGCAAAACGGCATTACGTTTTAAATATAAGTGTATAGGGGTAACATCGCACCGACCATTCCACAATGCGGTCACACCATGCCGGAGATTCGATTCCTTCGATCCCTGGATGTCCACAAGTCGAGTGGGCCTGACGGAATCCCAGCAATAGTGCTGAAAACGTGTGCTCCGGAGTTGGCACCGGTTCTAACGCGTCTTTTCCGGTACTCCTACTCTCTCGGCGCTGTACCAACATCATGGAAGGTTGCTTTAGTCCACCCGATTCCTAAAACAGGTGACCGCTTAGATCCGTCCAACTACAGACCTATCGCCATCACCTCCCTATTCTCCAAAATAATGGAAACACTCATCAACCGCCAGCTCTTTAAGTATCTAGAAGAGCACCAGTTGATAAGTGACCGTCAGTACGGATTCCGTCAAAGTCGCTCAGCTGGTGATCTTTTAGCGTACTTAACCCATCGGTGGGCGGAGGCGGTTGAGAGTAAAGGAGAGGCGCTGGCCGTTAGTTTGGACGTAGCGAAGGCCTTTGATCGAGTTTGGCACAAAGCACTTCTTTCGAAGCTTCCATGTTATGGACTTCCCGAGAAATTATGCGATTGGGTTTCCAGCTTCCTCCGGGTCGGAGCATTAAAGTTGTTGTCGACGGGTCATGCTCCGACCTAAAACCTGTGAATGCTGGAGTCCCCCAGGGCTGTGTGCTATCCCCTACGCTGTTCCTTCTGCATATCAATGACATGCTGCTTAGCAGCAATCTTCATTGTTATGCAGATGACAGTACCGGGGATACCTTATACTAGCTACCCGCGAATTTCTCGGGAAAACGTCGACGAACACCGGAACAAACTTGTGTCTGAAATTGAAACTTTGCTTAGTCAAGTTTCGGACTGGGGCCGACTAAACTTGGTCCAATTCAACCCTAAGAAGATACAGGTCTGCCCGTTTACCGCTAAAAAACACGTTCTCGTTGCTCCCTGTTTTGAGAGCACTCCCTTACCAGCCTCAGCCGCTATCGGAATTCTTGGTGTTGACTTGTCGAGTGACATCCAGTTCCCTCGGTCATCTGGAGGGCAAGGCCAAATTGGCTTTCAAAAAGCTTTCAATAGAGCGGGACAGTATTTCACGTCAGGTCATCGCCTGCAACTTTACAAGGCGCAGGCCCGTCCTCACGTGGAATACTGTTCACATCCTTGGGCGGGGGCACCCCAGTACCAGCTTACTCCATTTGACCGCATTCAACGACGCGCGGTTCGGCTTGTCGACAACCAAGCTCTTTTCGATCGGCTTGACCCTCTGGCGTTGCGGATAGAAGTGGCATCACTATGCATCCTCTACCGCATATACCACGGGGAGTGCTCTGAGGAATTGTTCGGATTAATACCGCCAGCTGATTTTCGCCATCGCTCGACGCGCCAACGCTACCACCCGCATTGGCTGAATAGTTGGCGATCGACAACAGTGCGTTTCAACAGGCACTTCTTGCCGGCGTCGGTATTTCCGGACCGCTGCGACCTAGGAACCTTCAAGAAACGAGCCTATTCTTATCTGAAAGGCCGGCAACGCTGATATGATGCCCCTGGTATTGCAGAGGCCATGGGTGACGGCGATTGAGTTCCATCAGGTGACCAGCAAGCTCGTTTGCCCCCTTCTATCATAAAAAAAAACTTTGTGCTGAGAACTTTGAGAAATTACTTAATTATGGAATTGGAATTTACTAATTTATGGAACCAATGAGTTAGGAATGCTAAATAAATGCATGATAGCTGGTCACTGGTATTCAGTTTTGGAATCTGGATAGAGAAAACAGACATATACATAGACAGAAACAAATTATTTTTTTGTCAATTATTTTTTTGGCAAAAAACAAAATAATTTCTTTCACATTTTTTTATTTTTCAATTGTCCATATATTTATTTTGTTAAATATATTTATGTTTATTTTGTTAAATAAATGTTTTGTATACATTTTTACATATTATTACATTCGATTCCATTAGATTTGGAAAATGTATAAATTATATGATTTTGAATTCCAAAAACAACACAATCAACGTCAGTTTTTATTCGGAACAGACTTATTAAAAAAAAAAATGTCATTTTGACATTAGAAGCTAATTTTATTTATCTATTTTTTACTGTATTTTCCCGCAACTTCGCAACAACGCAATTTAGAATAAAGTATCGGTCTGTCTTTTTGTTTTACAGAGTCGGTAGACAATTAATAACTTCAAAATTGTCGGGGGAAACCATTTAATATATTGTATACGTGTTGGACAATTTATTTATTTTTCACTTAAAAGGTTTTTTAATGTCGTTCATATTTTTTTTCACTGTAATTAAATAATATCTTCAAAGTCACATTAGAATCGGCTTAATAGTTTTACAGAATGTTATTTTTCAGTGAGATTAACAATAATAAGAACAAATAAATTAATTACATTATTTACAATATATACAATTAAAAAACTACCTGAAATCAAATTTCTCCGCATCTCGGTCTACTGGCAGCGTGGCCAGAAGACTGGCCGCATTGCCACGCTGAATGGCAATGCTAATCCTCTGTGCGAAGAATGCAAGGAGGCTTCGATCAGCCTCTTTGCAAGGTCTTTGTAAAGTGCACGAGCACTCGGACCCCATGTCCCCAAAATCTCAACCCCAAACGGCTCACAACACATAGTCACCTACAAGGTTTCTGTATTTGTGCCGCTTGAGATTTTCTGCCGAAGCAGCAGCAGCACCGGCCACCTCCACCGTGCTTGGAAGATGCGATGGCGCAAGGGTGTCGACGCAAGTAGCGTCCCACACCAAAGGCCTACCCATCCTCCAAGGCAAAAGACACATCCCCTCCGGTCTCTTGCCATCATCGCGCACCAAACCGTTCGGTTCCAGAACGGCCGGTACACCGGCGGTGCCAAGAGCACGACGGATAATGTCGTTGATTTTGATGTGACGGGAAATGCGGCCGGCGCTCCTGGCGCATGAGAGGCCATGATGTCCCTTGCTGTCGACAACCTCTCCGCAGCGATATAAATGCGAAGAAACACAGGGAGCACCTAAACGAAGACAAATTAATAATATTCCTTTTTTTAATTTATGAGTTCTTGATGAAGGTGATGTTAGGAGTCATAAAAATCATCGAGCGTGTATGACAAGAGTTATGAAAGTCAAAGAAGCGATTGTGGTGTGTAAGGATTGTGCCATAGAGACTGAGTGACTGACCATCTGACCAAAGGTCTATTTTTTGCCGAAGCCGAAGCTGATTAATCGGCAATCTCCTCAACCTTCGGCCGAAGCCGAAGGCTTATAAACTATTAGTAATTTAATAATTTTATTCAATATTATTCACAGCTAAAGAAGAATATCGGCGTAAAGTGGCTCATACCGCTTTTCTCTCGATTATAGAGGTATCCGCATTGAACTAAGTGCAGTTCGGTCCGTCAGTCACTCGCTCATTCGTAACAGTTCGTTTAATTCCGACTGTTCCCAGACCTTTCGCCGAATATTTCGCCGTAGATGGATTTTTGACCGAAGATGGCCGTAGCCTAAACCGAAGCCGAAGCTTCGGTCGGACACTAATCATTGTATTACAGTTCATTCAGTACTTTTTACGCGATGCACATACAAACAAACAGATTTTAACGAGATGGCTCGTTTGCCCAATGAAGTTACAATAGATAATTTTCTTTTTATGTCCACTATATCTAATGTAAAATTTGTAAAAAAAAGCCTTGGAAATAAAACACTGTTTAATCAACCGATGATTAGACATGTAGTATCCTGGGTAATTAATTTATAACAATAGTTAATTTACTGCGTCACTTATAATACAATTTATTAATGTAAAAACTAAGGTCCGACCGAAACTGGTTTTCCGGCCGAAACCAAAACCGAATGTTCGGCCGTCACTTCAGTTTCGGCAATTTATTAATTTTGTTCCAATCAACAACATAACTTCACGCCTTTTTCGTACTAAGGTGTAGGCAGAGGCTGATAAGCATCTCCTCGCCGAATCGTTACATCCCTAAAGAAATAGGTTAAAATAGAATAGATAAAAACCAATATACGAATCGGTAATTGTTTTTGTTTCATAAAATACTAAGTACCTATTGGTATTTTGAAATTTAATATTAAATAATTTGTTTTGTATTTGTACTCAGAAAGATCATTAATCTCTTTTGAGGTACTACTGAACTAAAAATAATCATCACTTTCCTGCCCTTTACCCACTTTCAAAAGGGTCGGCACAACATTTTGAACTATCCATGTTGTCAAAAGATTTGATCTGCCGGAAACCACAGACCATGTGGACGAAAAGACCGACACTGTGGTCAACTTGCTGAGGAAAGTGTCTCAAAGACTGTTCCCGAGATCGCAGGAAAAGGAGTCCAAACTCTCTGCTGAGACGGTGGAACTGATGAGGCAAAGGAGAAACTCTATCCAATCAGCTGTCTTCGTCAGGATGGAAAAGTCTAAACCAGCGCATTAGAAAGCAGATGCGGCATGACTTTCGTCAATGGAATACCCATGCAATCGAGGACGCGACCGACCGCAACAAAGGGTCGAAAGTGTTTTCTCAGCAGCTTGGAAGGCCCCATCTGACGAAGCTGAAAACTGCGCATGGATGTGTCGTCACCTCTAAGCCCAAGATTTTCTCAGAGATCGAATCTTTTTGTGGGGTTCTTTAATCCACACGGCTGACCAAGCCGGCGGTGCACAGCGATGATGACCACACAGACCCACAAAATCCGCCAGGACTCCTATCCTCAAGGACCTGCTAGTCTTTTTAATTACGTCACACACCAGGGTTTCCACCCTCGAAGGGTCGAAGGGTAAGTTCTCGAAGTCGTAAACAAATACGTCTACCTAGACCAAATTATTCAGTTAGGTAGACGAAACTTTAAGAAAGAGACCGACAGGAGGATTCAGCTGAGTTGGGCCGCATTCGGAAACTGCGTTGAGTTTTCAACTCGCCTATACCGCAATGCCTGAAGAACAAAGTCTTTGACAAGTGCGTCTTACCGGTAATGACCTACGGTACCGAAGCGTGGACACTTGCGGTAGGGCTTGTCCACAAATTTCAAATCGCTCAGCGAGCAATGGAGCAAGCTATGCTCAGAGTATCTCTGAAAGATAAACTCAGGAATGAGTATATCCGCCAGAGAACTGGGGTAACCAACATACCTCAACATATTAAAATAAGCTCGCTGAAGCGGCAATGGGCTGGTCATATCTGCCGAAGGACTGATGGTAGGTGGAGTAAGAAGGCCATACAGTGGAGACCGCGTCTTAATAAACGCCCACCAGCCCGATGGTCAGACGACACACACACAGAAAGGCTGCTGGAAAAGACTGGATGCGAAAGGCAGGTAATCAAATATTGTGGCGTACATTTGGAGAAGCCTATGCCCAGCAGTAGACTGCAATAAGCTGATGATGATGATGATGGATATGAAAGGATTTGCAAATGGAATGAGGAGGCGAAAGGAGTAGAAGTGGGCCTCCAGGTACCTCACTCACAGAGCAAAAGGTGACTGTATCTAACTGGTCGAGCCGGCCCATTCTTCCAGCAAACTGCGTGGCCCTAACGCTCATCTCATAATAATAATTACTTGAATTACTGGTACTCTACTGGAATGTAGAAAGAAGAGTAAAGTTAGAAAACAGTGTAAATAAAACTTTGGGTGGATACCTTGTAAACTCGCTTTTCACTGTTCCTAAAACTAACTTATGAAAGCGAGAGTTGAGCATGGCAGAGGGTGCATGAAAATAATGATAAAGCAGTCGAAATGAGGTTGCTGCCAAAATTTGCGGTATGAGGTTCATTATTCGCGTCGAAAAAAAAGTTACAAGGAAGGATGGTTTAAAAGAAGATTGGAAGAGAGAGTCAGTGTAAAAACTAAGGAAGTGCATACACCGATGATTTGGACACGTAGAAAGAATGATTGATACAAGATTGACTAAGCAGATGTACAGTATAGAAGCAAAAGGATGTTGGAGTCAATGATGGCAACCACTTTCCATGATCAAATTAAACATGTCCCCAAGAAAGGTGATGCCAGGAGTCTTAAAAACCGGCGAGTATGTGTGACAATGTTGATTGAAAGTCAAAGAAGTGAGGGGTGTAAGAATCGTGCTGGAAAGATGTGGCTGAAGGATGTAAGAAACAGAGGGCCATAAGCCGTCTGTTTTCTCTGCCTGCCCCACAGAGACTTAGTGTAAAGATATGTATACACAATTACACTCTCAACAAAGAACAGAATTCAGTACAACAAGTCATTAGTAAGATAATAGTTTCGGTTTCGCCAAAAGTTTCGGCCGAAACCGAAACTTCCGCCGAAACTAGATTTTTGGCCGAAACTCGGCCGAAACCGAACTTTCGGTCGGACACTAGTAAAAACTTAAAAGTCTCGGTGGTCCAGTGGTCGAGCACACGGCTTCTGAATCCGGAACCCAGGACGGGTTCGAATCCTGACACTGGCTCACACCAATGACTTTTCGAAATTGTTTTCGGAAGTTAAGTGTGATAAATATCGATGACTGAAACCTTTGTGCCGGGTATGGCAATAGATTCGCCACCTATTCCATTTGGGACGTAAACATAACGGCGAAACGAGGATTAACACCCGCTACCTACACCTTCGGGTAACAAAGGCGTGAAGTTACTTTATGTTATTAGTGTAAAAAAATAAGGTATATTAATTTATTCCTACGACTATTAGGTCAATGCGTGTCTACCACCGGTTCTTTAGCGGATGTGTTTGCATTATTGTTAAGACGAGCTCCAGATAAATGCGAGGTGTATACTTCACTATGCCTAGACATCCAATAGAAACTCTTATAGCGGAAATGAATACGAGAATTGTGTCAAATAATACTGTACACCCACATAGACAAGAATAGGGGTGGTATGCTGGCCTGCCTGTGGATCGATCGGGCCATTATTTGTTTTGTACATCGTCACAAGGATAGTACAGAAATTTGTATATTATAGGTAACTAATGAACAGCTGGAGCGATATTGACGAGTATTAATACATCATTAATAACATTACATAGTATAAAACAAAGTCACTTTCCGCTGTCTGTCCCCTTATATGCGCATATCTGTAAAACAACGCAAAGGATTTTGATGCGGTTTGTAGGTAGTGTGTAGAGTTTAATAGGTAGAGTGTGTCAACGGGGTGGTTTTGATCTATAATTATGACTATCATATATGACGTTGTAAAGAAAAACTGATAATTTTCTAGATTTAGCACTTTCATTGCAACGCTGGCTAAACCCTAAGTGATAGATAAAAACAATGTTCTACATTGCTTAACAACTTCAGAAGGTCTACAAAAAAGTCCGCGAGGGCATATGTCTATCTCTTAAGGATAACCCACAATGACCATTTTTAATTTTTTACTTTTTACGAGAAATAATAGCTTATTTACGAAGTGATTTTAAACATTAATTTTCATCCAATTAAGTGTCTTAAATAAATTGTGCATGTAATATAGATGATTCTGGACCTTTATAGTATGCAATTTAAAAGAATATTTTCGAAGATTTTGCAGTATTAACATAGCGGGATAGCAGTTAAAGCCGATAAATAGCACAATTTGAACATCACGATATTCAAAATTTACTAATTTATCACTTTTGATGCGGAACAAAGTTCGCCGGGTCAGCTAGTATAGTATAAAATAAAGTCGCTTTCCGCTGTCTGTCCCTAGTCCCTTTGTATACTTAGATCTTTGAAACTACGCAACTGATTTTGATGCGGTATTTTTGAAAGATAGAGGGTGTAAACGGAGTGTTTTGTATCTATGATGCATGTATGATATAATAAAGAAAAAGTGATAAAACCAAAATATACACATGTATTACCTACTTTTGATGCGATTGAACATAGTTCGCCGGGTCAGCTAGTATAATGAAGGTATTAATGTAGAATAGCGCATATTATTGTATTTGAATGATTTATACAAAAAGTAGAGGCCCACTATTGAAAAATTTAACCCTTTTTTAAAAATGAAATTGTATGTATTTGTCGACATTAATAGCATCGGATAGGATTTGTATTTATTGAGCTGATATTTCGTGAAAAATGTTAATGTTGTACCGCTATCTAGTACCTATATGTATTCGTTTTACCTCGAGCTCTCGGAGGGTCGGGCATTTCATACCCGCGTTCGGATGTAGCTGTGGTTTTTGTTTTTACAGCATTTTCGTGTAATTAACGCGTGTACGCCTGGAAAATCGGCTCGTCAAGTCTTTCCTTCTGCTGGCTGATCGTTAAAATATTTTTATGCATAGGTTATTTTTTTCATGCATCCAAATATCATTGTAAAATTTAATAATTCCATAAATTGAACTAGTTTTCCAATATTGAATTACGGTGAACAAAATAAAATAACTTTTTTCTCTTTAAAATTTGAACAAATCATTCGTTCAATTAATACACACGCGTGAATATGCAGGTGGTAGAAGGGTGAAAATTTAGGGTGGTACATATTTTTGAATCTCAATAACAATGAAATAAAATAAAATAAAACAGGAGCTGAGTTTTTTAAAAGGGTCCTATTTTTATATGTCTGTCTATATACTCGTATGTGTGTATATCTATTTATTTTTGAGTTAAACTGAGCGTTCTAATTTTTGCCAAACAACAAGCGACATCAAATCTCTTATGACAAGCCTTCTTTAGCTCTTTATGTTACTCTATTAAACAATAGTTATCGAAATTAAATATTTTCTTTCAGTTATGTCTAGTGTCCGACCGAAGGTCTATTTTTGGCCGAAGCCGAAGCCGATTAATCGGCAATCTCCACAACCTTCGGGCGAAGCCGAAGGTTATAAACTATTAGTAATTTAATAATTTTTTTCAATATTATCCACAGCTAAAGAAGAATATCGGCGAAAAGTGGCTCTTGCCGCTTTTTTCTCGGTCATAGAGGTATCCGCACTGAACTAAGTGCAGTCCGGTCCGTCAGTCACTTACTCTTTCGTAACAGTTCTTTTAATTCTGACCGTTTTCGGACCTTCGGCGGGACCTTTGGCTTTGACCCAGAATTTGGCCGTTCTCGCCGAAGATGGATTTTTGGCCGAAGGTGGCCGAAGCCGAAGCCGAAGCTTCGGTCGGACACTAGTTATGTCAGAGTTGAACAGTTATTATGAAAACGAAGGGATTTGGTTTTGATTATCGTGTTTTTTGACTTTGCCTGTTCTAATGAGCTATACCCGTAGAATAGCCGGTAAAATTTTCTTCATGCTTTACATCTAAATTCCCAGAGTAGCTAAGAATAATATTCTTTACACATTGCTATATTTACTAAATAATACTAATATTATAAAGAGGAAAGATTTGTATTTTGTATGTAACGAATAAACTCAAAAAGTACTAGATCGATTTTAATAATTTTTTTTTCTTTAGAAGGCTACATTATCACTGAGTAACATAGGCTATATGTAATCATCGTCGTCATCTACATTTTGTTTGTACGCGAGTAACACCGCGAGGCGGGAGAAGCTACATACAATATAGAGGTACGAAGTTCGCGTGGTCTGCTAGTATTTATTAAACTAATTTTCTGATTAAAACTAATTGGCTGATTCAAAGATGAATAAGACAGTGGAGTCACAAAGTCAGTGTAACTAAATCGAACATAACCAATGCCTGAAGTAAACAAATATTATGTTAATAAATATGTTTAAAACTATACGTATAGTAAAAACATATTTGGTTATTATAAGGATTGACCTTTTTCGCGACACGAATATGAAAAAAAAAAAACATAAATTCAGCCACAGAAAATAAACTTAGAACATTGTGTTGCGTCTAGTACTTGAGTACTTACAGGTACCTACAGCGTGCATGAGCTCTTAACTCTCCAGTCACGTAGTACTTGCCGCTCGGCGCCGGGGGGACAAAACTGTGGGGGTGCGCGCAATTGGGGGCAAACTACGGCAATTATTGTTTCCATTTTCCAAAGAACGACTGCATAGAGTAGACTTTATTATTACTTATGGGTTTTCACTGATTTGTACACGTACATGTGTAATTTAAAACATAAGTTACCATTTTATGCTATGAATATTAATTATCCTTTGCCGTGACAATATCGGGCTTCTATGGAGCTATTTATTAATTTTTTTTTACATTACTTATTTTCACGGTTCTATGTTGATATGTTGTATGTTGTGCGTATTTAAATATTAGCATCAGCAAAATCTGATTTGTATAAATTAAATTTAGTGAAAAAAAAAATAGTCGGTGGTCTAGCGGGCTTCTGATTCAGAAGTCGTGGGTACGATTCCGGACACATCAGTGAATTCTCAGAATTCTTTTCGAAATTCTTTTGTTATAAATATAGATGACTGACAACTTTGTGCTCGATGTGATTGCAATAGCTTCGGCAGTCGGCACCTATTCCATTTGGGGCGTAACGTAATAATTCGGAGAGTTGAGGCTTTAATAGCCGGTGCCTACACTTTTGGGTAAAAATAAATAATAGTTTAAAAAAACTAAAAAACACGCTTTTTATTGAAAACCGAACTAAAAAATAGAAAAATAAAAAAAAAATACTTTATTTTAAAAAAAGCGTGGGGTGCTTTTTAAGATATTATCGAAATGATAATTACTCTACTCATATCTGTCAATAAAATATTTATAACTATTGACACCATGCACCCCACGCTTTTTTTAAAATAAAGTTTTTTTTTTTTATTTTTCTATTTTTTAGTTCGGTTTTCAATAAAAAGCGTGTTTTTTAGTTTTTTTAAACTATTATTTATTTTAAATTTTTTAGTTCGGTTTTGTATGACAGCGCGTTTCTTAGTTTCGAATTTGAGGAATAGCACCATCTGTGACTTACATAAGGAACTCGTTTCAAGTTGATAACGTAAACTTTCCGCTGATTGCCTATCGTTCAAAAAAGCGTGGGGTGCATGGTGTCAATAGTTATAAATATTTTATTGACAGATATGAGTAGTGATTATCATTTCGATAATATCTTAAAAAGCACCCCACGCTTTTTTTAATTTATATTCATTGAAATTTTTAACACTATTTTCTTAATTTAAATTCATTAAAATTTATTTTCAATTTTTTAGTTCGGTTTTCTAGTCTAGAACTTTCATAGTTCACAAATCGCACCATCTAGTGGCAATCAGCGGAAACTAAAAAAGAAGTCGGTTACAAACAAACCTACAAACATACAAATATACAAACATACAAACATACATACAGGTGAAGCTAATAAAAAGCTAATAAAAAGCGTGAAATTAGGTTTTTATAAAAAAAAATATCGTGATTGAACTAAAATCATTAATCAAAGTCAGTGTAGTGTCTGTAGTGTTTATAAATATTTAAAAAGTAGTAAAGTAGTATTTTTGATTCAATGATAAGGAATTTTTAAAGACATTAACGCGAGTCGAGTCTTTTAGCTGTATTCCCAATTTTTAGACATTGATTTGATCACTTCCTTCCTGGCACTTCCTTTCTATTGTACATAGCTTAAACTAACATTAGACTTTAGAGCTCCGGGTATTATCCTAAAATGAACTGTTAATGAGTTAACTTTATTAAAGGGTCAACGGTCTCTTGGTTTCTAAGAATCGGTACCATAAAGAATTAAGTGCGTTTTTGTTTAATATGACTTCGTTAGTAAGGATTTTAGTACCACAATCTGCTTGTCCATTAAAGGAAATACCAACATTATTCTAGTGTCTTTACAAATAGGGTGAACTGTTTTTCTCTTGGCGTGGTACAAATTCACGCTTTTCTTGTAAAGAATGGCTTCATTGTTATAGTGCCCTAGTTCCAAAGGGTTCTGTTGCTTCTGTTCGATAATATCAGTAGGTGTTTCGCCGTCGACATTTCCCGCCGAGTGCAGATACCATTCAAGTTACAGGGCTCAAATAATCAGGCAAACTGTAAGCTCAGTGAAATGAATAGAAGAAAAATATAATAAGTGTGTTGTTCCAAATTGGTTTTTGGTGTTGTTTCAACACTTTTTGCAAGAACAAGAGTGCCTAATTTTAGCAAAACTAATACTGCATGTGCTAGTTTTGAGCAAAGACGAGACTCTTACTCATATTGCAGTTGGGGTTGAATGTAACAAAATAAAAGACAGTACTGGTACATACAAATTTGAAGTAGAAAATAAGCAGAAAATAAGTCAATCTAAGTCAATATCGATGCAGTTTCATTTCCTACGTAGTCTGAATGAGTAAATATAAAATAATACATTATGTGAAGTGTTAATATAAATAAACTGTATTATATAGGTATACCTCAATAATAAGCAATATATATTAAAGCGAAATAATATGTTGAGTATATTGTACCGAGGGAACGTTTATATTCTTAATATTTCGAAAGGTGATTTCATATAAACTAATGGGCTATCAATCTCTTTCCAGACAGATAACGTACCTTAAAATATGTATACAGTCAGGTTCACATCATTAATATGTTTTTCAGATGTTTAACCATATTTTAACACATGTAAGTTTATTAAATGTAAACGTTTTATTATGAAACAGACTGCTTACATTGGGCCAGGGTGGATGGCTCGCTTTGGTTGTGGGTCCAAACACTATCCAATGTCGGTTCATTTCTCGAATTTCTCATTAAATCTTTAGACCATTACCCAAGAAAGTTATATCAAGAGTAAGATCAAGTTGTATTGGCGCAAGACCAAGACCAAGAATGGCTGAGTTGTCGTCCTCTGCTCTCAAATTTGGGCGAAACTAGTTCGCGCCAACAGAGAAACAAAGAAGTTTGTCATCGTCGTGTTGTAGCGTATAAAGTTGTCACCGTAGACAAAGTGTATTTGGCTTGAATTTATGAGAGCGCCCCCAGTTTGCACCATTCGACTACAAAGGTAAGCTGTCTGAATACTTGATGATGCCAATTACACGATTAATCCGTTGCGGTTATGCGAATTGGAGTGGAGTTGAGTGGAGTGCCTTTAAGTTACTCTGCTTGTTTGTTTTTGTCAGTTTTCTATGCAATGCAAATTGCTTTCAGTATTTTTTTCTTCTCCACCTGTGTGTAGCTAATATGGGATAAAAGGAATATACTTCCACCTTGCCTTGTGGCCAGGTTTTCTTCCAAAAATTGAGTTGTGCATTAATCAAACGGTTCACATACAAGAACATTGTTACAAGCCTCCCTTTGTAGTTAAGATATATCAAGTTAAAATCCGTATATATTATTCATTCTGAAAGTCGGAGCAATGTGTGCTGTGATCAACACATTTTAACCACATGAGATTATGAAAGAAAATTATACAATTAATATTATATTTGCAAGAGTATAAGATCTGGGGCTGACTAAGGTTTTTTCTATTCACATAACATAACATAACTTCACGCCTTTTGTTACCCGAAGGTGTAGGCAGCGGCTGTTAAGCCTCGTCTCGCCGTTATGTTTACGTCCCAAATGGAATGGGTGGCGAACCTATTGCCATACCGGGCACAAAGTTTGTCAGTCATCGACATTTACATCGTCATTGGTGTGAGCGGAATCGAACCCGGACCTCTGGATCAGAAGCCGTGTGCTCGACCACTGCGCCACCGAGACTTTCTATTTACAATTCAACTATTTATGTATATATATAAAATTCGATTCGTCACCATAATTTTCAATAATTTGTCAATGAGAAAGACTTACTCCATGGCTTTGAACACCTAAACGTAGTCAGGCCACTGACATCGACGATATGGTTTTATCAAGAAATGAAATTATTCATGCAAATTGCATACAAGTGGTGTTGTGTTGTGGCAGAGTGGTGGTTTCCTGGTGGGAAATCCCACACCCATCGTCTTCGCGGTCGTCACCAATAGTGGCCGCCATTATAAATGCAAGCACATGAGTCAGTGCTAGTTGTCTAATATATAAGTACTATACATTGCGATTCGATTTGTTGTTTTTCTTTTTATAGCTTCACGCCTTTCACTCTTCACGCTCTCCGGCAGGTAATATCATTGCATAGTATAAACGGTAGGGAATATCATTACATATGGACCAGAGGGCCGATGCACTGTCCTGGGCCACCCCAACGCCGGAGGAAGGCCGCCGCGAGGTTTTAGTGGGTAACCCTAGGATCGAATTGCAGTTTACTGTTTTGGGAGTCCCACACTACCCCTGCCGTCCCCAGGCGGGGGTGTGCATTAAGCATTTCCTCGCGTAAAAAAAAAAAGTTAATATCATTACATAATACAAAACAAACTCTCTTTCCTCGGTCTGTCCCCTTATATGCTAAGATCTTTGAAACTACGCAAAGGATTTTACTTCGGTTTTTTTTCAAATATATAGAGAGTATCAACGGCGTCGTTTGTATGTATGTATGTATTTTTCATGTATAATGTAGTACAGAAATGATTTTTGATATTTAGAACATTGAGCTTAAGTGCCGGATAAGCTAATAATATAATAGTTATAATAAATATATTTCCATAAAGTTAATAACATAACATAACTTTACGCCTTTTGTTACCCGAAGGTGTAGGCAGCGGCTGTTAAGCCTCGTCTCGCTGTTATGTTTACGTCCCAAATGGAATAGGTGGCGAACCTATTGCCATACCGAGCACAAAGTTTGTCAGTCATCGATATTTATCACACATAACTTCCGAAAACAATTTCGAAAAGTCATTGGTGTGAGCCAGTTTCTGGAATCGAACCCGGACCTCTGGATCAGTGTGTGCTCGACCACTGCGCCCACTGAGACTGTGAGACTGAGACTGAAGTTAAAATATATATATGTATTATGTACTTAATAACTTACTCCCTTACAGCGCTAATACGCTGAATGTTTCTGTAGGGTGGGGTGTGTGTCTTAATGATCTTGCTATTTGTAAATAAATATATTGACAGGTTCGTGTTCATCTTTTAGTTAGATATTTTATCCCGTCGATGTATCGTTATTACTGTGACTGATGACGTAATTTATATGTATTTTTTCCCTGGTCTATATATGTGTTTATGTCTATATTCTAACAGTATTATATGTTATTAAATATGTGTGTTAGAGATATGAGAGGAAAATTAATAAGACTGGTCTTTATTAATAGACCAACAAGAGCCTAAATGGCTTGTTTTGTTTGATATACCAACTGGACAGTATTTTTTTTTCTTATATCAAGTCATATTATTTTATTTCATTTGGGTTTCAATCGATGTAATGTTACAGTTCTAGTTTAAATGATACTATAAAGACAAATTAAATGTATGAATAAAATAAATCTGCTTGATTCACTTGAAACTGTGCACGTAATTCAATTCAAACTCTCGTAGGAATTGGACCGATTGATCCATCATTATTTTCCAGTAACAAATTCGTATAGGATTAATTTTTTTTTTTTTAATCCCTCGTAAGGCATATAGACAATGTGTGTTGGTCAATTGCAAATTTTCCCACAGGGATCGATAAATATAACCCGCCAGCCTATTAGACCGACTACAGGTTACTAAAGGTCAGTCCAAACTAATTAAGTGTTAGTGCACACTATATTAGCAGTCAAACAAATAACGATAATCGTAAACACTTTTGACTCCTAACTCTATACAATGATAGCATAACTTCACGCCAATACAGTAACGTAATCGATGGAAAAATTTGAGTGCGATAAATTAGGATTTCCTAATTTAATATGAACCTATCTCATCGCTTCTTTGGCGTTTAGCGTTCATAGCTTTTATAAGATTTTTTTTGAAAAAAAAATCTGAAGAGTTTGATTGTCTGAACAGTTGGAAAAAATATATATTTTTCATTAGACGAACACGCTTCAAAAGAGTCCTGTAATCGTATTTCTTAAAGGCGCTGGGTAGTATTGACGAATGTCAGGTAATTGGATAGAAAAGCTATTGGCTCTGAAGCGATATAGATTTCTTCGAATGAGAATTGTCTGCTTTAATGCCACATTTATTTTATCAATAATTTTTCTAAGATATGCTTATGACGCAACAGTAATTCATTTACATAGGTGTACCGGTATGAAATGAGCGTTTTTTTGTGAAAATAAAATATTAATTTTGATTAGATAAAAAAAATAAATTTATTCAAAATATTGTCCATCACTTTCTACACATTTTGTCCACCTTTTTGGTAATTTGTGGATACCATGCCAATAGAAATGTGCTTCTTTTGAAGCAAACCAATCAGACACCCAATTTTCCACTTCCGCGTAGGAATCGAACCGCTGCTCAGCCAATGCGTGTCCCATCGATGAAAATAAATGGTAATCGGAAGGAGCCAAGTCTGGTGAATACGGCGGGTGGGGTAGCAACTCCCAGCCAAGTACTTTGATTGTATCCTCAACCGATTTTGCTTTGTGTGCAGGTGCATTGTCGTGTAACAAAATTACTTTGCCGTGTCTTCTGGCCCATTCTGGTCGTTTTTCGATCAATGCGTTGTTCAAATCGACCATTTGTTGTTTGTAGCGACTAGTATTAACAGTTTCACCAGGTTTTAGGAGTTCATAATACACCACACCCTTCTGATTCCACCAAACACAGAGCATTGCCTTCTTCCCGAAACGATCTGGTTTTGCAGTCGATGCTGATGGTTGTCCCGGATTAACCCATGATTTTCTCTGTTTAGGATTCTTAAAATAAATCTATTTTTCATCGCCAGTGACAATTCGATGCAAAACTGATTTCCTTTGGTTGAATTTGCGAGTTTGAAGCAAAATTTCACAAGTGTTTTTCCGGTTTTCCATTTGTCTTTCATTCAATTCATGTAGCACCCATTTTCCACACTTTTGAATTTTTCCCATAGCTTTCAAACGGTCTGAAATTGTTTGTTGTGCAACATTTAACATAGCTGCCATTTGCTTCTGACTCAAAGTATCATCTTCATCCAATATGGCTTGCAGTTTGGCGTCTTCGAATTTTTTTGGTGGTCTTCCACATTCTTCATTTCTCACATCAAAATCATTACATTTGAATCGTTGAAACCATCTCTTGCATGTTGCTTCTGATAGAGCATGATCACCATATGCTTCGACAAGCATTCGATGTGATTCTGCAGCATTTTTTTTTTCAAATAGAAACAAAAATTTAATGCTTTCCGCAAATCATCACTTTCCGGCACAAAATTTGTCATTTTTAACACAATAAAAAAATATGATGTTGTTTTTTTACTAACTGTTAGGTTAATTGAATGTTTGACAGTTGACATGGCAACCAAACAGAAAAAAAAATTAAGGCTTATTCACAACAAATACCAACACATTTTTATCTTAACGCTCATTTCATACCGGTACACCTGGTAGAAAGTATTTATGTATGCTTGTTAGTTACCTGTAAGCTTTCAATTTGTCAAAAATATATTTTTAAAATACATAGTTTGCACGCGTAATATATTTCTTCTGATTTCAATAATTTTGTCACAAGCATCAAAATTTAACGAAACAAAGGATTATTTATCATATGAGCAAAACTCGGTAAAAACCATACCATAAAAAAATCCTAATATTATTGATTTGACTTCCATTTCTCTAATAAAGAGCGATATCTTAAATGTATAGGATATGAGCCTGTCACAATTGTACTACTGTAAGAAGCCAGATAAGAAATTGGATTTAGTTGTAAGATGAATTTCTAACCGGTCCCGGGAGTGCGGTGTTCGACGCTCGCCACGGAAGTTAATAAAACCACTTTGGTATCGAGTAGAAATTACCAAGTTCTCTATGGCAGTGAGCCAGTTTGCTTATTTCCTCAACACTACTTTCATGTTTCACTGATTTATTATTGAAAAGCTCAGCATTTTTTTTCCTATAGATACATTTAATTCGGAAATGCAATAGAGAAATCTGAGTTAGTTTCTTGCGTGCAATAAGAACATTGCGAATTGTTTCCTTGTTATTTTAATCAGACTACAGATCGTAATTAGTGTTCACGTAGAATACTAAACTAATTCAAGTGGAATTTTGCTTCTTTTCAGACATTCGCATTATATGAGTGAATACAATTTTAAAAATTAATGGCTTCGTAGTTTCCTAATAATTAATCTTGGTAAAAGATTATCCTAATAAACGCCATTACTTGCGTTGCAATTATATGTTGCAACTGCATATTTTTTATTTTTTTCTCTTAAGGTAAATATATTATTTTTTAATGTAACCAGACTAGTCTCCGAATAATGGAAAATACAAATTCATTCATTGACTTTTTAGTCAACGCCATAAAAACAATAAGATAAGTAAATTTCCAATTTATCACTTTTCCATTGTTATATCGTACATAAATTATAGATAAAAACGAACCTGTTGACACCCTTTATTTATTAAAAAAAACCGGATCAAAATCCATTGAGTAGATTCAAAGATATAAGCATATAAGACAGTGGAAAGCGACTTGAAATGATGATATACTTTTGTCACACACTCTATTGTTGATTAAATGTGTATAAGTGCCTGCGTGAGGTTTTACCCTGTTCTTTTTTTACCCAGTGGAAATCTTTTATAGGTAACACCCATTTTTTTTCTCACTAGATGGAGTTCGTGTACCCTATGTATGTGTAGTGTATTTACCCTATTTTAAAGTAAACTTACACCCTTTTAACATTTTCACTCTGCAAAGTGGAAAAGGGTTGATAATGATTCATCACAATGCTCAAACCCTCCATAGAAGTTCTCTCCAAAAGGCGGTTTTGGTGATTTGTGGCTAGCGAAGTACCCAGACCTAAATCTCGCTGAATACCCGGGAGACTCCAAACAATTCCTTCACAATGACCGTTCATAAATGTCTTAGTAACTAGCTGAGAGCAAATACCGCAAGAAATAGTGCACCACTTAATGGGCAGCATACCCTTTGTTCCATGCCATGGTTCAAGAGCAACTCGAGACTCCAGACTCTTGCAAGGAAAATATCTAATATATAAAATTCTCGAGTCTAGATGTGCGTAATTGAACTCCTCCGAAACGGCTTGACCGATTCTCATGAAATTTTATGTGCGTGTCGGGTAGGTCTGAGAATAGGACAACATCTATTTTTCATCCCCCTAAATTACAAGGGTAAGCCCACCCCTCAATTTCTTTTTTTTAATTTTTCGACATATTTCTGTTTCTTATTTTTTTATAAAACGGGATACAAAAATACATACAACCCTAATGTTTCAACCCCCTACGATCAACCCCTATTTTTAAAAATTTATTTTTCGGCAAGACAACGTTTGCCGGGTCAGCTAGTATTTATATATAATGGCAAATGTGATCTATATTCTTTTTATAAGCTTTTATTTACCTTGCACTGTATGTATGTATGTATGTATGTAAGTATGTATGTTCGGTGGAATCTTGTAACTCAATTTTGAAGTAGATACCTTCAACCGATTGAGCTGAAATTTTGTATACACGTTTACTTTGGATGACAATGCATGATATAATGTATGACATTATTCTATATCCAATATGGCGGACGCCCCAAGATGGCGGAATGGATATTTTTAATGCATTTCTGCAATATGGGTATCAAATGAAAGGGTTTGTTGAGTGTAACTCAAAATATAATATGACGTCATTCTAAATCCAATATGGTGGAATATCCAAGATGAAGGAATATATATTTTAAGCTTTCGTACAATATGGGTATCAAATGAAAGGGCTCATTGGGAAAACTAAAAAAATAATGTGACGTCATTCTAAATCCAATATGGCGGATAATCCAAGATAGAGGAACAGTTTTTTTTAATGCATTTCTACAATATGGGTATCAAATGAAAGGGTTTGTTAATAGTAGCTCGAAAAATAATGTGACGTCATTCTAAATCCAATATAGTGGAATAAATATTTGCGTTTCTACTATATGCGTATCAAATGGCCCTTTCATTAAAGAGTTATATGAGAACTTCAAAAACTATGTCTCGGTGGTTCAGTAAACTAGCCCGCTTCTGAATCAGGAAGTCTTGGGTTCGAATTTGGCCTCACACCAATTCTTTCGAAATTTCTCTCGAAAGTCATGTGTAATAAATATTTTTGCCTGACCACTTTGTGCTCGCTGTATGGCAACAGTGGTAGAGCCCAGCAATTCACTGTATGAATGGGCTGGCTCGACCGGTGAAATACCACAACCAGCTCACGCCTTGTTTCTTTGGGTGAGAGAGGTACCCGGAGACCTACTCCCCTTCCCCATCCCTTCCTACTCCCATATCCTATATCCTACTCCCTTATAGATCGTGAGACGTAAACATAGCGGCGAGTCGAGGCTTAATAGATGCTGCCTACACCTTCGGGTAGAAAAAGGAGTCGAGCTATGTTATGTTATTAATTAATGTTATAAACAAATTAGATTGTGTATAAATATTATATATATCATAGGGTTTTCAATATGAGCGGCTAGATACTAGTGGCCTGCTTGTTTGGGCAGTGTCAGTCAATCAGTTGTTTACTATTCAGTCACTGATGCCAAATCACCATGTCAAGATACAGGGTTAAGCGGCGCGTCCAAATTTATAATCAAAATGAGTTAGTGCTAACATTGAGAACCTTACGACCACTTTACGGCTGAGGCGGTAGTCCATCACAGTCGACGGCTTTCCGTTGATCTATGTTTTAATAGTTAACAGTGTTTTAATTGTGGTCAGCCACGCAATCTGCTGCATGAATGGGCCGGTTCGACCGGTGTAATGCCATGCCCTTTCAGGATACCGACGTAAATTGGACAGGATTTAATAACTTTAACATGATTGCTACACTAACGGATTTTAATGGTGTTATAGGTATTATTAGAATTAAACACAGTGGATGGTGGGAACGAACTATAACTTTTATTACAACTCACTCCTATGTTACACTCAGGTCAGCAAGTATAAAGTACTGATTAAAACAACAGATGGCGTCACACACAAAATTAAGTTGCAAAATCAACAAATAAGTAACAAAAAAATTTGTTTACTTAGGCTCGAAACTCTTTGCTGCTGGTCAAGCATACGCGGCCTAAGTAGAGAAAAGACTTTAGGAGGTCTCCTCATTGAAGAGTTGGACTGTTCGAAATTAACTGGCAAATGACCTTGTAACAATGATGCTTTGAATGAGATGAAGAGACTGAGAAACTTACACATCGATAACTAAAAACTTGAAAATAATTTAAAGAAAAAAACTTTTTTAAAGAAGCTTTTATTTAAACGCTCTAAAAAGAATAAAATAATTTTAACCTTATACATATTAACTATCAACTTATAACCTTATTATATACAATTTATGTGATAATAAAAGCTTGTCGCTATGTTCAACCCAACCCTTCCCCCCTCCTCTTCCCATCCCAATTCCGACCCCTTCCATTTCCCATGGAAAGGGCCGGCAACGGAACTGTACCACTATATGTGTTTGGGTGTCCATATATATGTTATAAACCAAAAAAATATATTTGGATAATGCGATCCGTCACAGTAATCATTAAATCTAAAAAAATATTTCTAGATGGTTATGTATAGCCACTGATAGGTAATTAAACATAGCGACAAGCTTTTATTATCACATAAATTGTATATAATAAGGTTATAAGTTGATAGTTAATATGTATAAGGTTAAAATTATTTTATTCTTTTTAGAGCGTTTAAATAAAAGCTTCTTTAAAAAAGTTTTTTTCTTTAAATTATTAATGTATGTATCTTCCTTGTGAGATGTGAATAAATAAATTATTTATTCATACATTTTATTTTTTAATTGAAAGGAAATTTAGTTAATTTGGTGTTATTTACATAAAAATATGCCATTCCAATCCGTAAATATATATAATTGACACACGAAAATTGAAACCGTAAATTACCCCATATGTCAATATCATATACAGTCGGCTCTCGTTAATTCCAACTTGCGATAATTCGAACCTCTCTATAATTCAGAGTCATCACGAGTTCCCTACAAAATCTCTTTATATTTCGAACTAATCCAATACATTTTTATGCACTTGGTAATTCGAACTAAAAAATCATTGCTACTTAACAAAAACGACGTGTTAATTCGAACACATCGGCGTCCAACACTTGATAATTCAAATTTACAGAGAGAGAAGGAAGTGGTATGATTGTAAAAACATTTCGCGACAAATTTTAAATGTTTAGTCTCGGTGGTAAAGTGGTCTAGCACCCCGCTCCTGAATCCAGAGGTCGCGGGTTCGAAACCTGGCTCACATCAATGACTTTTCGAAATTAATTTCGAAAGTTATGTGTGATATATGGATGACTAAAAATTTTGTGCCCGGTATGGGAATAGGTTCACCATCTATTCCATTTGGCACGTAAACATAACGGCGAGTCGAGGCTTAACAGGCACTGCCTACACCTTCGGATAGAAAGTTATGTTGTTTTAAAGTTTAACGTACACCATTTGTTTTTGTTCTGATTAGTTTGCCTATTCGACACACACTTCGCACAAATTGCCTATAGTAAGAAGTCATCGACCAAGTAGAGGAGAGTGAAAAGTAAGGTGATGTTGCAAAAGTAAATAACTTAATTTAGAATTATCCGTATACTTTCTCAGCTATAAAAGAGGACAAGGAGAAAATTAATGCTGCTCCAACTGCTGGAGGACGGGAAAAAACGAACAGTTCTTTCGAAAGATTACTTAATTCATCTCAAAAGTCATTGTTATAGAATAGCAGTAGCAGCAGTTAACATATAATGAATTAACCAACATTTAGTAATTCGAGATTTTATTTATTTTCTCGCACGAGTACAAAACCATTTGATATTTCAAACTCTCGGTAATTCGTAATATTTTTAGAGTCCCTCGAGTTTCGAATTAACGAGAGTACCTAGTTAGTATTTAATTGTATACTGAAAAACGACTACAGTAATTATTTGAAAAAAAAAAAATTACATTATGTTGTGTCAAGTAGAACACGCTAGATGTCGCTGTTGTTTCTAGTCGTCGCTAATAGGCTCTTAGACCTTTCATATTAGACGAGCGCTTTCATGATAGACCAGTTTTTTTCTACTTTGCTATGTCTAGAGTATAACAATAAATAATGTCTGTATGTACTCGAGAATATTCTGTAAGCGTGATAAAAGCGATAGTTTTTTTTTTCTATCAAAAGGTATCGGTTTTCTCACGCGTCACCGGCCATTGTCTCCTCGTAAGCGTCGGATATTTCCAACGGTCTATTGTGATGATGCCTCAAGTTGCTATGTGTTGATATTGTTCTATGACTTTTATGTCTATGTCAATTCATTGCGCAGACACAGACTAGTACATATCTGATCAGGTGATTAGTATCTTGTTACTTGTAACACTCTCGTGTGCCTATTTAGTAGCAATGTTCCCATTTAAGGAAATTAAAATGAAAGAAAATTTTAGAAATGCAATATTCGGGATATTGCATTTCAAAAATTTTCTTTTTGGGATATTATAAGAAAGGTCAAAAGAAGCTCAAACCCTAGTTGGTGGTGCACGGCCTTTGTGCCGACCCCCATTTCGCGCTATCTGGGAAACTGTGCTTTCTATAAAAAACTTGTTCAGATGTTAATTTGTAAGCACATCGCTTAGACTACAAATATTTTCGGCCTATTTTAAGCCCAAATTTTTCGACCGCTTTGTAGAATATATAAAAAAATCTCTGGTATAGTTTCCGAGATATCGCGGAAATGTGTTTGCTCCCCTATTTATAAAATGGCGGCCGAGGAACCCCACAAACTTGGGGTTAAGCTTCTATTCATCTCCTCCTCCTACCAAGTCGCAAATATAAATTTGCATGTTCTAAAATTATTAATTAAAACTCCTGTACCATTTTAATAGACAAACTATTATAGTTATTATTTATTTTTCCCCTCATCAATATTAACGAGTGTTGCCAGTATAAAATTTACCAGCATCATAATTATTAACAAATCGAAAACAATTTGCACAGAACAAACTGCAAAATGAAAATAACATCAACACTTTTACAGTTTTAAAGGTGAATAAATATTGGTACAGCAATCAGCTTGCCGCTCCAATTATTTACAATTTTCAGCAACATTTCAATGGTTCTGTGTTTAATTTATATGAAATTATTTGAAAGTGGGAAGTTTTATTTTTATGTCGTAATTGGTATTATACTACTATTATTGGTTATCAACGGGTCATCTGATGGTAAGAGACTAGCGGCGCCCATGGACTCCTGTAACCCAAATAGTGATTAATGTGGCGTTGCCGTGTGATAGGGAAGTAATCGGAAGTGAGATGGGAAGCAGAGAGGGGGAGGAGATTGTGGGTCAATTTACGTCGATATTCTGGCAGTAGAAGTTTTTTTTATGGGATAGCAGGGCAAAAGAGCATGTGGCTCACCTGATGGTAACCAACTACTCAGCGCCTAAGTACACCGTTGTGTTTTGCCGTCCTTTAAGGGAGTAGGAGGGGAAAGAAAGGGGAAAAGGTCTCCGGATACCTCTCTCACCGAAGGAAACGCGGCACGAGCCACTTCACGCCGATATTGTGTGATATTTCACCGGTGGAGCCCGCCCATTCATGCAGCGAACTGCAAGACTCTACCACTGGTAAAAGTCCTGGTATTTCACCATTCGTGGCTGTGTGTCCAGTAGGTACACTTATTATGTAGTCTTCGCCGCAGTAAATTACCATTTCTTGCATCGTTTGCCTAATTTCTTTTATGCGGATATGTGTATAGCCTCAACTGCGGTCTTAACCAGAACTTCCGCTCATCATCTGTTAATTATTTACAGAGTTATAACGGATATTAATTTACTGCGCAATATGTAGCGTATTTAGCGTATATTAAGTATCTACACCGCAAAATTAAATATAAGTGTACCTATTGTAAGTCGACAACGATAATTGATTGATGATATATAAATCGCTAATCAATACATACATAACTTGGCGTCAAGACCATTGCGGGGTAGGCAGAGAGAGCAGAGGGCCTTAAGGCACAATTTTTATAAGACGATGACTTTCATAACTTTTGTTATACACGCTCGTCAATTTTTAAAGCTCCTAAAATCACCTTTCTCAAGCACTCGTTTCTATTCGGTCATGGAAAGTGTGCCGTAGCCGCTCTCGACTCCTACATCCATCCGCTTTTGCATTGTATATCTGCTTTGTCAATCTTGCATCATCCATTCTTTCTTCATGTCCACACCATCCTTGCATGCCTTTTCTTACTTTTACACCGACATTCTCTTTACTCTTCACTCTCATGCCTTTCCTTACTTTTACACCTAAATTCTCTTTCAATTCAACTTCCTTCCTTAAAACTAAGGATTAAAATAAAGAGATTCAGGCGCCGACCTTTTACATTTTGTGAGGTAATAATGTTAACTATGTATAATGCTTTTTATTCCTATCGTTTGCGCGTACTTAAGGGAGTCCGCAATGTCCGTGTATAGTGAACAGCTATATAAAACCTCGTTGGTCTCAGTAAAGTATCGGTGGTCCAGTGGTAGAGCGCCCCGCTTCTGATTTGTTTTGGTTAGTGTTAGCCCACAGTTGTGAGTTCAATTCTGGGCTAACACTAATAATTTATCGAAAGTATTTTCGGAAGTTATATGCGATAAATATCGATGACTGACGGCATTAAGTTAGCCGCTTATTCTATTTTTGACATACATACCTACTACGCCTTTTTGCCATGAGGGTAGGCAGAGACTAATTCTTTCCATTTGCTACGATCCTGATATACATTTCTCGCTCAAATTATCGTTTTCATACATGCTAGTCGGTTGTGGCCACTCTTGACCTGGCCTCTAACCACACATCATTGATTCCATGGTGTTAGGTCGACACTTGTCTTATTAATTCGTTTAATCAGTCTTATTTCCTATATTCTTTCTACATGTACGAACCATCTAAGCATTCTATTCGCTATCCTTGTCACTATATCTTCTTTCACACCGGCTATACTCAGACTCCACAGCGTTAATCTTACTTCTGTGCTTCTCCTGCCACACCCAACATTCACTACCAAGCGAGGAACCAAAACCCCTCTGTGTACAGCCAGTCCAGCCTTTTTGGAAAGCTTCTGGCTATTCATAGAGTTGTTCAGGGCCCCATTCACTTCACATTTGGAACATAACCTAACAATTCGGCGAGTCGAGTCGTTAACAGCTGCCGCCTACACCTTCGGGTAAAAAAAGCGTGAAGTTGCGTTATATAACCGTCTATGAAGTCCTTGCGAAAAGAGTTACGATGCTAGTGGTACATCGCTACATCAATAACTTGCCTCTCTTCAACTTTCACGACTTTGTCATATATCTCGGAGGCTTTTATTGTATTAACTGACTACCTCATAAGATGTATGTGGTGAACTTATCTGGTTTTTTTTTTTATATAAAACAGGATTTCTTGAAATTCTGTCCTTAAATTCTGTCAAACATTTCAATACTTCGAGTAATTTCGCATAAATGCGGTGAAATATCATACATTTTCCTGCCCTTAGCCGTCTCTAAATAATATATAATATCTTGGACACAATACACACATCGCCCTTACAAGCTAAGCGACTAAATGCTTGTGTTATGGATACTTGATAACGGATATTAATACATATTATACTTTTCTTTTATAAATACATACTTATAATACAAAGAAAAACACCCAGACACCACACAAATATACATTTTTGTCACAAATATTTTTACTCGGGTGGGAATCGAATACCCGACATCATTGCTGCAGGCGGTAGTTTTACCAATGCGCCACGAGGCCCGCTAAAATGGGGTCGGCACAACATGTCATCCTTTCGAACTATTCATGATGTCAAAAAAGATTTGGCAGTGGTTTATGTCGTCTGCCTGACGTCCACTCTCCTAGTGATTTTTCAATAGTGAGATAGGGATAGGGTTGGAAGTAGGATGGAGAGAGCAGAGGCGAAGGGGTGGGGCCTCTGGATACTTCTCTCTTTACGTCGATATGCTGAGAGGTCGTGGTAATGCACTGATCGAGTCGGCCCAACCATGCAGCGTACTGCGTAACTTAACCACTGGAATAAATTATACGATGAAATATGTTCTAATTAAACTATCTCAAGGAAATCCTTGAACATATATTTATATATAATATATAAAAAATATTATAATTTTTCTCGTGCGACCGGCCCGACCGTTTGATGTTATCGGCTCACAACTCAAGTGTTTGCCCTTGACTCGGCTGAAACTTGTTAAAGCGCAGCTGTTACATCTCTTTTGTTTGCAAAATGTGTACGTGTAATGTAGGTACATATTTTATTTTAATTTTTCCATAGCTTTATTTTTTATTTGTGTATTTTAACGTAAAGAATATATTTTTCATTCTCTTCACTCTGAATAGGGTATTGTGCTAAGTGCTTACCTGCTACCTACACAATTAACAAACATACACTCTTTGTACATACTCATATATTATGAAATTTTTATCCTAAAATATACACACAATTAAATTTTTTGTATATATTGTGTAAGGATCGTGCCTGATATGCCTGCCTAACGTGACGAGTGTGCGGACTGCTGCACGCACTATTATGCTCCGGCGGTGGCAGGCGGATCTCGATAGTCCGGTTGCCGGAGCTGACGTCGCAGCGGCGGTTCTACCAGTTCTGGAGGGATGGGTTGACCGCCGCCATGGTCTGTTGACCTTTAGACTGGCACAGATGCTTACCGGGCACGGCTGCTTCGGTAAGTATCTGTGTCAAATAGCCCGGAGGGACAGGTTTCCGAGCTGTGTCGAGTGTGGCGCGCTGCAAAACACAGCGTGCCATACCCTCCAGGTGTGCGCCGCCTGGCAGGAGTACCGGGACGACCTGGTGGCTGTGATCGGCGGGGACCTGTCGCTGCCGGCAGTGATCAGTGCCATGGTCAGCAGCGACAGGTGCTGGCAAGCAGTGGCCAACTTCAGTGAGGCTGTAATCTCGCTGAAGGAGGCCGCGGAGCGGGAGCGTGAATACGCTGCCGATGCGGATCCGCTCCGTCGAGCGAGGCAAGGGAGGAGGCGTCGTCTTCGTCGCCTCCTCGCCCCGCCTTAACATCCGGGAGCCGGCTCGTCGCTCACTGCGCACTAGCGCCCCGCGGCGGGCTGGATCCCAAGGAGTTGACTTCAGGGTCTCAGCTTTACCCGCCGGCTCAGCGCTCTGCGCTGCGCGGCGACCCGGGCCCAGGTCGTCGCCTAACTGTCCCCCCTTTGCGCTCGCGCGCTGCGGGGCTGGTTGGGCAACCGTCGGGGCGCCAGGCGTAGAATGCTTACGGCGAGCCCCTGGCACCCCACCAAGACGGAGAAGTGCGGCGCAGTGGTTTAGTGGGTATTCCGGCCTTGCACACCAGCCGGTGAGCCCCACATAATCCTGACGTCGTCACGGAGTCTTCCTTGACGACGGCGGGATATGCGTAAATGCATACCACTGCGAAAAAAAAAATGTATATGTATTTAGATTTATATACAAAACACACACATACATTTACATAACTTTAGGCTTAGTCTCTTGTGGGGTGGGTAGAGGGAGCGCCAAACGGAACGATTCCTGAACACCTATCTTTCTTGTCATACACTTTCGTTATTTTGTAAAGGCTCCTGAGAGTCCTGACATATATTTCCATAAGTACACGTTCAATTTTGTCATGAAGTGTCGTGCAAAAACTGAGGAGTCGAGGACCTCCTCAGTTTTTGCACTGTACCTATATCTATTTCAAAATCATCATTTAATATCAAAAGAATTTAAATTACCGAGACTAATAAACAAAGTAACAAAGTACCTACAAGTTGTCAATAGTAAAATGAACTGCAACTGTCTGATCGCGATACGATTAAAACCGATTAATTAAATCTGACGTAGGTATCGAAAACAAAGGGATATTATTATTTACTTTGTTCCATTGTCTCACGCCAGCAGTTTGGATTTATGTGACAAGCTGACTGTTATTGAATCGATATTACAGTGAAACAGTTCATATTTATTCATGAAGCTAAGTATTTTTTTTATAATTTATTCATTCGCCCGCCCTTATCTGTCGAGACAACACGTCATCCTTTTGTATCCTCTTCTATCACTTGCATCTCCCACACTTTTGCACCCTTCTTGCTGCTCATATCCACTCCTACACGATCGATCTATCCATTTACACATACATACATTGACGCCTAATGCCTTGCGGGGTAGATAAAGAGAACACACCGCCTTAAAATAAAATAAAATAAAATTTATTTGCTCAAAATGCAGGTTGAATTACAATAGGTGATAAAAATTAAAATGTCCCATATACATTTTGCCGTGCAACGGCATGCAAATTGTCATATAAAATAATAATAAAAAATGAAATAGTCAAATTTAAAAAAAAAATCAAAATTAATTTATTTCTGTGTCATTATGGTAATCTGTCACATTATAATATGCTTTTCTAATCAGAAATGATTTTACAGTGCTCTTGAATGCAACAAGGTTTAGTTCTTTCCAACATTTAGGCAATATATTAAAAAGAATAGGAGCCATACAAAAAATACTTTTGCTCATTAAGGCAGTATGTGATGTGTGCATACAAAGCGTAGTCATATCACGTCTGTTTCGTTGAGACCAATTCGCTAACCTTGGCAATAAACTAGAATTTCTTTTTACAAACATCACTACTTCAAATATATAAAGGGATGGTAGTGTTAGTATTTTATATTTTCTAAAGTAGTAGGGGGCACAACTTTCTGTCATATTTATGAGGAACATACTTCTAATAGACCTCTTTTGTACTTTAAATATGATATCTCTGTTTGTTGAATTTCCCCAAAATATTATCCCATATCTAAGTCTTGACTCAACTAGTCCATGGTAGGCAGTAAGTAAAGAATCTTTATTAGCTACCCTTGATATTGAGTATAAAGCATATGCACAACTACTTATTTTTTTGCTAGTAATATTTATATGTTCTTTCCAGTTAAGCTTTCTATCAATTGTTAGACCTAGGAATTTTGTTGAACGAACTTGGTCAATAGTAATGTCATTA
This sequence comes from Euproctis similis, assembly GCA_905147225.2. Classification (NCBI taxonomy): domain Eukaryota; kingdom Metazoa; phylum Arthropoda; class Insecta; order Lepidoptera; family Erebidae; genus Euproctis; species Euproctis similis. Next base: position 11,006,919 of record LR990107.1, read on the forward strand.
TATTTAATATCAAGATTAGATATTAATAGACGTTGGCTAAAATACATAATAACTGTTTTATTAACATTGATTTTTAAATTATTATTATCTAGCCATTCTATAGATTTGGTTAATGTATTGACAATATCATTTTTATAAGTTTCTTTATATTTTAATGGGATAGTGATGGTACTGTCATCTGCAAAAAGAGTCATTGGATATTTGATAGATTTAAGGTCAGATTCTTTGCCTCACTCGCTTCTTTGACTTTCATAACTCTTTTCATACACGCGCGACGATTTTTAAATTTCCTAATATCACCTTCCTCCAGAATTCGTTCTACATGCGTCCGCTTTTGCGTTGTGTATCCGCTTAGTCAATCTTGCATCATCCATCCAATGGGCCGGCCGACCGGTGAAATACCACGGCCTCTCAGAAGACCGACGTAAAGTGGCTCATGCCGCGTTTCGTTCGGCGAGAGAGGTACCCGGAGGCCCACCCCCCTACCCCATCCTTTCCTATCCCCTATAGGTCGGCAACGCAACAGTAACACTGTATATGTTGCTGGTGTCCATGGGCGGCGTTGGTTGCTTACCATCAGGTGACACGCCTGCTCGTTTGCCCTCCTATCCCATAAAAAAAAAATCCATTCTCTCTATATGTCCGAACCATCGAAGCATATCCCTCCATCTACTTTCGTCTCTGATTTAGTAACGTGACTTTCTTCCCTCCACATAACATGTCCATGTCACGCTCATCTACCACTTCTATATGTTCTCCACTAAATATTGGAATTATTTTAAATGCATAAAACAACTCATAGGACAATATTGTTTAAGATAAGACATCAGTGACAGATAGGGAATAGAGAAATTTACAGTATAATGTTAGTATCGGAAGCGCCGTTAATAGTGAATAGTTGATACAGGAAGTGGTTTTAATAAAAACAGTGCGACTACTGACTGGCTCCTAGATGTCTATATGCAGTTTTTAATCACGCTATGCAGACTCTCTTCCTTGGTTTATATAAACCGGTTTATGTTCTAGTGTTATATATTACTTATAATACTCGCGAGGGGGCGTTAAACGCTTTTGCAAGAGGCATTAGAAGTGCCACTTCAAAAACTTTACCACTTACTGTATGTGTCCGTAATGTATGATTTACCCCCGAAGTAATGATAAAAACATTGCAATGCCTGCAATGATACCTGCATGCGTTCTACATACCAATATGCGATGTTCGTAAGGCCATCCATGTCACTTCTCTACAAGTGCAGATTACGTTATTATTATAATGTATAAATTTCTATGCCACGAACGTACGGTGTACGTACGTATGTATAAGCGTCGCTCAAGTAGCCTTGTGGCCGAACGACATTGAAATGAAGAAACAAGCGATCTTTCCTTTTGGATTATCGTAAAACTATTTTCGTGTATCTACCGTTTGAGGCGCGTAAATCACATAGCAATTTTTTTTCGCTCTCTTTCCATTAGTTTAGTAACGTCTTGAAATAGCGGATCGCGTAGGTATTTGGTTTTTGTGACGTCACACCGCACACAAGAGTTGTACGCCGTACGTATTCCGTATTACGGAATTGCACAGGTACTGTTTCTCTCGGTTTATATCCACTCCGGCTGTCGTAAAGAGGTCAGCCTGAGAGCTTAGACCGTAAATTGTATTTGGTTTAGTCTGGGAGACGTTTCAAAGTTTGTTTTAGCCGCGCGAGCACTCTAGAACGCCAGTTTAAATTGCTTGAGAATACTGAATGTTTGTTTATTCCCCTAAAGCGGTAAACTACTACGACAAAATTACTTACACAGAAATCGATGAGTGCTGCCTGTTAATTCGATGATCAAATTTACTGTTAAAAAGACGTAGCGCTTTTCGATAAAATATATTAATAAAGCATCAATAGCACCTTTATTGCTATCTGTTAATGGTTTTTTGACGGGTGTGATTATAAATACATACATTAATTTACAAATATGTATTGTTGAAGTCCAATCTCAATACTAAGTGATTTATTATTTTTTAAAAACACTAATAGAATGAGGGTGATAATCTGACTGCTCTTAGGCGAATCGCCGTCGGACCTGTAAACACAAGTCACTGTTATCAAGAAAGATGATGGCTTAACGAAAGGCTGACGATTGAATGTGATAAAACGAATGTTATAATGTTTGAAAGGGAAGAAACCAGAACGAATGGAAGGATAATGGTTGGTGATTTAGTGCTGGAGTATGTGGATGTAATTGTATATCAATCAGCGCTTTGAACTTTTAACAATTGCGCTTTTAACCGAGAAGTTAGGTCCGCAGCGGATATCGATAGGTAAGGGTAAGTAAGCGTAAGAAGAACAGTGTAAATGGAGAGCTTGACAGATGACTGGGCGCAAATAATGTTAGCAGAAAAGACTGGCTTGCTATTCGCAATACTGTAATGATCTCAATGCTAACATATATATAGAAACGAGGGTTGGGTATGTGTCTAAAAGTAGAATAATCGCGGTCTTAAGTCTCAGTGGTCCATTGGTCGAGCACCCCGTTTCTGAATCCAGAGGTCGCGGGTTCGAATCCTGATACTGGCTCACACCAATGACTTGACGAATTTGTTTTCGGAAGTTATGTGTTATATATGCCACCTATTCCATTTGGTACGTAAAAATAACGGCGAGATGAGGCTTAACAGCCGCTGCCTACACCTTCGGGTAACAAAGGCGTGAAGTTATTTTATGTTATGTAAATGCGGTCGAAAGGGCACGGCGCCAAATTTACGGGGTGACTCTCAGTGACTTATGTCGAAAACTAGGTTGTAAGGAAGTTGGATTGGAAGAGAATGTCGGCGTCAAAGTAAGAAAGGGCTTGCCCCGATGGTCGGAAATGTAGAAAAAATGGATGATGCAAGACTGATTAATTGATTGACAATGCATAAGTAGATAGATTTAGGAGTTGAGGACGGCCACGACACGCCACCCATAATTAATAAGACGTGTATTTGCGCAAAGTGATGCCACGAGACTTAAAAACCGACAATTGTATATGGCACGAGTTATGAAGGTCACAGAAGCGAGTGAGGTGTATGTATGTATTATATTGTATATGATCCTCTGTTCTCTCTGCCTGCAAATGACATGGCGTAAAGTTGTGCATGTAACAGTAACTAACTAGTAACTGCTAGTTCAGTAACAAGCGAAGTTACGTGGGAAATTGCCATTCAGATTTGTCGTTTTGTAAAATGTTTTCCAACTTTTAATTAAACCGTTCCCGCTTTCACAAATGCTGACATAACGGCTAGTTCCTGCTAACTCACCTGAAATAACGTCTACCGTCAAATATTAATTGATTGAGTTGACCTATATTGAAACTGTGGCCAAATTGTTTACCTCCCATGTGCTGGCAGGTACTGGTTGGATGGGACTAACGGTGTGATTGAGCGTGATATGAAATCAGTAGCGAGAGTTATTTGTTTCGTATATATATTTTTTGTTTATGCCAGAATTGAATTTTTACACACTAGAATTTATTCAAATGGTTGTTTTACAGTTTTAATCCATCGACAATTTATCGATATGATTGGATTGCTTTTATTTTTGTATAGTAATATAAAACGGGCTCAAGTTATACAAAGTTTTTTTAAATTATTGATTTATTGACTATTTTTTTTGAGGAATCATTATGTCCAATATTTACGGAATGTATCCCGTCAGCTATGATGAAAATCAAAGTAATTACTTCCACTTATTACACGAACGTCGAATTTAAAAGTTTTTAATTAGTTAACGGACAGTTAAGGTTGATTTTCTAGTAAACTAAGATTTTCTTAATTATCATTATTAGATCAATAATATTCTTTATATATATATATATATATTATTTTTTTATTAATATATTTAGACATGCAATTTATAAACTTATTTTTTTTGCGATAGATCGGCTATGCGAATAAATGAAACGTGCAAAGTAACGGTTTATTTATAATTGTATGTGAGCCATCTCTTTTTGTAAATCGGTTAATCAGCTACTTTGTTGCCTTGTCGATCAATAAGGGATACGTTATCGTAACGAAACATCATGACAGTGTTGCAAAGTAAAGATGAAAGCCGCCGCTATTAGTCTGCGGTTTATTTTTTAGCCACACGACTGATTGAAGCTGACGTCTCAATAAGGTTTTTGATGGATTTTCCGCATGACGTTGCTTTTTAGCAGACGCCCCTCCCAACTACACCCCCTCACCCCTGCTCCATCGAATTTCCGCTGTGTGCCAACTAAAAGCTAACTCCATCAAATTAACGTCCACTCGTATATAACAGTTTCGAAAAATATTCTCCTTGCAATTCTTTATTGTACTTTTAGTTGTATTTTCGACTAGGTAAATTTATGACTTTAGATATATTAAAATACTAGCTGACCCGGCGAACTCTGTTTCGCATCAAAAGTAATAACTGCTGCCCCGCTATGTTAATACTGCAATATCTTCGACAAATTTGAAGTCGATAGCAGCTATAGGTTATAAATGGGAATTTTCATTGTTAACACCCCCGCAACCCCCCTTGTGGGTGGAATTTCGTAAAATCCGTTCTTAGCTGACCTCTACTCGGCGAAAGGAATAATCCTACCAAATTTCAAGTCGCTACGCCTTATGGTTCCAGAGATATCGTGATGAGTCAATATATAGGTGGAAATCTCTTATATATATATAGATTTACAAACCGTGTAATATATACACTTTATTTTTTTGAATTCACCCATCTATCATTCCAGTATTTAACATAGCATTACAAATTCAAAATTCCCGTCCAATATGACCTGTATCATCAAGAGTTACGAATGTGAAATATATATGTATATAAATATATACACTAGCTGACCCGGCGAACTTTGTTCCGCATCAAAAGTAATAAAATGATAAATTTTGGGAATCATGAGATTCAATTTGTGCTATTTATAGGCTTTAACTACTGTCCCGCTATGTTAATATTGTAATATCATCGAAAATATTCGTTTAAACTGCATGCTGTAAAGGGCCAGGATCGTTTATATTAGATGCACAATCCATTTAAGACACTTAACTGGATGAAAATTAATGCTGTAATGTTTAAAATCGCTTCATAAATAAGCCATTATTTCTAGTAAAAAGTAAAAAAATAAAAATGGTCATTGTGGGTTATCCCTGAGAGATAAACATATGCCCGCGGACTTTTTTGTAGACCTTCTGAAGGTCTTTAATAATGTAGAACATTGTTTTGATCTATCACTTAGGGTTCAGCCAGCGTTTGCAATCAAAGTGCTAAATCTCGAAAATTATCATTTTTATTTACAACATCATACATTAATTATAGATCAAAACCACCCCGTTGATACCCTCCAACTATTAATAAAAACCGTATGAAAATCCGTTCCGTAGTTTTAAGGATATAAGCATATAAGGGGACAGACAGCGGAAAGTGACTTTGTTTTATACTATGTAATGATATATATATATATTTCACATTTATATATATATACCTATTCTACTGCGAAACTGTATTAATCGGATGACTGATTTCAAAGCGTCTATCGTTGACATTATCAATACGTTTGCTCTCCTCATGACTATATACGTTTACCAACTATTCTGTTGTTAACGAACCTTGTTGTGTTACTTGGGCGTTATAATTAGTACTGACTAGCTGTTGGCTGTGATTTAATTGGCGTATTAAATACTGTCCGTCAGATTCCTTCCGGCTTACCCGGCCACCGCCACACTCCACAGGTCCGGCCTGGGTGTTTTGCACTGGATTAAAAATATAAGTGACACTAGTTTTCTTTTTCTTTATTTAGATTTTTTATGTATATTGATAAATTCTTACAATCTCTCTTAACTCTTCAAGTCATGTTTAATGAAGACAAACAATTGATTACTCAATGATGCTTGAGAATTGTAGAATTGATTATGTTTTATATCGTTTTCATTTGCCTGGGTGGGTGGGTGCAGTTGAATTTGTGAAGCTGTATTGCGATTGTGATAGATTCTTCTATAAATAAACGAACTCATCTAGAAGTCTTTGCTTTATCTACTCGAGTACCTCTCAACAATATACGGTTGTTTAATTTTATCCTCACCTTATGTTAGATGTTCCTGAAGTTATAGGTATGCGGTTCACAAATGACGTTTCAACGACAGAACGTACAGATTTGCAAATCTATAAATTTATATAAAAGAATGTCGTGTTAATGTTGGACTAATTTATAACCCGATTTCGAAGATAATTTAAAACCAGGAGATGGACATTGAATCTTTTTTTTTTGTTTTTCAGCATTAAAATTGTAGGTAGTAGATGTACATTTTTTTATTATTCTCAAAAAAAAACTGATTAAAGTGAAATTGTACTCATTTATTGAAGAGACAGAATTAACTTTGCCGTATCAGCCACTTTGCAATAAAACGCGATCGCTTGATCGAAGCTTTACAAAGGTATCATAATTTTTGGCCTCGACTGTAAAGTCGAGGCCTAAAATTGCCGTTGACGAAAACGATGACGTTGCCTTATCTCTATCCCGGCATTGTGACCGTGACATTTGAATGCCCTAATAAAAACCTCCCGAAGAAATCTATGATACCATTAAATGTGTACTACTAGTAGATATAAAATATATATAATATAGGTAGTTTTTTATTGGCCGTATTCCGTTTCGCTACCAAGTTCATTTAGTGAAATGAACGATGAACAAGTCGTTGATAATGATCTAGCCGTTGCTCGTCTTCCATTTGGATATGTGGAACAATAACAGAATTGTACAAGAATAAGTGGTTTTGGAGTCACAGTGGTATAAGGCGGGGCTGGTTGTATATAGGCGGCAAAGTTGTATAAACGTGTCGTGTCTAAACTGTGGCTTGGTACGCTTTGGACATACTTGAAAATGGGGACACGGAACGGTCACTGAAGCTGAAGTTGACATCCCACCGTCTAAGACGAACTCATTCTTTGTTGATTGATAGAGAATAGAGATGAATATAGAATAGAAATGCACGAATACTTCGTTTATTTGTGTGACTACAATCACTAAAATATATATAGCTAATACTAGCTGTTCCCCGCTACTCGGAGTAGCGGGAACATAAAGCAGTAAAATACTGTGCCTATGCTATTATAAGGGTTCAATGCTCACCCCCAATTTGTGATAGCATGATAATATTTAGCCCATGTGTTGACCTGACCTCTTGGCTATATTTATGCTAAATTGGACGTAAAAGTATGCACTAATTTTAGAGTTTATCCGTAGCAAACATATCCAGACGAACAGATATACAGCCAAAAGTTCTAAAAACAGTACTTTTAGGTTCGGTATCGATTGTAGATCGTATCCCAAGTACTCTAAAAAAATAACATTCGATGTACAGTTTCAATTTTCATACAATTTTATTATGGAAGTTACCAAATGTTTCGGCAATGATTTTGAACAAACTTTATTGATTATCATTGTAGTTGTTGCACGGTAGGCGTAGTCTTTCTAAGGACGACATTTTTACACCCAGACATCGGGTTATTTACGGTTTAAAGGAATTGCTGATCCACTTGGAATAATGGATATAGATTTTAGAATATTTTTAACATTGTTTATTGTCTATAACACGAGCACCCTGCCTCTGCACCTAGCTGACATCAATTACTTTTATGAATACAATGATAGTTAAATTTATCTGACTGACTGTGAAGGATCTTAGTGTCAGCCATAAAATTGTCGTAATGCTTGCGAAGTTTGCACTAATGAACACTCATTTTTATGATAACGTATTATCATTCGGACGCGCTGATTGATCACCGTGTAACTTGGCATGGTGATTTGGCATCAGAGACTGAAAAGTAAACAACAGATTAGACAGACGCCGCTGAAACAAGCAGGTAGTTACCGGCCGCCTACAATGGGTTTTTTAACAGTCGCTCTTATTGAAAAACCTCATAGACACTTTTGTTTAATAAGAATACAAACATACTGCCAGACAAAAAACATACAAACCCACAATTACTTTACCTCGATATCTGTATACTGTTCTAATCATTAAATCGTATAAATCAAAGTTCCTCTTATATGCTTAGATCTTGGACTAGACTTGGACACTACGCAATTGATTTCATTGCTGTGTTTTTTATAAGATAGAAGGTTTCAGCGTGTTTTGTCTCCCTATTCCATGCACAATATAGCAGAACAAAAGTGATAATTTTCGATGTTTGGAGTTTTAATTGCAAACTCTGGCTGAACCCTAAATGATAGATCAGAAATAATATACTTTTTATATGGAATAGGAGGGCAAACGAGCATGCGTCTCACCTCATGGTAAGTGACCAGCTCCGCTCATGGACACCTGCAACACATACAGTGGTACAGTTGCGTTGCCGACCTTTAAGGGCGTAGGAATGGAAATGATGGGGAAGGGAGGTAGGCCTCCGGGTACTTCTCTCACCGAACGAAAGGCGGCATGAGTCACTTTACGTCGATCTTTTGAGAGGTTGTGGTATTTCACCGGTCGAGCCGGCCCATTCATGCAGCGGATTGCGTGGGTCTACCACTGTTGAGCACTACATCATTATACACTTTACGGACAGTGTGCACGCGCATTGTGCACATATAACATAACTCCACGCCTTTTTCTACCCGAAGGTGTAGGCAGCGGAGTTAAGCCTCGTCTCGTCGTTATGTTTACGTCCCAAATGGAATAGGTGGCGAACCTATTGCCATACCGGGCACAAAGTTTTCAGCCATGGATTTATTTTCATACAAAACTTCCGAAAAGAATTTCGAAAAGTCATTGGTGTGAACCAGTGTGAGAATTCGAACCCGCGACCTCTCGATTTAGAAACGGGTGCTCGACCACTGGTTTTTTTTTCATGAAATATGCCACAGACAATGTACAAAAGAGTGAATGATAGGTGAAATACAGACATTAAATAGCCAAATGTTGCCATCTGTCGAAAACTAAACCTAGGTTACGTAATCATGTTCATTTTGCTGTTGATCTTACGGGGCAGGTTTAAACCGTAGATTAAAATTGACTATAGTTTAGAAAATCGACAGTTTAAACTATGATTGATCTTACGGGCCTTAGAGATAAAAGTATCCTAGTTTTTATCGCGTAATTTTAACAATGGCTACTCCAATGATGATCATTATTATAGTACCTATGTGTAGTAGCAGTAACACAAAAAAATATATTCACTCCTGTAATATTATTTAGCTTATATCTTTTTTTTTCATTGTTTCAGTAAACAAGATGGGCTGTTTCGTGAGCAAAGATAAACTCACAAAAGAGGATATGGATTTCCTTAAAACTCATACGTCCTACGACGAGACCACCATCAAGGAGTGGTATAAGGGTTTTAAGGTAAGACAATTACTTTAAAATTACCGTAGACTAAGAGTAACAAATAATGTTTTAAACGTAATTCAGCGCCATGTTGTATTGCTATAGCTGCATTCAAACTCGGAGGATTGTTTCGTAAATAGGAAATTGCAAATACCGCTCGGTACGGGGAAAGCTGTAACAGAATGGTCGATATCTGGGTGACAATAGATTAACCGCAATTCTGGCAGTATACTCCGCTTCCTTGCCTGAATATATTGAATGATGGATAAAATTGTGGTCCTTTGTAGTTGATTTACCAAGTTGAGGTTGATTCTAAAGTCACTAAATTTTCTATTGAAAAAGTATCGATTCTAAATTCTACGTGGGATCGTAAACCTGGTAAAATTTATTGGAATTTAATAAGTTCCTTGATACCTAACAACTTGCTATGAAATAGAGTTCGATTTAATCACAAAAATATTTTGAACAATCATCAATTGTCTCTCTCAATTTGCGCCACAACGTCCGATTCTCTGCCTTCCGCATCCAGTCTTTTCCATCAGCCTTTCTTATTATTTTGTTCAATAATAACATGAACTTCGTGATTAGTGTTTTTCTATTAGATTAACTCGACGAGTCGTTCTACTTATTCATAGGTATCTGTAAAACAATTTTCTTCCTAATAAATAGTTACGATACCACACCTGCTTAAAATGTAAAACAATTTTCTTCCTAATAAATAGTTACGATACCACACCTGCTTACATGGTATAGTAATCCCGGTTTAATAAAATTCCCATTTCGTAGATTGATATTCAAAAGAAAATTGTTGGCGATAATGCAAGAGTTCTTTCGTGTGGTGGCTTTTCCACCACACCAAACAAGGTGTCCAGCCTTTTTTCTTAGCAAGACTGTTTCGATTCGATTTCGATGCTTGTTGTATGTATAGCGAGCGATTGTTTTCGGAGCCTTGTGTTCCTCTCCCTTTAGTAATAAAATTAATCACTCTTGATTTCTTCAAATCAGTTCACATAATCAATCTCTTCTCGTTAATTTTCTCTCATTCAGTAGAATGAAGATCGAGATTGTCCAAGATTTCCTTAATAATTATTAAATACTTTTTGATTAACACTGTTGCTTTAATTATGTGTACCTAAATATATTTATTTTCTTATGTATACTCCTCATTGACACCGAGTTATTCGGTTGAATGGGAAAATCGGAAAACCCGCCGAGTACAGAGAATCAACCGAGTAGGTACTCGGCGCATCTCTACTTATTTTTCACGTACTTGTGTTGACTTGACTTACTTACTTACTGAAGCGAAGACAGGTTGTGAAACTATAATATCAGATACATATAATAATATGTATCACATATACGCCCACATATTAATATCTAGCTTTTATTAATAGTCCAATTAAATTAGTCCCAATTAACTTGTTCCTTGAATTTTCGTCACTTTTTTATTATTATTTGTAAGTAGTAAATTAAAAACTATACTATCAACTAAAACATTCACAAGGAGGACGGGTTGACGTCAGACGACCAGACGTAGCCGGTCGTAAAACAGGCAAATCAGGTAACAACATGGATACCCTACTTAGAGTGGGATAAGGGTGGGAAAATGAAAAATGATATAAATTTAACATTACTCTTGCATTATATATACTTTACCAAGTTACATTTGTCAGTTTTAATTATGATTGCGACACAAAATTTCTTATCTTGTATTTTTAAGGCAATATTTTCGACATCACATATCGGACGTAGATATATGTTTGTAAAACCAATACCGATTAATTTTAAAACGATTCTATGATGCTTAAAAAGTGTATCTTTATAAGAGAAAAGAGTATATTTATATCGTAAACTAACCTAACCATATAATTATGTATTTCAATTAATTTTATGTTGAATTTTTCCAAGTGCGCTTATTATATTCCGTTTTGTTTTGTTTTCCTTTACAGCAAGACTGCCCTAACGGTAGATTAACGCCGGCCAAATTCGTGGACATGTACAAGATGTTCTTTCCATCAGGAAACGCCGTAGAGTTTTGCGACCACGTCTTTCGTACATTCGACATGGACAAGAATGGCTACATAGATTTCAAGGTAACCTTTCCTTTGACCGAGTAGGTCGGTAAAGTCGGCTGGCGAATTTTTTTTTGCACGTAATTTTTACAATAGCTGTTCGTATCTACAATATCTTTAGATTACTATTATTTATTTCAGAAAGAATGAATCTTTTGGGCGAATGTTGTAACTAAAATGGTTATTGTTATTAATTAATTATTATTGCTGAGTAAGCATAGTCTATAACAATATTTGTTTGCTATCGCGAGTTTATTAGCTACAATTTTATTTATTATGTTATGTAATAAATTTTGTTTTGTTTTCTACTGTCGTCGTGAAACGCCACCCTAATGCTTGTTTTAGGAATTCCTCCAGGCGATCCATGTGACGTCGAGCGGCACCCCAGAGGAGAAGTTAAAGTGGGCGTTCCGAATGTATGATGTGGATGGCAACGGTGTGATAGACATTCAGGAGATGACTAAAATTGTGCAGGTAAGTTTTGTATTACGGCTAATTTAAATAAAGTCACAGCTAAGTCGTGAATAGAGATTGCAACCCGGTACGTTTCTCAACCCTGCTCGGCCCGGCAGCTTCCGCCGCCAACCTGGCCAGGTCCGCCGGGTCCGGCTGGGTTATTCGCGAAAGTGTTAACAACAAAACTTTCAAAGTATTTAATGTTTTTTTTTTGCGCGGTTTGCAATATTTAGTCGTGAAATATAGCTTGAATGAATTTTATGTGAATTAGTAATCATTACATAATATAAAACAAACATCTTTTCGCTGTCTGTCCCTTTATATGGATTTTGGTGCGGGTTTTTTTAATGGACAGAGGGTGTCAATGGGGTAGTTTTATCAATGTTTATGTGGTGATGAAGTAAAGAAAAATTGATAAATCCAAAATTTACTTCTTTATTACTTTTGATTCGGAACAAAGTTCGCCGGATCACAACTAATATGTTATATAAATTAATTCTATATACAATTTTTGAGTGTCTAGGAACATGGGGTTCCTGGTCGTGCAGTTTATTAAGATGTTGTATCGAGACCTGTCGCGACCAGAGGGCTGGTTTACTATCGCACAGAGGATTAGCATTGCTATTCAATATGGCAATGCGGCCAGTCTTCTGGGCTCGTTGCCAATAGACCGAGATGCGGAGAAATTTGATTTCAGCTAGTATTTTAATTATAAATGTTGTAAATAATATATTTCATTTATTTCCTCTTATATATGCATATCTTCCGTTTTTAAATAAAGGCAACATTTCAATGCAGGAAGCAGATAACAATGATAACTTATATAAATGTGATTCAACGCATAAATGTTTCTCACTTACAATGTTGAACAACTCGGTTGCAAGAGAGAGTTGGGACTTGTCAAGAGTGTCTATGTTAAGGCAAGTTTGATCCGTGATTCTGTCATGTGGAATTTGAAATAGTGACTAAGCAGATATCCGAACTAATTAATTAATTAATTAAACTAAATAAAGAGGAGCCACTTTGCTTAGATTTTCACACTTTACCAGTCGAACAGGCCTATTCAGGCAACGGACTTGGTGGCTCTAAAATACTGAAATTGCTGGGTCGCGATTTGATTGTGTATTTGTGAAGACTAAGTAATGAGGTCAACTCCGGAATATGTAGATGTTGATGAACTTCAATCCTCACTCGTTGTCAACACTCTTGACCTGGCCTTTCTCTAATACATAATTAATTTGATGATGATAGGTTAGTCTCGGTTGACCATTACCGACTTACACTTTCACACTTGTCTCATAAATTTGTTTCGTCAGTTTTTCTCAAAGTTAATAACTAAAGTAATATAAAAATACTAGTTCGAATTTCAAGGACACCTCTCTAAAACTACCAAGCGGTGTAGGCACTAGGGCGCTTAAGGAAATAAATAACACTTGAAGAATAGGCAAAACTACAATCGGTTAGGATAGTGGGGTGAAAATAAAATTTTAATCAAAACAAAGTAAGCCCGTGAAATTTTTTCTTATTGGGTAGGAGGGCATACGAGCAAGGGTAGGGTCACCTGATGGTAAGTAACTTCACATCGCCTATGAACACCGTGGTGAGTTGCTGTCCACTAAGGGAAGGGGAAAAAGGGGTCTGGCCTCCGGATAGCTCTCAAACCGAACGAAACGCGGCACGAGCCATTTCACGCCGATATTTCGAGTGGTCGTGGTAATACACCGGTCGAGCCGGCCCATTCATGCGGCGAACTGCAAGATTCTGTTTCCACTGTTTCTGTTCGTGTCAAATGAGTGATCACTGTCAGTCAAAACAAGGTTACAACAGATTATAGAAGACGCGTCCCATAGGCTTGAAAGTTTTTCATTTATATTTACAGGCTATCTACGATATGCTTGGTGCATGTTCAAGTAATCGACCAGCCGATTCAGCCGAGGAGCGCGCCAAGAACATTTTTGCCAAAATGGATGAGAACAACGACGGTCAGTTGACGCAGGACGAGTTCCTCAAGGGTTGTCTGCAGGATGAAGAGCTTTCGAAAATGTTGGCGCCCTAAATCGCCGTTTTACACATTCGCCATTACGATCCAAGTCCATCCCCATTCATTGTATATCCTCGCGATAATCCGACGGGAGTATGTCTGTTCATACGACAGTCTTCAATTATATAATCCGTGGAAGTATATTAAACGTTCGATACATACCGGTGGGCTGTTTTACAATTTTTAACACATAATTAATAATTATATTATTATTACATATTCATTGTAAATAGTGTTCGAAATTATCAAAAATCACAAACATGAATTAACTAACTTATATAATGAATCTCTGTAACTTTTTATTTATTTATAAAATAACATTAATTTAAAACAAGTCGTACTTTCGGCGTCTTGTAGATGTGGTAGGTATTATCATTATATTTGCCCGTCGGCCCTCGCTTCAAGTGCAGCAGCATTTATTATAGCAACAAAATGTATGTTTATTAATCACCCACCATCAGCGTATTTTTTTTGAATGTCTTAACTCTTTTACAGAATGAATATAATAAAAATAAATGCTAATTAAAAATAAGTTACTGGATCGAATTTAAATTCAATTATTCACTGACACACAAAATACTCTTGTATTTTACATTTATAAAATATATATTTGCTACTACAATAATGTCCAATTCAGTAATAATAATATAAGGTTATGTCAAAATCATTAATTTTTAGATGTTATATTTATCCTCCAATTAAGCAATTAAGTTATATCAATCTTAAACACTAATAAAGCGAGTTGGCGGAAATTTGAAATGAACGCCATCTATTGGATGTTTATGGAACTAATAATATTTGAGTAATTGTCATTATTAACTTAACTAATAGCATAAATGAATACACTTAGAAAGTTTAATGCACACTAAGTAGGGAATTATGGACAAATGGTTTTTTATAATTTAAAAATAAATATTTTTTGTAAGTCGATTATGGCAAGCACAAACTACTATATTAGTAACTGTCCCTCAAATTTAATTATATTTTTCATATTATTTCTATATAAGAATAATATTATAAACGTAACATGCCATGCCCTAGGTTTTAGTTCTATGGTCGCGAGTACTGGAACTTCAAATTGTGTTTGATTAATTGTATTTTTTGTTTATTTATTTATATGAAGACATTCCATGGACACATGAATTGTGTGTAATAAATTTATATAAGTTACCGTGTTCATACATTGTTCTTTCTTATCGCAGAGGACAGAATTTGAACAAGTGTTGTATGTTTATAGCCTTCATTATATGTCACAATCTTGATAACATTTAAATAATCATTATACTTGGCTTTTTTCGCATATTAAGATATAATTCGTGAAGATTGAAAAACTGGAAGATTGATTTGATTTCTGTTAGTAGAACAAGATGGTTGATTAAATGGTGTGAAACGTTTCTCATAGATGGCGCTAAATTAAAATTAGTTATTAGGGAAATTTGATTCCATGTCTGGCAGCGATTCTTTTCTTGAACCGTTTGTTACGGTTTGGTATGATGCGGTTATAGGATCGAGTCCCAACTGCGGGTGTAGTTTTTTCGTCATCAGAATTCAATTAGTCATTAATAATTACGTATGACTCTCGCGATATATAGCTTATGTGTAAAAATTAGTTTCTTCATAATTAATATTAATCTTCTATATTTCCCTCTTCAACGATTCCCCTGTGATTTTATGTTATAAGTACGAATATAATATTTTATATTATTGGAAGTTTTCTAGTCAATATAGTTTCGCGGATTCATTTATATTATGAAATCAGACTCGGCATATACTCTGAAATTTCAAAATTCAATGTTTGAAAGGTGATAAAGTTAAATGTCCAGGTTTTTATTTGAGTTTCAAATTATTCATGTATATGAAGTCAAGTCATGTTTCTAGACCGGCATAATATGATCATTAATTGGACTGAAAATTTACAATTAGGCATGATGAAGGGATCAAAAAAAAAACTCATCTTAAAAGGTAGCTTCGCACACAGGGTGTTGTGGGACATATCACGATAATGGATAATCCATCGAAAATTTTCTGAATACGTTCACGTATTGAGTAACGCCATAGGCGTTTATAAGGAACCATTGTAGTTCAGCTTTTTATTATAACAATTGTAGGAACATATCTCAAACAACAACTTGAAACTTTGAACAATTTTTGGTCAATTAATTTTTTTTTTTTATTACGAACTCAGACCTTTTTGTCTAATTAGTCTTCGAATACAACCAATGAACACCATGTATAGTTATATACTCATTAAAAAGATATAGTCGACGACTATGTTATACATGTTCGAACATAACATACTCTGATCAATTAGAAATATTTAAAAGATATATTTTTAGTTTTTTTTTTTTCAATTATAACGCTATATATTTGGACAAATGATATTTAAGCGATTTACCAAGTAAACTCCAACACCTTGATATTTAATAAAATTGATATTCTTGGCAGGATATTTAATTCAGATGAATGTATAGAAAAATCGATTGAGATATCGATTTTTGAAAAAAAATTATTACATATGAAAATATCGATATTTAAATGAGAATTTAGTCGCAGTTTTTTTTGTAATCATCGTATATGGCGACACTTAAGTCATATACCAGTATATGTTTACAGGCTTGTTGTTTTTACTACTTTCACGACTATTAAGCCTGTATTGAATTGTCATACTTTTTGACTGTTTAGGTTATTTCGAAAAGTGTAATAAATAAAATTCCGATCAATAATATCAAGCGTCAGAGAATAATCTGCACCTATAAATACATAAATTTAATTAATTATGCGAAGATAAAAAATTTAATGTCTTGACAAAAGTGTTGGACTAAAGAGGCAAATGATAAAGTCGATTTAAAAATGATCGATATTTATCATCGTGGATGCATTGTATTGCAGGGTGAGGTCTGCGTTCCATTCATTCTACGGCCAATATTGTTTGTTTATTTGTGTATTTATTTGAACTGTGCAAGTGTGTAAGTGAATTATATTATTAACCTGTAATCTTTCTTGGTAACCTTTTGATATAAAAATCTCAACATTTGGATCTTATTTAGGAAACTACTCTGTTCAAAGTTAGTTTTATAGCTTCTTTTTAATATTATTTGACTAATATGTAAACGTGTGATTTTTATATAATAAGCATAAATTACAATGAATGAATGTTAATTAGATAACATTAAGTACTTATATTATTTTTTTTTTTAATATTTTATCATAATTATTAAGGTATCCGCTGTACAATGTATAAAAATTGTGTAAAAAAAAAACATGTTTTGTAATATAATGTTAAGGGAAACCCATTGCTTTGGTTGTATGTTGTTATTTTTGTTTTTAATGTAGGATCATTAATTGAAGTCGATATAGAAATTATTTATGCTCTTATGTTGAATGTATTTATGCGTTTTAATATTTTTTTTTCATGTTTTATAAAAAAAATACATGACAGAGTAGTTACCTTCATTTATTAGGTACTTACATATAATTAGCAGTACTCATAAATAGTGAGCTTGAAGCACTTTAATTAATACCTTTATTACAATTGAATAACTTCTGGTTACTATGTGTACTAGTATAGAATATATAATTTTAAGCTATTATTGTAACTAGCTGCGATAGTCGCACAATATGGTAGATTAATTCCCGTATCAATGATTACCTTGTACTTAGACATATAGTAAATGTACTACAGTGTTTTATTTCTGCAGTATTTTACATGTAATATTTAAATTTTATAAATATTTATTTTGTACTAATAGAGAATTGTCTTGACAAAACTACAGGTTTTCGATATTGGCACTTTTCCCTCCCACTGGGACTCGTGGAATGTAATAAAAAAGAAAAAAAATACATTTTTTTTTCACATTATTGATGATAAGAAAAGAACACTCTTAGAATATGTCATTATTATTTTTTATTATCCTACTTTCCATTGGTATAACTTATTTTTAGATAATATATAGGTACTAGTAATAGTAATCAGTGTAACCAAAATTTGTCCCGTATGTTCTATATTCTAAGATACATAATATTTTTAACGATTCACATTTTGCCTATTCATGTATAATATACAATTATAAAAAAAATATCGCTGGCAATTATTTATCGTATGCGGTGTGCACGATTTTGTATTCTAATGAGTAAACAATAAGGTTGTTATATTTTTACAAAACTGCATTACTGCATTGTGTGTAATTATGTTCACACAATCTTGTTCATTCTTGATTTTTCTTTTCTGAGGATTCTATTTTTAAATCTTGTTAATTAAAAAAGAAAATCTATTCGGCCGTTGCTAACGTTTATATAATATCGACAAATCGTGATGAACTCTCGATAATTTTCAAAATATCTAGAGTTTCCGATTATCTTCCAAATCTGAGTTGAAGAATCCTAAGGGCTACAAAGCACTAAATTTTTATAAACCACCTTTACTTGTTTAAAATCACAGGGGCCTTTTTAACTGTTCCTTCACTGATGTTGAATCTGTGTCAACGTGAGCTGGCAGTACTTATTGCATGTTCAGCAATTAAAAACCATAATATCAGCTAAGACTTTTTTTTATTTTCGAGCAACTAATTAAGGTTTCCATGTCGTTATAATTAATTACTACAAGGCAGTACAACATGAAACTTGTGTATTTATAACGATATTTTAATACGATGTCGTGCACACTTTCCATTATTATTATTATTTTTTCTTTTGTCGCTTTTAAACGTATCACTCCAATTACGATTACGTATTTTGCGGACGGAATAAGGTCAGACATTTCACTTTTATTAAATAAATCATTGTATTTATAAACGTCAAATGTTAACAGAATAAATGGCGGGAAACGTAACTGTCAAATGAAAACACGACAGAGTAGTGTAGTGACTTATTAAATCACTTAATGATTTGATTGATACTTAATACGAATAAAACTAATCTATAATTATATTTATCGATTGGAACGTTTATGAATACAACATTTTCGTTGTATTAGAATTGTCGTTTTTTTGGGGATTCTAAATTTAACGATAGATTTGAAGAATGTGGGTCTAGAAGTAATTTCATATAAACATTCTATCATTTAGCGGTTTTATTTTCTCTAGTGAAACATTAGTAGTGGTGCAAGAGATTTATTTTTTAAAATATTTTTATATGTTTTCAGGGCACAAGAGTGAATTAACTGAAAGTGTCTTTGGTTTTGTAAAACTTTGACGTGTTCTTTTGAAAAAAATAAAATAAAAAAATAAACAAATATGGGTAAACAAAATAGTAAACTAAAGCCGGAGGTGCTAGAGGATCTGAAACAAAATACAGAATTTTCAGGTAAGATTTATATGCAGTAAAGATTTATGCCTAACATGCCTATTGTGTTATATATAGTACGCTACCTGCTGCCTCTGGAAGCATTACCATCAAAATATGATTACATATTGTTGTAATTTTATGCCAATTAACATAATTATTTTAGAGCAATTTTCTAAAGTCCATCGCGACTCATGACGGGATAGACAATCTTAATCAGATCTCAGAAGAAGTTCCTCCCTACATTTGCAAAGACTAGTACTGTACTGTCTAGGGTACAGTACCATACGCAAGTACGAAAAGAGAGATTATTTTATTGCGGAAAAAATATTAACAAATATTATTGTATAATTAACTAGCTGACCCGGCGAACTTTGTTCCGCATCAAAAGTTATTAAATGAGCAAATTTTGGATATCATGAGGTTCATCATTCATCATTTATCGTACAGCCAGCGTTTGCATTTAATGTGCTAAATCTCGAAAATCGTATTTTTTTTCTTTACAACTTCATATATGAATTATAGATCAAAACCACCCCGTTGACACCCTCTAACTATTAAAAAAACGCATCAAAATCCGTTGCGCAGTTTTAAAGATATGAGCATATAAGGGGTCAGACAGCGGGAAGTGACTTTGTTTTATACTATGTAATGAAGAGTATCAAGAAAGAGTTTCCACGACCCAATAAAAGGTCTGTTTAAAAAGGTAAAATGCATAGCACCTGAAATAGACATGAATGCATCATCAAAAGCTAAAGTCTCTGCCTGCCCCTATGGGATACATGCGTGAGATTATTTATATTATTTTACAAATAACGTTCACAGATGCAGAAATACAAGAATGGTACAAAGGTTTTCTCAAAGATTGCCCCAGTGGACACTTGTCAGTAGAAGAGTTTAAGAAAATTTATGGGAATTTCTTTCCATACGGAGACGCTAGCAAGGTATATTCTAACTCATAGTTTTTTTTGGTCTTGTCACAGGTTTTCAGCCTGCTAAATATATCTAATATTATTATATATTATCACTATCGTATTACATCATGTCCTTGCTTACAGGAAATTAAAAAAAAAACCCAATCAGCTTTATAATTGAGCTCTTTTTAAAAAATGCGTGTGTTCATTGCTTTTTTTTCAGTTTGCCGAGCACGTGTTCCGAACATTTGACGCTAATGGCGACGGCACGATAGATTTTCGAGAGTTTTTGTGCGCGCTCAGTGTGACGTCACGGGGCAAGCTGGAACAGAAACTGAAGTGGGCGTTCTCAATGTATGACCTGGACGGCAACGGATACATCTCGCGACAAGAGATGCTTGAAATTGTTACTGTAAGTAATACTAAATTTTTTAACACAACACAAGCAGCGCCATCTACTTAAAGAGGTCCGAATCTAATGTGTTGAACGAGTGGTCTTCAGACACAGACAGAATTTCACCGGTAGAGGCCGCCTTTTTTAATAAGTACTCCTTTAAATCCTTAAGTGGGAAGTTTTAATGCTGTTGACAGTAGTAATACTAAACGCAAGTTATTGTAAGTATTTAGAATTTTTTTGGAGTCTTTTTGGATATAACTTTTCAACACAACGCGTGGTTACGTGTAATAATAATATCTTCGGTACGTCCTAAATTTTAGCATAGCCAGTAGCAGAAAAGAGAACTAAAATCTTGATTTATTATTGTGTAGATTAATACTATGGAAAAGCCTATACCGTTCGGACTCATTGTATTAGTGCTCGAACTACTCAACCGATCACAAATTGATTTGTCTATAGTAGATATGAAATATACTTTTAATCTGCTATTATTTTAATGAGTGGATTAAACACTATAAGATTGTGAAAATGTACTTACATTTCTCACGGAAAAGGGTACTACAGTTCTCGATGTCGACTTACTCGCTTACAAAGTTGTGCATCTCAACTATTCTATTATGATAATTT
Organism: Euproctis similis; assembly: GCA_905147225.2. Taxonomy (NCBI): domain Eukaryota; kingdom Metazoa; phylum Arthropoda; class Insecta; order Lepidoptera; family Erebidae; genus Euproctis; species Euproctis similis. The sequence continues at coordinate 11,028,028 of LR990107.1, forward strand.
TAATGTGACTTGTGTCTTTATTATTTTATTTACATTTGTTTCAGGCGATATACAAAATGGTCGGTTCAGTGATGAAAATGCCCGAGGACGAATCAACACCGGAGAAACGAACTGACAAAATATTCCGACAAATGGACAAAAATAAGGATGGCAAATTGTCCCTCGAGGAGTTTATAGAGGGCGCTAAGAGCGATCCATCTATTGTACGACTCCTGCAATGCGACCCCCAGTCTCAGTGATAATCGTATATTTTAATATTTCACTTATATATATATATATTTATATATCTATTGAGTCCAACACTCAAGTCAATCCCACACTTATAATGAAACTGTTGTATAATATCACCCTTATTACAATGCTTGTAAGAGCTAGTGCCCATCGTAAAGCGTCGACTACACATACAATCTTTGGTCCTGTTGTTTGGATGATTATTACAGATACAATCATTCATGTTCTTATAATAATATATGTTTAATATAATTATAGAACATATTTCTAAAATAAATTTATAACTTTTACATTTGTATAATAAAAAAAAAAATATATATTTTAACTTTACAATTCATATATTGTTTACACGAGAAATTTTTCAATTGTGGTTGTGCAGTTTCCAGTTGTGTTGACAATGTTTGCGATGATTTATTTTAAAATTTAAAATAGATTCGCGCTTTATATATTAGTGATATCAGTATTATTATTTTTAATGTTTTTATGAGTAAACTGTAAAAGTCTTTATCCGTTTTAATAAAAATAAAAACAAGCATCTGGAAAATACAATACAATACATTTATGTGCAATGACTTAAATTGTTTTGTTTATATATTTTTTTAAAATAAAAAGCCAACGTTAATATCTGATGTGTGTAGATAATTATGAATAATGGAGTTTCCTAGAGTTTGAAATATAAAAAAAAGCAACAAATTGGTAGACTTGTACCGACCATATTGTTTTGCTTACATTTTTTAGTGTTTTCCGTTTTTAGTTTGAACAAAAGCCATCTGTATTTTAATAAATCGGTCTTAATAAAATAGTGCTTTAAAACACTATAGTGATATTGTATTTAATCAAAATTTGATGTGTTTATGACTAAAAACTAAATATATTTCTACCAGTGACCGGTATCTCTTACTCTCTCACACACACACACACTCCCTCCTTCTTTTTCATTCGGTTTCTTTACAAATCTCAATGGAAGATATGAACTCCTTTGTCTCAAAAGATGTTCGCATTCTCTACGTCCCGCTTACATACTTTGGCTCCATTGTGTATTTGTAATTTGATTGAATAGCGTACAGCTTTGAAAGTCAACGATGCGAGTGTGGTTTGTGAGAACAGAGAGAGATACTCTTGGGGCACTCAGTTCCTCTTCATTATTGCCCAACTCAGTTTGCGTTCAATTATATAGCTGTTTTAATCTTAGACCTATGGTCTGAGTACTAAGGCTCTGATTAGACTGGTTCTATGAGTGAATTATCGAAAATAAATCAGAATATAAAATTTGGTTGGTACAAATAATCAAAATATAAATTATAATTAGTTATAACAAATGTAAACATGCAAACAGCAGGACAAATTTGTGTGATTGTCATGTGTATATATATAGTGTTTAAAGTTTTTCCCAATAATAATACTAGTTAGAGATATATTCATATTCTATGCCCGAAACGTCTTACGGCTTATCCTGTAAGGGCTCGAGATTAAGCCCTATCAGATATATTGGCTTATGGTATCTAATTATCTATATATGCAATCAAATTGTTAAAAGCGACATCTAGTTTTTACTTGTAACAATGAAATTAGCGCCATTTTAGTAGAAAATAATTTATATTAAAAACTTAAAAAACGCACAAGACATTATTATTGTATAATAATAATACAAAGATTCGTTCTCAGATCACAAAAGTATACAATAACTTCATCTATCTGTGGTGTATTATTTATTGTAATAGAAAACAGATAATTTGTGACAAAACTCATCAAAAGCTATGTTTGGACGTGAGAATATCTGTTTGAATATTTCTTTTAAATGTAAATGACAAAGATGATAAACGTGTATCTGTGGACCAGGACTATGAACACCAAACACTATGACACCCAGGGGCATTTTCCCCTTTTGAAAACATATTTGTCCGCCTTTTGAAGAACCCCATACTGAATATAGTTATGAAATTACTTGATCGACATTATACGTGCTAATGACAATAACATTTTTTTTTATATTCGTGTAATTAATTACTTATACAAATGATTTTTTATTTTATTTTTCTAGCAGTAAAGTGTGCGAGTGCCTTAAAAGCTTAAATTGGATTTTTGAAAAGTTTATTTATTTTTCACTATAAATTTGCTTCGCCATCTACGTGTCTGTACTGTAATATTGCTATTTGTGCATTTAATAGGAAACATCCTATCAGTCATGTTTATTCATTTACAGTTTATGACGATTTTGCGTTAACTATTTGAAAAATTAAAAGATGTAATTTTTTAAACCAGATATTTCAGCCCACACATATTTTGATGTGTGGGTTTAAAATATAAAGTAAATAGTTTTACTAACATGGCGCTACTTTCTGTGTTACATACAATAGTTACTTGCCGTTTCCAATTGACTTTCTCTATTCACTAAGGTATCGTTAATGAACATTGTATACATTTAATCTAACAACAATTGTTGTAAATAATATAATCAATAGAATATTAAATAGAACACTGAGTCCGAGGACGCCGTAATAATAAATTAATTAATTAATAGTAATTACTTGCTTATCCGCTTTTCGCATATAAAATTTTCTCTAACTATAATATCTCCCAAATACTATCTACCTACATATTATATTATATTTAAATGATAATCAACTTTTTTTTTAACATGTACTATGCGGATACTTTCTAGATCTTTAAGGAATTCGATCTTAAACTATGAGGTTTGATGAAATCACTATATAATGTTTAAAAAAAAAAACTAATATTAAAAACAAAGCCTTAACGAACTTGTTCTGATGTGCTAGTATCATAATGATTATGCAAGACGAATTATTATTATGTTAATTTTCTCAACAAACTTTTAATGGTATTAAGCTGAGATTAATAAATCATGCGTTCAGTGTTTTTATCAGAATTGAATATTCAGAACTCTTAGGTAGCAATGACTAATTTAATCTTGTTGGGTCGCATCAAATAATATAATATGTCACAGTGTATCGTTGTTCTACCAATTTTACGATTGGCTACGAACACATCCGTCAACTCAAATGTTGGTCGTACACAAAATGGCGGCGTTGATTTAGTTCCTCTATCGACTACTAGATGGCGTTAGTATACAAAGTTTTCAATCTTGTTATCGAGCGCTGAACGTATGCCCGTGCGCAGCTATGGTTCACTAATAAAAATTAGGTGTCTTGTCATTGCTATATCTGACATTTGACACTTATCGTGATAAATGGCAGCAATGGATGGAATTGATTAACAGAAGTTGTAAGAAATCTTCCAAAATATTACCTGAAATAGTATATAGGTTTATATTTGACAAAAAGGCATTCTTCCAAGGCAGTCTAATAGTAATCAATATAATTAATGTTCATAAAATACGGTACTTATATTTAATTATTTTTCATATATATGGTACTAACAACTTTGAGTTATTTAGGTACTATAAAATAATGACAACTGTTATTGTTATTATTTTAATGATATATTGACTTATAATCACTTTAAATACCAACCAACAGTAAACACGTTTTTCAATACATATAAATATATTCGGTTTGTGTGCAAATTCAGTTACAAAATAAAAATAACCATTAATAAATGCGTTCAGTAATAGTAATTTAACACGCCAGCATTGAAAAGACAGCGTTTAGAAAGCACAAATTTAAGAAGACCTTTTACGCAACAAGTTAAATGATTCTAACAAAAAAAAAATGTATTATACAGTTATTATTAATTTTTAATGTAAAGTTAAACTTTGTGCTGAGTTTTTTTTTTACGTAGATATATTGGTAAGATTTAGTTTTACGAACGAAATATGTGTGTATAAATATATATTATACACATAATTATAGCTTCGTAATATAGTTTCCCAGTCAGTTTAAGTATTATTTTAAACAATTATTTTAATATATAATCTCTTTTGAGCTTCGATTTTTTTTTTGTATTTATCCTTTGCACAACTTTGGATGAGAACTTTCGATTGGATGAGATGAAATTAATATTATTATTTTTTTTTTGCTGTTTTAATTGTATTTATAATACAGTTAGAATTGTTTATTTTAATATTGAAAGTTCAAATGAATGACTTGAACGTAATGTAAAACTTTGAACGTTGAAATACTTTGAAAAATATTACAATGACATATAATTTAAAAAAAAAACTATCGGAGCTCATTGGAGTTTTTTTTTATACAATTAGTGTACAAAATGTAACAATTATACATTAGTGTTATGATGTCGAATTAATAATCCATGGAATACTTTGGATATCTTCTAACTCGGACGCAATGTCCTTTGGCCATATTGTGAAACTTTTAATACTGCAATTAGCCACTATACTATATGAATAGATTAGATGTACCATCGTTTTAATTCTTTAAACCCATGAGCAGCTATTAATAATATTTTGAGGAAATTTAAAATATATCAATATTATGTCTTCTGGGCGCCTCAACTGCACGACTGATTTGTTTATACATAAATATCTTTTCTTTTATCATATATTATTGGTTTGACAATTGCATGGTACAAAAATGAAAGACAAAAGTATACTTATCGATATCGCAGTGAATCGATATAATTACATATCTGAAATAACTCGAAATTAAAAAAAAATGCTCCTTGTGTCTGAAATAATGGATATTCGAAGTATTCTTTGGTTATAGAGCTTGTTCATCACTACAAGCCTTATGTACGCTTCAAATAAGGTTCTTTTTAATAATAACAACGATATAAATAACTTGAGTTTAGTTTTAAAATATTAATTTAGATGAAATACTTTTCGCTAATATTTTTAAATTGTTCCGATATTGATCGCGTTCCCTTATAAACTTGATCATTGTATGGTGTGACGTCACGCCGTGGTATTCCCGTTGTCATCCATCTTTAATCCAGTCCAGTGTATCCAGGCACCCATATTTTTGACACAAATTTTACGTCTCTTCTATCAGACATGTAGGTATGAATTTCTATATAGGCAGTGCTCGCGGTCTATATCGGTGCGTAGTCCAATTATTTATCTTCAAATTTACATATACATATTATATTGAAAGCGTAAATTATATAATTTTATTAGGTTATTGTATTTTATCAATTTTCGATTAAGCTACAAAAAGCAATATTTTACAACATATTATTGCATAGTGACAACTAAAATGACATTAGTTCCAGTTGATCTTATCCTTGGTATCTCGTAAATATAGGTACCAGTACGCTATTAATTTACCTACATAATATTCGTATAATCTTGCTCTTTTAAGTTTTATTAGATAATATTGTTTCGTAACAGTTTTTTTATTGTATCCTATATATATATATAAATACTTAATTGTGTTTGCTATTTTATTCTTTAACTAATACGTACTAATGTTTTTTTTTAGACACGTGTTTTCTCTTATAATTTTAATTTAGCATCTAAAAAGAAACCTTTTTTACCTTTAATTTTATATACCCCCTTTTAATAATAAATAAGAATAATAATAAATGCATATGTATTGCGAATATTTTATTTGAGTTCAGCTCGCGTATTATGAACTTTAAATATCAGTCAGCTTACGCGCTGCCTTGCAAATTCGTATTTTCAACGACTAATTTCAGATAGTTGGTGACGAGTAGGTCAATCAAATTCACTCTAAATTCAATTTATCAACGACTCATTCCATTTAGTCATTCATGAGTAGTCTAGACTGGCTGGAATTAGTCGTTGGAAATACGAATTCGCCAGGCAGCGCGTAAGCTGGCTGGAATTAAGAGCTCATAATAGGGCCCCAGTTAGAAAAAAAAAATGGATTGTCGAAACCGATGCGCAATGACAGTAATGTTTTTCTCGCACAACACATGTATTTTACTAACAATGTATGTATTTTATTTTGTTGTAGTGTGAGTGAATTCTTTTGGATATGTATATATTATACCTACGATAAAAAGAAACCTTTAATTTAATAAAATAATATGCAACACCCTTTTTTTCCGATATAACACAATATACTACAGTGCTTGAGCACTAGCTTTGCCTATAAAGTAAGTAATAATTGATTAAAAAAAAACAGGAATGATTTCATTTTTAATGTTAATTAATTAAGTAATTTCGATAGCACCAAAAAAGTTTGTTCAAACAATTGACTTGTGCTTATTATAAATAAAATCATACACATCATTTTACTGACCATAATAAAGTATCTCTATACATCTATTTAAACTAAAGAGTTTACTAGACTGTAGGACTAAATCAGAATTTAAAAAAAGAGAGTTTGAAATGGCGGGAAAAAGAGTTATTAAAATTTAGTTTGACTATTAACTTTTAAGAGAAATATCGATACTTTAATTTGCAAACCTACTAACTCCACTTGCTTTCGAAAATTAAAATTTTTATACAGATAGAATTTAGATAGACATTATCTAGATTATATGGGTATAAAAATTTTAATTTTAAAAATAGTTTCTGCCGGTATGTAAAATGGCATTTTCGAAAAAATGTGGAGTTAGTAGGTTTGCGAATTAAGGTATCGATATAGCAATAACTTAAGCCCGAATACTGAACCGCCACTCTAATATATAAGCGCTACATTAGCGTTTAAGTCTAAGTCACATTAGACAGAATACGTGAAATTTGAGCAGTAAGTGGCACTTTATTGATTGTCAGATTTGTGTGGCGGTTCAGTATTCGGGGCATTCGGGCGTTAGTCTAGCAATAAGAAATGGTCAAATCTGAATGTCTCGTTGGTAAATGGTAAGACATTGTGTCGTATCTATTCTAGATCTAGTTTGGTTGGTTGGTCTACTATTAAACGTGTGATATTTGCGTTATTTTTTTTTTGAACTTTTATTTTTAATGTTGCAAACAAACTAACAACACTGATAAGATCGCAGCAATAAATAAACAACTGTAATAATTTTATCTTTGAACAATAAATGTTAAATAAGTATGTAATGTATCACATGTATGACTTCGCGCGCAGCATCTATTGCGGTGTAGGTGGAAAGAATTCAGTGCCATAAGACACGGTCCCTTTCGCGGCTTGACGCTTCTTGCTCTTTTCTCGACTTCAGGAGTTCTCTTATAATCTCTAATTACGTTCTGTTTTCTGCATCGACGATATGAGAGAAGCACTCCCGAAATACACAATACATATTATTAAAAATATATATTTCAGCCCTTCGACTCTTATCCTTGCAATCGCCCGGGCGTTTTCTTTTACGAAAATAATTTTAATTAATATTTAAATAATTTTGTAATATGTACAAATCATTAAGTGTTCATTCGAATTTTATCGTATTACAATAATGAAATGGATTTTTAAAATCGTTCGAGCCGTCACGCCGCTAATTTTGAAGTTTCCAATTAGGTGATAAGTGTTTTTGAGAAATATAAAAAAGAAAACGTCTCTAGAGAAAAAAATCAGGCAATAATTTGAATGTATAATAGTATTACTAAAACTGAGATATATGTATTTTAAAAATGGAATTTTATTAACGACATGATTTAAATAGTACTTTTTTTTACTTAATAATTAAATAACTTGCGGTTGCAGTCGATTTACCGATCAGTTACATATTTATTTAAAAATTTGCTGTCATTTACAAGGTGGTTCTTTTATACGTACCCACGCCACGTGAAAGTTTTGCTAGAAAGGGATGAAGCAATTTGAAAATCTACGAAAAAAATGACAAAACCCGAAATTGTGTCGAAAAAAACCCTATTGTATTGCACCAAGCTAATATAGTGGAGTGGCAACGTGGCGTGCATTCGGTGCGACGGAACGGCAACACCTCGCCACTTGCAGTCATTCCTTGTTCAAACCTATTATTATTATTTCTTCTTTACATTCCTAATATAAAAATAATATTTTGTATGAAAATTATTTATTTTATCAATAAGTTTATCTCGCTTTTGAGCTATACCGAATGCTTAAATAAAACTACTAAAGCTGTACAGCTTTTTTAGTTTTATTTAACCATTAAATCTCCACTACACTACTCGTTTTCAGACTGCTACGAAGACAAAGACACTCTCCGGCAAATTTAGAACCAAAGTTTCACACAGATTTCAATAATAATATTCTATAGAATAAGGAGAAATTACTTTGTAAGAAGGCACGTTGCAATCAATAGAGTATTTTTTTTCTACGACAAGTGTACTGTGTGCATCCGACGACGGCCAGATGCTAATTTTTTTTTCCAATCCATTCTTTTGTCACGTTAGTGTGTTGTGCGAAGTCCACTCACACTAGTGGACTAGCGATTGTTCAGGACGCCATCTTTGTGCTAATAGCTTTGTCGTATAAAAGAACCACCTTATAAAGCAGCTATCTGTTAATGCTAAATAGAATTATTATTTTTTTGTGTAAACCAGTGACCTGATTTATGTCACTGTCTATACTCCGACAACTAGGTTACTTCGGACAAATATTAATTTACTGTCTTCCAGTAAGTACTGTGTTATGTGGGAAATGAATTTTTCATATTACTTATTAATAAATACGTCGTAGTCTTCGTAACCGTCATTTGTCAGGTCTTTAGTCAATGTGGTAAAAAATAGGTAATATTTTTTTAAAATTTTAGATTATCCTCTATAGTTTATTGCTAGCATTAAATGGGTGCTAATTTTTACATAACGATCTAGTGGACAGTATAAAATTGTTTTTTTTTTTTTGGTTATGGCGGTTCCATAAAGGGTTTCGTTTTCAGAGACAGACACATAGCCTAGAGCTCGCGTCTAGGTTTTTCGATGTACTATTATGAAATTACGTTTTTTTTTGTGTTTTATTATTCTATGGTGCATTATAAATATAATATGATACTATAACGGAATGTTATTGTCAGTTACCTGTTGTAGTTTGTGTGTGAGATGTGGCATAAGGTGCCATTCGGAGAAATAAAAAAAAATAGGTTGTCTACGACTTTAGTTTACAAGTTTTTATTGCAGTTGAAACGTAATTTACATTTACTGATATGAAATTTATAGAAATATAAGAGATGTCTACGGTTTATATATATGTATTTAAAAGACCCTTCACATATTTATATACGACAGTCCGATGTTAATTGTGCTATCAGATATAAAGAAGACTTTAGTTAATATTGACACAGAAGCATTAAAAAAATAATTACATTAAACTATCGAACACCAGTTATAAATACGATTATATAAGGTGTAGGTATCTTAAGGCTTCAAAATATTTCTCAACTCTCCCACTTAAGCTACAATTTTCTAATACATTTTATGTACCATGTATTTTTCACCTTTTTTTTATCAATAAATAAGCAATCAATAAATTAATACTTACCTAATATGTGTTTAGTAAATTATAGTTATTGTTTAATACGTAAAAGTTGTATCTTAGAGGTTATCCTTATCTAAAACCCAGGGTGCTATTGACTCGTGAATGACTTGACGGGTGATAAAATGTATATCAACGAAAATACCATCAACTTATTGTGTATTAATACAAAAATGCATATAATATCTTTGAGTAATTGTCGATTGATTAATTGAATTGAATTAAACAAGCTATAAAACGTTATTTGAAATTGGTCTCAAAAGTATCAAGATCATTTGGTCAGCTATTAGAAGGTACCCCGTCACAGTCCCTGTTAATGTTGTATGCGCATTCGTGAATAGTTACTCTCGAATAGCTTCAAGGACCAAAATTGTACCTAAGTTCGTTACGAACTGTTATCAATACGGAACTATATTCCGTTGTATGTTAGTGTCCTATCTGTATGTGTATATTTATTAGCTAATTTGTATGTTATACATATCAATCGCTCTTAAATGGGTCGCATTATCATCATTGTCGGTAAGCTCGTTTAATCTACGTCTATTACGTATACGTCGACAATGTAATCTTGAGCAATGAATGACGTAAAAAAAAATCTTTTATAATAAGAAAATAGCACCCTGTAATTTGACGATTGTACAATATGAAACCTATTGTGGAAGTATATGAATATGTATTTATTGTAACACTAACGAAACGATTTGCATGTAAAAGTTGTTTGATAAATAAAAAAAAATGTTGGACAACATATTGACTACGGCGTTATACTATTTCCGCTTTATCAATATGGCGCGGACTTCTAGCGATCATTCACTTAAAAAAAAAAGATTTACCTTCTCTAGATCTGATGCTGTGTTTTAGATTAAAAATTATATCTATTTATTAAATCTTTCTCCTCTCGAAATTGTGTTTCATTTATAATCTAATAACCTTTACTAAAAACTTGATATGTAGTTTCGTACATAATCATTACATAGTATAAAACAAAGTCGCTTTCCGCTGCCTGACCCCTGCCTGATCCCTTGTATGCTAATTTCCTTAAAACTATGCAACGAATTTTTATGCGGTTTCTTTTAATAGATAGAGGGTCTCAGCGGGGTGGTTTCAAGTGTAATGTAGTAAAGGAAAAAATGATAATTTTCAATTCAATTATAAACGCTTTAAGAATTACTTTTGATGCGGAACAAAGTTCGCCGGGTCGGCTAGTACGAGTATAAAAACTTGGAATGTTAGCTTAAGATTTTACACGTGTGAAGTAAGATAAAAAGTCTCACAGCATTCAGCAGAAAAGGCTGACCCAGTTTCTCTACTGTATATGTATGTGGAATGTGTATCAAACTGGTAGTTAAATCAAAAGGTAAACTTTTTTCTACATAATTAAAAGTTTTCATAGAAACTTTTCAACTGTGGTACTGAACCCTGATAATTAAACGGTAGGCAGATATCTTTCGATAGATTAAAACAGGTGGTAATTTTTTTGTATATATATTTAGTAGTAGACGTAGGAGAAATTTGTTCCGCGTCAAAAGTAAATTTTGGACTTATCACTGGACTATATTATCTATTAAAAAACGACAACAAAATCCATTGATTTAAATATTTAAGCATACATAGGGATATAGGACAGAGAACACAAAGCTACTTATGTTTTATAGACTGTGTATATTTACATAAGTTTACATTTTTTTTTGCACCATTAAGCCGATTTGCTCATTATATTTTTGATGATAGACTTGAAGATTACCTACAGTAGGTGCACAATAATAATACAACAACAATACCAAACCCTGTTTTTAATTCGATGAGTCGAGATGTACCTAAATACCGCGGCCCTATACTTTCAGCTTGTAAAAAGGAAATATAAACTACGTAGATAGCAATTCCGCGATTACAATTGCAATTGCATGAAAAGTGGAACAGTCAACATATACAATAGGTACTGAAAAACTTTACAACTAAATCAATGGAAAATAATATAAACAATCAGTTGATATTGGCGTTATTTATTACTTTATGAATAAATTAGTGCAAACTACCTTCATACCAGAAATTAATGTGTAGGTAGACGTTGTACAAGTACCTACCTAACATAACATAACTTCACGCCTTTTTCTGCCCGAAGGTGTAGGCAGCGGCTGTTAAGCGTCGTCTAGCCGTTATTTTTACGTCCCAAATGGAATAGGTGGCGAACCTATTGCCATACAAGGCACAAAGTTTAAAGTCATCGATATTTTACAGAGATAACTTCCGAAAAGAACTTCGGAAAGTCAATGGTGTCAGTCAGTGTGAGGATTCGAACCCGCGACCTCTAGATTTAGAAGCGGGTGCTCGACCACTGCACCACCGAGACTTCAAATACCTACTTGAAAATAATATATTGATTAGAGACAAAAAAAAACAAACTTCAACTTCTTCAAACTTCAAATAAGGGAACTTGTTCAATAATACTAAAAGAAACTCGAGTTGGGTACACCTAATGGTAAGAAACTAACGCCGCCCCTGGACACTTGCAACACAGATATTGTTACAATTGCATTGCCCACCTTCAAAATGGGATTGGGTAGGGGTGAAATTCTTCTCTGGATACCTCTTTCACCGAGCGAAACGGGGCATTAACCACTTTACGTCAATAATCTGAGAGGTCGTGGTATTTTACTATGTGGATCTATGTGGTTCTACCACTGTAAAATACCTATCAGTACCCATGCAGAAATAAGTGGTTCAGCTTAGATTTAGCTGATCGATTTTAATCTGGGGATGGTCATGAAACTCTGTACACATATTCTTGGAGGTATTAGAAGTAACATAGGATACTTATTATTAAGAAAACAAAATTACGAAAAATTAAAAAATTGATTGTCAAAAAATCTCAAAACCTAGCTTCTTCTACGCCATCTACCGGTTTAGTAATGAAAAACTTTCAATAATAAAATTGTCAATAACTTTGTACACATATTCTTGGAGGTATTAGAAGTAACATAGGATACTTTTTTTATTAGGAAAAAAAATTACGATAAAATGTAGTTATGATATTGATTTATTTCTATGGTTTCATTTGGATTAATTTCATTCATATTTGATACTTATTTAATGGTTTCAATGCGAGCGAAGCCGCTAGTAAAAGTAGTATTTTATATATCATATATGTGGGTAGATTACAAAGAGGAGTACGACAAGGCGACCCCACCTCATTTATTCATCTCTATCCTGTCAATAATTAGAAAGCAAGATTGCAAAGGATGGGGTCTGAACATCGACGGGAAATACCTGAGTCATTTAAGATTTGTCGACGACCTGGTACTTCTATCGGAATCGGGCTCAGAACTCCAACTTATGATTCACTCCCTGAATATAGATGAAGATACAATACTGAGACGTACAGGGAAAGTATTTATATTTAGGAAAAAAATACCCTAAGAAGAAATAGTCGCGAACTGGAAATGGAGAGCCTCAAGTAGATATTTAAAAGCAATATGCTAAAAGTAACTATCAAAAGAAGTCATTAATTATGATCTGCTACCGTGCCTAACATATGCATGCCAAACTTGGATATGCACATGTAAAATTATAGGTAAAATTATTACATGCCAGCGCGGGCTCGAGCGTAGTATGCTTATGATTAAAAAAATACAAAAGGTTCGTCATACAAAAATCAGAAATGTAAAAAAACCAAGGATGCACTAACGTTCGCTAAGAAGTTCAAATGGAAATGGACTGGACACGTAGCGAGACTATCAGACGATAGATGGACCAGAAGGATCACGGAGTGGAAAGGCCCAATAGGTAAACGTCGAAAGGGTAGATCGCACACGAGATGGGACGACGACGTAGGGAAACGGCCGGCGCGCAATGGGTGCAGGAGGCACAGGACCGCACAAAAGTGGAATGTTTTGGAAGAGGCCTCCACCCGAGCAGGGATTCATGCAACTTGCTCTACTTAAATTAAATAAATTTATAAAACCTAATACTTAAAATAAACTAAATCTTGATTTGTTATAAATTGATGTTTTTAAGTTAAATTTATGTTTATTTAATAATCTTATATATATCTTAAAAATAAATCTTTTTATTTTATTAATTTATGCGGGTAGATTACGGGTCTTTTGTTTTAAGTAAAACAGTACCTATAACAATAGTAATTTCTCAATAGAAACGTATTAATATATTGTGAGATATAACTATCTCGGTGATCCAATGGTCGAGCACCCCCCTTCTGAAGCAAGAGTGAAGTCATGGGTTCGAGTCCGGGCTCACACCTATGACTTTTCGAAATTAATTTCGAAAGTTAGGTGTGATAAATATCGACGATTGACAACTTTGTGCCCGGTATGGCAATGGGTTCGCCACCTAGTCCATTTAGGACGCAAACATAATGGCGAGTCGAGCCTAACTGCCATTGCCTACACCTTCGGGTAGAAAAAAGCGTGAAGTTAGTCCGAAAAAAATACCATACAATAGTCGAAAATTAAATCAAGTTATACAAAATTAAATTACATGTCAAAATTTTATTAGAATCATGAACATAAATACAATTCAGAGATATAGTTGTACGTCAGCTTCAAATTGCGTATTTAAATAAGTAGGTAACCTATCTATATATATGTATATAAGAACACGTATGAACGAGTTTATAGAGGCTGGCAGCAGAGTTAGTTGGCTCTCTCTCTGTGTATGGTGTGTGAGGGGGCGTCCTAAGGGGGACAGGGTGGCCACCCACGGGGTGGCGTTCAGGACGCGCCTGAGGGGCCTCGTCCAGAGAAAGTAAAATATCCTGGTGTGGGGGAGGCTAGTATTGTCAAGTCAATATATAGCTATAGCTTTAAACTATACGTCGGTACCCATACTATAGCTCGCCGAGTACTTATTTACATACGTATATAAGTTTATCTATTATGCAGACATAGGAAACGGAACAGGTTGTGAAAGGGACGTTGCCAAATTTGCTTACATCTATTGGACGTGGAATATCGTCCTCGTTTGGATTATTGATTTCAATTTTCATTGTACGATGTTCTTGTTGAATGTTACCGTAATTTGGGATCACTCATGAAGTACCTAGCACTGGTAGCCTTGCAACCTTTCGCATAAGTAAATATATCTTTAACATAACTTACGCTTTTACGGCCACAAAGTTGTTGTTCTTTTTAATCATTACATGACTGAAAACTTTGTGCCCGGTATGGCAATATGTTCGCCACCTATTCCATTCGGGATGTAAACATAACGGCGAGACGAGGCTTAACAGCCGCTGCCTACACCTTTGGGTAGAAAAAGGCGTGAAGTTATTTAATGTTATTACATAGTCGCTTTCAGCTGTTTATTCCCTCATATGCTTAGATCTTTAAAACTGCGCGAATCTTGATGTGTTTTAAGATGGAGATTTTCAACTGGGTGGATTGTAAGTATAATTCATGTTGATTGTAGTTAAAAAGAGTAAAGATTTCGAGGTTTAGTACTTTAATTGCAAACGCTAGTTAAACCCTAAGTGATAGATCAAAATAATGTACTACATAATTGTACACCTTCAAAAGGTTTCCCAAAAAAATTCGCGATGGGGTATGTCCCTCTCTTACGGAAAACCCAGAATGACCATTTTCATTTCTTCATATTGTTTCGGAAGCGAAACAAAGTTCTGCTAGGTCAACTAATATAAAATGATTCAATATTATAAATATAACATGTGATTGTAGGTACATATTAGATTCTTAGTGCGTTCTTTGAAAATGGCCCGAAGGCCTTTAAATTAAGGTTATAGAGTTGAATCTATATGGATACGGCATAACATACATTTACAACAAATGGTTAACGTTATTGAAGGTTAATTACAACTTAATTTTCTTGGAAGTTCTTTAAAACAAAATATCAGTATACAGCCAGCCCACCGTTTAGGAGAGGTTCCGACTTCGGTGCCAAAGAAAATCGTGCGTAACGTTTTTTAATCATTACATGACTAAAACTTTGTGCCCGGTATGGCAATAGGTTCGCCACCTATCACCACCTACCGGGTAGAAAAAAGCGAGAAGTTATGTATTATGACTGCATGGTCAGTAAGAAACATCTGGATGGAACATAGCACATAGACAAAACTTAAGATTAAGTTTTGTCTGTCTGTCTTGTATTATCTGTCGTGCTACAATATATATTTCTTAGAACAGTATAGAATTTTGTGTCAGTAATTTTGCTGACACAAAATTCTAAACTCGCGTTTGAATTAGTTAAACAATTATGAAAACATTTAAATATAAGAAATAACAAAACGTTCAATAATATAATAAAATAGAACAAACTAAAACTGGCCGAGCCGATGTTGTTACAACAATAAGGAACTAAAACTTTTGTTAGAGATTACGATACCATTGTTCACATCACGTTAAAATTTAGTTAGAAAAAAAACAATTGTCTCCTCAAAGTTAATAAACTTTTGGAGTTGAGTATTTCAAAATAGTAAATTTGGGAAATGCAAAATGGATGGAAGTTAGGAGTCGTGGACGACCACCACGCATTTTTCATGACCAAATTGAGTGTGTCATTGAGGAGTCAGGAGCTATTTAAAATCGACGAGCGTGTATGACAAGAGGTACCTATAAAAGGTTTCCCAAAAAAAATCGCGATGGGGTATGTCTCTCTCTTACGGAAAACCCAGAATGACCATTTTTATTTCTTCATAATGTTTCGGAAGCGAAACAAAGTTCTGCTAGGTCAACTAATATAAAATGATTCAATATTATAAATATAACATGTGATTGTAGGTACATATTAGATTCATAGTGCTTTCTTTGAAAATGGCCCGAAGGCCTTTAAATTAAGGTTATAGAGTTGAATCTATATGGATACGGCATAACATAAATTTACAACACATGGTTCATGTTATTGAAGGTTAATTACAATAAAATATAAAAGTCAAAGAAGCATGCCTTATGACGTTTTCTGCCTACCCAGCAAGGGACTTGGCAAGAAGTTATGTATGTATGAAAATTGGAGAAATTAAAATATCTCCTAATTGTTTGCGGTGTGGTATGGTCTGGGTTTCGAATTCTGGGTCACACTGTAATAATTTTCGCAAGTTATTTATGATAAATGTTCTTACAGTAAGGCGCTGTAATAATGTTTTACATATTGATGAATTTACTTTAAGAACGAAGAACTTTAAAAGTTCTTCGTTCCCAGACCCAGGAGTATATAAGCTGGACTGTGATTGTGGATTCTCTTATATCGGACAAACAAAGAGGTCCATTAAAACCAGGATCAAAGAACACATAGCGGATGTGAAGCACAACCGCTATAATAAGTCTGCTGTTTGTGAACACTGTAGGGAGGGCTCAAAACACTACATCAGGTTTGGCAAACCACAAATCCTCGCCAAAGAACAACATTATCGTCCCAGGATGATACGCGAGGCTATTGAAATCAAAAAACATCCAAAGAATTTCAATAGAGAAGATGGCTGGAAACTATCACCTAGCTGGAACCCAGTCATAAGTCTCATCAAACCTAGCCCACAATCAAACAGCTCAAGACAGCGAGATACTATTAGTATAGTTTGCAGGTCAGACCCACATCAGGAACCAAAATAATGTAGAATTTTGGGTAGTGCAGTATATAATCAAAACAAAATAATTTTAATTTAATTTTTGTTAACCTAGAAACCAAGTCCCTTTCTTCTTCTCAAAAACTTTATAAATAATAGCAATATTAATAGCCCGTTCAAAATGAAATAATAATCAGTTTTGCAGAACAGCCGCTGAGTTTTCTTGCTGGGTCTTTCTCAGGACTGGCCGCGTTTTTTGACCCAGTGGTAGATTTTTAAACACTTTACCTTTTAATTTAAAATCAATGAATATTTAATAATAGTTGTACTTTAATCTCAACCAACTTAGAAAATAAGTTAATTTGTAATAATTTAATAATAACAACTTTTAATTATTAAATCATACAACAAAGGATCTTTAGAAGCAGGATATATGAATGCATCTTATAAATAAGTATTTAACTTTTGTTCTCATGGTCTGATGTGGGTTACCAATAGTAAAAATCATATTTTTGACATCAACTTTTAGATTTTTATTTCCAAAAAGTGGGTGCTCTCTGTATCAATGAAGATAGCTTTTGAACAACTACCATCTTTTTGTTCGTCACTCGTGAAAATGATCTCTGTAAAGAGTCGGGAAATAAATATAAATAAATAAGAAATAAACGCGATACAATCCTAAAAAGTTGTTTTAATGAGTGAGATTCGCGAAAACCTCAGAAACAAATATTTAAAAGTTACTGTTAAGGATATACGGAGATACTATATACTTAAATAGGTATATGTAAATACATCCAACCTTTAAAAGGTTAGAAAACCTTTTTGAAAGCCTGTATCTAAAATAAGTAACTTCAGATAGATACTTAAAATTATGTAGTAGGTAACTTGTATTGAGTTGGGTGTATTTGCAAGATTTTTATCTATATGTAAGTAAGTGGTTAATCAAATAGTACCTGCCACCCTTTCTTTTACAATTGATGTCGTAAGAGGCGACTTAAGTATTAGAACCAGATGCAGATCACGTTCCGAATCATGAGTCTAGAAGGATGAGTGGTCAGTATTGCGACTGCTAATATAAATGTCTCGAGTTCGACTAGAGACTCACACCGATGACCGTGACTAACAATAAGGGAGTGCTCAATTTATGGCAATAGGTTTCACCACCTAACAGGTACCTGGTGAAGAAACGAGCGGAGCGGACAGATTCGATGATAAACCTGAGCCACTGGCCGCTGACAACCCGCACGCACGCTAGGCTAGCGCCCGAATACTAAACCGCCACTCAAATCTGACAATCAATAATGTGCTACTTACTGCTCAAATTTCACGTATTCTGTCTAATGTGATAGCTACTTAAACGCTTAAGTAGCGCTTATATATTTGAGTGGCGGTTCAGTATTCGGGCTTAGGTCAAACTAGGCATGGTGTTTATTGTAAACAGAATTGCAAGCAGTACTGCTGGCAAGAGCTAGTTTGTAATCTGTTACAGTGTAGATAATATTCATAAGCTAAGTCTACTTGAAAATTAAACTTAAAAAAGTATTTGTAGACACAAAAAAATAGTTTAAGATCATAAATGATAAATTAAGATTTAAAAACGTAAAGAAAAACATGAATTACCAATGGGTTTTCTTTCAAATATTTAATACTAGTTGACCCGGCGAACTTTGTTCCGCAAGAAAAGTAATAAATAAGTAAATAAAGTAAAAACAGTAAAAAAAATTAAATAATCTCGGTAGCCTAGTGGTCGAGCTCACGACTTCTGATCCAGAGGTCCGGGTTCGATTCCTGACACGGACTCACACCAATGACTTTTCGAAATTGTTTTCGGAAGTTATGTGTGATAAATATAGATGACTGAAAACTTTGTGCCTGGTATGGCAATAGGTTCGCAACCTATTCCATTTGGGAAGTAAACATAACGACGACGCTTAACAGCCGCTGCCTACATCTTCGGGCAGAAACAGGCGTGAAGTTATCTTATTACTTTTTCTTTACTATCATACAATTATATTAATACATAAAAACCAGCCCGTTATACCTTCATACCTTCTAATTATTAAAAAAAGACCGCATTAAAATCCGTTGCGTAGTTTCAAATATCTATGCATATGGTACAGACAGCGAAAAGCGACTTTATTTTATAATATGTAATGATTATGTAATGATAATTCCCAGATCACGTGAAAATTTCATTATTCAAATTCGTTTATATGTCATAGGACTACAGCCGCTGCCTACACCTTCGGATAGAAAAAGGCATTAAGTTATGTTATGTTATGTAGGTAGAATTATGTACCTATGTGATGTTAGTTTTTACAAAAATATTTAGTTCCAATATTGGCTTCCCTTCAGTTTTACAATGATTGGGGTAATGTTAAATGTAAAGTAAAAACGGATCGTAAATCACACAATACGACTGTAAAAAAATATCAGTAAAAAATCACAGTTTTGTACGTTGTCTTCCCAATAAAATGAAAGTTTAAAAAAAATATAGGGTTGATCGCAGAGAGGTGAAAATTTATGGTTTTAGGTATTTTTGTATTATGTTTAATTAAGCAAAAAAAAAAATAATTAAAAAAGAAAAACTAACATTTTTAAATAATAATGGCTACCCTTTACATATAGGAGGATAAAAAATAAACGTCCTGCTCTCAGACCTACCCAATATGCGTACAGAATTTCATGAGAATCGATCAGATCGATCGATAGCTATTTCTAAGGAGTATGGTGACAAACACTGTGACACGAGTATTTTAAATATTAGATACTAGCTGACCCGGCGAACTCTGTTTCGGATCAAAAGTAATAACTGCTGCCCCGCTATGTTAATACTGCAATATCTTCGACAAATTTGAAGTCGATAGCAGCTATAGGTTAAAAATGGGAATTTTCCATTGTTAACACCCCCGCAACCCCCCTTGTGGGTGGAATTTCGTAAAATCCGTTCTTAGCTGACCTCTAATCGGCGAAAGGAATAATCCTACCAAATTTCAAGTCGCTACGCCTTATGGTTCCAGAGATATCGTGATGAGTCAATATATAGGTGGAAATCTCTTATATATATATAGATTAAAATAATCAGGTATGGTTAATTACAAAGTGTCTTGGGAAAAGTCACTAGTAAATGATGTCTTATTTAGTAAGTAGACAGATCACCGAAAACAATTTAAGCCATTGTTGACTTTATAAGTACACACTACACAGTTTAAAATTGTCCCATCGGTTACGCGTAACAACAGATCTGACAATCATCATCATCATCATCAGCCTTTTTGAGGTCCACTGCTGGACATAGGCCTCCCCCATAGAGCGCCACAACTGCCGGTCCGCTCAATCATGGGGGGTTTTTGCCATAATCGCCACGCTTGGCAGGCGGGTTGGCGATCGCAGTAGGCTGTATTTCCGTGAGAGAGAATGCTGCTGCCCATTCTTCTAGCTTTTCCCTTAGTCGCCTTTTACGACACCCACGGGAAGAGATGGGGTGGCGGTATTCTAAGCCGGCGCCACACAGATCTGACAAACTAGGAAACAATTGGGGATTCATCAAACAACTGTTCCGTTCAAATCCGTTGTCTAGTTTCAAAGATATAAGCATATAAGGGACAGATAGTTGAAAGTGACATTGTTTTATACTGTGAAATAAATAAATAAATAATGATTAGAACAGCCGAACAAAGAATTTATTTATTTATTTAATTTATATACTCTTTATTGCACACATATTAAAGGAATACAACTTTCTTTTTTGCTGTCCAGTCTACAAGAGATTTAATCCCTTACGGGTTAGACCGAAAGAACAGATGGTCATATGGCACAATACTTACACACCTCACTCGTTTCTTCGACTTTCATAACCCTTGTCATACATGCTCATTGGGTTTTCAAATAAAAACGAAACAAATTCTGCTGCCTTAAAATATTTGCATATTTTGTGCCTTATTTACTTGCCTACACATTCTCTAAATAGTTCATGTTAAAAATAAGAAAATATTATGAACACGTGCTCGTAATGTCTGAATCTGAACAAAGAAAGTTTGCAACTCTGAAACTTTGTGTGTTGTCGGACAGAACTAACATTAATATGTTAAGTATCTATTTTATAATTCAACTAACTGACCCGGTGAACTTTGTTCCGCACCAAAAGTAATAAATTAGTAAAATTTGGATATTAAAAAGTTCAATTTGTTCTATTTATAGGCACGCGTCTTGGCCGGTACTGCTGCGCGCCACAACTGCTATGTCCCGCTATGTGAATACTGTAATATCTTCGTAAATATTCGTTTAAATTACATGCTGTAAAGGGCCATATTGATCTATATTATAAGCACAATCTATTTAAGACACTGAACTGGATGAAAATTAACGCTGTAATGTTTAAAATCGCTTCGTAAATAAGCCATTATTTGACGTAAAAAGGTAAGAAATAACCCTGTAGACCCTTTGAAGGTGTATAATAATGTAGTACATTGTTTCGATCTACCACTTAGGGTTCAGCCAGCGTTTGCAATTAAAGTGCTAAATCTCTAATACATAAATTATAGATAAAATCCACCCGGTTGAAACCCTCTATCCATTTAAAAAAACCCGCATTAAAATCCGTTGCGTAGTATCAAAGATATAAACGTATTAGGGGACAGACAGCAAAAAGTGTTGTTTTATACTATGTAATTACGACAAAATAAAACTGAAAATTGATATGAAAAATGTTGCCGAATGCACAATATTTTATAAAAAATTAGTACGTAGATTTTTATATCAGTTTTTAAGAATATTTGGTAAGACAAAGACTCCTATACCATCGTGCCTTGTGTTTGAATAGTTATAATACTCCAACTGACTGCATGTATTTAATAGATACTTATAACTTCACGCCAAATCCCTTGCCGAGGCCGAGAGAACAGAGCGCAGCAAGGCACGATTATAACACGCCTCTTTTCACGTAACCCCATCGCGTTTTTTGTAGAGATGAAACGGATATCCGGTAACTATCCGGCGGTCTTAATACTATCCGGCCGGACACCGGAAAATTACCGGATATCCGTTTCATCTCATTAAAAAAATCTGGATAGAAAAGATTATTTGCTTTATTTAGTTAGCTTTAGTATCACTTAAGAAACATTTAGTTTAAAATTTTTAATCACACAATTCCAAAATGAATGTAGTAGAAAGAAAATTAATTAATTAGTACTCAAACTGTATTAAGGGCAAACCATGGTGAATAAATACTAATTTCTCTGCATTGAGAGGTAGCAAGCGGAAAAAGTCTTTCGCTGTACACACTGCTGCAAGGTGCTGAAAGATAGATCTTGGGAAACTTTGTTAAATTTGGTTATTGTTTGCCATTTAATACAGCCACATTTAATACTTTTACCCTTAAAAAAGTCAGTATTCCGCTACTATTGGTCTCAGCATGATGTTAGATAGCTAAATAGCCTAAAGCCTAATAGCCTAAAGCTCATTAAATATACATACTATCTAACACTAGTATCATGGGAGATAGCTTTAGTCCAACCGATCCCTAAATAAGGTGACCGCACCGATCCGTCCTACTACAGATCTATCGCACTATTCTCCTTGTTTTCCATGCTCATCGAAACAATCATCAAACGCCAGCTCCTTAATTATCTAGAGGAGCATCAGCGAATTAGTGACCACCTGTACGAATTTCGTCAAAGGAGCTCAGCTGCTGATGTTCTTTCATACTTAACTCATGGTGGGCGGAGATGATTGAGAATAAAAGGGGAGGCGGTGTTCGTTAGTTTGGACGTAAGCCTTCGATCGGGTTTAGCACAAAGCACTCGTCTCGAAGCTTCCCTGTGGGCTTGGCCGAGAATTTCTGAAATTGGGTTTCCAGTTATCTCGAGGCTCGGAGCATTAAGGTCGTTGTCGACGGGTTATGCTAAGACTTAAAACCCGTGAATGTCGGAGTGCCTCAGAGCTGTGTTCCTGGGCTCCTACGCTGTTTCTTCTGCACATCAATGACATATAACACGAGGAGTGCTCTGAGGAATTGTTGGAACTTGTACCACCTGCTGATTTTCATCATTGCCCGTCGAGCTAGTTCAGAGCTATCATCCACATCGGCTGAATGGTTGGCGAACAACGACTGTGTGTTCAGCCGTCACTTTTTACCACGCACTGCTCCTGTATGGAGACAGTTGCCGACAACAGTATTTCCGGGCCTGACGACCTAGGAACTTTTAAGAAACGAGCGTAGGTAATCTTATCTTAAAAGCCAGTTAGGCTGAGGTGATGCCCCTTGTGTTGCGGGACTTTGTTTTAAACTATGTAATAATATATGTAGATTTATATATTTTACTAGCTGACCCGGGGAACTCTGTTTCGCATCAAAAGTAATAACTGCTGCCCCGCTATGTTAATACTGCAATATCTTCGACAAATTTGAAGTCGATAGCAGCTATAGGTTAAAAATGGGAATTTTCCATTGTTAACACCCCCGCAAACCCCCTTGTGGGTGGAATTTCGTAAAATCCGTTCTTAGCTGACCTCTACTCGGCGAAAGGAATAATCCTACCAAATTTCAAGTCGCTACGCCTTATGGTTCCAGAGATATCGTGATGAGTCAATATATAGGTGGAAATCTCTTATATATATATAGATAAGCTTTTATTTAGCTTGCACTGTATGTATGTATGTAAGTATGTATGTTCGGTGGAATCTTGCAACTCAATTTTGAAGTAGATATCTTCAACCGATTGAGCTGAAATTTTGTATACACGTTTACTTTGGATGACAATGCATGATATGATGTGTGACATTATTCTATATCCAATATGGCGGACCACCCAAGATGGAGGAATGGATATTTTGAAAGCATTTCTGCAATATGGGTAAAAAATGAAAGGGCTTATTGAGTGTAACTCAAAAAATAATATGACGTCATTCTAAATCCAAAATGGTGGATTATCCAAGATGGAGGAAAACGTAGTTTAAGCTTCTGTACAATATGGATATCAAATGAAAGGGCTCATTGAAAGTAACTGAAAAAATAATGTGACGTCATTCTAAATCCAATATGGCGGATCATCCAAGATAGAGGAACTGCTTCTTTTAAGGCATTTCTACAGTATGGGTATCAAATGAAAGGGCTTGTTAATAGTAACTCGAAAAAAAAAATGACGTCATTCCAAATCCAATATGGCGGGAAAAATATTTGCGTTTCTACAATATGGGTATCGAATGAAAGGGCTTGTTAATAGTAACTCAAAAAATAATATGACGTCATTATAAATCAAATATGGTGAAATATCCAAGATGGAGGAAAACATATTTTAAGCTTCTGTACAATATGGGTATCAAATGAAATGGCTCATTAAGAGTAACTGAAAAAATAATGTGACGTCATTCTAAATCCAATATAACGGATCATCCAAGATAGAGGAACAGTTTTTTTTATTGCATTTCTACAATATGGGTATCAAATGAAAGGGCTTGTTGAGAATAACTCGACAAATAATGTGACGTCATTCTAAATACAATACGGTGGACCATCCAAGATGACGACATACATATTTTTGATGCATTTCTACAATATGGCTATGAATTAAAAATCATCATTGCGATTAAATGGAAAAGAAAGCTCTAAGCTGAAATTGAATCTCTCCTTATTGAAGAGCTGGACTGTTTGAAATTAAACGGTAAACTAACTTGCAATAATGATGCGTTGAATGAAATGACACTAACCTAGCCAGCTATAACTAAAAATAAGAAAATAAATTAAAAGCAAAAATCCTTTTTAAAGAATCTTTTATTTTAGCGCTCTAAAAATAAGAAAATAATATTTCCTTAAAAATTTCAAGTATCAACTTAGAGCCTCAGTATGTACAATTTATATAATAATAAAAGCTTGTCGCGAGGTTTGACTCCCTATCAGTAGGTAATTAAATTGCAATAGATAATATAGTAAAGTTAATAGATTACTTTACATGAGTGTTTTGCCCATTTCTTCTCATGACAACCTTACACTCAGAATCACACGTGCGTTTTTGTTCCAATGAGGCAATTTTCTCAAGCGCTCGTGTTTTAATATGTTATGCTTTAAATATAATAATAAGTTAAATATCTGTATTTACGGACTATATTTAACTGTTTGTGAAGACCCAAGAAAATGAAGCTATTTTGATTTGATTTGACATTATAAAATTAGTACAGTTTATTTACAACTTGCGCGACAAGCTTTTATTATTATATAAATTGTACATACTGAGGCTCTAAGTTGATACTTGAAATTTTTAAGGAAATATTATTTTCTTATTTTTAGAGCGCTTAAATAAAAGATTCTTTAAAAAGGATTTTTGCTTTTAATTTATTTTATAAGCTATTGTGTACAGTATAGTTAGTACTATATTTATTTATTCTCGAAAATTATCTTTACTTTTCTTCTTTAACTATATTTATCTTTAATATTCTTTACAACATTATACATGAATTATACATACAAAACCACCCTGTTGACACCTTCTGTCTATTAAAAAAACCGCATATAGTCCGTTGCGTAGTTTTAAACATCGAAACATTTAAGGAGACAGATAGCGGAAAGCGACTTTGTTTTAAACATATTATGAGAGTATTTCGCGCAGGAGTTTCTTGCTTGACGTTCCCTACACTAGGAATCGGATCGCTTGCATAGGAGTAGTGTCCGTGTTTTCTTGTTCTACGGAGAAAGTAATTTTGGGATTTATCACTTTTCCTTTACTACATCATACATGAATAATAGATAAAAATCACTTCGTTGACAACCTCTATGTATCAAAAAACCCACATCAAAATACGTTGCGTAGTTTTAAAGTTATAAGCATAAGTGGACAGACAGCGGAAAGCGACTATGTTTTATACTATGTAATGATACATAGATTTTTCTAGAACGACGACAATCATTACATACTTACAAATTATGAATAGAGTACCAAATAGATAGTTCTTTTTTATTTTTGTGGGTAAGTAGAAAAAATAACAAGACGGTCGAAAGTATAATAAAACAGTATAAAAATTCAAAAAAGAAGCACAAATAAGAAACTAAAACTTTTGTAAGAGATTATGATGCTATTGTTTAAAATGCTTTTGGATTTGTTAAAAAAATACAGCAAAGATTTTCTTAGCAAAGATAATATTATGTAGACTTGTTGATACGACCATTGTGTTACAGACATTTGGTAATAAACGCTGTATTTTGTAATAGCATTCATGAAAAATGTATTTTCAATAAATATTTTTATTTAAATTCTGTATTATGATGCCATAGTAACAATTTAATTATATGTATTATGTTTGAAGTTCGCGATTTTGAAAATAGCTGTTTCTTTAAATTCGTGTTAATTAAAATTTAAATCAGATATGGTCCAAATAAGTCAGATATTAAAATACTTTAAAAGTGTTTTTTTTAGTGACGATAAGCAAAGACTAACAGGATTTTGTCTGACGGTATTTTTATTTATTCTCTTATTAAAGAAGTTGACGTCCTGATCCTAAATGAAACCTCACACCGAGAAAAAAATCTCGTGATTACACAAGTCACAATAATTATTATATTTACTACCTATAATTATCTATACAGACAATAAAATCGTAGGAAAGTTGAAACTGTACATTCAATATTTTTTTTAGAATACTTGGGATATGATCTACAATCGATATCGAACCCAAAAATTTGGTTGTAACAATTTGTGTCTGTATGTTTGTTACGGATAAACTCTAAAAGTACTGAATGCTTTTATGTCCCATTTTGTATAAATATAGCCAAGAGATCGGGTCAACACACAGGCTAAATATTATTACGCTACCGCTAAAATGGGGTGAGCAATGAGCCCTTATAATGGCACAGGCATAGTATTTTTGCTTTTCACGCAGACGAAGTTGTGGACAACAGCTAGTGTAGTGATTAAGTCATAATATATATATTTTTAAATAATTCAACTAAGTATTAATGAAAGATAGGGTACATCGAAATTTATACTTATACTACAAGGTGAAACAACCTGACCTTTACTAGTAGTTAGATATATAAACGTTACCAAATCCTTTCTGGGTTACTGGTTACTGGCTATGAGTAGGGATTCAGGGACTGGCTGCTTTGGGAACTTAGTAGTGATCAGTAATAATAATTAAAAGTAATAAAAAGATATCCGAAAATTCTTAAAAATATAAGGGAATACCTCCGGGTAGAAAAACGTCAGGAAGTTGTGACGCCTTTTTCTACCCGAAGGTGTACGCAGCTGCTGTTAAGCGCCGAATCGCTATGTCCCAAACGGAATACGTGGCGGCACCTATAGCCATATACCGAGCACGAAAAGTCGTCAGTTATCGATATTTATCACATTTAACTTCTAAAAAGAATTTTGATCACTAATTGGTGTATGCCTGGAATCGCTACCACGACTTCTGAATCAGAAGCGGTGAGCCAGACCACTCACTAAACCACCGAGACGAAAAAACGAAAATACGTTTACATATATGTGTATTCGGATTCGAAGTTGGAACGTCTAAACTAGATGAGATTTCCTGACCCACTAAGTAGGTACTTAAAGGGACACTTCCGAAGTCCTTAAAAAACTTTCTCATTCAGTCTAAAACTAAATGTGCAGCTATAATTTTGTTTACAGTTCCCATCTATATCAACTGTTTGCATAAATAAGCAGATTCTGTTATCTATTTTAAGCGAGGCTCTTACTTAAAATCCTTACTCATTCATCATTCAGTTATTGTAAAAAATCTGTTGTCCAGATCTAAAAATATTTTTCGTTATATATTAATTCATATTTAAGGTAAGAGTCATCATCGTCATCATCTTCATCTTCCTGTCTGTTCCCATTATTTGGTACCTATTTTATTCGTTTGTCCCACATAGTACACACACAATAAGTACACAGTATTTTGGTAAAAGTTCTACACGAATAATCAAATATTAACTATTAGGTAAATGCATACTCTGTTGTACCCTATTTACAATAATTACTAATACTTACAAATTATTTGTAACTTATAAACTTTTTTTCGGTTTTAACAAGTTTTTTTTAGCTAGGTCATTATTATTTTTTTTTATTTTATTTTCTTCGTCCCGGCATCCCCCGTCCACCCCCGCATCACTTGTCTCTCTCGCACTTACGTCTAAATGCATTATTGTATGACAGTCTCGCTCCCACGCAGCTCCGGTGGGGGACGACGTTGCGAATTGTTCTTGAAGTCATGCTTGCGAAGGCAACTTAGGGAAGACTTGTCAGTTACTTGTTAACATTCGCAGCGTCAGTACCCAGAGACGTACATAACTTTCGCGTCGCCGTCACAAACTTTTCACTTACTAAAAATAAGAAGTGTTTACTAGTACTAGTTTTAATAAAATTTTGTTTTATTTAAATAGTTGAGCGAAGACATTTTTTATATATATTATAAACTTTTTTATCTAGGTAGAATTAATTTAATTATTTAGTGTTTAAAAAACTTTCGTGTTTATTGACTCAATATGTGATAGAATACGCGGACAGCAATGTTCCTATTCTATCAACATATACTTTATGTGTGTGACTATTTCCCGTGTGTCAGCCAGTGTTTACATTCGCGCACGTGGCCTCACTGCACCCCGCGCGCCGCGATGGCGCAAAACCTCTGTTCGGCAACTGCGCCGGGGAGTGACCTGCTTGTTGGGGTGTTATTAAACAGCATCTGATTAAATTCAGAGAAGAAAACGTCGATACGAGAGGTGAACATTTTTTTTGTTATTTCTTTTACGTTGGAGGACATGGTGTCAACTGCTGGTCTGTGTTAAATGGCTAACGGCAGCTCTGTGGCGATGAGCTTGCCAACAGAAAGGTGCCACTGTAAAGTTTGTGATCTTCACTTTGACACAATTGATTCTTTACAGGTACACCTGCGATATCATAAAGAGAACTTGTATCGGAAATGGAGTACCCAAAAGACGCAAACTGATACCAACGACAGAAGCAGTGGCACAGTGAAGAAGAAGATATTGACATCAGCACCAGCAGGAACCAGTGACAATATTATTATGTTTAACAAACCAAATACCGATTTCAAGCAGCGGGCTACACCCGAGTCTTCGGTTCAGTTCCTTGAGCCTGCAACTCCACAAAGTCATCGCAGCGCACCATCTCCGTATCAGAATCCTGAACAAATGAATTTTCCACAATTCGGCAATAATCATACAAATTATGGCTTACAACAAAATCAACAGGCTGAGCAGATGAACTGGGAGCAGAATCAACACAGTCAGGCATATCATATACAAAATAGATTTCCTCCATATAATATGTCAGAAAGAGTACATCTTAATCCCCCAACACCATCGCCATCACCCAGTAAGGGTGATAAATGCGGCCTTGTGTGTGACTCAGCTGTACAACTCAACGAAAATTTCCACCCAATTCAGGTTAGCGCTAGCTCGATTTCTGTATCATCGCCACTAGTTCTCCAGTCTTATTCCAGGCAACTATCCCACAGTCAAAATATACCAATGAAGCACGACAACGAAGAATCTAATATCTTGGATTTGGATTCACACGTAGTCGTGTGTAAAGGTAACGACAGTGAACTAAATCCATCTGCACCTTTACACGACGCTTATCTTCAAAGTCAAGAAGTGAACACCAGTATGATACCGGTAAATTTCTGGGATCCACAACAAATAAATAGTGATAATCGCAACGGTGCCGTTACATTTTTAAATGATCAAAAAAACTTTATTGAATGTAATTCATATGTTTCTGATGCCCAAGTGTTTGACCCTGAACTAAAGTTTCAGAAAGTTGGTGGAAAAAGTGCTAATTGGAAGTCGAATGATGCAAGAAGACCTAAGACGTATAAATGCACTGCTTGTAATAAATGGTTTACAAGCTCAGGACATCTGAAAAGACATTATAATACAACGTTGCACAAGAATGCTGTACGATTATCCGGGCAGCCTGATCCGGCAACTCTACCTGTATCCAGCCATCGTCACCAGAACCGCGATATGCAAAATCGTGCACAGCAACAGCCTGTTGATAGTAACCTACAGATTGCGACCTCTTCTAAGAACAGTCGCAACATCGACGAGGGACTACGGCCGCCGTACGCAACACAAAACTGCAGCCAATCGCATCCAGTTACTACAATGCAGCCAGCGACCTCGACGTATGCTCATATATTACAGGGTAACGTAGATAATAGTTTTTGTAATAATTCTTTAGCTAATCACCCTTTACAGCAACAGGTTCCTTCGCATCTACTCAATATTGGTAGTCAACCGCTAGATATAAGTAATCTAAACGAGTTTAACCATCCGGATTCGAAGAACATTGCAATATCAATAACTACAAATCCTCTCAACGGGGAAGCAAGTCCCTCTATTCCTCAAATGCTATCATTATCAAGCGACAATATATCCTCTCCTGTCCAATTCTCCAGCACGCCGACATATACAGCGCATATGCTTCCTTCGATCAATAATTTAGGTATCAACCCCTATAGTATGGATCTCTACAGTTCTGCAAATACTCTAGGGCCTTTGGTGACGGACCCAGCGCCCACTTCATTCTATTTGGGGCAGACTGTAGCACCAAGTTACCCAAATGGGATGCCCCCCCACGTTACGGATATGGCTATCAACAATCTGCCAATAACCAATCCGGCGATTAGTGAAGTATCAACCGAAATAGTCGAGACTGTGAAACAAGAACAGTCCAAGAAGCCCGCCGGTGGAGCACTGCCGAGTTTCTCGCAGCTCCGGGCACAGACCTTAACCGTCTATGTTCCTAACTATGTAACAAAACCTAACGTGGGGGGTCCAGTTCTAGCTGATGAGTCTACCGCTAGTTTCATAATTGTAGACTCTGTATTCCCGGAAGTGCAATTCTCCAATACTGACTACAGTACCCAAAATATACAATATGAAGATACAGTTGCTCCTCAAACAATCAAAGAAAATATTGGCTACGTCATTGAGCAAAATAAACCACCTGCACATGATGTTAATGAAGAAGTGAAGATGATGAAATGCGATGAAAATATATTACGAAGTGAAAACCAATACCAAATATTAAAAATTGAGGACATTATGGATTACGCTAATAAAGAAAATCGTGGAGCCGATATGAAATTACCAGCTACTCCAGAAAGTACTAAAGCTGAAAGCGGTAGCAATAACAGTTCACACGTAGTATCATCAACCGTCTCCACTTCGCCTCTTACTGAGAGAAACAAGTTACAAAAATCCATTAATCCTAAAATACACAAATGTTTTGAGTGTGATAAAACTTTTAACAAACGTTGTTACCTCACGCAGCATAATAAGACCGTGCATTCTGGTGACAAACCTTTCAAATGCAACAGATGTGGCAAGCGATTTCCAGATGATACTTCATTTGAATGGCACTACATTAAACATGCAGACAATAAGCCGTTCAAATGTAGCCAGTGTCCGAAATCGTTTAATCATAAGTCAGACTTACGTCGTCATATGTGTTTGCATTCTGGTACCATGCCCTTTTCGTGCGATATTTGCGGCAAAGGATTCCTCAGAAAAGACCATATGGTGAAGCATGGTACTACTCACAGACCAAAACAGCCATCAACGTCATCACCGACTTCGTTATCACAGGTAACGTCTTCGGTGCCTTCCACTAGCTCAGGTACTGTCAACGCTTTGTTACACTGAAATCATTTTATAATTTATTTATACTTATTTTATTGCTTCTCAAAGTTTTTTCCACGAAGCATAATATCATTTTCCATTCTCTCGAACCCGTTAATATGACATTTATTGCACTCTAAAGTGAGGGTGTTCAAAATACCTGACTTGAAATCGTCGGCTGCTTTTCACCGGACTGGAAACTTTGGCCATTAAGACTTTTCTTTATTTTAGGTAATATAAAGAAACATATGGAAACGACAGAACTGAACATGTCTAGTAATAACAAGAGACAAACATCAGCACCGGCAGACACTAATGACAATATAATTGTTAATAATAATATAGTTATAATAATTGTTGTGAAACAGTACCAGTGTGCTACAACAAAATATTTGTCCCAAGTTCCTCGTAGTGAAACTCTACAAATTTACCACAGCGAACCATCTCTGTATGAGAACCATGAATTTGAGAACTATCAAGAGGGCAATTGGTCATTCATTTTACATATTGACGGTTAATAAGTGAAAAGACAGCATAATGAATACTCAAGAAAGTCAGAAATCATATATATTCCGTCCATATAAAATGTCAGGAAGAGTACCGCTGAATTTTGATAAATGCGGGCGCGACTCAGCTGTACAGCTCGACGAACATTATAACTCTGTTCATGCTAGTGCTAGTACACAGATGCCACCATTTACCTATTGAGGACCTGTAGTGAACTCTACTTCTGATACTATGCTTTCATACGGAGCAATTACAAGCACATTACCTACATATTCTGGACTTTCGACAGCTCTACCCGATTGAATATAAAGGTGCCGGTTGAAAGTCGAACTAATAAGCACACATAAGACATATAAATGCACTGCTTGCAATAAATGGTAAACTCTAGCCATCTGAAGAGATATTACAATCTTCTGGACAGCCTGCATCAGAGACTTTACCTATCTTTAGTGTTCGTCGTCAGAGCCGTCATCAAGCAATTACAACGCTGTCTATTAACTATCAACATGTCTGCCGGTTGCAAATGGGTGAACTTGTTTCTGTCTGAAGATTTTCTCGTTATCATATCTCTGTCCACTCCTCAATCTATCATTATCAAGCAACTACGCTGTTATATGTGGTCGTATTGAGATCATGTACCATACGAGTTTTATAGATTCGACTATATTTATATGAAATGTTCTTAGCAAATACCAAAATTACATACTATCATACAACTCACCTACTTGTTCAAATTTCATAAAATTTTATGACACGCGCTAGTAGAGCCAAAGAAAATTCTTTATTTTTTGTTCTTATTAAGTTTTTTTTTTAAATACATACTTTAAATATCCTTCTTGCTGGGCAACTGAAGCTCATAATTATGAAAGTGTTATGAATTAAATTTAGAATATAATTCATTTAGATATTCGTCCGTGTGTTCTTGTTCAACGGAGGCACTTTCTTCAAGCGCTTGTGTTTTTCATTATGTCTGACTTATTTAATATTTTCGTTGACTATTTTCAAATGTCTTTAAAGACTGATTTGATTTTGAGAACCGTTGCAAATTTACATAAATACATGTGTCGTAAGAATTGTATATCTTCAAGGGTGATTAGTTAATAACAATTTGTTTGAAATTAATTAATGCTTATAAGGTCTTTAGGAAATTTAGGAAGAAACTGTATGTTTATATAAGTACTTTAAGAATTAATACTTTAAAGCTGTAAATTTAAAGATTGAATAGTCAAAGTTTAGTTAAATACCTATTTAGAATTTTAATGAAATTTGTTACAGCAATTCGATACATAAATACATACAACAAAATTACATACTTTCATACAATCACGCCTTTTTCTCTTGTCAATGACCATTTGCTTCCATTATACATTAATTATTATAATTTTATTATATTAAGTTTATATTAATCCTAAACCACAAGCACAATGGCATTGCTTTAACTGCAATAGGTAGAAATAATAAATATCAAACACAATTGATGAATGTATATCCTAAATGTAGAATATAGCACCAATACTTGTTAGGATCCTAGTTCAGAGGCAGCGAGCGATTCCTCTCACGACTGTGTAGTGGGTTGCGCTTACGTCGATGCCAACTAGCATCATCAGCAGCTTCTTCATCTGTTTGGGTTTAAGGTACAATATTATCTTTTTTACTTTCTATGAACTAATATAATTTATAAGTTTCAAGGTGCTTCCATAGGATTTGTTTCCCATATGATATCTGTTTTAATGTTGTATTATTATTATCAGCGTTGACGTATATACATAAATCTTTTGATTTTAGTTTATTTTTAAGTGATAATTATTAACTCGTGATCTCATTACCAATATATTTATTGAATAGATTTGGTTAGTTTTTAAAATCGTGTTTCCAAACTGATATTAACGAAGTCTTCCTTAAATGGCCAAAGTTTGTAATGATGCCAATTAAGTACTGTTAGTTTGTTACAAATTTTAGTTTAATAATATTATTTATATTTTAATGAATTTCTCTGAATGATGTATATATTGTTTGTATATTTTAGGATCATGGTTATTAGTTTATTTACTATAATAGTAAAGTCTTAGAATATATTATTTGTAAATAAATCAAGACCGCGCTGCTCGTCAGCAGGCGTGTCACAAGTGTTGATATTAACTTATTATCCAATGGTTTCTGCCTATACGTTTAATATTAACTGCGGTTGTGTTTTAATGTTGATCATATTGCAAATATATTTTTAAACACATAACTATATAACCTATCTACCTCTGTGTATAAAGTTATAATTGAAGATAATTTTATTATTAAGTTTTACATATAGACTAAATATAAACCTGTTATTACATAAGTAACATGTTTTTGTAGGCTTGCCAATTTACTAAACAATGAAATGTATTTAAAATATTTTGCATACGTCAGTAGTAGAACTACAATTATTTGTTTAAAGAAACTGTTATAAAGTTAAAAACATTTTGTTAATGTATCATGATTTGTTTGTATATAGTAATATAGTATGTGATAGATTATACAAAACTGAACTACCTCATGTATAGATTTATTGTTTTAGGGTTGTGAAGGAACTCATTGAGGGGAGTAAGAACCATTTCACATTTTATCACGTCAAGAGAGCAGTATTATAATAAATATGTTTGCATACACCGAAAATAAATTCATATAGATCGCTTTCTGTAATTTTCGTCAACACAAAACGTGTCACCTGGTAAGCAACTAACGCCGCCCATGAACACCCGCAACACAGAACTTGTTGCAATTGCGTTGCTGGCCCATAAAGTGAGAAAGGTCGATAGGAGGGAAGAGGGCTTGGATTGGGCCTCCGGTATTTCACCCGTCGAGCCAGCCCATTTATGCAGCGTACTGCGTGGTTGTACGACTGTTAATATTGTTGAACATTTTACATTTACAGATAAGTATATTACGAAAATTGTATGTGTTCACTCATATTACTAGTCTAAATATGTAGTTATAGTTGAACAGTAAATTAAGTAAAAATATTAATAATTGTCATACATTTACTATTGTATTTTGTTATCGTGCTCTTGGATGGAATTGTTTTTAAATAAATTGAGGGTAGATGTGTTAAGTTTTTACCGATGTCTTATAAGGACGATGTGATGTGTATCCATATCTCGTGTGATGAATATATTTGTTTTTATTGTATATATTAATTAAATAACTGATAGTTAAACAGTAAATTGAGTAAATGCATTAATAATTTATATTATAAATAATAATAAATTTATTGTCATACAATTTCTATTGTATTTTATTATAGTGTTCTTGGATGGAATTGTTTTTAAATTAATTGAGGGTAGATGTGATTAGTTTTTAACGATATGTTATAAGGACGATGTGATGTGTATCCATATCTCCTGTGATAAATATATTTGTTTAGATTATATAAATTAATTAACTGATAAGTTGCTATTAATTTTCTGTTATAATTTAATCAATTAAAAGATAATGTATTGAAATTTATGTCTGGTTTTCTTTATCTTCTATCTCTAGTGGCTTTATCTTTACAAGATTGGTTTATACGCAATCAATAAACTCTGAAACTGTTTAACCGATTTTATTCATTCTTTGAGCATAATATTGCTATATTATTAGGAATTTTTATAGCTGATCAGGTTTAAGTTTTCATAAGTGAGGTAGGTACTTATTGAAAATATATGTATGCATATTGGACTTCAGTATATTTCGATGCTAATTGGGATTTCTTTTTGATTTTTGCGAGTGAAGCTGGCGCGCTGGATTTTTTATAAACTCTGCATTTACAGGTAGACGATGGCCGGGTAATTAATCCTTAACACTCAATTTGGCAGTCTCTGTGGTCCAGTGGTCGAGCACCCCTCTTCTAAATCAAGAGGTCGCAGGTTCGAACCTGGCTCACACCAATGACTTTTCCGAATTATTTTCGAAAGTTATGTGCAATAAATATCAATGACTGAAAATTTTATGCCCGGTATGGCAATAGGTTCGCTACCTATTCCATTTTGGAGGTTAACATAATAGCGAAACGAGGATTAACAGCCGCTGTCTACACCTTCGGGTAGAAATAGGTGTGAAGTTATGTTATGAAGTCATGAAACTTCTTTCTCGACTATTTTTAACCATATGTATGAGCTATAGCGAATAGTACCTACTATATTTATATGCCACGGCAGAAAGTGCTTTGAGTTGTACCGTTCGCGGGCCTGTCTATACTTAGGTTTTAATGTAAGTCTTTCAAGAATTCACAACATGCTGCTAGCTCGGTCTTCTTGCTAAACGAAATCCAATATGTTTAATAAATACAGTACAGTACTTACTACTATTCACTGTTGCGAATTTATATATTTTATTCATACAGCCAAGCGACTGGATACTAGTGGATACCTTAATATTATACCAAAATGAATTTTACGCCAAGTCACTTTAGGGGTAGGCAAGAGGAACTGAGCGTCATAAGTCACACTATATTAATAAAATACATATTTTATATAATGTGGCTATATTTTATTACACTATTTTACAGATTATCAGTTTGCGTTTGAATGATATCAAGCTAGTACCTACTAGTTCTCTTTCTGATACTCAATATAAATTTATAGCGAAATATGCAAAGTTAATATTGCTTAGCGACTTTTTTCTATTAGCGTTGGCATAATCCTGTTAATAGGTATTATATTTTCTCCTTTTGATACAGCAAAAGACCTAAATATAACATAACTTCACGCTTTATTTTACTCAAAGGTGTAGACAGCGGCTGTTGAGCCTCTACTCGCAGATTCGCTATGATATATCCCGAAACTGAAAAGGCGGCGAAACTATTCCTATACTGGGCACAAAATTGTCAGCCATCAATATTTATCAAACAACTTCCGAAAATAGTTCCGAGAAAGGGAGAAAAGGGGGATGGGATTGTTTGTTGTGAGCCTGGAATCGATCCCACGACTTCTGCTTCAGAAGCGTTGAGCTCGACCATAGGACCACTGATACTTTTTTCGTTTCCCATAATTCTTAGAAACACTTTAGGTGCAGATTATGCGACAGAATACTCACTTTTTGAAAAAAACATAATTACAGTGGTGAATATTGCAACACACCAAATACTAAGCTACATAGATTTTTATACATTTTCCCAGTAATCGACAAAAATGCGTAGTTCATCAAATAGCATTATAATTAATACAGAAATACCCTACAATAAAATTAGAAAGTATTAGGTAGTAGGTATTAGTAAGTATACATGATTTTTATCATTGATAACCCACATATATACTGATATTTATATAATTCTATTTATAATATGTACTTATTAGCTCATTCACGGCTTTACGCGTTACGGCGCAGGCAGAGAGAACAGAAAAAACGATTCTTACACACTTCACCAACGTCTTTGACTTTCATAACTCATATCTGGTCATACGCTCATCGGCTTTGGCTCTTGACGTAACCTTACTCAAGGATAAGTTCAATTTGGTCATCGCAGCTGTCTTCGAATTCTACCTCATTCCGCTTTTGTATTTCATCTCTGCTTAATTAATCTTGTATCATCCATTTTTTCCTACATCCAAATCATGCATGTCCAATAATATATTAACTAATTTAAAATTATATCAGGTTGCGATTGTTAATTTTATTTCCACAAAATCCTATCCCACCTACAAGTCTTACAAGCCAAGAAGATAACAACCTGTAAATGCTAACTATAGGCTTCATAGCTTTAATAAAAGATAAAAATTCAGTGGTAACTAAAAGTGGTAACTACTAAATGTTTTAGTTAACACCATCACTGCGGCGCCAACTTTGATAGCCTATCAGCAGGTGCGTATGAGGCGTTTTTTGAGGCACAGTTGAACTTATTTGCATTGCGTATGAGCCCACGCCGGCCTCATAAAATATCGTTTCTCTAAATCACCTTCAACTACCCCAAATGTGAAATATTTGCGTGAAACTTTTACATTATATAAATAAATATATACTAAAATTGAATCCGGCTTCGCCCTCAGTTACTTTTGAATATTGAATAAACAACACAAATATATATGACATGTGTTCTGCCCGGCTTCATGATTTCTCGACCTATTCAATTTCTCGGGTCTCGACAATTCTCGAGGCTGATTTCTCGGGTCATCTCGGATTGTCGAGAAATTTACATTTACGAACGTTTTCTCATATTATTTGGTTCCAATAACATCAAAAATTTAGTGATTTTCCTCTCAAATACAGGTATCAAATTAATTACCTACATTCAAAAACGTATTTTCTTATGATTAAGAAATTAACTTAAATTTATACATATATACCTCTAAATAAAATTTAAGTCACCCTTTCTAATTTGGAACTGCTTCTTATAACTGCTTCTTACTACATTCATATGAATAATATGTAGGTACACTCGCCAAAATATATATTTTTTTTTTTTTTTTTTTTTTTTTTTTTTTTACAAATTTTGTCAGTCTGTTTGTTCCGGGTAATCTTTGAAAAGGCTGGACCATTTGTGATGGGTCTTTTATTGGCAGGTAGCAGGTGTACTAAGGAATAACTTAGTCTACTTTTAAAAATCTTCTTTATTTATATTACTTATATTATTTTTACTTATATTACTTTACTTTACTTATATTATTGCTTCTGAGGCGAAACAAAATTCGCTGGGTCAGCTAGTATTGAAATAACATAACATAACTTTACGCCTTTTTTTACCCGAAGGTGTACCCCTTATGTTTACGTCCCAAATGGAATAGGTGGCGAACCTATTGCCATACCAGGCACAATGTTTTCAGTCATCGATATTTATCACAGATAACTTCTGAAAACAAATCGCCAGTGTCAGGATTCGAACACGGACCTCTGGATCAGAAGCCGTGTGCTCTCCCACTGGACCACTGAGACGAAATAATAAATATTATTCTAACTCATAATGGTATGTTGCAAGAATGAATGAAAGCCAACTGACTAAACCAGTATATGAAGCGAATTTGACTGGCAGGGTCGGAATCGGTAGACCAAGACGGGGCTACCACGACCAAATCAATAGTCTGTTTAAAAAAAGGCAAAATGCGTAGCACCCGAAACCGGCGTGAATACATGATGAGATGTATGTATGTGGATGAAGTGAAAGAAGTGTGTCAAGATCGTAGCTTGTGGAGATCCCAAGTCTATACCTACCCCTATGTAGATACATAGGGGTAGGTATCCACACACATAGGCGTGAGTTTATGTATGTATGTATAATTATAATGACAGCACCATTTTTGGCCGGTTATTTGAACTTATAAACAAAAGAAGCTTCTTTTAATCTAAACAAGAAATTAACATGAAAGATTTGTACAATCAATCAAAATTAATACAATCACAGCTAATATCGAAAATTCAGGTCTTTATTGAAAAATCATAATTTAAGTAAAATCATTAAAATTTCTCGAGTTCTCGAGCTTGATTTCCCGGGAACAAAGCCTAACGATTTCCCGGGAATGAACCCTAGTTCTGCCTCACATCGTACTGAAAGAAAGTATGATTTGTATGTACACTAGGGATGGGAAGTTGCAACTAAGATAAAACATATTTACTGGAGTATTTTAAACAAAATATTTTTCATTAAAACAGGGTAAACAAAAAGATGGACACAAAAAGCTATATTCTTTTTGCTATTTAAGGTACGCCTTAATTTGTCATAGCAACCTATGAAACGCTTTCGCTGACCACCTTTTTGAAGCGCCTGATCAGCACATTTACCAGGAGGAAATCCTGAAATAAACACTTGCCGTCAGTCTCTATCAGTGTAAAGATATAAATGTTATGAATGTGTGCATGTGTAAGGATATTTGTGCAGAATAAAGAACATTTTGTTGTAGTGAAATATTTTGGTCATGCTTAGTATGGAAACGGCAGCGAATATTTGGCTAGTGGTAATTTGAAAAAATCCCTCTATAGTTACTTATCGTGACTTGTCCCAACACTAAACTAAAATGCGCTGCGCTCGGGACGCCTGCACCCCGCTATGTGCGTCTATGAGGCCTGCCACTTTTGAGGCAGACTAGACCTTCATTCGCATTAAGCGGTATTTATTTTAATCCAGTGCGTTTGAGGCCTATTTAACCTCATATTATACTAACTATGCCATCAGGCTAAGCTTCGTGAGAGAATCAAATATGTATATTTGTCTCTGTTATACTCGTAGAAATGTTAACGTAGCTGTCTCCCACACAGAGTGAAAGAAAGCGATTTTGTCTGCCGCACCAGCGAGAAGTCACGCATGTACCAATTGGACCTCATAACGCAGTGAACGTGTTAAATAAAAAATCACTACTGACTACTACCCACTGACAACTTATTATTCATATACAATTTTGCATAAATATAGCCAAGAGGATGGCTTAACACATAAGCTAAATATTATCACGCTATTACTAATTGGGGGTGAGCAATAAACCCTTATTGGCACAGACACAGTATTTGT
Organism: Euproctis similis; assembly: GCA_905147225.2. Lineage (NCBI taxonomy): Eukaryota > Metazoa > Arthropoda > Insecta > Lepidoptera > Erebidae > Euproctis > Euproctis similis. Next base: position 11,068,641 of record LR990107.1, read on the forward strand.
GCTGTATTACGTATGCACGCAGACGAAGTAGCGGCCAACAGCTAGTAGGTAAATAAATAAATAGTCTGGGTGGTCCAATGGTCGCGCACCTCTGCTTCTGAATCAAGAGGTCGCGAGTTCGAGTGCTGGCTCACACCAATGACTTTTCGAAATTAATTTGCAGAGTTATGTGTGATAAATATTGATATTGAAAACTTTGTGCCCGGCATAGCAATAGGTTCGCCACCTATTTCCATTTGGGACGTGAAAATTAAAGCGAGTCGAGGCACTGCCTACACCTTCGGGTAGAAAAAGACGTGACGTTATGTTATGCTAAAGAAACAATTTTATTACTACGATTAACTTTGATTAAGAAAATTTTTCAGGAAGTCGATATTTAAAGCCTTGGCTTGATAGATTTCTCCCTTGTGTTCAAACTCAATCAGATTACAATAAAATCTATGTCACAAATCGTAAATGCTGACAATAAATTGATGTTTGTCCTAATATTGCTATAACAAATATAATGTGTTAAAAAGCCAGGTTAATTATCAGTCTATCTGTTGGCATGTAAACGTATGCCACAGCTTTAAGCAATATTAACGACCTCCAAAATGATAACCAGCATAGCAATAATACCAATATATTATTATTATAACAATAATACTCAATTGTGTACTTCTCAAACGTATTATGTATATGGTGCAGAAGCTGTTTGCCAAATATCGGCTTCACACGCGTCCTCCGGAGATGTAGTTTCAACCAAGATCTGAACTGAGGACCGTCAGACTGTAGAGACAAAATATTCCTTAAAGTAAGTATGTAGTGGAACATTACCGAATAGTACACAAAATTCGGGAATATCAGCTGAGGCAGCTTAAAAATATATAGTCCATTTTTGGTTACAACCAGGAAGGGCCCTGATTGTTGCGTCTCATATAGAATATAGTGAATAGAAAATTCTGAAATACATGACAATATAAGCAGCATGCATGACAATATAAATACATACATAACTTCACGCCAATTCTCTTGCGAAATAGGCAGGGAGAACACAGCGCCATAAGGCCCGATTAAACGCCTCACACGCTTCTTTGTCTTTCATAACTCTTTTCAAACACGTCCATCGAAGGCTCCTAACATCACCTTTCACCAGAACACGTTTTATTTGATCATGGAAGTTGTGTCGTGGCCGTCCTCAACTGCTACATCCATCCGCATGTTTATTTCTTTTAGATACTCAGCAGTAAATATGATATGAGTTAAGTAAGTAAATAAGTGCAGTCTTTTAAGAAAATCCAGTTCTTGTGAATAAATTAATAGAGGGTAGCTAGGATTGAACTAATGTTAGAAAACGGTACAGCACTAGAGCAAGAAAAGTCTATCGAAATCGGTTTTCAACTAATGGGCAACCAATGATATAATAATAACGAGACACGTCCCCGTATTAGTGACAAGTTCAGCAGGTATCCCAGGAAAAACACGGTTTTAATCTAAACTTGGTTTAATATCTAAATATCTATATTTTAATTATACTCGTTCAAAACAGATGTTGTGGTATGTCAATAAAATTGCAACATTTTCATTTCATAATCAATTTATTCAATAAAATTGCTATTTTTAAGTGTCTGTGAAGACCTATGAAAATAAAACTTATTTTGACTTTGACTTTGAATTTTATTTACATTTGTATAGGATTGTTAAAATTAAGTACTAATGTACTAAATGTAAACTAATGTAAATAATTTAAGTACTAATCATTTGCAAAAACTTAATTTCCGTTTTAAAATAAGGAAACATGAAATTGAATTAAAGCAATTCTATAATCAATAAGAATTTGCTGATGACTTCTTAAATAATTTTTACACATTTGTTTATTTAGTTTATTTATTTATTCAATCAAAAAATGTAACTAACTATTTTATGGCATAAGTACCGCACGCACGGACTAAGTGTGGATGTCGTAACAGCCTCGTATTAAGACCAACTCCTTAGTCTTGAACCTCTTTCGTCCTTATCAACAGCATGCCATCAATGTCGCAATCATGTGTAAAACGCCTGAGTGGACGTGAAAAACTGACAGTGAAACATTTATGGGGTTGCAGAGGTTTTCGTTGTACGACATTTCTTCATTGTTACTACTGTGTCTACAACATGTAACATAATTAACGCAATGCATTCACCAAATATTATTTATATTTACGTTAACATTATTCGTACAATTTTAATATTTTATTATAAAAAGAATACCCTCACTTACGATCCATTTTCGTTTATATGAAGTTTAAACTAGCTGTGTAGCTGTAATTTAGTTCTAGCTAAATTTGAGATACAATCAATTGAGATCAATCAAAATCGATCCAGATTCCGATTCTGAACATTTGTTCAGATTTGGAATCTGGATCGATATAACTTATTAACGCACACCCTGAAATTAATTTTAATTTCAGGGTGTGCGTTAATAAGTTATATGCGCGAATACTATTTTAATATACATGTAAATAGTGCGTCACGTTTTTCGTAACCTAAAATACTGAATCTGCTTTAACGAAATTTAGCACTCTGTGAACTGACACCTAATTAAAAATGTGAGGTGACTTTTTCAAAAGTAAATGTATTTTTTGAACCTTTTCTTACCTCTGTTCCTTTTGTGAACACCATATTTCAGCTTTAGATACAATCATAACTTCAGGGGCATTAGACTAAGTGCAAACATTTCGATTCATGAAGTGTCACAACGTCAAAATATTTTAATACTATGAATATTGACATCTAACTGCAACATTTAGTTAAAATGTGAAAGAATAATCCACTTACTATTGTTTTAGATCTAGCAAATTCCTACACCTAGACTTAAAACAAAAATTTAAACCTCACATTATCGACCAATTTCCACTGCCTTTAGATTTAACAAAATTCGTATCACACATTCATTGTATGTCACAGAATCAGCCTTCATCAATCTGTACGTATCTGTCAGTCACAGACTTACTCGCCTCTCCCAGATCCGAAACAAAATACTTACTTAATGTTAACATAGGAATGTGAACGTTACGTAAAAATTTCAACATTACGAAATTTTGAGCGCACGTCATTAAATATATTTAGTATACATAGATATGGCATACAATGGAAAAACTAAAATCATTTTATTCGACAGCATAACAAAAAAAAATACAAGACATTCAAAAATAGTTGTAAATCAAAGGTACAACAATTACTAGGAACCGAAACCCTTGGCAGAGAGAGATGACAACAGGTTTGTTCATTTCAAGTTTGGGTTTGCTCAGAAAAAAATTGCTTTCTTGGCAACGCTTTTTTTTTACAAAACTATTGTAATAGTATTAGTTATACTTGTCTTGCGAATCCTTTGTGTTAAGTATTTTTAATTATTTTCCATCTGTTTTAGTATTATAGATAAATATTTAGTTGGAATTCTATATGATTTTTGACCAAATGTTCATTCAAAAGATTACCATCAGTTTAACTTACTACTTGTGGCTTCTCGTGAAGTGATAAATAAATCTTATTTCGTTGAAATAAAACAAAAAAGTGGCTTTTTATTATTATTATATTCTTACAGTGATTATTGGCTTATTATAATTACAAATAATTTATCACGCTAACTTGAAATTACATACAATATTTTTAATGACAAAATTGTAGGTTCAATCTATTTGGTTCTCATTACAATAATGTAAGGTATTCCTCGATTCTATTTTATTAACGATAACAGAATATAATCCATACTAATATTATAAATGCGAAAGTAACTCTGTCTGTCTGTCTGTTACTCTTTCACGCCTAAACGGCTGAACGGATTTTGATGAAATTTGGTATGGTGATAGATGATTACCTAGAAATGGTCATAGGCTATAAATAATCACGCCATCGTTCTTAGGGGTAGGCAATAGGCAGATAACTAAATTGAGTTAGTGATTTTTTGTCGTTTTTGTTGGGAGTTTTGCTCTTTCACGTCTAACCGACCGGAACACGATAGTGGGACATTGTTGCAGGGGGACTTACAGCCGGGAGAAAACAAAAAAACTTATGCGGACGAAGTCGCGGGTAAAAGCTAGTCTAATATATATTATACTAATAAATCGGTCAACGGACAAAGTTGACTCGATTGAAACCTTACATAAAAAAATACGTGGCACTTTGTTAAATTAAAAAAAATGCAAATGCAGGTGCCCAGTCGCACTATTGGTCACATGGTCGCCGAATATGAGACTTGTGTTAATCATTTTTCCGAAAAATAGATTAATCTTTTCTATATCAATTTAATTAATTGTCCTTGGTGTTTTTACACATAACATGGTCAGGTCTAGTCACCAAACATTATATTAGACCAGTGATATGTGACCCCTTTTCTTAGGGGACAAGCCTACGGTTTCATTGCAGCGGTCACAGGCCACAAAATTTAAAGGTAATGATAAGATTCCTTAGTTAACTCCTTATGTTCCAAATATCATCAAACAATATAACATAGGCGTAGGGATGTGACGACCCACCGCCCGCTGGTGGTAATTTATCACTAGCGCAGTCAGTCTATGGGAGATCCACCATTTACATACAAGCCCTGTTCGGTGATATAAGGCGAGCGCCGTCGATAGATAACCGCACCCGGCTTCTACAGCGAATGGGCAAGGCAACGGAGATATGCCTGAAAGGGCGCACGTCGGGGTCCTTTAAGTGGCGTGCGGCCAATCTCCTGTAGCCGCTGTTTTCTGTCGGTCGTACTGGTGATCCAGTCCAGATTGGAAGGTAGAGGAAGAGAGAGTGGACTTGTACCAGCGCAACTGCTTGTCCACTATAATATACTCACGCGCAGATGACTCCTGCAAGTTTTACCGGATACGAGCGAAAGACCTACGGCGACGGTGCGCTGATGGTGGGGGGAGGATAGGGTGTGTCCGAACCTTAGTTGGCAGCTGCACGTGGGCGGTCTTCTGGTGATGGTCGCTCCTTGTCCCGCTTGAGACGGGGGACTGGTTCGGCAGCTCAGTTGATGACAAAGCAGCCCTGTTTAGGGAGCGCTCTGCTTTAGTACTTAGTAGTAGAGGGCTGTGGTCTCCTTCTGCTCCAGAAGAAGGCCGCCGAGCGGGGTCGGGAGAGAGCCGATCCCGCTCGAAGGCAGCGGCGGCGAGCTCAGTGATCGCCGCCGCCGACGGGCCATGAGGGCGCACACGCCGCGGGTGCGCCCGGGTCGCGGCTCGGGAAGGATGACCCCCCGGTGCGGTCGGGGAGAGTCGTCGGGGGCGCCGCCGGCCACGCGCCTCTTTTCAGCGCGCGGTAGGAGTCGCCCCGCCCGAGGATGAGCTCCCCCTCGGGACAGAGGGGGGGGGGGGGGGGGGGGGGGGCGACGGCGAGTTTGGACCAGAGGGCTGATGCACTGTCCTGGGCCACCCCAACTTCGGAGGAAGGCCGCCGCGAGGTTTTAGTAGGATGGGATTGCAGTTTACTGTTTTGGGAGTCCCACACTACACCCTGCCGTCCCCAGGCGGCAGCATAAAGCATTACCTCGCCAAAACAAAAAGGTTCCGCAGAGTGTATACGATTCTTGCCGACTGCTTAGAAAACAAGGTAGAAATTGTATATCTTTTATGCGCTTTTAGCAGAAATAGTACGCCCACCGCTGATGTCGAAAAACGAGAGCCGTTAGGAAACAGCGTAAATGGAACGTTCGCCAGATTCTTCTTTGTAAAGAATGTTAGCAAGAAGGCCCCAGCTAGCCAGTGAAAGCGAGATCTAGGTACCGCAGAGTGTATACGATTCATGCCGACTGCGTAGAAAACAAGGCTGTAGGGAAGGAAGATGTATGAAAATAATGTGTCGGGGTAAATTTAAGTAAAAGCATGTCCCACCACCATGGCAGGGCCTCTTATACTACAAGGTACCTCCTTGCGAGAGTGATGGGTGGGCATCATCGAATTGAATGGGATGTGGCTACCCTTTGTTTCCTCTCATTGGACCCGCTACACTTTTACTTTGAAAATAGCAACGTGCGGTGTTCCTGGGCGGATTGCCAAGGGACATAAAATAGGGAACCTGGCGCTACTCGAGTGTACGCGTTAACCGAACCGGATGCGAGGTTTCAGAGATTCACCAGCACCGTTATGGACACGAACTGTCTTAATTTCTGAAACAACAGATGGAGCGGGATAGTGTAATTCGCGTGCTTGTTCTCCTGAGCGCTGCCGTTTCCCTGTGGCCGTTCTCCGACTGTATGTCATGGCCATTGCCTCACCACCTCATCACACGGCACCAGTCCACACGCTGGAGGACGTAAAGATGCAAAATGGTTGTGCAATTGACTCAATATGTGATAGAATAAGCGGACTGCAATATTCGAATTGAACCAAAGTATTGTAAACATTGCCTCACCACCTCATCGCACGCCACCAGACCCCAAGCTGGAGGACGTAAAGATGCAAAATGGTTGTACAATTGACTCAATATGTGTTAGAATAAGCGGACTGCAATATTCGAATTGAACCAAAGTATTGTAAACATTGCCTCACCACCTCATCGCACGCCACCAGACCCCAAGCTGGAGGACGTAAAGATGCAAAATGGTTGTACAATTGACTCAATATGTGATAGAATAAGCGGACTGCAATATTTGAAATGAACCAAAGTAATGTATATATACATAACATTGCCTCACCACCTCATCGCCCGCCACCAGACCCCAAGCTGGAGGACGTAAAGATGCAAAATGGTTGTGCAATTGACTCAATACGTGATAGAATAAGCGGACTGCAATATTCGAAATGAACCAAAGTATTGTACATGTACATTAACATTGCCGAACTTTCCATCAGAGAGGTGTCACTGTAAAGTTTGTTATCTACACTTTGAAAGCTTCCCGAAGATAGCTTCCCGTTAACTTTCCTTCTCCTGCAATTTCACATATATATAATATATCCGTTGCGTTTGCGTTGGGTTAAAAAATGTAAGTACCTGGGCCACTGGGTTACCGAAGATATGAACGACAATGACGATATAGAGAGGGAGCGCAGGGCGTTGGCTGTCCGATGTAATATGCTGGCTCGTAGGTTTGCACGATGTACTGAATCAGTCAAAATCACGCTTTTTAAAGCCTACTGTCAGTCCTTTTACACGTGCAGCCTATGGGTCAGTTATACGCTTCGGGCATACAGCGATCTGCGCGTCCAATATAATAATGCGTTCAGAGTACTACTGGGGCTGCCGTGGCGTTGTAGCGCATCATTGATGTTTGTCGAAGCGCATACGGACACGTTCGCGGCCATTATGAGAAAACGCTGTTCGTCAATGATGGCACGAGTCCGAAATAGCACCAGTGGTATCCTGAGGGTATTCGCAGACAGGTGGGACTCACCCATACAACAAAGGTGGGTAAAAATCCATGTTATTTGAATTAAATATGAATTAAAAAAGAAATAATAATAAAAATATTGTAAACATGGCATTAATACTAACCCTAGATTTAAGTCTCATGTAATTACTAACCCTATGGAAACTTTTCCGAAATAAATGTGTTTATTATTATTATATCCAAACAAGAACGGAGAACAAACAGATTTAAATAAATTCCACTCGTATAGTGAGCACCAAGAGTATCATATTCCAGTCTCCTTTAGTCACGTAATCTAGATCGTCCATCGCTTGCACTTTCATCAATGTGACAACAAGGCCTACAATTCAATGTGATGTATTGAAAGTAATGGTGCTCGAAAGGGAAGAATCCAGAACGATTGCGAGGATAACGGTTGATGATGTAGTGATGGAGCAAGTGAATGAAATTTTATATCTCTGATGCGCTTGTAGCAGAAATAGTACGCTCACCGTTGATGTCGCAGAGACACCTCGTATATTACCTGTTATTAGACATCGTCAACACCTTTGTGTCCCACCACTGGCACGGCCTCTTTAACGACAAGGTGGCTCCGTGCGTGAGAGATGGGTGGGTATCATCGAATTGAGTGGGATGTAGTTACCCTTTGTTCCCTCTCATTGGACACGTTACACAAGAACAGAGAACAAACAGATTTCAATGAATTCCACTCGTATAGTGAGCAACAAAGAGTATCATATTCCAGTCTCCTTTAGTCACGATATCTAGATCATCCAACGCCTTTCCCCACTTTCAACAATGTGACGGCCTACAATTCAATGTGATGAATTGAAAGTAATGGTGTTCGAAAGGGAAGAATCCAGAACGATTGCGAGGATAATGGTTGATGATGTAGTGATGGAGCAAGTGAATGAAATTGTATATCTCTGAAAAGCTTTTAGCAGAAATAGTACGTACACCACTGATGTTGAAATACTGGCGGGCGAGGAGGAGTGGAGGGCTGTGGTCTCCTTTTGCGAAGCTGTGATGCTCCAGAAGAAGGCCGCCGAGCGGGGTCGGGAGAGAGCCGATCCCGCTCGAAGGCAGCGGCGGCGGGCTCAGTGATCGCCGCCGCGGACGTGCCATGAGGGCGCACACCCCGCGGATGCGCCCGGGTCGCGGCTCGGGAAGGATGACCCCCCGGGGTCGTCGGGGGCGCCGCCGCCACGCGCGTCTTTTCAGCGCGCGGTAGGAGTCGTCCCTCGGAGGGAGCGTTATCGCCCGATCCCGAGGCGCAAGCGGCCTGGCTGCGCGACACGATGACGTCGATCTGCGACGCGTCGATGCCGCGAGTCGGGCCGCCCCGGCGGGGCTCCGTGTACTGGTGGAGCGAGCAGATCGAGCGGCTGCAAAAGGCCGCCTTCATCGCTCGCCGCCGGTACCTGACAGCCCGGAAGAGAAGGCCAACCACGGTCGAGGAGGCTCTCAGAGCCAGACGGGAATACGGGGCCGCCGCGCACGCCGTATCGCGTCGCCATCGCTGCGCTCGCGAGCGGTCCTGGAACGAGCTCATCGAGGGACTGGACAGGGACCCATGGGGACAGGGTACAGAATGGTACTGGGCAAGCTGACCCCGTGGGTCCCTCCGTTTACGGAATCCCTGGACCCGGAAGTCGTGGGAAGAGTCGTTGACGCACTCTTCCCTAGGGTCCAGGGCGGTACCTTGGTTCCTCCGTCACAGTCGGACCACACTCCGTGGTCCGACGAGCTGGAGGTGACGGAGGACGAGCTCGGGCGAGCCGTCGCGCGGCTCGCCTCCCGCAGCGCCGCGCCCGGCCCGGACGGAGTTCCAGGGTCCTGGCGCTCGCTCTGTCCGACTGTAAGTCATGGACATTTCCTCATCACACGCCACCAGTCCACACGCTGGAGGACATAAAGACGCAAAATGGTTGTGGAATTGACTCGATATGTGATAGAATAAGTGGACTGCAAGTTTATGTTAAATATATTAGACTTAGATTCTCAAATAGTCGTGTGTAAAAGCAACGACTATAAAAAAATATGGTTGACAGCCTTCAAAATAGTATTTCCTCAACCAGACAGAGACACCTCATATATTACTTGTTATTAGACATCGTCAACACCTTTGTGTCCCACCACTGGCACGGCCTCTTTAACGACAAGGTGGCTCCGTGCGTGAGAGATGGGTGGGTATCATCGAATTGAGTGGGATGTAGTTACCCTTTGTTCCCTCTCATTGGACACGTTACACAAGAACAGAGAACAAACAGATTTCCGCCGTTCTCCGACTGTAAGTCATGGCCATTGCCTCACCACCTCATCACACGGCACCAGTCCACACGCTGGAGGACGTAAAGATGCAAAATTGTTGTACAATTGACTCAATATGTGTTAGAATAAGCGGACTGCAATATTCGAATTGAACCAAAGTATTGTAAACATTGCCTCACCACCTCATCGCACGCCACCAGACCCCAAGCTGGAGGACGTAAAGATGCAAAATGGTTGTGCAATTGACTCAATATGTGATAGAATAAGCGGACTGCAATATTCGAATTGAACCAAAGTATTGTTACATAGATGGTTAACATTGGCGAACTTTCAATCAGAGAAGTGTCACTGTAAAGTTTATGATCTACACTTTGAAACACGCTACGGGATAGTGTTCGACTCTATAGCCGGTAACAAAGCCGCACACAGTATCGTCACACATTTACAACATTTCCAAAGAAGGACAGAGAATCCTTTAATCACAATATTTGGATCATCTAAGGCGTTCGTTCTCACCACTGTCGACGAACATTTTAACTCTGCTCGTGCTGGTGACATTTCTAGATTTTTACTAGCATAGCTCACTCTCCAGGAAGAGAAATACTACAATAATACTTGACAGAGCGGTGACTTCTAATATATTAGACTTAGATTCACAAATAGTCGTGTGTAAAAGCAACGACGATAAATGACGGTTAACAAAAACGTCTCCCCCCCAATAGACGGGAATGCGTCACATAATGCACATAAAAAATAGGAATTCTAAATAAAGATTAAAAATAATTCATAAGTATTGAACGGTACATATACTTGGTTCTTTAATACTGCGTGCATTTACATTAGAGACACACTTCCGAACTGTTACGCCAGTTCTTAAGCGTGATCCAAAATAAAACTCAAAAGTAGTACACAGTATTTAAGAATAAATGAAATACAGTACTGTTACTTTGCTAGGTTAACCCTAACTAGGTTTTTATACTAATAAATTAAAAGAACTGCTCGTATATTCAAAAGTTATAGTCCTAAATTAAAATCTACTACTTTTGTCTTAAGCCATTTTGTTTTTGTTTTCAACGCCACTTCAGTCCAACGTTATCGCATGTGGATGATTGGATCTTGTGAAAATAAATAAATGGATCAATCCTAAAATTCTGATGTTTAAAATCACAATTATTGCCCAAGGGTTATCAATTTTTAAGCTTGAGTGGTGAAATGACATTACTTTAAATAGAATTAAACCTTAAATATTTGAAACAGACAATTTATTTATATGTTAAATAATGATATATCGAATATATGACGCCGGCTTAGAATACCGGCACCCCATCTCGTTCCGTGGGTGTCGTAAAAGACGACTAAGGGAAAAGCTAGAAGAATGGGCAGCAGCATTCTCTCTCAAGAAAATACAGCATACTGCGATCGCCAACCCGCCTGCCAAGCGTGGCGATTATGGCAAAAACCCCCCATGATTGCGAGGACCGGCAGTTGTGGCGCTCTATGGGGGAGGCCTATGTCCAGCAGTGGACCTCAAAAGGGCTTATGATGATGATGATGAATGATATATCAATGCAGAAGTAATCCGATCAAGTTTCAATGTAATCTACCTATGACTATATCTAAATCATAAAAATGATTTATACATAAGATAGCATTTAATATAATATAGTGAATATTATATTGTAAAACTATACAAATAAATCAAAATGGTGTGCTTGTTTGTACTGTTCACTAAGCTATTTTTACTAAATAGATTTAAGAACCCTACAGATAACAAAATAACTTTATTTGCTTGTCTATAGTTCTGTGTGTTTTTTTCTGTGTGTGTTCCGGTTGATCTCAACAACAGCTGGGATGTTTTTGATGCAACTTTTGATGATAGATGAATGATGTAATAAAGGATAGCTTATACTTGTATTTCATTCATTTAGACCTAGCAATATTTATATATAATTAAGCTGTACTTGCTGAAATATCTTCCATATTTCATGTCATGTCATTTTGCTATGCGTTATGTCACTGGAACATCTTGCTTCTCCACGAAAGTCTGCCTTGAGTAAACCTGTTTACAAAAGCGGAACGGATGAGTAATCAAGAACGAATGCAAGGATAATGTGTGGATAGTGTTTGATGATCTAGTGCAAGAGTAGGTCAGTGAAATTTTATATCTTGGATATGCTTTTAACAGGAATGATAGGTATTCCGCGGATGTAGCATTAGGAAACGACGTAAATTGAGATTTAGACAGATTCCTGGGCGCAAAAACCGTTAGTATAAAAACCTAGCTCGCAATCCACAATGCGGTGACCCTAACTTATGGAAGCAAGATTAGGATACAGCAGGGTGTGCACGAAAGTAGGATGAACACGGTCTAAATGAGGGCACTGCGCAAAATCTGCGGAGTGATACTTGCTGACCGCGTTAAAAACAAGGTTTGTGAGGAAGAAAGTTGCATTGAAACAGAGTGTCGGCGTAATAGTAAGAAAGGGCCTGCTTCGATTTGTCAGACATGTAGAAAGAATGGATGATGCAGGATTGACTAAGCACATATACAATGCAATATGCAGATGGGTGCAGGAGTCGAAGACATCAACGATGCACATTTTATGACCAAATAGAACGAGTTCTGCAGGAAAGTAGTTTTAGGAGCTTCAACAATCGACGCGCGAGTATCAAGAGTTATGAAAGTCAAAGAAGCGAGTGAGAATCGGCGTTTAAGAATCGTGCCTTACGGCGCTGTGTTCTCTCTGCCTACCCCAAGGGATTTGGCGTGAAGTGATGGATGGATGTATAGGTACTGTATTGAAATAGTACTAAGCAATGTTTACCTTTGTAAATGTTATACAGAATATGAGCTGTCTTGGACTCTATACAAATACAGATGTGTTTTTTGTCCCCACAGCGAAGTCTGCCAACTAAAAAAATAAGATAACAAGTTAATAGTCGCTTGCAAAAATAATTTGTATAAAAAATACTCTTTTATAAGTTCGGCGTGTCAGAAATTCAACGTAAAAATTATTAATATGATTCATAAATTTTTTACTATATTATATGTAATATACTAGCTAACCCAGCAAACGTTGCCTTGGCAATATTAGATAGGAACACAAAATTTCATGAGAATCGGTCGAGTCATTTCGGAGGAGTAGAAATACTAACACTGTGACATGAGAATTTTATATATCGTACAATTTTTACATTTAAAAATCGTAATGTATTTTCATTTAAATATAATATGAATGTTTTCAAATTAACATTAATAAAAATAATTTCCATAAACCATAAATTGAACCCCCATTGACAATACTACCCTCAAGTAGTAAGTGTAGCCAAGAACTATTATTTTAAATAAACCTTATACAGATTTATGACAATAAACAAAAGAATATTATCAACAAGTAGAACTGCGACCTTTGTTCCGCATCAAAAGTAATAAATAAGTAAATTTTGTAGGTATTTATAAATTTGTCATGAATTACATGAATTATACATATAAACCCGTTGGCACCCTCTATATATTAAAAAAAAACGCATTCAAATATTTTGCGTAGTTTCAAAGATCCTAGCACGAGGAAAGACCTGGGAAAGCGACTTTGTTTTATACTTTGTGATGATAACCACTTATATTACTAATTTCATCGAATCTTTAGTAATTCCAAATACGAAAATTTATTCAATTTAATTCAAAAATAATCGTACATTTTAAATGCTTAGGACAAAACAGTTTTGCAGGGTTTTGCACCAGTTCGACATAACCACCACCGCCTATATGAGGTTTTCACTGGGTTGAAAAATTACGTTACCTAACAAATATATCAAAGCGGAATCCTTAGTTTTCTCTCATAGTTTCCTTTCGTAATCAAAATAGTCTCGGTAACCCAGTGGTGAAACACACGGCTTCTGTTCTACAGACCCGGGTTCGAATCCTGACTGGCTCACACCAATGACTTTCGAAATTGTTTTTGGAAGTTAAGTGTGATAAATATCGATGACTGAAAACTTTGTGCCCGGTATGGCAATAAGTTTGCCACCTTTTCCATTTGGGCTTAACAGCCGCTGCCTACACCTTCGGATAACAAAGGCGTGAAGTGAATTGAATATATCTATTATTTATATGTTAAATAATGATATATCGAATATATGATAAAAAGTGTATACAAGTGCGGACAACCGTCGTATCATTTCTCGGTGGCTTAGTGGTTAAGTGCGTCACTTCATACGTGTCGTATCTTGGACCGCCGCATGAATAACGAAATACTGCCAAATTAATGCAAATATATTAAAAAAAAGAAATACTAAAAATTAATTTGACCTTTCGACAATTCGACTCAAATTTCAAGTCAAATTTAAGACAAATTTTGAAAAAAAAAAATAAAGAATTTATAAAATCTATAGGAAATGGTACATACTTGGACCGTTGGACCCTAGGACCAGCTCTGGAGAATAAAATAACTCCATCTCTTCCCATAGGTGTTATAAGAAGTGATTAAATTCAGATTCGGCCAAGTGCGGACAACCGTCGTATCATTTCTCGGTGGCTTAGTGGTTAAGTGCGTCACTTCATACGTGTCGTATCTTGGACCGCCGCATGAAGAACGAAATACTGCCAAATTAATGTATGTGTAAGATTTTGTTAAAGTTTTAACAGTTTTTATTTGACAAATTTACATTGAGAGGGTAACAGAAGTTTTTATTTTGTTAACGCGGGTAATTAAAAAAAAATGTTGTTGGCGATTACCCGAAACATACATAATGATAAAAAAATACTAGCTTTAAGTTTAATCTTTATCTAATATAAAGACTAACAGGTTTTGAAATTTTGATTCGAAAATGCCACTACTTTTTCATTATTTAGGACATATGTGCCAGGTAGATCCTGCGTTTGGTTATATCTCAATTTCAAGTCAAATTTAAGACAAATTTTGAAAAAAAATAAATAAAGAATTTATAAAATCTATAGGAAATGGTACATACTTGGACCGTTGGACCCTAGGACCAGCTCTGGAGAATAAAATAACTCCATCTCTTCCCATAGGTGTTATAAGAAGTGATTAAATTCAGATTCGGCCAAGTGCGGACAACCGTCGTATCATTTCTCGGTGGCTTAGTGGTTAAGTGCGTCACTTCATACGTGTCGTATCTTGGACCGCCGCATGAAGAACGAAATACTGCCAAATTAATGTATGTGTAAGATTTTGTTAAAGTTTTAACAGTTTTTATTTGACAAATTTACATTGAGAGGGTAACAGAAGTTTTTATTTTGTTAACGCGGGTAATTAAAAAAAAATGTTGTTGGCGATTACCCGAAACATACATAATGATAAAAAAATACTAGCTTTAAGTTTAATCTTTATCTAATATAAAGACTAACAGGTTTTGAAATTTTGATTCGAAAATGCCACTACTTTTTCATTATTTAGGACATATGTGCCAGGTAGATCCTGCGTTTGGTTATATCTCAATTTCAAGTCAAATTTAAGACAAATTTTGAAAAAAAATAAATAAAGAATTTATAAAATCTATAGGAAATGGTACATACTTGGACCGTTGGACCCTAGGACCAGCTCTGGAGAATAAAATAACTCCATCTCTTCCCATAGGTGTTATAAGAAGTGATTAAATTCAGATTCGGCCAAGTGCGGACAACCGTCGTATCATTTCTCGGTGGCTTAGTGGTTAAGTGCGTCACTTCATACGTGTCGTATCTTGGACCGCCGCATGAAGAACGAAATACTGCCAAATTAATGTATGTGTAAGATTTTGTTAAAGTTTTAACAGTTTTTATTTGACAAATTTACATTGAGAGGGTAACAGAAGTTTTTATTTTGTTAACGCGGGTAATTAAAAAAAAATGTTGTTGGCGATTACCCGAAACATACATAATGATAAAAAAATACTAGCTTTAAGTTTAATCTTTATCTAATATAAAGACTAACAGGTTTTGAAATTTTGATTCGAAAATGCCACTACTTTTTCATTATTTAGGACATATGTGCCAGGTAGATCCTGCGTTTGGTTATATCTCAATTTCAAGTCAAATTTAAGACAAATTTTGAAAAAAAATAAATAAAGAATTTATAAAATCTATAGGAAATGGTACATACTTGGACCGTTGGACCCTAGGACCAGCTCTGGAGAATAAAATAACTCCATCTCTTCCCATAGGTGTTATAAGAAGTGATTAAATTCGGATTCGGCGAAGTGCGGACAACCCGTCGTATCAT
Source organism: Euproctis similis (assembly GCA_905147225.2). Classification (NCBI taxonomy): domain Eukaryota; kingdom Metazoa; phylum Arthropoda; class Insecta; order Lepidoptera; family Erebidae; genus Euproctis; species Euproctis similis. The sequence goes on from LR990107.1 coordinate 11,084,454, forward strand.
TTCTCGGTGGCTTAGTGGTTAAGTGCGTCGCTTCATAACTGTCGTATCTTGGACCGCCGCATGAATAACGAAATACTGCCAAATTAATGCAAATATATTAAAAAAAAGAAATATTAAAAATTAATTTGACCTTTCGACAATTCGACTTACCAACATCTTCACAGGAGCGCGACCTTGCAGTGAATGATACGTATGTTGAATGCGAACGAAATTTTTAAACCGACCTAACGTATGTAACCGACTAGTTTTTGTTGAAATAAAGAAGGTGTTGAAACATACAATGCAGTATTAGCACTGAACATTTGTAATATACCCTCAAATGTTCAGAGATTTGTCTGTCCAACATAAGTATGCTACATAAAAAATATATAATAAGTTATTTTATTCATAGAAGTTGGTTTATGTTTCTAGCCACACTAAATAATAATATCCCAGCAAGGCTGTAAATGAAATTTTTTAATTATTATTGGTTTCTTTAATCATAGAGAAGAAGATAGGTAATTTCCTTTGCGGGGTACACAGAGAGTACAGAGCGCCATAAGCCACGATTCTTATATACCTCACTCGCTTCGTAGACTATCATAACTCTTGTCATGCACGCGCATCGATTTTTGAGGCTCCTGACATCACCTTCCTCCATGACACGTTCTATTTGGTCTATAGACCGACCGAAACTGGTTTTCAGGCCGAAACCAAAACCGAAACCTAATGTTCGGCCGTCACTTAAGTTTCAGCCGAAACCGAAACCGAAACTGCTCATGTATAAAATTCGTTAAAATACTGAAATTTGATCCATTTTCCCCATTATTTTGAATTAATTAGAACAAGAAATGAAAAACAATAGGTATGTGTATTAATTTTGTTCCAATTAACAACATAACTTCACGACTTTTTCTACCCGAAGGTGTAGGCAGAGGCTGTTAAACTTCGATTCGCCGTATAGTCAAATGGAATATGTGGCAAACCAATTTTTCGTTATTCATTGTATTTTATACTAAATGAAATAGTAAGGATTAATCTAATATATAAAATTCTCGTGTCACAGTTTTCGTTCACATACTCCTTCGAAACGGCTTGACCGATTCTCATGAAATTTTGTGTGCATATCGGGTAAGTCTGAGAATAAGACAACATCTATTTTTCATCACCCTCGATATATTTTTTTTTAATTTTTCGATGTATTTCTGTTTCTTATTTTTTTTTAAAAAACGGAATACAAAAATACCCAACCCTAAATTTTCAACACACTGCGATCAACCCCTATTTTTAAAATTTTATTTTTCGGCAAGGCGACGTTTGCCGGGTCAGCTAGTAATAACTATAAAATTGTAATGAGTAATATTTAAATGTAGTAAGTGTAGTAACTGTGATCACGTAAACAATTGAATTATCAGCCTCCGTCACTTCATCGTCTGAATCACTGCTTTCACTGTCACTCCCTGAATGTTTGTTAAATAGTTCATCTAAATAAGCATATTTTTTTAAATACTTACATTGGCCTGTTCGTTTCTTTACCTAATTGTCTTACAAACCGCTCAACCACCGACCAAAATATATCGCGTGTTAAAGTTATATTTTTATGAAAGAACCACTACAGGCTAGCCCATAATGAATAAAGAATTACTGTGACTAACAGACAGTTCACTTTGATTCATCATAAATACTTTACCAAGACGATTTCTAAAATCGCTTAGGTAACTGAATTGAAAAATAAGGAAAAAGATATAGTAAACAAAGGGATAGACAGCGTAAAGCGACTTTATTTTATACTATGTAATGATGCCTCGAATCGCCAAATTTGATTTGGCCCTCAAACTAGTAATAAGTGTCTGAGCCTATTGTCATACACAGTGCAGAGTTTAGTTAGTCTTCTTATAGCCAATATTCATCTTATCAGAATAAACATCCGAAAAGTATTCAGAAGATTCTACATTTTTACTTCATAAAAGGGATTGCTGAAGGATTAAGACAACGACAAAATGGATATGTTCACGTCGAAACAAAGCCTTTAAAATGCCTCGAAATTATGTAAAACTAGTTTTATAGTTAATAACTAGAATAATTTGATTCTATTGACTGATCAATAAGATACGTCCGTAGGTAAATTAATATTAGATAAATTTGTTACCTATTTCTTCTCTGAGGTCTAGATGCTTCCTCTGAATGAAGAAGTTACAAATTAAGATGACTGACAAAAACTTGGCTATATCACTTATTTTATTTGGGACACAAAAAATCTCCAACGACTGGCGTAACATCCGCTGTCTTTACCTTAGGCTAATAAATGCATGAAGTTATGAAAAAACATCTATCTATTTTTTCACAATAAAATTAAATGTGATGTCGGCATATTTGTTGTATTTACACTCACACAAAACAACATGTGCAGTGTCGTAGTGTTGCCGGGAAAGAAATCGGACGTCACCCCTAAAATAGGGAACGCTCGTTCATGTTTTAAAAGTGGAATTTATTTTATACTTTTGTATGTTGAGTGATAACGAACTAATGTCGAGGTTAATTAGCGTGTAAAATTCTGAAATAACGCCTGTTTTTCGATTTTTGTTAGAATTATTTTTATTTTTAGCTTTCTAAAATATATGAAATGAATAAAAAGAAATCGTATTTCTTTAATACTGCTTTTACAATTTTGCATTTTATAATAACACTTCGTATAGTCCTCCTAGTAAAAAAGCTGATAAACTTTCAATTTCCAATAGAAATTTTTAAATGAGTACATATCTCATTTAAAAATTTGTATTGAAAATTAAAAATTTGCATTGAATGTTGTTAAATCAGCTAGTTCATCGCCCTCCAGAGGTATTTTCTTCAAGTCAACATTCGACAAATCTGCCTAATGATTTATCTACCTATTTAATAAAACTTAATTTATACTTCTAAAATGCATAGACGCTGCCTATTAACGTGATTCATTTGAACACTTCAGGTGTTGACTTGTTGTTACATAATAGTGTATACCTTCCTAAATTGGGGTTTACTCGAGCCTCATAGAGATCTTTTGGGATGCAAAACTTATATGGTAAGAAAATAAAATGTAATACATATGGTTTCACCAGTGAGGGAAGCGGCTATAGCTTTATAAATATGTAAAAAAATACCGTTGCATGGACATACTCGAGCGCATCAGATTATTAATAATGTACGTATCCTAATTTGATTATTTACACTGAGAGGATGGTTGTACCTAAGGTTTGAAAATGATAAAAAAAATATCAAGCGCGTCAGATTTTCTAAGGGAGTGGTAAGTGCATTAAAAAGAAAAGAAAGAAAAGAAAGAAAGAAAATAAATTTATTTACACAACACAAGACACACAAATGTTTTACAAAAAAATGGGACAATACAAAGGTTCAAAATAGTGTGTGTCATTGTGGTTGCAAATTGGACACTAGCTCAGCATAATGCTGAGATGTATGTTAGACACCCCAGCGCTGATTTTCAAAAAGGAAGCTTTAATTTGTTAATCTGACGCAAGATCGCTGCCATTATGACAGTATGCAAAAAAGTAATTACCATGCGTCAAATTAAGATGTGTACGGTTCATCTTTGTGCTCTAAACATGTTGTATCTTAATCTGACGACTATTTGGAGCGATTCGATAAACAATATTTTATTCAAATAATGTATTTTAAATTATTGAACTTAATTACTTGAAAAGCTCAGGAAATAACATTTAAAAAAATAAGTGTATGTTTTAAGTAGAATTCTTGTATTTATAAGTAATAGTCAAAAGCGCGGAGATGGAAATATAAGCGAAACGCATTTAAATTTATCAACGATTTAAACGATTTTTTGTTATTTTGGCTCGCGGAAATCCTTAGATTATATATTTTTTCTCGTCGTTTAATTATTTCCTTTAAAGTAAAAAGAAATAACTACGCTCGGGAATTTAGAAATGGAGTTACTTAAAAAACTTTTCTGCCCCTCGATCATTTTACGTGATTCTCAAATTATTGGAATTCTCCCAGTACATATATTAATCTGCCGCACTGTTATAAGTCCCGAAATCCCTTCGTGCTCCCTAACATAAAATAAGACTAAAATATTTAAACTGATTGTAGAATAACTATTAACTAGTGGATGGGATGACATTTAATTTCACACAAATATATAAAAATATCAAAATTAAGAATTTTTTTTGTACTTTCAGACGTTATTAAAACATTGCCTTTTTTAAAAGAAAAGTAAACAGTAATAGAACAATTTCGACTTATCCTTTGACATACACCATTATACGCTGAAGTCGACTAAATCTTTATATTGTATTCATTAGTGGAGTTTTGAAATAAGTGGGGAATTTTTTTGTACCGCTGGTATCCCTGCACACACACACACACGCATAGCTAATAATAGCTGTTGTACTACAGCGGCGAGTCCTTTTTCCTGCATCCAAGAATGAAATATTTCGTTCTACAGAAGAGTATACAAATGATGTAAAAATATAATAACATTTTTTAATGAATTGAATAAGGAATCAATAATTTATTTTATTTAGGTATATAGTAACAATTTGAACGTTTGGTTAAAAATTATTTCTGATTCATAAGTGTACGTACTATTTCATCTCTTGGCATAGCTATCAAATAAATATACCCTTATCAAAAGAGTTTTAGAGTTACGGATATCAGTTCCGATGTTTAAAAATGAATAAATCTTTATATAGCCATTAAATCTAAGAAATAAGTTTGACTAAGCCATCTTTCATACGCTATATGCTTAACTATATTTTATTTGCTGGTATTAGTAAATTATCAAGCAAGGTTAATCGAGTTTGGACATAGGTCGAATACAAAATGATGGGTAAATTTAATTAAATGCGATCAGGATGTTGATATGTTGGCGAGCAGTGATCTGTAAATGCGAGCGAGGCATCGACGCCGCGGGCCGCAGCCTACAGTCGCAGAAGCCAACATCGAGAGGAATAGAAAATGTATATCAAGCCGAGCGAAAAGTCCACTACACTCCCCCTGTGGGGGTAGGCGGGGGTCGGACGTGCGTTCGATTTAAACGAGCCGCGGCCACCCTCGCTAGTGCCTAGTTCAATTTTATCACCGAAATAAGCCGACGCATGCTGACCACCGTGCATACATATAACGACCGACCATTAAATAAACCACGTAACATTACGTCCTCAAATTAAACTTCAGCTAGTGAATTGTCCTATTTAGGTACAATCAACTCGCTATAAACCGAAGTATCCTCAAGATTTTTCATTTGGCCTCGAAAAAGTTTCGACGATAATAAATATGCTTAAACCCGACCCTACGCCGAGGAGCAAAAAAAAAGGAAAAAATATTAAAAATTAAGAAAATATTTGTTTTACAGTTATGTAAACATCTCTAATTACGACCTGTTCAAATTATTATTTTTTTCTTTGCACCGTGCGCGGGCCGGCGCTCTAATTAACATCTATTACAGGTATTTCGGGAACAGAGGAGTATCATTTGGCGAGGGCGCTGAGTACACTCAATTAAACGAGACCGGCGCCGCCGCCCCGCACCCCGCCGCCGCATCGCCATCGCCGCAGCCGCCGCGCCTCACCGCCACACCGACATCGCGCTACGGCTACGCGGTGCGGACACAGCGCGCTACGACTGCACTTCACTTGCAACGTTGACCTACATATATTGTCTTACAGTACTTTCATCAGTTACCCAATTGTTTGTGAAGATTCCATACTGAAATTATTAATTTTCAAATTGTCTTTTTCATAATTGGATCTTTTCAAACTCCGAGGAGTGTGTACGCCTGGACCTGTTGCAGCTGTCCGCGTGCAGTGGCAGTGCGTGCTGTGAGCGCGGCCCGGCGTGCGTGAGACGCGCGGTGCGTTACGGAAACGAAAGGTCGCACACGTAAGTCCACGCGGAGGTCCGCCGTCCGCCGCACCGGGCGCCCCCACATGGTCACCCGGTCGGAACGGCACCGCCGCCCGCCACCCACAGCCCGCCACCCTCTTTAAAAGCCAGTGGCGAGCTTGAAGAGAAAGTGCCGCGTGCGTACGCTCACATGCGTAGTACCATCTTTGGCGAGAGCCAACGGCGGGCGGGGTGGTGGTGCTGGTGGTGCCAGGATTACGTGGAGGCGACCGCCCGCCGCCCCGTATGCGTAAGTGCGTTCACACAAAGCCTTCCCACATACATTTGCATAGTGACATTGTACGGTAATAATGTATGTGTCCACTCTCCGCCCCGCGGCGACATCTTTCAATAGATCGTCTCGACGCTTGTACAGTGCCACCCGGCAGCGGTACCTTACCTCCGTGCCTCGGCCTCCCCGCACCCCGCGCGCTCTCTTCTCCCCCGACACACGAACGTTGCAACTTCCACTATTATACCTACTAATTAAAAACTTAAACTATAAAATGGTTTTTGATCCAATCTAGTTAAACAATTGATTAATACATTTTCCGAATACCTAACAGTTTTGTTTGTTAGTTAAGTTAGGTAGATATTGTTAGTTATAAAATACTTATAACATTCTTAGTCGTATATTTTACTGTTGAAATGGATGATGATTGGCAATTTTCGATGGCGGATTGACAATTAAGCGATGGAGATATTTAATAAGATAATTTAAAGTTGAAGTTTATTAATTATATTAAAGTTTTAGTGGTATTCTATTCTATCAAACTCAAACTTTGTACTGATGTTGATAAAACTTCCGTGGTTTGAATGAACAATAAAGAAAAAATCACTAAAATAGGTTGTACAAAAAAGAGCACGTTCACAGTTGATGTCAAAGGGATAAAGGAGCAATCTGTAGAGCAGCCAGTCCGTCACAGTTGGTAATTATGAAGCGTCCAGATCGATATGAAAATGTGTCTCCTCCATTCGATTGGATCAAAAGAAAGTGAATGTGTAATTTTGATTTACATATGTGAACTGAACATATATATACATATATGTATGTGTGTGTGTATAAGAAGATTTCTTGAAGTTTCGTCGATATAATGGAGGGTGGATGGTCGGGTTGGGGGTGGTTCGGACGAGCTCACGCATACAAGAGCATGTGTGCGTATATGTGTCTCGGACATGCACGTTACGCAGATTTCTCTAACGATTTTCCCGGAGTGTGAAATGTAAAATAAGGGGTTAGACGAGGCTGAGCTCGGCTTCGTGTGCCCCCCGCCCCTCCGCGCGCTTGCTCGCCCCCCACAGCCCCCGGCCGCTGCTTGCCAAATTGATGACCAACCACCCACAGGCCGATCTGTTCAAATTTAACATATATCGTATTTAAAAGTAAACCGGATTCAAACCTTATACTCCTCTCTGTTCATTGGTTAGAACTTCCTTGCATTACTGAACTGGCTGACACACTATTATTTCGTTTTATGCCCATAAAATATAACAAAATTACAAATATTCTAGCTAATTATTTCATAACATAACATAACTTCACGCTTTTTGTTACCCGAAGATGTAGGCAGCGGCTGTTAAGCCTCGTCTCGCCGTTATGTTTACGTCCCAAATGGAATAGGTGGCGAACCTATTACCATACCGGGCACAAAGTTTTCAGTCATCGATATTTATCACACATAACTTCCGAAAACAATTTCGAAAAGTCATTGGTGTGAGCCCGTGTCAGGATTTGAACCTGGACCTCTGGATCAGAAGCCATGTGCTCTCCCACTGGACCACCGAGACATTATTTATTTCCTTTAGCTAATTATTTCCTTAAGTAGATATAGGGTTATACTGAAATGAACTTACAATATCAAAAAAATAATTTTGTTCCTGCTTGAGTGAAATTTTAATAAAGATATTTATTAGAAATAGATCATCTTGGTATATTATCATTATATCTATACTATCTGTACTAAATATATAAAGAGAAAACTTAGTTTGTTTGTTATGAATAGGCTCAAAAACTACTGGACTAATTTTAATAATTCTCTCACTATTCGAAAGTTACATTATCCAAGAGTAACATCGGCTAAATTTTATTTTGGGAAAAAAATAGGGTTCCGTAACATATTTGGGTTTTTCAGACACAAGGTCTAGAAAATCAACCAGAGAATTTCCATTTTGTGCGTACGCTGCCTAAATATTAAAAGATAGAACCATACTGTACACCTATCTATGTCAAGTGAGACAAAACAACCATTTTTTATCTGGATTTTTTTTATGTACTACATTTAAACGCATTTATTGTACTCATTCTAGTATCTAATTATGTAAAAATCTTTAAGTATACATTTCTAACAAATACCATGTTAAATTACACATCAGTAATATTATACTAAAATAATTGGTTTAATTAATAAACATTTATAAAAGATTTGAAATTTAAAAATGTTTGGTGCGAACAAAGATGAATGTTTTATGGGTCCTTAGGGTAAGGGTCATAATTATTATATTATTGAGTTAGATATTGATAGTAAGAGTCGAATAGCTTAATTGAAGGTGATTATTGAGAATTAGAATAACTTCACGACTTTTTCTACCCGAAGGTGTAGGCCGGCGGTTGGGTCTCGTCTCACCGTTATGTTTACGTCCCAAATGGAATAGGTGAGCCTATTGCCTTACCGGGCACAATAGTTTTCGGTCGTCGGTAATTTTGATAAGTCGTTGGTGTGAACCAGGATTCCAACCCGCGACTTTTTGATTCAGATGTGGGGTGCTCGACCACAACAATACCGAGATATTTTTCTAAAAGTAAGCATTTACAAATTTTATAATTCTTAATGACATCTTTTATAAATGTCTTAAATACCGACGAATAACAGATTAGAGTTTAGTAATTTATAGGTTTCGCCACCAAGCAAGCAGCGGCAAGCAGCAGCAATTTGGGTATTAAGGGAACCCCTTCTCTTAATACCCAATATTGTAGACACAACGATTTTTTAGAGTCCTAAAAAGTTTACAAAATAAGGTATTTATTTTAAGCATGCAATCATATCTAATGAATATTGAAAAATTTGTTTACTTAGTTTCATCCTAGATGGCGTTAGGTGAACGCGTCCAAACAACACGCGTAAACTTTACTGCAGAATCAAAGCCTCGTTTCTTTTTACTAGCAACGCGTCCTTGTCGTTAAACCATGAGAAGTGATTATTTCCTCAAAACTTTTTATTACGAATCCCAACAAAGGTTGGATGTCTACCTACATAATAATACTGTACTCTAATTCTGTGTTTGCAACAGTTTTGACGCTTAACTATTTTTATTGCTTATACTATATTTATGTAAATATATTTCATTAAGTATTGTAACGTAGTAGCTAAATATATTTAGATTTTTTTTTAACAGTTACAATATGTATAGATATTAACTAATACAATACATGTAATGGAAAGAAAAAAAAACAAAAGAGTTTTCAATTAAAATTTTAGTGGTATCTCCTGGTATTGGTACTGGTATTTAGCGGTACTAGTAATTTGGGAGAATTTTCTTGTCAAACAGATATCGGTTATGCATCATATTTGTTCAGCTAGTAGTACAGTAATCCTCCACTTGTGATAAATGTTGAGGTCTAAACTTGGTACATTTATTCCTGGAACTAGTTGTTCCAGGAATAAATGTACCAAGTTTAGACCATTTAAATTTCTTTTCAATATGAGAGATATGATGAGTTTTTGCCAGTTCTTCTCAAGAAGCCTTGTCGCCGGAACTGGCACTTAGTTTCGCTTTCACATCCAAGACAGTGTGATGAACGGGAATCTAAGCTCTGAGAATTTTAGCTGGTTGTATGTGACGATTATGTACTTTGTAAAGTCTAAGGAATAGAGATATTTTGGATTTGAATTTGATAAAGTTGTGGCCTATGTATGACAATATACTTCATTACTTATACAATAAGAAGTAAAATTAACACAAACATTAAGTTGTTGCTCCTTGAACTAGATGGCACTGTATGTATTTATAAAACAATTTATTACACATGTTTAAATACAAAATTACTGGCCGCTGCGTGAAGCTCCATTAAAAAAAAAAACAAAATTTAGATTAAGAAAATATTTAAATATAGAATTGAAACAACGAGAATATTATATTTATTCGCCTAAATACATTCAATACAGAAATAACAGTGGTTCTGTTTATACCGGCTTGGAACCGGTTATAACTTCAGCCACCCTCACGGTATAACTGTATTTATCGTTTTTTATGACGAGGCTTGCATTCCTATGCACCCCTATCATCCCCTCTACGACAAATCTTGGTGTTTTTTTACACAATCCAGTTTCGTGCATTCGATGGATATGAAGTTTTGAATTAAGTTTGAATTTCGAATCAAGTGGTTATTTGTATTCATTCAACGTGTATTTTTTTTTAAATTACATATATAAATTTGGATCAAAATTCTAAATTGGAAAGTAGTCGATATCAATACTTTTTTAAGATTTATTGAATGAATATTAATTATATATTTAATAGGACTTAGTTTTTAGGTTTCAACATATCGGACACATTTAGTATCTTCCAAATATTTATATACAACCTTGTTTTTGTTAATATTTAAATTAAATCTACTTTTAAATTTATACTTAGTAATAATATATCACTTATTATTATTATGTGTAAGATCAGCCATTTATAAATCCAAAGATAATTCAGTAGATTGTATAAATACTTATAATAACTATTAAAATTTCTGCGATAAATGCTTTTTTTCGTTGAAGCTGTCAAAGTTGTATGATTTGTTATTATATTGAAATTGCAAAAGAGAAATCGGTAAGTCCGAGTGCGTCGGCGCATCATTGTTGCTTTCTTTTCATTGGCTGACTGCGTGTTAGATGTATTTTTTTTTCTAAAACGTATCAGTGTGCGTAGCATTTCTTGGAAACCGTGTGAGAATCGCTCAAAACTCTCTATGTGTGCGTGCAACGTGCATTATACACCTGTTGAAGACGTCTATGTGTGGCTGTATGTTTTTTTTCTACAGGGGGATGGTTTTAGTGGATCGGTGTAAAAATGACAACGTCGCACAATCTGTGCGCTTCGCTAGTTTTGTGAAGGCTTCTAATTCTAATTCTAATACATAATAATTTCGATTAACCAAGCCAACAACCAATTTATTAGCTTATAGCTATTCTTTTAAATTATTTGGGTTCGAGTTTAAAATATTTAAAATATGAATATAATTTAAAAAAAAAATTAACAACTCGGTGACTCTAATGTACGAGTCTATCTTTAGGTATTTCAGAGCTATAATAATATGTAAAACAAATAGGTATTGTGTTTAGTAACTTAAAATATACTGATCAGTCTATGTTGCAGGAATATCAGTACTTTTAAATGGGTATTCATCAGACTTCAATACAGATGGATGCCACACGCAGAGTTTGATTAAACTTTAGCTAAAACTAGACAGAAATTTTATTTTATTATTAAAAATTGAATGTTATAGTATTTAATAAGTTGGTGGTTATATTAACTTTTCAAAGTAGTTTAAGTTATTGACCCATTATTTCTTATTGATTGAAAAAGCTATAAAGTAAAAGTCAAAACATTCTTATTTTCAGAGGTACTAAGTATAGACACTAAAAAATAGTCAAGAAATACAAAGATTACTTAAGTAAATACATAAATAAAAATAAGAAATAAATTAATAAAATTATTTGCAATATATACATTATACAAAATAAACTAGCTGAAATCAAATTTCTTCGGATCTCGTTCTACGGGCAACGTGCCCAGAAGACTGGCCGCATTGCCACGTTGAATGGCAATGCTAATCCTCTCAGCGAAGAATAGACCAGATCTCTGTTTATAAGAGGCCTCGCTCAGTCTATTTGCAAGAACTTTATAGAGTGCACGAGCACTCGGACTCGAAATGGCCCCATGGCTCGAAAACAAGATTTCTGTATTTTTGCCGCTTGACATTTTCTGCTGAAGCAGCAGCAGCACTGGCCCTTGGAAGGTGTGATGGCACAAGGGTGTCGACTGTCGATGCAAGTAGCATCCCACACCAAAGGCATACCCATCTTTCAAGGCAAAAGAGACATCACATCCGGTCCCTTGCCACTATCGCTCACCATACTGTTCGGTTCTAGACCGGCTGTTACACCGACGGTGACAAGAGTACGACGGATAATGTCGCTAACAACCAGAAAACATGGACGCAATCGCTACGAGCAGCCCGATTGCGAGATAAGGGGTTATCATGAGAAGAACCGGGCAAGAAAAACATAGCAGTAAACATATGATATCTTTAAAAAAATAAATGGCATGACCATGGTCATGGCCTCACGCATGAACCGCTGGACCTATTTCACTAATTCTTTTTGATAATATTCCTGAAGGTAGGCACTTTAATGGTTCTTACTGTGAGCAAGTTTTTACCTTCCCTGAAATATATTTAAAAAAAACACTTTTCTATACTCCCATCCCAAAAAGATTCGTTCTTGGTCCAAACATCTTCATTTTTTCACACTCAATGGTCTTATGCTATTTTATATATCATCACGCTACCTCTAATATAAGCAGAAAACTAGCATGTAAGCAGTAAATAATAACAAAACATAAAAAAGACGTAACTACACTTGCGTCAAAATTGGTTTATACTTTCTGCACAAAATGTCGTGAAACAATCGAAAAAATGAAAGAATAAATGCAAAAATTAATAACAAATTATGCGAAATTTTAGTAAAAATAAAATTCCAGCATCAAATATTAGTAGGCATGCATATTTACATTTACTCGCTTCACAATTATCCCGCTTATAAAGTCATAATTATGATTACGTACATTTTAAAATAAGATATAGGTACAAGAAAATGTAAAACGCAAATATACTTTAATACTATCTATTTCTCCTTTATTTTACAATCTGGGACTATTGTGCAATTTTTATTAATTATTTCTTTTACGAAACTTTTAGCTAATAGTTTATGTGAGATTATTATTTTTTATTTCATTTGGTAAATTAATAAATAAAAATTCATGACAAAACACTATTTAAACAGTTTCCATTCAGCGATACTTCATAAAGCGTTAAGTGCAGTTGAAGTTGGTAATTTAATATTTGAAACATTTCATACCTGATGTTGGGTAATTTTGTATCAATTAAATACAAGAAATAAAATAAAATAAAATTTTACATAACGATTGAATATAGTCATCCCTGCTAATATCAATTACGGAATACTGATGTAACCGTGTTTTTTTTTATTATCTATAAGTACACAAAGCTGTTTATAAATTCTATAATAAGTGCAGTTGAAGGCAACTGGGGGGGACCTACGGTTGTCTCTGAAAATAAATTTTAAGTTCCTGAAAAGTAACTGAATATCATTTACTTTTTTTATTCAGGTATACTACGATATTATCCTTGCATAGATGTTAAATTTACAAGGAGCATAATAATAGTAGTCTCGGTGGCGCAGTGGTCGAGCACACGGCTTCTGATCCAGAGGTCCGGGTTCGATTGCAGATACTGGCTCACACCAATGACTTTGCGAAATTGTTTTCGGAAGTTATGTGTGATAAATATCAATGACTGAAAAATTTGTGCCCGGTATGGCAATAGGTTCGCCACCTATTCTATTTGGGACGTAAGCGAGGCGAGACGAGGCTTATCAGCCGCTGCCTACACCTTCGGGTGACAAAAGGCGTGAAGTTATGTTATGTTATATTTGAGCATAATAATATAGTTAGTTCAGGACATTTGGCTTTTTTTGCAAATGTCATACGTTAATGATAATCGTATACGTGAAAGTTACAGAACCATATTCACAGTTCCACTAAGTTTTTATATAAAATCGATTGCCAAGTTATGAGATAGGAATACAACTCTATATAAATATTACTAAAATTAAATTACAACAACCATACAAAAAACTATGACAGTAACTTGTAGGATAGGCAGAAAGAACTAATTGTTATAACAATATTTTTTATTTCTAAACATCTGTCTGCGTTCGTCTAGTAAATGTTGTTTAAAAATATACGGTACAAGAGTAACCCCTTCTGAGTCCAATAAAGTTTCAAAAACAGTTGAATTTTTTATTTACTGGGACCTTGTAATGATAATATGTATCACACAAAATATTGTACAACAAAATAATAACATCATATGGTTGATTAAAAGCAAATATATAAGAATATATAAAAAATAAATAAATTAGATTATTTACAATATATACAATTAATTTCTCTTTATTTACAATAACAAAAAGAAATTAATTAATTATATTATATACAATATATACAATTAAAAAAACTATTTAAAACAAATTTATATATACAATTAGAAAATTAGTTGAAATCAAATTTAGCTGCACATCGGTTTCCTGGGATGTTGACCAATGGACCACCATGGATACATTTAGGCCAAATACCTGGACACTATTTTATCAATCACCTTTACTTTACTAGTAGGTACACATTCTTACAATATACTCATTTTATGTAAGTTAAAATATCAATAGACATATGGACTTTTCTTAGATCGCTTCGCATAACTTAGTCTTGAATAATAATCTCGAAAATGTTAACATAAATATGTTATGTATGTATCAATATGCTCAGTAAATAATAACATGTCTGAACTTCTAAAACAGGAGTGCGGCGTTCGAAGAATCGTTTCATATGTGGCCTTGATTAAGGTCGAATCGGTGAAGTGACTAAGGCTAATAATTAATATTTATATACACTCATATAAACTGCATATATATATTAAATATAACATATTAGTTTTTGTACCCGCGACCTTTACAAACAAGCAATGCAGTCATTAACAAAATGTTGTTCAAAATTTTTATAACTGATCATTAAATTATAGACTGATGTTTTAACTTTACCCGAACACGGAAAGCTCTAATTTATTTTAAAATATGAGAAAAAACCAGACCTATAAACGTTTGTACATGTACCTACTAAAAGTTCTATAGTTGGAACGAAGTTCCTTATCGCGCGTTGTGAAAGGGGACTAGACGGAAAAAATTACGAAAAGTTGTCACGACACACTACATCTTTTATTGGCTTATTTAGAACAATATATATCTACCCAAATGGTCTAGTGGCTGGGATACCTTGCTCTCATACAGGGGGCTCGGGTTCGAATCCCGGTATCGGAACTCTATTTGAAGTTTTATTTTATTTGTTTGTAGGTATTTGTGAATTACGAGTTGTTTCGGCGAACTTTGTTTCGCATCAAAAGTCATAAAAATTATCACTTTTTCTTTACTAGATTTTAAGTGAATTATTCATATAAGCCACCCCGTGGAGACCATCTATCTATTAAAAAACAACGTCAAAATCCATTGCCTAGTTTTAAAGATTTAAGCTTACATATGTACAAAGGGACAAAAAAGCCACTTTGCTTTATACTATGTAGTGATGAAATGGATCGGCCCGAAACTCGCAAATTTAGGAGAATTTAGGAGAAATTTAGGTTACACTTTGTACATTAAGAGAGATTGTAGAAAATTAAATTAAATAACATATACCTAAATTATGTCTGCTTACATCTTTACTTTACATACTCTTAACTTAACAAGATCAGTCCACTGCTAGACATAAGCCTCTCCCAATTTGCGCCACAACATCCGATTCTCTGGCTTCCGAATCCAGTCTTTTCCAGCAACCTTTCTGAGGTCGTCTGGCCGTCGAGCTGGTGGTCGTCCTACACTACGCTTACCAAGTCGCGGTCTTCACTCTGTGACCTTCTTACTCCATCTTCCATCGGTCATTGGGTATATATGATCAGCGCGTTGCGACTATGCCAGTTATGTAAATGCTGGGGTTAAAATCTGTCACGCTGAAATTAAGTGATAGATCTCCTAAATATATTTAAAATAAATTGGTGTACACAATACAGTCAAGATAATAGCAAATCTAATCTGATAAAAGACGATTACCAATAAAAATGAGCGACTTGATTAAGTTTGGTAAGTATTGGTAACATTAGTCCAAGATGTCGACGCATAATTACCACTGCACCATCATTATATTAACGGATTGAAGTTACCAAAAAAATTCTGACAAAATGACAAAAATAGAAAAAAATTAAAACTATACAAGTCAAAGCCATAAGACATCCTATAATAAGGAAATAAAACTTTTGTTCAAGATAACGATACTTTTGTTCACAATACTCTTGGATTTACTCAGAAGAGTATTATTGCTTTCTTTACAATTTTTTTTTGGTATGGTTTTATGGTAATGAGTTTCTATACATTTTGCTATCGTGGCGTGTAGTTATATTTTTAAATTTATTTTTATTTTTATTATATGAACATTATAATATTGTCTTATGATAAACAAAGACCCTAGATTAAAAAAAAACTTCTTAGCGGCATTTTAAATTGGTAATAGCGCCATCTATCTTATATCATATTTAAACTTTGGATTAGTGTAGGTATCCAGAGACTATTGTGGTAGTACAAGCTGATCATTGGATTGACGTGCAGGCGTTTTAGAAGCTAGACATTTTCGCCAATTTATTACATGTCCACTTTCAAACAAAATTCCACGATGAATATTCCAACAACATGCGCAGGAAATGCATTTTTTTATTCGTAGAATCAGATTAAAACTTACAGTAGTTATGGGATACCGCTGAAAAGCTTACCTGACCCTAAAAAAAAAACAGTGGTTTTTAATTGGTTGATGACGGGCGTGCAAAGAACTTTATGTCATGTGCTTCTATAAGTTTCTTTTTTTTATGGGATAGGAGGGCAAACGACCAGGCGTGTCAGCTGATGGTAAGCAACCAACGCCGCTCATGGACACGAGCAACACATATAGTGTTACTGTTGCGTTGCCGACCTTTAAGGGATAGGGGATAGGAAAGGATGAGGAAGGGGGGTGGGCCTCCGGGTACCTTTTTCACCGAACGAAACGCGGCATGAGCCACTTTACGTCGGTCTTTCGTGGTATTTCACCTGTCGAGCCGGCCCATGCAGCGAACTGCTTGGCTCTACCACTGCTTCGCTCAGTAACAGGTGGAAAGGTAGCCATATCTAGACATGTTACATATTAGGTCGGGGAAAAAGTCTTTTCGCATAACGTAGGTATAAACTTATTATAAAATTTCTTTGACTGTACTATTTGTGTCTGGCTGGTTTTGGTAACATTAAAAAGGTTACATTATAAAGAAAAGAAAAAAATAAAAAAAAGTTGTTTCCCGCTATTTTTCATTTGTTTTTCTCTCCGTAAAAATGAGTGAATCTAATGAAGAAATTCGATACATTTTAAAATTTTATTATAAAAAAGGCAAAAATGCAACTCAAGCAGTGAAAAAAATTTGTGATGTTTATGGACCTGATGCAGTGTCAGTAAGAGTAGCACAAATTTGGTTCAAACGTTTTCAGTCCGGAAATTTTGATGTTAAAGATGCACCTCGCTCTGGTCGCCCTGTTACGAATAAAATGGACGCCATTTTTGAAAGAGTGGAGCAAGATCGGCATATTAGTAGTTACGATGTAGCTGAAGAACTGGGAATTGACCACAAAACAGTTTTGACCCATTTGAAGAAAGCTGGTTATACAAAAAAGCTCGATATTTGGGTGCCACACGAGCTCACTCAAAGAAACTTAATGAACCGTGTACTCATTTGCGATTCATTATTGAGACGTAATGAAACCGAGCCGTTTTTGAAGAGATTGATAACTGGCGATGAAAAGTGGATCACGTACGACAAGAACGTGCGAAAAAGGTCGTAGTCGAAAGTTGGCCAGGCTTCACAGACTGTGGCCAAACCTGGCCTAACACGAAATAAGGTGATGCTGTGTGTATGGTGGGATTGGAAGGGCATTGTTCATTATGAGCTTTTACCGTCCGGCAAAACCATCGATTCTGATCTTTACTGCCAGCAACTGATGAGATTAAAGGAAGCAGTCGAGAGAAAACGGCCGGAATTGATCAACAGGAAGGGTGTGGTCTTTCATCACGATAACGCTAGACCACACACATCTTTAGCCACTCAGCAAAAATTAAGAGAGTTCGACTGGGAGGTCCTAGTGCATCCACCATATAGCCCTGACCTTGCGCCTTCAGATTTTCACCTGTTTCGGTCTCTTCAGAATTCTTTAGGTTCTGTAAGGTTGACCTCAAGAGAGGACTGCCAAAACTATTTGTCCCGTTTTTTTGATCAGAAGTCCCAAAGTTTCTACAGTAACGGGATAATGTCTCTGCCCACAAAATGGCAGAAAATTATTCAACAAAACGGTACATATATATTGTAAATAAATGTAAATAAACTTTGAAAAAAATGTCTTGACTTTTCATACAAAAATACGAAAATACTTTTTCCCCAACCTATTATTTAAAGGGTTATCCAGCACTTCCCTTAACCTAAACTTCAACTTTACGGATACTATAAAGAATTTCACCCATATATTTGGACTCTATCCAGTGGTTCAGTGGTCGAGCTGTTATGTGTGATAAATATCGATGACTGAAAACTTTGTGCTCGGTATGGCAATCGCCACCTATTCTATTTGGGACGTAAGCATAGCGGCGAGACGAGAATTAACAGCGCCGCAGCGTACACATTGGGGTAGAAAAGGCGTGAAGTTATGTTAAATAAGTAGGTTATAGTAGATTAATTGTTGTGGTTGTGGCTCCTGTAGTTGCTGAGATCAGGCCTGTAGTGCTTTCCATCAAAGCGGCTATCTGCGAAGAAGATAAAAACACAAGCAAGTGGTCTCAATGTATGAATCTGAACAAAACGCCCAATAATTATGATAGCATTTGAGTAAGTCTGCAACTTCGCTGCCGGCGCGTAGTGTATGGGCCCAATGAACGCGATCGAAAATAATCTTTTTTTTTATATAAATGCTATCTAAGAAGAATTAACAGTGGTAGATCCAAGCAGTTCGCTGCATGAATGGACCGGCTCGACCGGTGAAATACCACGACCTCTCAGAAGACCGACGTAAAGTGGCAAGTGACACGCCTGCTCGTTTACCCCCCTATCCAATAAAAAAAATAAAACAGAGGGGGAATGTTATATAATATTATATTATAAATAATTTACTGAAATTTAGCAATCCACAATGCAGTCCTGATCCCAACGCTAACTTATGGAAGCGAGAGCTGGGTATGGCAGAGTGTGCATGAAAGTAGAATAAACGCGGTAGAAATGAGGGCTCTACGCAAAATCTGCGGAGTGACTCTCGCTGACCGCGTAGAAAACAAGGTTGTAAGGAAGGAAGTTGGTTTGAAAGAGAGTGTCGGTGTAAAAGTAAGAAAGGGCATGCTCCGATGGTTCGGACATGTAGAAAGAATGGTTGACGCAAGACTGACTAAGCAGATATACAATGCAAAAGCGGACGGATGTAGGAGTCGAGGACGGCCAAGACACACATTCCAAGACCAAATAGAACGTGTTCTGGAGGAAGGTGATGTTAAGAGCCTCAAAAACCGACGCGCGTGCATGAAAAGAGTTATGAAAGTCAACGAAGCAAGTGAGGTGTGTAAGAATCGTGCCCTATGGCGCTCTGTTCTCTCTGCCTACCCCGCAAGGGATTTGGCGTGAAGTTATGTATGTATGTATGTAAGCAAAGAATCAGAATATATTCGGAATTCTTTTAACGACTATGTTCTGCCAAATCTTCGCATATACTTTATCGTGTAATAATATTTCCATGTTATTTTCAATGAATTAAAAGCGTTATAGCAAACCTATAACGTTTTGAGGTTATAGGTTTGCTATAACGCTTTTAATTAAGCTTTTAATTAAGACTTCCAAAAACATTCACAGAAAGTATTAAATAAAGCACTGTTAAAGTCATTATACATTTTAATATCTATAAGGAATTGACATTTTTGAAAGAGATGTTTAAGAGGATACCTCTATTCTCAAATATACTGTATGTCTACTTTGACAATCTTTTTTTACAAAAACCTTTATGGAACGGTAATAAAGGTTTTTGTTAAAAAAAATATATTATAAAAGAAATAGAAAGACGAAATAGGTATTATAAAGATTTATAATAAATTGATATTTTGAGTGAATGTATTCAGTACATAACTTTAGTATGATATTAGGCCATTATAAAATGACATCTAAATATGAAGTTATTTATATATGAAGGTAGATTAATATAGCGCAATATTTATAAAAGGTATTTTCATTACGTACTAATACTATTTTATAGTAACCTAAGATATAATTAGAAAATAATATGTAATTAAAACGCAATCATGGTATGTTTTTTAATGGTATAGGAGGGCAAACGAGCAAGTGGGTCACCTGTTGGTAAGTAAGTTCTCGCCGCCCATGAACACCGTGGTGCGTTGCCGTCTGTTGAGGGAGTAGGAGGGAAAAGGAGGTCGGGCCTCCGGATACCTCTCTCACCGAACGAAACGCGGTACGAGCCACTTCACGTCGATATTCCGAGAGGTCGTGGTATTTCACCGGTCGAGCCGATACATGCAGCGAACTGCACTAAAATTTAAATTGTTAAAATATTGTTAAATCAAGTAATAATTATTATGTTGTATTAATGTTAAATAGTATTAAATCAAAAATAATAATCATTTTTTGATTTATCACACTGTGTTATATGTATTTATAATTGCACACTTGCAAAAAAATTTCATGATGGTTTTTTAAGTATAGATTTTTAATTATGATTAACTAGTAGGTATAATAGCTTTGTAAGCGATGTACAAAATAAAATTAATAACCGTGTGCTAAAATTTGTATATTTAAAAAAAAAGGAAACGTAATATACTCCCCGCTAATAGTGAGACCACGCGTCGTGCAAAAGTTGTTGAAGCTCAACTTTGTTTGTCAGCCCCAGTGTGTTTATTGCCTTCCTCTCTCATAAAATGTTATGAATGATACAGTTCAGGGATTAACCGTTTAGTAGCTTCGTTTGGTATCCATTATAACGTTTAGTTGGGTCTTTTTCAGACCTTTTTGTTAGGAATATATTTCAGCTTTTATTTATATGACAGCTATCCCGAAACACAAACTTTCATTCTAGCACTTATATATCTACATACATGGTACTTCTCGTGTATATTTATCTTTAAGTATCAGTAATTATGTTATTTTATAAATAGAATTTATTGTTGTTTTTAAAATTCACATTTCTGTTTGTCTATTTGAAAGTTACAAGAAATTGTTGGTTGGACAGGATGTGACTTGTAGTTTTGATAACTTCTCGCTGTTTATACACGAAGGTGAAGACAGTTGTTGTTATGACTCGACACGTCAAAGTTTTTTGATCTCTTTTAAATTATGAGGTAAAACCCATCGTTCGGAATTCAGTCAGTCATCTTTATTTATTATACTTAATTTCCGCAAGGATTTGCGAAAACATGTTTCGACGATATTCACGTGACTGAGACGATTGACTGTTGCATAGAGGTAGGTAGGTTGAGGTTCGATCCCGATACGAAAATAATCATTGTGCCATTAATACCATTTGTGGAAATTGTTACCAATTATTCTACGAATGGAAATATTTCGCTATGGCCAATAGAGTAAATTAAAATACTATATTAAAAGATGTGAAAAATTACGTAAAAAATATACCAACCTTATAGAAATTTTGCAATAAAAACAACGCAAATAAATAAGTAAAATAGTATTAAATAATACATGTCTGTGAAATTCGTAGAGTAAGGTGTGCAAAAATATAAGGTAGTCTCTCGTTATTTCTACGTAGGAAGCTATCGGCACAGTCCAAGAAAATCGATTTCGGCTCCCCCCATAGTTTGCATGGGCACCGTGTCCGGCCGACCAATGACATTGGGGGTGAAAATCTACAGTTTGTTAAATACAAATCTTTAACATTCGCCGCGTACGTAGCAAAATTTATTTGTCTATTATATATACATTAATATAATAAAGAGTTACTACAATTATTAATAGTTAATATTTTCGAAAAATTGAAGAATCTAACTCGTCTTAAAAATCGCGCGCCCAACACAGGCTCCGATGAAAAATATTCATTGCCCTGCATTCTGTTTAGACCATAGCAGAATGTAATATTTATTTTATTTGATATTTTGCATTATATAATGTTATTGAGATTCCGTGTTTTATTTGGTTACTAGACTTGTACTTATCGTACGAAACTGTCCTGATTTGTATAAATATACTCATATCAATAATTAAATATATCAAGAAGCTATAAGTATAAGTAAATCCTACGTTAACAGTTTAAATCGCAATGTCTGTTAGTCGAAATTATTTTTTTGAAATACTTCTCTAAAAATAGAAAATTCTATTTTTACTAAGTATATTTTATTTTAAAGCGTTGTTTTACTTAAGTGGATAACTTATGTACAACAACGCTTTAAAATTTCCCAGCAGATTCCCAATATCACGAATATTTATATACAGTTTGAAAATTTAAACGCGATAATTATGAATGTGTCCAAACTTTGTTGGTATAAATATCTTAATATCTACAGTTAATAATCGGATTCAATATAATATTTACACAGGTAAATATATTGTTTTCTAATAATAAGGATAATAATATATATTAGGTGATTTGTTATTACTTTATCTTTGAATATAGTACAAGGACATATACATATAGTATAAGGATAATAATAATGCGACTATATGCAAAATTATATTCTAAATGAATGTAACTCTTTTTAAAAGATAACATTCACATACGAAAAGAATTATTTTTTTCTTGGATAATTTTTTACCTTAAACATGATAAAAGGAAATTTAAAATTTAGAGAATTTCGTCGCAAGGCTCTGTCCGCCCGCATTGTAAGGGTGGGTGCCTATCGCTGTCCTACTCGGACGCAGCTTCACCGGACATTTCGACCGGGCATTTCAATTTTGAGAAAGAGTAGGACCAGCCCCGTCCCCCGCCCGCCGCGGCCACCCCGGCATCGCGTGTCTCGCTCGCTCCAAGGTCTCACAAAAGGACGAAGGAGCGATAACTTCATCACCGTGTGACGGTCTCGCTCGCACGTACGCTACGGTGGGGGACGACGTTGCGAATTGTTATTGAAGTCATGCCCCCGAAGGCGACTTCGGGAAGGCTGTCAGTTGCTAGTAAACGTTCGCAGCGTCCGTACCCAGAGACCTGCAACGTCTTCGCGCCACACCGCTACCTCTTTATCAACTAAAACATCGCGTTCTCAAACAAGTGCCAACTATTTTATTATTTTCGCGGCAGTTATATTTTTTTTGTTTATCAAAGACAATTCAAACTTGATTATCTTAAACAAGTATCCGTGAAACATAGTTTGACATTTGATTTATTATAAAAACTTTTTGCCAAAGTGACTCGTTGTGTGAGAGACTCAGTGGGTAGTAAGTTTTGTTTGTGGACTAAAGGCGTGAATATACTGGAGCGCAATTGTTCATCACTTGGCAGTGTTTACAGTCGCGCACGTGGCCTCACCTTACGCCGGCGCGCCGCGATAATGCCGCCAAAAAGTTTCTTTGAAAACATCGCCGTGGAGTAAGACACTTCGGTCTTGATTGGGCGTCTCGGTTGATATGTATTTAACCTGTAGCGTCTGATTACGTTCAGACTACATGATCATCGATACAAGAAGTGCCGTTTTTTTATTTTTTTTTCGTTGGAGGAGACGGTGTCCGCCGTGGGATTGATGATTTAAATGGCTAACAGCAGTGGTATATCGTCGACTTTACCATCAAGAGATTATCATTGCAAGGTATGTGATCTCTATTTGGACACTGTTGATTCTTTAGAGGTACACTTACAGTATCATAAAGAAAACTTGTATGTGAAGTGGGGCACACAAAACTTACAAAATGACGCGGATAACAATAATGGTGCAAAAGTAAAGAATGAGGCTACGGTGTCGGCACCAGCTGACTCTAGTGACAATATGATTACCAAACCGAGTCCTGAATTTCAACAACGGGCTACACCCGAGTCTTCAGGCCAATTTCCACATCCAGCCACCCCTCAAAGTTACCACAGTGCTCCATCACCGTACCAGAACACAGATCAAACAAATTTTTCACCAGGAGCACAATTCGGTAATAATTACACTCATACTGGGTTTTCACAAAATCAACACGCTGAACAGATGAACTGGGATCAGAACCAGTACAGCCAGGAATATCATAAGTCAACAAGATTCCACCCGTACAATATGCAGGAAAGAGTTTCGCAGGTATCATCCTCCAGCCCACTTTTTGCACAGCCATTAAACCAACCGACACCATCACCATCACCCAACCAGTGTGATAAATGTGGATTTGTATGTGACTCTGCAGTACAACTTAACGAGCATTGCAATTCAGCGCACGCTGGTGCCAGCTCAGTTTCTACTCCAGTATCATTGCCTTTCCAGCAATATCCTGGAAAACAATACAATAATAGCGGCTATCAAAATCAGAATACTAAGTTAAAAGAAGAACATGAAGAGTCTTCGGACATTTTGGACTTGGATTCGCAGAAAGTGGTATATCAAGGTAACGAAGGTGATCAACCACCACCTACGCCATACGAAGATGCTCCTCCCCAGGGCCGTGAAGTAAATACTAGGACGGTTCCTATGATGCCATGGGAAACACAAAAATTGTATAGCAATTCTCAATTAAACGGCGATGTTTCCCTTTTCAAGGATCAAAAAATTTTTTCCGAACAGAAATCATATCCTTCCGATGCTAAAGTTTTTCACCCTGAACAAAAGTTTGCCTACACTCAAGATAAATTCTTAGGGGTACATCACGATCAAAAATCTTTTATGCACGTCGAGCAAAAGTTATACCAAGGTGTACAAATGCCACCACTAACCGATTATTCGGGACCAGTGGCTTCATCGAATCCGGATATGAAGCCTCCCTACCGACCTTATGACTCCTCCGCGGCTTCACAAATTACAAGCACACAACCTGCTAATCCTACGTCTTCAACACTTCCTACAATTGGTGGCAAAGGTGCTAATTGGAAATCTAACGAAGCAAGAAGACCAAAGACATATAATTGCACTGCTTGCAATAAATGGTTCACGAGCTCCGGTCATTTGAAGCGGCATTATAATACTACGCTACACAAGAATGCAGTGAGATCTTCTGGTCAGCCAGACCCGGCGACCTTACCTATATCCAATCATCATCACCCGAGCCGCGATATGCAAAGTCGTGCGCAACAACAATCCGTTGACTCTAATACACAGAGTCCTGTCCCGTCTGAAGATGGTCGCAACATCGACGAGGCCGCGCTGCAGTCGTCTTACGCATCGCAGAGTTTCGACCGGGTGCATCGGGTAGCTACCATGCAGTCCAAGTCACCATACACACATATTTCACAGGGTAATCTAGATAATAATTTCAGTAATAATCCCTTAGCTAATCATCCTTTACAGCATCAAGTGGGTTCGCACCCTCTCAACATAGGTAGTCAACCGCCGGGTATAGGGAATCCAAACGATAATCATCAGGGCTCGAAAGTAGTAGCAATATCAACAGCTGGGAATCCCCCAAACGGGGAAGCAGGTCCCTCTGTTTCCCAAAATCACCATATGAGGGGCCTGCTATCAGTGTCAACCAACAATATTTCAACACCTGTCATAACTCAGAGTACGCCGGCACTTACGGCGCACACACTCCCTCCGTTCAGTCATTTGGGTGTCAACCCGTACAATCCGAGGTCTACGGATCCTTTGGGGCCTTCGGTTCCGGACCCCACGCACACCCCTTTATATTTGGGTCAGAATTTTCAGCAGACTATAGCACCGAATTACCCAAACGGGATGGCCCCCCACGTTATGGATATGGCTATCAACAATCTGCCTATAGCCAATCCGGCTACTTTTGGTGAACAAACAACCAAAATAGCCGAGGTTATGGAACAAGAAACGTCAAACGAGCCCGCCGGTGGTGCGCTACCGAGCTTCTCGCAGCTCCAAACACAGAGCTTCAGCGTTTATGTTTCTAACTATGTAACACAGCCTAACGTGGGGGGTTCAGTTCTTGCTGATGAGTCGACCGCTGGCTACATAATTGTAGACCCAGTCCACTCTCCATTGCAGTATGGCAATACTGACTTAGGTACCCAAAGTATAGACTATGGATATCCGTTTTCTCCTAAGAAGGTTAAGGATAATATCATTGGCTATGTCGTTGAACAAAATAAACTTTATCCGTACGGTTATGCAGTTGAAGGTAAGACGATGAAACATAATGAGAATATGTTACGAAGTGATTCCAGTGAACTTAAGATATTGAAAATGGAGGACATAATGGACTATGCCAACAAAGAAAACTATGGTAGTCAGATGAAGTCACCGGCTAGTCCTGAGAGCGCTAAAGCTGAAAGCGACAGCAACAGTTCGCATGCGGTGTCATCCACGGTATCTAGCATGCCCCTGGCTGAAAATAACCAGATAACAAATGCCACATCACCAACGGTCCACAAATGCTATGAATGTGATAAATTGTTCAACAAAGGTTGTTACCTCACGCAGCACAATAAAACCTTACACTCTGGTGATAAACCTTTTAAATGCACAAGATGTGGCAAACGTTTTCCAGATGACACTTCATACGAATGGCACTGTGTTAAACATTCGGACAATAAGCCGTTCAAATGTAGCGAGTGCCCTAAGTCGTTCAATCACAAGTCAGACCTGCGACGTCATATGTGTCTGCATTCTGACTGTATGCCTTACAGTTGCGATCATTGCGGTAAGGGATTCATACGAAAAGATCACATGGTTAAGCATTGCGGAACCCACAAACGGAAACCTCGCTCCACCACATCACCGACGTCGTTATCACTAGTAACATCTTCGACAGTTTCACCGCCTTCCACGAGCTCTCGTGGCTCTCGTGCATTCAATATCTCATATAACTGAAATCTCGTACTAAATATTGCAATTACCTACTTCCCAAAACATTAATCTAAGTTACGCTGATATTTCAACTCTAGTTAACGATCCTTGTTGCGATATCTTTCTAAAGCCCGTATAACACTGTTGTAGGTGGTAGGGCCGCGTTTAGTTAAAAGTTTTTATTTTCATTGTTCATTCAACTTAACCTTGCATTCGGCCAGCACAAGGTGACTTTACATGCCTGACTGTCTGGGCAGCTAATAACACAACACATATAATTTTAATAGACTTTAGAATAAATTTACGATACTTATCATTTTAAATTGTACCATATCATTTTTACATATATATATAGAGACGCGGAAATATTAGTTATTAGAATTAATTAGGTAAAAGCGTCGCTATTTGTTTGAGAAAATACACTTTGTGTAAAACATATCCTTACGTTAATGTATTTAAGATCTAGGATCCCTAAAATTTAGTTAAAATTATATGTTTACTTATCATTGTTAAAACTGAACGGGGATGGATTAAAAAGTTGGTAAAACTATTTAGAGTAATTCCTTTTTTTGTTGTAAATATTCGGGTCTCGAAAAATGAATTAATTTTGAAGTTATACAAGAAAATCCTATAACGGATATGAAGTGTCATTGATTAAATTAAACAATGGGTACAAATTGTAAGTCAAACGGAATAGATGAAAATGTACCTATCCAAAATGTAGGACGTACGTACGTACGGTGTACGGTAGTACGGTGTCAACGTTTGTGAGGACTGTAGTTTGATGGGTGGTTGTTTAAGAGATAAGCGGCAGCGGGGCGTATTAATCGCTGTTGCTCCGCCTGCGATGCTGTACAGCATTAACGTTATTTAAAGTTTTGTTCTAGGTGTAATATTGACTTTTTTTCTATTAATAAATATTATTACACTTATTAATAATTTTCAAGGTGCTTCCGTTTTTAATTTGTCTGTTGACATTTGTTTTGATGTTGTATTCAAATCGCATTATTTGTTTATAAATACCTTTTTTTTTCTTGAAAAAAAGAAAGGTATAATAAATTAATTAGTTTTTATGAATAATTTAGTTACCACTATGTTAATTGATTATAATTTTAGTTTATATACATTCCTATTTCTTTAGTGGTAGGAAAGTTAGTCTTCCTAAAAAAAAGTGGCCAAATCAATTCCGCCAATAATAATTTGTTACGAAACGAGTTTAGTTTTTTAATGGACTTATAGCCTAATATTAATGAAATTCTGTAGCAATAATTTTTAAAATAATTGAAAAAAAAGTAATATTAATGTAAATGTTTTTTGTATAGTAATTAAAAACTAACTGTCATGTTTATTATTGGTTTATCCGATGGACGAGTCATAAAAAGTTATCGTGATTATTTTGTATATATTATAATACGAATATATAAATGTGGAACAATATGAAATAATATTACACTTGACATATCAAGGCCAGGACGTGCGTCTACGGGCGTGTCAAAATATTTAATACAATCGCGTAATTCTGAGAAAAACGCTCTCAGCTCGTGACTTGAACCCGATATCGTATTCAATATATCACTGCTGTTAATATAACATACAACTATTTAACTTGTAATATATATGTTGGCATGCCTTTTGACTGCGTACATATCATAGGTCTAAATACAAAAAACTTAAGACTATGTTCAATTGGAAGAAAAAAAAGCTAATGTGCAATATGAACATTTTAACGATTTTTTTTTCAATTTTTGATAATGTTTGTATTTGAATGTTGATTATACATATATAATATATGTCTCAGAAATATTTTTATACACAAAAATAGTTACATATGAAAACAACTATTATCTACCTCAGCGCATATAAAGTTATTAATAATAATAATAAAATGAACTTTATATTTCATATAAGCAATAATTAATTAAATGTATTCGAACAGACATGGCCTACCTCGATAAAGTGAAATAAAAAAAAAATATATATATACAGTTTTAAATGAACATTATAATATTATTTTACATCATATCAATAAACAGTTATGTTTTTGTTCGCGTTATAATGCCATATAAATAAATAACGCGAAACGATCATAAACTGCGTAGCAATATTTACAATTATTACGGATAAATTGATAAAACATATACATTACAAATACATACGAGCTATTTGTGGAGAAAATAAAATTAAATGTTAAATTGTTAATAAATATTGTATAAGTTATATATTATATATACATTTATATAAACAGTACTTATGTCTATAATATAGCAATAATATGTGTCACAATATTTGAAACTTAACTACCTCATGTAACGAGTAATAGTTGATAGGTGTTTTTTGTGAAAACTCCGCAGCGCGGGAGCGAGTGCAGGCTGGTACAAATTTTAAATTTTCATCTTTTTTCCGAAATACCTCCATTTGCCTTCCATATTTAATGTTAAGAGAGATGACATAAAAATAAGATATATTATACTTGTTAATTATATATGGAAAATATTTTACAAGTGAAGCGAGCACTCTCTGATCACGTTCTGTAAGGTTTTACACCGAACTACAAAAAAAAAAAACCTCTACATATATATATAAATACATATATATTACTGTATATTTACATATTAGGAACATATATTTGTGTCTCCACCTCCTCATATTGTTTTAAAGCATTAATTTGTATAACAATCAGGACATTTTGTAAATATTATATTATAATTATGATAATTAAAGACGATAAAATTTTGCTATCATCAATTTTATCGTAAATAATATAAATAGATGGACTTATTTTGAAATAACTTTCGAAAGTTAGTAGAAATGTTTCACATGTTTTTGAACAATGTAATTTTAAGGACGATTTTTGATGTAAGTCTCTTGTGATGATTATATTTGTGTATAATGTATTAATTAATTAATTAACCGATGAGTTACCATAAAAGTTTTTCTGTTATTATTTGAATCGAGTAAAAGTGGAAGAATTGAATGCAAATATAAATACGTTGTTTTCTTTATATTTAAGCTGCTCCCACGTCCGATCGAGTTGGGTTTTTTTTTTATTTTATTTTTTCACTTTTATATATATATATATGCAAATATATATATATATTCCTTATATATCTGCAACGGCAGAGAAACTGCATGTTTATGTTTTTTTTTTAAATATCATTGACATTTGTTAGCGTAGCGAGAAAATTTAACTTAACTAGACGACGTTCAGGTGGATGAGATATTTTAAAAGTTGGATTGATTGAAATATTTTCCAAATTAAAATCTCGATAATAATTTTAACTATCAGTTTTCCACGCAACGTTGTCTAATACTATAGTGTATAAGTATTATTATTAAATAGTAATTATATTTAGTATAAGGCGACAGATCTGGTACAGCTGCTACCAGAGCTCAGCGATGGTTCGTTCATGATTGTATATAAATATTCAGATTTTTTATTTATCCCAAAACATACTATATATTCGAAAGATATAAAAAAGGCATTTTCGATTACATTTCATTCGATATATTCAATATGTTTTATTAAAATACTGCAATACAATATACTAAACATGAACGAGTCGCAGTTGCGAAATTTTTCAAATGTACTGTATACACAGCCAAGCGACTGAATATTATTATGTATAATTTTCTAACATTTGCTACTCCACAGTTTTGTTGCTTTTGGGAACATTGGAAACTATAAGGCACGTAACAAATGTTAATAAAAAAATGGTAAGAATTTTACTCAACTACCCTATTTGTTGATGTCGCCATAGCAGCAGTATTGTTTCAGATCTGTGACTTAATAATATAAATTTAATGTGAAATATATTGTTGTTTTATTTATAACACTAAAGCACCGATTTTTTTTTTGCTGAGCGCTTTATTTTTATCTAGCATTTATATACATATAATAATTTTCTTTCTCCATACAGCAAAGGAACAGACAGGACAATTCTATGGCTTATCATTTAACAGATCTTTTTATAAATATTATAGGTTGATCAGATATTCGTGTCTGAGCGATTTCAAAAAGGTTTTGAAAGCAATAGTTGAGATCAGTCAGTAACTTACAGTTTTTGTCTTATCAATATAAAATTATTTATTTCTTTTGGGATAAGACGTGAGAATCATAGTTTTTACATTAAAACAGTCTTTAAACTAGCAATAAATATATCTGAACCTTAGTCCGGTCTTAGATAAAACCATTACATAAATAAACGATCTCCAAGTAATAGGTTAGTAACATAACATAACTTCACGCCATTGTTACCCGAAGGTGTAGGCAGCGGCGGTTAAGCCTCGTCTCGCCGTTATGTTTACGTCCCAGATGGAATAGGTGACGAACCTATTACCATACCGGGCACAAAGTTTTCAATCATCGATTTTTATCACACTTAATTTCCGAAAACAATTTGGAAAAGTCATTGGTGTCAGCCAGTGTCATGATTCGAACCCCGACCTCTGGATAAGAATCCGTGTGCTCGACTACTGGACCACCGACACTTTTGGTTAGTAATTAAACTTAAATCAGGCAATCACAGATTACAAGTACGAAAAGATCTTAGCCTACCGGCCATTAGTCAAATTCTTACGAGTTAGTAGAGACTTCGTTATTTAAACTCATTGCTGTGACCTCTAAACCTCTGACCCTAAATAAACAATTGAACTTCTTTACAGCGTAAAAAAAAAGAAAAAAAAAAATAATCCATCTAAAATAATTAGTATATAATATGAAATTAATTTGTATTTATATACCATCTCATAGAAACTATCCACTATCTATCTCATCACAACAAAACTTTTGTTTGAACTTGAATATAAATAAATACCATAGCATAAAACGAAGTCGCCCTCCGCTATCTGTCCCCTAATATGCTTAGATCTTTGAAACTACGCAACGAATTTCGAGGTAGTTTTTTTTTTTAATAGATAGATAGTTTCACCGAGTCATCTAATGAATTTGAAAACGATAGATTTCTGTTAAACTAATCAAATTAAAATAGAGGTAATTTTAATTTTATTTCAATAATTTTACCAAAATCGTACAGAAATAAATGGACATCGATGATAAAAAAATAAATAAATTATAATTTAAATTACGATTCTCGTAATTCTTCATATTAAATAAGAAACATTTATATTTATCATACTAGAGCCCGAATACTGAACCGCCACTCAAATATATAAGCGCTACTTAAGCGTTTAAGTAACTGTCACATTAGACAGAATGCATGAAATTTGAGCCAGTAAGTAAGCACTTTATTGATTTTCAGATTTGAGTGGCGGTTCAGTATTCGAACGTAGATCTCGATATTTGATGTAGGACTTCTTCAAATAAATTTTTATAGGCTTCGATGAGCTGTGAAGCTGAGCGGAGTCTGCACTGAGGAATACGTTAGTATACAATACAGGCAAGTATACATAAATAAGTATATTATGTAAGTATCTGAAAAATGTGTACAAATATACAAAATTGTTAGCAGTTTTTTGTGTCTTTTTAGACAACAATAAGTTTTTTTCCACCAATTAAAATTAGTCATTCGAAAGATGGCAGACATGGGCAGTTATATTAATTACCAGTATTAAATAGCGATCAGTTTGCAATAAAGAGTTCGAATCTATGTTAGTAGTGTATGCCAGGATTTATACTTTCTAAATAAAAACCTCATTACTAGGCTGTTCCGACGACTAAAATAATATCTTTACATATAAATAAAATTGGAGTGTCTGTTTGTGCTATTGAAATAACCGCTTTTTACTACAAGCATATGAATATATGATTTTTCAAATTATTGTTTGTCTTCCTGTTTGTTCCGGCTAATTTCCGAAATGGCAGGATCACGATATTTGACGAACGAGACCTTTTACTTGTTGGTAGCATAGGCAGGAGTAACTTAAGCTACTTTTATTTTGGACAAATATTTAATTGCTTAGGTATTTATTGCTTCTGAGGCAAAACAAAATTTACTAGGTTAGCCAATACTATTATAATCATGAATAATTTTAATGTAGTAGAGAATACTACATGAAAATACTGATACTCATTAGTAGAAAGCCAGTGAAAGATGCGTCTGAAATATATTAAACTTTACTAAGGTAATTACTTACATACGTAACTTCACGCCAAATCCATTGAGGGGTAGGCAAAGAGAACAGAGCCTCATAAGGCACGATTCTTACACACCTCGCTTCGTTGACTTTCATAACACATTTGAGGCTCCTAACATCCCATTTCAAAGGTGATTCTTTTTATTATATAAAATTATTAATATGATTATTATTTTATCATTAATATGATGTGGTATTTGCGTGAGTCTCTTTTAGTCTAACTTTCAAAAAGTCATTGTAATTTAGGTACTCGGATTCGAAGATGGGACTTTAGTCATAAAAGTATATATGCTAAAACGTACTACAGGTACTTGAATTCACAGACATATTGTATGTGAAAAATATAATTCTAGTCCACATACACGCGTCCTCATATTAGTTCGTACAAAAGATTTCAACGAGTTCACATGAAAACTAGATTTGATTTTACATTGATAAATATAGATTAACTTAGAATACTAAATACATAACGTAACTTCACGCCTTTTTCTACCGCAAGGTGTAGGCAGCGGCTGTTAAACCTTGACTCGCCGTTATGTTCACGTCCCAAATGGAATAGGTGGCGAACCTATTTGCCATAGAGTCTTCAGTAATCGATATTTTTCACATCAACTTACGAAAATAATATCGAAAAGTCATTCGTGTGATCGAATCCGTGACCTCTTGATTCAGAAGCGGGATGCTCGACCACAGGACCACCGAGACTTTGACATACGAGTTACATACAAAAATTCAAATCTATAATACACTTCACAATATTAGTATAGTGTGGAGGAAAATCAGTAAATAAAACTTCTAAACTCGTTTCAACTTACTTGATGTATTGATAAATATACATATGTATTAATTATTTTCATTATATGTCTGATGAAGTTTTTTTTTTTGCAAACGAGCAAGCGTGTCACCTGATAAACTAACTAACCTTGTCCATGGACATCTACAACACCGTTAGTATTACAATTGTGTTGTCGGTCTTTGAAACCGGAAAGGATTGGATCTCCTAGATACATTCCTCACATAATGCCGATATTCTGTGAGGTCGCGGTATTTCACCGGTCGAGCTGGCCCACTCATGCAAGGCTTGCAAGGCTTTACTACTGTTGAAATGTTAAAATCTATTTCAGCAAAAATGTCTTATATACCTACTAGCCGCAGTCGACATTGAATGAAATTATGGACAGAGATGGAGACTGCTATTAGCGCGTTTCGTGGAATTATTTGTATATATATATATATAAATACATATTTAAGTGTGAATAAATAAAAATGAATCACTTAGTGCGATACTAAGAGCAAAAATCGTGAATTCCTCGGCAAATGTATTTTTTTTATACAGTCTGAAGGTCAAGAAACTTTAATAGTCTCGGTGGTCCAGTGGTCGAGCACACGGCTTCTGAATCCAGAGATCGCGGCTTTGAATCCTAGCGCATACCAATGACTTTTCGAAATTAATTTCGAATAATCGATGGCTAAAAACTTTGTGCCCGGTATGGCAATAGGTTTGCCACCAATTCCATTTGGGACGTAAACATAACGATGAGTCGAGGCTTAACATCCACTGCCTACACCTTCGGGTAGAAAAAGGCGTGATTTTATAAGAACCTTTTATTAGATTTTTTTTAAACCTAGAGGTCCATTTATTTAAGTGGAACTCTATTAGAACAATGTGATATTCCGTTAGACACCGCGGCTGTTTTTTTATTAATACAACAATATTTGCACGTCAGACATATGAGTACTTTGACAAGTTTTCTCCCAGAAATGTGTGTGGTAGTAAGTTCAAAAATAAACTTAAGGAAAATATCAGTATAGTCATTAAGATTGTTTATTATTTCAACATTCGAATAATAGACCAGAGCAGGAATCGAATCCTTGAACCATCCTTTAACATTCCTCTTAGTTTAGTGTTAATTAATTCCCTACTTAATAAGGGCCTGGAGATCGAGCACCACGCTTCTGAAACAAGATTATCACGTATTAGTTTCGGAAGTTATATAAAAACATAAATATAAATAAATATGAATTATTGAAAAAAATGTGCCCGGTGGTGTATATTGTAATAGGTTCCGCCGCCATGGTACTTACGTTTGGGACAAAAAATTGGACGAGTCAATGCGAAATTTCCGCTGCCTACACTTTCCCGTTGAAAAAACCGAGAAGATAAAAAAGAGGAAAAACAAAAATGAAAATATTTTATCTGATAGGAAGGCAAACGAGCAGGCGTGTCAGCCGTTGGCAAGCAACAACCTGAACACAGATAGCGTTGCGTTACCGGCCCTTACAATGGATTATTTAAGCGAAACGCGGCATGAGCCACTTTACGTCAATATTCAGCGAAGTCGTGGCATTTCACCGGTCGAGTCGGCTCGCCCATTCATGGTAAAAAAAACTATTGCACTAATAATAAAGCATTCAATATCGCAACAACGCGCAAAAGATTCGTTCGTTTTTAGACGTATGGTTCCGTGCATAATTTGTATGAAAGGGAACGTGTGGTCAGTTCTGTGGCGCGATGACCTACACCGGTTTGTTTCGCTTTCGTATGAAGGTCACCACTGAATCAGAGCTTGGCTAGTGACGTGACGCGCTCGCGCTAACATTGTTGTCGATATAATTCACTTTGCCTTTCAATATTATGTCCAGCTTATGTTAATAATATTCATATGGCGACCGAGTGTTTACATATACACCCATGTACACAACATTTTTTTTATGGAATAGGAGGGCAAACGAGCAAACATGTCACCTGATGGTACGCAACCTGCGCCGCCCAAGGACAACAGCAACACATATAATGTTACCGTTACCGTTCCCGACCTTTAAGGGAGTAGGATAGGAAAGGATGGGGAAGGGCGGGGTGAGCCTCCGGGTACCTCTCTCACCGAACGGAACGCGGCATAAGCCAATTTACGTCGATCTTCTGAGAGGTCGTGGTATTTCACCGGTCGAACTGGCCCATACACGCAGTGAACTGCTTGGCTCTACCACTGTTATGTACAAAACATAGAAAAATCACAAAATCTTTCTGATGAAAGTTTGTCAATGCTTATAATTAGATAATTGGTACTTAACGATTGACAGTACTCAGTAGTTATTATTACCAACTTGATCAGTGGATATTACTTACCATGAAGTAGGCAATAAGTATTTTTAGATATATTGAAATGTTAATGAAATTAAATATAGAATAAGCGTGAACGGTTGTTGATAAATCAACGATACAAAAACGGCACATCACTAGTTGTCAATAATGCCCAGATTCCTTTCTGTAATAACAACATCACATATTCTTTGTAGCATCACGCGCCTTAATCCTGAAGATGAAAGCAGGAGCATACATGCCTCAACACGCTAATTTTTTTAGCATCCATGTAATCGATTCGATGGCATATGGAGCCCATGCCACTTATTTAGTACAATTTGATTAGTCAATATTTGTCATACATAACTACCAAAAAGTAACTGGTGTATGCGCTTCTTGAAACTCAAAAATTCGCAACTAGAAGTCTTACTGTAGAGAACGACATACTTGTGTAAAAACTATAACTGCCAACGAGTTGTTATATGATTTAACGAACTCATACTCATACCTACATAACTTCACGCCAAATCCCTTGCGAGGTAGGCAGATGGAGCAGAGCGCCATAAGGCATGATCCTTACACGCCTCACTCGCTTCAAAACACACCGAGTAACTTTTACGTGTATTTTTTTTTAATGTAGTCAATTGAAAAGAAATGGCAAAATATCGTTATCTGAATTTTCATGGAAATAAATATCTACTAAAAAGATACATAGTTAGTAGGGACGTCTGCATTGCCCATGGGCAGCTGCCCTCTTCTGTCTCCTAGGTATGGTACGCCCATGAAGCTTCCTGTCCAGGTCTTGGCAAAACATCACACCAGGACGGTATACGTTAAAATGTAGTGATTAGGTATCCTTAACCCTCACGTGGCTGTGATGACTGAGCTAAGATTCGGTGAGTTCATATCCCTTAATATATTTGACTGCTTACCATCAAGCTGGCTGTGTGCTTATTTGCCAGAATTACTCTAAGTTATACCATAGTTGGTGTATATTCTTTGAATCGATTTTTCGTTAAGAGAGTGTAATTTATTTGGAATTCAATTAGTTTCCGGCGTCATGGATAACATAAATAACGCACGTGGGCGGACGGAGGCTTTGATGCGGTTATACTGTATGTTTGAGTACAGCCTTAAGGGCAATCCCGAACGAACGATACCGGGTGTAAAAAATTGTATCGATTCATATCTATACTAATAATACACGGCTGCAGATCTTGTTCGTTTGTTTGTTTGAATGTGCTAATCTCACAAATCACACAGCGCCCTCCAGTTCCAAACTAAGCAACTAAATGCTTGTGCTATGGATACTAGATAACGGATACTAATACATATATACTTTTCTTTTGTAAATACATACTTATAATACATAGAAAAACACCCAGACGCCGCACAAATATTCATGTTTGTCACAACTATGATGTTAAGTATTAAATAGTACTATTAACTTCATAAAAATAATGAAACTATCTACTAAATTTCCTCTGCAATCTGTTAATTGTTAATAAATTTTAAAAGTTGATTTAAAAAGTTACTTATTACATCGGCAATCAGACAGTGAAAGGTCTGCAAAAATCTGCCCAGACGTTTTTGACATTAGGCAGAATAAACAGAGCTACTGAGAGATGAAACTATAAGAAAGGCTTTTATTATATACATGTAGACATCTAAAAATAGTACATCAAATAAATATACTATAGTAAACAGAGATTATTACAATATTAAAAAT
This sequence comes from Euproctis similis, assembly GCA_905147225.2. NCBI lineage: Eukaryota > Metazoa > Arthropoda > Insecta > Lepidoptera > Erebidae > Euproctis > Euproctis similis. The sequence continues at coordinate 11,122,058 of LR990107.1, forward strand.
TTTAATTTTATTTATTTCTATAATTTAATTATTATTTATTTATACCGTATTAATATTTATTAATTTCAAGCGCATTTAAAAAACTTGACGTCACTATTTATAAACACTAGTAGTAGCGGATTGTCCCGTTTATATGACAGCACTAGGACTTCTGCTTAGATGATCACCAGTTCCAAGTCCGCCTTAGGACATCCTATCTGTCGAAGGACCGATGGTAGATGGGGCAAGAAGGTCATGATGTGGAGACCGCGACTTGGTAAGCGTAGTGTAGGTCGCCCACCAGCCCGATGGTCAGACGACCTCAGAAGGGTCGCTGGAAAAGACTGGATGCGGAAGGCAGAGAATCGGATGTTGTGGCGCACATCGGGAGAGGCCTATGTCCAGCAGTGGACTGCAACAGGCTAATGATGATGATGATGACATCCCACCCTATCTCTATTGTTATGTTTACGTCCCAAATGGAGTAGGTGGCGGGAGTACATATTTCCATACACCGGGCACAAAATTGTCAGTCATTGATATTTATCACACATAACTTCCAAAAAGAAATGCGAGGAATGAGCCCGGAATAGATACCACTACCTCCGAATCAGAAGCAGGAGCTGTCAGAGCTTGACCACTGATCCACTGATTAGAACTAATACCGCCACCTATCCCATAGAATGAAAAATAAATTTTTCGACGCGTCCGTTAAACGCCGCTGCTAATACAGACATACATACATAACTCCACGCTAAATCCCTAGCAGGGTAGGTAGAGAGAACAGAGCCTCAGTCGCTTCTTTGACTTTCATAACTCTTGCACGCGAGTCGATTTTTATGGCTACTAACATTACCTTCCTCCAGAACTGCTTATACCTTCAGAAATATAAGAAATGGACATACGAGGATACATTATAAGATTTTAGGTTTATTAAACACCCGTAGACAGATTAAAATGTACAATCAACATTCATAATTTTCTTGGCCTCATCCCACTTTAAGTGGGGTCGGAACAATATGTCATTCTTTTTAGCTATCCATATTATCGAAAGTTTTGCCTGTGGTTTTACGATAGCCTGCCAGATGTCAACCCTCCTTGGGAATGTTTTCGTTATTGGGATAGGGGAGGGCCGTTATTATGAGAGGTTGTGGTATTTGACCGGTCGAGCCGGCCCACTCATACAGCGAACTGGGAAAATATACAATAGTGCGCAGTTTGCATTAAATTATAACGCTGATGTATCCGCAGCTTAATTCCAAGGTTACCAATGACAGTCGATGACTCTATAATAAAGTTCACTGAATTTTGTACGTGTGTATGTCCGAAGTGTTTTAAAATAATTAACGTTGTTACTTTGTAAAAATAATATATTTTATTGGCATTGATAATATCAGATATCAATTTTTATTGGTGTGGTAAGAAAACAAAAAAAATGAGGCGAATCATGAGGCGAATTACACGTTCGTATAACTTGGTCGCCTCATGGCGCATCGGTAAAAATGTCAGCAGCTTAACAGCGGTACACAGTTTCGATAGAATCGAGCAAACATCGTTTGTATGTTTGTACATATTTCCAAATAAAACAAATAGATGGATTTAAGTGAATTAAGTTAAAAAAAATAGGACATGCGTCCCGTGGTGGCCGTGTGTTGGAGGAACGGAAATACGTCTCACTGCCTACTTATTATATTTGGGAAGTACAGGAAAACATAACATAGAGGCATAACTACCGCTGCCTATACCCCTCGCTATCGAATTTTACCTTCAGCCTTTTTTTTTATGGGATAGGAGGGCAAACGAGCAGGCGTGTCACCTGATGGTAAGCAACTAACGCCGCCCATGGACACCAGCAGCACATATAGTGTTACTGTTGCGTTGCCGACCTTTAAGGGAAGGGGATAGGAAAGGATGGGGAAGGGGGTGGGCCTCCGGGTACCTCTCTCACCGAACGAAACGTGGCCACTTTACGTCGGTCTTCTGAGAGGTCGTGGTATTTCACCGGTCGAGCCGGCCCATTTATGCAGTAAACTGCTTGGCTCTACCACTGTTGTAAGCCTCTCATATGTTTGACGCTTTGTTGGAAAGTTTACAAACACTATTATGGAATGCCCATCTCAGCAGATTTTTTCCGTAAGAGAAGTATCTAGATAGATAACCTACTTCTAGGGAAAGACAGCCTTCTTCCCTCTCACCTCCTATCCCACTTTATATCCCATCACAAAGGCTAGTAACGCCACTGTAACCCTTTGTAACACTAGCTGTCTTGCAACCGGTCGACCCGCTATTTATCCGATAAAAAAAACTAATTGTTTTGTTAAGATATTGCAAAGTAACTGATGGAGGGCTCTCGCGGCTAAGGGGCTGGTTTATTCTTCGCATAGAGAATCAACATTGCCATTCAGCTGGGAAATGCGATCTGTCATCTGGCCACGATGCCAGTAGACTGAAATGCGAAGATATTTGATTTCAGCTAGTTTTTTTAATTGTATATATTGTAAATAATGTAATTTATCTATTTTTTCTTATTATTGTAACTGTGTATATTGTAAATAATGTAAATATCTTAGTCATGGATGTGTTATTATTTATTGATCTAGACTGAAAGGAAAATTGCAAGGAAAATCTTTGTATTGCATATTTTTTTTAATGAATATTATATGTCTTCATATGAATACGATTTAAGTGCAAATGACCGGTCGCACTTGAACATGTGAAGGTCAGTGACGCATCGCCACTGCCACCGTGGTGTTTGGCAATTATTGTACCTTGCATTAGACGAGAATGAATATAATTAATAATAATAATAATTATAACCCTTCCTAATTAAAACGCGGCCCAATCAACCGCACCATAATCAACATATAGTTCGAAAGGTAATTGATCAAGATAAAAATTATCAGTTCATTCTCCCGCCCTGTATCCCAATAGACACGATATGTCATCTTTATCTAATCTCTTCTATCACTGACTTTTGGTAGAGCCAAGCAGTTCCCTGCATGAATGGGCCGGCTCGACCGTTGAAATACCACGACCCCTCAGAAGATCGATGTAAAGTGGCTCATGCCGCGTTTCGTTCGGTTAGAGAGGTAACCGGAGGCCCACCCTCTTCCCCATCCTTTCCTATTCTACGCCCATAAAGGTCGATAACACAATTGTAACAATATACGAGTATGCGTTGCAGGTGTCCAAGGGCGGCACTGGTCACTTACCATCAGATGACACGCCTGCTCTTTTGCCCTCCTATCCCATAAGAAAACTCATCATCTGCTTGCTTATATTCTTTATATTCACATTCACTCCTATACAAACCATACATTTCTTTTTCGGGTTTCGTCTAGTGGTTTGACTCTCCTCATGACATTTCCATACCACGCAAAAAAAAATAACGGTTACTTTTACTCTTGCGTAGGAGTTTCAGGATATAACTGATATCTGCCAACTCTTAAGGTGAGTAGCGCTTCTTTAGCTAAATACTATCTCTAATATTGATTACATCCAGACTTTTAGGTACATTACGGGCAATGTCAAAGAAAATACTATTCTTACAAAAAACATAACAATTCATTGATTAAAACAACTTTTAGGATTATATCACGTTTATTTATTACTTATTTATATTTATTTCCCGACGTTTCGAACTCTTTACAGAGATCATTTTCACGAGTGATGAACAAAAAGATGGTAGTTGTTTTCATTGAAATAATAAATAATAAAATAGCTTTTGAACAACTACCATCCTTTTGTTCATCACTCGTGAAAATGATCTCGTCGGGAAATAAATATAAATAAGTAAGAAATAAACGCGATATAATCCTAAAAGTTGTTTTAATCAATGAGTGATATTCGCGAAAGTCTTAGAAATAAACATAACAATTCTACTTGCGCAGTTCACGACAGTTCCTCACAATGCGGGGGAAAATACCGCTGCCAGTGCCTAGCTGCGTACCATTCAGTAGCTAAAATGGATACTTAATTTCGGGTTACTTAAATAAGAGAGATCGGATATGTTGAAATGGGAAATGGCAAAGTAAAAGATTCAGGATATATACGCTGAAATAACTACATTTGATATATTATATTTATTGCGAATGAACGAATGGCCTGAGAGGCTGACCACGCTTCTGAATCAAAAGTGTCCGGTTCGAATTTCACTAGTTGAGATATTAAAACTGCGACCAAAAAGCATGAAGTTACAAATGGAAGAAAGAAACGAATTTGTTAGAATTGAATTAAGGCCGCGGTTTTAAAGTTTGTGGTGAACATAAAATAACTTCACCCCTTTTTCTACCCGAAGCTGCAGGCAGTGGCTGTTAAGCCTCGACTCGCGGTTATGTTTACATCCCAAATGGAATAGGTGGCGAACCTATTGTCATACCGGGCACGAAGTTTTATCACACATTACTTTTGTAATTAATTTCGAATAGTCATTGGTGAGTGCCAGGATTCGAACCTGCGATCTCTGGTTCAGAAGTAGTGTGCTCGACCACTGGATGACCGAGATTTAAAGTTTATGGTGAATATTTATTTATTTAATTTTTATTAACTTAGAAACAATAATGCTAATAGAATAGGTTCAGGTGTAATAGTTTTGTATGCCAAGTTGATCACAAAAGTATAGTATCCATGGCACAAGCATTTAGTTGCTTAGTTTGGAACGGGAGGGCGCTGTGTGATTTGTGTCCAAGATATTATTATTATTAAAGTGTCATCAAAATAAAAAAAATAATTTTATTTTCATACATCTCTACAGACACATAAATAGTCAATTAATACAAATACACTTATTAAGTACTAGCTGACCCGGCGAACTTTGTTCCGCATCAAAAGTAATAACTGCTGTCCCGCTATATTAATCCTGCAATATCTCTAGATCACTTCCACGAGAAAATGATCTCTGTAAAGTGTTCTAAACGTCGGGAAATAAATAGAATAAGTAATAAATAAACGCGATATAATCCTAAAAAGTTGTTTTAATGTTATGAATGTGATTCGTGGAAATCTAAGAAATAAATTTGAAAAAGAATGAATAGATGATGCAAGATTGACTAAGCAGACAGTGCAAAGTGGATGGATGACCTTCCATGACTAAATAGAACGAGTTCTGTAGGATGGTGATGTTAGGAGCCTTAAAAAACGACGCGGATGTATGAAAGGAGTTACGAAAGTCAAAGAAGAGAGCGAGGCGTGTAAGAATCATGGATTAAGGCGCTTTATTCTCTCTGATGTTAAGAGCCTCAAAAACCGACGCGCGTGCATGAAAAGAGTTATGAAAGTCAACGAAGCGAGTGAGGTGTGTAAGAATCGTGCCCTATGGCGCTCTGTTCTCTCTGCCTACCCCGCAAGGGATTTGGCGTGAAGTTATCTATGTATGTATGTATGTATTCTCTCTGCCTAATGCGCAAGGGATTTGGCGTGAAGCTATGTATGTATCGTAGATGAGTGAAATTGTTTAATTTGTATGTATTTTTATGAAAAATCGAATAAATAAATATGTATTTTAATAATGTGGTTTTAGAAAAAATCTATAAATACAAAAAATAGGAATGGACTACTTTTAAATTGTAGGGGGATGACAAATAGATATTGTCCGATTCTCAGACCTATCCGATATGCTTACAAAATTACACGATAATCCGCCAAGCCACTTCGGAAGAGTTCAATAACGAACACTGTAACACGCCAGTTTTATATATGTAGCATAACATAACTTCACGCCTTTTTCTACCCGAAGGATTTATTATTAAAATAGAATTATGCAGCAGCTGCACAAGAAACGCTTAAAAATACCGCGACACAGACAGCATTACTTACAATGCATGCATGCTTTTCCGTTTTTTTTTTTAATTTAATTTTTTTTTTATTTACATACAAACTTTTCGCAACAAAAAAAAGTGGTAAAAAGAAACGATCCGTACGTAAAGCCCTTCCTCATTTAAATTGGTAATATATAAATTTGTCCTTGCCGATGACCAGATAACAACATCGGTCAAATAATACCTACGTAAATAAAAATGATTTGATTCGGTGTAAAAAAAAAAACAAGAAAAAAAAAGTGAATTGCGTTTGTTTGTGGTGATTGGCCGAGCCAAGTTCCAAGGAGCCTGCAAGGGGAAGCGGTCCTTGACCTATATCTGAGCATCGCTTGCACATCTTACGCACTCATTTCCACATTTAATAAGTATTCAATACTAGTATTTGTTATTGGTGTTTGTCTGCGTTTTATAAACAAAAAAATTACAAAGTTTATTTTCATATTCAATCTGTGAAAACGCGTGAGATACTAAAATAGTTTGAACATAAAACTGCTGTACAATGTAACAATTGCTGTATCTCGTATAGTGGTCCCGGAAGTCTGGAGTTCGCATTTCGCTTCTGAATCCAGAACTAGTGAAATGGACTTGTCGTATTATTATATATATTATTGACAAGCAAGATAAATTGTAGTAATCAAAAATAATTAACATAACATAACTTAAACAGTGATAATCGTCCCAAATGGACTAGTTGTCGGAACCTATTGCCATACACCGGGCCAAAAAATTGTCAGACATCGATATTTATCACATGAAAAATGGTTGGTGTGAGCCCCGAATCGATCCCGCGACTTCTGAATCAGAAGCAGGGAGTTTTACCACTGGACTATCGAGACTGTTATTAAGTAATATATTTAAACGCCACATTTGGTGGACATTACTCCAATTGTGGTTTATCAAGAAGTATCACATAAAAGTAGACAGCAATACAGACAGATTGCAACACAATTAATATATAGCTTGAAATCGAAGGAAAAATAAATCACTGATATAAAAATATAGTTTTCCTAGTTGTAGTGACACGAAAAATATTTTGCATACGTTAAGCGATATATAAAAAAGAATATTTATCAAGAACATTAGATATAAAACATAACTTCACGCCTTTTTCTACGCGAAAGTGTAGGAGCGGCTGTCAAGCCTCGTCTCGCTGTTATGTTTACTTCTCAAATGGAATAGGTAGCGAACCTATTGCCATACCGGGCACGAAGTTTTCAGTCATTGATATTTATCACACATAACTTTCGAAAAGTCATTTGTGTGAGCCAGGATTCGAACCCGCGACCTTTCGATTCAGAAGCGGTGTGCTTGACCACTGGATCACCGAGAGCTCAAATTAGGTACTATTAAAAACTTCAAATAAACAAAGAGATAAAAAGGTAACCAACAAAATAAATAAATACCTAAATAATATAAATGTAATATATATAATATATATGTTAGGAGTCAACGCCTTGAAAACATCAACAACGTAACTCATTAAAACATTGTCGATGATAATGATAATGATGATCATGGGTCTGATGATGATGATATGAAATTAATAAAATCATCACAAAAATCTATATTAAATATATTTAAGCTCTAGAATCAGATTAATCTATCTATACATATAAATAAAATTATAAAGTGTATATTTGTAATATTGAAATATTTGCTTTTTATTACATTCTTAAGTATATACCTATATAATGTTCTACAATTTTTGTCGGTTTGTCTGTCTGTTTGTTTGTTCCGGCTAATCTCTGAGATGGTCGTAGCGATTATTGACGGGATTTTTAATGGCACATAGCTGGTGTAATAAGGAGTGAGGAGGAGGCTACTTTTTAGTTAAAAATATTTTATTTATTGCTTCTGAGAATTATTAGAACAACGTAGTTTGCTGCAAGAAAGGTCCAGTTACAGCGGCGAAAAGAATAGCCTCGTAGAATATCTACGTAAAGTGGCTCATGCCATATTTCGTAGGATGAGAGAAGTACATCTTTGTTTGATAAACTGTCTCAAATATTTGTTTCACTAGATTAATTACTCATATAAGACTATGTAAATAACATCCAACGCACAAATTCGTCCAAATACGAAACTCCACTAACCACCATATATATGATTACCAATTGAAAAACTTATATTTAATAACTACTTGAGATTCTATTAAGAGGATAAGTTTGCTCCGGTGAAGAGTTTAGCTCAAGTCATTGGGCTTTTCTTAACCAGTGACTTAAAAAGTGACTTATTTATACTAATTGTTTCCCGAAATTCGTAAAGTAACAAACATTTTTGTTCCCATTTTCAAGTCTTAATCGTATATTAGTGCACTCCGTTTTGGACTTCAGAACTTTCGTATTGGAATTTGGGCAATTTTTTTTGGGAAATATTTCTGCAACTTAGATTATAAATAAGATCGATGACTGACAGACTTGTGTCCTGTTCGTTAACAGTTTCCGCTACCCACTACACTGGCAACTAGCACCAAAAATAATTCGCCGTGTCGAGGCATGATAGCCGCTGCCTGCATCTTCGGGTATTAAGAGTGCAAGGTTGCAAAAAGTTGTTAGGTAAATTAAAGTTCGAGAAAATTCTTCAAAGAGTTTCAAAGGAACGAAAAACCACATAGAAATCCCTCCCAATAGATGATCTATTCATCTGATCAGTAGCTTGAACCCTGCTGTTAAACGTGCAGCCTTATTTAGGAAACCAGAAAAATCGTTTGATAAAATTGCTCAGACAGACCTAGCCCAATGTTCACATAACAATTTGCAAAATGATAAACGTGACGATGCACTCAGATACTATATAATTAGATATCAAAAGGGGTATGTACATATGCATTATAACACAGCAATTAACGTCACTGTCCTTGAATAACAGACGACCTTAGAACAAAGTTATGCTAAGGCTATAATATAGAGCTAAATTGGAGCTTGGTGAAAAAACTGGTTGGATTGGTCCAGAGTGACGTCAGCGAGACGAAGCGTGGCTACTTCCGACGAAAGGACATTATAGAAAACGACAGCAAAACTAACTGTTGATACTCCACATAATGGGCACAAGGTTGGTATCCGTCTGGTTTCTAATAGGTTAAACGCCTCTAACACTAGAATACCAAGACTTAAGACAGTTCTTTTAGCTCATATACGATTAGAGATTAATTGTTTTTGAATGAAATGATAAGGCAATTTTCAGATTCATATAAACATTTTAATGCTATTTTTAACTATACAAACTAAATCGATGACTGCACTGATTAAAATATAATAGTCGTCCATACCTATACTTATATTATAAATCATCAGAGGTTGTTTCTTTGTGTGAACGAGTTTATCTTTGGAAGCAATATTAAGATTTGTATATTTATATCACCATACCACTAAGCAAGGATGCGAGCAGTAATAATAAATAGATATCTCTTAGTTTTTTTGTCTGTATAATTATGCTTTCACGTAAAACTTGCAGAATCGATCATCTTAAGATTCCTTGATGGATATACCTTCACACTTTTTAATTTTACGAGTGTGTCTGAGAGTGAAGAAAACACTAAAAAACGTGAATATGCGCACGGTGGCACGCGTACGATAGAATGTCAATCATCTGGCACATGGCGGAGAGGATTCAAAACAATTTTTCTAACCAACAGAAAAGTTTTTATTCGGATTCCATTTATAGTTCAAAAAAGTTCGTATATATTTAAAAATACATTTAACCTATTTGAATTTTAGAAGCAGAAAACTACTACTATCTACTTTTTTTTTACCACCAACGAGGTAAAAACGTGTTCTTATTTTAAAAATATGTAAGCCAATAACCGCGATACGGTCTGAATTAGCTTATTGCCTTATTAAATTTATATACATGTCCGGTATATCAAAGAATCACGTGTAGATTTTATCCTTGGGAATAAATATAAATAATGTTATTTCTTAACACAAACAGATATTTATTGGATGATTAGTGATAAGTATTCGATAATTTCCGGCAACGTGTGGTCAAGAAAGTGCGTTAAGACGTTTCTTAGGATTGTCAATAGGATGACCATAATATTTTTTTCTAAATACGGACATTTACTCTTTTAACGAACTCATTTCTTTCAAAAGACTATATGTTTTTATATTTCTATTTTATTTGCGTCTAATGTTAATTTATGTAAGTCTACTTACATGTAGGAAGATAGCAGATGGGCATGTAATGAGAAGGGATAATACACATGTTGTGAGAAGAATTATAAACCTGAATGTGGAAGGCAGTAAGAGAAGAGGAAGAACTAGATGATATGGATGAATTGTGTGAAAGGCGACATGGATAAGAAAGGCGTTAAGTTGCATGAAGTAGATGATGGGGAAGTGTGTAAAAGAGAAAGCAGTTGTGACAACCGCAAATAATGAGAACAGAGCAGGAAAGCAGGAAAATTAAATGTAAAATGATAACACATAACCATTCAAATTTAACGAAGGATTTTACAATCAAAATATACAAAGGAGAAGGATGCATTAAATTGTCTTGTGTATACTGTTTTCCCAGTTACATTGCCAGCTAGGTCCGATTTTATTGTGTATACTGTTTTCCCAGTTACATTGCTAGGTCCGATTTTAAGCCATAATATTAATTCAAGCTCAAGATTCACCATAATTTATAAGTTTACTTGCACCAGCTTACTTAACTTTTTACCAATATTTAATTGGAATTATGAAAATAACAATGAATGATCAATAAGCGCAAATAAAAATGCAAAAGTCTATATACTTAATTAAAAATTTAAATATATATCATAAATCGTAATAGTAGTATCAAGACTTATCCTCGTTTAGTGATATTTGTGGTGACACTAGGTTCGCAGTATATTTCGCTTTGTTAAAAAGACAAGAAAAAAATCACCGTGTCGGTTACTCATAGGTCAACGTTGCGAGACCAGTGTAGTTTTTATACATTTTTTTAAATATATAATGTGTACATATTAAATATATATGTACAAGTTATATGCCGAATAAATCAGTGTTGTTTTATTTCATTCGTAAGTATTTTAGGTAATGCCTGGCTAATGAACTCATTTCCCAACGGCTTAGGTGTCAAGAGTTGCTAGAACAAAATACGTTTTTTTTTCTAAAAAAGACTGACCTACGAAGGTAGTTCTAAATATTGTTGTTTTTTTTTACATTATTAGTTGTTTTACTTCATTTATACTTGTTATAGATAATTTTCTTATAGATTATGTGTAGTTATTACGGTTTATGGTTTAAGACATTTATTTTCTCAAAAGATTTACAAATCACTTACAGAGAAAATACTAATATAGTGTGTAGGTTAGACGAAAAAAAAAAATGAAATAAAAATAATTAAATTTAATATATCTCGGAAAGTAATCGCAAAATTGTTATGTCAAAACCATCTGGATTTGGAATACATCTAGAGTATTCCAAATCCAGAAAATTCAATGAATATTATCCGACAATTTAGACTAAAATTATTAGGAACAAATAGCGTTTATATGACTCATAAATTAATTGACTACCCTGATTAGCTAGTGTCGGTTATGCCTCCATTTGATAGAATATTATTATAATGAATAACAGAATGGTACCCCAGAGAGGGGAAAAGGGACAAAGGGAGACCACCAAAACGCTGGGAAGAAGACTTCAAGACAACTGCTGGAAAAGAATGGATGAGAATTGTGAGGGACAGGTGAGAGTCTTTAAAGAAGGCCTATGTGGAAGCACAAGCTGGGAATAAATGTACCGAACCTTATAAATAAAACTGCTTAAGATACTAAATTTGTAAACTCAGCAATAAAGGCTTATTTTATTTTATTTACCGATCAAATGTTTCCGAAATTTTTTAACAGTATCAGAGCCAAGCAGTTCGCTCCATGAATGAGCCGGCTCGACCGGTGAAATACCCCGACCTCTCAGAAGATCGACGTAAAGTGGCGCGTTTCGTTCGGTGAGAGAGGTACCCGGTGGCCCACCCCGCTTCCCCATCCTTTCCCATCCTACTTCCTTATAGAAGAAAAAACAGCAGTGATGATAAAAATATAACAAATATATTTAAAATAAAAATAAAATGACTAAAGGGAATATAAATGCGTGGGTTAGAGACCAAACAAGAAAAAATACTGAGAAAAATAACAAAACACTATCATATTTGAATTTTTTTTTTAATATATTCGTGTCCAAAAGAGGTTTATCATTTTTAACATAAATTCTTCTTGTTAAAAATTAATGTTGCGTCGCTTATAGCAACTATAACACTTTATGTATCACGTTATGTATTGCAGGTGTATATAGGCGACGCAAGTCAACTTACCATCAGGTGACACGCCTGCTCGTTTGCCCTCTTATCCCATTAAAAAAAGCTTATTATAATATTCTTTATTTTATGGGATAGGGGGCAATCGAGTTAGTGGATTCCATGATGGTAAGCAACCAGCGCCGACCATAAAGACCTGTAACACGGATAGCGAGAAGGGGAAAGTAGGCCTCCTTATTCCTGTGTCACTTACGCGACATAAGCAACTTCAAGTCGATATTTTGAGAGTTTTTGGTATATTTATTTATTTGTTTCTAAGGCTTTCGCGAATTTCACTCATTAAAACAACTTTTCAGGATTGTATCGCGTTTATTTCTTACCCATTTATATTTACTTCCCGACGTTCTCGTTGTAAAGAGTTCGAAACGTCGGGAAGTAAATATAAATGGGTAAGAAATAAACGCGATACAATCCTGAAAAGTTGTTTTAATGAGTATATTTATTTCTTAGATTTTCGCGAATCACTCAATCTCTTTACTTTCTTTCTATTTATTTCCCAACGTTTCGAACTCTTTACAGAGATCATTTTCACGAGTAATGTATGTGTAATTCATTACCCGTGAAAATGATCTCTGTAAAGAGTTCGAAGCGTCGGCAAATAAATAGAAAATAAGTTGTAAATAAACGCGATATAATCCATAAAAAGTTGTTTTAATGTCAGGTTGTGGTATATCACCGGTAGAGCCGGCGGCCCATTCATTCAGCAAGTGTTTTATCAGAAAAACTAATACTAACACATAATCATCAGGCTATGGACTGTGGAGTATTGAATCGTTTAAGTTAATAGTGCTTAAGAAGCTATATCTTGTACGTCGAAACTGATAACATAATATAACTTCACGCCTTTTGTACCCGGAGGTGTAGGCAGCGGCTGTTAAGCCTCGTCGCGCCGCTATGTTTACGTCCCAAATAGAATAGGTGGCGAACCTAATGCCATACCGGGCACAAAGTCGATCGATATTTATCACACATATATATTTATCTTTCGGAAATAATTACGAAAAGTCATCGGTGTGAGCAAGGATTCGAAGCCGCGACTTCTGGATTCAGAAGCGGGGTGCTCGACCACTGGACCGCCGAGACCTTAAACTTAAATATTATTAAAAATGTTTTAATTAATTTTATATAATAATAACATGTGACTAATCTGTAATTATTATATTGCTCATTACACAAAAACATACATCGTATATTATAACCAATATCGATTCTTAGTATTTATAAATACCCGAATAAAACATGCAATTTGCATATTAAACTATTGTATACGGAGTGTTATTTTTTCTGAGTATCATTACATAGTATAAAACAAAGTCACTTTCCGCTGTCTGTCCCCTTATATGCCTATATCTTTAAAACAACGGATTTTGTTGCGGTTTTTTTAATAGTTAGAGGGTGTCAACGGGGTGGTTTTGATCTATAATTGACGGGCCTCGTAGCGCATTGGTAAAACTACCGGCTGCAGCAATGAGGTCGGGGGTTCGATTCCCACCCGAGCACAAATATTTGTGACAAACGTGAATATTTGTGTGGCGTCTGTGTGTTTTTCTATGTATTATAAGTATGTATTTACAAAAGAAAAAGTATATATGTATTAATATCCGTTATCTAGTATCCATAACACAAGCATTGGGTTGCTTAGCTTGGAACTAGAGGGCGCTGTGTGTATTGTGTCCAAGATATCATTATTTATTATTATATTATATTATGATGTGGTAAAGAAAATATGATAATTTTCGATATTTAGCACTTTAATTACAAACGCTGGCTGAACTCTAAGTGATAAATCAAAACAATGTTCTGCATTATTAAACACCTTCAGAAGGTCTACAAAAAAGTCCGCGAGGGCATATGTCTATCTCTTAGGGATAACCCACAATGACCATTTCTATTTTTTTATTTATACAGAAAATAATGGCTTATTTACGAAGCGATTTTTAACATTAGAGCTCGCCACACACCAATGACTTACGAGATTAATTAATTTCGAAAGTTATGTGTGATAAATATCGATGACTGAAAACTTTGTGCCCGGTAATGCAATAGGTTCGCCACCTATTCCATTTGGGACGTAGGTATAACCGCGAGTCGAGGCTTAACAGGCCTACACCTTCGGGTAAAATAAGCCGTGAACTTATGTTAGGTTAAATGAAAAAAAAAATAACAACAACAAAACGTAAGTTGTTTGTTGTAAACACTCTGTAAGTTGTTGTCTTGCCCAAAAGATAATACTTTATATTGCTAACTGCATAATTAAATGAGTTCACTAGTGTCCGAAGGTTTCGCCGGTGGTCCGCGGTCGTTTTGATCTATCACCTCTGTGTAACATTCAACATCATTTATAAATATATATATGTATGTTTATTTACAACTGCCATATTTATTAAATATATGTGGTATTTTAAATCATTACATAGTAAAAAACAAAGTCACTTTCCGCTGTCTGTCCCCTTATATCTTTAAAACTACGCAATGGATTTTGATGCGGTTTTTTTTAATAGTATGTGGGTGTCAACGAAGTGGTTTTAATCTATAATTCATATGTCATGTTGTAAATAAAAATTGATAAGCTCTAGCACTTTAATTGCAAACGCTGGCTGAACCCTAAGTGATAGATCAAAACAATGTTCTACATTATTTAACACCTTCAGAAGGTCTAGGAAGTGTGATAAATAAATTGTGCTTTTAATTTATGTTAATATGGCCCTTTCCAGCATGTAATTTAAACGAATATTTACGAAGATATTACAGTATTAACATAGCGGGACATAGTAGTTGCGTTGCGTGCCAAAACGCGCGCCGATAAATAGCACAAATTGCACTTTTTAATTTCAAAATTTTTCTCATCTATTACTTTTGATGCAGAACAAAGTTCGCCGGGTCAGCTAGTTATAATATAATTAAATGTTAATTAATTTGATTGAAAGAGAGTATGATACGCTTCAATAGTTCGGCCATGTAATCAAGTGAACACCTAGAAGTGGAAGGAATTGAATGTATCTTAGCGGAAGGTGAAAAGCCTTTAAAAACGAGTTATAAAAGTCGAAGAGGTGTTTAAGAATCGTGACTTATGGCGCTCTGATGTCTCGGTCTACACCTTACAAGGGTTTTAGCGTGAAGTTATGTATGTATCTATTGTTTTCGTATTTAGTTGATAATACTTATGATATGATAATGATTGTTGATAGATAGATCATAGGATAATATAGGTCCTAATTATTTAGCTAATCGAGGTCCATATACATTTAATCAAAGTAATTTGTATTTCATTTCATGTTAATTAATCGTGATAAGTTGAGGTAAAAAAAAATATTGTACTAATTTATTTCATATTATTTATGACTGGAACGATTTTCTTTTTAAAATTCAAATAATTTTCAGTTTTGAGCCCGTGTAGTGTGTGCCCAAAAAAATAGTGTTATATAGGTAAAGACGTAACGTAACCGTAGCTTCACGCCTATTTCTATCTAAAGGTAGGCAGCGGCTGTTAAAGCCTCGCCGAATTGTTATGTTACGTCTCAAATCAAATAGGTGGTGAACCTATCGGCATTACACCGGGCGCAAAGTTGTCAGTAATCGACATTTATCACACATAATACTGAGTCATTCGTCCGAGAGGTTTCGGAAAGATTATTGGTGTGGGATTCATTCTTTTCGGGAATTATGTAAGATCGGGAATCGAACCCACGTTGTCTGAATTAGAAGAGGTGGGCTCGGCCACCGGACCACCAAGTAAAAGTAAAAATTATTAAATTAAATATTGTCCATTTACTTTTAGAAGCAAAATGCTGCATACTGCAATTTTTATTTATTGAGAAATAAATTGAAATGGTGTGAAAAATATTAAATAAAAAATAACACATGAAAGTTAACATTCAACCTCCACTATATTCTGTTCAGCTCTTGGTAATCCATTTTAAAATTCATCAATGAAACCGAAGATGAAAATATTAAAATATTTCAGCATTAATGGTGATCCGACGAAGTTTTGACATTCAGTGTTACGGATTTTCACAGCATTTTGACATAAACTTAGTTGCAGAAGAGAGAGAGAGGGAGAGGTAGAGTTCAAGGCTAAAAAAGTTATTGAAAACATTCGGAACTCGAGATTAAATAGAGTTAGACAGAATTAACTTGATCAACTTACTTAAACGTTTATTCAAGGCATTTTCTTCTATATACTAGTTCAACAGTGGAGAAGCCAAGCAATTCGCTGCATGAATGGGCTGCTCGACCGGTGAAATACCACGACCTCTCAGAACATCGACGTCAAATGGCTCATGCCGCGTTTCGTCGGTGAGAGAGGTAGCCGGAGGCCCACCGCCCTTCCCCGTCCTTTCCTATCCTACTCCCCTTAAAGATCGGCAACTCAACGGTAACACCATATGTGTTGCTGGTGTCCATTGGCAACTTGCTTACCATCAGATAACAAGCTTGATCGTTTGCCGTCCTATCCCATAAAAAAAAGTTTAAACAATATATATTGTAGTAATATTATTAAAAAAAGGTTACCAAGTTAATTTCTGAAAATAATACCTAGAAAACATTGGTGTGAGCCCGGAATCGATTCCACCACTTCTGAATGAGAACCGTGGAGCTCCACCACTGGACCACTGAATAGTACCTTTATTTAAAATTACACGACTGATTTAAAAAAAAAGGAGAGCTTTGAATTAAAATTAACACACAAGAGCAATGTTTATTTATTTTAGACTTTTTAGTCCAAAATAATATTGATAAAATTATGATTTATTATATTGATCAGTATTTGAAATATTTATTTAGTTTGATATTTTTAACTTTTTATGGTTAGATTTTAGTTTTATTAAAAAAAAAGTGAAAAAAAAAAACCTTTTAAAACGTTTGTCGTTATAATCGTCATCATCTTTATGCTCATGAATACTTATTTAAAAAAAAATGCATGTTAATAATGTTAAAGATAATTTTTATGGTATGTTTTTTTTTAAATTTTACAAAAATGTATTACCATTTTTCATAGACAATAATTTGTGGTATGAAGACTATATGGTAGTGGTGCTATTGTATACCCACCCGGTGGGTAGTGGTGCTGGCTCCATTGTTCACTACGGATAGCGATGCTCGTGCCAACCACTAACCATAGTAGGTATGAGAAACACTGGGATCAAATTATTACTAATACATGTAAATTAAATTAACATATCTCATTTCCTAAGTCTTTACAATTTTCAATATATATACCAATTACATTAATTACAACATATAAAATTAAAAACTTGCTGAAAGTTAATTTATCCGCCTCTCGTTCTACTGGCGGCGTGCACATGAAGACTGGCTGGATTGGTATTGCCACGCAGAACGGCAATGCTAATCCTTTGTGCGAAGACTAGAGCAGCCCTCTGGTCGCGAGAGGCCTCGATCAGTCTCTTTGCAAGATCGACAAGGGTCCCAAGGGTGTCGACGCAAGTAGCGTCTCACACCAAAGGCCTATCCATCTTCCAAGGCAAAAGAGATATTAATAATATTATAGTTTAAATTCCACAATGACGCCAGCCAGAATGACCTGGAAAAACACCAAATTTAAATACTAATTTTAAGCGACTTCAAAAAAACAAGAGTTTCTCAATTCGTTGGAATATTTTTTTTTATATTCACCGATTACGCAAACACGCCTGTATCGATATGGAAAATATTTTTTGTTGGATAGGGTGTAAATCTCAGGTCCCATTTGCACCAGGACAACGTAGGATAATGGGATCCAAGAGAATTCGAAGGCAACCGCCGAAAATTGAATGCTCGTATGATGTGTACGTAATTATAATGACTTACTCAGGAATATGCTTTATGGTGTCAACATCTAATGCTGCTGATGAAGCTATAGAATTCCTTAACAGTCAGGAGTTGGGTGACTGTACTGCAATTAGTCTATGGTAACTATTTAGTAGTATTAAGAACTAACGTGATGCTTGTGAGGTACGCTTGAATCAAGTTGCATGTACAGTTTTGCTGATGACAAAGCTACATGATTCTCTTACATGGTTAAAAGTTTGAAAGTTTGAACTCCATTCTTGAAAAGCGGTTTTAATTCGCCTAATTATTATTGAGGTTACATCGTATATCAATTTGCCGCGTGTGTGGCTTTCACGACCACGCGCGGCATTCTATACAACAGACTACGTTACCCTAGACTAGCACCGACTCCAAAAATAAGCGACACTATATTTTGATAGTTAAAATGACTTTGTGAAAGCATTATGTATTAGTTAATTAAATAGACATAGTAGTTGCTTTATTTATAGCTCTTTATTTATGTAGGTAAGTACTGTTTTGTTCATTTGTGTACCTTGACGTCGGTTTAAATACTTTTTTATGAAAATGATTTTTACCTAACTATTTATATTATTTTCCACTGCCATGATAATTAGGTATTATATAAATAGATACCTACTTAAAAGTAATTAAATGCATATAAAGTTCAGCAGGTGGTAGGTATCTATTGTATCGGCTTTGAGTTGTGTGACTGCTTGAGAAAAAGTCATAAGATCGATTCCGGGCTCAAACCAATAATTTCTCGTCTTCATCTGATAAATGTCGATGACTGACAAGTTTGTGCCCGGTGTATTGCAATAGGTTCGCGACCTATTCCATTAGCTCTACAGCTTTGACCTAATCCTCTGGATAGGAAATAGCGTGAAGTTGTCTTATGTTCAAAATAAGTAATACAATAATCACTAAACTACCTAAGTAATTAATATTAATTTAGGCTCGTTGCATCACCTACCTTATAATTTCGTGTTATTTTCAGTACCTATTATCAGAACCGCAAGCGATCAATCCTTGCTCGCCATTTTACACTCCACTGTAAAATAAACAGTATTAAACAGTACAAAGATGAATATTTTTATTTGGTCAAGATTTTTTTTAACTGCACCCCGTTTTTGAATCAAGAAGAAATTTGGAAATTCTTTTCAGAAGTTATGTGTGATACATATCAATGACTGAAAACTTTGTGCCATGTGTATGGCAATAGGTTCGCCACCCATTCCATTAGGGACGTCAACATAATATCGGCGAGTCGAGTTTAACAGCCGATTCCTACACAAAGGTGTAGGCAGCGGCTGTTAAGCGTGCGTAAAAGGGCTTAAAGTTATGTCTTTTTTTAAGGGAAAAAGGGCAAGCGAGCTAATGGGTCATCTAGGGTAAGCTTCTAACGCTGCCCACGCACATCTGCAACCCCGAGAGCGTCACAATTGCTTTGTTAGCATATGAGATAGGATTAGAAGGGGAATGTGAGATCCTTTATTTCTGAACGAATGCGGAATGAGGACTTAACAGTTAACGTTGATTTTCTGAAAAGTCG
Source organism: Euproctis similis (assembly GCA_905147225.2). Taxonomy (NCBI): domain Eukaryota; kingdom Metazoa; phylum Arthropoda; class Insecta; order Lepidoptera; family Erebidae; genus Euproctis; species Euproctis similis. The sequence goes on from LR990107.1 coordinate 11,141,489, forward strand.
TTGTAATTCACACGTCGGGCGGGCCCATTCATGCAGCGAACTGGGTGAGCCTATTATATAAATAATCAAATTCTATTCGTAATGAAATCTTCTTTCAAATTTGTCATCAAAAATATCCAGAACATAACAGAGTCGCCTTAAATCACAAGTCTATAAATGACAAGATAACAAACAGCTGGGGCTATTAGGTAGTCTTACACAATCGGCTATTAGCAATCAGATTGCTGACCTATCACCAGGTGTCACTGTTTGCTATTAAACTGATCTTGCTGTTTGGTAATACGAGTAGTTGTTTTCTTAGAACTTTAATAATGAACTATCTAACTGTACATTACGAAAATTCTTCTTTTGAAATGTAATATTTTTGCCAGCTTTAATAATTATTTCAGTATAGATTAAGCATTAAGCATAACTTCACACCTCTAGATCTTGCTTTGTAGGTAGAGAGAAGACACGTTCAGTTCCGTCTGTTGTGGGCGTGCTAGACTCCTACATATTATATTATTTAGGAATTAAATTATTAATAATAGGTTGGGGAAAAAGTATTTTCGTATTTTTGTATGAAAAGTCAAGACATTTTTTTCAAAGTTTATTTACATTTATTTACAATATATATGTACCGTTTTGTTGAATAACTTTCTGCCATTTTGTGGGCAGAGACATTATCCCGTTACTGTAGAAACTTTGGGACTTCTGATCAAAAAAACGGGACAAATAGTTTTGGCAGTCCTCTCTTGAGGTCAACCTTACAGAACCTAAAGAATTCTGAAGAGACCGAAACAGGTGAAAATCTGAAGGCGCAAGGTCAGGGCTATATGGTGGATGCACTAGGACCTCCCAGTCGAACTCTCTTAATTTTTGCTGAGTGGCTAAAGATGTGTGTGGTCTAGCGTTATCGTGATGAAAGACCACACCCTTCCTGTTGATCAATTCCGGCCGTTTTCTCTCGACTGCTTCCTTTAATCTCATCAGTTGCTGGCAGTAAAGATCAGAATCGATGGTTTTGCCGGACGGTAAAAGCTCATAATGAACAATGCCCTTCCAATCCCACCATACACACAGCATCACCTTATTTCGTGTTAGGCCAGGTTTGGCCACAGTCTGTGAAGCCTGGCCAACTTTCGACCACGACCTTTTTCGCACGTTCTTGTCGTACGTGATCCACTTTTCATCGCCAGTTATCAATCTCTTCAAAAACGGCTCGGTTTCATTACGTCTCAATAATGAATCGCAAATGAGTACACGGTTCATTAAGTTTCTTTGAGTGAGCTCGTGTGGCACCCAAATATCGAGCTTTTTTGTATAACCAGCTTTCTTCAAATGGGTCAAAACTGTTTTGTGGTCAATTCCCAGTTCTTCAGCTACATCGTAACTACTTATATGCCGATCTTGCTCCACTCTTTCAAAAATGGCGTCCATTTTATTCGTAACAGGGCGACCAGAGCGAGGTGCATCTTTAACATCAAAATTTCCGGACTGAAAACGTTTGAACCAAATTTGTGCTACTCTTACTGACACTGCATCAGGTCCATAAACATCACAAATTTTTTTCACTGCTTGAGTTGCATTTTTGCCTTTTTTATAATAAAATTTTAAAATGTATCGAATTTCTTCATTAGATTCACTCATTTTTACGGAGAGAAAAACAAATGAAAAATAGCGGGAAACAACTTTTTTTTATTTTTTTCTTTTCTTTATAATGTAACCTTTTTAATGTTACCAAAACCAGCCAGACACAAATAGTACAGTCAAAGAAATTTTATAATAAGTTTATACCTACGTTATGCGAAAAGACTTTTTCCCCGACCTAATATTACAAACACAGTTTTCCAAGCCTGTCAAATAATAATAATAATATATGCCATAGTATATATTTCCTTCCATTATATTCTACGGGTAGAAGTGTATATATATCATTACAAAGTATAAAGCAAAGTCGCTTTCCGCTGTCTGTCCCCATAAATGCTTAAATAGATATTTGAAACTACGCAACGAATTTTGATGATTATTTTTAATAGGGGGTGTTCACAGGTGGTTTTTATCTATAATTCAAGTATAATGTATTAAAGAAAAAGTGATAAATCCTAAATTTACTTCTTTAATAGTTTTAATGCGGTACAATGTTCGCCGGGACAACTATACTCATTTTATTAACCAGTTGATCCGGCGAACTTTGTTCCGCATTTGTTCCGCTCTTACGCTCACATAATGCAATAAGTAAAATAAAACAGAGCGGAGCTATTAATTTAAATAACATTTAAAACCGACGAGTACATTATATCCATAAAATGAGCAAATTAATGTGACCACAAAATTACAACACTTATAATACATATATACCTATATATATATATATATATATATATATATATATATATATATATATTTGTAAATTAATCTCGCGGTAATAAAAAAAACAACACGAAAAGGACCACCCCTAAACAGCAATGTTAATAATAGACAAACAAATAGTTTTAAAACGACAAGAGTAGAGAAAGAAATATTGTAATAGGGGGATGAAAGAAAGAGAAGAAACTCGTCGCCGCAATTTGGGTGGTCGAAAACACTTTTTTTATTGCAATTTATGTTTAATATTATTTGTAAAACGATTATATGAGTTTTACGATAAAAATCTGTAACATGTTTTATATAAATTTATTGATTTGTTGTTTGAATATTTCAAAACCAACTAGATAACCAAACTTTTAGAAACTCTTTATTTGTAATATAGCCTGCGTATTTGGTCTATACAACACTTCACTCTTGAATCGCTGAACCGATTTAAATGGAATTTGATATCCAGGCCCAGGCAATGATGATTTATCACAGAGGATTTTATTTCCAAGATAAATTTTGTATAAAGATGTGAAAATTTATATGCGAAAACAATCATGTTTTAGGTATGTATTAATTAAATATTTTAATAATGTGTGAAATCTATTTTTTTATAATATACAAATGTAAATTATAATATAGAAAAATCCTCACCACATATTTTATAAATTGCAGCAATTGCGAACAAGCAAACAATAATATTACAAGTATAGTTTTAAAAGTGAGACACACAACTCCATCTAGTTGTCATGCAAAGCAATTTGCGCTTGTGTGCAAGATTATTTATAGATTGTATAAAGATATTTATATATTTTTTCTACATGAATACTTGAATTAGTTACAGATATATACAATAAGAGAAAGAAAAAGAGTTAAGGTAATAATTTACGACGTTCTTTGCTTTTTGAAAAAAAAAAAACATTGAAATCAGTTTCTAAATAACTAAACTTTAAATGAACATCTAAGGCAATGAACAAAATATCTATTTGTAAATATTGTATGTTTCCAAATGAAATAGTATCGCGAAACTACCTATTAATTATGCAAAGTACAGCCGCGTGCTGCTCCAACATTAACTAAAGATATAAATTATTGGGTCGAGTCAAATAATAAACTATTTAATACGAATATTTTGAATGTAATTATAATAAACTCAGCGACTGCATTATGATGTAAGCTAATGTATTTCCTATTTAAAATTTTAAAATATAATATTTTTAGGTACTGTCGCGTCTTTACCTATTTATCTAATAGCAGACCGCGCAGACTTCGTACCGCTATATTGTATGTAGCTACCCGCCTCACGGTGTTACTCGCGTACAAACAAAATGTCGATGACGACGATGATTACATATAGCCTATGTTACTCAGTGATAATGTAGCTTTCTAAAGAAAAAATAATTATTCAAATCGGTCCAGTACTTTTTGAGTTTATTAGTTACATACAAAAATACAAAGTTTAGTATTAGTGTAGATTAGATAATTTTGACCAATGTGTTCAAACTTAAGATGTCTGGAACAAAACGTATAACATATTTATTACATATTATACTTTTATTTATTATATTATTAAACTTTCGCGAATCTCACTCATTAAAACAACTTTTAGGATTATATCGCGTTTATTTCTTATTTATTTATATTTATTTCCCGACGTTTCGAACTCTTTACAGAGATCATTTTCACGAGTGATGAACAAAAAGATGGTAGCTGTTCAAAAGCCATCCTCATTGATACAGAGAGCACCCACTTTTTGGAAATAAAAATAAAAAAGTTGATGTTAAAAAATATGATTTTACTATTGGTAACCCACATCAGACCATGAAAACAAAAGATAAATACTTATCTATAAGATGCATTCATATTTTTGTTTGTAAAGATCCTTTGTTGTATGACTTAATAAGTAAAAGTTGTTACTATTAAGTTATTAGAATATTATCTGAGGTTGAGATCAAAGTATAACTATTATTAAATATTGATTGATTTTCAAATTAAAAGTATTTGTTAAAAATCTACCACTGGGTCAAAAACGCGGCCAGTCCTGAGAAAGACCCAGCAAAAAAACTCGGCTGTTCTTCAAAACTGATTATTATTTCATTTTGAACGGGCTATTGATATTGCTATTATTTATAAAATTTTTGAGAAAAAAGAAAGGAAACTTGGTTTCCAGGTTAATGAAAATTAAAAATTAACAATTGAGAATTTGAGAGTGCAGTATACAATCAAAATAATTTCAATTGTTAATTTTTAATTTTTGGGTTTTTGGGTTACCAATAGTAAAATCATATTTTTAACATCAACTTTTTGATTTTTATTTCCAAAAAGTGGGTGCTCTCTTTATCAATGAGGATGGCTTTTGAACAGCTACCATCTTTTTGTTCATCACTCGGGAAAATGATCTCTGTAAAGAGTTCGAAACGTCGGGAAATAAATATAAATAAATAAGAAATAAACGCGATATAATCCTAAAAGTTGTTTTAATAAAAACGTATAACATTATTTTGCTTCTCATTGAAAACAAAAATCATTCAAACAAATTCTTTTCAGAAGTTATGTGTGAAAAATATCGATGACTGAAAACATTGTGCCCGGTATGGCCTTAGGTTTACCACCTATTCCATTTGGGACGTAAACATAACGGCGAGACGAGGCTTCACAGCCGCTGCCTACACCTTCGGGTAGAAAAAGGCGTGCAGTTACGACATATTATCTATTTAGAAAAAAAAAACAAATCATTTATAAAACCATTACTTATTTTATGTCAACACTGCTAACAAATAACATGTATATTAAACGACTTAAAAACTAACATATATGTAATAATATCAGCGCGGTAAGTAGAACAGAAGTGAAACACCTTGTACAAGAGTTATGATCGTCCGCACGCCATGAGGCTCCGTATACATTGCAGCTTCACTTTTAAATGAAAATTCTGCGAACAATATTATATGCGACATTGTTATTTTTGTCCTAAACACAACCATTTAAGATTATAAGCTATGTAATTGTTTATATCAGTGAATACTTAATTTAAAAACGCTTCGTTAAGCTAAACAGCTTTATTAATCTTGTCTTAAACTGTTTATAATATCACTACTAAAATTTATATCAAGAACGACAGATAAATTGATAGTGAAGAAACCGGAATATGACTGCAACAGATGCAACAGTAGTCCTCGTCTTCTCTTCCTGTCATAATACGTCATATCCGAATTTCAAACTAGCTTTTATTTCTTCAATCGAAATGTTTCATAATATACCTATATCAAGAGATTTTTCGAAGAGCAGACCAAAATAAATGTAACCGGACTTTTGACATAAAATGAAAAATAAGCAAAGATTATTCACGATAATCGCAGTACCAGGTTATTATATAAAATTTTGAATCCTGATAAGAGCTAGAAACCAGACTATCTATCGAAATTGTTCGATTTAGTAATATAAATGTTGGGAAATATTTATAATTTGAATAATAATTCTTAATAGATGTATAATTATTTATTTTAATAAGAAACACTGCAATATAATCGTACTATCCAAGATGGTGGACTAGTGGACGAATGTGGGAAACTTAAAAAATGATTAAAAAAGGACAGTAATTTTTTCACATCACTTAGTAGCAACATAAAATTTAACCTTCTATTCAAATATATAATCTTAAAACAAACCAACAAATGCACAATAATTCAATATAAACCTGTTTTAAAGTTAACAGTTCATAAACAAATTTTGTGTTTTAACCCAATTATGAACATGCCTTAGCACGGATCAAAAGGCTATTATTATAGGATATTTGAGTCGTGGCGCGGTAGAACGCTACGTGGTGCGGCTGACTGAAAACGCTTGCTGTACTGGCTTCGCGCTTCACGGTAACAATATTTTCTTCACTCACGCCAAGCTATAGTATTTTTTTTTTTTTTTTATCATTTTATATGTGCATGTGCGACCTGTTTCATGGTTTATTAATTATTTTCTTCTGCTAATTTTGAACATTGACAAGCACATATTTTGCCGTGGCGTTTGATTGATGTAATGATTGTAATGGTAACGTATAAGTCTATCCCAAGTCTGGTATTAAGTCGCGTAGAATGACAGGTTTATACAGCCTCAATACAACCGATTTAAGTTAAGTATAGTTTAATTTAAATTGATATAAAAAACTACACCAATCAAATAGTTAAATTAAATATCTGTGTCTCTTATAGTAACGGTCAAATAAAATAATCGTTATTATACAAATACTTTCGTACTCTTCTATGTTAGAGACAAGTACAAATTATAAATATCTTTATTAAACAAATACTTTCGTTTTCTGTCATGGTGAAGATACATTTAATTCAATAGTTGGATGTATTGAACATAGTACTCCAGAAATCTTCATAGTTTTAGTAGAATCTTTTTAGTGATTTTTAATTTGTCAAAGTGACAGTAACTACTTTTATTGTACCATATTTTGTTCATTTGCCACTTTAAAGCGAAAAAATATCACAAATAATAAGTATACATATAACTTATTGTAATCGAATTTTCACGCAGTTTTCTACCCGAATGTGTAATCAGCGGTTGTGAATTGTCGACTCCCTGAATTTTTAAGTTACGTACAAAATTTGATTGTTATTTAATATTTATAAATTATTATACATTCATATTGCCACAACATTTTCAAGTATTTTTATAGCTTCTTGCTTGTGTTAGAAAAGTATTATGATTTGCAATGATTTTTTGCTTCCTATATTTTCTAATATTGCAATATGACTTGAAAACTGTAAAAATAATGAATGTTGTCGTAGTAATATTTTATTACATTCAATGAAAACCATAAATCCTGACTATACTTTTCAACTATTAATTCTCAATTTTGTAAGAATATATAGTTAAGTTAAGAATATATATATATATATGTACGATAATGTTTCCATGGTAAACAAGCGTATCTATAGTCTACGCGGCACCTTTGATGTTAACAAAAGCTACCGACAAAGGTGCCGAAAATTGCAGTGTCTATTGTCAAAATGAACTGCAACGACTTTTCATTGGCAGTACACAATACTATGTTAATTGCTTTATGGATAGAGTAACTGATAATATTTTTAAATAATTGTAAAATGTATGAAGCAATACTAAAATTCAGTTTTTTTTTTGTTTTTATTAATTTACAAAATTTAACTATGTTCTGAATAATTGTTACGAAGACAAATACTGTTATTTCTTCTTTAATTACTACTTATAAACATTACCTTGTAAAATATGGAATTTAAGTTTGAAAAGTTTAAGTTTATTTTCAAAAGTGACTAATCAGAAAAAAAGATATCATTTTTATTATACTTATATAATATATTCGAGATATAAATTTAACATTGTTTTATGATTCATCTTTTAATTACTATCTACAGTTTTAAAACACTTACGCCCGAATACTGAAACGCCACTCAAATCTGACAATCAATAAAGTGCTACTTACTGGCTCAAATTTCATGCATTCTGTCTAATGTGACAGTTACTTAAACGCTTAAGTAGAGCTTATATATTTGAGTGGCGGTTCAGTATTCGGGCTTTAACAAAGTAAAGTCCAATAACTTAATTGTATGATTTAGCTTGGTTACGTTCCTTCATGTCACATATCTATTAATGTAGCGTATAATACAAAAGAGTGTTTTTTTATAGCTTTACACCTTTCGACTAGAAGTTGTAGGCAGCGGCTGTTGAATTTTTACGCCCCAAATGGAATATGTGGCGGAATCTACATACCATACACCAGACAAAATACTTTTTTCTTTGTCACACATAACTACTGAAAATAATTTTGAAAATGTCATTGGTGTGGGCCTAGATTCGATCACACGTTTACTTGATCCGGAATCCACTTGTTTTTTTTATTAGATTAGTAGGGCAACGAGCAGGCGCGTCACTTGATGTTAAGTGACCAGCGCCGCCCATGGACACCTGCAACACATATAGTGTTACAGTTGCCAACCTTTAAGGGAGTGGGATAGGGAGGGATGGGGAAGGGGGGTGGGCCTCCGGGTACCTCTCTCACCGAATGAAACGCGGCATGAGCCACTTTACGTCGATCTTCTGACAGGTCGTGGTATTTCACCGGTCGAGCCAGCACATTCATGTAGCGAACTGCTTGGCCCTGCCATCATTGAACATTTGCAAGTGACCAGGACTGATTTAATAAATATTAACTATACAGCGTCAATCGTCCTTAAATGTCGTTGTTATAAATCTGACTTATTCTTTTTACTTTAAATATATGTAGGTATTTGGTAAGATACTCACCGCCTCAAGCACGTTTCAGTTCACGTGACAGGCAGCCGTAAATCAACGCTAACCGTGCAACACTACACAAGTCACGTGTGTAAATATTCTAATAAATATACATATATAAGTACTATATTACATACACATCATAACATAACTTCACGCCTTTTTCTACCCGAAGGTGTAGGCGGTGGCTGTTAAGCCTCGTCTCGCCGTTATGTTTATGTGACAAATGGAATAGGTCGCGAACCGTTTGCCATACCGGGCACAAAGTTTTTTAGTCATCGATATTTATCACACATAACTTTCGAAACTAATTTCAAAAAGTTATTGATGTGAGCGAGGATTCAAACCCGCGACATCTTTAATCAGAAGCGAGGTGCTCGACCACTATATAATTAGGTATATATAAGTATACAATATTTTTATTGGGAAATTGTGTATGTATGATTTGTTTTAAAAAATCTGACCACTGTGGCCCCATTTTCTCAGTATTCCGCCTCCGATTAAGCTTCAATTTGTACCTATACGATAGAAATTACGTGTTTTCGGAAGCTATGTGTGATAATAATGTTTGGAAAACAATAATATAATATCTTAATATCTTGGACACAATACACACAGCGCCCTCTAGTTCACAACTTGGCAATTAAATGCTTGTACTATGAATACTAGATAACGGATACGATTACATATATACTTTTTTTTTTGTAAATACATACTTATAATACATAGAAAAATACCCAGACACCATACAAACATTCATGCTTGTCACAAATATATGTACTCGGGTAGAGATCGAACCCGCTAACCTCAGTCTGTAGTCGGTAGCTATAACAATGCACCACAAGTCTCGTCAATGATAATATAATAATAATAATATCTTGGATACAATACACACAGCGCCCTCTAGTTCCTAGCAAAGCAACTAAATGCTTGTGTTATGGATACTAGTCGGATATTAATACATATATACTTTTCTTTTGTAAATACATACTTATAATACATAGAAAAACACCCAGACGCCACACAAATATTCATGTTTGTCACAAATATTTGTGCTCGGGTGGGAATCGAACCCCCGACCTCATTGCTGCAGCCGGTAGTTTTACCAATGCGCCACGAGGCCCGTCACATGTAATACTTATATAAAGATAATGTACGTAATATGTAATACTTATCCGTATATATAGATGGTATACAGACACATCATTTTCCTACCCTTATCCTACTCTGAGTGGGGTCGCAGAACATGTCATGCCATTTTGGATGATTTCATAAATTACATACTTAGACGCCATTGCGAAATGCATCCTAAATATTTAAAATTCCCATCCTACTCCCTTAAAGATCAGCAACGCCTCTGTAACATTATATGTGTTGCAGGTGTCCATGGGCAGCGCTGTTCACTTACCATCAGGAGACACGCATGCTCGTTTGCCCCCCCTATCCCATAAAATAAAATACCATCATAAATGTTTGCTATCGAACCTGTGGGGCTTTAATGAGCAGTCGCTTAATGTACCAATGCACCACGAGGTCCTGTCGATAATAATGAGAAAAGATGTGTACTGAAGCATATGAGTACCCATTGTCCAAAGTATTATCTGAAAGGGTTAAAAATGTCGCGTCCTGCTTAACAATAATACATTATGAATATAATGATATTGGTCAATCCCTAGTTATTACAATTCAATTGATCACAATAGGTGATATATCGTATTATTTTGAATATTTTATTCATTACAAATATCTTTTGAATAACAATACCTTTTGAATATTTGAAGAAAATGTATTGCGGCTCTCCATATTGCGGAAAAGTTCCTCTTAACTATGTAATACAATAAAAAATAATTCTCAGATGTTTGTACAACTGATTAATTTATATTTCTTTAGCAAATTTGAAATATTGTGCCCAGTTTAAAATTAAATCGTTAAAACTTCAGAACAAATAGTGAAATATTTTCATCCGTTCATTACTGAACCGGTTCTAATAATTTATAAATCATAATCCGAAATTAAATACTGAGTAGATAACATTTACTTTCTTAATGTTTTTCTAGGCAATATCCACAGCGCCATCTAGTTTCAAACTTTGCAACGAATGCTCGTGATAGTGATGTAGACAGCATATATTTATAACTTATTAATTAATAACATTTATACTTCTGAAGATCTTTTAAGTTCTCGGATTTTCATTAATATACGTTAAAATATATGGACACTAGCAGACCGCGCGAACTTCGTATCGCTATATTGCACTGAGTTAAATATACAAGAGGAGCAAACCTCATACAAATGCGTCAAAAAATGTGTGTCCACTTTTTAGATGCAATGACGTAGCTTTGAAACCACTAGACATTTAAAATTAAACATATATCTATCTCAGTCACACAAATGTCAAATACATTGCCGTCACTTTGATTAGACAAAGATGGCAATATAAATTTGCAATGGCGGTGTGGGGTGGTCAGCCCATGCGAAATTTTACCCAACTTTTTCAAGCCATGTACTCGTAAAAATATTTAATAAATATAAATTCAATATTTTACTATTACTTATTAATTTCTTATCAGATGTATTACAAGATAACTGAAATAATGAATGGATCAACGATCTCTGTGTACTCCGTACTAGATCGGCTGTTCCGAAAAAAATTGGATCACACTCATCTGTACCTAATTGTGTACACCTACCTTAGAGCAGCGATTTAAACCGCTGTAGGTAAGGTGTACAGTGTGTGTAATTAGGTACTGATACACAAAATAGTGAAAACGCTTGAGTAGTAAAATAATGTACTTACATTCATTATATTGAAAGGGAATTATTGTATTTAACGTGGACAGGGCCTAACAGCCGCACGGGTCGATCGATCTTAAGGGAACATACCCATACTACGTGACCTATTTTTTAAGATTTTTCGACCCCTCCCTCCCATCGGTGACCACTCGTAGTATATGCCAAGATCCCCCACTCCCCCTTTAGCTTTCACGTAGTAATTCATAATTATGATTTTTATTCATTTCACAGGCAAAAATCGAAAAAAAATAATTATTTGGCTCTTTATTGGATAAGACTGCATGCATACTTAACTTACTAGTGAATTATGTATTATGAAAAAGAACAACTTTAATTGTGAAAACATATTGCTGTACAGTATGTAACTTACAGTAACTTAATTTACGAACACAACAATTATTTTCTGTTTAATCACATTAATATTCATCTAGGTCGAAAAATTACGAGATTTCTCTCATTAAAATCGACTACGTGACAAAAACCTGAGCCAACCCCCGGTCCTAACCGTAGTATTTTAAAGACTCCGCTCCCCCCCCCTAAACGGGTCACGTAGTATGGGTACGGTCCCTAAAGTTAAGCAACGCTTGGCGCGGTCGGTCCGTAGATGGGTGACCATCTTATCATGACGAGTTCCTCCGTGTTTCGGAAGGCACGTTAAATTGGTGGGTCCCGGCTGTCATTTGAACATCTTTGGTAGTCGTTACGGGTAGTCAGAAGCCAGAAAGTCTAACAACCAGACTTACCAAGGGGGATTGTGTTGCAATTATTGATAATACACTACTAAGTTTTGTATAAAATTGCCTTTTAGTCTCTTTTTTATAAGTCTGAGTGAATAATTTGCTTTCGTGATACAATCTTATTTTTAAGTATTTATTAATTATGGCATTTATTAATATAAGCGAATGATCAACTTGAATTGACGATAAATGATCTCCCGGGTGTAGGTAGCCAGTCAGTTTCTTTTCTCAGCAATCGGATAATTTTCACCCACTTGTCACGGCGTGCTGCATCTTTAGGCACCCTGCAGCGTTATTATTATAACAAAAAATATTTAAAATCTCCTTTTCCATAAATTAATAACTCTCCCACAAAAGTGGGAAACTAAAACTAAGTTTTTAGTGGTATCACTGAAGCTAATTATGAAAATTCAACATTTTATCTATTTTACTGTATTTTAATATTAATGTAAACATTAATATTACGTGTGGAAAGTAATTCCGGTTAATTTCTTATGGGTTTCCGATCTTGAATCGCACTCTTTTACTACGCATTTACCCATTTTGTACCTATTGTTATTCGGCTCGCGTCTGACAGATGACTGAATTGACATAAGCTTCGCATAAGCCTGTAGACTTATGGCCGGTGGTCACACTTTTAGAAGGTTACTACAAGTCTATATCATATAGGTCAATGCTATATTGTATGTAGCTCGCCGCCTCACGTTGTTTGTTACTCGCGTACAAACAAAATGTCGATGACGACGATGATTACACATAGCCTATGTTACTCAGTGATAATGTAGCTTTCTAAAGAAAAAAAGAATTATTAAAATCGGTCCAGTACTTTTTGAGTTTATTCGTTACATACAAAAATACAAATCTTTCCTCTTTATAATATTAGTATAGATAATTTTAAATATGTGACATAAAGTTTTAAATTAAATTATTTAACCTAAAATGATTTTAGCTTAACATATCATTTTCGATGACTGAAAACTTTGTGCCCGGTATGGTTTGCCTGGTATGGTTTTGGGACGTAAACATAACGGCGAGGCGAGGCTTAACAGCCGCTGCCTACACTTTCAGATAGAAAAAGGCGTGAAATTATGTTATGTATGTTCTATAACCTGAAAATTTATGTCACATTTTAATAATATACTAGTGCCGTCAATAATTTAGCCTACTCAGTTTTGTGACCCTGGAATTTCTTTGCTTTTATTCGAGTTCCTGGAAAACCTTCGTTTAAGGAAGTACATATCTGATTAGCAACAGTTACTGTATAAAAAAATCTGTGGTTTCTTCTTTATTCTCTTCTTCTTCTGCTCTAAGTCTATTTTAAGATAGATTTGATAGGTAGATGAAACATTGATAGCTTTCATTCTTGCATGTTATCTGGCACTGAATTGAAAATTGTTAAGGCACCTAGGTATTCTAATACATTTCTAATCATTTTAAGAGAAGCAATAATTACAAATAACATATTTTGGTACCTATAAAAAATAATCAAGTAGTAATTCGGTATTATTTTTAGTAATTGTTTGTTAAAAATAGACCATACAAATGTGACCTTAAAAAAAACTAAAGCATTCAATGTTACAGGGATGCATAGAACAATTTGTGAAAGAGATAGATATATTGTCAAAGACAGAGACAGGAGTAATAATTCCCACAACGATTATACCTTCACCTCGGCTTCGATAGGGATGTTCTAATTCAGTATAACCTTTTTTTCGATAAGTATTTTTATAGTTTCTAATAATTTTACTAAACGTTTGTTCCAATATCGATGAATATAACTTCAGCAAACAAAAATACATATTAGAAAAGTAAACATTTTTAAGTAATATAATGTAAAATTTATTACTTAAAAATGTTGTATATTTTTATGATTGACCAGATAATTAAAAACCTACACAAAAGTATGCTGTCCTTCTTTCCTTCATTTTAATTCCCACCAAGTGTCCAACATTCCACTTACCACAAGAATGCGTGTTTCAATTCGCCAGTGTAAAAATGCCAACGCTTCACACAAAGGGACGTTGTCGTTAATTGTTTACACCTTTACACATTATATTATACAAGGTGACGGCAGCGTTTCTTGGTACTTGCAGAACCTTAACATACCTTTTAATTAATTATTAATAGATAGTAATTAATTTCAGTAGAATAAATCCGATTTATACGCGATCATCGCCACAGTTGCGTCTAATAATTTAACAAGTGCGTCCTACAGCGCAAGGGATTTACGAAGAAAGTTTTTAGAATTGGTTCAAATACAATATCGATATATGCAGGCACATCACTAATCTGAATGCACCTTGATGGCACTAAGGAAATGTTTTTTTTTTCAATCACATCAGTCATCACAATATATCATCCCTTTATTTACTCAACGTCGTTACATATTCGCGCACTCGGCATTGTCTGCCATAGATTTTAGGGCAAGGGTTCTCAGCCGGTGTGTAATACATTGATATTCGATTCAAGAAATTTTATTATTATTACTTTTTTATTATTAAATAATAAGCTATAATGAACTATGGGAACGTTTGGCCAACTAAATACTTTCTAATATTCTTACAATATATAATGCTGTTCATAACCGAAATATTAATAATAATATTTTATCGATAAACATTTGTTTTTAATTACATACCTAATAGTGCGCACTATTTCATAGCTTAAATAGGGCATCATAATATGTTAATAGCTTTCTTTTTATTTTTTAAAACAGCGGAATATTCTTAAATAATTAATACAATTTTCCGAAAAACTTAAATTCGCGTAAAAGTTATATCAGAAAATATCTAAAATATAACAATTGATACTTTTTTAATAGCTGGAAATACATATGCAACGCTTTGGGGTTCCATTGTAATGGTAATATCCCTGCATCAGGATCCAGTGGCAATCAATACTTTTGTATTTTGAACTTGGTTGACCCACTGACAGGTTGTATTGTGTCTGGACAGAAGCAAGTGGACTGTCCTGTTCCGTCAGTTTACTTCCGCAGGTGCAGAAGCGGTTCAACTTGACAATCGACATATAGGTATCACAATAGAAATAGAAAAAAAGTCAATCCACAACCTATCTCCTAGGTGCTGAGTTGATTTCTTTTATAGTTAGCCCAAGAGTCCTGTCTTCATAGCCCAAGTCGAAGTAGTGTTTTGTCGCGAATATTGTTCATCTGTTTTTTTGGTATTTTTCTAAATTATTAAATACTTATCGCCATTACAATACATTTAATTACACAAAATTTTATTAGGATTAGTTGAACATTAAACCGAAATAAGTAATTCTGAATAACTTTTCTTTACAAAGTACCGTCATTTATTTCTTTAATTTAAATTTTGTAAATATTTATTAATACAAATTAGCTTAGCTTTTAGTGCCGTATAATGCTAATTAATATATTATTAATACTCTCGATGGACCAGTGGTCGAGCACCCCGCTTCTGAATCAAGAGGTCGCGGGTTCGATTTCTAGTTCACACCAATGACTTTTCGAAACTATTTTAGTAAGTTTCGGCATAACAGCCGCTGCCTAAACTAAAAAGACGTGCCGAAACTAGAAAAGGCGTCAATTCATGTATGTAAAATCTTTTTAGTATTAACTTATATCTTCTTAAAAGTAATTGTTTCGGCCCAGGATTCGAACGCGGGACTCATATTAAATCTATATATTCTTTTACTTTTCTATCAATTCTTATCTACCTCAGTACCTACCTAATTATTAATTTCCATAAATATATTTTACAGAATTATAACTACTTAAGGAGTTATATTCGGACCAAAACTTTCACTCGTTGATTTATATTCTAAACAATAAAATTTCTTCCAACCACCTTTTGTTTCGTAATAATTTTTTTGGTTATAAAATAAAATGATGTCCAAAAGCGAAATTGTTAAATCGAAACATCTATTATAATATACTTTGTTTTAAAACCTTTTGTTTAAGATTTTGAGCTTCTTAGCAAAGTTGTGAGTCTTCCAAAGTCATTTCGCTGTAACAAGATTACAAATAATCGGTTTTAACTGACGACTGCATCATTTAAGCAAAATAATAAACAAATTTTGAATCAAAATGACAGTTCAATTGCAAAAAAGAAAACAATAACTAACTCGTTCACCAGTAGTAAGATGAAAAGCTACTAAATCGTTAATTTCTCGTTAATTTGGAAAGAAATGGACAACGCAAAATTGACTAAGCAGATAGATATACTGTGCAAGAGCGGAAGCATATAATAGTTCGGGGAGACCACCACACACTTTCCACTGACCAAACTAATCGTGTTCTTGAAGAAGGTTTAGGAATGTCAGGAGTCATAAAAACCGATCACTGTCTGTGGAAGAAATTGATGTAGAGTGAGTGAAAATCTCTAGCGCCTAACCTCGTGGAGCTTTGTTTTCTCTGCCTACCTCACAACTCACATGCAGTGCAGTTGTTTTATAGTACTATGTTAATAAAATAAAAATATATCCCTCAAAAACACAACTTAAATGAACAGCGAAACCCGTTTAAACATCTGTTAATAATTCTCATGCAATAATACGAACGTCTATTACATTTGGAGGTAGGTATTCTGTAAGTAGTAGGACGGCGGTAATTGTCTCTGCCAGCACCGTCGCATATAGAAGCGGTGAAATAACAAAATGTTGAGGCAGTGGCCTTTGAGCGATGCACGTGCAAACTTACTACGAAGCAAGAATGCCAGATAGATCTGATAATCTGACATCTGTTGTTTTGACTGACGTATCTTAATAATCATGATCATGCTTGGCTAGACACTTTTAATACAACTTATCACATATATGCTTAGAAGACAACATACTTGGCCATATTGTGTTAGGTCATGATAATTTTTA
Organism: Euproctis similis; assembly: GCA_905147225.2. Taxonomy (NCBI): domain Eukaryota; kingdom Metazoa; phylum Arthropoda; class Insecta; order Lepidoptera; family Erebidae; genus Euproctis; species Euproctis similis. Next base: position 11,158,471 of record LR990107.1, read on the forward strand.
AAGCTAGTTACATATATCGTCCTTACTTAATATAAAACAAAGTCACTTTCCGTTGTTTGTCTCCTTATATGCTTATATCTTTAAAACTACGCAACGGAATTTGATGCGGTTTTTAATAGTTTTTAATAGTTAGAGGGTGTCAACGGGGTGGTTTTGATCTATAATTCATATCTGATGTTGTAAAGAAAAAATGATGATATTCGAGATTTAGCACTTTAATTGCAAACGCTGCCTGAACCCTAAGTTATAGATCAAAACAATGTTCTACATTATTACACACCTTCAGAAGGTCTATATAAAAGTCCGCGAGGGTATATGTCTATCTCTTAGGGATAACCCACAATGAACATTTGACCAACAATCCTGGCCCTTTACAGCATGCAATTTTTACAAATATTTACGAAGATATTGCAGTATTAACATAGCGGGACAGCAGTTAAAGCCGATAAATAGCACGAATTGAACCTCACGATATCAAAAATTTACTCATTTATAACTTTTGATGCGGAACAAAGTTTGCCGGGTCAGCTAGTGTATATTATATAATTTAATAGTTGTCTCTCTGGTCTAGTGCTCAACCACTCGGCCTCTGAATCAAGAAGTCGTGCAATCGAATTCGGATTCACACCAATGTCTTCCCGGAAGTCGATAAATATCGACGATTTACAATAACATTGCACCAACACGGCAATAGGTTCCGCCATTTATTCAATTTCCGCTAGGCTGTCGAGGTTTTACTTCAGGGAGAAAAGGCGCGAAGTTGAAATAAATCATTTTTAATCATTCTAGTAGTATATAATGTCTTTGATCTATTAAACTTGTTATTGCAATGTACTGTTGTAAATGTAAGTTTGGATACTTAGCCAATATATGTGATAGCAAAATATTTAATATTCATTGAGTGATTGAAGTAAGCTTTAATATTATGTTCTCAAGTTCATAGAAAACACAATAACTGCATCACCTGCGCTATTTTGCAATATAATTTTTTTATGACCCCACGATAAGCAATGCAACAAATGGTCCTCTATGGTCTCGGAGATTTCAAATACATATTTGCTTTTTTTAAATTTTTATAATAATATATTTTTAAACCATGTCTTCAATTTATCGATATTTAAATTTATTAAATTTTTCTTTTGCTTTTTTAGCATAGAAAAAAGAAATTTAGTTTTGATTCAAAACGACGCGTAGATATTTAATGAGCACTGTCCGTCATATACTTGCAAAATTATGGGATAATTATTAAATTAGCCGTACGGATAAAAACAAAAAAAAGTAGTTTTTTTTGTTGCATATCTAGCATATTTAGTGCGAGCTTTTAATAACCTGTGTGCAAGACTTAGTCACGCGCGCGCGTTTGTTCCCAAAATTCAACAGAAATCGTAGGACGTGCAACATGCATTTGGCGCCTATAAGATACGTAGCAGCGTTTTTTTTTAACAATTATTAAACTTAAATTCCTAAATACATCTCAGACAAAACTCAATCTTATACCTTATGCAGAACAGATGAATTTCATTTTTAAATTTCGATTGTGAGATGAAGACGATGTTAATCGCTTTTGATTTGTAAGTCATCAATTTTAGCTCTTCTGAAATGGATGCAAAGCACAGATTTGTATGCAACTGGTTGTCATTTCACCAAGATAATAATAATACTTTTTTTTTGTTATCCCAGTGTCCGTGTTCGATGCATCTTTGTCTATGTGTGAGTCTAACCTAGCAGCTGTACCTATTATTTTGACTTTGTGTGCGAGTTTAGTATTATACGGCCGCATATATTTGATACTATTAAATTGTATTCTTGCATGTACAATATAATAAATGATATATTCAGATGACATGGTTTTGAAGTTAATTTATAAGTTTTTTATAATATAATTAGCAAGGGGCTAGTGATTCATTACTACGAGTTTTAAACAATACATTACAAATAAACTTTATTGTACACAAAAGAAACATACGTACATTATACTATTCACAAATTATCAGATGTATAATCGGCGGTTTTATTGTTACAAGCGATCACTTTTAGGCAACCAAAATGGAGACCTGGAAAAGAATTATATTGAAGGGTAGTGTGTACACAAACAGTTTATTAAATTATAGTACGATAGTAATTAAGTTAACATAAACTACATAAATAAATAAATAATAAAAAAATACTATCCCTGTGTAACACACCAACAACAATTACTTTTCGATAGTTTTGTGAGATAAATCAAAGATTTTATTTTGGTAAAACTGTACTAAAATAAACCCTGCCACAACCTTGTAACGGACAAGAGAAAGAACATGTTTTTAAGAGTAGAAGGCTATCTCGTATTAAAGCCGTGAAGTTACAAAAAATCTTCTATTTTTCCTAAATTACCTACTAGCGAAAAGCCTTTTATTGTCATTATAAATTATTTTGTATCCAAAAATTAGTATAGCCTAACGTATTAGCGAAATAGGTATGTATTTATCTTTTACTATGTGAATTTAAAAATAAATTATCAAGGCTGATTATGTTGTACATGTTCGCGTGCCAAGTTGACATTTAGTATAAAAAGTATAGTTTATTTTAGGGAAATACTGAGTCCCAGATGTGTTCGTATTTATCTGTGTAATTATGCAAAACAACGATAATGACTTTGTCAAATAACGATTAGGTATATTTCGTGGAATCATTCCACGGAATTATGTCAAGCCGAAAATTTCTATCTATTTATATTCCAAAAAAGTAGGCCAACATTTCGTTTTATTTGTGCAGTATAAAATTATTGTCACGAATAAAGTTTGAATGTGGTGTGTAAACGATCAAAACTTTTTAATTTCACTATAAGAATAGATTTTTTTTCGCATCGTTGGCGAAGCCATTCCCAAGAACATGTGGACCGGCTACGTTGCTAGTTCAAATACACCATCCTGCCGACATTGTAGTTCCTTTATCAATACATTGTAAAAAAAAATGTATAGCCATCCATCTCCTTCTAATCCTATATTATAGTTACTTACGTGTGAAAAGGACAAATGTAGAGAAGTATCTTCAAACATAATTGCTTCCAAAAATGAATAGATATTAAACAATAGCCTGGCTGCAGAGAGAAAATGACAAAATGTTCTACGAATTTATCGGCAGTACACAAATAAAATTGCCAATTTGAGTTTGACGCTTAATTTATTTCCACGATAGTTAGTTTTTGACAGCTTTTATTTTTACATTCACAATTTACGAACGGACAATTTAAGCATTGTGGCAATAAAAATGTTATTTGTCTTTTGTGTAACTTTTAATAGCATATTATTTTTTGAACACGATAATTCGTGAAAAGTAGAAATATGAACAGTTTGAGTATTTATATCTGTCGTAGTTTTTTTTTCGACTTTAAATGCTACATAATTTGGTTGTTTGGTTTCCTTACTTGAGTTTTTTTGTATAGTATTTACATGATAAAAACGATGTGAAAACTTTGTCCGATTTATGGCAGTAGGTCCGCCACCTATTCCATTTGGGACGTAAACATATCGGCGAGTCGAGGCTTAACAGCCACTTCCTTCGTGTAGAAAAAGTCGTAAAGTTATGTTATGTTTTAAATACGATGTACTCACTGTCCAAAAGTTACTGTAATCACGATAATATAATTAAAAGTATAATAAATTTGTAACGTTGTAGTCATGGGCTTTATTAGGGATTTAGGAAATTAAGTAAGATTACAATGTGACTTGTTTAATATGTATTCTTGAAGTGACATTTCAATTGTGTTGCACAAGTTTGACACTAGATGTCTATACTTTACATCTCCCTTTCTTTGTAACTTACATTTGACTTAATATGCTTATTAATTTTTAATTTCCATGAAGACAATATTGAATCATACATTTAATTGTGAATGGTAAACTAGTTATTCATATAATTATAAATTGTAATTTTATAATGTTAACTTAATATAACTAATAAAATAATATAGTAATTACTAGTTTAAGTATTATTAAAGATCAAGTCTATTTATTGGTTTGATTATTCTACCAAATCTTGATGATCTTATTGCTGACGCTGGTTGAGCCGGGTTTGTTTTCTGCAAATGATCAGAAGTGTTTGGTGAGGAACTTGTTGATGCTGGGGGTGACTTAGGGACAACTGCTGATTGTTCTTGTGCTGGAGTCTCTTGTGCTATTGGTTCATCTGTGTATTTAGTTTCAGGAACTACAACTCTGTTGCTGGTTATGTCTGCTTGTGTCTTGTGCAGATGGCTGAAGTTTCTACGTAGGATTTGGCCTTGATTGGTTTTAATGATTACAGATCTTGGGAGACCTTCAGGCTTTTCTATCACTCTTGCCCCTTCCCATTGGCGATGAGCAACTTTGTGTCTGACTTTTTCGTCAATCTCAAATTGGTCTGGTCTTTTAGTGTGCTTATTACTGTAGTTAGCTTGTTCTTCTCTTAATCGTTTTAGTTCGGCAGCAACTCCTTGCTTTATTTTTGGTTTTAGGTTACTGTCTTTTGTAGGTAATGGAGATCTGGTTATTCTGCTGTATAGACATTGATTGGGTGAACCTAGAATATTATTTCTTGGTGTATTTCTCCAGTTTAATAAAGCCAGTTGAACATCAGACTTGTCAATACTACATTTTTTTAGTATGTTTTTGGCTACTTGAACTGCTTTTTCAGCGAGCCCATTTCCTTGATGGTGATGTGGACTAGATGTGACATGATTGAATTCCCACTCTCTTTGAAAGATCTTGAATTCTCTAGACATGTATTGTGTCCCATTGTCAGTTTGTAGCTCTTCTGGTATTCCATGTGTAGCGAACCATCTTTTTAGTTGTTCTATAACTTCATATGAAGACTGACCTTTTAGCTGTTGAAAATCTATATATCCAGAGTAGCTGTCACAGATTACGAGGTAAGTTTTTCCTTTTAATTCAAATAGATCAGATGCAACTATTTGCCATGGAAGTGTAGGAATATTTTTAACTAGCACTGTATCTTTAATGTTGCCTTTTTGTGTTTGTTCACAGACGGAGCAGGTTTTAACTAGTTTTATGATGTCGTCATGTTGTCCCTTCCAGTAAAGAATTTGTCGTGCTCTTCTTAAACAGCTTTGTATACCTGCATGTCCTTGATGAATATTCTTTAGCATTTTCGGGATCTGTGATTTTGGTACTACAATTTTATTTCCTTTGAAAATTATTCCTTTGAGATAGCTCAATTCTTCTTTAAAGTTAAAATAGTGTTGCAATTCTTTAGGTAGTTCACTGACTGTTTCTGGAAATCCTTGTATTATTGTCTGAAGTAATAACTGTAAATGTGGATCTTTCTTTGTAGCTGTAATCAACTCCTTTTTTGCATCAAGTGACATAGGTAGTATTACTGCAACTGTCATGTTTTCTTCTTGTTCATTTTTCAGATTAGATGCATCACAGTCTCGACTAAGAAAATCTGCTAAGGGTATTTCTGTGCCTTTTTTAAATATGACTTTTGGTGCGTATGGTGCAAGATTAAATATTATGCGTTGCAATCTCGCTGGAGCAGATTGTATGTTTTTCTTGAAGATTGTCTCAAGTGGCTTGTGGTCTGATTCCACTGTCAGTTCTTTACCATAGACATATTCGTGGAACTTTTTACATCCAAACTGTATAGCAAGTGCTTCTTTTTCAATCTGTGGATAGTTCTCTTCTGACTTAGTTAATGCTCTTGCTCCATAGGCTATTGGTTGTCCTTCTTGAAGAAGTGCAGCACCGAGATTTTTTGAACTTGCGTCTACACTTAGTGTTACAGGTTTGTTTACATCATATAGTCTCAACACTGGAGGACTTCGAAGAACTTGTTTTATTTTGTTCAGAGTTTCTTCGTGATGAATATCCCATATAAAACTTGTGTTTTTGTGTAATAAGTCTCTCAGTGGATTTGTTAAATCTGACATTCTTGGAATAAATTTATTTAGGTATGTGATCATACCTAGTAGTCTCTGTAGCTCTGTTTTATTTGTTGGTGTTTTCATTGCCTGTATAGCTTCTACTTTCTCTGGGTCTGCTTCAAGTCCGTCTGCTGAAACAATGTGTCCCAGAAATTTTATTCTTTCTGATTCAAAAATGCATTTACTTTTGTTAAGTTTGAAGCCTGATTTTTTTAGTATTTCTATGACTTTACTAACAGTTTTTTGAAGTTCTTCTCTACATTTTGCATATATAAATATGTCATCGATTGATACTCTTACATTTTTGATTTTACTGAGCAAATTTGTTAAAATTTCTTGGAATATTTCCGGTGCTGATGATACTCCGAATGGAAGTCTTTTGAAAGAATATCTTCCCCATGGTGTAGCAAAAGTTAATATTTTTTGTGTTCTTTCTGAAAGTTTAATCTGCCAGAAACCTTTTGTGCAATCTAATAATGCGAAGAATTTAGAACCTTTAATGTCTGCTGAAATTTCCTCTATAGTAGCAAGTGGAAAGTGTCGCCTCAGTATGTTTTTATTTACATCTGATGGATCTATACAGATTCTTAATTTGCCTTTTTGTCTTACAATTACAATAGGACTTACCGCAGGAGTAGGCTCAGTTTCTGGTTTTATGACATCTAATTTCACCATTCTCTCAAGTTCTTGCTTTACCTCATCTCTTATAGCATGTGGGATTCTTCTTGCTGGTTTTATTTCAAATTTTGGGTTCTCAATTAGGTCAATATCATACTCATAGTTTTTATAGCAGCCTAGTCCGTTGAAGATGTCATCTTTACATTCCTTCAGTGTTTTCACTCTTGCAATAAGTTCTAATTTTTCACAAGTGTTCAGTCCTAGGATCGGTGTGACCTTTTCTTCAACTATTTTAAATATAATGTTTTTTTCTATATTTTTTATTTTACAAAGTAGCTCTGCTTCACCCAGAACTGCCATTCTATCTTCTGTGTAACTTATTAAATTTTTTGTTCGGCTTGGTTTCAAATTTGCCTTTGTTCTGTTCATTATGTGTCTTGGTAACACATTGCATTGTGCTCCTGTATCTAGTTTGGCAATGAATTTCACATCACCCACTTGTATTTTTTCTGTCCAGTCTTTCTTTTCGTTGGCATTTATAGTCGATATGTATACTTCATCTTCGGAACTATTTGAGTTTTCTTCTACTGTATTCACTCTATTTTTTTGTTTGGGATTATATTTCTTAGTGCGGCACATATTGGCAAAATGACCATTTTTGTTGCACTTAGTGCATGGTTTGTTAAATGCGGGACATTCTCTGAATTTATGGTTTGTGCCACATCTCTTGCAGTCAAAATATTCATTTTGTTTATTTTTGTGACCTTTATTTCTCACGACTAATACTTTGTCTTCTTTATTTTTACCTTCGAACTCGTCTAGTTGTTTGGAAGCTTGTTCACTGGTTTTACACACTGTTATGGCTTTCATCAAGTCTAGTTTATCTTCAGTTAATAATTTCTCTCTTACTTGATTCGATCGGATTCCGAACACTATCTTGTCTTTCAGCATTTCATCAAGCAAATTACCAAATTCGCATTTACTTGCCTGAGTTTTTATTCTGATTAGAAATTCGTTAAATTGTTCATCTTCGTATTGTACAATTTTAAAAAATATGTATCTTTCAAAGGATACATTTGTTTTTGGTGCAAAGTACTCTTTAAACTTGTCTATAATACTTTGTAGGTTATTTTTGTCAGCTTCGCTGAGATTAAAACTGTTGTATATTTCGATCGCTTCTGGGCCTATCACTGCCATAAATGTTGCTGCCTGGATTTCGGCTGGCTTTTTATCAAGTTGAATAGCGATTGAATACCACTGAAATTGTTGTAACCATTTTTTCCAACACGTTGGTTTGTCCGAGTCAATTTGTAGATTAGCTGGCGGCTTTATTCCAGATACTGCGTCGTTTGTAGACATTTTATAACTTTCTTATGTATTACCCCACTTCTGACACCATGTAACGTTGTAGTCATGGGCTTTATTAGGGATTTAGGAAATTAAGTAAGATTACAATGTGACTTGTTTAATATGTATTCTTGAAGTGACATTTCAATTGTGTTGCACAAGTTTGACACTAGATGTCTATACTTTACAAAATTGTTATATTTTTTACCCATTATCATTGAATGATTTAGCTTTTAATGTTTATTTTTGTAATTTCATGTCCATTTCAAACGGAAGATGCAGGCAGCGATTACGCCGCGAGTCATTTCATGACCCAACTACGTTAAGCAAAATCTTGCCAGTCATCGATATTTACCTCACATAATTTCGGAAAATTCATTGGTATGAATTAGGATTCGATTCCGCGATGTCATGAACCGGAAGCGCGGAACTCAATCCCTACACCCAAAGACGACAAAATTAATATAACATCTGCATATGAAATCCCATGATATTGACCTTGATCGACCTTGCCACGGTGCGTAGTAGCGAGGACGTCACAAGTAGGTATTAGATACTTACTTATTTACTCTTCATGTTATTTTGTACTCAATAAAATTTGTAACGGTATTCAATCACGATATGTGAAATTATTTTAAACGACCTTGATCGAGAATTGAATAAAAAAACAGTGACAAGTAAATAATTTCATTTTAATAATACATACTCAAAAACAAACGGATTAACTACCAACAAAACCATTCCCAAGGTGGGTTGACGTCAGACAGGCGGCCGGTCATAATAACACGGCCAAATTTTCTGACAACATAGATAGTTCGAAAGAATGACATGTTGTGCGCACCCCACTTATAACACATCCCAATAAGGGCATACGATGAAATTAATCGTTACATAAAAGGATAAGATAGGTCTGTTTATTCGCGGAGTTAGAGGTTAGCCTAAGCATTTCAAATAGTATAACTGAATACTATTACAGGGATACCTAATTTATTTAAACAATGATTTTTTAGAGATAACTAATATTATATACATGTTAAGAATATATTTAAAAAATGCTACAACTGTCTTAATATAAATGTAATTAAAATCCATAAATACTTTCTGAATAACAAGAACTTTCACAACCATACATAAACAATTTTTACAATTTATTTTTACCTTTTCGTCAGGTAATAAATAACTAAAATACTAAATAAATCTGTAGATTTGTTTTACTAGAAAACCTACTAATTAATTCCTCGTAATGCAATCCATCACAAGATTAGTGACCTGAGCCTATTGTCATGTATCAAATTTTAACACATATAACTATTCCAAAATTCTTTAAATAAGTTATTGGTGTCATCTCCATTGTATCTAATTTTCACTTGATAATTATTTTTCAGCAAGGAACTAGGATGAAATGTGTCAGAGTGCACCTTCAAGAAAGGCACAAAGTGAAAATCAAACCGGAACTTCCTGAATTAAACACAAAACCGAGAAGGTATTGTCAGAAGCGACTGGTTAACCGAGAGGAGGAAACGACGTGGAACTACTTTTGGGAGAGGTAAATCATCAGGTTCAAGTGGCAGTTTCGATTTAATAAATACAATATACAAATTATATAAATAATTACAAAAAACAGATATCATAAAAGAGTGAAAATATTACTAGTATGCCCAGAACACGACTCGTACCACATGTTTAAATTTATCTGTAACATTCTGACTGAAAATAAATAACTACCATATAATAAAAAATGTATTGCTTAACTTTATTTATAAACTGAAAACTTTTTTAATACGACCTTTTTCTTAACGAACTCAGTAATATTTAAAGTATATGCTATTATGCAGTTCAAATTGAGAGGTATCCATCTGGAAATTAATATCATTATTCTGATTCTGTACAGAACTGATTCCAGCAACAACAAAGAGGTACAAATTCAGAAAACAGAAGAGAGTGGCAAACTACCACAGGACAATGAAGATTTAGTTCTAACAGTCCAGACACTGAAGTTGGAAAGTGACCCAAAAGAAACTAATCAACAAAGACCACGGACAAGTTTTAAATATAAAGTAGCTGATAGTAAAACACATAGAATGTTTGTAAGACAAGCTATTGCAGAGAATGATAACATGGATGATGACAGATCATCTCAGTTCACCTATTACTATATTGACGATTATCTAAAATATTTACACAACAGCGACCGGTCTAGACCGACATCTGGTAAATCTAGCATATTAATGAAAGGAATTGTCAACAGTTTGAAAGATAACAAAGTTTCGCAAATTAAAGTTTATAATCCTGATTTGAGAAAAGCTGTTTACAAAAACAAACCAAAAATTAATAATACTCAAAAGAAGGATATAAAAAATGACGTTGTAATAGATGTTCCTGATAATATTGAAACTTTTAGCAATACGACAATTACATATCAGAAATCCACAAGAAGAAAGAGTCTTACGATATCTCGTAATGAGAGCCCAGAAACTGTTCAAATAATAAGGGTGGACGTTGTATGCAACCATCTAGAGAATTCGCCATCATCAGATTGTAAAGATATGAAAGATTGTGTAAAATCCCCGGAAAAATCGTTATCAAAACTGGAAAGTATAAACATGAAGTATAATCACTTCTCTAACAAATATCTTTTAACAAATTCCATAAAATCGCTAGAGGCAAGATTATCTGGTGGATCCAAAGTTACACTGCTGTGCAAAACATTTAAACTGTCTGATCGGACATCGAGAACCTTTGAAAAGTTTAATATAAATAAAAAATACAAAACAGATTACAAGAATCGTTTTAAATAAAATAAACATAATACATAATACAATAAGATAAAAACAATATTCTCATGAAAATATTTCATCATCATCTTATTTATCAGCCTATTGCAGTCCACTGCTGGACATAGGCCTCGCTCAATGTGTGTAAAAATATTTAAAAAAAAAATATTTTAAAGTGCATTGGACTACGTGATAGGGATTTCCTTGCAGAAAGAAGAGCAACAAAAGGCCTTACAAAGAGTCAAAAATATACAAATCCAATTAGCGTCACCTATATATTATGTATAGCAGTAGCATTCTTCATCAAACAATCGAAGCCAGTCGTTCGAAACGATGCTTTTTTAATGGATATATCTTCGAGATAATTTTGAACAAATAAAATTAACTTTTTTGTAATTGTAAATACACAACAAATAAGACATATCTGATTAGTGGCGCCATCTGTACAGTAGGTTTATTTAATACAGCAGTCCCCAATAATAAAACAATTATTGTTTTCAGCTTGATCCCGCCAAATGTGATTTAATAACCTAATGCACACTTTTATTAGATGTAATTTAGTCTTAAATTGTATAATCATAGTGTTATTATACGTATAATGCAAGGAAAATTCATTTTTCTATAAATTAAACACCTCTTTTTCTATTAAAAGACTAATCATTATTATTTATAAACCTTTTATAAGAGATTATAGGTTTTCCTTTCGACGTACACTTTAAAGAGGCGAAGTCTCACTTCTGAAAATCGTATTTCTTGACAGCCACGATTTTACATTAAATGTATATCATTACATAGTTAAAAATCGCTTTCTGCTGTCTGTCCCCATATATGCTTATATCTTTGAAACTACGCAACGGATATCGATGCGATTTTATTAAATAGAAAGAGGGTGTCAAAGAGGTGGTTTTTATCTATAATACATGTAAGAAAAATTGGAAAATCCATCATTTATATAATTTACCTGTTTATTACGTATGCGAAACAAAGTTCGCCGGGTCAACTAGTTAGCTTATAAATACTAAATGATACATTTCCTAGACTAAAGCTACCCAGAATCCTTCCCATGAACTATCTATGTCATACCGAATTTCATCTAACTTGGTTCAGAGGCATTAACATGAAATTACAGATAAATAAGATCATTTTAATTTAACTTATTACAATGAATACAAAAAACAGCAATTTATATACTAGTTTCGGCCATTGTCATTGCCTGACTAATCGAGCCTTAATGAGTTTTTAATTCAGACTTATAGCGCCATCTAGTTTTTATTGAACGTACTATTGCTGATTAATTTTTCCCAACAACACTGTTTAGGGAAGGCCTTTCACAAATATTTACTTGTTTTATTATTGGTATTTTGTGGGATATTTAATGGAAAACAAGTCTCATAGTTCAATAATGTAGCCATATTTAAAAATATAATATTTCTGAGAGTCTAAAGTTGGTTTACCTATATCTAACAATTACTTCGTAATTAGTTATTTTTAAATTAGATAATCTCATTGCATCTAATAATAGTAAATTTAATTAAATTACTATCACGGAATGATAGTAAGTATTAGGTCAAACGTAAATATTCTTAAAATCCATGTTTAAGTAGTGTAGCCGTGAATGTAACTTTAATTAACTATAGTAATTATTTCGCATATACATATAATTATAAACGTGCATATTGTTAAGAATCAAACAGTTAAGGCGAGAAAAAATATCTTTTAAATAATAGTACCTAGTACAAAAATGTAGGATAAATAGACACATTTTTATTCATCATTGCCTTATACTTTCTAGGTAGAAAAATATTAATTTTATTAAAAACTAATGCTATCTAATAGTTGTAATTTCAAATTAATGAATTGACAACAGCAGCAATGGCATTAGAAACGGACAATTGGCAATTATTTAAAAATCATTATTGCTATTATAGTTCACAATAGTGCTAGTGGACATCATTGTCGGTACGTACCTGCCCGCAAACCTGACGGCATTGTGGCGCCACCTTTATTGATAACAACTGGCTCTCAAAGTTGTGTCTATGGATCCAAGATTATATAATAATAGTTGACGCATCGAACTCTGAATCGCCACAGAAGCCATAAGAAAAAATAAAAATAGTCATCGTGGGCAATCCCTAAGAGATATACATACACCATCGTGGACATTTTTTTGTTTATTGTAATACAATGTTTTGATCTATCACTTAGGGTTTCAAATCTGGAGAATTATCACTTTTTTACTACAATATACATGAATAAAACATATAAAAGACCCCTCTACCTATTAAAAGAAACTCACCAAAATCCGTTGCGTAGTTTCATAGATAGTAAAATAAACCAAATTGATACTACATTTAGAAAAGGTTTAACTACATCATATTATATTGACACTTATCGTTGTATCGCAATTTAGGAATTCATTACTGTGAACAGTAAAAAGCAACAGTTCATTTCGATTTAAAAGATAATAAAATAATAAATTATTTTATGTATATATTTTTAATATCTAATCGATACATCGTTTAGAAACTGAAGGAGAAGATACCCTTAAAACCCTACCCTTTGAAATCGCTAGTTCAGAACAAATTCAGCTAGTTCAGTGGTGGCACATTTTAATAAATCATCAATAGTACACAAAAACAACAACACTACTTACTGACTTCAAAACAACAGTCCACGTGGTACACAAATAGGCAATAAAATATATTTTTACCTATATATTTATAAAATACTTGTTAGTTATCAAAATGTAAAAGATTGGGATCCGCTGGAATGTGTGCAGAAAAAAAAACTGTTCCAACGTATACTTTTCACAAACTCTGTGATTTAGTGAATCGAGGTGTTTATAAAAAAAGTCGTTTAATCTTTAACGATGCATTTCGGAATAATGAAAAAAAAACCCAAAACGTTTTGTAATCAATCTTCTTGAGTTACACAAGTAACTGATAGTTACAAATTAAAAAAAAAGAAATGTTTTATAAAAATACACGAAATTTTAAATCATTATGATCAGATCGATACTTGGGTTAGTTAGAATTTATTTGAGTCTTAGTTTTCTGTAGATCATGGATGTATGGTGACCAAAGATGCTTATCAAGACTTTTAGAATATACCCCAATAACAAATAAATAATATAGTCTTTATAGAGTCTTATTAGGAAGTATTTATCTTTACAAAACCCATAGTGCTCTTAAAATCTAAGTACATACCTACTTTATAATAACATTTCATAATTTCGCGCCTTATTCTATCTAAGTACATACATACCCGTGTAGGCAGCGGCTGTTAAGCCACGACTGGCCTACCGGCCAGTCGTGGCTTACGTCCTAAATGGAATGACTGACGAATTCATTGCCACTTAGGTTTAAAACTTACAGTGAAATAAGTCACCAGACAGTTATCAAATTTATTTGGTAGTTGCACAAATATATCCGATCGTAAAATAAAAAAAGTACAAGTAACAGTGATGATACACGAGGCATAGGTACTAACTAATAAACAAAATTAGGTGAATTAATTTCAAAAACAAAAACAAAAATGTTCATACAACTTGCGAAGAATTGTTAATAATATATAATAGCAAGTTACATTCAAGAAGGGTAGCGCCATCTAGTTCCGTGCAGACATACTACATGATCACCAAATTGCGCATTAGATTCAATTTGACAGTGAAAGGTTTCAAGCATTTGAACTATTTGTTTCAGCTGTTAAATCCCTGCCACGATTCCTGGCTTTCCTGTCCATCCAGAATTACATTCTAATGACCCGTGGCAGCGTTTTGGAGAATAATGCTACCCCATCTTTTCCCGCGGATTTTTAAGGGGCGTCTAAGGGATATCTGATCCGGATTTTCCATTAATTCCTCATATCATCAGACCTCGATGGCATAGCGGTTTGTCATTCTGTACAGATATCCCGAGTTCGCGACCTTGCTCAGTAGAGGAATCAAAAATTAGTTTACAAGTCTTCATCGCCGCTGACTGCACCTTTGGTTATTGTAAGTGTTGAAGTTATAGTTACATTCTCGCACATTGCATATATGTTGAAAATAAAAAAGAACTGGTTAATTGTTCGGTTGTTACTGAGCTACTTACTACTGACTTTCGCAATATGTTTTAAAGAAATACGATTTCTTATATTTTTTTGACGGGCCAAAGAGTCAAACGGGCAGGCGTGGTTTATTGAATTCCTAATTCTAATTATGTAATTAATTTGTATATAGAAGTAGAATAGACAAGGTAAATAATAGCAAAATTAGTAGCAATATTCCTGCCTCAGCATACTGCTGGATATTAAAAAAATCGTTTATTTAACAAAAATATGATTAAAATATTACAAACATAACATTAAAATTGACTATTTTGTATTAACTGCGTATTATGGATGCATACACGTTTAATATACCAGAAGATTTCTAGTGTTTTTTTTTTTACAATTTCTATCTTCGTCAGTTTGTTTAATGTGGCAAATGTCCGAAACAGCTAAGCCGATTTCCAAGGGAGTTCCACTGTCAAATGACTGATGCAATAAGGTGTGATATATAACTACTTATATAAATTTTGTTTAGTTTTTATTATTTTTCATGCAAACTAATCTTCTTAAAAAATTAATAATGATTTATGCTTTTTGTATGAAAACTTACTTCAGATTCTTTCAAGTCCTTAACAGGCAGTTTTACCTCGTAGTTACCAGGGAGAAAAATAAACTCTGTGTGATAAATTATAGGCTTTTTATCACATATTGAATGCATGTTGTTCATGCATATATTTAAATATAACGTCTGTGAAACGAGAAATAGTCTCAAACTATTAAAAGTTGCCTACTAAAACTTTTAAATTTAATTTAAATTTTAGTTTATTAGCAAAATTACAAACATATAATAAACTTGTACAATATTTTCCATTATTACTTATTTTAAAATATTTGTAATTTATGAAATACTAGTTGACCCGGCGAACTTTGTACCGCATCAAAAATAATAATATAAGTAAATTTCGGATTTACCACTTTTAAAAACCACCCCGTTGCCATCCTCTACCTATTAAAAAAATCGCATCAAAATCCGTTGCGTAGTTTCAAAAATATAAGCACATAAGGGGACAGACAGAAGAAAACGACTTTTTTTCTAATACATTAATGGCATAACATAACTTCACTCTTTTTTCTTCCCGAATGTATAGGCATCGGCTGTTAACTCTCTATTCGTCGAATCGTTATGTTACGTTCCAAATGGAATAGGTGGAACCTATTGCCATACACGGGCCACAAAGTTGTTAGTCATCGATATTTATCACACATAACTTCCAAAAAGAATTCCGCGAAATCATTGGTGTGCTTCCGGAATCGAACCCACGACTTCTGAATCAAGCCGAAGCAAGAAGTTCAACCACTGGACATATTATGGATAATTAAGATTTTGTAAAGCTATATCTAGACTTATATCTACAACTTATTTAATTTTCTCAAACTGCGATTGTGAAATAGATGTCACCTAAACTCTTATAAATGTTTTTTTTTTACGTATATTCAGCGAGGCAGTGGTGTGAGAGAGGCGGCAATACAAAATATAGGCGATGAATGGGGCAGGGTTACCCTTTCATCTGCGAGTTGCCTTGGGCATGGACATTTTTCCTTCATTTTTTTAAATAGCTATCAATAGATTATTTTTCGTTATAGATTTCCAATGTAAGACAACGTATTTATTCAGATTTATATATGAACTATTACTAGAATATTAATTTATCTAACTAAAGTGATGATATTAAAAATAATAAATTATCTATTATTTAGTAAATATCTTTGTGGTGAATTGTTAACGAACTTTTTTTGTATTGTTTTTTTTGTGTTCTTTATTTGGGTTTGTTTCGACAATTATTTATAAAGATAGTAAGTATTTATAAAGACTGATCGTATGTGGATAAATTAATATTATATTACGGACATCACAAATGGGTATTTTATTGTTTGGGAGTCAAGTTTTATCTACCTTCATATAGTTACGGGATTCAATCATGATCAATGTACAGCAGCTGTAATGATGTAGGATAGTAACGGGAACGTTTCTGTGAATATTAATTTTGTAGTGGAGGTGACCGGCCTCGGCTGGCGAGTGTGACACTACCAAACGAAAGGATTGGTGCCTTATAGACCTCTCCCCATCACCACCCACTGGGTGAAATGTGTGTGCCGAATTTATAGGTGTGAGAGATGGAACTTCAGGGTAGCTAAAGGGTGAGGTGGACTTCGGACTCCCTCACTTGGAGGGAGGGGGGAGAGGAATTGTAAACCCCCCAATTTGCCCTAGTCCGGCACCCCCGCCCGAGGCTCCCGTTTCTGTCCAAGCGATAAGAGGAAAGAGGGGCAATCGTCAAACGGACGTTTTACGCATAATTTAGACAAGTAAATGGATTCGAACAGTATCCACACAGCATAGGTAGGTCGATATGTTTAACGACTTTAATATTAAACTAGTATCATTTAAAATACGATAACATTTCACTATTAAATTGAAAAAGAAAATAGATTTATTTTCTTTAATAGTATTTGCTTTGTATATACCTAAATGAATATAACCCACTCACTCGGACACTAGATGGCGTACATAGGAAATATTCAATACTTTTATCACCTTTATTCGTAACTAGTTCGCGCTCGGACTTCCAAACTCATACCCGAATTTATATCACTGTAATTTTGCCCCTGTAAACGAGAAGAGAGCGCTTTTTTTTAACTTAATGTACTGATTACAGAACGCTTGTAAATATTATCATTGTCTACTCAAATACCTTTTTTTTAAAAAAGTTTATTTAAACGGATAAATAAATAATAAACAATAGATAGAAAAGTCTTTAATTTTAATCAGATAAAAGGTTAAAGGTAAGTCGTTCCGTTTGTATTTTACTTTTCATAAATCGAACTCAACTCTCTGAATCTCTTAGTAAAGATCGTACTAGGATTCGATTCCCATGCAGGGTAAACACTTGTGAGATGAATCATTAATAAGATTTATTATAAACGGCAAAATTTTTGTGAGTGATAAGATTTATTTAGGAAAAAAAAATACAGTTGTATTATTTATAGTTTACTTTGAAATTGTTACTTTAATCTTGTTATTTGGATTTTTTGCGTGTCCCTATCAGAAAGATTTAAATCCACAGGTACATTTTACAGTTACGAATTAATAGTAAACTGTACTTATTAGACAAAGTTTATGACGTGGTTTTACCGCATGTAATCGTTGAAATATTTTGTGTTAATTTCTTATTGGGATTCTTTAATAAAATCAATAATAGTTTTTTATGCTATAAAGGAGGACTTATTGAAATTATAGATAAAAAGCTAGAAGAAATCATTTCTTATATTGACTGAGAACACGAACAAAGCTCCATAAGCCAGGATTCTTACACGCCTCACTGGCTTTTTTGACTTTCTTAACTGTTTCATGCAGGCGCGTCGATTTTTAAGGCTTTACCTTCCTCCAGGACACGTCACGACACGGCATGGAAGGTATTTCTTGTCCATCCTCGACTCCTACATCCATCTGCTTTTGCATTGTATATCTGCTTAGTCAATCTTGCATCATCCATTCTTTCTACAATCATTATAATAATACATACAAACATACATAAGTTCACGCCAAATCCCTTGCAGGGTAGGCAGAGAGAACGGAGCGCCATAAGGCACAATTCTTGCACACCTCACTCGCTTCGTTGACTTTCATAACTCTTTTCATGCACGCGCGTCGGTTATGTAATAATACATTTTATAAACGAATGTAAATACTTTTTCTACTTTTCTTTTATGGGATAGGAGGGCAAACGAGCAGGCGTGTCACCTGATGGCAAGCAACCAACGCCGCCCATGGACTCCAGTAACACATATGGTGTTACTGTTGCTTTGCCGACCTTTAAGGGATAGGGGTTAGGAAAGGATGGGAAAGGGGGGTGGGCCTCGGGGTACCTCACTCACCGAACGAAACGCGGCATGAGCCACTTTACGTCCGTCTTCTGTGAGGTCGTGGTATTTCACCGGTCGAGCCGGCCCATTCATGCAGTGAACTGCTTGGCTCTACCACTGTTGCTGTACTTGAACTAAATTCAATTTTTTAAAACGTATAATTATTGTCGCTCAAAATAAATACGATGTCAGCTGTAAGTAAAAAAAATCTATTTCAAATGAGACTTTTATACATGTATACATAAACATAACTCCACGCCTCTTTCTACCCGAAGGTGTAGGCAGCGGCTATCAAGCCTCGACTCGCTGTTATGGAATGTCGAATTATTAAAAATAAAATACTAAACATGAGCGCTTGAGGAAAGTGCCACCGTGGAACATAAAAAAAAACACGGATGCAATCGCCACGAGCGGCCCAATTCTGAATGTAACTCATGTGCTAAATACTCTTTTCAAACCAACTTACCTACTCCTTTGTTTTCAGTAGTGATGTTAGTGCATTCACAGTCATTGGAGTGAGTTAGGATTCGAACCCACGACTTCTTGATTCAGAAGCGGGGTGCTCGACCACTGGACCACCGAGACTATGAGACACCACCGAGACTATATGATACAAATGAGACTTAAGCTTAGAACATTAGTCTGAAAAGATTTTACAAGGAAGGACTTTACAATCAGACGTAGAAAAGGAATTATTATTAAGTTAAAGTAAAAATAATCTATTAAATTTATATATTTCTAATTTACCAGTTGACCCAGCGAACTTTGCCTTTCGCCTCAGAAGAACTAAAAATGCTCATTGTGGGTTATCCCTAAAACATAAACTTTGCGGACTTTTTTTGCAGACCTTTTGAATAATGTAGTAGTTTTGATCTATCACTTAGGGTCAGCCAGCGTTTGCAATTAAAAAGCTAAATCTCGAAAATTTACACTTTTAATTTGCTACAATAGACCTGTTTTATACATCAAAACAAACCTGTTGACACCCTCAATCCATTAAAAAAGAACTACGTTATTAGAATTTTTGTCTGTTTGTCTGTACGGATAAACTATAAAAGTACTGCATCATGCCCAATTTTGCATAAATATAGCCAAGAGGTCGGCTCAACACATAGGCTAAATATTTTCACTCTATTACTAATTGGGGGTGAGCAATGAACCCTTATAATGGCACAGGTATAGTATTATTGCTTTCCACGCGAACGATGTTGCGGGCAGCAGCTAGTGTAAAATATAATTATATTCAACTTTGCAAATATCATTCAACTAAGAACAAATGATGATGATGATGAGAATGATTATCCTGAAATGTCGATTATTGTGATAATAACAACCTGAAGTTTGTTAGGTATTGAATAGTATCGATATTTTTAAAATTATGATCATTTTTTTAGATATCCATTATTGAGCAGAGTACGGATACAGGGCCAATACTTACTTTTGGGGCGGTGATTTTTCGGGGAAATAATTTATAGGTAAAATCACTACATAAGTAGTTTAAAACAAAGTCGCTTTCTCTGTCCCTATGTCCCTTTGTATGCTTAAATCTTTGAAACTACGCAACGGATTTTGATGCGGTTTTTTTTACTAGTTAGAGGGTGTCAACGGGGTGGTTTTGATCTATAATTCATGAATAGTGTAGTGAAAAAAAATGATAATTTTCAAGATTTAAAACTTTAATCGAAAACGCTGCCTGAACCCTAAGTGATAAATGAAAACAATGTACTACATTATTATACACCCTTAAAAGGTCTATAAAAAAGTCCGCGAGGGCATATGTCTATGTCTTAGGGATAACCTACAATGACCATTATTATTTTTTTACTTTTTACGAGAAATAATGGCTTAAAGCAATTTTAAACATTACAGCATTAATTTTCATCCAATTAAGTGTCTTAAATAGATTGTGCTTTTAATATAGATTAATATAACCATTTACAGCATGTAATTTAATCTAATATTTACGAAGATATTACAGTATTAACATAGCAGTCGCGTTTGCGCGCCAAAACGCGTGCCGATAAATAGCACAAATTGAACTTTTTAAGATGCAAATATTACTAATTTATTTCTTTTGATGCGGAACGAAGTTCGCCGGGTCAACTAGTGTCAAATAAAACACAGCAGTGTCCTTTTTTTTATATATCTCCACTCTCACTCGTAGAAGGAAAATTCTCGTATTAATACAAACTGATTATACGTAATTAGTAGAAGCTTTGAAATAATTACATACATATATACATAACTTCTCGCCAAGTCCCTGGCGGGGTAGGCAAAGAGAACAGAGCGCCTTATTGCACGATTCTTACATACCTCACTCGACTTTCCGACCTTCATAACACTGGTCGTAAATGCTTGTAGATTTTTAAAGCTCTTGCAATCAGCTTTATAGCTTTCTAAAGAGGTATGCTTCTTAAGGAATAGAAAACCTTGAAAAGACGAACATAAAAACAGGAACATCTGCTGTTAACTATGAAGACTGGAATCTAATTTGGCGAATTCGACAAATAAACATACATAACTTCACGCCTTTTTCTACCTGAAGGTGTAGGCAGCAGCAGTTAAGCCTCGTCTCACCGTTATGTTTACGTGTCAAATGGAATAGGTGGCGAACCTATTGCCATACCAGGCCATACTCGATATTTATCGCAGATAACTTTCGAGAACAATTTCGAAAAGTCTTTGGATTGGGCCAGGAGGGGTGTTCTTTTATAAAGTTTGGAGTAAATTTTATAGGTACTATAATTTTTTAAATATATTATATATCCTGGATGGATTTTAATGACCTGGATCCCTCTTAACTCCCTGAGTACTAGGTCATATAATGTAATGTATAGAACACCTCATGACAGCTAACTCTTTTTAGCTGGGATACGATAACATATGTCTCGGTGGTCCAGTGGTCGAGCACCCCGCTTCTAAATTAGGAAGTTGTGGGTTAAAATCCGTGCTCACACCAATAACTTTTAAGTTATAGTGTGGCAAATACCGATGACTGACAACTTTGTGCCCGGTGTATGGCTTTAGCTTCACGACCTCCATTTGGGGCGTAAACCTAACGGCGAGTCGCAGCTTACCACCTTCGGGTAGAAAAAGGCGTGAAGTTATGTTAAGTTACGATACCAGCAATAAGAAGTAAACTAACTCTTATGAAAAAAATACCGGTAATATTTTCTTGCAAAAATTCAAAAACAGGATTTAATATATCTAAGGCTATATTATTTCAATTGATATTTCGTAAATGGCTGTCTGCAGCGTCACTTTTAGCAGCGCCTCGGTGGCAATAAATAAAATATTTTTTACCAAAAAAGTAGCCTAAGTTACTCCTTATTACACCAGCTATCTGCCAATAAGAGTCCCGTCAAAATCGGTACAACCATTTCAGAGATTACCCGGAACAAACAGACAGTCAAAAAAAATGTTACTTTGGTGTATATACATTACATACATAACTGCACGTCGAATCCCTTGCGGGGTAGGCAGAGAGAACGGAGTGCCATAAGGCAGTCTTACACACCTTACTCGCTTCGTTGACATTCATAACTCTTTTCATGCACGCGCGTATATACCGTATATATTGGTGTATATACGCATTTATAGTGTATATACGTATTTATAGTCATAGGAATGTAGTGTAAAGCAAACATTTCAATTTTACCTTCAATGTACTTAAATGTATATGTAGGTTATAATAGGTAAGTAGGTAGGTAGGTTATAAGGTCTTATAAACCTATACATGTAAATTGCAATTTCCATAAGAAAATGATGATCAGAAAGAAATCTACAAAAAATGTATGCATGTACAAAAATTTTATACTGATACATGATTGAAACATTTAATTTCATTAAGACTTGTATATTTGTACAATGATTTATTTTTATGAGAGGTCATCCAAATATTTTAGAATCAATCCTACATCCGTAGCCGTCCTTGGGTATTAGTATCTCATTACAATTACCTGATATCGACAAGGAAGAAAATACTTCTGAGTATGCATTACAAATAAACGCTTATTTTTTAAATTGGGAACTTATAATCTTTCTTGCAATCGTTTAACGCTTTTAACGCTAGTAATAGTTATATATATAAAGGTAAGATAAACCGGTTAATATAATAATGCCATGACCTCTCATCCGGAGATTTTTAATGCTTTTCTACAATATGGGTATTCAATATAGGGGATTTTTGGTAGTAACTCAACAACTAATGTGACGTCACACTAAATCATTTTCACTTTCCTCAAGCTTTTAAACAATATGTTTAATCTGTTCTTTCAACATAACATTTTTCTTAATTTTCAGTTACTTTTCAAAATATTTTTGTATCGTTAGTTTCTATTAAAAACTGCTAAAACAAATTCTGGACTAATACATTTAATCAATCAAAAATCTAATAAAATACTTCATAGTATGTTTATTTTTATTGCAATTAGAATGTAGGTCAGTATTAAAATAATATGGTCATTGTGTTTCTCAACGTGACCATCATCAAGAATAATATATTTACTTATTTAGAATATGTATTGAAGTCGGCAGCACTAACATTTGTGACGTCAAGAGTTTTAAGCAGTCTATTGAATTTTTAACCAGCGTACCCTTTTCAATTATCCATCGAAAATGGGGTTGCATCTCTCTGTCCAACCTCGGGTGACAATCCTTTTTGCGTTGTTTAATTATTAACGTAAATTTCTTAATTTAGAGCGGAATGCTAAAATTGTGGAGTTAACGCTTTTAAGCGTCCGTTTTTGTATGTATCGATGTTACTAAACGATGTGGCTGACTTTCTTCTTAAAATATATATATTTAAATTTATTTTTTTGCGGTCTCGTGCGATGTAGATGTTTAGTAAATATACTTGTGATGATAAACAGCTGGGTACCAACATTCACGAACAAAACTGTACAAAACCTCAATCCTTAAGAGAATTGATTGGAATGGGTACGTTAATTTTAGGTAGATATACTTTAGTCATGCCATAAATATTGTAACAAGAAAAAAAATATTTTTTTTTAATTGCAAATAACATTTATTACTTTTACAGTGTGTTACTTTAATACATAAATATAAAACGATATAAAATATAAAAAGCTTATTCGAAGTGGTCTCCATTGGCTGCAATACAGGCCTTCAAACGTTGAGGCCAGTTATCAATAGAAACACGCACTCTTTCCATGGGAAAATTCTTCACTGCCAATTGTATGGATTGTTTTAGGGACTCTATATTATTATGACGTTTAGAGCAAGCCGCACTCTCTAAAACTGACCATAAATCATAATCCAGTGGATTAAGATCGGGACTAGACGACGGCCAGTCTTCAGCTCTAATGAAGTCCGAAACGTTCGCTTCCAACCAAGATTGCGTGGACCGAGCTTTATGACCCGGTGCCGAGTCTTGCTGGAAGGACCATACTTCGTTATTGAACATGGTGTTGTTAAGGGGCTTGACTACCTTTTCAAGAATAGTATCTTGATACACTTGTGCCGATGTTTTGATACCTTTTTCACAAAAATATGGCTCAGTCACTCCTTCGTAGCTAACACCCCACCAAACCATCACTGAAGTCGGATAATGCCCACGTTGCACTCTGTCAACTAATTGGGAAGCTTCCTTAGAGCTTTAAGCATAAATACGGTCATTTTGTTTGTTAAAATGTTGCTCAATTGTAAAAATTTTTTCATCCGTAAACAATATTTTTCTGTGACCTCCCTTTGCGTACCGCTTCAGTAGTTGTTTAGATTTTAACACCCTATTCTTTTTTAAATTATCAGTTAATAAATGACCAGTGCGCCTCTTATAGGCTGCAAGTCCTAAGTCATCTTTTAAAATACGCGACATTGTTCTAGGTGCTATCTTCATCTCCCGAGATAAAATCTTTTGCTTGCGGACAGGATTTCTTCGAATTCTTTCCTTACTGCTTTGACCACCTTTTTCGTACGAACACTACGTGGACGGCCAGGTCTTTTTCTGTCACATACAGAGGAGGTTTCATTGTACCTATTAATAGCCCGGTACACAAACATTTGACTAATACCAAGTTTATGGAGAGTTTCAAAAATTGCATTTGGCTCCATTCCTACTTTGTGTAATGCAATTACAGCGATTTGGTTCTCTTTATCACCCCACTCCATTTTAATATCGCAAAATATTGTACAATGTATTGGCGCCAAAACGAGAAAACACAATGAACAATCGTATAAAAATGACAGATTCCAAATTCAAATGTAATATTTTTTTATTTTTAGTTGTAACAGTATTTATGGCCGGACAGTATTTATTTATTTATATATATTATAACAGTTAGGTATCTGATTTATTCAGCTGATTTTCCTATTTTTACGAAATGGTTTTTAGTTTTTTGTATACTTATAATTACTTCTTGAACATTTTATGCGTGAATGCATGTGAAATAATTAATTGTATATTGGCATATCGACGCATACGAAAAGTGAAAATCAAGTAACTTTCTATGTTGGCACACCGTAAATATTTTACAAAATAGATTATATTTTATTATAAATAAGATAATTGACATGTTATTATTAACAGTTATAATATCTATAGAATAACACGTGAAGCAAAAACGTTGGTTCATTTTTTTGAAAATTGAGCGGACAAGGGAGTTTCTCTTCGGTTATACAGACAGTGAAGAATGCATTTTTTTAAAAGGTTGTGTTTACAAATAGATTATTTTCAATAAATAACACGTTACAAACACTACCACCATTCATTATCGTGTATTTATTCACATATACATAGAAAACCTTCTGTTTATTTAGAATTCTTAGTCCAGGAGGCAGCATTGCAAATGGAAAAGTCCGATCAGGTGTTCAGGTAGTGATGGCTTAGGAAAATCGTAAATAATTTAAAAGAAACTGTGATGTTTTTGTACCTACCAAGCTGATAAAACATCGTCTATCCTAGATATATCCTGCCTAGATAGCGATGGAAAAACCATTAACCGACGCAATAAAGGTGAAAAAATGTTGGAGTATTGATATTCGCTGGTTCCTTTGCGCACTTGGCACTGCCCTTTAGTACTGCTAAGATTACGCCGACTAAAACTTTGTTTAAGGATTGTTACATGATTATGAGCTGAAGAAATATTGTAAATTTTTCAACCTTTTAAAAAAACACCTAAATTAAAGAGATTTTACATCGGATGAAACATCATTTAGTGATTGACACCCATACCTATCGCGGGTGCGCCAGCTGACCCTTGATTCGATTATATTATTAGTCAACCGAGATCTATTGAAAAATATTATACTCGATCGGCATATAATCACTATCTAAAATGCAACCCTACCTCCCGGACCATCTATGATTTGATATCACAACTACGAGTATGTACGTTACCTTAAGCATGATATTGTCAAAGTAAAATTTTATTTAAGTAAAATATGTATGAAGTAAGTTGACGATGAAATAAATTAAAATAAAACCGTGAACATTGAAACTAAAAACGATTAGTACATAATATATTAAAACTCTTGTACGTTTTCCAAAAGTTTTGCATTGAACGCTATATTTTTATACTGACCATTATAAAAAAAGCTCCCCCTGGCGGCCACATAATTACTGAGAACATCGGGTGGCAAATCCGCGAGTAGGTATAAGAGATACATATTAATACGAGAATTTAAGCCGGGCAAAGCGTCGCAAGTACGTACCCCCCATCTCACCCATAACCACCCGATAGCCACCTAAGTCCGATTATATACCTTTCTCCAAGCACACCCGTCTGTGTGTGAGTGACCAATACCTTTGTGTGTGTATGCACAAATTTCATAATAGGTGTGGCGCTGTTCTCCGCTCAAATTTTACATCTCACATCTCACGTATACAGGATGTTTTATTATTGTGTAATGAATGAAAACAACCATTTCCGTTGTTACTTTACGATTTATTAACTTATGTGTATTTATAGAAGATTTATGAAGAATAAAATTACAAAGAAGAGAATAGTTTTTTCTGAGGTAAAGACTTATAATGTCTATAATAAAATACATGATTAAAACCGTAATTAAGAATTCCGTATGTAAAGAGGCGTAATCGATAGTCTGATTATTCAGATCGCTGGAAGACTAGAGTTAAATGCCCATGGTACTATCTACATGATGGTAGCACAAGCGTCAGTCAGGGACATCTCTATAGAGATGCCTAAATCCACCAGTGAATAGTAACTAGTCTCTGACGAGGATAGTTCATTGAAGTTTTCAAAAATAAACTACAATGTGGTATAAAATTATAAGGGAATTTAAATGCCATAAATGTAATACAAATATAATAATTTACGTAGGTATAATTTAGAGTTTTAATCTTCTATTTTAGTCGTAAAATTTAAAACTCTTTGTCCTACATTTAGGTTTGTGATATGCTCTGCTACTATTTGTATTCAAACTGAAACAACAGACACTTTTGTGTAGAAACGTCGAAAAAATTGGCCATATTTTACGAAACTAGTCAAAAAAATTAACATTAAAACAACTTTTCATGGATTATAGCGCGTTTATTTAGAACCTATTTTCTATTTATTTCCCGACGTTTGACGTATGTTCATCACTCGTGAAAATGATCTCTGTAAAGAGTTCGAAACGTCGGGAAATAAATAGAAAATAGGTTCTAAATAAACGCAATATAATCAATTAAAAGTTGTTTTAATATTATGAATGTGACTCGCGAAAATTTAAGAAATAAAAAGTAAAAAAACTATTGAGAAACTTAGCGTGTATCACATTGAGAATAGCGTGTATCACATTGAGAACACCCTGTAAAGCGGTAGTCACGGACATGCGTGCTATATCTATCCATACCTATGTAGGTGCGTTATTAATTTATCTGTTGCGGAGAACTAACCATCGCCCGGTCGTGGTGGTGGGGTTGAGTCTCCCACCCACCCCAAACCACCTTACTGTTTAAACATTTCCAAATGAGTATGCAGAAGATTGTACCTAATACATGGCCACGCGTGGTGAAACTACCCCTGCCTCTCTAAATTACTCGTGCCTTAATTAAAAGCCTAGCATTCTGTTCATGACAAGTATTCCAACTATAACCTAAGCGACCTCTGGTGGGCCTATAACATATATATAGTATACGCTAACTAAATTTATCAAAGTGTAATATTTATACTTTTCATAGGATGTATTTTTTTTCTTTATCTAAAATAAAATTAACATGATTTGTTAATATATTTGTAACTTGTTTGACAAACTTATGTACTTTACGATGGCATATTAATACTAAGAAAAACCTTTGTAAATATAATCAGGATAGTTTAAAAATTGTTGCTGGGATTTATTTTAATAAACATGTTTTAAAATGTAATAAATTTTTATGTATATTCGTATTTTAAACTCCAGTTTAGGAATTAATAACTGCGTATATATAAATAATACTTAATATTGACTATTAGGTAATTCATAGTAACAGAGACAGGGACATGTAGAAAGAATAGACGACGCAATATAGATTAAGCAGATATACCATGCAAAAGCGGATGCACGTAGGAATCGAGGACGGCCACGACACACTTACGATGACCAAATTGAACGAATCCTGGAGTAATGTGATGTTAGCAGCCTTAACAATCGACGCGAGTGTATGACAAGAGTCATGATACTCAAAGAAGCGGGTGAGGCGTGCAAGAATCGTGCCTTATGGAGTAACATAACTGGAGGATCCTTCTAGTTGATGGAAAGTGAACTTTTTGAAAAGAAATTATGTTTGAAAATTGGATGTTGAACTTGTTAAGGTGAAAATGCAAGTTGTCCACACGACCAGGACTTATAATCGCAGCGTAGACACATAAAAATCAGTTACAAAGTATGTATTTAAATCATTACATACCATTAAGAAAAGTCGGTTTCCACTGTCTGTCCCATTGTATGCTTACATTTTTAAAACTACGCAACGGATTTTGATGCGGTTTTTTTTAACAGTTTCAAGCTCGAATACTGAACCGCCACTCAAATATATAAGCGCTACTTAAGCGTTTAAGTAGCGGTCACATTAGACAGAATACGTCAAATTTGAGCAGTAAGTAGCACTTTATTAATTGTCAGATTTGAGTGACGGTTCAGTATTCGGGCGAAAGGGTGTCAACGGGGTGGGTTGTTTGTATAATTCATGTATACTGTAGAAATAAAAAATGCTAATATTCGACATTTAGCACTTTAATTGTTATTAGCGTTGTAAAAATTACTTTTGATGCGGAACTAAGTTCGCTGGGTCAGCAAGTACAATATATAATATAAGTAGGTGTACACAGTCAAAGAAGGTTAACTTTCATAGGTCACAGACAGACACATAAAAATAGTCGAGATATACAAATTGGACTTATTATTTTAACCGACATATTTAGACACGAGCACTTGAGGAAAGTGCTTTCGTGGAACAAGAAAACACGGACGCAATCGCCACGAGCAGCCCGATATCGAGTTTGGGAGCTATCATGAGAAGAACCGGGCGAGAAAGAAACTCATGTGCAATGTCTACTTGTAAAAACTATCTCAAAATGTATTACATTACTCGTTAATTTCATTGCAAAACTACAGTTATAAAGGATTTGCTAATTTTGTTATTGAATTTTTAAAAAATATATAGAGATCAAATAATAAAAGGAATAGGTGGTGAACCTATTGCCATACCGATCACAAAGTTTTTAGGCATCGATATTTATCACTCATAACTTTCGAAAAGTATTGGTGTGAGTTATGTATTAATTTATATACTATTTGGTTGTTTTCCGATTGTACAATTAGTTCCCTTGGGATTTTTATTTTAATATTAAGTTCTAATGATGCAAAATTTATTTAGCATGTCATGAAAAGACTTATTAGAATTAATTAAGCCGAATGAAAATCTGTGCAGTAATTTAGCAGATTTTTCGCAGTATATTTCAAGTATTATATTCCTGTCAAGAAATAATACTACTGAATGAAGATAGCCCGACCAGTATACCTACTATGTAATAGTTTTTACGCAA
Source organism: Euproctis similis (assembly GCA_905147225.2). Lineage (NCBI taxonomy): Eukaryota > Metazoa > Arthropoda > Insecta > Lepidoptera > Erebidae > Euproctis > Euproctis similis. The sequence continues at coordinate 11,188,053 of LR990107.1, forward strand.
CTCGCTTACGTATATACCTCCGGCTAACGGCTAACGAAAAGTTCTCATGTTTCGGGTTTTATTCCTCTAAGAAAGTCACCTCGTATTATCACTTTTTAAGTCTCCAATTTGCATGTATTGTAACAAATTTGTTAAGGGCGGCCTACATGATAACTGCGTAATTGCCTATTGATATAGGCGTAAGAAAAAATATTCTAGATAGATAGAGAAAGATTCTGGTTTATTTAAGTATCTCTCAGAGCCATAGTAGGTGTAAAAATAATATGACTTTTGTTAATTTTTTTTTTAACTGTGTATTGATATCTATTACATCACAAAATTACACTAACATAACATAACTTCACGCCTTTTGCTACCCGAAGGTGTAGGCAGCGGCCGTTAAGCCTCGTCTCGCCGTTATGTTTACGTTCCAAATGGAATAGGTGGCGAACCTATTGCCATACCGGGCACACAGTTTTCAGTCATCGATATTTATCACACTTAACTTCCGAAAACAATTTCGAAAAGTCATTGGTGTGAGCCAGTGTCGAACCCGGACCTGCTACACTGCACGCTTAGCTCCTTGCGGGCGAGGCGGAAAGATCTGTGCACCAGAGATCTGTCCACGACTCTTACCTACCACACCCGCACCTCCTAATGTCTTCCTCTAAAAAGAGACAACTCGTCATTTCGGTTATATCAAGTGTCTTTAAAACAATTCGAATTATATTAAAAGTAAACAAAGAATTTCAAATAGTATTTTATATAATTCTGACACCGGTGAGTTGAGTTGATAACTCCATTATTTATTATCGGAATGGGTGATAAAATTCTCCAATTACACACATACATAACATAACTTGACGCGTTTTTCTACCCGAAGGGGTACAGGAGAGCCAGGATTCTAACCCGCATCTCTGGATTCACTAACCGTGTGCTCTACCGCCGGACCACCACTGGACCACCGAGACTATTAAATTCTCCAATTAAATTAAACAATTGCGTTTCAATCTGATGCCATTTAAAATTATAGTAAATTTTGTGCTAAGTTCTTCAAAAGTTATAGACATCTTCGAATCTATACCATAGATAGATCCATAGAATTGGGATAGTTAATGAATCTTAACGAAACCATTTTCGTAAGTATTAACTATTTATTACAATTGCATTAACGTTTTGAAATAAGACCGCAATAGTTCGGATGATTAAAATGATATCACCGTTTGACTAAGGTATGTGGGTTCAAATACCCATAGATGTAAAATATTTGTATTTTCATTTGAGTTACGTAAATATTCTGAAATAATAATGATCAAAGACTTTTTTATTTAAAAGATTTTTTATGTAGATGCTATAGGTTATATGTTATATTATTGATGTAAGTTATTATTATATAGTGCAAGTTGTCAGACAGGGAATGAGAACTGAACAGTGATAACCGACACATGTGGACAGAATTCGATGCGTGGACTAGAAATTGTATAAAATGTGGCCGAGCACATTTCCATCGCCAAGGGAATTTGCACAAGGAGGAACAAGGAAGAAGCGGGGGGCACCCCTTTCTCTGGGGGGTTAGGGACGTCCATCCGCCCTACATACGAGGGTTGGCTGTTTACAGCGAGCCGGGCACGCACGCCGTTCTCTGTTCTACAGAATCAGGGCTGTGAGCCGGACACGCAGGGCTGTCACACACCCAACTTTAATTTAAACTTTAAAATAACTTTAAGTTATTAATATCCATTATTACTTTTATTACTTTCTTCACCGGTTCACTGAAAAAACAAACGTATTACAACTTGTCTGTTTTTGTGTAGATTGAAATAAATTTAGTGTAAAATTTTCACAGGCACTAGAATTAAGTGTCTTTTAAAAAAGGACTCTAAATAATATTATAAAACTCAAAAATATCTAGATGGTTTAGTTATTAGATGTTTTATATAGTTACGTCCAAGTGAGATTTGATTGTATTTAGTGTAATGTTTAAAAGACTCTATAAAAGACGAACCTTTAAATATTATTAAGGATTTAACGAAATGTTAATTAATGTTTAAAATTTTGTGATTTGAAACCATTCACTTATATAAATTTTGTTATATGTATGTCGAGAAATAACAGTTAAGGATCGCGGTAGTATATGTAAATTGAAAATTTTAAAATAAAACTTTAAAATATTCAAATAGTCTTGAATAGTTTGAATTAACCCTGGCTAGCCGTCGTACTAGATGACGCAGGGTGGCCAAGGGGCCGAGTGGGGTAGGGCGAGTGCGGGGCGGTGCGCGGGGCGATCGGCAAGGAGAGCCTCGCTTCCCGCACCCCGCGCCCCGCTGGCCAGGACGCGGCCGGTAACACGAGTGCGCCTATGCGAGGCATGTATCTTGGACGAGCAGATATAACAGAGAAGTAGCCCCCCAGTACCAAGCTTCTAATCAAACTATTACCAGTATGCTCTACTTCAATTTTTAAAACCGGATATATCCGGTATTCATTATTGATTATTCATGGCAATGACTGACGATGATCGACTGATGATCTCTGTAAAGAGTTCGAAACGTCGGGAAATAAAAAAAAAGTAATAAATAAACGCGATATAATCCTGAAAAGTTGTTTTAATGTTATATAATCTAGCTAAAATTACCTACTTATGAATTTAAATTATAAAAGTGAGCCTGTTTTTTTACTATAAATTGAATATTATATGGACTTAGTTCCTGCACAATTTCACAAAAGTGTGTGTGTGTGTATGTGTGTTTATAAAATATTATTATTATTAATTATTAGTGAATTTGTATGGATACCCAAAATAATATTTATAACCACCACTGGATCAATTTTATTATATTGAAATTTTATATAATATTATGAACGTTTTTAAACTATACATTGCATACTGGTGTAGGTACCGTACACATTTGTTGTATTTATGGAGAGTGTTTAATATTAAGACTATCGTGAAATAAAAATATGTGACAGTGCTATTATGTCTACTAGATATAAGAAAATCTATTGAAACACAAATTTTCTCCTCAAAAAATCTTTCGCCATTATACTTGTTACTTATTCAAATATATTTGTATTGAAGTACCTAATATACACATAACTTCAGTGTAACAGTAAGAATATGTTTCGGTTTAGTTTAAAAACTAAGGTATAAAAGATTGACTGAGGACATATATTATTTTATAATATATTTTCTTGTAAGTAAATGTCAACCTAATCACTCGAAAACGAATTTACAAACAGACTAACAAAAACTTTTTTTGTTTTTATTTTTCGTTTAAAGACTTTACCTTATAATCAAACGGTATTAAAATGAGTTGTTAACCTCTCAAAAAGCTATGACGGCGTTAACATACTCGTACGTATTGAACAAAAATCTGTAATGCTTAATGCGAATTTTAAACAATTCGCCAAATAATAATGCTAGTAGAGCAACATTCGCGATTATCGTGGTTATTTTACATGTGCGCGGACTATAGCTGCCCGCCCTATCGGCAGGCACCAGCCATTCTAAATAGGATGCCAACACGACTCAGAATATATTTCGTGTAGTAGCTTGTGTGTTGCTCGGAATGAAAAGCGTTTTGGCATCAGTTTGCTTAAATCGATGCTTTCGATTTTTGTTTTTTTTTTCCTTTTTCACAGCAAGGCCAAAGTGTTTTCTTCCATTCGCCGGGGTTGAAGGTGATTAAAAAGGACGGTTTGTCCATTATACTGCGTCATGGTCACCCGTACATATTGAGATGTACACCTCTATATGTTGCTAAATGTATATATATATAATTTTTATGAAGATTGCTTTTATATTTTATCCGTTTCGTATCCTGAATTCTAATAATACACAAAGATGTAAGCAAAGGAAGTAATGTAACTTTGTTTTGCCAAATGAAACATTTTGTAGGTGGCCAAACAATCGAATTTTAACAATCGATAAAAATCACACATAGTGATTGTGATAAAGTAAAGAATTGTAAAATATATTAGAATTCAGAACCTCTCAAATGAATGTCCAAGTACGAAACCTGTAGGATATCGGGTTATTTTTTATACTCTCATTAATTGGCTGGTTCGTTTTAGATGAAATTAATCATTAGTTTGCAGATAAAACTCTACTTTTGTTTGTATTTTAATGTTTTAAACGTGTAGGTACGTACGTCTAAAAGTCGGATATGTTGAAGACCTGACCCAAAAACCGTTTACTATGCTTTGACTTTATATATTTTTACTACTTGGTGGTTTTACTCGCGTATATTTACTTAAATCAAGATATTTTTTATAACATAGAAATGTAACTGTTATTCCATAGTCTTATCCTAAATTTCATTTTTATCGTGACATTTAATAATAAGCAATGGATCCATAGTATGGTTTTGTTATAATAACGATAAAGTTGAAGTACTATCCCAAGGGAACTGTTTACAGGGGTGAAAATATGAAGTTTGCTTATATGTTTGCCAATTTTCATGTAATTCTGTTCAACCTAGTTGACTAACCTGTTGACTAGTGATTGAGCAACAAACATTTAAAATTCATATAAAATGATATTAATAACACTTTCAAAGACAGAAAATAAGTCTTAGAAGTTATGTAAGAGCCTTATAAACAAATATGTCTCCATACCTTGTCCCCATTGAGTTCGCTAAAAATTACCTTTTTTTTTAAATTGCCTATTTTTTCATAGGCTATGAAATGTGTTTTTAAAGATAGTAATAACAGTTATATTTATTTCTAAGATTTTTCAATCAATAACAGTTATTTCACGGTTTATTACACTATGTTGTACGACAGCTGTTTCTCCAATAATATATTCACATTTTGTAGTAGGACGTTGTCAACTACATTCTCTAAGTACTGCCTGCTATATGCCTAAAACTTTAAATTCATTAATTTATTTTTATAAAAAAGGTTTAGCTACAGACATTTTTATTCATTAACATAGAAATTCTACAAGTATTTATTTAATTTATTTTGAGTGAGACCAATGCCATCTATTAGCTTATCTTGGCACTACTGCATGGCTAGTGTGTCCGTGTGTTTGTGTCTGTGCCTGTAAGCTAGACGTTAACTTTGTTTCATAATGAAACTAGTTGATCCAGCGAATTTTGTTTCACTTCGGAGGCAAAGAATGTGTAAATTTTGGATTTTATTAAGTTTACTTATTGCGCTATTTATTCCTGCGCTACGCAACCGCTGGGTTCAAACAGTTCAAATCTGTAATATCTTCGAAAATAATCAGTTAAATTTTATGCTGTACCTAATTTACGTTACTTTGATCTATCACTTAGATAACTATAGCTGGCGTCTGCAATTAAAGCTCCACGCTCCAAACCTCGTGAATTATCACTTTTTCTCTACAAACTAATGCATGGATTATACATACAAAACCACTTCGTTGAAAAATCATTTGAGTATTTTCTAAAGTTGTAAGCATACGAGGTGGACAAACTGCGGAAAAATTGGGAATCTAAGAGTCACTGTGATAAGCTGCTTAAGACAGTGACAGAGTAAAGTATCTTTTTATTATCATTACATAGTATAAAACAAAGTCGCTTTCCACTGTCTATATACTCATATGCTTAGATTTTTGAAACTACGCAACGGATTTTTATGTGCTTTTTGCTTACAGTAGACATTACGATAGCGGTAGGGTGATTACCTAACAGTAATGGCAATGGAATCAGGGTTTCTGACTGATCGATTTGTGTCACTCTTTGCTACGATGCCATTGGCAATTGCGATCGCATAAAAATCAATGATATCTTAAAATATGTTTACCGCGTTGCTATTATTTTGAGAGAATCAGACTACGGGACTTAGACTCACTACGGAACTTAAACTTTAAAATAACATCTAACGATACATTTCTTGTTAACCTTGTTAACCTAAGTCTGCTTTGGTTTAAAAACTGATATAATAATATCTATATTATTATGTTCAGAATAACTAATTCATGTTTACCATTATCTTTACATTAATTTATTGACCATTTTAGTATAAATACTAATAATACTTATAATAATTTTATCAATTTCATCAATTTATTGTAGAATTATTGTAAAAAAAATTCTATTGAATGCCTGACAGCGATACAAGTCCCTTGCTTGCGTCCACCCCTAAGTTGGACCACCCGCTGACATCTATTGTTGCTTGCTAACTTGGACATTTAAAATAATGTTAGTAATACGTCTTGGTCACGTTCAAGTCTCATATTTAGCCAAAGCTAAGCGTGGCCGTTTAGCTTACAACTAAAATAGACTACAATCAGGATTTTGCGGTTTTTTTTCTTCTTCTTTTAGCAGTTCTTTAAGCTACGACTATCACAATGTTTGGTAGTACTGTGAACCAAAAAATATAAAAAAAACTATTTTCAAAATGTTTATTTTATTTGGTTTCGTCTATGAAGCCCCGTTGGTCAAGGAAGTTTAAGCTAAATGATCGTCTTGAGACGTTAAAATAAGGCCTCTAGAGACAGATAGTGATAAGTAAATAGAGTTGACGCTCGCTCGTTAGAGTTGATGTTAAAAATAGTGGCGCAACGAAAGTACCTTGAGGTAGGCCATTCTTTTTCTACTCGTCAGAGAAAATTTAGTATTTCATTTCTAGAAGGAATTACATAAACTTCGTTTGTAGTTGGGGCTACAACAGTCGTAGTATCCATTGATAATACTTTAAATTACACATAGTTATCGGAAACAGTACTAAATCAATAATTACCAGCCCAAATATTTCATCCCTGTTACACTGCGGTAGCTCAACAGACTTGGTATCGTTCTTGTTGCATTTGATTGATTACTTAACATTACTCTGTCGACCGCTCAGAATGAACAAGCGTGAATAAGTAGAAGTAGTATAAGTATAAGTAGAAATAAGACAGTAGAAAAAACAACAGTCCTATAAGCGAAATTATTACAGTAAAAAATACCAGGAACACAAAAGTTTGTAAATATACCAGAATGATTTTTTTTATAGAAATACTAAATAGATACACATCGCTGGACGAGTGTACATTTTTTTTTTCAATTTTTTTTTCGCACAGTGGATTAGCATTGCCATTCAGCGTGGCAATGCGGCCAGTCTTCTGGGCACGCTGCCAGTAGACCGAGATGCGGAGAAATTTGATTTCAGGTAGTTTTTTAATTGTATATATTTATTAACTTAAATACATAATGAAAACCCAAATTTTTTCTGTTAGCAAATTACTATAACAACAAAACAAACATTATGAAGAGTTCGCAGACAATAAATTACATTTTGAAGGTGGAGAAAATGTTACGATCGACGGGACCTTTCAGAGGAAAAGATCGAAATAAGATGTGAGTAGGTATATCGTTCAAAAAACTGTTATGCCTACATAGACTTTCGACATAAAATATTTATTTTGTATGTATGTAGTAGAAAAATAAAGACTTTTATTTTCCGGAAACTTGTTTATTTTATATTAGCATAAATTTTGAATATAGATCTCACTGTTTTAAATTATAAAATTATATACTAAAGGCATGTATTTGTAGTTGATAAATAAGACCATGTTAATAGATGAATATTAATATATTCTTTGAAATCTTTTCCTAATGATGAAGACCAAAAGTAAAAGAGATCTATTAAATTGACTAGAATTTACTCATTTTTATCAAGCCATTGTTTGTATTACAAAGTTATTTAGAACTACTACTTAATTAATGGGATAGCGAATAAAAATACTGGCCATTTCAAGGTTACCCCTATTTCTAATAAATTATTATGGTCATATTTTTTGTTTTGAATGATCTTTAGGTGAAATTATTAAATTTAAAAAACATGCACAAATAGACATCGTCTGAGTCATCCCTATTGTATAGTGGCCTTACTTCTGATTGAGAGGACGCCAGTTCGAATCTCCGCGATGACACACACAAAGACACAAACACACACTCCGTTTGGAAAAAATCGATGTAATTATATTGTTTGATTAATATCGACAGTAAAATTGAGACGCAAGTATGGCAATAACCTCCGCTACCTCAACGCTAAAAGTTTAATAATTATTATTAATTATATAAAAAAGGCTTATTTCTTAATACACAGGGAAATTTAAGAACATTTATATAGCTCTAAGTATAATTGTTAATACTATGTTTTAAATTTTTACGTGTGGAAGTTAAAGGTCTACAAACGTTTTATAAATGCACTCAAAAATATTTATTAACTCAATAATATGGCCATTATATCGGTACTTGGTTACTTTCATTAGCACTAAAGGAATGAAACGTGTCAGTACTGTCTCGGACCCAGCAATTCCCTTAAGGATCAAAACGACATAAGTGGTCGTAACCTCATATTTAACTTTACCGGGATACTTCTACGTTCAAATTAATGACAAAAGTATTTAAGAATCACACTATGAATGACGTATTACAATTGTTAGATATTACCTAATATAGTTGTATTGAAACAAATGTAAAGTTTCAAAGTAAATAAAAAAATTGCTGTAAAGTAAACGGGAACATCGGCGCAGTTCGGTAAAGAGTCATAACGAGTGGTCGCTATAAACAGTGTAGGTAGATACGGGCGTGCGTTCCGAAAGGCAAATCTGTAAATTCAATTAAGGTTTGAGCATTTTTTGGACACAGGCGTCCGGAGCGAGCCACGCAGCCCTTCCGCCGCAGGCTCTCGCCCCCGCATTGGAAAATTTTCTCTCGAAAATTGAAGATATTTCGTGCCTTCTCCCTGGGGGCGACTCGTTCCTCGACACTTATGGTCGGCGTCCTCCGGGTGTGCAGGAGGCTTTTTACATAAAGTCCACACGTATAGGTATCGATCGAGGGCGGCCGGACAGGGTGTACGCAGATGACGGCCCCCAGCGGCTCCCTCTAACCACCTCTTTTACCCCCTTTCATTATGTAAGTGCGTACCTAACGCGTGCTCGCGCGGACCTGATTAGGGGGCCTCTTTTTTAACTGACCCCCTCACTTGGTGCGATTAAACTTAATTTGAGAGTGTCCTGCGAGAGCCGATTAAGTTTCTCTACAACTAAGCTTTGAAATATCGTTTGCAATTTGTTTACGCCGCACCGGATACGTCAATTAAAACTCAACTCATGTACCATATATACAATATATTTCCAATTTTATCACCATACACCATCATAGTTAGGATTATTTTTTAATTTACCATCCATTTTATAGTCTATAAACTTAAAAAAAAAACCAAATTGTTGTAAAACAAAAATTGTAATCAATTTGCTTAACTATTTTCTATAGAGCTTTTCACGCTGACACATACAGTTGATCCAAATAACACTAAAAAAATATTCTGGTTTTGTTTATCCAAACTCTTAGTAGAATATAATTTTCATTGAACAAAATCTTAAAGGGAGCTCCGAAAACTTATCGGGAGAGATGAAAAGGGGTATGTCTATATTAAGTATTCGAAAAGTAGAATTGTACAAGAAAAGCAAAGTCTTGTTTTAAACGGGCGCCCGAACTCTTTATATCGAACTTTTCCAATGATCGGACAGGCTGGAATTTTTTGATGTAGATGTTTGACGCATCTTCTATCATTTATATTTTAGTATACTGTCAATGAGACGCATGGATTAGACATTGTTAAAACAAATATTTAGTAATAAAATTTACTATTATTATCATTATCATTTCAAAGTATAAAGCCGCTCTCCGCTGTCTGTTTCCTTGTATGCTTAAATCTTTGAAACCACCCAATGGATTTTAATTAGTTTTTTTAATTGATAGAAAGTGTCAACAGTTGGAGATGCGATCCTCGAAGGTGTCGATCACTATGTTTACCTAGGACAAACTATTCAACTAGGTAGGGCGAACTTCGAGAAAGAGATTAACCGACGGATCCAACTCGGCTGGGCAGCTTTCGGGAAGCTTAGGCATATCTTCTCGTCCAAAATTCCTCAGTGCCTTAAATCCAAGGTCTATGACCAGTGTGTGTTACCAGCGATGACATATGGTTCTGAGACATGGTCTCTTAATGCTGGCCGTATTAAGAAGCTCAAAGTCGCTCAGCGTGCTATGGAGAGGGCTATGCTCGGTATATCTCTACGGGATAAGATCCGAAATACGGAGATCCGTAGACGTACGAGAATAACTGACATAGCCCATAAAGTTAGCACGCTGAAGTGGAGGTGGGCAGGCCACATCACTCGAAGAACTGACGACCGCTGGGGAAAAAAAGTTCTTGAGTGGCGACCACGGGTTGGTATGCGTAGCGTAGGCCGTCCCCCCACTAGATGGACAGACGACCTCATAAAAACAGCCGGGAGTCGCTGGATGCAGCTGGCACAGGATAGGGAGTTATGGCGCGCTAAGGGGGAGGCCTACGTTCAGCAGTGGACTAATCTGGGCTCATGATGATGATGATGATGATGATGTCAACAGAGTGGTTTGTATGTCTTTTCGACAATGACTTTTCGAAATTAATTTCGAACGTTATGTGTGATAAATATCGATGACTAAAAACTTTGTGCCCGGACGTAAACGTAAAGGCGAACCGAAGCCTAACAACCACTTTCTACACCTTCGGGTAGAAAAAGGCGTGAAGTTATGTTTAAGTAATAATTTGTTTGTTCATCGTTAAAAAAATAAGAATTTTGTAAGCGTATATTTGAAAATAAATGTTTGCTGTGTATATTTTGTGAACAGAACAAATGTGCTATGCTACCCACATTCACAACTTAATTTATTTAAATTAAGCATAGAGATTTTTTATCGGAAAGAAGGGTAAACCAGCAAGCAGGTCACCAGCAACTAACGCCGCCCATGGACACTTGCCATACAGATATAGTTACAGTTGCATTGCCGCCGCATACTGGGAAAGGAAAGGGGAGGGAGGTCTGCCTCTCTCACCGAACATCACACAGCATGAGCCACTTTTATGTCGTTTTCTTAGAGGCCGTAGTATTAAACATGCCATTCACAGCCCATTGACCTAAAAGTTGGCAACGCTGATGCGACGCCTCTAGTATTGTGGATGTCTATGGGCGGCGGTGGTCACCTTCCACCAGGTGACCCGCACGCACGTTTGCCCCCTTTTCTCATAAAAAAGCCTCGTGTTCTTAACTAATAAGAAATTTTCCAAATCCGTCCAAAATTTCCAAAATTACTATGGAATTAATTAATTAACATCGCGCCAAATCCCTTGCCGGGTGCATCGAAATAGCTCATCACATTTCTCGATATTTCGGCTGGTATGTGGCTTTTAGCTACGAAACAAATCGGAAAGTGGCGATAAAATCCATTTATTGTTAAGAGTGCTGTTTGAAAAAACTTAAGAGAAAAATATACAATTTTTATTTTTATTATTCAATGGAATAAACAACATTTTATCGAGAGCCTACTCCATTCTTGGCACTGTGTCACCGATATTTAGAACCGTAGTTACTTAGTACTTGAGATTATGGCGTATATATTTTCTGTTTGTAGATTTAAATTAATTATGAAAATATCTGTAAATTTCACCATGCACTTTACAAAGTAAAAATAAATGACACAATTTGTCTTTAACTGAATAATATAACATTAAAAATTGGATATAAAAAGGAAATAAATATATGCTATTGCCACTCAGTTCGCTTCATGAATGTGCTGTCTCGACTGGTGTAACACCATGACTTCTCAAAGATCGACGTAAAGTAGCTTATGCCACGTTTCGGTCGGTAAGAGAGGCATCGGGAGGGCTATCCTTCCTCCTCATTTCCAATCCCACTGTCTTAAAGAATGGCAAGGGAACTGTAATACTATACGTAAGGTATAGCAGGGGTCCATGGGCGAGGCTTGTAATTTGCCACAAGGTGAACCCCTTGGTCGTTTGCTCCCTATCCCATTAAAAAACCGCGATTGAAATTTATACATCGATTGTATTACGAGTTACACACACACACACACAACTTTACGCCTTTTTATACCCGAAGTTGTAGGCAGTGGCTGTTAAGCCTCGACTCGCCGTAATAATTACGTCCCAAATGGAATAGGTGGCGAATCTATTGCCATACCTGGTGCAAAGCTTTCATTTATAGATATTTATCACACATAACTTTCGAAATTAATTTCGGAAAGTCATTGGTGTCAACCAGGTTTCGAACCCGCGACGTCTTGATTCAGAAGCGGGGGGCACGACCACTCGACCACGAAGACTTCGAAGAGAGTTAAATTATTACTAGTGTTTCGTGGAACTGATTCCTTGTTAGTAGACTCCTTGAAAATCATATAGGTTATGAACATAACTTATCTCCAGTATAGCAAATTTTAAAAGTTTTTGAATCGTTATATCTCAGAAACAGTGACTCGAAGGAACGAAGTATTCAGATATTTTTATTAGCTTTTTATTAGCTTCACCTGTATGTATGTTTGTATGTTTGTATGTTTGTATGTTTGTATGTTTGTAGGTTTGTAGGTTTGTAGGTTTGTTTGTAACCGACTTCTTTTTTAGTTTCCGCTGATTGCCACTAGATGGTGCGATTTGTGAACTATGAAAGTTCTAGACTAGAAAACCGAACTAAAAAATAGAAAATAAATAATAGTTTAAAAAAACTAAAAAACACGCTTTTTATTGAAAACCGAACTAAAAAATAGAAAAATAAAAAAAAAAAACTTTATTTTAAAAAAAGCGTGGGGTGCATGGTGTCAATAGTTATAAATATTTTATTGACAGATATGAGTAGAGTGATTATCATTTCGATAATATCTTAAAAAGCACCCCACGCTTTTTTTAAAATAAAGTATTTTTTTTTTATTTTTCTATTTTTTAGTTCGGTTTTCAATAAAAAGCGTGTTTTTTAGTTTTTTTAAACTATTATTATAGATATTTTTATGATCTCCAGTTTTGTCTCAGGTTATTTTATAATAAAACTTATCGTTTTGCTGAAAATCGCCAAAAACATATTTTGATTACCTTTGAACTTGATTTTTTTATGGTATAAAAGTGCAAACAATCAAGCGGGTCACCTGATGATAAGCTACTTCTTACCACCCATAAAAGGTCCTTTAAGGGAGTAGGAAGGGAAAGGAAGGGGATTCGCGACTAGGCCCCGGACACCTCTCTCACCAAACGAAACGGCACGAGCTACTACATGCCGATATTTCGAGAGGTCTTGGTGGCCCAGTGGTCGAGCACACGGCTTCTGATCCAGAGGCCCGGGTTCGATTCCTGACACTGGCTCACACCAATGGCTTTTCGAAATTGTTTTCGAAAAGTCATTGGTGTCGAAAACTTTGCGCCCGGTATGGCTATAGGTTCGCCACCTATTCCATTTGGTACGTAAACATAACGGCGTGACGTGGCTTAACAGCCGCTGCCTACACCTTTGGGTAACAAAAGGCGTCAAGTTATGTTTCGTATTTGACCGGTCGAGTCGGCTCAGTCTTGTAGCAAACTGCAAGACACTGCCACCCTTTAAATTATTTTTTTCGAAACTCGGGGATGATGGGGAACTTTTAACATACATACATAACAGGGAAAGATACCATCTTAAGTGTATTAATTACTAAAAAGGCACTATTTCTATAGTGATTATTTTTAAAGTACTTATCTACTATTTCTGTAGTAGCAACTTCTGTTGCCAATAAAACCAATTTAAGCTCTTTCTGGGTCGCCCGGTAGATGAAACAGCTAGATCAATATAATAACATCAATTAAATATACAGTACTAGCTGACCCGGTGAACTTTGTTCCGCAACAAAAGTATTTTTACAGCACTACAATTAAAGTACATGTGAACGGCGAGTGAACGGCGACACGAGGCTTAACAGCCGCTGCCTACACCTTCGGGTAACAAAAGGCGTGAAGTTATATGTTACTACAATTAAAGTGCTAAATCGTACGTTATTATAAATAAAACCACCCTGTCAACACTATTTATCTATTAAAGAAATCGGCATCAAATTCCGTTGCGTTGTTCCAAAGATCTAGGCATATAAGGGGACAGACAGCGGAAAGCGACTTTGTTTTAAACTATGTAATGATTTATGACGCGCCTCGTGGCGCATTGGTAAAACTACCGGCTGCAGCAATGAGGTCGGGGGTTGGATTCCCACCCGAGCACAAATATTTGTGACAAACATGAATGTTTTTGTGGCGTCTGGGTGTTTTACTATGTATTATAAGTATGTATTTACAAAAGAAAGTATATAATATCCGTTATCTAGTATCCATAACACAAGCATTTAGTTGCTTAGATTGGAACTAGAGGGCGCTGTGTGTATTGTGTCCCAGACATTATTATTATTTACTAGATGTGATCAAACCGTCACACCGTTACCATTCAGTCAAATTTACAGCAAGGGCAACTTGAATAAAATTTTACTGAAATTCTGTCGCCGAGCTGGACATGGTAGTAGGTACAGTGAGCACTGAATTCCCTCAGGTCTCTTGAAGTTGGTAGGTACGTAACAAGTGACTACTAGACTGATAATTTGTGGCGATGAGTTTTAGACAAAACCTTCACAGATTTTTAGGGTTTCGTAACAAAAGCGGCAAAAAGTTAACTATTGACTGTTATGCCGTTTTTTTGAAATTGTGAGTAAGTTTTACAAAGTTAGACTTCTGGACCCAACAGATGTTGTTGTTTCACCTGGCAGTTACTTGCAGTACTGATAAATAACCTAAACAACGACTGGAGCGCCATCTGCCGAGCTTATTTTAAAATCTAAACCATCCACGAATCCACTTCAACACACAAAAAACTCATTTAAATAAGGCCAGCCGTTAAGGATCAGTACTGTTATCACACATACATACTACTGACATTGATATAAAGACTAATTGACGCAGCAGATTTTGTTTCGCCTCAGAAAAGAAATAAAAGCAGTTGCTGTGGGTTATCCATAAGAGATAGACATATGCAATCGCGGACTTTTTTGTAGACCTCTTGAAAGTGTATACTGATGTAGTACATTATTTCAATCTACCATTTAGGATTCAGACGGCGTTTGCAATTAAAGTGCTAAATCTAATAAATTAACACTGTTTTTTTTAAATACATGTATTATATGTATATACAAACCACCCTGTTTATATAAACAAATCATATTAACTTGCGCTTTTCAAAGATCTAAATAATTTATTCTAGCTAAATATATGGGGACAGACAGTGGAAAGCGACTTTGTTATATACTATGTAATGATAATGTTTAAAATACACTATAAAGATGTTCTAAATAATTTTATTTTTGATTCCATTCCATCTTCTGAACCGGCATGCGTCAATTTGTTACCGGCAAAATTCTACTTTGCATATGACAATAGGTTACGATAATCATCACAGCATTTTAAAATGGTAGAACCACGCAGTTCGCTGCCTGAATGGCCCAGCTCGACGGGTGAACCACAACCGCTCAGACTTACTATAATCAACTAATCCGATTGTTGCTTTCTAAAAAAAAATGTAATTTAAGAAAAAATATATCTAACGTGTTCGCTAACAGAGCGCGATCCTGAAATCGGTCAAGTTTAAAAATCACATCAATCAGGCGAAGCTTAAAATTTTTGGTACTGTTATCAGTATTAGTATTGTTATCTTCACACAAAATACATACATACATAACGTCACGCCAAATCCCTTGCGGGGTAGGCAGAGAGAACGGAGCGCCATAAGGCACGATTCTTACACGCCTCTCCCGCTTCGTTGACTTTCATAACTCTTTTCATGCACGCGCGTCGATTTTTGAGGTTAAACCTTACAAAATAAGATAGCAAAAGTTTATTTACTATCATTTATAATAACAGCTTTACTAGCACAAAAGCTGAGTAATGGTCATGAATTACAATGCAGGTAGGAGCCAGCGCAAGACAAAATGTTTTTTTTTATGGGATAGGACGGTAAACGAGTAGGCGCCTCACCTAATGGTAAGTGACCAGCACCGCTCATGGACACCTACAACACATATAGTGTTACAGTTGCGTTGCTGACGTTTAAGGGAGTAGGATAGGAAAGAATGGGGAAGAGGGCGTGACTCCGGGTACCTCTCTCAATGAACGAAACGCGGCATGAGCCACTTTACGTTGATCTTATGAGGAGTCGTGGTACACCGGTCGAGCCGGCCTATTTGTGCAGTGAACTGCTTGGCTCTACCACTTTTCTTTGTTCTACATTGAAACAATGAATAAAATTAATAGGGTGATTTTTTATAGTATAGCTGACTGTAATAGCTGACCCAGCGAACTTTGTACCGCTATGCGTTAAAGATATATGACAGGTATACATTGATTACATGACATTGACACTGACCTTTGCGTTAGTTTAACACTGTGTTGTTGTTTAATATCTTTAATGCCAAAAGGGATAGTGTTCTACATAGAAGTAGTAATTAGTAGTAGCGTGATAATATTTAGATAACATAGCTTATGCCATTTGTTTTTAAAATATTCTTAAATAAACTTTCTCCGCCTGTTTTACTTTCTCAGTGGTAATATTTCGAGAAACTATTTATTACAGGGTTTCCAAACTATACGATTATCACTCCTTCCAGGTTTTAGGTGTAACAATCAGCGGTTTAACCTGTGCGTTGATCAGTCAGCCAGTTGTTTCAGACGAAGCATTTTATGTACCTACTTTGTTGATTTTTGATATATCATATCATAATAGCTACGGTATTCAATATCCAATTCCAATATATTACATAAAGTTATCATCAGCTACTGAAACAGTCATGCTAGCAAAATTTAGTACTAAATTTATTTTTCTTTAAAAAAAAACAGATTTTGATTTTATCAAAATCGGTTGAGAGGTTTAAGCGGGAAAGCGTAACAGACAGACAGACAGAGTTACTCTCGCATTTATAATATTAATATAGTAGGGATTAAAAATAATATTTTCTGTGATAGCGACATCTACTCAAATATGTTGACACTATTTCACTGACGAGGTTGGTTTAAACAGGAAAAGAATCTTGTGCAAGTAGTTCTTACGGCTGAAGTTAGATGGCGCTATTTCATTCATGCAGCGTACTGCTTGGCTCTACTACTGTTAAATAGGATTCCATGTCACTACATAGTACATTCTTTCTCTGTACTGTCTATCTCTTAGGGATAACCTAAAATTACCATGTTTATTTGTTTACCCGGCTGACGAATTGAATTTAATGAAATGCAAACTTCACTCATTTATTAACAACTAGTAATTAATACATTAAAAATAACACAACCTTACCTACTTACATGAATTACACATAAAAACCATCTGATCCACCATCACCATTTTTAATAGATAGCGGGTGTCAACTCGCCATCTATTAAAAAACACATCAAAATCCGTTGCGTATTTTTAAAGATCTAAGCATCTAAATTTGTGTTTTATATTGTATAGTGTATGTTATATTTTACATACATTTTACGTGTTTTATATTTTATATTGTATAGTGTATGTGTATATGTGTGTAAGTAATCCGGAGGCCACCCCTATCCCCACATTTCCCAAACTATTCCGGCCGGCAACTCAACTGTAACACTATCTGCGTTGCATGTGTCCATGGGCGGAGGTGGTTTCTTAGAATCGGGTAACCCGCTTGCTCGTAAGCCTTCTCATGCCATAAAAAAAAAACAAATTAAATTTATATAAGACTAGAATTCTGCCTCGCGGTGGTACTCGCGTAAAAATAAAATGGCATGACGATGATGATTAAATATAGCCTATGTTACTATGTGTGATTGCAGCTTTCCAACTTTTTTCAGAATCGATCCAGTAGTTTTTGTGTTCAATCGCTACATAAAAAAATATAAACCTTTCTTCTTTATAATATTAGTATAGATATGTACTTATTAATGAAACATTCTGCGTATAACGAATTTCAAACAATATCCCTCAACAGTTGGCACCCTTGATAACAAGTGACAACCGTATGACCTCGAATGTCATCTCTACGCATGCGCAGTCATGAGTTTGCATTTATCCTGCAGGAGTATATTCGAAATTGTACTTTATATAGTTATAATAAAGTTCTTTATAAAAAAGAGCTTCGTAACTTCAATTCACCTCCTCAATGTTCATGTCATCCTGGTACAGGTGGTGGAGATATTTTACCTATTGCGTTTCTCAATCAGACATAAAATAAAAAATCTAGTAATATAATAATTAAATCAATCATGAGTAATGAATGAATGACAAATATTTCCAATTACTTTATTCATCGTTTCTTACGAGAATTCAATTATGAAATATTTTATTTTTCCGGACTTATTACATCAAGTTTTAACTGTTTTAAGTGCTCCTCAACTGAGAACCCAAAAGATGAAAGCTGCTTATCTTTCTTAGCTACAGTTTCTGTCGCCCTAGTATATGGAGAGAACACAGCACTATATAAATAGATAAGTCACATTTGAATAGCACAACTACATTTTACAATTAATGATTGTAAAATCATTACATAGTATAAAACAAAGTCACTTTCCGCTGTCTGTCCCCTTATATGCGCATATCTTTAAGGCTCCGCAACAGATTTTGATACGGTTTTTTTAATAGTTAGAGGGTGTCAACGGGGTGGTTTTGATCTATAATTCATGTATAGTGTAGAAATAAAAGGTGATAATTTTCAAGATTTAGAACTTTAATCGCAAACGCTGCCTGAACCCTAAGTGATAAATCAAAACAATGTGCTACATTATTATACACCTTTAAAAGGTCTACAAAAAAGTCCGCGAGGACATATGTCTATCTCTTAGGGATAACCCACAATGACCATTTTTATTTTTTACTTTTTACGAGAAATAATGGCCTATTCACGAAGCGATTTTAAACATTACAGTATTAATTTTCATCCAATTAAGTGTCTTAAATAGATTGTGCATGTAATATAGATGATCTTGGCCCTTTACAGCATGCAATTTAAACAAGTATTTTCGAAGATATTGCAGTATTAACATAGCGGGACAGCAGTTATTACTTTTGATGCGGAACAAAGTTCGCCGGGTCAGCTAGTCATATATAAAAAATAAACTAATTTTAGATATAAAATGTAATAGTACCTACCATTATAAGTATCTTCTTAGACTCTTCTTATCTCCTGGTAAGCGAGGTCTTCGATAAGCAATATTTACATAGAGCAAGAACTATCCAGAAAAACAGCAGTCACAATTGTCGTTTGGAGTGTTCCTATTATATTGAAGGCTCACACACTATTATGCTAAATAGTGTTAGTTATGAATAGACTGGCTGTAATCTCGACTTTGTCTGCTTAATAATAGGTACCAGCTACCGTCTCTACCGTATTTAAAATCTTTACAACCACTGACAAAATGTCTTATGAACAAAAACTTGATGGGATTCCTACAACAAAACGGAGTTTGTTCTGCTATATTGGAACTTCTATATTGGATCTTCTGAGAGGTCGTGATATTTCACCAGTCGAGCCGGCCCATTCATGCAGCGAACTGCTTGGCTCTCCACTGTTAAAAAAGGTAAAGGTTGTAAAGGTTTTAATGTAAAACAAATACTATAATAAAATGTCACGGCAGCCAAAAAAGGGTCAGTAACAATAACAACAGCTATGAAATAAATAAAATCGCATCTCGGTGGCCCAGTGGTCGAGCGGACGGCTTCTGATCCAGAAGTCCGGGTTCGATTCCTGACACTGGCTCGTATCAATGACTTTTCGAAATTGTTTTCGGAAGTTATGTGTGATATTTGGGACGTTAAACATAACGGCGAGACGAGGTTTAACAGCCGCTGCCTACAACGGGTAACAAAAGGCGTGAAGTTATGTTTATGTTAATGTATATTATGTTTATACTTGTACAACATTCATAACCATACATACAAATATATAACATTTTTTATAGGACGGCAAACGAGCTGGCGTGTCACCCGATGGCAAGCAACAATCGCCGCCCATGAACACCTGAACACAGATATTGTTTCAGTTCCGTTGCCGGATCTTAGAAAGGGTTATGGAAGAGATTAGAAGTGGGATTCGAAGGGGAGGTGGGAAGGGGTTGGACCTTCGGATTCCTCTCACACCGAGCGAAAAGCGGCATCCACTTTACGTGGATATTCTGAGAGGTCGTGGTATTTCACTGGTCGAAGCAGCCCGTTCATGCAGCGAACTGCGTGGCTTAAGGAAACATCACTCTTTTTTCGTCAAAACTTAAAAGGAGGTATCTTTTTATCATGAATAGACAATTTTATTTATTAGCATAAGATGTAGAGATTATAGATGATATTTGTATAAAAGCCATGAACTTTTTCATTGCATTGGTTCGGAAAATTTTCATGGATCACCAGGAGAGTATGATTGTTAAAGAGTAGTTGTTAGATGTAAATATACTAAAAATACAACTGTGGATATTATAACTGTTACTGAACACGTGGTTTTGGTAGATACGCGCATGCGCGTAGCAGGATCCTGTCTCCTTCGCACTTCAGATGCTTCTAAATGCTGTAGAGTAGTGTAGAGAAGGAGTCGTGAGCGAAAAAAAAATTGAAGCCATTTCGGTGGTCGAATGGTCCAGCACACCGCTTTTTATTTGAAAGTTGCGGGTTCGAATCATAGTGGCGCACCGCTTAATTTTTGAAAAAGTCTATTTTTGAAATTCATGTTATAGCTAGATATGTTTGAAAGATTTATGAGATTCTGCTTTCTATTACTACAGTAAAAAATTCAGTTCATTTTTTCTCAATGGACTGGAGATATAGAGAATTAGAATACTGGCTCACACAAATTACTGTTTGAAAACTTTTCAGAAGTTATGTGTAAAAAATATCGATGACTGACAAAGTGACATCATTGTGCCTGGTGTTAGGCAAAATGTTCTCCCATGTCTCATTTGGGAAACATAAATTAGGCATACAGACGCGTAGAAGGACATGTAAGGAGTCTTAAATATCGACAAGGATCTTCGTTTTCTATTAATCTTGTCATAACAAGAGTTATGGAAGTCGAAGAAATAAGTGAGATAACTAAGAGTTATGGTGCTCCGTTCTCTATATCTAACCCACAAGGGATTAGGGGTGAAGTTGCATTGTTATTTAACTACAATTAGTTATTTGCATGCATATTTGCATTATGTACCTTAGTCTATACAATCTATCTTAGTCTATACAATATAAAATCGTAGGAGGGTCAAAACTGTACATTGAATATTATTTTTTTAGATTACTTGGGATATGATCAACAATTGATACCCAATCTAAAGATATGGTTTTTAGAATTTTTCTCTGTTTGTCTGTTTGCCTGTATGTTTATTACGGATAAACTCTAAAAGTACTGCAATTTTGCATGAATATTGCGAAGAGGTCAGATCACATAGGTTAAATATCATCACGCTATCACTAATTGGGGATGAGCAATGAATCCTTATAATGGCACAGGCACAGTATTTTTGCTACTTTATGACGTCCGCGCAGACGAAGTCGCAGGCAACAACTAGTAAAAATAAGTGGTATTTCTGTGTTTTGATATTTGCCTACTATTTAAATTTTTAATAAAATTTATCCTTTTTTTATTATATAAAATAGTTATGTGTTTTTATGCGCTATCTGAAAATGCTATTGCTGTATTTTCTTTCTTGTGCCGTAGAATTTGCCTTTTTGATATAGGAATGTCAGAAATAGAGTGCTCTCTCTTTTGCATGCACAGGTATATAGGAAACCTATCCCCACTCCCGGCGTGAAACAAGGATGACAGCATCTACTCAGCGTAAGCTCCAAACACTATCAAACACTAACTGCAATTCATTAAATATTTTAGTTGAAGCCTAAAATTATTTAAAACATATATATAAATAGCAAATATTTAACTAATAGGATCAATAAAAAAATGCATTAAATAAATTTGATTATATTAATTTTCGAAAGAAAATTTCAATTTGACTGTGCGCAATATTTGATTGAAATAACACATGTACAAAAAGAATGGTTTAAAATAAAGGAATCACGATTTATTGTACAATAATGTTTGAAAAGTATATATGGCAGTGACTGAATTACAGTTTTGCACTGCAACCGTAGATCTATGATACATCTACGTGTACACGTAGCAGTAAGTTATAGTCTAGCTACGAGCTGAAGCGCTCAGGCTTTTCAGTCTGTCTCGAGCAGGCTGTGCGGGCAGACGCTCCGCAACCCTGTTCGAGCCGGGCTTGTAAAAACTATTGACACTACACATAGGCTATCCGTGCATATGTCATGTAACTATGACACGGATAGTCATTATATTTTTTTAATGTACACATGTACGTCGCGTTCAGGTCATTTTGATCTTCATTATACTAAACCTATGTATTGCTTTTCGAAACATACACATTTAACAAAAAAATATGTCATTTTTAATTTTGGTAGAAAAATAAATAGTAAATAAATAGTAAACGTGTGCAGGCAATATTGCTAACATTCAACTAAAATTGTTTAAATTTTATAGTACGACAAGATTTGAGACACTAAATATAATATAGACTGCTGCTAGACCTCCAGCATTCCATATATGTGCACATAATGATAGTAATCATCAGAATTATTAAAATTATAAGAGAGTAGTGTGTGTCGGTCATGTTTGTTAAAAAAAAACAGGTTATACACGTGTTTTGTGGGCAACAGTGTAACAGTACTCTGACACTTCCTAGATGCAGCGACCGCTGCACTGCAATGCCGCATTCTAGGTTCATCTCGCTGGTTTTATTACCAATCAGAAAATCTTCAAATCGACTTGTATGTCGATGCATACGCCATCTCTCGAATTTCAAATATATCAAGTATATTAATATAGCTTAATAATGTCATATTATCGCCTAGTTCTCATATATGAACATACCCAAGAAATATTTAAATAAATATCTAATAACTCGCCTAAGATCAACACAATCAAAAGCTATTTAATTCAATTATTCAAATATACTTTTGTAGTCATTTAAAATAAACTTTAATACGTGTTTTACATATTTATTAACGATTATTGGTAAATTTGATAAGAAATATGACGAAATATTTTAGCAAAGTCCATTTATACGTGGTAGTTACAGTATATTTTTATAGTTTTGATGTATACGAATAAAGAGCTACTTATTTTGTAACATCTTATCCAAGTTACAGATCCACGCGATGTCTATGCACTACTCTTTTTCCTATCATAACCCTGAACCCATAACAATTTTCTAATGACCCTTCTTCGTAAATAAAAAGGGCTCACTTGGAATATTATTGTTTAAGATCAATACTACCTAATATTCCTAATATAATACACTGCAGTAATATATATATAGCTATTTTGTATTTATTAACAAAAAATATTTCATACATTTTCATTTATATGCTAAAAATTCTCTTCCTTTTGTTACAACCTTTGGTTACTTCAACACATTTTCATCAGAATAAAATCGTTAATTCTTACAAAAAATAACAACAGTGTGATTATTCATTTAATTTATTCATTAAAAAACAAAAACATAGGTATTATAGGTAATTAATAAAATAAGGGGTGATTCGGTCACTGCATTTGGTCTGCTTGTGAAAAGATTATCTCATTCATTTTCTGAAACTTCCTGACAAGTTTGTTGTGTAATGTAAGATAAAAGTAATAATTTTTAGATGTAACCGACAATGATATTTAAATAATTATAAAATAAAAAATACACACTTTAAAATCGTGATTTTATTTAGACATGAGAATGCAGGGGATTATTATTTTTATAATTTTCGAGTAATGAAAATAAAGAATATAATTCAAGTATACACGAAAAAAGAGTGGCTCTACATTTTGAAAACATAAATTATTTTTTTCAATAGAACTAATCTGTTAACTATCATGTTGTTCTGTACATTTTAAAATAATAGACGAAATATTTAGAGACACGGTTCGTGTTCAGAACATGTTCAGACACTTAACTCATTATTTTTAGATTGTGATAAATAAATATTGCTTATAATATATTTATATAATTTATATAAAGGCCTATTAAAAAAATCTTACTCTATAACGATGTCTAAAAGTAGTGAATACTAAAAATTGGTCACATAAAATCCTTTTGAAGTCTAAGTTTCAAAGAGGCTGTACGGACGACACTTTCTATTTTCGATTATAAAAGGACATTGCTGAGATATACCATAGTAATAGTTAATTATTTAATTTAAATGCTTTAAACTTAAATAACATTAATTATACTAAATAATAAAGTTTTAAAATCACAGTAATTGGTAGTCAAATTTACAGACAAGTATCTCTTATAGAGTGTTCAAGACAGATTATGAGGAATTATTACCAAAACGCTAATTATATATTATTTTAAATATTATTTTTGTGTTTATTAAAACATTTATTTGATCTGAATAATTAAATATAAATAATATTTGTGTACAGCTGCATCTAGTGCAGTTACATGAAAGCTTCAGCAACAGTAGGTGCGTTCGTAAAATACGTGTTTATATACCTCGCACGTGATGACTCTGGGGTTCACTTATGAAAGATTCACAGGAAATAAACGAATATTCTAATTAATATAGTTAGAGGAGAACATTTTATAAGTATGTGTTATTATAATGAAATATATATATCTTTGGAGAAATTTTCAGAAACTCTGCTTTATTTTACTTACCTTCTAACTTAACTAAAATATTAATAAGCTATATGTTAGTATACCCAAAACTTAAAAGATTCAAACGAAAGGATGTCTCTTTGATTATTACAAAGAATTCACCGTAAATATCCTATCCTATATTGTAGGTCAGCTGAAACAATATGTTACCATTGTCTGTTAAAGGTTGTCTATACGTATTTATTTCTGTTCCCGAACTGAGAAGCAGTTTTCTATGAAATAAATCATTGCACTAAATCACATTGATTTTTATGTCTAGAACTGTCACTTTCTTTTTAATAGTATAAGATTTTTTTTTCAAGAGATTTTGTTTTTGACATAATAATATAATTTAAATGAACAAGCATTGTAATTCAAAAACGGATGTAGACGCGGAGGAGAGCCACGACCCATTTTTCAACTTTTCAACACTAATAGCACGTCAAGAGCCTTATAAACGGATGAGTATGTACAACAAGAGTAATAAGATTGATCAAAACAACTTTTAGGATTATATCGCGTTTATTTCTTGCTTATTTATATTTATTTCCCAACGTTTCGAACTCTTTACAGAGGTCATTTTTACGAGTGAAAATGAAAATGAATAATCCTAAAAGTTGTTTTGATCAATGAGTGAGATTCGCGAAAGTCTTAGAAACAGGTATGTAAAAGAGTAATAAGAGTGAAGAAAAGACAAAAAGAAAAGTGGAAGTGAGGTACCGAGTGAGGGACCATCCATTAATCACGTGATGTTTTTTTCATCATTTTTTGATCCCCCCTCCCCCTTGGTGATACGTCGTGATATTTAAAACTACCCCCTCCCCCCCTATCCAACATCACGTACAGTTTTATTACCTACAAGGAATCTTAAGATTTTTAGAGTATTATCTTTAATTCATCATCATTCTCGCTGGTCGAGTACTCGAGCGGCCCGTTTCTGAATCAGAAAGTCGTGGGATCAATTCTGGACTCACACCAAACATCATCATCATCAATAACTTTTCGAATTTTTTTTCGGAAGCAATGTGTGACAAATATCGATTACTAATATAAAGTTTAATCTTATTTTACTCTAAAATTAAGGAGGAAAAAATTAATACACGTGATATCTTACTACACCCCCCCTACCCCATCGTGATATTTCGTGATTTTTGCTAGTCCCCTCCCTCCTCTTTCTAACCTCACGTAATTAATGGACGGCACCTGAAGTGTGTACAAGTCGTACCGGATGGCGCTCTGTTCTATCTGCCTACCTGGCAGCAGTAAATGTTAAAGATTCAGAGTAAAGATTCACTCACCAGCTTCGGTAACATTTACTGCTTCATCAGTTCTGTCATCACCAAGTATAAATAATTATGATGACCATGAACCTTTGTTTGTTAACTGGAAATTTTCATATAGGCATATTTACGATAAGACCCTCGTAGATAGAGAAGAGTGGCCTATTGACTAAAAAAGTATTTTTTTATACATATCGGGTAACCCTGAGAATCTATCCAAATCTATTTTTAACGACACCACAAAGGTTATCAGTTTAGCTGTAACATAGTCTGCTGCTGCACGTCCAAAATATTCAATAGTAATGAGTCATTCATGCAGGAGAAATAAGTGAATTTGAACTACATCATAACAATGCAAAAGGCCTATATCGCTTCCTTAAAATAATCTTTCAAAAACCGTAATAGGTGTTTTGTATATACAATGTAATAACATATTTTTTATTAATTAAGAAACCTGTCTAATTATATAAGCCAAGTTAATAGTTGTGATGTATGCAATTCTAGCGTAGCTTATCTTGAAAAGTACGATATAATCGTACTTTTCAAGCCAAACCATAAACTAGAGAGACGACTCCTTCTCTGACTGAAAACTTTAAGCCGTTATCATTCCGATGCCCTTTTCCGTTAACAAAAACAGTCCACTATAAAACATTGATCTCAAACGTTAATTTTACCGTAAGTTTCAATATCATATATAGTAATCTATATAGTAATCTATATCATTTATAAAAATAACTAAGAAATCTTGTTTTTTGTGCTGTGCCCGAGAGTTCCTGTCTTTGGATAAAATGCTTTGGTTACTGATATAACTTACCATCAGATTGTAATAATTATTTATTTCTTATAAGAAAAACAAACAGCAACGAGCGAAATGTTTACATCTTCGAACATTTAGTAGACTGTGAGTGAATGAACTATTTGGCATATTATTTCTTTGTGTAACAATTAATATAACATAACATAACTTCACGCCTTTTTCTACCCCAAGGCTGTTAAGCCTCGTCTCGCAGTTATGTTTACGTCCCAAATGGAAATTAATGGAATAGATGTCGAACCTATTGCCATACCGGGCACAAAGTTTTCAGTCATCAATATACCATCATAACAATTAATATGAATTTAGAAATTTGAAGAAATGACCTTGCTTATAATAATAATATCTTGGACACAATACACACAGCGCCCTCTAGTTCCAAGCTAAGCAACTAAATGCTTGTGTTATGGATACTAGATAACGGATATTAATACATATATACTTTTCTTTTGTAAATACATACTTATAATACATAGTAAAACACCCAGACGCCACAAAAACATTAATGTTTGTCACAAATATTTGTGCTCGGGTGGGAATCCAACCCCCGACCTCATTGCAGCAGTTGGTAGTTTTACCAATGCGCCACGAGGCCCGTCAAAAGTTTCTTGTATTTGAATACAGCTCCATCTACTTTTGTTTCATGAAAGTTTCAGCAGGAGAGGACACGTTGGCGTGCACGTGTTTAAATGACCCCCACGTGATGACTCTGGTGTTTATTTCTGAACGATTTGCAGGAAATAAATGAATCGACTAAATAATAAAGACAGGTTAACATTTTATAAAGGTTTTTTCATAAAGTTTATTCACATTGGACTAAAGTATGTAGGTGCAATTTTGTTGCTTAACTTTTTCCCATCTTACAGGTAGGGACGTTATCCCATTGCTTTAAAAAAATTGAGGCTTCTGATTAAAAGATTGCGATAAGTGGTTTTAGCTGACTTCTCGTGGTATTACCTAAGGATTTCTGCAGACCGAAACAGGTAAAAAATTATAGGTGCAAGGTCAGGACTATACGACGGATGGATTAACACCTCCCAGACAAACTCTCCTAATTTTCGCTCAGTGGCTAAAAATGTGTGAGGTCTAGCTCCTTCCTCTCAACTCATGCAACCTTTGGTATTGCACCTTGAATTGTACTGCGAACAACTGATGACTCGTCAGTTGTTTGCAGTACAGTTCAGAATCGACGGTCCTGCCTAGAGGTAACAGCTCATAATTAATTATTGCCTTCCAATCTCACCAAACACACAGTAACACCTTGTTCCTAACTAGCCCGGGTTTGACCCAGACCGGCCTTTGACCACAATCTTTTTCGCAAGTTCTTGTCGCCCCTGATTCATTTTTATTCACCAGTTATCAGGTTCTTCGAAACTAGTTCGGTTTCATTACGTCGTAATAAAGAATTACAAATGAGCGCGCGGTTTATTAGATTTCTTTCAGAGAGTTAGCAGCTATATGTCGAGCTTTTTTGTGTACCCTATAACGTGGTAGAGCCAAGTAGTTCGCTGCATGAATGGGCCGGCTCGACCTGTGAAATACCACGACCTCTCAGAAGATCGACGAAAAGTGCCATGTGCTCATGCCACGTTTCGTTTGGTGAGAGAGATACCCGGAGGCCCACCTCCCTTCCCTTCCCCATCATTGCCTATCCTACTCCCTTAAAGGTCGGCAACGCAACTGTAACACTCTATGTGTTGCAGGTGTCCATAGGCGGCTCTGGTTACTTACCATCAGGTGACAAACTTTTTTCAAATGCACCAAAAGCGTTTCTTGGTAAATTCCCAGTTCTCCAGCTACATTGGAACTACTAATGTGCCGATTTTGCTCAACTTTTCCAAAAATGGCATCAATTTTGTCCGTAACAGGGCGACCCGAGCGGCTTGTATCTTTGATATCAAATTTTTTGGACTCACAGATACTGCATTAAAAATTTTAAACTGTATCGAATTTCTTCATTAGATTAACTCATTTTATCATAAAGATAAATAAATAATAATTATCACTCACTGTCCTAATTTGGATTTGTATTCTTTAAAATTGAAAATGTTTAATGATACGGTGTCAGTATCGGTGGTCCAGTGGAAGTATCGGTGGTCCAGTGGTCAAGCACAAGGCTTCTGATCCAGAGGCCCGGTTTCGAATCCTGACACTGGCCAATGACTTTTCTAAATTGTTTTCGGAAGTTATGTGTGAAAAATATCGGTGACTGTAAACTGTGTGCCCGGTATGGCAATAGGTTCGCCACCTAGTCGAGACTTAACAGCCGCTTCCTACACCTAGCATAAAAGGCGCATGTTATGTTTGTTGTATATTGTTTATTATATGTTCATGGATGCTGAAACAACATTGCATGACAAAGGTTTACATACATATAAAGGTATACACATGTATTTATGTTACCGTATTCGAGTAGCGAGAGATCTATTTTATAAAGTCTTAATCTAACTTACATATGGCAAGGCATGAAGAAAACGGAAGGATGTAGGAGTCAAGAACTGCCACGGCACACTTCCCATGAGGTGAAATTGAACGTGCCTTCCCAGAAGGTGAAGTTAGGAGTCTTGCAAGCCAAAGAGTGTGTATAAAAATATTTATAAAAGTAGAAAAGCAAGTGAAGTGTATGCGGCCTTTATGAGGCTTTATGTACAAAAAGCGAGTGAGGTGTATGCGTGCTTTATGCGGCCTAATGAGTATAATACTGGAACGATTTCCAAAATTGTCGGTTTCCGCTGTCTTATATGCCCATTCCCTTATATGCATATCTTTAAAACTACGCAACTAACGTTGATGCCGGGTTTTTTAATGGATAGAGGGTTTCCACGGGGTGGTTTTTATCTATAATTCCATGATGCCCTTAGGCTTTAAAGAAAAAATATATTATTTTCGAGATTTAGCACTTTAATTGCAAAGGCTGGTTGAACTGCAATATAGTGACTGATTGATATATTGAAACAATATACAACAATATTATACACCTTCAAATGGTATACAAAAAAGACCGCGATGGCATATGTCTATCTCTTAGAGATAACCCACAATTATAATTTTTACCTTTTTACGTAAAATAATGGCTTATTTACGAAGCGATATTAAACATTACAGCATTAATTTTCATCCAGTTAAGTGTCTTAAATAGATTGTGCTTTTAATATCGATCAATATGGCCCTTATAGCATGTAATTTAAACGAAGGTATTACAGTATTAACATAGCGGGACAAAGCAGTTGAGTCGCTCAGTAGCACCGGCCAAGACGTGTGCCGATAAATAGCACAAATTGAACCATTTAATATCAAAATTTTACTCATTTATTAATTTTGATGCGGTACAAAGTCCGCCAGGTCAGCTAATTATTTATAATAAATGAATTGAGACCCCTATAAATTCATATAACATTCTTATACAATAATATCATTGACATTTGACGAACCTCGTGATGTACTCGTATTGTATGCAATTGCAAAGTACTGTGGAATCGAGGTTGGCAGATTCGATCCCCACCTGGGAACAAACTATCTATGAATTATAAAAAATGAGTATGTATATATATATATTGGTAGAGGATCCACTAATAGACATATTAGGTCGGGGAAAAAGTCTTTTCGCATAACGTAGGTATAAACTTATTATAAAATTTCTTTGACTGTACTATTTGTGTCTGGCTGGTTTTGGTAACAAAAAGGTTACATTATAAAGAAAAGAAAAAAATAAAAAAAAGTTGTTTCCCGCTATTTTTCATTTGTTTTTCTCTCCGTAAAAATGAGTGAATCTAATGAAGAAATTCGATACATTTTAAAATTTTATTATAAAAAAGGCAAAAATGCAACTCAAGCAGTGAAAAAAATTTGTGATGTTTATGGACCTGATGCAGTGTCAGTAAGAGTAGCACAAATTTGGTTCAAACGTTTTCAGTCCGGAAATTTTGATGTTAAAGATGCACCTCGCTCTGGTCGCCCTGTTACGAATAAAATGGACGCCATTTTTGAAAGAGTGGAGCGAGATCGGCATATTAGTAGTTACGATGTAGCTGAAGAACTGGGAATTGACCACAAAACAGTTTTGACCCATTTGAAGAAAGCTGGTTATACAAAAAAGCTCGATATTTGGGTGCCACACGAGCTCACTCAAAGAAACTTAATGAACCGTGTACTCATTTGCGATTCATTATTGAGACGTAATGAAACCGAGCCGTTTTTGAAGAGATTGATAACTGGCGATGAAAAGTGGATCACGTACGACAAGAACGTGCGAAAAAGGTCGTGGTCGAAAGTTGGCCAGGCTTCACAGACTGTGGCCAAACTTGGCCTAACACGAAATAAGGTGATGCTGTGTGTATGGTGGGATTGGAAGGGCATTGTTCATTATGAGCTTTTACCGTCCGGCAAAACCATCGATTCTGATCTTTACTGCCAGCAACTGATGAGATTAAAGGAAGCAGTCGAGAGAAACGGCCGGAATTGATCAACAGGAAGGGTGTGGTCTTTCATCACGATAACGCTAGACCACACACATCTTTAGCCACTCAGCAAAAATTAAGAGAGTTAGACTGGGAGGTCCTAGTGCATCCACCATATAGCCCTGACCTTGCGCCTTCAGATTTTCACCTGTTTCGGTCTCTTCAGAATTCTTTAGGTTCTGTAAGGTTGACCTCAAGAGAGGACTGCCAAAACTATTTGTCCCGTTTTTTTGATCAGAAGTCCCAAAGTTTCTACAGTAACGGGATAATGTCTCTGCCCACAAAATGGCAGAAAGTTATTCAATAAAACGGTACATATATATTGTAAATAAATGTAAATAAACTTTGAAAAAAATGTCTTGACTTTTCATACAAAAATACGAAAATACTTTTTCCCCAACCTATTATATCAATGAAAACCATACTTCCACGTTGTAATCTTGGTGTTGTAAATCTTAATTATATAGAACAGACCTCCTATTCTCCTCTTAATAAACATTAGTGCAAGATGGGACGGTAAGCATTAGACCAATTCAGTGATTTTCCGGAAATATCCGGTACTCTAAAAAAAAAATACTCAATGTACTGTTTCTACTTTCCTTCGATTTTATTATATTTATAGATTTATTATAAGCAAATCCTAATTAATTTTAAAGCTTTGTACAAAAATGAGGAATACAATGTGTAAATCTTCCCGCTTATTATTATGCATTTTTTACGTTTATCGCCGGTGCTATTTACTGGTTCTGAGATACAGACTTTGTCAAGTAATCGACATATTGGAAATTTCGACCTCTAAAATTGTCCTGGTAACAATCAGTCACTGAATGGCAAATGGCAACCTTGGCCAAAACATTAAAAATGAAATCTTGTTCCAGTTCTGTAGAAAACAGATACAAGGTAGAATGCATCAAAAATGGATTCAGAGCAGCGGGCTTATGCCCGTTCGGACCTAATCTTATGTTAGTTAAGTTTCAAATAAAGTACCTTCTATTACACATTTGCTACCCGAAGGTGTAGGCAGCGGCTGTTAAGCCTCGTCTAGCCGTTATATTTACGTCCCAAATGGAATAGATAATATCATCGATAGGAATAGGTGGCGAACCTATTGCCATACCAGGCTCCAAGTTTTCAGTCGTTGATATTTATCACACTTAACTTCCGAAAACAATTTCGCCAAGTCATTGGTGTGAGCCAGTATTAGGATTGGAACCCGGCCCTCTGGTTCAGAAGCCGTGTGCTCGACCACTGGACCACCGAGACTATATTAATATTTTAATTTAAATTAAACGGGATTTAATTTATTTATCTCCTAAAGACTGTTTATGTCTGCCATAATTATGTTTATGTTGTTTGTTGTCAATGACTCGATGTCCATTGCTGGGTAGTGTCGATAACTGAGTATAGACAACTGGTTCACGGGTGATTTTGGGATTTTCATATATCTTTTCAAGGTTTAAGTATTCCGATTTACGATCATTTTTTCAAATTATACCGACCAATATCTTATTAAATTCCCAACTCCAATTTAAATAATTTTGCTCATTCTTGACAATATTGATATTAAATTTTTACCAATTAGTCTCGGTCTATATTTTATATACTTAAATTTTTATTGCTTTTTATTATGAACACTGTCTACTGAAAGTGTCCACTATTTGATACTTCACTTTATATATATAAATATATACAAATCCCCGTTATCTAGTTACCATAAAACAAGCATTACTTAGCATGGAACTAGAGGGCGCTATGATCACTGTGTCCAAGATATTATTATTTACTATTTGTATCTCTAAAAAAGTTCACGCGACCAAAATGTTCAAGTATAGTACCTACCTAGTAGTACATTACTCCATAAGTATAATTATTTCTTTGCAATACTCTTTGACTTACGGAAATTGGATATTTCATTCCAAAGATATTACGGTATTAAAAGTACACAAAATGCTTTGTATTCAACGACTGACTTACTGACTGACTGACTGACTGATGAACGCACATAATGAACCGCTGATCAAAGACACCTGAAACATGGACAAGTGTGTTCTTTTCATTTGGTATCCGATGAGACACAAAAGCGGAATTCCTCAAAAGAGGAGAGAACGGATGGCAAAGTTTCTGTAAAAGTAATCACTTGATCCAATCATTTTTAAACTCTGCATATATTTGTTTTGTTTCAAATTTTAATAAAATGGGTACCTATAGCTATCCTAACTGGGTTCAAAAGGGGTAGAAAGTTATTCTAAGGTGCAACTTGTTTGAAAACTCAAAAATAATTGTAATGAACCGAAAGTCACCGTCATTTATTTAAAGATTCGTAAGTTATTTGAAATGTTGTAAGCTTTAGAGAGGTCTTACAATGTACCAAAAGTCAGTTGTCCAATCTAATTTAAAGTTTTGTAAGCTTCATTCACGTAAGTGGTCATCAACATTTCGGACAGAGCTTGATAGGTACCAAATTCCAAGTGACAAAATTGCATCGAGTGAACGGGAGCAGGTTAACCTCGGGTCTTCAGGTTAATCTGCCTCTCTCATTGCCGGCGGTATATTGCATCCTCCAAAGTAATAGTCCATACATAGTACAACCGGATTATTAAAGCACCCGAGGAAAAAGAAATAAACAATAATCTTTAC
Organism: Euproctis similis; assembly: GCA_905147225.2. Taxonomy (NCBI): domain Eukaryota; kingdom Metazoa; phylum Arthropoda; class Insecta; order Lepidoptera; family Erebidae; genus Euproctis; species Euproctis similis. Next base: position 11,221,712 of record LR990107.1, read on the forward strand.
CAAGAAATACTGAGACAGGTACACCCGCTACAGACCAAATACCAAGCTACGTCTAATATAAGAAAAATATTTACGGTGTGCGTTATTGAACTCCTCCAAAAAGACTTGACCGATTCTCACAAAATTTTGTAGGCATATCGGGTAGATCTGAGAGGCATACATCTTTTTTTTATCACCTTAATTGTTATTAGTAATTATAGATTTATTATTTATTTTTAAAGTCTCGGTGGCGCAGTGTCCGAGCACACGGCTTCTGATCCAGAGGTCCGGGTTCGATTCCAGTCACTGGCTCACACCAATGACTTTTCGAAATTGTTTTCGAATGTTATGTGTGATAAATATCGATGACTGAAAAACGATGTGCCCGGTATGGCAATCGGGTAACAAAAGGCGTGAAGTTATGTTATGTATGTTATGTAGATTTATTAATTTTTTTTTATGAGGCAGCCTACAGAAATATATACAACCCTAAATTTTCACCCCTTTTCGATTAACCCCTATTTTTATTTGTTTTCCAAAAACTTTATTTTTTTGGCAAGACGACGTTTGTAATAAGATTTCATTTAAAATGGATTAGGCACCAAAATAAAGATTCACGACTAATCAAAAACTTGCATTAATTTATATACGAGTATATATCAAAACTAATAATATCAACATTAACCAACTACAAATCTCATTTGAGCTAATTTCGACTTTTCCACGGACAAAGTTTATTGGATGGAACCCGATAATCTCAAGAACCACTGATTCGATTTGAAAAAGTCTTACTATGTTACATTGTCTCTTGGGGCCGTCCATTAATCACGTGATGTTTTTTTTTCATCATTTTTGACACCCCACGGTGACACGTATTTTTAGTATATACAAAGAATCTTAAAGTTTTTAGAGCATTATTATTAATTCATCATCAATCTCGCTGGTCAAAACGGGCCTCGTGGCGCATTAGTAAAACTACCGGCTGCAGCAATGAGGTCGGGGGTTCGATTCCCACCCGAGCACAAATATTTGTGACAAACATGAATATTTGTTTGGTGTCTGAGTGTTTTTCTATGTATTATAAGTATGTATTTACAAAAGAAAAGTATATATGTATTAATATCCGTTATCTAGTATCCATAACACAAGGATTTAGTTGCTTAGCTTGGAACTAGAGGGCGCTGTGTGTATTGTGTCCAAGATATTATTATTATAAAATCTTTATGCTATTATATATGTTATTGAAATCCGGACACACACCTATCACTTTTGAAAATTAATTTCGTAAGTTATTTGTGATAAATATCGATGGCTAAAAACTTTGTGCCCGGTATTGCATTAGGTTATACCGGTATGGGGTAAGCATAACGGCGAGTCGAGGCTGAGCAGCCATTGCACCTTCGGGTAAAAAAAGGGCGTGAAGTTATGTTATGATAATAATTAAGCTACTACCAATATCAGCAAAGCACTGATCATTTCAATGGTTTACCATATTACACCAGAAAGTTTGCTGGGACAGCTGGTAACTACCTATTATAATTTGGGAGAGATATGATGTAATGTAGAAGAGTAATGGGAGTTAAGTAACAAAACTTTTGATTTGGCTTGTGTTGTTTGTAGACCTCGCCATATTAATTTTTCTCCAATATATTTTAGAAAAATTGTATATGGACTAAGCGAAAACAGCTAGACCTAAAATTACGCAATATGTATTGGTTGCTAGGACTTCATTCTAAACTGAGCATACATAGCAAGCTGACTATAGACTTACAATATTCAGCTTTGGGGTATAGATAGCAATAACAATATAGAGATTCTTGAACGATTCCAAAACAAAGTACTCAGAACAATCTTAAACATTCCTCAACATATAAGTAACAAATTCTCGACTTAAAGACTCTTAAAACATATAAAGGAGCTCGATCTCAATCTGAGTGGAGTTAGCGGCCTTCCACATAGAAGACTCCAAAAACACAGTGTTCATACTCTTCGAGATAGATTTGTCACACTGCATTTAGCCACTCGCATAGGCAGTGTTTCACCAAGCTAAAATATCTTAAACAGATACAAGAGATTAGTGACTTAAATTAACAGACAGTCATGGTGCAGTAAATAAAGAAAAAAAGAATTCTAGGTACAGACATGATCCAGTTACAATTTTCCTAGAAGTACCTACATAAATATGCAGATATATTTAACAATGGCAGAACCACGCAGCTCTCTACATCAATGGACCAGAGGTAAAACTCAACAAATTTTCAGAAAATAGCCGTACTGTGGCTTATGCCGTCTTTTGTTCGGTAAGATATGCACGGGCTAGAATAGTCGCCTAACACCAGGAGGGTCACTGCTCGCTTTAAAAGCAAAGTATGTTACAAACCATCAAAAATATATTTTAATGCGAACTCATGTCATATATTGTGTTTTTGATATCTGCCGTGTTTATAGCTTATGAATATTTGATTGAAATCATATTTTTAGTTACTTTGTTGCCTACTTGCTTCTGTAAATCTACTTAGAAATAGAAAAAAAAAGATGTAATTTCTATCAATGGTAATTATGAAAAAAGTGCACAGTCAAATCGCAGTGTGGCATCATTGTCACATGGTCATCGATCGCATCTTTGATGGGAATAATGAGAGATTAATAGTTAAAACCCCACATTTTGGCAATGTTGCGCGTAGGGTGGGCGCGGCAGCGTATTCGGCGGGCGGGCTGCGGCCCGCGAGAGTACGCGCGGGGAGGTCGATAAGCAGTGTGTAGTTGGACTTCCCGGTGGCCGGTTGTTCGGTTGCTACTGGTTGACACCCACACTCGTGATATTCGTTATCCTCGCGCATATCGCTCGCAATACGCATTTGCACCAACTGTCTTCCCCCACACCGATTGCACTGTTGCACTTTCGCGGTAAGTACAATTTCAGGAAACTCGCAGCAATCTTGGCGGTCGGCTTTCTGCATTTTTCAAACCTAATCACAAACGTACATCCTTTTCGGCGTTGACTGAATTTTTACGCACCGTGTATAATACTACCGCTCCTGTGACCCTGTTGAACACATACAATTTTAAATAATACCAGAGAAGGAGTTATAAAGAATAAAATTTATACTTTTTACTTATGTTTTCTTTATCATTTCACTTTTAATTAATAATTGTTTTTAATATAATTGTTGTAGGATCAATACAAGGTGGCAATGTTTAAACTGAGCGGTAAATACGTGTTGTTATCTGTAATTTATATCGGCCGAGTTTTTTCCAGGTCGTTATAGGGTTGAGCGCTTTAATTATATTCAAATTGAAAAAAATACACAAGAAATGAAAATATCTTTAAGTATATATTATTTAGTTCCTTGAACATATTGTCATTATTTTCTTGGTCTGTATAATCGATAAACGCATGTAGCACGATTTGGAACTGTTGCATATATTTATTTAAACAAATATTCTATTGTTTAATATATATTCAATTATAAAGGTCTTAAGTAGTAACACTGTCCTTTGTTCATTTGTGTAAGACACAAAGTTTATTTTACAATAGTATAATACCTCGTAAAAAATCCAAAATATGTGCAGAAATAGAAAGAGACTCACTATTCAAGGATTAAAAAATAATGCATAGTCATTCAGATTTAAGTGTAAGGATTTCGTTGAGAATAATTGTTTTTAAAATAACCCATTATTTTAGAAAATTTAATTTTGAAGATATGAATGGTGAATAGGGTTATATATTTTATAGGGTTAGCATATACAACTGATGTCTACAAGACGCTGTTGTTATGTATTTTCTATCTATATTTCCTGCTAGCAATCCACAATGCAATACTAATCTCAACGCTAACTTATGGAAGTGAAATCTGGGTATGGCAGGATGTGCACTAAAGTAGGATAAACGCGGTCGAAATGAGGGCACTGCGCAAAATCTGCGGAGTGACCCTCTCTGACCGCTTCGAAAACAAGGTTGTATGGAAGGAAGTCGGATTGAAAGAGAGTGTCGGTGTAAAAGTAAGAAAGGGCATGCTCCGATGGTACGGACATGTGAAAGAATGGATGATGTAAGATTTACTAAGCAGATAAACAAAGCAAAAGCGGATGGATGTAGGAGTCGAGGACGGCCAAGACACATATTCCATGACCAAATAGAACGTGTTCTGGAGGAAGGTGATGTTGGGAGTCTCAAAAATCGACGCGCGTGCATAAAAAGAGTTATGAAAGTCAACGAAGCGAGTAAGGTGTGTAAAAATCGTGCCTTATGGCGCTCTGTTCTTTCTGCCTACCCCGCAAGGGATTTGGCGTGAAGTTTAGCATGTGTATTTCATTTTTCCTTAGGGCCTACACTAGTAGCAAGACTAATAACCATTAATCGTAGACTACATCTAACCTTGGCTCGAATTATTTCCCGCTCACAAAATAAGTTGAAACAGAAGACAGGCATAGTCGTGTGGGCGTATATGCATTGTGATACATACAGTAAGCACAGTCTGCCTTTAATTAGAAACGTCTCTCCAACATTTCCAAACACAATCTCATCAGATTTCCCAGTTCTACTATTTGTTAACGCGAGGAAGTGTATTTTTATAAACCCACAACACATTCTTACTTTGTTAATTATTACTTATTGTACTTATAACTAATTATGATTAAGTTAGTCGGTATTGTATGGAAAATAAATATTTGCTTGCTATTGCAGTTCTTGGCCATATGAAGTTAAATATAGCACTTTTATTGAATAAATCTAACATAGTTTTGGCACAATCGATGTTAGCCTCATATAATTTGGCAATATCTTTAAATAAGTATTTGTGAAAAAAAAGTATAGAAAACAAAAGCCTGTTCTTTTTATTATCTCAGTCTTTTAAAAAATAAAGCCTTTTTAATTGTTTTGTATAATTTTTGTTTTTTTTTAGAGTCAAAGTTCCTTTTTGATTTTAAAGTTAATCTTTAAAAGATAATCTTTTCAATCAAAATTCAGTTTTAAAATCAAAGTGCTTTTTTGAAACCAAAGTTATTTGTAAAGTCAAAGTTTATTTCTAGCTCAAAATGCCAAAAATAAAATTTATTTTCAAAATTATAGATACTTTTTTCAAAAATTATAGAACTTTGAATTATCAAAGTTTCTTTCTTCGTTTTGAAAATCACAGGGCTCTTTCGAAATCGAAGTTTATTTTGAAACTCTAAGTTTATTTTTAGCATTTGCCATCAAAGTTCATTGTTAAAAATAATAACACAATAAGTTCTTTTGAAAATTAAAGTCGTTGTTTAAAGGCGACGTTCTTTTTATAAGCTTTTATTTAGTTGTATGTTGCTTTAATATGCTTAGTATAAAAGTATGTATGTTCGTGTGCTCATACTAAATCCAATATGGCGGCCCACCCAAGATGGCGGAGTGGTTATTTTTAATGTATTTCTACAATATGAGTAATATGTTAAGTGTAACTCCAAAAAATAATAAGACGTCATTCTAAAACCAATATGGCGGATCACCCAAGACAGAGGAATATATAAAAATCAAAATTAGAGATAAATTAAAAAAATCGAAGTTTTTTAGAGTCAATTTTTAATAATCCAATAATAGTTATTTTCATTTATTATTAAAATCATGATCGCTTTTAAAATCTTTTTTTAAGTCCCATTTTTTGGAAAACAGAGTTCTTTTTTAAATTTATAATATTCTTTTTACTTACTTTTAAAGTCAAAGTTGTTTTTTAACAGCAACGTTCTTGTTAAAATCCATGTTCATTTTTAAAATGACATTCCTTTTAAAAATCTTATTTCACTTTAAAATAAAATTTATCTTTATAAATAAAGTTCATCTTCTAAATTGTAGTTCTTTTTTAAAATGACATTACTTTTTGGAAATCAAAGTTTGGTGACTTTGAACTACGCTAGATTTTACACACAGTTATACACTGCAGCCTGCAAGATGCAATAAAAAAGGGGATAGAGTATGGGAAGAGGTGTGTCCCTCCAGATATGCCTTTCACCGACAAAAACGCAGCATGAGATCTTGACTTCAATTATCTGTGGTGGTGGTATTTCACCGGCCGAGTCGGCCCCAATAATGCAGTGGATTGCGTGGCTCCACTACTGGCTTTAATAACAATAATTGTACTCGATCACAATCTATCTGACTCAATCTTGAAATGAAGAGTATTTGATATTTCAGATACAAGTTATTCGCAACATCCTTGGGTAATAAAACTAGGGGTGTTTGCTCGGTCGTTGTACCTCACTAGCTTACAATAATAAGTCATCTACTTCAGAAATATATGTCAACAATAGTCATATAATATATTTTATTTAGAATGTAAAAGAGATGCGTTGGAGACAGCGTAGTGCCTTGCGGGACACAATCTCAATTTCATAATAGGCTACCCTCATCAAAAAATGTGTGCAACTGGCGTTTTGATTTATATTGTTGATTAGTTGAATGTACCTATTTTTTTTCTCCGCGAACTTTTAATAAAATCAATTACGAACTTAAAAAATATACGAACGCAAATATTCCAGTCGAGGGAGATTCTCGTATAAAATATATCGAATAATTAATCCTCACAAGATGCTCATATTTATTTGTTGATAGGAAGAGTATTTAATGAAATCGTATCGTATCGACTTCATTAATTTAAGAAAAATAAAACTAATTTAAAGCTTTACTACATTTATTTTATATATTACTAGCTGACCCGGCGAACTCTGTTTCGCATCAAAAGTAATAACTGCTGCCCCGCTATGTTAATACTGCAATATCTCCGACAAATTTGAAGTCGATAGCAGCTATAGGTTAAAAATGGGAATTTTCCATTGTTAACACCCCCGCAACCCCCCTTGTGGGTGGAATTTCGTAAAATCCGTTCTTAGCTGACCTCTACTCGGCGAAAGGAATAATCCTACCAAATTTCAAGTCGCTACGCCTTATGGTTCCAGAGATATCGTGATGAGTCAATATATAGGTGGAAATCTCTTATATATATATAGATTATACAGCTGTTGATATATTAAAAGTTTCAAACAACTATCGCAGAGATTAAAAAAATGGAGGGCTTTTTATAGTAAAACCGTAAAAATAAAGTCACATGTTACATAGAAACTTATATTTGTCTACCTACGAATAACAAAACGTTGGCAGGACGACGTTCGCAATCTAAACTTGGATACGTTCAAGTTTCTTGAAGCTCACTTACATAAAAAGAAAACTCTTTTATTGGAGAAGTCATGCAATAACATTGGTATATTTTAATTCATGAGTTTTATTCTCAGAATGCTCATCTTAAATGAATTTTGAACCACGTTTCCGAATGAGTTACGACAATAGATATTGAAATGCTGTTTGTTAAGTTGTTCAGTAAAGTTCTGATAAATGGGTCGTGCGCTGTATGGCTACGATAACTTGGACACGTCATTTCAAAGACTTAGTTAAGTCTTAAGTCCTAGTTTCTTGTTCTTCTATCTCTACGTAACTTCTGAATTATATGTTTAAAGATACGATTCTGTTGTAATAGTTGGTATTTAATTTAACAGTGAGGGCCGCGTGATTATTGAGCACAATATTGCAGTGTCTTATTCATGCTGAGATCGAAATCTTGTACAATTCCTTGGTTTAGATCAAACTGACAAACGATTCACATGACGGTAAGCAACTAAAGCTGCCTATAGATATACGCAAGACTAGGGTGATTATATCTTCGTTACTGGCCTTTAAGATACGCTTGTTTTTGAAGGTCCGGAAATGCCGCTACCGCCATCGGGTTACATAAAGGAGCATGGTGAGGCGGTGATCATACATCTGTTGATTCCTAACTATTTTGCCTCTGCGAATGGTATCATTGCCGGTATCGTCACGGTCACTCCTCTGGATGTCTTCTAGCATACATAAATAAATAAATTAATTCACGCCCAGTCCCTTGCGGGGTAAGCAGACAGAGCAGAGCGCCATAAGGCACGATTCTTACGCTTCACTTGCTTCTTTGACTTTCATACTCTTTTCAGGCACACTCGTCGGATTGTAAGGCTTCTGTCATCACTTTCCTCTAGGACTCGTTCTATTTAGTCACAGAAATTAGTGTTTTCTGACCGACCACTACTTCTACATCCATCCGCTTTCGCATGTCTCAGTATTTAAATACCGGTTATTATAAGAAGTGGTACAATCATGCCTACAAGTCCTTCAAAAGAGTTATAGCTCTAACTCTCAGTACAAAGGCAAAACGAGTTCCCAAAGAAAGGCGAAGAGAAACTTATTCGCCTTTGCTTGGGAACTCGTGCATTCTGGTTTCTCGCCTAGGGTGTCCTTAGAAATTTCTGGAAGCCATCTTTTCCATCTCTACACAGGAAGGCCCACGATGCTACAGAGAAGGCCGACCGTATTGGCACTCTTTTTGCGTCCAATTCGACTCTGGATGATAGGGAGAATATTCCACCTCTCATCCCAAGTTGTGAACACGCAGTGCCTGATTTTTTTTCCTGCAAAGTAGTGTGCATACTTTTCTCCCTGGATGTTCACAAGTTGAGTGGTAACCCTAGAATTGAATTGCAGGTTACTGTTTTGGGAGTCCCACAATACCCCCTGCCGTCCCCAGGCGGGGGGTGTGCATAAAGCATTTCCTCGCGAAAAAAAAAAGGTCGGACGCGCATGGTATTATGCCATCTTTTCTCAACGGATTCGATTCAGATACGCACCGAAGCACCCCACCCGGTGAGTATCACACATACAGCGGCGGCTCACAGTAGACAGTTGATGTTGGCATTTGATGCGCACCGAATCGGAAAAAGCACAAACGTCTTCAGTGATCACGTCTCCATTTGTATGCGATCTATTTACTGCCCAGTTTTCAGATGGAACCACGAGTCCGTCTGCAAGATCAAGGTACCGCGGGAGCAGAGAAAAGCCCCACTGCGGGCGCTGGCGTTCACGTCCCGGCGCCTACGGTGTCTCTGCATTTTGATGTTTGTCTCGCGGGGGCTGTGATTGAGCTGTAGGTATTGGACAGTGAGTGTCTGTACGGTGAACGGTGGCCGTCCGTTTGACCCGCGTGCAGCAAGAGGCTGTGAGAGTAGTCGGGCATGGGCCCCGTGGTCTCCAGTCGCGGGTGCAGTAAGTGCGTCTCAAGTGTGAACCAACGGTTAGTTTGCTGAAGGGGACCACATCTCGCTAGTGATTTCCGCCAGTTGACTCTGCTAGGATTCGACCGGTGAGCTGCTGCATGGATTTGCAACGTGAGGTGAGCGTGCTTTACAGCTCCGAAACCAGCTGGATACTGGTAGCCGGCTTCTCTGGCGTCCCAAACACGGATTGAAGTGTCAGATAGCTCTCGGGCATAGCGCGCGGTCAGCAGGCGTTAAACTGCTACGGAGCCAAACCAGACAATGGGGAGTGAAGGAATTCACGTGGCGACTCTCCTCATGCGTACCATCACGCGCTATACGCTTGAGGTGGCGGCAAAACCTACCGCTTCTTGGTCCCGCACTTTGACTTCGGTTAGGGTGCGGGTATAGTGAGCAGCCGTATACCTTTTCAGGTCGGTGGGTCGTTCACTATAAACAATTTTAACCATTAGGTTAGGGAACATTTATGAGATCTATCAAAGATGGTATATAACCCACATCGGAGATGCGCGTAGACGCAGTAACCCGTTAGTATTGTGTTAGATCATTTGCTAGAGAACAGTTAAGGACAGATTTACGTGCGTAATCCAAGCAATAATTATGATCACCGCACATTTTTACGTGGTCAACGGTGGCGTGGACGGCTAGCATATTCAACTGCATACCCCTAATGTTGCAGAAATCTATGGCGCGGATGGTGGGGGATGCCGTAAAGTCTTTAAGTTTGCTGAGGCCGTTTATAATTGGTGGGAAAAACTTGCAGTCCACAAAATATGACTGTGATAAAACCATGGAAGTTCAGAGGCCACTTTCCAGAGAAGTTACGACTGGTACCCTGCTGGGGGATCGCTATGAATCTTTCTCGAAGAACAAAACCAGGCCAAAAGTCAATTTATGTCTCTCTGATCTCGCTTTACGAGATACGATGCAGTGACCTCTGCTAAGCTCTACCGCTATGAAGATGCTATGGATAATTTAATCAGATAATAAACTTTATTTACAATAATAAGAACAAATAAATTAATTACATTATTTACAATATATACAATTAAAAAACTACCTGAAATCAAATTTCTCCGCATCTCGGTCTAATGGCAGCGTGCCCAGAAGACTGGCCGCATTGCCACGCTGAATGGCAATGCTAATCCTCTGTGCGAAGAATAGACCAGCCCTCTGGTCGCGAGAGGCTTCGATCAGCCTCTTTGCAAGATCTTTGTAAAGTGCACGAGCACTCGGACCCCATGTTCCCAAAGTCTCAACCCCAAACGGCTCAAACACATAGCCACCTACAAGGTTTCTGTATTTGTGCCACTTGAGATTTTCTGCCGAAGCAGCAGCAGCACCGGCCACCTCTACCGTGCTTGGAAGATGCGATGGCGCAAGGGTGTCGACGCAAGTAGCGTCCCACACCAAAGGCCTACCCATCCTCCAAGGCAAAAGTGACATCCCGTCCGGTCTCTTGCCATCATCGCGCACCAAACCGTTCGGTTCCAGAACGGCCGGTACACCGGCGGTGGCAAGAGCACGACGGATAATGTCGTTGATGTTGGCGTGACGAGAAATGCGGCCGGCGCTCCTGGCGCATGAGAGGCCATGATGTCCCTTGCTGTCGACAACCTCTCCGCAGCGACATAAATGCGAAGAAACACAGGGAGCACCTAAACGAAGACAAGTTGCGATACGGAAAGTCGTATTATCTAATAATGTTCCTATATTGGGCGATGGCAGTGCTCTAAGCCAAACACCGGACTCCCACTCTCCCACAGCCCGCAAACGAGCGCGCTCAACATCTCCTGATAATTAATAGATTATGTATAGATATAATAATTTAATATATTTATATTAAATATATTTTTATTTTTATGTATTTATTTATATTTCTTAATCTATATAATAATTATATATTATTATATAGATTATATTATCAGTTAATTAATAGGCAACACTAACGTGGTTGAAATTCTGTTCATAACCCTAACTTCGGTGAGGTAACTCACATGAAAAATATTTTTTAGACTACTTTATTAGTCACTTGATCTACTTACGGTTCTATTAGTAGTAGTAAAATTTGCAGATTGCACAGTATTTTACTTTAGCGAACTTTAGCGGTTGTGGTAAGAACTTCCTAATCAAGTTTTCCTAAAGCGTTGAACTATAGGGTTACTCGAACGATACGGATAAATTTGCCGTCAAACGGTATGCGCCATTAATATGCAGGTATACCTAAGCAAGTACCTAGAGTATGGAGCAGGTAAATAACTAAATATATGCAAACTCTTGTAAGTTACAATTTTGAGTTATAAGTATCTTGTTATTAGTATACTTTACTGAAATTATTTTTGCAATATAACGGGAATATTTTTGTCAATTATCGATTTGCAAAAATAAAAACACCATATGATAAACCCTTCATCACTATATGATCAACCCCATAAGCCCATCATTAGATCCTAGACCTGGTGAAAATAGGACCAAATGGGAAGTATCAGTTTTAAAATAAATAAAGAAATTTTAAAATCGCTTCGTTAAGTTAAAAGTTACGAGGTAACCAAACATACAAAAATACAGGTGAATTGAGAACCTCCTCTTTTTTTTTGATATTGGTTAAAAATATGCAGATACGAAATAATCTGGGCACTTATTTTTTTGTAAAAATATGTATATATTTCAATTCACGCATAACCCATTGAGGAATAGGCGTAATAATTATAATATGTCTCGGATCATACATACTTAACTTCATGGCAAATCCCTTGCGGAGTAGACTGAAAGAAAAGAGCGCCATAAGGCACGATTCTTACACACCTCACTCGCTTCGTTGAATTTAATAACTTTTTTGATGCACGCGCGTCGATTTTTAAGGCTCTTGACATCACCTTCCTCCAGAACACGTTCTGTTTGGTAAAGGAATGTGTGTCTTCCGTCCTCGACTCCTACATTCATTCGCTTTAGCATTTTAGATCTGCTTAATCAGTCTTCCATCATCCATTCTTTCTGCATGTCCAATCCATTGAAGCATGCCCTTTCTTACTTTTAATCCGACACTTTCTTTCAATCCGTCCTCCTTCCTTACAACCCTGTTTTCGACGCGGTCATCGAGAGTCACTCCGCAGATTCCTAATCCGTTGGGATCAGTACCGCATTGTGGATTGCTAGCTGGGCTTTTCTGCTAACGTTCTTTGCGCCCAGAAATCTGCCCAACGCTTCTTTTACGCTGTTTCCTAACGCCACTCTTCTTTCTACATCCACAATGTATCTACCATACGTGCTAAAAGCGCGTCCAAGATATAAAATTTCATCCACCTGCTTCAGGCACCTTCATCCAACACATCATCGACCACTATGCTCGCATCCGTTCTGGATTCCTCACTTTCAAACAGCACAACTTTTTTGTATTACATTCAATTGTGAGCCTTTCATCAAGCAATCTTCTTTCTTAATAGTGACTAGTGTTTGCAGGTCCGACAGCGATTCGGCTAAAAGAACGATGTCATCTGCGTAAAGCAGGCAGGTCACAACTAGGTTACACATTCCCATCCCCACATTCGTCAATCTCAATCTCAATCTCTGGAGACAACTGTCAGCTACCGAATGAACAGTCGAGCGAACAGCACACAACCCTGTCTGACGCCGATAATAAGGTTAAACCAGAGCGGCAAGCCGCCTCAAACACGGACACACGCTGTGCAGCCCTCATAAATGGACTGCACAGCACGCAGCAGTGCGACAATCACCGCGTAGCCCGGGAGTATGTCCTATAGATCCTCATTCTGATTCAGACTCGAGACATAATCCAACCAGGCTTTTATCCTTCTTTCGACGCTGCATTTAGCATCACCTCTCAGAATCTTATGCCTTTTTGCATAACCACATACTTCTTTTGCACTATTCACTATACTTTCTTTCATTATTTCGCGTTAGTGAGTCTTTTGATGACTAGGGCAACATACACACTCCACTCCGTACACTTTCATCTTATAATTTCTCACACTTTATCCCCTCGTATCAAATACATCTGAATCATAAGATTGATGTAAAAAAAAAACAAACAGTTAAAACTGAAAAACATATAAATGAAAAGTTAGATAAACAAAGACTTTATCGAAGCTTACCCCAGTTGTTGATATTTCAACTTGTTGATTGTACCAACATTTATAATTGACGTTAAAATCATGCCACTGCATTTTTACGTAGAAATTGTTACTCGACACTCGTTACAGACTCGGGAAGCGAAATGGTTTTCTCATTTTTTTGTATAAATTGAATGTAAGTATTAAAAAAAAATGAAAATGCAAAATTGAAAATTCACTAGCCATTGTACCGAATTCACTATGCTACTGCACAAAAATATTTTACATTTTTATGTGAATCAGAATTTTCCAGTAAATATTTTCAAGAATGAACAAATTTTTGATGACTATTTTCTCCTGAAAGTGTGATTTCGACGTTACCTTTGTTTGAGAAATATACTTTTAGATACATTTTAAAATTGATTTGTAACAGTTTATTCTATGAGTATGAATCCTTACGCAATCTTTATACATATCTACTTATATAAACACTATCTGAACCGGCGCAGTCCGTATCCCTGCATAATCAATATTATTTGCTCATTGATAACCCTGCTTCCTCACTTGGTTATACATATGTCTTGAATTCACGATGAAGTGTTGTTATGCATCCTTTTTTATCCTGAACGGTTTTTGTGCCATTATTATTGGATCCACAAAAAATCTAAATAACTGAGCATAAAATCTTGAGAATACATTCAAAACGGCAACAGATACTTTATCGCATTATCTTTGCTTTTATCTGAATCAAGAAGTCGCAGGTTCGAATCCTGGCTCACACCAATGACTTTTCGAAAGTCTTTTCGGAAGCTGTTTGAGATAAATATCGATAGCTGTAAACATTGTGCCCGGTATGGCCATAGGTTCGCCACCTATTCCATTTGGGACGTAAATATAACGTCGAGTCGAGGCTTAATAGCCACTGTCTATACCTTTGGGTAGCAAACGGCGTGAAGATATGTTATGTTACTATAAAAGTCTAAAAAGGCATCAAAAAATTTCTTCATAGTAAATATGGTAGCACAGCGCACAGTATCGTTATTATTAAAAATCCTTACTTTGTAGTTGAATTTTAGTTTAGTTTAATTTAGTTTTTAGTTTGAATAGAATGACAGAAATCTTTAAAAAATATCGTGTGAATATTATTTTACTTCACCCCTCTTGTGGGCAAAGAGAACAGGTAGACAGAACAAAGCATGACAAAACACAATTCTTACACACCCTACTTATTTCTTTAATATTAATTTATTTACATATTTAATTAACTTTAATTTGCGTTAGTTGGTTTTAAAACTGAACAATATAAAAGTTTATTAATAATTCAATAACATTTTAATATTTATGTGAATTAGTGCACCCCGTTTAAATACTGATGATTTTAATATATTTCCCTTTTATTTTCGTAATTTAAATAAATTTCGGTAGAAATAAAATTTTTGCTACGTACGACAGTTTATTCAAAAACAGTGTTTAGTACCGTCCCTCGCTGACCTAAGGTGCGCAGTGGAAAATACACCAGGGCAGTGAGGGTGCAAAGGGGCACGAACTAAAGCTTGCGTTGCGCAAGGCTATTATTATTGGTGGTTAGTATGTAGTTTATAAAAAGGGGCAATTAACTTACCGAAGTAAGGTTCAGCTACTTATTAAACCTAACCAGTTAATCTCGGATTGGCCAATCAAAATAGAAAACTGTTAGGACTTATCTTAAAGGCAGCGAACGACGACACAATAGGGCCCCTCAGCGCGAGTCGTCACTACTCACAATCTTCACAAATATAGTCTACCAATTAACACAATAATTTATGAAAAGCAAAAATAAAGAGCATAACTTTTCTTCTTATCAATTACAATTAGTCAACGACCGAACAACGTCTGTTCAAATCGATCAAATTTTACTTAGCAATAAAAATAACTACCCTCAAGTTACTTAAAATAATAAACTGTGAAATTCAAAAACATAGGTACTTGTGTAAGGGATACTACACCTCGTGGCACGTACATGTACGTGCCATCAATAGTATATAACCGCCGTACGCACTGTATGCTGTAGTGGTCGGTGTGCAGCGACAGACTGTTGTCGCTGACACGAATAAACATGACAAGATTCTAATTATGTCTTTCATTAACGACCACTCCCGTACCATCATGAAGAAGTACCAACTCGCGAACACCAGCCACCAGCACAGTTCCCAGTAACGTCATCCGTTACACTTGTTTGTGCAGAACAAACTGTTTTCTTTAACACTTGGTTGGTATTTTAATTTATATTTTTTAATAAATCATAAGCATCATATAGTTTCCTTACAAGTCATGTCTTTTTAAATTGTACTTTTTTATGCTTAGTGCAGTTTTATAATAACAGTGAGTTTTAAACTAAAAAACATACATACCTAACTTCACGCCAAATCTCTTGATACCTACCCCGGCAGAGGGAACAGACCTAAACTTAAAAAAAGTAAATTATATCTTGGTAAAGAAATATTTAATAACAATAATACGGTTTACTTTACACTCCAAGAAATTCACTTCTATTGCGGTAAGGTAGCGACAGCGCGTCCAATCTCCGCTTTTTTTTTATAAAAAGGTACGCTTTCATAAAAGGCTCAGGGGATTACAGATTGTTACGTTGTAAAACTGAAATATTTTTTATTCACATTTTAAATAACATTTGCGATAGCGGCTTTGTTGAAATGAAAAATTAAAAATTGGCTTTTAAAATTATTATTTTAAAAGCCAATTTTACACCCATTAATGTTTCACAGATATTCTGTGAAATGTTAATGGGTGTACGGTACATGAAATAATGTAATATTCATAATAATGAAAAAAGAAAATAGTTTTAATCCAAATGGACCACTCAGGAATAACTCGATAATACACTGGGCGTGCAACAGCTCCATTAGCTGGTATTTCGATAAACCCTCAACTAGAAATTGCCTGCTATTGGATTTAACTTAAGCTGCTACGTGTTCGTTTTTAAACCGTACCTCTTAACGGTATTATTGGATTTTTATTGTTACATATTGTTAAATATAATACTTATGTGAAAGAAAAAAAATTAAATATAATTTATACTCACGACAAATTGTGACTGCGCTGATCATTGGAGATACTTTGGGGTATTTAACTTTTTTTAATTTTAACTGTTTCTTTGTATAAGGTATATTAAATAAATATAAAATAACAGTCTTGGTGGCACAGTGGCTAGCACCCCGCTTCTGATTCAATAAGTAGTGGGTTCACCAATGAATTTTCGAAATTTTCGGAAGTTACGTGTGATAAATATCGATGACTGACAACTTTGTGCCCGGTATAGCAATAGGTTCGCCACCTATTCCATTTGGGACGTAAACATAACGGCGAGACGAGGCTTAACAGCCTTCGGGTAGAAAAAGGCGTGAAATTATGTTATAATATAATAATATGTTGTAATATTTTCTTTTAATTTATTTTTGTGTGCATTATTTAAATTAACTGTCATATTGGTTCACAGATCATAGTTCTATGTTAAAAAATAATCACCATTTGACTACTACGAGTATCATTTATTGTCATGAGATTCAGCAAAAGTTCAATATTCATGCTACTTTTAGAAGACTAATTAAAATTGGTCTAATACGCAAAAATATAGTGCAAATTAAATAGTATTTTGAAAAAGAGAACTTTACAATTACGGTTATATTTCTTTTATCTAATATATAAAATTCTCGTGTCACAGTTTTCGTTCCCATACTCCTCCGAAACGGCTTGACCGATTCTCATGAAATTTTGTGTGCATATCGGGTAAGTCTGAGAGTAGGACAACATCTATTTTTCATCCCCCTAAATCACACACCCCTCAATATTTTTGTTTAATTTTACGATATATTTCTGTTTCTTATTTTTTTATAAAACGGGATACCAGAATACATACAACCCTAAATTTTCAAACCCCTACGATCAACCCCTATTTTTAAATTTTATTTTTCGGCAAGACTATATTTGACTATTTGCCGGGACAGCTAGTAAGGTTATAAGTTTCTATTTCAATATGATTTGATATTAGTTAAAATATTATCAATAAATGTCATATTACACTCAATTTTGTTTAATATGGTATCTTTTGGCTCAAAACTAAGTTTAGGAAAGCACTCAACCGTTGATGTAAAAAACCACAGCCAATTAATTTCGATTTCATGCAATAAGAGACTGCACACACAGGACAGGTAAACTTGCGCCCTATAAATGGCAATCCATAACTCAGTACGATAATTATAATTTCTTTGCCCGAGTGGTCATTTTAACGATTACTTTTTACAAACATCAGACTTTTATCTATTGCTTCTGACTCGGCGAACTTTGTTTCGCCTCAGAAGCAATAAATAAAATATTTTTTAAAATAAAATTAGCTTATGTTACACACAAAAATTATAACAACAAAATATTTAGGTGCTACATGCACCATTTATACAATATATATTCAATACACACATATATATATATTCAACAGACACTCCAATTTTATTTATATCTACAAATATCAGATCATAAAATAGCTAGTATTTATTATGCACCAAGCTAAAGTTAACCAACCTCAAACTTCGGTGAAGATATACCCATAGACAAAAGATCTACTATAATAAATTTTGGACAACTACACGACACGACACTATATTAATTTGCTACTGAGTTATGTATTATTTCCATAAATAATAAAAAACTATTGTCTTGCTTTTGAAGGTAAGTTCATTTGTGACATTAATAGTTAATAAGTCATCGTTGAATTAATTACATATAATCTATGCCTTTAAAGCATAGAAAAAATACAGGTTTCCTATTCATTTGGATACTAAAAACAAAATTTCTATAAAGTTATAGAAACCCCAAGTACTTTATTTATTACACTTTTATTAAGTAATGAAAGACCACCAAGAACTAATATTCTCTCTTGAGTCATGCTCTTACGGTCCTTCAATATTCCTGAGTAGTGGACACACACAAGTCTCTTATTTATATTGTATTTTCGTGATGAAAAAGAAAAATACTACTTTTACAGAAATATTGATAATATTTCTTCAAGCACATGTACAGTATGAAGTTCTAGAAATTAGTTCTAGAAAGATATATTCGATCAATATAAAGCTTAAAAATACAAAAGTTTGCTACACATTTGGATTTTATTTGAAAGAATGGATGATGCTAGATTGACTAAGCAGATATACAATGCAAAAGCGGATGGATGTAGGCGTCAAGGACGGCCAAGACACACATTCTATGACTAAATAGAACGTGTTCTGGAGGAAGGCGATGTTTGGAGCCTCAAAATACGACGCGCGTGAATAAAAACAGTTATGAAAGTCAACGAAGCGAGTGAGATCTGTAAGAATCGTGCCTTATGGCGCTCTGTACTCTCTGCCTTCCCCGCAAGGGATTTGACGTGAATTTATGTATGTAAGTATAAAGTAATAACTGATTATCATGGTTAGATACAATAATATCGGCAACTCATTTCAGAAAACTTACAATATATACTTAAACTGAACAGTTGATGAAATAAAATACGCTGATATCTGAAATTGTCTGAAACAATAAACTACGACTAAATTAATAAAACACAGTCTGACGGAATACAAAAGTAAATTTATAAAAAAAGAAAAATAGTCGAGTATATACATACATAGCTTCACGGTGTAGGCAGTGGCTGTTAAGCCTCGACTCGCCCTTATGTTTACGTTCCAAACGGAATAGGTGGCGAACCTATTGACTGAAAGTTTTCACTCATCGATATTTATCACACAGAACTTTCGAGTATATATGTACATGTTATTTTTTATATTAAAAAATATATATAACATACGATCCCTTAACGCCAATAGACACGTAGCTCATTAAATTCAACGTAAAGAATTCCGAATTCATTGAATTCAATTCTGCTTACGGTAATGGCGTAGCCAAGAAATTCTCGGCGTTATCAATAATTTTCACATTGGGTACTTGGTACATCCAATTCCCTCGGGAATAACTTAATTCCCTTACAGTATACTCAAATATACTTAAGCAATCGATTCACCCATTTGCTAACGTTTCGTAGAGCTTTCGTAGCAGTATCGTAGCGCGTAGACACCATACAATCTATTTATAGTATCAGCTTGTAATTGCCAAGTAATTAAATAATGAATTAATTATTATTTTTTGTTTTATTAAATATATTTTGATCGATTTGCGAATAGCTTTCTTAAAAAAACGTTATAAATGAACAGCCTGAAAAGTATGTATGTATAAGTATTTTGCTCTAGGACAACTTCAGGAAGAAAATCCACAATGTTAACATAACATAACTTCACGCCTTTGTTACCCGAAGGTGTAGGCAGTGGCTGTTAAGCCTCGTCTAGCCGTTATGTTTTACGTCCCAAATGGAATAGGTGGCGAACCTATTGCCATACCGGGCACAAAGTTTTCAGGCATCGATATTTATGTTAATATAACAATATTTATTCACCGTATTACTATTATAGATGTAAACATGTACAAGTTATACAGAATAAGATTTAAAATAATCCAAAATCACCTTACGCTCAATAAAATAGGGTTCATAATAAATAAATAATTCCTGATTCCTACAAAATACTTCTTACTAAAATAACGCTCTATGTCATTTGAAACTTTTCAATTTCAAATGTCGAGATGAGAATATCAGAAGTCTATTTCAGTAACGGTTGGAAGCGGCGCAGGTCTTTAAATGATAATTTTTATTTTTAACCTCAGATATTATGACCTATTTTCTAGGCTTGATGTTCGATATACGCTGCGGGGCTCTCGGGTTTGACAATTGCTTCGCGGTAAGCCATGTGTTGGACGTTGTTAAATGGTTTTCAACCTCTGACCTAATATCAATTCTGATGCGGTGTAATCTGAATTGTTGTGGGATAATTTTAGATTTAGAATAAGGAACGTGTTTACTGATATATATATTAGTTGTAATAAAAGCAGTTAATTTGCAAAACGAGAAGAAATATCTTAGAATTTCAAATTACAAATTTGTTCATTCAGCAATGGGCCAGACAGTCCGCTGCATGAATGGGCCGACTCTTCCTGTGAAATATCATGATCTCTCAGAAAATCCATGCAAAGTGGCTTCAGTTACGTTTCATTCGGTGAGAAAGGTATCCGAAGAACAAGACTCTTTTCCCTAACCTCTATCAAATCTTAAAATTCGGCATCGCATGTGTGACTCTCTTAGTGTTGCAGATGTATATAAGGCAAAAATTACATTCACGCCTATTTCTACCCGAAAATGTAGGCAGTGGCTGTTACGCTTCGACTTGCCGTCATGTTTACATCCCAAATGGAATAGGTGGCGAACCTATTCCCTTACCTGGCACAAAGTTTTCATTCGTCGATATTTTTCGCACATAACTTACGAAATTAAATTTGAAAAGATATAGGTGTGAGCCGGGTTTTGAACACGCGACCTCTCGAGCACTGGGCCACCAAGACTATATCATATAAACTTTAGAAAACTCCAATCAAATATAGATTAGAGAAATTTTATTTAGTGAATATGTATTTTCAGGGTTGTTATTGACTCGTACCATTACTATATGAAGAACGTAAAGAATATATTATGTATCATGCGCCAATCTGTTTTATTTTGGAATATCAACACGAAAAACCAATCTCTTTATGTTCATACGGACTAACAGACTATGACAGATATGGCGTCGCTGTCAAAACATACACTGATATTGACTATCGTAAAATACACTAAAATAATGTTTGATAGCAATAACATATATGGAATTTTACATATATACGAATATAAACAGACATTCATTCAGATTTCATTTCATTCAGTAACATTAAGTCGAACGCTTCAGCTACGTCAGAGCGGTAAATAGTCGTTAAATGAGATAATATGGTGTCATTTATACCTTTTTTTTTGCTTTTTATCGGCATTGTTCTTTATATATTCTAGCATAAAAATAGTACTCTTAATCTGACGTCAGTCAGATTAAGAGTACTATTTTTAGTCATCAGTTGAAACACGTCAGGTTGGTGAAATCGTGACTTGAGACGCCGAGGTCTAAGTTTTACTGGCTTCATCAATTGGAAAGTTTTAAATATTCACGGTTTGTATTATTACCAATGCTAAAAATTCACATTACTCCCAAATGCCTGCTTAGTTGAGAAAATGAATCTATTCTTACCAAATATATATATTTTAGTTATTGAAAAAAAAAATATTAATAACAATTATATAAATAAATGAACTACCAAAAAATACTGGTCTCAGTGATAGTAAATCATAAAAAAGAAGGGGTGTGGCTGTGTTATGGAGACGGCCGTTTCTTGTATGTGAATACGTCTCGTAACGGGTAAGAAAAAAAAAAAAAAAAAAAAAAAAAAAAAAAAAAGTGGGTAGTCGGAAGAACACGTATTTTTGCACAGCTCTGGACTTATTTCGGCAAATTATTAATTTTTCAAGGTTTTACTACTCATTTTATGCTTAAATATAAATCGTAATCTGTAACACCTGCCAGTGAAGTGTTGTTTCGTGTTTTTCCTGGTTTTAAGGTAAACTATTTTTCTGCCGATCAAAATGGATTCCATTCAGGACGGCCTGTCGAACTTGATGAGTCTGTTTCAGACAAGGATGACTGATCTGGAAACCCAGGTGGAAGGACTGAAGAAGCCTGGTACTACACCTACTATTGCTAATTTGGCCTCTGAAGTAGCCTCTTTTAAAAGTTTTATGCTTGAGGCATTGCGCCTACTACAGAAGCAAGTCTCACAGTTAGCCTCTAGTGTAGATGACATTGTAATGCATAGACGCCGTAAATATCTTTTATTCCACGGTATTCCTGAAGACAAAAGTGAAGATAGTATAAAGGTGCTGACAGATGTCATCCACGATAAACTCAAGATTGATGAGTTCAGTGGTGATTACATTGAGCGCTGTTACCGGATGGGGCAACCCCGCTCGGCCCCTCGCCCTTTACTCGTCAAGTTGGATAATGTCACAAATCGAGACACACTCTGGTTCCAAAAGACAAAGCTGAAAGGTTCTGGAATTACTATGTCAGAATTTTTGACAAAATGTCGCCACAACTTGTTCATGGCTGCACGAGACAGACTCGGTGTGGGTAAATGCTGGACCAAAGCGGGCTTCGTATATATGCTGAGTAACAACAACATGCGGATACGAGTCACTTCGCTGAAGGATTTGGAGGCACTCCCATCTGAGGCTATTCCAAACAAAACTACTACCATCACAAGGACGAGACGTGCTGTTGTAACAACTAGAAAATAATTTGTATCATATCTTAATAGGTATTTTTGTAACAGCTTTTATTACTGTGAGTGGCTGGTGCTAATCAGCCTTGTTGATACTTACCAGGTTGTCATTGTTAGCTGCAGTGCTGCATATCTATTTGTCTTTTATTAAAGGTGTCTTAATATTGGCAGAAACTGATGTGACTTACTGTATAGTGTTTTAAGTAAATAGTTTTATGAGGTGGGTAGATTTACTCAGACTACACACAGTTTGAAAGGAACAGCTGTATGTATGTATATATTATTATTATGTGTATATTACATATTGTTTTCTTCTCAGTGAACTGTGCTGCCTCTAAGACTGCAAAGTTTTATATACTTGAATTTGGTTGTATGCAGAATTGTGTTAGCCTTTTGTATTAATATTATTATCATTAATATTTTGTGGAGTTGAACTGATTTTTATTTGTTTTTTGCTATGATTACTCAATTTTACATTTACTGGGTAGTATATATTTTTATATACAATTGTTAAGCCTTATGCGTTACCTACTGAATATAACTGGCATGTGATGCTGGATCTGATATTGTTTTTACTGAGTGTATTTCTGATTGTCGCCATACAGTTAAAAAGTAATTACATAGTCTGGGATGCAGTATTTACCTTAAATAACAAACAATACAATGTTATAATACAATGTTACAAATATATTCAACTGTCATCCTTACTTTGCAAATTATTTCTGCTTCCTTTAAGAATACCAAATTTATTAATTACCTTGTCTATTGAAACTTAGTATTAGTAACTTATCTATTAAGATGTATAAATACAGGTAAAAAGTGATAACATAGTCTGGGATGCAGTCCACTTTATTGACAAGCTATATAATATTATAATAACAAATATATTTATTTTCAATCCTATTTTGTAAATTAATACTGCTCTCTTTAAGAATGCCAAATTGATTCTATACTATGTAGCTGCTCATTAAAACTTAGTTACTTATTTTTGTACTTAGTTTTGTATTACTACAACTATTAAAGGCTTGTGTTATCTATATGTTTTATAAATATAGTTAAAAGTAACAAGTTAGCCTAGGGTGCAGTGCCTACTTTATTAACCAACTATACAATGTTATAATACAAATATTTATAATTTCTTCCTAATTTTGTAAATTATTTCTGCTCCGTTTAGAATCCCTAATTTACTATGGGTGCCCATTGAAACTTAATTACCAGTTTTGTGTTACTTGTATGTTATATATCTCAGATGTCCAAAATTATGTTTAATTCTTGTTGATGCTTTGTATTGTATGTTTTTCTTCTTGTCAATGTGGTGATATGTCTCTGAATTCATTGCACATACCTTTTGGAACTTGGAAACAGGGCTACTATTGACATGCAGCGCTGGATCTATTGATGGCTATTATTGTGTTTTATGTTTTCTTTATTAATGTTACATGTTTTTAAGATTCGGTGATGGAAATATATATTATTTGCATAATCTCATAACTTCAACACTTGCCTGGCAGGTGAACTATTAACTTGTTTTAATATATTATATTGCTTATTGCAATATTTAGTAATTTATTTATATATATGCTTATATATACATATATATTTGTATTTGTGTATCATATGTCATGACCAGTCTAGATATCAGTATTGATTCTGATTATTTCCTCTCAGCTGATAGTGATGAGAGCAACAGTGACAGTTTTATTAGTACCCCGGCTCTTGCAGATGCGCTTGAATCTAATTTTTCGGTTGTTTCCAGAAACTTTAATGCTGTCCACATCAACGCTCAGAGCATTCCGGCACACTTTCCAGATTTGCTGGCATCTTTTGACTGCAAGGATATACATGCTATACTTGTCTCCGAATCTTGGCTTAAGCCTTGCCTCTCCTCTAACTCTTATTCCTTGCCTGGTTTCCGACTATTACGCAACGATCGCACATGTGGTGGCGGTGGGGGTGTTGCTATCTACCTTCGCGAATATATTTCCTTTACTATTATTGATAAATCACCTCAACCTCCCCAGCATGATGCGGGTGAACACTTATTTATAGAAATCAGCCTAAACCATCAAAAGCTCCTACTTGGCGTTTACTATTGCCCTTCTTTACGAATCAATTTCTTCTCGTCTTTTGAAAGTATTGTCGAAAAATTTGTTACTTCTTACAGTCACATTATTATTATGGGCGATTTTAACACCTGCCTTCTCAAAAAAGACTCTCGTTCTTCTTCTTTTCTTGATGTTTTAGGCTCTTGCAATCTGACCGTCCTTCCACTATCCGCCACCCATCACTTTCCCAATACTACTCCATCTCTACTAGATCTAATTATTGTTTCCTCTTCTCCTCACGTAGCGAAGCATGGTCAATGTGCAGCTGATTCCTTCTCCTATCACGACCTTATCTTCCTCTCTTATAAAATTCGTCCTCCTAAAGCAAAGCCTAAAATTCTTCGCCAGCGTAATTTTAGTGACATGAAACTCGATATGCTCCGTGCTGATGCCATGGCCATTGACTGGCTGCGTCTGTTTGAATCAAATTCCATGGATGACAAGGTTGACATATTTCATAACGAAATAATTAAACTATATGACTTCCATGCACCAGTTCGCAGCGTAAAAATGAAACATCTACCTTCCCCGTGGCTTACGCCTAGCATAAAAGCGTTAATAACAAAAAAATCTGCAGCTAAAACTAAACATAAAAGACAGCCTACGGCAAAAAATTGGGAAAGCTATTTGAGTATTCGTAATCATTGCAACAGGATGTGTAGGAAAGCCCAGCGCCAACATGTTCACGAATCTGTCCAAAATGGAGATCCGGGAAGGGTTTGGAAATTTCTGAGAACATTCGGGGTTGGAAAATCTCGACAAAATACTGTTCCTCCTGACATAGATTTCGAACTACTTAATCAATACTTCACTGCGTCTCCTTTATTTAATAGGACTATTAAAGCCAAGACCTTAAATCGCATTTCAAGTATTCCAACTCCGAACTACGATCCTTTTGTTTTCAATGAAATCACTGACTGTGATATTAAGAAGAGCGTGTTGTCGATTACTTCCAACGCGGTTGGTTCTGACTGCATAAGTCGGAAAATGATCCTTCCCATTCTGGATGCCATACTTCCAGTTCTTTCTCACCTCCTTAACTACTCCTTGAGCTCCCGTACCTTTCCAACTTGTTGGAAAGACGCTGAAATCATTCCTTTACCCAAAAAACCTAATGCCACCTCATTTTCTGAATTCCGTCCCATATCTTTACTCCCATTCCTTTCCAAAGTCCTTGAGCGGCTAGTAAATGGTCAGATTTCCGCGTTTCTTTCCAAAAATTTCCTTTTAAACCCTTACCAATCTGGCTTTCGTCCTGGGCACAGCACAACTACTGCTCTAGTGAACATTACAGAGGACATCCGGCTGGGTATGGAATGTGGAAATCTGACTGTAGTTTCGCTCCTGGATTTTAGCAGTGCCTTCAACACGGTGGACTTCGATGTTCTACTGGCGATAATGCGCTCTATTAATATATCTCCGGTCGTGATTGAATGGTTTCAAACTTACCTGTCTGGTCGCCGGCAGCGTATAAAAATTGATGATGCAACATCGTCTTGGTGTATCACTGCCGCCGGTGTACCGCAGGGTGGCGTATTATCTCCTTTACTTTTTACTATTTTTATAAGTACTGTCTCCTCTAACCTTCTCTCATCCTACCACCTGTATGCAGATGACTTACAAATTTATTCCCAAGCTCCTCTTGGCCAGCTGACAGAGGCTATAAACCACGTTAACGCTGATTTAAATAGAATAGCTGAATGGAGTGCTGATTATGGTCTATGTCTAAATCCCATAAAAACTCAGCTAATCATAATAGGTAGCTCTAATTTTATTTCCAGAATTGATTGGTCCAATTTGCCGCAAATGGTCTTAGATGGTACAGCAATACCATATAGCAAAAAAGTTAAAAATCTAGGCATTATTATTGATGAGACACTGTCATGGAATCCTCAGTTACAGGAGGTGAGTAGGAAAATATTCGCATCAATGGGTTCCTTGAGAAGACTACGAAATCTCCTTCCAACTGCTACTAAAATTGCGCTTGCTCAGTCTCTCCTTCTACCTATCCTTGACTACGCTGATGCCAGCTACACAAATCTTACGGAGGACCAACTTAACAGACTTGAGCGACTTCAGAACTACTGTATTAGATTCATTTTTGGAATACGCAAATATGATCATATTTCCATATTTCGAACCAAACTCAAGTGGTTACCTATCCGCTTTCGCCGGAATGCTCACATTCTTTCTCTACTCTACAGTATCCTTTTCAATATCCGAACTCCTTTGTATCTTAAAAAACGCTTCCAATTTTCTGACACGCATTCAGGGTTTTTGAGAACATCCCGGAAGTTACTACTGAAGATGCCTGCACATTCCACGGACTATCTTGGCAGATCATTTACAGTACAAGCAATTCGTCTGTGGAATGCTTTGCCGTTAACTATAAGAAGTGCCAAGTCCTTACACAAATTTAAGTCCTTGGTGAGGGAGTATTATCTGTCACAGTAATAATCACATGTTATAATCACAGTAATAATCAAGTAACATCCACACTTAGCATTCCCTGTAACAAGAATCTGTTGTTTCCACTGCTCTTATATGTTATAGTTTATGTATATAATCTAAGTATGTATATAATAGGTAGGTATATATTTATTTATCTATTTATGTAGTTTATACTAGCCTGGTTGCTATTATGCTATGATGCTTAAATCATAGTATGATAATAATTAGGTACATATCATTGGAACTGCATGTGTACACACTACCCCTGATACTATCCTTTCCAGGTCTCCATTTAGGTTGCCTGGAAGAGATCGCTTGTAGCGATAAGGCCGCCAATTGTACATTTAATAATTTGTGAATAGTTCATTGTAATGTTTCATGTGTACAATAAAGCTTATTTGTATTGTATTGTATTGTATTGTAACGGGTAAACGTTTCTATATAAAATATTATTATTTATGTATGTCATAATCATAAGAAGTCCTCCGGGTATACATGTTTTGTTTATGATGGCAAATTGTTCAGATAATGGGTTCAGGAAATAAATCAACTAAGCATATAATTACTGTATTATTACTTTATCTAATAAAGGTCTGTGATACGAAAAGTACGACACCGTCGTTGATCCGCTCGGCCGCATTCATTACTTTACGTTGCCGGCACTGCTTGACTCGATCATATATGGTGTTTTGTTGGTACCATTCGATTGCTGTTGAGATGCCCTTTGCAACCGTATACGATCTCTGTATTTCGATTTGGCTTTTCGACGCGTATAGGCCGACATTATATATTTTTTGATATATATTTTTTTTATTTTAACACCTTATTATATTCACAGTTATAATTTTACACTAATGTTATATATATAATTGACTGACAATTGAAACTTGAACGAACGTCGTAGCTTCACCGTGTCGAAAGTTATACTAAATGGAAATCTCGATACGCAACAAAATGACCTTCAAAATGGCGGGGCTGCCCCCTCCCCCGCGCGACGTGTTACAATCCTCACTTAGCGTAATAAATTATTTGATTTTTTAGCTATCCAGTGGTGTAACTGAAAATTGGATGGAGATGATAGATATGTAGCTACAACACTAAACTGTATCAGCCCATTTTGTTATCATTCGTTTTTTTTGGATTGCGTCCCTATGGAAGTAATTTTAAAGACGTATTCGCATCAAAAAATAAGTTTTTTTTAATGTCAATAGTTTGCACTAAATAATATCGCGCAATACAAATATACATTTTTTATGGAATAGGACGGCAAACGAGCAAGTGTGTTACCTGAAGATAAATAACTGCTCACTGCCCATGTGGCTTGTAGTGCGTTACCGTCCTTTAAGGGAGTAGAAAAAAAAGGAAGGGGAAAAGAGATCAGGCCACCGGATACCTCTTTAACCAAACGAAACGAGACATATTTCATCGGTTGAGCCGGCCCATTCATGCAGCAAACTATAGGACTCTACCACTGTTAGAATATTCACCATTGACTCGATAGTATTGTTAAGAATGACTATGAAATGTAAAACTAGTTTATCATACAAGCGTGAAAAATCCTACGAGTAAGACTAACAGAAAAACTTTGGATGCCGTCACACATGGATTTGTTAACAGATTACGCTAAGATGTTGGTGGGATTGCGGATAAAGAAATCCCTGTTTCCATTTTTTTGTATAACAGTTATTCTTTCAGGATGAAAATAATACCAAGAGAGAAAAAATGTAGACAGAGGTCAATTTCTATGAGTTTATATAAAAGTTAAAAGTTCCAATTACGAATTATGCATGATCAACTGGTAGCTAAGCAGAAGCCTGAAGTTCTGAATCCGGTTGTCAAAATAATGACTTTTTGAAAACATTTTAGAAAATCATATATGATAAAACTGTATTGATAGAGAGTTTCGGTATAAAAGTAAGGATGGGCATACTCCAAAAGTTCAAACATGTCGTAAGATTGAATGATGCAAGATTGACTAACCAAATATAAAGTGCAAAAGCGGAAAGGTCAAGGACTGGAATATCCCGAAAGCTGTAAGAGAAGAGTTACGAAATGCAAAGAAGCGAGCGCAAGAATCATGCCTTATGGTGCTCTGTTCTATCTGTCTATCCCGCAAGGAACTTGGCGTGATATAATATATGCATAAAACAGGTTACGCTATCTATATGCTGGGGGTTATGACAAGAATTACGAAACGTGTCGAGGCATCAATGTGCATATCGGATATTATGCATTGACACGCCAAAAACTTAGGGTATTAAGGGACTGAATTTACAATAGAAAATATCTCCTACAGATTCGAAATTTTGGTTTCATTAAATTCATAACTCAAGAAAATTTCGGTTCAGAAGTTAAGAAATACCTAACTTCCATATAAGATTATCCGATGTCAAAGGCATTTAAATGTAGTGGAGACTTTCAGCAGGAAAATTATTAACAACAAGATTATTTTTTATATGTCTCTTTAAGTATCTAATTTGTTTTCCTTGTATTCTTATAATTTTTATACAATAATAATTTTTAGATGAGAGATTTGTGCTTTAACAAAATAGAAATTGTTGTCCACCCTTAAACTCTATAACACTCCAGTCATATTTCGGCCGGTTCACTTGTTCAATTCATCCGTATTTTGTATACGAAAATGGTGATTATATATTTATATGAAAACACATAACATTGGAAAAATATGTTATGATAGTACTTCAAAACACGAACGAGTTCTAGTACACTCAAATATCACCGCCAATTGTGAAAAAAATTAAATTAAAATATTCAACCTTATCTACTTATTTAGAAACGCATTGTATAAAAAAATTTCCAATCATAAGTAGGTACATAAGAAATCTTCTATTGTTGTATAAAGTAACTAAGTTATTCGTTCCCATTCCACGATCCTTCTCTTGTCATAATTCTACCTTCTTGACTCTATTATCTGAAGGAGTATACATCGATAATACGGTATCACGCTAATTATTTTAGTTCCCTGGAATAGATATAAGCTTGGACCATACATATCCGGCCATTACCTTGTTTTTTCTTTCTTTTATGGGTTAGGACGGCAAACGAGCAAGCGTGTCACCTGATAGTAAGCAACCTGCACCGCCCATAGACACCAGCAACACATATATTGTTACTGTTGCGTTGCCGACCTTTGAGGTAGTAGGATGGGAAAGGGTGGGGAAGGGGGTGGGCTTCCGGGTACCTCTCTCACCAAACGAAATGCGGTATGAGCCACTTTACATCGATCTTCTGAGAGTCCTGGAATTTCCCCGGTCGAGCCAGCCCATTCATGCAGCGAACTGCTTGGCTCTACCACTGTTTCCTAAAAAAACCTCACGGTAGCGAGTTGACTTGACCCTATATATCTCTACCAATAAAACATAAACTATCAATAAAAATACCTAACCGTAAACCAATATATTGCTTTGAACCTTTGACTAAAAAACAGGAGTCTACGTACTAATCCTATCTATATGACAATCATTTTTAATTGTTATATTATTGTTGCAGGTATTTGAGCTCAACAGATATATCGGAGTAACATCGCTATGGAAAGGTAAGAAAATATAATTACATACTAATTTTGTATCGCAAAGTAAACTGTTTCGACAATCTGTCTCTATTAATAATTAATTCGATCAAATATAGGAGAACAAATATATACAATATATTTACCTGCGAAATGTACTCAACGAAACAAAACATTACTTACATATTATTATCTACTGAAAGGAAATATGTCTGTTTTTTGCGTTTCAAATATTAATAAATATTTTATTACACAGTCATCTTGATGGTCTATAGGCTTAGCTCCCGCTTCTGAATTATAAGTCTCTGATTCGAATCCTAGGAAACACCATTTTTTGTGAGTATATGTGATAGATAAGAAGATATGAAGATCATTGATGAATTGTGGTCAAGCAGTTCGCTACATTCATGTAGCAAACTGCTTGACCGGTGAAATACCACGACCTCTCAGAAGATCGACGTAAAGTGGCTCATGCCGCGTGTCGTTCGGTGAGAGAGGTACCCTGAGGCCCACCCCCCTAACACTATATGTGTTGCTGATGTCCATGGGCGGCGCAGGTTGCTTACCATCAGGTGACATGCTTGCTCGTGTGCCCTCCTATCCCATTAAAAAAAATTGTATGAATGATGACATGACTAGAAAAGGTTTGGTGTGGAGTAAATTATAGGGAATTGTGGATAAGTAAAACTTGTTGTGCCCACACCCCAAACACATAAACCCCAAACACTTACACTACATAAACACGGAGTGTTTTATAAACTGACGATGATGTATGACAATAGGTTCCGCCATCTGCCAAATCCTCTTGTCGAGGCATGATTCACATTGCTTTCTTCTTCGCATATAATAGGCGCTAAATACAAGAAAAAGTGATATATAATAAAAAAATCGCATTTTTGTGTTAGTACAAGAAGCCATAAACGAGCTTGGTTGCAATAAGAAAATAAATTTTCCTAAAAGAAATGTCTTTCAAACAAATAAATTGACATTTTAAATGACGAAACAATTTCAAAACAACAGCATAGAAAATATATTTCGGTGCTGTTGTTCATTCCTACAAACTTCACTTCAAAATACACAATCGCAGCTCAGTTTCAATAGATTGACGTAGAACAAAACAAGGCAGATGGGCGTCGAGTTTCACAGTATTCCAATATGGCCGGCTTTTGTATGAAAACGTTCATAATATTACCTGAACTTTTAAATATGCGATTTACGAACCGTTAACCGAAGTAATAATACAACTATATTTTATTTTTACTTTCACACGAGTGGAACTAACTCTAACGAAGAAAAAATATCAAATTCTTTCTTTCTGAGGCCCGAATACTGAACCGCCACTCAAATATATAAGCGCTACTTCAGCGTTTAAGTAGCTGTCACATTAGACAGAATACGTGAAATTTGAGCAGTAAGTAGCACTTTATTGATTGTCAGATTTGAGCAACGGTTCAGTATTCGGGCGTGAGTCCAGAGAGTACTTACAGACAGATGTAAATTTTATAATTATTATTCATCATCATCATCATCATCATCATTTCATCATCATTAGCCTTTTGAGGTCCACTGCTGGACATATGCCTCCCCCATAGAGCGCCACAACTGCCGGTCCGCTCAATCATGGGGGGTTTTTGCCATAATCGCCACGCTTGTCAGGCGGGTTGGAGATCGCAGTAGGCTGTATTTTCTTGAGAGAGAATGCTGCTGCCCATTCTTCTAGCTTTTCCCTTAGTCGCCTTTTACGACACCCACGGGAAGAGATGGGGTGGCTGTATTCTAAGCCGGCGCCACACAGCCATTATAATGTCTTGCTATTTAATATTATTTTCCTGCTATTCTGGACACTGAATTAACAAGTCCTGGTATCGAATCCCGGTTCACATCAATGACTTTTCGATGTCCGATATATATCAATGACACTTATTTCGTAGGAAACGTAAAATTTCGGCGAGTTTGTACGTAAATGCCCTTGCCTACAACTTTGGATGGCGTGAAGTTATAAAAAAAACTGTACAATATGTATTGATTTATTTTATAAAATATAAATGCATAGATATTACATTTCCTCAATGATATTATTATTATAGTCATATGTGTAAATAATTTGTTCTTTAGTAAAGTATGGACATTAGTAAATTTGTTACTCGTGCCATTTGTCACGTCCATTAATTTTGTTCTCTGCTATTACTCTGTTCATACCAATGTAGTGCAAGTAAACCATAGTATCGATTTTTAGGGTATCGTGTTTGTTTCCGAGCAAGGCCACACTTTAGATTTAATGTAAATATTAAACAAAATGTAGGTAAAACTGTATTTGGAACTGTTTCAATTCAAATATTGTGACACCATTCGTCAGATGTATCGCACAATGACCAATATTGAACTCTATTTTAGCTAAATGAATAAGATATAGTAATTTTAAAAATATATATATATAATGTTTTTTAGAGTAATTTTGAACAATACTTATGTTTAAAAGTAAAATAAGTGTCACATTATTTGTTTCCGATGTGCACGTAAACAGCAGTGCATATTTAAACAAAATTTAGAACTTGTGCTGTTTCATCAAAAAAACAGAATAGATAAATAGATGGAGGTGTAAAGTATTATTTCATTGATTTAAATAAGTATTCAATAGACGCCTTACGAGTAAGATAACTTAAAACTTAGGCACAGAAACGCGTGGCCTATGTTACTCTGCAGCTATTCAACGGTGAAAGCATTTTTGAAATCTGTATAATAGTTTTTGAGTTTTATTCGTTACATACAAACGCACAAATCTTTCCTCTTTATAATATTAGTATAGTATGATATAAATGAGATACGAGTCAAAAAACAGACACATTTGTTGCAAACTAGAGGTAGATTTATGATCGGTTTTTGGTTCTTCATTATTTTTATAACTCCACCATATTATTTTATTTTAAACATGTATTAAATGTTCAGTACATAAATTGGTAGGCAGTTTAGATTGTAAAAAAATGAAAGTCTTGAATTAGGGTACGACCAAGATGTAAGTGAATAGTAGATTCGTCTTAGTCTTCAGCAATTAGGCACATACATACGATAACTAGTGTCCGACCGAAGGTCTATTTTTGACCAAGGCCGAAGCCGATTAATCGGCAATCTTCACAACCTTCGGCGGAAGCCAAAGGTTTATAAACTCTTACTAATGTAATAATTTTGTTCAATGTTATCCACAGCTAAAGATCGGCGTAAAGTGGCTCATGCCGCTTTTCTCTCTGTAATTCACTAAACAAATACTTACGATACTATTTTCCTTTATATTAGTTCACCTGTAAATCATACGAGTATGTATCACTTTTTAATTGATAAACACAAATTCAAAACATAACACTGAACTAAGTGCAGTCCGGTCCGTCAGTCACTCAGTCTTTCGTAACAGTTCGTTTACTCCCGACGGTTCTCAGAGCTTCGGCGGAAAATTCGGCTTCGGCCCAGAATCCGGCCGACGCCGAAGGTCTCGCTGAAGATGCATTTTTGGCCAAAGGTGGCCGAAGCCGAAGCTTCGGTCGGACACCAATGAAAACCCACACACACAGTGTGCTTGAACTCAACTACACATCCGTTGTTCTACGACTTAATTCCGCTTGAAATTATATTGAGAGAACTTTAAAAAAGAATGCCCTCTGCTATACCAGCCAAATATTATTAAGAAAAATCCGTTCACATTTTTCATTTGCAAAGTTTTCTGGATTAAAATAAGACGGATACAATTGTGCGCAAACGTGCTTTGAAATACGTCGCCGGTTGGATTTTTAAATTCTTTACTGGCTTAAAATATAATTCTTTCAACACAATAGCAATTCCTGTAATTTAATAACAATGATATTTCTGGAAAGAAAATAGATCTTCATTTGTTGCAGAAATAAGCATAAATAAATTATGGCCATATTGTTGTCCCCATGGCCTGGATGGATCCAAGTTCAATACTTTTGTATCAAAAAATTGGAACCCTAGTCAAATCCTAGCGAAACTTATTAAATTTAGGATCAAGGTGTAACCAAAAACATATGGTATCATGGGACATCAGGTAGGAACGAAGTTCCATATTACGTAAATGTTGATTAAGGACCTAGTTTAGTTAATTTCTGTAGTGATATTATTTGGATATGATCATAATTTTTTCTATGATCCATTTTGTATTTGCTTTAATTGTAATAGCCAATTAGTATCGCAATAAGAACAGCCAACTCATACACTTTACATAAGACATCCGGCTCATCTCATAAGGAACTAGGTTCGAAACAATAGCAGTCCCTCAAGTCGTCTATAAATATTAATTTAATGGAAAATACTTTCATACAGTATTCTTTCATTAAGTTTTCTTATATAGGAGAGCCAACGAGCAAGCATGTCACCTGGTGGTAAGTGACTAACGCCGCCCATCGACACCTGAAACGCATATAGTGTTACAGTTGCGTTGCCG
The DNA here is from genome assembly GCA_905147225.2 of Euproctis similis. Lineage (NCBI taxonomy): Eukaryota > Metazoa > Arthropoda > Insecta > Lepidoptera > Erebidae > Euproctis > Euproctis similis. The sequence goes on from LR990107.1 coordinate 11,256,671, forward strand.
GCTTTTAAGGGAGTAGGATGGGGAAGGAGAGGGAAAGGGTCGTTGGGCCTCCGAATACCTCTTTCACCGAACGAAACATGGCATGAGCAAACTTACGTCGATATACTGAGAGGTTGTAGTACTTCACCGGTCGAGACGGCCCAGTCATGCAGCAAAATTCATGACTTTTATGTTCTGTAAATACAGATAAGATCATAAGCAAGTTTGCTTTGTTATATTTACTATGCTAATGCTTCGCTACTCTTTGATACTAGGATGATAATATAATATTATTGTAGTCTGAGAGTCTTTCTCGATAAAGAAGATATTTACACATATTTTCTCCAACAAATTGTATTACATTTCAATCTTCCTTCTACAGAAATAAACTCAGTTTGCATATGAAATTTCAACCCTTATTTGAATCGCGATAATTTGACTCCTTTAAGAGTGAAATTTCCATAAATTTACCTGTTATGAATTATTTAGTTGTTCTTAACAATCGCTGTAGTAAAGATGTCAGTGTCTCGAAGACACACCAATGACTTTTTGGACTTATTATAATCATCACAGGATCTCAACAAACAAAACCTTTTGCAAAATAGTATATAAATCACATATTTTATTACACATAAGCAATATATGGGAGAGTTAAAGTTGACAAACAAATGTTGAATATGCTACGAGCAGTAGTAGGAACAGTAGAGTCACGTACTTCATGAATGGGTCGGCTCGACCGCTGAAATACCACGGCCTCTCAGAATATATACTTTTAAAGGCCAGCACCTGCGGTACAGCTGTCCGTGGGCGGTGGTAGTTGCCCTTCTATTTCGTAAAAATAGTATATATATACTTTAAAAATAACAGTGAATATAATAATAATAATAACTATATTAATCACAGAATCAGCTATAAATTTATCATTATTCATACACAAATCACGTATTACTCTCACACAATTTATGTACAAACGATATGAATATTCAAAGCACGCAATAGTATGTGACATGTCCTGACCTGTCACCACGCCAATGTCATATCTCCAAAGCTGAAAATCCAACAGCTGAACATTCGTCTGGCCCAATAACGTAAGTGGAAGAGCCAGAAATTCCGTATGGGTCCATATACACGGCATCCCTTTAAGTACTACCCTTGAATCAATCTACTTGAGCAGATATAACGATTTCGTGAAACAAGTTCATATAACTTGTAATGGTACCACTCCAACGGGCTTAAAAGTGGGTGTGTCCCTTGGGACGGCACGGCCAGCGAATATTACCCAAGGAAGGCCACTATACGCCGCTTTTAGTGTAAATGACCAAATCTTTTTCTATATTTTATATATATATATATATAAGTATATGAGCATAAGAATTTGTTTGTTTGTTATTATTTACTTACGTAATTAAGTTCATGACAAGTAGATTGCGGGGTAGGCAGGAAGAACGCAATTTTTATACACAGTTTATAACACTTTCATGACTTCTTCGAGAAATATTTTCTTCGTTTAAACAGTGTTAGTATATGATATTAATTAGATAATAAATGTCGGTGTTTCAGTGGTCGAGTGGTCCAAACCTGGCTCACATCAATGCCTTTTCAAAATTCCTTTCGGAAATTATATGTGTTATATATCGATGCCTGAAAACTTGTGTGCCTGGTGTACGGCAATAATTTCGCTCCTTATTCCATTGGGGACGTAAAAATAACGGCGAGGCTTAACAGCCGCTGCCTACACCTTCGGGTAGAAAAGGCGTAAAGTTATGTTAAAATAAGATAAAAGCACAACTACAGACTAGACTACATCCAAATATAGCATAGGATGCTTTTATCTTTTTAAGAAGCTTACACCTTAACCAATTTATTGATCTCATCATTTATTTACAGCTTGATCCGCCGCCTACGGGCGGTGGACTGGGTTGGCCTCCGGCGCGATGGCCACAACCTCTTCACCAAACTCATACGAACGAGAGACCCCCGTGATTCTGAGACCACTGACGCTACTGGAGCTGGACGTCAAAGACTATCGGTAAGTTTAGAAAAATAAGAATACCAACCTAACATTAATATATTGAAATTCTTTGATTTTCGCTAATCTAGAAAACACATCGCTACTGTACGAAAAAACAGTGAGATTGAATCCGGATTCATACCAATGATTTCTTGTATACTTTTTGGAAGTAATGTATGATATAATATATTGACGACTAACACAAATATGTACGAGTTACTCGTATGGCAATAGGGGGCCCTTTTGGCCGCTGTCTACCTTCCAACTCGCAGATTATGAAACTTTACCGTGCATACTTTAATAAATATTGGATAAATATCGTACAATTGTAGGTAAATATCGTACAAACTTTACCATTTAGTTTTTATAAAATATCATTTACAATACTTCAAATAAGAACACTTATCAGTCCTTAATTCTACCCTACCGTATATATCTACATGTATATTATCTACATGGTCGGATATATCTATATACATTGGTAGTTAAAGCTTATGATGTCCCTTTACGCCTGATCAAATATCCGATCAAAGAAACACTGAAACCCCTATTCTGAACACTGAACTTTGAAAGGTGTAAATTTTGTATTTTAGTATGTAATACAATAAGAAAGGATTTGCCGAGAGTCTATCTTAAAGAAACTCAAAATTGAGGCAAAGTGTAAATAACGTGATTAATAAAGTGGTCCAATCGTGTTAACATTTTTTACACACAAAGGCCTCAAACTACTTTATACTTTTACTTTACATAACATCACGCTACTACTAATATCAATTTCTTTGACAATAATCATTACATAGTTTAAAACAAAGTCCTTTGCCGCTGTCTGTCCCCTTATATACTTAAAACTTTGAAACTACTCAACGGATTTTGATGCGGTTTTTTAATTGATAAAGAGAGTCGACGGGGTGGTTTGTATGTATGTTTAATGTAATTTTGTGTAATTTTCGAGATTTAGCACTTTTACTGCAAACGCTGTAAATTTTACATTTGCTGTGGAACAAAGCTCGCCGGGCAGGTAGTTTATTTATAAGTCTCCGCGGTTCAGTGGTCTAGCACCCCCCTTCTGAATCAAGAAGTCGTGACTTCAAATCCTGGCTCACACTAATGACTTTGAAAACTATTCTCCGAAATTATGTGTGATAAAAATCGATGACTGAAAATCTTGTGCCAATAGGTTCTTCATTTATTCTATTAGGGACGTAAACGTAACAGCAAGTATGTTATGTCTTATGTGTTACGTATAATTGAAAAAATAGTAAAAACGAAGTCGGGTAATTAAATCCTCTATAAAAAAACATTTTATTTAATAGTTTTTTTTTGTCAGATGTGAAAAACAGATTGAATGCGGGATGTATTAAATAGGAACAGGTCTCAAAAACAGTATACGACCCACGAATAATCCTATAAATAATTTAAATTTTAATAAAAGGGAAAATATTCAAATCCGTTGTCAGGCCTGTTGTATAGATCTGAATGTAGGCCAAAAAAAATGAATGCAATAATAGAGCCACATGCAACAGAAATACAAACGTTAAGACGGATCTGTGGTGTGACAAATATACATAAAATTAGAAAAGAGTAGAAAAAAAATAGAAATGATGGATTGGCGTGGTTATGACAAGAAAATGGACATATCGGTAGAGGAAGGCCGTAAAAGAGACGGATGGATTCTATAAATTTTGAGATGAGTATGAAGAGAGTAAGTGTGGAGACGACGAATCAAAGAAGACTAAATGACTGGAAAAGGATGACATGTTGCCGTTGTCACTTAGAGTGGGATAAGACCAAGAAAATTATGAGTTTGTTACCCATACTCAAAAATGAGATTTTTAGGGAATTTCATCGCATCTAATATCCTAAAATGCATGTAAATTCAATTATGCCATAACATAATATAAATAGTGAATTAAATGTTTCCATACATCAATTTTGTTAGTTAACTATATTTATCACACATACAAATCCAAATTAGATTTAAATACGAATTCTAAGTTTGACCTCTGAGTCAGAATTCAAAATGCCTTATTAAAATGATACTGCGGTAAATACTAAAACGAACATTATCCAATAATCCAACCAGTTATAAAAATCCTCTTGTATTACTTATTACAAAACAAAGAGCTACTTAAAATGTCTGTCTCAATTCTATTTAATCTGTTTATGTTACACTACATATTTAAGCTTATAACACAACAAACTTTGTAACATATTGCTAATATGGTCGAATTCTAAACGTAGATCAGTGGGTTGGTTCCTGTTATGTTATAAATATGTATGTATTTACTAAAACTGTGACTATTAGCAGGATTTTATATCTTTTTTATGCATATTGTGTAAATGAAACTGCGATTGTAGATTGATATTTTCAAAAATCCTAGAGCTTGGAACCATTGATAATCAACCAAGTCTTTTCGGAGATAAGGGATACAGTTGCACTATCGTATTGAAGAAGACATGCATTAAGTTGGTTCTCTTAGATCCTGGGATATGGAGTTTACTATACTTCTATGGCAAATTTTCTCACTGAGGTTCTGTTCATTAAACGATGTTCAAGCGATATCGCGTCCTATTAGACATGATTTTAAAAACCACATTAGCCTATTCCTTTAGCGGGTGAATATAAAAAAAAATATTTCACCGTGTGACCTAAGAGATAATTAAGTTATAACCCGACCGCGCTAGTAATTTATTGATCAAGTTAAAAGTGACGATCATCAGCCGAGTGTTCTAAATATTTTCATAACATGTCTGCTCCGTGAGTTACTTAAAAGAAATCCGTTGTTTTTAACAGAAAACACTATATTATATAATGTGTATTTATCTATTAAAATTATAATGATATATATTAGAAGAAAATAGCGAGTATTTTGAGAGGGAACGCTGCGAACAGTAAACGATATACAGAAACAGTAGATGAATAAAATATTATTAGCAATACGTTTTATATTTAAAAAAAAGAGTCTGCTACAGCTCACCACCCAAACAAAATTCAGTAACTTAAATTTTATCTATCAAATTTTGATTGAATCTTTTGTGTCTTTTCTCAAACGAAAGCATTTTAAGCGAATGCGGTTTAAATAAATAAACAATTGTGTGTGCGTTTTAGTTTCAATGGAAAGTCTAAAACATTTCTTTTCCATTTCGATCATAATATAATTTAAGTCAATAATAGGCTAAATAGGTAAACATTAACTCTCCTGCTATATAATTTAAAATGAATCGAACCGAAGCGAGGATTGTTAATTGTAAGTTAATAATAATACTTTTTTGTTGGTTTTGTTAAATGTATTTTTTTGTAACCACGCGTTTTTTTTCTATACGGAGGTAGGAAGGGGCAATTATGATTCGGCTCAACGAGTATTTGCGTCCAAAATCGAATAGGTAGCGGAACCTATTGGCATACATCGGGCATAGCGTTGTCGGTCCTCGATATTGATCACACACAACTACCCTTGCAAAGAATTCCGAAGAGTCATCGCAGCGAAGCCAGGATTCGAGTATATTAAAAGTAGATATTGATACCTACACATACATACTTTCATGCCAAATTCATTGCAAGGCAGGCAGAAAGAACGGAGAACCATAAGTCACGTTTATTACACACCTGCTTCTTTGACTTTCATTTACTCTTTTTTATGGGTTACCGTGAGAAATTATGTCCATGGACACCTGTAACACATATAGTGCTACAGTTGCGGTCGGAAGTTCTGTATTTTTATGTCACAGAGCGATACGCGGCTTAAGCCACTTTACGTCGATATTGTGAAAGGTCGTGGTGTTTCATAAGTCGAGCTGACCCATTTATGTAGCGAACTGCGTTGCTCTATTACTTTTAAAACACTTGTCATAAAGGGCTGTCACCATCTTCTAAAACTCGTTAAATTTGACAATCGAAAATGTATCGTGGCCGTCTGCGACATCCCTACAAGCTTTTGCACTGTACATCGTTACATAGTATAAAATAAAGTCGGTTTCCGCTGTTTGTCCCTTTATATCTTTGAATTTAGTCAACGGATTTTGATAAGGATTTTTTAAATAGATAGCGGTTGTCAACGGGGTAGTTTTTATCTATAACTCATGTATGATTTAATAAAAACCAAGTATTAAATCCAAAATTTATTTCTTTACTACTTTTGATGCGGAACAAAGTTCCGGTCAGTTAGTTATTATTTAATATATGTTTTCAAAATTACACATACCCGATAATTTATATTCGTCAGGTCATTCAATTGCGGTCAGATAGGCCGAGTGTTCGTTTGCAACCAGCGTAGTTTAAAACTGACACCGTTTTGTAATAATCTAATTTACTTTACACAATGTATTTACCTCAATCATAATTAACAACATTTCGTACGGCTACATTTAATGCATAATAGCACCAATTATGGACTCCATAATTGGTGGCGGAGTGTATTGCAATAAATTGGGTGCAAAGGTTTTTTTTTTAGTAAAAGACAATTGAATATATTGGATGTCTAGCCGGATTCGAATTCGGGATCTTATTTCATCATTATTAACATAACGGGCCTTGTAGTGCATTGGTAAGACAACTGACTGTGTAATCGAGTTTAGCATTGTAGCACTCTAGTTAACCAACTAAATAAATGTATAACTAGAGGGCGCTGTGTATATTGAGTTAAACGAAGAATTAAAAAAAACTATGTACTATTATTCAGTGGTAAAAAATGTATATAGTTCCACATATTTTCGGTTCGAAGGCTGACTTACAACCTCGCCGCTTGTCTATGAATAACATAATACCTCTTTATCTATCTAAAGAATAAATCAGGCACAATAATTTCAAAATTTGTCTTATCTTAAAATATTATAAGATTATAAGAATTTATGTAATTTTTTAACAAATTTAATTTACAGAAAAATATTGTTCAGGTAAAACAATTTAACGAGAATATTTTAATTGTAATTTTGCACATTATTTCTGAATTAATAAACATGAACATGATTTTCTCATCATCTGCAATGAACAGGTTTATACAAATTAAATCATCAAACAAAAATAGCTTTAATTTCATAGGTTCTCATAGACACTTCAAAATAGTCAGAGACGTTCCATTTGGGACGTAAACATAACGGCGAGACGAGGCTTAACAGCTGCTGCCTACACCTTCGGGTAACAATGGCGTGAAGTTGCGTTATAGTTATAGTTCGCCGGGTCAGTTTGTACACTAATATTATAAAAAGTTGAGGTTACTATTTTTATATGTAACAAATAACTCAGAAACTACTATTACTATTTTTTTATAGGAATAATCTATTTATTATTGCTTTCGTGGCGAAACAAAGTTCGCCGGATCAGCTAGTATAAAATAAAATTATCAAGTATCTGAAGGCGGTATATATATTAATATAATGCTATATCATAAAATACATTGCTTTCAGAAGTAAATAACTTTTAATTTATTAGCAGTATATTTTTATAAACGTACCATGTAACAATCCAATATACTCCAATTAAACACCGTGCTTAGTATTTTTCTTTCTCTCTTGCAGTCAGTTACTTAACAGTCTTTTTTCTCTTGTATTTTTCTAATGTTATTTACTGAATTTTTAATCAAACCGAGAGTTGGCCGTTCTGCTTCTGAGAAGTCTGTATTTATTTATTCTTCCACTGTAATAAATCACGAATATGCAAAATGAACTCTGTATTAATTAATTACTCAGCAGTCTCGGTCTCGGTGGAAGTTGCGGGTTCGAATCCTGGCTTACACCTGACTGAATTTTCAAAAGTTATGTGTGATAAATATCGATGACTGTAAACTTTGTGCCCGGTATGGTAATTGGTTCGCCACTTATTCAATTTGGGACGTAAAAACATAACGAGGCTTAACAGCTAGTGCCTACACTTTCGGCAAGAAAATGGCGTGAAAATTATGTTTGGTAATTCGACTTAATCCAGCGACTTATTGAGAATAAAAAAAATAAAAGAATAGTCTTGAATTGATAGTAAATAAAAAAATATCAGTCTCCGTGGCTTAATTTTGGTTTTGACTGACAACATTGTTCCGGGGGAACGGCGTCGGTCTACGAATATTAAAAACAGTTATATTATTATCATGCTACAAGATTTTAAATTAATCTATAATAAAAAACATATCAGTTATACTCAGCTATATAAGTATATTGTTTAAGAATGTAGAACCCAGATAAAAGGGACTGTGATTACGACGACAACTCCTATTTATACCCCTGCCAGTTGACCCAGCGAACTTGGTTTCACCTCAGAGGAAATAAAAATGGTCATTGTGGGTTATCCCTAAAAGATAGACGTACACCATCATGTTTTTTGTATACGTTTTTAAGGTCTTTGATAATGTAGTACCTACATTGTTTTGATTTATCACTCAGGGTTCAGCCAGAGTTTGTAATTAAAGTTGTACCGATATACCGAAATTTATCAATTTTTCTTTAATTCATTATACTTAAATTATAGACACAAACCACCCCGTTTATTTATTTTATTTTATTTACTACTTTTAACATATAAGGGGACAGACAGCGGGAAGTGACTTTGTTTTATACTGTGTAAAGTTTACTGATGACTTTTTAGCTTAAGTTAAATAAAAATATAGATTGCTTTATTAATACCATTAATATGCTAACATATTATGCAAGTAAGTTTTAAACAAACGTTCATTGTAAGTAATAATGGATGTGTCATGAGCCGGCAACACTTCCACACATCAATTGAGCACAAAGCGCGGCGATGTTTATTTTGTGGTCGTGTTTTCTACTAAATATCGTAAATATGTATTCCATACATAATGGATTTATCTATAATTGAACTTCAAGAACATTGACAAACGCAAACGTATTGTGAAAAAAAATGTTATACAATTTAAATTTTTCGTAGAGATACAACAGTTTGTATTATACACAGGAGTGTGGTTTTGGTGGGGTAGTCAGAGGGATCAGTCATCAAAGCGATATAAAGCATTTTCTTTCACACCTGACTCGCTTTTTGACTATCATAACTCTAGTCACACACAGAGGTCGGTTTATTAAGGTTCCGGAAATCACCTTCCGCAAGGCCATTTTCAATTTGGTCATGGAAAGCATTGATTATATATTAAATTAGCTTCATATTCGTAGATATTCACAGACACATAAAATAGTCAATATACGGAAATAACTTATCATTTTAGTTAATTTTCATAATAAAACACGAGCTCTTGGGGAAAATCGGTGGAACAAAAAAAAGCGGACCTAGTCGCCACAAGCGGCCCTTATCACATCATGAAAAGAACCGGGCAAGAAAAAAATTACCAAATATTTTTTTCAAACTCTGTATGAACTAAACTAGACTACCAAATACCCAACCAAACGAAAACTGACAGAAATTCTATGCAACTATTTTAGTCGAGCACACATGACGCCATATCTTTTATTTAGAGTGAAGTCAGTAGAAAAAATTATATCAAACATAATTATATTCAAAACAATATCAAGGCAAATTTAAATCAAGAATCAAATCATTACGGAATGCCATAATTGCAAGATAAGTGAATAAAATAAAAATGGATGTGTGAAGACAAATCACAAACACTCCAAGTTGTACAAGAACTTTTCCTGAGCCTGTGCCTGAGCCAAACACCGCACTCCCATTCTCCCACAGCGAGCAAACGAGCACGTTCAGTAGCACTAATAAGAGATTATTTTAAAATTAGCTTATTCAAAGACTTTGGTCTTTAGACATTGCGGTATAGGCAGGTTGAAAGCTCGACGTAGTTTGCCGAATGCGGTCCAACCCAGCTGAATCCTCCTTTCCTACTCGAAGTTTCGTCTACCTAACTGGATACTGGATACTACTGGAGCCTAGGTAGACGTATTTGTTTACGACTTCGAGAACTAACCCTTCCACACTTATCGGTCCGGGATCGAGATGTCCATTGAACATGACTTTGGTCTTGTCCAAGTTCATGCCCAAACCGACAAGCCGGCAGGATTCGTCTGGGCTGCGCAGCTTTCCACTTAACTGTTCCAGCGACTCTCCTATTACAACAATGTCGTCGGCAAATCGGAGATGCGAGATGTCCTCACCATTCACGTTAATACCCTGTCCAATCCAGTCCAATGTCTTAAAGACGTCCTCCAGAGCGTTGGTGAAGAGTTTGTGAATGAATTCGCAGGGCAATATAAATATTGAGACTCTTTCGTCTCAATATTTATATTTTTCAGTTTTTCATTTTTCAGTTTGTACCCCGCCTAAAAAAAATTGAAGTTCCGGGTCTGATAGCAATGACTCTGCAATAGACGTCGAAGCCTAGAGCACTAAACAGAAAAAAAAACATACTTCATTCATACATTATCTAAGCAGGTAGTACTGGTGGCACTTATTCTAGTAGCCTCCATAAATAAATTTACTAAATTATAAGATTTAAAAAGAAGAAGTTGATTATCAAGAATTTTATCATTAATATCCCCACAGACCAAAATAGTTTTATCTTACTAACTTTGTTACTAACTTTGGAGGGCTTCACCCATGATTTCTATAAATAAATTAAGATCCGCGCAAGGAGGTTTATACACGCATAAATTAATTAACTGCTCTAATTGTACACAGGATATTTCTATAAAACATTGTGCACAGAGGGAAACAATATATTTCCGTTCTTTAAATTAAAGTTATTTATTGGGCAAATTTAGCGAGCACCTCATGTATTGTGTTGATCCTGCAGAATGAACTACCCACCTGGTGGTTGCTGAAATTAAACATAAGCTTTTTTAACCAGTGTTCAGTAATACACATAATACTAATATTATCAGAGTTCATGAATATTTCCAGTTCTAGTTGATTACCCTCAGTCATACAATATATATTCTGATCCATCAGGTTAATATCAGTATTTGTATTATAAGTTTTACATTTGAATGTAATAAGTTAGAACTAGAGGTAGTTACTTCTATTGTCTCATTAATTAATATAAATAATTACAAGGTACGTCAGATTTATGCTCAATAGAAGCTAAATTATAATTAATGTCATTATTACTGGGATAAATAGAAGATTATATGTCAATAGTGCTCCCAATACATGTAGATTTAGTAGCCAAGTTGATGGCTATAATATCAATAAAATAGGAAAACTTCGTGCCCGGTATGGCAATAAGTTCGCCGCCTATTCCATTTGGGACGTAAACATAACGGCGAATCGAGGCTTAACAGCCACTGCCTGTAGGCAGTGTGGACGCCTTTTTCTACCCGAAGGTGTACCTTCGGGTAGAAAAAGGCGTGATGTCAATAGTCCTCTCAATACATGTAGATTTAGTAGCCAAGTTCTTGGCTATATCAATAAAGTAGGAAAATGAAAGTACTATTTGTTGCTTAAAACTACCAGAAAGGTAATACTTACTTTTTGTCATATTGTATTTTTTTTTGCTAACAGAACTGTTTGAATAAATGAAAATAAATTTAACATTAAATTTACTCATGGTGCTACTCACCATCTCACTCACTCAATAAATTTTATTTATATTATTTAACTTATTTCTAAGATTATTTTTCGCAGCTGGCAAGTTCTTACAATAAGGGAATGTGAACAAAACTATATGTATGTATTCTGCGCGACTCACCCATATGAAAGTAAAAATAAAATAAAGTTGTATTATTTCTGCGGTTTAACGTTCGTCAATCGCATATTCAAAACTTTTAACAGTGTTAGAGCCAAGCAGTTCGCTGCATAAATCGCGGCTCAACCGGTGAAATACCTCTGAGAAGATCTAGGTAAAATGGCTATGCCGCGTTTTGTTCGGTGAGAGCGGTACCCGGAGGCCCACCTCCCTTCCACTTCACTTTCCCATTCTACTCCTTTAAAGGTCGGCAACGCAACTGTAACGCCTGCTTATTTGCCCTACTATCACATAAAAAAAATCAGGTAACATTACTAACGTTTTCATACAAAAGCCGGCCATATTGGAATACTGTAAAACTCGACACCCTTGTTTTGTTCTACGTCAATCTATTGAAACTGAGGTGCGATTGTTTATTTTAAGTTGAATTTTGTATATAAAGTTTGTACAACAGGGCCGAAATATATTTTCGGATTGTGAGGTTGCTTTTGTATTTTGTTCGCTTGCACAATTCACCCAAATATACTTTTTTACGGTGTACCTTAAAGAGCAGTGAAGTGCCATGGGCAAATACTAAAAAGGTAAATCATTAATATGGATGATAAATAAGAGGAACGACATTGGAACTCTGACGAACGCCCAAAGTCACCGATGATCTAGATGATCTCACTCCGTTTGTATCAATAATCTGTAACCTTTTATTTATGTATAATGCAACTACCCTAAGTGGAGCGTTTTTAATCCTGTAATGACTAAGCTTACTTAAAACGCAGTGAAAAGCTTGAGAGAATATGCCAGTTTCATCCTGCAAGTTCTCTCAAGCATCGAAAATTTTAAAAGCAGCCCCAATGCAGAACGATCTTGTGTAAAACCGTATTCTCTAGTCCGTAGTCTCTAGGTGAAAAAGACTATTTATACTATATATGATTACTAGCAGACCGCGCGAACTTCGTACCGCCATATTTTAGACATTTTTCACTAAAAAGATTATTGCCGCGATCATATTAATACCCCAAAGCTTTCCTCATAAATGGACTATCTAACACTATTTTTTTTTAATTCAAGTTCTTGATACATACATACATAACTTCACGCCAGATCCCTTGCGGGGTAGGTAGAGAGTACAAAGCGCTATAAGGCACGATTATTACACCCCTTACTTACTTAGCTGTTGATATTAGGGACTAACAACCTAGATATGATGAAAATAATAGCAGTTAAAATAATAAGCAGTTAGCTGCATGAATGGGCCGGCTCAACCGGTGAAATGAACCGGTGAAGAAGCCCGACCTCTCGTCACGACCTCTCGATGGACTTAAAGTGGCTCATGCCGCGTTGTGCGCGCCGGTGAGAGAGGTACCCGGAGATCCACCTCCCTTCCCCATCCTTCTTCCTTAAAGATCGGCAACGCAACCGTAACACTATAGGTGTTGCCGGTGTCCATGGGCGGCGCAGGTTGCTTACCATCAGGTGACACACTTGCTCCTTTGTCCTCCTATCCCATAAAAAAATATTATCAACTTCAATCAATAGCAATACCAGGGACTTTGTCAATCTTTAATTTTTTTTTAATACTACTTGAACCTTTTTTTTCAATTGGTCATTGTCGTCGATTTAAAAAAAAAACCTGGTCACCACATGTTCTTAACAGTATGGCTAACTCACAGTGAGTGTTTTTTTTTTATAATTTAAATGATGCCGATTTGGCACCTTGGTATTACTCTTATCAAAATAAATTCACTAAATTTTAAATGAGATCACGATATTAAAAATGTAAATATAGATGGGCAACTCTATGTGGTATGTAGTCGTGTAACAAACCCGCAAAGTCTTTATATTTTAGCAAAAGACGCCAAGATCGAGGTTCGTAGGCATATTTTGCGCTTTGTCAATTTATATGAAGTTGCAATATTGTAAAGAATTATAGATAATATTATAATATCTGCGTGAAGAACTAACTGTAAACTAACTCTAGCTTTGACTCATGACTTTGGTTACTTAAGTATGAAAATCTTTTTAAATATTTTGATATTCGCGTTGCATATTACATACATATACAGAACAGAAAATAACGCGACACATTTAGGCAAACAAATTATCTGTCTGCTTGTGACTACGGCCAGTGCAACCAGGCCGAAACGTCAAGCTAATAATAAAAGTAAGTATTTGTTTACATAAACGTGTCGCGTGATTTCCCGTTTATTATACTCTTAAATAGATCAAATTCTAATCTATGTGTCTAAATAGACACGGGGTCACAGATGTTACATGTTCACATCACGTATTACAAAATAAAAATATATATATACCCCAAAAGACGATTAAATACTCAAACTCAAACTCATTAGGACAAAAAAAAAAAAATGTCTTAGAAAATTAAAATTAAAATTACCTGCCAGTTAACAGCGGCGCTCATGACCGAGTCGGGCGGGACTCCGATCATATACGAGTATATGTGCGAGGAATATTTGCCTAAGAAACGAATACTTACATTTTGTATTTTGCGATATCTTTTGAATTAAATGTCCGAATTGAAACATTCAAAAAGTTCTAGAAAGGTATTGAATCTATCTTTATATTGAAGTAATTTATTTTGGGTAGAGTTAATGCCAAGGTACAAAATAAAGAGATTTAAAAACGACCTCATTATAATTAATTTTTAAAATACAAAAAACACTTATTGTGCGATAACTACAATAGTGAGACATATAGCGTCGCGGACTTTTTTGTTGACAATTACATGTTCTGTGAAAGTGTAGTACATTGTTTTGTTCTATAATCAATGGATTTTGCAGCGTTCGCGATGTAAGATTTTTTTTCGGGTCTTTTTCTTACACCTTGGGTTACATTATTGGACTTATAGTAAGGATCCCTAATTTATTTGAAAATATAATATAGCCTATAGCCTTCCTCGATAAATGGACTATACACCAGTGAAAGAATTTTTGAAATCGGACCGGTGGTTTCTGAGATTAGCGCGTTCAAACAAACAAACAAACTCTTCCGCTTTATATTATAAGTATAGAAGTATAGATTATACTATTTTGACGGGCCGCGTGGCGCATTGGTAATACTACCGGTCGCAGCACTGAGGTCGGGGATTCGATTCCCACCCGAGCACAAATATTTGTGACAAACATGAATATTTGTGTGGTGTCTGGGTGTTTTTCTATGTATATATAAGTATGTATTTATAAAAGAAAAGTATATATGTATTAATATCCATTATCTAGTATCCATAACACAAGCATTTAGCTGCTTAGCTTGGAACTAGAGGGCGCTGTTTTGTTGATTTTTTTATTATGTCTGTTCACCGATATTTTCGTCAATTATGGACCGATTTCAAAAATTTTTTTTGTTCGTAAGTGTTTACTTTCTAGATGGTCCCATTTTCACCAGGTCAAGATCTGATGATGGAAACCAGGAGAAATCGAAAGCAACCTTCGAAAATTGTATGCTAGTATGGTGTTTTTGTTACGTAATAGTGATGTCTTAGCGATATTCTTTATGGTGTCAATTTCTGATGCTGCTGTGCTGATGAAGAAGCCACCGAACTCCTCAACGTTTAGGAGTTTGAAGACAGCACTGCAATATTTCGATAGAAACTACTTGGTAGTATTTAGAGCTAACGTGTTGCTTGTGAGGTATACTTGAATATACGTCTGATGCTGCTGTGCTGATGAAGAAGCCACACAACTCCTTAATGGTTAGGAGTTTGGAGACAGTACCGCAGTTAGTCGATAGAAACTGTTTAGTGGTGTATAGGACTAACGTGTTGCTTGGGAGATAAGCTTAAATCCATATCTGATACTGCTGTGCTGATGATGAAGCTGCGGAACTCTTAAACGGTTAGGATTTACGACACAATACTGTAAAAATGTTTTTTTTTTTTCTGAAATACTTTCAAGGCTACGATTGGTCTTCATTTAGGCTGCAGTGTTATTGTCTACCCATGATAATAACAAAAATATAAATACTTAACAAGTATTATCAAACTCTTTTAGCTAAGTACTTAATAATAACAATTATAGCTCCCTAAAAATATCAACCATTTAACAAACGGACGTGTAACAATTTATAATATATTTAATAAACCGAAAGCCATGTAAATGAACTAACTTCTATTGAGGTTCACAACTCATTAATATCACTAAAACTCGTGAAAAAAATTACTTTAAAAAAAAAGTTAAACCGACTTCTAGAAACGTAAACAACAAAATCTTTAAGTAAATGAAAACAGTACCTTTATAACTAAAAAGCGAAAAATAACGAAACTTACTAATTTGTATACTTAATACAATGTCCAAAACGGTTTCGGTGCAAGCCCAGGTAACGTACTCTATTGTGTTGCACCGACTTCAATAGTGAGTGGCAATAGTAAATATTATAACAGTTAATGATTACTTTATAAAAGTATTACGTTTTGTACATTGTATTAAGTATACAAATTAGTAAGTTTCGTTATTTATCGCTTTTTAGTTATGAAGGTACTGTTTCCATTTACTTAAAGATTTTGTGGTTTACGTTTCTAGAAGTCGGTTTAACTTTTTTTTTAAACGTAATTTTTTTTAATAGTTAGAGGGTGTCAACGGGGTGGTTTTGATCTATAATTCATATATCATGTTGTAAAGAAAAAATGATAATTTTCAAGATTTAGTACTTTAATTGCAAACGCTGGCTAAACCCTAAGTGATAGATTAAAACAATATTCTACAAAAAACTCCGCGAGAGAATATCATTATCTTTTAAGGATAACCCACAATGACCATTTTTATTTTTTTATGTTTTACGAGAAGTAATGGCTTATTTAGGAAGCAATTTTAAACATTACAGCGTTAATTTTCATCCAGTTAAGTGTCTTAAATAAATTGTGCTTTTGATATAGATCAATATGGCCCTTTACAGTACGTAATTTAAACGAATATTTACGAAGATATTACAGTATTAACATAGCGGGGCACAGCAGTTGCATTGCGCGCCAAAACGCGTGCCGATAAATAGCACAAATTGAACTTTATAAGATCCAAATTTTAGTCATTTATTACTTTTGTTAGGGAACAAAGTTTGCCGGGTCAGCTAGTTAAACTATAAAATACACTGGGATCTACACGTTTTTGACAAATCGCTAGGCTAGGCTTAGCGCTATGAGAGCAATAATACTCTCGAGAGCAATGAATCCGGGTCACTTAAAGAATGTTAAAAATCTCGGAAACTAAAAATGATAGGTTAATGCAATAAATTGTATTTAATAGACAATGTAATACTCCTTAAATGAAAGTAAAAAAAATATGAGTCACCATACATTTTATTAACACAAAATTACATAAAGAAAAAATCTGCTGATCTCTCCTTAAAACAAAAATAGGAAACATGAAATTTTTGAACTTTATTACGATTTTCTTGAATTTTAATACTTCGTATTGCCTCCTCGTGCTTCCATTACTGCGTTTATGCGGTTTGGCATGCTGTACACCAAGTTCCTTATACGATTTTGGGGAATATTCTCCCATTCCTCTGTGAGAGCAATTTTGAGCTCACGAAGCGTGATTGGGGGAGGGTTTCGTTGTTTTACGCATCTGCCTAGCTCGTCCCAAGCATGCTCGATCGGGTTGATATCCGGGCTGCGCGCTGGCCACTCCATACGAGTAATGTTCATCTCTTGAAGGTAGTCATTCACAATCCTACCTGTATGAGGTCGGGCATTGTCATGCATAAATATAGCATCCTCACCTAAATTGACCATAAATGGACCAACGTGATCATTGAGGATTTCTTCCACATATCTTACGCTAGTTAAAGAGCCGTTTTCTATGATCACCAGCTCTGTGCGACTTTCAGAAGAAATTCCGGCCCACACAAGTACAGACCCACCACCGTAGGCTACTTTTTCCTCGATGCATGCTTGCTTGAATCTTTCCCCTGGTCTTCGATACACTCTGTGTCTTCCATCGTGCTTGTAGAGCATAAATTTTGATTCGTCGGAGAACATAACTTTTGACCAATCTTCAATACTCCAATTTACGTGGCTCTGGGCATATCTTAGTCTTGAAATACGATGCCCACGCTCCAGTTTAGGGCCGTTTGCAGGTCTAAGGGGTTTTAAGTTAGATTCAGCAAGCCGACGTCTTACTGTCCATGCACTTGGGTTACTTCCTCCGAGGCGTCGAAACTGATTGGTGAGTTCAGTTCCTGTGAGAAAGCGATTTCGAAGCATGGTGTTCACCAAGTATCGGTCTTCTCGTGCTGTGGTATACCTGGTTCTGCCCGTTCCTGGTCTGCGTAGGTTAGAACCAGTTTCTTCGTAACGTCGGAGAACTCTTTGTACTGTTGACAGCGACACACCAACAGTCCTGGCTGTATCGCGCTGACTCCGGCCGGTTTCCAGCATTGTAAGTATTCTGGTGCATTCTTCAGGCGTAAGCGACATAATTTCAGCTTGAATAATGAATATAGAGCACTATCAACATGGTTTATGTACCCACATAAATGACAGATTACAAACAAAAGCAAAACCAAATGCTGTAATTTCGTAGTTCCATCTTCGAAAGTGGCCCTTTTTCAAATTTGATTTTTTATGATATAACTTTACAATAACTAAGAAGTTTTAATACCTTCATTTAAGGAGTATTACATTGTCTATTAAATACAATTTATTGCATTAACCTAGCATTTTTAGTTTCCGAGATTTTTAGGATTCTTTAAGTGACCCGGATTCATTGCTCTCGAGTGTAGAATCTCTTAATTTAACAGAAATGCACGAAATCCTTTTGCAATTAAATTGTTTAAACACTTTTGTAACTTCATAAAAGTCAACATGTTCAAATCGAAAAGAAACATTACACTCGTTCGTCGAGTTTCAGCTTGGACAAGACACGAATGTAACTAATCAGTTGTAGGAATCAGAATTTTAGCAAATAAGTCATTAAATGAACAACAAGCATATTTCTCTTCGATAGTTTTTTACTAATTTACTAAGCTGAATATCAATACGGCTCTTTGTACGACCAGTCTAATTGTTAATGTAATTCCATGTTGCTTTAATCTTGTTCTGAGAATAATGGATCCACCTTCTTAAGTAAATTGATTTGGCAGTAAAGAACACCTTCTTACATAACTACATAACATAACTTCACGCCTTTTTCTACCCAAAGGTGTAGCCAGTGGCCGTTAAGCCTCGTGTCACCGCTATGCTTACGTCCTAAATGGAATAGGTGGCGAACCTATTGCCATACCTGGCACAAAGTTGTCATTCATCGATATTTATCACACATAAATTCCGAAAACAATTTCGAAAAGTTGGTATGAGCCAGTGTCTGGATTCGAACCCATAACCTCTGGATCAGAAGACATATTATCATTAGTGAAAAAGCTACTAACCATTTAGCATGCGCTCTATCATAAACCTAACTGTAACTTATGAAGAGACGAAGACTGTCTAAATAATTAAGCACTTACATTATGCCGCCATTGAATCTCTCATATGACAACGTGTAAGTAAAGTTTCCCAAGAATTTCCTGCCGCCACCGCCAACTTTGTGCATTGAATTTCACTCTCCATACGGAAAATGTACACGAGCGAAAATGAAATTTGGATAGCATTCGTAATACGAGTTGAATGAACGTAATAAAACCCATAATTGGATGATTCATTAATATTATTATCAATCAAGAGATGATATAAAATTTAATTAATTTAACATTTAAATAAAATTAAAAGTCCTAATACCAGGACAGCCACGACACGAAGCCCTTCAAACCAACAAGCGTGTATCACAAGAGTCATGAAAGTCAAAGAGTAAAGTGTGTAAGAATCGTGCCTGTGAAGCTCTATTCTCTCTTATTACCCTGCCAGGGAAATGGCGTGAAATTGTGTCGCTACATAAACATGACGACTCTACCGGTGAGATAACACGACTCCACAGAATATCGGACATAAAGTGACTCATGCTGAGTCTCGTTCGATGAAATAACCTACTCTCTTACCATTCCCCCTTCCTTCCCTATCACATCCTAAGGGATGACAACCCAACTGTGATCCTCGCAGTGCTGATTTGTATGAGTAGCACTAGTCCTTTTTGAAACGCTTCCTCGTTTGCTTTCTTAGGCTATATTAAAAAATATGATAACTAAATAATGTCATCGTCTTCATGCCCTGTTTACATGATTTGGGATCGGCATAAGTGGTTTTTCTTTTCCATACTTCCCAATCATTAGCTTCTTGCACAGTAATACTTTCTCAATCATGTCGTATTTCACACAATCCATCCATATTTTCTTAGGTGTTCCTCTCATCTTATTTCATTCTACATTCAGATCTTATATTCTTCTCACAACGCACTTATCATCCCTCCTCATTACATGTGAACTAGTTAGTATATTGTTTACAATAAATATTGATACTACTTCTTCTTTCACAGAGATGTCTTACGACCACGGACTTGACATCGTTGGGCGTGGGCTCCTGTGTCGGCACCGGAATGTACCTGGTTGCCGGCATGGTGGCTAGGAAATTCGCTGGACCGGCTGTTGTCATCAGTTTTATCATCGCTGCCTTAGCAAGCATTTTCTCAGGTACGAATTTGTATTTTTAAAATAAGATTTAGACAAAAATTTTTTTTGGACAAATTTAAATTACTGGTCGCAAAGAAATTTTGCAGAAAAGCCCTGCTTGGAATCCACAATGCGTACCCCAACTTATGGAAGCGAGAGTTGGGTAAGGCAGAGTATGACACAAAAGCAGATAAACGCGGTCGAAATGAGGGCACTGCGCAAAATCTGCGGAGTGACTCTCGCTGACCGCGTCGTAAACAAGGTTGGATTGGAAGGAAGGAAGTTGGATTGATAGTGACGGTGTATGAAAAGTATGAAAAGACATGCTCCGATGGTTTGGACCTGTAGAAAAAATGGATGATGCAAGATGGAATAAGCAGATATACCTATAATGTGAAAGCGGATGGAGGGCGCTCTGTTCTCCGCAAGGGATTTGGCGTGATGCTATGTATGTATGTAAAATGATTAATTTTCCTATAAACGTAGGAATAGTGTCTTCTTTTGAGTTAATGATTGTACTGCATTCAAAAGTTAATGGATTCTGTGATTATAAATAACTAGCTGATCCGGCGAACTTTATTCCGCATCAAAAGTAATTTTTACTTATACATGAATTATACATAAAAGCCACCCTGTTGACACCATCTATCTATTAAAGAAAATTGCTTAAATCCGTTGCGTAGTTTCACAGATTTAAGCATATAAGGCGACGCGCAGCGAAACGAAAACGACTTTGTTTTATGCTATGGCTGACTTTTAGATAAATAATGTCGAAATTGAAATATACTCATATAACCTCGTAATTTGAACAGCTCTTTTAGCTCTTAGTTGTGATATTAAAACATGTCGAAGAGATATATTTAGAATACTGGTCAGAAAGGGGCAGGTCTAGTTTCTAATATAAATAGCTATATAGATAACTTGGGTACTGTGACGCATATAATCGCTATAACAACAGACAACACCTAATTTAAACATGTCACATTTAATAAACTTTGCATTGGACAGACATTTGATATTCTACTTTTTCTTTATAAGTTGTATTTCTTGTTAGTTTGACCTTAGAGTGATTCTAGCTCATACGGTTATTAGAATAGTCAAACTATTATCAAAATACGTTTCTGTGGATCACTAAGAAATGTCTTTGTGGGCATTTGGCATAATAAAATATATTATTCCCTCTTTAAGCATCTATTCCACAGATTATTTCGGTACTTGTATTGGTGGTAGGTATTTGGTGGTTCAAGATAAAACATTACTTTAGAAGAAATCTTATTAAGCGTAGTTCTAATTTTAATGACAATATTTTGGGCGTGATTAATATAATATTTAGTTCGAGATTAAGCGGTTAAAGGATGTATATAGTCAATGCAAATATTGAAGCATAACATACATAACATAACTTCACGCCTTTGTTACCCGAAGGTGTAGGCAGCGACTGTTAAGCCTTGTCTCGCCGTTATGTTTACGTCCTAAATGGAATAGGTGGTGAACCTATTGCCATATCGGGCCCAAGGTTTTGAGTCATCGATATTTATCACACATAACTTCCGATAACAATTTCGAAAGGTCATTGGTGTGAGCCAATGTCAAATATTGAAGCCCTTAAAAATATATAACGAAATAAAGTATTCCAGTTAAGTAATTTCTATGTGAAAGCGTAATAATCAAACCCCATTTCAGAGTTATGATATTAGTAAGAATATACTTATATATTTTATCAGGAGATAAAGTTCTATCACAAAAGTGTTAATGTGTTTAGAAAATTAAAGCCAATATTTCTTAAATTTAAATTGTAATGTCAATTCAAATGTCTTTAAAATAATAAGTTTTTATTATGTTTGTCAACAGGCGCTTGCTATGCGGAGTTCGGGGTTCGAGTGCCGAATACGACCGGAAGTGCTTATATGTATTCGTACGTGACTGTGGGCGAATTTGTTGCGTTTGTTATCGGCTGGAACATGATATTGGAATACTTGGTGAGTATATTTTTTTCGATTAAACATTTGTGGATTTTCGGAAAATTCGATCTATTCTTCCTTTGTCTATTGCCTATTGCTCTATTTGTTTTTAATAGATATGCTTTATTAATGTAAGTTACGATGTGAATGACCGTTTGATAAATGCCATGAAGGTTGACTAAAGGCGAATGTTCTGTACTTAATACAATTACAGAGTATTACAAATGCTAGACGCAGCTCGCATATGCTATATGAGCTAATACTAGTTATATGTATGTATTGATGTATTAATATTATATTATACATTAATTTGAATCTATTTGGAGAGTCCCAGTTTCGAATCAATGAGAATCACCGCGGACGTGGTTTCAGGAATCTCAGTCACTAAAATATGGCCACGGGTTCCACAATTGGAATAATTTCACTATTGTAATGAGAAGAAATGGCCTTAGGCTGATTTCCTTAGATGCTGGCGAAAACAGACCATTAGATTTCTAAGGTTATTTTTTTTCAAAGAGTTGATTAAATAATGCTTAATAGGGTGCAATATTGCATCGCACTATAGTAGACATTATTAAGAAAAAAACTACATTAGCCTACTTCTGAAGCAAGAGCGTATAAAAATATTATATTTCTCCGCGTAACGTTAGAGATAATTGAGTTTATATTAACAATACCGCGCTAGAAAGTAGGTAATTTATTGATCTAGTTAAATGTGACGTTTTATCACAGTGTTTGTTCTAAATATTCTCCCTATTAATGTCAGCTACGCGAGTAAAGCGTCAGTCTGCCTTTATACACCCATATTTGTTTACGATTTATGCAAATAGAATGTACCATTTTCTAGAACTTTGCATATTAAATAAAGTTTTAATGAGGTTAGGTTAACTTAGTGTGTAAGTTTTTTTTTTACTTTTTAACTACACGTCTTTTATGCCAGCCTGCCATAACAATGTCTGGATTAAGAAGTCTTGGTTGCCATGACCTGTATGATAAAGATCGACTCAATTGGTGCCCGGTGTATGGCAATAGGTTACTCCACCCATTCCATTTGGGACGTAAAATATTATATAAGTACGTACTATATAATTAGAAAAAAAAATACTGATCCCAACGCTAACTTATGAAAGCGAAAAGTGGGTATGGCAGAGTGTGCACGAAATGAGGGTACTGCGCAAAATCCGCTGAATGACCCTCGCTGACCGCGTCGAAAACAAGGTTGTAAGAAAGGAAGTCGAATTGAAAGAGAGTGTCGGTGTGAAACTGATAAAGAGCATTCTCCGATGGTTCGGACATGTAGAAAGGATGGATGAAGCAAGATTGACTAAGCAGATATACAATGCAAAAGCGGATGGATGTAGGAGTCGATGACGGCCAAGAAGCCCATGACCAAATAGAACGTGTTCTGTAGGAAGGTGATGTTAGGAGCCTCAAAAACCGGCGCGCGTCTATGAAAAGAGTTATGAAACTTAACGAAGCAAGTGAGGTGGTAAGAATTGTGCCTTATAATCGCTCCGTTCTCTCTGCCTACCCCGCAAGGGATTTGACGTGAAGCTAAGTATGTATAGAGTTTGAAATTGCTTAACTTGCTGCGTGAAGGTATTACTTGTATTTACATCTTTGGATTTTGAGGTTGTGAAGTTAGGTGTTGTAATTATTTGTTTGGACTAACGCGTGTCGTTCTTTACAGATTGGTACCAGTGCTTGCGCCCGTGCTTTGAGTGCTTGCTTCGATTCTCTGTTCAACGGAGCAGTCAATCAGGAACTTGCCAAGAAGTTTGGTACCATGTACGGTAAGTATTTTTCTAAAAAACCAGTAACATGTAACCTATAAGTTATATTCTGTATAGCTATGTCCAAGGTATTATCCAGTGCCTCAGGTTACTGGAAAAATACATTGCCTATTTCATATTTTATACATTGACTTATAGAGAGAGAGAACCCAAGACGGGTTCAAAACCGAGGTTACACTAATGAATTTTTGGAAAAAATGTTTTGTGATAAATATCGATGGCAACATTGTGATCATTGAATGGCAATAGGTTGCTCCATCGAGTCCATGCGGGACGTTAAAATATGGCGAGTTGTGGCCTAATAGCCGCCTAATAACTTTACAGCTTTTTCTACTTAAATGTGTATCATTTAAGTAGTAAAAGTCGTAGAGCCACGCAGCTCGCTACATGGATGTTCCTGCTTGACCGGTGAAACAGCGCAACCTCTCAGAATATCGACGTAAAGTGGCACATGCCGCATTTTGTTCTGTGAAAGGGATATCCGGAGCCCCCTATATTCCCCTTCTTCTTCGCTTCAATCCTCAAGGGCTGGTAACGCTGTAACACTATCTGTACCTACTGCAGGTGTCCATGAGCAGCGGTAGTAGCTTACTAAAAAATATCACTAGTAAATTCTACCTGTACGAAATATATTCTCACTACTTTATCAAAGAAAGAATATGAAAAGCAGAAACTCACAGATTTATGATTTAAATACCTGAAATCTCGTTACTGTTTGAACCTGTCTGAAGCTAATGTTCTGATATTTAAATACGGTATGTTATCAGTTCAACTTAAACAACAACATATCAACTAACTTATACAACAATATATATATATGATAACTGAAATGTATGTAATCCGTCATTGTATACAATTCCTAGGAAATATATGTTATTCCTAAAATCGCACAGAAATGTGTGAAATAAATTATATTATAATTAAACTTACACATTACAAAAATGCTGAAATTGAGTGAAAAGAAGTTGGCCCTTGTACCTATTGGCGCTTCAGTACGAATTGCAGTTCCTTAGGTTGATAGAGGACGAGATGATGCACGTAACATTATTGGTGTAGTTTTAATAATAATTGGTAAAGGAAAAAGAACGGGGTAGGCCTCGCTTATCATTCTGACCAAACGAATCGCTATCGATGGCGCGATTATCTGAGAGGCTATGGTCGGTCGAGTAGGCCCATTGTGGATTGGGTGTCTCATCATATTTCACTTGATGATAACACGCAAGACAAGAAAGGAATAGTGCACTGTGTTCTAAGTTTAGAGGATGAGTACCCCGTTTCTGATTGTAGTACCTCAGGTTCACAGCCCTGGCCCCATTTTCTAAAAAAAGAATGAATGATGAATGACTTCACATCATTGTTTTTGAAAAAAAGTACAAGTGCATGCCCGACGCTCGGTTAGTTATTTACATTTGGGACTATAAAAAAATATCTCATGTTCCTAGTACCTAGTAGTTACTGTCTACAGCTGCCATTTTATGAATTCACTGAAAGTTAATAAAAAACAGCGGAGAAAATTAATACTAGTTGCTTAGAATGGATATCAAGTAAGAAATTTAATGAACGCTTGCCGTGAATCTCGAGGTGACGCGAGGTGTTACTCGTAACACGGGAGGGGACTAATCAAATCAGATCTCTGGCTCGCAATGGATGCAGCACCTCATCCAAACCCTCCCCTACTCCTTTTACCAGTTCCCTCCCTTGTTAGTAAGCCCGGAATAGATCCCACGACTACTTGATTCATAAACGTGGAGTTCGAGTACCGGACAAGCGATACTAGACTTTCGTATAAAACACATTTTTTTATTTATTAGTGCCTTTCGGCGCTCTCATTTCTCTGCCTCCGCCTTTCCCCTTAAAGGATCTGGCGTGCAGTTATGTATATATGTAATGTGTGTATGTTTTCATTTACGATTTTATATCAAGTTTTTATTTATTTTTCCACATTCGCGTTGAAATATGACGTGTGTTTTATAAAAATCCAATTAGTAGAGGGAAGTTAATTTATTCCTACCCCTCTGCCCCGGCGTGACCTCTGTCTCGTTAGCTTCATGACCCGCCTGCGCAGTAATACCTTACACAGTATCATTCTTAATTAGAAATAAAGCAGTTTTTGACTGTAAACACGTTCTAACCAAATAGCGAAATAAAATGTGAAAATTATTTATTCTGGAAGTCCGTCAAGGAGTTAACACAATTTTGTGACATTTAGTTGAAGCATTTTAAACATACTCATAAACATATTAAATAAATGCTAAAAAATTGAGGTACGTAGGATTCTTCATCACTACATTACAGGTAACGTAACGTAACTTAGCCGGGCACAAAGTTGTCAGTCATCGATATTTATAACACATAACTTCTGAAAAAAAATATCCGAGAAATCATTGGAATCAGAATCGAATCCACCGCGACACCGCGAGTAAAAATCGAATAACATAACATAACTTCACGCCTTTTTCTACCCGAAGGTGGCAGCGGCTGTTAAGCCTCAATCGCCGTTATGTTTACGTCCCAAATGGAATAGGTGGCGAACCTATTGCCACACCGAGCATAAAGTTTTCAGTCATCGATATTTGTCACCCATAACTATCGAATTTAAATTCGGAAAGTCAAGAATCGAACCCACGTGACTTTGAAAAATCTATTAATAGCTTATTTAAATTTTTAACACTAGGTACAGAAGTGAAGTGTATAGAATTTGTAAGAAGGATTTGGCTCCATTTTGCCGTGCGGTCATATTGACAGTTGTTTCGTAAGATCAAGTCGCATTAGAAAGTTAAGCTGGGCTTTACTTGCGCTAAGAGTTTTTCTCATTCACTCAAATTATTATATGTCGATTGTTGAAAGCATGTATTATTTCTTTTTCGTGTTGAATAAAGGGAAGACAATCTGATTTGGGGCACGGATTTAATACAGATTTAAGATATAGCGAAAGGATCCATAACCAAGTATAAATAGAGAGCTTTTTAGTTATATTTATTATGTATTATTTATTATAATTATTATTAAATATAAAATTAATTATATATATTTTTTTTGGGATAGGTTGGCAAACGAGCAAGCGTGTCACCTGATCATAAGCAACCTACGCCAGGCATGAACACCAGCAACACATACAGTGTTATTATTATTACCATTGCTGTTGCATTGCCGACCTTTATGGGAGTAGGATAGGATAGGATAGGGAAGGTACGCGGGCCTCTGGGTACCTCTCTCACCAAACGAAATGTGGCATGAGTCAGTTTACGTCAATCTTCTGTCGTGGTATTTCACCGGTCGAGCCGGCCCATTCATGCAGTGAACTGCTTGGCTCTACCACTGTTAAAAGATAACTAAAAAGGTATATTGTCCTATTTTAGTTTGTAATGTCTATTGTTTTGGTGTCAAGGATAGCGAGTTACTAATAATAAGTTAAGTTACTAATACCGTTTAAAAATCAATAAAATAAATTATTGTCAGCTACAACATCTACTAATAGTTACTGTTACAGAGTAGATAAGTTTTGATTTATTCATATAAATCATTACATAGTATAAAACAAAGTCACTTTTCGCTGCCTGCCCCCTTATTTTTTTTTATGGGATAGGAGGACAAACGAGCAGGCGTGTCACCTGATGGTAAGCAACCAATGCCGCCCATGGACACCAGCAACACATATAGTGTTACTGTTGCGTTGCCAACCTTTAAGGGATAGGGAAGAGGAAAGGATGGGGAAAGGGGGGTGGGCCTCCGGATACCTCTCTCACCGATCGAAACGCGGCATGAGCCACTTTACGTCGACTTTCTGAGAGGTCGTGGTATTTCACCGGTCGAGCCGGCCCATTTATGCAGCGAACTGCTTGGCTCTACCACTGTTAAAATGTCTGTATATGTCTTTGTCTTTTTCCATAGATACAGGGTGTCAACTGGGTGTTTTAATTTAGTGTTTGTATTTATAATTCATGTAAAATTTATTAAAGAAAAAGTAATTATTTTTTCGAGTTTAAGGACTTTGATTGCAAACCCTAATAGGGTTCAGATAGCGTTTCTAATCTATCACTTAAAGTGATAGATTAAAATAATGTACTACATTATTTTACACCTGAAGAAGGTCTACAAAAGGGATGGTGTACGTATATCTATTAGGGATAACAATGACCACAATGACCATATTTTCTTTACTTTTACGCGAAACAAAGTTCGCGGGGTCTACTAGTTTTCTATAAAAATATGGCTATATAGCCATTATGATGCAAAACTATATTACAATATTTACAAAGGGATTTCTCTCGGGACTCCTCAATGATCATGCTCCATTTAACTCTACCTTCAGCCATTCGAGTCGCTTTCCATATGTCTTTAAAAATCATAAAGATTGTCAACCTTTCGTCTCTTACGAATCCTAGCTCTATGTCTCTTTTATTGTGGAGATCATTTTAATTTATCTAGGCAGCCTGGCTATCCGAGCCTTTGAGATTTGCAATGATGTGATTAATCTTATCTTTAAATCTTTTTATTTAATTTTACTTTATATTATTGGCTTATTAATAGAAACAAATTAAAAAAAAAACGTTAATTAGGCACTAAGGATTTGGTTAAATTACTAGTAGTATTGCTTGATAGAAGATAAAGTGGAGAAACATTTAATTAGGACAGATTATAAAGTTGTGCCGCGTGCATACATATCATATTCAAAGTCATGTCTGTTGCAGGTTGATGAGTTTGTCCTATTCTCAACGTTCGCATAAACCCAAGTTAATTTTCCTATTGAGCTTTATACGTGTACACATCAGTAGATCTAATTTGTCTAAGTTATATAAAGGACAAAGCATTTATGTGTGTGAGTAATTGGCTGGATTCATGAGAAGCACCGTTAGGCACGCAATGGAGTCTGAGTTATTTTTGACATCGTTATCTACGTTCGCTTTACATATTTTACTTTTTGTGATATTGTTTATGCTTTTTTTTTAACTATTTTCAACGAATTTTCATTACAATAATGAAGATGCACCAATATATTTATTTGTTTCTTTAACAGGTAAACCTCCCGATCTACTGGCCTTCGGCATCTCTCTGCTCATGATGTTGATACTCATCGCTGGCGTCCGTAAATCACTGTTCTTCAACAATCTGTTGAACGCTATCAATCTTAGCGTATGGGTCTTCATAATGACGGCTGGACTCTTTTACGTAGATGTTCGGAATTGGACGGACCACAAGGGATTCTTACCTTTCGGATGGAGTGGAGTAAGTAATGTTAATGCATTTTAACTATATAGTATGTATTTCTATGTAAATTTGAGTACAAAACCTGGATCTCATTCGTGAATGACATTTTGAAGTTGTTTGGACCTATGATAAATATTCATTACAGACAAAATTGTGCGCAGCGTGGTATGATAGGTATTCAGTTATAGCTACACCATTGAAGACGTAAAAATTGGGCTAGTTTAGGTGTAGCAGCCGCTGTCTGCATCTCCGAGTAGAAAAAGGCGTTAACTTATAAAATATGTAGTAATTATATATTTTCAGTTACTTTAGGTATTAATCAATTTGTGTTTTAACAAATTAAGAATTAAGTACGTAAAAAAATACAAACAATACCATTTATCTACTATCTTATTTCCATGAAATGGTTGTCTGGAAGAAATTGCCTTGAGCGTTAGGACCGCCAATTGTATAAATTTGTGTTGTTTATGATTTGATTGCTAATTTCAATATTTTATGTACAATAAAGAGTATTCTATTCTATAAATATTAATATTCTCTTAAGCCGACCAGTATTATGTTAAAACAGTATATAAATATATAATGCTCCCGTTTAAAGGACGGTTAAAGTATACGACTGTAGTAGGATTATAGAAATGTCCATTTTATGGGTATTTTATATCTGTTTTGGTCCACACAAGGCACAATATGAGTATTCGTAAAAAAAATACGATGATGAACAGTATTTTGGGTTAAATGTCTGTATTTGCTCTACTCTTCGAGCAATTTAAATTGACTGATTAATTTAAAGATCGCGCAATTTAGAATTGCCGTAGTTAGAACAGAGCCTATACCTACACAATTATTGTTGAAGCTTATTTGATCTCGTTACGTATCAAATGCATATGTATATAACTTCGAGGTAGGCAGAGAGAACAGAACGCCATAAGGCATGATTCTTACACAGCCCACTCGCTTCGTTGGCTTCCATAACTATTTTTATGCACGTGCGTCTTCCTCCAACAACATAAATCATTACATAGTATAAAACAAAGTCATTTTCCGCTATCTGTCCCCTTAAATACTTATGTCCTTAAAACTATGCAACGGAATTTGATTTGTTTTTTTTAATAGTTAGAGGGTGTCAACGGGGTGGTTTTGATCTATAATTCATACATGATGTTGTAAAGAAAAAATGTTAATTTTCGAGATTTAGTACTTTAATTGCAAACTCTGGCTGAACCCTAAGTGATAGATCAAAACAATGTTCTACATTATTAAACGCCTTCAGAAGGTCTACATCTATATTTGATTTCAGGATATTTACATTTCAGGATATTTACATTTCAGGATATTTACATTTCAACACATGAACAATAACTGTGTAAAAGTTGAAAATTTGAAGCACTTTTTACGCACACATTGATAAGTCACTCACATATCAACAACCACATTTTTGGTCTCGTTGTTTGGGTGACTATTGCCGATCTATTATTCTTATATCTATGATATTTATATTTTAAAATCTATGAACTACTTATAAGTCAAAATTGACTATTGTGAGCTTTTGACAATAATAATTAAAGATGTCGTTCCTTGCTACCTTATTTTTTGACATTAAAAAACGACTATCCAGAGTACCTATTCGGTGTCCAATGTCTGCCAGTTTATATATATCTGCCAATTAATAATAGTGTGATAATATTAAGCCTATGTGTTGACCCGAGCTCCTGGCAATATTCATGAATTAAATTCGATATAAAAACATGCAGTACTTTTAGAGTTTATCCGTAACAAGCATACAGAAAAGGTAGTGGTAGAGCCAAGCAGTTTACTGCATAAATGGGCCGGCTCAACCGGTGAAATACCACGACCTCTCAGAAGACCGACGTAAAGTGGCTAATGCCGCGTTTCGTTCGGTGAGAGAGGTACCCGGAGGCCCACCCCCTTCCCTATCCTTTCCTATCCCCTTCCCTTAAAGGTCGGCAACGCAACAGTAACACTATATGTGCTGCTGGTGTCCATGGGCGGCGTTAGTTGCTTACCATCAGGTGACACGCCTGCTCATTGCCCTCCTATCCCGTAAAAAAAAAACAGCCGAAAATTAAATTCTAAAAATCATATTTTTGGGTTATGTGTCGATTGCAGATCATTTCCCAAGTATTCTAAATTAAATAGATAATATTCAAAGCACAGTTTTGACTTCACTACGATTTTAATGTACGATTTTAATGTATAAATTTGTAATAAGCCAAAACTATATAACAATTTTGCTAAGTCGAGTACTTTGTTAGCAAATGTCGCCGCTAATGAATGGATTCTACGTAACTCGTAACCAAATTTTGTTTTATACAGCTTGTCTGTATTATTCATATCGGAAGAGTTCTCTATTATCTTACCTCTAATTGTAATCCACTAAGCAGACAGTGCAGTTAATTATGTAAGTATGTGTATAGTATTTGGTGCAAAATTTTTTAAAGTACTAATTAGTATCATAATATCTATGTGGATATTGTTTTAGATACATAAAAAAGATATCAAATTTTGTATAAAAAGATACAAATAACGATGATATTAGCTAAACATAGCGCGTTGAGTTTATTGTTATACTCGTACCTATTTCTTTTGTGACGATTTAGTCTCGGTGGTCCAATGGACGAGCACACCGCTTCTGAATCCAGAGGTCGCAGGTTCGAATCCTGGCACACACCAATGTCTTTTCAAAATTAATTTTGAAAGTTATGTGTGATAAATATCAATGATTAAAAACTTTGTGCACGGTATGGCAATAGGTTCTTCACCTATTCCATTTGGGACGTAAACATAACGGCGAGTCGAGGTTAATAGCACTGCCTGCACCTTCGGGTAGAAAAAGGCGTGTAGTTATGTTATGTTTCTCTTTTGACGTTCAAATGCCATCAATGCACAAGTAGCCAACCAAGTCCCTGAAGACCAGGTACACTGTGAACATTAGGACGTGATAAACATGCACTAAGTTATGGTTCTTATTCTTCGTACAAAAAATGCTTTCTAATATATATCATCATCATCATTCTCCTACCCTTATTCCACTCTAAGTGGAATAAGGGTAGGAGAATGACACGGCATGTCATCATTTCGAACTATCCATGTTGTCAAAAGATTTGGCTGTGGTTTTATGATTGGCCGCCAGCCTGACTTCAACCCTCTTTGGTAACGCTTTTAAACGCTATATCATCAAGGTGAATTTTATAATTCATTCATATTTTTTTTACTATACTTTAAGGCATAACATAACTTCACGCCTTTTCTACCTGAAGGTGTAGGCAGCGGCTGTTAAGCCTCGTCTCGCCGTTATGTTTAACAAAATCAAAAGTCATTTATTCAGTTTAGGTCTTGTCAGACACTTATGAAGGTCACTTTTTTTTTTTACTTCCGCCAATTCGATTACTCTCGCACTGAGAAGAATTGGCAAGAAACTCAGGAAGGTTTTTTTTTATTATTATCATTTACTCAACAGTACTATGCACTAACAATACAAATTGTTACAAGTGTAAGAAGTAATGAGCGGTTTATTTAAAAACGTTGTCGTCCTCCAAAAAATCGTTGATACTATAGTAAGCTTTGCTGATGAGACATCTTTTAACATACGCCTTAAATTTAGTAAACGGCATCTCAATTACTTTTTCAGGAATCTTATTATAGAAACGTACACAATTACCCATAAACGAGTTATTAACTTTTTTCAGACGGAAAAACGGCGTAGCAAGTTTATTTTTATTTCTTGTATTAAATGAGTGCATATCACAATTTTTAGGAAAAAGATGAATGTTTTTCTTAACATGAAGAATATTATCTAATACGTATTGCGAGGCAACGGTGAGAATATTAATTTCTTTGAATTTCTCTCTTAGTGATGCGCGAGATTTCATTTGATAGATAGCTCTTACTGCACGTTTTTGTAAGACAAAAATTGTTTGTATGTCAGCTGCTCTGCCCCACAGCAATAATCCATAGGACATAACACTATGAAAATAACTAAAGTAAACAAGCCTGGCCGTTTCAACGTCTGTAAATTGACGAATTTTTTTGACTGCATATGCGGCTGAACTAAGCCTGCTTGATAATCCCTCAATATGGGGTCCCCATTGCAGCTTACTATCTAATGTAATACCCAGGAAGATTGTACTATCGTCAAAAAATAAGTTTTCATTCTGGATTTTAACATAAGCATTATTAGTTTACTTTACATAGACACTTATAAACAACAACATAATAAACAACTTATAAAGACCCAGTAGATTCAATTTAACTAGTTTATCATTACATATTAAAAAATAAAGTTGATTTCCGCTTGTCCGTTGTCCCTTTTTAAGCTTAGATCTTTGAAACTGCGAAACGGATTAGTTTTTATCTATAATTCATGTATGGATGCAGTAAAGTAAAAGTGATAAATCCAAAAATTACTTATTTCTTTGTTGCGGAACAAAGTTCGCCGGGTTAACTAGTCTATATATATATGTAAAATTCGAATGTCTGTTTGTAATATTGAATTAACTTTTTAGTACATGCCTATGAATATTTACAAATATGGAACAGTTCTCAAAATAGCAGTTTGTCTGTCTGTTTATTCCGGCTAATTTCTGAACTGGCTGAACCGAGTTTGAAGACTTTAAGCTACCTTTGACGGGTAGCAGATTTTATAAAAAGTATATAAAAACTTTTAGGCTCTTGCGTTGCATATTACCATTGTCCGTGGTCACAAGCAGACTGCCTGTGTACTGTGCACTTGTGACCACGGCCAGTGCAACCTGGTCGAATCGTCAATCAAATCAAGGTTAATAATATTTACCTAGAAGTGTCACGTTTAATTCCTATTCATTATGTTTTTGTAAGGAAAAATAACTTATAGGATTCTTAAAAATCTTTTATTTACTCATTTTTTGTTTTTGAGGCGAAACAAAGTTCACCAGGTCCTCTAGTATTGTCTAAATACATAATTCTTTCAGATTGTAATCGGTTTTGTGAACCCATTAAGAAAAATATAAATAAATATAATATAATAACATAACTTCACG
Organism: Euproctis similis; assembly: GCA_905147225.2. Lineage (NCBI taxonomy): Eukaryota > Metazoa > Arthropoda > Insecta > Lepidoptera > Erebidae > Euproctis > Euproctis similis. The sequence goes on from LR990107.1 coordinate 11,290,799, forward strand.
CCTTTGTTACACAAAGGTGTAGGCAGGGGCTGTTAAACCCCATCTCGCCGTTATGTTTACGTCCCAAATGGAATAGGTGGCGAAACTATTGCCATAACGGGCACAAAGTTTTCAGCTATCGATATTTATCACACATAACTTCTGAAAATAATTTCGAAAAGTCATTAGTGTGAATCAGTGTCATTATTCAAACCCGTGACTTCCGGATTCAGAAGCGAGGTGTTTGACAACTGGACCACCGAGATATACATCTAATAGATTGATTTCTTTTTTCAAAATTATGCTTCTGTCTAAACTCTATTGTTATATAATACCAAACACTTGATTAGTCATACAAGTGGGCTAGTAAAGTTTATTAATTTTTGTCTGACATATGAACACATTATATACTTATTGTCAAGCTCTGTCATTGACATTTTAATCCGCTTCCTCGCTGTAATATGGTGGAAATTGAACTTTAGGTCGCATTTATAAAATGGCATTTTTACAACATCGATAGTAGGTTCTTTAAAATTAGTTGATAGTCAAGTTAAAATTTGATGTATCCAATATACGATTATGAAGGATATTGAAGAATATGGGGTAATATATTAAACGCCCATATACGCGATGTGTAGGCAGAGGCATTGCGCCTCGATAAGCCATAAATATACTGATTAGTTCTGTTATGAAATGTCTCGATGTTTCAGTGGTCGAGTAGCCCCGCTTCTGAATCAAGAAGTCGCGTGTTCGAATCCTGGCTTTGACTTTACGAAATGGTTTTCGGAAGTTATGTGTGATAAATATATATGACTGACAACTTTGTGCCCGGTGACCTAATGGTGAGTTGAGTCTTAATAGCCGCTCACACAGTCTCCTTCTCTTCTTGCCAACATTACAGCTTCATAAGTTATGTTATAAACATTTAGTAGTACAGGAACTAGTTATTATTTGAGTATTTTTAGTTATATAATTTATATTCATTCGAGATTTTTATTCCTTAACTATTATTTTATAAATATTTTAGACGCCACACATATTTTTCAACAAGTTCTCCATATGGTTGTCAACAGGTGTTTAGTGGTGCAGCAACCTGTTTCTACGCGTTCATCGGATTCGACATTATTGCTACTACTGGTGAAGAGGCAAACAATCCGAAGAGGTCCATTCCCTTGGCAATAGTATGCAGCCTTGGCATTATTCTCCTCGCCTATGTCACCACATCCATGATGATCACTTTGATCGGTGAGTGTTTTAGTTGAATTACCCTTTTGTATTTTTATGTTTTACCCCGAATATCAGTAGTACAGGTGCGAAAATATTTGAATGGTCATTGATACATTATTAGAAATTATGCGTGTTTAGAACATAACGCTACCTCATAGAAATGAGAACGTTAGAATGGTGATGAAAGTAGAATAAAAACAATCGATACACGACCGACACACTGTGACAAATTCACGGAATGACACTCGCGTATCGTAAAAACATGAGACAGAGAGTTGGGTCGTACTGAAAGTCATCATTTGCCTTTTGAGATCCACTGCTGGACAGGCCTCCCCCATAGAGCGCCACAACTGCCGGTCGGTTCACTCATGGGGGGTTTTTGCCATAATCGCCACGCTTGGCAGGCGGGTTGGCGATCGCAGTAGGCTGTATTTTGTTGAGAGAGAATGCTGCTGCTCATTCTTCCAGCCTTTTCCCTTAGTCGCCTATTACGACATCCACGGGAAGAGATGGGGTGGTGGTATTCTAAGCCGGCGCCACACAGCAACTGAAAGTGTCATTGTTAAAAGAAGGGCTTGCTCCGGTGTTTCGGAGTTATCAAAAGAATGGAAGATAAAATCGATGAAATGGACGGTTTCGTAAGAACGTAGGAGTCGCAGAAGATCGCCATACATTTTTCATTTTAGTCATTGACAGTGTTTTGTTTGATTTGGTGTTAGTAACCTTAAAAACAGGAAAAATATTATAACCCTTATCAAGGCAAAATTTCTTTTTTGAAAAAATGCACAAAAAAATATAGGGGCAGGTAGTTTCAATAGGCCATAAAACATATAGAAAAATACTTAAAAAATAATGATGTGAAAATTTCGGAAAGACAAGATGAATACTATTTTATACATTGCCAGACGCACGGTGATTATCGCATATTTACTAATGTACTTATATATATGCTATACATTGCTTTATTTAGGGAGAGTTGGAATGTTACTAACAGTGATTTACAAATACCAAAAACTTAAAGAGACATTGAAACTTATTGCCAAAATAAATCTTACATGAACAAGTTTTTTTTTTCAAAATTATGGTAATTCTGCAACCCTATAGCTTGCGTTGGTCTGCAAAAACACTTCATAAATAAAATCATAGATTTTGTGGAGATATTTACCTGGCCAGTTTTGTAGTACATACTAGCACTTATATCCGGTATTTGTGGACAATTAATTATGTTTGTCATATTGGATTGGTCATTCAGAGACCTTTCTATTTTGGTTTTGTCGAGAATATCGTCTAAATTTTTCATTTCTTCACTGGAACATTTAAACCTGGTCTCATTAAGCCACTGTAAATTTCATAACTAAAATATTTTAGACGATCCTGCTTTCTATTGAAGTCCTTTTTGGTACACTAAATCAGCCACCATCACAAAAGGAAGGGACTTAGTTCAGTAGTTTTTATATGATGATGAAACTACATTACCCATGCCCTTCTATTACCAAAAAAATTTGTATTTCTTGCTTTAAGACTGTGTACGCTATATACATTTATGTGTAATAATAATCTTCAAAGTTTGTAGTAACCTACCTCTTAGTCTTCATTCTTTAAAGTTTTTATAAAAGTCACCAATCAGATAGTATATATTGCAAACATGTTAGTCTGCTTTTGCAGCTCTCTATTAAAATGGTACTTTTTACTAATGAAAAGAAAAATTGATTCTCTTGCACTACTTTTTTTATTATGTTTGTTACGATGGAGGGATCTTGGCTATTACATTTCTAAGCACGCATCATAGTTGTGCCTAAAGTGGTGGATGTAAATGGTTGAAATCCTACAAATTATTGAAGACAAATGTCGCAAAGATGAAATAGAGGGTAGATATAATTACTTTGTGATGGATTAGGAAATATCCGCGTAAGAATAGATGTAAGAGGCATTTGGCTTGTATACACATAAATATCAACTTTATGCATTCCTATCTCATCGTCAGAATTGAGTTGTAAGAGGTATTTCAGTGGGTTTTACTATCCGACAAGGGAATTCGTTGTTGGCGCTGGAGAGCTGGAGCTTTCTGCTGATTCAATCAGTCCAGCGTTATCACTTGCTGAGCTACTAGCTCTATCACTTAGGTCTCAATCTAGATCTTTTCAAATACTAAGGATACAATGCGCCTTTCAATGTAGTTTTTGACTACACTTCTCAGTGTAGTCAAAAACGAATCAAAAAAGAAAAAGAACATGCATAAAGCCCATCACAATAATCAAGCCAAACCATAGAGGAATTGTATTTTTTTTTATGGGATAGGAGGGCAAACGAGCAGGCGTTTCGCCTGATGGTAAGCAACCAACGCCACCCATGGACACCAGCAACACATATAGTGTTACTGTTGTGTTGCCGACCTTTAAGGGATAGGGGATAGGAAAAGATGGGGATAGGGAGTGGGCCTCCGGGTACCTCTCTCACCGAACGAAACGCGGCATGAGCCACTTTACGTCGGTCCTCTGAGAGGTCGTGGTATTTCACCGGTCGAACCGGCCCATTATTACACCGAACTGCTTGGCTAGTAGGTAGTAATAGTAGTAGAGGTAGTATATTGTTTTTTTTTTTATTAGGTACAGTCTAATAAATATTGATCCTGTAAAGTTAGCAATGTATATTATACTGTACATCATCGATGAGATGTAAATGACTGCAATTTTGGCAGTATACATTTGTAAAAAACATAAAAAAAAAACATGCATATTTTCAAAGCGACAATGGTATTCAAATCAAAATATGTAAGAACAACTATTTAGGCGTGTGCATTTTATATTAGATATACTTATTTAGGCGTACATAATATAATAAAACTTAATTTAACTGATTAAATTTGATGATTAAAACTGATGGAAAATTATGACAGATAAACTAATATTTTTATTTAAAAAGTATAAATAAATGTCTAGTAAAGTCATGTGTTTAATTAAAATAGGTTAACATACATAACATAACTTCACGCCTTTTGTTACCCGAAGGTGTAGGCAGCGGCTGTTAAGCCTCGTTTCGCCGTTATGTTTACGTCCCAAATGGAATAGGTGGCGAACCTATTGCCATACCGGGCAAAAATTTCGAAAAGTCATTGGTGTGAGCGAGTGTCAGGATTCGAACCCAGACCTCTGGATCAGAAGCCGTGTGCTCGACCACTGGACCACCGGACCGATAAAACAATATATAACAGTCTCGGTGGCGCAGTGGGCGAGCGCACGGCCTCTGATCCAGAGGTCCGGGGTTCGATTCCAGACACTGGCTCACACCAATGACTTTTCGAAATTGTTTTCGGAAGTTATGTGTGATAAATATCGACGACTGACAAACTTTGTGCCCGGTATAGTAATAGGTTCGCCACGTGTTCCATTTGGGAAGTAAACATAACGGTGAGACGAAGCTTAGCAGCCGCTGCCTACACTTTCGGGTAACAAATGCGTGAAGTTATGTTATGTTAAGTTAAATTGCTTTATTGTGATTGAATATTTTTGTAAAGGTGATTATGGGTTAAATTATCTTCAATTTTTAGAGGTGATCAAATCTATGATAGTGAAGGAAACGAGTGAGGTATACAAAAATTTTATAATTTCTTAAAAACTTCTGCCTAGCCTGCATGAATAAGGATATATGGTTATATTTTGTTGCAACTGGTTGTTTTAATTTCAGTAAATTATAGGTTATAATATGTATATTATCTAATATATAAAATTCTCGAGTCTAGATGTGCGTAATTGAACTCCTCCGAAACGGCTTGACCGATTCTCATGAAATTTTATGTGCGTGTCGGGTAGGTCTGAGAATAGGACAACATCTATTTTTCATCCCCCTAAATCACAAGGGTAGCCCACCCCTCAATTTTTTTTTTTAATTTTACGACATATTTCTGTTTCTTATTTTTTTTATAAAACGGGATATAAAAATACATGCAACCCTAAATTTTCAACCCCCTACGATCAACCCCTATTTTTTAAATTTTATTTTTCGGCAAGACAACGTTTGCTGGGTCAGCTAGTAGGTTATAAATTTATATTGTGTTCAAGTTTTTTTTATTATGTCAACCAAGTGTGCGTTGGTGGGTTGTTGGTGAAAACGTCCCTAAAAGTCTTCTTTTCAAAATGTTCTTTATCCCGTCTATACGAGTCTAGAAAATATGATATGCTTTTAAATTTAAAATTTTAGTAGAGACATATCTCTACTAAAATTTTGATAAAAAAATAAATATATTTTCATCTATAAATTAGGTTGATGACATGAGTAATGTATGTACATTAAAATTAATTAACAGAAACGATTTCCGTATATACTAAATGTTAGTAATATATGCAACAATATTCTGTCCAATACAAAAAGCAATACGGCTTTAATATTTTATAGGTAGTCCGAATTTCTAGGTATTTCTGATATAGACTAGTATTACGACCGAAATTTCTGATTTTCCACACAGTATGTACATACATACTCCATTTCACAAGCGGGTATTATTCAGCTCCATTGAAGCGAAATCCAGTTTGAATCATAATGGGTATTACCAGGACCTTGTGCACATATGCGTATGTGTCTCGCAAATGTTTTTAACAGATTCATTGGGATTTTAAGATTTTAAAACTTTAGAGCAAAATAGTGGCCTGTATATCATCATATTATAAAATAAAGATATAAAACAGTCTCGGTGGTCCAGTGGTCGAGCAACCGTTTCTGAATCCGTAAGTCGCGGGTTCGAATCCTGACACTGGCTCACACCAATAACTTTTCGAAATTGTTTTCGGAAGTTGTGTGATAATTATCGATGACTGAAAACTTTGTGTCCGGTATGGCAATAGATTCGCCACCTATTCCATTTGGGACGTAAACATAACGGCGAGACGAGTCTTAACAGTCGCTGGCTACACCTTCTGGTAACAAAAGCGTGAAGTTATGTTATGTTATAAAATAAAGAAGAGTTTCTTAGAATCGAATGTCTGTAACATTCGATTCTAATAAAACTACAGTCAATCAGTGGTCGAGCCACGCAGCTCTCTGCATGAATGGACCTGCTCGACCGGTGAAATATCACGTCCTCTCAGAATATCGCCGTTAATAGGCACATGTCGAGTTTCGTTTGGTGAGAGAGGCCTCCCACCGGCAACCCAATTGTAGCACAATCATTTCTATGGGCGGCGGCAGTTGCTTATCATCAGGTGATACGATTGCTCGTTTGCCTCCTATTCCATAAAAATAATGTAGGAGAGAATTCAAAAATTTCGAAATTCAAAAAATATATTCAGAAATAAAGACTTTTAATTAGAAATATATTTTTTTAACTATATATTATTCTTTTTTTGATGATTGATGAAATACATACATAGATAACTTCACGCCAAATCCCTTGCGGGGTAGGTAAGGAAAACAGTGCAGCATAAGGCACGATTCTTACACGCCTCAATCACGTCTATGACTTTCATAACTCTTTTGATGTACGCGCGTCAATTTTTGAGGCTTCTAACATCACCTTCCTCCAGAACATGTTCTATTTGGTCAGGGAATGTCTTGGCCGTCTTTGACTACTACATTAATACCCTTTTGCATTATATATCTGCTTAATCAATATTGCACTATTCATTCTCTCTGCATGTCCGAACGATAGGAGCATGCCCCTTCTTACTTTTCCACCGACACTCTCCTTCAATTAATTATTATTTTTATTTTAAAGCATTAAATAAGTGACAGTCTCGGTGGCGCAGTGGTCGAGCACACGGCTTCTGATCCAGAGGTCCGGGTGCGATTCCAGACACTGGCTCACACCAATGACTTTTCGAAATTGTTTTCGGAAGTTATGTGTGATAAATATCGATGACTGAAAAACTTTGTGCCCGGTATGGCAATAGGTTCGCCACCTATTCCATTTGGGACGTAAACATAACGGCGAGACGAGGCTTAACAGCCGCTGCCTACACCTTCGGGTAACAAAAGGCGTGAAGTTATGTTATGTTTTTATGTTAAATAAGTAACAAGTTTTTTACTCTTATATAAATACAGATTTTATATTCATTTAATATTTACAATTACTTTGTTACAAAAGTAATATAAAAATATAAACATGAAATATCATTTCACGCCATTTTCTACCTAATAGGAGGCTGAACCTATTGCCATACATTGGGCACAAAGTTGTTAGCTATCGATATTTATTATACTTAATTTCCGAGAATAATTCCGTAAAATATATAACTTGAAATAGATCACAATACCTCTGAATAAGAAATCACCGAGACTGTATACTCGGTACTCTATTGCACTGTTGCTAGAACAAATTTGCTAGAGAAATATTTATGAAACTAATATAATTATATCTCTCACAAAAATGTTTGTACCCCTCAATAAATTCATAACAAGTTTGTTTTCAACATCGCTCATTGTATTGGCGAATTATTTTGTATGATCTCGTAGCATATGTTACAGAATACATATAGAATACATAAATAATAATTTTAGACAAATGTTTCTCCTGAAAGTACCTGAAAACCTTTCTCTATGGAATAGAATTTCGTGGGAACGAAACAGCTTAGAACAACTAGTATTAAACAAAATACATAACATGTTATGTTTGTCGCCATATTTAAATTCACAATTGTTACATTAATAGACATTAAATGGAATATGTTCATTGTTAAAATAAAACAAAACAATTTGTTCTCACATATTTACGTAAACATAACATAACATAACTTCACGCCTTTGTTACCCGAAGGTGTAGGCAGCGGCTGTTAAGCCTCGTCTCGCCGTTATGTTCACGTCCCAAATGGAATAGGTGGCGAACCTATTGCCATACCGGGCACAAAGTTTTTCAGTCTTCGGATTCTATCAGATCGATATTTATCACATTAAATTCACATCATACATTTAATTTTTCGTTTCGTTGTAATCGGTACCTAACAAACATATACACTGGTCTTGTAAGTCGTCCATTTTTATCGAACCTAAATTTGGGAAAGATATCTTTCTGTGGGTATTTTGAGGAGAAACAACTTGACATGCGTATCATCTCTCGTACTGTAAGTTTTCGATGGTCAATGTGGTTTAGAACTCCATCCTCTAGTTCAGATTTGTAGCGTTCGAATATTGGCTTACGACAATGTATTTCCGAGTGTATAATATTATGTGATAACGCTCTGAAATCCGTAGGGTTGTGGAAATTATATTTCGGGATGAAAAAAAAATCGATATAGATACAAAAGTTAAAAATAATACCATGAAAATCCTAGTTCGTCTTAGTGTATCTAAGCGCCATCATACATGTGCTCATGTAGAGCACACCCACATCAATCCCAGCGCTCGTTATCACAGCGTGAAACCACTGAATAAAGACATACATAATTGATTTGATTAATAAAATATACATACTATTACATACATACATAACTTCACGCCAAACCCCTTGTGCGGTAGGTGAAGAGAACGGAGCGCCATAAGGCACGATTCTCACACACCTCACTCGCTTCGTTGACTTCCATAACTCTTTTCATGCACGCGCGTCGATTTTTGAGGCTCCTAACATCACCTTCCTCTAGATCACGTTCTATTTGGTCATGGAATGTGTGTCTTAGCCGTCCTCGACTCGAACCATCGGAGCACGTCCTTTCTTACTTTTACACCAACACTTTCTTTCATTCCAACTTCCTTCCATACAACTATGTTTTCATTTTAATAAAATATAATGACATTTCATTAATCAAATTCTTTGTTACAAATATATGCAACTTGCATGACTAACTATCGCTAACTCCGCCTCTAGAGAAAAGTGCCAATCTATCACTCGCAGGTGTCGTAAGAGGCGATTAAAAGATTAAGCCTATTACTTTCCACAACCCGTATCACAAGTCCAGTCTTGATTCAACAATCTGACTTCCAATTCCAAGGAAGCAAGCTCGAATCCTGAAAAAAAAATCATTCTATATTATGTTTTTATATTTCCTTTGTATCACCCTGTTGAAAGTTCCGTGGAGATTTTTCAACCATTCGAAGTCACTTTTTCGGATTGATATGAGATCGAAGATTATTTTTCGGAAAACTGTTCCAATAACAAACTTATATTATTTTATATGAAAATAAATTTTAAATGAAAATAATTTGGGAGTTTAAAAATATTACCTACTAAATGCAATGTAATATAGATATATATATACATAAATGTATAGTATAAAGTGTCACTCTGACCGGTTGTGTAGTGTGGGCGTAAAAGACAAACAAAAAACAAAGTCACCTACGTATAATTTTATATTAATTAGTGTGTATCATTTTATGTACTTCTAAGGCCCGTAAGATCAATCATAGTTAAAACTGTCGATTTTCTAAACTATAGTCAATTTTAATCTACAGTTTAAACCTGCCCCGTAAGATCAACAGGGAAATGGACATAGATTACGTAAACTAGGTTTAGTTTTCATCAGATGGCAAAATTTGGTTATTTAATGTTATATTTCGCTCATCATTCACTCTTTTGTACATTGTCTGTGGCATATTTCGTGAAAAAAAATCTTATTCTTTCTATATTTATGAAGTTTTATAGTGTGACCATAGATATAAGAATAATAGATCGGCAATAGTCACCCAAACAACGTGACCAAAAATGGGTTGTTAATGTGTGAGTGACTTACGGGGCTCGTGGCGCATTGGTAAAACTACCGGCTGCAGCACTGAGGTCGGAGGTTCGATTCTCACCCGAGCACAAATATTTATGGCAAACATTAATATTTTTGCGGCGTCTGGGTGTTTTTCTGTGTATTATAAGTATTTATTTACAAAAGAAAAGTATATATATATGTATTAGTATCCGTTATCTAGTATCCATAGCACAAGCATTTAGTTGCTTAGTTTGGAACTGGCGCTGTGTGATTTGTGTTCAAGATATTATTATTATTATCAATGTGTTCGTAAAAAGCGCTTCAAAGCGTTAACTTTTACATAGTTAATGTTCATGTGTGGAAATGTAAATATCCCCAAAATCTAATATACGCGGTTGCGCTGTCAGTGATTCGATGCTATTAGTAAATTTTTCTTGAAATGTGCCATCTATTGTAGTCTATGCTAAATCTATGTATGAACCCACAATCGTCGTGTCAGATGTCAGCTGATAAACGACCGCCATTTTTAAACTAGGCAGGACCACGGTTTAACTGGCAAAATCTCCTGGTGTAAGCAAAACTATAGATTAAACTATTATTGGAGGTTTATCTAGCATCGATCTTACAAAATAAACGACAGATGAGGTTTAAACTAGGTAAAATAGATTAAACTGTGATTGATCTTACGGGCCTAAGTAAACAATAAACATCGCTTGTTTTTTTCTATTCGGTTTCAATTACACAATTAGCGATTTATTATGGTATTAGATATAATATTTCCAGATAACTAGTACATCTAGAGAAAATAACAAATCTCTATTTCTATTTTTTCCATATCCAACCTTTCGACAGCCCTGAATTATTTTCGTTCATCAGTGAAACCCACCAGTTCAGAGAAATGAGGATTGCGCTTGCGTCCTAGGTAGCGCGAGAATTTATTAGGCAGTTAATGTCAGAAAGACTTCACTAATAGCAATCATGCTCGTTAGTGTAGGACGTCTCTTACTGTAAGTACAGTTAAGTTTTAACGAAGCTACTTTAAAAAAATAAATTTGATATAATAAGTTCGTTCTGAAAATTAGTAAAAAAATCTCTTTTTTATAATAAAATACCAGTGAAATCCGTGCGTTTTTAAAATAAATAAAAATTATATTTTTCGTTGAATTACTGGTGAATTTTGAGTGTTTTTAAATTGAAAATAGTTGTTTATTGTAGTTAAAAATATTTTCCATAAATTAAAAATTAATAGTGAATTTCAAGTGATTTTGCTTCAAAACTATTAATTATAATTACTAGGAAAGTTTGAAGTTACATTGTAAATACAAAATATCTTTTTATTTTTTAAAACAATTTTATTTTCAAAGAGTTGCTGAAAGTTTAAAACTTGTTTTAAATATTTTCTTTAATAAATGAATCGTATAAAGTGTTGGTTAAAGTCATTATATTTGACTTATAAATAATTAAAATCATAAAAACAATTTATACAGTTTTTAATAGTTGTGCACATATTAGGTCGGGGAAAAAGTCTTTTCGCATAACGTAGGTATAAACTTATTATAAAATTTCTTTGACTGTACTATTTGTGTCTGGCTGGTTTTGGTAACATTAAAAAGGTTACATTATAAAGAAAAGAAAAAAATAAAAAAAAGTTGTTTCCCGCTATTTTTCATTTGTTTTTCTCTCCGTAAAAATGAGTGAATCTAATGAAGAAATTCGATACATTTTAAAATTTTATTATAAAAAAGGCAAAAATGCAACTCAAGCAGTGAAAAAAATTTGTGATGTTTATGGACCTGATGCAGTGTCAGTAAGAGTAGCACAAATTTGGTTCAAACGTTTTCAGTCCGGAAATTTTGATGTTAAAGATGCACCTCGCTCTGGTCGCCCTGTTACGAATAAAATGGACGCCATTTTTGAAAGAGTGGAGCAAGATCGGCATATTAGTAGTTACGATGTAGCTGAAGAACTGGGAATTGACCACAAAACAGTTTTGACCCATTTGAAGAAAGCTGGTTATACAAAAAAGCTCGATATTTGGGTGCCAAACGAGCTCACTCAAAGAAACTTAATGAACCGTGTACTCATTTGCGATTCATTATTGAGACGTAATGAAACCGAGCCGTTTTTGAAGAGATTGATAACTGGCGATGAAAAGTGGATCACGTACGACAAGAACGTGCGAAAAAGGTCGTGGTCGAAAGTTGGCCAGGCTTCACAGACTGTGGCCAAACCTGGCCTAACACGAAATAAGGTGATGCTGTATGTATGGTGGGATTGGAAGGGCATTGTTCATTATGAGCTTTTACCGTCCGGCAAAACCATCGATTCTGATCTTTACTGCCAGCAACTGATGAGATTAAAGGAAGCAGTCGAGAGAAAACGGCCGGAATTGATCAACAGGAAGGGTGTGGTCTTTCATCACGATAACGCTAGACCACACACATCTTTAGCCACTCAGCAAAAATTAAGAGAGTTCGACTGGGAGGTCCTAGTGCATCCACCATATAGCCCTGACCTTGCGCCTTCAGATTTTCACCTGTTTCGGTCTCTTCAGAATTCTTTAGGTTCTGTAAGGTTGACCTCAAGAGAGGACTGCCAAAACTATTTGTCCCGTTTTTTTGATCAGAAGTCCCAAAGTTTCTACAGTAACGGGATAATGTCTCTGCCCACAAAATGGCAGAAAGTTATTCAACAAAACGGTACATATATATTGTAAATAAATGTAAATAAACTTTGAAAAAAATGTCTTGACTTTTCATACAAAAATACGAAAATACTTTTTCCCCAACCTATTATATTAATGTAAAAATAAAAAAACGAATTTCCTCTGCTTCATATTATTTCACTATCGAAACTTAATCGAGTTTAACCTAATCGAAAAAATAATTAATAATTCCGAATTAGGATAAAGCGTAAACTCAATATTACTTTTTAGTAAAAATAAAACTATTTGTTTAAAATCAAACAGAATTAATATAAATTTTAAGATCAAAATAAAACATAATAATAAATAAATTGAAAGGTTTCGATTTAAAATTAGTAATAAATAAACGCGATCTAATCCTAAAAGTTGTTTTAATGTCATAAACGTGATTCGCGAAAGTCTTAGAGATAAATATGTAAAATAAATAATATATTTTTATACATTTAAAATTTTTTATAACCATTATACAATCGGTACATTTTAAAAGTTTCATCACATCTATTTATAAGTGCTAAATTTAACTCGTATTTCCTCTACCGTACATTTTTACATCATCGAATCTTTATAATAAGAAAAAAAAACAGTAAAAGGTTTCGGATTAAAAATAAAACATTTGTTTCATATAAGATACCCACGTAATATCTTTTTCAAATATATATAACATTTTTAAAAACATTTCACCGGTGTGTTTTAAAAGTTTGATTAATAAAAGGTACCTACAACACTTTTTTTAGGTTAATAACAACATTTTTTACTGATATTTATCGTAAAATCGTCGATTATATAATATTTTCTATATCGGATGAGTTGCACGAATGCGAGGAAGATATATTTATAGATTGTGAGGATTTTTTCGAAACAGACACAACCAACACTAACCAAAATCCGAGTCTATTGGTTAGCTCAAGTTCAAGCTCGGATACAAGTAGCATGTACCAATTTGATTTGGAAACGATCTGTGAAATGGACGAGCCCGAATGTGAACCTATGCCACGGGACAGTCTAGTAGACAATTACACCAACTCCACGACCCACCGCACCCCATGGGGTCACCGCCATCAATAAGATGTATAAAATAAGTTACAAAAGTGTTTTTTTAATTTTCTGCTGCCACTTTTATTTTTATTTTATGGTAAGAATTATTTAAATATTACTAAAAAAGTATAGTATATTTTTTTATGTGTCTTCAATTGCATATATAAAAAAGTATATGTAAAAAAGCTTGTTTTTAATGTTGTAATTAGAATTTTATTTGATGTTACTATATTTTACAAGAATTGCTGCCGAAAGCTCCCGTCTTCTGATTCAGAAGTCGTGAGATCGATTCCGGGCGCACACCAATGATCCCTCGGAATTCTTTTCGAAAGTTATGTATGATAAATATCGACGACCACAACTTTGCGCCCAGTTTATTGCGATAGGTTCGCCACCTATTCCGTTTGGAATGTAACATAACGCTTCGGCAAGTTGAGGCTTAACAGCCGCTGCCTACAACTTCGAGTAGAAAGAGACTTGAAGTTATGATATGTTTAGTGTTTAAATCGATAATAGTAATAAATACAGTGAACAGTTCAATTGTATGGTAGAAATATGTCAAGTGTATATCTAATTAAAATGTGTTCTTTGTTCTCAGTGCCATATGATGAAGTCGATACCGACTCAGCGCTGATACAGATGTTCTCTTATGTGAATGCCCCAACTTGCAAATACATTGTTGCTATCGGTGCCTTGGCTGGCCTAACAGTTTCGATGTTCGGATCAATGTTCCCGATGCCCCGTGTAGTTTACGCCATGGCTCAAGATGGATTGATATTCAGGTAAGTTAATATTTTATAAAACATCACTTTGCGTAAAATTCATTGCCGATTTCTTTTTTAAAACAATATTTTGCTATCTCCATCTTCTCATAAATAACTAATTTTCTATACAATACTCAAGCTTTAATCACATAATTTTTAAAAGATTAATTTTTAATAATATTTTCCATGTTAATATTAAATAATGTCGTGTGCCAAATTGAGAAGATTTGTTTGAGAACTCTTATAATGCTTCTTAAATTCGGGAACTGAGATAGTCGTGCACAGTAAAGTTTCAGCGAAAATACGTTCCATTCACAACTAAGTTGTGCAATGTACTCAGTACTCCTATAGGGTCTTTCAAAAGAAGTCATATTACATGCTGCATATAACTGAAATTGCTACAAGCGTGGATTAAAAAATGCTTTTAATGCTTATTAAAAATAAAAACAAAAAAAGGATGTTGTTGTCACATATTGTTATTTGATACGCTTCAATTGCGATCGTCAATATATTTAGTTTTTTTCTCTATAAATTTCTTTGACAGTACTGTAACTATATCTACTATTTTATGATGTATTTTTTTTAAATTGATTTTGTTCCGTAATACACTGGGCGACTTGTTAATGGTGTACATTAACAATTCTGCTTGTATCTCCGCTGCGCGTAGTACTTTCAGCAGTATTAAGTACCAGTATCGGAGCTGTGTCGGCTCTAGTCAAAGTATCGAACTTATTTTCCCCTTAACCATCACCACTAAATATTGGTGACTTTTAGGGGTGTATACTAAAGACACCTAAAATACTGTGTGAATAATTGAATTTGGTATATCCTACCCACATTTAGTAATGAAATATCTATTACTAGCTGACCCGGCGAACTTTGTTCCGCATCAAAAGTAATAGCTGCTGTCCCGCTATTTTAATACTGCAATATCTTCGAAAATATTTGTTTATATTGCATGTAGTAAAGGGCCAGGATCATCTATATTACATGCACCATCTATGTAAGACACTTAATTGGATGAAAATTAATACTGTAATGTTAAAAATTGCTTCGTAAATAAGCCATTATTTCTCGTAGAAAGTAAAAAAATAAAAATTGTCATTGTGGGTTATCTCTAAGAGATAGACATATGTCCTCGTGGACTTTTTAGTAGATCTTTTAAAGGTGAAAAATAATGTAGTACGTTGTTTTGATTTAGGCAGCGTTTGCAATTAAAGTTCTAAATCTTGAAAATTGTCACCTTTTTTTACGACACTTTATATAAATTATAGATCAAAACCACCCTGTCGACTCTCTCTAACTATTAAAAAAACCGCATCAAAATCCGTTGCGTAGTTTTAAAGATATGCGCATATAAGGGGACAGACAGCGGAAAGTGACTTTTTGTTACTATTTGTTTTATACTATGTAATGATTCCCTGCATGGTAGCGACATTAGAGTCCAGCAGAGAAATATGTCAAAATTTGTGAGTTCTTTGTCTGCAATTAAGACATTTGTACAGATTAAAAATTATAACTAAAAGACTAAGATATACTATCGAATGCGCTTATGTCGTAGTATTATTATTAATTTTACGACTTTTGTAGAAATATCCATTAAAAAAGTCTCAAAGTAGATTATTGCTGTAAAAAATCTAATCGAGTCGACTATGTACGCGGATTGGAATTCTAAGATTTCTTGTTCAGATATGTCCGCTTAATGAAGCATCAAAATTATATTGGCGTATGCAAATTGTGTCTCCTGTGCTTTGTTTATGTGTTAACTTATATTTAGACTATAAAAGCTGCTGCATATTTAGTATTATATAGTATTTAGTTTGGGGATTATGTCAAGAGCGTGCACGTCGCGATGCCTGCCGTCCCAGAGGCACGCAATCTAGACCGAATCGAAAACAGCCGCGCTGGCTGCTAGGGCGTGCCCCGACAGCTACGGGCACCGATTATGCATGCGCATGCGGCGAAGGGGGCCGCCACCCTTTACACAGCGACAAACCGGGCGGGACGAGGAGGAGGGAGTGCCGTATAGGCACGTGGAATGTTAGAGGTAGTACGACAAGACAGATGAATGAGATGATGGATGTAATAAATGAGAGATGCCTGGATGCCTTGTGTTTGACGGAGACGAAGCGGAAGGGGAATGAGGCCGAGGACCTCCCAGGTGGCATGGTTGCCCTATGGTCCGGAGTGGACCTGGACGTTCGTGCCACGGGGTGTGGGGGTCGTTAAGTCGTAATGGATGGGTCGGAACCAAGAGAGATGGCCTTGAGGCTGTCCTTGGTCCGAATGGTGACAAGAGAGTGAATGATGTTAATAAGCCGATCTTGGGCGTGTGCTTGGAACGGAACCTCCTTGTGTCTAACTCATTATTCCGTCATAAAGATACGTGGAGACGGAATGATCAAAAGAGTATGATTGATCTGATTCTGGTAGACAGTCGTCTCCGAAACACTCTAAGGGATACAAGAGCCTACAAATTCCCCACTCTTGATACGGACCACTACCTGGTGGTGAGCCGCTTCGTGGGCCTATTCAAGAAGTTGGAGGCACTGGCGAGTGCGCACCCATTTCGGAGAGCTTGAAAGGATAAAGTGTGAGAAATTAGAAGATGAAAGTGTACGGAGTATATACGTAGACCTAGTCAGCAAAAGACTCAATGACACGAGTCTTTCTGACTTAGGTGTTGAAGAATGCTGGGAAAGAATGAAAGAAAGTATAGTGGATAGTGCAAAAGAAGTATGTGGTTGTGCAAAGAGACATAAGATTCTGAGAGGTGATGCCTGGTGGGACGCGGATGAAAATCCAGCGTCGAAAGAAAGAAAAAAGCATGGTTGGATTATGTCTCAAGTTTGAATAAGAATGATAGTATGACAGAGAAAAAGTATGAGAGCTACCGCCGCTGCAAGAATATTACCAAAGCCTTAGTGAAAGAGAAACGTGAAAGATTAGTTGCGAATGAGCAAGTGAGGTGGACGGAGAACTTCGAGGCCAATAGCAAACTCTTTTGGAGGGAAGTTAGAAAAACTCGGGGTTCTTCGTCAACATCCAGAATGGACAAAATTATGTCCAAGGCTGGTGACATTCTTGCAAACCCAAACGATGTATTGGGTCGGGGGAGTGAATATTTTGAGGAAATGTACGAGTATGTTCGGCACGTGGGCGCCGCATGTGAGTCTACGACTGACGCCGCTGCGCCAACATCTGACGAGGACATTACTATGGAAGAGATTGAATGGTCGATACGAAGTATGAAAAATGGTAAAGCAGCTAGAATTGATATGATGTCTGCTGAAATGATCAAACACGGTGGAACCTGTGTTCGGGATGCTTTCCTGACCCTGAGCTATCTATGCTGGAGGTCGGGTAAGGTTCCCATGGACTGGAGGCGTGCTGTCATAGTGCCCTTGTATAATAATCACGTATGCAGTGCGCCAGTTACAGAGCCATCAGTTTGATCAGCTTAGCAACGAAAGTGTATGGGAATATTATTGAAAGATTATTGAAAGGAGAATGAGGGTGATATCTGACGGAGTGTTGTAGGAGGCTCAGGGTGGTTTCAGAAGCGGAAGAGGGTGCATGGATCACATTTTTTCTCTCCGCAACATCGTGGAGAAAAAACTGGCTGTTAGCCGGAAAGTTTTCTGCGGTTTAGTGGATCTGGAAAAAGCGTTTGACAGGATGTTACGGAAGGATCTGTGGGACATACTCCCGGGCTACGGGGTGAGCGGCGCACTGCTGCGCGCTGTGCAGTCCACTTATGAGGGCTGCACAGCGTGTGTGCGTGTTGACGGCGGCTTGTCGCCCTGGTTTGACGTCAATATCGGCGTCAGACAGGGCTGCGTGCTGTCCGCTCGGCTGTTCATCCTGTACCTGGACAGTTGTCTCCAGAGAGTGAGATCGACGAATGTAGGGATGCGAATGGGTGACCCAGTTGTGAGCTGCCTGCTTTACGCAGATGACGCCGTGCTCTTAGCCGAATCGCCGTCTGCAAACACTAGTCACTATTATGAAAGATAATTGTTTGATGAAAAGCTTACAATTGAATGTGATGAAAACGAAAGTTATGGTGTTTGAAAGGGAGGAATCCAGAACGGATGCAAGGATAATGGTTGACGATGTAGTGTTGGGACAGATGAATGAAATTGTATATCTTGAATGCGCTTTTAGCAGGGATGGAAGGTACACCGCTGATGTAGAAAGAAGAGTAGCGTTAGTAAATAAAGTAAATGGGGCGTTGGGCAGATTCCTAGGCGCAAAAGATGAGCAGAAAAGCCCAGCTAGCAATTCACAATGCAATACTGATCCCAACGCTAACTTATGGAAGCGAGAGCTGGGTATGGCAGAGCGTGCATGAAAGTAGGATAAATGCGGTCGAAATTAGGGCATTGCGCAAAACCTGCAGAGTGACCCTCGCTGACCGCGTGGAAAACAAGGTTATAAGGAAGGAAGTCGGATTGAAAGAGAGTGTCGGTGTAAAAGTAAATATAGTCCTTTCTTACAATAATTTCATTTTAATAATAACGATGTGATATATACTAGGTGTCTCGGCCATCTTTATTTTGCCTCAGAACTATAAAGGAGATTTACTATTTTTCCAAAAGATTAGCCAATAATAATTTAAAAATATTTTAAATAATATTAAATTTATTCCCAAATAAAGCTACTGCTTACATCAGCTACCTGCCAATAAAAGTCCTGTTAAAATCGGTCCAACCATTTCAGAAATTAGCTGGAACAAACCGACAGATAGACAGACAAAATAATAAAAATTAATATTTTGGTATACGTATATATCATGTGATTGTAGTAGAAAGCGGTTATTTCAATATTACAAAAAAAAAAAACACTTTTATTAATATGTATAGATAATAATAGGTATTACAAATATTAATATTCCTTATGCAAATGTTTGTACCACGCGTGGGTATCGAATTCAGGACCAATTTTGATTGTAGTGGCTGTTAAGCCTCGACTCGCCGTTATTTTTACGTCCCAAATGGAATAGGTGGCGAACCTATTGCCATACCGGGTACGAAATTTTAGTCACAAATAACTTTCGAAATGTCATTGGTGTGTCAGTCAGGATTCGAACTCACGACCTCTGGATTCAGAAGCCGTGTGCTCGACCACTGGACCACCGAGACTATTGAATATATTAAATCCAATAATTTCTAAAATTTCATAATACACTCGTATTACTTAAATTAATCTTTGAGTTGTAGTGGATTGCAAATAATCTTAAAAATAAATAAACTATACCGACATAGTAACAATACAAGGAAGTAGAATCATTACATAGTATAAAACAAAGTCGCTTTCCGCTGTCTGTCCCCTTACGAGTATATGCGTATATCTTTAAAACTACGCAACGGATTTTATATGCGGGTTTGTTCAATAGATAGACGATGTCAACGGGGTGGTTTTTATCCGTAATTCATGTATGATGTATTAAAGAAAAATTGATAAATTCTAAATTTACTTTTTTTATTCCATACTTTTGAATATACGAACAAAGTTCGCCGAGTCTACTAGTCGTAATATAAAATCCTTATTACGTGTGCTTAAAATCGATTTTGTATCGATATCTACATTTTTTTTTAATTGCATTATATCCGCATAAAGAGAACAGGAGATAGGAGAGATCATATTGCTATTATTTCAATTATCTGCATCACATAGAGAGTACTGCAGCCATTGATGCAATAATTAAATTGCCTCTTGTTCAGCGCTTATAGTGCATAAAAAAGAAAAAAGATACCTTTTAAGGGAGCACTTTGACTAAGACTCCTGGACATAGTACGTAGTTTAATATAAGTGAACGACACTTTGAGTAAGTCTTCAGGACACAGTGCTTCTTTACAAAAGGGAACTGAACGTCACACCAGTAGTGGAACTTAGTTTGCAACTGTCACACTTGAATGTTGGAAGTTAAAATAGCGTAGTGTAAAGGCTATTGATAATGAACAAAGTTCTCTTAGGTATTCAAAAATGTTCGCTGACTTATTTTAAAATTAAATTTTGTGTTTTCTTGATGTCGCTAACCAAGTATTCTGATTATTGGTACTTATTAGTAATATATTCTTAGCGTTTAACTATAATTTTTAATAATTAATAATGTTCTTTTATTGAGTAAAAATGATGGAGAATCCTCTATGACTTAAGTAATGAAAATTTAACATAATGGTAGGATAAAAAAACAACAAAATTAAAATAAATAGTTGTCTCATTCTTCTGGAGGTTGTTACTTCACTTCTGAATAAAGAAATTTTAAGTTCGAAACTTTACTCATACCCACGAATTAAAGGAATTTTGTTTCGAAAATTATATGTGATTAAAATTGGTAACTAACAAAATTGTGCCCGCTGAGAAATAGAGAATGAATGTGAGAAATAGGATCCGGCATGTCCAGACGTAGGTAACAGCCGCTGCTACACACTACTCTACACTTTAGGGTATATAGAAAGAGGTGTGAAGTTAGATTAAAAAAATATCCGTTAAAATTCTTCCAATGTGTAACAATAACGTTGATAATTTCGCTAAAAATATATGCAAACCAATCTATAATAAATTAAATACACAAATACCTGGATGCGTGCCCTTTGAAGTACATACGTGTAAATTGCTTTTATTAAATCGTTCAGCTCGAAAATCGTTCAATTCACGAACGTATGTACAGACAGACACCAGGTATTCCATTGTGCTCGTGTGGTCTGCATGTTACGGTTTCATCGGTATACGGTACGCCAACTGTTGGCTTTGTTACTTTGTTTCGATCATCATGATTAAATTTATAAATGATTAAACTTTAACTTCATACCGATGAAATACCACACCCACTTAGAATATCGACTCTTAAAGTGGCTCATGCCGCGTTTCGCTATGAGTTTCGGTAAGAAAGGTATCCCATGCCCCAATCCCAGTCTACAGTTACTGATCATTGTGCTGTAATGGTTGCTCTCAATAAGGCCTTAAAAACTGTTGAGCCCACTTGGACCAAGATTAATTACGATCAGCTGAATAGCTTACTGCGTGAAATAGATTTTACAAACGTTTACGGGTGTTCGGACGCAAATGTGGCACTGGAACAATTTACTAATTTGATTACTAGAGCCATAGCAACTAGCAGTTCTACCTACCAGGTTCCACATCGTTTGAAAATTTTAAAACCCTGGATTACTCCTGGTATCTTGAGGTGTATGAAAAACAGAGACAGACTATACATCAAAACAAAACGTGCACCCAATAACGAGATCCTTAAAATCACATATAAAAGATACCGGGAGTACTGTAATATCTTATTAAAAAATCTCAAAAGACAATATGAAACTTCTGAACTAAATAAAGTTAAATCTAACCCTAAGCGGATATGGAATTTAATAAAAGATGTCACCCATATTAAGAAGTCGAACCCCTCTGCAAACGCCTTACTTAAGTCCGGTAGCATTTGTGATTCTATTAATGAAATCAATGAAACGTTTATCAACACGGGAAGAAAAATTGCAGAAGATGTGTCCAAATCCATTAACCCAACTCTAAACGTTAACACACAGCCCTCTAAATATATACCCAACTCCTTGGCATTTCTTGAAACTGATGCAGCAGAAGTGGAGCGATTGATCTTGTCACTGCGTAGTAACTGTGCTGTTGGTGTAGATGGCATTTCGTCTAATATCCTAAAACAATATAGATCGATTCTTGTACTACCTTTAACTCATATTTTTAACCTTGCCATCCGCAACGGAGTCTTTCCACATCTGCTAAAGAAGGCCCTCGTGTACCCCATATATAAAGCCGGTGATAGAGAGTCAGTTTTGAGTTATAGACCTATTTCCGTATTAACATCATTATCCAAAATTCTAGAAAAAATTATGAATACCCGGCTTATAAAATTTCTTGACGCCAATAACATCCTATCTGACAATCAATACGGATTCCGAAGCCATTTATCTGCTAACGACGCGGTTCATAATCTGACCAGTCGAATTGTAGATATATTGGACAAAGGTGAAAAATGTATTGGTATTTTCTTAGACCTGGCAAAAGCTTTTGATATGCTCTCAATCCCAGTACTGATTTCTAAGTTAGAAAGGATAGGTGTTAGAGGCCTGCAGCTCAAATTATTTCAGAGTTATTTAACTGATCGTACGCAATGTGTAAAGATAGGTGAACATCGCAGTGACTATTTACCTATAGAACATGGCGTGCCCCAAGGTAGTATTCTGGGTCCTACCTTATTTCTTATATACATAAACGATATGTGTGAACTGAATATGGAGCACGGAAAATTGTTTGCATATGCGGATGATACAGCACTTGTGTTTTCGGGTGGTACTTGGGATCAGGCTTTTAATGTTGCACAAAGGGGTTTTGATAGAATTACGAATTGGTTGACCCTTAACTGCTTGTCCCTAAATATAGACAAAACCAAGTATATGACTTTTAGCATGAGAGCCTTAGAGCGAACAAAGAATTGCATTACTGCACACAAACACCTAACAAGTACATCCTCTTCTTGCAAATGTCTTGACATACACAAAGTTGGTACAATAAGATACTTGGGTGTCACGCTGGATGAGAGACTAACATTTTCTGCTCATATTGAGTTGTTATCGGGGCGAATCCGTAAACTAATATATGTGTTTAAGCATCTGAGGCATATTGCGGAACCCCAAATGCTAAAAATGGTATACTTTGCTCTCTGTCAATCGCTGCTAGGTTATTGTATAATGACATGGGGTGGAGCACCTAAAACTCATCTTTTACAGTTGGAGCGTGCTCAGAGAGCTGTATTAAAGGTAGCTACTTGCAAACCCTTTCGCAGCCCTACTAAGGAACTTTATGAGTACTGCGGTGTGCTAACAGTGCGTCAATTGTTTATCTTAGAAATAACACTCAAACAACACACACTTCAGTCAAAGTTCAACCAATCTTTGCTAACGTCTAACCAAATCTCAGCACGTAGATACAAACTTCCGCCCATTATACCCCGTAGAACAGCATTTGGCCAGAGATTCTTTGATTATCTCGGGAATTTCATTTATAGTAAGGTCATCAAACTATTACCGGTCATAGACAAATCTCGACACACGTTTAAACTAATGGTAAGCGAATGGCTAAAGAATCAGTCCTACGATGATACAGAGCATCTACTGCACCAAATCATCTGAAATAATGGTATTTGGTTATTACAATGTATGGGAATCCACATAGCACTTTGCAATCGAACAAAATACCGCCTACACACTCACACATACATAATACATACACACACACGCACACACACACACACATACACACACACACACACACACACACACACACACACACACACACACACACACACACACACACACACACACACACACACACACACACACACACACACACACACACACACACACACACACACACACACACACACACACACACACACACACACACACACACACACACACACACACACACACACACACGTGCACACAAAAACACACAGAGGTCTTCTTTGTATTGGTTTATTTACATGTTCCCACTGTACTCGTTACTCCATGATTATTGCAAGTAATGTTAATTGTAGTATACATGTATTTCTGTATCACTGGAAGGATGCTGGTACTTATAGCACAGGGTAACCTATATTAAGTACCAGCTGCTCACTGTATTCTGGTTACTATTGTTAATAACTATTTGTAATTTACTTGATGTTGTATGTATCTATAAATAAATAAAAAATAAATAATTAAATAAATAAATAAATAAATCCCTTCTTCTCTTCCCTTCCTATCCCCATTCCAACCACTTGCATATCCTATTGTAACATTAGATACTTGTGTTCAGATTTCAATGGGCGGCGTTTATTGCTTACCATCGGATGACACGCCTGCTCGTATGCCCATATCCCATAAAAAATCAACTATCTCGTATTGACATTAATTATTAAATCATATGTTTATTGCTACTTACTTTGCATATATCACAAATTGAACATCATACTTATTTTCCATCGTAAACCATTCAATATCCGAGGGTGTAAGCAGCCGGCACGATGTTTTTAACAGTTGATATAATATACACGTAGCTTTAGTAAAGATTCCTGAAAAGTCATAAGTGTTAGCCAGGATACGATGCCGAAGCTTGCTATTCAGATGCCTCATATTCCAACTAGAGGCAATCCAATAAAAAGCTGGCTGTCAACAATTCTTAAATTTCTTAATCGTCGTTGATATCATATAATAAATAAATAATAATAAATTTGTGTTATGGATACTAGATAACGGATATTATACATATATATACTTTTCTTTTGTAAATGCATACTTTTAATACATAGAAAACACCCAGACGCCACATAAATATTCATGTTTGTCACAAATATTTGTGCTCGGGTGGGAATCGAACCCCCGACCTCATTGCTGCAGCCGGTAGTTTTACCAATGCGCCACGAGGCCCGTCAAAATCATTCAATCAAAATTTTAAAAAATAATGATAAAATAGCAGGCAGTAAGTAATAATATTCCAACAAATTGTACTGAAGCCGTACAAACAAAGACACAGCAATAAAAACATTACACATAAAATGTGCGCTTAAAGACAGTATTCCCAGTAACAAGAAAACACAATCGGTCTCAATCGCTAGGAGCGGCCAGATTCCGATAGTACTTTTTTTCTCTATTTCTACTCCCATGAAAGGAACCGAGCAAAAAACTTACAAACACCCTTTATTAGTCGTGTTAACTACGTACACTACATACATAAACAACGATACGGAGACGCTCCAATACTTTTATTTTTTACTAGCTGACCCGGCAAACTTCGTCTTGCCAAAAAATAAAGTTTAAAAAATAGGGGTTGATCGTAGGGGGTTGAAAATTTAGGGTTGTATGTATTTTTGTATCCCATTTTATAAAAAAAAAGAAACAGAAATATGTCGAAAAATTAAAAAAAAATATTGAGGGGTGGGTTACCCTTGTGATTTAGGGGGATGAAAAATAGATAAAAACCTATTCGCAGACCTAACGAATATGTATACCAAATTTCATTAAAATCGGTCTAGCCGTTTTGGAGGAGTTCGAGGACAAACACTGTGACAGAAGAATTTTGCCTTGAAAATTCGCAAAACGGACACAACCGTCAACGACGTCTGCCCGCGTTCGGGTCGCGCACTCAGCGATGAGCCACTTCTTCCCCACCGCACCTACCCCGCTCCCCCCACGCCCCGTTCGCCTGGCACCGCTGCCGGTATTTATCACCGAAACGGTATTTATCGCCGAAATTGCTATGACTCTGCATTTTAAATCTGTGATATCTTCGAAAATATTTATTTAATTTACATGCTGTAAAAAGCCATATTGATCTTTATTAAATGCACAATGTATTTAAGATACTTAATTGGATAAGGATTAATACTGTATTGCTTAAAATCGCTTCGTAAATAAGCCATTATTTCTCGTACAAAGTAAAGGATAAAAAATGGTTATTGTGGGTTATTCCTAAGAGATAAACATATACCATCGCGGACTTTTTTGTAGACCTTTTTAAGTTGTACAATACTGTAGTAAATTGTTTTGATCTATCTTGTAGGATTCAGTCAGCGTTTGCAATGTAAGCGCAAAAAATGTGTTTTTTTTACGACCTCACATTAGAAACCTCAAAAATTGTAGCCTATGTGTTATTCTGATGTATAAGCTATATTGTGGTAAAGTTTCATTCAAATCCATTCAGTAGTTTTTACGTGAAAGAGTAACAAACATCCATACATCCATACTTACAAACTTTCGCCTTTATAATATTAATATTAGGATTAGGATATGTATATCTCACACAACCAATTAAAAATATCGGTTTCCTGTTCTGTTATAGACTCATTTTTCTGCTGTTTTATATACTCTAGGTAACAGATGTAAGGTTTTTTTTTCTTTTTGTTTAGGTCATTGGGAACAATTTCCGAAGGCACCGGTACCCCTGCTTTTGCTACAATCTGCGGCGGCACAGGAGCGTCATTTGTTGCTCTGCTTATCCAACTGGAAGTCTTGGTGGAGATGATGAGTATTGGTAAGTGTTAGTGGTATCTATTTTAATATTCACTTGTACTTATATATTATCTAATTTGTTGAATAATTTATTGGATAGTTACTTAATAAAGATACAATTATTTTAAATATACAACAATTTTTTCCGTCTTTTTATATCCGTCAGGATCATTTTTCTCAGCAATATTGAATGTCTCGAGCTGAAATTCATATAAAATTTTAGGTTTAAAAAATTCTCATTAAAATTCAAATATTTTTTTAATATTTAATTGCGCGATCAAGAAATTTGCAAAAACAAGCAATTTGAACAATCAAACACTAATGGATACATCCACTCGACCTGAAATCTTCAAATTCGATGTATTTTAAAACAAATGTTGAAAGGTGAGAAGTATGTTCTGGGTAGATGGAGAGAATATTTTGTGAGTCTGTTTGAGAAGGAATACAGCAGTGTGCAGAATGAAGTTTTTAGTGAAGGGTGTGTTGAAAGGGATATCAGCATAGAAGAGATTGTGGAAGCATTAAATAGTTTGAAATTAGGTAAGACTCCGGGATATGATAGAATATACCGGCCGACAAATGAAAACTTTTTGAACGTTGTTTGTATTTGAGCCACAAATATCATTAATTTATACTATTTTAAACACGAAAACACCTACATATTTGCCCCATCACATCAGATTTTTTTAAAAGAAGGAAAAAGCATTTATTTCAAAATTTTAAGAAAAAATCAATAATCATATTACAAAAACATATATTTAAACATTTACAAAGAAAATATTGAGTCTAAACAATGCTACAGGACTATTTAGAGTGACATCTTTTACGTTTCGCGACAAAATTACGTCTGGGTGTAGTTTTTTTGTGAGAATCTTCAGTTATATCACGTGTCAGTGACCAGCAGTAATCAGCCATCATATTCACATTCCATCGACCTTGGTACCTTGTTTCCATAGTTTTTATATCCTGGTGAAACCTTTCTCCTTGCTCTTCACTGTAATCACCAAGATTATCAGGAAAAAAGTCCAGATGGGAATCTAGAAAGTGGAGTTTTATGCTCATATTACACCCCAATTTCTGATACTGATTTAATATGTTTGCAACCTTATTTTTATAGTCGGGGTGTTGATTATTTCCTAAAAAATTGTTGACAACATCTTTGAACGCCAGCCAAGCATCTAATTCAGTATTATTCATCGTAGCATCAAATTTTTCATCAGCCATCAAAGATCTGATTTGCGGTCCATCGAACACTCCTTCTTTAATTTTTGCATCCGATAATTTTGGAAATTTTTTACTCAGGTATTCAAAACTAGCATTGTTTTTATCTAATGCTTTAACGAACTGTTTCATCATACCGAGTTTGATATGAAGCGGAGGTAATAAAATTTTTTCACGACTAATTAAATTTTTTCGTAAAGACAATCTTTTGCGGTATGTCCACTGTCGTAATTGTTCAACACAAATTGAACAAACTACTTGCGGAGTCCACGGTTTGAGTTGTATTTTAAAGCCAAAATAAGCATTATACGAATTTTCAACAAATTCAGTAATTTTCTGTTTTTGCTTTAAAGTCATCCAGTTTCCACAAATGTAACAAAATGTATCCGCATTATTATGACACTTTCTTGAAGACATTCTGTTGTTTTAACAGTTTTTCAACAACAAATCATATATGAAATTTATTTAACACTAAAAGTAAAAAAATCAAATTAATTATTAAAAAAATTGGCTATTTTAAATTTTTTAATCAAAAAATTTAAAATAGCCAATGTCTTAACTTTTTTAAAAACCTGATGTGATACGATAAAATGAGGTGTAATTTCGTGATCAGCACTACCAAATTAGTAGAAAAAAAATATCAGAACTTGAACAAGGAAAATGATGTCGGCCGGTCGGTCGGCTGATCAGCCGAGATGCTCAAAGCTGGACAGGGCCTGGTAATAAAACTACTGCACCGAATTTTTAACTTGTGCCTGGGGAGCGGCATTGTGCCTGCAGACTGGTGTAACGCTGTGATTGTACCGCTATACAAGGGTAAAGGGTCGCAACAAGAGTGCAAGAACTACCGAGGCATCAGCTTGTTAAGCATCGTCGGCAAACTTTATGCAAGAATATTGGTCAAAAGGGTGATGAATGAAACTGAGCAGAAAATATGGGATGTGCAAGCAGGATTTAGGAAAGGAAGGGGTTGTATGGATCAAGTTTTCTCCTTACGAAGCATAGTCGAAAAATTTTTAGCTAAAAGTCAAAAGGTACTGTGCTTTCGTAGATTTGGAGAAGGCTTATGACAGAGTCGTGAGGAATGAATTATGGTTGACACTATCCTTATATGGGGTGAGCAGTGGCTTGATAAGAGCGATGAAATCACTTTACAGCGATTCCAGAGCTTGTGTCAGGATAGGAGGGGCATATACGGACTGGTTTAACATCGAAAAGGGTGTTAAACAGGGATGTGTAGCTTCGCCAGGACTGTTTAACCAATATATTGATATTTGTTTAAAAGATTTGAAAGAGAGTGTGTATGGATTAAAAATGAACGATTTAATCATCAAATGCCTTTTTTACGCTGATGATCAGATCCTCCTGGCGTCATCTGAGGAAGAATTGCAGTTGATGATTAATATACTACATGGGTCTTTGATGGAGAAAAAGTGGAACAGGTGAAAGAGTTCATGTATTTAGGCACAAAGTTTACGAGAGATGGAAAGTATGAATGCGATATTGAAAGACGGGTTTTGGCTGGAAATCAAGTGAATGGGGCCCTGAACAATTTTATGAATAGCCGGAAAGTCTCCAAAAAGGCACGACTGGCTGTACACAGAGGGGTTTTGGTTCCCACGCTTATGTATGGGAGTGAATGTTGGATATGGCAGGAGAAGCACAGAAGTAAGATTAATGCTGTAGAAATGAGGAGTCTGAGGAGTATAGCTGGAGTAAGGTTGGTGGATAAAATGAGAAACAGTGTAATTCGAGAACGTTGTGGTGTGAAAGAAGATATAGTGACAAGAATAGAGAAAGGAATGCTTAGATGGTTCGACACATGCAGAAAGGATGGACGAAAGTAGACTGACTAAACGAATTTATAAGACAAGTGTGAAAGGGCGAACCGGTAAAGGACGACCTAGGCGGACCTACCACCAACAAATCTGCGATGTGTTTGTGAGGGGCCAGGTCAGGAGTGGCCACAACCGACGAGCATGTATGAACGCGATAATGAGAGTGGAGGAAGCAAGAAACGTATGTCAGGATCGTAGCAAGTGGAAAGAATTAGTCTCTGCCTACCCCCATGGGAAAAAGGCGTGACTGTATGTATGTATGTATGTTTAAAACAAACATGCTGCAACTTCCGAAAATGTTAAAATCATGATTTAAGTTACATAAGATATATTAATTGATGATTTTAAACAGTTATAAGATCCTCGAGGAGCGTGTTCTCTTAATTGATAGGTGTTTAATTTTAACAAAACATTTCATAGATACAACATTTTATTTTGTTATAACAATAATAATTAGTATTCTTACTTACTACCCACGGTGCTTACCTTTCTTTAATCAATGTTTCCGGCGTAAAATCCGTATCTACAGGAAACCCAAGATATAACATTGAATGGAACCAAATAATGACTACACTCATTTATAAAAAATGATGTACATTTTCCATTTTTAATTTAGATCATGTATAACATTATTGTATTATTTTGGCTGAATAATTCCTTCTGATTGAATATATCCAAAAAATAATAACGCTTCAATTTCTAATCAAACTGATACAAATAGTAATAGGTTTAGTGGCATTGAAATTATTTATACAATTCAGTACAGTATTCTTTGTTCCATACGCATAGTCTTTGTTGCAAAGCATCGCATTCATCATTTACCTTTTGAGGTCCACTGCTGGACAGGCCTCCCCCATAGAGCGCCACAACTGCGGGTCCGTTCACTCATGTTTGCCACAATCGCCACGCTTGGCAGGCGGGTTGGCGATCGCAGTAGGCTGTATTTTGTTGAGAGAGAATGCTGCTGCCCATTCTTCCAGCCTTTTCCCTTAGTCGCCTTTTACGACACACACGGGAAGAGATGGGGTGGCGGTATTCTAAGCCGGCGCCACACAGCACATATGTTTTAGACAACGATAAAAAAGTTTTCAACGCAATTTATAGATCGTCGTATATAACTTCTCTAATACTATATATCATGACTTCACGACTTTTTCTACCCGAAGGTGTAGGCAGTGGCTGTTATGTTTACGTCCCAAATGGAATAGGTGGCGAACCTATTGCCATACCGGGCACAAAGTTTTTTGTCATCGATATTTATCCGACATAACTTTCGAATAGTTATTGGTGTGTGCCATGATTCGAAACTGCGACCTCTGGACTCAGAAACCGTGCGCTCGACCACTGGACCACCGACACTAATAATACTAGTTATTCATTCAATTGATTATTTACAACGATACGAAATTTATTTTATTATAAAGGACCATGATTGGTAAAAGAAAAGTGTAGCTTAAATTCGTTGATGGCTGATTGAAACGTTCTCAGCATCAAAGTTCAGTATTACTCAATATACTCGTACTTACTCCATCTATATTCCAGAACTTCTAGATTTCTCCAAATTCTCGAAAACCACTCCTTTTTAGCTGCTCTTCGTTTGTGGAAATACATCATTTCCATATGCCAGACTTCTCCAACTCCTCAAAACACCACTTCGTTTCTGCTATCACTTCAAAATTTTCACCCGGCCAAATGTTTATTATTATTAATTTTTAATTAAATTGATAGTGCCAAATCATATGAATAAAGTATATAGTTTAGTACAATAAGTACTTGTTTATCTTTAAGTTTTCTTGAATATATTATGAAAAAAAATTTGCGTAGTTGTATTTTGTACCTAATAGTTTGTCCTTTGGGAAGAAAATTCATAAAAATAATTCCCTTGTACACCCAGAACGCTGTCGAGATCGCTTTTCCGGCCGACGGACGCGACATGGCTTTTTTTGGTATCGGGGAATCACTATATTTCCTCTACATTTATTGTTTTTTTTTTTGTATATGAAATACAGTAGTGAATGAAAGTTACGTCGGTGTTTATAAATGTACGTAGTAAGTATGACTATTTGTTGTGTAGGGGTCGCCGACGCCTGCAAATTTTCAGATCATCTACGATACCCTCTCTGTCATGTTTAAATAAAGTTGCCCACTCTTCCTCTGTAGAATACGAAAGTGAAGATTCCCCCAATGTGTTATCCCAATCTTCCTTAATTTCGTTTGGCGTCAATTTCTTATGGACGAGATATTTGATCACGGCTTTTATTGAAATTTTGTCAATTTTCCAAGAGAGATTAAGATTCGTTGCCATAAAAAAATATGGGACAATAAGTATCCAACCTATCCTATTTTTGCACGAAAATTTGCACACAATTTATTATGTGAGACCAGTCCATCGAGTGATTAATTTATTTCCATTATATCATCATATCTAGGTCAGGCCGAGAACTTTTCAATTAGCCCTCGTACATATGAATGGCCAATAAGTAATCTATATATAATGTATTAACTTATATTTACTTTTAACCACCAATAACATCAAACGGACTGCACATAGTTGGAAGTGCAAATTCAACAAGTGACCAAACAACTGTTGCTTCATTTATACGATCTGTTGCCGCCAGGAATATACAATTATTGTATACGAAAAATAAATTGTAGAGTTCGGCGATGAGATTTTAATATTGATATAGTTGGGTAGATTTTTTCTTTGTGAGCTTAGCATTTAGAGGTATTGTCTTCATATACTTATAGATTGTGTGGTTTACGTTTCTAGAAGTCGGTTTAATTTTTTATTTAAAGTAATTTTGTCAGTTGATCCTGACCTGGTGAAAATGGGACCATCTCGGAAGTATACACTATACAACGAAAAATAAAATTGAAATTGGTCCATAATTGACGAAAATATCGGTGTACATACATAAAAAAATAATAAAAAAATATATTATACATACAGACAAATTGAGAACCTCCTCTTTTTTTCGAAGTCGGTTAAAAATATTGGCTTTTAGTAGATACATATTTTGAATACGATGATGGGTTGAAACGTTTCAATGTTTCTTTATTTAATTCTACATTCAATTTGACCTGGTTTGAATTTATTATACTAACTATAAAGATTGTTTAAACTTTTTATAGAAAGCCAATTTTAATATAATAATTAATAATCAAATAAATGGGAAAGGTATGAAAATAAATGCGAGCAAGACGAAAGTTATGGTCGTGGAGAGAGAGAAAGAGGTCACAGTGTGTGATATGATTTTGGATGGCGAGAAATTGGTGCAAGCGAATGAGTTTGTATGTTTGGGGAGTGTGTTTACCAGAGACGGAAAGTGTGAGGAAGATATTGAAAGAAGAGTGACTGCTGGTAACAGAGTCCATGGTGCATTGCATGCCCTGATGCGTAGTCAGGCTGAAAAGGCACGCTTAGTGATTCACAGTGGTGTGTTGGTACCAACTCTGACATATGGGAGTGAGTGTTGGGTGTGGCAGGCGAAACATGAAAGTAAGGTGAATGCAGTGGAAATACGTTCTCTGAGGAGTATGTGTGGAGTCACCCATGAAAAATAGCGTGATAAAGGAGAAATGCAAGCTGTAGGATGATGTGGTGACTAAGGTGGAGAGAAGTATGTTAAGATGGTTTTGGTCATGTTGCAAGAATGAATGAAAGCCGACTGACTAAAAGAGTATTTGAGGCGAATGTGAGTGGGATCAGTGAGTGGCAGGGTCGGGATCGGGAGACCAAGGCTATCGCGACCAAATAAATGGTCTGTTTAAAAAAGGCATTTGCGTAGTACCCGAAACCGACGCGAATGCATGATGAGATGTATGACTGTGGATGAGGCGAAAGAGGTGTGTCAGAATCGTAGCTTGGGGAAAGCTAAAGTCTCTGCCTACCCCTATGGAATACAGGTGTGAGTTTATGTATGTATGTAATAATCAAATAGTATGATTTTTTAAAGGATTATAGCTATGTAAACTAAACAGCTGAACCTCAAGATAGATTATTTCTTAATATGTTAGGTTAATTAAAGGAAACAGAATGGATTAAATAAGCATTGAAAATTTATTAAGTAAATTCAGCACTGATTCATTCGGACTTCAATAAAAATAAATGGATGGTGGTCTTCATCCATTTATTTTTATTCATTCCAAGGCTTCCAAAGGGTTGCTGTAAATAAATCTCGGTTTTTAATATTAGCGATGTTAATATTAAAAGTTCCAGCGACCAAAGTGTAAAGGTACTTGCAATTTTTTATTTGCTGACCGCGAGCAAGACGGAGCGGGATGCTGAAAAAGCGCAATTTATCCACCGGCC
Source organism: Euproctis similis (assembly GCA_905147225.2). Classification (NCBI taxonomy): domain Eukaryota; kingdom Metazoa; phylum Arthropoda; class Insecta; order Lepidoptera; family Erebidae; genus Euproctis; species Euproctis similis. Next base: position 11,324,523 of record LR990107.1, read on the forward strand.
AAAGCTCACAAAATCACTACAATTTTAAATTGCATTTGAATAAATACCTTTTTCCATTTATTTTTCCAAAGATCCGGTCTACGGAGTAAATGAAGTTTATCCCTTTTACGGAATGTTTTTTTTGTCTGTTTTCATTTTGTTGTACGTCTTGTATGTTAGTACAGTTGTTTTAATTACGTCGCTCGATGTTTACAAAAATCTGGCATGTGGATTTCGTTTTTTTTTTTAAATATTTTTATACGATTGAAAGGCAAACGAGCAAGTGGGTCACCTGATGGTAAGTAACCTCTCACCGCTCCTGAACACCGTGCTGCGTTGCCATTCTTTAAGAGAGTAGGAGGGGAAAGGACATCGGGCCTCCTGATACCGTATCATAGTTAAACGTAAAGTGGTTTTCGTAACTCAATTTGCCGTTTATAACTATTTTATATTGACGCAATATATTGTTTAGAGCTAAACAAAAATAGCCCTGTAACCCTGTAACCGTAATGGTTTTAGGTATTCTTACTTACTATTTTAGGTTAGGGATTGCAGATTAGGTTAGGGATTGCATTAATTTTCTAGTCCCAAATGTAATAGAAAGCGAAACCTATTGCAAGAAATCAGTCACAATCCACACCAAATAATCACATATTTCGGAAAGTCAAGTATTTGAACTAAAAATCTGGATGATGTACATGAAACCATCGAGAAAATTTTAAAGTACTTGATATACATTTAGCACAATTAATCTATGAAAATATTTATATTATATTTTTTTTTATTGATTTATTTTAACGTAAATAATTAATCACCAATGATATCCAAAATCCGCCTATTAAAAAGATATTGAAACCTGTCAATTATAATTATTCTCTTTATATTCATCCAAAGGTACTCTCCTGGCATACACACTAGTGTCCACCTGCGTATTGGTTCTTCGTTACCAGCCGCACTCTACAAACCTGATCGAACTCTTGCCTCAAAGTCTTCGCACCCCTGTAGATCCCGAGGGAACAGCCAGTGCCAACCGTGAAACTACTTTCGCTGTGAGTAAATCATATTACATTTTTTAATGGAGTGTGGAGTTGATCAGCTTGTGGCCAACTCTTAATAAGAGAGTGGTAGGAAGGCGGGGAATTCTAACTCGAATCAGGTTAATCGATTCCATATCCGCTTGTGACAAACACGTGAACGTATATCATGTGTTAAGCTTAAATAATAAAATACTGACGTGAAAAGTAAACTTAATTTTGTACAAGCTCTGTGAACTGCAAATGTAAAGCAATTTGGTTACCAGAGGTGGGCTCGTCAAAGGGCCAGTATATATTAAAGCCAATGTTTGATAAACAAAGTGAGCTGTGAGTTGCACCCTGTTGCCGCCGGTTGTTACAATGGGGGGCCTTAATGAAATTCGATGCATTTTGGAACAGGTTTACTCCTACAAACAAGCGTACAGGTTGCACCAACAATACACGCAATCACCCATGTCTGATGACATTTTGTGAAGCAATTACACTAAAAAGAGCTATTGTTTTAAAAATTGTTTTTTTGTCTTGTAACAATATTTTCTGTTACATATTTTTTTTTTAAATCTGTTGATATTTTTCATTGTGAAAGCACAAACTCATAAAGCGTTCGATTGGCATTTGTTGATTAGATGAGGTAAGACGTCCACTAAATTAAATCCAAGTCATCTTCTGATCTTATCATTTATAAAATTTCATATCAGAAAGAAACGGGTAAGTTTTACAACTTTAATTTTAAAAAAAATCTGTCGCCTTGCTGAAGTTAATGCTTTTTTGCGATTTAAGATAAGTTCTAGTTTTTAATAATCTCCGCTAAAACGCAGACGGAGACTGCACACAGTAATTTACGCAAAACAAATCATTTTTTCCGGGAACATTTTTACTTGTAAGTTTATGAAATATACCTAAAAATTTTTTTTGAATATTCCTTTGGCATCATCATTACATAGTATAAAACAATGTCGCTTTCCGCTGTCTGTCCTCTTATATCCTTAGATCTTTGAAATTACGCAAGACATTTAGATGCAGTTTTTTAATAGATAGAGGGTGTCAACGTGGTGGTTTTTATGTATAATGTAGTGAAAAAATCTAAATATTTTTTATTTTTTTAGCACTTAAATTGTAAACGCTGTAAAAGTTACTTTTCATGCGGAACAAAGTCCGCCGGGTCAGCTTGTATTCCATTTTATAAAGACAACAATTTGTAAGGACTATTTGTTACACAGTTTTATTGTTGTTAAGCTATTCATGATTCGTTTTAATAAAAAACAAAACAATTTCAGATCGCTTTTTACCTATAAAATTTGATATTAGGTAATCATTATAGAGTCTCAGTAAACGAAATAGATTTTATTAGGATTGTATCCGTTTAATTAGCAAAACCTTAAATTAAGGGTCAGTGGAAGCTAATACTAAATTAGCCATCTGATAGGTAATAAGATTTTGTCAACGGCAGTTATCCCAAATATAGGTAATCTAATGCAGACTCAGCGATACGAAACAAGTCGGTAACTAAGTTATATTCTCACAGTGATTTGTCTTTTTTTACCATTCTTCAATAATATACCCTTGCTTACAGGCCGGAGGTTCTACCAATATAATGCCAGGAACCCAACGGGTTATGGTACGACGTGTGACAAGGAGGTAACCTAGTGTTTATTTTTATATATTTTATTTTTTTAAGCAACGCGAATTGCTAGCGACGCCTTAGCGAAAGACCGGTCGAACTTATATATATTTACCTGTATAATTGATTAATTTAATATAATTAATGATATATTTGTTTAGCTAATCCCATCGTTTCACAGCTCTCCCGATTCAGACGACACACTACCTGGCGATGAAAGCGAGGAATACGGACGCGATGACACTTTCCTGGTTAACTCTAATACTGAGAACAAGTTTTACGGTATGTATTTAGTTGTTTGTATTTTTTCCTAATAACATATTTATTTTGCAGTATACTTCTGCATAAGTATAGTGCTACGAGGTTATGTCTATGAAACTTTAGTTGGGAAATCATTTGATTTGACCACTGATGGGTTTATAAGATTTAAAACTTTGAAGTAATTTTTTTTTATTTATTTATTCATGCAGCAACATCATGCAAGACAGTAGCATAATTATATATTAGTGTGTATGTGTGTATATCTGTGTGTTAGTATGTTTTGTTTGATTGCATACGATAAGCGAATTCCCATACATTGTAATTTGCCAAATCTATACCCTCATTTGCAAATCTCATAGCTCCACTTTTTTCGAAAATGACATTTTGATACCGGCAGATACTAGATATTATCTAGTTCTTATTGTTATCAAAATTTTCATTTTCGAAAAAGAGTGTAGTTATTAGGTTTGCAAATTAAGGTATCAAAATATGTCAGATTATTTGATGCAGTAAAAGTCTCATTTGTGTCTCATTGTAGGACTGATTCTTTAGCCAGTGACCATCAGTTTAAACTTTTGTTGGGATTTCTCTTTGAGTGGTAGTAGTAGGTTCGATAATTTTAATATAAATGATATTTCCAACATAAAAAAAGAATCTCAACGGACACGGACAAATGTTGTTCTACGGGGTGTATGCGGAAGTTTATTTCTAAAATATGTTCAAACAATAATTAAATGAGTCCATGGCTGTGTCTTTGAGCGACTACGTGTAAAGCCTTATTGATCAGGTAGACACAATAGGCACCATTTAGCTAGACAAATTGGTAGACGCAATTCTTTGAATAGCGGTATATTTAAGCACTATAGCTTAAATATCCCTTGTTTGATAACTCTTACCAAAGAAATGTTTCTACTAATGTATGCATAACGATTATATGGGGTTAGCTCAAATTAAAATTTTATTCTATTTAATAATTTATTCATGGTCAAATAAAAATGTTACATCTGATGTCGATCTTTTTATCAATATTAGCGATAGTAAATTCATGTTATTTTTTATTAAAATTTATACGGATCGGACTAGAATAATATTATGAATGTTATTAATAGGTGTTTATAAGGGCAATTTGCTCAATTTGAAGCGGTGCCGACGCGTTCAAAAAATTGTATGAATGACAACAATGACACTTGTCTTATTATGCACAAAGCAGAAAACTCCAACTTTCCTGCATTCGTTTCCAACTGTCTCGGCAAAAATAGAATATACCGAGTTGAGAGTCAAAGCACAATGGCTTTATCAAAAAGTCGTCTGTAACACGAAGGTATTAAAAACTTTCTGTCACAGCATCAAACAGGTAGTTATCATATTTCTCTGCGAATTACACTGTATTTGTTAGTTAGACTTTGAAAGTAACAGAAGTTATTAAAAATGTAAATTGCACAGACAAAAATTGTGCTATAAAGACAACTACGCTTTAGTAAAAACAGAACAGAAATACGTTCCTTGTATTTGATATTTAAAAAAAACTTGGTAAGATTTTAGTTAGGCAAAATGTGGTGTCGTACTTTTATAGGGGATAGAGCGGACGTGTCACCTTATGGTAAGCAACCAACGCCGCCCATGGACACCAGCCACACATATAGTGTTACTGTTGCGTTGTCGACCTTTAAGGGATAGGGGATAGGGAAGGGTGGGGAAGGGGGGTGGGCCTCTGGGTACCTCTCTCACTGAACGTAATGCGGCATGAGCCACTTTATCTCAATATTCTGGGAGATCGTGCTATTTCACCGGTCGAGCCCGCCTATTCATGCAGCAAACTGCTTGGCTTGGCTGTTAAATATATAATAATAAAATATAAGATAATTATAATAAAGTAATAATATATAGTTATAAGTAATAAGTAAATGTTAAAAGCCTCAAAAATCGACGCGCGTGCATGAAAAGAGTTATGAAAGTTAACGAAGCGAGTGAGGTATATAAAATCGTGCCTTGTAGCGCTCCGTTCTCTCTGCCTACCCCGCAAGGGATTTGGCGTGAAGTTATGTATGTATGTATGTAATCATTGCATAGTATAAAACAAAGTCCCGCAAAAGTTTCCGCTGTCTGTCCCCTTATATGCTTATATCTTTAAAAATACGCAACGGATTTTGATGCGTTTTTTTTAATAGTTCGAGGGTGTCAACGGGGTGGTTTTAATCTTTAATTTATATATGATATTGTAAAGAAAAATTTATAATTTTCGAGATTTAGTACTTTAATTGAAAACGCTGGCTGAACCCTAAGTGATAGATCAAAACAATGTTCTACATTATTAAACACCCTTAGAAGGTCTATAAAAAAGTCCTCAAGGGCATATCTCTTAGGGATAACCCACAATGACCATTTTTATTTTTTACTTTTTACGAGAAATAACGGCTTATTTACGAAGCAATTTTAAACATTACAATATTAATTTTCATGCAATTATTTGTCAAATAGATTGTACATGTAATATAGATGATCCTGGCCCCTTAAAGCATGCAATTTAAACGAAGATAACACAGACAGCAGATAAAGCCGCTAAATAGCATAAATTGAACCTCATGATATCCAAAATTTACTCATTTATTACTTTTGATTCGGAATAAAGTTTGCCGGGTCAGCTAGTAATATATATATAATAATAAATATACGACGGCTTTCCAGGCTAACTAATTGTCATAATATCGTCAAAGTAATTTAAATTGATTAAATATAGTGTAAGTAAGTATCTAATTTGAGATAGAGTGTAAGGACATCGTTCACCTTTCAGCTGCCTGTGACTATCTGCAATTCAATATTCCAAGGAAGCGATGTAATAGCGCTTCCCGCTCGACATGAATTCAATTTCAATATCGGTTCATGGGAGTCTCTTTGATCGTACCTTCTCCCTGTTGCAATTTACTCCTCACCATTTTATAGATACTTAATAATTTTTCAGTTTAAATTTGAAAACGATTTTCATTATTACGATCGGTGTTTTCTGACAGATATGAATGGATAGGTTTCATACTTTCAACAAATCGTAATCTGTTTTAGATGGATTACATTTAACTTCTGTGATGCAATCTCTCAAGTAGAAAAAGCCATTGCGGGTACCATGAGAATGCACTTTTAGCTGTAATTAAAAATAAGTTTTGATATATTTTTGTGAGATTTGATATCTTTTTCAATCTCTTTTTATAGCATCTTCGATCATATTATCATTGCATTTGACAATCTTATAAACATAAGTACTACTTTTTTATTCAATATGTTTTTTTTTTGTTTTGACACTGATGCTCAATTTTTGGTAACGGTACAGTTGGTGGAGGATCTTCTGGCAGCAGCAACATGTGTGGAAGGCTGTTCGCAGCAATTGCACGGCAGTTCAATGCAATGACTTATCTATGCCCGGGACTATGCCCCTGGATTGATCTTGGACCAGCTACTGAGCAATCAGGTGAATTGATAAGAAAAGTTTTGATAAGCTTTCGATTTCTCTCTTACGATGGTGAGTCATCATTAAATTTTATTTATGTAGGCATGTATGTCATCAAGGCAGTTGGAGTGATGTACGGATTAATCATATTGTTCGATATACTGGCGGCTTATGGAAACCCTTACGAATCAACTGCAACATGCGTCGTGATGTTGATATTGCTGACTGGAATCATTGTTATTCTTCTGATGATCTCACGCAAACCCCAAAATCGGTGAGTATTGGATTTTTTTTTAATTAGTGATGTACAATTAGTAATTAGTGTAGTGTAACAATTATATGTATTTTATTTTTATTACCTATTCCTACTATTGGTTTAATATTGATTTCCTATTTAGTTATTTAATCGAACGTATGTATATACGTAAAAAAAGAATTTGTTTTAAATATTAAGATTGATTTATTTCATTAGAACCACAGGATTCTTAATTAACGAAACTAAAAATCATAATACTATTTTGATTTAATATATTACAGGACCGCCTTGGTATACACCACGCCTGGTCTGCCATTTGTACCGACTATCGCGATCACCGTTAACATCTATTTGATTTTGAACCTGTCGATTTTAACTCTCGTGCGATTCACTATTTGGATGATTGTGGGTAAGTTTTCCATTAAATACCTTTTAAATGACAATTTATTCAAATTTCATTTATCATATACCATTATCATACCATACTATTCAAAGAAATGACAAAGCAGACCTCTCAAATGTTGCTGATGCGTATAAAATAATAGACATTCGAGCGTAAATTTTAACTTCATCAATAATATTCTAAAAAAGCGTCTAAAATACCCAACAAAATCAACATACAATTTTTTGTAGAAACTTCTTCAACAATTATTTGAAATTTTAAGATTATTTTATCAAATACAACTATACTATTTGCTTTCTTTTAGGTTTGATTATATACTTTAAATATGGCATCAAGAACTCGACTCTGGAAACCAATCCTCCTGTTCCTCGTGTTGAAACACCACCGACCCCAAACCCGCTGGAACGTACAACACTGCCGCCGCCCTCCGCCAATCAGCCACGACCTACTGGAGACCGCAACATTTTCGAAGGAGATGGAAACAATGGACTTTATGGAAATATGGAGTAAGTTTTGATAACATTTTTGAAGCCTCATGTCTTCAATACACGAAAAAGCATTTAATGTCTCGACACTACGAATAAAATATTTTTAGGGCCAAATTTTCTTATCATACGTAAATATCTGAATGGCATAGGAGTGAAATCCCCAAATCTCTGATTTAATACTCAGAATTCTGAACCACAAGACCATGGAGACTTATAATACGATGGATGGTTCTTATCGAATACCTTAGTCGCTTCTTCCAACATCTAGAGGAAATGATGAGCTAGCACTATTTACAATATGCATTTATTTCTAATATTTATTTGTCTTTGTCTTTCACAGATATTCCGACCCCCTTCTTGCCTGGCATGAGTCTGACTACCAACAGACATCGCAAACATCATCTGCCCGTGGACAATGTTCAACACAACAGACTGGCTATAGACAAGTAGAATCACGGTAAGAATTTTATTTCATCTTAAGGCAACATTCTTAAAAATCTCGATTACTACTAAAATAATTTTCTAATTAAATTTGCTTGAAATAATTAAAAAATAATTTCATATCGAATGGAATATTCCTGATATGAATTGAACAATTATATTTTATTATTTTATTTCAGCTACAATACAAGGACTCAGAGCACCACATCGCATACGACAACTCCCCGCCCGCCATGGGCCTATCCTGACGGCACCTACGGCAATTGGGATGATTAAACATATAACCATTGACATGCATTTATTATATATCATTAATACTTACTTTTTTGAGAAAAAAATGAATTACAAAAATGCTGCCGTAAAAATATTACTCTTCTATCTAATTATGGTCACTTTTATCTTAGTTGACAGGTGTCGCTTTGTGGTGCGCACTCCCTTCCATATTTATACTATGGGTTCTTTAAACTTCTTTATTCTAAAATTAAATGGTCTATCCTACTATGTATTTTATGTTCTGTGATTTTTTTTTTCAATATATTCTAGCATCATTATTATTTTTTTAATTATACTTGTATCACAGGCATTATATTTCAATAATTTAAAAAAAAAGTACTAAATGAGATTTTAACATGACTAGGTTACAATCAACTTCCTATCTCCCGGTGTTAATTTTTAAAAACGTAATGTCTTAAGCTATCAAAAAATTCATGCCATTGAAAATAAATTGACACAAAAACTGCACATTTACTATTATTAAATTAATACCAAAAATTTTTTATTGAATCCTTTTTATGCATAAATATATTTTGTTATCTAAAATATTACCTACATATATATATTTTTACATTTTTGATATTATATTATACCTACATATGTATTAAAATACGTATGTCGCTCTTCTATTTACAACTGTTTATTTTATACATTCTAAATTCTAACTAAGCATATCGAATATTAGGAGATTTTGTATAGCATATATACTGTTTTTATCGTTACAATTTATAATTATTATCTATAACTATATAAATAATTTCTCTATAACTTATTTAAAAAATAACTATTGTATTTTTTTTTATTTCTACCTCTATAACTCTAATTTAACTAATAAAATTATAAGTATCGCAGTGTGTGGCCACATTTCGACATTGACGCAGCCTTCGTAAACGACGCTACGCAAATCTCCAATACTGTCCTGAACTAATACTGTATTTTATTTGTCTATAGTCTAAAACCAAGTCACTTCCTCTCCATCTAAATCTGGTTTTTTTCTGCGTCACGGATTTTCTTGCATTTTTCATCTATGCATGTCAGAGATTCGAAAGCAAGTCTGGCCGAGAAAATTATCGAGTTTATTTAAATAGATTACGTTCATAAATTTTCTTAGATTAGTGATATATAATTATATTGCCAAAGAACTCGTAATGCGTGCCGATATAATGTTATTAAATATAACCAGAAGGATGTTTTATTGCGAAGATCATCGTGCTACGATGATTTGCGTAGCATTGTAGACAGCGGGGCTTGCGCCATAAAGGGTATGGTGTGCTACGAATTAACGTAGCGCTACGTACAACTCTCTAGTAGAGTTGATAAAAACTAAACAACAAAATTCACTCGTTGGAAGGTCTTCCGTGTCCAGTTGTGGGTTATTTCTGACGATAGTATGTAGGGTTGTTTAACTTGCCGACTTCTACACAATGGGGCTATTAGTTGTCATAGATTTTTTACAGAAAATTCTATGACAACTAATAGCTCCCACGGGACGTGCAGATGAGAATATAGCGATCTAATCACGCTCCAATTGCCATTACATAATAAATTCATTCTATCTTCAGAAATTAATACCAATGTAGTTTTAAATAGTATCGTAGATTTTCATATTTCTTTGTTTTAGTTTTTTATTATTATAATTAATGCCTAAATATTAGGCATTAATTATAATAATATCCCAATCCCAACAATTATTTAATGTATGTATTTTATTTGTATTACCTATTCTTACTCAATTATGTTATGATATTGTTTTCTATTTGGTTATTTATTAATGTTTTTTGAAAGTTTTCTCTAAATTTAAAATGTTGTTTCTTAATTGTACTAAGTTTATTCTTATTTATTCCATGTGTTAGCACATTCCATTTTAAATTTTACTTATTTATTATGATAATTTAGAACATGTATTATTTAAAATTATAGTTAGTTTGATGTTAATGTAGTATTCTATGTTTAATGTTAAGGTTTCTATATGACATAGGTACTTGAAACATTTGCGCAGTTCAGCGCATGAATTTGATGAATAGCCCGTGCTAGCGGTGCTTGCAAATAAGGCCTATGACCAGGAGAACTACAACTGTTGAGGAGCGCAAATGATTTTAGTAAATAAGTATTTACCACCAACCCTTGTTGCTCGCTTAATTATACAGTATTTAAATGCTGTTGAACTGAAAACATTTAATTCTATTTATTTAAGCACTATATTAATTTAGTCGACAAGGGTATCTACTATATTTATTTTTATTATTTTAACAAATTTACGTAAAAGTAATTTTCATTTATTTTCACTTAGCTATAATATATATACATCAAGCAAGTTCTATAAAATTTAGATAACAAAATTAATATAAAATTCGGTAAGGCCTTAAACTAAAAAAGTTGTTAAAGTTTGTTAAATAACTTGTAATTGTTGGCTTTTCCAATGTGAGGTGTCAATTTGTCTCATATTGTTCGTTTGTAATGACAAATGTGAGATATTGACATCATGGAATGCGATTGTTATGAAGCAGCGAAGCGTATTAATATACATATATTTAAATATCTATTGCCATTAACAATTTAGTCTTTATTTTTTTTAGTTAATACTATTTTTTTATAGGATTCAGCGATGCACTTTGAGATCTTGCTCTTGTTTTCAAGACAAATATAAAATTAACTTAACATTTAAGACGACACGCATAATAGAACTATATTACCCGCGTACTCGTATATACCACGCCGTATTAGACACCGCCGTTGAGATGTGGAGTAGACATCTAATAAGCATCGTATTCGGAACCATAACTGAACAACCGACGCTTGAGATGTGTCTGCTTTTTAATATCACAGCGAGACATTCAAATTTAATCCCGCAAATATGAAAAAAAATACCTGTGGCAATATATTTGGATGTAAAATTTATGAAGGGCGTTATTAAATAGGTTTTAAATCTGATCCAGCATTAATTTATTCAATAGTAATAAGCACAATCAATGTTAGTATTATAATAATATTTCTTCCATACTTACTTAATCCTGTAATGTTGTTTGTATCCATATTTATTTCCCTTTAAAATTATATATATTATTATATATAATATTATATATATTATTTTATCACTTATTCATATTATTTTTTGTGGATCAATTGATAAGTTCTTTTTTTTTAGTAGAGATCTCCATTTATTCGCTTCAAGCTCAATCTGATATTTTTTTTACTTTTCTCTCTAGTAAGTAATTTATCGATTTAACTGTTATTATATGAAATAAGTGTCATAATTAATGGTGTTGTTAAGCGTATTTACCTTTAGATAAGATAATAATAAGTATAGGGCATACTGTGTGCAGCCACGTCAGTCAGCGGGTCAGTAATTATTTCTATATTATCCAAAGAGTTTTTAGTCTCAAAATCTGTTATAAATATCATTGTTTATAAAAAAGCATTTACATTTCTACATTTTGATTCCTGAAACATAATCGGAACGGAAGGCAGTAAGAAGTTTAACTAGGTATAGGCATGAGACAATAAGTCAGTTTGGGGGATTTATATATAATGGTGATTTCATCACTTATTTATTTCGTTACGTGGCTGAATTGGATGTGAATCAGAAAGTGCATATCGATTTCAAATTCACAAATAATTCAGCCACCCACTTCGCTACATGAATCGGCCGGATCGACAGTCAAAATAGCACGACTTCATAGAATATCGTCGTGGCTCCAGCCCTTATCCTGTCTTAGGATGGCAACACTACTGTGACACTATTAGTGTTGCAGGCGTTCAACAACGGCGCTAATGACTTGCTCGATTGATCACCAGATGAGTTGCTAAAGCTTCACTGGAGTAAAGTAGATGGGATATTATCTTAGACATATTACAACTATATCATTCAATATCTACTTACCCACCATCTTCCGGCACACGGTTTGCTCTAAGTTTTAAAATACATTAAAGGTTCGCATTGAAGGTGCAGGGGCATGGAGACTCTAAAGGTCATTATTTAATTTTCAATTATTTTCCCCTTAACCTTGAGTGAAGATCGTGTTTGTGTATTTTAAAAGGATATAAATCTATGATATGAAAACAATTAAATCCATATATTAAAATAACTTACTTAAATGTTGTCTGTCATTCACTATTATAATCCATGTAACTAAGTGTGCGTACGAATTATAATATTATAGGAACTTTCAATTTGGTTTGCATTTCAATTGACGGGATACCTACAATTTTTTCTTTACAACGATTGCATGATCTTGAATTAACACAATACCTACTTTACTACCAAATACTAATGGATGTTAATATATATCATTGCAATGCAAATAATAATTGCATAAAAACATTTCCGCCGGTGAAATCAATAGGCGTATTACGTGTTTTTAAGCAATCAGCAATCATCGATCAGATTGCCGATCGCTTTGACGTCCATATGGAAATTGTTAATATATTTGATCCAATCGCTGGAGATTGTCAGTTTCCGTTGATAAATTACGCAATTGACGCTAGCTTCCAAGCAAAAAGTGACAACAATTATTGGTCAGCGATGTGGTTGCTAGTAATACAGAGACACGTGACAGCCGTGCTGCTGCGACGGTATTTGGTGTCTTCATCACAATTGAAATGCATATTTTAAATAAATATCTATATGTCTATAGCTTTGTCTGATACCAAATAAACGATCAGACCAGCCATATCAATGAATGAAAACGTAATGGCAATATTCAACAATACAAATAACACGGCAATTCGCGTCGTGGCTTTCATGTTCTGATGATAATATGATTTATTACAACCACAAATTTCAATTTGGTTATTGGACTTTCATCTCAATAAAATAATTAGGTAATATAAAGCATATCGTCTGACTAACAACAGTCCACAACTAATTACAATATAATATGATATTGGAAGCCCACACGATATTTAATTAGGTATAATTACGAAAGTAATTTTTATAAATACGTATTAACGTCTTAAAATATATAAAGGTAATTCAGAATCATAAATAATTAACCCGGTCTTCAGCTCTTGGTGATGATGTCAAGCTTTGGTGTGAAGATTTGTTGGCGTTGGAAAAAAACAATATTCACATTTTTGGAAGGAAAATAAACGGGGTAAAACAGAATCCAATGATAAACCTAGCCAATAAACAGTTAAATATTGCCATTGTGTGTCCATTGATTTTTTGAAGCGATTTTTCATAATATACATACATAAACGTGTTGTTTTTTTTTTAATTAAACCTCCATTTCATATAAGTTACATCACTGTTGTGTTGAAAGTTTATTAATTTTATATAATCTTCCTTAATTTGAGATCTCGTTTCAAATTATTTCCTCCAAGGTTTAGTGGCCAATTGTACTAAAATGAGGAATACTTACTGGATACTTAGAATTAAGAAGAATTTTACAACCACAGATGCCACTAAATTGCCATTAACTCTGTTAAGTTACTGCCTATACTTTAACATTTAGTTTTCTACTGTGACCTACTCGCCCTTCCGGAACTCAGCAGCGCCAGTTAGTTGTTAGATCGGCGAAACATGAAAGGAGCATCACCTATATTTTTTTAGGTGTTCTATTTTCAAATATTAGTTATTATTTTAAATTCATCGAAAATGCTAGATTGTTCATCTGTAGATAGGATATAAATAGATTATTGATCTATAGATAGGAAAGAAAGGTATGACAACACGTTTTAAAAGATTCATATGCCTGTGATATTCTTGGCGATGAAAATGGAGCAATAAGCATTATTGATGAAGAAATAATCTACTACCGACTACCTACTATGTTTTTTTTTGTAATACGTTGGGGAAAAAGTCTTTTCGCATATAGTATATGTGTAATAAGACTTCTTTGGCTTTACCATTAGTATCTGGCTGGTTTTGATATTATGAAGAAGTTTCAATTTTAAAGAAGACAATTCCAAATTCCAATTAGGAAAATATATGAATTTCATGTGTTTTTGTTATTGTTAGAATGAGTGAATCTAATGAAGAAATTCGATACATTTTAAAATTTTACTACATATAACCAACACAAACGCAACACAAGCCGCGAAAAAAAATTTGTAATGTTTATGGACCTAATGCACAACAGTTAAGGACCCATAAATATCTTGATGACAGTGGCCTTTATAATCTACCCTGGTCGCCCTGTTATTAAAATTATTTACGACAGATTGGCTTCAAGGTGTTAACGCATCAGCCATATAGTTGACCATGCACCTTCACATTTTCACCTATATCGATCTCACAGAAGTCCTTTGTCAAGATAACATCACAAAACCACTGCCAAAATTACTTGTCGCAACTTTACATATAAAATGCGAAGAAACTTTTTCCTAACCATAATATAATCAGGCCATTAGTCTATTAGTAATTGTGAGCCAGTAACGTTAGAATTATTAAAGGTCATATTCATATTACCAGCTAAATTAAATCTTTAGACTATTTTTATCAAAAACCAAAATGATGGACCAAAGCACTGAGAATATGTACGCTGCTTCGTTCCGGAAACATGATTATGTGATAATATTATAAATTAATTGAATTGATCTACTATTATAACGGTTTAATAAATCAATTGTGTGTTTTATTTATTTTTTAAACATTTCCCTCATAAATATTACTATCAGTAAACTTGCGAACATGCAGTTATATTCTCAAACTATAGCTGTACCTATCTTTATCATATTGTATTCATTACAAATGCCTGCGAAAAACTAAACTATGTCTTTCTTTAGTAGGTGGGAACTAGGAGCAGAAGATGTCGTATTTGATTTGGTCAAAATCAGGTTGATATCAGGACTTGTAGGCCTAATTGAGGCAAATAAAATTGGCCATATTACACAACTCCACCAGATTTTTCAAATCTGGAAGAAAAAATCGATCAACTTCAAATAGAATTTACTAGAATATGATGATCTGAAATTACTTTTCAACTTCGCTTTATTATCTAGTTATTATTGAAACATGAACTATCGTGGGCAACTTATTCCGGAGCTATTTTCTGAGCGTACACAACGTGTAAAGATAGGTGATCACCTTAGTGATGATCTCGTAATAGAATATGGCGTCCCATAGGGTAGTATTCTGGGTCCTACGCTATTTCACATATATATAAATAACATGTGCGAACTAAATTTTAAGCAAGGTAAATTATTTACCTATGCGGATGACACTGCTCGTGTTTACGGGGCGTTCATGGAGTGAGGTTTTTCATATTGCCCAAATCGGTCTTGATAGGATTACTAACTGGCTAACTCTTAACTACCTGTGTTTGAATGTGGATAAAACTAATTACATGACGTGGATAGAACTAAATAAAAGTCTCGGTGGCGCAGTGTTCGAGCACACGGCTTCTGATCCAGAGGTCCGGGTTCAATTCCAGACACTGGCTCACACCAATGACTTTTCGAAATTATATTCGGATGTTAGGTGTGATAAATATCGATGACTGAAAAACTTTGTGCCCGGTATGGCAATAGGTTCGCCACCTATTCCATTTGGGACGTAAACATAACGGCGAGACGAGCCTTAACAGCCGCTGCCTACACCTTCGGGTAACAAAAGGCGTGAAGTTATGTTATGTTATATGACTTTTAGCATAAGAACCCCAATTGACCTAAAACAAATAATTAATAGTATAAGCATCCAACAAATATATCATTTCCTTGCAAATGTCTAAACATAGAGAAGGTTAGTACTATAAAATACGTGGGTGTTTCGCTGGATGAGAGATTTAACTTTTCTTCTCACATTAATTTGGTCGTTGGGCGAATTCATAAGCTGTTCTACGTTTTTAAACATCTCAGGCGGATTGCGAAACCATGCATTCTAAAAATGGTATACTTGAGTCTCTGTCAATCACTCATAGGATACTGTATAATGTCTTGGGGTGGTGCACCTAAAAGTAATCTCTTACAGCTCGAGCGCGCGCAAACAGCTGTATTGAAAGTGGCAACTCACAAACCTTTTCGTTACCCTACAAAAGAACTGTATGAGTACTGTGAGGTGCTAACTGTGCGCCAATTGTTTATCCTAGATATGGTACTAAAACAACATACTACCAAGTCAAAATTCAGGCAATCTTTACTAACGTCTCACCAAACACCTGCTCGTAGATATAAACTTCCGCCTATTATACCCCGGAGAACAACGTTTGGCCAGAGATTCTTTTATTATCTAGGAAACACACACACACACACACACACACGCACGCACGCACACACGCACGCACGCACGCACGCACGCACGTACGCACGCACGCACGCACGCACGCACGCACGCACGCATGCACGCACAATTTTAGATGGTATTTGTTCAAAAGCTATTTTCATTGATACAGAAAGCACCCACTTTTTGGAAATAAAAATTAAAAAGTTGATGTTAAAAATATGATTTTTACTATTGGTAACACACAGATACACATCAGATATTAGCTTTTGAACAAATACCATCTTTTTGTTCATCACTCGTGAAAATGATCTCTGTAAAGAGTTCGAAACGTCGAGAAATAAAAAAATTAGTAATGAATAAACGCGATATAATCCTAAAAGTTGTTTTAATGTCATGAGCGTAATTCGCGAAAGTCTTAGAGATAAATATTTTATCAACGGCCCAGCACAGCAAGACGCAAAATAACTCTTGAAAATTAAAATGAATATTTATTTCTAAGACAAAATATTCGCTCAAGAAAACAAAATATTCAGCATACTATTGGTATCTACAGGTGTGAGAAGTTTTTGTTGACTAAATAAAATGTAGTCTTAATGCAATAAGGTAGTCGTTTTTATTGTTTTCATTTTCTTATTTGGTATGATTTTTTTTATCCAAAATTAATCTACTGATATTTAATGCTTGAACATGACTCGACACGCTGCCGAGTGTCTAGATTAATTCGGTTAACAAAATCAATCGGTTTACAAAAGCATCAGGGAACTTCTAAAAAAAACGGACAGCGTTTAGATATTCAGCCAGGATATCAAACAGGTTATTATTAAAAATTATTAAATCACATAGTATTATGCAAAAGCATAATAATTTCTTTTCGGAAGGGGGGTTAAGTTAGTTGTCTAAAACCGTTATGCAAAATAAATCATTTATACAACACACTTACAGTTATTTAATGCCTCTTATCGTCTTATACACATTTTGAAATTACATATTTTTTTAAATAACATTTTGAATATATATATATATATATATATTATGTTTTTATCATTATAAAAATACTGCTAATATATCACGCGAAATTTTTCTTTTATTATTTTTCTACATGTTATTTTCCAGATATTACAAACATTTATTTATCTATATCTACTTCTATATGTAAACATTATATAAGCCACCAGTTCAAAGGTACTTTAAAAAGGATATGGAAGAAAGGTGTCATGTTGTTACTTTTTCTTGGATATTTTGTAAATAATAATATAATAAGAAATTCGTTTATAATACTATGCAACAGTATGTGAGCAGATATTATTTATTAAGAGAAAAATATGTCAATATCTAATATCATTGGTTTATCATTGTAGCGTTATATATAAATCACAATATCATAAAAAAAATGTTAATAATTAAATATCTAACTCCCTACCGTTAATTTCATAAATCTAAAACTATTTGGGCCTTGGAAAAAGAAAATAAAACAACTAACAAATGTAATAATAAATCATTAATATCTTGGTATCGCCATAAATTAACCTATATTAAAGAGTTTTTTTTTTTTCATTATTATTCTCATAATTATATAATCCAAACACCTCAATATACACTCAAGAAAATCTCAGATATAAATTACAAAAAAAAAAAAACAACATAATCATAATATACAATTGTAGAGTAATCAAGAAAGAAAGAGGTATAACAATAAAAACATAATTGGCTATTTACGAATTGTTCCATAGACTCTTGTTCTATTAAACAACAAAGGAAGCGTTCACATATTAACCTAGTACTATACGCATTTTTTTTTTAGTTAGCGCAATATTTTATTAGTTGTAGTTGGAAATATATGTATTTGAACCCAAGACCTTGGGCCAATTTGTAGAGCCGCTAACACGGATTCAAATACATTTTAATGTGATGATTAATTTTGCACACGAATATTGTTCATATTTGTCGTATATATGTCTAAAGAAGACTTAAGTACTTAATTATTATATTTTTCGTTTATTAACGGCATGTAACTTAATGTTTTTACAAGTGGGACTGTACATAACATAACATAACTTCACGCCTTTTTCTATCCGATGGTGTAGACAGCGGCTGCTAAGCCTCGTCTCGCCGTTATGTTTACATCCCAAATAGAATAGGTGGCGAACCTATTGCCATTACATCGAGCTCAAAGTGGTCAGTTATCGATATTTATCACACATAACTGTCGAAAATAATTACGAGCAATCGTTGGTGTGAGCCCTGAATCGTACCCACGACTTCGGAATCAGTGGCGGGGAGCTCGACCACTGGACCACCGATACTGTTATATAAAACTGATAAGTTTGCTTGATTTAACGAATTTATTTGTGAAGCTAATGATACCAATTAAATATATATAATCACGCAACGATAAATAGGTGCGGAACATAGATCTTTTAATGGTTCAGGTAGACAAAATGGGTGGCGGTCAAAGGCAGATATGGCGCGCTATAAAAAGAAAATGTTAGATTTGATCATTTCTTCTTTATTTATAGAATCATGTCCATAACAAAATAATGTAATTATTTATGAGATATTAATTTAAATGTTATTATATTTTGAACAGATACTACAAATAACGAAGTTTTAAGTAGCGGCTTCTGTCTCCTGTCACCGATTGATATATTAAGTCCCACAAAATATGGGGCTCGACCCCTATTTCGTATATTTGGAAACATCCTGTACATCAGATTCATATACAGTGAGTTGTTTTCGAAGCAGAAGTACCATGTGCTGTCACTAGAGTACCCAAACACAGTACATGTGATATTAAATAATATAATATGTTGACTGAAGTTTGATTTCTTAATGACTTCTTGCCGTGTGAATATTATAGAAATGCAGACTTAAACAATAAGCGAGTAAGAACTAACAGTCAGTGACAAAATCAAAGATTCACTGACTTTTCTATATATATATATATATATATATATATATATATATTTATATACCCGTAACAAATAATCAGCTCTATAAGTATCGAAATAAAGTTTAAAATCTCATGTTCTAATGTTTCTCAAAATTTATATAATAAATTATAGTAATTCCCTTCACGATAAATATCCTGATCCTCATTTCGTCACTGTACGAGCTGAGATTCAACCAAAACGGATATATTCACCGAGTAATATTCACAATGATTTTATATTATATTGTGTTTATAAACAAAATTTCTTATATATTATTTTAGTACCACTAAAACACGGTGGGGGAGACAGGATGGAAAAGGACAGGGAGGTGAATTATTGGCTTCTCAGTGATAAACATAGGGGGTAATAATACAACCAAATCACCGTGTGTGTAGCTATTACGCAAACTTATACCGTTTGCGGTCTGAAAACTAAATAAATAGTCGCTATAAATCTACACATTTGTGATATAAACGTTACAAAAATCCATTTAAAAAAAAATGTTGCCTATACAAAAAAAAAATTGACTAAATTCAATGATGACTTATTTAAATATTTGTTTTTGTGTAAAAATATTATGCTGTGAATCCCTTCCGTATGCGGAAACGTTCCTCCACTATTGCTAAATAATCTCAAAAACTACTGCAAGCAGAATAGGAGGTGAACACTTTTAATAAATAGAAAAAAAAAACACTTGCGTCCTTCATATATTGAATATATTATATCCGAAGTTGGAATCGAACCCCCCAATATACGCACAGAAGAAAGTGGAATTATACAGAAGGGACTCGTAAAAGGAACTTATACGTAAAGTTGTGATGTAATAGACATCCCATCCTAAGGAGATAATATATTTATTTGTTTTATCGTAATGGCCAAAATCGTTTAACATATTTGGATAATAATTTGAAATTATTATAGTATACAATAGTGAAAAACAAAGAATCCATAACATAGTTACGGCTAAAGACTGTTTTGTCTTTGTCTCCTTTAAGCCATTACTAGACGATTAAAAATAATAAAATATGACGCTTGTAATAATGCGTGCAAATTCTTTTTCACGAACTAATCAATCAATTTGGGTTTTTCCCAACAAATACAACATGAATATGTTCAAGGAAAGAGTGATACAGCAGAGAATCTCCTTCATAAATTCGTCCTGTTAATATCCGAAAATGTGGACAGCACGCCCCGAACAAAATAACCTATTGCGGTACGTCGTGTACGCAAATGTTGACGGTCATCGATAGTTATCACACATATTTTACGAAAAAGCATTGATGTACGGAATGGGTGTGTCCGGGTGTACACGGAATTGAATCCGAGACTGTGGGGTGCCATGCCATATTTGAAGAAGCCTACAGTTTATTTCAATAAAAGTGCGAGTAAATAATTCATTTGATAAACAACTAGTGGTCTTTTCTTCCGAGTTTTCGAGCAGCTTTTTGTTTTTTTTTTTCTAATGGCGATAAATATTTAAATATTTTAAACAAAATAAAGTTTTTTTTAGATTCTGAAGCAAAATCACAAACAAATTGCGAAAATTGTGTGTCCGTCAAAAAACGCTATTACGTGAACAATACAACACTTTTCTGTTTCTTGATATGAATTAATCGTTATACACTATAATCAATGTTACACCGTCTCCAGGCTTCATTACACACCGATAGCGAATGAAATCAAATTCCGATATGCATATTTTCAACCTGTAAGGTACCAAAAAAAAAAAACTATTATCAACTGTCATCTTTGACAGCGATCGTTTGACAACTAACTGACATTGACATTTCTGGGACGTAAACGTTGTACGTAGACTATTAATTAAAAAATACACATTCACATCTATAACTATGTTATATGTGTTAAAACATTGTATATATATGGACTTAACACTACATCGACATACGAAAATTCAATATTAATATATAAATAACAAATATTATCGTTTGGTTGAATCTTTCCTATTACGATTATTCATTACCGTTGTAGGTCGCATATATACTTCATACTATTCCGTTACATCAACAACAGGTTCGGTTTGAGTCACAGTCTCCTCGCAAATAGTATCAGGGATGATTTTCTCCTCTCTCTCATTAATGGAGGAGTGCTCTTTGCGGAGACTGGTGCCGCCGACTCCGCATTCACCAGTCGGTCGTAGGACGAGATACATCAAGAGATCGGACAGTGATATTATACCAATAACCTTGTCCTCCTCGTCCACCACGACCAAACGATGGACCTGAAAAGTTCAATGTATTTTATTAGAAAACATTTACACGTAATGTAATGTATTCAAGTCAACGAAGCAAGTCAGGCGTGTGAGAATCGAGCCTTATGGCGATCTGTTCTCTCTGCCTACCCCGCAAGGGATTTGGCGTGAAGTTATGTATGTATCTTATGTATGTAATGTATTCAACTTGCAGGGAAAGCTTTAAACATTTTTTGTATGGGATAAGATTTATACGGCAAACTATCAAGCTGATCACCTGATGATGAGCGACTAGCGCCACCCATGGACGTTTCCATCAATGATAGTGTGACAGCTGAATAGCCTCTAAGATATGCAAATGGAAATGGGATAGGTAATAGAGAAAGGGAGATGTTGGGCCGTGGGATACCTCTGTCAGCGACCGAAATTCGTTATGAGCCACTTTACTTTGATATTGTAAGAGGTCCGTGATATTTCCACTCGGCCCATTCATGAACCAATCATCATCATCATCAGCCTTTTGAGGTCCACTGCTGGACGTAAGCCCCCCCCCCCCCCCCCCCCCCATAGAGCGCCACAACTGCCGGTCCTGTGCAACCTGCATCCATTGGCCTCCCGCGGATTTCACCAGGTCGTCGGTCCACCAGCGGTGGGGGGACGGCCTACTCCGCGTTGACCAGTACGTGGTCGCCACTCGAGAACCTTTCTACCCCAGCGGTAATCGGTTCGTCGAGTGATGTGGCCAGCCTATCTCCACTTCAACGTGCTAACCTTACGGGCTATGTCGGTCAGGCTAGATCTCTTGCGTATCTCCGTATTGCGGATTTTATCACGCAGAGAGATTCCAAGCATAGCCCGTTCCATAGCACGCAGAGCCACCTTGAGCTTCGTCATGAGGCCAACATAAATCATACGGCTCTATAAATATTACTACTAATCTACTAATGTTATAAAGGGATTATTTACTTCGACTTCACTAGCAAACTATTTATCACACGGGAATACATCAACGTGATCGAGTAACAAAAATCCTTAAATCTCTTTGACTTTAATGTTACCTTAACAAAACTTAAGTTTGACTTTATTAGTAAAAGACTCTTCAGTTCAGTCACCTAAATCAGGTGAAAATCTCGGAATTCGACATACCCAGCTGTAAGTCTGTAAATAAACAGTCTGTTATTGATACCCTAAAAGCTGTCTCAAAATTTACATATGGTAGAGTATACGCAACTGTTAAAATTTTAGGTCGTAGTCTATTTCTATTTATTTTTTGCTATTTCTATTTATTATCAATATTTTAAAATACAAAATTCTTAATAAGTTTTGTTTAAATTTGTTTTAAATACGATGAACCGATTTCGAGATAAAGGGCGAAAAGCGCGCGGTCACAGCATTACTTCAGGTCAACAGGTGCCTCTGGTCAAATATTTATTTTATTATATTTTATCATTTTCTGCATGCATTAAATCTACATCTATTCAAATAATTAGGGGAAAAACTTGGAAAAATTTGGAACCCCAGGTATGGGGTTGGGCAATGCCAAACGATTTTTTAGAAGATTTGCTAAATACAATTTTCTACAACCTCTCACCAGTCGGAACGTCCATTTTGGACCCACGCATGGTAGGTACTTATATGTTGGTATGTCCATGATGGACACATAAGCACTTGAAAACACTTGAGATAAATAAACACTTGGCTCGGGTTGTTATCGATTTTATGTTCGGTGGAGTTCGGTTACATCGATTAAGAATATAATAAGCTCCCGTCCAGCATATACTATAAACAACTCTATGGTACAAATTAAAATGTAATCGGCGTTTGAAAAGAGGCCCGTTTCGGGGCGTATTTAGGGGTCAATTTCAAAACAGTGCAGTGTATTCTAGTTTATTGTAACATATGATAGTTATTTTTTATGAGAAAGTAGATATAATCATGTACAAATCAATATAATTCATTAGTAAGCGGTTTTTGTAGTCTATTTGTAAGAAAATTTTAAAGTTGAAGCAGTACGAAATCAGGTAAGTCGTAATATTTTCTCATTTATCTACTAAACTACTATTTTTATTTAATAAAAACCTGAATAAATAAGTACGGCAATATGTGTTTAACATAAATCTAACTGAAATTTTTCGCACATAGAATTAAAATTTTGTAAAAAATGCAAATGTTGCAAAAAAAATTATGCGTTTTTTGGAATTGACCCTGCCTGTTGGGGCGTCCACTTTGGACGCGACAGAGAACTAGTTTACGCGAAACGTCAAAAATTTGACGACCGACACACGAGTGGACAACTGCAAGAGTGGTTGTGGTTTGTGGTGCGGATGCTGGAAAGTGAACTTGCAATGTTCTTCAGCTTGTGGTCAATGTAATATGCAAGCATGTCTCAATTGCTCTACCATATCACAGCGACATTAATGAAGATGAAACCTATAATCCCGAAATCATGGAAGACGGTAATGAAGACCAGTTTAAAATTTACCAACAGCCGCAAGACGACGAAGCACAGAAAAAAGATGATTTTGTACCATTTATTATTATTTTTATTCATTTATGCCCGAATACTGAACCGCCACTCAAATATATAAGCGCTACTTAAGCGTTTAAGTAGCTGTCACATTAGACAAAATACGTGAAATCTGTGCAATAAGTAGCACTTTATTGATTGTCAGATTTGAGTTGCGTTTCAGTATTCGGACGTCTGTCTCGGTGGTCCAGTGGTCGAGCACACGGCTTCTGATCCAGAGGTCGCGGGTTCGAATCCTGACACTGACTGACCAATGATTGTTCGAAATTGTTTTCGTAAGTTATGTGTGATAAATATCGAAGACTAAAACCTTTGTGCTTAACGGCTTAACAGCCGCTGCTTCCACCTGCGGGTAACAAAGGCGTGAAGTTATGTTATGTTATTCATATTTTTTACTTTTAATAAAAAGATTAATTCGTAATTTGTTTTTTTTTTTCATCGTGTAAGAAGTTAGTAATATTAATAAGATTCAAATTCAAATATAATTCCTATATTTTCATTAACATTGACAATCATTGCACATGCATGGTGCGTTTTCGACCGGAGGTATCACTTGACCTGAATTGATGCTGTGACCGCGCGCGTTCTGCCGGGTTATCTCGAAAACGGTTCACCAAATAAAAAAATGTGTATTTTTCAATATTGACAATGAATACAAATAGCAAAAAACCTATAGGAAATGAAATATTTACAAAATTTAATAGTTGTGTACACACTACCATATGTAGGTTTTGAGACAACTTTTAAGGTCTCACAATACACGTATTTACAGACTTACAGCTGGGTATTTCGAATTCCGAGGTGAACTCACTGTAATAACTGGACTATTCAGATAAACAAAATTTGGACTAGTTGGAGTAGTTAGATATAAAATTAATTTACAGTGTCCAGCGGTCGAGCACACGGATTCTGATCCAGAGGTCCGGGTTCGAATCCTGACACTGGCTCACACCAGTGACTTTCCGAAATTGTTTTCGGAAGTTAAGTGTGATAAATATCGATGACTGAAAACTTTGTGCCCGGTATGGCAATAGGTTCGCCACACCACGTTCCATTTGGGACGTAAACATAACGGCGAGACGAGGCTTAACAGCCGCTGCCTACACCTTCGAGTAATAAAGGCGTGAAGTTATGTTAAGTTATGTTAGATATAAAAAATGGACTTTATTTAGATAAAAAAAACCATAACGAAACCGAAATAATCCCTACTAATTGCTGGGATTCCCCTTTCTGTATTTTAGAGATTGGTCTTGATGTCTGTTTAAAAATCCTTGTAAGAAAATTCCAAGGGCAGCTGTGGGAAACAACTAGTACACGATATAATAACAACAGTGGTAGAGCCAAGCAGTTCGCTGCATGAATGGGCCGGCTCGACCGGTGAAATACCACGACCTCTCAGAAGATCAACGTAAAGTGGCCTCAAAGGTCGGCAACGCAACGTAGCACTGTAGGTGTCCATGGGCGGCGCAGGTTGCTTATCATCAGGTGATACGCTTGCTCGTTTGCCCTCCTATCCCATAAAAAGAAATGCTAACTCACCTCGGCTCTCACGATTCTCTCCATCACGTCGTACAGTGTTTCGTCGAGGGTACACTTCTGGACACCCTCGAACCACTCGTTCCGGTGTTCATTGGCGGTCTTCAATGTCACATCTAAATCATTGTAAGTCTTCTCTGCGGCCAAATTCTGGAATAAAAAGGTTTTACTTAAAATATACTGCTTTTTAGGGAACTAACGTCGAGTCTATTTCAGATACTGTTCGGTATCGCGACTTTTCTACTAGTTTACATAAGACAGTAGTTCAAAAAGGGCAGCCGCATCCGTAATTACTAAAAAAATCAGTCGTAAGCATACCTTCATACCATACAAATGTGATTTTTGTTGGGTAAAAAATGTTGTATAGTATAAAAACTTGTGTGTAAATATTAGCAAATTGAAGAAACCTGAATTATGGAAGTGAGAGTCGGGTATGGCAGAATAGGCTGGAAAGCATAATAAACGGAGTCTAAATTAGGGCACTGCGCTAATATGCGAGGTGACGTTCGCCGAGCGCGTCGCAAACAAGGCTGTAAGGAAAGGAAGTCGGATTGAAAGAGAGTGTCGGTCTTAAAGTAGGGCACGCGCCAATGGTTCGGACTAGGCTAGTCGACTGAGCAGATATGCAGTGTAAAAGCTGGGCAGTGCAAAATGTTGTAGAATCGAGACAGATCCTTGAATAAAATTTAAAATAAAAAAAGATAAGATACTTACAATAACATCAAATTTGGCGTATATGTCTTTGAGGCATCCGTTCTCGTCTATAAGCGGCAGAGCGGACACACGTCTGTTGACAAACTTCCTGAGGGCGTCGATAATAGATGTCTCCTCGGTAGCAGTTTCGATGTCGCTTAACGTGCCGATACGTAGATCGCGCAATTTTGACTGCAAGTACGCCGGTTTAGGTAACTCGTTGATCTGTAAAGAGGACATGAGCAAGATTATATATTTATTTGTAATATCATTATACATAGAATAAAACAAAGTCACTTTCCGCTGTCTCTCCCCTTATATGCGCATATCTTTAAAATTACGCAACGGATTTTGATGCGGTTTTTTTAATAGTTAGAGGGTGTTAACGGGGTGGTTTTGATCTATAATTCATGTATAGTGTAGTAAAAAAAGTGATAATTTTCAAGATTTAGAAGTTTAATCGCAAACGCTGCCTGAACCCTAAGTGATAAATCAAAACAACGTACTACATTATTATACTCCTTTAACAGGTCTACAAAAAAGTCCGCGAGGGCATATGTCTATCTCTTAGGGATAACCCACAATGACCATTTTTATTATTTTACTTTTTACGAGAAATAATGGCCTATTTACGAAACCATTTTAAACATTACAGCATTAATTTTCATCCAATTAAGTGTCATAAATAGATTGTGCATGTAATATTGATGATCCTAGCTCTTTACAGTATGCAATTTAAACGAATATTTTCGAAGATATTGCAGTATTAACATAGCGGGACAGCAGTTATTACTTTTGATGCGGAACAAAGTTCGCCGGGTCAGCTAGTATTTTATAAAGATATATCGAAACTACTAAAATTAAAACAAAATGGCTTTATATATATATAAACAAAAAAAAAATATGTGAGCTGTCACGGGACACATAACAGATGTGAAACATGGAAATTATTTTGTACAAATAATAATAAGCACAAAATACGGACAATATTAATATTTTTCTCCAGAAAATGATGACCATTTGTTTGACTTAGTACAATACAAATAACACGCTATTAGCTATAGCCTATAGGCTACGTGTAGTAATAGGTTGGGGAAAAATTATTTTCGTATTTTTGTATGAAAAGTCAAGACATTTTTTTCAAAGTTTATTTACATTTATTTACAATATATATGTACCGTTTTGTTGAATAGCTTTCTGCCATTTTGTGGGCAGAGACATTATCCCGTTACTGTAGAAACTTTGGGACTTCTGATCAAAAAAACGGGACAAATAGTTTTGGCAGTCCTCTCTTGAGGTCAACCTTACAGAACCTAAAGAATTCTGAAGAGACCGAAACAGGTGAAAATCTGAAGGCGCAAGGTCAGGGCTATATGGTGGATGCACTAGGACCTCCCAGTCGAACTCTCTTAATTTTTGCTGAGTGGCTAAAGATGTGTGTGGTCTAGCGTTATCGTGATGAAAGACCACATCCTTCCTGTTGATCAATTCCGGCCGTTTTCTCTCGACTGCTTCCTTTAATCTCATCAGTTGCTGGCAGTAAAGATCAGAATCGATGGTTTTGCCGGACGGTAAAAGCTCATAATGAACAATGCCCTTCCAATCCCACCATACACACAGCATCACCTTATTTCGTGTTAGGCCAGGTTTGGCCACAGTCTGTGAAGCCTGGCCAACTTTCGACCACGACCTTTTTCGCACGTTCTTGTCGTACGTGATCCACTTTTCATCGCCAGTTATCAATCTCTTCAAAAACGGCTCGGTTTCATTACGTCTCAATAATGAATCGCAAATGAGTACACGGTTCATTAAGTTTCTTTGAGTGAGCTCGTGTGGCACCCAAATATCGAGCTTTTTTGTATAACCAGCTTTCTTCAAATGGGTCAAAACTGTTTTGTGGTCAATTCCCAGTTCTTCAGCTACATCGTAACTACTAATATGCCGATCTTGCTCCACTCTTTCAAAAATGGCGTCCATTTTATTCGTAACAGGGCGACCAGAGCGAGGTGCATCTTTAACATCAAAATTTCCGGACTGAAAACGTTTGAACCAAATTTGTGCTACTCTTACTGACACTGCATCAGGTCCATAAACATCACAAATTTTTTTCACTGCTTGAGTTGCATTTTTGCCTTTTTTATAATAAAATTTTAAAATGTATCGAATTTCTTCATTAGATTCACTCATTTTTACGGAGAGAAAAACAAATGAAAAATAGCGGGAAACAACTTTTTTTTTATTTTTTTCTTTTCTTTATAATGTAACCTTTTTAATGTTACCAAAACCAGCCAGACACAAATAGTACAGTCAAAGAAATGTTATAATAAGTTTATACCTACGTTATGCGAAAAGACTTTTTCATCATTCCGAGGCCGAAAGTTTGAATTTCTTCTTTTGTTTGCGGGAAGAAAGATGCATATTTCAGACTGCTCACAATTAGTGACAGTTTAAAATTTAGTCTATTTTTGTTTTAATTTTCTTCCCGTTATCTATTTGAAATAACTTATTACCATGGTAACCGTGCAGTTGTTATTTCAAGCCCATATTATTATACGCGCGGCAATAACATCATTTAATAATAATAAAATAAAATAATATTTATCTAAGAGTCAAATTTTCTGATTCTGATAAAAATTACATCAAAAATATACATAGAAAAAAACTTGTGTATAAAAAATAAGTGAATACAGCTGTGTAAAAAAAAACCCGACAATGAATTCATCGGATTATTCAAGTGACGACTCTGAAGATGAAGAAGTGCGACGAAACATTGCTGCGGAAGCTGCGGAAATAACTCAAAATTTAGCACCCTCCAAATCGGTACAGCGATATAAAAATTGTTACAATCAATTTATTGCTTGGAAGAAATTGCATCGTATTAATAAAATTGATGAAGACCTTTTATTAGTGTACTTCAAAGATTTATTTGAAAAGTTGGCACCCCCAACAATTTGGAGTCGTTGGTCAATGCTGAGAACAATTTTTTTTTTTCGTTTCAACATTCGTTTCAACATTTCAACCCCCCACCGGGGCTTCGCCCCGGACGCCATCGGGGCTTCGCCCCGAACCCCCTCAATGAATAATTTGAACTACATTCGTTTTTCTTATATACAATGTCATTAAACTTTCGGTCCTGGTATGATGAAAAATAGTATACGCGCCACGGGAAGATAGCAGGACTTTTCGACCCACGCTTTTGTCACCCTCGCCTTCGGCTCGGGTGACAATATCGCGCGGGTTGAAATGTCCTACTTTCCTCCCTTGGCACGTAATGTACTATTTCCCCGACCTATTATATATATTCTGTCATATAGTGGTCATTTCGGGCGGCGGGTCGCCAGTCGCCACGGCCTATATCACCACACCGACATTCAGTGTACCCTCGCTGATACTGATGTTTCACATCAACAAGAAAACAAGGTCGCAATCGCCACAAGTGGCCCGATATAATAATATAAGTAATTAATAGATAAGATATAATAATAAGCTAATGTGCCAAATACTCTTCTCAACCATGTATCATCGCTACTAACGTTGACTTGTGCATAAAAAGGTGCAGCAGCCCGAATACTTCGGGCTTCGGAATCTGACTATTTTTTCTGATTTATTAAGTACTAGTTGACCGGGCGAACTTTGTTCCGCATCAAAAGTAATATCATCAGTAATATCACAAGGTTCAATTCGTGCTATTTATCGGCTTGAACTGCTATCCCGCTATGATAATAGTGCAATAGTGTCGAAAATATTCGTTTAAATTGCATACTGTAAAGGGCCCGGATCAACTATATTACATGCACAATCTATATAAAACACTTAATTGGATAAAAAATATATATAAAAAATATAATAAAAAATCGCTTCGTAAATAAGCCATTATTTCTCGTAAAAAGTAAATAAAATAAAAATGGTCAATGTGGGTTATCCCTAAGAGATAGACATATTTGACACGGACTTTTTTGTAGACCTTCTGAAGGTGCTTAATAATGTAGAACATTGTTTTAATCTATCACTTAGGGCTCACCCAGCGTTTGCAATGAAAATGCTAAATCTCGAAAATTATTATTTTTTCTTTACAACATCATATATGAATTATCGATCAAAACCACCTCGTTGACTAAAAACTGCATCAAAATCCGTTGCGTAGATTTAATGATATAAACATATAAGGGGACAGCGGAAAGTGACTTTGTTTTATACTATGTAATGATTTTCTAAGATAGGATTCGGGGATGCATTTGTAATAAAGTGTAATTGTATTTATAGTAAGACACACATTCGAAATATCTGAGGTCATCGGAAAACTTGAGACTGGCTGTCCCAAAGCATTCCACGCATTTCTATGGTTTGTCATTTTCCGTTCAAGCCGTGTTGCTGTGGAATGTACTACCAGACAAAATAAGGAAAGCCCAGTCTGTAACCACCTTCAAATCACAGCTTACGCAGCACTATTTATCATTGCAATAATCTCTTTGATCTAACTAATCTATTATTGGTATATATATATGTAAACTGTATGTGTATGTTATATATATTTAATAGTGCAGTATATATCTTCTAATATATAAAATTCTCGAGTCTAGATGTGCGTAATTGAACTCCTCCGAAACGGCTTGACCGATTCTCATGAAATTTTATGTACGTGTCGGGTAGGTCTGAGAATAGGACAACATCTATTTTTCATCCCCCTAAATCACAAGGGTAGCCCACCCCTCAATTTTTTTTTTAATTTTTCGACATATTTCTGTTTCTTATTTTTTTTATAAAACGGGATACAAAAATACATGCAACCCTAAATTTTCAACCCCCTACGATCAACCCCTATTTTTTAAATTTTATTTTTCGGCAAGACAACGTTTGCCGGGTCAGCTAGTATTTTTATATAAGTATGTATTTTGTTGCATATAATATATCTGTGTTATGTATATATGTAAATGTTATAGGTATGTATTTTTATTAATGTATTTGATATTACATCTGCTATTATAATACTATATATTCAATAAAAAAATTAAATGTTTTGATTTACCCGTCTTCCTAGCATTTCTGTCCTTCCAAAGGTTGCCTGGAAGAGATTGCTCTTAGCGATAAGGCCGCCTTTTGTACTTTTAGTTATAAGATCTGTTTATTATGTATTCTATATATGTATGTATTAAGTGCAAATAAAGTGTTATTAATCAATCAACCAATTGTATTTAGCAGCAAGTTTCCGATGGTTAATATTAATTATTTGATTTAGTCTCTGAATATAATCAGTTTGGGTTGCTATTTGTTGTTAAATTGTTTCGGGCTACCGGTTACATTTAGGTAGGACACTGGTCATATGATACATTGGGATTTTTTATTATGTGTTCTGTATTATTTTTAGTATTTATAACTTGATCTTGTATTGCTATTAGAAAACCTCAAATTTCATTAAAAAGATAGCCACTAGTGACCCATTTATGGAAGTTTGTGAGTTATGTGTGCTTGTTCTAGGTCACAAGTGTGGCGTCCTTGTAATGTTTTACTCTTCGATTGGTCTAGTTTTATTTTTATTCATGTTTTGCTATTTCGTTTACAATTTGTGAGTGAATGGATAAGTGATTCTGATAAATTAGGTGGAGTAAATTTTAAATCATTGGTAACAATAGCACAGTGTATATAACACGGTAAGGTTTTGTTTAAAAAATGCCTTTGGCAATTTAGTTTTTTTTTTCTGATAGAGCCAGTATGTCTATTAGTCCCCTTACTCCATTTTTTAATTCTCAACAATCTCTCTATTGCTGTTTTGGGATGTATGTACTTGTGTCTCATAAGTGGACTACGGGAAATCGGTTTTGGTCCATTTTACAATTCCAAATGAGTAAGTGAGCATGGGGATGGCTTATATATAAATTGTTTTTATTTTTCTCGTGTTAATTGCGTTTTACATATTGTAATTCTATTTCTATATTATCTATTCTATATTATTATTCTATAGTATTTAATTCTATATTATCTATTTCTATATTATTCGGCAAGAGCTTTTTTACACTGAAACAAGTTGTTTTGATTGTTGATACTTAGGTTAAGTATTTATATAACTCATCTGAAGTCATAGCAGATATAACTTCTTCTTCCTTGAATATGTGGTTTCCTTCTTCTTTATCTTTCTTTACCCAAACAACATAATAATACATTTGCTATAAGTATGTATTGTTTCAATTAATTGTTTCATATATTTTACAGAATCTATATAGATTTTTATATCATCCATGTACATAAGATGAGTTAGCGCTAGGCATTGCAAACCGGTGCCCTATTTGGCACACACCGTGCCCGGCCATTCTTCACCGGGCCCGGTGACCGGGCCCCGTGCTATATTATTCTTGCAAATCCTACCTAATGTAACAAAATTTTACGTTAAATATTGATAATCAACATTTAGTTTAGTTGTTTACAGTTACAGTGTTTACAGTAGTATTAAATCGTACTAGTCTTGATAACCAAATTCTAATGGTTTATTTTAACTAAATTTAATTATATCCCCGATTTAACAACTTTTTTTTGTAATACTCTTGATCTGTCTTACACTGTTTTTTCAACAACCTTTTATGTCGCATTTTCAACTATGAAAATAAGTGTAAACACCTCTAATTAACGAATTTTGTCTACTCGAAACCATCATATAATGTTCCCATCAATATGACGCTTAATACTATAGTAGGTATAGGTCCTTTTTAGTAAAATAATTGACGAACATACCGGGTTGCAATCTCTAGTTAGCGCTATTTCTGTACTGTCATGCATTAAACAATATCTTCTTTTATGCATATTTAACATTAACTATAGTGGGTTGAGAGCTAGACATAACCAAAAG
This sequence comes from Euproctis similis, assembly GCA_905147225.2. Lineage (NCBI taxonomy): Eukaryota > Metazoa > Arthropoda > Insecta > Lepidoptera > Erebidae > Euproctis > Euproctis similis. The sequence goes on from LR990107.1 coordinate 11,357,612, forward strand.
GGTCTCAAGGAATCACCATGGTAAATTTGTATTGCTGTAGTGACAATTGTGAACTTTGAGTTATTTAAGTGCAAAATTAATTTTCTAGAACTGCGTTATATCTTTTAAGATAGAATATAGATATAAGGATTGACTAATATTTTATTTTTAATTTATTAATAGTAATATATACGATAGGTATTTCCAATAGTAACCACGGATGCGCGACACTATCAAATGCTTTACGTTAATCTACAATGTAATGCAAAAAATGCAAATGCAGTCGGTACAATGCAAATTCTTTTTTTTTTTGTTTTGTTTTGGAAAGCATGTTTGCAATTATTATCTGTTTCTTGCATGCCATGTGATTGCTCAGACAGCTCTTCTGTTCTTTGGACATTATAAGTAGTAGTAGTATTTGTTTTTTAATTATTATATACAATTTGAGGTATTTAATAAAATTTACACTTTAATTACTCGAAAAACGTAGAATTACATTGAAAAACAAAACCAAATAAGCTATTAATTTCTGAATTCGAGTATTTCTTGATTTTGATTTGCATTTTCTGAGAAGATTTACTACTGTAACATGTTCTCCAGTTTTTTTCACCATCGGAAAGTAGAGATTTCAATGAACAGAAAACATACCAACTTTTTGAAAACAGCTGATATTTTGACGGGTGAAATTTCGATTGAAAATTAGGGTGCTTTTTCGATATTAATTCAAATTAAGGCGAACAAATAAATATTTTGAAACAAACAAATTACAGCGTATTTGGGAGATAATATAATAACTTATCATGAAATTTCGTGCAAAAATAAATTATTTTTTGTAAAAGAGAAAAATAAGAAAACCAAAAACTTGTTTTTTTGAATTTTTCACATAAATTTCGAGGTTATGTGAAAAAAGTGTTTTAAATCTTTTTATTGCCTACAACTTTGCCATTTGACTTTTTTCCATAGGACTTTTAGTTTTGCCTGAAATCGAGAAAAACCGTTTTTTACTATTAAAAACTCACCCCCATCCCCTTCCCGACCTCAGATCGCCCATAAATTATTGTTCCTTTCATTTTTGTAATTTTCTCCTCCTTTTCTAATGGGTTTCATCCTACTATTGTTTATTTTTCACTTTTTATTATTTTTAAAGGCATCTACTCTGGTCTATATTAGCTATAATTAATATTAAGATAACGTAAATTGTCGACAGGCACGTTGGGCGGTGTTGAGACGGATCATTGTCTTGTTTACTGTTTAACTGTGTACTTGTTTTGGTATCATAATATATGTAATTCATTTAGCGAGAAATGTGGGAATATTGTTGTCATTATATTATTTTTTTGTGCATTAAACATTACTTACGTATAAAAATAGAAATCGTAGTATCCTTTTGTGCGTCAAAATGTAGAGCACGTTGCCTGTGTCTGGATCTATGACTGGCAGACGATGGATGCGGTTCGTGATCAGCATGCGAATAGCGTCGTACAATGACGAGTCGGGTTCAATGGAAACCAGTGGCATCACTGAACCTTTCAAGACTTCTGCAAATAATACAGTGACAAAGGTTAATTGGACAATAGTCAAATACGGTGTCAGGTTGTGACCGGTTGTGCCAACTTCTAAATGAGGAAAACAGGGCAGTAAGATAAAGATAAAACGGATAATAGTGATAATAAGTAATAAATATAAAGCGATAGATCAGTGTGACGTATTGCCCGTGGTCTCGACTGTCCGTCCGTCCGTCTGTGTATACATATAAAGCTACAATACACAGCCAGTCGGTTAAAATATATTGGTTAAAATAACTCATAATATAAACTCAAATTTATGCCACACAACGTGCATAGTCGCAAATATAAGCTTCGCCTTTAGATAGTAAAAATGTCATCAGTATGTCCATTACGTACTATGACGCAAGAGCATTGGTCGTCTTATACAGCAATGATTTGGTAAAAAGGTTTTAGGGAATTTTCTGTAGGTACATCTAACTTAGATTAGATAAAAAATATTACTAGTAGCATGGAATCCTAAAGTTTTTCATTTGATAATTACAAATATTCACTTTATAGATAAATGTAAGTTGATATTCTATTAAATGTAATTGATTTCAACGATTTTCATATGCCAATTATAAAAATCATTTAAATGCTCTTCTTTTTGAAAGAAAAGGAAAAGGTGGTAAGCGAGTACGCATGTCATCTGGTGGTTATCACCCCAAGTTTTTATGATTTTATAAGGAACGGAAGGGGAAGTGAAGAAGACAAAGATAATGAAGAATTTAATTATAATTAATAATGTAAAGTTGCAGAACAAAGTCGCCACGAGGGCGGTATGCAGAAGACAATATTGCACACTTACCACGCCACGTCTCCAGTTTGTGTTCCTCCAGCTCATCCATGGCAACATTTGGGCTTGTGTAATACATCTGTAGGATCTTGATAAAGTCCGTAATCGTCAGCATGCCGACGAAGTTTTGCCGTTGGGAGTCCCATAGGGGGGCAGCACGTACGCCTGTTAACAAACGAAATACGCCACTTGATACCCAAAATATTTTTTTTAATTTACTTTTTTTCAAACGTGTATTTTTTTCGAATATATTTTACTCGTTTATATACGCTAATGCTTTCGTGAATAAGTGTTACTAACAATTAATAACGATGAATTAAAATTACTAATAACAACAAACATTCTTAGGAAGTAACTCGATAAGAAACTATACGAGCGCAATGTCAACCAACGTGGGTCTGGTATTTTTGTCTTTTACCAGTAAGTACTGGTAAAAGACAAAAATGTAGGATTTGACTATGCTCATTTTCGTATATTTTTTCATATATATTTAGATTAACTGAATACAGTTACCGAATGAAAAAAGAGTCTAAAATATTCCACTGAAGGGTTTTATATCCGTGGTAGTCAAATAAATGTACGCAATAAAACACACACACCATAACTTATCATGACAATATGCCCCTAGTGTTCCGTTAGTTCTATAATACAAAACAAACGCCAGCTATGTAAATTATTAATTTATACAAATGTTTAGAAATTATAAACTAAATTTTACTATGATTAAGGAAAATGTTATGAATTTAGCCAATCGATAAAGACTGAAGTACGAATTCGCTTTTGGTCTCAATTGCTTTATTTTATTTAAACAAACATACATTTTTAACGCAGCAGTAGTATGCGTATGTGCACTTTTAAATATAAGTTATAAACACATAATAAATACAAATAATATCATCCATTCATCAATAAGTTGTTGGAAAGCTTTTGAGTAAAATATATATCGCAAGCAAGTATTTGGAAGTCGCATAGCAAAACATATTAAAAAAAATTCGCTGATGATTTGCTTACTTAAATACATTTTATTATGATCATTTTACTGTCTAAAATAAATCTAAAAGTGATACCTAACCAATTATAATGTCAGTAAAGTCTCTACCAGTTACCTAAAGGGACAACATACATGTAAAATATTATCTATTTATTTAAAACAAACATTAATATTCATTATTCATACACACTCAGTTTCTTAGTGACTGATTTTGACGTCATTTGACGTTCAGTTTATAACCAAAGTAAAACCTCGTGAGTGTGCCGACATAATAAAAAAAAACAACCCTTTATTTATGTTACAATGAAAACTAAACATCAACGAAACTAAAAAAAAAAAATTGAGCAAATGAAAATGACATTAATAAAATACTTAAGCACTTTGCTCTATATTATTTATTGATATGATTACAAGGGTTTTCGGACAGTTTCTCTAACTAACCTGTTGTGTTTCAAATCAACATGATAAATGCGTCTGTCTGTAGTAGTAGTGTGCCCACGTAGTGAGTACGCAAACAGTTCATAGGTTCTTACACACTGACCGTTATAAACAAGTGCGAAGAACGCCTTTTTGACGAGCAGCTGGGTGTCGAACACAACAAGCTTGGCCGAAGTCGGTATGAGATCGTAGCACTTGTGGAACTTGAAGAACTTAACGAATATCTGCGACTCATCCTCCTCTGAAATAACCATAATGACAATTTTTAGTACTTACACAACGCACACGCATACAGCGGGATATTATCGCAACCACAGATACAAGTAATGCGTCAGTTTTTAAACCTGTTCATAGTGCTGTGCAAAGATTAGCGCGAGCTCCACTCGATTTGTAACATCGAGTCGGAATCGTATTATGTACAATCTGGTGGGGTTTACTTATCAGTTTGATGAATAGATAACAAATTAACGAGATATATGGTTCAAATTGTTGTTTATATCCAAATAAATTCAATTATTTCGGCAATGTAAAAGGAAAATTGTTACTGTAAAAGTATTTTTAACACGTAGAGGTTAATATTCGAAATAATAGTTTTTTAACACAAAACACTATCCTCCCAAACATAAATCATATTATACTGAAAAGATTCTTAGATGTGTGTGCTTAGAAATGTTTTTTTATCAATTTTTTTTTTATTTCAATTATGAAAATAATTAGGCTAAATATAGTTAATTATATATTTCCTGTTAAAAAAACATCAGATAAATCTATAAGCAAGGCTACAAAATATTTTATATAATCTCGCGCTAAAAGACTACGAATATGTGGTCATGAAATAATATATTAAAACTAAAGTAACCAACCGAGAGTTAATCAGACAGTAACATACTCGTATATATGTTATAAGGCTTCAGAAGGTAAAATAAGTTTTTATAAAATTGATTTGGAACTTGAGTTAAACTAATTAAAAATGCTATAATTAAATAATTAGTCTAAACACTGAAACCATCTATCGACCACATCATAATCAGCGAAGCTGCAAATTATATAACCTTCATGAATAACAACATCACAGTAGACCCATTTTATTTGTTTGTATATGTATATCAAAGATAATAGTATTCCTAAACTTTATACTGTAATTTAACCTACCTAAAAAAGGTATTTTTATACACAGCAAGAGGAAATTCGGTCCAACTTCCATTCTAGATTTCATTACTTTTGAAAGATTAACGCCAATCTTTCACGGCAGTTCTTAACCTCAAACTTTAACATACGTAACATAACTTCACGCCCTATTCTACCCGAAGGTGTGGGCAGCGGCTGTTAAACCTCGTCTCGCCGTTAGGTTTACACTCCAAATGGAACAGGTGGCGAACCTATTGCCATACCAGGCACAAAGTTTTTAGTCATCGATATTTATCACAAATAATTTAAGTTTAATTTTTATACCTATGTTTTGGATTCTTGGACTAATTTGCATACTCGTATTTATAAGACTGTTATAATCAATTATGTGAACATTCATCCGGGCCTCGAATACCAATGCAAATATATATAAATCAATGAAATGTAAATAGGGAAGCTCTGGTAGATTCCGGAATATCTGTGTCTAACTTCTTACCTTATTGTTGTATTAAAATCTACTTTTGCGTACGTTTGTCTAAGGAATGGATTATATTAAATCGACCTGGAGGTTTTCCACCGGTTATGAATCAAAAACGTTATCTTTATTTTTTGAAATTGTGTGTATAAATCTATACTTAACACACATAATTTCACGAAAGGGTAGAGTAGTAGATGAGTGGCAAAAAGTTTCTCCGTCTACTTCATTGTGGGCTTATAGAAAAATCGCTGCCTACACCATCTGGTATGAAAGGATATTTATAATATATTATTTAATATTGTATAGCGAGTTTCTGTACTACGTACGACGAGTTAAAACAAAATTTCATGTTATTTTGCACATGTTTATATTACGCGATGTGTGTCAAGCAAATGTGATCATAAGTAGACATATACATAGATTTTGTTTTAAAAGAAAAAACACATATGGTTCGATACATTCTAGCGATTTAATTGATAAATCAAAGTTTGAACAAGCGCGACCTTCAAATCGTGACGTTGGACAAACAATTCCAATATAAAACACAAGGTAAACCTCTTCTATTCATCCAGTTATGTATTGATTAGACGGGCAACTCGGATTTGTTACTTAATACGAATAATTATTTAAAGATTTTCTAAAGCACTGTCACTGTCTGAAGGTGTACTTCGGGTAGAAAAAAGCGTGAATTTATGTTATGTATTTTTTGTTTTTTTTTTATAACATTACTTCAAAATAAATCCTTTTTCGTTTCCTTCCTTTTTCATAATTTCATTTCGCACAAGGGACAAGTGATAGTCATGAGGTCAGCGACTCATGGGTAGTAAAGTTCACAGACTCGTCGGAGATCCATTCACTCTCGCCTTAAAATTGTTATAATAGATGAAAAGTAACGACGCCGTTTAATTCGTTCAATTAATTACTATCTTATTGAGACAATTTTATTTAGCAAGATTTTCTATATTTTCACGACATTTACGACACTTCGCTTAACAAGGAACGCGATTTCATTTCTGATATAGGCTCTGATCAAACAAAGGGAACATTGTTTATACGAAATGGGCCAAGAGGAAATGAAGTAGTAACACTGCTATTTAAAACTGTCATTTCCCGAACAGCGACATCTGTTGTCGAGTTACGGAAGTATAAAATGATTTACTCATCACTCGTGCGTCGGCGATGATATACACATGTACCGAGTTGTTTTTTTCTTTCAATCTTTTTAGATGCTCCTTCAAGGTTGGCCAAACTACTGAATAATACCACGATGAAAAAACTTGAGCTGTTCCGCTCTATCTATATATTTATGCAAGAAATAAAAGAACAGACTGTATGAAGTACATTGCAACAAAGTTTATAGATTTTATTTTCAAGGCCATTACGAATGATATTTGTGACATTGTAAATCGTATTTCCAGCTGATTCACCTGAATTACGCAGTACTGTCTCTACTACGTGACACTTACAATTCTGTAGCAGTACCTACTATTGGAAACAAAGTAAACTGGAAATTGTTTCCACTGCGACGTGTGTTTATGTGATAAGAGTAGTGTGTGCCAAAATAGCAAAAATCTAAAATGTAATTTTTTTCTATTTCTCCTTTGGTTTCACTAAAATCCATAACAATATTTATACTATACTAGTTGACATGTGATGACATTGGTGTTTTACACCGACACTCTTTTCTACATCTTGCATGAATTATAGATAAAAACAATCCCGTTGATACCCTCTATGCATTACCGAAACCGCATCAAAACCCGTTGCTTAGTTTCAAAGATCTAAGCATATAAGGGACAAACAGCGGAAAGTGACTTTATTTTATACAATGTAATGATTTCAATACGACATATATTTGTTTAAAAATTTACTCCAAAGCTAAGTTTTTCAACATAACTAATTTATTTCAAATTTCATCTTCCAACCACTAAATTAGCATTCGAGAATACGTACTAGATATGAACATTTACAATTGCCAATGTGAAATATGTTACGGAAACGCTTAGTCTAACCAATATGCAAGTTATTTTCGACAAAATTAATTTATTTTGATATTCATAATATATGACGTCCACGATCACTAAATATTCATACGTATCATCTGTACCGACACCATCGGTGTACGGATTTGCGTAAATTTAATACAAGAATAGCTTCTAGTTCGCTCTCGCAAATAGATCGATACATAAATATCTATTTACTGCAAGAATAATATTACGTTAATATGCTTATTATTTTTTACAAGAGCATTATACAACACATGGTTCAACTATTCATAATTGCTCTAAGGCACACTAGCTAATGCAGACGTATCAGGTGGACTTGAACCATCGATAATTTTATCAATTGGATGTAAAGTAATGCTACGCTTTAATTTATGGATAGAAAAAGGATTTGTGAATGGAGCTTTAGGGTACGTTCAAGACATAATCTATGAAGAAAATCATGGTCCACCTGATCAAATGCCACGAGTTATAATGGTCCGTTTCGAAAAATATACTCATTCTAGTTATGAAAATAATGGTAGTATTCCAATTCCAAGCATAACTAAATTTTGGAATAGTGGAAATATAAATTGTTCACGTAAACAATTTCCATTGCAGTTAGCTTTTGCAATTACGATGGTTCAAACGTTTAAAATAAACATAATCTCATCTCAGCAATACTTAAATCTCTACATCAATGAGACGATTCGAACATTGTTCTGATCTGATGGAGATCATACCTCGTCTAATTACTTTTATTAAATATACATAACTAATTGACCCGCGGCACCCTTCCTCCGGCGTTGGGGTGGTCCAGGATACGGTTATAACTAGTTGACCCAGCGAACATTGTTTCGCCTCAGAAAATATATACAAATGGTTATTGTGGGTTATCCCTAAGAGGTATGTCATCGCTGACTTTTTTGTAGGATTTTTGAAGGATTTTCGAAGGTATATAATAATGTAGTACATCGTTTTGATCTATCACTTGGGGTTAACCCAGCGTTTGCAATTAAAGTGGTAAATCTCGAAAATTATCACTTCTTATTTGCTACAATATACATGAATTATATATATAAACCACTCCGTTGACACCCTCTATCCATTAAAAAAAACCGCATCAAATTACGTTACTTAGTTTCAAAGATCTAAGTATATAAGGGGTAAGCGACTTTGTTTCATACTATGTAACGATGATGAAGCTAATACATATAAAAGGGGTGATCATCATCTAGGGCTACTTGAAGGTAGGTACAGAAAACTATGTAAGTATTATCTTATTTGGTGTTATTTTCTAAATAAATTACCACAAATAGCTTGTATAATATATTACTAGCATAGTACTCACGGTGGCGAAAGAATTTAATATGCGAGTTAAGCACAGGTTTATTAAAATTTGTGATAAAATATAGAAAAATTGAAATTGGTCGAGTTTGGTGACAAGCTTAAATAATATTTCTTAATAATCATTGGAAAGGAAAGGAGGCAGTAGGAAGATTATTAAAAACCTGAGTCGGTATAATTAACTACTTCTGAATATTGATTTTTTTTGCTGAAAAAAGAACCGTTGCGATTTAGAATACCCACAATAAGGGTGAGATACTTTCTTACACATAAGATTAGTACCACATTTTGACATTACAAAGAAGACGCTGATCCTTCTGCCTATCCTGCTTGGGACTTAAAGATAGAACAATAACAGCCTAGTACACAACAGTCACACAGAACTAATGTCTTAGTTCGTGATAGCAATAACAATTTTTTATATAACGTATTTAGATGTAATTTACGATTCTATAATTGGCTGGAAAATTCAACGGCACTTAACGCGATTGTAGGTATTATTGTCCGGAGACAAATCTTTCGATGTAGGAACTGCCAGTCTTGAACGATGAGGCCAATCTTGAACCGACAGTGGGCAACCAAGCCTAGGTCTTAGTTATCGTCCCACACTCATGGTTGGGCCAGTGCTACTATGCAAAGTTAGGCAGAGCTTAATCCGGCTTTGTGCAGGTCTGGCCCAGCGCTGGGCCCAAAGTTATTTCCTATATGGATCACTAACAGGTGAATTTCACTAGCTAATAGATTAGATATTAAATTATGTACAGGATCCTTTGTGTTGGTTATAAATTCATGTCATATAGGACAGACAATTTCTCAAACATATCAATTCAAAATGTTATTATAATGTATTAGAAAATAAACTAAATGTGTTCAGATGCGAGAATGCGTTTAGTAATTAATAGTACCTAACATTAAAAAAATATTACGAACAATATATATTATAATTTAATGGGCCCATTATTAAGTTTCTTCACCTATTATTATAGTGGAATGATATCAACTATATTTTAATTATTATTATTATATTTAGGTGTAGGCATATATAGTCTCGGTGGCCCAGTGGTCGAGCACACGGCTTCTGATCCAGAGGTCCGGGTTCGAATCCTGACCACCACTCACACCAATGACTTTTCGAAATTGTTTTCAGAAGTTATGTGTGATAAATATCGATGACTAAAAACTTTGTGCCCGGTATGGCAATAGGTTCGCCACCTATTCCATTTGGGACGTAAACATAACGGCGGGACGAGGCTTAACAGCCGCTGCCTACACCTTCGGGTAACAAAGGCGTGAAGTTATGTTATGTTATGTTAGGCATATATATAAAAGTGCATATAAATTACAAATGTAATTTACATTTCCCTTTTAGTTTGATGTTCATTAATATGGAACTAATTGTTAATAGTTATATACGTTTTTTTTATCTAATTGTATTGTACATGATTAAATTGTTTGGGAAATGTTGAAACAATAAAAATAATTTAAACATTTTGCGTCTTCTAATAATCTGACATTTTGGCCGTGGAAAGGCTTAGTAAATGTTTTCATCTTGAGCTGAGATATTAAATAAATTATACAAGTACACATCAATAACGTCGCGTCGTATCGCTTGATCATAAGGATTGGTGGTAGGCAGACATGTAAAAAGATGTCTTTTTTAATATTGAATAAGAAAAAGAAAGGTAGTAAAGAAAACATATTTAGGGGAGGTTCACACCTGTCACTAGGGGCATCAAAACAGTTTACCAATTATTTAGCAATTTCAAAGATTTTGGCATTAAAAATGCCTATTACTTACTACGAGTACCACTACGTATTACGAGAATTTAGTAACGCATATGTCAGAAGCTAATAAGCAGAAAAATAAGAAAAAGTAAGTACGTTATAATATAAAAAAAGCTATCGTCATAAACGTTACTATAAGTAATTGCCACGTAACTTAATCTACCTATAAGCATCTAACACTCAGTCGTGCTGCCTCAGCTAAGAATAGGCAGCCCCTTTCATGAGTACCGTAAGATTCATCAAAGAAAAATTAGGTACTGTGAGGATGATGTGTACTCTTTGGTATTTTTAAATATAAACTCTTTTACATATTTCTAAATTTGTATTTTTGAATTTTTAAGAAAACATTTTGATTAATAACAGATTAGTATGTCAATAAATAAGAAAGTTGAGTTAACAATCGAACTCGAATGGAGTAACTAAATTAGCGTCGCGTCGTCGCGTAAATATCAAAAGAGTTCAAGTGAAATTAGTATGCGCTTAATTAAATAAATATGAAAGATACAAGAAGCTGGATGTGGTGCTGAGGGCAGCGCAACAAAGGAGTTGATGCGGAGCAACACTACAAATTTATTATAAAGGGCATGTATTATTTATATTATAGTATTACTCTGAATAATATGAAATATTGAGATCTACTAGTGTTCTTATTTTATCACACACATGCACTGAGCTTATAATACCCCTATAACAGATTAACCTGACAAGTTACATTATCATTTAAGAGGAGGATCTCTGAGCCTATAACAGATTAACCTGACAAGTTACATTATCATTTAAGAGGAGGATCTCAATGCAGCATTCCTTGTATTCAATAAATTGAGGAGCTGAGAGATGAACCCTATATATACATGTGAGACTCGATAGTCCGAGCACGTTACATTGGTGGAGGCGCCCTTATGATCTGAATGCATGTGTTGAATGTATAATTTATGTATATATTTTGTGTCCTATTGAATATTAATAATGGAGAGCATCTGTAATATAAATAGACTAGACTGGAACTATCCAGAGAAAGCAGTAGATCAATTAGATTTGTATTTTATTTTAAATGCAGTTGAGGATAAAAATAAGTGTGCCATTCTAAAACACTTATTACCAGAAAAGCTGCAAAATATATTTTTCCTAGAGTTTGTCGGGAATGAAAGAAATTATGAAGAGGTAAAGAAATTTATCATTAGCAAATGTGAAAGTAAAACCGATCTGGAAAAATTCTTCGCATTGAAGATGAGAGAGGAAGAAGGTCCAGAAGAATTCTGGTTAAGGTTGCTAGTATTGGCCAAAACAGCTAGTATTGTAGATGAAAAGGTGATAATTCGAAAATTTGAGGAGAGTTTGACATACACATGGAAAAACAAATTAGAGAAATGCGTATATAAAAGCATTGAGGATATATCCATTTTGGTAAAACATATGAATAAAAACCTGGATGAAAAAAGGAAATGTCAAAATCAACAAATGAATAAAGAAAAAAATGAAGAACGAAAATATTTTCAACATCAACAAATGAATAAAGAAAAAAATGAAGAACGAAAATATTTTCAACATCAACAAATGAATAAAGAAAAAAATGAAGAAAGAAAATATGTTCAAGACAATCAATTCCATTGGCGGAGAAGGGCACAAATAGACAATAGGAATAACAATAGTGGTGAAATGTCTATGATGCGAAGACAAAACATACCACAGAATGTGGAAACTAGAGGTGCAGGTAATGGATATAATTTGCGCCCTAGAAATCAATGACAATTAAACGGTACCGGGAATATAGGTTGTCCCACTTTACAAATAGAAATAGACAACGAATCTTATACAGCTTTAATAGACACAGGAGCGGAGTTATCTGTATTCCCCGGTCACATTTTCAAGCAGCGAAGAGGGAAGATGGATGAATTTAAATCGGCTACTATCATGAGAGCAGTCGATGGAAGAGAAATACAAGGACATTTAAAAAAAATCAAGATCAAGATTGCGGAGGAAGAGTATATGGGTGATTTTGTCGTATGTGATTCGGTAGAGACGATAATTCTTGGTGTTAACTGTCTTTCAGATTTAGGTGTACAGATTGATTTTAATAATAGGAGTATTGTAATTAATAATAGGTTAGTTAGGTATTGGAATGAGTCCCAATCTATCAAATTGAAAAATGTCCCAAAGGACGTTTATAACCTGTGTGCAACAAAAATTTTGCGGGAGGATCCGTATGACAGTTGTGACAGTTTAGCATCTTTTCAATTCAAGTTGGATGAAAAGTTATGTGTACAAGAGAAGAGTAAGTTGAATAGGATTTTAATGGGATATGAAAGGTGTTTCGCATTTCAGAAAAATCAGTTGGGCAGATGTAGTATTGTTCCAATTAGTGTAGATTTGGTAGATGATGTTCCAGTTTTTCAACAGCCGTATAGAGTGTCAGCTGCACAAGCGAGTATAATTGATGAACAGATTGATGATATGTTAAATATGGGTATAATTAGTGAGTCGTTTAGTAGTTATGCTAGTCCTGTTGTGTTAGTGAAAAAGGAAGATAATACGTGGAGATTTTGTGTTGATTATAGGAAGTTGAATAAGAAGACGAAAGAGGTGAGATATCCAATTCCTAGGGTGGATGATATTTTACAGAAGTTGAAGGGAGCAGAGTATTTTTGTGAGTTAGATTTAAATTCTGGCTATTTTCAATTAGGTGTTCAGGAGAGTGAGAGACACAAGACTGCGTTTATTTGTCATAGAGGTGTTTATCAATGGAATGTTTTGCCATTCGGTTTGCGAAATAGCCAATCTTTTTTTCAAAAGACAATGGATGTAGTATTTAGAGATTTAGTAGGTAAAGGAGTCCTTATTTATGTAGATAATTTAGTGTTGTATCATAAAACTTTCAATGGTTTATGTGAGGTGTTGACTAAGGTATTAGATAGGTTACAGGAGGTTAATTTGACATTGAAACCATCAAAGTGTTCATTTGGATTTCAGGAGTTGAATATATTAGGACATGTTATTTCAAAACAAGGAATTTTACCTGATAAGACTAAGGTCAGTAAAATAGAATCGGTGAATAAACCAAAAGACATGAAGAGTCTGAGATCTGTATTAGGATTTCTATCTTATTATAGGAAATTTATTCCAAACTTTGCAAAGATTGCCTTGCCATTGACAGATTTGTTAAGAAAAGGAAGAAGATTTAAATGGACGGACAGACAAGATGAAGCTTTATCTGTGCTGTTAGAGAAGATCAAGAATCCACCTATTTTAAAATATTTTTCAGATGAGGAAGATTTAATAACTAGAATTTACACAGACGCAAGTTCAACTTGTTTAGGAGCAACTCTCATGCAAGGTAAAACTGATAAGGAGTTGTTACCAGTGATGTTTGCCTCAAGGAAATTATCGGCAGCAGAGATTAATTATGCAGCTACAGAGAGAGAATGTCTAGGTTTAATATGGTCTTTAAATTATTTCAAGCATTTCATATGGGGAAAGAAGATTCAAGTAGCAACAGATCATAAAGCATTATGTTGGTTATCTACTAATAGAAATCAAAATGGAAAATTAGCTAGATGGGCCATTGCATTACAGGAGTTTGACTTTGAAATTGCACATTGCAAAGGTAAAGAGAACGTGATAGCAGATTTTTTATCAAGAAATCCATTATGTGAGAAGGAGGAAAAGGAATTTGAAGATAATTTGGTGTTATATGCTTTGACATTAGATAGATTATTATTAGAACAGGAGCATGATGAATTTTGTTGCAGAATATTTGATAGATTAAGAAATAGACAAGTAAATAGATTTAAAGGTTTTTCTATTCAGGATGGTAAACTAATTCATAAAAGGAGATACATGGAGATGGAGATAGACAGGTTAGTTCTACCTAAATCTCTCTTATATGAAGTCTTGGAAGAATTGCATGATAAGAAGGAAACAGGTGGTCATTTAGGATTGTATAAGTGTCTAGGAAAATTTCAGGAAAGATTTTACTATCCAGATGCCAGAAAGAAGATTGATGAGTACATTAAAAGTTGTGATATATGCCAGAGGAGGAAGGAAAATACAAGTAAGGAGTTATTAGAATCAATTCAGCCAAAAGAATTAGGACTTCGGTATCATATTGATGTTTTAGGACCATTGAGAAGAACAAGTAGGAATAACAGATATGTGGTGGTTGCTGTGGAGTCATTTTCAAGATTTATTATTGCCGAGGCGATTAGGTCTTGTACTTCAGCTAATATTATAAATTTTATTTTAGAGAAAATTATTAGAACATATGGAGGTTTAGAAGAAATTGTGACAGATCGAGCATCAGTTTTTCGTTCTAGGAATTTCAATACAAGTTTGAACGAGTTGGGAATTAGACATATATTTAGTAGTCTAAGTCATCCCATGTCTAATGGTTTATCTGAGGTTGCTATTAAAAGTTTGACGAATATGTTAGCAAAGTATGATTCTGAAGAGCAAGAGAACTGGGATAGGATGGTGAGTGAAGTTTGTCATGCATACAATATCTCAAGGCAACATTCCACAAGAGTTACTCCATTTGAAATTTTTTTAGCAAGGAGTCCAAAAATCCCATTGGATAATGCTTTACATCTGACAGGTCATATACCAGTAAGGAACCAGATGGAGCGGATGGATTATATGAGGCGTTTGAAAAATATAGTAAGAAGGAATATGGCAAGAGCTCAAGGAAAACAGAAGAATCAGTTTGATAAGAAGGCTTCTCCAAAAGTAATCAACGTTGGAGATCAAGTATTATTACATTCATATAAAAGGAGGAGTGGTTATTCGGATAAGTTAAGGAAGGTATATGTAGGACCATATGCTGTTGTCCAGATTTTACCACATAATAATTTGGTATTAAGGAAGATAGGATCGAATAGGATAACGCGTCCCATTCATAGGAATAGGGTTAAAATTTATAAAACTAGAATGCCACTTAGTTAGTAGACCTAATAGTTAGTAGTTGTTAGTTAGTTATTGGTAGTATTAGAAGATTGGAGTAGAATTTTATTTATATTATTTCTTTATATATATATTTAGAAAAGTTTGTTTATTATAGAATGATTTATCTTAAAGAATGGAGAGAGTAGCATATGGTATGGCTATGGTATGTAATATGATTATGAATAGATAATGATGGTATTTGGTATGATATTGGTTTGATATATGGTTTGGGGGAGTTATGAATCCATAGTAGATTCAATCCTCGTATCGATGATACATGAATGGTGGTGTGAAGTTATGTTGGTATATGGAAGGAATAGATTGATATAATGAAACATATGTTCATTATATTAATTGATGTGATAGGAATGGTATAATTATTTTTGAAGGTGCTACACTGTATTTAATTTAACCTAAATGAATTAATTTAGTATATTGAAATAAAATTTGATGATAATAATATTTTAAATTGATTGATTGATATATTGGGATTTGATGTTACTATGATATTCGATTATCATATATTGTTATTTGATTAATTTAACTTCTTTTAAGTGTATTTCCCATGATTTATTATAGATAATATTTTATGTGATTTTTCAATTTCTCAAAGATAACTTGTGTAATATTTTGTGTGATTTTTCAGGACATATTGTATATTTCTTGAACAGTTTATGTAGCTTGATTAAATGTTTCAGAGTCAATGGATTCGTCAAATGTTAGGTCGGGTAGGTAGAGTTAGATGAGGTAAATAAAAAAAATATGTAATATTGTTTGTATAGGGGTCAGGACCCAAACATTGTATTGTTAGGAGTTCTTCCAGTGTCAAGCCTTTCAGCAGGTTTTGCTTGGCAAAATTTATTCAAGGAGGTTGACATACTGCTTGAGTAAATTCCACAGTTTAAGTGGCTGGCATAGGAAACCTCCTGCTTTAGGTAGGGCATCGTTAAGTCTGTAGGGGCATCATCCTCATTGGTAATTATATTTTGTTGGCCATGATTAAACGCTTAACAGCTATAATCCAGGCTTTAATAAGGGGGGGATAATGTGAGGATGATGTGTACTCTTTGGTATTTTTAAATATAAACTCTTTTACATATTTCTAAATTTGTATTTTTGAATTTTTAAGAAAACATTTTGATTAATAAAAGATTAGTATGTCAATAAATAAGAAAGTTGAGTTAACAATCGAACTCGAATGGAGTAACTAAATTAGCGTCGCGTCGTCGCGTAAATATCAAAAGAGTTCAAGTGAAATTAGTATGCGCTTAATTAAATAAATATGAAAGATACAAGAAGCTGGATGTGGTGCTGAGGGCAGCGCAACAAAGGAGTTGATGCGGAGCAACACTACAAATTTATTATAAAGGGCATGTATTATTTATATTATAGTATTACTCTGAATAATATGAAATATTGAGATCTACTAGTGTTCTTATTTTATCACACACATGCACTGAGCTTATAATACCCCTATAACAGATTAACCTGACAAGTTACATTATCATTTAAGAGGAGGATCTCTGAGCCTATAACAGATTAACCTGACAAGTTACATTATCATTTAAGAGGAGGATCTCAATGCAGCATTCCTTGTATTCAATAAATTGAGGAGCTGAGAGATGAACCCTATATATACATGTGAGACTCGATAGTCCGAGCTCGTTACAGTACCTATATCATATATTGCTGCCTTTTCCACCAGGTAGGACATAAACCACCAACGAAAACGTACCCAAGGAGAGTTAACGTCAGGCAGGCGGCCGGTCACCTGGACCCGGAAGTCGTGGGCAGAGTCGTAGACGTACTCTTCCCTAGGGTCCAGGGCGGTCCCTCGGTTCCTCCGTCTCAGTCGGACCACCCTCCATGGTCCAACGAGCTGGAGGTGACGGAGGACAAACTCGGGCGAGCCGTTGCGCGGCTGGCCTCCCGCAGCACCGCTCCCGGCCCGGGCGGAGTTCCGGGCCGGGTCCTGGCGCTCGCTCTGGGAGTCCTGGGGAGCAAGGTGAGACAGTTGTTCACCAAGTGCCTCCGCCGCGGGGTGTTCCCCCTCGACTGGAAGTCGGCGAGACTGGTGCTCATCAGGAAGCAAGGGAGGACCGGAAACGCTCCGTCTTCGTTCCGGCCGATATGCGTGCTGAACGAGGCGGGGAAGCTCTTTGAAAGGGTTATCTCCGCCCGTATCAGCAGCCACCTGTCGCAGGTGGGCCCGGACATATCGGACTGCCAGTTCGGGTTCCGGCAGGGGCGCTCGACTATCGACGCGGTGCGTCGGGTGCGGGCCCTGTCGGAACCGGCAGTCCGATCGTGGGGGGTCGCGCTGGCAGTGTCGCTAGACATCGTCAACGCCTTCGGGACCCTCCCCTGGCCGGCCATCAGGGAGGCCCTCGTATACCACGAGGTGCCTCCCTACCTAAGGTCGGTCATCGGGGCCTACCTGCAGGGGAGACAGGTGGACTATGTCGACCGGAACGGGACGGAGCAGAGGAAGGAGATTTCGTGCGGGGTTCCGCAGGGGTCCGTGCTCGGGCCCCTGCTGTGGAACCTCGCCTAGGCCCCGGTCTGCCCCGTGGCGTGAGTGTCGTTTGCTACGCAGACGACACTCTGGTGGTCGCCACGGGGCCCGACTTCGAGCGTACGCTCAGGTTTGCTGGGGTGGCAATCGTCATCAGACGGATCCGCGGGCTGGGCCTGGAGGTGGCGCCTCACAAGAGTGAGGCGCTGTGGTTCCATCGGCTCTCTCGGGGCCGGGAACCACCGGCCTCGCGGATCTAGGTGGGTGAGACGGCTGTCCGGGTAGGCAGGTACATGAAGTACCTCGGCCTCACCCTGGACAGCCGCTGGAATTTCGAGGAGCACTTCGTGAGGATGGTGCCCCGAGCGCGACGGGTGGCAGGCGCGTTGCACCGCCTGCTGCCCAACCTCGGGGGACCGGGAGAGGGAGTTCGCCGCCTCTACGGTGGCGTCGTGCGGTACGTGGCCCTGTACGGGGCCCCCGTCTGGTCGCGAGGCCTCGCGGGGGCCTCCCGCTGCAGGGCTCTGCTGAGGAGCCTGGAGCGGATCATGGCCATATGGATCGAACGGGGCTACTGTACGATATCGTACGAGGCGGCGACGGTCCTCGCGCTTTCCCCTCCCTTTATCATCCTGGCCGAGATGTACGCAGCCGTGTACGATCTCGGCCGGGGAGGTGGGGGCCCGGACGCGCGGGGTCACGAGGTGCGGAGGCGCGAGGCCTTCCGGCGGGTCCTGGGGGACTGGCGCGACGCGCTGGTCCTTAAGGTCAGCGCGACGTCGGGGCCGTCTTGCCCCACTTCGAGGCCTGGGTGCTCCGTGAAAGGGGGACCCTCACCTACAGGTTGACTCAGATACTCACCGGGCACGGGTACTTCGGTGAGTATCTGAGTCGAATAAAACGTGAAGAGACGGCGAGATGCCACCATTGCGCATCCGACCTGGACTTGGCCCAGCACACGCTGGAGGTCTGCCCGGCCTGGGCGGCCGAGCGCAGAGTCCAGATCGACGGGATCGGGCGAGACTTGTCCCCGCCAGCGTTGATCGCGGCAATGCTGGCGGGAGAGGAGGAGTGGAGGGTCGTGGTCTCCTTCTGCGAAGCAGTGATGCTCCAGAAGGTGGCCGCCGAGCGGGGTCGGGAGAGAGCCGATCCCGCTCGATGGCGGCGGCGGCGAGCTCAGTGATCGCCGCCGCCGTCGGGCCGCGGGTGCGCCCGGGTCGCGGCTCGGGAAGGATGACCCTCCGGTGCGGCCGGGGAGGGTCGTCGGGGGCGCCGCCGGCCGCGCACCTTAGAGTGCGTGGTCGGAGCCGCCCCGCCCGGGGGAGCCTCGCCGAGGCTCCCTGAGGATGAGCACCTCCTCGTATCAGAGGGGGGGCGACGGCGGGGTGGACCAGAGGGCTTATGCACTGTCCTGGGCCACCCCTACGCCGGAGGAAGGCCGCCGCGAGGTTTTATTGGGTAACCCTAGGATCGGATTGCAGTTTACTGCTTTGAGAGTCACACACTACCCCCTGCCGTCCCCAGACGGGAGGTGTGCATAAAGCATTTCCTCGCGTAAAAAAAAAAAAGACGGCCGGTCATAAAACCACAGCCAAATCTTTTGACACCTAGTATTTTTTGAAAGGATGCCATGTTGTGCTGACCCCCGTAGAGTGGTATAAGGGTAGGTAAATGATGTGTAGCTAACATTTAGTTACATATTATTGTCTGATCCGACTACATCAGACTGCTCAATCACTGCTCATAATCCTCCAAACGTCCAGTACAATGGAAACAATTCAGCTATAAGATTTAGTAAACAATACCAAGGTGATAGAATGCGCCAACGTAACATGAACAGACTCATATACAACAAGCATTTAAATAGAAGACAGAGTAAAGAGGTTTTTCTTTTGCACTCTTCATTCTGTCATTCACTTCTTACACCATTCTTTATCTTCGTCTTTCACACAATTCATCCATATTTACTCAGGTCTTCCTCTTCCAGTCGTCTCTTCCTCTTTACAGAGGAGATTACAGAGCGTGCCAAACAAATAACACACTAACATAAAAATATAAATCAGATAAAAATTGTAACTCCCGCCTAACGAAGCTGTCATCTTGCTAAATCTTATCATGATTATCTACGCCGTACCGTAACCTTTTCTATTAATCGGTAGATGCAGCATTCCTAACATCAATATATATTCATAATTGACCGACATGAGTTTTTACTGAATTAAGCAACTTTAATGAATCTCTAATAGACGGGAAAATTTAAGCGAAGAAAAATACCATTTAGGCTTTCGATTTTGTTATAGTCATCTGTCGGCCCTCTTGTAATTTTCACATTAATATTACACTTATTTTTGTACACATTTGTACAGATAATAAATACAAAATAACAACACACAATGCAAAAATTATGTCAAAAAAACTAGATCAATAAATATTTATGTACCAAAAAAGATATAGCTGCACGAAATATATTTCGGTATTTGTTTATTTATGTAAGTAAGCTTGTGCGTTGCGCACACGGACGGTGCTAAGGTCGCGTACTGTTGACGTCGAGCCGCACCTCGAGTTACGCGACTGAACGCACTCCGACTAATACTGTTAGTATAACGATTTGCCCTAATCAGTACTAGTATCTAAATTAATCGAAAAATGTTTTTAATATATCCAATAACATCATAGAGCATAGAACAATAATATCTAGACAGGATGAAAGGTTACCAAAAATTGCAACAGAAAGGTATTATTAAAGTAAGACAATAAAATGACAGATATTATTAAATAGTATCACTTCACTAAATATAACTAATTGTACTAATGGCAGTAAGGAGAGCTGTAATGTATCAAAGCGTTCGTCACAGAGCAACGTCCGGGACTGCTCTGTGTGTCTCGAGAAAGAAAACATGAGGAGCGTGGGTGACATAAACATGCCGGCACCTTTGAGGAGCCAGTCAGCTAGGAACGCCTTCCAAGCGCGACCGACCGCTTCGAACTCCTTGATGAGGTCGATAGAGTATACAGAGTCGTCGTCATCGTCGACGGCGAGCGCGGGGTTGTCCGAGAAGTAATGCAAGCGCAGCATGCGCGGGGCCCGGCCGACGCATCGCCCGCCGCCACTGTCAGCGGCCCGGTGCGACCCGGTGCGCCTCCCACGGCCTACTGCTAATTATACGCGCCTGACTCCACACCGACACAATGCGAAACACCGACACACAACGCCAAACACCGCCACACACCGCCACACGCTTGGACGTCTGCCCCGTGCCCAGTTCACGTCCACCGTACGACTCGAGGCGATGTGATGCGACCGAAACGCCTCACTCGACGCTCACAACCAGACAAATTAGTTCCACGAGACGAAACAAGGATACATTTTGTTTATGACGTTCACCTTATGCGATATACCAAAATTTGGGAAGAAGCTGTGCTGGAAATAATAAAAGAATGTATATTTCGAAAAATGGTTTAGGTAGACCCCATGCCAATACATTGTACATAGAATTATGCGTTTGTTTTTTTTCGTGACCTAATTTCCATTTCTTTATATATTATATGCAATAGTTTATAAACGCGGATTAAACATGATTACCTAACATCGGCAATAGAGAACATTTGGCTCTCACAGTTTTAACAAGGCCACGCCGGCACATATGATGTTATGATAACAATAACAGGTAGCCAATATCTCTGAGCAAGATAAATGAAAACTAATTGCTATAATGACTCAATGAGCGAAGATGAAACTGTATGTCCAGTTTGGTCGTCTATCCCTCGGCTCTATCTTTAGAACAAGTCAGTCACGGTTGTCACTGTACACGGAAGGATAGTAGTAGCGTGTCTGTTAGACTCTACATTAGTTTTAACGAGAATCGAAAGAGACATACGACTTTTTATTTTTATCTTCATATTCAATATTTATAAGACATGTACAATAATACAGTAAATTAAAAAGAATTCATGATCACGTTTTATTGGGAAAAGAACAGGAAGCTAATAATGTGACGTCGGATAATTTCCGGATTGTTTTTATTTTTTTGTTGGACACCTGCAACGCAGATAGTCTCACAGTTGTGTTGCTGGCATTTAAGGGAATGGGATGTGAATACTCCGGATACACATCAAACGGAACGCGACATGAGCCACTTTACATGGATGTAATCTTGAAAGTTTAAAACAGACTCGTTTGAGCAGTTGCATCAACAGTTCCGTAACGACATACTTATATAGAAACTAGCTGACCCAGCAAACGTTGTCTTGCCGAAAAATAAAATTTAAAAAATAGGGGTTGATCGTAGGGGGTTGAAAATTTAGGGTAGCATGTATTTTTGTATCCCGTTTTATAAAAAAAATAAGAAACAGAAATATGTCGAAAAATTAAAAAAAAATTGAGGGGTGGGCTACCCTTGTGATTTAGGGGGATGAAAAATAGATGTTGTCCTATTCTCAGACCTACCCGACACGCACATAAAATTTCATGAGAATCGGTCAAGCCGTTTCGGAGGAGTTCAATTACGCACATCTAGACTCGAGAATTTTATATATTAGAAGATGAACGACCTTTATATACAATGAATCACTGTACAAAACAATTTCTCGGTTCAATTGACCTATATACAAGTGTTTATAAAGACTCGCATCGGCGAAGAAAAATTTCGGTTAACGCGTATTTAGATTACGACGTATATCGCGATTGTTATTTATTAGGGAATTTGATTGGTAAGGACTAGCGCTCTATTCTCTGTGCCTACCCCGCAAGAGATTTAGCGTAAAGTTAGGTAACTATGTATGTATGTAATAATATAATAATGTTTTTATAATTTATTTTATTAAATAAAAAAAAAACATTTCATTTTCGGGAACCTAAAAAAACTAACATATTGATTTTTTATGGGATAAAGAGAGGGGGGGCGGGAACGAGCAGGCGTGTCACAGTCACATGATGGAAAGCAACCTACGCCGCCCATGGACACCAGCAACACATATAGTGTTATAGTTGCGTTGTCGACCTTTAAGGATAGGGAACAGACAGGGAAGGATGGGGAAGGGGGTGGGCCTTCTCGATCTTCTGAGAGGTCGTGGTATTTCACCGATCGAGCCGGCCCATTCATGCAGCAAACTGCTTGGCTCTACCACAATTACTGAATACTCAAATTAGTTTATTTTATCTCTAGAAACTTAACTGTACCTCGCGACTACGTTCCTACACTATTTTGACGAGCCTCGTGGTGAATTGGTAAAGCTACCGACTGCAGTATCGAGGTTGGCAGGTTCGATACCCACCTGAGCCTAATTATTTGTGAAAAGCATGAATGTTTGTATGGCGTCTGGGTGTTTTTCTATGTATCATATTTGCTACATAGAATATACACACACACATACATACCTACACATACTTACAAAAAAAAATATTTATAAGTATGTATATTCATATCCGTTATAAAGAATCCATAGCGAGTATTTAGTTACTTAGTTTGGAACTAGAGGACTCTGTGTGTATTGTGTCCAAGATATCATTAAAATCGGGTAAAAAAAAAAAGATAACACAACACAAACAACACAGACAAAAGATAATCATATTATTTTTTACATCAATTTGTTAATTGCATGTGTCTAGTGACTTCAGCTGCTATTGTTCTCTTGTGACAAAATACATTTCGTAACTTTGTCAACATATTATAATTACTTATTGTTAATGTTAAATACAATGGTCGATAACATAATTGATATCAGATGTTCCGAAATTATTTATTTATAGGTTACACTATACGAATAATGAATTGTTATATAAAATCTGCCTTTCATAACCAAAATTGTAATGGTAATTGCTTCAAAGTAGAGATTCTTTGGTCTTTGAAAAAGGATAAGATTATATTATATTTTCTTATATTATTCTATTATACTCTATTCTATTATATATTGTGTATGCATTAACCGATCGTGAACCAAATTTTAATATTCCTTTAGTTTAACTGACAGTTTTAAAAACATAACATTTGGGACGTAAACATGACGGCGAGACGAGGCTCAACAGCCGCTGCCTACATCTTCGGGTAGTAAAAAGCGTCAAGTTATGGTACTGTGAGGATAATGCGAGCGAACTCTTTGGTATTGTTAAATATAAACTCTTTTGCACATTTCTAAATTTATATTTTTGAATTTTTAAGAAAACATTTTTGATTAATGTAATATTAATATGTCAGAAAATTAGAAAGGGCAGTTTATGATGGAACTCGAATGGAATAGCGTCGCGTGTAGATATACCAAATGAGTTCTAGTATTAAAATATTAATCGCTTAATTAAAAAAGTAAAATATTAAATATACATATTGCTGGACGTGGTGCCGAGGGCAGCGTGATGAAGGAAGTCGATGCGGAGCAACTCTTCAAATTTTATGGGCATGTATTCTTTCAATTTAAGTAGTGCTCTGAATGATTTAATAACACGAATAATATATCTATGATTTAATTTATCTGACTATTTATTTAACACACATGCACTGAGCTTGTAATACCCCTATATCAAATTAACCTGACAAGTTACATTGTCATATAAGAGGAGGATCTCAATGCAGCATTCCTTGTATTCAATAAATTGAGGAGCTGAGAGATGAACCCAATATATATATATAAGAGACTCGATATATCCGAGCTCGTTACATTGGTGGAGGCGCCCTTATGATCTGAATGCATGTGTTGAATGTATAATTTATGTATATATATATTAATAATGGAGAAGAAGGCATTAAGAACAGTGCTTATCAAACTCGGCACTAAAGGCAATTGGGAACACATTGTCGACCTGATCGGTATGTTGTCTTACACGGGTCTGAGTCAGAAGCGGGTGGAGTATCTGAGACAGGAGTATCACATATACATACTGTCGTCGGGATGCATCAACGTGTGCGGACTGAATCCGGACAATGTACAATATGACAGTACATGAAGAAGAAACCATGAAGTGGACAGGAAATAAATTTAATACTGATTTTTCTATTTATTTGAAGATATTTTAAAGTTATTGAGAACATTTTGACTATATTTATTATTAGTGCTAAATTATAGTGATTGTAATAGGTGTTAGAATGTTGGAGTAAAATTTTATATTATTTCTTTATATATATATTTAGAAAAGTTTATTTTCATCATTCCGAGGCCGAAAGTTTGAATTTCTTCTTTTGTTTGCGGGAAGAAAGATGCATATTTCAGACTGCTCACAATTAGTGACAGTTTAAAATTTAGTCTATTTTTGTTTTAATTTTCTTCCCGTTATCTATTTGAAATAACTTATTACCATGGTAACCGTGCAGTTGTTATTTCAAGCCCATATTATTATACGCGCGGCAATAACATCATTTAATAATAATAAAATAAAATAATATTTATCTAAGAGTCAAATTTTCTGATTCTGATAAAAATTACATCAAAAATATACATAGAAAAAAACTTGTGTATAAAAAATAAGTGAATACAGCTGTGTAAAAAAAAACCCGACAATGAATTCATCGGATTATTCAAGTGACGACTCTGAAGATGAAGAAGTGCGACGAAACATTGCTGCGGAAGCTGCGGAAATAACTCAAAATTTAGCACCCTCCAAATCGGTACAGCGATATAAAAATTGTTACAATCAATTTATTGTATTTATTTATTTGTTGGGGGGGCGAAGCCCCCCCAACCCCCCACCGGGGCTTCGCCCCGGACCCCATCGGGGCTTCGCCCCGAACCCCCTCAATGAATAATTTGAACTACATTCGTTTTTCTTATATACAATGTCATTAAACTTTCGGTCCTGGTATGATGAAAAATAGTATACGCGCCACGGGAAGATAGCAGGACTTTTCGACCCACGCTTTTGTCACCCTCGCCTTCGGCTCGGGTGACAATATCGCGCGGGTTGAAATGTCCTACTTTCCTCCCTTGGCACGTAATGTACTATTATTATAGAATGATTTATCTTAAAGAATGGAGAGAGTAGCATATGGTATGGTTATGGTATGTTATATGATTATGAATAGTTAATGATGGTATTTGGTATGATATTGGTTGGACATATGGTTTGGGGGAGTTATGAATCCATAGTAGATTCAATCCTCGTATCTATGATACATGAATGGTGGTGTGGAGTTATGTTGGAATATGGAAGGAATAGGTCGATATAATGAAACGTAAATGGTATAGTTATGGAATGTAATATGATTAGGAATAGTTAATGATGGTATTTGGTATGATATTGGTTTGACATATGGTTTGGGGGAGTTATGAATCCATAGTAGATTCAATCCTCGTATCAATGATACATGAATGGTGGTGTGAAGTTATGTTGGTATATGGGAGGAATAGGTTGGTATAATGAAACATATGTTCATTATATTAATTGATGTGATGGGAATGGTATAATTATTTTTGAAGGTGCTACACTGTACTTAATTTAACTTAAATGAATTAATTTAATATATTGAAATAAAATTTATTGATAATAATATCTTAAATTGATTAATTGATATATTGGGATTTGATGATATTCGATTATCATATATTGTTATTTGATTAATTTAATTTCTTTTAAAGTATATATCCCATGATTTATTATAGTTAATATTCTGTGTGATTTTTTTTTTTCAGTTTCTCAAAGATAATTTATATAATATTTTGTGTGATTTTTCAGGACATATTGTGTATTTCTTGAATAGTTTGTGCAGTTTGTCTTGTATGTTTCAGTGACAATGGATTCGTCAAATGCTAGGTCGGGTAGGTAGAGTTAGATGAGGTAAGTGAAAAAAATATGTAATATTGTTTGTGTAGGGGTCAGGACCCAAACATTGTATTGGTAGGAGTTTTCCCAGTGTCAAGCTTTTCGTGGGTTTTGCTTGGCAAAATTTATTCAAGGAGGTTGATATACTGCTTGAGTAAATTCCACATCTTGAGTGGCTGGCATAGGACAACCCCCACAATAGGTAGGGCATCGTTAAGTCTGTAGGGGCATCATCCTCATTGGTAATTGTATTTTGTTGGCCATGATTAAACGCTTAACAGCTATAATCTAGGCTTTAATAAGGGGGGGATAATGTGAGGATAATGCGAGCGAACTCTTTGGTATTGTTAAATATAAACTCTTTTGCACATTTCTAAATTTATATTTTTGAATTTTTAAGAAAACATTTTTGATTAATGTAATATTAATATGTCAGAAAATTAGAAAGGGCAGTTTATGATGGAACTCGAATGGAATAGCGTCGCGTGTAGATATACCAAATGAGTTCTAGTATTAAAATATTAATCGCTTAATTAAAAAAGTAAAATATTAAATATACATATTGCTGGACGTGGTGCCGAGGGCAGCGTGATGAAGGAAGTCGATGCGGAGCAACTCTTCAAATTTTATGGGCATGTATTCTTTCAATTTAAGTAGTGCTCTGAATGATTTAATAACACGAATAATATATCTATGATTTAATTTATCTGACTATTTATTTAACACACATGCACTGAGCTTGTAATACCCCTATATCAAATTAACCTGACAAGTTACATTGTCATATAAGAGGAGGATCTCAATGCAGCATTCCTTGTATTCAATAAATTGAGGAGCTGAGAGATGAACCCAATATATATATATAAGAGACTCGATATATCCGAGCTCGTTACAGTACCTATGTTATCTATTCGAAATAGAAGAGTGTTACCACTTACCTAAGTCGGAAAGGCTGACTTTATCCAAGAAGGGGTCTGCAACCGGTAACTGTAAATAGTAGGTTATTAATTTATATAACGGTGACAATAAAAATACATATAATATATTTGCATCCACACATCTAAAGTGCTGCCATAAATTTCAAGTATGTTTCTGAGTTTCTGAGTTTCCCCAAATCCAGTGGTACCCAAACAAATACCCAAACAGTGGTAGAGCCAAGCAGTTCGCTGCATGAATGGGCCGGCTCGGCCGGTAAAATACCACGACCTCTCAGAAGACTGACGTAAAGTGGCTCGTGCCGCGTTTCGTTCGGTGAGAGAGGTACCCGGAGGCCCACCCCCCTTCCCCATCCTTTCCTATCCCCTATCCCTTAAAGGTCGGCAACGCAACAGTAACACTATATGTGTTGCTGGTGTCCATGGGCGGCGTTGGTTGCTTACCATCAGGTGACACGCCTGCTCGTTTGCCCTCCTATCCCATAAAAAAAAAAAACATAAATTTAAATCAAATCGAGGTATCAGTTTGTCATTTTGAAATAACGTTTTACTACATTCATATGCATATGCTTATTATTTTGAAATTTTTGTCTTTCCATCTGTTTATTCCGGGTAATTTCAGTAATGGCTGGGCCGATTTCTACGGGTTTTTTTTTTGGCAGGTAGCAGATATAATAAGGAGTAACTTAGCGTACTTTATTTAGAAAAAAAAACTTTTATTTATTGCTACCGCGGCGAAACAAAAATCGGCGGCTTAAATAAATCTGCAAACATAAGCCCCATTGGGTAAATAATCTTACATATGTCGTATAGGTACATATTATATAGTGTAGTAGAGTATATACTCACTCCTCGCGAATCTCTGAACAATATGGCAGCGTGGTGTGGGTCAAGGAAAGCATCTGAGGCTCGGTGACGCATGGGTGGCAGATTGCCGAGAGACGAGCGACGGTGCTCGGCATCCTGCGATTGTGCCCGACGCAGGTGAGCTCCTGTGGACAATCAATTGTGTGTTTTAACATTGTATATTATATTGATTAAAACAACTTTTAGGATTGTATCGCGTTTATTTATTATGAAATAATAATCAGTTTTGCAGAACAGCCGCTGAGTTTTCTTGCTGGGTCTTTCTCAGTTTTCTCATTTTAGTGAACAATATAACATCATATACCGTTATTCATTACGTACCCACTGACAGAGTTAATTTGCAATGTCATAATTACGTTGGCTATTTGATTTAAACTCGTTTAAAAAAAAATACATCAAAACTTTATAAAGTCATGAACTCGGCGACTAATAAATTGAGGTCAAACTGTGTGGTCAAGTACCAAGTTCGTCTTCCATTTGCGGTACAATTCGCATTGTTTGTGGCAGTCGAGAGTGGTACATGAACAAAGTTTCATTGTTATCAACATTATTTATGTTACTTTGGCAGATTCCGCCATTTCTCATTTATTGTATTCACTTGTAACTTGTCTATCTAACTAGTGATATTCAAGGAATATGGGGTGACAGACAATTAATTCTGGATAAAACTGATATTTTAACTATTACACGAAAATAATATATATATGTACATTTAAATTGTTGTTTTTAAAAGTATGTTCAATAAAAAATAATCTTTTTTCTACATCTAAAATATTAATGCAAAAAATTTTTTTTGGATTTGTGTTTTATATATCAAACCACTAACATTACAGTATATATAATAATATTACAGCATAGGTAGATCAGTAACGGTGAGTAAGAATGTTTTAAATGGTAATTTGAGTACTAGATCAGACGAGAGAAAATAGCTTTGGCGAATGAATGAAGTTTGACAATCTTCTGGCAGGTGAACATCTAACTCCGAGCGAAGTCAGCACTATAAGCACTAACCCAATCCAAGCTGGTACAAGCTGGTATAATATGGTACAAGTATTTAAGAAATACCTATTACATCTGTTTTATGGGTGCAATAAAACCCTAATATATATGTTCAATTTGATAATAGTACTAACGACATTAATTTTTTTTCTTTGTTTTTGATATAGAGTCGGCAAGGAAAATCATGCTAAATACTCTCGAGAGCAATGAATCCGGGTCACTTAAAGAATGTTAAAAATCTCGGAAACTAAAAATGATAGGCTAATGCAATAAATTGTATTTAATAGACAATGTAATACTCCTTAAATGAAAGTAAAAAAAATATGAGTCACCATACATTTTATCAACACAAAATTACATAAAGAAAAAATCTGCTGATCTCTCCTTAAAACAAAAATAGGAAACATGAAATTTTTGAACTTTATTACGATTTTCTTGAATTTTAATACTTCGTATTGCCTCCTCGTGCTTCCATTACTGCGTTTACGCGGTTTGGCATGCTGTACACCAAGTTCCTTATACGATTTTGGGGAATATTCTCCCATTCCTCTGTGAGAGCAATTTTGAGCTCACGAAGCGTGATTGGGGGAGGGTTTCGTTGTTTTACGCATCTGCCTAGCTCGTCCCAAGCATGCTCGATCGGGTTGATATCCGGGCTGCGCGCTGGCCACTCCATACGAGTAATGTTCATCTCTTGAAGGTAGTCATTCACAATCCTACCTGTATGAGGTCGGGCATTGTCATGCATAAATATAGCATCCTCACCTAAATTGACCATAAATGGACCAA
This sequence comes from Euproctis similis, assembly GCA_905147225.2. NCBI lineage: Eukaryota > Metazoa > Arthropoda > Insecta > Lepidoptera > Erebidae > Euproctis > Euproctis similis. The sequence goes on from LR990107.1 coordinate 11,387,869, forward strand.
CGTGATCATTGAGGATTTCTTCCACATATCTTACGCTAGTTAAAGAGCCGTTTTCTATGATCACCAGCTCTGTGCGACTTTCAGAAGAAATTCCGGCCCACACAAGTACAGACCCACCACCGTAGGCTACTTTTTCCTCGATGCATGCTTGCTTGAATCTTTCCCCTGGTCTTCGATACACTCTGTGTCTTCCATCGTGCTTGTAGAGCATAAATTTTGATTCGTCGGAGAACATAACTTTTGACCAATCTTCAATACTCCAATTTACGTGGCTCTGGGCATATCTTAGTCTTGAAATACGATGCCCACGCTCCAGTTTAGGGCCGTTTGCAGGTCTAAGGGGTTTTAAGTTAGATTCAGCAAGCCGACGTCTTACTGTCCATGCACTTGGGTTACTTCCTCCGAGGCGTCGAAACTGATTGGTGAGTTCAGTTCCTGTGAGAAAGCGATTTCGAAGCATGGTGTTCACCAAGTATCGGTCTTCTCGTGCTGTGGTATACCTGGTTCTGCCCGTTCCTGGTCTGCGTAGGTTAGAACCAGTTTCTTCGTAACGTCGGAGAACTCTTTGTACTGTTGACAGCGACACACCAACAGTCCTGGCTGTATCGCGCTGACTCCGGCCGGTTTCCAGCATTGTAAGTATTCTGGTGCATTCTTCAGGCGTAAGCGACATAATTTCAGCTTGAATAATGAATATAGAGCACTATCAACATGGTTTATGTACCCACATAAATGACAGATTACAAACAAAAGCAAAACCAAATGCTGTAATTTCGTAGTTCCATCTTCGAAAGTGGCCCTTTTTCAAATTTGATTTTTTTATGATATAACTTTACAATAACTAAGAAGTTTTAATACCTTCATTTAAGGAGTATTACATTGTCTATTAAATACAATTTATTGCATTAACCTAGCATTTTTAGTTTCCGAGATTTTTAGGATTCTTTAAGTGACCCGGATTCATTGCTCTCGAGTGTATATTTACGATGACGCCATAATATTAATTGTAAAATTTCAAATTGAGGGCTGGCTGTCATTTAAAATTATATACAAGTGTAGTTCGTAATATCGAATACAAAATCTATTAAATAATCATTAATAAGTTTATTAATATTTAAACGATAATTAATAGTGCACGACGTAATGAATCATTAGAGATATTAATGTGAATCATGTGGATGTTAGAAAAAAAATCGATTCAATTAACGATTTAATAGTACCGATAACATATACTGATAACAGTGTCTCTCGATTCTCTATGTAATATCTATACATATGATAAATTTGTACTAAAGTTGAAAGTGTAAATTTAATGGTTTTTTTTTTAGAATACTGGGGACATGATTTACAATGGATACCGAACCCAAACAAAATGGTTTTTAGAATGTTTGTCTGTATGTTTGTTACGCATAAACTCTAAAAACCAAGTAGGTACTACTTGGTTTTACGACAGCCAAGAGGACGGGTCAACACAAATATTATCACGTTATCACTAATTGGGGGTGAGCAATAAACAACCCTTATTATGGCACAGGCACAGTATTTGTGTTGCTTTATGGCGTTCACTTAGACAAAGTAGCGGGTAAGAGCAAGTGTTCTCGATCAACTATTTGCTTCATCGTTCCGGTCAAAATAAACATTAGGACAAGCAAAAATTATTAATATATTGAATGTTAATATTAAAACAGACAGTTTTGTCATACACAGTGCCCCGATTATGGCAATAGATTCCGCCACCTATTCCATATGCGATGTAAAATTCAGGGGGGGGTTTTTGTATTAGTAGTTACTCGCACTTGCTCGATCTAAAATATATCTACTTTATATGTTTATTAAATATAATCCAAGTGTGAGTCTGACACAAACAGGTAGGGTTCTCGCAATGCTTTGATACGCTATTGTATAAAAAAACACGTTTTTTTTTTTTACAATTTTTGCTTGTCTGTTTGTCAAATCAACATAACATAACTTTACGCCTTTTGTTACCCGAAGGTGTAGGCAGCGGCTGTTAAGCCTCGTCTCGTCATTATGTTTCCGTCCCAAATAGCGAACCTATTGCCATACCGGGTACAAAGTTTTCAGTCATCGATATTTATCACACTTAACTTCCGAAAACAATTTCGAAAAGTCATTGGTGTGAGCCAGTGTCAGGATTCGAACCCGGACCTCTGGATCAGAAGCCGTGTGCTCTCCCACTGGACCACCGAGACTATTAAATCAACAAACAAGTCAATCTCAAAAATAACAGATTTGCCTGCAGTCAGACACACAGCTAGTATTTCAATATGAAATCATTTGTAATTCTAAAATTAACTTTATTTTATAAATAGGTCCTTTTATCGTTGAACGTCGGGGCTTGAATTTGAAACGTAGATACGTAAAAGTGAGTAATTTAAAAGCGACGAAATGATTGTTGTAAATTTAAATTGAATAATTGTTTACAGAAAAATATTCCTTATAAAAAGGAACCTTATTGTACAATACAAAACGTGACAAATACACGTAGTAGATGTGTCAAAGGGTGAGGAAAAACGACAAACATATTTCTACTTTGGAAACCCCATTACTTTGTTTTACATTACTTTGATGTTTTTTCCTATTTCGATTACGTACATTTTTATCATAATAATACAACAAATAAATAAATATAATGAGTCACGATTAGTTTTGAAATATCAAGCTCTACCAGCTCCAGAGAAATAAGGGTCCACCCATCCGTAATCCATCATTCAATAGAATATTAGTGTAAATGTGCGGTGATGCCGGTGACCCTTTGGGCACTGAATCCTGGAAGATATTCCATAGTATACATATGAAAATGTGAGACATGGCCGGGCTGTTTGCCAACTAAAACATTGGCAACCAAACACATCACGTATGTATACGGCCCACTTTTTTTTTTCTTGAACACATGTCTCATCCGAATAAAATAAATTAACTAAACATTTACAAGTATGTCGGTCCGGTATCGAACCTAACGAGCACCGCAAGACTGGAACGAGAGCGCCTCCTCTGGGTCTCACAGTCCGGACAGACACGCCACGTTTGCTTCAATAAATTAAATAATTTATTGAATGTATAAACAAAACATTGGAAAAAACCCAAGACTAATTATTTTCACCAAAACGGGAAATAAAGCTTCTTATCTCATTCTCGCATTATCTAAAAACAACATTCAAGTAAAACGTATTAAGACGCCCACGCTAAAGACTCGAAAACTCGCCAAAACAAAACAATATTTAGACACATAAGGTAAAAATAACCGTGTAGCCGAATGTTTCCAATATGAAATGAATTATTATTTTTCAACAAAAGCTATCTCGAGTAAACATTTCCAACTCATTCCGGATTACAAAAAAATATATATTTAATAGTGTCCGACCGAAGCTTCGGCTTCGGCCACTTTCGGCCAAAAATCCATCTTCGGCGAGAATTTCGAAGGTCCCGCCGAAGGTCCGAAAACAGTCGGAATTAAACAAACTGTTACGTTAAAGAGTGAGTGACTGACGGACCGGACTGCACTTAGTTCAGTGCGGATACCTCTATCACCGAGAAAAAAGCGGCAAGAGCCACTTTACGCCGATATTCTTCTTTAGCTGTGGATAATATTGAAGAAAATTATTAAATTACTAATAGTTTATAACCTTCGGCTTCGGCTTCTGCCGAAGGTTGTAGAGATTGCCGATTAATCGGCTTCGGCTTCGGCCAAAAATAGACCCTCGGTCGGACACTACCTTTTTTACCCACGAAAAGAAACCAAACAATATCCATTTAGTAAAAAGAGGTTTTTAATATGTATAGAAAAGTGACAGAAATGTTTTGAAGAAATACATCACTGTCTGGACTATATATGGATAGCAGCGAGGTATATATTTATAAAATAAATGACACCTAGGTTCTAGTTTTGATTTGTGGAATATGTTGTGGATCAAAAGCCGGAACAGAATTTGAATGTGCGAGGGTCAACTCACTAGAAGAAATTGTTATGAATGATAATTCAAAGAAGCAAGTGAGGTGTATAAGATTGGTGGCTTATGGCGCTCTTTCGCACTGCGTACACCGCATGGGACTTGGCGCGTAATTCTGTATGGAAATTGTTCCAATTCATAGAATAAACTGAGACATAATTAATTATTTTAGAAAATTTCTTATTACGTCGAATTACAAATATGTCTAGTTTAAGCCGCTGCCAAACCGCGTATGGCTCAATATAATAATATCAACTACAAGTGATTCCAGCTGTAATAGGCTCTTTGAGTCACCAACGGTTGAGAAGTTCTGAAGTTCTGCACATTTGCTGACCTAAATGCTATAGTATAAGGTATAATTTCGTTTATCAAATAAAAATGTCCTACATTCTACCCCTCTATAATATATTTCCCGTCAAGGTTACTTGGGTTCCAGGCAAAGGGAACAAAGGGCCAGACATCATGTGGCATTAAAAATAATGGTGAAGTACCCCACATAGTACATATCCAGTTTCTTTCATTATAAATCACAAATGCGTAAGAAGTCCTTTCATGAATGAAACCGGTATGCTGAACTCTGATCAAGGTCTTCCTTGCAGTGGGCATACGAGATTATAGGGACGTAAGAAGCATTTATTTTATATATAATACCTTAGTTCTTATTGTTCTAGTAATAATGGTAGGGTAAATAATTGAAAAGAGAATATGGCACATGAGGTCGTTTCCCGGTTTTTCTCACGATGGCCCCTACAGTCGAAATCAGGCATCTTTTGACGATCAAATTCGTGTTTGCTTGTTAAGCGGATGTTTTTTTATGCAATAGCGTGTCACCTGATAGTAAGCAACTAATGCGGACCATGAGCACCTGCAACACAGATAGTGTTACAGTTACGATGGTGGCTTCAAAATGGGAAAGGGAAGGGGTCGCAAGTAGGATGATAAGAGGAAGGGGTTGGGCCCCCGGATAGCTCTCTGACCAAGCGAAATGCGGAATGAGCCACTTTACTGAGGTATTCCGAGAGGCAACCACTGTGTATTTTTCAAGCGCACGTAGTTCCTTACATACATATATACATAACTTCACGCCAAATCCCTTGTGGGGTAGGCAGAGAGAACGGAGCGCCTTAAGGCACGATTCTTACACACCTCACTCGCTTCGTTGACTTTCATAACTCTTTTCATGCACGCGCGTCGATTTTTGAGGCTCCTAACATCACTAGTATTTATTTCTTAACTATTTATTTAATACTAGCTGACCCGGCGAACTTTGTTCCGCATCAAAAGTAATAAATGAGTAAAATTTGGATCTGAAAAAGTTCAATTTGTGCTATTTATCGGCACGCGTTTTGGCGCGCAACGCAACTGCTATGTCCCGCTATGTTAATACTGTAATATCTTCGTAAATATTCGTTTAAATTATATATTGTAAATGGCCATATTGATCTATATTAAAAGCACAATCTATTTAATATACTTAACGGATGTAAGTTAAATAAATAAGCCATTATTTCTCGTAAAAAGTAAATAAATAAAAATGGTCATTGTGGGTTATCCATAAGAGATACATTTACAGAGACAAATGCCCTCGCGAACTTTTTTGTAGACCTTCTGAAGGTGTTTAATAATGTAGAACATTGTTTTGATCTATAACTTAAGAGTTCAGCCAGCGTTTGCAATTAAAGTGCTAAATCTCGAAAATTATGAGTTTTTTCTTTACAACATCATATATGAATTATAGATCAAAACCACCCCGTTGATACCGTCTAACTATTAAAAAATCGGCATCAAAATCCGTTGCTTAGTTTTAAATATATAAGCATAAAAGGGGACAGACACTGGAAAGTGACTTTGTTTTATACTATGTAATGATATAATGTGCTTAAAATTATATTTGACTATTTTAAATGTTCTTTAGGACCTACAAAATATTTTGATTTTGTTTATCTTTCATAATAAAGTGTAATTTCAGGAAGCTTTCGGGAGAGGCACAGTTTTATTGTACCATTATCGTAATATATCTAATAGTCGGTACAAAAATATACACTTAAAACATTGTATATTATATACCCCTCCTACACACCCATCCATGAATTAATATATGTCTAACATAAAGAGGAAAATTTAGTTTGTTTGTTTATTGGCAATCAATAACCTCTGAAATTTATTATTTCAATTGAAAATTAAATACAGGTTATATTTATTTTGGATGAATAAGACATTCATAGAGAAAACTGAAAACCCCTGGAATCGCGAAAAATGGTTTTTTTTTTTAATTTTGCGCTAGGGAGCTAGTTAGGTACTAAGCAGGTATACACTGCAAATGCGGAAAGGAGCAGTAGTCGGGGAAAGCCACGATAAAAGTTTCTTGACTTATTTGACAGAGTCCTATCAGTAGATGATCATCCACAGAGCCTTAAAACCAACGAGCTTGTATGACAAGTGTTATAAATGACGAGAAAGGGAGCGAGGCACTCTTTTGTCTCTGCCATTAGCGTGAATTTGTGTTCCGTATTCTTAATGATATTTGTATAAAAATAAACCCATGTAAAATAAACTATGACTCCATTAGTAAGGTTTATGATAACTAGCAAGGAATTTAAAATAAAATTAATAAAAACGCCACATGTCACGGTATACACACCATACTCGGTTGTTTTGCTTTTATAATTATTTTCATTTGTACACTTATTATGGTTATTGCTGTTCATGACATCACCTTCTGATGGAGCACAGCTTATATGGTCGTGATATATTCAATGTACACTTACTTGATGCCCGCAGAAGTGGGCATCCTTTTGATTAAATAATTCTATATCTGCTTAGTCATTCTTTTATCTTACAGTATGAGCCACGCGGACCGCTTTTTCTTTAACCCTTTTCTTGGCACTGTAACTCCAGTGATAAATTAAATTTAAAAAAATCCTGTTCCTTCAATTTGACTTTATATAAAAAAAATTAGCCTGGAACGCATCCGAAGTTTAGTTACCTATGGGATAAAAATGTAAATCAGTGTCAAAAACGTCACTAATTTCATTTGACACCGAAATGGCGCCAAGAAAAGTTGTGGAGTTTCGACGAATGGTAAGTTTATTTCATTTTTTGGAATATTTACGCATATTTACGTCGATTTTTGTGCTTATTTTCTAAATAAACTGTTACCAGTTATGATTATAATTTTTTTTTTTGGCATAAAGACTAGTTTTTTTGTGTTTTATTGATGAGCAAACTACCATGTATCATTTATGATACAACGCCAAATCACTTACGATTTTATACCTAATTGTTATGTATAAAATATGATACATTGCCAACTTGTCGATGATTTGTTATATAGTTGTTGTGGCGCCAAACAAAACCTGATAGTGTCAACCATAAAAAATTAAAAACGTTTAGATTTGAAATTTGTAAAGAAATTATAAAAGTAAACAGACTAATTGATGTAGATGTAGATATGGGAGATTTCAGGCGTGTAAAAAAAATTGTTAATCCACAGTCTGCACAACCACCTAATACAGTCGTATCTGATAAAATTGATCATTGGCCTATTTTTACTACTCGTGGTAGATGCAAAAATTGTAAAACTGGTCAAACTAATGTAAAATGTACAAAATGTGACCAAAGACTGTGTATGGTAGAAAAAAGAAACTGTTTTTACGAGTACCACCATAGCAAAGACTAATATTTTGTATCACGATCGTTGATGTTCTTTTTTTTATTTTATTGCTCTTTCATTTACTTTTCATGTCAATTTCTACTCCTTTTTTAAATATTTATAAAAATTAATGTTTTTTTTTTATTTCTAAGACTTTCGCGAATCTCACTCATTGCTCAAAACAGCTTTTAGGATTATATCGCGTTTATCCATCACCTATTTATATTTATTTCCCGACGTTTCGAACTCTTTACAGAGATCATTTTCACGAGTGATGAACAAAAAGATGGTAGTTGTTCAAAAGCTATCTTTCATTGATACAGAGAGCACCCACTTTTTGGAAATAAAAATCAAAAGTTGATGTCAAAAATATGATTTTTACTATTGGTAACCCACATCAGACCATGAGAACAAAAGTTAAATACTTATTTATAAGATGCATTCATATATCCTGCTTCTAAAGATCCTTTGTTGTATGATTTAATAAGTAAAAGTGGTCCCTTATATAATTGGAAATGAATATAACTTTTGTATTTTTTATATATAAATAGTCATAAAATTAAATGTTTGTTTTAAGACACCGCGCCGGGAAATAGGTATACTGAACGAATATTTAATTGCGCAGCACAACTTACACTTGACCCAGTTTTTTTGTTGTTTTTTGTTTTTTTCTACAATGCCAGCTAATTAAGCATTCATTTTATTTTTATTTATACTATTACTATTGACCCGATATATATGTAGCAATGTGTGAATTATTTGTATTTCATGAATCATAGTAAACATATACGACGGATCACCGTCCACAATAACTGCAAAGGTTTTGTTTCAAACTGCACAATCGATGGTGATACCATTTTCTAGCAGTAAAAATGTTTATCTACAATGCAACATTTATAATTAATGCGATAACAATGGGATAGAAAACGAGCAAGCGGATAACCTGGTGGTAAGTAACTACCGCCGCCCATGTACTTATGCAACACAGAATGTGTCACAGTTGCATTGCTGGCTTTTAAGGGTTGAGGGCTATAGAAAGGGATGGGGTAGGAGCTCTGTCGGTGTGAGCCACGTTTTACGTCGATCGTTTGAGAGTCATGTTACTTCACCGGTCGAGAAAAGGTCCATTCATGCAGCAAACACTACGTGTCTCTACCGATGTACCATTGTTGAATAATTCAATATCTCAGAACTAATATCGATTGACTAGTATGTATCCGAGTTATTACTAATACAAATATGCAGAAATAATGTACATAAAACGTGTTATTAAAATGCTAATCTGCGATCTTACAGATCGGAACGAATTTTACAGTATGAACTATTGTTGTGATGCAAACATGAAATGGCATGTTCTAACGTCGCATTGATAGGTACCTACTTTCAATGGGTTTCATTATCATTATCACCCGGTGGATTTAATTAAAAAAAGTCTAAAGCCCTAATAAATTTTGGTTTCGAACCTCCTTCCTTAATTCGAGACAGAGTTGACTTTGACTTGAACTTTAATTTAATAGGTTTTTACTTTGATGTTTCTAAATCGTATTGTAAATACCAATCTGAGTGTTGACTTATAATTATGATTTACCTAGCTGGTTTCTGTTTGAAAAACTCAATAAAAGGAAAGGATAAGTCAGTGAACAGTGGCTTAGCGAAAAATTAATAATACATGTAAGCGAGGGGCAGCTATGCCTTGACACACCGAGTCCTTCTAGTCCATGTATTCATGTGTCAATATTGATAGTTTATCAACTAATAATTATTAAAAGGCAAATAACATTTCTTACAGTTTACGGCTTCAAAAAAAGAAAATGCTGTTTCCTTACTAGCTATGGGTGTTGCCATATTTTTATGAAGTAGAAAATTAAATTAAATCAATTGAGCAAAAGGGACTGATAATTATATATAGACAAAAAATCATAATCACCTTCTCGCAAAATAGTCTCGAAAATCTCATAGGTAGCACCGCAGTCTTCTAATAGAGGTCTCCTTGGCATTTTATGCATATGATCACCGTCAAGTGATTTGGATCGGGAACGGAACTCTTCACTGTCCACTGCGGCACGAGCATCCTCGTTGCTGGACGCTGGTATCGCACAAGATCCTCGCCGACCCTCACCAGACGAGTCGTGCCGCCAATTTCCGACCTTTTTACCGAACGATCGAAACAACTCCTGTATCGGATGGTGTTTCTGCCGATGGCTGTTACAACTCGACCCTGAGTTCCGCCTCTCATTCGAATGCTCCTTTGTACTGCTGACGCTTTCTGTTAACTTCTGTGCAAAACTCTTGTTGTCAAAGCGATTCTTATGACTGAGTTTCGTGCTGCTGATCTCACCGTATCTCTCGCATTTGCTGTACTCATTCTCTTGTATGTCGTCCATAATATCGTTGTATAACGGTGACATGTAGTTTCGGTATTCGTGTCTGGCTGGTGCTTGATAAGTGTTGACACCGATCTGATATCTTTCCCCATCACTTCTTCGTCTGTAGTCAAGATGGTGAGTATGATAGTGGTGTTGTGAAGGAGGACCTTTTTGTTCCCGTTCCGTTACATCACGAAAATAACTGGCGAAATTTGGGTAACGGTCACGGGGACTAGAAGCAAACTCGTATGGACTTCCTGGGGGCATACGCAGACTGCGTTGCCCACTAGAAGTCCTCTGACGGATCGCTATACCTCCTGTACCGATTTCCCGATGATCCCCGGCAATGTCATACTTGTCTGTAGAGCTTAGTGTAGAATACCAGCCATCGCCGGTACTATCATCACCAACAGAAACACCACCACCACGTAGATTATTATGCGGTTGACTTTGTTGATGTTTGTGAAGATAATGCGTGAATCCGTGCATATTGCTGTTCAATAGATGAATCTGTTCAATTTTGTCAACACTCACATCGTTTCAGAAATAACGCACTTCCACTATCAATAAGTTATTACCGAGGCACCTATAAACACCACGCTGTAAACGCATTCGATAATATTAATTCACTGTTTATGGTGTTTATAAACAAATAGAGTGACCGAGTTGGTACATGGCGACAAAAAACTTTAACAAAAAAATACACACAAATATTTGACACAACAAATACATATGGATTATTACAGATCGGTACGTAGTCGTATTTGAGTCACGATCAAGTGAATATTTCCGTTTCAAGATTAAGTGTCCTGAGAGGGTTAAAACGAGTTTTATAAGATTCAAGGTCGAGGTAACCTAGTTTGTACAGTGTATAGACGGGAAGTGACGTAACCTTGGCCATGTTTTGTACCAGGACGCATGCGCGCACAGACGGGGACCTCCTCGCCTCCACGGCGGAAATTAATGCACTCAACAGAATAAAATAAGAAGCAAACTATTTGCGACACCATTTTGTACACAACTAACGAGTATTTTGAGACTTTATAACTTGATGTATTTGTTTTTTTTTGTTAGATTTAATTACCTGTACTCGTACAACTGCCTGTCATATATTATTGTTTTTTTGTGAAAATTGACACTACATAGGTGATTAGTATGAGTTAATAATTTAATTGATTTTAGACAGGAACAGTAAAATTTACCTCCAAATAATAAAATCGCGTAGAATCGCTCTACAAAATTCTGACATCAGGCAATTTTAGAACAACTAATGAAAAAAGAGACCTAAGATCGAGAAGATACCATCACCTCCGATATCTATAGGTTACTTGTAAATATACCATTTACAATATTTACGGCCAAATAATGCATCAAACACAATTACGTATTTTTTTCAAAGTTAAATAAATATAAATAATGAACACTGCACAAGGTCGTGAGCACCATTGTTTTTGAATGTAGGCACGTACTATAATGTATAGGAATTAAATGTGACTAAAAAGAAATACATACATATACAACAACATGTGTACCTAATTACAAGAAAAAAAAATTTGAAGTAGATACATAGTCATAAATAACGCCACATAATATTTTGTTTATTTAAAAAAACAAGTTGTTGAAATTTTAAAAACAGTCCTTACGTATTGAAAATTGATGTATTCTTGAGCAGACTTGCTTTTTATCAATGTTCGACAACTGCTTACAGACTTTTTTAAAACATAGCCGTCATAACCATCAAATTGTTCGACGTTTTATGAAAAAAGCTTATAAAAAGAAACCAGTATGTCCGGTTGCATTGTTTTCTATCGCCGTTAAAACTTAAAACCGAGCGATAGCGGAGACAAATAAGATTTATTTTCTTTAGTAATAGAACATATCCTTATATTCTCCAAACGGGATATTTGCTCGCGCGGAAATGAACTGTATCTATCTTTTCGCTTCCATCACAATTTGTTGTTTTTCCAATCGATAACTATGATTAATAAACGTAATTCGATTAATCGTAAATATACAATATCGCCTCACTATTTATATGTAACCGATAACTGAACAATATTAAGTTAAATAGCGTACGTATTGTTGAACCTACGTAGATAAATATTGTGTTGTATATATATTTTGAAATTTTCCTGTTTTGCTAAACACAATGGACATTATTTTGTATCCAAACAACTACATCTAGACAGACATTTTGTACAGTAGAGCAATCAATATACTGTCATTTGAGAAAACAAAATTAGGGCAATACAGATTGGGTATTGAAAGCTATTATAGCAGAAAAAGTAATCTTTATTGTTTCTCTTTTTTTGTACGCGTTAATAAGATTTTAGACGTGATTTTAATACATATTATGACATCAAAAACGGTACACACCCACCCATATTTTTTGTGGCCTTTGTGTTACGCGCGTACTGAAATAATTTAGCTCATAAAATCTGAAAGAAAGGTCACAAAGGACTTGGAAAGGTCAACACAGACAGATATATGTGATAAAGGACAAAAAAACTAGCACAAAAATGAATACGTTACATCATAAACATAATTACCTTTAATTGTATTGAATATATTGTCTCTTGAGTAATGTAAATGAAATGGTATTATGGATTGAAAATAAATAAGGATGCATATTGTTTATGACCTTTAGGTGGTATTCTTTACAATTATTACTAGCTGACCCGGCGAACTTTGTTCCGCATCGAAAGTAATAAAAGAAATAAATTTTGGATTGATCACTTTTTGTTAAGGACAGCGACTTAGCATAAGTTAGAAATAGTTGTATATGTCTCGTTTAGGCTAAGGGAATAGGAATAATTGTATGTATTTTATTTAGGATAAGACATATTTGTATAAATAAAGTAAATTCTAGTGTATAAGTAGGATAATTGGGCCCCGAGACTCCGAAACAAGAGCCGCTACCCCGACCGCGCGAGGAAAATTGTGAGTTAAACGCTTGGTGTCTCGGGATAAGGACGACGACGACCTGTCCACGACAGGATTGTGACATCTCTTACAGATAAGAGAGACGGTCGTGGCCTATCTTTAGAGGCATCAAGCGTACCTGTAGGTCACATAGAACCGGAGTTACGACGCAAAAGGACCCCGGTTCATAGTAAAAATAAGCGGGCGACGGGGCCGTGTTTAGCGCGGCTCTCGTTACGGTAATGTTTCGGGGTTATTAAGCGGCCCGATATTTGCCAGAATGTGTGAAGCAAACTGAAGCGAACGGGAATCAAGCAAACGGGCACTAAACAAATAAACAAGGAAAAGTGAAGATCAGTTATTTTATTTCGGAAAAAAGAACCTATACAGTCCACCCCGAAGTTATCCACAACAGTTTTGTGGTCCATCGAGTCGCCGGATTTGAAGAGAAACCATTCAACAAGCAACGTCGGCGATATGGTTGTTACAAGAAGCCAAGCGGACGCTTCCGAACAAGATCGCCGTCAACTTGAAGAGATGGAACAAATCCAAGCAGAACGTTTAAGAAGACTATCGCTGGAACCACCCGCGTCACCGAACCGACAGGGAGACGGCGATACGACCCGCGCCACTGTAGCGGCGACGCGAACGGGACATGTGACTTCACCAGTGAACCCTGCGGGACCGACTCGCACCAGATCCCCGGCCCGTTCAATACAATCGCGACGATCCACAAGAAGTGTCGCCGCCAGAATGAAGTTATTAGAATTAGAAGCGGAACAACGCCTCACTTCTATAAGGAAAAAGGAGCTTGAAATAGAGGCGGATCTAATAAGAAAAAAGCTAGCCGCGGACCTAGCAGTCATAGAAGACGACCAGGAAGACCTGCTGGATGACACGACGGATCAACAACAGAAGGTCGACGCCTGGCCGTACGCAGACCCTCGGTAAACAGGGGGAGGAACAGGGCGACTCACGGACGGCCGTACGAGACGAACGACAGCTACGGTTTGAAGTCCCCAGGAGATCACCCACGCCCGCCCGGAAGAATAAAATCGAGGCGCTTACGGAGGTCATGGAGAAGCTGGTGAGTCCGAGAGCAAGATGCCCCGATCTACAGCCATTCTCGGGGAACTCGACGGAGTGGCTGAGTTTTAAGGCAGCCGTGCAGGACGCGACAAAATTATACCGTCTGACGCCAGCAGAGATACTTCAGCGACTACGATGCTGCCTCAAAGGAGAAGCGAGAGAAATGGTGATAGCGTTACTCCATACAGAGACGAACCCAGAGATAATTATGAAGACCCTGGAAAGGTGCTATGGACGACCCGAGATCATCATCGACCGGGCCATCGAAGACTTGCAGAAGTTGCCGAAACTCGGAACATCAGCAATAGATTTGAACCGGTTTGCCGTGAAACTTCAGAACATAGTATGCGTATTCACCACGGTCAACCGGCAGGGTTATCTATTCAACCCCATGCTAGCCAGGGAGGTACTGGATAAGCTTAGCCCACACATGAAGGCCAGATGGTGCGACTACGCCAGTGAACACCAAGGGACCGCGGAACCGGAAATAATAGTGCTGTCCCGCTTCCTCACCCGGGAAGCCGATCGGGCCCTACAGTACAACTACGCTCCAGCCACTACTACGAACAGCGTTACGAGCGGCGCGGCGAGAAAAGATAAGAGCCCTAACCTCAGCGCCAGCACATATAAAAAGAAGAACGCAGTCTTCAACGTCACCGAAGAAGACGAGGTAAAATGCCCTTGCTGTGGGAAAGCGCACAGGCTAACTGAATGTACCAAGTTCAAAGCGCTCTCCGTAAATGAAAGGTGGAGTGTAGTTAAAGAGAACAAAATGTGTTTCAAGTGCATAACAAAAACACACAGGAGAATGTACTGCAAAGGCAAGCCGTGCGAGACATGTCAACGATCACATCACTCACTCCTACACAGCGATAAACAGACAGCGACGGAGGACAACAGCACAGAGTCGGTGATGACAGTGGCCACTCCGACGACCACCGGTCCCAAGACCGTACTGTTAAAGATGTGTCCAGTCACCCTCGTCGACCCAAAGGGAAGGGTACGCACCCACGCGCTAATGGATGAAGGCGCTACCATCACGCTAATCAACGAGGAACTGGCAGAGAGGATCGGAGCCGATGGACCGGTGCTACCGCTGCGAATGAAGGGGATCAACATGACAAAGAAAGAAGGCGCGAGCAATATGGTTGACCTACAAATAAAAGGCGCCGACGACATCTCACACCCGCTGAAAGCGAGAACAATAAAAAACATGAAACTATCAAAGCAAGCGATACCGAGGGAGCTGCTGGAGCTGGACCACCTTCGAAACCTACCGAAGAGGGAAGTCTGCTACGAGGCCACGCAGCCCGGTATCCTAGTGGGAGCCGATCACTGGGAGTATATTGTATCCCAAGAATTGCGCGTCGGCAAACCACGAGAACCAGCGGCATCGAGGACAAAGCTGGGATGGGTCATACACGGCTCGATTCCTAAGCGCTTAATACGGAACGTGGCCGACGTGCTACATGTATACACACCGGAGGAAGACGAACGACTTCACCAGCTGGTAGAGCGTCACTTCTGCGTAGAGGCACTAGGAGTCAAGACCGAACCACCCGTGAGCGATGCAAACAAACGAGCTATGGCCGTACTCGACGGTACGGTGAAAAAAGAAAACGGAAGGTACCAAGTGGGACTGCCGTGGCGAGGGGATAGCGTACAGATGCCGCCCAGCTATGAATCGGCATTCCGCCGGCTGCAGCAGATTGAAAAGAAGATGGACTCAGACAAGGAGTTCGCCAATGCCTACACAGAACAGATTGATAATCTGCTGAGAAAAGGGTACGCCGAACCGTGTAATGGGTCAGAGGAGGAGAGTCGTGTCGCCTGGTTCCTGCCGCACTTCGCGACGCAGAACCCGAACAAACCCGGGAAGTACCGACTCGTCTTCGACGCCGCCACCAAGTGCCGGGGAGTCAGCCTGAATGACCACCTGCTGCAAGGACCAGATCTGCTGCTTCCTCTGCCAGGAATCTTGTTCGGATTCCGAATGAAGCGAGTGGCTGTCACAGCGGATATACAAGAGATGTTTTTACAAGTGAAGATCCGCACCGAAGATCAGCCAGCCCAACAGTTCTTGTGGCGAGGTAACGATCGCCGAGGACCACCTCGGCGGTACAAGATGACCAGCATGATATTCGGCGCAGCGAGCTCACCATTCATGGCACACTACGTGCGAGATCATAACGCACTAGTGCACGCGGACACGCACCCGCTCGCCTATTAAGCTATAACGAAGCACCACTACATGGACGACTACGTGGCGAGTTACGACGATGAAGAAAAAGCGAGGCTAGTCATAGCAGAGACCCGAGTAGTGCATGAGAGAGCCGGGTTCACTCTTCGCGCGTGGAACTCCAGCCACGATCACGCCCTACGAGACATCCCAGGAGAGCTGCGAGCGACATTACCGACACCGCTGGGCGGAGACGGCCCGGAAAACAAGATACTCGGCCTGATATGGGACGCCGAGCGGGACGAACTCGGGTTCAACACCTCCATGAACCGAGTTCCCGCGGAAGTGTTGGCCCGGACCCGCGCACCAACCAAGAGAGAGGCACTTAGCGCAGTTATGTCGATCTACGACCCGCTGGGGTTACTCAGCTTCTTCACGATCCGCTCTAGAATCATCCTTCAGAACCTATGGTGATTAAAGATGACCTGGGACGAGCCGATTCCCGAAGAAGACAACGAACAGTTCGCTAGCTGGATAGGGTGCCTCGAGGAGCTCTCCGGCCTGCGAATAAAACGCTGGTACGAGCTGGAGGGCTGTGAGGAGCTAGAACTACACGTACTGTGCCGATTGAAAAGGGAGCCCGCTGGTTTCGGGGCCCTGACTTCCTGCGCCGCCCGGAATATGAGTGGCCACAAGAAGTTACCCCCGGCGATAATGAAGAAGAAGTGATCCTACACACCGTGGAGGACAAGAACACGTGCCGCTGGACGCCGGACCCTGAGCGTTTCTCTAAATACGACACGCTTGTGAGGACCGTGGCGCGAGTACTGGCGTTCGTCGACATATGTCGACGCCGAGCCACGACGATGGAGCTCGGCCATATCGAACGCGCCGAGAATATGCTGTTAGCGGAGGCACAGAAGGAGAGCTTTGCGAAGGAATTAAAAAGGATGAAGTCCGCCCGCCCACAGCACGTCCCGAAGTCGCTGTTCGACAGACAGCGAACAGCGAGTTTATTTTTACTATGTAACGAAGAAAGGATATTAGAACGTTTAAACATTTTCTTGTAAACATATTTGCGGCGATTAGCTTATTTAGTAACTTCATACTACTAAAACTTGCGTTTATAACGAGTGTATACATGTCACTATCGCTCCATCATTTGCTTTAAACTAACTAATAAATTTTAAGGTCACAATACCCGAAACGGACTAGAGGGTACGGCTGAAAATCGATCACAACTTTGCCAGCCTCCAAAATAGGTATAGTGAAGAATCGTTCGTTATACTTGTGACACAAGAGATGATAACCTGTATACGGGCAACTTTTTTTTTCTCATCACTCAATAGTATGAAACAAAGTCTTTTGCGCTGTCCTTTTATGCCTATTATGCATGTTTAAATCTTTAAAACTACGCAACGGATTTTGATACGGATTTTTTTAATAGCCATACGCCCGAATACTGAACTTCCACTCAAATCTGACAATTAATAAAAAGCTACTTAGAATTTTAAGATCGCTCACATTTAAGTGGTATACACAAACGTCATTTAACCTATATTCGACCATGATCAAGTAAGCACCGATTAAATGTTTGTATCCTGGCAACACAATGTCAAAATATATACGATGGGTATGTTCTTAGTTACAAAATAATTTAGCGTACCTCTTAAATTCATTTTACGCAGATTTTTTAGTAAATAAGTTCAAATCCTATTATTTAAATAAAATATAATGACCTCACATGAGTTTGGTTGTATTAAGGATTGAATGAAGAATTATTTCTATGTTTTTTATCTAAAAATCAGAATAATTAGAAAAGAAAACTTCAAAATATACTAGTAGGTTATCATAGAATGGAACGTTACGCTTGACGTATAATCGTAATGGATATTATTCTTTTTGTTGTTTCGCCTAAAAATAAAATATTTGACTCATTACAAGAATTACTTTAATTTACTTTAAATATAATGTTTATTTTTATTACACAAATAAATGTGGATGCAGTAACACAATCGTAAAAAAGATATGCTCTTGGAATTCATAAATAAGTAAGTGTTTATGTAAACAATGTCATGTACCAGGTACTTTGTAACCCGATTTTTGTCGTGTGCTTATTTAAATTAAAAACCGAGAGATGACCTCTGATTTTAAGACTTATGTTCTTATTTTCAGATAACAAATTATTATTGAAAATAAAGAAACAATGGCAATAATATTTTGAAGAAGAGGGAGGCAATAAATTTTGATTAGATGATGATGATGATACTATGAGCGGCTCCAGGACTGCAAAAACTTTTAAGAAAACCTCAAACAGAAGTCTAATAAAAACATAGCCAAAGCAAATGTAGTTTTGTTTTATTTCTTTGATTCTATTGTAATTTAAACTTTATTCTTTATTTTTTTATAAATGCAATGTTTTTAAATACCTTCAGTATTATGAAATCACCAGGGATATGAAAAAGAAAGAATAAGATAAGGTTTAAATTCAATAAGTTATTATTAATAATATCCCATAAACAGTGGGTGATGAAGATAGCTCAAAGCGGGTGCTCTGTGCCCTCTTATTAGTGGTTCTGTAGGTGATGCTGAGTGTACTTATTTGCTGGCTGTGGGAGAGTGGGAGTCCCTTGTAGATGATTATGTTTTTGAGCCCTTTGGGGCTGAGACTTTAGGATCATGTGGTCCGAGTGCTCGTGCACTCTTTATAGAGACTGATCGAGGCCTCTTGCGACCAAGGGGACTGGTCTATTCTTTGGGAAGAGGATTAGCTTTTCGAATATTTCATTGCAAGGATGGAGGAGGATTACATAAACCTAAATTCATTGTAATACTAATATAAAACAAGATAAATGTGTATTAATTAAATAGGTCATTATAATAAAGTTTTGATTTATATCAAAACCTATGGTTGCTGAATCATCAATTCTATTTCAACGTCAGGTAAGGAAATATCCTCTTCCACCAGCTCATCCAAACGTGCCAGGATAGTAATATGTAGAACTGAACATGCTACAACAACTTGACAAACTCCTTGTCATTCGTCATTGTACTAATTCCCTTGCAGGGTAGGTAAAGAGAACAAAGAGCCATAAGGCACGATTCTTACACTCCTCACTCGCTTCTTTGACTTTCATAACTCTTTTCAGCCATGCGCGTCGATTTTTAAGGCTTCTAACATCACATTCCTCCAGAACACGTTCTATTTGGTCTTGGCCATCCACGACCCCTACATCCATGCGATTTTGCATTGTAGGTATATTTGCATACACAATCCTGCATCATCCACTTTTTCTACATGTCCAAACCATCGGAGCATACCTTTTCTTACTTTTACACCGACTCCCTCTTTCAATGCAACTACCTTCCTTACAACCTTGTTTTCGACGCGGTCAGCGAGAGTCACTCCGCAGATTTTTCGCAGTGTCCTCATATTTACTTTCATGCGCACTCTGCAATACCCAACTCTCGCTTCCATAAGCTAGCGTTGGGATCAGTACAGTACAGTACCGCATTGTAGATTGCAAGCTGGGCTTTTCTGCCTCACACTTGTTTTCCCATCAGAAATTAATGATATATAATGGCCACATAGACATTATTAATAGTTTTTCTTCAATTTAAAGAAAGTATACTTAGTTTAAGAGACCGCACAACCACTCTTAAATGTAAGTTCTGCTCACTTAGGTTTGACAGATAATTTGACAGATAAATAAAGTTGAGTAGCGTTTCGGTATACGAATTTTGTTCTGAGTGGTGTTTATGTGCCAGTTAGTTTGAGTTGCATTTAAATTTATCAGATGCTCAAATTTGACGTATTCTGTCTAATTTGACAGCTACTTAAACGTTTAGGTAGCGCTTATATATTTGAGTGGCAGTTCAGTATTCGGGCTATAGTGTGTCAACGGGGTGGTTTATATATGTATAATTCATGAATAAAATATTATAGGAAATAGTAATAAATCCAAAATTAACTAATTCATTACTTTTGATGCGTATACTAAGGTGTTTTAGTTTGTCAGCTATGTAACTCTACTTCCGATACGACTAAAATAAAATAATCGCAGCCATCGTGTTCTGCGTGAACTAGATGTTATCAGACATTTACAAGCAACGAACGTGGCGTGAGAGGAATTTAAAATATCATAAAAGCCGATGAGGTGCTCAAGGACCGTGTAGAGAGACTCTCAGTTGTCTCATCCGGTCTAACTGGAGATCCGACTTAAAGTTGATAACTAGTTTTAACTAATTTTGTCGTTATGTATGTGTTTTTTTTTAATAATTTTCAATTAATTATATCACATATAGGCAAGTCAAGCGGTATAATTTTATAAATTATTTACGTCTTCACTCAAGGTTTATAAGAGAAACAATTTATTTTGCCCGAGTATGTAATAATTCTGTTTCTACTTAATAACTGCATCGCAACACAATTTTCGATTCAGATTCCTAGCCATTTCAGATTAGTTTATCAACTCTAGCAAGTTATCAAAATTATAAATACAATCAGTACGATCAAACGATAGATAGCCAAGCAGTTCGCTGCATGAATGGGCCGGCTCGACCGGTGAAATACCACGACCTCTCAGAAGACCGACGTAAAGTGGCTCATGCCGCGTTTCGTTCGGTGAGAGAGGTAACCGGAGGCCCACCCACCCCCCTTCCCCATCCTTTCCTATCCCCTATCCCTTAAAGGTCGGCAACGCCACAGTAACACTATATGTGTTGCTGGTGTCCATGGGCGGCGTTGGTTGCTTACCATCAGGTGACACGCCTGCCCTCCTATCCCATAATAAAAAAAATACATATATTTATTTAAGTAACTATAACTATATTAAATATAATATTTTTTTTTGACGATACATAACGAATGATTGTCACAAACAGAACTGCATCAAAAATTCATAAGTATTAGTTGTTCGCTATGAAAGAGTCAGACGCAGCAGTTAACAAATAAAGCAATTGCATACAATTATTAACACAGAACCTACGACATAACACAAATATTTTTTAATAGCACTATGATAAAAACAATAAACTTTAATTGCCCGGTTTTATTAGTTACGTTAATAATTGACATGTTTTTTTATAGGTAAACACTTGATCAAAACAACTTTTAGGATTATATCGCGTTTATTTATTACTTATTTATATTTATTTCCCGACGTTTCGAACTCTTTACAGAGATCATTTTCACGAGTGATGAACAAAAAGATGGTAGTTGCTCAAAAGCTATTTTCATTGATACAGAGAGCACCCACTTTTTGGAAATAAAAATCAAAAAGTTGATGTTAAAAATATGATTTTTACTATTGGTAACCCACATCAGACCATGAAAACAAAAGTTAAATACTTATCTATAAGATGTATTCATATTTCTTGTTTGTAAAGATCCTTTGTTGTATGATTTAATAAGTAAAAGTTGTTATTATTAAGTTATTAGAAAATTATCTTATTTTTCTAAGTTGGTTGAGATCAAAGTATAACTATTATTAAATATTGATTGATTTTAAATTAAAAGGTAAAGTATTTGTTAAAAATCTACCACTGGGTCAAAAACGCGGCCAGTCCTGAGAAAGACCCAGCAAGAAAACTCAGCGGCTGTTCTTCAAAACTGATTATTATTTCATTTTGAACGGGCTATTAATATTGCTATTATTTATAAAATTTTTGAGAAAAAGAAAGGAACTTGGTTTCCAGGTCAATAAAAATTTAAATTATTTTGATTGTATACTGCACTACTCAAAATT
Organism: Euproctis similis; assembly: GCA_905147225.2. Lineage (NCBI taxonomy): Eukaryota > Metazoa > Arthropoda > Insecta > Lepidoptera > Erebidae > Euproctis > Euproctis similis. Next base: position 11,409,792 of record LR990107.1, read on the forward strand.
CTACATTATTTTGGTTTCTGATGTGGGTCTGACCTGCAAACTATACTAATAGTATCTCGCTGTCTTGAGCTGTTTGATTGTGGGTAGTAGATAGTGGGAGGTAAACACTTTTTAAGGACAAGTCTATAAAGACAGGATCATCATCATCATCATCAGCCTATTGCAGTCCACTGCTGGACATAGGCCTCTCCCAATGTGCGCCAAGACAGGATGTTTGATAACAATTAAAAGAACCTTAAAAGAGTTGGTAACGCTAATTTTTTTTTGCCAGAATAATAGTAAAATTCGCCTCTATTTTTTCCCGAGAAATAAAATTTGTACAACAAATGAATCAACCTATAAAATAGTAACGAAATTCCAAACTATTAATAAAATTAGCATTTATATTTTATCTGACTAAGAATGTAATAAATAACTACTATTAAAAGTTACTACACATTTATCTGAGCATGTCCTTATAAAAGTAAAGAGTTACATATCACTCAGAGTAGTTGATAAGTTGGACCCAAATGTAAATGTTACTGGTATCGCTGAGGAATGATCTAATCTTATCTTACAAAACTCTCAGTATATAATTTTTTTTTTATATTCACACGTGTGCCGCGTTGCTCTAGCCGGTGATACCTAATCGTCTATTTTATACATCGTTGCCAAAAAAAAAAACATAAACACTGCATACAACCGGCCAGTCATGGGTTTAATCACGAATTAAAAGTAACTACCGTAATCGCCTGCATTAATGGGCGATTGAACACAACGTGCCGCTAGCGGCGAATCAATGTAAATAAAAACACAATCTCATATCGATATTATCATCGCTGTGTACACCGCGCGCGACACGTATATCACTCGCGAGAGACGTTACAGCACTAACTTAATGTAATAAGCAAACCGATGGAAGAGGGAACGAGAGGGCGTTAGTGAATAGGCGCGATTTGGGCCCGCGCGGCCATACGAGACTCGCGGTTAACACGCGACCTCCGCGTCCGCTGCTCGAGAGTCAAGGTGGCTTCTCCTCGCAGCAGCAGCCGTCCTCCCGGTGACGCGGTGCATGTTGACCTTCATAACGAGTGTCGCTCTCGGCACTAGCACCATACTATTCTTTACTACTCGATATATGAACATCGCAGTGATATAAACGTATGGATATCTATATCCGGCACACTTGCCGGACACCCCTAAGGTTTTAATAAATTATGTTTGAACTTTTAAACAAAATAAACGGAGGATACAAGACGGAAAGAACTCAGTGGTACGTGAAATGGTTCTTATACACATCTCAGGCGCTTCGTTGCTATTCATAACTCATATATGTAATATACCATAGTACATATCAACTCAGCAATGCGACACTCAATTTGTTAATGAAAAGGTACCTCGTAGCAATCCTCGACGGCTACCTACTATGATGTTATAAACAATCGTATTAAAACAAACTAATTAAAACTATTTTCACAATTTTTAAAAACGATGTAGAAAACAAATGTAAACGCCAAAAACGGCAGCAGAAAAAGTAAAAAATTAGAGAAAAGAAAAAAACAAAATGTCTGTGGAAATTTTCAGATATTATAATATATCCGACTTCATAGGCGTGCAAATTATAGTATTCTGTCATAGAGTCGCTTCTATACTTGAAGAATATAATATAATAGACAAGCAGATCCCGCGAACTTCGTACCGTCTTATTATAATATATGTTTACAACGAAAAAAGGCTAGTGTTTTACTCATATTAATAGTACATAAGGTGATGATATTTAAACTAGCTTATGGCTTAGTACAAAAAATTGATGACGATTGGGGCAAGTAATCACTTTTTCTCACATAAACTTTTCCACATTTACTTTCTTAGAGGTAGAATTTAAAAAAAATCTTTCATATTGGATTTTTACATTATACGAATTAGACCCTGAGGTTAGGGCGTCAACAATTCCCGGTTAAAACTGTTAACTGATCCGTTAGTCCAATATTAAAAACAAAGCATTTTATGTACATAGCTGTTTTTAATATCATAATATTTTTGAAATAGAATGACTGATTTCAATAATTTAACAAGTATTGAAACAGAATACAATTAAACTTACGAAGTAATTTAATTTTAAGAAAAATAATACAGGGATATAGAGTTAGTAATCTGATTTGAATTGGCAATTTTCAGTTTCTAAGTGGTTCATGCCGTGTTTGAATCGGTGAGAGAGGTATCCGGAGACCGAACCCCTGCCCCTCTCTCCTTCTCATCCCACTTCCAACCCTTTCCCTATTCCATTTAAAAGGCCGACAGCGCAACTGCAACACTTTCTGTGCTGCAGGTGTCCATTGGCGGCGTTAGTACCTTAGCATCAGGTTACAGCCTGCTAGTTTGCCACTCTATCCCCAAAAAACACGCCTGCTCATTTGTCTGCCTATACCATAAAAAACGAACGCGAAGATATAAAACCAAAACGCTTTACATGTCACGTTACCACAAATTGCACGCCCTTTTGTTATTTCACTGCCACAATACGTGTAAACTGATCTCTATTGTGCTGTGAATGCAACCGATGAGCGGCAGAGTTGCTCTCTTGTAGTGGAATTAAGGTCCCATCTCAAAATAAATTCTCAATACGACAGTGATCGCTCGCTACTGACTAGCGTTGCATAGCGCTGCATCTTTGGCAAATCTATACATATAAATAACTAGCTGACCCAGAGAACTTTGTTCCGCATCAAATTAATAAATGAGTAAATTTTGGATATCATGAGGTTCAATTTGTGCTATTTATCGGCTTTAACTGTTGTCCCGCTATGTTAATACTGCAATATCTTCTAAAATATTCGTTTAAATTGCATGCTGTAAGTAGGATCATCTATATTACATGCACAATCTATTTAAGACTCTTAACTGGATGAAAATTAATGCTGAATTGTTTAAAATCGCTTCGTAAATAAGCCATTATTTCCCGTAAAGAGTAAAAAAAATAAAAATGGTAATTGTCTGTTATCCCTAAGATATAGACATATGCCCTCGCGGACTTTTTTGTAGACCTTTTGAAGGTGTTTAATAATGTAGGACATTGTTTTGATCTATCACTTAGGGTTCAGCCAGCGTTTGCAATAAAAGTGCTAAATCTCTAAAATTATCATTTTTTCTTTATATTAATTATAGATCAAAACCAGCCCGTTGACACCCTCTAACTATTAAAAAAAACGAATCAAAATCCGTTGCGTAGTTTTAAAGATATGAGCATATAAGGGGACAGACAGACAGCGGAAAGTGACTTTGTTTTATACTATGTAATGACTAGCTAACCCGGCGAACTTTGTTCCGCATCAAAAGCATTAAATAAGTAAATGTTGGATATATCACTTTTTCTCTACTAAATTATAAATGAATTATAGATATAAATCAAACTGTTGACACATGCTATGTTTAAAAAAACCCGCATCAAAATCCGTAGCGTAGTTTTAAAGATATAAGGGGACAGACAGCGGAAAGCGACTTTATTTTATAATACGTAATGAAATTGAAGTGTCTGTTATATATATATATACACTCGAGAGCAATGAATCCGGGTCACTTAAAGAATCCTAAAAATCTCGGAAACTAAAAATGCTAGGTTGATGCAATAAATTGTATTTAATAGACAATGTAATACTCCTTAAATGAAGGTATTAAAACTTCTTAGTTATTGTAAAGTTATATCATAAAAAAATCAAATTTGAAAAAGGGCCACTTTCGAAGATGGAACTACGAAATTACAGCATTTGGTTTTGCTTTTGTTTGTAATCTGTCATTTATGTGGGTACATAAACCATGTTGATAGTGCTCTATATTCATTATTCAAGCTGAAATTATGTCGCTTACGCCTGAAGAATGCACCAGAATACTTACAATGCTGGAAACCGGCCGGAGTCAGCGCGATACAGCCAGGACTGTTGGTGTGTCGCTGTCAACAGTACAAAGAGTTCTCCGACGTTACGAAGAAACTGGTTCTAACCTACGCAGACCAGGAACGGGCAGAACCAGGTATACCACAGCACGAGAAGACCGATACTTGGTGAACACCATGCTTCGAAATCGCTTTCTCACAGGAACTGAACTCACCAATCAGTTTCGACGCCTCGGAGGAAGTAACCCAAGTGCATGGACAGTAAGACGTCGGCTTGCTGAATCTAACTTAAAACCCCTTAGACCTGCAAACGGCCCTAAACTGGAGCGTGGGCATCGTATTTCAAGACTAAGATATGCCCAGAGCCACGTAAATTGGAGTATTGAAGATTGGTCAAAAGTTATGTTCTCCGACGAATCAAAATTTATGCTCTACAAGCACGATGGAAGACACAGAGTGTATCGAAGACCAGGGGAAAGATTCAAGCAAGCATGCATCGAGGAAAAAGTAGCCTACGGTGGTGGGTCTGTACTTGTGTGGGCCGGAATTTCTTCTGAAAGTCGCACAGAGCTGGTGATCATAGAAAACGGCTCTTTAACTAGCGTAAGATATGTGGAAGAAATCCTCAATGATCACGTTGGTCCATTTATGATCAATTTAGGTGAGGATGCTATATTTATGCATGACAATGCCCGACCTCATACAGGTAGGATTGTGAATGACTACCTTCAAGAGATGAACATTACTCGTATGGAGTGGCCAGCGCGCAGCCCGGATATCAACCCGATCGAGCATGCTTGGGACGAGCTAGGCAGATGCGTAAAACAACGAAACCCTCCCCCAATCACGCTTCGTGAGCTCAAAATTGCTCTCACAGAGGAATGGGAGAATATTCCCCAAAATCGTATAAGGAACTTGGTGTACAGCATGCCAAACCGCGTAAACGCAGTAATGGAAGCACGAGGAGGCAATACGAAGTATTAAAATTCAAGAAAATCGTAATAAAGTTCAAAAATTTCATGTTTCCTATTTTTGTTTTAAGGAGAGATCAGCAGATTTTTTCTTTATGTAATTTTGTGTTAATAAAATGTATGGTGACTCATATTTTTTTTACTTTCATTTAAGGAGTATTACATTGTCTATTAAATACAATTTATTGCATTAACCTATCATTTTTAGTTTCCGAGATTTTTAACATTCTTTAAGTGACCGGGATTCATTGCTCTCGAGAGTATATATATATATATCGGAACTAGCTGGGCCGATTTTGCCGAGGATTTAGCTGTAATAAGAAGTATCTTAGGCTGGCTTTTCTTTTTAGAAAAAAGCTTTCATTTATTGCTTCCAAAGCGAAACAAAGTACGGCTCCACAGAAATAGATCAAGATAGAACGGCGAATAGGCGTGGCAAGCGTGCCAAAACCATGCACTATATTGCATGCTTTTCGAAACTCGCTCTCAGTACGCAACGAGCGTTCCTGCCCTGCGTTCAGGACGTAAAAAAATAGATAAAACGTCACATATATGCCTTATTGTGCTGTGGCAAATTGTAAAAACAAAAGTAGTGAAGCAAATATGAAAAAAGGAAATATTTCGTATGATCAGTAAGTATAGAAAATCAGTAGAAAGTATTTTTTAGAGATTATAAATTATTGTTTTATTTTTACTATGTTCAATAATTACGATCACAAGTTGTATATTATTTCGTTATGATAAATATCCATTGCTGTCCGCATTCACCGCTCGTATACAAAAACATTGCGCGCATAAATTATACGCGTAATGTACGTCGAATCGAACGAAATACACAATACACCTGCCAGTTGATCGCTGTGTCTGTTAATCGCTGTGATTGGTCTTCGAATGTTAGAGATGGGCACTCCGTGTATCGTTGAGTCTTAGGACTTATCGATAAATTAATTCAATAATAATTCGAGTATCAGCTCATGTCTTGCTTTGTCCCTACTTTATTCTAACACCACAAATTTCAACCAAAGTGCTTCGTAATTACATTGGCAGCAGTTTATTTGACAGTATAAGTTTTCATCAATTTGACCAATCGCCGATGGAAAATCATCTCGTTCCTCTCAAACGGGCAGTAACCGAGGTATATGTCGATGTTCGGCTTCGTTATTTAACCAGGACTGTGAGGCCAACCCTTACAAAAAGGCAAATATTTAACAAATATGTATAGTTTCAAGGACAGTAAAATATTTATAATTAAATTTTATATGCTGTTGGAAAAATATGTTTTAGGTATTAATTGTCGGATTAAAGTATTTAACATGTTTTACTTTCTATGATAATCGTTACACAAAATCAATAAAGTTGGTACGATATAAAAATAATAAATTTAACACACGTTGCAGATATTAACATCGATAATCTAATGAGTGTGTCTCCTAACTAGTCGCCCCGCTCACAATGAAAATGACGTCACGCTGTGGGCGTGGTTTTTCAAAAAAGTGACACGCTCGAAATGTATGGAAATATGACATCGCGGCCGTTCTATCTTGATCTATTTCTGTGTACGGCTCAAATATTAATTATATTATCCATTAATAATAATTAATAATACTAGAGGCCTATAATTGTTATTACTACTGATATATTGTATTATTAATTTCTATTTATAACTTAAGAACGAATAGACTCCTAAGATAGTTTCTGGTTGTAACGATTTTTGGATGATTTCCTACAACGAACTCGAGCGAAAAATAATGTTCCACAGGATCAACCCCATGTTCTCTAGTAGAAGGATGGATAGCCGTCCAAAAACGAAATTAACAAGTGATATTAAATGACCCAACCTCACTATCGCTTGGAAGGCTGATACTATATCATAAGAGAAAGAACTCAAGAACCAGTACCGCTTAGGAATGAAAGCAGATACAACTAATCCTGAGAAGTATAACTGGCAGTGCGTTAGTATATAGAATTCCTCAGGTAAAAAAGGGGAATTACGACTAATTATTTTTCATGTCTCGGTGGTCCAGTGGTCGAGCAACCCGCTCGGAATCCGGAAATCGCGGGTTCGAATCCTGACACTGGCTCACACCAATGACTTTTCGAAGTTGTTTTCGGAAGTTATGTGTCACTAAAAACTTTGTGCCCGGTATGGCAATAGGGTCGCCACCTATTCCATTTGGGACGTAAACATAACGGCGAGACGAGGCTTAACAGCCGCTGCCTACACCTTCGGGTACCAAAAGGCGTGAAGTTATGTTATGTATGTTATGTTATGTCATTGTTGCATTTAGAATCATCCATCATCGGACCCTAGAACTTTTTGTCGAATTCATTTATTCTTGCAATGGCACGCATTCTGTACGCAGCCGAACTAAAATTAACTTATATTAAGTGACTATCAAAAGGATTAGTAAATTACCTCGCGGTGCATTTTAAAAAATATCAACTTCCGAATTGAGGTCAGCGGGTTTATAAGTACAAAAGTACAAATATGTACAAAAGAAAAGTATAATATGTCTTAATATGCGTTATCTAGTTGCCATAACACAAGCATTCAGTTGTGTGTTGTGTCCAAGATATTATTGTTATTTGATTTAGTGGTACAAATGAATTGAAACAAAATTATTAGTCGTCTCGGAGGTCTGAATGTTGAGCTTCTGAACCAAAAAAGAAGTCGTGTGTTCGAATCTCGGCTCACACCAATGACTTCTCAAAAATTATATATTACAATAGGTCCCGCCATCTATTTATTCTATTTGAGACGCAACAATTCGGTGAGTGAAAGTTCAATAGCCACTGCTTACAACTTGGAGAAGAGAAAGAAAACAACTTATAAACAATTAATTTGAAGCGATTCGTTAAGCAAAGGAATTATACAAACATGTTTTGACTCGATGTATGAATGACAATTGATTTTTTTATACAACTGCTACTACTACTTAACTTCACGCCAAGTACTCTAGGGTACAGAGTAGGCATTAATAACAGTGTACCAGAGGCGACATTCATAAACATATTTAATATACTTTAATTTCATAATATCTATCTAACATATAAAATTCGCTTATTATTATTAGTTGAGATACTCCTCTGAAACGGCATGACCGATTTTCCTGAAATTTTGTGTGCATATCGGGTAGGTCTGATAATAGGGCAACATCTATTTTTCATCCTACTGAATGTTAAGGGTATAGCGTTTTTACCCCTATTTTTTAATTTTTTGAGATTTTTTTATTTATTTGTTTTTACTTGATGAAACAACATGTAAAAATACAGTCAACCCTAAATTTTCACCTCACTACGGCAACACAGCGTTTGCTGGGTCAGCACTAGCTGATACCTGATAGATACTAATCTATCCTTATATTATAAAACGGAAGAGTTTGTTTGTTTGAACGCGCTAATCTCAGAAATGACCGGGCCGATTTGAAAAAAAAATCTTTCAGTGGTGTATAGTCCATTTATCGAGGAAGGCTTTAGGCTATATTATATTTTCAAATAAATTAGGGATCCTTACTATAAGTCCAATAATGTAACCCAAGGTGTAAGAAAATAACCCGAAAAATGCTTACACCGCGTACGCTGCGAAACCTATTAATTATAGAACAAAACAATGTACAATACTTTTGCAGAACTTGTAATTATCCACAGAAAAGGTCGCGACACCATATCGAGGGGTGAAAGGCTATTTGCTTTAAGCGACATTTTGGGCGATATTGAGTTATATACATATTTGGAATCAGCAAATTTTTCTGCGTCGACTGATATAAGTTTCATTTAAATCGGAGCACTTTTTTGGCACTTAAAACATCCCTGTTTTTGGGAAGTTTCCATAGTAGCAGTGTTTTAAGCGACATGGATTTTGCAATTTTTTTTACATTAGTTACTTGAGCCATACACTCATATTAAAAACTGAGACATAAGACAATTAGCCTTTCCCAGGTAAATAAGTCAATAAGGCTTAAAACATTCTTCCTGTTTCTAAAATTTACTAGGCAGTGATTTGAATCATTTGCACTTCCACCAATTATACCGTGTAATGTCGCTTAAACCATTTAGCCTTCTTCCAAATAAGACACGGAACGTCGCTTAAGTTCTTTCAGCTGCACCTATTTACCAATGTGTTTTGAAAGACAGAAGCCAGAGGATTGTAAAGAATTGAAAGAACATTTAGATGAAAAGAAGGCATAAGTATGATGAAATTCTAATTGAGACTGTTCTAAGTTATAATTATTATATTAAACAAACACTTTAGCTGATGTTGCGTTAGTTATTTATTATTTTAATAAAAGAACCTGAGATTTTCGGCGATTGCGCTATATCCAGGTTGTTTTAACAGCCATTTATAGCCTTATATGTTAATAAATGGAACACCAAACGTATTTTCAATTTTATATGTTACATAAATAAATTAGCCTCGTACTCATTTTAGTCTAAAGTGGCAGTTGACATAAATAGCTTGCTACTATTAAATCCGGGTCGTGTCATTTGATTCTTATAGGCTTACTCTGAAAACATAATGCATTGTCGCTTATTTGTTTTTTCCTGTAGCTAATTGTAGTTTTAAAGTCACTTAAATCATTTTTCCATTCCCTGAAAAATAAGGGCTTAGGGCATTTTGAATTAAGCGACACGTATTTTTGTGATTACAGGTCGGTTTTATTTAATATTAGCATCAGCATCTAGATATATTTAATAGAATTTTAACAAAGCTTACCCCGTTCAAATAGCTCAAGAAGTTTTTAAGTTATGATTTTTTTTTCAAATTTTCAAACTTTAAATGGCTCTCCTGTAAAGTTGCAAAAATGTCGCTTAAAACAAATAGCCTTTCACCCCTCGATATGTCTAACAACTATTGTAGTTATATCACAATAAGAGATTTTTTGAATTACCTGCCAGCTATGAGCGGCGCTCATGACCGAGTCGGGCATAGGGGTGACCATTTTGAAAAAACATCGATCTTTTTATCGTATCGATATATCAAACTGTACATCGATGTCATTCGATGTATCGGATGAAAACATCGATGTTTTGTAAACATCGAGTACTTTTTCTAAAATATATTAAATTAACTAGCCTGCCGTCGTACATATTACTTTTCGCAGGACACAGATCAGATAAACTAATTCTATACAATTTTTTATCTTGCCATCGGGAGTGAGACTTGAAACAGGCTTTATTTTAACTGCAACATGTTGCAGTGAAAATATGGCTCGTTTACACACCCGTTATTAATTCAAACATTGTTTATTAAAAAAATAAGTCATATATTGGAAAAATCTTTACTATAACTTACAAAAAAACTAAATATGTAGAATAAGAACAGGTCGCTCGTGGCAGGTAGTTCAGTCTATCGTAGCAACAAAAATAATTAGGTATAATATTATAAAATAATAGACTCAAGATTTAGCTTCCTCCTCCAGCAAAATCATCAATTAGTACGACTACGTAATATCATCATCATCATCATCAATAGCCTTTTGAGGTCCACTGCTGGACATAGACCTCCCCCATAGAGCAACTGCCGGTCCGTTCACACTCATGGAGGGTTTTTGTCATAATCGCTACGCTTGGCAGGCGGGTTGGCGATCGCAGTAGGCTGTATTTTGTTGAGAGAGAATGCTGCTGCCCATTCTTCTAACCTACGTAATATACCTGTATATTATTGTAAAATTTAATTTATTTTTACCTCTGCTCGTGCACTTGACAAAGATCTTGCAAAGAGGCTGATCGAAGCCTCTCGCGACCAGAGGGCTTGTCTATTCTTCGCACAGATGATTAACATTGCCATTCAGCGTGGCAATGCGGCCAGTCTGCTGGGCACGCTGCCAGTAGACCGAGATGCGGAGAAATTTGTTTTCAGGTAGTTTTTTAATTGTATTTAATGTAAATAATGTAATTAATTTATTTCTTCGTATTATTGTAAATATAGATTACATCTTAATATTTATGTCAATAAATAATGTAATAAATAGTTATGTAAAATTTAATTATTGTAAAATAATGTACAGGTATATTACGTGGTCGTACCAATGGATGATTTTGATAAACTATGCTGTTTCATTTGATATTTGAAGAAGTTTCAAGAAGAAGTGATTGATTTGATGTTTTATAAAAAAACATCGATACATCGAGTATATCGGCGTCTTTTCAAAACATCGGATGGATTCGATGTATCGCATTGTAAACATCGATGTTTTCGATGTATCAATGTATATTTCGATATACATTGATACATCGGATTGATACATATATATGATCGGGAGTCCCGCCCGACTAGGGATATTCGTATCCCTAGTCGGGCGGGACTCCCGATCATATAATAGGTTGGGGAAAAAGTATTTTCGTATTTTTGTATGAAAAGTCAAGACATTTTTTTCAAAGTTTATTTACATTTATTTACAATATATATGTACCGTTTTGTTGAATAACTTTCTGCCATTTTGTGGGCAGAGACATTATCCAGTTACTGTAGAAACTTTGGGACTTCTGATCAAAAAAACGGGACAAATAGTTTTGGCAGTCCTCTCTTGAGGTCAACCTTACAGAACCTAAAGAATTCTGAAGAGACCGAAACAGGTGAAAATCTGAAGGCGCAAGGTCAGGGCTATATGGTGGATGCACTAGGACCTCCCAGTCGAACTCTCTTAATTTTTGCTGAGTGGCTAAAGATGTGTGTGGTCTAGCGTTATCGTGATGAAAGACCACACCCTTCCTGTTGATCAATTCCGGCCGTTTTCTCTCGACTGCTTCCTTTAATCTCATCAGTTGCTGGCAGTAAAGATCAGAATCGATGGTTTTGCCGGACGGTAAAAGCTCATAATGAACAATGCCCTTCCAATCCCACCATACACACAGCATCACCTTATTTCGTGTTAGGCCAGGTTTGGCCACAGTCTGTGAAGCCTGGCCAACTTTCGACCACGACCTTTTTCGCACGTTCTTGTCGTACGTGATCCACTTTTCATCGCCAGTTATCAATCTCTTCAAAAACGGCTCGGTTTCATTACGTCTCAATAATGAATCGCAAATGAGTACACGGTTCATTAAGTTTCTTTGAGTGAGCTCGTGTGGCACCCAAATATCGAGCTTTTTTGTATAACCAGCTTTCTTCAAATGGGTCAAAACTGTTTTGTGGTCAATTCCCAGTTCTTCAGCTACATCGTAACTACTAATATGCCGATCTTGCTCCACTCTTTCAAAAATGGCGTCCATTTTATTCGTAACAGGGCGACCAGAGCGAGGTGCATCTTTAACATCAAAATTTCCGGACTGAAAACGTTTGAACCAAATTTGTGCTACTCTTACTGACACTGCATCAGGTCCATAAACATCACAAATTTTTTTCACTGCTTGAGTTGCATTTTTGCCTTTTTTATAATAAAATTTTAAAATGTATCGAATTTCTTCATTAGATTCACTCATTTTTACGGAGAGAAAAACAAATGAAAAATAGCGGGAAACAACTTTTTTTTAAATTTTTCTTTTCTTTATAATGTAACCTTTTTAATGTTACCAAAACCAGCCAGACACAAATAGTACAGTCAAAGAAATTTTATAATAAGTTTATACCTACGTTATGCGAAAAGACTTTTTCCCCGACCTAATATATGTGCGCGGAATATTTGCCTAAGAAACTATACTTACATACTAATACTTACATTTTATATATCGCGATATCTTTTGAATTAAATGTCCGAATTGAATTATTCAAACAGTTCAAGAAAGGTAATGAATTTATCTTTATAAGGAAGTAATTTATTTTGAGGAGAGTTAATACAAAGGTACAAAATAAAGCATTTTTAAAACGGCATCAATTTAATTAATTTAAAAAATTCAAAAAATCTCTTATTGTGATATAACTACAATAGTTGTTAGACATATCGAGGGGTGAAAGGCTATTTGTTTTAAGCGACATTTTTGCAACTTTACAGGAGAGCCGTTTAAAGTTTGAAAATTTGAACTGTCTAAGTTATAATTATTATATTAAAATATTATAAAATAAATTCACTACATTTTAAAAGAGATCACGATATTAAAAATGTAAACATAGATGGGTAACTCTATGTGGTAACACACACGTGTAACAAACCCGCAAAGTCTTTATATTTTAGCAAAAGTCGCCAAGATCAAGGTCCATTTGCTTCGTCCATTTATATGAAGTTGCAATATTGTAAAGAAATAAAGTTAATATTATAATATCTGCGTGAAGACTGTAACCTGTAACTTTAAACTCTAACTTTGACCCATGACTTTGGTTACTTAAGTCTGAAAATATTTTTAAATATTTTAATATTCGCGTGGCATATTACATAAATATAATGAACGGAAAATAACACGACACATTTAGGTAAACAAATTATCTGTCTGCTTGTGACTACGGCCAATGCAATCAGGCCGAAACGTCAAGCTAATAATAAAAGTAAGTATTTGTTTACCTAAACGTGTCGCGTTATTTACCGTTTATTATATTCTTAAATAGATCAAATTCTAATCTATGTGTCTAAATAGACACGGGGTCACAGATGTTACATGTTCATATCACCTATTAACTATTACAAAATAAAAATATATCCACCCCAAACGACGATTAAATACTACAAACTCATTAGGACAAAAAGAAACGAAAAAAATGTGTAAGAAAACAAAAAACTAAAGATTGACAAAAAACTTCAGACAAAGTCCCTGGTATTGCTATTAATATTACTTAAAAAGCGTTGATTGAAGTTGATAATATTTTTTATGGGATAGTAGGGCAAAGGAGCAAGCGTGTCACCTAATGGTAAGCAACCTGCGCCGCCCATGGACACCGGCAACACTTATAGTGTTACCGTGGCGTTGCTGACCTTTAAGGGAGAATGATGGGGAAGGGGGATGGGCTTCCGGGTACCTCTCTCACCGAAAGAAATGCGGCATGAGCCACTTTACGTCGATCTTCTGAGAGGTCATGGTATTTCACCGGTTGAGCCGGTCCATTCAAGCAGGGAACTGCTTATTATTTTAACTGCTATTATTTTCATCATGTCTAGGTTGTTAGTCTAGCTAATCAAGTAATGTGTGTAATAATCGTGCTTTATGGCGCTTTGCTTACTCTCTACCTACCCCGTAAGGGATCTGGCGTGAAGTATGTATGTATGTATGTATCAGGAACTTGAAGTGAAAAAAAATATTAGTGTTAGATAGTCCATTTATGAGGAAAGCTTTGGGGTATTAATATGATCCAGGCAATAATCTTTTTAGTGGAAAATGTATAAAATATGGAGGTACGAAGTTCGCGGGGTCTGCTAATTAATATATATGTTACGGTAAATCTGATTAATTGAAAAATTATTAATATTTTTACAAAATTATTAATAATAACCACATATTTTGGTAAATGTGAATAAACGATCGAAATTTATTACTTTTAGTAGTAACGCCACATATTGGTAAAAGTTATAAAATAAATAAAAACCCAATTTTTTTGACCAGCAGGTATTTATTTATAATATTGAACACAGTCTTACAATTATATTAATTAGAGATCACACAAACAAGGTTAAAACTAACCTAACCTAACCACTTATTTCACTTTCTTTGTTTCACTCACCTCATCGTCACATATCCAAACATAAATGCGCGAGTAAATTACTATCCTTATTACTTAAACCGAAAACGAATTATTATCACAAACATAAGATAACAGTAAATCAAACTAAAATTTTGCAATAACGAATTAGTTAGAACTGGGGAGCAATTTTTAAAATCACTCAAATTCAAATAATATCAAAATTAAACCAAAAAGGGCATGGACCTTCAGTCTATGGAGAAAGCATAGAGGGCAGGAGACAGGTTAAGCCGGTAAGAGTCCGGCACTACCCAAACTACCTCATACGAGACGTAGTTTGGGTGTCCATGAGGATTCCGACTCCTGACTAGAAAAAAAAAACCTAAAACCTAACCTAACCTAAACCTAAACTAAACAACTAACTAACCCTAGTAAGCAACAACAAATAACGTGCACGTGCTTTTAAAACAATAACACCGAGCCAACTAAGCCGAGCCACTTATTACATTTATCACCACTAGGGTTAAACTATTAATAATAACCGACAAATGTGATTAATTTATCACTTTAACCTCGACTTTCGGTAATTATTAATAATAATAGATAATTATTAATAATCTTCAATTATTCACTCTTACCGTGACATATATATCAGGCACTTTGAATTTATCTACGCAAATATTTTCTTACTATATGGGACTAAAGTGAGAGAGATATTGACAGCATCGTAAAAACAAAGTAATTTAAAGAACATATGTATCAACATAAACATAATTTCACGCCTTTTGTTACCCGAAGGTGTAGGCAGCGGCTGTTAAGCCTCGTCTCGCCGTTATGTTTACGTCCCAAATGGAATAAGGTGGCGAACCTATTGCCATACCGGGCACATAGTTTTCAGTCATCGATATTTATCACACATAACTTCCGAAAACAATTTCGATAAGTCATTGGTGTGAGCCAGTTTCTGGAATCGAACCCGGACCTCTGGATCAGAAGCCGTGTGCTCGACCACTGCGCCACCGAGACTAATTTAAAGAAAATGCATCAAATTAAAAATAGATATATAATGGACTAAGAGAGACCTAAGAGACCTTCGTTATTTTATAAAAGCCGAAAACTTGTCAGCGCATGCTCCTAACACAGGTAAGAACGATGGACCATTATGAAGTCTGGGCTACCCTGGCTTTGGCAGGTAAACGGTACTAAAGGTGTATAAATACCGATCTAATTTCATCAAATTATAAAGTGTGATTTTTTGATATTACCTTCAGGATATTATTAAAAACACGCCAATAATTGCCAGACAGTTTACATCGTGGCAACCCCTTGCCAGACACCCTTAATGTTAATGAAATTATAATTCTACTTACGTTATAGTATAAAAGCTGATTTTTATTTATAATACTTGGGTAATCATGTCAAGAGCGTGCACGTCGCGATCCCTGCCGTCCCAGAGGGACGCAATCTTGACCGAATCGAATACAGCCGCGCTGGCTGCTAGGGCGTGCCCCGACAGCGACGGGCACCGATTAGCCCCCGTCGGTGGGGCTGCACGTGCATGCGCATGCGGCGGCACCGATTAGCCCCCGTCGGTGCGGCTGCACGTGCATGCGCATTCGGCGAAGGAGGCCGCCACCCTTCACGCAGTGCCAAACCGGGCGGGACGAGGAGAGGGAAGTGCCGTATAGGCACGTGGAATGTTAGAGGTAGTATGACAAGAAAGATGAATGAGATGATGGATGTAATAAATGAGAGATGCCTGGATGCCTTATGTTTGACGGAAACGAAGCGGAAGGGGAATGAGACCGAGGACCTCCCAGGTGGCATGGTTGCCCTATGGTCCGGAGTGGACCTGGACGTTCGTGCCAGTGGGGGTGTGGGGGTCGTTCTCTCCTCCCGCTTTGCTTCTGGAGTGAAAGACTGTGAGTTGGTAGGCCCAAGACACCTTTGGGTTCGTATAAAACTGGGGATCACGCGGGTCTTCCTGGTAGCAGCTTATGCCCCCGTCAGCTCCGCCGATCCCCATGAACTCGAGGAGTTTGGGAAACTGTTAGGGATATTCTGGATTTGGTTGAAGGAAATGAAAGGATAATTTTGTGTGGTGATCTTAATGGATGGGTCGGAACCAAGAGAGATGGCCTGGAGGCTGTCCTTGGTCCGAATGGTGACAAGAGAGTGAATGATGCTGGTAAGCCGATCTTGGACGTGTGCTTGGAACGGAACCTCCTTGTGTCTAACACATTATTCTATCATAAAGATATTCACACGTATACGTGGAGACGGAATGAACAAAAGAGCATGATTGATCTGATTCTGGTCGACAGTGGTCTCCGAAACACTCTAAGGGATACAAGAGCCTACAGAGGCCCCACTCTGGATACGGACCACTACCTGGTGGTGAGCCGCTTTGTGGGCCTATTTAAGAAGTGGAGGCACTGGCGATTGCGTACGCATTTCGGAGAGCTTGAAAGGATAAAGTGTGAAAATTTAGAAGATAAAAGTGTACGGAGTATATATGTAGACCTAGTCAGCAAAAGACTCAATGACACGAATCTTTCTGACTTAGGTGTTGAAGAATGCTGGGAAAGAATGAAAGAAAGCATAGCGGATAGAGCAAAAGAAGTTTGCGGTTGTGCAAAGAGACATAAGATTCTGAGAGGTGATGCCTGGTGGGACGCGGATGTAAAATCCAGCGTCGAAAGTAAGAAAAAAGCATGGTTGGATTATGTCTCGAGTTTGAATCAGAATGATAGTATGACAGAGAAAAAGTATGAGAGCTACCGCCGCTGCAAGAATGTTACCAAAGCCTTAGTGAAAAAGAAGCGTGAAAGATTAGTTGCGAATGAGGAAGTGAGGTTGAAGGAGAACTATGAGGCCAATAGCAAACTCTTTTGGAGGGAAGTTAGAAAGTCTCGGGGTTCTTCGTGATCATCCAGAATGGACAAAATTTTGTCTAAGGCTGGTGACATTCTTGCAAACCCCAACGATGTATTAGGTCGGTGGAGTGAATATTTTGGGGAAATGTACGAGCATGTCCCGGACGTGGGCGCCGCGAGGGAGTCTACGAGTAACGCCGCTTCGCCAACATCTGACGAGGACATTACTATGGAAAAGATTGAATGGTCGATACGAAGTATGAAAAATGGTAAGGCAGCTGGAATTGATATGATGTCTGCTAAAAAGGTCAAACACGGTGGAACCTGTGTCCGGGATGCTTTCCTGACCTTGAGCTATCTTTGCTGGAAGTCGGGTAAGGTTAACTCTAACTCTCTAACTCTCAGTCAGCCGGGAGTGAAAGAAAAACATATGGCTGACAAGCTTACACAGCACAACACCGGAAAATGGCGGGATAACCATGTAAAAATATGGGTCAACCTAAATGATCTTGGTAGGGACGGGCAGCAGCGTCCCTATCTTTAAGAGAAGGTTCACCCCCTGCGGTCTCCAACATTTCTGCCCAGCGTGGGGACTATGGGCAAAAACCTCCGATGAGAAAAGCGCGCTGACAACGGCCCCCAGTTCCCGGTGGTCCCACTATTCTCGGCCAAGGCAGCGGTCGTGGTAACGGTGGGACATGGGGTGCGAAGAATCTCCGGGTTACGGCAGGCTGCCAAAAACAACTACACGTGGCCACATATAACGGACGCAGTCTTCGGCTGGACCAACACCTCACCGAACTCGAGGTTGAGCTGAGTTGCTTGAACTGGCATATTCTAGGGCTATCTGAAGTCCGGCGAGAGGGGGAGGACACGATAACCCTACAGTCGGGCAACTTGCTCTACTTTCGGGAAGGTGACCAGCTCTCCCAGGGGGGTGTCGGTTTCCTCGTTCACAAGGACCTCGTTAGCAGCGTTGTGGAGATCAGTAGTGTGTCGACCAGGGTAGCGTACCTTGTACTGAAACTCACCAACAGGTACACTCTGAAGGTAATACAGGTATATGCGCCGACCTCGACATACTCTGACGAGATAGCCGAGGTAATGTACGAAGATATTGCAAAAGCAATACATGGTACCGCCAAGGCTCACAACAACGTTGTTATGGGGGACTTCAATGCCAAAGTGGGAGTACAAGAACGCGGCGAAACGAAAATCGGTCCATATGGCTTGGGGTGCCGGAATCACAGGGGCCAGATGCTGGTTAACTTTCTGGAGTCTGAAGGGCTCTTCTTGATGAACTCATTCTTCAAGAAGGGTCTCCACAGGAGGTGGACTTGGCGAAGCCCGGATTCTGTGACAAGGAACGAGATAGATTTTATCATTACGGATAGTAAGCATATATTTAGAGATGTCTCTTTGATCAACAGGTTCAATACTGGAAGTGATCACCGACTTCTTCGAGGCTCTCTAAATATTAACCTGAAAGCTGAAAGGACCCGGAAGATGAGGTCTATTCTCCGACCTACCCCACTCCAAATAGCCGAAACCGAAAAGTTCCAAATGGAACTTCAAAATCGGTTCGACCTGCTGGAAACCACAGGCAACGTGGACGAAAAGACCGCCACTATGGTCAACACGCTGAGGAAAGTGTCTCAAAGGTTGTTCCCGAGATCGCAGAAAAAGGAGTCCAAACTCTCTGCTGAGACGCTCGAGCTGATGAGGCAAAGGCGAGAAACTCCATTCGATCAGCTGTCTTCGTCAGAATGGAAAAGCCTAAACCAGCAAATTAGAAAGCTGATGCGGCGCGACCTTCGTCGGTCGAATACTCGAGCGATCGAGGACGCGATCGACCGCAACAAAGGGTCGAAAGTGTTCGCTCAGCAGCTTGGAAGGTCCCGTCTGACGAAGCTGAAAACTGCGGATGGACGTGTCGTTACCTCTAAGCCCGAGATTCTCGCAGAGATCGAATGTTTTTATGGGCTCCTTTATTCCACACGGATGACCAAGCCGACGGGACGCAGCGATGATGACCACAGAGCCCCGCTAACGCGTCACTATAGTGAGGACATCCCCGACTTTGCAGAAAGCGAGATTAGTGCGGCTCTCGAGCAACTCAAGAACAACAAGGCACCCGGTGATGACGGAGTCACAACAGAACTTCTAAAGGCCGGCGGGACTCCTATCCTAAAGGAATTAGCAAGTCTTTTTGATTCCGTCCGGAGTGCGGTGGTGCTGTTCTTCAAAAAAGGCGATAAGACCTTACTGCAGAATTACAGACCCATCTCACTCCTGAGCCATATCTACAAGTTGTTCTCGAGGGTCGTCACGAATCGTCTCGCTGCAAGACTCGACGAATTCCAGCCTCCGGAGCAGGCCGGGTTTCGAAAAGGCTTTAGTGCCGTGGACCACATCCATACTGTTCGGCAGATTGTACAGAAGACCGAAGAGTACAATCAGCCGCTGTGTATGGCATTCGTGGATTACGAAAAAGCCTTCGACTCGAAAAAACTTCAAGAAGGAAGCCGACAGGAGGATTCAGCTGGATTGGGCCGCATTCGGCAAACTGCGTCGAGTTTTCGGCACGCCTATACCGCAATGCCTGAAGACCAAAGTCTTTGACCAGTGCGTCCTACCAGTAATGACCTACGGTGCCGAAACGTGGACACTTACGATGGGGCTAGTCCACAAATTTAAAGTCGCTCAGCGAGCTATGGAGCGAGCTATGCTCGGAGTATCTCTGAAAGATAGACTCAGGAATGAGTATATCCGAACCGGAGTAACCGACATAGCTCGTAGAATAAGCTCGCTGAAATGGCAATGGGCTGGTCACATCTGTCGAAGGATCGATGGTAGATGGAGCAAGAAGGTTATTGAGTGGAGACCGCGACTTGGTAAGCGTAGTGTAGGACGCCCACCAGCCCGATGGTCAGACGACCTCAGAAGGGCTGCTGGAAAAGACTGGATGCGGAAGGCAGAGAATCGGATGTTGTGGCGCACATTGGGAGAGGCCTATGTCCAGCAGTGGACTGCAACAGGCTAATGATGATGATGAATGATGGGTAAGGTTCCCATGGACTGGAGGCGTGCTGTCATCGTGCCCTTGTATAAAGGTAAGGGATCACGTATGCAGTGCGCCAGTTACAGTACCATCAGTTTGATCAGCTTAGCAGCGAAAGTGTATGGGAAGATTATTGAAAGGAGAATGAGGGTGATATCTGACGGAGTGTTGTGGGGGGCTCAGGGTGGTTTCAGAAGCGGAAGAGGGTGCATGATTCAGATTTTTTCTCTTCGCAACATCGTGGAGAAACAACTGGCTGTTAGCCGGAAGGTTTTCTGCGGTTTTGTGGATCTGGAAAAAGCGTTTGACAGGGAAAGGATCTGTGGGACATACTCCCGGGCTGCGGGGTGAGCGGCGCACTGCTGCGCGCCGTGCAGTCCACTTATGAGGGCTGCACGGCGTGTGTGCGTGTTAACGGCGGCTTGTCGTACTGGTTTGACGTCAATATCGGAGTCAGACAGGGATGCGTGCTGTCCGCTCGGCTGTTCATCCTGTACCTGGACAGTTGTCTCCAGAGAGTGAGATCGACGAATGTAGGGATACGAATGGGTGACCTAGTTGTGAGCTGCCTGCTTTAGGCAGATGACGCCGTGCTCTTAGCCGAATCGCCGTCTGATCTGCAAACACTAGTCACTATTATGAAAGATGATTGTTTGATGAAAGGTTTACAATTGAATGTTATGAAAACGAAAGTTATGGTGTTTGAAAGGGAGAAATCCAGAACGGATGCAAGGATAATGGTTGACGATGTAGTGCTGGAACAGGTGAATGAAATTGTATATCTTGGATGCGCTTTTAGCAGGGATGGAAGGTACACCGCTGATGTAGAAAGAAGAGTAGCGTTAGGAAATAAAGTAAATGGGGCGTTGGGCAGATTCCTGGGCGCAAAAGATATTAGCAGAAAAGCCCAGCTAGCAATTCACAATGCAATACTGATCCCAACGCTAACTTATGGAAGCGAGAGCTGGGTATGGCAGAGCGTGCATGAAAGTAGGATAAACGCGGTCGAAATGAGGGCATTGCGCAAAATCTGCGGAGTGACCATCGCTGACCGCGTGGAAAACAAGGTTATAAGGAAGGAAGTCGGATTGAAAGAGAGTGTCTGTGTAAAAGTAAGAAAGGGCATGCTCCGATGGTTCGGACATGTAGAAAGGATGGATGATGCAAGATGGACTAAGCAGATATACAATGCAAAAGCGGATGGATGTAGGAGTCGAGGACGGCCTAGACACACATTCCATGACCAAATAGAACGTGTTCTGGAGGAAGGTGATGTTAGGAGCCTCAAAAATCGACGTGCGTGGATGAAAAGAGTTATGAAAGTCAACGAAGCGAGTGAGGTGTGTAAAATTTGTGCCTTATGGCGCTCCGTTCTTTCTGCCTACCCCGCAAAGGATTTGGCGTGAAGTTATGTATGTATGTTTCCTCACTAGCCAGATATTTTTGATAGTCCAATCCCTTGCCAGACAGTCAGCTGTAGGAGCGAGCGCGAGACAGTATATACGGGTGGGTGCGAGTGAGATATCAAGTTAGGTCTGCCGCGATCCCTCACTGCGCAGTTGTTATTTCTACTGCGCATGTATTGTTTAGTACTCAGTACATGTTTACATCGGGTAAAATAATCTTTTAAGCTATCTTCAAGTATTATTAATTTAATATTCATTATTAATTAACACCATAAAATATTTCAAATATATACCGACTATAAAGACGGGCCTTGTGGCGCATTGGTAAAACTACCAGCTGCAGATATATATTAATATCCGTTATTTAGTATCCATAAAACAAGCATTTAGTTGCTTAATTGGAACTAGAGGGCGCTGTGTGTGTTGTGTCCAAAATATTATTATTATTAGTTAATATTATTAGTGTAACCTTAGTGATACGTACATTATATATTTACAATTTGTAAATAATAATAATGAGTAATGCCATCAATCAATTTTTTTACACTTTATAATAACTTGTAATGTCAGTCATCTATTTTTAATTAAATGTTTGAGAATTATTTTGTTTGTTTTTTTTTTATAACCTGTTATTGATATAATAAATTTAAATTTTTAACAATTTAATGTAGTTGTAGCATCGAATGTCTTTTCTTGAGATGTTTTTGAGATTTACACAGATTATTAGTTATTGAAATTTCTGCCAAAAAGTTTATTTACATAAGTCATTATAATCATGCGATCTCACTCGAACCCACCCATATATACTGTCTCGCGCTCGCTCCTACAGCTACCCTACATGCTTGTCTGGCAAGGGCTTGGAACTATCAAAAATGTCTGGCTAATGAGAAAACATTTTCTAATTATTACCCAAGTATTATATATAAAAATTAGTTTTTATACTATAACATTAGTAGAATTATAATTTTTTTAACATTAAGGGTGTCTGGCAAGGGGTTGCCACGATGTAAAGTGTCTGGCAATTAATGGCGTGATTTTTAATAATATCCTGAAGGTAATACCAAAAAATCACACTTTATAATTTGATGCAATTAGATCGGTATTTACACACCTTTAGTACCGTTTACTTGCCAAAGCCAGGGTAGCCCAAACTTCATAATGGTCTATCGCTTTTACCTGTATAGTAGCATGCGCTGACAAGTTTTCAGCTTTTATAAAATAACAAAGGTCTGGGGTTCACGGGCTCTTGCTCTATAATACATATTTATAGTAAGTTATTTTAATTAATGGTCATAACAGTATGCATATTTCAAGGTCTCTTGACATATATATATATATAAATATGACATGTCTTGACGTGAGTTATCTCGCCTGAAAAACCACTTCTCTTGACCTGATTCTTTATCAGACAACATGTTTAAATACAAGGCGCTTCTTACATCTTTCGGTGTCGACCGTTCGTAAGGCATTTGGGACATAGAAACGCGACCCGATGTTTTTAATGTCTATACAAAATTACTTGTGAATCCTAGATGTAACCAAACCTTTCTTTTTTTCATGGTACATATATAACAATAATTCTTCAGATCCGGAGGTCGCGGGTACGAATCCTGACATTGGGTTACACTACACTACACAATGACTTTCCGAAATTGTTTTCGGAAGTTATTTGTGATAAATATCGATGACTGAAAACTTTGTGCCCGGTATCGCAATAGGTTCGCCACCTATTCCATTTGGGACGTGAACATAACGGCGAGACGAGACTTGACAGCCGCTGCCTAAACCTTCGGGTAACAAAGGCGTGGAGTTATGTTATGTTATAACAAAAAAAAAATATAAAAAATGTGTCCAAGATATTATTACTATTATTATATGCTCTGCTGCAATTTAGTGAAAATTATAAGAAAATGAACAACTTACCGGCGGCATGTTGCTGTTGTTGAGCGATCGCCCTCTGAAAATAATAAAAACAAAAATAAAATAAAAAATAAAGCAAAAAAAAAAAAAACAAACATTAAAAATAAAATATGGTTGATGACAGTGCCTCAGAACTTGTGTCAATATGCAAAATGTAAGATAATAAAAATCAGTAAATAAAAGTGCAGACTGAAAATTTTGTTATATGAATAAATGCACATTTAATCATTACATAGTATAAAACAAAGTCACTTTCCGCTGTCTGTCCCCTTATATGCGTATATCTTTGAAACTACGCAATGGTTTTTGATGCGAGTTTTCTTTAATAGCTAGAGGGTGTCAACGAGGTGGTTTTGATCTATAATTCATGTATCATGATCATACATGATCATACACGTAAAATTCCACCAGTCCAGGTTTAAGAGCCGCTGTATACCCCATCGGAGAGAAGAAACAGGCGTGAAGTAGCAAAAAAAAAAAAGCAGAACATATTTCATCGTCTGTTTCACTCGTGTCAAATACGTCATTATCGATGATCGATTCATTTTGATACCACATCTGTGATATCAGATCTGTTATTTTTATACTCCGCACTGCGCACAGTGTATGTGCGATACCTGTCAATTACGAACAATATTAATGTACTGTATCATTTACAATATAAAAGCGTAATTCATAGACTGAAAGGACTGTCAAAGAGACAATAAGGCTCCTAGACAGGGTTATATGATTATATAACCCTGTCTAGGAGCCTTATTGTCTCTTTGAAGAATTGAAGATTTTCAGCCCTATGTAGTCCCCCCGCCCCCATAGCGCGTCACAACTCATGTCCTGTGTCATATCCCCCATTGAATATTCCTGCGACCTCTCTGTAAGGTCGTCGGACCACCTAGTGGAGGGCGGGCGAGACGTGTCACCGAGCGTGCCGGGTCGTTCTTTTGAGATGCTGTCATAATTAATCGTTTTCAGATGACAATAATGAAAAATCATTCAGCATATCTACTAAGTATATTGAGTAACGTCTGTGTTAGAGATATAGGCAGCGGAGTAAATGATTGTTAAGTAGGTACCAGATGACCCGGGAAACTAGGTACCCTCATAACTAAACATAACATAACTTCACGCCTTTTGTTACCCGAAGGTGTAGGCAGCGGCTGTTAAGCCTCGTCTCGCCGTTATGTTTACGTCCCAAACGGAATAGGTGGCGAACCTATTGCCATACCGGGCCCAAACTTTTCAGTCATCGATATTTATCACACATAACTTCCGAAAACAATTTCAAAAAGTCATTGGTGTGAGCCAGTGTTCTTTTGAGATGCTGTCATAATTAATCGTTTTCAGATGACAATAATGAAAAATCATTCAGCATATCTACTAAGTATATTGAGTAACGTCTGTGTTAGAGATATAGGCAGCGGAGTAAATGATTGTTAAGTAGGTACCAGATGACCCGGGAAACTAGGTACCCTCATAACTAAACATAACATAACTTCACGCCTTTTGTTACCCGAAGGTGTAGGCAGCGGCTGTTAAGCCTCGTCTCGCCGTTATGTTTACGTCCCAAACGGAATAGGTGGCGAACCTATTGCCATACCGGGCCCAAACTTTTCAGTCATCGATATTTATCACACATAACTTCCGAAAACAATTTCAAAAAGTCATTGGTGTGAGCCAGTGTCAGGAATCGAACCCGGACCTCTGGATCAGAAGCCGTGTGCTCAACCACTGGGCCAAAGAGACTTAATGCTATGCTATGCTGATGTATGCTAATGATATCGCCTAAGATATTAATTGAAATAGAGAAAATAATATATAAACACTATTTGCAATCCTTGCCTAAAAATCTAGTTTTTGTAAGGACTTACTTTGGTAAGGATTACGAATAGTAACAGTTGTAGTAATAGAGTATGCATACATAAATTCACGCCAAATCCTTTACGGGGCAGGCAGAAAGAACAGAGCGTCATAAGGAGCGATTCTTACACGCGTCATTCGCGTCTTTGACTTTCATAACTCTAGACATACCATACATTCTCTTTATGTACACGCGCGTTGATTTTTAAGGCAAGAAAGGGCTTTTCTGCTAACGTTCTTTGCGATAGTATTCATAATAAGACAGATAGTTACTAAGCATGTTGAACATCGGTTTTGATTATCAGAATTATTATAAAATAGAAACTCAACATATTGTATTCTGACCGGTCGAACTCTGTTCCGCATCAAAAGTAATAAATGAGTAAATTTTGGATATCATGAGGTTAAATTTTTGCTATTTATCGGCTTTAACTGCTGGCCCGATATGTTAATACTGCAATATCTTCGAAAATATTTAAATTGCATGCTGTAAAGGGCCAGGATCATCTATATTACACGCACAATCTATTTAAGACACTTATTTGGATGCATATTAATGCTGTAATGTTTAAAATCACTTCGTAAATAAGCCATTATTTCACGTAAAAAAAATGGCTGGACTTTTTTGTAGACCTTCTGAAGGTGTTTAATAGTGTAGAAATAAAAACCACCTCGTTGACACCTTCTAACTATTAAAAAATGCATCAAAATCCGTGGCGTAGTTTTAAAGATATATAAGGGGACAGTCAGCGGAATGTGACTTTGTTTTATACTACGTTATGATACATACATACATAAACTCACGCCTGTATCCTGTAGGGGTAGGAAGAGACCTTGGCTCTCCACAAGCTACGATCCTGACACATTTCTTTTGCTTCATCCACAGTCATAAATCTCTTCTCTCTCTCTCTTCTTCATGCATTCTCGCCAGTTTCGGGTACTACGCATTTTGCCTTTTTTAAACAGATCATTTATTTGGTCGTGGTAGTCCCCCTGTTTTAGTCTCCCGATCCTAACCCTGCCACTCACATTCGCTTCATATACCCTTTTAGTCAGTCGGCTTTCATTCATTCTTGCAACATAATTGTATATATTCCATTATATAGTAGGTATAGCGTGGCGAGGCATCGCCACGGCCAGTATCGCCACGCCAACAATCAGGTTTACCTGCGCCTATAGATGTATCACATGAAAAACATTTACAATGCCGGTGTCGTAAATATAAAACGTCTCGGTGAATAACAGCGACAACGTATACATTGTTGTTTTAATATAATTTTACAAAGCAATATCTCGGTGTCATCAACCCGCCAGCCTCGTGCACAGCTGTAAGCCCTCATTATCCCGATATTCGACGATTTGTTCATAACACGCTTTCGGATTAAGAGATAAGATTAATGATAAATCCCGTAATATTTTTACAACAGCCATACATACAAATAATACAGATTAACAATAGCGTCTAACAAAATGTCTTAATAGTCTCGATTGTCCAGTGGTCGAGCACCCCGATTCAGAATCCAGAGGTCGCGGGTTCGAATGCTCAGATTGGCTCACACCAATGACTTTTCGAAATTAATTTCGTAAGTTGTGTGATAAATAACGATAACTAAAAACTTTGTGCCCGGTATCGCGGTTCGCCATCTATTATATTTGGGACGTAAATATAATGGCGAGACGAGGCATAACAGCCGCTACCTACACATTCGGGTAGAAAAGGCGAAGTTACATTATGTTATGTCTAATAAAACCAAGACTCACAATCGCGTTTTCTCATACATTACGTATTAAAAAATGGTACGTTCATACTGCATTTAATAATTCAAATAATAAATAAGATGTAACTAACAGTCTCGGCGGTCGAACGCCCGCTTCCGATTCAGAAGTGGTGGGATCTATCACAACAATGATTTCTAGCTGATGAATACATGATGATGAGAATGATGAATAGATTTCGCCCCCTATTCCATTTTAGACGTAACGATACGTCGAGTAGAGACTTAACAGCTATTCCCTATGCCTTCGGGTAGAAAATGGTGTAAAGTTAGGTTATAATATGTTTTATAGGCAAGTAGTACATAGCGAACAAACAACGAGACACTTGCAATTTTAATATATCCCTACTGAAGTGACCAAATCTGCCTTTCAACTTCTCTTCCTTGAGGAAATCTAGGGAAGATTTTGGTCGCTTCTAACAGTGGTAGAGTCCTGGAGTTCGCTGCATGAATGGGCCGGCTCAACAATTACTACGACCTCTAGGATTATCGGTGTGAAGTGGCACGTGCCACGTTTCGTTCTGAAAGTGGTATTCGGAGTCCCTATCCCCTTTCCCCGTCCTTTCCCCTCCTACTCCCTTAAAGGACGGCAACGCACCACGCTGTTCATGGGCGGGGAGTAGTTGCTTAAAATCAGGTAGCCCACTTGCTCGTTTGCCCTCCTATACCATAAAAAAACAGACTGTAGAGATCATCATATTATTATATTAGGTCGGGGAAAAAGTCTTTTCGCATAACGTAGGTATAAACTTATTATAAAATTTCTTTGACTGTACTATTTGTGTTTGGCTGGTTTTGGTAACATTAAAAAGGTTACATTATAAAGAAAAGAAAAAAATTAAAAAAAGTTGTTTCCCGCTATTTTTCATTTGTTTTTCTCTCCGTAAAAATGAGTGAATCTAATGAAGAAATTCGATACATTTTAAAATTTTATTATAAAAAAGGCAAAAATGCAACTCAAGCAGTGAAAAAAATTTGTGATGTTTATGGACCTGATGCAGTGTCAGTAAGAGTAGCACAAATTTGGTTCAAACGTTTTCAGTCC
The DNA here is from genome assembly GCA_905147225.2 of Euproctis similis. Classification (NCBI taxonomy): domain Eukaryota; kingdom Metazoa; phylum Arthropoda; class Insecta; order Lepidoptera; family Erebidae; genus Euproctis; species Euproctis similis. The sequence continues at coordinate 11,438,112 of LR990107.1, forward strand.
GGAAATTTTGATGTTAAAGATGCACCTCGCTCTGGTCGCCCTGTTACGAATAAAATGGACGCCATTTTTGAAAGAGTGGAGCAAGATCGGCATATTAGTAGTTACGATGTAGCTGAAGAACTGGGAATTGACCACAAAACAGTTTTGACCCATTTGAAGAAAGCTGGTTATACAAAAAAGCTCGATATTTGGGTGCCACACGAGCTCACTCAAAGAAACTTAATGAACCGTGTACTCATTTGCGATTCATTATTGAGACGTAATGAAACCGAGCCGTTTTTGAAGAGATTGATAACTGGCGATGAAAAGTGGATCACGTACGACAAGAACGTGCGAAAAAGGTCGTGGTCGAAAGTTGGCCAGGCTTCACAGACTGTGGCCAAACCTGGCCTAACACGAAATAAGGTGATGCTGTGTGTATGGTGGGATTGGAAGGGCATTGTTCATTATGAGCTTTTACCGTCCGGCAAAACCATCGATTCTGATCTTTACTGCCAGCAACTGATGAGATTAAAGGAAGCAGTCGAGAGAAAACGGCCGGAATTGATCAACAGGAAGGGTGTGGTCTTTCATCACGATAACGCTAGACCACACACATCTTTAGCCACTCAGCAAAAATTAAGAGAGTTCGACTGGGAGGTCCTAGTGCATCCACCATATAGCCCTGACCTTGCGCCTTCATATTTTCACCTGTTTCGGTCTCTTCAGAATTCTTTAGGTTCTGTAAGGTTGACCTCAAGAGAGGACTGCCAAAACTATTTGTCCCGTTTTTTTGATCAGAAGTCCCAAAGTTTCTACAGTAACGGGATAATGTCTCTGCCCACAAAATGGCAGAAAGTTATTCAACAAAACGGTACATATATATTGTAAATAAATGTAAATAAACTTTGAAAAAAATGTCTTGACTTTTCATACAAAAATACGAAAATACTTTTTCCCCAACCTATTATTTCTTAACACATATGGCATATTTAAAAAACAGCAGTTATCCGATATATTATTAAAGCACATTTTTCTCTAAACCACTGCAATGTCACAGTACATGAGTGATGTTGTATCGCAGGCGTTAATTGCAAGAGTAAATAAAAATACGCGCTACTAATGAAATGTCGTAATAATTTTAGTTCTATTTATATATATTTTTATCTGATACTGTGATTTAATGCTGTAAGTTTGTTTAAAGAAACACACTTAATGTTCTCCATATAAAAACTAAATTGTAACCTATCCTGTGGATAATGCGAAAAATGTGTGTCGAGATCGTTTGTGGAAAACCAAAGTCTCTAGATTTAGCACACTAGTGTGCTAAATCTCGAAAATTATCACTTTTTCTTTACCCCATTTTGCATGAATTATATATAAAATCCACCCCGTTGACATCCTCTTATCTATTAAAAAAAAACCTCATCAAAATCCGTTGCGTAGTTTAAAAGATCTAAGCAGTTATGTGGACAGACAGCGGCATGCTACTTTGTTTTATACTATGTAATGATAATAGCCCTTCTTCTGTAAACACCAATGAGTGTATACATACATATAGCTTGTTCAAAAATACTTTTAATGTTTCTATAGAATTTTAAAACAGAAATAACTTCACGTCTAAGCCCGTGTGGGGTAGGCACAAAGAACAGGGTGCCATAAGGCACAAGTCTTATAACGCTTGTCATACACGCTCGTCGGTCCTTATGGCTCCTGACTAATGTGGGACTAATGTCTTTTCAACGCCGAATAGAACGTGGAAGGTAATCCTTCCACGTTCTATTCGGGTTGAAAAGTGTGACAGTCCTCGACTCCTATCCGCTTTTGCATTTTATATCTGCTTTGTCAATTTGCATCATCCATTCTTTCTACATGTCCAAACCATCGGAGCATGCCCTTCCCTACTTTTACACCGACACTCTCTTTCATTTAATCCATCTTCCTTCTTTACAACTTTGTTTACGACGCGACAAACACAGGAATTTTAGAAAAGCAATTTTGTTCTACCATATTTTGTGCATCTAAACAGTATGGTTTTGACAGTATGGTATGAAGTGTAACTTCTAATGTCTCGTGCAACCCTTTAACGCTTTTAACGCCCCCTTGCGGCCACTAAACATAATTTATAATAATAAAAAGGGCGAATTTGAACCGGTCTATATATAAATCCTGGAAGAGAATTGCTTAAGCGTGATTTTTATCTGTACATAGACATCTAGTAGCTAGTGGTGGCACTATACCACTCATTTAATACTTATAAAGCATAATAGTTTGTTTCATTCAACGCGCTTCTCTCAGAAACCGCTGGTTCTATTTTAAAAATTCTTTCAGTGGTGGATAGTCCATTTATAGAGGAAGGATTTAGGTTATATTATATTTTCTAAACAATTAGGGATCTTTACTAAAAGTCCGATAATGTAATCCAAGGTGTAAAAAAATCACCTAAAAAAATGTTTACATTGCGTACGCTGCAAAAAGTATTGATTGTAAAGAAAAAAAATGTACTACAACTTTGCAGAATATATAGTTGTCAACACAAATGGTCGCGAGACCATGTGTCTAACTATTGTAGTTATCTCACAATAAGTGTTAATTTAATTTTTTAAAATAATTTGAATGATGATGTTTTAAAAGCCCTTTATTTTGTACTGTGGTGTTAATTCTGATTAAAATAAATTATTTACAATTCAAGATAGATTCAATAGCTTCCTGGAACTTTTTGAATTATTTAATTCGGACATTTCATTCAAAAGATATCGCAATATCCACGATATAAGTATTCGATTTTTAGGCAAATATGTATTGCGCGCACATATAGTAACATAACTTCACGCCTTTTCTACCCGAAGTTCTAGGCAGTGGCTTTTAATTCTCCACTCGCCGTTATGTTTACGTCCCAAATGGAATAGGTGGCCATACCGGGCAAACGAGGGCAAACGAGCAAGCGCGTCACCTGATGGTAAGTGACCAGCTCCGCCCCTGGACACTTGCAACACATAATAATATAGTGTTACAGTTGCGTTGCCGGCCTTTAAGGAAATAGGAATAGGAAAGTATGGGAAAGGGGGATGCGCCTCCGAGTACCTCTCTCCCCGAACGAAACGCGGCATGAGCCACTTTACGTTGATCTTCGGAGAGGTCGTGGTATTTCACCGGTAGAGCCGGCCCATTCATGCAGCGAAATGCTTGGCTCCACCACTACCATTCAATTTGTTAAGCTTGAATTTCATTACTACACAGACATCAGTTTAGGTTTAGGTACTGTAATTGATTTTTAAAATCAATCATAGTACCTCCCCCCGCCACTAGATGTATGGAGGAACTATAATTAACACTTGAAACGCGGCCTTTAGTGTCAACTACATTCCTTTAAAACTGTATTTGATTGAATGTATTATTATATTTCTAAAATCCATTGAAGAAATAAATACCTAACATTTATAATTAAGTGTTGTAGAACTGATTTTTTTAATATTTTACCAAAACTTGTAAATATGTTCTTAAATACTTATATAAACTCCATGGAGTGAAACCATAGCGCGATTTAAAATTGACGAATAGTGACCTCTATGGCCGAGTCGAATAAAACATTATAATATAATAAACTTCAATCAAGACATGATACACATTTATAGTGATGGTTAAGTAACCTTATAAAAAAACTTTTATATAATAATCTGTTTATGATCCTCGGTTCAAATAACTTTCATCAGTATGTTGCATTCTTATACACAAATTTAAATAAAATATTAGATAAGAACTTAGTTACCATTTCTCATAATCAGTCCCATTTTTAATATTACCTATAATATATTAGTAATAATTATTAATAGTCTCGGTGGTCCAGTTAAGTAGTCGAGCTCTCCGATTCTGGATTCCTGGGATCGATTCCGGGCTCACATCAATGATTTCTCGGATTTTTTTGGTATATTACTATAGTTAATTTTAGGTACCCTATTGTATTTTTATGGTATTTTTTATGGCAAATCTAAGGGAGTAGGATATGAAAGGATGGGGAAGGAGGGTGGGCCTCCGGGTACCTCTCTCACCGCACGAAACGCGGCATGAGCCAGTTTACGTCGATCTTCTGAGAGGTGTGGTATTTCACCCTGTCAAGCCGGCCTATTCATGCAGTGATTATTTCTGAATCAATTTCCAACCCTGTTTATTTTCCTTTCTACAACACGAAGTTACACTTCCAACGCGTGGCGAGACTCCACGCATATTTTTTATTTATCGACCAAAACAGGCCATACAATACTATGACCTGTTTTTTATGGGAGAGCAACCATTACGAAGGTATAGCGCGGAGAGGGTAAGGAAGGAACGAATACCCTTGTCACCAAGCGAAACATGGCATGAGTCACTTTAAGTCGATTTTCTGCGAGGTTGTGGTATTGCGTCGGCCCATTAATTGAAGTACGGTAGTTCTAGCCCGCGATTCTCCTTTTGCTGATTCTGATCTTTTTACAATAACTCTTTTCAATACGTACTGTATTTTTTTCGTAGTAACTTTTACAGAAACTCCACATTGGCCACTGGGAATATGTAAAACAAAATAATATTTGTAAATTAATTTGGGATAAATGAAGCTTTATTATTATTAATTTCATCTCTGCAATGGCTAGACCTATTTTAACAGGACTTTTATTGGCGGATAGCTGATGTAATAAGGAGTAATGATAAAGTATGCTATGTAAATGTAAAGTGTGCTACTTCTATTTCATTAAAATCTTATATACATTCATTTATTGCGTCTGAGGCGAAACAAAGTTCGCCGGGTATGTAATAAATTTAAATTCAATTCTGCGAAACTTAGTTCAGACTGTTAGAGCTCTAGCTCCATGCAACAGGAACTAATTCGATCATGGTCCGATCCCTTTCGAGGGACGTTATTGGGACTTCCTCTTTTACAGATGGCCGCGTGTGTGAATTGAAATGTAAAGTTTACACTCCGATTGATATTGCTAAATATAACACCATAATGATGTTACAGGTAAATTAGCTTGGAGAAATTTTTGCATATGTAGTAGTGTATGGTCAGCAAATAAAAAAAGCAACATTTTATTTTTAGTTTTTATTTTTTTAAAGGTAATATACGTTTGTGGCTGGAGCACACCAAATGCGTACACGTCTACGCATACGCACTACGTACTAATCTATGTAATCTATGGAACTGTATGAGGTAGACAAGCCAGTTCCAAACATTACAAGCAGTGAACGCCGGTTTTCACTTCAGTGAAGACGTGTATGAATTAGGTGTTCTCCGGCCATAAATGTTTTATTCTATTAATTCATCAACCCCAGGCATATCACAATCATCCCCATCCTCGCTTTCATCAGATGAATTATTTAAATTAAATATGATTCGTTCTGATATTGTGTCTAAAGCTGCGTCTCTACCCTGATATTTGTTTTCCTCATCAATAGCATGCAGACAAACTTTTCTCCATTCCTCTACAGTTATGGCGTTCATTTTTTCTTCAGCTAATGACATTATAACCTTCATATTCATTGCGACATTCTTTTTTGCGACATATGTTTTCACTATTCCCCATATATTTTCTATAGGATTAAACTCCTGATGGTATGGTGGTAAACGCAGCACAGTATGACCGTGCTGTCGTAATATTTCGTCTATCTTGTACTCTACAAATCTCGCCTTGTTTTGCAGAATCAGTTCATATAATTGAGGCTTAAGCAACGTGGATGAATGCTCAATGTTTCGAAACGTCAGCCAGTCAATCATTTGCTGTTTTCTAGAATTACTATTCGGTGCAGGATTTTGTATTGAGTTATGATATAGTGCGTTGTCAATAACAACAACACTATTTGGTTGTAAGTTGGGTATTAATTGAGTTTGAATCCACCTTGAATAGTTGTTATAGTTCATATTGTCGTGGTAATCTCCACTTTTTTTGTTGGCTTTAAACATAAGCAATGCATTTGGTATAAAGCCATCCATACCACCGGCATGAACAATGTTTAAGCGGTTGCCTATCGATATATGTTGCTTCAAACCTGAAGTGCTTCCATCTGACCAAGATTTCGAGAGGGTATGTGATGTATGTATATATGTTTCGTCGGTGTAAACAATTGGTCGGCGTTGTTCACGATATTCAGCAATTTTCATCAAATAATTAATTCGCAAGTATCTAATTTCGTGTTTTTCCATAAGAAGTTTCCGGTTATCTTCTGTTTGCTTCCAATTAAAACCTAATGACATGACGTGTTTTCGTAACGTGCTGACACAACCTTTATAATCGATATCTTCTTTCAATTTTGCGTGCAAAGTTTTCAAAGTGGGAACTTCTTTATTTGTGATGTGGAAGTCATGAATTGTTCTTCTGATAACTTGCTGATAAAAGTTATCGATTACTATTGTAGGTTTACGATTCGGTTTCTTTTTAGGAGATTTAAATGTTACTACCTGATCTGCAGGACGACATTTGCTTTCTGATACTACCTTTCTGACGGATGCTATTGAAATTCCTGTTGATTTAGCAACTAATTGAGTGGGGGTCATAATACTGCTCGGGTTGTTATTACACTCGTTTTCGAAATATTTGTACAAACAGTACAAAACTTCTTTAGTTTGAGAAGTCAAAGGCTTGCCTCGACCATGTTTTAACACTGGAGCCATTTTGCATTAACAATATAAAGTTACAATACTTACACACAAATTAAACACTCCAACAAATATTATAACAATAATAACAAACAATAACAACAATCAACAAATACAAAATTTAACAATTAAACTACGTAATAATTATAATTTTTGAATGAAATGTGTGCTTTACGTTCTAACGGTACCAAGCGACTGACGCCGGACTGCACGTGGCACCTGCGGACAGCGTAAACTGGTTTATTCTGGTTTTGTGCGTGTTTCCACTTTCCACTATCAAGTGACGATTTATTTGTTTGTTTTGTTTCGTAATTATTATGGTCAAAACTTTTTACCTATAGCTAAACTACTATCATCTAAAGAACGACACGATATTTTATTGTTTCACGGTAGTCGCCTTGTCGTTTGCTCAAGGACGTGAAATAGAATGAATTTTTTTTTTTATAATATCAAAACCTTTTTCTTTAAAATAAAAACTTGTTTTTATTGAAAACAAAAATCAGAGTGTTGCTAGGGATAAGTATAAAATTAAATAGTAATGTAAGGATATCGAAACATTTTTGTATAGGCCAGAACGATATAGTGGAAACGCGCTCTAAGATTTGAGTAATATACACACCACTACATATGCAAAAATTTCTCGAGACTAATTTCACTGTACCTTTGTGTTTCTTATCGATAAATAGTAAAAATCGATCTATGTTCACGGTGGTCCAGTGGTCGAGCACCCAGCTTCTGAATCAGAAGTAGAGGGTTAGATTCCGGACTCACACCAAAGATTTCTCGGAACCCTTTTCGGATGTTATGTGTGATAAATATCAATGACTGACAACTTCGTGCCACGTGTATGGCAATAGGTTCGCCACCTATTCCATTTGGAAGATATATTTTATCAATTCTTTATAATAACATATTTCTACAACTAATATTTTTTTAATTAAAGTGACTTATATGTATATAAAATATCGTATTGTTTATCGTATTGTTATGTTTCTGAATTCATTAAAAGGTTTGTAAACAAACTATTAATTATGTTAAAGAGATAAAAATAAATGCTTTTTAAAACATCAATTACAACATAAAACTGAGAACAAAACAAAAATAGGTTATGAGTAATAAAATATATGAGTTTCAAAACGCATTTGCATTTAAAATATAGTGATGTAACGTATATTTGCATTCGTATTCGCGAATGTTCGCATGTTTTTTGATATTCGCATTCGCTTTCGCAAAAATCATTGCGAATGTTTGGCGAAGTTTTTTATAAAATAAAAATGTATATAGAATGGTAATATGACAAATCATATTATTTATATTTTATTCATTATTTTATTTTAATGTAGGGTACCTACACATTTGTATAATCAGCCTTAAATTAGGTATTCAAATTATAAATACATACATTACTGCACGCCAAGTCCCTTGCGGGGTAGGCAGAGAGAACAGAGCGTCCTAAGGCACAATTCTTACACTCCTGGTCGAAGGAAATTAATAAAATGTCCAATTCCCATAACTTTTAAGCCGATTTTAATGGAATTTACACATCGTTCCTTTTTTTATAAAACTGAAACCTCAAAATTCATCGCAAGAGCGTTACGTCAAGAAAGACAAGTTTTTTAAATTTGAAACTTGGTCATAATATTCTTCCTAGCATGATAATAATCACTGACAAACTCCACCGAAATGGTTTGACTGATTTTGATGAAATTTTGTGTGCATTGTAGGTTTGAGAATCGATCTACATCAATTTACCCTGTTAATATTATCTTTTTAGAAAACAATCTTAGCCGAGTGAGATAGTATAAAACAAAGTCGCTTTCCGCTGTCTGTCTAAAGTATTTGAAACTACTTAAAGGATTTCTCATGAGGCTTTCTTTAACGCATTGGAATTTAACACTTTAATTGCCAACGCTGGCTAAACCCGTAATGATAAATCAAAACAATGTACTACATCATTATACACCTTGAAATTTCGCCATGGCAAATGTCTATCTCTTAAGGATAACCCACAATGACCATTTTTATTTCTTTTCTATGGCGAAATTTCTAGTATAATATAATTAATTGAACCATAGTTCCTTTATTTTGGCGAAGGTTTGAAAGAAATATTCGCATTCATCACATCACTAATATATATTACCTATGTATTTATATATCTCAAGAATAACATATTTTTTCTTCAAGTTTCCGAACGTTATCATTTCTTAAGAACACAATGCAAAAGTAGTTTATAAAATATTCAGTTCACAATAGAGTAATGTATTCAAAACACATTGTTCAAAATTCGGAGATCAAAGGTTAAATATGCCAACTTTTAACTTCACAAAAAGATCGTTCGCAAAAAAAAAAAACGAGCTTCGTGTCAAACTGTGCGGTGGAAGAGCCACACAATTCGTTGCATGAATGGACTGGCTTGACCGGTGACAGCACAGCCTCTCAGCATATCAACATAAAGTGGCTAATGTCTTCTTTCGTATGATATGCGGAGGCCGAAGCCTTTCCCCTGTCCCCTACAATCCCACTTACGACTCTCAGCCTAACACTGTCTGTGTTGCAGGTGTTCATGGGCAGCGTTAGTTACTCACCCAGGTGACACGCCTGCTGGTATGCCCCGTAAATATAAAAAAAAACACAATATATATACAAAATCAAATCGTTTGATTGAAAATCCTCAAAAAAAATTGTTTCGTAATCCTTTCTTAATATATATATATATATATATATATATATATATATATATATATATATATATATATATATATATATATATATATATATATATATATATATATATAAATCTTATCATGACTGAAACAAACGATACGTTATCAATCCGTGATTGCATTTTACTTTGTAATATAACAATATATATGTAAATATATTGAAATCAAAACGCGAGTAAAAATTACAAACGTGTTTGATTGATTTCAAACAGAACAGTGTGAAACAATACACTCACATTATCACATACTATTATCAATTTTGGAACAGATAGTGGAGGCACGGTGTTACAGACGAGGCATGCTGTACAAATTTTTCGGCGTCCGGAAAAATCCGTACGGCGTTATTAACTACGCTCATCACATGAATTCGCCTGAGATACTGCGTCGCAGTACATCTCGATTGTATTTCTCAAAGGCACGTGCGTCCAGGCACATGACAAAACCACAGTCTATGCATCATACATATTGTATCTAAGGTTTTATGAGTTTAATGTTTATGTTATTTTTATTTCAATTCAGTTAGAAACAGTGTTAAAATGAAATAAAACAAACAATTAATCAATTTAGTAAAAGGGCGAGATATTTAAAATTAATATACAAATTTCGAGGATTCGATGGAAAATAATCGATTCTTTTAATATGATTGCGACATTATTTTGGTGACAGAATTAGATTTAAATATAAAGTAAATAACAGGGAACTCTAGGTTGTGTTACCTGTTGTTGTTGTTGCTGATGATATTGGGCAACGAGACGTATACCGCTCAACTCCAAAGACCGTGGATCCAACGACCTACTTCGCGGTTTTTCCGAATAAAAAACGTCCTCATCCCTTTTGCCTTTTTTCCATCTAAAATAATTCGCCATCGTCCCCTTCTACAATATCCTGTATTTAACTAAACGACACATCATTTTTATATGCATACAAGTTTTTCCTTTTACGAAACACTAATTTTAATGTTAACACAAGGGAGGTTGGATCGCGGAGGCATCTCTAACAGTACTGAGAGATAACGTAGCGAAACAGTGTTCTTTTTATGTAACACAAACGTATAGACTAATACCGCTGATATACGTTACCGACGACGACGATTAGAGCAGTCAGTACCTACATGAAAATGGAAAACTGAAAAATGAGTTAAGAGACTGCGTACACGCACTGTTGAATCTGAAAACTCGCGGCAGATATGGGCCCGTTACTCGTGTGGCGACGTTTTAACTTGCAAATATGACGCTCTGTAATGTTCTATGAAATCAGCAGTTGCAACTACGCAGCTGTGGACATTATTGGAGTCGGCAGCGGAGTCGTGATCAAGCAATTGAGACCGGCCAGTTATATATGTATTTGTTGCATATATATGTAATGTACTGCATAACACGAATAGTAAAATGTAATATTTCTCTGTACACATTTAACCTCGCAAGTTATCACAGGTGATTGCCAACAATGTGAGTGTGTGACAGGAGCACAATGCCTATGTTTGCATTGCCGTCACAATATACATATATATGTACATATATGGAAAATTGGTTAATGTATACAAATTATCGAGTAATTTGCTTAAGAATCTAACAATGCCGATTCCACTTTTATAACCGAAGTAAACTTTAAATTATCATATCATAATTGGGGGTAACTTTCAAGGGTACAATCACAATATCGATAAATTTCTATCAGAATATGAATATTAAAATTAACATCAAGTATACAAGTTTTTGATTGTTTTCTACAAAAATAAAATTAAACGACTACCTCAAGTTGGTATATCTTTTTGGTAGTTTTTTTTTTAACTTCACGCTTTTCATATGCAAACGTAGGGGCGGAGAAAACTAGGTTGCGGTTTGCCGAATTTGTTTTGTTTTTCACTGATCGTGAAACATATTTTTTATTCCCATGCGTGGGGCACAATTAACTCGACCATGGATATTTATCACAAGTAACTACTAAACGTATTGAAACCAAGGACATCTGATTCAGAAAAGAGGCGCTGAACCACCAAGTCAGTGAGAAAAGTTGGAAATTACATACATACATAACTTTACGCCTTTTGTTACCCGAAGGTGTAGGCAGCGGCTGTTAGGCCTCGTCTCGCCGTTATGTTTACGTCCCAAATGGAATAGGTGGCGAACCTATTGCCATACCGGGCACAAAGTTTGTCAGTCATCGATATTTATCACACATAACTTCCGAAAACTATTTCGAAAAATCATTGGTGTGAGCCAGTGTCTGGAATCGAACCCCGGACCTCTGGATCAGAGGCCGTGCGCTCGCCCACTGCGCCACCGAGACTGTTAAAGTTGTGGTCAGTTTTAAATAAATCGTCCATGTCACAGACAGAAAAAATAAAAATACACCTCAAATAATTTATGTAATGTATGTGAAAAATCCTTATATTTTGCATAACCTTCGAATACAGTGAAATTGGGGCAGAACTTAACGTTAAGAAGGCCAGTGCTTCGCTTTTATTAATAACTAGCTGACCCGGCGAACTTTGCTCCGCATCAAAAGTAACCTTCGCAGCGTTTACAATTAAAGAGCTAAATCTCGAAAATTATTAATTAAATTATTACTTATTAAATTATTTAATAAAATTTATGTATATATATATATATATATTTATTAATTAATAATTAATATAAAATTAATTATTAAATTACCTTTTTCTCTACTCATTATACGTAAATTATACATACAAACCACCCCGTTGACAGCCTCCATCTATTTTAAAAAACCGCAATTTAAATCCGTGGCGTAGTTTCAAAGATTTAAGCATAAAATGGGACAGACAGCCGAAAGCGACAACTACTATGTATTGATATTAAATATATATATATATATATTCATTAGAACCTTCGTAGATACTTAGGTTTGATGTTTTTATTCAAATCGAATCAGTAGTTGCCGAGGTGAATGCGTTCAACATACCACATACATCATAACATCATCTTCCTCCAGAACATGTTCAATTTGTTCATAGAATGTGTGTCTTCATCCTCGACTCCTACAATCATCCGCTTTTGCATTGAATATCTTCTTAGTCAATCTAGCATCATCCATTCTTCCCACATGCCCGAAACATCGGAGCATGCTCTTTCTTACTTTTACACCGACAATCTCTTTCAATCCAACTTACTCCCTTACAACCTTATTTTCGACGAGCTCAGGGACAGTCACTCCGCAGATTTTGTGCAGTGCCCTCATTTCAACGGTGTTTACCCGACTTTCGTGCACACTCTGCCATACCCAAATCTCGCTTCCATAAGTAAACGTTGGGATCAGTACCGCATAGTGGATTGCTAGCTGGGCTTTTCTGCTAACATTCTTTGCGCCCAACGCTCCATTTACGCTATTTCCTACCGCCACTCTTCTTTCTACATCCGCGGTGTACCTGCCATTGCTGCTAAAAGCGCATTCAAGACATACAATATCATTCACCTGCTACAGCACTACATCATCAACCAATATCCTTGCATCCGTTTCAATTAAACTGTGTGTTGTTATAATTTTTATTTAAATAATTCTTTTGGACCGATTTAAACGAATTGTTTGACGAGTCTCATGGTGCATTGGTAAAACAACGGACTGGAACTGCGGAATCGAGGTTCGTGGGTTCGATCCCTACCCGAGTACAAATATTTATGACAAGCAAGAAAGATTGTATGGCGTCTGAGTGTTTTTCTATTATAAGGTTATTTTTAAAAAAAGAAAAGTATATATGTATTAATATACATTATCTAGTCTCCATTCCCCAACATTTAGTTTCTTAGCTTGGAGCTAGAGGGCGCTATGTGTATTGTGGCCGAGATATTATAAAAAAAAGTTTGTGTGTGTATTCACGTGGATTCGAGGATGGTTTAGATTCACAAATAAGCGAGATACCGACTGCAGCGCCATTAGCCCCCACGGGATAAATCGGGTATCGACGAATCGGTCAGACCTTTATGAGGGCACGGTTCAATTAATCTCGAAAAGAAACAATTTTCGAAACACAAGACAATTTTCGAAATAAAAGAAGTTACTTCTTATTACACCAGCAACCTGATAATAGAAGACTCTTCAAAATCGGTTCAGCCATTGCAGAGATTACCCGGAGCAAACAGACTGACAGACAAAAATTGAAATAAAAATGTTATTTCTGTGTTTGTACCGTTTATAATCTCATATGAATGGAGTAGAAAGCATTTATTTTAGTACAATAACAAACAGACACTTCAATTTCATTCATGTTTAATAGTTTTATTAAATAAATAAATTCATTTTTCTTGCTTTACACTTTCATTACATTATTCAAGTTATAGTAAAGATCCCGTTATCAATTTTTAAAATTATTAGCCTATCGCCCGAATACTGAACCGCCACTCAATCAATAAAGTGCTACTTACTGTAACTGTAACGTATTCTGTCTAATATGACAGCTACTTAAAAGCTTAAGTAGCGCTTATAAATTTGAGTGGCGTTTCAGTATTCGGGCTTAAGACACTCCAAAATAACGTAGCTTTCTATTGGTGAAATATTATTGAAAATCGCTTTAGTAGATCCAGAGATTACTCTGCACAATGAAACAAACTCACAAACATTACCTCTTTAATTTAAATTTAGTATTAGCATAGAATATACATATAGCAATTAAGCAAAAATACACTATCGAAATTGATTTAAAAAAGAACAATATTTGATATGATATGATATGTCTCGGTGGTCCAGTGGTCGAGCACCGTCTTCTGAATCAAGAGGTTGCGGGTTCGAATCCCTGGCTCACACCAATGACTTTTCGAAATTAATTTCGAAAGTTATGTGTCGTATGACGATGTCATAAAGTATCACATCATATAAGTATCAGTATCAGTACATGGAGGACTAAAAACTTTGAGCCTGACCTGGCAATAACTTCGCCACCTATTCCATTTGGGACGTAAACATAACAGCGAGTCAGCCACTGCCTACACCGTCGGGTAGAGAAAGGCGTAAAGTTATGTTATGTTAATTACACTATTAATAGGAAAGATAAAACTTTTAGACTAAGACTAGTTTGCTATCAAACTTCCATTTCGCACTATCACAGTCCAGCAGCAACCAGGCAGGCACCGAGCATGAGCCCGTCACCGCCGTCAAATATGATTAAAATCACCGCACTGTACGTTTGTTGTTTTGCTCCAATCCCAAGCAACGTAGCGAGATTACAAACAATATCTCCTTTAAAAGTTAAAGGGCGCAAAGCGTAACACACAAACAAGGGCATTCACATTAATAATATTACTGAAGAATTCAGTACACCGCCATCTAGTTCATATGGTCGGAATTTATAATCACTCACCGCTTTCCTTTTGGCAGCATCAATCTCCATGGGCCTGTGTCCCGGAACAGAGGCTCGGCCGCGGAACATCTCCATAACTTTGGCCATGGCACTGGGACGGCGTGATGGTAAAGCCGTCACGGTGTGGTAATACTGTTAACAAACCAATTCATTTTGAAAAATCAGTACTACTTTATATGTAACTAGTTGACCCGTTGACAAACTTTGTTCCGCAATAAAAATAATAAAGAAGTAAATTCTGGATTTATCAATCTTTCTTTAGTATATCCTACATGAATTATAGAGACAAACCACCCCGTTTATACCTATAAAACCTATTATAAGTAAGTGCAATACCTATTATACATATTAAAATAAACCGCATCAAAATCCGTTGCGTAGTTTCAAACATCTAAGCATATAAGGGGACAGTGGAAAGCGACTTTGTTTTTATACTATGTGATAACGATGAAAACTAGCTGACACAGCAAACATTGTTTTGCAAGAAATAAATAAATAAACGGTTGATAACTCTTAATATTTAGGAAGTGAAAAATAGATGTTGACCGATTCTCAGACCTTGCTCTGTATGCACACAAAATTTCATCAAAATCGGCAGAGCCAATGCGGTAGATTGTTAGTTGATTAATATCATGCCAAGAGGAATATTTTCTTTCATACTTAATAAAAACGTGTAATTTTTTTAATGTAACCCTCGCGAGTTTTATTAAAAAAAAGTTTTATGAACTATACTATATTTTAAGATAGATCAAAGTATTCATACGTTGTGCACATTTTATCAAAATCGGCTAAGTAGCTTAGAGTCCATCGCGGACAAACAACGTGACACGTGATACCTAAATACTACGCTAATATCCTAAAAGAAATGAATCCTTTGGATAAATTGTTTAAATCTCATAGATAGTAGTCGTATAGTTGGTAAAAACTTAAATCATTCTATCATTTCTTACAAATAGTTGTAACTTGGTGTACTAGGATCCACGGGTGTATTATCGACGCAAATTTAACTTCAGATAAAACCACAGTGGTAGAGCTACGCAGTTTGCTACATGAATACGCTGGTGAAGTAACACGGCCTCTCAGAATATCGACGTAAAGTGGCTTAGGCCGTGTTACTGTGAGAGGTAACCGGAGACCCATCTCCGTTTGCCCCTACCTTCCAGCCAGCAACGCAACTGTAACCCTATCTGTATTGCGGGTAATCACAGTAATCACGTAACCCCACTCTCTCATTTCCCCCCTAGCCCATAAAGAAAGTACGAAATTGATTAATAACAAAATGAACGTACCCTCGAATCGCTACCGGAGTGGGCGTGTGCTGAACCATCTTTAGCTTTCATCACTGGTGTAGCTATTTGTGGCATGTTCTTTATAGATTCAGGTCTCGGTGGTTCTGTCTTTGAAGACTCGCCTTTTGACGTGTCTCTGGTGGCAGTGTTCGATCTCGTCATATTCTGAAATCAAAATCATTCTATTTAATGCGTCTTGTATTTTAGAGAGAATACTTATGCTAACTGAGAACAGTCGGTATTTACATATGAATATCAACCGACAAAATGCAACATTAAATACCTAGTACCTATATAGGTACAGTCAATCTGGGTAATTTTAACCTTTCAATGTAACATTGGCCCAATAACTAACTTTTAATTTCTTTACTCTTTCTAGATTATTCATATTAACATACTGACCCAGCAAACGTTGTCTTGACAAAATATGGTTTGCTCTTAGAGAGGAGAAAAGTTTTTGGTAAAGTATTTGTGAATGTTGTTTGATAAAAAAGAGAGACCAAAAAAATTTAAAAAAAAATCGTTTAACTCTTAACATTAAGGGGGGCAAAAATTAATGTTGTCCAATTCTCGGACCTATCCAATATGATCACAAAATTTCGCGTGAATCGATCAAGACTCAAGACATTTCGGAAGTGTTCTGTGAATTCCAGTCGGACGACAAATTTATTTTTGTGTTATTTTATTAATATATAAGATGTACTGTTAAGATAATTAAGTTGTAAAATATTCTTATACTCCGTCCAATATATTATTGTATTTTAGACAGATGATAATAGTAATTGCAAGAGAATTCAAGATTTCGATAACTTAATAAGAACCTTGATTACAAAAGTGAAAACTCGATAAATGAAATTATAGTTAACATGATTGTACATCGGTTATTTAGCTAGAAGTACATAATTACAAATCTGTAGGTATTTCGTGTCATTTTATAAATGTATCATAAAAGGATTGCATGCCGGACTCGTGATTCTACAAAATTGGACAACGGATTTGGCTGAAATTTGGAATGAAGATACACGAAGATTCGTCCCGATACACTCGCAGGGCCAGGACGTAAGCAAGAGAGACGGATGGGGCGGAATTTGTAAAATATACACTACTGGAAAAACTTAGGGGATCAAAAAAAATTCCAAATTTTTCGGTAGTTTTCAACAGGCCGTAACTTTGAGAGAAATGGTCGTACAGGAAATAATAAAAAAGGAAATTGTAGCTCCAAGTGTCTAGTTTTTGGATTAGAACTTCAAAATTTTGTAGCCTCCGCGGTTTCTGAGTAATCGTAGAAAAACCAGCAGCATAAAAATTCTCAAATTTTTTTTAGTTTTTTTTTGGTCTACGGGCGTGGAAAAAATTTTTTTAGCTTAACCACCATAAGGATCGGATAGGATAAAGGATCTTTTTGTCTTTGATTATCGATATCTCAGCAACCAATGATCGCACAGAAAGTTAGAGGTGGGTTTCAAGAACTTAAATGAATTTCCCTTAACAGCTGTCCATTGTTTTTTCGAAAAAGCACCATCTGAAACGATAATGTGGAAAAAGCTCGAAAAAAACAATTGTTTTTTCTCATTTTTAAAAATTATGAGCTTTTCAGAGCAAAAAACGTGATCCTTTAATTTTTTCAAAAATTCGATCAAGTGAAACAAAAAAACGGCTGGCTGGATTAATTTGATTCTTTGTAGGGTTTTTGTGGACATATTGACCTGTAAAAGGCACACTTAACATTAGCGGTTTCCTCAATATTTTCGATCCAGCGCTTGATTTTCCAAAAAACCACCAAAAGCCCTTTTTTTGTTGCATTTTCAAATTCATGTGACAGAACGAAAAAAATTTTTTTTCGAAAAAACAATGGACAGCTGTTAAGGGAAATTCATTTAAGTTCTTGAAACCCACCTCTAACTTTCTGTGCCATCATTGGTTGCTGAGATATCGATAATCAAAGACAAAAAGATCCTTTTCCATTTGAAGACCGATATCTCAGCGAGGAGTGGACGTATCAGGGTGTTTAAAAAAAGAAATTAAAGCTAACTGAACAAAGTATCCGATCCTTATGGTGGTTAAGCTAAAAAAATTTTTTCCACGCCCGTAGACCAAAAAAAAAAACTAAAAAAATTTTGAGAATTTTTTTGCTGCTGGTTTTTCTACGATTACTCAGAAACCGCGGAGGCTACAAAACTTTGAAGTTCTAATCCAAAAACTAGACACTTGGAGCTACAATTTCCTTTTTTTTTATTTCCTGTACGACCATTTCTCTCAAAGTTACGGCCTGTTGAAAACTACCGAAAAATATGGAATTTTTTTTTGATCCCTTAATTTTTTCCAGTAGTATAAGTCGAAAATTATATAGCCACATAAAAATATAAATGTATATTTAACTAATAATTATTCACTAATCATCACTCGTCTGTAGACTAGTCTGTCTCTCTTCGTCCGATAACAAATCTTTGCTGCCGACAATCAGAGTTTGCTCTACCAAATTATCAAAAGCCGATAACATTCTATCGACTAACCACTTCCCTAAACATCGCAGTGACCTTGTCAATGAAATATATCGTATTGGCGCCTAATTTTTATTCGGAGTTTTAGTTTATGATGCTAGTACAAAGTTATAGCAACGAGTATTCGTGAGCTGTCTAAAATACAATACAATACAAATACAAAATGGACGGAGTAAAGTTAGTTTAAAATAACAAATGACACACACACAACTACATTCATATGAATATAACATAACACGCCTTTTTCTACCCGAAGGTGTATGTTGGTATTGGTGTATGTGTATTATGTTTACGTCCCAAAACGGAATAGGTAGCGAACCTATTGCCATACCGGGCACAAACATTTCAGTCATCGATATTTATGAAACATAACTTCCGAAAATAATTTGGATAAGTCATTGGTGTGAGCCAGGATTCAAACCCGCGACTATACGATATATATACAGCAAAATAATTTTTTATACATTTTTTTCTGTCTGTCCATGTGTTCCGGGTAATCTGTGAAATAACTGGACAGATTTTGACGGGACTTTTATTAGTTTGTGTTATAAGGAGTAACTCAGGCTACTTTTTTTTCAAAAAACTCTTTTATTTATTGCTTCCGATGTGAATTAAAGTTCACCGGGTCAGCTAGTATAATATACCTAATAACTTTGATATTCTTTGTTTTGAAACAACATAATTATTTCAAAAAACATTTCGTTATAATCATTAATGTCTGTTCAATTTTATCCTAAACAACTGGAACGATTTGAATGAAATAAGCCCAGTATCACTTTCTAATTTAAAATTTGCCTTGATATTGTTTATAATATATGTACATATAAGTTTTATTTATTGCACAACGCTACCACTCTAAATAAAAGATGTCGCGTCAGTTGCGCTCGACTAATATATTTGCATAGTTTTTCTTTTTAGGGCGTTGATATTAATTTGCTGTGATGGTCGAGTATTCTGGCTGCTACACCTTTTATGCACGATTCTACTGCTTTGTTTTCAGTAGCGATATTAATATTATTGTTATTTATGTTTAATAGTTTGAAAAGAGTATTTGGCACATGAGTTTCTTGCCCGATTCTTCTCATGATAGCCCCTACACTCGGAATCGGGCCGCTCGTGGCGATTGCGTCCGTGTTTTCTTGTTCCACGGACGCACTTTCCTCAAGCGCTCGTGTTAAGTAGTTAATTTAAAATAATAAAGTTAAGTTGTACTTGTTGACTATTTTTAAGTGTCTGTGAAGACCTATGAAAATAAAACTTATTTTGACTTTGACTTTGACTATTTGAAGTATAGACAAATAGCTTAGACAGCGACCTATCTCGAATCCACTTGAGCGCACATATAAAAAAATCATTAAAATCGGTCTAGCCGTTTAGGACGAGTTTACTGTAAACACACACGTATGCTTTCAACTTGATTAAAAACGAACGTATAGCATCGCAGTAAGTTTACGCTTGAAAAATAAAATATCATTAGTACGATAATTTATTAACATCAAAGGGTAGTTTATTATAACATTATTGTTCGCGATATTTACAAAAGATTAAGGTTTATTTTGAAATCTTATAGATGAATGGTCAATTCGATTCTCACCTGAACAGCAGACATGACTTGCTGCATTATGGAAGGCTGCTTCTCATTGCGGTTCTTCATATCCACACGCGGTTTGGACTTCAGTATATCGAACAGAGCCGGTCTACGACTCACCCCGGATGTTCCTGAAAAGGTTTTGAAATGAACAAGCAACAGTTTAAAGAGCCTACCCACGCTGCTTTTTGTTATTCGACAGTGTTTTCCCCATAGAATTAGGTAATATTTATGTAACATAACAAAAAAAATGTGGGTAGATGCAAAGCACTTGACAAGTATGACATCACTTCCACAATTTCTCATTTCACATAAACAACATTTTTATTTATTTTTTTTACTGAAATTAAATTATCGCAACCAAAAAGATACTTTACCAGGAAATTCAAAATGTACTAGTCAACGAGATTTTTATTAAAATGCGTGTATCAAAAGAGATTACGGCTGAGCTGGTTAAACTAATAAAAAAAACGTATAACTTCACGCTGTTGACAAGCCGAAGGTGTAGTACGTAGCGGTTAGCTCGTTACGACGATATAAACATATTTGACCCTATCGAACTGGAGACGGACCTACCACATCGCTTCAGACAAGTCTAGTTCAGTCATCGATAATTATTAAACAATAGCATGCTGACCGTACGAAATTCGTACCGCCCATATCATATGCCTTTAACACTAAAAATAATGGTCGTAACCTATAGGTTTCTAGCAATGGAAAAATTTTTCATGTCGGTTAAGCCGTTTCTGAGTTTATAGCAATAAAAAAAAAACAAAAAAGTATTTTTATAACATTTATATAGAGATTAGTATTTTATGTATTAATTTAGGTTTTTTTAGGTGTCTCATATATTTTTTAACATTAAGAGTAGTACGTGAGCTATCTTGCTTCACGCATCCATCGGTGTTTAAAAAAGTATCACATTTTTGAGTATAATATATTAATAACATATTCTACAACCATTACAAATAAGAAAGTTTATTTTAAGTGAGTAAAATATGAATGGATGTGTCAACAACTAAACAAATTTGTATGAAAATTAGCACACTCGATAGACCATATCTATGGATTAAAAGGGATCTGTATACCCGTGAAATAATTTGAATTTAAACTCAAATATTCACCATAACGTAAGAACACTAATCGCAATATTTGGTGATCGCCTAATCATTGCAAAATTTTGTATAAAATTAATAATGTTACACGCCAAATCCCTTGAGGGGTAAGCAGGGAGAACAGATCCCACCAGACACCACTCACTCGCTTCTTTGAGTTTCGTAGCTCTTTTCATGCACGCGCGTCGATTTTTAAGGCTCGTATCGTACCTACCTTCCTCTAAAATTGCATTCATTCATTCACTGGAACTCATTTGATCATGGAATGTGTATCTTGGCCGTCCTCGACACCTACATTCATCCGCTTTTGCATTGTATATCTACTTAGTCAATCGTGTATCATTTGTTCATGTTGAGAATTAACATATTATCAATTGCATGGTTTTGTGTAAATTGAAATTGGTCTACTAAGACTTTGACGGTAGAATGGTAAATTTGTCATTTTGTAGCAAAAAAAAAGCATTACAATGATTATATTACCGTGAATAGTCTGCTGGTACATAGGATGTGCCTGGCCGTCATCATTGGAGCTTCTACGTTTGCGTTCACCAACCGATTGAGTGCTGCGTGTGATGGCTGCATCAAGACGTTGCTCTGTAACATATGAAAATATTGTAATCTTCAATTTATAATATAATAAAAGGACTCGGTGGTCGAGTGGTCGAGCACCCCGCTCCTGAATCAAGAAGTCGCGGGTTCGAATCCTGGCTCACGCCGATGACTTCTCGAAAGTTATGTGTTATAGATGACTGATGACTGAAAGCTTTGTGCCCGGTATGGCCATAGGTTTCACCACCATTTGGGACGTAAACATAAAGGCGAGTCGAGGCTTTAGCAGCCACTGCCTAGTTTACCTTCGGGTAGAAAAAGGCTTGAAGTTATGTTATGTGTGTGGTATGTTATAGCACACAATATACTCTTGTGCAGTCAATTAAAACATGAAATTCATCAGTGGGAACACACTTTTAGCAATAAAAAAGGACAAATCGAGGCCTATTTCGTTTTCGGATGTTTTCGGGTACAAAAAGGCGCAAAGTTATTTTAAGTACCCATATATTTTGTTCTCTCTGCCTACTCTGCAAGGGACTAGGCTTAAAGTTATTTATGTATATATCATTATGTATTACATTTAAATAATAATGTCGGCATACCTATAATACTTGTATAAACAAAAATGCGATCATGGATAACTAAACTTGTTTTGTCTGTAAATATGTGCTGACACTATTATTATGTGTTGTGAACAGACGAATCGCACCGCGTAAAAAAATGTCCCGCTACCGTTTGGATAGCATTTTTTTTAAACTTCACGCCTTTCTCTACCCGAAAGTGTAGGCAGCGGCTGTTAAGTCTCGACTCGTTGAACTTTTATATATAGTATAGAGCACGGAATCATGATTTCTTGTTTCATCATACATGAATTATAGATAAAAAACCACCCCTCTATCCACCTCTATCTATTAAAAATATACTGCATCAAAATCCGTTGCGTAGTTTTAAAGATATAAGCATATAAGGTGACAGACAGCGGAAAGCGACTTAGTTTTATCTAATCTAATATATAAAATTCTCGTGTCACAGTTTTCGTTCCCATACTCCTCCGAAACGGCTTGACCGTTTCTAATGAAATTTTGTGGGCATATCGGGTAAGTCTGAGAATAGGAGAACATGTATTTTTCATCCTCCTAAATCACAAGGGTCCCTCAATATTTTTTTTTAAATTTTCCATATATTTCTGTTTCTTATTTTTTTTATAAAACGGGTTACCAAAATACCCTACATTTTCAACCCCCTACGATCAACCCCTACTTTTTAAATTTTATTTTTCGGCAAGACAACGTTTGCCGGGTCAGCTAGTATACTTTAGTAGCTAGTATAGTTGCTTTAAGGATTTTATATTTAACATAAGTTAAATATAAAATCCTTAAATCAATTCATGAAAAGATCACTTGTAATACAGGAGTGCATCGTAATAAAGTACCATGGTCAGATGCTGATACAGACATACAGCCACGCAGACAGGTGAAACGTAACAACCGTTATTTTTGGTCAAGGTGTTAATAATTTTATTTATGTATTGTGAAAGCCTGCTGGGCAATATAGCGAGGGGTGAGAGAATGAACAATCAAAGCGGGAGGAATCCAAGGACAATATATGTCCCGATCAACAACTCGTGTAAAAACACAAACCACAGAAAATCAGCAAATTTGTGCAGATAACAGTGGTGGAGCCAAACAGTTCGCTGCATGAATGGGGCTGGACTGGTGAAATACCACCACCTCTCAGAAGATCGACGTAAAGTGGCTCATGCCGCATTTCCTTCGGTGAGAGAGGTACCCAGAGGCCCACCCCCCTTCCCCATCCTTCCCTATCCCCTAACCCTTAAAGGTCGGCAACGCAACAGTAACTCTATATGGGTTGCTGCTGTGCATGGGCGGCGTTGGTTGCTTACCATCAGGCGACACGCCTGCTTCTTTACCCTCCTATCCCATAAAAAGAAAAAAAAAGATAATGGAACTATTCCTTGCGAATCAACATGTAAAGTGTGCAACTGGTCCAGGTGGGTCCTGCTACGGCTCTAATGTCGTCTACCCATCTTCTAAGTGGTCTGCCTCTTTTCCTTTTCTTATGCCTTGTGAATATTTTACATTAGGAATGTCTATATTTTTCGATAGGACTACCTAAGAATGCGGCATAAACCTAAACTTGGGTATATGGGGGAAGGACATAAATTGATATTAATTTGTGTTCCTCGTTTTAAATAACTTGAACGCTAAAATTTATATTTTATGTAAAAATGCATTAACTCTAGAATGTAGATCGATTAAAGTGCAAATAGTATGCAGGTCCGCCGACTTATTTGTCTGCTACTTGTTACCCTGCTTTGTATGCGTGGGCGCCATAAAACAGCAAAAATGCCTGTGCTATTATGCCTTTGCTATTATAAAGGTTCATTGCTGTCCCCTAATTAGTGATAGCGTGAAGATATTTAGCCTATGTGTTGACTCGACCTCTAGGCAATATGCTATGCAAAATAATTACACAGTATAAAAAATTACTTTTAAAAAAAAGTAACCACAAAATCTTTAAGTAAATGAAAACAGTACCTTCATATCTAAAATGTGATAAATAACGAAACTTACTAATTTGTATACTTAATATAATATACAAAACTTAATACTTTTATAAAGTAATCTTTAACTGTTATAATATTTACTATTGAAGTCGGTGCAACACAATAGAGTACGTTACCTGGGCTTGCACCGACTCCAAAAATAAGTGACAATTGTATATATTGTATAATATTGTATTAAGTATACAAATTAGTAAGTTTCGTTATTTATCGCTTTTTAGATATGAAGGTACTGTTTTCATTTACTTAAAGATTTTGTGGTTTACGTTTCTAGAAGTCGGTTTAACTTTTTTTTTAAACATTATAGCATACATTTTCATCCAATTAAGTGTCTTAAATAGATTGTATATGTAATAAAGATGATCCTGGCCCCTTAAAGCAATTTAAACGAATATTTTCGAAGATATTGCAGTATTAACATAGCGGGACAGCAGTTAAAAGCCGATAAATGGCACAAATTGAACCACATGATTTACTCATTTATTACCTTTGATGCGGAACGAAGTTCGTAGGGTTAGCTAGTTGGGTATAAAAGCATGCAGTACTTTTAGGGTTTATCCATAACAAACATACAGATAAACAGGCAAAGAGACAGAGATTCTAAAAACCATATTTTTAATTTTGGTATCGATTGTTGATCATATCCCAAGTATTCTAAATATTTTATTAATAATAATAATATAATAATAAGTATTTTATTATATGGATAGATAATCAATGTAATATCATTAGGCAAATGTTATTAAAAACTATTGATATGATATATCAAGACTAACCAATCTTTATACTAGATATAATTTAAGAAAATATTTTATTATTTACTAGTTTCTCCTTTAAAAGAGATTCTAACGGTGATAACTTTTAAAACAGACATCAGATTTTAACAAGAAAAAGTTACAGACGTCTGAAAATCAATTTAATGTTATTCCAACAAAATCTACCTCCCTGACTATATTGGATAATTTCAAATACAGTAGGGGAAGTAGCGTTGCAAATGGAAAATTCCTCGGTGAAAGAGGTATCTGGAGACCCACCAGACTTCCCCGCAGAAGGGTAAAATACCACGACCTCTCAGAATATCGTCCTGAAGTGGTACAAGTCACGTTTCATACATAGAGCGAGGTTTCCGGAGGAACACCTTATTTCATTTCCCTTCCCATCCTACTCCCATAAACGTCGGCAACGCAACTGTAACACAATCTGTGTTGCAGGTGTCCATGAGCGCAACTACCTAAGGCCCATTTAGACGGAGAGAGTTTCTCGTCTCGAAGATACGATTATCGAAAGAATATAAAACATTTTTTTCGTCTAAACATTCACTCTTCTCGCTCGTTACCTTGGACGACAATTGCCTCGCAATGGAACATTATTGTGTCCGTGTAAACAGAATTTTAAAGCAATAATCGTATTTCGAGATTTTATGCCAGTTGCTACCACCATGAATGCAGTGCGCGAGGGTGTTTTAATTATATCTGCTCTTCTAAGGCAAGAATTAGTTAAACGGAAAAAGAAGAAAAGGTGTTGGGTTAAAAAATGGATAGCGAGGAGAAATGGTTTGGGGGCATCTAACACGTTGTGCCTTGAATTACTATTGGAAGATGAAGAGACATTCAAAAATAGGTTTCAGGTCACAAAAACTCAATTTATATATTTACTTCAAGAAATTGGACCAACTTCTATACAGTTCAATAAACTTGATATTGTCGGCAGTTCCGAATTTATAAGATGTTTGTGTCATTTTACGAACAATATACTACTTACTAATCACTAAACTCGAATGGCAAATCTCGCACTGAAAACGATACAAACCGATTTGTACGATACTCGTATGAACTTGAAAATATGTCAGACGAGATCGTGTTTATACTAGTTGAAATTCCCGTAAGCAAGAATCTGTTTACAATATTTTCGTCGTGTAAACAAACATAGGCAATTATCGCCTGGCGATAAGTCATATGCGAATGTCGTATGACATAATCGTAGGCGAGATTTTATTTCTTGCGTGTATGTAAACATTCTGATACGATTGTGTTATGGCGATTATTGCTTGTGATAGTAGCGTATGGTTTCTCGTACCGAAACGTACGAGAAACTCTCTCCGTCTAAATGGGCCTTTAGTTGCCACCAGGCGATCCGCTTACTCTTATCCCATAAAAATTACAAACGAATTGCAACGAATGCACGAACGAGGGAACGTGAACGAGTTCAAATGACAATTGTGAATAAATGTTATCATCTTTTTTTGAAGAGATCTCGTCGTGTCAACACATAAAACCGATGATATAAAACACAAATATTTGTTTAGAGTAAGATAAAATCGCCATTTTTGTGTTATATATGACTAACATTAGTATCGCGGTATTAAGTACTTGGATACGAAATGAATAAATTGTGAAGCCGAAACCAATTACGATGATTGTGAATTGCGATGTCAGATTTTTTGGAAGAATATTATGGAGATAGCTGTTTCGTTTGGTTGGAAAGATTCAAATCAAAAGAGCTTTTTTTTAAGTCATCACAGACACAGAAGTACAAATAGTCCATAATTTCTATAGACTATTTGTAAAGGAAATTTAACATAATAAATTGAAGTGCTCTTGTGGAACAAGAAAACATGGATGCAATCGAGACGAGTGGCTCGATTCCGAATGTAGGGGTGATCACGAGAAGAACCGGGAAGAAACTACATTCTCCGTATACCCAGTGAATTCATGAATATAGAAAACACGGTTAAATCTACCTATATGTGCACTCAAGAATTTTTATGACTGTTAGAACTATAAAATTATAATAAATTGCTTTATATAATTACACATTTTAAATAGTTTACCGACCGGTATGCACGCGAGATATTGGGTTACGGAGGGAGGGTAACAATCAATAAAAAATTAGTCACATCCACCTCAAATCACATCCATCAGTTCACCGAGCATTCCCGGGGGATGCATCCATCCTGCGTAATACGTGTTGTATAGTACACCTCTCACATACTTTGTATTCATAGATTGATTAAAGAGTATTGTCTTTTCGCGTGTTTGTGTTTTCGCTGCATGAATGGCCCTGTCTTGATCATTGAAATGCTACGACCACACAGACGATCGACGTAAATTGGCCCATGCCAAAGATGTCTGGAGTACCATCACTTCCTCCTTCCATTTGACGTGAAGTTAAGTAAGGTATATAAAAAAAAATATCCGCTCACAATTCAAAATCAATAAGAATGTTTATTTCATTAATTTTGATAATCATAAACATTTATTTCCATTCAGACACTTAAAATATTCAAATTCAAATTCGTAACTGTGTAATACATAACATAACATCACTCCTTTTTTACCCGAAGATGTTGGCAGCGGCTGTTAAGTTTCGACTCGCAAAATCGTTATAGTCCCAAATGGAATAGGTAGCGAACCTATTGCCATACACCGGGCACATAGTTCTCAGTCAACGTTATTTATCACACATAACTTCCGAAAATTATTCCGAGAAACCTTTGGTGTGAGTCCAGAATCTATCTCACGACGTCTGAATCAGAAGCGGGGGGTCTACCACTGGACCACCGAGACTATGACAGAGTTATTGTACAAGTCCAGTTAAATAAAAGTAAAACAACATTTTTACATTTTAGTTATCACTAGTACATTTGTTTATCGATAATTGATCGTGCGGACAAGATAAACAAAAGCCAACAATTTTCCATTGGATTTGCTAATGTCAACACCACCCACGCACTACGCAACAAGTGTTGCAATCAACCACTATAGGTTCTCACGATACTATTTTAAGTTACATACACTTATTTAAATGTCTTTGTCGCCTCGGTGGTGCGGAGTTCAAGCATTCCGCTTCTGAATTAAGAAGTCGTGGGATCAAATCCTGCCTCATATTAATGAAGTTATACGTGATAAATATCAATCACTGACAACATTGTGCTTATTGTGTGGCAATAGATTCCTACACTTATCCATCTGGGACGTAAAATGTACATACAATGTATGTATTTATTTAATCTGATTCATTATTTATAGCTTGTTCTGTACCCTTCACAGTCTCTCTGTTTAACCCAAGGTTCGACTGGCAGAGACTGCCTTGTGGCATTACGTCCACCTTATGTAAGTGCCAGTTTTGTACATGAAGGATAAATAAATACATAAAACTTCGGCAAGTCGTAACGTGACGGCCGCTACATCATCGGGAGAGGAAAGACATACAAGTGACACAAAAAATAATCTTTTCTTATTCAAATATCATATTGGGTGTAAGCTGTCGTACAGAGTTGAAGATGATTTGTAAAAGTATGATTTGTAAAAGGAAAATAGTCAAATTATGCTATTGCAAAAGATGAATGATACAAAATGATATATGCTCAGATGAGTCAGGAATTTAATGGGACTAGGAAAATGCTAGCATACACCATTAGCCCAGGTCTATCCACTGTTGAACATAGGCGGAATCGTAACTCTCGGCCCTGTGCTGTTTACATCCAACGACTCCTTTTATCTGGTCGTCTGTCCAACTGATGGGGGGACGGTTTACGCTGTTTGAGTTGAGGTCGTCACTCAAAAACGGTGCTCACGTTCACTTATGCGTGCTAACTTTACGAGCTATTTCGGTTACTCCCGTACGTCTACGGTACTCCGTATTTCTGATTTTATCTCTTAGAGAAATACCGAGCACAGCCCAATAAATATCACGCTGAGCGACTTTGAGCTTCTGAAGACGAATTTCGATTTCCGTTGATTGTCATAGCAAGAAATAACATATGACGATCGCTCGGGAATATGCGCTGGTCTTGCTGTTAGGTAATCGTCCTAGCTGTCTTTAGAATCAAACAACCAGATGGCTGCCAACAACTGAACTTTTGTATCAGACCAACAAATAAGTGCAAAATAATTGTGTTCCGTATGTTTCTATCTTGTCATACGACAAAAATACGGTGCCCAATTAGAATCCCTTATGTTTACAGTATTATCATTTAAGAACTATTAGACGACACGATTTATAGAAACTCCACTATGATATGACTGATCACGTTATGTTCATATCAGTATATTTAGTGATGTAACGAATATTCGCATTCGCATTCACATTCGCGAATATTCGCATGTTTTTCGGTATTCGCATTCGCATTCGCAAGAAATATTGCGAATGTTTAGCGAATGTTATTAATAACAAAAAATTAAGAAATTATTTATAGCAAGATGATACGAAAAATGAGCTTTATATTTTGTTTAATATTTTACACTCCTAGATTAGTATAAAAAGTATTTTATTATGGATCAGCCATTAGTTATATAAATAACTGCACGTCAAGTCTCTTGCGGGTAGGCAGAGAGAACCGAGCGCCATAAGGGACGATTCATACACGCCTCACTCGGTTTCTTTGAGTTTCATTAATATTGTTATACACGGTCGTCGACCTTTAAGGCTCCTGACATCACCTTCCTCCAGGACTCGTTTTATTGGTATGACGTGGCAATCTGCGTATCGTACTCGTATTATCTGCTGGGTCAATCTGGCATCATCCTTTCGTTCTATCTTTCCGAATCATCGGAGTATGTCCTTTCTTACTTTAACATCGACACTCTCTTTCAATACTTCTTCCTTCCTCACAACCTTGTTTTAGACGCGGTCAGCGAGAGTCACACCGCAGATTTTGCGCAGTACCCTCATTTCGACTGCGCTTATCCTTTCATACGAACCCCGCCATACCTAACTCAAATCGATTTTAATCAAATTTTCAAACCGTATGCATTTTGATAAATTTAAGATTAATTTAAGATAACATTTAAAAGCTCCAGTTCACAACCGCAAGATTGAACACAAGAGCGTTACATCAGGAAAAGACACGTGTTATTAAGTATGAAGCTTTTTCGAAATATTCTTCTACCAGTGATATTAATGCACCAATATGGCTTGACCGATTTTGATGAAATTTTGTGTGGATTTTAGGCCTGAGAATCATTGAAATGCGTTTGCGAAGGCTTCAAAAAAATATTCGCATTCGCGAATGTTTTTAAGAAATATTCGTATTCGCATTCGCCAATGACCAAAATCCAACATTCGTAACATCACTAGTATATATGCATACTATAGTTATAGTAGTATGACATAAAAACGCATCATCATAGCAGGTTCCTTTTATAGTACTCGTTTATAATTTGTATGCATCATCCTTATTCGAATAATAAATATATATTTGCGTTACACTACTTAGCTGACAGCGTGTACTTCGCACTGCTATATTAAATAGTTTTATCACTAAATTGCTTTGCGCCTATTAATCATAGCACCTATGGATGTGTGAAAAGAATACCTTAAAGCCTTCCTCGATAAATTTACTATGCAACAGAGAGAAAGATTATTTCGATTCGAAATAGTAGTTCCTGAGATTAGCGCGTAAGTAGAAACAAACAAACTCTTCGTAACAATTAACGCCTCACACACAGTTTGATGTCGATATAAACATCGGTTGCTCACTGTTAACGCCAATTGCTACTGTCGAAAGTCTGGCGCGCCTCCAACACGATAAACAAACACCCAAGTAGATACACTTGGCAAGTATCGTGAACATACTATCAACAATGGTGCATCGATGAAAAATGCAAAAACCACGTCTTTACACAATCAATATAAAACGACGCAGTCGGTTATAAATTACGCGGACCACCTTGCTAGCGGGATGTGGAAATTGGACGGCGTTGAGGCACGTCAAATCAAGTGTAACTCCTCAAAGCACTTGAGTTGATAAAATTAAATTAACTACACACACGAATGATTGGGCTGACACATGCGGACACAATCAGAATGATATAAGATCGCAAAACATAAGGATTTAATGTGTACTTTTAGTTGCGTAGTATTATTGTGCGATTCATCATCATACAAATATATATGGAGGTAGATTTTCAGTCAGAAAAGTTTTACAATTCAATTTCAGCATGTCTGTTCGATGTCGAATTTACGACAAAAAACAATTAACCTAAAAAGAAAATACTACACATCCCAGCACCCCGGCCCAATGATACCTCTCTCTCACCAAAAGAAATGAGACATGAGCTACTTTATTTACTTTTTTTATGGAATAGGAGGGCAAACGAGCAATCGAGTCACCTGATGTTAAGTAACTACCGCCACCCATGGACACCTGCAACACATGTAGTGTTAAAGTTGCGTTGCTGGGCTTTAAAGGAGTAGCTTTGAAGGTTTCGAATGGGACAGGTCTAGCCTGTTCATTCATACAGCGAACTGTTTGATACTACTAAAGTAAAATCACCTAATTTTATCTGAAGTCACTCACCTCTCTTCTGCCGTCTATCATCGCTGATTCGCCTTATTTCTTTCTCGTTACGAGACGGCGTCTTTTTAGTTGTTTCTTTTTGTTTCACAGCCGTTGCTGCACCCCATGTTCCAGAACGTTCTCGAATGGCTTCAGTATCTTTTCCTGGTAATAGTGACAACACATCAACAGTTTTTTTATCAATCTTCGGAGACTTCAAGACGTCTTCCAACTGTACTGGCTGCAAAAATAATATTTTCATTTGTAAATCACTTTTTCCTTACATCAGTAACAGGTAGTCATAAAAGCTTACCAGCTTGAGTGGATAGGTAGAATATCATTATAAATTCTCTATGTTATGAGGGGATTTGTGACATATTACATAATTTGTCCTCGTGATATTCACTGTTGACAAAGATGACATAGTCTTTGAGTGTGCTTACTGCCTCATAACTAATTGATAAGTCGCAAATGGAACCTATTGCTATACACCGAGCACAAAGATGTCAGTCACCGATAATTATCACACCTAACTTTTCCTAAAACAATTCCGAGAAGCCCGAATCTGGGGCGGGGAGCTCGACCACTGTACTACAATTAGTAGTCTCGGTGGTACAGTGGTCGAGACTGAGACTAAGAGTACTAGATACTAACTGAAAAATGTATGAAAATAAATGTAAGTAAGAATACAACCAAAATACCTTATGGTCGTAATAGAGAGAAAGAGGTCATAGTGTGAGGCGTTATTTTGTATGGCGAGAAATTGGAGCAAGTAAATGAGTTTGTAATTTAAATGAGTTTGTATTTGGAAAGTACGTTTATTAAAGATGGAAAATGTGAGGTAGATGTTGAAATGAGAGTGACTGACCCGTTGTTAGGTCTGATGAAAACGCACGCTTGACTTTCAAAGCTGTTAGTTGGTAGCCACTCTGACATACTGGAGTGTTTGAGTATTGGGTATAGCAGGCGATATACGTTTTCTGAGGAGCATGTCTTAGTGATAGCTACTCTTTCTTGTGGTGATTTGCGTCCGTGTTTTCTTGTCTTAAAGTATACAATACAAATAAAATGATAAAAGATTTGATAAGGGTATAAATTAGAACAACAGTTCAAAAATACTCACGGTTTCTTCGGTCCTCTTAACCCATATGTCTTCGGAGCTTGTGGGCACTCCATCTACGGTAGATCTAATCTCAATTAAGCTACTATCAAAATAATTCTTGTCATGATGGAGATTCTGTTTTGCGAATATTGAACGTACATTTGGACGCTGCTCTTCGGCGCCTTTGGTCCCAAAATGTACGGTATGTGCATTATGAATGTGCTTGCGCAAGATACGTTCAACTGATGGAGGTGCAGGAGTTGTTTTCGTTACCAAGAACTTGTGACGGGCTCCCATCACAGTACGCTTTAGACTGTCTTTATCATCGACGACAACCTTGCCATCAACAATTGCCATCTCAGTAACGACATTAGCATTTTGATCGGCTGTCGAGTCATTAACGTTGGAATTTTTTGGCGGTCCGTTGTTCTCTGTGGAAACTATATCATTCCATATTTTAGAAGAGAGCAGGTCACCCTCTTTTTTCTCGTCGTCTTCGTCTTCCTCGCGACATTGCGATAATCTCCGTCGCTCAGGAAAGGGAAACGGGGAATTAGAATTAACACTGCGGCTTGACAGATTGTTACAGTGATTCATAAAGTAATGTTGGAAGAAGCTATCTGTTTCAGGAGTGTCTGAGTTGTCTCCTTGTATTATATCTTTAAGAGCAGCTAGGGATGTGATAGTATTATAATTAAAAGCATTTGCTAATTCTTCATTATCGGTGGAACTATCAGATTCGTTACCATCTACATCACCATCTATTTGAGCGCTTGTTTTTGGACATATTTCTTCTACCAAATTAAAATCCGGAACTTCTGTTTTTTTCTTCTTCTCATTTTTACGTCCACTCTTCTTAACATTGACATCTGATGAGGATTTATGTTCAGTATCCATTGAGCAGCATGTGTATTTAATATTTCGAGTCAAAACCAAGAATTACTATTCAATAGTAGTAGTTATTTACAGTAGTTATTTATAGATGATAATAAGTTATTTGTACACTATTAGGTCACATAATATAGTCACATGATAACACAGTTTTATGTAGTTCTTTTTTTTAAGTAATATCACAGCAATATTCGTGACTTCCGTCACCTAATCCACTTCTGAAAGCTGTTGTGTGATCGCAAACTATTTGCAGCAAACATTTTACGAATCTGAAATTGGATTACACGATGACATTTCACAAATTAACAATTTTATTTTGTTAAAGGAAAACCAGGATCCTAATCAGAAATGATTATTCAAACTGTTTAAATTCAAGTTCAAATTAATGACTGAATACAACATGTAGCCTTGTAACATCAAATCTATCAATAAATATAATTTACTTATGAAACATTTATTCTTGTTTGTATGCGGCACCAATTATATGAGTTATTGAAATATATTATGAGTGACCTACACTTTGTATTTTGTTTCCAAGTAGGTATACAAGGAACATTTAATTTTAACTCACTACCTACATTTTCAGATATTGATCAATATATTCTATTTTATGTGTGAGTATATGCATATTAGTGTGCCTATTAAAATGTGATAATGATTAAATGTATAAATAGAATGAAAGATGAATCATATAAGTAAAGTCATCATATCCTTGAGTACACTAGTTCAGTAATTTCTTCAATGAGTAATGAACTAGTGTAGTCAAGGATATGGTGACTTTATGTATTGATCGTATATGGCTTCTAAGTCAACTGGTATTAACTGGAAAATATGAAAATTTGTGATAAGTAAAGAATGATAAGAATTAGTGTAATTAAAACAAATGAAGTCATATATACTATTATGATAGGTGTTTAAAGTGGGTAGGTAGATATTGATCTTCCTCAAATTGTACAACTCTGTCTGTGCATCTGCTAACATACTTCCATCACTACCTATTCCAGTACAACTTGTCACTTCTTATCAAATGAATATGTAACATTTAAAATATTGAAAACAGAAAGACTATATTTAAAATATGCTCCAATAAATGATAGTCGACAGCTGCCAATGAATTTTACAGTGTCACTAAGTCTGAGCATCAACACCCAATTGTCACATAAAAGTATAAAACTTGTGACCAAGCCACTGACACATGAGAATAGATTGTTTTATTAGAATTGATTAGATGGCTTTTAAGACTGGTATATGTCTATCAAGTGAAGCAATTCATTGGTTCATAAATAATTAAAAGTACAATACATCAGCATTTGTTAACTACTTGTAGTTTATACAGTAGAATAGATCACCTTGGACAATGGACTGCTAACTGTAATAATTAAACTAACATAACATAACTTCACACCATTGTTACCCGAAGGTGTAGGCAGCGGCTGTTAAGGCTCGTCTCGCCGTTACGTTTACATCCCAAATGGAATAGGTGGCGAACCTATTGCCATATCGGGCACAAAGTTTTCAGTCATCTATATTTGTCACACTTAATTTCCGTAAACAATTTCGCAAAGTCATTGGTTCACACCAGTATCAGGATTAGAACCCGGACCTCTGGATCAGAAGAAGAATTAAACTGGAATCTTAATAATGCAATAAAAGATGAGTATTATAAAAAATAACCTAAATTTTACTGTAGATTAAATTTGACCAGCTTGATGATCACAATGATTCCAATTATTCCAAAATCTTACAATAATTTAAACATCTTTTATTATCGCAGAGACATTACAGTTTGCTACTATTTCAGTTGCCATTTTAACTACCCACAAAAAAAAACAAGAAATTAACGCTTACAACTAATTTTTCTGAGTTGTACAGGGAAAAAAATAAATCTCTTGTGTAAAATGGAGTTGACTCATCATCATCACTGCTGATCTGTTAGTAATGTATTAATAACACAAAAACTTTACGATTCCTAATAACATTTTGGATAACCTGTGGTTTAAAACTAGCTGGTTAAAATAACATGGTAAGAGGTAGGTACCTATCATGTAAAACTCTAACGAATATAGAAAATGATGTCGTAGCTTAATCGGTTAAATAAGCCGTGACTTATTACAGAATGCAAGAAAAAAAAATGCTAAGTATAGAATACTAGAGTAACTTCTTCCAAGACTACATGGAGCACCCACAGAAGGAATAACAAGAGACGTGACCAATTAACTGTGAAACAAACCGTAAACACATCAATAACACACACTGCACTTTTTTCATAAAACAAATAGTTCCATCACAAAAACAAATTTATTATGTAATTCCCAATTGTTTCAAATAATCTATAGCTACTTTTTGTGAAGTAATTTCACCGTGATTTTCAACCAAAAACACTAATTCAACATTCAGCAACAAGTCCACCACATAATTTTCATTTGACAATTTTTTTTTATTTATTGACGTTTTTGTTGGGGTTACAGCATAAAAAAATCATTGTACAAAGATATTAAAATTAATTATAGTTTTTGCCCAGAAGACTGGCCGCATTGCCACGCTGAATGGCAATGCTAATCCTGTGTGTGAAGAATAGACCAGCCCTCTGGTCGCGAGAGGCTTCGATCAGCCTCTTTGCATGATCTTTGTAAAGTGCACCAGCACTTGTACCCCATGTCCCCAAAGTCTCAACCCTAAACGTCTCAAATACATAATCACCTACAAGGTTTCTGTATTTGTGCCGCTTGAAATTTAGGCCGAAGCAGCAGCAGCACCGGCCACCACGAAGATGCGATGGCGCGAGGGTGTTGACGCAAGTAGCGTCCCACACCAAAGGCCTACCCATCCTCCAAGGCAAAAAAGACATCCCGCCCGTCTCCTGCCACCATCGCGCACCAAACCGTTCGGTTTCAGAACGGCGGTGACAATAGCACGACGGATAATGTCATAAATGCGAAGAAACACAGGGAGCACCTAAACGAAGACAAGTTGCGATACGGAAAGTCGTATTATCTAATAATAAGATCTTGCAAAGAGGCTGATCGAAGCCTCTCGCGACCAGAGGACTGGTCTATTCTTTGCACCTCTGTGCAAAGAATAGACCAGTCCTCAGTACTGGCCGCATTGCCACGCTGAATGGCAATGCTAATCCTCTGATTAGCATTGCCATTCAGCGTGGCAATGCGGCCAGTCTTCTGGGCACGCTGCCAGTAGACCGAGATGCGGAGAAATTTGATTTCAGGTAGTTTTTAAATTGTATATATTGTAAATAATGTATTTAATTTATGTCTCCTTATTATTGTAAATAAACTAATATAGTTTTTTAATCGAATGTATCACGGTTCACCATTTTTTATGCTGCTTTAAATTTGTATAGAAATCATAACGTGATTAATTGATGATTATAAAGAAGAGAAGAGGGGTAATATTTACTTCCCTTAAATTATTACCTTCCTAATAATCATATAACATTACTTTATCAAAATTCCAATTTTTGGCCTTGTCTTTCAATGCAAATATTAGTGTCAGATTAGTGATAATGTGTGATAGTGATAATGTAATAAGGCCTTAGTTTTCATAAACCTAAAGTATGATTTAGTCGCCATCGGAACAGAATGAACTATATCAATACAATTTTTTATCAATGAAACATAGATGTCGCTATTCTTCTTCGTGCAAAATAATGATCCGGACCAGTGGCCAATGTGGCCATTATAGAATTTTAGATTTGATATGAAATTTAATTTTTTTAGATTTGATTTCAACGCGTTTTTACAAGTAATAAGAATAATTACAATCGTACGTCCTAAATTCTACCGCTGCCAGGCCAGTGGCAGTAAAGAGAACCAAGATCTGAGTTTATTATTGTGGAAAAGCTTTTACAGTTCGGACTCCTGTGTAGATATAGGTACTGCGGTTTGTCGTCAGGTGAAAATTTTATCATGGTGTAACCTATTTATTTCTAAGACTTTCGCGAATCTCACTCATTGATTAAAACAACTTTTAGGACTATATCGCGTTTATTTAAATAAACGCGATATACTCCTAAAAGTAGTACCGTTTTAATCAATGGTGTAACCTCTTCTTAGAAGGAAATTTAATTTAGGATTATCTAAGCAAATAGGGAGAGATAGATAGATGCTTGCACTGACAGAACTAGAACAATAAATAATAGCCAATGCAAGGGCACCCCATTCCCCTACCCATCTTATCATTACATAGTTTAAAACAAAGTCACTTTCCGCTGTCTGTCCCCTTATATGCTTATATCTTAATTTCTACACACACACACATGCATGCACATAACTTCACGCCAAATCCCTTGCGGGGTAGGCAGAGAGAACAGAGCGCCATAAGGCACGATTCTTACACGCCTCACTCGCTTCGTTGACTTTCATAACTCTTTTCATGCACGCGCGTCGGTTTTTGAGGCTCCTAACATCACTTTCCTTCAGAACACGTTCTATTTGGTCATGGAATGTGTGTCTTGGCCGTCCTCGACTCCTACATCCATCCGCTTTTGCATTGTATATTTGCTTAGTCAGTCTTGGATCAACCATTCTTTCTACATGTCCGAACCATCGGAGCATGCCCTTTCTTACTTTTACACCGACACTCTCTTTCAAACCAACTTCCTTCCTTACAACCTTGTTTTTTACGCGGTCAGCGAGAGTCACTCCGCAGATTTTGCGCAGTGCCCTCATTTCTACCGCGTTTATTCTACTTTCATCCACACTCTGCCATACCCAGCTCTCGCTTCCATAAGTTAGCGTTGGGATCAGGATTGCATTGTGGATTGCTAGCTGGGGTTTTCTGCTAATGTTTTTTGCGCCCAGGAATCTGCCCAACGCTCCGTTTACGCTATTTCCTATCGCCACTCGTTTTTCTACATCCGCACAGCACAAATTGAACCTCGAGATATCCAAAATTTACTAATTTATTACTTTTGATGCGGAACAAAGTTCGCCGGGTCAGCTAGTCATTTTATAAAGTTTGGCCTTACAAAGGTTATGGTATGAAATGGTTAAC
Organism: Euproctis similis; assembly: GCA_905147225.2. NCBI lineage: Eukaryota > Metazoa > Arthropoda > Insecta > Lepidoptera > Erebidae > Euproctis > Euproctis similis. The sequence goes on from LR990107.1 coordinate 11,476,664, forward strand.
ATAAATAAAACAAATTATAGACGGTTTAAAGATGTCAGTACGTCATGTGCTTGTTGATATTCAGGGAATTTTAAACATTCTGAACACTTACTTTGGGGAAGAACCAGTCACAGGTTTAAAGGAGTTACCTCCTTTAAACCTGGGAACCAGGTGTGGAACGAAATGACAATAGGAAAAATATTGAAACACAATTTAATTCAGACAGTCAAAAATCTTTATTGACAATATTAATAAAACTATATTCCTTAATTAAGGACTTAAACATAACACAACTACCCGCCACATTTTTTAGAGTAAACAGAAAGAACTGCAATTCCTTAAATCACTACATAGTATAAAACAAAGTCGCTTTCTCTTTCCCTATGTCCCTTTGTATGCTTAAATCTTTGAAACTACGCAACGGATTTTGATGCGGTTTTTTTAATAGTTAGAGGGTGTCAACGGGGTGGTTTTGATCATTGATTCATGAATAGTGTAGTGAAAAAAAATGATAATTTTCAAGATTTAAAACTTTAATCGAAAACGCTGCCTGAACCCTAAGTGATAAATCAAAACAATGTACTACATTATTATACACCTTTAAAAGGTCTATAAAAAAGTCCGCGAGGGCATATGTCTATGTCTTAGGGATAACCCACAATGACCATTATTTTTTTTTACTTTTTACGAGAAATAATGGCTTATTTACGAAGCAATTTTAAACATTACAGCATTAATTTTCATCCAATTAAGTGTCTTAAATAGATTGTGCTTTTAATATAGATCAATATAGCCATTTACAGCATGTAATTTAAACTAATATTTACGAAGATATTACAGTATTAACATAGCGGTACATAGCAGTTGCGTTTGCGCGCCAAAACGCGTGCCGATAAATAGCACAAATTGAACTTAAGATCCAAATATTACTAATTTATTTCTTTTGATGCGGAACGAAGTTCGCCGGGTCAACTAGTTTAGAATAAAATGAAAACATTTATCTACTTTAGTTTAAATTAGTAGCCTCTTTAAATTATTTGGTAATAATTAAAATTATGAAAAAGAAATTATAATGAATGAACAGTGATTTTTGGCATTGCAAATGGTTTCTAGATTTCTCAGAACAATATTAAATTAGCAAGCTAGACTGTTGCATTAGGCATTTAACTTACTGGCACTGTATTAAGTAAAAAGTTATAATATATGGTGAATATATGCTAAGTCAAAGCAAGTTTTGTAGTTATGGCTACCTAAATTTGTTGACAATGATAATTTTCACACAACTTTCTGCTGCCTTGTATAGAGTCACTGAGGCACCCAGTGCCTTAGAGAGCAAGTAATTTGCAATTCTCTATGTGTATAACAAGTTTCGGATTCATGTTAATGGATTATAGGATTATGTAAAAACAAAGCAAGACCACTGACCACCTTTCTGCCTACTCTTGAGGTACATAAATGGCGTGAAGGTACAAAAAAATTAAGTACATAATATGTATGCAATCATATAAAACTAATAGAAATCTTTGAAAAAAAAACAAATGCTGTATAGAAAAATCTATCTTAAACCTAATTATCATGTTTTTTTTTATAAACGAAATAAACTTCTTTCTTATAGATAATCGATTCTTATACGTTCATTGTGAACGTAACCATGTGCGCTACCAGTGCTGCATCAGAGTCAATATCTAATTTATTATTAAATCTAAATATAGAGTAAATATAATAGTAGAGTATCAAAAATGAGTAAATATCACCGAATCATCATAATCATTAAACGTCGTATGTTTTCAGTTGGGTTACTTGGAGTTCCGCCCGCATTATGTTCGCGTATCCACGGACTTTTCTGTAAAGATAAATAATAAGATATATTGCAAGTAACATAATAATATGTTTATATAAAACTGAGAATATTTTAGAATCAGAGTTTACGACTCTAATTAAAAGATGTCGCGTCAGTTGTGCTCGACTACTGTGATCGCATAGAATTTCTTAGTTAACATGTAGGACATTGATTTTAATTCAGAAACGAGCAATACGGACAATTTATAATTTGGGTGCTAGGGTCTCCCCCAGAGAACGTTTTTAGGAAATTGGCATTTTAACGGTTGTCTCCCAGTTTATATATGATAACATCATGTTTATGAGGAGAAACTTAGATAAATATACAAAACATAGCGATGTACACAATTTTAATACTAGAGGCAAGCATAAGCTTGAATTACCGTATCATCGCCTGCACAAGGTACACTAGTCTTTTTTGGGAATGGGTGTACAGTTTTATAATAGAATACTATATATATATACTATAATTAGAATCAGAGTTTACCACTCTAATTAAAAGATGTCGCGTCAGTTGTGCTCGACTACTGTGATCGCATAGAATTTCTAAGTTAACTTGTAGGAAGTTGATTTTAATTTGGTTGGATCTTAATTGTGACTGTCGAGTATTCTGTTTGCTACACCTTTTATTCACCAACCTACTGATTTGTTTTCAGTAGTTATAATAGTATTGTTTTTTATTTCAAATGGTTTGAAAAGAGTATTTGGCACATGAGTTTCTTGGCCGATTCTTCTCATGATAGCCCCTACACTCGGAATCGGGCCGCTCGTGGCGATTGCGTCCGTGTCTTTTTTTGTTCCACGGAGGCACTTTCCACAAGCGCTCGTGTTTGTATTTAACTTTAAATAATATGTTATCTGTACTTGTTGACTATTTTTAAGTGTCTGTGAAGACCTATAAAAATAAAGTTACTTTGACTTTGATATAATTATTATTATTTAACTGTGGTATAGCCATGCAGCATGAACTGTCCGGCTCGACCGCATTGAAATTCTGCGACCTCTCAAAATGCCGACGTAGAGTGAGTCATGCTGCGATTCGATCTGTGAGCGAGGTATTCGGAGGTCCCACCTTGCTCCCGACCCCCTCTATCGTAACTAAATGTCTGACCTATGACACAAAAAAGTATACAAGGGATAGTAATCACCTGTTATTTTTGTAAACTCGTATGAAGTGTATCTTGTGGGCTATGTAGATGGACACGACTACACAAATGCCAGCGAGGAATGCGACGGCGAGACGAGGCGTGAACTGTAATAACACAAAATACAAATTCAATAATACAAATACAATAATTTGTGAAGTTATTATCATAATATTATTCATATTTATTTTTACTGAGCTATTACATAACTTTGTTAGGCGAACAACAATTGATTTAAAGTTAATAGTAGGTTGTAATTTAAGAGTATTTTTTTTTACAATTTCACGCTTACTGTAAGATACACACACACACACACACACACACACACACACACACACATATGATGTGTTTATGTATTAATATATCCAAGTGTGTGCGAAAACATTTTTAACTTTTTTCCCATGTGGACAAATATGTTGTCAGTATGTTGTATAAAAAAAAAAGGAATAAATGTGAGTATGTACTTAGCATAACATCATTTTTAATTTAAACATTTAAAGTCCCTTGCAGGGTAGGCAGAGACAAAAACGCCAAAAAGAATGATTCTTTCACTCATTACTCGCTTCTTTGACTTTCTTAACGCTTGTCGTCTACACTCTTTGATTTTTGAGGCTCCTGACATCACCTTCCTCCAGGACTTGTTCTATTTGATCTTGGAAAACAGTCGTGGACGTCCACAATTCCTATATCCATCCGCTTTTGCATCTTATATCTTTTCAGTCAATCTTGCAACATTCATTCTTTCTACATGTCCGAACCATCGGAGAATGCCCTTTCCTACTTTTACTCCGACACTCTCTTTCAATCCAACCTCCTTACTTTTAACCTTGTTTTCGACGCGGTCAGCGAGAGTCACTCCGCAAATTTTTTTTGCCCTCATTTCGATCGCGTTTATCCTACTTTCATGCACACTCTGCCATGCCCAGCTCACGCTTCTTATGTAATTTATGTTTGTTAAAGTTTATTTTAATTGAAACAAAGCCCTTGTGCTAAATAAAGATGAAGGAAGGCTAAACCGCGCCAGCTTTTACAATTAAAATCCTAAATATCGAAAATTATCTACTTTTAATTTAATACATTATATACGATTTATAGTTTTTAAAGCCTCCGTTGACACCCTCTATCTATTAGTTAATATCGGATCAAAATCCGTAGCATAGTTGTAAAGATTTAAGCATATAAGGGGACAGACAGAGTAAAGCGTATTTGCTTGACACTATGTAATGAAATGATATTTACCTCCTTGGTACATTCACGTTCCCAATCGACACTTATCAAATTATCGTAGATCTTCATAAACATATTGATGGGACATATTTTGCCACAATCAGGTATCTCCAATACGTACGGTTCACCAATACCAGTGGTGTTTCTGTATGAAATTTTTACATAGTGACTAGTTCCTGTCGTATCTGAAACATTAAAAAAAAATATTGCTACCATACAATATCAAGAGATGATTTATGAAAATATCTTAATTATTTTCAAGTTAAATTAATGTCGATTGGCTTTCAGCTTTCATTAACCGAGAAACAAAAAATATGTAACAGACGGTTGATTATTAACATTATTTTATCGCACAGAAGACTTCTTGAACAGTAGTACATACATAAAAACGCAGTTTCTGTAATACTTAGTCGCAAATAAATTTGAGTGCAACAGCTTTATAATGAGTAAATACTAACCAGAGAGCAATTCAAAGAAAACAGCAGACGTATAACATGGACATTTGCCATCAAACAAGCCAAGCCCGTTGAGTATCGAACCGACTGTCAAATCGTGGGCACTGTACATGTGGACTTTGAAATGTTTCCCACTGTCACTTGTTATTGCGCTCATCATGTTATTAGTAATAGATTTCAGCAGCGGCCCCACTTTTAATCTTGCCAGCAAAGGAGTTCCAGTATCTGTGGTGAAGCTGAAAAAAAAAACAAGTTCGACGTTTTGTATGTTCGAAATTTAAACGTTAAGCCTCGACTAGACGTGATGTTTACTTCCCAAATAGAATAGATGGCGAACCTATTGCCATACACGTGGCACAATTGTCTGTCATCGATATTTATCACACATAACTTCCGAAAAAAATTCGAAGTCATTGGTATCGAAGTAATCACGATTTATTAAAATATCGATGTCTGAAAACTTTGCGCCTGGTGTATGGCAATAGGTTCGCCACCTATTCCATTTGGAACGTAAACATTATGGCGAGTCGAGGCAAAACATCCACTGCCGACACCCTCGGGTAGACAAAGACGTGAAGATATTGTTGTTTTATTATCGCAAAAATATATATTATCTCAGATGCCGTACCCCATATCATGGACACTAAAAAACTAATACAAAATCAGGTCTGGCTTTACGAACCGCATAGGCAGCAAAAAGCAGTAAGCTTTTGTCATGATGATCAAAGACGAAAAAATTATAAACATCATTCTTTCGTGCCAGTTTCCCAATGCCAAATAGAACTTATGTACAATTTTCCGATTTTCTATTCGGCAAGGCAAAAACGACTTCAGCCATACGTATCGGAAAACGCACGTTACATACAGCATGCACGAAGTTGCCTTGAGCGAATGCTTATTAAATTGTAAATATACGAGATTCGATTTGGCATAGTATAAAATAGTAAAATTACAAGTTTAATATTAAGTCTAGGTGATCTCGATGTGGAGCACGCCGCTTCCGAATAATGAAGTCGTGGGATCGAATCGTGCAACACAACAATCATACATAATATAACAAAACTTCACGCCTATTTCTACCCGAAGGTGTAGGCAGCGGCTGTCAAGTCTCGCCTCGCCGTTATGTTTACGTCCTTAATGGAATAGGTGGCGAAAAAATTGCCATACCGGGCACAAAGTTATCAATCATCAATATTTATCACACATAACTTCCGAAAATAATTTTGAAAAGTTATTGGTGTGAACCAGGATTTGAACCCGCGACTTCTTGATTCAGAAGCGGGGTGCCCGACCACTGGACCACCGAGTCTGTTTACAGGCTCAATCAATCAGTTTTCGAAAATCCTTTGCCAGCCGCTGCCTAAACCTTCAGGTAGAAAAAGGCGTGACAGTTACATGAGATATGTGATGAGTCACGTTCGTCTTGTGGGAAGAAAGGTTGTGCATATTCTCATGATTGGAGATCACATTTCACAGTGTGTGGTGGTAGCATTTCTGCTGACATACACATATGTATTTGTACACGGTAGGTACTGTCCTGTACGTGGGAAAGTATAATAAACAAGATCGAGATGTTATACAACCTTCTAAGAAACAAAATCATAAATAATTAAGAAAATGAAATAATTGAATGAGGTGCACAAGAATTGTGTCTTATGGCAGACTTATTTCGGCTTATTTTAGGTGCAGGATATGAACTACAGTTGGTATAATGGTGTTGTAATATAAATGTAGATATATGATATATAAACAGAATGAAGAAATATTATACAAAAAATCTATGGATAACATAACATAATTTCACGCCTTTTTCTATCCGAAGGTGTAGGCAGTGGCTGTTGAGCCTCGACTCGCCGTTATGTTTACGCCCCAAATGGAATAGGTGGCGAACCTATTGCCATACTGGGCACAAAGTTTAAAGTCATTGATATTTAGCACACATGACTTACGTAATTAATTTCGAAAAGTCGAAATTAATTTCGTAATTCGAACCCGCGACCTCTGGATTCAGAAGCGGAGTGCTCGACCAGTGGACCACCGAGACTACACTATCGATAAATATAGAAAATATAACATTGAAACAACTTTTTATGGATTATATCGCGTTTATTTGGAACTTATTTTCTATTTATTTCCCGGCGTTTCGAACTCATTACAGACTGTAAACTCGTGAAAATGATCTCTGTAAAGAGTTCGAAACGTCAGGAAATAAATAGAAAATAAGTTCCAATTAAACGCGATATAATCCATAAAAAGTTCTTTCAATGTTATGAATCATTCATTAGCCTTTTTGAGGTCCACTGCTCGACATAGGCCTCCCCCATAGAGCGCCACAACTGCCGGTCCGCTCAATCGTGGGGGGTTTTTGCCATAATCGCCACGCTTGGCAGGCGGGTTGGCGATCGCAGTAGGCTGTATTTTCTTGAGAGAGAATGCTGCTGCCCATTCTTCTAGCTTTTCCCTTAGTCGCCTTTTACGACACCCACGGGAAGAGATGGGGTGGCGGTATTCTAAGCCGGCGCCACACAGCAAAGATGATGATTGTTATGAATGTGTTTCGCGAAAATCTAAGAAATCAATATACAAAATATTACCTGTGGCATGCTGGTTTTCGCATTTTATTTGGATAAACTGCATCTGTCCAGTTGGGCAATGTGAAATTGTATAAAGACTCAACATAAAGAGTATTATAGATACTCTCAATATCATAATAGGTTTTCACCTTTTTACCTGAGTGTATTGTGAGGTAGCTGAAAATAATAAATAGTTATTAAGTTAGTTATTTAAATACATTATGTATAAACCATTACTCATATATAAATGAAAAATAAATAAAACATTACATACTCCATTAATTTTTTATATTTACTCAATCCTTCAATAAAGGCTTTAGAGTTTGTGAAATTTTCTAATTCCCTGTCGTATGCTGAACAAGGCTTTTCCATGGATAGTACTTCGTCTTCATTTTTCGGTATAGTGTGTACAGGTATAGGTTGCCACATCACATCAGAGTTCCATATTGTTTTACCAGATGGAGGGTATAAACCTAAGAAAGCATTTAACTCATACTTGAAAAATAATACAAAAGAAAAGGTGAATAAAGCACAGCATAAACTCATCAGATGAAGTGCTACCTAGGTGGAAAAGAGCATAAGTGTAAATACATGGTTTAAACTAGTGAGGCAAAAACTAAAGATGCACCAAGGGTGTTAGTAAAGTATGCAGATATGCACAAATTGATTTACAGCATGAAATTGTTCATTTACCTGTTATTTTTTTATCAAATTAACAAATGATAACAATTTTTCTAAATATTATCTAAAGTTTAATTCCATATTCACCCACATACCATTGAAGTAGATATAAGAAGCTGGAAAATTACATATATAGAAGATACAAAGGCAAATAGGATTAAATCTATTCACTAATGATTATTACGATTAATATATTTATGATATCCGATGAGTTAAAAGTAATAATCAAAGTTTAGTAAACATCATTGTAGGTCAATGTGAGAAGCTGTACAAAAAGACAAAAGATATAAAGAAATTTCAAGGTACAGAAATGAATGTTGCATGATCAGGAATGTTCTAACCTTTAGACTGTCAATATTCTTCTTAATGCTCTTGCAGAGATCTGACAGCAGTTGCACTGTGTAAAAACTGATAATCAGTTAAATTAAGTTTGTGACATTCAACATGACAATATTATGTGTAAAGGAAATAGCTTTGATAATGAAAATGACATGATTTTTTAATGCAAACATTAGCAAATTATACAGGTAACACAGTAGTAGAATTTAATCATCATGTAACATAACAAATTAAGTAGGATTTCATACTTAACTATTAGATGGTGTATACATATTTTAGAATTTCCAGTTTATGTAGAAAGTTGGTAAAAAACAAATCTTTCCACAAACTATATATAAATTTCTGATATATGTTTATCAACAGTGAAAGGGTATTTAAAATAATGGTTTCTTTTAATTGCAATATAATCAACACACGGGCTGGGCAGTTACCTAATGTCAAATGTTATACACATTTACAAAAAAATATATAACTAATCATGCTATGAAATGTGACCCATATTAACAAAAAATATATAAAATATACCATTATAGAATTCTTATATTTAGTAGGCTCGTAATAAAATATTACTTTAATTAAAATATAATATATTTTAATAACTAGCCTACTGGAAAATATGACTGTGATCAATTTTGTTTCCATATTTAGCACATTTAACAAGCAAATACATTTTTTTTTTTATTTAATAATTAATGAATGATTTAATATTATTAATGAAAAAATCAATGACATACATAGTAATCCCTGGAAACTACACAAAACTAATAGCCAAATAAAAAATTAAAGCAAAGTTACTTACTAGTATTCTTGCTCAATTAATTTCACAGGAACATGTTAAACAGGTGAACAAGTAATAGGAGACAAAATTGTTTAAGATATTGATGGGACGATATTCTTCTCATTTTTATCATAATGACTATAAAACTATCAGTACAGTACATGCAAATGAGGAGCTCACTTTCTCACACATATTATTCAAAGAAGATAAACCAAATCACAAAATTAACAAAAACCTAGTAGTTTTGTGTATGTAAAATGAATGCTTACCAGCCAAGTTTGCTTGTGCAGACATAAGAGTGCGGTCAACATCGGTAGACTGAATATATATTTCAGCCGGATCAAAGTCTTTGGATAGCAAGTGCTAATTAAAAGAAAAGCATAATTAGTTCACGAATTTAATGTAGTATTAAATCTTCGTGTAAAAATATTTAATTCATATGTTAACTCACAGAATATCTTTGTCTCAACCATTTTCCAAAATTAAAATGTTGCCTTTTTCCATTGTTGGTAAGTTCTCCAAATTTCACTGGCCAATATGATTCGTTTTTGTATGGGTCATTAGGGTATAGATCAACGGGTGTTCTATCACCATGACGGAATATAATAGCAGCATATTTCACATTACCTTCACTATATGCAAATGTTGTTGTACAAAATATGAGCAGTAAAAAATACATTTTGCATATGAGCATGTTCTAAAGTTAATATTTATAGAAGGTACCTACTGTACCTGAACAAAGTATAATTTATTGAACATTCTATGTTGACGTTTTATATAATGTCCCTCTTTACCAGCAACGAAAGCCTGTGACCGAAAAGCCTTGTCCGAAGGTAGGGTATGCACAACTAAACACAGCAACTGAACGCGACTATCTGATCGAATTTATTTCAACTGAACTCAGAGACGGAACTGAACATTGAAGAACAATGATGAACATACATAAAACAAAATATCAAGATATAACATGTAAACAAAATAACAAGCAGGTAGTAGTGATGTTACGAATGTAAGATTTTGGACATTCGCGAATTCGAATGCAATTATTTGTTTAAATCATTCGCGAATGGGAATGCGAATATTACTTTGAAATCCTCTCGAATGCGTTCGAACGATTCTAAGACCCACAATGCAGACAAAATTTCATCAAAATTGGTCAAGCTATTTCGGTGCAGTTTTTCTAGTGAATAATATTATGCCAAGTAGATTATTTTGACAAAGTTTTAAACTTAAAAATGTGTCTTTTTCCTGATGTAACGCTCTCGTATTTAATCTTGCGGTTGAAGTTTTATAAAAAAAAATGAACTATGCTATTTGTTATGTTGGATGAAACTGTATACGGTGTGAAAATTGGATTATAGTCGATTTTATATATACATTCATACATTTTGACAAGGACAATTCTATGGAAGAGATTGAATGGTCCATACGAAGTAGGAAAAAAGGTAGTGTCCGACCGAAGGTCTATTTTTGGCCGAAGCCGAAGCCAATTAATCTGCAATCTCCACAACATTTAATAATTTTCTTCAATATTATCCACAGCGTATATCGTATATCAGCGTAAAGTGGCTCATGCCGCTTTTCTCTCGGTGATAGAGGTATCCACAGTGAACGAACTAAGAACGAATGAACTAAGTGCCGTCCAGTCAGTCACTCTTTCATAACAGTTCGTTTAATCCCGACTGTTCTCGGACCGTCGGCTTCGGCCAGAATCCGGCCGAAGCCGAAGATCTCGCTGAAGATGGATTTTTGGCAGAAGGTGGCCGAAGCCGAAGCTTCGGTCGGACACTAAAAAATGGTAAGGCGGCAGGAATTGATATGATGTCTGCTGAATTTATGAAACTTGGTAGAACTTGTTTCCGGGACACTTTCCTAACCTTCGGCAATTTTTGCTGGAGGTCGGGTAAGATTTACATGAACTGAAGGCGTGCTGTCATCGTGCCCTTTTATAATGGTAATGTATCACGTATGCAGTGCGTCAGTTACAGGGCCATCAGTATGGGAAAATTATTGCAAGGAGATTGAGTGTGACATCTGACGGAGTGTTGGTGGGAGGCTGAGAGTGGTTTCAGAAGCGGAAAAGGTTGTACGGCATGTGTGCGTGTTGGCGGCAGCTTGTTACCCAGATTTGATGTCAATATTGGCGTCAGACAGGGTTGCGTGATATCTGCTCGGCTTTTCACACTCTACCTGGACTCCAGAGATTTCCAGTGATGGAAGAATGTAGGGACGCAAATGGGTGACCTAGTTGAGCTGCCAACCTTGCACTGACGACGCCGTGTTTTCGTGTTTTTACCCAAATCACCGTGGGACCTACAAACACTAGTCAATTATGGAAGATGATTGCTTGATGAACGAAGGTTATGGTGTTTGAAATAGAAGAATCCAGTACGGTAGTGCTGGAGCAGGTGGGTGATCTTGGATGTGTTTCTAGCAGAAATGGCGGGCACACCGTAGATGTCGAAAGAAGAGTGGCGTTAGAAAACAGCGTAAATGGAGCATTGGGTATATATTTATTTCTAATCTAGTTATACAAAATAGATGGGTATATTATTAAACAATACACAAATCTTATTTTTCGTATTATCATAATTATCACATTTTTTTTTATTAAATCATTTGCCGAACATACGCAATGTTTCTTGGGAATGCGAATGTCCAAAAACATGCGAATGCGAATATTCGCATCACTACTCTTTAAGTATGTATAGCAACAAAGAAGTGAGAGAAAGCATACATTATAATACTATTCGAGTAGGTCTAGGAGGACTAGACTTATAATCTCTAATTATAGGTAGACTTTGAGACACTGAAAAAATATTGATATTTCTATGGATACTTAAAAAATGTAGATTAATCAAATTAAATAAGACCAAGTTAATGCAAGCTCATCGTGCTCGCTGCGTGACTTTTATAGATCATTCATTAAATAGTGTAAAGTCGCTTTTCGCTGTCTTTCCTCTTTTATGCTTATATCTGCATTTACTCAACGGATTTTGATGCGGTTTATTTAATAGGTGGAGGGTGTAAACGGGGTGGTTTTTTATCTATAATTCATCTATGATATAGTAAAAAAGAAATGATAATTCGCCAGGTCAACAAGCTAGTGTATATTATAACGATTGCGTGCCGCCGACGTGCTTCTATAAAATTGGACAACGGATTTAGCTGAAATTTGGAATAAAGATGTACCCCGATATACTCACAGTATAGGGATGTATGGGGTATAGGGATGTAAGCGAGAGAGACGGATGGGGCGGAATTTGTGGCGTATTATTTTGTCAGTCGAATATTGTATAACCAGATTTAAATATAAATGCTTATTGTCATCACTGGTCTGTAGAACTCTCTTCATAACGATCTCGATAACGAATCTTCTGTGACAAGGATAATAATTTAAATAAAGATTTTTTTCTTCTATATTATCAAAAGCCGATAACAGTCGATCGACTAACATCATCCCAAAACATAGCAGTAACGATGTCAATGACATATGACGTAATTTCGCCTATTTTTTGTTAGGAGTTTTAAGTTAACAAAGTTATAGCAACGAGTATAGCTGAAATAAGTTCTAGTTCAGAGCGCGAGTGATTAGTTTGTCCCTAAAAGGCGACAAAGAGGCAAACGAGCAAGCTAATGGAAAGCGAATAACGACGCCCATCGACATGTGCCACACCGGGGAGGTCACATGCGTTGCCGGCATTTAAAATGGGTGTAGGCGCGTCATACTAATAATATTGTATTTTAAATAGAATATGTATAATAGATACAAGTTGCATTTTTGTTCATCTACCTACTACTTTAGTTCCAAAAGTAACCAACACCATGGCAAAGTCCAAAGCAACCGTGACCGAAGAGCAAGTGCAACGTTTCTTAAAAATAATATTAAACATAAATAAATCATAACAAACAGAAAAACTGTTGTTAGTCGAGACCTGTCAGTTTATATGTAGGACTAGGTAGTATAACATAACTTCACGCCTTTTGTTAGCTGAAGGTGTAGGCAGCGGCTGTTATGTCGTCTCGCCGTTATGTTTACGTCCCAAATGGAATAGGTAGCGAACCTATTGCCATACCGGGCTCCTAGGTAGTATGGAGGGTACAAATAAGGAGAATCATCTTGTATGGGGGATTAGTCCAGATAGCTGCCAAATAGGAGCCAAATAGTTCTGTAATCATTCCTGATAGTTATGTCTACTTTTCTAATTTAAATTTGCCTTGATATTGTTTATAATATATGTACATATAAGTTTTATTTATTACACAACGTTACCACTCTAAATAAAGGATGTCGCATCAGTTGTTCTCGACTAATATATTTGCAAAGAATTTTTCTTTAGGCCGTTGATGTCAATTTGCTTGGGCCATAACTGTGATGGTCGAGTATTCTGGCTGCTAACTGCGACCTACACCTTTGATACACGAGTCTGCTGCTTTGTTTTCCGTAGCGATATTAATATGTTAGTTATGTATAATAGTTGATTGCCTGATTCTTCTCATAATCGTTCCTCTCTCATAATCGTTCTCATAATCGCCGCTCGTGGCGATTGCATCCGTGTTTGCTTTTTCCACGGAGGCACTTTCCTCAAGCGCTCGGTTTACTTACTTATTGACTATTTTTAAGTGTCAATAAGTAAAGACCTATGAAAATAAAATTTATTTTGACTTGACTTGACTAGCGTCGACATGTAAAAAGCAACTTATCGTCCGAATACTCACCGAAATAGCGATAGTGTAGATAGTGGAAATGACATGAATGTAGCAGTTTTAAGAAGAATAAACTACGACGATAGCATACAAGCCCACACCCGTCCAAAGATAACAAAGATCTAAGTTTAAGTTTGTGATTTCACACAGTAATACTATGGAAAAGCCTTCCCTTCGTATATCAACGAGCCTTATGGTGCATTGGTATCTAAAACTACCGACGCCAAAATCTAGATTGGCGGGTTCGATCCTCACCCGAGTACAATTATTGATGACAAGCATGAATGTTTATATAGCGTCTGGGTGTTTTTTTATGTATTACCTATAGGTATGTATTTACAAGAAAAAGTATTTATGTATCCGTAATCTATTAACCATAACACAAGCATTTAGTTGCTTAATTTGAAACTAGAGGGCGCTGTGTGTTTTGTGTCCACGATATTATTTCTCAGTATCTTTACTTCGTGGAAAATACAGGCTCAGTAGGAACCAGAATAGGCTTATCGTTACATACCTAGTATAAAATTAAGTCGCTTTCCGCTGTCTGTCCCCTTATATGCTTCAAGCTTCGAAACTACGCAAAGGATTTTCATGCGTTTTTTTTAATAGATAGAGGGTGTTAACGTGGTGGATATAGAAAAGAAAGTACCTATGCAAAAATCCAAAATTTACTTAGGTATGTCTTGCTTTTGATGCGGAATAAAGTTCGTCGGGTCAGCTTATAAACTATTAAAACATAGGTACATAAACATAAAAACATAACTTCACGCCTTTTGTTACCCGAAGGTGTAGGCAGTGGCTGTTAAGCCTCGTCTTGCCGTTATGTTTACGTCCCAAATGGAATACCTATTGCCATACCGGGCACACAGTTTTCAGTCATCGATATTTATCACACTTAACTTCCGAAAACAATTTCGAAAAATCATTGGTGTGAGCCAGTGTCTGGATTCGAACCCAGACCTCTGGATCAGAATCCGTGTGCTCTACCACTAGACCACGGAGACTATCAACTATTAAAATCAACTAATATCTCTTTTAGATCAGTTAAATTCCAGCCACGAAATATACAAATTTATATATAATACATGGCTGAATTTCTGACGCCGTGGAATGGGAATGGGACACAATTTTATCTGGAAACGATCAAATCTTAACTAAAAAACGGAGTTTTGGCGTGTCCGTTCTTTGCATTATTTTCAAAAGTTTGTGTTTCACTGGATATTATTAAATAAAATTCGTGGCGTTTTATTAAATAGTGTTCGTATATGACTGCAAATTTGGAAAATGGTGTAAATATTTTGTGTAGCGTGCTCTTCTGCATTGTTGTCAGGGCTAAGTTGTTTCGGAAGATAAGTGTGATAAATATCGAAGACTGAAAAACTTTGTGCCCGGTATGGCAATAGGTTCACCACCTATTCCATTTGGGACGTAAACATAAAGGCGAGACGAGGCTTAACAGCCGCTGCCTACACATTCGGGTAACAAATGGCGTGAAGTTATGTTTATGTATGTATGTTATTAGTTTTAAAAATGTATTACGTCAGAGTAGGCTGTATGGTCTAAAGACTTTTGCCTGTCCTATAGGACAAATTAAAAAAAAATAACAGTAAAAAAAAATATGTATCTAAAATATTACAACGAATTAAAACATATTTTATTGTTGACCTTCCACAAGTGGGTTACAATTATTAAACCGTTTGGTTACATAAACGAGCGTAACTCACAAAAATGTAGGTTTAGATAATAATATCTTATGCCACTTGATGACTAAAAGCAAAAAGGAGGTTATTCTAAACGCCTCAACTGTTGTTGTACGTAGGTAGTATTACAAACACAAATTTTAATTACAGTCCAACACACAATACAAATACACATTATTTAAAATACGTTTAATATTGGGAAACAACGTAGGCAGTTATTGTAAAATCCTTTATAAATAATGGGAAACGGATGGATTTATATACAATAAAGCATTTCCCTGGTAAAGAAGACTTTTGTGTACTTTTGATACCTAACATAGGAACTGAATTAAAAAAAACCTTTTAATTATATTTTCTTTTAATTATATTTTTATTATATTATCTATAACTCTGTAAATAAATTGTAAATATTTTTATTTTCTGAAGTCGTTAGAGATTCTTAAAATTGTCAAGAAATGCATTAAATAACACATTTATCGTAATATGTGTAGGAGCTATCATCAGAAGGACCAATTTAATATATTTTCTGGCAAATTATTTAATTAGAATTTTATGAATTTAATTTTGTTATTATTAAATAAAACTTTATTGCATCAAAACAAATACGAAAATGTTTACAACGAATCTCTGCCTGCCTCGATATACCTAGATCTTTTCATAATTTTTATAGGAATGTTCACCAGTCTGTAGTTTTATAATCACACAAAAACTAACTACTTCGACAAAAGAATATTCTGCGATGTGATCAACTAAAAATTGTAGCAAGATATCATCTATCATTCGGAATATGTGTTTTATCTCTCGCTGGGGAATAGCCGCCTTTAGAAAAAATATCAATGCATTCAAATTAATTTACACAGTTTTTTCTAAGACTCGATTCTTTCACCCCTGATATAAAAATTTACAAAATCTATTTAAATACTGATATGAAATTACTGTAAACAGTTAGTTTTATCAAAAGTTAATACTAAAAAATATATGAATAGGTATACGGTATACCAAAGATATTGGATATACGATATGTATCTTTGCAAACTATTTGCAAAAATGTATTAAAATCGGTCGAGTAATTAGGAGTCTATGTTAAAAGATTATCTTATTGAAACCTTTTTAGTGATAAAATGGTAAATTTAGTTTTTTATTAAGAACTTTTAAGATACATGCAGTGGATGTAGTGTTTACTCGAAATTAGTAATGAGTGGTAGAGCCCCGTAGTTTGCTGCATGAATTTGTCCGGCTCGATCGGTGAAATACGATGACCTTATAAAAGAACGACGTAAAGTGACTCCTACCACGTTGCGTTCAATAGAGGTATCCGAAGGATCAACTCCTTTCCCTTTCCAATCACTACTCAATATCAAAGACCAGCATGAATAAAATTTACGAGTTCAAGTTTTATGAGACTTGTCGATCCCATCATTGAAGACCAGGAATATAAACTGGTTTGACCATGAACCGACTACTTATCTATTAATCTGTATTATATATTCATCTTATTGCATAACATAGTCTAGACTCGTGATTTTTAAAAGTAGAAAAAATATCAAGGGCGTGCTTTAGCGTCCAAAGAATTAGAAGAATTTAAATACGATTCATATTTTTGTCATAGAGAAAACAAAAGTGTGAATTGAATTCCCGTAGTTCTCTTTTCGAAATGAATTTCCAATTGTTTGTGCGCAATAACGCAAATTTGTGAATTAAAGGGCTCTCAGAAAATCGACCTGAAGCGGCTCATGCCACGTTTCGTTCGACGAGAGAGATAGTGGTAGATAACTTTATAAATATCACCATAATTGAACATAATTTCAACAGTGGTCGAGCCAAGCAGTTCTCTGCATGAACGGGCCGGCTTGACCGGTGAAATACCACACCTCTCAGAAAATCGACGTAAGGTGGATCATACCGCGTTTCGTTCGGTGAGAGAGGTAACCGAAGGCCCACCCCCTTTCCCCATCCTTCCCTATCCTCTATCCCTTAAAGGTCGGCAACGCAACAGTAAAACTATATGTGTTGCTGTTGTCCATGGGCGGCGTTGGTTGCTTGCCATCAGGTGAAACGTCTGCTCGTTTGCCCTCCTATCCCATAAAAAAAATGTTTTTTTATTTAACCTTATAAACGCAATAATATAACTCGTTCAAATCTTGATGTAAGAGTTGTTTAACAGTTTTACTAATAATCGCTTCCTCATTAGCACAGTTTTCGTCACAATTTTGAATGTCATTTATGTATAATTGATTGGCAATGATAGGTATATAAATATGTCGATTGTACATAATTATATTTATTTATTATTATTTAATACATATAGATACAATATTATGGTATTTTCATTTCATTATATACTCGTATATAGGTCGTGTAGTTATTGTTAATTATTAGATTTGTGTAAGCCAAAGACGATTGGTAGAGATTGACAGAAAAAAGAGGGGGGAAATAGGGCCAATGAATAAAACAAGATCGTATGTAAGTTTTCTGAGCAGATTGTTATGAGTAATTGAATTTCTTATTTAAAACGTTCCTGTATCATGTGTCAGTCTCTGAACAGCTCGACTCGGTCCTCAAGTCTAAAGGGATATCTAGTAGGTAAATGATATCACTATTTATATCAAATAATATTATCACTGTTTATTTAACTGGTTATCCCCATATTTAACAAATTTACTTCACATATAAAGTTACCCCTGGCTAAAGGACTCATACCGGACTACGGGTTCCAAGTTCCAATATATTTATTAACATGTTAGAGTCTGAACTTACGCGAAGACATGAGTTAGTAGCTTGCAGAAAAGAAACTACAAACTTATGTTTGTCGTTTCTTTAAGGTTGTTTTTTTTTTAATATTTACGTAGGCAGCGATCCAAGTGAAGTGGTGATGTATACAATGTTTGGTAGATTTGCGTTCACGCGCAGGAACGAATGTTAATGAAGGCAGTGGTCGTGGGGCGGGTGAGACGGTGGCGGAGGCGGCGTGCACAGTCCCTGCCAAATCAAACCGACTTGGAGTCTACCAGAGGTATTCGTGTTTGGACGGCAGATCAAGCGTGGCCTCCGTCGTTTGTGGACCTGCACGAAGCTGTGTCGAGGAGAAAGGACTGAAACAAGTGAGGCTTGCATCATTTGTACAGAGCAATAGTAACACGCGACAAACCAACTTTTAGTCATGAAGATTCAATCTATTCTACCGCTGTAAGTAAAACAAATCAATTAATATTTTCTATAATATTTTATTCTCCTAGTACCCCCAACTTTCTCGTTGAATTAACTTGCATTTATTTGTTAAAACTTAAAATATTGCTATGCGTAGGTACGCTGTTGCGACATGAAAATGTGCATTAATTACAAATTAGAATCAGATTTTTTCGTTTTCCTTTTTAAAAGATTCCAAATTTAAATTTTGGTCGAAAGAATATTTTCGCATATTAATTTTTTTTTATAGCTTTTTAGTAACTTGGCATAGGTAGTTATTGTAATTTGAAAGTTAGGACAAAGTGAACGATAAATTGTGCATTGAGGTACTCTATTATTAAATATTATTGGTAGGCCTCTAGTTTTGCTCTACAATTTGTGACGAAACATAATAACGTACTCACAAATACAATACAAGTGTAAGAATGTGTTTACTGTGTGTGTTGCCTTTCTAATATTATTTTCAACATTCAATCACAACAGTATCGAATCGACCTTTATACATGATCACGAACATTGATTAATAGCAGACATAGAAATAAATACGAGTGGGCCTACAACTGTTTCTATTAATTAGGGAATTGTTTTTCTATAGCTTCATGACTTTAATAATACGACGGTGTAGGCAAAGGCGGAAAATTAATCGGTCACCATTTTGAACAGTCATCGATATGACTTACGAAACTCGTATTAGAATCCGGGAGCTAGGCCCGGGTCAATAGGTAATCTCCTATCCTCGTATCATACCTGCTAAAATTTTACATAATTTGTTGTAACACATCATTATAAATTAATTAGATTTATAAAATATATGTATATATATAATTAGGCATAAATAAAAACCGGTTTTAATGAATGACTCGAATCCATGTTGAAAGTTGGACTCACGACCTACGGTTAAGCAATCGATCTTATATTATGTAGGATGTTGAAGATGTTACTGTCTCCTCCTATTTGGCTCTCACCAAGAACAGCTAACCTAACAAAAACTGTTATGTAAAACATATCGCTAACATAAATACTTATTACATATTTCTCGACTTTTGTTTCTTACAATACCTTGTCTTACCACATTTGAACAATGGAACATAATTCCGCAATACCAATATTGTTCCAACTAATGTCAGTTAAATATTGTAGAAGAGTAACGTGAGTGTTTAATTAGAAAATGCCGGATTTCAATCTAATTAGTGCTGTTATTTTTTTATAGTAACACGTAATAACGATACTACTCTGCCTCGGTCGAAGTCAGTAAGGAATTTGAACAGTTGTATTTGACCTAGTTTTCGAAATTTGATTGAGCTGCTGTTTTGTTAGTATACAAGCTGTAAAAGATTTACACGTTATTTGGGACTTATCCATAACGCATTACTTTTAGTGAAAAAAAAATACACATATACATAACTTCACGCCTTTTTGTACCCGAAGGTGTATGTATTGGTTGTTAAGCCTCGACTCGCCGTTATGTTTACGTCCCAAATGGAATAGGTGGCGAACCTATTGCCATACCCGGCAATTTAGTCTTCGATATTTATCACACATAACTTTCGAAACTAATTAATTTCTAAAAGTCATTGAAGTTTGCCAGGATTGGAACCCACGACCTTTGGATTCAAAAACCGTGTGCTCGATCACTGGACCACCGAGACTATAAGAAAATGTATAGACAATAAAAAATTGAATTAACTCTACTTATATAGTTAATACTTATATATCTGTGATTATATATGCCGAAGTAAATGATATTTGGGTTATAACACCAACTCGAAGTACGAAGTACGAAGATTGTTTTTACACGATACATGTACACATATTCAGACAAAATTTTACAAATTGTTGACTTTTGGTTTGGGTTACTGTAATAATAGCCCCCTTTTCTATTTTCACAAGAACTGCATAAATCGACCTCGCACTGATTTGAAGTCTAGACTTGTTAGTTACCCCCTAAAGGACTAATAATTTTACAATATTCAGTTTCAGATTTTAAATAAAATGTCCTTAATTGTAAATAGAAATTGTTAATAATACTAAGAGTATTCAAAAAGAAAAAAAAAACTTACGGAATCAAACCTCTTTACATAATGCCCCTTATTATAACAATTTGCAGTAGCAATTACAACGTAAACAAAACATTACAATTCGAATTTGGAACGGAAAATATTATTTTACAATCGTATGACGTATGACATCGTAATTTTTTTTAGAGAGGACATACTACATAGTTGAGTATACTCTTTTTTCAATAATATACCTACCTATCTTCTGTACAATTCATTATATTGTAGCAATATGTAAATAATATTTATTTCGAAAATTACAGTTACAAATTGCAGCAAGCGTCATACTTTTTACAATTCGTTGTATCACCAACTTTCACATGCCTGCATTTGAAATTTGTAATTTTGCAACACACCAGATTATCATTGAAAGGCCTCCTAAAGACAATATCGGATATTATCTGGAAAATTGTAACAAGGTTTATGTCTATATATTTATATATTGGCGTTTCTACATTTTGCTACGTAGCGTCGGTTGGTAACTCACAGTAAATGCAGTTACTTCCACCAGCTGACCTCCATTAATTTAATATAAATTATAATGTATTGAAACTGTGTATCCGTTTTAATAGATATTTTGTGTCTAGGGATATTATTTGGTTTGGAAATACAACAATAAGCTAGATGTTAGAAATATATAAATACCTATGTAGTAAATAAACAGCGATGTCAAAGTACTTATACTTAACTATATATTCATAGTTAATTAAATCACAAATAGGCTTTTCAATTTCAAAAAACACGCTCTGGGCCTCTGAACTTTTGGCCATATTAACCACAGCTAAAATATACAATATGGCCTTCAGGTTTCACATAATATCTTTTTATCTTATAGCTTGTCTTTAATTTAGACGTGTGTGCTACTCTTATGCTTAAATTAAATACAATGAGTAGATATTCCGTAAAATATTAATAATTAATAATACACACAAGTTATATTTATTAGTATTTCTTACTGTCCAAGATTTATAACTACTTATATTTAGTACCGTTATATTGCAAATTATCCTGCACGAAAGTGTCTCTTAAGAATAGCTTCATGCTTGCTGTTGAGGTCATAACATAACATAACATAACATAACTTCACGCCTTTTGTTACCCGAAGGCAGCGGCTGTTAAGCCTCGTCTCGCCGTTATGTTTAGGTCCCAAATGGAATAGGTGGCGAACCTATTGCCATACCGGGCACAAAGTTTTCAGTCATCGATATTTATCACACATAACTTCTGAAAACAATTTCGAAAAGTCATTGGTGTGAGCCAGTGTCTGGATTCGAACCCGTACCTCTGCATCAGAAGCCGTGTGCTCGACCACTGCGCCACCGAGACTATTCTGTTGAGGTCATACGAAACGAAATTACACATATATATGTATACCTAATATATATAGGTACAGCAAATGCGTGTCTATATTTAAAAATACGTCAAAATAACTACGACTCTCATAATTTATTTATGAAATTGACTGCAATTGGTAAAAAAAAAAAATTTCGTTTGCGATTTCGTATTATGAATTTCCCCGCAATTATGTGCACGTCATCATTCATCATTATTAGCCGTGAAGTACACAGCAGGACGTAGGCCTCCCCTCTAGAACGTTACAACTGATGCTCCTGTGCCACTTGCATCCATTGGGATTCCGCGGTTTTTACCAGGTCTTCGGTCCACCTCGTGTTGGGATGGCCTACTCCACGTTGACCAGTTCATGGTCACCACTGTAGAACCTTTCTATCCCAACGATAATCGGTTCATCGAGCGATGTGCCATGCCCGTTTCAGCGTGCTAACTTTTTGGGCTAGGCTGGTCACGCAAGATCTCCTACGGATCTCCGCATTGCGGATCATGTCTCGCAGAAATTCCAAGCATTCAGCTGACGCTAACATTCAAAGACCACTTCCGAGTTCCGTATGTCATCACTGGTAACATAGACCTTAGATTTAAGGCACTAAGGGATTTCAGACCAGAAGATTTCCCTTAGTTTCCCGAACGCTCCCCACTCAGATGAATCCGTCGGTTTCACTTCTTCCTAGATGTTGGATCTCTGGGACCGTTTGTCCTAAGTAAACATAGTGGTCGACAACTTCGAGGATCACATCGCCAACAGTAACCGGTGCTTGAATGATATTAGCATTGATCTTGTCCATGTTCATTCTGAGACCTACTTTTTGGAAAGATCTGCTGAGATCCTTAGCATAGTACCAAGGTATTCCAGTGACTCTGCCATGACCATAATATCATCAGCAAATCGAAGGTGAGTGATGTTTTCACCGTTGATGTTGATGCCTTGCCCGAATTAGGTCTGGGAGTACGATGATTGGTCTGAACCAATCCTCGTACTCTCAGACCTAATTCGGGCTGATATAGTGGCGTTTCTATACAAACACTGCAATACTTCAATAAACTGATAGTCAATTTGGCATCTCTGGAGGGATTGCAGCACTGCCCAATTTTCGACGGTATCAATTTTTCATCTCTTTCATTAATCGACGAAATTTAAACAGTGGTAGAGCCAAGCTGTCCGGGGCTCGACCGGTGAAATACCACGACCTCTCAGAAGACCAACGTTAAGTGGCTCATGCCGCGTTTCGTCCTGTGAGAGAGGTACCCGGAGGCCCACTCCCCTTCCCCATTCTTTCCTACCTCCTATCCCTTAAAGGTCGGCAACGCAACATTAACACGATATGTGTTGCTGGTGTCCATGGGCGGCGTTAGTTGCTTACCATCAGGCGACACGCCTGTTTGTTTGACCTCCTAACCCATAAAAAAAACATAGGCTTTCTCACAGTCCAGAAACGCCTGGCACAAAGGCTAACTATCTATTGGTATTTTGTATAATTTGGCGAAGCGTGTGTGTATGTGGTGGTACATGGTACTAAAACCTTTTTCGGAAACCGGCTTGTTCGGAAGGCTGGCTGCCGTCAAGACTGCGGGAGAGTCGATCTGTAATGACCCTCGAAAACGAAATATCGACTAGGTATTAAAAAAAAAAAACAAATAATTATCCGTGTAACTTTGCTCAGTTGACAATTAATTACTAAATCCGTAGAATGTACTGACAGTCCAACGTGGGGAAATATACGAGCTTTTCCAATTGTTACCCAATTTTCATGCCCAAAACTATGCCATTATTGTATACCTACATTTTCGAAGACATTGGAATTTTAACTATTTAAATATTCATAAAATTCACTCTGCAATCAAGCCACAATGACATTTCGGGGTCAATAAAAAGACGGTCGGTAGGTACTTCGTTTATTTAGCAGGTCGCTCCACTGCAGGTACACCAGTTCTAGTTTTTTGTCAACTGACCTTCACGATTTTGAAGGTTGTTAAATTACACATTCAGTAGCCTCTCGGACACGTGCGTCACTTGTAAATTAGATAGTCTAGTACA
Source organism: Euproctis similis (assembly GCA_905147225.2). Classification (NCBI taxonomy): domain Eukaryota; kingdom Metazoa; phylum Arthropoda; class Insecta; order Lepidoptera; family Erebidae; genus Euproctis; species Euproctis similis. The sequence goes on from LR990107.1 coordinate 11,500,721, forward strand.
TTTAGAAAGCTACACTTTTTCTATCATGACTCGAATTTTTAATGTAACGTCTTCTATTTATCAGGTAGGTATAACAATAGCTTAAATATTCCCTTTCACAAATGACTTTCCAGATGGATAACTTATGCTATAGATATGATTATGATATCTGCTTACTAATCATTTGCAATTATTATTTCTGAATCGAGACTATATTACCACGATTTTCGAAGGCATCAGGCCTTATTGGTATTATTATAGAAAAGGTATTATTTGGTGTTTAATGATTGATAAGTCAGGGGGGAAGCTGTTGTCGGAAGCGGATACGGAATTGATACAATATGGCGGTTGCGACCCTGTAAGAGGACCTGTCATACAACTATCTAAATTAATTGATAGTGGTTACAAGCGAAGTGACCTTTTTAACTGTGCTGACGTATGATGGCGCCTCAAAATATTTTAAGCGTTCGAGAGATGCCTATGCAATACTAAAACTTGGACCCGGATGGTATCAGATTGTTTTGCTTGACATTCAGCCAACAATGTAGGTACATAAGATGAAAATGCCATTTGACATTTAAAGCTTAATCGTTATCTGTGGCTTATGTAGAAGGCAAATCGTGTTTAGTAAAAAAATATATTTTTATTTTGTTTATTATTTTATTAAAAGAGTTAAGTTCTTATTACAGTACATTACTATAGTTTTTATTAAGGAAATAATGATAAATAAATATCATACTAATCTACCCCAATCAAATTTATGATGTTTTTCTTTTTCACCAAAAGTATAGATGAGTAAAATTTTGAATTTATCACTTTCTCTTGCACCATATCATACATAAATTATATATAAATACCACCCCGTTGACATCCAGTACCTATTTAAAAAAACGGTATCAAAATCCGTTGCGTACTTTCAAAGATATAAACATATAAGGGGACAGACAGCGGATAGCGACTTTTATTTTTGCATTCACTTGTATTTATTTAACAATCAATAATATTAATTATCACCATTTCCCTACTCACTTTGACAAAGCTTCTGATTCAAGAAGTAGTGGGTTCAAATCCTGGCACACACCAATGACTCTAAAAGTTCGGAAGTTACGTGTGATAAATATCGATGACTGACAACTTTGTGCCCGGTATGGCAATAGGTTCGCCACCTATTCCATTTGGGACGTAAACTTAACGGCGAGACGAGGCTTAACAGCCGCTACACCTTCGGGTAGAAAAAGGCGTGAAGTTATGTTATATGTTTGTTTATGTATAATATTAAATAAAATCTGCACATTTTCATGACATGTCTCTAACTGCCAAATTTTACTGTATTTAAAATTAGAAAAAATGACACATTTATTGTGGAATTAAAAAAAAAGCTTGGACTTGATCTTAATAGATAACATAATCATGCATTTTGATACAACTATTAATAATGAAATTTAAATTTTATTGTCCTCAAGAATACGGCAAAATCGATTCAAACATATAAAGCATATATTTGATACTCATTCGTATGATAAGATGTATAAATTAGAATTGTAAAATAACCCTTGAACTTATAATTGGGTGACCTTTTTGACAGGATTTTACCGTTTACAAATGTCAAATATTACGTGATTATTTATAAAAATAAAGACATGTAACGATTATATTGACATATTCTATGAACTTATACATTATGTAAAAGTATTTGTGCGACATTTTATACACGATAAATTTACTTATATAACTGTATCTAGTGTGATACAGAATGGCATTTCAACAACTTACTTAGCATTATAAGGTCTTATGTATAGGTGATCGCACAAGGACGAAACAAATTCCTTGCAAGCGATACGTGTGTGGTAATTATTGAGACATTGCATGAATGCGACCAATGTTTAATTGAATAATTTAATTCATATATCTGATAACTTATTTAACTTTTTATATATTTAATATAGTATGAATATTTTGAAGTTTAATATTGTGCAGATTAACATTGGATAGATTGTAAACATTGTTCTTAATTTGTATCGTCTAGGTATATATTTTTTTAAATCACTAAATGGCCATGCATTAATGGACATTAACAACTTTTTATTTGTGTAAATACTGTTCTAATTGTAGATTGTAATGTTCCGTAACTAATATCGACTCGCTTACAATATTGAATACGTTACGTGATTTTTTTTGGCATGTTTCGTTTTTTTTTTCTTTTTTTTTCCTACACGGTGAATTGAACCGCGGGAATATTAACACAAATTTGAATAGGTATAGGTATGATTAGTCCAAACTACTCCGCAACAACTGCGTGTTTTTATATAAAAAAATGTCAACTATGAAAACTAATTAAATTTTAAATTGCCATTACTATATTACCAGCAATAATAGATGTTAAATATAAGAAACTACTAACTTGTAATAGCTGATTTCTAAAAGCTAAGATTGTAATTTCAATATTTTTATTATGAATTCCTGATCTGGGTTGGTTTAACGCCCGCCCGCAGAGTACCTCATATTTCGCATTCAAATACCAGTTCTCAATCTAGCTAAAATGAAATCTGGATTGGCGTTAATAATAAATGATGTTTTGAGCATAATGCACACAGCGCCCTCTAGGTTTCCAAGTTAATCAGTTTAATGGTTATAGAAACTAGACGACGGATATCGATACATAGATGCTTAAAAAACATCTATGCTCAATATTTAATAACTATGTGGGACTCGAACCCGCGGACTGACTACTCTACTACTGATGATCACGATGCAATTGAGCTATATATCAACTACCTATCGAACTTTTCAGAAAAATAATCTGAATTCTACTTCTTTTTTGATCAAGCAGGTATATTTTTCTTCGATCTCGAATCGTGAATTGTGAGACGTTGTTCTTTTTTTTCAGGTTTATGTTAATCGCTTGCGTGGCGCTGGCTGGTGCCCAGGAAGACGTGGAATCGCGTCCAGTTAGTAGGGGGTTATTAAAACGAGGCCAGGCGGCGAAAAGCAAACAGACCACCACAACTACCACTCCTGCTCCAGAGGTAAAACATATATTAATTTCATATTTTTTCTTGATTTTTTACGATTTAAAATAAAATTTAATTTGAAATTAAAAAAAAACTTGTCGATATTCCAAATTTAAAAAAAATAGCTTGCGAGTTTTGTTCGAAATTTAAAATATGTAGAGTAGGTTTTAAATAGCAATAATAAAATATCGGCTTTTAGGTAAAAAAAAATTCAAATACTTGTTAGACAAGAAATCTTTTTTTTGTGTAACTTCATATCTATGGTATATAAACGGCGACAAATAAAGCTTCGACAGACTGCTCTACATTTTATAAAGTATCATTTAATTTTATCTGTACCGCTTAGATCGAATTCCAGAAACCGAAATTCTGCATATTCGGTCAAATGATATTTAAAAATAACTCATTTCACTGTCTCATATATGTGATAAGAATTATCTAATCTAATCTATTCTCGAGTTATCGCAAGACACGTCGATTTTTAACTACGATCATCATTTGAAATGTTAAATGAATTTCAACTTATACTGTATTTATATTCTGTGTAATTTAAATCCATACAATCTATCTAACCTTGTAAGCATTCTTTATCGTTTTAAGTTCTGAACGACCTTATATTTCATTTCATATTAATTTCTAATCAACCATGTCCCCGAATTCATAATTTTCTAAACACACAATCGTCATAACGGTATGTACAAGAGAAAATAAATAAAAAAACAATAAGGTTTAAATAATCTTTATTATTTATCGACCGTTGCAATCGGTCGGTCGGATAGTTAGTTGTTTAAACAAGCTATAGAATATTCCAGAAGGTTATGAATGAGTTCTTAAATTTAGCGTTCCGCACGAAAACCCAACTCACCTGATGTATGTTTATTCTTAAATTATTATTTCTTATATTAAATATTGTTCTGAATAATGTTTCTAGTTTCATCATGATTCGTCATAAATTCAAGAACATCACTTTTGATAAGATTTAATCATATGATAATTATGTATCTAACAACAACAAAAAAAAAACTTTCAAATGTTTGCAGTTATCCAATTATCCTTAAGCTGAAGGTCTTCGTTAGGTTTTGATCTTCACATTATTTATGCTTAATGAATATCTGATTGATAACACTAAATATTCTTTTCATTAATTTAAAATAGTATTTATATATTTTTTTTTGTTTATTAGTGTGGCCATATGTGGTTATTTAACCACATATGGCCATAAGGCACGATTCTCACATACCTCACTCGCTTCTTTAACTCTTGTCACTCACGCTCGTTGGTTTTAACGTGTCACGTGACACGTTCAATTTGGCTATGGAAAGCGTTTCGTGGCCATCCTCGACTAATACGTCTCTCCACTTTTACACTGTATATCTGCTTAGTAAATGTTGCATCATCCATTCTTTCGACAAATTTAATGAACATAACATAACTCCACGCCTTTTTCTACCCGAAGGTGCGGGCAGCGGCTGTTAAGCCTCGTCTCGCCGTTATGTTTACGTCCCAAATGGAACAGGTGGCGAACTTATTGCCTTACCGGGCACAAAGTTTTCAGTCATCGATTTTATCAAAAATAACTTTCGAAAGTAATATAGAAGTCTTTGGTGTGAGCCAGGATTCGACCCGTGTCTTCTTTATTCAGAAGCAGGTTGCTCGACCACTGGACCAGACACGAAATTTGACATGAAATTTATTTAAAATTTCTTATCATAAACAACATAACTACACGCCTTTTGTTACCCGAAGGTGTAGGCAGCGGCTGTTAAGCCTCGTCTCGCCGTTATGTTTACGTCCCTAATGGAATAGGTGGCGAACCTATTGCCATAAAATAAATTGCCATTTCTTAAATATTTAAAATAATTATTTAATTACTTTTTTTAATTTTTTTAATTGCCTATCTATAGTTATAATGAAAAATACATGGTGGCGTTTATATATTGGAGATATAGAAGAAAAACTAATAACTATGAGAGATCTTACAGGAACTGGCAAATTTACTTTACTGGAAAGCAAAAAAAAACAAAATGTTTATCTGTCTATTGGTATATCTGACTGGTTCTATTTCTACGTTAATACTACTAGTACAAAAACTAATTGGGATTGAGCAATGAAGTCAGGCATAGTATTTTGGCTGCTTTATGTCTTCCACGCAGACAAGGCGGATAACAGTTAGTATCACTATACTTCACGATATGTTTTCGGCTCTCTCGAAGAAGCCAGAGTTAGTTATCTTTGCTTTCAGTATAGAAAAGTATGTTAATATTTCTCTCGTATATTTTTATATGTGTTGCTATGTTATTGCCCAATTTGTAACTAAAAAATTGTTATTTGGTCACCGGGCATAGTTTATAGGCAGAAATAGATTACACAAGAAACAAATTTTAAAACACAGAACATCAATACGGTGCGTAATTGAAACGTCTGCAAAACCAATATCGTACGGCGATTCATCTTAGAAAGTGAACTGTCATTTCGCAACTCCAATGTATCTTTGTAACTTGTCGGATTTAGTGTTGTATAGGTACGTTTATAACATAAAACACAATGATTTGTTTATTGGGCCGTGTAGTTACTTGCCTTATTTATATTCAGGTATAAACTTTTAAAAATCTCGTGGTGCATTGGTAAAATAACCTGAGAAATCGAGGTCGGCAGGTTCGATCCGCATCCGAGTACAAATATTCATGACAAGCATTATAAATGAGTTCTTCTATTTATTATAAGTATGTTTTTACTAAAGAAAAGTTTAAATATGTATTATTTATTTGTCGTCTAGCTTTCACATATTTTTGACTGCAAAAATGAAAAATAAAAACTCTTACTCCATCATTACATCCATTGCATTTTTTTTCCTCTCAATATAACTAGAATCTTTTTTTATATCGGCACAATAAAGTGATTTGCATATTGCAAGTGATTTGGGCAAAAGACCGACAACATATTCACTGTTTTTTTTTTATTTCTATAAAAAAGTTTTTATTCGTTTCCACATTAAGCCAAGATGCCATTTTAAGTTTAGAACGTTTAAATGCCAACGAATCTGTTACTTAGTTCAATTGTTAAGCAACAGTTCAGAGAGTCTTTAGCACCAATAGAATACTGTATGGTTATTTTATACTTACGTGTATCCGTGTATACCTTCAATACGAGTTACGTTTGTCGAACTGTACTCTGTACCTACTTTTTTATTGTTAGACGCGATATTTCATTTAATTTCATTAGTTATTTCATCATTTTTATTAAGGTATTATTGAAATTTTGTACACATATTGTCTGAGATATTTGCAAGAGGATGCCTTTCAAGAGTTCCAAATCTTTGAATTAAAATTTACCGTCAAAGAAAGAATGTAGTACAATGGACACGTAAGTATAGTAAATAAGTAGACAAGTAAGATCAGCTCAGACACAATCAGAATCATTTATTAGCATATGTCTTCTGAATGCCAATCAGTTAATTTTCTTTCACAGCTGTTAGGTAGAAAATATTTAAGCAATAATTTTAAAAGTCGTCTAGGTGGCCCGGTGGTTAACTACCTCGCTATTGAATTACATGTCTCACGTTCGAATCCTTCTTGCTTGCGGATAGTACATCGAGTAAAACTATTCCTTCTCATCACAAACGACCGGGTCATGGAAAAACTTTGTTATGTCACGGCGACTCCTTATTAATGTTGGGGCTGCAACATTTTTATTACGATTTTGTGCCCGGAATGGTCTATAAAAAGTTATTGTTTCGAAAACGATGTCTTGGCAGATTCATCTGGTGCATTAAATGACCACTCATCGAATCACCTTCGCGACTGACCTTTGCAAGACCTCCCTTGCCTTTGAGAAATTTCTACGTGCCTGGTTCTGAGCACTACTCGTGCTGGCAAAACTTGTTTTTCAATAAATCTCCAACGAAAACAAATATTCAAAATTTCGTGTAGATAATGAATGGTTAACTATTCATTTGGTTGTCGATTTTTATTGCATTTTTTTTTGACGACTGACCTGATAGCTTTCAAAATTTTATTGTTTCCTGCCTACCCCGCAAGGAACTTGGCGTGAATTTATGTTAGTTTAGTAAAAAAACAATGACTGGTTAGTTGTTAGTCTGATATAGAGTTGAATGATGTTTAGTCATTTTTTAATAGTTAGGTATTAGTTATTAATTCATTGATTATATTAGTATAACCCATTTGCGATGGTACAATATGATTTGACGAGTCGAGGCTTAACAGCTACACTTTCGCGTACAAAAAGGCGTGTTAAGTTATATCGAAATATCGATCTTCTATGTTAAATACCACTAGAAAGAATTATTGTTTACTGCATATCAGAATAAACATTATCAAAGTCAGCCGCTGCCTACACCTTCGGGTAACAAAAGGGCGTGAAGTTATGTTATGTTATGTTAAAGGTCAGCAACATTGTATCCACTCCTATTTTGCCGTTTTTTTTCCTACCAGAGGTCGACAACATTTTTCGAGCTGCTGACCTTTTTTTTAATATTATCACTCTCCAACTTGTAAATGTCAAATACGTTACATTACAGTTAAAAAAATGCTTAAACAATAACAAAAATCTACCAATATTATGCTTTCATGGGATAAAGGGTGAACGAACAATCCACACAGTTACATTAAGTTAGAAAGTCATACAGTTGTTTGCCGATCTTTGAAATTGGAATCTTTAAAAAGAGAATCGGAAGTGGATGGGAGAACGTCGAGAATAAGGGTTGGGCCCTCGAATATCTGCATGAGTAAGTTGACGTGTATGTTCTTAAAAGTCGTAGTACCTATTTCAGCCATTGAATTGGAACATTGAGGCAGCGGGCTTGGCTCTACCACAGTTAAAATGTCGTACTATAAACGTGTCCAAACACTTTAAGCACTATTCGTTTGCTTTTTATTTATTTTTTTACCAAAATGAAATACATAACGAATGTTTTACAGTAGTTTTAACAGTGTATTAATATTTTAAATAAAATCCATTTAATTAGAATGCAATATTACTCAATATTGTCTACAACAAAATTTAAATAACTCGATATACGTAGGTATATTTATTTATGTAGTGTTGTTGAATATCTAACAGGTATAATGGTAATAATTGACTTTTGTATTGAATAATTATAATATAGTTTGAATATGTTTATCTGAAAAGAGCTGGTTTGTAACAGGAGTCGAATTGAAGCTAAATTTGTATAAAGGTCAAGGTGATTAGAATTGTATATTTGAAGGTGAATTGTCTTCTAGAATTTCGCTTAAATTTATTTAATTTTAATGCCATAATGCAAATACAACAGTGGCAGAGCCAAACAGTTTGCTGCATGAATGGGCGGGCTCATGCCGCGTTTCGTTCGGTGAGAGAGGTATCCGGAGGCCCACCCCCCTTCCCCATCGTTCCCTATCCCCTATCCCTTAAAGGTCGGCAACGCGGCAACGTCGGCGCCGACCCGCTCCGTCGAGCGAGGCCAGGGAGGAGGTGACGCAACCATGCTTGCCACCTCCCCCCGCCTTGAAGTTGAGAGTCCGGTCTCTTACACACTTGTCCTGTGCGGTTAGCCGGGCTGGAAGTGGAGGGAACAGTCCAGGTTGTAGCCCGACTCGTGCCCAGGTCGTCGCCTGTGCCCCCCTTTGTGCTCGCGCGCTATGGGGCTGGTCAGGCAACCGTCGGGGCGTCGGGGCAGAATGCTAATCACGGTCCCTTGGTGCCCCACTAATGACGGAAGGTGCGCCGCAGAGATTTGTTGGGTATTCCGGCACCGCTGTGCCGGTGAGTCCCACATAACCCTGCCCACACTGGCGTCGTTGTGGTCAATCCCGTTGGCGTCAGCAGGGTATGCGTAAAAGCATTCCTCTGCGAAAAAAAAAGCTACCGACTGCAACGCCATCTATCCGGATTATTTGTGAATCTAAACCATCTACCTACCGGTTCTCCAATAATATCGATCTATTTGTTATTTTCAGGAAGAAGAAGAATATGACGAGGAGGGAGAATATCCTACTGGTGATGCAGCAGAACCTTCCACTGAAGCACCATCTTCCACTACTGAGGGAAAGAAACTGGTTGGATCAGGTGTCAGGCCTTTCCGTAGCAATGATGAGCTACTTGAGACCTTAAAAAGAAGAAGAGCCCAAGCTGCCGAAGGTAAGTTTTCTTTAGTGTAATGTTTAATTTATTTTATTCTTGATCTATTAAACGGTGGTTTAGTGGTCGAGCTCCCGGCTTGTGATTCAAAAGTCGTGGGATCGATTCCGGGCTCACGCCAAGGATTTATCTGAATTCTCTTCGGAAGTTATCTAAATATCGACGACATATTTTTTAAATAAATTATAGTATGAACAGATTTCGCTGATCACTTATACAATAACATAGGTATACATATGTACCCATATATACGTTTATACTAAATCTGGTAATGTCATAAAAACACGAATGGGATAAGGGTAGGAAAATGACAACATAACATAACTTACCAACCAAACCAAATTCCTTGCGGGGTAGGCAAGAGAGAACAGATCGCAAAAGGCACCATTCTTATACACCTCACTCGCTTCGTTGACTTTCATAACTCTTTTCATGCACGCGCATCGACTTTTGAGGCTCTTCACATCATCTTCCTCCAGAACACGTTCTATCTAGTCTTGGAATGTGTGTGAAAAGATGATGATGAATGATTTAATGTTTTAGCTAAGCTCCACGGGCATTCCACCACAACAACATCAGCACCTGAGCAAGATTCACTAGATCCTAATAAAAACTTTAGTAAGTATATTGACTACGAACTTTCAAGCTTAATAAATAACCAATAACAGCAGAATAAGGTCTCATACTGCTCCTTCCTTAATAAGCATAATACTAATCCTGCACGTGAATATTGGTACCTATTTATGGTGTGAACATTGGTACTATTGATGTAGGCACCTATGTGAGGTGGAAATAGTGTGGATAAGGAAGTAATACAAGTTGAACCAAGGTGGAAAGAAATGTGTTAAGTTCGTCAGGTCCTGTTTCAAGAACCGACTGACTGAAAAAGCACACGAAGCGAATGTGAGTGGTAGAGTCGGAATCGGGAGACCACAAGGCCAAAAGGCAACTTGAATGCATGATGAGATGTATGACTGTGAATGAGGAATAATAGGTGTCTCAGAATCATGGTAAGCCAAAGTTTCTGCTTATCCCAGGCGTCTTATTACAGGCGTGAGTTTATATATGTATGCAGGTATAATACTCATTCATTGATAAAAGCAGAATTGATCCTGAAGTCTGGGTCACTGTAGTCAATTTTGAATGAAATCACTCAAAGCAAGCAAATACTGACAGTATACCAATGTCTACCGCTACACTAAAATTTCTTATAATATCTGGACCTACCTATATAAAATACGTTTTGCTTCTTTTAATGCATACAGTAAAATCTGTCTTTTTACTTTGATAGTTCAAAAATAGTAACTGGTGGGAATTTATTGTAATTTTTTTTTTGTAGACAATAAGAGCAAAAAGCGCTTCAACAGTGCACCGGTGACCCGTGAGGTCTCCAATAACGAAGCTCCTCAACCAGCTCAACCTAAACCCAGCAGAGGAAGGTTCGGCAGACGTAAGTATATCTATCTAAAAACATATAACAATAAAAATAGTCAGAAAATACTGAAATAAAACTATCATAGTGAATTTATATAGTTTTTATGGAACAGCATCAGTAAAATAAAATATTGAATAAAAATGTTTTTATAAATGTAACTTAATCTTACAAGTCATATCTCAAATAATTTCTGATAGTAATCAATATCTCCCCATAGTAGTGACCATATTTAAAAAGGAATCAGAAAACCTGGGTTTATTTAATATTATTTTTAATAGAAGATAATTTATTAATTGTTAGTTGAAAATTGAAAGTACCAGCAAATTATTGTGATGTGTATGTCGTTTCTGATTTTGACCAAAATAACGTCTTATTTATGGGATAGGAGGGCAAACGAGCAAGTCGCTCACCGCCCATGTACACCGTAGTGCGTTGACATCCTTTAAGAGAGTAGGAGGGAAAGGAAGGGGAAAGAGGAACCGAAGGAAACGCGGTACGAGTCACTTAACGCCGATATTTCGAGATATCATGCTATTTCATCGGTCAAGCCGGCCCATACATCCAGCGAAAGTCAAGACTCATCCACTGTCTAAAGCCATATACTGAAGTTGCCTCTTATCTTTGCAGCTGCAACGCGGTCGGTACAGGAAACTGAAGAGACGGTCAACGAACCAGCTCCAGTTGCGAGACCCAGTAGGCAGTTCAGACGAGGTGGTAATTAACCACGTCCAGCACATAATAGATATTCCATGTCCTCCCCTAATATACCCTTCCCTCCCAACATCTTTTCCATTCCACATGAATAAAATATATTTCAGTACTGTAAGAGTCAAAGTCTACCAGGTTGGAGTTAGTGAGACAACTATATTGGAAATACATGTAGCAGTGTGATTTAATAATATAAAATATTGGATCAACACCAATAGTTTCTTCAATGGGTGGAAGGAGTGTTTTTAACTGTTGTGATCACTATACAGTATCATAACGTATGAATGTCTACAATTTCAAAGTTTTATTTGGATCCAAATTCATCGTTACACAAATTTAAACGAATTAGACTACAGAATAAATGTTTTATATGCCAACCGTTTTTTTTATATGTAAATTATAATTGTAAGTTAATAAAATTTATTAGTTATTATTTTATTTTTTTTATTTTAACTTGTTTTTACTTTCTCCGATTGTGAACTCCAACAATAAAAAAACATAAATAAATTGATTGATTGATAAAGACTAATAAAAAAAACATACATTTGTCTATTACGCAAACATAATGAATATTTAATAATGACATTTATTAATATGACAGCCAGCTAGGCGGCTGTAGGCAAAACAGGTATTGTGAGGCGTGCCACCATGAGAAGAACCCACGTGCTCCACATACATGTCCATCAAAGTCTCGTTGAGGCCAAGGCTTTGCGTAAAACTTTCTTCAACTATGTTGAAATAGTTAAGTAATGTCAGATTGACTTGATGAGATAACTGTTTTATATCATCCAAACGATTATAATTTATGCGAGTGTCTCTATTTGCAAATCGATTTAGCAATATGTTAATATTATAGTGTTGTCATATTACAATTTCACAGATCATAATAATAATTATGTTTCGTTGTTAATCTATTTAATTAAGCCCATTTTCTAGTTGAAAATAATCTAGTTTATTTTTACGGTTCAGATTTTGTTCTATTCTGTTTATTTTGCGAATTTCAATGATTTTTTATTATTATTGAGAAATGTAGCAAACGGAAATACGGTCCAATGTTAATCTCTCAAAAACTGAATTGAAAATGGTTTTAAAAAAGTAAAACAATAATAGGTAATTATATGCAATAGCTTTATTTCTTTCAGTTTAATATTTTTGATGAATACAAATTTAATCCAGGAACTAATGTTAAACCAAAAAATTTATATAAAATTACCTTAAAATTCATAACTAATTATTAAATAACGAATAGAAAGTTTATTAAAAAAAATATATAATTAATATATAACCAACAGAATTCAGTTCACTTGTTCAGGACGCGTGTGACTTCCGCAAGAGGTGTCTGATATGTGCCAGGTTTCACCAAGTTCACAAGTTGTTCAGCTATCTCTTGTCCAACACGCACCTGTGCTTCCTTTGTTGACGCACCTGTCAAATAATAAGCAAAATCATAATTACATAGAATAAAACAAAGTCCTTTTACGCTATCTGTCCCCTTATTTGCTAAGCATTTATAAACTACGAAACAGACTTTGGGGTCATTCCAGTATCTTGGGTGCAACATTTAGACGCCTGTTTTCGTTTAATATAACTAAATAAAAATCATTTTAAAAAAATTAGTCTTTAAAGGGCTACATTTTTATGTGTTTACTTAACATTAATCAATAAAAAAATTAAAATCACATTTTCATAGTCAGGAGAAAGGTTCAAAGTGGCATAGCGGGTGCAACAAATTTGGCCCAATCCTCCAGATTACAAACAAAAAATACATAACTCTGTTAATTCTTAGACATTTAATTTGTTGTACCTTAATATTCAGAATTGTAATAAAGCAACAAAGAATATAAAATAAAGACTAAACAAAACAAAAATAAATAATTAATTATTATATTTTTTAACTATCGTGGGTGCAACATTAGTGATTTTACAGATTATGCTAATTCTTTTGATGGTAATATTTTCACAGGCGCAAAAATGAAATATGACGTAAAATGAATAAAAAATATAAATACTACTAAGTTTTATGCACTAATAATAAAAAAACGGCAAACAGCGTGATTTAAAAAATCATGTCCGAAATCGTCTATAGCGGAATCGCCCTTTGATGGTTTTTTAATTAATAAAGGGTGTCAACGGGGTGGTTACAATTTATAATTTATGTAAAAAAGTGATAATTTTCGAGATTTAGCACTTTAATTGCAAACGCTGGCTGAACCCTAAGCGATAAATCAAAACAATGCAGGTACTACATTATTATACACCTTCAAAAGGTCAACAAAAAAGTCGGTGATAGTGTATGTCTATTACATAGTGATAATTCACAATGACCATTTGTATTTCTCCTGAGGCGAAACAAAGTTCGCTGGGTCAACTAGTTTGATATAGAACCATTGCTAACACTGGACCCCCTCCACACTTTATGACACTACCGATAAGATGACTGGCAAAGCAGTTGTCTCCAACTTGACTAACGATCAAGGCCTACATCGCAAATAACAGAACAATATTCCACTAGACCAATCAAGCTTTTTACTTCACCCTCATAGGGCATTATCATATTATTCAGGATATGGGCCATAGCATCAAAGTAAACAGAACAGTTTCGTCTCGTCTCGTCGAAGTATATACTCGTAATTTATGATCCGAAGATATAGGCGGCGGCGAGGTATTGACTCGTGAAATTCATTTTCCAGTCCCAAAAGTTGTGGTCATAGATGGTCTATCACACATAATACAATTTTTATTCTACTCATCGATCATACTCACATATAGCTTCCGGAAGGATTTCTAAATTGTTATTGATGTGAGGCCTGGAACCCAAGACCTTTTGATTCAGAGTGGAGTTTCTAAACATTCTAAGCCAACGAAAATTTGTATTGTAAAAAATATGACAATTTATAGTCACTTCTAAATATCGACAGAAAATTCCAAACACAACATCCAAAGTAACAAAACTTTTTACGCCTTTTTCCATCCGAAGTTGTAGGCAGCGGCTGTTTAGCCTCGACTTGCCGTTAAGTTTACGTTGCAAATGGAATAGGTGGCGAACCTATTAACATGCACCGGGCACAAATTGTTAGTCATATTTATCACACGTAGAAAAGTCATTGGTGCGTCATTGACTTCTTGATTCAGAATCGGGGTGCTCGACCGCGGAACCACCGAGACTGTCCCTAAATATACCGCTTCAAATGAGGTTAAATTAAATTAAAAAACTATTAAATTGCTTTAGCAAAGGATAAATTTGTTTTCATTTTTGTACAATAGTAGAATACAGACCTAAATGAGGAGTAGCTATGACAGCTTTGTGTTGGATGATCTCCAAAGTCAATGGATCTGTGGGTGGTTCTTGCTCAAAGACATCCAAAGCTGCTCCGCCAACCTGAAATAGAGAGATGAGAGTTTATACAATCTCTGTTAATGACTTTACACCTCTTACTTTCCGAGTGTGGTCAGCGGCGAGGAATTGTTACGTCCCAAATGGAATAGTGTGCGAATATATGCGGTATGTTGCCATATTTCGGGCGCATTATTTCGGCTTCCGAAAAAAAATCCGATAAGTCATTGACGTGAGCCTGTAATCGAATTCACGACTTCAAAATCAAAAATCAAAATCAAAATCTCATTTATTCAATTCAGGTCATTAAAGATACTTATGAAGGTCAATATTTTCAATCCGCCAATTCGATTACTCACGTCTTGAGAGGAATTGGCAAGAAACTCAGGGGAGTCCTTTTTTTATTTTTTACTTAATTATAAGTAAACTAAATTACAAATTATTAGAATAATTTATAGAGCAAAATGAGGTTCCTCGCGGCAAACTTAGGACACAGTACGTTAATATTCTTTGGACGCTTGAACAGACCAGTCCCCACAAACAGCACCCGTTCACGAGCATGACCCATATCTCAGCCATCGCCTCCCTCGCCATATTTTAGGGAAGGTGGCGACCCGATCAACGACGCCGACATAAGCAAGGACTTTTCAGTGAGCAGCTTCTTGATTCAGAAACGTGGAGCTCGATTATTGAACAACCGGAACGACGATACAATTTTTAGATAGATACACATCATATTATTAACACTAAAAATAATCCATTCTTATATACCTACTATTGGAAGTAATAATTTATTTCCTTAATTGTTTTAAGTAAAATACTTGTTATTTTATTTTACCTGGCCGCTTTGCAAAGCATCAAGAAGGTCGCGTTCCTGAATGAGGCCTCCTCTACCGACGTTCACGATCTTTATTCCCTTCTTGCATTTGTTTATTGTGTTGGCGTTAATGAAGTCTGTTAAAAAAAAATAGATTTATTTTAAAATAAATTAATTTAAGTATTATGTAGTATAAATAATTAGGATCGTGCCTTATAGCGCTCTGTTCTCTCTGCCTACCCCGGACTTAGCTTGAAGTTATGTTATGATAAGTTAATATATATATATATTAATACCTAACAATGAGTGATATTCATGCCAAGGTAACCTCTAACGTAGCGACAACGAGTTTATTGCAAAATCAATGCCATGTTATACCTATATCTATACTAAATATAATTACTTGTATAATTGCTTGTGTATCTATTCCTATCTTAGAAACTGCGGATCTAATTACGAAATATTGTTTTTCAGCCTATATAAATCGATTGTATACGAAAAAGGGGAAAACAGTAGCATCAAAGAACAATAAGCAGATAAGCAGAAATATTTACTGCAACGATTATTCTAGCATTGATGAATGCAAATATCTCCTTGCGGGGTAAGCAGAGAGAACTTTTTTTTTTTTCAATTTTCTTAACTATTTAAAAGATTAAAAAGTCGCTCGAGTGTTTTCGCGTCACCTTTCGCGCGCATTTTCTGGCAGAAACTTATGGTGAGTGAGTGAGTCTGTTTTGAAATGGTGATTTCGATGTGCAAGGTAAACAACGTTCTGGTAGACCAAAAAAGTTTAAAGATGCGAAATTTCCGTACCAGACCCCAGCTCATAAACAATTGGCAGAAGCCTTACATTACATTACATTTGATCAAAAAAACCTGTAATGTCTTTACGGTACACTTAAGTATGTATTTATGTAAATGAGGTTAGGTTATATACATTTCATACAAGCCACTATATTCAGGGAAACTGACTGTTTTTCTAAAATACATACTGTGTGAATTTTAATACAATGTATTTGAATTACAGTACATAAATACTGCTTGTTAATACAGTCTACACAAAGGAAATGAAGAGCAATAGCTAATATAAAAAAAATTGTTTAAAAACCATAACATTATTTTTTTCATTTAATAGTTTAAAATTAGTTTAAACAAACGTGCCGGTATTAACGACATTGACTAGACTTGAATAGAAAACAATTACTTACTTATAATTTATATTCTTTTTTTTTACAAATGACTTATGATGATATAATGATATTTGATAATATTTGACTATTTGACCCGGCAAACGTTTCTTGCCAAAAAAAAAAACAAATTTTAAAATAGGTGTTGATCGCAGTGAGGAATTGAAATTTTTACTGGAAATTGGAGCCTTTTGAAGGGTATAAGGCCAATCAGTAGGGATCATGGGTATTCTTGGTATATGAGCTAATTCACCAGCTGCAGGGCCGGTGATAATCTTAGCTACTATTAAATTATTTTTAGCTTCTTTATAAGAAATCTCGTGGCATTACACATTTAATATATGACTTAGAATTTTGATATTAAGATAGCAACGAGGCAGATGGCTCGCTTGCTGATAGGAGGTTACCTACTACCGTGGACAGAAGTAACTTGACGTTGTATCAGAGGCTTTTAGTTTAAGGAATCCTGTATATTTGAAACTACCGAAACACATTTGTAAAAGAGTTTAAAATCTTCATACTCGTTGATCAATCCCTATAGTTCTTTTTGCACGTATATTGTATTTAGCATAACTGTGAACATTTATTTTGTAATAAATTATGGACTGATTTGGTGTTTAGTAAGTTTGCAGCTGAATAATTAATACTTAACATAACATAACTTCACGCCTTTGTTACCCGAAGGTGTAGGCAGCGGCTGTTAAGACTCATCTCGCCGTTATGTTTACGTCCTAAATGGAATAGGTTGCTATTGCCATAACGGGCACAAAGTTTTCAGTCATTGATATTTATCACACTTAACTCAATTTCGAAAAGTCATTGGTGTGAACCAGTGTCAGGATTCGAACCCGGACTTCTGGATCAGAAGCCGTGTGCTCGACCATTGGACCAACGAGACTTTAAAAAAAATTCATACTTACTGATAGAGATAAAGTGAAAACAGTATATTATACTTACTCTTTGTTGATTCAATGAGCGGTGTATGTAAGGTGATGTAGTCAGCGACTGGCCATATCTCATCGAGTTCCATTTTGGTAGTGTGGAAAGTACTGCACTGTTCCGATGACACGAACGGGTCAAATCCGACGATCTGCAGATAAGAAACTCATAAAGAACATGACGCAAACAATACAATAAGATCGTTGAAAAACATCAGATTATATTGGATACATCTATTGTTTACATTTTATTTTATTTATATTGATAATTAACAATTATGATAAGGCCACATCACCGATGAAAGGTTCTTGAGTGGCGATCACGGATCGAACTGAGCAGCGTAAGCCGTCCCCCATTAGATGGACCGACGTCCTTATAAGGCAGTCGTTGGAAGCACAGGACTGGGAGCTATGACGTGCTAAGGGGGAGGCCTACGTTCATCAATGCACAGATCTGGGGCATATTATGAGCTCTTAATTCCAGCCAGCTTGTTTGATGCCTAGTGAATTCGTATTGCTAACGTCTAATTTCAGCTAGACTACTCACGAGTGACTAAATGGAATTAGTCGAATTAGTCGATAAATCGAATTTAGAGTGAATTTGACAGTGACTTCTCGTCATCGACTTAGTCGTTGAAAATACGAATTCACTAGACAGCGAACAAGCTGGCTGGAAGTAAGAGCTCATAATATGCCCCCCTGGGCTGATGATGATGATAATTATATTATTGTAATGATATTTCCCGTTAGCACAGCATCATATAATTTAAAGCTTTACTTGAACTTGAAGAGTGGTATAGCCAAGCAAATCGCTGCATGAATGGGCCGGCTCGACCGGTGAAATACCACGACCTCTCAGAAGACCGGCGTAAAGTGGCTCATGCCGCGTTTCGTTCGGTGAAAGAGGTACCCGGAGACCCATCCCCCTTCCCCGTCCCTTCCTATCCTACTCCTTTAAAGGTTGGCAACGCAACTGTAACACTATATGTGTTGCAGGTGTCCATGGGCGGCGTTGGTCACTTAACATCAGGTGACACGCCTGCTCGTTTGCCCTACTAACCCATAAAAAAAAAGCTTTACATCTCAATAACTCTATAATGTATTCAAGTTACATAAAGTATCTACATAGTATATACCAATTGAAGTAGTAAAGTCTGATAATAGTTTCACTTAAAACTGTTTATCACTTTGCGAGAGTGAGCTCCCGGCATCACAAGGAAATATAAAAATCTGTCATCAAATTCAGGTGAAATATAAAATTTACCTTCATGCCAAATGCATTCATGCGGATTGCCACTTCCCTACCCACTCTACCGAGGCCGAGAATGGCGAGTGTCTTTCCGTTGAGCTCAGTACCGGTATAAAGGGCACGGTCCCAACGGCCGGATCTCAGGGATGCAGCGGCAGGTACCACATGTCTTGCCAGAGATAATATTAAATTGCATGTCAATTCACATGCGCTTAAAGCGTTGGCACCTGGAGCGCTGCGAAAAGAATGAACAGATGCTTATTTATTTTTAAGTTATTGGTTTAACATAACTTTACTTCACGCCTTTATGCACCCGAAGATGCTAAGCTGCTAAGCTTAAATACGCTGAATAGTTATGTCACGTTTCTTAAAGAATATAATAGAGGTGGCGAACCTATTGCCTTACGCCGGGCACAAAGTTGTCAGTCATCAAAATTTATCAAATATAACTTCCGAAAATAATTCCAACAAATCATTGGTATGATTGCCTGGAATTGATCCTACGACGGCGGGAAGCTCCACTAATGAACCACCGAGACTTTTAAACAGCAAACATTTATAATAACAACTTTTACAATATAATTATTTTTAATTCGTAATGAATAAAAAGTCATCACATCTCTGAACACTAACATCAAGTGTCATTTCTAAAACTTTGGCTTCCTTATTAACATCAATTGCAATTGTATATTTTGTGACACATCCAGCTGCTATAGCCTCACCTATAGCAGTACTTTAACAGCGGTAGAGCCAAGCAGTCCGCTGCATGAATAGGCCGGCTCGACCGGTGAAATACTACGACCTCTGAGAAGATCGACGTAAAGTCGTTTCGTTCGGTGAGAGAGGTACCCGGAGGCTCACCTTCCCCATCCTTTCCTATCCTACTCCCTTAAAGGTCAAAAACGCAACGGTAACACTATATGTGTTGCTGGTGTCCATGGGCGGCGCAGGTTGGTTACCGTCAGGTGACACGCTTGTTTGTTTGCCCTCCCATCCCATAAATTATGCTATAATTTGTTTGTTATCAATATAATTGAGTACGGGCCACCAGGAGACAGGCTTTGCCTAGTTTGGGGCCCACTGCAACAATAATATAATGCTACACGTAGTAAAATAGTAAAAAATTAATTAAATGCATGCACTTCAAATTAACTACATTAATGCACAATTAGTTGTTAAGTAATTTTGTAATCCACCTCACTTTGACATTATGTACTAAACCTAAATTGGATTTGCATTATTAAACTTGCATTTGATTTACCTATATCTATTTCTCATCCTCGACCATCACTAATTATTACAAACTTTAATATAAAGTAGCCTTCTAAAATTGACGTGCATGCATGAAAAGAGTTTGAAAGTCAATGAAGCATGTGCCAGAATCGTGCGCTCCGTTCTCTCTGCCTACCGCGCAAGGGATTTGGCATGAAGTTACGTATGAATGTAATACAATAATTTTGTTGATGTATCTAACTATGTATAAATATTGTTTTAAAACGTCTCCGTGTACTATTAAGAATGTAATTGATATCTAAAGTAAATAAACAAATAAATACATAAATTGATAATAAAAAAAATAACAATAATTAACCAGATTAGAATATCAAGATCGATGTAATGATGATGACATATGTATAACTTATTTGTCATGCCGACCTTTCAACTTAATATTATTAGTTACTAGCTGATCCGGCGAACTTTTTTCCGTATGAAAAGTAATTTCTATATCGTTTACAAGTGCTAAATCTCGTAAATAAATATACAAACATACATATACATATATCATTTGACATTCTAAACCTATCTATAAAAAAACTGCATCAAAATCCGTTGGAAAGTTTCAAAGATATAAGCATATAAGTAAGGGGACAGACAGCGAGAAGCGACTTTTTT
The DNA here is from genome assembly GCA_905147225.2 of Euproctis similis. Classification (NCBI taxonomy): domain Eukaryota; kingdom Metazoa; phylum Arthropoda; class Insecta; order Lepidoptera; family Erebidae; genus Euproctis; species Euproctis similis. Next base: position 11,521,407 of record LR990107.1, read on the forward strand.
ATAATATGTAATGATGATAGTTATCCATTAATAGTACAACACCGAAAAAATTGCAATATCGACAAAAATATCAAAAGGTACTCACTTGATAACACCAATTCCTCTCTCTTGAGCTGCTGCAATATCAATGTTGTCAACTCCCGCACCAGCACGACCTACTACTTTCAGATTGGCTCCAGCTTCCAGTACTGCTTTTGTTACTTGCGTTGCCGATCTTACAACCAGTGCATCGTATTTCTAGGAATGAAAACCTTTAATAAATAGTGTATTAAAAAAAACCTACCCGTATCTACATGGTGAAAATTATCAATATCTAGCTGATCCGGCGAACTTTGTAGTAGTACAGCATTTACAATTAAAGTGCCAAATCTCGAAAATTAACATTTTTTCTTTACTACACACTACTCTTTATTATACATATAAACCACCCCGTTGACACCCCCTATAAGTAAAAAAAACCGCATCATAATCCGTTGCGTAATTTCAAAGATCTAAGCATATAAGGGGAGAGACAGCGGAAAGCGACTTTGTTTTATACTATGTAACGACTACTATGTAATGATCAGTTCATAATCATCAGTTAATTACTTCATGAGACATATACTAATATACATATATCATTATGTAATTTTCACGACCAACAATAAGTGTTCGTCATAGACAGTAAATACATTACTCAGTAGTACAGTGAGGGTACAGGGTGGTCCAGTGGTCGAGCGCCCCGCTTCGGACTCAAAAAGTCGTGGGTTGAAATCGGTGCTCACACTAATCACTTTTCGAGATTATTTTCGGTAGCTATATGTGATAAATATCGGTGACTGACATCTTTGTGCTCGGTGTATGGCAATAGGTTCGCCACCACAACGGCGAGACGAGGCTTAACAGCCACTGTCTACAGCTTCGGGTACAATAAGACGTGAAGCTAGTGTGAGGATTCGAACGAAGGTTTTTAATGCATCTATATAAGCCCATGCTCACACAGATGCCTCATTATTTTGTAAATTACTTCTGATTTTCACTACTATTAATGTAAGTTAACTAAAAAATCTATGTGTTTGTTAATCATGCTTATTAGTCAAAGCATGATTAACTAACACATACTTTTTTATAGATTTGTTTCTGACTTCAAAATATGTGCATAATATGGCAATAGGTTCGCCACCTATTCCATTTGAGACGTAAATATAACGGCGAGACGAGGTTTAACAGCCGCTGCCTACACCTTCGCGTAACAAAGGCGTGATGTTATGTTATGTTAAGTATAATAATTAATTTTAGTTCGGCATATTATTTTTACAATCACCATGTTAGTTCCAATGTAGTAATATTATCGTATAGTTAGGTAATAAATTAACAATACTGAATATTTTCAATTGACTAACCGGTACTTCTTTGAGGATATCATCCTTGGAGATCTTGGCGATGTTGGTGGCGCTGATGCCGTGACTTTTCAAAATCTCAGTGCAATTGGCACCGACGCCGTCCACAATCAGTACTGATTTGATTTGGACAACCATGTTGTTGCTGGAATTTATATTAATAATTTCAAGGTTATTTTATAATACACTTCATACAATTTAAATAGATTAGAGTTCTTATTTTTTCTTAAATCTTAAACATTTTATATTGAATAAACTAATCAAAAGATATTTATAGGTACTTAGAAATAAATAACCTCTTTTTACTAAACGCATGTGAATGTATACACAATGCTTATGCATAAGAAAATAACATTTCAAGTTCGCATCAGTTTCAAGTTTTCATCAGTCGTGATCTCGAAACGACTGGACCTTATTAAAACTTAACTTCACATTTTTTATTGCATTACATGAAATCGTGTGCACAGCCAGTAAATTGAAGAAATAAAATTTCCAACTACAACTGAAGCTTATAACAAGACAGCCTAAATCAAATAAGCTGATTTATTAGGATACTTAATATCCAAATATGTTAGGAGAGAAAAAGGGGGTGAAAATCGTAGGCTCAAACCTATTTGTGAAAGTAACCGTCTAACACAAACTAATCAACGGAATTATTTTACTGCTCTTTTGAAGTCGATGTTCGTTTTGTTAAAAGTATAATCTTTTCCAAAACTACACTACAGTCACAGATTTTTTTTTTAAGTTTCGCCATGTACAATTTAAATAAAAAAACTCAATTAATATACATATATGTATTTAAAATTAAGACGTCCTCTCTAAATAGCCACGCAAATAACATATAATAAAGTACTTCATCTTCATTCTTGTCACAACGAGTAATTAACCAAGGCGATAAGTTACATCAATACATATATATTACATATATTTTTTAATTAAACAATACACTTATAAATAATATATAAACTTGCTTAATTAGTTTACAATAGTTATATAATACATTACCAATTCTTTTGTGTTGAAGAATGTTGTTTGCCGACTATAATTGTACTGAAGGGCTGCCTGCGTATGCGCACCGGTCCAACCAGCGATAAAGTTTTAAATGAACGTAAATGAACGAAACGAGTATAAACAACCAAACAACATTATGGTTGGGCATCATAACAGCTGATATATTCAGTAACAGGATAACTGGTTCAGAATATCTTAATATATCTTCCGTATATCTAAAATACTATTATTTTTTGTGGAAATATGCACTAAAATAACAGCATTTTATTTAAATAAAAAGTATAGTAACAACACAAATAATTTCGCTAGTTTATAGTCCAGTACCTGCTAGTTTCATAAATTAATGTTCATCCCCTTAATATTTATAGTTAAAGCGCGATGAAGGTGATGTCAGGAGCTTTAAAAAAATAGGGGTATGTATGACAAGAGTTGTGAAGCTCGTGAGAGAGATTATTTAACTAGGCAAATTATATCTTTAATATACATAATTACCTTCTTAAAAGAACAAGATGGTTTTAATTTCATTTCATTTATTGCACATAACATTTATAGCATATAATATAATAGTTTATAATAATAGCTACGTACTACTAGTACATAATATTAACGATATAACAGTATAGCGCATCACTATACTATCTGGCTTATCATTGTTGACCATCGTCTATTGAATGAACGTCACCAACGTATCAATCTCTGGTCGTGCCTGCTCTACACATTACAATTTGATTGCCAATTTTATTGTGTATCATATGGAAACCCTGTTTAATATGTTTTTAAAATATATTACGAATAATGGACAATTTGGATGAATGTTACATGTTTTAATTATTACTTTATGTCTAGGTATAGCTTTTTTCAACAAAGAATCATTACAATGCAAAACTATTTGATCTGTAGTTCCTGTAGTATTCCAGTGTTAGGAGTCAGATATAAAGATTATTTCTCTAAGACAGCCGTTTATTAATTTAATGGTTTCCAACTGCCGTTTTTATATCTACCTTCCAACTATTTAAAAATATAATAGCTACATAACATTTCTAGAGGTGTGATAAAAGTAATGATAGATTTTTGGTCACTCAGTATGAATGTATTTCACGACTAAAATTGTTGTTTTTCCCTAATACATTTACCTAATTACAATCTTTAAAAAAACGAAACTTTGCTGCCTACATTTTTCCTGTATTTATTAAACTCGCTACTGGCTCGTAACAGTAGGTAAAGTTGCGCTACAGCACAATACAAGCTGAATTGCCAATCAAATCGCATAGTGTGGAACAGGCATCAATGTCAGTCAACAACAAATAAATTAACTTTCCATTGGTAGTATACCTACAAATATAATGTAACGTGTGCTTATTTCACAGTCATACAGTGTTGCGGACGTGCGCACTTGTGCAGACGACACCAAGTCACATGTATCATGATAATTCTTTAAATTACACTACTGATAATAAAATTAGGTATTTTTTTTTTATCTTAAAAAGTAAACTTATAAACCTACTTAATTTCCCGCCTATTCCGTTGAGGATTAAGTACAGAGAATAACGGACCTTAAAACACGATTTGAACAATAAATAAACTTTATCATCTCGGTGGTCCAGTGGTCGAGCTCCCCGCTATCGTATCAAAAGTCTTGGAGCTGATTCCGGGCTCACCACAAATGATTTCTCAGTATTCTTCTTTAAAGTTAAGTATGATAAATATCTGACCCTGATAAATGACTGACAACTTCATACCCGGTGTATTGCAATAAGTTCCGCCACATATAAGTAAAAGAAAATTCTCGAAAAAAAATATGCATCTACCGCTTTTATTAAAATTTATTTCTACTTCAAGTATCATCATTACATAGTACAAAATAGCTTTCCGCTGTCTGTCCCCTTTTATGCTTAGATCTTTCAAACTACGCAATGGATCTTGATGCGGTTTCTTTTAATAGATAGAGGGTGTCAACGGAGTGGTTTGTATGTATAAGACATATATAATGTACTGAAGACTTTTAGAGAATTAGCACTTAATAGTAAACGCTGTAAAAAATACTTTTGATGCGGAACAAGGTTCGCCGGGTCAGCTAGTAATTTAATAAAACACATGAGTTTCATGAGATATAAATACCTCGATGGTAATCTGATGTATTTATTTGTTGCCAGAACTTTCCCGAAGTTATATGTGTTAGATATACCTACTGTAATAATGATTTCCGCAAATATGATTTAATTCCTCAAATAATACTTAACATTATCATTACATAGTTTAGGACAAAGTCACTTTCCGCTGTCTGTCCACTTATATGCGCATATCTTTAAAATTACGCAACGGATTTAGATGAGGTTTTTTTTAATAGTTAGAGGGTGTCAACGGGGTGGTTTTGATCTATAATTCATGTATAGTGTAGTAAAAAAAGTGATAATTTCCAAGATTTAGAACTTTCATTGCAAACGCTGCCTGAACCCTAAGTGATAAATCAAAACAACGTACTATATTATTATACACCTATAAAAGGTCTACAAAAAAGTCCGCGAGGGCATATGTCTATCTCTTAGGGATAACCCACAATGACCATTTTTATTTTTTTACTTTTTACGAGAAATAATGGCCTATTCACGAAGCGATTTGAAACATTACAGTATCAATTTTCGTACAATTAAGTGTATTAAATAGATTGTGCATGTAATGTACATTATCCTGGCCCTTTACAGCATGCAATTTGAACAAATATTTTCGAAGATATTGCAGTATTAACATAGCGGGACAGCAGATAATACTTTTGATGCGGAACAACGTTCGCCGAGTCAGCTAGTTAACTATAAAATAACTTATGTATACACATATAATAAAATCGTACGAAAGTCAAAACTGTACATTGAATATTTTTCTTTTGAAATACTTGGGACATGATCTACAATCGATTTCTTTATTTCCAATTTTGCATGAATTATTACCATGAGGTTGGGGCAACATATAAGCTAAATGTTATCATGGATTATATAATTGGGGGTAAGCAATGGACCCTTATAATGGCGCGGGCATAGTATATTTGCTGCTATATGGCGTCCACGCAGACGAAGTCACGGGTAACAGCTAGTAATTGATATATAACTAACCGCAATCTTTGATATAACAAAACGTAAAATAATATTGATCTTGAGAATATGATATTTAATTACTTAGTATCATCACTGCATAGTACAAAATAGCTTTCCGCTGTCTGTCCCCTTTTATGCTTAGATCTTTCAAACTACGCAATGGATCTTGATGCGGCGTCTTTTAATAGATAGAGGGCGTCAACGGGGTGGTTTGTATGTATAAGACATACATAATGTACTGAAGACTTTTAGAGAATTAGCACTTAATAGTAAACGCTGTAAAAAATACTTTTAATGCGGAACAAAGTTCACCGGGTCAGCTAGTAATTTAAAAAAACACATTAAAACTCATAAGACATAAATATCTTGATGGTAATATATATAATATATGTATATCTTGATCCGACGTTTCGAACTCTTTACACAGAACATTTTCACGAGAGAAGATAAATAGAAAATAAGTTCTAAGTAAACCCGATATACTCCATAAAAAGTTGTTTCAATTTTATGAATGTGATACGCGAAAATCTAAGAAATAAACAGTTATTACTGAATCTAAGCTGTAGTATATAGCTGAAATAGTTATTACTGAAGCTAAGCTGAATCGTTTTAATAAGTTTTTAATAAACCACAATAACTATTTATCAATCTTTACATAAACATACATAAATGCTGTTACCTACTCGCGTATAGCTTATGAAATTTTACGCTCTGTTTATTAAATACAATCTAAAATATACTATATTGTAAGTATGACGAAATATTTAACTTATGCAAAAAACATTATTTATATGGTTATATATTTATATATATTTATCTGCACCAACGTCATTTTGATTAATATAATATAATAAAATAAAACAACAATAACATATTTTTTTATAATTTTTATAAAATCTTAATTAATATTTTATATTTTTTTTATTATTATCACACTTATTTATGAAAGATATATAATATAATAATAATAATATTATCACGATGGCACTAAAAGTCAGTGCTTCAGCAGACGATAACTGTAGATGAATTATAAATTATTTTATCAAAATTGTTTGATACAATAATAATTGCTGGATAGTTTCTATGTGAGTTATAAAAGATATGAGGATTCCGTCATTATCTATGTTTTTCTGTTATAAACTACATCGACGATAGATAAATCTCTGATAAGACTCATACGATTCGGAACCATCGATATGACATTTGAAAAAAAAAATAACAAACATGTTTGCCATTTTTACATATATATATATGTCATTACATATTACTTTTCTATGAATCAATTTTAAAATTAAATACAGCGGCGCATCACGAGTAAAAAAAATAAGCAATCTAGTTGATGCCTACAGGGTCCCAAATATTATATATTTTAACATTAATATAATAAAAAAGTATAATAAGTAATAATGACAATACAATTGAGTGTTAATTAACTTTGACTGGTAAAGGTTATTACGATTTTTTACATTTAATTGACGTACCAGTTATACTCGTAACATTGGCCTACCACTAATATTTACATGATTCGTAAAATAAAAGAGAAAGTGCTATATTTAAAAGTACCCGTAGGTAAATATCTCGAAATGAAAAAATAAAAATGTATATAGTATATATAAATGGTGATACTTAAACTAATTAGTTATAGAGAAATTATTACTAAAATAGAGAAACACAGTTATTAAGTAAAAACATGACGATATATTCTAACATCTAATTAGTTTCTGGATTGAATTGACTAAGATTAATGACATATCATGACTGCTGAACTTGGTCGAGTTTAACGTTAAAAAAAAAATGGTGTGAACTATTGTACTGTATTTTTTTTTACAATTTATAAGTAATACCAATAATGTTGGCTGTAAAACACTAAACTATTCGCAAAGTTTCAGCATCATGTCATTACGTTGAACCAGATTTTAATTAGGTTTGTTGTTTTATTTTGGGTTATAGACACCCCTTGAAGGCCTGGCAAGACGGCCGCCAATTCCTCCAGCAGCGCGCCTTTTGGCAATGAGTGCATCCAGACCGCGAAGCGGTGGCGCTGGTGTTGTTTCTATGGGCTGTGATTCTGTTTCATCTTCAATTTTCTCAGCACTAGTACTTTCTTCTGTCGTCTCCGTAGTCTTCTTGGGTGCTTCAGTAGTGGCCTAGTATACAATGATAATTAAAAATAAAGTAAATTTAAATATGAATTTTGATTCGTACCGAAAGGAGAACAAGCGAGAGTTTCGTTTAGAAATTATCGTCTTGGTGGTCAAGAGTTTGAGCGCTCCGCTTCTGAATCAAAAAGTTGTGACTTCCTGATTCAGAAGTGGGGATTGAATCCGGGACCAAGTGAAGAAGAAGAATCAATAGTTGGTTGCTTTAAAGATAGTATACTACCTCAGTGGATCCCAGTTTCCTTCTAAGAAGGGGGTTGGAGCGACGTGGCAGGGGAGTTGCTGGTGCTCGGGGTTTAGGTGACGGTGATATTGTTAGCCTGTTCCGTACTCTCAGGCCCCCGCGGGGAGTTTCTGGTGCAGGAGTTGGCGAAGAAGCCTATAAAATTTATTAAATTAAAAATGTAAAAAATAATACACTAATTTATATATATTACAGTTATTAAAATGTATTTCAAATTTTACTTTTACTTAGAATCTAAATGAGTAAATTAATATTAGTGTTACCTCAACGTCAGCCTCAGTGCCAGAGGATTCCGCAGGAGCAGAGGTTTCTGCTGGAGCTTCAGATGCGGCCTCAGGAGCGACAGTCGAGCCACGTAGACGAGGACTTGGCCGCAAATTGAGCCTGGGTCCAGGTCTCAAAGCTGCAGGACGCAGGCCTGGTCGGACGCGACTGCTATAAATTGTACAAGTTATAAATGAAATAATTTCAGAAGTTAACTATTTGAATTACATAACTGATTATGTTAGTTTAATTAATTTAAATCTAATTAGATAATAAATAATAATAGACTCACTTGAAATTAAATTAAAACTTTTTAATACCCGGTCATTATTAAATAAAATAAACAACACAGGAACCGTGTTATCCAGTTGACACGGTTGGGAATCAACTACCATTCCTTAATTCAGAGATGCATAGAGAGTAAATAATTTATTTTTCGTCACTTCCGGAATAATTATGTAAAATGAAGTTAGTAAAACATTAGTTTTGATTTTCTTCTACTTGATCTCGTCATAATCGGATAAAATAGCTGCAAGTCCGCAAAAGAATTATTTAGACCAAAGTCGTGTTATCATTCCGGAAAATCCCTAAAATTAGTAGACAAGTACACATTCTAAACCTTGTAGTAGACATTAGGCAAAAAATTGCTTGATTTTAAAAGAATTTGATGATAGTTTTATTAATAGTACCTAATTGTCCTAGAAGGTGTGGGTGTTGTCTCAGCTACTTCACCAGAATTTCCTGTGCTATCTTCAGCAGGTGCTGCGGTGGCGGCAGCGGTAGTAGAGGTTCTCCTCAAACTGGGGCGCAATCGAGGTCTGTAAAATTATAAAGGAACTAAAGACCACCAAAAATCTAAGTGGTGTAAATTTATTCTATAATAACTGAATCATGCATTTGTTTAAATAATTTGACGAATACAAGATGCTTTTGACACACAGATGTGAAAGGGCAAAAAGACCACAGCGCCATAAGATTATATTTTAACACTTCATACTTCATTCGGTTTCTTTGACTTTCATTCGAACTCAGGTTAAATACGCGCTGGTCGGGTTTCAGGATATTTCTAAAGTGGTGACTTAAACGAACACACAGACGTTTTGATGGAAAGTGTGTAGATCGGCTTTGCTTGTAATGTATATTCTTTTGCTTTTACTTACTTCAATTCTTTCTAAATGCCTGAACCATGCGCGATCGATAATCTTTTTCAACTAACATCTATACATATAATAAAATTGTAGAAAAGTCAAAACTGTACATTGAATATTTTTTAAAAAGAATACTTGGTGTGTAATCTGCAATCGATACCGAAGCCAAAAATATACTTTTTAGAATTTTTGTCTGTTTGTCTGTTTGTCTGTTTGTCTGTTTGTCTGTTTGTCTGTTTGTCTGTTTGTCTGTATGTATGTCCGGGATAAACTCAAAAAGTACTGCATGGATTTACTTCAAATTTGGCACGAAAATTATTAAGAAGTCGGGTCAACATATAGGCTACATATTATCACGCTATCACCTACGAGGAACGAGCAGTGAACCTTTATTTCTTCAATGTATTCTGTAGCAACGTGTAATCTAACGACGCATATTTGTATGTTGTTATGGTGTTATTATGTTAATAACCATGCTTTAATCTATACATATAATAATAATAATAATATAATATAAGTTAGCTTCACATTTTAATTAACTTATGCCGTTAAACATAACAGACAATTTTAAAACAGTGCCATCTATGAGATTTACAAAACAGAAAACATTAAGTTGAATTACACGTGTAAGCACTTTTTGGTTTTAGATATAAATAAATCTTTGAGATTTTAAAAACATCAAGTCGAATTACATGTTTAAACACTTTTTGAATATAAATAATTGAAATTTCATCATGCGCTTGCGGTCAATAGATGTTTTTAAGAGTCATAGATGGAGTTGTGCATTTTCTTCTTTAAAATTGTATCGTTAATTCTTTTCAGAGATGAGCAAGACAATTAAAAAAATGTATTTGTATATGCTAAAAACTGTTAATATTTTTGTTCGGTATTTATTGGTGTAATGATTGCTTCGTAATTTTATAATTTTACACCATTAAAAAAAAATGTTTCTATCTATATATATATAAGAGATTTCCACCTATATATTGACTCATCACGATATCTCTGGAACCATAAGGCGTAGCGACTTGAAATTTGGTAGGATTATTCCTTTCGCCGAGTAGAGGTCAGCTAAGAACGGATTTTACGAAATTCCACCCACAAGGGGGGTTGCGGGGGTGTTAATGACTCATCACGATATCTCTGGAACCATAAGGCGTAGCCACTTGAAATTTGGTAGGATTATTCCTTTCGCCGAGTAGAGGTCAGCTAAGAACGGATTTTACGAAATTCCACCCACAAGGGGGGTTGCGGGGGTGTTAATGACTCATCACGATATCTCTGGAACCATAAGGCGTAGCGACTTGAAATTTGGTAGGATTATTCCTTTCGCCGAGTAGAGGTCAGCTAAGAACGGATTTTACGAAATTCCACCCACAAGGGGGGTTGCGGGGGTGTTAACAATGGAAAATTCCCATTTTTAACCTATAGTTGCTATCGACTTCAAATTTGTCGAAGATATTGCAGTATTAACATAGCGGGGCAGCAGTTATTACTTTTGATGCGAAACAGAGTTCGCCGGGTCAGCTAGTTTTAAATAAGAATATGAAGAATAGGTTATAATGTGAATTATTAACACAAACCTGGGCACTGAGGCTTCACTTGACGGCGGCGCGCTTCCGTCCTCTGAGGCAGATGGCGCAGCTGTAGTGGAAACAGGACGGGTACGACCAGCGAACAAGCCACGGCGACCGAAGCCCTAAAACAATGCATTACCAAATGTAATCCGTAGAAAGAAACAGTACATTCATATGAATGCGTGCTTATGTAAAAACTCTTCATAATTTCAACCAAGCATTATTACGCTGAGTTGGAATATTGATAGCTTTTCGCTGTCCTCACTCGTAAGGACTAAAAGTAAATCTAACTAAATCTGAAAGTTATAACAGTTTCAAATGTGTTCGCAAAGCATAACAATCGCTCTTAAAATTAACGCCGAGTGTAAAGTGAGAAATTTTATGTAAGTGCACACCTTGGCTTGTGTGGCCGGCTTCTCTGCTGCTGCTGGTGAGGGTGTCGCGGAGTCAGCTTGTGTTCCGCTCGTGGCAGCCGTAGTCCTGCGACCACTCGCTGATTTGTTGAAATAGCGACCTGATCAACATAATACAATTAAATAATTTCTTTTTTTTTTAATGACAGTAGCTTAAATTATGGCCACTTCATGCCTACTATAGAATTTATATAAAGTTAAATTATTTTGAAATAATCTATTGTAGAGATATGCTGTATTAAATAAAATATGGCGCGTTAGGAAGGTGAATCAATTTTGTACCTAAATCGGCATTAGCAACGCTTAATAAATAAATAGAAAAATTCGGAACAAACAGAGATAATAGTTTAAAATGCTAATAAAAAGAGAATACTCATGCAACGGGGATGCGAATATTTAGATGAGTATGTGGAGTGACAAAAATGGATAAAATGCGAAACGAGTATGTGAGATGAAGCTTGAAAGATATGTCAACAACTGAGAAGATAAGAGGGAATCGCTCGGTATGGGCATGTATATGGGCGGAAATAAGAGGAAGACCTAAGAAAATGTTAAGAAAGATATGTTAATGTTGGAAAAAGAAAAACCCGTTGTTCCCAAATATTGATAACAGAATAGGAAAATAAAAAAGAAGAGTATTATTCTCTGTAGGGAGTCGAATATACATCTATCTAAGTCTATTAAAATCAAGATCGTGACACATATGTATGTACAATTACTGTAATTTTCACATAATATTACACAAATTACAAATATACCTTAGTATCTATATGAACAAACAATCGCTTAAAATGCATAAATATTACAATCGCAGAGCAAAAAATATATAAGAGTATCAATAACTTTCGCACTTACTGCTAACTCCTACTGCGTGAAAACATTTTTATTGGATTTTTCTTTAACGAGAATGATAGTTTACTGTTTATTTTGATCTATTTTTTTTTATTTTAATGTTTCTCAGTTTTAACTTTACCCCATGTTTATATCTTTGTTTTATGTCAATTGTCTAAATAAATGTATAAAAATTACCTCTTGTTTTGGTTGTGTTTTCTTGCGGTGGCTCTGTAGCAGCGCTGGTGCTCGATACTCGTGTCCTGGTGTTGCCGCGACCCTTGAACCTCGAAGGTCTTGTGGGCGAGCTAGTGGTCGTGGTTGGTGCTGGAGTTGTCGTGGTTGTAGTAGTAGTTGTTGTTGTTGTAGTAGTTGTTGGTGTGGTTGCCTCTTCAGTAGTACTCAAGGCCTCTGTTGTCCAAGATTCTTCCTCGGCGATTGTAGTGGTCCCATCAAAGTTGATGTTATTTGTTGGATTGACTTCGTTGTTCAAATTTTCTCCTGCCAAATAGGCGTATAAGTCCAATGCCACCTTATCCATAGCTGTCATCGTTGTGTACTCCGTAGTATCTTGCTCGTAAGTTGTTGTCTGTTTATAATCTGATGGTAATTTTGAATCATCTTGAATTTCTTGGTAACGTATACCAGACAACAAACTATGGCCTTCCCTAACGGTTTCTTTGGCATATGTAGACTCTTTGGCAACTGGTGTCGATTCAGGGACTTCTTCCGTTGTGGTTCTACTTTCCGATGAATATCTAGATGGAAGTTCTTTGTATTGAGAGGGAATATCCCCAGAGTTGGTTTTAAAGCTGTCGAGGTCAACTAACTCGGAGCTTGGGCGTCTGAAAATAAGAAACGATATTTATTATGAAACAGTTATATTTTTGGAATAAAATTAGATAGGTTGCTATTAATTTGACGGGAAAATTACCTGATGTGTGGACGGGACCTACTTCTTGTTTGACCACTAGATTCATCAGTTGAACTATCGCTTTGTGGGCGCCCACGTTGTCTTATGGCCTCTGAAGAAACTTCTGGTACATAGGTAGTTGAACTAGCTGAAGCCAAATTACGTCCGCGCGGCGGGAAACGTGTGCTCGATGGTAACCTAACACTTAAAATATAGGCGCGTTTAGTAAATTTCATTAATAAATAATAAATTGTAAATTTGTAAAATACCTTTTGTGATAAGTGACAAAAGACACAAGTCGAAGATGAGCTCTTATCAAGAAAACAAAAAAATAAAAGATTCAACAAGATTTATGAAAGGTGCCATATTTGTAGATTAAGATCATTCACTTCCACTTTCTATTTATGTTTTTATTGGATACATATCAAAAACCATAATATTTTCTATTCTTATCCTACCCAAAGGTGTAGGCAGCGACTGCTGAGTCTCTACTCGCCGTTTTTTTACGTCCCAAATAGAATAGATGGCGAACTTATTACCCTATGTATGGTATGGCAGAGTGTGCATAAAAGTAGGATTAACGCAGTTGAAATGAGGGCACTGCGCAAAATCTGCGGAGTCACAGTCTTTGACCGCGTCGAAAACAAGGTTCTAAGGAAGGAAGTTGTATTGAAAGAGAATGTCGATGCAAGAGTAAGAAAGGGCATGCTCCGATGGTTCTTTCTGCTTACCCCGCAAGGGATTTGGCGTGAAGTTATGTATGTGTACTTCTGCATAACATAACATAACTTCACGCCTTTGTTACCCGAAGGTTTAGGCAGCAGCTGTTGAGCCTCGTCTCGCTGTTATGTTAACGTCTCAGATGGAATAGGTGGCGAACCTATTGCCATACCGGGCAAAACTTCAGTCATCGATATTTATCACACTTAACCCCCGAAAACAATTTCGAAAAGTCATTGGTGTGAGCCAGTGCCAGGATTCGAACCCGGACCTCTGGATTAGAAGCCGTGTGCTCGACCGCTGGACCACCGAGATTGATGTAGATCACAGATTAATTATAGAGGTTCAAGTCAAAAGTCCTTGCATACATATATTTTCTAAAAAAAGGTTCCGTTTCGCTTAAAAGTCTCAAGATGGAACCTACCTAATGTCTTCCTCTTCGTCTTCTTCTTGCACGGGTGCTGGAGCGATATTACGACCGCGACCTCGACCTCTGATCGGAGCTTGAACAACTTCATTTTGAATTTCTGTAGCTGCTGTAGTAGTTGGAGATCTGTCGATGTTACTATATTTGCTTTTAGTTCGGCTTTCGTTATTTATCTGGTTTTCGTTTTCAATTTTTTGTGGACCATCATGTGAGTTGTGAATTTTGGCACTATCGGATGCTGATGTTTCCTTTGTCTTGCTTTCTTTTTTTTCATCAGAATCTTCATCGTAGTAGTAATAGACATATTCGTATTCGTAGTCCTGACCATTAGGTCCCTTTTTAATTTGAATTCTGGATTGAGGTTTTTGTTCAGACGCAGCTGTTTCAAGATTCACGCTGGATGACAGTAGTCCACTGTTGATGTCATCGATTGTATCAAAATTAATAGGAATATAGTCAAATGCTGTTTTTGTAGAAATAGGGGCTGTTGTTAGTACAGGTTTTTGTGTAGTTGTTCCAGATACTTTTGTAAGTTTACCGGATTCAGACATCGCCTCCACAACTGCAAGTTTGGGATTTGTTTCCACATCTTTGACATTTTCACGGATTTTGATATCTTCAAGTTTAGAGACAGGGATGTCAACTTCAATCGATTCAGAAGCTTTACTTTTCAACCCCTTTTTCTGAGAGATTTTCTTGTCTTCTTCGATCGAAATTATTCCTTCAGTGGGATGTTTAACTTTACTGTGATTTTTTTTCACAACTTTTTCAATATCGTCTTGTTTAAAGTTACGGTGGTGCGGATGCTTTTCCGGAATTTTATGCGATGTTTCGAAATTTCTTATCGGGGTTTGTTGTCCCGAACTAACAAGTACATACTCTTCACCAGGCCGCGGTTCTGTGATGATATCTACTTCAGCATAAGCTGAGCAGACTAGTAAACATCTGCAACAAAAGAAATGGAATTCATAAGATCTTTATCAAAACTTGACTTACGAAAGTTACATTGCTAGATTAAGAGCCAGTGCTCCGTGATTCAGCAAGATGACATCTGGCAGCTGCGCCTACGAGTCAGAAACTTGTGACCCTGCGCACGAAAGTCTGACTCACATAATATTTCATCACGACATTCCCGAGTATTCTATTGTTTATCAACCAACACACAATTCTACTGCATATTTGAACATATATAAATTAATATCGCTTGGGTACTTATGAAAGATGTTCTTGAACAAAAAATATATTTAAAAATCATGACCTAATTACTTTACAGACAAGAACATGAGGGTGATGAATTTTATAGCAATACAGTATATCTCAGCTAGTTCAGACAGCCAATAGGTATCGATTTCATCAAAACTAATAAACCCAATCCTTCTCAGCATTGCTGCAGGTTATGTACTTACTTTATATTCATCATGTTCATTATCTTCAAGCTCATAATATATACCCTGTTGATTTGTATGCATACAATTTTATTTGTAATTAATAATGTGAGAATTTCCAGAAGTGTAAAAGAAGCATTGTTAATACTTATGATATTGCAATAGTGATGTAGTCGTGAGAAATGCTGGTGAAAATCGGAGCGTGGGTGCATTACGCATGCCTGATAGGTACAAATCAATCGATTAGGTAATCGATATGTGACTATTACCTTTTCTTTGATTGATTCTCACTTTGCTATTGCCCATCATTGTATCTGTTGGAGGTGTATCTATCGTCTTTTAAATATTCCGTGTAATTTACACATTTATTCCAAGTTGACTCTTATCTTAGATAGCATTTACAGCATTTAATAAGTATACGAGATTTCATAGTTTATATATAAATACTCAAGCAAATTTTCTACTTTATATATTTAGGTTTTCAGCTCAAATTCTGGTATACAACAATTACATTTGTCATATATGACAAATGGTAATAATGACAGTAATGATTGACGGACTAAGTAATTGCGCCCAATGTGAGGGGTAGTTTTATACGTGCTAAAACATAAAATCAAGATTATATAACATTAAAATATACAAAACACAAGGATTTTCGTGTCACCGTTTTACTTGTATAACAAAATATTTACACGTGATTCAACAACTACAAAACAAGTTGAGCTATTAGGGCGATGCAGGTGTTTTAGACATGGTTGTGTGGTTTAGCCGGCTGTGTTCTTGTCTACAGTAATTGCGGTCAAACTGATGTTCAATGTATATAAACATAACAAAGAAATCGTTCATATAACATATACGATAAAAACCTATACTTATCATCTACCCGTCCTGTTTCTATTATATGAGGTCGGCACAATTGATTATTCTTTTCCACAGTTCCCTGACATTCGCTTCTTCAACATTGACATAATGACAGTATGTCGGATCTTCGAATCCTGGCTCACACCAATGACTTTTCGAAATTATTTTCGGAAGTTATGTGTGATAAATAACGATGACTGAAAACTTTGTGCCCAGTACAACAGGTAACAGCTGCTGCCTACAACTTCGGGTAGAACAAGGAATTAAGTTATGTTATGCAACATTGACATGTTTCCTAATCAAATCAGATTTCACATGTTTTTTTAAGTCTCCTGCGTTTCTTTTTACCTTCCATATGCAGATTTATTACTCACCTCGGGATATGTGTATCATCCCTCCTCATTACCGACATATGGCGAGATCTTTTTTAGCGTTAGAATAATTAGCGTCACTTTCAACCTTCCTCTTACGTAAGATAGTATATTAATGAGTTTACACAAACAAGAAAAGGATCATTTGCATCAAGAGAATGTAAGTTATAAAACACAATATCCCCTCGACTTGTTTAAGAGGAAGTCCAGTAGATATAGTTTCAAACACAACAATACATATTAGTTCCTATTGCGCACTTAATTTCTTTTATTGAATTGCAATGTACATCGTAAAAATCGAATTCCACACGGATTAAGCAATTTCTATTATATGTACACACGTACACTTAAATAAGTTACGAAAAACAAGAATAGCAATAAAACAAATATAGAAACAGTCTTTATGAATCGTTGTTCTAAATTTCCACAATCTTCTTACATTTCCATGAAGGAAAGCATGAGTTTTTTTTAAGTACACAGAAGCTAAAATTAGCTTCTGTGTACTTAAAAAAAACTCAATGGAAACTTGAAAATACCGATATAATTAAATAATAATATCGGTATTTTCAAGTTTCCATTTATGTAAATAAATAAACGGAAACGGAATAATAGGAAACTGAGTCAATGAGTATATCGGAAAGTGCAGATAAATGGTAGAGCGTCGGTCTGCAGTAGCTCGGTCCACCTTCATTTCACTGCGTCGTAAGGAAGTGTGACAATACTGGCTGGCGTACATGGCGTTGCTGACCGTGAAGTTCCGATGCAACTATTACTTTACTTTGAAGGTTACATGCCACTGGACAAGAAATATATATATATATATAATTAAGTTACCCAAATTTTTATTTAATTAAGCAATATGGATTTTTATTTGTTTGTATTTTTTTTATTTCCATTTTGGATTTTTGATCATTCTTTATTCAAATTTGCAATGTGCTCTTAAAAACAATGTCGGGATTTTTTTTAAGAGAAAAAATAATGCGTTATCCAGGTTAACGAAACCTATTTAGCGGGAGTCGAGTATCCTTTCGGTCGTCTCTTCACATTCACTAAACTTCTTAATACTAAATTTCAAATTTATGTACATATCTATGAGTTTTGAAAATCATTTCGATTGTTATATATTATATATATAACGATGACTGTTAAAATTTATATATTCCATAGACCCAAATACATGTCCAGGCATTATTGCTGCTTCACCTTCAGGTATAAAGTTAAACAAATTTCAAACCAATAGGTATTTCCGCACCTAATTACGAGGACATCTAATTAAATAATTATATCGTTTAATTTTCACTGATAGTAAGGCCACACAACACAAGGCTAACCTCTCAATCAGGTTTATTCTACTGCTATTTCAGTCTACTACAGCTTGCATTTTTCGCCTGCATACATTGGTAAGCCAGTACCGATTTTATCTACACTACACTTCGTTCTATACATTTCCTTCAGCTCCACTATAGACCTCTGACAAATACATATACTTGTTATAAAACATACCTCAGCATAACTTCACGCCATTGTTACCCGATGGTGTAGGCAGCTGCTGTTAAGCCACGTCTCGCCGTTATGTTTACCTCCCAAATGGAATAGGTGGTGAACCTATTGCCATTTCGGGCACAAAGTTTTCAGTCATCGATATTTATCACACATAACATTCCGAAAACAGTTTCGAAAAGTCATTGGTGTGAGCCAGTGTTAGGATTCAAACTACGACCTCTAGATTCAGAAACCGTGTTCTCAACCACCAGACCACCGAGACTTGTTATACTCAAGATATATTCTCACAATTTGTTCATTTGTGCATTATGTTGCCCAATGATATATTGCCTTAGCCTAGAGGACATAAATTGTAATGGACCTCAAATCCACGATTAAAAAAGCGTTATAAAAGATAGTAGTAGATAGGGCACAAACAAAATCGCAGCCAGCATATAGTAAAGAAGTAGTGACAATCACAAAACCTATTTATAAATAAAGTTGCCGACCTTCTGTCCCTTAGAGGCGCGACAGACAAGCTATCAACTACCAACTTCGCCTTTTACTGATAACGATACATTATTAATAATATCAATAAAATATAAGCGTCCTCAATTGTGTTGACAAGAAAAAATATTGTTTTAATGTTCAATTTAAAAAACAGTATATGTATTAAGATTTAATGTAAAGATTTAATTTAAAAAAAAAACTTATGAGATCTGATGACATTTCGCTTAGTAATTGTGATTGTAAAAGGTGGGATTTTAAAGGACCCTTAACTTCTATTTATTTTAAATGTAAACAAACAATAAAGAGCAACTTATATAAAAAGCTAGTAATTTTTACTGAATTTATGTTCACAAAACATTCAAAATAGTTATGATTATTACAATTTTTTATTGGTTATTTATTATAATATTATAAATTTAAGCGTGCAATGGTATCCTCATTTTTGGGTTCGACCACCGGTCACTTCCTTTTGAACGGGAAGATATTATCACAAACCAAAAGGAAGGACAGACAGAATCTCACTGGAAAATCTAATATCTAAGTGCGTGACATGAAAGTGTTTGTATGTTTGTCTGTGTGTATATTTCATTAAACAATTTCCACCGCAAAAGGTGAAGGTTAAAACTCTCTCTGTGGATAGAATCAAGTTTTGTTTTCACGTGCACAAACAAACATATCACAACTTGTCCGACTGCATTTTCGTTTTCTACTCGTGATGAAGATGTTCACCTAAAATGGTGACCTTAGTAATTGGATGTCAACCGGATTGTTATGTAAAACTGTAGGGTTAGTTATTGTCAAAATTATCCTTATAATAACTTTGACTGTTCCATGATTAAAAGCCTGGTAATTAATTGAGATAAATCGTCTGCTAGCTACATTATATACATATATAATTTAATATGTTTTCGGAAGTTATATGTGATAAATATCGATGACTGAAAAACTTTGTGCCCGGTATGGCAATAGGTTCGCCACCTATTCCATTTGGGACGTAAACATAACGGCTAGACGAGGCTTAACAGCCGCTGCCTACACCTTCCGGTAACAAAAGGCGTGAAGTTATGTTATAATTTTGTCCCATCTTATATTTATGGGCCCCAGCTCAAGACTCAGGACTCAAGTGTTACGTAAGTTGAAGACGGGAGTGAGTTGTGTAATATTCGTTACATCATGGCACTCAGTTCTCTTTCCTACCCTGCAAGAGACTTGCCGTAATGCTACGAATGTATATATATATATTTATACGAGTGTATATAAACTTTAATACATTATTACTGAACAATTACAAGTGACACGAGAGTTAAATTGTATAAGACCAATTGTCTAACAATGTCGCAGCAAAACTAAATTTTGTATGTAAATTTAGAAAATATTTTACAAAGAGACATTTTTTTATGATAGAAGGGAGCAAACGAGCCTGCAATACCTACCAGGGGCATCACATCGGCGTTGCCAGCCTTTGAAAATTTATTGATATTAAATAGGTGACAATTATTTAAGGTGTTGTTAAAGTATATATAAAAGTATAAATATAAAAATAAAGTATATAAGTAAATATAAAAGTAATTGCGATTTTAAGTACCCATAGTAAACTAGTTTTGTCCGGAACTTATTGGCCATACCATTAAAAGGCTAGTTGTTTAATATACTCTTCTAAAAGTCGTCTGGAGCTGTTTCAAAAGTAATTAAAGAGCGACTATAAACAATTTTTGTAAATTCACTTTTAATTTTATTTGTATCCTGTAATAAATGTAAGATATAAACATACTTTATATATTTGCATAGAAACAACATAAAACAAGTAGGCTGAAAATTGATGGTCACGAAAGCAAGAAGGGACCGGTGCAACTGGACAGCTGTAGTCTGCAACGACCTTGCGTACCATACCATACTGAACCTATCCAAAATAATTGTTATAACTTCACACCATTAATATCTGAATATCTATATAAAGAATTTTTGGTATCATGTAATAGATAACAAAATCTATTGCCACGTTGAATTTTTTTTTTATGGGATAGGAGGGCAAACCAGCAGGCGTGTCACCTGATGTTAAGTGACCAACGCCGCCCATGGACACCTGAAACACACATGTTACAGTTTCGTTGCCAACCTTTAAAAGAGTAGGATAGGAAGGAATGAGGAAGGGGGATGGGCCTCCGGGTACCTCTCTCACCGAACGAAACGCGGCATGAGCCACTTTACGTCGATCTTCTGAGAGGTGGTGGATGGATGGAGGTTGATGTTTATCGTGTGTGTGTTAAGCAATAAATAAAAGATTTTTCCTAAAAACAATTCACATAAGTTACTTCCTAATACACCAGCTGCCTGTCAATAAAAGTCCCGTCAACATTGGGGGTTTTCGGGAGAAAACCCGCAAGAAGCAGACTGACAGACTGACCATAACTGTAAAAATAAAAATATGTTTTGGTGTGTACTGTAGATTTATATACATGTAGTAGAAAGCGACTATTACAACATTACAAACAGACACTTCAATTTTAATTATATGTATATATTATCTGCGTATTACCAAAATAAGATCAGTGTTACAAGTTTGAGAGAATGTGCAAAAAAAATCACTATATGAAGAAATAGTAAAAATAAATGCATTTATTATATAACACTAGGCTTTCTTTCAAATGCTAATTGACAAATGTTAGAATAAAAATTTGTTATGTACGATCTCAACTTATAATAAGATTGTTTTCGTGGGATTTTAATGCTAGAAAAAAGCGGTCAAGGATGGTAAAGTATTCCCACACACGGTGATTAAGTTCTAATTCATGCTGATACTTTGTTTGAGGTAATATACATAGTACTGACGGGTGCAATTAATTGTGTACCAAAATTTAATAAAACTCCACAAAAAATGATAAATAATTGTCGTCTGTGTCGCCCAGAGGTGATGACCACATTTCTTATTCAAAAGTATGCGGTACACAGATAACTTTTTTAGGTAATACATACATACATACATACATAACTTCACGCCAAATCCCTTGCGGGGTAGGCAGAGAGCTAGGCTTTTTAATGGTAACATTTTTGGAAATTTTGTGAGATAAATATCGATGACTGAAAAAAAATGCCGATACTGCAATAGGTTCCACGACCAATTTTACTTTACAACATGAAATTTGCATGTCGAGATTATAATTGCGTACGGATTTTAAAGGCTTGAAGTTACCAAACAAAAATTGTATAAATATCATATGGCAAGATTTATATTGCAAGAGTTTATTTATATTTTTAATTTAATTAAAATGGACCCAAAATTGTGCATATGTTTACGATACGTACCTACGCATGAAATTTTACACTACCTAATTCTTACGACTATATTCATTTTTACTATCTTGCGTGTGTCTAATACCTGCTTACGATAAAATTTAGCTTTTTGCTATTTTTATTATTTTAGCTATATGATTATTAGCCCTTTCATGGAACGTCATAACTGCCGACCTGTCTCCCATTTCATGAGGGTTTTTGCCTTAATAGCGTGACGATTAGATTAGAAAACACTGCAGCCCGTTCTCTTATTTTTTCCCTCTTCTTCTTCTTCTCTTACGACATGCGAAGAAATAGATTGGCAGTATTTTAAGCCAGCGCCATCCAGCACTTAGTTACATATTTAAGAATAAATGATTGTTGGTTTTTATTTCGTGATAAATAAATATATACTCGCCTGTTTTAAAATCATAATTATAAAATTAAACATATGTTTTCAATTAATAATTTTTAAATTATTCATAATATATTATTAATATTAAACATATTTTTCCTCTTCATACATCCATACTATTACAGTCAATAAAACGTGTGCGGTGTGTAAAAATCGTGTCTTATTTCTACAGAAACGAGACAATTTTCTCTGTAATATCTCGCAAGGGACTCGGCGTAAAGTTATGTAAGTAAGTGCATATAATATTGTGTTTGGTATGCTTTAAATAGTTATTACCAAAAACTTGCTATTACTTCCGGTAGGATATGAATTATTAATTTGTTAGGTATTAAGGTGTAAATAACACTTCGCAAAAAGAATTTTGCATTATTATTTTTAGTATTTTTCAAGGATTATTCACCTCTTTACAATTGAATACAATTTATATATATATATGTAAACATTTGAAAAGATTTTCATAAATTCATAAAATTTTGTCGTATGTGTTTGTTGCTAAATTGCAAACAGCAAGATATTGTCATTGTGACCAGTTTCGTCATTATTCTTCGAAGGGTAATAAATATGGGCGAGGTAACCCGACACCTTTTGCTTGTGCAAACGGATACCGAGTATATTATTTTAGTAAGAATGAACTCACACGCTCCCCGGTGTCGTATAGGTACCGCGGTGAAACAAAACACACGTATTGTTTTTTTTTGTTATTTGTCCATGTTACAAGCAAAAATAACTCGACCGGTGAAATATCACTACCTCTCGGAATGTCGGCGTTTAGTGGCTCATTGCGCGTTTCGTTCGGTGAGTTTCCTTCCCAATCCCACCAACGAAAACATTCCCAAGTAGGATTGACGTCAGGCAACATTTGACAACATGGATAGTTCGAAAGGATGTTATGTTGTGCCGACCCCACTTAAAGTGGTATAAGGACAGGGAAATGACGATGTTATAATCAAAAATAACTAAGAGATATTATGGCGTGTATTTATTAAACGAAACGAAACATTTGACTGTGTAATAAATTAGTGCAACATACTAACAACGGGTAAGAACTCACTATATCAGATCTTATTTGCTTGAAGATTGAGTATCATTTTTACTAAGACCATATCATAGCACTAACTTATCATAATACAATATGGAAAGGAATTATAGTTATTTTGTTTAGTCTGGGTCCCGTACACTGACCGGTCGAACTCCCCGCATCTAATTCTGAAGTCGTGGGATCGATTCTGGACTCTGGAGTTTGATAAATATAGATTATTGTCAACTTTGTGTCCGTTTTATGGCAAATGGTTCCGTCGCCTATTCCATTTGGGACGCAAGGATTCGGTATCTCGAGACTTAACAGCCATTGCCTACAACTCCGGGTAGAAAAAAGCCTGAAGTTATGTTATTTAGTTGCTATAGTTATTTCAGCAACTTAAGCGGTGTAGGTTAGTTCAAGTAAAAAATAAGCGTGGGTGATGATCTTCATTAGTTTTGATCGATATTACGGTTGATACAACCAGAATTCATGTCATTGTTGAAGATATTTACCTAACTTCACACCAAGTCCCTTGCAGGATAGGCAGAAAGGACAGGGATAGGGCACGATTCTTGAACACTTCAAACGCTTCGTTGACTTTTATATTCGTTGGTATTGATTAGAGAAGATTATGGATATTATTATATCTTTACTCTGTATATGTCAGCAGGCAAGTTAACTACGTATGTATGAAAGTATGAAGAGATTTACAAGGCGGTACCGCATGTAGTCTCGTGGTACTGATGCTGAAGAATCCCTAAAATTGACACCAACATAAGTCGTTGCTGATTTAAGTCAATATGTCTACTTATATTCTTCTTAAAACATATTATATATTTAATTCTACAAGATCGTTCGACAGGATAAAAAAAAATTGCCACAAAATTACTGTGAAACTAAAACATTTGTCAAAGGTGTCGCATAAAATTTGCCACTGACTCAGAGACACCCGGATCTACTGGATTCGTGCTGGCTTACGCACATAAAGTAACTTTTAACATTACATGATAAAATCGTACAACACATGAGTAAAATGGTGACATACAATCTAATATATAAAATTCCAATGTTCGTTTCCATACTCCTCCGAAACGGCTTGACCGATTCTCATGAAATTTTGTGTGCATATCGGGTAAGTCTGAGAATAGGACAACATCTATTTTTCATCCCCCTAAATGTTAAGGGTAGCCCTAGGGTAATTTTTCGATATGTTTCTGTTTTTTATTTGTTTTATAAAACGGGATACAAAAATACATACAACCCTAAATTTTCAATCCCCTACAATCAACCCCTATTTTTTAAATTTTATTTTTTGGCAAGACAACGTTTGCCGAGTCAGCTAGTTTCTATATAAAACTTTGATTAATAACTTAACATAACTTCACGTCTTTTTCTTCCCGAAGGTGAGGGCAGCGGCTGTCATCTCTACTCACCGTTATATTTACGTCCTAAATGGGTAATCCCAAATAGGCGGCAAATCTATTGCTATACACCGGGGACAAAGTTTTCAGGCATCGATATTTATCACATAGAACTTACGAAAAGTATTTAATAAGTAGTTGGTGTGAGCCCGGATTCGAACCCGCGGCTTTTTTATCTAGAAGACTGGGGTGCCCGTCCATGGGAACACAAAAACCTTTAAAATGTTGTATAAAATTTGTAAAACTTTGATTAATAATTATAGTTATTTTTGGTGGCAATTCAATTGTTTACTTACTAAGAACTAGTAATAATAACTTATTCACCATTGCAGTACGCAAAGCGTTGTAGTTTATTGCAAAATAACAAATATATTTCATTACACACAGATACATATACCTTTTAGAAAGTAACATATAAATACATTGACCGTTAGTACCGACTTAGATTATATCGTGTTGACGGCTATAAAAACGCAAACATTATTGGGAAAGGCTTGCCCAATAAATACATTGAGATAATTGATTACGAAAATTCTTGGCAACCGATATTATAATCCGTCCAATAGAGCAGTTACGCATTGTGCGTTTATCCATAGACAAAAATTCCGTGTTATGTTCCGACATAGGAGTCGGAACGTAATGTTGAGCGATTGGTCGCTATTAAGGGAAACAAATTTTCGCCGGTAGAGGCCGCTATTTTTCAATAAGTACTCGATTAAATTTTCACCCGAGAAGTTACGCTGCTACAAAAAATAACTATGTAATAAGATCTCAGTTTCTACTTCGTGATTATGTTCCATGGCTAAGAATACAGATTATTAATACTTCATGACAAAAAAAATGCAAAAATATACTTATTCACGAATGAATGACTGTTACAGAAAAATTTTGCATTATATTAAGTTTCAAGAGCATATTAAAATGGCGAACTTCCTAAATGTTCACGTGAGTGGAAACGGCATAACAACTGTCCTATGGCTACTGAACACAGCGTACCGGTGTCCTGACCCAAGGTCTGAACTGTCTCTCAACCCCGAGGTCACCGGTGAACGGGGGCAAAAAGCGAAAATAGTAATTCGTTATTTATTACTAACACTCGCTACTAACAAGAATCTGCATTTAGTATTGCGTATTCAAGACGATATTAGAGATTAAATCAACGAGCGAATATGACAAGAGCTATGAAAGTCAAAGAAGCGAGAGAGGCGTGGAAGAATCGTGCCTATAGCACTTTGTCATCTCTGCCTACCCCGGAAGTAACTTGGTGTGAAGTTATCAATGTATGTATACAAAGAATAAAATAGATTCAGTATTGTCGTTGACAGTAAATGATAGACTATGAGGAGCATAATAAAACGCATCAAGTCCATAATATCGTTAATCTGTATTTAATGGCAAGTAAAACACGTAGACATTCAATTATGGAACGGTACTGTAGTTCGTCAACCCTTGCGATGCACTGATTGCGATCACGTCAATATTAAGTACATACCGTTCATGTTTCGAATACAGATGGTGTAGATTAATATTGTACGTACAGAGTAACTACTTATTTCTGCAGAGAAACAATGGATAGGAACCATAAACAATAAAACAAACAAAAGACAATGTAACGTAATTTGTCTACACATATGGTTTATTTATAGTGAATTTAGATTCTCAACGGATAGCGATATTTAATAATATCTATTTAATAATATCGCTATGTTATATAAAATAATATTATAAATATATATATTGCATAAAATTATGGCGGTAAACGTAAAAAGTTTAGATTCACAAATTATTTTTTTATTTGTGCAAATGTGGCTAAATGCTTCTAATCACGTATATTAACAAAATCATTATCGAATTATCTAATTCTCATCATAATAATGAAACGAAAGAAATGAATATTTGAATGTAATGTAACAGTTTTTGTTTTGTGTAACCGGTATTAGGTCATTATGTTCAAGACCGTTTACGTTTCGAATCATAAAATTGTAATGTTGCATCAAAACAATGAGACTGAAATTTATAACCAAAAAAAAAATTGTAAAATATTTGAGTTTGTGAAATTCTAACGATTAGCGTGCGTATATAAAACCTATTTATCATAATTATGTAAATGTCATGTCATGTAAGAGTTTTGGCAATAGAAATGTTAGTAGGTCATACAGTTGAGTTGCAGGAACTCACATTCCTTAGTTTAAACGACGTCAAGCCGCCACAACATTATAAATAATACATTTACATACTACAATAATACATTTTTACATTGTATTTAACTTTAATTATTTTTACAGCATGCAAAAATAAATAGTGCACACTAGTTGTATGTACCCGTGCCATTAAAATATTAAAAACAATAAAACAACTTAAAACCAGTCATATACATAAATACCAGATATTATTTCGTGTTTATTACGTTCTAAAGTTTAATAGTTATCAATTGCAAGACATAGTGTAAGCTCTATAAATATTATTCCAGAATTTGCTTAAAAACCTACCTATCTATGGGAACACAAGTTGGCTTATCAATGGTACGTCTCTTGCCTGCCAATGAGCACAAAAATATTGTGAACTACACCCCCTGAGAATATATATTAGTTACAACTTACTGACTCATTATATCGGAATTTGTGAGCGACAAATAAAGGTAGTTGCCACTAGTGTATGCGTAAGTATATTCGAGGCTGAATGAAGCTTTCAACAGAACTTCATCATCAGTATTCCATCCGCTCAATTCCGAATTGTTCAAAGACATTCTGATCTATTACTTACTGTCATAATAATGTAAGTTTCGTTGAAGACAGTATTCAAGATAGACTCTCAATACTGGCTATTAAGATTATGGAATCGTCTTAATTCTTCTCTTACAAATATCTAGGTATATCATTGTTCAATTAGACGTGTTATAATTTTCCAAAGTTTTGTGTTTTTGTGCAATAACAAGCAAATGAAATTGCAATTATTTCTTGCTGTATATATGTAAATTCCCAAGCGGAAAATCAACTTTTACCACAATGGCGTCGCATAAAACATGTTTTATAAACAGGAACCGTTCATGCGTGGGATCGTAACTTAGCACCACACCCTTTTCTTTTTGGTACCACAAAAATAAAATGTTACTTGTCTTCAACGTAGCATCTATCAACCACTAGTTCCATCTATCTTACCAAAATATCATCTTTTTATCTAATAACTGTAAGCTCTTCTTCTCATTGTTTCTGATTTTAAATCAATTCATTTTTCGAATATGATAAATAACGATTATCGATATTTTCTAAAGTTATTATTTTGATTCAACGACACGAAATATTAATCGGTGCAAGCCGAATATATTTCATAACATCTGAGACTTTGTGTGTGTAGAAAGAGCCAAGGCCGAAAAACTGCATTCCAATCATGCAGATGAGCATGTGAAATCGTATGTATGCGACATGCAACAGCATCGGTCAAGATTGTCCATATTGATGACACGGAACTTTAAATATCATCACCGACGACGTTCTGATATTATGAAATAATGCTGCAATAAACACAAAGGTTAAATCGATATTCGTTTCAAACGATTTTTTTTCAACTTTATATTACACTGAATTCGATTAGTAGTTATTATTAACGGGATATCGATAACTATTGTATTTACCTAATCGTTGAATGTTTTATTCATTCGTTATCACAATTTAAAATTCCGGTAAGGTCACCGGCAGGAAAGTGAAACTGGTCGAGGAATCCGAAAACGATTCTTGCAAAATACAAAAAAGATGAACATAAAATACCGTATTACGTTTGTGTTTGTCACCGTTTCGGCATCGAACCCGGACCCTGCATATGTAATCTCGAC
The DNA here is from genome assembly GCA_905147225.2 of Euproctis similis. NCBI lineage: Eukaryota > Metazoa > Arthropoda > Insecta > Lepidoptera > Erebidae > Euproctis > Euproctis similis. The sequence goes on from LR990107.1 coordinate 11,550,147, forward strand.
ACTGATGCAATGAATTAATTCAAAGTATTTTTTTGTATTATTATAACATGTATTAAGTGTTAAGGTTTTCTCCATGAGTAATAGGCGTACAGCGGAAATTATTCATAGAAATAAAAAAAAACAAGTAATATGATCCATGTATTAATATTAAACAAATGTTGGTTAATGCTTTTAAACCTTTGATTCTGTAACTAATTAATTTTATATTATTAATGGCGTCATACGCGGCCATAGACAATATTAAATGGAATCGTTATTGCAAAATGTTACATAGACCATTTATACATTTATCTTTTAAATTTTAAAATATGATTACCAATAATAGTAATATATTTAACAAACGAGCTGTAAATGCACTAATTTGCTTTATTAACTTTAACTTGTGATTTTTATTATGATTTTTTTTTCATATATTTTTTTTTACTTAAGCAAATCTGTATCAAATAGTGTAGAAGAAAAAAAAACTTGTAATTAGGTAGCTTTTTTGAAATAGTTTGATGTATTCTACAATCGTGAGGTAACGTTATTATTTATGTTTATGAAACAAATTTTACAGTCGATGTACTTACAGTAAGAGACGATTATAACTTATTACTTTTTTTCTAATGAGGATGAGCTGAATTAACATCGGACAGCGTTCACTTTCAAGACTATCTAGCGTATAATAAATTACATACTTATTAACGAGCGATGTTTTAATTATAAATATGAAGAAATAAATTAGCAAGTACGACAGCGTAACATAATCGTAGGTACAACGTGTACAGAATTCACGCAAACGATAAATTGACAAGTTTTATTGAATTTTTATGCACAGTAATAGTATTAGCTAACAAAATAATAATTAATTTAATAATCACATAAATATGTGCTGTAAATAAATGCCTATAACGAATCCACATACTTCGTAGTTTTTTCAATCCAAAAATCAAACTATAATGTTTATAATTTTAAAAATAGAACACACATAAACTCTATAACTATTTTAAAAAAAAGTTGATTCAGTACACCTGGAACAACAACATTCAGCCAAAGAATTTAAAAAAAATGAACGTAATTGCGCAGTAGGACATAATAATATTTACCAATTCAACCATACACTGATTCTATAATTGTAATAACTATAAACCAAGAATTGGTAAGGTGCACGTGCTAAAAAAATTCCTCAACAATTTGTCGCTACAAGCCTCAGCGCACTCTATTAAAATTAAGTGTTGCGTCAAATACTTAGTTGAACCTCTTTCTGAACCGTAGATTGGCATAAAATTCTTCTGGCATAATACAGTTATCAGTAAGTAAGTACCCTGGGCTCCTATCATTAATAGGCCGCAGTTGTTGGTCACCTTTTGACTTAGGTCTCATCCCATAGAAAGGGGTTTTTGCTCCAATTACTTTAATACCGTCGTGGGAATAGTAATTGGGAGTTGAACATCTTAGTATCTTAGTACTAAGATGATCAATTTTATCCAACTCAATCCAACTTAATCATAGCACTCATATCACTGATCTTTGTTTAGTAATCTACTCGGGAATCTTCATATCAAAGTCATAGCACTTTTGTCGCCGCCTACATCCATAAATATTACTAGCTGAGCCGGCAAACGCTGTCTTGCCGAAAAATAAAATTAAAAAATAGGGGTTGATCGTAGGGGGTTGAAAATTTAGGGTTGCATGTATTTTTGTATCCCATTTTATAAAAAAAATAAGAAACAGAAATATGTCGAAAAATTAAAAAAAAAATTGAGGGGATTTAGGGGGATGAAAAATAGATGTTGTCCTATTCTCAGACCTACCCGACACGCACATAAAATTTCATGAGAATCGGTCAAGCCGTTTCGGAGGAGTTCAATTACGCACATCTAGACTCGAGAATTTTATATATTAGAAAAGGAAGTGAAGGTACTAAATATATACAAAAGTAAAACTAATAAATTAATGTGTAAAATTTTTGCTGTCGTTAATAATCCTGAAGATATTATAAGTAATGTTATTGATAAGCTTAATATAAGTTGGTCAGTTCGTGACTGGTCGCGCTGACTGGCCGCCCTTGACATATCGGCTCATAGAAAGTGCAAAGCATCAAACTCGATATTTTGCTATTCGTGGTTGATATTGTTCGTGAACTGGTAATACTGCCATGTTGCATGATCAGGAGGACGTTGGCCAACCCAATTTTATTTTTGGGGTCAAATTAATGATATAGACGAGATGCGTTTGAAAAATCAAATAATTTCAACAGTGTTTTGTTTAATTATTTAAAATACGAACTGTTAAATGTCAAATGACAAACACATGTATGGTTAATGTGTGTAATTTTTAAGAATACAAGTGTTTCTTGATGACTCATTATTACAACATAGCATTATATATTTTATGATCATGAATTTATGAATAAATTCTGTCACCTTCAGATATTCTCAGAAAACCGCGGGATTTTGACGGACCTCGTGGTGCATTTGTAAAATACCGACTGCAGAATCGAGATTGGCGGGTTCGATCCCCGCCCGATCACAAATATTTATGACAAGTATGAATTTTTGTATGTAAGTATATATTTACGTATATATTTAAGTGTATATGTACCTATTAGTATCCGTTATCTAGTTTCCATAATACATGCATATAGTTGCTTAGCTTGGAACTAGAGGGCGCTGTGCGCATTGTGTCCAAGATATTATTCAGTTGAAGACCTTGATGCATTCACAGCAGAAAAATTAAGGAAAGGATTAATTTTATTATTAATTTAATTAACGTAAAAAATGTAAGCGAACAAATAATAACTCGTTCTCCATAACTAAAAGTGACATTCTTTACATTTTTAGTCACTGCGTATTTGTTCACCGACTAAAGGCAATGATTATTTCAATTTTACAAGTTCTGCATTAAATGAGATCTGGTTTCAAATGGTTATTACGAAGAAATATGAGCGTAATTTGCTGTAAGAAATCATTTATGCCAATGTCACGTCCCACGCTACACCATTTACCTTACTACACTAGGTCATTATCTGGAACGGCAGCATTAATATGACGACCACTACAGAGGCTGTCTATCTGATGACCTCAACCTTGTGACAGTACTTTAAGAAACCAAACGTAAAATATTTAAGTACAAATCAACTCCACAAACACCTTAGTCATGCTTTAAAAAAATTTATATTTACGAATTGGATACCACCAGTCTTGGTGGCCCAGTAGTCAAGCTTCTGATCCAGAGGTCCGGGTTCGATTCCTGATACTGGATCACACCAATGACTTTACGAAATTGTTTTTCGGAAGTTATGTGTGATAAATATCGATGACTGAAAACTTTGTGCCCGGTATGGCAATAGGTTCGCCACCTATTCCATTTGGGACGTAAACATAACGGCGAGACGAGGCTTAACAGCCGCTGCCTACACCTTCGGGTAACAAAAGGCGTGAAGTTATGTTATGTTATGTGGATACCACCATTCAAGAAAATTCTGGAGAAATTGTTGAAATAATTTTAAAAATCCAATATTCAGTTATCAACCCAAGAGGAAGAAGATAGTACATACCTAGGTTGGTAATAATTACTAACCATTCGAATTTTGAAATTAGTTTTTTTGTTTCTTTTTTTTTAGTTGCACAGTTTAAAAGACAATTGGCACAATTTATACTCAATTCGAAGTCATTACGTCAGAACAATAGCTTAGTAAATAAATGCTTAATAAATTAATAGCATTTTTTCAACTTTATAATAATATGTAGTTTTAACAAGCAATAAACGAACACACGCGCGAATACTGAACCGCCAGTCAAATATATAAGCGCTGCTTAAGCGTTTAAGTAGCTGTCACATTAGATAGAATACGACAGAATTTGAGCAGTAAGTAGCACTTTATTGATTGTCAGATTTGAGTGGCGGTTCAGTATTCGGGCGAAAGACTCTTAAAACAATGATAATAACATTATTCCTATATAGATAATATATATATAAATACATCTAATATAATTATTGCTTTTTTAATATTTTGTTCTTACATAACGCAGCCATGAAGCTAAAACTATTTATTTGCAAGTGAAAGTCAATGACAATAGCCCGTTACTAGTTAATCAATACACATATGAAATTTACAATCTAGCGTTTATTTATCACTATATTTTTCTAAATTGGGAATACTGTATATAGATCCGATAGTAGATCATAAAGGTCTATAATTATTTACACTTTAAAAAACGTCTTTGCCGTTGTATATATGGTTAAATCTTTTTAACTTCTGTGGTTAAGGAGGAAGGCTTTTGTAATAAATATATATGTATGAAGAAAGAATGGATGATGCAAGATTGACTAAGCATATATACAATGCTAAAGCGGATACATGTAGGAGTCGAGGACGGCCAAGATACACATTCCATGACCAAATAGAACGTGTTCTGGAGGAAGGTGATATTAGGAGCCTCAAAAATCGACGCGCGTGCATGAAAAGAGTTATAAAAGTCAACGAAGCGAGTGAAGTGTGTAAGAATCTTGCCTTATGGCGTTCTGTTCTCTCTGCCTACCGCGCAAGGGATTTGGCGTGAACTTATATGTATGTATGTATGCGAGACTATCAAAAAGCGCCTTAAAATATTAGAATCTAGCGTTGAAGCTGAAGTATCATTCCCAGCATATTAGTGAACTTAGAACCTCATTTTATTTTGTTTGTTTTCATTTTATTTTCATTTATTCTTGCCAATAGATCGTGTGCAGAGATCGTCTAAACATCTAAAGCGTAATAATATTGTTTTCCATTTAGTTAGAAGCGGGAGGCGAAAGTGGTCGGATGTGAAATGTGCGGCCGTTAATGACGTCACCATACGTATAGATAAAATGTTACGTACAGTTACGGCGACATGATCTGCCAACGACTAATCACGCATTCAAACAATGATATAATTTATCTAATAACTAAATTATTAGTAATTACTTACATAACATAACATAACTTCACGCCTTTTGTTACCCGAAGGTGTAGGCAGCGGCTGTTAAGCCTCGTCTCGCCGTTATGTTTACGTCCCAAATGGAATAGGTGGCGAACCTATTGCCATACCGGGCACAAAGTTTTTAGTCATCGATGTTTATCACACATAACTGCCGAAAATAATTTCGAAAACTCATTGGTGTGAGCCAGTGTCTGGAATCGGACCCGGACCTCTGGATCAGAAGCCGTGTGTTCGACCACTGCGCCACCGAGACTACTAGCTAATTACTTAATTACTTAATTATTATTTAAGTAATAGGAAATATATATTAACATGGATTTATCAGATGTAGGGTATTAGACTGATGGCTAACGAAACAGAATGGGATGGTGAGTGGTGACTGGAAAATCGATCCGGCGTCTATAGATACAATTGTAACTGCCCATTGCTGCCGATGTTAAGCGCGTGAATATTTATTTTCTCTCTAACATTTGATCATGATTTTTGTCGACATAGAGACTATTCTCTTTGATATTTTATTAGGAAATGGCCAATTTATAAATAATAATATATAAATAATAATCACAAATAATAATATTTACCGCATTGATTGTTTAATTTATTAAATCTAGTTATTTTATAATGATTATTGGTACGCAGTATCGCGATATTTTTCATGTTGATATTTTATAAAATCTTTTTTATCGACATTTTTTAGTTTACGTAATAAATTTATATTCAACTATACAGCTTTCTAAGCTGTCCTTTTTGATAATAAATAACATACATTTTAATCAAACTTTATACTCGAATGATTTAACATACTAATAATGTTTTTTTTTACATCTAGACAGATGTTCCAATACAGAAAGGTACATAGAACATACGAATAATAGTTTGTCGACGCGTGTATTGTATGTACGACTATGGTAAGATTACGTAAGTGATGATACAGTGGTGTCGCGTAGACAGATGGCTCCACTTATACAGTAGAGACAGAACTCGTCGTCATCTGTGGGGAGTCAGGCGGCCTTACCCACAAATAGGTACCTATAAGATGGGCTTTTAAACAAGATTCACATACTAAAAGCGAAAGTGAAGGTCGACAAGTCGCCGGCGAGCGTATTTTAATTTCTCACTTTGCTATCTCGGCTGATGTTTAATTTATACGCATCATTCACGATAACTGCCAAATTCGGGTGTCAACATTCCATTGCGACTTTGTCTATTTGCCTAAATATATTTAGTTATATAATATTATTGACACAACAAATTACTAGTACTTTCCAAAAAGGTCTAAATTTTAGTAAATATTCTGTCCACTGAGAGTTACAGAGAGTTTTTTTTATTTTTTTTTTATTTACAACTTATTTCATTGTTGAAAAAGGGTAAAAAAATATCATTTTTGTTAGCTTTCTAACGAACAAGTCTATACTCGCGCAACTGATTTAATATGGAAGGAACATTGAAATGCGCATTTCGTGACATTTACTTGTGAAAATAGATTTGTGCCAAATATAATATGATAATTTAAATTAAGGTCACGAGCTAAGTAACTAACGTTCGCAAGAGTATTTAAATTAAACTCGAAACTTGATCATGATGACGCGGAAGTAGCCATTTATTAGCAATTGGATTTTATAGCTTGCGTTATTTTTATATATTCCTCATTCGTTAATTTTCGTACAACTTATTCTAATTTGGTTTCATCATACTGATCTAAATAAGATCAATCTTGAAACAAATAAATTAACTAATCTAGACAATACATAATACAAGAGTGTATAGTTTGATGATAGACAAATTATTATATGTTGCCCAACAGATCGGACAATAGGTGCATGCTCTTAACTCTAAACAATAGACCGATTACAATATTGTACAATGAAATTTATTTAACATATATATTATATCTACCCTTTAAATATTACGAAAGTTATATTTATTATGACGCGCCAAGACTCTTGTGAGGTAGGCAGAGAGAACAGAATAATGCATCTTCGACTTTGATAACTTTTTGTCATATATGCTCGTCAGTTTTTAAGGCTCCTGACATCATCTTCCTCAAGGACCCATTCAATTTGGTCATGGAAAGTGTATCGTGTAGGTGGATAGTGATTGATTTAGGTATAGAGCTGCATCCTCACATTATGTTGCCTATTGCCTTCGACACGATAAGAAGAAGATCTATTATCTCTTTACTTCTTCTTTCGTCCAATGGATCCCCTCGTGGACTAACAAGAGTTTAGCTTAAAATTGTTTCTCGCTATATGATATTGAGATGACCGAATAGCTTAACTTGAATACAAGCAATTGAAAGATCGCTTCGCAAATGTTGAAAAAAATTAATACAAAAACATGAGAACAATATTCAGCAAAATACTACTTCAACAATAGTATTCATTATCAAAACGAAACCACTTTGCAATGTCAGACATAAAAACATATATAATTTCAATAATGGTCTATTATTAGACTGTACTTGGTACAAGTAATTAATTATATTATTCACTTACGCAAACATTCATCATTCTTTTCGAAAATACATGTAGAAATAAAATCTTATCTCATCTTATCTCGAATCTCGTTGTCTTAAATTTAAATTAGTTCTCGCATAACATCTAGATGGCGCTTAAAATTATTAAAACAATAGTACGTATGACAATACCGAGTTTAAATTGTCAATATAGACCCACGGGTCACGGTCTCTGCTCTAATGAAACAATGATATACTTATCTGCACATTACAATTAGTATAACCTTAACTAATAAAAATGATGATTAAAAACAATGTATGTATAATGTTCACCACCGTAAGTGTTACCGGGTCTAGGTCAAGTGTGGCCATTATACAGGATTTAGTGTGTTTATTAATTAATAAATTATAATTAATAATAACACGGCAGTCCAGTGGTTATGGTTCTGAAGCGGGTCTTCTGATTCAGAAGTCGTGATTTCAACCAATGAGTTTCTCGAAATTCTTTCCGGAAATTATGTGTGATAAATATCGATGACTGACAACACCGTGCCAGGTGTAATGGCAATAAGTTTATCACCTATTTCATTTGGGATGTAATGTAATGATGCCTACAGCTGAGGGTAAAAAAAGGGTGAAATTACGTAACAATAATTTGATTTAATAAAATGTTATACATAAATAGACAGGAGTATTAGTGGTACGTCTCTCTCAAAAAGGTTTTTGAACTAAAAAGTTTTTAATAATTTGTTTGTGGCACGTGATATCGTTCTAAAGCATAGTGCTGTCCATAATTTAATTCGGGGTAGTTAAATTTAACTGAATTATTTGACCTGTGTCGCCATATTATTTAATACGGTCATAGACTAATCGAACCTGGGACAGTTTGAATGAGTCCTGTCACAAACCCATGAATTTGCGTGAATTCTAAATTTGTGATTGATAAATATTGAGGAATAATACAATTCTTGTACTCGATGGATATATTGGTTTTTCCACCTACTATATTATTGAACTAACATATGGAAGCTAGAGCTGGGTATGGCAGAGTGTGCATGAAAGTAGGATAAACGCGGTCGACGTGAAGGCATTGCGCAAAATCTGCGGAGTGACCCTCGCTGACCGCGTGGAAAACAAGGTTATAAGGAAGGAAGTCAGATTGAAAGAGAGTGTTGGTGTAAAAGTAAGAAAGGGCATGCTCCGATGGTTCGGACATGTAGAAAGGATGGATGATGCAAGATTGACTAAGCAGATATACAATGCAAAAGCGGATGGATGTAGGAGTCGAGGACGGCCTAGACGCACATTCCATGACCAAATAGAACGCGTTCTGGAGGAAGGTGATGTTAGGAGCCTCAAAAATCGACGCGCGTGCATGAAAAGAGTTATGAAAGTCAACGAAGCGAGTGAGGTGTGCAAGAATCTTGCCTTATGGCGCTCCGTTCTCTCTGCCCACCCCGCAAGGGATTTAGCGTGAAGTTATGTGTGTGTATATTAGTGAAATGAAAATCAATCGGTGTCGATACATAATTACCGTTTTCTGGTGTGTGGCTTCAGGCCTCACCACGGGACTGAATTATTCAGTAGGCAATTAATATAATCACCGCTGTCTACACCAAGTTATAATAAACGCGATAAAATTAAAACATGCGTATTCCGCATCGCATGCATTTTCCATTTTTATTATCATTTATCTATTTTTTTTTTATTAATCAAAATAAAATAACTTTACAGTTAATGCAACAAGCTTGTCTACTGTGTCAGACAGTAACAATACGTTTGTTGTAAAAATTATAACTTGATATTTTTTAATTTATACCCAAGATATAATGATATAAATTGTAAATATTGTAGTTGCTAGAGTAATTACTTATTATTGAATAAGAAAAGCTACCGCTTACACTAAGATTCATTAAATTTATACAAGGAGGATGAATTCATTAGACGCTTGTACCATAGAGCCAGACAGAGAGAGATGGAGTGATTGTTTTTTTTTTCTTGTCACCATAGAATACACCATTTGCCATATTCCGAGTGATTGTAACATGTATTTTTTTTTCTCAATCACAACATACCGAATGTTTATTACCGATTAAAATGTAACAGACATAACTTCGGCACGACTTTTAAACACGTCCGTGACGTATAAACACTTTCTTTTCTACACACATATATATTATATACATATACATACAGACGTATCGAAAATCTGTTAGCAAAAGGTGAAATTTCCATTCTAATTTGTATTCAATATATATGTATATAAGTGAACGAATTCTGCATTGGTACGATGTTATTGTCTAGATCTAACATAAAGAAAGCAATATTACACACCACTGGGTGCACTAATTTAATATATGTACATTTAGAGTGTCATGAGACATTTCTTCTATTTAATATTTTATTTAATACAATCAAAATATAATAAAAATATAATCTTATCGTCTACCGAGATAATAACTCCAGACTATCGTATCTGGAAGACGAGCATCGCCACTTCTAAATCAAGAAACAGCAGGATTTCATTCGGACTAACAACAATGACTTCTAGCAATTAATTGCAGAAGTTATGTGGCAATTGGTTCCACAATCTTTACCATTTGAGACGTGAAAATTCGTTGAGTCAATGCTTAACATTTTCGGATAGAAAAAGGCGTGTGGTTTTATTGAACTATCAATGATTAATACAACTAAGAGTCCCCTAAGATAGAAGTGAATATCTGATTAACAAGGATACCAAATATGAAGGGTATTTTCTTAAAATAACTCGATAATTCGGGCTGTTAACAGGAGCAGCATATCGGGAATAAAATATTGCTTCTAAATTCATTCGTCTGTTTAATAATATATATATATATATATATATATATATATATATATATATATATATATATTTACATAATATAGAAATCGAACAGCCATTGTGATTTCGCTATTTTATATTCTACATGAATCGTATTTATTTGTCAGTAAAACACAGCCCAAGTGTTTTTATATAACCTTGACAAAACGTGTCTTTATTGGCTATAGGAATAGATAATCTGTGAAAGCATGACAGACACACAACATTCTCTTTATACCTTATAATATTAGAATTATGTCAACTGATTAAGAAATGATATCATTTATATTTAATAGGCAACAATTTTCAGCAATCGTTTTTTTTTATTTTATTTAGCTATTACGGCACAATTATTAAAATAATTTGCTTAATGTTAGTCATATTTGAAACAAGCTCTGTTGTTTATTGTACAATTAAATGTCACTATTATATAAATCATTAAATACACGTTAGATATATGTATGTATATATCTATATACATATTTTTGTTGCGCAAAGTTATAATGACTATTGCCTGTGTACACTGTTCTAGTGTGGTAATGCTTAGCTAGGAATTTTAATGTCTGTAATGTATGCGTGTAAAATTTTGAAAAGTTCATGTTTAGAAATATATATTTATATATGTGTGTGTGTCGTATGTCAGGCGGGTAGTTCGTTTTCGATTACAAAAAAAAACGATAAATCTTTAATTAATTCATTTGTAACATAGAACGCTTGAATTCGCAATTGAGTCGGGCGTTGCGTTGCATACGTATTGAAAAATTTATCATTTTAATGTGTGTCTATGACAAAGCTAGAAATTATTATTTATTTTTGTTACAAGATTTACTGTATGTTTATGAAATTTTGGTGAGAAAGTAAGTTAAATTGTGTATAAATTTATTGCAGGATATTAATAGCTTGACATGTTCAAATATGAACGTGGTTAGTTATATATATAGTGAACCAAACAAGTTTCTTTTATGAACTGCATTCCATTCACAAATTTATATTTATGTATATGTAGGACGTTTTTAATAAGTTATTGCGAGAAGTACGTTGAAGTTTTCGTCATGTCCATATTTGATTAAAACCTGTTGAGCCTTCCTTAAAAAAATTGTATTGTAGGCTTTTCTGAGGTTTATAAAAAAATAAAACAAAAGTTGACTAACATGATGAGACAAATTTAATTTTGTGTGGATCTTATACAGGAAAATAATATAAGGGTTGACCTCAAGTTCAACCAGTATATAATTTTCTATAAATTTGTTGAGCTTGTAATGTTTCAAAATACTTATTCAATTTCGATGAAAGATATTATACCTATTAAAGATTCCCTAGTTTTTACGTGACGCAACACAAAAATTAGGCAAAAAAAATAATAATAAATAAATGAATGTCGCCAATGTTCATGTTACAATACTGTAGCATATCCATGTTACAATACTGTCATAAATTTACATCATTATGGAAAAAAGTTTCTGTTCGTCTCTTTGGTACGGTTTAACGAAACGTTTAGTATTTAAAATGAATTAAACAAATGAAAGATCCTCTGAAACATAGTTAAAAGAATAATAGATTAGCAATAGTCACCCAAACCACGAGACCAATAATGGGTTGTTGATGTGTGAGTGGCTTATCAATGTGTGCGTAAAAAGTGCTTCAAAGTGTCAACTTTTACATAGTTCATGTTCATGTGTTGAAATGTAAATATCCTGAAAAATCTAATATACGCGGTTGCGCTGTCAGTGATGAATATTAGTACGTTTTTGCTGACATGTGCCATATATTATAGTCTCTGCTAAATCTATGCTCTGAAACGACTGAATTCATGTAACATTAAAAAAAACTCAAACACAGACTTTTAGATTTGGTTTCGAGTCCTTTAGGCACTACAAGTGCCCGTCGCTTACGGGGCACGCCCTAGCAGCCCGTCCGGCTGAGTTTGCTTCGGTCAAGATTGCGTCCCACTGGGACGGCAGGGGTCGCGACGTGCACGCTCTTGACATGACCCCCAAGACACAGATAGTATTATAAAATAATATACATAAAACCTTTTTTGTATTGAACACAATGATAAACAACAGCATCAAAGACAATCTTCAATGAGGTTTACTGTTTTCTTCTTGTTGTCAAATAACGTATTGTTAAAAAAATATCACTCAATATTCGCGCAAACTAATATCTTAGACACAATACACACAGCGCCTTCTAGTTCCAAGCTAAGCCACTTAATGCTTGTATAATGGAAACTAGATAACAGATATTAATACATATTTTTTTGGGATAGGAAGGCAAACGAGCAGGCGTGGTAGGTAAGCAACCAATGCCGCCCATGGACACCAGAAACACATATAGTGTTACTGTATCGTCGCCGACCTTTAAGGGATAGGGAAGGATGGGGAAAGGGAGTTGGCCTCCGGGTACCTCTCTCACCGAACAAAACGCAGCATAAGCCACTTTACGTCGATCTTCTGAGAGGTCGTGGTGATTCACCGTCGAGCCGGCCCATTCCTGCAGCGAACTGCTTGACTCCACTGTTAAAACATATATACTTTGCTTTTGTAAGTACATACTTATAACACATAGAAAAACACTCAGACGACATACAAACATTCATGCTTGTCATAAATATTTGTACTCGGGTGGGACTCGAACACGTCAACTTCGATTCTGCAGTCGGTGCCGACCAACGAGGCCCGTCAATATTTAACCTTTATACGTCTCGTTAAACTTTTTTATGAATTCCGTGGCATTTGAAAACGCGTTATTTTATTTTACCCTGTACATGATATTAAAAATAAATTAATATTAATTTATAGATTAATCAATATAAATGTGAAGAACGTCTGATTGAATAAAATATAAAAAAAAAAACAAATTCAAATTGTTTTGTCAAAAACAAGGTCTTTTATTCTGTGCACGTATTTTATGAGTATACTAAAAAAAAAAAACCATTTTGTAATGTGGTGTGACGGTCACCAGATCGAATGTAGCATAATATTCACGTCTACCTACTGCATATTCCCAGAACTTATTATTTGTTTGTTCAAGGATAATTATAAAATGTACGTTCGCTTAATTTAAATTTATAAATTGTATCATTGACAGGTTATTTCGAACAAGAAAATCTGTGTTAGATAAAATTTAAATAATACAACTTTTAACCTATTAGATAATAGAGAAATGAAAATTTTTGAGATTAACCTTTTTTGTTGAGTCGACAATGTAACGTGGTATCATAGTTACAAATATTTGAACTTTTAATTATTTTTGTTTCCTAAATTTATACAAGTAAAGAAAATTTTCGTTAGTTAAATGCGTTTTTAATATTCTATGATATTGGCTTAGTTTAACGACATGGTTTATTTCACGATTTATAGAAAATTACTCTTAGTAGTCTCGGTGGCGCAGTGGGCAAGCGCACGGCCTATGATCCATAGGTCCGGGGTTCGATTCCAGACACTGGCTCACACCAATGACTTTTCGAAATTGTTTTCGGAAGTTATGTGTGATAAATACCGATGACTGACAAACTTTGTGCCCGGTATGGCAATAGGTTCGCCACCTATTCCATTTGGGACGTAAACATAACGGCGAGACGAGGCTTAACAGCCGCTGCCTACACCTTCGGGTAACAAAAGGCGTGAAGTTATATTATGTTATGTGTTTACTCTTAGAGAATTATATCTAGTTAACATAACATAACTTCACGCCTTTTGTTACCCGAAGGTGTAGGCAGCGGCTGTTAATCCTCGTCTCGCCGTTATGTTTACGTCCCAAATGGAATAGGTGGCGAACCTATTGCCATACCGAGCACAAAGTTTTTCAGTCATCGATATTTATCACACATAACTTCCGAAAACAATTTCGAAAAGTCATTGGTGTGAGCCAGTGTCTGGAATCGAACCCGGACCTCTGGATCAGAAGCCGTGTGCTCGAGACCACTGCGCCACCGAGACTTATATATTTATCTAATTGTTACATTATATTATATTAATTGTATATATTGTAAATAATGTAATTTATTTATTTGTTCTTATTATTGTAAATAAATTTTATGCATTGTTACATATTTTAAGATAGTTCGTGCAGATTCGACTAATGTCTTGAAACAATAATACATAATTTTAAGAGGAATAAAATAAAAGCAATATATATATATACATATATATATATATATATATATATATATATGATTGTTAACGTTATTATTATTATAAATTGAATATCCTTTTGGTGATTACAAAAGATAGTCCGCCTTAACAAATCATTGTACTGTCTGATTTTAATGAAAATTCCTTTATTTTAAATATTTTAAACATATTATTTTTACAAAAATATGCTTGGGTACATACCTATGTTTATATAAACTAATTAAGTTTTATTTAGAAAGGTATCGTGATAACTCAATGCGAATGTAAAGGTCAATACATTTCATTGTCATTTAATAAATAATTTAAAAAAAGAAAAATAAACGAATATTAGATTATTGATTAATATTTAAATGAAATATTAACACCTAACGCGCCCACTATGCTAGCTAGAGCGCACGGTGCGGTGTCGCAATTGTAGAGAGCTGACAAAAAAAAATGCTGCCCAATCACATCTCATAAGTCTTGCGTTTTGCTGTGTACATAATATTACCGACTGTTGCGAAAGATGTATCATCAGTTAACATGGTTTATGTCACAGCTAATATCTGTTTTGCACACAATATTATATTTGAAATTTTAACGGCAGATCTATTATGTTATATTGCATTAAAGATAAATAACGTATCGTTGGTCTATTCGAGGAGCGCCCGCTTCTAAAACCTGTCGTAAGATCGATTCCGATAACTTCTTGAAATACTTTTTGATAATTATGTGTGATAAATATCGATATCTGACACTATTGTTGTCGGTGGCAATAGGATTTGCCACTTACTTCATTTGGGACGTGAAAATTCAGCGAATCGAGGAATTAACTCGCGGCTAGTAAAGCCGCTGTATTGGATTTGAATAATGCGTATAGCTATAAAAAAAACGATCAACTGTCTTTTTAGGTTTTAATTTATATTGACAATTACTTTCTATAATCGTTTTGGTTTGTTAATATTTTGATGTAATATCATTAGACTCCTTAAATAAATGTGGCAAAAAGTAATTGACGTAGTAACATGTCACATATCGACTTGATAGCTACAGAAATTAGGCCAGACTTCACTGGAAGAGTTTAAATTTAAATATTATTACATAGCGGTGAGATAATTCTGCAGTCATGGATATAATTGATGAGATATGACTTTAATTCTAGTCGACGACAACTATGTAAATTACTAGAGAAAACCATGAAAGCTCGAGAAAGCTTTGCAATAATTTATTGTGTAACTTAAGACCGTGAACGTTACGTATAAGTATTGAGTAATTAATTAGTAAATTTGTCAAATACAATCCCGCTATAATAATAATAATATGGCGGTAATATTCTGAAGCACCTTCGTCGTCGTATAAGCAATGAAAATAGTGAAGTCACAAAGCTTTCGGTGTCGATATGCGCACTAACTCGTGCATATTTTAAAACCAATGTTTCGCAGCCTTAATTGAGAAATACGCGCCCTCATTCGTGATGTCAGTTTGTTGTAGTTGAGCAATAAAAACCTGATTTCCACACAAGAAATCAAATTGTTGTCGTATAAATCAACAATGTCCTTGCAATGGCAAGGACATACTTAATCACCATACAGATAAATCTACAATTGAGCAAATAACAGTTTTACCGGTACCAAATTTTTGCGTAGAACATATTAATTTGGAAACACACAAAAACTATTACGCTAGAAAGTGTGGAAATATATATACGCTAAAATAATAATACAAAAGTAATAGTCACACGTAAAAAATAATAGGTATTAACTAATAAAATATTAGTGGTACAGTATGCGGTATATTAATTTCACTTATATAAGAAGACTTACAGTGCGATTGTCGGTATCATGTTGCGGCGTGTTGCACGAGTGTTGCGGCGTGTTGCACGAGTGTTGCGCGTGTGTTGCGCGAGTGTTGCGTGCGTGTTGCGTGTGTGCGCCGCGTGCCTGCCCGGCTCGCTCGGGCTGCTGGCTGCAACAGATACCTCACGTCAGCACACGCGCCTTTCCCAACCGAGACACAGTTGCGACAGTGAATCTCAACGAGGAAGCTGCATCTTATTATATGCAACTCTAATGTCATAGACCGTTTAAATGCCAATAGCGGTGACCTTTTGGTTCGTAGTCGTAGTTGCGCAATTGAGAAACGCCGGTGTTCATGTGAGAAAGGCGAGTGTGTACGGACACCCCTCCACACGGTGGTATGGTAGGGAGCGATGTTGGAACGCACCGGGCGG
This sequence comes from Euproctis similis, assembly GCA_905147225.2. Classification (NCBI taxonomy): domain Eukaryota; kingdom Metazoa; phylum Arthropoda; class Insecta; order Lepidoptera; family Erebidae; genus Euproctis; species Euproctis similis. The sequence goes on from LR990107.1 coordinate 11,566,735, forward strand.
GAGATGGCGAATGAGACCGGTGGCGACGCGCTGCCGTACGGCGACTAACCTCGCCGCGGCGCAGGCACCTCTTACTTATAGCCGCTCGCCCACCACCGGTGCCTGTATAACGCCAGTGCCACCACACCAACAGACCCTCGTGTCAGACACCACTGCAATGTCCAAAAACAAACCCCCAGCCCTAACTGCTGAAACAACACTGCCCTGTCTGCCTCTATCTTCATGTCACACATATATCAATCTTCTACTGAAGAGCCTTCATCTTTATGCTTAATTTATGTATTTATTGATATTGCAATTATCATCAAACACTAAGTGATGATAAAGGTCAGGCTCTATAAAAAAATATGGAAAAGACGCTATAGAAAAGACATCAACGCGCGGTAGAAAATTAAAAATTTATCGATTAAACTTTATTTGATACACTTACGATGGATTATTGATAAACAAAGGATACAATTAAATATATTATACTCGATTATAATTATATGTTAATCATACAATTATAATCGAACAGAGTATATTTTAATGTATCCTCTAGTGAGAGCTTATTACAGGAAACTTGAAGTAATCGTTACAAATAGTTCTAATTTAGCTTAAAATCTCATCCAAACAACACCTTTTTTTACGCGAGGAATTGATTTATGCACACTCCCCGCCTGGAGACGGCAGGAGGTAGTGTGGGACTCCCAAAACAGTAAACTGCAATTCGATCCTAGGGCTACCCACTAAATCCTCGTGGCGGCCTTCCTCCGGCGTTGGGGTGGTCCAGGATTCGGATAACCCTCTGGTACACCCCGCCGTCGCCCGTCCTCTGTCACGAGGGGTTGTAACAACACCTAGTATTGCATTTGAAATTAAGACAAAATGAGAAATGTGAAAATCTATGTTTATGTTATTCTCTTCCTCTTACATGCTTATATCTCTGAAACTACACAACGGATTTTGATGCGGTTTTTTTATAGATAGAGGGTGTCAACAGAGTAGTTTTTATCCATTATTCATGTATGATATCAAAAAGAAAAAGTGTTAAATCTAAAATGTACTTATTTATTACTTTTGATGCGAAACAAAGTTCACCGGGTCAGCTAGTTTTATATAAACTCATATCTTATGCGTTGTGCACAGAAGCTTTAGGCTCGAGAATAACATTATATATATATAAATTATGTGGATATTTATTAATATTTTTTTAATCGGAACCTTACACTCGAAATCGTTGTCTATGACCAAAGTTCAGAATTCGGATGTATGTATATTTGTTTATGTAAATCTTCGTATATACGGATTCATATAGACTTTCCGAGTTATTTTTATTTATTTAAAAATAGTTCATGCTAAAATTCCATATAGATTAAATTTGAAAACAGTTGTTTTAATTATAATCTCTTCAAACAAAAGTCTGGTTAGTGACATATGGATAAATTGTGAAGAAGAGGCCGTGTCTATGTTTATTGTCATAGATAATAGTAGTTAGATAATCCTAAACTACCAAAATAAAAAGATGTCATTGTGTGGTTACGTAATATCCCGGAAGCGCAACACCTCTCAAATGCTACGTATTTTAAATACCTTAAATGTGATAACCCAAAAATCTAAATGTCTCTGTTTGTACATTCCTAATAACAATTCTTTTTTAACTTCACGCCCTTAATGCGCTTAGATATAGGTAGAGAAAAATTATGATTTGACACGCCTATCTTCTGTCACGTCAATATTTATTACACAATCGAATCCTAGAAAGTTTTGCTAAAATCGAGATTCGAAGCTGAGTTTTTAGATTAGATATATATCTAAACACACAAGGGGAGCTCAAATAACGTTATCTCCTTAAAAATTCAGAAGCAGTTTCAGGCAGCCGATTGAAGTTTTTTAACAGGTTTTCATCACTTGGCTGTGGGTTGCTGATGCCCGCAGTACCAGGTACCGCATATCTCTACCGCAAACCTCTGCGCCAATTTGAAGGACGATTCTATATTTTTCTATATAAATTCACGCCATTATCCTCCCGACGGTGTAGGCAGCAGCTGCTAAACCTTTGACTAACCAAATTTTCTAACGTCCCAAACGGTGTCGGAGGAACCTATTGCATTCACCGGGCGCAATATTGTTTTTATTGTTGTTATCGATATTTATCACATATAAGCCCAAAAAAATTCTGAGAAAGGTGTTTAAACTCCGGAATGTATTCCAGGACTTCTTGAATCAGAAGCGGAGTGCTCTATCACTGGGTCAGCGAGAGTATTTTATCTGTCAAAATACCTATAATCGATCGTGACATTAATATCACGTAATAGAAAGACTTTATTTAATGTTTGTCAGTTTGTTTGTCAGTGTAAAATTAAGAAAGAACATGCTCCAATGGTTCGGACATGTAGAAAAGATGGATGATGCAAGATTGACTAAGCAGATATACAATGCAAAAGCGGATGGATGTAGGAGTCCAGGACGGCCTAGACACAGATTCCATGACCAAATAGAACGTGTTCTGGAGGAATGTGATGTTAAGAGCCTCACAAATCGACGCGCGTGCATGAAAAGAGTTATGAAAGTCAATGAAGCGAGTGAGGTGTGTAAGAATCGTGCCTTATGGCGCTCCGTTCTCTCTGCCTACCCCACAAGGGATTTGGCGTGAAGTTATGAAGTTATGTGAAGTCTCGGTTGCGCAGTGGTCGAGCATACGGCTTCTGATCCAGAGGTCCGGGTTCGATTCCAGACACTAGCTCACACCAATGACTTTTCGAAATTGTTTTCGGAAGTTATGTGTGATAAATATCGATAACTGAAAACTTTGTGCCCGCTATGGCAATAGGTTCGCCACCTATTCCATTTGGGACGTAAACATAACGGCGAGACAAAAGCGGCGTAACAAAAGGCGTGAATTTATGTTATGTTATGTATGTATTGACAGTTCTTACGTGTACAATATTTAACGTTCGTCATTTCATGAATAGACAATAGACATTATTAATTAATTAACTATGACTTATTACAATTACAAAAGTTACAAAACCGGTACTTATATTAGTGGGTGTCTAATTGTCAATATATTTACGATGATCACAATTATTTTTTCATATCTAATTACATTAAATTGGGCAATGTACTTATTTATTTTTAATGTACTAGTTTTCATGACATTAAAACAACCTTTAGGATTATATCGCGTTTATTCATTACTAATTTTATCCATTTCCCGACGTTACGAACTCTTTACAGAGATCATTTTCACGAGTGATGAACAAAAAGATGGTATTTGTTCAAAAGCTATTTTCATTGATACAGAGAGCACCCACTTTTTGGAAATAAAAATCAAAAAGTTGATGTTAAAAAATATGATTTTTACTATTGGTAACCCATTTCAGACCATGAAACAAAAAATAATTCTTTATTTACAAGATATATGTATTTACTAAAGAAAAAGTTTGGTTTGTACAGATCCTTTGTTGTATGATTTAATAGGTAACAGTTCTTATTTTTAATTATTAGCTAATTATCTTATTTCTTTTAAGTATTTAATAATAAATATTAAATATATAGTATACTCTGATAATAGTTATACTCTGATCTCAACTAGATCAGAGTATAACTATTATTAAATATTTATTGATTTTAAATTTAAAGGTAAGTATTTGTTAAAAAATCTACAACTGGGTCACAAACGCGGCCAGTCCTGAGAAAGACCCAGCAAGAAAACTCAGCAGCTGTTCTTCGAAACTGATTATTATTTCATTTTGGACGGGCTATTGATATTTGTGAAATTGAGAAAAGAAACTTGGTTACCAATTTTTATTGTATGCTGTACTGTTCAAAATTCTACATTATTTTGGTTTCTGATGTGGGTCTGACCTGCAAACTATACTAATGATATCCCGCTGTCTTGAGTTTGATGAGACTTATATATTATACTTTTTATTTCCAAAAAGTGGGTGCTCTCTATATCAATGAAAAAAATATGCTTTTGAAAAAATATCATCTTTTCGTTCATCACTCGTGAAAATGTTCTCTGTAAAGAGTTCGAAACGTCGGGAAATGGATAAAATTAGTAATGAATAAACGCGATATAATCCTAAAAGTTGTTTTAATGTCATGAACGTGATTCGCGAAAGTCTTAGAGATAAATATGTACTAGTTTTCGTTCATTTAAAATATAATTTTCCTCTCTATAAGGTCTGTCTGTCTATATGTCAGATAAAGTTCAGGACACAAAAACCATTATCTAATACATAAAATTCTCGTGTCACAGTTGTCGTTCCCATACTCCTCCGAAACGGCTTGACCGATTCCCATGAAATTTTGTGTGCATATCAGGTAAGTCTGAGAATAGGACAACATCTATTTTTCATCCCCCTAAAGTACAAGGGTAGCCCACCGCTCAATATTTTTTTTTTATTTTTCGATATATTTCTGTTTCTTATTTTTTTTTTAAACGGAATACAAAAATATATACCACCCTAAATTTTCAACCCTCTATGATCAACCCCTATTTTAAAATTTTATTTTTCGGGAAGGCAACGTTTGCCGGGTCAGCTAGTTGTATATAATAATTAACTTTGTGTAAATAGGAGTGTGCTACGAAATATAAAACTCATTAGAATCTTAAATAAATTATGTCGATAGCTCTTACGGATTAAATAAGCTAAACAACGTAAAAGCAACTATAGATTTGTCGGAGATGAAACAGTAACCCGAAATTAGTTGGTCAAGTTATTGTCGTTATGAAGTTATATTAAGTATGTCAAACTATTTTTTTTTTTTTGCAAATAGTATTTATACAAAACAAAATTTATTACAATATCACAATGAAATTTTAATAAAGCTGTAATTTAATTATTATTAATTGAAAGAATTAAAAGAAGGCTAGTGTGTACATATGGTACACTAGCCCGCCACACAATTACTAAATAATAATATAATTATGCTAAAAAAGTAATTAAATGGTTATCTAACTACTTTTAATTAGTTTTTGGTAGAGAAATGTTTAGTTTTTTTCTTTTAATAAAAGTCAAAGAGTGAAATAAATTTGAGTATCATATCCAGGATAGGTAGGCCAAGATGGAGTTGCCACGATCAAGTCTGCTTCAGAAAGGAAAATACTTCACTCGATGTGAATGAACATAATACCTTTTTCTACCCGACAGTGTAGGCAGCGGCTGTTAAGCCTCGACTCGCCGTAATGTTTACTATTGTAATGTGGCGAACCTATTGCCATACCAGACGGAAAGTCGTCGATATTTATCACACATAACTTTCGAAATTAATTTCGATAAGTCATCGGTGTAAGCCAGGATTCGAAACCGCAAGCTCTGGATTCAGAAACCAGAAAAAAACGCGTGAAGTTATGTTTAAAATACTAGCTGATAAAAATCTAATTCTATAAATTAGTAAAATGTTCGATGGGTAAAGGTTAAATTATTCTAATATTAGTCAGATATCCACTTAAATTCCAATCAACAGGAAATTAGTATTATTTTAGGAAAACCGGTCGTATCGCCATATTTGAAACATAAACCTAACGTCACGCCTTTTTGTACTCGAAGGTGTAGGCAGCCGCTGTTACGCCCCCACTCGCCCGTTATATTTACTTCCAAAATAGGTGGCGAACCTATTGCCAAACACCGGACACAAAGCTGTCATTCATCGATATTTATTACACATAACTTCCGAAACGAATTTCAAAAAGTTATTGGTGTGAGCCCAGATTCAAAGTTGTGACCTCTTAATTCAGAAGCGATGTGCTCGACCACTGGACCACTGAGACATTTCTCTTAACAAAATTTTAGAAAAATACAAATAATCCCCTTATACGCTTAGATTTTTGGAACTACGCAACGGATTTTCATGTGGTTTCTTTTAATAGATAGAGGGTGTCAACGGGGTGGTTTGTATGTATAATTCATTTATACTGTAACTAATAAAAAAATATTATATTCGAGATTTAGCACTTTAATTGCAAACACTGACTGAACGGTAAGTAATAGATCAAAACAATGTAAATAGTACATCAATATACATATTCAAAAGGTCTACAAAAAAGTCCGCGATGGCATATGATTATCTCATAGGGATAACCCACAATGACCACTTTTATTTCCTTCCTGAGGCGAAACGGGGTTCGCAGGGTCAATTAGTATCTAATAATACCCATAGGTACTTAAATCTGGTCTACCTCTAAAATACCACAACCTCTCAGAATAGCGACGGGAAGTGGCTCATGCCGCGTTTCGAGGTATTCGGAGGTCTAACCCGTTTTCCCTCTCTCTCACCCACTTCCGACCTCTTCCCTATCCCGTTATAAAGGTTGGCAACGATACTGTAACATTATTTATGTAGCAGGCCCATGGGCGGTGTTAGTAGCTCACCATCAGGTGACACGCTTCCTCGCTTGCCCCCCTATCCCATAAAAAATAACAACGTTATGTCACATTTATGTTGCACTTGTACTGATCAGGTAGAAAGATGATCTGTGTAAGAAGTAAAAAGAAACCTTACCTAACTAACTAAATTTTAGATTCCAGAGCTGAGAGATGCTCCATGTCTTCTGGGGCGCCTAGTGTTATTAAAGGTCTTCTTTCTCTACTATCTACTTATAAAAGGTGATTAATTAATATATTTCCAAAAATATGATTTAAATTTTAGTTCAGACGGTGTAACAGCGCCTACCTCTTCAAAATATGTTTCAAATAACGTGCAGCCATGAAAAGAATGTAAAAACAATGCTATAAAGTATCCGTTACTATTGTGAGCAATATTTAAACTGTGTATTTTTACAATACGTGTGTTTACAAATATCAACTCTTACATAGTAATATTACGGGTAATGTTTATAGCAGTCTGCGTAAACACCCGGGAATAGGCATGCAGCTGCGTGTTAAGTTGAACAAAGCTTTCGTCAAGTTATTTTAATTATTTAAACGGAATTAAGGTTATTCACCTTGCTGGCTACTTTTAGTACTTTTATTCCCGTAATAAGTCCAGTGGTCGAGCACCCCGCTTCTGAATCCATAGGTTGCGAGTTCGAATCCTGGCACACACCAATGACTTTTCGAAACTAATTTCGAAATTTATGTGTGATAATATCGATGACTAAAAACTTTGTGCCCGGTATAGCAATAGGTTCGCCACCTATTTATAGCATTTGGGACATAAACATAACGGCGAGTCGAAGCTTAAAAGCCACTGGCAGTTCCAGGCATACAGCAACTACTTAAAAAAAAGTTAATAGTAACAATAATTTTTTTTGACGTCTTCGACCAAGATTATTTATTAAGCGGTAGCAAAGACATTTTTCTCTTTCCGAGTGCATCAAAAGTCAAGGATGTATTGCAAGCGAGGCGAACTAGTTTATCATCGTCTTTATTCAATTTGTATACTTTTACTAATATGTAATTCTAAGCCAATTTATAAATATTTTAAAAGCGCAAAAGACCACAATTAATTTATATGGACTTCGAACCGCGTACCAACTCCATGGAAAAAAGCTTAAATTATTCCCCTTCCCAAAAATCTCCGTCCTTTGTCATTTACCCATTTCCGTCCCATTTCTATCCTGCCCTTTTTTGTCCAAAGTCCTAGAACGCTTAGTTCATACCCAATTAAATACTTTCCTAAAAGAGAATCATCTCCTTAATCCTTTCCAATCAGGTATTCGTGTTGGATATAGTACAGTCTCCGCATTAGTGCATATTTCCGATGACATTCGGCTGGCAAGGACAGTGCAAAACTTTTTTTTACTCGATTTTAATAATGCCTTTAACACTGTAGATTTCCATGTCTTGCTGGGTATACTTCGCTCTCTTAACATATCTCCAACTGAAATTGCTTGGTTACACAATTACCTGTTTGGGCGCCGGCAACGTGAGTACGTTGGATATAGATATTAATTAATCTTGGACTAATACTACTGCTGGTGTGCCGCAGGGTGGCGTTCTTTCACCTCTTCTTTTCGCAATTTTTATTAATTCTATTCCTAAAAATATTACTCATCAAGAACTCTTGGACACACATTAATCTGAGATCGAGCATATAATATTGTTTTAAGGTACTATTCTTGGTATCAATCTGATAGAGTTCGTCGTCGGTTTTAGTCAAAACTAGACCAATAATGTTACGTGCATCACCTCGTCTTCTATCAACCTTAGGAACTGCAATTCGTACTGAAGTACCAATAGGTAGGTACAGGGGCCAACTTCTTTTCACTTTTGTATTTCAGCAATTATTCGGCTTGTTGTTGTAGGTTTTTTATTTAAAAAAAAGAACCTACACATTTCCGATTGCTATTTAGGAAATATATAATTTATTTCACAAATTTTTAATTACATATACATGACAGATTACATACACTTCCGTTAAAATAAACACATACTTATTATACATAGGATACACAGGTTTACCATAAGCTAGCTGACCCGGCGAATTGTTCCGATTCAATAGTAATTTTTACAGACTAATATATTTAAAGCGCTAAATCTCGAAAATGTATCACTTTTTCTGAAATTCATTATACATGAATTGTACATAAAAACCACCCCGTGGATCCCCCTACCTATTAACACCCCTATCTATTAAAGCGAACTGCATCAAAATCCGTTGTTTTACTTCATTTATGGGGACAGAGAGCGGAAAGCGACTTAGTTTTATACTATCTAATGATATTTGTATATGTGGGGATCCAACCCGCCAACCCCGATTTTGCAGTCGGTAGTTTTACACAATACACCGCGTAGCCTATTATGACTATAGACGAATCCCCTCTCAATGCACATTTACTTAGGTACATAGTGCTAGTTTTCATCTAGTTCCAGTTAAAATTGCGTCCTCTAAGAAATGCAATATTCCGTTCGGAAATTGTATCATAATGTTTTATTAATTCTTTATTTTTCAAGATGGCGGCCGGATAACAATAGTGGTGACCCCACAAATTTCAAGTTAAGATTCTGTTGACCGCCCCCATATGTTCCAGAAATAAAATTGCGTCCTGTAAGAAATGCAAAGCTGATGTAAATTTGAATGAACCAACAGGTAAGTGTGTCATCTAGTAAATAAAACGCAAATATTTTATTATTTTTTTAATTTTAAAATTACAATGCGCACAATCAACATTACAGCGTACATTGGTACCGAAACATTCACTAACTACCTACCGACGATAATTATCATGATTTATAAAGTGTTAATCAAAAAAATTATAATAAATTGTCTAATATGTTATTAATGTTATTAATATTATTATTATTATGAGAACGCATACAAAATATTTATCACAATAGGTAGGTACACTTAGTTATATGTAAGTACCTAATCGAAAAAAAGGTACTTACATAAGTATAATTAATTATATATTTTAAAAAAAATTGAACTAAATATTTACAAATTTTGTTTTAACTAAAACATAAGATTTTCGTGAAATGCGTACGAACCAATAAATGAAAAAAATAAAAAACAGTGGAACACTATTGAAATACAAAAAAAAAATACATATTCAAATAGTATAGCCGATATTTGACGGCCGAGGCTCCGATTAAAATAATAACAAAAGTAAAAAAACATGGAATTCACTTTTGTTATAATAATTAATTGTATACGAAAAACACACTAGCGTATACACTGCTGACTTTAAAGTGTCAGTATTTTTATTATGCGTTCCGTTTGACGTCCGAAGTCATTATGAGAGTACGTCACGTCCCTTGCCCGCCATGGCGTTACTTCCGCTATCACATTTGCACCAATAGCGCCCCATATCCGGCGCGCCTAGCGCCATCTATCAACTTCGACTGCTACCGATTCTTCTTATGAACACAAGCCGCCATTTTGGTCATTGTTGCGTCGTTTTCCGAACCGAGCGCATGGTCGTTACGAAAAACTCTAAATATTTAAACATTAGAGTTAAAAATAATTAATATTTTATTTGCCCCAAATTTTACATAAATTAAATAAATTAGTTTTTTAGTTTACCGCTATCGCACCTATTAAGAAAAGCAGCAGAAGTATTTATTTGGATTACTAAAATAATCGAGGCCAACAATGGATCTCCACGAATGGTCACATGGTTCATGGGATCGAAAATACAGGTTTGATACCAGCAACCTCGTGAGTCATTTCAATTTTATTTTCAAAGTTTGCGTTTTCTGCAAGGGTTGCACTGTATTATGTGTAAATACCCTCATATATTAATATACAACGATTCTGTTCATAGTTCTCTACTAAGCTATTTTATATCGTCGTGTGTTTGAGTCTTGTCCCTGTAGACTCCCTTTATGGTGATCTTAATTCACAAAATTTTAAACCAATTTGATTGTAATTATAGACATTGTCTTACGACATGTTACATAATTTGTGTATGAAAAAATGACTTTATACTTCATTAAAGTCGTATTGAAGTGGCCCTACACCTACTGTAAAGTCCATATACGTCATAAACAGATTTCAAGGATTTTTAGTATCAAATTATAATAATTCGTCGCAGAAAAAAGGAGGGGGAGAGAATACAAAACAGAGAACATTCCCTCCGTTCACCAAAAACTAAAATAAAACGCCGTTTATTTTAATCTACCCTCATCTTTATGAATGATAATACCGTATTTAAAATACCATTTAACAAGACACCGACATGGGCTTTTAATATTTTTGACGTTAGAACAAAGCATCACGCTTTAACGTCATTATTTCATATCAAGCAAATATCAAATCTTAATTAAGTGAAGTGGCGCAGCCAGAAACTTTACAGCTAATCGTCCAGAAGAGTGCAGTGGAAGTTATGCCTCGATAGACAGCATATTTTTATTTTCCGAATTGTCACCAATTCCGAAGTGCCACATTACCTAAATGGATGGAAATTGGGTGACTATTAATGTGAGCTACCGGCTATGGATTTACTCGTCTTTCTTCAAATCGGATATCATTGTTGAATACTACAGCCGACAACCAACAAGTGCTGCAAAGGATTTTCGTCGCGCTGTATGTAACTGAACAGCTAAAACTAATCCCAAGAAGGGTGTTTCTGCTATGATTCCAAACAATTCTTTAATAACACATTAGCATTGAAACACGTTCACAGTTCAAGAAAAAATTGCCATACAGCTAAGGACCGGTTTGAGTTGGTAAAAGAAAAATCGACAACGACACTTCCAAGGTCTATCGATTTTTCAAGCAACTCTCTGTCGGCAGTTGGTACCTAAAACAGGCACAACGCCTATTAGGACACCAACTTTGTAACCTTCATCACCCTCCGGGGAAGGCTACATTGCCAAAGTACGACAAATTTGTGGGCAAGACTTGAATAACTTCGCCACCGCCATCACACTGCGGGAAGTTTGCATTGTCAAATTGCGATCAATACGACAGATGTTTTGAGCGCCACTCGCAGCCCGCACTTGGAACCTATAACAGGTGCAATGCCTATTAGGACACTCCAACTTTGCAACAGTCACTACGTACTTAACAGGAAAGTTGCGTTGCGAAATTATAGGCGTTTTCGTACATTTCGTACATCAAGTTTTCCGAGTATAACTTGTGGCCTGAAGTAGGAACCTAAAGCAATCACAGCACCTAGTAGGATCCACCAAATTTGGAAAAGTCTATACTTTCCGAAAAAGTTGCATTTCCAAATAATAATAAATAGGTCACATATTCCGAAAATAACCTGTGGTCAGTAATCGAATCTAAAGCAGGCGCGATGTGTACTTAAACCTTAAATTTATGCAACTATCACCATCCCCTGGAAAAGGATGCATTTCAATTTTTAGCCAATTCTTCAGTTATTCCAAGCACGACTGTTAATGGGATCGTCAAACAAGCACGACGCTATGCAACACGCCAGTTTGATAACCGTCATAACTTTCAACAAAAAGTTGTATTGCCAAGTTACTAAAAAATCATCACTTGATATTACCAGAACTTGAGCTGGAAGATTTAATCCTAAAACAGGCGCAATGCCTATTAGGTCACCTGAACTTTTTGTCATCATTTACAAGTTTTACTTTCTAAGAATAGAAGAAACTTATCAGATTTTTCAAATTCGGCTCGATACCGTATTGGCCGTGAAGTTTTACGGTCGCTGGGGAAGATCGCGTTACCATTTACTGTGAGCATTAGCAGTGTCTCCGATGGCAGATTTAGTATACAGAGAACGTGCGCGAATATTTCGTTTTGTAATTGGCATTAAAAGGAAGTCCACGGAACACTACAACTCACGCGCCGGACATTCCACGTCAATTCGATAGAAATTACAATATAATAAAGTGTTCGATAGCTACACCACGTAAACACATTGCTATACGAAGTAAATCTCTACAATAATATTCTATAGTCCGCATTTCGACCGCAGCGAGGGAACATCGTTATTCGACAGATTCAGCGGAGCTCTAACAGAGAAATTGAAAAATAGAGTATTGGAGAGGAAATGGATAATGAAGAGGAATGGAGGATTAACACGATCACATCAACCGGCAGCTTGACCGCGTCTGAAACTAGTGGACCAAATCACGTCGACTCTAAGATCTAATTCACGAAACGTCACTACTGCGAGTTGCATTGGATTAAGTAACATTGAAAATTTTTCACCATGAGACACACGCACACCAGACCCAACTTGTTTGTGTAAAATCAGTACAGCCAACTTTGTAACCTTCATCACCCTCCGGGGAAGGCTACATTGCCAAAGTACGACAAATTTGTGGGTAAGACTCGAATAACTTCGCCACCGCCATCACACTGCGGGAAGTTTGCATTGTCAAATAGTAACATCTCATAACAATATACTATGGAAGTCAGACTCAATGTCTACTTTGATGAGTAAAATGTCGTGAAATAACCAGCCAGCCTATCACCCAGTGTGATCGCCGAAACGCAGCTTTAAGCTAGTACAATCTGTTCATTTAAAACTAAAGAACACGTCGCTGAACATAGCGACCACTGGCTTAGAAGGCTATTAGGCTATATACTTAAACGCTAATGATAATAATAATTAAACAAAATTACATCACTAATTATAATAATACTAATGTTATGTAGGACACAATTTACAAGAGCGCCCTCTGGTTTTCTAAGCTGAGCAACTAAACGTTGTTATGCATGTTAACGTACATACTTATTTTATGAATACATGCTTATAACGCATGGAAACTAACTATCTAAACGCCGATACAAATATAACGAGAGCTGTTTGTACTCGAATTTGCCTGCAACCCGCCAACCTCAATTCCGTAGTGGGTTGTTTTATCAATGCACCACAAGGCTCGTCGTGTTTAAACACCAATGGATGAAAAACATAATAGTTTTGGAAACAATGTGCTGAAGTGACATTAACTTTACTGGACTAGTCACTGCAGTTGAATACATTTATGTGATGGGTTTCTTTTACTAATAATTTACATTCTAATCGTCTGTAATTGCTACTATTATGTCTGCCGTTCAAATTCCAAATCTTGCCAAGACATTTTATTGATACGTATATTTACATATTTTATTTAATACTTTACGAAACCGTCGTTTCCTAATGTCTTTCCATATGCAAAGGTTTTGATTAAACTGTTGTGGTGTCATATGATATTACTCTTTGACAGTTTACTAAGTTTGCATTTTATAGATAACCCGGATTTTCAACATTCATCCTCAACTCTTTAGTATATTTTTATCTGCGTGTACCAAAAACATTGATGCAGTCATTTCACATTACAGTGTAAACTCTGGTAAAATACACGTCGAAGATCCACGGAACTATAGTAAATTCGTTCATAGCATTAGAAACTCTTCAAGTTCAGCCACGGTTACAATGATTGGTGAAAAAAGCTGATTTATAAATCAGTGGTATAGCACTTCATCTGGCTACAGACAATTACTATAATAATTGTATGCAAGCCAAAAACGAACCGACAATATTTTTTCGTTAAGTTTGACAAATCAGGAACTTAACTTGTAGATCACTCGAGAAAATTTTTTCATAACTTAGATGAAATAATAATATATTGTTTATACAGGGCACTTTATTAATCGCGCCTTTAAGTTTACTTTATATGACGCTCCTTCACATTGTTGCGTTTAAATTCGATATTAAACCTACAAGCCACCAGAAGATAACAAACAGGTCTCTCATAATGACTTCGGACGTCAAACGGAACGCATAATATTAAAATTTTACCTTCGAATAAAATTTGTATTATGCTTCCAATGACGTCCGAAGTCCCAGTAATGTCTTTCTGGTGCTATATCATTATGAGCCGAACAATGACCAAAATGGCGGCTTGTGTTCATAAGAAGAATCGGTAGCAGTCGAAGTTGATAGATGGCGCTAGGCGCGCCGGATATGGGGCGCTATTGGTGCAAATGTGATAGCGGAAGTAACGCCATGGCGGGCAAGGGACGTGACGTACTCTCATAATGACTTCGGACGTCATTGGAAGCATAATACAAATTTTATTCGAAGGTAAAATTTTAATATTATTATGAAACGATACGATAACACAGTTGAACACATCGGAAATATGATAAATACTGTCAAATATTGGCCTTACAATAAAACCTAGCCATTTTTGATAGAACTTTCATAAAATACACACACATAAAAACTACACTACAACACATCAGGTATACACAATGTTTTAAATACAAAATCTCGAAGTATAGATACACAGAAGTCCGAAGGTAATTTTGTACGTACGGTCTCCATTCAGAGGAAAGACTCTTAGACGATAGAGGGCGCTATCCGTTGAGAACTTGAATAATAATAGTATGTACGCACGCACGTAATCAAATTCGTGCGTCCGAAATTCTATCGCACCAGCGGCAGATAAGAGAACTAAAGTCTCAGTTTATTTTTGTGTACATTAAAATACTATGGACAAGCCTAGAGCCGTTCGCACTTGTGTTTCTATACTTCGTGGACAAAATTATCAGCAGAATTTATGAAATTTATTTCTCGATAATAATTCTGATTTTTTTTAATACGTTTCTATTTTCCACTCCGTAAAACTTATTAACAGAATTTTGAAATAAATGTGCATACACACAAACCATTATACAAAATAATATATTTTTCAAATATTAATTTGGCCATAATAGTCATTATTTTGCTAAAATTTTTATTGTATTGAATTGACTTCTTTATTATCTGTATAATTTAGACTCTATGGCTTGTCGAATTGTCCGCTGGGCTTAAGGTACGCGGATTCGATACCCACAATGCGAACATTTGCGTGATAAAAATGTGTATATTTGTATGGCACTGAACGAAGAAACGCTGCTCACATCTTGCCGTATTCAAGGTGTGCAGTTAAGAAATATTGCATATTATAAAACATCAAAGCATGGCACAGATAAACAAGCTTCAGATGAAATCTAAAAAGGCACAATGGATTTTATTTGAAAACTCTTAGATTGATATCAATACGAAGAGATGTTTCCTGATCAATAAATATTAATAATATAATGTACCATCTCACCAGAATGTTAACATACAATACAAATACAATACAATACAAATATAATTATACAGATACTAGTAATATATGTAATAAGCAATCATCATCTCATAATATTTGTTGTTCTTTTTTTAAAATACATTTGTAACTTTAAGCAAATCATTTTTTATAAGAAAAATATATATATATATATAATCTACTTTATCAATCTAGATTTTGTACATTCCAAATATTGAATACTATTATATTATTTAAACGATATCGATATTATAATAATATTGATACAGCTATCTGTGATATCGCACTTGTATCGCCACTAAAATATAAAATATTCCATAGTTTGTATTAAATTGTTTGTAAATGTAGTGTTAGATATTTTTTAAATGTTTCCAATTATAAATGTAATTATTATTTTTATTTTTATATTATTCTATTATAATACTGATTATATTTTCTTTTCACAGCTATATCAAATGGCGTGACTGCGTATTCAATGCTTCAACTCTTTATTAAAGGTCTTTTATTAATAAAACCTTGATTTTTATTAAAATAATAAAAAAGAAACTTCTTTCTAACTTTCAAAACTTTATAAATATACTGAAGTATGTAACTAATATATTTAAGTATATTTTCAGTAATATTAAGCACATGATTCTATTTAATAATAATATTGAAGTGATGACCAACATCAAGGCCCCAGAATTGAGCAGGCATTGTATAGTGGGGAAAACCTTTGTATTTTCAGAAGTTTTAAAAATTGAACATTTGTGATATGTTGGAACAAAACCTCCATAAAAACATAATTTATCTTTTAACAATCAACACTAACATTAGATAAAAAGGCAAGATTTGTTTTGTTTGTTTGTTTGTTTGTAATTGATAAAATTTGAGAGTAATAAACTGTTTTCAACAATTGTTTCATTAAATATCTACTACTTTATTCACAAATCACATAAGTCATGTGTTTTTTTTTTTAATTTGGAATCAGAATAAAAAACTCGGGAATTTGAATAGGTATATCTTGACGATAAGGCATTCTGAATTTATTACTTCTAACGGGAGCGGGCAGAAGCTATTTCTGCACTTCGGCGGGCAGAAGTTATTTCTGCACTTCTGCGGGCAGAAGCTAGTTCTGTACTTCTGTAAGCAAAAGCTACTTATGAGAGATAAATTGTCTTTTCAATTAGGTACTCTTTGTAACTGGCACACTTTGAAATTGGCGGAACATAAAAAGCTATTTTCTTAAGAATCTATTTTTGTAAAGATTCTTCTATATTAGATACACTAATATTTTCTAAAACCACCGATTGGTGCGTAATCATGCCTTCGCAGCCAATATTCATGAAATTTAATTAAAATTGAAATCAGACGATGTACCATACATTAGATAAGATATTTAATTATCAAAAGGCATGGTGAATATATAATCCATACATATTATGTATAAATAAAATTGTGATTGTCTGTTTGTAATATCGAAATAACCGGTTTTTACTGCATGCATATAAATATATATATATAATTGGAGGTGCAACGACAAAATAACAGTTTTTAGAATTGTCGTGTCTTTTTGTTCCGGCTAATCTAGGAAATGGCAGGACCGATTTTGACGGGAATTTAACTGGCAATTAGCTGATGTAATGGGAAGTAACTTAGGCTACTTTTATTTTAGAAAAAAATGTTTAATTAGTCATATAATGCTTTTGAGGCGGAACAAAGTTCCGCGTATCAGCTATTAATACATGTACACATTTAAACTTCTTGCATAGCGATGCAAAAGCAAGTCAGTTAAGAAGAATGGAAACCTAAAAAATCGGAAGGCTTGGTTTTATACAAAATTAAAAAAATATATACATAAATGCAAATTAATGTTATCATTTATTTGCAAAGAAACAACGATTCTAATTTGCTCCTTTTTTATTTACGTACATTATTTACGATTATTGATTTGTAAATAAATAATCATAAATATTCACACAAATTTTGTTTGAATTACTTTTTATACTTTATTACAAATAATTCAAACTATATCACAAAATATTCATCAAAAAAAACTATATGCATTTAACTAAGGACGGTTTGGACATTTCAATATAGGTACCTACTTGGTTTACTGACAATTGGGCAGTACATATTTTAGGAACTCGACATTCATGTTTTTTAAAAGATACCGAAACAGTGTGCTGTACCAATGACTGTTCGTATGTTTTGTGTAAAAATTGTTTACAAATAATTAATTTCAGTCCCAATTATGAGAATGGGAATGGGTACTGATTATTTTATAGGCGAAAGTATCAAATTAAAACACGTTAAAGCAGTGCTAAAGTGTCCAGTTTAAAATTACTATTTAGGGAACCCCATTCCTAAAAAGGCAGGCCTTGACGTCAGGCAGGCACCGGTTATAAATTGACGAAAGGATGACATGTTGTGCCGACTCCGCTTAGAATGAGATTAGGGCAGTAAAATGATATAAAATGATACCGTTGTTCAACCGTAATTTCATGTCATTGAATAAACATTTGGCAAATAATGTATAAATAAAAATAAAATCTTGAAGTTTATAACGGAAAAAAATGTACGTATGATAAGGACACCGTCTTTTGGGTATCACCTAATATCATATTATTACAAACATAGATAAGTTTAAGAACACTCATTATATATAGTTACATTCTTTTTGCAATCCGATGGAAAGATCATCATATCGATTAAAATAAAAAAATAAAATGACAATTATACCCGTCTCTAATCAGATCACTTCGTTATATGTAACAATTAAGTACGCAGTAGCATAAGAAGTAGCATTATTTGCAGTACTGTATGTTAGTTATTAAAACCAACTCCAAAAAATCTGTAGGGACCCATGAATAATAAGAAGGGAAAACGAGATCTCTTTCTATTCTTATCTTCTTTGCGCCTTCGAGTTATCGAGCTTGCCTACCGCTGCCGAGTGCGTGAGAGAAAAGGAAGCCAGAGTAAGGCCGTAACGCGTTACGTGACGAAGGGGTTTACCCTACCAAATCAGTTATCACTTCAAAAATAGGAATACATACATAAAACACATATTGATATCACCGTTATCATTTTTCTTTTCATTTAACTTCTTTTTTATCTTATTTGACTACCAAATATTGTAACTATTTAATTACCATCGCCATAAATAATGTTGTAACTATTTAATATAATCATTGTTACTAGCAATCTATCTCTATATGTATTTTTAGTAGAAAATATTTCGGTATATATAAATATGTAGATGGATTGATAAATACACACACATACGCACGCCGACTTTTTTATTTACATATATAAAATCTAATTCACTAATTTTACAAAGTACAATCACACTTAAAACACACTTCACGTCAAGTCCCTTAGGGGTAGGCAGAATACGGTGAGCGCCAGGAAACGATTATTACTTGCTTCATTTATTAACTCACTATCTTCTTTGACGTTTATAACTAAACCTAGTTTGTTTTTTAAATATAACTGTAAGCTAGAATAATCGTTCATATTACTTATACCCTTAATTATTTCATTTTTTTTCCATATAATAAGCAGCGAGTAATAAAATATATTGATTGCGTAAGCTGCAGTGCTTTCAAATTTTATTTTTAAACGGCGTTCATAAAGATTTATGGTGTATAGTTAAATAAATATAAATATATACAATAATAAGATACATACTTTGATATAAAAAAATGTAACTTGGGGTTTTCCAATATGGACTTGACAAATTTGAATTCAATTTCACCGATTGTTACGAACTGTTACTATTAATTTATTCAGTAAACTTAATATTTTTATAATGGAAAAGTAGACGAACGAACAACGCCTGCAAATTATGAAAATTTACTACAGAAATTCGTAGTCGGTCACGGCTACTTTAAGAGCGTTAACTCCGATTGTCGGTCGTAATACTCGCCCTATTTACTAGTCAGGCAGTAACAATTATATTTTTGGCTCGCATTGAAAGATATCCGCCTCGTTCTTAAAATTTAACGCATCTAAACTTTTTCCTTTAGTCAAGTCATTGGTCTATGCCAATAAGCCGACGATGGACTGAATAGATGGATGGATGAGTTCAGCTCCAATAGTGAACGCGAAATAAAAGCGGTTTCGGCCGAGTCCAACGAATCGATCCCTGCAAACGTGTCCTTACTGGTTATATGCCAATATCAAAGTTTTTGAAATATCTCAAATGGTTTATATCTCATTTATTTTGAAAAAAAAATTGTCTAGTCTTTATTGGAAAACTTTTTACATACAAATATATATATATATATATACTCAGATCAAGTACACAGCGAATTTTTGATAGCGACTAGCAACCGGAGATCATTCAGAGGGAACACATGTAATATAATTTAACCGCTTACTACACATGAAACTTTGCAGCGCCATCTGCCGTTCTCATAAAACAAAACCTCTATATTATTAATCATATTACAATTAATATTTGTCTAATATTACTAGCGTTTATGCTACCATTGATATTGTTAATAATCATATTAAACAAAATATGATGCTAATTGACACCAGTATACTCGTATTTATTAATAATATATAACAATGAATTTTGTTTTCATCATATTACTCAATAATCGCTACTTCGTATAGACGCTGTGCGGTCATAGACAGTGTATATTATCACATTTTTTTTAGGATTACTTTCATTTAGGATTTCCTCCAATCCACCCGAAAGCATAGTAGCGAGAAAAAGCGTAACTTGCATTTGATACTCTGTACCCATGACTTTCATAATGATCATGACCGCGAAAGTGATAAGAAGTAACATTTGACTTTAAAATATCAATGCTTTTTTTTTTAAATAATTAATCGGAATTCGGAACTAAAGTTAACGATTAAGGCTATTGTTTTCTTTTATCATAACTTGACTGTTCATAATAAAAAATAAGATTAGTTATTTTTAAATCGATGGTAATCATTTACATTATTACTTGTACTCAAACTTGATTGAACATCAAACTTCGCTTTATTTTATCTGTAGTAGGTAAATATATGTTATTGTCAGAAAAAACATTGTTCAAGAACATTGCGTTACAACATTAGTTATTAAAAACTATTGTATTTTGATAAATATGTAACAGTATGTATTAAAAATTAATATATCTAATGAATAAAATTATTACCCAACTAATTTCTATCTAACAACAAGCAAACCTCTATCAATCATATGCAAGTAAAATATTTATTTGTTTAAAACATTACATATAATTACATGTATCGTGATTTAAAAAAAAAAATACTATTACAAAATTTTGTTATTTTTTTAAATTTTTTATCAAATCTATTAAGTCGTAGGGTTTTTTTTGTTGCTGTATTTACCGATATATTTGAATTCGCCATAAAAATGTTACAAAATAGTATAAATCTAAGAATATCATATTAAATATATATATAATAATAATATTATAATTTTAACAGCACAGCTCTATTTTGTTTTCAATAATAATTATTGTTGATAGCGATAATAATTTACCGGTCGCATAGATACATTTCACAATTAGCTAGCTATTAGCGATATATATTTGGAAGATTATTTTTAGTAGAATATGTGCCTGTTCATTGTAAGTGTGTAATATTGTCGCTTAGAAATCTCATTCTAAGATACAATATCAGTAAATATTTTTTATTATTATTCGTTCATCAAGTGTTAACCAAAAAAAAAATAGCGCTATATGTGAACATCTTTAAAATGTATAATTATATACCATCATCAAAATTTTTAAAAAATAGTCGACAAAATCTTATCGATTAGCGACATTTTCTTTTATATCAAGTATCTGTTTTTATTTCTTTTTCTATTCACCAATTTATTAGATACAATTATAGTACACGCAGTTATAAAACTAAGTTAATAGGTTAATATATGATTATATACAATTTTATTGCTGTTATTAGAAAGGCATTTATTGGTGATAGCCATATTATTGTGAAATAAGCTAGCGTATGGAAAGTTTTGATAATTTAAGATTTTTTCTACATTAAATAACTAGTTACTTTTTTAAACTTTTAGCGACGGACACATATTGTTTTTTTTTTTTGATGGATTTTATTATAATAACATATTTGAACTAAACTAGATTTATTGTGATTTACCAGAGAATCAGATGTGTTGTGACTTATATTAG
This sequence comes from Euproctis similis, assembly GCA_905147225.2. Taxonomy (NCBI): domain Eukaryota; kingdom Metazoa; phylum Arthropoda; class Insecta; order Lepidoptera; family Erebidae; genus Euproctis; species Euproctis similis. Next base: position 11,588,306 of record LR990107.1, read on the forward strand.
GTAGCTAATATTAAAAATATAGACTAGGGTATTATTATGATTATGCCCACAAATAGAATATAATTTTTTTAAATTAAACTTTTTGATATTCTCTAGGCTAGCTGAATCTATGGAGGATATTTGAAAAAAGGTATGCTTCGTATTGCGTTTTTTTCTATGTCACGTGTCATATTCATTCATTCACTCATTCATTCGACGATATTATTTGTTTTGTTTATCAAATATATATATATATAATATTAATTTTGTTCTGCGCGATTGTTCAGATTATTCATACGAGTGTAATAAATATTATAATATTAAGTTATTAGTTTGTACTATTTGTCTCTTAAAATCCATAACACCATAGAAATAGTAAGAACAATTTTCGCTGTCATTAAATAAAAAAAATAAAATAAAAATATAACTAAAAAGATTTTAGTCTCATCAATTAACCTAATCATAAATTTCGTATTCGAGAACTAAAATTAAATTCTTTTTTTTTTTTAATTTACTCTTTATGAAAAAGGTACACGTATTTTACACAGCCGGTGTTTTCCTGGACCTAAACGAAAGAAAAATTTTTTTTGCAAGTGAATTTTTAAGCCGCTTTTCACTCCTTATATTTCTATAATATCAATGCGATTATTATTCGTTATTAATTAATTATTAACTCACTGCATTTTCATAAAGAGCGGTTTTTGTTCTTTTTTCGAAATATTTTTTTTTATTTTGTTTGTTTTTTTTTCTCAAGCATGCATATACACTAGGAGCATCTAAGGAACACTTATAATAACACGTCCTTTTTATATTTTCCAAAAGAGAAATATACGATATATGTATATATAAAATAATTACAAAAAAAAATGATAAAAATATTCAATTACTTCAATAATTAGACATAACTTTGACGCGAGTATTAAACTTCTTAAACACGTCCAAATATATATATTCATTATTCATCCTGTCCACATAAAGAAGGGCATTAAAGAGAAAGAAAGAGAGACAGCTATGTTCACTTCTCACTCGCACCTAAATATACAGCCTACGCGATCAAACAGATAGAGCGCTATTTTAATATTAGTGTGCTTTTCAATTGTTGCGCTTTATGACTACAAATTTGGATCAATTTGTGATACACGTAAAAATTTAAAAAAAAATCTTACATATTTTTGGGGTATAAATCGTTTATTTTAATTAGTCCCCACGATGATATCTTAAGAATCACATAGCGTCATGTCAAAATTTTTATAACTAATTTAGCAACATAAGTTGCATGCTTAAAATATAATACTATCACTTTTAGATAATATGCAATGAAATAGAAAATCAGGTTTCAAATTGCTTTTTTTACAATTAACCATGTCATATATACAACAAAAAAAAAAGATACCAAAATCAGCTCAGCATTGACGCGCAATAAACATACAAAAACTAAAATGTACCATATCTACGGCAAGAAAAAAAATCCTGAACGTTTTTTAAAAATATAACTGTGATTTTCTGCGAAATTTTAATAAGGAGACGGAAAATGATTTAAAAATAACCAAAAAAAAATGAAGTACTCTTTAAATTTTTTGTTATTTTAAATCACTACAATTTGTTTCATGGTATCATTTATAATCTAATTAATTAAGAACTTATTACATACCTAAGCAGTTTGTAGAGAACTAATTTAGTACGCTAACTAGTGCACTAGTTGAGCAAATAAGCCAGATATATATCACTAACCTCCATCGAAAACTTGTTGACTAATATAAATTTAATATCGAGTCTTTGGAAATTGCAATGTTAAACGGTTACTAAGCCATTTTGTTTTTTTTTTTCTTTTTATAATCTTAAATTACGTTCATAAACATTGGATCAATGCTTTCATTCATTTTGATTCGGCTGGCTTAACGCTGGCAAAACTAAATGATACATTAAAAATAAAGCTGATTATTTCAATGAGAGTTTAAAATAATGTAATATTATACTTCCAACGGCTAGTGATGTCCCAATACGCAGTCCTATACCCAGTTGGATTTGGGTTGATCGCACGGGGACAATATAAACCAGTGTTATGGCCTATGTAGGAGGGGAGTTCCCTCTCCGTCTGTACCGCCTCGGTGCATACTTGTTTGCCTATAACTGCACTTTTTGTCACAACACGAAAGATTTTGTCCAGCCTGCAAGCAAAAAAAATTATCGTATAATCAACTATTGTTGTATATCATTACATAGTATTTAAAAAAAGTCACTTTACGCTGTCTGTCCCCTTATATGCTTATATCTTTAAAACTACGCAACGGATTTTGATGCGTTTTTATTAATACATACAGGGTGTCAACAGGGTGGTTTTGATCTATAATTCATATATGATGCTGTAAAGAAAAATATATAATTTTCGAGATTTAGCACTTTAATTGCAAACGCTGGCTGAACCCTAAGTGATAGATTAAAACAATGTTCTACATTATTGAACGCCTTCACAAGGTCTACAAAAAAGTAATGCAAAAGCATATGTCTATCTCTTAGGGATAACCCACAGTGACCATTTTTATTTTTTTACTTCTTACGAGAAATAATGGCTTATTTACAAAGCGATTTTAAACATTACAGCATTAATTTTCATATAATTAAGTATCTTAAATTGATTGTGCATGTAATATATTTGATTCTGGCCCTTTACAGCGTGCAATTTAAACGAATATTTTCGAAGATATGGCAGTATTAACATAGCGGGACAGCAGTTAGAGGCGATAAATAGCACAAATTGAACCTCATGATATCCAAAATTTACTCATTTATTACTTTTGATGCGGGACAAAGTTCGCCGGCTCAGCTAGTTTTACATAAAATTATAGTCGTATTTTTAATTAGACAAAGCTAGCTGACAGTAGTTAATGCCACTTTGTAAAATAATGTTGCCAAATTGAAATAAAAGTGATGCATCCAGTTCTTATTTAATCAGATGAATGAACAATGAGTGAAATAGTTAATTATCTCAAATTAGACTAAATACTCTAAAACTTATACTACTCAATTTAATACATAATTTGACTCATCAACAATATTTTTAAATACACTACTGGAAAAAATTAAGGGATCAAAAAAAATTCCAAATTTTTCGGTAGTTTTCAACAGGCCGTAACTTTGAGAGAAATGGTCGTACAGGAAATAAAAAAAAAGGAAATTGTAGCTCCAAGTGTCTAGTTTTTGGATTAGAACTTCAAAATTGTGTAGCCTCCGCGGTTTCTGAGTAATCGTAGAAAAACAAGCAGCAAAAAAAATCTCAAATTTTTTTTAGTTTTTTTTTTGGTCTACGGGCGTGGAAAAAGCTTTTTTTAGCTTAACCACCATAAGGATCGGATACTTTGTTCAGTTAGCTTTAATTTCTTTTTTTAAACACCCTGATACGTCCACTCCTCGCTGAGATATCGGTCTTCAAATGGAAAAGGATCTTTTTGTCTTTGATTATCGATATCTCAGCAACCAATGATCGCACAGAAAGTTAGAGGTGGGTTTCAAGAAATTAAATGAATTTCCCTTAACAGTTGTCCATCTGAAATGATAATGTGAAAAAAACTCGAAAAAAACAATTGTTTTTTCTCATTTTTAAAAATTATGAGCTTTTCAGAGCAAACGTAATCCTTTAATTTTTTCAAAAATTCGATCAAGTGAAACAAAAAAACGGCTGGCTGGATTAATTTGATTCTTTGTAGGGTTTTTCTGGACATATTGAACTGTAAAAGGCACACTTAACATTAGCGGTTTCCTCAATATTTTCGATCCAGCGCTTGATTTTCCAAAAAACCACCAAAAGCCCTTTTTTTGTTGCATTTTCAAATTCATGTGACAGAACGAAAAAATTTTTTTTTCGAAAAAACAATGGACAGCTGATAAGGGAAATTCATTTAAGTTCTTGAAACCCACCTCTAACTTTCTGTGCGATCATTGGTTGCTGAGATATCGATAATCAAAGACAAAAAGATTCTTTTCCATTTGAAAACCGATATCTCAGCGAGGAGTGGACGTATCAGGATGTTTAAAAAAAGAAATTAAAGCTAACTGAACAAAGTATCCGATCCTTATGGTGGTTAAGCTAAAAAAAATTTTTCCACGTCCGTAGACCAAAAAAAAAACTAAAAAAAAATTGAGAATTTTTTTGCTGCTGGTTTTTCTACGATTACTCAGAAACCGCGGAGGCTACAAAATTTTGAAGTTCTAATCCAAAAACTAGACACTTGGAGCTACAATTTCCTTTTTTTTTATTTCCTGTACGACCATTTCTCTCAAAGTTACGGCCTGTTGAAAACTACCGAAAAATGTGGAATTTTTTTTTGATCCCTTAATTTTTTCCATTAGTATACTTTTAACAAAGTTTCTAAAACTTTATGTAACAAATAATTTCCTTCATCAGAATTTTTAAAAACTGTATAAAAATATAATTCGTAAAAATGTCATGATAGTTATACTTTTTCATCTGAAGATGAATATTTAAAAAAATATGTAATATACGATAATTTTTTTTTATTACCTACCTATAATTGTTATATTTTATACATCTATAGTTTCAATTACGTGATGTATTGAAAATGGGACAATCTTACAAGTTTCCGAACTACGATAGACTAACTATTCCCAAGTTAAACAGTCGTGGCAATTTTATTCATTCAAGAGTGTTTTCATTCATTCGCATTGCTACAACACTATTATTTTTTCATCAAAAACTGACAACACCGTAAACGTCAGTGGTTTTAGTTTAATTAAAAATCCGACTTTATACTCCTTCCATTATATTATTGTATTTTAGACAGCTCACAAATACACGTTGCTATAACTTTGTTCTAGCGACATAACCTTAAACTTCGAACAAAAATTAGGCGCCAATACGTCATATATCATTGACAAAGTCTCTGCGATGTTTAGGGATGTGGTTAGTCGACCGACTGTTATCGGCTTTTGATAATATGGTTGAACAAACTCTTAGTATCTTGTTAGCAAAGATTGGTTTATCGGATGAGAAGAGAGTTCTACAGACGAGTGATGGTTAGTGAATATAAATATTGTAACAATAAACAATTATTTTTGTGATTATACAATTTTCGACTTATAATATACCACCCCATCCGTCTCTCTCGCTTACGTCCCGATCCTATGAGTATATTGGGATGAAATATATTCATTTCAAAATTCATCAATCAATTTCATCCATTCTTCATTTCAAATTTCAGCAAATCCGTTGTCCTATTTTGTAGAATCGCGTGTGCGTCACGCAATCTTTTTATGATACATTTATAAAATGACACGAAATACCTGCAGATTTATTATTATTTACTTCTAGATAGATAAATTATCGACTTCTGGCTTTTTCAATCAAGATTTTTTAATTCTCTTGCAGTCACTATTACCATCTGTCTAAAATACAATAATATAATAGACGGAGTATAGTGTGTATTTATGTTGATAAACATAGGGGTCTTTTTTAAAATACTTCCTATTATAAATAAATTATCTAAAGAAATTATTCAACATTGACTAATTAAATAAGCAAATTACTTAAATGTTTCTGATATCTGTATTGTTTTGAGGCGAATGAGGTTACGCAGCTGTAATTGTGACAAGGTTTTAGCGCAATGTCAACGTGCTGGAGTTATATGTATAAAAATTCCACTTGTTTTTCCAATGAATCACAAGCCCCGTCGGTACTTATAATTAAAATATAATATTAATAATATTACCTGTGATAGATGTAAATCGTAGAGATGAAGCGTACTGACTGACATATCTTGGGTATCATCTGCTGCCACTTGCAAGGGATTAGCAGGTGCATCGAGACCAAGGGCTGACGCGCTGAGTGCTGAACTTACTCCTGCGAGACCCAGGCTCTTTTTCCCGGACCGCTGAGGCATAGAGCTCGTTGATGATGGACCGGGAGCTTCGTCTTCATCGCTGGTTTCATCCATATCCTGGATATAGACGGACATAGAGTACACATATAACAATCAATAATACGGTTCCGAAAATTGTACAACCACGAAAAGATATGAGGACATATAAGACTCTCTAGATCTCTCTCTCTCTCTACCTTACAATGAAACATTTATCACATACTAGCTGACCCGGCGAACTTTGTTCCGCATCAACAGTAATAAATGAGTAAATTTTGGATATCATAAGGTTCAATTTGTGCAAATTATCGGCATTAACTGCTGTCCCGCTATGTTAATACTACAATATCTTCGAAAATATTCGCTTAAATTGCATGCTGTAAAGCACCAGGATAATCTATATTACACGCACAGTCTATTTAAGACACTTATTTGGATGAACATTAATGCTGTAAAGTTTTAAATAGCTTCGTAAATAAGCCATTATTTCTCGAAAAAAGTAAAAAAATAAAAGTGGTCATTGTGGGTTATCCCTAAGAGATAGACATATGCCCTCACGGACTTTTTTTTTGTAGACCTTCTGAAGGTGTTTAATAATGTAGAGCATTGTTTTAATCTATCACTTAGGGTTCAGCCAGCGTTTTCAATTAAAGTGCTAAATCTCGACAATTATCATTTTTCTTTACAACATCATATATGCATTATAGATAAAAACTACACCCTCTAACTATAAAAAACCGCATCAAAATCCGTTGCATAGTTTTAAAGATATAAGCATATAAGGGGACAGACAGCGGAAAGTGACTTTGTGTTATACTACCTATTAGTGATGTTACGAATGTTAGATTTGGACATTCGCGAATGCGAGTATTTCTTTGAACCCTTCGCAAACGCGTTCGAGCGATTCTCAAACCTACAATACACTCAAAATTTAATCAAAATCGGTCAAGCCAAGTTCTTTGGTGAATAATATGATTATAAGAAGAATATTGTGACATATTTTCATACTTAAACGTGTCTTTTTCCTGATGTAACGCTCTCGTGTTCAATCTTGCGGTTGGAGTACTATAAAAAAAATAAACTATCCCATCTTTTAAGTTGGATTAACTTCATTAACTTTCATTAAAATCGGTTGAATAGTTTGGGAGTCATCACGGGCAAACGAAGTGACACGTACTTTATACATGTTATTATCTTATACGTTTATTTTTACATTCTGACACGTGGACATTACTTTTTTTATGGGATAGGAGGGCAAACGAGTGGGCGTGTACCTTTGGGCCTCCGGGTACCTTTTTCACCGAACGAAACGTGGCATAAGCCACCTTACGTCGATTCTGAGAGGTCGTGGTATTTCACCGGTCGAGCCGGCCCAATCATGCAGCGAACTGCTTGAATTAGAAGAGATTGAATGGTCGATACGAAGTATAAAAAATGATAAGGGAGCAGGAATTGATGAATGACGACGAACGTTTTCCTGACCTTGAGCAATTTTTGCTGAAGGTTGGGTAAGTTTCCCATGGACTGGAGGCGTGCTGCTGAGGCGTTTGAATAAAGATAAGAGATCACGTATGCAGAGCGCCGGTTACATGGCCACCAGTTAAATGAGCTTAGCTTAGCAGCGAAAGTGTATAGACAAAGGGTGATAGTGATATCTGACGAATTGTTGTGAAAGGTTCAGAGTGGTTTCAGAAGCGGAACAGGGTACGTGGACCAGATTTCTTCACTCCGCAATATCGTATAGAAGCAATTGGCTCTGAGCTGAAACTGAGTTTGTTACGAAAGGATAAACGCGGTCGAAATGAGGGCACTCCGCAAAATCTGCGGAGTGACTCTCGATGACCACGTCGAAAATAAGGTTGTACCGAAGGAGGTTGGATTGTAAGAGTGTCGATGGGAAAGTATGAATGGGCATGCTCCGATGGTTCCAACATGTAGAAAGAATGGATAGTGCAACATAGGCAAAGCAGATATACAATTCAAAAACGCATGCATGTAGGAGTGGCAGACCGCCACGACACCACTTTCCATGACCAAATAGGACCAGTCCTGGACGAAGGTGATGTGAGGAGCCTTAAAAGTCGACGAACGTGTATAACAAGAATTATAAAACTCAAAGAAGTGAGTGAGTCGTGTATAAATCGTCCTTTATAGCGCTCTGTTCTCTCTGCCTAACATTCAAGGTCCTTGATGTGCAGTTTTTTTTATGTATGTATGTATGTATTTCTAATCTAGTTACTTAATTTAAGGCTGAACATATTATGGATCAGCCTTAAATTACATTTATATAAAATAATAAACAAAATATAAATCTTAATTTTCGTATGGTACATTTTTTTTGTTACTAAAAACATTCGCCAAACATTCGCAACATTTCTTGCGAATGCGAATATCGAAAAACATGCGAATACATGGTTACATCACTACTACCTATGTATGTAATGATTTAGAACTACCCGGCATCATACTAAGCGCAATATCGTGCCTGACAATATTATACTAAAAATATACTTAAACTTAAATTGGATCTTGCATATTCCTGGGCCTAAATCTTTTATTCGGTTAGTTGCATATTCTGCCAATATAATCTAGATACATTCAAAATGTAAACAATTTATAAAGCAACATTTAATATAAATATTAAATTAAAATTAAAGCTACTAAGAAGAATAATCAACTATTAATATTACAAAATAATTGTATGAGCAGGAGAGTCTTAAGTACATAAAAAAAAAGCAAAATACAAAATAATATAACAACTTACAGGTAAGGCGAATGGGTGTTTTTGTAGAGGGTAGTAGGACAGCACAGCAGGCAATGGAGTTATAGCCCCAAACAGACTCTGTTGTATGTAAGAGCCCAGCATCGTTTTATTCTGTGATTGGAAATAAAGCATGAATTTTTCAACTAGTGAGATGTTTTAAACAAAATTAAAAATACTAATACTAAAAAAAATACTATAAATATATGTATATACATACAAGGTTACTAGTAGCTGGCACGGCGGAATGCATGCTCTGTTTGAGTGATTTTAGGAATTGTCTTTGTGAAGGTTCCGTCGGCTGCCAACCAGGATGACGACACGAGAATGCCACCAGTGACAGTTCAGTCTTCCCACCTTCTCCCTGATCATATTGCGTGCTCTTCGGTCCTGAAAAACAATAAATCACAGCGTGGATAAAATATATCACCAGCTTGAAGACTGTCAAAAATATTTTGAATTCAACAACAGTTAATAAAGTTTTTACAGACTCAAAGTTATTACTATAAGAGTATATAATTAATAACTTACCTTTTGTTACTTTCTTTGCCGCTTGCCAATCGGGATGGCCGTGACGACGAATATCCAACTGTGGAAAAATCAATGAAGTTAACTTTTGAAATGTGTATTTACTGGGTGTTGGATACTTTATGTGATATATTTTTATACAGTAAGTATTTTGGGGAACTGGTTTTTTAAACACCAAAAAAGAACTGTTGTCGGTAGCAATTATTAATGTAGACCATTAGTTAAAATACGTACAAAACTTCATCACATAAGAATTGTGTGTGGATATAGAAATAGTATTCCTGATCAGTTACATTATTTACACTAGAAAGAAGAAATTCTTTAAGAAATTCATATTCGAATTTTTACAACACTATAAGGGTGTGCTGATTACTAATATATATATTTTTTTAATTACCTGAGCAAACGAGCAAACATCCCCAATGCCAAGTACGCTCACTGTGAAATTCCTGTAGAAGTCTACAATGTCCAAAGCGCGGTAACGAAGAGATAGCAGAAGAATTGGACTCAATAAGGGACTCAGAAGTTCAAACAAGATATATACCTGCAAACAACATTTATATTTTATGATACACTGAAACACAAAATCATGAAATCCAACAGATTAGATAAGAATGTTATCAATAACATTTTTTTATAACATAACAAAACTTCACGCCTTTTGTTACCCGAAGGTGTAGGCAGCGGTTTTCATCCAATTATGTGTCTTAAATAGATTGTACTTTTTATATAGATTAATATGGCCCTTTACCGCATGTAATTTAAACGAATATTTACGAAGATATTCCAGTATTAACATAACGGGACATAGAAGTTGCGTTGTGCGCCAAAACGTGTGCCGATAAATTGCACAAATTGAACTTTGTAAGATCCAAAATTTACTCCTTTATTACTTTTGATGCGGAACAAAGTTCGCCGGGTCAGCTAGTATATATATAAGAAAGCGCGGGATCAACTAATTATTATATAACATATTTCATAGAAGTTATTTTTTTCTTAATCGTCTAATTTATAAAATTCGCGTGTGAGTGTTTGTTGCCATACTCCTCCGAAACGGCTTGACTGATTCTCATGAAATTCTGTCTATTTTCCATCCCCTTAAATATTGAGGGTTTTATTTAATTACCTCCAGTTTTTTTTAATTTCTAGAAATATTTTTTAATTTATTTTTATTATGATGATGAGCATACAAAAATACATACAATCCTAAATTTTCATTATCAACCCTTTTTCATACTTGTTGAACAATAATTTTATTTTTTGGCAAGACAATGTTTGTGGGATCACTAGCAGAAAACATTGTCTTGCCAAAAAAAAAATGTAAATATACATTAAAGTAGAAGCATATAGTGACTGTATGTATGTTACGCACATGTAAGAGGATAGGTACATTAAAACTTACAGCTCTGAATTGGAAAAGTTGTTGAAAGTGTGCTGCAACATCTTTGGTGTGGGCTCGGTCTTTCCACGCTGCAGGTAGGTAGTGCACATGTCCCAATACTTGCACAAAGAGCTCCTCACCTCGTGCTGGCCCAGTACATATACTGCCCATACGTTCCTCGTCGCTTATTAAAGCTCTGCAACACGTTTTTATATATAGCTCTTGATAAAATATATGGGAAACGCTGACTGCATTAAAAAAATAACACATCAATTCCAATTTTATTTACGACTTTACATAAAAAAGTTTATACCTGGCTCCGGCTAATATGCATCCTAGTATAGTAATAATACTCAACACATGTTCTACTGTTAGTACGTCTTCATCATACACTGACAATACTACTAACACACCCAATATACTGGCTGACAGAAAGACCACATTCCTAAAAAAAAATATATCAATTTAATAATAAATAAAACCTATGATAATTGTCATTCTATGGTAAACATAATTTGGTGAAAAAAAATATCCTGTTGTGACGACTCAAAATACTGAAAATCGGGGCAGAAAAATGATGAATCATTTCATAAATTTATTTCTACTATCTGTCACAGTCTTTTTTAATACTAGTATATGTATAAAAGATGTATTTATTAGAATATTTTCGTGGATAATCAATTGTCGTGTATGAATATCGATTGTTTGCAATTCACTACCAATTACTTTTTTAAAATATTAGGTGCTTAAGTTTAAAGGAATTAAGATTTTTATAAATGGCAATGGCTCGACCAATGAAATACCACAATTATCCACTTAATGTGGCTCATGCATGCATCATGTTCAGAGGTATCTGGAGGATTACCCTTTACTATCTGTCTGCCCCTTTTCATTCCACCTCCTAAACTGCTTGCTCAATTACCCTGTATCCCATAAATAAACTAAAGTCTATGAGAGTTAACTACTAACTTACCTGGCGATGACAGTAGTAATAGGTGACGAAAAGCTTGCCAGGTATTTAGTGGCAGGTTTGTGTGATCGATTCAATCTGTCCCTCAACTCATGTTCCAGTTCGTTGAAGTGTCTCAGAGTAACACGAGCATACAAACTCCAAGTGCGAAGGCCCAGGGATGCCGGTGACCTTTTTATCAGCTACAACGTTTACGAAACATTTAACATCGACATCTTAACATTTTGTTCACAGTTCATTAATAACAACTACTATAAAAGATTTTTACAATGCAATCGGTTATATGTGGATTAAAGTTAGTGTCCGACCGAAGCTTCGGCTTCGACTTCGGCCACCTTCGGCCAAAAATCCATCTTCGGCGAGAACTTCGGCTTCGGCTAAATTCTGGGCCGAAGCCGAAGGTCCGGCCGAAAGTCCGAAAACAGTCGAAATTAAACAAACGGTTACAAAAAAGTGAGTGACTGTATCACCGAGAAAAAAGCGGCAAGAGCTACTTTACGCCGATATTCTACAATAACTGTGGATAATATTGAAGAAACTTATGAAATTACTAATAGTTTATAACCTTCGGCTTCGGCCGAAGGTTTTGGAGATTGCCGATTAATCGGCTTCGGCCAATTAGACTTAGACCTTCGGTCGGACACTACTCAAAGCTAAAGTCTTTATAAGGCACTCCACATTCCATAGCCTTGTCATGTTTGCGCCCTCAATATAAAAAGATTTAGCTTTTTTTAGCTTTTATTTTACCAATAAGGTTATTGTGTTAATTATTCAAAATGATGGGATAGAATATTGTATACTTACTTCAGCATAATTAAAAAAGAAGTAGAGTATTTGCCAGGCTTGTATGAGAGGGGCAAGTAGAAGATTTAAAAGTGCAAGCCACAAAATTTGTTTCTCCAGACTGCGAGCAAGCAACATACGTTTCGAGCCATCCTTGAAACATTCCCGTAGCTGCCAACGATTCTCCCAAGGACTCCAAGGACTAGCTGAAACATTTAATGATAATAATGAAATTTAGCTAATGGCGGAATACAATGGGGGGCCGCAAAGTAGCCGGCGATAGTGTGCGGTATATTTGCTCATTGGTAGAAAAGATTCTATTTATATATTTCTATAGATTTAAGCTGCGGGTGGCACGCGAACTGTACTTTGAACATCCCTTTTGTAAATCAATACTTTACTGCTCTTTGTAATCAGTAGTGTAAAGACTGATTTGCAAACTAAAAAAAAAGAAAAAAGGCAAGATACATAAAAGACCTCAGGTAATTGGAGATCCATTTATGCATTTTGCCTTTTTTCTTTACTGTATATGGTTGAAGTCATATATAATGACCTCAACTATATACAGTCTTATTACAGCTTTATACAAAAAATATTTTACGTATAACGTTTAAGTAAGACCTCAGGTAAGTGGAGATCCTTTTATGTATCTTGCCTTTTTCTTTTTTTTTTAGTTTTCAAATCAGTCTTTACACTGCTGATTACAAAGAGTAGTAAAGTATTGATTTACAAAAGCGATGTCCAAAGTACAGTCCGCGTGACACCCGCAGCTTAAATCTTTAGAAATCATTACATAATATAAAACAAAGTCACTTTCCGCTGTCTGTCTCCTAATATGCTTATATCTTTAAAACTACGCAACGGATTTTGATGCGGTTTTTTTATTAATTAGAGGGTGTCAACAGGGTAGTTTTGATCTATAATTCATACATAATTTTGTAAAGAAAAAATGATAATTTTCGAGATTTAGCACTTTAATTGTAAACGCTGGCTGAACCCTAAGTGATGGATCAAAACAATGTTCTACAAAAAAGTCGTAAATAATGGCTTATTTACGAAGCGATTGTAGACATTACAGCATTAATTTTCATTCAATTAAGTATTTGAAAGAGATTGTGCATGTAATATAGATGATCCTGGCCCTTTAAAGCATGCAATTTAAAGGAATATTTTCGAAAATTGTACTCATTTATTATTTTTGACACGGAACAAAGTTCGCCGGGTCAGCTAGTACGAATATATAAATAGAATCTTTTCTACTAATGAGCACACAACACTATCGCCGGCTACTATGCGGTCCCCCATTGTATTCAGTCATTTTGGTTGGCCCTTGATCCAATTTGATTTGGACAGCCCTAATTTACTGTGCAATATTACATGTATTTAAATACTTACAAAATAGTAAAAACTCTAAATTCCATTTCAACCCCCTAGACAAATAATGAAAATCACAGATATGAGGTATACGTATTTGAAGCGGAAGTAAATTTTTATTAACCATTGCCACCATGTAATTAGTTGACCTGCAAACAATACATAACTATTAAAATATAATGTAAATAATACAACATTTAAAAAATTTAATACATAGTTTTTCTCTGCCTACTCCGCAACGGACTTAGCGTGAAGTTATCTATGAATGTAATAACTATGATCCACTTCTGATCAGTTTTAGAGTAAAGTCAGTGTCAATATGGACACCAAATTGGAGTAGAGATACGTATAGTAAAAACCTCATATAGATACATTAAAGGTGAGGCAAGGAATTAATTAACATAAAGATATTTTAACATAAAGAGATTACAGTGTTAGAGCCAAGCAGTTCGCTGCATGAATGGGCCGGCTCGACCGGTGCAATACCAAGACCTCTTAGAGGATCAACGTAAAGTGGCTCATGTCGCGTTACGTTCGGTAAGAGAGGTACCCAGAACCCTCCCCCTTCCCTATCCCCTATCCCTTAAAGGTCGGCAGGGCAACACTATGTCTTGCTGGTGTCCATGGGCGGAGTTGGATGCTTACCATAGGTGACCTGCTCGTTTGCCCTCCTATCCCACAAAAAAAAAATAAAGACAACACATTCAAAATATTTCATCCAAGTAAGATTGTGATGGCAAGTGACAGGTACAGACTCTTGTATTCCCAATAGCCGACTGTGGTGATGAAGGCAAATAGACCTAGATGCAGAGATTAGAAGTAAATTACCTGAGTATTCGATGGTATATGTCTAAGTCGTTGATCTCTTGCTTAAGGACACACATGTGATGCTCAGATTGAGCTTCTCTTACCCTCTCTTGTATAGTTGACCAGTTGATCCAAACTAAATCACTCTGGAAATGTATAAATGAGAAATTTTATACTATTTTCAACAATCTATACTATACTTACAAATCATAACTTAAAAGGGAATACATTTGGTGTATTCCCTTCCTCCCTATTCCCTATTCCTCCTCCCTATTCCCAGAAATATCGGGAAATATTGTAGTTATAATAAAAAAATCAAGGTATGACATTATTTTTCTATCCATCCAAAGGACATTCAAGATGATAGATAAAGACCTAAATAATGTTTTATAAAAAATAGTATAAAAAAAGTAGTTCCCAGTGTATGGATGGTTAGAGCTTTTGCACGAAGATAATGTGAATAAATGCATATTATTTTCAAGAAGTTTTAAAATTTAACTTATATATAGTGAACATACGAGTATATAGTGAAATAACTTTGCTGAGTTTCATTGAGAGTTGGAAAGTGTTCAGTTAGGTTCTCAGAGACACTGTTCGTGAAGGTTGAAACAAACAGATGGCGCTGTGATCAAAATCTAGATTTTTAGCACTATAATGTCATTTATTAGTAATTATATATAATAGGTTATATTGATAACAATTACATGTACATATAATTATATGAATATAAAACTCACTTCTTGAATTTTTAATGCCTTATTGTAAAATGATTTTATATCATAAGCATGATATAAATGGTACACTGAAATTATTAATCTCATCAACCAAATCACTCCAGATAAGGTAATTAGACACCACCTAAAAATAAGAAGAACATAATATTATAATTTTACTGAACATGACAATAATTAAACAGTTACAATTGTCATATACATACATACATAGCTTCACGCCAAATCACTTGCGGGGTAGGCAGAGCGAACGGAGCGCCATAAGGCACGATTCTTACACACCTCACTCGCTTCGTTGACTTTCATAACTCTTTTCATGTACGCGCGTCGATTTTTGAGGCTCCTAACATCACCTTCCTCCAGAACACGTTCTATTTGGTCATGGAATGTGTGTCTAGTAATTTGCTTCAATATTATCCACAACTAAAGAAGCATATCGGCGTAAAGTGGCTCATGCCCCTTTTCTCTCGGTGATAGAGGTATCCGCACTTAACTAATTCAGTCCGGTCCGGTCGGACACTAATTCTTACACACAATACTTGCTTGTTTCACTTTAAAACTCTTATTACAATACAACACCAACTCATAATATTCAGACTCTTGATTGATATTCAACTCGATCATAGAAAAATGTGCCCTGGCCTTCTTAGTTCCAAGATGATACCTTTTTTTGCACTTATTTTCTACTTAGTCTTACATCATCCATTCTTTCCACACACATGTACAATTAAGTATATTGTAATCTACAATGGTAAAGAAATTTACATAAAGCTTACCATTTCCATGAGATATGATCTACACAAACTGCTGTTGGATATATAACATCATTTAAAGTAAGCTTGTCAGTTCTGTTGACGCTTGGATCAGTCCTAAATAATTTTCCATAGTCTACACAATGTACTAAAAATGTGGAAAACCAGACTATAAAAACGAATTGTAGTAAATAAAATAAATCGGATATCATCATTGGATAAAATCCTCCTCGCACATAATATCTGTACATCCTTGTGAAAAATGAGTCGAGATCATCAATATGAGTCCATCCATCTGTAAGTATAAAATATAGTATGTAAGTATAAATATTAATATTCATATTAAATAATACTTAGTCTGGCCATAAATGCTGTTACAACTAAAAATAAAAAAAATATTACATTTGAATTTGGAATCTGTCATTTTTATACAATTGTTCATTGTGTTTTCTCGTTTTGGCGCCAATACATTGTACAATATTTTGCGATATTAAAATGGAGTGGGGTGATAAAGTGAACCGAATCGCTGTGATTGCATTACACAAAGTAGGTATGGAGCCAAATGCAATTTTTAAAACTCTCCATACACTTGGTATTAGTCAAATGTTTGTGTACCGGGCTATTAATAGGTACAATGAGACCTCCTCTGTTTGTGACAGAAAAGGACCTGGCCATCCACGTAGTGTTCGTACGAAAAAGGTGGTCAAAGCAGTAAGGGAAAGAATTCGAAGAAATCCTGTCCGCAAGCAAAAGATTTTATCTCGGGAGATGAAGATAGCACCTAGAACAATGTCGCGTATTTTAAAAGATGACTTAGGACTTGCAGCCTATAAGAAGCGGACTAGTCATTTATTAACTGAAAATTTAAAAAGAATAGGGTGTTAAAATCTAAACAACTACTGAAGCGGTACGCAAAGGGAGGTCACAGAAAAATATTGTTTGCGGATGAAAAAGTTTTTACAATTGAGCAACATTGAACTTGAAACAAACAAAATGACTGTATTTATGCTCAAAGCTCTAAGGAAGCTTCCCAATTAGTTGACAGAGTGCAACGTGGGCATTATCAGACTTCAGTGATGGTTTGGTGGGGTGTTAGCTACGAAGGAGTGACTGAGCCATATTTTTGTGAAAAACGTATCAAAACATCGGCACAAGTGTATCAAGATACCATTCTTGAAAAGATAGTCAAGCCCCTTAACAACACCATGTTCAATAACGAAGTATGGTCCTTCCAGCAAGACTCGGCACCGGGTCATAAAGCTCGGTCCACGCAATCTTGGTTGGAAGCGAACGTTTCGGACTTCATTAGAACTGAAGACTGCCGTCGTCTAGTCCCGATCTTAATCCACTGAATTATGATTTGTGGTCAGTTTTAGAGCGTACGGCTTGCTCTAAACGTCATAATAATTTAGGGTCCCTAAAACAATCCATACGATTGGCAGTGAAGAATTTTCCCATGGAAAGAGTGCGTGTTTCTATTGATAACTGGCCTCAACGTTTAAAGGCCTGTATTGCAGCCAATGGAGACCACTTCGAATAAGCTTTTTATATTTTATATCGTTTTATATTTATGTATTAAAGTAACACACTGTAAAAGTAATAAATGTTATTTGCAATTTTCAAAAAGAATTTTTTCTTTGTTACAATATTCATGGCATGACTAAGTATACATCATAATTTTTACCTCAAAATACATACTTTTAAAACGAATAAGCTTTTTATATTTTATATCGTTTTATATTTATGTATTAAAGTAACACACTGTAAAAGTAATAAATGTTATTTGCAATTTTAAAAAAATAATTTTTCTTTGTTACAATATTCATGGCATGACTAAGTATATGTACATCATAATTTTTACCTCAAAATACTATTGAAATAAAATTCGCTAGTGGTTGCATTAAAATTTTATGACAGCAGGTAAATAAATAGTAGAGTCGGACCAAAACTGGTTTTCCGGCCGAAACCGAAACCGAATGTTCGGCCGTCACTTCAGTTTCGGCCGAAACTGAAACCGAAGCTCACGTGTTAAGTCTGAAATTCCATATAATACTAAAATTTGATGCATTGTCTCCATTATTTTGCATTAATTAGAACATTAAATGAAAAACAATGGGTATATGTATTAATTTTGTTCCAATCAACAATATAATTTTCACGCCTTTTACTATGCTAAGGTGTTAAGAGGATGTTAAGCCTCTTCTCGCCGAATCGTTACATTTCAAAAGAAATAGGTAAAAAATGGAACAGATAAAGAAATTATATTCAAATCAGTAATTGTTTTTGTTTCATGATATACTAAGACTTACTTACTATTGGTATTTTGAGATATTACTATTCAATACTTTGGTTTGTAATTGCACTCAGAGAAATCGTTAATCTCTTTTGATCCCACTTAACTATAAACGATCAAAAGATTTGGCTGCGGATTTGTGACCGGCTGCCTGATTTCAACCCTCCTTCCTTTGGGAATATTTTCGTTAGTGGGATAGGAAAGGAGTTGGAAATAGAATGAGGAGGGACGAGAGGTAAGAGTTGGGCCTCCTGGTACCTCTCTCACCGAGCCATATTTAACCAGTCGACCCCATTCATGCAGGGAACTGCATGAATGGGCTCTTCCATTCATCTCATAATAATAATAACTTAAATTACTGTTACACCGGGAATGTAGAAAGAAGAGTAAAGTTAGAAAACAGTGTAACGCGCTATGCGTTGGGCGGATACCTGGGCCAAAACAATCTGAGCAACAAAACCCAGCTCGCTATTCACAGTGCGATACTGATCCCAACACTAACATAAGAAAACCAGACATGGGCATGGCAGAGGATGCGTGAAAAAAAGCAGTCGGAATGGTTGAACGAAAAAGGTTATAAGGAAAAAGAGGTTTAAAAGAGGAATGGAAGAGAGTGTCAGTGTAAAAATTAAGTAAGTGCGTACTCCGATGGTTTGGACACGTAGAAATAATGATTGATGCAAGATTGACTAAAGTACAGCTGTAGAGCCAAGCAGTTCGCTGCATGAATGGGCCCACTCGACCGGTGAAATACCTCGACCTCTCAGAAGATCGATGTAAAGTGGCCCAGGCCCCGTTTTGTTTGGTGAGAGAGGTACCCGGAGGCCCACCCCCTTCCTCATCTTTTCCTATCCTACTCCTTTAAAGGTCGGCACCGCAACTGTGACACTATAAGTGTTGCAGATAAGGCTTTAGTACCTACTGTGGACCACATCCATACTGTTCGTCAGATTGTACAGAAGACTGAAGAGTACAATCAACCGCTGTGTACGGCATTCGTGGATTACGAAAAAGCCTTCGACTCCATCGAAACTTGGGCAGTTCTGGATACATTGCAGCAACGATTTACTGGCGTTATATCGAGGTGTTGAGATACTTGTATGACACCGACACGATAGCTGTCCTGATCAAGGACCAAGTGACGAACTCCATCGAGCTGATTCGAGTTGTAAGACAGGGAGATGTTATATCTCCTAAATTCTTTACTGACGCTCTGGAGGACGTCTTCAAGACCTTAGGCTGGACTGGACAGGGTGTCAACGTGAATGGTGACTACATCTCGCATCTTCGATTCGGCGACGACATCGTCGTAATGGCAGAGTCGCCGGAACGGGTAAGCGGAATGCTATGCAGCCTAGACGAATCCTCTCGGCATGTCGGTCGGCATAAAATTGGACAAGACCAAGTTCACGTTCAATGACCATGTCATGCCCAGATCGATAAATTTTGAAGGGTCGGTTCTCGAAGTCGTAAACAAATACGTCTAACTAGGCCAAACTATCGAATTAGGTAGACGAAACTTTGAGAAGGAAGCCGACAGGAGGATTCAACTGGGTTGGGCCGCTTCCGGCAAACTGCGTCGAGTTTTCAAGCCGTAAGACCAAAGTCTTTGACCAGTGCGTCTTACCTACGGTACCGAAACGTGGACACTTACGGTAGGGCTAGTCCACAAATTTAAAGTCGCTAAGCGAGCTACGCTCGCGGTATCTATGAAAGATGAACTTAGGAATGAGTGTATCCGTCACAGAACTGGGGTAACCGATATAGCTCGTAGAATAAGCTCGATGAAGTGATAATGGGCAGCCAGCCACATCTGCCGAAGGTCCGATGGTAAATGGACGACGTAGATGAAATTCTGGATGCCGAAGGCAGTGAATCGGATGTTGTGGCGCAAATTGGACCTATGTCCAGCAGTGGACTGCAACAGACTAATGATGATGAGACGAATCACAGACTGATCATGGAGACTTAGTGTAAAGATATGTATGTAATAGTATGTATTATTACACTCTCAACCAAAATAACCAAAGTCACAATTAGTATGACAATAGTTTCGGTTTCGGCAAAAGTTACGGCCGAATTTGGCCGAAACCGAAACTTCCGCCGAAACTTGATTTTAGGCCGAAAAATTTCGGTCGGACACTAGTAAATATCTCAAAATGTTAGATTTTATAACTACCCCTTTATTTTTAATAATAACATGGCAACCTGTTCTATACAGCTGACAGTATTTATACGGTTAATAAAGTAAGTCACATTATAATTTAAATCAAATTTTTATTACACTAGTTGGCCCTGCAACCTTTTTTCCACAACAAAGGTAAACCACAATAAAGTAAATTTTGGTTTATATGAAATATTCTTGATACCCTCTATCTAATAAAAAAAGACAGCTGCATAGTTTCAAAGATACAAGCATTTAAGGGCACAGACAGCAGAAAACGACTCTGTTTTAAACAATGTAATGATTAGTTATTAAAAATATAAATATAGAATGTCAGCAGTTAAAAACCATTCCAAGAGTCTTTTGTTATAAATCACTGACGATCGATGATTGATATGATGGAAATCGATTATTTTCATCATTAAGATTTTGACTTCACTCAGGTCTTAACTACTAACAAAATCAAAATAATTTGTTATAGTGATATCAATGAGTCATAAATGTAGTACAATGCCTATTCACAATAATAAAAGAAAAACAGATGAAACCTACAAATTTATTAGTAATAAACTTGAAACATGTAGGTACACAACAATATATATTAATTAGTATCCAATTTTTTAGTTAGAGAATTAAATCAATAAAAACATGAGGCAAAACACAATAAAAACATGTGACATTTAAAATCTCAAAATATGATATGAGATTATGAATTCAATTTCACCTAAGTAAAATTATAAATAGAAAGCTGATGTTAAAGCAAAAAAAAAAACAATGACCTTGAGTAAACAAATAACAAGCCAAATATGTTTTGGCATGCTATTGTTATGTATATTGGCATGTATATATAACATGCATGATTGGTGAACAAAGAGAAAAAGATTAAGGAGTCCTCACCTTTGGTTTTGGGTACTTTGTGAATGATCACTTTGTTAACGTCCTCGTGGTCGTGGTCCAGGGTGGCCATCGTGGGGGCTGCATGCGTATTTATCACACCACCCAATAGCGGAGTCAAATCATTGTCCAGTGTTCGATATGTTGTTATGTCGCGTTTACCGAAGTGTTCCATAATTATGATGTCGCGAACCTACGTTTAATCGTCGAATTAACCCTACTAACCCTTAACTCCTAAGACATTGTTGACTTTGTTTCAGAAAGTAAAACATTTACGTTTACGTAAAAAAGAAGTAGGTAGTTATTTTTACGAAGGCTAACAATTATTACAAGTTTTTTAACATTTCTTGGCGAATATATATAAGCTTGTTCATTATTTAACAACTAAATTTAAATCAAGGATACAATGAATTTTCAGTTTTGTAGGTCTAACAAACAAAGTAGGTAATGTTTAGGTTGCACTAGTGCAAGCAAAGTAAGCAAACATTGGCAAATGGCTAGGGATATTCGATATACATCGATGCATCGAAAACATCGATGTTTACAATTCAATACATCGGTCCACCTGATGTTTTGAAAAGCCGTCGATAAACTCAATGTATCGATATTTTTTTATAAAACATCGAATCGATCACTTCTTCTAGAAACTTCTTGAAGTATCAAATGAAACAACATATTTCATCAAAATCATCAATTAGTACGACTACGTTATATACCTGTGTATTATTAAAATTTTACAATAATTAAATTTTACAATAATATACATGTATTTTATGTAGTCGTATTAATTGATGATTTTGCTTGAGGAGGAAGCTGAATCTTGAGTATATTATGTATTTTATAATAATATATTCTCATGATAGCCCCTACACTCGGAATCGGGCCGCTCGTGGCGATTGCGTCCGTGTCCTTGTCCTAAATAACATGTTAACTGTAATTGTTGACTATTTTTAAGTGTCCGTAAGGACCTATAAAAATAAAGTTATTTTGACTTTGACTATACCTAATTATTTTTGTTGCTATAATCGACTGGACTATCTGCCACGATCGACAAGTTATAATAAAGATTTTTCTCATATATGGCTTTTATTTTTGTATTATGTTTATTAAAAAAATAAAAGCCTATATGGCTTTTATTTTTTTAATAAATGAGGAAAATTTTTAAAATATGAGGAAAATCTTGTTTGAATTAATAACGGAAATTGTGTAGAATTAGTTTATCTGATCTGTGTCCTGTGAAAAGTCATATATACGACGGCGGGCTAATCAATTTAATATATTTTTTTAGAAAAAGTACTCGATGTTTACAAAACATCGATGTTTTTAACCTATACATCGAATGACATTGATGCACAGATTCGATGTATCGATTCGATAAAAACATCGATGTTTTTTCAAAATGGACACCCCTACAAATGGCCTTTGGCAGACATTTTTTTTTGGTTTTAATGACCAGGTAACTAAGACCTTTAAGGTAAGACCTTTGGCATACATAAATATCAGATATGTAAATAAAAATGTAGAACGCATTTTATCGCCTTCAACAAACCGAATAATCGAAATTTAACGCAATACAATACAGTCCACTAGTGTCCGACTGAAAGTTCGGTCTCGTTTTCGGCCGAGTTTCGGCCAAAAATCAAGTTTTGGCGGAAGTTTCGGCTTCGAAACGATTCTTGTACTAATTCTGACTTGTGGATATCTTTGTTGAGAGTGTAATAGTACATCCATACATATTTTTACACCATGTCTCTGTGGGGTAGGCAATGAAAACGGAGCGCCATAAGGCACGATTCTTACATCTTTCTAATATTAAATTAATATAATATTTAGAGATGCCTTTATTAAAGTATTACGTTTTATATATTGTATTATGTATACAAATTAGTAGATTACGTTATTTATCGCTTTTTAGTTATATTAAGGTAATGTATTAATATACATAAAGATTTTGTGGATTACGTTTATACAAGTCGGTTCAACGTTTTTTTAAAGTAATTATCTATTACTTTATTTAGTCCAAAAACACCCAACTGTCTCAAAGAACGTTTCGTATTCTTAAATGAAACACATTCAAAGTGCCTAAGGTTTTCTGATAATTTGAGCATATCCATTCCAAGGCATTCCAAAAACTTCTTTGGTTAATCATTTACAGTTCAAGCTGTACTGCTATGAAATCAATTACCCGTAAACATCAGAAAAGCGAAATCCGTTACCTTTTTTAAATCGCGGCTAACACAGCATTACTTTCAGGACTTATCACTATATTATCATTGCTAGCTTTAATAAAGTATGAATTTTATCTTTGTATCAATACGTATGTTTATGTATAAATCTATATATGTATACTTAGTCATGCCATAAATAAAGTAACTAAGAAAAAAAAATTTTTAAATTGCAAATAACATTTATTACTTTTACAGTGTGTTACTTTAATACATAAATATAAAACGATATAAAATATAAAATTTAGCTTATTCGAAGTGGTCTCCATTGGCTGCAATACAGGCCTTTAAACGTTGAGGCCAGTTATCAATAGAAACACGCACTCTTTCCATGGGAAAATTCTTCACTGCCAAACGTATGGATTGTTTTAGGGACTCTAAATTATTATGACGTTTAGAGCAAGCCGTACGCTCTAAAACTGACCACAAATCATAATCCAGTTGATTAAGATCGGGACTAGACGACGGCCAGTCTTCAGCTCTAATGAAGTCCGAAACGTTCGCTTCCAACCAAGATTGTGTGGACCGAGCTTTATGACCCGATGCCGAGTCTTGCTGGAAGGACCATACTTCGTTATTGAACATAGTGTTGTTAAGGGGCTTGACTACCTTTTTAAGAATGGTATCTTGATACACTTGGGCCGATGTTTTGATACCTTTTTCACAAAAATATGGCTCAGTCACTCCTTCGTAGCTAACACCCCACCAAACCATCACTGAAGTCGGATAATGCCCACGTTGCACTCTGTCAACTAATTGGGAAGCTCCTTAGAGCTTTGAGCATAAATACGATCATTTTATTTGTTAAAATGTTGCTCAATTGTAAAAACTTTTTCATCCGTAAACAATATTTTTCTGTGGCCTCCCTTTGCGTACCGCTTTAGTAGTTGTTTAGATTTTAACACCCTATTCTTTTTTAAATTATCAGTTAATAAATGACCAGAGCGCCTCTTATAGGCTGCAAATCCTAAGTCATCTTTTAAAATACGCGACATTGTGCTATCTTCATCTCCCGAGATAAAATCTTTTGCTTGCGGACAGGATTTCTTCGAATTCTTTCCCTTACTGCTTTGACCACCTTTTTCGTACGAACACTACGTGGACGGCCAGGTCTTTTTCTGTCACAAACAGAGGAGGTCTCATTGTACCTATTAATAGCCCGGTACACAAACATTTGACTAATACCAAGTGTATGGAGAGTTTTAA
Organism: Euproctis similis; assembly: GCA_905147225.2. Classification (NCBI taxonomy): domain Eukaryota; kingdom Metazoa; phylum Arthropoda; class Insecta; order Lepidoptera; family Erebidae; genus Euproctis; species Euproctis similis. Next base: position 11,613,027 of record LR990107.1, read on the forward strand.
AAATTGCATTTGGCTCCATACCTACTTTGTGTAATGCAATCACAGCGATTCGGTTCTCTTTATCACCCCACTCCATTTTAATATCGCAAAATATTGTACAATGTATTGGCGCCAAAACGAGAAACCACAATGAACAATCGTATAAAAATGACAGATTCCAAATTCAAATGTAATATTTTTTTATTTTTAGTTGTAACAGTATTTATGGCCAGACTAAGTATATTAGTGATGTAACGAATGTTGGATTTTGAACATTCGCGAATGCGAATACGAATATTTCTTTTAAGCCTTCGTGAACGCATTCTAACGATTCTCAGACCTAAAATGCACACAAAATTTCATTAAAATTGGCCTAGCCATATTGGTATCCAGTGATTAATATCACGCGAATAAGAATATTTTTTAAAATTTTTCATACTTAATAAAAAGTGTCTTTTTCCTGATGTAATCGTGTTCAATCATGCAGTTGGTATACAATAAAAAAATATATATGAACTGTATCTCTTAAGTTGCGTCGATCTGCATACGATATGAAAATTTTACTCAAACTGTTTTAAAAGTTTGGGAGTCCATCGCGGACAAGTTTTTTTATAAGTTACATTTTAACATTCTGACGAGGACATTACTATTGGCGAGATTGAATAGTCGATACAAAGTATGAAAAATAGTAACACACAGTGGAATCTGTGTCCGTGATACTTTTTTGACCTTGAGCAATCTATGCGGGTAAGGTCCCCATGGACTGAAGGATTGTTGTTGTAAAAGGTAAGGGATCACTATTGTGAAAGACCATTACCAGCGATGAAAGGCTTACAGTGAAATGTGATGAAAACGAAAGTTATGGTATTTGAAAGGAAAGAATCCAGAACGGATACAAGAATAATGTGGTTGATGATGTAGTGCTAGAGTAGGTGGATGAAATTGTATCTTGGATGCGGTTTTAACAGGAATGGTAGATACACCGTGAATGTCGAAAAAAGAGTGGCGTTAGGAAACAGCGTAAATGGAGCATTGGGCAGAGATTACATATGGACGCGAGAGTTGGGTATGGCAGTGTTTGCACGAAAGGATAAACGCTTTTACGAAATTAGGGTACTGCGCTAAATCTGCGGACTAACACTCGCGGACCGCGTCGAAAACAAGATTGGAACGATGGAAGTTCCTACTTCCTTCGTGAGAGAGTGTCGATGCAAAAGTAAGAAAGGGCATGTTCCGATGATTCGGAAATACAGAAAGACTGAATGAAGACAGATTGACAGCTATACAATGCAAAAGCGGATGAACGTAGGAGTCGCAGACGGCCAAGACATACTTTCCATGACCAAATAGAACATGTCCTGGAGGAAGGTGATGTCAGGAGCCATAAAGATTGACGAGCGTTTATAACAAGAATTAAGGAAGTCAAAGAAACGAGAGAGTTATGTTCATAACGGACGATTCATACACGCCATTTCTGCTTACCCCACGAGGGACTTGACGTGCAGTTTTGTATGTGCTTAATTATATGTTTCCAATCTAGTTACCTAATTTAAGGGCTGATCCATAATATAACACTTTTTATACTAGGTGAGCAAAATATTAAACAAAATATAAAGCTTAGTTTTCGTATCATCGCGCTTTAAACAATTTCTTAATTTTTGTTATTAAAAAACATTCGCAATATTTCTTGCGAATGCGAATACGAATGTCCAAAAACATGCGAATATTCGGGAATGCGAATGCGAATATTCGTTACATCACCAGTATAATATATTTATGTTTATGTGTGTGTGTATGTATTTAATATGAATATTGATATTTATATAAGAATATTTATTTACTATGGATATGTTTACTGTCGTTATATATTTATTTTTTTGTAATTATATTAATTAGATGTATCTTTGTTATATTAGTTTGCATACCGCCGACAACCATTGATCTACTCCCTATCTTTCCATGAAATGGTTGTCCGGAAGAAATTGCCTTGTGTGATAGGACCGCCAATTGTACAAATTTGTGTTGTTTGTAATTTGCTTGTTAGTTTTATTACTATGTGTACAGTAAAGAGTATTCTATTCTATTCTGAGGGTGTCAATGGGGTGGTCTGTATATATAATTCATGAATAATGTATTAACGAAAAAGCGATATTTTTTTTTGGGTATTAAAACTTTAATTGCAAACTGTGGCGGTATCATAAGTGATAGATCAAAACAAAGCACACACTACAATAATACACCTTCAAACGTTCTTCAAAAAAGACGGAGATGGCATATGTTTTTTTGAAGGGGCAAACGAGCTTGCGGGTCACCTGATGGAAAGCAATCACCGCCGCCCATGGCGTCTGCAATACCAGGGGCATCAGATCAGCGTTGCCGGCCTTTCAGATGAGAATATGCTCGTTTCTTGAAGGTTCCTAGGTCGTAGCGGTCCGGAAATACCGTCGCCGGCAACTGGTTTCATGAAGGAACAGTGCGTGGCAAGAGTCCGCAAGAGGTACCTGTTGAAACGCAGTGTTGTCGATCGCCAACCATTTAGCCAATGCGGGTGGTAGCGTTGGCGCGTCGAACGGTGGCGGAAATTAGCTGGCGGTATTAATCCGAACAATTCCTCAGAGCACTCCCCGTGGTAAATGCGGTAGAGGATGCATTGAGATGCCACCTCTCTCCGCAACGCCAGAGGATCAAGCCGATCAGTAAGAGCTTGGTTGTCGACAAGCCGAACCGCGCGTCGTTGGATGCGGTCAAATGGAGTAAGCTGGTACTGGAGTGCCCCCACCCAAAGATGTGAACAGTATTCCACGTGAGGACGGACCTGCGCCTTGTAAAGTTGCAGGCGATGACCTGACGTGAAATACTGACCCGCTCTATTGAGCACACCAAGCTTTTTGGAGGCCAATTTGGCCTTGCCCTCCAGATGACCGCGGAACTGGACGTCACTCGACAAGTCGACACCAAGAATTCTGATAGCAGATGAGGTGGGTAAGGGAGTGCTCTCAAAACAGGGAGCTACGACAAAGGGTGTCTTTTTAGCGATAAACGCGCAAACCTGTGTCTTCTTAGGGTTGAATTGGACTAAGTTTAGTCGGCCCCAGTCCGAAACCTGACTAAGCAGAGTTTCGATTTCAGACAAAAGTTTGTTCCGGTGCTCGTCGACGTTTTCCCGAGAAATACGCGGGTGGCTGGTATATAAGGCATCCGCATAACAATACTGTCATCTGCATAACAATAAAGATTGCTGCTAAGCAGCATGTCATTGATATGCAGAAGAAACAGCGTAGGGGATAGCACACAGCCCTGGGGACTCCAGCATTCACAGGTTTTAAGTCGGAGCATGACCCGTCGACAACAACTTTAATGCTCCGAGCCGTGAGAAAGCTGGAAACCCAATCGCATAATTTCTCGGGAAGCCCATAACATGGAAGCTTCGAAAGAAGTGCTTTGTGCCAAACCCGATCAAAGGCCTTCGCTACGTCCAAACTAACGGCCAGCGCCTCTCCTTTACTCTCAACCGCTTCCGCCCACCGATGGGTTAAGTACGCTAAAAGATCACCAGCTGAGCGACCTTGACGGAATCCGTACTGATGGTCACTTATCAACTGGTGCTCTTCTAGATACTTAAGGAGCTGGCGGTTGATGAGTGTTTCCATTATTTTGATTTATGATTTGATTTATGATGGCGATAGGTCTGTAGTTGGACGGTTCTGAGCGGTCACCTTTTTTAGGGATCGGGTGGACTAAAGCAACCTTCCATGATGCTGGCACAGCGCCGAGAGAGTAGGAGTACCGGAAAAGACGTGTTAGAACCGGTGCCAACTCTGGAGCACACGTCTTCAGCACTATTGCTGGGATTCCGTCAGGCCCACTCGACTTGTGGAATTCCAGGGATAAAAGTATGCGTCGCACAGTACTTTGCCGGAAACAAACCTCCGGCATGGCGTGACCGCAATGTGGAATTGTTGGTGCGATGTTACCCATATCGTCCAAAGTCGAGTTGGACGCAGCGAAGAGTGCCAAGAAGGTCGGCTTTCTCTTTTGCGTCGTGGGCTAGTGACTGGTCCTCCCGGTGCAACGGTGGAAGGGACGGCTTACAAAAATTCCCAAGAACAGCCTTGGCGAGCGACCAGAACGCACGGGTTCCCGAGGGAAGGCGAACTAGTTTCTTTACTTTGCTACTGCTATAACTCTTTTGAAGGATCTGGAGGCAAGGTTGTAGTTCTTCTTAACCTTCCTATACTCGCGCCAATTTTTGTAACACCTATACTCGCGCACGGTGTCACAGACCGATAGTTTGTACCCCTACAACATATTTTTTTTAACAAGAAACACATAAAGTATTACTATTATTTTAAAGTTTAGGATGTAATGAAACAAAACAGTATAACTAAAAGTTATTTTATTAATTATTTTACCAACTTATAGTTTTATCACAAATCAGTCTTAAAATTTGAGATTATTTTCTTAAGTACTAAAAAATTAAAATAAAATCTGAACTTCTTTTTAAAAACAAATTAAACTTCTTATTAATAACAACAAACATATCAATAAACATATTTATCTATGTTTGACTTAATTTTGAGCCTCGCCATAGCAATCAGGGCATACGGTTACAGCATGCTCCAAACAAAAGTATTTTTTGCAGGTGGCACAGTTGTAACGTGTCTTGCGGTTTTTTTTCGAAGAGCAGTATCCACAACGACCTACTTTATTATTGTAAGATGTTGCTGCAGACTCGGGTCCATCTAATTTGCATATTTCGGTGAGCCTGAGTCTTATGCTTCTCGGCAAGGATGAAATGAGAGCCCGTCGTCTAAGTTGCGGATTGATCAAATCGTATGCTAAGGCTTCAAGGAAGACTCGACGGCTAATTTTCTTGTTAGGGTTATTCTGCAGGTATATTATAAACGTATTTATACCCGCTACATTCATTAGGCTATAAAATATCACCATTGGCCATCTATTTGTCCCACGTGCGACGTTGTAAGTCTCACACATTTTGTCTACGGTATCTACTCCACCTTTGGTTCTATTGTAGTCCATTATAATTTCCGGTTTACCTGTATCTTCATTGATCTGGGCATCATCGTGCATGCTGGATACGAGAAGGACATTTTTGCCTTTTTTTGGTACATAGGATACAAGACTGCAATTGCCACGGTGCCCGAATAAACTAGATTTTTCGGCTCTTCCTCGTATTTCCGTGAAATTTTTAGGCAATTCTCGTTTGTTTTTACGAATTGTCCCAATAACTGTCAATTTGTGTTGAGACTCAAGCTTATCTATCAATGGAATACTAGTGAAGAAGTTATCACATGTGATATTACGCCCAGTATTGTGAATATTTTCACTCAATCGCAAAACCAAAGCCAAAGCGGAGTTATCAACTTGGTATGGACCGTCTGGTTGCTTCCCAACATAAACTTCCATGGTATGGGTATAAAACATTTTGGCATCTGTCAACGCATAAATTTTGATTCCGTATTTGTTGGGTTTTGATGGAATGTACTGGCGAAAGTTACAACGTCCTCTAAAAGCCTCTAACTTCTCGTCAATTGTAACATACTGAGACACGCTGTAATATTTTTTGAACGTTCCCACAACTATATCAAACAACTCTCTAATAGGTGCCAGTTTATCCAGTTGTATTCTCTCTTCTCGTGTATCTTTACTGTCAAATCTGAGACAACGCATCAATAGAAAGAACCTGGATAATCCCATAGTCAAACGAAATATCTCCGGGGATGACCCGTCAGTTCTGAAAAAATCTTTGGCATTTAGACGAGCGTTCCTTCTGACTCCAGCAAATAGTAAAAGGCCTAAAAAAGCTTCAATTTCAATATTGTCTGTATCGGCGCAGTCTCTCTCTCTTGTGAAATTATGCTTCATGCGATTAATTTGTTCATTAGTGTACTTTACTATCAGGCTGATAGTGCCCTCCGAAAAAAAAAGCCGCCACAGCTCACCTGGTTCCTTCAAATTTCTAGCTTCTCCTCTAGCGCCTGGAAGTTGAGTAACTATATTTCTAGCACGTCGCCTAGTTGGGTTTGAGGCAGGAGATTTATTCCACCTTGTCTGTCCATCTTTTCCTAAGTAAAAATCATGGGATCGTTCATTATGTTCTTCCTCAGATATCTCGTCATTGTCATCGTCTTGCTCGGTATCATATGTCTCTTCTTGTACCTCCACGTTATCTTCCACCTCACTGTCATTTTCGTCTTCATAGCTTGAGCTAGAACTTAATTCTTCCAGCAACAATCTGATGTGATCATCGTCCATTTTGATATGGATTAAAACCTAAAAAAGAATGATAAAATTGGTCAAAATATAATATAGAGCAACATACATACATATATTTTACTATATATACTTTATAAAGTAATCAAAGTCCGCAAAAAATATACAAATGCACGAAATAAATTATATTAATACTTACACAAAAAGTTACACCTATACTCGCGTCGGTCTCGTGGACCGATTGGTGACGAGTGCTACAACACGTGTGTTTCGCCCGAACGCGCGGCGTGCACTAAAACGAAGTTAGCCACAAATCCGGCAGCTGGCCACAAAACCAGGGCTGGGATCTGCCGCCGATTGGTACCACTGAGGATGGAACAAAGAGCTCCATTCCCTGCAGCACCACATCAGCAACAGAGTGGGCAACGACGTCAGGATCATCCGGCGAGAAGCAAACTTGCCCCCATGGGTAAGATGCGAAGAAAGTTCACATCCTATCCCAGTCTGCTGACCTATAGTGCCACACACGGCGGCGGCTCGTAATGTGCGGTCGAAGTGGGCACATGAGTGGCACCGTACTCCTTATCAGACAGTGATCCGAAGAACCCAAAGGGGCGTCTACAGAAACCACATATCCGTCCGGATGGGAGGTCAGCAGAAGATCCGATAGGGAAGGTATATAATTATCAACATCTGGGATTCGCGTGGGTGCAGTAACCAGTTGTGTTAGATCATATGCTAGAGCAAGGTCATGAACAGATCTACCCGCGTGGTCGGTGGTGCGAGATCCAAGCCAATCGACGTGATGGGCATTGAAATCGCCGAGGATAACGATTTCCGCAGATGGGACCTGTTGAAGTACGGAATCTGCAGCCGTTTGAACGTGGTCCATGAGTCGGTCTGTTTCGGTATTACCACTATGGGACCTATAAAGACATGCGTAGATGCGGGGGTGGTCGTCGCTATCAACACGCAGCCAGAGGGTCGATAGGTCCCTTCCTTCAAGGCTGCCGTGGCGTCGAGCACAGATATCCTCCCGGACAAACACACAAACTCCGGCCCGCGGTACAAAGGTGTATTCCAGTTTATATCCGGGATATAGGAGATATGAGGTGTCTGCCGGAGAAGATATCTGTGTCTCTGTAAGGAATGCCGTTTCCAGGTGGTGGTGAATGACAAGCAGATTTGAGTGGATGCCCCTGATATTGCAAAAGTCCACGTTTAGCGTGGCAGGGGGAGTCGCAATGCCCTTACGTTTGCCCCGGACAGTTTTTAGTGAGGAGCGAGATTGTGCCCTCCCCAGACTACGAGGGGCAGCTTGAGCCTTGGTGAATACCAAACCGTGGACGCTCAAGGGGGGATTCTCCAGTGCTGTGGCAGCTGGTACCCCCCTGGGGTAAATGAACTTTTAATATCGCTGCCATTAAGGGGAGGGTGAGGGGGATGGGCCTCCGGATACCTCTCTCACCGAACGAAACGCGGCATAAGCTACTTCACGTCGAAATTCTGAGAGGCCGTGGTATTTCACCGGTCGAGCCGACCCATTCATGCAGCGAACTGCTTGGCTCTACCACTGCCAAAATGTCTATCTATCTCTTAGGGATAACCCAGAATGACCACTTTTATTTCTTTTCAAGGCGAAATAAAGTTCGCTGGGGCAGCTAGTTAATAATTATAAATGGATTGTACGATAACGAGTTTTTATTAAACATGTTTAATTCCTGTCATAATATCTTATATCTTTAAACGAGCAATTCTTGTATATATATATATATGTATATATGTATATGTATAATTGGAATCTCGGAATCGGCTCCAACGATTTTCATGAAATTTAGTATATAGGGGGTTTCGGGGGCGATAAATCGATCTAGCTAGGAATCATTTTTAGAAAATTTCATTTTATCGTGTTTTATCGATAATCAACTTAAACATCAACTTACTTTTTGGAATTCCTGACATCTATTGGCGAATGCTATAATTATTTTAAATTGTGAGCAACTAACTTGCTTTAACGACAACAACACTAAAGCTATTCCAGCAGATGGCGTTGTTTATAAAAAAAAAGAAAATACCGAGCAAAGCTCGGTCATCCAGATATTATACTTTATGTGACTATTGGGAGACTATTGAGAGTCATGTCTGTTTTTGCATTATTTTCTCAGATTTGTGTTTTAATGGATATTATTCGATAAAATTCGTGGAATTTTGTTTAATATGTGTCCGTCTATGAATGCAAATTTGGGGAATGGTGTAGATATCGTGTTTAGTGTGCTCTCCTACAGTGTCGGCAGGACTCCCTCGCAACATCATGCATAAAGTGCCACGACTTTATGTATGATTAGGTTAGGTTAGGTTAAGTTAGTTTAGGTTAGTTTTAAGTTTCATCATCATCTTCATCATCATTACTACATAATAAAAAATAACGTCAGACAAGGCAGTATGGCTTAAAAGCTTTAGCCTGTCCAATAATGGACAAATTAAAAAAAATGACAATACTGACATATACCAAAGAGTATGTAAATATATTTAAACTTGATTTACACCAATACCTACACCTACATTGATCTGTGAATTAAAAATTGTTTTTCATTAAAAAGGAAAGGAAAGTGTTTGCTAAATGACTAACAAGTAGAGTCTTTGAATAAAGTCCAGTTTAATGTTTAATTTCACTCATAGCCAGGCTAAATGATCTCATAAATATTACTCTACCGAAGTCGAAATATCGAACTCGAATTCATAATGTTCATAGTAGGTCTAACTGGAGGACTTGCAACAGGAAAAAGCACCGTGCTATCCATATTTCGAGAAAATGGAATAGCAGTCATAGACGCAGACGAAGTAGCTAGAAAAGGTAATGAAATTTAAATGTTTTATTATTATAGTGCGTTCTTTTTATTTCGTGAATGATACCTTTATCATTAATTTAAAATTCAAATTATGTTTATATACAATGAATTCATGCCAAGGCTCTTTCGAGGTTAACAGATTTGCTATCCAATAGCGTACGTCGGAGTCCAATAACACAGTAGCTGCGATGTACAAAATCTTTTCGTTCTCCTGTCGTCATCCTTTCAAATACCAGTCAATTAGATTTAGTCAATCAGGCTAGATGATCTTCTGGACGACCAGTGCTGTAATTTTTTTTAAATGGTTCTCATAATTATAATATAATTAAAATTTTATTCTTCATAACTCACAACTTATTTCAGTGATTTATGACAACAGCTTAAGACCAAAAAAACCATATTTGACACAGTTTAAAACTAAATCTTTAAATATGCGAGAGCGTAATATGCATAAATTTTTGAAAATCAATTATCTTTATATAAGCTTTGATAAATAATATATATCTAATAGACAAAATTTTAGCCATTATTTTTATTATATATTTTTAATCCTTTCATATAACACTGATGGATAGATGACCTACTCTTTAGTTTCACCAGTTTATCAGATGCACAATAAAAAGCTAAATATATATACACACACATAATGTCATCATACAAACAAAACACCAAGAGGCATGATTCTCACACACCTCATTTACATCTTCAATATATGTATATGTCTTGACATATACTCTTCAGTTTGATAATGTAGTATGTACATTATTTTGAGTTCAGCCAGCCTTTGTAATTAAAGCGCTAAGTTTATACATATTTAGTCTTGTTATCAATTTTGGTGTTCATAATATTTTTAGAAAATTGATATACATACTTACATACATAACTTAGGCAAAATCAAAATCCCTTAGGCAGAGAGAAAAGAGCACTATAAGGTATCATACTTACACACCTCACTCCCTTTGTTGACTGGTTTTTGAGGTCCTAAAGTCACCTTCCTCTAAAACTCATTCTATTTGGTCATGGAATGTGTGTCTTGGCCGATCTTGACTCCTACATTCAACCTCCTTTGCATTGTATACCTGCTTAGTCAATATTGCATCATCCGTTGATATAGTTATCTCTAATTTGTCCTAGTGCTGGAGCCAGGAACAAAAGCTTGGGAGGAATTGAGGGCATACTTTGGCAATGAGGTATTGCTAGAAAATGACAAAGTCAATAGGGTAAGACTAGGAGAAATTGTTTTCAATAATATTGAAAAGAGAAGTAAATTAAATGCCATCACACATCCAAGAATCCAAAGTGCCATGATGAAAATGGCTATATCATATTTCTTCTCAGGCCATAGATATATAGTCATGGAAGTACCACTTCTATTTGAGACAGGAAAAATGTTGACATTTATGCATAAAATTATTACAGTTGTGTGGTAAGTGTAACCCAAAATGTTTTCAAATTTTATAAAACTAGAATTTATAACGAAAGTAAATTTTCAACAAACTCATTTGAAGTTTGCCAAATAAATTACCAACTGGATATTTATTTTAAGTTAGGCTCATTTTAAATTAAATTTAAGTTTTTGTCTCGTTATGTCTCACTGTGATGTTCCCAAATAGAATATGTGGCAAACCTATTGCCATACCGGGGACAAAGTTAGCAGTCATTGATTTTTATCTCACATAACTTCCGAAAATAATTTCAAAAAGCCAATAGGTGAGCTCGAATTCGAACCCGCGACTTCTTGATTCAGAAGTGGGGTGCTCGATCACTGGACCACCGAGACCTAAAAATTAATAATATGTCATATTCTTAATTTCTAGTGAGGATCACCAGCAATTGGAACGATTGTGCAAGAGGAGTGAGTTCTCCGAAATGGTAGCTAAAAAGCGTATTAACTGTCAAATGCCACTTGAAGACAAAGTAGCCAAGTCCAATTTTGTTATTGACAACTCAGGTGACTTCAACAATACTAGGCATCAGACAGAATGCATCATAAAGCTGCTGAGCAGATCAAAATTTACCTGGTAAGTAAACTAAGATAGCATTAAATAAAATCAAAACCTTCAATCACCTTAGGAGCCTCAGGGGTAAATAAAAATAAAAGAAATATTGAGTATTAAAATTCTGTTTATACATTAATTTATCCGACAACCCCTTCCTTGGACAGATTTTTGTCTGTCATCAGTAATATGAACATAACTTTGCACGAAAAAAATGCATTTTGCACGTAAACTATTTTTTTAATGTAAAATATATGTGATTGTTGCAGGTATTTCCGAGCAATACTTTTGATCTCATTTTTGTCATTAGTTTTTGGTGTGGGACATATAGTGAGTAATATGATTGACAGTAGAAAGCAGAATTAGCTATTGGTGAATTTATGTAAGAAGTTTTTTGTTACAAGTTTGTTAAATCTTGCCAAAGCGATGTAAAAAGTTTATCTGTGAATTATTAAGGATGATATTACCTTGTATAGGTCTTTTTTTAATGTAATAAACCAGAAAATTATGTTGTTATTTTATAAATAAAGGATATTGTTAAGTTATTAAATTTTAGTCGATCAGCATTAAACAAATCTGAGATATCACAGTTGATCATAAATGTAATGTTAGTTGATTATATGTTCATGAATTAAATACACCATATTGTATTGATCAACTCATCTACCAATCAACAATTTATGGTGTATAGTACTGTTGCTAATAAAATCAGATCCATGGGGGAGTTTGTAAGTATGGATTAGTATCTTACAATTTAGGCTGTCCTGACAATAATTATCAAATTTGTTATCATCAAACTCTGAAATGCCGATTCGTGACCCATATCTCGTACATGATGGAACTCTTTAGTTGGGAAATCAGGTTGGCCACATAAATTCAGTATGTAACTAAAATAATAGTTTTTAAGTGACCGCCTTTTGTACAACAAACAAAATTATAAAAACCTGTGCATAGTGCTTTCAAATCCCTATTGAACGATAATCGATTTAAATTGTTAATATTGTTAATAAATCGATAATGTGTCAATATTCTCCTCACTGATAAATATATAGCATTGCATTTTTTTTAGTTCGAAAATGTTCTAATAAATCCATAAAATTTTTGTTACCGTGTACCTGATTGTGAGTTATATTGTATTTATTAATTTTTTGTTTTTTGAATGGTAATCATTACAAGTCGAAACACTTTAGTGGAATATTATCGTGTCCATTTAATTTATTTATGCATACAGCTGCTGTTTTTATTTACCTATAAAAGTCTTTCACTATGATTTGATTCTTGGATTACGTATACTTAATTTTGCTCACATATTCTCCTAATGCAGTACACTATTACATTAAATCTAAAACAAAAATGGTTTGCTACTTGAGAGATAAGAATAATATCTTGTAACATTAAAACAACTTTTTATTTCCTGACGTTTCGAATTCTTTACTTAATAAAAATAAATAATAAATAAACGCGATAAAATCTTAAAAAGTTGTTATAATGTTGTGTGTGTGATTCGCGTAAATCTGAGAAATAAATAATATCTTGCACACAAAACACACAGCGTCCTCTAGTTCCAAAATAAGCAACTAAATGCTTGTGCTGAGGATTTGTTTTGTAAATACATACCTTACATAAAATACATAGAAAAACACCAAGACGCCATACAAACATTCATGCTTGTTACAAATATTTTTACTCGGGTGGGGATCGAACCGGCCAATCTCGATTCTGCAGTCGGTAGCTTTACCAATGCACCACGATGCTCGTCAAAAAAAAAGTTTCTCTCGCTCAAATTATTCCTAGTTAGTTAAGGCTGAGGAAATATACAAATTTAAGTACAAACGATTAGATTGCGATGAATCTGGGAAACATTCATTTTTAGTATTATTGAAATTATCGCATGTGAACAAATTTATTATTATAAACTGTTTGGAGTGTATCATGGACTTTAAAATTAAAAGAAATTCAAATTCAAATGGCTTGTATTATACATATTCCCATTTTTGCGCATAATTAAATTAAATGTTACATTTTAAATATTTATAAATATTTAAAATGTGTTTAATTTTCTATATGCGTAAAATGTATCTAGTAATTTCCATACAATGTTCAACCTATAACGAGAAATAAAATCGATTTATGTATTACACTTTTATTTTTTATTGAATTAGTAAAACTATAATTGTAGTAACTCCATCAAGCAGTAACGTATTTATCCAAAATGGGACCACTCCGCAAATACACATGTGCCGTGTGAACAGTAGTACTAGTAAGTAACAATGGTAGAGCCAAGCAGTTGCATGAATGGGCCGGCTCGACCGGTGAAATACCACGACCCACCCCCTTTCCCCATCCTTTCCTATACTACTCCTTTAAAGGTCGGCAACGCAACTGTAACACTATATGTGTTGCAGGTTTCCATGGGCGGCACTGGTCACTTACCATCAGGTGACACGCCTGCTCGTTTGCCCTCCTTCCTAGAAAAAGTAATAGATACGTTTTCGGAAATGTTATTAATTCCAGAGACATTACAATTGGGTATTTGAAAAAAAAATTTTTTTGTGATAAATTGAAAGATTATATATTAGTTTTATAACAAAACATTTTTTTTTTTTTTTTTTTCGCAATAATTCAAAAGTTATTTCAAAATAAAAATAAATTTTTGAATCCAGTACCGAAGACACGCCGACAACTCCCGAACAAACCCGAGCGCGTGTGACGTCTTAATGTTAGTTTTCACTCATTGCAGTTGATAGAAAAATAATAAATACAGTGTTTTGATCTATTTAATTTTGTTGTCATTATTAAATATTTAAATTTATATTAAAAATGTCGAACCTCAAAAGTTATCCTTCTTGTTTTGTACCATTATGTACGAATACTACAAAGGCAACTCCTGATAAAATGTTTTTAAATGTTCCCCAAGATGACAAATGTCGAAATAAATGGTTTCAAGCAGTGCACCGTGATAATCCCCAAACAAAATCGAATTTTTTTTGTTGTGAAGATCATTTCGATGTAAGTATTTCTTAATACCATTTTTATTAATTATTATTTATCTAAGTATACAAATCAAATAATTATTATATATTTAAGGAAAGTTCAGTAAATAAATTTTTTAATGTAAATAGTTTTATTTTCTTCAAAATGTGGATCAGCAACACAAAAGATACTTTATTTTTTACCAGTCAATAACATTTGTAGTTGCATTTGGGCATTACACTTCAAGCTGACTTTACCTTTTGCTAGAAAAATATCCAATGATTTATGACTGGTGGGACATTTTACTTCAACAATGGCATTGCTTGTCATTCCATCAGGAGATGCTGCAAAAATCGGATAACTAGGTACAAGATACATCCCCGGACGCGTTATTTTTACTCTTAATTCTTTCTCAAGAAACGTCGTCGTCGTCGTCGTCGAACGTCATTTCTTAAAAAATCGGTGATCATAAATATATCAACATCAGGAATATTATCAGACTTTGCCTTAATAAATCCTTTATCACACATAACTAATTTAAATCAACTAACAACTCGTATTTTAGCAATAAATTTTCAATATTATTGTCTAGACATGAGTATTAGCCGTAAACGCTGTACTGTTATTAAATAGCTATAACATTATGACGTCACAACTATAGTGACCAATCATGGCGCGTTTATAGTCACGTGATTTTTATTTAAATTTCATCAATTTTTAATTGTTTATAATTAATTGAAAAAATAATTTTTTGAAGTTTTTGCATTAAATATCAATATTATTAATAAAAAAGTTTTAAAATACATAAAAAAAAATCAATATTTTTTTTTTTCAAATACCTAATTAGATATACACTAGTGAGTTAAGAGTTATGTAAATGACAGGCATAGATACAGGTGGACTCATTACTATTCACTGCTACGAGCCGCTACACATACTTCAGAGTTATCTAAGTCCATATTTGCAAAAAAATATGCAGTTCTGTTAGGAAAAGTGAATTTACACCTAGTTTAATTTATAGCTAAATTCCATAAATCTGTATATTGAATTGAAATGTGTGTATATGAATTTGATTAAAATTAACTAAAACTTTATAGATAACTAGCTGACCCGGCGAACTCTGTTTCGCATCAAAAGTAATAACTGCTGCCCCGCTATGTTAATACTGCAATATCTTCGACAAATTTCAAGTCGATAGCAGCTATAGGTTAAAAATGGGAATTTTCCATTGTTAACACCCCCGCAACCCCCCTTGTGGGTGGAATTTCGTAAAGTCCGTTCTTAGCTGACCTCTACTCGGCGAAAGGAATAATCCTACCAAATTTCAAGTCGCTACGCCTTATGGTTTCAGAGATATCGTGATGAGTCAATATATAGGTGGAAATCTCTTATATATATATAGATAGATAGATAGATTATGAAAATAAGCATGTGGTTAGTTTTGACGTTTATGTTTAATAGTGTCCGACCGACAATATAAGTTAAAATATTGCTGTGAAAACGTAATTTGTTTCTCCATATCCAATGCACTAATTTTCAATATTTTAAGGCATTTTATATTTGACCACGTGAGTTTTGGGTTCGGCCGAAACTGAAGTAACTGCCGAACATTCGGTTTTGGTTTCGGCCGGGAGTTTCGGTCCGACTCTACTAATTATACAATTTTTATTTATCAATTAAGTACCACAAATCGGAGATTTATTGGTAAAAATAAAATTATCTATTTACAGTATTTTAAGAAAACTTTAATTCGCAAAAATATAACATGGGATATAAAAAGTGTTCGTGTATGTCGTCTTCTATAGCACCATCACTTAATCATGAAAACTTTTTGCATCTTGTGGAATGAGATGCAATGTGGACTGTACCTATATTAGCTAGTTTTGCTGGTGATACGGGCTTTCCTATACAATAAAAGCAAAAATTAAAAATTGTCGTGTGGTTCCATTTCGCGTAAATACGGACAATTGTCAAGTAGACATCATGTTGCATCAAAATTTATGATTTTCCACCAATCTGCTATTAGTACCTAAACATAGAACAGATGAAAAACACACAGAAAATTCTGTGTGCCTGTAGTTACTTTCAGCATGTTTCACGAAAAGATGATTAATCAGGAAGCACAAAAAATATTATGATTAATTTCAAAAATAGATTATTTTTGCCGACCTACTTAAGAATATTAATTTATCAGGCTCCCGCCAGATTTAGTGGCACAGAACAGTTTCGCCACCTATTCCATTTGGGGCGTAAACATAACGGTGAGACGAGCCTTAACAGCCGCTGCTTACACCGTCGGGTAGGAAAACGCGCGAAGTTAAGTTATGTTACATTTTGTGATGGTCAGAAACAAATGGAGATACCTACTTACTTAAGTTCACACCAAGTCCCTTGAGGGGTAGGCAGAAATAACAAAGCGTCATAAAATACTTTTTTACGGAGTAGTTTTTTTTTAATAGGTAGAGGGTGTCAACGGGGTGGTTTGTATGTATAATGAAGTAAAAAAAAACTAATAATTTTCTAGATTTAGAACTTTAATTGCAAACGCTGGCGGAACCTTAAGTGATAGATCAAAACATTGTTCTACATTATTACACCTTTACAAGATCTACAAAAAAGTCCGCGATGGTGTACCTACCGATGTTTATCTCTGAAGGAAAACCCACAATGACCACCATTTTTGTTTCTTTACTTTTTACGAGAAATATTAGCTTATTTACGAAGCGATTTTAAATATTACTCAATGTAGAAGATATAACAGATTTAAAATGTAGGGACATAGCGGTTGCGTTGCGCAACGGTGGGATTACTTTTGATGCGCAACAAAGTTCGTCTGGTCAACTAGTACCAGTATAAGTACATACCTACATACATAACTTCACGCCAAATCCCTTGCGGGGTAGACAGAGAGGACGGAGCGCCAGAAGGCACGATTCTTACACACCTCACTCGCTTCGTTGACTTTCATAACTCTTCTCATGCGCGCGCGTCGATTTTTGAGGCTCCTAATATTACCTTTCCTTCCTACCATCTCTACATTCGTCGATCTCACTTTCTGGAGTCTCACTCTCTGAAGTATAGACTCGGACAATGGTGTAGATATGTTGTCGGTCTGGTTTGGTTGTTCTTTATATCCACCATATTCTGAAACTATTTTACATTTTCATTTCGACATAGCTCCTTTTATACCTATGATGCTACAATTCACTATACAATATTTTACTTGGGGTAAAGTTACGCAGATCGTTGTATGCATGGGCTCAACCGGGCACGACCTCTCAGAACATCGACGTAAAGTAGATCTTGCCGTGTTTCGCTTGGTAAAAGAGGTATCCGGAGGTATTTCTTTACTTCATTCATTATACCCCGTTGACACTGTCTATGTATTAAAAAAACCGTTTCCAAATGCGTTGTAATGTATTATGTTTTAAAGATTGGACGATTTATACATGTAGTGATTTTAATTCTCTGAACATCGGGAGAAATTGGAGAAAAATAACTGTTGGTGTTTTATGAGAGCAGAGGAAGTGGAAACGAAATTTTGACCGATGTGGCTAAAGTTATTGGTGTGAGCTAAAAAAAATTGGACCCAAATTTTCTCTTTGAACCTCTGAACCAAAAGTCGTAGTGTTGAACAACTAGGTCATTGAACTTATCTCTTTGTTCTTTAATTGTAAATTGTGTTGTAAAGTGTAAAGAGTTCGAAACGTCGGGAAATAAATAAAATAAGTAATAAATAAACGCGATATAATCCTAAAAGTTGTTTTAATGTCATGAACGTGATTCGCGAAAGTCTTAGAGATAAATATGTAAATTGTTATCATTTTATTAATAGCTATCAAAATAAAATCCAATGATGAAAAAATAAAAACGTGGAAGTTCTGTCAGACAGATCTATAAAGAAACTGGTATCAACAGAGAATACATATATATATATATATGTATATAAGTGCATATATAACATTTATTACTATATATATATTTATTTATTACTATTCCGCATATATAATATTTATTTATATACATATATTATATTTATATATTTATATTTATATATCATAATGATACAAAATAAGTACAATTTTCATTTGACTTCTCTATATCTTTTTCAAATGTAGGGGGTGAAAACCGCTGCTCCATCGGTAACTGTTCCAAATTTCATTGTAACCGCTGTACTATGATCTATGAAAACTTCGCGTAAAGCTATACGAACACGGAGAGACGGTACAATTTACGCCGCACTGAGGGTAATATTACTCTGGCCTTTTCTCTAGGGCGGGGAGTATGGGCGGAGTTTTTAGAACTGCTGGAACCCGGCCCACTGTTATTTTTACTAACCCTCACACCGCAATAGACTGTAGACGATAGCACAGCTCGGTAAATATTGTTGCTACATTGTGAATATGTATTAATTTTTTCTAGTCATGTGTGCCAGAGTCAATTAGGTTTTTTTTTAAAGTATGTACAACATGGACAACGTGAACGGCATCAGATGCCCATCAATAGAAAATACAAGTGTCGTCTCTTTATCTGTGAGCGGTTCTCCAACATCAGCAAACAGTTCTGATATGTATCTATATGATGATTCATCCATGTCTGATTGTAGTCTTTACGCCAGCGATCAAGAGAATCACTCAACGCCAAGGAGAAGGTAGGATTATAATCGCAAGAATTTTACTAAGCCTATCCACTATCTCTCCAAATGAATAAAATTCCCAATAATATGACTTTTGGGATCCACAAAATAGATAACTAAACATATTTTTTTGTATCTTTGCTGATTTGTCATTTGTTTTTAATTTTTCGGCGTTGTTGTATTTTTGGTATTTTTTTTAACTAACTAATATTAAAAGAGGTCCGTATCTTAGAATATGTTTTTATTAAAATGTTTACTATTTAATAACTAATAATAGTCTGATGTTCATATTTATTCGACTCTAAACATAGTACACACAAACAGTCAAGCGAGCCTATGGACGAACGAAATCGCGGACTAGCCAGTATTAAAATAAATAGATTTAGCGAGGCTATATTTTGAACAAAGGAGCTAATCCTCCTAAATAACCCCGAGTCTGCGACTCTATGACTTTAATACATTTTTACAGTCACATAAATATTTTAGTTTTCGAAAATTTTCCTAATGTGGTTAAATCGTTAAAAAAAATACTACTGAAAAGTTGTTAAGTAATAATATTTTATAATATGTCTGCTGAGCATTAGATTTATTTTTTATTTTTCTCTGTTTTGTATCTTTTCATCCCAAAGCGTTAGCGGGTTTTTTATCCGGGCTAATTATATTATAGTTATATGTTTACAAAGATAGTATTAAATATACAAAGAATTATTTAGTGTTCCTTAGAATTGTAGGAACATAGTTGCTTCATCTTATTTGTCAACTTTTTTTTTATGCATATGCCTTTGCGACTTTTAGAATCCAAGTGCTTAATATAATAAAATGTCGACTGTAACACGCCTGTACTTATGTTTATGTTATATCAAAACAAAAAATTGTTCGCAGATCAGATTATCGCCGCGTCCATAGACGAAGATCATCATCATTGCGTTGTCCACAACAGCAAATCCAGCAACGGCAGGCAGCTAATTTACGCGAACGTCGTAGAATGCAGTCCATAAACGACGCTTTTGAAGGTCTACGAGCGCACATACCGACTTTGCCATACGAGAAAAGATTATCTAAAGTAGACACATTGAAGCTTGCTATTGGTTATATAAGCTTCCTTGGTGAACTGGTGAGTACTTACTGTTCTCTTTGGACGTTAAAAAATTGTGGCAACGGAGGCTATACAAATGTCTATGTCTTTCCGTGAATATTGGTTATTTACTCGTTGGGGATATCGATCTTCACAGATTTTTTTTTACAGCAAAGACTGCAACTATTTAATTTATCAATTATCTCTATAGCGAATTAGTACCGAATACCTTATGTCTATACTATACTAATGAGCAATCCCGACAAATAGGTACATGTAAATGAAATTTTTTATCTGTAAATAGAATAAATTTTCGGTATTTTTATTTAGGTTCGTGCGGACCGATGTTCGGAGACTTTGTTGTCTGGAGTGGGCAATACTAGCAATAAGGAGGCGGAGAAGAAAGTGATAGTTAGAGGTAACTTACACAAAATTATTGTTTTTAAAAATGAAAAGAATATATTACAGCAGCCAAAGAAGGCTTTTTTTCTTTATTTATTGGCACCATAGTTGGTATATACTAGAGATGTGACGGATAGTAGTTTGGCCGGATACCGGATATTCGGCCAACCATGTGGCCGAATAGCCGGATATTCTGCGGAACTTAGCCGTTTGGTGCATTGCACATTGGGTCTTTTTCGTGAAGAAAGAAATGCGATAACCTGTGAGCTTGATTTTTATCTCAAGTCAGTGCGAAGTGATCGCAATCGTGACCCTTATTCTTGGTGGGCAGCTAATGGCAAACAATACTCAAATTTAACAAAGTTTGCCAAGATCTATCTATCTTTCAGCACCTTGCAGCAGTGTGTACATCATCAGCCAATTGCAGTCCACTGCTGGACATAGGCCTCTCCCAATGTGCGCAACAACATCCGATTCTCTGCCTTCTGCATTCAGTCTTTACCAGCAGCCTTTCTGAGGTCCTCTGACCAACGGGGCTGGTCGGCGTCCTACGCTACATTTACCAAGACGCGGTCTCCACTCTATGATCTTCTTACTCCATCTACCATCGGTCCTTCGGCAGACATGACCAGCCCATTACCACTTCAGCGAGCTTATTCTGCGAGCTATGTCGGTTACACTCGTTCTCTGGCGGATATACTCATTCCTGAGTTTATCTTTCAGAGATACTCCGAGCATAGCTCGCTCCATAGCTCGCTGAGCGACTTTAAATTTGTGGACTAGGCCCACCGTGAGTTTCCACGTTTCGGCACCGTAGTTCATCACCGGTAAGACGCACTGGTCAAAGACTTTGGTCTTCAGACATTGTGGTATAGGCGAGCTGAAGACTCGAAGCAGTTTGCCGAATGCAGCCCAACCCAGCTGAATCCTCCTGTCGGCCTCTTTCTCGAAGTTTCGTCTACCTAACTGGATAATTTGGCCTAGGTAGACATATTTGTTTATGACTTCGAGAACTGACCCTTCGACGCTTATCGGTCCGGGCACGACATGTTCATTGAACATGACCTTTGTCATGCCCAAACCAACACGCCGGGAGGACTCGTCTAGGCTGCGCAGCATTCCGCTTAACTGTTCCAGCGACACTGCTATTACAACGATGTCGTCGGCAAATAGAAGATGTAAGATGTACTCATCATTCACGTTGATACCCTGTTCAGTCCAATTCAGTGTCTTGAAGACGTCCTCCAGAGCGTTGCTGAAGAGTTTGGGAGATATGACATCTCCCTGTCTTACACCTCCATTCAGCTCGATGGAGTTCGTCACCTGTATCTGGACAGCCATCGTGGCGGTGTCATACAAGCATCTCAACACCTCGACATAACGCCAGTCAGTAGTATTTATTCACCCTAATTTGCCCTTAGTGCAGTATGAGTACTAATTATTTAATTTTCATTCTATTACATTCATTTTGCAATTGTGTGATTAAAAATTTAAACAAAACTTACTATATTTACTTTTTTTTATTTACTTATGTTTCTAATGCGATACTAAAGCTAACTAACTAAAGCAAATAATTACTTTAAGTTTTTTTAATTCCTATCCGGCCAAATAGTAATTGTCGGGTATTCGGCCGGATAGTACTAAGCCTGCCGGATAGGCCGGATACCGGATAGTTACCGGATATCCGTTTTATCTCTAGTATATACATATGCTATATTTAAAAAAAGGTAGGAAATAGGTACGTCGAATAAAATGAAATTCATACAATAATGGAATCAAATGGGTAATTTTAAAAAATGATTTCGGAGTTTCGGACTAGATTACAAAAAGATATTAATATCTAATATATTGCGTGTGTAATCAGTAGTGTTTGTAATTCTACTCCTCCGAAACGGCTCGACAGATTCTCATAAATAATAGATGTAAATACTATGGTGATAGGAAAAAAAAGTATAGATACTAGTAGGAGGTACTGGAACTAGTAGTATACCTATCTATACTCCAGCATATTTGGGCACATTGCACACCGTTGTGGGATTTTTGGCAGAATCACTTCATGCATGAGCAGCATGAGCAATTTCGACGACGAGATCCGAAGTATCCGACCGGACGCTCACCCACTTCATCCGCCCAGCCCTGCCTGTACTGAATATTTAAGTTAACATAACATAACTTCACGCCTTTATTACCCGAAGGTGTAGGCAGCGGCTGTTAAACCTCGTCTCGCCGTTATGTTTACGTCCCAAATGGAATAAGTGGCGAACCTGTTGCCATACCAGGCACAAAGTTATCAGTTATCGATATTTATCACACATAAATTTCGAAAACAAATTCGAAAATTCATCGGTGTGAGCCAGTGTCAGGATTCGAACCCGCGACCTCTGGATTCGGAAACGGGGAGCTCGAACACTGGGCCACCGAGACTGTTAAATATTTAAGTTAACATTTTAATAAAGGCTGAACTCGCTTATCACATATATGATCATCATTTATAAATAACTAAACTATGAATCTATCTAAGTTCCTACTACTGACAAACCATCGTTACTTGTTTGGCAATTCTGTAAGAATATAGACTTGTCTGTGGAATTTGAACTATGCAATTATAAATTAAAAAAAAAACAAAATAGTATCTCTTCTGGCGCAACATTTTGAAACATTTTAATTTGTTATATATCTGTTTCTTTTGTATATACCTACGTATGTCTGTAATTCTGTAGGTCTGTATATATTTTTATTATTTACTTACTGACTATTTAATGTATTATATTTTAGAATTATTTATTTATATATTTAATTATGTATATAATCTATATGTTCATTAATGTATTTATGTATATTCTGAATGATGTATTTATTAATTATGTTTTGTCGATTATTACACCTGATTACCCGTGTCTTGTATTTACTATTGTCCATCCAAAGGTTGCCTGTAAGAAATTGCTTTTAGCGATAAGGCCGCCTTGTACTTATATTTATTTAGTCTAATGTACTCTCGAGAGCAATGAATCCGGGTCACTTAAAGAATGTTAAAAATCTCGGAAACTAAAAATGATAGGTTAATGCAATAAATTGTATTTAATAGACAATGTAATACTCCTTAAATGAAAGTAAAAAAAATATGAGTCACCATACATTTTATTAACACAAAATTACATAAAGAAAAAATCTGCTGATCTCTCCTTAAAACAAAAATAGGAAACATGAAATTTTTGAACTTTATTACGATTTTCTTGAATTTTAATACTTCGTATTGCCTCCTCGTGCTTCCATTACTGCGTTTACGCGGTTTGGCATGCTGTACACCAAGTTCCTTATACGATTTTGGGGAATATTCTCCCATTCCTCTGTGAGAGCAATTTTGACCTCACGAAGCGTGATTGGGGGAGGGTTTCGTTGTTTTACGCATCTGCCTAGCTCGTCCCAAGCATGCTCGATCGGGTTGATATCCGGGCTGCGCGCTGGCCACTCCATACGAGTAATGTTCATCTCTTGAAGGTAGTCATTCACAATCCTACCTGTATGAGGTCGGGCATTGTCATGCATAAATATAGCATCCTCACCTAAATTGACCATAAATGGACCAACGTGATCATTGAGGATTTCTTCCACATATCTTACGCTAGTTAAAGAGCCGTTTTCTATGATCACCAGCTCTGTGCGACTTTCAGAAGAAATTCCGGCCCACACAAGTACAGACCCACCACCGTAGGCTACTTTTTCCTCGATGCATGCTTGCTTGAATCTTTCCCCTGGTCTTCGATACACTCTGTGTCTTCCATCGTGCTTGTAGAGCATAAATTTTGATTCGTCGGAGAACATAACTTTTGACCAATCTTCAATACTCCAATTTACGTGGCTCTGGGCATATCTTAGTCTTGAAATACGATGCCCACGCTCCAGTTTAGGGCCGTTTGCAGGTCTAAGGGGTTTTAAGTTAGATTCAGCAAGCCGACGTCTTACTGTCCATGCACTTGGGTTACTTCCTCCGAGGCGTCGAAACTGATTGGTGAGTTCAGTTCCTGTGAGAAAGCGATTTCGAAGCATGGTGTTCACCAAGTATCGGTCTTCTCGTGCTGTGGTATACCTGGTTCTGCCCGTTCCTGGTCTGCGTAGGTTAGAACCAGTTTCTTCGTAACGTCGGAGAACTCTTTGTACTGTTGACAGCGACACACCAACAGTCCTGGCTGTATCGCGCTGACTCCGGCCGGTTTCCAGCATTGTAATTATTCTGGTGCATTCTTCAGGCGTAAGCGACATAATTTCAGCTTGAATAATGAATATAGAGCACTATCAACATGGTTTATGTACCCACATAAATGACAGATTACAAACAAAAGCAAAACCAAATGCTGTAATTTCGTAGTTCCATCTTCGAAAGTGGCCCTTTTTCAAATTTGATTTTTTTATGATATAACTTTACAATAACTAAGAAGTTTTAATACCTTCATTTAAGGAGTATTACATTGTCTATTAAATACAATTTATTGCATTAACCTAGCATTTTTAGTTTCCGAGATTTTTAGGATTCTTTAAGTGACCCGGATTCATTGCTCTCGAGTGTATGTCTCTTGTTATCCTATTCTATAAGGTGTACAAATAAAGAGTTGTCTATCTATATATCTTTGGTTAATTTAGTCTTGTGCGCGAATAAGGTAATACGCAAACCGCGTTCGCGTTAATAAAAAAAAAAAGTAATGTGCAATGGTGCATTTAATTTAATGATGGCACGCCGTACGGGTCAGTCCGTGCCAGGGCGCGACCCCTAGACATTTGTTTGCGCACCTTTATAATAATCGATATTACCTGTAATGCGTGTATTCATATCATTGACAACATCTATAAACTATGAAATGAGTTGTATGACTAGTAAATGAGTCCTTTTGGTTCATATTTAACATGTTATAATTTTTACAGACCAGTATTTTTTTTTTAAAGAGGATGTCTTCTCAACTTAAATTATTAGATGAAATTAACAAAAAAAATACATTATGTCAGATTTCTAGAATATAATTAGTCTCGGTGGGCCGGTGGTCGAGCACCCCGCTTCTGAATCAAGGAGTCGCGGGTTCGAACCCTGGCTCGCACCAATGACTTTTCGAAATTAGTTTCGGAAGTTATGTGTGATATGATGACTAAAAACTTTGTGCCTGCCATGGCAATAGGTACGCCACCCACTTGGGACCTAAACATTACGGCCAGACGAGGCTTACAGGCCGCTGCCTACGCCTTCGGGTAGAAAAAGGCGTGAAGTTATGTGTGAATGAATGCATTCAAGAATATAGGAGCTTGCATTTGTTTAATTAATTATTATTAATAAATAAAGTCATTATTTTTCTTTTTGATCATAACTAGAATTTAAAATTATATAAATTTACTTATAACTTCGTTCTTATCCGGTACATAAGTGTTTTTAATTAATGTGACTTTAAAAAATATTCTCAATATTTCATACGTAGGTAAATTTTTTTTCTGATGTTTAAAAACAGGTCTTTAATAATTACATGCTTCAAACGTTATATTATTGTCATCACCAATAGACGCCAATAGTGCAGGTGCGCTGCCAATGAAAACCCCCCGTACCCCTTTGAATATTTAATTTTTTTTTCCGTGCGCTTAATAATTATATAGGACTCTTCACACTGTCCCTGCATTTATGAGTATACACGGGTGTAGGTAGATACTAGATAGATAGTAGTGTCCGACCGAAGCTTCGGCCACCTTCGGCTAAAAATCCACCTTCGGCGAGATCTTCCCGATCTTCCCGGTGAAGTTCCCGCCGATGTTACAAGAACAGTCAAAATTAAACGAACTGTTACTGTGAAAGAGTGAGTGACTGACGGACCGGACTGCACTTAGTTCAGTGCGGATACCTGTGCCTATCACCGAGGGGTAATTGGCATGAGCCACTTTACCCCGATATTCTTCTTTATCTGTGGATAATATTGAAGAAAATTATTAAATTCAATTGTTAAATTTTATTTTTTATTCTACCTATCTAATACACAGGTACCTATTTTTAGGTAACTCTATATTACAATTTTGCGTGGGATGGTGATATATACCAAACCACCCCACATCATAATATAATGGTCCAGAACTGACAATATTCTCACGGTAACACATTGCGTGATCACCTAGCCATTAAGTACCTCCCCATCCCGTGGGATTTCACTGGCGTGCAAAGCGCATCTTTTAATTTCGATCAGTTTCCCGTATTTTCAATTTGTGCTATTTTTATTAGTCCCACCGACAATTAGGGTTCCAAAAAGGAATGTTTTTGTTGATGGAAACAATTTATTAAAATATGTATTACTTTATAGGCTGCGAAGGTGTTTTTTATTCAGTAGGTACTTAAATGTGAGCAAACTTGCCTCTACATTTCCAAATGGAATAGGCGGCGAACCAATTGCCATACCGGGCACAAAGCTTTTCAGTCATCGATATTTAGCACACATAACTTTCAAAATAATTTCGATAAGTCATTGGTGTGATTGGATTCGAGCCCGCGACCTCTTGATTTAGAAGTGCGTGGCCTGGACCTCTGGCCTCTACTACTGGACCACCGAGACTTGGTCCCGCGAACTTCGTGCCGCCATATAAACATATATCTTTATTAGCTCATATATCTATAAGTATATTAATAATATTGTGGACGATTTTGCAAAATAATCACTGTCTTATTTTATATCAACTTGGAACCCCATTTGTTACTTTCTTTGAGGTCGAATTTCGGAAATTTTGTTTGTACGTGATATTCCTGGAATGGAATGTCAATTTTTAATAATTCAAACACTAAACTTCAGGTATTGAAACAGTTATACTTGCGAAGTTGTGTAGATATTTTTCTAAAACCAATACAAAGTTATCGTGGTCTGATTTTGATTGGCACTTTAACTAAAATTTCAAATATGAAAAAGTATTCATCGTAACGTGATTACAATAATTGGGCATATGGTCTCTAAGATTGTCGAACATTTTATTTTTCTAACAGCCATATTTAGCGCTGCGTTCGCAATGATGGACATTTTCTTGCTAATTTTCTTGACACTTATCGCCATATTTTAAACAATACACACAATATGTTATACAAATTGTATATGTACTGTGTACTGTATATGTTATTCTGATGTATGAGCTATATTAATGTAAAATTTCATCAAAATAAATTCAGTAATTAACTTAAGACCATGAATCATTACGTAGTATAAAACAAAGTCACTGCTTTCTGTCCCCTTAAATCCGTAAGCATTTAAGGGGACAGAAAGCAGTGACTTTGAAATATGATATTTTTCGAGATTTAGCACTTTAATTACAAACGCTGGCTGAACCATAACTACCATAAGTGATCAAAACAATGTTCTACATTATTAAACACCTTCAGAAGGTCTACAAAAAAGTCCGCGAGGGCATATGGCTCTTAGGGATAACCACCAATAACTATTTTTATTTTTTTTACTTTTACGAGAACTAATTGTTTATTTACGAAGCGATTCTAAGCGATTACAGATCCTGGCCGGCCTTTTAGAGCGTGCAATTTAAATGAATATTTTCGAATATATTGCAGTATTAACATAGCGGGACAGCAGTTAAAGCCGATAAATATCACGAATTGAACCTCATGATATCCAACATTTAATCCTTTATTACTTTTGATGCGGAACAAAGTTCGCCGGGTCAGCTAGTAACTGTATACAACTGGTAAAGCGTCCGTAACGTATATTTAAAAAAAAATCATTCTCAGTTATTAATATCATGTCTACCGGTGGTAGGATATCATATAATTTCAAAATCTGGCAAACCATTCGTGTTGTATAAATGCTAAATAAATTGTTTCAAGTATACACTTAATATAATAATAATAATAGGAAAATTGACTCTACATTCAATTTTTTTTTATCGTTACGGAACCGAATAATAGGATTTTTAGAATTTCTGTCTGTTTGTTTGTTACGGTTGAACTCTAAAAGTTCTGCATGTTTTTAAGTCTAATTTTGCAAAAATATAGCTAAGAGGTGGGGTCAACACATTGGCTAAATATTATCACGCTGTGACTAATTGGGGGTGAGCAATGAACCCTTATATCACCTATAGATATAATAAAATCGTAGGAAAGTTGAAAATGTATATTGAATATTTTTTTAGAATATGTACTTGGGACATGATCTACGATCGCTGCCGATCCCAAAAATATTGTTTTTAGAATTTTTTGTGTGTATTTTTACTACTACTACTGTACATTATCTATGAGTCGTACTATTTGGTCATGGAAATTGTGTCGTAGCTGTCTTCAACTCATCTATACTTTCGTTTATGCATCATAATATATTTGCTTAATCAGTCTTGGGTTGCACATCCATTCTTTATACATGTGCAAACTATCGCAGGATGCCCCTCCTTACTTTTACACCGATACTCTCTTGCAATCCAATTCCTTCCTTACAACTTTGTTTTCTACGCGGTCAGCGAGACTCACTCCGCAAATTTTGCACAAAGCCCACATTTCATGTCATACCCAACTCTCACTTCCGTTAGTTATCGTCGGGATCAATTATCGGCCTAACGCTACGCCTAACGCCTAATAAAAGAATCCGCCTAACGCTCCACACAACACGATACTTTTTAATTTCTTATGACATTCGCGGTGCACCTACCATTCCTGCTAAAAGCGCATCCAAGATATACAATTTCATCCACCTCGTCTACCACTACATAATCTACCAATATCCTTACATTCGTTCTGGTTTCTACCCTTTCAGACATCATAACGTTTGTTTTCATCATACGAGTACATATTATCTCTTTTTGGGTGATAACACCGAATTAGAAAAAAAGGTTTTGTTAGGTAGAAGCATAAAATAATCGTATAAAAACCAGGACAAAAATGGATTAGCAAAGGACAGAGTAAATTAGAAAAAAGAAATAGTATTAATCAAAAATGTCAAATCTAGACACAAATTTAAGAACTGCCTCCCCGAAGCATCTAAAAATCGTAATGTTTTTCATCGGGCGGGGAAAAACGGAAAACCTGCGACTATATCTGTTATCTGTTAAAAACTATGCCAATATTTTTTTTTACTCTTTACTTTTTTAGTTTACTCACTCACTCGTTCGAAATATGAAACTAGATTATTTTTCGTACCCAACATTTCATATGTAAACAATGTGGAAAACAATACGCCCCTAATTTAACATACAAAAGCATTGTACACTTGTGAGGACAACACTCAATGCTTTTAGATGTGAATCAAACAAGGGTGCGAGCATATTTGCGAATCACGCTGTAGCAAATTGAAAGATCTCCCTTTGTAAATAGGGGCAGGCGACTATTAGAACACTATTAAACACTCTATACCACTCGAGTATGCATCTCTGGAACTACAAACGTATACGGATAATTTTGGACACTCTATCAGGTGGGTATGACATGCTGCACACAGCACCATGCATAAAAACTATTTAAATTTCGTACTTTGGTATGTTGCAGAAAAGTAAGTTAGCCTTAGAAATAAGTAACACAAGATTGTTAGAATTACTTCATTTATTTTCTTTTTTCTTACTCTGTGTCTCGGTGGTCCAGTGGTCGGGCACCTCGCTTCCGAATCAAGATGTCGCGAATTCGAATCAATCACAATTAATTTCGAAAGTTATGTGTGATACATATCGATGACTGAAAACAGTGTGCCTAGAATGGCAATAGGTTCGCCATCTATTCCATTTGCGTAAACATAACAGCGAGTCGAGGCTTAACAGCCACTGCCTACACCTTCCTACAACCAGGTAGAAAAAGGCGTGAAGTTATGTTATGTTTTTTCTTAGTCTAAGAAAGAAATATTAGAAATTTTATTGTATTACAAAATTTACCGAAATTATAAAAGAGAGACTATAAAAAAATACATAATGCAATACCAAATTCCACACGGCTGTTCATAAACCAAAAGTTAGTTAATATTAAATCTTGAAGGGATTTCATAATATACAAAAAAGTATAATAAGTAGGTTTGTGTCCTATGCTAACGTGTTAAAGTACATTTTATGTGAGAAGAAACAACGTTCCACACATAAATAAACGCCGCATAATCCCTTTTTTCGATTAATAAAAAGCACCTTATCATAGTGTAATAAAGGATTTACATATAGATTATAGAACACGTGCGCCTTCTCACATTCGTGTTTTCCTATTGTATAGCACTGGCCTAAAATAAATAAAAAAATAATATTCTAAATTTAAATTAAATTCACTGGTCAATTGACGCACTCTTGTCACAAGTAAATTTACAAAGTTTATTTTTAAATTAAATTTTATATTTATAAATTGTAACTTTATATTGAATTTAAAATTAAATCATGCCTATAAAATTATTGTTGGCCAGACAAATATTCGATTCTACCGGTATACCGACTGTCGAAGTGGATATGGTCACAGAACTTGGATTGTTTCGTATTGCTGTACCTTCATTGGATATGAAAAAATGCGCAGAAGCCCACGAACTGAGAGATAATAATCCTAAAGAATATCGCGGTATGGGTGTCACGATGGCTATAAAAAACATTAACACAATAATTGCTCCAGAACTCATCAAGCAAAACTTAGAGGTGACCATGCAAAAAGAAATCGACCAATTCATGATCTCATTAGATGGCACAGATAATCGATCGAGGCTTGGAGCCAATGCTATTATGGCTGTCTCATTAGTAGCAGCTAAAGCTGGTGCTGCTAAGAAAGGTGTACCTTTATATAGGCACATTTCGGACATGGGCGGAGTTACCACAATTATTTTGCCGGTACCACATTTTACAATATTGAATGGAGGTATACTATCCTCGAATGGTTTGCCATTCCAAGAATACATAATTATGCCTACTGGAGCAACTTCCTTCTTAGATGCTGTGAGAATTGGTACAGATATTTACCATTACGTAAAAGAGATTATATTATCTAAATACAAAGTTGAATGTGTGTACACGAGCAGTAATGGCGGTTTTTCAATTCCTCTCAACAGCCATAGAGATGCGCTGCTATTTTTAACCGACGCTATAAAACAATGCGGATATGCAGGGAAAGCCGAAATAGCGATCAATGCATCTGCAACAGACATGTACAAGGACGGTGCTTACGATTTGGAATTTAAAAATCCGAACTCTAATCCACAAGAATACATGTCTTCAGATAAGCTGGCTGAAATATATTTGGACAATATTAAAGAGTTTCCAGTGTGTTCAGTGGAAGACGCTTTTGAATACGACGATTGGTCTGCCTGGTCTTTATTGACTGCACGCACAACTGCACAACTTTTTGGTAATGATTTGACGCAAACCAGCCCAAGAAGAGTGGGCTTGGCTATCGAAAAGAAAGCGGCAAACACGATTGGCTTAAGATTGAACCAAGCTGGGACACTGACTGAAATAATAGATTGTTTTAAAGCTTTAAAAGCAAATGGTTTTGGCGTGGTTTGCGTGGACAGATGGGGAGACACTTCAGATTTGTTCTTGGCCGATTTAGTTGTGGGCCTGTCAGCGGGTCAAGTGAAATGTGGTGCGCCCGTGAGAGGTGAGCGTGTCGACAAATACAACCAGATCCTTAGAATAGAAGAGGAATTGGGGGCACTTTCGAAATATGCAGGCAAGAATTATCAGGGGCAAGGGGTATAGGAACAAATGTACCTACTTAAAATTTTGTCCGTATGTGTGGCGTCAAATATATGAATATGACTATTTATTAAAAGATTTACAAAGAAAAAGTTTCATCGTTCTTTGTTTGTTCAGAAAGTTTAGTTGTAAATTAATAACCTATAGCTGAATCAATACATACACACGTGCATAGGTTTAGCTAATAATTATGATATGTCGTAGGTACGTTATTATGTAATTTAATTGTGAGTTACAAATGTCTAGAATATGTGACAAATTACCGGAAGCCACTCATTATGGCTGTTGTGACAATACTATTCCAACTGTCCCTTTTTTGAAGGGTTGAAAATAAACTGTATGAATTATTTAGTTTATATCGTCATTTCCACCGCCAATCGATCGCTTAGCCGGGGTCACGTGCTGATACCTACATCCTCAAGGAATTTTATAACTATTAATTTTCTCGATAATCTGTACTTAACTCGATACTTTTGCAATTATCCACAAATTAAAATAGAACATCGAATAATTATTAGCTTTCTATTTCCTGTCTAGTGGATTACCACTAGATGGAAATAGAATATAAATAAAAATATTTCCTATCTAGTGGATTACCACTAGATAGGAAATAGAAGACTGTACGTATCAACGTACAATATGCATTTATAATATTATTGTTTTGGTATTAATATTAAAAATTGGATCCTAAATTTAATATTATTCTTTTACTTTTCAGAACAATTCTGTGTATACGACATACATTTTAATAGACTCTCGTTCATAAATGGAACAGTTCTCATTAAGCTCCTTATCAATGAATTTGTTATCATAAACGCAACACAGTAAAAAAAAATATTGGGGGGGAACCCTTCAACCCCAAATGTATTGTGGGGGCTAAGGGGCTCTAAAAGCGCGCACGTGTTCGTCCCCCGGCATTCGCTCTCCGTACAATATACCTCACGGGTGCATTCGCGAATTAATAGTTGTACCCCCCTCTCACGAATATAATTGTTGATAAATAAACCTCAAGTTCAAAACGATTAGGGGTTCCGGATGATTATCTGCAAATAATTGACCTTCAGAGAGCAATTAACACCCGGTAGATAATGTTCAAGGAATTATCAATCTACATTAATATTGGTAAATTTGTACAAATTTATCTCTGTCTGTATTATAGTCTCGGTGGCCCAGTGGACGAGCACACGACTTCTGATCCAGAGGTCCGGGTTCCATTCCTGACACTGGCTCACACCGATGACTAATCGAAATTGTTTTCGGAAGTTATCAAAATCAAAAAATCAAATCAAAATCTCATTTATTCAGTTTAGGTCATTAAAGACACTTATGAACGTCAATAATTTCAATCCGCCAATTCGATTACTCACGTCCTGAGAAGAATTGGCAAGAAACTCAGGGGAGTCTTTTTTTTTTTCTTTTTACTTAATTTTAAGTAAACTAAATTACAAATTATTAGAATAATTTATAGAGCAAGATGAGGTTCCTCACGTAAAACTTAGGACACAGTACGTTAATATTCTTTGGACGCTTGAACAGACCAGTCCCCACAAACAGCACCCGTTCACGAGCATGACCCATATCTCAGCCATCGCCTCCCTCGCCATATTTTAGGGAAGGTGGCGACCCGATCAACGACGCCGCTATAAGCAAGGACTTTTCAGTGAGCATGACTTATTCAAGATCCCAGACAAAACAAAAAAAGAAATTAGTAAGCTTGCCGGTGAGAAACGTCATATTGCACACAATCCTACTAATTAACAGTAATGTTTAGTTAGCAGATTAACAATATTTTGCTACAGCAAATACAAACAATATAACACAAGAGAAGCAATTCAATTCCAAACGGTTTTATCATTGATATAATCTGCGATACAGTAATAAGCCCTTGAATATAGTCTACTTTTAACATATTTCTTAAATTTACATAACGATAATTCAACCGCGTCGTTTGGAAGCTTATTATAAAAGCGTATACATTGACCTGGAAACGCGTTAGAAATTTTATGGAGCCTAGTAGTGGACACAGCAAGTTTGTTTTTATTTCTTAAGTTTAATTGATGAATATCACTGTTTTTCTTAAATTTAGTTATATTTTTATGAACATAGATTAAATTATCATAAATATATTGTGAATGTAACGTCATTATTCGTATCTCTTTAAATTTACTTCTCAGTGTATCCCTGGGACTCATCATATAGATAGCACGAATAGCTCGTTTCTGGAGCACAAAGACCGAGTCTACATCCGCAGCACTACCCCAAAGCAATAGACCATATGACATAATGCTGTGAAAATAACTAAAATATACTAAACGTGCAGTATCAACGTCGGTCAGTTGACGTATTTTGTGTATTTTATGTGTGATAAATATCGACGACTGAAAACTTAAGTTTAAAAGTTTAAATGGAATAGGTGGCGAACCTAATGCCATCATTAGGTTCGCCACCTATTCCATTTGGGACGTAAACATAACGACGAGACAAGGCTTAACAGCCGCTGCCTACACCTTCGGGTAACAAAAGGCGTATTTTATCTCTGTCTGTAACCACACGGATGATACATTTTTGATTGTTGCTTTCTGTAATTTCAGTCCTTTTATACACAAAGGTGTAGGCAGCGTTAATTGTGCCTCAAATTGTCGAAACATTGTCAGTTGATGTCCGTCAATCATCGATATCTAAGTATAATACCATATCTTTCGCAAGTTATGAAGTGTACTTGCTCATATTTTCTTTATATATTCGAACTGTCCCGGCAAACGCTGTTTTGTAAAAATCCATTCCCAGAAACATTAATGACTAAAAACATTATATATTTTGATTTTGAGGGTACGAAAAATAGATTTTGACCTATTCTCTGACATGAACACATAATTTCATACTACTCAGGTCATCCATTTCGGAAGAGTTCGATAACAAACCCCGTGACACGAGAATTTTATATTTCAAATTGTGAATTTAATTACAATTCTTTTTTATTTATTTGTTAAATTATTTTTTTACTTTTCTGTGCAACTTTCATTTTTTCCATAAAAGCTATTTCCAACCAAGTATTAGCAAACATGACAGTCTCGGTGGTCCAATGGTCAAGATCCGCTCTTCTGATTCAGAAGTCGTGAGATCGATTCCACATCAATGATTTATCGAAAGGAATAATTTCCATTAAGGACTCAAAGATTCGGCGAGTCGTGGCTTAACACTTATATAAAAAACTTTAAAAAAGATCGACGATCGACTAAATCGGTAGAATCGTTAGCATAAATAGAATGTGTTCTGGAGGAAGATGATGTTAAGAGCCTCATAGCGTGCATGGAAAGAGTCATGATAGTCAACGAAGCGATTGATAGGTGTAAGCTCTCTGCTTACCCCGCGAGGGATTTGGCAAGTTATTTATGTATGTATAAGATATATTGATTATCTTCTAATATATGTTTTAATTACAAGTCAAGTACAGTTCGAAATATCATTCGAAAGTGTTTTTATAGGATAGGGTGACAACCAGCAGGTATGTTACCCGATGTGCAAGTAACTACCGCTGCCCGTTGACACCTGCAACACAGATACCTAGTATTATAATTGCGTTGCCGGCCTTTGGGATTTCAAAGGGGTTGAAATTGGGATGGAGAGAGGAAGGATTTGACCTTAGGTTACCTCTCTCACCGAGCCCATTCATGCAGCGAACTGCGTGGCTCTACTACAGTACAATTAATAACAAATGGATATATTTTCAGGTAGCAACTTTCAAGCACATTCTCTTTCCTGGTCAAGGCGCGGTGAAAGACAGCCGGGGTCTACACTTCATGCCAAGATTTGGGTGCCAGAAAACCCTCGAGATTTTCCTGTGAACTCCGATTTTATCGAAAAAGAAGAGCTGAGATAAAAACATTGAATAAACAAATTTTTATTTCTGTTATGTTAAATTATAACTGATCTCACCTATATTATTAATTATATTTAAGGTTCCTATATAACCAGTCAATTAGTAATAACGAATACTTAGGAAAGTTAGATTCGAAATAGAGATAGGTCCGAAAGCATCCCAAGTCCAAGTGGAAAGCTATTTGTCCGTGGTAACTTGACTTCCTTAACTTAAAATCAAACTTATGCGTTATGCA
This sequence comes from Euproctis similis, assembly GCA_905147225.2. Taxonomy (NCBI): domain Eukaryota; kingdom Metazoa; phylum Arthropoda; class Insecta; order Lepidoptera; family Erebidae; genus Euproctis; species Euproctis similis. The sequence continues at coordinate 11,648,936 of LR990107.1, forward strand.
CATTGTTAACTATTCCTCCTATTTCAATTTAATATATAAATGTAAATATTTTGTCAAAGTTATATACTTTAATAAATAATATAAAATTATTTACTTAGTTGTTAAATTATTTTTAATTTTGTTGTAGTACTTACCTATTATAATTACATGGTATAAAACAAAGTCAATTACCGCTGCCTGCCCTAGATCTTCTTTTTATGGGATAGTAGGGCAAAAGAGCTAGCGTGTCACCTGATGGTAAGCAATCTGTGGCGCCCATGGACGCCAGCAACACATATAGTGTTACTGTTGCGTTGCCGACCTTTAAGGGAGTAGGATCGGAAAGGACGGGAAGAGGATGGGCCTTCGGGTACCTCTCTTACCAAACGAAACACGGCACGAGCCACTTTACGTCGCCCTTCTGAGAGATTGTGGTATTTCACCGGTCAAGCCGGCCCATTCATGCAGCGAACTGCTTGGCTCTACCACTTACCATCTTAACTACGCAATGGATTGTGGTATATATAGATTATTTTAATAGATCTATTGAAAGTGTCAACGACGTGGTTTGTATAAATAATTCAGGCTTAACATACTAGTAGAGAAATAGTGATAATTTTCCACGTTTGGCTGGCATAGGCTAAACCCTAAGTCATAGATCAAAATAACGTACTACATTGGAGTAGGATAGTGTACCTATGTCTAATAGGTATGTCTATCTCTTAGGGATAACCCACGATGACCATTTTAATTCCTTTACTTTTTACGAAAAATAATGAATTATTTCAGAAGTTATTTTAAACTTTAAAGAATCATTGTACATTTAATATTGATCAATGTGGCCATTTACAGTATTTAATATTTTCGAAGATATTACAGATTTATGGAGACGCGCGCCGATAAATAGCGCTAATTGAACTTATTAAAATGTAAAACATAATCATTTATTGCTTCTGAAGTGATAGTTGATACAAAGTTCGCCGGGTCAACGAGGGTTGTTATAAAAATTTGGTATTTACTCATCTTTCTCTGGTAGAAACCCATCGTTAAGTATATCTACGTAAATATATGAAAATCACCGAATTCGAGCTTAAGTTTGGAGCAGGTGGTTCAGTTCCCAAGGGGAAACAGAAAGTTTATCAACAATCCCGTCGTTTAGTGACTAGGTGTTTTACAAAATGCATGTTGATATCGACAGTGAAGTACGACTAAGTACTTACTTTTTACAATAATGGAATTATTAAAAAAAAATAACATAACATAACTTCACGCCTTTTCTACCCAAAGGTGTAGGCAGTGGCTGTTAAGCCTCGACTCGTCGGGCACAAAGTTTTAAGTCATCGATATTTATTACACATAACTTTCGAAATTAATTTCGAAAAGTCATTGGTGTGAGCCAGTATTCGAACTCGCGACTTAATTCAGAAGCGACCACTGGCTGCTCGACCATTCGAACATCGATACCTTCAACAACACAACACTTTGGAAATGTGTTATATAAAAAGTGCATTGTTTTTAAGACATCAAAATATGCAAAAAACACATACATATATAACTTCACGCCAAATCCCTTGCGGGGTAGGCAGAGGGAACGGAGCGCCATAAGGCACGATTCTTACACACCTCACTCGCTTCGTTGACTTTCATAACTCTTTTCATGCATGCGCTAAAAACTTCTTAGAATTTATATGTCATCCATTTTTGTGGCTCTTCATGATAGTCTACTGGTTTAGCACCGTTTACTACCTCCAGACTGAGACCTTTATCGTCGGCATCTATGTATTTATTAAAGGGATCTGGAAGTAAAAATAACTAGTAGATTGTTTAGGAAAAAATGTTTTATCATGAAACATTAATACTGAGTGTCATAATTTCGAAGATAGAGTTCCATTGCAAATTAGCAGTTTTAAGTTATGGATTTGAGTTTAGTTAAGGTTATAAGTTATGAAATAATACTTAGTAGTGATGTAACGAATATTCGTATTCGCGAATATTCGCATGTTTTTGGGTATTTGCATTCGCATTCGCAAGATATATTGCGAATGTTTTTAATAACAAAAAATAAAGAAATTGTATGTAGCAAGATGATACGAAAAATGATAATGATATTTTCTTTAATATTTTACCCTCTTAGATTAGTGTGTTATATTATGGATCAGCCATTAGGTATATAAATAACTGCACGTCAAGTCCCTTGCGGGGTAGGCAGAGGGAACAGAGCGCCATAAGGGACGATTCATACACGCCTCACTCGTTTCTTTGAGTTTCATAATTATGATCATACACGGTCGTCGACCTTTAAGGCTCCTGACATCTCCTTCCTCCAGGACTCGTTCTATTTGTGTGTCGTGGCAGTCTGCGTATCCTATTACATTCTTCCGGTTTTGCATTGTTTCATCTGCTGGGTCAATCTGGCATCATCCATTCGTTCTATAATTCCGAATCATCGGTGTATCCACATCCACACTCTCTTTCAGCGAGAGTCTCTCCGAAGATTTTGCGCAGTACCCTCATTTCGACCGCGTTTATCCTTTCGTGCATAGCCTGCCATCTGCCATACCCAACACAAATCGATTTTGATCAAATTTTCATACCGTATGCAAATTGATCCAAATTAAAAGTTCATTTTTTATAAAACTCCAACCGCAAGATTGAAGACATGAGCGTTACATCAGGAAAATACACGTTTTATCAAGTACTAGCTGACCCGGCGAACTTTGTTTCGCATCAAAAGTAATAAATGAGAAAATTTTGGATATCATGAGCTTCAATTTGTGCTATTTAACGGTTTTAACTGCTGCCCGCTATGTTCTGCAATATCTTCGAAAATATTCGTTTGAATTGCATTCATTTATATTAAATGCACAATCTATTTAAGTCACTTAATTAGATGTAAGTTAATGCTGTAGTGTTTAAAATTGCTTCGTAAATAAGCCATTATTTCTCGTAAAACGTATAAAATAAAAATGGTCATTGTGGGTTATTCCTAAGACTTATGCCTTTGCGGACTTTTTTGTAGACCTTCTGAAGGTGTTTAATAATGTAGAACATTGTTTTGATCTATCACATAGGGTTCAGCCAGCGTTTGCAATTAAAAAAATAAATCTCGAAAATTATATTTTTTTCTTTACAACATTATATATGAATTAGAGATCAAAACCACCCCGTTGACACACTAACTGTTAAAAAAACTGCATCAAAATCCGTTGCGTAGTTCTAAAGATAAGTAGCATAGAAGGGGACAGACAGCGGAAAGTGACTTTGTTTTATACTATGTAATAATGAAACTTATATATTTTTCTACGCGTGATATTAATCATTCAATAACTGCACCAAATGGCTTGACCGATTTTGATTAAATTTTGTGTAATTTTTGGTCTAAGAATCATTCGAATGCGTTAGCGAAGGCTTAAAAGAAATATTCGCATTCGCTTTCGCGAATGTTTTTAAGAAATATTCGTATTCGCATTCGCATTCGCGAATGTCCAAAATCCAACATTCGTAACATCACTAGTAAGTACTAGTAGGACAATTTCCGAATAACCCTCGGATTACTAAGTAGTAGGTAATCCGAGGGTTATTCGGAAATTGTCCACGTGATAATTCATTAGAATCGAATTAGAATTTCATGTTTGTTTATGTGTTTCGTGTGTTTTTATGAGATAGAAAGCAAGCGGTAACACACCTGCTTAACAGAAAGTGTTACAGTTACGTTGCCGGCCTATAAGAGCCACTCTCTTGGGAAGGGAAATGAAATAGGGTGGGCCTTCAGTACGTCTCTCTCCGAATGCAACGTGAATGGTGCCCATTTACATCGATATTCTTAGACGTCGTGGTATTTTATCGGTCGAGCAAAATTTATTAGATAATTAATTTATAAGGCGATGCAATATTTTTAGAAGCAACGGGTTGCTTTTAACTATCGCAATATATATTGCAAATTATCTATACCACTATTTATCGGGTCAGTGAGTGAATAGGTATTGCTTAGAGCTAGAATTTTAACTAATATGTAGTTATTATTAAGTAGGTATTTCTCTAAAAGTTTTAGCTAACTAGCTATGTCTTATAATAATTATAATTTTAGTCCTTCAAGTTATGAAAAACACATTTTGCCATAAAAATAACTACTACTGCGTGCACACTATAGCGTCATTCATAATTATGCAAAAAGCTGTACTCAGATTTTGGAAGATTTGGACAAAAATTCAGCGACATTCCGTTATTAAATGATTTCAAAAAATCGTGTCTATCCCGTGAAACCGTTGAGTTGTACAGAATAGATAACGTCAGATGCTATTGGAATACTGAAAAGCGAGACTGGGCGTTTCTCGATCAATATTTGCCGTACAGACCGATTGGTTGCAAATGGACTTTTCCCACGATGGCTTTGCGGGTGACGCCTCCTATCAAAACTGAAATCGTTCTCACTACAAGGTAAGTACGTGAACGATGTGTGTACAGAGTACAGAATAATTTTCATATCAATCATCATAATAACTTAAATCAGCCAAGGCGAATAGAGAATTAAATTTTCCATAATATACTAACGTGTATGACTTAATATATACCGTTCTCTCTGCCTACCCCGCAAGGAATTTGGCGTGAAGTTATGTTGTTGTTGTGTATGACATTATTGTAGCTCGTGGTGCATTGGTAAAACTACCGCCGCGGCGACGGCTGAATCGAGGTTGGCGGGTTCCCCACCAAGAGTACAAATATTCATGAGAAGCATGAATGTTTGTATGGCTTCTGAATGTTTTTCTACATATTTACAAACAAAATTATATTATGTATTAATATCCGTTATCTAATTTCCATAACACAAGCATTTAGTGGCTAGTTTGGAACTAGAGCGCGCTGTATGTCTAGCTTATTTGTGCAATTTTTCCTGGTCTGCTGTAAATATTAAGTCAATTGTATATTTAATATGGATAAACAAGTTTTTTCAACATCGATTTGAATAATGATTTTGAGGAAGCAGCTGGGAAAGTCGAAAAGCTTGAGAGTATTCACTAATTTGAAAATCTAGAAAGCAGAAGAGAAAAGAACTGAACCCAGTCCCAAAGGAGACATCAAGCCACTGCATTTCATGTGATGATACATATTTTCTTTTAACTTCGAAGTCAATTCACCTTCTGTGACAACGAAAGCTATAAGAAAAGTGGAAAATAAAAAAAATAAAACGACATATATCCTAATCCATAAATGTAATTTATTTTCACATAACTATTTATTTGAGTTATAGCTAATCTTAATTAGAACAGCATAAATTTACGGTATTTCATTTGCTGCCTTCACTAGTGTCAGCTATAAGCATCAATTTATGAAACAATTAATTCATTACGGATACAGCTGATAACAGCCATTTTCAATATTATCATAATTTAACTGAAGCTATAATAATTATTGAATTTCAAAAAGTATTATAGATTTTAAATTTATTTATATATTATTGTTGAAAATTCTTAAAATATTCTTTGCACGTGTTGTAAAATTTAATATGTATGATGTGAGTATGATGTGTGATCTGCGAAATATTCAATAGGAGCAAATTATTTAATTAAAAAATTACGTATGACGAGGTGGAACACCACTGCGAACAAAACAGTGGTAGAGCCAAACAGTTTCCTGCATGAATGGGCCGGCTCGACCGGTGAAATACCACGACCTCTCAGAAGACCGACGTAAAGTGGCTCAGGCCGCGTTTCGCTCGGTGAGAGAGGTACCCGGAGGCCCACCCCCCTTCCCCATCCTTTCCAATCGCCTATCCCTTAAAGGTTGGCAACGCAACAGTAACACTATATGTGTTGCTGGTGTCTATGGGCGGCGTTGGTTGCTTACCATCAGGTGACACGCCTGCACGTTTGCCCTCCTAACCCATAAAAAAAAACATAACTTGAGTTACCAGAATACTTTTTTGAACACGTTTTAATAAAATTTAAGGAATTACTACATTAAGCATACATTTTTGCCTTAATACGTTATAGTCAGCCGTTTATAAGTCAAAACCTCTGTGTATATCTATAATAAATCTATACTTATAACAATAATACAGCAGATTGGTTTTTTGTACATTGAAGATATTGGAGAAAAACCATGCCAATCATGGTAAATCTAAAATCATTAAAAAAAAATAGCAAAGACAAAGACCACAATTTTTAACAAGTTTTTTTTAGTATGTCTGTATGTTTCATCACGCAAAACTACTGCATTATCTGTAATATTTTTCAATTGATATATTAAAGGTCGAACTTAAAATATAGACACCATTTAACCCACAATAGTATTATAAAAGGATATTAAATTACAAATAAACATAAGTTATATAATTATTAATTATATCAGTAACACCTAAAAGGTATAATTTATTGGATAACATTAAGCATTCTTTAATTTTACAGAAAATGTTACAATTAAAAAATATATAAATATAGTTTGTACAAGTGGTATATTTCCATACCAATAACAAAAAGTGAAATAAGCAGTAATAAAATCTGATGTCGCCGGTGTGCAAAATAATTTATATTACATAGAATTATTATTGAAATTATAAAAAAAAATCATGGCTGAATAACATGATATGATTAAAAATCTGAAAGCTAGGCAAGTGTGGAGAACAAATCTAATTACTGAATGGATATTAATGCAGTTTTTACTAATCGATAGCATATAAAGGATTTGTGTATATTTTAAAATCTAACTATGATTGTTTAAAATTGAGGTGGAAATTACTACAAAAAATTAATATTGTCAATTTTACATAGATATTAGATAACACAAAAATAATAAGTTATGATCTAATTCATAAACAGATAGGCCCAAGAATGTATCTATATTATGTATTTTTTTGGGCTTTTCTGCTATATTGTCGGCTGAAAGTTTACCAAAGATTATAATTTACTCGTTTTCTTTTAAAAATTGATATTAATAATATATATATATTGTAATTAAGTACATAACCTCTATTATCATAAAAGGATTTTAAAACAATATAGTCTATGGTGCAGAAACAATTTAAATACCAGTTATTTTTCCATCCGTACCTATATACGTATTATATGTAATACCCAATAACAAATTATTATCTTCCCATTTAAATAACACTTAAATTGATATAACTTTGAATCACGAAACTTCAGTTGAATGTCTGTCAAAGTTAATTGTTAGTAGTTTTATATAAATATATACATAACATAACTTCACGCCATTGTTACCCGAAGGCGTAGGCAGCGGCTGTTAAGCCTCGTCTCGCCGTTATGTTTACGTCCCAAATGGAATAGGTGGCGAACCTATTGCCATATCGGGCACAAAGTTTTCAGTCATCGATATTTATCACACATAACTTTCCGAAAACAAATTTGAAAAGTCATTGGTGTGAGCCAGTGTCAGGATTCGAACCACGACCTCTGGATTCAGAATATATGAATATATCTTCTTTTATATAAAAACCTTTATAGGTTCTACAAACATATTTATCATTAGTTGTAATAAATAAAATAATTATATTAAATAATTGATTAAAATAAAATTAAAATAAAAAAGACACAATTTAATTGAAAATCTAAATAAAAATGAGTTTAAAATATTTTATTTTAAAACAATCGCCATCTAGTGGTCACATCCTCATAACGAATGGGTGCAAATTGTTTCGCAGCAGTAATTATGAATTAATGACAAATATGATTGATGATACATAATGCAACTCGGCATATTTTTTATCCTGCATATGTATATAAATAAAATATTAATCACCAGCTTACTTTTAGAACAACCTTTTAATTTTTAACACCCTAAAGTGAACCTAAAGCTCAAAACAATAAAGTAGGAATTTTGCACAAATAAAAAAGAAAACCTGAAACCCTAACCTATATGAAATATTGTATTTTATTTGTTACTTATTCACGCTAAGTCTAGTGAACAAATCTTTGTATATTATTACAAGAAAAAAAATAATAGCATTAGAAAAAAAAAAAGAATTGTATCATCAATGAATTTCATCTCGGCCAGTAACAATACTTATATCCATATCAATAAAACAAATGACATTGTGCAATTTTATTGTAAGTTGTGTAGCATATTCCGTCATCAGTACTATCCTTACAAGCCAATGTGTGCGTAGCCAACAAATCATTAGATATTTAAATTTATATAAATAAACACACCTATTAATATCGCATATTCTAAACATTTGACTTCAATTATGAGTATGCAATATAAATTGAGTAAAAGTTCTAAGTTATCCTTTCATTTTATTCAGAATAACAAACTATCAATCTTAGCTATCATCACACCCTTTTACTACTAAATAAGATTTTAATTAAAAATCAAAAAAACCACACACTATTTCAGTCACACCAATCAGCTGCACACTATTTTTATTTAATTAAAAGCTTAAATTGACAATGATGTATTGATTAAAATTGATGGCAAGATATTTTATCTATATATATATATTTTTTTGTTTTATAAATTTGTTAATAAGTAAGGCATATAATGTTCATAAAAATTATATATTGTAGTCATACATTCTAGTATGTATTTATTATATTCAGAGTGTTCGTGTGAAAAGTATTTTACTCTCTTTTAATTGTTTTCAAACCTTTGATCAACAATGGTTTATAAACAAAAGACCAGGGTAAGAATATAAGGAATCCAGAGAAATACAAACTGGAGTACACCTTCCACCACTTCGACATGGCTTTTACATCAAACGGTGCAAGACTCCATCCCATAAACACTATAGTATATGTCTTGAGTAATATATAGATAACATATTTTGCAATATTATTAGACCAAATCTTTTCATAATATGGTGTTTTCTTTATAATCGATTCCAAATCTTTCTCCATAACGATTATGATGAATTCATTGAAGAATGTCATGTAGTAGCCGGACTGTGTGCCGTGCCAGAGGGCAAGAAACAGTAAAGTGACTAGCTGGCTAAGATTACGATTACCCAGAAACTTTAGTCGTTTGTAGACATACTCGGCGGCGAAGTGATTCGTGTTACAGTTGAAGCTGTCAATGTAATGTTGGAACTTGGTTGCACCCTCGAACTGGAGCAACTTAATGTTATTACATCCATCCCATTTGGACAGGGTCTTCTCGCCTTTGGTCTCGACACCGTTAAACGATAGACCAAATCTTATGCACGCCGCTGAAAAATGAACACCAAATTTAAGCCCATTATATTTTATTTTATTTATTAACATATAAAACAAATTATGAATTGTACAAAAACAAAGGCATAAAAATTAAAAACTTCTTGTCAGCTCTTTTTACCTGCTGCTATATACTTGACTGATAGGTAAATTACCTACTACTAACGGAACTGCTATCGTTGCGACATAAATTACCTACGGACCATATATTTAAATAGCAAATAAGTTATCTCTGCATTTTATTTTCAGACGAGGCCAGTGTTTTAGTATATTATTTGCAAATAGCTGTGCCTAAAGAAAAAAAAATGCGTCTAAAAGAAAAGCCACTGAAACACGTGTCAAAACGGAATCAACTGTTTTAGAGATTACCCGAAACATACTTATATAGACGGACAATATTACTTCGATTTTTTTTCAATTCATAAATTCGTCCCTTCAACATTTAGTAAAAAGCGGTATCTCCAATATTAGAAACATAAAACATGACGTTTCTTCACACCCTTTTTCTACCCGACGGAGAAGGCAGCGGATGCTAAAGCCTCGACTCGCCGATTATAGCCCAAATGGAATAAGTGTAAAATTGTCGGTCAAGGATATTTATTATACATAACTTCCGAGAAATAATTGGTCTGAGTTCGAAATCCAACCAGCGACCTCTAAATCAGAAGCGGGGAACTCAACCACTGGACCACCGAGACTTAATATATGAATGACGTGTCCCAATACCAACGTTTAAATTCATTACTCGCGTGCGCATGTGTGTGTTTAAAATTGACCAATTATTTTTGTTACCAAATAAAGTTTTACCTTCAGTGAGTAGCCAACAGGAAATATATTTGTATAAAGCGAAATGAGCCCATAGTCCGCAATAGAAGTGTCGGTAAAATATTGACGTATCCCAAAACTCGTCCGATAGTATATACTTCATGCTGAAAACTGCACCTGTAAACAAGACCAATGAAAATCTAAGTGTAAATTTAAAAAATTGTCATGTATCTATCTATATGTGTGCTTCACACTTTTTCACAGAAAAACGGTTCGTTTTTACATACATATATAACTTCACGCCAAATGCCTTGCAGAGTAGGCAAAGAGAACGGAGCGCCATAAGGCACGATTGTTACACACCTCACTCGCTTCGTTGGCTCACATAACTCTTTTAATGCACGATATGAAAAGAGTTATATGTGATTTCATTAATTAATTTAATGAAACTTTATACAAAACAAAAGGAGGTATATATTTAAACACAAAGTGGCGGTGACGTGTATTAACCATTAATTAGTCCCGATAATATGTATGTATTTATACAAGTATTTAAGATAAAACACTACATACATTGTTCGGCAGTTAATTTAAAATTTATATATACATTTTATGAAACAGTCTTGCGTGTATATATTGACTCATACTATAAGTTGATCCTTAGTATATACTATGTAGGTCAACGACAATATGTAAATTAAATTTAAAAAAAAAACAAGTTTCCCGCTACATAATTTTACGTATGAAATTAGTTTACAAATTCTAAATCAATCGCATTGAGTATTAATAATAAATTTACAAATGAAGAAAAAGCGTGAAGTTATGCTATTAAAATATATAATAACATAACTTCACGCTTTTTCTACCCGAAGGTGTGGGCAGTCGCTGTTATGTTTACGTCCCAAATGGAAGGTGGCGAACCTATTGTTATACCGGGCACAAAGTTTTATGCAGCTTTATTTTATATATTTATTGCAGCAAATATTTGTTTACTAACTAGTTCTGCACGCAAATTCATCTGCGTGAAACACATTAAAAATTAAGCAAACATGTGAAACAAACTTGTCTATGTTACTCTATATTTACTATCTGCTAGTCCTCTAAATATAGGGCCAGCCGTATTATAACTTAATACAACAGTTCAGCCAAGCAGTTCGCTGCATGAATGGGGCGGCTCGACCGGTGAAATATCACGACCTCTTAGAACATCGACGTAAAGTGGCTCATGCCGCATTTCGTGCGGTGAGAGGGGTACCCGGAGACCCACCTCCCTTCCCCATCCTACTCCCTTAAAGGTCGCCAACGCAACTATAATATGTTGCAGGTGTACATGGGTGGCGCTGGTCACTTTCCATCAGGTGACACGCTTGCACGTGTGCCCTCCTATCCAAAAAAAAAACAAACAGGCATGTATACGTTACTTTGGTATATGTACCATGGATAAAACCATACATCTGCTTGTCAAGTATACACTTAAGTGTTAATATCCTGTATATATAGATATATCGTTTAGTTACAGTTTAACGCCCAAATACTGAACCACCACTCAAATCTGACAATCAATAGAGTGCTACTTACTGCTCAAATTTCACGTATTCGGTCTAATGTGACAGCTACTTAAACGGTTAAATTGCGCTTATATATTTGAGAGGCGTATGTTGAGTATTCGGGCTTAAATCATTTAAAAAGGGACATTTGACAAAGTATTTACCTCCAACTTGAAATGCTGTCAAATATAATAATCCTTGAATCATTTTTGTCGTCGCCTGGCTCTGATACACTGCAGCTTCTATCTCCAGGGGGAACTTATCCGAAATGAAATCCTTGTATCGTCTAAATGAGAATATTGGACCCACCAGGAAACAAGCAGGGAAAAAAACGAAGCCCATCAGTTCTATTAATGTTGGTGATGATTCGAGTGCCGTAAGCTTATTGTTTGCAGATAGCTCTTGACCCTTTATTTTTTTTTGTCCATCCCATAGGTCGAAAGATAATGCAATCAATTTAAGTGTCAAAACACAGTGAGGCATGGTCCATGTTATATCATAATCTTCAGATTCAGTCACAACATATCCAACAAGGAGATAAGTCATGTTGAAAACAAAAGTAATAATGGCGTTAACTTTCCCAGGTCCCAAAAAGATAGTTGTCAAATAAATTACCACTGCAGGTATCATGTTATGGTAAAAGGACATGCCAAAGTTATAATATGCTATATCCAAGCCCGTAAAGATGAAGTAAAGATTTCTATATTCCAAATGTTGTTTTATATACTTGTGATATGCCACAGCTATAGGATAGCCCATTAAGACTGATATTAGCAATTTTAACGCCGGTTCTGTTGTGCCTATTTGATCAGCGAGAAATGGTATTGGACTTAGTCCAACTAAGCCCAAAATAGAGAGTATTATCCCAAACATGATTCAATTATCTGTGAACAAAAATATCAAAGTGAAAGAAGCTTTATTTTCATAGGTCTTCACAGACACTTAAAAATAGTCAATGTACAAAATTTTACTTATTATTTTAAAACAAAATCCTTAAACACGAGCGCTTGAGGAGCGCTAGAGTGCCTCTGTGGAACAAGAAAGCACGGACGCAATCGCCACGAGTGGCGCGATTCCGAGTGTAGGGGCTGTCATGAGAACAATCCGGCAAAAAACTCATGTGCCAAATACTCTTTTCGAACCATTTAAAATTTATAACAATATAAAAGGTGTAGCAGTCAGAATACTCAACCATTACAAATTAAAATTAAAATCATCTTCCGACAGGTTATTGAGAGACATTCTATGCTATACTTGTCGAGCAGAACTGACGCAACATCTTCTATTTAGAGTGGTAGATTGTGCAACAAATGTGGACATTAATAAAATTTATAATTAACTTATATTATAAACAATAACACGGCAAATTTAAAATTATAAATGTAAATTGCTTCAGAAATGATTACAAAACACCTCCACTACTAAAATAAGTGAACAAATTCTAACACGCAAACTACACAATCCACATTGAGCAAACTAACTTGACAGTGCCAAGTTGTCTGTAATGAAGTCATTGATGGTGTATTAAGCACTAGCAACGAGATGATCCTTTACAGGTCTTTAATCTAGGCCGTCAATATAGGTATTTATATATTCATATCATTGTTTTTCATGATTTATTTATAGCAAACCATGGTCCACAAGCCACATGTGGCTAATTCAAGTGATTTGAGTATGTGTACAGCATACCACACACATCCCTATTTATAGCTATTTTACAGGCCAATATATAAAATTACATAGTATAAAACAAAGTCGCTTTCCACTGTCTGTCCCCTTATATGCCTAGATCTTAGAAACTACGCAACGGATTTTACTGCGGTTTTATAGAGGGTATTAACAGGATGGTTTTTATATATAATTCCTGCATAATGTATTACAGAAAATTAGCACTTTAATTATAAACTACTATTGGGGCAAACAGCTAGTTTACTATATATTATTTAATACTATATATATATATATAAAAATCTATTTGGTTCATATCAGCTGAATATAAAGAAATAAAATGGTGATTGTGAGTTATCCCTAAGATAAGTATATTTATGGTGTACAATGTATTTTAATGTAGTACATTATTTTGATCAATCACTTAGGGTTCAGCCAGCCTCTGCAATTAAAGGGCAAAACTTCAAAAATAATACTGTTTCTCTACTATACTAAGCATGGATTAAACATAAAAACCACCCTGTTGTTAACTTGTGTCTATTAGTCTAATATAAAAAAAAATGGAAATAATCGGAATGTTGCATACTTTTAAAGATTTTTTACATACCTATATACTATGTAGTAATTACTTTATTATATACATATTTCATTATTTGGACACAAATGTAAGCAGCTAAAGCAAACAATTATACATGTGTTGTAGAAACTAGATGACAAATATTAATTCATATATGCTTTCCTTTTTAAATACATACAAACATACATACTTCTCATAACATTTGTACCAAGTTGTACGGTTTTAAGAGTTTGGTTTCTGCTCAGCAACATGTTTATTTACCAATGTACCACAAGGAGCCCTGGCCGTAGACTATGTACAGTCAAAATTAATTGCTGTTTTCTTTCTTTCAGTAAATATAAAAGAACATATCTCTGACTCTAATACAGTAGCAGAAAATTTGCATTATGGAGGTTACAAAGCAAGTATATAATTGTTTTATTCTAATTGCCTAGTGTTCAGTAAAAATTAATCTATACTCTTACCTGCCACAAATAACCTTGTTTTGATGTATATATTAGATATAAAGATAAATATAGCCTATGTGAGAAGAAGTATGCTCTTTGTTTGTGTACTTTGTACTCAATACAAAGGAAAATTGATTGTGTTTTAGCAATGTATATCTTAAAATATCTACGACGAATTTGAAATTATATGTATAGGATTATATTGCCTAAGGTGACAAATACATACAGGAAAATCTGCAACTTTAAAATTTATCTGTTTAATTTTCTTATCTATACGAATATATCTTCGGTTAAACTGCCAACTAAATATTAAATACTTATTTGATTTCTGCTTAACTGCGTACGTTTATTACTTTAAAATATGTTATTTTATCCAGCAAAGAAGTGTAGAAATTTATGTAACACAGCACTTACCATTAATCACAACGATTAGGTGGCCAAAAATAGGTACAGAAAATAATATCTAGATTTTATTCAAACGAAAATATTTTGAAAATCTAACGCAAATACAATCCTAGAATGTAAACCTAATAAAATGTTGTTTATTTTTTATCATAGAGCCATATCTACATATATATTTCACTAAGTACCTATACATTAATATTAAACAACTATACAACACTGCTGTGAACTGTGAAGTGCTGTGCCCAGAAAATGCTATGAGCAATATATGAGAAAATGTGATGATGTAAATGAAGATTGATACGAAGTTAAAACCGAATTAATTCCAATGAATGAAGCAGACCAACGGAATGTTGCTTTTGTAAACTACTCTGTGCCTACTGCACATCTCTGGATTTATGGTTTTTGGCGGGAATACAGAACATTTTCTAAAATTTGTGTTTCATTGGATATTATTAAATAAAATGTTGGAGTTTATGGCTTGTGGAGTTTTATGTATATGTGTGCATATTTAGAGAATGATCTAAATACCGTATGTAGTGGGCTTTACTATATTGTTGCCAAAACTCCCTTGAAACATTATGCATAAAATGCTACGACTTTAATAAGTGATTTATGTTAGCTAAGTTAAACTAAACCTTAATTTAAGTTAGTTTAGGTTATTTAAGTAAGTTTAAGTTTAGTTTAAGTTTAGGTTAAGGTTAGTTTAAGTTTTATTTAGCTGTTGTGGGAGGCTCAGGGTGGTTTCAGAAGCGGACGAGGGTGCATGGATCAGATTTTTTCTCTCCGCAACATCGTGGAGAAACAACTGGCTGTTAACCGGAAGGTTTTCTGCGGTTTTGTGGATCTGGAAAAAGCGTTTGACAGAGTATTACGAAAGGATCTGTGGGATATACTCCCAGGCTACGGGGTGAGCGGAGCACTGCTGCGCGCTGTGCAGTCCACATATGAGGGCTGCACAGCGTGTGTGCGTGTTGACGGCGGCTTGTCCCCCTGGTTTGACGTCAATATCGGCGTCAGACAGGGTTGCGTGCTGTCCGCTCGACTGTTCATCCTGTACCTGGACAGTTGTCTCCAGAGAATGAGATCGATGGATGTAGGGTTGCGAATGGGTGACCTAGTTGTGAGCTGCCTGCTTTACGCAGATGACGCTGTGCTTCTAGCCGAATCGCCGTCGGACCTGCAAACACTAGTCACTACTATGAAAGATGATTGCATGATTAAAGGCTTGCAGTTGAATGCGAAGAAAACGAAAGTCATGGTGTTTGAAAGGGAGGAATCCAGAACAGATGTAAGGATAATGGTTGATGATGTAGTGCTGGAACAGGTGAATGAAATTGTATATCTTGGATGCGCTTTTAGCAGAGATGGAAGGTACACCGCGGATGTAGAAAGACGAGTGGCGATAGGAAATAGCGTAAACGGAGTGTTGGGCAGATTCCTGGGCGCAAAAAATATTAGCAGAAAGGCCCAGTTAGCAATCCACAATGCAGTCCTGATCCCAACACTAACTTATGGAAGCGAGAGCTGGGTATGGCAGAGTGTGCATGAAAGTAGAATAAACGCGGTAGAAATGAGGGCTCTACGCAAGATCTGCGGAGTGACTCTCGCTGACCGCGTAGAAAACAAGGTTGTAAGGAAGGAAGTTGGTTTGAAAGAGAGTGTCGGTGTAAAAGTAAGAAAGGGCATGCTCCGATGGTTCGGACATGTAGAAAGAATGGTTGACGCAAGACTGACTAAGCAGATATACAATGCAAAAGCGGACGGATGTAGGAGTCGAGGACGGCCAAGACACACATTCCAAGACCAAATAGAACGTGTTCTGGAGGAAGGTGATGTTAAGAGCCTCAAAAACCGACGCGCGTGCATGACAAGAGTTATGAAAGTCAACGAAGCGAGTGAGGTGTGTAAGAATCGTGCCCTATGGCGCTCTGTTCTCTCTGCCTACCCCGCAAGGGATTTGGCGTGAAGTTATGTATGTGTATGTATGTAAGTAACATTAAGTTTAATCAATTGTCCTGTTAAGATAATTATTTCGACTAACGGAAATACTTTGCATCCATGGTCGACAAATAAATCATTACTTATTATATTTAGATAAGTCGCTTTTCGCTGTCTGTCCCCATACTATGCTCAGATCTTTGAAACCACTTTTTTTAAAGATGGAGGGTGGTTTGAATGTATAATTCATGTGTAATGTAGTCATTAACGAGTGATTATTTTCGAAATTTAGCACTTTAAATGCAAACTCTTACATTAATATACATCTTTAAATGGTCTACAAATAAGTCCGCGATGGTGTATGCCTTTATCTATATCTCTTAGTGATAACACACAATGACCATTATTACTCCTAAGGCGAAACGAAGATATTATCGCTAATAAATAAATCAGTATGGATTTTATTTTAAAAATTGAGGTGTTGTCTCAGCTGCAAGGATATTATTTCGTTGTATAAACAACAAAAAATCTAAGCAATATTTTTAAATTATAAGCACATCTAACTTTGTAAGAATCAGATAAAAATGTAGACTAGATAGATGGATAAGATTCTTGGTATCTTTATTTAATCTGTGATAATGCAAAAATAACACATCATGCTTAGAGACGTGCAATACCAGGCGAATAGAGTTTGGGTTAATAAATATTAATACGATGGTCGCAGAAGCAAGTAGTTAGGAATCGGGTCATTAGGCACTTTATTGAACACTATTCTTAATTACTTAGGCTTGCGCTTTTATGTTTATTAGATAATTAAGAAGATTAATGAATAGATTACGACGATGTTAAATGATGGGCAAGGAAATAAAGTAATTTAGAAACTGATTCCAGAAATATAAACTTATATATTTGAATATAGCACATTAAATATGAACTTATTCCTATATCCGGCGAATTAGTAACGATAATTTAAACTAATCTAATTTGAACTAGATAGCACCATGCACTGACTGGAGACTCTCCGTCAACTAATTATTTTGGATTAGTTTGGAGGCTTTTGGAGGAGTTTATAAATATCAGTTGATGTTGAAGTTATTAATTTAAAAAAATATTGAGTTCAATCGTCAATATGGATACTTCGTATCGATATATTGATAAAGGATGTTTGCTTTATAAATATATCGATTTAAATTTCTAATAATACTAATATATAATATCAATGTATGGGTACTCTATCTCACCCGTGAGACTTGTTATTCATTATTATTCATTAATATCCATAATTTTAGGACATATCGATATATATCGAATGACTGGTTGCAAGTGTTGCTGTGTTGCAACCCTATACTTGATAATAGGGATGTGAGATTAGTCGAAAAGAATCGATTTAACAAAAATCGATTTTTCTTTATAGATTATTAATCTATTCGCCAAATATTTAATAAAATTTTCATATATCAATAAATCGAATTTTATGAAAATAGTTTTTTTTCAATTATATAGAATCCTGCATGCTTTTTCAGATTAAAAATCAAATAAAAAAATATGAACAAAAAATATCAAATTCAAAACTCAAAATCAATCTAAATGTTCTTTTAAACTTTCAAATCTTTCTTTCCGTAAAAAATAATGAAACCAATTATCATTATTAATACAAATTTTTATTATAATACATACATATATACATAACTTCACGCCAAATCCCTTGTGGAGTAGGCAGAGAGAACGGAGCGCCATAATGCACGATTCTTACACACCTCACTCGCAACGTTGACTTTCATATCTCTTTCCATGCACGCATGTCATTTTTAGGTTTCAAACATCACCTACCTCCTAATCCAGAACACGTTCTATTTTTGCCGTCCTCAACTCCTACATCCATCCGCTTTTGTATTCTATATCTGCTTAGTCAATCTTGCATCATCTATTCTTTATACATGTCCGAACCATCGGAGCATGCCCTTTCTTACTTTTACACCGATACTCTTTTTCAATTATAATAAAAATAAAATGAGCACCCCAACAAAATGATAACCTTACTGTTTCAAAAATTAAGTTACCAATAATTAACCTTAATTATAAACCTTATTTAACATTTGACTACTATTAAAATAAAATACTTAAATTGACAATTTAAAAAAAGCAACAACGATGGTATAGTCCCAAAAACAAAAATATAAAACAATGCTTTCGTTAATCTTAGGGGCCTTACATTAATCACGTGAGGTTAGAAAGGGGGGGGGGAGTGGTCTGGCAATAATCACGAAATATCACGAGGAGGTAGGGGGGTGTAGTAAAATATCACGTGTATTTATTTTATCCTCCTTAATTTTAGGATAAAATAAGATTAAACTTTATATTAGTAATCGTTGTCGAATTTTTTTTTCGGAACCAATGTGTAACAAACACATTGCTTCCGAAAAAAAAACTAAAATTTATTGGTGATGATGATGTTTGGTGTGAGCCCAGAATCGATGCCACGACTTTCTGATTCAGAAGCGGGCCGCTTGAGTACTCGACCAGCGAGATTGATGATGAACTAAAGATAATACTCTAAAAATCTTAACATTCCTTGTAGGTACAAAAATACATGTGATGTTGGATAGGGGCCGAGGGGGGGTAGTTTTAAATATCACGATGTATCACCAAGGGGGAGGGGGGGTCAAAAATGATGAAAAACACATCACGTGATTAATGGACGGCCCCTTAATTGTCTTGGTGGTCCAGTGGTCGTGTACCTACTTCTAAATCCGGAAGTCGCGGGTTCTAATCCTGACATTGGCTCACGTCGATGACTGTTCGAAATTGTTTTCTAAGTTATGTGATAAATATCGATGACTGAAAAACTTTGTGCCCGGTATGGCAATAGGTTAGCCACCTATTCCGTTTGGGACGTAAAAATAAATGCGAGACGAGGCTTAACAGCCGCTGCCTACTCCTTCGAGTAGAAAAAGGCGTGAAGTTATGTTATGTTATTCTTAAAGTTTAAACAATAACACAATTATAAATAATTGTTGTCACAAATAAGTACTATTTTACATTTGCCTATTATTAAAGTAAAACACTTAGAAAGAAAATTAAAAAACCAATTAACGACAGTATGGTCTCGAAAACAAAAATATAAAACAATTCTTTCGTTACTCTTAAAGTTTAGTTTTAAAAACTAAAGAAATATGATATACGCAAATGCCAAACGACTTGTAAGTAGTAATGAACTTAATTCGAGTTTTGTCATTCGGCTTAAAGATAGTACTATTTATGAAAATCGATTTAATTACATTATCGATTTATTAATAATTGACAGGTATGACTGAAAATCGATTACTAAAAATCTATTTTAAATAAATAGTAATCGATTAAAAGAAAAATCGAAAATTTTTAACATCCCTACTTCACCTACTTGACACTTGTTAAGTGGAGGTGGAGTTAATTTTTCTGTCTATGTACTCAATTGAAAATATTAATTTCTTGCTCACTTAATTTAGTAAATTAATGAGTCTTTAGTTATACATATTTGACTCGAATGAAATATCCTAAACGGTTGTTTCGGATTGATCGAAAAATTTAAGAATCCTGTAGTGGAAGGTAAGTACCTACCTAGATCCCTTTGTTGAATCTTCATTAGCTATCAAAAAAAACTGCAATTCAAATAATTCCGAATGTGATATGCGTTGCTAAGGATTTCATAATTTATTTATTTAATTTTACATATTTTTTGTAGCTTTTATTTGGCGGTACAATGTTTCATCACCAAAAATTAATACTTCAATACCTATCTAATTTACTAATATACATTTTTAGTTTCTATGTATAAATTTAGAGATTTGCTTAGTTATTTATATAGATGATCACAATTGACATCATTAAAATGACTGAATGATAAAATAGCTAACAGACACCACAAGTACTTATTGTATTAATTTCAAATAGCATATCTTAACTTCACGCCTTTTTTACCCGAAGTTAGGACACCGGAAGATGTACTCCTAGTCATGTCCTAAATTTTCAATTAGGTGGTGAACCTATTGCCATACCAGGCACAAAGTTTTCAGACACTGATATTTACCATACATAACTTTCAAAAATAATCTCGAGAAATTACCTGTGTCTTCTTTAATCCGCACCTGTGTCTTTTTGATTCAGAAGTGGGGTGCTCAACCACTGGACCATCGTGACATAAATTTCAAATAAATTATATGTTATCAAATAATCCTATTAGAAATGTAATCCTGGAGTGGGGTCCGCCAGAATATAATTAAATACACTCACTTGATTTCTTTGATGCTGTGTGGCGCCAGCTTAGAATACCGCGACCCCATCTCTTCCCGTGGGTGTGGTAAATGGCGACTAAGGGAAAAGTTAGAAGAATGGGCAGCAGCATTCTCTCTCAAGAAAATACAGCCTACTGCAACGACCAACCCGCCTGCCAAGCGTGGCGATTATGGCAAAAATCCCCCATGATTGAGCGGACCGGCAGTTGTGGCGCTCTATGGGGGAGGCCTATGTCCAGCAGTGGACCTCAAAAACGCTAATGATGATGATGACTTGATTTCTCAGTCTCACTAAATAGCTTTGTTTTTCATTCTGACAAGCACATGTCACTATCACATAATGAAAGTTATCTATGTTATGAAGAATCCATAATACAGCTTAATATCGACCCAGCAATTTAGTTAAGCTTTTTAAAATACAAGTAACGAATGGAGTACAAAGATCTATTTTCTCCATAATAATGAAAATTTATTTATATGTGTCATTTCATATCTAACTTTCCACTTCTATCTTGTGTTTAGATATTTCTATCTTGTGTTAAGATCAATAAAATAATAATCAATAGACCTTTGGGCAGTTAAACAATCGAACAACATGTCAAGAAATATTACATCATTCAATTTTTGAATTTCATTTTTGATTTTGATTTTTGATTTTCATTCTAAAGATTTCAAAATGGAGTCTGCAGGCGATTGGTGTTTGATAGAGAGTGATCCCGGTGTTTTCACCCAGCTCATAAGGAAATTTGGTTTGTATTAATAATGTTACTCAATATATAGACGGCGGAAAGCAATCTTGTCGTAACTCGAATAATACAACTTTACACCAGGACTAAAACAACTTATCTTCGCCTTGATTTCAAAATATTTATGTAAAAATCAATGCCATATCCAAACAAAAAACAGTTGTAGAAAAATGAAACTGAGTTTATTTGATGCGGTATTGGTTTCTGAATCGGATGATGTATAAAACCTGTTTTCGCAATTTTCGAGATACAACAAGAATGCTTTCCTGTGTCTATCTCATGATAATAATCTATCTTTGGTTCCTGTCTTTAATTCCAGTGATTTGGTTATTATGTTATTTATTATGTCACCTTATAGAGGAAATGACTAACAAAGACCATGGGCTTAATTTTTAAAAAAATACTTAGTTATACCCTTTTTAATTGTGTGATTTGGACAAATTTCAATTTTTGTTTTTCTAAATTCTGGATATAATGATTTTATTGCATTTGGTTTATATTATTCCATATTTCTTTAAATTGAATTACTCGCTTCATTTTCTGATACTATAATATAAATTTATATGGATGTTTTAGGAAATAATTTTAACCAATTACGATTTAAATAAAAGTGCTAAAGGAATAAGCCTGTTAATAATTAAAATGTGTGCACAATTTTCAATATCACTGTAGATAAGCTGTGCTGTGTTTACTTATGAACATAGTGATTTAGTAGAATATTGTTTGTTATATAAAAAATAAGTCTTTGTCCTGTTTAGACAACTATTATGAACTTTAAGTTTTTATAAGTATTGTGTCATGAGTCCATCAGAATCTCGTTACAATCCAGTTAATGGTTTGACTAAGAAAATGATAAAACTAATATTTTAATGTATTTCCTTTAGGAGCTAAAGGTGTACAAGTTGAAGAATTATGGTCTCTAGATGATGGAAGTTTTGAAAAAACCCGGTATGTGTTTTGTTGTAATGTACCGATAATAGAATCACATTATAACATCATCACATCACAAATGTCACTTTTATATTTCAAACAAATATTTATTTATTTATTTTACACTTTATTGTACAAATTTACTACTTAAAACTATGCTTATATACTATGCAGGTAAATACAGTACAATAGGCGGCCTTATCACTGACAGCGATTTCTTCCAGGCAACCGTGGGATAGATTGCTAAGGAGAGAGAGGTAGCTGTTAGTGCAAATAACAAAATTAATATAAAAATAATAATATAATACATACACATACACACATATTAACAATAATATATACATACAACTTAACATGACACATATATTATGTATAGTAAATTTGGAGGTTATGCTGTACTGTCTAGGTAATAATCTTTTACCAACCTTTTAAAAATTGACAGTGATTTGGCATTGCGAATATTGATTGGCAAGTCATTCCACAGACGTACTGCAGTTACGGTGAAGGACCTGCCATAGAAGCATGTAGAATGCTCGGGCACCTTCAGCCTCAGATTATGAGATGACCTTAAATCTTGACTATGTGTTTCATGTAAGTACTGAAACCGTACTTTAAGATAGGAAGGAGTCGAAGGGTTAAACAGGATGTTATATAGAATTGAGAGAATATGAACATTCCGGCGATGTCGTATAGGCAACCACTTGAGTTGTTTTCGAAATTGTGAGACGTGATCATATTTGCGCAAACCAAATATGAATCGAATACAATAATTTTGGAGACGCTCAAGCTTTTCAAATTGGTTTTCGGCAAGATCAGGATAGCTGACATCTGCATAATCAATAATGGGCAATAGAAGGGAATTCACAAGCGCGATTTTGGTGACAGTGGGAAGAAAATTACGCAGCCTCATTAGAGAACGACCTGAGTAAAATATTTTACGGCTCACCTCTTGTAATTGCGGACCCCATGTTAAATCAGAGTCTATCACTATGCCTAGATTTTTAACATTATCACTTAAAGGTATGACAGTCCCATCGAAAATTATCGGCGGCAATCGTTGCTTATCCACCCTGGAAGTGAGCCGGCTGCTACCTATTAGAGCTACCTGGGTTTTCGACGGATTCACTGTCAATCCATGTGCCTTGCTCCATGCAGTTATCCTAGCTAAATCCGTATTGAGAGTATCGACGGTGTCAGTAAGCTCGGTCAATGGACCCTGTAAATAAAGTTGGAGATCATCTGCATAAAGGTGATAAGAGGAAACGATGTTATTTGGAATGGAATTAATAAAAATTGTGAAAAGTAAAGGAGATAAAACGCCACCTTGGGGTACGCCGACAGATGTATTACACCAGCGAGAGAAGATATTTTCAATGTGTATACGTTGTCGGCGTCCACACAAGTAACTGCGAAACCAATCTATTTATTATTAATTTTAAATGTAACATACTGGTCATGAGTTAATAATATTTGGGGTGTGTCTAGAAGTGCTTTAGATATAAAACTACTCGATATATTGATATAATACAGTTCTGGAGGCTACTAAATAAGTCATAATATTTTGATAAGCCACTTTAAGCCGAGTGGTTAATCTGAGTGGTCGTCACCGGAGGAGCCAGCCCATTCATGCAGCGAACTGCGTGGCACTACCGCTGTTTATTGTTTAATACAATTTAAAAGCTATAGGGTGGTCATACACCTCTGCTCTGGCCTGTTTCGAATACATACTATATACTAATGTTCCTCGAACATAAACTAATGTTTTTTCTATTTCTTTTCAGGCCTGTGCATGGACTCATATTTCTATTCAAATACTTGCAAAATGAGGTGCCTGTCGGTCCCGTAATTACAGATAATCGTCTTGACAAAATATACTTTGCTAAACAGGTATCCACTTACTTATAAATAGATCACACAAATAATGTATGAAAATTATGTAACTGGTGTCAAGATTTATTTTTTTATGATTTGACATTCGCCTATTAGGGGCCATTCAAGTATTACGTAAGCAGATTTATTAGAAATATCAATAAGCTCTTACCCCCTCCCCCCATAATTACGTAATCATTTTAATTTAAATTAATTTAAAAAAAAAATTCAATAGACCATCTACAGCAAAGCGAAGACCCCCGCCCCCCCTATAGTGCATATGTAATACTTGAACGGCCCCTTATAGAACATATAAAATAACGCACACTCTGAAACACCCCATAACTTCACGCCTTTTTCTACCCGAAGTTGTAGGCAGTCGCCGTTATGTTTACGTCGGACACAAAGTTTTTAGCCATCGATATTTATCACACATATGTGCGTTAATATTGTTTATTTGTAAAATTAGTTATTATCATTTCGTTTCGTCCAATTTTAATATTTCACTTTGAAAGTCATAATACCCTGACTTCTGTTCCATTTTCCTTTCCACATGGATGACTGTAATTTACTTAGCTGAATTGTAGAAAAAATAAAGTTATATAAAAAAAAAACCAAAATGGATTTTGAGACAGATTAAGACTTATGGTGAACATTATGATACATTAATTATCTACTGACTTAAATTCTCACCATCCATCCTGGTTTAATTTTCTCCAAACTAGGACAAGAGTTTAAGTGAGCAAATTGTTAGCAATATTAATGTTATTTTTTTCTTTTAGGTTATAAATAATGCATGCGCGACACAGGCAGTCATAAGTCTATTGTTAAACTGTACACACCCAGATGTAGAACTCGGCCCAGAATTAACAACACTTAAAGAATTCAGCATGAGTTTTGACCCAAGGATGCGTGGGCTGACCATAAGTAATTCACAGACCATTCGCAGTGCACATAATTCCATGGCTCAGCAGACCCTCTTTGAGTTTGATCCAAAAGTTGCTTCTAAGGTATGTATCGTCACTTACATTTTCATTATTATTATTATGAATCTCCTACAGATAAGACGAGTAAAAAACACAAGATGTCATTTTAAAAATTGGTCATTGAACAAAATTGTAATCCATACAAATCCCAGAGAAATCAAATATCTGGACAACTGATGATTCTATATTAATTCTTTTAATGTTACAGGATGACGAAGCATACCATTTCATTGGCTATATGCCAATAGATGGTCGTCTGTATGAATTAGACGGTCTCAGGGAAGGGCCTATTGACCATGGACCTGTAACTCCTGACCAGGATTGGTTGGAAGCTATTCGACCCGTTATAATGAACAGGATTAATACGTAAGATATATTTATATGCTTACTAGTTGACCCAGTTAACTTTGTTTCACTTCAGATAAGAATTAAAAATTGCCATTGTGGGTTATTCCTAAGAGATAGATATATGCCATCGCGAACGTTATTGTAGGCCTTTTGAAGGTGCTTAATAACGTACATAGTACATTTACGTACGCGTACGTAAGCACTATAGGGGTGCGGCGGGAGGGGGGGGGGGGGGGGGGTCTTGGCTTTGCTTATTTTGGATGCCCAGGGGGCTAGGGGGGTCTAGATAATAGTTAAGTGATCAGTACTTATTCAATTTTACTTATTTTTTTTTTAAAAAAACTTTAGACCAATCTTGTAGATGGTTTCTTGAGTGCTAATAACACATAACACACATGCTAATAATGCAATGGGCTCTAAGCATTTGAAAGCAGAAAGTGACTGTGTTTTATACTTTGATTATTTATTACCTTGTACAGCATCTATACGAATCTATAATATCTACTTACAAGTCCTCAGGAGAATTCTATATCTATAACTGAATTGTATATGCATGCAAACCTAGTAGTAAAGCAAGAATGGAGTAGATCCAAATCTACCGATATTATTATTGAAATTGAATAAAGTTGGCTAAGTGGCTTGTCTAAACCATCAAAGAGCAAAAAAGTGAGTCATTTTTCAATACTACATTAACTGTAACTTGAGTATTTTGATTATTTACAGGTACACAGATGGCGAAATGCATTTCAACCTTATGGCGTTAGTATCCGATAGAAAAATGATATATCAAAGACAACTGGACGAGCTTTTGTCCGAATCTCGAATGCTTGGCTTGGAAGGCGATCAACTCGACAGCGAGATACCGAGCCTGAGGATGTTAATAGAATATGAAGACATCAAAATGGCAAAATATGAACAGGAGATGGTGCGTCGCAGGCACAACTATTTGCCGTTTCTGATAACGCTTTTGAAGATATTAGCTGAGGAGAAGAAACTGACACCTCTATTGGAGAAGGCGAAGGAGCGCGCTGCCAAGAGGTCTGTGAAGAAGTTGAAACTATAACATGAACAGGGGGGAGGTCTGCGGGTTGAACGCGCGCGTGGTTCGCGACGCGTCTCTCAGTCCAGCCCCTCGCGCGTACTTCCCGCCTCTGAGTGTATGCTGTACACACTAGCTGATTTAGACTCCATCTATACAGAGCACCAGGACACATCTGTGCTATCAAATATTGAACCGACACAGCTGCTCGAGCAAGCTATCACACAAACACCAGGTACAAATACCACATGCCCAGACCCTGAAGCATCCGCTAGCAATGTCATGACAATAGACTCTGATGATTTAATATGTGAACCGCAAGATATGTTGATTGATAATGATGTTGATATCGGGATGGATGATGATGTTGATATGACAGTTGAACTCGATCTCCATGTGCCAGAGAAGAAGCAGGAGCAATACTCTGAAGAATCAGATTGAGTCTCAATACAGCAAGTGTTTGTCAGTTTGGGAGTTATTGAACTTAACACATCACAGCAGATTTTTTATAATATTTTTATTTATTTAATTCAAAACCGAAGGACACCCCTTCGGTTTTTTTTTATAAATATTTCACAAATACCTTAGATTAAAAAAAAAAAAACTTAATAGCAAGATCTCAGCAAAAATGTTTTAATGAAATATTCAACTTATTGTAAAAAAAAAACAAAATCTTACTATTCAATTTGATTATATTAATATCCTGTGTTTTTTTGTATATCTGCAGTATGTTACCTTTTAGTATAATTTTGTTAAATTATCATCGAAAACTCGAAGTAATAAAACATCATCACCATTTATTTTCATTATATATAATTATTTTTTCATTTGAAACTTTCATGGACCTTTTATTTTCTGTTTAATTCCTGTTGATTTTATCTTTTTTTTCCGCCCGCAGCATGATATATGCTGCTGTAAAAAAAATCTTACTATTCAATTTGATTATATTAATATCCTGTGTTTTTTTGTATATCTGCAGTATGTTGTGTTAGTATTATGTTACTTTTAGTATAATTTTGATAAAATTATCATCGAAAACTCGAAGTAATAAAACATCACCATTTATTTTGATTATATATAATTATTTTTTCATTTGAAACTTTCATGGACCTTTTATTTTCTGTTTAGTTCCTGTTGATTTTACCCTTTTTTTTCCCGCCCGCAGCATGATGTATGCTGCCCATATGCAATGAAACTACAATATTACAAAATAGGTACATTTATTAACTTACAGTATTTATATATCATTTGTTTAATAAGTAACCTAGTTATAAAACTATAATGTGTCATGCGGTAGAATGCTAACGGTAGACGGCTAAAAAAATATGTAGTTATCTTAAATAGATTTTTTGTTGCTGTATATATACATATATGTGTATATTGCATAGTTCAAGTAGCTTATTTATTTACTCATAGTTTTAATTACATTTAAAAAATAGCATATATGTGTGTCAGTTATGTTTTTTTAAACTGATAATAATATATCATTAGTATTGTGGTATATAGATGTGTTTTTCCATAAAGTTGTAGAATTAAACAGAAAAGAGAGTGGCAAGAGCAAACCTAAATTTTGTGATGAATCGATCGATATTAGGTTTGTAATTTATTAGAAAGCGTCGATTTATTCGTGTTTTCACGCTTGGAAAACATAAATTTTAACCATTGGAAGGTAAAGTTCACCATAAAGGATTTGAGGGCGGGAAATCGGCCAGAATTCCCAGTCGCTAGTCCAGAAGAGCACTTAATCAAGTTTTATCTTCTACCTTCCTTTTGTTTCCTATTCGATATACAATCCAAAAAGAAAACAATAATGCCATCATCCAGGTACTTGTTTATTATGATCTTATAATATTCCTTTAATTGCAAATACATTTATCAAATTTTCATAATAAATCTATTCAAGTTTTTTTTTCTTTATAATATACTGGCTAATCCACTGAACATCATACAGCCATACATAGGTTGTGCCTAATATCATTAAATTTTAAATTTCTTTATATTATGTAAATACATTAGTCAAGCATGAAATTATCACCTCAAAATACTCTCTATATTCCTGAAAACTGCGTTAAAATCTGTTGCATTTTTAATAGATCTAAGCAAGCATACAAGCGAAAGTAACTAGAGTAACTAGGTCATTGCTAATTGTCACTTGTAAGAATTCAATGTTTCCAACTGTTGAAAATTGCATCTTAGAATAATAATTAATTAACAAGTGTTTATGTAGGAATTTACATTTAAAATATCGTAGCAGTTCTATTTAATATCAGGTATCATATAAATTTTATATAAGGACTTTTAATTTTTTTAAATTTGTAATGATATATAAAACTAATTTAAAACACTACAACAACAGTTTTCTGTAGAATTATTCATTAAGACCTTTTATTAGTGGGAAAGAAGAAGTATATTAATTATTTTTATGGCAGCTTGTGACATCATACTATATACATTAACACAGTTGTACCAACACAAGGTGAAAAACAATTATAATCTTTGCCACATAATATCAGGTACGCATAGTATGTAGGTATTTATTTTAATATAGTATTAAAATATTACATTAAGAAGTCACTATTATAAAATAACACTTTATTAAAAAAAAGTGTTTCTAAATGTTAAAATATTTATTATAAATTGCAGATATGTTACATATTATACATATAATATAAGTGTATAATATTGTTATTTTGTTTGCATCCGGCATAATAATAATATTTACATCTTATTACATAATTTCTCGCTTACAACTAGTATTATAAACCTAATTAACGAAAGATTTCATGTATCAAGTTTATATGAATAATAAATTAATGAATTTGTGTGTGTGTGTTTGTGATGTGGCACCTTTTTTTTTTCTTCTTTTTTTTTTCTTAGTAACTGTTATTTACAACGGGAACAATGAGCATTATGCCGACAGTACCAACGTCAATAAGATGCGCTGAACGGTTGTGAGAATGAATATGATTATTTAGAAGTAATTTATTTACAGTATTTAGGTACACATATTTGAGCTTAGCTGCCTGCTATGTTCTTTGTCGTTACGTGGATTCGTATATATTTTAGTTTCAATCTGATATTGATTCATCAAATATCACTAAAGAGTATCACAGATTAGTTCTTCTTCAGTACAATTTTGACTAAATAGTTACTGATCGATTGGGACTCGGTGTCTGTGTCATCTACAATATTAATATAATGATATTAAGTGTAATTTCTTTTACGTTTTGTAGTAATCTTATGTTGAGTATTATGTAAGATTATATACCTTTCACCATTAAAGATACAGGCTGATAATTTGTTTTGTGATGAAAGGTTATAAAATATTGAACAAGTTCGAGTCTGTTTGGATTTATTGGATCATTGGGCTAAGGCACATACAAGATTACCTCTGGTAAATTTAGATGTACAATGCCGACTGTAGAATTTAATTATTATCCAAATAACTAGCAGTTCCTTTTCTCAGACATTATTCAGTAAATATTTACAAGAAAATATAATTATCTAACTGATTATTTAAGTTTGTGATTAAGATCAATGACTACTAGATTTTAATAATGTAGATGACCAACGGACCGTATACGTTTTGAGATGTCTTAGGTCGAATCCAAGTAATGAGTGAACAGAGGCTGAGTGAAGAAATTGAAGATTTGTTCAACGGAACGTTCACGTATTTGGCTGCAGTCCTTTGGGCTTTATCATCATGGACGCACGCTTCAGGGTGTAGTCCCATCCCCGCCAGCGGAACCACACAATACCTGCGTACAAAAATAAATGTATGTAAATTATACTCATCATCTTCCTGCCCTGTTCCCATTAATTATTTGGGGTCGGCACAACAGATTTTTCTTTTCCACACTTCCCTATCCTACGCATATTCCACACTGACTCCCTTCCTAATCATGTCGTCTTTCACACAATCAAGCCATATTTTCTTCATCCGCTCTTATTTCCTTCCACATTGTGTCCTTCCTTATTACATGTCCATAGCACGCACGGCGATTTCCTCTTATCCTATCACTTGGCGCAACTATAAGTTACCTATACTAACATTAAAAAAACTTTTTAGGATTATATCGCGGTTTTATTACTTATTTTTATTTATTTCCCGACGTTTCGAACTTTACAGAGATCATTTTCACGATCATTTCCATCTCTGTAAAGAGTTGGAGATATGGATATGATTCGTGAAAATCTCAGTAATAAATATGTTACCTATACTATTTGAGTGAACATCGTCTACTCGTGTTGGCTAAACAGCTAATGTAGCAAATAATATCCAAATAATATTGCTGAATAAATGGGCAATCTCTACAGTTGAAATACCACGACCTCCCAGTATATCAACATAGGCTCATAACGCATTTAGTTAGATGTGGTAGAAATAACCAGAAGGTCGCCTAGGTCCCTTTGATCTCTGATCGACGCAGGAAATAGTATTATGATATTTTTTTTTTGTAATAGCTGTTACCTTGTCTTGCGGTAAGATCTTGCGGGTCATGCAAATAAAGCCCGTTTAGGCCGCGGCCACACGACTTCCACCACCATCCACCTTTCAGCATGGACGCGCAGTTCAGCGACGATCTGTCGTTATCTCTGTAACATATCAGGTATACACTGTTTAGTAAAACACGTGTAAATATACCACAGCAATGAGTAAAGCGGATTAATTCAATATGATAAGTAAAATAGAAAGAACGACAACAAATGTCATATTTTAATCGTAATGATTTACAATATGTATACAAATTTGAAAGAAATAAATAGACAGTCTCGGTGGTCCAGTGGTCGAGCACCCCGCTTCTCAACCCAGAGGTCGCGGGTTCGAATCCTGGCTCACCAATGACTTATAGAAATTAATTTCGTATGTTATGTGTGATAAAAAAAATCGATGGCTAATAACTTTGAGCCCGGTAGGACAATAGGTTCGCCACCTATTCCATTTAGGACGTAAACATAAAGGCGAGACGATGCTTAACAGCAGCTGTCTACAACTTCGGGTAGAAAATAAATAATATTAATAATATCTTGGACACAATACACAGAGCGCCCTCTAGTTCCAAGCTAAGCAACTAAATGCTTGTGTTATGGATACTAGCTAACGGATATTAAAACATATATACTTTTCTTTTGCAAATACATACTTATAATACATAGTAAAACACCCAGACGCCACACAAACATTCATGTTTGTCACAAATATTTGGGCTCGGGTGGGAATCGAACCCCCGACCTCATTGCTGCAGTAGGTAGTTTTACCAATGCGCCACGAGGCCCGTAGAAAAAGGGCGTGAAGTTATGTTATGTAATAAATAGACCCTTTGAAATTTGAATTAATGTTAGTAGAAGAGTCCACCATCGTTCGCTCTGGCATGAGGTCATTGCACGGTAGAGAAAAGGCGCTTAACATGGTTGCTAGTTTGTCGCTAAATGTGACGTAAGTAGCTATTATTGCTTTGTTAAATTATAGTTTAGGTTCATGTATGCTTTCTGAATCAGAGACGGATTCCAAGAGTATATTTATATGCTTTCCTTACCGTACTATACATACCGTGCCACCATAATCAGTTAGTTTTTTTTAATAATTAGAGCGCCGATCGTTTCAATATTACAAAATAAACTTGCTCGCAACAAAATAATCTTGATTACACAACATATATAAAATAAGTACTTTATTGAAGATAATATAAATTTTCGATCTTCTTGGGAAATAGTGAGTTGTTGAAAAAAAATCTAGGTAGGTATTTCAAAAGCTAACAATGTTTTTTTTTCATTTGATTTTAAATAACTGCTGCCTCGGCGTAAAGAGGAGGCAGTACCTTTCGGTTTCATGGGTGCCGTAAGAGTCGGCTAAGAGACATTAGGGGCCCATATCATCATGCCTTTCCATCTGATGGTCACGATTCCACCAACGAAAAAGTTAACGAGATTAGCTCTCCTCGGAAAACTAACTAACAGGAAGCTACAGCCAAATCTTTTTACAACATGTATCAATTTAAATGATACATGGTGTACTGACTCCTCTTACGAGTGGGATAAGGGCAGGATAATGATGAATTTAAAAGATAGTTATATTTATCTTAGGCTAGTTAATTAAAGCATTAAAGGATTTCTTTTAATGAAAGTTTGTTTTTCTTTCATTTTCAATAGCAGAATGAGATCCTAGGTCAGAACGCAAAGAATTATACCTAATTTATTTTATGCTTAATTTATTTATTTACCTGTTGTATGTGGAGAACGGGCTATTGTTGGAGCCGTACCAAGGATCGTTGAGGGAGTCTCCAGCATTACCCTCGTAACCGTCGATCTCAAGTTTGTAGTATTCCGCTTCCGAGTAAATCTTGAAGTGCGAATACTGGGCATACCTGTATGTATTAAAATTAATGTGTATTGATGAATATTTGTCATCTAATAGCTTCGCTCATCAAGCTATGGCAGAGCTATGCTCTGGGTATCTCTGACAGATAAACTCAGGAATGAGTATATCCGCCAGAGAACTGGGGTAATGACATAGATCGTAGAATAACCTCGCTGGAGTGGTAATCGGCTGGTCATATCTGCCGAAGGACCGATGGTAGATGGAGTAAGAAGGTAATGGAGTAGAGATCGCGACTTGGTAAACGTAGCGTAGGAAGCCTAACAGCCCGATGATCAGACGACCTCAGAAAGGCTACTGGAAAAGACTGGATGCGGAAAGCAAAGAATCGGATGTTGTGGCGCACATTGGGAGAGGCCTATATCCAGCCGTGGACTGCAATAGGCTGATGATGATGATGAATAGCTTAGTGACTTAGCGGTCTTCTGTTTAAAAAGCTACGTTATGAACACTAGCACACACCAATGACTTTATATTAATACTAGCTGACCCGGCAGACGTTGTCTTGCCAAAAAATAAAATTTAAAAAATAGGTGTTGATCGTAGGGGGTTGAAAATTTTGGGTTGTATGTATTTTTGTATCCCGTTTTATAAAAAACTAAAAATAAAAACAGAAATACCCGATTTGCACACAAAATTCCATGAGAATCGGTCAAGCCGTTTCCGAGGAGTATGTGAACGAACATTGTGACACCAGAATTTTATATATTAAATTTTTGGATTATATCCACGGATTGTATCCGTAATAAATACCCATCAAGATATGTAATAATAGTTGTGTACAGGTCAAAGGAAAAATATACCACAAAACACAATATCAATATCTTCACGCCAAACTTCTCAGGGTAGGCGTACAGAGCTGAGTGCCCAAACACATAATACCTACAGAGTTGACTTGATCAGTAGGATTTAATAGGGATTTTGTTTTTAATAACAAAAAAACTATAGACCAGTAAAACTAATTATGCAATTTTAGTTATGAATATTAATTATTCTCACCTCTTGTTACCATCGAAGTCCTCTAGTTCTACTCGGAGCATATAATCTTCATTGTTCGTCAGCATGTATATGTTCTCGTTGCCCAGCCAGAATTCTTTGCTCGGATCACCGAACCCGTTCTTGTAGTCGTTCCAATCACGGTTGAAATTCTCTGATGGGACACCGAAGTCATCGCGGCGATGTATCACCTATTGTTTATAAGTTAATTAATGTCATAGCAAATATATAGGGGTTGGGGTTTAAGATTTATTTTACGATAAATGTGTTAGAAAATTTCCTTAAATATCGGTCAAGCCGTTCCGCAGAAAGTTTGGCAACAAACACTGTGACTCGAGAATTGTATATATTTGATTGTAGTTACTAACAACTTTAACAGCGGTAGAGCCACGCTTTTCGCTACATGAATGGGCCTGCTCGACCGCGTGCCGCGTTTCACACGGTGATAGAGGTACCCGGAGGCCTAACCCCTTCTCCTTGTCCCTTCCATTCCAACTTTCGACACCTTCCATATCCCATTGTATGACCCAGCAACACTATCTGTGAGCAGGTCTCCAAGAGCGGCGTTTCTGACTTGCCAAGTGACACGTCTGCTAGTTTGCCCTCCCATTCCATAAAAATTTGACTTACCGTCCACCCTCCATCGGGAACGTTCTGTTCGCAGTACACTTTCAGGAACCAGTAAGTAGTGCCTCTGATTTGCAAGTAGTACACACCAGATTCGCGCATACCACCGTTCATCAGGTCCACGCATGAGAATCCCTGCACAATCAAATCAGATCTCGTTGTAGATTTACTTTCTCAATAATAAACAATAACTAATTTAAATAAAAAAAAGACGATAAGTGTAAATACATACACAAAATTATTTAAAAAAATATATGAAATTTATTCATGCTTGTCGTAAATATATGTACTCGGGTGGGCATCGAACCCGCCGATCTCGATTCTGCAGTTGGTTGTTCTACCAATGCACCACGTCATTCTATCAGTCTAGCAGTTTTCTAGTAATTATAAGCATTGTGTATTTGTGACAAGTGACGAAGAAACACAAAATGATCCTGGCAATTTTCAAATTTTTTCATTTACAGTGTATAAATATATTTAGAAGGTAAAATGAGGATTAAGAATTTAATCATTTTCCCACGTAATGCAAGTGTAAAAGAAATAGTTCATTAGTCCACAGTGTTTGGCAATTTGCTTGCTAAGATTTTTCTTGGTCGCTTAATTAAATTAATTGAAATAACATTTAATTAAATTAAAATATACCTATTTTAATTACGTTTTTAAATAATATATTTCGCCACAGAGTTTGCATAGGCATTACATATGGGTACATTAATATCTTCGCTAAATATGCAGAATTTATAATAATAAATAATTTAGATTGAATGGGTGTGTCGGTGTAGAAGTCTGAAGTAAGGAATGGTCCGATAGGTATACAATACAAAAGCGGAAGGAAAGTCTAGGGCGGCCACAACACAATTTGCATGACAAAATTGTATAGGTCCTCGAGGAAGGTGATGACAGGAGCTTTTAAAACCGACAAGCGTCTATAATAAGAGATATGAAAGTCAAAGAAGCGAAGTGCGCAAGACTCGTGGTTTATGGCCCTCTGTTCTCTCCCTCTACCCCCCAAGGTACTTGGCATGAAGTATTTTTGTTTCTTTTAGTAAGATAAATTTTTATTAAATAAACTGTTTAATCACTTAGGTAAGTATCTATACAGTTTTAAAGCTATGACTAGAATTTAAATACGTGAGCTGATTTCTTGAACACTGTCTTCTAAAATTATTATTATTATTAGAACGTTATTTTTGCTATAGAAGTCCAGTCCAATTTATAATATTCCTAAATCAAAACTAAATAAAAATACTTACGACAAAAAAAATGAATAGATGACGCTTAGATAATTTTGTAAAGAGGACTAAGAAGGATCTTAAGTTTAAGAGGTAAATTAAAGTTTCTATACATACGAGTATCATTAAAATTTATGTGTCTGTGTGTAATATTGAAATCACTGATTTCTACTACATTCCTATGAATATATGTACGGTACATGCACATTTTTGTTCGTCTGTTTTTTTCGGGTAATCTCTGAAATGGCTCGGCCGATTTTGAGAGGACTTTTATGGCAGGCAATTGGTGTAATAATAAGTAATATATATATATATGGGAAGGAGAGATCAGCCAAACGTCCAGATATGACTTTCAATGTTTATTTTTGACTTTTTTCTTATACAGCTTTAATATAATATATAAACACGTCTTAACGTCGTTCGTCTCTCCACAATGCTAATCTTTTTTTTTTTTTTTTTCATTCTTTTCGCTCTCTCATTCCTCATCTCTCTCTCATCGTTCCGATTCACATCTAAAAACACATTCACCCAATCTATCTTACATTCGGATACATCCTATTCCCACAATCGGCCATCCTGCTCTATAGTCTGACCTCAGACTATGTAAAGTTAAACTGAACTACTTACAAACATTTTATGCATTTAAACTTAATTTGTACTCAAGTTATTTAATGGACAATCTAATACAATTTTGTTATACAACACCTCAATGTATTGTATCTCAACCTGGAAAACCTAACTTTGTTTACATGACAGATCTTATATTAACAATTCTTTTTGTGACATTAGTCTTTGAAACTGAACTACATTAAAATTAGCTTTATCTACTACAAGTATGATGAGATACACTCCATAATGTAACTGATTAATTTTAGACATTCTTAACTTCAATCTTGGTTTACAATGACTCTTAAGTTATTTAGGTACAAAATTCTTAATGCCATAAACTAATTATAATACCAGATACACCAATACATCAAAGATTAAGTTACACCACATCATTAAGAAAAGATTTACTGAAAGTTATGTCACCTACTATGTCTAGCATCTACCTATCTTATTCTATTAATGAAAATAGAATAAGTAGGAGTACACCTACTATATCTAGCATCTACCTATCTTATTCTATTAATGAAAATAGAATAAGTAAGAGTACACCTACTATATCTAGCATCTACCTATCTTATTCTATTAATGAAAATAGAATAAGTAAGAGATTAACAAACTCATGGCCACAACTTCATACAGTCTGCACCTGTTGAAGTCTTAAGCGGTCCTTCTGCATTAAGATCTACTTTGTGGACATGATACCTTCCTTTACCTACCTTCTTGACAACTTTATATGGCCCTAAGAAGTTTGGCTTCAGTTTCATTGTATTTCCAAATTGCGTTCTGCGAATGGCAACTATATCCCCTTCATTATATTCTTGTTCTACTTTCCTTCTTTTATTAAATGACTTGACATTTTCCTCTTGGACTTTTAGAATTTGTGCTTTGGCTTCCTGCCTTAACCTGTGTCGTTTATCAATAAAATCTTGTCTACATTCTTCTTCTATTAATTCTAAAATAGGTGTATCTTCTTTCTGCTTCATTTTTGTTCCAATTAATAAGTAAAATGGTGAGGTATTAATTGATCTCTGATAGGTGCTATTGATAGCCCTTTGAACATGACTTACATACTTATACCAATGAGTTGGTTCCTTTACACACATTTTAGTTAGTACCGAGATGATTACCCTATGTATGCGTTCAACCTGTCCATTACCTCTGGGAATGCCTGTAGTAACTGTATGATGCTGGATTTCTTCTTGATTACAGTAATCTTGAAATTCTTTTCCCGTAAAGGCTGTTCCTTTATCTGTGATAATTCTTGAAGGGTTTCCATAATCCTTTTGATGATTTTTTAATTTATCTACTGTCTCTTTAGATGTTAAAGTCTTAGTGGGATATATCCAAACAAATTTTGTATAAGCATCAATGACAGTCAAAATGTAGTTATATAATTTCTTCGTAGAATCCAATGGACCAAGATGATCAATGTGAAGTGTCTCTAATGGAAGTTCTCCTTTTTCTATTGGGTTGAGAAAGCCTTCTTGTTTTCCCTCCTTCTTACTAGCCAAAATGCATGGAACACATCCCAATATTACTCTATCTATCTTCTTAGTTAAATCTTTTATATAATAATCTCTTTCTATCATATCAATGGTCTTCTTTTTGCCGAAATGTCCAACTTCATGAGCTCTTCTTATAATCTCTGTGTCCATGACTTCTGGTATGACTAATCTCTTCTCCACTCCTTTGTAAATTAAGTCTTTTTCAATATAAAAATCTTTGTATTCTTTCTCCTTCAAAATATCTCTTATTAAATTTAAATTTTCATCTTCCTTCTGGGCTTTACATATTCTTGCATGTAATTCTGACTGGATAAGATAAACATGTGGGTTTCTGCTTAGGGCATCTGCATGTGACATCCTCCTTCCTGACCGATGCACTATCTCATAATCAAAATCTTGGAGAAATAAAACCCATCTAGCCACCTTGGTAGATATTTCTTTTTTATACAGTGTTTTCTGAAATGCTGAACAGTCAGTCACAATCTTAAAGTGAATTCCGAATAAATACTTTCTAAACTTCTTAACACTTTCAACGACCGCTAAAGCTTCTAGCTCATAGCTATGATAATTTTGCTCAGTGACACTGGTCTTCTTACTCATGTAATAGATAGGATGTAATTCTCCATCTTGAGTGCCTTTCTGCATAAGAACTGCTCCAAATCCATACTTCGATGCATCAGTATGCACCTCTGTATCCAGGCCACTTTCAAATATTTTTAATACAGGTTCACTGCAAAGTTTTATTTTCAATTCCTCAAATGCTCTTCTTTCTTCTTCTCCAAAATAAAATTCTTTATCTTTTTTCAATAATTCTGTTAGTGGTCTTGCTATAATTGCATAACCTTCAATATATTTACGAAAGTATGATGTTAACCCCACAAAACTATGAACCTGCTTAGTGGACCTTGGTTCAGGAAAACGTGCAATTGCAGCAGTCTTATCAGGTGATGGTTTGATGGTACCATTTTCTATCATGTGACCTAAATATTCTACCTTTCTTTGTAACAGCTGACATTTTTTCCAATTAATTTCTAAACCATATTCAGATGCAACATTTAAAACTAAACTGAGATGTTTTAGAGCTTCTTTTTCATCTTGAGCAAGGACCACAATATCGTCGATAAAAATCAAAACTATACCCTGTGCAATTAAATCATGAAAAATTATGTTAATGAACCTACTGAAATACTTTGGACATACCGATAGACCAAAAGGTGCTCGCAAAAACTCATACTGCCCTTCTGGACTGCTAGTTACAAATGAAGTGTACTTCACAGAGTCCTCATCTACAGGCAGATGAAAGAAGCCATTTTTCAAATCCAGCGTACTAAAATTTGTTGATTTACTCAATTTATCTATGTGGTCGTCTATGACTGGCAAGGGAAACTCATCCTTAATCATCTTTTGGTTTATTTTTCTGTAATCTACGCAAACTCTGAAATTTCCATCTTTCTTCCTGACTAATACCAGCGGACTCGCATACTCCGAATAGCTAGGTCTTATTACGCCGTTCTCTAACCACTCTTCAATTTGCTTCTTAACTACTTCTTCTTCTTTAATAGCCAATCTTCTTGGACGCTGAGCCACTGGGATATCATCTTTCAAAATAATCTTTAATTTGACGGGTGCTTCTTTAACCTTTAATATCTTATAGTTGTCAATGAGCTTTTGCACTGCAGGGATCTGAGAAATAGGCTCCTCAGAAACACTAGGTAAACCTAACAAACACAGACTGCAATCATCTTGTGGCATAAGTTTGACTGCACCTTTGTCTAATAAGATAGTCGCAGTCACTAAGAAAGACTGACCCAATATGACCTGATAGGGAATAACACCTGATGGAACAATATAAAAACGGGTCTCAAAACTTTTATTATCAACTTCTAAAAATGTGGTGAACTTACCTAGAGTACATACCTGCGCTGATCCTAGCCCCGTTAGTGTAACTTTATCTTTGACGTATGCGACGTCGCTCAATTCGAAAAACAAATCAGATGTTATTAAATTATAGTCACAGCCCGTATCTATCAACGTATTAACAGTAACACCGCACATTTTAACACTTTTCACAGACTTGTTCGTTTTGTTGTTGTTTACATTCAAAACGTCGGAATAATGTTGACAGCTACGATCAGTGGTACCAACTTCACACGCGTCTATGGCCGATCCATTCGGTTCGTAGTCATTCAACTCGTTCACTCGTTCGGTGTTGTCATTGCTGCCAACCTTATCGGTCACACACATAGAATGGCCAGCTCCGTTCGTTCTTTTCGATTTTGATGATGCTTCGTTATCAACATGGCCGCTGCAATCTTTGCTTAGGTGACCAAACTTATTACACCGAAAACATTTCACGCCATTGGGACACTGACTGGCCACATGATCCTTTTCACCACACTTGTAACACATACGACCAGAATGCACTTGTCTCTTTTCACCTGATGTTGATGTTTTCCGCTTATTATCGCCGTTTTGCTTACTCACACTGGCCGCACTCTGTTTGCTTTCGTTGCTCCTTCTCATCTTTGACTTCATAGTCTCGTAAATAGCGAGTTTTTCTTTGAGCACGCTGTACGTTGTGATACCGTATAATAACGCCTTATTGCTCTCGTAATCGGGTATCCCGTCTATTATATATTGTATAGCAATATAATCGGAAAATTTTGCC
This sequence comes from Euproctis similis, assembly GCA_905147225.2. Classification (NCBI taxonomy): domain Eukaryota; kingdom Metazoa; phylum Arthropoda; class Insecta; order Lepidoptera; family Erebidae; genus Euproctis; species Euproctis similis. Next base: position 11,689,627 of record LR990107.1, read on the forward strand.
CGTTTGCCCAACTCCTTCATAATGAGCATGTACTGGTAGACAGATTCATCTTTTCCTTTCTTGCGACTCGCCATGAATTCGTGCATTTCTTTGGTATTTAGCGTGTCTGGAAACTCTCTTAGCACTGCCGCCTTCAGCTCATCGAATGACTTAAAAGCTTTTTCCGATTTAAGCCATAATTCCGCTGTACCTACGAGTGACCGTCGAGCGATGATGAGCTTCTGCTGTGCGCTCCAACCAAATATTTCAGCGTTATCGTCGATGTCAGCAGCCCATTTAGATGAAGGATAGGTTTTGTCCTCGCCGCTAAACTTGCATATGCCGTAAGCATCCATCGGCATCATGGCCGACGCCGTCGCCGCCGCTGCGACAGAACCGGTGCCGGTACTTACTCCGGGGACGACACTCTTATCCCCTGCCATCTTCCAGTGGATATCGTCGTTTAAAGCGAATAATAGCAGCCACCTCGCCGCTATATGCCGCTACTTCGTCGTTCTTCTTTGTTAGCGTGTCGCCGGTCGTGCCCGGTGAACCGCTACAGCCAGATGTTTCCAGGCGATCCCGGACGAGCCCCCAAAATTATGGGAAGGAGAGATCAGCCAAACGTCCAGATATGACTTTCAATGTTTATTTTTGACTTTTTTCTTATACAGCTTTAATATAATATATAAACACGTCTTAACGTCGTTCGTCTCTCCACAATGCTAATCTTTTTTTTTTTTTTTTTCATTCTTTTCGCTCTCTCATTCCTCATCTCTCTCTCATCGTTCCGATTCACATCTAAAAACACATTCACCCAATCTATCTTACATTCGGATACATCCTATTCCCACATATATATATATATATATATATATATATATATATAAATATATATATATTACTTATATATTACTTATAAATATATATATATATATATATATATAAAGTAGGTCAGTAAATGTGTTTAAGAAATGAAATCAATGTAAAATGCTGACATTATGTGTATTATTACGTGATATGCAATCGCTTTCTTTTACTGGTAAGTTTATTTCGACTTTCTCGAAGTACCTAATAATTGTCATTTAGTACCTACGTGTAAATGTGAAATGTTTTTTTTTTATTTAATAATGAAATTGTATCTACATGTTATATTGTGAAAGTATTAAAACCTTATCACTTAATACAGAAGGAATAAAACTTAACAACAATGCCTAGAATAAAGCGAGATTTTAGCCGTTGACAAATAAGTTTTGTTCTGTTTTTTTTTTTTAATTTTGCCATTCCTATTACGAATATTGTGGAACTCGTAATCAGAATGGCCAAATTTCATTTATAATTCTTATTGAATTGACGTGGAATATAGGACATTTTGCGTGTATATACGAAGGTGAATAAGATGGTTTCTCAACTGACATTTTTTTTTTGTTGTGAGTGTGTGAAATGATAATGTTTAATTACTTCTTGTTGCGAGTTGGCAACACTGAAATAATTAATTATAAAAATTAAAAGAGCACTTGGGTTTTGATTATCGGCTAATTGCCTGCGTTATTTCTAATGTTATATCACGCAATGGCTCGTAGGCCTGTTTTCACACATATACGAGTATATAAATACATTTATTACTACACAATACAATAATATTTATAAACCTTTTACGAAACCTTTAGTTATTATTTTATTTATTTGGTCTAGAAATATAAACCAAATTCAAAAAGTGTTTTACTAATACACAGAAAACTATAATTAGATGTAAAAAAATTATGTTAACAAAGTAATTGGGTCTAAGACAGAAAAATAGATAACATTGTAATGATACACCAATAGGTTCTGTTATTTTTCCTTTTGCGTTAAAATGGCAATAAAGCATAGTGCTAATGAATGATATCACAACAAATAATTTGATATGAAAATTTATTATCACATATTTAAGTATACCTATTGCGAAACATATCTACATAGCCCTATTTGTACCTACAACTAGTATAAACTGAAACAGTCAGTAGCTTAACATCGTACCTAATTGCTGTTTGACAAGCTCATGAATTCAGGATAAACTCTTGACTCTGACAGTAAATAATATAGATGAAATTCTATATTTGAAAATTTATCAAATATTTAACGTGTTCCATTTACAAAAGCATTTAAATAAGACCTACTCCTATTAATAAAAAAAAAACAATCCTGTCAAGAAACTGTTATAATCATAGATTTAGCATAGACTTTAATAGATGGCACATGTCAGGTAAAATTTACTAATATTCATCACAGACAGCGCAACCGCGTTTAATAGATTTTCAGGATATTTACATTTCAACACATGAACAATAGCTATATGAAAGTTGACACTTTGAAGCGCTTTTTACGCACACATTGATAAGTCACAACCCATTTTTGGTCTCGTTGTTTGGGTGACTATTGCCGTTCTATTATACTTATATCTATGGTTATAATATTTTTTAACGCACTTTCCGTCTGTCATGTAAAACTGAGAGGCATTTGAAGCAGAATGATCAATTACAAAATTTTATTCCATGATACAAAACGTACCACAAGAAATAATGTATAATGATTATCCAATTATATTATTAACATTGTTGCGCAACAAATTTTTCAATTTCAGTAATGTGAGTTCCTACATCATTATAATACAGTATCATAACATAGTATAAAACAAAGTCACTTTCCGCTGTCTGTCCCCTTATATGCCCATATCTTTAAAACTACGCAACAGATTTTGATGCGGTTTTTTTTAATAGTTAGAGGGTGTCAACGCGGTGGTTTTGATCTATAATTCATGTCTAGTGTAGTAAAAAAAGTGGTAATTTTCATGATTTAGATCTTTAATAGCAAACGCTGCCTGAAACCTAAGTGATAAATCAAAACAACGTACTATATTATTATACGCCTTTAAAAGGTTTACAAAAAAGTTTGCGAGGCCATATGTCTATCTCTTAGGGATAACCAACAATGACCATTTTTATTTCTTTACTTTTTACGGGAAATAATGGCCTATTTGCGAAGCGATTTTAAACATTACAGTATTAATTTTCATCCAATTAAATAGATTGTGCATGTAATATAGATCAATATTGCCGTTTACTGTATACAATTTGAACCAATATTTACGAAGATATTACAGTATTAACATAGCGGGACATAGTAGTTGCGTTGCGCGTCAAAACGCGTGCCGATAAATAACACAAATTGAACTTTTTAATATCCAAATTTTACTCATTACATTACAAAATGTTATTTAACTGATTCTATTATTTTTCATTGATTGCTATAAATAATGGAATCTGTTAAATCATCTTTAGGTTAAACGACAACGTGAGTTTTTTTCTTATCGTAGCTGTTTGTTGGTTTGCAATCATAATAGGCTTTACTTTTTAATGTTTCTGAGTTTTCATTAATATAACTAGATGACGAAATACTAAAAATAACTTAAGTTTAAAAATCTGGTGCCATATAAGAACATATATAACATATTTATAAATTTAAATTAGTTTGTTGCTTTTTGTCCTACATATTTTGTATGCTGTCCGTTACCTTTTCATAGTACCTAATCGATTTATATTTTCATATTTATCACCTTTGACCCTAACACTTTTAAGTACTAAGACGTTTATTAAAGCAGACAACTAGATACTAGGCACGTGTGAGAATGGAACTTCTATCTTATGTAGTATAGTGGGACTCTTGTAGTTTCATTATAGAACTTGCAGGCCTACAAATTTCTTTATTGAGGTAATGCATATTTGCCAACAAAACAAATTATCTAACAAACACAATAGAATTTTAGATTATTACGTATGAATACCTTAACTTGATGTTTTTGGTATATTCATGTGAATATAATAAATAAATATATATATTTTTGAATCAAAAGCCCACATTCATAATGGCCCGATTGTTCCCACGAGATTTTGTAAAGCACTTCCTGGTGGCGGATTTTTGTTCTTGATCTGTTCATTTGTATAATTAATATCTTATTTTGGGGATTCTAAATGTTTTATTGTGCAAAGTAATGAGGTGATATTTTATTATTTAAAATGTTATTTTTTTTTGTCATATGAAGACAGATTTAATCTTGCATATGCTGACATTAGTTAATTATTATACTTATATTTTAATGTGATTTATCGTAATTAGGATTGCCATTTTCTGATTCCCTGACTTTTTCAATAGATAACGTTGAACTTACTGTAGTTACCTTACGTTTTGCAAATTGCATTTATTTTACAGACCATGAATCGAATGCAGGACTATCTTTTATACCTATTGAAACTAGTGTGAACTAATTTTAATAAATTATTTTTGTCCATAATCTATTTATTCATGGAAAAATATTTGGCAAAAATTATATTGATTAGGACAGTCTTTAAAACATCATCTTCTAGTAAATTCCCAAATTAAACAATCGAATACCGGCACGGCTAATGAAAATTTACAAAGTTTTCGGAAAACAATTATTATTCATATTACGAAACGCTTCTGAATTATAAGACCGTTATATATTTTTTTTAATACACTTTTGAATTCTTTTATACGAGAATAAACATAATTATATTATTATTAATATTATGAATTATTGCATCATTCAACCACCAGCCACATAACAACAAGCAGTACCAGTTCTCGTACGCAAAGAACAATCAGCACTTGTAATTGGTAATTATCGCACTGGCATTTGTGGGAACGAGACGGGTTTTTTACTCAAGACATTTTACAAAGGTGCGGAAGATACGGCCTACAATCTATGTATGGTTATATATATAGCTATAACTCCGTACCAGATTTACACAACTTTCCACTTACGGAAATATTATGACTATTACAATATCAACTTTTTCAACAGCCCGCGGGCCTTGTGGTGCTTTAACAAAACTATCAACTGTTGAGTAGAAATCGGCGAGTTCGGTCCTAACCAGAGATAAAATGAACATGTTTTTGTATGGCGAAAAACACCCAGGTGTTTTTCTATCTGTTAATAAGTATTTAATTTTAACAAAAAAAGTTTAAACATAAAATTAAGTACAAATTTTCTTTGTCTTTTTAGAATTAAATGTTGAAATTAAATGTAATTATAGTTTATAATCTTAAAATACTCGCTCCATCTACTTGTTCTCTACTTGCTCTATCATAAATCGTCTGACTTATAAAGAGAAACTAATGACTATGCAAAAATTGAGGCAAATTGTTCGTAAGCCTAGCAGAATAAATGAAAAAAAAAATCAATGATGAATCAATTGAATTGAATGAAATCAAATTAATACTTTATTACCGGAATGGTTATTAATTTTCAACTGATATTATAAAGGTAGAATAATATTTGCTGTTTAAAAGGTAGGTATCTAAATGAGATTTATACGTAAATATAAATACGCAGCGCGCAGTAGGTACTTAGTTCGAGATTGTTCCTTATTGCTAAACCGGGATGCATAAATGGCTGTAAATTCGAGTCCAAATACAGTTTGAAAGTTGCACCGTGTTGTGCAAAACTAGATCGAGTGACAGGCGTTGATTAAAATTCCGACAACAAACTAAACCATTAATTTTAACATATTATAGTTGAAGCTTATTAACGATTTAGTTCATTGTTTCAACTACCTACCATGTCCATTACCCTACATTTTTTGAATGAATGAATGAAATGGAGAGTACTTATACACAAGAAGGAAAGTAACCGGTCCTATACAGTTTAATTTAAATAGAGGTTAACGGCAATTTATTCTATCGTTATAATATTATATTAAAGGTATATAGGTACAGACAAAAATGGTAAGAAAAAAGTATATTCTACTCATATTAATATTATGTCATTTGCTCGATTAACATATTTTATTAATTGCGCCTTTAAAGATTTGTTCAAAGACAGCGATAGGTGTGTATAATGAGTAATATTTTTTATATAACTTGGACTCACTTTCACGTCTTTATAGTTGGCAACGATTTCTGATGCGAAAGTGTTATTGCCGATGATTGGTTTATTCTTGACGCTGGGGAAGATGATACCGCCCTTGCGTACTGTTGGTCGTGGACTAGTGCTGCCAGTACTGGCCGGTGTCACTGTAACTGTGGCACCAGCGTTTGTTGTCGAACTCGCCGCTCCTGAGGTGCTCGATGTGCCCGAAGTGCTCGAGGAACTCGGACTGTATGCGACAGGAATATTAGTCACGTTAAACCCTAGCGCTATTCTAAACCTTACCTTCGCATGTCAGTATCAAATAGTCACATCACAATGAGCCATGGCTCGCTCAGCATTAATCGCATAAAAGTTAACATATATTTAAATAATAAGATCGCAAAAGCACGTGGAAAAATAGATAGATGTCACCTGTTGTTATATGACGATGATGGCGGAATAGTCGTTGCGGCTGCCGTGCTCGTCGGGTCTGTGGGCAGTTCGTCAATTCTATATCTTGTTGGTGCGTACTCGACCAGCCTGTCGATGGTTGGGTCTAGTAATAGCTCCGCTGGCACCGGCCGTTGCGCTAAAGTAGCCACGTCATCCTCCTGCTTCTTCAATCTCTTCTCCACCATGTCTAAATTTTCAATAATGAGATTAGTCTTGAGACGTAAATCATTATGAATTTGTCCTATTGCTCGTTCTTGACGTTGAGTTTGTGTCAGTAGTTCATCTGACTTTGGAACTAAGTCATCCACTGAGCTTTTTGTACCCACTACAACATCCCAAACTTCGTCCATTTTTTCTGATACGCTCATCATGGGGATAATTTTATTTACGAGGGTATCTATTTTACTACTTTTGGAAACGGGGGCTTGCGTGCTAGTTGCAGTACGATTCTTAAACAAACTGTTGACGTTTATAGAAGCAGCCTCCGGCTCAACTATGGCAGCATGAACATCGGCCATCATGTACAACACTTTGCCTAAGTTTTCTGATACAAGATTGATATGAAATTGTAATTTACGATCTACAGTGGATACTGAGCTTCTCAATTGATCTACTTCTTTGTTGATTTCATGGATTACTTCCGAATTTAAGCCTTTAGCAATCTCTATGACGTTCAGATTGATGGGTTTCTTTTCACTTGCCTCAGCATTAATATCATCGACTGGCAAAAAGTTACTGTCAATTTGATTCTTAAGGCCTACTAGTTTCGAATCTATATTTGAAACTTTTTGATCGAGTGATTCTAACTTGCGATCTAGCAACTGTGCATCGCTTATTTTGTTCGCATTTTGTCTTTTGACATTCTTTTCCGTGGCGCTTTCTTCCACGTTTTGTCCAACGTGACTAAAAAGTTTTAAGTCCAAGTTTCCCAGTTTAGATATTATAGCGTCGGTTTTATGTATATTGTCGTTGACTCTTGAGTCGAGTGCTTCCACTCTCCTCATCAAATGTTCTACGGCTTTATCCAAGTTCTCTATTCTTTGAAGTTTTGTCTCTAGTGTGCTCACTATCACTTCGAATACATTGAAAATGTATTGCTCCCTGAAACAATAGAAAATAAGGTAATTAATATTTGTATTAAGCTCTTAGTATTAAATACCATACGGTATTTGATTATTTTATGATATTCAGAAATATAAAAAATAACCATTAACGAATTGCAAAAAATACAGATGAATATTTGAAAGAAGATGCAGCAGTTAAGAAGTAAGAGAAAAACCAGGTGATGACTTTAGTTGAATAATTAGCTATTCAGTTTTTTTGTTTGTTTTCTAGCTAACACATGCTGTAGTTAATATTGATGATTAAATATCATACAACGGAATTAGAAATAAAAGTTACAAGTAGGGTACACCTACGTATTGTTATTGCTTAGAGGGTTATTATTTCTAGATGGCACCCCTCTCCCCAGTCTACTTATTACGTAATGAGGTTTAGTTACAAAGAAAGATTTTTCTTGCACGTTCCTTTTGTTAAAGCACATAATACCGTAGTATCAGTCTAAAATAAAGAGAGAGTTTTGCAAATTTCTAACTCAAGCTTAGATATTTGTTAACTAAGATTATGATCGAAGTTTCTATCGTGATCATTGTCATTTTGGTCCTTCCTATAACATTGCTACAATATACGAGCGAGCGGCGTGGACTAGTTCAGAGTAAAATTTTGTAATTTTAATGTGTTGCAAGTTTCCTTACGACCGTCCAGTCCGGCTCGGTGGATACTAAATGTTGGCCATTCTTGATGTGTACCTACCTATATAACGCAATATGTTACTTAATAATATTAGGTTAGTATCTTAAATTACTTAGTAGTCTCGGTGGTCCAGTGGTCGAGCACCCGCTTCTAAATCTGGAGGTCGCGTGTTCGAATTCTCACACTGGCTCACACCAAGGACTTTTCGAAGTTCTTTTCGGGAGTTATGTGTGAAAAATATCGAAGACTGAAAAACGTTGTGCCCGGTATGGTAATAGGTTCGCCGCCTATTCTATTTAGGACGTAAACATAACGGCGAGTCGAGGCTTAACAGTCGCTGCCTACACCTTCGGGTAGAAAAAGGCGTGAAGTTATGTTTATGTTTTGTAGATTACTATCTAGTATTATTAATACATCTCAAATATGTACGATTAAATAAAACTAATTAATATTTATTAATAATGTGTAGCGAGAATATAATAAAATGATTCACTTAAAGAAGAGTCTAGAGAGTTCATTAACATTAGCAAACAATTATACAACATCACGCCAAGTCCCTTGAGTGGGGAAGCAGTATAATCTGAGCATCATAAGTCACGATTCTTAAATACTATATACTACTCTGTGTAAAAAGTATCGGGAATGTGTCAATAAAGAGACCCGCGTAAAAGAGGTCGTTCTAATTTTTTTACTGCATGTTGGTAGCACTGTACTGATTTAGCGCGCAAAATTTGAACGGGATCTGTCATTTAATTTGTTTTAAACTAAACTTTTTGTTGGTCATAGTTTTGAGTCCTCGGCGATTTTTACAATGGAAAATATTGTTGAACAAAGAGTGTGCCTTAAATTTTGTGTTTCGAATGATATTTCATGTGGTGAATCACTAAAAATGTTGCTACTTGTTGCACTAAATGAGTATCCGCCGAAAACGTCCAGATTTGTGGCGACACAACTCATGGATGCTGCACCATGATAATGCACCATCACACACAGCCATTATAGTGAAAGAGTTTTTAGCGAAAAATTCAACAAACGTTCTCGACTAAGCACCCTATTCACCTGATATGGCTCCGTATGACTTTTTTTTATTTCCCAAGTTAAAATTACCACTTCGAGGAAAACGTTTTGAGTCAATAGAAGCCATAAAAGAAAATTCGCTGAATGAGCTAAAGGCCATACCGCAAATAGCCTATGAAAAATGTATGGAAGACTGGGTGAAGCGGTGGAGATGTTGTATTGCAAGCAATGGGGCCTACTTTGAAGGCAATAAAATAAATTTAGATGAATAATTTGTATTTTTTATTTTATTGACAAATTCCCGATACTTAGTACACAGAAGGTACATTCTTTCGCTTTTATTATTCTTGTCATGATGCACGTTCGTCCATTTTCCTGATATTATTGCTTTACGGTTTTGATTACTTATTATATTATGAAGATTATATTATGCAGTTCTTTAACTCCTGTATCTTTACACATTTGTACTTTGTTTTTATGCATAATCAGTTTTGCAACTTTTATTCTTTCGTACTTTAATACTGACACTCGTTCAGATCATCTCTCTGTATTACCGCATTTTCAAAGTCCACGAGCGACACTGCGCTGATTTTGCCTAATGCTCTCATTTATATTTGCAGTTGAATTTTTATATCTAAATCATTTACCACATTGTCTCATAAATAAGTAAGATATATTATGATTTATAAAGTTATATATAAAACTTTTAGTCGTCTCTGTGAGTTGGAGGTTAAGCTTCTGTCTTCTGACACAACATGCTTGTTTTGAATCGTGGCTCACATCAATTCATTTTCAGAAGCTATCATATATCGATTATGTTTATGACAATTACGAAATGTGGGTGGTACGAATTCGGCGGGAGAAAAATATAAGCAATTAAAAAAAAAAAGTTTTTCTGACTGGGTTCCGGAATTATTTGTTAATTTAGAGATCGATAGACTCAGTGAAATATGATATCTGTAAAAGAGTTTGTCAGGTGAATCTAGGGACGACACTTAACGTAGCCAATATCTAGTAGAATTACCAAAAAAAAAAATACATCTAAATTAATAATTTCCTACTTAATGAAATATTTATCTGACTATTATTATTCAGAGATTTTTTTACTTAGTCGGTAATTAGGAACAAGAATGGCTCCTCTAGGAAGCAGATGCTCTGACAGCGGTCATTATCTAAAATTAAATTATCTGAATTTAATATAAGTTATGTAAGTTTTTTTTCCTTCTAATTCAATTATTCAACATATACTTGGTAAATTAATTGTTCTTGTCTCACCACTTGTTCTGTTGTACATTTACATATTTTAATTATCCTTATGTCATCACAATAATCACCACTTATTTTGTTTTTAACGATTTTTATACTAAAACTATTCGATTCAAACTAATCATATAAACCTACCAAATATCAAAAGGGACACTTTTTATTACACTTTCAATTTATGGAATGCTATAAAATTTAATAGTGAAGTAGTATATATACGAGAATTAGAAATTTAAATATTTTCGCCAGTGATTAACCCAAGCGGCTCGCTGCATGAATGGGCCGGCTCGATCGGTGAAATACCACGACCTCTCAGAAGATCAACGTATAGTGGCTCATGCCACGTTTCGTTCGCTGAGACAGGTACCCGAAGGCCCATTCTCCTTCCCCATCCCTTCCTATCCTACTCCCTTAAAGGTCGGCAACGCATCGGTAACACTATATGTGTTGCAGGTGTCTGTGGGCGGCGCCTGGTCACTTAACATCAGGAGACACGCCTGCTCGTTTGCCCTCCTATACCATAAAAATGTTTATTAAAATTGTTAGCCAAACTGACTTCCACGTTCAGATACAGACTGATTAGTGTCTATCTGTGCAAATGATGTAAAAACGGACGCTTAATTTTTATAAAAAAAAAACGATTCCGTCCTTGATCTGCACTGAATGTGCTTTGCACACATTTTAATTTATTTTATATGGAAGTAAAAGTCTCGGTCTTATCTCGACTAAGGACATAAATGTAATTTAATATAATGTTACATCGCCGTCATATCTTCTGTAATATTTAATAAACTGCATTATTTGAGTCAATATTGCCAATTACAATCGACAAATTTATGAATTCGATTCAAAATTCAACATACAAACAACATAGGCAGTGGTAGAGTCAAGCAGTTCGCTGCATGAATGGGCCGGCTCGACTGGTGAAATACCACGACCTCTCAGAAGACGAAGAAGTAAAGTGGCTAATGCCGCGTTTCGTTCGGTGAGAGAGGTACCAGGAGGCCCACCCCCTTTCCCCATCCTTTCCTATCCACTATCCCTTAAAGGTCGGCAACGTAACAGTAACACTATATGTGTTGCTGGTGTCCATGGGCGGCGTTGGTCATCATCAGGTGACACGCCTGCTCGTTTTCCCTCCTATCCCTTAAAAAAAAAATAGGTAACATAACTTTACGCCTTTTCTACCCGAAGGTGGAGGCAGCAGCTGTTAAACCTCGTCTCACTGCTATGTTTTACGTCCCAAATAGAACCCATTGCTGCATGGTGGCGAACCCATTGCCATAGCGAGCACAAAGTTTTCAGTCATCGATATTTATCACACATAACTTCCGAAAATATTTTCGAAAAGTCATCGGTTAGAGTCAGGATTCGAACCCGCGACATCTTGATTCAGAAGCGGGCTGCTCCACCACAAGGCCACCGAGACTCAAATTCTGAGTATTCAAAATACATAGTAATAATTAATAAAAATAAAGACTTACTAAAAAAACAAATCCATAAAAATAGATAGGTATATAGATGACCCACCTCATTACATTTTGAATTAATGTTAAAGACAATGCTGTCATTATTTTTGGCCAGCATGTTGGTAAAACTTAGTCATGGAGCAGAACAAACATTGTTAGGGAATTCAGGGCTGAGTTCGACAAAGGGGTTAGTTAAAAGGGAAAGGATTTGGTGATACATTCGTTCTTTAATAATAAAAAAAGTGATTTGGCGTCCTTAGTTTTGTAAGTTACTATAGCAACTTGCGCAATTATGTGTTAATCAGTGTTAATAATATATACGAATAAACATTCATTGTTAAGAGTATTTGTTTCACCCATAATAGCATTTGAACAAGCTTTGTCGCCAAAGTCAGGACAACACACGTGCTTGGATTTTTTTTAAATTGCTATTGTGAAACAGACCAAGTACTAGAGATAAATATTTTTTTATTGTCAAAAATATAAACGATAAAAAATAATATAGTACATACATACATACATAACTTCACGCCAAATCCCTTACGGGGTAGGCAGAGAGAACAGAGCGCCATATAGGCACGATTCCTACACGCTTCACTTGCTTATTTCACTTTCATAACTCTGTTCATGCACGCACTTAGATTTTTAAGGCTCCTAACATCACCTTCCTCCAGAACTCGTTCTATTTGGTATATAATATGTATTTTATGATAACAGACACTCTATCAGATGTCAGTAAAGTTATATATACGCTTAGTTCTCTCTGCTTACCTTAACAAAGGTCTTGGTGCGTGAGATGGGAGAATACATTAGAACAACTATCATAACTTTCCCAGAACGCAAGCCAGTCCAGTAAATCGTACGTTAGTGTGTTTTTTTTTTAATCCAACGACATATCCTTTGAAATTTTTAATGTGCCTTATGTTGGAAGAAAATACACAAGGATACGTAAAGAATCTTGGTAAATCATTACATAGTATAAAACAAAGTCACTTTCTGCTGTCTGTCCCGTTATATGCTTATATCTTTCAAACTACGCAACGGATTTCGATGCGGTTTTTTTTAATAGTTAGATAGTGTCAACGGGGTGGTTTTGATTTATAATTTATACATCATGTTGTAAAGAAAAAGTGTTAATTTTCGAGATTTAGAACTTTAATTGCAAACGCTGGCTGAACTGTAAGTGATAAATCAAAACAATGTTCTACATTATTAAACACCTTCAGAAGGTCTACAAAAAGTCCGCGATGGCATATGTCTATCTCTTAGGATAACACACAATGACCATTTTTATTTGTTTACTTTTTACGAGAAATAATGGCTTATTTACGAAGCTATTTTAAACATTACAGCATTCATTTTCATCTAACTAAGTGCCTTAAATAGATTGTGTTTTTAATATACGAGTAGGTCAATATGGCCCTTTACAGTATGTAATTTAAATGAATATTTGCGAAGATATTACAGTATTAACATACCGGGACATAGCAGTTGCGTTGCGCGCCAAAACGCGTGCCGATAGATAGCGCAAATTGAACTTTTTAAGAACCAAGTTTTACTCATTTATTACCTTTGATGCGGGACAAAGTTCGCTGGGTCATCTAGTACATATATATATATATAGTGGCATACAAATCAACATAAGAACATTGATATGTAACATATAATGCCATTGTAAAAACTACAAGTATTTTCAAATCAACAATTATAACAGGACCTTGTATTATTACAGACATGACTGTCATGTTATGTTACATTACGTACACGATTCTTGTACACATTTACACTTACAAAGCCTTATGATGTAATTCCATTATAGAGTAGAGTTTAAACAATAAAAAAAAATCCTTACAAATGGTTAATATGCTCAAAAAAATTAAAGAATGTTGGTATTTGTCTGTTCTGTCATCTATTTGTAAAGATAGCATACTCGGTGGAATCCACGACATCTCAGAAAACGCCGAGAAAGACGTACTTATGCCGTGTTTGTTCCTGTCCCCCCTCTACAAGTACTGGTTACGTAACTATAACTCTGTGTTGCCGTTGACACCCACGGATCGCGAAGTCACTTACCCGCGTGACTTCCTTACTGTGCCCGGTTGCCCCCCATCCCATAAAAATAACTGTTGTTTATTTTTCTTTCTTTACAATTACAGTTTGGTTTATGTACCACAGATATTAAAGTTATCCTTCAATATTTATATAAGCCGAACCGACTATTTATAATGTCACAACTCTCCCCGGATGCCCTCGAAAGTGGAACAAATCATTATATAGATGGCGACCGTGTGTGAGTTATTTATTACCACCTACGCACAATTGTATTTTATCTCTTGGCCAATTTGGCATGATTAGTCTTGACTGTCATTATTGTAGAGAAATGTTTTTTTTTTAAAAATCGAGTGCTTTTTTTAAACTTCGATCTCTTAACGACGATCTACACTGTGCTTTTGCAAGTTACGTGTCCAGTTCAGAATATAGCACAACACTTGGACATGCAGACATAATCAGCGATTGATAGAAGAAAAATAGTTGTTTCTCACATCGCTGCCATATTTAAATTTTACATATAACCTTAAAGGAGTGTAACATGAAAAAAAAAATCACGTAAGGCTTTAAAGAATACGATCGTAATCATAAAACCGGCCTAAGTTGATTAACTACGATAATTGCGTTTGCGCGCCAAAACGCGTGCCGATAAATAGCACAAATTGAACTTTTTAAGATCCAAATATTACTAATTTATTTCTTTTGATGCGGAACGAAGTTCGCCGGGTCAACTAGTTAAATATTAAACGATTATTACGACGTACACACTTATAGTAAATAAAACCAAGTAACCAACGCTAATTATAATGTTTAATGACCATGAAACAACGCCTTTTTCGATGACGACTGAAAATTAGATCACAATTACGTATAGAATTTACATAACCAAAGCAATTACGTTTTGTATGACCAATTTGATGAATAAAATATGATATTATAATAAACGGTTGCTTCACATTCTGGTTTTAATTTTTCATACAACAGCCAGTTACCATTGTGAATGGTTTGGAGAGCAAATAAAAAAATATATAAAATATATAATAATCCTCATTTGTTAAAATAAATTGTTGCATCGTAAATAGGGCTGTCTCTGTATATAAATATATTCGCAAAAATTATATACCAAGTTGCAATGCCTGTAAAAAATCTCTATCGAGTTGGTACATATCTAAGGCACTATGAAACAGTTTGCGGTGAATATAATGTATGTACTTATAAATAAAGAAATGGACTTGCGTCAAATAAGGCCACTGCAAAAAATGTTAATGCCGTCTACAATCCTTAAGTCAATTAATATTATGGTCACTGTGAATTTCATATATCAACTATGTGGTAACTGTGTTATACTAGTTGTTGACTGCCACTCCGTCTGCATGGACGCCATAATAGAGATTATCCGTAACAAACATACAGGAAAACGGACAGAAATTCTAAATACCATATTTTTAGTTCTGTATCTATTGTTGATCATATTCAAAGTATTCTAAAAAAGTAATATTCAATGTACAGTTTTGACCCTCTTACGACTTTATTATAAGTATAGATTACATGCATTGTCGTATATACATATGTATATTATAAAATACATGTCGCTTTGTTTGTCCGCGACGGACTCTATAACTATCGTACCTAATAACTATTTAAACATTAAAATACAGAAAATACACATTGGAATCAAACATCTAATCTTTATACAAATCATTTAATATTTAATGTCCAGTATCTACCTACAATGTACTTAACTTCACAAGTTACAAATATTCCTATGCGATTGACATTCAATCCATAACAACATGAGCAGCTGACAATCCGTATTATAATAATCTTATGTAAATAAATGAGGTCCGGTTTTACTGAACAAGACAAGTATTGTTTCATATTACAAGATGGTGGTAGCCCTGAATGCTTATTAGTATCTGTGTATGTATGTAGTAGGTGGTGAGCGTGAATGTGCCGGTATTGTCGAATTGTCTTACCGTTTCAGATTTGCGTTTGAGTTTGCTCAAGACCAGCGATACAGTAATATTATCTATACAGTATACCAACTTTATACATACGAACAAAGCGTGAGCAATGCTTATGCATCTCGATATCGGTATGCAGACGCCACTGTGCTGCAGTAACGAGCATATTAAATACTAACGGTTAAGTCTATTAATCAAATAAAGACATGTATTCTTATTGAACACATTCTATTAATAATAATTATAATAACAATCATTACATAGTCTAAAACAAAGTCACTTTCCGCTGTCTGTGCCCTTATATGCGCATATCTTTAAAACTACGCAACGGATTTTGATGCGGTTTTTTTAATAGTTAGAAGGTGTCAACGGGGCGGTTTTGATCTATAATTCATATAAGATGTTCTAAAGGAAAAATGATAATTTTCGAGATTTAGCACTTTAATTGCAAACGCTGGCTGAACCCTAAGTGATTAATCAAAACAATGTTCTACATTATTAAACACCTTCAAAAGATCTACAAAAAAGTCCGCGAGGGCATATGTATATTTCTTAGGGATAACCCACACTGACCATTTTTTTTTCTTTTTACGAGAAATAGTGGCTTATTTACGAAGCGATTTTAAACATTACAGCATTAATTTTCATCCAATTAAGTGTCTTACATAGATTGTGCATGTAATATAGATGATCCTGGCCCTTTAAAGCATGCAATTTAAGCGAATATTTTCGAAGATATTGCAGTATTAACATAGCGGGACATAGCAGTTGCGTTGCGCGCCA
Source organism: Euproctis similis (assembly GCA_905147225.2). Lineage (NCBI taxonomy): Eukaryota > Metazoa > Arthropoda > Insecta > Lepidoptera > Erebidae > Euproctis > Euproctis similis. The sequence continues at coordinate 11,706,264 of LR990107.1, forward strand.
AAACGCGTGCCGATAAATAGCACAAATTGAACTTTATAAAATCCAAATTTTACTCATTTATAATATCTCGGACACAATACACACAGCGCCCTCTAGATCCCAACTAAGCAACTAAGTGCTATGGATACTAGATAACAGATATTTATACATATATACTTTTCTTTTGTAAATACATACTTATAATACATAAAAAAAAACACTCTGAATGGGAGTGGGAATTGAACCCGCCAACCTCGATTTTGCAATCGGTAGCTTTACCAATGCACCATGAGGCTCGTCAAAGTATGTAAGTAATACTGTAATTGATTAGTTTATCCCATCCCTATTTTTTGTTTAGGTATCGCGCGGCTGTAGGAGTAAATTTCAAAAATTCTACCGTGTTACAATACTGTATGACAATATTACCGTGCCAGCAGTAGTTGTTTATATTCTCTCCGGGAGATTCTCACGCAACAGTTACGCTACGGTATTCGGTAAATCTATTGACCATATTGTGCAAGAAACCGTATAAAACTGTACACATTGTATGTCTTGTTTTTTTTTTTACTTTATTTGCTGTCATAAAACCTCAATGATATTTGCTACGTTGAATTAAAAACGTATTAACCGATGTAAGGCGTATTTTAACTTGTTATTTGTTATGGTCCACGTGAGCGGTTGTGATGAAAATGAAAGAGTTATTATTAAAAAGAAATCCCATCGAATCTATCTTCGAAGTAGAAAGGCATGGTTCGACTGGATTCCGAGCCTTAGCTGTTTCCGCACTAACTAAATTTTTTAGTAGACTTACACAATAACGAAGGAATTTGGTTTTAGTTACTGAGTTGCATGTCTGGTATTTAACTAGAAATAATTAATCCTCGCATTTATTTAACAATAGGTAAATTAATTAAGACAGTATTCTTTATTCTTCTGCCCTTGTCCATCACTATTTTTCCATTCTCTTCTATCACTTGTCATGAGATGACATTACATCCTTCATATTCAAAATGTCCGACCGAAGGCCTATTTTTGGCCGAAGCCTAAGTCGATTAATCGGCAATCTCTACAACCTTCGGCCGAAGCCGAAGGTTTATAAACTATTCGTAATTTAATAATTTTCCTCAATATTATCCACAGCTAAAAAAGAATATCATGGTAAAGTGGCTCATGCCGCTTTTTCTCGGTGATAGAGGCATCCGCACTGAACTAAGTGCGGATAGCTCTTTCACCGGGAGAAAATTAGATATTCTTCTTTCACTGTGGATAATATTAAAGAAAATTATTAAAAGTTTATAAATCTTCGGCTTCAGCTGAAGATTGTGGAGATTGCCGATTAATCGGCTTCGGCTTCGGCCAAAAATAGACCTTCGGTCGGACACTAACCGATAGGTACATTCTTAACATGACTTTCTTCCCTCTTTATAAGTCATAACATTATTAAAAGTATTAAAAGATATATAGATACGTAAGCACTTATAGTTTTACCAAACAATAAATAATACAGGTGTAGGCTGTGTATATATATATGTATATATATATAGATATTTATTACTACATCAATATATCAGTAAATATTGTATAGTTAAACTAGAAAGCTAGTTCGCACAGTAATTAAAGCTTTTTAAATATATTTCTATATGATATAACATATAACATTTTAAAATTTCTATCATTAAATGGTTAATAAATGATTTAACATTTACAAAAAAAATTAACCATTCCGTTGCGTCATTATATGACTGTTTTTATAGATTTGAGAGTTTCTGTGTTCACAACAAATAACTGTAGCTATTACTAAATGAATATTGCTTAGTAAATGAAATGTAAAGATATTGTTGTTGCTTTTTACGATGTACACTTTGAATATATACGAGAATACATGGTGCAGAGATGCGAATATTGAGATGGATGTGCGGAGTGACGAAAATGGATAAAATACGGAATGAGTAGGTAAGAGGAAGTTTAAAAGTTACGCCAATGATTGAGAGGATATGACTGATATGAGGAAATCGCATATAGACATATAATGAGGAGAGATGAAACACATGTTGAGAGATACAATGATAAACATGAATGTGGAAGAAAATAAAAGAATAGGAAGACCCAAGAAAATATGGATGAATTGTGTGAAAGACGACATGATTATGAAGGGTGTTGGTGTGGAAGATGCGAATGATGGGGAAATGTGGACAAGAAAAACATGTTGCCAAGTGATGGCAACAGGGCAGGAAGATGACTCTAAACTGACCATTGCTCTTTATTAACTTTGTAAATCTGTGGAATTTTAGAGAAAAGTAAGGACATTTGTAACTTGTTTATTAATATATTTATGTTATTTACAGCACAGATGATAAAAAAAAATCATGACAAAATAATATTCTTCTTTAGGTGTCTTTGTCAGACAAAAGATAGACCGTTATATAAGTTTCCAGTTTCAATTCCGTCCTGTATTGAGAAGACATGTTCAAGTCGATCACCAACTACATAATTCATGATCATTAAAATAACTTCAATAAAAGTGAAGAGGATACAATAATCAATCCTCTTTATAAATCCTTTGGAAATACTAGAAAAGTAAATGTTAAGCCTCAACACCCCAAATGGAATAGAAAGCAGAACCTATTGCCATATATTTATCAAACATGACTTCCGAGAAGAGATTCAAAAAGTCATTCAATTCAATCGACATTCAAATCAATCGCCGTGAGCCAGATTATGAACCTGGAATATCATTATTAAGAAACGGGGTACTCGAACTTCAGATCACCATGACGATAAAACAATAGTTTAAAAGCTATTTTTTTTTATAATAAACCAATAATACAGGCCGTTAAAAGATATTTCAGAGTAGCATGAATAATAAAAAAAAAATAAACGATTTGAATAGTGTAGGTACATAATATAAATAAACTGTGCAACTCGATTTGTAAGCCAGTAAGTAAAGACAATTTATTCAAGTCTAAAATAAATGATCGATGTGTGTTCGAAGTACCAGTATTAAATATATATATTATGTATGTATGTCGTAGGTATATATATAAATGTTGCAACTGTTGAGACTTGACTTAATTAAATGACACATGTCCAGTTCCAACTAAGGCTATTGGCAAAGTTTAAATAAACAGTTTAGTTTAAAACCTCAGGTAATGTTATGACATATGGTATACATTTTTTTTATACAAATTTTACTTTAATTGAAGTCGTGGACCCGACCACACATAGTGCGCTCTAGTTTACCAAATTAAGCGGCTAAATGCTTGAGTTATGGTAACTAGATAAAATAAATACATGTATACCATTTTTGTAAATACATACATACTCATAAATTATAATACACTAGCCCACCCGGCGAACTTTGTTCCGCTTCAAAAGTAATAAATGAGTAAAATTTGGATTTTATAACGTTCAATTTGTGCTATTTATCGGCACGCGTTTTGGCGCGGAACGCAACTGCTATGTCTCGCTGTGTTAATACTGTAATATCTTCGTAGATATTCGTTTAAATTACATGCTCTAAAGGGCCAGAATCATCTATATTACATACACAGTCTATTTAAGAAACTTAATTGCACGAAAATTAATGCTGTAATGTTTAAAATCGCTTCGTAAATAAGCCACTATTTCTCGTAAAAAGTAAAAAAATAAAAATGGTCAGTGTGGGTTATCCCTAAGAGATAGACATATGCCCTCCTGGACTTTTTTGTAGACCTTCTGAAGGTGTTTAATAATGTAGAACATTGTTTTGAACTATCACTTAGGGTTCAGCCAGCGTTTGCAAATAAAGTGCTAAATCTCGAAAATTATCACTTTTTCTTTAGGAAATTATATATGAATTATAGATCAAAACCACCCCATTGACACCCTCTAACTATTAAAAAAAACTGCATCAGAATCCGGATATAAACACGGAAATAAACACAGAAATACAAAACACCCAGACAGCATACAAACGTTCATATTAGAGATGTGACGGATAGTAGTTTGGCAGGATATCGGATACCGGATATTCGGCCAACCATGTGGCCGAAGAGCCGGATATTCGGCCGCCGGATATTCGGCGGAACTTAGCCGTTTGGTGCATTGCACATTTGGGTAGGCGGTGCGGGAACGATCGGATGGACTCTGTTAGATTCGGGTCTTCGTGAAGAAAGAAACGATTTTTATCTATTTTTTTATATCTCAAGTCAGTGCGAATTGATCGCAATCGTGACCCTTATTCTTAGTGGGCAGCTAATGGCAAACAATACCCAAATTTAATCTGTTTAATCAATTATCTTTCAGCATCCTGCAGTAGTGTGTACAGCGAAAGACTTTTTCCGCTTGCTACCTCTCAATGCAGAGAAATTAGTATTTAATCACCATAATTTGTCCTTAGTACAGTATTAGTACTAATTAATTAATTTTCTTTCTATTACATTTCTATTATACTCCAGATTCCTCTCTCACCGAGAAACGCGGCATGAGCGATTTTCGTCGATTTTCTGCGAGGTTGTGGTATTTCACCGGTCGAACTGGCCCATTCATGCAGCGAACTACATGGCTCTACCACTGTTAGAATATTGATTTTTTCTCAATCAAATAAAACCCTGTCTAATGTCATTTATAGAAAGTCATAATAGACAGTAGTTATACAATCGTGAACAATTAATTGCTATCAATTTGAGTGCTGCTTGCCTCTATCTATATAATTTGCCGTTGATGACGAAAAAATAAAATAATAATGCTTTCACAAAATATTCTCTTAAATAAGCTCAGTAATTTACACAAATATATCAATATGTTACGTGTGTATCACGTAATATCTATATGCCAATAGACAATAGATAGACCATGATCACGACTTATCGTCATTCTTTTAAGCTATTAACAAGTTTTTTTTTGTTAACATAAATCACAAATTCTCGGTGGTCCAGTGGTCAAGTCTAGGCTTGAACCAATGACCAATCTTATTGCAGGTTATGTGTGGGTGACTTAGGAATGGAAATAGGCATCGCCACCGATTCCATTTGGAACAAAAAATCGACAAGTTGAGACTTAGCTGCCGCTGCCTACACCGCTATTTTCTTACCCGAAGGTGGCAATGCCCGGTGTATGGCACCTATTGTCATACACCGGGCAAAAAGTTGTCAACCATCGATATATATCACACATAACTTCCGAAAAGAATTTCCGAAAGTCATTACTGTGAACCCGGATTCGAACCCACGACTTCTTGATTCAGAAGCGGGGTTCTCGAGTTCGGCCGTATATCGAGACGAAAAATGGATGTTGTATGATATGATTCTCAGACCTACCCGATATGCATACAAATGTTCATGAGAATCAGTGAAGCAGTTTCAGAGGTGTTCAAATAAGGCAAACCCTGACCCGAGAATTTTATATATTAGATATATAATATGTATTAGCTGACCTGGCGAACTATGTTGCGCATCAAAAGTAATAACTGCCGTCCCACTTTGTTAATACATACTGCAATATCTTCGAAAATATTTGTTTAAATTGCATGTTGTGGCCAGGATCATCTATATTACATGCACAATCTATTTAAGACACTTGATTGGATGAAAATTAGTTCTGCAATTTTTAAAATCGCTAAAATCGTAAAAAGTAAAAAAATAAAATTGGTCATTGTGGGTTATCCGAAATAGACATATTATTATGCCCTCGCGGACTTTTTTGTAGACCTTCTGAAGGTGTTTCTTAATGTAGAACATGGTTTTGATCTATCACTTAGGGTTCAGTCAGCGTTTGCAATTAAAGTGCTAAATGTCGAAAATTATCATTTTTTCTATATATCATATACTAGCTGACCCGGCGAACTTTGATCCGCATCAAAAGTAATAACTGCTGTCCCGCTATGTTAATACTGCAATATCTTCGAAAATATTCGTTTAAATTGCATGCTATAAAGGGACAGGATCATCTATATAAACCACCACTAATTAGGTTATAACTAAATAGTTACACACACAATAGTTATATGTTGGAAATCTTAATTGAAATGCATCTCTCGAATAATTGCAGTTTCCATTCCCGTCGCCTGTAGCAACGTAAAGAAAACTCTTGATCGCAGCCAGTATAGCCAATTAACAATGGCATTGTCTTATTTAATTCTGCAAATACATATATATTACATGCACAATCTACTTAAGACACTTAATTGGATGAAAATGAATACTGTAATGTTTAAAATCGCTTCGTAAATAGGCCGTAAAAAGTAAAAAAATTAAAATGGTCATTGTGGGTTATCCCTAAGAGATAGACATGCCCAGATTTTTTTTTAGACCTTCTGAAGGTGTTTAATAATGTAGAACATTTTAGCGTTTGCGTTTAAAGTTCTAAATCTTGAAAATTATCTTCTTTTTTTACTACACTATACATGAATTATAGATCAAAACCACCCCGTTGACACCTTCTAACTATTAAAAAAAATCTCATCAAAATCCGTTGCGTAGTTTTAAAGATATGCGCATATAAGGGGACAGACAGCGGAAAGTGACTTTGTTTTATACTATGTAATGATAAATTATACATCAAAACCAGCCCGTTGACACCCTCTAACTATTAAAAAAATCCGCATCAAAATCCGTTACGTAGTTTTAAAGATTTAAGCATACAAGTGGACAGACAGCGGAAAGTGACTTTGTTTTATACTATGTAATATATATGTATGAATAGATAAATGCTGTCCATACAATTTGTAAGTTGTATCTCATATAAGTACATGTAGGTAGTTCACCATATTTCAATCTCGTAACTGCTAACTAGTCACTAAATAATTATATCTGATTTAGTTAAAGAATTTGGTCGGTAAGAAGTTGACAAATATGGTTATGTGACACAGATGTATGTCTACTAGAGATAATACACATATATAGGTAGGTATGCTATAATATTAATGTCCATGTCAAATGGTCCGACGGTTAGCTCGTTCCGATTTTATCTAACATATTTAGTTGATGGAGTGTTTTTTGAAATTAATATCGATTTTTTAAATAACTGCGATGAGATATTTTTTTTAAGTCTATACACACACATACATACATACACAACTTAACGCCTTTGTTATCCGAAGGTGTAGGCAGCGACTGTTAAGCCTCGTCTCGCCGTTATGTTTAGGTACGTCCCAAATGGAATAGTTGGCGGACTTATTAACATACCGGGCACAAAATTCTGATTGGTATTAGTTGCTAAATAGCACCAATAACGGAAAAAAATTAAGTGGTAGATTAACGTCATGAGAAATGAAGAAAGTCATGTTACACGCAGTGATGAGAATGACTGTGGATAGATACATTGTTAGAGCCGATACTGCAAAAGAGATGGATGGATTGTATTAAAGTTGTATGTGAGTATGAAGGGAGTAAGTGCGGATATGAAGAGTTATAGAAGAGAATAGAAAAGGATGACACGTTGTTCCGACCTCACTGAGAGTGAGATAACGGTAGGAGAATGATTAAGATTACCTGCTGATTTATTGCAACTGATATATTTGTAGATAATAACAAAATTATTATGCATATTATGAAGATATACATACGAATATGATAAATGTGTGGATGTCTTCACCTGGATCATTAACGAAATGCCTCGACCGAATTTGAAATGATATTCACACATGCACTCACAAAAGTCATTTTTATGTAGAATTAATTATATTATGCTGGTGATATCTTTTAAAAATAAATAAAGGAACTATGCATGGATGAAAGTTAGCATGCGAACAAAGCCGCAGAAGAAATAGCAACGAAGACAAATGTGTTATATGTTTGTACTTGTAGCGAACTCGTAGTCCGATACAATCGGAATATTGATTGACGTATCGGCCCCACGGGAAAGGTGAGTTATATAACGAGACAATAATTATTACTAGATAACAGGTAGGTTTTTTTTTATGGGATTGGAGGGCAAACGAGCAGGCGTGTCACCTGATGGTAAGCAACCAACGCCGCCCATGGACACCAGCAACACATATAGTGTTACTGTTGCGTTGCCGACCTTTAAGGGATAGGGGATAGGAAAGGATAGGGAAGGGAGGTGGGCCTCCGGGTACCTCTCTCACCGAACGAAACGCGACATGAGCAACTTTACGTCGGTCTTCTGAGAGGCCGTGGTATTTCACCGGTCGAGCCGGCCCATTCATGCAGCGTACTGCTTGGCTCTACCACTGTTAGGTACTAAGAATTTGTGAAATGCCGATTGTATAAACGCGATATTTTGAATTGTGAATAAGATTTAATAATTAAATAATAGATACAGCTATTAACATTAAATGAGAGAGAGTCTACGATAGTCAGGCACATATTTCGACCCTTTTTGTACATATTATTAATTAATTTTCAATATCTAATCGGTTAGTTACGCAATGATACGATGAGTCGAGGCTATAACAGCCGCTGCGTACATCTTCGTGTAGAAAAAGGCTTCAAGATACGTTTACGTTACGTTTCATAGGGTAGTTCTTGATGGCAATAACTTAAAGGATAAGAGGAAATCGCATTTGATGAGGAGGTATCATGCGCATGTTTGATAGTAATGATAAATCTAAATGTAGAAGGAAATAAGAGAAGAAGAAGACTTATTAAAATGACTTATGAAAGACAAAATGATGAAGAAGTGTGTTAGTGTGGAAGATAAAACATAACATAACATAACTTCACGCCTTTTGTTACCCGAAGGTGCGAATGGTAAAAGAAAATGTGGACAAGAAAAACCTAGTGTTCTCACGGCAAATAATGGGAACAGCTGGTGTACTATGAACTCTTAATTCCAGCCAGCATACGCGCTGCCTTGCATATTTGTATTTTCAACGACTAATTTCAGTTAGTCGGTGACGAGTAGTCACTGTCAAATCCACTCTAAATTCGATTTATCAACGACTAATTCCATTTAGTCAGTAATGAGTAGTCTAGACTAACTGAAATTAGTCGTTGGAAATACGAATTCGCTAAGCAGCGAACATGCTGGCTGGAATTAAGAGTTCATAATATGCCGCCAGCGCAGGAAGATAATGGTCATATGGTTTAGCACTTTTATTACTGATTTAGAGATTTTAAGTGCGTGTATACCAATGAATACAGATAAATGACTTTTTGTAAGCTTTTTTGGAAGTAGCGGGCGCCGTAAATTATTAAATTTGATTAAACAGTCAAGTCTGCCTATGAAGGTATGATTACCGCTGCCTACATCTTGGAGAATCAAGCTCTGCCTTTATGATATTCTGTTCTCAAGATCCATATATAGTATGAACTTGACTATTCGGGATAGCTCAAATTCGAGTTAACATTTAATTTTTATTTTTATTTCTGTAAAATTAAGTAATAAATTTATTATGTAATATATACATACATATTTAATAATTTAATTCCATCAATGAATCATTATTTTAAGTCTCCGGAAAAAGCTTAATCAAGTTATAAGTGAAAATCTGTTAAATAGTATCCGATATTATATTTTTTGGAAATTAAATTTTTCATTTTTATTTCATGCATTGATAATAATTGCCTTCATTCAAACAAGGCTGTTTTTCAATCAATGGTAGGTTACAAGGATTGAAAATAAAAAAAAAATCTTGATTAGAATCTAACAATGACAGGGTGTCGCCAGTAAGATATTATAATTAATAATTTACTTCAATAAAAAAATATATATAACCAAAATTATTATTGTTAAATAAATTATATTTTTATTCATATGATCAATCATAGTAACAACAAGGAAGTGTGTTTTCGCACGATTTTCGGAAAATTAATTTTATTTTTATTCAAACAGTATCATCAATTGTGTTCGTATGACCAGATAGTCTCGTTAGATCGGTTTTTTTTTTCTATAAGGCAATTGAATTCCTCGCAGACAGCAAATTTAGATAAATACATATACCAAGAATTAATTACTTATTTTATTTTAAATTTAATTAAAACATTATGTTATTTATATAATTACCTATATTTTAGTGGTGACAATAATATTATAACAGACATGTCCTTGGCTAACTGGGTGTTTCGACTTGTTTGGTTATTTTCGTATAATTATAAAATGGAAAAATAATAATGTATTTATTCTTTAGATTACAAGACATGATTACTGGTAATGTTTTTATTTTCAGCAGCTGTAAAATTCGTTAAAATGCGTTTCATTTTGAATTATGCCATATGTATTTGATATTTATTTCTTAGATGTAAGAATCTTGCCTTATGGCGCTCTGTTCTCTCTGCATACCACATATGGGACTTGACGTGAAGTTATTTATGTATTTATAATAATTTTGTGTAATTATCTCAAGCGGCACAAATATAAAAACCTTGTAGATGATTATGTTTTAGATTATGGGTTGACCCTTTAGGGACATGGGGTTCGCATGTCACTTTATAAAGATTTTGCAAAGAGACTGATAGAGGCCTCTCGCGACCAGAGGGTTGGCTTATATTTCGCGCAGAGAATTAGCATTGCCATTCAGTGTGGCATAGCGGCTAGTTTTCTGGGCACGTCGCCAGGAAACCTAGATTTTATATAGTCTTTTAATTGTATATATTGTAAATAATGTAATATGTCTGGTATAATGTATATCTCTCTTTATAGATTATTGTTTCCTGTCCTTTCCACACTATTCTGACAATTGGTGATTGAAATATAAGCCAAATCAAATTAATAGTTTGCATCACCTTGTAATAATTTGTGAAGGTGTTTAATAGATATTTTGCAATAAAATATAGAATAGAATAGGAATTTGGCAATCGTCACGTCTGTCAGACATTTCGGACAGTCGGTGTACGTGATCTATTATTTTTACATCAAAACTGTCAATTTTGTAATAGTCGAGGCCTTGGTGATAATATTTTTTTTGAGTTGTTGCAAGTTATCCGGTGATCGGTGATATGCAAAGTCCGGTTTTGACAAAATCCGGGATGTATACGGTTTTTAGGAAATTTTGATTTGACGCCACCTTGTTAATATGAAACTTTAATTACAAAGCTACATCATTCATCATTTGCCTTTTGAGGTCCACTGCTGGACATAGGCCTCCCCCATAGAGCGCCACACCTGCCGGTCCGCTCAATCATGGGGGGTTTTTGCCATAATCGCCACGCTTGGCAGGCGGGTTGGCGATCGCAGTAGGCTGTATATTTTTGAGAGAGAATGCTGCTGCCCATTCTTCTAGCTTTTCCCTTAGTCGCCTTTTACGACACCCATGGGAAGAGATGGGGTGGCGGTATTCTAAGCCGGCGCCACACAGCAGAGCAAAGCTACAAAATTCTAAAATTAATAATACATACATACATACATAAAACTTCACGACTTTTTCTACCCGAATGTGTAGGCAGCGACCCGCCAAATCGTTGAGTTATATTGTACGTGGTAACTTCCGAAAATGATTACGAGAAATCATTCACTTCCGAATCAGAAGCGGGGAGATCGGCCACTTGACCACCGAGACAATTAAATTAGCATTGTCAATGCGGCCGGTCTTATAGTCTTCTGGGCACACCGCTAGTAGACTTAATTGATTGAAATCACAAATAGATAGACTTTAATGTAATAAAACGATACAACGATTTAAAGTCCATGAGTTAATTATGTTTTTTTTTTAATTGTTGTTTTGGAAGCTGTCAAGAGGGCTTTGTGTAGTATCAGTTTTTTTTTCACTAAATATTTATGTCAACTGTTATGTTAGTTAATGGTGGGAGTGGACAGTGGATGTAAGAATCGTGCCTTATGGCGTTCTGTTCTCTTGTCCTACTCCTCAAGGGATTTGACGTGAAATTAAGTAAGTATTTTAGTATCGCTATGCAATTACTAGCATCTTTATATTATTATAAATATCTACCTAAACATGGAGCTATTATTTTCAATTTGAGATGAAGGAATGGCGTATCACCGGCGGCCTGTAATAAATAATATTGATCGATTATGATGGTAGCGGACAGAATCGATTTCCACGAAATCCAATTGGCGACGGTCCGCGTTTAAAATGTATTCAAAAAGGTCTAAACAAATTTCAAATTTAATGACTAGGGTGTGATATCATGATAAACTGTTCAAAATTACTATCTGGCCGTATTAATTTCGTATCCTAGGGTGGTACAAATGTAAATTTTTTGATATATTTGAACGCTGATTTAAAAAAAACTATCCAAATATTAATCTGACTAGCTGACCCGGCGAACTATGATCCGCATCTAAGCTGATGATGATGATGATAAAAATCTGGATGTATTTCTTTCCGCGACTTCTTTGTTACATATAACTACTGTAGGTAACCAAGAAGTCGCGAGTTCAAATCTAGGCTCACACCAATGACATTTAGAAATTATTTTCGAAAGTCATGTGTGATAAATATCGATTACTGAAAACTCTGTGCCGCGTATGGCAATAGGTTCGCCACCTATTCCATGTGGGATGTAAACATAAAGGCAAGCCGCTAGCCGCTGCCTACACCTTCGGGTAGAAAAAGGCGTGATGTTATGTTAGTTATATTAGGCATAGGGTGAAATAATAAAGGAACTACGAGGTGGACTTTTAGTATTCTAAAAGTACACCTCGTATTTCAAGTATCCATTGGATTTTTGGAAATTATCCTTGATAATGTCAGCCTAAAGTTAAAGTATACTGTGAATATATGTAATAATTTTAGAATGATGGCTGGAGAAAGAGTTGAAGAGCGTGCTTTATTAGACTCATAACGATCGCTGCATTTTAATATTTTGTTGCATACGAGAACAGTTTGGACGAACAACAATTACGAATGCTTTTCAAGGATTAATTAAATTATATTCTTAATTCCAATATTATTTTAGCACGGATTTTATAAAAAAAAAACCATTAAGCATACCTGAACAATCCTTGGTTTTATTTAAGTAGCGTGAGAAACATTTTTAGCGTTAATTGTTTTATAAATATATATATAGGTTCCGACATCTTATTTATAAATAACACTGATAATTGATACTTCAATGATTGTAATAAGAAAACATAACACAACATAACGTAACTAAACGCCTTTTTCTACCAGAAGTTGTAAGCAGCTGCTGTTAAGCATCGTCTCGCCGTTATGTTTACGTCCCGAAATGGAATAAGTGGCGAACCTATTGCCATACCGGGCACAAAGTATAAATTTTTTCGAAAAGTCATTGGTGTGAGCCACGATTCGAATCCGCGACTTCTTGATTCATAAGCGGGGTGCTCAAAAAGTGGACTACAGAGACTAGTTTGTAAAAAATAAGGTATTTTTTATTTTTGTATAGGAATGGAATGGGGGGAAAATGGTCATCGTGACTCCTGATGGTAAGAGGTAAGCGCCGCTCCAGGTATCACAGTTGCGTTGCCGGCTTCTAAGATAGTATAGGGCTGTACTTACAGTAAACGAAAAGAATGCGGCATGAGCCACTTTATAGGTCGCGGTATCAGAACTATAGTAATATAATCTTACCTTTATAAACCGTCAAGTTATTGAATGTTTTCTATTTAGGTAATACCATTCTGAAGTACCTGAAACAAATATATATAAATAAATCATTGGGACAATTTGTGTATAATATAGTAAATATATGCCGAGACGTGGCATGGGCTACTTTACTTTACTTTAGGTCGTGTTATTTTACCGGTCGAGCCGACAAATTTATGCATCGAACTCCATGCAGCGGCTCTATCCATTTATATGAGGTAGTATCCATTTATATAATGAATAAATTTAAGTAAATAGGATATTTGCGACTATTCGAAACTTTAATTAAAAATAAATCTTCGCTTAAATTTACAGACTATAAATACAATAAAATCTTAGGCAAGTCAAACTTGTACATTGATTTTTTTTTAAATACCAGCGACATGATCCACAACCGATACTGAACCCAAAAAAAAATGGGTATAAGATTTTTTTTCTGTTTATCTGTATGTTTCTTAGAGATAAACTCTAAAAGCATGATTTTGTTTCCAATTTTGCTGGAACATTATCAAGAGGACGGGTCAACACATAGGCTAAATAATATAACGCTGTCACTTTAATTGGGGGTGAGCGATGAACCCTTTTATTGGCGCAGACATAGATAGTATTTTTACTACTTTATGGCGTCCACACAGACAAAGTCGCGGGCAATAGCTGATAATAACAATAATATATAGATGAGCTTGATTAGATAAGATTAAATCTGCCAGCGAAAGTGGTCGTTCATTGAAGTCCAAGTTTGACTTTTGTTATAATTTGATTTGACGGAAAGATTGGACAAGTAATTTCCGTATACAAAAACCTCCAGTCATCTGTCGGTCTGTACATAAGTCATACATTAATAATAATAGCTACGAGCGGAAGTACACTAATCATTGAATCGACTACAGTATAAGCGCTTAACAAATATATAGCATAAGACATAAGGCCACATTATAAAGCTGAAAAGTTAGTTTCTTTGAACGCTCTAATCTCGAGAACTACTGGTTGGAATTGAAAAAATATTTTTGCATTGGATAGACCACTTATCAAGGCAGATTTTAGACTAGATAACATCACGCTACGATCAACAGAAGCGGAGCAACAATCTTTTTTTGGTGAAAGTATTTATTATAGCGATAAGAAGTTCGCGCAGTCAGAATATGTATCTATATAATACATGTAATTTCCGGTTTAAAAAATTAAACTAATCTTTTTTGAAACAGTAAATCAGTATTAAAATGTTTTTACATAATCAAATATTAAAAGTAACGTATCAGAGGGGCTTTAAATATTATATTGACTGTTCTGGGTGCTAAGGCCGCCACGTTATACACGCTCAGAGTGCTATAGTGTAGGAAACCTTGACCAATAATTCTATTTACTATTCAATAAACGAATTATACAATAATATACGTTATACGGCTGCAGCAATGAGGTCGGGGGTTCGATTCCCACCCGAGCACAAATATTTGTGACAAAACATGAATATTTGTGTGGTGTCTGGGTGTTTTTCTATATATTATAAGTATGTATTTACAAAAGAAAAGTAAATATGTATTAAAATCCGTTATCTGGTATCCATAACACAAGCATTTAGTTGCTTAGTTTGGAACTAGAGGGCGCTGTGTGTATTGTGTCCAAGATATTATTATTATTATTACATAGTTTTTATTAACATGACAGAATTATAATCATCACGCCGAATCGTTAAGTTGCGTCCCAAATGGACTAGTGTAGTCAATAGACTAATAAGTCTAGTCCCTATGTATGGCAATAGGTTTTTCAGACACTGATATTTTTCACACTTAACTTTTGAAAAGTATTTCGAGAAATTATTTGTGTGTGCACGGAATTGATTCCACGACTTCTGAATCAGGAAGCTTGACCACTGGATCACTGACACTATTTTATTGTTTGTCTATATTTTTGTCGCATCTACATACAAATATCAGTTGAAGATAATAACATAACATAACAACTTTTTGTTACCCGAAGGTGTAGGCAGCAGCTGCTAAGCCTCGTTTCGCTGTTATGTTTACGTCCCAAATGGAATAGGTGGCGAACCTATTGCCATACCGGGCACAAATTTTTCAGTCATCGATATTTATCAAGATAATAAGTTAATGAAATCCAAAATTTGTGTGGACTATTTCAAACAGTTTCTTTATTTTATATATCATTATTATATTATTATTATTTAACATTTTAATTTATGTTTTGTCGATTTGGTTATTTAAAGGCGGGCCCTCCTTCGTCTCCACGTTGTTCAGATTTTCAATTATCTATCTGCTTAGTCATTGCATATTCTATATCCAACTTTCAAGTCGATATTTTTATTATCAATAGTATCTTTGTATTAAAATTTCAATAAAAAAATGTATTGTATTTAACAATTGTTGCGTATGTAATTATTTCGCTTACTGAGCAGGAATAACTAAAGATACGTCCGGCTCGTTTTAACCGTAATTGACAAGAACCGTAGATGGACTTTTTTGAAATATTTTCATTCCAAAGAATCAAGATAATGGGATCAAAAAAATTAAATAAAAAATGCTCAGGAAATTACTTTGTAACTTTCACTAAAAAACAGTTATCGAAGATTGTCTGAACGTCGAATTAAAACCGATAATAATTTGGATCTCAGTCTGTTGCGTATTAATAATTAATTAGTTAATAAATTATGTTCGCAACTTTACTTACGCACACATCTTTATTACTTTTGTGTGTATATAGAGAGTGTGTGTGTGTGTGTGTCCGCAAGTGACATTTTTATTTGCGTATGTGCCGAAGACATTTTGTAATCGAGTTTCTCATAATAACACTATTAAATTACAGTTGTTTTTATACAAATATTTTGAAATATACATGAGTTATTTTTTTTTTAATTGTGTGTTAACTAGATTTCGTACGAAAATCTACACAATACATGCGGCAGCCGGTGTTTGCAAAATTTCTACTGTTTATGGTTTTTTTAAGTTTTTTTTTTTCATTAATTGCATAGACATAATAGTAATGTACATATTACATAGGTACTCGATTTTATTTTCAGCTCTCAATGAAGACCGAAGATCGGACTTATTTATTAGTAGTGTCCGACCGAAGCTTCGGCTTCGGCTTCGGCCACCTTCGGCCAAATATCCGTCTTCGGTGAGATCTTCGGCTTCGGCCGGTTTCTGGGCCGAAGCTGAAGGTCCCGCCGAAGGTCCGAGAACAGTCAGAGTTAAACGAATTGTTACGAAAGAGTGAGTAACTGACGGATCGGACTGCACTTAGTTCAATGCGGATACTTCTATCACGATATTCTTTTTTAGCTGTGGATCATATTGAAGAAAATTATTAAATTACTAACAGTTTATAAACTCTCAGCTTCGGCTTCGGCTTCGGCCGAAGGTTGTGGAGATTGCCGATTAATCGGCTTCGGCTTCGGCCAAAATTAGACCTTCGGTCGGACACTATTTATTAGTCAGTACTGAGGACATTTTACAAACTACAATCGTAGAAACTGTATAAGTTTGAGCGTCATGGCTGGCTCATGGTCGAGGCATAAATAAATAGATAGTAATCGCTCTTATTAATCAATAATAAATTAAATTAAATCTTAAACATAAATTAACAAACAGTTTTTATAACTTATTTATAATGTATGCATATCTAAAGATCCCACTTAAAATATAGGCAACATTTTATAGTGAGAATGTCACTTATTTGATTTTGTCATTTTAAATTTCACATTTACACGAGGAAACGTGAGAGTTTGGCGTTATGGAGTAACTTTCAAAATAATGATTAATATTTGTAAAGGATTTTTCGATATTGTATGTCAAATATAAACCAACTCTCTCGTTTCTTCGAATGCGTTTGAGTGAATGAAATAAATGAATGGTCAATGAATAAAAATCAAAGTGCTCCGGTCATCAACTCATCAAGCTAGTTATAGGTACCCCTACAATGGCACCTATAATGATATATGTAGTAACGAATAGTCATCGCTACTTATACGTAAACTATCTGATTTAGGTAGGTACTTTGAACGTATTTAATATTGTATTTTTTTAAAAAAATTTGCATACCAGATTCAAATAATAAAGATCTTAGTGCAAGACACATTTTTATCTTATTAGTAAATAAATACCTGACGCAGGCTAAAGCTTAGAAGTCGTACGGCCTTTTCTGTAGTACATATTAATTTTTCTAAAGTATTAAACGCAATCTAACTTGAAATAACTTTTACTAACCTAATTTAATCTATATATATATATATAAGAGATTTCCACCTATATATTGACTCATCACGACATCTCTGGAACCATAAGGCGTAGCGACTTGAAATTTGGTAGGATTATTCCTTTCGCCGAGTAGAGGTCAGCTAAGAACGGATTTTACGAAATTCCACCCACAAGGGGGGTTGCGGGGGTGTTAACTATGGAAAATTCCCATTTTTAACCTATAGCTGCTATCGACTTCAAATTTGTCGAAGATATTGCAGTATTAACATAGCGGGGCAGCAGTTATTACTTTTGATGCGAAACAGAGTTCGCCGGGTCAGCTAGTCATATATAAAGTCGTGGCAGTTTATGCATGATGTTTCAAGGGAGATCTGACGACAACACAGAAGAGCATATTACATACAATATTTACACCATTAACCACATTTGCACTCATATACGAACACCACTAATTTTATTAATTAAAACGCCAGTAATTATTTATTTATAATTCTTTATTTAATATTGAAATAATAATCATGAAACACAAAATTTTGAAAATAATGCAAAAACGGACATGAATGATTCTGTTACGTTCCCGCCAAAACTCCACCAAATCCCCTCTAAATGCGTATTTACAGACTGACATAATAGAAAAAAAAAACTTTATTTTATTTGTAACGATCAAGTAAAAACTCATCGGTATCCCATTTTGGAACTTCATTTTTTTTCAATTTTACTAAACCAAATTTTGAAAACAGAACGCGTGGTCTAGTGAAAAAATCATATCTTTAAACACACTGAAACGCACAAGACTTGTTTAATGTAAGTAGTGTAAGTACGTGATGGTTGATGTGATCGTTACTTACCTCATTGATAGAGTGGCCTTAGTAGTACCTAAATAATACCTTCATATAAGCTGGGTGGAGTTGAACGGAATTGCGGAGAGGTCGGCAAGTGGTGCTTATCACCGGCTGTTTATCTCTAATACACAACACAAGGTCACTAATACTAAGTACCTACTTATCCTAGATTGTAACTCGCTATCTGTGTGGCCGTTTTTTTTTGTTATCGTATGGTATAATTTAAACGTTGCCTTAGTTTTTTTTTATCTTATTAAGTTTTCGTTACCGAAAATCTTGACAGTGAAAGCTCCACTTAAATCTATAAGTGGATCTTTTTTGTTTTTTATTTAACTTACTACACATTCATAATAACATTGAACATAATTACTACACATTATTTATTTTTGTCGATTTTATTCATCTATTATTCATTGCATTGATATTGTTAGCCTTGAGCTTTGTAAGCAATGTTCAAAGAAAAAAAAACAATGTCACTATTTGGTTTAAAATGCATCTATAAATTTAATAAAATCGTAGCAAAGTTGAAACTGTACATTGAATATTTTTTTAGAATACTTGGGTCATGATCTACAAGCGATACTGAACCCAAAAACATAAACTCTAAAAGTACTGCATATTTTTTTGTCCAATTTTGTTTATATATAGCCAAGAGATCGGGTCAACACATAGACTAAATATTATCACGTTATAATTACACTCGAGAGCAATGAATCCGGGTCACTTAAAGAATCCTAAAAATCTCGGAAACTAAAAATGCTAGGTTAATGCAATAAATTGTATTTAATAGACAATGTAATACTCCTTAAATGAAGGTATTAAAACTTCTTAGTTATTGTAAAGTTATATCATAAAAAAATCAAATTTGAAAAAGGGCCACTTTCGAAGATGGAACTACGAAATTACAGCATTTGGTTTTGCTTTTGTTTGTAATCTGTCATTTATGTGGGTACATAAACCATGTTGATAGTGCTCTATATTCATTATTCAAGCTGAAATTATGTCGCTTACGCCTGAAGAATGCACCAGAATACTTACAATGCTGGAAACCGGCCGGAGTCAGCGCGATACAGCCAGGACTGTTGGTGTGTCGCTGTCAACAGTACAAAGAGTTCTCCGACGTTACGAAGAAACTGGTTCTAACCTACGCAGACCAGGAACGGGCAGAACCAGGTATACCACAGCACGAGAAGACCGATACTTGGTGAACACCATGCTTCGAAATCGCTTTCTCACAGGAACTGAACTCACCAATCAGTTTCGACGCCTCGGAGGAAGTAACCCAAGTGCATGGACAGTAAGACGTCGGCTTGCTGAATCTAACTTAAAACCCCTTAGACCTGCAAACGGCCCTAAACTGGAGCGTGGGCATCGTATTTCAAGACTAAGATATGCCCAGAGCCACGTAAATTGGAGTATTGAAGATTGGTCAAAAGTTATGTTCTCCGACGAATCAAAATTTATGCTCTACAAGCACGATGGAAGACACAGAGTGTATCGAAGACCAGGGGAAAGATTCAAGCAAGCATGCATCGAGGAAAAAGTAGCCTACGGTGGTGGGTCTGTACTTGTGTGGGCCGGAATTTCTTCTGAAAGTCGCACAGAGCTGGTGATCATAGAAAACGGCTCTTTAACTAGCGTAAGATATGTGGAAGAAATCCTCAATGATCTCGTTGGTCCATTTATGGTCAATTTAGGTGAGGATGCTATATTTATGCATGACAATGCCCGACCTCATACAGGTAGGATTGTGAATGACTACCTTCAAGAGATGAACATTACTCGTATGGAGTGGCCAGCGCGCAGCCCGGATATCAACCCGATCGAGCATGCTTGGGACGAGCTAGGCAGATGCGTAAAACAACGAAACCCTCCCCCAATCACGCTTCGTGAGCTCAAAATTGCTCTCACAGAGGAATGGGAGAATATTCCCCAAAATCGTATAAGGAACTTGGTGTACAGCATGCCAAACCGCGTAAACGCAGTAATGGAAGCACGAGGAGGCAATACGAAGTATTAAAATTCAAGAAAATCGTAATAAAGTTCAAAAATTTCATGTTTCCTATTTTTGTTTTAAGGAGAGATCAGCAGATTTTTTCTTTATGTAATTTTGTGTTAATAAAATGTATGGTGACTCATATTTTTTTTACTTTCATTTAAGGAGTATTACATTGTCTATTAAATACAATTTATTGCATTAACCTATCATTTTTAGTTTCCGAGATTTTTAACATTCTTTAAGTGACCCGGATTCATTGCTCTCGAGAGTAGTTGGAAGTGAACAATGAACCCTTATAATGGCACAGGCATAGTATTTTTGCTAAAAAAGGCGTCCACGCAGACGAAGTCGGGGGCAACAGTTCGTGCTAAAAATGCAACATGCCATTATGGGTAGATATTGAAGGAGAATTTAAATTGTGATATTTTTAGAGCATCAAATTGGAAAATAACATTTCCTATCGGTATAGTTATCTTTTCCTATCAATACCAATCCTATCAGCCTGAACCAAATCTCTGAATTTCCCCATAAGCCTAATCAATCTCTGAAGTGCGAATGGATTAGACATTTAGAAAGTATGGAAGACGCAAGATTGACTAAGCAGATATACAATGCAAAATGGATCTAGGAGTCGAGAACGCACTATCACACACTTTACAAATAGGACGAGTTCTGGAGCCATGTGAAATCAGGAGCCTTAAAAATCGACGCGCTTGTGTGACAAGAGTTAAAAAAGTGAAAAAAGCGAATGCGGCGTGTAAGAATCGTGCCTGATTTTGCTCTGCTCTCTTCGCCAACCACGTAAAAGCTTGAAGTTATATATGTATGTACGTATGACCTATACAATATGCGTACAAAATTTCATGGCAATCGGTCAAGCCGTTTCGAAGGCGTATTGTAACTAACACTGTGTCACGAGAATTTTATATATTAGATATAGATATTATCGCAACAGTTGCAAGTACTTGTTGATATTAGTTCTATATTATTATCACAAGAAATGTCCTTCAGAAACCAGATCTATTTGTAAAAAAAAAATCCTATTACAAATCTGTATCGTAATTACTTTTCGTTAAAGTCTCTAAGCAATTCGATATAATATTATTTCCTGGTATTTATTAGATATATATCAGTACAGTATAACCTATTTGTCATGTTTCTAAAGCGCTGTCAATAATTTTATGTAGGTACACTTTTACTAGCCTCTCGGTGGTCCAGTGGTTGAACTCGCGCTTCTAAATCGAGAAGTCATGGGATCGCTTGTTTAGGTGTCTTTATGACTTTTTGAAAGCCTTGGGTTATATATATCGGTGAATGACAACAATTCACCCCATTGTAGAAACTTCCGAGTTTTTTTTCCGGTTTTATTAGTGGTGGAATGGTTAATAAAACCGTTATGGGATCATAAAGTTCAGCATTTAAGTCTATGGCACAGTGCTGTCAGCAGTCAGATTCTTTTTTGGAATTGAGGGCAAATGTTCAAGTGGGTCAGCTGATGGTAATTGACTAGCTCCGCTTATGCACACCTTAAACAAAGTGTTATAGTTGTTTTGCCGGCCTCTAATAAGATTTGATAAAGTAGCAGTAGGGAGTGGGATCTCTCTCACCAAACGAATAGCGGAATCAGCATGAGCCACATTACATCGATATATTGAGAGGTCGTAGAAAATACCGGTGGGCCAGTTCATGCATTGACTTCCTGTTTACTAATTACGTCTTACAATCTGTCTGGACTGATATTACGACTATAAAATGTCGTTTAACGGTCCACAATGAAAACAAACGGGAAACTGGAAACGCTCTCTAAATACAGGTTTGTCTACTGGTCAAATAAATATATGTCAATGACAGATGTATAATTATTTCATTTCATAATATATGAGATGGCTTGACATACGTAACTAGGCTCGCCGCGGTAGTGTAATACCGCTTCTGGGTTTGGCCCAGAAAATACTGGGCACGACAACATTTTATATTATATTTTATAGCTTCGAATTGAATGCAATACAAATACAAATATTGATCGCGCTAAAACAAAAAAAAAACTTGTTACTTGTGTATTTTTCAAATAAAACTTTTTACAAGAAGTTTTTATTTCGCGAAATATGTTTCTAACGCGATTGTTGTTAGAGAATCGAGTGCTAAAGTCTAATTTTTTTATAACTTCATCCCCTTGGTATAGGTTGAATAAATTTTCCACAAACAAAGGTGGTAAAAGCCGCGCGCGTTTATTGGGTTCAATTGTATTAGTAAAAATTAACAAGACAAAAATCTGTGCTGTGAGCTTGGATTCATGTAGGGATTCTCTAACCTGGATGACAGGATACTAAACCACTAAGCCTTTCACCTGAGCCTTTCACATAAAATACGGTATGTCCGCATCAGTACAAATTACTTAATCTCTTCTTCCGATTGCAGTGTGGCGGTATTCTTTTCATCAGTAATACATGCTAATAATTATGAGATGTTTAATTAGTAGCAGATGGTATTTAGCATCACATATAGTAGCAGTAAGAGATGAAAGCTCCTCAGAACTGTTAAATAGGAATTTGGTATTTTTTATGGAAAAGGAGGGAAAACGAGCAAGCGCGTCACCTGATGGTAAACAGCTACCGCCACTACACAGCTAGTGTTACAGTTACGTTGACAAGCTGTAAGGAACTAGGAGAGGAAAGTATGGAGAGGAGAGGAAAGGTAGACCTCTATCATCGAAAGAAATGCGGCATGAGCCCCTACCGTAAGAGATCGTGGTATTTCACCGGTCCAGAAGGCTCATTTATGCAGTAAACTGCGTGGTTTAACAACTGTCATACTCTAAGCGAATGTAACGTTCAAGTCCATATCTGAATACAATAGTTTTTATATATTAAGTGACTGCTATGTCCATTAAATAAAAATGAGGTCGTCATGCGGAATCGATGTTGATATCGATATTACATACAGGATGTCGTGAAGCGGTAACAAAAAATGTCACAACGTTGACTATATATATTAATATTTCAATAAACAATTTAGATTGTTAATAACAGAAAAAACGAACACAATTGCTGTTTAATTATTTGCAATCTATAGTGAGGATTATATGTTGCTTCAGTCGATAAAAATGTGAATATGATGTACTACTGTTACAAATAGCTGAACAGCTGTGATTTAATACTATTACTGTATGATTTTATGACGAAATCTTCCCTAGAGCATAAAGACACCAGGTCTCTTACTTTGGTAATGAAGCCACCGCGAAGTATAGATACAAGGAGTCCGAACGTGATAGGGTTTTTCGCAGTATTTGACGGTCCTCGTGGTTAGTAAAACAACCGACTGCGGAATTGAAGTTGGCGTGTTGGATCTCGCTTTGAGCTCGTGTGAACAGGTTTGCTTGATCAGCATGCTAGTATCGACCAGATAATGAGGTAACATGCGTAACTGATTTTTGTAACCATCAATGTCTTGTGCTCGCATTTCTACTAGCAAGTAGCAATCGAATACTTGCTCGAACTTCTTTTTTCCACTTAGCCAATCACGGATCCCCAAAAAATCTCCTTTTTTTTCTCTTTTTAGCTAAGACAAGGTTTCGGATGCATTGCATCGCCAGCAAATTAGCAGTAGCAAAATAATTTTATTCAACTCCATACAATTGGCTTTTGGTTGGATGGTTTGAACTGAAAGAGTGCATGCTACAAATTATCATGTGAATTGAAGTGTTTGTTTTGAGCATGCTCATTCAGGAGCTTCTTCAAAATATCATGCTTATTGCTAGCAAATGTAAACAGGTCATTAGCATGCTCATAATAGGCCTGACTTTATGACTGAATTTTTTAGCATGCTGCAGAACACGAGTAGGTACCTTATATAATATGTATTAATATCCGTTATCTAATTTCCACAACATAAGCATTTAATAGCTTGGCTTGGAACTAGAGGGCACTGTGCGTATTGTGTTCAAGATATATTATTATTTATGTACACTATAATATATCCAGATCTTAGTTCTCTTTCTGCCAATGGATGCGCTAGGAATAGGGCTTACTGATGTTTTTATTATTAAAACACGTAAACACGGGTTGATCAGTTAGATCTAAAAGATCTCGGACAGTATCTAAATAACATTAACTCGCGTTTATTTTTAAACGGAGCTGTCAACAGCAACAAAACTTCCCGCGTAAAGGATTTAAGCGAATATTTTTTGAATAATGGCGCGCTCTACCGGCGAAAATTCTGGCCCCTAAATGGGCCAGAATTTTCATTGGCATTCGTTCAACATCACCCAATCAACGGGCTTTGTATCTATACTTCGTGGAAGTCATTAAGTCACAATTTTTCCTGTCTCTATGATGCCGGAACCGTTGGGAGTGGTTAATATTTGTTCCTAACATATTTTTTTAATAAAAATGTTTCTTTCTTCTCTTCGTTATTTCTAATACCTCCGAGAGTATGTGTACAAAGTTTCATGATGATCGGAAAATATGTTTTTACGTAAAAATGTAACAATTGATTAAAACAACTTTTAGGATTATATCGCGTTTATTTATAATCCTAAAAGTTGTTTTAATCAATGAGTGAGATTCGCGAAAATCTTAGAAATAAATATAAAAAATGTAACCAACTAAAAGTCGCAAAGTTTACTTTCGCATTTTTTCGCACATTATTATTATGATTTGTATGTATATAAATACAATACATTTATAGATACAGATATTACTTAAATATACATACATTACTAAACCGCGATATTTATGTAGTATAATGAACTTTAATTAGTACAAGCTCTGTCAAATGTGCAATGTAGGCTGGTTGCTGGTTATAATGACGTCTATAGAAGGGTAGACCGTTAAATTCGCAATACGCAATATAAATATCCTTTCAAATATATCAACTTAACAAATATATACTTACATCCGTTAGTAAAGCAATAATTGTTAGTTTGAGCGGAAATCATTTAACATACCAATATATATTTAAACATATATCTAAGCTAAATTCCTTGTCATGTATATAGTGGAGTGTGGAGATATATATTTGCCAGACTTTACAAAATCATAGCAAAAACATTCCAGCAAATAATATGCATACTTTTTTTCACCTGATGGTGAGCAACAAACGCCGCCCGTTGCGTTGCTGGCCGTTACAATAGGATATGGACGCGGCCAAAGACGCGGCAAAAGCCACTTTACTTCGATATTCTGAGATGTCGTGATATTTCACCGGTCGAGACGGCCTATCCGCCACTGTTCTCTACCACTCTACCACTGCCAAAACTCATTAATTGGTGTAAAAGTCCACATGATGAGGAGAAATTGTGAGTTACTAGTTCCACTCATGATATCTTAGAAAAAAATGATTAATAACCTACTAAACGAACATTATAATTATACATGCGACTAGCCTTGGGAATAAGTTCAATAGCATCAGTAAAAGTTGTTAAACAGAGAGTAGCGGCTTCGATCTCTACCCTAGTATAATTGCCGTTCCAGTGTTTTTCTACCTATGAGTTCTTTATAAGAAAATGTTTTAGTTACTCAGCTTGGAAACAAATTGCAGCTAGATACTTTGAACTACAAAAACTCCATTCAATACGGATCAAATAGTTCATAGTTCTTGAAAAGATCAGTGACATACATATAAACTTGTGTAGTGTGTGCATACAGAACCAAATAGTCAAAAGTTTGCTTAAAAAACATAATACTTTTAAATTAATCGGCAGACAAATTATTATAATTTTCTTAACACTTCCACCAACATATAAAAAGTAACGTGTGTTTTGAACATAAATAAAATAAAAGTAATATGCTAAGAATCCCCGCGATAACTTGTATTAATATTAAATTGGAAATTTAATTGATATTGAATTATTATTACCTATAAAAAATATCCTCTAATTGTCTCGGCGGTTCAGTGGTCGAGCACTCCGCTTCTGAATCCAGAGGTTTGAATCCTGGGTCACAATCCTGACTTTTCGAAAGTTATGTGTGACAAATATCGATGACTAAAAACTTTGTGCCCGGTATGGTAATAGGTTCGCCACCTATTCCATGTGGGACGTAAACATAACACTGCCTACACCTTAGGGTAGAAAAAGGCGTGTCGTTATGTTATGCCTTGTTATCGTATCGTCGTTACGTTGTGTTATCCTATAAAAAGCATGCTATAAGAATCCGGTGACAGGTTATATTTTAATAACTCCAAACTTATTACATTCTTTGCTAAAATAGACAATAGGAATAGACGATTTATTACCCACGTCATAATGGAGCAGTCTATCTAATATATTACTAAATAATCTATTTCGGATATTTGAATTAATTATTTTAATATATAACTACACTTTTATATAGACACTAATTTTGATCTGGTTGGATTGAATAAATGAATGTCTTTCTCAACCAGTGCCTCTCATAATTCTTTTTATTCTCTCTCTTCTCCCTTCTCCCATTGCAATCGCCATCGCACATCTCGTAGCGATACTGTTCAGCGGTTTTGTTCCACGCAGTTGCTATCCACGAATAAACGTTAAGTGCTTGTTAATTTTATTAGTTCGTCGTTGATCCGGCGTAATTTTTTTTTATGGGATAGGAGGGCAAACGAGCAGGCGTGTCACCTGATGGTAAGCAACCAACGCCGCCCATGGACACCAGCAACACATAGTGTTACTGTTGCGTTGCCAACCTTTAAGGGATAGGGGATAGGAAAGGATGGGGAAGGGGGGTAGGCCTCCGGATACCTCTCTCACCGAATGAAACGCGGCATGAGCCACTTTACGTCGGTCTTCTGAGAGGTCGTGGTATTTAACCGGTGGAGCCGGCCCATTCATGCAGCGAACTGCTTGGCTCTACCACTGTCAAAAGTGTCTCAAAAAAAAAACTACCACTGTTTTGCAGCATCAGAAGCAATAAATTAGTATATTTTGGATTTTAATAAGTTCAATTGGTGCTATTTATCGGCACGGCTCGACCGTTACGTGACGCGACTAAGTCCTTACAATCTGTATGCACTATCTTCGAAAATATTCATCTAAGTTCCATGCTATAAAGGGCCATATTAATCTAAATTAAATCCACAATGAAGTTAACGTACTTAATTACATTCTGAAAACCACCCTGTTGAAACTTTCTACGTATTTAAAAAAATATCACATCACAATGCACTGCGTAATTTCAAAGATATAAGCATTTAAGGGGATAGACAGCTGAAAGTGACTTTATACTATGTAATGTTATAGATATATTTTTTTTATTATTATTTATTAAATTTTATGTCAAGACTTGAATTTATTTAATTAAAATAAATATTACATTCTCTGTTATTGTGAAAAGTTAGTATACAATATCGTGTACTGTTTCTGTATAAGCGAGCGCTTTTGTTTGTATATTACAAGACCACAGACTTGTCAACCCTAAGTTTACTTAAACTAATATCAGTACCGACTGCAATAGCTAGCCATATTATGAGCTCTTAATTTTAGCCAGTTTGTTCGCTGCCTTACCAATTCGTATTTTCAACTACTAGTTTCAGCTAGTCTGTGACGAGTAGTCACTGTCAAATTCGATTTATCAACGACTAATACCATTTAGTCACTCATTACTCATGAGTGACATACGCCCGAATACTGAACCGCCACTCAAATCTTACAATCAATAAAGTGCTACTTACTGCTCAAATTTCACGTATTCTGTCAAATGTGACAGCTACTTAAATGCTTAAGTAGCGCTTATATATTTGAGTGGCGGTTCAGTATTCGGGCTTAAATGAGTCTAGGCTAGCTGAAATAGGCAGCGAACAAGCTGGCTGGAATCAAGAGTTCATAATATGGCATATGTAGCCAATTAAAAAAAGAAAATATACAAGCAAAATTTCTAGGGTTGTACCGCATATGTTTATTCATAAAAAAATATTATCATTTATAAAATGTGAATAATAATTATGTATATACATTCAATTTTATTATTAACGACCTACACATATGAAACTACATGCATATGTATTTAATAGTTGATTACGTCATTGATGGCAAATTTATTGGTTTACGTTTTATTTTTTCTACTTTCATAATATTTAATTAAAGTAATATATATATATATATATAAGTATATTATTAAATCGAAGTTATTTTTATATTATCTCAGGCCTTAGTCGTGTTTTGCTGTTTGTTAGTTGATCAATTATGTAAATTTTATGTACCTACCTGTACATTTCGATTTGGACTGCAACTCCGTTCGTGTATTAAAGAGAAAATGTTTAAAACAAAAATATATGTCTTGTTTGATGATTATTATATAACTACATACTATATTGGAAGAAAAGTTCAATGCCCCATTTCAATATGAAAACCACTTTTTAAATCTGTCTAAAACCTGTTTCGTTATCTTTTTTTCTGTTTTTTTTTTTCTTTCGTTCTTTTTTCTTTCTTTCTTATTAGTTCGTGTCAAACACGACGATATTCGAGTGGAGGACAGTCAAATAAATGTGGTTCTATACAATAATATTTAATATACAGTAAAGTATTAATATTTATAGTGAACGAGATACATTGTTATATAGTAATAATAATGGCATAAATTATAAGCCATTATTTTTATTTAAATTTATTTAGGAAATTATTTATTATAAGCCTTATAATAAATAATTTCCTTAAATAAATGATTTCTATTTAAATAAATTACTAATATGCTCAACTTCAACCATTTTATAAAATATGGTTGAAGGACATATACGAGCACGCCTTTTAATACTAGAATTCGTTAATGATTTATCGATGATCAATATAATATTGTGATCGATATATGTCAATAAGCCCGCACTCGATTATAATTTGGGAGTACTATATTTTTAATAGTGTCTCTGATCCAGAGGTCGAGCACCACGCTTCTGATTCAGAAGCCGTGGGTTTGATGCTTTTCGGTAGTTATGTGTGATAAATATAGATAACTGACAACTTTGCGCCCGGTGTATGACAATAAGTTCGCCAACTACTTATTCCATTTGGGACGCGTAAGTAACATGACGATTAGGAGGCGACGCGAGGCTTAACAGCAGTTGCCAACACTTTCGGGTAGAAAAAGGCGTGAAGTTATATTTATATACTAGCTGACCCTAATAAGTGAGTAAAATTTGGATATTAAAAGTTCAATTTGTGCTATTTATCGGCACGCGTTTTGGCGCGCAACGCAATAGTATGTCCCGCTATGTTAATACTGTAATATCTTCGTAAATATTGGTTTAAATTACATACTGTTAACGGAAATATTGATCTATATTAAATGCACAATCTATTTAATACACTTAACTGGATGAAAATTAATGCTGTAATGTTTAAAATCGCTTCGTAAATAAGCTATTATTTCTCGTAAAAAGTAAAAAAATAAAAAGGGTCATTGTGGGATATCCCTAAGAGATACACAATGCATGCCATCGCGGACTTTTTTGTAGATCTTTTGAAGGTGTATACCAATGTAGTACATTATTTTGTTTTATCACTTAGGGTTCAGGCAGCGTTTAATTAAAGATCTAAATCTTGAAAATTATAACTTTTTTTTACTACACTATACATGAATTATAGATCAAAACCACTCCGTTCATACCCTCTAACTATTAAAAAACACCGCATCAAAATCCGTTGCGTAGTTTTAATGATATACGCATATAAGGGGACAGACAGCGGAAAGTGACTTTGTTTTATACTATGTAATGATATAAAACTGCGATGTCAGGCTTCAGAGTTCGAATCTCGATAAATACAGATGATTTTTCCCAAATTATTTCTCTTATTAAATGGCCATGGACTCTTTGTATTTATTTCATTTTCACAGTTATTTATTTTATAAAAAATAACCTTGTAAATTAGTGGCAATAACACGTGTATTCATTAATTGCATACAGATGCCTCATAAACAATATTAATTTTCTAGGGGATATAATATTACAATTTGAATATAATTTAATAACGTCTTTTAAAATCTCGAAGATATTGTGGAACCAAATTAACATAATATCGATATATATTATCAATTTAATCGAGTATTGCTTTTGCTTTCGAATCGAAAATAAATTAACATTGAATTTATGACCTGATACGATATAGATTTTATAGGTGTAAAAACGTAACTACATATTTTTACTTAAACCATACATACACATACACATAACTTCACGCCAAATCCCTTGCGGGGTAGGCAGAGAGAACAGAGCGCCATAGGGCACGATTCTTACACACCTCACTCGCTTCGTTGGCTTTCATAACTCTTTTCATGCACGCGCGTCGGTTTTTGAGGCTCTTAACATCACCTTCCTCCAGAACACTTTCTATTTGGTCTTGGAATGTGTGTCTTGGCCATCCTCGACTCCTACATCCGTCCGCTTTTGCATTGTATATCTGCTTAGTCAGTCTTGCGTCAACCATTCTTTCTACATGTCCGAACCATCGGAGCATGCCCTTTCTTACTTTTACACCGACACTCTCTTTCAAACCAACTTCCTTCCTTACAACCTTGTTTTCTACGCGGTCAGCGAGAGTCACTCCGCACTACTTAAACCATTTTGATTATTAATCCATTGCTAGGATATCCCCCAATAGGAATCCCTTGGCACTACTGTCGACTGCAAACCCAAAGTAATGTAATTAATACGCCTTACGGCAGTGTTGCCTTCTAACAGCTTAAAGTATATTTCGACGACAATTGTCTGACATCGATTTTATCATTTACTGCATAGCATGGCAGGTCTGTTAAGCTACCCAAAGACCTCGTCTGTCATATAAAACCTCTATTAATAGTAGCTCATGGGCTTAAACATATCGCTTCATTTCCATGGTAAAACAACACAACTCAATGGGCCGGTGAGGTACCACGATCACCCAGAATATCGATGTAACGTCGCTCAAGCCGTTTATTCTGGATATGTAACCCCTCGACTCTACCTTCACCATCCAAATTCCGTTTCCCTTCTAATCCAATCTTAAATACAACGATACGTTTACGCTATCTGTCTTGCAGATGTCCATGATAGTCACTTGCCATCAGGTGACCCGTTTGCCTTTTGCTCTTTATTCCACAAGTAATGCATACAAATAGGTTCGTTATTTTTAAATGTTCATTGATGAGTCAGGTAACTTTGGGGTGCGTGGGCGAAAATTGTTAATTTTTTATACATATGACCTTCTAGTTCAATAGTTATCGACCATTTTGGAAATAACATCACCTGTCGTTTGGGTATAAATTGTGACTTAGATCTCGGTATATGGTATTTAAATGATATACAGGAAGATCAAATTATTGCAAGCTTACTTCAATACACGAAAACCTCCCTTGTATCTCAATTCAAACCAAACATAATTAAATTGTGTAAATATTAATTTTTATATCTCTGCGCTAAGTTTTATCATTACTTAAATAGTGTCACATCCGCCCTTTGCGCCATTTCAACACAAAAATGGATTTTATACACATTTTTACAATACTAGTAACATTTTCGACTATCAAGAATCGCTTAATAGCAAGATTGAAATTTGTGTTGTGTGTGTTTTAGGTAACCGTGACTACACATTAGCAACACAAACTGAAAACAAGCAAAATAATTAAATTATTATAAAACATTATAGTATGAGAATGTTTGAAATCAGTACATTATTTTTTATAATTATTTAAAATTTATATTTGCCCAATATTGAGGCTTTTAGGTTTTACGTTGAGGATATTCCCAATAATACCCATGTATGGACAAAGGAAAGTCACAATCGACTGCACTCTACTGCTTTTTTTGAAGAAAATATCCAGGATCTTTCATTCTATATTTACAGAGATCTCACACAGACTAATTTTTCTTAAATCTTTCAGCTCGATTTCTTAAGTCACAACAATAATTGTTTTAAGGTGAACGGTTGCAACTCGAGTATAATTTTCGTTTGAATTGTACAAGTTTGTTATAAAATTGTCATTGTTTTTTGCTCCTTTCTGTGTCCAGTCAGGTTTTTGACGTCCGACCTCCTTGACCGCGTTATTCATTACGACTCCGGCAGGTTTATAATTAGTTGCCTATAACAAATTCTTCTTAAATATTAGACCAGCGAGTCTTTCTCGAACATACATGATCTTTAATAATAAAAACAATTCTCTGACACAACAGACACTTCACACTATTAGATACATATATCTATAAAATCCATAATAAATAGAGAAAGTATTTTTTTTAAATAACTCCAATTGTCTAATAAAAAAAAGAAATCTCGTTCAAACATTTACAGAATACGTTATCAGGATATTAAACGACAAATATATTATTATTACATCTGAAAATTTATGAATAAATCGATTGTTCGATGACAAAAGTTGAAATAAATACCTAGTTAGTAAATACACATATATTTAAAGCATAATGTTCTATGTTAAGAATGCTAATAGCGTAACTAAGTACTAAGAATGATTGACACTAAAATAGGGCTTAACTGGACATAAATTTAATGAATATATTCAATGGTCCCGTTTGAACGGACCGTATATTAAGGCAGGCCGATCCAAAAATAGAAAGATTAAAAATCTAACGCCCAACCACCTAGTTACATAAATAATAAACGCCGCAGGTACTCAATTTATAACTACTATATAAGTATAGTAAAAAATAATATATTTTTCAGATCCTAATTAATGAACAAATAGAACGAGACGTGAAGGAAATTGAAGTCAGGTGCCTTAAAAATCGTCGAGCATATTTGGACAAAAATTATGAAAGTCAAAGAAGCGAGTGAGGCGTGTAACAAGTTAAAAATCGCGCTTTATAGAGCTCTGTTCTCTCTGCCTACCCCGCCATGCTATGTCTTAATTATTCAAAGATTTATTCAATATATTTAACATATTTTATGGATTTTTGAGTGACTGTATGTCAGTAACAGATAAAGAAGAGCCGGAGATCAGGCTCAGAGGTCCATTTTGGGAGAGACCTATTTTTAGCAGTGGTCTGATGATAAAGGATTAACATATCAAGGATTATATGGAAAGTATATTCTCTATGGTATTATGTTTTGAAATTAGTAAGCATGGAAGCATTACGACTTGAAGGGACGCTTAGCAATTTAAATAGGAAAAAATATATTATATAAGTTAGGAAGTGCACTACGCCCTCAAGAGACTACTATTGTCTAGAGGAATAAATAGGTTCATATCCTTAGAAATAATTATTAATAAATGAAATAAATGAAAATATTTTTTTTTAACATGTCAATACAGATGAAGTTTTTATAATAAGTGATCAAAAGAAATTTTGAGTCTAACTATATTAAATGAAATGAAATTTAAACTAATTACATATTATAATTTCATTTTTAATTTATTTTTAAAACTGACCTCACCCCTTAAGCCTCAAATGTGTATCGCCTCTTTGGTTTGTTTTGTGTTAGATTATTTCGTCGTTTTCTAGTTAATCACAATACGATTTGGATTTATGTTAATTTAATAATACAATTACGTATTAATATATCTATCGTCTCAGTGGTTCAAGGTTCGATTCCGAGCTCACACTAACGATTTCTAGGAATTCTTTTCGGAAGTTGTTTGATAAATATAGATAGGTACCTGGAAACTGTGTACCCTGTGTATGGCTATAGGTTCGCTACTTATTCCTAGTGAGTAACGTAGCGGCGAGTCGAGGCTTTAATAACTGCTGCCTACACCTTCGGCTAGAAAAAGGCGTGAAGTTTCGTTTACGTTAAGTTTATTTAGAGTCTGTTATTTTTAAGTAACAATGTATGACTAAATGAGAATCTCAATGCCTTGCCAATAACATCCCACACTCTTTTATTTTCGATGAACACGAACAAATATGCAAATCTCTCTGTACACAAACACACACACACACACAAAACGTAAATATTCAAATCGAGAACCATCTTTTTTATGTCCGGTAAAAAGGAAGTAAGTAATTACTAAATATAAATGGATATATATATGATGACAATTCTTCTCGAACAATGGCTTCTTGCATTCATTATAACCGTCTATAAAACACCTTTTCATGGTCTATAGTGGCATTAAATTACGTCACTTCACCTCACATAACACCATCCAATTTATACAAGTATTATAAATTCGTAACAGAGACATTACAAATTATTAATATATCAATCCAAGTAGTAATTATTATCTGAACTAAAATTTTATGACTATACACATACATGCACTTTAGAAGGGTGCTAGGTACATAAAAATAAATGAATTTAGAGTAAATAGCATTCAATATGAAACATAATTAGAATATAAACGTTAACCTCGAAATAAATTGCATGTATATATGCCCATAAACAGTTTACATGCTATATTTTAGGGTTGTCAGTTATGATCCGTAGCTTTTTTTATTTATAAATCGTAACAATTTCAAAATAAGAATAATATATTTTACAAATCAACTAGAAATTATTAATTGAGCATCCGTGAAATATAGTTCGGTCTGATGTGGATCCGCAAGCCGTCCTAATCGTGGCAAAACGGCAACAGTTGGTGCTATTTTTCCCCGTTTTCTAAAGAGGCGTACGCTAAGACCTTCTCAGATCAACAAAGTCACTCCCACTCTTTATCTCTCCTCCATTTTCTGTTCTTCAGATACACTTAAATGTGTATTTTCTTTATAAATACCTATGAACATTGTTTTCGAAACGGTCAACCCTATATGCAACTTAATACATACTATAGTAAGTCGATTCTCAATTCACCAACTTCATCTCTCAATAAGCCATTCAAATACCTATTTCGTAGTATGTGGTGGGCCTCTGTGAATATCAAGGCGATATCTATTATTGATTACCGCGACATTATAACGCCCACTTAAGGCTGCCATTTATTTTTTAAATATTAGTAATGTTATCTTTGCACAACGAACAAAAAAAATTGACGATAGCTTGTTCTAACTTGCGCCTCTCTGTTTGTTTTTCTCCAGTAAAAAGTAAAATAGTACATAGTATAAAACAAAGTCGCTTTCCGCTGTCTGTCCCTCTATATGCTGAGGTGTCAACGGGGTGGTTTGCATGTATAATGTAGGAATGAAAAAGTGATAATTTTCGAGATTTACCACTTTAATTATAAACGCTGGAAAAATTACTATAGATGCGGAATAATGTTCGCCGGGTCTACTAGTACTGTATATATCCTATATACAGTAAACGCGTATAAATAAACGCGATATAATCCTGAAAGTTGTTTTGATCAATATAAGAAAGATATACAAGAGTTAAAATCAAGATCTAATTTTTTAAAAGAGAAAAAATAATTCATCACCATAATTTTTCCAATGGGTTTGATAGTAAGCGATTTTGTTTGTTTAATAATAATATAAAAGTTAAATATTTATTTTTATGCAACAACATTTTTTTTCCAAATATTATGCATAAATATAATCAACAACGCATCAGATGTGTATGTATAACAATTTCTAATGTCTTATAATGATTGTGTTAAAATGCATATTGCATCGACGGTTATTGTAAATAGTTATCGGACCATATTACTTGTTACGAAGATAATGTTTACTATATAATACACTAAGAAATGGTTGGTTTACTTGTTACTAGACTAGTTATGTTGGCCTATATTGCCTCACGTACAAATAATATCTTTTCCGCGTCAACCCACTGGTGTCTACAACACATAGAAAACTAGTTGAAACACGGTTTATGCAATATTCTGGTAGGTATGAGTCGAGTTCAGTTCTTCACAATCACTATCTAACCGTAACATGCGCTTGGTATTGAGGTACTTGGGTAATAACTATATATACATATATATATATATATACTAGCTGACCCTGCAAACGTTGTCTTGCCAAAAAATAAAATTTTAAAAATAGGGATTTATCGTAGAGAGTTGAGAATTTAGGGTTGTATGTATTTTTGTATACCGTTTTATAAAAAAAATAAGGAACAGAAATTTATCGAAAAACTAAAAGAAATATAATGAGGGGTGGATTACCCGTGTGATTTAGGGGGATGAAAAACAGATGTTGTCCGATTCTCAGACCTACCCGATATGCATACAAAATTTCGTGAGAATCGGTCGAGCCATTTCGGAGGAGTATGAGAACGAAAACTGTGACACGAGAACTTTATATATTAGATATACAGGCCTAGTGTTGCATTGAGCGTTAAAATAGAGGATCAAACCCGCAAAGGGTTTCACACCCGTGCCAGGCAATAATAGCTTTTATAACCGTATTTGGAGTTTTTCATGCCGCTGGTAAGTGATATTTTTTTTTATAAAGGCTTTTTTTATACTATTTTTGTTTTTTTTTATATAATTAATTTTGAATTTCTATTACAAGAGAACTTATGGAGAAACATCAATAACCCTTTGTTTACTAATATTGTCACGAGTAGGTTCTTGTGAATAAAAAAAAAAACCTCAAGAAAGTACAACGTAACATTAGAAATTTGAAAAAAAATTTAACGACAATATTATTTTTACATAACCTGTCAGCAGTTCGAAATAAGCGCTAATTGTTTTGTGGCATCATTCTTTCAAAATGCATGTTTTTCACATTGGCCAGTTGTATATGGCCTCTTCCATGATCGGAGTACCATCAAACCGATTCACACATTCACCAAAAAGTGACACGATAAATATTGTGTATCCTGAATCTACTGTTACTATAGAAAACTAATAATAGTGTTTGATTTATTTTTTATTATTTTACTAATTTGAATTCGATGTCAAAAATTCATACTGCTAAAGTGGTCTATAAACTATTAAACAATTCTAATGTCGAGATTATTAAGCAATCCTTTTTAAGTATCCTTTAAATTTAAGTTGAATAGACATTTCCTGTGGATCTTTAGTTTTTTAAGTAAGTTTCAGCCAATGATGAAGTGTTAGTGGCATTTCGACACAAAATTGAATCCGGGTGTGACGTCATTTGGCCGCATAAAATGGGGGTTTAGTGCTGCGCAGAAGAATTTTATTTATCGATAAAAGTTATTGGCTCATTTTATTGTAATTAAATGTTGAGTTTTACTTATTTATAGAATTAATTCTTAAATAGGGAGTAAGTATATTGTTATACTAAATATTCTGTTTTGGATGTCAAAATAAGAGTACATGTTTTTCTTAGACTACTTACCTCTATTTTACAAGCTATTTTAATTAAGTTGCTGACTCTAAAGTAAGTAAATCCCTACTGCAACATACGATAGATAGGTGCGCCCCACAGTAAATAAGAATGATTCAAATTTTAAAGTTATAAAGTGACCGCGTGAAACGAAACATCTTTAGAACATTTTTTTAGTTACAAATGCATCTCTTATGACTTTCAGTCTATGATCAGTTAATTATTATATATTTAGCGAATTTACAATAGGTTTTTACTCGTTACGAAATAAAACTAATTTATTTAGAAAAATCCGCAAATAAATTTTGTCGGTAAAATTTTTCCCAACACTTTTTTACTGGCTGAACTGATAAAAAATCCGCCATAGTTTGCGGGATTTTTGGCGCCTGTAGGTATTAGCCCGTAATCTTATTTCCCTATTCATTCACTTCATGAACGCACTGAAATACTGTTATATTGTTTTCATGCGAGTGACAGTGCTGAGTAAGAACGAGACAGATATATGTTTATGTGTGCGCCGTCGAAATGCCTAATATCTATTTATGCAATTGTACCTATAGAACAATATGTCTCGTCCATATATACAAGTCAATGGTTTCAGCATCCATTTGACAGTTCAGAAATTCGATAATAGAGGCACGAAGTATAGAAACACAAGAAGTCCGAATCGAAAATCTCAATTTATTATAATAGTTTAGTTTCTATACATCAATAGTATGTAGTATGGAGAAGTATATACCGTTCGTACTATTGTGTTTCTATAGTACATGTTATAAGCTAACAGAAACAGGCGCAACTCTTAACAAAAGACGTTTGAAATTGTGAAAATGTTATGCAGCCGTTTGAACAAGTTATAAGTGCTATTTTCCGCATACATTCTAGTCTGTGAAATATATAGATTAGTGTAGGTGCTTAATTAGTTGGAAAAGATTATATATTATAGTCAGTGCCTGTTAGTACAATGCGTTATATAAGCTTATCTATTCTTTATCACGAGCAGGGATCAACTGTTGCACTATAATTTTGATAATTTAAATGATTAGAAGATAGATATTGTTGTAAAATGAAAGGAGATTTTCAGGCGAACGTGTCTCACAATATATATAAACTTTTATACGAAAACTAGTTCTTTTCCGCAGTTTCATAAGCTTTAGATTGCAAAGCAACACTATGCAGATATGTTAGATAGGTACATTCAAAGA
This sequence comes from Euproctis similis, assembly GCA_905147225.2. Lineage (NCBI taxonomy): Eukaryota > Metazoa > Arthropoda > Insecta > Lepidoptera > Erebidae > Euproctis > Euproctis similis. The sequence continues at coordinate 11,745,011 of LR990107.1, forward strand.
TTCCTAACATCTGACACCACAAAGATGTTAATTTTGTTCATGGACTTGTAGTCTATAATTTTTCTGATAATCTGTGTGATAATTTGATCGACCTATCGCCATGTATTAAATATTTCACACAAGACACACAACACACAAGGGCGTGACAGTATAAAAAATGTAGATATCAAATAAAGTATGAATTATATTTTCTCATTTTTCCTCAAGCAATAAATATTAATGTTTAATATTATTATATATTCATTGATTGATGAATAAAGTGTATTCATTTGCATGCAAATAAGCTGCGTGAATCGACATTAGTTGAGAAACACGCGCCCAATTAACGGTTGTAAAATTGTGTTTTGATAATTATTTATAGAAAAAAAAAAAAATCTGGTTGCCTGTAAAGTCGGTTTTACGGGCGAAGATTTTACGTGACAACGTCTTTTTCTCGGTAGAATATTTATTGATATGAATATAATTAAGTTGAAGGCATTTGCTCGTCCGTTTCCATTGTTTTGAGAGTGGTGATTCCTGTTGAACATTTGAAATTGAATGGATGAATTTTTAATTTTAAAGAATCAATTTGAAAATCAAAACACTTATTCAGATCGAAGGTTCAAATTTTTGCTAAATAAATTTGAAATTAATTAAAATTTGTAATTGTAAATGATGAAGTTGAAAATTAAAACATTTACTTAAATTAGATGTTAAAATTCTTGCTCAACACAGTTTAAATCAAGTTTTCTTATATCTGCCACTTTTTCTTAATATTTGTAATTTTAAAGAATCAATTCGAAAATCAAAACATTTATTCAGATCGAAGGTTCAAATTTTTGCTAAATAAATTTGAAATTAATGAAAATTTGTAAAATAATAATTAATTAATTAATTAATTTTAAACTAATAATTTACTTAACACTATCAACATTTATCAATAGTATGACATAACCTATAAACTCAGTTTCTCAACTTTTGTGTCAATCTAACAATTAATCAATCAATCATAGTTTACGATAATGAAATATCAGTGTACAATTATTTACCTTTATTGTTGTAGTTGTTGTAAATGACGAATCTAAGCACTCCACATTTTCACTACAGACACAGCTGACGATACTTTAACCACACGTGTGAACTTGTATTATGACGCTTTCTTGTTTTTCCAACGCCAAGAACGTTCGAGAAAGACAAAGACAGAGACACAAGCATGCGCCGATTCAATGCGCCTAATTCTCTAGTGCTGCGCGCGCGGCAGACCGATCATAGTTGAGTGGGAGAGAGACGCAAGGCATTCGGCGGGCCTCTCTCTCGTTCGGTGACTCATCGTAACGTTACCGAGCGTTACACTTTTTCATAAGTGACTCCCAGCCGCAACCTAATTTAAGACGTTGTCACGTCAAAATAAACTTATTTTCTTCTCTTCTCCGACGTGAAAAAATATTCCCGCCATTAACTCTAATTTCTATCTAATCTATTAAAAGCTATATTAATCAAAGCTTTTTGCTTTTTTAAAATTATTGCATAACTTTTCTTTTAGTTAAATAATGATAATTAATTATATCGAAAAGATTATGCCCGATCATTGGCAGGTCCCTGCAGTTCATTTGACAATCGAAACAACGCTGCCACAACCTACCAGTATTAAAGGTGTGAATACCGCATCAAGAGTTTTAAGAATATTATAGTTTAAAACTTTAAAAATATCTCATACCGATGTTTGCATGATGTACACGTGTATGGTCCCACATTTTAGCAAGAGGTAATTACCTGAAAACAAGAAGAAAAACATGGTGAGGATTTTAAAATTTATGGTTCTCTAGATAATGATAAATTATTATAAAGAATAGCTATTTATTAGCAAAAATAAATTAAAAGTATGTCAAAATAAGGACAAAAAATTTGAGAGGGGTGAATTGGGATTAGGAAATCAAAAAACAATGACATATTCTTTTTTAATTTAAGCCATTTTTAAAGATAGTAATACACTTTTACTTTCTGTGCGTTCTGTAGTAAACTCCTCAGTAAGAAATATCTCAATTTTAGTCTCAAATGTAAAAATTTCTCAAATGTATTTATGTATATATTATATTGCTCACACACCTTGCTTGTTGTCCTTCACCGATTTATCAAATAATTAATTAACTTAACATATTAATTAATTATTTATGCAAAATTATATTCAGTCTATTCAGGCCTGTGAAAGTATATTGGGAAAATTACCCCAAAATGAATTTCTTTCATTTATTTATTTAGTGCGGAATCTTCTTTTCTAGCTTCACGCTATGGAAACGAGAAGGTGTAAACAGAGGTAATTTGCCATACTTACACGTGGATAGAATTCTGTCAGTCATCAACACTTGCATCCTCAAAAATGTCCGAAAATTCCAGAAAAAGAAATCAAATATTTTAATGATATCGCATTTCTAATATATTTCCATAATTAATATAGCAATTTGTTCCGCATGACAACATATAGAATGAAATTAAATCGTGTGGTTTTTTATAATATTTTTTTATTTATTTTTTTAATTTCAACATTTATCAATCTTTTAAAAATATTGCAGAGAAAATAGTTATTTACAGAAGCAGCAGAATTAACTTATTTTTTTCAAAATGGGACAGGAAACGAGTCGGAAGCGACATGGGGAGGCGAGAGGGGAAGAAGTTGGGCCTCCGGATACCTCACTCACCGAGCGTAACGCCGCACGTGGCAGTTTACGCCGATATTCTGATAGGCCGTAGTATTTCATAGGACGAGCCGGCCCATTCATGCCGTCAACTGCGTTGCTCTAACGCGACAATTTATTATATATATAACTAGTTGACCCGGCGAACTTCGTTCCGCATCAAAAGAAATAAATTAGTAATATTTGGATCTTAAAAAGTTAAATTTGTGTTATTTATCGGCACGCGTTTTGGCGCGCAACTGCTATGTACCTCTATGTTAATACTGTAATATCTTCGTAAATATTAGATTAAATTACATGCTGTAAGTGGCTATATTAATCTATATTAAAAGCACAATCTATTTAAGACACTTAATTGGATGAAAATTAATGCTGTAATGTTTAAAATTGCTTCGTAAATAAGTCATTATTTCTCGTAAAAAGTAAAAAAATAATAATGGTCATTGTGGGCTATCCCTAAGACATAGACATATGCCCTCGCGGACGTTTTTATAGACCTTTTAAAGGTGTATAATAATGTAGTACATTATTTTGATTTATCACTTAGGGTTCAGGCAGCGTTTTCGATTAAAGTTTTAAATCATGAAAATTATCATTTTTTTTCACTACACTATTCATGAATTATAGATCAAAACCACCCCGTTGACACCCTCTAACTATTAAAAAAAACCGCATCAAAATCCGTTGCGTAGTTTCAAAGATTTAAGCATACAAAGGGACATAGGGACAGAAAAAGCGACTTTGTTTTATACTACGAGTATGTAGTGGTGTCAGGAGAGTCAAAAATCAACGAGCGTGCATGAAAAGAGTCCTGAAACTCGAAGAAACGTATAAAATGTGTAAGAATCGTATTCTAATGGCGTTCTGTTCCCTCTACCTACTCCTAATGGGACTTAATGTTTGCGGTGAATTTATATTTAATGTATTTCATTGATAATTTCAATATGACTAAGATTTGTACCAACTGATATGTTTGTTAATGTAACAGCGAGCTCCAAGCAGTAATTAGCAAACTAACTATGATTAAATAATTAAAAACCTCTCGATTGCTTGAATGTAAAGTAAAGTTTCAATAGATTTATTATTGCCAATACTTGGATTTCGTAATTATAATAATCGCACCAATCTCAATAGCTAACATAAATATTAAGTTAAATAATTGATGTATTTTGTCCTAATTAATACTAATTGCTAGGTGAGCGTTTTAATTTATTTCATATATTTGCTTGTTAAATTCATATTGAAACTTCATAGTAGATAGAGCAAATTATATGTGTTACTATTAATATATCAATTGTTTATATTTCATATGTCATCATTACATAGTATAAAACAAAGTCGATTTCCGCTGTCTGTCCCCTTATACGCATAGATCTTTGAAAATACGGATTTTGATGTGTTTTTTTTAATTGATAGAGGGTTTGTATCTATATTTCATGTATGCTGTGGCTATGTAAATAAAAAGTGATAATTTTCTTCATAGCAAATAAAACGTAATAATTTTCGCCATAACACTTTAATTCCAAACGCGTCTAGGCAGCGTTTGCAATTAAGGTGCTAAATCTAAGTGATAGATCAATAACAATGTGCTTCATTTTTTTTTATGGGATAGGAGGGCAAACGATCAGCTGGGTCACCTGGTGGTAAGCAACTAACGCCGCCCATGGACACCAGTAACACATATAGTGTTACTGTTGCGTTGCTAACCTTTAAGGGGTAGGGGATAGGAAAGGATGGGGAAAGGGGTGGGCCTCCGGATATCTCTCTCACCGAACGAAACGCGGCATGAGCCACTTTACATCGGTCTTCTGAGAGGTCGTGGTATTTCACTAGTCGAGCCGGCCCATTCATGCAGCGAACTGCTTGGCTCTACCACTGTTAAAACATTACTATATACCTTCAAAAGGTATACTTAAAAGTCCCCAGTAGCATATTTTTTATGGGATATAAACGCGCAAGTGGGTCACTTAATGGTAAGTAACTTCTCACCGCCCATGTAAACCGTGGTGCGTTGCCATCCTTTCAGGGAGTAGGAAGAGAAATGAAGGAGAAAGAGCATCAGGCCACCGGATGGATACCTCTCTCAGCGAACGAAACGCGGCATGAGCCACTTCACGCCGATATTTCGAGTGAGGTCGTAGTATTTCACCGGTCGAACTGGGCCATTCATGCAGCGAACTGCAATACTACGACTGTCTCTATTTCTTAAGGATAACCCACAAAGAATTTTATTTCTTTTATGAGGCGAAACAAAGTTCGCTGGGTCAAACAGTAATATATAAAAAACGACATTTTTATGCCTGAAATTCCTGTTCAAAAAGGTTCATACCAGAAATTACAACCACTAGGTAGCCAGGTATGTTGAATTTAAAAAATAAAAATAAAAACAAAACAAATAATACAGTTCTTGATTTTGCAGCTCATGTATTTGTAACATAACAGCCAATAAGTGATAGTAATAATATTTTTGAACGCAATTCACTCAGCGCCAGGTTGTACCAAGGTAAACAACTAACGCTGTATGGATCGAGAAAACTGACATTACAAATAATATGGTCATTTGTAAAACCAAATACAATACGTCGTATGAAGTCGCTAACAAAAAGTTGTAAAGAATAGAATTACTCTCTCTCTCTTTGGTCAGTCTCTCATGTCTGAGGATCGTCATCACTGAATGAGGATGATGTTCAAATGTTATACGTTGATCCTATGATCTGCCTCTATCTATGACGATTCATCGCGGCCGTGGTCCTGGCCGATAGATGATGCAAGATTGACTAAACAGATATGTAGGAGTCGAGACTGACTACGGCACACCTTCCATGACCAAACAGAACGAGTCCTGGAGGAAAGCTGTCAGGAGCCTTAAAAATCGACGAGCGTGTAAGACAAGTGAAAGAAGCGAGTGAGGCGTGTAAGAATCGTGCCTTATGGTGCTCTGTGCTCTCTCTGCCTACCCCGCAAGGGACTTAGAGTGAAGTCATCTCTGTACAGTACCTAATTAAATAGATTCAGTAATACTTTAATACCTTCCTGGTGCTTTCTTGACACAGTAATACGATTATATATACAATAGATGCTATCAAACCTTTATATAACTTTAGTTAGGAATAAATAGTGATTCGTAACACACTATTAACTGAAGAAAATAAGTGGTTTATGAAAAAAAAAAGGGCAATTACCTCGTGTCTACGTTGCATACGGTGACATTATGTAGTCACACAATCAGGTTATGCACATCTTTTTTACGGTTTGCATATGTATATTAAACAGCCGTTCAATGTATTATATCTTTCAATAAGATATTATTTTTCAATCAATGATATCAGAAATGAATACGCATGGTATGACATGAATTTAACAGCGGTGTCGCAATGTGAATGGGCTAGCTCGATGGGTGAAATAACACGACTTAGAATGACGACGTCTTACGGCTTTTTGTCTCGTTTCATTGTTCGTGCGTTTGTTCGAGGTATACTACCATCTTCCCGTGCCTTACCTATCACATCTTAAGGATATCAACGCAACTGTGACCCTTTCAGTTCAATGTTCTCTATTCTCATTTGGGCCATTTTCTCATAAAAAATAATATTTGGATTATCGTAGCTCATTTGGCTGATAGTTGTGATGCTCTTTACTATAACAACTGAAGCAGGAGTACGAGTATATACTAAAAACAGTGAAATCATAGCTATCATTTTGTACAATCTACTAAGGTCAAGAGTGGACACAACCGAGTAGCTTAAATGAAATCGGCAATAAGAGAGTAGAAGGAAGCAAGAAATGTGTGTCAGGATCGTAGTAAATGGTAACAATTAGTATCTGTCTACCCACATGGGAAAAAGGCATGATTGTACGTACGAAGGTAATTATGTATGCACTAAGTGATCAGTGATTGGTTTGTCAGTCAAACTTCAACACAATGATATAGCGTATTTAAATGCAAATTTATGCCGTATGTTTTCCAAATACGATGGTAAATTGATTGATGCAATTGCGGAAACCCTTTGCGCGACGTACGTATATTTCGAAAGCGGGTTATGCTGTCAAACTCTCTAAAGCTGGAAAGCTTGATGTCAAGACGACAAAATCCCATTCCACACAAAAGCTTTACACTACACTACAAAACATTAACTTTGCTTTACTATCTGTGTTTTACTTTTCTTTATTTTGTGTCCATTATTTTTTATAGACGAGCCTCTTGGTGCATTGGTAAAGAATTGAAATTAAAGAATCTAGGTTGATCATCAAGATATTATTATTGTCCAAGATATTGTATTATTTTTAGATGATGAATTTGATGCTGTTGTTCATATAAAAGATTATTTGCACTGAATAGATTATTAGAACTATTTAAATTAATATAGAGCCTATATATAGAGCTACTTATTGACAATAGCTATAAAAGATTAGAATAGGTATGAAACGATGACCTTTAAAGCTTGAAAGTTATTGTAAGCAAAAATATGAAATTGTTTTGCTGTAAGGTTGATCATTTGTTTGGTTTTTATAATTTTTTTATTTGATCACGAGTACTTTATCAAATGACATTAATATGGTAAACGTTAAAACATTGCGTCAGGATATTGTAACTGGAAGATGTTACGCCTCGACTCGCCGAATTTTTACGTCCATAGATACATTCATACATCTTTCAAGTAGGTTTCGGGTACTACACATTTTGCCTTTTTAAAAAGGACCATTTATTTGGTCGCGGTAGCTTTATGTCCAAAATGGAATAATAGGTGACGGAATCTACTGCCATACACCGGGCACATACTTGTAGTCAGTCATCGACATAGATATAAGAATAATAGATCGGCAATAGTCACCCAAAAAATGAGACCAAAAATGGGGTGTTGAAGTGTGAGTGACTTATCAATGTGTGCGTAAAAAGCGCTTCAAAGTGTCAACTTTTACATAGTTAATGTTCATGTGTTGAAATGTAAATATCCTGAAAATCTAATATACGCGGTTGCGCTGTCAGTGATGAATGTTCTTCTTTTTCTTTCGTTATTGGCGACTATGACCCTACCAGTCACTTTTGGCTATTAAACGGCTAACTTCGCGATACTTTTCAAGAAAGTGTCATGATTCCGAAAGTTTGTAAAGTATGTATAGCCGAAAGTTTAACATAGATCGAGATAAAAAATATTAACCTAAGTCACATAAAGTGATGAATATTAATACATTTTTCCTGTCATGTGCCATCTATTAGAGTCTATGCTAAATCTATGGTCGTGGATATTTACTGGTACTACTCTATGGTAATGGATACATAACATTCGAAGAGGGAGTTTTGGCGGGACTGTGGAAGAGACATGTCCGCTATTTGCATTGTTTTCTCAGATTTGTGTTTCAATGGATATTATTTAGTAAAATTCGTGGCGTTTTATTGAATTAGTGTTCGCATATGAATGCAAATGACGGTATCGTGTTTAGTGTGCTCTTCTACATTCTCGTCAGGACTCCCTCGAAACATCATGCATAAAGTGCCACGACTGTATGGATGATTAGGTTAAGTTAGGTTAAGCTTTAGGGTTAGGCTAGGTTAGGTTAAGATTAGTTTAGGATAAGAATGATCCTGTTAAATATAAAATAAGACTCGACTTAAAGGTCCTAGAAACCAGGTCGTTAAATTATATAAAAAAAAAATTCGAAGAGGATTCCGAAATGTCATTTGTGTCATTTAGTGTCATTCATTTGCACGATTTCTTGATTCAGAAATTTTAGTAATGATTTCGGTAATTTTAAAATATTGGTAAGCTTGCCATGCACTCTGTTCCAACAAAACGCACATACAGGTACTTTGGTTACCTACTCACTAAATATTAATATTTGTGAATGTTAAGACTCTCAATTACAGTAATAATGTAAATATCACATTTAATAGTTTCTATGTTTTAAGTGGCGATTACAGAATAACAAGTTGATACGTAATCACCACTCTTGTAATTTACAATGTTCAAGTCAATTATTAATACATACATTGTACTGTACAATGCTTCCAGTTTTTTATGTAAATTATAATGGATTTACTTTCAAAAATAAAATAAAAATACTCAATCGTATCCGTGTTTAGTAATTTCACTGTGGATTTTGGACATACTTTTTCTGTTTTATCTTCTGAATCTATTACGAAAATAACTATAAATGCCTTAAGTGCATTAACACAGCATTATTGGCATCAATATACAGAAACCTCAGTCCTCTCTGTGGTAAAAAGAACGAGTACCCAGCTTCTGAATCAAGAGTGGTGGAGTCGAATTCGGGCTCACACCAATGATTCCTCGGAATTCTTATTAGAAATAAGGCAGTAAGTTACGTCACCTATTGCATTTGGAACGTAAAAAAAATAGACAAGTTGAAGCTTAACTACCCCTACCTACACTTTCGAGTTGAAAAAGTTGTTCAGTTATAAAAGAACCCGATAATTTTGTTGGAAATTATAAATTGAAGACAACTTAAATCAGTAAAATATGTTTTGATTTACATTCTAAAATATGATTGTTTATTTGCGAATATAAAATTAAGATTAAGGTCAGTTCGAAGTAATACGTATTGTTTCATTGAACTCTGACCTTAGTGTAAATAATAATCGGTTTGTTGTTATGGTCGTGTCATGAGGAGGAATGATATACTTGTCAGGAGAAGAAGTAAGCATCACATTGTGGAAGGAAATAAGAGAAGAGGAAGACTTGATTATGATAGTGTAGTAGGGAATTGTTGAAAAGATAAACCTATTGTGCCGACTCCGTATGATGGGAACATGGCAAGGAGATGAATGATGATCATATAGTTACTTTATCAATAAAATATATACGAAATAATTAAAACTGCACGTTTATAACCTAACAACTAATTTACTAACCCGAGGATTTCCGACCAAAAACAAGTAGGAAGAATTGTGTACGTAATAACGCAGCTAAAAATCATAAAGACTTTTCTTGAGAAAGGTTCACTTCGTTTCGCTACAAGGGTATTTTCCCACTATACGCGGAGTCGGGAAAACATGTCTCCATTTGAACTATCAATGTTTGGCTTTTATTTTATTAATGGTAGCGTTGAGGGTTTTTTTTAGTTTTTTTTTTGTGTAAATTTATAAAAAAGAAATACCTACCTTGATGTGCGTATAACGTTTTATGTAAGTATTTGAAGTTTGTTGCAGTATATTATTTTATTAATACGGAAATCGAGCAATTGCCACTTCGCGAAGCAATTATATATATATGTGTGTGTGTAATTTAAATCATATAACCATTAACTACTGATAAATGATCTAAGATAAAAATAAATGAACGAAATACTTTACTACTATTTTTAGTATTTCACGATCCAAGTTTTCCTGGAAAACTTATTATAGCATTTTGATGTAAGTAGGTATTCAATATTTTTGTGAAATATATATGTATATATCAATAAAAATGTATTTAAGCCTAACGTAATTATTAAATGATCTTAGTTAGTTTATTTTATAGTATTTTATTCACAAAACAGTTAGAAAGCATTTGAAACCATAAAAAGATTACTATCTACAATTATCTTTTAGGAACTGTGTAAACAAAAAAAATATAATTTATAATTTTTATAATGTTAATATAAATTATAAAATTAACAATTATAGGAAATAACATTAGAAATTTACATATAACTCAATATTTGTTTGTTAAATTTTATTAAGAAAAGCTAAGAATATTAAATTTAGTTTTAGATGAGTCGTGATAGGGCTGGTCGGTTTCATTCCGCGTTCGTGAAGAAAAATAATCGTGACTAAGGAGTTTCTTATAATAGGCTCGTTGTAGTAATCGATAATTCCTATCGAATAATGCTATTGATGTAGAAGCGAAGAATCGATGTTGAGCACTCTATTAAGTTTTAACTGTTAACATTAAAAGAAGAATTACATAAATATTCATCATCTTGTTAATTCGACGGTATTTTTCTGCGTATAAATAATTTAATTTCATACCAATTTTACAACGGACATCCGGAATTCCGGAGACGTTTTGTAGGGCAGTTTATACCAATTAAATTAAAATATCGTTTCTTTACTTCCAGAGTTTATTGTATATAATTTAATATATGATCAAAATTATATTATTACGCCTTCTTATACACGAATGGTTGGCAGCCGAGATTCCTTGATTCTGAGGCGGATCTGACGTCCAGACCACCGAGATAAAAAGATATCTTTTGATAAAATATAAACATTGATTTACTAAATTCAATATATATTTATATTGATAATATATAAAACGCGTTGGAGGAAACACATATCGTATGCCGTTTTTATTCAATTTGAATGACATATTGATTTAAATACCAGATCATAATATAAACTTCGTATTCCATTATGGAGCAAATTAAAAATAAAACAAGATATTAGTTCCTATTTTGGTGGTATCCATATATATTGTTACACCATCAAAGTGATGGTGATTTATGAACTCGTGTCGTCGAGGTCGCGGATAGTAGCTAGTATCCAGTGTAATGCTAACACTAAAATATTATAAATACGTTTAAAATGTGTAAGTACATTTAAATTCAAAACTAAATCTTTATTTATCTTAATAGTAGGGGAAACCATGAAGAAATTTCGGGCTTTTTTACATCACGGCAGATACTTAAAGATAGCTTGTACCCGGCTAAGTACCTCCAGCAAATATAAGCCTCATAGCCGTCAGTGAACTATAAAGGATCTCGACTTGATTTTATTGTCAGATTAGCCGGATCACACAAGATATTCGTCAAATTAAAAACAACACGTTTAGAGTATAAAGATGAAACATATATAATAATATACATAACATAATCTAACGCGCTTCAATATAACAAGATGGCGTTTTTTTAATAACGGCAGCGAGTTTGCGTCACATCGAAATCGACAGATTATTAAATTAGAGGTTTTTTTTGGTGCACTTGCTAAGAAAATCTGACGCGCCCGAGTGGGTCCAGTCCACGCAACGCACAGATAAAGCTATAGCCGCTTACCCCAGCGATGAAAAAACTATGTATTTTTAAAAATATGACATCTTTTCTTTCTATCAAGTAAGTAACTAAGTTTTGCAACCCAAAAGATCGCTGTCATAACATAACTTCACGTCTTTGTTACCCGAAGGTGTAGACAACGGCTGTTAAGGCTCGTCTCGCCGTTATGTTTACGTCCCAAATGGCAAACATATTGCCATGACGCTCGAGTTAATATCCCATTTTAGCATCGTGGGCTCCCTTACCGTAAATAAATCAAAACGTAATGAACAATTTATCTTTATGAAGCATCTGTGGATATTCATATATTAATTAACATTCCTTGTAACATAATATATTATATGTATAGTACCAGAATGATAAGAAACTTATAAAGGGAACGATTGCATATCGAAATTCTCTGATGACTAGATAACACCGCGAAGCAATTTGATAGTAAGTCTCTTAGTATCTTGGTGGCACAGCGCAATATCCTCTTGAGAAACCATTAAACATTATTTCGGGAACACCGACTTACGCCATTAACTCTATTTGTTGGCAGTGGGTTAAATGAATATGTAAAACGTTTAGTTCAAACGGATGGGATAACCAGGTCAGGTTGTTGGCCAGTAGTAAATCGGCGGTGGACTATTTTACATACACACAAACATAACTTCACCCCAAGTCCCTTGCGGGGTAAAAGCCAGAGAGAACAGAAAGCCATAAGGCACGATTCTTATATGCCTCACTCGCTTCCTTGACTTTCATAACTCTTGTCATACACGCCCGTCGAGTTTTAAGGCTCCTGACATCACCTTTCTCTTAAAACTCTTTTTATTATTCTTTTATAGTAAAAAGGGGCAAACGAGCCATCCATCCGCTTTTGCTTTGCATATCTGCTAGGTCAATCTTCTGTCGTCCATACTTTCTACATGTCCAATTCTTCGGAGCATGCCCTTTCTTACTTTTACACCGACACTATCTTTCAATCCAACTTTTTTCCTTGCAACCTTGTCTCTCCGCAAACTTTGCGCAGTGCCTTCAATTCTACCGCGTTTATCCTACTTTCATACACACTCAGCCATATCCAATGGCATCCTTAAGTTAGCGTTGGGATGTCATTGATCATAAGTTTTCAAAATATCAGTAAGTAGTACAAATTAAAAATAATCAGAAGTGTTTTATTCTTGTATCACGAAATAACACGAAGTAGCGCCCAAATGATCTACAACCAAGGCGGTAGGTACGTGATTGATTCTGAAGTCACGTATTCTGCGTTACAAACAAACTAGCTGTTACACGTGGTTTCCCTCGCATTGTAGCTCTCAATAAGCATGTATGAAATCGATAATAAGAGTGGAGGAAGCCAAAAAATGTATGTCCGGATTGTGGCAAATGAAAAAAATAGTCTCTGCCTACCCGGGAAACGGCGTGATTGTATGTATGAAGCTGGCAATTGAATCTATCAAATATGTACATCCATACATATAAATAGGAAAAATTTAAACGTCAGTTTGTAACATTGAAATAACTGCTTTCTACCACATTTATATCAATATGAATACACGGTACACCAAAATAACAATTTTGGTCTGTCCGTTTCTTCCGGGTTATTACCCGGAAGAAACGGACAGACCAAAGACAGACAAGAGCCCTTGTCCAGCCATTTCACATATTTGTGAAATGGCTGGACAAGGGCTTAAGAAGTATCTTGACAAGGGCTTTTATTAGCAGGTAGTTGATGTAATAAGGATATATAGGTAATTAAATAAATACTTTTTATCTAACGAAAACCTTAGTGAATTTGTATACAGATTTGCATCATCAGTCCAGAAGTTTCGCCGTGATAGTGTGACCGACACACTTACTTTCCTATTTATAATATTAGCAGTGATTAGCAGAGATAATGGGGGCTTAAATATTTAACCCACTAAATTAGTTTTGGTCCGATGTGAGATTTCAACATGACCTTGGGAAAGGCCGTTCCATATTGTTCGGACTCAATAACAGTCTACGTTTGTTTTACAAATGATGTTTCATAAAAGTTTCGCGGCTATAATTCCCTAAAACAGATGTTATTGTAATAAAGAAAAAAAAACATAACTTTACGCCTTTTTCTACCCGAAAGTGTAAGTAGTGGTTATGTTTGCGTCTATCAAATGGAATAGGTGTCGAACCTATTGCCCGGCACAAGGTTGTAATAAAGTAGAATTGTATTTAAAATCCAGCTGAATCACCAAACGTTTTTAAGCTAAAAATATAAAGAAAATCTTAGAGACGTGAAAATTTAGGTGTGTATGTATGTATTTTCGATTGAAAACAAATAAAAAAAATATAAAAAAAAAATATCTGCTGGCTACCCTTAAAATTTAGGGGGATGAAAAATAGATGTGGTCCGTTTCCCAGTCAAAGTCCTACCCAATATCAAACATTAGTCTCATATATTATTTTCGTATTACAAAAATACCGGATTTTGTTGGAATTGAACAACAAATACAGTTGTTCAATTCCAACAAAATTGAGACACATTTATGCTAAACAATTTCATATAATAATACATATGTATATATGTTATTCAAGAAATAATAAATTCTCGTACATTGTAATATTTGTAATAGATAGTATAAGTATTATTTTACATCAGTTTCCAAGTTTACACCATGCACCTAATATTGCAAATATTTTATAGTAGTTACTTAACACAAAATTAACCACATCAAATGTAAGTAATTTACATTTATATATATTTGTAACTCCGCGCTCTTTTCTACCGGAAGATGAAGGCAGTGGCTCTCGACATGGCAAGTTATGACATCCTAAATGGAAATGAGTGGTGGAGATCCTGACTGTTGACAGTCAACAATATTTAACACATATAACTTACAAAAATAATTTAGAGAAGTGATATTTATAGGCCATGTTGCTTGCGATAAATGATGTGATCATGATAATGAAGATTTTGCATACGATTTTCGCCATTCGAATTGGTCACCATTAAAGGGATATACTGCCAACTAAAAAAAAGGCTGTGGAAAAAAGTTACCATTGCCACGTAAATCTAATTCTTAACCGATTTACGGATATTTTAGAAGGTGGAAATAGTTGCCTCCTATTTGATCAAAAGTGTGTACGCAAGATTAGTAATAAATATTTTTTTTATTAACGTAGGTACCATCTACCCGAAAGTGTATGCAAATGCGCTGCTAAATCGCGGAATCGTAACGTTACGTCCCAAATGGAATATGTGGTGAACTTATTACAATAGGTTGCAATACGAATACACTTGGCACAAATTTGTAAGTCATTTATATTTATCACACATTACCTCCAAAAAGAATTCCGATAAATCATTATTGTGCATCAAATGAATCAGAAGGGGGAAGCTCGACCATTGGACCACATAGACTATGAGGCGCGATATTAATAATAACATAACTTCACGCCTTTGTTACCCGAAGGTGTAGGCAGCGACTGTTAAGCCTCGTCTCGCCGTTATGTTTACGTCCCAAATGGAATAGGTGGCGAACCTATTGCCATACCGGGCACAGAGTTTTCAGTCATCCATATTTATCACACATAACTTCCGAAAACAATTTCGAAAAATCATTGGTGTGAGCCAGAGTCAGGAATCGAACCCGGACCTCTGGATCAGACGCCGTGTGTTCGACCACTAGGCCGCCGAGACTGTTTAACGATAAAGTTTAATAATAATAAATAAAAATTTAAAAAAGAACAACGTTTACCAATAATAATAAAACAGTTATTTAAACCGGATAGTAGATATGAAACTGTCCCGGATACACTCTAGTTGATGCCGACCGGTAATTAGCTAATAGCTTTTATTTCACAATAAACAAGACTGTACCTAGTCCACTGTATTTATCTCGATTCAATAAATGAACGTAATAAAAACCAATCCATTCCATTACTAAATAGAACGTGTTCTGGAGGAAGGATGAATCTATAGAACGTGTTAGGAGCCTTAAAAATCGAAGCGCGTTCATGAAAAGAGTTAAAAAGTCAACGAAACGAGTGAGGTGTGTATCTTACCTTATGGCGCTCCGTTCTCACTGCTTACTCCGCAAGGGATTTGGCGTGATATGTATGTATGCATGTGTAACGATATCTATATATTAATAATATTTCTTTGAAATCCAAAGTGTTACCAAATATATCAAAAGCGTAAACTCAACGTGTGTAATTAAATGTTGAATTAGTCAACTAACATGTATCATGAGAAATATGTCGTTATAAATAATTTATATAGAAAGTTATATAAAAAAAAACTCATATTTGCAATTGCAATACTTGAATAAAAACTATAAATAAATTATGCTAGTTAGCTCGGCGTACTCTACGTATTTTAAATCTGTAACATCTTCGAAAATGTTCATATTAAATTATGCATTTAATATGTTGTAAAATGCCATATTGGTTCATATTAAATTCACAATGAATTTAAGGTACTTAATTAGATTTAGGATGCTATGACGTTTAAAATCGCTTAGTAAATAATACATTTTATTACTCGTAAAAAGTAAAGAAATAAAAATGGTCATTGTGGGTAATGATCATAGTCATACAACCACTAGTACCACTAGTAGTAGGCTTTAGGGTATATATTATTATGCTATGACCGAAAGGAGCGGAGCAGTAATCTTTTTAGACGTCAATTATTATAGCTCTCCAAAGATCGCGCGTAACATTGCAATTGTTGGATAGGTGAAAATAATCTATTCTATGTAATTATTTTATTACTTATTAAGTCATTAAAAAAAGGTTTTAACTATAAAACGCAATAAGGTCATTATAGACCATTGACATACTTATTTCGTACAAAATAAATAAAAAATAAATAAAAACTCTGAAAGTGATTCAAGTATAAGTTACAGCCGAGAATTGTTTTCTCGGTTACGCAGCATAAATGTTTCATTTTTTTAATACACAAAAAGTGTTCGAAGCGCGTTTTTGCCACAGCGGGCAGTTCGTGTACCGGCCGTTACAACGCCAGCGACTGGTTATTTAAGTAATGCCTTACAATCTCGTAATAATTAATCAGACCATTTTTCTTAATTTATCTATGAAAACCTGAATAATATGCCCTTACAATAAAATAGGACGATGAAAAATTGACTATGCAGATATATAATGCTGTAACTGAAGGCTGAAGGAGCCGAGAGCGGCCACGACATACATTTCCAGGATCGAATTGAAAGTGTCCTTTTGGAAAATGATGTCAGAAACCTTCAAAACATACGAGCAGGTATGACAAGAGTTATGAGAGGCGACAAACTCATATTTGTAAGGATAGTGCCTTTTGACACTCTCTTGTCTCTGCCTTCCCGAGGTCACGACATCAACGTAGATCATGTACTTTTTTAAACATCAATAGCTTATAAGAAAAAGAAATTGAAAATATTGTTGCTCTATGCATATGCGATGTCTATTTCAGAATCTCTAGACATAAAAATCTCTAGACTAAGACATAACAATTTCCTTCCTCTCAGTACGTATTGGAAAACATTACAAACGCATTCTATGTTAACAATATGCACACAATTATCTCATTTGCTTTTCATTTACATATCTAATAGTAACATAACTGCACAAAAGTTTATGAGCCTGTACCTACCATCCTTTAATCTATACATACTACCATCACGGGAAAATTATGAACGAGGCAATGAGAATTGCTGATGATGTTGGAAACGTAAACAAAAATTTAATAACAATTTCCAATTTTATCCAAATTTAACCAATTTTTAACTGGCCTTGGCCTATAGAGGACACTCATTTTGGACACGTTAACGAGCATATAATATTCAAAGACAATTTGGCTGTATGCAAGTAGTTACTTAAAAACGGAATTTTTATTAAAAAAAAAAAAGGTTTTGTAAGTAGGCGTTTGGTCACCGCGGCGTGAAAGGCAATAGGTCGCACATATATCACATAAATGCGAATGTCATTGACACCTCGGCGTGTCTTAGATAACCAAACAGTTCAGTGTTGACCACCTTTATAATATTATATAGTATCTAATTATTAAGTAATTTCTGGTTTCTTACAAAAGCGTGCAAAGCGGCACTCTTAGAAAATACAACACGAAAATCGTAGATAAGTATCAAAATGGGTATTCAGAAAGACCTCTGACATGACCCTCAAATGGTTTGAGTTATGTATATATGTGTTACGTTCTTAAAGTAAAGCGATTAAAGTGAGTGGATCTCACACTGAAAGTAAGTCATTAGAGGAGTATCGTAAGAAGTAGGTTACCTGTTACTACGAGATTTGATTTAATTCCTAACAACTCACACGACACTTTTATGAGACCCGTTGACGGCAGCGATATTTCTAAGCCAATACGATTTAGGGACCTTCAAGAAACTTCTGGAATCGCAGATGTCTATGGAAAGCGCTAGGCGCATCGCATCATCATGACAATTATATGCCGACATATACTGACCAACACAATACTTCTCTAATCAAATACGAAAAAACGCTACATCTTTTTATATCAAAGATGTGAATGTAAGTACTTAAATTAAACCTCTTCACTTCTATAGAAAGGTCACGACACTCAAATATAGATAAAGGCAAATAAGTACCTACTCTGTCTGCACGTATATTAACGTTCAGCTCTTCTCTATGACCTCAAGCTTTTAAAGTGTGTTATCGTTTCTTCTGACCCTTCTATACCTAATTGTTTTCTATTAAAATACATATTGTATATATCTGAACAATATACCAAACAAAACAATATATAATCCAACACACAATACAAAAGAAAATATTTATTAATGGGGTTTCTTTAGAGCCAGATAGCGATCTGTGAATATGTTGGAACGTTGTTCATTATTAATTATTAAAAGTTATTTAAGCAGTTTGATAAGCAATACGGTGTATATCAGCGAACAATTTTCTTATGTTGATTAAGATCAAAGCAACCTTCCTTGGTGCAGCTTAGAGAATATAATTAAGTTAACAACAAACGTATTGTTATCGAATGTATCTCGTGCGAGCCGAGGTCGTATTGTCGGGTGCTGTAATGTAGCATACCATAAAACAATGGACATTGAGAGAATTATCAGTAATATATTACACTTCGTCTATATGAATCGATACCGGTCTGCTAACGATTCTCGTTCATTGCCATATTATAAAACATATTGTTTCAAGTTTATTTATTGAGATATTTGAGAGATAATTGTTATAGTCTCGGTTGCCCAGTGGTTGAGCACACGGCTTCTGATCCAGAGGTCCGGGTTCGATTCCTGACACTGGCTTTTCACCAATGACTTTTCGAAATTGTTTTCGGAAGTTATGTGTGATGAATATCGATGAATGAAAACTTTGTGCCCGGTATGGCAATAGGTTCGCCACCTATTCCATTTCATTCATTTCCAACATAACGGCGAGACGAGGCTTAACAGCCGCTGCCTACACCTTCGGGTAACAAAAGGCGTGAAGTTATGTTGTTATAATTGTAACAGTCTAGCTGAATTTTTATCATTTGTGCACTAGGAGACTATCTGCTCCGCTGTACTTTTTTTTCTTTTTATTTACTTCGAATTTTGTCAGTGATTTGATCGATTCGAAGTAAAAAACTAGTAGATTGGAACTAGATGAACACATTTACTCCATTGAAGTGTTACATGAGCTTTGCATTTCTTAGAGGACGCAATGTTATTTTTGGAATATGTGGGGGCGGTCATTAGCAGCTTAACTTGTGGGGTGGTGCTTATGTTTGTGAGGTCGCCACCCTTGTCATCCGGCTGCCATCTTGTAAAAAGGGTTTTAAAAAACACTTATTTCGCTATATCTCAGAAACTAATAATAAATATTTTTACTTACAATTTCAAAAGTCATTGGTGTGAGCCAGTGTCAGGATTCGAACCACGACCTCTAGATTCAGAAACCGTGTGCTCGACCACTAGACCACCGAGACTATAAAATATTATTGTTTTCAGAAAGTTATGTGTGATAAATATCGATGACTGAAGGCTTTGTGCCCGGTATGGCAATAGATTCGCCACCTATTCCATTTGGGACGTAAACATAACGGCGAAACGAGGCTTAATAGCCGCTGCCTACACCTTCGGGTAACAATGGTGTGAAGTTATGTTATGTTATAAAAAAATTGTTGCTACATAATTTGTAGCAAATTATCGTGCGTACAAATATGATTAAATAACTTTTCCACTTAATTGAAAATGGTCATGTTATCCCAATCTTGCAGCGAACTGCGTGCCTCTACCTATAATAATGGTCACATAGTAAAGCACACTAAGGCCCGTAAGATCAATCATAGTTAAAACTGTCGATTTTCTAAACTATAGTCAATTTTAATCTAGAGTTTAAACCTGCCTCGTAAAATCAACAGCGAAATGGACATAGATTACGTAAACTAAGTTTAGTTTTCGACAGATGGCAACATTTGGTTATTTAATGTCCATATTTCGCTCATCATTCACTCTTTTGTACATTGTCTGTGGCATATTTCGTGAAAAAAACTCTTTTTCTCTTTCTTTTATGAAGTTTTATAGTGTGACCATAGATTTAAGAAAAATAGATCGGCAATAGTCACCCAAACAACGTGACCAAAAATGGGTTGTTAATGTGTGAGTGACTTACGGGGCTCGTGGCGCATTGGTAAAACAACCGGCTGCAGCACTGAGGTCGGGGGTTCGATTTTCACCCGAGCACAAATATTTATGACAAACATTAATATTTGTGCAGCGTCTGGGTGTTTTTCTGTGTATTATAAGTATGTATTTACAAAAGAAAAGTATATATATATAGATATATAAGTATATAAGTATATATATATGTATTAATATCCGTTATCTAGTATCCATAGCACAAGCATTTAGTTGCTTAGTTTGGAACTGGAGGGCCCTGTGTGATTTGTGTCCAAGATATTATTATTATTATTATTATCAATGTGTTCGTAAAAAGCGCTTCAAAACGTTAACTTTTACAAAGTTAATGTTCATGTGTGGAAATGTAAATAAAATATACGCGGTTCCCAAAATTTAATATAAGCGGTTGCGCTGTCAGTGATTCGATGCTATTAGTAAATTTTTCCTGACATGTGCCATCTATTGTAGTCTATGCTAAATCTATGTATGAACCCACAATCGTTGTGTCAGATGTCAGCTGATAAACGACCGCCATTTTTAAACTAGGCAGGACCACGGTTTAAACGGCAAAA
The DNA here is from genome assembly GCA_905147225.2 of Euproctis similis. Lineage (NCBI taxonomy): Eukaryota > Metazoa > Arthropoda > Insecta > Lepidoptera > Erebidae > Euproctis > Euproctis similis. The sequence goes on from LR990107.1 coordinate 11,765,861, forward strand.
TCTCCTGGTGTAAGCTAAACTATAGTTTAAACTGTTATTGAAGGTTTATCTAGCATTGATCTTACAAAATAAACGACAGATGAGGTTTAAACTAGGTAAAATAGTTTAAACTGTGATTGATCTTACGGGCCTAAGTGTTCATAAAAAATAAATAATATAGTAATTGTGAATAGTTGAATAGGTATTAGAACTCTGTGTGAATGTTGTCCGCACAAATAGGTACAACTTATAAAGGACACCGTTGGTACAGTTCAATTTATTTAATAGACGCTAATACACTGACTAGTTCGGTGACTTGTTAGCGCTAAACACTCCGACAGCAGCCAATATTGCTGCTTTGAAATTGTTGACAATACAGGTGAACCTTTTTTTTTACGCGAGGAAATGCTTTATGCACACCCCCCGCCTGGGAACGGCAGGAGGTAGTGTGGGACTCCCAAAACAGTGAACTGCAATCTGTAATCCGATCCTAGAGTTACCCACTAAAACCTCGCGGCGGCCTTCCTCCGGCGTTGGGGTGGCCCAGGACAGTGCGTCAGCCCTCTGGTCTACCCTGCCGTCGCCCCCCCTCTGTCACGAGAGGGTGCTCATACTCAGGGAGCCTCGGCGAGGCTCCCCCGGGCGGGGCGGCTCTGGCCGCGCGCTGTAGAGAGAGGCGCGGCCGGCGGCGCCCCCGACGACCCTCCACAGCCGCACCGGGGGGGTCATCCTTCCCGGGCCGCAACCCGGGCGCACCCGTGGGGTGTGCGCTCTCGCGGCCCGTCGAGCGGGAGCGGCTCTCTCCCAACCCCGCTCGGCGGCCTCCTCCTGGAGCATCACAGCTTCGCAGAAGGAGACCACAGCCCTCCACTCCTCCTCGCCCGCCAGCATTGCCGCGACCAACGCCGGCGGAGACAAGTCTCGCCCGATCCCGTCGATCAGGACTCGGCGCTCGGCCCAAGCCGGGCAGACCTCCAGCGTGTGCTGGGCCGAGTCCAGGTCGGATGCGCAATGGTGGCATCTCGCCGTCTGTTCACGTTTTATTCGACCGGGCACGGGTGCTTCGGTGAGTATCTGAGTCAACCTGTAGGTGACAGTCCCCATTTACGGAGCACCTAGGCCTCGAGGTGGGGCAGGACGGCACCGACGGCGCACTGACGCGCACCGCCCTGGAGGACCAGCGCGTCAGACCCGGTGGAAGGCCTCCCTCCTCCGCACTTCCGGGTCCCCCCCTCCCCGGCCGAGATCGTACGTGGCTGCATACATCTCGGCCAGGATGATCCGCTCCAGGCTCCTCAGCAGAGCTCTGGAGCGGGACGCCCCCCCACGAGGTCTCGCGACCAAACGGGAGCCCCGTACAGGGCCACGGACCGCACGACGCCACCGTAGAGGCGGCGAACTTCCGTCCGGGCCGGGAGCGGCGCTGCGGGAGGCTAGCCGCACAATGGCTCGCCCGAGTTCGTCCTCCGTCACCTCCAGCTCGTCGGACCACGGAGTGTGGTCCGACTGAGACGGAGGATCCGATGGACCGCCCTGGACCCTAGGGAGGAGTGTGTCCACCACTCTCCCCACGACTTCCGGGTCCAGGGAAATACAGGTGAACCTACCAATGTCATAAACGAAACATAATCTAGAAAAACGTGTACAGAACTTGGCCTCAACTTCGTCTTACGAGTACATCAAGCGAAATCGAGGTCAAACATAAACATGTGTTTTTTATGTATAGAATATATAAAAATATCATATCTTTTTCCTTTTTCAAAGAAACAAATAATTAATATCCGAAAACAGTACGGACGCACAAACGAAAACATTCCCAAGAAGGGTCGACGTCAGGCAGGCGGCCGGTCATAAAACCATAGACAAAACTTTTGACCACATAGTTTGAAAGTATGATTCCACTAAGAGTGAGTTAAGAACAAGCTGATAATAACAAGATGTATTAATATTAGTGGAGTATTAAAGCAATTAATTAAATATTATATCAATGGGAGAATGGTTTATATAATATGTTCCAACTTTTATAGCTTTAATATCTAAAAAGATAGGTTTTCTTCAATATGTACCTACCGCCATAACCCCGTTTATCATTTAATTTCTTTATAATTACAATAAATATACCATTCATATCTATAATTTTATTCTTATTCGCGTTACAGAATACCACTTATTATTTTTTATATTATTTTAAAGATTTTTTTTTTCGTTTGCGTAACATAATTATTTGTAGCAATCAAATTATAAATTTAAAAGTTGATCGCAAGATACATGTATTTTATTTAGACAATAAAGAAATACGTAATATTATTAACATTTAATTTTTACTAATGTTTCTATGAACTTGAGTAGACACATATTGCATGGTGTGTACATAAGGAAACCTTGTGACAAGTTTTTATAGCTTACGTATTTGTAAACGAATGATTGATATGTTATTGTGCAATAAAATGATTTATTTTTATGTTTCTTTTTTTTTTATTTGATCAGAACTAATCTTAGAGTCATAAACGTCAGTACAGAATTCCGCAGGGTTTCAAAATATCCTGTAACATACACCTAACATACACAACATAACTTCACGCTTATGTTACCCGAATGTGTAGGCAGCGGCTGTTAAGCCTCGTCTCGGCGTTTGTTTATGTTTACGTCCCAAATGGAATAGGTGGCGAAGCTATTGCCATACTGGGCACAAAATTTTCAGTCATCGATATTTATCACACATAACTTCCGAAAATAAATCCGAAAAGTCATTGGTGTGAGCCAGTGTTAGGATTCGAACCCGTGACCACAGGATTCAGAAACGGGATGCTCGACCACTAGACCGCCGAGACTGTTATTCCTGTACATTCGTGAATTTAGAGCTAACTAGCAATATCGTATGAATACATAATATTAATATAAAATAATTAGTCCACAATTTCGAGCCATCCGCCATATTGGAATTTGAGTGACTTCACTTGAGTAGGAATCCATGAAATGTCATCTAAACGTGTATGCAAAATTTGAACTCAATCGACTAAGGGTTTGCTTTAAAACTATATTTCCGACATACATTTAAAGAATATTATATTATAATAATATTAAATTAAATTTTAAAATAGGAAAATGAAAATGAAATTTTATCCCGCCAAAATTTAATATCGTGATAAATCATAGATAATGATTTTATATATTTTTTTTTTACTTTTACAAGTAGTAGCGATGGCACTATTATGACGGTGTACAAATTTGAATTTAGAAAAAAAAATAATATAATATTAAGCTTCGTGAGTTACTCAAGCGGGTCAGTCACACAATGTCAACTTAATTTGCTCTATAGCAGGCCTCCATTCAGTTAGACATCGGTCTTTTGAATGTAAAAGTTTAGATAATCTGATGTTTGAAGGTCGTCGGTTTTGTAATTTAATCTCGAGCTTTATAGAACTTGACTAGCATGTAGTGAGCAACACGTAGGTACACAACTAACATAATTGTGATTCACTATGATAGCGATAGTCGATGCTGGTCCAATTATAAATAATTTCAAGTTATAATTTGTATGAGTATTGATGAATAATCGTGTTGTTGTGTAAGATATAGTGAGAAGGATATCTTATCTTTTGGTGTCGTATCCATCAATGGCTATCTCGCTTTGTATACACTTCGTCAGTACGTCATTAGTGTTTACCATACTTATTTTAAGGTCTCAAGTTTCTATTGTATATAGATGTAACGATTGTTTAAACAGTGATTGTTAGTCTAACGTCTTAGTTAGATAGTAGTCTTGTCGTGATCTTAGCATGGCAATAACAAAATGTTGAAATGGCCTTTCGTCGATCGCAATTTAAGAAATTATGTTCGACATCATTTCAACAGTCGTCTTGACTCGATCCTTGTTATTTTGTAGTTATTATTACATTACGTATCAGACGTCAATGGCAATGTTTATAGTGAAAATCGAATGTATTATCTATGTAATTCTTAGTCTCAGATTTATATAATTTATTATCTGTGTATAATTTATTTATGCCTTATCATTTGTATTTTCAAAATAAGAACACAATTTTTTTTTTCGTACATTACCCGTGCGTAATCCGCCCAAACTTCATACATTCAATACGTGTACCTATTATTATTTAAAACTACGAGTATATTACAGTCATAAGAAAATCGTAGCACCAAACTACTATATTGAAATATATGAATGGCGATGGGCCTCGTGGTGTAGTCGTAAAACAACCGACTGTCCTGCGGAATGGAGGTCGATGGTTCGATCGATCCTACCCGAGTACAAATGTTTGTATGGTGTCCGTGTTTTTCTATGCATTATAAGTAGGTATGTATTGTATATGTACAAAAGAAAAGTACATATATATGATTTAAAATATATATATATGTATATATTTATTAAAAATTTTTACATTTACATGTATATACTTTTACATATATATTTTACATTTACATACATATTGATTATATATATAAAATATGATATATATAATAAATATATATAAATTTAAAATAGATATAACTTGTTACCGAACTAGAGGGCGCTGTGTGTATTGTGTTCAACATATGATTATAATGAATTTTCATAAATAATTATAAATTGTGTGTGCAGTAGTATAGGTAAATTACTAGCTGCTAACTTTGTTCCGCATCAAAAGTAATAAATGAGGAAATTTGGATATCATGAGGTTCAAGTTTTGCTATTAATCGGCTTTAACTGCTGTCCCGCTATGATAATACTATAATATCTTCTAAAATATTCGTTTAAATTGCATGTTGTAAAAGGCCAGGATCATCTATATTACATGCACAATCTATTTAAGACACTTAATTGGATGAAAATTAATGCTGTAATGTTTAAAATCACTTCGTAAATAAGTCATTATTTCTCTTAAAAAGTAAAAAAATAAAAATGGTCACGCTCGCGGACTTTTTCGTAGACCTTCTGAAGGTGTTTAACAATGTAAAACATTATTTTGATCTATCACTTAGGGTTCAGCCAGCGTTTGCAAATAAAGTGCTCTATCTCGAAAATTATGATTTTTTATTTACAACATCATATATGAATTATAGATCAAAACCACCCCGTTGATACCCTCTAACTATAAAAAAACCGTATCAAAATCCGTTGCGTAGTTTTAAAGATATAAGCATATAAGGGGACAGACAGCGGAAAGCGACTTTGATTTATACTATGTAATGATGATGATAAGTATACCAATAATAATTATTATGAGAAAATAAGCTACAGTTTAATTGCACTTTAGAACAAGTAGTATCTTAGTTTGTTACGGATAGGTATCAATTACAAATAATATAATAATACTTATGTAAGTCTGTTCTTAAATATATAAAATTAATAACATCCGACATGTAGTTATTTATTACTGAACTGCTGTTAGTTTAACTTTACTAACAGCAGTTCACTAATAAATAACTACATTTAAATAAATACATTTTGGATTTTATTATTTTTTCATTTTACATTATACACATATTATAGATACAAACCCCCCCGATTACACCTTCTATCTATTATAAAAACATATCAAAATCCATAACATTGACAATAATAATATTTTTCGCGAATATGTATGGCAAATATGATAAACTATGGTATCAAAAAAAACACATTTACCCCATAAAACACATTCACAACTCAGACCGACAACACACAACCCAGACCGACAATTAGACCGATACAAAAAAATAAACTCACTTCCACCTTCACAAATATAATAATAATGATATGTAAATAAATATAATGTTTATTAAAATTAATATACTTACTAACCATGTCGCGATGTTTATGATTGATGTAACACTTTTACTTACGTAATTCTCTTGGATTCCGCATCATAATTGACCGGTTTTCCTATAGGAATATATGGTGTCCATGGGGGTAATTTATGTGCAGACTTAGCAATTATTAATAACATAACATACATAACATAACTTCACGCCTTTTGTTAGCCGAACGTGTATGCAGCGGCTGTTAAGCCTCGTCTCGCCGTTATGTTTACGTCCCAAATTGATAAGGTGGCGAACCTATTGCCATACCGAACTGCCTACTCTTCCGTGTAAAATAGGTGTGATTAAAAAGAATAGAACATACTAATTCTACCATAGATTTAGCATAGACTATAATATACTTCTTTTATCTATGAATTCTACGGGGAGAGTTTTTTTTTTACTATTCCGTTTGATACAGGCTAAAGCTTACAAGCCATAATGCCTTTTTGTTTGTGTTATTGGCAAAATAGAATATTATATATGATGTAAAGTTCCACGACATAACCGAGGTTTGACCGAGTATTGACCTTGATTTTTCGTTTCTTATAACTTTCACTGGAAACGACGTGATATTCAACAAGATAATAATAATATCGTTAAGGTTTCAAAACTTGGATCTTTAAAAGGGAACTATTAGAAGCAAAAGGGAAAAACATAAATCTAGGATAGGATAGTCCAGAGTTCATTACCATAAATTTGTAAATGTATCAAATTAAAATACTTAAATAAAATAATTATTATAAACTCTCAGAGAACTAGGCTTTTATACGTTTAGTCTGTCTATTCAATTTATATATATACTTAGGTATCAGTTCAATCAATATATATATTGGAGGAGTAGTGGTGTAGATATTTCAAGAGTATTATTACACAACATAGTTGAGTATCGATACGAAAGTGTAACTTATAAGTGTATATTTTATGCCTGTGGCATTATTTTAAACTATGTATTTGCGATGAGATTTGTATATACCACGACCTCTCAGAATATCGAGGAATTCCCTTTTATCTCCCACATGAAAGGCCAGGCACGCAACTGTAGGATTGTGTTGCAGGTATCCGGCAACACATACAGTGTCAGCAGTAGTCGCTCACCATAAGATGACTCGTTTGCCAGTTTGCCCCTTATCCCAAAAAAAAAAACAAAAGCTGCTTATCAAGCTATTGTTTTTTTTTTATTATATCAAATAAATTATTATACATATATACATAACTTCACGCCAAATCCCTTGCAGGGTAGGCAGAGAGAACGGAACACCATAAGGCACGATTCTTACACACCTCTTATCTCAACTCCTTTAATGCACGCACGTCCATATTTGAGGCTCCTAACATCACCTTCCTCCAGAACACGTTCTATTTGGTCATCGAATAAATATATAAATTATTATTGGATAGATTAATTCAAAAATTATCCTCTGCCGACGGTCAACACACTCTTTCAATAACGTAATATAAATATCAATACTATTGTTTACAAATAACACTGGCCTAATACCAGTTATGTTTAATTTTATAAATTCTAAAAAAGAAACAAATAATAGAACCGGTGTCAGGTCATAGTCACTAAATAAATTATAACATAAATAAAGAATACATGTATAATTGTATAATTTTCGGCGCAAAATAGAAGTCAAGTTGGTCTATGTCTTAATTTATAACCACCCACGCACACATATTTTTACAGATTTTTGCGTTTTATTTGGTATAGATAGTAACTAATATATAAAATTCTCCAAAACGTTAGTACCTTACCCCTCCGCAACGGCTGGACCGATTTTTATACATACATATTATATTCACTAAGTCTGAGCTGGTTGCTGTCTATTTTTCATACACCTAAATGATATGAGTTGTTGACCCAAAATTTTCACCTCTCTATGATCAACACCTATTTTTTATTTAATTTTGTTGATCAAAAGCTTTTTTTTTTGCAAGACAGCGTTTTCCGTGGGAATCAGCTACCAAGTTTATATATTATGAGTATTCCATTTGAGTAAAAATTTAAGCAAAACATATTGCCCGTAAGTTTGATAAGTAAGTAAGTTCAACAGTGGTAGAGCCAAGCAGTTCGCTGCATGAATGGGCCGGCTCGACCGGTGAAATACCACGGCCTCTCAGAAGACCGACGTAAAGTGGCTCATGCCGCGTTTCGTTCGGTGAGAGAGGTACCCGGAGGCCCAACCCCCTTCCCCATCCTTTCCTATCTCCTATCCTTTAAAGGTCGGCAACGCAACAGTAACACTGTATATGTTGCTGGTGTCTATGGGCGGCGCGGTTGCTTACCATCAGGTGACACGCCTGCTCGTTTGCCCTCCTATCCCATAAAAAAAAATTGATGGCAGTTTGATGACCTCTAGTCTAGTCGAGCACAGAGTAATGCGAGTGTCTTGATCGGAGAAATTATGATTCTAACACAGATGTAGTAAGATATGTGAGTGAAACTATTTTTAAAATCTAAATCAGAATATTAATTTTTGTAAGTTAATTGTAAACTTTATTTTCCGTATAACGTAATAATATGTATATATTGTTTCTTGTAATGCTCTTGTATAAAAAAATCTTGTCAATTTTATATCAGTTCATCATTGGGAACACTTACGTAATTAAAGTAGCACACATTTCGTGTGCTGTGTATATGTGTGAGTAAGTGACCAATAGATAAAACAGAAAAAAAAAACACTTAGACACTTAAAGAAATAAAACAATAGAGTTATTTAAAATTAAGTAACGCTCATTTCGAATGCATTGCAACACATTAATGATATAACAGTGATATGTATATAAGAAAAATGCCAGCGTTTTTGCATTCTTTAAAATGTTTAATCTATGTAATTATTGTTTTAATGAAGTATAATGTATAGTTTGTTTGAGCTAGTTAATATCAGGAACTGGTACCTAATGCAATTCTAAAATTTATATTTGCACTGAATATCCTGTAGGTTCTGATGAAGGTTACATGTCATGCTATTATCCGAGGGAGCGGAGCAGTAATGTATTCAATTATGTGCAAACTTTTTATACCTCGAGAATATTTCATCTATACTCATTTGACGTAAAAAAAAATCTGGTTGCCTGTAAAGTCGGTTTTACGGGCGAAGATTTTACGTGACAACGTCTTTTTCTCGGTAGAATATTTATTGATATGAATATAATTAAGTTGAAGGCATTTGCTCGTCCGTTTCCATTGTTTTGAGAGTGGTGATTCCTGTTGAACATTTGAAATTGAATGGATGAATTTTTAATTTTAAAGAATCAATTTGAAAATCAAAACACTTATTCAGATCGAAGGTTCAAATTTTTGCTAAATAAATTTGAAATTAATTAAAATTTGTAATTGTAAATGATGAAGTTGAAAATTAAAACATTTACTTAAATTAGATGTTAAAATTCTTGCTCAACACAGTTTAAATCAAGTTTTCTTATATCTGCCACTTTTTCTTAATATTTGTAATTTTAAAGAATCAATTCGAAAATCAAAACATTTATTCAGATCGAAGGTTCAAATTTTTGCTAAATAAATTTGAAATTAATGAAAATTTGTAAAATAATAATTAATTAATTAATTAATTTTAAACTAATAATTTACTTAACACTATCAACATTTATCAATAGTATGACATAACCTATAAACTCAGTTTCTCAACTTTTGTGTCAATCTAACAATTAATCAATCAATCATAGTTTACGATAATGAAATATCAGTGTACAATTATTTACCTTTATTGTTGTAGTTGTTGTAAATGACGAATCTAAGCACTCCACATTTTCACTACAGACACAGCTGACGATACTTTAACCACACGTGTGAACTTGTATTATGACGCTTTCTTGTTTTTCCAACGCCAAGAACGTTCGAGAAAGACAAAGACAGAGACACAAGCATGCGCCGATTCAATGCGCCTAATTCTCTAGTGCTGCGCGCGCGGCAGACCGATCATAGTTGAGTGGGAGAGAGACGCAAGGCATTCGGCGGGCCTCTCTCTCGTTCGGTGACTCATCGTAACGTTACCGAGCGTTACACTTTTTCATAAGTGACTCCCAGCCGCAACCTAATTTAAGACGTTGTCACGTCAAAATATTAAATGTAAAATAGTTTAATAGATTTTTGACAAAAGCTTCATAGCTTTGGTCATACCAATAGGAGTGGACCTTTACGTTGGTAAAAATATACAATTTCAAGGTACGAAAAGGCGGAAACAGAGGAAATATTATATATATATATATATGTATAGTAGACATGTTTTTTATACCATAATATATTTTTTTACTAACACTATCTGTCTTATCCACAGAAATAGATCAAGATAGAACGGCGAATAGGCGTGGCAAGCGTGCCAAAACCATGCACTATATTGCATGCTTTTCGAAACTCGCTCTCACTCATTACGCAACGAGCGTTCCTGCCATGCGTTCAGGACGTAAAAAAATAGATAAAACGTCACTTATATGCCTTATTGTGCTGTGGCAAATTGTAAAAACAAAAGTAGTGAAGCAAATATGAAGAAAGGAAATATTTCGTATGATCAGTAAGTATAGAAAATCAGTAGAAAGTATTTTTTTGAGATTATAAATTATTGTTTTACTTTTGCTATGTTCAATAATTACGATCACAAGTTGTATATTTTTTCGTTATGTTATATATCCATTGCTGTCCGCATTCAACGCTCGTATACAAAAACATTGCGCGCATAAATTATACGCGTAATGTACGATGTTGATCTTGATCTATTTCTGTGGTCTTATCCTGTTAAAGCTAATATGATATGTGAAACGTCTAGTTCCATTTTCACGGTACTTCAGCTAATAATGAGCGAAATAAACTAATGGAGATGGAGGATTGGGAAACTTTTTCTAGATATTTGAAAAAAATTACGCCCAAGACAAAGGAACAGATTATTTTACAACGCTTCGTATAAGTCTCACCCACGAGCTTATTATTCGGTTATGATTTCTTTACGAATTCAGGAAGTGGCACCAACAAAACCGTAATATAAAATATCCTTCTGTGTATTAAGTGGAGTTTTTCAATAGTCATTCCGAAATTATTTAATTTGTCGCACTTTTTTTCTACCAATTGCAAAGTATAAAGATACGAAAAACAGATAAGGGGGTACACAATGCCTGCATCTTTCGAAATGATTATTTGTGAAGAAAATATTCACATATGTACATAATTAAATTAAAAATGCTGAGAAACAACGTTAGCGTTTTTGAAATAGGCTGCAAACTTTATTCGCGCAATCATAAGCAAAAATTTAATTATGAAATTTATTAATTAATGACAATTTTACTAATAAATAAATAAATTGTATACGGAACCGTATTTTCGTACGACAGTCGAATCCGTAAATCAAGCTAAGATTGATAAAAAAAAACGTTTAAAACGTATAATAAACCTCCACAGATTTAATTCCAGGAAGAAGCTAATCTGAAATAGATACTATCTAAGAATATATAAATACGTTCGCAGTTTGGTTTCGTTCGTCGACTAAGATACCTAAAAATAAAAACCGAACTTATTAAAAATATTCGATTGCAAGAAAAAAAAATTAATATGAATGTGTGTACTCCTAGAAAAGTCAACAGAAATTAATTTATTTTATATAACATCACATAAGTTTTTCAGATTTGAATCCCATATGAGCTGCTTTTGGGAAACATCAAATTATTAAACTCTTTAATTACAGGAAGATCTATATTCACGATTTACCACAATTTCAATAAAACATACAATTCACCTTAATCTGTAACAGTAATAATACTTTAAAATGTCGACAAAATGTATATAACCTTCATATAAATTGGTTTATCTTATATTAACTAATACAAAAGTCCAAGTCAATTTGCATTTAATATCATCTATCCTTTTAACTCTGCGGTGTGGTGTGCGTGAGTGTAGGTATTATTGTCTCACACACAATAACAGGTTGATTAAGAACAAGGCCCATAAATGTCAAAAAAAACAAACGCCACTAAACGCCAGTAAACGCAATTTTCTTTTTGGTATTCTATCATTTAGTTTTTTGAAGTGAAACTTCTAATGTCTCGTGCAAGCGCGTTTAACGCTTTTAACGCCCCCTTGCGGCCCTCGCGGGGTATTATATATTAGTATACAATAATACTCTAAAACAGCGAAGTATATATGAAGCTAACTTTTCGATTTGTTAATCTTGATTATTATTAGTACACAGACATCTAGTGGCAAGTGGAGGTACTATAATTGATTTGGAATATCAATCATATATAGACCCTACGGTAGTGAAACCATAGCGCGATTTAAGTTGGCGTATTGCGACCTCTATTACCGAAAAGGTAAAAACATTCCTCGGGGATAGTGCAAATCCGCGGACTAGCATTGGATAATTCCGTGTATGTGAAAATTGAAGCCAATGAAAGTTTTCGCGAGCAAATCTCGAAAAATTTTGATAGGCTGCCACCGCCTTGACACGAGTTCATTTCGACCAATATGAAGCCAATCAAAATGAGCTTGATCATAGAACTAATAAGTGGTGACCATTTTGAAAAAACATCGATGTTTTTATAGAATTGATGCATTGTAACTGTACATCGATGTCATTCGATTTATCGGTTAAAAACAAGATTTTTCTCATTTAAGGCATTTATTTTTTTAATAAAATAATAAAAGCCATATATGAGAAAAATCTATATTATAACTTGTCCATCGTGACAGATAGTCCAGTCGATTGTAGCAACAAAAACAATTAGGTATAGTCACAGACAAAATAACTTTATTTTTATAGGTCTTCACAGACACTTAAAAATAGTCAACAAGTACAGTTATCATGTTATTTAAAATTTAATACAAACACGAGCGCTTGTGGAAAGTGCCTACGTGGAACAAAAAAGAACACAGACGCAATCGCCACGAGCGGCCCGATTCCGAGTGTGGGAGCTATCATGAAAATATATTATTATAAAATAAATAATATACTCAAGCAAAAACATCAATTAGTACGACTTACGTAGTCGTAATAATTGATGATTTTGATGAAATATGCTGTTTCATTTGATACTTCAAAAAGTTTCTAGAAGTGATTGATTCGATGTTTTATAAAGAAATATCGATACATCGAGTATTTATACGGCTTTTCAAAACATCGGATGGATTCGATGTATTGCATTGTAAACATTGATGTTTTCGATGCATTGATGTACATCGAATATCCTTAGAACTAATAGAGATAATATGTTATAAGCTTTTTCTGTAAAACTGGACGATTGCAGATCTATACGCGTTCTTTACGTATGGTAGATTCGCGAATTTGCACTATCCCCGACGAAATAATAGTAAACATTCGCGACAATCGTAACACTGAGTACACTGACAGTAGGTATTGAGTAGGTACTCCAATCTATTTGTTTTTATGTGCTTTTATTAAAAATGTTCACAGTTCAACATAATATGTTGAATTGTTGGAATATATTAAACTCCAACTGTAAAGTGTAAAACCGATGACCGAACGTAAAAACGACGATAATGTGACGATAAATTAATTTTACTCCCTAAAAGACAACAAAGCTTGTGCTTATACTAGAATTAGTAGTGATTTGAACAAATATATTACTTGTTACTGGATATACTTACGAATATTTTGGTAATTATAAACTTATAAATTCTATTTTCTTTTTTAATCATATTTAAAATCTTGCAAAGCATACCTACAACCTACAACCATACAACGTTAGCTATTTACAGTTTTATCTAAAGGTATACAAGTATATATATATATTTTGTTTAGTAGGAATATAACATAAAAATATGTTATTTATCAAGTAACTTAATGTAGGTATAATGTTCATTTATCATTTTCAAGACTAATCATTTTCCAGTATACTAATTAATTTCAATGATAATTTAATGACAAACTGACTGCAATCATGATATGATAAACATTTATATTTCATGGTTAAATAATCTTCTAAAAAGAAACATTTATAAGTTCAGATTATGGTTATAAATAATAGTCTGTTTCTGGTCCTCCGTGAAATAATCTCTATATTATGAAATACAAAGATAATTGAGTCTTGGTTGTACAAGTCTAATAAATATATGTAGTTAATTAATAATTAGTTTGGCAATTCCAAGTTACAAGATCATAGAAATGAACGCTGAACCAGAGATATTTGGAATAAATTAAGTTCAGAATATCTGTTATCCGGTCTGTTTCTGGTCCTCGGTGAAATAATCTATGTTATGAAATACAAAAATATCAAATATTATTATATATTACTTTATTATCTTTATATTTGGAATATATATCTATATAGACACCATTATGATAATGTTGACTATTCTATGTCTGTTAATCACAATCTATTTGAAGTGCCATGCCGTTTAAAATTTACATTTCAACACATTATACATTTTCAAAGTGCAAAGTGATTATTAGTTTTACTTGTGATGTAACAATACCATCAGTTTACACCAACTCAAAGTCAAAATTTCAAGTGCCTCAGATCAGTCTGTTGTATTCTTAAACACAAAGTTAAGTTAAAATACTAGTTAGGAACTTAGTTATCGCTTAAACTTAGCTATCATTCCCATTTTTAATAGTACCTATAATATTTTAATATTAATAGTCTCAGTGGTCCAGTAGTGAGCTCCAGTGATTTCTCTGAATTACTTGATATTAGGTAGGTAGGTACCCCATGGTAAAAAATTGAGATTTGGATAATTCTCCACTCGAAAATGATAGTAATATTTCGATTGTTTCTTTTTTATGGGATAGGAGAGCAAACGAGTAAGTGGGTCACCTGATGGTAAGCAACTTGACACCGCCCGTGAACACCGTGGTGCGTTGCCCTCCTTTAAGAGAGTCTGGATACCTCTCTCACCGAACGAAAAGCGGCACAACCAATTTTACGTCGATATTCTGAGGTCGTGGTATTTCTTTGGTGTGAATTGAATCGTGGTGTTAAATAAATAAATTTCATCGGTCGAGCCGGTCCATTCATGCAGCGAACCGCATAGATCGATGTTTTTTTTTCTTTTGCAATGTAGTATATAGGCTGCTTTGTGCTTGTTTGTATTGCTTGCTGTGTGGCGCCAGCTTAGAATTCCGCCACCCCATCTCTTCCCGTGGGTGTCGTAAAAGGCGACTAAGGGAAAAGGCTGGAAAAATGGGCAGCAGCATTCTCTCTCAACACAATGCAGCCTACTGCGATCGCCAACCCGCCTGCCAAGCGTGGCGATTATGGCAAAACCCCCCATGAGTGAACGGACTGACAGTTGTGGCGCTCTATGGGGGAGGCCTGTCCAGCAGTGGACCTCAAAAAAAAAGGCTAATGGTGATGATATAGGTATATATTATGAATGTAATAAATATGTATTACGTAGTTCTTGATCTTAGGACTCAATTTTGACGTGTTTAAACCCGCTAGGGATGATATTAATAACAGTCGTGGAGCCAACCAGTCCGCTGCATGAATGGGCTGGCTCGCCCGGGAAACACCACTAGCTCTCATTCACAGATAATTTTATAGCTTTTTTGGGTCTCAAATAAAAGGGCTTTTCGATAGTATCTTGAAAAATGTGACGTCATTCTAAATCCAATATTGCGGAATAAGTATTTTAATGCATTTTTACAATATGGGTATCAAATTGGCTTGAGCTTTGGTGAGTACCTAAATCAAAGAATAATGCGACGTTGAATATGGCAGGTCCTCTTACATAGAGGAGTAATTACCAAATTGGACCCAGACCCGTATTAAGATTTATACTCGAGTGGGGATCGAACCCGTCAATCTCCGTTCCACAGTCGGTAGTTTTACCAATGCACCTCGAGGCCCGTCGTAATGTAAGTAAGATGTGCTCTTTTTAAATTAAGCGTGTTATAAACGTATGTTTGTAACAAGTTTCACTTCTATAGCGCGGAGGGACTCCACGCGAATTTTTTTTTTTTAGATAGCTATGGTCCGGCACCCCGTGAGCATTACTTCTCAACCATACTATCCCACCAAATGTCAGTTTTTGTAATCAATAGAACATCTCTGATAAACTTTTCCATAGAAGTCCTGTTGTCTCTACAGAGAGATTGGCACAGGCCAAATTCACGGGATTACTTCTTCTGCTTGTTGCGGAGTCCTTTCTAATTCCGGTAGCGTATCCATATTTCTGTCCAACTGTTTAGTATTCAAATACGGTATTACATTTCCATATTACATATTATATAAATAATTTCTATTACAGTGTTACCTTTCATAAAAGCCGCACATAAAGTCTGACAGCTATAATCAAATTTCGCAGCGCTATAATAATATGAAGTCTATTAGTACTTGCAACTATCAGACCAATTAATACGGTGGGTTCCCGAGATCAATTTATAATACACATGAAATTCTTAACGTTTATTTGCGTAGAAAGTAGATATCCACAAAGATATCTTTGTCAACGTCCTTGATACAATTTTTAAATAAATGGACAGTTGACGTTTCACGCCCAGACATCTCTTCCTGTAATTCGACATTGACATTTGAGCGGAACAGTTGGTAGGTACATAAACTACACTGTGGTCACACAACCACAGACTCACACTACAACACCAATAACGCAAATATGCAGCGAAAGGCCGCCTGCACCAAATACAAATAATAATATAATTTTTTTTCGCGATCATAAATAGATATATAAATATATTCAAGCCACATACTTATTGACTATAAATGATGACTTGGTATTTATGCCTTATCAAAGTGCAGTTGCGACATCTGATTGCATTACTTAGCTGTCAACTGTGTCTACTATTAGTACTATTACATACATTGTAAAATGAATAGATATTGAGGCACAACACTAAATGTATTGATATCTATTTATTTACATTAGTATTAAACATAGTAATTAGCGAACGTTAGTATAGTATGTATATAACAAATTAACAATACCGGCTTAAAACCTTGATCTCGTTTAGAACGCGAGCTGTGCCTGCGTAGTCTATTGCCTCTATGCTACTTTATAGGTACACCTGTGATACCTATGAAGTTTTACATTCGAGAATGGAACACGCTTTTAATGAAAAAAAAAATGTCCAGACTAATTTCGTAATAGTTTTATTCTAAAGCATAATTACTGTCACAGTGCTTAGTATTAATGTAATAGACTTCAGTGCTAGTAGAAGACTATCATTAATATTAAGTTCTAAATGTGGCGTTTCTTGTACGAAGTAAATAAAAGCGTTCGGTTTGAATATTTTCGATCGCAACGTTTCGACATTATCACCCGAGGCGGCCGAGCATCGTGCAACAACACTACGTGGCGTACTACTCTTAGTCTTACATAAATATTTTTTTATACAAACTAGGCATTTTGTTTTTATTTATTTCTTTGTATTTAATCAAAAAAAATGCTATACTAGTGGTCCATCGATTCCGGGCATGAGTGTGATAAATATCGGTGACTGACAACTCTATGCCAGGTGTAGGCTGGAAACAGTGCTCGACCGACAGTCAGCGGTGACCATCATTCCTGACCGTCATCGCTGACCGTTAGTTGCGAAAATGCATTCAGTGCTACACTGACGGCAAATTGCGACTCGTGAGTACTGTTCACAAGAAAAATGAATCCTTTTGCTGCAAATGCTCTATTATGTGCTCGCTATTTTTTTGCGTAAATAACGAAGTAGAAGGAGAATTCTGCAAACTATGTATTTGCGAAATGGCAAGAAGAAAAGATTTTTGATTATTTCAAGATGATAATCAGAAGTTTCGATGAACTACAAGAAGATTATGATACTTTAAAATATTCGAATATGTTGTTCATACTATAAATCCCATAGTGCTGGACGAAGCCGCAATTTTGTAATGTAAATGTAATAAATTCTGTATTCATTTTTGCATTTTTGCGGGTTCGGTCGGTCGCGCCGTCAGTAAAGCACTGCACGTGCTCCTACAATCCCATAACTCTTCGGTCGACCGACGTACGCGCAACCGACGAGTAGGACCGACGCGACGGCTCGACCGACGGTACGCGCGTTCCAAATCACGTGCGTACCGTCAGCGAAGCTGTGTGCGCGTTCATAGACTTGCATAGATATAGCTACGTCTGACCGTCGGTCGAGCACTGTTTCCAGTCTAAAGCAATAGCTTCCGCCACCTTTCCCATCTGGGAGGTAACAACTCGGCGAGTCGAGGCTTAACAGCAGGAGCCTACACCATCGGGTAGAAAAGGTGTATGTTATGTTTATGTTAAATTTAAATGAAGTAAGTAATTAGTTAACAGACATAATGTAGTGATGGGACAGTTTATTGTTATCGACGGTTATTGAGTTATTATGTAGTTTACCGTATATATTTGTTTTTGTCGGTGAAGTGAATATACCATTTTGACTGATATTATAGACCAGGCTATTATATATATAACACTAGCTGACCCGGCGAACTTTGTCCCGCATCAAAAGTAATAACTGCTGTCCCGCTATGTTAAAATTGCAATATCTTTGAAAATATTCGTTTAAATTGCATGCTGTAAAGGGCCAGGATCATCTATATTACATGCACAATCTATTAAAGACACTTAATTGCATGAAAATTAATGCTGTAATGTTTAAAATCGCTTCGTATTTAAGCTATTATTTCTCGTAAAAAGTAAAAAAATAAAAATGGTCATTGTGGGTTATCCCTAAGAGATAGACATATACCCTCGCGGATATTTTTGTAGAATAATGTAGTACGTTGTTTTGATTTATCACTTAGGGTTCAGGCAGAGTTTGCGATTAAAGTTCTAAATCTTGAAAATTATTACTTTTTTTTACTACGCTATACATGAATTATAGATCAAAACCACCCCGTTGACGCCCTCTAACTAAGAAAACCGCATCAAAATCCGTTACGTAGTTTTAAAGATATGCGCATATAAGGGGACAGACAGCGGAAAGTGACTTTGTTTTATACTATGTATTGATGATTTTCTTACAATATTTTTACCGACTCCCTAAGAAAGGAGGATGCTGTCAATTCCTCTGTATATATATTTTTAATTATATGATCGATAAATATTTATTTGATAATGAGAAAATTACAGCGTCCTTCGGTCCTAGTAAAGTAGTAGTAGCCTCTTAGTTTATTTAAATACTATAAAATTTTATCAATCAAGCAGTTAACCATAGCAGTTATGGAATAAGAACAATGAACATTTAGGAGAAGCAAGATTTGCGTGTTCTCCGTCGGTAAGTTATTTAACGACTTTTTCTTTTATAAATAAAGGTTAAGAATAGTATTGTATATTTGTCAATTAAAACAATTTGATAACTTTTTGTATGTGGCAGAGAGAGAGAGAGAGAGAGAGAGAGAGAGAGAGAGAGAGAGAGAGAACACCGGCACTCCCTCTTATCGTGTGGGTTACGTAACAGGGGAACTAAAGAGAGGTCAACTGACCTCAGGGAACAGGTGTGACGAAAAACAAATGTCCAACCAAATTATGTCCGATATACATATATATGTATATCGGACTGTATTTAATAAACCTGCCCTTAAGGGAGTGGGATGAGTCGGGGAAGGGGAGAGAGCCTCCAGAGGCCTCTCTCACCAAATGAAATGGAGTATGTGCCACTTTACGTCGACAATATGAGAGGTCGTGCTATTTCACCGGTCGAGCCGGTCCATTCATGCAGCGAGCAACGTGGATCGATTCTACCATTGTGAAATAGCATTGTTAGAGAAACAATGTGGAAAGTGGCGATCATATTACTATCACGTGCTAGTTCTATACACGCATTGTATACTCACTACACACATGATTTAATAAAATATACATTTATTTTATTGCTTTAGTGGTTTTTTTTTGACGTGACGTCTTGTAATTCGATGGAGTCGGTTGCACGCGCACGACAAAAATATGACTCATGCGGCGTTACATCGATGCGGCGTTACATCGCTCTGAGGCGTTCCCTTTAGGAACGCCAGTAATTTGATTAGATTTTTCTTTGTTTTAATTGTCGTAATTAAATTAATGCAATATAAACTCTCGGAAGTTCATCATTAGCCTATTGCAGTCCACTGCTGGACATAGGAAGTTATGTGTGATAAATATCGATGATTGACAAATTGTGTCCGGTGTATTGCAATAGGGTCCGCTAACTATTCCTTATGCGTCATGAAAATTCGGCATTCGTAATTTCGCTGCATAAACTTTCGGGTAGAAAAGAACGTAAGATTAATTTAAAAACATAAAAAAGCAACCTAAATCAAATAAAACCAAATAAACCAAATAAAACCTACCTAAATCAAATAAAACAAAAATTCATTCGCTCCACTAAGTAATTGTGTAATTACAAACTCTGAGATGACTATGTCGTCGTGAAACAAAAACTGTGTAATAATATTAGTTTTTTGTAATATTTTTTTCTCAGTTGGATATAATTAAACCTCTTCATTATATTGCATTTTTTTACTGTCGCAATCGTACATATATTTATATATATCTATCTATCCATGTCCAGACAAATATTAAATAATGCTATTTACGTTATATGTATATGTGGGCAATCCCCCTGGTACTTTAAATTTCCAAATGTATGTATTTGACCGTCCAATCCGTTACCTAATCGTTTGATCAAATTCTTTTTTATTCGGTTAACGTTTGTGAGTTGAGTAAAAAGTTACGAACATATATAGCTATATCAGTGATAGCGATTCATATGTTGATAAATCCCCAGCAAGAAAGAAGAAAGCTGTTAGGTAAGAGCTAAAGTTCACCTGCTCTTGGTCAAACGATGTAAAGTCTAGTGGTAGAAGTAAAGTAAAATAATAGTTTAAAAAAACTAAAAAACACGCTTTTTATAGAAAACCGAACTAAAAAATAGAAAAATAAAAAAAAATATTTTATTTTAAAAAAAGCGTGGGGTGCTTTTTAGATAATAACGAAATGATAATCACTCTACTCATATCTGTCAATAAAATATTTATAACTATTCACACCATGCACCCCACGCTTTTTTTAAAATAAAATATTTTTTTTTATTTTTCTATTTTTTAGTTCGGTTTTCTATAAAAAGCGTGTTTTTTAGTTTTTTTAAACTATTATTTATTTTCTATTTTTTAGTTCGGTTTTCTAGTCTAGAACTTTCATAGTTCACAAATCGCACCATCTAGTGGCAATCACCGGAAACTAAAAAAGAAGTCGGTTACAAACAAACATACAAACATACAAACATACAAACATACAAACATACAAACCTACAAACATACAAACATACAAACCTACAAACAAACATACAGGTGAAGCTAATAAAAAGCTAATAAAAAGGCAACTCATATTTTTACTGCTTTGCATGTGATAATCAATTAATGGGATGTAAGAATTGACGAGACACACAAACAACAAAAAAATGGGTGCTTAGACATACGTCTAAGCACCCATTTTTTTGTTGTTTCTAGTTCACGCTTCAATAATATATCCTATCTACTGCAATTAACGAAAGGTAAATCTGAAGATTCATCATTTTACCGTTTCTTGATATACACCGTGAATTTAAGGTCGTTTTGGAAACGAAAAATTTGAATTATATATCAATAAGAGAAGCTATATATAACGTTAATTTCATAAAATAAAAATACTTTATTTTATCAACATCGAGATTCATATCTCTTATAGTGAAAAAGTGAGAAACGGTAGTAACGCTACTCAATCTCACGTAAATCAAATATTATGTATTTTACTATCGATGTCATTCACAATTTTTCACACAAAATCAAATTCACCATTAAAGACACCGACAACCGCTATGTCGGCGCCGCCAGCCAATCACGCACCTACCACCACTCTTGCGCATCCCCGCACTTCCGCACAACAGGCGTCCTTTCTTCCTTCTCTTTAGTACTGTGTGACAATCCCGTGTTGACACGCTTGTATTGTTTACGTTCCGCGCGAAAATGAGTCGTCAGTACGAATACTCAAATGTGGAGTACTTGGCAATGGTACAGCTGTATGCTATTGCCAACTACAATCTAGAAGAGGCCCGGCGTTTGTATTCCCAGCCAGAGCACTTGGATGCGCTACGGCTGCGAGGAATTGAAAGTCCTCAAGTTCCCTCTACGCCCACCATCTTAGCTGTAACCCAGCGCCTTCTCGACCATGGACAATTCCGTGCGCCGACTCATGCGCAAGGCCGAGGAAGTTTAAATTATTCGCCGGAGATTGAAGAAGATATTCTGGAGTACTTCGAGCGCGATCCGCGGCGAAGCACGAGAATGGCGGCACGAGAATTTGATGTTAGCCAATATTTTGTATGGAAAATATTAAATACTCACGGACTACACCCGTACCATTTCCGTAAGGCTCACGTAATTAACAACAGTGATGCACCAGCAAGAATCGCCTTTTGTCAGTGGTTTTTAAATAATACAAACGCCAACATACTGTGGACGGATGAATCACTGTTTACTCGAGTGGGACTGTACAATGTGCATAATGAACATTACTGGGCTCTTATTAACCCCCTTTTGATCCGAGAAGACCACCATCAGGTTCGTTTCAGTGTAAATGTTTGGGCCGGTATTATTAACGACCAATTAATAGGGCCTATTTTTATCGAAGGTCATCTAACCGGCAACTCGTACTTAGAGATGTTACAAACAGTCATATCTGAGTTACTAGAGGATGTGCCGTTAGCGTACACAAGAGGTATGTACTACCAACACGACGGCTGTCCGGCTCATTACGCAAGTGCAGTGCGTACATACTTAAATAATCAGTTTAGTGATCGGTGGATAGGCCGGGGCGGGCCTGTGACTTGGCCACCGAGAAGCCCGGACTTAACACCCCTGGATTTTTTCTTGTGGTCGGAAATAAAGAGACTCGTTTACACACGTGAACACGAAAGCCGTGATGAGTTACGCAGAGCGATAGTGGACGCATTTGATAAAGTTAAAAGCAATAGAAATACATTGAGAAAACTAAAAGACAACAGTGTAAAACGTGCACGTTTGTGTATTGAACGCGGGGGACTCCATTTCGAGCAGTTGCTTCGATACAGAGAAATGTAAACAAACTGTTAGAGGTATGTAAAAGTTGATTGAAACCGTGGGTGTGTAATACACCTCTACCTACTCTTTCAGGAATACAGGCGTGATGCTATGTTTTTTTTTCCTATTTTAAAAGTTGATTATTCTGTGCTGAGGGACTAGTGTATTGAATTAATTCCTTTTTTAAATATTTCTATCATACATCACATTTAAATATTTCTACTTAAAACTTGAACCTACTTTATGTATTTTATTTTAAATAATAACTTTGAAATACGATAGGTAAGTACTCGCTCGCTCGTTGTGTCGCGCCGCCGTAGGTAGGTAGGTAGGTATCAGCTGAGCTGCGGTGCGTTGTCCTTTCTTATGGCGTGCTTCATTCACAATGTGTTTGAATAAAATGGCGATGCGTTACTATTTCCTAACTCGAACGAGTGAAAATATTTATTAAAATTAAAACTTTTTAATATTAAGTATTACAATTAATTTATCCATTCTTAATAGTTCTATGAGTTATTCCAAATTCACCTGTTTCGTTTCCAAAACGACTATAAATTCACGGTGTATATATTAATAATATTTATTATCAAAAAACCTGTAGAAAACTGTAAATTTACAGTTTTCTACAGTTTTTTTCTGACTTACTGTTTAGTGGTTGGTAACACTAATGTTATTTTGGCTATAACCGGCCCCCTGCCTGACGTCTACCCCTCCTTGGGAATGTAAAATAAACACCACAATGTTAACTCTCGTAATACTAATTGAAGTCTATACTAGTATAATATGAGTAAAATAAGATAGAAAACGTAATTTCCAGAATTGTTTTTGTACCTACACGTCTACAATATCATTTATTTATTTTGTCCCATGAGATATAATGGCACCAAAGGATCGGCGTAATATATTCCAGAGTACCTCTCTGGACTTTACCTTTTTTATGGTATAGGAGGACGAACGAGCATGCGTGTCATCTGATGGCAAATGACCAGCGCCGCCCATGGGCACCTGCAATACGCAAGTGTACAGTTGCGTTGAAGACCTTTAAGGGAGTGATGGGGAAGGGATGGGAAAGGACGGGGAAAGGAAGTGGGCCCCCGCGTAACTCTTTCACCGAACGAAATGAGGCATTAACCACCCAGAGGTCGTGGTATTAAACCGGTCGAGCCGGCCCATTCTCTATCTTTTTTAAATTCCACTATTCATGCATTTAAATAACCATTAATACTAGACGCGGAAAGTCTATACAAATTAATATTATCACATCAAGACAATAGACTGTTTAGATTGAATAGAGTAAGTTAATTTTAAAAGCGTATAGTGCAATAAAAAAGCAAGTCACTTGTAAGCTGATGTTCTTGAAAACTAACATTGATTTTAAACATATATTTATTATAAAACATTATTTTCAGTTTCCGCCATGTACAATTGTACATATTATTATGTATAATATTCATAGCTATTGTTTACATTTCTTGTTTTAATAACATTAGATAAATTAAATTTGGTTATTAAGTACAAGTAAGTAGGTGTGTGTACAAAAAAAAACAAAATTGTCTGTGAGAATCGTCACATCTTTACATATAATCCGCTTTTAACACGGTTTCATTTAAGCTACACGCTCGTATGTAATGGAATCTCACATGTCGAATACGTAATATGTATGAATTTATCGGTTCTATAGGAAGTTTTGGCGGGAATGTAAAAGAATCATGTCCGTTCTTTGCATTATTTTCTAAAATTGTGTTTCAAACAAGTGTTATGTTAGATTAAGTTAGTTTAGGTTAGTTTTAAGTTAGTTTAGGGCAGCTTTAACCTGTCCAAACTGGAGAAATAAAAAAAATGGTAGATTCTATATTTGAACGTAGGTACAGTTGTACCTAAGATTAAGTACTTGTATGACAAAACTGTTATATGACTTTAAATAATATTGTAATACACTAATTACATACGTTCGGAACTTCGGTCTGCCAAATAAAATGTGTGTTACATTTATGACAAGTCTTTCGTAATATTATGGGTGCAGACGTAACGAAGGTTTTCACTTTGTATTATTGACATTTCTAATCACGTGACTTGCAGTTATAAAATCGATTTCCGATCGAAAGAGTAAACTAAATTAAATGGCATGTTTGCATTATTTTTAGTACCTACGTTCATTTACTTTTATAGATATAATAAAATCTTATGAAATAGCCATAAATACATAACATAACATAACTTCACGCCTTTTGTTACCCGAAGGTGTAGGCAGCGGCTGTTAAGCCTCGTCTCGCCGTTATGTTTACGTCCCAAATGGAATAGGTGGCGAACTTATTGCCATACCGGGCACAAAGTTTGTCAGTCATCGATATTTATCACACATAACTTCCGAAAACAATTTCGAAAAGTCATTGGTGTGAGCCAGTGTCTGGAATCGAACCCCGGACCTCTGGATCAGAGGCCGTGCGCTCGCCCACTGCGCCACCGAGACTATGCGCCATAAATACATTTAAAGTTAAATAAGTATGAGACATAAAATATCTTAAACCTTTTAATTTGGATAATTCAGTGCAAAAGGTGAGAAAAGTAGCCGAGTAGTCGGAGTCTGTATCGGACGAAATAAAAATTAATAAAAACACAAAATAAAAAACTATTGGTCTATCTCAAATTTTCATATCATAAATAAATCAATGTCTAAATCTATTGCGATTTAATATAGAACGTGAAACGTCAAATTAACGCGTCTACCTTTAGATGGAAGCGGTTTGTCGTTTTATTTTTAACGTTCAACCTTGAATTTGGACTCTACCGGATAAAAAAACTTGTCAAAATATGATTGTCAACATTGAATTTGTTATGTTTAAATTGCATAGCCAAATATTAAGTTAGATTTTATTCATTTATCATAAGAAAACCCTGATTTCGAGTCTAACAAATAACGATCTCTTGAATAACGATATTCTTATCTATGAGGACCTGCCTTACTGAATATTTAATAAGTAAGCCAGATTCTAGAAGTAAGATAGGTTTCTCTCGTTACGTTAATTCTAACATACGGGAGTGAGTGGTGGGTGTGGCAGGCAAAGCATGAAAGTAAGGTAAATGCAGTAGAAATGCGTTCTCTGAGAAGTATGTGTGGAGTCATCCTTGCGAATAGAATAAAAAACAGCGTGATAAGGGAGAAATGCAAGCTGAAGGATGATGTGGTGACCAAGGTGGAGAGAAGTATGTTAAGATGGTTTGGTCATGTTGCAATAATGAATGAAAGCCGATTGACTAAAAGAGTATACGAAGCGATTGTGAGTGGCAGGGTCGTGATCAGGAGACCAAGACGGAACTACCACGACCAATTAAATGATCTTTCAAAAAGACAATATGCGTAGTACCCGAAACCGGCGTGAATGCATGATGAGACGTATGACTGTGGATGAAGCGAAAGAAGCGTGTAAGGATCGTAGCTTGTGGAGACCCAGTCTCTGCCTACCCCTATGGGATACAGGCGTGAGCTTATGTATGTAACATATCTTACTTGTTAAAAAAAAAAATTCAATAACTTCTATGCAAATTCAAATTTGCGTTAGCTGGTATTTAATAAGAAGCTACCTCTTGCAGTTTAATCTAAACTTTAGGTACAGTTGAGGATAGACTTAGCTCTCTATAAATAAACCTATAGTTCTTTCATGGTTTTTCATGCTCACTTTTATTCATCTTTTTTTGTAGCGATCGATTAAGATGAGAATTTATTTTTCAATCAATATTTCAGCCAACATTTCTTTTGATTGCCATAACAATATTTTACGATATATTTTTTTATATTGAAAGTATTTAATAAAAGTATTTTGATACGGGTAATTTAATAAATCTGGTGAAATACCTATCTGAGCACAAATATTACATGTAGCTGACCAGGCGAACATTGTTTTGTCACGGAAACAATAAATAAAAGATTTTTTTCTAAAGTTCAAAGTAGCCTAAGTTATTATTACACCAGCTAACGGCCAATAAAAGTCAAAATCGGTCCGGCCATTTCCATGATGGGATTTATGTTATTTTGGTGTGTAGCAGATTTATATGTACCTACTTATTGTAAATCGATATTGTAACATCAAGTGGTCTTTGAATGTTGGCCTCATAACAAAGCTAAAAGTCGCTCAGCGTGCTATGGAGCGAAAGCTATGTTGAGAATCTCCTTGAGGGTCAAAATCCGTAATGCGGAAATTCGCAGGAGAGCAGGAGTGACCGACATAGCCCGAAAGGTCAGCAAGCTGAAGTGGAGACGGATAGGCCACGTCGCTCTACGAGCCGATAACTGTTGCGGGAAAAGGTTCTCATGTGGCGACCACGAACTGGTCGACATGGAGTAGGGTCGAAGCCCACTGGGTGAAATGACGACCTGGTCAAGATTGAAGGCAGCCACTGTATGCGGAAGGCACAGGACAGTGTTCCACGAGGGAGGCCTACGTATAACACTAACAGTGGGCATCAAAAAGCTGACGATAAAATTAAATATAATATATTAAATGCGAATTACCAATTTACCATTTCATCATTGAATGGGGAAATAAAAACTTTTTATTAAAAATATATTTAAATATATAGGTACTTTATAAATAAAATGTACCCCTTTCCTATGAATAATCAAACGACATCAACTCATGTTCTTGCTACATAAATATATACAAAATGTATATATAAAAGCAATTCACGTTAAAGCAACAGTTTAAAACTGTACATTCAATTCAGTAACTAATTGTTTCTCGTAAGAAATTGCAAATCGTTAGCTTGGTTCGCTTCAACTTCACATTGCGTAAAAAGCGCAAACATGTTTGCACCGCAAGCTTGTACAACTTTTCGGCTGGGTATATTTAGGTGTTTCTTCAAATATTTACAATTCATTTAGTAATATAAACCACAAATGAGTAGTTAGTGAATTTACAAAAAATAAACTTAACATAAAACTTATTCAATTCGATGAATCTAGACTGCATAATTTCTTGAGATATTTCTAATATATTTTTTAATTAATAATAATATTCTACATTACACTATTCCGTATACAATCAGTTCCGAAGCAAACATTCAGTCAGCGTCCGCTATATATTTTTATCTAAATTTTATGCTATGTAAAAACACGATCAAATATAATAAAAATAAAAGTGAAAGAATATTTAAATATAAATATACAAACATTACTATATAACACACGATTTACATAACATATTATATGTATGTATATAGATATACTCACACCATGACTTGTTATAATGTAGGCAGAGCTTGTTTTATTAAACCTATTTGGTTATTATATCATAAAACTTTCATAATTGGGCCACGCCGTTTCATTGATATTGAATGTGACATAGCGCGGATGATTAAAGCTGTCGTACTTGACAAGTGTACCCCACAAAAGTTTGCGAACACTTTCTGTTGACCGAGTAACTGTCAAACCACATAATTGACTTCCATTTAAACATAACTCAATATTCTATCTATATGCTAGTTATCTTGAAGTTGTCATGAAGTTTATAACCATGTTCATTCGAGATCAAAATATTTACTGAATATTACATTCAACTTCGCAGCGGCACCTTTATGCCAATATGTTACGTAAACACAACGAAACAAATTATTATACGCTGTTATTTGAGTAACACAAAACCATAAGTTTTCAATACTACGAAGGTGACTTAATATATCCACGGTATATTTAATATTTTTAGAGTTAATTATTTTTTATGGTGACTTAATAGAGATAAGATAACAAACAATTGTTCTTAAATATTATATAGAGTAATGGACTGACCTGTTTCTGACTGAAGATCTGGAGGCGAGGGTTAGATTCCTCTGGGGTAATCGTGATGGGGTTGGGGTCACCGACGCGGGTTGCGGCGACGTTTGCGAAGTACGGGGCAGGCGGCCACCGGCAGCAGCCGCGCCCGCGGCCAATAACACCATCATCCACCACCTAGACATCACGAGTCGCGATACGCACGAGACGCGCAGGCAACGGTCACAAACGTACAGTCACACGGCTGCAAGCCGACTCACTGCCACTCACTGGCTCCGGGCTCGTAGTGGTCGAGGTGCTCGTACACCCGCGCACCACAGCACAATCACTTTTGTTGTTCACTACACCACCCCACTACGATGAAAGTGAGCCTTTCACTGCCGCCGCGCTACTAGCACTCGCAGACAACTGGCTGATCGTAACGAACGTAGGAGGCCACGAACTAACTCTTCCTTATGAAAAATTAAGAGCAAATTTTTTTTTGGATAACATAGCCACTGCCTACACCCGCGGGTAGAAAAAGGCGTGAAGTTATGTCATTTTTCAATTAGGTTATCATAGCTAAATGTTAACCAGTTTCCAATATTCAAATCGCTAATTGTTTTTGCATCATGAAATACTAAGTATTAGTATTTTGAGATCTTTTGCTTATCTAAAAATAATCATTTTCCTGCTCGTTTCCCACTTTAAGTGCGGTCGGCACAACATGTCATCCTTTCGAACTATCTGTGTTGTCATAAAGTAGACAAAATATGTGTACTCACACCATGTAAAACTGTTAACTACAATAGTTAACTCATCGTTTTCCTGCCCTTATCCCACTAGTAGTATGTCATCATATGTCATCAACTGTCCATTTTGGCAAAGTTTAGGCTGTGTTGTTGATAATTGAATGGGGTGTTCGAGGGCCAATTGAAAAGTTCTCGGCCTAACCAATAAAATATTGTATTTTTTTTGTCAAATATTGCTATTATTATTCACAATCACCTCATAACTCAATATACTTACACCATCTATATTCCGCTTTTATACCTGCTTTTATGCAGTAAACTCCTACTCCTCAAAACACTCCGTCTCTCCTATCACCTCTTCGTTTGTTGAAAATATAAACGAGAAATGTTTTTTTTTTTAATTAGGGAACAGGTAATAATAGCCTGATGGTGCCAAATCAGATATGGTTTAGTTTTTTAAATCGAAGTTCCTATAGCTCAGCTAAGGCGACAACCGATTTATGAAGCGGTGCATTATACTTTATCCTGGTGGTAAATAATTTTTCTTTTTGGCTGACTCTGATCATTTTTCTAGAATATTTTCTATTAATTTATCGAGCAGACTAGCGTAGTAGACTCCTGCAATACTTAGTTTGTCCTTTGGGGAGGTTATCAATATATTAACATTCACTTGTAGTCCTAGAACTCTAACGCCGTCTACTATTTGACCAAAACACCGCTAGATTATCGGTCGAAGTTGAAACATCGAAAAAATAATCAGTTATCTGTAATAACATAACATAACATAACATAACATAACTTCACGCCTTTTGTTACCCGAAGGTGTAGGCAGCGGCTGTTAAGCCTCGTCTCGCCGTTATGTTTACGTCCCAAATGGAATAGGTGGCGAACCTATTGCCATACCGGGCACAAAGTTTGTCAGTCATCGGTATTTATCACACATAACTTCCGAAAACAATTTCGAAAAGTCATTGGTGTGAGCCAGTGTCTGGAATCGAACCCCGGACCTCTGGATCAGAGGCCGAGCGCTCTCCCACTGCGCCACCGAGACTATTAATAGTACAGGATATACATAGGATATATACACAGGATAAACAGGATAGACAGTATGATATTGTTGGGCGTCTCATTGAAACGAATCTATTTACGAAGATAGTAACCAGTTGATAGTAATCACTTAAAAAAATGTTCCATGGATCCTGTACTATAAAGTCGGTTTACTGGTGATTGTTGAACGTGACAACCTCATAAGATAATTCTAATGGAATGGATTAATTTTTCAGAAGAAAATTTTAATTTAATTAAGCGTTCCTAAATGTAACTCCTCAAAGCAAGGCGATTTTGACTTGATCGTCGATCCAAATCGCTTCAACTTTTGTTCAGCGGTCAACAAATGAGGCACGCATTTTGTTGGAACTTTATTCAGATCTAATTTGTCTTTTAAAATATAATATACCCGCTCAATTGGCATCCCTATAGTCTCACTTGGTTCCTGCAATTTTAATCTTTGGTCATCTAAAATTATCTTGTGGATCTTATCGATGATTTGTGGTGTGGGGGACGCGCGGACGTCGGCGTTAGTGGAAATCTACTGCATCGCTGTTGGTTAATATAGTTATGATTGATGTGTAGAGTCGTATTTTTCTTCTTCTTCTTCTTCTTCTGACGTTATGGCCCGTATCCTGAGTGATACGATCTTGCCAATGACGGTGGATTACGGAGCTTGATCGGTATAAAGGAGAATTAAAGTTGCGTTGAATGGAGGTCTTGATAAAAGCGATGTAATATTTAATTGTGAGTCAGGTGGTAGACTACTGATTTGCCAGTGAACGTGATGGTAGCTAGTCGTATTTTTAATTAGACAAAGCTAGCTGACAGTAGATAATGTCACTTTGTAAAATAATGTTGCCAAATTGAAAGTAATAGTGATGCATCCAGTTCTTATTTAATCAGATGAATGAACAATGAGTGAAATAGTTAATTATCTTAAATTAGACTAAATACTCTAAAACTTATACTACTCAATTTAATACATAATTTGACTCATCAACAATATTTTTATTAAATACTTTATAACAAAGTTTCTAAAACTTTATGTAACAAATAATTTTCTTCATCAGAATTTTTAAAAACTGTATAAAAATTTTGTCATAAAAATGTCATGATAGTCAAACTTTTTCATCTGAAGATCAATATGTAAAAAAATATGTATTATAGGATTTTTTTATTACGTACCTATAATTGTTATATTTTATACATCTATAGTTTCAATTACGTGACGTATTGAAAATGGGACAATCTTACAAGTTTCCGAACTACGATAGACTAACTATTCCCAAGTTAAAAGGTCGTGGCAATTTTATTCATTCAAGAGTGTTTTCATTCATTCGCTTTGCTACAACACTATTATTTTTATTAGCTTTTTAATAGCTTCACCTGTATGTTTGTATGTTTGTTTGTAACCGACTTCTTTGGGCGCGATTTTGACCCACTTTAAACGGCCAGATTTCGTTCAAACTTTGTAGATTTATTGAGGACCGATGACAATACACTAATTTGATAAAATTATTCCATTTTTCAATTTGCAAAATAAGATTTTTGTTAATTTTTTAGTGTTCATAGTTCACTTCTCGCACCATCTAGTGGCAATCAGCGGAAAGTCTACGTTATCAACTTGAAACGAGTTCCTTGAAGTCACAGATGGCGCTATTCCTCAAATTCGGTTTTGATATCCGTTGTTAGCACGCTTTAAAATAGTTAAGCAATAGTTTAAAAAACTAAGAAACGCGCTTGTTATAGAAAACCGAACTAAAAAATATAAAATAAATAATAGTTTAAAAAAACTAAAAACACGCTTTTTATAGAAAACCGAACTAAAAAATAGAAAATAAATTTTAATGAATTTAAATTAAGAAAATAGTGTTAAAAATTTCAATGAATATAAATTAATAATAGTGTGAAAGAAAAAAAATATTTTATTTAAAAAAAGGCGTGGGGTGCTTTTTAAGATATTATCGAAATGATAATCACTCTACTCATATCTGTCAATAAAATATTTATAACTATTGACACCATGCACCATACTGGTATTTTACTTGAAGATTTTCTTTTGGTCTGTTAAATAAGCCTGATTTTATTAAAATAAGATGTCGATAAAAAAGGAAAGGCCAGGTCTACAAAGTTCTGTAGGCAATAGCTAGGTTTTAAATAATGAAACAGTATAATATATTCTTTCTTATAATCCTGGCGAATAATAAAAAATAACGACGCCTAACAAAATTGTGCATTTACTACATTTGACACCAACAAATACGAAACATAACTGACTGGACAGTGTTTTAATAGGTTTAATAGCTAGGTAGGTAGTAAGAGAGTGTCGGTGTAAAAGTAAGAAAGGGCATGCTCCGATGGTTCGGACATGTAGAAAGGATGGATGATGCAAGATTGACTAAGCAGATATACTATGCAAAAGCGAATGGATGTAGGAGTCGAGGACGGCCAAGACACACATTCCATGACCAAACAGAACGTGTTCTGGAGGAAGGTAAGGTTAGGAGCCTCAAAAATAGACGCGCGTGCATGAAAAGAGTTATGAAAGTCAACGAAGCGAGTGAGGTGTGTAAGAATCGTGCCTTATGGCGCTCCGTTCTCTCTGCATACCCCGCAAGGGATTTGGCGTGAAGTTATGTTTGTATGTAGTAAATTTTAATTTAGAAAGTAATTGTTTAATTACAATTAGAGTGCCTATCAATATTTATTCTGATCGACTAAATAATTAACGAAGCGAATGCCGTACGCTAATGCGTGCACGGTGTTTAACCAAATAAACCAACTCCGTAACTTTATGACACGTATTATTATAGAATTTTATTCTTATAGAAAAATATAACCAGAATAGTCAACAATTCGTCTCGTCAACAAGACTCAGCACACGGCTTCTGATCCAGGGGTCCGCGTTTGATTCCAGACATTGGCTCATACCAATAACTATTCGAAATTGTTTTCGGAAGTTAAGTGTGATAAATATCGATGACTGAAAAACCTTGTGGCCGGTATGGCAATAGGTTCGCCACCTATTCCATTTGGGACGTAAACATAACGGCGAGATGAGGCTTAACAGCCGCTGCCTACACCTTCGGGTTACAAAAGGCGTGAAGTTATGTTATGTTATAGTCAACAATTGTCTTAGAGTAAAGTTGTAGAGAATTTAATTTGCAACAAAAAATGTTAACAAATTTTTTTTATTAAATAAATAGTTTAAGAGGTATACCATAAAAAACCATTTCACCCCCTATTTTCAAAATGGCGGTCGTGGGACAAGGGTTGCGACCCCACAAACTTGTTTTTAGCTTTACACTGATCCCCCCTACACATCAAAAAAAATAAAATTGCGTCGTCTAAAAAACGCAAGGTAAGGCCTAAAAAATGTAACATTTCAATGGACTAGTGAGCGAGAGAGCAATCCTTTGACTTCCACACGAAAAACTGACAATTGAGGGAGCGCTGGGCAGCGCGAGTAGCAGCGCGAGTAGGCCACTCGCGCTGCGGAGTGCTGAACTCGGAGTGGCAGCGGCAGTGTCGTGTTTACACTCTCGCTTGCCCACTTCCCTGCTCACTCGGGCTGAGTGTAAACGCGGTAATGGATTCAAACCACCCCGTTGACACCCTTTATCTATTAAAAAACCGCATCAAAATCCGTTGCGTAGTTTCAAAGATTTACGCATATAAGGGGACAGGCAGCGGAAAGCGAGCGGAAACAAAGTTTACTTTACATAGTATAAATACAATAAATAGTGTATACTATTTATACTAAAGATATTGCTGTTAAAGTACGTGTCACGTTGTTTTTCCGCGATGGACGGTCGATTTTATTCAAATTTGCACATAGTATGTAGATTGATCCAACTTAAAAGATAGGATAGAAAATAAAATCGCGGCTATAAATTGATATATAAAATCTCGATTTATAGCCGCGATTTTATTTTCTCACAAATTATTTGTCCATTTTATTTGTTAACTCCAAGCCATTGCGTACAGATGGCGATATCTGTTCGACTGGACTAAGTAAATATTGAATAGATGGCGCTATATTAAAAGTTGCATTTCATACACACTGTAAAAATTATTTCAATTATGTACTTATTATTATTCTGACTGATAAAATGTGAAATTAAAAAAATATTGTTTTACTGACTGAATACATTTTATATCTTTTGGTATAACTAGATCGTTGGCTTAATAACAATATTTTTCTTCTTTTTCTTAGCTGACTCGGAATCCCGATTTGCAGAAAAACTACTTAAAAATGTCAAGTTGTGATTTTATAATTTATTTAATGAGTTTTTTGAAAATATGTAATCTTATTTTGTGATAACTGGCTGACCAGCGACCCGGCGTCGTGAATAAAGAATCGACTGTTAGCACGTATGAAGTTTGCAGGTCTGCTATCAGTCTATCTATCATCCATTTGTGAATGAACTCATCAGAAAATTTTAGAAACGACAGGCATGGAATATGTTAGGAGTATTGCTTACGCTGTGTAGCAGTTAACTAAGAACGAATTTCATGAAACACCAACAACTAGTTAAATCCACCTTATTCAAGTATTGCTTTCGTGGGTTTAAAACTTGGTAAACATATTATTTTTGGCGTGATATTAATCACTAACGAACTCCTCCGAAATGGCTTGACCCATTTTGAAGAAATTTTGTATACATATCCGGTAACTCTGAGAATCGGTCAACAGTTATTTTTTGCTGTTTGGTGTTAATAGTGGTCCACCGCCTACTTTTTATTATTAGCTTTTTATTAGCTTCACCTGTATGTTTGTTTGTAGGTTTGTATGTTTGTAGGTTTGTATGTTTGTATGTTTGTTTGTAACCGACTTCTTTTTTAGTTTCCGGTGATTGCCACTAGATGGTGCGATTTGTGAACTATGAAAGTTCTAGACTAGAAAACCGAACTAAAAAATAGAAAATAAATAATAGTTTAAAAAAACTAAAAAACACGCTTTTTATAGAAAACCGAACTAAAAAATAGAAAAATAAAAAAAAATATTTTATTTTAAAAAAAGCGTGGGGTGCATGGTGTGAATAGTTATAAATATTTTATTGACAGATATGAGTAGAGTGATTATCATTTCGTTAATATCTAAAAAGCACCCCACGCTTTTTTTAAAATAATTTTTTTTTTTTTATTTTTCTATTTTTTAGTTCGGTTTTCTATAAAAAGCGTGTTTTTTAGTTTTTTTAAACTATTATTTATTTTCTATTTTTTTAATCCGGATAATTACTATTTGGCCGGATAGGTATATATGTAATTACATACTTTAAAATATTTTAAAGTATGTAATTATATACTTTATTTAGTTTGCTTTAGTATTACATAAGAAACATAATTATTAATTATTATTATTAATTAGTTTAATTAATTAGTACTCATACTGTACTAAGGGCAAATTTTATTATGGTGAATAAATACTAATTTCTCTGCATTGAGAGGTAGCAAGCGCAAATAGTCTTTCGCTGTACACACTGCTGCAAGGTGCTGAAAGATAGATCTTGGCAAACTTTGTTAAATTTGGGTATTGTTTGCCATTAGCTGCCCACCAAGAATTAGGGTCACGATTGCGAATAATTCGCACTGACTTGAGATAAAAATCCAGCTCACAGGTTATCGCATTTCTTTCTTCACGAAAAAGACCCGAATCTAACCGAGTCCACCCGATCGTTCGCGCGCCGCCTACGCAAATGTGCAATGCACCAAACGCCTAAGTTCCGCCGAATATCCGGCTATTCGGCCACATGGTTGGCCGAATATCAGGTATCCGGCAAAACTACTATCCGTCACATCTCTAATTTTAATTATGCAACTGTATTACTAGAAAAAGAACAGTACTATGCCCAAATTCAGCGTTAAATGTACCAGAGAGGAAAGAACACCTGTTATTTTTGAGTAGGTGACCCTATTTTTAGTAGAAATAGAACAGTGGTAGATGCAACGGCAGAGCAAAGCATCAGGGAACAGGGCAGGGTGATAAGCATAAAATAAAAGTGATAGATAAATCAAGTTTTAATCACGTTTTATTTTATTAAAGAATATCACAAATTAATTAAACCACATGTTAAATTATTATATTATTGTCAAGTTTTTTAGGTAAATTTAATATTAATTATGTGAAAATTATAAAAAATAAATTTAAATTAAAACATTAATATATCCTAGCAACGCTAACCACTTTTTTCGCATTTGGCTGTTTGTTGCAAACAAATAGTTTGCTTGTACATTGAGGTAATATACAGCACTTATAAATGAAACATTCATTTTCACTTCCTGAAATCTACAAAAACTGATGACTATTAAAACGACACGAATTTAAAATTGCTTTCAGAAAACACGACGAAATACATTAACTATATTTTTCTAAATAAACATTCGCTTTTAAATAAAATATATGGTGCTAAACATTTTTTTAAATTGATACAAAAGCATATTTAAAATACAACACATTGTTCTATAGCTATTGCATATATTCAGAGCTTTAATATAAATGCATAATACCCAATATAAAGAATAAAATAACATGAATACGCATATATTTTCTTATTACATCTAAGATAAATTTTTGGTTTTTGGACACGCAGTCTTGCGCAAATAACATTTGCCTGACGGCATAGCAAATTCCTTAACTCCTTCTGGGAATACTTTCTCGATCTGATCTTGAGGAACTGTAGGCAGGACCATACAATCTTCACCCATCTAGAAATAAATAAAAAATATATATATTAATCTCAAGAAGATGGAAAACTTCGTGGTCTTCACTGGCTAATCGGACGAAGTTCGAAGCTAAATAACACCAACAAAATGTTGATATATAAAGCAACTTTAAAACCTATCTGGTCTTACGGGATACAATTATGGGGAACAGCGAGGAAGAGTAATATCGACATACTGGAAAGATTTCAAAGCAAAGCGCTAAGAACCATGTATAGTATACCCCAATGTATAAGCAATAAGTACATGTATCTTGACCTAGGCATAAACACTGTTCGTGAGGAAATAGTCCAGGCAAGCCTGAAATACCAGGTGAAACTAGCAACTCATGCAATTGTACTCGCACAGGCCTTAGGTGGGGAGGGAGGAATACAGTACAATCGACTGAAAAGACAAGGCGTTCCCAGTCTCGCACACAGATTTGTAGTCTGAGACAAGAAGAGGGTGTGCTGGAAAGTTCAGCAATTGATTAACCCCCGAAGATAGAAGAATATAGAATATAGATAGAAGCCAAAACAGTGGCTTATTGTCCTCGGACAGATTGCCATAGTGCAGAAAATACAAAAAAAAAAAAAATCTCAAGTAAATAGTCAAATTGAATGCTCGTTCAGCGTCATGCGTGATGCTTAAGGCAAAGGGCATTATCAAGCAAATTGTTTCATACTTCCAAAAATATTATAAAACAAGATTACCTTCCAATCCACAGGTGTCGCTACTTTTGCTGTATCAGTCAACTGTAACGAGTCTAAAACACGCAGAATTTCACTGAAATCAAGAACCAATAGTTAAGTTAAATTTTATAAGCAATCTCTTTTATAATAAATATTAATTTGTTTTTAAAAAAATATCTAACCATCAGAAGTTACTACTACTTAATTAAATATATATAAATACTTAATAAGTTGTATTATAGTTTTCACGCCTTATAGTCCAAGAGCCAGATGCAAATTTGGTTAATTATTTCTTCTCGATGGATAATTGGCGATACGCATCAGACAGTAAATGCTTCTGGCTAACTTCTACGTAACGACCTTCAAAGTATCAGCTGACGATTTTTCCACCGAGATACAGCCAGCTAACGTATATATTTATCAATAGTTACATATAAGCTATCATCTGGTAATTTTTTAGCCGAGAGGATATCACTGAAAGTGAAGAATTTTTTCCCATGATCTAGCCATCAGCTGACGTACAATGCACTATGTTATAGCCAGCTGGCTTTTTTTTTTGTTGAGGTATTGGGTTAACTTGGGGTATAACTTGATTAACTTTTAGCCGAGAGGAAATGAGTGAATTTTTTTTTTTCTTCAAGCGTGGGAGGTTACAACTGCTCATCAAGCCCCCCACCGAGCCTCAGCTGACATTCACGAGGCTTTATATTTCGATTTTCTGATGCGTTTTACTAATTATCACTTGAGAGGAACTTGGTCATATAAATCTGTTACTGGCTCACGGACTATTAGAGATCAAGGCTTGTATGCATCATCGAACATGTTACAGTAATGAAAATAGAGGCAATTGCAATTTTGACAATAATATTACTTTTATATAATTTATATATGTTCAGAGAGGTATTTATATGCTAACTAAAAAAGATCAAACAATTGCAAGAACAGAACATACACATTTTATAAAAGTTTTCAAATATTTGATCAAGTGTGTTGTGAGAACACTATTAAGTGTGCGTAACTTCTATATTAAACATTGTATTGAGTAGCCTATTCTTTGGTTGCAAAGTGTTATGAAAATATATATACATAAAACATTCAACATCTTCATGTAATGTGACATGTGAATATAAAAACATATGTACATATTAAATGTAGAGACTTTAAGTCTCGTTGTTTCAGTGGTCAAGCACCCCGCTTCTGATTCAGGAAGTCGCGGGTTCGAATCCTGGCTCACACCAATGACTTTTCGAAATTCTTTTCGGAAGTTATGTGTGATAAAAATCAATGAAGGAAAACCGGCAATAGGTTCACTACCTATTCCATTTGGGACGTAAACATAACGGCAAGTCAAGGCTTAACAGCCACTGCCTACACCTTTGGGTAGAAAAAGGCGTGAAGTTATGTAAAGAAACATGCTAGGCATTACTATCAACACCTGAGATGATCAAGATATTAAATTAGTATGTGGCGCAAATTGCAAACAAAATTAACAGTTTTTTTTTATGGGATAAGAGGGCAAACGAGCAGGCGTGTCAACTGATGGTAAGCAACCAACGCCGCCGATGGACACCAGCAACACATATAGTGTTACTGTTGCGTTGCCGACCTTTAAGAGATAGGGGATAGGAAAGGATGGGGAAGGGGGGTGGGCCTCCGGGTACCTCTCTCACCGAACGAAACGCGGCATGAGCCACTTTAAGTCGGTCTTCTGAGAGGTCGTGGTATTTCACCGGTCGAGCTGGCCCATTCATGCAGCGACCTGCTTGGCTCTACCACAACAAAAACTATTTTGTGTGAGGTGAAGAAAGTCATGTTAACAGCAGAGTGATGAGAATGAATTTGATAGAAGCACAATAATTTTGGCAGTCATAATTATCTTATTTATTTGTGGTGGGATATCGAGCAAAGAAACAAGCATGGCAAGCAACTATCGCTGCCCATGGATACCTGACACACAGATACGTGTCACAATTTACAATAAGAATTTATGTTGAAAGTGGGATAAGGAGGTAAGAAGGGCCAATGCAATGCAACATAAAGTAGGATGTTAATAGTAGAAATTATATGTTTTAACTAGTTACATGTACTCACGTAAAGTTTCTACCGGTAGTAGCAGGATACAGCAACTGCAGTCTGAATTTCTTATTTGGATCAATGATAAAAACAGCACGAGCCGACAGGGGCATGCCTTTTGTGTCGATCTCATCCTTGTCTACCATTCCAAGCTTCATGGCGAGATCTCTATTTTTGTCCTCAATGATAGGATATGGAAATTTTTCATCTTGATTACAACCTGAAAATAGATTATTTATCTATGTATCATATCTACACAATTTTAGCAACATTTTTTTCACAATTTTAGCTACACTCGGTGTAATCTGGATAGTCTATGCCACAAAGCACTATGTATATGCATTTATTTGTTTATTTGAATAGGTTCGTCTGATTATAAAAAAACTACACGTTATTTTAACACGTAAGTATTATCACAAAATTGTTAAAGACTGCAAATTTAATTGTGAAATTCTAACCCACCAGAGCCATACACATGGCGTAGATGAATATCACTATGGATTGTCGCTAAATTAATCACTAATGGATGATTATGATTATAGAAGTCTAATAATTACCAGCATAGTACTGAATATCTTTGCACCACTCTATATGAGAATCTATAGTATCACAGGATAGTCCAATAACTTTGGTATTGCGCTTAGAGAATTCTGGCAGTAGAGTTAAAACTTTAGCTAACTCAGTAGTACACACTGGGGTGAAATCTGAGGGATGAGAGAACAGGATACCCCATCTGGAATAAAACAACAATTTATAAAACTAGCACGTGGCTATTCTTTTTCACATGCGTAAAAAGATTACTCTAACAACATAACAATGCTCGATGAAGAAATTATAAACTTGTTCAATAGAAAATTAATTCAAAATAACTTACGAGTTACCGAGCCACAAATGAAAATCTATTTCGCCTTCAGTTGTATTCGCAATAAAATTAGGAAAAGTATCGCCTAAATACAACATTTTTTTATGAACTTTTATTTTCTTTATTGAAGTAGTATAAAATTTGACTGGAAGAACTAATTTCAGATTCAAACTACACAAATGGTTCGACGCAAATTAAATAATAAAAAAAAAACAATTTTAAATTCGTATTTTGTTTCGCGCTCACCAGTACGGCTGTCCAAACAGCGTTACCAACTCGAAATTCGTCAAGGTGGGAGATAGGGTTCTACAAGTTGGTAGTTTCCAACAAACCCTACTATGAAAAGTTGGTAGATCTACCACCCATACTTTTCAAGTCTTTTAGAGACCCTCCAATAAGAATCTGGCATCCTTAATTTACTTTTCGATTGGATGAGACATATTTGAACTATTTTTATTAGAAATCTAATGATAAAACAGAATTACAGACCGCTAATATTCAAAATATCAATAGAAAATAGTCATAATTGAAAAACGAATAATTATGAGTCTATGACTTCAACCAAAGCATAGTTTATAAGTCACTTACAGATAGTAGTAACTAATATTAATGTTGTAAATTTTCTTCGTTTTCACTTTCACTTTCACTCATTTTGATAGTGTTCAATTGAAACGTTTCAAAAATTACAATCAGTTATTTATTGATTGAATCGCGTTAGATATAGAGTGTAAGCACAGATACGTAGAAAGAGTTTTAAGATCTAAGTTAGATCTTAAAACTCTCTAAAAAACAAAACAAACATCATGGCGGCGTTAGATCATCTAACGCCGCCATGATGTTTGTTTTGTTTTTTTTTTTATTAAGCCGCCATGTTAAGACCTGTACATCAACCTGTAACGCCCTCTATTTTCGAGTAAATTCGATGGATCCATCAAAGGGTAAAAAAGCAAGAGAAAGATTACGAAAAATGAAAAAAAAATTATAGTTTCAATATTATTTTCATGGAGGTTTGATTTGGGATTTTTGAAAACTTTAAAAGTTGGTAGATTTTTGGTACAAGGTGGTAGGTTTGACTACGACACTAAAAGTTGGTAGATCTACCGAAAAGTTGGTAGAGTTGGCAGCACTGTGTCCAAATGAAATTATTTATTCATTCATTAGTCTGAAATTGTGAACACAACTGGCTGGTACCCTATAGTGATGTTTATCTCGAGTTACATATTCGACGGGTTAGACCGAGTTCGCTTGACTCGCCTGACACCTCAAATACCACGACATTGACGTCATCTCAAAATAAAATTTCTCAGACAAATTTTATTTTTATTTTTTTTTTAAATGCATAACTGATAAATACTGAAAACTGAAATTTCAGTAAAATTTCAGGAGATTATTAACAGATTTTCTTGATTTGCGTAACTCGAGTTAGGTGTGATAACTGTTAGAGCACCAGATAAATTGAGTGTGGTTTTTTATTTAACACATCACTATAGTCAAAAACATCGATTAAAGTGAATGTATCGATACAGACAAAACATTTTTAAAGTCTTTGGGTGAATTTCTGTCACATTAATATATAAGTTTTCTTTCATTTTCTATGGATTAGAAATGATTCATTGATTAATGCCCAACACTGACCACAACATGGTTATTAATTTACAGTGATATTTCTTCACAAGTACATGGATACATTGGAATCTACATATCAGCCTAATTGGAACGGGAATTGGTGTTAAAATGCGCCAGTAGAGTTTGC
The DNA here is from genome assembly GCA_905147225.2 of Euproctis similis. Classification (NCBI taxonomy): domain Eukaryota; kingdom Metazoa; phylum Arthropoda; class Insecta; order Lepidoptera; family Erebidae; genus Euproctis; species Euproctis similis. The sequence continues at coordinate 11,808,234 of LR990107.1, forward strand.
TAAGTTCAGCGTTCACATTAAATGTGGATTAATAGTCAATACTTTTGCAATCAAGGCTTCAGCACAATTCGGCATTGTGCGGCACTGAGTCACAAAATGCTCAGTAATTGGAAAACCAGTTACATATGATTTATGAAACCTTATTAACAAAGCACGAGATCATAAATAACAAAGTACGAGAAAGAATCGATTCAACAAATTAAATGGTGATTTCTATCTGCTGTCATCGTCTAACTGAGATTTAAATAATGAGTTGATTACAAAATTAATAACGTATACTCCAATTGTGTAAGCAACAACCGCCACGGGATCTTTTTGTCAACGCATATTTTGATAACTACCTGCTGAAATTTAAAATTGAAAATCGGGCAATAATATTAAATTAAGCTTAGTTACCTTATAATTTTACTAAACATTTAGGTGTAAAAGAGAGGAGGCTCCGTAGTTCGGACATGAAGAAAGAATGATTTATGCAAGAATGACTAAGCAGATATACAATGCAAAAGCGGAAGGATGGATCGAGGGCAGCCTCGACATACTTTCCATGGCCAAATAAAACGAGTCCTTAAAAATGATGATGCCAAGAGCCGTAAAAATCGACGAGCTTGTACGACAAGAGTTGTAATAGTTAAAGAAGCGGTAGGGCCTGTAAGAATCGCGCTCTGTTCTCTCGGCCTATTCCGCAAGGGACTAGGCGTGAAGTAAGCAAGTAATTAAATTTATAAAGTCAATCTATAGGATTGATCGTGCCATTCACGAAGTATACATACAAGGAGTCCAAAAAATGAAAGCTTTTGCATGGTATCAACGTACCTATACAATAAACCCTGAACTTTTGCCACTTTTTTTGCCACTGGTTGCACTAGAATTTCGGTTATAAGTGCTATAGCTATTATTATATTGTTGGGCTTATAGCGCTTGAAAAGTTTATAAAAATGTCCCAAAACTTTATTAAATTTTTTTTCAGAGTTGCCAAAAGCAATAAAGCGTAAAGGTACAGGTTTAAGTCTTGGTGCACAGAGCATATAAATTGTCTTGGTGGTCCAGTGGTCGAGCACCCGCTTCTTAATATAGAGGTCGCGGGTCCAATCCTCCACATTGGCTCACACCTAGGACATTTCGAAGTTCTTTTCGGAAGTTATGTGTGCTAACTATTCTAGCATGCTGTAATGGAGCACGTATTACAGTATCTTTACTTTAGGCTATATGCGAGTACTTCTCGAAAAATGACTGCCTTTACCGGCTAAAATACTGACCCCTAAATAGAGACTTTTCGATATTAAGTAGACTGCTGAACTGAATGACAGAATTTTATTTATTTATTCATTCAATAGACAAAACTTTCATTCAATCAATCAATGGCGTCACTGTGGATGACCCAACCCGCTGCGCATGTTTTGTGATTATCGTGTGTATTATACAGTGTTTAAAATAAACCTTTGGTGGAATTTGTTTACATAATTAAAAGGTAAGTGAATTTGGTAGAATAATTTTACTAACTTGTCGTTTTAAACCTTAAATTCGTAGCTACTTGCTATCGAGCTTTACACAAAATGGACGTCAGGCCTTTTGTGATGTGATTATGTAAAAAAGTACGTAAAATTGAAAGTAAGGGCACTTTTATCGGTGTTTATATAGTTTTTGATATATATGTGTCGTTAGGGTAGCATTTAATAATATTCTATGTTCATGTATATTTTGACGGAGGTGAATTATTTCGCAGCGGAAATTAACAGGAAGCATGTGGATGACTAGTGGCATATATGTAGTCACTACTTGTGGATACTTTACTGCATCAATATAGGACATTTTTTTTGCTCATGAAGTCTTTAAATGGTATCTTAGTGCATTAATTTCTTGGCCCATATTAGGGTCAATGCCCCTTATTTTTAATCCTCTAGAACTAAATTGTTAGTTGCTTTGCGAGTAATTTACAATAAATATTGTTTAGAATATACTCACGCCTATATAGTTTAGTCACAATTTTTATATCTTTTATAAAATGTTTTCAATATCACCGAATTGCATGAAAATAACAAAATAAGATTTATACAATATTTAGTGTATTAAAGGTATTTACTATTCTGAACAGTCCTTTTTGTCTATGTAATTGTCAAAAGTATTATTATTTTTATGTAGCCTCTAGCGATTGTTCTCTATAATGCATGCAATGTTTGCGAATGGGAGTATTTTGTTGTTTATGCCTAAACATATAAAATTTACATATTAAATCTAGACTAGATATATCTCAAAATCTGAACATTTTGTGTCATTATTTATGTGCCACTACATTTTAAAATGTTTACTAATTTTGATTAAATAAACACTACAGTTTGCCCAAAGGCCAAACTAGTGAATTATTGAGTGCAACAGGTAGTCTAAAGAGTCTTAACATATTTAATTATTTAGCAGTGTGGTATTATTGTAGTTGGCACCACCATCATACTGCAGAGAATTTGACAATAGTTTTATAACATAGTTTTTTGATAATATTTCATCTTGTATTGTTTTAGTATTGTCTCAGTGTTTTCCAATTCTAATATATTTTAACTTAACCTATTATTGTTGAGTATACAATGATAGTTGTAACTCAACTCCTTGTTGTGACGTGAGAGATCTCATTTTGCTCTCTAAATTATTCCATTAATTTGTGTTTTGGTGCATAGTAGAGTTAAATATGAAAAAAAAAAGACTCCCCTGAGTTTCTTGCCAATTCTTCTCAGCGCGAGAGTAATTGAATTGGCGGATTTTAAATAAGTGACCTTTATAAGTGTCTGTACAAGACCTAAATTGAATAAATGAGTTTCAATTTGATTTGTTTTGATTTGTAGGATATACATTAACACACTCACACATCCATTTCAGTAATTTGATTAAATTCATTCAACAATTATATTTCTGTGCTTGTATCTGATTGTGCTAACCTTTATTTACAACATGTTTTTTTATTATCTAGTTATCTGAAAATTATCTGTCTGATCTTATATTCTTATCTGAAATAAAATTATCTTTGAACAGATGTAACCTCAATTCATGAAAATCATTCTTTCCTTATTAATTTTGACCATCAATGAAGTTAACATGTAATTTTCTTAATCTTACTGTAGCCACAATACTTATTTCGAATTGTATATGAAGCTACTTGATGGTTTAACCCCTTAACCATCAAGCTGATTAGGGTGCTTAACCCTAACTTTTTGGAATATTTCTTGTGTTGTTCTTGTGATTTTGTAACTAAAATTTACTTGCACTTGTGACTGATTATTACTAAAGCTTTACCAGTCAGATCTTTCTAATGACAATCAATTTTTCTAATGACTTGGAACCTCCAATGTTAATAACTTTCCTTAATTCGTTTGCACTGATAATAACGTCTGCAATCATGAATTTCAGTAAAAAAACCACACACAACATACATAAATAATTGTTTAATACACATTTGAATTCTGATAAATAAAATAAACTTGATAAAAAAACAGACAATTTTCTAAAGATTTGTTTATAGATATTCAAATTTGATGATTTGCAATACTTTAATTATGTTGTCATAAATTTTTAATTATGTAGCTTTTTCTACTGTGCAATCTAATTATTCAATTTCAGTTTTGTTTTACAATAATATTTATAAATGACACAATTTATATGTCACGTTTGTTATTTTGTGTTTGCATGTTTGTTATAATTTTATGCTAAGCATTATTCAGTTATAATTTGTTTTTTCTAATTTTTAATGTAATTTAACACAATTATTATTATTTTTTTCTGCGAGGGTAATAAATGAATTGTATCTCACAGATTACGATTAAATTTTTTCACTTTTTGTGGTTTATAATGGACTAGTTATTGAATAATCATTTGGTAATGGTACTTCTGATATATGGTTTTATTTATTTTTTAAACCTTCTCGCTTAACTTGCTCTTCCATCTGACATCATAAATTTTTGTTCATATATTGTGTTCATATAATAGGATACTTCGTAACTAGTTATTTCGCTTGAGAGGTTTTATGAATTCTTAATTAATATTCAGCCTAATACATCTCTACCAGCTCCCAGCGTATTCGTCAATATGTCATTGACGAAAAAAATGATTGTTATCTATTTTGTTACAGATTTTTTATTGCTATGGTCACACTTAGTCCTTTGGAAAGGAAAAGTGAAAACTAAAAGTGATAAAAATTGTGGTGGCGGAGACGTAATTAATTCAAGATGCAGACAATCAAATGTGTGGTCGTCGGAGACGGCGCTGTCGGTAAAACATGTCTTCTCATCAGCTACACAACGAACAAATTCCCATCCGAGTATGTGCCAACTGTTTTTGATAACTACGCAGTCACCGTTATGATTGGAGGAGAGCCTTACACCCTGGGACTCTTTGATACTGCTGGTAATTTTTTTTTTATTATTTATGTAATGTATACAAAGTTCGCCATGTCAGCTGCTAAAGTATCTGTCGTAAGGTTTGCATCCTGAGCATACATAATATAATTTGTATTCTTCTGTAATGTACAGGTCAGGAGGATTATGACAGGTTAAGACCGCTCAGTTATCCACAAACGGACGTTTTCCTTGTTTGCTTCAGTGTCGTCAGCCCTAGTTCATTTGAAAATGTCAAGGAAAAAGTAAGTAATTCGTACCATTTTATTGTCCATTGTTTAAATATATTATAATACTCTGAAAGTTATAGTTGTGGTTGATAGTTTTATATAGAAAGTTCTCAGGAGTTTTAAAACTTTCGGATTTTATAGCGGAAAAACTCCATAGTGTATTATTATACTACTCGATATGGTTTATCATTCTTAATTTTTTTTCAGTAACTCATCATACTCATTGTACAATAGATTACTCATATCTTGACTATTTAGCTTTCGTGCTGCACAAAATCGCATTCATTTCAATGTTGGCGTTATAAATTGACCATTCTCATGACTCAGTATCTAATAAATAAAATATTTTAGTGGGTACCAGAAATAACTCACCACCAACAAAAGACGCCATTTCTACTTGTGGGCACTCAGATAGATTTACGAGATGATCCGGCAACAATGGAGAAGTTAGCCAAGATAAAGCAAAAACCAGTATCTCCAGAACAGGGGGAGAAACTCGCAAAGGAACTGAAAGCTGTCAAATACGTTGAATGCTCAGCCCTTACGCAGGTCAGTATTACAATGAACAAAATTATTGTCAAAAACAGTTTTTAAAAAAGCCTCATAATAAAATCGTTAGTGTCCGACCGAAGGTCTATTTTTGGCCGAAGCTGAAGCCGATTAATCGGCTATCTCCACAACCTTCGGCCGAAGCTGAAGGTTATAAACTATTAGTAATTTAATAATTTTCTTCAATATTATCCACAGCTAAAGAAGAATATCGGCGTAAAGTGGCTTTTGCCGCTTTTTTCTCGGTGGTAAAAGTATCCGCACTGAACAAGTGCAGTCCGGTCCGTCAGTCACTCACTCTTTCGTAACAGTTTGTTTAATTCCGACTGTTTCCGGACCTTCGGCGGGACCTTCGGCTTAGGCCTAGAATTTGGCCGAAGCCGAAGTTATCACCGAATATGGATTTTTGGCCGAAGGTAGCCGAAGCCAAAGCTTCGGTCGGACACTAAAAATCGTATAGCTATGTCCTTGGTTAAAATAACCTAACACGTTAGTTAGTGAAGAAAGATACGAGAGGTGTTTTTAGTGGTTGTATTAAACGGTGGTAGGAAGTTTGTACGCTCAGTTATGTTCTATATAACAAAAAGTCTTGCTATTAAAAAGTGAATTTCAAATGCGGAAACAAACATATTATATCCTCCTTTACATTTACAGTACTGCAAACAGTTCTTGCATTGTTTAATTTGGATTTGGAATGGAAAAAAATATCAATATATGATTAATTCATGTTTGCAGAAAGGTTTGAAGAATGTATTCGACGAGGCCATATTAGCTGCGCTCGAGCCTCCAGAGCCCGCCAAGAAGAAGAAATGTGCGCTGTTGTAATGCCCTTGAGGTTAAGAGGTCATCACACTCGGCCAAAACACTGCATTATAGTATTTCATATAATATAATATTCATATGATGTATTTCAACAAGTAATCGATTCAATTTTGTTTTTAATTAATGGTAGAGGCAAATGGCAATGGTGAATACAAATTATTTAATAATATGTTATCCAATTTGGGTAATATGTTGTTGTGTAAGTTATGACATCTATGATGGTAGGGTCTATATACCTGTGTCTTATAGATATTTTATCATTAACTAGTGGGCCCAAGGAAACTTCATTTCCCTTCTCAATCAATATATTATTCTGCTCCATTTACTGATTATTACTCACTGCTACTTTTTGTAGTAGTGCCACGATCTGAGTTGTTTTTATAGTAGAAATTATACTTTATATTATAAACTCAGTTAATCGGAAAAAGAGTTCACGGGTATCAGTTTGCCTCTATCATATATTGTGTTATTGGAAATCAATGATATCTTCTTTATTGTCATGGTATTTCTTTATATTCATTTCCTAAATAGTTGCTAACCTTCAAAATATATGTCTTTTTAATAACAATGTATTATTATGTGCGTTATAGCATCTTTTGGGCTGATTCCAAAGTGCGAAGGGATAGTATTAAGTTCTAAATGATCAAAGTGTCGCTTACGATACACACAACTGAGTAGGAATTATTATATGATTGACCTATAAACTTGATAGGGTTAATTAAAATTAATAATTCCCTATTTATTGTACGAGACTGACTTCACATGTGTGAAGTATATAACATTCGCTCAGTAGCTGTACGAATTTTAACAACCTAAATCAATTATGATGTGTATTATTAAAAAGTGATCGATTCGAATTCCCGCACACTGTCGTTATTTTTGTTTAATTCCGCGCCACTACGATTGTATCGGCCTTAACAAAAAAAAAACAGCTTAGAAATAGCATAAGGATAGCTATTGTGTGGATATTTAAAGACTGACTGGCTGTCTAATTGTTTGGTAATGAGAATGAATGTTTTCTATCTGTCACACTATATTTAATGGCTTAAAATTAGTTTCTGTATTAGTACTTTCATCTTGCACTTACTGTTGCCCCGCTAAGTTCATTCTCTAACCATGTGGCAGTAAAATATCTATATTGCAAATGTTCTTTTTAAGCTACAAGTGTTATACCACATTCCTTGTTAAGTTAAAAAAAAATGCTGTGTCTAAAAATGTTTCATTCATTTGATACATATTCTTGTTTTATCTCTTGTCCATATATCAGTAGAAGTACATCATATATATATTACTATCTTGTGTGATGTGCCCGTTTTTGTTGAACCTCTGCTCCCCCCACCTTTACTTATCTGAAATGGTTTGTGTCATCCTCCTTAATGGCAATAGAAATCAAGATAACACCTTAGGTGGATTACTTTCAGACAAGTGCTGGTTTGTCTAAGTATGAAAATATTGTATTTTATCAACATGTCCATGATGATATGGACTTGGCTGCGGTGATTGTAACTTCTCATTGTACCAGTCTTATATCTTTGGAAATATCATCAGAGGATATTAACTAAGAATCGAATATGATAGCTGTCCTCCTTCATTTCAATATTGCATAGGTTTTTTTGAAGCGTTTTCTATAAGCTTTCGGTCCATCTATGTATACTGCAAACTTTCTTTGAGATGGTTAAAAAAGTATGTCGTCCAGAATATAATGATTGGTTTGTATTTTTAAATGTAATTTATCTAATACCACTCGCATAGTTTATTCTGTTGATTTGCAAGTCTATTGTTTGTGTTATAAAAATATTTTTACCCGTAAACATAGTTATGGGTATAAGTATTTGTTTAACAAAAAACAAATATGGGTGACGAACAATTTAAATATCTTTTATCAAATGAAATATTTTATGAGATGGTTGCTCTATTTAGTTGGATAGCAGCAATGTATCGCAGAAACTAAATTTTTTTATTAGATTTATCTAATAGTGAAATTATTATTTAGCTTTAGTTCCATAATTAAATACTATGTCATGTTGATTTTCAATAAAAGGCGATAACAGGCACAAAAATTTGCTAAGCGCATAGTAGCAAATGTATAATTTTTATAAGTATTAATAGATAATACAGTTAAAGCAATTTACAGTTTTGAAAATGTGTCTATCCATCCAGACCTCCTACCCGAGGGTGGCAATTTATATACCAAGCATTTTGTATTCCTTATAATTTTATATTTATAATTTGTACTCATTAGAATGTAATCACCCAATATTATATTAATACAAATAACATTTCTAAGACCTTCAGTAACAGTATTTTTTTTAGACAATTTTTCGAACATACACTAAAAAATCTGCTGAGAATTAATTACCAGTTTGCGACTAAAATTTTAACTTTACACAGGATGTGTTGTGCAATGAATTTTTAAATAAATTTTATATATTTTTAACTAATAATATTAACATTTTAAAATGTACACAAACAATGATACATTATTAATATTGTGTCCTTAATCTGGCAACACCAAAATATTGTGATACGGTAATGTTTAGGAGGTTTATCAAAATACACCAAGAAAGTGCAAATTTTGACCGGCAGATTTGTAGCAATTTTATGACGAACAAACATTGAGTGTACTGTTTTTTATGTTATAGTTTTGTCGATAAAGCAGGCTAATTTTTAAACCAACACCAACTTTGTAACAGAAGCAATTTGTTCATTAATCATCATTATTTCTAGGGAATTACATATTATTTATAAATTGTTATGTTCTAGATTACAATATATATATATATATATATATAATATATATATATGAAATACTTGATCTATATTAATCTATAGACAGGGTTTATGAATAAATAAAATTGACTGAAGTGACATTTCAGTTTATCAATTTTGTGATTAATTTTGAAAAGTACTGAATATGGTGTGAATGGCGTAAGAACATCCAGTGTTCATATACCATTAGGAATTTTGGTCTCTTTATTTCCACATTATTTTGAATTACTGATTGCATTTGAAATTGTACTGATCATTTAATTACTAATTACTTTATTTATTAATATTTTAATCAGTATACATTTAATTGAATGTGTTAACACAATATATATTTATATATATGTGTGTGTGCGTGTGTGTGTATTTGCGCAGGTTATTTTATATATATATATTTATATATCTATACATATGTCGAAATACTTAGTTTAATTTTAATAAAATAAAGATTGGCAATACCTGCCTAAATTTAATAATAATAAACATATATTTTCGATCATAAAATAAATAATTAAGATGCTTTACATAGGTACTCAATATATAATATGCAGGTCTGCAGGTACGCTTAAGGTACACTTATTGTACTATATAAAACATATTAAAAATTAATAATATTTGTATGTTATAAATTCTACCATATTGCGTATATCTATAGGTAATAGGTATGCATGTCAAGATTTTATTGTTTCACTGCGTATTCTAATAAATGGTGCAGATATAGTATTATTTTATTAGGCATTACTCACTTTTTACTGGATAAACAAACTTGGTTTAACAAAACGGATTGTGTGGGGATTGAGATCTTTTTGCTAAACTAGGTCCAAATAATATATTAAAGAAAAAAAAATCTCCAAAGCCATTACTTTCTTCTTGCGCATATTGGTCATGAACATATTATTATTTATTTTGCTTTCTTTTTAATTACATATTTTTTTTTGTATTATTATTATTATTGTGCATTATAATATGTTCTTTGTGTCAAGATGTAGTTATAGGTGTATATGGAATAAAATTAAATATATACTGAGATTGATACAAGTGTTTTTTCATTTAGTGTATTAATATTTCACCAACTGTGTTTCCTGTTTTTTTTTTTATGATTTCGTGAGGCAAACTAACAGGCGTGGATACCTGAACACAAATAGTGTTACAGTTGCATTGCCACCCATTACAACGGGATATGGAAGGGGTCGGAAGTGGGATGGGAAGGTGACGGGGAAAGGGGTTGGGCCTCCGGATACTTCTTTCACCGAGCGAAATGCGGCAAGAACCACTTTACGTGGATATTCTGAGAGGTCGTGGTATTTCACCGGTCGAGCCGGCCCATTCATGCAGTGAACTGTGTTGGTCACTATAAAAAGTGTTATATTTGATTGAGTTGTGGTCATTGTCAAATTACTTTCTTTAATATGTTCGCGTTTGTTACTTGCTATAAATCTGGTGGCTTTTTCCGCACTCCATAAGTCTGGACAGTGGACTTGAGGCGTAGAGGTGGAGCGCCCTGCTTTAAAGACCAAAAGACACTGGTTTGAATTCTAACTTACAGCAATAACTTTTCGCAAGTAATGTGCGATAAATATCGATATCACAGACAAAAATACCCAATGTAGGACTATAGGGCGCGCAGTTTTGTAAAAATAAATTAGTTGAATGGATTTGGATTTTCTAATCCACTAATAATAAAATAACTTCATGCCTTTGTCTACACGAAGGTATAGGTAGTCGCTATTAAGTCTCTACTCGTCGTTATGTTTACGTCCCTAATGGAATAGGTGGCGAACCTAATGTCATACCGCTATACCGGGCACAAAGTTTTCAGTCATCGATATGTATCACACATAACTTTCGAAATTAATTTCGCAAAGTGAGTGTGAGCCAGGATTCGAACCCTCTACCGGTTGATTCAGAAGCGGCGTGTTCGACCACTGGACCACCGAGACCTTTTTTCCACTAATGTATTTCCACCTAAAGTGTATTTTACGTTCAAGCAGATTATTTAGTTCTTTTTTTAATGACTGTAATCAAATTAAAGTGAGTACAATCCGTGCATTAGTTACGAGCTTTACTGTTAAACCAATAAGTGAATAACGCAGATTAGGCAGGCATTAGGGGAAGAAAACTAGCTCAAGAACATAGGTGGAGAAGCTGGCTGTGGGTCAGAAGGTTGTTTGCGCTTTTGTGTAACTGGAAAAAGATATCAGAGTAGATAAAGACGAATATGAAGAAGTTAACAAATACACGTAAGGGACTTGGTGTGCAGCTGTCAATTAAATGATCTAATTCTTAGACACATTATTTGAGTTGTATTATTTTCAACATGTTATCAGACAACTTTACGCCTTTTCTACCCGAAGGTGTAGGCAGCGGCTGATAAGCCTCGTCTTGCCGTTATGTTTACATCCCAAATGGAATAGGTGGCGTTTTTGACATGATGATATTATTATCACTTCATTCTGATTAAAATAATATTTCTTTTGGTATCTTTTCACAGCATGTGCAGCCAGTTATAATAACGCACTTGTCCACATTGATTTGAGGTACATAATTAAAAAAAAACTGATGTTTATTTGTTCTAGGGTTTGATATTATTTTGACATCTGACGTAATGATTTTTTAGTGCTTTTACTATTCGTAACAATTTTTTATAGTTATTAATCTGTCGTTCCGTTTATATAAAAATTGTCACGAAACTCTTCAGTGGCTGTGCTATGAAAATTTCAAGTTAATATGGGGGACGGTTTAAAATTGAGTAAAGGTAAGACACGGACTTAATCAGCTCACATAGCCTTACTGTACATAGTATCATCATCATCAGCCTATTGCAGTCCACTGCTGGACATAGGCCTCTCCCAACTGCATAGTATGATAAAACTAATTTATTCAAACCTATTTAATATAAACCTATATCTCCTCAATAGGCTAAAACGAATAGTATTTACTCCCAGATGAATTTAGAAATTTAGCGTTCAGTCAAACGATCAGTTTTTTAATCATTGGTTCGTAATCATTGGTTCGTAAATAGCTAGATAAAGCTGAGCAATAACATAAAAATAATACCTAAAGGGGAAGTGCTTTATAATCCAATAAAGTCTAATAGGTATCCAGTTAAGTATTTTTTTTAGTTTACTTTAGATTTCCTTAATCGAGGATTGTTTTAATGTGCAACATTTTGGCTTAGTTTATGTATAATTTTAACATTGAAAGTTGACGAACGTCGATCCTGCTTTAAGATTATTCGACAATCTTATCATTGGCGGGACGAAATTCCTGAGATTCCGTCCGATGAATCAGTAGGGTACGGCAACGAGTCTCGGTGGTGATAATATGATGAAAAGCCTCCGTAATTTTGGTGTCGATTCTTAAAAACGCTACCAACTATACAAGCACGCAAACGCAGTATGTATGCCTGGATTTAATGAAAGTCAACCTGGTGCCATGAAATCATCAATGATTTTTATCATGATCTTTCATGGACTATTTGCAGATAAACGACATAGAAGCTCCAGCAGCTTGTCTGGAGTCGTATTAGAAGGTACACGTTCTGAACGAAAATTGGAAATGAACGGTGAGAAACTTTATATTCTTATTTTTTAAAGTTCATGTACTAGAAATTACCTATTAACGATAATGAGTGTGAATGGTTTCTGGGATGAATGGAATGGAATTAATCTAAAGATCGATTAAAAATATTTGTCCTTAACGTTAACCTTTTTAACAGAGCCCCTTTTTCATAAACGACTGTCTGAAACCAAGATTTCGGTATGTCTTCGGATGTCTTGTATTTTGGAGCTTAACTAAATGAAACAAAATACTACAAATTTTATAAAAGTTTTATGAATATATAGGTACCTACTTACTAAATACAATATTGGCTAAATCCAACGACAGACAGACCCCGCAAGGCTACACAAGGCTACACAAAGCTATTGGCCTCAAATTCAGCGTAGACGCTCTTAAACTTGTATATAATTAATTGCACTTTTCATGAAATATCACGCGGTATTCAGTCAGTTTTCATACTCTAGGTACTTACATAATGGTAACTGAAACATAATATCTCACGTTAAATACAGGTTAAAAAATATGTAAAAATATGTTTCTAAAATAAAAAACAATACGAAACTTTAGAACTGTTGAAAGCTAGGGGTCTATGTTGTTGTAGCATCTATTCCGGAGGTGGACGACCAATTTATAGCAGCAGAGGCACGATGTGACGATCTTCAAGAAAAAATTGATTTAATCAAATCATTAAAAAGAAAAAAGAAACTCAGGAAACGGAGGTGAGTTTAATAAGGCAAATTTAAAGCAGTAAATTTGGAAAATGCTGCATTTTTTACGTGATCACGTGTTTAATGGACGGCCCTCTAAGATTGTAGTACCTACATATCTATACTTCTATACTTACTTAATATTATAAATGCGAATGTAAGTTTGTTTGTTACGCTTTCACGCAAAAACTACTGAACCGATCATCATGAAACTTTGTACATATACTCTTGAAGGTATTAGAAGTAACATAGGGTACTTTATATTAAAAAAAAAATTTTTTTTACGAACGATAAAACAATTGTTTGTCAAAAAATCGTCAAATTTAGCTACTTCAGTAATGAAGTTTTACAGTATTCGTAAATTAGATAACATAACGTAACTTCACACCTTTTTCTATCCGAAGGTGTAGGCAGCGGCTGTTATGCCTCGCGAGGGACGGTATTACAGTATTCAGGGTTGATACTTATACTTAACTTTACTTATTTTTTTTAATATATAAATTAGAATGTAAGTTTGTTTGTTACGCTTTCACGGGATAACTACTCAACAGATCATCATGAATCTTTGTACACATATTCTTGGGGGTATTAGAAGTAACCTACTTTCTTTTTTCTTATTTCTCTCTTTAATTAACATATATTTGCACCCTAAGGAGAAACTTATAATATAGTCTACAAAAATGTCCTACATTAATACTCTGCATTTATATCATATAAAATTGTTAAAGTCCAAAATTATTTATTTTTGTTACAGAGAAATATATTTTACCGTTTGTTGTTGCATTTTAATAAAGCATATTGTGAGATTTTTAAACGTCATACCTAATGTTGTAATTTTGAAAATTGATAATCCCAGCTAAGTAAGAAAATAGAGTTATTATATTGATTCAATTCTATGGTAATGATTTTGATACTTATTTATTGGCTTCAATGCGAGCGAAGCCGCGGGTAAAAGCTAGTATATATATATATATGAGACGATAAAATTAGAACATTAAATCCGAAACGTTGGTTTACGTTTCTAATTATCATTTCGTTCTGTGGAGATAAATATTATTTTTCTGTCGCAAATCCTAACTCATATTGATAATTTCGTTCAATTTTCAACAATTATGGCAATAGTTTCGCCTCCTATTTCATTTGGGACGTAAACATAACGGCGAGTCGAGACATAACAGCCACTGCCTACACCTTCGGGTAGAAAAACGGGTGAAGTTATGTTAATTTTTAACAATACTTAATTTGGTATGCCTCTTAATACGTTAAAATTGCGTTTATATAAGTGCTTAAAACTAATTAGCATACCTAAATACAATTTATATTATTCATTTAAAAAATATAAAAACTAAATTCCTGTTGCTGTTCCCAAGATTCGGCAAGTAAGTATTAAGATATTGTCTAAGAAATGTATAAAAATGAATGTAGGTACCTAATAATGTTAAAAAAATATTAATTAAAGATATAATAATAATTGTTCCTAGCATGACGAAAGTGATGGAACAGCCTCAAGAGCTTGAAAATATTCCGTTCATATCTGTGCGTACTCAGCCAAAGAAAAGTAAGTGTTGCATAGAAATCCCCGCAGAGTATTGGTTGGCGGGTTCGATTCCCACCCGAGTAGAAATATAATGAGAATGGACGTATGTCCCGTTCATATCTGTGCGTACTCAGCCAAAGAAACGTAAGTGTAGCATAGAAATCCCCGCAGAGTATTGGTTGGCGGGTTCGATTCCCACCCGAGTAGAAATTTAATGAGAATGGACGTATGTCCCGTTCATATCTGTGCGTACTCAGCCAAAGAAACGTAAGTGTAGCATAGAAATCCCCGCAGAGTATTGGTTGGCGGGTTCGATTCCCACCCGAGTAGAAATCTAACGAGAATGGACGTATAACCCGTTCATATCTGTGCGTACTCAGCCAAAGAAAAGTAAGTGTAGCATAGAAATCCGCCGCAGAGTATTGGTTGGCGGGTTTGATTCCCACCCGAGTAGAAATATAATGAGAATGGACGTATGTCCCGTTCATATCTGTGCGTACTCAGCCAAAGAAACGTAAGTGTAGCATAGAAATCCCCGCAGAGTATTGGTTGGCGGGTTCGATTCCCAACCGAGTAGAAATCTAATGAGAATGGACGTATGTCCCGTTCATATCTGTGCGTACTCAGCCAAAGAAAAGTAAGTGTAGCATAGAAATCCGCCGCAGAGTATTGGTTGGCGGGTTTGATTCCCACCCGAGTAGAAATATAATGAGAATGGACGTATGTCCCGTTCATATCTGTGCGTACTCAGCCAAAGAAACGTAAGTGTAGCATAGAAATCCCCGCAGAGTATTGGTTGGCGGGTTCGATTCCCAACCGAGTAGAAATCTAATGAGAATGGACGTATGTCCCGTTCATATCTGTGCGTACTCAGCCAAAGAAAAGTAAGTATAGCATAGAAATCCGCCACAGAGTATTGGTTGGCGGGTTCGATTCCCACCCGAGTAGAAATATAATGAGAATGGACGTATGTCCCGTTCATATCTGTGCGTACTCAGCCAAAGAAAAGTAAGTGTAGCATAGAAATCCTCGCAGAGTATTGGTTGGCGGGTTCGATTCCCACCCGAGTAGAAATCTAATTAGAATGGACGTATGTCCCGTTCATATCTGTGCGTACTCAGCCAAAGAAAAGTAAGTGTAGCATAGAAATCCGCCGCAGAGTATTGGTTGGCGGGTTCGATTCCCACCCGAGTAGAAATATGATGGGATTGGACGTGTGCCTACGCGCATTTAAGTATTTATTAGTAAAAAGTATAAATAATATTTATTGTTATATCCGTGTGTAGTTGCATAACGCATAACGCAAGCATTTAGTGGTATAGTTTAAAAACTATGACTACTACTTGTGCCTCTAAAATATTTGTAATTTGTACAATTTTACTTGAATTTTTTATGTTATTATTTGTGGCGCTGGAAAATTGTCGCAGCCTTATTAATTACAGAAGTATCACAGCAAGCGGCGCGGCTGCACAGGCTTGAGGTTCCACCGAACCCCACCCGAGGGTACTTGGACCCCGCGACCTTAGAGCAACATCGCATGATCGGTCAAGTGAGGGGCTACCACAATGCTTTCCAGCAGCCACCTCAGGAACAGAAAAAGGTCAAGGCAAAACTGGTAACTTTGATTTTTACTTCATTTCACAACCATTACATCCGACGAGTGCAGATATTGACAATGGAGCATTGAACCGCCACATCAAATTTTAAGTTCCAATTTAATCGGGCACAATTTTGTCCGACATCGATAACAGGATTTTAGATGGAAAGCCTTGTGATGAGGGAATCTTTTCAGATTTTTCACATGAGTGTTTATTTTATATTAGGGATCAAGTAGGCAGTACGCTAGTTTGATCAACTTAGCAGCGAAAGTATATGGGAAAGTTATTGAATGGAGAATGGGGGTGATATTTGACTGAGTTTTGTGACAGTCTCGGGGTAGTTACAGAAGCGGAAGGGGTGCATGGACCAGATTTTTCACTCCGCAACATCGTAGAGAAGCAACGGGCTCCGAGTCCGAAGGTTCTCTACTATGGAGGTTGTGTGTATCTGGTAAAAGCATTTGACAGGGTGTTACGAAAGGATCTGTAAGACTTACCCACTCCCGGGCTCAGGGTGGACGGCTTCCTGTTACGTGCTACGTAGTTCACTTAACAAAAATTCAACGCACAGTGTGTGTGAGTGTTGAAGGCAGTTTGTTGCCCAGGTTTGACATCAATATTGGCATTCGACAGGGTTGCGTACTGTTAGCTTGACTGTTCTTCCTGTACCTGGAAAAAACTGACAACAAAACGACTAAAAACGTTTTGGCTTCCACTGCGCCCCTAAGAACCACGTTATTATCTGATATTTCTTAACACCAACACAGGCATTAACCTGTTATAAAGTACTAGGTGACCCGGCGAAATTTGTTCCGCATCAAAAGTAATAAATGAGTAAATTACGGATATCATGAGGTTCAATTTGTGCTATTTATCAGCTTTAACTGCTGTCCCGCTATGTTAATACTACAATATCTTCGAAAATATTCGTTTAAATTGTATGCTGTTAAGGGCATCATCTAAATTAATTACTAAGCGATCACCGTTTACATCGCCGCTGTGCTACGCGGCTACGCGGAGTACAATAACTACTTCGATTTGTTTCTACGATTGTATTAAATATCACTCAAGACTATTGCTAGCTAAGACAAACACCCGGCTGACCTGTGAGTTTAATTTCTTAATTTTTATTTACTCATTGTGATTAAGAATGGAACGCACGCCTCCTAAAATTCTTTCAGCTTTTGATTCGAATTTGAATGTATCCAAGAGGGCTAATGTTAAAAGATTGCGTCTACAGGATGATTCGGAACCGGATGTGTTTGTACATTTAAAGGAAGAGATTTTACAGGTACTTACTAATACCCTTAATCCCATATTGGGGAGATTACAAAATGTTGAAAAAAAGCTGTCGGACATCAAAAAGAAAAACTGTGAAATTAAATCAACCAGTAATGAAATTGAGAAATCACTGGGATTTATCTCTTTTTTTTATGGGATAGGAGGGCAAACGAGCAGGCGTGTCACCTGATGTTAAGTGGCCAACGCCGCCCATGGACACCTGCAACACATATAGTGTTACAGTTGCGTTGCCAACCTTTAAAGGAGTAGGATAGGAAGGGATGGGGAAGGGGGATGGGCCTTCGGGTACCTCTCTCACCGAACGAAACGTGGCATGAGCCACTTTACGTCGATCTTCTGAGAGGTGGTGGTATTTCACCGGTCGAGCCGGCCCATTCATGCCGCGAACTGCTTGGCTCTACCACCAGATACAAGACTGAAAAGAAAATTGACAATTTGGAGAAGGATCTTGTCAACACAAACAATAGAATAATAGATTTAGAAGAAAAAAAGGAAACACTGGACAGAATTATACGAAAAACTTCTGTGGAGATCAGAGGAGTTCCGAAGAAGAAGAAAGAGAATAAATTAAATATTTTGAACCGAGTTACGTGTCTTCTGAAAACTTTAAATCTGCATGACGCTTCAACTGAAATCAAAGATGTCCACCATCTAAAGAGGCTTCTCGATCGTCGTCCAATTTTCAAATGTTTTTTTGAAGGACAAGTTTCTTAGATACACTAAACGCTACAATAATGAAAATAAAACTTCTCAGTTGAATACTACACACCTAGATTTCTACACCGTTTGCAATTGAAGTGCTAAATCTTGAAAATGATATTTTTTTCTTTACAACGTCATATATGAATTTTAGATCAAATGGTTTTTTTCAAATGGTTGTCAACGGGGTGGTCCCCGATGACAACTTCTAACTATTAAAAAAAACCGCATCAAAATCCGTTGCGTATTTTTAAAGATATACGCATATAAGGCGACAGACAGCGGAAAGTGACTTTCTTTTATACTATGTAATAATAATTATTATAAATATAGATTTGATTAACGGATACTTGTTTTGTGCCACAGAATCACACTGCCAGTGCTGATATCACCAGATCTAATGCGAAAATTCGTGCGATGCGGCGGCAGAGAGCCCAGGCATATGGAGACAATGGTATGGTACCTACATTTAAATAAATAGATCCAGAGCTCGAGCTCCCAGCCTCTGATTAATCAAGCCATGAGATCGATTCCCGGCTCTTACCAACGACTTCACGAAATTCTTTCCGGGAGTTAAGTGTGATAAATGTCCATGACTGACAAAATTATCGAGCTTGCTTGGTAGAAAATGCTAGAAAATGGTTTTTGTAGGGATGAAATCAACAATAAATATTTTATTGAATATTTGAATAATATATGATGAATACGATTACGTTTTACTAAAGGTATATATGTTGAAGAAGAGCATATTGCTGATGACAGACCCGTGGAGGTGGCTTGTGGTCAAGATCAGATGAACTTTTATAATGATCGAAATTATGAAGACTACTTCAACCCGGCTGTGGAAATGTAGGTGACTTTCATATGAATATTGGAAAATTCCTAAGAAGGTTTTTGTTATAAGCACATATAGATATTACTTTTTATATAAAAAGGTTTTCATTCTTCATTGTATGTGAAGAGATATTAGGTTTAGCCAATTGTTTGTCTCAATTCTAGAGTTATAATTCTTACTCCACCACTTATTCCCAATTTCTTCGGTAGTGTTTTCGAGTATTGAAGGCGTAAAGTAACAAAAATCTCATTAAGAAATAATTGATTCTCCATTCAAACTTACAACCGCCGTCTCAACCTTTTAATGAGAGTTGAGAGATTTCCGTAAAATAACCCATCCTGCATTTTTCCTCGGGATCGAACTTTCATCCCGTCTAATTTCATCCTATCTAATTTCATTCAAAGGTAGTTCGGCAACATTCAACATAATGATGTAGGCGACTAGTTGATTAGTTAAATATTTCAACACATTTCATAGTAGTTTTGCAACTAGATGATGATGTGAAGAAATATATGTTGTACTACAGAATACCACAGAGACGTCAACAGTCGAAGCTTTATTCTGGTCGACGGAAACAGAACTTCAAGGAAATTCCAACTAAAGGTAATCCAAAAAGATCACATAAATCGTGGCGGTTTGGTAGCAATAATTTAGGTCATTTCCAATCGGGGGCAAACAGTTGTTGTTGAGTAAAACTAGATAGCGCCAGGAAAATTGCATCCAACGATGGTTGTTATGTCTGTAGTCCGGTTCTAAACACAAGATTTAGTTGCTTTGCTAAAGCGACTACAGATGTGCGAAATGCACCCACAACATAGTTATTAATTAGGTGTATTGATTTTAATGTTTGTTTTTATTTTTTAATAGTACTTGGTTTCTTATTGAAATGCACATGATACTTTTAGTTAGTAGAATATATCCTAAACCTTTGGGGTTGCACAGCTAATATTTATTTTTGACTACATGATTAAATTTCTTTAGTCTAGTCTAATTCTTTAGTTGTTACTTCAAATCACATCCTTGATTTGGTTTTCTAGTTGAGCGATTGCCAAACTGATTGAAAAACCAGTTCTGTTTCCTACGCGATCTCATTTACCTATAGCGTCCTGGCAAAAAAAAAAAACTAGTGACCCGTCAGCAATTTTCTCGCTAATCGCTGATTATTTAATGGCTAAAACACTTAAAATATTTAATGGCTAATAGCACAGTTACGCATTGTGATATATTCTGTCTATTCTATTCCCTATATCATGTTTAATTGTTGTAGTAATAAATGTCACGACGAAATTTTATAGGTGGCGGAACATGTGTATGATATTTTGGGTTATATTTGATCAAGTCATTACAAGGTTTTATTCCGTGGTAGTGGTATTTCTATAGCTTAGGGATACCTTATGAGACAACGACCATAATAGATCTAAGTCTTGTTGAAACTACGCGATTTTTTTATTTATTTATCTAGTGTTTTAAGCAGATAACATTAGTTATCATTTATAATTTAATTTTGTGATGATGTAGAGACAAATACAGTGGAAGAGCGTCCAGTTGTGGAGCTATTCAACAAGGATTACGTTACGTCACAATTTCAGCGACAGAACACAGAAGTTCCTAAAAGTCCGAGAAAAACTAGAAAAGGTATGCTTACAAATCGAAGTAATAAATACGAAAATTTAATACATTCGATAATTTTCAATGCCAGATCTGCGAAAATTAAGCAAAATTTATGCTATATATTAAAAGTATTGCTTAAGATTTTTGAAAAAGTTGGTTTGAATCTCTAGAGGTGATGATGATGTTCAGTGTTTTATTATAATTTCAGCCCAATCGAACGAGGTGGACGATCAAGTGAATCAAATAGAATATCTCGCCCCAAATGTGGAACAAGAACACTCCAGAAAAGTAGGTTACTTTACAGTTTATCCCAAAAAAATCTAGTCTTGTCTTTGGTAAGACATTTACAAGAATTCGTTTAAGGAATTTTAGATGCCTTGGAAATTATAATCACACTGTAATATACGGTAAACATCTTCTCTCAAATTCGTATTTCAACAACAACTAAATCCAGCAAATTAGATTTATCTACGACTAATTCCTACTAGTCAGCAATGAGTAGGTAGTCATTGACTTTGTTGACTTTGCAAGGCACGGCGTAAGCTGGCTGAAATTAAGAGCTCAGATTAGTCTCGCAGGATAAATTTAAAGAACAGGACAAAAAGTTTTATGAACCATTCATAAAACCAATTTTAATCTTACACAGACCAGTGCTGCACTGGTCTGTGCGAAGACACTAACAAATAAACTATCACTAACAAACTCCACAGAAATACTATATCGACCGATTTTGAGGAGCTTTTGCGTGCTTAATGGGTAGGTCTGAGAATCTATCAACATCTATTTTAATACTTTAAATAGAGTAAGGGTTGTCAAGGGTTCCTAGTGCGGATGCCACTCATACAAAGCTTTCTCTTTCAATTTTATTATTGTAATTATTACTAGTTATAAGTAATTATTAATATTATTAGGACACACTGAAACCGCGACGTGGCAAAAACAGGAGTCGTCGTTACGAGATGCCAACTGTCGCGTCACAAATGAAGCAGGCCGGCATGAGGTACTACTACAATAGTGCCAACTACACAAACATACCGTTTGTTGTGTCTAAGAGCACTGCACCTTCGCACAATATCGGTGTCAATATCCAGCAAGTATGCGTACCTATTATATATCTAGTTTGTGTGACTTCAATTCTTTTAAGTGAAAACTTTTTCTCGCATTACCCTATTGAGTAATGTTTATTTATCGCTTCAGGGAAAAAATAATTGAGGGAGTTTGATTAAATTGACCGAAGCTATAGTATCCCCGTGGAAATAAAGAATGTTCTTATTTTACATACATACATAACTTCACGCCAAATCCCTTGCGGGGTAGGCAGAGAGAACGGAGCGCTACAAGGTACGATACCTCACTCGCTTCGTTGACTTTTATAACTCTTTTCATGCACGCGCGTCGATTTTTGAGGCTCCTAACATTACCTTCCTCCAGAACACGTTCTGTTTGGTAATAGAATGTGTGTCTTGGGTTCTTATTTTAATATAGACGTATACATCTATTAAAATCGTTTCTATAAAGAGAAAATCCAACGCGTATAAAAAGTAAAGACAGCTAGAACTTCTACAAATAATGTTTTGGTTTCTCTTGTGCTGAGAATTACTTCCCTAAAGTACAGACTATTATTTATGTATAGATAGGCAGGTGTTATAATGGAGTTGGCAAACGTCTTCTCTTTTGTCCACTCCCCGTGTAAATGCTATAACAAAACATAATTATCTCTTTCAGGTTCTTAATGGACTTAAAATACAACAGCCCCTATCTGGAATACCACTCACCATCGCCCATCACATGGGTATGAATAGAATATTGTTGATATTACACTAGATAAAAAAAGCTTAAAGAGTCATTTTAGACCACTGATATTTAAACGGGAAGTAATAAGATATAAGTAAACTAATTTACTGACGGCAAGTTATTTAGAAATATTTTCGCTTAGTTTTTTTTTTCCTGGGAACTGTGTTAGTAAAGCAGTTTTGTGTCACCGTCACCGCTACGAGACAAGCCGGCCGCTAAAGCTTCAGAGAAATATATATGCAATTTTTTTTTATGGGATAGGAGGGTAAACGAGCAGGTGTGTCACCTGATGGTAAGCAACCAACGCCGCGCATGGACACCAGCAACACATATACTCGTAGTGTTACTGTTGCGTTGCCGACCTTTAAGGGATAGGGGATAGGAAAGGACGGGGAAGGGGGGTGGGCCTCCGGGTACCTCTCTCACCGAACGAAACGCGGCATGAGCCACTTTACGTCGGTCTTCTGAGAGGTCGTGGTATTTCACCGGTGGAGCAGGCCCATTCATCCAGCGAACTGCTGGGCTCTACCACTGTTATACCTGTGTTATTTCGTCTAAGATATAACTCTTGACTAGTGGTTTAGTAATTAGGTACATCTATCGGCTTACACAAATCGCTGGTTTAGATTACATTAGAAAATTGCGCGGATAAAGCATTCGGATATTCAGGCATGAAGTTAGGGATTTTGGTAAGAAACATACATTACATTAGAGCAACCATCATCATTTGTTCTATTGCAGGTTTGGGTCACGTGCCCACACAAGGAACTAAGAGTGCAGCCATGGTGGTATGTTTCAACTTATAACAGTATTTGAACATCACATATTGTGTTAATCTAAATATCTTTTGGTGTCCATTATACATACATACATAACTTCACGCGAAATCCCTTTCGGGGTAGGCAGAGAGAACAGAGCGCCATAAGGCACGATTCTCACACGGATCACTCGCTTCGTTGACTTTCATAACCCTTTTCATGCACGCGCGTCGGTTTTTGAGGCTCCTAACATCACCTGCTTCCAGAACACGTTCTATTTGGTCATGGAATGTGTGTCTTGGCCGTTCTCGACTCCTACATCCATCCGCTTTTGCAATTATGTAATCATTTTTGCATAATTTGTCAATTATGTTTTGTTATTATCACAGCCTGCGCTCGATCATCGCGAAATTAACGCGATCAAAGTGGGCCACCGTCTTCTGCGTTTGCCTTCGTATAAATACGTGTCCTACAATCGTCTACTCTCTCTGTACCGAGAAGGTGACGGCATGGTGCCGCGATTCCTCAGAGCGATCAGCCGTCCACATTACTTCTACACTTCCATGTACAAGTGAGTTCTTCATAGACCTAAACTACTCACGGATATACCAATAGGTTCTTTGTAGACCAAAAATATACTTGTCAAGAAAGGGGAAACTACGGGGATCCACCACAGATTCCTACGGCTGCAGTAAATGACATCGTATCTCGACTTGGACTTTTGGGTTTTTGGGTAAACTGGTGTTAAGTGACTAGCGACGCCCAGTGTACATCTGCAACCGAGAGAGTCACATCTGCGTAAGATATGATAAAGAGGGGATAGAGACGCGAGGCGATCTGCGTGGCTCTACCGCGACTTATAATGGGTCTTAGTTCCTCAGTTAGTGTCTTATATGATTGTTTTTGAACCTCAATTTAGATACTATAAGTACAGAACCCAGAGGTTCTAATTAACACTACTGGATCAATAGTCTATATTTTCTCAGTATGTGTCCATGGGCTCAATCCGTTGCTTGTTTGTCCGCTTAACCCATCGAAAAAGCATAACTACTGATTTTAAGCATCTTTATAAGCACGTCTCTTACTATAATCGCATTGTTGAGTTCTTTAATATGAAATTAATTAATTATACCTATTGCATAATGGACGTATCAAGCAGCCTAGCTACAAACCATGATGATTTTGATGGTGCCACGTCAAAGGGTCGTGCGACCAGCCAGGAGGCGAAACAGAATCTAGCTGAATTTGCAACCTTATATCACGAATACGAAAATCTTAACAAACGCATCAAGGAGGGTAACTGCAGACCTGAAGAAGAACGCCGCAAAGAAGATTTGTCAAAGGAACTTGCAGCGCGGGAACAACATATACGAAGGGTTAGTTATATGTGAATAGTTGATTAAGTAATTTGGAAATAAATTGATAGTGCGTAAATACGAATCAAAAGTCTCAGGTACGAATCTTAGGAACAGTGACTACTTTATTGACGTCTACCTTTATTGACGTCTCTATTGACGTCTAGTATATCGGACACCGAACCAGTGAAATTCGTGCCCAATATATGAACGTAGCCATATTTGGGATGAAAAATTGGGGTATAACAGGGGTGAAGTAGCTAACACAAAGCTATTAATGCTTGAAATATATTTTCCACGGTGTTCTTGTAGATTGAAGCCAGCTCCTCTTCCATACAGGTTGTGAACGATTACCGCATTACTCTGGAGCCCGAGCAATCGTTGCGAGCTTCAGCGTCTGCAACAGATGAAGGATGCCGACATTCTTCATACAAAATCGGGGATTCACAGTAACTGTCTGACACAATACACAGTTCCCTTAACAGTTTGGTCATATGATAACGTCAGTGTTGCGCTTAAATCTTTTTTTTTTTTCTGTATACAAAATATATTGGCGTGGATTGGAAATGTCTTTAGAGGAGCAATTATGATAGATTTTTATCAGTTTTTTTTTATACAAAATATAAGCATATTATTTACGACCAAATAATTATTAGTGATAATTTCTGAAAAGCTAACAAAATATAGCCAGTATAGCACTGGGTAGTGATACTCTATATAAAAGTTCAACTTAAGTATGAAACAATATGGGCTGAGCTCAAAAAAAAGACTATCGATCTAAAAAGTGATGGCTTTTGCTTTGATAAAGTTTTTTTTATAATTTGATTATGTACGTACGGTATCGAAGAAATTTAAGTAGTAAGTATTTATTGGGCTCTAGTTAGGAGAGATGAGAATTCCAGCAGCTAGCGCAATTTATTGTTTAAAAGCCAGTTTCTAATATAAATTTTTGAATTGTAAATGTTATATAATATAACAAGAAAAGTTTGTGATTGATTAAAATAATATAAAGAGTTTGAATATATTCCTTGTAGTTTTTATTAATGCTACTATTTACTATAACATAGGAAGGCTATAATAATTGATAGTAGAGTAATTAATAGTTATTAATTCTAAAAAACTTTGGACGTAATCTATTATGTTGGTATCTCTACTACATACAATAGAACAACAAGAATACTAGGATTAATTCACAACTTAACATATAATAGGAGAATATTATTTATTATTAGTTTTAATTGATATTTTATATAACGTTAAACATTTAATTTATAATATGTACAAGAGAAAACAATTTACGATAAGAATAACGCTTAACTTAATGTATATAGACACAAGAATATACATTATTGGGGCAAATTTATTTACAGATAATAATTTTTAATGTAAAGCATACGCCAAAAAAATGTTTGAAAGCTTGAATTGAAAACCTTCATAAAAATGATATGCAAGAGAGACGAAATCGAATTAAATAATTCTAGTTTTTTTAGAAATAGTTTGACCTAAGTCCATGAAGGTTTTAAGCAAAAAAAAAAAACAAATATTTAAGTTCCTAATATTAACATTGATTAAACGTGTTAGTGATATACATACATAACTTCACGCCAAATCCCTTGCGGGATTAATTAATAAAGATTTTTGTTTATATATACATATCAATTATATATGTACACATATTGCAACTGAAATTTTCAACCAGCGATTACCAATAAATACATTGAATTATATCTTACACTACAGATATTAACGACAAAGTATTAGTTATAATGTATCTACATTTTTTTACAAAGACGAAAAAGTGTTCAAATGCTAAGTGTCACTTGTCAAAAAAAAATATAAAGTTGTCAATTTTTTTTTTAATAAAGATTTATTAACTAATATACTAACTATAAACTGAACTCATTCACTCCATCGTTAACCACCACGTGGTAGAGTCTAAATTGACACATTGAGTCTAAATAGTTATATTAGTAAAGTATATGGGTAAAAGTATATCATTGTATTCCAAAGAAAAAAAAAAAACTCAAATGACCCTGTGAAATACGATAGTGCTGTGCAGACTTGTTGAACTTAATTTCGCGAGTCTGTCGAAGAGGGTAAGTTTTCGCCTTCCATCTTGTGGCGCGCTGCCTGTAAGTAAGCCTCTGCAGCGAGGGTGGGCCAAGCGTCGGGGGCGGCCCCCCACTCAGTGGTCGACACCTCCGCTGGACGCTCTGTGGTCTCTGACTTCGCAGCGCAATCCACAGTTTTCGGTGTTTCAATCCTAAAATGATTAGGTTTTTTTTAAATTTATTTAACAGTTGGCATTTTAAATGAAAGTAAACATATTATTCGTCATTGTGCAGATTACAATTACACTACTTATGGTGTCACGCTAGGTTAGATTTTGACCTGTTTTGTCTATAGTCTATTTGAAAAAAATTCTTAAGATCTTTATGGGTCTGCAACATTATACACATATTTGATATATTTATATATTGATACGAGCTTCATATTTATCAAAAACGAAATATTTATGATTGGCAAATTGGAAAAAATAGTTTACTTTAGTTGTGAGTATGGCACGTACTTATATATTATTTAAACATCAATTAAAAATGTCTCAACTGTTCTTATACGTCAGAAAAATTAACTAAGTCGAAAAAAAACTGCTGCTTATTTGTGGTAAATTATTCGTTGCCTACTTCGAGTCCTACATCTCTTTGCACTTGTATTGTAGACATGTATATTCTTCAATTCATATTCTTTATATTGCACTTATTAGAACGGGTAGAGCATACTCTGCCTACCCAAATACTACAAAAATTAAAGCCCTCTAATATCATAAGCATATAGCGCCTAGAATAAATATTAGCATTACAAGGAATTAGGTGTGCTTTGGGCTCTAAACAAAAAATACCTCACGCGTTCAGGTGACTGCATTGCATCGTTAGTGCTTGAAATTTCCAGATCCTCTGCGTAGCTCAGATGTAGCTTGTCACCTTCACTACGGGATTCTTTTTCTGGAAGAGTAATTATTAAATTAGAAGACTGCAAATTCAATCCCTATCCAAAATTTCTAATGCTTTTCTTTTATTAAAAAGAAAGAATTTACCAAAAAACCGTATGCATGTCGCCTGCGTGACAGTGTGCTTTATGTAATCTTTGATTACTTATTTCGGAATTAGATGGTACTGTATGGGTTTGAACATACTTTGTAGTAGTATATATATTAGTAGGTCATCATTGTCCTGCCCTTATCCTACTTTAAGAGGGGCCGGCACAACATGTCATCCTTTCGAACTATCCATGTTGTCAAAAGATTTGGCTGTGGTTTTATGACCAGCAGCTTGTCTGCCGTCAACCCTCCTTAGAACACTTTTCGTTGGAAGTGGTTGTGGAGGGGTGAGGGCAGAAGGGCTCTCACCGAGCGAAACGCGGCATGTGCCTCAACGCCGTTATTCTGGGAGGACGTGGCATTTCACCGGTCGACCTCTTAGTTAGTAGGTACATCGGACATATTTCTTACCATCCACGTTTATTGGTCCCTCGGGCCAGCCTAAAGAGTCTCCCTCCACATCAACTGGTTCATCTTCAGCATCATATTGCCTCTGTTCCCGAGGTCTGTCTTCTCGCCTATCCTCGTCAAGATCGTAACCCAGCATGCTCTCAACGGTGTGGTGACGTTTGCGAGTGCGCAGTTTAAGACGCCTTTGACGATTAGCTCGGATTCGTTGATATGTCTAGAAAATTATTGAAATAATTATTCCCTAAATCATGCTTTTCATTTCATTTCCGTCTTATGTTCTTTTTTAAATACTTAGCATTGGAATAGACATAAGATAATTTACGAGTAACATTCAATTTGGTTGTCTCTAGTCGCCGAATCGTTGCGTTTTGGCCATACACCGGGCACAAAGTTAAGTGTTATATGATGATATCATCAATATTATCAATAGATATTGATAACTGATATCATCAATATTTATCACACATAACTTCCGAAAAGAATTCCGAAAAAATATTGGTGTGAGTCCAGAATCGAACCCACGACTTCAGAGTCAGAAGGGAGTGCTCTACCACTGGTTAACCGATACTTATAGATGAATAGAAAAAATTTGTTTATTGAAGAAATGTACAGACCTCCCAACGTGCGTCCTCGTCTTGGTGATGCAATGAATGTGTGGAAGGCGCGGCTCCATCTCTAGGCAGTGCGCTTAAGCTATACAAATGCTGCAGTTCTTGCAAGAAATGCGCCTGCGCCACCCCTGGACCCAGCCGGGCACCGCATACACCGCACGCCGATTTTCGCTCACCGTCAGCTGAACAAAAAATGTTAAAATTTTTACTGTATATTCTTAATAAATTGAAATAATAATCGGATTGGTAGCTAATGGTAGATACTAGCTGTAGTGCAGAGGTTAGCTGTATCGATCTTCAGACCACACACACACACACACACACACACAGACACAGTAGGTACTATAGGTAGAATTATATTATATTGTAATTCTACCATCGTAGTAGAATTTTAGTATCCGTGACGCATAGTTTAAACGTATTTTGCCAAATAATAGATTGTGTAAGACTAACGTGAAAAAAAATCATGTGAATCAGTGCAGGGAGTAGAAGGAGGAGCGTCATCATCCTTGCACGGTCTAGGAGACGCTGAAGCTGCAGACCCTGGTGAACTGGTATCATCTCTTGCAGTGTAGCCGTGCCGGTACAGAGGCGGCGTGCTGCTGCCATCGCGCACGCTCTGACCAACAAGAAAATCATTTTTTCCTGTAGATCTGGAAATCTGGTTTAGTACAAAAATAATGACTTTAAATAACTCTAGATCAACCTACCCGTTGCTGGTATACTAATGATTAATTCCAGATGATTATTTTTTGATTTTGGTTCTAATTTCACGATTAGGATAGGGTATGGGACCACATAGGTTATAAGTTTAAGTCCCATCCGTAAAACTAATATGTTATGATCATCGTCAAACTATTCAAATTATCCAAATTAATTTGTAAATTTACTTATACCGGGCTGGGTGATTCATTCCATCTGTATGACCTATTTCGATAACCTAACAATGAGTGAATTAACAAAATAATACTCACTCTCAACGCTTGGCCGACGCTTTGTCCGAGCACATATTGCTCCCCGAGATGTCGGGCAAATGCCTTCCCTGGATAAAGAGGATGAAAAGCCCCACCAATAGGACGAAAAGCACCACATCCAAAGCTTTGCAGTGCTGGATGCAGAAACTGTGGCGCCATGTGATGAAGAAATCCCTCCATGATCGCTGCGACACTCTGCACATATATTTTTATTATGAATTTTACATCCTTGTCGTATCATGAATCGCCAGCATTTCTAATTCAATCTAAGAAAGGTGTTTGTTAGAACATTAAAAAAAAACATCAAACACATTACGTACAATGTTAATTGTAATATCAAAAACTAAAAAATAACGAATCACGCGCTGTATTCCCTAGTTAACCTGGACATATTGATTTAGTCTGATCGATAGATAGCTTAAAAATACAGAATTAATGCAACTTAATTTTATTAATATTATAAATTACAATTATGGAATTATTTCCAGTTTAATATGCTTAATATATTAAGGTTGTCTGGAAGAGTTTGCAGCATGCGATAAGTCCGCTTATTGTTCTTGCCCAACGTTGACCACGTACTACTTACTGTAATGTATTCTTTGATGTACAATAAAGTGTATACTATTCTTATACAAATTAATTGTAATTATTGCTAAGGACAATTGATTTAATGTCCAAGTAAAAATGATTAAATTTCAGCACAAATATTATTTAAATCGTAATCGATGCCTTCGTCCGGTGTCAAATGCTGAGCACGTAACATCGACTCAGCGATTTTATACAGGTCGTCAGGCTGATGCAATGTATGTTAATAATTGTGGTGACTTTTTAATAGTTTGCACTTTCTTTATAGTTTCGTAACATCACCAACCCGTGGATCAGCGAATACTGCTAGAGATTATTTTAGATTTTTAATTTTATTGTATGTAAGTTCTATTTTTTTTGTTTTTAGTACATTTCCTTAAAATATGTGTGGTGCTAATCACTTACCACCAGGTGGCTCGCTTGCATTTTGTCCATTACTCCATAAAAAAAACAATAATGCTTGTTTGCAAAGAAAAATTACAGAACAACATATGTAGTACCTATTTCCTGATAGAAACTAAGTTCCTCGGAAACTGGACCGGTTCTGTATACAAAGAAACAATTATAAAATTAGAAACAATTCTAGAAAAGTGCCCATCGTGCGGCTTGAAAACACAAACAAAAAAATCTGAATTACAGCCACTTAACCACACACGAATAGGAGATAAATTGTTTATTTTCGTTTCTTTTGCTTTGGATACGCGGATACGTCATCTGGCTAACTATGTTACTAAAAGTCGTAGCTATCATAGAACAAATATATAAATTAATAGGTATACATTTCACTGTCAAAAGAAATATTTTCATCAGTTAAAAATGATTACGCGTTAATCATGAGTATTTTTTTATAATGGCCGTAAAATAGCTGACTAAAGAAATCAGAAACTGCTATTAATAAAATCCAGACTTTTATAGTGAACATTGTTTTGTAATGGTAAAGCCGCACAGTTAGATAAAAGAATGGGCCTGCTCGCTTGGTTAAATACGACGGACCTCTCAGGAAATTTACATAAAGTAGCTCGTGGCCGCAGTTAGTTCGGTGAGAGCCGGCTATTTGCCCCCTCGCTTTCCAATCTATATACCATCCTAAAGGCCGACAAAATAACTAGTTAAGGTATCTCTAAATGTTGCAATTATCCATGGGCAATACATGTAGATTACCATCAGGTGTACCGGTTGTTCCATTGCCTAGTATCCCATAAAAGTAGAGGTATTTTAGTAAATATCCCAATCTACTTTAACAAAAAGTAAGTAACATATTTTAATATTTTTCTCAATTTTTTTAAAGAGAGTGTCGATGTAAAAGTAAGAAAGGGCATGCTCCGATGGTTCGGACATGTAGAAAGAATGGAAGATGCAAGATTGACTAAGCAGATATACAATGCAAAAGCGGATGGATGTAGGAGTCGAGGACGGCCAAGAAACACATTCCATGACCAAACAGAACGTGTCAAAAATCGAAAATCGACGCGCGTGCATGAAAAGAGTTATGAAAGTCAATGAAGCGAGTGAGGTGTGTAAGAATCGTGCCTCATAGCGCTCCATTCTCTCTGCCTACCCCGCAAGTGATTTGGCTTGAAGTTATGCATGTATGCACTTTAACATTCCGTTGCAGGTCTTGGATCTTCCATATTATTATAAATACTGTCTGTATATCTGTCTTGGTGGCCTAGTGATCGAGCAACCAGCTTCTGAATCAAAAAAATCTTTTCGGAAGTTATGTGTGTTAAACGAAAACTTTGTGATCGGTGTGGCACTATTGCCACACCGATCACAAAAGGCTAGTAAAAAATAAAAGGTAGTGGCTGTTAAGCCTCGACTCGCCAGTAAGGTTGAGTCCCAAATGGAATAGGTGGTAAACATAGGTTTACCACCGTGGTAAACCTATGTTTACCACCTATTCCATTTGGGACTCAACCTTACTGGCGAGTCGAGGCTTAACAGCCACTACCTATACCTTCGGGTAGAAAAAGGCATGAAGTTATGTTATGTGAACTATTCACGTCAGATTTTCACGTTTCATAATATTGTGAGAACCCTACTAATCATGGTACAGAGAACTTCACATATGTATATATCGCAGGACTTCATTAACTTAGCACGGTCTTTGACCAAATATTGTGGTTATGTTGCATCTACCTACAAAGCGTAATGGAAACCAATCCTTGATTAGCTGCACGGACGTTGCCGTTGGTCATGCAGTTATTCTAGTTAATGACTCAAACGTCAAAGCAGTCAAGATCTTAGTAAATCCACGCCTGGGTTGATGGCTTTTAATTATAACGCTTAATTGGGATAAGTTAGTTAGATAAGTGGTTGGGAGCCATGCTTCTGAATCGAAATTCTCGGGTTCGAGCCTCGACGGACACAATACCTTTTCGGAATATAATGAGTAATAAATTTCTATGACTGACAAAACTTCCAGAGGTGTATAGAGAGATAGGTCAATATTTAAATCCCTAAATTTATCAAATTTAAATTATTGAATCACGACACTAAATAAAATAAAAGGGTTGAATGTATCTAAACGAATAGACACATTTCACTATTTATTTATTCAGCCTATTCTATATTAATTAAAGATTAATTTTAAATTATAATGATGTACAAAAAGATTTAACTCACATTTTGATAAATAACTTTAGAAATAATAAAATAATGTTTTTAGACTAAATGTATGATGAAATTCGAACGGCGTCATTTAGTTTTCGAACTAAATATCTTACTAAAGAACAATTTTATGTAAATATTATTTCATAAAACATACTATGATAATACTTGGACGCTATAGACAAATATTCGAATCCGGGATTTTGTGGATCGAACCGGCCGAGCACAGTTCAGAAGATGTAATTTTTACCAATACTCCACGAAGCCATGAATAGTCTCTAACAATATACTACAGTACGCTATCACGGTATCCGCCTACGTACTTATTACAGGGAGCAGTTGGTCCACGTTACTGACAACTCTTTATACTATTGCTATTAAGTGTAAACATTGAGAAAAGAACAGGCCGGAACAGTGGGAGATAAACACTAACAAATGTAAACGTACATATGATGGAATACATACGGTGGCTTTTAATAATTCCACTTAACAATTACTTGGAGAATGGAGCTAGAAATTTAACAGAAATAATACTAAATACGGTTTTTTTTTCTTTCCAAAATAAGAAATTATATATTACATGTAACTAGCTGGCCCAGCAAAACAATAAAGGTTTTGATCAACAGATAAAAAATAGGGGTCAAACCTATACCGTAAATTTAGGATTGTATGTACTTTTTTATGCTGATTGATAAAAAAATACCCTTACCTTTTATGGGGATGAAAAATAGATGTTTTCCGATTGTCATACTTACCCGATATGCACACAAAATTTCATGAGAATCGTTTGAGACGGTAAGACTCAAAGTCAAAATAACTTCATTTTTATAGGTCTTCACAGACACTTAAAAATAGTCAACAAGTACAGATAACATATTATTTAAAATTAAATACAAACACGAGCGCTTGTGGAAAGTGCCTCCGTGGAACAAAAAAAGACACGGACGCAATCGCCACGAGCGGCCCGATTCCGAGTGAAGCCATCTCCATATTATGGTAATCACTATAGAGCTCACGAGTTCCGATAGATCAGTTATCAACTCTTTAGATATCTACATACATACATAAGCTCACGCCTGTATTCCACGGGGTAGGCAGAGACTTTGGCTTTCCACAAGCTACGATCCTGACACACACCTTTCGCCTCATCCACAGTCATACATCTCGTCATGTATTCGCGACGGTTTAGGGTGCTACGCATTTTGCCTTTTTTTAAACAGACCATTTATTTGGTCGTGGTAGCTCCGTCTTGGTCTGCCGATCCCGACCCTGCCACTCACATTCGCTTCGTATACTTTTTTATCGTATTATCTTTTTCTTCAGATATCTTTATTTATTTTATGTTATTTAGTAATATAATAGATTGAAGGAAGAATGGATGATGCAAAATTGACTAAGTAGTGTAGTGTAGTGTAGAAAAGGATCGTGCCTTATGGCGCTCTGGTCTCTCTACCTATCCGGTAAGGGACTCGGCGTGAGGTTATGTATATATGAGTAACAATTAGAAAGGGATTCATAGTCCAAACTATTTTCGACCCGATTATTTGCACAGGATCCGCAAAATGGGCACTTATCCATGTGTCGGATTTACTCACCGTCATCTGACCTTTGCCCTTTAGCACTCGATTATATTGTTCAAGGGTGAAAATAGATGGGAAATATTAGAGGGTACTGACATCCGGAAATATGGAGCAATGGAGCCTGTAGCCAAAGTGTTACTAAAAAAAAGTGTGACTGTGGAGTGTGGAACTTTATTTTATTAAATATCTGTTTTAATCGTAACTAAATATTGATCGAAAATTTGATAAAGATATGGTGACGGTTCGGTCCTCTTAGCCACTTCTTAGGATGATAGGCAGAAGCTGTTTCAGAGACTCGAGATCGAAAGTAATAACACAGGTCTCGCAGTAAACAGGAGCAAGACCAAACCAATAGTTGTGGACCGTACCGGGAAACTATCTGTCAGCACTAATTCCATCCTAGGAGTAGACACCGTGGACCGCTGTATCTACTTGTGTGCACTGATATGCAATGATGGCATTTGTGCACCAGAGATAAAGTGACGTATAGCTATGGCCAAGGATGCTATGACCAGACTTAATAACATCTGAAAAAAGGGGCATTGGCGAAGATTCGCTTTGATATTGCCAATTTTCCTGTATGGAGTAGAAACGTGGACGATACGTGCTCGAGAATGTCAAAGAAATGCATGCGAAATGTGGTACTGGAGACGAATACTTCGAATACCATGGACTGCAAAGCGCACCAATATATCGATCCTTTCTCAACTTCGTATTCGTACTCGCCTCTATACAGTATGCCAACAACGAAATGTCACAACACACTGTCACATTTAGCCACATGGTCAGAAAGGGAAACGAAAACCTCAAGAGCTTGGTTATCGTCGGTAATACGGAGGGTGAATGAGGGCGTGGATGATTATCAACTAGATTGAGTGACTAAATGAGGAACCCACCTGAAAAGCTTTGCTCCGTTGTCAGGGCCGCGATGAACCGTCATAGATGGAGGCAGATCATAGGAACAACGTGTGACTCATCACCATCACCCGCAATCAGTAATGACCACGATCATCAGTCATGAGGGACCGATCAAATGCAGATACGTTTATCCGGTATATTTGTAACAGCATCACAGTAAGCCTCACGGGGGCTGTAATCATCCGAAACTTTGCGTCGTGGTTATATTTTTTTATGTATATAACTGAACGCCCTTTTCTACCCGAAGATGTCCGCAGCGGCGTTAAGAATCGGAGATTTTTTACATCCATAGTGCAATAGGCGGAATCTATTGCCTCAAACCAAGTACAATAGTCATCGATATTTATTACACATAACTTCCGAAATGAATTCCGAGAGCTGGACCTAAAGATAAAAGATTTTAATTTGTACTTATATTATAGATGCAAACAAACATTTGTCAAAATATTTTAATATTTGTTACACAATCACGGATCTACTTTAAAAGAATTAAATGAAAAACAGTGGTATTCAACTTTTTATCCCAGCAATGTTTCCCTCGGGATATTAGGTAGTTTAACATGATAGTTATTTAAAAAACAAAATTACTCTTAATAAATAATCGTACAACAAATCTCATAACCATAACTTTTATTATATTTAATGAGCTCTGGCGGAATTATAGACTAATTGATTACAAAACAGTTATTTTGTCATTACATTCGTATTTTCTCACCAACTAGCTGATAGCTATTAATATGAAGAGAAAAAAAAAATGGGGCTTGTAAAAAAGCGATTTAATTGCATACCTCGGCGGCCGTCACGCGGCGATACGCAATGATTCTTATCAAAGCCCTTATTGAAAAAAGGGGGGGACGGCCGCGTTCCGATCACGCATAAATCAGGAAAAAGCGTATTTCTTTCAGCCATCGCTCGCTGATTTTATTGCTCGCTTATTGGTAACTACCATCTGATATATGGCTTGGATAGATTTCAACAATTCAATAAAAGTACCTCTTGCTTGGAATTCTAAAGGCAACTTTACGGTATTAATGCCCGAGTCATAGTCAGAGGCAATTACGCTTAACACAATTATTTATTCTTTGCTCTTTACTTAGATTGCTGAACCTATGGCTGAAGTCTTTTAAACATAAAAGCACACTATAATTAAAATATCAACGAACTAAACCGTTTTTAACACTCTCACCAATTTGTACCATTCAAATACGAACGCTATTTTATATCATAGGGGGGAAAAGTAAGAGAAACAGAATGAATTATTATTGATTTTACTTCAACTAGTAATCAATTGATCAAAGTTATCTTATAGAAATTATAATTCAATTGAATTATGGCATAATTCAATCAATTAAAACAGGGCTGTCCAATCTCGATAGGGCCTAGAGGCCTCAAAATAACCTTTTTTTATGGGCAAAGGGGGCAAACGATCACCCTATGGAAAGCGACTACCGCGGTTTTCGGCAACACCAGGGGCAACAAATTAGCGTCATCGGCCTTTTAACTTATTAGTTTTAATTTTGTCCGTTAATGTATTTAAAAAAGTAGATAAAAGAGACTCTGTCGCCCCAATGATTCAAGCCGCGTGCCGCAGGAGGCCTGCGGGCCAAAGTGTGGGCAGATCTGAATTAAAGAAATGTTCTTTAATTCTTCTGCCCAAAATCCCATCATTTACAAAATTCATACCCGTAGTTTCGTATACTCGAAACCTACTGAATCGTGGTCTATTACAAAATTAATTAATTGTTTTGTGCCTAATTTCGTAAATAAACAAGTTCAAAAGAAATTTTCGGATAAGTACATTGTAATGTTTCGATCTGCTATAGATTTTTTTTCACTTAAAAAAAATGTTAATCGGAAGCGAAATATTATTAAAAAACTAAATATTGAAGCTAAGGTCAAATCATTTTTTTTTTATGAAGATTCTGGTCTTCGGAAGAGGCTTGTCGTCATTTGGAATACCACGAGCGGAGCTTAGATCACCAATTCATACATATTATAAATATGAAATCAACGTAAATGTAATTGACCAAAACAACCTTTAGGAATATATCGCGTATATTTATTATCTATTTATATTTATTTCCCGACGTTTCGAACTCTTTACAGAGATCATTTTCACGAGTGTAAAAAGTTCGAAACGTCGGGAAATAAATATAAATAGATAATAAATAAACGCGATATAATCCTAAAGGTTGTTTTGGTCAATGAGTGAGATTCGCGAAAGTCTTAGAAAAAAAAACGTTAATGTAATCCAAAAATTTATTTTGATCATAACGAATATTTTTTATTTATCATAGACAATACATATTTGAAACATATTATGCTTTCGCCATTGCATCAAATGTACGATAAAATACGGAATAATTACCATTTAACAACACAAAGTTTAACTTAGTAACTTCATTGTTACATTGTCGGGCAGGGCTGAAGCGAAAAAAGAACTGGAAAAATAATTGTTAACATTTGGTTAATTTACTGTCATTTAATCAGTGACATAAAATGTATTTAATTATGAATAAATGAATAAGAGACGACGAAGTAAGACGGCGAGTATTAATATAATAGTCAATAGACTCTCGGCGATAAATACTTAAGGGCGTAGGCACTGGCAATTATGCTTAATTCTCTAACAGCAAATATAATGAGTTGAACTTATTGACTTACATACATAAATAACTTTACGTCAAATCCCTTGCGGGGTAGGCAGAGACTTATTGACTTAAACAGATTAATTTTTTTTAAAAGTCAATGTTCATCACAACTAACTTTGGGAAAGTCATTAGTGTTAGCAATGATTCTTATTCGGTACCTCTGTAACAGAAGTCGGAGTACTGAACCCCTGGCTAGAGACTTATGATGCAGCAGAAGGTACAAGCAGAATACTTTTTTTATTTTTACTAGATAGTATAACATTTTTATATAAAAAATACTAAGCTTTATTTAATAAGATGTTCACCAATTTATTGTTTTATCATAGGAATATAATTATAATGGCCACAATAAAATACGTGGTCTTCGAAACTACGCAGCAAATTTTCATGTATAATTAAGTTTTCACATTTAAATTACAATTCATAGTGAGATAAATAAAACTTTGTATAATTCATGTCTTTTTAAACAGAAATTTAATAGCAACTACTATAAGTTATAAAAACGTGCATATGTATTAAGTACTTTAGTATTAGAAATGGCTCGGTAACTTCAAATATCCCATTGAAACAAATCTCATTTTTTTTAGATTATATTTATTTATATCTAATACCAGCTGACCCGGCGAACGTTGTTCCGCATCAAAAGTATTATCTGCTGTCCCGCCATGTTAATACTGCGATATCTTCGAAAATATTTGTTTAAATTGCATGCTGTAAAGGGCCAGGATCATCTATATTACATGCACAATCTATTTAAGACACTTAGTTCTAAGCACTTGTAAATTAATACTGCAATGTTTAAAATCGCTTCGTGAATAGGCCATTATTTCTCGTAAAAAGCAAAAAATCCCTAAGAGATAGTGATATGCCCTCGCGGACTTTTTTGTAGACCTTTTCAAGGTGTATAATAATGTAGTACGTTGTTTTGATTTATCGCTTAGGGTTTGCGATTAAAGTTCTAAATCTTGAAAATTATCACTTTTTTTACTACACTATACATGAATTATAGATCGCATAAACCGCATCAAAATCCGTTGCGTAGTTTTAAGGATATGCGCATATAAGGAGACAGACAGCGTAAAGTGACTTCGTTTCATACTATGTATAAAACAAAGTCACTTTCTATGATGATGATATATTTCTTTCCATTGAAATATATTATTAAGAGAATTTATTTACAATAATAAGAAGAAATGAATAAATGACATTATTTACATTATATATAATTAAAAACGAGCTAAAATCGAATTTAAGAGATAAATGTGATCGCCCAATTTTTGGGGTAATTAACCAAGTATAATTCTTTTGAAACATTAAAATTCTATCGAACTTCTACCATATTAATTGGAAAAGAAGCAAGTGTATTTTATCATAATTGTATTGTCCCTGCTCACCGACCGCAGAACAATTTCCTTATAAAATTTTCGTATTTTTTATTTTACTCGAAAACATCATTTATATGTCATCATTAGCCCTTTTGAGGTCCACTGCTGACATAGGCCTCCCCCATAGAGCGCCACAACTGCCGGTCCGCTCAATCATGGGCGGTTTTTGCCATAGGTAGGCTGTATTGTCTTGAGAGAGAATGCTGCTACCCATTCTTCTAGCTTTTCCCTTATATTGCGCAAAGTTAACTCTTTGTTGAGTATTTGTTTCCAATTTTTTAATTAAATATCTTAATTATTTTATAATAAATATGTTATTATTAAACTATATAGACTCGTTTGTCGTTGTGATAATGGACAAAATTTATTTAGATTTATTAGTTTTTTAGAAATTTAGGGATTTGATTATTATACCCACTGATTAATTCAGATATTTAAACTTACGTAGAATAAACTAAGTTCAATGGAGCCATTGTTTTATTTATTTAAAGCTTATAGATTTATTTATTTATAAAACAATTGCATGTTTGACTAATAAATATATAATTCATTTCATTTGATTCTAATAATTTTATGGATCTAAGTAAAGCACTTTTTAAGTCCAAGGAATGACACATTTGTAACATTACAATAAATATCATTTAATATATTAAAATTCACATTCAGAAAATATTAATTTACATTTAATAAAACATTTTCAATAACTAATTCAAATATAATTGCAAATTTAAATGTGAAATATTTATGATATATTCGACGTATTTAATTTAATCGCGTAACCTTACAAAATATATTATAAAAATAAATAAATTAAAAATAAATTTATATAGACTTAATTTTTTATATTTGAGATATTTATGATGATTAATTTATGCTAATTTATGTAACATGTTTAGTAGTAATGCTTTCATATATTATTATATAACAAAACAATTATTTATTAAATATGAAAAAATAACCCTATATTTCTTTAAAAAATTAGACTTACCTAATGATCGACGGTGCTGTGCGTAATTCAGTTCCGACGGTATTCTGACAGCGTATTCGTGATACGTGATCACGGCGCGGCGTTGAGGATGTGACTGAGGTACTACGCGCCCGCCGCACTGGGCGGGCGGTGAATACGACACGCCCACAGAACAAGAGCTATCCAAGAAATAAAACCTTTTTGCAAATTTTCAACAAATTTAAACGGCGTATTGATGTTCAATCCTCGGCTAATCTCGTTTTGGGCAAAGCCTTATTTTATTTATATAAGTCCTATTTTACTCATTCTGTTTTTACTTGACCAGAAAATATCAAAGCTAGCTTATTATTGTATAAACAATTATTTTAATATATTATATGAAAAAATATTTGCTTAAGACTAATTTTATATATACTTTAACCACAGTTATTTCACCGAATGAGAGAGTTTTATTTTTAGCCGACTGCGCCGGAAGAAGGGCACCTAAATGTAGGATAAACAAGTTGTTGGATTTCATTCTTGTATTCAGGGAAATCCGTGTAAGAAAAACCAAAAAAACAATTTATTTCACGCACTCATTGTTTGTTAATTGTTTTTTTAAATAAAATATAAATAATTATCATCGTCATCATTCATCACTAGCCTTTTGAAGTCTACTGCTGGACTTAGGCCTCCTCCATAGAGCGCCACAACTGCCGGTCCTGTGCAACTTGCATCAATTGGCCTCCCGTGGACTTTACCAGTTCGTCGGTCCACCTAGTGGGGGGACGGCCTCTCTGCGTCACGCCAGATCTCTTGCTATCTCCGTATTGAGATTCTAAGCATAGCCCGCTGAGCGACTTTGAGCTTCGCCAGGAGGCCAACATTCAAAGAGACCACGTCGCAGCTCCTTATGTCATCACTGGTAACAGTTATTAGTCATATTCTTAGACTTAAGGCACTGTGGCATTTTGGCCTGGTAATAATAATATTAAAATTAAATTAATTTACTTTGCCTGATATAATTGGTTTTTTAATGGGATAGGAGGGCAAACGAACAAGCGTGTCACCTGATGTTAAGTGACTAGCGCCGCCCATGGACACCTGCAACACATATAGTGTTACAGTTGCGTTGCCGACTTTTAAGGGAGTAGTATAGGAAGGGCTGGGCAAGGGGGATAGGCCTCCGGGTACCTTTCTCACCGAACGAAACGCGGCATGAGCCACTTTATCTTTATTATGTCGGTCTTCTGAGAGATCGTGGTATTTCACCGGCCGAGCCGGCCCATTCACGCAGCGAACTGCTTGGCTCTACCACTGCTATCGAAATACTCCTAGGATACATCTAAACATAATTACAAATATCAAATACATTGGAATGTATAGAGCTGATAGATTTATTTTACTCGGACAGTACTTTTTTCGAAGCGGCTTCTAATTAAATATTTTTATACTTTTAAATAGTATACAAAGAACAATGAAACCAGTAAAACACTGTCGGATATGGGCTTCCTCACGGAAAGTCCACTACTCACAATCCTGTGCCACCCGCAAACTAGTGACTTCTTGGGAACTTTATGAAATTGTGACAAGGGCCTACTTTTAAGTTAAAGTTATTATATTTTTTTTCAATGTTCAATGTTCTTAATAATAATTTAAATCGTTATATTACAGCTGTAATATTAAAACAATATCGGGTAGACAATACAGTCATTAGAATCTCAAATCTCACTCAAATCCTGAGAAGCGAAGTGAGGGAGAAATTCAAAATTGAAAAGAATATTTATTGATTGAATAGTTAATTTAAGTGTAAAAGTAATTTAATTAAATTTAAATAGTTCAGGAATATTTGATGGACACTATATTATATTTTAATCTGAGGACCTTTTAGTTAATTCTTGGGTTTACAGAATAGATGCCACATAACTGTATTACTAAGATTTAGTCGGTCTATTATTTGGCTCGGGCACATGAAAAAAAAACGGTGAAGAAATAAATCACTAAGCAGATATACTCATAACGCGTGACTGCAAGATCATGGCAGTCAAGGAAGAGTGAGATTTCAATGTGGTAAAAATAATAAATACAGTCATGGTCCTATATTATCTAAAACGTCGGGCCTCGTGGTGCATTGGTACAACTACCGACTGCAGAATCGAGGTTGGCGGGTTCGTTCCCCACCCGAATACAAATATTTGTGACAAGCATGAATGTTTGTATGGCTTCTGTGTGTCTTCTAGTTTCCGGCGATCTGTCTATTGTGTCCAAGATTTTTATTATAATAAAATGGCTTGGTCCTAAAATAGCTTTGGTTACCTAATGTAACATAGAGACGGTAGGGGCGGTGAACCGCTGCATGCTCTTGTCACTGCATATGAAAGCGCACCATTTCCCGTGCTATCATAATTATAATATAACTGGCTAAATTTTAAGGAATCTATGTGAATTTAGTTAAAATTAGTAGTAACATAACAAAACATAACTTCAGGCCTTTGTTACCCGAAGGTGTAGGCAGCGGCTGTTAAGCTTCGTCTCACCGTTAAGTTGACGTCCCAAATGGAATAGGCGGCGAACCTATTGCCATACCG
This sequence comes from Euproctis similis, assembly GCA_905147225.2. Lineage (NCBI taxonomy): Eukaryota > Metazoa > Arthropoda > Insecta > Lepidoptera > Erebidae > Euproctis > Euproctis similis. Next base: position 11,851,090 of record LR990107.1, read on the forward strand.
GGCACAGAGTTTTCAGTCATCGATATTTATCACACATAACTTCCGAAAACAATTTCGAAAAGTCATTGGTGTGAGCCGGTGTCTGAATTCGAACCTGCAACCTCTGCTTCAGAAGCCGTGTGCTTGATCACTGGACCACCGAGATTATTCAAATTAGTAGTAAAAATAGTAAGTATGAAGTAAAGCAAGTAAGTCAAATAATGTAGCAGTAGCTCTCAATCAAGATCAAACAGCGCACAAACATCGGGTCCGACCAAAACTAACCGCCATCATAAACGATGATTGTGATAAAATTGTCGTCGTTTATTATACTAGTGCTTAAGAGGTAGCAATAAAAATGAGAAATTATTTTTAATAATATTGCCGGTGCGCTTGGAGGGGGTGGCTGTGACTGGGCACAATGTTTTGCGGAGGCTAATATCGACCCTCTTACCCTTATAACCCGACATTCCTTGTGCTCGCCAGCTCTAGTGCGTAATAATAGCAGCCGAGACTCACTTTACGACTTTCTTTATGTTAATGTACAAATAAACATGCCGTTAATTGGTGATTGTTTACGAAACCACACCTGTCGATTATTTTTGATGATTTCCTAACGCTGTAACTACTCTACTGGTCTTTGAATAACTTCACATGAATCTGTGTTAGATTTGGAATATATATAATAAATATAACTATATATAATATATATATATAATAAATAAAAATATAGCTGAATTGTATATTTATCACGTTATATTAATTTAAATTTCAATGACACCCAAAATCAAATGCATATTAGATGTATGGGTATGTATATGTATGATATATTTAATAATTTTAATTCAGGCCAAAATCGATTATAGACCACATACTACTACCTAATACATACATAACGCCAAGTCTCTTGCAAGGCGAGCAGAGAGAACAGATTTTCTACTAGTACGAATCAATCAAATATTACAAATATTAGTTTTATTATTAAGTACATAAAGTATTTAACTAACAGTTTATTCATGCTTCCCTTGGATATTTTAATATTATTTAGTAAACGGTTAGGTAGAAGTTCATTTAAATTCGTGAGAGGAACTTAGTGATTTTGCATGGGACTTCTGTTTGGAAGTGCCGGGCCGTAGATCTTGATACACTGACTTTCAACGGACCAAGGCACGACAATGCATGGTTGCACTGTACTTTCTGGCTGTACCTTCATGCACACTACCCGAAGGCTTTAAGTCGCTGGAATAATTAACAATTGTTGTTCTTTTTCTTGTCTATTTGTACGCTAGATCAAGAGGAAACACGTAAAAATATACAAAGATTTTAATATTAATACTTTTGAAGAAACATTAACTTATACCTATTATATTTCATGTGGCACAAATTATAACTTGATATATAAACATTCCTTGAGGCTCTCGACAGATAAGCTGCTTTATTTTAGTGTTAAAAATCACTAAAATAAAGCACATTAGTAATCATATAGTGCCTATTTTGCCAAAACTTACGTACACCATCCCATTAAAACAATCGCTGTACCGATTTTCCGTACCGTACCGTTTTATTGTCAGTGGTACTTATATCCAATATCCATAGAGTATTAAACATATTTATTTCTCAGATTTTTGCGAATCACATTCAGTATTCAGTTCAGTATTAAACGTAACATAACTACACGTCTTTTTCTACCCGAAGGTGTAGGCAGTGGCTGTTAATCATCGACTCGCCGATATGTTGAACCTATTGCCACAAAGTTTTTCAGCCATTGATAATAAATAAGCATACATAATAAAGTCATTGGTGTGAGCCAGGATCAGAACCCGCGACTTCTTGATTCTTATGTATTCTATATTATATTTATAGTACTTTCATATAGTATTATTTGATGTGATAACATTAGTCAGTAGCAATGTCAAAATACAAGGTGACTTTAGTTACAACAGACATATTTTCCCGGAGGGTATACAATCGGGATGGCTGTGACGAGGACTGGAATGCAACGCGATTATGAAACGCCATTTGTCAAGTTTTTATTGAGCACCCTTGAACATCGTCTATTGTGGTGAGCCCCTGACTGCCTACCCCTCACTCAACCTCGCTCACCCCGCCGGACCCTCTCCACGTCTCACTAAAGTTAATTCATAATTTTTTTTATAACTTGTTAACATTTGTGGATTTACGAGGCACCGCAGCAGCGACCGCGATTCTGACACGCTGCGACGCTACTAGCTTTTTAATTAAATTCTATCCTTCTATCCCAATAGGGATGAAAAATAGATAATATATTATTACATATTACTAGGTACACGTATTATGAAATCTTTGGTTATTTTATGTACATTTATATTTGATAGGGAAACACCAGTTGCTGTAATGAGTTTAGGGGGTTCCATATGTATCAGAGAACAAATATTTGTATGAAAACCTTTCCTTATCTCATTTTAAAGGCCGGCCTTGCAACTGTAGCACTAACTTTGTTGCAGTTTTTCTTGAGCGGCGTTAGTTGCTTGCCATCAGGACATACCTGCTCGTTTGCCTCTCTATACCATAAATAAAATGGAATTAGAGTTTTACATCTTTAATAGGCAGATATTTTGTGGCGACAAAAAATATGCCGGCGAAGTACGTTTTATCGGTTACCTACCAACTAGTAATTTATACGTATACCTTATAAAATGTAATATTGGAGTTGATTGGTTTTAAGTCGGCGACTGGTTGGCTTGAATTCCGTTTGTGCATCCATACTTTGCGCATGGATGGTCAAAGTGAGCGCTCGCTGTGAGCCAACTGACTGCTCACTCGGATGGTTCCATGCATCAATATTGCCGAATTATAGAAATGGGAACTTATTAATTTCATAACAGCACTAGGAGGCATCGGACCACTAAAAATGTATCCTCTCCAACCATTGAAATCTATTCAAATGATTGATTTTGATTAAACATTTAGAAAGCAGGGAGTCAAGTAGGTACTTTTAAAATATATTACCAGAACTCAAAAAAAAAAGATCAACACCTGTTTTTTCTATGGAAAAATAAATATTCGGCAAATTAATACAATATATTTTATAATGATTATAATTAGGTAAGCAAGGCAACGGCAACATGGGTTCGATCTATTTGATCATTAACGCTTATTTTGGTGCCAAAATTGCTTAACAAATAATTGATGAAGTATTTGAGCATCCAACTGTAAAGAACGAAAATATGAATGCAAATCCAAAACACGAGGTTTTGTATTTGAAATATTTCTTTGGCAACGAGTTAATTTAAGATATTTGCCTAATGATATCTGACATCCGTAGGCCTGATCCGAACTACCTCTCATAAAGTTACGATGGCAATGGGATGAATAATAATTAATCGATTTGTAAAATTTTTTTTGCAACAATTTCCAATAGGTTTCTCTACAATATTTGGTAACAGAAAAATTAATCCGACATATCGAGGCACGTATGTGTACGACACATAATTGTGGCTGCCTTCGGATATTAAAGGAGTGGTGTTACATTTCTACATTTAGGTACTTTGATTGATTCAGAACTGCGAACACAATATACGTCATGAGTAATTTCTGTTCCGGTAATAGGTAGTTTGACTCAGTTAGACATATATTTTTATTACCATATCATCAGGGATAGGATAAATACCGTTCGTAATTGAAGTGTTCCTTATCATCATACTCTTTTGTCATAATAATATTAGGTCGGGGAAAAAGTCTTTTCGCATAACGTAGGTATAAACTTATTATAAAATTTCTTTGACTGTACTATTTGTGTCTGGCTGGTTTTGGTAACATTAAAAAGGTTACATTATAAAGAAAAGAAAAAAATAAAAAAAAGTCGTTTCCCGCTATTTTTCATTTGTTTTTCTCTCCGTAAAAATGAGTGAATCTAATGAAGAAATTCGATACATTTTAAAATTTTATTATAAAAAGGCAAAAATGCAACTCAAGCAGTGAAAAAAATTTGTGATGTTTATGGACCTGATGCAGTGTCAGTAAGAGTAGCACAAATTTGGTTCATACGTTTTCAGTCCGGAAATTTTGATGTTAAAGATGCACCTCGCTCTGGTCGCCCTGTTACGAATAAAATGGACGCCATTTTCGAAAGAGTGGAGCAAGATCGGCATATTAGTAGTTACGATGTAGCTGAAGAACTGGGAATTGACCACAAAACAGTTTTGACCCATTTGAAGAAAGCTGGTTATACAAAAAAGCTCGATATTTGGGTGCCACACGAGCTCACTCAAAGAAACTTAATGAACCGTGTACTCATTTGCGATTCATTATTGAGACGTAATGAAACCGAGCCGTTTTTTAAGAGATTGATAACTGGCGATGAAAAGTGGATCACGTACGACAAGAACGTGCGAAAAAGGTCGTGGTCGAAAGTTGGCCAGGCTTCACAGACTGTGGCCAAACCTGGCCTAACACGAAATAAGGTGATGCTGTGTGTATGGTGGGATTGGAAGGGCATTGTTCATTATGAGCTTTTACCGTCCGGCAAAACCATCGATTCTGATCTTTACTGCCAGCAACTGATGAGATTAAAGGAAGCAGTCGAGAGAAAACGGCCGGAATTGATCAACAGGAAGGGTGTGGTCTTTCATCACGATAACGCTAGACCACACACATCTTTAGCCACTCAGCAAAAATTAAGAGAGTTCGACTGGGAGGTCCTAGTGCATCCACCATATAGCCCTGACCTTGCGCCTTCAGATTTTCACCTGTTTCGGTCTCTTCAGAATTCTTTAGGTTCTGTAAGGTTGACCTCAAGAGAGGACTGCCAAAACTATTTGTCCCGTTTTTTTTATCAGAAGTCCCAAAGTTTCTACAGTAACGGGATAATGTCTCTGCCCACAAAATGGCAGAAAGTTATTCAACAAAACGGTACATATATATTGTAAATAAATGTAAATAAACTTTGAAAAAAATGTCTTGACTTTTCATACAAAAATACGAAAATACTTTTTCCCCAACCTATTATCTTAACCTTCATTTATGTATGAGGTACATACATAACTACACACGCCAAATCCCTTGCGGCGTAGAGAGCAGTACGCCTTTAAATAGTGGGTACCTGGAAATATGACGGCACGGTAACTATGTCTCACGTTTTACAACTTAAACGCATAGATTTTAATAGTGAAACTATCACAATACGGGCATTGGCAAAATTTATGCTAATAATATGTCTCTGTAGCCATAAAACGTGAAATATCTATCTAAATTTAATGGATATCGTCTCCAACAATTTGATTATTGAAATTTATGTGCAAAATTAAAATTAATTTGTCGTTTGTGTCAAAAATCTATGTGGCCTAATGAAATTACAGGATTTAAATTTAAAGTCCAAAAATAAAAATCTTTTATAAAAGTATTGATCAAATTGCTGTCATGAAGATGTTTAATCTACGATACTTAATTATTTAATGTTTTCGGTGATCATCGACGTAGTCACCAGAAGCTTTCGCCAAAACATAGATTTTAAAATAAAAATAAAATATATTTGTTTATGGTTATCTGTTACTTTTGACGTTTGAAAACAAAAATAAAATTAGGGTTGCCAGATCTATTGAAAAAAATATGATTTATAGCCCACTTTAGTGTCCGACCGAAGGTCTATTATTTGCCGATGCCGAAGCCGAAGCCGAAGCCGATTAATCGGCAATCTGCACAACCTTCGGCCGAAGCCGAAGGTTTATAAACTATTAGTAATTTTCATTTTCTTCAATATTATCCACAGCTAAAAAAGAATATCAGCGTAAAGTGGCTCATACCCCTTTTTTCTCGGTGATACAGGTATCCGCACTGAACTAAGTGCATTCCGGTCCGTCAGTCATTCTTTCGTAACAGTTCGTTTAATTCCGACTGTTCTCGGCCCTCCCGCCCGACCGGAGCCGAACATCTCGCCGAAGATGGATTTTTGGCCGAAGGTGGCCGAAGCCCAAGCCGAAGCTTCGGTCAGACACTAGCACAGTTGTTCATTTAAATACACATAATAATCACGAGGCTTCTGCTAATAAAAATGATAATATTCCCATTCGCGTCCTAGCTTTTAAAAACACAAATTATGACCTATTTATGTCATAAGACTAATTTATTGTAGGAATTGTGTGGAGATAGATATTTTTTTCATACAGCACTCATTATATATTGCAGTACTTCAATCATAATAAATTTTCTATCAAAACATATCGTTCGATGTTCTAAAAGGTAGGATTTGGATTGTGCTACTGGCAGCCCTGGTAAAATTGGCGCTTTTGTTCCGACATTGGTAATAATACATCGTTTATACAAAATTACATTTATACGTATTTTACAAAATAAAACGTTATAAATAGTATTTATATAGCTTGAATTTATCTTTCGCATAATAATGAACCCGGCAATAATATCTTGTGTGGTCCCACCTACAATGGGACGGGAGTGGATTGAAGCATTGTTAGAAGAATATGAAAATGAAGGTATATTGAACAATATTATGATTTCTATTTTAATTACTATTATATTTAATTTATATTTTAATGGTATTTAACGTATACTGCATGTTGTGTAACAGAAAATTAAATATGTAAATTAAGAAGCAGAAATTCGTAAAACAATTAAAGCATTTCTGTTAAAATATGTCCACAGTAACATTTGCAAACTAGTCTAGTAAACTACCGCCAAAATAGTAAACGGCATTCCTTAAAATCTTTGATTAGGCCAACTATAAAATTTAACAATTTAAAACTTAGGTACAGCTTAAATATAGAGCCACCCTCATATTATAAAAAGCGTAATTTATGTTTCGGTGGTAATTTTGGGACATAATGTCTTTCTTGTCTATGCTCCTTATGTGGTTAAGACCTATCTAACGGCTTTTCTCGTCTAACTAATTTCCGACCCAGATTTTGGGTAAACCGATAGATAATGTCTTTAGACATAGTAGATACGTGATATATAATATTTCTAATGTTAGTAATATTTCCGACGAAATAAAAAGACAAATTAAATATAGTCTAAAATATTAATAAAAGATAAATTAGTTTTTTTTTCTATTTCGATAATTGTTTCATCTATTTAAAATTCTCATTTGATGAGATAACCCGTTACCTACGTTATATGGAGGATAGTTTTGTATCTAATTATATTATTACGTGGTTCATATTTAAAATATAAGTGGATCTGTGGGTAGTTGTGTAAAACTAATAGCAAACGAAGAGCAGGAGAGTTTACTGTAGTCATTAACGAAAAGAACATAACTTCACACCTTTTTCTACCCGAAGGTGTAGGCAGCGGCTGTTAAGCCTCGTCTCGCAGTTATGTTTACGTCCCAAATGGGATAGGTGGCGAACCTATTGCCATACCGGGCACAAAGTTATCAGTCATCGATATTTATCACACGTAACTTCCGAGAAATTTCGAAAAGTCATTGGTGTGTGCCAGGATTTGAACCCACTACTTCTTGAATCAGAAGCGGGGTGCTAGCCACTGCGCCACCGAGATTAAGACCGAGACCGAGTTGCAAAACGTACTTTTTAATAGAAATATATAACATATCTTCACGCCTCTTTCTACCCGATGGTGTAGGCAGCGGCTGTTAAGCTATTGCCATACCGGGCACACAGTAAAAAATTACGACGTAAAATAATGTCCAACCTATGTTGCTTTTATATTATTTCTGAAGAACACTTAGTGTCCTTAGAATATATATATATATATATATATATATATATATATATTTACATCGCGAAGTCGATGTTACATCCTATATGGCGATTTTTACCGATGATGCTGCGTCCGAGTGACTTGTTGCATCCTGTATACGGACGCAAGATTGACCAACCCTCAAATTCAGCCAGAAGCATTGTAAAGGTTAGTACAATGACTGGGTGAAATATTGGCGCGGACGTTGTTTTGTCACCGGAGTGCTTTTCGGCGTATTTCTTAGTTTCGCCGTTTGGCGCGCGAATTTTGGAGGGCGCTCCTGTGCGCCGTATATCAGTGGCGTATATTCGATATTTTGTCTACGTCTAACACCCCGATAATGTGGCTTCTGTATACGATAAAAGTTTTTATCAATTCTAATGTGTGATTTAATTGCGTCACATCTCATCTCTTCTGAGGCGATGTCCTTGACATCGCGTCAGAAGAGACGAGGGGGTGACAGAGGTGAGGGGGCGGAGTTCGCACGCGGTATACAAGTGGCATGTTATTTTTTATATTTTTTGCCGGCCAGCGCGGACGTAATGATGCTCGTGGTATAAATATTGTATTACACATACACAAGTAAGATACAATATATGGTTACAGAGTACTAGAATGGCAGGCAGGGCATGCGAGGCTATCTTTTTATTTTATTTTTATGGGTAGGAGGGCAAATGAGCAGACGTGTCACCTGATGGTAAGTGACCAGCGCCGCCCATGGACACCTGCAACACATATAGTGCAACACACATATATTCACCCTGATACAGACTCTAGAATTCTCCACCGCACAAGGCGCTCCTCAACCTTATATGTACTAGACAGTGTGGACCATGATTCATTCTTGGGTACACGAGCGTAAGCCTTCTTTAGAGTTATAAAAGCACAGAATAGTTTTTTAGATTTAGCTAGATACTTTTCAGATATAGTTCTCAAAGAGAAGATCTGATCGATGCACTCGCGTCCTCTCCTAAATTCCGCTTGTACATCCCACAATTTCTCATCAGTTACATTCGTCACCCTTGCAATAAGAATCCTCGCATACAATTTACCTACTACACTGAGAAAACTAATGCCTCGGTAGTTTTTGCAATCTTGTCGCGACCCCTTTCCCTTTTGCAAGTACTGCTGCTGCTGCTGCTGATGACTGCTTTAGTCCAGTCATCTAGAACACAGCCATCTCGCCAACACATATTAAAAAGTAGTCGCAACATTCTTACAACTCCACTCCCTTGCCACTTTCCAGCATCTCGGTAGTTACCCTGTTATACTCTGCAGGCTTACCTAATTTCGTACTTTTAATCGCATCCATTATTTCATATTCCATAATTTCCTGATCTGCATCGTTTTGTGAGTGAGTGGAAGTTGGGATGTTTTCTGGCTTATAATTGTGAGGATGTCCCTCACTACACTCAAAAAGTTCCTCAAAGTGACATTTCCAACGATGCAGAACATCTCTTTCGTTACTCAACAGTCATCTATCTTTATCTCTATCTTTATCTCTTAGTCCAACTCAGATGAGCTTGAACCTCCTCGAGCCAATTTAACCTGCTTCCAGAACAGTTTTTAATTGGCTCTGAAATTTTCAGACATCTTTCTGAAATGACATAAATAAAATGCTCTCACATTAAGTTAAATATCATATCCTTATTCATCTATGTAATATAGCGAAAACTTGTTTTTAATGTCTCTTATGTACTCGCATATCATATACTTTTCTTTTTTCCTTGATCGACATTTTATTGTTCTTTATTACTTCTCTTAGAGACCAATATCGTTTCCACGTAATAGCTATTAGTCTTTCTATTTCCTTTTTCATGCAGTCTTCAGGAGATACTAAGTGTCCCAAATATATGTATTCGTGCACGTACTCTATTTGCTCAATATTAACGTAGGTTTGTGCTTTTCCAAGACAGCTGAGAATAATTTTGATGAGATAGGGTCTCCTTGACGTACTCCGCTTTTAATAGGGAATTCTTCACCAAGAGCTTCTAGCTTTAATTGCGCAGTACTCTTAGTATATATATTATGGAGTCAACGAATGTATTTTGGTTGTACCCTATTTGATTTTAATGCATCCCAGATATAACTATGTTCCAGTGTGTCAAATTCTTTGTTAAAATCAACAAACCGCAGATAGTAATTCTTGTTATATTCTTTATATTTTTGTAATATTTGTCTAAGGGTGTGGATATGGTCTATGGTTGAAGAATTGCGACGAAATCCAGCTTGTCTTTGGGTTGTTTTTCTTCGAGTGTGTTGGTAATTTTTGACAAAATTATTTTAGAAAATATCTTGTAAATATTAGACATTAAGCTAATTGGCCTATAGTTTGCTAAGTTTTGTTTTTCACCTTTCTTATGCAATAGTATGCTGGTTGATTTAATCTAATCCTCAGGAATTTTCCGTTTTGATAATTTCATTAAATAATTCTGTAAGTTTTGGCGCTATCACTGGTAACGTGGCTTCCAGTAATTCATTTGTAATGCGATCTGATCCGGGAGCTTTTGGGTGTTGATATCTTTAATTTTTTCATCTTTTAGTATTTCAGGTACTTTTACTTCATTGACTGACTCATCATAATCGTTTTCAGTTTCTTCTACACTTTGGCTTAGATATAGCCTCCTATAGAATTCTGTGGCAACTTTTAGTATATCGGGTCTTTTTTCTGTGCTTTTACCGTCTTTATTTTTCATACCAGGTATCCAATTCTTTGTGTGATTTAGATCTTTCAGTGCTTTTCTTATAACTCCTGTTTTTGCTATATAATTCTTCATCGTATTAGTCCGTTTAGTTTTTCTTTCTCTACGCAGTTGCTCGCTTTTGTTTATTTCGGGTATTTATTTACGATTTTATTGGCTTTTCTTTCCCTGCATTAGTCTTTATTTATTATGCACTCGCAAGTTATATAAATAGGTATTTTATTTTAATCGACTTCTATTCGTCTATATCGTCACTCCTGTCCCCCATTGGGGTAGACAAAGACTACGTCACACAATGAATTTATTGGGATAGGTACGATATCGATATAAGGTTATGAGGATGCAACAAACCTTACAGATTACGGCGTACATACAAAAAATAATATACGGTACCGATTTAATCTCAAATATAGTAAAGAGTCATTTAATTAGTATAATGCATGGAAATAATACAGTACAGTATACGGTATCAATGTATCCATATATTTAGATAGATGTAGGAAAAACTATTAAATGCATGGAACGAATACAAAAATATACAATGTGTTACATGATTTCCATCGAGAAGGGACGCAAAAAACCACCGAGAATTATTTCAAATTGAATATCTAATTTTCGTACTAAAATAAAATCTCCTGTCGACAACCAAATTCACATGACAGCAATGTAACTATATTCGCACTAATAACTATTAAAAAGTCATTGGACATGGGGGACGCCATAGGATTCGACTTTGAAAAGACGCAACAAGTCCTTGGCGATTTAAATATATATATATATATATATATATATATATATAAAGGGAGGTGTTATCATAAGATTTTCGCGTGAACATCAAAAATTTTTCACGTTATGTTCTAAGTATAATGCAAAATATTATTTTTTATGTATTACTAGTTGACCCAGCACACCGTGTTTCACCTACACAAGAAGAAATAAAACTAGTCATTGTGCCTTCGCGGAACTTTTTGTAGACCTTTTGAAGGTGTGTAATTAGTGTCCGACCGAAGGTCTATTTTTGGCCGAAGCCGAAGCCGATTAATCGGCAATCTCCACAACCTTCGGCTGAAGTCGAAGGTTATAAACTATTAGTAATTTAATAATTTTCTTTAATATTATCCACAGCTAAAGAAGAATATCGGCGTAAAGTGCCTCTTGCCGCTTTTTTCTCGGTGATAGAGGTATCCGCACTGAACTAAGGGCAGTCCGGTCCGTCAGTCACTCACTCTTTCGTAACAGCTCGTTTAATTCCGACTGTTTTCGGACCTCCGGCGGGACCTTCGGCTTGGTAGCCGAAGCCGAAGCTGAAGCCGAAGCTTCGGTCGGACACTAATAATAATGTAGTACGTTGTTTTGATTTATCACTTAGCGTTCAGTCAGCGTTTGCAATTAAAGTCCTAAATCTCGAAAATTATCACTTTTTTTACACTTTTACATAGTTTAAAACAAAGTCGCTTTCCAATGTCCCTTTATATGCTTTAGATCTTTAAATCCAACGGATTTTGATGCGGTTTTTAATAGGGTTTCAATGGGGTGGTTTGTATTCATAATTTGTGTAGAATGTTTTAAAGAAAAAGTGGTAATTTTTGATATTTGTCACTTTAATTGCAAACTCTAGCTGAACCCTAAGTTATAAGTCAAAACAATGTGCTACATTATTAAAGAACTTCAAAAGTTCTACAAAAAAGTCCATGATTACATATGTCTATCTCTTAGGGATTACCTACTATGACCATTTTTATTTCTTCAGAAGCGAAACAAAGTTGGCTGGGTCAACTAGTTATAAATAAATAAAAGTAAAGTGTTATTTTGTTTTAATAGTAAAGGAAGAAGCCGCTTGGCCCATAATACTGTTGAACAGATCTGCTAGGAAACTGTTATGGTACCTGTGCGGTATCCTCGGAATAAATAGTAGGGAAGGTATAACGGCCAGCGCCTGCCGCCTCTTGGAGCGATATCTGTCAGGACATATACGTAGATATCTGGACGATACTGCAGGTTAGTAACTGCTACTGTTACTGCTACTAGTATACCTACTGCTTTACCTACAACAAATAATACCTATTATAAATAGTACGCATATATATGCCAAACTATTTTCCGTCTCCCCTTTCCATCCCACTCCGACCCTTGGCCCTATCACAAGTTAAAGGCCGGCAATACAACTTTAACAGTATCTGTGTAGCAAGGGTTCATGGGCGGCGTTAGTTGCTTACTATCAGATGTCTCATCTGATAGTAAGCAACTAACGCCGCCTGTTCGTTTGCCTCCCTATTCCATAAGAAAGTTAATTATAAACATAATATATTGCAGATGAAGATGAATGGGAACAGCACAGGGTTGCGTTGGGGTCGCATTTTTATTTGTTGGCTGCTTCGTGCATCCAGCTGGCTGCGAAGATGACAAACTTGTCGAGTCCGTTGACCACCTCCATGGTGCACACAATGCTACTCCAAGAGGGTATCACACACACCAAATCAGAAATAATTAAAATGGAGTTCATTGTGTTTAAAACTCTCGGTGAGTACTCAGCGCGCTGTTATTTTAGTAATTTTTACAATTCTCAAATGATCATGTACTTTTAATAAATACATTTTATAAAACATTTAAAATAACTCCACATTATCCGACGCCAAAGCTGCGTAAAATCAGGCCTCCGGACCATTGCTCACCCAGCGAAACGCGGCATAATCCACTTTCGTCGATATGCTGAGAGGTCGTGGTATTTCACCGGTCGAGCCGGACCATTCATGCAGCGCACTAAATTCCCGTATACTGCATACTCTTTTCTAGATTTCCGTATACCGCTGTGGACATCGCTGGAGTGTGCGCAGTTCTTGGCTGCCTATGTGGGGATCAATGCTTTATCCGCTCTGGAAGCTGTGGCGCTGATCATCGACTTGACTGAGTTTCACCGGGATTTGCTCCAGTCTCAGATGCGTAGCTGGTGTGAGCTCTCCAACACACCATCATCTGTATCAAGTAATTATACATTTTTAATTTTATTTAATTATTGACATTTATAATGTTCGTATTCAAAAAAATACTAAAGACCATAAATAATATAACTTCACGCCTTTTTTACCCGAAGGTGTAGTGTAGGTGTGGTGGCTGTTAAACCTCGACTCGCCGTTATGTAAAGTTTACGTCCCAAACGGAATAGGTTGCGAACCTATTGCCATACCGGGCACAAAGTTTTCAGTCATCGATATGTATCACACATAACTTTCGAAAATAAATTCGAAAAGTCATTGGTGAGCTAGTTTTCGAACCCGCGAATTTTTGATTTAGAAGTGAGGCGTTGTTCAATTGGACTGATTGATTGATTGAAGCCATATTGAAAATGTAGGTAAGAGCAGAGATTAGTTGGCGAGTGCTGGAGTTTTATACCATCATCATTCACCATTCGAACTTCGTGCTCGATGTTGAACATCAAACAAACAAACAGTATTCAGCTTTATAATATAGATAGAAAGGCAAGCTCCGATCGCTAGGACATATCCCACAGACAAATTGTTTGTGCAGTCTTTTGGGACAGCGAATAATAACCTCACGTATACAAGTATCTTGTAACTAATAAAATAAATAAAAATATAGAAAGAGTGGATGATGTAAAACTCTCAGTCAGCCGGGAGCGAAAGAAAAACATATGTCTGACAAGCTAAAACAGCACGACACAACACAAGAATGGCCGAATAACCATTCCAAAATAAAGGGTCAACCTAAATGTTAGAAGGGGCGGGAAGCAGCGTCCCTATCTTTAAAAGGTTCACCCCTGCGGTCTCCAACACGTCTGCCCAGCGTGGGGACTATGGGAAAAAACCTTCCATGATAAAAGCGCAAATCCATCGGTGTCCAATTCCGGGTGGTCCCACTATTCCCGGCCAACGGTCGTGGTATCGGTTGGACAGGGGGTGCTGGAATCGGATGTTGTGGCGCAAATTGGGAGAGGCCTACGTCCAGCAGTGGACTGCAACCGGCTAGTGATGATGATGATGCAAGATTGACTAAGCAGATATATAGTGCAAGTACGTCACACTTTCCATGACGAAATTGAATGTGTCATTGAGCAAGCGACTGAGGTGTGTTAGATTCGTGTCTTACGGTGATCTGTCATCTCTACCTACCCCGCAGGAGACTTGGCGTGTAGTTATGTCTATATGCAGTATAGATAATTAATAATTTGTTTTTTAATTGCCAGACCACTCATATTTTTCGCTTCACAACCTTCACATTTGTGCCGCGGTAGTATGCGCCGCCGTGCGTTACTTGCGTATGCCGGGCGATTTGGTGCCAGTTCTGTCTCTGATCACGCGTTGTACTCCAGCGTTCATGAACGCCATCACGGAGACCATATTAACCCAAATTGTAACCTTCCAACCTGACGATGTCGACGATGATTAGATATGTAAGTGTCAGATATTAAAAAAAAAATGGAAACTCTTTTCAACGGGCGTAAACATTTTGTATTACATATATTTTACCTGTAAGTTATTAATAGTGTCCGACCGAAGATCTATTTTCCGCCGAAGCCGATTAATCGGTCGATTAATCTCCACAACCTTCGGCCGAAGCCGAAGGTTCATAAACTATTAGTAATTTAATGATTTTCTTCAATATTATCCACTACTAAAGTAGAATTTCGGGGTAAAGTGGCTCATGCCGCTTTTCTCTCGGTTATAAAGGTATCCGCACTGAACTAAGTGCAGTCCGGTCCGTCAGTCACTCACTCTTTCGTAACAGTTCGTTTAACTCCAATTGTTCTCGGACCTTCGGCGGGACCTTCAGCTTCGAAGCAAGGTCGAAGCCGAAGATCTCACCGAAAATGGATTTTTGGCCGAAGGTGCCTGAAGCCGAAGCCGAAGCTTCGGTCGGACACTAGTTATTAAGGACTTGGCTATAACTGTACGAGTTTTAAATCACAACAAATAATTATAAGTTGGAAATGTTAGTTGTTTAATTTGAAATATTCGTGTGCCTTATCTATAGTGTAGTATAATGTAAATGTGACGTACTATGTTTGTACGCGCTAAACTCGGCAAGTTATGATACGAATTGAAATCTTCTTTCAGTGTTATATAGCCTTTTTGTCAACAAAGTTAAAATATAAGGGGCTATATATAATCCTGGTACTACAAATAGAACTGGAGCGATCATGGTTTTAGTTGTCAAAAGTGGTGGTGTACACATCATTGTATTTTATACATTGACAGTGACCACGGTTTCCTTAACAGTGCACTGAAATATACGAAATAAACGGAGAAAGTCAATCTATAAATAACAGATGAGTTGGAAAGCAGAAAACAGTCATGACGTTCATGAAACTTTATTTAATTATTTGTCGAGAGCGGAAAGTAGTTGAACAATGTTATATTTTTTATTTTCTTTAATTTTAAAGGCGATCTTGAGTATAAAACCTGTAATTAAGAATGTTTACTAAAAGTTTTGAAGAGGACTATCAGAATTATATTAGCCGTTAACACTTGTACCCACTTGTACCTTTGGGTAGAAAAAGGCGTGAATTTCAAGCATTTTTCTGCCTGCTGGTGTAGACAGCGTCTGGTTAGCCTCGACCCGGCTGATTCGTTATGTCCCAAACGGAATAGGTGGCGAACCTATTTACATAAAAAATTCTGGGCACAAAGTTGTCAGTCATCTACATTTGGCACACAATAACTTCCGAGAATAATTACGAGAAATCATTGGTGTGAGCTCGGGACCGATCCCACGACATCTGAATCAGAAGCGAGAAGCTCTATCACTGTACCACTGAGACAATAAACATGCTAATATTTTGGCTGCTATTACCAGTAGGAGATGCTCTATTTTCAGTAAGTATATATAAGCTACGAAAGATATTTAAGTAACAAAAACTGAAAAAATATGTACTTACAAAAGTGTTATAATATGTAAAATAAATCGTGAATAAATCTCAAAAGCGAAACCATGATTGGCCTTTGTTTAATACAATTAATCGATAACTGTTCTATTAGTACCTATTTGATCGAAAATAGCGCCTAAACTCATCCAGAAATGCACTTTTACGTACAATGTGCAAATATTTTCCACTTTTTTTTTAAAGCAAAGGATGTTCCATTTTTGAATACTTTAGCAATTTTTTTTAGATGTAGTTATAAATAAATGGTGTAGGTATGTATTTTGATTTTGCTATGTATCTAAATATTGATCACGCATGTAATCGATATTGTAAAGTGTGCTAGTTGCTTTATATTATTAAAGCACTTGCTTTATTTTATTAACACATTAAAGGCAAATAAAATAGCATTCGCTGTCTATTATATGATTATTTTAGTTAGGCTTGTCATTGATAGTGTTTTAAGCTGAAATGTAAGTAATGAGCTGATTGATAAACGTCTATCCACTAGACGACCGGCCGCGTGCGATTGTGGGACTCTCAATGCTAAACTATGGTTTCCAATCTAACAAAACTGTGGGAGTAATCACTCCTAGTTTAATATATATCTCGAACATTCGGACAGGTTTTATTATTAATATTACATCTATACTTTATTTTTATCCATTTAAATTATACAAATAAAATCTATGTAAATGTAAAAAAAATACATCTTTACTTAGTACCTAGGTAATTCTTCGGGTAATTAATAATAAAGTAAATGACCTCTCCAATGGATGAAGATATGATCAAGTTGCGTCTTATATCCTGACCATCTTTGAATCCTAATTCCTTGATAAAGAGACAGAGCCAATATGAGATGAAAATTTTAAAACTATCAGCATATTTGCGCGCGGCAAGTCGTCAAGTGCGAAACTCTTCTAATTATAATACTAAACAAACATTTATCATTTCATTTAGCTTAAGTTATTTTATGTCCTAGAGAAGAAAATAATCAGCGCATCCAGATGACGATCTAACATCTTTGTAATCTCTTCATAAGTAATAAAAGAGACATTAAAATACCTTTTTCCCGGATATAATACCTGGGTATAAAATTTGTGTAAGATTTAATTTTCAAATAAAGTCGTATTGAATAAAATTGTTTATTTTATTTTTCCATTGATTCTTGTAATAAGTAACTCGTTATTTAACGATGTACATTTTTTTTATAATCTGTCAGACGCATTACACACAACGCCCTCTAGTACCAAGCTAAGCAACTAAATGCTTGTTATGGATAACAGATATGAATACAAACAGTTTTTTGTAAATACATACTTTTAATAAATTGAAAAACACCCAGATGCCATACAAACATTCATGCTTGTAACAAATATTTGTACTAGGCTTTGGAGCAAACCCCCCTGAACTCGATTCTGCAGTCGGTAGTTTTACCAATACACCACGAGGCCAGGATTTTCAAATTTAAACTATGTTCATTGTATTTTAAGTATAACTAAATCTAAGCTTACGCTCGTTCCTACTATTAAATTGCTGTAACTGAATCGTAAATTTTGAAGTATCGATAGCACTGCAACCAAGTTGGTTCGGTTAATTTAGAACGGTAGCTATTCACCGCTCGATTTGGTTACGTATAAATAGCCTATCTTCGATTGGAGTATACCGACATCCTGTCCGAGTCAGTACTAACCAATTGATCTTCGTCCCTTTAGATTTCGGTGGTCCAGTTATGGAACTCATCGCTTCTGATTCAAAAGTCGTAGATTCCATTCCAATGATTCCGCATTCTTTTCGAAGGTAAGGTAAGGTAAATATTGATTGACAGCATCGTGACCGGTATAATGGCAATAAGTTCGCCACCTATTCTATTTGGGACGCCGTCGCCTTCTGGTAGAAAAATGCGTGCCGATACGTACTTATTTATATATACATATATAGATATTGATATAATGATTTTGTATAGCTATTGATCGTATACATATTATTTATTTAGCCGATAAATAATCTTCAAGCCAAGTAAAACAAGATTTTTTTAATTATCAGTATATGACCTACATACATAACATCACGCCAAATCCCTTGCGGGATAGGCCGAGAGTACAGAGCGCCTTAAGGCACGATTCTTACACACCTCACTTGCTTCGTTGACCTTCATAACTCTTTTAATGTAAGCGTGTGGATTTCCTCCAGAACAGTAAATGACTTTTAATTGATAACGTTTAATTTTATTTACTAAAAATCGTTATAATAACATAATTACGAAAAAATAAATTATTATAAAGTAACGCGAATGTAAATTTAATAATTTATTTTTTCGTAATTATGTTATTACTTACTCTGTACAATGCACATAGTGCAAAATAAAACAAATATCAAACTAGTGAAAATGTAATTTTCTTCTGCTGTTGCAGTTTTCCCTCTCATTTTTTTTTATCTCATTGTTTTTTAATTATTTTCTGTCTGCCTACCCCGCAAGGGATTTGGCGTGAAGTTATGTATGTATGAGTGCGTCTAAAACACGCCGATCCAAGATGGACGCGCGTGACTGAAAATTTTCATTAGTTTTTTGAATGGTGTGATTCCAGATTTTTATATGATAAGGAATAAAATAACATAAGAAATGGCTGTATGGTCAACGACCTTTGCCTACTCACATTGAGTGAATTATTATTAACTAATTATGTATGTATGTATTTTATGCCCATTCTCTTCATACTTCAATATTTTTCAAGTTCTTGTATAGTCCTTTTCTTGTCTTCTTTTTATAACATACATTTTCTTTCTAGAGTAACATTTTATATTTGGTTAGTCGTTTCGTCTAAAATTTCATCTTGTAACAACTGTATTGGTTCTTTTTTGCCCACTGCTGATTGTTCTTACTCTGGGTGTTTTGACTCTCGTTGAGGGCTTAATAAAGAAAACTTAGTGAGAGAATAGTTTCCGTTACTTGCCAAGTATTTTAATCCAGGATACCAAGCTTTATCTGATGTGTTATTCTAATAATTTAGAAGACGTTCTGAAAATAATAAAAATGACCAACAAGACTAATAAATTTGAACGAGACACAAATAATTGTAACACCGTCTTACCATGCTAAAGTTGAGCATGATTATAACCGAGATCCATTGTTAGTATTTTAGTATTATTGTTAAATTATTAAAATAGAGCCAAGCAGTTCGCTGCATGAGAATAGGCCACCTCGACCGGTGAAATACCACGACCTCTCAGAAGATCGGCGGAAGCCCACTCTCCTTCCCCATCTCTTTCTATCCGCTATCCCTGAAAGGTCGGCAACGCAACAGGAACACTATATGTGTTGCTGGTGTCCATGGGCGGTGTTGGTTGCTTAGCGTCGGGTGACACGCCTGCTCGTTTGGCCTCCTATCGCATAAAAAAAAACTGATAAAACAATACTTTTGAAATCGTCTTTTCTCCTAATGGTATACTACTATAGCGCGTTCATATTGTGATGGAACCTTGTCACAATAATATCTGCGTGACGTCACTCGCTTCAAAAAACGCACGACTTTTAATCACTTTCTTACTTATTTTAACGAGTAAGTATGATGTTTAACAATAATACTAATAATTAATAGTCTAACTATCGTGTTTGTGGGTTAGCCCATTTATTTTCTTAACGCCTCTAGACACATTATCTTTTACAATAAATTAAGTATTTAAGGATACACTTTTTTAAACAAACTGTATTAATAAAGTAAGTAAGCATATTTGTTTACATTTTTGCGTTAACGCCTGGTCGCATTGAAAACTGAACTGAGATAGCTGACCAACACATTTCATTAGGTCACGCGATCAATATTATATTTTGGGGAAAGTTTATCCCAATTTTAGCCAGCCTTCTCTGACATACCGCAGTCTACATTTGTTCGACAATTACTATTGCATTTATGGAAAGGATAATTGCCATTGGATTTTTAGATTTAACCATATAAATGCCAAGTTATGGCTAGATCAATGATATGAGTAAAGTAAACCAGGCGAACGACTATTACGCCGCAAGTATAGTTAGGTCTGTGTGTGAGACCATACTCCGATGATAGCATACAATAAAAGGATACCAAGTTGGAACATTTGTGGGGATATTATGTTTCCTCTGTAGGCGTGGCAGCTAAAAGGCGGTACATTTTTCTCTGAAACTCCGCCCAGTGGAAAATATTCAGTACCCGCCCCATGCGCCATTATAACGCAGACAGCATTTAAAACTGTAATATTTATCTATACATTCAGATTTATACGACATATACACATATAGCATATACATACATATATACACATAACTTCACGCCTTTTGTTACCCGAAGGTGTAGGCAGCGGCTGTTAAGCCTCGTCTCGCCGTTATGTTTACCTCCTAAATGGAATCTACCGAACCTATTGCCATACTGGGCACAAAGTTTTAGTCATCGATATTTATATTTCGAAAAGTCATTGGTGTGAGCCAGTGTCAGGAACCTGGACCTCTGGATCAGAAGCCGTGTGCTCAACCACTGGGCCACCGAGACTTATATATATATATATATATATATATATATATATACTTAGATTTATACGATATATACTTACATGTACTTATCCTATTAATATTAAAAATGGGAATGTTTGTGAGTGAGAATGCATGTTTGTTACACTTGCACGTAAAAACTACTGAATGGATTTTGTTGAAACTTTACAATAATATAGCGTATACATCAGAATAACACATAAGCTACAATTTATAAGGATATTTTATGTATCCAACAAAATATGGCGACAGATGTCAAGAGAATCAGCCATAAAATGTCTTTCATATATGAATGATAAAAAAAAAGGTTTTATAATATTATAAACCATATTACTGTTAAGAAAATAGATGTCAAGACAATATTTCCATATATCGTTGTCACGTTAACATAAGTACTTTTTCACATTTTAAAATTTAGTCAAAGTGTCAAACAAAGCCGGACCATTATCTTGGTAAGTATTATTAGATTATTTTTTAAATTATTAAAATTATAATATTCAATTCTTAAAATATTACACTACACATAATCAACTAAATACATAAAATGCTTTAGGTACTTACCATATTTGACTGACTGATTAACGCACAGTTAAACAGCTGATTGTTGACATCAATAACTTGGAAGGTATTATGGTATATTCCTATATTGTAGAAATCCCATAGCATAGGTTTTTCAAAATTTTACCGCTTGGTAAGAAAATAGGGAGCCAAGTTTATATGAGAAAACGTGATTACTTGGTCCAATCAACTCTAATCGTTTTTATTTTATCATGCACGAATTCTTTATGCTATTTTTATAAGCTACTAGTTGACTCAGCGAACTTTGTTTCGCCTCAAAAGAAATAAAAATGGTCATTGTAGGTTATCTTTAAGGTAGATAGATCCTCGCAGATTTTTATAGACCTTTTGGAGGTCTGTAATAATGTAGTACATTGTTTTGATTTATCACTAAGGGTTTAGCCAGCGTTTGCAATTGAAGTGGTGAATCTCGAAAATTATTACTTGTCTTATTACATTTTATATGAGTCAACATTTTATATGAGTCACAAAAACAATCAATTAAAAAAAGCGCATCAAAATCCGTTGCGCTGTTTATATAAGATAAGGGGACAGACAGCGGAAAGCGACTTTGTTTTATACCTTGTAATGATCACGCTACTGCCAATATCTGAAAGAAGAATAGAATATTAGCTCTATCTATCTCATAGTAAAGATAGGTAAGGCGGTAATACAAGTAACATCATTAGTAAAGTCATATATAAGTATATAGTTAGTCATGCCAAAAATATTGTAACAAAGAAAAATTTTTTTTATAATTGCAAATAGCATTTATTACTTTTACAGTGTGTTACTTTAATACATAAATATAAAACGATATAAAATATAAAAAGCTTATTCGAAGTGGTCTCCAAAACTTTTTCATCCGTAAACAATATTTTTCTGTGACCTCCCTTTGCGTACCGCTTCAGTAGTTGTTTCTATTAGATTTTAACACCCTATTCTTTTTTAAATTATCAGTTAATAAATGACCACTGCACTTCTTATAGGTTGCAAGTCCTAAGTCATCTTTTAAAATACGCGACATTGTTCTAGGTGCTATCTTCTTCTCCGGAGATAAAATCTTTTGCTTGCGGACAGGATTTCTTCGAATTCTTTCCCTTACTGCTTTGACCACCTTTTTCGTACGAACACTACGTGGACGGCCAGGTCTTTTTCTGTCACAAATAGAGTAGGTCTCATTGTACCTATTAATAGTCCGGTTCACAAACATTTGACTAATACCAAGTGTATGGAGAGTTTTAAAAATTGCATTTGGCTCCATACCTACTTTGTGTAATGCAATCACAGCGATTCGCTTCTCTTTATCACCCCACTCCAT
This sequence comes from Euproctis similis, assembly GCA_905147225.2. NCBI lineage: Eukaryota > Metazoa > Arthropoda > Insecta > Lepidoptera > Erebidae > Euproctis > Euproctis similis. Next base: position 11,873,739 of record LR990107.1, read on the forward strand.
TTTAATATCGCAAAATATTGTACAATGTATTGGCGCCAAAACGTGAAAACACAATGAACAATCGTATAAAAATGACAGATTTCAAATTAAAAAGTAATATTTTTTTATTTTTAGTTGTAACAGTATTTATGGCCAGACTAAGTATATATATATATTTAAATATATATATATATAATATATAAAGTAAAGTCGTGTGCGATATTTAATTAAAATTAGTAAATTATACATACATACACACATAACGCCAAATCCCTTGCGGGGTAGGCAGAGAGAATAGAGCGCCATAAGGCACGATTCTATTGGTGAATTATCTCGAACTTTTTTTTTATTGAATTTCTGTTAACACCGTTTTAAGACTGTTTTAATTCTTAAAATAATTCTTATCTTGAATTGTATTTCTGTCTATCTGTCTGTTTGTTCCGGGTTATCTCTGAAACGGCTGGGCCGATTTTGACGGGACTTTTATTGGCAGATATCTGGTGTAATAAGGACGGGAGTTAATTGAATTTTATTTATAGGAAAAATCTTAACGCCCGGTCAGCTAGTACCGATTATAAATTGTATTTATGGGGCATTTAATTTGATGATAATGAATTAGTGCATCTAAATAGCTGCCACTCTTATTCCCCTGACGCTAAGATTGCAGTGATAACTGTTTGATTATAGCAAATCTACTACCGACCTTAGCATCAGCGCCCACGTAAAAAGTAAGAAATGACTAATAAAAAAGAGTTGCAAAGTTTCAATTGTTTTTAAAACACCGAAATAATTAAAAATAATAATATATATGATATAATAATAATAAATAATTCTGAATAAATTAGCTTTCCTATAGTAGCATAACATACCCTTCACGTTAAGTTTCTCGCTGGATAGGCAGAGGGAGCACAAAGCACGATTCTTACACACCTCGATCGCTTCCTCTTCTTATTATTATTAAAATTTACTCATTAATTAAAAAGCCCAGAATAGATACATTATGAAAAGACTATAATGAAATTAAATAATTTTTCTATAATTTTGTAATCAACATTTAATTCAATTATACTCATTAATTAAAAAGCCCAGAATAGATACATTATGAAAAGACTATAATGAAATTAAATAATTTTTCTATAATTTTGTAATCAACATTTAATTCAATTATACTCATTAATTAAAAAGCCCAGAATAGATACATTATGAAAAGACTATAATGAAATTAAATAATTTTTCTATAATTTTGTAATCAACATTCAATTATATTCTATTCAGCTAAATTGTAGTCCACAACTTAATAAATAGACCACGATTGGAATTTACGCTCAAATCAACAACAATGTGCTGTGAAAAATGTTTTCGTAATTTTAACACCGTAATCATTATCATCACAGAATATCGACGTAAAGTGGATCATGCAGCATTTCGTTCGGTAAGAGCGGTCACTCCCCTTCCCAATCCCGCGAAGGCCCGCAATGCAACTGTAACACTATCTGTTTTGCAAGCATCTATGGACTGCTGTAGTTGCTTACCAACAGGTGACCCGCTCAATCGTTTGCCCACCTATTCCATTAAAAAAAATATCGTCACCTTTATAAATCATGGGACTTGACCTAATCTGACGAAGCATAACTCAAATTAATCTCGAGCTTACCACCCCGTGACTTTAACTTCTCTGGAGTTGAATGTTTGTTCGATGTATGGCCATCATACGCCGTTTCGAGGCGTCATTACTTCTGCCAACCTCTTCGTGTATTTAGAGCGAGACATGGATCTTTAGTATTATCATAGAGATTCTGAATTTTATTTATTTCAATTGCATTAAATAGTTCGTTTTTTATGTATCTTTCTTAAATTTCTAATGACCAGAAAAAAAAAATGTATGTATGTAGTAAAATTATTACTTAATTGGTGTATTTCAAATGCTGTTCTTTAATTACGAGAATTAAGTATTATCTTATTATGATTTGACCTGGACAAATGAAACGTGTACTCATGAAAATAACCACTATTTATAATTATAAAAAAAAAACACATACATCTATCACATGGATCAAATAACCGACCTGCGGGATCGACCGCGACGCGTCGGCTCTGTGGTACGCCCAGAAGGCCGCGTAGCCTCGTTTTTCCGCACTTCTACCACTGTTAAATTATTTAATTTAAATGCTTTGTCAACTATGTTTTAAATAGTTGATCTATTTTAGCTACTTATTGTAGAATTCGTATCAGTTTCAATTATATGGGTTGAGACATTAAATCTTATTTTCAAGCAAGTGATTTAAGTGTTTGTCAACTTAAAAATATGAAGTCTCATTTTTTAATCCATGTACACACAAATTCGTTTTCGATGGTAAACAAAATTGTATTCAATGTACCTATATCAATACAATCTATTACAGGCACACAATATGTGTGGAGACTTAATTACCACTGCCTATATCATCGGCTGTTAAATACTTGATGATATGGTCTACTAATTTAGGGGAATAAATAAATAATTTGCATAGCGTTTTGCCTAATGTATAATAGTGCGTGTATTTTTAAAACAACATAACTAAGAGGTGTATTCGTTTTTTGTTTTGATGAAACTAGACATTATAAAAACAAATATAATATAAAAAAAGCTTATCCTACTATTACTAGCGGGGTAAGCAAATGGAGTAAGAGGTTTCCATTTTAATCCAATTGTGAACTAGAAATATCTGAGTTTCCGTGGAAATACTAAAGTCACAAAATTTCATTACAATCAGTGGCGTCAGTCATTTCTGCTTATAGACGAATTGTATTCATACCAAGATGAAATGCGTGAATTGTACAATAACTCCTTGCTAAGAGCTCCTATTCCTCCACATTGATAGTTTCCGCATATATTCAATATTATTAACGTTGTACGGGATCTCTCGTTCGACAACTGATATGTAAATTCCGTCCGACTTAAAGATTCGGAATATTCTCATATTTATAGTATAGCCGTTATTTATTTTGTCTGGTGAGCCGTAAATGCGCTTGTATGGAAATGTGGGGATTTATACCGTGTTATAGTTTGACAAGATGACAGCTATACGAATAGCTCCGGGTGCGCGCGGGACCGGGGAGCTATAGAGGGTTATGAAAGCTCACCCGCGTTTGAGATGTCCTGTTAACTCGTTTATTGCCATCTTCCATTCTTTATGTTTCCCTGTTCACCCTTTCTGATATCATCACGTTTTATTCAATTATATGAAATAGAACATTTTTTTGCGTTGTTGTTGTTGTTTTATTTTATAGTATTGTAAAAGATGTGTCTAATAATTTTATTAAGTTATACAGTTGAACCTGTACAAAGAGGAAGATTTTCCAGATGAATATATGTTCAGGAATTCCGCATTCCTCGGGCACGTCAGATAGTTTTCTTTGTTCGTTCATGCGTGTAATCACATGCAAAACAATACGAGAGAGGAGCATCGAGACACGCACATAGCCATAGGTACTCTACTAAGTAAGTGTATAGGTACCTACATATAGGCTACATGCATACTTAAATTTTATTATTAAACGGAATATCGGAATCGGGGAGAATGATTATGAGAAGGTAAGCTAAAGAGAAAATAATTTCTGATACTAACTTCATACTAAATCACCCCACTCCCATGTCATCATCATCATCATTAGCCCTTTTGAGGTCCACTGCTGGACATAGGCCTCCCCCATAGAGCGCCACAACTGCCGGTCCGCTCAATCATGGGGGGTTTTTGCCATAATCGCCACGCTTGACAGGCGGGTTGGCGATCGCAGTAGGCTGTATTGTCTTAAGAGAGAATGCTGCTGCCCATTCTTCTAGCTTTTCCCTTAGTCGCCTTTTACGACACCCACGGGAAGAGATGGGGTGGCGGTATTCTAAGCCGGCGCCACACAGCATCCGGCGCCACAGAGCATGCGCCATGTACTAATATCTAAATCTCTTGCGGAAATGGTAGAACAAAAAGAGTGTCACAAAACTTCATGTCTCACACATCTCACTCAATTGTTTGACTTTCATAGCTGTTTTCTAAAATGTTTGTCGTTTTTTAAGGCTGTTGACGTCGCCTTTGAAGTTGAAATCTCTCTTTTTTACCTCAAGACTGAAGTGATGAATGACTTATCATATACTGAACCAAAAATCTTGTTTGAAGAACCAGTACTTGACATTTCACCTGATGGTAAGTGATAGTGAGGTCGCTGATGGTGAAGCGCACTGACCTGTTACGTGCCTATTCATTCTCTTTTTGAAGACATATATATTATAGTTGTATGGGAAAATCCACGCAGCTGGTTTCTTCCATAAGTTGGCAACTAATATCAAACCCTTGGTTTGGACAGGTGAAAAGGCATGTCTACGATATCGGGGTGCATGCAATATGTACTTTGGGTTGTTCACCACTGGTACGGGGAAGGAGGAATCGGGTGTTTATGCAGTTCTCATAATTTTTACCAATTATTATTCTTATTTTATGGTATAGGGGTCAAACGCTGACAATGGACGAATGAACACATAATGTGTTACTGTTGTGTTGCCGGCCTTTACAATTGGATATGGACGGGGTCCGGAGTGGAATGGGAAAGGGCGGGGGAAAGGGATGGGGCCTCCGGATACCTCTCTCACCGAACCAAACGCGACAAAAGCCACTTTACGTCGATATTCTGAGTGATGGTGGTATTTCACCGGTCGAACCGGGCCCATTCGTGCAGCAAACTGCATGACTCTTAGTAGAGTCTACAGGCTACAGGAAGCTATACGAGTTGGACCAAATATCAAATAGGTACAATTTTTTATTGGGATAAGCATGTTAAGGGTGTACAGTGGGCTTTGAAAACAGATCTTCACGCGTATGGAGCTGCAGTCAACAACTAGTACGAAAACTTAGAATATATACGCCACAATATTATATTAGAGATAATAAGCTAATTAAGCTTTTTATTATAAAAATTCTTCAATAAAAATACATGCGTGAAACTGTGTACAATTCTTTTATAAACTTTAATAAAATTTCGTTAACGATAAAGTATTGCCACACTCAACACGTTGTCCAACAATATCTGATAAGACTACCTAAGCACCCACAACGACATATGCCTTAACATGTCGCGATCATACAATTTTAAATCTACACAACCTTATTTTAAAGTACAATATCGTATACAGATAGATAAACTTTACACACATATGAATTGCGCATTTAGTTCGCGAGGGTGCGAAAACTTGTTGTTATCTTGAACGAGACCAATTTCAGCAAATGGATACTAAGTCCTAACTCTCGTATCTCTCTTTTTTTTTATGTCGCGAAGTGTTTGTGTTCCTTTAAAATATCGACATGTCAACACACGTGACACACGCTTGTACGCTTGGCAATTTAAAATTTGCAATTTAAAATGGTGTTTTTTCTCCAACGTAGTTTGGTCAATATTAGATTAAAACAAGCTTTCTAAGACATCATCTCATCATCATCATCAATTCTCAGTGGTCCAGTGGTCGAGCACCCCGCTTCTGAATCCGGAAATCGTGGGTTCGATTCCTGGCATTGGCTCACACCAATGACTTTTCGAAATTGTTTTCGGAAGTTATGTGTGACAAATATCGATGACTGATAAACTTTGTGCCCTGTATGGCAATAGGTTTGCCACCTATTCCATTTGGCACGTAAACGGCGAGACGAGGCTTAGCAGCCGCTGCCTACACATTCGGGTAACAAAGGCGTGAAGTTATGTTATGTTATGTCTAAGACATTTCATAGAACGGGTGAACAACTTATCAGTATAGTTTAAAACATAGTGGGATGTACTGTAATTCTAACTTAATTTCGCTGCTGGTATTTTTTTGGCTTTAAAAACCATTTTTTAATATAGACGAAACATCGGTCTCGGTTGGTCCAGTGGCCGAATTCGTGCTTCTGAATAAAGCAGACGTTGGATGGATTCCGGGCTCACACCAATATTGCTTTTCGGAATTACTTCCTGAAATTCGTTGGAAAACATACACCGGGCAAAAAATTGTCAGTCATCGATATTTATCACACATAAATTCAGAAAAGTATTCTGAGTAATCATTGATGTGAGTCCGGAATCAAAATCACGATTTCTAAATCAGGACATCCACAGACATGGACTACTTGACCAAAAATGTAATTAAAAACAAATTAATACAAAATGTAATTCGATACTTTAATGTACTGACTTGTCATCTTTTAATTAGTTATTAATATTATAAAATATGACAATATTATTTCCAGTACTACCAAATATGCACAAAAGGTGTGTTTTCACCAAGATCCGTCACGCGGTTACGATAAAGTTTCAATTCAATCAAAACCTTCAAATATAGATTTATTTTGACGTGACAACGTCTTACAAAACAATGAAGTCAGTTGCACGCACGATAAGGCCTGACTCTTGCGTTGTTGCCTAATTCTGCGGCGTTCCATTTCGTAACGCCAGTATTTTTATAAAACTCAAAAATAAAACAATTTCATCATTATTTTCTTATGACGTTGTCACGTTCAACTATAGTCAGTGAACCGACTTTACCGACAACCGATTTTTATGTCAAACATTCACCGGTATTATTTAGGTGATGTCAAAAACTCTATCCATGTGTAGCTTGTAGTCAGTAGCGGTAGGTAACGGTCGGTTGTGGCGCTTCAATCGCGCCTCACCGAACGCCCTTTGACACTAAACCATGCGAGAAGTCATTCGGTTATCAACGCGATCTAATGCCGTACATTTTTCCCGTTTTTCCCCAACTTGCCGCGTGAACGGCTATGTTGGAAACGTGACATAATTGAATCAGTACCTACATCCAGCCCCCTGACTACCGAACGAACGGAGATTGTTGCAAATTAATTTGGACAGAAGTAAAATAAACACATTTGGACGTGAAATGTCTCTTCCAATGTTTGCTTCATAATGAAACAATTACATTCGATCGTTGATCATAATATTAGATTAACTATGATAGTTAATAAAAGGAAATAAATAGCGTAGATTTTCTTTTTATATTATGTTAACATCTATGCTCATTCGACATCTTATTATAATCAGCTCAGCCATTGAAGAGGAGTTAAGACATAACATTTTAAACATATACTAAAGATAAGTTAGGGAAAAATATGTGTATTTATTGCAAATGAAATTGTCTGCTGTAATTCGCAACCCTCTCTTGCTGTTACTGTAAAATAAAATTAGATGGTAACACAAATATTTTCAGCTCAACAAATTTTACTATGAACTACAAATACAAATATACAGACAATTTTATCACTGGATATATGACAAGACTTAAAATAATTGTAATATTTTACATATTTTTATAGCTACAAAGGCATTCCCAAATGCATTCTATAAAAAAAATTATCGGCCACGATTTTGTCGGACATCTGTATTTAACACGAATAACATTTTAACGGTTTTTGAAAAAATAAACCAGTATTTGAACACGAGACTCCTGATTCAAAAGGGGGATTGCTGTACCTACCATGCGAAGACGAAATGAATACGACAATTTCTCATTTCATATCACAATGACAATAAATCAGTTACATCATAAAACAATTAGAAATAAAAAAAATCTTTATAAAATCTCGACAATGAAAATATTTTTCACTGTCGAGATTTTATAAAGATTTTTTCTTATAAAATTCTTCTTTATAAAATCTCGACAATGAAAAATATATTCTTTTCATATTAACTTAGCTGTTAGCACAACATTGATATGAAACTCAGCTTGCGAAATGTAAGCAAAAGTATAACTAAAGGACAATTCTGGAAAGCTAAAATATAAAAATATTTAAAAGCGACAACTGTGATTACGTTCATATGTACGGGAAGAGCAATTGAAATAAAAAAAAAAAACTAGTTGAAACACCGGTAAAAAAGGGGGAGAAAGGCTTTGCTACCCGTTTCACGCCAAGTGTAATGCAATTTGAAACGAATATCAAAGCTACGTCGAGGGCTTCTTCTATCGCTGTATCATGTCTCCTGGTTGTTTTTTTTTTCACAACGTTTTATTTTTATTAGCTTTGATATGTACGTGATTGCCTTTGGTAATTAGTTCCTCAATGCTAAGCCAATGTGTAGTTTTTTTATCATAGCATTAATGGATTATTCTTGTTTTTTAATGGGATAGGGAGGCAAAAAGGCAGGCAAGGCAGTTTATTTTCGTTTCACTTGATGGCAAACTACAAACGCCGCCCACGGATGCCTAAACGCATATAGTGTTTTAGTTGTATTTCCGGCCTTTACAACGGGATAAGGGGAGGGGTAGAAACTGGGATGGGAAGCGGTTGGGCTTCCGGATATCTGCGAGCGAACTGCATAGCCACGCTAAAAAGTTAGTCCAAAATATGGTTCACAACATTTCTATTTTTAATGTTTTGGTTGAACTCTGGAACTAATAATAATTAAAATTAATAAAACCCTATTTCTATCATGTCGTTATTGGTGTGTCTCGGTTGTCCAGTGGCGAAGCATCCCGCTTCTGAGTCCAGAGGTCGCGGGTTCGAATCCTAGCTCATACCAATGACTTTTAGAAATTAATTTCGAAAGTTACGTGTGATAAAATATATCGATGATTGAAAACTTGTGCCTTGTGCTCGGTATGACAATGAACTCGCCACCTATTCCATTTGGGACGCAAACATAATGGCGAGTCGAGGCTTAACAGCCACTGCCTACACTTTCAGGTGAAAAAGACGTGAAGTTATGTTAGTATTTATTTGATTTTATTTAGGAATAGTCGCACAACAATCGAAACTCCAAAATTAACTATTCAATTGATACATTAAATACAAAATTAATATACTTAATTATCACATTTAAATATAAATTAATAAGGTTTAGTATTATAATTTTAGAATTGTGTAACACGTAACAGTAAAGTATTTCGCGTGTAGGTACAATATTGTTCGGGGCAAATGTTAATGCCGCAGTTTTGCGGTCGAGCAGTGCAGCGGGCGTTCGGTCAGTGCGTTTTGTTGCCATGCTTTTTGCAGCACACTGCGTTGCGGATACCCCTTAGCCACGTTGACCATGCCGCAAATCCTGCAACAGATTAGGGTTGCTACCTTATAACATCGGTATATTATAACATATTTCACTCACTTATAATAAATAGTATTTGTATATAATATTTTCATGCAGTATCGCTATAGCATTCTGTAGAAGTGTATTAATTCACGCCCTTTTCTACCCGAAGGTGTTGAAAAGCCCAAACCGACCCAAACACGAAGCCGAATTGTTAGAACGCTATGCCCCAAATGGAACGAACCTATTGCCATTACACCGGGCTCAAAGTTATCAGTCATCGATATCTAATAGAGATACAACGAATAGTGGTTTGGCCGAATAACGAATATCCGGCAGAGCACTCGGCCGAATAGCCGGATATTCGGCCGCCGAATATTCGGCCCGTAGTTTTACATAAAATGAAGTAATTTCGAACGCGGGAGCGCGTGCACTGTGCAAGTTGCGACTTGTTTCTTGCTGTAGGCTGTTTTTGATAAAAATTGCGGTTATTCTACACGCTGACTTACGCACTTAATTTTCGTTGTGTGTGTTTATTACAATTGATTACCTTCTATTACACACCGTGATTTTCTATGTACTATTGTATGTATACATTTTTTGAGGCATACTATGTATTAATCTGTCTGAAGGATTAAACTGAACTTAATAATTTATTACAAGTAGTTTATTACTTTTTTGTTCCTGGTTTAATATTATTTATGTGTTATCGGTATCTATTCGGTATTCGGCCGAATGCCGTATAGTGGCATAGTATTCGGCCGAATACTGAATAATAAACACACACGACGAAAATTAAGTGCGTAAGTCAGTGTGTAGAATAACCGCAATTTTTATCAAAACTGCCTACAGCAAGAAACAAGTCGCAACTTGCACAGTGCACGCGCTCCCGCGTTCGAAATAATAAAATAGTGAAATAAAATTGTGGCCGAATAGGCCGGATACCGAATAGTGGCCGAAATACGTTAATACGTTACTACTGAAAATAATTTAGAGAAATCCGCGAAATGAGAAGCGTGGAGCTCGACCACAGGACTAACGAGACATACTAAAGAGAAAATAGAAGATGTTTAAAGAAGTGTATAAAAAATAGAATAATTACTTATGCACTTTAATTAATCATAATTTTGTAATCAAATAGAAGTGTTCCAAAACTAGCGTAAAAGTATTACGTAGAGTGTGGAAGCTTTAAATATATGTAATATGTATATGATACTAGTTAACCCAACTAACATTGTCTTGCCAAAAAAATAAGTTTTTGATAAGCAAATAATAAATAGGGGCAGATCGTAGAGGGGTGAAAATTTAGGGATGAAAGTATTTGTGTATGCTTTTTCATTAATATACTGTAAAAATTAATAAAAATATATTTAGGGGTATAGAGGGGGTACCCTTAACATTGAGGGGGATGAAAAATAGGTGTCGTCCGATTCTCGGACCTACCCGATAAAATTTCATGAGAATTTGTCAGACCATTTCGGAGTAGGTAATCTTTGCGTTAATTTGTATTGTGAAGTTGTTAACTTTACTTTTGAGTTTCTATTTTTATATTAAACATATTCAAATTCACCAAAATATATTTATTTACAAACTGTTCGATATGAACCAGTCCCGTGACTAGTGGAGAGTGAGTTGGTCTGGTGACGAGGTGTTTTGCGCCCTGTGACATCTGACGCCGTAATTAGTGCGTGACCGTCAGCCGACAGCACGTCCGTCGCACTCCACGGTGTGTTGTGAACGTTCCCGCTCAACCTCAATACCATGCATTGTTTACGTCCGGTATTCATGATTATAATTAAACACCGGATATTATATGCTTACTTTCAAGAACGTTGCATTTTTTTTAATGTTGTAAATAAACAATATGTTAAACGCAATATATTAAGCGCCTTTTACTAGCCAAAACTAGATAGGCATAGCATATCATTATATATATTTTTTTGTAAATGTAAGCCATTCAAACATCTATGCGATTATATTTGTAATCTGGTGAGGATGGAACCAGCCGATCAAATGCTTTAAAGTATATGAAATGGTATCAACTGCTTATTATATTCAAAAGATAATTTTTGACTTCTAAATAAAAGTTTCTTATTCCAAGTATAAAATATAATTAAAACCGATATAAGTAATTAAAGTGTACGTACTCAGCATAATTAAACTCATTATCACTTACCATCAAACAAAGTCTCGATCAACACGAGATATGTTTAAAAGAAATACAACAAGTAAAATATTAACAATATTTGCTATGACCCAAAATAGCAGTTTAAAAAAAATGCTAATGCACATTATAAACAGCTACAAAATAATCCGACAGGACTTATTTAAGTGAGGAAAGCGAATGTTTAAAATGTGTCTGTATCACAATCAATCCGTGGTAAATTATATAAAAAAATACATTTCAAGCTTCAGCTGACTAGGAGATGGTTTTTTTATTAGTTTTCCCGGAGGCGCGACGCAGCCGCTCCGATGCGCTGGGGACGTGTGAAAAAAAAAATCTTGGCGGGATTAAGGGCCCGTATAACAGGCAGCGATGCCGACTTATTGCCGTAATACAATCTCAGTTATGTCGCGTACGGATTACATGTAACAGTTTGTACCACAAGGAAATATCGTTCCGCACACGTTCATGAGACTTTAATACGGTGATTTTGCATGTATTACATTGCCTACAACACCTTACACATTTGCATAGGCTGACATTTTAAAAAACCCTCCTTATATTATGATAGATATTCTTATTAGAATAAATCATCGTATAGTAACGTCTGTTCAAAGCTCAAGTTGTAAATCCCCGCAAATTGAAAAGGCCATTATCGGGTGCAAGCAATTTACAGACAGCTGGTGCTACGGGCCGCGATTATCCGGCGCGGTTACGCGTAACGCTGTAGCGTGTAGCCGCTACGAAAAGCCAACTGGGTACATAATTATATTTATGCTACGAATGTTTCATTTACAAATAGTTGTTCTCAAATATATTTATTTATAATCAAATTTTTATTCAGCGTACGTTATTAATAATATTTTTACTAAATACAAAATTTTAATTGCTCCAACTATGCTAGTTATCTACCCTAGCATTAATTATCTACTCGAAGTCAATTCGAAGTAAAGGATTCCAAATATTTCATAAAGTTTGAAGTACTCCTACCAGAAGGATGTGTAATATCATGATATTTGCAAAACTATTTGATTTTTTCACATTACAGGTCTCGGTGGTCATTAGAGGTCACGGGTGCGAATCCTTGCTCACATCAATGACTTTTCGAAATTAATTTCTAAAGTTATGTGTGATGAATATCGGTGACTGAAAACTTTGCGCCCGCTATGGCAATAGGTTCGTCACCTATTGCATTTGGGATGTAAACTTAAGGGCGAGTCAAGGCCTCACACCTTCGAGCAGAAAAAGACGTGAGGTTATGTTAGTGTTTTTTTTATGTAATAATTATCTATAAACTAATTTATTAAGCCCAATGGCATATCACCTGTCACATATGATATCGCACCAGATATTTCAGCAAATAAACATATATAATAAAACATTAAATTCTGACAAATTATACGTTATTACATGAACTTTAAAATATAACAAATATATAACAAAAATACGAGAAAATTTTGTTCCACGTCAGCTGGTGGTCGTTAGGGTTGGATCTCTCGTAAATAAGTGAAATGTTGACGAGTGTTGCGCGCGAGGAATTGAAAATAACGCTCTCGGCAGACCCGGCAGTCCCGACTAACACGCAACTTATGACCTGGTGCGCCTTCTGGATACTTTCAATTTATAATACATAACTTCTGCCGCAAGTTTTCCCCGCGTAAGAAGTAAAAGATTCCTCTAGATCAACAACTGCAGATGTGGCAGTCATTAATTAGAGGCCAGATCAACAACATATGGGGAATGGTGAGAGTTCAAACAAGCGAGATACTATGTCAGGATTGTATGAATTCTATAAAACAATTCTAAAAAATGGGTGTTTGTATGTATATTTTAGTGAAGAGCCAACGAAAATAACGCTTTGAAGACTGTTACTATGTCCTGATTATAACTCTAAACGTTTTGCCGTTATTTGTGAGCGGTACTGTTCAGTAAGTAAACAAATGGAGGTTGCAATCCAGGTGTCGGTTCTAGACACGTAACACCATCCATTCATTTGCTCGTTGCTCTTGCTAAAAAAAACTACTTACTGTGATTTTCTCAATTGTATAGCTGCTAATATTAATTATTTTATTGACTATATAAATTGTTTTCGGAAGTTATGTGTGATAAATATCCATGACTGAAAACTTTGTGCCCGGTATGGCAATAGGTTCGCCACCTATTCCATTTGAACGTAAACATAACGGCGAGTCGAGGCTTAACAGCCACTGCTTACACCTTCGGGTAGAAAAAGGCGTGAAGTTATGTTTATGTTAAGTTATTGACTATAATTTGTTGGACTATTTGATTATATGTTACTTGCAGACATTTATAATATTTTTGACATTATATAGATTTAAAATTAATATTTGATCATTCAGTTAGACATTTTCTTTTATACTTTTTTAAACACTTACACGCTTCCTTTGGCAAATTTTGGAGAAACTTGAAAATACATTGTCACCATATTGTAAATACCTAAAATTGAGTAAATAATTAAATGATCAATTGATTGATTGACTACCTAAATAATAACATAACTTCACGCCTTTGTTATCCGAAGGTGTAGGCGGCGGCTGTTAAACCTCTTCTTACCGTTATGTTTAGGTCCTAAATGGAATAGGTGGCGAACCTATTGCCATACCGGGCACAAAGTTTTTCAGTCATCAATATTTATCACACATAACTTCCGAAAACACTTTCGAAAAGTCATTGGCGTGAACTATTGTCAGGATTCGAGCCTAAATCAAATAGAACGTGTTCTGGAGGAAGGTGATGTTAAGAGCCTCAAAAACCGACGCGCGTACATGAAAAGAGTTATGAAAGTCAACGAAGCGAGTGAGGCGTATAAGAATCGTGCCCTATGACGCTCTGTTCTCTCTGCCTACCCCGCAAGGGATTTGGCGTGAAGTTATGTATGTGTATAATAATTAATGATAATTGGCAAATACTAAAACAAAATAATGCTTTTCTTGTGTTTTAATGTTTTCAATACATCTCGTCAGTATATATCCGTAGCGGGGCGAGCGGCGCGTTTAATATAACGATAACATCTGTAAAACAAGCAGATTGACTTAATGGTGTTGCCAAAGTTTCGTCTCGGAGAAAATTTTAGTTTGCCGCGGGTACCTACCTACCACTAATATCGGGGGTAAGGTGTGAGGTAGAGGGGGGAGCGGAGTTGGAGTGGTGGGGGGTGTCCGCGATTAGTAACAGCTGTCATTCCACGCGAATATGTTATTTATTGATGACATGAAAGTCAGAAAATTGATACTCTACATAAATATATATTTAGTTAATAGATACGCAAAATGATTTAAATTAAATAAATGTTGCATATTTATATGACCTTACATTTTGTCATATTACAAAATATTGTCGCTTTCGCTATCTGATCGCTTAGATTTTATGTTATTTGTATTAATTTATGTATTTTTGATCAAAAACTATGGAATTCAAAATAATATACCTATATTAAATAAAAAGATTGAATAAAATAATTTTGTTTCAATTAAATTTAAAATAAACTTATTTTAAAACTGGGCGTTCTTCTATGTATTATAAGTATGTATTTACAAAAGAAAAGTATATATGTATTAATATCCGTATCTAGTATCCATAACACAAGCATTTAGTTGCTTAGCTTGGAACTAGAGGGCGCTGTGTGTATTCTGTCCAAGATATTAAATTTGATTTAGGTCAAGACCTAGATATTCTTTTATTTATCGAATAAGAATAGGATCGATATGTTCTTTAAATATGAAAAGCCATATCCATTTACTAGAAAATTAACAGAATTTAATGTTTGTAACCGCACTTGTCAAAATGTTGGATCGCTGACATAAATTTGTCGCCACAATGCGAGGCCTTCTGCCGCCGCATTCGTATGCCTACTAATTTCCAACAGACCGTTACCCGCTGCACTAATCACAAATGACAATCATAATGGCGAAATCACTATTATAAAGTAATAGTATTTTGGCGCTTTCAGCACAATATCCGGCAGACAGCAGGCTTTTCATATTGACAGAGCAATACCTAATACCAAATTCTGTCATTAGGTGTTTCCCTGTCCTAATAGAAACCTTTAAATCATATATAAAGCCATATATATATATAAATTAAACACACCAATAACTTTTCGAAATTATTTTCGAAAGTTATTTGTGATAAATATCGAAGACTGAACTTTTTTTATGGAATAGGAGAGCAAACGAGCAGACGTGTCACCTGATGGTAAGCAACCAACGCCACCCATGGACACCAGCAACACATATAGTGTTACTGTTGCGTTGCCGACCTTTAAGGGATAGGGGATAGGAAAGCATGGGGAAGGGGTGGGCCTCCGGGTACCTCTCTCACAGAACGAAACGCGGCATGCGCCACTTTACGTCGGTCTTCTGAGAGGTCGTGGTATTTCACCGGTCGAGCCGGCCCATTCATGCAGCGATCTGCCAGTTATGGCAATGGGTTCGCCAACTTTTCCATTTGGGACGTAAACATACCGCAAAACGAGGCTTAATAGCCGCCGCCTACACCTACAGGTAGAAAGAGCGTGAAGTTATGTTATCTCTATATATTTTTAGTCGAAAGAATCGAATAAAATTTCCTTAGGCTTACGATCATAATAAATGTGAAATCGCAGTGGCAAGGAAAGAATTTTGCTAACTGCCTTATAAAACGTATATAACATGCAATAAGACCTCTTTGTTATTTTGTTGGGGTCGAAACTTATTCATCCCGCAAATCCGATCGGGTATGAAGCAAATCCTGCCCGGTCACCGCTGATTGCATTGTCATGTCTAGAGGACGACATCATGATATGAAATTATAAGCCTTATTAACAGTCACCTAAGGTTGATTATTCTATACTGACATGTGAAAGTTACCGGCACTCACGTCGTATAGGTTTGTAAAACAAGCTGGCCAACGTGATTGGAATGTTTTATATGACCCTCGGAACATATGAGACCGTTATGATGTATGTTTTTCCTTTTGATGTGAAATTTATTGCTTACATTTAGGTGTTAAATGTAATTAAAATGTACAATAAATGATGGTATATAAAATATTGAATTGGTATTAACCAAATGTGATGAGAGAGTGTGATGATTAGGTGTAGGTGTTTTTCGCCGTGGTAGAAAAATGCTCTTGAATATTATTTTGTGACTGTAAACATTGGGAACACCTATAGGTTTATGTTTACTTCAAGGAGGTGCGAAGACAGTCAAACAATGTGCACATGGTTTCACAGTGGTAGAGCCAAGCTGTTCGCTGCATGAATGGGCCGGCTCGACCGGTGAAATACCACGACCTCTCAGAAGATCGACGTAAAGTGGCTCATGCCGCATTACGTTCGGTGAGAGAGGTACCCGGAGGCCCATCCCCCTTCCCCATCCTACTCCCTTAAAGGTCGGCAACGCAACGGTAACACTATATGTGTTGCTGTTGTCCATGGGCGGCGTAAGTTGCTTACCATCAGGTGATACGCTTGCTCGTTTGCCCTCCTAGACCATAAAAAGAATGTGACGGCTAGGTTAAAACCACAAATACAATAACAGAATGTGTGATTATTGCCTTCCTACCCACATTTTGCATTTAATTATTTTAAATATAGACTTTTAACAACAATACATACAGTTGCCCTCTATTTATGAAGTCGCATAAAAATAAAGTGTTAACTTAGTCAAACTCACAGTAGTTTTATTTTCATAGGTCTTCACAGACACTAAAAAATATTCAACGTACAAAAATATTTCAATTCAAAATTTAAAATTCTTCTTTTCTTTCTTTCTTCTTCTTTTATGATATTTTCAAAAAAAAATTTTAAGCAACTTCTCAAATAGGTAATAGGCGGCGGAACCTATTGCCATACACCGAGCACAATGTTGTCAATCATCGATATTTTTCACACTTAACTTACGAACAGGTTTCGATCCTGCGACTTCTTGATTCAGAAGCGGGGTGCTCGATTTCTAGACCGCCGAGATAAAAACATAGTAATAAAAACTTTAATTTCATCCCAAATGAATCTATTCTGTATAAACAATATTGAAGCCGCGTTCTTGTACAGTTGTTAAGTGACGTAAAAGTTATCCGACCGCAGCGAGGGGGAGAGGTTGACTTCGCGTCAAAGTTCTGCAATAATGCAACACTTCGAGTCACGTCGCCTGATGCCGTCCGATCCACCAACATATTGTCAAAAACTTATATTGCATCCATACTATCAATTTATAATAATAATCATTACATTGGATATATTGAGAGATCACAAAAAAGGTCCGTACATACATTATGTACATTATTTACTAAAAAGAAAAACAAAAAAGACAAGTCTTGGATATTAAAAATAATTTATTCTGTTCTCGCTGCTTTATTATTTGCAATTTATTATTTGCTATTGCTTATATGTAAGATTAACATACTGATAAATTCCGACAAAATATAACAGAACTCAATATAACTTCACCCCTTTCGTATCCGTCTACCCAAAGTCGTAGCAGGAGCTGTTGAGTCTCGAGTCGCCGGATGGTTTTAAAATTAATAATTTGTCAAATGGAATACCTATTGCCATGGGCACAAACTCATCGATATTTGTCACACATAACTTTTAATAATAATTCCTAGAAATCACTGGTCCGGAATCGATCCCACGACTTCTGAATGAGAAGCGGAGAGCTCGACCAGTGGGCAACCAAGACAATGTCTAATTAACTCTAATAGAATTCGAGTGATTCAATGTTCAGACTGTTTTCTCAACGCCTATAGTTTATTTATGAAAATCATGTGATCCGGTCCAAAAATTTAAACAGGACTGGAAGGTATAAAGAGTTATAAGTCCGTCTAGATGTGTTAACCCCATTATCAGGGCGAGCTTAACCGTTTGTTAAGCCGCGCTGACAGCGGCCAATTTACGACCGGTACCAGTGTAATTTGCCCAATCTGATCGTTTCCATAGACCATAGGTTTGTCTGAATGCACTATCAACATAAATATTACATCGAACATTTGTTACCAATAATAAATCAATCAATTGATTTAGTTTTTTCATCATAGATTTCCCTAAATTTAACACAATTCATTTCTAAAACTGTTACTAATAAAGAAATGGCGACGGTATTACGCTTTCTTACAAATTAGAAATTTTATGTTAAGTATTAAGTAGGTATATCATTATTAATGTAGAAGTAAAGTTCGCTTGGTATTTTCATAATGAATTCTTTATTGTACTTAAAATTGATATTTACAATAAAGAGTTTTTAAGCAACTAATTCTCTGTGCGATATTAAGATTAATATTTGACACAATGAACTTTTTATTGAACTCATGTATATGAGTTCAATAAAAAGTTCATTGTGTGTGTGTTCATTGTCTGGGCAGATTGTTATGACATTTTGTACATATTTAGCTAGAGTCCTGAACGGCTCAAAATAGTAAAAGTCAGGTGTGTGTTCACCCAAATCGGCTAGCATTATTTTTCACAGCGCTATTTTTCACATTCATCCCCGGCCACACCTAGCTGCGAAGCTCTACGTACCGCTCTACGGGTGAGAGAGGCGTTTAATCCCTCGATCCCCGAAAGCCGTGTATTTCACGGCTCTTTATTACATTAATTTAAATGTTTGCCCGGCGGATTGCCGCCGATCCGCTCCCTAATATACGACACGACATAAATACATACAGACATCCGATCATCGACGCGATGCATACATATACTTAGCACCTACTAACGTACTGCACAGACCGACAAACACATAATATACCTCACTTTGTTACCTTACATTATTTGTACATTATATATTGAAATACCAAGGACATTATTGAACTATAAACAATACTTATTTCGTCAGATATATCCGATTGTTTTTGCTTTTATTTTGTTTTTGAAGTGGAACTTCTAATGTCTCGTGCAAGAGCTTTTAACGCTTTTAACGCCCCCTTGCGGCCACTATTAGTATTAGTATAATTATATAATGGTTACAAAAAAGCCAAGATCCATATAAACCAAGGACGAAAGACATAGCGACTTTTTAAACTACCCGTACAGACATCTAGTAGCGGATGGTGGTACTAGCTGGTCATAATTGATATAACAATAATGATGAACAACATCTTTTTACACAACAAGTGAACCTACTCGAGAATTATAATTGAAAAATAGGTTAAAATTCAAAATAACAATTTTAGATAATTCTGACACCAGTTTTAGTGCGAAATAGTTTGTAAATCTATATTACTTATTTTAACAATCCAAATTCACTATCTTTCGGCGGATGACGCTACTAGGAAGTTCTAAAATTTAGTTCTTTTATGTAACAAATATTACATAGAACGAGTTGATACTATCTAATATTAAGATATTAATCATGAAAATAAATATTACGAATATTCATGCAGCATCAGTATGGATTTAAACATTTAAACAATAAAAGGAAATATCACCAAAACAGTTAAATATAATGAATTGCTTAATTAATCACATAATTATAAATTTCGTGTATTTTACTTAACTAAATAATAAATATATTTCAGTAATATATAGACATAAATAATATAACATAACTTCACGCCTTTTGTTACCCGAAGGTGTAGGCAGCGGCTGTTAAGCCTCGTCTCACCGTTATGTTTACGTCCCAAATGGAATTGGTGGCGAACCTATTGCCATACCGGGCACAAGTTTTTCAGTCATCGATATTTATCACACATAACTTCCGAAAACAATTTCGAAACGTCATTGGTGTGAGCCAAAGTCTGGAATCGAACCCGGACCTCTGGATCAGAAGCTGTGTGCTCGACCACTGCGCCACCAAGACTCATAATAACATGTAATCATAATTAAATCAGTTTACCTAATAAAGTTTTATAGGGTTATCAATTATCATTACATACACTCGAGAGCAATGAATCCGGGTCACTTAAAGAATCCTAAAAATCTCGGAAACTAAAAATGCTAGGTTAATGCAATAAATTGTATTTAATAGACAATGTAATACTCCTTAAATGAAGGTATTAAAACTTCTTAGTTATTGTAAAGTTATATCATAAAAAAATCAAATTTGAAAAAGGGCCACTTTCGAAGATGGAACTACGAAATTACAGCATTTGGTTTTGCTTTTGTTTGTAATCTGTCATTTATGTGGGTACATAAACCATGTTGATAGTGCTCTATATTCATTATTCAAGCTGAAATTATGTCGCTTACGCCTGAAGAATGCACCAGAATACTTACAATGCTGGAAACCGGCCGGAGTCAGCGCGATACAGCCAGGACTGTTGGTGTGTCGCTGTCAACAGTACAAAGAGTTCTCCGACGTTACGAAGAAACTGGTTCTAACCTACGCAGACCAGGAACGGGCAGAACCAGGTATACCACAGCACGAGAAGACCGATACTTGGTGAACACCATGCTTCGAAATCGCTTTCTCACAGGAACTGAACTCACCAATCAGTTTCGACGCCTCGGAGGAAGTAACCCAAGTGCGTGGACAGTAAGACGTCGGCTTGCTGAATCTAACTTAAAACCCCTTAGACCTGCAAACGGCCCTAAACTGGAGCGTGGGCATCTTATTTCAAGACTAAGATATGCCCAGAGCCACGTAAATTGGAGTATTGAAGATTGGTCAAAAGTTATGTTCTCCGACGAATCAAAATTTATGCTCTACAAGCACGATGGAAGACACAGAGTGTATCGAAGACCAGGGGAAAGATTCAAGCAAGCATGCATCGAGGAAAAAGTAGCCTACGGTGGTGGGTCTGTACTTGTGTGGGCCGGAATTTCTTCTGAAAGTCGCACAGAGCTGGTGATCATAGAAAACGGCTCTTTAACTAGCGTAAGATATGTGGAAGAAATCCTCAATGATCACGTTGGTCCATTTATGGTCAATTTAGGTGAGGATGCTATATTTATGCATGACAATGCCCGACCTCATACAGGTAGGATTGTGAATGACTACCTTCAAGAGATGAACATTACTCGTATGGAGTGGCCAGCGCGCAGCCCGGATATCAACCCGATCGAGCATGCTTGGGACGAGCTAGGCAGATGCGTAAAACAACGAAACCCTCCCCCAATCACGCTTCGTGAGCTCAAAATTGCTCTCACAGAGGAATGGGAGAATATTCCCCAAAATCGTATAAGGAACTTGGTGTACAGCATGCCAAACCGCGTAAACGCAGTAATGGAAGCACGAGGAGGCAATACGAAGTATTAAAATTCAAGAAAATCGTAATAAAGTTCAAAAATTTCATGTTTCCTATTTTTGTTTTAAGGAGAGATCAGCAGATTTTTTCTTTATGTAATTTTGTGTTAATAAAATGTATGGTGACTCATATTTTTTTTACTTTCATTTAAGGAGTATTAAATTGTCTATTAAATACAATTTATTGCATTAACCTATCATTTTTAGTTTCCGAGATTTTTAACATTCTTTAAGTGACCCGGATTCATTGCTCTCGAGAGTAGTATAAAACAAAGTCACTTTCTGCTGTCTTTCCCCATATGTTTAAAACTACGCAACGGATTTTGATGCGATTTTTTTTAATAGTTAGAGAGTGTCAAGTGAGTTAGAGAGTGTTAGGTGGTTTTGATCTATAATTCATGTATAGTGTAGACATAAAAAGTGATAATTTTCAAGATTTAAAACTTTAATCAAAAACGCTGCCTGAACCCTAAGTGATAAATGAAAACAATGTACTACATTATTATACACCTCTAAAGGTCTACAAAAAAGTCCGCAAGGGCATATGTCTACCTCTTAGGGATAACCCACAATGACCATTTTTATTTTTTTATTTTTTACGAGAAATAGTGGCTTATTTACGAAGCAATTTTAAACATTACAGCATTAATTTTCATCCAGTTAACTATCTTAAGTAGATTGTGCTTTTAATATAGATCAATATAGCCGTTTACAGCATGTAATTTAAACTAATATTTACGAAGATATTACAGTATTAACATAGCGGTTTTATAGCAGTTGCGTTTGCGCGCCATAACGCGTGCTGATAAATAGCACAAATTGAAGTTTTTAAGATACAAATATTACTAATTTATTTATTTTAATGCGGAACGAAGTTCGCCGGGTCAACTAGTTATTATATATAGTTGACATCATATACCGCTAGATGGCATCCTGCGCCGACATATGTATGTTCGGGTGAATATTAGAACTCAATTTTGAAGTAGATTGAGATGACTACTAGTCATCTCGGTAGTCTCGGCGGTCCAGTGGTCGAGCACCCCCCTCCTAAATCAAAAGTTGTGGGTTCGTATCCTAGCTAACACAAATGACTTTTCAAAATTATGTTTGACAGCTGAGTGTAATAAATACCGATGGCTGAAAACTTTGCACCTTGTGTAGGACAATAGGTTCACCCCCTATTCGGGGGAGACGGTGTAACGCGCCTGCCACCCGTCCTACTCACGAACCATCCTCACGAAGTACTCCTCGAAGCTCCAGAGGCTGTTCAGGGTGAGGCCGAGGTACTTCAAGTACCTCGCCACCGGGACAGCCGTGTCACCCACCTGGATCCGCGCGGCTGGTGGTTCCCAGCGCCGAGTGAGGCGGTGGAACCACAGAGCTTCACTTTTGTGAGGCGCAGCCTCCAGCCAAATTCTACCTAGACCCAGATAAATATTTATACTTGGGTGGGGATCGAACCCGCCAGACCTCACCCTTACTTACATTAGCAGTATATTATAAATCTATATTGTTAATTATTTATTGACTATTTTTAAGTGTCGGTGAAGACCTATAAAAATAAAGAAAGCTATTGTGAATACATGTTACTAAGTTCCACTTCTGTAGCGCGGCGGGACTCCACGCAAATTTTTTTTTTTTCAATTAATTTAATAACGAACCTAGGAATAATTTATTAGTACAGCTAGTTTCAGCTCAAGCCCGTCTGACTGTAGTTTGTGCACTAGCTTTGTGAATATGGACGCACCTGTACATGACGGATAAACGGCTGCAATTACTCATGCTAAACAAACGTACGCACAAACAAAAATATTTACTGTATACGGAAGCGTTAAATTATTGCAATATATAATCCTATAAACGTAGATCGGTTGTTTCACAATTGTGTTAGCGTAGTGTTAAAATGTTCACGAGCCGTCGTTTTACGAGTACAGACGCCGGGGTGAGGAGTGAGCATGCAAACATAAAAATTCTCTATCGGCACTAATAGGAGAGTGAGACAAATAAAAGGATACGTAAATAGAAGAGTCAGATAAATTCCAGTGGGGCCGGAGTGCGCGTAAATCCGCGCGATTTGTATCTGTGACAGGGAGTGCGGGCGCCCGTACCTCACACTACCCTATCCTATACCCCTCACCCCACCTCTCGGGTACCTCCACACCACCCTCTTACAACGCGCTTATAATTAATATAATAAATACATTTCTTCTATGTGTACTACATATAACACGTTATAGTAGTCTAGTCTCGGTGGTCCAATGGTGGACCTCCCCGCTTCTGATTCAGAAGTCGTTACATCGATTTCGGGATCACATCAATGATTGCTCGGATTTGACACCGATTTGCCATATACCGGACAACTTTGTGTCCGGCATATGGCAAAAGGTTCGCCACATATTCCATTTGAGACGATATATTCCACACATAAATTTCGAAATTAATTTCGAAACTCATTGATGTATATGTTATTTCGTTTACAGCAAATATTAATAGACGTAATTTGGATACATATAAAAATTAAAAATTTATATCATTCCCAAGGCGCAGCACCGTTCAGGTCACGTCGTATGCAAATGTTATTAAATTTGAAACGCTTAATACCAACTGTGGCGGCGCACTCCTGTAAAGATATGCAATTACAACAATCAAATGGCAATTTCACATCACTAATTGAGGCCCGACATGTTTCACGGTTGGGCCTTAATCCGGCACAGTAGGAATTACGCTTCTATCATTAACCGCAGTAGGTGCTGCCTGCTTCCACGATATATTTCACCCGTTCAAATACGCTTAACTCTTATTGAAATAAATTATAATCTTTCCTAGTTTTTTTTCTGTAGATTCACAGATTTTTTTAAAACAATTAATTTTGATAGTCTCGGTGATCCAGTGGTCAAGCACCCCGCTTCTGAATCCAGAGTTCCTGAGTTATCCATACTAATATTATAAATACGAAAGTAACTCTGTCTGTCTGCCTGTCTGTTACTCTTTCACGCCTAAACGGCTGAACGGATTTTGATGAAATTTGGTATGGTGATAGATGATTACCTAGAAATGGTCATAGGCTATAAATAATCACGCCATCGTTCTTAGGGGGTAGGTTAGGTTAGGTTAGGCATAGGCAGATAACTAAATTGAGTTAGTGATTTTTAGTCGTTTTTGTTGGGAGTTTTGCTCTTTCATACGATAGTGGGACATTGTTGCAGGGGGATTTACAGCCGGGAGAAAACAAAAAAACTTATGCGCACGAAGTCGCGGGTAAAAGCTAGTATGTGATATATATCGATGACAAAAAACTTTGTGCCCGGTATGGCAGTAGGTTTGCCACATATTATTCCATTTGTGACGCAAACATAACGGCGCGACGAGGCTTAAGAGCCGCTGCCTACACCTTCGGGTAGAAAAATGCGTGAAGTTATGTTATGTTTAAATAATTTTTACGTACCAAATGGTAATAATTATAAATTTTTAATATTATAATTATTATATGTTCTAATTTTTAGGTACACAAGCTGCCAGTCATCGGATATTTATCACACATAACTTCCGTAATTGGTGAGAGGAAGTATTCGATCCGATGAGTTTGATTCGAATGATTCGATGAGTTTTTCATGTCGAGTGTTCCACGTCCAGATTATTCAAAAGGACGTTCTTTCCACCCTTATCTCATTTTTTAAATATTTAATTACATATATTTATATGTTATCAATGAAAAAATGTGAATGAAAAAAAAATGTGATTTCTAACTGGTAAAACGTAAAAAAAAATTAATAAAGTATTTTATATTTCTGTAAATCGGTAATGTAAAAATAGTAATAGATTATGATATTTTTATGACATGATATCAGACCATAATAGAAGAAATATAGTTATGCAAGGCGTTTTTAAAATAGAAATTTTGTTTCTAATGTTGTATGCAATTTAGGTACTCCCTGCAGTTGGCGATTAAGATAAACTAAAATGGCTCAAGTGAATCAGCTGATCAGTCTGATCGTGTGGTTATCAATTTTACTCTACTGTTACCTAATTAAAACTGTTAAGAATCTAAAATATCAATGAATACAAAATAATGTTTGAATTACATTTATATTTTACTAGTTGACCCAGTGAACTTTTTCTTTACTACATCATACATGAATTATAGATAAAAACCACCCCGTTCACACCTTCTATCTATTAAAACAAACCGCATCAAAATCCGTTGCGTAGTTTCAATGATTTGCATATAAGTGGACAGACAGCGGAAAGAGAATTTGTTTTATACTTTGTGTTGATAAGTATATACTAATTTCTGTCAAGCAAGCTTGTCACTAACTATAGGCTGGTTTTCACTAAGAAATAATAGAATGGATCAGTTTCTAACTATTTATTTAATTTGTACAGACTTTTAGGCTTTCGCGTTGCATATTACTCAGAAGTAATGAACACGACATGACACTTTTTTAGGTAAACAAATATTTACCTATATTAGCTTGACGTTTCGGCCAGGTTGCACTGGCCGTGGTCACAAGTAGACTGGCTGAAATGTTAAGCTATTAAAGGTAAATATTTGTTTACCTAAAAAAGTGTCGCGTTAATTCCCGTTCATTACTTCTGAGCAATTTGTACAGATTTTAAGAAATAAAACATCATAACAATTATTAATATATTTCGAAAAGAAAATATTTTTAGGCATTGCGTCACGTGACACTGAACGGCAATCAGAAAATGTCGCCTTTAATAACTTTACGGCGTGCTAAACCTCACTAAAACATCCATAATCCTTACTCATACGCATATGTTTGCCACGGCGAAACGTCACTCAAGACGCCATGACAGTCTGGAGCGCTTTTGTGCAGAAAATTGTTTGATTGTGTTAAAAGTAAAATACTTATTGTAAATGTAAGATTATTTTTCAAATGCATAAGTATTTCGGAATAATATGTAATTTAAAATTTAGTATTACCTATTACCAATAAACGAAAAGAAAAGGACCCAAGAACAGTTAACTGCTATACTACATTTATATTTTGTTCCAGGGCATAGAAGTAGATAACTCATAAGTTCCATCAATATCTGGCTGATACTCTCTCGGGTTTGGGCATGTCGCACCTGCTACCGCAACGCTAAGCCAACAAGTTAACACCCCTAAATATACGAACACAGATACCTACCTACCCCACAATACTTGTACAACGAAAGTAGACACATTTTAAGCGTATTTCATTCATTTTTAACAATGAGTCATGTTATTGTGAGATTATTTATATAAGTAACTATTTTTTATACTTCACCCCCTTTACAGATGAAATTGTAGGCAGGTCCAATTGTACCTCGATTTAATTATCACACAACTTCCGAGAAGTTATTGATGATTCTGGAAGTAGATAACTATATCATTATCAGCAGTGACTGTAATAATTAATTTAATTAAAAGATTAATAATTAATTATTAATATTTCATTAATTTAATTATATACTTGAATAAATATGTGGTGGATCCAAACAGATCGCTGCAAAAATGGGCCGGCTCGACCGGTGAAATACCACGGTCTGTCACAATATTGACGTGGCTCAATTGTGACAGGCCATGGCTCAATCAAAAGTGGCTCATACCACGTTTCGTTCGGTGAGAGAGGTACCCGGAGGCCCACCTCCCTTCTCCATGCTTTCCCATCCTACTCTCTTAAGGGTTGGTAACGCAACTGTAATGCAGGTGTCCATGGGCGGCGCTGGTCACTTACCATCAGGTGACACGCATACTCCTTTGCCCTCCTATTAATAAAAAATGTACTATCCAAGACACTAGTATAATACATATATCAAAGTAAAAGAGAGTGACTTAAATTCTATTGTTTTGGTGGTATCATTTTTTCACGATATCACTTCAGTGAGCGTGAAACTTTTTTAAAATAGAAATACCAAGTGTAATTATTAATTTTTATAACGACATGAACACCCGCAAAGTCATCGCGAGCGAACACAAAGACAGCAATTTAAAAGCGAACTAAGCGTCGTAACACGGACTTTTTCTTAAGGAGAGAAAAATCTTCACAAACTACGTTAAAATGATTTAATTCCCCTCTGATAGCGTTACGGGCGACGTTATTGAGATCGGACCCGGCCCGGGCCCGCCCGGCGTCGCCCGGCTAATAAACGCTTATCAACGCCCTCATTATCACACCCTTAACATCGCTTTAATGTCTTGCTCTTGAACAAAACATATTTAATCTCATTTTTTCCCCGGCGGAGAGAGGCGGCAAACAACTTTTAAATTTCATAAATTCGGGACGCGACGGTGAAAGAGGCGAAATATCTGCATTGAAGGCCACAGGGCTCCGGGTCGGATAGAGCTAACGACCGTTGCTCCTCAAACAATCACCTAGTTTATCATATCGGCACTTTTGTTTTATGCATTATATCTTATCGATTCTTGTAATTATTACAATATTGTTATTTTAGTCGAGTTTAATACTGGAATTTCGTTATAATTTTAACTATGGATTCATAATTAATTATTGGAAACATAATTGTTCTATAGTTGGAACAAAACTAATTTTATTAATTCAAACTCTGAAAGATTTATCAGAGCATAAGTCGAAAGTCATAAATGCGTTAAGTATGAGGTGTCCCGCGGTGTCACCAGCGACCTCGCTGATCTTTTAAGCCCGATTTTACTGCTGGTTCGCGACACTAAATTATAATATAGCCAGCTCGTAAATTTCCGAAAACTATCCTCCTCTGACGCGGCCGATTTAAGGACTTTGAATGGAGCTTTAATAATAACGATACAAACTAGACATCTTGAAACTATACAACTATATTTATGCGTGAATGTACCTAATATTATGTACATTTCCCATCAAAATTGGTGTTCTAATAAAGTAAAAAAAAAATATTTTTTTATAAGTGTTTCGTCAAATATCAAAGTACAAAGCAATTTTATTCATAAAAAAATAGCAGGTTATGTATTTATGTTGCCATGACATAGTACCAACTTCTTAGAAGTTTTCACTTAATTTTTTTTAAAAAATACAGATTATTGAAAGCACAAATAGAAAATATGATGTTAACTACATAGTGAACTAATTTGTTCGCGTAAAACTTAATACTGTCAGATAACTATATATAATTTACACAGATAGCAGACGAGCATATAAGCATACTTAAAAACTTTAATGTTAACTACCTCAGTATTAAACTTTGTCTAAGAGTGCTAGACCCACGCAGTTCACTGCATGAATGGGCCGGCTCGACCGGTGAAATCGTGGTATATCCTCTCAGAACGGGCTCATCTGTCCCCTCTTTCGTTTTCTTCGGTGAAAGAGGTATCCGGTGACACAACTCCTTCCCGGCTCCTCTCCCCACCCGACTTCGGACCAAAGGAGTTTTCTATCTCATTTTAAAGGCCGGCAACGCAGCTTTAACACATCTGTGTTGCAGGTGACCACAGGCGGCATTAGTTGCTTACCATAACGTGACACGTCTGCTCGTTTGTCCCGTCATCCTAGAAAAAATACGATAAATAAGAATTAAGCTACGACAGGTAACATAAAGAAAGTATTTATATTCGATTAATTTTTTGGATATGGTGATCACTGCCTGGGCCCACTATTCCGCCAAAATGTATTATTATTAGAAGTAGATTAATCTATCATGCCTGTTTTTCTGTTTTTTTTTTCATCTCCAGTGAGGTAAATGAAGTGCAGCATAAATAATGATTGATAATACAAAACTTCAATGAACGGCATCGTTCCAGACATCCCTCAATGGTATTGACTTGGCAACCGGGCTCAGGTGTAGCCATGCGCTTAGTCTAGGATTTGTCGGGTCGAGAGTTCTTTTGAACGTATCTTTTCTCCCCCGTATTTAAATAGAAAATTAAGAGCCTGTGTGCAAACAGTATCGTTGGCAGTGAAAAAAAAGGGTGTCGACGACTAAGTGCCTTCTCGTTACACGTAATATTTGAACCAACGAAAGAACGGAATTGAATATTAAATGAAATAATTTATGCCATATTTATCATTTTGCAAATGAACAGAGAAACTCACCTTAATGAAAATACGTTAATAACATTTTCTTTTTTTTTTTGCACCAGGTATTCTCAATTCTGTATATTTAATTATGAATCGTCTGAAATTATAAATTATAAATTTTCGAATGAAGAAGCATTTGCTATTATTGTTTATACTAAATTTTTGGTGAGTAAGAAAAAGGTACGTTCAGATTAGTAATATCATCAATAAAAACTTATAAATGAAATGCCATGGATTAAACACCTTAGAGAACATGTTTTTTGCCATTAGATACAGAATACAGATGCATTCTAGTTAAGAAAGACTATTACAAATAGTAGAGGCAGCAGTTGTTTCAAATCAAGTGATTTTCCAAAATAATAATAATATCTTGGACACAATACGCACGACGCCCTCTACTTCAAAGCTAAGCAACTAAATGCTTGTACTAAGGAAACTAGGTAAGGAATATTTTTTTTTTGTAAATACATACTTATAATACATAGAAAACCAGACAACTTACAAACATTTATGTTTGTCATATCATATTTGTACTCGGGTTGGGATCGAAACTCGCTATTTCAGTCGATATTTTTACCAAAAAAAATAATGTAAAACTAGGTAGTTTAAAGTCTAACACATCTAACGATCACATGGTATCTTAAGTCCCTCTGAAAAGGGTGCAGCATCTTAGATGTGATAGTTGTGTGCGCGTTACCGATGGACAGCTGACCGTAAATCACCAAGGATCAGTAGTACGCTATCAGCTTCGTGTGACAGCGGCAGGCGGTACCACGTTCCGTCTGTCAAACTGCTATAATTAATACAAGCTTTGTAATTTAGCCCACTCAATATAGCATACATCTTGTACATAATCTTAAAATATGGATGGTAAAAAGGTGCAAATAAAATACAAACGAACATTGTCAAGTTCCCTGTGTTTGCGTTTGTTGTGAAGAGAAAGATTGTTCTTAATCGTAAAAATATTTCGGAAAAAAAATACAATATAAGTATGTAAAACGTAACTTGGCGCCTTTTTCTACCTTACGGAGTAAGTAGCTGCTGTTAAAGCTTTTATTCACCGAATCGTTACATTACTTTTCGAATGGAATAGGTGGCGAACCTATTGCCATTGCCACCGGGCAATTATTTGTTAGTCATAGTTAAGCTTAACTGATATACTTAACTTTCGCAAACAATTCCTGGAAATCATTGGTGTGAGTCCGAAATTGAACCCACGATTCCTGGGTCAGAAGCTCGAGGGAGCTCGTCCATCGAGACTTTTTATATGAAAGACTATGTAGTTATATACTATATATATACTATATTATATACTATATTATATAGTAGTTATACTATGTAGATATATTGTAAACAAACAGAATTCATAAAATATAAAAAAGATATTCTAGAGTTTTTAAAAATTTATTTGTACTCACCATCGTATCAGGAAAACCAAATCCAATAGTCATTTGATTACATAATAATAAAAAAAAGGATTAAGTCTTCTTATTGGTCTTATTCGAACTTTTACAGAACTTATCAATTTCAGTTAAAAGTTTTAGAGGTTTTGATGAATGTTTCCTTAGTTAATAGGAGATTCAAATATAGATAAATAATATGTAAACGAACCTTATTAACAAAAAGATAATCTCTGTATATGGTAAACAATTAAGTCCTTCATGATAACATTTAATGTTTTTAACGAAATATAGCGAGGTGAAGGAAAACAAATGAAAAATTTACAAAAACAGCAGCAGGTAGAATTGGTGAGAGATAGCTAGGGGTGGTGCGGTGGTGTGGTGGTAGTCGGGTGGTGGTTAGTGAGGGATCTTCGTTAAGGTTTAATTAAATCGTCCTCCGCGGCCTCTCGCGCTTTAATTCCACCGTTATTAACGCTGTTAAAAAGTGAGTAGTCGGAACATGAAAGCCATGCAGTAACTCGACATTATTTATATTTTGTGCACTATCCATTTTATTGTTGTTTATTTTCATCTTCAAATACCTACCACATAAATGATGAATGAAAGATTGAAGAATGAATTCTGTAGATAAATACAAATTATTACTTACTAGCTGTTGCCCGCAACTTCGTCTGCGTGGAAAGCAAAAATACTATGCCTGTGCCCATTATAAGAGTTCATCGCTCACCCCCAATTAGTGATAGCGTGATAATATTTAGCCTATGTGTTGACCCGACCTCATGGCTATATTTATGCAAATTTGGACATAAAAGTATACAGTACTTTTAGAGTTTATCCGTAACAAACATCACACGTAACAAACAACACAAACAGACAACAATTCTAAAAACCATATTTTTGGGCTCGGTATCGATTGTAGATCATGTCCCAAGTATACTAAAAAAAAATATTCAATGCCTATATGTTTCAACTTTTCTATGATTTTATTATATGTTCCGTTCACTATTCACCGAATTCGATTCGTTTTTAACGGGTCATCGGGTCATCTGGTAGTAGACGAGTACTGCCCATGGACATCTGCAACACCGAGTTGATCACAGTTGCGTTGCCGGCCTTTAAGATGAAATAGGGATGTGTGATGAGAGAAAAGGGAAGGGGGTGAGCTTCCAGATATCTCTCTCACCGAATGAAAGGCGATATAAGTGGCTTATACCAATTTTCGAAGAGGTCCTGGTGATTTAATTTTAACCGGGATTTTTTTTAAACTCCTATTTATAAAACATCGGGTGTTCAATGCTCGGGCTTCCCGCTTCAAATTCAGAAGTCCTTACACACCAATGATATTTCTCGGAATTCTTTTCGGAAGTTATGTGTGATAAATATCTATTACTGACAAACTTTGTGCCCTGTATTTGCCCTGGCAATGGGTTCGCCACCTGTTCTATTCTATATATATTCTATATTATTTTGGGTCATAACGTAACATTTCGGCGAGTCGAGGCTTTTTAACAGCCGCTGCTTATAGCTTCGATTAGAAAAAGGCGCGAAGTTACGTTTACGTTTATAAAACACTTTCAAATACAACATGCGTGTCAGAGACAAGGGTGTCTCTATGCGTTTTGTGGCGAGCGGACAAGTGGTCGCGGTGTTTCCGCACAAGACCACTTGCGATAAGACGGGCGCAGCTCACGGCCTTAGTCCACCCTACTCCTCCACATCTCGTGGCACTCTCTCTTTCCTCTCCCTCTCTGTCTCTCCCGAGATATTCGCCGTCACAAACTGTTTGGATTTTAATATTGCCTTAAGTGTTGTTGCTAAAGACGTCACCGGCTAAGTACTAATTTGTCCCCAACTCAAAACGATTGAGCCGTTTCTACATCTAAATATAACGTAATTGTTTTAATCTACGTTATTTATTATTAAGCTTCCCATTTCAAATGTTACAAAGCCTTGAGATTTGAAAAAAAAGTATTTTTGTGAGTAGTTTAATTAAATGTTAATATGATATAATATGTAGTAGTTCACAATTTGGTAAGTGTGTTACCAAATTAGAAAAGGAATTTTGTCTTGCCAGTCGCCTACAGGTTGAGCACCTTCAGAATTCATTTGTCTCGGCTTCACAACAATTTATGTGTGATAAATATCGATGACTGTCAAAATTCAGCCCGTTGTATGACTAGGTATAGGATTTTCCACACATTTGGGGGTACCAAAAAAACTCGTCGTTAACTGCCTATTATGTGTTTAACACATAAAATATTATACACATACTCTTCATCCGGAAGAGTATATTTCATTGAGCGAAATTAGCTCACGCCGCTTAAGCTACTTTACTATGTCTAATATGATACAAGATGCAATATTTTGAAAGATATGATATTTCAACGGCCGAACCGGCCCATTCCATAGATATATAAGACTATTGTTCATGTGTGAGTGGACTATCAATGTGTGAGTAAAAGTGCATACAAATGTCGATAGAGATACTAATAATTGTCGATACCGATATCGACAATTATTAGTATCATTGGTGAAACGATTATGATATTGCGAATCTGGAATGGTCTTCCAAATTAAATTACAGGTATTATAGGTACTAGTTGACCCGGCGAACTTTGTTCCGCAACAAAAGTAATTCATCATCATCATCATCATCAACCTATCTCCGTCCACTGCTGCACATAGGTCTCTCCTTTGGCACGCCACTGAGCTCGATCTTTAGCCATTCGTTGCCAACCACTGCCAGCCACTTTGCGTATATCGTCGCCCCACCTAGCCTGAGGGCGTCCTACACTACGTTTGCCGAGACGCGGTCTCCACTCCACGCGATAAATGTGACCTGCCCACTGCCACTTCAGCTTGCTTATTCTTTGGGCTATGTCGATGACTTTAGTTCTCTGTCTGTCTTCATTTCTAATTCTATCCTTCAGAGAAACTCCTAACATAGCCCTTTCCATGGCTCGCTGAGCGATTTTCAGTTGGTGGATCAGTCGAACCGTCAGTGTCGACGTCTCAGCTCCGTAAGTCATAACGGGTAGGACGCACTCGTTGAAGACCTTAGTCTTAAGGCTTTGTGGAATAGGCTACGAAAAGACTCGACGAAGTTTTCCAAATGCTGCCCAACCCAGCTGTATCCGTCTTCGGGCATCCTTCCTTAATTGTTCTTTCCGACTTGTATTAATTGGTCGAGGTATATATGTTCGTCTCGAACAACTTCGAGATGCACCACATCTAGCATAATTGGATCCGGTTTGATGTGTTGATTGAACATAACTTTAGTTTTGTCCAAATTCATCCGAAGACCAATGCGTGCTGAAGAATCAGCTAGGTCGAGCAACATGTGTTGTAGATCCTGAGCAGTTTCAGCCATGATGACGATGTCATCCGCAAATCTTAGGTGTGAAATGTACTCGCCGTTTATATTTAGGCCACGTCCTTTCCAGTGTAAAGTGCTGAACATGTCTTCCAATACATTTGTAAATAGTTTGGGGGAAATAACGTCCCCTTGCCTCACAACCTATGCATTGGAATTGGTTCAGAATGCTGGTTCTCTTTGTGGACTGACATTGTCGCAGCGTCATAAAGACTTTTCAGCACCTGGATACATCCAGGTGCTGAAAAGTCTTTATGACTACATTTATGATACATCGCCAATCGACTTGTCATCTCTGCAAGGACTCCAGAACAGACCAGATCTCGATAGAGTCAAATGCTTTCTCGTAGTCCACGAATATAAGACAAAGCGGCTGGTTGTATTCTTCTGTTTTTTTAATAATCTGCCGTACAGTGTGGATATGGTCTACAGTGCTGTATCCCTTTCGAATACCGGCTTGTTCAGGGGGTTGAAATTTGTCGAGTCTACGCGCCAGACGGTTCGTGATCACTCTTGAAAACAGCTTATATATATGGCTTAGCAAAGAGATAGGTCGATAGTTCTTCAACAAAGTTTTATCACCTTTCTTAAAGAACAATGTGACTACAGGTAAATTAGGGTTCAGGGTACAGGGTTCAGCCAGCGTTTTCACTTAAAGTGCTCAATCTCGAAAATTATCATTTTTTCTTTACAACATCACAAATTCAATATAGATCAAAACCACCCCGTTGACACCCTCTAACTATTAAATACAAACCGTATCAAAATACGTTGCGTAGTTTTAAAGATATAAGCATATAAGTGGACAGACAGTGGAAAGTACCTTTGTTTTATACTATACTAGTTGACCCGCGAACTTCTTTCCGCATTAAAAGAAATAAATTAGTAATATTTGGATCTTAAAAAGTTCAATTTGTGCTATTTATCAGCACGCTTTATGGCGCGCAAACGCAACTGCTATGTACCGCTATGTTATTACTGTAATATCTTCGTAAATATTAGTTTAAATTACATGCTGTAAAGGGCTATATTGATCTATATTAAAAGCACAATCTATTTAAGATAGTTAACTGGATGAAAATTAATGCTGTAATGTTTAAAATTGCTTCGTAAATAAGCCACTATTTCTCGTAAAAAATAAAAAAATAAAAATGGTCATTGTGGGTTATCCCTAAGAGATAAACATATGCCCTTGCGGACTTTTTTGTAGACCTTTTAGAGGTGTATAATAATGTAGTATGTACTACTAGTATGTTTTCATTTATCACTTAGGGTTCAGGCAGCGTTTTCGATTAAGGTTTTAAATCTTGAAAATTATCACTTTTTATTTCTACACTATACATGAATTATAGATCAAAACCACTCCGTTGACACCCTCTAACTATTAAAAAAAAACCGCATCAAAATCCGTTGCGTAGTTTCAAAGATTTAAGCATACAAAGGGACATAGGGACAGAGAAAGCGACTTTGTTTTATACTATGTAGTGATAATGACATGAAAAATTTAAACAATTATAGCAAATTGTGCAGTCCTAACAAAATGAAAAAAATATATCATTTCATGCCCGCCGTTACAAGTTTACGTTGTTGAATTTTGACGAACTGTCAAATGTTGGCTATTAAAATGACCCGACTATTTATTTTTACTGTACCTTCTATAGTCCATATAGTATCTATAGTTGGTTTAGTCCATATCACTTAATAATATGTGGTAAAATCAGAGTAAACCATAGATTTAGCATAGACTATAATAGATGGCACATGTCAGGAAAAATTTACTAATATTCATCACTGACAGCGCAACCGCGTATATTAGATTTTCTGGATATTTACATTTCTACACATGAACATAACTATGTAGAAGTTGACACTTTGAAGCGCTTTTTACGCACACATTGATAAGTCATTCACACATCAACAACCCATTTTTGATTCGTTATTTGGGTGACTATTGCCAATCTATTAATTTTAAATCCATGGAGTAATCTGACATATGACATTTAAATAGTCTATGTATCTATGATATTTAATGGGCAACTTCCACTAAGCGACCGCGGCGTCCTGCAATGCCACACAGTAGCGCTCCACATAAAGCCCGCGGTCGTTGCGAGCGATCGCTCGACGTCATAGATGACGTCACTGTGCGACCGCTTCGTGCCCACTTCGCCCGCAAAATATTGGTAGGTCTTGGTGGGCTTTCAATAAAAAATGACATATGTCATCAGAACTTGATGAATTTTCCGAGCCGCCATATTGCTAGCACACAGCGCTCAAGTTTTGCGTAATTCCACTTATAACATTCGCCCACAACGCCCGCGGCGTTTTTACGTTAGTGGAACGGCAATTTCCGCGGTCGCGGTCGCGGTCTTTGTGGGCTTTAAGTGGAACGCGGCCAATGATATAGAAAATAAATTAGATTCAGCCATAGATTTAGTGATTATAGTATTTATTATTTCAATAAATATATCCGTATTTTTTCAAAGTAAATTAAGATTTATGCAACATAGTAATCTGTTACTGAGATATTGAAATACGTTTTTAGTCGAAAAATGTGTGATAAATATAAATGTGGCTATGGGATTTAGAGTATTAGATGTAGTACTCTGTGGCAAATCTAATTTATAAGATGCACTCGTGCACTGTAAACACGACGCTAATTAAATACTTTAAATATGAGTCAAACACAGTGTTGGTTATGTGATAGAACATAATATATGCGTACTTTAGTGCATATGATCAATAATTATAATTTTGCTAGTGCTATGTTTATGTTAACACTATGGTGTCCTGAGTTTATATACCGTTGTTACTATCACTATACTGCGAACTATTGGCGACGAAATGGCAGGATACACATTACCCGAAAGGGTTGCACAAATATATTATTCTTACGGTTTAATATGTTCATCTTATCCTTTAATATCAATTACAATCACATTTTTAATAGTATTGCTTTGCTGGTAAGTTGTATGACCTTATGAAACATTTAAATGTAATGGATTGGATATAAGTTCTACCATATTTATTTACAGTTATCCGTTACTCAATGTCCCTTTACCTGGAAACATACCAACAGTAGTAACATTGCCTTTGGATGCATATAACTCGCAGCCTTTTCCCAAGACAAACTGCAGTAGTAGTCAATGTTCAGAAGGTAAAAGTATTGTGGCATAAAATATAATGTTATAATCTTATTATTAGATCTGATATAGCTTATTTATTTTATAGAAATATTCTCACCTTTGGATTCCCTGCACAATGAAAGCCAGAAACTGTCATATATTTGGGCAAAAGACAAACCGCTACTTTATATTCAACAAATCATCATGAAAGTAGGTAAGTTACTAAATGTTTAAATTGTAGCCATTTGATATTCTTTTCTTTTTTAAAAATATATTTGCTTTATTCTCCATATTTTGCAATGAAATCTGTTGATATTTTTGTAAAAGATTTACTCAATTTCATATAAGTATACAGTAAAAACTCGATTAACCGGACTAATGGTTGTCGGTAGGCATTCAGATAATCGAAAATTCGGATAATCGAATACATGAAGAATAATGTTAAGTGCATATTAAAAATCAAAAAAATCAATGTTTATAAAGAAATTCACTCTTATTTCTGTATGTAATTATTTTTTTAAATTACCTACATACATAGTTAATATGTACTGAACTACTGCCGCATTAATCATGAAATACATACATACAGTGCGTAATAAGTTTAATTTGGTTTAGAATATTTGGTAATTGTCATTTGGCGTAAGCAATCTTTTCTCTTCATTGTCTACGAATAAAGGTGTACTAAACTCACACTATTACTCTGTTTGTTTTTGAAACCAGAGAGCAACAGTAGGAAACATACAGGGCATTAAATGCTACTTCATGAGATGCTCCTGTATCAGTTTCCACGTCAATATGCATGTTCCGATAGGTTTATACTTGCATAAATTCGACTTGTAGGTCCATCGACATATAAATTGGTTGCGGTTGGTGGTCCGGATAAGAGAGTTTCTACTGTATTGAATCTTTTTTGTCTCTAAATTAAGATAAATATGCTCAAAATATTCGCCAGTAGTATAGATTGCCAGTATTAAAGTATCATTGAATAATAATTTTATATACCTATTAAAAAATTAAAAAATTGCATTTTATAGAAACCTCTAATTTAAAAATTATACCTATTATATGCATTATAAAAAAAACCTGTAATTAAAAAATGAAATTATATCTGCTGTTAATAGTGGAGTGCCGTAACACATAAAAGCTGTAAAATCTTGGAACCCAGGGCCAGTCAAAGAATCTTCATTTCAACTCTTGAAATATGTTTCTAACAGTATGTAGTACTATGTAGTACAGCATAAGTATATTTTTGTGAGTTTGTAATATTTATCATTTTAAAATACAACTTTAAACAAATGATGAATGACAATAAGAGAAATATCAATAAAATAATTTTAGAAGCTATTAAAATTCCACGTATGAAATGTTATGTTTAACTGTACTGTAATAAAATAACATAAATTCGCGCCTTTTGTTACCCGAAGGTGTAGGCAGCGGCTGTTAAGCCTCGTCTCGCCGTTATGTTTACGTCCTAAATGGAATAGGTGGCGAACATATTGCCTTACCGGGCACAAAGTTTTCAGTAATCGATATTTATCACACATAACTTTCGAAAAACAATTTTGAAAAGTCCTTGGTATGAACCCGGACCTCTGGATCAGAAGCTGTGTGCTCGACCACTGGGCCACCGAGACTTTATTTTTATTTGAATAAATTTATATAAACAATTCCATAATCCATTCCACAACTAAATAAAATGAACATACAAAAGTTTACATAACATAACATAACTTCACGCCTTTTGTTACCCTAGATACCGACTGGGCAGTCGGTATCTAGGTTATTTATCTATGCCACAAGTAAACTGCCGGGCTTATTTGTGAAACTAATCCCCGAATCGAATCCCCTTGAACTCATACATAAAAAAATCCAGATTAATTAGAAATTGGTCCAGCCATCTAGGAAGAGCTCAGTGATATAGACACGCACACAAGATATATATATATATATAACGATATATTATTCGAATATTTTCATCACCTACAGGTTCATAGTCATTCATGAGATCCATGTCATATCATGTCATTCACGAGAACTCGGCAGATACACATGTTTATACTTCAGTACTATGGCATGTCGCCAGCAAAAAAAAAATATTTGAATGCGCATGTTCTAATATTGATTTCACTCTTACGTGCTAATTTTATTTGTCAACACCTTATTATCCTTTCATTTTCATTTGATATTATTCATTGGTGTCTATAGAGTAAATGTAACAATGTTTACATTTGTTCTCCTCAAATATTACATTTTATATATGGATTGTATAAGTAATTTGGATCTAGATAAAATTTTGCATGCTAATTGCTTAAACATAACTTCACGCCTCTTGTTACCCGAAGGTGTAGGCAGCGGCTGTTAAGCCTCGTCTCGCCGTTATGTTTACGTCCCAAATGGAATAGGTGGCGAACCTATTGCCATACCGGGCACAAAGTTTGTCAGTCATCGATATTTATCACACATAACTTCCGAAAACAATTTCGGAAAGTCATTGGTGTGAGCCAGTGTCTGGAATCGAACCCCGGACCTCTGGATCAGAGGCCGTGCGCTCGCCCACTGCGCCACCGAGACTAATTGCTTAAAATTTTATATATACATATAAATCAAATTGAATTGTCCTGTTTGTAATATTGAAATAACTGCGTTCTAGTACATTCATATATATATATACATATATGTTATACACCAATATATATTTTTTACAATTTTGGTCCATCTTTCTGTGCGTCTGGTAATCTCTGAAACTCCTGGACCAATTTTGACGGGCCCTTTACTAGCAGGTAGCTGGTATATATATTTTTAGACAAATGCTTTTATTTATTGCTTCTGAGGCGAAATAAAGTTCGCCGGGTGCTGACCCGTACCGTACCTTTAAATAATTCAAGAGTCTTTTGTCTAAATATTAATACAATAATTGAGCGGTTGAAGTAGTATGAAATTTCGCACGCTTATAGTTTATAATACCGCTACCCCATCTCTTCCCGTGGGTGTCGTAAAAGGCGACTAAGGGAAAAGCTAGAAGAATGGGCAGCAGCTTTCTCTCTCAAGAAAATACAGCCTACTGCGATCGCCAACCCGCCTGCCAAGCGTGGCAAAAACACCCCAGAATTGAGCGGACCGGCAGTTGTGGCGCTCTATGGGGGAGGCCTTTGTCCAGCAGTGGACCTCAAAAGGCTAATGATGATGATGATGATGATAATTTATACAGGAAGAAGCGATGCATGATAATATTTTTTAAAAATCATGCGTAAAAAATACGTTATATGCAAGTCTACTACTACTATTCAATACCGTGTATTTATATACACGTGCATGGATATTCTTTTGTTTATTTAGAAATCTTACATTTTTCCATTTGTAACGCTACCCGCCCGGTAGCGTTACAAATGGAAAAATCTTAGTATGCCGGCTGACATTGACACCGGTTGTTGATTTTATATCACTGTTCCGATCGTCAGGTGCTTAATTAAGCAGTGGTGGGTAGGTATGGACGAAGGTCGTGAAAATATGTTCAGCGATAACTTTGTGCGTACCTAGCTAAAGAACATTGTCGGCTGCTTAGGTAGCGGTGGAAAGATCGTCAACTGACGCAATTAAGATTAGGAATGTTGAAATGTTGGAGCTTCGATACTCGCTGTTTCTTTCAAACACTTGCCAGTACCGCTAATATTACGGCGACTTTAACTTTATTAGTCATCTGAGATCTACTGAAAAAGATTATGCTCGATCGGCATATAATCATTATCTAGATTGCAGCGCTAACTCCCGAACTATATGGTCTCACATCACAACTACGTAAAACACATATTATAGCATGTTCACGTTTAAGTCCCGTAACATAAAGAAGACATCTTATATAATTTGTTTAAAAAATAGGTGAATTATAATTAATCTTTGTACTGAATCTATAATTATAGAAGTACTATAATAGAAGTACTTGTTCCGCATCAAAACTAATAAATGAGTAAAATTAGGATCTTAAAAAGTTCAATTTGTGCTATTTATCGGCACGCGTTATGGCGCGCGACGCAACTGCTATGTCCCGCTATGTTAATACTGTAATATCTTCGTAAATATTCGTTTGTAATCTCGGTGGTCCAGTGGGAAGAGCACACGGCTTCTGATCCAGAGGTCCGGGTTCGAATCCTGACAGTGGCTCACACCAATGACTTTTCGTAATTGTTTTCGGAAGTTAAATGTGATAAATATCGATGACTGACAACTTTGTGCCCGGTATGGCAATAGGTTCGCCACCTATTCCATTTGGGACGTAAAAATAACCGCGAGACGAGGCTTAACAGCCGCTGCCTACACCTTCGGGTAACAAAAGCCGCGAAGTTATGTATGTAAATTACATACTGTAAAGGGCCATATTGATCTATATTAAAAGCACAATCTCTTGAAGATACTTAACTGGATGAAAAATTATACTGTGATGTTAAAATTGCTTCGTAAATAAGCCATTATTATTATTATAAAAAGTAAAAAATTAAAATGGTCAATATGGGTTATCCCTAAGAGATGGACATATGCCCTCGCGGACTTTTTTGTGGACCTTCTGAAGGTGCTTAATAATGTAAAACATTGTTTTGATCTATCACTTAGGGCTCAGCCAGCGTTTGCAATGAAAGTGCTAACTCTTCTTGAAAATTATAATTTTTTCTTTACAACATCATATATGAATTGTAGATCAAAACCACCCCGTTGACACCCTCTAACTATTAAAAAAAACCGCATCAAAATCTGTTGCGTAGTTTTAAAGATATAAGCATATAAGTGGACAGACAGCGGAAAATGACTTTGCTTTATACTATATTTATACTTTGCTTTATACTTTATAATGATTATAATCTTAAATGATATTAAGGTTATATCGTCAAATCTTTGTTCATCCAAAAACAGATTTACATCTGAGATAATGAAATGTTACTTTTGTTATTCATAACAATCTAGTTTTTCTAGTAGTTTTAGTAATCATATAGCGAATATATATTTGGTGCGATGTTAATTAAATATTTTGTTGTTTTTGGCCCACTTAAATTTTAATGATTTTTTATTATTTTTCCATTAATGTCTTTGAAATAATAAACAGACTTTTTACACACTTTTAGGAGTTTCGCCATGGAACAGCAACCTCAAGATTTGGGATGCATTCAGAGCTCCATTACAAGAAGTATTTCGATTATTAGAAACCATAAGAAATCATGAAGATCCAGAATCGTAAGTACCTACTGCGATTAATATTTGTCAATTATTACCTGTCTCAAGTGCATTTATAATTTCATGCTGAGAACGTCTGGAACACACATATAAAATAGGTGGGTACTGTTGACGCCGAGTCCGCCTCGAAGAACCATTAACTTGTAGGGCGGTGTTTTGAAGGTGTCTAATGGTCCAGTAGACTCATCTAATTTTTCTGGTTCAAATCCACACCTACAATTTAAGTACTAATTATTTGCTTATTACCTATTACATTTAAAGTTTTCCTAGTTATAAAAAATAGTGAAATAGTCTTATCAAGATATATTCTAGTTTTTGGTTTTTACCCTTGGTCCACAGTGCAACAGATATACAAAATCAACTAAAATATAATTAGAAATAAATATATCAGTATCCTCAAACGCCGCAATCGTCTACAATCTTACATAACCTGTACTGAAACCATTTTGATTACAAAACCGAGAAAAGATGATCAAAATTTGATTCCACAAGACCTAGGATCTAATTTAAAGATATTTTTAAGCGATTAATCGAAGTTTTACGAGACCAGAATATTGTCATATTTACAGTGAAGAGAGAGAATAGAATATAAGCAATAGAATATAAGCAATATACATAATGCTGCAAATTCAACAACACTACAAGAATTTTACCAGTAACTAAGGTGTCTTAACTATAATAGCTTTTAAAATTAATTAAGCGACATGGAATTAGGCGGGTTTTGTTGTTAAATAAATAAATATTGATCGTCAGTCAATTTTGTTCCATAAAATGAGTCATAGCGCCTGATAGTGATGGCAAGTGATAATGATATTTCTATAGCGACAACTATAATCT
Source organism: Euproctis similis (assembly GCA_905147225.2). Taxonomy (NCBI): domain Eukaryota; kingdom Metazoa; phylum Arthropoda; class Insecta; order Lepidoptera; family Erebidae; genus Euproctis; species Euproctis similis. The sequence continues at coordinate 11,917,066 of LR990107.1, forward strand.
TTTATTTATTTCCTATTTCGAATTGTATGTTATCAGCGGTCCCAAACACGTGTCAAATTATACGACCGATGTAACGCAAGAATCAACAGTGGTAGAGCCACGTAGTTCGCTGCATAAATGGCCCGGCTCGACCGGTGAAATAACATGACCTCTCGGAATATCGGCGTGAAGTGGCTCGTGTCGCGTTTCGTTCGATGTGAAAGGTATCCGGAGGCCCGAGTGTCCCGCTTCCTACTCTCTTAAAAGACGGCAACGCACCATAGTGTAAATGGGCAGTGAGAAGTTAATTAGAATTAGGTGACCCACTTGCTCATTTAAAAATATATGTGTAGTAGAAATAATTCCTGATATTGTATATGCATACTTATAAGCTTAATTATTATTATTTTGGCAGGAGGGGTACGCTGCTGCAACACTGCTATCAAATAGGTGGTATCAAGCGAAGGGATAGCAAAGCTAGCGTTAACCGCGTGTTACCTGAATATAGTTGTTTATTGTTATCACCCGCCAATCTCTGGCAACAAAACCTGCAAACTTTCTCACTAGATACCAACATAATATCCACAATATATAATTACCAGGTAAGTTTACTTAGGTTCCTATTTGTCTGCCTGGGAATTTACACTCACACACACACAGATCGGTATTTTTCTGAGGATTTAGTGAACAAATTAGATAAAGCGAAATAAGTTTACTAGAAGACTTACTAAGTCATTCTGGTCGTTTAACCCAAATCAATCATGAATGTCAGTTGGCGAAAAATATCATGGCGTTAATAAGTCAAAGAAGCAACAAATCTATTTTATAAAGAGCTATTTTTTTTTTTAAATCTGCTTGTTTGACTCGGGAACAAAATTATGAAAACACGTACATGTAAGAAAAATTGAAGTGTCAGTTTGTAATATTGGAATAACTGCTTTTTACCACATAATGAATATGTAATATAGGGTACAAAAACTAAATAACCTTTTTTTAACAATTTATGTTTGTCTGTTTATTCCGGCTAGTCTTTGAAATGGTTAGACCGATTTTCACGGGACTTTTATTGGCTGTTGTAATAAAGAGTAACTTAGGCTACTTTTATTTTAGAAAACAACTCTATATTTACTCATTTAATATAACTGATCAGCGAAGGAGAGAAAGACGCACAATACTGTTTAGGTACGTACTGTGATTTCACAGTACGTACCTAAACAGTATTGTGCGTCTACAGTTCGCTCGTAGATCATGGATCTATCATTTGATAGGTCCATGATCTACGAGCGAACTGTACAATTTATTATATTATGTTTGTTTTAAAGATAACATAGTGTTTTAATCATATATATATATATATATATAGGTACTGAATAGATGAAATAGAGACGTACATGACTATGTGTTGTTATTGTAAGTATACGATAATAACATAACTGCGAATAAATCATTTCAAATGCCAAGACAAACAACTAATATGTTTCTATATATATATATATCTTTATATATGTAACAAACGTCCAACGATCCAATATTAGACTAATTTCATTTATTAATAAAACAACGAAAAAAAAAATTTACAACACTTGGCTCTTTCAATTCCGTGGCTATTGTCATACACTCTTGTCGGCTTATAAGTCTCCTGGGTCCTCCTTGGTCATGGCGAGTGTGTTGTGGCCGTCCTCGATCCAACCCTCCGCTTTTGAATTTGTCTGCTTAGTCAATCTCAAATTATCCAGTCTTCTACATGTCCGAACTACGGGAGAATCTTTACTTTTACTTTTAAATTTCTAGTATAATTAATGCGTATCCTTCCTTAATAAGGCCGTCCTATACTCCTACATACTTCTGCTTTTGCACTTGACTATATAATTAACAACGAACAGGGACAATAGTGCAATTAATGGTTACCATATTGAATAGCTAGGAGCATTGTAATATTTTCATTTGCAGAATATACAAAAAGGTAAAACATCAATTGCAGAGATGGCGTTCGGTATGCATCTAAAAGAGACTGGAATCAAACGCTATCCGTTGAGGCCTAGATCTAGAGTTGTTCAGTACGCGATCACAATTTTATACGAGAAACCGGATCAGCGGTAAGTTCATGTTGTATATTTTTGTATTATAATATCCTTTTTAGAAAATTAATAAATAAATTGCTTGGAATCGAAGCTCTTTCTCTTGGGCACTGCGCAAATATTAAGATGGAAGTTGAATAAGAACATGGTAAAAGAACACATAACTTCACGCCTTTTTCTACCCGAAGGTTTAGGCTGTGGCTGTTAAGCCTCGACCTGCCGTTATGTTTACGTTCCAAACGGAAGAGGTGGCGAACCTATTGCCATACCGGGCACAAAGTTTTTAGTATTTGATATTTATCACTTAACTTCCGAAATTAATTCCGAAAAGTCATTGGTGTGAGCCTGGATTCGAACCCGCTACCTCTGGATTCAGAAGCCTTGTACTTGACTACTGGACCACCTAGACTTTTAAAAAAAATGGTAAGAAGCCATAAGACTCCATTCTCATGATGCTATGTAGTATTATTATGTATATCTTTTTCTCATATTGTATGGTTGACGTTTTACGAAGATTGACGGACATAATTGTACATGAACCTTCGACAGAGGAAGTCAAGCATCAAGTGAGATCAATCGAGAATATTCACTTTTGTTCTACGTTGGTACCTATTATGAAACAAACGGCGAACCTATTGCCATACCGGGCACAAAGTTTTTCAGTCATCGATATTTTTCACACATAACTTCCGAAAACAATTTCGAAAAGTCATTGGTGTTAGCAGTGAGTGTGTGAAAAAAATGATAGTAAAAAAAAAACAGTACTGTTTAGATAAAACATAACATAACTTCACGCCTTTTGTTACCCGAAGGTGTAGGCAGCGGCTGTTAAGCCTCGTCTCGCCGTTATGTTTACGTCCCAAATGGAATAGGTGGCGAACCCATAATAATAATATTTAGATAATCATGAAAGTAATCGAAACTTTACATTGATTAACTATTAGCTGTTCATTTCATTCTCTTCCTGCATTTTAAAGCAGATATATCGTGTAAAAATAATTCATGGACGATGATTCAGAGGTTATAGGCTATATACATAATTAGGAACACATTTATAGGAGATTAATTCTTAACGTTTGGTCTGTAGGATACATTTATGTTCTATGCCTTCATCTTATCAAATTTATGACGTTGTCACCACCACCAAGACTTATTAAATTAGAAGGTGAAAGCAATTATTTTAATAAAAATCGATACTTTGTACTACCAGAAGGTGTAGGCAGTGGCTGTTAAACCTCGACTCGCCGTTATGTTTACGTCCCAAATGGAATAGGTGCCATACCGGGCACAAAGTTTTCACATCACAGTCATCGATATGTATCGCCCATAACTTTTGAAACTAATTTCGAAAGTCATTGGTGTGAGCCAGGATTCGAACCCGCGGCCTCTTGTTTCAGCGGCGGGGTGCTCGTCCACTGGACCAGAGAGACTTTAGTACTATTGTGGAATTAATTGTAATCGCGCCAAACAGCACGATTCTTACACACCTCACTCGCTTCTTTGACTTATAACTCTTGTCATACACGCAAGTGGATTTTAAAATCTCCATACATCACCTTCCCGAAGGACTCCACTTTTGCGTGATATATCTGTTAAGTAAATTTTGCGTCGTCCATTATTCCTGCATGTTCGAACCATCGCAACATGCCCGTTCTTTCTTCAGGTGATTGTGTTTGCCAGTATTACATTAAATTTTATTACCTTCCAGGTTTATCCAATCACTTACCAAGAAATTGAAGCAAATGTATCCGTTGCATCAAGATACAGAGCCACAAGTGAACGAATTCACGTTGATCTACTACCCGGGACAGTTTAACTATAGAGAATTGGTTCCCCTTACAATAACTTTCGTCGGGCTATTTTTGTACGTTTACTTTTCAGTTAGAAAAATTGAATATATAAAATCGAAATTGTTTTTAGCGGCTTGCGCAGTCCTTACTATCGGAGGCAGTCTTGCCATGTCTATGGGCATATGCTTCTTTTTCGGCTTCACGTTAAGTTTTCAAGGGAAGGAAATTTTCCCCTATCTAGTTATTATAGTCGGCTTAGAAAACGTATTAGTTCTTACTAAGAGTGTTACTTCGACGGATTGTAGGTTAGATGTTAAAATTCGCCTAGCTCAAGGTCTGAGCAAAGAGGGTTGGTCTATCACAAAGAACTTGCTTACGGAAATCACAATTCTCACTGTCAGTTTTTTTACGTTCGTACCTTGTATTCAAGAGTTTTCTATATTTATGATTGTTAGTTTATTGTCGGACTATTTTATACAAATGACATATTTTGCGACCGTATTGGGACTTGATGTGTGTCGCATTGAGTATTATCAAGATCGGAATAATAAATTTCATCTGAAGGAATATTTTAACGCGAACAACGCCTTGAATTGGCGTCTCAGCAGCAATTATGCGGAAGAAAAGAGCTTCTCCCCACAAAGAATGACCAAGTCTAAGTCGCATCCAAGGTTAAACGGGCTGTCGCTCAACACTCCTACTGATGTGGTCGCAAAAAGAAATTCCAGTCCCGTCCATCAGGATAACAAAATACCTAAAAGGATACGTCTTGTAAATATGTGGGCGAGGACACGATTCTTTCAAAGAGCGTTCATGATATGGATGCTGGTATGGATATCAATGATTGGCTATAATTCAGGTATAGTGGACTATTTCACCAGTAACATTGAAAAGACCGAAAACGAGATTAACAAAAGGAATGAAGAAATAAAAGAATACAAGCAATCGATGAATGTATTTTACAACAGCACCGATAGTCCGTTAGTTTTTCCGTCGCTGTTAAATATGGCGGAAGCTGAAAAGTCTGTGGCAGACGCCAATGACACAATTATGCTAAAACATTCGTTTCACTCAAGACCTTGGTCCAGGTGAGTTGATACTGTTACATCTGATTCATATCTAACAACTAAATTTTCATTAATTTATAGTCGCAGATTAAATTTTCTATAAGGTCTGTGTTATAGATATTTAATTCATCTTAGTCAATATTGTAATGATTCGCTTGAAACAATCTTGTGTGAAAATTTTTGTCTGTGGAAATTAATAAAATTGGTCTGTCTCTTTGCAATATCGAATAACCCCCTTTTTTAGAATTTAACGTATGCAAATTTATGCAAGCGCATATATGACTAATTTGTTTATTTGTCTGTAAGACATTCCGATATAATAAGCCGTTATTTTAGAAATGGTATTATAGAATTTCACTCAGACGAAGTGGCTTTGTATATCTCAAATATGATGTCAACAAATCGTGCGTGTCTCGTAGGTTATCGTCACAGCACTGGTGGAGTATCCTATCGCAATACAACGAGACAGTTGCTGGTCGTCACGTGGCAGTGTTACCGCCGGTGTTGATCAGTCACCGTGTATCCCCGGAGCTGGCGGCCGGAGTACGGAACCCAGACGAACGTGACCCACCACCGATGCGTTGGCAAGCCCTGGCAGCTGCACTGGACCCGCCCGATTATATGCCAGGTATATTTAATATTATCGATTGCATGTGCCTAATTGTTTTAGTTATGTTCAAAATATCATTTCATTCCATAATACATATTCATCTTTTACTAATAATTATTACACACGTTCGACTACTTACTTTTTATAAATAATTTATCGCTATTGCATTTGATTAAACATGTGTTTTCCAATTGGCTTATAAATATTTTTGCAAACACTTTTACGTATACGATATCGTATGCCGAAAGAATGTGAATATAGCCTATAGAAATAGTCAGAAATCAGAATCATAAGTATGACAATATCTGGTAATGTAAACGACCTCTGTCACCTATGAAAGAGAAGAAAGAAGTCTTGAAGCATGGCACGGGAGTCTCTTGTCTTATTTCACTTTTTCTTAATCATATCAATTTATTTCCGTAATTTGATGGAACCAGGACTGAGAGTACCGGTGCCACAGTACCAGCACGACGTATCAGGATGAATAATGTTGCCGGATTACTTGTGTCACCCATTTTAGCTCGCACTCACACATGATGGCAGGCCTCGATTGACAAAATTGGGTGTGATGTTATACACATCTCCCCAGTTAAGTCGGTCTGGGCCCTCCCTCTATCTTCGCTTAGTAACTGCAAATGAAATAGAAGACAAGGAGAAGAAATTCATGCACCTTATGTCTGCGATAATAAGAAGCCAATGCTCTGGAGGAGATTTAAAAATTGTGACAAAATCTAGCCAAAATACACACGTGCTAAATAATGTTCAGACAGGTCAAACACGTCGACCTTGTTCATATCTACCACATAAATCGAATTCACGAATTGTTGGGTATAGGATATTAATTATTCAACAGCACATTGAAAAGTTTTGAGCCTGACCTTAAAAATAAGTATTTTTTTCTAAATAAACATAACTTTTTCTTCCCGTTAGTGTAGGCAGCGGCTGTTAAGCCTCTCGTCAAAGCCAGGATTGGAACCCGCGACTTCTTGATTCAGAGGCGTTGTGCTCGACCACTAGACCGCTAAATGATTATTTTATTTTTATAGGTAGTCTCCAGACTGTCCTCCCTATCTAAAACCATCTTGGTGAAACGAAAATTGCTAAAATCTGTGTTGTATGTTTACGATACACTATCGTTCACTTAATTTTGTTGATTATAGATTTTGATTCAAGCGATGGCAAGAGTCAACCGCACCAGTGGGGCAAGGGTACAGACCTGCCGATATACCCGACCACGCCAATGGAAATACTGCTGTTGGCCATTCTATGCACGATAAGTGTTGCTGTCATAGCATACATGATGGTTGTGTTGTATCGGTGCGTATTGTGTTCCATTTTATCTATATTTATTTTCACGCCAAGTACCTGACGGGACAAAGAGGGAAAGCTTATGTTTTAACATTGTTTAACTTGGAAAATTAAATGTCGTCTATATATGTCGTGATTGATATCTGCGTAGGGTAAATTTTTTTATACACCGCGACTACCGCCTCAGAGACACCTGCAACAGAAATAGTGTTAAAGTTGTGTTGCTGGCACTTAAGGTAGTAGGAGGTAGACGGAGGTTTACCCTCCGGAACGAACGATACACGGCAAAGTGAAGCAAAGTGTAAAATAAAGTGATTAATCACTTTACGTGGATATTCTGAGAGGCTGTGGTATTTCACTGGTCGAGCCGGCCCGTTCGTGTATTCATTTACCACTGTTTATTAATAACCAATAATTAGCTAACCAGCCGAACCTCGTTCTTCTTCTCAATCGTTACACTCTTGGCAGAGTGGTCGTGGTCATCAGTTAGGAGTTGGTGACGCGCTTCACTATCCGCCGCCAATACTCGCGAACAGCTGCCTTTCTGGTGCACTCATGGAGATAGTACTTCTGTGTTAACTATTTTTTTCTCTCTTTTTTACTGGAGTAATAGCACGTCATAATATAATACATACAATATTGAACAGATGCGTATGCTCTCGTCACTACGCGGAATGGCGTGCCTCCTGGAACGACCACGAGGAATACAAGAAAAATATCGCCAAACAGCCCGCAGTACAGGTATTCCTTGATCATTATATTTTTTATCATTTTTATTCCCTTTATGGAAAACTAAACATTCTTCAATACTAACATCCACTTAAAATCAATATTCTTAATGCTGTCATTAGTTGGTGATGGAGGCAGTCCCTCTTGTGGTGACCGGTCATAGTCAGGAGGTCGAATGTTTGGTCACCGACGGAGAGAAAATCGTTAGTTCCTGTTTGCAAGGCAACATTAAAGTATGGGACTCGCAAAATGGAGAGATTATTACCAATATTGACCGCGGCGCGTGAGTAATCTGTATTATCTATAATAACAAAAACAAATTTTAAAAAAATGCAATTATTAGAAGTTTATATTTAGTGTTAATTAACAATATTGGATTTGATAATATTTTAGAAAAGTTTATAATTTATTGGAAAACGAGGGAGGGGGGAGGGGGGGAGTGGACCACTCTCAACGAACGAAGCACGGCATAATCCACTTTACGTGAACATTCCTTAAAGTCGTGATATTTGACTGGTTGAACCAGCCCAGAAAACTACATGGTTCAACCACTGTTAGACATCCTACATTTTTATAGGTATAAGTTCAGTGCTTAGGCTCGACAGAATCAAGTGTGGACTGAATGAAGGATCATTTTTATGCGATTGAGTCTCACAGTATGCTGTTTCTTGAAGGGCTCGATGTCTCAATAACAAAACAAAAAAAATCTTAAATATACTTAAAAATCTTAGATAAACTCTCTAAACTTCTTACCTAAATATGGTCGGTCATTAGAGAGTCACCCCAGAGTGTTTTACGTAGTATTTAAAAATAAATTTTTAACAGAAGCGTGTACAGATTAGTGCTAACTATCACTTAAGTATGTAGATAAAAGTTAATGTAAATTACGAATGCTAATGTTGTATATTTTCAGATACTTTCAGCTGCACAAGGAATTAAATCAAAAAATTTCGAAGAAAAATAGCACTTTGCAAAATATTGAAGGTAAGATTTATAAAGAAAATTATAATTATTAATTCAATTCAATTACTAATTCAATTTCTAATTTTGTTTTTTGTTTTACTCTACGCGTTAGTCACTTACCATCAGTTGACCGGCTTACTCGTTTGCCCCTTTATCCTAGCCCTGATCAGACTAGTGAGGGATAAATCAAATCAACAAATCTAACAGTGGTAGAGTTGGAGGAGTCTTGCAGTTCGCTGTATGAATAGGCCAGCTCGACCGGTGAAATACCACCTATTGGAATATCGGCGTGAAGTGGCTCGTGCCGCGTTTCGTTCGGTGAGAGAGGTATCTTGAGGCCTGATCCCCTTTCCCCTCCTACTCCCTTGAAGGAGGGCAACGCACCACGGTGTTCATGGGCGGCGAGTAGTTGCTTACCATTAGGTGACCCACTTGCTCGTTTGCCCTCGTATCCCATAAAAAAACAACAAATACAAAAGTTTTATGAATACAAATATGATAAAAGGGAATTAACGCGACACGTTTAGGCAAAAATATTTACATTGATTAGCTTAACGTTTCAGCTACGTCGCACTGGCCGTGGTCACAAGCAGAGTCTGCTTGTCGTCTTGTGTGACGCGTTAATTCCCGTTTATTATATTTATGCCAAATTGTTATTATCATTTATGTCATAACACACTTTTTTTCAGCGATCTCCAGTACTGAAAGCACACCAAAATCCAGCGAGGTGAGTCTATAGCAAATTAAATTAACACAAGGAAAAATATGTTATATTGTTATTTTATTTCAATTTTTTATTGTTATGTTATTTTGACTCAGAGCCTTTCCGGCTCTGAGTCAAAAGCCTCCAAATCGATTTCTGGACAACATTTTTTGAAATCATTATCGAAACATTCATAATCTGATCCACCTATCGCATATACTTAATTTCTCGCTTCCATCATCTTAGGGTATAAAAGTAAAAATATATAGGTTTTTGTAGATTTGATTCGTTTAGTCCTTTAGATTGCGTCCAATGTGAAATGTGATTTCTTTTTTATAGAATATGCCTCGAATTGTCAAAGGATTGAGTAATTATCTAAGCGGTCTGCGGTTCCGTCCGTCCGTACGCGACTCACCCGGACATCTCTCTACCGCAGAGTCAACTAAGTACGACTTCGCCAAAAATTACAGGTACCTAGGTGCAAAATAACCAACGCAAAATCTATATCATACTGATGACTAGTTAACAATAATTATGAAAGTAAAGGAAGAGAGTTAAGGTGTGGAACAATTACAAACACACACTTTAATTTCATTATTTACTATACTATACTATACAATTGAAAACTATCTAAAATCAAATTTCTCCGCATCTCGATCTACCGGCAGCGTGCCCAGAAGACTGGCCGCATTGCCACGCTGAATGGCAATGCTAATCCTCTGTGGGAAGAATAGACCAGCCCTCTGGTCGCGAGAGGCTTCGATCAGCCTCCTTGCAAGATCTTTATAAAGTGCACGAGCACTCGGACCCCATGTCCCCAAAGTCTCAACCCTAAACGGCTCAAATACATAATCACCTACAAGGTTTCTGTTTGCACCGTGTTTATTTGTGCCGCTTGAGATTTTCTTTAATTTCGTTAAAATGTATAGATGTGTTACTCATTTACAGAAATCTCTATTGTTGTGACCAAGAGAACGAGACCAGTTTAGAAGCTAAGGAAAACGAAGATATGATTGACTTAAATATAAGTAATCAAGATTTATGTAACGACAGTTGCCTTATTACTAATGGTGGACGATGCGATGATGACTTATTTGTATTTAATTCAAACGAAGACAACTCGACGACTGTACAGCAGAGGTCGCGAAATAATTTTGTAGATGAAGGGCGTAAATTTGTTGATGATTTGGAGGATGATGTTGTGAGTAACCTGAACTGGCGCGGGAAGGCTATCAAAGAATCACCCGTGTGGTGCATGGACTTTAGTAATGATCTCATCATACTGGGTTGTTCCGACGGCCGGCTTGAGTTCTGGGAAGCTAGTTCCGGTAAACTTATGGTAAGTTCCGTTGTGTGTTTGGAAAGATATATTGTCATTGATAAGAAGATTTTTCATGTTATATTGCAACTTTGCACTGCACTATTTTGTGTCTGATCTTATGTGTAACAATTATAGATGACTGAAAAAATTGTACTCGATACCGCTAACTATTAATTTTAGGATTGAAAAAATTTGGCTAGTATAGGCAAGACGCTGTCTTCAAGTGTAAAAGACAAATTGCATAAATAACGTCCTATATGATTAAGTTTTGAAGACAAGCCCTACTAACCTAACCTATCGATCCTCTGGCTGCGTGGCCACCCTCGTATCTACGCATGTGTTTATAGGGTTTTTTATAGATCCCATTACGACAACTCCGAAACAGACCGACTCATAGACCTCGCACAAACACGGCTACAAGTTCCATTCTGCAACAGGTCCCATTTGCGGAAATCGTGATCCTCGGCGATTTTTATTTTACTTTATGCACATCACGCCGCTACATCGATCACGCAGGTAAATCTGTCCATGATTTGCTCTAGGATTTGATCTGACACATCTGATCTAGTTACTGCGCCCACGCTCATCCCAGATGTAGACGATCATTTACCTACCCCGTTGGATCTTCTGTTGACCTCCCATACGGAGCCACTGTCTGACAAGGAGTACGGTGCGGCCGCCGTATGTGGCACTTTAGGTCAGCAGACTGGGATGGAATGCCAAATTTTTTCGCTTCCTACCCATGGGGAGAGGTTTGCTTCTCGTGCGATGAGCTTGAGGTCAGGAGCTTTTTGTTCCATCCTCAATGGTGCGAATCAGACGCAGATCCCAGCCCTAGTTTGATCGCTCGCGCAAAATGGCGTTACGCCTTAAGCGTGACTGTTATCAAGCCTGGGCAAAAACAGTGGCGTCTTAGGGTTTAAATTCCGGTTATCTTAAGAAAAGGTATAACCATGCCTCTGTTAAAGCTAGCAAAGTCTAAGTACATGGGCGCGATTGGCGAGAAACTAGTTTGCCGTCCCTCGGGATCTCGTGTGTTCTGGTCTCTCGCCAAGATTTTCCTTGGGTATCTCTGTAAGCCATCTCTTTCACCTCTGCAAAAGCAGGACCAGTCATTGGTCCACCACGCTAAAGAGAAAGCAGACCTTCTTGCCACTCGTTTTGCGTCCAAGTCGACTCTGGACGATAGGGGGAATATTCCACCGACCATCCCGTGTTGTAACCTCGCCGGAGATTCATTTCCGGCAAAATACTATAGGGCGCATACTTTTCTCCCTGGATGTCCACAAGTTGAGTGTAGTCTGTTCTTCCAAGATCATGGAAACAACTTTTAACTGCCAGCTCCTTAATTATCTAGGAGAGCACCGGCTAATTAGTGACCGCTAGTACGGATTACGTCACGCTCGGTCAACTAGTGATCTTTGAGCATACTTAACTGATAGGTGGGCGGTTAAGAGTAAAGGGGAGGCGCTGCCCGTTAATTTGGACGTAGCGAAGGCTTTCGATCGGGTTTGGCACTACTTTTTCCGAAGCTGGTTATTGGCTTTCCGAGAAATTATGCGATTCGTTTCCCAATCTTCTCGCGGCTCGGAGCATTAAGGTCGTTGTCGACGGGTCATGCCTGGACTTAAAACCCGTGATTGTTGGAGTCCCCCAGGGCTGTGTGCTATCCTCTGCGCTGCTTCTGGATATCAATGACATACTGCATTACATCAATTAAATCAAATCTTCATCTTCATCAGGATTCCAGATTAAACTTGTGTCTGAAATCAAACCTCTGCTTAGTCAAGTTTCGGACCGAGGTCGTCAAAACTTAGTCTAATTCAACCCTAAGACACAGGTTTGCGAGTTTATCACTAAAGAGACACCCTTTGTCGTAGCTCCCTGTTTTGAGAGCACTCTCTTAGCCGCCTTAGCGGATATTAGAATTCTTAGTGTCGACTTGTTGTGTGACCTCTCATCTTTCATCATCGCATCCTACGAGATGCCGTTCGACAACCAAGCTCTTTCCCATCGGATTGATTCGAGCGTATTCCTGTCTTAAGGGCCGGCAACTAGGATCTGTCGCGCCTAGTGTTGCGAAGGTTTGTGGGCGGCGGTAGTCGCTTTCTATCAGGTGACCCGCACGCTCGTTTGCTACTTTTCCTCATAAAAATACCTTTAAAAATTTGCAATGAACAATTAATATAACGGATATTAGTAAATTTATACACTTTACTGCTACCTACATACTTATATACTAGTAATGTAACGAACAAGAGATTTTGCATATTCGCGAATGCGAATATTTCTTTTAAACATTCCGATTCTTAGACCTACCCAATATGCACACAAACATTTCATCAAAGTCGGTCGAATCGGCCGAAAATAATATTTTGAATATGTTTGATAGGTACCTACTTAGAACGTAAAAAACTTTATGTAACGCCCCGTGACCGTCTTGCGGCTGGAGGTTTTTATAAAAATAATTAAGAACAATCCTATCATTAAAGTTGGATCAAACAAAATATAAATAATATTCGTCGTATTATTCTACGTACAATTTTATTTTTTGTTGTTGAAAACATTAACAATCTTTCTTGCGAATGCGAATATTCGTACATGTTTTTCTATGTATCCAAATATGTATAAATTTATTAATAATCTGAGTGTAAGTAAGAAAGGGATGCTCTGAAGAAGGGGAATGCTCTGATGCTTCGGGCATGTAGAAAGAATGGATGATGCAGGACTGACTAAGCAGATATACAATGCAAATGCTGATGGATGTAGGAGTCGAGGACGGAGCCATGACACACATTCCATGACCAAATAGAACGTGGCCTGGAGGAAGGTGATGTTAGAAGCCACAAAAATCGACGGGCGTGCATTAAAAGAGTTATGAAAATCAACGAACCGAGTGAGGTGTGTAAGAATCGTGTCTTAAGTCCCTCCGTTTTCTCTGCCCACCCCGCAAGGGATTTGGCGTGAAGTTATGTATATATGTACTTATTTTCTTTGTCTAATTGAGTATATAATGTATATGTGTGCAGTGCGTGTGGTGGAGCGGGGAGGCCCGCAATGCGGCGGGCGTGACGCACGTCCGCGCGCTGGCGGGCGCGAGGCGCGTGTGCGTCGCGACGCTCGCCGGCCACCTGATCCTGGTGCGGCTGGACGCGTTCAACGCAACCTCCGGCACCCAAGTGGACTGGCAGTTCAGCACCGCGCACAGGAGGAGTACGCACTCATATCATTGTAACAGCAGTATAGCCACGCAGTTCGCTGTAGAAATGGGCCAGCTCGATCGCTGAAATCCCATGACCTTTCAGAATATCGACGAAAAGTGGCTTTTGCCGCGTTTCGATCGGCGATTGAGGTAACCGAACGCCCAAGTCCATTGCCCCTCCGCCTCCCATCCCACTCCCGCCCCTGTCCATATCCTATTGTAAGGGCCTTCAGCGCAACTGTAACATTATAAGTTTTCAGGTGTCCATGAGCGGCCTTCATTGCTCACCATCAGGTGACAGGCCTGCTCCTCCTTGCCCCCTTTATCATAAAAAATAATATAATATTATATGTTTACACATATTTTTCAAAAATCCACTCACACAGTTGGCGATAAAAGTATAATAAGTAAGTGACGAGTGGACTTTGAATATTAACTTTATTTTTAACTAGGTGAGCCCGCGGCTCCTGCCTGGAGATTAGTGTTGCTTTTAAAGTAAAAGTATTCCTATGATGATACAGCAGATATTTATAAGTTACTCCAATATTATCAAAGTGTTGAATTAATCAATCTACAGTCAATGTGGGTAACTTAAGCTTTCAATGTAACATTGGCCTACTTACTCACTTTTGATTTCTTTACTTTTTCTAGATTATTCATATGAATATGGTAATTCATATAATACATCTATGGTAAGACGTTCAAAAAGTACAAAGTTAAGAAATCAAAAGTGAGTTAGTGGGCCAATGTTACATTGAAAGCTTAAGTTAATCAGATTGACTGTACTTCAGTTACGAAATGTTTATAAAATCCTTTGATAAATGATGCCAAAAACGTTCATAGTCGTCAAATTCACGGAAATTGACGAGCGTGTCGAGCCGGCAAAAAACCAAAGCCGAATTGTTGGACAATACCGATAGTTCGAAAGGATGACATGTTTCGCCGCATCCTCTATTTATTAAAACTGCATCAAAATCCGTTGCGTAGTTTCAAAGATCTAAGCATATAAGGGGACAGACAGCGGAAAGTGACTTTGTTTTGTACTATGTAATAGTGAATCCCTATTCGGCACAGTCGCAGCATCATAATTTATTATTGTCAGAAGTTTCTAATGTATTTAAATGATTTTCCAGCTCACAAACGCACAGGATCAGCTGGTTCACTTCAATCTGCAATACCTCGAGACGACGAGTGCTCATCACGAAACAGAATGAGCTTCTCATACGACACTCATCTTACTGATGGCGAAGGTAAATATGTCATGATCACTAATTTTATGTATTTTGCTTTGCCGTTTATTCATATATTCGAAGTGATTAACTGTAGCAAATGATTAAAAGAATACAACTTACCTGCACGCTCTTGCGGGGTAACCAGTAGAACTAAGCGCCCCAATACATACATCACACCCGATCCTGACCCTTATTACTCTTTATATTCACGTCTAATATCAAAAGTATAGTCTCCGTGGTCGTGTGGTCGAGCACACGATTTCTGAATCCAGAGGTCGCGGGCTGATATCCTGGCACACACCAATGACTTTTCGAAATTAATTTGTATGTGATAAATATCGAAGACTAAAAACTTTGTGCCCGGTATGGCAATAGGTTCGCCACTTATTCCATTTGGGACGTAAACACACGGGGAGACAAGCCTTAACAGCCACTGCCTACCTCGGGCCTTCAGCCTTCGGGTACCTCTCTAACCAAACGAAACGCGGCATGAACCACTTTACGTCGATCTTCTGAGAGGTCGTGGTATTTCACCGGTCGAGCCGGCCCATTCATGCAGCGAAATGGTTGACTCTACCACTGTTGGAAAGTGAAAGAAGAAACTGTAAGATTGTTACGTTGTTACAGATGTCATTACATGTGTAAGGATAACTCAGTATAGAGCCCATCAGCAACCTATCACAGAGCTGCAGTCGGACGGCGGGCGCATAGTCAGCGGTGGACAGGACCATGTGCTCAAGGTCATTATTATTTACTGTGTGTAACGAAACCTAGTTGGTCAAATATATAATAGTATGGTTGGATTATTTCATATATTTATATTATGTACGCATATGTAATTTGTATATTTACGTATTTATTGTATTTATCATCGTAGTATGTATGTATTTATAAATATATTTGCGTATATATCTGTGTATGTGATTATGTATCTATCTCTATGTATGTGTTTATTTATATGAGTGTATGTATCTAGTCAATGTGATTGTTTACTTATATCTTTTTCTGTACCCTTCGCAGTTTCTCTGTTTAACCCAAATGTCGACTGGTAGAGAATGCCTTATGGCATTAAGTCCACCTAATGTACCAATTTTGTACATGAAGAACAAATAAATAAATATTGATGTCATGGTGAAAACCATCTGAGTTTTTAATACCCAGTTATTGACTGTGTCTTTTGTACCATGCTTTTTACAATCCAGCATATGTTACGCATCTTCTTTAGAGTTTTACTATTCCACATACATTATTGACTATTCCGAGATTTCAAGTCTTCTCAAGATTTCACCTAAATCAGTGCAGCAATTCTTGAGTTATTAATTTTGTAAACGAACTAGATATATATTAAGTAACTGTATAATATACTCTTGTCATGAAAACTGTATATGTATAAAAATTGACACCATCAAAACAAACCCATTGTGTACAATGGGTTTGTTTTGATGGTGTCAATTTTTAGGTATAATTTTGTCAACCTTAGTTATTATGTAATAAAATGCGATTTATTTTGGTTAGGTGTTTTCGAATTCGGACCTTAATCCATTGTTCACGCTGCACGGACACTGTGGCCCTATAACTAGTTGCTTCATAGACCATGCGACTCCCACAATAGCGGGCAGCGGCTCACAGGACGGACTGCTCTGTGTTTGGGACTTACATACAGGCAAGGAACATATAATATTTTATATTTATACTTACTTTGTTTTTGTCATACAATACTTGGAATGTAACATTACAGGAGCGTGTTTGTACAGCATGCAAGCGCACGACGGTGCGGTGACGTCACTGGCGTATACGGCTTCATACGTTGTGTCAGCGGGCGCGGATGAGCGTCTTTGTATTTGGGACAGGTTTCAAGGACACATGCTTAACTCTATACATGTTGTAAGTACATACATACATGCATAGCTTCACGCCAAATCCCTTGCGGGGTAGGCAGAGTGAACTGAGCGCCATAAGGCACGATTCTTACACGCCTCACTCGCTTTTTTGACTCTCGTAACTGTTTTCGTACACGCGCGTCGTTTTTGAGACTCCTAACGTCACCTTCCTCCAGGACACGATCTATTTGGTCATGGAATGTGTGTGTTGGCCGTCCTCGACTCCTACATCCATCCGCTTTTACATTGTATATCTGATAAGTCAATCTTGCCTCATCCATTCTTTCTACATGTCCGAAATCTTCAACTCCGCAAAGTTTGCGCAGTGTCCTCAGTTTTAGGTATCTCCTCAAAAAGAAATTATTAAATCATACTTACTTGAGTGTCGATCCAAGTTAATATAAATTATTTATTTGCCTATTTTGTATAAGTCTATAATTCCCAATTGCAAACCTCGCAAATCTTTTCGATTTTAAAATGTATTGTTATAACTTGTAGGGATTAAACTACGTGAGCCGCATGCTGCCTTTGACGCATACGATGCTAGTGATGGGTGACCGCAGCGGCCTCACCGCTTACGATCTGAGTAGCGGTGACGTTATACGAAGAGTACTCCTAGGTTTGTACACATCAATTATTATTAGACAATACGCAATGTTAATAAGTAATCATATTGTAGATTCAACTGCCAATACAACTGCTAGTATTCCAGGTTAGCTTGTATTGCTAAAAACATCTATAGTAAGGCCAACGAGACGAGATAAAAACTGTAAACAAACGGACCCTTACCTAGTTATCTTGCGACAGTTAGCAATCGACAAGAATATCCGAGCGCTTGATATCTCTGTCCTTGTTACTCCTACGCAGTGAAGACGTCACTTAGTCGAAAACAACTATCGTTGCGCACTTCGTGGTACATGATAGAAGTTGATACCGTGGTCATCAACAGTTGGTTCAACAATTTTGTTAACAAGTTCAGTTCATTCCTATATGAAAAGCGTTCGAAGTGACTTGTATTTTCGTTGCCCGTATTTGGTTGTTTTTTTTTTCTTGTTATTAATCCGTTACTGTTTTAGTTCTCTTGTTAATTTTAGCTGTTATTGTTATTATTGTTACTAATTAGTAGTTGATTTTAATCATGGAAAAATTATAAATGTTTTGAACCCCTGAAACTTTACATTTTTTATCTCGTCTCGTTGGTCTTACTGTAGATTGCACAAGTTCAAGCTTAAAGTTCTCCTTTTTTATGATGCCCATTATTTTGATCATTTACATTACAGTAACATTAAAGCACTTAAAACATGAATGTATCTAATATAACGTCTTATTTCAGGTCAGAGTGATGGCTGTATATTTGTCAGACAAATACTGCCACTCAAAGACGCTATAGTGTGCGATTACGCGAATCAACTGCGCATCGTTCGTTTTCCATTAATATCACAATTGTGCGACATGAAGAATGATTAACACATTTAATTTTATAAATATATAATGGTAGGGCAAAGAGATAACTAAGAGTTGAAAGTGTGTAAGTTATGTGATATGTTGGTGCAATATCATGAACAGATATGATATACAATCTAGATTTATAATATTGTATTTGTGTATAAAAGAAAATAATGTGGTGTAAAGCTGATGACTAGACCCGACACTGTTACCTGTTGTTTTATCTAAAACTTATTAATGCTTTTGTACACTTTCATACAAGTATTCACAATGGCGACATACATATGGATGGTGTGAAAATAATTACGACTAAGTCTCGCCGAATAAAATATTTGCTTCCGTGAAATAGTTGTCGAGGCCAATACCAATATATTTAATAATGGCTATCCGAAACGCTGCGGTCATCGATGATAAGAAAATATGCTTAATATTAGACTAGACAAGTCCTTTAAGTAACTGTAGTAACTTAACAGGGTTCATATTCGATATATATTTTATCGTATTCTGAAACAGAAACAGAAGCTTACTTATTATGTAATCACTAAGTTATCGACAACAATTTATTTTATCACGTGGATAAATATTTTTCCTTGTGCATTTCATTAATTGGGCTCAAATTGATTGTCTACTATGATTATATTAAATAAACATTTTAACGTAATATCTGACAGGCATGAACTGCCCCCACTTTTTCGCCAATTTGTAGCGTTATATGCAATTGTTTTATTAAACCCGTTTATCAAGTAATTGTGCTTTATTCATGTTCAAATTTTGTGTTTTTATACACAGACGAGCAAAAGTCTATCATATGCAAATGTGACTATTGTTTTATGAAGTGAAGCTTTAATATATGGAGTAAATGTTCAAAATCCATATCACATCTGTAAATCCTAAATTAACTGTTGATTAATAATAGAATAATGGATTTTATTATTGATGTTTTATAAATACATCGCCTCTTACTTACCAGTGGTTAATATGGTGATACAGTTTCATTATCCAAATATTTATGATGAACAAATTTAACGTTCTCAGGTGTTAAAATACGAATATAATCCTAAAAGTTGTTTTAATGTCATGAACGTGATTCGCGAAAGTCTTAGAGATAAATACAAAAAAAATACATTTATATTGCTGTATTAGTAACAGCGGTGCTGTACTAGTAACAACTACAAAGTCACAGCAAGCTTCACACCTATGCACAGATTAGGCTGCGAGAACAGAGCGCCAGAATATGCACCATTTTTCTTTGTTTAATCAAGTGATTAACTCTTATGAATATTATTAATATTTTTTTTTTCTTGCAAATAGTAAAATTCTGCAAATTAGGTATGTCATACATATCATTTTGATAGTCAGACATCCGTGCTGTATGTATTTATGGTTATATTAATGTAATGTCAAAATAAGTTTTTTTTGTTTCTGGCAAATAACGTCAACATTTGACAGCGGCATGACATAGAGAACATTGACATCGCATGATGCAATCTTCATTGTAGAACAAAATAAGCCTAGAATAGTTACATTCGTATGAACATACTGAATGCACTCGCATACAATTTTAACTTTTTACCTGTACATGCTAGTTAAAATGTTATTCTTACCTGTGTTATCGAGGTAATTATATCTACTTCCACTTAGATACTAAAAGTCGATAGAAAGTCGTAACAACACTTCATTATTAAGCAGAATTACAACGGTTATTTACAATGGCAACACTGTTTAGAATTGCTACACATCTGACCACAATCATTGTCCTACTTGTATTAGCACTATATTATCTATATCGAGTTAAACATACTTATTCCATTTAATAAAATTAAATGGTGCATGTTATTTTAGTGCAATAACCGCAAATCACTGTACCTATTTAAAATTGTTTTTTTTTTAAGTCCTTTTTTGTATATAGTGATAATTTTATGTGCTTTTTTAAAATTTTGTTTGTGTCTTAAATTAATAATTTATTCTTAATGATCGTTATCAAAATAAGACCATGAATGTATATAGATGTTCTCTTACTGTAAACAGGAATAGAGGTCAGTTACCTTCATAAAATACTTTGTGACTGAACATTTAAGCTTTGGTAATCTAAACAAGCTCAATGAGTATATAATACTCTCTTAAAATTACCATTATCTTATTGATATTTTACCTTTTATTTGATCCTAGTTTTTTTTTTTTTTTCATTATTAATTCACTTGTCACTTCTTAAAAGTGTCATAGACAAAAGAAGAATATATGAGATTAACATTTGTTTGAGACACATTGGTATCGTATTTATTACTTTTAAAAACGTAATTCTACTGCTAGTATTTGGTAAATGACAAATGATGTGGGTAAAGCTTGTCGCGTTCATACGCTAAAATTATTGCTATCGCTGTAACCTTTTACAGTAATAGCAATAATTTTGGCGTAGTTGAAAAAAAAATGGTTTAGTTTTAATCTACAAATGTGTACTAAAAAGATCTTAAGAAATTAATCGTTCTTATCAGAACACAGTTATTGCAAAAGTGGCTATTTCGAATTGAGTCCATGGAATATAATTGTAATACATACTGCATGTACTGTGTAAATAAAATGGAAATGTATACAGTTAGAGAACAACCCGCATTTGTATGTGACGAAGCAACCAATGTACCTGTCCCAGTTGTATTTCAAATACCATAGTTTAATATTGCAACGATAGACTTACATACAGTGTCTTACAAAGTTAGTAATTTATATTGTGAAAAGTTGAATATATTTTAATGAAATATATTATAATTTAGTATCCCTTAGCTTTAGTTAGCAATATAAAACGGGCCTGACAACAGTAACAACACAAAAGAAGTACCTAATATTTAATTAAAAAAATATTGTATTGTAAAGATTGCCAGATTAAAAAAAAGTGTCTTGATGTTAGTTTTTATTTAATTTTAGGTGTTGTTTTTTTTTAATCTTAGTGTTAAGTTAGTGTTATGTTTTTATTTAACGTTATCGTGTAGCCTTAATGAATCCCTATACGTTTTCACAAATATCAACTTCCCATCAGCGTACATTTTCTAAAATAGAGCGTAAATGATCAGATCTTAAAGAAATGGGGTGGTGTGGTGAGACCCGTCAAAAGATTTTAACAACATTCGTACTACTAAAACGTAACTTCTGTTAGAATTTTCGAGATCTTTTAATATTCAGAAATTTATTTTATAATCGTCAATACAGATTCACTATAGTTGCCTGATAGATTTATAACAGCTTGCTTTGCGCAACATTGGTTTAAATAGCTCTTCACTGATAGTTCTTGCTCTCAAGCTTAATTTAAGCATATGCGTGGACAGGATGTGGGATATAGTCCTACTAAATAAATCAAAGTAAATCTCGTTTGAGAATAAATGTTAGAGCTTATTTTTAGACCACGAGGCATGACAAGTTTAATTAAAATTATTTTTTATTGTCCGATACATGTCGAAGAGATGTCAGAACAAAGGTCGTATATTTAATTTTTATATTTCTGATGTAATAAATAAAAGTTACTGTGCCTAAAATAAAAGATAAAATGTTTACTTTCTATAAGTATTTTTTGTAAAGCCAAAGACAGGGTTATAATAGCAGTCGTCATACAATTCACCTATTCTTGATGTTGTGTTGAGAAAAAAATCTTGTATAACATTTTGAACATTTAATAAAACACTGAAGTATTAATTGTAATAATTTTACCCAATTAACGAGTTTTCATTACTCTTTGACACGAATCCCGTAATCAGAACCTACTAAAACCTGGAAGTACCTCCCTCCTTTACATTCAAAATTTATTAAAAAGAAATGGGCTTATGGCGCAAATATATAATGCACATTTAAGATATATCGTCCCTGGCCATATGAAATAGTTTTGTTATGTTATGCCATTGTTATGGAAAACCGTAGTTCTGGGAACTTTAACTATTACGCTATAAGCGTTTTTTAAATTATCTGGACAAATAATTGGAATATGTATTTACTTACCTAGTTTTCGGAAAACCCTTGAGTATTTATAGAAAACACAATGCCTACTTAAACTAGAACAGCGCGTAGCAGTGTCTTTTTCAAATAATTGAATTTGACAAAAAATGAAGGTTTGTCAAAATATATTTTTTTCAGACAATCAATAACTGTTGTGGGATTTGTGGGTCGATGTAATTCTAATTGTTTAGATAGATTTATCCCTATGACTTAAATTGGCTAGGTCATAACAAAGTTAAAGGAGCAGATGATTTTACTAAAAATCATATGGACATGTTAGTTCCATTAATATATCTTGAGACCATCCATTCTTCATGGAATGAATTAAAAAATAGATATTTTTCATAATCTCAGTTACGATTTAAGTATTCGATAATATTTATCATTACAATAAAAAAAAATCTCTTGTTATTATCAACCTATCTCCGGCATCTGCTGGAGATAGGTCTCTCATTTGGCACGCCACTTGCTCCTTGGCCATTGGTTTCCAACCGCTGCCAGCCATCTATCCTGAGGGCGCCCCAAACTACGTTTTCTGAGACGCGGTCTCCGCTACAGATCAAATTTTCCCCATCGGGAATCAGATCTGCGACAAATTTGACCTGCCCACTTCCACTTCAGTTTGCTTATTCTTTATTCGATGTCGATGACTTAGGTACCCTATCGGATCGTCTTCATTTCTAACCCTTTCCTTCAGAAAAACTTCTGACATAGCTCGCTGAGCGACTTTAAGTTGGTGGACTAGCCACATTTTTAGTGTCCACGTCTCGGCTCCGTAAGTCATAACGGGTAGAAGCATGCACTCTTTGTAGACCTTAGTCTTAAGGCTTTGTGGGAAGAGTGACGAAAAGACTCGACGAAGTTTCCCAAATGCTACCCAACCCAGCTGTATCCTTCTTCGGGCTTCCTTGTTGAAATTTTTCTTTCCGACCTGCAATATTTGTCCAAGGTACTCATGAACCACTTCGAGAGGCATCCCATCTAGCATAATTGGCTCCGGGATGATGTGATGATTAAACAAAATCTTAGATTTGCCTAAGTTCATCCGAAGACCAATGCGTGTTGAAGAATTAGCTAGGTCGAGCAACATGTGTTGTCGATCCTGAGCAGATTCAGCCATGATGACAAACAGGTGTGAAATGTACTTGCCGTTTATGTTTAGACCACGTCATTCCCAGTCGTAGAGCCCTGAACATGTCTTCCAATGCGGGAGAAATTATGTTCCTTGCCTACTCTGGACTCTGGGCTGACATGGTTACAGCGTCATATAGTCTTTTCAACACCTGGATGTATCGTCAATCGACTCCAAGGATTCCAAAACAGACCAGATTTCGATAGAATCAAATGCCTTCTCATAGTCCACGAATACAAGACGCAGCGGCTGATTGTATTCTTCTGTTTTTTTGATAACCTGCCGCATATAGTGTCGATAGGGTCTAAGGTGCTGTATCAAAACCTGGCCTGTTTGGGGGGTTGAGATTCGTCGAGTCTACGCGCCAGATGATTCGTTATCACTCCGGAAGTTTAGGAAAGAGATGCGTCGATAATTTTTAAACAAGGTCTTGTCACCATTCTTGAAGAACAATGTGACTACACTCCTGCTATATGCCTCCGCAGTTCTCCTCGATAAGAGGACGGAGACAAATATACGCTGAAGCTATCTTAGCGTAGTAGAGTCCCCAGAGTTCAGTTGTAAATAAATCTATTCACCCCTGGGGCTTTTAAATTCTTAATCTGCTCCAGAGGGACTTCAATCTCATCGAGACTTATTTGTGGAAGTTCCTCACTGTAGTGGCGGGTTAGAGTAGCTCTCGGATATTTGCTGTCACGTTCAGGGTGAGACGCATGTGTGGTGTATAATTGACCATAGAAGTCCAGGATCTCTGCAAAAATCTCCGTCCTGGACGTGACGATTTCTCCGCCGTATTTGGTCAGCTTTGTATGATGGGCTCGGCCCAGAAGTCGAATAAAGAATCTTCTTCTTAATATCACGTATATTGGACGTTCGAAAGTCACGTTTCACAACTTTGGAGATTTTCTTGTTCAAGACCCGCTGGTCCGCTGAAGCAACGGTGAGAACTTCGCGTCATTGTCTCATCAGCTGCAGACATTGTACAGAGAGTCCGGACTCCTTTTTGGTACGCTGCGTCGTATAGAATTTACCAACCGGAGCATCCCTAACACTTGTCCCAGATCTTGGTCTATATTCATTGTCATTTCCAGGGTAGCAAATCGGTTCTCCAGTTTTATCGGCAATGTTTCGGATCCTGCAGAGATTTGGAGCATTTTCGGCCGGAGCGTAGACTACATCATACTGTTAAAGTTTATAATTGATATCTAGAGTGCCTCGGACAAGTGATCACTTCCGGTTTTAAGCCTAGATATAACTGAGACATTTCTTAATATGCGTCTCTTAACCGTCATGATGAAGTCAATCTCTTCTTCAAGTTCTTGAAAATGAATTCATAACGAAGCGCTTCTCCTGTTCTAAGAAGTCCATGAGCATCTGTCCCCTATGATTTTTGGTACCAGAACCGTGAGGTCCTACTATTCACCACATAATATGCTTGTACTCCCACTTTAGTATTAAGGTAACAAGGGATATCGCCGCTGTTACTGAGGATGTTGAGCTGTCACCAGAAATATCGACCATATGGCGTGCCTCGCAATCAGCCGAAGCTTGGTCAAAGATCAGCGCAGGTTACCGTACAAAGTCCAGTCCTTGCATCAGCGGCTGCCTGTCGACCGCTAAACGAGTGTAATCTACGCTCAAGCCATCCCCATCCCGGGGACGTTTTTTTGACCCCTCAAGATGAGCCATGAGTCTCATTTCCACCTCAGCGGGAACGTGAACAAGAAAAACTGTGTTTGGTGCTTTCAAAGCACCAAAACTTCCCGGAAGCGACGCACGAGGAAAAATTACACTCGCTCAAAGTGACTGCATGGTGTTCACACTGAAATATCAGTCATATAGCCATTTTCTTCGAGGACGCGCTATAGGGCCATGTTAACCAAGGTTTGAGTGGGGTTTTTGATGTTCAGTGTATATGTGAGCAAGCCCGAGAACCTGTCACCGTAAAACGAGCCCGTATAGCAATCAATCGTGACAGCGCCAATTTACTGATACCATCTTCTCGACATGCTCAATGATATTCTAAAGATCCAAATGGAATAGAATTAAAGTTTTTCACGAAATATCACTGAAATACCACGACCTCTCAGAAGATCGACGTAAAGTGGCTCATGCTGCGTTTCGCTCGATGCGAGAGGTACCCGGAGGCCCATTGTCATCCTCCACCCCTTCTTCTCCAACTCCCTCAAAGGTCAGCAACGCAACGGTAACACTATATGTGTTGCAGATGTCCATTTGCGGCGCTGGTTGCTTACGATCAGGCGACCCGCCTGCACCTTTGCCCTCCTGACCTATAATGTACATATATACTCTTTTGGTAAATGTCTGTAATAGCTAGAATAAAAGCCTGTTTGAAAAGATTTGATCAATTTAAAAAATGTTGAATTTATTGCTAGCTCTGATATACCTACGACGGGCCTCGTGGCGCACGTGGCGCATTGGTAAAACTACCAGCTGCAGCACTGAGGTCGGGGGTTCGATTCCCACCCGAGCACAAATATTTGTGACAAACATGAATATTTGTGCGGCGTCTTGGTGTTTTTCTATGTATGTATTTACAAAAGAAAAGTATATATGTATTAGTATCCGTTATCTAGTATCCATAGCACAAGCATTTAGTTGCTTAGTTTGGAACTGGAGGGCGCTGTGTGATTTGTGTCCAAGATATTACCCACGTACCGTAAAGTATGTTCCGCATCCCGGCACTATAAACATATTATTATTTTCGATGGACTTATAATAGAAAATCAAAATTGGCATTTTTATATAGTCTCGATGGTCCAGTGGTCAAGCTCACGGCTTCTGACCCAGAGGTCCGGGTTCGATTCCTGACACTGGCTCACACCAATAGCTTTTCCAAATTGTTTTCGGAAGTTAAGTGTGATAAAAATCGATGACTGAAATCTTTGTGCCCAGTATGGCAATAGGTTCGCCACCTATTCCATTTGGGACGTAAACACAACGGCGAAACGAGGCTTAATAGCCGTTGCCTACACCTCCAAGTAGCAAAAGGCGTGAAGTTATGTTTATGTAAAATTGGCAGTCTAAAAAATTTGCAACCCTATTTTAAGTTTAAAACCATTTAAAAAAATATCATTTGCTTTCCATTTGGATTGTGATGATGTTCATGTATTAACGTGGGATTGCCAGATAAGGCCTCCCCTTGTAATGAAGTACTTAGGTACGTGTAAATAGAATGTTTTAATAAAAAATTACTGGTTGAAGTAGATACCTTGGATATGCATTTAGCAGGAATGTAAGAAGACAGCTGCTGACTGAAGAGTGTCAGGATAAAAAACAGCGTGACTGTAGCGTCTGCTAAATTTATAGGCGCCAAGAATTTAAACAAAAACATACAACACAACACTTTCTATAAATTAACTGCGGTCGAGGTATAAGAGCACTGCGCAAAATCTTTAAAGTGATGCTCAGAGACCGCATTGAGAAAAAAGTTGAGGGGCAGAAAGTTGTACTGAGACCATGAGTGTTAAACCAAGTCTGAAGATTCAAGAATACCTAAGCAGACAATAAATTACAGAGTGCAAAAGGGAAGGAGGATGTCCACGAAACAATTTTTATGATAAAATTGACTGTGACTTCCCGGAAAGTGATGTCAAGGACGAGGTAAATCATAAGTATATTTTGTTTGACTCATTCATTTGTGTGAAATTAATAAATATATATAGTCAATCTGGGTAACTTAAGCTTTCAATGCAACATTGGCCCACTAACTCACTTTTGATTACTTAACTTTGTACTTTGTGAAAGTGTTGCATCACAGAAATAGATCAAGATAGAACGGCCGCGATGTCATATTTCCATACATTTCGAGCGTGTCACTTTTTTGAAAAACCACGCCCACGGCGTGACGTCATTTTCATTGTGAGCGGGGCGACTAGTTAGGAGACACACACATTACATTATCGATGTTAATATCGGCAACCTGTGTTAATTTTATTATGTTTATATTTTACCAACTTTATTGATTTTGTGTAACGATAATCATAGAAATTAAGTAAAACATGTTAAATACTTTAATCCGACATATTAAAACCTAAAACATATTTTTCCAACAGTATATAAAATTTAATTATAAATATTTTACTGTCCTTGAAACTATACATATTTATTAAATATTTGCCTTTTTGTAAGGGTTGGCCTCACAGTCCTGGTTAAATAACGAAGCCGAACGTCTACATATACCTCGGTTACTGCCCGTTTGAGAAGAACGAGATGATTTTCCATCGGCGATTGGTCAAATTGGTGAAAACTTATACTGTCAAATAAACTGCTGCCAATGTAATTACGAAGCACTTTGGTTGAAATTTGTGGTGTTAGAATAAAGTAGGGACAAAGCAAGACATGAGCTGATACTCAAATTATTATTGAATTAATTTATCGATAAGTCCTAAGACTCAACGATACATGGAGTGCCCATCTCTAACATTCGAAGACCAATCACAGCGATCAACTGGCAGGTGTATTGTGTATTTCGTTCGATTCGACGTACATTACGCGTATAATTTATACGCGCAATGTTTTTGTATACGAGCGTTGAATGCGGACAGCAATGGATATTTATCATAACGAAAAAATATACAACTTGTGATCGTAATTATTGAACATAGTAAAAGTAAAACAATAATTTATAATCTCAAAAAAATACTTTCTACTGATTTTCTGTACTTACTGATCATACGAAATATTTCCTTTTTTCATATTTGATTCACTACTTTTGTTTTTACAATTTGCCACAGCATAATAAGGCATATATGTGACGTTTTATCTATTTTTTTACGTCCTGAACGCACGGCAGGAACGCTCGTTGCGTAATGACAGCGAGTTTCGAAAAGCATTTTATGTTCTATCTTGATCTATTTCTGTGTGTTGCATCTTACCATAGATTATTAATGATGAACAGAAGTTTCCTTAAAAGAAATAACGCTTAATTTGACTTAATCTGTGAACTCAGCTTTTCTTTCCGAGTTTTAAATTGAAGCGGTAAATAAATGCTCAGTGATACATCATATTCATATTATATAGCAACCCATCAAGGTAACTTGATATTAATTTTATTGATTGAAGTTTGTAGATGATTATATTAAGTGCAAACTCAAGTAGAACTTTGGCCCAGGCCAAAGTTACCCGTAGCTGTGCACTTTCAATTCAGTTAGTAATAAAGTAAGTAAGTAAAGTAGTTCAGTTATTAATAATGCCCAGAAAAAGACCTTGCCCAGCTTCTGGTATGGAAAACTGATAAGGAAAAATTTTGTGTATTCTTTGATCCATCAAACATGTTGCAGACCATTTCGGACTGGCCAAAGATTATAATATAGTTATTGTGAGGTTCCACTTAAGCATATGTATCACTTATTCCATTTAATAAAAGTTGTAAACTAGTGAATGGATAAATAAGTTGTAAAAATAACAATGTTATAACAAACTGGATTTAAACATGAGATTTGCAGTCCATTTGAATTCGTTACCTACAGATGAAAAACTTGTCAGCAACTAATTTCGAACTAGTTAGAGACAAGGTGCAAATCCAGTAAGAAGACATTTTGATTAGTTTCTTTTGAGTTGTTGATTTTAAAAAGGCATGATTATGCTCAAAAATTATATAGGTACAAAAACAAAACTTTAAAGACTATTTACACTATAACATTGCATTGAGTGCTGCGCTAGAGACATAAATATAACGACTGATAGATAAACTATAAATATATACATAAGGAATTAAAGTTATAATAGATCTCGTGCGCCGCTCTCCGCTCCCTCTGCTACACATTGTGCCAATCATTCATCATAGCTACCATAAAGAGTAAGAGACTCTTTTCAGCCTTTGACCCACATACCTTACTGATTCACCTTCAAGCAGTTTAGGCGGTTACGAAATTAAGGAACTACAACGTAAATTATACCGTAGGTATAAATACTTGACAGATTTATCATTTTGAGCGATTGGTTTATATTTGAAAGAAAATACATTAACAACAAAAATAGATAAAAATGCATTCTAAATTATAACAAAATTATTAGTATTATTAATAGTAATTCCCTAGGCGTCACGTCGATACGAATTGCGATAGACAAACAATTATTAAATAATTTAAAAAACAGGTACACTTGATCCGACATCAACTTGATTCTCTCCATAAACAATTTGTAAGCGTGTATATAAATTTATTTCACTTTCTGCCCAGGCCGCACTAATATACTTCAGTAGTTAAACTTTCTGTGAATTTGCCAAATTGTCGCAAAATTAAGATATTGTTTTACAATAACGTATGAACAAAATTATCGCTATAAATCTATAATGCTTAATTAATTAGTAAAATTAAAATAAGTATATTATAAAAATTAAAATAGGCAAAAGAATAACCATCCAACGTGAGCCAAAGCCTATTAAAATATTGAGCGAGCAAAACGTATACATACCTATCAGATTTGGAAAAATGAGACGTGGGCGACATCCTTGCGGGCGACCCATGTATTATTAGTCACTCATATAGATTTAGAAAACTAATTTAAATAAGCTTTTAGTATTTTGGGTGACTTACCAATTCATGTGATTGATTTTGAAAATATCCTAATAGGTACACATTTAAATATGTCAATACAGCTACTAATATTACGAAAAACAGACCAACATAGTTAGTTTTCATACCTTAAAAAAATTAATAAATAATCAGCATGAAAACGTCTTTCTACACGTATTTCCCCCCTTAAGTAAAATTCTAGTGATAGGGCGGACTTTTTTCCGGTGCCCAGGAGCGGCATTGAGTTTAAATCCGGCCCTGCCTATAAGTGTATTGTGCCCAGAGCTAATCACTGAGATACACTAGATCGCATAAGTGGACATATGATACATTTAGATAATATATTTTAGCTATAAAACACGTGTAAATTGTTTAGTGCTCGAATTGAATAATTGCTCAATTTAATGTGTTATACAGTAACTTTGACAAACTTTGTGTTTTTTTTATGATTTTGATAAGCCAAGCACGCTTTATAAACCAAATTGATCGCGAACAATATTCCCTTGATGTGGTTATTTATGGAATATATTATAAATTACAAGTCGCTCTGTTTATCGCAAATTGCTTCGCTTATTCACTGAATTCAATTCAAACAATAATCTAGTACCAACAGTAGATACCTCGAACAAAATTAAAATCCATCCGTCTTTACAGTACATTATCTATAACATTGTTCAATGCACGTTTCCATAACAAATATTTCGTTCGACATTACTGCTGAAGACTGCATTCACCTAGAGAAAGTAAAAATGTTTTGTATGAGACTAGAAGGCTTACTAAGGAGTCGCTAGCATATAATATACGGTAATTACCTGATGTCAAAGGTTTCCGTAAACCATATCGCATCGCAAATCGCAAGTGCATTGCATCGTTATACAAAAAAGGGACTTAAGAGCTGCCCAAGAATTTAGTCAACCATTTTTAGATATTGAATAAGAATTGGGATAGGACCGAGATGACAAAGGCTTCATTCACTTCATGTTCTTCTTCGGCGTCACGTTGTGGGGTGTAACACAAATCTTACATGTACCGAATGTGACAAATGTAATGAAACAAATATCAGGGATTTTCTTTTTATTTAATTCAATATACTGTCACAAATTAATCACATTATTAATAATCATAGAGTATAAAAATATTAATTAATATAGTCAGTCTTCTCAAATTCAGTAGGAACAACATACATCTCCATTGAATGACACACAATTATCATAAAGATCATTAAAAATAATTACGTACATAACATAGCAGTAAACAAGACAATATCTTTTATTATTCAAATGGTTAACATTACAGTCAGGTCTTTATTTGAGCGAAACAAAAACAGCCTTTTTAATGAAGACTACAACTAATCAGAGTTACAAAATAAAACTTACCATTAACTTATTAATATAACATAAACAATATACAATAACATAAATAATTAACTATAACAATAAAACATTATCCGTAACCGGAAATGAATCCCATATAAAAGTTTCGGATAATTTCCGATAGGGGCTGACTCTAAATGAATCATGTGATGTCGTTGTTATTAGCTGACCCGTTGAACTTTGTCGTCAAAAATTATTACGCAGTATAAAACAGAGTCGTTTTCCGCTGTCATCTTTTTAACTACGCAACGGATTTTGATGCGGTTTTTTTTATTGATAGAAGGTGTCAACAGGTTGGTTTATAAGTAATTCATATATTCTGAAAAAGTGACAAATCCAAAATTTACTTATTTATTATTTTTGATGCGGAAAATGGATCGCCGGGTCCACTATTATAATATAAATAAATAATAAAATACAAATAGATATTGTTTTTAAAATTTCCTTAAAAATTGAAAATCCGGAACCGAAATTATCCGAAACTAACGGGCTATCCGAAATAATGACATATCCGTGACCCTGTTCGACACCGATGTAATATCATTCTTATATCTAAAACGTTAAATCCATAACATCCCTGATTTATATACCTAAACACAAGTTAATGAATGACGTTACTTTGTTATTGTTTTAGTAGTTTCACGGGATATATTAATAAAATAAGTTATTTATATCTCTTCTCCTTGTTCCCAACAACCCAAAATTGTGTTAGTCCACACTTGAACAGCCCCATAAATAAGTATAATAATATCCACAATGCCGGTAGTACCAATTAATTTCTAAAAACAAGATGATGAAAATGATTCGGTAAAATGATAATGGTAATGATGAATGATGACTATTCGACCGAATACCGAATAGTGGCATGCTATTCAGTATAGCACGTTAACGTTCAGTGATATCTTCCGTATAAATTAAAAGATAGTATAAAAACAACAAAATAAAGAAGAGAAAGAAATATACGATGATTTTTAAGCGGTGATCAAGACCATTTTTAACTCAGTCATCGATCTAGATTAAGTTGAAGTTGAAGTTACTATCTACATGGAAACAAACTTGTTTGTTTTATTGGTTTGTATTTATTTATGTAGTGGTTTAATAAGTTTCAACTTCAAATTAATAACAAACAGTAGGGTAATTGTGTGAGACCTAGCCTAATAAGTGTAATGTGGTCTAGATATTAATATATTTTTATTCCTCTGATCACCGATGAAAAATCATCGTGATTGAAATCAATCACAATAAACACGCACGACGAAAACTAGTGCACTGCAGTGACCGTAAATCAATACGCACTGCGTATAGTATACGTGCAATTTATATGATAATGACGATAAATGAAATGTTAAAGACTATAGTCGGGTCATTTTAATAGGCAACATTTGACAGCTCATCAAAATTCAACAACGTAAACTTGTAACGGCGGGCATGAAATAATATTTTATTTCGTTAGGATAGGACAATACAATCACAACTTATTGTAGTAACGACCGATATAAGAAATTTCACTATTTGCTTTCACATAAAAGCAATTCTAAGCAAAACAACAAACTATATACACTAGTTACTACTGGTATTGCTAAATGTACCTACATATTATCCTGTTGAGTACAATATAAAAAAAAACAACAGCATCATTGCGATATCATTTAAAACTTAAGCATAATGACAAAGTGCCAGAGAATCAGCCAATAGCCAATAAAAATATTTGCCGGTTAGCCGTTGGCTAATTAGCAGAGCTAAGTAAGTTAACCGGTTACATTAGCTAAGCCTATCGGTTAGCTAGCTAATTAATTTAGCTAACTTTTTTAGCCAGCTTGGCCGGTTAAATTGTACAGCCCTAGTAGGGATGTTACTCTAAAATTCAAAAGCTGATAAGTAGAACCATTTGTGAAAAAATACCACTATAAATTAATAACCATGTTGTAGTCAGTATAGGGCATTAATAAATTAATAATTTCTAATCCGCAGAAAATGAAATAAAATACAACAGGGATACACTTGAAGATTTTCAAAATTTTTCAATCCTGTATCGATTCGTTCAGTGTCATCGATGTTTTTGTGCAGATCATCTCACTAAAATAATAAAATTTGACAGACGTCAAATGTTGCCTATTAAATTGATCCGACTATACCTATAGCAAGAAACAAGTCGCAACTAGCATAGTGCACGCATCCGCGCGTTCGAAATTACTTCATTTTAGGTTTTAGGTAAAACTTCTGACCGAATATTCGGCCGATATTTCTGCCGGATATTCGTTAATCGGTCAACCTACTATTCGCTGCATCCCTAGTAAATAATATCAGATAATCAACATTTAATTGTAGAAACACCCACCAATTAACTACCTTCACTAATAATAACTTGATAAAAATTTAATTTCTTTTTTTAACACAATCATAATTGGGATGCTTTACGAAAATACTCATGACTACAAAATCCATATGCATCAACTTGAGATTTATAATTTACTAAAATTAATTTATTTGTTATGTATGTATATTACCGAAGATAATACGCGGGAATTACAATAACAATTTGCATAGTGTACAATTAGTCCAATTCACTCCTAAAAGCAGCGCTTTACTTACAACTATTTAACTAACTTGAAGTTTTGAGGTAGCTCAGGTGAGTCTTGAATAAATAAATACTATTGGCCCTTAGGACGTATAAAAATATTGTCAATATAGAACTATCAATCTAATATAATTATAAACACTATGTGTATGTCTTTTTTCCAATAAAAATATCACAAATATTAAAATACAACGACAACAACAACTCTTAGTATCTATAGACAATGACTTTTTTCAGATAACTACTCATAATTTATGTACTTAGTACGTATTTATGAGCGGTTATGTGAGTTTTATATTTTACATATATTTTGGATTACTTTTAAAGATAGCTAAATCTCTGGTAACAGATTTAATAAAAATAATGCAATCGCTCAGCTATTGTGATAAATAATTGGTATATAACTTAAATAGATTACCTAACTTACTTTATTAAAATGTCATAGTGTAATAATAATTTAATACTGCATGCTCTTAAATTTTAATGAGAATGAGATACGTTATATTCTTAAATTAGTTAAATTAGCACCATAAGATGTGTAACCTGGCATTACATGTAACTTGCAAACACCATACCTGTAACTTGTAAATGTAAAGATGATTAATGAGGTCTTGGACAAAAACAAGGAAACAGTTTCTTCACTCTTGCCCTATACGGGTGAGTCGGTGAGGGGTAAAGCAGTCAGCAGCAACCTTCTGTTAATACGCTGCCTATGACCACTGCGGTGGCAATTGTCATTTGTGCCAGAATCTAGTGTCGACGCAAATAAAATAAATACTTTTAGTGAAGAGTTTTCTAATATTATTAGTAATATACTCCAGACATTATCAGAAAATGCCTATTTCATAAGTGTGCGTAATATACATACTAGCGAACCCAACACATACCTAAAATAAGGCAAGTCATAGGTTTCAAAATATTATTCATATTATTAGGTAACGGGCGGAAAAATGCAGGAGAAGGATAGGTCACCGAATCTATTTAAATATAAATTTCAAACCCGACTTAAGACGCTCCAAATAGACGACATCGAAAGCTTTATCTCATCTGGTGAAAACTACTGGGGACGTGAACAAGAAGACTGAGACGGCGATTAACACCTTAAGGACGATGAGTCAGAGGTCGTTCGAAAAACTGAGAAAGAAGTAATCCAAACTTAGTACTGAGACATTCGAGCTGGTGAAAGAAACACAAGAGATACAAGAAACAGTAACCTATCAGATAACTACGTCATCGTGAAGGCAAAACGTATATATTAGGCAGAAACTGATACGACGCTACCTTCCTTCCTCGCACGAATATTGTATCAAGCTTAGTGGACCTGACCAGACTTTCTGACTGATGTCTTTGAGGTCGCAACCGGTCATAACATAATATCGATGCGCCTATCAGCTCCAATCAACAAATCTGACGGAAATGAAAACTGCGAACGTACGTATCGTTATATCTGACGAAATTGAAAACTGCAGTTGGCGTATGGTCTATTGTCTAAAGTCTATGTTTACAAGTCCATTGTCTACTCTCCAGATTTGAGACCAGAATTCAAAGAGGTATATAAGACAGGAACGTGTCGAATTTCATGAACTGTTCAACAAGGCACTGAAAAACAACTTCGAGACCCTCGACTGAACTGGACACGTAACATGAACGAATGAATATTAACATATATGATTTGCTGACGATGTCACTGCGTGACCGCGTATATGCAATAGTTGAGGGGAATGTTGTGCAGAATAAATTAATCATAGCAGCTCTTTATAAACTTGGACAAGACCAAGCTCTTGTTCAAGGAACAGATTCAGTAAGAGACTGGGTCTAGAATATGTAGATAAGTCTTCGCTTCGCCTAAAGAGAACCACTATTGACATTTGATGCATCGAGACAAGGACGGTAGGGTTAAATCTGCACGTCCCTCACCAAGCAAAGGAATGTGCCATAGCCCATTAGTAGGCAGTACTTACAGCAGGAGCCCGAAAATAAACTCTGGAATTAATATAAAACGTCAGAGAAGGAAAGACTGACATAGCTAGTAGACTATTCCGTCGCAAGACAGATAGCAGACAGATCAAATAGGTATTGGGTGTGCAGAACATGACTTGGTAAACGCAGTGTAGCACACCAACAAGACCTGCAGTCGGAACACTAGCAATAAACGCATTTTGCAAAGATAAAATGAAATACAAACATAAAAGACACAATACGTATCTTCTCTGAACAAGTAGCCAATTTTTCCTCTCGTTAAAAAATGTGCCATGGATTAGATTTAATGGGAACTGGCATATGGGGATATTTTGGGCATAAAAACGTCTGAGGGGTCGCTAGTCACATCATAATTTCAACAATCTCGTATAAGTTTCGAAACTCGTGGTCTAAGCTTTCATTTAAAATGTCAAAAAAAAATATCCAATGTAGTGTTCGAATTTAACATGACTGCCATCCAGTCATACACAATGGTAGTCATGGAAATTCAAAGCTGTAAATATTCTGCAAGGCATTGATAACGCAACGGCATTGCAACGTAAAGATTTCGACGACAAGAAAAACTACACAATTTCACCCTAACATGTTTGCTGGGTAGGCAGAGAAAACTGAGTTCTCTGACATTTATAATTCTAATCAAACACGTTCTGAGTTTTTATAGTTCCTGATGTCATTGGTTGACTTGATTATGAAAGGTGTACCTTAACCATCTTAGGCTCTTACCACTTTTGTACTGTATATGTTAAGTCTTACTTTCATAAATAAAAATGCAAGTTGTAGGATGATGTGGTGACCAAGGTGGAGAGAAGTATGTTAAAATGGTTTGGTTATGTTGCAAGAATGAATGAAAGCCGACTGATTAAAAGGGGATATGAAACGAATGTGAGTGGCATGGTCGGGATCGGGTAACCAAGACGGTCTACCACGACCAAATAAATGGTCTATTTATAAAAGGCAAAATGCGTAGTACCCGAAACCGGCGTGAATGCATGATGAAATGTATCACTACTTATTATAGAACTAATGATCAACATGAACATAAATTCTGATTTATTATAATTAATAGTCGGCTTAAAATTCACACTTAAACTACGTAATTCTAATTGCACATTTCAAGTACCACTGCGTTCTTTGATATAAGGTGGGTGGACGATAGAAGGCCACTCGTAGGAGTTACAACTTTTTATTCGTTTATTTACGGAATTAGAATATTCATTTTTGTTTCATCAAACTTTAATAACTATTTAGTAATCTTAAGTCTCCTTCAGCTCTTCCAAATGTCTTTACAAGCAAACAGGGCCAATATTAAGCATCGGTCGATAAACTTCAAAATAGATTTGTGGCGTTAAATATAACTATATAACGTTCAACTAAAACTAGGTAATGAGATCTATCATCTAACCAAAGCATTAAATGCTTAATATATTTTTATCATATTTAAAAATCTTAACGAACATTACTTTAACACCATCGTATAACCGTGGATATACTATACTAATAGTAGTTAATTAAAAATAGTATTCATGTGTAATTTATTAATATTAAATTATTTGACAACCTATCATGATATTTAAAACTTTTCTTTTTACCAAAAATGGCCTTCTTATGGATAAGTTCTTTGTAAGGATAAAATTCTCCTATTTTATATTAACAGTCAACAAGACGTAGTCAGAAATGTTGATAATCAAATATTCTTAAAATTAAAAGCAAGAAAATATAACAACATAAAAATTAATTTCGCGAACAAACTTAAATACTGATAGGATATTTCCTAAAGATACAACGATTACAAGTACAGGACGAGGAGAAAGAATAGTTAAGGCCACAAAATCTAATAGACCGAATGTTACAAAGTGAGAAGAGCTGAAGAAGACACTCTCATTACTTAAGGGCGGTCATGAGCAGACGACTAAGACTACAAGATGACAAGTAGACAAGGCAAAGAAATGAGAACGTTTGGAGCCATATTAATAGCAACTAGGCCACTATCTGTTCGACCTATAGCGGTCTTCCGGACAGATGTGGAGAGAATACAAAAAAACCCAGTCATTTGCTGTGCGATTTACACGCCGCCGAGTCTGTTTGATGAATTCTTATGTATCTTATTAAAAGAAGGAATACCTATTTACATGTCGACAACTACGACTTTTTAATAGTTGGCCTTCCAAAGAGCGTGGCCTTTCTTGGTGCACCCACCTTAAATTATATTTCTGTTCGCCATTGACATATAAGTATAATTTCGCACATTTAAACAGGATAATTTTCAAAAGCCGAGGCTTTTTATCCCATAACTCTAATTACTTTTCCATACCTCTGCTCTTGATAAGCGGAGTAAGCTGGGTAATCGTGTTGTTGATGTGGTGGATACTGGGGTACGTTGTAGGAGTAGTTACTCTGTTGCGCCGTCTGTGATGAAGCCCTAGTCGGCTGTGGACACACACCGGGCCTCGCGTGCGGATATGCCATGTTGGCTGCATCTGAAATAGAAGTGACATTATTAGTTCACAGTTATCAGACATTTTAAGTTTCTCATTCGTGCTGTTAAAGGCTTTTGATTCGTCTTCCGCACATGTTGCTAAGATGTCTACGTTAATACTACTATATCTAAATTAATAGTTTGTCTTGGACAATTGTTGGTTTTTTTTTTGTCATTAATAACGAGTTATTAACGAATTTAATAATACGTATTACATAAAAATATACATAACATAACGTCACGCCTTTTGTTACCCGAAGGTGTAGGCAGCGACAGCGGCGGAGGTTATTAAACTAAACGAAACTAGTGGTCCAGTGGTCGAGCAACCCGCTTTTGATTCAAGAAGTCGCGAGTCTCAATCCTGATTCACACCAATGAATTTTCGGTTATGTGTAATAAATATCGAGGACTGAACACTTCGAGTCCGATATGGCCATATGTTCGCCGTCTATTCCATTTGGGACGTAAACATAACGGCGAAACGAGGCTTAACAGCCGCTGTCTACATCATCGAGTAGAAAAAGGTGTGAAGTTATGTTATCACCGAATAACAAATAAGTTCAATACGGAACGTTCGTAATTGGTCTGAAGCCAATGACGATTTACACATCATCGTTTTCAATTGTCAATACAATATACATAATTGAGTAACAAAAATGTGCTCGTAACTTACTCGACGTAGACGGATGCTGGTTATAATATTGCCTGTGGGGCGGCGGAACTGCTGCGTGATATGGCAGGTACGCGGTGGGCGGCACAGCTGCCGGAGTCACATTGGGTGGATGAGCCGCATTGTGCGGACGAGGCTGCTGCACATGTTGCATTTGTAATGCTGCTGCGGGCTGAGTCGTGCTCATCTGCGGCACCGTCATTGAACGTCCGGGAGGATTCACTTGATGACTGGCCATCGTGTTATGGGACGGTGTCAAACTTGTCGTTTGCAATTCACTTTGCACATTTTCCACGTGAGCATACTGATGGGCTTGCGGCACATGCGCCGCCGCCTGCTGGTGTGTACTTTGTGTGGCCAAATTTATTCCTTTCTCAGTATTACTGAACATCATAATAGGGCTGAATGACTGTATCACATTCTGTGAGTGCGCACGCTTAGGTTGTTGTGCTTGTTTGAATTTTTCATCAGCCCCAAATGGCGCACTACTTGATGTACCGGCTGTTAGAAATGAACGCAAAGGAACTTCTGAAGTACTGCTCGCACCGATCGCAGAACTTGGGTGGGGGCTGGTGGGTGACTGTCAAAAAAAATATTAATTTCATAATAATATTAAACTAAATTCGTGCATGCAAAATAATAGCAAAATAATGACAAAGTGATGGCCAAAAAGAAGAAAGTGTCGCCAAAAAAACAACACATTCAAGGACTAAACAGGAAGATAGCAGTGAAACTCGTGTTGTACAGTTATAGTTAGCAACTTGAAGCAAGC
Source organism: Euproctis similis (assembly GCA_905147225.2). Classification (NCBI taxonomy): domain Eukaryota; kingdom Metazoa; phylum Arthropoda; class Insecta; order Lepidoptera; family Erebidae; genus Euproctis; species Euproctis similis. Next base: position 11,956,872 of record LR990107.1, read on the forward strand.
AGCAACAGATGTGATATCACATTATTTTGAAATTAAAAATAATAACAAAATATGAGAAATCAATAAAGGAGGAAGCGAGAGCTGGGTATGGCAGAGCGTGCATGAAAGTAGGATAAACGCGGTCGAAATGAGGGCATTCTGCAAAATCTGCGAAGTGACCCTCGCTAACCGCGTGAAAAACAAGATTATAAGGAAGGAAGTCGGATTGAAATAAAGTGTCGGTGTATAAGTAAGAAAGGGCGTGCTCCGATGGGTCGGACATGTAGAAAGGATGGATGATGCAAGATTGACTAAGCAGATATACAATGCAAAAGTGGATGGATGTAGGAAACGAGGACAGCCTAGACACACATTCCATGACCAAATAGAACGTGTTAAGGAGGAAGGTGTTGTTAGGAGCCTTAAAAATCGACGTGCGTGTATGAGAAAGAGTTATGAAAGTCAACGAAGCGAGTGAGGTGTGTAAGAATCGTGCCTTATGGCGCTCTGTTCTCTCTGCCTACCCAGCATATGTTACATACATAAATACATACATATAAAGGGGGAATGTGCACCTAACAAGACTATGATGACTACATTCCTTTACCTCAATATAGTCAGACAGTATCCGATATAACTCAGGGCTGACGGCTGCTTTAAACAACAGTTTGCCCGTTTCAAAAGATTCCAACTTCTTCTGATACATGTAGGTTTGCCAGTCTTTTTCCACTTCCAATCTTTGCGCTTCTTTTTGATATATATTAAAACTAAAACGCAAACGATTTTATACATTTATAGTTCAATTCTTCAATACAAAATGGTGGTATTTTGAGCGACAGATTTTGCTAGTCTTTCCCTGTCAACATATTATTAAATAATAACTTTCATAAATATATATGTGCACTAAAGTTTATATGCTTTTTGTACAAATTTAATGTGATGACATTCATAAGTCGTTTTAGGATCAATCACATTTCACCAGTCAAGCTTTCATTACTGTTTTTGTGAAATAGAAGGGTAATACCGAAAAAATACGTAATGTTTCCATGTGTTCCAGGAGTTTTCTACTTTGAGAGTTTATTATAAAAATTTAAGTCTAATTTATCGACGTAAAATTAATAAGTTTTATTATTATAAAAAAAGTTGAACCGTTGATTTTTTGGTTGGATCGAACGTAATACTAATCTCGGGGACTAAGAATCATATTAGAAAATAATGATTTTGTGTTAGCCAGCGCCGTCTAGGTCATAGGCGAAGCAATAATATTAAGTTAATTAAACTTAAAGTTTCTGAAGCGATACTAAGTTCGCCGGATCAGCTATTATTATATTTTAATAGAATGAGAAATCGAAAGCTATTTAAGGGTGTAATTAGTCACTCTAATTTGTTTGTTTGCTCTTTGAAAGCAAAACCCTCTCCCTTTATATTTTAATTAAATAATTGTAATGTTAAGTAATCGCTGGCTATATAACCATAGAACATCAAATAATATATGTATTTAGCAAATATTTCTTAACGATAACTATTAAGCGTGTGTTGTTACAATTTAATGCAAAAAACTAACTCAATCAAATGGCTTTGGCCAAATAAAATCATAGCTGCGACTTTTAAATATTTATAAAAAACATCGCACAGCAAACAAAATCTTATTGAATTTCTTCAGATAGATAAATCATCTAGCTGGCGAAGTTACAGTATAAAACTAAAGATAAAGTAAAGCAAAATGTAATTAAGATAATAATATAGTAATATATAGTTGATAATAATTATATTATATACTGTCTAAACTGAGCTCGCAAATAACCGATTTACATTCCATTGATTTCTGTTTTTTAATATTATTTCATACTCAATAATACATCAGAATATTACATATATATTTAGAATAATGTCATGCTTAAAAATATAAGGGAATGTGTCATGCCAAACCTGAGTTCACGATTTATACAAGTTTCGCAGGGGCTGTCAACTATGGGCACATCTTCTTTGCGCCTTATGGGCGGTGGTGCTGGGAACAAAATCAATAAGCGTCAAGCAAAAAACATTAGCAGTTACAGTTTAAACAGTCGAATTATATGCACACAAATTTGAAAAGAACAAGTTCAGTAACGTAAACTTTTCCCCAATAACCCCAATCTATATATAAATAAAGAAAGAATATCCCAATGTCTCTTTGTAGGACTTTTGACTATTATTTTGACTATATTATACAAATTATTTTGGACTATAGAATATGTACCCACATCACATCATGCTTAAACAACTGCGAGTTAAGTATATACCAATTGCATAAATTTATGAGGCCAAATAAATAATTTAGAATAGTTATGTTAAATTATAAAGTACCAAGGCTGGTGTGATAATATGGTGCAGAGGTATACTGACTGTCACAAGTCTATTACAAAATCAGTCTAATATGCAGTAACAGCTAGTAGATAGGTGCCACTTTCCTTGGCATTTCATGTTTGCACCAGCGGATCGCAAAGACAGGTTTTATTTATTTATTTATTCTTCATGTACAAAGATTGGTGGACTTAATGCCTTAAGGCATTTTCTGCCAGTCGACCTTTGGGTTAAACTGAGAAATGAAACGGTACAAAAAAGGTATAAATAAACGAGTAATGAAAAAATAGTACTTTCCTTTAGGAATATAAAAATTTTAACATCAGAAAAATATTTGCAGAATAAATACATATAAGCACTATACACATATATTGCCACATATACATAAATACACACATATATACATAAATACACACATATATACATACATATATACATACATATACTTACATACATATACGTACATACATACCCAATACATATACAATAGATAAATAAACAAAATGAGTGACTATTAATTCATGACATACATAAAATTACTTAAATGATGATCCATGACTATAAGTTGGCCTGAATATTAATTAGGATGAAGCAATCTTAAAAAGTGTTGTTTAACTTTACGCTTAAAGGAAAACTTACTCCATGACTTTTTGACACTAAGGGGAAGTGAGTTCCAAAGTCTTATAACGGAAACGGTGAAGGAGCCTGACATGAAACTGGTACGGTGAGAAGGGAAGTCTAAGAGAAGATTTTCAGATGCACGCAAATTTCTGTCGTGAGTGCTGCCTAAAACTTGAAACAATGACTTTAAGGTATTCGGGAGCGTGTTGGTCGTTGAGTGCGGAAAAAAGCTGGCAAAGTAATCTGAGAGACCTTCTTTGGCGGATAGGTAGCCATTTGAGTTTAGACCGGTAGTACGAGATGTGATCATATTTTCTCAGCCCGAAAATGAAGCGTATACAATTGTTCAGAAGCTGATCCAGCTTGTTAAGAGATTCCTGGGATAAGTCCGGGTAACAGACGTCTCCATAGTCAATAACGGGAAAAACGAGAGATTGGACTAATAGTAGCTTAGTAGCGGAAGGCAGAAAGTGTTTAAACCTGTAGAGAGAACGCAGTATCGATGTGACACTCTTGCTAACGTGACAAATTTGTTCCCTCCAGTTTAGTTTGTCATCAATGTACAAGCCCAAATCTTTTAAGTGCCCTGATATAGGGATAACTGTGTTGCTGTATAATATGGGAGGAAGTTGATCAATGGTTACATTTGATAAATTATATAAACTAACATTGACTGCCACCCCAAACCTGTGCGACCAGTCGGCCACTGCATCAAGGTTGGCATTCATGCTCAAGATACAGTTGCTCAAGGTACCCACATCAGCATGAGCATACAGTTGTAGGTCGTCAGCGTACAAATGGTAAGAACATGTGAGAACACTTGTGATTGAGTTTATAAATAATGAAAATAACAGTGGAGAAAGTATACCGCCTTGTGGAACACCAGTGGCCAAGGAGCACCAGTCAGAAGACTGCTGCATTACTCGGACAACCTGCTGGCGACCACGAAGATATGATGTGAACCAGTCCCGTGCCAACGGCGCCAGTCCAGACTGTGACAGCATGGCAAGAAGTAACTCGTGGTCAACAGTATTAAATGCGTTGGAGAAATCTATTAGGACTAACACTGTTAACCTCGAGCCCTCCATGGCCACCCTCACATCCTCAGTCACTTTAAGCAAAGCCGTTGAAGTGCTGTGGCCGGGTCGAATAACGTGATAACAGGTTGTTGCTGTATATGTGCGAAGACACTTGGCGGTGGACCATGGCTTCAAGGATCTTAGAAAGGAAAGGGAGAATGGAGATTGGTCTGAAATGATGGACTAGAGTGGGATTATCAATCTTGGGGAGTGGGATGATAAATGCTTTGCGCCACAGGAGAGGAAACGACCCTGACTGCAAGGACGTATTTATAATGTGGGTGAGTACAGGAATATCAGTGGGCAGGACTGCTGTTATCATCATACGGCTGACACCGTCAAAACCAACAGCTTTTGACTTAATTGCCAAAACAGCTTTATGGACATCTTCGTTGACGACAGGAGAAAAAGAAAACGAGTCAGGAGGAAATAAAGGCCTGGAAGTAATATCTGAAATAGTTTATCTTTTAATGGTGCGCGGCAAAGTGTTTACTTGAGAAAAATGAAGGTTAAGATCGTTCAATGACAGATCTCGAGGGAAAGCGTTGGGTGGTGGCTCAGTAATGCCGAGACTTTTAAGGAACTTCCATATATCGGCCGAAGAAGTATTCTGAACATTTTCAAAAATGTATCGGCGTTTAGCTGTTCTTACCATTTGATTACAACGGTTTCTCGCCTGCTTATACAAAGACCAGGTCTCATCACTGCGATTTCTCTTATATTTTTTGAACGCTGCGTTTCGACGCGCCATTGCCTTACGCACGTCATGTGAAATCCAGGGTGCCGGAGGGCGCCTAATCTTTATGGCTCTGACGGGTGCATGGAGGTCGAAAAGCTGCAAAATTGATTTATTGAAGTGAGTTACTTTATCATCTACATTTGCAGCTTGATACACTTCGGTCCAGTCTAGAGCTTGTGCGTCGGTGCTTAGTTTTTCGTGGTCCATTCTCGCAAAGCAGCGGGTGAAGATAGTTGCAGGGCGAGGCTTCGGTGGTTTAATTTTGTACGACAGATAGATTAGGTCGTGCCTTGATATACCAGCCACTGCAAATTGACCATGGTTTTTGATCAAGGCCTTGTCAGTAACAAGCATGAGGCCGAGCCATGTGTCGTCAGTGTCAGTATTCATATGTGTTGGATTAAGAGGTACCAAAAAGAGACTTAACGACTCCAGTATCAATCTCAGCCGTAGAGACCTTGACGTGTTCTTTACCATGTCAGCGTTGAAGTCGCCCATGACAATCAAGTGTTTAAAGTCTGTGGAGACGGATTCCAGGAGTGTTTCCAATTGAGAGAAGTAGTCTATAGTTGGTGGACAATAGATAACACCCAAAGCGACTTTAGTCCCACTGATAACAACCTCCAACAGAAGGAATTCCGGATTACTGTTGTAATATGAGGCTGATGTTGACAAAATTTTGTAGGGTATGTCACTGCGAAGGTAAATAGCAACACCGCCACCTCTTTTTCCAGTGCGATCGTTGCGTATAAGGACATAGCCGGGAAGGCCGAAGAAAGTGGAAGGAAGTTCGGGTTTCAGCCAACTTTCCGAAACAAGAATAGCATGCAGTGGTGTGCCGCTCAAAATGTCCAGTAACTCCGAGTGATGTTGAGCAATACTTTGTGCATTCACATGGCAAGCATGGAAGCATTTTGGGGATAACTGTAATTCCTTATTCAAACGCAGATTGCCAAAACACGAGTCGTCTAGAGAAGCAGATGAGCTGTTCCTAGCTGAGTAAAAGGATTCATCTAAGTCCGACATAGTAGCTTTACAGATAAATAAAAAAATATCCTACAATAATAGTCAGAATAAATATATTAATAATAATAATATGATATAATAAAAATAAAAATATAATTATATAAATTTAAATATAATATAGATAATTGTTATATATAAATAGTTATATTTATATTAATAAATATAACTATTTATATATAACAATAAAAATAAATGCAATAGACTAGATGTACTTAACAAAAAAAAATGAAGTGTAAAAATAAAAATATTATGCTGAAGGCTGATATAACCTGCCGGTCAACCGCTTACACATTAAATAAACTTGAAATTAAACAAACAAAAATTATAAATACAATAGAAAAAGGTTTTCAGGTGCAGCCCAAATTCTACATTAGTATAAATGCAATACAATGCAATAACATTGTTTGACTGAATGAATAGGTTAAACTGTACGTCACAAATGTCGCGGTTTCCATGTTAATAAAAAATAAACAAATGTGTCAGTAAGTAATCTGTGTACTGGGGACATTAATATTGGTCTGTGCTCAGTGTTGACAATGCTACAATGTTTTGAGATTCGCGCTAAGTTGTTTAACTAATTATTAATATTACAAATAAAAGTAATAAAAGCAACTAGGCAAAGACAAAATGGGCTACACACAAGAAATCTCAAGACAGCTATTTATTCTTTTGTGTGGTGCGTTTGGGCCTGGCCGAAGCCTGCAGTGGCGATGGTTTACGAGGATTCGGCCTGGAACTATCCTCACACACCAAAGGTGGTGCTGCTACAGCTTTATTGTACTTAGCTCCCAGCGCAGCGACCTCCTCGCAGCTGAAGACGCGCAGGCGCTTGCTGTCAGGAAGCTTCAGATGGATGGTGCCGTCCATTGTCCAAACATTGAACACACCGAATAGCTTGCGGGCTGCAATGAAGGCGGTCTGTCTCTGCCGTGTGAGGAATTCCGAGAGCACCAGAGTAGTGCCCTTGAGCTTTGTTTTAGACCTCCACAATACCGCTTTAATATTTGGGTCAGCAAACCGCATCAAGATAGGTCTGGGATGGTCTGAGGCTGTACCCAGCCTGTGACAAGTTGTCATTGAAGATGCTTCTAGGTTTGTCACACCAAGTTTGCTGCGGAGCACTGAGGATACCCTGTCAGCTATCTTTTCATCTGGTTCCTCTGATAAACCGGAGAGCAGAAGGAATTTTTTCCTATGCCGCATTTCCATGACATCTATTGATTTGCTCACAGCTGTCACTTGCTGCTGGAGGACACTGAGCACTTTCCAAACATGATCCTTGAAGGCAGCATAATCCTTATGTAAGGTACTGAGATCTGCCCCGGTTGATGCAGCTTGCAAATGTGCCTCAAACTCTGACATACGCTTATTAAGCAATCCCATTGCAGTTTTGTGGAGTTCTGCGACATCAGTGAAAGTTGCCATGGTGCTAATGAAATGGGAATGAAGTGAAGCTTAGACAGTGAGTGTTGAGTGAAACTGGTTGCCGGCTGGTTCTTGATATTCTTCTGCTTAGGGCATAAGCTTTAAGGTGTCAACACAATATAGTGTTTTAAGTATTAAACTAGACTATTCTGACACACTTTTGTAACTTAATTTAGAAGATAACTATTAAAACCAAATATTTGCACAAAAAACGTATGCTGTTACTTTTTATGCACCTACCCGAAAAAAAAGTTTTACCCCCTCAACCCTTTCAGTTTCACTGGCCACATCCAATCTAACTTTAACAGGGATATGGTAACTGGTACCACCAGCCTCATTTTAATTGGAGACAGTTTACTAATTTATTTGTTAGAATTTAGTAAAACCCAACAGTTAAAATTTACAACAACTCCAAGACCACACAGAATATAAGATTAAGCAATCTTTAATTTATATATAATTATAAAAATATAAACATGTGTATGTATAATTCTGCATTTTTATTTATGAAAATAGCCACTATTTGTAAAAATAGTCACATTTAATCTAAACTAAAACCTAAACAAAGAGTCTCTAGTCTCATGTTCTATTTTCACTTTAAACACTTTGTGGGTTCAATTTAAAATAATAATCTTAGGTTTTTGCAGTTCAATAACAATTAATAAAAAAGGCTTTTTGTGTGAAATGGCCTTGCAAGAAAATTAGAATCTCCAATATCTAAAAGAAAGCTGATTGCTGACATACACAAGCTAAAATTTTTAAGTAGATATTTTATATGATATAATATAATCCTATTATGTGGGTTTTACTATCTATTATAAGATATAATTTGTTGAAAGTAGAGTCAAAATTTGTTAAAAAACTGGTGTGATATTATTCATAAGCAAGCATTTTTATTGTACATTAAAAACATGATTTTAAGTAATAATTACCTGTATCAAGTGGACAACCCATAGGTCGTTTGAGTGCCAACTTTTGCGATGTCTCAATAGGTAATGGGGGCGGCGGTTTACTAGCATCAAATCTGTATAAACAAGTGATAGCAAAAATAATTGTTACTTATAAGGAAACATAAGAAAGTATTTAACAATGGCAATAACTTAAGCTGAAATCCATAATATGACTATAACAAAGTTTCTGCTATAGGCAACAGTAACATTGAAATTGATAATTACAGATAAATGCATACCGCTGGTGTATCAACTTCTATATTAAAAAAAAATTCTATGCAGAATCTTTATTTTAAAGTTTTACTCTCTACACCAAAACTCATTGGTGGTATTTTATTTTAGTTAGTAAATAAATATATTTTATTTAAAGAATTAAAAATACTTACCCTGATAGTTGTAGAGTTTGTTGATTGGCTTGGTTTAATGTCAGAGCACTGACAGATGGAGCTGTAAAAGTTAATATCACAAATAATATCAAAATTTTATGTTTATAACACTGTGACTGTCTTTTTATAAATGATAGTAATAATTGTATGATGCCGTAAAGCATCTGAATCATAGGGCAGGAAATAAGTGAATAACTAAGCATATTAAAAAAACTGTAAGTTATTTAAACTTAAGATCAGGTTAGAGATTAATCATAATCCTTACCATTTCTATAGACCAATCCCTACAATTATTGAGATAAGATTGACATATGAGTACTGTCTATTAACCGTCTAATAAATGATCAACATATGAAACTACCCACAACCAAATGTTTTCAATGCTCTCCCAGGACTTTTCTTTATGAATAATGTACAAACATGGTAGAAGTACAGAAAGTACTTCTGAGAAACTACTGCATGTTGATACATGAGTATTAACATGCAGTAAAAACAAAATTAACAGAATAAGGAACTTAGAAATTTGGAAGATACAATAAAATTCATATGTAGGTGTATGTTATTTGATATATGTACACTAGTTGACCTAATGAACTTTGTTGCACAACAAAAGTAATAAATAACTTAACTTTGGATTATGACTCACACATTTCACTTTTTCTATTACACTATACATGAATTATAGATAAAAATCACCCCAATCATACCCCCCAACTATTAAAAAAACCGCATTCAAATCCATTGCGTAGTTTCAAAGATGTTAGCATATATGGGACAGACAGCGGAAAGCAACTTTATTTTATACTATGTAATGATGATACACACCTGCATAAGCAGCAGGAGTTGACTGCACTGCTGTTGAAGATATTGTGGGTGGCAGAGGTGGTGGTGGTGGTGGTGGAGCTAACAGCGTTGGTAATAGTGCAGATGATGGCAGTGGTGGTACACTCACCACTGGTAAACTAGGGGGCGGTGGAGGCGGGGATTTAAGATATGGTACATTATTATTTGCTGACATTGCAGCATATCGCTCCTGCAATATCCTAGGAGCGTATTCCTGTCTTAAAGGCCGGCAACTATGATCTGTCGCGCCTAGTGTTGCGAAGGTCTGTGGGCGGCGGTATTCGCTTTCTATCCCCGCACGCTCGTTTGGTACTTTTCCTCATAAAAACACCTTTCAAAATTTGCAATGACCACTTAATATAACGGATATTAGTAAATTTATACACTTTACTGCTACCTACATACTTTTATACTAGTAATGTAACGTTCATGAGAATGCGAATATTTCTTTTAAACATTCCGATTCTCACACCTACCCGCATGCATATTGCACACAAACATTTCATCAAAATCGGTCGCATCGGCCAAAAATAATGTTTTGAATATCTTTGATAGGTACCTACTTAAAACGTAAAAAAGTTTTATGTAACGCCCCCGTGATCGTCTTGCGGCTGGAGGTTTTTATAAAAATAATTATGAACAATCCTATCAGTTGGATCAAACAAAATATAAATAATATTAGTCGTATTAATCTACGTACAATTTTATTTTTTTGTTGTTGAAAACATTAACAATCTTTCTTGCGAATGCGAATATTCGTACACACACTTTTTTTTTGCATACACACATGTTTTTCTATGTATCCAAATATGTATAGATTTACTAATATTCTGAGTGTAAGTAAGAAAGGGAATGCTCTGATGCTTCGGGCATGTAGAAAGAATGGATGATGCAGGACTGACTAAGCAGATATACAATGCAAATGCTGATGGATGTAGGAGTCGAGGACGGAGCCATGACACACATTCCATGACCAAATAGAACGTGGCCTGGAGGAAGGTGATGTTAGAAGCCACAAAAATCGACGGGCGTGCATTAAAAGAGTTATGAAAATCAACGAACCGAGTGAGGTGTGTAAGAATCGTGTCTTAAGTCCCTCCGTTTTCTCTGCCCACCCCGCAAGGGATTTGGCGTGAAGTTATGTATATATGTACTTATTTTCTTTGTCTAATTGAGTATATAATGTATATGTGTGCAGTGCGTGTGGTGGAGCGGGGAGGCCCGCAATGCGGCGGGCGTGACGCACGTCCGCGCGCTGGCGGGCGCGAGGCGCGTGTGCGTCGCGACGCTCGCCGGCCACCTGATCCTGGTGCGGCTGGACGCGTTCAACGCAACCTCCGGCACCCAAGTGGACTGGCAGTTCAGCACCGCGCACAGGAGGAGTACGCACTCATATCATTGTAACAGCAGTATAGCCACGCAGTTCGCTGTAGAAATGGGCCAGCTCGATCGCTGAAATCCCATGACCTTTCAGAATATCGACGAAAAGTGGCTTTTGCCGCGTTTCGATCGGCGATTGAGGTAACCGAACGCCCAAGTCCATTGCCCCTCCGCCTCCCATCCCACTCCCGCCCCTGTCCATATCCTATTGTAAGGGCCTTCAGCGCAACTATAACATTATAAGTTTTCAGGTGTCCATGAGCGGCCTTCATTGCTCACCATCAGGTGACAGGCCTGCTCCTCCTTGCCCCCTTTATCATAAAAAATAATATAATATTATATGTTTACACATATTTTTCAAAAATCCACTCACACAGTTGGCGATAAAAGTACATGTTGAAGCGCCTGCTCCCAACGTAACGGCAAAATATTGCTATAAGTGTAGTTCTAAGGCGATAGCATAAGTTCATAAGGCATGTCATTCGTGTCTCCTTGGTGGCACCACTTGCTCACTAGACACTGTACCGACGAGTTCGGAATAAATAGATTTTTGCGTAAATATTCTCATAATTCATCCAGCTATCCCTTAAGCCCTTCCTGGACCTAACATGGTCCTGACCGAGCCGGATAAAGAAGATCAGCGTTTATAGTAAAGGATATATGGAAATAATTAAGATTGAAAAAATCACAAATATCCACGTGGAACATTGGCAGATGATTTGCATTTGGATGAAGAATAGCGGTGTATAGATTCCACAAGTATGTTTTGTCTGCAGATGTGGAAAAAATGTATAGACAAATTGTTGTTCACCCGTCGGATAGGTATTTACAACAAATTGTTTGGCGTGACAATGTGCATGATCCTATTAATGTTTATCAATTGAATACCATCACATACGGTACGGCGAGTGCACCGTTTCTTGCAACACGGTGTCTTAAACAAATAGGACTCGACCATAGGAACCCTAAAATATCTGAAATTATCAGACATGACTTCTTCGTTGATGACCTTTTGACGGGTGGGAGTGACCTGAATGAAGTAAGGTTCATTCGCACTGAAGTCACCAAAGCACTAGCTGCGGCACGCATGCCATTGAGAAAATGGAAGTCCAACGAGCCTCAGTTAGTATCAGATGCTAGTCCTATCTCGTTCGACCTAAACATTGGATCGAATGAACCAGACAAGTTGCTCGGACTGGGTTGGTACGTCATGTCTGATGAGTTAGGCTTTCCCTTAAGTTTAGACAAGTCTTCAATTGGACACACCAAGCGCGATATACTATCTGTGATTGCACGCATTTTTGATCCCTTAGGTCTATTAAGCCCTATTATCGTCCCAATGAAAATATTAATGCAGCGACTGTGGCTTGACAAGTTGGCTTGGGATCAACCGTTACCCAGTCAAATTAGTCAGCAGTGGGATAATATAATAAAATCATTGCCACTGTTAAATGAATTTCGCGTACCGCGTGTTATAATTAGTGATTTACATAAAGAGTTGGAACTTCACATATTTACAGATACGTCTGAGTCTGCATACGGTGCTTGTGTGTATGTTCGCACTATTGATAGTAGCGGTCGGAAGTTAGTCCGTTTACTAATCTCCAAAAGTCGAGTAGCTTCCATAAAACCTACAACAATTCCACGATTGGAGTTGTGTGGTGCTGTTGTTGGTGCTCGTCTGTACGAGAAGGTGGTGAATTCACTTCGAGTGGCAGTCAGTCGAGTCTACCGCTGGACCGATTCAACCATCGTCTTGGGATGGTTGCAGATGACACCTACCAAACTTCAGCCTTTTGTACGTAATCGCGTTGCTGAAGTGTTGGATAAGGCGGGAAATTGTACCTGGAGACACGTCCCAACCAACATGAACCCAGCAGACCTAATATCCCGAGGTGTTGATATTAGTAATCAGCAGGGGTTGGATTTGTGGTGGTCCGGTCCATATTTTTTAGCATTAGATTCGACTGAGTGGCCTCCTCTTGTTACCTACCACGATACGCTGCCGGAGACTCGGCCAAATATAGTTTTAAGTGCTTATATAAGCAATACTAAAGTTGAGGGTATTATTAATTTTTCTCGATTTTCTAATTACTCTCGCCTAATACGTTCAGTAGCTTACGTTCTTAGATTTATAAATTCATGTAGGAAACGTTATCCAAAACAAAGTTATTTATCAGTGGATGAGTTACTAGCTGCATTGAATGTTGTTATTATTATAAGTCAGTCTGAATCATTCCCTGAGTATAAATTGCTCTTAAATAAAGGGAGTTTACCTCCAAAGAGCCCTCTATTAAAGTTCAATGCTTATTTAGACAAAAATATAATGCGCGTAGGAGGAAGGCTCGATAACTCTAATTTTAATTTCAACAAAAAACACCCTATCTTATTACAGTCCACTCATATATTTACAAAATTATTATTTCACTATGAGCACATAAGGTTAAATCACGCTGGCCCTAATTTGTTACTAGCTTACATTAGGGAATCTTACTGGCCGATAGGAGGTCGCAACTTGGCGAGGAAATGTTATCATAAGTGTGTCCTGTGTCATCGCTTAAGCGGAAGGGTTGTAACGCCCATCATGGGAAACTTACCTCAGGAACGTCTTCGTCCAGGTTATCCCTTTGAAAGCACGGGCGTTGATTATGCTGGGCCTATTATGTGTGCCAGCCGTCAAGGTCGTGGATGTGGATGCTAGTAAAGGTGTATATAGCCATTTTCATATGTTTTACCACTAAAGCAGTTCATTTGGAACTTGTTGGCGATTTAACTAGCAATAGTTACTTACTAGCGTTGTATCGATTTATCGCTCGAAGAGGTAAGCCAGTTAATATTTTTTCTGACAACGGTACCTCATTTGTCGGTGCTCACAACGATTTATCTAAATTTTTAAAACAAAACAGTTTGTCCTTGGGTGAAAGTGTATACAATGATGGAATACAGTTTCATTTTATACCCGCCTATACCCGTCATTTTGGTGGGCTCTGGGAGGCGGGCGTTAAGTCAACCAAGTACCATCTTCAACGAGTGTTGGGTAATAGTCACTTGACGTTTGAGGAGCTATACACCGCCCTCACTAAGATTGAGGCGATTTTGAATTCCCGTCCATTGACGCCCCTGTCTTCGGATCCATCAGATTACATGCCACTTACGCCAGGCCATTTTCTTATTGGACGACCGCTGACTTCTCTACCGCAGCCTGAATACCTGGATCATCATCTTCACCATCTGACTCGATTTCAAAGGATTGAGCAACTCCGTCAACACTTTTGGAGCAGATGGAGTAAAGAATATGTAGCGGAATTGCAGCAGAGAACAAAATGGCACTCATGCAAGGGCAACTTAAAGTTGGACTCCCTAGTAGTATTCAAGGAGGACAATTGCCCTCCACTTAAGTGGAAACTGGGAAGAGTGGTGGCTATACATCCAGGGATGGATGGTGTCGTTCGCTTGGCTGATATCCGGACATCGACAGGTGTTCTTCGGCGCGCCTTCAATCGAATCTGTCCGTTACCTGAAGAAGCGTCTGTTGAAACTGATGTTTCAACGCCCGGGGGCATGTTGAAGCGCCTGCTCCCAACGTAACGGCAAAATATTGCTATAAGTGTAGTTCTAAGGCGATAGCATAAGTTCATAAGGCATGTCATTCGTGTCTCCTTGGTGGCACCACTTGCTCACTAGACACTGTACCGACGAGTTCGGAATAAATAGATTTTTGCGTAAATATTCTCATAATTCATCCAGCTATCCCATAAGCCCTTCCTGGAACTAACAGTACATTAAGTAAGTGACGAGTGGTCTTTGAATATTAACTTTATTTTTGGTGAGGTGAGCCCGCGACTCCTGCCTGGAGATTAGTGTTGCTTTTAAAGTAAAAGTATTCCTATGATGATACAGCAGTTATTTATAAGTTACTCCAATATTATCAAAGTGTTGAATTAATCAATCTACAGTCAATGTGGGTAACTTAAGCTTTCAATGTAACATTGGCCTACTTACTCACTTTTGATTTCTTTACTTTTTCTAGATTATTCATATGAATATGGTAATTCATATAATACATCTATGGTAAGACGTTCAAAAAGTACAAAGTTAAGAAATCAAAAGTGAGTTAGTGGGCCAATGTTACATTGAAAGCTTAAGTTAATCAGATTGACTGTACTTCAGTTACGAAATGTTGATAAAATCCTTTGATAAATGATGCCGAAAACGGTCATAGTCGTCAAATACACGGAGATTGACGAGCGTGTCGAGCCGGCAAAAAACCAAAGCCGAATTGTTGGACAATACCGATAGTTCGAAAGGATGACATGTTTCGCCGCATCCTCTATTTATTAAAACTGCATCAAAATCCGTTGCGTAGTTTCAAAGATCTAAGCATATAAGGGGACAGACAGCGGAAAGTGACTTTGTTTTGTACTATGTAATAATGAATCCCTATTCGGCACAGTCGCAGCATCATAATTTATTATTGTCAGTAGTTTCTAATATATTTAAATGATTTTCCAGCTCACAAACGCACAGTATCAGGTGGTTCACTTCGATCTGCAATACCTCGAGACGACGAGTGCTCATCACGAAACAGAATGAGCTTCTCATACGACACTCATCTTACTGATGGCGAAGGTAAATATGTCATGATCACTAATTTTATGTATTTTGCTTTGCCGTTTATTCATATGTTCGAAGTGATTAACTGTAGCAAATGATTAAAGGAATACAACTTACCTGCACGCTCTTGCGGGGTAACCAGCAGAACTAAGCGCCCCAACACATACATCACACCCGATCCTGACCCTTATTACTCTTTATATACACGTCTAATATCAAAAGTATAGTCTCCGTGGTCGAGTGGTCGAGCACACGATTTCTGAATCCAGAGATCGCGGGCTCAAATCCTGGCACACACCAATGACTTTTCGAAATTAATTTGTATGTGATAAATATCGAAGACTAAGAACTTTGTGCCAGGTATGGCAATAGGTTCGCCACTTGTTCCATTTGGGACGTAAACACGGGGAGACAAGCCTTAACAGCCACTGCCTACCTCGGGCCTTCGGGTACCTCACTAACCAAACGAAACGCGGCATGAATCGCTTTACCTCGATCTTCTGGGAGGTGATCTTCGTGGTATTTCACCGGTCGAGCCGGCCCATTCATGCAGCGAAATGATTGACTCTACCACTATTAGAAAGTGAAAGAAGAAACTGTAAGATTATTACGTTGTTACAGATGTCATTACATGTGTAAGGATAACTCAGTATAGAGCCCATCAGCAACCTATCACAGAGCTGCAGTCGGACGGCGGGCGCATAGTCAGCGGTGGACAGGACCATGTGCTCAAGGTCATTATTATTTACCGTGTGTAACGAAACCTAGTTGGTCAAATATATAATAGTAGATATGGTTGGATTATTTCATATATTTATATTATGTACGCATATGTAATTTGTATATTTACGTTTTATTATCGTAGTATATATGTATTTATAAATATATCTGTGTATGTGATTATGTATGTGTTTATTTATAAGAGTGTATGTATGTACTCAATGTGATTATTTATTTATACCTTTTTCTGTACCCTTCGCAGTTTCTCTGTTTAACCCAAAGGTCGACTGGTAGAGAATGCCTTATGGCATTAAGTCCACCTAATGTACCAATTTTGTACATGAAGAACAAATAAATAAATAAATATTGATTTCATGGTGAAAACCATATGAGTTTTTAATACCCAGTTATTGACTGTGTCTTTTGTACCATGCTGTTTACAATCCAGCATATATTACGCATCTTCTTTAAAGTTTACTATTCCCCATACATTATTCACTATTCCGAGATTTCAAGTCTTCTCAAGATTTCACCTAAATCTGTTTAGCAATTCTTGAGTTATTAATTTTGTAAACGAACTAGATATATATTAAGTAACTGTATAATATAGACTCTTGTCATGTAAACTGTATTACACAATGGGTTTGTTTTGATGGTGTCAATTTTTAGGTATAATTTTGTCAACCTTAGTTATTATGTAATAAAATGTGATTTATTTTGGTTAGGTGTTTTCGAATTTGGACCTTAATCCATTGTTCACGCTGCACGGACACTGTGGCCCTATAACTAGTTGCTTCATAGACCATGCGACTCCCACAATAGCGGGCAGCGGCACACAGGACGGACTGCTCTGTGTTTGGGACTTACATACAGGCAAGGAACATATAATATTTTATATTTATACTTACTTTGTTTTTGTCATACAATACTTGGAATGTAACATTACAGGAGCGTGTTTGTACAGCATGCAAGCGCACGACGGTGCGGTGACGTCACTGGCGTATACGGCTTCATACGTTGTGTCAGCGGGCGCGGATGAGCGTCTTTGTATTTGGGACAGGTTTCAAGGACACATGCTTAACTCTATACATGTTGTAAGTACATACATACATGCATAGCTTCACGCCAAATCCCTTGCGGGGTAGGCAGAGTGAACTGAGCGCCATAAGGCACGATTCTTACACGCCTCACTCGCTTTTTTGACTCTCGTAACTGTTTTAGTACACGCGCGTCATTTTTGAGACTCCTAACGTCACCTTCCTCCAGGACACGATCTATTTGGTCATGGAATGTGTGTGTAGGCCGTCCTCGACTCCTACATCCATCCGCTTTTACATTGTATATCTGATAAGTCAATCTTGCCTCATCCATTCTTTCTACATGTCCGAAATCTTCAACTCCGCAAAGTTTGCGCAGTGTCCTCAGTTTTAGGTATCTCCTCAAAAAGAAATTATTAAATCATACTTACTTGAGTGTCGATCCAAGTTAATATAAATTATTTATTTGCCTATTTTGTATAAGTCTATAATTCCCAAATGCAAACCTCGCAAATCTTTTCGATTTTAAAATGTATCACTTGTAGGGATTAAACTACGTGAGCCGCATGCTGCCTTTGACGCATACGATGCTAGTGATGGGTGACCGCAGCGGCCTCACCGCTTACGATCTGAGTAGCGGTGACGTTATACGAAGAGTACTCCTAGGTTTGTACACATCAATTATTATTAGACAATACGCAATATTATTATGTAATCATATTGTAGATTTAACTGCCAATACAACTGCTAGTATTCCAGGTTAGCTTGTATTGCTAAAAACATCTATAGTAAGGCCAACGAGACGAGATAAAAACTGTAAACAAACGGACCCTTACCTAGTTATCTTGCGACAGTTAGCAATCGACAAGAATATCCGAGCGCTTGATATCTATGTCCTTGTTACTCCTACGCAGTGAAGACGTCACTTAGTCGAAAACAACTATCGTTGCGCACTTCGTGGTACATGATAGAAGTTGATACCGTGGTCATCAACAGTTGGTTCAACAATTTTGTTAACAAGTTCAGTTCATTCCTATATGAAAAGCGTTCGAAGGGACTTGTATTTTCGTTGCCCGTATTTGGTTGTTTTCGTTGCCCGTATTTGGTTTTTTTTTCTTGTTATTAATCCGTTACCGTTTTAGTTCTCTTGTTAATTTTAGCTGTTATTGTTATTATTGTTAGTAATTAGTAGTTGATTTTAATCATGGAAAAATGATAAATGTTTTGAACCCCTGAAACTTTACATTTTTTATCTCGTCTCGTTGGTCTTACTGTAGATTGCACAAGTTCAAGCTTAAAGTTCTCCATTTTTATGATGCCCATTATTTTGATCATTTACATTACAGTAACATTAAAGCACTTAAAACATGAATGTATCTAATATAACGTCTTATTTCAGGTCAGAGTGATGGCTGTATATTTGTCAGACAAATACTGCCACTCAAAGACGCTATAGTGTGCGATTACGCGAATCAACTGCGCATCGTTCGTTTTCCATTAATATCACAATTGTGCGACATGAAGAATGATTAACACATTTAATTTTATAAATACAAAATGGTAGGGCAAAGAGATAACTAAGAGTTGAAAGTGTGTAAGTTATGTGATATGTTGGTGCAATATCATGAACAGATATGATATACAATCTAGATTTATTAATATTGTATTTGTGTATAAAAGAAAATAATGTGGTGTAAAGCTGATGACTAGACCCGACACTGTTACCTGTTGTTTTATCTAAAACTTATTAATGCTTTTGTACACTTTCATACAAGTATTCACAATGACGACATACATATGGATGGTGTGAAAATAATTACGACTAAGTCTCGCCGAATAAAATATTTGCTTCCGTGAAATAGTTGTCGAGGCCAATACCAATATATTTAATAATGACTATCGGAAACGCTGCGGTCATCGATGATAAGAAAATATGCTTAATATTAGACTAGACAAGTCCTATAAGTAACTGTAGTAACTTAACAGGGTTCATATTCGATATATATTTCATCGTATTCTGAAACAGAAACAGAAGCTTACTTATTATGCAATCACTAAGTTATCGACAACAATTTATTTTATCACGTGGATAAATATTTTTCCTTGTGCATTTCATTAATTGGGCTCAAATTGATTGTCTACTATGACTATATATTAAATAAACATTCTAACGTTATGTCTGACAGGCATGAACTGCCCCCACTTTTTCGCCAATTTGTAGCGTTATATGAAATTGTTTTATTAAACCCGTTTATCAAGTAATTGTGCTTTATTCATGTTCAAATTTAGTGTTTTTATACACAGACGAGCAAAAGTCTATCATACGCAAATGTGACTATTGTTCGGCATTAATTGTAGAGAGGTGAAGCTTTAATATATGGAGTAAATGTTCAAAATCCATATCACTTCTGTAAATCCTAAATTAACTGTTGATTAATAATAGAATAATGGATTTTATTATAGATGTTTTATAAATACATCGCCTCTTACTTACCAGTGGTTAATATGGTGATACAGTTTCATTATCCAAATATTTATGATGAACAAATTTAACGTTCTCAGGTGTTAAAATACGATTAAAATCCTAAAAGTTGTTTTAATTAGGACTGTTGATAAAATATCGATATATCGAAATATCGATATTTTTCCTTAAAAATATCGATATTTTTAGCCGATATTTTTTTTCACGATATATCGCTAGTTCGATATTGAAATGTACATATCGACTTTCGATATTTTTATGAAAATATTTTTTTTTGGACACAATAACTTAAATTATATCGTCATCGCAAACTTAAGGTTGTCTGGAAGAGATCGCAACATGTGATAAGACCGCCTTTTGTACTTGATCGACATTTACTATGTACTAATTACTTCAATGTAATGTATAAAAATTGCGTACAATAAAGCGTATTCTAGTCTAATCTTAATATACTGTATTTAAAAACTAATAAACAATCGTCAAGTCATCCCATAAGCAATGACAAACAGCTCCCCTTTACGAGTTCAAGCTAATTCTTGGCAATGAAAAAATTTTGCATCAAATTATAACTGATTAGTGTATATAGGTATCGCGTATTTTTTTTTTGCTTAAAGACACTTTCACAGGGGCCCGCAGGGCTTATGGAAAACTCTTTGAACAACACCCTCTTTCTATTAATAGACGTAACATATGAATTTTCTGTACATGCATTTTTAGGAGTATCTTTTTTTATATGTACCTACATAATTGATTAGTATCTATAATTTTAATTTCCCTAAGTTATCTTATGTCATGTCATAAATACATAGTGAAACAATTGTCCATGAATGTGATATGCCACTGTTAACTATCACAACGATATAATTTACGTTTATATGTTCGCTGGACGCAGCTGCGGCAAAAAAAAAACTATTATATGCATGTATTTTAAGAAATTATATTCAAGTAGTGTTTTTTGCACTTTGTCGTGAAAAGTTATCAAAGATGTGGAAATGCAACAAATTTAGCAACCCGTTTGAAAAGGAAATCCATCATGCATTTGCAAAACTATCCATCAGAGTAAGTATAAATACTAAGAAAATAATCACGAAAAATGCAGAAGGAAACTATCATAATGAGTCAGTCGTATAAAATCCACCAAAATCAAATATTGACCTTACTGACAACGATACCGAAAACTAAATACATGGTATATGAAAGAGAAGTAAACTTAATAAATAGTTTTTTACGATCTTAATTTACTACCTTTCGTCCATAGATGTGACTACATCTGAAATGAAATCAATTCTACATCGGTAATCTTTAGAGTAGTTTTAGCTTATGGACATAGATGGCGATACGTTAAAATAAATGGTTAATTTACTGCCTCTATAACCAACGCCCATAGTATATTGGACTCGCTGGTCTTCACTGACCACAAAGTTAAACTACGTTGGGCGTGGTAAACACTTAGATGAGTAACCGTTTTTATTTGGGTAAAATTGTTCACAAACGATATTTTAAAGCATTGTAGTAAATACGATTAATTTAAAACGGCAGCAAACGGGGCGTTTAACGTTTGCATGTCGTTTAAGAAGTTTCAATTCAAAATATCGATATATCGAAATATCGATATTTTTTTTCAATATATCATACCCCGATATTGATATTTTTAAAAATATCTTACGTATTCCATTTAATAAAATTAAATGGTGCATGTTATTTTAGTGCAATAACCGCAAATCACTGTACCTATTTAAAATTGTTTTTTTTTTAAGTCCTTTTTTTGTATATAGTGATAATTTTATGTGCTTTTTTAAAATTTTGTTTGTGTCTAAATTAATAATTTATTCTTAATGATCGTTATCAAAATAAGACCATGAATGTATATAGATGTTCTCTTACTGTAAACAGGAAAAGAGGTCAGTTACCTTCATAAAATACTTTGTGACTGAACATTTATGCTTTGGTAATCTAAACAAGGTCAATGAGTATATAATACTCTCTTAAAATTACCATTATCTTATTGATATTTTACCTTTTATTTGATCCAAAAGTTTTTTTTTTCATTATTAATTCACTTGTCACTTCTTAAAAGTGTCATGGACAAAAGAAGAATATATGAGATTAACATTTGTTTGAGACACATTGGTATCGTATATAATACTTTTAAAAACGTAATTCTACTGCTAGTATTTGGTAAATGACAAATGATGTGGGTTAAGCTTGTCGCGTTCATACGCTAAAATTATTGCTATCGCTGTAACCTTTTACAGTAATAGCAATAATTTTAGCGTAGTTGAAAAAAAAAATGGTTTAGTTTTAATCTACAAATGTGTACTAAAAAGATCTTAAGAAATTAATCGTTCTTATCAGAACACAGTTATTGCAAAAGTGGCTATTTCGAATTGAGTCCATGGAATATAATTGTAATACATACTGCATGTACTGTGTAAATAAAATGGAAATGTATACAGTTAGAGAACAACCCGCATTTGTATGTGACGAAGCAACCAATGTACCTGTCCCAGTTGTATTTCAAATACCATAGTTTAATATTGCAACGATAGACTTCATACAGTGTCTTACAAAGTTAGTAATTTATATTGTGAAAAGTTGAATATATTTTAATGAAATATATTATAATTTAGTATCCCTTAGCTTTAGTTAGCAATATAAAACGGGCCTGACAACAGTAACAACACAAAAGAAGTACCTAATATTTAATTAAAAAAATATTGTATTGTAAAGATTGCCAGATTAAAAAAAAAAATTGCGTGGAGTCCCGCCGCGCTATAGAAGTGGAACTGAGATCGCTCAGTTTAGGTCGCCCCTCCTCAACGACCTGGTTCGCTCTTTTAGTTCGCCCGATCCCTCAGCTCCTAGTTCAAAATGTAAAGGAACGCAGACAAATCGTTTCTTAGTTCGTTCGCACGCGACAAAATCTTGTTCTTCGTTGATAGTATGTAAGAAAATAATTTAACCAGTTTTTAGAAAAAAAATGGTATTTAATTTTTTCACTTGTACTTGTTTTTAATAATTAAGAGTAACTTACATATACGAGTAAGTAGGTATATGTATATACATTTACTTACACGAAGTAACAAATTACACACTAAGTATAATTTAGTCTTGGTGGTCCAGTGGTCGAGCACACCAATGGACCAATGGAGTGGACCTTTCCAATTTCGAAAGATAAGTGTGATAAATATCGATGACTTAAAAACTTTGTGCCCGGTATGGCAATAGGTTCGCCACCTATTCCACTTAAGACGTAAACATAACGGGACTTAATAGCCACTGCTTACACCTTCGGGTAGAAAAAAGCGTGAAGTTATGTTATGTTACACAAATAAGACAAATCATACGGTTCCTCAGGTTTAATAATTAACATTTAGTAATAGTTATTCATACATACATATCTTCACGCCAAATCCCTTGCGGGGTAAGCAGAGAGAACGGAGCGCCATAAGGCACGCCTCACTCACTTCGTTGACTTTCATAACTCTTTTTATGCATGCGCGTCGATTTTTCTAAATAGATAATTAATACTTTCTATATAATAGTTCTTTATTTCAATAATTATTGATATAGTTTTGCCGCGAAAAAGTTTTGTTGGAAATAGAAATGATGAATTCGGTCACGAACTAAGGAACTAAGGAGCTGGAAATGAGCGACATAGTTCGCTCAGTGTCTATGGGAGCGACCTTTTAAACTAGGTCGTTCGCGAACTCCAAAGCCTAATGTATTCACAATAGCTTTATTTTTATAGGTCACAGACACTTAAAAATAGTCAATATATAATTAACAATATACATTTATAATATACTGCTAATGTAAGTAAGGGTAAGGTCTGGTGGTGCGTTGGTAAAACTACCAACTGTGGAATCGAAATTAGCGGGTTCGATCCCCACCCAAGTATAAATATGTATCTGGGTCTAGGTAGAATCTGGCTGGAGGTGGCGCCTCACAAAAATTAGGCCCTGTGGTTCCACCGCCTCACTCGGCGCTAGGAACTACCAGCCGCGCGGATCCACGTGGGTGACACGGTTGTCCCGGTGGCGAGGTGCTTGAAGTACTACGGCCTCACCCTGAACAGCCTCTGGAGCTTCGAGGAGTACTTCGTGAGGATGGTCCCTCGAGTGGGACGGGTGGCAGGCGCGCTACACCGCCTCCCCCGAGATTCGCCGCCTCTACGGTGGTGTTGCGCGATCCGTGGCCCTGTACGGGGCTCCTGCAGTGGCTGTTACGCGTCGACTCGCTGTTTTGTTTACGTCCCGACTGGAATAGGTGGCGAACCTATTGTCCTACATAGGGTGCAAAGTTTTCAGCCATCGGCATTTATTACACTCAGCTTTAAAACATAATTTCGAAAAGTCATTTGATTTAGCCAGGATAGGAACCCACAACTTTTTGATATAGGGTGCTCGACCACTGGACCGCTGAGACTACCGAGATGACTACTATCTACTTCAAAATTGAGTTCATATATAACATATATACACCATACATATGTACATATACTATATACATATACTACATACATATGTCGGCGCAGGACGCCATCTAGCGGCATATTATGTCAACTATATATAATAATAACCGTATAAAACTTTAATAGGTAAACTGATTTATTATGATCATGTAATCATTACATATTTATGTCAAGATATTACTAAAATAATAGGTTAGTGGTCCGGTGGCTTCTGATCCAGAGGTCCGGGTTCGATTCCAGACACTGGCTCACACCAATGCCTTTTCGAAATTATTTTCGGAAGTTATGTGTGATAAATATCGATGACTGAAAACTTTGTGCCCGGTATGGCAATAGGTTCGCCACCTATTCCATTTGGGACGGAAACATAACGGCGAGACGAGGCTTAACAGCCGCTGCCTACACCTTCGGGTAACAAAAGGCGTGAAGTTATGTTATGTTATGTTATTACTAAAATCTATTATTTAGTTAAGTAAAATGCGCGAAATGTATAATTATGTGATTAAACAATTCATTCTATTTCGTAACTAAACAGTTACGAAATAGAATGAATTGTTTAATAATAAAAGGAAATATCAAAACTGATATTTCCTTTTATTGTTTAAATGTTTAAATCAATACTGATGCTGCATGAATATTGATAATAATTATTTTCATAATTAATATCTTAATACTAAATAATATCAACTCGTTCTATGTAATATTTGTAAAAAAAGAGAACTTAATCCTAGTAGCGCCATCCGCCGAAAGATAGTGAATTTATGATTATTAAAATAATTAATTTATATATTTACAAAATCTTTCGTACTAAAACTGGTCAAGATATTACTAAAATCTATTATTTAGTTAAGTAAAATGCTCGAAATTTATAATTATGTGATTTAACAATTCATTATGTTGCGTAACTGTTTTGATATTTCCTTTTATTGTTTAAATGTTTAAATCAATACTGATGCTGCATGAATATTCATAATAATTATTTTCATGATTAATATCTTAATACTAAATGATATCAACTCGTTCTATGTAATATTTGTAAAATAAGAGAACTTAATCCTAGTAGCGCCATCCGCCGAAAGATACTGAATTTTGATTGTTGAAATAAGTAATTTATTCATTTACAAACTATTTAGTACTAAAACTGCTGTTATAATTATTTAAAATTGTTATTTTGAATTTTAATCTGTTTTTCAAGTATGATTCTCGAGTAGATTCATTTGTTAAGTAAAAAATCTGGTTGCCTGTAAAGTCGGTTTTACGGGCGAAGATTTTACGTGACAACGTCTTTTTCTCGGTAGAATATTTATTGATATGAATATAATTAAGTTGAAGGCATTTGCTCGTCCGTTTCCATTGTTTTGAGAGTGGTGATTCCTGTTGAACATTTGAAATTGAATGGATGAATTTTTAATTTTAAAGAATCAATTTGAAAATCAAAACACTTATTCAGATCGAAGGTTCAAATTTTTGCTAAATAAATTTGAAATTAATTAAAATTTGTAATTGTAAATGATGAAGTTGAAAATTAAAACATTTACTTAAATTAGATGTTAAAATTCTTGCTCAACACAGTTTAAATCAAGTTTTCTTATATCTGCCACTTTTTCTTAATATTTGTAATTTTAAAGAATCAATTCGAAAATCAAAACATTTATTCAGATCGAAGGTTCAAATTTTTGCTAAATAAATTTGAAATTAATGAAAATTTGTAAAATAATAATTAATTAATTAATTAATTTTAAACTAATAATTTACTTAACACTATCAACATTTATCAATAGTATGACATTGACATATGGCATTCGGCGGGCCTCTCTCTCGTTCGGTGACTCATCGTAACGTTACCGAGCGTTACACTTTTTCATAAGTGACTCCCAGCCGCAACCTAATTTAAGACGTTGTCACGTCAAAAGATGCTGTTAACTGAGTTTATAATTTTTGTAATATCAATTATGACCAGCTAGTACCACCATCCGCTACTAGATGTCTGTACGAGTAGTTTAAAAAGTCGCTATACCTTTTCATCCTTGGTTTATATGGATCTTGGCTTTTATTTTATCCTTATATAATATTATTAGTGGCCGCAAGGGGGCGTTAAAATCGTTAAACGCTCTTGCACGAGACATTAGAAGTTCCACTTCAAAAGTGTCTTGATGTTAGTTTTTATTTAATTTTAGGTGTTGTTTTTTTTTAATCTTAGTGTTAAGTTAGTGTTATGTTTTTATTTAACGTTATCGTGTAGCCTTAATGAATCCCTATACGTTTTCACAAATATCAACTTCCCATCAGCGTACATTTTCTAAAATAGAGCGTAAATGATCAGATCTTAAAGAAATGGGGTGGTGTGGTGAGACCCGTCAAAAGATTTTAACAACATTCGTACTACTAAACGTAACTTCTGTTAGAATTTTCGAGATCTTTTAATATTCAGAAATTTATTTTATAATCGTCAATACAGATTCACTATAGTTGCCTGATAGATTTATAACAGCTTGCTTTGCGCAACATTGGTTTAAATAGCTCTTCACTGATAGTTCTTGCTCTCAAGCTTAATTTAAGCATATGCGTGGACAGGATGTGGGATATAGTCCTACTAAATAAATCAAAGTAAATCTCGTTTGAGAATAAATGTTAGAGCTTATTTTTAGACCACGAGGCATGACAAGTTTAATTAAAATTATTTTTTATTGTCCGATACATGTCGAAGAGATGTCAGAACAAAGGTCGTATATTTAATTTTTATATTTCTGATGTAATAAATAAAAGTTACTGTGCCTAAAATAAAAGATAAAATGTTTACTTTCTATATTTTTTGTAAAGCCAAAGACAGGGTTTTAATAGCAGTCGTCATACAATTCACCTATTCTTGATGTTGTGTTGAGAAAAAATCTTGTATAACATTTTGAACATTTAATAAAACACTGAAGTATTAATTGTAATAATTTTACCCAATTAACGAGTTTTCATTACTCTTTGACACGAATCCCGTAATCAGAACCTATTAAAACCTGGAAGTACCTCCCTCCTTTACATTGAAAATTTATTAAAAAGAAATGGGCTTATGGCGCAAATATATAATGCACATTTAAGATATATCGTCCCTGGCCATATTAAATAGTTTTGTTATGTTATGCCATTGTTATGGAAAACCGTAGTTCTGGGAACTTTAACTATTACGCTATAAGCGTTTTTTAAATTATCTGGACAAATAATTGGAATATTTACTTACTTAGTTTTCGGAAAACCCTTGAGTATTTATAGAAAACACAATGCCTACATATACTAGAACAGCGCGTAGCAGTGTCTTTTTCAAATAATTGAATTTGACAAAAAATGAAGGTTTGTCAAAATATTTTTTTTTCAGACAATCAATAACTGTTGTGGGATTTGTGGGTCGATGTAATTCTAATTGTTTAGATAGATTTATCCCTATGACTTAAATTGGCTAGGTCATAACAAAGTTAAAGGAGCAGATGATTTTACTAAAAATCATATGGACATGTTAGTTCCATTAATATATCTTGAGACCATCCATTCTTCATGGAATGAATTAAAAAATAGATATTTTTCATAATCTCAGTTACGATTTAAGTAATCGATAATATTTATTATTACAATAAAAAAAACGGCCTATCGGATCGTCTTCATTTCTAACCCTTTCCTTCAGAAAAACTTCTGACATAGCTCGCTGAGCGACTTTAAGTTGGTGGACTAGCCACATTTTTAGTGTCCACGTCTCGGCTTCGTAAGTCATAACGGGTAGAAGCATGCACTCTTTGTAGACCTTAGTCTTAAGGCTTTGTGGGAAGAGTGACGAAAAGACTCGACGAAGTTTCCCAAATGCTACCCAACCCATCTGTATCCTTCTTCGGGCTTCCTTCTTGAAATTTTTCTTTCCGACCTGCAATATTTGTCCAAGGTACTCATGAACCACTTCGAGAGGCATCCCATCTAGCATAATTGGCTCCGGGATGATGTGATGATTAAACAAAATCTTAGATTTGCCTAAGTTCATCCGAAGACCAATGCGTGTTGAAGAATTAGCTAGGTCGAGCAACATGTGTTGTCGATCCTGAGCAGATTCAGCCATGATGACAAACAGGTGTGAAATGTACTTGCCGTTTATGTTTAGACCACGTCATTTCCAGTCGTAGAGTCCTGAACATGTCTTCCAATGCGGGAGAAATTATGTTCCTTGCCTACTCTGGACTCTGGGCTGACATGGTTACAGCGTCATATAGACTTTTCAACACCTGGATGTATCGTCAATCGACTCTAAGGATTCCAAAACAGACCAGATTTCGATAGAATCAAATGCCTTCTCATAGTCCACGAATACAAGACGCAGCGGCTGATTGTATTCTTCATTTTTTTTATAACCTGCCGCATATAGTGTCGATAGGGTCTAAGGTGCTGTATCAAAACCTGGCCTGTTTGGGGGGTTGAGATTCGTCGAGTCTACGCGCCAGATGATTCGTTATCACTCCGGAAGTTTAGGAAAGAGATGCGTTGATAATTTTTAAACAAGGTCTTGTCACCATTCTTGAAGAACAATGTGACTACACTGCTGCTATATGCCTCCGCAGTTCTCCTCGATAAGAGGACGGAGACAAATATACGCTGAAGCTATCTTAGCGTAGTAGAGTCCCCCCGGCCTTCAAGAGCTCAGTTGTAAATAAATCTATTCACCCCTGGGGCTTTTAAATTCTTAATCTGCTCCAGAGGGACTTCAATCTCATCGAGACTTATTTGTGGAAGTTCCTCACTGTAGTGACGGGTTAGAGTAGCTCTCGGATATTTGCTGTCAGGTTCAGGGTGAGACGCATGTGTGGTGTATAATTGACCATAGAAGTCCAGGATCTCTGCAAAAATCTCCGTCCTGGACGTGACGGTTTCTCCGCCGTATTTGGTCAGCTTTGTATGATGGGCTCGGCCCAGAGGTCGAATAAAGAATCTTCTTCTTAATATCACGTATATTGGACCTTCGAAAGTCACGTTTCACAACTTTGGAGATTTTCTTGTTCAAGACCCGCTGGTCCGCTGAAGCAACGGTGAGAACTTCGCGTCATTGTCTCATCAGCTGCAGACATTGTACAGAGAGTCCGGACTCCTTTTTGGTACGCTGCGTCGTATAGAATTTACCAACCGGAGCATCCCTAACACTTGTCCCAGATCTTGGTCTATATTCATTGTCATTTCCAGGGTAGCAAATCGGTTCTCCAGTTTTATCGGCAATGTTTCGGATCCTGCAGAGATTTGGAGCATTTTCGGCCGGAGCGTAGACTACATCATACTGTTAAAGTTTATAATTGATATCTAGAGTGCCTCGGACAAGTGATCACTTCCGGTTTTAAGCCTAGATATAACTGAGACATTTCTTAATATGCGTCTCTTAACCGTCATGATGAAGTCAATCTCTTCTTCAAGTTCTTAAAAATGAATTCATAACGAAGCGCTTCTCCTGTTCTAAGAAGTCCACGAGCATCTGTCCCCTATGATTTTTGGTACCAGAACCGTGAGGTCCTACTATTCACCACATAATATGCTTGTACTCCCACTTTAGTATTAAGATAACAAGGGATATCGCCGCTGTTACTGAGGATGTTGAGCTGTCACCAGAAATATCGACCATAAGGCGTGCCTCGCAATCAGCCGAAGCTTGGTCAAAGATCAGCGCAGGTTACCGTACAAAGTCCAGTCCTTGCATCAGCGGCTGCCTGTCGACCGCTAAACGAGTGTAATCTACGCTCAAGCCATCCCCATCCCGGGGACGTTTATTTGACCCCTCAAGATGAGCCATGAGTCTCATTTCCACCTCAGCGGGAACGTGAACAAGAAAAACTGTCGCTTTCAAAGCACCAAAACTTCCCGGAAGCGACGCACGAGGAAAAATTACACTCGCTCAAAGTGACTGCATGGTGTTCACACTGAAATATCAGTCATATAGCCATTTTCTTTGAGGACGCGCTATAGGGCCATGTTAACCAAGGTTTGAGTGGGGTTTTTGATGTTCAGTGTATATGTGAGCAAGCCCGAGAACCTGTCACCGTAAAACGAGCCCGTATAGCAATCAATCGTGACAGCGCCAATTTACTGATACCATCTTCTCGACATGCTCAATGATATTCTAAAGATCCAAATGGAATAGAATTAAAGTTTTTCACGAAATATCACTGAAATACCACGACCTCTCAGAAGATCGACGTAAAGTGGCTCATGCTGCCTTTCGCTCGATGCGAGAGGTACCCGGAGGCCCATTGTCATCCTCCACCCCTTCTTCTCCAACTCCCTCAAAGGTCAGCAACGCAACGGTAACACTATATGTGTTGCAGATGTCCATTTGCGGCGCTGGTTGCTTACGATCAGGCGACCCGCCTGCACCTTTGCCCTCCTGACCTATAATGTACATATATACTCTTTTGGAAAATGTCTGTAATAGCTAGAATAAAAGCCTGTTTGTTGATCAATTTAAAAAATGTTGAATTTATTGCTAGCTCTGATATACCTACGACGGGCCTCGTGGCGCACGTGGCACATTGGTAAAACTACCGGCTGCAGCACTGAGGTCGGGGGTTCGATTCCCACCCGAGCACAAATATTTGTGACAAACATGAATATTTGTGCGGCGTCTTGGTGTTTTTCTATGTATTATAAGTATGTATTTACAAAAGAAAAGTATATATGTATTAGTATCCGTTATCTAGTATCCATAGCACAAGCATTTAGTTGCTTAGTTTGGAACTGGAGGGCGCTGTGTGATTTGTGTCCAAGATATTACCCACGTACCGTAAAGTATGTTCCGCATCCCGGCACTATAAACATATTATTATTTTCGATGGACTTATAATAGAAAATCAAAATTGGCATTTTTATATAGTCTCGATGGTCCAGTGGTCAAGCTCACGGCTTCTGACCCAGAGGTCCGGGTTCGATTCCTGACACTGGCTCACACCAATAACTTTTCCAAATTGTTTTCGGAAGTTAAGTGTGATGAAAATCGATGACTGAAATCTTTGTGCCCAGTATGGCAATAGGTTCGCCACCTATTCCATTTGGGACGTAAACACAACGGCGAAACGAGGCTTAATAGCCGTTGCCTACACCTCCAAGTAGCAAAAGGCGTGAAGTTATGTTTATGTAAAATTGGCAGTCTAAAAAATTTGCAACCCTATTTTAAGTTTAAAACCATTTAAAAAAATATCATTTGCTTTCCATTTGGATTGTGATGATGTTCATGTATTAACGTGGGATTGCCAGATAAGGCCTCCCCTTGTAATGAAGTACTTAGGTACGTGTAAATAGAATGTTTTAATAAAAAATTACTGGTTGAAGTAGATACCTTGGATATGCATTTAGCAGGAATGTAAGAAGACAGCTGCTGACTGAAGAGTGTCAGGATAAAAAACAGCGTGACTGTAGCGTCTGCTAAATTTATAGGCGCCAAGAATTTAAACAAAAACATACAACACAACACTTTCTATAAATTAACTGCGGTCGAGGTATAAGAGCACTGCGCAAAATCTTTAAAGTGATGCTCAGAGACCGCATTGAGAAAAAAGTTGAGGGGCAGAAAGTTGTACTGAGACCATGAGTGTTAAACCAAGTCTGAAGATTCAAGAATACCTAAGCAGACAATAAATTACAGAGTGCAAAAGGGAAGGAGGATGTCCACGAAACAATTTTTATGATAAAATTGACTGTGACTTCCCGGAAAGTGATGTCAAGGACGAGGTAAATCATAAGTATATTTTGTTTGACTCATTCATTTGTGTGAAATTAATAAATATATATAGTCAATCTGGGTAACTTAAGCTTTCAATGCAACATTGGCCCACTAACTCACTTTTGATTACTTAACTTTGTACTTTGTGAAAGTGTTGCATCACAGAAATAGATCAAGATAGAACGGCCGCGATGTCATATTTCCATACATTTCGAGCGTGTCACTTTTTTGAAAAACCACGCCCACGGCGTGACGTCATTTTCATTGTGAGCGGGGCGACTAGTTAGGAGACACACACATTACATTATCGATGTTAATATCGGCAACGTGTGTTAATTTTATTATTTTTATATTTTACAAACTTTGTCCCAAAATATAAATATTTCTGTATAATGTGATTTCGTTTCACCGAATATTCATTTTATAAAAGACTTTTTGATGGGTTACAAACTTAATCTACTTAAATTTAGATGATTTGATATAGGTAAATATAGTGTGGATAAAGGAACATAATGTCAAAAATTTGCTGGGGCAAAGTTACGCCAAGACATGGGTAACATTGCCAGCTAAGAAACTGCCAGTTCATTTTATATAATTACTAGCTGACCCGGCGAAATTTTTCCGCATCAAAAGTACCTAATAATATGAGTGAGAGAGTTAATGAGTAAATTTTGGATAGGTTCAATTTGTGCTATTTATCGGCTTTAACTGCTGTCCCACGATGTTAATACTGCAATATATTTGAAAATATTCGTTATATTTATTCGGGCCAGGATCATTTATATTACACGCACAATCTATTTAAGATACTTAATTGGATGAAAATTAATGCAGTAATGTTTAAAATCGCTTCGTAAATGAGCCATTATTTCTCGTAAAAAGTAATAAAATAAAAATGCTCATTGTGGGTTATCCCTAAGAGATAGACATATACCCTCGCGGACTTTTAGACCTGTTGAAGGTGTTTAATAATGTAAAACATTGTGCTAATCTATCACTTAGCGTTCAGCCAGCGTTTGCAATTAAAGTGCTAATCTCGAAAATTATCATTTTTTCTTTAGAACACCATATATGAATTATAGATCAAAACCACCCCGTTGACACCCTCTAACTATTAAAAAAAACCGTATCAAAATCCGTTGTGTAGTTTTCAGGATATAAGCATATAAGGGGACAGACAGCGGAAAGTGACTTTGTTTTATACCATGTAATGATATTGTCATATTAGAATAACATACGGTAACTTCAGCTTTATAAATAAATACAACTATTGAACTATCATTAGTCGGTGATAAATTTTTAAAAAAAGATATAAATTGAGGGTTACTTTATTTTGTGGTTACATATTTCCCAGATAGCAAAATAAACTTGAGCCAGACTTGCAACATGTTTGATGGATCAAAGAATACACAAAATTTTTCCTTATCAGTTTTCCATACCAGAAGCTGGGCAAGGTCTTTTTCTGGGCATTATTAATAACTGAACTACTTTACTTACTTACTTTATTACTAACTGAATTGAAAGTGCACAGCTACGGGTAACTTTGGCCTGGGCCAAAGTTCTACTTGAGTTTGCACATAATATAATCATCTACAAACTTCAATCTATAAAATAAATATCAACGTACCTTGATGGGTTGCTATATAATATGAATATGTTAAACAGACTATGATGTATCACTGAGCATTTATTTACCGCTTCAATTTAAAACTCGGAAAGAAAAGCTGAGTTCACAGATTAAGTCAAATTAAGCGTTATTTCTTTTAAGGAAACTTCTGTTCATCATTAATAATCTATGGTAAGATGTAACACACAGAAATAGATCAAGATAGAACATAAAATGCTTTTCGAAACTCGCTCTCATTACGCAACGAGCGAGTATAAGCAGCAGTTAAGGCCTATAGGCCTTAACTGCTCCCGATATGTTATGTCCTGTACCGATATGTTAAAACTGCAATATCTTCGAAAAAGAAGAATAAATCGAGGATTTATATTAATTTGTAAGCTGTAAAGGGCGAGGATTATCTGTATTACATGCACAATCTATTTAAGACACTTAATTGGATGAAAATTAATGCTGTAATGTTTCAAATCGCTTCGTAAAAAAGCCATTATTAAAAATAATAATTGTGGGTTATCCCTAAGAGATAGATATATGCCCTCGCGGACTTTTTTGTAGACCTTCTGGAGGTGTTTAGTAATGTAGAAAGTACTAAATCTCGAAAATTATCATTTTTTCTTTACAACAAATAGTCTCAGTGGCGCAGTTGGCGAGCGCACGGCCTCTGATCCAGAGGTCCGGGGTTCGATTCCAGACACTGGCTCACACCAATGACTTTTCGAAATTGTTTTCGGAAGTTATGTGTGATAAATATCGATGACTGACAAACTTTGTGCCCGGTATGGCAATAGGCTCGCCACCTATTCCATTTGGGACGTAAACATAACGGCGAGACGAGGCTTAACAGCCGCTGCCTACACCTTCGGGTAACAAAAGGCGTGAAGTTATGTTATGTTATGTTCTTTACAACATGAATTATAGATCAAAACCACCCCATTGACACCCTGTAACTATTAAAAAAAACCGTATCAAAATCCGTTGCGTAGTTTTAAAGATATGCGCATATAAGGGGACAGACAGCGGAAAGTGACTTTGTTTTATACTATGTAATGATAATCTAAGTTCTATACGTCTACGTTCTATACGTATATATATTACTAGCTGACCCGGCGAACTCTGTTTCGCATCAAAAGTAATAACTGCTGCCCCGCTATGTTAATACTGCAATATCTTCGACAAATTTGAAGTCGATAGCAGCTATAGGTTAAAAATAATAGTTTAAAAAAACTAAAAAACACGCTTTTTATAGAAAACCGAACTAAAAAATAGAAAAATAAAAAAAAATATTTTATTTTAAAAAAAGCGTGGGGTGCTTTTTAGATATTAACGAAATGATAATCACTCTACTCATATCTGTCAATAAAATATTTATAACTATTCACACCATGCACCCCACGCTTTTTTTAAAATAAAATATTTTTTTTTATTTTTCTATTTTTTAGTTCGGTTTTCTATAAAAAGCGTGTTTTTTAGTTTTTTTTAAACTATTATTTATTTTCTATTTTTTAGTTCGGTTTTCTAGTCTAGAACTTTCATAGTTCACAAATCGCACCATCTAGTGGCAATCACCGGAAACTAAAAAAGAAGTCGGTTACAAACAAACATACAAACCTACAAACATACAAACCTACAAACAAACATACAGGTGAAGCTAATAAAAAGCTAATAAAAATGGGAATTTTCCATTGTTAACACCCCCGCAACCCCCGTTGTGGGTGGAATTTCGTAAAATCCGTTCTTAGCTGACCTCTACTCGGCGAAAGGAATAATCCTACCAAATTTCAAGTCGCTACGCCTTATGGTTCCAGAGATATCGTGATGAGTCAATATATAGGTGGAAATCTCTTATATATATATATATATAGATAATTTAGGGGGTCATGTCAAGAGCGTGCGCGTCGCGATCCCTGCCGTCCCAGTGGGACGCAATCTTGACCAAAGCAAACTCAGCCGGACGGGCTGCTAGGGCGTGCCCCGCAAGCGACGGGCACCGATTAGCCCCCGTCGGTGCGGCTGCATGCGCATGCGGCGAAGGGGTCCGCCACCCTTCACGCAACGCCAATCCTGGCGGGACGAGGAGAGGGGAGTGCCGTATAGGCACGTGGAATGTTAGAGGTAGCATGGCAAGAAAGATGAATGAGATGATGGATGTATTAAATGAGAGATGCCTGGATGCCTTATGTTTGACGGAGACAAAACGGAGGGGGAGGGAGACCGAGGACCTCCCCGGTGGCATGGTAGCCCTATGGTCCGGAGTGGACCCGGACGTCCGTGCCAGTGGGGGTGTTGGAGTCGTTCTCTCCTCCCGCTTTGCTTCCGGAGTGAAAGATTATGAGTTGGTAGGCCCAAGACATCTGTGGGTTCGAATAAAACTGGGGATCACGCGAGTTTTCCTGGTCGCAGCTTATGCTCCCGTTAGCTCCGCGGATCCCCGCGAACTCGAAGAGTTTTGGGAAACTGTTAGGGATATTCTGGATCTAGCTGAGGAAAATGAAAGGATAATTCTGTGTGGTGATCTTAATGGGTGGGTCGGAACCAAGCGAGACGGCCTGGAGGCTGTCCTTGGTCCGAATGGTGACAAGAGAGTGAATGATGCTGGTAAGCCGATATTGGACGTATGCCTGGAACGGAACCTCCTTGTGTCTAACACATTATTCCGTCATAAAGATATTCACACGTATACGTGGAGACGGAATGAGCAAAAGAGTATGATAGATTTGATTTTGATAGATAGTCGTCTCCGAAATACTCTAAGGGATACAAGAGCCTACAGAGGCCCCACTCTTGATACGGACCACTACCTGGTGGTAAGCCGATTCGTGGGCCTCTTCAAGAAGTGGAGACACTGGCGAGTGCGTACCCATTTCGGAGAGCTTGAAAGGATAAAATGTGAGAAATTAGAAGATGAAAATGTACGGAGTATGTATGTAGGCCTAGTCAGTAAAAGACTCAATGAGACGAGTCTTTCTGACCTAGGTGTTGAAGAATGCTGGGAAAGAATGAAAGAAAGTATAGTGAATAGTGCAAAAGAAGTATGTGGTAGTGCAAAGAGGCATAAGATTCTGAGAGGTGACGCCTGGTGGGACGCGGATGTGAAATCCAGCGTCGAAAGAAAGAAAAAAGCATGGTTGGATTATGTCTCAAGTTTGAACCAGAATGATAGTATGACAGAGAAAAAGTATAAGAGCTACCGCCGCTGCAGGAATGTTACCAAAGCCTTAGTGAAAGAGAAGCGTGAAAGACTTGTTGCGAATGAGGAAGTGAGGTTGACGGAGAACTTCGAGGCGAATAACAAACTCTTTTGGAGGGAAGTTAGAAAGTCTCGGGGTTCTTCGTCATCATCCAGAATGGACAAAATTATGTCTAAGTTTGGTGACATTCTTGCAAACCCAAGCGATGTATTGGGCAGGTGGAGTGAGTATCTTGGGGAAATGTACGAGTATGTTCCGGATGTGGGCGCCGCGAGTGAGCCTACGGCTGACACCGCTGCGCCAACATCTGATGAGGACATTACTATGGAAGAGATTGAATGGTCGATACGAAGTATGAAAAATGGTAAGGCAGCTGGAATTGATATGATGTCTGCTGAAATGATCAAACACGGTGGATCCTGTGTCCGGGACGCTTTCCTGACCTTGAGCAATCTGTGCTGGAGGTCGGGTAAGGTTCCCATGGACTGGAGGCGCGCTGTCATCGTGCCCTTGTATAAAGGTAAGGGATCACGTATGCAGTGCGCCAGTTACAGGGCCATCAGTTTGATCAGTTTAGCAGCAAAAGTGTATGGGAAAATTATTGAAAGGAGAATGAGGGTGATATCTGATGGAGTGTTGTGGGAGGCTCAGGGTAGTTTCAGAAGCGGACGAGGGTGCATGGATCAGATTTTTTCTCTCCGCAACATCGTGGAGAAACAACTGGCTGTTAACCGGAAGGTTTTCTGCGGTTTTGTGGATCTGGAAAAAGCGTTTGACAGAGTGTTACGAAAGGATCTGTGGGATATACTCCCGGGCTACGGGGTGAGCGGAGCACTGCTGCGCGCTGTGCAGTCCACTTATGAGTGCTGCACAGCGTGTGTGCGTGTTGACGGCGGCTTGTCCCCCTGGTTTGACGTCAATATCGGCGTCAGACAGGGTTGCGTGCTGTCCGCTCGACTGTTCATCCTGTACCTGGACAGTTGTCTCCAGAGAATGAGATCGATGGATGTAGGGATGCGAATGGGTGACTTAGTTGTGAGCTGCCTGCTTTACGCAGATGACGCCGTGCTTCTAGCCGAATCGCCGTCGGACCTGCAAACACTAGTCACTACTATGAAAGATGATTGCATGATTAAAGGCTTGCAGTTGAATGCGACGAAAACGAAAGTAATGGTGTTTGAAAGGGAGGAATCCAGAACAGATGCAAGGATAATGGTTGATGATTTAGTGCTGGAACAGGTGAATGAAATTGTATATCTTGGATGCGCTTTTAGCAGAGATGGAAGGTACACCGCGGATGTAGAAAGACGAGTGGCGATAGGAAATAGCGTAAACGGAGTGTTGGGCAGATTCCTGGGCGCAAAAAATATTAGCAGAAAGGCCCAGTTAGCAATCCACAATGCAGTCCTGATCCCAACACTAACTTATGGAAGCGAGAGCTGGGTATGGCAGAGTGTGCATGAAAGTAGAATAAACGCGGTAGAAATGAGGTCTCTACGCAAAATCTGCGGAGTGACTCTCGCTGACCGCGTAGAAAACAAGGTTGTAAGGAAGGAAGTTGGTTTGAAAGAGAGTGTCGGTGTAAAAGTAAGAAGGGGCATGCTCCGATGGTTCGGACATGTAGAAAGAATGGTTGACGCAAGACTGACTAAGCAGATATACAATGCAAAAGCGGACGGATGTAGGAGTCGAGGACGGCCAAGACACACATTCCAAGACCAAATAGAACGTGTTCTGGAGGAAGGTGATGTTAAGAGCCTCAAAAACCGACGCGCGTGCATGAAAAGAGTTATAAAAGTCAACGAAGCGAGTGAGGTGTGTAAGAATCGTGCCCTATGGCGCTCTGTTCTCTCTGCCTACCCCGCAAGGGATTTGGCGTGAAGTTATGTATGTGTATGTATGTATGTAGATAATGAAACGGAAGAGAAATACGTTCATAATCGGACGTACAATATTAAAGACTTGATAATTTTAAAAAATATTTTTAATGAAGGGTATAATTATTTTTAAGGAAATTACCTTTTAAATATTATTAACATATTTATACAACTATAGTTTATTCTAATATACACACTTTTAAAAATAAGTCGTTGCGTTTTACCTACGTATTGTTTTCTACTTACATCAGTAAGTAGAATAGAAGTATTGCTTAAATTATTATTGATTATTAATTTTCCTTGAACTATAAAACACACCATTAATTTATCTATGAAATACTGAAAGTATTTCATAGAATTAGAATTTCATAGATTTAGAATTAGACCTAAATTTATCTCTGAAACATAAGATTACCTCAAGTGCACATACAGATTTGGCGTAACACCCAATTTGTTCCTGACGGCTAATCTAAGGGAACGTACCCGTACTACGTGACCCGTTTAGTTGAGGGGAGCGGAGCCCTTAAAATACTACGGTCAGTCACAGGAGCGGGGGGGTGGCTCAGGTTTATGTCACGTAGTCGATTTTAATGAGAGAAATCTCGTATTTTTTCGACCTATATTCGAATATAGCGCCGTGTTTAGCCCTTTGTAAACTCACAGTTGGTGGCGCTGACGCACATAGGAGATGAATATTAATGTAATTAAACAGAAAATAATTGTTGTGTTCGTAAATTAAGTTACTGTAAGTTACATACTGTACAGCAATATGTTTTCACAATTAATGTTGTTCTTTTTCATAATACATAATTCACTAGTAATTTAAGTATGCATGCAGTTTTATGCAATAAAGACGAAATAAGCCAAATTATTTTTTGTTTCGATTTTTGCCTGTGAAATGATTAAAAATCATAATTATGAATTACTACGTGAAAACTAAAGGGGGAGGGGGGTCTTGGCATATACTACAAGTGGTCACCGATGGGAGGGAGGGGTCGAAAAATCTTAAAAAATAGGTCATGTGGTATGGGTAGGTATGTTCCCTAAGTTAGAGATAAAACTATGGTTATATCGCTAATTGTTTGTATTGAATACAATAACAGTAGATTATATATTTATAAAGTGGACTTGGGAACTCTTAAAAAGGTATTTAAATTTTAAGATTTTAAACTCTATACAACTTTTTATGGTATTCGAAGTTAGTAACATAAGTGTGATGCTACCAGTTAATGCAGCCATAACAAGTGGAACAGTATTTGGCTAGGATGGAAGGAGCACAGCCGATGTAGAAATAAAACTTTCGTTAAGTATTATTGTGAATAGAGATATAGAGAGGGGTATAGGAAAATTTCTAGCGGTGAAAAACTAACAACAGTACTAATAGCAACGCAAAAATTTAGGAGAAATAAATGTGACACTACGCAAAATATGCAGAGTGAAAATCACGTTCTGCATAGATAACATCGTAAGGCCTCGATTTCCGTTATTCAGACATCAGAATGCATGGAATCAGAACAAAATACATTAACTGACGCACAAGTTTGTTTAGTTTTCGAACGGAATAAATTCCGCACGTTTGTTTCGTGAGCAAGCGCTTCCATACATTTTGTTTGTGCCGGCGCATAAGGTTGGAAATTTCTATTCAGTTCGAGCCCGCACTGTCTCACTATGATTCGTCTAGAACAAGCTAGCTGGACAAAAACAACTGTTGAATTTACAGTAGCTAATTACTAATATGAATTCAGTAGTACTATAGAACAAGGAATTTATCTATTAGTTTTCGAAATTACGGCCACCCCTTTCTTCCCGTGGATGTCGTAAAAGGCGACTAAGAGAAAGGTTAGAAGAATGGGCAGCAGCATTCTCTCTCAACAAAATACAGTCTACTGCGATCGTCAACCCGCCTGCTAAGCGTGGCGATTATGGCAAAAAAACTCCATGAGTGAACGGACCGGCAGTTGTGGCGCTCTATGGGGGAGGCCTATGTCCAGCAGTGGACCTCAAAAGGCTATTGATTGATGAGTATTATTTTACGTAATATATTTTATATCTTTAATTTTATAAAATTAATTGTTTGGAGATGTGTTTCTTTTTCATATTTTTGAATTCAATCGACAGAAAGTTACATGTGCACTCTGAAGAATTAATTTTATATGACTTTCACATGTATGTAGTAGTAATTAAGATAAAAAAATATTCGAATTATTTGCACCACCAATTTTTATTAAAATTTCTTTAAGCGGTTTTTACGGTCTCGACGATTGACTTTTTCGAAGTATGGCTATACACCCAAAAAAAACACGAAATACAGGGCTTATATCATTGAGACATGATTTTGATGGTCTCGCGGAGCTGTGCCTCAGAGACATGAAGAAATGGCTGAACAGTGCAGTAGGTATAGAATTGTTAATATCTTTTCTAGAAACCGAGAGCGTTTTTAGAAAAGCTATTAAGGTATTGCCGCCAAGATTTGTCTAAACGGAGTTGGCATAGCTTTACCATGTTACAAGAAGGTTTAGTGCCTAAAATCTGGAAGTCTGCTTTTATCACCCCAGTCTTGAAAAGTGGAAACAAAAATTAAATCAAAAAATATAGACCCATTTCCAAATTGTGCATTTTATGCGAAAATTCTGGAACGTATACACACAGTTACATGGTTGCATTAAATCTGTTTATTTCGGAACAGCATGGCTTCCTTCAAAACAGGTCATCTACATCAAATATTTTGTCGTTTATATAGACTATACTACAGCATGCATTGACGGTGGTGGTCAAGTGAACGCTGTTTTCACTGATTTCAGCAAAGCGTTTGATCGTAAAGACCGTTGTATCCTTTTTAACTACTTGCCGCTGGAATACATGGAAATTTGTTTAGATGGTTCTGCTCTTATATTGAAAAGAGATCTCTTATGGTTGTGGTTAAGGGCTATTCCTCAACTTGGCAAATTGCTCCCTAGGGAGTTCCACAGGGTTCCTTACTGGGTCCTTTATTGTAGGTACATGCTTCATATTTTTCAAGTTCCTGCTATACGCTGATGTTATGAAACTATTTTGTTATGTTAAAAGTATAGTAGACTGTAACCATCTTCAGGCAGATCTTGGAAGGTTTGAGGCATATTGTCATTTGAATAAATTAGATCTAAATGTCCTGAACTGTTATTACATAA
The DNA here is from genome assembly GCA_905147225.2 of Euproctis similis. Taxonomy (NCBI): domain Eukaryota; kingdom Metazoa; phylum Arthropoda; class Insecta; order Lepidoptera; family Erebidae; genus Euproctis; species Euproctis similis. The sequence continues at coordinate 11,998,549 of LR990107.1, forward strand.
CTTTTACACGTAGACTAAACATACTCAGATATAACTAAAAGGTGCAAGTCTAGCTATTATGGATGAGATAAGGGATCTTGGGCAAAATGTTAAAGTAGTTTCTAGTTTTCATAGTTCTATCACTCATGATCATGACTATTCAATTAACTATTCATCTAATGATAGTGATGATGATAGGTGACAGATTTAGTTTTTAAGTATTTTTTTGTATTGTTATTAGATCTCAAGGTTGAAAAAAAACATTTTTAATAAAATGTGGTTTTACTTCACTATACCTTCTTAATAGTCCTCAAAAAAACTATTAAGACTTAGATTAGTTTAATAACCTCAGTTAAGATCTAAAATCACAGCAAATAATTTTGTCCAGCTGGCTTGTTCTAGACGTCTGTGTCATAACATCACTGTTTTTATTAGCTTTTTATTAGCTTCACCTGTATGTTTGTTTGTAGGTTTGTTTGTTTGTTTGTAACCGACTTCTTTTTAGTGTTCATAGTTCACTTCTCGCACCACCATCTAGTGGCAATCAGCGGAAAGTCTACGTTATCAACTTGAAACGAGTTCCTTGTATAAGTCACAGATGGCGCTATTAACGGGCTTGATATAGAAAACCGCACTAAAAAATATAAAATAAATAATAGTTTAAAAAAAAACTAAAAAACACGCTTTTTACAGAAAACCGAACTAAAAAATAGAAAAATAAAATTTTATTTTAAAAAAAGCGTGCGGTGCATGGTGTCAATAGTTATAAATATTTTATTGACAGATATGAGTAGAGTGATTATCATTTCGATAATATCTTAAAAAGCACCCCACGCTTTTTTTAAAATAAAATATTATTTTTTTTATTTTTCTATTTTTTAGTTCGGTTTTCTATAAAAAGCGTGTTTTTTAGTTTTTTTAAACTATTATTTATTAAGTAATACGGACTCTCATAGATCCTTAGAAAACGTATTCAGTGGAAGTATCCAATACGAGTTTGGTTTTCGTATTTACTAATAACAGAATTGCTAATAAATAGTCATTGTCGTTGTACTGACTTGGATACATTCCGAATGAAGAAAAACGAACGTTTGCGCTAATCTTATAAATCTTACGCATACGGAAATTGAATACGGAAAACGTTTGTAAGTGGCCTGCCTGAGGCTGGTTGTTGGACCAAAAGTAGCCGATGTGAAAGTAAAGATGCCGAATTTTACACATTTTAGCTGATTCGAGCACGGGAAAAAATGAAGTGTTAGAATATGCCTGAACACATATAAAATACATCAACGAAGCAGGTACGTAGAAGACTGATTTCCCATGACCAAATTGACCTAGTCTTACCCGTAGGATACGACATCGGAAGCCATAAAAACCGAATATTTCCCTTGGACAAAGCCGGCATCCTTAGATCCTTCACGAAAATATTAAGAATTCTCTATCTATTAAATACAATTGGCTCAATAAGTGTTAGAAACTTATCTTATTTTTTTATAAAGCTCAGAAACCGAGCTCGAATATAATCATTTGAAATCAGTTCTGACAAATTACTGGTCGGAATATTCTTATTATGTATCCTAGGCGATAATAACGGCTTTATTTAACGATAGATTTTACATAAATCAACAACAATAAGCCAGTCAAAAAAGCATTTGCGTAGATAGTCATCAATTCAATTAAAAACCTTTACGTCACGATATCTTCGCGAGCTCATTTTTTAGAGTTATTATCGCAAAGACCTCTTGACTCGTTAGGACCTATAGCAATATTATGTATACATACTTATAATAAAATGTAATGTTAGTACATTGAATATATTGGAGAATAACATATGTCAAGGCTCTTAAAGGTTTCCCGAAAGCAATAAATTAACGATATTTCTAAACAATTTTATAAAAAGACTATGGTTATTAAATTTATAACACGTAATTATTTATGGGTAAAAAGGTTAAAAGAACTAGCTAAGTACATCTCGTCCTTTGTAATGTTGTCCCAAATGTCTTAGAAGATAAAATGTACCTTCTTATTTTATTAAATATTTTAACTTCATAATATATTTTAATATTTACTATGTAGAATAACTTTGGCAGTTTAGCATTATTACGTAGATGTTTTTTTTTTTAATTTTGTTAAAACTGGGATGAGATGCGCCACTTCGAACTATTGCCAAAATCCATAGTTAGAAATAAATAGTGGAATTATTCATTTGAAGAATGAATGAATGTTGAAGCCCATAAGAAGTATACCGAACATTTAACCACCGAGCTTAACCATAACAAACGCATAAATAAGCTTTGTAAATTAGGTTGTCAGGACCGGTTAGTGGACCGTAGGTGAAAACACAAAACATAACTCGAGGAAAGAAGATTCTTATTGGCATTTAGCCACGGTAAGGTTATCTATACAGTATTCCAACTTCATACAAACAAACATACCACGTTTATTTCAAACATACGGCTGTACATCATATTACCGTGATGTAGCGGAGAGAAGCCAGGACATCATTCTTTGTAGCCTGTTATGATCGAATATAGACATCACAGTTAGTCAGGGGCAGTCAGGGCACGGGAATGAATTATCTTTCACTGAGACCTCAAATCTTGTGGCGGTTTCCGCGGCTTCAAATATAGCCGCATAGAATATTATTATCGTGTAAGGAGATATCGAAGCGTTCGCATAAATTAATCAAGTTCTAGGGTTACGGAGATTTGAGGGATTGATCGTTACAGAGGTTACATGTAATTTGATTTATATGTTAGGTATGAATACGCATTTTCGTGAGGATGTAAGAAACCATGCTTTTCTATTTGTGATGGCAACATAAAGGTTAAAAGTACAAAGGAGACAGTATATGTCACCGCAGTTTTTAAATGTTAGCATTGCATCGCTTTTATATCGCTAGGCTTAAAACGCTGTTACGAATGAGTCGGTACAAATAATACCTTCAGCATATAGGTAAGAAACTGTGCAGAGGGAATTTATTATGCAATGTACGGTACGGACTTAACCTACGGAATCAGATGAGAATGACTGTTAAACTTTGAATATAGTTTTAACATCAGAAGACAATAAAATCGTTACCAGAAAATTATAATAGACTACGCAAGCGGAATTTATTCAACTGAATCTGCTGTTACTGTCAGAAATCTATAGTGCTGACAGCGAGCTATCCCTATTAATTCGCTAATTATTGTTAAACTCAAGTATGAATATGCCTTAATACTAAGGTGACCAACTATTTTGTATGCAAACAGAGTACACGAAAAAATAAATAACGATAAAAAATTTACATTGTTATAAAAAGATATTTTCTTCGGAGTGGATTTTTTTTGGTAAATATGGATATTTGTCTAGGATGTTCGCCACATCCGAACAACTTACATACGCATATTAAATTTCACTGTTAAGATGACTGTCAGATTATGTTTTAAAGAAAGTTGCGATTTCTTACTGTTCCAATGATCATTCCAGTGAAAATACTTTTTCAACAACAGCATTAGTACCAGGACTACTTAAGAAAATTTTATAATATTTCATAGAAAGGTGCATACAAGCTTGTGGGTCACCCGATAGCACCCATAGCGACCACCGCCGTCCATGGCGTCTACAATACCAAGGGCATCACATCAGCGTTGCCGGGCTTTCAGATGGAAATAGGCTCACTTCTTAAAGGTGTCATAAATGTGTAACTGGTTCAAGGAACGGTGCGTGGCAAGAAGTGCCGGTTGAAACGCACAGTTGTCGATCGCCAACCAATCAGCCGATGGATGGTAGTATTGGTACATTGGGCGATGCTGAAAATCAGCTGGCGGTAGTAATCCGAATCCGAACAATTTCTCATAGCAGCGTCCGTGGTATATGCGGTAGCATATGCATAGAGATGCATAATCTATCCGCAAGCCAAAGAATTGAGCCGATCGAAAAGAGCTTGGTTGTCGACACACCAAATGGCGCGTCGTTGGATGCGGTCAAATGGAAGAAGCAGGTAGGTACTCTGGTGCCCCCGCTCAATTATGAGAACAGTATTTCACGTGAGGTCGGCCTTACGCCTCGTAAAATTGTAAGCGTTGACCTGACGTGCAATACTGTCTTGCTCTGTAGATCACACCAAATATCCATATGACCACGAAACTCCAAGTTGACTCCGAGAATTCCCATACTGGCTGAGGCTATCTTTTTAGCGGCAAAGGCGAAAACCTGTGGTTTATTAGGCTTAAATTGGACAAAGTTTAGTCGGCCCCAGTCTGAAACTTGACTAAGCAGAGCTTTGATTTTTGATACAAATTTGGTCCGCCACTCGTCGACGTTTACCCGACAACGACTTTAATGGTCCGAGCCATAAGAAAGCTGGTAACCCAATCACATAAGTTCTCGGGAAGCCCATGAGATGGAAGCTTCGAGAGAAGTGCTTTGAAGTGCCTAACCCTTCGCTACGTCAAACGAATGGCCAGCGCCTCTCCTTTACTCTCAACCGCCTCTGCCTACCGATAGGTTAAGTAAGCTAGAAGATCACTAGCCGAGAGACCTTGATGGAATCCGTACGGGCGGTCACCCATCAATAGTGTCCGACCGAAGCTTTGCCTTCGGTCATCTTTGGTCAAAAATCCATCGGCTTTAGCTGGATTCTGAGCCGAAGTCGAAGGTCCCGCCGATGGTCCAAGGACAGTCGGAATTAAACGAACTGTTACGAAAGAGTAGGTGACTGACGGACCGGACTGCACTTTGTTCAGTGCGGGTAGCTCTATCACCGATAAAAAAGCGGCATGAGCCATTTTACGCCGATATTCTTCTTTAGCTGTAGATAATATTGAATCTTATATCTTTAAACGAGCAATTCTTGTATATATATATAATTGGAATCTCGGAATCGACTCCAACGATTTTAATGAAATTTGGTATATATGGGGTTTCGGGGGCGATAAATCGATCTAGCTAGGAATCATTTTTAGAAAATGACATTTTATCGTGTTCTATCAATAATCGTCTTAAACATAAACTTACTTTTTTATTGGAATTCCTGACATCTATTGGCGAATAATATTATTTTAAATTGTCAGCAACTAACTTGTTATAACAGTTAAGTTATTCCAGCAGATGGCGTTGTTACAAACAACACGAAATCAATAAGTGTTTGCTTTGATTTTATTACAGTTATTCACTGTAAAAAAATAAGTATTTGTTTCTAATATAATATTAAACTAATTGCACTCGTGATTTTTTTCTTTAAATAACCAGTTCATATTTTTTTATTATTCCGTCGGTAAGATCGAAAAATATTACTCATATTTCATCATTTTATTAATATGTAATTCATACTTAAATATGATTTCCAAAAAATACAATTTAAAAAAAAATCCGAGCAGTGCTCGGGCATCCAGGTACTAATATTATTAAATTACTAATAGTGTATAATCCTTCGGCTTCGGCCGAAGGTTGTGGAGAAGGCCGATTAATCGGCTTCGGCTTCGGCCAAAAATAGACCTTCGGTCGGACACTACCAATCAACCAACTGGTGCTTCTCTACATAGCTAAGGAGCTGTCAGTTAATCAGTGTTTCCAAATGTCTTGTAGAATAGAGAGGTGACGGCTATAGGTCTGTAGCTGTACGGATCTGAGTGGTCACCTGTTTTAGGTATCAGGTGGACTAAAGCTACCTTCCATCATTGGACATCTAGGGACATGTTCTACTCCCGATATATAATAATACTCTAATCCCGAAAGATTTCTACCCATGTTTTTGTGAAATTCTATTTATTATTTGGAATTAATTTCATTGAGTAAATTGACAGTAATAATCATTCATCATAAATAATGAGTACTTTCAGAGGCCCTACAGGATTTGAAAAGAGTACGGTTTGCGAAAAAGAGGACAAAAGTCAGCACAGTTGGTCACCTTATCAATACGCGAAGACTAGAAACTCTTCTAGTAACAGGATCTTCTTTAGAAGATAATGATAAGCTTCGCAAGCGCAATATTTGTCAATATTTCTTCTGTGACACTATAAATAATGGACAGTGATCGCTCTGAGACCGAACTATACAAATTACTTATTTAGACGAATTTAAATAGCAACAGAGATTTTGTACCTCCATATACAGTATATTAATTATAATTTAAATCAGCAAACAATTAATAATAATTATATTGCAAGATGGTTTTATTAAAAAGTGCAAATTAGACATTAAACTTCCTTTACTATTACTATCATGGTAAACCAATTTGATCTGTTGAAACCTTACAACTAACTAACTGGTAGCATTTTGATATTTAAATATTTATTATTAGGTAGCAAAACGTCATTTTCATTTTAATACTATTCAATATAAAATTCTTACATATTAATTGATAGGTATAATAATGCACGTCAATACAAAATAGATTCACTAAAATCGCAACGATTTGACAAATAACATTACAATCCAGTTAAATACAGTCCAATTACAATAATTCACCCAAAAAACATTCGTCATCGTGTGTACAAACTAGGTCTAAAAGGTATTCACTGATTGAAAGAACATTCGCGTATAAAAATTAAATTCTCAACAATAATAAATCTGTCATCAAAATTAGAGAGAAGTTCCTCTCTATAGAGGACGATTAATTAAAGGTACTACCACAGTTATTACATTCTATTATAAAGCGAAGCGGATACATTGCGTGACGTTTGATGATATCAAAGAAATTATTTGACACAGAGTAGTTGTAAGGTTAAGTGATTAAAATGCAGTCAAATACCCCTGTTAGTCCATTTCGGACTGGCCAAAGATTATAATATAGTTATTGTGAGGTTCCACTTAAGCATATGTATCACTTATTGCATTTGATAAAAGTTGTAAACTAGTGAATGGATAAATGAAATTGTAAAAATAACAATGTTATAACAAACTGGATTTGAACATGAGATTTGCAGTCCATTTGAATTCGTTACCTACAGATGAAAAACTTGTCAGCAACTAATTTCGAACTAGTTAGAGACAAGGTGCAAATCCAGTAAGGAGACATTTTGATTAGTTTCTTTTGAGTTGTTGATTTTAAAAAGGCATGATTATGCTCAAAAATTATATAGGTACAAAAACAAAACTTTAAAGACTATTTACACTATAACATTGCATTGAGTGCTGCGCTAGAGACATAAATATAACGACTGATAGATAAACTATAAATATATACATAAGGAATTAAAGTTATAATAGATCTCGTGCGCCGCTCTCCGCTCCCTCTGCTACACATTGTGCCAATCATTCATCATAGCTACCATAAAGAGTAAGAGACTCTTTTCAGCCTTTGACCCACATACCTTAGTGATTCACCTTCAAGCAGTTTAGGCGGGTACGAAATTAAGGAACTACAACGTAAATTATACCGTAGGTATAAATACTTGACAGATTTATCATTTTGAGCGATTGGTTTATATTTGAAAGAAAATACATTAACAACAAAAATAGATAAAAATGCATTCTAAATTGTAACAAAATTATTAGTATTATTAATAGTAATTCCCTAGGCGTCACGTCGATACGAATTGCGATAGACAAACAATTATTAAATAATTTTAAAAACAGGTACACTTGATCCGACATCAACTTGATTCTCTCCATAAACAATTTGTAAGCGTGTATATAAATTTATTTCACTTTCTGCCCAGGCCGCACTAATATACTTCAGTAGTTAAACTTTCTGTGAATTTGCCAAATTGTCGCAAAATTAAGATATTGTTTTACAATAACGTATGAACAAAATTATCGCTATAAATCTATAATGCTTAATTAATTAGTAAAATTAAAATAAGTATATTATAAAAATTAAAATAAGCAAAAGAATAACCATCCAACGTGAGCCAAAGCCTATTAAAATATTGAGCGAGCAAAACGTATACATACCTATAAGTGTATTGTGCCCAGAGCTAATCACTGAGATACACTAGATCGCATAAGTGGACATATGATACATTTAGATAATATATTTTAGCTATAAAACACGTGTAAATTGTTTAGTGCTCGAATTGAATAATTGCTCAATTTAATGTGTTATACAGTTACTTTGACAAACTTTGTGTTTTTTTAATGATTTTGATAAGCCAAGCACGCTTTATAAACCAAATTGATCGCGAACAATATTCCTTGATGTGGTTATTTATGGAATATATTATAAATTAACAAGTCGCTCTGTTTATCGCAAATTGCTTCGCTTATTCACTGAATTCAATTCAAACAATAATCTAGTACCAACAGTAGATACCTCGAACAAAATTAAAATCCATCCGTCTTTACAGTACATTATCTATAACATTGTTCAATGCACGTTTCCATAACAAATATTTCGTTCGACATTACTGCTGAAGACTGCATTCACCTAGAGAAAGTAAAAATGTTTTGTATGAGACTAGAAGGCTTACTAAGGAGTCGCTAGCATATAATATACGGTAATTACCTGATGTCAAAGGTTTCCGTAAATCATATCGCATCGCAAATCGCAAGTGCATTGCATCGTTATACAAAAAAGGGACTTAAGAGCTGCCCAAGAATTTAGTCAAACATTTTTAGATATTGAATAAGAATTGGGATAGGACCGAGATGACAAAGGCTTCATTCACTTCATGTTCTTCTTCGGCGTCACGTTGTGGGGTGTAACACAAATCTTACATGTACCGAATGTGACAAATGTAATGAAACAAATATCAGGGATTTTCTTTTTATTTAATTCAATATACTGTCACAAATTAATCACATTATTAATAATCATAGAGTATAAAAATATTAATTAATATAGTCAGTCTTCTCAAATTCAGTAGGAACAACATACATCTCCATTGAATGACACACAATTATCATAAAGATCATTAAAAATGATTACGTACATAACATAGCAGTAAACGAGACAATATCTTTTATTATTCAAATGGTTAACATTACAGTCAGGTCTTTATTTGAGCGAAACAAAAACAGTTAACCTAACAAAACTAGACAACTAACTCAAAGCAGGTATAGCGATAGCGGCTGGGCTACTATTTTTAAGACACAGAAGTATGTTGGTCGTAAAGAGAAGAGATTATATTGGAGAACATTAAATGAAACAGACTAAGACAATAACTCAAATGCATCATAGGAAGAGCAGAAAAATTAGAGTAACACACATATCATCGGGGATAGTGCAAATCTGCGGAATTAGCATTGGATAATTCCGCGTATGTGAAAATTGTAGCCAATTAAAGTTTTCGCGAGCAAATCTCGAAAAATCTTGATAGGCTGCCATCGCCTTGACACGAGTCCATTTCGACCAATATGAAGCCAATCAAAATGAGCTTGATCATAGAACTAATAGAGTTATTAAGTTATAACCCTTTTCTGTAAAACTGGACGATTGCAGATACGCGTTCTTTACGTACGGTAGATTCGCGAATTTGTACTATACCCGACGATATGCAAAGATGAGAAGATGGCTGAAAAGCTCAGAGAGGCTAAGAATTGCAAGAGACATAGGATAGGATAGTTTTGTCAACAAACAAGTTGTTAATGAAGGAGGTTTATTTTTTGTAATCTTTACAATTTTTTGCCAAAGTATTTAATAGCAACTTATCATTTTTACCCTTACAGTATACCTGCTCAGATTATAGCATATTTATAGCATGTTTTGTTTCGCTCAAAACTAGTCCAGCGTTTTACTGAACATCTCGAAGTAAAGTAATGAAAATTATTAAATATCGCAAAGCTCGATAATATAACCTCAGCCTTTTTAATGAAGACTACAACTAATCAGAGTTACAAAATAAAACTTACCATTAACTTAAATAGTAAATATAACCACCTAGTTTTAATACCTACCTAATACCCACCTAAAACACCTTTCACCGTAAGGCAACTTGTGAAGATTTTTTAAATAGCCCCCAATATCAACAGCTAAATGACAATTTATACCGGGGATGTTAAGGAACTCCGTGACCAAAACTAGCCGATAACTTAAATAAAACATTATCCGTAACAGGAAATGAATCCCATATAAAAGTTTCGGATAATTTCCGATAGGGGCTGACTCTAAATGAATCATGTGATGTCGTTGTTATTAGCTGACCCGTTGAACTTTGTCGTCAAAAATTATTACGCAGTATAAAACAGAGTCGTTTTCCGCTGTCATCTTTTTAACTACGCAACGGATTTTGATGCGGTATTTTTTTATTGATAGAGGGTGTCAACAGGGTGGTTTATAAGTAATTCATATACAGAAAAGTGACAAATCCAAAATTTACTTATTTATTACTTTTGATGCGGAAAGAAGATCGCCGGGTCCACTATTATAATATAAATAAATAATAAAATACAAATAGATATTGTTTTTAAAATTTCCTTAAAAATTGAAAATCCGGAACCGAAATTATCCGAAATAATGACATATCCGTGACCCTGTTCGACACCGATGTAATATCATTCTTATATCTAAAACGTTAAATCCATAACATCCCTGATTTATATACCTAAACACAAGTTAATGAATGACGTTACTTTGTTATTGTTTTAGTAGTTTCACGGGATATATTAATAAAATAAGTTATTTATATCTCTTCTCCTTGTTCCCAACAACCCAAAATTGTGTTAGTCCACACTTGAACAGCCCCATAAATAAGTATAATAATATTATAATATATTCATATAATATATATATATATAATATATTCATATAATATATATATATTCATATAATAATATTATAATATATTCATATATATATATAATAATATATTCACAATGCCGGTAGTACCAATTAATTTCTAAAAACAAGTAGTAATAATTAGAGATGCAATTCGGTAAAATGATAATGGTAATGATGAATGATGACTATTCGACCGAATACCGAATAGTGGCATGCTATTCAGTATAGCACGTTAACGTTCAGTGATATCTTCCGTATAAATTAAAAGATAGTATAAAAACAACAAAATAAAGAAGAGAAAGAAATATACGATGATTTTTAAGCGGTGATCAAGACCATTTTTAACTCAGTCATCGATCTAGATTAAGTTGAAGTTGAAGTTACGATCTACATGGAAACAAACTTGTTTGTTTTATTGGTTTGTATTTATTTATGTAGTGGTTTAATAAGTTTCAACTTCAAATTAATAACAAACAGTAGGGTAATTGTGTGAGACCTAGCCTAATAAGTGTAATGTGGTCTAGATATTAATATATTTTTATTCCTCTGATCACCGATGAAAAATCATCGTGATTGAAATCAATCACAATAAACACGCACGACGAAAACTAGTGCACTGCAGTGACCGTAAATCAATACGCACTGCGTATAGTATACGTGCAATTTATATGATAATGACGATAAATGAAATGTTAAAGACTATAGTCGGGTCATTTTAATAGGCAACATTTGACAGCTCATCAAAATTCAACAACGTTAACTTTTGCCGGTTAGCCGTTGGCTAATTAGCTGAGCTAATTAAGTTAACCGGTTAAATTAGCTAAGCCTATCGGTTAGCTAGCTAATTAATTTAGCTAACTTTTTTGGCCGGCTTGGCCGGTTAAATTGTACAGCCCTAGTAGGGATGTTACTCTAAAATTCAAAAGCTGATAAGTAGAACCAATTGTATCGATTACTTTTGAAGAAATACCACTGTAAATTAATAACCATGTTGTAGTCAGTGTAGGGCATTAATAAATTAATAATTTCTAATCCGTAGAAAATGAAATAAAATACAACAGGGATTCACTTAAAGATTTTCAAAATTTTTCAATCCTGTATCGATTCGTTCAGTGTCATCGATGTTTTTGTGCAGATCATCTCACTAAAATAATAAAATTTGACAGACGTCAAATGTTGCCTATTAAATTGATCCGACTATACCTATAGCAAGAAACAAGTCGCAACTTGCATAGTGCACGCACCCGCGCATTCGAAATTACTTCATTTTAGGTTTTAGGTAAAACTTCTGACCGAATATTCGGCGGCCGAATGGCCGAATATTCGGCCGATATTTCTGCCGGATATTCGTTATTCGGTCAACCTACTATTCGCTGCATCCCTAGTAAATAATATCAGATAATCAACATTTAATTGTAGAAACACCCACCAATTAACTACCTTCACTAATAATAACTTGATAAAAATTTAATTTCTTTTTTTAACACAATCATAATTGGGATGCTTTACGAAAATACTCATGACTACAAAATCCATATGCATCAACTTGAGATTTATAATTTACTAAAATTAATTTATTTGTTATGTATGTATATTACCGAAGATAATACGCGGGAATTACAATAACAATTTGCATAGTGTACAATTAGTCCAATTCACTCCTAAAAGCAGCGCTTTACTTACAACTATTTAACTAACTTGAAGTTTTGAGGTAGCTCAGGTGAGTCTTGAATAAATAAATACTATTGGCCCTTAGGACGTATAAAAATATTGTCAATATAGAACTATCAATCTAATATAATTATAAACACTATGTGTATGTCTTTTTTCCAATAAAAATATCACAAATATTAAAATACAACGACAACAACAACTCTTAGTATCTATAGACAATGACTTTTTTCAGATAACTACTCATAATTTATGTACTTAGTACGTATTTATGAGCGGTTATGTGAGTTTTATATTTTACATATATTTTGGATTACTTTTAAAGATAGCTAAATCTCTGGTAACAGATTTAATAAAAATAATGTAATCGCTCAGCTATTGTGATAAATAATTGGTATATAACTTAAATAGATTACCTAACTTACTTTATTAAAATGTCATAGTGTAATAATAATTTAATACTGCATGCTCTTGAATTTTAATGAGAATGAGATACGTTATATTCTTAAATTAGTTAAATTAGCACCATAAGATGTGTAACCTGGCATTACATGTAACTTGCAAACACCATACCTGCAACTTGTAAATGTAAAGATGATTAATGAGGTCTTGGACAAAAACAAGGAAACAGTTTCTTCACTCTTGCCCTATACGGGTGAGTCGGTGAGGGGTAAAGCAGTCAGCAGCAACCTTCTGTTAATACGCTGCCTATGACCACTGCGGTGGCAATTGTCATTTGTGTCTGTTAATACGCTGCCTATGACCACTGCGGTGGCAATTGTCATTTGTGCCAGAATCTAGTGTCGACGCACATAAAATAAATACTTTTAGTGAAGAGTTTTCTAATATTATTAGTAATATACTCCAGACATTATCAGAAAATCCCTATTACATAAGTGTGCGTAATATACATACTAGCGAACCCAACACATACCTAAAATAAGGCAAGTCATAGGTTTCAAAATATTATTCATATTATTAGGTAACGGGCGGAAAAATGCAGGAGAAGGATAGGTCACCGAATCTATTTAAATATAAATTTCAAACCCGACTTAAGACGCTCCAAATAGACGACATCGAAAGCTTTATCTTATCTGGTGAAAACTACTGGGGACGTGAACAAGAAGACAGACGGCGATTAACACCTTAAGGACGATGAGTCAGAGGTCGTTCAAAAACTGAGAAAGAAGTAATCCAAACTTAGTACTGAGACATTCGAGCTGGTGAAAGAAACACAAGAGATACAAGAAACAGTAATCTATCAGATAACTACGTCATCGTGAAGGCAAAACGTATATATTAGGCAGAAACTGATACGACGCTACCTTCCTTCCTCGCACGAATATTGTATCAAGCTTAGTGGACCTGACCAGACTTTCTGACTGATGTCTTTGAGGTCGCAACCGGTCATAACATAATATCGATGCGCCTATCAGCTCCAATCAACAAATCTGACGGAAATGAAAACTGCGAACGTACGTATCGTTATATCTGACGAAATTGAAAACTGCAGTTGGCGTATGGTCTATTGTCTAAAGTCTATGTTTACAAGTCCATTGTCTACTCTCCAGATTTGAGACCAGAATTCAAAGAGGTATATAAGACAGGAACGTGTCGAATTTCATGAACTGTTCAACAAGGCACTGAAAAACAACTTCGAGACCCTCGACTGAACTGGACACGTAACATGAACGAATGAATATTAACATATATGATTTGCTGACGATATCACTGCGTGACCGCGTATATGCAATAGTTGAGGGGAATGTTGTGCAGAATAAATTAATCATAGCAGCTCTTTATAAACTTGGACAAGACCAAGCTCTTGTTCAATGAACAGATCCAGTATGAGACTGGGTCTAGAATATTCAGATAAGTCTTCGCTTCGCCTAAAGAGAACCACTATTGACATTTGATGCATCGAGACAAGGACGGTAGGGTTAAATCTGCACGTCCCTCACCATGCAAAGGAATGTGCCATAGCCCATTACTAGGCAGTACTTACAGCAGGAGCCCTAAAATAAACTCTGGAATTAATATAAAACGTCAAAGAAGGAAAGACTCTGACATAGCTAGTAGACTATTCCGTAGCAAGACAGATAGCAGACAGATCAAATAGATATTGGGTGTGCAGAACATGACTTGGTAAACGCAGTGTAGCACACCAACAAGACCTGCAGTCGGAACACTAGCAAAAAACGCATATCTTTGCAAAATTTTGCAAAGATAAAATAAAATACAAACATAAAAGACACAATACGTATCTTCTCTGAACAAGTAGCCAATTTTTCCTCTCGTTAAAAAATGTGCCATGGATTAGATTTAATGGGAACTGGGATATTTTGGGAATAAAAACGTCTGATGGGTCGCTAGTCACACTATAATTTCAACAATCTCGTATAAGTTTCGAAACTCGTGGTCTAAGCCTTCATTTAAAATGTCAAAAAAATTTATCCAATGTAGTGTTCGAATTTAACATGACTGCCATCCAGTCATACACAATGGTAGTCATGAAAATTCAAAGCTGTAAATATTCTGCAAAGGCATTGATAACGCAACGGCATTGCAACGTAAAGATTTCGACGACAAGAAAAACTACACAATTTCACCCTAACATGTTTGCTGGGTAGGCAGAGAAAACTGAGTTCTCTGACATTTATAATTCTAATCAAACACGTTCTGAGTTTTTATAGTTCCTGATGTCATTGGTTGACTTGATTATGAAAGGTGTACCTTAACCATCTTAGGCTCTTACCACTTTTGTACTGTATATGTTAAGTCTTACTTTCATAAATAAAAATGCAAGTTGTAGGATGATGTGGTGACCAAGGTGGAGAGAAGTATGTTAAAATGGTTTGGTTATGTTGCAAGAATGAATGAAAGCCGACTGATTAAAAGGGGATATGAAGCGAATGTGAGTGGCATGGTCGGGATCGGGTAACCAAGACGGTCGGCTGCCACGACCAAATAAATGGTCTATTTATAAAAGGCAAAATGCGTAGTACCCGAAACCGGCGTGAATGCATGATGAAATGTATCACTACTTATTATAGAACTAATGATCAACATGAATATAAATTCTGATTTATTAGATATAATTAATAGTCGGCTTAAAATTCACACTTAAACTACGTAATTCTAATTGCACATTTCAAGTACCACTGCGTTCTTTGATATAAGGTGGGTGGACGATAGAAGGCCACTCGTAGGAGTTACAACTTTTTATTCGTTTATTTACGGAATTAGAATATTCATTTTTGTTTCATCAAACTTTAATAACTATTTAGTAATCTTAAGTCTCCTTCAGCTCTTCCAAATGTCTTTACAAACAAACAGGGCCAATATTAAGCATCGGTCGATAAACTTCAAAATAGATTTAACATAACATAACTTCACGCCTTTTGTTACCCGAAGGTGTAGGCAGCGGCTGTTAAGCCTCGTCTCGCCGTTATGTTTACGTCCCAAATGGAATAGGTGGCGAACCTATTGCCATACCGGGCACAAAGTATGTCAGTCATCGATATTTGTATTGTGGCGTGGTAATAGATTTGTGGCGTTAAATATAACTAAGTATATAACTTTCAACTAAAACTAGGTAATGAGATCTATCATCTAACCAAAGCATTAAATGCTGAATATATTTTTATCATATTTAAAAATCTTAACGAACATTAACACCATCGTATAACCGTGGATATACTATACTAATAGTAGTTAATTAAAAATAGTATTCATGTGTAATTTATTAATATCAAATTATTTGACAACCTATCATGATATTTAAAACTTTTCTTTTTACCAAAAATGGCCTTCTTATGGATAAGTTCTTTGTAAGGCCACAAATCTCCTATTTTATATTAACAGTCAACAAGACTACAAGACGTAGTCAGAAATGTTGATAATCAAATATTCTTAAAATTAAAAGCAAGAAAATATAACAACATAAAAATTAATTTCGCGAACAAACTTAAATACTGATAGGATATTTCCTAAAGATACAACGATAACAAGTACAGGGCGAGGAGAAAGAATAGTTAAGGCCACAAAATCTAATAGACCGAATGTTACAAAGTGAGAAGAGCTGAAGAAGACACTCTCATTACATTACTTAAGGGCGGTCATGAGCAGACGACTAAGACTACAAGATGACAAGTAGACAAGGCAAAGAAATGAGAACGTTTGGAGCCATATTAATAGCAACTAGGCCACTATCTGTTCGACCTATAGCGGTCTTCCGGACAGATGTGGAGAGAATACAAAAAAACCCAGTCATTCGCTGTGCGATTTACACGCCGCCGAGTCTGTTTGATGAATTCTTATGTATCTTATTAAAAGAAGGAATACCTATTTACATGTCGACAACTACGACTTTTTAATGGTTGGCCTTCCAAAGAGCGTGGCCTTTCTTGGTGCACCCACCTTAAATTATATTTCTGTTCGCCATTGACATATAAGTATAATTTCGCACATTTAAACAGGATAATTTTCAAAAGCCGAGGCTTTTTATCCCATAACTCTAATTACTTTTCCATACCTCTGCTCTTGATAAGCGGAGTAAGCTGGGTAATAGTGTTGTTGATGTGGTGGATACCGGGGTACGTTGTAGGAGTAGTTACTCTGTTGCGCCGTCTGTGATGAAGCCCTAGTCGGCTGTGGACACACACCGGGCCTCGCGTGCGGATATGCCATGTTGGCTGCATCTGAAATAGAAGTGACATTATTAGTTCACAGTTATCAGACATTTTAAGTTTCTCATTCGTGCTGTTAAAGGCTTTTGATTCGTCTTCCGCACATGTTGCTAAGATGTCTACGTTAATACTACTATATCTAAATTAATAGTTTGTCTTGGACAATTGTTGGTTTTTTTTTGTCATTAATAACGAGTTATTAACGAATTTAATAATACGTATTACATAAAAATATACATAACATAACGTCACGCCTTTTGTTACCCGAAGGTGTAGGCAGCGACAGCGGCGGAGGTTATTAAACTAAACGAAACTAGTGGTCCAGTGGTCGAGCAACCCGCTTTTGATTCAAGAAGTCGCGAGTCTCAATCCTGATTCACACCAATGAATTTTCGGTTATGTGTAAAATAAATATCGAGGACTGAACACTTCGAGTCCGATATGGCAATATGTTCGCCGTCTATTCCATTTGGGACGTAAACATAACGGCGAAACGAGGCTTAACAGCCGCTGTCTACATCATCGAGTAGAAAAAGGTGTGAAGTTATGTTATCAACGAATAACAAATAAGTTCAATACGGAACGTTCGCAATTGGTCTGAAGCCAATGACGATTTACACATCATCGTTTTCAATTGTCAATACAATATAGGGTAAACGGGCAGTCATTGGACAATTAAGCGAATAAAATAGTTTGAAGATTTTTTTTCCTTCGACTATTTCAGTATCTCATAAACTGTAGAGATATTTGGAAACTAGATAAAAGGAGCTATCATAACAATTAATTAAAAACCTTATTTCTTGTGAACAGTTGAAAAATATTATTATATTTAAAAAAATGAACAAAAAACACAGTTATTGGACAAAAATTATAATTATTGGACGGTTGGAAACAATTATTGGACAGTCAATTAATATAGTGAAATTATAGTTAAACTCGTAATAAAACAACTCTCAGTCAGCCGGGAGCGAAAGAAAAACATATGGCTGACAAGCTTACACAGCACTACACCGAAGAATGGCGGTATAACCATTCATAAAATATGGGTCACCCTAAATGTTCTTGGTAGGGGCGGGCAGCAGCGTCCCTATCTAAAAAAGGTTAACCCCTGCGGTCTCCAACCCGTTTGCCCAGCGTGGGGACTATAGGCATAAACCTCCTAATGAAAATAGCACCAATGCAACGGCCCCCAGTTCCCAGTGGTCCCACTATTCCCGGCCAAGGCAGCGGTTGTGGTAACGGTGGGACAGGGTGCTAAGAATCTCCGGGTTACGGCAGGCTGCCAAAAACACTGGCCACTTATAATGGACGCAGGACCAACACCTCACCAAACTCGAGGTAGAGCTGGATTGCTTGAACTGGCATATTTTAGGGCTATCTGAAGTCCGGCGAGAGGGGGAGGACACGATAACCCTACAGTCAGGCAACTTACTCTACTTTCAGTAAGGTGACCAGCTCTCCCAGGGGGGTGTCTGTTTCCTCGTTCACAAGGACCTCGTTAGCAGCGTTGTGGAGATCAGTAGTGTGTCGACCAGGGAAGCGTACCTTGTACTGAAACTTACCAACAGGTACACCCTGAAGGTAGGAAACCACAGGTGATGCGGACAAAAGGACCGACACTGTGGTCAACACGCTAAGGAAAGTGTCTCAAAGGTTGTTCCCGAGAACGCAAAAAATGGAGTCCAAACTCTCTGCCGAGACGCTCGAGCTGATGAGGCAAAGGCGGGAAACTCCAACCGATCAGCTGTCTTCGTCAGAATGGAAAAGCCTAAACCAGCGTATTAGGAAGCTGATGCAGCGCGACCTTCATCGATCGAATACCCGAGCAATCGAGGACGCGATCGACCGCAATAAGGGGTCGAAAGTGTTCGCTCAGCACCTTGGAAGGCCCCATCTGACGAAGCTGAAAACTGCGGATGGACGTGTCGTCACCTCTAAGCCTGAGATTCTCACGGAGATAGAATCTTTTTATGGGCTCCTTTATTCCACACGGATGACCAAGCTGACGAGAACAAGCGATGATGACCACAGAGCCCCGCTAACGCGTCTAACTACAGTGAGGACATCCCCGACTTTTAAGAAAGCGAGATTGGGGCGGCTCTCGGGCAACTTCAGAACAACAAGGCACCCGGTGATGACGGAATTACTACAGAACTTTTAAAATTCGGCGGGACTCCTATCCTAAAGGAATTAGCAAGTCTTTTTAATTCCGTCATACACTAGGGCATAACACCACAGGCTTGGGGCAGGAGTGCGGTGGTGCTGTTCTTCAAAAAAGGTGATAAAACCTTACAGAAGAATTACAGACCCATCTCACTCCTGAGACATATCTACAAGTTGTTCTCGAGGGTCGTCACGCATCGTCTCGCCGTAAGATTTGACGAATTCCAGCCTCCGGAGCAGGCCGGGTTTCGAAAAGGCTGTAGTACGGTGGACCACATCCATACTGTTCGGCAGATTGTACAGAAGACCGAAGAGTACAATCAGCCGCTGTGTATGGCATTCGTGGATTATGAAAAAACTTGGGCAGGTCTGGATGCATTGCAGCGGTCGGATTGACTGGCGTTATATCGAGGTTTTGAGATGCTTGTATGACACCGCCACGATGGCTGTCCAGATACAGGACCAGGTTAAGAACTCTATCGAGCTGAATCGAGGTGTAAGACAGGGAGATGTCATATCTCCCAAACTCTTCACCAACGCTCTAGAGGACGTCTTCAAGACCCTGGATTGGACTGGACAGGGTGTCAACGTGAATGGTGAGTACATCTCACATCTTCGGTTTGCCGACGACATCGTTGTAATGGCAGAGTTGTTGGAACAGATAAGCGGAATGCTGCGCGCCTATACGAGTCCTCCCGGAGTGTCAGTTTGGGCATGAACTTGGACAAGACCAAAGTCATGTTCAATGAACATGTCGTGCCCGGACCGATCAGCGTCGAAGGGTCAGTTCTCGAAGTCGTAAACAAATACGTCTACCTAGGCCAAACTATCCAGTTAGGTAGAAGAAACTTCGAGAAGGAGGCCGAAAGGAGGATTCAGCTGGGTTGGGCTGCATTTGGCAAACAGCGTCGGGTCTTCAGCTCGCCTATACCGCAATGTCTAAAGACCAAAGTCTTTGACCAGTACGTTCTACCGGTAATGACCTACGGTGCCGAAACGTGGACACTCACGGTGGGGCTAGTCCACAAATTTAAAGTCGCTCAGCGAGCTATGTTCGGAGTATCTCTGAAGGATAAACTCAGGAATGAGTATATCCGCCAGGGAACCGGGGTAACCGACATAGCTAATTTTTGAGACTTCAACCTACAAGCTAACAATTATTGGACACAATATGTGACAATTATTGGACAGTGTCCAATAACTGACAGAATAGTCTGTGATACTTGAAATTGAAAGTACGTCATAAGAAATTTAAATGTTTAAAATGAACGCAAATAACACCATAGAAACTCAAAACTCTGAAAAAAAAATAGTTATTGGACACTGTCCAATAATAGATTTTTTTAAATTGTACCATACAATTACGGGACAGGTGAAAATAACCTCAAAATATAACATTTATGAGATAAAAGTCCATTTATCATGTAAATTGTATGATATCTTACCAATCTCCGAGGTGCCAAAACAATATCAATCACCACTATGCCAAAATCGTAACAAAACTCTAGACTCAATCTTATAAAAACAATTATTTTTCAAGACAATTATCCGTTTCCGTGACAGCCGCCGCGAAATATTTTTTTTGACAGTTTACTACTGCCATCTGTTACAAAATATATGAATTATACCAATGTTAGGAACTTAAAGATTTAAGTAATAGATATAGATGTCGCTTTTTATTTGTTGTTATCTTATTTTTAGCAAATCAAAAGGTACTGTCCAATAACTATTCAGTGTCCAATGACTGCCCGTTTACGGTACATAATTGAGTAACAAAAATGTGCTCGTAACTTACTCGACGTAGACGGATGCTGGTTATAATATTGCCTGTGGGGCGGCGGAACTGCTGCGTGATATGGCAGGTACGCGGTGGGCGGCACAGCTGCCGGAGTCACATTGGGTTGATGAGCCGCATTGTGCGGACGAGGCTGCTGCACATGTTGCATTTGTAATGCTGCTGCGGGCTGAGTCGTGCTCATCTGCGGCACCGTCATTGAACGTCCGGGAGGATTTACTTGATGACTGGCCATCGTGTTATGGGACGGTGTCAAACTTGTCGTTTGCAATTCACTTTGCACATTTTCCACGTGAGCATACTGATGGGCTTGCGGCACATGCGCCGCCGCCTGCTGGTGTGTACTTTGTGTGGCCAAATTTATTCCTTTCTCAGTATTATTGATAGGATGTTTCCTAAAGATACAACGATAACAAGTACAGGACGAGGAGAAAGAATAGTTAAGACCACAAAATCTAATAGACCGAATGTTATAAAGTGAGAAGAGCTGAAGAAGACACTCTCATTACATTACTTAAGGGCGGTCATGAGCAGACGACTAAGACTACAAGATGACAAGTAGACAAGGCAAAGAAATGAGAACGTTTGGAGCCATATTAATAGCAACTAGGCCACTATCTGTTCGACCTATAGCGGTCTTCCGGACAGATGTGGAGAGAATACAAAAAAACCCAGTCATTTGCTGTGCGATTTACACGCCGCCGAGTCTGTTTGATGAATTCTTATGTATCTTATTAAAAGAAGGAATACCTATTTACATGTCGACAACTACGACTTTTTAATGGTTGGCCTTCCAAAGAGCGTGGCCTTTCTTGGTGCACCCACCTTAAATTATATTTCTGTTCGCCATTGACATATAAGTATAATTTCGCACATTTACATACATACATACATAACTTCACGCCAAATTCCTTGCGGGGTAGGCAGAGAGAACAGAGCGCCATAGGGCACGATTCTTACACACCTCACTCGCTTCGTTGACTTTCATAACTCTTTTCATGCACGCGCGTCGGTTTTTGAGGCTCTTAACATCACCTTCCTCCAGAACACGTTCTATTTGGTCTTGGAATGTGTGTCTTGGCCGTCCTCGACTCCTACATCCGTCCGCTTTTGCATTGTATATCTGCTTAGTCAGTCTTGCGTCAACCATTCTTTCTACATGTCCGAACCATCGGAGCATGCCCTTTCTTACTTTTACACCGACACTCTCTTTCAAACCAACTTCCTTCCTTACAACCTTGTTTTCTACGCGGTCAGCGAGAGTCACTCCGCAGATTTTGCGTAGAGCCCTCATTTCTACCGCGTTTATTCTACTTTCATGCACACTCTGCCATACCCAGCTCTCGCTTCCATAAGTTAGTGTTGGGATCGGGACTGCATTGTGGATTGCTAACTGGGCCTTTCTGCTAATATTTTTTGCGCACATTTAAACAGGATAATTTTCAAAAGCCGAGGCTTTCTATCCCATAACTCTAATTACTTTTCCATACCTCTGCTCTTGATAAGCGGAGTAAGCTGGGTAATAGTGTTGTTGATGTGGTGGATACCGGGGTACGTTGTAGGAGTAGTTACTCTGTTGCGCCGTCTGTGATGAAGCCCTAGTCGGCTGTGGACACACACCGGGCCTCGCGTGCGGATATGCCATGTTGGCTGCATCTGAAATAGAAGTGACATTATTAGTTCACAGTTATCAGACATTTACAGTTTCTCAATCGTGCTGTTAAAGGCTTTTGACTCGTCTTCCGCACATGTTGCTAAGATGTCTACGTTAATACTACTATATCTAAATTAATAGTTTGTCTTGGACAATTGTTGGTTTTTTTGTCATTAATAACGAGTTATTAACGAATTTAATAATACGTATTACATAAAAATATACATAACATAACGTCACGCCTTTTGTTACCCGAAGGTGTAGGCAGCGACAGCGGCGGAGGTTATTAAACTAAACGAAACTAGTGGTCCAGTGGTCGAGCAACCCGCTTTTGATTCAAGAAGTCGCGAGTCTCAATCCTGATTCACACCAATGAATTTTCGGTTATGTGTAATAAATATCGAGGACTGAACACTTCGAGTCCGATATGGCAATATGTTCGCCGTCTATTCCATTTGGGACGTAAACATAACGGCGAAACGAGGCTTAACAGCCGCTGTCTACATCATCGAGTAGAAAAAGGTGTGAAGTTATGTTATCAACGAATAACAAATAAGTTCAATACGGAACGTTCGCAATTGGTCTGAAGCCAATGACGATTTACACATCATCGTTTTCAATTGTCAATACAATATACATAATTGAGTAACAAAAATGTGCTCGTAACTTACTCGACGTAGACGGATGCTGGTTATAATATTGCCTGTGGGGCGGCGGAACTGCTGCGTGATATGGCAGGTACGCGGTGGGCGGCACAGCTGCCGGAGTCACATTGGGTTGATGAGCCGCATTGTGCGGACGAGGCTGCTGCACATGTTGCATTTGTAATGCTGCTGCGGGCTGAGTCGTGCTCATCTGCGGCACCGTCATTGAACGTCCGGGAGGATTCACTTGATGACTGGCCATCGTGTTATGGGACGGTGTCAAACTTGTCGTTTGCAATTCACTTTGCACATTTTCCACGTGAGCATACTGATGGGCTTGCGGCACATGCGCCGCCGCCTGCTGGTGTGTACTTTGTGTGGCCAAATTTATTCCTTTCTCAGTATTACTGAACATCATAATAGGGCTGAATGACTGTATCACATTCTGTGAGTGCGCACGCTTAGGTTGTTGTGCTTGTTTGAATTTTTCATCAGCCCCAAATGGCGCACTACTTGATGTACCGGCTGTTAGAAATGAACGCAAAGGAACTTCTGAAGTACTGCTCGCACCGATCGCAGAACTTGGGTGGGGGCTGGTGGGTGACTGTCAAAAAAAATATTAATTTGATAATAATATTAAACTAAATTCGTGCATGCAAAATAATAGCAAAATAATGACAAAGTGATGGCCAAAAAGAAGAAAGTGTCGCCAAAAAACAACACATTCAAGGACTAAACAGGAAGATAGCAGTGAAACTCGTGTTGTACAGTTATAGTTAGCAACTTGAAGCAAGCAGCAACAGATGTGATATCACATTATTTTGAAATTAAAAATAATAACAAAATATGAGAAATCAATAAAGGAGGAAGCGAGAGCTGGGTATGGCAGAGCGTGCATGAAAGTAGGATAAACGCGGTCGAAATGAGGGCATTCTGCAAAATCTGCGAAGTGACCCTCGCTGACCGCGTGAAAAACAAGATTATAAGGAAGGAAGTCGGATTGAAATAAAGTGTCGGTGTAAAAGTAAGAAAGGGCGTGCTCCGATGGGTCGGACATGTAGAAAGGATGGATGATGCAAGATTGACTAAGCAGATATACAATGCAAAAGTGGATGGATGTAGGAAACGAGGACAGCCTAGACACACATTCCATGACCAAATAGAACGTGTTAAGGAGGAAGGTGTTGTTAGGAGCCTTAAAAATCGACGTGCGTGTATGAGAAAGAGTTATGAAAGTCAACGAAGCGAGTGAGGTGTGTAAGAATCGTGCCTTATGGCGCTCTGTTCTCTGTGCCTACCCAGCATATGTTACATACATAAATACATACATATAAAGGGGGAATGTGCACCTAACAAGACTATGATGACTACATTCCTTTACCTCAATATAGTCAGACAGTATCCGATATAACTCAGGGCTGACGGCTGCTTTAAACAACAGTTTGCCGTTTTCAAAAGATTCCAACTTCTTCTGATACATGTAGGTTTGCCACTCTTTTTCCACTTCCAATCTTTGCGCTTCTTTTTGATATATATTAAAACTAAAACGCAAACGATTTTATACATTTATAGTTCAATTCTTCAATACAAAATGGTGGTATTTTGAGTGACAGATTTTGCTAGTCTTTCCCTGTCAACATATTATTAAATAATAACTTTCATAAATATATATGTGCACTAAAGTTTATATGCTTTTTGTACAAATTTAATGTGATGACATTCATAAGTCGTTTTAGGATCAATCACATTTCACCAGTCAAGCTTTCATTACTGTTTTTGTGAAATAGAAGGGTAATACCGAAAAAATATGTAATGTTTCCATGTTGAGGAGTTTTCTACTTTGAGAGTTTGTTATAAAAATTTAAGTCTAATATATCGACGTTAAATTAATAAGTTTTAATATTATAAAAAAAAAGTTGAACCGTTGATTTTTTGGTTGGATCGAACGTAATACTAATCTCGGGGACTAAGAATCATATTAGAAAATAATGATTTTGTGTTAGCCAGCGCCGTCTAGGTCATAGGCGAAGCAATAATATTCAGATAATTAAACTTAAAGTTTCTGAAGCGATACTAAGTTCGCCGGATCAGCTATTATTATATTTTAATAGAATGAGAAATCGAAAGCTATTTAAGGGTGTAATTAGTCACTCTAATTTGTTTGTTTGCTCTTTGAAAGCAAAACCCTCTCCCTTTATATTTTAATTAAATAATTGTAATGTTAAGTAATCGCTGGCTATATAACCATAGAACATCAAATAATATATGTATTTAGCAAATATTTCTTAACGATAACTATTAAGCGTGTGTTGTTACAATTTAATGCAAAAAACTAACTCAATCAAATGGCTTTGGCCAAATAAAATCATAGCTGCGACTTTTAAATATTTAGGTATAAAAAACATCGCACAGCAAACAAAATCTTATTGAATTTCTTCAGATAGATAAATCATCTAGCTGGCGAAGTTACAGTATAAAACTAAAGATAAAGTAAAGCAAAATGTAATTAAGATAATAATATAGTAATATATAGTTGATAATAATTATATTATATACTGTCTAAACTGAGCTCGCAAATAACCGATTTACATTCCATTGATTTCTGTTTTTTAATATTATTTCATACTCAATAATACATCAGAATATTACATATATATTTAGAATAATGTCATGCTTAAAAATATAAGGGAATGTGTCATGCCAAACCTGAGTTCACGATTTATACAAGTTTCGCAGGGGCTGTCAACTATGGGCACATCTTCTTTGCGCCTTAAGGGCGGTGGTGCTGGGAACAAAATCAATAAGCGCCAAGCAAAAAACATTAGCAGTTACAGTTTAAACAGTCGAATTATATGCACACAAATTCGAAAAGAACAAGTTCAGTAACGTAAACTTTTCCCCAATAACCCCAATCTATATATAAATAAAGAAAGAATATCCCAATGTCTCTTTGTAGCAAATTATTTTGGACTTTTGACTATTATTTTGACTATATTATACAAATTATTTTGGACTATAGAATATGTACCCACATCACATCATGCATATACAACTGCGAGTTAAGTATATACCAATTGCATTAATTTATGAGGCCAAATAAATAATTTAGAATAGTTATGTTAAATTATAAAGTACCAAGGCTGGTGTGATAATATGGTGCAGAGGTATACTGACTGTCACAAGTCTATTACAAAATCAGTCTAATATGCAGTAACAGCTAGTAGATAGGTGCCACTTTCCTTGGCATTTCATGTTTGCACCAGCGGATCGCAAAGACAGGTTTTATTTATTTATTTATTTATTTATTCTTCATGTACAAAGATTGGTACATAAGGTGGACTTAATGCCTTAAGGCATTTTCTGCCAGTCGACCTTTGGGTTAAACTGAGAGATGAAACGGTACAAAAAAGGTATAAATAAACGAGTAATGAAAAATTAGTACTTTCCTTTAGGAATATAAAAATTTTAACATCAGAAAAATATTTGCAGAATAAATACATATAAGCACTATACACATATATTGCCACATATACATAAATACACACATATATACATAAATACACACATATATACATAAATACACACATATATACATACATATACTTACATACATATACGTACATACATACCCAATACATATACAATAGATAAATAGACAAAATGAGTGACTATTAATTCATGACATACATAAAATTACTTATATGATGATCCATGACTATAAGTTGGCCTGAATATTAATTAGGATGAAGCAATCTTAAAAAGTGTTGTTTAACTTTACGCTTAAAGGAAAACTTACTCCATGACTTTTTGACACTAAGGGGAAGTGAGTTCCAAAGTCTTATAACGGAAACGGTGAAGGAGCCTGACATGAAACTGGTACGGTGAGAAGGGAAGTCTAAGAGAAGATTTTCAGATGCACGCAAATTTCTGTCGTGAGTGCTGCCTAAAACTTGAAACAATGACTTTAAGTATTCGGGAGCGTGTTGGTCGTTGAGTGCGGAAAAAAGCTGGCAAAGTAATCTGAGAGACCTTCTTTGGCGGATAGGTAGCCATTTGAGTTTAGACCGGTAGTACGAGATGTGATCATATTTTCTCAGCCCGAAAATGAAGCGTATACAATTGTTCAGAAGCTGATCCAGCTTGTTAAGAGATTCCTGGGATAAGTCCGGGTAACAGACGTCTCCATAGTCAATAACGGGAAAAACGAGAGATTGGACTAATAGTAGCTTAGTAGCGGAAGGCAGAAAGTGTTTAAACCTGTAGAGAGAACGCAGTATCGATGTGACACTCTTGCTAACGTGACAAATTTGTTCCCTCCAGTTTAGTTTGTCATCAATGTACAAGCCCAAATCTTTTAAGTGCCCTGATATAGGGATAACTGTGTTGCTGTATAATATGGGAGGAAGTTGATCAATGGTTACATTTGATAAATTATATAAACTAACATTGACTGCCACCCCAAACCTGTGCGACCAGTCGGCCACTGCATCAAGGTTGGCATTCATGCTCAAGATACAGTTGCTCAAGGTACCCACATCAGCATGAGCATACAGTTGTAGGTCGTCAGCGTACAAATGGTTAGAACATGTGAGAACACTTGTGATTGAGTTTATAAATAATGAAAATAACAGTGGAGAAAGTATACCGCCTTGTGGAACACCAGTGGCCAAGGAGCACCAGTCAGAAGACTGCTGCATTACTCGGACAACCTGCTGGCGACCACGAAGATATGATGTGAACCAGTCCCGTGCCAACGGCGCCAGTCCAGACTGTGACAGCATGGCAAGAAGTAACTCGTGGTCAACAGTATTAAATGCGTTGGAGAAATCTATTAGGACTAACACTGTTAACCTCGAGCCCTCCATGGCCACCCTCACATCCTCAGTCACTTTAAGCAAAGCCGTTGAAGTGCTGTGGCCGGGTCGAATAACGTGATAACAGGTTGTTGCTGTATATGTGCGAAGACACTTGGCGGTGGACCATGGCTTCAAGGATCTTAGAAAGGAAAGGGAGAATGGAGATTGGTCTGAAATGATGGACTAGGGTGGGATTATCAATCTTGGGGAGTGGGATGATAAATGCTTTGCGCCACAGGAGAGGAAACGACCCTGACTGCAAGGACGTATTTATAATGTGGGTGAGTACAGGAATATCAGTGGGCAGGACTGCTGTTATCATCATACGGCTGACACCGTCAAAACCAACAGCTTTTGACTTAATTGCCAAAACAGCTTTATGGACATCTTCGTTGACGACAGGAGAAAAAGAAAACGAGTCAGGAGGAAATAAAGGCCTGGAAGTAATATCTGAAATAGTTTATCTTTTAATGGTGCGCGGCAAAGTGTTTACTTGAGAAAAATGAAGGTTAAGATCGTTCAATGACAGATCTCGAGGGAAAGCGTTGGGTGGTGGCTCAGTAATGCCGAGACTTTTAAGGAACTTCCATATATCGGCCGAAGAAGTATTCTGAACATTTTCAAAAATGTATCGGCGTTTAGCTGTTCTTACCATTTGATTACAACGGTTTCTCGCATGCTTATACAAAGACCAGGTCTCATCACTGCGATTTCTCTTATATTTTTTGAACGCTGCGTTTCGACGCGCCATTGCCTTACGCACGTCATGTGAAATCCAGGGTGCCGGAGGGCGCCTAATCTTTATGGCTCTGACGGGTGCATGGAGGTCGAAAAGCTGCAAAATTGATTTATTGAAGTGAGTTACTTTATCATCTACATTTGCAGCTTGATACACTTCGGTCCAGTCTAGAGCTTGTGCGTCGGTGCTTAGTTTTTCGTGGTCCATTCTCGCAAAGCAGCGGGTGAAGATAGTTGCAGGGCGAGGCTTCGGTGGTTTAATTTTGTACGACAGATAGATTAGGTCGTGCCTTGATATACCAGCCACTGCAAATTGACCATGGTTTTTGATCAAGGCCTTGTCAGTAACAAGCATGAGGCCGAGCCATGTGTCGTCAGTGTCAGTATTCATATGTGTTGGATTAAGAGGTACCAAAAAGAGACTTAACGACTCCAGTATCAATCTCAGCCGTAGAGACCTTGACGTGTTCTTTACCATGTCAGCGTTGAAGTCGCCCATGACAATCAAGTGTTTAAAGTCTGTGGAGACGGATTCCAGGAGTGTTTCCAATTGAGAGAAGTAGTCTATAGTTGGTGGGCAATAGATAACACCCAAAGCGACTTTAGTCCCACTGATAACAACCTCCAACAGAAGGAATTCCGGATTACTGTTGTAATATGAGGCTGATGTTGACAAAATTTTGTAGGGTATGTCACTGCGAAGGTAAATAGCAACACCGCCACCTCTTTTTCCAGTGCGATCGTTGCGTATAAGGACATAGCCGGGAAGGCCGAAGAAAGTGGAAGGAAGTTCGGGTTTCAGCCAACTTTCCGAAACAAGAATAGCATGCAGTGGTGTGCCGCTCAAAATGTCCAGTAACTCCGAGTGATGTTGAGCAATACTTTGTGCATTCACATGGCAAGCATGGAAGCATTTTGGGGATAACTGTAATTCCTTATTCAAACGCAGATTGCCAAAACACGAGTCGTCTAGAGAAGCAGATGAGCTGTTCCTAGCTGAGTAAAAGGATTCATCTAAGTCCGACATAGTAGCTTTACAGATAAATAAAAAAATATCCTACAATAATAGTCAGAATAAATATATTAATAATAATAATATGATATAATAAAAATAAAAATATAATTATATAAATTTAAATATAATATAGATATAACTATTTATATATAACAATAAAAATAAATGCAATAGACTAGATGTACTTAACAAAAAAAAATGAAGTGTAAAAATAAAAATATTATGCTGAAGGCTGATATAACCTGCCGGTCAACCGCTTACACATTAAATAAACTTGAAATTAAACAAACAAAAATTATAAATACAATAGAAAAAGGTTTTCAGGTGCAGCCCAAATTCTACATTAGTATAAATGCAATACAATGCAATAACATTGTTTGACTGAATGAATAGGTTAAACTGTACGTCACAAATGTCGCGGTTTCCATGTTAATAAAAAATAAACAAATGTGTCAGTAAGTAATCTGTGTACTGGGGACATTAATAGTGGTCTGTGCTCAGTGTTGACAATGCTACAATGTTTTGAGATTCGCGTTATGTTGTATAATTAATTATTAATATTACAAATAAAAGTAATAAAAGCAACTAGGCAAAGACAAAATGGGCTACACACAAGAAATCTCAAGACAGCTATTTATTCTTTTGTGTGGTGCGTTTGGGCCTGGCCGAAGCCTGCAGTGGCGATGGTTTACGAGGATTCGGCCTGGAACTATCCTCACACACCAAAGGTGGTGCTGCTACAGCTTTATTGTACTTAGCTCCCAGCGCAGCGACCTCCTCGCAGCTGAAGACGCGCAGGCGCTTGCTGTCAGGAAGCTTCAGATGGATGGTGCCGTCCATTGTCCAAACATTGAACACACCGAATAGCTTGCGGGCTGCAATGAAGGCGGTCTGTCTCTGCCGTGTGAGGAATTCCGAGAGCACCAGAGTAGTGCCCTTGAGCTTTGTTTTAGACCTCCACAATACCGCTTTAATATTTGGGTCAGCAAACCGCATCAAGATAGGTCTGGGATGGTCTGAGGCTGTACCCAGCCTGTGACAAGTTGTCATTGAAGATGCTTCTAGGTTTGTCACACCAAGTTTGCTGCGGAGCACTGAGGATACCCTGTCAGCTATCTTTTCATCTGGTTCCTCTGATAAACCGGAGAGCAGAAGGAATTTTTTCCTATGCCGCATTTCCATGACATCTATTGATTTGCTCACAGCTGTCACTTGCTGCTGGAGGACACTGAGCACTTTCCAAACATGATCCTTGAAGGCAGCATAATCCTTATGTAAGGTACTGAGATCTGCCCCGGTTGATGCAGCTTGCAAATGTGCCTCAAACTCTGACATACGCTTATTAAGCAATCCCATTGCAGTTTTGTGGAGTTCTGCGACATCAGTGAAAGTTGCCATGGTGCTAATGAAATGGGAATGAAGTGAAGCTTAGACAGTGAGTGTTGAGTGAAACTGGTTGCCGGCTGGTTCTTGATATTCTTCTGCTTAGGGCATAAGCTTTAAGGTGTCAACACAATATAGTGTTTTAAGTATTAAACTAGACTATTCTGACACACTTTTGTAACTTAATTTAGAAGATAACTATTAAAACCAAATATTTGCACAAAAAACGTATGCTGTTACTTTTTATGCACCTACCCGAAAAAAAAGTTTTACCCCCTCAACCCTTTCAGTTTCACTGGCCACATCCAATCTAACTTTAACAGGGATATGGTAACTGGTACCACCAGCCTCATTTTAATTGGAGACAGTTTACTAATTTATTTGTTAGAATTTAGTAAAACCCAACAGTTAAAATTTACAACAACTCCAAGACCACACAGAATATAAGATTAAGCAATCTTTAATTTATGTATAATTATAAAAATATAAACATGTGTATGTATAATTCTGCATTTTTATTTATGAAAATAGCCACTATTTGTAAAAATAGTCACATTTAATCTAAACTAAAACCTAAACAAAGAGTCTCTAGTCTCATGTTCTATTTTCACTTTAAACACTTTGTGGGTTCAATTTAAAATAATAATCTTAGGTTTTTGCAGTTCAATAACAATTAATAAAAAAGGCTTTTTGTGTGAAATGGCCTTGCAAGAAAATTAGAATCTCCAATATCTAAAAGAAAGCTGATTGCTGACATACACAAGCTAAAATTTTTAAGTAGATATTTTATATGATATAATATAATCCTATTATGTGGGTTTTACTATCTATTATAAGATATAATTTGTTGAAAGTAGAGTCAAAATTTGTTAAAAAACTGGTGTGATATTATTCATACGCAAGCATTTTGATTGTACATTAAAAACATGATTTTAAGTAATAATTACCTGTATCAAGTGGACAACCAATAGGTCGTTTGAGGGCCAACTTTTGCGATGTCTCAATAGGTAATGGGGGCGGCGGTTTACTAGCATCAAATCTGTATAAACAAGTGATAGCAAAAATAATTGTTACTTATAAGGAAACATAAGAAAGTATTTAACAATGGCAATAACTTAAGCTGAAATCCATAATATGACAATAACAAAGTTTCTGCTATAGGCAACAGTAACATTGAAATTGATAATTACAGATAAATGCATACCGCTGGTGTATCAACTTCTATATTAAAAAAAAATTCTATGCAGAATCTTTATTTTAAAGTTTTACTCTCTACACCAAAACTCATTGGTGGTATTTTATTTTAGTTAGTAAATAAATATATTTTATTTAAAGAATAAAAAATACTTACCCTGATAGTTGTAGAGTTTGTTGATTGGCTTGGTTTAATGTCAGAGCACTGACAGATGGAGCTGTAAAAGTTAATATCACAAATAATATCAAAATTTTATGTTTATAACACTGTGACTGTCTTTTTATAAATGATAGTAATAATTGTATGATGCCGTAAAGCATCTGAATCATAGGGCAGGAAATAAGTGAATAACTAAGCATATTAAAAAAACTGTAAGTTATTTAAACTTAAGATCAGGTTAGAGATTAATCATAATCCTTACCATTTCTATAGACCAATCCCTACAATTATTGAGATAAGATTGACATATGAGTACTGTCTATTAACCGTCTAATAAATGATCAACATATGAAACTACCCACAACCAAATGTTTTCAATGCTCTCCCAGGACATTTCTTTATGAATAATGTACAAAAATGGTAGAAGTACAGAAAGTACTTCTGAGAAACTACTGCATGTTGATACATGAGTATTAACATGCAGTAAAAACAAAATTAACAGAATAAGGAACTTAGAAATTTTGAAGATACAATAAAATTCATATGTAGGTGTATGTTATTTGATATATGTACACTAGTTGACCTAATGAACTTTGTTGCACAACAAAAGTAATAAATAACTTAACTTTGGATTATGACTCACACATTTCACTTTTTCTATTACATTATACATAAATTATAGATAAAAATCACCCCAATCATACCCCCCAACTATTAAAAAAACCGCATTCAAATCCATTGCGTAGTTTCAAAGATGTTAGCATATATGGGACAGACAGCGGAAAGCAACTTTATTTTATACTATGTAATGATGATACACACCTGCATAAGCAGCAGGAGTTGACTGCACTGCTGTTGAAGATATTGTGGGTGGCAGAGGTGGTGGTGGTGGTGGAGCTAACAGCGTTGGTAATAGTGCAGATGATGGCAGTGGTGGTGCACTCACCACTGGTAAACTAGGGGGCGGTGGAGGCGGGGATTTAAGATATGGTACATTATTATTTGCAGACATTGCAGCATATCGCTCCTGCAATATCCTAGGAGCGTATTCCTGTCTTAAAGGCCGGCAACTATGATCTGTCGCGCCTAGTGTTGCGAAGGTCTGTGGGCGGCGGTATTCGCTTTCTATCCCCGCACGCTCGTTTGGTACTTTTCCTCATAAAAACACCTTTCAAAATTTGCAATGAACAATAAATATAACGGATATTAGTAAATTTAAACACTTTACTGCTACCTACATACTTATAAACTAGTAATGTAACGTTCATGAGAATGCGAATATTTCTTTTATACATTCCGATTCTCACACCTACCCGCATGCATATTGCACACAAACATTTCATCAAAATCGGTCGCATCGGCCAAAAATAATGTTTTGAATATCTTTGATAGGTACCTACTTAACCCTACAATGCAATTTGTTTGTACCATATTTGGTACAGTCAAAATAATTACATCTACAGTTCATTTGAAGATAACTAGCGTCGTCTGTCGGACAAAGCAAGAATCTCTACATACCTAGCAACGATTTAGTAATGGCTATTGTCACTAGATAGTGCTAGCTATCAATTGATATACTTATTCCTGTACAATTTGATCGATCATCGAGTGCTCGTGGTTAACGTAAATTGAAAATTATTAAAAAAATAGTTTTTTGAGTATTTGGAGGCGAAAAAAAATTAATTTACATTGGAAATAGCCTATATTATATGAAGGTAAGTTCTTTTCTTGAAATATTACTGTTTTATGTACTAATAAATCAACTTATTCAAATGTTCCAGATATGGTACACTATGCATTAGTTCATATCTAATATTTTGTTTCGGTGGGATTTTATTACAGATTATGGCAAAAAAGGTTTTATCTAACCAGCTAATTAAGCAGTATTTAAATATACTATCAGGGTGTAACGATGGTGAAGACATTTTGGGTGCTGTAAGTGAAGATGACATGGTGAGAATCAGAGAAAACTTGCAGCAAATGGAGGATGATAGTGACTCTGATGTGAAGCCTGCTAGTTATGCGCCATTATCCTCTGATATTTGTGGTACTATCTACGTTGAAGATGTAAATATACAATCAACAATTCCTCAATCCAGCCTTTCAGGTCTGAGTATGTCATTACGCCAAAGTTCTTTCACTGTACCAGTTAGAAGAAATTAATTTTCGAATAATGTAAGTGCATAAAAAAGGAAGAAAAGAAATTTAATATGGAAAAAGAAATCTTTACCGGCTGACCTACCCCCATTTTCTGGGAATACATCTTTAGGCCTACCAGTCATTAGTTTGGATATTCTATTGCAATATTTTTTATATTTTTTTTGAAGATGACCTACTAAGCCACATAGTTGAGGTAATACATAAATTCAGTGTTAAAAAGACCCATATAATCCATCCCATATCACCACTTAAGAATTAAAAAAGTATTTAGGTATATGTATGCTCGTGAGCATTGCTCTATTACCTAATATGATGTACTGGGAATCGGAGTTAGGTATACATATATAGTAAGAGAGACGATGATCGTGAACCATTTTGAGAAGATAAGACATTTTTTGCATTTTAACGACTCTTTTCAAGTAGCCTTAGGTCATCCAGGATATGATCACAGAACTCTAAAAAAGAAATATTAGAATATAACCTAAGAGGGAAACATTATCCGTGGAGGTAATATCCACAGTGTAAAGGAAAAACCTATATATAACATTGAAACAACTTTTTATGGATTATATCGCATTTATTTAAAACTTATTTTCTATTTATTTCCCGACGTTTCGAACTCTTTACAGAGATCATTTTCACGAGTAATGAACACAAAGACGGTGGTTGTAAATAAATGCGATATAATCCATAAGTTGTTTCAATGTTATGAATGTGATTCGCGAAAATCTAAAAAGTAAACCTATATATGTTGCGAAAAGAGTCGTACTGAGCTATGTTTGAACAAAGACAACAATTGCTTTTATAAATTTCATTTGTAAAATATGTAAAAGATTCCTTCATTGTTCCTAATTTTAAGTCAAATATTAGTGTAATTGCATACTGTACCATATATGGAACAGAATTGAAAAAATAAATATCTACAAAATTAATGAATTTTATTTTATCTTACTAACATATATTATGTCTAGACACTATATAGAATCACATATATTTTATTGACACGGTTTAAAAAAATCATGCATTGTAGGGTTAAAACGTAAAAAAGTTTTATGTCACGCCCCCATGATCGTCTTGCGGCTGGAGGTTTTTATAAAAATAATTATGAACAATCCTATCAGTTGGATCAAACAAAATATAAATAATATTAGTCGTATTATTCTACGTACAATTTTATTTTTTTGTTGTTGAAAACATTAACAATCTTTCTTGCGAATGCGAATATTCGTACACACACTTTTTTTTTGCATACACACATGTTTTTCTATGTATCCAAATATGTATAGATTTACTAATATTCTGAGTGTAAGTAAGAAAGGGAATGCTCTGATGCTTCGGGCATGTAGAAAGAATGGATGATGCAGGACTGACTAAGCAGATATACAATGCAAATGCTGATGGATGTAGGAGTCGAGGACGGAGCCATGACACACATTCCATGACCAAATAGAACGTGGCCTGGAGGAAGGTGATGTTAGAAGCCACAAAAATCGACGGGCGTGCATTAAAAGAGTTATGAAAATCAACGAACCGAGTGAGGTGTGTAAGAATCGTGTCTTAAGTCCCTCCGTTTTCTCTGCCCACCCCGCAAGGGATTTGGCGTGAAGTTATGTATA
Organism: Euproctis similis; assembly: GCA_905147225.2. Lineage (NCBI taxonomy): Eukaryota > Metazoa > Arthropoda > Insecta > Lepidoptera > Erebidae > Euproctis > Euproctis similis. The sequence continues at coordinate 12,034,910 of LR990107.1, forward strand.
TATGTACTTATTTTCTTTGTCTAATTGAGTATATAATGTATATGTGTGCAGTGCGTGTGGTGGAGCGGGGAGGCCCGCAATGCGGCGGGCGTGACGCACGTCCGCGCGCTGGCGGGCGCGAGGCGCGTGTGCGTCGCGACGCTCGCCGGCCACCTGATCCTGGTGCGGCTGGACGCGTTCAACGCAACCTCCGGCACCCAAGTGGACTGGCAGTTCAGCACCGCGCACAGGAGGAGTACGCACTCATATCATTGTAACAGTAGTATAGCCACGCAGTTCGCTGTAGAAATGGGCCAGCTCGATCGCTGAAATCCCATGACCTTTCAGAATATCGACGAAAAGTGGCTTTTGCCGCGTTTCGATCGGCGATTGAGGTAACCGAACGCCCAAGTCCATTGCCCCTCCGCCTCCCATCCCACTCCCGCCCCTGTCCATATCCTATTGTAAGGGCCTTCAGCGCAACTGTAACATTATAAGTTTTCAGGTGTCCATGAGCGGCCTTCATTGCTCACCATCAGGTGACAGGTCTGCTCCTCCTTGCCCCCTTTATCATAAAAAATAATATAATATTATATGTTTACACATATTTTTCAAAAATCCACTTACACAGTTGGCGATAAAAGTACATGTTGAAGCGCCTGCTCCCAACGTAACGGCAAAATATTGCTATAAGTGTAGTTCTAAGGCGATAGCATAAGTTCATAAGGCATGTCATTCGTGTCTCCTTGGTGGCACCACTTGCTCACTAGACACTGTACCGACGAGTTCGGAATAAATAGATTTTTGCGTAAATATTCTCATAATTCATCCAGCTATCCCTTAAGCCCTTCCTGGACCTAACATGGTCCTGACCGAGCCGGATAAAGAAGATCAGCGTTTATAGTAAAGGATATATGGAAATAATTAAGATTGAAAAAATCACAAATATCCACGTGGAACATTGGCAGATGATTTGCATTTGGATGAAGAATAGCGGTGTATAGATTCCACAAGTATGTTTTGTCTGCAGATGTGGAAAAAATGTATAGACAAATTGTTGTTCACCCGTCGGATAGGTATTTACAACAAATTGTTTGGCGTGACAATGTGCATGATCCTATTAATGTTTATCAATTGAATACCATCACATACGGTACGGCGAGTGCACCGTTTCTTGCAACACGGTGTCTTAAACAAATAGGACTCGATCATAGGAACCCTAAAATATCTGAAATTATCAGACATGACTTCTTCGTTGATGACCTTTTGACGGGTGGGAGTGACCACCAGTGAAGTAAGGTTCATTCGCACTGAAGTCACCAAAGCACTAGCTGCGGCACGCATGCCATTGAGAAAATGGAAGTCCAACGAGCCTCAGTTAGTATCAGATGCTAGTCCTATCTCGTTCGACCTAAACATTGGATCGAATGAACCAGACAAGTTGCTCGGACTGGGTTGGTACGTCATGTCTGATGAGTTAGGCTTTCCCTTAAGTTTAGACAAGTCTTCAATTGGACACACCAAGCGCGATATACTATCTGTGATTGCACGCATTTTTGATCCCTTAGGTCTATTAAGCCCTATTATCGTCACAATGAAAATATTAATGCAGCGACTGTGGCTTGACAAGTTGGCTTGGGATCAACCGTTACCCAGTCAAATTAGTCAGCAGTGGGATAATATAATAAAATAATTGCCACTGTTAAATGAATTTCGCGTACCGCGTGTTATAATTAGTGATTTACATAAAGAGTTGGAACTTCACATATTTACAGATACGTCTGAGTCTGCATACGGTGCTTGTGTGTATGTTCGCACTATTGATAGTAGCGGTCGGAAGTTAGTCCGTTTACTAATCTCCAAAAGTCGAGTAGCTCCCATAAAACCTACAACAATTCCACGATTGGAGTTGTGTGGTGCTGTTGTTGGTGCTCGTCTGTACGAGAAGGTGGTGAATTCACTTCGAGTGGCAGTCAGTCGAGTCTACTGCTGGACCGATTCAACCATCGTCTTGGGATGGTTGCAGATGACACCTACCAAACTTCAGCCTTTTGTACGTAATCGCGTTGCTGAAGTGTTGGATAAGGCGGGAAATTGTACCTGGAGACACGTCCCAACCAACATGAACCCAGCAGACCTAATATCCCGAGGTGTTGATATTAGTAATCAGCAGGGGTTGGATTTGTGGTGGTCCGGTCCATATTTTTTAGCATTAGATTCGACTGAGTGGCCTCCTCTTGTTACCTACCACGATACGCTGCCGGAGACTCGGCCAAATATAGTTTTAAGTGCTTATATAAGCAATACTAAAGTTGAGGGTATTATTAATTTTTCTCGATTTTCTAATTACTCTCGCCTAATACGTTCAGTAGCTTACGTTCTTAGATTTATAAATTCATGTAGGAAACGTTATCCAAAACAAAGTTATTTATCAGTGGATGAGTTACAAGCTGCATTGAATGTTGTTATTATTATAAGTCAGTCTGGATCATTCCCTGAGTATAAATTGTTCTTAAATAAAGGGAGTTTACCTCCAAAGAGCCCTCTATTAAAGTTCAATGCTTATTTAGATAAAAATATAATGCGCGTAGGAGGAAGGCTCGATAACTCTAATTTTAATTTCAACAAAAAACACCCTATCTTATTACAGTCCACTCATATATTTACAAAATTATTATTTCACTATGAGCACATAAGGTTAAATCACGCTGGCCCTAATTTGTTACTAGCTTACATTAGGGAATCTTACTGGCCGATAGGAGGTCGCAACTTGGCGAGGAAATGTTATCATAAGTGTGTCCTGTGTCATCGCTTAAGCGGAAGGGTTGTAACGCCCATCATGGGAAACTTACCTCAGGAACGTCTTCGTCCAGGTTATCCCTTTGAAAGCACGGGCGTTGATTATGCTGGGCCTATTATGTGTGCCAGCCGTCAAGGTCGTGGATGTGGATGCTAGTAAAGGTGTATATAGCCATTTTCATATGTTTTACCACTAAAGCAGTTCATTTGGAACTTGTTGGCGATTTAACTAGCAATAGTTACTTACTAGCGTTGTATCGATTTATCGCTCGAAGAGGTAAGCCAGTTAATATTTTTTCTGACAACGGTACCTCATTTGTCGGTGCTCACAACGATTTATCTAAATTTTTAAAACAAAACAGTTTGTCCTTGGGTGAAAGTGTATACAATGATGGAATACAGTTTCATTTTATACCCGCCTATACCCCTCATTTTGGTGGGCTCTGGGAGGCGGGCGTTAAGTCAACCAAGTACCATCTTCAACGAGTGTTGGGTAATAGTCACTTGACGTTTGAGGAGCTATACACCGCCCTCACTAAGATTGAGGCGATTTTGAATTCCCGTCCATTGACGCCCCTGTCTTCGGATCCATCAGATTACATGCCACTTACGCCAGGCCATTTTCTTATTGGACGACCGCTGACTTCTCTACCGCAGCCTGAATACCTGGATCATCATCTTCACCATCTGACTCGATTTCAAAGGATTGAGCAACTCCGTCAACACTTTTGGAGCAGATGGAGTAAAGAATATGTAGCGGAATTGCAGCAGAGAACAAAATGGCACTCATGCAAGGGCAACTTAAAGTTGGACTCCCTAGTAGTATTCAAGGAGGACAATTGCCCTCCACTTAAGTGGAAACTGGGAAGAGTGGTGGCTATACATCCAGGGATGGATGGTGTCGTTCGCTTGGCTGATATCCGGACATCGACAGGTGTTCTTCGGCGCGCCTTCAATCGAATCTGTCCGTTACCTGAAGAAGCGTCTGTTGAAACTGATGTTTCAACGCCCGGGGGCATGTTGAAGCGCCTGCTCCCAACGTAACGGCAAAATATTGCTATAAGTGTAGTTCTAAGGCGATAGCATAAGTTCATAAGGCATGTCATTCGTGTCTCCTTGGTGGCACCACTTGCTCACTAGACACTGTACCGACGAGTTCGGAATAAATAGATTTTTGCGTAAATATTCTCATAATTCATCCAGCTATCCCATAAGCCCTTCCTGGAACTAACAGTACATTAAGTAAGTGACGAGTGGTCTTTGAATATTAACTTTATTTTTGGTGAGGTGAGCCCGCGACTCCTGCCTGGAGATTAGTGTTGCTTTTAAAGTAAAAGTATTCCTATGATGATACAGCAGTTATTTATAAGTTACTCCAATATTATCAAAGTGTTGAATTAATCAATCTACAGTCAATGTGGGTAACTTAAGCTTTCAATGTAACATTGGCCTACTTACTCACTTTTGATTTCTTTACTTTTTCTAGATTATTCATATGAATATGGTAATTCATATAATACATCTATGGTAAGACGTTCAAAAAGTACAAAGTTAAGAAATCAAAAGTGAGTTAGTGGGCCAATGTTACATTGAAAGCTTAAGTTAATCAGATTGACTGTACTTCAGTTACGAAATGTTGATAAAATCCTTTGATAAATGATGCCGAAAACGGTCATAGTCGTCAAATACACGGAGATTGACGAGCGTGTCGAGCCGGCAAAAAACCAAAGCCGAATTGTTGGACAATACCGATAGTTCGAAAGGATGACATGTTTCGCCGCATCCTCTATTTATTAAAACTGCATCAAAATCCGTTGCGTAGTTTCAAAGATCTAAGCATATAAGGGGACAGACAGCGGAAAGTGACTTTGTTTTGTACTATGTAATAATGAATCCCTATTCGGCACAGTCGCAGCATCATAATTTATTATTGTCAGAAGTTTCTAATGTATTTAAATGATTTTCCAGCTCACAAACGCACAGGATCAGCTGGTTCACTTCGATCTGCAATACCTCGAGACGACGAGTGCTCATCACGAAACAGAATGAGCTTCTCATACGACACTCATCTTACTGATGGCGAAGGTAAATATGTCATGATCACTAATTTTATGTATTTTGCTTTGCCGTTTATTCATATGTTCGAAGTGATTAACTGTAGCAAATGATTAAAGGAATACAACTTACCTGCACGCTCTTGCGGGGTAACCAGTAGAACTAAGCGCCCCAATACATACATCACACCCGATCCTGACCCTTATTACTCTTTATATACACGTCTAATATCAAAAGTATAGTCTCCGTGGTCGAGTGGTCGAGCACACGATTTCTGAATCCAGAGATCGCGGGCTCAAATCCTGGCACACACCAATGACTTTTCGAAATTAATTTGTATGTGATAAATATCGAAGACTAAGAACTTTGTGCCAGGTATGGCAATAGGTTCGCCACTTGTTCCATTTGGGACGTAAACACGGGGAGACAAGCCTTAACAGCCACTGCCTACCTCGGGCCTTCGGGTACCTCACTAACCAAACGAAACGCGGCATGAATCGCTTTACCTCGATCTTCTGGGAGGTGATCTTCGTGGTATTTCACCGGTCGAGCCGGCCCATTCATGCAGCGAAATGATTGACTCTACCACTATTAGAAAGTGAAAGAAGAAACTGTAAGATTAGGTATTACGTTGTTACAGATGTCATTACATGTGTAAGGATAACTCAGTATAGAGCCCATCAGCAACCTATCACAGAGCTGCAGTCGGACGGCGGGCGCATAGTCAGCGGTGGACAGGACCATGTGCTCAAGGTCATTATTATTTACCGTGTGTAACGAAACCTAGTTGGTCAAATATATAATAGTATGGTTGGATTATTTCATATATTTATATTATGTACGCATATGTAATTTGTATATTTACGTTTTATTATCGTAGTAGGTATATATGTATTTATAAATATATCTGTGTATGTGATTATGTATGTGTTTATTTATAAGAGTGTATGTATGTACTCAATGTGATTGTTTATTTATACCTTTTTCTGTACCCTTCGCAGTTTCTCTGTTTAACCCAAAGGTCGACTGGTAGAGAATGCCTTATGGCATTAAGTCCACCTAATGTACCAATTTTGTACATGAAGAACAAATAAATAAATAAATATTGATTTCATGGTGAAAACCATATGAGTTTTTAATACCCAGTTATTGACTGTGTCTTTTGTACCATGCTGTTTACAATCCAGCATATTATATTACGCATCTTCTTTAAAGTTTACTATTCCCCATACATTATTGACTATTCCGAGATTTCAAGTCTTCTCAAGATTTCACCTAAATCTGTTTAGCAATTCTTGAGTTATTAATTTTGTAAACGAACTAGATATATATTAAGTAACTGTATAATATAGACTCTTGTCATGTAAACTGTATTACACAATGGGTTTGTTTTGATGGTGTCAATTTTTAGGTATAATTTTGTCAACCTTAGTTATTATGTAATAAAATGTGATTTATTTTGGTTAGGTGTTTTCGAATTCGGACCTTAATCCATTGTTCACGCTGCACGGACACTGTGGCCCTATAACTAGTTGCTTCATAGACCATGCGACTCCCACAATAGCGGGCAGCGGCTCACAGGACGGACTGCTCTGTGTTTGGGACTTACATACAGGCAAGGAACATATAATATTTTATATTTATACTTACTTTGTTTTTGTCATACAATACTTGGAATGTAACATTACAGGAGCGTGTTTGTACAGCATGCAAGCGCACGACGGTGCGGTGACGTCACTGGCGTATACGGCTTCATACGTTGTGTCAGCGGGCGCGGATGAGCGTCTTTGTATTTGGGACAGGTTTCAAGGACACATGCTTAACTCTATACATGTTGTAAGTACATACATACATGCATAGCTTCACGCCAAATTCCTTGCGGGGTAGGCAGAGTGAACTGAGCGCCATAAGGCACGATTCTTACACGCCTCACTCGCTTTTTTGACTCTCGTAACTGTTTTCGTACACGCGCGTCGTTTTTGAGACTCCTAACGTCACCTTCCTCCAGGACACGATCTATTTGGTCATGGAATGAGTGTGTTGGCCGTCCTCGACTCCTACATCCATCCGCTTTTACATTGTATATCTGATAAGTCAATCTTGCCTCATCCATTCTTTCTACATGTCCAAAATCTTCAACTCCGCAACGTTTGCGCAGTGTCCTCAGTTTTAGGTATCTCCTCAAAAAGAAATTATTAAATCATACTTACTTGAGTGTCGATCCAAGTTAATATAAATTATTTATTTGCCTATTTTGTATAAGTCTATAATTCCCAATTGCAAACCTCGCAAATCTTTTCGATTTTAAAATGTATTGTTATAACTTGTAGGGGATTAAACTACGTGAGCCGCATGCTGCCTTTGACGCATACGATGCTAGTGATGGGTGACCGCAGCGGCCTCACCGCTTACGATCTGAGTAGCGGTGACGTTATACGAAGAGTACTCCTAGGTTTGTACACATCAATTATTATTAGACAATACGCAATATTAATAAGTAATCATATTGTAGATTCAACTGCCAATACAACTGCTAGTATTCCAGGTTAGCTTGTATTGCTAAAAACATCTATAGTAAGGCCAACGAGACGAGATAAAAACTGTAAACAAACGGACCCTTACCTAGTTATCTTGCGACAGTTAGCAATCGACAAGAATATCCGAGCGCTTGATATCTATGTCCTTGTTACTCCTACGCAGTGAAGACGTCACTTAGTCGAAAACAACTATCGTTGCGCACTTCGTGGTACATGATAGAAGTTGATACCGTGGTCATCAACAGTTGGTTCAACAATTTTGTTAACAAGTTCAGTTCATTCCTATATGAAAAGCGTTCGAAGTGACTTGTATTTTCGTTGCCCGTATTTGGTTGTTTTTTTTTTCTTGTTATTAATCCGTTACTGTTTTAGTTCTCTTGTTAATTTTAGCTGTTATTGTTATTATTGTTACTAATTAGTAGTTGATTTTAATCATGGAAAAATGATAAATGTTTTGAACCCCTGAAACTTTACATTTTTTATCTCGTCTCGTTGGTCTTACTGTAGATTGCACAAGTTCAAGCTTAAAGTTCTCCATTTTTATGATGCCCATTATTTAGATCATTTACATTACAATAACATTAAAGCACTTAAAACATGAATGCATCTAATATAACGTCTTATTTCAGGTCAGAGTGATGGCTGTATATTTGTCAGACAAATACTGCCGCTCAAAGACGCTATAGTGTGCGATTACGCGAATCAACTGCGCATCGTTCGTTTTCCATTAATATCACAATTGTGCGACATGAAGAATGATTAACACATTTAACTTTATAAATACAAAATCGTAGGGCAAAGAGATAACTAAGAGTTGAAAGTGTGTAAGTTATGTGATATGTTGGTGCAATATCATGAACAGATATGATATACAATCTAGATTTATAATATTGTATTTGTGTATAAAAGAAAATAATATGCGATGCGTGGTGTAAAGCTGATGACTAGACCCGACACGGTTACCTGTTGTTTTATCTAAAACTTATTAATGCTTTTGTACACTTTCATACAAGTATTCACAATGGCGACATACAAATGGATGGTGTGAAAATAATTACGACTAAGTCTCGCCGAATAAAATATTTGCTTCCGTGAAATAGTTGTCGAGGCCAATACCAATATATTTAATAATGGCTATCCGAAACGCTGCGGTCATCGATGATAAGAAAATATGCTTAATATTAGACTAGACAAGTCCTATAAGTAACTGTAGTAACTTAACAGGGTTCATATTCGATATATATTTTATCGTATTCTGAAACAGAAACAGAAGCTTACTTATTATGTAATCACTAAGTTATCGACAACAATTTATTTTATCACGTGGATAAATATTTTTACGTGTCCATTTCATTAATTGGGCTCAAATTGATTGTCTACTATGACTATAATAAATAAACATTTTAACGTTATGTCTGACAGGCATGAACTACCCCCACTTTTTCGCCAATTTGTAGCGTTATATGCAATTGTTTTATTAAACCCGTTTATCGAGTAATTGTGCTTTATTCATGTTCAAATTTAGTGTTTTTATACACAGACGAGCAAAAGTCTATCATACGCAAATGTGACTATTGTTCGGCATTAATTGTAGAGAGGTGAAGCTTTAATATATGGAGTAAATGTTCAAAATCCATATCACTTCTGTAAATCCTAAATTAACTGTTGATTAATAATAGAATAATGGATTTTATTATAGATGTTTTATAAATACATCGCCTCTTACTTACCAGTGGTTAATATGGTGATAAGGTTTCATTATCCAAATATTTATGATTGAACAAATTTAACGTTCTCAGGTGTTAAATACGAATATAATCCTAAAAGTTGTTTTAATGTCATGAACGTGATTCGCGAAAGTCTTAGAGATAAATACATAAAAAATACATTTATATTGCTGTATTATTAACAGCGGTGTTGTACTAGTAACAACTACACAGTTACAGCAAGCTTCACACCTATCCACAGATTAGGCTGCGAGAACAGAGCGCCAGAATATGCACCATTTTTCTTTGTTTGCTCTTATGAATATTATTTATATTTTTTTTCTTGCAAATAGTAAAATATCAGCATATCATTTTGATAGTCAGACATCCGTGCATATATATTTATGGTTATATTAATGTCAAAATAAGTTTTTTTTTGTTTCTGGCAAATAACGTCAACATTTGACAGCGGCATGACATAGAGAACATTGACATCACATGATGCAATCTTCATTGTAGAACAAAATAACCCTAGAATAGCTACATTCGTATGAACATACTGAATGCACTCGCATACAATTTTAACTTTTTACCTGTACATGCTAGTTAAAATGTTATTCTTACCTGTGTTATCGAGGTAATTATATCTACTTCCACTTAGATACTAAAAGTCGATAGAAAGTCGTAACAACACTTCATTATTAAGCAGAATTACAACGGTTATTTACAATGGCAACACTGTTTAGAATTGCTACACATCTGACCACAATCATTGTCCTACTTGTATTAGCACTATATTATCTATATCGAGTTAAACATACTTATTCCATTTAATAAAATTAAATGGTGCATGTTATTTTAGTGCAATAACCGCAAATCACTGTACCTATTTAAAATTGTTTTTTTTTAAGTCCTTTTTCTTGTATATAGTGATAATTTTATGTGCTTTTTTAAAATTTTGTTTGTCTTAAATTAATAATAATTATTCTTAATGATCGTTATCAAAATAAGACCATGAATGTATATAGATGTTCTCTTACTGTAAACAGGAAAAGAGGTCAGTTACCTTCATAAAATACTTTGTGACTGAACATTTAAGCTTTGGTAATCTAAACAAGCTCAATGAGTATATAATACTCTCCTAAAATTACCATTATCTTATTGATATTTTACCTTTTATTTGATCCTAAAGTTTTTTTTTTCATTATTAATTCACTTGTCACTTCTTAAAAGTGTCATAGACAAAAGAAGAATATATGAGATTAACATTTGTTTGAGACACATTGGTATCGTTTAAAATACTTTTAAAAACGTAATTCTATTGCTAGTATTTGGTAAATGACAAATGATGTGGGTTAAGCTTGTCGCGTTCATACGCTAAAATTATTGCTATCGCTGTAACCTTTTACAGTAATAGCAATAATTTTGGCGTAGTTGAAAAAAAAATGGTTTAGTTTTAATCTACAAATGTGTACTAAAAAGATCTTATGAAATTAATCGTTCTTATCAGAACACAGTTATTGCAAAAGTGGCTATTTCGAATTGAGTCCATGGAATATAATTGTAATACATACTGCATGTACTGTGTAAATAAAATGGAAATGTATACAGTTAGAGAACAACCCGCATTTGTATGTGACGAAGCAACCAATGTACCTGTCCCAGTTGTATTTCAAATACCATAGTTTAATATTGCAACGATAGACTTACATACAGTGTCTTACAAAGTTAGTAATTTATATTGTGAAAAGTTGAATATATTTTAATGAAATATATTATAATTTAGTATCCCTTAGCTTTAGTTAGCAATATAAAACGGGCCTGACAACAGTAACAACACAAAAGAAGTACCTAATATTTAATTAAAAAATATTGTATTGTAAAGATTGCCAGATTAAAAAAAAAGTGTCTTGATGTTAGTTTTCATTTAATTTTAGGTGTTGTTTTTTTTTTAATCTTAGTGTTAAGTTAGTGTTATGTTTTTATTTAACGTTATCGTGTAGCCTTAATGAATCCCTATACGTTTTCACAAATATCAACTTCCCATCAGCGTACATTTTCTAAAATAGAGCGTAAATGATCAGATCTTAAAGAAATGGGGTGGTGTGGTGAGACCTGTCAAAAGATTTTAACAACATTCGTACTACTAAAACGTAACTTCTCTTAGAATTTTCGAGATCTTTTAATATCCAGAAATTTATTTTATAATCGTCAATACAGATTCACTATAGTTGCCTGATAGATTTATAACAGCTTGCTTTGCGCAACATTGGTTTAAATAGCTCTTCACTGATAGTTCTTGCTCTCAAGCTTAATTTAAGCATATGCGTGGACAGGATGTGGGATATAGTCCTACTAAATAAATCAAAGTAAATCTCGTTTGAGAATAAATGTTAGAGCTTATTTTTAGACCACGAGGCATGACAAGTTTAATTAAAATTATTTTTTATTGTCCGATACATGTCGAAGAGATGTCAGAACAAAGGTCGTATATTTAATTTTTATATTTCTGATGTAATAAATAAAAGTTACTGTGCCTAAAATAAAAGATAAAATGTTTACTTTCTATATTTTTTGTAAAGCCAAAGACAGGGTTATAATAGCAGTCGTCATACAATTCACCTATTCTTGATGTTGTGTTGAGAAAAAAATCTTATATAACATTTTGAACATTTAATAAAACACTGAAGTATTAATTGTAATAATTTTACCCAATTAACGAGTTTTCATTACTCTTTGACACGAATCCCGTAATCAGAACCTACTAAAACCTGGAAGTACCTCCCTCCTTTACATTCAAAATTTATTAAAAAGAAATGGGCTTATGGCGCAAATATATAATGCACATTTAAGATATATCGTCCCTGGCCATATTAAATAGTTTTGTTATGTTATGCCATTGTTATGGAAAACCGTAGTTCTGGGAACTTTAACTATTACGCTATAAGCGTTTTTTAAATTATCTGGACAAATAATTGGAATATTTATTTACCTAGTTTTCGGAAAACCCTTGAGTATTTATAGAAAACACAATGCCTACTTAAACTAGAACAGCGCGTAGCAGTGTCTTTTTTAAATAATTGAATTTGACAAAAAATGAAGGTTTGTCAAAATATATTTTTTTCAGACAATCAATAACTGTTGTGGGATTTGTGGGTCGATGTAATTCTAATTGTTTAGATAGATTTATCCCTATGACTTAAATTGGCTAGGTCATAACAAAGTTAAAGGAGCAGATGATTTTACTAAAAATCATATGGACATGTTAGTTCCATGAATATATCTTGAGACCATCCATTCTTCATGGAATGAATTAAAAAATAGATATTTTTCATAATCTCAGTTACGATTTAAGTATTCGATAATATTTATTATTACAATAAAAAAAATCTCTTGTTATTATCAACCTATCTCCGGCATCTGCTGGAGATAGGTCTCTCATTTGGCACGCCACTTGCTCCTTGGCCAATGGTTTCCAACCGCTGCCAGCCATCTATCCTGAGGGCGCCCCAAACTACGTTTTCTGAGACGCGGTCTCCGCTACAGATCAAATTTTCCCCATCGGGAATCAGATCTGCGACAAATTTGACCTGCCCACTTCCACTTCAGTTTGCTTATTCTTTAGTCGATGTCGATGACTTAGGTACCCTATCGGATCGTCTTCATTTCTAACCCTTTCCTTCAGAAAAACTTCTGACATAGCTCGCTGAGCGACTTTAAGTTGGTGGACTAGCCACATTTTTAGTGTCCACGTCTCGGCTCCGTAAGTCATAACGGGTAGAAGCATGCACTCTTTGTAGACCTTAGTCTTAAGGCTTTGTGGGAAGAGTGACGAAAAGACTCGACGAAGTTTCCCAAATGCTACCCAACCCATCTGTATCCTTCTTCGGGCTTCCTTCTTGAAATTTTTCTTTCCGACCTGCAATATTTGTCCAAGGTACTCATGAACCACTTCGAGAGGCCATCTAGCATCTACCATCTAGCATAATTGGCTCCGGGATGATGTGATGATTAAACAAAATCTTAGATTTGCCTAAGTTCATCCGAAGACCAATGCGTGTTGAAGAATTAGCTAGGTCGAGCAACATGTGTTGTCGATCCTGAGCAGATTCAGCCATGATGACAAACAGGTGTGAAATGTACTTGCCGTTTATGTTTAGACCACGTCATTCCCAGTCGTAGAGTCCTGAACATGTCTTCCAATGCGGGAGAAATTATGTTCCTTGCCTACTCTGGACTCTGGGCTGACATGGTTACAGCGTCATATAGACTTTTCAACACCTGGATGTATCGTCAATCGACTCTAAGGATTCCAAAACAGACCAGATTTCGATAGAATCAAATGCCTTCTCATAGTCCACGAATACAAGACGCAGCGGCTAATTGTATTCTTCATTTTTTTGATAACCTGCCGCATATAGTGTCGATAGGGTCTAAGGTGCTGTATCAAAACCTGGCCTGTTTGGGGGGTTGAGATTCGTCGAGTCTACGCGCCAGATGATTCGTTATCACTCCGGAAGTTTAGGAAAGAGATGCGTTGATAATTTTTAAACAAGGTCTTGTCACCATTCTTGAAGAACAATGTGACTACACTCCTGCTATATGCCTCCGCAGTTCTCCTCGATAAGAGGACGGAGACAAATATACGCTGAAGCTATCTTAGCGTAGTAGAGTCCCCCCGGCCTTCAAGAGCTCAGTTGTAAATAAATCTATTCACCCCTGGGGCTTTTAAATTCTTAATCTGCTCCAGAGGGACTTCAATCTCATCGAGACTTATTTGTGGAAGTTCCTCACTGTAGTGGCGGGTTAGAGTAGCTCTCGGATATTTGCTGTCAGGTTCAGGGTGAGACGCATGTGTGGTGTATAATTGACCATAGAAGTCCAGGATCTCTGCAAAAATCTCCGTCCTGGACGTAACGGTTTCTCCGCCGTATTTGGTCAGCTTTGTATGATGGGCTCGGCCCAGAGGTCGAATAAAGAATCTTCTTCTTAATATCACGTATATTGGACCTTCGAAAGTCACGTTTCACAACTTTGGAGATTTTCTTGTTCAAGACCCGCTGGTCCGCTGAAGCAACGGTGAGAACTTCGCGTCATTGTCTCATCAGCTGCAGACATTGTACAGAGAGTCCGGACTCCTTTTTGGTACGCTGCGTCGTATAGAATTTTCCAACCGGAGCATCCCTAACACTTGTCCCAGATCTTGGTCTATATTCATTGTCATTTCCAGGGTAGCAAATCGGTTCTCCAGTTTTATCGGCAATGTTTCGGATCCTGCAGAGATTTGGAGCATTTTCGGCCGGAGCGTAGACTACATCATACTGTTAAAGTTTATAATTGATATCTAGAGTGCCTCGGACAAGTGATCACTTCCGGTTTTAAGCCTAGATATAACTGAGACATTTCTTAATATGCGTCTCTTAACCGTCATGATGAAGTCAATCTCTTCTTCAAGTTCTTGAAAATGAATTCATAACGAAGCGCTTCTCCTGTTCTAAGAAGTCCACGAGCATCTGTCCCCTATGATTTTTGGTACCAGAACCGTGAGGTCCTACTATTCACCACATAATATGCTTGTACTCCCACTTTAGTATTAAGATAACAAGGGATATCGCCGCTGTTACTGAGGATGTTGAGCTGTCACCAGAAATATCGACCATAAGGCGTGCCTCGCAATCAGCCGAAGCTTGGTCAAAGATCAGCGCAGGTTACCGTACAAAGTCCAGTCCTTGCATCAGCGGCTGCCTGTCGACCGCTAAACGAGTGTAATCTACGCTCAAGCCATCCCCATCCCGGGGACGTTTATTTGACCCCTCAAGATGAGCCATGAGTCTCATTTCCACCTCAGCGGGAACGTGAACAAGAAAAACTGTCGCTTTCAAAGCACCAAAACTTCCCGGAAGCGACGCACGAGGAAAAATTACACTCGCTCAAAGTGACTGCATGGTGTTCACACTGAAATATCAGTCATATAGCCATTTTCTTCGAGGACGCGCTATAGGGCCATGTTAACCAAGGTTTGAGTGGGGTTTTGATGTTCAGTGTATATGTGAGCAAGCCCGAGAACCTGTCACCGTAAAACGAGCCCGTATAGCAATCAATCGTGACAGCGCCAATTTACTGATACCATCTTCTCGACATGCTCAATGATATTCTAAAGATCCAAATGGAATAGAATTAAAGTTTTTCACGAAATATCACTGAAATACCTCTCAGAAGATCGACGTAAAGTGGCTCATGCTGCGTTTCGCTCGATGCGAGAGGTACCCGGAGGCCCACTGTCATCCTCCACCCCTTCTTCTCCAACTCCCTCAAAGGTCAGCAACGCAGCGGTAACACTATATGTGTTGCAGATGTCCATTTGCGGCGCTGGTTGCTTACGATCAGGCGACCCGCCTGCACCTTTGCCCTCCTGACCTATAATGTACATATATACTCTTTTGGTAAATGTCTGTAATAGCTATAATAAAAGCCTGTTTGAAAAGATTTGATCAATTTAAAAAATGTTGAATTTATTGCTAGCTCTGATATACCTACGACGGGCCTCGTGGCGCACGTGGCGCATTGGTAAAACTACCGGCTGCAGCACTGAGGTCGGGGGTTCGATTCCCACCCGAGCACAAATATTTGTGACAAACATGAATATTTGTGCGGCGTCTTGGTGTTTTTCTATGTATTATAAGTATGTATTTACAAAAGAAAAGTATATATGTATTAGTATCCGTTATCTAGTATCCATAGCACAAGCATTTAGTTGCTTAGTTTGGAACTGGAGGGCGCTGTGTGATTTGTGTCCAAGATATTACCCACGTACCGTAAAGTATGTTCCGCATCCCGGCACTAGAAACATATTATTATTTTCGATGGACTTATAATAGAAAATCAAAATTGGCATTTTTATATAGTCTCGATGGTCCAGTGGTCAAGCTCACGGCTTCTGACCCAGAGGTCCGGGTTCGATTCCTGACACTGGCTCACACCAATAACTTTTCCAAATTGTTTTCGGAAGTTAAGTGTGATAAAAATCGATGACTGAAATCTTTGTGCCCAGTATGGGCAATAGGTTCGCCACCTATTCCGTTTGGGACGTAAACACAACGGCGAAACGAGGCTTAATAGCCGTTGCCTACACCTCCAAGTAGCAAAAGGCGTGAAGTTATGTTTATGTAAAATTGGCAGTCTAAAAAATTTGCAACCCTATTTTAAGTTTAAAACCATTTAAAAAAATATCATTTGCTTTCCATTTGGATTGTGATGATGTTCATGTATTAACGTGGGATTGCCAGATAAGGCCTCCCCTTGTAATGAAGTACTTAGGTACGTGTAAATAGAATGTTTTAATAAAAAATTACTGGTTGAAGTAGATACCTTGGATATGCATTTAGCAGGAATTTAAGACAGCTGCTGACTGAAGAGTGTCAGGATAAAAAACAGCGTGACTGTAGCGTCTGCTAAATTTATAGGCGCCAAGAATTTAAACAAAAACATACAACACAACACTTTCTATAAATTAACTGCGGTCGAGGTATAAGAGCACTGCGCAAAATCTTTAAAGTGATGCTCAGAGACCGCATTGAGAAAAAAGTTGAGGGGCAGAAAGTTGAACTGAGACCATGAGTGTTAAACCAAGTCTGAAGATTCAAGAATACCTAAGCAGACAATAAATTACAGAGTGCAAAAGGGAAGGAGGATGTCCACGAAACAATTTTTATGATAAAATTGACTGTGACTTCCCGGAAAGTGATGTCAAGGACGAGGTAAATCATAAGTATATTTTGTTTGACTCATTCATTTGTGTGAAATTAATAAATATATATAGTCAATCTGGGTAACTTAAGCTTTCAATGCAACATTGGCCCACTAACTCACTTTTGATTACTTAACTTTGTACTTTGTGAACGTGTTGCATCACAGAAATAGATCAAGATAGAACGGCCGCGATGTCATATTTCCATACATTTCGAGCGTGTCACTTTTTTGAAAAACCACGCCCACGGCGTGACGTCATTTTCATTGTGAGCGGGGCGACTAGTTAGGAGACACACACATTACATTATCGATGTTAATATCGGCAACGTGTGTTAATTTTATTATTTTTATATTTTACCAACTTTATTGATTTTGTGTAACGATAATCATAGAAAGGGCTCATCCATAAAGTACGTCACACGTAAATGGGGGGGGAGGGGGTCGACGAAGTGTGACATGGTGTAACAAGGGGTAGGCGGGGTCCTAAGTTTTGTGACATCACATTTCAAAATAAATTGAATTAAGAAATTCTAAATAAGATAAAAAAATAATTTCTACTCTATCTATATGAAGATACCGTTTGAATGATATAAATGATGCCATATGGTTAGATGAAAAAGATGTAGACACCAGAAGTGTTCCTGATGTTAACACCCCAATGAGAACGAACTGACTTCTATGCCAATTATAAATAATTTAAAGGAATGGATTCAAAGTCCATAGATTGAAGACGACTAAGTTCCTTTCTTTTTCTTTAATGAATAGTTTATGGATTTGTTTAAATATTTGATGTTGATTTCATAAAAAAAGGTAATTTAAATGGAAATAAAACTAATTGTAGGACTGCTGTTTTAATTTAAAAATTTTAGATGTAAAATTGCAAATTTGTGACGTCACACTAGGGAGGGGGGGGTCTCACAAATGTGACCACCTGTGACAAGGAGGGGGTGGGGGTCTAAAAATCATGAAATTCGTGTGACGTACTTTATGGATGGCCCCAAAGTAAAACATGTTAAATACTTTAATCCGACATATTAAAACCTAAAACATATTTTTCCAACAGTATATAAAATTTAATTATAAATATTTTACTGTCCTTGAAACTATACATATTTATTAAATATTTGCCTTTTTGTAAGGGTTGGCCTCACAGTCCTGGTTAAATAACGAAGCCGAACGTCTACATATACCTCGGTTACTGCCCGTTTGAGAAGAACGAGATGATTTTCCATCGGCGATTGGTCAAATTGGTGAAAACTTATACTGTCAAATAAACTGCTGCCAATGTAATTACGAAGCACTTTTAGTAAATCAATCTATATCAAATTTATAAATAACACAAATTGAACCTCATAATATCCAAAATTTACTCATTTGTTACTTTTGATGCGGAACAAAGTTCGCCGGGTCAGCTAGTATAATATATAATATAATAATATACTTCATTTTCATAGATTGGTTATAGAATATTTTGTTACCTAATTAAAATCTCCTCATTGCTTTGTTTGCAGCTTTTTACAATAGAGTCAAATTTGTTCAACTATAGGTACCAAAAGTGTAGTTTAGTCACTATAGTGAATCAGGGTAACTTTGTCCCAAAATATAAATATTTCTGTATAATGTGATTTCGTTTCACCGAATATTCATTTTATAAAAGACTTTTTGATGGGTTACAAACTTAATCTACTTAAATTTAGATGATTTGATATAGGTAAATATAGTGTGGATAAAGGAACATATTGTCAAAAATTTGCTGGGGCAAAGTTACGCCAAGACATGGGTAACATTGCCAGCTAAGAAACTGCCAGTTCATTTTATATAATTACTAGCTGACCCGGCGAAATTTTTCCGCATCAAAAGTACCTAATAATATGAGTGAGAGAGTTAATGAGTAAATTTTGGATAGGTTCAATTTGTGCTATGTATTTATCGGCTTTAACTGCTGTCCCACGATGTTAATACTGCAATATATTTGAAAATATTCGTTATATTTATTCGGGCCAGGATCATTTATATTACACGCACAATCTATTTAAGATACTTAATTGGATGAAAATTAATGCAGTAATGTTTAAAATCGCTTCGTAAATGAGCCATTATTTCTCGTAAAAAGTAATAAAATAAAAATGATCATTGTGGGTTATCCCTAAGAGATAGACATATACCCTCGCGGACTTTTAGACCTGTTAAGGTGTTTAATAATGTAAAACATTGTGCTAATCTATCACTTAGCGTTCAGCCAGCGTTTGCAATTAAAGTGCTAATCTCGAAAATTATCATTTTTTCTTTAGAACACCATATATGAATTATAGATCAAAACCACCCCGTTGACACCCTCTAACTATTAAAAAAAAAACCGTATCAAAATCCGTTGTGTAGTTTTCAAGATATAAGCATATAAGGGGACAGACAGCGGAAAGTGACTTTGTTTTATACCATGTAATGATATTGTCATATTAGAATAACATACGGTAACTTCAGCTTTATAAATAAATACAACTATTGAACTATCATTAGTCGGTGATAAATTTTTAAAAAAAGATATAAATTGAGGGTTACTTTATTTTGTGGTTACATATTTCCCAGATAGCAAAATAAACTTGAGCCAGACTTGCAACATGTTTGATGGATCAAAGAATACACAAAATTTTTCCTTATCAGTTTTCCATACCAGAAGCTGGGCAAGGTCTTTTTCTGGGCATTATTAATAACTGAACTACTTTACTTACTTACTTTATTACTAACTGAATTGAAAGTGCACAGCTACGGGTAACTTTGGCCTGGGCCAAAGTTCTACTTGAGTTTGCACATAATATAATCATCTACAAACTTCAATCTATAAAATAAATATCAACGTACCTTGATGGGTTGCTATATAATATGAATATGTTAAACAGACTATGATGTATCACTGAGCATTTATTTACCGCTTCAATTTAAAACTCGGAAAGAAAAGCTGAGTTCACAGATTAAGTCAAATTAAGCGTTATTTCTTTTAAGGAAACTTCTGTTCATCATTAATAATCTATGGTAAGATGTAACACACAGAAATAGATCAAGATAGAACATAAAATGCTTTTCGAAACTCGCTCTCATTACGCAACGAGCGAGTATAAGCAGCAGTTAAGGCCTATAGGCCTTAACTGCTCCCGATATGTTATGTCCTGTACCGATATGTTAAAACTGCAATATCTTCGAAAAAGAAGAATAAATCGAGGATTTATATTAATTTGTAAGCTGTAAAGGGCGAGGATTATCTGTATTACATGCACAATCTATTTAAGACACTTAATTGGATGAAAATTAATGCTGTAATGTTTCAAATCGCTTCGTAAAAAAGCCATTATTAAAAATAATAATTGTGGGTTATCCCTAAGAGATAGATATATGCCCTCGCGGACTTTTTTGTAGACCTTCTGGAGGTGTTTAGTAATGTAGAAAGTACTAAATCTCGAAAATTATCATTTTTTCTTTACAACAAATAGTCTCAGTGGCGCAGTTGGCGAGCGCACGGCCTCTGATCCAGAGGTCCGGGGTTCGATTCCAGACACTGGCTCACACCAATGACTTTTCGAAATTGTTTTCGGAAGTTATGTGTGATAAATATCGATGACTGACAAACTTTGTGCCCGGTATGGCAATAGGCTCGCCACCTATTCCATTTGGGACGTAAACATAACGGCGAGACGAGGCTTAACAGCCGCTGCCTACACCTTCGGGTAACAAAAGGCGTGAAGTTATGTTATGTTATGTTCTTTACAACATGAATTATAGATCAAAACCACCCCATTGACACCCTGTAACTATTAAAAAAAACCGTATCAAAATCCGTTGCGTAGTTTTAAAGATATGCGCATATAAGGGGACAGACAGCGGAAAGTGACTTTGTTTTATACTATGTAATGATAATCTAAGTTCTATACGTCTACGTTCTATACGTATATATATTACTAGCTGACCCGGCGAACTCTGTTTCGCATCGAAAGTAATAACTGCTGCCCCGCTATGTTAATACTGCAATATCTTCGACAAATTTGAAGTCGATAGCAGCTATAGGTTAAAAATAATAGTTTAAAAAAACTAAAAAACACGCTTTTTATAGAAAACCGAACTAAAAAATAGAAAAATAAAAAAAAATATTTTATTTTAAAAAAAGCGTGGGGTGCTTTTTAGATATTAACGAAATGATAATCACTCTACTCATATCTGTCAATAAAATATTTATAACTATTCACACCATGCACCCCACGCTTTTTTTAAAATAAAATATTTTTTTTTATTTTTCTATTTTTTAGTTCGGTTTTCTATAAAAAGCGTGTTTTTTAGTTTTTTTTAAACTATTATTTATTTTCTATTTTTTAGTTCGGTTTTCTAGTCTAGAACTTTCATAGTTCACAAATCGCACCATCTAGTGGCAATCACCGGAAACTAAAAAAGAAGTCGGTTACAAACAAACATACAAACCTACAAACATACAAACCTACAAACAAACATACAGGTGAAGCTAATAAAAAGCTAATAAAAATGGGAATTTTCCATTGTTAACACCCCCGCAACCCCCGTTGTGGGTGGAATTTCGTAAAATCCGTTCTTAGCTGACCTCTACTCGGCGAAAGGAATAATCCTACCAAATTTCAAGTCGCTACGCCTTATGGTTCCAGAGATATCGTGATGAGTCAATATATAGGTGGAAATCTCTTATATATATATATATATAGATAATTTAGGGGGTCATGTCAAGAGCGTGCGCGTCGCGATCCCTGCCGTCCCAGTGGGACGCAATCTTGACCAAAGCAAACTCAGCCGGACGGGCTGCTAGGGCGTGCCCCGCAAGCGACGGGCACCGATTAGCCCCCGTCGGTGCGGCTGCATGCGCATGCGGCGAAGGGGTCCGCCACCCTTCACGCAACGCCAATCCTGGCGGGACGAGGAGAGGGGAGTGCCGTATAGGCACGTGGAATGTTAGAGGTAGCATGGCAAGAAAGATGAATGAGATGATGGATGTATTAAATGAGAGATGCCTGGATGCCTTATGTTTGACGGAGACAAAACGGAGGGGGAGGGAGACCGAGGACCTCCCCGGTGGCATGGTAGCCCTATGGTCCGGAGTGGACCCGGACGTCCGTGCCAGTGGGGGTGTTGGAGTCGTTCTCTCCTCCCGCTTTGCTTCCGGAGTGAAAGATTATGAGTTGGTAGGCCCAAGACATCTGTGGGTTCGAATAAAACTGGGGATCACGCGAGTTTTCCTGGTCGCAGCTTATGCTCCCGTTAGCTCCGCGGATCCCCGCGAACTCGAAGAGTTTTGGGAAACTGTTAGGGATATTCTGGATCTAGCTGAGGAAAATGAAAGGATAATTCTGTGTGGTGATCTTAATGGGTGGGTCGGAACCAAGCGAGACGGCCTGGAGGCTGTCCTTGGTCCGAATGGTGACAAGAGAGTGAATGATGCTGGTAAGCCGATATTGGACGTATGCCTGGAACGGAACCTCCTTGTGTCTAACACATTATTCCGTCATAAAGATATTCACACGTATACGTGGAGACGGAATGAGCAAAAGAGTATGATAGATTTGATTTTGATAGATAGTCGTCTCCGAAATACTCTAAGGGATACAAGAGCCTACAGAGGCCCCACTCTTGATACGGACCACTACCTGGTGGTAAGCCGATTCGTGGGCCTCTTCAAGAAGTGGAGACACTGGCGAGTGCGTACCCATTTCGGAGAGCTTGAAAGGATAAAATGTGAGAAATTAGAAGATGAAAATGTACGGAGTATGTATGTAGGCCTAGTCAGTAAAAGACTCAATGAGACGAGTCTTTCTGACCTAGGTGTTGAAGAATGCTGGGAAAGAATGAAAGAAAGTATAGTGAATAGTGCAAAAGAAGTATGTGGTAGTGCAAAGAGGCATAAGATTCTGAGAGGTGACGCCTGGTGGGACGCGGATGTGAAATCCAGCGTCGAAAGAAAGAAAAAAGCATGGTTGGATTATGTCTCAAGTTTGAACCAGAATGATAGTATGACAGAGAAAAAGTATAAGAGCTACCGCCGCTGCAGGAATGTTACCAAAGCCTTAGTGAAAGAGAAGCGTGAAAGACTTGTTGCGAATGAGGAAGTGAGGTTGACGGAGAACTTCGAGGCGAATAACAAACTCTTTTGGAGGGAAGTTAGAAAGTCTCGGGGTTCTTCGTCATCATCCAGAATGGACAAAATTATGTCTAAGTTTGGTGACATTCTTGCAAACCCAAGCGATGTATTGGGCAGGTGGAGTGAGTATCTTGGGGAAATGTACGAGTATGTTCCGGATGTGGGCGCCGCGAGTGAGCCTACGGCTGACACCGCTGCGCCAACATCTGATGAGGACATTACTATGGAAGAGATTGAATGGTCGATACGAAGTATGAAAAATGGTAAGGCAGCTGGAATTGATATGATGTCTGCTGAAATGATCAAACACGGTGGATCCTGTGTCCGGGACGCTTTCCTGACCTTGAGCAATCTGTGCTGGAGGTCGGGTAAGGTTCCCATGGACTGGAGGCGCGCTGTCATCGTGCCCTTGTATAAAGGTAAGGGATCACGTATGCAGTGCGCCAGTTACAGGGCCATCAGTTTGATCAGTTTAGCAGCAAAAGTGTATGGGAAAATTATTGAAAGGAGAATGAGGGTGATATCTGATGGAGTGTTGTGGGAGGCTCAGGGTAGTTTCAGAAGCGGACGAGGGTGCATGGATCAGATTTTTTCTCTCCGCAACATCGTGGAGAAACAACTGGCTGTTAACCGGAAGGTTTTCTGCGGTTTTGTGGATCTGGAAAAAGCGTTTGACAGAGTGTTACGAAAGGATCTGTGGGATATACTCCCGGGCTACGGGGTGAGCGGAGCACTGCTGCGCGCTGTGCAGTCCACTTATGAGTGCTGCACAGCGTGTGTGCGTGTTGACGGCGGCTTGTCCCCCTGGTTTGACGTCAATATCGGCGTCAGACAGGGTTGCGTGCTGTCCGCTCGACTGTTCATCCTGTACCTGGACAGTTGTCTCCAGAGAATGAGATCGATGGATGTAGGGATGCGAATGGGTGACTTAGTTGTGAGCTGCCTGCTTTACGCAGATGACGCCGTGCTTCTAGCCGAATCGCCGTCGGACCTGCAAACACTAGTCACTACTATGAAAGATGATTGCATGATTAAAGGCTTGCAGTTGAATGCGACGAAAACGAAAGTAATGGTGTTTGAAAGGGAGGAATCCAGAACAGATGCAAGGATAATGGTTGATGATTTAGTGCTGGAACAGGTGAATGAAATTGTATATCTTGGATGCGCTTTTAGCAGAGATGGAAGGTACACCGCGGATGTAGAAAGACGAGTGGCGATAGGAAATAGCGTAAACGGAGTGTTGGGCAGATTCCTGGGCGCAAAAAATATTAGCAGAAAGGCCCAGTTAGCAATCCACAATGCAGTCCTGATCCCAACACTAACTTATGGAAGCGAGAGCTGGGTATGGCAGAGTGTGCATGAAAGTAGAATAAACGCGGTAGAAATGAGGTCTCTACGCAAAATCTGCGGAGTGACTCTCGCTGACCGCGTAGAAAACAAGGTTGTAAGGAAGGAAGTTGGTTTGAAAGAGAGTGTCGGTGTAAAAGTAAGAAGGGGCATGCTCCGATGGTTCGGACATGTAGAAAGAATGGTTGACGCAAGACTGACTAAGCAGATATACAATGCAAAAGCGGACGGATGTAGGAGTCGAGGACGGCCAAGACACACATTCCAAGACCAAATAGAACGTGTTCTGGAGGAAGGTGATGTTAAGAGCCTCAAAAACCGACGCGCGTGCATGAAAAGAGTTATAAAAGTCAACGAAGCGAGTGAGGTGTGTAAGAATCGTGCCCTATGGCGCTCTGTTCTCTCTGCCTACCCCGCAAGGGATTTGGCGTGAAGTTATGTATGTGTATGTATGTATGTAGATAATGAAACGGAAGAGAAATACGTTCATAATCGGACGTACAATATTAAAGACTTGATAATTTTAAAAAATATTTTTAATGAAGGGTATAATTATTTTTAAGGAAATTACCTTTTAAATATTATTAACATATTTATACAACTATAGTTTATTCTAATATACACACTTTTAAAAATAAGTCGTTGCGTTTTACCTACGTATTGTTTTCTACTTACATCAGTAAGTAGAATAGAAGTATTGCTTAAATTATTATTGATTATTAATTTTCCTTGAACTATAAAACACACCATTAATTTATCTATGAAATACTGAAAGTATTTCATAGAATTAGAATTTCATAGATTTAGAATTAGACCTAAATTTATCTCTGAAACATAAGATTACCTCAAGTGCACATACAGATTTGGCGTAACACCCAATTTGTTCCTGACGGCTAATCTAAGGGAACGTACCCGTACTACGTGACCCGTTTAGTTGAGGGGAGCGGAGCCCTTAAAATACTACGGTCAGTCACAGGAGCGGGGGGGTGGCTCAGGTTTATGTCACGTAGTCGATTTTAATGAGAGAAATCTCGTATTTTTTCGACCTATATTCGAATATAGCGCCGTGTTTAGCCCTTTGTAAACTCACAGTTGGTGGCGCTGACGCACATAGGAGATGAATATTAATGTAATTAAACAGAAAATAATTGTTGTGTTCGTAAATTAAGTTACTGTAAGTTACATACTGTACAGCAATATGTTTTCACAATTAATGTTGTTCTTTTTCATAATACATAATTCACTAGTAATTTAAGTATGCATGCAGTTTTATGCAATAAAGACGAAATAAGCCAAATTATTTTTTGTTTCGATTTTTGCCTGTGAAATGATTAAAAATCATAATTATGAATTACTACGTGAAAACTAAAGGGGGAGGGGGGTCTTGGCATATACTACAAGTGGTCACCGATGGGAGGGAGGGGTCGAAAAATCTTAAAAAATAGGTCATGTGGTATGGGTAGGTATGTTCCCTAAGTTAGAGATAAAACTATGGTTATATCGCTAATTGTTTGTATTGAATACAATAACAGTAGATTATATATTTATAAAGTGGACTTGGGAACTCTTAAAAAGGTATTTAAATTTTAAGATTTTAAACTCTATACAACTTTTTATGGTATTCGAAGTTAGTAACATAAGTGTGATGCTACCAGTTAATGCAGCCATAACAAGTGGAACAGTATTTGGCTAGGATGGAAGGAGCACAGCCGATGTAGAAATAAAACTTTCGTTAAGTATTATTGTGAATAGAGATATAGAGAGGGGTATAGGAAAATTTCTAGCGGTGAAAAACTAACAACAGTACTAATAGCAACGCAAAAATTTAGGAGAAATAAATGTGACACTACGCAAAATATGCAGAGTGAAAATCACGTTCTGCATAGATAACATCGTAAGGCCTCGATTTCCGTTATTCAGACATCAGAATGCATGGAATCAGAACAAAATACATTAACTGACGCACAAGTTTGTTTAGTTTTCGAACGGAATAAATTCCGCACGTTTGTTTCGTGAGCAAGCGCTTCCATACATTTTGTTTGTGCCGGCGCATAAGGTTGGAAATTTCTATTCAGTTCGAGCCCGCACTGTCTCACTATGATTCGTCTAGAACAAGCTAGCTGGACAAAAACAACTGTTGAATTTACAGTAGCTAATTACTAATATGAATTCAGTAGTACTATAGAACAAGGAATTTATCTATTAGTTTTCGAAATTACGGCCACCCCTTTCTTCCCGTGGATGTCGTAAAAGGCGACTAAGAGAAAGGTTAGAAGAATGGGCAGCAGCATTCTCTCTCAACAAAATACAGTCTACTGCGATCGTCAACCCGCCTGCTAAGCGTGGCGATTATGGCAAAAAAACTCCATGAGTGAACGGACCGGCAGTTGTGGCGCTCTATGGGGGAGGCCTATGTCCAGCAGTGGACCTCAAAAGGCTATTGATTGATGAGTATTATTTTACGTAATATATTTTATATCTTTAATTTTATAAAATTAATTGTTTGGAGATGTGTTTCTTTTTCATATTTTTGAATTCAATCGACAGAAAGTTACATGTGCACTCTGAAGAATTAATTTTATATGACTTTCACATGTATGTAGTAGTAATTAAGATAAAAAAATATTCGAATTATTTGCACCACCAATTTTTATTAAAATTTCTTTAAGCGGTTTTTACGGTCTCGACGATTGACTTTTTCGAAGTATGGCTATACACCCAAAAAAAACACGAAATACAGGGCTTATATCATTGAGACATGATTTTGATGGTCTCGCGGAGCTGTGCCTCAGAGACATGAAGAAATGGCTGAACAGTGCAGTAGGTATAGAATTGTTAATATCTTTTCTAGAAACCGAGAGCGTTTTTAGAAAAGCTATTAAGGTATTGCCGCCAAGATTTGTCTAAACGGAGTTGGCATAGCTTTACCATGTTACAAGAAGGTTTAGTGCCTAAAATCTGGAAGTCTGCTTTTATCACCCCAGTCTTGAAAAGTGGAAACAAAAATTAAATCAAAAAATATAGACCCATTTCCAAATTGTGCATTTTATGCGAAAATTCTGGAACGTATACACACAGTTACATGGTTGCATTAAATCTGTTTATTTCGGAACAGCATGGCTTCCTTCAAAACAGGTCATCTACATCAAATATTTTGTCGTTTATATAGACTATACTACAGCATGCATTGACGGTGGTGGTCAAGTGAACGCTGTTTTCACTGATTTCAGCAAAGCGTTTGATCGTAAAGACCGTTGTATCCTTTTTAACTACTTGCCGCTGGAATACATGGAAATTTGTTTAGATGGTTCTGCTCTTATATTGAAAAGAGATCTCTTATGGTTGTGGTTAAGGGCTATTCCTCAACTTGGCAAATTGCTCCCTAGGGAGTTCCACAGGGTTCCTTACTGGGTCCTTTATTGTAGGTACATGCTTCATATTTTTCAAGTTCCTGCTATACGCTGATGTTATGAAACTATTTTGTTATGTTAAAAGTATAGTAGACTGTAACCATCTTCAGGCAGATCTTGGAAGGTTTGAGGCATATTGTCATTTGAATAAATTAGATCTAAATGTCCTGAACTGTTATTACATAACTTTTACACGTAGACTAAACATACTCAGATATAACTAAAAGGTGCAAGTCTAGCTATTATGGATGAGATAAGGGATCTTGGGCAAAATGTTAAAGTAGTTTCTAGTTTTCATAGTTCTATCACTCATGATCATGACTATTCAATTAACTATTCATCTAATGATAGTGATGATGATAGGTGACAGATTTAGTTTTTAAGTATTTTTTTGTATTGTTATTAGATCTCAAGGTTGAAAAAAAACATTTTTAATAAAATGTGGTTTTACTTCACTATACCTTCTTAATAGTCCTCAAAAAAACTATTAAGACTTAGATTAGTTTAATAACCTCAGTTAAGATCTAAAATCACAGCAAATAATTTTGTCCAGCTGGCTTGTTCTAGACGTCTGTGTCATAACATCACTGTTTTTATTAGCTTTTTATTAGCTTCACCTGTATGTTTGTTTGTAGGTTTGTTTGTTTGTTTGTAACCGACTTCTTTTTAGTGTTCATAGTTCACTTCTCGCACCACCATCTAGTGGCAATCAGCGGAAAGTCTACGTTATCAACTTGAAACGAGTTCCTTGTATAAGTCACAGATGGCGCTATTAACGGGCTTGATATAGAAAACCGCACTAAAAAATATAAAATAAATAATAGTTTAAAAAAAAACTAAAAAACACGCTTTTTACAGAAAACCGAACTAAAAAATAGAAAAATAAAATTTTATTTTAAAAAAAGCGTGCGGTGCATGGTGTCAATAGTTATAAATATTTTATTGACAGATATGAGTAGAGTGATTATCATTTCGATAATATCTTAAAAAGCACCCCACGCTTTTTTTAAAATAAAATATTATTTTTTTTATTTTTCTATTTTTTAGTTCGGTTTTCTATAAAAAGCGTGTTTTTTAGTTTTTTTAAACTATTATTTATTAAGTAATACGGACTCTCATAGATCCTTAGAAAACGTATTCAGTGGAAGTATCCAATACGAGTTTGGTTTTCGTATTTACTAATAACAGAATTGCTAATAAATAGTCATTGTCGTTGTACTGACTTGGATACATTCCGAATGAAGAAAAACGAACGTTTGCGCTAATCTTATAAATCTTACGCATACGGAAATTGAATACGGAAAACGTTTGTAAGTGGCCTGCCTGAGGCTGGTTGTTGGACCAAAAGTAGCCGATGTGAAAGTAAAGATGCCGAATTTTACACATTTTAGCTGATTCGAGCACGGGAAAAAATGAAGTGTTAGAATATGCCTGAACACATATAAAATACATCAACGAAGCAGGTACGTAGAAGACTGATTTCCCATGACCAAATTGACCTAGTCTTACCCGTAGGATACGACATCGGAAGCCATAAAAACCGAATATTTCCCTTGGACAAAGCCGGCATCCTTAGATCCTTCACGAAAATATTAAGAATTCTCTATCTATTAAATACAATTGGCTCAATAAGTGTTAGAAACTTATCTTATTTTTTTATAAAGCTCAGAAACCGAGCTCGAATATAATCATTTGAAATCAGTTCTGACAAATTACTGGTCGGAATATTCTTATTATGTATCCTAGGCGATAATAACGGCTTTATTTAACGATAGATTTTACATAAATCAACAACAATAAGCCAGTCAAAAAAGCATTTGCGTAGATAGTCATCAATTCAATTAAAAACCTTTACGTCACGATATCTTCGCGAGCTCATTTTTTAGAGTTATTATCGCAAAGACCTCTTGACTCGTTAGGACCTATAGCAATATTATGTATACATACTTATAATAAAATGTAATGTTAGTACATTGAATATATTGGAGAATAACATATGTCAAGGCTCTTAAAGGTTTCCCGAAAGCAATAAATTAACGATATTTCTAAACAATTTTATAAAAAGACTATGGTTATTAAATTTATAACACGTAATTATTTATGGGTAAAAAGGTTAAAAGAACTAGCTAAGTACATCTCGTCCTTTGTAATGTTGTCCCAAATGTCTTAGAAGATAAAATGTACCTTCTTATTTTATTAAATATTTTAACTTCATAATATATTTTAATATTTACTATGTAGAATAACTTTGGCAGTTTAGCATTATTACGTAGATGTTTTTTTTTTTTAATTTTGTTAAAACTGGGATGAGATGCGCCACTTCGAACTATTGCCAAAATCCATAGTTAGAAATAAATAGTGGAATTATTCATTTGAAGAATGAGTGAATGTTGAAGCCCATAAGAAGTATACCGAACATTTAACCACCGAGCTTAACCATAACAAACGCATAAATAAGCTTTGTAAATTAGGTTGTCAGGACCGGTTAGTGGACCGTAGGTGAAAACACAAAACATAACTCGAGGAAAGAAGATTCTTATTGGCATTTAGCCACGGTAAGGTTATCTATACAGTATTCCAACTTCATACAAACAAACATACCACGTTTATTTCAAACATACGGCTGTACATCATATTACCGTGATGTAGCGGAGAGAAGCCAGGACATCATTCTTTGTAGCCTGTTATGATCGAATATAGACATCACAGTTAGTCAGGGGCAGTCAGGGCACGGGAATGAATTATCTTTCACTGAGACCTCAAATCTTGTGGCGGTTTCCGCGGCTTCAAATATAGCCGCATAGAATATTATTATCGTGTAAGGAGATATCGAAGCGTTCGCATAAATTAATCAAGTTCTAGGGTTACGGAGATTTGAGGGATTGATCGTTACAGAGGTTACATGTAATTTGATTTATATGTTAGGTATGAATACGCATTTTCGTGAGGATGTAAGAAACCATGCTTTTCTATTTGTGATGGCAACATAAAGGTTAAAAGTACAAAGGAGACAGTATATGTCACCGCAGTTTTTAAATGTTAGCATTGCATCGCTTTTATATCGCTAGGCTTAAAACGCTGTTACGAATGAGTCGGTACAAATAATACCTTCAGCATATAGGTAAGAAACTGTGCAGAGGGAATTTATTATGCAATGTACGGTACGGACTTAACCTACGGAATCAGATGAGAATGACTGTTAAACTTTGAATATAGTTTTAACATCAGAAGACAATAAAATCGTTACCAGAAAATTATAATAGACTACGCAAGCGGAATTTATTCAACTGAATCTGCTGTTACTGTCAGAAATCTATAGTGCTGACTTGCTGACAGCGAGCTATCCCTATTAATTCGCTAATTATTGTTAAACTCAAGTATGAATATGCCTTAATACTAAGGTGACCAACTATTTTGTATGCAAACAGAGTACACGAAAAAATAAATAACGATAAAAAATTTACATTGTTATAAAAAGATATTTTCTTCGGAGTGGATTTTTTTTGGTAAATATGGATATTTGTCTAGGATGTTCGCCACATCCGAACAACTTACATACGCATATTAAATTTCACTGTTAAGATGACTGTCAGATTATGTTTTAAAGAAAGTTGCGATTTCTTACTGTTCCAATGATCATTCCAGTGAAAATACTTTTTCAACAACAGCATTAGTACCAGGACTACTTAAGAAAATTTTATAATATTTCATAGAAAGGTGCATACAAGCTTGTGGGTCACCCGATAGCACCCATAGCGACCACCGCCGTCCATGGCGTCTACAATACCAAGGGCATCACATCAGCGTTGCCGGGCTTTCAGATGGAAATAGGCTCACTTCTTAAAGGTGTCATAAATGTGTAACTGGTTCAAGGAACGGTGCGTGGCAAGAAGTGCCGGTTGAAACGCACAGTTGTCGATCGCCAACCAATCAGCCGATGGATGGTAGTATTGGTACATTGGGCGATGCTGAAAATCAGCTGGCGGTAGTAATCCGAATCCGAACAATTTCTCATAGCAGCGTCCGTGGTATATGCGGTAGCATATGCATAGAGATGCATAATCTATCCGCAAGCCAAAGAATTGAGCCGATCGAAAAGAGCTTGGTTGTCGACACACCAAATGGCGCGTCGTTGGATGCGGTCAAATGGAAGAAGCAGGTACTCTGGTGCCCCCGCTCAATTATGAGAACAGTATTTCACGTGAGGTCGGCCTTACGCCTCGTAAAATTGTAAGCGTTGACCTGACGTGCAATACTGTCTTGCTCTGTAGATCACACCAAATATCCATATGACCACGAAACTCCAAGTTGACTCCGAGAATTCCCATACTGGCTGAGGCTATCTTTTTAGCGGCAAAGGCGAAAACCTGTGGTTTATTAGGCTTAAATTGGACAAAGTTTAGTCGGCCCCAGTCTGAAACTTGACTAAGCAGAGCTTTGATTTTTGATACAAATTTGGTCCGCCACTCGTCGACGTTTACCCGACAACGACTTTAATGGTCCGAGCCATAAGAAAGCTGGTAACCCAATCACATAAGTTCTCGGGAAGCCCATGAGATGGAAGCTTCGAGAGAAGTGCTTTGAAGTGCCTAACCCTTCGCTACGTCAAACGAATGGCCAGCGCCTCTCCTTTACTCTCAACCGCCTCTGCCTACCGATAGGTTAAGTAAGCTAGAAGATCACTAGCCGAGAGACCTTGATGGAATCCGTACGGGCGGTCACCCATCAATAGTGTCCGACCGAAGCTTTGCCTTCGGTCATCTTTGGTCAAAAATCCATCGGCTTTAGCTGGATTCTGAGCCGAAGTCGAAGGTCCCGCCGATGGTCCAAGGACAGTCGGAATTAAACGAACTGTTACGAAAGAGTAGGTGACTGACGGACCGGACTGCACTTTGTTCAGTGCGGGTAGCTCTATCACCGATAAAAAAGCGGCATGAGCCATTTTACGCCGATATTCTTCTTTAGCTGTAGATAATATTGAATCTTATATCTTTAAACGAGCAATTCTTGTATATATATATAATTGGAATCTCGGAATCGACTCCAACGATTTTAATGAAATTTGGTATATATGGGGTTTCGGGGGCGATAAATCGATCTAGCTAGGAATCATTTTTAGAAAATGACATTTTATCGTGTTCTATCAATAATCGTCTTAAACATAAACTTACTTTTTTATTGGAATTCCTGACATCTATTGGCGAATAATATTATTTTAAATTGTCAGCAACTAACTTGTTATAACAGTTAAGTTATTCCAGCAGATGGCGTTGTTACAAACAACACGAAATCAATAAGTGTTTGCTTTGATTTTATTACAGTTATTCACTGTAAAAAAATAAGTATTTGTTTCTAATATAATATTAAACTAATTGCACTCGTGATTTTTTTCTTTAAATAACCAGTTCATATTTTTTTATTATTCCGTCGGTAAGATCGAAAAATATTACTCATATTTCATCATTTTATTAATATGTAATTCATACTTAAATATGATTTCCAAAAAATACAATTTAAAAAAAATCCGAGCAGTGCTCGGGCATCCAGGTACTAATATTATTAAATTACTAATAGTGTATAATCCTTCGGCTTCGGCCGAAGGTTGTGGAGAAGGCCGATTAATCGGCTTCGGCTTCGGCCAAAAATAGACCTTCGGTCGGACACTACCAATCAACCAACTGGTGCTTCTCTACATAGCTAAGGAGCTGTCAGTTAATCAGTGTTTCCAAATGTCTTGTAGAATAGAGAGGTGACGGCTATAGGTCTGTAGCTGTACGGATCTGAGTGGTCACCTGTTTTAGGTATCAGGTGGACTAAAGCTACCTTCCATCATTGGACATCTAGGGACATGTTCTACTCCCGATATATAATAATACTCTAATCCCGAAAGATTTCTACGCATGTTTTTGTGAAATTCTATTTATTATTTGGAATTAATTTCATTGAGTAAATTGACAGTAATAATCATTCATCATAAATAATGAGTACTTTCAGAGGCCCTACAGGATTTGAAAAGAGTACGGTTTGCGAAAAAGAGGACAAAAGTCAGCACAGTTGGTCACCTTATCAATACGCGAAGACTAGAAACTCTTCTAGTAACAGGATCTTCTTTAGAAGATAATGATAAGCTTCGCAAGCGCAATATTTGTCAATATTTCTTCTGTGACACTATAAATAATGGACAGTGATCGCTCTGAGACCGAACTATACAAATTACTTATTTAGACGAATTTAAATAGCAAACAGAGATTTTGCACCTCCATATACAGTATATTAATTATAATTTAAATCAGCAAACAATTAATAATAATTATATTGCAAGATGGTTTTATTAAAAAGTGCAAATTAGACACTAAACTTCCTTTACTATTACTATCATGGTAAACCAATTTGATCTGTTGAAACCTTACAACTAACTAACTGGTAGCATTTTGATATTTAAATATTTATTATTAGGTAGCAAAACGTCATTTTCATTTTAATACTATTCAATATAAAATTCTTACATATTAATTGATAGGTATAATAATGCACGTCAATACAAAATAGATTCACTAAAATCGCAACGATTTGACAAATAACATTACAATCCAGTTAAATACAGTCCAATTACAATAATTCACCCAAAAAACATTCGTCATCGTGTGTACAAACTAGGTCTAAAAGGTATTCACTGATTGAAAGAACATTCGCGTATAAAAATTAAATTCTCAACAATAATAAATCTGTCATCAAAATTAGAGAGAAGTTCCACTCTATAGAGGACGATTAATTATAGGTACTACCACAGTTATTACATTCTAATAAAAAGCGAAGCGGATACATTGCGTGACGTTTGACGATATCAAAGAAATTATTTGACACAGAGTAGTTGTAAGGTTATGTGATTAAAATGCAGTCAAATACCCCTGTTAGTCCATTTCGGACTGGCCAAAGATTATAATATAGTTATTGTGAGGTTCTACCTAAGCATATGTATCACTTATTGCATTTGATAAAAGTTGTAAAAGTGAATGGATAAATGAAATTGTAAAAATAACAATGTTATAACAAACTGGATTTAAACATGAGATTTGCAGTCCATTTGAATTCGTTACCTACAGATGAAAAACTTGTCAGCAACTAATTTCGAACTAGTTAGAGACAAGGTGCAAATCCAGTAAGGAGACATTTTGATTAGTTTCTTTTGAGTTGTTGATTTTAAAAAGGCATGATTATGCTCAAAAATTATATAGGTACAAAAACAAAACTTTAAAGACTATTTACACTATAACATTGCATTGAGTGCTGCGCTAGAGACATAAATATAACGACTGATAGATAAACTATAAATATATACATAAGGAATTAAAGTTATAATAGATCTCGTGCGCCGCTCTCCGCTCCCTCTGCTACACATTGTGCCAATCATTCATCATAGCTACCATAAAGAGTAAGAGACTCTTTTCAGCCTTTGACCCACATACCTTACTGATTCACCTTCAAGCAGTTTAGGCGGTTACGAAATTAAGGAACTACAACGTAAATTATACCGTAGGTATAAATACTTGACAGATTTATCATTTTGAGCGATTGGTTTATATTTGAAAGAAAATACATTAACAACAAAAATAGATAAAAATGCATTCTAAATTATAACAAAATTATTAGTATTATTAATAGTAATTCCCTAGGCGTCACGTCGATACGAATTGCGATAGACAAACAATTATTAAATAATTTTAAAAACAGGTACACTCCCGACATCAACTTGATTCTCTCCATAAATAATTTGTAAGCGTGTATATAAATTTATTTCACTTTCTGCCCAGGCCGCACTAATATACTTCAGTAGTTAAACTTTCTGTGAATTTGCCAAATTGTCGCAAAATTAAGATATTGTTTTACAATAACGTATGAACAAAATTATCGCTATAAATCTATAATGCTTAATTAATTAGTAAAATTAAAATAAGGATATTATAAAAATTAAAATAAGCAAAAGAATAACCATCCAACGTGAGCCAAAGCCTATTAAAATATTGAGCGAGCAAAACGTATACATACCTATAAGTGTATTGTGCCCAGAGCTAATCACTGAGATACACTAGATCGCATAAGTGGACATATGATACATTTAGATAATATATTTTAGCTATAAAACACGTGTAAATTGTTTAGTGCTCGAATTGAATAATTGCTCAATTTAATGTTATACAGTTACTTTGACAAACTTTGTGTTTTTTTAATGATTTTGATAAGCCAAGCACGCTTTATAAACCAAATTGATCGCGAACAATATTCCTTGATGTGGTTATTTATGGAATATATTATAAATTAACAAGTCGCTCTGTTTATCGCAAATTGCTTCGCTTATTCACTGAATTCAATTCAAACAATAAATCTAGTACCAACAGTAGATACCTCGAACAAAATTAAAATCCATCCGTCTTTACAGTACATTATCTATAACATTGTTCAATGCACGTTTCCATAACAAATATTTCGTTCGACATTACTGCTGAAGACTGCATTCACCTAGAGAAAGTAAAAATGTTTTGTATGAGACTAGAAGGCTTACTAAGGAGTCGCTAGCATATAATATACGGTAATTACCTGATGTCAAAGGTTTCCGTAAATCATATCGCATCGCAAATCGCAAGTGCATTGCATCGTTATACAAAAAAGGGACTTAAGAGCTGCCCAAGAATTTAGTCAAACATTTTTAGATATTGAATAAGAATTGGGATAGGACCGAGATGACAAAGGCTTCATTCACTTCATGTTCTTCTTCGGCGTCACGTTGTGGGGTGTAACACAAATCGTACATGTACCGAATATGACAAATGTAATGAAACAAATATCAGGGATTTTCTTTTTATTTAATTCAATATACTGTCACAAATTAATCACATTATTAATAATCATAGAGTATAAAAATATTAATTAATATAGTCAGTCTTATCAAATTCAGTAGGAACAACATACATCTCCATTGAATGACACACAATTATCATAAAGATCATTAAAAATAATTACGTACATAGCAGTAAACGAGACAGTATCTTTTATTATTCAAATGGTTAACATTACAGTCAGGTCTTTATTTGAGCGAAACAAAAACAGTTAACCTAACAAAACTAGACAACTAACTCAAAGCAGGTATAGCGATAGCGGCTGGGCTACTATTTTTAAGACACAGAAGTATGTTGGTCGTAAAGAGAAGAGATTATATTGGAGAACATTAAATGAAACAGACTAAGACAATAACTCAAATGCATCATAGGAAGAGCAGAAAAATTAGAGTAACACACATATCATCGGGGATAGTGCAAATCTGCGGAATTAGCATTGGATAATTCCGCGTATGTGAAAATTGTAGCCAATTAAAGTTTTCGCGAGCAAATCTCGAAAAATCTTGATAGGCTGCCATCGCCTTGACACGAGTCCATTTCGACCAATATGAAGCCAATCAAAATGAGCTTGATCATAGAACTAATAGAGTTATTAAGTTATAACCCTTTTCTGTAAAACTGGACGATTGCAGATACGCGTTCTTTACGTACGGTAGATTCGCGAATTTGTACTATACCCGACGATATGCAAAGATGAGAAGATGGCTGAAAAGCTCAGAGAGGCTAAGAATTGCAAGAGACATAGGATAGGATAGTTTTGTCAACAAACAAGTTGTTAATGAAGGAGGTTTATTTTTTGTAATCTTTACAATTTTTTGCCAAAGTATTTAATAGCAACTTATCATTTTTACCCTTACAGTATACCTGCTCAGATTATAGCATATTTATAGCATGTTTTGTTTCGCTCAAAACTAGTCCAGCGTTTTACTGAACATCTCGAAGTAAAGTAATGAAAATTATTAAATATCGCAAAGCTCGATAATATAACCTCAGCCTTTTTAATGAAGACTACAACTAATCAGAGTTACAAAATAAAACTTACCATTAACTTAAATAGTAAATATAACCACCTAGTTTTAATACCTACCTAATACCCACCTAAAACACCTTTCACCGTAAGGCAACTTGTGAAGATTTTTTAAATAGCCCCCAATATCAACAGCTAAATGACAATTTATACCGGGGATGTTAAGGAACTCCGTGACCAAAACTAGCCGATAACTTAAATAAAACATTATCCGTAACCGGAAATGAATCCCATATAAAAGTTTCGGATAATTTCCGATAGGGGCTGACTCTAAATGAATCATGTGATGTCGTTGTTATTAGCTGACCCGTTGAACTTTGTCGTCAAAAATTATTACGCAGTATAAAACAGAGTCGTTTTCCGCTGTCATCTTTTTAACTACGCAACGGATTTTGATACGGTATTTTTTTATTGATAGAGGGTGTCAACAGGGTGGTTTATAAGTAATTCATATACAGAAAAGTGACAAATCCAAAATTTACTTATTTATTACTTTTGATGCGGAAAGAAGATCGCCGGGTCCACTATTATAATATAAATAAATAATAAAATACAAATAGATATTGTTTTTAAAATTTCCTTAAAAATTGAAAATCCGGAACCGAAATTATCCGAAACTAACGGGCTATCCGAAATAATGACATATCCGTGACCCTGTTCGACACCGATGTAATATCATTCTTATATCTAAAACGTTAAATCCATAACATCCCTGATTTATATACCTAAACACAAGTTAATGAATGACGTTACTTTGTTATTGTTTTAGTAGTTTTTCGGGATATATTAATAAAATAAGCTATTTATATCTCTTCTCCTTGTTCCCAACAACCCAAAATTGTGTTAGTCCACACTTGAACAGCCCCATAAATAAGTATAATAATATCCACAATGCCGGTAGTACCAATAAATTTCTAAAAACAAGTAGTAATAATTAGAGATGCAATTCGGTAAAATGATAATGGTAATGATGAATGATGACTATTCGACCGAATACCGAATAGTGGCATGCTATTCAGTATAGCACGTTAACGTTCAGTGATATCTTCCGTATAAATTAAAAGATAGTATAAAAACAACAAAATAAAGAAGAGAAAGAAATATACGATGATTTTTAAGCGGTGATCAAGACCATTTTTAACTCAGTCATCGATCTAGATTAAGTTGAAGTTGAAGTTACTATCTACATGGAAACAAACTTGTTTGTTTTATTGGTTTGTATTTATTTATGTAGTGGTTTAATAAGTTTCAACTTCAAATTAATAACAAACAGTAGGGTAATTGTGTGAGACCTAGCCTAATATGAAAAATCATCGTGATTGAAATCAATCACAATAAACACGCACGACGAAAACTAGTGCACTGCAGTGACCGTAAATCAATACGCACTGCGTATAGTATACGTGCAATTTATATGATAATGACGATAAATGAAATGTTAAAGACTATAGTCGGGTCATTTTAATAGGCAACATTTGACAGCTCATCAAAATTCAACAACGTTAACTTTTGCCGGTTAGCCGTTGGCTAATTAGCTGAGCTAATTAAGTTAACCGGTTAAATTAGCTAAGCCTATCGGTTAGCTAGCTAATTAATTTAGCTAACTTTTTTAGCCAGCTTGGCCGGTTAAATTGTACAGCCCTAGTAGGGATGTTACTCTAAAATTCAAAAGCTGATAAGTAGAACCATTTGTGAAAAAATACCACTATAAATTAATAACCATGTTGTAGTCAGTATAGGGCATTAATAAATTAATAATTTCTAATCCGCAGAAAATGAAATAAAATACAACAGGGATACACTTGAAGATTTTCAAAATTTTTCAATCCTGTATCGATTCGTTCAGTGTCATCGATGTTTTTGTGCAGATCATCTCACTAAAATAATAAAATTTGACAGACGTCAAATGTTGCCTATTAAATTGATCCGACTATACCTATAGCAAGAAACAAGTCGCAACTTGCATAGTGCACGCACCCGCGCGTTCGAAATTACTTCATTTTAGGTTTTAGGTAAAACTTCTGACCGAATATTCGGCGGCCAAATGGCCGAATATTCGGCCGATATTTCTGCCGGATATTCGTTATTCGGTCAACCTACTATTCGCTGCATCCCTAGTAAATAATATCAGATAATCAACATTTAATTGTAGAAACACCCACCAATTAACTACCTTCACTAATAATAACTTGATAAAAATTTAATTTCTTTTTTTAACACAATCATAATTGGGATGCTTTACGAAAATACTCATGACTACAAAATCCATATGCATCAACTTGAGATTTATAATTTACTAAAATTAATTTATTTGTTATGTATGTATATTACCGAAGATAATACGCGGGAATTACAATAACAATTTGCATAGTGTACAATTAGTCCAATTCACTCCTAAAAGCAGCGCTTTACTTACAACTATTTAACTAACTTGAAGTTTTGAGGTAGCTCAGGTGAGTCTTGAATAAATAAATACTATTGGCCCTTAGGACGTATAAAAATATTGTCAATATAGAACTATCAATCTAATATAATTATAAACACTATGTGTATGTCTTTTTTCCAATAAAAATATCACAAATATTAAAATACAACGACAACAACAACTCTTAGTATCTATAGACAATGACTTTTTTCAGATAACTACTCATAATTTATGTACTTAGTACGTATTTATGAGCGGTTATGTGAGTTTTATATTTTACATATATTTTGGATTACTTTTAAAGATAGCTAAATCTCTGGTAACAGATTTAATAAAAATAATGTAATCGCTCAGCTATTGTGATAAATAATTGGTATATAACTTAAATAGATTACCTAACTTACTTTATTAAAATGTCATAGTGTAATAATAATTTAATACTGCATGCTCTTAAATTTTAATGAGAATGAGATACGTTATATTCTTAAATTAGTTAAATTAGCACCATAAGATGTGTAACCTGGCATTACATGTAACTTGCAAACACCATACCTGTAACTTGTAAATGTAAAGATGATTAATGAGGTCTTGGACAAAAACAAGGAAACAGTTTCTTCACTCTTGCCCTATACGGGTGAGTCGGTGAGGGGTAAAGCAGTCAGCAGCAACCTTCTGTTAATACGCTGCCTATGACCACTGCGGTGGCAATTGTCATTTGTGCCAGTTTCTAGTGTCGACGCACATAAAATAAATACTTTTAGTGAAGAGTTTTCTAATATTATTAGTAATATACTCCAGACATTATCAGAAAATCCCTATTTCATAAGTGTGCGTAATATACATACTAGCGAACCCAACACATACCTAAAATAAGGCAAGTCATAGGTTTCAAAATATTATTCATATTATTAGGTAACGGGCGGAAAAATGCAGGAGAAGGATAGGTCACCGAATCTATTTAAATATAAATTTCAAACCCGACTTAAGACGCTCCAAATAGACGACATCGAAAGCTTTATCTTATCTGGTGAAAACTACTGGGGACGTGAACAAGAAGACTGAGACGGCGATTAACACCTTAAGGACGATGAGTCAGAGGTCGTTCGAAAAACTGAGAAAGAAGTAATCCAAACTTAGTACTGAGACATTCGAGCTGGTGAAAGAAACACAAGAGATACAAGAAACAGTAACCTATCAGATAACTACGTCATCGTGAAGGCAAAACGTATATATTAGGCAGAAACTGATACGACGCTACCTTACCTTACCTTACCTCGCACGAATATTGTATCAAGCTTAGTGGACCTGACCAGACTTTCTGACTGATGTCTTTGAGGTCGCAACCGGTCATAACATAATATCGATGCGCATATCAGCTCCAATCAACAAATCTGACGGAAATGAAAACTGCGAACGTACGTATCGTTATATCTGACGAAATTGAAAACTGCAGTTGGCGTATGGTCTATTGTCTAAAGTCTATGTTTACAAGTCCATTGTCTACTCTCCAGATTTGAGACCAGAATTCAAAGAGGTATATAAGACAGGAACGTGTCGAATTTCATGAACTGTTCAACAAGGCACTGAAAAACAACTTCGAGACCCTCGACTGAACTGGACACGTAACATGAACGAATGAATATTAACATATATGATTTGCTGACGATATCACTGCGTGACCGCGTATATGCAATAGTTGAGGGGAATGTTGTGCAGAATAAATTAATCATAGCAGCTCTATATAAACTTGGACAAGACCAAGCTCTTGTTCAATGAACAGATCCAGTATGAGACTGGGTCTAGAATATGCAGATAAGTCTTCGCTTCGCCTAAAGAGAACCACTATTGACATTTGATGCATCGAGACAAGGACGGTAGGGTTAAATCTGCACGTCCCTCACCATGCAAAGGAATGTGCCATAGCCCATTACTAGGCAGTACTTACAGCAGGAGCCCTAAAATAAACTCTGGAATTAATATAAAACGTCAAAGAAGGAAAGACTCTGACATAGCTAGTAGACTATTCCGTAGCAAGACAGATAGCAGACAGATCAAATAGATATTGGGTGTGCAGAACATGACTTGGTAAACGCAGTGTAGCACACCAACAAGACCTGCAGTCGGAACACTAGCAAAAAACGCATATCTTTGCAAAATTTTGCAAAGATAAAATAAAATACAAACATAAAAGACACAATACGTATCTTCTCTGAACAAGTAGCCAATTTTTCCTCTCGTTAAAAAATGTGCCATGGATTATATTTAATGGGAACTGGGATATTTTGGGAATAAAAACGTCTGATGGGTCGCTAGTCACACTATAATTTCAACAATCTCGTATAAGTTTCGAAACTCGTGGTCTAAGCCTTCATTTAAAATGTCAAAAAAATTTATCCAATGTAGTGTTCGAATTTAACATGACTGCCATCCAGTCATACACAATGGTAGTCATGAAAATTCAAAGCTGTAAATATTCTGCAAAGGCATTGATAACGCAACGGCATTGCAACGTAAAGATTTCGACGACAAGAAAAACTACACAATTTCACCCTAACATGTTTGCTGGGTAGGCAGAGAAAACTGAGTTCTCTGACATTTATAATTCTAATCAAACACGTTCTGAGTTTTTATAGTTCCTGATGTCATTGGTTGACTTGATTATGAAAGGTGTACCTTAACCATCTTAGGCTCTTACCACTTTTGTACTGTATATGTTAAGTCTTACTTTCATAAATAAAAATGCAAGTTGTAGGATGATGTGGTGACCAAGGTGGAGAGAAGTATGTTAAAATGGTTTGGTTATGTTGCAAGAATGAATGAAAGCCGACTGATTAAAAGGGGATATGAAGCGAATGTGAGTGGCATGGTCGGGATCGGGTAACCAAGACGGTCGGCTACCACGACCAAATAAATGGTCTATTTATAAAAGGCAAAATGCGTAGTACCCGAAACCGGCGTGAATGCATGATGAAATGTATCACTACTTATTATAGAACTAATGATCAACATGAATATAAATTCTGATTTATTAGATATAATTAATAGTCGGCTTAAAATTCACACTTAAACTACGTAATTCTAATTGCACATTTCAAGTACCACTGCGTTCTTTGATATAAGGTGGGTGGACGATAGAAGGCCACTCGTAGGAGTTACAACTTTTTATTCGTTTATTTACGGAATTAGAATATTCATTTTTGTTTCATCAAACTTTAATAACTATTTAGTAATCTTAAGTCTCCTTCAGCTCTTCCAAATGTCTTTACAAGCAAACAGGGCCAATATTAAGCATCGGTCGATAAACTTCAAAATAGATTTGTGGCGTTAAATATAACTATATAACGTTCAACTAAAACTAGGTAATGAGATCTATCATCTAACCAAAGCATTAAATGCTTAATATATTTTTATCATATTTAAAAATCTTAACGAACATTACTTTAACACCATCGTATAACCGTGGATATACTATACTAATAGTAGTTAATTAAAAATAGT
Organism: Euproctis similis; assembly: GCA_905147225.2. Classification (NCBI taxonomy): domain Eukaryota; kingdom Metazoa; phylum Arthropoda; class Insecta; order Lepidoptera; family Erebidae; genus Euproctis; species Euproctis similis. Next base: position 12,078,481 of record LR990107.1, read on the forward strand.
ATTCATGTGTAATTTATTAATATCAAATTATTTGACAACCTATCATGATATTTAAAACTTTTCTTTTTACCAAAAATGGCCTTCTTATGGATAAGTTCTTTGTAAGGATAAAATTCTCCTATTTTATATTAACAGTCAACAAGACTACAAGACGTAGTCAGAAATGTTGATAATCAAATATTCTTAAAATTAAAAGCAAGAAAATATAACAACATAAAAATTAATTTCGCGAACAAACTTAAATACTGATAGGATATTTCCAAAAGATACAACGATAACAAGTACAGGACGAGGAGAAGGAATAGTTAAGGCCACAAAATCTAATAGACCGAATGTTACAAAGTGAGAAGAGCTGAAGAAAACACTCTCATTACTTAAGGGCGGTCATCAGCAGACGACTAAGACTACAAGATGACAAGTAGACAAGGCAAAGAAATGAGAACGTTTGGAGCCATATTAATAGCGACTGTGGACGTGTGGAGAGAATACAAAAAAACCCAGCCATTTGCTGTGCGCCGCCGAGTCTGTTTGATGAATTCTTATGTATCTTATTAAAAGAAGGAATACGTATTTACATGTCGACAACTACGACTTTTTAATGGTTGGCCTTCCAAAGAGCGTGGCCTTTCTTGGTGCACCCACCATAAATTATATTTCTGTTCGCCATTGACATATAAGTATAATTTCGCACATTTGAACAGGATAATTTTCAAAAGCCCAGGCTTTTTATCCCATAACTCTAATTATTTTTCCATACCTCTGCTCTTGATAAGCGGAGTAAGCTGGGTAATAGTGTTGTTGATGTGGTGGATACCGGGGTACGTTGTAGGAGTAGTTACTCTGTTGCGCCGTCTGTGATGAAGCCCTAGTCGGCTGTGGACACACACCGGGCCTCGCGTGCGGATATGCCATGTTGGCTGCATCTGAAATAGAAGTGACATTATTAGTTCACAGTTATCAGACATTTACAGTTTCTCAATCGTGCTGTTAAAGGCTTTTGACTCGTCTTCCGCACATGTTGCTAAGATGTCTACGTTAATACTACTATATCTAAATTAATAGTTTGTCTTGGACTATTATTGTTTTTTTTGTCATTAATAACGAGTTATTAACGAATTTAATAATACGTATTACATAAAAATATACATAACATAACTTCACGCCTTTTGTTACCCGAAGGTGTAGGCAGCGGCAGCGGCGGAGGTTATTAAACTAAACGAAACTAGTGGTCCAGTGGTCGAGCAACCCGCTTTTGATTCAAGAAGTCGCGAGTCTCAATCCTGATTCACGCCAATGAATTTTCGGTTATGTGTAATATAAATATCGAGGACTGAACACTTGGGAGTCCGATATGGCAATATGTTCGCCGTCTATTCCATTTGGGACATAAACATAACGGCGAAACGAGGCTTAACAGCCGCTGTCTACATCATCGAGTAGAAAAAGGTGTGAAGTTATGTTATCAACGAATAACAAATAAGTTCAATACGGAACGTTCGCAATTGGTCTGAAGCCAATGACGATTTGTCATTTTCAATTGTCATCATCGTTTTCAATTGTCAATACAATATACATAATTGAGTAACAAAAATGTGCTCGTAACTTACTCGACGTAGACGGATGCTGGTTATAATATTGCCTGTGGGGCGGCGGAACTGCTGCGTGATATGGCAGGTACGCGGTGGGCGGCACAGCTGCCGGAGTCACATTGGGTGGATGAGCCGCATTGTGCGGACGAGGCTGCTGCACATGTTGCATTTGTAATGCTGCTGCGGGCTGAGTCGTGCTCATCTGCGGCACCGTCATTGAACGTCCGGGAGGATTCACTTGATGACTGGCCATCGTGTTATGGGACGGTGTCAAACTTGTCGTTTGCAATTCACTTTGCACATTTTCCACGTGAGCATACTGATGGGCTTGCGGCACATGCGCCGCCGCCTGCTGGTGTGTACTTTGTGTGGCCAAATTTATTCCTTTCTCAGTATTACTGAACATCATAATAGGGCTGAATGACTGTATTACATTCTGTGAGTGCGCACGCTTAGGTTGTTGTGCTTGTTTGAATTTTTCATCAGCCCCAAATGGCGCACTACTTGATGTACCGGCTGTTAGAAATGAACGCAAAGGAACTTCTGAAGTACTGCTCGCACCGATCGCAGAACTTCTCTCACCTAAAGAACTAAATGCATTTTCAGCAGGACCCAATCTGTCAGGTTTCTGGTAAGCTGAAACAATATCTTTATTTTAGAAAATTGTAAAGCTGGCAATTTTATACCGAAGACACATTAGCTAAGACTAACTAAAACAAACCATGAATTGACTATAATATAATAATTTCTTTATAAAGGAGATAAATAGTTTCTTTAACTTGTGGTGTAAGTTAAATGTGTAGTTCTTACCATTCAAGAAGACTTTTAAAAGTGACTCAATGTCTGCTCCATTGCCAAACATAGTTCGTGGACCCTAGGAATAATAGAAAAAACAACCATTACATATTTATGTATAGAAACATCAGCTCATCTAATGCTTATTATTATGATAAATGCAGTTATAGGATATAATCACATTAAGACAGGTATTTAAAAAAGAATTTGTAAATGCAATATAAATAAAACTCAAACTAATTCTTATGATAAAAATATTGTTAATTGAAAATATTGATTTCCAGTTTATTTATAATTAGAAATCGTTTGAATGATTATATCATAACGAGGAGTTGGTAGAATAAACTTACAGGATCCACAACGTTACGCGATGAATCCAGAATATTACGAAGAAAATTGTTCTGTAGCGATGACGATCCCTGGGAAAGTATGTCATTTGCATTAGCAAAAATGTGTGTAGCTTAGGAATTTTTTCAAAAAGAAATCAAAATATTGTCCACAAATTTAATGAAATTTACCAAAAAATATGCTAGAATTATATACTGATAAAAACAAACAGTTCACTTACGACAATCGAGGGCACCGGGAAATGTAAGCTCGGAGTAATTGTTTCTAATATTTGAGGCGTGGGTGACTGTCAAAAAAAATATTAATTTGATAATAATATTAAACTAAATTCGTGCATGCAAAATAATAGCAAAATAATGACAAAGTGATGGCCAAAAAGAAGAAAGTGTCGCCAAAAAACAACACATTCAAGGACTAAACAGGAAGATAGCAGTGAAACTCGTGTTGTACAGTTATAGTTAGCAACTTGAAGCAAGCAGCAACAGATGTGATATCACATTATTTTGAAATTAAAAATAATAACAAAATATGAGAAATCAATAAAGGAGGAAGCTGGGTATGGCAGAGCGTGCATGAAAGTAGGATAAACGCGGTCGAAATGAGGGCATTCTGCAAAATCTGCGAAGTGACCCTCGCTGACCGCGTGAAAAACAAGATTATAAGGAAGGAAGTCGGATTGAAATAAAGTGTCGGTGTAAAAGTAAGAAAGGGCGTGCTCCGATGGGTCGGACATGTAGAAAGGATGGATGATGCAAGATTGACTAAGCAGATATACAATGCAAAAGTGGATGGATGTAGGAAACGAGGACAGCCTAGACACACATTCCATGACCAAATAGAACGTGTTCAGGAGGAAGGTGTTGTTAGTAGCCTCAAAAATCGACGTGCGTGTGTAAGAAAGAGTTATGAAAGTCAACGAAGCGAGTGAGGTGTGTAAGAATCGTGCCTTATGGCGCTCTGTTCTCTCTGCCTACCCAGCATATGTTACATACATAAATACATACATATAAAGGGGGAATGTGCACCTAACAAGACTATGATGACTACATTCCTTTACCTCAATATATTCAGACAGTATCCGATATAACTCAGGGCTGACGGCTGCTTTCAACAACAGTTTGCCGTTTTCAAAAGATTCCAACTTCTTCTGATACATGTAGGTTTGGCAGTCTTTTTCCACTTCCAATCTTTGCGCTTCTTTTTGATATATGTTATACCTAAAACGCAAACGATTTTATACATTTATAGTTCAATTCTTCAATACAAAATGGTGGTATTTTGAGCGACAGATTTTGCTACTCTTTCCCTGTCAACATATTATTAAATAATAACTTTCATAAATATACAATATGTGCACTAAAGTTTATATGCTTTTTGTACAAATTTAATGTGATGACATTCATAAGTCGTTTTAGGATCAATCACATTTCACCAGTCAAGCTTTCATTACTGTTTTTGTGAAATAGAAGGGTAATACCGAAAAAATACGTAATGTTTCCATGTGTTCCAGGAGTTTTCTACTTTGAGAGTTTATTATAAAAATTTAAGTCTAATTTATCGACGTAAAATTAATAAGTTTTATTATTATAAAAAAAGTTGAACCATTGAGTTTTTGGTTGGATCGAACGTAATACTAGTCTCGGGGACTAAGAATCATATTAGAAAATAATGATTTTGTGTTAGCCAGCGCCGTCTAGGTCATAGGCGAAGCAATAATATTCAGATAATTAAACTTAAAGTTTCTGAAGCGATACTAAGTTCGCCGGATCAGCTATTATTATATTTTAATAGAATGAGAAATCGAAAGCTATTTAAGGGTGTAATTAGTCACACTAATTTGTTTGTTTGCTCTTTGAAAGCAAAACCCTTTCCCTTTATATTTTAATTAAATAATTGTAATGTTAAGTAATCGCTGGCTATATAACCATAGAACATCAAATAATATATGTATTTAGCAAATATTTCTTAACGATAACTATTAAGCGTGTGTTGTTACAATTTAATGCAAAAAACTAACTCAATCAAATGGCTTTGGCCAAATAAAATCATAGCTGCGACTTTTAAATATTTATATAAAACATCGCACAGCAAACAAAATCTTATTGAATTTCTTCAGAGAGATAAATCATCTAGCTGGCGAAGTTACAGTATAAAACTAAAGATAAAGTAAAGCAAAATGTAATTAAGATAATAATATAGTAATATATAGTTGATAATAATTATATTATATACTGTCTAAACTGAGCTCGCAAATAACCGATTTACATTCCATTGTTTTCTGTTTTTTATTATTATTTCATACTCAATAATACATCAGAATATTACATATATATTTAGAATAATGTCATGCTTATAAATATAAGGGAATGTGTCATGCCAAACCTGAGTTCACGATGTATACAAGTTTCGCAGGGGCTGTCAACTATGGGCACATCTTCTTTGCGCACTTTGGGCGGTGGTGCTGGGAACAAAATCAATAAGCGCCAAGCAAAAAACATTAGCAGTTACAGTTTAAACAGTCGAATTATATGCACACAAATTCGAAAAGAACAAGTTCAGTAACGTAAACTTTTCCCCAATAAGCCCAATCTATATATAAATAAAGAAAGAATATCCCAATGTCTCTTTGTAGCAAATTATTTTGGACTTTTGACTAGTATAGAATATGTACCCACATCACATCATGCATATACAACTGCTAGTTAATTATATACCAATTGCATTAATTTATGAGGCCAAATAAATAATTTAGAATAGTTATGTTAAATTATAAAGTACCAAGGCTGGTGTGATAATATGGTGCAGAGGTATACTGATTGTCACAAGTCTATTACAAAATCAGTCTAATTTGCAGTAACAGCTAGAAGATAGGTGCCACTTTCCTTGGCATTTCATGTTTGCACCAGCAGATCGCAAAGACAGGTTTTACCCCCTCAACCCTTTCGGTTTCAGTGGCCACATCCAATCTAACTTTAACAGGGATATGGTAACTGGTACCACCAGCCTCATTTTAATTGGAAACATTTTACTAATTGATTTGTTAAAATTTAGTAAAACCCAACAGTTAAAATTTAGAACAACTCTAAGACCACACAGAATATAAGATTAAGCAATCTTTAATTAATATATAATTATAAAAATATAAACATGTGTATGTATAATTCTGGATTTTTATTTACGAAAATAGCCACTATTTGTAAAAATAGTCACATTTAATCTAAACTAAACCCTAAACAAAGAGTCTCTAGTCTCGTGTTCTATTTTCACTTTAAACAACTTGTGGGTTCAATTTAAAATAATAATCTTAAGTTTTTGCAGTTCAAATATATACCAATAATAGTTAATAAAAAAGGCTTTTTGTGTGAAATGGCCTTGCAAGAAAATTAGAATCTCCAATATCTAAAAGAAAGCTGATTGCTGACATACACAAGCTAAAATTTTTAAGTAGATATTTTATATGATATAATATAATCCTATTATGTGGGTTTTACTATCTATTATAAGATATAATTTGTTGAAAGTAGAGTCAAAATTTGTTAAAAAACTGGTGCGATATTATTCATACGCAAGCATTTTGATTGTATATTAAAAACATGATTTTAAGTAATAATTACCTGTATCAAGTGGACAACCCAAAGGTCGTTTGAATGCCAACTTTTGTGATGTCTCAATAGGTAATGGGGGCGGCGGTTTACTAGCATCAAATCTGTATAAACAAGTGATAGCAAAAATAATTGTTACTTATAAGGAAACATAAGAAAGTATTTAACAATGGCAATAACTTAAGCTGAAATCCATAATATGACAATAACAAAGTTTCTGCAATAGGCAACAGTAACATTGAAATTGATAATTACAGATAAATGCATACCGCTGGTGTATCAAGTTCTATATTAAAAAAAAATCTGTGCAGAATCTTTATTTTAAAGTTTTACTCTCTACACCAAAACTTTTTAATAAACTCATTGGTGGTATTTTATTTTAGTTAGTAAATAAATATATTGTATTTAAAATAATTGAAAATACTTACCCTGATAGTTGTAGAGTTTGTTGATTGGTTTGCTTTAATGTTAGAGCACTGACAGATGGAGCTGTAAAAGTTAATATCACAAATAATGTCAAAATTTTATGTTTATAACACTGTGACTGTCTTTTTATAAATGATAGTAATAATTGTATGATGCCGTAAAGCATCTGAATCATAGGGCAGGAAATAAGTGAATAACTAAGCATATTAAAAAAACTAAGTTATTGAAACTTAAGATCAGGTAAGAGATTAATCATAATCCTTACCATTTCTATAGACCAATCCCTACAATTAAGATTGACATATGAGTATTGTCTATTAACCCTCTAATATATGATCAACATATGAAACTACCCACAACCAAATGTTTTCAATGCTCTCCCAGGACTTTTCTTTATGAATAATGGACAAAAATGGTAGAAGTACAGAAAGTACTTCTGAGAAACTACTGCATGTTGATACATGAGTATCAACATGCAGTAAAAACAAAATTAACAGAATAAGGAACTTAGAAATGTGGAAGAATACAATAAAATTCATATGGAGGTGTATGTTATTTGATATATGTACATATATATACACTAGTTGACCCGATGAACTTTGTTGCACAACAAAAGTAATAAATAACTTAACTTTGGATTATGACTCACACATTTCACTTTTTCTTTTATTACATTATACATGAATTATAGATAAAAATCACCCCAATCATACCCTCCAACTATTAAAAAAAACCGCATTCAAATCCATTGCATAGTTTCAAAGATGTTAGCATATAAGGGACAGACAGCGGAAAGCAACTTTATTTTATACTATGTAATGATGATACACACCTGTATAAGCAGCAGGAGTTGACTGCACTGCTGTTGAAGATATTGTGGGTGGCAGAGGTGGTGGTGGTGGTGGTGGAGCTAACAGCGTTGGTAATAGTGCAGATGATGGTAGTGGTGGTGCACTCACCACTGGTAAACTAGGGGGCGGTGGAGGCGGGGGTTTAAGATATGGTACATTATTATTTGCTGACATTGCAGCATATCGCTCCTGCAATATCCTAGGAATATGGCCAGTCGTCAAAAAAAGATTTTCCTCATCATTAGTTGTATGTAGATACGTACAACCAGGTCTCGTACAACCAGACTTGTTTTGAAAGTCATGGCAGAACTTCAAGATGTTTTTCATGGCCTCGAACGATAACTCGTGTCGGTATTTACATTGGGCTCCTTTGTTGCAGATACCCCAAACGAAATCTCGGCATGTTCCTCCATGTTGATCAACGGACGGCATTGTTGTTGTATTCCTGATTCGTGGGTCTGCACGTCGAAACACGCCATTGTCTGTTGTGGAAGGGCACGATAGTCGGCCATTTTGTTCTCTGCCACTCATGAATATAAACTTACTAAATCACACAATAAAAAAGGTGATGCATGTGCAATTTACAAGGGTATAGTTAAATAATTAGGTAGAGCACTCCTTTAGGATAAGCTTTAAAATCACAGACGCCACTTTCAACAGAAGTCTACCTTAATTTGATTTCATTCGTTTAAACAGTTCGACAATAAACATTACTAACCCTAGAAACCTTCGTACACATATGTATTCTTTTAATGAGCCACATTTACTTAATAAGAGACAAAAGGAAAATATCAAGAAAATTTAATAAAAATCCGTCACCGCCACTACAAAAACCAACATCGAAAAAGCGAATGACTGAGAATTAAACAAATTAGAACCTAGTCTGTAGTAGATGGCACATGTCAGTAAAAATGGCAGTTTTGGCGAGACTGTGGAAGAAACATGTCCGTTATTGGCATTACTTTCTCAAATTTGTGTTTCAATGGATATTATTGGTAAAATTCGTGGCGTTTTATTTAATAAGTGTTCGTATATGAGTGCAAATGTGGGAAATGGTAGAAATATCGTGTTTAGTATGTTCTTATATATTGTCGTCAAAACTCCCTCGGAAAATCATGCATAAAGTGCCACGACTTTATAGATGATTAGGTTAAGTTAGGTTAAGCAGTAGGTTTAAGCTAGGTTAGGTTAAGAATGAAGATGTTATTTATAACAAAAAAACTCGACTTAAAAGTCTTAGCAACCAGGTCGTTAAATCTTAAAAAAAACAATCAGTAAAAATGTAATAATTCGTGCCCTTCCACAACAAACAATGGCGTGTTTCAACATGCAGACCCACGAATTAGAAATACAACAACAATGCCGTCCGTTGATCAACATGGAAGAACATGCCAAGATTTCGTCTGGGGTATCTGCAACAAAGGAGCCCAATGTAAATATCGACACGAGTTATCGTTCGAGGCCATGAAAAACATATTGAAGTTCTGCCATGGCTTTCAAAACAAGTCTGGTTGTACGAGACCTGGTTGTACATTTCTACATACAACTAATGATGAGGAAAATCTTTTTTTGACTACTGGCCATATTCCTAGGATATTGCAGGAGCGATATGCTGCAATGTCAACAGTGGTAAGTGCACCACCACTGCCATCATCTGTACTATTACCAACGCTGTTAGCTCCACCACCACCACCTCTGCCACCCACAATATCTTCAACAGCAGTGCAGTCAACTCCTGCTGTTTATACAGGTGTGTATCATCATTACGTAGTATAAAATAAAGTTGCTTTCCACTGTCTGTCTCCTTATATGCTGACATCTTTGAAACTACGCAATGGATTTTAATGAATTTTTTTTTTATTTTTAATATCTGGAGGGTATGATTGGGGTTATTTTTATCTATTATTCATGTATGATGTAATGTAAGAAAAAGTGAAATGTGAGAGTCACAATGCAAAGATAAGTTATTTATTACTTTTGTTGTGCAACAAAGTTCATCGGGTCAACTAGTGTATATTTATCGAGGGGTGAAAGGCTATTTGTTTTAACACTAGAAGCCCAATCATACGTAAAAATCATCATCTTCCTGCCCTTCTCCCATCATTTGGGGTCGGCACAACTGGTTTTTCTTTTCCATGCTTCCCTATCATTCACTTGTTTCCTTCCACATTCAGGTTCATCATTCTTTTCACGACATGTGCATCATCCCTTCTCATTACATGCCCATACCACGCAAGGCGATTTCCTCTTATCTTCTCAGTTATAGGCGCAACTTTCAGGCTTCCTCTTACATAATCATTCCGTATTTTATCCTTTTTCGTTACTCCACACATCCATCTCAACATTCTCATCAATTTCGCCATCGCTTTGCACTTTAGATCCCAAGTATTTGAAGTCAGAGCAGACCGGCAGCAGCACGCCGTCCAGCGTTATGGAAACAGAATGGGTAAGACCGCCAAAATCACAAAACATATACTCTGTTTTAGATCTGCTGATTGGTAGGCCAAAACTCTCCAGCTTCTGTCTCCACTGCTCCAGTCTTCTCTGTACATCCTGTCCATCTTCCCCGACGAGCACGATGTCATCCGCAAAGAGCATGCACCAGGGTGCCTCCTCCTGTAGATTCGGTGTCAAAGCATCCATAACTAGCAGGAAGAGGTAGGGGCTCAAAGCAGACCCTTGGTGCAGACCCACAGCGACACCGAATTCGTCAGTAGTACCCGCGGCCAACCGGACATAGGTACAAGGTGTTTTGTACATTGCACGAACTAGCCTCACATATTTCTCGGGCACTGCTTTCTCCCTTAGGGCCCACCACAAAACCTTCCGGGGTACACGATCGAACGCTTTTTCGAGGTCGACGAACACCATGTGCAGATTCTTATGCACTCGTCTCATGCAATAACTTATCGAAGAATAAAGTCAGCCACCAACATCCATCTACACCCAATATCTTCCATGCCTCTGCAGGTATTCCATCTGGCCCTAACGCTTTTCCATTCTTCATACTTTTGACAGCCTTTTGCACCTCTTGTATACTGATCTCTCTAACTACACTTACATTCTCGGGTGGATTTCCTAACATTCCGTCCCACTTTTTCAACATTCAACAATTCCTCAAAATATCCCTTCCATAGCTTTTTAGTCTCCTCGTCATTAGTTAAAACCATTTTCGTCTTTTATACATTTTACGTGCATAATGTCCCTAGTACTCCTTTCCCTAGCTTTTGCGATTCGGAATAACTGCTTTTGCCCCGCAGGACAGTTAAGGCTGCTGTATAACTTGTCCTGGGCCTCCATAAAAATCATACGTAAAAATGACGTGTAAAAATAAAACTTTAAAGTTTTCCTATTTTTTTTCTATTAATGAACTATATTTTTGCATGAGTTATCATAATTGAGGTTTTAATTAATAAATAAAATACATTTTAAGTTAAAAAGTTAAAATTATGGCACTTTAATCAAATCTTAGAAAAAAACAACAAAAAAATCAAGCCTCTAACACTTTTTCTTAAAATTATGTAATTATAAAAAAAAATCAACTAGTTTTAAATGTTTTGATAAAAATTAAATCAACTTGTAGTAACACTTTATAAATCTCTTAGAAAAAAAAAATTGTGTGGTTTTATGAAACCACCGTAAAAGTGAAACTTTTTTTCACATTATAGACATTTAACTAAAAATTTTCGAAATATTATTTTTTTCGGAAATCGAATGTAAGTCACTGTTCACGTATTTTAGTTACCATAAAATATTGGTTACATTTATAAACGATAATAGACGTGAAAGGCGCTCTAACGAGCGCCTTTCACTTTATCCCTACTCCGCGGCCGACCGTCACGCGACATGCAACACGCAGACGAAAAAGTTTAAGACGATGTAATAAAAGTTTCACTTTAAAAACAGTCTTTATATACAAACAACCATAGTCAATGACAAACATCAATATTGTGTTCTCCCATTAACTTGTGTATATGGACGAGACATATTGTTCTATACGTGCAATTACTTATATAAATATTAGGCATTTGGACGACGCACACATAAACTTATATCTGTCTCGTTCTTACTCAGCACTGTCACTCGCATGAAACCAGTATAACAGTATTTCAGTGTGTACATAAATTAAATGAATACAGAAATTAGATTTGTCGATTATACCTACTGACGCTAAAATTCCTGCAAAATACATATGGCGGATTTTTTGTCAGTTCAGCCAGTAAAATAGTGTTGGGAAATTTTTTTACTACAGAATTTCTTTGCGGAATTTTCTAAATAAATTAGTTTTATTTCGTAACGAGTAAAAACCTATTGTAAATTCGCTAAATATGTGATAATTAACTGATCTTAGACTGAAAGTCTTAAGAGATGCATTTGTAAGTAAAAGAATGTTCTGAAGATGTTTCGTTTTGTTTATCACGCGGTCCTTTTATAAGTTTTAAATTTGAATCATTCTTATTTACTGTGTGGCGCAGTGTGTTGCAGTAGTGATTTACTTACTTTAGAGTCAGCAACTTAATTAAAATAGGTTGAAAAATAGAGGTAAGTAGTATAAGAAAAACATGTACTCTTATTTTGACATCCAAAACAGAATATTTAGCATAACAATATACTTACTTCCTTTTTAAGTTTTAATTCTATAAGTGAGTAATACTCAACATTAATTACAATAAAATGAGCCAAGAACGTTTATCGATAAATAAAATTCTTCCTCCCGGCTTCAATTTTGTGTCGACATGCCACTTCCATAGGTTTACTACTTCATTGTGTTCTCCACATACAGCCTTTTTGCATTTGCAACACTGCGCTTTGTTCATCCGCCTTTTTTATATCAACAAAATCCACAATAGCGTCGTTTCTTTGGTTCTGGCGCATCACCAATATTCTCATAGATACCACGGTGGTACCACATTTTTTTAAAATATTTGTTATATTGTCACGTAGAGTCCTCTTTAAACTTCAAAGCAGGTGCTTGTAGTCGTTCTTGCATCCAAGGTGTCGTTAGATCTGTGCTTAATTTTTTCATAAATTCTTTGCGGCTCATTGGTTTTCCTTGTTAATTTATCTTATTGTGACAGTACATTATATAGATATTATTTACATTATATACATATATATTCACTAACGCCATATTCAAACTAATTACTCTGCAAACTAATTATTCTGTGTGTAGTCAAAGAAGTTACCTCAAGATTAGGCAATTCTCGAGAAGCAATATTGTTATCGGGGTCCTCTTGCCTGCCTGTATCTTCAACGAAGTCGACATCACGTCCTCGTTATCACTCCAGACATGATCTTCAACTACACGATCTTGTTCCTCGGAGTTCGAATCCAGCGGAGAATAATCGTCATCATTTTTTAAAATTGTAGTTATTTCGTCCAGATTTAGCCGTTGATGGGACTTCATTTTGTATTAACCTGAAAATATTAATATTATATGAAAAATGTAACGAAACAATACGATTGACTGAAATAAATCACAAAAATAAAAAAAATTGAGACAATTTAAAAAGTCACACAAAGCCTAATTATACGTCAATATGATGTGCAACCTCTCTATTACAACAAAATGGTGGCACTGATCGAGATGACTCAATGGCTACTGAGTTGGTTCAAAAGTTAGCGGCGATCCGACGGTAAACGTGAAAGAGACAGAGATATTTCGCCGCTGTACACGTCAAAATTACGTAGATTGGGCTTCTAGGGTTAAGCGACATTTTTGCAACTTAACAGGAGAGAGAATTAAAGTTTGAAATTTTGAAATAAAAAATCTTACAAACAATAATAACTTACAAACTTCTTGACCTATTTATATATTTATATTTATTTAGTTATTAAAGCTCTATAAAAAGTCATCTTTTGGAGCTCCGCCTACATCTCTGGTTATACGAGGGTAGAGTGAGCTCGGCCCGGCCCGCAACCCTCATTGACAGGCGCGGGGGTCGTCGGACCGCGGGGAGTAAACCACCATAAAAAGTCCGCGAATTCCAAGTTCTGATGCCCGGCGAGGGGATGCATGTTCGACGCGGAGGTCGGACCCGAGGGCATCACTTTAGGGGAGCTCACCCTTGGGCAGAAGGGAAAAAAGCCGAGGGAACTCACCCTCGTTAATCAAAGTAAAAATGTTAATGGCAAGTAGAAAAAAGTAGAAAAGCCGGAGAATCCCACCCTGGCGGAGTCCCTCCAAGCAGCTTCTTCGTATCTGAGGGGGCACTAACTGCCAGGCTGTCGTTGGGGGCAGCATTGCGGACGCGACCGACGCGACAAGCATCACCACGCTAGGTCTGGAGCGAAAGAGTGTCGGAGGAGGGAGAGCCCAGCTCGGGCCGTTCCCGTAGCTCCTCAAGGAGCAAAACCGATGTGGAGAAGCAGGGTGGTTCCCTGTTCGATTTAAAAGACCGAACTCGCCTCGTCCAAAGACGAGGAGATTCTCAACGGCGGATGGCGACGGGGATAGCGACTGCGTTATGTCCGCATCAGGTCAGTCTCAAGGTGTAGGCGCGTAAGCACAAACCGCGGAGCCCCGTAGACCCATGGGAAGGCAAAAAGAGGCCTTCTGACGGCGGGAAAGTCGCCGAAAAAGAGGAGGCGCCGAACTCTGCTGAGCTTGGTGCCCGGATCCTCGACACGTTGGCGTCCCTAGAGCAGACGGCTGACCGGGCGAAGGGCCCAAGGGCCGACCTGGCTAGGGTTGTCCGATCGAGCCTCGTCCCAATCAGGGATGGAATCGCCGAGCTCTGTGCTCGGGCCGAGACCCGCGATAGCGAGAATGAGTCGTTCCGCTCTCAGATCGCGGGGCTTTCGGCCCAAATGATAGAGCACGCGAGAGAAAACGCTGACCTTTGGCCCAAGATGGCCGAGATGGCGGCGAAATTGGAGGCGCCTCAGTCGCAGGCGGCAGGGACATCCCGGGGGGACTCTGTTCCCCCTACGGTGCCGCAGCCTGCGAAGAAGCAGAAGAAGAGGGTGGACAGGACTGTCGACGCTCCGAGCCCCGCGGAACCCGCGGAGGCATCTCCGCCGCAACTATTATCCGACTGGAACCGGTTCATGGCTATTTATGCCAGAGATCAAGCCCGATTCCAGTCACAGATGATAGCAAAATACTTTACCCAGATGGGGAAGTAGCCTCCTTTGAGGCATGAGAGGCCCGCCGTGGCGAATCCGCCACCGCCGAGGATGCAGATGCCCCAGGGGGAAAAAAAAATCAGAGGGAAAGGAGGGCTGCCGCTGTGGAGCGCTCACAGGTGCCGCCGCCTTGGCCTGCGCCTGCAGCAGGTGGCGAGACCTGGGCGACGCTGATCGGCCGTATAACCGCGACCGCTGCGAGGAAGGCTCGCGCCGCTGCTGCCGCTCTTGCTCCGGCGCAAAGAAAGAAAGGGAAACCTGCGGGGTTGCCGAAGCCCCCCAGTACCGCCGCGGTAGTGGTGGCGGTGCCTCCGGACGTCGGCGATGGAGGTTGCCAAGAGCCGTTGGAGGTCCCCGGTCCGGAGAGCTCCGCCAAGGCATCGGCCGGAACATGAGGGTGGCCGTCGCCAACACGGGAGCAATAATCTCGCGGCCGCGTAAAATGGGTGACTTGAGGGTGGTGGACTTAGACGAGTCCATCACCCCCGCAACCGTCGCCATGGTGATCGCCGAGGTGGGCGGATACGTCCACGGACGTAAAGGTCGGGGAGATCCGGTCCAGCCTGGCTCGGCCTGGGTCCGGTGCCCGCTCGGGGTCGCCAGGAAACTGGCGGCTGAGCGGTGGGTCCTGATCGGGTGGACCTCGGCGCGCACCTCGGCACCTCCGCAAGGCCGCTGCAGTGCTTTCGGTGCCTCGAGAAGGGGCACGTCCATGCAAAGTGCCCCTGCGCCGTGCACAGGAGCGGGTGGTGCTACCGATGTGGCGTAGAGGGTTACATCGCTAGCGCTTGCACCGCGCCCGCTCTACGCTGCCCGGTCTGCTCGTACCTCCGCGCCCACTTCCTCCAGGGCAACCTAAACCACTGCCACGCTGCGCAGACGGTAATACAGTGATCGGTTGCCCTGGCGGTGGTCGCCGAGCCCTACCGCGTCCCCGTCCACCCGCGATATCACGGGCTCGGCAAAAAAAAAATCTACTGGGCAGAAGGAAGCTACTGCTCCCTTCTAAGGAAAAGTCCAGGCTACGTCGCCGTGGGAATCCACGATCGTAGTGGGTTGTTACATCTCCCCCAACTGAGGCCTCGGTGTCTTCGAGGCATACCTGGGCGGGCTGGCGAGCCGCATTAGCGGTTACGCTTCCCGACCGGTATTCGGCCTGGGTGACTTTAACGCCCACTCGAGGGAGTGGGGAGACACCCGGGACGACGTCAGGGGGGAGACACTTCTGGAGTGGGCGGCAGGGCTCGAGCTCCGGCTGCTCAACCGGGGGTCGTCAGCACCTGCGTGCGGTGGCAGGGGGAGTCGATCGTCGATCTATCGTAGGCGCCTCCCTCGGCAGCCGCGTTGTGACGGGATGGCAGGTGGCGGAGGAGGTGGTCAACTTGTCTGACCACCGACACATATTTTTGGATGTGTCACTCCGCCGCCAAGCAAGGGAGAACCGGACACGCTCCGTCGTCGTTCCGGCTGATATGGCTGCTGAACGAGGCGGGGAAACATTATAAAATATTTATTTATTATTTAAATGTAACCTAATCTATATATATATAATAACTATATATATATATATATATATATATAATCTAAACTAATGTAAGTTTTATATAATTAATTTTCATACCCTCATTATATTATTTCAATAAACAAACATACAACAGGTGACGATTTTATATATACGGAAACCGATGCCGGCCGATCGTCCGCCACTATTGTTCTCGCAAGTACATACGAGCGCTGGCCGCTGTCTTGCAGGAGCGCAAAAACATTCGCTCGCTAGCTCGACTCGCTACTATCACATCGTATTGTTCCGCTATCTTCACGCCTACTAAATATCACGCCACAGACAGCTATCTTGTGTGTCTCTGTTTCTATGTGCTATCGCTATTCTTAATCGAATTTCTTACTCCTTCTGTTCTATTTCTCTTGACTATATTTCCTAATGCTGTGTGTAAGACTTTTGTGCTTAGTAAAATATTTCTACCTTTATCTACAAAGTGTGTCTACTTATTTTATACTTCACAATATTTTACTGCGTTTGCCAACTAATACCGGACCACACACACCCGCTATAGTTCCACCGGCTCACTCAGGGCCGGGAACTACCGGCCTCGTGGATCCAGGTGGGTGACACGGCTGTCTCGGTGGGGTACCTTGAAGTACCTTGGCCACACCCTGGACAGCCGCTGGAGCTTCGAGGAGCACTTTGTGAGGATGATCCCCCGAGCGCGAAGGGTAGCAGGCGCGTTGCACGGCCTGCTGCCCAACCTCGGGGGACCGGGAGAGGGAGTTCGCCACCTCTACGGTGGCGTCGTGCGGTCCGTGGCCCTGTACGGGGCCCCCGTTTGGTTGCGAGACCTCGCTGGGGCCTCCCGCTCCAGGGCTCTGCTGAGGAGCCTGGAGCGGATCATGGCCATAAGATCGTACGGGGCTACCGTACAATATCGTACGAGGCGGCGACGGTCCTCGCGCGTTCCGGGGCTGTGCGCGTCAGCGCGCCGTTGGTGCCGTCCTGCCCCACCTCGAGGTCGATACCTCAGATACTCACTCAGGTGATGTTAAGAACCTCAAAAACCGACGCGCGTGCTTGAAAAGAGTTATGAAAGTCAACGAAGCGAGTGAGGCGTGTAAGAATTGTGCCCTATGGCGCTCTGTTCTCTCTGCCTACCCCGCAAGGGATTTGGCGTGAAGTTTTGTATGTGTATGTACATGGTTAGTTAGTTTTTTAGTTTAGGTTTAGGTTAGGTTAGGTTTTAGGTTTTTTTTTTCTAGTCTGGAGTCGGAATCCTCATGGACACCCAAACTACGTCACGTATGAGGTAGTTTGGGTAGTGCCGGACTCTTACTGGCTAAACCTGTCTCCTGCCCTCTATGCTTTCTCCCTTTTTGGATTAATTTTGATATTATTTGAATTTGTGTGATTTTAAAAATTGCTCCCCAGTTCTAACTAATTCGGTATTGCAAAATTTTAGTTTGATTTACTGTTATCTTATGTTTGTGATAATAATTCGTCTACGGTTTAAGTAATAAGTATAGTAATTTACTTGCGCATTTATGTTTGGATATGTGACGATGAGGTGAGTGAAACATAGAAAGTGAAATAAGTGGCTAGGTTAGGTTAGTTTTAACCTTTTTTGTGTGATCTCTAATTAATATAATTGTAAGACTGTGTTTAATATTATAAATAAATACCTGCTGGTCAAAAAACATTGGGTTTTTATTTATTTTATAACTTTTACCAATATGTGTCGTGAATTATTAATAATTACTACTAAAAGTAATAAATTTCGATCGTTTATTCACATTTACCAAAATATGTGGTTATTATTAATAATTTTGTAAAAATATTAATAATTTTTCAATTAATCAGATTTACCGTAACATATGTACTTATAATAAACTAATACGAAACCTGGCCGAAACGTCAAAGTAATAAAGGTAAATAATTGTTTACCTAAAAAAAAATGTCGTGTTAATACCCGTTCATTATGTTTGTGAAATATTAGATACTCACATATAATAATATATTAAGTATATAAATAAAATTCGCACGATTGATTGCGATTAAAAAAAAACCGTTTAATTTAACTTACTTTAATTAACACTTAAAAATAGTCTCGGTGGCGTAGTGGTCGAGCACACGGCTTCTGATCCAGAGGCCCGGGTTCGATTCCAGACACTGGCTCACACCAATGACTTTTCGAAATTGTTTTCGTAAGTTATGTGTGATAAATATCGATGACTGAAAAACTTTGTGCCCGGTATGGCAATAGGTTCGCCACCTATTCCATTTGGGACGTAAACATAACGGCGAGACGAGGCTTAATAGCCGCTGCCTACACCTTCCGGTAACAAAAGGCGTGAAGTTATGTTATGTTATGTAATTAACACTTTATATTTTTTTCTGCTGTTCATATTCAAAATTCAAACGGTTCGTTGAGAATTATCCGTGGAACAAAGCACTTATTGATGAAAAATGTGTAATCGTTTATGTAAACAAGATTTAATAAATCGAATAAATAGTACGAGCGATCATACTTTCGGACATCACCAATCTTGTCAGTTGGCGCCACTGTCAAAAAACCATACTTATTATGGACAGAGTATAGTCGGTGATGCAGCTAAAAATTGTAAAAAGAAGCCAGCAGGCAAGCGTTGGACTATGAAAACAAAATTGTGGGCTTTGGCAATTTTCAAAAGATCACCTAAAGCCTACCAATATCTCGAAGGGGCTATATCTCCACCTAGTGCAAACACTTACTTCATAAAGTACAATTAAAACCGGGTATTAATAAAAAAATTATATCAAAATATTCAGAAATGTTACCAAGTTTTTCAGATCAGGATAAGCTTTGTGTATTATTATTTGATGAAATTGCTCTAAAAAAGAGATTAATATACAACGAAACTACTGATAAAATAGAAGGCTTCGTAGATTACGGTGACTAACGCGATTCTAAAATTGCCGATCATGCTTTTGTTTCATTTTTTTAAATTTTCCGAAATTAAATAAGTATGTTGTTCATCCGAGATATAAAGTAAAAATGCGCTTGCAAGTTTGTTTGCTTTGCGAGTTAAACCAAGATTCTTTAGGGAATTTATTTGGCTTAATCCGACAACATTGTGTTACCAATAAAAACCCAACATGTACCCATTTTGTATGCATTATTGTTTAATTACCCTGACTGAATGTAAAATCATTCTATGTATTACGAAATATATCCCTTTACATCAAAATTAAAATATTTTATTTTTTCTTACGACAAAAAATGGATGCGGTATTAGTGAGTACTCAAGTATATCGATATCGTACTGCACTAATTTTTCGTATCCAAATATCGATACAGCACATCACTATGTAGGGACAGCCGTTTGACAGTGACACTGACATTTAACAGTACCACTGACGTTTGGCAGTGACGGCAACGATGTCAACATTAGGTACAGAGGAAAAACAAATGATTATTATGTTGGTGAAAGATGCAGTGTAAATGAGCTCAGGACAATGTATGGAGTGCCGACTCTTATTTATATACTCTTTGGTGTAAATGAGCTCAGGCCAGTACTTGGAGTCTTGGAGTGCCGTCTCTTATTTACATCCTCTTTGGTTAAAGAGCCCGCTGTGCTGTACTGGGTGATCCACGAGGTTTTTTTAACCAATAGCATCGTCGAATTCAAAATCATGTACGACCATGATTAACCAATAGGATCGTCGATGTCAAAATGAAAAATATCTAAAATCATATATAATAATATATATACTCTTTGTCTAAAATCGCCATTTTCTGTCTTAAGCTTGGCAAAATTTCTTCGCAAATTTTAATCGCAATAAATTACAATAATTTTCTTCCTCATTTATCCAAATTATACTGAAAATAGCTTGAGTTGAACTCTAGTTTCTCGTTATATTCGTATTTTACATTAGTTTGACGTCGATAGAAGATTTTTCGAATTTCTTCTTTTCAACATGGAGCATTCAAGAAATTACAAGAAATTACAGTCCCTGGCTCTAATATACGTTTGGCTAAATTACCGCTGGACCCTGACAGGTATGAAATTCTTATGGACATCTTATTAATTCTTATAAGTCACGGATCCACATGGTGATCATCAATTTATTTATACTTATTGTATTTGCTTTGAAATATAAACTAAAACTAAAGACTTCAAATATAAACGATAAATTATTGTAACTATTTCATAGCATATCTATCAACGTAAACAATATTGGCTAAAATAATGTTTTCAAAATATCACTAGTTAAAAACGGTCATCTTGTGTTATTAACCCGATATCTAATCTGCCGACGTTTTGAAGATTAATGCAAGCACAAAAACACAAACAATCCAGCTTCGTCTTTAAAGTATTTATTATGTAAAACTTTAAATATACTCTATCATGCATTAGGTTTGTATTTATATGTTAACTAGCTTCTGCCCGCAACTCCGCTTGCGTAAAAAGTAAAAACATCCCGAGGGGACATAGGCTTTACTGGGATTAAAGTATCCTATATGTTAATCCAGGAAGTGTTTCTACCTGTGTGCCAAATTTCATCAAAATCTGTTCAACGGTTGATGTATGAAAGAGTAACAAACATCCATACATCCTCACAAACTTTCCCATTTATAATATTAATAGGATAATATTAAATTTATTTCATATACTTATGTATTAATATAATTTTACATTTCTGCACCAGTTTACATTATCTTTTTAACCCAATACAAAGAACAAATAAATATTAAGCTCAAAATGAACAGATTAAGTTTTCAGATATACCTCAGTTTTATAAAAAAAAAAATAGTAACCATACATCATATTACTATATTTGCCTACAGCCTACTAAATTGTGGAAAACAAATAAAAATCTGATGTATTTTATAGATGTTGCCAGTGGTAATAGCCGTTGGTCAAGAAGATCTGGTCGTCTTACCTATAGAGAAGTTTCATGAACTGATGTATGTATGTATTTCGAACATTTTAGTGAAGAACACAATAATAAACTAAGAACAAGACTCTTAACACATGCTGTACCAACAATTAATTTACCCACACCTGTAGAAGATGAAATATTTGTTAATTTCCCTGTGTATTTTGGCCAACATCCGACATGTAAGTAATCATCAATCATCTCTTCAAACCTTAAATGATTCATGATGTGTACTGGCTATTAGCTTGGCATAACTATTCTAACTGACAACATATTGTATGTATGTAACACAATAGTTTTGAAAAGGCAAATGTAAAATAAATTTCTATCAATAAAATGTTTTAATTAAGTTTGTTTCTGTCTTTGACACTTTTTTGCTATTTAAATAATATTTAATTAGTATCAGATTCTGTCTCATGATTAGTTCCATTCACTATTCCTATGTTGTGTATAGATTTAATCAAATATTAGAACTCTAGTACATAGTACCTATCTATATTTTTACATAAACATTTTTAAAGACTACATAAAAGAAACCATTAGAATAATTGTGCCTAAGAACCAATTGACTACAATTTCTAGGTATTTTTTTAATCTAAACATTTCTTTTTGCATATTTCAGATTCACCACAAGCACCCGGGACCTTCACACATGGTGAATGAAAAAATTATCAAAGGAACAGGCCAAATGTTGAAACCAAAGGTATGTTGTAACATATACAGTTATAACACCAAAATGTCCATTTATGTGTATTTATGACTTTAACCCCTTTATCAATAAATAAACAAAAAGTATCTGTACGCGCTTCGCCCACCGATTGACCGACGCAATCAAGAGCGACCGAATCAACAATACTAATACTAGATGGCGCTATGGTCGCCCAATAGGAGCGCATTAAATATTGTTCCCGACCCCTCTTCGAGGAATTTTGTAATGTCTTTTTTCATTGTCATTTCATTGTCATTTCATTAACTGCAATATAAGCGAACACTAAATTACGCAAGTAAAAGATTGTTTGAATTCTTTCGCCATAACTTCCACCCAAAAATAACGATCCCTACACCAGCCAGGACACTTCACTCCGGGGCAACGCCAGGCCCCAACATTTGGACCTTCGAGCCGTATCAATTGGAGACGCATCAAACTTTGGACTTCAAACCACATCACGCAAGTTTGAACCCTTAAACTTGAAAGTGGCGCTACTAGCTGGATTCGAGATAGACTGGATCGTTATCTACGCAATTGGGAAGTACCTAATTCAAAAGGGACAACTGAGGCTAGGCGCTAACAAGGAATAGAAAGTCGGATCTACATCTCATCATACTGGTGGGACCATCTTTATATTTCCTATCACCTCCCTTGTTCTCTTATTAAAAAATCGTTTTAAACTGATTTCAGTGAAAGTACTACGCGAGAAAGCTTTCACCCCTCCACGAGTGCTATAAGGTACCGGGTAACAGCACCTACAAATCGTGAGTATTTCTGATTCTCATAAACACCAAATGTCTCGTGATAAATCTCCAATTTCATTAAATGTCGATAGTGATAATGTTCGTAACTTAATCAGAAAACGCGGAATTATAAAAAGTAGATTAACTAAATTTTCTTCCTACCTACAATCCCTAGAAAAAATTGATTTTAAATTTAATGTTAAAAATCATATCGATTTAAAATTAAGAATTCAAGGAGCCGCTAGTTTATTCTCTGAGTTTAATGATATTCAAACAAAAATTGAAGAAAGTGTTTCAGATGATAGTTTATCTAATCAATTAGATCAGCGCGACAGTTTCGAACACTCATATTATAGCACACTGGCTCACGCTGAATCAATGCTAGAACCTGAAGAGATCACTGATAACTTGCATAAATCATGTCATAATTCTCAATTACAGTCGGTTAAATTGCCCACTATTTCTATGCCCACCTTTGACGGTGCGTACGAGCATTGGCTCGAATTTAGGGATACATTCTTATCATTAGTTCATAACTCTAAAGATATAAGTAGTATTCAGAAATTTCATTATTTGAAATCGTCGCTTAAAGGTAGTGCTCAATTAGTCACTGATTCAATTGAATTTTCAGCCGCTAACTACATAGTTGCATGGGATTTATTACTAAGTAGGTACAATAATAGCAGGCTACTTGTTCAAAATCATGTAAAGGCACTATTTACTATCATTCCTATCACTAAAGAATCACCTCACTTGCTACGAAAGTTGGGTGATACAATTTTAAAAAAATTACGCGCTTTAAATATCCTTGGTGAGCCCACAGACTCCTGGGATACATTAATAAATTATATTATAGTATTAGATACTAACGGACTAACTATTAGACAAAATAACGGAGCGCGAATGGGAATCTTATAAGTCCACATTAATTTCCAATAACACTGATCCCACTCCGCGAGCAATTAAAGTAGACGAAATGATTTTATTTTTAAAAAACAGAGCTGACATGTTAGAATCCTTACAATTATCACATAATAAAGATTTAGGTAACGAGAATAAGAAATCATTTACATCTAAATCATTAAACACTTCCTATTGCAACATTTCCACTGATAAGCCGCGCGGTCCTCGCTATATAGGATCGTGTTTAAAATGTAACGCTAAACATCCACTTTATTCTTGTACGAAATTTATAGAAAGTGATTTAAGTTCTAAATTAAAATTTGTACGTGAACGAAACTTATGTGTCAACTGTCTACGTTCGGGGCACACTGTTGATAGTTGTAAATTCGGGACGTGTAGAAAATGTAATCTAAAGCATAATACATTACTTCACAATCATAACAATAGCACAGTTACATTTCATTCACCACTGCCGGCCAAACATCAGACTGAGACATTGCAAGCGAGCGCAGGCGCATCGGCTCCCTCGCCCTCCGCGATCGACGCAGTCCCCGCAGACATCTTGCCCGTTCAAGTGAACAAAGCACACATGCAAAAGGGCTGTAATATGTCTGTAGGTATACAAAGCGTCTTGTTATCTACAGCTATAGTCGAGGCATCCGATGTACACGGCAGCTATCACAAAGTTCGCGTATTACTCGATAGTGGCAGTCAACGTTGTTTTATTAGTGAATCGCTAAGCCAATTATTAAACGCGCCATTAATACAGTCCATTAATCAAATAAGAGGTGTAGGTGATTCAGTAATACACTGTTCAAACACTTGTAACATCGAAATTAAATCTTGCGTCGATGCAACTTTTCAAACGACAATTAATTGTTTTGTGCTAAAGGAAATAACATCTACCATGCCGACCGTATGCAAGTTAGGCACGGAGCTACGTATTCCACCCAGTATCCAATTAGCGGATCCGGAGTTTTTATATTCAAAAAATATAGATATATTAATAGGCGCAGATCGATTCTGGGACCTTTTATGCGATGGTAGAATAAGACTACCAAACGGACCCTATCTGCAAAACACCAAGTTAGGATGGGTTGTTTCCGGTCCAATATTTAATAATTTAAGTAATTCTAAGCATATTCAGTGCAACGTTAGCAGTTCCGATATTTTAAATAAACAATTAAAAATGTTCTGGGAAATAGAGGAGATTCTTCAGGTCAGAGACGCGCAGACTGAAGAGGAACGTGCATGCGAAGATCATTTTGTTCGCACTACTACGCGCAATAATGAAGGAAGGTTTTCTGTGCTTTAAATCAGTCACCTGATATTTTAGGAGATTCGTATAATCAAGCCGAACGACAATTTTTGTCATTAGAGCGACGTCTCAATCGTTCACCTGATTACAAATCTTTATATATTAATTTCATGCGGGAATATATTCAGTTGGGTCACATGTCTAAAATAGACATCTACGCGCATCCCTGTTATTTCATGCCTCATCACGGTCATCACGGAGTATTTCGCGAACACAGCACGACAACAAAGTTGCGTGTTGTATTTAACGCCAGCTCTCCGTCCAGCACAGGTAAATCATTCAATGATTTACAATAGGGAATTTTACGAATTTTTGAAAAGTGTTGCAATAAGTTCCTATAGTGCTACTAAACCACTAAAAAAAATCTGGATTTTTTTTTCAATCAATAAGTACCTTAAAAATGCATTTAAATATTACGTTTTTTAAAATTCGCGCGTAATTTTACGAAAACAGACGAAACGAGGTGATGACGTCAAAGGGTCATATTTAGCAACTCGGAAAAATCGCAACTCGAGTTGACTCGATTTAAATTACAGGTATGTGAAAATTATCCACTTGTTAACGAAAAAAAAATACACTATACAACTTGATATTCGGTGAATATTTACAGTTTCTATATGTTTACATTATTATTCTATTTTATTCTTTTATAGCATCGGAGGATCGTTAATTACTTACTGTTACTGTTATGCTCCCGTCAGATCCGCGGATCCCCGCGAACTCGAGGAGTTTTGGGAAACTGTTAGGGATATTCTGGATCTGGTTGAGGGAAATGAAAGGATAATTCTATGTGGTGATCTTAATGGATGGGTCGGAACTAAGAGAGATGGCCTGGAGGCTGTTCTTGGTCCGAATGGAGACAAGAGAGTGAATGATGCTGGTAAGCTGATATTGGACGTATGCCTGGAACGGAACCGTTGCGGCAACATCTTACGAGGACATTACTATGGAAGAGATTGAATGGTCGATACGAAGTATGAAAAATGGTAAGGCAGCTGAATTGATATGCTGTCTGCTGAAATGATCAAACACGGTGGAACCTGTGTCCGGGACGCTTTCCTGACCTTGAGCAATCTCTGCTGGAGGTCGGGTAAGGTTCCCATGGACTGGAGGCGCGCTGACATTGTGCCATTGTATAAATTTAAGGGATCACGTATGCAGTGTTCCAGTTACAGGGCCATAAGTTTGATCAGTTTAGCAGCAAAAGTGTATGGGAAAATTATTGGAAGGAGAATGAGGGTGATATCTGATGGATTATTGAGGGAGGTTCATGGTGGTTTTAGAAGCGGACGAGAGTGCATGGATCAGGTTTTTTCTCTGATGAATGTAATCTCTGATGAATGTAATATTCCTCATAAATTTATCTTCCTGTCACCGTTATTAATATCGAGCAAGAAACAGTAAAATAATCAAATTTACTGTATGGAAACTCCGGTTAAATATTTATTTTATTTTAATTTAGTACTGATTGTTAAAGCAACAATATAATACATCAACGGTGACAATTTAAATTATCTAGTTATCACTGTTCTTAAGATACATATTGAAGCAGGTAACAGACAGGCAGCAAAGACTCAGTAAAAGGTTTTGGGTACAGAACCCTTAAAAGGACGTAAGAGAAGCTACACTGATCTGCTTCACGTAACTAGACTTGTGACTCGAATTACTTTTTTAAAGATGAATCAACCTCTTATCTAAAACAAAAAACCAGCAGTGTAAATTTTTTTTTCAAATCGAGTTGGTTATCTCCGACTAGAGTCAAGCCCAACTCGAGTTCGTAACTCAAGGTGACAATCACTAGCTATATAATTACACGAAGTTGACGAAGTTCAATCAAGTAGTACCTATTCACTATTGTAAACAAATCGCCGTAAAAGTTAGGTTATATTGTAAATTATGTTATTAATCTACATATCCTTGATGAGTTGTTCCTGAATGCAAGAATAAACGTAAAAACATTTGGAAAATTATGGATTCAGGTGCCGACTTATATCAATATGAGAAAAACTTGGTTCGAAGTTGCGTTAAGAGATCTCAAACTTTTACGTAGCAAATCTCGTTTGTATTTTTGTGAAGATCATTTTGTGGTAAGTATCTTACCACATTATTTATCTAAATTAATATCTTTTACATGTGTACAGTTCCGTTCACTTGCGAATTTACATTTTATGTTTCAGATTGAACACGACATAGAAAACTATACAAGTTAGAAAATAATGGATTCAGTTAAGAAGATTCAAGTGAAATTACATTGCGTGCCCTCTAGATTCGAATAGAAAAAGAAACATGTGTCCTCTCTAAATGAATCTCATCTTACTGGATCTAAAAAGCCAAAATTATCTACATCTATAGATCATATAGAAGACATTGTCCAAGTTTCATCATCATGTATTGAAGGTAATTTGTGTGAATATCATAAATAAATTCATTCATATTATTAACCGATGGTTTCCCGCTACAGGGCAAAGACCTACAACTCTCATTCCTCTTTATCCCGCTCAGACTTAAGCTTACAAAAATAGAATTTCCACTATAATATAATATCTGCAGCACTCTTCAGCTTTGGTACACTGCTTACCTTCTAATGCTTATTACTTATGTAGTTCTTTATATTACTATTTCATTATTTTACACTTCTAGATTCATAGACAGTATTGAATGTGAATGTGATATGGAAAATAAATGTGAAAAAGCTGTGAAAACTATCCAAGCACAGGAACCTTATGAAACACAAATATTTATAACCCAGAAAGATTTAAGTATTCAGGCTCATTGAAAAGCACAACACAGAAGTAAATAGGTTCCAACTAGTATAAAATATAAAGATAAAATCACTTTACTGATAAAATTTATAGTGTTTAGTGCTACATCTTATTTTAAAATTTGTAGATAAAGAGACACTAAACCATTTAAGTTTTAATGTACTGCTGCTGGAATGAAACTATCTAAAACGGAGGTGAAACAGACAAAGCAAATAGCCAGTCTGAGAATACGCGTAGGGTGGGTGATTAGAAGATTACGAGAATTTAAAATGTTAAAAATGCATTCAGCTGTAATATAAATCTTATTGGAATGTTAGATTTATGCGTAAGAACAGCATGTGCATTAATAAATTTACAAGATTATTTGATTAAATGAATTATTATCACTATTAATTTAATTTTGTTTTATTAATTTGTTAGGTACCTATATTGATACTAGCTAGTCTTTGTGATGTCATTTGACTAGTGATTTAAAGTATACTTACTATACCTTCCACAGCCTCAAGGTTACTTTAGCACTAAACTATTTAATATATGGACTATTCATTGAGAGCAATTTTATTATACCTACTGAAAACTCGATCGTGTACCCAGGAATGAATTATGGTCAACGCTGTCGAATACATATGGGGTTGACGAGCGCCTGGTGCGGGCTTTAAATTCTCTATATGAGAATTCTAGAGCCTGCATCAGGGTGAATGGGGCGCACTCAGACTGGTTTAACATCTATAAAGGTGTTCGACAGGGATGTGTTGCGTCACCGTGGCTCTTCAATCTCTATATGGATAGTTGTCTGACAAATCTGAAAGAGACTGAATGTGGTTTAAGCATGGAAGAGGTGCGTGTCAAGTGCCTACTGTACGCCGATGACCAGGTATTACTTGCTTCGTCGGCGTCGGAGTTACAAGACATGCTAATCTTGGTGAATGAAGGGTTTAGAGAAAGAGGTATGAAAATAAATGTAAGCAAGACGAAAGCTATGGTTGTGGAGAGAGAGAAAGAGGTCACACTGTGTGATATTATATTGGATGGCGAGAAATTGGAGCAAGTGAATGAGTTTGTATATTTGGGAAGTATGTTTACAAGAGACGGAAAATGTGAGGAAGATATTGAAAGGAGAGTGACTGCGGGTAACAGAGTTAATGGTGCACTGCATGCCTTGATGCGTAGTCAGGCTGTGTCTGAAAAGGCACGCTTGACGATTCACAATGGTGTGTTGGTACCAACTCTGACGTACGGGAGTGAGTGTTGGGTGTGGCAGACGAAGCATGAAAGTAAGGTGAATGCAGTGGAAATGCGTTCTCTGAGAAGTATGTGTGGAGTCACCATTGCGGATCGAATAAAAAATAGCGTGATAAGGGAGAAATGCAAGTTGAAGGATGATGTGGTGACCAAAGTGGAGAGAAGTATGTTAAGATGGTTTGGTCATATTGCAAGAATGGATGAAAGCCGAATGACTAAAAGAGTATACGAAGCGAATGTGAGTGGCAGGGTCGGGATCGGGAGACCAAGACGGAGCTACCACGACCAAATAAGTGGTCTGTTTAAAAAAGGCAAAATGCGTAGCACCCGAAACCGACGTAAATGCATGACGAGATGTATGACTGTGGATGAGGCGAAAGATGTGTGTCAGGATCGTAGCTTGTGGAAAGCCAAAGTCTCTGCCTACCCCCATGGGATACAGGCGTGAGCTTATGTATGTATGTATGTACTGAAAACTTTACCAAACAATGTAACCTCGAATTAAAACAAGAATATCATTGTGGTTTTGGAATTGGCATACTTGTAGTTCATGATCATAAGACATTAAGTTATAAGTACATAGATACTAACTCATTAATGTCTCCAAAAATAAATAAATGAATATATATTTCACGTGGCATGAAAACCTGGATTAACTGTTACAAGTACTGTTTTTGTACAACACATACGCTAGCCTATCGATGTACGTAATAAAAGAGGCATAACGTAACTTCACGCCTTTTTCGACCCGAAGGTAGTTGCCTCGGCTCGCCGTTATGTTTACGAGCCAAATGGAATAGGTGGCGAACCTATTGCTATACCGGACACAAAATTGTCAGTCATCGATATGTCACACATAATTTCCGAAAATAATTTCGAAAAGTCATTGGTGTGAGCCAGGATGTGAACCCGTGACCTCTGGATTCAGAAGCGGAGTGCTCGACCGCTTGACCACCGAGACAAAAATTAAGACAATATTTAAAGTTTAACTTTAATAATAAACGTCAATCAAATAATATCACTTTGGGGCCGTCCATAAATTACGTGAGGTGTTTTTTTTACATTTTCTGCCCCTCTCCCCCTGTTGGTGAGATGTCGTGAGATTTTGTTCAACCCCCTCCCCCATCCCCCAATCTCACGTGAGATTTTGCAGATTGTGGGTTTCTTTACTATTTGCTTGTATCTAATTTGTTTCGCGCTTTTATTTACGACTAGTTAAGACTAGTAATCAATATTGCTGCGCGTTATAAATTTAATAAAAAAAATGCAATAGAATACTTTGATACTACTGTGACTACTGTGATAAAAAGAAAATAATATCTACTCTAATTCAGTCCATGGAGAATTATGCGCGGTCTCAAGAGAGACTACAGGAACCAACATTTACATATGATTTTGAGTAAACTCATCTGCTCTTAAAGTGGTTAAATCTTGAGCCAAAATAGTTTTTTTTTGTTTCAATCAGAACAAAAATTGCGTGTTATCTGTCGAGACCCTCCCTCTCCCTAACGTGAGATTATATGAGATTTGACTCGGCCCCCTCGCCCCCTAAATCATCTCACGTAATTTATGGACCCTTTATAATAAAGAATGGAACAATTTAAGTAACAAATCGTTTTCTTGAGTTAAATATGCTAAAATATAAATAAACATTGAAGTCATAAAAACCCCAAAAAACCCATCTCAATTTCTTTTACCAATAAATTTGGGGGAGGAAACTTCTAACTTATTCTCAGGTACTTAGCAGTTCTTATTTATATCCTCTTTGGTACTTAGATTGACACTGACACTTGTCACTGAGGTATTGACATTTGATTTGTTTCATACTTCATTCGATATGACGTAATATCATGGTGGCTTGCCGTTTTGACACAGATTAAAAAACCCAAAATTTTTGTATTGAAATTAAAAATTTAGCTTGATATTAGAGGGCATAAAACGAACATTTTCTGGTAGCCCTTTGCCTAAACTATCATAATATATAGATCTTGTATTTTTTCTCTACTACAGTAAAATACCCTATTAGTTGGACCGCCGATTCAAGGCGACTTACTCGCTATTCTTCTTCGATTTCGACAACATAAGTTCGTTGTGTGCGCCGATGTCGAAAAAATGTATCGACAATGCTTAATAGACGAATCACAGCGTAATCTTCAACTGATCGTGTGGCGAGAGGATCCGTCGCAACCATTAGGTATTTATCGTCTGAACACTGTCACCTATGGTACCGCGTCCGCGCCATTTCTTAGTATTCGATGCTTAAAACAACTAGCTGTCGAGTCCTCGGATCCTGAAGTTAAGAAAGTTATTAATGAGGATTTCTTTGTCGACGATCTCATAACAGGTTTAGATGACAAAAATAGATTATTAGACCTATGTACCGAAATTAAACGGACGTTAGAACGCGGTTGTTTACCACTTCGTAAGTGGATATATAATTTTAAATGTGACGAGGATATATTATTACATGAGAAATGTAAAGAGTTGTCCCTTGATGAAAATTTTGGTTCGAAGACATTAGGCATGGGATGGAGTAGCGTGATGGATGAAATTTATTTTAATACGCTATGTACGTTAGATGACAAACCGGTCACTAAACGTAATATTTTGTCAATTACCTCGCAGATTTATGATCCCTTGGGATTGCTTAGTCCTATCATAATTGTGGCAAAGGTACTACTGCAGAAGTTGTGGCTGCTAAAGCTTGAATGGGACGACTTAGTGCCAAGTAATGTCGCGAGAGAGTGGCATCAATTTATCGTTTCTATGCAGGACCTCGGTAGTATTCGAGTACCGCGACGCGTTATAGGTATTCAACCGAAGCTAGTGGAACTTCACGTTTTTTCAGACGCATCGCAAACAGCGTACGGCGCCTGTGTTTATGTACGCACAATAAATAATGACCACACCATTTCGATACACTTAATAATGTCAAAAACAAAGGTTGCGCCTTTGAAACCATTAAGTGTCCCACGTCTAGAATTATGTGATGCCTTGGTAGGAGCTAGGCTGTATGTTAAGGTGAATTCTTCTTTGCGACGTAACTTCGATAGAATTGTGTTTTGGACGGA
Organism: Euproctis similis; assembly: GCA_905147225.2. Lineage (NCBI taxonomy): Eukaryota > Metazoa > Arthropoda > Insecta > Lepidoptera > Erebidae > Euproctis > Euproctis similis. Next base: position 12,110,395 of record LR990107.1, read on the forward strand.
TTCAACTATTGTATTAGGATGGTTGAAAATGTCACCTAATCGTTTAAAAACGTTCGCACAAAATAGAATTGCTGAGATTCGAGAGCTAACAGAGGATTTGCCATGGTACCATGTAAATAGTAGAGATAATCCCGCGGACCTCGCGTCACGTGGAGTAAACTTAAATTATCTTTCTTCTTCTAGATTATGGTGGCAGGGTCCAGAGTTTTTGCAAAACTCAGATTTTTCGGTACATGATTTAAATCAGACAAATATATTTCAAACCGTAGAAAATCAATTACCTGAAATCAAATCGGTTGTATCCATGTTAGTTAACCACAATTCATATGACGTTACTTTCTTTCCATTCACTCGATTTTCCCAATTTAATCGTATGAAGCGAACCATGGCATATACATTAAGATTTATACATAATATTCGCTTCAAATTAAGTAGACGAACAGGTCCTTTAAGCGACGATGAATTGAGGCTAGCTCAAATAATATTAGTAAAATTGTCTCAAATAGAATCATATCCTGTAGAATATAATCAATTATTAAAAAACAAATGTATTAAGCGAAAAAACAATTTATCAAAATTAAGTTTATTTATGGACGACAACCACATTATACGCGTTGGTGGCCGTTTAGAATATTCAGAATTTGACTTTAATAAAAGGCATCCCGTATTGCTATCTAGTAAACATTATTTCACATATTTACTATTTCGACATGAACATGTGCAACTACTTCACGCCGGGCCACAGGCCTTATTATGTCATTTACGTGAAACATGGTGGCCTACAGGTGGTAGAAATTTATGTAGAAAAATAGTACATCAATGTATTACATGTACCCGTCTAAGGCCCGTAAGATCAATCACAGTTTAAACTATTTTATCTAGTTTAAACCTCATCTGTCGTTTATTTGGTAAGATCAATGCTAGATAAACCTCCAATAACAGTTTAAACTATAGTTTAGCTTATACCAGAAGATTTTGCCGTTTAAACTGTGGTCCTGCCTAGTTTAAAAATGGCGGTCGTTTATCAGCTGACATCTGACACAACGATTGTGGGTTCATACATAGATTTAGCATAGACTACAATAGATGGCACATGTCAGGAAAAATTTACTAATAGCATCGAATAACTGACAGCGTAACTGCGTATATTAGATTTTGGGGATATTTATATTTCCACCCATTAACATTACACCCAACACTATGTAAAAGTTAACGCTTTGAAGCGCTTTTTACGAACACATCATATCATAAGCCCTTTTGACGTCCACTGCTGGACATAGGCCTCCCTCATAAAGCGCCACAACTGCCGGTCCGCGCAATCATGGGGGGTTTTTGCCATAATCGCCACGCTTGGCAGGCGGGTTGGCGATCGCAGTAGGCTGTAGTGTCTTGAGAAAGAATGCTGCTGCCCATTCTTCTAGCTTTTCCATTTTCCCTTAGAACACATTGATAATAATAATAATATCTTGGACACAAATCACACAGCGCCAGTTCCAAACTAAGCAACTAAATGTTTGTGCTATAGTTACTAGAGAACGGATACTAATACATATATATTTTTCTTTTGTAAATATGTAAATACATACTTATAATACATAGAAAAACGCCCAGACGCCGCACAAATATTAATGTTTGTCATAAATATTTGTACTCGGGCGAAAATCGAAACCCCGACCTCAGTGCTGCAGCCGGTTGTTTTACCAATGCGCCACGAGCCCCGTAAGTCACTCACACATTAACAACCCATTTTTGGTCACGTTGTTTGGGTGACTATTGCCGATCTATTTTTCTTAAATCTATGGTCACACTATAAAACTTCATAAAAGAAAGAGAAAAAGAGTTTTTTTCACGAAATATGCCACAGACAATGTACAAAAGAGTGAATGATGAGCGAAATATGGCCTTTAAATAACCAAATGTTGCCATCTGTCGAAAACTAAACTTAGTTTACGTAATCTATGTCCATTTCGCTGTTGATCTTACGAGGCAGGTTTAAACTCTAGATTAAAATTGACTATAGTTTAGAAAATCGACAGTTTTAACTATGATTGATCTTACGGGCCTAAGAGGCAAAACGTTAACGCCTCTTATGGGCAATCTTCCTAAGGAACGTGTCACACCAGGTTACCCCTTCATTCGATGTGGAGTGGATTATGGTGGACCTGTTCTTATCCTTAACCGCAAAGGAAAAGGGGCTAGAACTAATAAAGGCTATATTTGTTTATTCATTTGTTTTGTTACACGCGCCATTCATCTCGAACTGGTCACTGATCTCTCCAGTCAAGCATATTTATTAGCCTTAAAAGGGTTCATATCCCGCCGCGGGAAACCTTTGGAAATATTTTCCGACAATGGTCGAAATTTTGTCGGCCTAATGAACGAATTTTCAAATTTTTTACTTCAATGTAGTCCAGATATAGTAGAATACGCTAATAGTCAACAAATTAAATTTAATTTCATTCCTTGTTACGCGAGTCATTTTGGTGGTTTGTGGGAGTCAGGAATTAAATCTTGCAAATATCATCTCCGCCGTGTAGTAGGAAACGCGCATCTCACTTTTGAGGAATTTAGTACGGTTTTGATTCAGATAGAGGCAGTCCTAAACTCACGACCACTATCTCCACTTTCCTCCGATCCTAAGGACCTCACTCCTCTCACGCCAGCTCACTTCCTGATCGGTCGCCCGCTAACCGCTCCAGCTTGTGATGACCTTCGTGAGGTTCCTGACAGTCGACTTCAGCGCTATCAGAGAGTGGAGCAGATACGACAGCATTTTTGGTCCCGTTGGGCCAAAGAATACGTATCCGAAATGCAGATACGGTCTAAATGGAGGGAGAACAAGGACGAACTGAAGGTAGGCACTCTTGTTGTTGTCAAAGATGACAATTTACCACCGTTGAAGTGGCAGATGGGCCGTGTTATTAGAACCATCCCGGGCAAAGATGGTATTTCCAGAGTGGCCGATATACACACTTCGTCAGGAACAATCAGGCGTGCTTTTGTGAAGATTTGTCCTTTATTCAACAACGAAGATATTTTTTAAAGAAGAAATTTTAATGACATTGAAAGTCACTTCTTTCAAGGCCGGGGGCATGTACGCGCTTCGCCCACCGATTGAACGACGCAATCAAGAGCGACCGAATCAACAATACTAATACTAGATGGCGCTATGGTCGCCCAATAGGAGCGCATTAAATATTGTTCCCGACCCCTCTTCGAGGAATTTTGTAATGTCTTTTTTCATTGTCATTTCATTGTCATTTCATTAACTGCAATATAAGCGAACACTAAATTACGCAAGTAAAAGATTGTTTGAATTCTTTCGCCATAACTTCCACCCAAAAATAACGATCCCTACACCAGCCAGGACACTTCACTCCGGGGCAACGCCAGGCCCCAACAGTATCTTATGCCCAGGATTAGAGGTATTTTTATTGCCATTTCAGTCACTTATACTACATTTAACGATTGTTTGTTGATTTCAACTTGTTACTAATAAATATGTATGTAAGTTGAGTAGCTAAAAACCTCGATAGTAAATATACATGAATCCTGGTGACCAGATTAGAAATAAACGCACTAAACTACACTACACTACACTAACTATAGCTTATACTATAGAAAATAATAATATGAATGCAAAGTATAAGTTCAAATATTACCTGATAAACAAAAGAAACTATGTTACTCGAGTTTTAAGGTAACTTTTTTTATGATGATTTATCATCATATTCTTTAGGATTTCTTATGTTTTTCAATATATTTTTTAATGGGATAGGAGGTCAAACGAGCAGGTGTGTCACCTGATTAAAATCAGGCGCGACCAACGCCGCTCATGGACACATACATACATACATACATACATAACTTCACGCCAAATCCCTTGCGGGGTAGGCAGAGAGAACAGAGCGCCATAGGGCACGATTCTTACACACCTCACTCGCTTCGTTGACTTTCATAACTCATGGACACCTGCAACACATATAGTATTACAGTTGCGTTGCCAACCTTTAAAGGAGTAGGATGGGGAAGGGGTATGGGTCTCTCCGGGTACTTCGCTCACAAAACAAAATGCGGCATGAGCCACTTTACGTTGATCTTCTGAGAGGTGGTAGTATTTCACCGGTCGAGCTGGCCCATTCATGCAGGGAACTGCTTGGTTCTACCACTCTTAAATATTCAGTATTCATCGTAGATATTAGTTTGATGTGCATTATTACAACATTATAAGACAGGAAAATAAACATTTTGTACAATGTAGGTGGGGTTGTATTGTATGTTTTACCAAACTTGTTTACATAGTTGTTATGACATAATAAGTGACTAAATGGATAAGTTGCCTGTATAATAAGTGATACTATTACCTTTCTAAGCATTTTTACAATCTCTAATGTACAAAATGTCTTTCAAAATATCTTTTGCAATCATGAAAATCACGAGTTGTTCTAAGCCAACGACAAAATAATAAGAAATGTACTACACTATCAATATTTCTATCAAGTACCATAAAGTTATTTATTTAAATCAATTAGGAATAATTTTTATAATGCGGGAGTAATTGTATGAGGACAAATAATTGTATTTTTTTTTTATGGGATAGGAGGGCAAACGGGCAGGCGTGTCACCTGATGTTAAGCAACCAACGCCGCCCATGGACACCAGCAACACATATACTAACGTGTTACTGTTGCGTTGCCGACCTTTAAGGGATAGGGGAAAGGAAAGGATGGGCAAAGGGTGGTGGGCCTCCGGGTACCTCTCTCATCGAACGAAACGCGGCATGATCAACTTAACGTCAATCTTCTGAGAGGTCGTGGTATTTCACATGTCGAGCCGGCCCATTTATGCACCGAACTGCTTGGCTCTACCACTGTTAATAGTATGTATTGCTTGCATTTCTTTCTAGGAAGGTGATATATATTCAAAAAAGCATTTAATTTATTATACAAATAGCTACTCAGAAAAGGTTACTATGGTGTACCAGACTTAATTGTGGTGTAGCTATCTAAGGTTGCGGTGCAGCTATCTAAGGTTGCGGTGATTATCTTAAAGAAACGCATATGCATTATCTCCATCTTTCATGACATACAATTGATCAAAGCTAGTGTTAATAAAGGGACTACTAATACAACATGTAACACGGTTGTTTATCTACTTGTAATAGTATTTTTTTAATCTAAACATTTCTTTTTGCATATTTCAGATTCACCACAAGTACAGGGACCTTCACACATGGTGAATGTGAAAAATTATCAAAGGAACAAGCCAAATGTTGAAACCAAAGGTATATTGTAACAAATACAGTTTCATTGTCTCACAGACGCTTTAAATCACAAAATCAAGAATTTACGCGTTACATTATAATCAACACAAACTAGAAAAATGCCGGCCCCTACAATGGGATATGGGTGGGGTCGGGAGTGGGTTTCAGAAGGGGAGGGGGAAAGGGATTGGGCCTCCAAATACCTCTCTCAGCTAGTGAAACGCGGCTAAGGCCACTTTTCAGCGATAATGGGGAAACGGGGCGTTACTAATAATAACATCGCTGAAAATATTGCAAATAACCTGCTTTTCTTTGCTTAGGTTAACTAAAGACTTTTAAAACAAAGTTGAGTTTGAATTAATATCGCTTCTAATTTTCTTATCAATACTTAGATGTGTGAATGAAATATGCATTATTATTTGTCTATTTACCCTGACTGAATGTAAAATCATTTTATATATTACGAAATATATCAATTACATCAAAATAAAATGTTTTATTTTTTCCTACGACTAATAATATGGATGAGGATGTTTGACAGTGACACTGACATTTGAGTGACACTGACATTTGACAGTGACACTGACATTTGACAGTGACACTGACGTTTGGCAGTGACGGCAACGATGCCAACATTAGGTACAGACGAAAAACGAATGATTATTATGTTGGTGAAAGATGCAGTCTAAATGAGCTCAGGACAATGTATGGAGTGCCGACTCTTATTTATTTATATGCTCTGTGGGGTGATCGTCGTGTTCGGCTGCTGCCACTGTCGAAAGTTCTCTAAATTCTAAAGGCTAATAATTTGTTCTGCACACTAACTATTTAAAAGTTCTTAGTCTATTTTTAAGAAGAGAGAACCTGTCTCGTCGTCCCAGTCATGGCTCAGTAAGTAGTACTCACTTTCATACATATGTTTTAATCATGACTTTACACGAAATACTTACAAGTAGTACTAATAATAATTTTGTCTTTCATTTTTTATACTTATAACAGGATAAAATCTAAATAATGGCTTATGAAGAATTTGTTTTCTATTTGCCACGAAGTTTGTTTTATTGTCGCAATTATAAATTAGGCATTTATTTATTATTTTTCTCATTTGAGGTTAAAATTGAGTTTCATGTATTACTGATCTCATTAGATTCTTGTTTACAGAGCATATCAGGCATAAATAAATATTATATTCAATAAATGAGTGTGATTATTAACTTAAAAATTCTTATCAATAAATTTAGCACTCTGAATTTTATGATCTTATTTATCTTGCTTAGCAAAGTTGAATATTATTTAGCAGAATTATTATAGTCTTAGAAACAAATAAGAATTATTGTAATCTTGTTTGAATCTTCATAGTAGATAGTTTCATGCTCACACAAAAAAACATAACATTATTCTATTTTTTTGTTAGTTATACAATAAACTCAGAGTAAAGCTGTAGAAAGGAGTGTCATTAGACATTGTTACATAGTTATCATTGATTTTCACACAAGGCAAATCATACAATTAATTATTGCTGCCACTGTTAACTTTTATATGTTTTATACTAGTATTTCTTTTAAGAAATTATGGTATAAACGTTTGAAATATTTATGCAGTTTACAAGTTATCTAACTTTTATGTGCTTTACAGACCGCAAGCTGATATTGCCCTTATTGGCCTAGCTGTCATGGGTCAAAATTTGATTCTAAACATGGATGACAATGGATTTGTTGTTTGTGCTTACAACAGAACAGTTGCAAAGGTAATTTTTTGAATATAATAATTTTCAGGGAATACCTGATAAACACGATAATTTCATGCAATTATTAATATTTGTATGTTTTTATTTGTATGACCATTCATTTTTATTATTTGATTTCGATTTGAAAAAAAAGAAGTAATCTAATGTCTATATCTAGAATACTTGTTCTTAAGTAAACAATTATATTTTATAGTTTTACATATAAATTGTGAGGTGAGAAAAACAGGATGTAAAGACCAGGAAAATTTAGCTCATATTCTTTGACAATAATATAACAATATATTTATAGAATAATATATCATAAATTTTATACAATATCTTGTTTATATTAATTTTGGCTTCTGGCTAAGGACACCCTAAACTACTGAATGAATGTTAATAAAACTTTGTAAAATGTATGTAAGTTAATCTCATTTTAAAGATGGGATTGCATATTTTATATTGTAATTTATCATTGAATTATTATACTAGAGCTGGATTATTCATTTATGATTGGCTTTCACTATATTTAGGCTGTCTATTTTGTAGGTGGAACACTTTCTTCAAAATGAAGCTAAAGGCACAAAAATCATTGGTGCAACTTCTTTAGAAGACATGGTTTCAAAACTTAAGAAACCAAGGAAAGTTATGCTTCTTGTCAAAGGTAATTTTTTTATAATATGTTTTTACATCACATTCAAATCCATCTCTTTTTTTAAACAAGTATTCGGCCATAAAGTTTTTAGCAATTTGTTACACATCTCAAAAATACACTTTATTCAGAAAATCTACATGAATCCAATTAAAATTAATGTACTTCATACTATCATGATAATATTAACATACATTGTTTAGTTCCTATCACAAAAAAAAAAAATACATTCATTAAAAATCCAGCAAAATACAATAATGTAACATATTTCAGTTCCTGCTAAATTTTATTTTTTCTGGCTAGTATTAGTTAATAAACTTTAATATGATCTTACAGCGGGCTCTGCAGTTGATGAATTTGTAAAAAATTTGCTACCATTACTTAGCAAAGGTGACATAATTATTGACGGAGGTAACTCCCAATATATTGACACTCAAAGATGGTGCAAAGAGCTGGCACCTACTGGGATACTCTACATTGGCATGGGTGTAAGTAAAATAAGACTCCTATTATTTGTTGACTTATATGTATTTATAAATTGCATTCTGTACATTATATGGACTTTTTAACACTTGTGATTTAATTAACTATAGCCCGAATACTGAACCGCCATTCAAATATATAAGCGCTACTTAAGCGTTTAAGTAACTGTCACATTAGACAGAATGCATGAAATTTGAGCCAGTAAGTAGCACTTTATTGATTGTCAGATTTGAGTGGCGGTTCAGTATTCGAGCGTATGTGACATTTGGTGTCCATGTGAGTTAAAAAAAAATTACGCGGAGTCCCTACGTGCTACTGAAGTGGAACTTTTTAACAGACGAACATTTATAACACGCTTAATTTATAAAGAGCACAACTTACATTCCACAGTCGGTAGTTTTACCAATACACGGTAAAACTACTGACTGTGGAATGGAGATTGGCGGGTTCGATCCCCACTCGAGTATCCCCATCTTAAGGTCTGGGTAGAATTTGGTGACTATTTTATTTAGGAGGATGTGCCATATTCGACGTCGCATTGTTCTTTGATTTAGGTACTCCCCCAAGCTCAAGCCCATTCGATACCCGTATTGTAAAATGCATTAAAATACTTATAGCATTGGATTTAGAATGACGTCACATTTTCAAGTTACTATCGAAAAGCCCTTTCAAATAATATACCCATATTGTAAAAAAGCATTAAAACTATATTTGAATGAGTGGCGGTGGAGTTTCACCAGTCGAGCCAGCCCATTCATGCAGCGAACTGCTTGGCTTTACGACTGTTAATAATATTATCCAAACTTAGCGTGTATAAAAACTTTAAAATTCAGTTCTAAGATTCAATACATTATAAATATTTATTACATACTTAGATACTTCCATACATTGCAAAATAACAAATATCGATTTAATCATCCTTATAATAACAAATATACGTCTGGCATGTTCGGTAGCGGCTTCGTACCTACTTGTTGTGTTACAAAAAAAAATAGAGATTTACAAAAAAAAAATACTAGTACAGATAGCACAAAAAGAATTAATTAGAAAGAAATTGCAATAAGGTAAAAATAATTAAGACAAATCAAAATTTAGTTTATGTAATGAAATTAAATACAAAGAAATTAAAAAGCCCTTATTTTACTAGCTACATATTGCATTTTAATAACTATACTAGTTGTTGCTCGCTACTTCATCTGCGTGGACGCCAAAAAAGAATGGAAGAATACTGTGCCTGTGCCATTATACGGGTTCATCGCTCACCCCCAGTTAGTGATAGCGTGATAATATTTAGCCTGTGTTGACCCGACCCTCTTGGCTATATTTAGACAAAATTCGACGTAAAAGCATGCAGTACTTTTACAGTTTATCCGTAACAAACATACAGACAAACAGACAAAAAATCTAAAAACTATATTTTGAGGTTTCGGTATCGATTGTAGATCATATCCCAAGAATTATGCAAATGAAATATTCAATGAAACTTAATGAAATATTCAACTTTCCTACAATTTTATTACATGTATAGATTATTTGGCGGCACATTAGAAAGAAATTATTTATTTTACCCATTTTGTTTTTCATACTTCTTAAACGTATTTGTAATCTAATTGTACTTTTGTACATGTACACTAATGGTTGCAATAAGGTAAAAATAATTAAGACAAATTAAAATTTAGTTTATATAATGAAATTAAATACAGTAATAAATACAGAAGTAAAAAAGCCATTATTTTCCTGTGACCTATTGCATTTTAATAACTATATTATTTATTGACTAATTACTAAATGTTTTACAATTCAAATACTGAACTAGTCGTGTTACTCCTGTGTCTGTATGGATACTTTTTATTGAGGTTCCCAAGGTTGGTTTTTCAGTTATAGCGACGTCAAACTAATTATTATTTGTTATTATTATTATTATATAGCATTAAAAATGCCTTGTTTGTATATTCCTACTAATATTTGAATTTTTTGTTTTGTTCTTTTTTTTTAAGTAGCATATAAATTTAAAAATTAAAAACAATATTTTTTATGCAGTTAGTACTTTTGAGACACGTTGCGATAAAAACAGTGCCGCTACTAGCTACTAGATGTCTATGTACAGTTTTTAATCACGCTATGGAAATTCTCTTCCTTGGTTTATATAAGCCGATTTATGTTTTAGTGTTTTATATTACCTATAATACCCGCGAGGGGGCGTTAAAAGCGTTAAATGCTTTTGCACGAGACATTAGAAGTTCCACTTCAATAAAAAAATAGTTAGATAGATCAATGTGAGGGGGGGACCCGGACGCGCGGGGACACGAAGTGCGGAGGCGGGACGCCTTCCGGCGGGTCCTGGTGGACTGGCGCGACGCGCTGGTCCTCCAGGGCGGTGCGCGTTCACGCGCCGTCGGAGCCGTCCTGCCCCACCTCGAGGCCTGGGTGCTCCGTAAATGGGGCATTGTCACCTACAGGTTGACTCAGATACTCACCGGGCACGGGTGCTTCGGTGAGTATCTATGAGTCGAATAAAACGCGGAGAGACGGCGAGATGCCACCATTGCGCATCCGACCTGGACTCGGCCCAGCACACGCTGGAGGTCTGTCCGGCCTGGGCGGCCGAGCGCCGAGTCCTGGTCGACGGGATCGGGCAAGACTTGTCCCCGCCGGCGTTGATCGCGGCAATGCTGGCGGCGAGGAGGAGTGGAGGGCTGTGGTCTCCTTCTGCGAAGCTGTCATGCTCCAGAAGGAGGCTGCCGAGCGGGTTCGGGAGAGAGCCGATCCCGCTCGAAGGCGGCGGCGGCGAGCTCAGTGATCGCCGCCGCCGACGGGTCGCGAGGGCGCACACCCCGCGGGTGCGCCCGGGTCGCGGCCTGGGAAGGATGACCCCCCGATGCGGCCGGGGATGGTCGTCGGGGGTGCCGCCGGCCGCGCGCCTCTTTACAGCGCGCGGTCGAGCCTCACCGAGGTTCCCCGAGGATGAGCACCCCCTCGTGACAGAGGGGGGGCGACGGTGGGGTGGACCAGAGGGGTTTATCCGAATCCTGGACCACCCCAACGCCGGAGGAAGGCCGCCGCGAGGTTTTAGTGGGTAACCCTAGGATCGGATTGCAGCTAACTGTTTTGGGAGTCCCACACTACCCCCTGCCGTACCCAGGCAGTGCATAAAGCATTTCCTCGCGTAAAAAAAAAAAAAAAGATAGATCAATAGTAAGACAGCCATATCTCTTGGCAGATATACTATTAGAGTGCAGGTCTCACACTTCTAGTGCTCTTTAAGTAAAGTGGCTAGCTAACTACATAACCTAAAGCTAACTGAGCATTGAATAAATTTTACTTAGTAAAGTTGTAATAATTTTTATTGATCTAGGTGAGTGGCGGTGAGGATGGCGCCAGATATGGACCTTCTCTAATGCCAGGCGGGCATCCGGAAGCGTGGCCACATGTCAAACCAATATTCCAGGTAAACTTTTTTGTTTTCGTGGACTGATTTGTTGCTCTGATACATTTAACGTGTACTTGTAGTTTTTAAACCAGTGATATTTGATTTTTTCCCAGGCGATATGTGCTAAGGCCAATGATGAACCATGTTGTGATTGGGTTGGCAACGATGGAGCCGGACACTTTGTTAAAATGGTCCACAATGGTATTGAATACGGGGATATGCAGCTTATTTGCGAAACTTATCATATCATGAAAGATGTGCTGGGTACGTTAGCGAGTTATATACCTTAAGTTACTCCATACTGTTGTTACCACAGAAATAGATCAAGATAGAACGGCCGCGATGGCATATTTCCATACATTTCGAGCGTGTCACTTTTTTGAAAAACCATCATTGCGAGCGGTGCGACTAGTTAGGAGACACACACATTAGATTATCGATGTTAATATCGGCAACGTGTGTTAATTTTATTATTTTTATATTTTAACAACTTTATTGATTTTGTGTAACGATAATCATAGAAAGTAAAACATGTTAAATACTTCAATCCGACATATTAAAACCTAAAACATATTTTTCCAACAGTATATAAAATTTAATTATAAATATTTTACTGTCCTTGAAACTATACATATTTATTAAATATTTGCCTTTTTGTAAGGGTTGGCCTCACAGTCCTGGTTAAATAACGAAGCCGAACGTCTACATATACCTCGGTTACTGCCCATTTGAGAAGAACGAGATGATTTTCCATCGGCGATTGGTCAAATTGGTGAAAACTTATACTGTCAAATAAACTGCTGCCAATGTAATCACGAAACACTTTGGTTGAAATTTGTGGTGTTAGAATAAAGTAGGGAAAAAGCAAGATATGAGCTGATACTCAAATTATTATTGAATTAATTTATCGATAAGTCCTAAGACTCAACGATACATGGAGTGCCCATCTCTAACATTCGAATCACAGCGATTAACAGACACAGCGATCAACTGGCAGGTGTATTGTGTATTTCGTTCGATTCGACGTACATTACGCGTATAATTTATACGCGCAATGTTTTTGTATACGAGCGTTGAATGCGAACAGCAATGGATATTTATCATAACGAAAAAATATACAACTTGTGATCGTAATTATTGAACATAGTAAAAGTAAAACAATAATTTATAATCTCAAAAAAATACTTTCTACTGATTTTCTGTACTTACTGATCATACGAAATATTTCCTTTTTTCATATTTGATTCACTACTTTTGTTTTTACAATTTTTCACAGCATAATAAGGCATATATGTGACGTTTTATCTATTTTTTTACGTCCTGAACGCATGGCAGGAACGCTCGTTGCGTAATGAGAGCGAGTTTCGAAAAGCATGCAATATAGTGCAGGGTTTTGGCACGCTTGCCACGCCTATTCGCCGTTCTATCTTGATCTATTTCTGTGGTTGTTACTAAGTAATATTTGTCTATCTTTCCAATTATGACTCGGCTTTATAATATAAATTTGTACATAAGGTATGGATCAAAGTGAAATGGCGGAGGTGTTCGAAGAGTGGAACAAAGGAGAATTGGACTCTTTTCTTATTGAGATAACCAGAGACATTCTCAAGTACAAGGACGCAGATGGTAAGTTAATATATTATCCAAATATTTTCAATCTTTCTAATTTCATCTTCAATTATGTTTATATATCTCGCCCTAAAACTTTACGATTAGTAACCGTGTCTGTCCGTGACTATATGATTCTAGGAATATTAGATTACTTGATATTACTTTATTAAGTCATTTCCTACGATAATAGTGATTTGAATTGTCATGTGTATTGATGGTGTGCAAGTACCGACAGCAACAAGCAGCTTAAATATCATTACCTACATTTATTTTCGTCAAACTAAACATAATCCCGAATAAAATCTAATCAAAATCGATATATTTTAATCTGCATGATTGTTCAAAATTGTTATTTCAATGGTTCTTTGTAACTGTCATTGTGCCCACGCTATCTATGTAATTACATATTACATATTTAGTTCACATTGTGTCATCGCCATTACATTGATAAAAATGGCACAGAATAACTAAATGATAAAGTAAATCAGTTAAATGTAAGTGCGTCTGCGTCACTCGATCTCCTCACCTCACTCCTCTGTGACAACTTCGTAACTATTGCAGAGGTAGATAGCGTTTTTTCATGGCACTATTAGGGATAATAATATCCACACGTTTATACCCTTTATACTTAGGTACACATTTTCATAAAATGTTTGGTTAGTTTTTTATTTCCAGCTTCCAGCAGATTTCTCGGTATTTGTTAATGTGTTATAAATATTGATGACTGACAGCTTCGTGCCCGGTGTATGGCAATAGGTTCCGTCACTTATTCCATTTGGGGCGTAACGATTCGGCGAGCTGAGACTTAACAGATGATGCCTACTCCTTCGGGTAGAAAAAGGCGAGAAGTTATGTCTTGAATCAATCTTGGTACTCACCATTCTCAATGTTAATCTGGCAAATAATGACAAAATACTATTAAACTAGTGACATAATAATGACTGGTTCTTGTCGTTAAGTCACATATCATTATCTACTTGTTAGCGTGTCTATGCTAACATTGTGCAGAATATTAAAAATACGAAAGTTTACGAGGTTGAATGTTTGTGTTGCTTGTACGCCAAAACTATCGAACGGATTTAGATTAAAGTTTTTAGTAATATAGCTTGCATTACTAGTATTATTAATATTTAACAGGTCAATATTTGCTGCCGAAAATACGCGACACCGCTGGACAAAAAGGTACAGGCAAGTGGACTGGTATTGCAGCTCTTGACTACGGCGTGCCGGTCACACTAATAGGAGAGGCAGTGTTTGCACGTTGCTTATCCGCGTTGAAAGGTAAATACCCTCCACATTGTTCTTGTAACGGTTTTTCTTTAGTCAAACTTGTTTAATGTCACGCCGAAATCGCTTGCGAGATAGACAGAAAGAGCAGAGCGAAATAAGCCACGATTCTAAGACATTATTCATTTTCCTGCTATTATTCCTCTCTATATGCTCCGATGGTTCGGACATGTAGAACGAATGGATGATGCAAAATTGACTAAGCAGATATCGAAAGCGGGATGGAAGTAGGAGTCGAGGACGGTCAAGACACACATTCCATGACCAAATAAAACGTGTCCTGGATGAAAGGTGATGTTAGGAACCTCAAAAATCGACTAGCGTGCATGAAAAGAGTTATGAAAGTCAACGAAGCGAGTGAGGCGCGTAAGAATCGTGCCTTATGGCGCTCTCTTCTATCTGCCTACCCCGCAAGAGATGGCGTGAAGTTATGTATGTATTCCACTCTACTTAGAGACAGCAACATGTCATCCTTTCGAATTATTTTTGTTGTCTAAAGATTTGGCTGTGTGATTTTTCTGGGCGTATTAAAGCATTTTCTATATGAAATTCTTTTACGATTCTTTAAAATTACTAGCTGACCCAGCAAACGTTTTCTTGCCAAAAAATAAAATTTAAAAATAGGGGTTGATCGTGGGTGGTTGAAAATTTAGGGTTGTATGTATTTTTGCAACCCGTTTTATAAAAAAAAATAAAAAACAAATACATATATCGACAAATTTTAAAAAATATTGAGGGGTGGGATACCCTTCTGATTTAGGGGGATGAAAAATAGATGTTGTCCTATTCTCAGACTTACCCGATATGCATACAAAGTTTCATGAGAATCGGTCAAGCCGTTTCGGAGGAGTATGGGAACGAAAATTGTGACACGAGAATTTTATATATTAGAAGACGCGATACACTCGCGTATACAATCACATCGCTATTTACACAGAATAACTAAACGTCCATATTGTACGTACATATTATTAATTATTCATTGTAAAGTTGTGTTAAATGTCGGAAAACTGGACGACTTAGAGGAAACTCTAAATAATAACTCATTGGAGATTTGATATACAAAGTATACCTAAAGATGCCACATCTAAACAAACAAACTTTTATTCTGAGTGGATTCTGATTCACAACTCTTGAGATCGGGTCCCGGACCAATGATTTATCGATATCTTTTATGTGTGTGTTTAATTGATAAATATCGATGACTGACAACTTTGTGCCCGGTGTATGGCCATAGATTCCGCCACCTCGTTCCCATTAGAGGCTTAATAGCAGCTGCCTACACCTACGAGTGGAAAAAACCCTGTTCATATGTACAGTGGTAGAGCCAAACAGTCTGCTGCATGAATGGGCCGGCTCGACCGGTGAAATACGACCTCTCAGAAGATCGACGTAAAGTGGTTCATGCCGCGTTTCGTTCGGTGAGAGAGGTACCCGGAGGCCCACCCCCCTTCCCCATCCTTCCCTATCCCTTAAAGGTTGGCAACGCAACAGTAACACTATATGTGTTGTTGGTGTCCACGGGCGGCGTTGATTGCTTTCCATCAGGTGACACCCCTGCTCGTTTGCCCTTCTATCCCACAAAAAAAGTATATACAAAAGAGAGCGTATCCGCGTGTTAATTTCAACACATTGAAAAATAAGTTGTTTTTATTGACGATTTCTATTTGGTAGAATTTATTCTATAAATATTTGTATTGTTTGACTTGAAACTTGAAACAAAGTTATAGTAGAAATATATATATATATTTCTACTATAACTTTGTTTCAAGTATATATACTATGTAAGAAAGCGTTCAATTTGATTACAAGGCTGATCGAGCAAGTAGCTAGCTGTTACCGAATAACCTTGATCGTGATTAGCATAAGGTCACCTTGTAATGTATGATTATATAAATATATAAAGTACGAGTAGTACAATACCTATGTATATAGGTACATTATAACATAGTGGCCAATTGATTAAAACTTGTATATCTAAGGTCAGTGACACAAACCAAATACTTCAAGTTACGTTTCTAATGTTGGTTACAATACTCCTCGGGAACGGCTCCGGCCGGTTCTTATGAAATTTGGTTTGCATATCGGGTAGGTCTGAGAATTGGAAAATATCTATTGTTCATCCCCCTAAATGTTAAGGGTAGCCCACCCGTATTTTTTTTTTCGTGAAACAGTATCCAAACGTACAACAAAATGTTCATCTCTCTACAATCAACTCCTATTTTTTATTGGTTAATAAAAATCTTTATTTCTTTGGCAAAAGCGACGTTTGGGTCCAGCTAGTTAATTAATTGCACAACATTGCCCTGTAACAATTTTTTTTTGGATTATATTGTCAATGTCAATATGGTTGGCACGCATTTCCATCAAAAGTACCATAACATGCCACGTGAATGTATATATGCGTATCAACAGAGTTATAACATTGATATATTCGATGGAATTACAGACGAAAGAGTGGAGGCTAGCAAATTATTAAACGGTCCGAAGGTCAAGTTTACTGGCAATAAGAAACAATTTATTGAACATTTGCGAAATGCCCTGTTCGCCAGCAAGCTCATCTCTTATGCACAAGGTTTCATGCTTCTACGTGAGGCGGCAAAGGTAAGAACTCATGTCTACTATAATATCTTTGAAAGGCATAACCAAGTTGAAGTGTATTAGGTGACGTAACGAAATGATGTATGTGTGAGTGTGTGCAATAAGTACAGATAATACATATACAATAACATCGTTTCTCAACCTTTTTAGGCTATGAAAATTATGTTAAATTTAAATGCTTCTATTAAATTGTAATATAAAATCATTTTAAAAAAGCAATAAAGAACCTTTAAAAAAAAACATTGTGAATAAGAAAAAGTTAGTTTAGTTGATTAGAAAGATTGAAATTAATATTTACATGATTAGTAATTTCGTTCCTGTCTGGTGGAATATATTTTTCCGCTAGACATACGTGCAAATAATATTGAAAAGGGTATTATTATTTGTTGTTGTTGTTGGTCTTTGCGCCGACAACTGGGAATATAAGAGGAAATCGCGCTGCGTGGTATGGACATGTAATCAGGAGGGACGATGCACATTTCGTGAAAAGAATGACGATCCTGAATGTAGAACGAAACAAGAGAAGAGGGAGACCGAAGAAAAACATGGATGAATTGTGTGGAAGATGATATGACTAGGAAGGGTGTTGTTGTGGAAGTAGCGAATGTTAGGGAAGCGTGGAAAAGATGATGGATGATTTGTTTGTTTTTAAAGTTTTGTCCATAATAATTTTGGTAAATCTTTTCTAAAAGCTTAATATAAAGTTATCGTTTGTAGGCCAATTCGTGGGACTTGAACTACGGCAGTATTGCATTGATGTGGCGCGGTGGGTGCATCATAAGGAGTGTATTCCTGGCTAACATCAAGGTAATTAAAAAAACATTGTTTCAATCCCAATTTATTGTGATTCTAAGAATCGGTGATTTCATGTTCGGATTCCTATTTAGATTACAAACTTTGAAGGTTACCGATGCTATTACAATTACAGCCTAATGGCCAATATCTTTAAGAACGTCTTATAAATAATAAAACTATCGTTACATAGTACAAATCGAAGTCGCTTTCCGCTGTCTGCCCCTTATATGTTTAGATCTTTGAAACTACGCAACCGATTTTGATGCGGTCTTTTTTTAATAGACAGGGCGGTTTTTATGTATAATTCATGGCATGTATAATGTAATATTTAAAAAAAGATTTATTTATAATTATAGTTTATTTAGCCCTTTAATTGCATACGCTGGCTGAGTCCTAAGTGTTATATATCAAAACAATTGTCATAATTATACACCTTCCGAAGGTCTACAAAAAAATCCGCAATGACATATGTTTATCTCTTAGGGTTGATAACCCACAATGAGCGTTTTCATTTCTCTTCTTTGGCGAAACAAAGTTCGTTGGGTCAACTAGTTATATATATTTTCAAAGTAACTTTAAAATAAAGATTCTTGTGTAAGTGTCAATTCTAAATACCGTTAATATGTTTGTCAGGGAAACGGAGAAACTGACACAGTTTTTTTTGCCCAATAAATAACTGCTATCATTTTGACATTGAGTCACGACTTTTGATAAGTACCTACCATTTGGATGTCACATAAACATCATGCAACTTAAAATAATAATCTCACGTGTAGAGTAATGATATAAGAAGTGATCATCATGAACCTAACTTATAGATAAGAATCGCAGATATTATTATGTAACTTTTTATATTTTACTTATACATATATACTGGTTGACCCGGCGAACTTTGTTCCGCATCAAAAGTAATAAATAAGTAAATTATGGATTTATCACTTTTTCTTTATTTCATCATACATGCATTATAGATAAAAACCAGCCCGTTGACACCCTCTATGTATTAAAAAAACCGATTCAAAATCCGTTGCGTAGTTTCAAAGATTTAAGCATTTATAGGAGATAGACTGCGGAAAGCGACTGTACTTTTTAATATGTAATGAATTTATTTAGTCTATATTAATATTGATTAATTAATAGTTTTTTATACTTATACTCTTTTGATGTATACTATATCTATATATTTAACTTGTCAGATGTACCAAATTCTTTTATAATTTGAACTTGATGATGTTTGTTGATAAAGACTAAAATTTCATTTATATTTTTTAGTCAGTTTTTTTTTACGCGAGGTTATGCTTTATGCACACCCCCCGTCTAACGGCAGGGGGTAGTGTGGGACTCCCAAAACAGTAAACTGCAATCCAATCCTAGGGTTACCCACTAAAATCTCGCGGCGGCCTTCCTCCGGCGTTGGGGTGGCCCAGGACAGTGCATCGGCCCTCTGGTCCACCCCGCCGTCGCCCCCCCTCTGTCACGAGGGGTTGCTCATCCTCGGGGAGCTTCGGTGAAGCTCCCCCGGGCGGGGCGGCCCCGACCTGTCAGTTACTATTCTCATCGAATATCTGAATTTTGTTAATTCTCGTATATTAATATTTATCAAGGAGAAATTGTAAAAACGTTTTGTAGCCGGACATACTTCCTATGAATAGGACAAAGCCGTGAAAAAAAATACTTGTATAGGCAATAATATGCATTTAATGTTGATTCTGTTTAAAATAAACTCGGCATTTCCAGAACGCGTTCACTAATAACCCTCAGTTGACAAACTTATTGTTGGACCCGTACTTCTGCGAGCGCATTGGTAAATCGCAGCAGTCACTGCGCGAAGTCTTCTGTGAAGCGGTCAAATCTGGAGTGCCGATTCCTGCCTTCTCTGCTGCACTCGCGTTCTACGACGGGTACAGGTCTGGAGTACTACCAGCTAACATGCTACAGGTATATATATTTACTTTATTTTAAGTGTTTATTATTTTGTTACTGTTTTTTTTTTATCTCTTTGCCATTTTTTATAGGATTATCGCGAAACAACACCTTAAAATATTTTGTTTTCAATAAATATTAGCACCGTTTAGGTAATTCAATGTGGCGCTCAGTTCTATTACATTACGCTGGAAGGGACTTTGTATGTCTAATTTATAGCAACGCCACACTACTTTGAATTCTAATGGTAAAGACATAAAGTGCAATTTGAAGATTTCTTTTAACTAGTGAATAAAAATTTGTACAATGAAAAAAATCAAAATCAAAAGTTTGCAAGCAATGTAAACTTATATACTATACATATATATTATAAAGAGGAAAGATTTGTATTTTTGTATGTAACGAATAAACTCAAAAAAGTTATGGACCGACTTTAATATTTTTTTTTTCTTTAGAAAGCTACATTATCACTGTGTAACATAGGCTATATGTAATAATCGTCGTCGTCGACATTTTGTTTGCACGCGAGTAACACCGTGAGGCGGGAAGCTACATAAAATATAGTGCTCTAAATATATTTCTTCTGTGCGTTTGTTCACAATGAACTCCTCCTAAACGGCTGGAGCGATTGGAATGTTTTTTTTCTGTGTTTACTCATGTGGATTCGAGGATGGTTTGGTCTCACAAATATTAGTTTATCGTTAATTCGCTGGGAATTTAGAAATATATAAATGTGTGCAAAACTTGTGATACAATGATGAATGACTGTTAATTTTATTTTTGCACGATATCATATCTCGATATAATATATATTACGTATAGAAGGGCTTATCTTTAGATATTTCTTTGATAATATCAGTAAGTTAGTGTAATTTAAAAAAAAAACCTTTAATAAGCAAAAATACCTCTACTTAATTTCATTGATATTTCCCTTGAAAAAATCTTGCAGTCGTTCTTGCAGCTAGGATGCGTCTAACGATTCTGAATATCCACGAAGCCTAAGAAATTAATAAAATATATTATACTAGCTGACCCGGCGAACTTTGTTTCTCATCAGAAGTAATAAATAATTATATTATGGATTTATCACTTTTTAGATACTAGATTATACTTGAATTATACATTTAAACCACCCCGTTGACACCCTCTATCTTTTAAAACAAAGGCATCAAAATCCGTTGCGTAGTTACACAGATCTTAGCATATATGGGGACAGACAGCAGAGAGCGACTTGGTTTTTGTGTTTTATGGTTTCGATAACTTGTTCTATCGATTCACTAGTTATTAACATAACGCCTATTTCTATCCGAAGGTGTAGGCAGTGGGTGTTAAAACGCGGACTCGCCGTTATGTTTACGTCCCAAATGGAACAGGTGGCGAACCTATCGATCGATCGACCTATTTATCACACATATCTTTCGAAGTTAAATTTCGAAAGGTCATTGTCGTGAGCCAGGATTCGAACCCGCGACCTTGAATTCAGAAGCGGGGTGTTCGACCACTGGACCACCGAGACACTTTTAAACTGCCACTAGTTATTCAAGGCCATTAATAATTTAAATAATTCTATTTTCTAAATAATAAACCATAATCTTTGGCTGGATATATTCAATCTGTGCTACTAAATAGTAGAGTATAATATTATGTATAATGAAGAATGACTTTACATTTTCCAGGTGTGATATCATATCTGCATATATTTTTCCTATAGTAAAGTTTAAATCTTATCATTTGTAGACATTGTATTGATTGTATTTTAAAGGAAATGAATGTCGTGCGCAATAAAAAATATTATTAAAATATATATCAAACAGCACATGTGCTATTCGGGTTGAAAGAGGCGTGAAGTTATGTTATATTATTACTAATAAAATTGCACATCATCATAAGCCTATTGCAGTCCACTGCTGGACATAGGCCTCTCCCAATGTGCGCCTCAACATCCGATTCTCTGCCTTCCGCATCCAGCCTTTTCCAGCAGCCTTTCTGAGGTCGGCTGACCATGGGGCTGGTGGGCAAAATTGCACGATTTCATGTAATTTTTTTTTTCAGTGCAGTACTCTAATTAATTAAAGAGACCGATTTAGACTACGTTACTTATGACTAAGCTAGCTTTTCTAATGACTTGATAATCATAAACAAATTCCGCGAAGTATAGATGTACTGGAGTCCGACCGTAAACTTGAACGCATGGTCTCCGTAAATGGGAAAGAATCCTTCGAGTAGCACTCGACTTCAACGCGTGTTTACGTGCAATAATAATAATTGTACGGAAATACGTAATCATAATGCTTCCGAAATTCTAGCGCAGCCAGTGGCACAAAAGAGAACTAAGATTTCAGTTGTTCAATCAGTTTTTGTAAAAAAAAAACAGTTATATTTTTATTAGCTTTCTGGTGCAAAAAGGAATTGCGAAGTTTAGTTAATTTTTAGTTTAGTTAATTAAGTTCTAGTAGGTAGTCACCTACTAGAACTTAAAATACCAACTAACAGCAGTTTTATTATCAGGAGATCTTAGCTATTAGGTACTGTAACAAGCTCGTATGTATCGAGTCTGTAATGTAATACAATGGGTTCGTTTCTCAGCTCCTCAATTTATTTAATAAAAGGAACGCCGACATGAGAACATCCATTTAATGTAATATAATTAACTTAATCTGCCATAAGGGTATTTGTGAGCTCAGTGTATGTGTGATAAATAATAATGCCAATAGATCATATCATGTTATGTATTAAAATAATAAAGATAATACGTGCCGGATTTACTGCTAGTTATCCTTTATGTCCCTGGGCACCTCGTCCAGGTTCCGGCTCCTTCGATGTTCTTCTCCTTCTCAGCGCTCGATGATAATTCATTTAACAATTACTATATTTTATTTCGGTTTAATAATTATAATTTTCACAATATAACTCTGGTATTCTTTTGATACTACTCGATCAAAATTCATTTTACAATTAATAATTTATTTTATTCACATCAGAATATTTTACTAATCAAAAATATCTTTTTAAAAATTTAAAAATGTAAATTTCGAAACACGTAAAAGAGTTTAAATTTAAAAATACCAAAGAGTTTACTGTCCCCTTATATACTAAGATCTTTGAAACTACGCAACGCATTTTGATGTTTTTTTTAAGAGATGAATATCAACGGGGTGGTTTGTATGCATAGTTAACACTGAGTTCAATATACAAGAGAAGCAAACCTCATACAAATGCGTCAAAAAATGTGTGTCCACTTTTTAGATGCAATGACGTAGCTTTGAAACCACTAGACATTTAAAATTAAACATATATCTATCTCAGTCACACAAATCGCAAATACATTGCTTCACTTTGATTAGACAAAGATGGCAATATAAATTTGCAATGGCGGTGTGGGGTGGCCAGCCCATGCGAAATTTTACCCAACTTTTTCAAGCCATGTACTCGTAAAAATATTTAATAAATATAAATTCAATATTTTACTATTACTTATTAATTTCTTATCAGATGTATTACAAGATAACTGAAATAATGAATGGATCAACGATCTCTGTGTACTCCGTACTAGATCGGCTGTTCCGAAAAACATTGGATCACACTCATCTGTACCTAATTGTGTACACCTGCCTTAGAGCAGCGATTTAAAGCGCTGTAGGTAAGGTTTTAGGAACAATTAGGTACAGATACACAAAATAGTGAAAACGCTTGAGTAGTAAAATAATGTACTCACATTCATTATATTGAAAGGGAATTATTGTATTTAACGTGGACAGGGCCTAACAGCCGCACGGGTCGATCGATCATAAGGGAACATACCCATACTACGTGACCTATTTTTTAAGATTTTTCGACCCCTCCCTCCCATCGGTGACCACTTGTAGTATATGCCAAGACCCCCCCCCTACCCCTTTAGTTTTCACGTAGTAATTCATAATTATGATTTTTAATCATTTCACAGGCAAAAATCGAAAAAAAAAAATAATTTGGCTCATACTCGTCTTTATTGGATAAGACTGCATGCATACTTAAATTACTAGTGAATTATGTATTATGAAAAAGAACAACTTTAATTGTGAAAACATATTGCTGTACAGTGTGTAACTTACAGTAACTTAATTTACGAACACAACAATTATTTTCTGTTTAATCACATTAATATTCATCTAGGTCGAAAAAATACGAGATTTCTCTCATTAAAATCGACTACGTGACAAAAACCTGAGCCACCCCCCCACTCCTGTGACTAACCGTAGTATTTTAAAGACTCCGACAATCAGACTTACCAAGGGGGATTGTGTTGCCCACGCAACTGGGTTGTGGAGGTCAGATGGGCAGTCGCTCCATGTAAAACACTAGTACTCGGCTGCACCCGGTAAGACTGGAAGCCGACCCCAACATAATTGGGAAAAAGCTAGGCAGATTAATTATAGATCATACACCGCTGTGTATCATAAGTTTTGTATAAAATTGTCTTTTGGTCTCTTTTTTTTAAGTCTGAGTTAATAATTTGCTTTCGTGATACAATCTTATTTTTAAGTATTTATTAATTATGGCATTTATTAATAAAAGCGAATGATCAACTTGAATTGACGATAAATGATCTCCCAGGTGCAGGTAGCCAGTCAGTTTCTTTTCTCAGCAATCGGATAATTTTCACCCACTTGTCACGGCGTGCTGCATCTTTAGGCACCCTGCAGCGTTATTATTATAACAAAAAATATTTAAAATCTCCTGTTCCATAAATTAATAACTCTCCCACAAATGTGGGAAACTAAAACTAAGTTTTTAGTGGTATCACTGAAGCTAATTAAGAAAATTCAACATTTTATCTATTTTACTGTATTTTAATATTAATGTAAACATTAATCTTACGTGTGGAAAGTAATTCCGGTTAATTTCTTATGGGTTTCCGATCTTGAATCGCACTCTTTTACTACGCATTTACCCATTTTGTACCTATTGTTATTCGGTTCGCGTCTGACAGATGACTGAATTGACATAAGCTTCGCATAAGCCTGTAGGCTTATGGCCAGTGGTCACACTTTGAGAAGGTTACTACAAGTCTATATCATATAGGTCAATGATAGTTAATGTATGATGTAGTAAATAAAAAATGATATTTTTCGCGAATTAGCCCTTTAATTGAAAACTATGTGAACTACTGAATCCTAAGTGATAAATCAAGACAATGTACATGGTTATACACCTTCAAAGGGTCTACAAAAAGTTCCGCAATGGTGTATGTCTATCTCTGAGGGATAACCGAAAATGACTCATTTTTATTTCATCTGAGGCGAAAAAAAGTTTGCTGGGTCCACTAGTTATCAAGAAATCTTTTGTTCCAGGCACAACGGGACTACTTTGGTGCGCACACTTACGAGTTGATAAATAAGCCCGGGAACTTTGTTCACACCAACTGGACCGGACACGGAGGCAATGTTTCAGCGTCTACTTACAACAATTAGATACTTAAAAAATGTATACAATCTTAATTTTTTTTACAATTTTAAGGCTAATTCGACCGCTAATTTATGGTGGTCTAAAATCTCAAAGACAGAAAATACAAGGTCGCCATAATATTCGTACATTAAGCGAATATCCGCATGCATTTTTCACATCATCTGTTATTTGTTAGTTATTAAATTTCAGAGCCATTTATAAGTGGGTTATTTTAAGTTAATATTTATTTGCCTGTTTGAATTTTATTAAACTCGAAAATGGCTTAGTACTTTAACATTATGTACATCGTAATACATGCCTACTTAATTAAACATTCGTCAAGTTTTGTTCGACAATCGATAATAATCATTTATATGTTCCTACAAGTAATTGATGGGACCCGACTTCTAAAAATAGAAGCTGGCGTTGTGAATCGCTTGAAAAACTATTATAAGACTGTCCTATAACACTGTCTAAACACTTTCTTCCAATAGAACACATATTTCCGAATTAATAATGTGAAAACTGCCAATTTTATAACAAATAAACTTCTTTTTATTATAATTTTATTTATTGACATTTGATATATTTTTCATTCCGTGAACATTTACATTCCGTTTACCGCTGTAGAAGAAGGTTCATTTTTAATATTTTTACGCTTTGCTTTTGCATAAATTCAATACGTTTTGTTAAATATTGAGTAATTATATAATGTAGGTGCAGGGAAACTTGTCTCTTTTTCACTAGCAGTAGAGCGAGGCAATTACCTTACTTTTTAAAATATTATTATTAAACTATTTCACGATATACAAATAATAATTCGATTTTTTATCAATCAATCTATTGTAATCGATTGTATTAGTAATTGCCCCGGTCTACTCTATATCGTCTTTGAGGCATAAAGAGACATTTTTTTATTTTTTTTTATTTATGGTTTATTGATATTTATAATATTGTGGGACCATTGCTTTATTATGATATAAGAGTTTTATACTATTAATGTATTTAAATATAAAGTTATAATTAAAGCTGTGTGCATCGTATTTATCTCTAAGACTTTCGCGAATCACGTTCATGACATTAAAACAACTTTTAGGATTATATCGCGTTTATTCATTACCAATTTTATTTATTTCCCGACGTTTCTAACTCCTCTTTACAGAGATCATTTTCACGAGTGATGAACATCTTTTTGTTCATCACTCGTGAGAATGATCTCTGTAAAGAGTTCGAAACGTCTCGTGATGATGATACAATCCTAAAAGTTGTTTTAATGTCATCACTCTGTGTGCATCGGCAAAATTTTTATACAAACCTGATACATTGAAGTAAGTGTAGTATGGTCCTAAAAGGGCGTATATATTATTATATGTTTTTTTTTTTACGATTCTAATAAATATTATTGCTTATATTCTTGTGTTTAATTTAGTAATTATTGTTAATGGTTGGATTTACAAAGTTTTCAAATGAAACACACGCGTGTGTACTGCGAAATTATAATTTTGATTTAGCTCTTTGTTCGTAAATTTTTATTGGCACTGCGCATTGTTATTTTTTTTATTGGATAGGAAGGCAAACGGTCTAGCGTGTCACCTGATGTCAAGCAACCAGCGCCGCCGAGGGACACTAGCAACACAACACATATAGTGTTACCTTTGCGTTGTCGACCTTTAAGGCAGTAGGATA
Source organism: Euproctis similis (assembly GCA_905147225.2). Classification (NCBI taxonomy): domain Eukaryota; kingdom Metazoa; phylum Arthropoda; class Insecta; order Lepidoptera; family Erebidae; genus Euproctis; species Euproctis similis. The sequence continues at coordinate 12,137,276 of LR990107.1, forward strand.
GGAAAAGATGGGGAAGGGGGTGTGCCTCCGGGTACCTCTCACCGAACGAAGCGCAGCATGAGCCACTTTACGTCGAGCCGGCCCATTCACGCAGTGAACTGGTTGGCGCTACCTCGCTCATAATTGTCAGCTTAGAAGAGAAATTGACAAAATATTAATTTGAAAGTGATGCGAAATGTACTACCGAAGCAAAGTCGTAAAGTGTTTTTGGTGTTATGACATTCAAGATGCTATGCCAGTGGGAAAGTTAAGGATCTAAGTCATAATATCATCCAAATTTTTATAGACGTAAATAGTATAATTTTGAACAGTTTGAATGATTTTCTATTTCTCTCTGCAATGTCTTAGATCCTTGAAACTACGCAACGTAATTTAATGCGGTTTTGCGGTATAAAAAAGCGATAGCTTTTGAGATTTAACACTTTAATTGTAAGCGTTGGCTGAAATCTAAGTGAGAATTCAAAACAATATTAGTATGTTGTTTACATTATTCCACCTTCAGAAGGACTATAAAAAAGTCCGCAATAGCGTATGTCTTATAGCGGTACCACACACAGCTATTCGCCGTTCGCGTTCGCGTTGCCTCGATGTTGTCATCGCTGTCCACACACTGCTCTACTCGCGCGCGTACGAGTATATTCGCGCAAATATTCGCGACGCGCCGAACTTGGATATTAGGGCTGTCGATATTTTTCAAAATATCAGTTAGTCGACACATCAATATTTTTAAATATATCAATTCCGGGCTTTGATGTAACGAAAAAGTGCACAAAAATCTAGGAACATGTGGTGGTACTATACTACTCATAATTGATTACAAAGTTAATAAACTCAGTGATTTTTATTTTGCATTGTATGTCCGTAAGTGTGTATGTTCTGGAATCTTAGAACTTAATTTTGAAGTAGATATCTTCAAAAGATTAAGCTGAAATATTGTATATATTTTAGCAGTGGTAGAGTCAGCAGTTCGCTGCACGAATGGGCCGGCTCGACCGGTGAAATACCACGACCTCTCAGAAGACCGACGTAAATTGGCTCATGCCGCGTTTCGTTCGGTAAGAGAGGTACCCGGAGGCCCACCCCCCTTCCCCATACTTTCCTATCCCCTATCCCTTAAAGGTCGGCAACGCAATAGTGACACTATATGTGTTGCTGGTGTCCATGGGCGGCGTTGGTAGCTTTCCATCAGGTGACACGCCTGCTCGTTTGCCCACCTATCCCATAAAAAAAAAACGCTTAGTTTGGGTGATAATATTATTAGTGGTAGAGCCACGCATTTCGCTGGATGAATGGGCTGGCTCGACCAGTGAAGTACCACTACCTGTCATCCGGAGATATTTCCAATGCAACATGGGTTTAAATGAAAGGCTTATTGTAACTCGAAAAATGACATCACTTTTTATTTATTATGTAGGAGCAGATATTTTTAAAGCATTTCTACAGTATGGGTATCAAATTATAGGACTTGTTGAGAGTAACTGGAAAAATAATATTACGTCATTAGAAATCAAATAGGGTATATCATCCAAAATAGGGTTATAGTAATTCTACTAGATTCTATCCAGTACAGGATAAATATTTATACTCGAGTGGTGAACGAACCCGCCAATCTCGATTCTATGGTAGTTTTACCAATGCACCGTCGTAATGTAAGTAAGATATTATTTATAGATTGATCTATTTAAAAATATCGATATGACGAAAATCCGATATTTTAAACAGCCCTAGCCGATTGCGCTGCAATCGCGCGAATAATGTGGACAGCCACTAGCGTTCACATTGCCGGAATGATTCGCGGCATGACGAATGTCGTGTCCACACTACGTCCCCTGCCTCTTTCCCTCGCTATTCGTCGAGTGTATGGTAGCAGTATTAGGGATAACTCACTGTGAGGATTTATATTTTTTCTGAGAACAAAAAAACTTCGCTGGGTCAGCTAGTATTAAATAAAATTGACGTGTCTGATTGTAATATTGATCTTACTGCTTTCTACTTCGTTTATATTAATGTATTTACGGTACATACACCAAAATATTTTCGATGTTGTCCGTCTGTCTGTTTATTGCGGCTAATCTCTGAAATAGTTGGACCAATTTCGAAAGGACTTTTACTGGCTGGTAGCTGGTGTAATAAGGAGTACTTTGGCTACTTTTATTTAAGACAATATCTTTCATCTATTATTTCCGAGATGAAACAAAGTTCGCCGGCGAAACGGACACTGGCAAAACGGCGGCCATTATGCCCCTGCAGCCTGTAAAACAAGAAATTGTCAATCTAATGTAATAAATTTGAATTTTATTATTGCTGATTATCCATTTAATTTGTAATCATCGAGTAATCAAAATTTTTAAGTAAACCTATAAAAAGCCGTATGACTGTACTTTTATAGATAAAATTGTATTTTTTGTGATGATATGTCATGGCACTGTAAACATCAATGATGTGGAAACACATTTAACATGAAATAAGGTTTGTTGAATATTTTATTATTTAATTATCAGTTACTCTCTACACCTCAATTGTTAAAAGAGATGAATATAACGCTGCTATAGGGTGAATTTTGGTTGCTGATGGTGAAAATGCTGATTCTGATATATTTGTCAAAAAGTTGTAAGCTTACACGATTTGTAGGTCGAACATTCAACGGTCAACATCAACCGCTGCAAGTTACTTTGCGTATATCATCTCCCCACCTAGCCTGTGGGCCCTACACTACGTTTTCCGAGACGTGATCTCCACTCCAGAGCACGTTTCCCCCATTGGGTATCAGATCTCAACAGATGTGACCTGTGCACTAACACTTCAGCTTGCTTACTCTTTGGGTTATGTCGATGAATTTAGATCCTTCTCGCAGTTCTCTTCTAATCCTATCCTTCAGAGAAACTCCTAACATAGCCCAACTGTAAGTGATAAGACTAGAATTACAAACTAATGCTACGTAAGTTCATATATACATTTTTGGTACTTTTTGTGGTCCGGTCTGGAACTATTGGTTTTTCAGTGTTCGTTCAGTAACGTTTTTCTCCTATATTTTTTCCCAATCATCATCATCATCATCATCACCAGCCTATTGCAGTCCACTGCTGGACATAGGCCTCTCCAAATATGCGCCACAACATCAGATTCTCTGCCTTCCGCATCCAGTCTTTTCCAGCAGCCTTTCTGAGGTGGTCTGACCATGGCGCTTGTCCCCAAAGAGCATACAAAATTATTTTGCGCAGAAAAGGTACCGGAAAACCGGAAAAATTAATAAAATCTTTTTGTACCTGTGTGGGATGAATAGACAATAAACTTTGCAAATTCCTAACTCGAAAACTCCATTACGTAATACTTGAACGGTCCTTAGCTATTTTGGAGATTTAAAAGTAAAATAGTCTCGGTGGTCGAGTGGTCGAGCACCCCGCTTCTAAATCCAGAGGTCGCGGGTTGGAATCCTTACACCAATGACTTTTCGAAATTAATTTCGTAAGTTATGTGTGATAAATATCGATGACTAAAAACTTTGTGCCCGGTATGGCATTAGGTTCGCCATCTATTCCATTTGGGACGTAAACATAACGGCGAGACAAGGCTTAACAGCCACTGCCTACACCATCGGCTAGAAAAAGGCGTGAAGTTATGTTTTAAAGCAAATAGTAGGCATTAAAAAAATCATTGTTTATGCTTCAGGTGTGCTATAATTACTTACAGAAACAATACGCGCCAAATAAATGATGGTATATGGCTTAATATTTTCAACACTACTATTTATAATGTGGTTGCCTTGTCTGAAGCGTGCTTTGTGCGCCGATCCTGCACCGGTATACGCGAAAGATCGTAAAAATCGTGTATTCAAGATCACCACCACGAGACAATGCTGCGAGGATAGATGTAATTAATTAATAGATATATTGTATTGGATATTCATTGAAATATATACCTTTTTCTAAATATTATAAGTCATATTATTGTTTAGTAGGAGATAGTAGCTTTAGAGTGCTTGTAGGTTCATATATGGTCCCCCACACTATTATTGTTACAGGAACGTACATATGTCCACTATCTTGATCGAAAAAAAAATCATAACTTTTAGCAGTGACTTCCTTTTAATTTTTGAAGTGAAACTTCTTTATCGGCGTTGGAAAAAAAATTACCGTCACATTTTTCGGTTACGCGTCACATTTTTCCGTTACGCGCCATCGGTTGGTTCAGACGAAGAGTACTTTCACTTTCTCCAACGGAGTAGGGATAGCATGTCGCTTAAGCGGACTTACTCCCACCACTAGACTTTACAATATATATATGTATACGCAAACAATGTTATGTTATGTTATGTGGGGCTAAGCTGGACAACAACAACAACAACAACTAACTAGTCCTTACTATTTAATATAGATAGGTACGGTATACACACGTACGTATATACTTACCTATCATGTAATAATTACTATATATGGATGTGTAGTGACGGGTAAACAATTTAAAAATGTATAAATATAAATCTAAATTTCTAGCAACAGCACCTTGGCTTTTTACTAATATTTAATCTCACCTTGAGATTAAATATTAGTAAAAAGCCAAGTCGAAAGAGCCGAAGAAAAACTACTACTACTGTTACCACAGAATCTATCCAGGAAGAGGGGGCAGAGGAAGAATAATTTCTATAGTTATCTAGCATACTCATCATTAAAAAATACTTGATAAATATTATTAAAATTTAATAAACACTCGTTCTAAATTGATTGTAATATAGCGCCATCTTACAAAATATACTACTACTAACATGAACAATAGAAAGTGCTTACAATTTAACTGTACCGCCAGCATTTGACAGCTCAGAACAGCTGCATATTATTTCCGTGAGATGGCTGTATTTAAGCATTTTGCGTTTTGCTATCTTTTACCACAAACTCAAGAATTTAATGGAGAAACTTTAAGTATTTACATGAATTTATTATGTCTTGTTTTTTTTATGTAAATCTGTTTTATTTATTTTTTATGTGTACAATAAAGTATAAACTAAACTATTATTTTTTACCACAGGATTGAAAGTAATTGCAATTAAATGTAAATTTAAAGTATAATCTATATTTAATATTAAATACCGACGCGCGTGCATGAAAAGAGTTATGAAAGTCAACGAAGCGAGTGAGGTGTGTAAGAATCGTGCCCTATGGCGCTCTGTTCTCTCTGCCTACCCCGCAAGGGATTTGGCGTGAAGTTATGTATGTATGTATGTATGTAATATTAAAATTCATAACATTACATTACATTTGTTCTTTGATAAAAATAATAATAACAAAAAATGCGTGCGTGTACTAGTGTACACACGTAAGAAGTGAAACTTCTTTAAGGCCTTAAAAATATTAAAGAAGAATCTTATGAGCTGATATGAATGAAGTCACTAACAACAAGTAAGTCACTAACATTATATTAAAATATCTCGGAGACGGTTGCTTATAATTTGATATTTTTAAGGCCTTAAAGAAGTTTCACTTCTTACATGTGTACACTAGTACACGCACACATTTTTTTTTTAATTATCAAACCCTTTCTATTTTGATGAAAGTTCGCAAAGTATATGTAGGTACCTATACTATTAATGTTGCCTTCAGTGCAATAGAACTCATAAATTAAATAGGTACCTATTCTAAATAAAACACATAACTTGATGTTTAATATGCTTTAATAAAGTAAACATATTTGTTTTGATGCGATTGTTATCAAATAATTCAGTCACAATGTTCGTTAGATTTATAACCAACACCGAGTAGCTGTACTGCAGTACTCCAAATATGACCTTAACTGACCTTCATGCAAATAGCTGGCAATCTTCTTTATCTCCCTTCCCACATGCACGCGTTTAATAATTTTTTGATGTGTTTAATTTGTTATCAGTTCTTCAGTATTTTTATTAAACATTGTAACTGTGACTAGGAACTTAAATTATTTAATTGGTATTGATACTTCTAGAAGCAAGAAGAATCGTATCTGGTGACCAATGAATGTGTTTAGTTACGGAACATTTATAGACTAAGTTATTTAGGACAAGAGATAAATGTTGGAATAGCCCAAATATATTATGTGTTAATCTAACTAATCTATTATAAGCGAACTATTACGACGAATAGAATACATTTTAGAAAAAAGTCTTTTGTCTACGAGGCACTGCTAGTATCATAACATCTAGTGTTTATAAAACTTGACAATGTCACTACTAAGCACATAGAACAGAAGTAAAACTGTTTGTAGGATATCACAAATACAGAAGTGATTCAGAATTATGTGGCTCCTACTGAACTAATTCAGTTATCAACAGTTACATTTCGTTTTTGCTTTTTATTTTGAACATACTAAATATATGATTATTACACATTAAATAATGATTGTTGAAAAGCGATGTCCCTTTGACGGGACTCGAATCCACTATCGGTGTTAAACTGGTTTTCAATTTTCAATTAAAAAATTCAATTAACACAAACTAAAATTATTTCTTATGGTGTTCTATGATTTCTTAATTAGTAGCTAGGCTGTATTTACAAAACAATTAAATGAAAAAATATCTACAATACGTCTTTTAAAATAATTATGAAATATAGAAAAAATATTTTATTCAATTCCTATAAGCAACGCAGTCTGTGGATTTACATTACATTGAAGCTTCTAATCACGAAATATATACACAGGAGTACGAACATAAAGTTATATGAATGGTCTCCATTCAGGAGAAAGTACCCTCACGGTAGAGGGCGTCCTTCCTTCGAGAGGCACTCGACTTTTCAACTGTAAGAATATTATTCGTATGTGTCCGAAATTCAAGCCAGTGGCAGAAAAGAGAACTTATTTCTTGGTGTACACTAATACTATTGCAAAGTATACACTGTACGGACTCCTTGTATCTATACTTTGTGCTTCTAATATTAGGTTTAGTAACATTTAAATGATAAACAATATACATTTATTTTAATAATTGCGACACTTAAATATCTGATACAACTTGATTGTGTAATTAGTTTAAATTCTAAAATTAAATAAGGTCATATTTAGCTTACTTTTCTTAACTTTTCTATGACTGATATGACAGAGATAAACAGGTTGTGTAACTTTATACCTTAACGTAACAAATTCCTCTAAACACTGCATTGATTAAATTTCTACTAAAATTAGTAAGTAAATATGTATATATAATAAGTATTTTCGTAAACATGAAGAAACTTGTAACACTTTTAAAAACTAATCATAAAAAATACACTTTTCGATTACATAGACATTGAAAACCTGAAGAAAGTAACTTATTTTAATAATTAAAATATTTCGATTCACACTCAATATACGAATAATAAAAATATTTTTAATAATAATATATAAATATTAAATTTTAATTAAAATTATACTTTATAATATCACCGATCAAATAAACGACTTATTATAAGTTTACCTATATTATATATATATAATATTTATGCCATAGTGCAGTTTGAATGCACTAATTCTCTGTAACTACCTATTAATCCGCTTTAAAAACACTCAATGAAATATTTAATTTCTCGGGAAAAAGCTATTTTAATTAATGACTGCTCAAGACGAAGGAGCAGTAGTGGTACGTATTAATAATTGTCAGCGTATTTTTTAAATGTCGCCGATTCAGAAGCGTAATTTATATCACAGTACAATTTATGAAAAATAAAAGCAATTCTGATATTCAGCAAGCAATTTTCGTTAGGTACAAATTGCTTTTATTCTGGGTTTCCTCCCTAGGCAAAAGAATATAGACACCCTAAACAAATGACCCATTTTGGAAAGGATATTGTGAAATTGTTTTAAAAAAAATCTGTACTCAACACACCGAGCGTGCGATTCGATGTTTCTTACGCGTTTCAGCCCATTATAGTTGCTTACCATCAGCCGGTTTGCTTATATATCACTGTTCCTGTTTGAAAAATAATAAGTAATAAATTATACCTAATTTATATTTTGGCATTACTTTATCATTACAGTTAGTTGACTGCCATCTGTTGGTACTTAATAAACATTAAAATGTTAGAAGTTATAATGGACATTAAATTTCAAACTAGTATCATTATTATTATTATTATTATAAACATTTCAATAGATATAAGTCATGCAATTACCTATATCTATTATAAAAAATAGTCCCTAAAATTTTGCAATATTTATGTATTATAAATTTGCATAAATAGTTACACCTACTACGCTACCCACCATTACGTAAATCATATTATACATTATACTTATTAGAATATTTTATTTTTTTTATATACAAATATATACCAATAAATTAACATCAACGAAATTCCTATAATTTACCAAGCAATAGTTATTTTTTTTTACAACAATAAAACATTTAAAAACAGCTATTATCTACTACTAATATGTTCCAGTACATTTTATTTGTAAGTATAAATATCCAGAAACTTCAATTATATATTTTAAGAGGACTATTAACTGCTGCAGAGCAAAAAAGGCGGTTGCCATTTGGAAAAATTTTTTACTAGTTATAGCTAAACACTATTTCACATAGATATTTGATAAGGGTGTGTTTGATAACTATTTCTATGATAAAATAGACATGTATATGCAACTATTATTTACGCCAATTTATTTATGAACAATTGAATTTCAGTATTCAATCTTATTATTAAGACAGGACAGGAGGAAATAAGGTCATTTTTAGGCCTCTTATTTAAATAGAACAGATATTTACATATATGTACTTGAACTATGACAGATATTACCTACGGTAAAATTTATTAGTCATTTAGTCTCTCAATCGTTTGATCTTTTTTAAAGCATTTTTTAACCCCTTATCTCCTTAGTGATGCGTGGTGAGATTTACAGTACGACCCCTTCCCTCCAACAACACGTGATATCTTACTACAGCCCTCTGTCCCCGTTTCTCCTCCCTCGTTCAAGTATCACGTGATTAATGGATGGCCCCTTACTTACTTTACTATATACAATAAACAAAGTTAGTATATATATCAAAAACAATGTACAAGTTGATTTAATTTTCGATTCATCATAAATGTAGCATATATTAACAGACACATGCAATGTAAACAAAGTTATATTTTATATTACTAATATATATAATAAATATATAAAATAAATAATATATATATATTTTATATTTCTAATATTTAAAGGTTCCATTAAATTTTCACAAGTTAGCTCATCGCAAACTCTAATCAGCTGCGCAGATTAATATAATAGGTAAACTTTAGTGATGTGACATAACCTTTAATAATACTCCGCTATATTTTATAGACCAATATCATAGACCAGCCAGACGTTATTCAACTGAAATATAGAATAATTTGATGAGCTGTGACGACGCCCAATTTTCATGTATCACGCGGTGTACAAAATAAAAATGTTCTCGAATCTTCAGCACTCATTTTCTAATATGATACTCAATTAAATATTATTATATTGAATTACATATTATATTCATCCATATTCGTGAGGAAATATATTGTAAGATTATGGAACCAGAATCATATCTTAAGCTCTCAAGGATATAAGCAAAGTCTGCGAGTTGTGGGATCTTAATATGTTAAATTTGAGAACCGATCCTTTAAAACAAATAGTAAGTATTTGAATTAAGAATATGAGTGAGAATGTAACGTGGTTAATAACATGAGATATTTCAGTAAATTTTATTTAATAAATTCTACTATACTAGGTACTATTATTTAGATTAATATAGAAAATTCGTTATTTAAGGCAAAGACGTAGTTGTAGATCCTACACATATTCCAATTATTCCACTAATGGTGATATAACGACGACTTTGCTCCGATATTATATATATAAATATATATTTAATTACATATTACATTTAAGTTTTTCAAATCGTAAATATCAGTCCGCCTAACAGCTCAATATAATTATCAAGAAAATAGTTGAATACTGCTAAAGAAAGTGTCATCTAATTAGTTATCAAGTAGTAT